>OX418217.1:54476668-60308622 GCA_948455865.1 Conomelus anceps | reverse complement strand
GTTTTAGCCAACGAGACTGAGTAAATCTAATGACTCTATGAATGCATTTTAACTTCATTCCTAATTGGACATATAATTTTAAATTTCTGTAATGCAAAACATATTTTTCCCTATCATAGAGCGTGGCCAACAGTTTTGTCGATGATTTATGACTCTTACTTTTTTGGTATTCAGACAGTAGGTGTAATGGAGCTTCTTGTTTGGTGGGTGCTAATGGGAAATGGTTGTGAAAATCGTGAAGAGATTTGGGATATTCAAGATCACACTCAAGAATGTACCCATATTCGGAATCATCAGCTGTGTTTAAAAAGTCAACTTGGTCAATTTCCTCCTGTGATAGGAATTTAAAATTGCCTGACGGCAGCGATTGTCCCATAGCCCAGCCGTACAAATTACAAGCGTCCAAATAAAGAAGGTAGCTTGTGGGTTTACTGGGGTCATACATTGAGGCCATATAGGGATTATTTGCTTCAGCATACCTATGTGGGATGACTGATAAACCTCCTCTAATATTTTGTTCTAGCATTAAATGCATGTCTATATCACTAATTAATCCTAGTTCCACCTTTGTATGATACAGCATGCAATTCCACGAAAAGTGAGCAAGTGAGAGAAAGTGGGTTACATCTAACCCATATTTATCAAATAATGATGCTCTAAATTCTTCAAAAACGTCGCAAAGGAGCAGGGTGTCACAAAGTAAATATAAATTATGAAATTCTCCCAAAGTTTGAATGTTACACGCACTCCAAACATTTTGGGCATGTACATACTCCTTCTCATCTAATGCAGTTTCGGTCAAATCATTATAAAAACATTCGATTGGGGGAAGGCTTGTTTCTTGGAATTTTTCAGGAGAATCAAAATATGTATATGGATAAACACCTTTTCTGATTAAAAGTTCTCTATGTTCCTGCTTTTCAAACACAGAAAACATTCTCCCGAATTTGGTTTCCAATTGATCACTGTCTGATAGGTTTTTAACAAGGCTGTCCAATGACGCATTCATAAATTTAAGGCTATCTAAAAACTTAATTTTTCCTACAGTGATTGATACAAACTTTTCCGAAGAATTGGCTATGCACTCTATCCGTTTCGTGCACCCCCCTAATGCCCTCACTATGTGGTGACTGTCATAATTGGTGAAATTGTGGAAGAAACAGGGGATAAAAAAGGGTGCTTTTCCGTTCAAGTTGCATGAAGGGTGGGCGGGGCAAATATAAAAACCGGTTTCGTGTGAATGATGCATAACTTTCACCCCATCCTTCTTAAAAACTTTTCCACACAAACCGCATTTTGTTGCATTATTAAATTCAAGTTGTTGTTGTTTGCTCAGAGGTATCATCGGTATAGCATTTTTCATTTCCTCATAAAGCTGCTCACCTATGTTCGTTATTTCGTCTAAAAATTTTTCTACAATGTTATCACCAATATCTTGCGAACGATAGATGCTTGGTCCATAACAAATTTCACCCTCAATATTCAATACTATGAAACAGTAGCCGCACGGGATGTGTTGACTTGTCTTTTTAGTGAAGCTAGATGTGGTTGGCGTTTCTTTTCCTTCTTCTTCTTCTTCTTCTTCTTCTTTTCCTTCTTCTTCTTCTCCACCCTCATTATTTTGCATCGGCACAATAAATGACTCGAAATCAGCATAAATAACGTATTTTGGTTTCAATGTACATGTATAATTTGTGAATTTAAGCACTTCCCCCTCTTTCGCAATTGACGTTCTTTGTGCAACAAATTTTGAACAAAGCTCTTTGTGTTTTTCTAAGTTCACCTTCCCATCTACGTGCGCCGATTTGTCTGTTGTGAATCGGTGGAAACAAAAGTTACAAATATGTGATTGTGCATGATTTTTTGATAGATAACCCAAGAGCCGAGACAGCCCGTTTTTCCCCTTTGTGGTGTTAATGAGACAAAAATGTGATTTTTGAGGTTGGGTTTCACTTGTTATCAATAAAAGATTAATTTGATGGGTGCGTTCTCTGTATATGCTGCACCTGTATGGGAAAAACTTCTTTTTATCATAGGCTATTACAGTTATGGCTATGTCGCTATTCAACGCTTCAATTTTTTTTATGTCACGCAAAGTAGCAGGGAAGTTAACACCTTGCGTATTAATTGTGTGAACAAACCTACTCAAATATTCTACATCCATGTGTTTAGACCTATAATTTATGAATCCCAATATGCACCATAACAAACATTTGCTGTCAGACTCATTCTTTATATTAATGATAGCTTTTTTTGCCTTAATGAATTCAGGTGTCTCAACATAAGTAGATGAAGCAGAATAAATGGGGTTGTACCTAATTATGTTAAGATCTAGTGAATCAATTTTTCTAATTACCCAACCGCTTCCAAATCTCACAAAATTCTCAAAAGATGTCAAAATTTTCCTAACAGCTAACACAAAGAAATTGTCCAACTCATCCAGATTCTCACGCACATTCACGCTTATGGCGGAATAACTATGAAAGTTAACTGTACTTGACACTTGCTCTTCTTCATCTCCAGGCAATACAACTAGTTTTTGTAAAATTACATTTAGAACAATAAACCATTTGACGTTTCCGTTGAATCGATCCGCCTCGTTGACCACCAGATCTAATATGTGCGGTTTGCATGAATTCAACGTTGACTCGATGTCCACCTCCTCGTCCAGGTAGGTCATGCGATATCGAACTGCACTGGCGTTTAATGCGCGCAGCTTCTCTGTTGTATATCTCATCGTTCCTCCCTTTTCAACACACTAGATGCGACTGATGATATTTTCTGAAGAAGAAGAGAAACAAAAAATATTGATGAATAATAATAAAGAATAAGAAGAAGAAGAAGAAGAAGAAGAAGAAGAAGAAGAAGAAGAAGAAGAAGAAGAAGAAGTAGAAGTAGAAGTAGAAGTAGAAGGAGAAGGAGGAGAAGTAAAAGTACAAGCACAATATACTCACATTTTAACCGATAGTATGTTAACATTCAACATGCAACTCAATGTTCTCTTTCCGACAGTCTGGGTACAACTGAATATTATAAACATTGGTGAATAATAATAATAAAGAAGAGAAGGAGAATAAGTATGAGGAGGAGAAGAAGGAGGGAGCAGAGGAGAAGGAGGAGGAGGAGAAGAAGTAGAAGTATAAGTACAATATACTTACATTTTTAATTGTTAGTAGTCTGTCATCGTTCGAGCATTCAACACCTTAGTTAGTGTTACCTCCTCACTTCCACAGTTCTGCAAAAGTAATAATTTTAAATTAATTTCACATTATGCAAACATCATCAGAGAAGGATTGTAGGGAAACAGGTTACCCTGACATGAACGAACGGTGTATTTGTACATTAATGAAAGAAGGAATAGAATTACTTAAAACTTTGATTGTGCCATTTGGCAACGTAGAAGAATATCTGTCAGTATTGGTTCACAATTTTCTAAACAAACATGAATTTGCACATCTGGAAAGATGCAAAAAATTGAAAACAGCGAAGGAGGAAGCTGGAAAACGCGGTGAAATTTGGGATGAGTGTGGAAGATATTCGTGCTTCTGCTATTATTTGAATGAATTGCACATGCTAATTTGGTCAGAAATTAAACGTAAAAATATGGAAAAGAATCGTTCACTAGATGACAACACACTCAAAGATATTTTCTTAGATAAAATTAATTATTGTGTAAAGATTGCTTATCAAGAGAATTGATAATAGAAAACCCAATGTATCCAAATTCGGAATAAACACACACATTTTCTAGTGATTTGTAAAACATCAAAAATCTCCCCAGGGAGTTGGGTAAATGCGGATTTTTCAACATAAGCATGGATATTATTATAAATGTGTATTTTGTAGAGTAATAGTTTATCTCAAGAAACTTTATCATTTGAAACATTGTCCTCAAAACATTGAGCAATAATAGTAATAATAATCTCTAGTAAAAATATATACTCACATTGCAAATAGTAATCTTGTGTGTGTGTGTGTGCTAAAATGTTGCTTGCCAATCCGTTGGTCGCCTCGCACGTGCCATTCTGAAACATAGCACATAATAGATATAGTTATTTTAAAAATCGTAAGCTATAAAAAAGGGAGATTTCGAGCGGTTCCACACAGTTTCACTATGGACGCCCGACCATCCGCATCATACACTGCACCTGCTGCTGCCGCCTCCATGACGTCACCTCACCCGCCGATCAACTACTTCGTAGAAAACGAAGAAAATCACACACCTCCCCAGTGGCACGGGCTGCTCAACAACACAGGCATCCGCGGAGGCAAGAGGTCAGCCCTCTTCGAGTCAACAACCACGCTTCCACCAACACCGAAAAAGTCGGCGAGGATGAGGGATCCGTTCACCGTGTTAAATGAGGTTAGTTTTTCAAAAATTTTCTCCTTTGATTAGCATACTCTGACTAAAAGATTATGCTAATCAGAAATTTTCTCCTTTTGATTAGCATACTCCGACTAAAAGATTATGCTAATCCTTTATGCAAAAGAATTTCTACACTTTATTGCTTTTTATATGCATTCCAAAAAATATATAGTTGTTTCAATTTAATAAACACACATTTAGTATCCATTCTTGTTTGTGTTGTATGACATCTCTATGCAGGAATAAACACTTCCTCTTTGAAGTGAGATGTAATGTGAACATATCTATGCAAGAAAAATGAGTTTGAATTGGAAACATTTAATATGCATGCAATTATTATTATTAATGTATGAGAGCTAAATCTAATTTAGTTGCGATTTTGGGGGAACACATTTCAATAATCGAAGAATTATTATTATTACTACGCTATTAATGTATGAGAGCTAAATCTAATTTAGTTGTGATTTTGGGGGAAAACATTTCAATAAGCAGAGAATTATTACACTATCAATGTATGAGAGCATATCTATGTGAGGAAAACATTTAATAAGCATGCAATTATTACTGTATCAATGTTCTATAGTTTCTATTATTGTTGTTGTTGTTATTGTTGATGCAGAAGTATTCTGAAAAATGTGCGAATTGTCGTCTGTTATATCAATTTTTGTTATTGTTGCTAAACACTTTCTTTTGGAATTATTAGACAGTATTGATCCATTAATGTTCTACAGTTTCTTTTTTGTTGATGTTGTTGTTGAAATATTCTAAAATATGTGTATTATATCAACTTTTTTTATTGTTGCTAAACAGTTTTTTTTTTAATTCACAGGGGGTGCGGAGAATGGGTGTGCAGGAGCCGAGGACATTGTTTGGAGAAGGGTGTGAGAGCTCCACATTTTTTGATTCATCTGTTGCGCCCCTGTTGGAGGAGGCGAATTACTGTAACAGAGATCTGCGCTCGTTGCTGGGGGAGGAGGAGGAGGAGGCGGCGAAGGAACCGCATCAGGATGGTGCAGAAGATACGGAAATGTTGATAGAAAAATTCAACAACACAGGAGCTATCAAAAAGTGTGTGCCAATATCAAACTTGGTCGAGGGTATACCATACCCAGTGGTGCGGGCACGGTTTGCGACGACGAGATACGGCAAAAAAATTATTCTAAAACTTTTCAATAGATTTGGATGGAGCCAAGGAGAACAATCAGAAATTGAAATATTCCTCCCATCCAGATTTAACAACTCAATAACTGAAGAAAACATAGGTGAGTTTAACTCATCTTGTGACAAAATGGCTGTCACAATCAAACACATCACTCCCAAATGGAGTGATGTTAAACTTGTAAAGAGGTGTGCTAATTAGTCACAAGATGAGTTAAACTCACAATTGTTTTGTTTTGTGATTGATGTTTTAATTGTGTGTTTGTGTTTTATTGTGTTTGTGTTTTATTGTGTTTGTGTGTTTTACATATTTATTATTTATTGTGTTTGTGTTTTAAAAAAAAAAAAATTAAATGTTTAAATTTTAAATGTTTTATTCATTGAAAAAAAAATATTGCTTACCTCGGTGTTGATGAAGTAGTATGTAGTAGAGTAGTGTAGTAGAGTTTCAAACTGATAATAAAATTTCGAAGCTATCTCTCTCTCGTTCTTGTTGTTGAGGGAACTGATGCAGCAGCTGTGAGAGTAAATAATTCAAATTGACCTATTTATGCACGCACGCTTCTGCGAAGGTTGGGCACCTCCGCACCCCCCTGCATACTTGCTTGAAAATAGAACGTGATGATGGCGCATGCCTCAACACATCGCTTCCCCCCTAAACAAGAATGTGTGAGGGTCATGCTTCGTTCTATTTTTATCAGTTTGTTTACAACACTTGTAGGAAGAAGATGGAGTGCTCTTTTAAAAAAAGCATTTTATGCCAAACTAATACGGTTTGGAAAACAATATTACTTCTTGTGTTTATATTATGCTGCTTTAATAATCTATTACTTTTGAAAATTGGATCGAATAAATGCAATGATCCACAGGTGAAACAGTTGGTGCAAAATAATAATAATAGGAGCATAGAAAATTTTGAATGGTTTTTTAACCTTTTAGCAAAAACATCTGCAGCAAGAAATCGTACATTATTTCATATCAAGGCATGTGTTGATTCATCTCTCAATTCCAAAACGTCGAGTTCTTTTGGAATTGGGTTGATACACTGGTATAAATATTTAGTTGATGAAAGAGAAGTAATGTGCAATTTCTACAATTATTATAGCATACTTGCAAATTGTGTTAATTCAACAGTTGGTGATGAGAGATCAAATTTTCTTTTGATTAAAACACATCAACTGTGTAGTAACATATAAACTTCAGTTTGCATTCAACCTTTGACATGAAAGGATGGGTGCTGTTTTAAAGAGTAAGAAGAAGAAACGTGCTGTTGGAAGGCAAAGGAGAGGTAAAGGAATTTTATCAAAAATTGGCAGTGTTGCTTCATCTATAATCAATAAAGGTATTGACCTGTTACCTGTAGAAGCGCATCTAGCCGGGTATAATTTCTGCGGAGCAGGCACAAAATTAGCAAAAAGGTTAGCAAGAGGTGATAGAGGTATAAATAAGCTTGACGAAGCTTGTCGCTCCCACGATATTGCGTATGCGCAATCCAGTGATAACAGAACTCGCGCGGCAGCTGACAGGGCACTCGCGAGTAAAGCTTGGGAATTATTCAAAGATTCTAATACAGGTTTGTCTGAAAAAGCTTATTCTTACCTTGTTACTAACATAATGAACGCCAAAGCCGCCTTTGGGGGAGGTTTGGGGAATAGGAGAAAGAAGAAAAAGTGTAAGGTGGGAGGTATTAGAAAAAGGCATAGTGATTATATTAGACAAAAAGCTATTAATCGGTTGAAAAATCATATTAGTGGAGGTGGATTTTATCTAAAACCATACCCATCAATTAGGGGTGGGAGAATACTGACACCCCCTCCCATCATTCCTCATCGTTATGGGCTATCATTATTTCCAAAGACTACTACTACTAATGTTAAAAAGAGGCGCGGAGGTAAAGGACAGAAGAAGAAGAAGAAGAAGAATAAGAAGAAAAGTTAAAAGTAAAGATGAATAGAATTAATATTCACGGAGCATTGTCAAATCATGATTTACTAAAATGGGTGAAATTGTTAGATATTCCTCTGCGGGGCATATATATGCTTGATACACTACCCAATTATTTGCTATGCAACGAGATGGCTATCGTTAATTTAGGCATGTTTGCAAGTGACGGAACACACTGGATTGCTTACATCAAAAACGGTAAAAAGATTTACTATTTTGATCCCATTGGTGATCTCCAACCTCCCATGGAATTGATGCGGTATTGGAAAAAAGAAAAAAATGTGCAAATTTATTACAATACTAATCGTGTACAACCGCTAAACAGCGACATTTGCGGTCACCTAACAATTCTGTTTCTTGCTAACCAGTTGTAATTTTACACTGGTGTTGGAAGCATCGCATAGGTCAAATAGTAAAATGGCTGTTATTACACTAACCTCAAAAACGAGTAATCTATATGTAAATTTAAATCGTGTTTTAGAACTGGATAGAAATCGTGAGTTTGAAATCGGACTCATAAATCTGTGGGCTTTTAACAGCATCCCCAATATAATTATGGGGAGAAATTCTAGTTTTAAATATGGTAATAATCTGGTACAACTTGACACAGGCTCTTACGAAATTGATGAGATAATAAGTGCATTAAAGACGAAATTGAATATAACTGGTGATATGTTCATTATACGCCCAAATAGTAACACTATGAAAGTTGAAATTTATTCTAACGAACCAATTGATTTAACCCGTAACGATTCAGTTGGTAAAACACTGGGTTTTGATAAAGTTGTGCTTGCTGCAAACACATGGCACACTTCGCAACATTTAGTGTCAATAAGCTCTATTAATACAATTGTAGTATCGTGTAATTTAGCGTGTGGGAGCATCGCCAACGGCGAGGAAAAACATATTATTTACGAATTCCTCCCTCGAGTAGCAGCAGGATATCTGATTAACGAAACACCTGCACAAATTATATATCTACCTCTAAATACACGCAGAATACAGTTTATTGATGTAAAGGTAACCGACCAGGACGGATCGCTTATCGATTTTCGAGGAGACTCTATAACAGTGCGGCTACATATTCGTGAAAAAAGGAGAGGTTAAGATGGGTTTTATTGTATTCAACGCTCGACCGAGAGCGGACAAATATGTTCGTCACCGAGATGGTGATGATGATGTAAGTAGCGGTGCAAAGAAAAATGCTCTCAGTAGCAGTTTAAGCTCAACAGCGTTAACACCTAAAAACGTGCTAACACATAAAAACGCGAGAATACTAGAAAAATTGGGTTTTATAGTAAATTGGAAAAATGTCAGGAGCGGCAATAAGCGAAATTCTAGACGTTGATAGTCAAATTCAGTTTTACTCGGATATTACTAAATATGAATTTCATACACACACAACATATTCTGGACAGAAATTGGGTAATTCAGACGAGGTCAGGATCGCAGTAAACCAGCAAGATATTTATAGCCTGCCCTGCAAATCCTATCTATATATTGAAGGGAGTGTAACATGCACAAAGCCCGGAGCAACTAATGCCGACGCACCCGTAGCAGCCGATTATAAATTAATCAGCAACGCTGTTGGACATCTTTTTGATGAGATTCGTTATGAATTGGCAGGACAACAAGTAGCCAAGTCTAGACTTGTAGGCATTACATCTACAATTAAAGCATTACTTTTGAAAAGCATATTTGATAAGAATACTTACCATTTGGCAGGGTTTGACAGAGATGGGTATAGCCTAACAGACAACAAATTCGTTTTTTGCGTCCCCCTCAAACTCCTCATCCCCTTTTTTGAAGACTTTCAACGAATAATTTTGAATCTGAAACAAGAACTCGTATTATTGAGATCAGCCTCGGACGTTAACTGCGTGGAATCCGCAACAGGAACGAGCGTATCATTATCGATTGAAAAAATTAATTGGAAAATTCCGTATGTTCAGCTAGAGGATCATGTGAGATTAAAATTTCTAAAGTTGCTCGATTCTGATAGACCTTTAAAACTTTCTTTTAGAAGGTGGGAGATTCACGAACTACCAAACATGACAAAATCTAGAATTCATTCGTGGGCAATTAAAACATCAGCACACTTAGATGTACCACGCTATGTGGTTTTAGCATTTCAAACAGCTAGAAAAAATGTTATTAAAAAATCGATGGCTAATTTCGATTTGTGCAACTTGCATAATGTTAAACTATATCTCAACAGTCAATATTATCCTTACGATAATTTACTGGGAAGAAAGGAAATAATGTATCGTATGTTTTTAGACTTTGCACCAAGCTACTACAATAGAGCTGTAAATGCAGAACACGGAAATGATGTCGATTTTAGTAATTTTTGTGAAAAAAGCCCTATAATTGTGATCGATTGTTCACACCAATCAGAGCATTTGAAATCGTCCACAGATATTAGGTTGGAAATGGAATTTAGTGCGGATGTACCTGATTCAACTTCGGCATATTGTATTCTTATAAGCGATAGTATAATGCAGTATACCCCCTTAACTTCTTTAGTTCGAGAAGTACAATAAATTATCGCTAGAGCATGCTTTTTTTTTATAATACAAAAAGGTGTGCTGAGGCGATTTATCGTCAGTAGTGTTGCAGTTTGCACTGATACAACATCGAGATGACTTCTTCATGGGGGAGTATGCTTCAAGAGATGGAAAACGTGTTTGACGCAGTATCAAGTGAGGAGGAATATTTTGATAGTGACTTTGAGGTTAGTATGAACGGTAAAACTCGGTCGGTGGGAATACAGTGTAACATGGACGAGGAGGGGGAGAAGGAGGAGAAGAAGGAGGAGGAGAAGGAGGGAGCAGAGGAGGAGGAGGAGGAGGAGAAGGTGGTGGAAAAGAAGAGATTTGCTACTGTTGATCTCCACTGGTTTAAAGATAATAATAACCAAATTATTGTGAAGGAATTTGCAATAGTTGATCACGATACTAATTATTACGCACTTTTTCACTTCAAACCACCTTTCCCGAAATCTACTTTGAACTGGAAAATGTTTCGAGAGGCGATTTGGTTGGAACGGAATTTTCATAAATTATCATGGGAATCGGGTGATTTGGAATATTCAGATTCGCTGATAAGCGAATATCTCGCTCCATATGAACGAATTTTTACAAAGGGAAAAGAGAAGGCAGATTTTTTGAGAAAACTGCATGGCAATGTATATTGCATACCTGAAAATTTCCCAAAACCAGATTTCAGTCAGTTTCATAATACGTGGTGTTTTGACGCATGTAAAATGCACAAAAATGTTCCGAATGGGAGGTGTGCACTAATGAGCGCACAACATTATTCCTTATTGTTATCGGGAATTGTTAGTGAACTGGCATTGAAACGAGCACAGATTGATTATACCTGTGAAAGTAACCGAATGAAAAGTATGAAAAATTGCACATATTATAGTAGAGCTGTAAAAAGAAATTATGCGAGACAAGGGTTCTACTTTGACGGGAAAAATATAGTTTGCATTTATTGTGGCTTTACGTTGGATTTACATAAAGTGCGAATCTGTACTATAAACATGCACAAAAATGATCCGAGAACAATTGATTTTTCGGTGTTAATTCCACTATATAAATAGTGAGGTATGACAACTACAATGTTCAGTCACAAATATGGATCCTCAAAGGTGGTTGTGTTCTGATACAGAATTAGAGAACAGATTGCGTGAATGTTTGGAGTGGTTTGAATTGTGTCAAGAGGCGATTAAAAAATCTACATGTGAAAACAGTGAAATTGCAAAACAATTGATGTGTATTTTTCTAAGCACTGTAAATGTTAACGATATAAACGAATATTTATCTTATTATAGACCGCATAGAGTTTGTGTAAACAAATTAATTCAGTTAGAAGAAGAGGCAACTAAGTGGACGGCATCATCAACAATATAATATCGCTGTGTGTTGGCGGCGGTGGTGGTGGTGGTGGTGGTGAGAGAGAACTTGTCTCAATCCTCAGTCTGAGACGGATCGTCAAAGCGAAAACATTTCAAATATGGACTCTAAAGAATTTTGTGTGGAGGCGTTCAACAATTTGTCTGCCGAAATATTGCCGCTGCGAGCAGTACCACCGACCTGGAGAGAGGAATGGTTAGCTGTCATTCACGCATCAATTGACAGTGAAAAGAGAATTTGGATAAAGTTGTATGATCGTGACAGTTCGGGAGATGGATATTACGTCATATTGCTACCAGAAAAATTTCAAATTGTGTTGAACAATCAAAATTTAGAAGATTTTAATACCAAAAAGATGTATATGAAATTTAAATATACTGATGGACAAGCATATTTAAAGGAGATGTAAACACCAACAGCATAGTGATATAGGCCTAATCATGACTAATTTATAGTTAGATTTGACTAAAGTATATACTCGTTAAATCTAATTATATTTAGTTGAGATTTTGGGGAAACACTTTAAAAATAACGCCCGCCACTCGTACAGCAAAAGTCTATGTGAATTTGCATTTGACAATAATTTATTGCCAATTACGAATTCACATTGGCTTACTGTCGGGGTGGAAAGCGAGTGAAAATTTAATTAGTATACGTTTAACTAGCGTTGAGGAAGGTTGTGCATGCACAAATCACTATAATGACGCAGTGTTATAGTTTTTCAAAGTTCAAAAAAATTAGCCGTCTTCTGTTGGCAATAACAATAAACGAGTTTGATATGATTGCAAAGAATATCAAGTGCGCAACTTATTGTGGTGGCAGAGGTGATGATGATGATGGCGGTGAATATGGAATTGTGGATTCCAATTCAGCAATAACAAAAACAGAAAACTCTCATTATTATCCTATTTTATCCGAAATTTATGATATGTTAGATATAATTAACGGTGGGTCGGCTCATTTGCATTATGGTTGCTGTAATGATTCTATTGTTCAAATAATAACAGACACAAATGAACTGTGGGACGCATTATTCGATTTGGCTGAGAGAAAATGTAAAAAAGATTTTCCAACGGTGTAATGATCTGTCTCGCAAAAACTGTGCGGGAAGATTTTTACTAAGTCGTTAATAATTTTGCTGGAGAGGAAAGTTTTGAACGTTTGATAATTTTAACGGTTGTTAGAGTGAGAGATAGTGTGAGAAGAGAGCGAGCATGTTCTAGAAATAACTCTACTCCCCCAATGTAAAAGGAATTTAGGCTTCTAATGGTGTAGACACACAGTAGGAGGTTTTTTGACAGTGTTGGAGGAAAGAGTTCCAGCCGCGCACGTGCTACATGCATAGAGCTAATTTTTAAACTGTTTTATAGAAAGAGATATAGTGAGGGGGAGAGAGAGAGTGAGTAAAAGAACAGAATATTCTATAAATAAGCCTCCTCCCCCCTACGCATGTTCATTGTATAAATATTTTAAATATTCGTTGTATAACAGACTATATTACTTATATTATATTATTGTATCCAGCTAATTAGGAAAATAGGAAAAAAAAAAATTATTTTTAAGAAAAACAGACATGAAAAAAAAAAAAAAAAAAAAAAAAAAAAAATGCCAAGTTCTACTTAAGGTCTTAAAAATAGTAGGAACCCCAAAAATTTCAGCACAGTATTGCGATGAGCAACCATGGAGCTCATTGCTCCGAAGTTGCCAGACAGGGCACACTCACCCTATCCCACACTGACTGACTGACTACGCATGTTCAGTAAGCCGTTGGCAGGGAAGCAATAAACTCGTTGAGTTGCACGATGAAAGATTTATTCATTACTTTGACGATAATGTCTTTGATTGTTTGCATTTATGGATGGCCCATGTTATTTTTTCTTCTTCTTCTTGCTGTCGCCATTTGGTGCTTGCCAAACGAAAACGTGGAAACAAAGCAAGAGAAATCAATTATGAAAACTCTAATAACCACACTACAGACTTGGACTATTACAATGATGACACTATTAATTGTTTCGAATTTTTTATTGATAACTCTCATTTTAATGAGCATTGATTGGCTTCTTCAATCACAGGGGAAATACACTCTAAAATGTACAGTGAGGATGAACAAGAAGGAGAGTGCAAAAATTCGCAAATATTTACTTAGAGGAATATTCATTTTGTATGAGGCCTTCCATACAAAAACTATGTAGGTGGTAAACGCTATATTTACAGTAGAGAGCCAATAACTTGGGCAATCGCCAAATTAGGGGGATTATTCTGTAAATAACTTGGACTTGGAGAGTGAGGGTAAAGCGAGAGTAGGGAACCTTCTGTGAGAGGTGGGGTCAGGGGGGAAAGGTCCTCTCTCATTGGTGCTTGCGGGGGGTCCCCCCTTAATCTATTGGGAATAAAGTGGGGGCACATAGGGAAGGGGGGTAGGGGGACCTTAAAAACAAAATGGCTGACTGCGACAGGGGGAAGGGGTGGGCGTTTACAAAATGTCTGAACAGGGGGAGGGGGGAAGGGGGGTGGCCACGCCCCCCTGTCTTCTGATTGGTCCTGCCTGAACGAACAATAGTAACTACTACCAGATAAGATGTGGTAATTGAGAGCCTTGATAAGAAGTTTAAAAAAAAAATGTTTAGAGCATTTCATTCCTACTCAAAATCTAAGCTATGATGAAAACATGATTGAGTACTTTGGTTATCATGGCTGTAAACAATCCATAAGAGGCAAACCAATAAGATTTGGATATAAAGTGTGGTCTTTGAATGCTCCCAATGGCTATCACTTAAATTTTGATATTTATCAAGGTAAATCCAGAGAAAAATTGTGGAGGAACAATTGAAATGGCAGAGGACAGAGAAAAATGGAGGAGGCTAATCTACGAGGCAAAAAATCGACTGAGATTTGTGACGCCCCAGCAGTAAGTAAGTAAAGTAAGAAAATCCAGAGATATACCATCTGATTACCAATTGTTGTTTGGGAAATCAGCAGCTCCACTTTTGCAGTTGATTGCCTTCCACCTGGTAAATCTGAATTACCATATAGACTTCATTTTTATGATTTCTTCAATGGCTTTTGTTTGTTGAGGTATTTGTTTTAATAAATAATAAATAAATAAATAAATAATCATTTTATTTGTTTACGAGCTTGCACCCACACAAATCGAGTTGCCATCGACATGAAAATATAACAATATTAAAAATTTCATGGCTAGAAGACCTAATAAATTTCTTCCAAAAACAAAAAACAAACGAACATACAATACATGAAATTATATAAACACATTATATCTAACAATAATTTTACCAATTAATACCATCCGAAACCTAGAATATAGCCTACATATAATATATAATTATAATTTTCAATAATAATAATTATCAACCAGCTAAGAAAGTCATCCTGTAGTCTCTAAAATGTAATTTCTCACGTTTATAGCGCTTGCCATATAATTGTAGACATCTTTTATTTTATCGATGTTGCGCAATCAACAACAACAAAACCAAAATGTACCCGTCCGTTCCCAAGGACGCAGTCTCCCCCCCTTCGATCCCGACAAATATGATCCTGTCGGTGAAACAGCTGCTAGAGTCCAACGACTTAAGGAATACGCCGCAAATCCCACCTTTAAAGGCATTAACTATCAACGCAATGCTGGGCCTCCTTCAAAGAGAGCTCATCAAAAGCAGAGAGGTGAAGTGTTTCTACAAAAGAAGAACGCAGAAGTTGTGAAGCAGATGGAGACATCAGCTAATTCAAAATTCAGTGGAACCTTCTCTACTCTGGGTGACGCGTTTACAGCACAGCCAGAACCACCAATGGCAAAGCTGGACCAATCTATTCCTGTTTCGACTCGCGCTGTTGGCTTCTCAACCGCTTACTGTTATCAAGCTGTTACTACTGATGATAAATTCAACGGTTTCATCAACCCAGACGTTACAAAATTTCAAATTTACCGTGTGGCTCTTGCCCGTTTTGAGTATGAACTTTTTTGAGTATTTGTTTTAATAAGGTATACTGCTATTGGAACTATCTGGGACAACCATT
Source organism: Conomelus anceps (assembly GCA_948455865.1). Lineage (NCBI taxonomy): Eukaryota > Metazoa > Arthropoda > Insecta > Hemiptera > Delphacidae > Conomelus > Conomelus anceps. The sequence continues at coordinate 60,293,199 of OX418217.1, read as the reverse complement.
TGCCCAAGTGCTGCCCATTGATTAGTAGAACAAGTATGAAAAATAACAAGCATGGTTATTATGAGCATGCAATACCTAAGGAAGATGGGATACTAATTTGCAGATGGCAAGACAATGGTGTTGTTTCCATAGCAACAAATTCATATGGGATCCAACCTTTATGCAAAGTGAAGCAGTATTCACAGTCAGAGAAGAAAACATTTTAATAGATTGTCCTGTTTTTGGAAAATATAATGAAAGTATGGATGGAACAGACTGCATTGATCAAAATTTGGCTAATTACCATATAAGTATCCAAGGTAAGAAATGGTATTGGCCAATTCTCACCTGGCTAATTGATGTATATGTACACAATGCTTGGCAGCTGCATAGGGGTAGTGAAAATTTACTGCCTCAACTGGAATTTCAAAGAGAACTTGTGATGACATATTTGACAAGATATGAAGAGAAAAGCAAAACACCAGGTAGACCAATGACAAGTAAATGTTCACTTTCTGACAATAGAGTGTCTGATGACATAAGATATGATGGTATGGACCATTTGGTGATAGGAGTTCCAGAGAAAAAAACAAAGATGTGCAGGTGAGGGCTGCACTTCAGTGGGTTGAACAATGTGCAAAAAGTGCAATATTGGTGTCTGCATTGACTGTTTCTCAGATTTTCATACAATTACTCACTGAATAACAACTTCAAATATTCAACAATATTATGTTTGTAAAAGATTTACACAATAAAAGAAATCTGTGTGCATATATTGTAGTTTTTCAATATTTACCTGTACATTTACATCAAGTATGTCAATGGTTGTGGACAGTGGCGGCTCGTGCATGGGAAAATGGGTGTTCACAAAATATTTGGTATACACTCTATGAATTGCTTTGCTCGTATTGCATGAGTAATGCTTATGATGTTCCACCCCTCCCCCTCACCTACACCCAGACGCCAATGCTCACAAGCAAAGGTTAGAAGAAGAATGATGGCAAAATGTTAAGCACTTAAACTTTTAAAAAATGTATAAGATCATATTCTACTCACTACTGCAGGGCCCGGCAACCTTTTCTGACTCAAGATCGATTTCGTTCAAAATCACATACCCCGCGATCGACATAATTTTTTTTATAGTAACTAGCTATCTCAAGTGGTTGGGTGGGGGAGGGGTGGTGGCTAGAATGTGAAGGATTATTTTACAATAACTTGAGTAATCCTATCTGTTTAACTAACTAAAGAATTTAGGATTTTATTAATTCAATTACTAATTTTAATAAAATGGTATGAGCTTTATTAAATAAAACTAGAAAATGTTTTATCAACATTAAATTGAATGTTCCAACCTTACTTTTAGTGGTTGGCATTCCATTTATTTCGACAGCATTGTTATATCAGGATTGTAGCTCGTCCAGTGAAAAAGCAGAGCAGTGATTGAGTGAAACCTAGCTTTTAGTGCAGTTAAATAAGTGTACATAATTATCATTAGCAGTAACAGATTCTAATGAGAGTCTCACTGTATTATTTCAAGATTAGTAAGTTAGGATAGAACAAATTTGCTCATTAGTCTCAAGACTAGATAGCAATAGTATTATTTACAGAAAAAAAAGGATTGCAGCTCGTGGACGCCAGTCTTATGCACTTGTGCAATGAGGTCCAATACTTGTTCTTGATAAAGGTCATGGTGGAAAATGGAGACTCACAAAGATAGGTCAAAGAAAATAGGGACATAAGTTGAGTGGCGGGTATTTTTCTTTGGGAACAAGAGTCCAGAATTTGAAAGATCCTTCAGTTACAGAAGTTATCAGGTTTAAATCACTATTGTTATTCCTAGCTCAATGAGCACGGTGGCGCCACTTTGAAACTGTTTTTGGAATTCTTCAACAACACGTTCAACATCGACAGTTACAAAAAGATTTGCTACAAACTCAGCAATGATTTTGAGTGCTTTAAAATCAGTGAAACGATTTTCAAACTCTTTCTGTAATAATTTGCTTAATACTTCGACATGTCTGTCATTGTCTGAGTACTGGTATTCTTCACCCAGGCCGTCTTCATGCTCAACTTCTTCTTCATTGTCAACTTGATTTTACTCGCTTGTTTTTCAAGTTTTTCCAGAGTAGAAAAATGTTTGAGGTCAAACTTACAGATTTTTTTCCCATAGTTGAAGTTTTGATGGAAATGCCTTCACAACTGACAGTGTCAAAATGTTCATATTCTTGCCTTGTAGTTGTAAGTTCAACTCTCTAAGTTTTTCAGTAATATCAATAAGAAAGGCTAAATCTTGCAGCCACAACATGTCTTCCAAGTATGAATAGTCCTCTTTGCACTCTTTCAGAAATTCTCTAATGACCGGCAATCGTAAAATCGGCGAAGGGTCTTTGCTTTGCTTAGCCAACACACCTCACCAAACTCGAGTTTCATTTTCTCCATTAACGCCCAAAATTGTCTCCTTTGAAGCATGCTCTTATCCCGTTCACAAGTTGTACCACTGCCTCCATCACGTTATTAAGATTAGAAAATTTTTTGCACAAAGATTGTTGATGAATTATACACCAATATGACAAAAAATTTAGGAATTCATCATCTTTTCAGCACAGTACTCCAAGGCTGTTATGTACGCCTGTAAACGCGGCAGCACCATCTGGTGTCATGCCTGCTAATTTATTCAAGGGTATCTTGTCATTTGTAACATAGTCTTTAAAACTAGAATATTTATGTCTTCCCCTCGCGTACACTTCACACATTGTTTGTTCGTTTTGAAAAAAATTCCAGGAATTGGCGTGATCTACTCAGAATTACCCTGCGATTGACCAGTCGATCGTGATCGACGGGTTGCCGGGTAACGCACTACTGTTATGAAGCAACACTGGCCATTGTTTTGTCTGGCAAAACAGATGCGTCAGGGGCAGGAAACTGATCAGGCAAGATGCTCATGAGTATAAAAGATCATTCAATAGTACCAAAACGCATTTGATGCATTGCACATATGATAGAGTTCTTGAATAACTGAGATGCCTTTCAAAAATGTATTGCAATATAATGCAACGTTTTGTATTGCAGGTGAAAATATCTTTTTTTAGAAGGATTGCCAAGAACTAAAAAAATTTAAAATTCTTGCGTTTGATTTTCAGATAGAAAAAATGTGAATTTTGATATTATAAAATTAATTTTTGATTTCCACTCACAAACTGGTGATGCACTGATTCCATCATTTTTTTGTGGCAGGTTGACTTGCTCGATGATTCACTGATGATGTTTTTTGTTTTTGAAAAATATAAGAAAAACCAATAGTTTACGTTTGGTTTTAGTATAAAAAATAAATTCCGGTCTTATTTATATAGTTTTTTGATTTCCCCTCCCAAACATACTCACTGTTTTCTGTTTTTGAAAAAATTAAGAAAAACTAACAGTTTACGTTTGGTTTTAGTATATATAAAAAATTAATTTCAGTCTTATTTATATCGTTTTTTGATTTCCACTTCCAAACATATTCACTGATGACATATTTTGTTTAAAAAAATTAGAAAAACCAACGTCTCCCGGTAAACACATTACATTATTATCCATGAATCTTCTTTCCTTCAGACTGACCTCTCCACATCTCTAAAAATTATTCTAGTCTCGTCGAAATCATGTGGACTACTAGGAAAACTCCATAACAATTATTGATCAATAAAATATATCAAATATATATTATAATAGAATAAAAAATTAGTTTTTGGTATGAAACTACGTTTCAATAACCATGAAAACAATAATTGGAAGGCATAGGGAGGAAGTATGGGTAGATGCTAGTCGAAATAGAAGGGGTTTCCTCATTCCACACTTCTCTTTAGTCTTTAGCATCGATGACACTTGGCAAGTTAGCTACGCGAGTAAGTAGCAAGTAGAAATGTTACAGACCGACCGTGCTACAGCCCAGTATCATCGACGCTTTTCTGATACGGTACTGCTGCCAGTGACTCTAGTAGAGGAGCACACAACTAGCTGTGAACTGATGGCAGCTTTTCCCCCATGTTAAAAGTCCATACTACTATGTCGTCAATTTGCCATGCATGCATAGAAAGGACCCAAAAGGAGCACAATACCGATTGTGCACTCATCCACAGAGAATGATTGCTTACGCTGCGAATAGATTAGCAGTGAATTTAAAATAAGTCTAATATCAAAACGGACACTGTATTTCTATTTGATATAGTTAAATAAGTTGTATCAGTAACGTTTTGTACTCTTTTGTGGTTAAATAGGTAATAAATAAGCTAATATTTTATTGAATATTCAAATTTATGTGCACTTGTGAACATTATAAGAAGCCGCCACTGGTTGTGGATTATCCTAGCATTAGCATATGGTTACACCTGTTTTCAGCTGACTCATCATACATATATGCAATGGAGACCCAATATTAACTAAATAAGGTTCAAACTAAGTATTTTTCACTAAAAAAACATCAGATTGAAAAAAATTGATTTGGGATAAAACAGGTTAATACAGAATAGTCAACCTGAGGAGAAGGAGCACCAGATTTGTTGAAATAAAAGAATACATTCTAGATTCTCAAAAAATCTTAGTAGAAAAGAAGAAAGACTTATTGACTTATAAGACTATGTGAACTCAATCACAAACCAGGCACATACCATAGATGTTTCAAAAGCCTCAAGACTTAGACTTGTTGGACTAGGAAAGGGCTAGTTGAGAAAATTATGTTACATATATTTATATTTTATTTTAGGAGTAAATAAAAAAGAATAATTTTAACACGTTCAGTGCCAGTGATGCTGATCCGTGTCAAGCTGAACTTTCCACATGGGCCCACCAATGCTGATCCGCATTTTTGTTCTATTGATTTTGTATGGAGGATTATGAACTCGGTTATAGAGGTAAGTACTTCGAATCATGGCTGGCAATTTAAAATAGTTTTGTGAATTAGTTGACACCATTGGTTTCAGGATTGAGACCTTTTTGAGTTTGTTTGAGGTTATTCTATTTGACACTGGATGATAGATGGATTGATGAAAAAAGAACAGATACTACATATTAATGTAAAATGTGCAAAAATCAACCTGGATACTGCCCAGAATGCTTTTGCAAAGCTCATTATTATTCTCTTGATAACTAGGTGATAGGTATTCAAAACCATAACTATTTTCTGTATTGTTATACTATTTTATATTTTATTATTATTATGTGACAAATATATTAGTATTTGAAAAGAAAAAATATATATTTATTACTAATCCTAATGTAGTAGAGTAAATACTAGTGGTCAAGGAAACATTATTTGACAGAAACATGGCATAAAGGTAATGCCCATGGGCAGCGATGCAGATACGCACGCATCTGGGCTGAGAGAATGTGTCAGCCGGGCCGGCCACTGGGGAAAACCCAGCCGGCCACGCTGGCACTGAACGTGTTGAGAAGTGATATTTTTTATACTAGAAGTAGGATAATATATTTTTCTTTTTTTATATTATGACTGGAGAAGAGTGATTCAAAAGCCTCAGGACTTAATTTTGTTTAACTGGGAAAGGGCTAGTTCGAGTAAATTATGTTATGTATCTATATTTTAAGTTTAGGTGTAAATAAATAAAGTAATACTCTTTTTACCTGAAGTAGGATAATATATTTTTCTTTTTTATAATTTATTATTATGACTGGAGAAGAGTAAGAAACTGTAGGATGCTTTAACAAATAAAATCTGTTTTAAAAAAAATTCTCACATTATCTGCATCAAATAATAAATTATTGTAGTAGAGGGAAATTATTGGATTAATAAATGGAGTTATTGAAAAATCAATATGATGAATAATTATTATTCCCTGCAATACAGTAGTATGTCTTTGACCATACTTTTTCTTTCAGTCAAATACTATTGTATGTCGATTTTCATTCAAATGGGAGAAAAATTTGATTAAAAAATCATAGATAACACAATATTAATAAGAACTGCCAAATATCATAGTGATTCATTTATTATGAAGAAAGTTATGGGGAGTTTTGTGTGTGCCAGAAACTGAAGTGTCATACTGTGCTTGTACTAATAAATAAATGTGTTTTATACACTGAAAAGATATCACTTTATTGCCTAATCCTCTGTTATTACTTGATACTCAGTAGTCAATTGTGTTTTAAGAGTATGGTAAATAAAACGTAATAATACCCTTTTGGTAGGTGAGCCAACCCCTTTGTATCAAGTTCAAAAAGTAGAGTACCTTTCACTAGATAATTGGGATTTATATTCTGCGAAGATAATAAGGATAAATTGAAATTACTTTCTACATCAGCCTTAATATCCCAACAATTAACAACAGGTGCGGGGCTGACTGCAGGTGATCAGATCAGACTCGCCATCTTCAAAATTACTATTAAATTTTATGAAGTAGTAACTACTGTTTGCCTCTAATAAGTTGAATTTAAATATCAGAAATCTTCTCTAAATTTCAAACTAATAAAATGTCCATAAACTCACACCATAGCCAACAAATAGCCAAATAACTCATAGCCAACAAATAGTCAGTCATGAAATAAAATTTTTGAATATAGTTTTTATATATTTAAACTTAGGGTTAATTCAAAACAAATTGAATTCAGAGTGGCGCAGAGTGTGCAGGGGTATTACCTGACATTACAGTGATTCCTGACTTAATTAATAGAAACTATGGTGGCGCTAATCACAATGACAGTTATGAGGATCGTTTTTTTTTTTTTTTTTTGGTGATGGAGGGGTTTATTATTGACATTCTGCCTGATATAACATTCAAACATTCCTCCTGATATGACATTCCACCTATTTCACCTGATACAACACCATTTTTTATTTTTTGCAAATTCGTTTTTTTTTAAATTAGCTGGAAACTTGCAACTGGACACTGGAGACCATAAACCTCATTGTTGATGGCTACATAACATACAGCTACAAAACGAGACAAGGTTTATGCACATTTTGGAAAAGGCCCATGGTGGCCAGCAATGGTCTCCAGAAATCCGGTCACAGGCCAGATTAGCAAGGCAAAACTTTGCAGAAATGATGTGCAAAGAAATTTTGTATTTGTATTGTTTTTAACAATAATGCATAATGTGCCTACATTGGGCGAACTTCATTGAGGGAGTATATGCCCCCCAGGCTTTCCTTGTAAATCAGAAGCAGACAATGAAGTCCAAAAAATACAAAAAAGCCCTCAAGGCCCCCAAGACAAAGAAGCTTGAGGATGCTCTATGGCAGGCAGAGGCATTCTCCAAACTCTGCTGGATTGACTGTATAGACTATTTCAAGTTGATAATTGATACATTGGGGTGGCCTAGTAGTATAGTGAAAGATTTAGATGTAGATACTTTGAGAGCCAAATATCATTTGTTGAGGGGGAACCCAGACTTCAAGATTTTCAGGGCTGTGTATAATGAAGTTACAGCTCAAACTGAAATTATTACTATTTTGACAGCAATCATAAAATTTGATGAATTGTTAGACCAGTTTAGAATTTTGACAGGATCAGAAAAGAAGAATCATTTTCATAAGTGTCTCTCATTTTTTGCACATATTGAATCGTATTGTACAATTGTTGGTTTATGCTAAAGAGAAGCCTAATGAAGAACTTGTTGAACAATAATTATGGAACAGAATACAGATGTTGAAGAGTATTTATGATCAACTGATTGAAGTGCAAAAGTTGTGCAACATCGCCTGTTCCTGGCTCATTATCAACTCCATCATTAGACCCTAAGATGTTTGGTATGTCTGAAATTGTCAAAGGAAATGAAGAGAAGGCTGGTACATCTATGGTCAGTACAGAGGTTAGTCATACTTCAACTCTGTTGACACCCCATTTGACAGTCACAATGCCTAGTTTGGCCATGTAATCCCAAATTTGTTAGAGGCTGAGTAGGGTATGTGAAGCAGAAGTGATAATGAGTGAAAGTTACAGTGAAAATGAAGCAAGTGGTTTGTGTTTTATTTGTGAATAGCTGGTAGTAGTGAAAAAGTTGGAGGGGTGATGGAAAACACAGCTTATTAAGTACAGATAGTTCTATACTAGTACAGACAGTGCAGGAATGAATATACAAAGCCTACTAATGTTGAGAAAGCTAGATTAAGAAGAGAATCACAAACCAATGAAGGCAATGTTTTGTCACCCAAAAGATTAAGATATGCAGGTACCTTTGATTTTACTGGTGTTTGTATAATTTTTACTCACTCCAAATTTAAGATTGATGAAAATTTGGTATATATTAGTGTAACTTCATTTTGTAATTTATCAATTTAAACATCACATAACTTCTGTTTTATACCAGTTGAGTTTTTATCAAAGTCTCTCTACAGAAGATTCAATCACTAGTACCAACCTATTTTTACTCATTATATATATTTTTAAGGTAGTTAAGAACTTGTTTTTCACAGTTAAGTTTTAATTTACAGCTTATTAATTTTTATACCATCATTTCTCCACCATTCCCACTTCAACAATTTTTGTTTTACTTCCTTTTTGTAACCCTAGCACCTAACCTCAAATTGAACTTCCAGTTCCTTAAGCCAGTAATCATCAGTACAGCTGAGGATGTGGCAGGTTATGCCATGAAACCTATGTTCTGATAATGTAGTTTTCAAATTTGAGTGGTATTGACAACATCACTGTCTTTTTCTTTTATTATGGAGAAATACCACAACATCTCATCCCATACAATCAATTTCTCCAGTAATACCTGCTGGAGAAGCTGACATTGATAGCAATTAGAATACCTTAATGACACACTTAAACTTTGAAGACAATAAAACATTTGAAGATTTCATTGAAGTTGACAGTGATGTAGCAGTGGCCGGTACATTGACAGATGAGATTGTAGCAGCAGTGGCTGAGAAAGACAATGAGGCAGGTGCAGACGATGTCAAGGATGACACCAGAAACCAAGACGTTCACATCATCACAACAAAGGAAGCTTGGCATGCAATTGTAACCATTTGTACATTTGTGGAACAGTCAAGGGATATCAAGGACAATGTTTTTTCGTCTATTGTAACAATTGAAAATGCTATAGATATCCAATAAAAAAATACATTGAAACAATGTAAGATCACAGATTTTTTTCAATGTTTAACTAATCAAAAAACTTTCTTTTCTCAAGTATGATTTAAATGATTTGTAGTAAAATTGTTTTTCAGAAATTGTCTTTTGCTTCATATCTGTTTTTAGAGGATCAATTTTCATTGATTTTACATTAATAATAATTTAGTTTAATCCATTTCACTAATTTTATTGAAAAAAAAAAACTAGCATTCATGATAAAAAAAAGATGTGCCTCCATAATTCGAATTTCATTCACAATAACCTCTGTAATTCAAACCCTCAATATTTCAAACTTCCCATAATTTGAACTAAAACAGCTATCCCCTGAATTTCGAATAAGTGAGGTTCCACTGCACTTGAAACATATAAATATTGGTTGTTTGAATTATTTTGAGTGTGTTATAATTTGGGTCTCACAGACCCAGCCTGACTGTTCTTGTACAAATCTCTCTCCCAACCGTTCTAGGGTTGAATTTGTGAAATCTCATTATTGGTAAGTTTTTTACTTGTCACAATCTTTATTATTCTAAGCCTTTATTTAATTATTACATAGTTTTTTAATGTTGGATAAGTTTGGGGCTTTGGAGGTAGAAAAAAGTTCATAGGAGGGGAGGGCGTAGTTTCAGGGAGCCACAGACTGGAGGTTTACACTGGGCCCCACACTGGCTAAGGCTGGCCCCAACATTTGTGATAATTATCATCATTATTTGCTTAAAATATTGTTAGATTCCAAGATATGTTTGCTATCTTTCAATGAAAGAATTTATTGTTACTTTTGTTAAAGCATTAACTCCAACTTCTAAAAACAGTAAACATAAATAAAGAAAATTTTAAAACAAAACAAAAAAAAACTGACTTCAATGAAATGATTGAATACTCACATAAAAAGTTTAAAATTAAGTATTTACTGAGCAAATTTTAAATGTTATACAAGTAATCTTCTGAAGTTGGCACTAAATATTTTCTGAAATTGATAAGAAATTCTATCTAATATCAAAACTGACACTGTATTTTGATTCAAATATATGATTTTTACTCACTTATACTAGAATACAGTGTCAGTTTTGATATTAGATTGTTCATCAAGTATTTTGTCATGGAAAACATCACAGAGAATTTCATATGTTATATTTCAGAAGTTTATGGGAAGTTTGGCACCAACTTCAAAAGATTAGTTGTATGAAATTTAATTTTTTTTCAGTTTAAAGTAAATACTTTATTTTAAACTTTTAAGTATTCAATGTTTGTACTTCAACATTTCATTGAAGTCAGTTTCTTTTTTTGTTCAACAATTTGTTTTATTTCAAGCTTTTTAGTTGAATTTTCAAACTTTGAAAGCATGAGAAATTTCTTATAGTCTACATTATGGAGATTACAAATTAGCAAGCCAATACAGTAAAGCCCCTATTATCTGCAGAATTGGGTGGCAAGAGCACCATGGATAGCAAAAAACATGGATAACCCAAAAAAGGGCAAAAATGATGTGAAAAAAATATTTCAGTATGAAAACTGTGTTTTACTGTACAAAGAACATATGTAGAACATTTAAAATATGTACAGTACAGAAAAAACATTTGATCTACATCTAAATCACCAAAATAAAGAACAGTCTACAAAAAACAATATACTGTACTGTTAACAAAAAGTGTTCAGTTATGCCTTTCTAGAAAATCGATCACTCATTTTTGCTTCTTGCTTTGAAAAATTAAAATTTAATTAAACATTTTTTTTTGTGGCACTTGCAGATAATCTGCACCATGGATCATCCACTTGCAGATAATCAGGGTTCTACTGTATAACATCCAAACTAAAGTAACTATAAATCTACCTATAAGAAAAGATAAACTGAGGAAAATCTAATGTGGAATACACCTACACTGAAATAGTATATTATATTACTAGTGTGGGAAATGGTGTTTACTGTACAAGCATGATTAACACATGGGATGAAGCCAAGTGCGGTATTATCATACAAGTATGGTAAACATCTTTCCAGATGAGTTAGGTTTGATATTTTTTGTTGTACTAGTATAAAATATAAAAAAAGATAAACTTTGAGCTAGTACAAGCATCATCAAACAAAACCTTAAAATCCATCACATTTGAATTGTCTGCTGTGCAAATAGTCACCCCAAACTGTGCTTAATGATTATATAGAGGCCACTGTTTTAAAGGTTATCATGAATAAGCTACTAGTACATTCCTTGCCTCAATAAGACTCATAAACTAAACCTAACCTAACCTCTAAAATAGAGCTATGAAACAGTGGTCTCCCATATCCCATATAATTCATAAGTACCATTTGAGCTATAGTTTTTAGGTAAGTTTTGAAAATTTTCTCAGTAAGTTAATTTGTAGTGAATGTTATTCGATTTACAGTGCAATCTACTGTTTTAAATTAAATGTTCTGAATCAGTAAATTTCAACACAGTTTATTTTCAAAATATATTATATCTTCAAAAATTTGATTGCCTCAATCATTCAAATCCAATTGTTTTGGAAAAACAAGTGATGGAAATAAATCAATAAATTGAATCTAAAAATTATTGATTGATGATTTGCTAACAACCAATGATTCTAACTAAATGAATAATTTTGATGAGAAATTATTTTATTATTTCTTAATAACTACCAGTAGTAGTTCTGGGAACAGTAAACTCATACAAAAAATGAATCATATAGTACTTCTACTGAAGACAATCCATTATCAAAAAGTAAAGTAAAAAAGAACAATTTGTTACTTCAACAGATATTGCTGATGAAGTAAAACAGGTTCTGCACAACCTTGAGAAAACCTTTAGGCATCATATTACCATTTGAAGTGCTAGAAACAAACCAAAATCTGACTTTTCAAAGAAATAATTGTTTTTTTTGCAGTGCCTACAATGTGCACAATACTGTATAATGAATAGTTATTATGAATAATTATGTTTTCAAAGCAGTTTGAGCAAATTTTTATTTATTATAAAAGTGATGTTTAAGTACAATACATTCTGTACAGCTATGAAGTTTATTTTCTATTATTATCATTTAGATGTGTTTATAGCAGTGGGATAAATTACAGTACGGTATGTAGAAATAAAAAATGTAAGTCCCATTCAACCAAAGACTGCTGGTATTAGTGACTCCATTCCTCTATAAACGATTTTTACTAAATCAGAACCGCATCTGACGCTGTACGCACCTGACAGAGTTGGTCATCTCAGGAATGTGGTCACCTCTGTCGCCGACCAGTGTTTTTTCTTTACTTTCCTGCATACACATGATCCCATTGGTAGGGCAAACTCCCATTTGGCAATAAAAAGTATGACAAGAACACTTCTCTGACAACTTTGGCACAAAATTCTATTCTGTCACCTACATGAGTCATGTCACAAAGCAAGCAATATTCTTCCTCTAACTCACCAGGCTGCCATGAACATTTATTGTTCCTTAGATAGTTATGTAGCCAAAGCAATTGTCAATATTTATTGGTACAATGTTGTAATTGTTGAATACTAGTTGAATACCACTTTAATGTTTTGGTAAGCAGACCAAATGCATTCTTGACCACTCTAAGAGCTTAGCTGTGCCTGTGATTGTACACTTTCTTTTCCTCATTATTTTCCAAATCTGCCTTGAGATAAGGATGCATAAAGTCATCTTTCAGTGGAAAAGCAGCATCTACTATGATTACATGAAGTAAAACGGTACATGTTCTTGGCAAAGCTTTGTTAGGAGGTAAATCAAGTTGATTGAATAGGAATCTCTTTCTAAGTGTTGAATGTTGGAAAATACCACCACCTGAATAAATTATTGCAGTCCCAGTAACTACAATAATTCATGTCATTTATATTCCACATAACTTGTTTTCTTTTACAGCTGTCATGTGCAATAAACGATGGGCTAACCTACAAGACTCCTACTGAAAAGCTTATAGACCAGCTAAGAAGAAAAAACCATGGGGATATGAAGAACAAATGTATTTCATTATACCACATTTGGCAGAGAGGGAGCAGATCAGCAATCTTCCTCCTTTAGATAAGCAGTCTGAAGACATTGTAGACAATTTTAGCAATGCAAGTTCTATGGACTCAAATAGTGATATAAGTATAAGCACAATGCCTCTCAAAAAAGATCAAGAAAATACTATGAATGAAGAACCATCCAGTCATCAACCAACAACTCCTATAAACAAGGAAACAAGTTCTGCAGGACTAAGGAAAAGGCCAACAGGATAAGACACCCTCTTTTATTAGTCTGGTACTTAATGATTACTTGACATTTACAAAATTGAAAACCTCAGAAAATAAGCAGAAGTAGCCATGAATGGAAGATGCACTATGCACATTTTTAAAGCAATTGAGGGAATGGTCAGAGGATTTTCTCCAGGACTCATAATTGAGGCTCTAGTATCATAATTGAGGCTCTAGATATCAGCTCTAGTCAATGAAATAGAGCTGAAGAATTGGGAGCAACAGCAACTTGTTTTTAAGCCTCCTTAGCCTGTAGATCAGTGCTACAGAAAATTTTCTTCACCCTATCTTCAATGACATCATCACCTTCTGTTCCTAACCACAACTATCAATACACAAGTGAACAAGGAACAAGGGGAGAAAATCCTTTCTATGAAACCCTTGAATAATTCAATGAAATGCTCAACTAAGTTATAATACATTCAAATGAAATATTTTACTTAATGGTTATATTTTAACTCATATATGCTTCTGTACTCATATTTTTTTTAATAAAAAAACACTTTTTTACTATTATTAAAAAAAAAAAATAGTTGGTCCAGATTCATATGTAAAATGTTTAATTTGGCCAATAATAAGGAATTTTACTGATAGGAGCAATAGTAAAGCAGCCTACACATGGTCAGTTTAGTGTGAACACTCCAAACTAACCATGTGTATGCAAAATTGATGTGAGCTCACACAAAAAAACTGAGCTGATGGAATGATAAAAATTCATCATTTTGGTGTGACACACTGAACTGATGGCAGTCCAAAGTGAGCATGTGTATGGTTGTGTCACTTCAGTTGGTCACATCAGTAATCTGCACAAGTGCACAGATGCCAGTTGGACAGACATAACACCTGAAATTTGCATCATGCATGTCTGCATGTGGCAAAGTGCTTTCCCAGAAACTGTTTGTGTTTATTAATTTTGTGTCTGTTTTAGTTGAATATATAGTTAATATGGCCATTTGAACCAAAGATTTTCTCCTTGAATTTATAGAATTATTTGGATGGGAAGAATGTTTGTGGAAAATAACCTCTAAGGATTATCACAACAAAACAAAGTGTGAAAAAAGTGGACAGGTTGGTGAGTGGCATAAGTGCAGATGAAGTTTATCACCCCAAATTGCGGTATTAAAACCAATTGCTATTCCTATATACATAGAAGTGGCATTCATGGTGGATTTTTACTCTTAAGTGGATGGCAGGTTGAACTGACACACAGAAGTGAGTATGTGGAGGCAATTGTTGTATTCAGTTAGAAGTGAAAGTTGGAAATGAACACACCAAACTGATCATGTGTAGGCCAATTAATGCTTTTCCATTACAGTAGAACATCAATAATCCAGATGTCAAAAATCTGGACCATCAATAACCTGGATTCACATACACCTTCCCAGCCATGGCCAACTCTAGTGAAGGCCAGAATGCTGAAGACCGGCAACAGTGCATTGAAGGCCAACAATTTGAACATATGGTTCAAAACAATTTCAAATGTACACATATGCTTTAAGCTAACCACAAAGTGGTTTATGGATGTTAGCAGGAGATTGTTGGTTTTTCAAAATGCCTTTGAAGTGCTGTGTTCTTTATGCAAAAGTAATTATCATAAAACTGAAGATGAAACATGCTGGTATGTGATGCTTTTCAAGTTCCCCACTAACAAACAATTACATGAAAAGTGGGTGAAAAATATTTTGTGTGACAACTGGGTGCCTACCAAATACTCTGTAGTTTGTATGAAACATTTTCCTGAAAGTTTAATTTCACAAACTGAAAAGTTATGGGATTCCAAAGGTGATTGGAAGGAGTTTCCAAGAAAAAGTCCAGTTTTGAAACCAGTAGCTGTCCCTCAAATCTTTTCCCAATTACCATCATACCACAGTGTTGCAGAGGTCAAGAAAATAAGAGATCCAGAAGAACACAGAAAGCAGTGTAAAGAGGCGTATGAAAGAAAAGTGGATGAATGGTTAGGAAGTGGTAGTGTTATAGATTTCAGTGAATTAGTGGATAAAAGCAATAACAAATTGCAAAACCTTGGTTGGATATTTGACAAAGGTGAAAACAATATAATTTTTAAAAAATGCAAGTAATGACTACTCTTATTATTAATTGCAGTATTCATTAAAACGGTGTAAAACTAGAATTATTTGCTGAATAGGGTATGAGTTTCACCATTATACAGAAAACATGCATTCCAACACAGATTAAACTTTCTGATGGCTAATCCTCCTCTGTTAAGATTTGTAATAAGAGTATCTCCTGAGTATTTTCCTGAGATGCTCAACTACCTAGTAAAACCCCATTCTACAGCTTGAGTATGTATTATTGAATACCACAAAATTCAATATCTTTTGACTAAAGATTAAATGTATTTTCATGTCCTTTTTGATTATGAATAATTCATATTTCATTATCATAAATTATTGGAAAGATTTATCAACAGATTATTAGAGAAGTTTATTTCATTTCAGACTATGCATGAATGTTTAATAAATAGTTATTGTTTATTAATAAATTAGTTACTGTATCGATCTGTCTTCACTATGTGCATTTTGACAATAATTGTCTCATACAATCAGGTTATTGTTCTTATGCCCAGTTTCTGAGTTGTTCATCAAGTTTAATGGATCATTAACCCATTGCTCCAGCATTGAGATAATGGCCCATTAAGTTAATAAACGACTGAGAAACCGGGCATTAGATAAATAAAATATTCTATTCTATTGAAAATACTGTTTTTTCTTATACAATTTTTATAAAAATTATATTAATTACAATTGTGCAGTACTTTACATTTGTTGGTAGGATAGTTATTCAGTGCATTCCTATAGTAATAAGTATGTATCACACTTATTTATATAGTTACATAAGTATATATTATTAAAAAAAGGTGTCAACTATTGATTTCTACATGCTAATGAATAATAAAATAATATTGGTGGTATCGACCTTCAGTCAGCAGCTGATGTGGCATTGCCATATTGTATATTCCAACCTTTAACTAGAATCGGCCATGTCCCAGCTCATCTTTATATAAAATAGGCGAACATGTTTTTTTGTGATGACAACTCCTCCGTGGTTTCTCGACCGATTTTGTTCGTTCACGTCTCATTTGAAAGATCTCATCGAGTAGATGTTTGATAAGGTCTTACATTTTGAAAAAAGTCATCGTGGACATGAGGAATGAACGATCAAAGTTTCAATTTTTGCCATTGCTTTAACATAGGGATCGGTGAGCTGAAAATTTTCACAATTCAACTTATGATTTGATGATCAGCTGTTTTGAAACAAAAAGTTTATTTTTCATTGTTCATTCAGAGAGAGAGAGGGTGGGAGGATAGGATAAAGAGGAAGAGAGAGAGAAAAGAAGAAGGGGAAGGAGAAAGAGAAGGAAGAGGAGAAGATGAAGAAGACAAAGAAGAAAGAGGAGAAAAAGAAGAAGAAGAAGAAGGGGAAAAAGGAAAAGTCGGAGAAGAAGAAGTAGAGGAAGAAGAAGAAGAAAAAGAAGAAGATGAGAAAGAAGAAAAAGAAGAAGGAGAAGAAGTGGAAGAAGCAGAAGAAAAAGAAGAAGAGGAAGAAGAAGTGGAAGGAGAAGAAAAAGAAGAAGAAAAAGATGAAGAGGGAGAAAAAAGAAGAAGAAAAAGAAGAGGAAGAAGAAGAAAAAGAAGAAAAAAAGAAGAAGAGGGAGAAAAAGAAGAGGAAGAAAAAGAATAAGAATAAAAAGAAGAGGAAAAAGAAGGAGTAAAAGAAGAAGGAGAAAAAGAAAAGAAGAAAAGGAAGAAGAAAAAGATAAAGAGGAAGATGTGGAAGAAGAAGAAAAATAAGATAAAAAAAGAAGAAAAAAAGAAGATTAAGAAGTAGAAAAAGAAGATGAAGAAGAAAAAGGAGAAAAAGAAGAAAAATAAGAAGAAAAAGAAAAAGAAGTGGAAGAAGGAGAAAAAGAAAAAGAAAAAGAAGGAAAAAAAGAAAAAGAAGAGGAAGAAGGAAAAGAAAAAGAAGGAGAATAAGAAAAAGAAGAAGAATTGAAAAATCTCCTTAGCACAGGTGTGTTAAGAAAATTTTATATTTATCAGCTGATAAAGAATTGAAAAATGAGATTTTTGCCAGCACAGGTATGTTAGAAAAATATTATATTGATCGGCTGTTCAACAATACTGCAATAGCTATTTGTGTAACTAGAGTGCAAAATAGCGTTTTTCTGCATTGAGAGAAACAGTTTTTTTCACGAGCCGAAGGCGAGTGAAAAAAGTTTCTCAAGTGCAGAAACAATACTTTGCGCTCATATTACACATTAAAGTTTTCCTACAGTAATGTATAAAGTAATTCAAACAGAACAAAACAGAATGTGTAGAGTGTGTAATATTCTTTAACTTCGTACTGTACAGTTTTTTACTGTACTGTACTTCACGTTTTGTGCTGTATTGTATTCTGGGTTGTTTCAGGTTTATTAAATTGCAGTACTAAGTGACACACAACAGCTTCATACATAACCTGAAAATTCCTCACATAACCTATCTTTGAATCAAATCGATTTCATCAACAACAACTACAACAACTATTCACAGCTGAAGCAGAGTAGCCAACCTATTTTTGAATGCAGAATAGGGAACCTGCGTATCACATGCTCACTATTTTGTGTTGTTAGGTTGCAAATTTGGAGTGCGGAAAAGTACTTTCCCGCACTGTAATTTACTTTCCCACACTGGTGCAGGAATAGACTATTTTGCGTGCTACAGTTAGTGCAAAAATAGGCACTTTTTTGGGTCACTGTAGGAAAAATATATTTTTAATTCAGATAGCCAGCCATGTGATACTTTTCATTGACTGGACATTGCATCAGGACGTTTGCATCGGGGAGCATTTCATAATTCAATCTGGAATTATCTTTAAAAAAATAACTATCTTTGATACCCACTTAGAAATGGAGCAACTCGTACTGTGCTTAAACTTATCATCATAGGCAATGGAGAAAATATGTAGAAAATCTACATTTGGAATGTATTTTACAAAGTTTAATAAAGTCGCACATTTGTGCGACCCGGGATAACCTAGTTCTATTTAAAACGTCTTAAAAACTTGGCTGCAAAAAATGAACGACTACTGCAGTAAAAAATCAATTAAATACTTTTTTAAGAGCCCTGACAATGTGTAGAGTGTGTAATATTCTTTAACTTTGTACTGTACAGTTTTTTACTGTACTGTACTTCACGTTTTGTGCTGTATTGTATTCTGGGTTGTTTCAGGTTTATTAAATTGCAGTACTAAGTGACACACAACAGCTTTAACTGTATTTACCTACAGTACTTGCTTGCATACATATTCAAGTAAATTCTCAAGATTTCAGTTGTTTCCATAATTTTAAAGCATGACAGCCTATTTTCGAAATTCCAAATTTTTTGATAGTCTGGATGGATGAGGTTTGGTCCCAACTAATCCAGATTATCAATGCTCTACTTTACCTAGAAAATAGTGACAATTCGATTATTAAATAGCTGTAACTTTGAAAATACTGCAGATAAATAAGTGAAATTGTATAGTAATCATTACAGCCAATCTTTATCTCACGATTATAGCCACCCGCCCCTACACTGAGCTCTTCTATTTATCCTCAGTCTCTATTGGAGTGTCACAGGTAATAGTTGCTTTCAGTCAGTGAATGGTAGTGGACGCCCAGTCCTGTGTACTCAAGTGCCCAATATCTTTTGTAAGCAATTTCTTTCTCCTCGCACTCTCTCTCTCTCATTCTCCCCACTCTCTCTCTCTCTCTCTTTCACTCATCAGATTCTCTCTGATGCCTAGCAAGTGAGATGCACATTAGTTTGGCTCTGTATTCAATCAGCTTTTTCATAGGGTTTATCTGTTCAATTTTGTATAAATAATGTATCATCCTAATCAGTTTTTTAACAGGAATTCAACAGTGTAATTTTTTGCATAATTTTTATGGGTTAATGGGTAGTTACCTAAAAACTAATTCAAACATACAATCATCTTTAAGCAATAGTTCCAGTAGCCATTTCATCCCCACTTTCTATTTTCAACTAAATAGTGAATATGGTAAAAGGATGGGCCACACCTAAATGGAACACTGCTCCATTACCTGCCAAGTCTGTTTTGGGCACCACCCTGATGGACAAGTGAAAATGAAGCAGCAGGTTGAGGAAGCTGTCAATGCTGCAGTGACTATGGCCCTGCAATCTATTTTTGCAGAATTCAAAGCACTCAAGGAGGAGAATAGAAGGCTCAATCAAAGGGTCACTGAGCTAGAAGAGAAATTCGAGCTGAAGGTTGATGACCTTGAGCAGTATGGAAGGTCAGTGTGGAAGCACTGCCTTTGAATCGTCAGTATTCCTGAATGTGAAAAAGAGGACACCAATCCTCAAAATTGGGAAGTGATATCCGCGAGCCGTAGCAGGTATCTGTTCAATCAGAGAGATAAGCTGCGTTCTCGTAGGTCCTGTTCGTAACGGTGACCGATTAGATTGGCCAGCAAAAAAGACACTGTTCTCTGCTGTAAAATCACTTCCCGGTTGTTCGGAACCCACCTAAAGCTGTAGGTCTAACTCATCAGTCACCATCATCCAACTCATTACCCACGCACAGGTCTCAGACCTATGTGGGCTTCATCCTCAAAAAAAAAAAAAAAAAAAAATCAACTGGCCATCAAATTATTCAAAGAAAAATAGAATGCCAATATGAAACTGGATGAGATCAACAGCTCTCATTGAGTTGGGAGATGACAGGTACCAGCACCCAGACAAGACAAGTCAAAAGACCATCCAATCATAGTCTGTTTCTGTAGATACAAAAATTGGCAAATAGTCTTTGAGGCCAAGAATAAGCTGAAGGGGACCAACATTACAATCTGGGAAGACCTGATGATGCACCAGCTGCACATCTTGAATTCTGCAGCTGACCACTTTGGCCAACAACAGGTCTGGAGTCAGGATGGATGGATCAAAATTGCCACCTCAATCATTAAATTGTCACCATTTTACTTACCATACTAATCAATACTTACCTGAACCAATAACAAATAAAACACGATTTTGTGATGAAAAATGATTGAGTTCTGGACGAGATAACAGGCAACTAAACAGGTGACATAAAGTCATAAAAGGCAAAGCAGTGGCAGTATTTTGATCTCATGGATTATTTTTGTTATGGGTTTAATTAAAAATTGGTTCAAATTAAATTGAAAAAGTAACATGACATTATTTGTATTAATTCACTTACTTCAGTGTAAGCTCCTCAGGATCAATAACCTCACAGAAGTTACAGTGTATTACTAGGAATTTCAGTAATTTGAGCAATTTGTAGAACGCTTTCACCGCTCTCTTCTGCATCATCTTGGTGTTCAGTGTCCACCCATAAATAGTAGGAGAAAAGGGGGTTTAAGAAATGAGAGTAGGAAATTGAGGGAGAGATTTGAGCAGCTTACTCCCGAAATTCAGCAGCTAAAAGCTCTTATTGATCTTTCTAGATTTAGGATTAAACAGGGGTTAGTTATCGATGAAAATTTGTTGAAGGGGGTTAAACAGCAGTATGTTAGTAGGATTATTGAGGCTAAAAGGAAGTTTTATGGGGGTCTTATCTCAAATTCCGCAAACAAGTCCAAAACGAGTTGGAGTATAATAAATAAATTTAGAGGTGTTAAAAGTACACGTGTGAAGGACATAATTCTTGATGTGAATGATAAGAGAGTTGAAAATCCTGAGGATATTGCAGAGTTTTTTAATAGGTATTTTGTTTCCATGGCTCCTGATACGCAGTCTGCTAGTACACAAACTGTTCGGCAATCACATAGAAATAGTGCAAAAGGTTTTTTTCTGACTCCTACAAATAAAACAGAAATTTTAAGAGTAATAAATAGCCTGAAAAATAAGAATAGCACAGGTTACGACAATATTCCTATTAAAGTTTTGAAGGCGTGCTGCAATGAAATAGCTGAGCCTCTTGCTTTCATTTTGAATGGCGTATTTCAGACTGGAGTGTTTCCCAATGCTTTGAAAATTGCAAAAGTCATACCTTTATTCAAGAAGGGCAACAGAGCAGACATGATGAATTATAGGCCCATATCTGTGCTGCCAGTCTTATCTAAAATTTTTGAAAGGGTGATCCATGATAGAATGATAGACTACCTGTATAAATTTAATTTAGTAAGTGATTGTCAGAATGGGTTTGTTAAGGGGAAGTCGACTATCACGGCGGCAACTAGTTTTATTGAAAGCGTGATCGAGGGGATTGACAGCGGAAAGGTTGCTTTGGGAGTTCTGATTGATTTGTCACGGGCTTTTAATAGTGTTGAGGTCAAAGTTCTTTTAAACAAACTGCATTCTCTCGGTATGAGGGGTAATATAAGTAAATTGATTGAGTCATACATGACAAATCGAATGCAGTATGTCAGTGTGCAAACTGGGGGTAGAGTTGTTAGTTCAGCTAGGTTATGCGTAGCAAAAGGTGTCCCTCAAGGCTCTATACTCGGCCCTCTTCTGTTTGTGTTGTACGTAAATGACTTACAGTCTTCTGTTGCAAATAATTGTAACATTACATTGTATGCAGATGACACAACTTTGCTATTTAATGGAAATAGTATAAATCAGCTAGAGCTGAATGCTAACTTGTCTACAAATGAAGTTGTTCAGTTTTATAATGAGTGTGCTCTCTCGGTCAATCCAATTAAGAGCCTGGCCATCCTATTTAATTTGAAGAAGACGCTCCCTTTCGAGCCAGTAGTCACAATAGGTGATAGCGTTATTGAAAATGCCAATGTTGTAAATTTGCTTGGTTTGGCTGTAGATGATAGATTGTCTTGGAACGATCATGTAGATAAAGTAGCTGGTAAGATTAGTAAGGGACTTTTTGTGCTGAGGTACATAGTAAGGTTTGTGCATAGAGGCATTGCTAGAAGTGTGTACTTTTCCCTTATTTATAGTCATCTGGTGTATGGAGTGGAGCTTTGGGGAGGTACTTCTGGTGTTAACTCTCAGAGATTGTTTGTTTTACAAAAGCGTGCGGTGAGGTATTTGGGAAATTTAGAATACAATCATACATGCAGAAACACATTTAAAGACCTAAAATTGCTCACATTTCCTTGTATCTATATTTACAGAGTGGTTATATTCATTTCTAATAAATTTAGTACATTAAAAAAGAATTCTGATGTACATGGTTACTCCACACGTGGCAGTGGAAACCCATATGTTGTTCAGCATAGATTGAGATTTTCCGACAAGAGTCCAAGTGTATTTGGTTTGAGATTATTTAGGAAGCTGCCCGAATATTTGTTTACTTCAAATAATTTTAAGAGAGACCTATATGATTTTCTTGTAGATAAGGCTTATTATAGTTTGGATGAATTTTTAAATGATACATGACATATTTGGTGTTAGGTACTTTTCAGAAAGTATTATTTACCTAACTATTGCTCTGTAGTTGCGTTATAATTGTACTTTGAGTGTACTTTGCTATTTTGTTATTATTTTCTGTTTGATGTTTTGACTTGGCCTGTATATGTACACCGTTTTGGCTCAATAAATTGAATTTGAATAAATTTGAATTTGAATTTGAACTTTTTCAGACATACAGAAATATAAAAATAATAAGTTAGTTTGAAGTGATTGACAATTGAATAAACTGACAAATATACATAAACAGAATTTATTAATTTCGAATTCCTTTAATTGCTATTAGTTTATACTGAAGACTTCCACAATGGTGGATATTGACAACAGAATTAAATAGCTGAATTATAATAAATTAATAAATTCTGTTTATAAAAATAACTTAGTGTCATCTTTTTTTTCAAGTCATCAAACAAATGAAATTCACCATATTTGTCTCTTCTTTTGAACATTTTATGCACCCAGTACCTATGCTTCCTCTGTTCCTGTCTCTCTTCTTCTTCAGCACACACCATGACCATCACAATAACTCCTCATCTGACAAACTCTCCATTGCAGCTGCTGTATTTCTTCTGTCAGCTCTGGTTTCTGCTGGAGCTATGCCAGACAACTGAGTTATTGCCATGAATTGCCAGCTGTCACCAGTTATTGCTGGTTGCTGACAGTACCTGATGGTGCTGAGCTAGTGGGTTTCCTGCTTTATGTGGATTGATCAAACAACAAGTGCCAGATTGTCATCATCCCAGATGCAGCTCTAGGGCACCAAAATGGACCACTAATATCTCCAATGTGATTCTAATTGATGGTAAAAGTGTGAAAGTATGTAAGAAGTACTTTCTTGATAATTCCAAATTTCTGATCATAGGGGCTTTCTGACTAGAGCTTTAAAATGAATGGGCACAGATGAATGGGGAAAATGAGTCCCTACCAATAAAATTACTGAATAATAGATGGCAGTTGTGAGGCACTCTGGACCTATATGGTTAATTTCTTCAGTTTCTTCATCTTCCTCTGCAATCTCGCCAAGTAATTCGCCCAAATCTCAAGTTTCTACCAGAAAATTTAAATATTCAAATAATGTTTTGTACAACATGTACCAAAGTTATTGCACTGAACACAATTCAATGCTTGCCAAGGCACCCATCTATCACCAAACATTCAACACGGAGTTCAATCTGCAATTCCATTAACCACACAAGGACACTGCCTTAAAAGTTGTACAAAGGACACTTGTACAGTGTGATATCTATAAAAATAAGGTTGACAACATAGTTGGTCTTGATGTGGAACAGAAGAGAGCAATACAAATACAACATTAAATCCATTTAAGAAAATCAGAGTGGTAGGGAAAACAAGTAAGCTGATGCTGAGAAATCAAAATTAGACATTGCTTTCTATTCTTTCACTTTTGCTCTTGAGAAATCCCTAGCATTTACTGCTCACCTGCCAAGTTTCTTACTACAAGTGTAACTACTATTTGTACAACCTTGTTTGTCATGAGCTTTCAACAAAGCTTGGTTTTATGTATTGCTAGGATGAGACTGTTGGATCTTGTGGTTCTCAGGAAATTGCTGGTTGTGTTTTAAGACACATACAAACAAGAGCATTTTCAGCCAAGCAGGTTGTTATGTACAGTGACAGCTGTAGAGTTCAAAACAGGAGTTTTAAAATGGCATTGACATTGATGAGATTCCTTCAAAATGAGAGCAGTGAAGAGGTTCTTCAAAATGAGAGCAAGGAGAGGTTGAAGTGATTGACCAAAAATTCATGCAGAGTGGACACTCATTCCTGCCTAATGACTGTGATTTTGCCAGCATTGAGAACCACAGTAAAATTCAACAAATTTAATGCTCCACAGACTGGTATGAAATAATAATCTAGGCCAGGAAGAAAAATCCATTTCATTTAAAAGTAATGACTTCAATTGAAAGTATGAAAAATTATTTTAATTGCTCTTAACCCGTTTTATCCTAGTGTCACCATATGGTCACACTAAACAAGCAGAGGGAAAATGAGTGGGACATTTTGATTGTTATTGTATTGAGTTGGCAAACCTGACAAATCCCTGCTAGACAAACCGTTTTATCATCTCTAGTAGTTTGTTGAGGTTAGAAGTGTCTGTGAATTTCATAAATCTGTATTGATTGTCCACTGGATTTGTTTGTTGCTGTATGCCATGTCTCAACGCTTTGAGTGAGTAGTATTTTAGGTTACTTTTCCAAAATAATAATTATTCCAGGTTAGATATAATAAACAATAATGGAATAAGATGTATTCACTGTTATTCATAAGTTTTATCATATTTGGCCTTCACAAATCAATCTTACATTTCACTGTTACCATATGGTAACGCTAGGACATTCCACTACTACTGGCAGTAGCTAATATGCTTATTGCCAGTATGGAATGTAAAGAACTTTATCTCCATTTCAGGCCTGGATTTACACTCCAGGAGGCCCTCGACATCATTGAGGCTGACGATGAGGAAGATGATAGGGCAGTGAGTTTATACATTGCTCCACCTGAAAGTGGGTTACTAACTGATGAAGATTCAGTGGAAGAAGATATGGGGGGGCACATAGACAATCTCTCGGGAAAACAACTTTCTGCTAATGCTGAGATAAGTGTTTCTAATCATGTTGATGAAGAAGAAGAAGAAGAAGAAGAACAGGTCGTGATACCTGAAGATGATAATCAAAGTCAATCAGACAGTGCTGATGATTTTACCATAAGGAAGGCAAATGCATTGAAGGAATTGAAGAAAGGATACATGGATGAATTGAAACTAAAGAAGAAAAAGATACCTATCAAGAAGAAGACTTGGGTTAAAGGTGACTTTGAAGATACTAGTTCTGAATTTCCAGATTCCGATTTTTCAATGTATAGAGATTTTTCTGCCTCGGAGCTATTTGAGCTGTTCCTAGATGAGGATCTTATTGATATGTTTGAACAAGAGACACTAAATTATGCTCTTTTCAAAAATTCCCCCAATCCCAATATTACAAAAAATAATATCAGGTGTTTTTTAGCAATACTTATATTCAGTGGCTATAATGTATTGCCTGGAAAGAGATATTACTGGGACTCCCAACCGGATATGCACCAAGATTTTATAGTAAATGCCATGAGAAGGAATAAGTTTGAAACCATTATGCAATTTTTTCATTGCTCCAATAATAATAATCCTGATTTGCCTGATAAGTTGTGGAAATTGAGACCCTTGATAAAAAGTATACAAAAAAACTGTGTAAAACATTTCGTTCCTACTCAAAATCTAAGCTATGATGAGAGCATGATTGAGTACTTTGGTCGACATGGCTGTAAACAATGCATAAGAGGGAAACCGATTAGATTTGGATATAAAGTGTGGTCTTTGAATGCTCCCAATGGCTATCTCATAAATTTTGATATTTATCAAGGTAAATCCAGAGATATACCAACTGATTACCAATTGTTGTTTGGGAAATCAGCGGCTCCACTTTTGCAGTTGATTGATAGCCTTCCACCTTGTAAATCTGAATTACCATATAGATTTCATTTTGATAATCTCTTCACTGGTTTCCGTTTGCTGAGATATTTGTTTGAAATAGGGTATACTGCTATTGGAACTATCCGGGACAACCGCTTGCCTAATTGTTGCCCATTAATTAGTAAAACAAATATGAAAAATAACAAGCGTGGTTTTTATGAGCATGCAATATCTAAGGAAGATGGGATATTGATATGCAGATGGCATGACAATGGTGTTGTTTCCATAGCAACAAATTCATATGGGATCCAACCTGTCTCCAAAGTGAAGTGGTATTCACAGTCAGAGAAGAAACATATTTTAGTGGACCGTCCTGCAGTTTTTGGAAAATATAATGAGAATATGGGGGGGACAGACCGCATGGATCAAAATGTGGCTAATTACCGTATAAGTATTAGAGGTAAGAAATGGTATTGGCCAATTCTCACCTGGCTAATCGATGTATGTGTTCACAATGCCTGGCAGCTGCATAGAGGTAGTGGAAATTTACAGCCTCAACTGGAATTTCGAAGAGAACTTGTGATGACATACCTTACAAGATATGGAGAGAAAAGCAAAGGACCAGGTCGACCTATCACAAATAAAAGGTCACTCTCTGACAACAGAGTGTCTGATGAAATAAGGTATGATGGTATGGACCATTTGGTGGTAGGGGTTCCTGATAAAAAAAGAAGAAGATGTGCAGGTGAGGGTTGCACTTCAGTGGGTCGCACAATGTGCAAAAAGTGCAATATTGGCCTCTGCATCGAGTGTTTTTCAGATTTCCATACTGTAACTCACTGAAATTTTTTTAAATATTTCCAACAATAATTATCATGTTTGTAAAATAATCTACTGAAAAGAATAAATCTGTGTGCACATTGTATCTGAGTGTATTTTTTTCAATATTTACATGTATATAAAGTATGTTACATCAAGTATGTCAATGGTTGTGGATTATCCTAGCGTTACCATATGGTCACACCTGTTTTTTGGTGACTCATCATACATATTTGCGATTGAGACCCAAAAATGAACTAAATGGGGTCCAAACTAAGTATTTTTCACTGAAAAAACATCAGATTGAAAAAAAAATTAATTTGGGATAAAACGGGTTAACATAGCAGTATTTTTTTAAACTGCTTCTTTATTCATTGGTTTCCCAATTTAAAAAATAGGTAAATGCTTTCAGCGATTTGTGACTGGTGTTGTACTTTGGATCTTAATATCTCAGAATGTAGCTGATGTGACTTACACCACTTTGCTTTTAACAGGCTCATATACAATTAGCTAACACTCAAGATAAAATACAAATCAATAATCCTAATGCAGATTTAATAGAACTCCACAGAGAAAGAGGAATAGCTAATGATCACACAATATCTGTAACCAGTAACTTTGAAGAAAATGGATTATGTGATTTAATAATAGATAGTAATCTACCCACAGACTCAGACAGTGAGAACAATGATGATGTCATCTGATGATGAGATAAACTCATCAGATATTTAAGATACTCACAAAAAAGGAATGGAAAATTTAATAAATCAAGCTTGTAATATCCTACAGCAAATAATTAGATTCTGTTAACTCAGAAGAAAACTCTAATAATATGGTTGATAAGCTGGGGGAAAATATAAGTTTACCACCCAAATTTCAAATGTCAATTGAAATAATAAATAACAATTTACAAAAACAATATCAGGAACAGAAGTATTTAAAAAAAAAATAGAAAATTGGAGGAAATATGAAAAATATTATGGGACTCACATAGCAAAAATATGAGAAAAATTCGATTTTTTTCATGGATTTGAATTTTCCCACTTTTTCTGCATAGAATGATATATAACACTTGATTGAAAGAGTAGGATTTCCATTGAAAAAAATTATTATCCGATGCTACACATTTTATTGATTTCTGACAATTTGTAGTTTGACAGCAAAGCTCCTATTTATTATATTCATTCCATTTCTGTTTGCACACTTCATTGCTCAATTTATATGGCAGTGACAAATCATATTGTCTGTAAATAATACTGTTTTCTGTACAGTTGTGGTTATGTTTCATATCAATAAAAACGAATACAGTATGGTATGTCAGTGAAGTTTCACAAACGTTACCATTCTGATGAATGCTAGTTAGTAGAAGTTTATAGTAAGTGAAAAGTTGTGTTACAGTGATTACAGTATATTATTTCCTATTATAGGTCTATTTTCCAATTGAACAATGCCTAGATTGAAACAATTCAACAAACGTAAAAATGATGGTAAACATCTCATAGGTCTACTGATGCTGTACCTATGAATAAAATTTGTTCACCTAGCACCATCCATCACCTAAGTATAGTACTTTGAAACAGAAAATTAGTAGTAGTTTTTCCATGTATGATAATTATGACAGTGACTTTCAACAATATGATATTGTGGATCTTCATACATTGAATGAACTTTCATCTCCAGTTAGTGTTTAACAAGTTTGTCATGGCCCTTTTGAATCTGTTTGGCAACAAAAGGAGGGGTCTTGTATGTACCATAAACATTCAGTGTACATCTTGTAAGAACAATATTTCTGGTCTGAATTCAAATAAAGTGACTGTTGAAGATAAGAACTTGTATGACATCAGCCTTTGCTTAGTCCATGCATTATATGCAATTGGGAAGGCTCAAACTGCCTCTGAAATGTTCTGTGGTGTTATGAATTTGCCAGCTCCACGAAGATTTACAACATATAATTAAATATTATGGAATGCAACAAAGGAAATATGCCAGAGTTCAATGAATGATGCTGTAATTGAAGCAGTCTCAAAGAATGAAATTTCTGCTTTCCTAAAAGGATGGAAATAAAGCCAAACATATTTTTTTATGGCGTTAAGTTAGGTGTTACATTTATTGAATTTTATGTAAAATGAGCTGAAAAAATCAAATAAAACATGTCCCAGACCTCTAGAATCACCGATTTTTGAGATATCAAACGAAATACGCAAAATTTGGTCTAAAAAAACATGCTTCATTTAGATTTGATCCACATTAACTTCATTAAATGGATAATAAACACAGAAACTTTATAAATTAAACTTGTAGTGGTTTTAATTCTGAAGAGAATGATGTAAAATAGGCCAATAATAAACAAACGCAATGTTTAAAAAAATTAATGCTCAATTAAATCAACACATAGATTTTTAACTCTTTGTATGGATAAAAACTTTTACTTTTCCTCTTTACTTTTATATGGATAAAAGTTGTTTTCTTTCAATGTTCTCCAGACTGTACTATGAGATATGTTTAATCTATTTGAAAGTCAGCAAGTACCAAGTTGAGGACTATGCTTTATCATGTCAATGATATTATCTTGTTTGCATACAGTCATTACATGACATTCACTCAAAAAAGTAACAAATGGAAAAGATCCACTTGTTTGTAAGTATTGAATACCGATAAAAATGTTTTGTAAGTAGGTGTTCAGGTTTAGCTGCCCAACTATTTCCATTGGCAAAACCATACATGAAAACAATATCTGCATACTCTTGATTTGAAAATATGAATGGCATCTTATCATTAAAAGAAACACAAATAAAGTACAAATAATACAAACCGCACATACACTGCACAAATTATAGTTGACAGAATAGTTATTGTGGCTGTTGTATCTTAAGTTGGATTCAGGTAATGTTGCAGAAGTGCTGCCAATTCTTGATTTTCAATAAACCAAAAGCATTTCACTTGATGCTGTATTTTTATCATCTTATTTCTCAACCAACAATTTTTGTATACTGTAAATTTTTTGTCATTACTTAGTTTAATGAATACTGTATTTGAGAATAAACCATATGCCTTTTCAGTAATTTAAATATGAAGTTTCACAACATCTTAAAAGGTTTTGTTTATTTTTTGTTTTGCTGCTGTCTTATTTTCGTATGTGTTGATTTAATTAAAAATTATTTTTTTAAACTTTCTGTTTGTTTATTATTGGCCTATTTTACACCATTCTCTTCAGAATTAAATTCACTACAAGTTTTGTTTATAAAGTCTTCGTGTTTATAACCATTTAACGAAGTTAATGTGGATCAAATCTAAACAAAGCATGTTTTTCGAGACCGAACTTAACGTATTTTGTCTGATATCTCAAATATGGGTGATTCCAGAGGTCTGGGGCGTGTTTTATTCGATCTTTCAGTTTGTTTTACATAAAATCCAATAAATGTAACACCTAACTTAATGCCATAAAAAATCAGTTTGGCTTCATTTCCATCCTTTCCCAGAAAATTGGGTGAAATCGTTCACTAGCCGTAACTTCCTAACAAAGCATTTCTGGACATATGTTTATATAAACCTTTTTCATTATTTTGATGAGAGGAAACCATGTTAGAAGCTTTTTGGATTACTCGTGGGACACCCTGTATATATAAATACATACCATAGTAGGGGTGCACCAGCCATGATTCACACAGGAGGTAATTTACCTTTGAGCCAGCACTGCTGACTTGTGTAGAGGACTAAGGTAAAAATCATATAGTTATAATGGACAACTTATTTACATCAAACTCTTGTTTTCATCACCTCAAGGAGAAGAAAATTATGACTTGTGGTACCATAAATCCAAACAGGAAAAATCTTCCCAAATTTGTTGAAGACAAAACACTAAAATGAGGAGAATATGATCATTTGGTTTCCAAAACTCTAAGACAAGGAGAATATGATAATTCGGTCAGGGCCGGGCAGCCTGGGCGACATATCTAGGGGGGCGACCAAACACCAAAGCAGCAAAAAAATTTAAATTAAATGGGCACTTGAGTAGCAGACTGGTGGTGGAGTATGGAGTGCCTCAAGGCACAGTATTGGGCCCAATATTGTTTCTATTGTACATCAACCCTTTATGTGATTTTCAGATTGATGGAACGGTCACCACTTTTGCTGATGACACAGTCCTACTGTTTTCAGGGGCAACATGGGAGATTTGCTGGGAAAGAGCTGAGCTTGGTCTGCAAAAAGTGGCACATTGGCTCAACAGGAACCTACTCACAATGAATCATCAGAAAACGAACTTCCTATGTTTCTCAGCTACACAACATGGTCAACCCACTAAGGACAGTCTAGAAGTATAACATGGTCCAGGTAGAGCACCAAGTATGATCCTCAGGAAGCAGTTACAAAAGTATCTGGGAGTGACAATTGATGCATTTCTGCACTGGGATAGGCATATTGATGGACTCTGCAAAAAACTGTGAAGAACAATCTATAAATTCAGGATGCTGAGACTAGTTGTCAACTTGGAATGTATGTGGATGGTTTATTGTTCCATTGTGCAGTCACTGCTCATGTATGGAATTGTCAGATGGGGTGGAGCCTGTACTGTACATATCAACCCCCTAAAAACAGAGCAGAAGCTTATAATAAAGATCATCACAAAGAACCCAACCTACTATCCCTTGGAGCTTCTGTTTAGTGATTTCAAAGTATTGGATCCCAGACAGCTGTATGCAAAGGAAGCAGCATCTAGGTTGCACAAAGACAAATCTGCCTTCCAGAATAGGAATCACTACCACAACACCAGATACAGGCATCTCCTCATATCAAACAGGGCAAAAAAGGCTATCTATCAAAGACACTACAACCATCTAGCACCAAAAATCTACAACTTATTCCTGAAAACATTAAAGAAATAGGACATATCAAAAAATTCAAGCAACAGCTTCATAACTGGCTAATAAATATTGACAGACAGCATATGGAGAGGATTTTTTCAAACAATTATTATGATGGAAACTTGTCATTTTTAAAACTGACCAATCCTTAATCCTATATCCTATTTTTAACTGAACCTCCTTTTTCCTTTACTAACACCTACTCTAGAACATGACATGCAATAGTGGGGTAGGATGATTTCCAAAATATATGTTTTATATGTATCTTATTATTATAACATAATTATTGAACCACTTGGTCAAAATTATTTGTATTGTATATTGAAAAATGGAAATAAAATTATTATTTATTATTTACTAATTCTAATACTGATTTACTAATTCAATATATTATACAACTTTCTTGTGTAAATTTATTTTTATACACTTTTTTAAAAGTTTAAAGTTATGCAAAAACACAGTCACTCTGTATGTATTGTAATTATACAATAGCCACTGAATGTGCTGAGCAAGCGTTTTGCGTTGGCCACTGACCTACACTATGTAAGACAAGATAAAGAGAGGGCGACTTGGGCTGAGAGTTGCAATGTGATGTACAGCATGCCTTAGGTCTAGCTCAAAAGGTGAAAAACTATAGATTCATCTGCAGTTTGGTAGTTTGGCATGTTATTCTTTCTAGAATAAATGCTATTAGCATGCTGTTACAAAAAGAAGATTTCAGCATTGCTAATTCAATTAAGTTGATCTCCAACATGAAAACCCACTTTGAGCAGATGAGGACTGAGAATGGATTTGAACAAGCCCTTGTTGCTTGTTGATGCCAGAGAAATTGCAGATACTCTTGACATTGAGGCATCTTTTCCCCCTGAACACAAAGTTTGGGCTAGAAAAGTCAAATGCCAATTTGACTATGAAGCACCTGATGAGCCCATAGTGAATCCAAAAAAAAAGCTTTCAGAACTAATTTCCACTACCACATTCTAGATTGTGCAAGAAACTCACTTAATGAAATGTTTACTCAGCTTTCTAGTTACAGTGACACTTTTGGTTTCTGTTACAACATAAAGACAGAGGATGAAAGCTCACTGCTAAAAAGTGTGCTGACCTGCAATTGGCTTAAACAGATGGGGCCTATTGAGACATTGAGGGACATCAAATGTAACAAGAACTGTTGGTAGTCCAAACCTTATTGCCAGACAACTGCGGCAGCAAGCCAATATATGTTTTAAAGTACCTCACTAAAAACAGGTTGTGTGAGAACTTTCCCAACTTGTGTATTGCACTTGAAGTAGTGCTAACTCTACCAGTGAGTGTAGATTCTGGAGAAAGAAGTTTTTCAAAGCTTAAGCTTATTAAAAACTACTTGAGATCCAGCGTGTCCCAAGAACGTCTAGTAGGATTCTCTCTCATATCTATTGAATATGACATGTTGCAAAATATTGACAAACACTTTCATCAAAGATTTTGCAAAAAAAAGCTCATAAAATTTCATTCCCAAGTTCCATAGCTATTATCTATGTATTGAATCAACATTTATCACTGTTCCTAGTAAGTCTGTTTTAAATAATAAGTCTGTTGAATAATATAAGCCTATGTTAAACTATTTAGATGAAATTCTTCATTTAATCCCCACAATCCCACAAACATATCCTTGTAACTCTTATCAACAAAAAACGCACTATGTAATGTATGCATAAAAGGTGATGGTATAAATAATTTTGCAATAATCTTATCTATTGTATTGCTTAAGTAGTATTTTTTACTTAAACATTGAGTAGTTTTTGGATTGTTTACTAACACTTGAAATGTCTCAAAACTCACTATTTAAAGCTTAAAGAATATCCTGTGGGAGGACTCCCAAACCCCCCGTTTAATTGGTGGGGGGGGGGGGGGGCGACACGACAGCAGTTTTCCCGGGTAAGTATTTTGCCTTAAGCCGGCCCTGAATTCGGTTCCCTATCATGGAGTGTCAGCATTCAAATGAAAAGACACTAAATGTGCCCATTTATTAACAAATAAATTTGATATCAAATCATTGTAAGTGAAGAAGAATGAAAAATATAAGACTAGGAGAAGTACCCCACAAGATCATCCCAGACTACAACTCCAACATGATTATCATATTTTGACTAGAGTGCATTTCATGGCTGAAGACCTCTGAGTGCAGAGACGGTCACCCACCACTTTCAGAGCTAGCAAATCACATGCAAGCAGTGTTGCCAATACTAACGCACGCTTGCTATTGTACTGATGGACAGATGTGCGCGACAAATTTCTGATTATCTCTTCTACTTGTTGCATTGTAATAATTAAAACATTATACAACATCCATCAGTAATTAATCTATTCGCCACATTACAAAGTGGAATTCAGTCCAAATCCCATGTTTATATGACAACTACTTCATGAGTTATTGATTTACAACAACTATTCTCCTTTAATGTGAATTGCTTTATTTAAGCATGTGACATTCACAAATATTAATAATATTATAATTATGTTTTAAGGCTGTGCGATAGGTTTTTGGTGATAATTACTTTTTGAAGTTTTTGGTATTAAAATGTCATGTATTGCGGCAATGAAGAATTGGAAAAAAATATTCAATGAAATATGGGCGCTCAAAATTGAAATTTCGAGTTTTTTGACGATGTTTATATACCCTATGATTGACTTTGAGCTTCTGATAATTTTCTTATAACTAAAAGACACATCAGAGACTAAAAATACATAGCCTATTTTATATAATGATTGAAAAATTAGTTTTAAAAAGAATAATCTAAACTTTTTTGTACTTTTTTAAATTTATTTTGAAAACCCCAATTGTAGAATAAAACAGTTGAAAAAAGATAACATTTCAATACATTAATAATCGCTAATATAAAAAACTCCGAAAAAGAATTATCACCAAAAAAATCATTCTTTTTTTTGATAATTTTACAAAAAAATTATGTACATTATATACCATGGCTCGAGCTTGGCTACAAATCACTTTACGTAAACGGTTGTTTGGAGTACTTGATGTTTCTGTGTCAGACATAGTAAAAAGTATGATAATTATAATAATATTAATACAAAAAATAGATGGACAAAATGGAAATGATACCAGTACAGTAATGTTAATCATTGGCAAAAAGCTTGCGAAATGTTCTAGTAAATAATAGGATATGCTGTGAACCCAATAAGTATATCGAAGTGAACGCATCAACTGTTGAGAGCAGAATGAGCTATTTGGGTCTAATACGCATGTGTGCTCAAATGAGATAAGCAGCACGATATGGCAGCAATGCCGAGCATTCCAATTGGATTACACACCAAGCTGGCCAGAGATCTTCAGCCGTGAAATGCACTGTAGAAACAATCTACTACTTCAAAGGTGTAAAAGATTCCTCACCAATCAAAAAAAAAAAGGGGGGGGGGAATTGTTGACTCTTGTGGACATGAAAAGTTCAGAATACATCACTTATCAAAGGCCATGTTCAAATACTGGTTTTACTGCAGCTGTTAAGTTCAGTTCTAAGCGAATTAATATATTATCTTGGGACTATGGGACTGTAGCAGTTGAACATTTAAATATTCACAACAACAAATCATATTCAACAAATGCTTTTAACAACAATGACTATAGAGACTTTAAAGGCTGTATTATTTGCGTTTGAGGGTAGCATCGCTTGCATTGTAATTATACACGTTCACTCCAATTAAAAAGCAATATTGTTACCACAATCGCACTCTCATGACCAAAACAGCTAACAAGAGTCTGGCATACATAAATTAACAATTACTGACTAGATGTGGTTACACTTATTATAGAATTAAATATCCAAGTTAACATAAAAAAATATTTGTGAAAGGAGATATCACCATGAAACAAATGCCTGAAGAGGAAAAATTGAAATGAATGCTCGGACAGTTAGCTGCCAGATGCTAGTCCTGTTGCTAAGGGGATGCTAAGATCGATTTCTTCACAGCGGGGCTGTTCTGATACTCTGTTCACTCCTCTTCCTCTTTCTCTGATGATCACTGTAGGACAGGAGGCTGCGGTTCACTAAAGTCAAAAAGTATTTCTTTGATGTTCAAGTCCATTTCTAAAAGATAAATTACTTTTAACGCACAGAACTCACGGTTTCCAAAATGTGTGTTGATTATTGCGTAATTACTGACAATCACTCCAGAGATACTCAGCACTATAAGTGTACAAGGATGCAAAGCAACACGGCCATACTGGGAGGACATTCTATGGAAAGGTACCTGAAACCAAATTTCAATATCAATTGAAATTAATATTTTTTGAGATTCTCATAGCCCATAAACAAATAGATTTTTTATTTATAGAAAACTGTATGTTCCGTTGTATAACTAATCCATAGTTAGGAATAACAATCATCAATTACCTCAACTTATATGACAACAAAGAGATTTTTACAATTGAATACTCACAATGAACAAAGTAGTTTTGAAATTCCTTTAATTCTATAAATTATGCCGGATACCTCAGCATAATTAATACCAGTAAAAGGAATTTCAAAATTAATTATCTTATTAACATTCAGCAATTTAATAAAAATTATAACATCTCCCTAAATACCATGATGAGCTTTCAAATATTGGAAACTTATAGAACTCTGAACCTTGCGTTAATCATCTATTCAATTGAAATTCAACATAACAAAGTATTGAAATATTTTTAAAAAATCAATCTGAAGCAAGACTTTTTTGAATTGTACTGTTACCAACAGGCCAATTGGCCTTTTGCATAATATCTGGCAAATTATTTACAGGACTTGATCTCATTCCTTGGTGTGATGGTCTCATTCCGATGTAACATTCCAGTCAAGATACAGTATTACAAATATAAAATCTTCGTTTAAATTCAACACGACTTAAACAGAAAACAATTTCAATCATTCCATTGATTTCCAAAAATGTAAAGCAAAGAAACAAAACTCTATATGTCTTTGACATATAGTTTGATTATGGAGAAATTATAAAGGGGTAAAAACTTTTACACCAATAATTGACAAATGTATGTATGTATATAGTACCATAGCCGATTCGACTGTAGGTGACTCTTCAGACCTCAAAGCTATGTTTTAGTCCAAAGAGCGTACTACACAAACAAGGAGTGACAAATAACTGAAAGAAAATACGTTTTTCAATAGCTTAATAATTGCTGAACCAAGAAGCCTTTAAAAATTCAAGACAAGTGTCAAGTCAAAGTAATAGCTTGCTTTTTACTTACAAATGTAAATTTCAAGTAGTGAAATTTTCCAAGAATGCAATGTAGTCTTTTATAACTATATTATTTGCTGGTACATAATGTCCTCCCGAATGAAGAAGTAGTTTTGCATCAGCAAATACTGGAATCAATTCTCTACTCTTGTCTGCAAAAATAAAGAGATACCAATTAAATTCAGCCTCACATTCAGAGTTATTTTGAGCATAGTGCAGTATTTTACATTTGATAAAGCTTTCTTTATATTGAATTAAATTAGAATTATGTTGGAACAGGTATTATTGTCTAATCCTTGAATGAAGATAATGAAGAAAAAACGTAGATGGTGCATACAACAATGCAAGTCACACCCTGGAGCTGACATCTGTAGTGATCACAATGCAGTTGTAATGGACTTCAAGTTGCATTGTTGAAAAAGAACACTCAGGGAAAAGTCAGTTAACAGTAAATGACAGTTGTGAAATTGAAGATGAAGGAAAATGTTGATGAATATAATTGCAGGATCAAAGAGTGTTAATCAAGTGGACTATCAAGTATTAGACTCTCATCATCAGTAGGAGATTTAGAAAAATGCAATTTTCACTTCTGCTAAAGAAAAAGTAGGCAAGCAGAAAGAACAACCCAGAAACCCTTGAATAAGTGACCATACTATAGATTTAATGGAAAAGAGAAGAGAACACAAAAGACACAAGAATAGAAGTACAATAGACTTCAAAATCTTGTGGATAGACATGCTAGGAAAGATAAGGAAGAATGGTTTGGTCAGTGATGTGATGAGATTGAGGGTCAATTTCAAAAATGAAACACATAAAAAATGCATACAACTTAATCAGAAGATGTTTGTGAAAAGTAACATCTAGATCAAGTGATTTGAAAATCTTAATGGATATTGATGATATAGCTGAGAGATGGAAACAGTTTGTACAGAATCTTTACATTAATAAAGAGACCTTTGAGGAAATAGAAAAAGAGGAAGATATACCTTGTGATGAGCTTGGACTGCCAATATCTATTTCAGAAATGGAAAAGGCATTGGACGAGCTGAAGTCAAAGAAAGCACATGGGTCAGATGATACACCAGCATAACTCCTGCAAGCTCTAAAATCTAAATTAATGAAGAGATTAAATAATTCCATCTATATCACTGGAACCGTTTTAGATGACTTCAAGAAAAGCGTGATGGTAATGTTTCCCAAGGAGAATAGAGCAGAATGATGTGATGTATATTGGACATTATGTAATCTATGTGATGAATATCGGACATTATGTATTCTAATACATACATCCAAAATACTAACAAAAATCATCTTAAGGAGGATTGAAGGTAAAATCGATGAGAACCTGTCAGATGACCAATTTGGCATTAGAAAGAACAGGGGAACAAGAGAAGAAAAATTATGTCTCAGGAATATTGTGGAGAAAGGCTTTCAAGTCAACCAAAAGGTATTTGACATGGTAATTTGGAGTGTTCTACTGAAGATACTGAAAAGAATCAAAATGGATTACCGAGGTAGGAGGATTATAAGAGAGCTGTACAGCAATCAAACAGAATTCATAATAGGTGCGAGTTAAAAGGTAAGCTACTATATAGAGGCGAGTGACGACAGCTTGTCATCATCATTATTTAACATCTACATTGAGCAAGCTGTGAATGAATGCAAGGAGTACTGTCGTGGAATTAAGGTTAATGGAGTAAGAGTGCAGATGCTGCATTTTGCTAATATAGTAATAATAGCACAATGTAAGAGGAGTATAGAAAGAGCACTGAACACCTTGCATGATACATTAGAGAAGAAATATGACATGATCGTAAAGTGAAAACAGAAGTCATGGTCTGCTCCAAAGATCTTGAAAATAATGAATCTGTCAAATTAGAGAAAAATGCCCTGAAACAAGTCCACAAATTCAAATATTATGGAAAGCATAATTTCAGAAGATGGAAAATATAAATTAGACATAAAGTGAAATGCTTATTAGTTTATTGGTATCAGAGAAGCCAAGGCTAAGTTTATTGGCAAATGAAATTCGCTTTTCAGCAATAGTCTCACGAGAAAGAAACTAATAAAAAATTGCATTTGCATTATTGCACTCCATGGCTCAAAAACTTCAGCTAACGGCAAAGTTGAAGAGAGGGCATTTGAAGTGTGGTACTGGAGACATATGCTCAACAGAATTAAATGAACCTATGGAGTTAGGCTACAAATGATGAGGTGTCAGAAAGGGCAGATGAGAAACGATCCCTTCTTAGTGGCTCTACACACTGGTGTCTTAAGACATCTGTTGTGTCTGATGCATTTTTATCGAAAACCAACCCATGTTATTAAATGGAGGACTTACACACTGCTTGAGACATCAGTGCGACATGACATCCCTGCTTCAGACATGTGTCACATGAGACCGGTTGGTTGGTGTTTGGTAAGTCATGACTTATGACAACCGCCCTGGTGCATGTGCACTAGCTCGTGTCGCCCGAGCAATGAGGCAGTGAGCCATCAACAACTGAGCTCAATAATTAGCCGTCTGCAACGCACGTAAGACATAAGGCATGCATAAAACATCCATGTCTTATTCAATTCCGTATGACACGACAGATTCCTTAAGACACCAGTGTGTAGAGCCACTAAATCTTCTCAAGGTCAGACGACATTATTGGATTAGACACATAATAAGACAAAACACATTCACATTAAGTATATTAGATAATAAATAATAAATAAATAAATAGATAAATATATTTATTAACATGAAACGCCAGTACATGCAGTGACTGCCAAGGCAGATGTCTCGTCACACAATATAATTTACATACATACATAATACAAAAGTTAATAAAACTAGCCTATCTATAATTTCACAGGTTGGTCAGGGGGTCTTCAAAATACTCATCTAATTTATAATAGGCTTCAACTATAAAGTGTGATTTTAATACTTTCTTGAATTCGTTAAATTTTAATTTTTTTACAGCCAGAGGCAGTTTATTATAAAGTTTTAAACCTGCATAGTGTGGGCATTTTTCGTAGACCTGTAACCTGTGAACCGGGTACCTATACAGTTGCTGTTGTAAGCCACGTGTGCTGTAGCTATGAGAGAAGGAGTTTTGCTCATAAGCGCTTTTACTTTTATGTACAGTTAAGAGTGATTCCAGGATGTATAAGCTGGTAACTGTGAGGAATCCCAGTTCTTTGAAGAGAGGCCTACAGCTAGCTCTCCTATCCATCTGTAAAATCGATCGGATAATTCTTTTTTGGAGGAGTAAGATTTTATTTGTCGAGCTAGAATTGCCCCAGACAGTTATGCCGTATTTAATAATAGAATGCACATAGGCGAAGTACACCATTTTAATCACACCCAAGGAGACCGAATTTGCTAGGATACTGAAAACATAATTTATTGAGCTGAGCTTAGCCGCGAGTTTATCGATGTGGGTATCCCATTTCAGAAAGGGGTCAACATGTAATCCTAGGAATTTCTGGCAATTTACGTTGTTCAAATAAGATGGCATACCACTCATACCAGTAATAGAATATGCTCTATTAACCGTATGGAAATGGATAAAAGTAGTCTTGTCAGTATTTAGCAGTAATCCATTACCAGAGAACCAGGTTTTTATATGTGCTGTGAAAAGGAACAATAAACAGAAAAAGTGCTTGTGGAGGACCCCGGCTGCAGTACCTGAAGCAGATTACCAACGATCTTGGGGCTGAGAGCAATTTGAACTGGAAGAGACTAGCTCTAGACATATCAAGATTTAGAGCTGCCAACCAATCATACAATTCAAGTTAATGAAGAAAGCTTGCTAGTTATATTGGAAAATGAAATCAGTACATTATGTACAGATTGGAAATGGGAAAGCCTGGGAAACTCATTCGAAAAATAAACACAGGAATCATAGCTAAAAGTGCGTTTACAAAGAAAGCTGAATGCAAGCCACTCGCAATAACTATGGTGTATGGCTTTTAATATTGATTTGCCAGTTATTCAAGCTTAATGCTTGACTTTGTTAACGCCAAACTGTAGTGACCTACAGAAAGAAATTCCTAAAAAGAGAAGCTTATTATAAGTTTTCAATTCTATTTGTCTTTTGTTTCTACCAAAAGTGTCTTTTGTAAGTGATTGAGAAAAATTAGGTTTGAAAATGGGCGAAAAACAGTAATGACATTGATGGCTTGGTCAAGCAGAGAGCGTTCTTAGTGCATGCTAAAAAGTAGTCTAAAAAAAGGTTACCTTCTCACAGGATATGGCTAAGAAAACGTTCAGTTTGACCAGGCCTTCATCAAGAATTTTGTTTTGACAAGCACAAACGGTTTAAAAAGAGAAAATGGTCAATACAATAAATTAAATGAATATAAAGAAACAATATTTCAGACAAATACTATTTTTAATTGGATAGACTTTTAAAAAGTCAAGCATAGCGTAATAGAATAGCTCTTGACACAAGCATATCAGGCCCTTAATTTAAGCAGTCCACAAAACTTAGAGTTAAAATTATGGTCTTACCTTGACTAATAACTTCATCACTTTCACCAATCACATGTAAGGATGGAATGCTAATTAACTGTTCGTACAGCTCAGCATGATCATCATACAAAGACTTGAAGCCTGCCACAATGATTATGAATTTCAATTTGAAATTTAGAGCTGGAACAAATGAAATGAAACATTTCAAGATCACACTTTTTTGTAGACAAAACTCGATCCATAGTTTGAATCAAAGAATTAACAACGTGAGCAACATGGTAAAAGTAAACTGGACATTCTACAATCACTGGGACAGATTAAATGGTAAACCGATGACCATTATTGATGACCGATGACCTGGTTGATTGAATCTATCAAAGAGTATCAATTAGACAATTACTTAATAAACTGATATAACGGAGTATCAAAGGACCCGACGAATTAACAAAAAATAATAATCATTATTATTGTCAGTTGTGCTGATAGGCATATGCACAATTTACATGTTTTGATTTCTAAATTTTCACCAATCACATGTAAGGTGTAAGGATGGAATGCTAATTAACTGTTCGTACAGCTCAGCATGATCATCATACAAAGACTTGAAGCCTGCCACAATGATTATGAATTTCAATTTGAAATTTAGAGCTGGAACAAATGAAATGAAACATTTCAAGATCACACTTTTTTGTAGACAAAACTCGATCCATAGTTTGAATCAAAGAATTAACAACGTGAGCAACATGGTAAAAGTAAATTGGACATTCTACAATCACTGGGACAGATTAAATGGTAAACCGATGACCATTATTGATGACCGATGACCTGGTTGATTGAATCTATCGAAGAGTATCAATTAGACAATTACTTAATAAACTGATATAACGGAGTATCGAAGGACCCGAAGAATTAACAAAAAATAATAATCATTATTATTGTCAGTTGTGCTGATAAGCATATGCACAATTTACATGTTTTGAATTCTATAAACATATGCTTCCCAATTGGCAAAAAATGCACATTGGCAGTTCTTGAAAAACAATTTTGTTTCTTTTGCTTGTTCAACAGATCTCATAATATATCATGCCTCAAAATGTTCTCCATTTTTTTCTCCATTCGACAATTTAAAATAATTTAAGAGAAGATTTCAACACAATCAAAAATGAAAATATCAACGCTTGCACT
Source organism: Conomelus anceps (assembly GCA_948455865.1). Classification (NCBI taxonomy): domain Eukaryota; kingdom Metazoa; phylum Arthropoda; class Insecta; order Hemiptera; family Delphacidae; genus Conomelus; species Conomelus anceps. The sequence continues at coordinate 60,250,502 of OX418217.1, read as the reverse complement.
GTGAAAATAAAGTGGATAATTGGGCTAAGCATCAGCCTTCGTAAAATTAATTTTTTTGTATTCGAAATGAATACAGAATATAATGTAAATCTATTTTACATAATAATTATTTTTATATTCGACCCCCAAACTCCAAAATCAATACAAAGATCTCACTTGGACAATGAGGAAGCTCTACATTAAGTTTCAAGAGTCTAGGATCTTCCTTTCAAGCACTAGAGCACAGACGGACGACAGACAATGGGTACGATTTCAATAAGGCCTTGATGGGTCCTTAATAAATAATGCCAATATTTATGCCCTCAAGATGCAATTTGATAACGATAATATGATTGTGATGTATCTACATGAAATGGCGAAGTTTGAACATATAAATGTCCATTCTTGGAAGAGGATATTCAAGGATACCCGTCTCATCAACACTTGACCGTAGGCTACAGAAAACTAAAAACGGTTTGAAAGTTAAAAACTAAAATAAGATGGATAAATTATTTGAAGGATATGAATGATTAGAACAAAGTGATTAATAGAGTTAATTTACAATAAAAGTTGTGGATTGATATTTTCTGATTGAGAGTAGAACAATGAGACAGAAAAAGAGATTATTTTTAAATAAGAAAATTTATGTTCAACATTAATATGAAAGTGAGTAAAAAAAGCATGATTTAAAAGGAATAATAGTGGGTGATGGTGGTTAATATCACACTAGACATTAAAGTAAAACAAAAAAGTTTTTAAACGTAAGTTAATATTTTATGGATTATAATAATCAAGATCCCTCAGATATTAAAAGGATTTGAATGATGAATAAATTGCTTATTCAGTGGATGAATGATGGTGTGAATGATGAAAGTTGTTATGCAGATGCTTTAGAGTTGGACAGACTCAGTCATTTTCTCAATGCCAAGATATGCCCGCTCGAATCTCAAAGGATCTAATAGAATTGGGAAGTGCATTCCATGCATGACAGGCGCTAACAAGGAAAGATTTAGTACAATTGGTAACTTGGTGATTCGGTATCCTTATTTTTTCTGGTTCTAATATGTGAAACGTCTATTACCCTCCTATCTTCAGAAATAGGCCTAATACTACTACTACTACTACTACTACTCAGTTGCGGCTCAGCACTCGAGCCGAGTAGACGTGTTTTGTCGAGCTCCGTTGATGTAATATTGTTTATCGGCTGTTGCCGGTCGGTACTTGTGTCAGTGGAGTCATTGTTAAGTAGTGAAAAGTAGTTTTTTCTATCTTCTATGAACGCTCTCACTTTTTAAACTGTATTCAACCTGTAGAAAGATGAAGTGCAAGCGATGTGATAAATCTCTTACCAAGGATGGAAATTTTGTTTCTTGTTCGGTTTGTGCAGAAGGTTTGCATTATTCTTGTTCTGGCTTGTCAGAACAGTCTTATATTCGCATGTCTAAATCAAAGCGTGGTCAATGGAAGTGCTTAAGTTGTAGAGAATCTGCTTCAACATCGGAGGCTGTACAATCGGAGGAAGAATCGGAGGACTCTGAGGTGAAACAATTGTTGCAAGTGATTAATGACAAACTAGATACAAACAAAACTTCTGTCGATGAGTTAAAAAAGGATGTTCAAGGACTGTCAAATTTTTATGAAGATCTGAAAAGTTTAATTTCAGAGCTTCAAAAAGAAAATCGTGAATTAAAAGACAAACTGAACACTGTAATCGATGAAAATAGAGCTAAAGATAAGAAAATAGAATTTCTTATTGGGAGAGTCAATACTATGGAACAACGTAGTAGGAATTGTAACTTGGAGATTCATGGGATGGACCTGGCGGCTTGTGAGAGAGAGGAGGGAGGCCTATCGACAGTCGTGCGGCGTCTTGTCGTTCAGCACTTGGAAGTTCCGGTAAACAATAGTGATATTGAAATCATACACCGCCTACCTAGACGAAGGCCGGACGCTTTGACTGCTGTCATTGTGAAGTGTTCGTCTCAAAGCGTAAGAGATAGCATAATGAATAAAAAGAAAACAACTGTTACAAACGATATGCTTTTTAATAATAAGAATGAGCATAGGTTATTCATTTGTGAGAACTTGACTCAATTAAATAAATCATTGCTTTGGAATGCTAAGCAAAAGGCAAAGGATCAGGGCTGGAAATATGTATGGGTTAAATATGGGAAAGTTTTTGCAAAGAAATCAGACGATTCATTGGTATTAAAGTTAGACAATGAAAGGGATATCAAAAAAATCGGCAACTAAAAATATGCGTAATATACAAGGAAAGCTCTGGGATTTTCCCTATGAAATTAATCTGATTAGAATAATAGGAAGATTTTTTCTTTCTTGTTTAATCAACTTTGTTTTATTTGAGTTTTTTATTAATCTACCTTTTCACTTGAGATGACGGAAGATATCGATCATGATATTCAAAATTTAAGTTTTAATTCATTTAACAACTGGGAAAGAGCAAGAATTAATTTTTTAAAGAATGAAGAAAAATCTAGCGAGTTAATTTTGTTCTGTTTTAATATAGCTGGTATTAAAAGTCATTTTGATGAATTGCTTCTTCAATTATCAAATATAGTTTTTGACATTCTAGTTTTAATTGAGGTGGGAATAAATGAAGATGAAATATCACTGTTCAATTTAGAGGGATATAACATGTACTATAAATTAAGGGTTCAACAAAGAGGAGGAGGTATAGTGATTTATGTTAATAAAAATTTGGTTTTCACAAATTTGAATTACACAACATATTCGTATGAATGCATAGAAGGAGTGTTAAAATTGAATTGTGGTAAATGTTATAATCTTATATTTGTATATCGTCCACCAAGTAATAATATCCTTGAGTTCTAGCAGAATTCGAAGTCCAATTAAATGTGAATAGGAATAACAATGCTGTTATATAATATGGTGGTGATATAAATATTGATACAGAAAGTTTAATTTTTGATAATAAGACTGAAGCATATGAAAATTTATTGTGTGAGAATGGGTTTTATAAATGTATTTACAATGTCACACGAGAAGCTTATTACAGGGATCATTTTGTCAGTGCATGTCTAGACCATTTTTATGTTTATGGTGTACATGAGAATATTTTTACAGGTATTATTCAAACACAGATATCTGATCAATATTCAATAACAATGCAAATTTTGAGTAGATATAGTTCTGAAAATAATGCCATATCTAATACTCTTAGGATTAATGAGGGTCAGGTGAAAATGAAACTAAGTAATATAGATTTTCAAGTTTTCTACTCAATGGATAATCCAACAGTTATATATAATGAAGTTACTAAGATATTTAATGGAATTTATCTGAACAGTACAACGAATGTTTATAATTTTTATCATGATGATTCAAGAAATGTCTTTAAATTTAGAAAACCATGGATGAATAGAGAATTGTTGACTCTTATAGATAAGCGAGATATGCTTTTCAAAAGATGGAAGCTAACTAAGTTAAATGCTCACAGAGTTGAATATAAAAGGCATAGAAATTGGTTAAACTTAAGAATAAAGAAAGAAAAAGAAAACTATTACAAATGTAAGTTTGATGGCCAAAGGAGAAATATAAAAAAGGTATGGGGTTTTGTTAATAGTTTATTAGGAACCAATAGGAATAAATCTATTGAAAGTATAGTTATAAAACATATGCCCCTTAAAAAAACACAGGAAATAGCTAATGAGTTTGCAGAATGTTTTTATTCTACTGTGCAAGATATTATTCATCCTTGTGGGTTTAAATTTACATTAGAAGATGTACCAAATTCTTCTTTAAATTGCAGTTTCTTTTTACCGCCAGTGTCGGCAGAGTTTGTGAGTAGAGAATTGTTGAGCATGGATGGGAAAAAATCACCTGGTTTTGATAATATACGATTGAAGGATTTATTGTTTTTGGGCAATGATATAGTTCAGCTTTTGCAATTGCTTATAAATAAAGTTATAAAGACTCAATGCTTGCCTGATGGTATGAAGGTTTCTATTGTCCGTCCTATTCATAAAGGTGGGGACTATACAATTTTAAAATATTTTAGACCTATTTCCATCTTATCCATATTTGAAAAAGTTTTTGAAAAACATATGGCTAAAAGAATCAGTAGTTTTCTACAGCAACATAATGTGATTAATGAGTTTCAGTATGGGTTTATAAAAGGGCTAGGTACAAATAAATTGTTATCAAATTTCTCAGATTTCATAAATGGAAACTTGAAGAATAATGTACATAACCTGTGTCTCTTTATAGATTTTTCAAAGGCTTTCGATACTATAGATCATAACATTCTATTACAAAAGTTGTCTCATGTAGGTATACATGGGCCAGTACTAAAACTGTTTGAGAGTTATCTTGCAAATAGAAAATTTATTGTCAAAATTAGTAATGATTTCAGTCAAGAGAAGATTTCGAATGTGGGAGTGCCTCAAGGGTCAGTCCTGGGGCCTCTATTATTTTTACTTTACACAAATGATTTACCTGAATATTTGAAGCATTGTAAAATATTCATGTTTGCAGATGATATCTTACTAATTTCTGCTCATAAGTCTTTAGAAACAGCAGAAATACGGCTACAACATGATACAAATACTCTTGCGAAATGGTCTCACAATAATTTTTTGAATATCAATGTTGTTAAAACAAAGGTGTTACATATAACTACACCGTATATGAGTAGCATTAGAGAGCCAAAAATTAAGTACCATTGCTGTGAATGTTTCAAATTACAAGAGAGAAAAATATATGTTTGTACTAGGGATTGTCAATTTATCTTAAACTGTTCTTCATACAAGTATCTTGGTGTAACAGTAGACAATTATTTTCGATGGGATATACACATTAAAAATGTTTGTAACAGGTTGAAACAAGTTTTAGCCAAAATGCATTATGTGAAAGATTTGATTCCTAGTAAAGTAAAGAGGATGATGTATATAGCTTTGGGTGAGTCTATCATGAGATATGGTTTACAAGGGTGGGGTTATGCCAGTGATGTTTAAGCAGGAAACCCATTGGCCCGGCACCGGCGGCGCCCGGCGGCGACCGGCGGCGCCCGGCGGCGACCGGCAACATTGCTTTGCGTTGTTTTCATTGAACAGCAACCCACTATATCTGTCCGTCACCGGCGGCGGCCGGCGGCGACAGAAGCCTTCCGTCACCGGCGGCGGCCGGCGGCGGCAGAAGCTCTTGGGGGCATTCTTGCCGGGCAGCCTTTCCGGCAATTCTCTAGTCGATGCCAGTATCGCAAGTGTTCTGCGTGAATGGTACAATGAGTTATTTATGTGTCGCAGTTTGAGTTGAAGAAGAAAAGAGTCAGAAACGAAGGAAGCAGTTAATAAAAAAAAAAATTAATTAAAAATAAAATAAATTAAATAAAAATTAAATTAAATTAAAAATAAGATAAAGATAAAATAAAAATAAAATAGAATAGAATAAAAAAAATTAAAAAAAAGAAATAAAATAAATGAAAATAAAATAAAAATTGAAAAAATAAAATGAAAATAAAATAGAAATAAAATAAAATGAAATAAAATAAAAATAAAATAAATTAAATTAAATAAAAATTGAATTAAAAATAAGATAAAGATAAAATAAAAATAAAATAAAATAAAATGAAATAAAATAAATTAAATAAAAATTAAATTAAAAATAAGATAAAGATAAAATAAAAATAAAATAGAAATAGAATAGAATAAAAATAAGATAAAAAAATAAAAAATAAATAAAATAACAAATAAAAATAAAATAAAAATGAAATAAAAATAAAATAAAAATAGAATAAAAATAAAATGGAAATAAAATGAAATAGAATAAAAATATAATAAGAATAAAAAAAAATTAAATAAAAATTAAATAAAAATTAATTAAAAATAAATAAAAAATAAATAAAATTAATTATTAATTAATAAAAATAATTTCATGTTACTTTTTCAATTTAATTTGAGCCAATAACAAAAATTTTCCATGAGATCGAAATTCTTTCGCTGGATCACCTTTTGTGACTTCATGTCACCTTTTAATCGCTAGTTATCTCATCCAGAACTCACTAAATTTTATCACATCACAAAATCATGTTTTATTTGTTATTGGTTCAGTTAAGTATTGATTAGTAAGTAAAATAGTGACGATTAAATTATTAAATAGCTGTTTTGAAAATACTGCAGATAAATAAGTCACATTGATCTCAAATCTTACTAATCAATACTTACCTGAACCAATAACAAATTAAAACATGATTTTGTGATGTACCGTAATAAAAGTTATTGAGTTCTGGACGAGATAGCAGGCATGACAGGTGACATGAAGTCACAAAAGGCGATCCAGTGACAGAATTTCGATGTCATGGATTATTTTTGTTATTGGTTCAAATTAAATTGAAATAGTAACATGAAATTATTTTTATTAATTAATAATTAATGAAATAAATTTTATTTTTAATTAATTTTTTTTTATTTTAATTTAATTTATTTTATTTTTAACTAATTTTTATTTCAATTTTTAATTATAAAAATAAATTTTTATTTTTATTTTTAATTTATTTCAATTTTTTTTTATTTTTATTTTTAATTCAATTTTGTTTTTAATTAATTATTATTTTTATTAATTGCTTTCTCAGTTTCTGTCTCTTTTCTTCTTCAGCACACACCGCGACTATCACAAATAACTCCTCTTCCGACGAACTCTCCATTGCAACTGCTGTATTTCTTCTGTCAGCTCCGGTTTCTGCCGGACAAGTGGGTTAATTGTTGTAAATTGCCGGCCGTCGCCGGTCGCCGCCGGTCGCCGCCGGGCGCCGCCGGGCGCCGCCGGGCGCCGCCGGTGCCGGGCTAGTGGGTTTCCTGCTTTATTTGAGAAGAATAACTTGTGTTCAGAAAAAAATTATGTTTGATTAGTGATTCACCTAGAAGAATTTTATATGAAAACCTCTTGAATAGGTGTAATGTTTTAAGTATTAAAGGCTTATTTTTGTTTACAATAATAATGGAGAATTATTTTAGTAAAAAGTATTTAGTTCTTAAAGAAAGCCGTTATGGCTTGAGAAATGAGAGATATATTGTTCCATTTGCACATACTAATATTGCAAAGAATAATTTATCATATATTGTTCCAAAAATATTTAATGATTTACCTGAGTGCTGCACTAAGTTTGTAAATATGAAATTGTTGAAACGAAATTTAAAGGTCTGGCTTAATCATTATACGTTAGATAATGTTTAGTTTAGTTGTTCCTAAGGAACTTCATTTAATAGAGAAATAATTAATTCAGGTTGATTGAAGTTATTATTTAATTTGTAATTGAGAGCTGAGCCAACAATTGTAATTTTAAAACAGTATTAATTTGATTGTTAAATTCTAAATATTGTAAAAATAATTTTTCATAAATTTTTTCTGTAAAAAGAAATTTGATTTGTTGTATTGAACCTTGGTTATATAATTTTGAATGAATAAAAGATTTTTCTATTCTATTCTATTTCTATTCTACTACTACTACTACTACTACTACTACAGTTGCGGCTCAGCACTCGAGCTGAGTAGACGTGTTTTGTCGAGCTCCGTTGATGTAATTGTTAATCGGCTGTAGCCGGTCGGTACTTGTGTCAGTGGAGCCATTGTGAAAAGTAGTTTTTTCTATCTTCTATGAACGCTCTCATTTTTTAAACTGTATTCAACCTGTAGAACGGTGAAGTGCAAGCGATGTGATAAATCTCTTCCCAAGGATGGAAATTTCGTTACTTGTTCGGTTTGTGCAGAAAGTTTGCATTATTCTTGTTCTGGCTTGTCAGAACAGTCTTCTAATCGCATGTCTAAATCAAAGCGTGGTCAATGGAAGTGCTCAAGTTGTAGAGAATCTGCTTTAACATCGGAGGCTGTACAATCTGAGGAAGAATCGGAGGACTCTGAGGTGAAACAATTGTTGCAAGTGATTAATGACAAACTAGATACAAACAAAACTTCTGTCGATGATTTAAAAAGGGACGTTGAAGGACTGTCAAATTTTTATGAAGATCTGAAAAGTCTAATTTCAGAGCTTCAAAAAGAAAATCGTGAATTAAGGCTGTGCGCCAGCCACTGTGACTCTGTCCAAGTCTCGAGTCCCTACTCAAGGCAACAAACAAACGAGTCTACAATCGAGACAATCAAATTTGGTCCGGTTTTGAATCACTCTGGTGGATTAGTACGTAAACATAACTAGCTTTCCATACCCCTGAAACGTTGCCAGATCCCCGGCTCACGTCTACTCCCCTCTTCGCATGGTCTGACTAGGCCTTCTTGGGAGGGAGGCAGAGTCGTTCTACTACCGGTACTCATAATCTTGTAAAGCAAATATAGTTTCCAAGCCTGAGCCACAGATATTCTAATCCCTGAGCTTTCATTCACAAAAATAATCCGATATGTCTGACGGCTAGAGAGCCTGGTCAGTTTGAGCTCTCTGTTCACTTCATGTGGCACGAGTAGTTTGTACATTGTTTTGTGCCGTGTTTCATTTTTAACCTAATATTGTACAGAATTCTACAATAATAAAACTAATTTTTGTTTTATGGCATTAATGTAAGGAGTTTTTTCTTGTGCTAATAATGGCAAAGCAAAGCATTAGTTGGGTCATGACTTTCAATATTTTGTTTTTCATTTTCAATTCACCCAGGGTTACTCCTAATCCAATCATAATCTTCTTAAGTTGAAATAATTTTAGTTATTTTTTCAATTATACTATACATTTATTTCTAAAGAATCACATGTCTTTCAATTTTTTGAACAAACATACAGCAAAGATACACCTAATAATTTCATGATTATAGAAAATAGTTTCTGATTGAGTAAAAACGGGGGCCATTGTGTGAGTTTTTGGCGCCCGAGGCAAATATCTTAGATTTTGGGGAAATTTATTAAATTTAGAAAAATAACTAATAAAATATAAATATAAAATAAAATATAAGAATAAAATTGATTATTATAATTTGGAGAAGGCTTTTTTACAAATAACACTTTATTACCTCATATTCAAAACATACTATAATATTTTTTGTAATTTTCAAAGCCAATTCAGAGCTGAAAAATCTTGGAAAAACCAATATATATAATAAAAAACCTTTATTGCAGCAACTCCTGAAGTTACCAGAAGCATTACTAATTGTCATATTTCACATCAAAATAATTTTGTCTCATACAACATTGCTAAAACGTTAAAACAGATACAAACACAAAATCACATTCAAAATTAGCCTACCTATCTATTGCAGTGTGTCATTTAAAGCTGTCTATAAATTGTCTACAAAGTCTTGGCCCTTTCATAAAAACCCTCAAACCTATATAATAATAAGTTATTCATCAAAAAAATTTCAGTCTATGCTTAAAAATTGGATATGGCAGATTTTTTTAAGGTCTCTGGACTGGCATTAAACAGTTTTACACTTATAAAAAGAAAGGTCTTTTGTGTGCTTGAATAATTGTAATGGTGAGTAATCAAGTTATTTCTTGTGCGTGTGTTGTATGTATCATCCCCTGTATAGTAAAGTTTTCCAAATTATCTTTCACATAGATCAAACATTGTAAAACAAAGAGGGAAGGAAGGGTCAAAATTTGAAGCAGTATAATTTGAAGTATTCCATGTGTAAATGTAATAATTTCCCCGGGCCCCTGCACCCACTATTCGGTTGTGGGGGGGGAGGGGTTACTATTCCTTACTTGAAAACTGAAAACCCCCAACCTTTTATGTGGACAATGCAACATTAAAAATATTTTTGCTCATTAGACAGCTAAAATTAGCTAACTATTATAGTCAATTTTTATCTTTTCAAGTTTTTCATATCATAATTTGTAGTAAATTTCTGTTTGTAAATCACCTTTTTAACAGACTTCCAAAAAGAACAAGGTTCTATATTCGAACTGTTTTTTTTTTATGTTTGTACATCAATCATTCGGACAATATTGAACCGATCTCGATGAATTTTTTAATTACAGTTCCACTACAGTTTTTATTGAAAGGCTCTCTGTTATCTATCAAAGAAGTCCTATAATATAATTCCATACACAATGTAAGCTCTCCAATAATGTAATCATATTTTATGATTAAGATGCAGTATATGGAACAATCGCAAGAATTTTCTATAAAGAAAAATTTGGTTCCTTTGTTTGACACTAGAACCCACTCAAATTTTGTCCACTCTTTTGATGGACAAAAATTGGTGCAAAGCTGGAAGTTTTTTTAATCCACTCTAGGTATTCTAAAAGAGAGTTCTCTGAGTTTTCAAAAGTTGAAATTGAAGAATATGAAATTCTATGTCGATTGATGTATAACAATATATCTGGTCAATTGTTCATTCACAATCAATTTTCAAAAATCAGGTATTTTGATCTCCTTTGTGAAAAATATCATGTAAATGCTCACTCCAACACATAAAAGTTAGAGGTAAGAAGTTTTAGATCATTGAATTTACTTTCAGAAGAGTTCTCAATTTGAAAATTTGGCCAATTTGTCGATATGTAGAAAAACATGAATCACTGTATATCAATCCTGAATCAATTAGGACAGTAACCAAGTTTCATAAGCAAGTGATATCAGGAAAAACATTTAGTAGTTATTTTCTCAACGAATTCAAATGTAGTTGGTGATTATAGAATAATTAAGATAAAGTGTATTTATTCAGTCAGAGAACGAATTTGCTGAAGAAGTCAGTATTGTTAGATAAATTATAGTCAGTCAGACAAATGTAACACAGATCGATAGTAAATGTTAAAAGTGCATATTCGTTTTATTGATGATGATGCACACATGAGTACGAGACTTGTGCGTGGAAAATGAGGTGAATGATAACACATAAATGCCAGATGGAGGAGCGGGATTCGAACCCACGACCGCTGAACGACAGCAAGCTGAAGTTGCGACGCCCCAATCAACTGCGCTAAGCGGCCCGCCAAATAAGTGCAATTATGTGTCTTTCAAAGTGCACTAAAATTGTATTTTATTTTATAGCACGGTATGTTCACATATTTTTTTGTTGAAACTGATTTTAAAATGTGAAGGTATGAATGTGATAAGTTGATTGATGAATTGTGTAATATGTAATTGTAATTGGTAACACCACCCAGATGCAGGTAAAACAGCTTAGTTTGCTAATAAAATTTTACATCTAGGACTGAAATGAAAATTTTTTTTCATTGCCTAATTTTTGTGTTAAATAATATAACACAATTATAATATTGAGTATAATAATATACTCAATTGTAATATTTATATTTTCTTTTTTTAGTATTTCATCTCATAATTTGTAGTAAATTTCTGTTTGTGGAGCAACTTTTTCAATTACAGTTCTACTACAGTTTTCGTTGGAAGCCTATTTATTATCTATCAAAGAAGTCCTACAATATTATAATCCCATTCACTATGTAAATTATCCAATAAACCATCATGTAATCACAATAGGTACAATATATGGAACAATCGCAAAAATCTTATAAAGAAAAATTCGTTTCCTTCCTTCCAAAACAATTTGGCATATGTTTATTTGAGAGAAAAAGAATGAGGGTGAAAGAGAGTGATATAGCGGAAAGGAAATGTGAGCGCTACTGGAGACATGTTATTCAAAGCAATTTTTGTCGATTGCATAATTAGGCCTATTCAAGAACTGCAAATAAAATGCATCCGGTAGACAGGCGAGTGCCGGTGTTGCGCGTGAGGGAGCATTGATAAGGGCGAGTGAGTGATGAACGAATATGGTTCAAACTGGCAACATAGCAAGTCCTTGCATATGTGTGAGTGAACGTGCTTGCGCATTTGCATGAGGAAGTTGACTCTGTAAAACTAAAGAGAATCCAAGAAAACTTTGGGGCAACGTAGCTACCCAACGATTTAATTTGGATTTACAATAATCTCTCTATTACTAGAAGGGGAGTGTCTCACATCCTCCAAATTTCAGATTGTCCAAGACCTATTTCAGTACAAATTTGGGGCAAGTGAGACTACTGGAAGTACATGCAGCACAGCGTTTCAAGTGCTCCAATTCTCAGAGCGTCCAATGTTCATATCCTCCAATTTTCACTTCGTCCAAGTCCCATAGCAGCCAAACTGGTACAGTCAGCTACTGTTGCAATAGAGCCCGCCGGCCATAATCACCCGTTCTAATTATTCTTTATTTATCATTTCATTCACAATGCCATTTCACTATCTGAATGATGACAAAAAAAAAATATTGAAATTTGGTACTCTTGACTAATGGTATTGTGTGATTCTGAAAATCAAAAAAACATCTATTCAAAGCATTCGCTCACTAGAAGGGATATCAGGGATTTCAATGACATATTTTGTATTTCAATCGGGAATATAGTTTTTCTGTAATTAAGGTTTCAAAAAAGTGATTTGTTTTTTAAATGAAAATTTTGAAAAATGAAATACCTCATTACAAAAACAATACTTTGTTACATAGATCCTGGAAATTACACTTTTCTATTCACAACCGTTCATGATACTGGTTGCACCAAAAATTTAACTTCAAGTGCTCATATCTCAGAAAATAATTGATGAAATTTTTTTTTATTTATTGCAATAGACTACATTTCAGTAGCCTAATAATCTCCAGTCAAAGAGACTTTGAAAAAAAAATATGACCATAACCCTATTGCACAGCCTTAAAAGACAAACATAACACTGTAATCGATGAAAATAGAGCTAAAGATAAGAAAATTGAATTTCTTATCGGGAGAGTCAATACTATGGAACAACGTAGTAGTAATTGTAACTTGGAGATTCATGGGATGGACCTGGCGGCGTGTGAGAGAGAGGAGGGAGGCCTATCGACAGTCGTGCGGCGGCTTGTCGTTCAGCACTTGGAAGTTCCGGTAAACAATAGTGATATTGAAATCGTACACCGACCTAGACGAAGGCTGGACGCTTTGACTGCTGTCATTGTGAAGTGTTCGTCTCAAAGCGTAAGAGATAGCATAATGAATAAAAAGAAAACAACTGTTACAAACAATATGCTTTTTAATAATAAGAATGAGCGTAGGTTATTCATTTGTGAGTACTTGACACAATTTAATAAATCATTGCTTTGGAATGCTAAGCAAAAGGCAAAGGACCAGGGCTGGAAATATGTATGGGTTAAATATGGGAAAGTTTTTGCAAAGAAATCAGACGATTCATTGGTATTAAAGTTAGACAATGAAAGGGAAATCGAAAAAATCGGCAACTAAAAATATGCGTAATATACAAGGAAAGCTTTGGGATTCTCCCTAAGAAATTAATCTGATTGGAATAATAGGAAGATTTTTTCTTTCTTGTTTAATCAACTTTGTTTTATTTGAGTTTTTTATTAATCTACCTTTTCACTTAAGATGATGGAAGATATCGATCATGATATTCAAAATTCAAGTTTTAATTCATTTAACGACTGGGAAAGAGCAAGAATTAATTTTTTAAAGAATGAAGAAAAATCTAGCGAGTTAATTTTGTTCTGTCTTAATATAGCTGGTATTAAAAGTCATTTTGATGAATTGCTTCTTCAATTATCAAATATAGTTTTTGACATTCTAGTTTTACTTGTGGTGGGAATAAATGAAGATGAAATATCACTGTTCAATTTAGAGGGATATAACATGTACTATAAATTAAGGGTTCAACAAAGAGGAGGAGGTATAGTGATTTATGTTAATAAAAACTTGGTTTTCACAAATTTGAATTACACAACATATTCGTATGAATGCATAGAAGGAGTGTTAAAATTGAATTGTGGTAAATGTTATAATCTTATATTTGTATATCGACCACCAAGTAATAATATCCTTGAGTTTCTAGCAGAATTCGAAGTCCAATTAAATGTGAATAGGAATAATAATGCTGTTATATATGGTGGTGATATCAATATTGATACAGAAAGTGTAATTTCTAATAATAAGACTGAAGCATATGAAAATTTATTGTGTGAGAATGGGTTTTATAAATGCATTTACAATGTCACACGAGAAGCGTATTACAGGGATCATTTTGTCAGTGCATGTCTAGACCATTTTTATGTTTATGGTGTACATGAGAATATTTTGACAGGTATTATTCAAACACAGATATCTGATCACTATTTAATAACAATGCAAATTTTGAGTAGATATAGTTCTGAAAATAATGCCATATCTAATACTCTTAGGATTAATTAGGGTCAGGTGAAAATTAAACTGAGTAATATAGATTTTCATGTTTTCTACTCAATGGATAATCCAGCGAACACATAAGACCAATAGAAGGGGCTTCTTGTCGCCGAGGTGAAGCCACTTGTTAGGCGCTTGTCCACTACAAATATGGCGGCACAGGGATGACTCCCCAAGTGGCGAGCGCTTGATAAGCCAGTTTTTGCTATTACCAGTACGGCACGCATTATATCGCCAGCCTGTTTCTTCATAATATGAATTGCTCATTCTTGAGATGGATAAATTATAGTAATGTCATTTCTCAGTTGATCTAATTCTGAAATTTTAATTGTGAGTAGAGGCATTCTGTGATGAATTTTGTTAACAAGGATTACTCAAACTTTACTCGAAAAATAGTTAATTTTCTAATGGAGTGACATTTTTTCACATACCTTCCTATTTTATATCCGTCATTATATCATTAATATCTGTCATTTGACTGCCACATCCTTTCACTTAACATGAAATAGAACAGTAGGAGAAAGAGAAAACAAAAAGCTGAATTGAACTGGATAATGTATTTACTTTGCAAATCTAGTCACAGCGATCATAAAAGACATCACAAAAACACTATCACAATTATTGTCTTTTGTTATCCCTGTCTAGTCACAACAATAATAATTAATAATCTTAATGTTGTTTGACATTCTCACTCATAATTTCTATAAATAGAATAGTCTCTTTCTCTAACACATAGCACAATACTCAGTGTCTTCACGAGTGCTTGAAGAATACTTTTTTTTATCAACCCAAAGTTGATCTGGTTGGCGCCCATATAGAAGTTATATCATTCTGGATAGCGAAAGTAGGGTCTTCACAATAGGCTATTTCCCCATTAGACAAAGTAAGTAAACGTTCAATGTTTTGTAGTCATTGATTTTTATATGATTCAATTTAGTTACATGACTTTAAAGATGAATTTTCATTTTATAATTTCATTGTGTAACAGCATAGTAGAGAAATTAAAAAAGTTGTGACATTTATTTCTATAATAACTCATATTAAAACTGAGTTATATTGTATGTATTATGTATTTTAATGGAGATGACTTTATATTTTAAGAATATTGGCTCATGTTTATATTGTACAGGATATAATGCTCAACATATGATTAATAAAATGAAATAAAAAATTGTTCTAATAAACATTTTCCTATTTGGATCTTGTTCATTTGCGCTCATAATGGAAAGAATTGAAGGTTAGACTAATTTAATCAATAATTCCCTAAAAACAATCTAACTATAATATTATTACATTACAATAATAAACCTTCAAGGAAGTATTGAATCAAACACAAGAAATAAGTGATGAATTGGCTTTGTGGTTCTGGATGCACAAGCCGGCTGACGACAGCGCGCCATCCCGATCGCACTTCAACCTAACATTGTATCCAAAGTATAGGTCGTATTTTAAAATAAAAATCATGAAAAAAAATTCAGTTATTTCTGTACAACTTTCTCGCTTTGATCACATCTCTACCCAAAAGATGAAAATTTTGGTAGCCGACTCACTTTTTTATGTCATGTTTGAAACTCGGACAAAAATTATAACTTTAAACAACTAATTAAAATTTATAGAGGTAACTATTAACTTTTATAATGCCACTGTTATCTTCAGAAACTAATTGTCTATACTCATGCCAAGTTTGAAAGTTATATCTTAAGGCTGTGCAATAGGGTTTTGGTCATATTTTTTTTTCAAAGTCACTTCGACTGGAGATTATTAGGCTACTAAAATATAGTCTTTTGCAATAAATAAAAAAAAAATTCATCAATTATTTTCTGAGATATGAGCACTTAAAGTTAATTTTTGGGGGCAACCAGTATCATGAACGGTTGTGAATAGAAAAGTGTAATTTTCAGGATCAATGGAACAAAGTATTGTTTTTGTAATGAGGTATTTAATTTTTCAAAATTTTCATTTAAAAAAAAATCATTTTTTTGAAACCTTAATTACAGAAAAACTAGATTTCCGATTGAAATACAAAATATGTCATTGAAATCTCTGATATCCCTTCTAGTAATAGAGAGATTATTGTAAATCCAAATTAAATCGTTGGGTAGCTAAGTTGCCCCAAAGTTTTCTTGGATTCTCTTCAGTTTTACAGAGTCAACTTCCTCATGCAAATGTGCAAGCACGTTCACTCACACATATGCAAGGACTTGCTATGTTGCCGGTTTGAACCATATTCGTTCATTACTCGCCCTTATCAATGCTCCCTCACGCGCAACACCAGCACTCGCTCTGTCTGCCGGATGTATTTTGTTTACAGTCTTGAATAATTATTATGCGATCGAAAATAATTGCTTTGAATAACATGTCTCCAGTAGCACTCTCACATTCCTTTCCGCTCTCTCACTCTCTTTCACCCTCATTCTTTTTCTCTCAAACATATGCCAAATTGTTTTGGAAGGAAGGAAACGAATTATTCTTTTTGCGATTGTTCCATATATTGTACCTTACTCTTTTGATTACATTATAGTTTATTGGATAATTTACATAGTGAATGGGATTATATTGTAGGACTTCTATGATAGATAATATATAAAGAGGCTTCCAATGAAAACTGTGTAGTAGAACTGTAATTGAAGAAGTTGCTCTACAAACAGAAATTTACTACAAATATTATGAGATGAAATAAGTTACTAAAAAATTATGTATAAATATTACAATTGAGTATATTATTATACTCAATATTATAATTGTGTTATACCCTATTTTTTAACACAAAAATTAGGCAATGAATAATTATTCAATAATAAAAATAAAAATTCAATAATTAGGATGAAGCCCACATAGGTCTGAGACCTGTGAGTGGGTAATGAATTGGATGATGGTGATTGATGAGATGGACCTACAGTTTTAGGTGGGTTCCGAACAAACGGGAAATGATTTTTACAGCAGAGAACCAAGTCTTTTTTGCTTGCCAATCCAATCGGTCACCCTTACATAGAACGCCCAGGAATACCTGATTTTTGAAAATTGATTGTGAATGAACAATATTACATTGTGAATGGAATTATATTATAATACTTTTTTGATAGACAACAAAGATACTTTCAATAAAAACTGTCGTGGAACTGTAATTGAAAAAGGTGCTTTACAAACAGAAATTTACTACAAATTATGAGATGAAAAACTTGAAAAAATAAAAATTATTTAAATATTACAATTAAGTTCATTATTTAACACAAAAATTAGGCAATAGATAAAAAAGCATTCAATGTTATCGTCTTTGCTAATACGCTGTGATTATCTTACAACTCATCAATCAACTTATCATTACATACCTTTACAATTTTACTCTTAATATAAACACTTATTTTGTTTGGCTAAAAAATCATAAAAACCTTAGAAAAGCATGTATACATTGAGTGTCGAAAGCTACAGAATAATAACGTTATACTTACAACACAATTAAATTTAATAGGCAAAAAATAATAAATTTTCAAAATAAATCGGTTAACAAAAAATTGGCTATACAGTCAGCTAATTTTAACTGACTAATGAGCGAATAGTTTTTTTTGTATTAAGAGCGTGAAGCGCGACTTTATAGCTCGAGCCAAAACATTGGCGAGAAACTATTGCGAGAGCGATAAAGAAGCTTCACGCGCGAATTGCATACAATATTTCTCCTAAAACTGCAGTTCTGGATTCCAACACAATAAAAGCTTGTAGTTTGTAACATCACAGACCATGCGCGGATTTGGTTAGCGTTCGCCATTGTTGAGGTTATGTGAATTTCATGGATTCCGTGATCCACCAGAAGGCATCAAAATCAAAATAGAAGTGTAAAGAAAACAGCTGGCGAGCATAAAGTACTTTACCGCTTGCGGAGCAGTAAAGAGGTATTTTACAATTAGTTTTCAGTACGTAAAGAACTACTTTACGAGCAGTTGTAGGAAAAATATTTTTAATGTTGCTTTGTCCACATTAAATGTTGGGGGTTTTCAAGTAAGGAATAGTAACCCCCCCCCCCCCCCCCACCATAATCGAATAGTGGGTCCAGGGACCCGGGGAAATTATTATATTATCCTTCAAATTTTGACCCTACCTTCCCTCTTTGTTTTACAATGTTTGATCTATGTGAAAAATAATTTGGAAAACTTCACTATATAGGGGGTGATACATACTCACAACACAAGAAATAACTTGATTACTCACCATTACAATTATTCAAACACACAAAAGACTTTCCTTTTTATAAGTGTAAAACTGTTCAATGCCATTCCAGAGAGCTTCAAAAATCTGCCATATCCAATTTTTAAGCATAGACTGAAACTTTTTTTTATGAATAATCCATTATTATATAGGTTTGAGGATTTTTATGAAAGGGCCAAGACTTTGTAGACAATTTATAGACAGCTTTAAATGACACACTGCTATAGATAGGTAGGCTAATTTTGAATGTGATGTTGTGTTTTTATCTGTTTTAACGTTCTAGCAATGTTGTATGAGACAAAATTATTTTGATGTGAAATATGACAATTTGCAATGCTTTTGACGAACTCAGGAGTTGCTGCAATAAAGGTTTATCAGAAACTATTTCAATCAGAAACTATTTTTTATAATCATGAAATTATAAGGTGTATCTTTACTGAATTTTACTTTACTTTAAAAAATTGAGACATAGGTGAAAGACATACAAAAATTGAAAGATATACGTGATTCTTTGGAAATAAATGGAGAGTATAATTGCAAAAAAATAACTAAAATTATTTCAACTTAAGAAGATAATTAAGGAAATTAGAAAGGATATGATTGAATTAGGAGTAACCCTGGGTGAATTGAAAAATAAAAAACAAAATATTGAAAGTCATGACCCAACTAATGCCAACTCTTTTCAGAAGTGAAATGAGTTTGACCCTACTCTTTTCAGAAGTGAAATGCATTCCTCAAGCATTTCCAATATATGCGAGTAAAACATTATTTAAAAGTGAAATACAGTGTCAGTTTTAATATTAGATTGTTCATTAAGTATTTCGTCATGGAAAACATCACAGATTCCAACTAATGCTTTGCTTTGCCATTATCAACACAAGAAAAAACTCCTTACATTAATGTCATAAAACAAAAATTAGTTTTATTATTGTAGAATTCTGTACAATATTAGGTTAAAAATAAAACATGGCACAAAACAATGTACAAACTACTCATGCCACCCGAAGTGAACAGAGGTCTCAAACTGACCAGGTTATCTAGCCGTCAGACATATCAGATTATTTTTGTGAATGAAAGCTCAGGTACAGATCGTTTCACGGTGCTTGGCGTCTCGCTGGTGGCAGGGGAGGCAGTGTGAGAGACAGAAAGTCTTTCCCACCACGCTTCCCCTCCAGCCGGTCCGTCAAGTACAGTCACGTCCAATACAGTCAACTGCTGGACTTTGTAGCGGTAGCGAATGGTACTGGCGGCCGGCGCTGAATAAAACTGTCATCTAACTATATTTATTATATAAACCTATATTTTTGGGGTTGTAGTATGTGGCAGAACAAAAACACGACTCATATTCTTTCACTCAAATTCTAATTACATACTTTTATCATACTTTTTACTATGTCCGACACAGAAACATCAAGTACTCCAAACAACCGTTTACGTAAAGTAATTGTAGCCAAGCTACATGGTATATAATATACGTAATTTTTTTGTAAAATTATCAAAAAAAGAATTTCGGGACAGTGTAAATTTTGAACAAGTTTTGAAACTAACTTCACAGAGGCTACAAATATTAGTGATAGGGTACTATTGTATGTAATATTTTTATGCTTTATATGTGTTTGTGGCTGTGCGATAGGTTTTTGGTGATGATTATTTTTTGGAGTTTTTTATATTAGCGATTATTAATGCATTAAAATGTTATCTTTTTTAACTGTTCCATTCTGTGTCATTCAACAGTTGGGTTTTTCAAAATAAATTTTAAAAAGTACAGAAAAGTTTAGATTATTCTTTTTAAAACTAATTTTTCAATCATTATATAAAATAGGCGATGTATTTTTAGTCTCTGATGTGTCTTAGTTATAAGAAAATTATCAGAAGTTCAAAGTCAATCCTAGGGGATATAAACATCGTCAAAAAAAACCCGAAATTTCAATTTTGAGCGCCCATATTTCATTGAATATTTTTTACAATTTTTCATAGCCGCAATACATGACATTTTAATACCTTAATAATTGCCAATACAAAAGCTACGAAAAATAATTCCAAAGACCTATCGCACAGCCTTAAAACATAATTGTAATCCTAGTAATATTTGTGAATGTCACACGCTTAAATAAAGCAATTCACACTAAAGGAGAATAGTTATAAATCAATAACTCGTGAAGTAATTGTCGTACAAACATGGGATTTGGACTGAATTCTTCTTTGTAATGTGGCGAATAGATTAATTACTGATGGATGGCGTATAATGTTTTAATTATTAAAATGCAACAAGTAGAAGAAATAATCAGAAATTTGTCGTGAACATAGTGTGGTAGACGGCAGCGAGCGGTATTAGGGAATATTTGAACTTGACTGTACCTCGAGGCAGCAGGTTCAGTAGTGGGTGAAGGCGCTCAGTGCGCATGCTCCATCGAGGCGCCATGCACCGTGAACGGATCTGTATTAGAAAATCTGTTGCTCAGGCTTGGAAACTATATTTGCTTTACTAGATTATGAGTAGTAGAACGACTCTGCCTCCCTCCCAAGAAGGCCTAGTCAGACCAGGCGAAGAGGGGAGTAGACGTGAGCCGAGAGATCTGGCAACGTTTTAGGGGTATGGAAAGCTAGTTACAAACTAATCCACCAGAGTGATTCAAAACCGGACCAAACTCGATTCGACTCGATTGTAGACTCGTTTGTTTGTTGCCTTGAATCGGGACTCGAGACTTGATCAGAGTCATGGTAGCTGGCGCACAGCCTTAATCCTAAGTGTGTTAAACTGCAGTTTATTTGGAGAGCGCGCATTGAAATTTTCTGCTCTTGAAAACACGATTTTGTCTTTCTATCCACTACATGGATGGCAGACGGCTTCACCTCCTGTATGCTACGCTAGTGCATACGCCCCTTCTATTGGTCTTATGGGTTCGTTGGGATAATCCAACAGTTTTATATAATAAAGTTACTAAGATATTTAATGGAATTTATCTAAACAGTACAACGAATGTTTATAATTTTTATCATGATGATTCAAGAAATGTCTTTAAATTTAGAAAACCATGGATGAATAGAGAATTGTTGACTCTATTAGATAAGCGAGATACGCTTTACAAAAGATGGAAGCTAACTAATTTAAATGCTCACAGAGTTGAATATAAAAGGCATAGAAATTGGTTAAACTTAAGAATAAAGAAATAAAAAGAAAACTATTATAAATGTAAGTTTGATGGCCAAAGGAGAAATATAAAAAAGGTATTGGGTTTTGTTAATAGTTTATTAGGAACCAATAGGAATAAATCTATTGAAAGTATAGTTATGAAACATATGCCCCTTAAAAAAACACAGGAAATAGCTAATGAGTTTGCAGAATGTTTTTATTCTACTGTGCAAGATATTATTCATCCTTGTGGGTTTAAATTTAAATTAGAAGATGTACCAAATTCTTCTTTAAATTGCAGTTTCTTTTTACCGCCAGTGTCTGCAGAGTTTGTGAGTAGAGAATTGTTGAGCATGGATAGGAAAAAATCACCTGGTTTTGATAATATACGATTGAAGGATTTATTGTTTTTGGGCAATGATATAGTTCAGCTTTTGCAATTGCTTATAAATAAAGTTATAAAGACTCAATGCTTGCCTGATGGTATGAAGGTTTCTATTTTCCGTCCTATTCATAAAAATGGGGACTATACAATTTTAAAATATTTTAGACCTATTTCCATCTTATCCATATTTGAAAAAGTTTTTGAAAAACATATGGCAAAAAGAATCAGTAGTTTCTTACAGCAACATAATGTGATTAATGAGTTTCAGTATGGGTTTATAAAAGGGATAGGTACAAATAAATTGTTATCAAATTTCTCAGATTACATAAATGGAAACTTGAAGAATAATGTACATAACCTGTGTCTCTTTATAGATTTTTCAAAGGCTTTTGATACTATAGATCATAAAATTTTATTACAAAAGTTGTCTCATGTAGGTATAAGTGGGCTGGTACTAAAATTATTTGAGAGTTATCTTGCAAATAGGAAATTTATTGTCAAAATTAGTAATGATTTCAGTCAAGAGAAGATTTCAAATGTGGGAGTGCCTCAAGGTCAGTCCTGGGGCCTCTATTATTTTTACTTTACACAAATGATTCAACTGAATATTTGAATCATTGTAAAATATTCATGTTTGCAGATGATATCTTACTAATTTCTGCTCATAAGTCTTTAGAAACAGCAGAAATATGGCTACAACATGATTCAAATACTCTTGCGAAATGGTCTCACAATAATTTTTTGAAATTCAATGTTGTTAAAACAAAGGTGTTACATATAACTAAACCGTATATGAGTAGCATTAGAGAGCCAAAAATTATGTACCATTGCTGTGAATGTTTCAAATTACAAGAGGGAAAAATATATGTTTGTACTATAGATTGTCAATTTATCTTAAACTGTTCTTCATACAAGTATCTTGGTGTAACAGTAGACAATTATTTTCGATGGGATATACACATTAAAAATGTTTGTAACAGGTTGAAACAAGTTTTAGCCAAAATGCATTATGTGAAAGATTTAATTCCTAGTAAAGTAAAGAGGATGATGTACCTAGCTTAGGGTGAGTCTATCATGAGATATGGTTTACAAGGGTGGGGGTATGCCAGTGATGTTTATTTGAGAAGAATAACTTGTGTTCAGAAAAAAAATTATGTTTGATTAGTGATTCACCTAGAAAAATTCCATATGAAAACCTCTTGAACAGGGGTAATGTTTCAAGTATTAAAGGTTTATTTTTGTTTACAATAATAATGGAGACTTATTTTAGTAAAAAGTATTTAGTTCTTAAAGAAAGCCATTATGGCTTGAGAAATGAGAGATATATTGTTCTATTTGCACATAATAATATTGCAAAGAATAATTTATCATATATTGTTCCAAAAATATTTAATAATTTACCTGAGTGCTGCACTAAGTTTGTAAATATGGAATTGTTGAAACGAAATTGGTTTGGCTTAATCATTATATGTTAGATAATGCTTAGTTCAGTTGTTCCTACGCAATTTCATTTAATGGAGAAATAAATAATTCAGGTTGATTGAAGTTGTTATTTTATGTTGTAATTGAGAGCTGAGCCAACAATATTGTAATTTTAAAACAGTATTAATTTGATTGTTAAATTCTAAATATTGTAAAAATAATTTTTTGTAAATTTTTATTGTAAACGGAAATTTGATTTGTTGTATTGAACCTCGTCAAGCAACCTTGCAGGTTAGCTTAAGGTTATATAATTTTGAATGAATAATAGCTATTTGTGTAACTAGAGTGCAAAGCACCGTTTTTCTGCATCGAGAGAAACAGTTTTTTTCACGAACCAAAGGTGAGTGAAAAACGTTTCTTGAGTGCAGAAACAATACTTTTCGCTCTAATTACACATTAAATTTTTCCTACAGTAATGTATAAAGTAATTCAAACAGAACAAAACAGGGCATACATAACCTGAAAATTCCTCACATAATCTATCTTCGAATCAAATCTATTTTTGAATGCAGAATAGGGAACCTGCGTATTACATGCTCACTATTTTGTGTTGTTAGGTTGCAAATTTGGAGTGCGGAAAAATACTTTCCCGCACTGGTGCAGGAATAGACTTGATTGTTAAATTTGATTGTTAAATTCTAAATATTGTAAAAATAATTTTTTGTAAATTTTTATTGTAAACGGAAATTTGATTTGTTGTATTGAACCTCGTCAAGCAACCTTGCAGGTTAGCTTAAGGTTATATAATTTTGAATGAATAATAGCTATTTGTGTAACTAGAGTGCAAAGCACCGTTTTTCTGCATCGAGAGAAACAGTTTTTTTCACGAGCCAAAGGTGAGTGAAAAACGTTTCTTGAGTGCAGAAACAATACTTTTCGCTCTAATTACACATTAAATTTTTCCTACAGTAATGTATAAAGTAATTCAAACAGAACAAAACAGGGCATACATAACCTGAAAATTCCTCACATAACCCATCTTCGAATCAAATCTATTTTTGAATGCAGAATAGGGAACCTGCATATTACATGCTCACTATTTTGTGTTGTTAGGTTGCAAATTTGGAGTGCGGAAAAATACTTTCCCGCACTGGTGCAGGAATAGACTATTTTGCATGCTACAGTTAGTGCAAAAATAGGCACTTTTTGGGTCACTGTAGGAAAAAGATTTTTCTAATCTATTCTATACTACTACTTACAGTAACAAATTCAAATTCTGCATTGCAGTGCAGAAAACATTCAAAAACCCATTTCTCAACTTAGTACAGTTATGATATGTAATCGAATTTGAATTGAAACTAACCAAATAGTATTATAAGTAGTGATGTGGGCCGGGTAAATGCCCAGTAGGTAGGTATTTACCCAACGCCTGGGTAATTACCCAAAAAACTGGGTATTTATAATTTTAATGGAATTTAGAAAAGATTGAGTTGTCTTTTTGCAATTAATATCCTGTAGGGAGAGCAAAATCTGTTCAACAATTTTTCATATGGTCCTCATTTACTTCCGAGCATGATCGACATAAATACCCAGGTCCTGGGTATTTATGATTTTCTTCGTTTTTTGGGGGGGATTTTCTCAACAATTACAAAAAGAGTTTGAAAAAGTAATAATTATCATTTAAAGAGAGGAAAATTTGACCTAGTATGTGTAAACTAAACCAAGGAAATAATAAAAACTCAGTCTGTAGGATTGGTAAGATTCAATAATAATTTTAAAAGGAGTTTTGTTCATGATATTTTGTTTAGTATTAATATAATACATACTTAAACTCATGAAAAACATAACTTTAACAAACATTAACTCTATGACCAAAAGCTTAAATATTAAAATTATACCAAAAGAAAGAAGGAATTTTTCAAAATATGTTTATCCAGATTGGAGCTAAGAGGCAATGGAGCTATACCTGTATATTAATCTACTTTGAAAGTTTCATTACTTTTTATATTATCCCTAAATGTCATTTAGACCTAAGTCCATTTTCTAAAATAAAAATCATAATATAAATTAGTAACAGTAGAAGTATGTTCACTATTTTTCTAATGTGATGCTGTCTTGATTTCATATCATAGGTAATTTTTAGTTTTGGGCATTCCAGAGTTGCATCACTGCGCACCTGCCTACCCCCTCCCTCCTACCAACCCTCAAGTCTTGTGTTGTGTGTCACAGTCTCACCAGTAGAACTACTCTTACCTAGTTCCTTCTCTTTATGCCGATTTTAGACACAAAAAATCCTGTTTAATTACAAACTTTGGGTAATATTTAAAAATAATTACCCATTATAATAGTCAATAATAGTCATTGAAAAAATGGTAAATAGAATGTTATAGACTCCTTGACATAACTGCACTGAGGGTGAGGTTGTAGGTGCAGGGATGTGGACAGGACAAGAGGGCAAATACGAATGTTTTGGCCGCACGCTTCCACTGTCTCTATTTTTAGACTCCAGCCATGACCTTGAGCCGCCCTTCATGTACCATCGCTGCGGTCCGTTTCAGCTATTCCTATTTGCGCTAAACATTGAATTATTGGGTGCAGTCGAACTGCGCACAGTCGTTCTCAGAATTCATATGGTGTTACTCCAGAGGTTAAGTTAGGTTAGGCTAGGAATAATACGCTTAGTAATTTCTTGACCACATGTGCAATTCGACCCTATCCTAATTATTATTCTTGTGTTTCCTTGTTAGCCAACTTAATTATGCGCTCATAACAATATTATGTCAAAAATACTTATTATGATCAATTTTCTCATTTTCCTGTCCGAATTCAAAACATTTCAAAGTTCCCGACCTTTTCCCGACCTATTAAGAATTCAGGACCTTTTCCTCACTTCCCAACTTTTCCCAACCAGTAGACACCCTTCTGAGTATTTATGAATTTTGGGTATTTACCCAAGTAAATATCCAGGATATTTACCGTGAGTTTTAAATACCCAGGTATTTTATATCACTAATTATAAGATATATTGTTATTATTAGAAGTATTAGTTATTACTATTGATGGTACTCAAGAAGTATAATGTCTAGTATTTCATCAAGCAACATTCTGTACTCTGTGGTAATTGCAACACTCATGGCATCTATTGAAAGCAGCTCAATATGGAAGTAAAATATAACAAATGAATATAACCAACATTTTTGTACAATATTTCATCAAGTATGTGATAAAAATACAGTAATTGAGTGTTCTTGCTAACAAAGGCATTAAGAATTGAATCCAAGAATTAATCAAAAGACCAGAACAAATTTATTGGAATTGAATAGCCTACCAAGATTTCTTCTAGTTTGATTTAAAATTAACCAATATAAAAAGTAAAATTATGAAAGAAAGCTTATTAGGCGTTATTAGAAATTCTTGTTAACATGAAAAATAAAACATAAAACACTAAATTTTCAAAATAAATGTAATGCATTGTGCATAGATTTGTTTTCCATTAGAATAGTATTGAACAATTATTTCAATAAGCAATAATTTACTAGAATATGAAAGAAAGTCGGTATGCTCTGAAAATTTAAAGACATTGTGCTCATTTCGCTCATAATAATATACCTGAAATAACTTGAATAATTTGGTAACCAAATTGTTTAGTGACCTACCAGTAAACATTCCTAGTTTTAAAATATAATAGAAGATAATTCAAATTATTATTATTATCATCATCATCATCATCATCATCATCATCAAACGATATAATGCTTTCTTCTTTTGCTCATTTATTTATTCATTTACCTAACATACAATCAATATGAACAGGCTATTGCCCAAAACTGCTCTTCACAAAATTTAAAAGCAAAATCTTCGGTTAGGTCTGTTTCACTAGAAATTTCACCTTGAAGCACAATAATTCAATAAGTCTTTTACATTGAAAAAATATTAATTTTTGATTTTGCTTTGAAAAAAGCACTATTGCAGTCCAAAAACGTTGATATAATTTTGAACTTTGAGATTTTTTAGTAAAAAATCTACACTAGTTACACTAATAACAATAATAATACATCTAAAAATAACAGAATATATTTGAAAAATCTAGGCTAAGCTGTTTAGAGACCTAACAGAAAACGTTTATAATTTTAAAATAATGTATAAAAAACTAATAATGAAATCTCCTTGATTTTCATACTTTTATCATTTCATATTTTCTTCATATTTTATTATTTTAAATAGATGTAGCCTAATCTATGTATGCATTTATAAGACATTATTATGCAAGAGCTTAGGCACTTTATACTATATACCACGCCCCTATTCGAAGTCATGAGCTATCGTAGACCCCCATTAATGGACCCCGAATTTTCACTGACATGGACCCCACATGGATCACTTTGGTAACCTCTGGGCTAGTCATAGAAGATATCTGAAATTACTTAGTGTGGTTTTGAGATAATTTTCTTTCAAAAACTCAAGGGGAGTGTCCTCAAACCACATTTTAAAGAGAAATTTCCAAGTCCATTACTTTACGGAACCCCAATCAGACAATGTGCTCAAAAATAACAAAAGTGAATATAGTTTGAAGCAAGCCTAACTGAATTTTTTACTAAAACAATGAGGATCCGTATATCCCATTGAAAATGAGGCAAGAACAAGAACTGACACATGATTTCATAAATAAACGCACATCAAGAATTGCTTAAAATGTGGTTTGAAGAAATAATATTTTAAATACTTTTTGGAGTAGTAGCCCCAGCCCCCTGAGGAATAAATGGAGCCTATATTAAATTTATAAATTAGATTGTTAAAGGACTGTTGCTTGTTTCCCTTTATAATAGAGTGCCTAAAGTCTACCCCCCCCCCCCCCCACACACACACAACATGCCCTCCAGAACAGACTGAACGGATAGGTACGCTACTGCATGTAATTAATGCCTTTAATCTGTTTCAAAAGATGATCTTGTCATGCTAATTTGCACTACAATTCATCTTGAAACTTGTGAAAAGTATGTGATGCAGTAATAGGATTAACAGACTTGATTCACCAAAGATCACGATTAAAAGTTTGTACAAAACCGTTGGATTAAGCTTGAACTTTTTACGGATTTGAGTGATACTTTGTTTAAGAATGTATTAATTATATTTTGAATCAGTTATTGTGTGATGAAATCATTGATCAATTTTCAATAACTACAATACATAGGCAAAAGTTTTTGTTGAAATTCAATCAGCTAATTTTTCTTTGATTTACTTTCATCTCTTTTCATTTTCTTACATCGTACAAGATGAATTTCCTATTAAATGGCGCGCACTCTTCTACTTTTTCACCAGACAACGACATTCTAGAAAATCAAAGCTTTAGCTAAAATTCAAAGAATGAGCACATCCTTGGAGGTTGAAGCTTTGGCCTCGATCAAAATATGAAAAATGGATTGTTTCATTCAGTGTGTTGACTTTTTTCACTTGGAACAAACCAAAAAAAATCGTTAGTTTCTGTTTGTTTGTTTGTTAATTCCAGTGTGCGTCAACCTTAATAGAACAAGGATATCAGCACAGAGACACAATAAAAATGGAAATAACATGGACATCCTACATAAACGCCCGAAACTAAACACTCTTGAACAATTTAAAATCTATAAACATATCGAACAAAAGCAAAAGATCCTTAATCCCACACCCATTTCACCCACCTACTCAATCTAATTCCTAGGTCATCTGAAATTCCCGATAACAACCATTGGAATGACAGAGCTGACAAGAGACAGTCTAAAAGATCATCCAGGCACTGATGATGGGCTCCAGCTCAAAACATGTTCTGCCTCAAGTTAGACAGAAATATTCAGATTTCTTATTCATTTCAAATAGTTCTGCATGTCGCCTAAGTTACACTATCAATGAATTACGAATACCCTAATTCCTCTTTATAACATAACCGTAACAATAAATTTATATTCAAAATCATCAACAATCATCATCATCAGCCTCTCATCAATCAGGGAAGCTAGATACTATTCTCTGGAAGAATGGAATCAGCTTCCTATTCTAAAAGAGTTTAATGTTAAATTGTCATACAGTGGTAGAAATAGTCCTATTTTTATATTAGATGGAAATGAAGTAGGAACTTTTTGTGAACTTTTAAATTGCATAAATGATTGGAGTAGAACTAACTATCCCTTAATGGTAGGAATTGATTCGTTCAATAACCTTAATAAAACTTATACTGATATTCCAGCAACTAAGCTGTTAAGTACCGTTTTGGAGGCGGAGAGTATGGCCTTATGCTAAATGGTGAATTAATAGAAACTTTAAATAAAATTGAAATACATAAATGTAAGATACCTGAAATTAAATGGTATAATGGTGCCCCGGGTTGTGGCAAATCTCATTTCATAGTTTCTCAACATAAGCCCGGCGAGGATCTTATTCTTAGCCAAACATTAGCTGGCATTAATTCTATTAGGGAAACCGTGATTGAAATTTATGGAGATGAAGTACTTAATAGTAGTTTGAAATTGGATTATAGAACGGTAGGTTCATTCATAACAAATCAAAGTAAGAGAAAAACGTACAATAAAGTGTTCATAGACAAAGCTTTGTTGATGCATGCACGCTATATAGGGGTTCATCGCAAATTTGAGTGAAGCCTCAGAAATTTGTACTTTCCTCCATATACGAAGAAATGACTACACTCAACTACAGAATACTGTCAATACTGCCCACTCATAGACATGGAGAATATCATCAGATTGAACCGGAAACACTGATATTAACATTCACACAAAATGAAAAGCGTAGAGTGGGTGACACTATTCAATGGAGAAGCGACATAAAACTTCATACAATTCACGAAGCTCTAGGCTTGACTTCAAAAAACAGTGTTAATTAGAATTGACCACACGGATAATGAAATCTATAATAGTTTGCCGCCTAATGCTATTGTAGCTCTGTCACGTCACACTGCCGCCACTTTCAGGTATTTAACCAATAGTTTGATTGAAGACGCTGTCGAAAAACTAACAAAAAACTTTAATTCACTAATAAGATAGAGTTAGAAAAATTGAACAAGGGAAGAAGCCGCAATCCTATAAACCTGAATGATCGATCACTTGAATGAAATTCTTCTTTCCCTAGAGATCGATAATCAAACAGCGGAAATTGACGATTACCTAAATTATATTCCTTGTGTTGAGAATCAATCTGTTGAGTTTATAAATGTATTTTCTAAGAACATACGCAGTATCAATGCAAACTTCAATCAATTTATATGTTGTCTGAACAGCTTTAAAATCTATATCCATATTATTGTACGAACAGAAACTTGGTTAACTGTAGATAGGCCTTTTATTTTTAATATTCCTGGATATACTGCAATAAACAAATATCCCAAACAAAATAAATGCGTTGGGTTGTGTATGTGTATAAAAGATAATCTAGTTTTTAATGAAGTATCCTTCAATATCGCTGAAGCTAATACGTTGAGTGCTGACCTAAAGATAAGTAACAATACAATTTTGAAAGTAATTGGTGTTTATAGATCTCCAAGTAATCGGAACATAGACGTTTTTTTGAGTAGTTTAAGAGATAATATGTACCAGGCGATTTGAGTGTGTGTGTGTGTGTGTGTGTGTGTGTGTGTGTGTGTGTGTGTGTGTGTGTGTGTGTGTGTGTGTGTGTGTGTGTGTGTGTGTGGCAGGAGACATAAATATCAATACTCAATTGACTAGTGCTCCTGTTCAAGAATATCTGCATATTTTCCATAGTAAAAGTTACAGATCACATATAAATCGTAACACAAGAGTAACTGACACAAATGGAACCTGTTTAGACCACATATTTTTCAAAAACACCAATAATGAATTTTCTCACCTCAGGGGAAACATTTTCAAAACTACAATAACGGATCACTATTCGGTTATTCTTCACATTGGTAATGATTCGGATCATGTGAAGTCTGATAAAAAAAAACTACACCACCAAAACAACAATAGACTACATTGCACTCCTATGTCTTGCTGGTAGAGAGAATTGGGATTTCCTTTGCTCACAGAACAACAGCTGTGATACAATTAAGATTATTTTTATTGAATGTTTAACTGGTTTAAAAAAATTTGTAAGAAAGATAAAAAATGTCCAACAACCTTCGCCCCCTAAAGCCATGGATTTCAGAAGGCATTATTCGATCTATTAAGGGGCCCACACACTAGCGAGTATGGCTCGCGAGCCAGACTCGCGAGTCTGGCTCGGCGAGTAAGACTCGGAAGAAAATCACCACTAACGTGTTGTGAACTTCCCGAGTCCGGCTCGGCTACTTTTCAAGGTCGGCTGGAGTCATAGCCTCCTCTAACAAGGCCGCGGCCAAGAATGTGGCAACTCCGCAATCCCCTCCACTCACCGGCCTACTCCCCACACTCTCCACAAACTCTTTAAATGCATGTAATGTTTACATTTCTCAACAATTTCTATACATATGATCATCCCGATTTGTTTTGATTCCTAAGGAAAGGAATATGTGAAGCACTGCATTATAAATCTTTCTGCCCATACAGCACATTGGCTAAACATTACAATAATGTAACAATGATACCTTGTTACTTTACATATTTACGTAATATTAACGTTGTTAAACGGTCTAATAATCGGTTAAGGTGACGTTTCATAGTAGTGTAAACGTCATGTTACATAACATAAACATAATGTTACTTGAAACAATTTTGTAATGTTACATAAAACGGTTCAGTAACGTTACATATTTACATAACATGAACATAAATAATTATTTGAAATAAACTTCACTAATAAATGTAACACTTACTAATTCAACACGGCTTAACCATAGGAGTAGGCCTCCAGCCATGTCTGAGGAAGCATTCTACCAATGCGAAATGGCCATTACACGAATAAGTAAGTGTTTAATACACTAGAGAAGTTTATTTTCAAAAGTTTAAATATCAAAAGAAAAGTGATAAGGAACTGCATCAAATCATGTCCAGTAATGTTTAATAAGATTTAGTAACATTGCAGAAAGACAGTATGTTTTGAAATTATAATGTTTTGAAATTGATATAATGATTCCATAAACGGTCTGAGTAAAAATTTTACAATCACTCTATTTAAAATGTTTCCAGAAAACTGGCACTGTATCTCAATTAAGTAATACATTTTATTACGTTATCAGGATGAGTACACTTTCGTCCTTTAATAAGACGCTTTGTCAGCTGACAAAGGGGCAAGTGCACTCCAGATAATGTGAGTAAAATTTATTACTTAATTTACATACAAAGGCTGTTTATTTGTTTATGTGATTTTTCGTGACCTTTACAGAAATTTGTTGAAGTTAATAATTGACTCCATTTGCACAATTTACTTTTGTGAAGAATCGGATTATCACTCTCTTCATGAACTAGTGTGCTACTAGGGATTATTCTGCTATTAATATGGGTTTCAATACTCAAATCATTACTAATCCTTCTTCTAAAATTAACTTTTGGGACCTTACTTAGCCTGTATCTAATTTGTACACTAGACAGCTGGTTTCAGTTTTGAAAGAGGAACAACTTGTACCTTTAATTTAAGTTTTAAGGCTTGAGAAAAAGAACTAAAATCCTTGATGTTATCTTTCTCCTCTTGTCGTTCAACTACTTCCTCTTCTTTATTTTTTAAGCGTTTTTGCTTAGTTATGCAGGCAAGTTGGGAAATAGTTTTGGAACAGTGCTAGGACTTATTTAGGCTTATTTCGTTTGAATTGACACAATACACCGGTGCTGTTTCTAAAGTTCTCTATCCAAATTAATCCGGTTTCATGAAAGTGTTAGAGGCGGAATACGAATGGGGCATTCGCAATGAAAAAAGAACTATCACCAGAACAGTTTAAAAATGTTTGTCGTCTTAGTCGAGAAGAGTTTGAAGAAGTACACCAGATGATTAAACCTTTTTAATTGTCTCAGAGGGCTGTAACGCCCAAAGGCCTGTGGGAACTGAAGAAAAACTCGATCAATAACAATTATTGTTCTTCCATATTGAGAGATTTTAGTACACCAACAAAATAACGTAGTGACGAGTGCACGAGCGGCGCAGTTTCTGTGTCTCTGTCACAAGTGCGACGCAGACCAATGCTGCTCTGCCCTGCTCTGCCCTGCCCTGCGCGCCAACGTGCGCGTGATTTCTGCGCTCCTACAGCGGAGCATAGTAAACGCATGGGACACAGAAACTGTGCTGCTCTGCTGAGCTCAGGCGCACGTTGAGACGTCGGTGGCGCAGAGCAGAGCAGCACAGTTTCTGTGTCCCATGCGTTTACTATGCTCCGCTGTAGGAGCGCAGAAATCACGCGCACGTTGGCGCGCAGGGCAGGGCAGAGCAGCATTGGTCTGCGTCGCACTTGTGACAGAGACACAGAAACTGCGCCGCTCGTGCACTCGTCACTACGTTATTTTGTTGGTGTACTAAAATCTGTCAATATGGAAGAACAATTGATCGAGTTTTTCTTCAGTTCCCACAGGCCTTTGGGCGTAACAGCCCTCTGAGACAATTAAAGGTTTAATCATCTGGTGTACTTCTTCAAACTCTTCTCGACTAAGACGACAAAAATTTTTAAACTGTTCTGGTGATAGTTCTTTTTTATTGCGAATGCCCCATTCGTATTCCGTTTTTTCAAGTAGTCACTTTTCCCTCGCTTTGTCCCCTCTTGACCTCATGTTTCAGTCAAGATGGATGATAGTTTATTTTTTCTAATCTTATTAATCCACAGTAAAGTAAAAATTTCTTTGTTATAATATTGAAAAACATTGAATTGGCCTATATGCTAACAAATGTGAATAAGGAGATATTTTTTTTTTTAGTTTATTGAGAGTTATATTTTAGTTTGTTGAAAGATATTTTCAGTCCAGGGTAAAGTTATTTGGTTAAGCGACTCACCCCTCAGCACAAGCTTGTCTTAGAGAGGGGTGAACAATCTTTTTTTTCATTCTTAAATCATTTTTAGTTTAATATCCTATATTTATTTTGTCTTGAATATTCTATAATTTTATTTTATTTATTTTCTATTTGCTTATTTAAGAAATTAAAGTTTATTTATTTTATTGTATACTTATATATTTTGCACCTTGGAATGTATTTGTGTCATATGAAAATGTATTGTGCATTTTGATTGGTTGAATAAACAATTATTATTTTTCTTATTATTATTATTATGTACATCAATAGCAATGAATCGAACTCCGCATCCGAATATGACTCTGAATTTAAATCAAGAAATCTTGAAAAAATGTTTACAAACACAATACTTCTCAAAAAGCACATCCACCTGCGTCGCACTGTAGAATGAGACTGCCTCCCAACATGCGCTTTAAACTGTGCGACACGTTTCTGCCCTGCTCTGCTCTGCCCTGCGCGTCTGTGTCGCACTGCTCAACGTGCGCCCCATCTTACTCGCGAGCCAAACTCGCTAGTGTGTGGGCCCCTTTAAAGCACGTGACAAAATGCATTTCAGGTTGAGGAGAGATCACAATAACAACGAATTGAAAAATACCTATAGAGCTTATTGCAATGTACTAAATAAGAACATAAACAATGACAAGGAAACCTATTATCGAACCAGTATAGAAAACTGCAATAATAACAACATTAAATTATGGAAAAACATCAATGAGGTTATTGGTGAGGATCGCAATAAGGGTAGAAATACTGCATTAGATGCATCCACTTTAAACGACTATTTCACAAATGTTGGTAGACTACAGGCTCGGAGAATGAACACTAACTATAATTGTAATAAAAGAATAATTCTTTTTACAAATAATTAACAGTAATTATTAGGATTAATCATTATTAGGAATTATTCCTAATAACGAGATTAACCATAACCGAATAAGATCTACATTCTTCATGAGACTGACTGATTCTCAAGAAGTTGAAGCTACTATAAAAAATCTGAAGAACAACTGCAGCCCTGGAATGGTAGCCCAGTCAACGAAAAAGTATAGAGGGAAAGTCTTGGAACACAATTTTTGACTTCGTAACTTTGTTTGGGCTAGTTGGGAGGTGAACATATCAAAAGTACCCGCCCGTACCCCTTAAGCCGGTGGGAGGGAGGGGGGTTGAAAGTCTCATTTTTCAGTTTTTTGCTTATATCTCGGAAAACATATGTCCTACCGTCATGACCATTCTATACAAAATTAAAGCTGTCTAAATTTCCCACAAGTCTTATCCAGTCATGTTTTTCGATATCTTGTTTAGTTTTCGAGATATACGCTCTTGAAAGTCTGTAATTTTGAAAAAAATAATTCTTTGCTTCACATTTTTGCTGTTTTCGACCGGATAACTCTTGAACAATGCACCAAAAAAACTAAATAATGGCCATAGGATTGTAGAGCATAAAATTCTTTTCAGTAATACATTATACTTCACTATTTTATCTATTTTCCTTCAAATGTTAAAGCAGTTTCAGTGTTGAACATGTAATCTGAAGCTTTGCAACAACTGTTGACTATGACAACGAATGTTCAAGAAAAGGTATAGAGGAAATTCTTGGAACACAATTTTTCACTTCGTAGCTTTGTTTGGGCTAGTTAGGAGGTGAACATATCAAAAGTCCCCGCCCGTAGCCAATAAGCCATTGATAGGGGTGTTTGTTTATCGCATGGCGTCTGTCAGGCGCCCGCGATCTTTGTTTAAAGCTGTAAACGATGTATAGCCGTACCGTATGTACTGCATGGGACAGAGTACTGGAATGAATAAAAAAGGTATGACAGAAAAGTGGAAGAAAAGAAGCGAGCGATCACAATATCATGCTATTTATGCAGCCTTGAAGACTGATGAAACATCAAAAAGTTACATGAATGTGGTGCAAAGCGTAGCTTCATGACTACTATCTTCAAGGCGAGAGGAGGATTATACCCTTTAAACCACAGTCCTTATAGGGGAGAGGCGGTTAATTTATGTTCAATTTGTAATAGTCGAGAAAAGGAGGATATTATTCATTTTATAGGTAAATGTTAAATTTTAGGTGAAGTTCGCATAGCGTGGTTGGGAAAGAGTACATTGGATAGGGGAGGGATGATAGAGTATCTAGAGGGTAAATGTTGGAAGTCACAAGTGGGGTGTGTACGAGAGGCCTGGAAATATCGCAATCACTTGATTCAGGAATTTAATTATTAATTTGAGAATCTAGTTTTTCAAAATGCATAGTGTGCAGTGTTTGTTTTATTGTCTGTTTATTATATGTATTTAATGAGATTTATGTTATTTGGAAAACAAATTTATGTAGCCTATGTTTCCCGCACATAAATACTTTTATATTATAAAGCTACCAACCCGACTGACGGCCATTGTCTAAGCCTAGTGGACTTTTAGTTGTATTCGAAGTTAAAAAATGTATTATTGAAAAAGATTTCTAAGAAGATTTTCTGTTGTTTTATTCTTCGAGTATGTATTTTTTTTTCAATAAAGTTCACTTGGTTGATTGATTGATTAATTTACCTTTCAATGTCGATAAACTTCATTCCACTCAATGAGTGTTTTTCGTAAAACTATCACAATGTCTTATATGCACTCATATATGCACAAACATAGTCTTCGCAAATTATTTCTCATTAAAATGTTCTAGATCTTCTTTAATTAACTGTGAGGAACCTGGTCAGTGGGTCTAAAGGCATATATTCTAAAATGAGTATTTGTGCTATTTAGACGTCCAGTACTGAATAGGTGTACATAATGGTGCATATTTCGGCTAATACTTTGACCGGGAATGGTGAGAAATTGATAGATTCATTAGTCAACAGTTGTTGCAAAGCTTCAGATTACACAGGGGTGCTCACAGGGGGGGGGGGCTATGACGCAGACTGCGTCATTGAAATTCTTGGGGGGGGGGGGGGGGGTTTCCAAAAAACGTTTTGGGGGGGGGGGCGTAAAGTTGATTGAAACCGTGTTTAACGTGACAACATTCAAAAATATACTACGAAGTCACCAGATAGAATGTCAATTAATGAAAATATATTTATAATTATTATTATACAATTGAATATGAATTAGCTAAAATAGTTATGTTTAGGATTTGTGCAGGAAGTTATTATTCAAACTTAGCAAGACGCTAAGCGAGTGCTCTGAAAGTGGTTTATACAACTTTACTCTCCTTAACAGTTACTAGTTAATCAGCAGAAAGAGCAATAAGTCGATTTAAAATTATCAAAAACAGACTCAGATCAGCTATGGGAGACTCATGGTTGTCCACTCTAATGGTTCTAGCTGCAGAAAAAGATGTACTTGAGTCTATTTCTAACGAAGAAATAATTGAAAGGTTTTCTGTTTCCTCATCCCAAAGACAAAAACTTCTATGTGGGGTTTAGAGAGATAGATTTAACAAGCTTAGAAGGTGCCTAGCTAACTTGTAGATGGTCACAGCCTACAAATTTAAAATGTTTGACTTCAAACTGTTGATGTTTTTCATGTATTTTAGTTTACGATAACTACTTACTAATAAGAAGTAAGAACTACTATAGCAAAACTTACTAAATACTAAAAATTCAGTAATTTTTCATAACTATGTCTTTATGTTGTTTTTGAAAGACACTACTTTCGATTGTGTGTTGTAAATAACTATACATGAAATGTGTGCCTTTTATGTACTTCATCCATACATAAATTCTCCCAAGATTATGGGAGATATCACTAAGTAAATAACCTGTTGTTTAACTACTGTCCAATAAATGTCTTAGTATTTTGAATTTTTGTCTTTTACAAATGAAGTTATTAACTCATTGTTTTCACTTCCTTTAAATGAACAACTTTTTAGAATTATTTAACCTTAATGTAATTGGGACACCGAACATAAACTTAAAGGTATTTCATTTTTATTGAACATTGTGTATTTGTAATAATATTTTATTGTTTAAACCCATTTAGGTTCAAATTCTTATTTAGCTATTTTGCAATTAAGTTCATTGAGCAGAAGTTCATAAATTCATTTCATTGATATTTCTTTTTTACCTTTACAAAAAAATGTTAGCTATGTAAAGAATCTCAAGAAATATACGGTACATACATTTTGTATATTATCGACTGGGTTTGAATTTTTTCAATAGTTTTATAAATCTTCTTTTAGTTTTAGAAAGAATACAGGGGGCTCTTTTCGCATTTTTGGGGGGGGGCCTAATTTATGGGGGGGGATTGGTGCTAACTTTAGGGGGGGGTGCGTCATGAGGCTTAGGGGGGGTGGGCACCCCTGGATTACATGCTCAACACTGAAACTGCTTCAACATTTTAAGGAAAATAGATAAAATAGTGAAGTATATATATTATTGAAAGGAATTTAATGCTCTACAACCCTACGGCCATTATTTAGTTTTTTGGTGCATCGTTCAAGAGTTATCCGGTCAAAAAGAGCAAAAATGTGAAGCAAAAAACTTTTTTTTTTAAATTACAGACTATTAAGAGCGGATATCTCGAAAACTAAACAAGATATCGAAAAACATGACTGGATAAGAATTGTAGGAAATTTAATAATCTTTAATTTTGTGTAGAATGGTCATGTCGATAGGACGTATGTTTTCCGAGATATAAGTAAAAAACTGAAAAATGAGACTTTCAACCCCCTTCCCTCACCACGGCTTAAAGGGTACGGGCGGGGACTTTTGATATGTTCACCTCCTAACTAGCCCAAACAAAGATATGAAGTCAAAAATTGTATTCCAAGAATTTCCCTCTATACCTTTTTTTGAGCATTCGTTGCCTGGACTATGGATAATATTAGCAATACTATACTCACAAAATAGGTCACTTGATTTCTCAACCGCTAGCTTATATTTTAATAGATGCTTTGAAGGTTATTTCCCACACCATTTTAAATCAGCTAAAATAAAACCTCTCTTCAAACATGGTGACCCCACTAATCCTAGTAATTATAGGCCAATTAGTCTTATTAGTAACTTAGCTAAAATAATGGGAAAAATTATAAAAATAAGATTTGTATCTTTTGTAAATAAACACAATATAATTAATAGTAACCAATTTGGTTTTCAAAACAATCAAAGCACTGAAGATGCCCTAATAAAATTTACTAATACAATATCCCAAAGCCTAAACTCTAATAAGAAACCCCAAGCTGTGTTTCTCGATATATGTAAAGCTTTTGATACAATACCTCATTTGACAAACTTGAGTCCTATGGCTTTAGAGGAGTCTTTCTTGATTTAATCAAGAGCTACATTCTAAATCGGACCCAAACTCTGACTATCGATGGGCATACCAGCACTACTAATCTAACTTCTTTCGGACTTCCTCAAGGTACTGTCTTATCTCCTATCCTCTTCATTCGATATGTTAATGATCTCTTAGATTTGAAACTTATGAACTCCACAATAATATCCTTTGCAGATGATACTGCAACGATATTTCAAGGGAATTCATGGAAGGAATTCTATTGCAGAGAAAAACATCTCTAGAATTAAGGGTTGGTTAGATGACAATTGCATAACTTTTTCATTAACTAGAACGGGAACCCCTGATAGTGATATCACTTTGAAACTTCATTCTGGATGTAATTCGGACTCAAACATTAATTGTGGCTGTCCTACTATAAATAAAGTGATATATACTAGATACCTGAGAGTTATAATAGATGAGCACTTAAAATGGGATATTCATATTAAATCTATTTGTAAAAAAATGAAATATATATCTTTTAAATTTTACCAAGTTCATAACATACTAAAACGGAATCAACTCAAAATGTTGTATTATGCTTTGGCTCAGTCTTTATTGCAATATGGCATAACTGTATGGAGGGCTGTTATAACAATCATTTGAATGAATTATTTGTATCTCAAAAATTGATAATAAAAAGTATTTTGAATAAACCTGGATTATACCTCACAAACTTGATTTTCAGCGAATTTTATGTGATGACAATATGACAATTATATGTAAAAAATTTAATTAGCTATATAATAAAAAATATACATCACTTCCCAATTGCTCCAAATACTTTATTGAATTGCTACAGTTTAAGACCTACAGCCAACATGTACACAATATATATAATACAATATTGAAACTATTAGGAGACAGCTGATATTTATGTAAGTATCAAAATCATAAACCAAATACTGGAGGCACTTGGTTTTGAATCCGAAAATCACTAGAAAAGTTAAACTGGAAATAAAAAATTGGGTCATGAGTAATTACTTCTTCAATCTTTGATATGTGACCTAATGATTTTATTTTTCTTAATTGTTGTTTGCCTGCTATCTTCCAGAGCGTGTTTCAGTGTTGTTTGATATTGGTGCTTTTGAACAGTGAACTCGCTTGGTTTTCCTTCCTTCTGTTCTTTATTAACCTTTTTCTTCTTTAATTGACTTTCTTACTCATACCAATTTCTTTCTCCTTTTTCGAACTCCCCTTGTCCCCTTCCTTTTTCATCTCCTATTTCACTTATCCTAATACATGGATAAGTTTCGTTTTCCTGCACACTCCACAATGGAGCCACCTATTTGTGTAATTGTCTGCATGTTATTTTTATTTTTGCTTTGTTTTTAATATTTTGTGTATGCTTTTAGTGTGTTAAATAAATTGCATTAAAATTAAAAAATTGAAATTATCCCACTAATTAAATTGTTCAAGTCGTTTGCTTTCAAAATCGATCAATTTCATTCATTTTAGAAAATTAAAAAGAAAGTGATAACAAATTATTGCAAATATAAGACTTAAATTACCTTTTTTTGCAAGAAGACCACAAATGATTGCAGTGAACGCTGCTCCTTGAGAAAACCCCAAGATACCATCAAATGGACCTTCATTAGCAATAGTTTCTTGAACTAGTGCTACGCTATCTTCGATTCCAATACAAAAATGAGTTTTTATTCTTGATTGGTAAGTATTGTCTTCACTAGTAAACCACCAGCTTCTCTCGTCTGAAATATATTAAATATGAGCATCATATTTGTACCATATTTAGATTACAAAAATTGTGAAACAGAACTGTTTCAAAAATAAATTTGAAACGAATTTGAAAATAGATTTCTGTACTTAAAACATATCGTTAGCAGTAATATAGCTGTAGTATATAGCGGTTTTCAAAGTAAATTTTGAGGTGTAGTTAAGAGAATAATAATAAATCCGAAATAAATTGAGGACCAGATTCTTGTAATAGGGGCAAAAGAATTGAAATACAATTTGAGTACCTAATTAAAGCTCATACCCTGTTTGTACACTGTCCTCGCTCTGTTTCCCTTCACGCTCACCTTATTCGCCATGAGGAGAACAAGTCTGTATCGGTTGTGGCCACACTGTTTCACGCACATGACACTCTATTAATATGCTGTAATATGATGAGGCATAAAAAATACTGTGGGATATATAAGAGGTCAACTATCAATCATTGAAAGACTACTACCTATCATTTGTCAGCTTGACGACGTTCGGAGTATATAATATCATTATATCATTAATAAAAATGCTACCTGGATTTTTTGATGTTTCAGTTACTTAGGCTTAATCATTACTTAATTTAATTTAAAACTACTGGTCAACATACTCATACTTTGTTATAGTCACCTATCTATCATTCTTGTTTCTCACATTACATTTATGTTTTATCAAAACATGAATCCTTCCTTTAGATTATAACAGCCTGCATTATCAAAGTCTTGGGGCTTTGGCCACCGAAAGCTGTTCTGAGCTGAGTCAGCTGATCAAAACCAATCATTGATTCCAATAAAAAGAAAACATTAATTCAACACCGCCCAGCACAGCATCGCAATCGGTAACCGGCCATTATTGAAACCATTGGTTCAATTTTGAAAAGCTAGCGCAAAACAGCACAGCTTTCAGTGACTGGGTACTCTTACTGCAAACACACAAGTTTGTGGCCTTATGCATATATTAACATTTATTGTTAATGCACAAATTGTAAAGCGCAATTTGTAATGTGAAACCTGAAGAGATATTATACTTGAAAATGGAAGAGCACCCCCCACCACTTTCAAGTGAAGGGACCACTCAGCCTGGCCTTACTACAATTTACTGTAACATGGACTCAAGCGTCGTCAAATAATAATCTTTCTTTTCTTACATATGAGTGCTCTGTTTCACAAATATTCACCATGCCGAAATCTTATTGAAGTGCTGCAGAGTATTGCAGGCTTTGAAACAATGAAGGGTAAAATATTAGTGTGTCAGAACACTAGCAAGAGTAGTTCTACGACTTCTACGTTATAAAAAAAAATGGAAATATACTTCTGTGAAAATACAGGATGTCTACTAGTTCCTAATTGTAAAATTCCTGACTTTTTCCGACCACATTTCCAAAATTCCCGACCTCTAAAGTTCTATAAAACCAATTTTACTTCAGGTAATATATTCCATGAC
The DNA here is from genome assembly GCA_948455865.1 of Conomelus anceps. NCBI lineage: Eukaryota > Metazoa > Arthropoda > Insecta > Hemiptera > Delphacidae > Conomelus > Conomelus anceps. The sequence goes on along the minus strand of OX418217.1, from coordinate 60,207,909 downwards.
ATCTTTATATAAAACTAGCTATTGTGCCCGTCCTTCGTACAGATTATGTTTGGAAATAAGACTGAATATGTTTCGGCTTTTTTGATAGCAACGATCATGAAGTTGTTAGCAGCTTAGGCCCCATTCAGACGATACAGTTTTTTGCGGTTCGGTTTTTTTACTGTACGGCATCAACTGTACTGTGATGTTCACACGGTCCGGCTTTGCTGCTTATTGCTGTGCTATCCTCCTTTCATTGCACTTCCAGTTCAGTTTTATTTATTCCAGTCCAGGATTTTTTTTATTTGTGTAAGATTTTTTTAAATAAGTTACTTACTGAAGGTTTCTCTTAAATTTTGATCAAAGTACGCAAACTCTGGTTTCAATATTCCACACATTTCTTGCCGCGCTGATAATTTTCTCTCTTTATTTTTATATTAATCTTAAGTCTTGTCCCACAAGGCGGGTGTCTCATATATTAGAGAAATTAAATTTTCACAATTAATATCTTCCATTTCTGGACACTGGAATTCACTAATAAGAAGATCAATGCTGAAGAATATCAATGAAGAAGATCAATGCTGACGATCTGAAGAGTGCTTCCAGCGTATTAAGCGTATCGTTTGAACATATCCATTACCGGTACAATGCATGTGCCACTGGATACGGATACAGTTATTTTGCGGTACAACTGATTTTAGCGATACAGTTTTCAAAGACAAAACCGAATGTAGAAATCGGCTAGAACAGCTTTTTTACTGGATCCAGTCGAAACAGTATTGTGTGAACATACAATATGAAACGTACATGCAAACGAAAGCACTGCAAAATAACTGATACAGCAAATTTACTGTACCGCACAAAAACTGTATCGTGTGAACGGGCCCTTAGTAAACAACTTATAACGTAAACAATTCAGTGACAGGTATGGGAGAGAATATTTTTTGAGAACAGCTGATTGATATATCATGATAAATTATGTGATTTTTGTTCTTATGTGGTAATAAAACTTAGAAGAAATGTATTCAAAATCGCACAATACTTGGTTTTTAAACGTTTATTATTCTGTTAAAAAAAAAGTTAATTCAGTTTTTTATAGCTAAAGACAGTGTCAATAAAGTGTTCAATACTGTTCAATAACTAAAATCCCGATCGATGCTCTCGTTTTTGAGGAGAAGGCCGCGTAAAATGCCTTTGGGGCCGAGACAGACAGACAGAAAGTGAGGTTAGACTATTTTCGGCTTATTTGATGTATAAAACGTAAAAATAACCAAAAAATATATAATTCTGATAAATGTACAGACAAAACTCTAATTGGTAATTATTGAGTATCCAAACTTTTCGAATTTTCCAACAATTTTTTTTTGTCACATCTACACACCCCCACGAAGCAATAATCCGTTGAAATTTTTTGGGGGTCGCGTTTTTTTCACAAAAAAAAAATTTTTTGGAAAATATATTTTTTTTTATTTGAATAATTCATAATTTGCAAACATATGAGGAGCTCCGAACCACAAAACGATATCAATCAAGTGAATATAACATTTCCGAAGCACTACCGGCCCCAAACACTGCCTAACCAAATCTTCCCTGGGTGGCTAACAAGGCTAGATGTGACTGAACCACCTCAGAGATTTAGTACTTTAATGCATAAAACAACACAAATCAAGCTAATTTACCATTAAACAACATCAATCAAGTGAATATAACACTGCCACAATACTATCGCCCCCAAACACAATTTGCGCTCTGTGCGCCTAACCAAACATTCCCTAGTGGCTAACAAGGCTAGTAGGCTATGATGGAACCACCTCGTACCTTCAGTTCTTTCATGCATTAAACAACGAAAAAACTAAGCTCACTAACCTTTCAATACTTCAAAATCCTAAAAATTTCAGGCTGCACTCCATATCACAAATCTCTACTTACAAACGGCGTCTCACACAATGGATAAATTCAAACAATCAACTCTCACCGAAAATAAAAAATCATAGCATTTCCAAGAAAAAGCTATATTTTCCAAATACTATCTATCATCATGTGATCTAACAATAATCGACTCTCTGGCCGAAAATACAAAATTATAGTATTTCAAAGAAAACTAATGTTTTCAACTTCTCTCTCACATGTGTAGATTGGTTAGTTTCCCTACCTTTCAGTTCCCCAATCCTACCAGTTGGCCGACCAAAGAAAACTAAATGATTCCACTTAACCAAACCAAATCTAACCTTGCCTAGTCTGGCAATGTTATACAATATACGCTTTACTTTTTTCGTTTCGTTTTCGTGAAGTTTGTTTTGGTCGGTCAACTGGAAACCAGTCACATATGGTATAGTATTCAACAGATGCAAATATTCATACGCAAAAAAAAATAGTTCCATTAGAAAACTCTAATTTAAATGCCAAATAAGCCTCGCCCCCACAAAATATCAGTGTATTATTACTTACTAGTGTGTGTTGAGTCTGTAGGGAAAAAATTGTTGGAAAATTCGAAAAGTTTGGATACTCAATAAATACCCTCTAATTTTATTTATATAGAACAGCAGCTTCATACGGATTATCTTTAGAAATACGACTAAACATGTTTCGGCTTTTTTGATAGGAAAGATCATGAAGATGTTAGCAGCTTAGTAAACAACTTAGAACATAAGCAATTCAGTGACAGCTATCAGAGAGAATATTTGAGAACAGCTGATTGATATATCATCATAAATTACGTGATTTGTTCTTATGTGGTAATAATAATGCTACCTGGCGAATTCCCAAGAGCCTAGCACAAACCCCACCTTCCTAAAATGTTAATTTTTGTTTTGATAAATTTAAATTAGAAAATTTTGTTTTTTTTTCAACAAAGAAATAATTGATAAAACATAAGATGAGCTTTGATTCACCTGTCATATGTTTCCTGAAAGACTGCAATGCTCCGACTACACAAGTCTGCAGACAGCGTAAATAACGCCACGAAGGACCCACCATTCAGATTATATTTGAAAACAGCTGATTGATATATCATGATAAATTACGTGATTTGTTCTTATGTGGTAATAAAACTTGGAAGAAATGTATCCAAAATCGCACAATACTTGGTTTTTAAACGTTTATTACTCTGTTAAAAAAAAAGTTAATTTAGTTTTTCATAGCTAAAGACATTGTCAATAATGTTCTCAATACTGTTCAATAACTAAAATCCCGATCGATGCTCTCGTTTTTGAGGAGAAGGCCGCGTAAAATGCCTTTGGGGCCGTGTCAGACAGACAGACAGACAGACAGACAGAAAGTGAGATAAGACTATTTTCGGCTTATTTAATGTATAAAACGTAAAAATAACCAAAAAATATATAATTCTGATAAATGTACAGACAAAACTCTAATTTTATTTATATAGAAGATAGGTGAACATGTTTTTTTGTGATGACAACTCCTCCGTGGTTTCTCGACCAATTTTGTTCGTTCACGTCTCATTTGAAAGATCTCATCGAGTAGATGTTTGATAAGGTCTTACATTTTGAAAAAAGTCATCGTGGACATGAGGAATGAACGATCAAAGTTTCAATTTTTGCCATTGCTTTAACATAGGGATCGGTGAGCTGAAAATTTTCACTTTTCAACTTACGATTTGATGATCAGCTGTTTTGAAACAAAAAGTTTATTTTTCATTGTTCTTTCAGAGAGAGAGAGGGTGGGAGGATAGGATAAAGAGGAAGAGAGAGAGAGAGAGAGGAAAGAGAGAGAAAAGAAGTAGAAGGGGAAGAAGAAAGAGGAGAAGATGAAGAAGACGAAGGAGAAGAAGAAAGAGGAGAAAAAGAAGTAGAAGAAGGGGAAGAAGGAGAAGAAGTAGAAGAAGAAGAAGAAGAAGAAAAGGAAGAAGTGGAAGAAGCTGAAGGAAAAGAAGAAGAGGAAGAAGAAGTGGAAGAAAAAAAGAAGAGGAGGGAGAAAAAGAATAAGAAGAAAAAGAAGAGGAAGAAGAATAAAAAGAAGAGGGAGAAAAAGAAGAGGAAGAAAAAGAAGAGGAAGAAAAAGAATAAGAATAAAAAGAAGAGGAAAAAGAAGGAGAAAAAGAAGAAGAAAAAGAAGGAGAAAAGAAAAAGAAGTAGAAGAAAAAGAAAAAGAAGGAAAAGAAAAAGAAGAAGAAGAAGAAGGAAAAGAAAAAGAAGAAGTGGAAGAAGCAGAAGAAAAAGAAGAAGGGGAAAAAGCAGAAGAAAACGAAGAAGAAGAAAAGGAAGGAGAAGGAGAAAAAGAAGAAGAAGAAAAAGAAGAAGAGGGAGAAAAAGAAGAGGAAGAAAAAGAATAAGAATAAAAAGAAGAGGAAAAAGAAGAAGAAAAAGAAAAAGGAGAAAAAGAAAAAGAAGAAAAGGAAGGAGAAAAAGAAAATGAAGAAGTAAAAGAAGAGATAGAAGAAGAAGAAGAGGGAGAAAAAGAATTAGAAGATAAAGAAGAGGAAGAAGAAAAAGAAGGAGAAAAGAAGAATTAAAAAATTTATTTAGCACAGGTGTGTTAGCATTGTCTATGATGTTCAGTATGTAGAAAATCTACATTTGGAATGTATTTTACAAAGTTTAATAAAGTCGCACATTCATGCGACCCGGGATAACCTAGTTTCAATAAATAAACGGCGGTAGTAACTAAGGCTCTTTTACCTAGACATTGTAAGGGACTCCTCGGGCTTGCCAGAATGAGAACCTAAGAACAACGGAGGCAGATGCAACACCGATAGCATGAATTAGTCTGCAATGTTGTTGATTGCTTACATACACAGGAGTGGATCCAGCAGCAGATTTTTTTTTTTTGGTGGGGGGGGAGGCATCAGGATGGGGGGGATGGTCCGGGATGTTTTAAAATGAGGCCTAAAATCGTGAATTTTAAGCAGTTTAAGGTGAAATGCAACCAACTTTCCTAATTTAATTGTTCACCTATTGTAATGATATAATATTATACTGTTAATACAAAATTATTCATGATTAAATGCCTTTACAACGTCCTATACTGCTAAAAAAAAACCAGAAACTCCAACTAATGGGTGTAAATAGAATATTATTTAATTTCTGAGTGTAAATAGAGCAATCAATGTAGCAAAAACATTAAGTGGGAATATCACAATGGAATGTTCATAATATGAACTTAACTACAAAAAAATTATGTTATTGGTTAAGACAGCAGTTATCAATTGAATTGAAAGATGATATTCTATGAATAGATAATATGATTCCTGGGAGCTGACTAGATTTCACACAGAAGAATTATTTATTAAAAATACCTTCGTCCTCTTTTTAAATTTATAATTGGGCAGAGTTCTTGTTTCCAGGGACAACCATTGTTCCCTTTTAGCCCTGCTTTACATTCACCCAGATAACACAATTGTTGATCACCCTAAATCCTTAGTCCAAAAATGTACTGTCTGCTATAAAACTATTGTTCAATGAATAATAGAGATTTATTCGAAAAATAATTACATTATGAGGTACTTGAACTAGAAAGTAATAAAGTTACGAAACACAAATTTTAATAACACAAAGCAGTAGCATAACTAATAGGGTCAGTAACTGACTAATAGGGGAAATATTACATTAAATAAAACGCAATTTTTCAAGTTTGAAGTGGATTAACTTTGTTAATTATTGATAAATCACCTTTTTAAACTCATCTTGTATAAAATTTAGTTTTGAAGTTATTCAGTAATTCAGTATAACCCACTAGCCTAAACGCACCCAAAGTAAATCGGGATTTTATAAATGAAAACACACAAATAAATGCAAGTTATAGGCTAGCGTGTAAAATTAGTGTGATCAAAAAATTCCGATTTCATGAACTTTGGGTTGGGTGCGTTTTAGGCTAATGACATAAATTATATGAAACTTATAAAAAGGTATGCTTTCTTCATGTATATTTGAGTTGTATTTTTATAAACTTGAAATGGAATTTATTATCATTGTATTAATTTGAGATTCAGTACATAAGTTAAGTATGGTTAGTTCCAATTCAAGGGTTTTGACTCAAAATAGTCACAGATATTAGTATATCAAACCTTATCATTTCAAACCTAGGTTCTTGGGTAGTAATTTTTCAAAAATTTCTTTTGAACTTTAGAGCTCAACAAGTTGCTTTAGCTTTTTACACAACTAAATTTTTAAAAATCCGGACCCTCCATCCCCCACATCCCACCCTCCCATTGGTGAGCCACCCCCCCCCCCCCCCGAAATCTAATCCTGGCTACGCCACTGACTTCAACACAAGTTATGGGTCAATGCAAATTTCATCTAGTTCTTGTATTATTGTAGATCGGACATTACTTGAAGCTTCTAATTTTCTATACTTGATCCCTCACTGCTCCTGATTGGGGTACCGTAGAGTACCGTAGGATACTTGAACATTTATTTCCAAAAAATTTAGTTGTACTCCTTGAAAACGTTTTTAAAATAACAATTCATACAAAACTACATTTTAGCGATTCCTGACATCTTCTTTGACTCTTGCCAAAATTGTCTCACAATGGTCTTCAAAAATTCCATATTTTTTTGTCTGTGGGGGGGGGGTAATATCCACTTGATTCCTTCCCATAGTTAAGCCACTGCACAAACTGTGAATGAAAAATTAAATTCACAAGAAAAATTTCGTATATTATTCGCAATTGAAAAATTATTCTGTAATCAGCCAAAATCTCCCAACTTTTTGAGGAACAAGGATCTAGGCTCTAGGGTGATTATCTGAAAGAATGTAAAGTAGTGCTAAAACAAGTCTGCTTTTTCTGCCATGGAAGTCCTCAGCCATGTATTGATAAGCTACAGAATCCAGAAAAACATTAAAGAACTGGCATAATTTTTAGACCATGTACTGAAGTACACAATAATTTGCAATAGAAAATCAATTGTTGGTTAGGCATTGCTGCCTCATTTTCTTCCCTTGTCAGCATCTTTGAAAACTCTCCTTTATTTTCTTCTACTTTTTATCCTTATTTTTTCTTTCTACCCTTTTTCGTATTTTTTAATTTTCATCTCTGTCCTACCAATTTCTATCCTTTAAAATATTGTCATCTCTTTTCCACTTCTTCACTGTTTTTTATTATTTCCATTCGTTAAGAATTCTACTTTTTTCTTTTTTCTACTTTTCTCTCTTTTCCTTCCTCTTCTTTTTCTTTTTCTTCTGCGTTGGTGGGGGGGGGGGGTTCCCCCTTCCCCCCGTGGATCCGCCACTGCGTATACAAGAGGTCACTAATAATTAGATTTATTTATTAGATTATTGGAAAATTTCATCTGCTTTCTTTTTTTCACAAAAAAAATAGTAAAATCCTATAAAACACAACAACAAAAAATGTAACAGCCACCCTTCGGGGGAATTGACCTGCCAATTAAAAGAAAATCACCCACTTCAGGGAAATGTAGGCTGATGACTCCATCAAAATAGCAAGTAGCTACATATTGCAAGTTGATAAGGAATGTTGTTCTAACATTAGTAGAGGTCAGTTTAGAAGTTCAAGCTATTAAATAATTTACTTAGACCTTGTACTTAAAAAAATCTATTAGTATTTTAATCTTCTAAATAACATTATTTTTAAACCCAGGTAGTTCTATAAGTCTCTTTGGTAAGCTAGCATCATTATCATCTGGAATAATTGCAGTAATCGAAGGTGTTAAAGGGCTATTTCACACAGTTTGAGGTTTACTTATATTAAAAAAGGCATATTTGGCTTTGTAATAATATTCATGTTTAAAAAAATTTAAGATAGCTTGAGACTGAACAGTTGCTTGCAAAGATGCGTTATACTTGTTTAAATTACCTAATTCAAGTTTTTAAAACCTTGGACAAAAAATATATAAGGTCAAATAAATTGAACTAATGGTATGGAGAATCACAGTACAATACCAAAACACACACTATGTACAAAATGGCATTTGGTTATTTTATTGCAAAAATTTATTGACTAATTGTTCCCAGCTACACATCGAATTATTCTTGTTTCCTTGTTAGCCAATTTAATTATGCACTCGTAACAAAAGTATGTCAAAATACGTGTTACAATCAATTTTCTCATTTTCCCGACCAAATTCAAAATAATTCAAAATTCCCGTCCTTTTCCCGACCTATTAGAATTCCCGACCTTTTCCCGTCCAGTAGACACCCTGTAATAGAACAGTGGAATTCGCTCACAACTAGTCAATTTTTCAAATCTTAGAATAACTAACCTGACTTTGAAGTTTGTAAAAATTCCACTCGTTTAGCATATTATTCACAAATTAATACAATATAACATACTATTCATGACCATCGGTTTCGCACTTCAGATGCATTTTATATTCTAAATCTTCAAGGTAACATTAAATGTGGTCGAAGCCAAGATTCCAGTTTTCCATTAGCCAATATTACAGTAATATTCAATTGGAGGATAAATCATAAAATTAAAAAGTTTTCAACTCACTTGAGGATTCAATTTCGCCAGAGATCAATTTAACTTCGTGGGGAGCATCAATGAAATGAAACTCAGCATGTTTTTTGAGTTTTTTTCGAAACTGCCCTAGTTTTTCTCTGAACACGTTTTTGTTTTGTCTATATCCATGAAGACATAGTATCTGTAAAGATAAGAACAGAAAATTAATACTTCAGTTACAGTAGTTCAAACAATAGCAGGTATCTGTTCAATCAGAGATAAGCTACGAAATTTCTGGGCGCTCTTTGTAAGGATCACCGATTGGATTGGCTAGCAAAAAAGACTCTGTTCTCAGCTGTAAAATCACTTACGGGTGGTTCGGAAACTACCTAAAACTGTAGGTCCAACTCATCAATCACCATTATTCAATTCATTACCCTCACACAGGTCTCAGACCTATGTGGGCTTTATCCTACGAAAAAAATAACAATTATTGCCACACACCGTATGTCAAGGAGAATGAAACTGAATAAAAATGCTCACCTCAAGTTTGATATTAGATAATTTTTAAAGAGGAATACAAACCCACACTTCTATGTGATGGCGATTTTGGACATGAATTCCACTTTCTCACACACGGTTGACGAACTTGGGAAGCAAAAATACCTGTGCGAAACAGCCATCACAATATAAAGTTGTTGGTTATATTCCACTTTACAAGTTAGGAGTCAGTGTCAAACTTTAGTTGGTAATTGTGCCGCAGATGTTAGCAAGATAAAAATTACTTGAAACTTCACTAAATTGTAGTATTATGTCTCCTGATCACAATTATTAAGTTAAAGTCGGTCTCAATTATTAAATTAATTATTCAATATTAAAAACTCACCTTTTGAACTGAACCCCAAAATGATTATCTTTAGGAATTAACTTGAATTGAGTGTTTAGAATGCATGAATCATTGCAACACAATAATTTGCATTCTAGTTTATGAATTATTTACTCATACAATTTATCTATTCAATAATAAAAGCTTTTTCAATTTGTTCCTTAATCTTATCACATAATCTGATGCCACAGCCTGGGTTTTGGACACTTGGGCCTTCTATTTCTTTAGCTTATGAATTTTAACGAATGACTAACGATGATGGATGATAATATCATAGAGTGCTATAGAATCTAAAACTGATGCTTTTGTTTTACTTTGAACTCACAGATATATTGTAATGAGAATATATTTGAAGAATAATACATTTTATGTTGAATAATGACTTTTGACTGTTATTTTCCAACCTGATATTATTTCTGAATGTAAAATTTTTAAAGTAACAGAAAAATTATCAAAGAGATGTTTTGCATTACGGAATTAATGAAAACATAATAATGATCATTGTAATCTATATAAATGAAATTAGAGTTTTGTCTGTACATTTATCAGAATTGTATATTTTTTGGTTATTTTTAAGATTTATACATTAAATAAGCCGAAAATAGTCTTATCTCACTTTCTGTCTGTCTGTCAAGGCCCCAAAGGCATTTTACGCGGCCTTCTCCTCAAAAACGAGAGCATCGATCGGGATTTTAGTTATTGAACAGTATTGAAAACATTATTGACGATGTCTTTAGCTATAAAAAACTAAATTAACTTTTTTTTTAACAGAGTAATAAACGTTTAAAAACCAAGTATTTTGCGATTTTGGATACATTTTACGCGGCCTTCTCCTGAAAAACGAGAGCATCGATCGGGATTAAAGTTATTTATCAGTATTGAAAACCTTTTTGACAATGTCTTTAGCTATAAAAAACTAAAATAACTTTTTTTAACAGAATAATAAACGTTTAAAAACCAAGTATTGTGCGATTTTGGATACATTTCTTCTAAGTTTTATTACCACATAAGAACAAATCACGTAATTTATCATGATATATCAATCAGCTGTTCTCAAAAATATTCTCTCCGATACCTTTCACTGAATTGCTTAAGCTGGGCATTCACGTTCCAACTTGCAGTACCACTTGCAGTACTGCTAGTAGTACTGCTAGATGGATAGTCGACTCCACTCACGCTCCTACTTACAATCCAACTTTATTCCTAATCAGCTGTGAACGTCGCTCTTGAGCCGAAAAATGTAATCGAAGTTGCCCGATGTTGCCCGAACTTACCCGAAGGTCATGCACTGACTGAGATAAGATGGACGACTTTGATCCGACTGCCCCACACACGCTCCAACACCGTCGACATTCGTAAGTCGTCCCTCTAGTGGTCCATCTAGTCGTCCATCTACAATTCCAACCATCCAACAAGCCCATTCACGTTCCGTTTTCGGATCCAACCTTGAAGGTTGGACTGCAAGTGGTACTGCAAATCGGAACGTGAATGCCCAGCTTTACGTTCTAAGTTCTGTTGTTTACTAAGGGCCCGTTCACACGATACAGTTTTTGTGCGGTACAGTAGATTTGCTGTATCAGTTATTTTGCAGTGCTTTCGTTTGCATGTACATTTCATATTGTATGTTCACACAATACTGTTTCGACTGGATCCAGTAAAAAAGCTGTTCTAGCCGATTTCTACATTCGGTTTTGTCTTCGATAACTGTATCGCTAAAATCAGCTGTACCGCAAAATAACTGTATCCGTATCTGGTGGTACATGTATTGTACCGGTAATATAATGTTCAAACGATACGCTTATTATGCTGGAAGCACTCTTCAGATCGTCAGCATTGATCTTCTTCATTGATATTCTTCAGCATTGATCTTCTTATTAGTGAATTCCAGTGTCCAGAAATGGAAGATATCAATTGTGAAAATTTAATTTCTCTAATACATGAGAGACCCGCCTTGTGGGACAAGACTTAAGATTAATATAAAAATAAAGAGAGAAAATTATCAGTGCGGCGAGAAATGTGTGGAATATTGAAACCAGAATTTGCGTACTTTGATCAAAATTTAAGAGAATCCTTCAGTAAGTAACTTATTTAAAAAAATCTTACACAAATAAAAAAAATCCTGGACTGGAATAAATAAAGCTGAACTGGAAGCGCAATGGAAGAAGGAGGAGAGCACAGCAATAAGCAGCAAAGCCGGACCATGTGAACATCACAGTACAGTTGACGCCGTACAGTAAAAAACTGTACCGCAAAAAAACTGTATCGTCTGAACGGGGCCTAAGCTGCTAACAACTTCATGATTGTTGCTATCAAAAAAGCCGAAACATATTTAGTCTTATTTCTAAACATAATCCGTACGAAGGACGGGTACAAAAGCTAGTTAATTAATAAAGTGACATAATATCGGGAATAAATGGATATTATATCACAATAAATATCATACCAGTTTCAAAATATTGATAATTTTGGTACTGATACTCCATCCCTACATTGAAAAAAGGAAATAATACAATTTTCATTGTTCATCATGGCGAAACCTTTGAATGATATGTGTGTTTGTGATGCCTTGTGCCTAATTCCCAACCAACCCATCCTTGCTAGATTGGACCAATTTATCAAGGTTAAATGTGACGTAACATGTAATTTGCATGCATCCTAACCTAACCAAACCTAGCATTGCTAGATTTTTAGCATTCCAATTCAGCAATTTTAGGGTAGGTTAGGTTAGCTTTGGTTGGGCTAGGTTAGGTTAGCTTTGGTTAGGCTAGGCTAGGTTAGCTTTGGTTAGGTTAAATATCACAAACTGCAACAGCCACACTAGATTGGTATACTCTCTGGCAGTCTGCTCACGGGGCAATCAATAAATGTTCAGAATGTGCTAGGTGTATAAAAATTTGCAGTTTAGGTTTTCACCTATGTCGTTTGACCCATAAACCTGTGAAAAATCTCTTAGAAAGAAGATTCTTGACATTTAAAACTTTGAACATAACAGGCTCCTAGTAATCACCAAGTGAGATTTTTCACACTGCAGGTTTTTGAGTCAAATATAAATTTTTTTTTGATGAAAAACAAATTAGCACTACATTATGTAGGTTTATTCATGACACATAATGGCAGGTTTGCCTAGTGAAATGCCATGTGGAGCATGGTAAATGATAAGCTAATTAGATACACTAAAAAGATTAAGATTAGCGCTGATCAATTGAAGCAGTAGCAGCAGTTTAAAATTAAAATATGTGTAATATATTAAACAAGTTTTTGACAATATTTTAATTTTCTATTTTATTCATTTTTCTTGTCTTTGAAGTGAATTGCATGAAACTGACAGAAATCATTTTGATAGAAGAACCAAATTAGTAGCAATACCTAACCTTTTCAATATTACAGTACAGAAATAATATTGATATTAAAAAGACAGAAATCTCTTGAAGTTAGATTACTGCACATATTTATTATATCCTGGGAGTCTACTGGCGCATGAAACTACAACTGAGCATTTGATTGGTCTAATTGCATTCATAATTCTAAACCCACAAACCCACTATTCAGACTCATAGGCTCAGAATATGATCTTTATCATTGCCGGTAAATGGAATTTTACTGAAAACCAAACTTGAATAAATGAAATATTTGTAAAATTTCATTTACCGGTATATGGTAAAAGGCTCGAATGAACCAAAGCAGGCTCCCATAGCACACCCGTTATTATCGATGTCATGGATGTCATGATATAGATGGCACTGATATATTGATGGAACTCCATTGCTCTAACTATCTGTTCGTCTATGATGTTATGCTTAAGGTGCTGTAAAGGCTTTACAGAGCCATGTTCAAACGGTGAGTTTTTAATACTGAATAATTCATTAATCAATTTGAATTGAAATTGTTTATTGGCAGAATCAAAACTTTTACAAACAATCTTAGAAAATACAAAATGAGCAATATAATAATTATAAATATGACAAGATAAAAAATAATATTACAAAATAAAATGAATTGCCAATTGAGTATTTGCATCTCGAGGTACTAGACCTGTGTGAGATGGTGACTTAATAATAAATCAAATAAATGAATAGATAAAAATAACTAAAAGTAGATATATATATATATAAATATGAAAAACGCTGAAAAGTGGTTACTGAGGCCGACTATTGCTTATAGAATGACACTTAAAAAATTGTATCGGTGATTTATCAATATTGTAGCCTTGAAATGTAATAAAATATAAAGTAAGGATTTATTACACGAGAACTCTAAAAACGTTATCTATATTCTCGATTTCCATTAAGAATTTCTTGACATCTCTCAAAAACCTTGATCGCACCTTACACTGTCTTATCTCCAAGGGCAGCAGGTTGAAGAACTTTGGTGCTAGATAAGAATAAAATTTCATGAAATGACTTTTATTTGGTTTAGGCATGCAAGCTTCAAATTGATTTCTCAGATTATTATTTTTGAAATTAAAGTACTCATTTCCATTAACACTTCTATCAAAGAAGTTTCTGAGTACTTTATAAACATATAAATTTTTCAATGGAAGGATGTTCAACTCTTTAAAAAGAGGTGCTGAATGCTCCAACCTTGCCTTAAAGGAGATAATGCGAATAAAATATTTCTGTAGAACAACTATCGGCCTCATGGTTACAGAGTATGACCCTCCCCACAACGTCAAACCATATTCAAGTTTAGAATTGATCAATGCATAGTATACAGACTTTAATAGAATGGCGCTACAGACTGATCTTAATAGATAGAATATTCGTATGTATTTGATGAGTTTCTGCTTAAGATAGTTTAAATGCTTTTTCCAAGTAACTTTAGAGTCTAGCACCAGTCCCAGGTATTTAATTTCTTCCACCTGTTCAAGTTGGGGGCAAGCACAGATTGCGGTTTCGGTACAAGATACATTATGATACTTCAATGGTGATGGAAAAAGGACAAATCTTGAAAGATTAAAGATTATGAATTTTGTTTTGGGACTCATTATCATAAAATTTTTAGTAAACCACCATCTTAATCCTATTAAATCAAACTGCATGTCAGAGTGTAATTTTTCTAATGACTTGGCCCGATAAAAAAGAGCAGTATCATCTGCAAAGGCAATAAGGTCCCCCTTGAATGACCCATTGCATAGTTCGTTTACATAGATAAGAAACAATGGCCCCGATAGCACGGATCCCTGAGGAATACCGAATTCGACCCGTCCTACATCACTTATGCTCTGATTTACTTTAGTCTGCTGTGATCTCCCGGACAAGTATGAACGGAACCCCTTACTCCTGCATCATTCATTCTCGACAAAAGAAGAGAATGATCAACAGTATCAAAGGCCTTCATAATGTCGACAAATATTCCAGCACACATGTTTCCATCATTGAGTGTACCATATACTTTAGTCATGAAGTCAAGTAGAGCTTTTTCAGTATTTAACCCCTCTCTGAATCCATACTGGTTATTGCTGAAAAAGTTGTGTTTTGTCAAAAATTGAACTAAGCGGGCCTTAACAACTTTCTCTAGAATTTTAGAAAACAGAGACAAAAGAGCAATTGGGCGATAATTTGTGGGGTCATACCTACCAGATTTCTTGTACAACGGTTTTATTATAGTTTTTTCAATATCTCAGGAAACGTGCCAGAAGTGAGACTCAAATTAATCAGGTATACTAGGATATCGACAATATCAGACAAAACAGCCTTCAAAATTACAGGTGTCACGTGGTCAAATCCTGGAGCTTTTCGATTGCTGAGCGAATTTACAACATTAGCAATCTCGTAGACTGATGTTGGATGGAAAAAAATACTATCACCTATAAAAGTTTTTTTTAAAAATTCCAGCGTTTGAGTTATTATTTTGGGGTTGTAAAGAAATATCTAACATTATTTCGTCTCTAAGGCTTCCAGCCACTGTACAAAAAAAATTATTAAATATGTTGGAGGTCGCCACTGGATCGTCAACAATTGTTCCATTTATGTCTTTCAATGAAATATTCTGGTTGTGGTTTTTCTCATTACCTATTATGTGATTAATAGTCTGCCATTGTTTTTTTGCATTCATTTTATTGCTTTCTAGTAATCTTCTATAGTAAGAGTTTTTTGTTTGGTCAATCTGAGATTGTAGAACATTTTTAAAAACATTATATTCTAATTTAATTTCTGAGTTTTCAGGGTGCTTCAAACATTTTTTATAAAGAGAGTTTTTTCGTTCGATTTGGCTTAAGAGGATGTCGTTCATCCAAGGTTTTAATTTTGTTTTGTATTTAGACTTTGAAATCCTCTGGGCGTTTTTCATACATGAGGAAAATTTATTTATGAAAATTTCAAAACCCACAGAAACATCACCTTCAAAAACGTCATTCCACTCTGAGTAGACGTGAGAGATGAGTTAAGTTATAAGATAGGTTTTCTGTTTTACTTGGTTTTGTTTTGTCTAGTTTGTAATCAAAACATGCAGCAGTCATTCTATGATCGGTGATATTACTGTCGATTATAAAGCAGTTTATGGTATAATGAGAGCCTATTTTCTGTCTTGAGAAAATGTGATCAATGCATGTAATAGAGTTATCAAATGATCTAGTGGGAGAATTTATGTGTGACAAGAGCCCATGACTTGACATAATAATTTTATAATCGTCTGAGATTGATTTTAAGAGATCTATATTGAGGTCGCCCGCTACGATAAGGTTTGCACTTTTAATCATTTCAAGAAACGGATTTAATTCTTCGTTGAAAGAATTTATCGTAAACTCTTGCAATCTATAGATAGCAACAATTTCGAGAGATACACATTTTTCTATTGTGATTTGAACTCTAACGATATCAGCCGAAAGGAAGTTATCAACAGATACACAATCGCTAGATAATGATTCGGTTACATAGACTATTATTCCACCAGCTCTTATTCTACTGTTGCATTTTGAATAAATAACATAGTTGGGGATTTTGTAGGAGTCTATCTCGTTGCTGTCTATCCATATTTCACTCAAAATCACAATATCAGGTAGCCTTTCCAAATTTTGCATATTAAGTAGAAATATATCAAAGTTTTTTCTCAAACTTCTAATATTCTGTTGAATCAATACTAAATTATTCGAATAATTGTTGAATATTTGTTTAGTAAGAGTCTCGTTCATTGTACTGATAGTGGAGGTGTTATCTGTGTTGGCTGCTTAGAGGGAGGCAACACTTTACCTGCATTCTTTAGAGCGTTCACTTGATCGAGCGTTGTAACAGCGACCACTTTGGCTCCATCATGCGCTCGCGTTAGCACCTTCCCGTTTCGCACCCACACGTATTGAAGGAGCTTGTTTTTCTTCATGATATTGACTTCGTTGAAAACCTTGCGTCTTGCGACGCTAAGGCTCTCATTTATGTAAATAGACTCGGCCGTTCGATCCATGATTCCAATGTCCTTTGTATTGAAGTTCCGTTTGACTCTTCTCTTTTGAAGTAGGTTTTCTTTCACTGATCTCCTAACAAACCTGACGATAATTCCCCTAGTACGAACCTCATCTTTCTTCGGAGAACCAAGGCGATGACATGCGACAATATCCTGTTCATGCACTGTAACGCCCAGTCCATGTCCTACGTTTTTAACAATCTGGGTGATATCTTCATTTTTATCCTCAGGAATACCGTTTATCTCAATGCTGTTTGCCCGGGAATACTGTTCCAGATCTTCCAAACGGGTCTCGAGGTCGTTGCATTTTTTCTCTAGGTTGGAGTTTTCCATCTTCAATATATCGTAGTTCTCTTTGTATTCGTTGATGGTAGTTAATTGGTCCGTTATCATTTTTTTCAGTTCTTCAATATTCTCATGACATGTCTCCACGGATTTTCCCAATTCCCTGTCCAAATCCTTGATTTGAGTTCTGTTTTCTTCTCTCATTTCCTGTAGCAGTTTGTAAATGACTTTTAAATTGATTTCATCCTTGCTTAGTAGTGATTCAACCTGCATGCTTTTCCTTCTGTTCTTCTTACACGGGTCACAGCGCCAAATTTCGTTGTTGCTACTTAAAAAGTCTATATCATCCTTAGACATTTGTATACAGGCTCCGTGAAAAGGCTTATTACACTCACTGCACTGGATTCTCGTCTGACGACTACCTACTGCTTTAGAACATACTTTACACTTATCACTCATTTTAATACCGAGAAAAAACTGAATACAATGTGAAGAGGATTCTCGCTGATTTCAAGGCACGAGCAGAATAGAAAAATATTTTGAATATTGGCGCGAATCCTTCCTCTATTCAACAGCTGTCCATTTTTGTTTACTAGTGCTGCCAGGGCAACCAACTACGTCAGAAAACCAGTATTAAAAGCCGGTAGCGCCTTATCAGTACCTTATCTGTCTATAAACAAGCAATAGGGAAGCGACAATCTCACCTTCAAGTCAATCACTAGTAGAAGCAAACACAATAGTCTATTCTGCCTTGTCGAAGGATTCCCGCGTTTATTGAAGGCAGGCTACAGCAGCTGACTTTTTGTAAGCAAGCACACGAAATTCGAGGTTATGAAGCACGAAACATCAGGACAATCTTCATTTATCATACCGTTAAATTGATTCTATACATTCACTACATCAATTTATCACTGTTTATTGATATAAAACTACTAACAAGGTCAAAACAACTAATTTAAGCATCTAATAAACTATTGAAAAGCCTATAACAATCAAAGTGCTCTTAACAGGCAGAGCAGGCCTGCCAACGCGAATTGAGACCGACACTTAAAAAACTTGATAATTGTAATCAGGAGAATACTACAATTTATTGAAGTTTCAATTGATTTTTTTCTTGCTAACATCTGCAGCACAATTACCCTTTAATTTAATATTAGCACCAGTGTAAAGCAAAATGTTTTCGCCGAAATTGCAAAACCGTTCCATGTCAGTTGCAGGTTATTAGTTTTGAAGAGGGTCGGATACGAAAGACCTAAGAACACAACCGCTGTCTCATGCTCATGCATTTGGGCCGGTTTAAAAAAGTTGATACTAAAATAAGCACGGCCTATTCAAGACGGCTAGTCGGCCAGTCGACAGAAAGAGCCGGCCGGAACTTATTTTTTCAATTGGAAGAAAACGATTTTGGCCGATAGTCTTTGGTTGCACTTCCAACACTATATAAACACGGTAATTATATAGAAACGTTACTTGTTGAATTTTGTGGTGAATTTTTTTTGTGACATCTACACACCCCAGGAAACAATAATCCGTTGGAATTTTTTGGGGGTCGCGATTATTTAACAAAAAAAATTAAAATTTTCGAAAAAAACATTTTTCATAGAAATTTATATTTTTATTTGAAAAATTCATAATTTGCAAACGTGTGAGGAGTTCCAAATCTTAAAACAATGTAAACCAAGTGAATAAAACATTTGCAAAACACTACCTTCCCCAAACTCAGTGCGTGCAAAGCGCGCATAACCAAATCTAACCTAACCTAGCTAGATGTGACTGAACCACCTCATACCTTTATTATTTTGGTAATTATATAGAAACGTTAGTTGTTGAATTTTTTTAATATAACAATTCCTAACCTAACCTAACCTAGGCTAGATGTGACTGAACTACTTCACAAAAGACCTAACCGCGCGCCTAACCTTTGCTATCATGAAGTCACTGTTACATGCATATATAAAAGAGCCACACTCACCAACCTTGTGGTCCATCCCTCTCAATGTGATTTGGTGTTCTCAAAAAAAGACCCCACTCTGGCTGACCCGGCAAACCCGCGAATTCTTGCCGCCTTCTTGCCAAGCACTACCTTCTTCTAGCATCTAAACATGAGAGTGCCCCGATTCACGTAGAGATCATCTCCACAGTTCGGACAGTCAATTTTTTCTTTTATCACTTTGTGATGTATTAAAAAATTTAAAATGTCTTAATCATTCATTTTTATCGACTCCAGAAAAGTCACTTCACACTTCACACACGCCATAAATTACCACACAACAATACCTTGAGCAAACACACAAAAACAGATTCATTCACCACAACACCCAGTACAAGAATGACTAGGTTTTTTCTTCTTCAAGTAACCGCATGCAACTAACTTAATTACCGGAAATCATTAAAAGCGAAACTATTTTTTTTTGTTTATTACGCTTTTACACAGAAACTACAAAACCAATTATTTTAAAAAAATTGACTTATATTTTAAGAATATTGCAAAAGATATAGGACAGATTTTATTTAAAATAATATTTTTTTTTAAACATTGTTAGGAAAATCGATTCTATTCAAAAGGGAAACACAGCTGATACAAATCAATTAAAATTATCCAATTCATTAGAACTGAGAGAAGGCATGCCTCATAGCCGTGCCTCAAACAAGAATTATTTATTAGTGAGTCAGCTGATTATCAAACTTGAAGAAATTCACGATTTTTGACAATGCGGATTTTCACAAATGCGGATTGACACTTGCGCCTAAGAAAAATAGTACCACTGGAAAACTTAAATTTTAATGTGAAATAATCGCAACCCCCAAAAAATTCCAACGGATTATTGTTTCCTGGGGTGTTTAGATGTCACAAAAAAAAATTCACCACAAAATTCAACAAGTAACGTTTCTATATAAATACCAACACGGTAATAGCCTATACTAAAACTTACAAAATTGGGGTGGTATCCTTTAGGACGACCTAACAGTTTGATCGACCTACCAAACCTAACCTGGCTAGATGTGACTGAACCATCACGAATAAGAAGACGACCTTTGTTTACTAGGTCGGTGAAAACGACAGTCGTACAAATGGTGTCCTCCCACAGTAAATATTATAAATTCTTGAATATCATTATCCGAAACGATCTGCGTTGTTATCTTGTCAATATCAAATTTAACGAATTGCAGTCATTTTCATAACTATCCAAAATCACTGCGTCGTTAAATTCACATAAAAAATTAAATATAAATTTTGGCGACCACAGTGGCTTACGAGAACCATTGGTCACGGGCTCAATTCTCAGCAATTTTGCATTGTCATTGATTTTCATTTCAACCTTATACCTCATGCACTATGCACTAAACTGTTACCGTAGGTGAAATAATTGTCGCAAACGACAGACGTCAACTTACCCTCAATTTATTTTCTGCCATCTCGATGTTTAGTATTGCGAAGTTAATTTTACTAATGCTAATGCAGCACTGCCGAAAAGTAGACGTAAGGGCCACAAACTTTTCCAATTAAATAATGCTAATTGAATAAAATAATTACCAAGATGTTCGAAAGCACTAATTAATCAGACTTCACATAAGACATAAGATGCAGGATGTGAGGATTGAGAATGCACAAATTAAAGTAAATGTGCTTCCATTTCTATGATTATGATCGGCACATAGACTTCGTGAAATGGTACCCTTTATTGTACATTCTACATTGTAGATTGTACAATCATCAAGCTATCCGGTATCCGCTTCCTAACATCCTCTAACTCTAACCTAACATGAAGCTGAAGCTGAACGCTGAACGGCCGACAGCAACTGCACTTTTCGAAATCTCTATGCTACCATAATCGCAGTATTTGGGCGCATACTTGGTAGATTTTTGACGTATTATCAAATTTGAACTGAAATTTAATAATCTAGAATAATACCATTAAGAGTTAATCAAATTTATTGCGTGAATTGTATCAGAGTTTAGAAGAGTTCGAGCAAACAACAGACAATTTGTAATAGCCCTGCTGCTGGTATGCAATTTAGCGCCACATTCAAATCCGAGAATCACCATGCAAGGTCCAAGAAAAAAGATTTGAATTGCTGAAGTTCAACAGTGCAAGGCGGCGATTGATGTCGTGAACTTATGGTTTTAAAATGAATAAGATAACTAATAATTATTATTAACCCGGGATCACTTGCGCTACGGAAAGTTCTGCAAGGACTCGCACCATGTTAGATATTGAATCTAACATTGAAATTGTAGTTATAGCTAAAAAATTGCCACTTGAGGAATTAAAATGAGCTCTGAAACTTCTTTATTGATACTGTATTATTCGTGAAGCGAGTGTCTATATTGCTGCAGGACTTGCACCAGACGTGAAAAAGGAAGATCTACTGTATATTAATTAATTCCTAAAGAACTCAAATTTGGACACAGAGAGTGTATTGAGATAAAAACTAAATTTGACACCTACAAATCGTTTAAGGTTCTAAAAAGTAAATTATTGTGCTCTGATTAGTGGCCAATTGGAACTTTGGTTTTTTAGCCAGAAGTCAATTAATTATTGTCACGTCGAGTGAAGTAGAATCCCAGTGTATAGTCACAGATTACAGAAACAACTGTAGTTGTCTGTGGTATAGTGTTCCTACAGTCGCAAGACAGTATATTATAGTACCGTATAGTATTCAGGTTGACAAGAAAGTGATTATTGATAGGCTTCCTGAACGTTCGATGTTAACGAACTAAATTTAACCTGGTACAAGTTTTTTGTATGGATATTAAGCCAGATGTGTTATGTATTTGATTAATGAATGATTAATTACATGCTGATCAATAACAAAAGAAACTAGAGTCCAATAATGTAGAAAGAAATGATAAAAAGAGCAACTAATCACTTACAAAACACAGTCCAATTCATTATTTGACAGTCCCAAATAATCACTTAACACAACATCTTTAAACTATTAGTAAGCTGCACAAACTTACAGTAAACACTTGTCTCTGCACTTCACACTGGAATCAAACACTGTTTACTCCACTGGCATGAGATCTGTAACACAATCTGTCATGCGGATTTGTAAACTAAACTAGCTTGTTCATGTGGTCTTCTTTATATAGCTGTTAAAGTTGTATAGTTCCAAGAATTGGTGGCTTCTCGATTCTTCAAGAATACTGTGGAAGGTCACAGAATAATAGTAAAGCACGACCTTGATTGTTCAGGAAGTGTGTAGAAATCTCGAGAAAGTTAATTGAGTGAGAGAGTTGCATATTTGAAGAATAAGAGTGACAAAGACATTTGAAAAGCAAGAGAATGAAGATCAGGTGTTGAGTCACGTCCCACCATGAAAACAATGGAATGATATAAATAGAACAAGTGCTTTGTTTGCTTTTGTAACACTACCCCCACCTTGAGAAATTGTTCTATCCCAGAACAATGGCACCTTAGATGGCTGATGTCTTCCTTGACTGCTGACCACCTCCTCCTTGACCCTCCAAGGGTTGTAGATGCAAATGGTGATCTGGATACCAGTGGATTGGAACACTTCTTGCAGCATTGGCTTCACAATTGCCCAGTCCAAGCCATCATAACCACTTCTGAGTCTTGGTATGCTGAGTTTCCTCACTCCTAATATATGCATCCTGTCCCTCAGCTGAACCAAGCAAGTCCACAATGTGTCATATGATGCTTTCACCTCAGGCTGCATCTTAGTCACCAGGTAGAAGAGATGCTGACCATGCCACTGCAGATGAAGAACATTTCCTTCTGCTGGTCCTTGCTGTTCCAGGTCCTTGAGACCACCAAACGTCTTCCTGGAGAATGTAGCAATGCCTCAAGATTCTGCCAAGTTGCTGGTGACACAGTGTGCCAGTGCATACTCCTTTGGCAGGGTGAACAAGTCCCTCTCACTTGTCTGGATCATTTTTCTTCCTGGTGCCAGCATGTAGTCATCATCAGACTCCTTCAGGGATGTAGTGCACTGAACTTGAGCTGCTTGTCCTTTCTCAGTACTGTTATTACCATGAAATGGAGACAAATGATTGAAATGAACTACTCTTGGCTTCCCTCTTGGAGGTTTTCTTATCTGGTATACTACATCATTGATCCTAGTCACAATCTCATAAGGCCCCTCCCACTAGTTTTGGACAGTAGCCACGAATCATCTTTGGGTTGTGTAGCCAGACTAGGTCTCCTGCTTGGTATCCACCTTGGTCAGCCTTGATGTCATACCCAGGGCCGGATTAAGGCACGGGCCAACTGGGCCGCGGCCCAGGGCGGCAAAATTTTGGGGCGGCGGATTTGAGAAAAAAAAGTGTAATTATTTTTGATTGATTATAAAGATTTATTATCGATTATCAAGACCAGTGAACCTGAGCATTAAATATTAAAAAACTATTTTATTGTTTATTATTTATTTATAACGCGACACTCGGCGCGGTGTAATGTGTCGCAGTACACTACGCTACGCCACTCTATCCAAGTGAGTCGAAGGGGCGAGGCGGCAGTCTGTATCATACGCTACGCATGGGAAATTTAGTTGTGGGATCGTAGTAGTTGCTAGCATTGGCTGATGGCAGGCGCCTTGCCGCCTCCCTCCCCCCACCAACTCCATCACCGCCACGCGCCATTGTCATTCGGTTGTCTGGTCTCAACTCCACGTACTGCAGTCTGTCTAACTGTTTAGGTTTAACGTTTTTGTAATTTGTTTTGAGC
This sequence comes from Conomelus anceps, assembly GCA_948455865.1. Lineage (NCBI taxonomy): Eukaryota > Metazoa > Arthropoda > Insecta > Hemiptera > Delphacidae > Conomelus > Conomelus anceps. The sequence goes on along the minus strand of OX418217.1, from coordinate 60,184,316 downwards.
GGAGTAACATTTTGAAATTGTAACTTGTGAGGTAAGAAATATTTATTTGTTTATAGTAATGGTAATGTAATAACTTACAACTAAAGGTTCAGATAAGTTTATGCAGCAGCAGTTAGCACTGGTGTAAGGAGTAGTGAGACGGTGAGAGCTGTGCTGTGTAGGCCGTAAGGCCGTAAGTTGTCAAATTTTGTGGCTATTTAATTTTGCATATTTCGCCATTTTACTTTGTGGTAGTAAGAGAAGCACTTTGTGCAAAAAAACTATATTTTTTGCTTTCTCTGAATAGGCTAAATATTGTTAAGTATCAATTGCCATTTTAAATCAATGTAATGTTTTAATTATAATCATTCATATTTGTTTCGTTTATTTGCTTTAACAATCCGGTCCCTTAAACGTTTTGAGTATGTGTTCGTTTTCGTTTTTCACGATCTTTAAGGGTTCCTGATTACTGAAACAATTATGTAAATGCGTAAAGTTCTGGTCCCATATAGCGGTCGCAATTTTTGACCGATTTTCTTCAAATTCGGCACACACTTTCCTTTTTGCAATATCTCGGCTAAGTTATTTAGCCAAAAGAATCCCATAACATTTACCCCCTTTTTGGGGGGGTTTTACCCCAAAATTTTGGTTTTTGGGGCCCGTATGGGAAAAATTCTTCTTTATGTTTTAAATTCGTGTAGAGCATATTTTTCTGAAAATGTTAAGGCAAATTTCGATTTTCTAGCTAATTCCGTTCTCTATAAGGAAAAATGTAATTTGGCATGTTGCCATACATATAGGTTTCACAATGAGTTGAATAAGTAATGGAAGGAAATTCGCTTCCCTCATTTTTTCGCTTCATTTTTCCTGTCGTATCGTACTACAGTTTTGAATTCTACAGATATTCTTTTTTTACAGTCAGACCTTTACTTCCGATGTCATTGATGCTATAACAAGCAGCTGTACAAATGGATGGACGCAAACGGCTCAGTGGGTGGCAATACAAAAAAGTAGCCGAAGAGAAGAAAAAAAAATTGACAGAAGTTGTAAATAAAACTGCGAAGCTTGATACATTTTTTACAAGAAGTAACCTACCAGTGCCACCAGAACCAGTGCTTTTAGAAAGTGTCGAAGAATTTTGTGAAGTAGAACTAGAAGTATGTTCCATATTAATGCCTTCAGCTTCAACAGCTTCAGCATCAGTGCCTTCAGCTTTAACATCAACCCCTCCAGCTTCAGCATCAGCCCCTTCAGCTTCAACATCAACCCCTTTAGCTTCAGCATCAGCCCCTTCAGTTTCAACATCAACCCCTTCAGCTTCAGCATCAATCCCTTCAGTTTCAACATCAACCCCTTCAGCTTCAGCATCAACCCCTTCAGCTTCAGCATCAATCCCTTCAGCTTCACCCTCAACCCCTTCAGCATCAGCACCTTCAGCTTCATCATGTGTTGATACTGACAAGATCAAACCAGCTATATCCGAATTAACTTTTGTTGTTGACGAGATTGAAGATCAATTAACAGTCTCTGAACCTGACTCTTCTGTCCATTTGAAACCAAATTATGATCCTGCTTTATGGATAGTGAATGAAGAGACGCGGGAATATTTTGTTAAAAATGGATAGAATCAAAATAAAGATTGCGATTTTAAAAAATCTGAAAGGCAATATCCAGACAGGAAAAGAGTGTTGGCTAAATGGCTATTCGACAGAAAACTTGCAAATGGCGAAATTGTAAATAGAGATTTCTTGATTTACTCACCAAGTTTAGGCTCTTTGTTCTGTGGTCCATGCAAATTGTTTAGTTCGACCTCTACTCAGTTTACTGAAAATGGGTTCAGTGATTGGAAACATGCATCAGCGAGAATAAAAGAGCATGAAAACTCGCACGTTCACTACGATAGTGTAATAGTCTACAAACAAAGAGCAGAAGCAGCCGGGAGGATCGATAAGCTTCTACAAAACCAAGTGGAAGAAGAAATAAGGTATTGGAAGGCAGTTCTCCAGAGAGTGGTGGCCGTAATAAAAAAACTTGCCTCGCGTGGTCTTGCCTTTAGGGGGACTGACGAAAAATTTGGTTCTTTTTCAAATGGCAACTATATGATGTGCTTGGAGCTGATTGCCGAATTTGATCCATTTTTGAAAGCACACATTGAAAAATATGGGAAAGCGGGTAAAGGCAATCAGTCATACCTATCATCAACCATTTGTGAAGAACTCATCGAAATAATGGCAAAAACCGTTATTGATACAATTTTGAATGATGCTAAGAAAAGCAAGTACTATTCTATAATAGTAGATTCCACCCCTGATGTAACACACATTGATCAATTGTCTTTCATATTAAGGTATGTGAATGAATTGGGAATCCCTGAAGAACATTTTGTTGAATTTATGAAAAATCAAGGTCATACAGGTGAAGAACTAGTGAACTCAGTGCTTTCTTTCCTACAGTCGAAAGGATTGGACATACAAAACTGTAGGGGACAGTCCTATGACAACGCGTCAAATATGTCAGGAATGTACTCGGGGTTGCAGGCAAGACTTAAAGAAAAGAATCCCTTGATATTTTATGTGCCTTGTTCAGCGCATTCACTAAATTTAGTGGGATCAAGCGCAGCAGAATGCTGTTCTCTTGCAAAACATTTCTTTGATCTCTTGCAAGGAATGTACAATTTTTTCTCGTCTTCTACGCACAGGTGGAATCTTCTTCTGTCAAATTTCACGGCCACAGGAAAGGACAAGAACACGTCGTTGAAGTCTCTCAGTGTTACAAGATGGTCTGCAAGGGAAGAAGCTTGCAAAAGCCTTAATAAAGACTACAAACCCATGGTCAAGACGCTGATAGACATGACTTCAAGCAATCATGAAAACAAACAGACACAATCCAAAGCCAAAGGGTTGTTGCGAAAACTAATGTCTCTAGAAACATGTTTCATGGCAGCCCTTTGGGGAGATGTACTTCAAAAATTTAATTCAGTCAGTGAAAAGATCCAGGCTGAAAATATGACCGTGGACAGCGTTGTAATCCTGTACAACTCACTCACAGAGTATGTGATGAACATGAAAGACATGTTTACCCACTATAAGAAAGAGGGCGAAAAAAAACTGCAAATTGCGCAAGGTGAAATGAGACAGAACGATGAGCCAGAACTTCCACAAGAGACGCAGCCGCAGGTGCAGCAAGATTTTGATCGCCCAAAAAGAAAGGCGAAAAGAAAGAGGTTCTTTGATGAATCTTCAGAATCAGAAGAAGATGAAGAAAGAACTTATGATGAGGATGATGACATTAGGGGAAATTGTCTTCAACAAAGTTATGACATCATCGTGGAAACACTTCAGTTTCAGTTAGACAAAAGGATCTCTGTGTACACAGACTTCGTTGCAAAGTTTTCATTTCTAACAAAATTAAAGACTCTAACTACCGAAGAAATTACTGCTAACGCGACGTCTTTGCAGAAAATCTATATTGAAGACATTGAAGAGTCAGAGTTTATATGCGAGTGCATCCATCTGAAAGGACTTCTGATCCGAGGAAACTACAAAGAAGCCGAAAAAGACTTTTCACTATCAAACTTGTACAGATTTTTGATAGAAAAAAATCTACAGGACTTGTTTCCCAACGTGACTATTGGTTTGAAAATGTTTTTGACAACTCCTGCTACAAACTGTTCTGCTGAGAGATCGTTTTCGACCTTGAAAAGAGTCAAAAACTATCTGCGTTCAACAGTGACTCAAGAATGACTCGTCAGCCTGGCTGTTTTAGCCATAGAACATGAACTGACAACAAAACTCGATTTCAGTGCAGTTGTTGATGATTTTTCCCCGGACCCCCCCCCCCCCCCCCCCCGGTGTTGCACCCCCGCTAGGGCGGCAGGCAGACCTCTGGCCCATGGGCGGCAAAAGTGTTAATCCGGCCCTGGTCATACCTCTCCTTCATCTTCAGGCTTGCTTCTTCAAGATTGGTGCATACTTTCTCATGGGTCTCATCCATATGCTTCCTCAATTGAGTGATGTAGTCATCCTCCTTGAATGTTTCACCAGGCTTGCTACCAAACTGTAGATCGCAGGGTAGCCGTATATCTCTACCAAAGATGATGTGAGCAGGTGTTTCCTTTGTTGTCTCATTGATGGAGCTACAATATGCCATAAGAATGAAGTGGAGATGCTGATCCCAAGCATGCTGATTGTCAGAAACCACCTTCCTCAGATATGCCCATCAACTCACACACTCTGCTGAACCCTTCTGACTTAAATTTTCCCCCTTGATCTGAGTGCAGCTCCAATGGCACACCAAAACGACTGAAGAACTGCTTTATCAGCACATCAGCCACTGTGGTTGCTTCCTGGTTAGGTAAGGCATATGCATCAACCCATTTGCTGAAATTGTCCATGGCCACTAGAATATACTTGTTCCCATCATTGGTGGTAGGGAAAGGTCCAGCAATGTCAATAGCCACTCTCTCAAATGGTGCTCCAACATTGTAGGTCTTCATTGGTGCCTTTTTCTTCCTCAGAGAAGAGATTTGCTGCTGCACAGATTATGCACTTCCTACACCAATCTGTGATATCTTCTCTTAACCTTGGCCAATAAAATCGTTCCCTGGCCTTCTCCACTGTTTTATGTAAAACAAGATGTCCTCCAGATTTACCATCATGCAGACTCCTCAGCACTTCTGGTATATGATTTACTGGGACAATAACCTGTTGTCTTTTCTGATCCCCTGCTGCATTCTCAATCTCCCTTTTGAGTACTCCCTCATCTTCAACAATTGAGCTCCACTGGGCCCAATATATCTTCACACTTGGTGAAAGAGGTGCCACTTCCTGCCAGGCTGGTCTTCCTTGTCCAGTGCGTTTCCAAGCCCAAAGATATTTCAGGTCAGGATCCTCTTCCTGGTCCTTCTGGAGCTGGTCACTGCTCCACAAATCAGCAACCACAGTTGTTCTGCTCAGCATGCCTTCCTTGCTATCATGATGTGAACAGTGCTTGCAATCTTTCTTCCATGGCCTTCTTGAGAGTCCATCTGCATTACCATGACTGGTTCCTGCTCAATGAATTGACTCAAGTCAAACTCTTGAAGTCACTCAATCTCCTGCTCAAGTCAAACTCTTGAAGTCACTCAATCCAGAATGCCACCTGTCCTTCAGGAGTCTTGACTTGTAGGAGCCACTTCAGGGCTGCATGATCTGTTCTCAACAGAAAGTGTCTTCCATAAAGGTACTTGTGAAAGTGTTCAACTGCCTTAACTACTGCCAATAGCTCTCTGAGGGTGACACAGTAGTTGTGCTCTGGTTTTGACAAGACCTTACTGAAGAATCCAATGACTGTCTCAACTCCTTCCTGCTCCTGAGAAAGTGCTCCTCCAATGGCTATGTTGCTAGCATCTGTGTCCAGGATGAATTTTCCTTCTGCTCTTGGATAACCCAGGATTGGTGCATTTATCAGAACATGCCTTAGGTCATCAAAAGCTTGCTGACAGTTCTCATCCCAAATGAAGCTGCTCTTGTCCTCAGTAAATTTGGTCAAGGGTTTTGCAATATTGAAGAATTCTTTCACAAACCACTGATAATATGTGCAAAGACCCAGAAAGCTTCTCACTTCATGCTTATCCTGTGGGACTGGCCACTGTGAAATAGCTTTCATTTTCTCTGGGTCAGGGGTGACTCCAGAATCTGATACCACATGTCCAAGGTAGTTGACTTGTCTTCTTAACAGGTTGCATGTCTTTGGATTTAATTTTAAATTTGCTTGCCTCAGCCTCTCGAAAACTTGCTCCAACTTGTGTAAGTGGTGCCTGAATGATTTTCCCAGGATAATGATGTCATCCAAGTAGACCAAGCACTGCTTGGCAAGCAGGTTTCCCAAGATAATCCTCTCAACACATTCTTCATGAGCCGCTCAAATGTAGCTGGTGCATTACATAGTCCAAAAGGCATGACTTTGAATTGCCAGAGTACTTCTTCAATTGAGAATGCTGTTTTCTCCCTGTCTTCTGGCTTCAAACCAACTTGCCAGTAGCAACTCTTGAGATCCAATGTTGAAAACAATTTGCATCCTTCCAGGCTGTCCAATGTGTTATCAATCCTTGGCAATGGATAGCTGTCCTTCTTGGTGACATTGTCCAACAGGAAATAGTCAATGCAGAATTTAGTTGACCAATCCTTTTTCTTGACCAACACCACTGGAGACACCCAAGGACTGCTTGAAGGCTCTATGACCTCATCAGCCTCCATGTTCTTGATAACTTTCCTTGCTTCCTCCCTCTTGGCTAGTGGCAGCCTTCATGGATTCTGTTGTATAGGCCTAGCATCACCAGTATTTATTGAATGCTGTACAATGTTTGTTCTTCCTTTTGGCCCTGCACCAATTTCAAAGATATCCTGGTATCTAGTAATGAAGTCTTTCACTTTGGCAGCCTGCTCTTTTGTAAGGTCCTTGCAAGTACTAGTAGAAAATTCCTACAGTTCCTCTGGAAGACCCTTGTTGACTGTTTGAGACTTCTGGATCTGTCTTACCATTGAAGAGGCTATAGAGCAGTGTCCAAGAGTGATTCCTCCTTTTAGGGTAATATTGAAGTCATTCACATCCATAATGTGCACAGGAAACTTGTTGCTGGTCAGGAATAATGTTCTTGCCACTAAGACTCCTTTATGCAGGTTGTCTTCTTGACCTGCTGGCTCCAGGAGCACACTCTGTCCTTCCATGTCATCCTGCATTTTCCCATAGGTTACAATCTGACTCCTTGCTGGTAGAGTGACATCAGTCAGTAGTAATACTCTGCTGTTGCTTTGCTTCCTGGGGTTAAGTAGAACCTCTTCTTCCCCAATTACAACTGTCTTCTTGTCCAAGTCCAACTTGAGCCCAAACTTGTTGAAGAAATCCATCCTAAGTATAACATTCTCCTGAATGTCTGCCACTATCATCTGATGTTTGAAGGAACTGGCACTGATGAGGAGGGTAGCAGCAGTTTCCCCAAAAACTGTAGCCAAGTCCCCTGCAGCCATGCGGAGTGCCCACCTTATTGACTTTATTCCTTCCTTATCAAGGACTGTGCTCTTATTCAGGATAGTCATTGTAGCTCCTGTGTCAAGAAGTAGTTGCCTTGCTTGCCCATTCACAATACCATCTATGTACAGACTACTTCTGCTGCCAGCAAGAGATGCCACCTCTGCTTTCCTTACTGGGGCTTTCTGCTTTTGGGTTGACAGCTGCCCCTCCCTATCAACCCTTTTTAGTTTACCTGCTCCTTCTCCCCACCTGGTTTTACTGTGCACTTACTCCTTATGTGTCCAATCTTACCACAAGCCCAGCATCAAACTTCCTTCTTCCTGGATCTCAACTTTTCTAGGACCTGTTCAACAATCTTCTGAATAGTGCTTGCCTCCATCCCTTCAGCTTCCATAGCCCTCACCTTGGAATGACCTCGTACTGACTGCCAAACTGCTTAAAATTATATATATCTATTCACACACACTAATTATAAATTCAATTAACAAAGAAAAAACAGATCAACAAATGACAAGCTAATACTTATTTTTTGTAATTATTTAAAAGAATTAATGAATAATTAATTACAGGCTGATCAATAACAAAAGAAACTAGAGTCCAATAAACTGTACAATAATGTAGAAAGAAATGATAAAGGAAAACAACTTATCACTTACAAAACACAGTCCAATTTGTTATTGGACAGTCCCAAATAATATCACTTAACACAACATCTTTAAACTATTAGTAAGCTGCACAAACTTACAGTAAACACTTGTCTCTGCACTTCACACTGGAATCAAACACTGTTTACTCCACTGGCATGAGATCTGTAACACAATCTGTCACACGGGTTTGTAAATGAAACTAGCTTGTTCATGTGGTCTTCTTTATATAGCTGTTAAAGTTGTATAATTCCAAGAATTGGTGGCTTCTCGATTCTTCAAGAATACTGTGGAAGGTCACAGAATAATAGTAAAGCATGACCTTGATTGTTCAGGAAGTGTGTAGAAATCTTGAGAAAGTTAATTGAGTGAGAGAGCTGCATATTTGAAGAATGACAAAGACATTTGAAAAGCAAGAGAATGAAGATCGGGTGTCAGGTCACATCTGACCATGAAAACAATGGAATGATGTAAATAGAACAAGTGCTTTGTTTGCTTTTGTAAAAATAAGTTAACAGTTTCCAAGTGTTTATTTCATAGTCTTACCACATTGCAAAAAAGTTACATTTTTCAATACATTTTGTAAAATTTTGAATAAAATATAAAACTCTATATAATTCTGACCAAATGACGTTTTTCATTACTTCCATAAATCAATGATACCTATAAATGCAATGCTAAGGGTTAAATATAAGTCCAATGAGACATTACGCACTATTATATGTGGGTCACACAGACCTATGGTGACCATATTAGGCTGCATAATAGGCGCAACCACTCCCAGGTTATTCCAGCATTGAGGGACTAGGGCTGTTGGGGATTGTTATGAAATAGTGAACTCTTAAGAGGAGTTTTATTCAACATAAAACGGAACACACATCATCACTACAGTAGTCATCATTACTGATTAATAACTAGATAAACTTTCGTTGCTATTGTAATATAACATTGAATCACAGCTGTAGTTCATCATCACAATTTTCCCCACTGATATTATTGGGTACTTTCTCTTTGGGACATGGATAGCTAGTTGATGAAGAGAAACCACTGATTCTCTTTCATCATTGCATATACATAAGCATATTCTGGGTTACTCTTGATTAATTCAACTTCTTCCACTTCTGGTTCTTGTTTTGAAGTTCTTGTCATTTTCTTCAACCATACTGGTCCAGGTGTCGATAGCCAGGTTGGTAACAATTTTCTGTTTGTGGAGTTCCGGGCATGTAGAAACATCCTCTCATGGGGTGTACAATTGGTAGTTATACATAAGAGGGAACGGATTGAGTGGAGAACTTTGGGCAAGACTTGTTCCCAACGACTACTATCTAATCCTCTTGACTTTAAAGCTAGCATGACTGTTTTCCATATTACTCCATTAAAACGCTCGACTTGTCCATTACCGGCTGGGTTATAAGGTGATGTTCTGCTACTGGCAACTCCTTTGGAAAGAAGAAAGTTTTTCAAATCTGATGACATGAACGATGCTCCTCTATCAGAATGTATGTACGATTGAACACCAAATAGTGTAAACAGTGATGTAAGAATTTATATTACAGTACTAGCAGCAGTCATGTCAGAGCAGGGGAAGGCAAACGGAAATCTAGAATATTCATCAATAAGAACTAGATAAAAATAATAAGATTTCCGGCTACATATATGGTTTGAGATTTAAGGGTAGAGAAGTTGTCCGGTTACATAAATGGAAATTGTTGTGTGAAGTAAGGTACTTCATTGTTACATAAAGGGTGTTCAGGTGTGTAGAGGTAGAAGATTTCCAGCTACATATATGGTTTGAGATTTAAGGGTAGAGAAGTTGTCCGGTTACATAAATGGTGTTACACATAAAATGGAACGGAGTTCCATACCATTTATGTAACCGGACAACTTCTCTACCCTTAAATCTCAAACCATATATGTAGCCGGAAATCTTCTACCTCTACACACCTGAACACCCTTTATGTAACAATGAAGTACCTTAAATGGTACTTGTTCCTTGTTCCTGATTTGAGTGGACCTTTAAAATCCATATTTAAGCGTTCAAATGGTCGGGTTGCTTTTATGAGACAACCAACTCCTTGGGCATAGCGGGGTTTCATTTCTGAACATGTAACACATTGGGAACACACTAGTTTCACATCATCTATTGAATATGGTAAGTTCTTTGCTTTGATCCAATGATATAGTCAAGTGATTCCCGGATGACAAAGTCTTCATGAATTTGTATCAGTTTCTTATTATCTGTATGGCATCTCACAGTGGCACAAATTCTGGATAATGCATCAGCAGGTATATTATCCTTTCCAGCCCTATAAATTATATCAAATTTATATTCAGACAAATCAAGGCGCCATTGTTGAATTTTGCCATTCTTCATTTTGCTTGTTTGTTTATCACTAAACATGAATGTAACTGATCTCTGGTTGGTAATAAGAGTAAATGACCGTCCCAACAAATAATGTCGCTTTTTTTTAATTGATTCGACAATTGCATATGCCTCTTTTTCAACTGCAGAATGATTAGCTTCACTTGCAGATAATGTTCTTGAAAAAAATGCTACAGGTCTCCCATTCTGGGTTAATACAGCTCCAATAGCATGATCTGATGCATCAGTTTCTAACGTGAATGGTACTTCTTCATCAATGTATACTAATACTGCAGATGCAATTTCCTTCTTCAGTGATTCAAATACAACCTCACATGCTTTATTCAATGGAAAATTGGTGTTATGAACTAATGGATGGATTTTTTTTAAAAATTGTTTAATCCATTTGGAATAATATGCCAACATTCCTAGAACACGCTTCAATTCTTTATTTGTTTTTGGGAGTGGAAGATCAAGAAGTGGTTGTAGCCGATCTGGGTCAGGCTTAATTAAGCCATGGCCGATTTCAAATCCAAGAAAAGTTAAATTTTCCATAGATAACTTATATTTTTCTTTGTTAATAGTAAGACCATATTTTTCTGTCACCCTTCAGAAGTTTTCTAAATTTTTGTCATGTTCGTTTTGGGTCCTTCCGCATGTAATAATATCGTCTAGATAAGTATAACTCTAAGTTAAATCCTCTTGGTTTATTATTTGATCAATCACTCTCTGAAAACAAGCTACTCCATTAGTGACTCCAAATGGAATCCTTTTAAAATGATACAATTTGCGCCCTACTTCAAATGCTGTGTAGTGCCTCTCATTGGGCAAAATTGGTATCTGGTGGTAAGCAGATTTCAAGTCTACAGATGAAAAAAAATTATATTGTGCTACTTTATTGACCAATTCTTCCATTAATGGAAGTGGGTAGGCATCCAAATTTGTGAATTTATTGATGGTCTGTGAATAGTCGACTACCATGCGCTTCTTTTGATTTTCACTTGATGTTACAAATGCTTGAGCTCTCCAAGATGATTGACTATCTTCGATAATGCCAGCATCTTTTAGTCATTTGACTTCATTAATCATAAACAGGTAGTCTTCTGCTGAATGTCGTCTTGATTTTGCTGCTATAGGTCGACAATCTGGTTGGAGATCATGAAACAAAGAGACTGGTTCCACTATGGCTTGAGCTAAGGCACACTTCTTAATTCCATATTTATTTATGGTAATGTCATCATTATTCAGATGAAGTGCTGATTTAACTCCGCCAAGATTAAAGGTTAAGGATGAAAGATTTTTGAAAAAATCGTGCCCTAGAATTACATTTGTGCAACATTTATTCAGTACTATTAAAGGAAAGTTATTATATTCTTCATCGTTCTTACTTATAACACAGGTAAATCTTACTTATAACACATTCAGTTGCTTCAGCGCTGCAAGCACTTGATGCAAATGTAATCAAAGAGGAATATGGTATTGTTTTCATCTTTGATTGCATTACTAACTTTCTGTCTATAAAGCTTGCAGTACTTCCGGTGTCAATTAGTGCTGATGTATTCACTCCATTAACATTTATAGGAACAATAGACTTTGAAAGTTCACTGCAAGTGTTTGTTGCTGATATAATTGCAGTAGTTACATCTCTACTCTTTTTTTTATTAGTTTGTGCGTTGCAGACTTTAGAAAAATGCCCAATACAATTACAATTTAGGCATACTTTTCCTTTTGTGGGACACTAACTGTTATTAATGTGATAGCCATAACCACAAAATTTGCATTGTAGTTGTTTTGTGTGAGAGGTACTAACTGCAGAAGCTGTCTCTGTGTGGACGTTGTTTAAGTTACTTCCATCTGTTAGGGCAGCGTTAATGTTTTTTGAAACTATTCCATACGACTCAGATATGATTTCAGCATTTTCTAACATTTGCACCTATGAAACAGCATCTTGAAGAGTCAGTGTCTTCATTTCAAGAAGACATTGTCTAATTTTTGAAGATCCCAATCCCAAAACAAATGTATCTAGAATATGTTCACTCTTGTTAGCATCGGCTGTGACTGCTTTGAAATCACAAGCTAGGCTCAATCATTTGAGGTTATTATAGTACTGTTCAATAGATTCTCCATGTGCTTGTTTTGTGTTAGATAGATAGTACCTAGCATAGTCTACATTTTTCAGTTTGATAAATATTTCTTCAAGTACTGTTATAGCTTCTTCAAACAACATGCAAATATGTTCAAAAATGACTGGTGACATGTAATTAATTAAAATGCTGAATCTATCTTCTTCCAGGATTGAATTATAATTTAGAAAATTAAGAAATGTTACCTTCCAATGATTCCAAGTTTTATCAGTTTCGACTGAATCTGGATCTACAGATAAGACTGCTGGTTTCAGAATTTTTCCAATAGTTTCCATATTACATTGTTCCTTTGCTACAATTAAATCTGCCTCCCGGCGATTTACATTTTTCTGTTTCGGACCCATTTTATTATGTTGAATAAATTGTTATGAAATAGTGAACTCTTAAAAGGAGTTTTATTCAACATAAAACGGAACATACATCATCACTACAGTAGTCATCATTACTGATTAATAACTAAATAAACTTTCATTGCTATGGTAATATAACATTGAATCACAGCTGTAGTTCATCATCACAGGGATGTTGAATAAAGAGTGGACTGTATAATGAAATTGAAAGTGGACTGTATAATGAAATTAAAATGCAATAAATTATTGCTAACAACACCTTCCCACATAATGTAGTTGAAAACCGTTGTACATGTAAGAGTAGCCAATACTTACAAGCAAACCGGTTGATTTTGCTCAGGAGCTCAATGAATTAAGAAAGGTTAGAAGACAATAAAAATCTAATAAAACATGAACATGAGTTTATTGTGAAACTCAATAAATTGTAAGATAACAAGATATGAATTATTCAAATGTTGTCATATGGAAATTTGAACCACAAGTACAGAATAAAGGAACACAATCTATGTGCGCAATATTAAAATTAATATGAATTGAATGCGCCAAGTAGCAAATACAAATTCTCATAAAGATGAACAGAGCAGTGCACAGAAGCGCCAAATTGACAAAGAACTGTAGATAGAGTACAAAATTACTCAATTGAATAATTAAGAAGTGCAAAAACGCTGGATTGCACAAAGTGCCAAATTGAGAATCTAAAAGATTGAAATACAATAGCAAATAGCATGGTGGTGCTTATTAATAAACAGTAATAATAATCAAATATATTATGATACAATGTAATGAATACTAACTTGATCAAGTAAGCAGCACACAAGGGCATAACCGAAATGTTAAGACAACTTGAATTAATTCAATTGAATATATTTAATAAATGTGAGAGCGCCAAATAAAAAATAAAATAATAAATGAAATGCAAGCGAATTTAAATATTATGCGAGCAGGTGAGCTCTGAATTACAGAATTGTTGCATACAAGCAATGCTGTAATTACAATAATAAGTGAATGGCAATATGAATAAAATGCCCAAACAAGAAATGGCCTATAAATTGTAATAAGCTAGAATCAGTAATAGCACCAAATAAACAAAAATGTGCTGTAATGACTAAATGTGTCATAAAGTATCAAAATACCAAGAGATTCAATATCTATTGAATGAAATGCGCATTAGCATTGCATTAAAATATAAATAAGAAATTATGCAATACAAAGAGTGAGCTCTGGAATGCGCAAAGTGCCAAATGTAAACAATACAATAAAACCATTGAAATGTGCAGTAGAGCTGAATTGAATGATAATTAAATTAAATAAATGAAAGATTCTAAGCCATAGAATCATACAAGGTGCCAATTAAGATGCACAAACCAGCTCATTAATGAGCTTACAAATGAGCTCTGAAAATAACAATAAAGTGTAAATCACTAACAATATGTTCAATAAAGGAGGGCATGGTATGGTAAGCCAGTAATTATATAGGAAATTTGGAAAGGTACTCAACTTAAATTCCAAGGTAGAACAATGAAGCAGGATGAGCTCTCATAGCTCTGAAGACAGCATGAAGATGAATGACCTCAACAGAGAGGTAAGAATCAAGAATCAAGAACTTTATTAGTCATAGGTATTTTACAAAAATACATGGACATCGTCAGTAACATATATAAAAAATAAGAACTAAATGGGCTTAAATTACAATCTTAAAATATAAGATAACATTTCAAGTACATCAGATTTGAATAGTACAAACAATCACAGGTGCCTAATTGAATCATGAAAATTTTGCATTGAACTTCATTGATTCCAATCTATTTCGAAATATTCATCAACAGAATACAAACATTTCTTTATCAATAACTCTTTTATCATGTTCTTAAATTTATTTGGAGCCAGCAGTTTGAAATTATCTGGAGTAGAGTTATACAATTTTACAGACATATAGTGAAATTTTTTTTGAGATTTTGTGTGAGTGTACTGCTTAATCCTAAGTTTGTGTTTATTTCTTGTATTAAAGTGGTGAAAATTACTGTTTATATTATACTTTTCCAAATTACTATGCACATAACAAACAACATATAAAACATACAATGAGGGCAGTGACAATATTCCTAAATTTATAAAGAGAGGTTTACAATGTGAATTGAATGGAACATTGGTGATTATCCTTACAACCTTTTTTTGTAGAATAAAAATCGATTTTGCTTTTACACTGTTCCCCCAAAAAATAACACCATATGTGAGGAGACTTTGAAAATAAGCAAAATATACATTAAGCAGGATGGATGTACCCACTGTCATACTAAGTCTACGAATCATGTAAGACCCTTTAGCCAATCTGCCAGATAAGTAATCCAAATGCGCATCCCAAGACAAGTTCTCATCCAAATAGATACCCAGGAATTTAAGGGAATGCTCCCTTGAATCCCTAGTGAATCTAAAACTAATATCAGCGGTTTTACCCTTATTTAGTGATAGTTTGTTTGCCGCACACCAATCATTTATAATTGAATCGCTTGAATTTGTCTCTCTTTCAAGCTCAGTTTTGGAGTGGCAATTAATTTTTAAACCCAAGTCATCAGCAAAAAGGTAGCCGTCAGTATGGATGCTATCAATATTACATGGCAGATCATTAATATAAACATTGAATAAAATTGGCCCAAGAATGGAACCTTGAGGAACACCCTGTTCAACCAATCTACCATTTGACAAGATTCCATCCTTACAAACAAACTGTTTTCTACCGCTCAAATATGATATTATAAGCTTAACAGCACTAGGAGCAAAACCATAATAATGGAGTTTTTCCCCTAAAATATGATGTTGCACTGTATCGAAGGCCTTAGAAAAATCATATGATCTGAAGCTTACAGAATTACCTTTCTCCAAATTGTCAATTATCCCATTAACCACATTTATAACAGGAAGGTGAGTACTTCGACCAGGACGAAAACCGAACTGTTTGTCAGTAAAAATCCCATTGTTCTCAAAATATTCAGACATTTGTTCATGCATAATCATCTCATATGCCTTGGAGAAGATAGGTACAATAGATATAGGTCTAAAATTATTCATATCTTTTTTTGAACCTTTTTTGTGCATTGGTAAAACCTTAACGTTTTTCAGATCTTCTGGAAAAGTACTGTTGGTAATTATAAATTCATTAAACAAATGAGCTAATACCTCACAAATATTTACAGCAGCAAGTTTTAAAAGCATTGAATTCAATCCATAAATATCTAAACACATACTATTATTTAACTTTAAAATCACATCAAACATTTTCTCTACTGTTATAGGCCTGAAAGTAAATCTTAAACTAGGCTGCTCAAATCTACCCAAATAATAAGAGGTATCATTGACACTTGCAGGAACATTCATGCTGATTTGAGAAACGTGCTCAACAAAGAAGTTATTAAAATCTTCAGAAGATATGTCATTACTCAATATATTTGCACCACAGTTATCATTAGTTAGACTATTTACAATTTTCCACATGGATTTACTTTTGTTCAGAGAGCTACTAATTATATTATTGTAATAATTGATTCTAGTACTCTTTGTTTCTCTCCTATATGTCTTTCTAGATTCCTTGTAAGCATTAAGAATTTCAGGCATTCTAAAAGTATTATATAGATGATACAGTTGAACACAGTGGTCCTTCAATTTCCTCAAATTATTATTATACCACATATTAAATTTATTTCTTTTGTATTTCCTAGTTTTCAGCTGGAAAGCACAGTTCACCACTGACATGAAGATTTCGAAAAATTTCTTAAATCTGTAACCCACATTCTTTAAGCTATAAACCTCAATCCAATTTATTGAATTCAGCAGACTATGGAAGATTCTTATACTATCATTATTTACTAATCTAAACTTAGAACTATTCACAGTAACCTCATTACAAGTAATCCTTGCCCTATCAATAAAATTAAACTCTAATAACACAGCGTCATGATCGGAAAAAAGAGTATGCACAATTTCAGATGACCATCTGCTATTGTGGATGTCAGTAAATATATTATCTATACACGATCCAATAGAAGTTCCATCTAGACCAGGTCTTGTAACATCCATTATGGTGATACTTAAGCCAAAGCAGTTAAATAAATAAATCAAATCTGCTTTGAAGCAGTCATTACCCATAAAATTAACATTAAAATCACCACAGATCACTAAACTATTCCTACTATTAAAGGCTACACTCAATACACTATACAAACAATCTAAAAAACCTCCAAATAAATTAACATTCCTGTTATATGGCCTGTATACTGACAATATAGTAATATTTTCCTTAATTAATTGAATAGCGGCAACTTCACAAACCATCTCAATTGACATGTTTTTCACATGAACAAGTTCCCTGTATTCTAAACTTTCACTGACAAATATAGCTGCACCATGAACCATGGTACCATGAACCCTTGTTCACAGCAAAGAATGCGATCTCAACAAGGAATCGCCCCAGCAGTGAAGACCAACTTTGAAGAAGACAAGATGTGAACCCTTGTTCATGGTGTAGAAATATGATTCCAATGGAAATCGTCCCAAGAATGATGAAGAACCCCAAGGTAAGAGGTTGTGAGCCCTTGCTCACCATGAAGAATATGATTCCAACCAGAAATTATCACAGAAGCAGATCGTAATGCTGCATACAACCATAGATGCCATGCGCTCTGGCCTTTGAAACTGAGATTACCAGATATCTCAAAAACTAACAAAGCAAATTCAAAGAATAATGCATCAAAATGCATAGAAAAATCTGTAGAATATAAAAACGGATGAAAGGGTATCATAGACTAACAAAACGATGAAAACTTTAAGTTGAGCACTGTACAGAATACAAGAAGAAGATCAGTTGATGGCCATTTTGGAGACAGTAAAATGGAAGAAGGAATCAAGGCAAGCAATGCCTGTTGGAACAAAACTAATACCAAATAGCAACAATCAAACTTGCAAGAAATGCATATAAAAAAGGAAACCTTAATGAAATAGCATTTAAAAAATATGTTTAATCAACTGAGACATTAGAACAATCAAAAAATAATAAATTCCAAGTTCAACAAATCAAAGACTAACAGCTGATATACAAGGCTGTGGACAGCAGCTACAGCTGCAGACAAACGAAATTTGTAACAAACAACTAACCTAAAAATTGAAGACAACAGTGAGATTTAACAAGGGCTGTCTGCTGTCTGCTTTTGTATTCTAGAAATGTGCATCATGGAGATGGTGTAGCAATCTAGAAGAAAGTCAAGGATTGGGGCACGCCGTTTATCTCACTAATTTCAAATGGAATTGTGTCAAAATTACTTTCAAATGAAAATACAGAAAAAATTTAGGCGCGGAAATGCAATTTCAACTCAAAACAATACTTTTTAATAACAAAAATAAGTTTTGAAATTTAGTTGAATCACTCGCCATTTTTTGGATGAAACCCATCAAAAAACATTGTTCACAAACCTAAATAATTGATTATGACCATATATGGCACTATAAGGGCATGAATTATACTTATTTGTCATAAAACTATGAGTATTATTGGTATTTATATAGAAACGTTACTTGTTGAATTTTGTGGTGAATTTTTTTTTGTGACATCTAAACACCCCAGGAAACAATAATCTGTTGGAATTTTTTGGGGGTTGCATTAAAATTTAAGTTTTCCAGTGGTACTATTTTTCTTAGGCACAAGTGTCAATCCGTATTTGTGAAAATCCACAGTGTCAAAAATCGTGAATTTCTTCAAGTTTGATAATCAACTGACTCACTAATAAAGAATTCTTGTTTGAGGCACGGCTATGAGGCATGTCTTCTCTCAGTTCTAATGAATTGGATAATTTTAATTGATTTGTATCAGCTGTGTTTCCCTTTTGAATAGAATCGATTTTCCTAACAATGTTTAAAAAAAATTATTATTTTAAATAAAATCTGTCCTATATCTTTTGCAATATTCTTAAAATATAAGTCAATTTTTTTAAAATAATTGGTTTTGTAGTTTCTGTGTAAAAGCGTAATAAACAAAAAAAAATCATTTCGCTTTTAATGATTTCCGGTAATTAAGTTAGTTGCATGCGGTTACTTGAAGAAGAAAAAACCTAGTCATTCTTGTACTGGGTGTTGTGGTGAATGAATCTGTTTTTGTGTGTTTGCTCAAGGTATTGTTGTGTGGTAATTTATGGCGTGTGTGAAGTGTGAAGTGACTTTTCTGGAGTCGATAAAAATGAATGATTAAGACATTTTAAATTTTTTAATACATCACAAAGTGATAAAAGAAAAAATTGACTGTCCGAACTGTGGAGATGATCTCTACGTGAATCGGGGCACTCTCATGTTTAGATGCCAGAAGAAGGTGGTGCTTGGCAAGAAGGTGGCAAGAATTTGTGGGTTTGCCGGGTCAGCCAGAGTGGGGTCTTTTTTTGAGAACACCAAATCACATTGAGAAGGATGGACCACAAGGTTGGTGAGTGTGGCTCTTTTATATATGCATGTAACAGTGACTTCATGATAGCAAAGGTTAGGCGCGCAGTTAGGTCTTTTGTGAAGTAGTTCAGTCACATCTAGCCTAGGTTAGGAATTGTTATATTAAAAAAATTCAAGAACTAACGTTTCTATATAATTACCAAAATAATAAAGGTATGAGGTGGTTCAGTCACATCTAGCTAGGTTAGGTTAGATTTGGTTATGCGCGCTTTGCACGCACTGAGTTTGGGGAAGGTAGTGTTTTGCAAATGTTTTATTCACTTGGTTTACATTGTTTTAAGATTTGGAACTCCTCACACGTTTGCAAATTATGAATTTTTCAAATAAAAATATAATATGTTTTTTTCGAAAATTTCAATTTTTTTGTGAAATAATCGCGACCCCCAAAAAATTCCAACGGATTATTGTTTCCTGGGGTGTCACAAAAAAAAATACACCACAAAATTCAACAAGTAAGGTTTCTATATAATTACCGTATTATTATTAAAAAGTTATTAAGAAACGATAATGCTTCTTAACCATCAAAAATGTTTATAAAATCTAGTACACTTAGTGATGGCAAGAAAACATCGATGTTTTCAAAACATCGATGTTTTGTACAAGAAAACATCGATGATTGACATCGATGTTTGAGGACCGATGTTTATCTACCATCGATGTTCTAGTCCAAATACATCGATGTTTGAGTTGCAACACGTTTTGTCATCTCGATCATCATTTTACAAATCAATTCTTGAAAATTTTTCGATTTTTTGGTAGCTGAAATAGAATTTTTACTACTTCACTTGCCTTTTCTGGGCCCGGGCCCCGGGCAAATGACCTGAGAAAACGGGTCTGACAGGCCCTGGATACAATAATGTACAAGTAATTAGCATTCTGTCAACCTAACAAAATATGTCTTTTGTCTGGATTTTAATTTTCAATAAATTAAAACAACACTGTATGAAAATTGTTCGTTACATCACAATGACACCTGATCAATTCTTTCATATAGTCTAACATGTGACCCTAATCACACCTTTATAAACCAGTGGTACCATATTTTGTTAACAATGATTTTCTAGGGTTTTGAGATTTTTGAATGTTAATATCTTTTGAATGATCTTTTTTATCTGGGGAAGAAGCCCACATGAGTATGAGACTTGTGCGTGGGTAATGGAATTACTGTGTAACTGGGGGTACATTCAACAGTCCACCTTCAATAGTAAATATAGTAATAGTTTGCAATGTTTCCAAAACATCGATGTTTCAAAAACATCGATGTTTTGAGCACGATGTTTTAATGCCATCGATGTTGAACGTACGATACATCGATACATCGAAACATCGATGTTTTGAAAAATTTTGCCATCACTAAGTACACTTGACTAGTTGTATAAATCTCGACTATTTAAAAGTTACTTTACAATCGACCAGTCGCCAAATAATATCGACTATCAAAAGAGCTGCGTCGATGACAGTGGGCGATTTAGTAACGAAGCAAGTAGAAACGTTACAGGGCGACCACGCTACAGCAGCTCGGCATGTCAACCCAAATATTATAGAACTACCTATTGTGCCCGTCCTTCGTACGGATTATGTTTAGAAATAAGACTAAATATGTTTCGGATATTTTGATAGCAACGATCATGAAGTTGTTAGCAGCTTAGGCCCCGTTCAGACGTTACAGTTTTTTTGTGGTACGGTTTTTTAACTGTACGGCGTCAACTGTACTGTGATGTTCACACGGTCCGGCTTTGCTGCTTATTGCTGTGCTCTCCCCCTTCTTCCATTGTGCTTCCAGTTCAGTTTTCTTTATTCCAGTCCAGGATTTTTTTTATTTGTGTAAGATTTTTTTCAAATAAGTTACTTACTGAAGGTTTCTCTAAATTTTGATCAAAAAAGTACGCAAATTCTGGTTTCAATATTCCACACATTTCTCGCCATGCTGATAATTTTCTCTCTTTATTTTTATATTAATCTTAAGTCTTGTCCCACAAGGCGGGTCTCTCATATATTAGAGAAATTAAATTTTCACAATTAATATCTTCCATTTCTGGACACTGGAATTCACTAATAAGAAGATCAGTGACGTAGCCAAGATTTTGAAATGGGGGGGGGGGGGGTCGATTGACCGGTGGTGGGGGGGTCTGGGGGTACTTCCCTGGAACATTTTTGAAAAAAAACAGGCCCTAGAACAGTCTTTTTTAGCTCTCCTGGCATTGAAAATAACACCAACATCAGTGCTTTGTCCTAATTTTACGTTTAATTTAATGAAAATTATATAAAATTTAGGACCGGAGGGGGGGTCCAGACCCCCAGGACCCCCCCCTGGCTACGTCACTGAGAAGATCAATGCTGACAATCTGAAGACTGCTTCCAGCGTAATAAGCGTAACGTTTGAACATATCCATTACCGGTACAATACATGTGCCACCAGATACGGATACAGTTATTTTGCGGTACAGTTTTCGAAGACAAAACCAAATGTAGAAATCGGCTAGTACAGCTTTTTTACTGGATCCAGTCAAAACAGTATTGTGTGAACATACAATATGAAATGTACATGCAAACGAAAGGACTGCAAAATAACTGATACAGCAAATTTACTGTACCGCACAAAAACTGTACCGTGTGAACGGGCCCTTAGTAAACAGCTTAGAACGTAAGCAATTCAGTGACAGGTATCAGAGAGAATATTTTTTTTTTAATGATTGATATATCATGATAAATTATGTGATTTGTTCTTATCTATATAAATAAAATTATTGACAATGTCTTTAGCTATATAAAACTAAATTAACTTTTTTTTTAACAACCCCACGCCAGCATAAGAAGAGAGGTAGACCAAGAAAAATATGGGAGATCGCCAGAAGTGGTCGACGACAAACGCGGACGATTTACAGACCGCATCTGATGCTGCACGCACCCGACAGAGTGGGTCTTCTCTGGAATTTGGTCCACTCTGTCGCCGACCAGCTTTGTCGTTTGGTGAAGAAATAGAAATCGACCCACTCTGTCGCTGCACGCACCCGACAGAGTGGGTCTACACAGGAATGAGGTAATTATATCGATTCTCTTCTATCGATTCATTGAAACTAATCGATATGGTATAGGACTTCGGCGAGCCAGAAGATTGGTTGTATAACCTGGCTTTGCCTCGAAATTTGAATCGTATTGTTCATGGTGTTAAAAAGGTGTTTCTTTTATACAACTTCTTTGTGGATGTTGTATCTCCCATAGGTTAAAATTCTTCGTAAATTTCCACATATTAGTCTGGTTGTTCCAGTGTTTACCTTCTTTGTGTCATTCATAAATGATTTTTATTGCAGTGTTATTCCTAATATTATGTTATACCTACATTTTATTGTAATTTTATAACAGTTGAAAATAATTTAAACAATTTTGATCTAAATAATAATAATCATAATTATAATACAGAACGAACTCTGATATTACTCCTTATATAAGAATGATTGTTAAAGACTCATAAAAGCCATGTATTATGTATAATACCATAATTTTTAATAAACTTCCTCTTGAAATAAGAATGTTACCAGAAAAAAGCGTCCTCTTGAAATAAGAATGTTACCAGAAAAAAGCTTTAAATCAGTAATTAACAAATGGTTAAGAAAAACCATTTTATAATTTGAATGAATACATGGAGGCTGACGATGCTTCTTTTCAGGAGTGAAATGCATTCCTCAAGCATCTCCAATATATGTGAATAAAACATTATTTAAAAGTGAAATACAGTGTCAGTTTTAATATTAGATTGTTCATTAAGTATTTCATCTTGGAAAACATCACAGATGAATACATGTATTGTGATATTAGTGACTTGGAAATATGATTTTAATTTTTGTTCAAACTTTGTGTATTTTAGTGTATGACATATTTTAGTTTTAGGGAAAATGACACTATTATGCATTTGTTTTCATAAACTATGTTATGATTATATTGACGAAGCCTATTGCAATGTTTTATTTTTTAATGGCAAATAAAGATTCTTATTCTTAATTTGCTCTTCGAATTTTGGAAAATATGCCACTGCAGAGTGAGCATATCAAATACAACATTGATTCTTGAAATTTAAAGAGCATAGAATACTTACTAATGTATTATAATGTAAAATCGGTTTCAAAATAAAAATATATATGAAAAAATGAGAAGAATTACGTATGTAGATAAATAATAAGATTGAATAGTATCCAGCCAGAAACAGTAGTTAGCAGTCAAGAGGAGAGTAATTTCAATTCATGTACAGCTTAACAAATATACTTTATTACGATTATCATAAAAATATTATTTACATCATTTTATTAAAAGTCGTTTAAACATCAATTCTTTTTTCACAACCATGACGAACACAGACATAAGGCTCTTGTCTAGCTATTTTCGAATTAAACATAAATGTGGTATTTTTGATAGCAGCCATAGCAATTTCTGTAATTGGTTGTGTTATTTATAATTGTTATTACAGAAAACTTATTAAAATATTATTTCTGACATATTTTTCAATTGTCCAAAATAAAACTACCAGCAAAAGAATTGCACCTTACAATGTATTGTAAGCAAATAAAGAATTACTGAGCTACTTAACAAACTCTGGCTTAAAATGTAGTAATGATAGACATGAACAGTTGCTAAACTATTGCATGATCATACCTAATTAAAAACAAAATTAGAATCATCACTAAAAAAAATCTGAGGAAGAACGGATAGGGTTTGTGAATTTCATAAAATCTCTGGAGGTTATTGTAAAAATGCAGCAGGAAGACTATATAATTGAAATTCTAATTCTCACAAGTCAATGTAGGTCAGAGGAAATTGAAATATTAAACTAAAAAATAAACGAAGCTAATGTAAGATCTGAAAATTATTTAATAGTATTTATAGGAATCATAAAAACAATAGAAATAATATATTTAGTTGAAACGTTTTATAGTGTACAAGAGTTACTTTCACATAAAAATTGAGCCTCACCACAACTAATTGATACAGTAATTTATGGTAACTATTGTAGAAGACTGTATAATTGTTGATATGACTTCTCTTGTACACCTCAATAATGGCACAAACTTGAGGCTCCAAGAAGACTTCATTCATCAAATTATACTTTATTCCAGTGTTTATTATAGAGCCTCAAACCTACTCACAGAGGAGAGGACAGAGCTACCAATCTCATAATCAAGTTTTTGATGTTGTTGAGGTCGATTAACTGAAATTTAACTGTCGATATTTTGTATGTATCGATATTGCGAACCCTAAAGGTCCACTCTGTCGAGAGGAGAAGTAATAAGAATAGACCCAGTCTGTCGCTGCATGCACCCGTCAGACTGGGACTACTCAGGAATGTGGACCACTCTGTCGTCAGCGTAAAATAAAAATCGACCAACTCTGTCGTCAGCGTAAGTTAGAAATAGACCTCATCTGTCGTCGACCACTTTTGGCGTCGTCCCAAAAATATGGATGGCTAATGTACAGCAGGAAATGGAAAGGAGACAGTTGCGAGATGACGACTGGAGGGATAGAGAGCGATGGCGAAAGGGATGCGAGAAGCGACTCTGATGTTGCAAAACTTGCGTAAAAAAAAAAGATTTTTGTCTGTACATTTATCAGAATTATATATTTTTTGGTTATTTTTACGTTTTATACATTAAATAAGCCGAAAATAGTCTTATCTCACTTTCTGTCTGTCTGTCTGTCTGTCACGGCCCCAAAGGCATTTTACGCGGCCTTCTCCTCAAAAACGAGAGCATCGATCGGGATTTTAGTTATTGAACAGTATTGAACACTTTATTGAAAATGTCTTTAGCTATAAAAAACTAAATTAACTTTTTTTTTAACAGAGTAATAAACGTTTAAAAACCAAGTATTGTGCGATTTTGGATACATTTTACGCGGCCTTCTCCTGAAAAACGAGAGCATCGATCGGGATTAAAGTTATTTATCAGTATTGAAAACCTTTTTGACAACGTCTTTAGCTATAAAAAACTAAATTAACTTTTTTTAACAGAATAATAAACGTTTAAATACCAAGTATTGTGCGATTTTGAATACATTTCTTCTAAGTTTTATTACCACAAATCACGTAATTTATCAATCAGCTGTTCTCAAATAAATATAATCTGATGAATGGTAGGCCCTTCGCGGCGTTATTTACGCTGTCTGCAGACTTGTGTAGTCGGAGCATTGCAGTCTTTTAGGAAACATATTACTGGTGAATCAAAGCTCATCTTATGTTTCATCAATTATTTCTTTGTTGAAAAAAAAAACAAAATTTTCTAATTTAAATTTATCAAAACAAAAATTAACATTTTAGGAAGGTGCGGTTTGTGCTAGGCTCTTGGGAATTCGCCAGGTAGCACTATTATACCGGTGTCAGACGAGGTGACCTGGGTGGCGCTACCCAGGACGCGCCACCCAGTCATCAAGTATTTTCTAATTGCGAGTTCACACGGCGTGGCGCGATTTCTCAGGTCGCGCCTCCCGGTCGACTATCGGCGACTCAGCCGACCACCTCTGAGTGGTGCCACCCAGTCAGCAGTGTTAACGTTACGAGAACGCTTGTCAGTCTGTCACACGTTGCAGCGAGAAGCGCGGACATCAAACATGGACTCGCTAGATGTGGAAGCATTCATCAATGAAATTCAAGGTCGCCCTGCTATATAGGATATAAAGTGCAGTGATTACTCAAATTGGGAGAAGAAAAATCATGCTTGAGAAGAAATTGTCAATATTTTTATGAGTAAAAAAGATGCAACGGTTGAAGAAAAAAGGATATTTGATAATTCAAAATATAATTTTGTTTATTGAAATATATGAACCACCCATGAGGTCTATGTGAAATAACATACTACATTTCTTAAATATCTCAATGAAAAACTAAGATACTACAAATAGTCTACTGCAAAGTATTTTATAAGATCATATATAGGATGAGAAAGGCTACATGAAAATTCTTTGAACTGTTTCTAATGTAGACTTGTACTAAATCATGCAATACTGCTAGGAGAGCTCTCCCTCTCTGGATATGAAATAATTATTGGAAAACTGAAGAATTGAAAAATTGATCAGGATCTTTTCTTTTTTCCGTCTCATAAAATGAAGGTAAATTATTGCTGCTAACTCGTCAACTTCCATATTTTTCAACTGTGAAGAGTAGTCGTCGCGAGTAGTGATCTCATTATTTATTGTTAGTAGTGATCTCATAGTTGTTGTTGTTGCGAGTAGCGCTTCCCAGGTCGCGCATCAAGCGGCGTTGAAATTAGGTGGCGCCTCCCGGGTCGCGCCACCTAGGAAGCCTCGTCTGACAGAGCCCTTATAACCACATAAGAACAAATCACGTAATTTATCATGATATATCAATCAGCTGTTCTCAAATATTCTCTCTGATAACTGTCACTGAATTGTTTATGTTCAAAGTTGTTTACTAAGCTGCTAACAACTTCATGATCATTGCTATCAAACCCGTAAGGGTCTCCCCACCACGAAAAGCCATACGAATTTACTTTACTTTACTTATTGCTATCAAAAAAGCCGAAACATATCCAGTGAATCACTGGATTGCAGAAACTGTATCTAAACATTGTCTATGATCAAACACTGGCTAAACACCGAATCTGCTTGCAAGAACGATGTTTAGAGGAATCATTGTCTAATCGATGTCTATCTCTGTCAAGAAAGCCGCCATTTTTAGATACTCGCCAGTAGGTTGTTTAAATCGTGTTTAACCTCATTTCTGGTTGTATCTTGTAGGTTGTTGGCTGTGTTCTACATACATATAGGGGTAGGGTCAAATTAATCTGTATTGACAGATACTTTGTATCGTTTCTGCAATCCACTATAAACCTTTTCATCAATGGCAGGGATAATTGGATTTATAGATCCCTCAATTTATTTATATTAATGTAATTCATAATGCAATTTATATTAGTTGAAAAATATAAGTGAGACTTATAAATCTAAACCAAGTAGTCGTCACGTGTAACATCTATCTTCAAATATTCCTACTACAAATTATAATAGATAAACCTTTGCAGGTGGGCATACATAAGCATGTACCTATAGAATAAAGTTGAAGAAAAACGAGTGAATAATACGAGTATACTCTAACTAGTGCGGTATTCATAGTTGAGTCCTCTCTCCTTAGTAAACAGTCGCCCGTAAGAGTATACTCTTGACTCGCTCTGCTCCAGTGTGGACTAGGAAAAATCTGAGTTTACTACAGAGTTTACTCTCCACAGTTTTATTCAAATGAATTTCGTTACTAAGTTGAGCTATTGGGAAGTGATAGCCGAGTGCTGTAGCAGGTATCTGTTCAGTCAGAGATAAGCTACGAAACTCCTGGGCGCTCTTTGTAAGGGTGACCGATTGGATTGGTCAGCAAAAGATACTCTGTTCTCTGCTGTAAAATCACTTCCCGATGGTTCGGAACCCACCTAAAACTGTAGGTCCAACTCATCAATCACAATCATCCAATTCATTACCCACTCACAGGTCTCAGACCTATGTGGGCTTCATCCTCCAAAAAAAATTTTTATGGGTTGATCAGAAGAAATAATATTTATTATTGGAAGAAGTTTATTCAAGTAAATAGATTTTATCTTGAATAATTTAGAATCAAAAAAACGATTGTTAGGATTCCTAGGCTACTATGTCAAAAATTATCAACCTACTTTATTGTTAATATAAATTCCTCATGTTATTCTTCATATTTCAAATGCAGTTATCATTAAACTAATTATTCACATATTAGTGATCTTTTGATAATATTGTGCATGGTAACCAATTGAATACTATAATTTTGTTCTATGCGAGCTGCACAAGACCAAATGAATTTTGCTTCCCGACTACCTGACCTAATTGTAGACTCAAATAATTCATTGAATTGAACCATTGAATAGGGAGCTTTTCTGGTGAAGTGCAGGATGAATCCCAAAATACACTACCAATACCGTTTCAGTTTGTTGAAGAATCAAAATCCAACAGTCAGCAAACAAACCAGAGCCAAGGACATGCAATTTATTCATTTGTCCACTTGCTACTTATAATAATTTAATTTAGTCAACTCCAATATACTGGAATGACGAAATAAGTTTGAGATAAAATAGATTGGAGGGATATAGAATAGGCTGAATTTTTTATCTTCTTGTAATAAACTTCAAATTGTTTGAGAAAAATTGAATGATAAACCGGGCTAGTCAGCTCAGCAAAAAGCTTAGTAACGACTATAGTAGTGAAGTCTTTACATGGTTTTATTTACTCCAAAGTGAGTAAACTGCGTAAAAATTTAGACCCCATAATCATCTTTATAGTCGAGCTTTTACTACACAAGACTGTCATTCACTCAAAAGCTAGTAAACTGTCCAAAAACCCTTAAGTAAAGTCTTTACTCGTTTTTATTCAGCTTCCTTTTCAATTTGTGGATATTTCTTTTCATGAATGTTCAAAGTTCTAGACGCATATGCAATTGGACGTTCCGATCCATCTGGAAATATGTGTGACAGTACTGCACCAATACCATGTGAAGAAGCATCTGTTGCAACAATCAGTGGTTTATTGGAATCGAAGTGTGCCAGGACTCTGGTTGAAGCAAGTTCTTGTTTGACTATATCGAATTGAATTTGAAGTTCATCAGTCCATTGGAAGTCAATGCCTTTTTTAAGAAGATTGTAGAATTTGTGAAGAAGGTCAGCAGCAAATGGAATGAAACGGCCATAATAATTTACTAAGCCCAAAAATAATCTTAGTTCTGACAGTGTAGATGGTGATTTTGCAGCAAGAATAGCCTTGGTCTTTTCCTCATCGATCTTATGACCTAGGTAAGTAATTTCTTTTTGCATTACCTTACATTTTTCCTTGCTAAGGCGAATTCCATTATCACGACAAATCTGGAAGAATTCTTGAACATGTTTGAAATGGGTTTCTTCATCAGGAGAAGCAATACTGACATCATCAAAAAATATTGAAAGATATGGAAGTTTTCCAAATATAGCATCCATCCTCTTTTGCCACTTAGCTGGAGCTGAAGCAATTCCATACATTAAACGATTTACTTTGTACAGACCTTTAGATGTGTTAATTGTAAGAATCTTAGCTGATTCCTCATCCACTGCCATGTGTAGATAAGCTTGTCGTACATCAAATGTTGAAAAATATTTGTTATTTGCCATTTTGGAAAGTAAGTCTTCGAAATTTGGAATAGGATAGTCATCCACTATAAGGTGTTTATTGACAGTAACCTTATAGTCCCCACACAGTCTGATAGAACCATCTGACTTGACAATGGGAACAGTTGGTGTTGACCATTCATAACAAGAAAACTTGGAAATTATTTGAAGTGATTCTAAACGTTCAAGTTCCTTTTCATAAGCTGATTGAAGTGAGAGTGGAACCTACCTGGCCTTGAAATACTGTGGTACTGAATCTGGTTTCAAATGCAATGATTCAACTGTATCTTTCAATTTCCCTATTCCAGGAGAAAATAAGTCTTTGAAATCCAACATTAGATTTTTAAATTCTGCATCAAAATCCTTAGGTCGATTAGAAACAGTGTTGACTTCAGCAAGATTTGGCAACTTGAATTTAAAAAGCCAGTCACGACCGAAAATAGAGTCAAAATTTCCATCAATTAAATACACTTTTCCTTCATTAACTTGATCCTGATAAGAGATTACGACATTTGCAAATTTTGTAATATTCAAAGATGAATTGTTGTAAGTTTTCAATGTAATGTCACATTTTTGAATTGAAGCTGGAATATTTAGGTCCAGGAATTTCTTGGTACTAATTAAAGAGAATGTAGAGCCAGTATCCAGTTCCATTGGAACTTTATGAATGATCAAGTGAGTGATCAAGACAATGGTAGAAATGGCCGACGATTGCAGCGATCTCTATCATTTATAGAAATCTCCAGTGTCTTTATTTGAGTTCAAATAAATCATAATCGAATAGGTTTCTTATTATTATTATTATTATTATTATCATCTAACATCCCAAACATCTGATTGCCAGACTGGGGACAAGTCAAGAATAGGCCAAGTATAATACTTACGGTACTAACACTAATATTAAAAAAACGAAAGTTTCAATAAGTCATATTGGCCTGTATACAAATGTTGAACATAATTATTTTATGAAATGAACAAGTCTCTAATTAGCGGAGGCCTAATTAGTAAGATATTCCACACAATAGGAATAAATAATAATTATTGAAAACATTCTTTCAATTTTTAAGTGAATTAACTTGATCAAATGCCAATAAACCGGTTGTTTAATCCAACAGTACTTGTAATGAATCCAATTTTGAAAAAAATTAAATGACCCTAATTGCCAAAAATGCACTTGAAACCTAGAGTTCATGGAATTGGGGCTTATTGCATTTGAGCACACAATAATGGCAAACGTGCCAAATCAGAGTGTTTGATCCTCTAGAACCCGATTTTAACAACTTCAAGTGTATTTTTGCCTATTGGGTTAGGTATTAGACAATTTATTTTCAGGAATGAATTCTCTAGAACTTGAGTTTAAAAAATTTCCAGTTTATTGGCATTCATCTAGGCCAGCGGTTCCCAACCTGGGGTACGCGTACCCCTTGGGGGTACACAGAGACCTAGTTGGGGGTACGCAAAAAATGATTCATAATGGCGGATGTTCATTGTCTAGTGGCATAGACTAAGGAATGGTTGTTCTATGCTAGTGGTGAGCAGTTTCTGTTGTGCGACTATTCTATCTATAATGTATTCTGTTCTGATACTTCTATGTTGGCTATATTTTAGTAACATTTGGAAATTTAAATAATAATATTCATCTCTAAACATATTACGTTCGATGTCCTTAATAAAAGAAATCTTTGTTCAGCAGAAATTATTGTGTTACCTACTATTTTATTTCTTTAGCTGAATTCCCATTCATAGGCGTCGATATGTTGTTCAAATATTGCAATAAATGGGCATTAAACCCTCTATAATATTGTTATAGTAAAGTAAAAAAGTAGTTAGGACTTTGGGGGTACTATGTCTGTAAAATATGGTCTAGGGGTACGCAGAAGAAAAAAGGTTGGGAACCGCTGATCTAGGCTGATCTAAATCAAACTTGAAAAAACATGTTTGAATGGTAGTCTACTTTTCGTGTATTTTCTACAGAAACATTCTCAATAATTAAAGTAGTTACGGACATATAAAATGTTGTATTCGATTTTTCAATCCATTTTACAAAATATAATAATATATTACATCCAAATACCACTGATTCACTCACTCATTCATCACCGTTTTTCAAAAACCACACTACCCGACAATTTGAAGTTCATACATAGCCTATTCATTTCAGTTGGATCCCTATACGCGAAATTAAAGACCGTTTCAAAAATTTACCGTAATGGGTTCGAAAAAAATGATTTTTGAAAATAGATGATCACCATTTTTCAAGAACTACGTGACCTTATCAGGTGAAGCTCGAAATTCAAGTTCATTTAAGAATATCAAATGTATTTTTTCCGAGATGTAGGCTATGAATCATTTAAGGGAAGTGATAGCCGCGAGCCGTAGCAGGTATCTGTTCAATCAGAGAGATAAGCTGCGTTCTCGTAGGTCCCGTTTGTAACGGTGACCGATTAGATTGGCCAGCAAAAAAGACACTGTTCTCTGCTGTAAAATCACTTCCCGGTGGTTCGGAACCCACCTTAAACTGTAGGTCCAACTCATCAATCACCATCATCCAACCATTACCCACGCACAGGTCTTAGACCTATGTGGGCTTCATCCTCAAAAAAAAAGAAAGTATTATAGTTTAGTAGTAGTAAAGACAATACTACCACTGTATTCTTGTATTACTACTAAAACTAGAGTTCTAATCCTTGTAGTAATTTCATACGCTCATGGGCCACTTTACCTCTCCTAAATGCATCAAGTAACAATGCAACAAAGAATGTAAAGGAATATCCATCCAGGTTCATAACAAGTATCGGTTAATTTGCCCGAAAAGATGTAATAGTAGGAAATGAAATATAATATATGCTATAGAATAGCATAATAATAGTAAAAAAGTAGAATATATGCTAGGGAAAATACGATAGCTACAAAAGAATTGAATTTGTAAATAGTTCAACTGTTCAACATTTTAGTATACTATAGTTTACTGTGTCGGCAATAGAGTAATGTCTACATCGAGTTTAAGGGAGGAATTAATGGATAATCTTGTAATGCAAAAGGTTGAGAGGACTTTGCCTTTAATAATAAATAATCTATAATGTAATGACTATCACTATAGATTTGTCTGTGATGTTTTCCATGACGAAATACTTAATGAACGATCTAATATTAAAACTAACACTGTGTTTCACTTTTAAACAAAGTTTTACTCACATATTGAAGATGCTTGAGGAATGCATTTCACTTCTGAAAAGGCTGACGAAGCTTCTTTTCAGAAGTGAAATGCATTCCTCAAGCATCATCTCCAATATATGTCAGTAAAACTTTATTTAAAAGTGAAATACAGTGTTAGTTTTAATATTAGATTTTTGATAGATTTGTCGTTAAGAAGTGCAGTCAGTCGTGTAACGATAAATATCAGGATGGCTGTGCTGCTGTGCATCAAGGTTTGGTAATATTTTTTCGAAATTTTTATTATTGACAACCATTAAGGTCTTTAAAAAGTTATTTATTGCTACAAGGAAAAAGTTTTTTTAAATTTTATTTTGTGAAATATGGGCGTTCAAAGTTCAGAATTCTTGGTTTTTTCAAGGCAAACCATCTCCCCTACCAGTTAATTTAAACGCTTGATAATTTTATTACAAATGAAGAACACCTTAGGGAATGCAACTGCATGTTTTTTATTTCAATCCAAAGTTTAATTTTTTGGAATAAATTTTTGAAAAAAAAAACAAAAATCTTTCAAGATTTAAAGGAGTATATTTTGAAAAGATGAATACTTTGATTGAAATATGAAATATGTCATTGCATTCCATAAGGTGTCCTTTAGTTGTAAAAAAATTATTAAAAGTTCAACTTAACTGATGAGGGAGATGTTTCGCCCTGAAATCACTAAAAATTTTAACTTTGGGCACTCATATTTCATAAAATAAGATCGAGAGAAACTTTTTCCTTGCAGCAATAAATAACATTTTAAAAACCTCGATGATTGTCAATAATTTAAAAAACATTAAAAAAAAAAGTATAACCAAACATTGATGCACATCCAAGTCATACACTCGATACACACTTTCCTGAGAAGTGTGTATCTCACGCGCCGACGGTGGCGCTATCTCTTTTATACACTCGGAACTGACCGATACACAAGCACAAACTCTACACGGTAGAACCGAGGACGTAAAAGCGAGGACCCGGCTGTAGGTCCTCGCTTATGCCCAAGTCCTCGGTTCTACCGCACAGAGTTTGTAAAACGTCCTCGGAAGTGAGTGTATACAAACCCACACACACACACACACACGCACACCGATTTTGGACGGCCGATTTTATACCGGTCCATGGTATAACGCTGTACGGTTATACGCTGACTGTTCGGTGCCGGTACATGCAGTTCACTTTTGGAATTTGGACGACCGGTATAAAATCGGCCGTCCAAATTCGGTGTGTGTGTTTCTGCACTTAGTGCATTATTTGACAGGTTATAAATTAGGGTCGACAAGAATGGTCCACTATTCTAATTCCATGATTCTATTCTGTCAAAAAATAGAATATCAAATATTTTATCAGGGCACTTCAGTTTCTCGGGGGGGTCATGGCCCCCCCATGGCCCCTCTCTGGAACCGCCACTGACAGGGGCGGATCCAGCAGCAGATTTTGGGGGGAAATACCTAAGTCGGGTATGGTTATCAGTGGCGGGGGGGGGGGGGGGGTTCCGGGGGTGTTTGAAAATGAGACACATAAAATCGTGAATTTAAGGGTATTTTCATTGAAATGAAACCAACTTTCAAAATTAAATTGTTCACCTATTGCCTGTAACGATATGATAATTTTAATAACATTTTAATGTGTATCGTTACATCACGCTAAGCAGTGGCATAACTACAGGGTCAGTCTAGGTGGGGAGGGGTGTTGCCGGGAGGGTTAGTATCTCTAACGAATTGAAGCCATATACATGGCTATTTATTTCAGAACAGGGGTTCGGGGAACTCCCCGAGAAAATGTTGGAAAAATTACCTCTCTAAATGTACATGTCCAGTGATTCTAGACATTAATTTTTCTAACTTAACACTTCAACCCACGTTATATGCCAAAGTACATTTTATCTAGTTCTTCACTGCTCCTGATTGGGGTAATGTACAGCTAAAAACTCACAAAGTAGCGTAGGCTACTTGAAAATTTCTTTCAAAATAATATTGAGGGGTTCTCTTTGAATACTTTTTTAAAATAAAACTCCTACAAAACCACATTTTTAGCGATTCCAGACATCTTTGACTCTTGCCAAAAATTCTCTCACAATAGTCTGCTAAAATTCGAAATTTTCTTTTGTCCCGGGAGGGGGGGGGGGAATATCTACCTGATTCACCCCCCCAATATTTATGCCAGACACAAGCTGTTAATGAAAAATGAAATTAACAACAAAAATTATATACATTATTCGCAATAGGAAAACTATTCAGTAATCAGCCAAAATCTCCCAACAATTTTTTGAGGATCCAGGATCTAGGCTCTAGAGTGATTATCTGAGTGAATGTTTAGTGCTAATAAAACAAGTCTACTTTTTCTGCCATAGCAGTCCTCAGCCATATATTGATAAGCTGCAGAATCCAGAAAACCATTTCAGAGCTGGCATCATTTTCAGACCAAGTACTGAAGTACACAATATTTGCAATAGAAAATTAATTGTTGGTTAGGCATTGCTGTCTCATTTTCCTCGCTTGTCTACAACTTTGAAAACTCTCCTTCATTTTCTTCTACTTTTAATGTTATCCTTATTTTTACCCTTTTTCGTCTTTTTTCATTTTCATGTCTCTCCTCCTACCAATTTCTATTGTCTTTTCCGCTTCTTCACTGTTTTCTATCATTTCCATTAGTTCCACTTTTCTTTTTTTCTCCTTCTTCTTCTCTCTCTTCTCTTTCCTCTTCTTTTTCTTTTCCTTCTTCTTCTCCGTTTGGGGGGGGGGGGAATTCCCCCCCCCTGGATCCGCCCCTGCTCAGCCATGCTTCACTGAGCACAATAACATCAAATTCACACTATTGAGTATTCATCCTAAAATCAAACACCTTGGTATTAAGCCCCTGTACATTTTGATAAAATACTTTCAATTAGGGAAGTGATAGCCGCGAGCCGTAGCAGGTATCTGTTCAATCAGATAGATAAGCTGCGTTCTCGTAGGTCCTGTTTGTAACGGTGACCGATTAGATTGGCCAGCAAAAAAGACACTGTTCTCTGCTGAAAATCACTTCGAGGTGGTTCGGAACCCACCTAAAACAGCTGTAGGTCCAACTCATAAATCACCATCATCCAACTCATTACCCACGCACAGGTCTCAGACCTATGTGGGCTTCATCCTCAAAAAAAAAAAAAAAAAATTATCTGATTCCTCCATTTGAATGTTCTAACAGAATGAATAACATAATGATAATAAAACACTTGACAATATATTTTATTACTAGAGAAAAATAATAGATGCCTCCAATAATAATGACCCATGCTAATAATAAAATATAAAAACCTCAATAATAATATTTTTAACTACGCAAGATTGTTTTAAAGAATGAAAATACAGAACGCTTGATTTTGGAATTACAAAATCAAGATGTAAGTCCTCAAAAAGTGTAAACAGATATAAAGAAATTGACATTTAAATTTGAACAGTATGTAAACGATGTAGTACAAAGAGAAGTGAGATAAAGTAGTGACATGAGACTCTGGTAATATACAGTCATTCTGAGTCCATGAAGAGAATTCATATTATATTTTCAAAAGCAACGCATTATAAATCCTTAGTTGACTCAACACAGACTGGTTTAGTGTTTCGGTTAACTCTAGTGAAAATACGATCGTCCCTAAACCAAACAAACTGGAATTTGCCTTCTTTTTGTAGGGTTTTAGCAGTTTTGAATAGGACACGATTGTGAGGGGACATAGTCTCATTGATGAAGACTAGTTTATCATTGCCCGGCCAACCAATCTCAGACAGCAAAAGCTTGCCTTTAATTTTTTTACAATTGAGGAACTGTTCTTTGTATAAAAAACACAAAATTTGACGATTATTGGAGGACACAGAATACCACCATCCACAGCACTTGAAGGTAGTCTGTGACAATTATCTAACATTTAGTCTTTCAACTCGAAACCAATGGACTCACTCATTTTCATCAGCAATGAATGTATATTTTCAGATTTCACATAGGGAACCCCAATAATGTCTATAGGCCTACAGTTCTTCCTAGAGAACCGTACTGCAGGATAGCATTATTTTCGTTTACCAAATTGTCAAACTCCAGCTGCATGTTAGTATTGTAATTTTTCAAAGCAGTTAATTCATTAGTACATTTGAATATTTCATTTGCATTAGTTTTGATAGCATCACTATTCTCCTTACTCAGCTCAAACAAATTAATGTTCAATGGATTTAATAATGTCTTTCTGCTCGTTCTTGATAGTCGCTACATCCGTTTGAACAGTTTTTGGGGCGTTCTGTAATAAGCACCAAGAATAGGTCAACTTTTTGGATTCAGATCACCTAAAATCCCATAAACATTGCGCAAAAAATTCGTTGAGTTACTAATTCAACCTACGATTGCACTTTTTATGCCTCCAGTGGTAGACACAGAGGCAGATTGCTAATAACATTATAATGCACGAATGACTATTCAGGCGTGGCCTATAGTAAGTGATCATATTACAGTACGTAATAAGGAATGGGGTACGAAATTGAAAACAGCTCCACATTATTTATTGTACTTCTTAGTTGGATCGCATGCAATGTATGCATCATTCACCATAGGCCTACTGTTCTGAATAACATGTGACACACACTTGAGAATAATATAGGCTACCAGAAAAGTACTATCATCATTTGGATGTACCGTACAGCATAGCATATATTCTAGAATGTACTGTGATTAAAATTTGGCCTATATATAGGAGAACGCGTGAGAGTTTTCACGAGAAAAATAATTCTTAGCTGGCCTAAATGTTGTAGGCTAAATGGACTTGTCGAATTGTTTTCGATCTTCATAGCCTGTTTAAACAAGCTCTAACCTCGTGAAATATGGAGATATCACGACTTGTGAACTGTACTTTCTAGAAAGCTGACCAGTCTCAGAAAAGTGCATTTCCTATTTGAAATTGAGTCGATGCAATCGCAATTGCCCGCAGCGTTTTCAGCGCCGCCTACTAAAAGAACAAAGCTGGCTAGCCAAGTTGGTGTTACCCAACTGATTCTCCTCACATCGATTAATTCTGCAAAGAGGATTCTAGAAGAGTCGGCAAATTACAATTATCGTTCTTCCCGGCTGACTTATGAATGCTGTATGCCCCGACCATCCGCGTTGAACTTATTTGCAATCCGTGTGTTGCATCACCGATTCGCGGCTTTTTTCTGATGGGAATGGTCATGGCTTTAGCAAGGCAAGGCAAGGCGGTAATTATGATGGGGAGAAGCTAGAGGCTAGAAATAGCAATTTGCTGGAACGAAGAGTACATGAAGACGGAAGAAATTTAAGATGAAAATACTGTGGATGGAGTGTAAAATGGTATCAACATTTGCTGTTCATACATTAATTTTATGAGGTGTCATTGATAAACCACCAACAATATCTGTGATGTTTTCCATAACGAAATACTTGATGACCAATCTAATATCAAAACTGACACTGTATTTCTATCAAATACATGATTTTCACTCACTTTTACTGGATATACTGGAGGGATGCATTTCACTTCTAAAAGTGAAAAGTGAAAGGGATGCATTTTTCTTCTCTCTAGCAGTGAAATACATCATCCAGCATCTCCAATAAAAGTGAGTAAAAATCATATAAATTCAATAGAAATACAGTGTCAGTTTTGATATTAGGTTGTGCACCAATAATAGTCTAACAATAATGAGAATAACAAATCTATCAAACATAAATTAATGAGAATGAGCCTATTTCAGATAATAAAAATGACATAGGAAAAGGATGTGACTTGACAAATTTTACTTGAGATAGCTCACACAGATGCAAAACTGAGAAACTCTCATCTTTCAATATATTGTGGAACTCATAATCAGAATAAGTGTTTTCATACAGATGAGCCTTTACAGTCGTCATGCGATTTAGGTTGAGCATTACGCACACAGAGCATTCGCCAAATAATGTAAAACCCCACTTAAAAAAAAGAGAAATAATTATTTGTCATTGGTTGAGTCAATGACACTCATACAAAGGGACGTCACGTGGGTGGGGTGAAAAAGCGGTCGCTTAGGCGCCGCAGTCAGAGGGCGCCACGGCAAAGGAAAAACGACTAAAAATATGAAAAAATTAAGATCAGTCCAAAATAAATCCTAGTTCCTAATCTAGCAGCTTGACTTTTCTAATTTCTTCGTTGTTTGTTTTTTTGAGATCAATACCTGTTTAATTTGAGAACAAATTTGAAGAGTAAGTTAGATGATACCCTAGTATGAAAATTAGCTCAACATTTATAGCTCGCATAATGACCATTGATAATGACATAATGACTGATAATAAAAGTAGGCTAGGTAACTAATGATTACCAATATTCTCAATATTGCATTGTCTATAACTATTTAGAGGCGGCCAGTGGTGGCGGTAATCATTGTGTGGTTACCCCGAAAAAAAATTAGGGGGGCTATATCGGCCCGAGCTAGATCCTCCAAGGCCCAAGTTCAAGGGCCTCCAGTTTTTTAGTTTGTATTTTCTGCTGCAATATTTTTATTTATTTTCGAAACCACTGTTACAGAAAAATATTATTGCTAGCACATAGCTGATAGGTTGAAAATTTATGTAGTGTCCACTACATATGCATTTATGCGTTTCACAAAATTTTTCCTCGGGCGCTAATAAGTCACGCGACGAACCTGCTCTTACAATAAAATTCATTTATTTGAAGCATGGAATCGACTTGAATGAGTCTACACTTGCTTACCGTTGCGAGACGGCCTTAGCGAGTGTACACAGCGGCACAGCGAGTGTATACTTTAAATGGATACCATTTTTTTCAATTGTTGGATGGAAAGAAGCTCATCCCCTCGGTTCACTTCTGGTTTTAATAAGTATTACCAGAATTCGACTTGAATAAATTGGGATGATAGGGATTTGTATGTAAGACAAATCACTGTATTTTAGGGCCTACATCTCGGGCTGATAGTAATTAAATATTTTCTTCAGCCTTCAATTGATAATTAATAGAAAATTTAAAATTGTTAGAAAAGTCACTGTATTGGAACTCCCCTTTTGTTGGATCTGTAATGTTATCAACCAAATGTGTCATATCCTGAACTATTGACCTCAGATGTGCCTCACCCACTAAGACAGGATACATTGCAGCATTAGTGTTTCTGAATTAAACCAACAAGGCAAGTGACGAAAAAATAGTGGCATTATTATGTGATTCTTAATATACCACTGGATTTCACTATAATGACGTCGTATAATAAAATAATCATCCAGTCTGTGGGTTATGTAAAGGTGTTGGTAGGAATCCGGAAATATGAAAACATATACACTAACTAAATTGTTCGTTTTGTAAGAGACGATGGTGATGACGTGTAGATGTGCCAAAGATGTTTTTGTGGCTTTTTATTTCTTGTTCTGAAAGAATAATGAGTGTGTACGAACGTGACTGCACTCATACGACTGCGATTCACCAGCAGATAACAAACGCCGAACACGTGATATGTATAAAAGGTGATGCTAACACTTCGGCAGACGCATACAAAGTCGATTTGGCAGATTGAGATGAGTACATTTATTTTCCTTTAAATTCTCTTCATTTCATCCTATTAATTAAAGACCATTAGTTCAAAATTACTGTGTGATGAATTTAAACATCAATTTATTGAGCAGAAATCAATATTATTTGAGCTATATTCAATTCTAAATTAATTATACCGGTATAATGATAATCAGTTGTTTATTATTATTATTATTTGACCGGTCAGGAAGTTAGGGCTTCTATTTGTAAGTTTCTCATCACATCAACAAACGTCAATCGTCTATCGGTCTATCAGTGCACAATGTATTACATACAGTATCTGAATAGATTGCTAGAACTCTTTGATTCTCCCAACCTTATTATGAGACTGACTGTGACTTGGTGCCATACCCTGAGTAACTAACAATAAGCGGCGGGTCGCTTGGCGCAGTTGGTTGGGGCGTCGCAACTTCAACTTGCTGTCGTTTAAGTGGTCTTGGGTTCGAATCCCGCTCCACCGTCAGGCATTTATGTGTAATCATTCACCTCATTACCCACGCACAAGTCTCAGACTCATGTGGGCATCATCAGCAATAAAAAAAAATATTTATTTAATAATAATAATAATAAAAAATAGGCTAATAATAAAATAATAATAATTACTACTGCAATACAGACAATCAACAGTATCTAATTGTTTTATTCCTGGTGACACGGGGTTGATAGGAGAAGGAGTAACGCTTCAATTTTTGTGAAGGAAAAGAAATGATGTGTTAGATGAATTGTTAGTTAAGATTATTTTCGATTATTTCAACAGGTAACAACGACGAAGAGATGTGACAAGTAATCAGTTATGGAGAGTTTGACGGTTTGTCAGACTGGCGAGTTGTCATGTAAAACCTCTGCACTCATTCATTCGTCTTGGGACGACTTGGCCGGAGAGTAAACTCTGATTACTCTTGATTACAGCAAAATCCAGCACGATCACAACTGGGGGATATTCTGCTTACAGAATTCATAGACCTATCTATTTATTCTCATTTGAAGAGATTATAAATATTAGATTCAAACAGATTTATTTGTACTTGTAAGTGTTAGGAAATGTATAATGATCATGAAACGTTCAGTAAAGTAACTAAACTAACAATCCTGTGGCGTATGGTTATAAAAATATCTCTGATTTCATGAAATAATTTCTTACTGACTGAGAATCACTTATCACTCTTATTCTTTCGGCGCTTAGAAGATGAACATCTTCAAACATATCTAAATGCTTCTTTCGAAGAAAACTATTATTATATCATCGGTAATAAGTGACTCCCACTTCCCTCTATTCTAACTTTCTCGCCATAACAAGAAAGAAAGGCACTTAAGTGTGGATGAGATTGTACATCGTAAGAATACCTAGTTGCTAGTTGTCTAATCAATACACGAGAGGTTTCTCTGTTTATACACGGTAGACGCTTTTATTTTGCTAATTCAATGCTCTATTGAGATCCGAAATATCATGGTATGCCTAGTAGTTTACAGCTTGACGTTTAAGATGTGAGTGAATTGAATAAAATGCATCAGATAGGATTTGATGGGTTGTCCTGAGCTTGATAATTTTTTTGTCAGCAAATGCTGTATAAATAATTAAATATTAGAACCAATATTGATAAAGGTGATATCAGAATGTGAAAATTGATTTTTAAATTGTGAAAAAGTAAGCATAGCAAGTAGAAATTTCTTAAAGCGAATCCAACGATTCATGGAAAGCTCTCACAGGTTGTTTCAGCTTCCAATTGGTTGGATTTGCTATATTTTCCAATATTTTTATGAAAGCCCTCATGTCTGCAGCTTCTTCTTCGTCTTTTTCTTCTTTGGTTTTCAGCCCGAAGGTTGGTTGGCACTTGGCAGTAATACGCCACTCACTCCTTTTGTCAGTTTTCCTCCTGGCTTGGCGTGTTGCTGATTCTTGGGATATCTTGTGTGATCAATGGTTTCCCGCTGCCTTCTCCATCATATGCCGTTGACTGTGAAGTTCTTCCGTCTTTAGGAGAAAATTCTCACTCCAAGGACAGAAGGGTGCCCTCTATCCTACCTCTAACCGCTCATCCGCTCTCCTGTCTGCAGCTAAGTTTTTGAAATTATTGCCTTCACATTCCAAGAATTCACCTTTAGAGGTACAGCTCTATAAACAATCCTGATATTCTCAAGACTTGACTTTGAAATTACTCTGTAATTCAAATCGAGATCTTGATTGGTTTGCATCATACTTGAAGTACGATGCAGAGAAAACTCAATGTGGAGTTTTCATATTGAATTTTAAATTGTCACGTTGTACGTAGTAATTCAACATTTTAAAATTCAACCACAAAACACATGTAAGTTCATAGTCAATGAGAGTCGATATTCAATCCTTCATCATGCAACATACTATATGGGTGGGTGTGATGTTTAATAACATCGATTATTTATAAGTAGTACCAATTAAATACAGCCATGACCTGTTTGAGTCGTATGGTTAGATTAGATTATAGTAAGATTCGTACCATGGTGAGCTTGATATCATTTCATTGCTTTTAATTTCACTATTTGATTGAGATTTTAAAAACAATAAATGATTCACCTTGAAAAATGACAAGGTGTAGCCTGAATAATAGTGGGCTACGGCCTACTGTATTAGAAAGCAGGTAGGATTATACATGACTGGGTCTCAATGTTATTCTACATTATTTACGCTATAAACACTCACGAATAAAGCAAGTTCGCCTTTATAAATATAAATAAAATTAATGAATAAATAAATAGTGCTACACTTAGGATCAATGAATCACGAAAAATGTTTCTGATTCTTTCTTTTTGGTGTTTGCAAGGAAATAAAACTTTTGTCTATTAGTATGTTTATAATTTATCATGTCATCTTTTACGTCTCTTCTTCATAGACTTCCATCTAGATGCATGCTAAAAAAACTCAAGGAAATTTTGATTCTATTAGCCTACAAGAAAATAGCATTTAAAAGTATTCTCCGGTGATTCAAAACAAAATTTGAGGACAATTTCTAGTTTTCTAGTTTGGAACGCTAGCTTCTGTTTGACCAGATTTGGAATATAATAGCCTAGATGAGTTCTTAGATGTTCAAATGAAAAATGCCTATTCACAAAATTTGTATTAATTTACTCATTATTTCTTACAAAAATGCTGCTTCCCTTACCTTGACCGCCTAGACAGGTGAGGGAGGGGAAAGAATACAAAATTTCAATAATTTGAAGTTCATTAACAGTTTGGAACCGTACGCTTCAGTACGCTTCTAGGGCCTCAACTAAACACGATATTTATAAATTTCAACTTTCCAGGCCACATTGTTCTTCAGTAATGGTCATGCCAACTTCCAAAAATCGTTCATCTTATAAGAAATAGAAGCGATACTTTCAGTACGTCTAGAGCCATTCAACTAACCAGCCAAGTGTACTTTTCAAAAGTGGAATAATTT
Organism: Conomelus anceps; assembly: GCA_948455865.1. Taxonomy (NCBI): domain Eukaryota; kingdom Metazoa; phylum Arthropoda; class Insecta; order Hemiptera; family Delphacidae; genus Conomelus; species Conomelus anceps. Next base: position 60,141,035 of record OX418217.1, on the reverse strand, counting down.
GAAAATGTTGATAATGAATCAACATTCTTATGTAGAGCGTTACTCTGTCATAAGTTGTAGTGGTGTCTCAGTCAATAATTGGAGTATCGGAGCTCTAGAGAGGCCGCAAAAAACAATAGGCTACACAATAAGTATTTCGGAGAAGGATCAGCTTTCTACCTCCGTTAAATAGATATTAATGATCAATTTTCTCTTTGTTGCAGTTGTAGTAATTAGGCATTTTTGGCTGGGAACATGGAATATTGAATAAGTGTTAGGAATCGGCTATTTACGGAAGATGTTATTTGAATTATCTTCGGGAACAAGGTGGGAAAGCGAGCGAGACGATTTTTTACTTTTGTTGGTAGCGCGACGAGGCGTCGCTCCTTGTTTTCAACGCAATTAAACATAATAGCCTCATTAATGCACAATCAGGATGGCGTGTTGGCGAAGAGAAGAGGATCATCATTGGTGCTGCAGAAGATTGAGACGCGTGTAGCAGCCGCCTGTGTAGTAGTAGTAGTGGCCGGTGTGCAGGTGGCTTCCTTCAGACAATGGCATCAGACAGGAAGTGGTAAATTATGCTGACAACAATTTGGAAAGTAACAGTTGTTCATCTTCGATTCGAATGCACTGTCCGACTCTTACCGTTATTGATATTCGTAAGCAATGGTATGTTTTATCCAAAACGCTTTTTTCCTCACCGTCAATCTTTTTCAATCGAAGCAGCTCGTTTTCCTTAATACTCGAAAACCAACCAACGCGATCTCTCTCCTTCTCATTTCGTTGTCACATCGACCTTTACCGATCGATACCATCTTCGAATAATAGGATTAATTCGATGTTCTTCCGTTCAAATTCGAGCATTGTTGACCAGTGTCGGAGGCCAGTGAATAAGTTCCTTTCCTCTATTTACGAGGACGATCTCGATCTCGACCAGCTTATCGCTTCCCGATCCCGTCGTCTGACAGGGGCAATAAAGAGTATGAACCTGCAGCTCGCTCCCATGTTTAGGAGAAAGTTTCGACAAACATCATCGATTTCTTCCAAGTGGTCAGGAATCTACCGTTATTTTATTATCGAATGTTGTTATAGAGTCTCAATATCCTTCAACTAACTTTTCAAGTTAGCTGTGGCTTCTTTATTATTAAAAAACTTTCATATGACGTAATGGAAATATTATCAACAGAATTCGATCGAATTGATCGATTGAAGAACAATTTAACAAGATTGAATTGGTTCAATGAATAGGAATTATAATCGGAATTGTTGGTTAAAGGCTACAACGTTGGTTAAAGGCTAAGGTGACAACAACGTTTCGTTTCCATCATTTCTTGTTTTCAAAAACCAGTTCTATAGAAATTTCCGTTTATCAGTTTAGGTTATATTTGAATATAAATAATAATAATAATAAGAAGAAGCCCTGCAGAAGTCAATAGTATTGGATACATGCGCGATAACAAGAACATTTTTAAGCAGATAAAAAATGAATATATTAGACTAGGAAAAAAATAGTGTATATGGTATAGTGATAATGATAAAGTGAAAAAAAAACACGAACTGTAAATTTTTCCTAAAACTGCAGCTCTGGATTCCAATAAAAGCTTGTAGTTTGTAACATCACAGATTTTAATGTGCGCGGATTTGGTTAGTGTGCGCCATTTTTATGATAATGAGATTTTGAGAATTTCATGGACTTTGTGATCCACCAATGAGAAAACATCAAAAAACAGCTGGCGAGCAGTAAAGTACTTTTTTCGTTCATCAGCTGACTTTACCGCTTGCTGAGCAGTAAAGAGGTATTTCACAATCAGTTTTCAGTATGTACAGAACTACTTTACAATTTGCTGGTGTTCGTGCTGAAATTAATAGTTTTCGCGACGAAATTAATTCAATAAAAAATACATGTTCTGAAGTTAAAAATGACTGTAACAATTTACTAGCCGAGAACTTAGATTTAAAAAGCGGAGTAGTAGGGACTTGTCTGAACAAGTTTCCTAAATTGTTTAAGCAATTTAAATTTGTTTGATTTGTTTATCAAATTAAGTTTGAAATTTAATTGTCAAGTTGTAAGATTTATAAATGTAAAATTTGTTTATCAATTTATTAAAGATAATTTATTCCCTATCGTGTCGGCATGCCTTATCTTTAGTTTTGTTCTACATATGCACATTGGCCACCTCATTGTCTAGGGGTGCGTTTAGGCGAACCGACACTTGGTCGGTAATAATATATATATACTGTATTGTGATAATCCGGAAAAGAGAGAGGAGAAACTTGTCCGTGGTGTGAATAGTATTACAACAAATTTAGGCTTGTACAGTATTATTCTTAGTAAGATCAATCCAGCACTAATTGATTATGCAATGCACGCACTGCACACACGCTACGACCTATATTTTCGGTTTTATTCCTTTTCTTACTATACTTACTATTATTATAATATTGATTAGCAACATCATCGAGTTAATCATGATGAAAATTTTCCGTACTGAAATTCTGAAATTGCTTATACCTTGTATAAAATTTTTACTTAATAACAGGATTGTTAAATAGCATTTGGCTATTCGAGAGTGGTCTATCTATTGTTGATTTATTATCGCGGAATGAGATAAGAATATTGTCAAGTTCATTGATTCGACTGCTAATCGTTCTATCGGTCTAGTCTCCTAATTTTATTAATGATTGAACTATCATTATATAAGTTATCATAAATGAAATTACTGCTTGATAATCAACGTATACGATACAAAATTAAAAATTTATTAAGGTACATATCAATATTATCAATAATATGTATGAACTGAACAAGGAATGTAGAAAGGGGGTTGAAACGGACACACACACGTGGGTGTGTGTGTGTAGTGTTTGTGTATGCATGTATATGCTTATGTATGCATATGCATATTCATATTATTATTTTTCAATTTTTTTATATTTGCTTTGAGGAAAACTTTTCTCTTATTTATTCACCAACTATTAAATAATTTTCATTACTATTATTATTTTTTGCTTTTGAGGAAAACTTTTCTTTCATTTATTCATCAACTATAAAATAATTTTCATTATTTTTTTTTTTACTTGTATGCGAGCGGGGCGAGCGTGATGTTATTGTTTGTTATTAATGAACCAAAGTAACCATGGCAATATAGGTTTAGATGAGTTTAGACAAATTAAATGTGACTACCTTAGCGAACATCAAGATGTGACACAGTTCTTTGCAGGGGAGGAGACAAATTGCTTGAAAATAATTCACTTTAACATAAGAAGCTATCAAAAAAATTTAGATGAGGCTCTGGTAGTGTTACGGTACAGAGTTTGAGGGTGAAATTTGATGTTATTGCTCTTAGTGAAGCATGGGTCGACGATAGTAAAAGTTTAATTTATGTAGATGGATACGATGTTTACAGTACTAGTCACAATTGGAATAGAAGTGATGGTACCGTTGTTTACATAAACTCGGATTTGAGTGGAACTGTGAAACAGGTAAAAATAGGCGAAGCTTCTGAGTAGTTACAAAAAGTATGTCCTGGTGCAAAAAGCTGGTGCAACCTTGACCTTTGACATTGACTTTGACCCCGACCTTGACCTTGACCTTGACCCCGACCCCGGACCAGAAGTCAAACCGGAAGTAACATAGCAGACCGGAAGTCAAACCGGAAGTGACCCCCCTCGCCATAAAAGTGACCCCCCTCGCCCTAAAAAAAGGGGCCCCCCTCGCCATAAAAGTGACCCCCCTCCCCCTAAAAGTGACCCCCCGCACCCCAAAAGTGACCCCCCTTTTATATGTATAATGTACCTGTAACCTTTGTTCTGACGTGCATACGGTATCATCTCAACAAGATCAGCCTGATAGAGATCGTCTAGACCTTTCACAGTTACCATATGTGTTGGGAAATTCCGACGAGCTGACCTGTGCAACTCTCTTGCTATTGTAGCCTTCTCCATACTGATAAATATTAAATGTATACATATATATACTAGATGTCTATTCACTAGGCATTGAAAATGGTGCCAGAAATATCAGTCAGTGATTACGTAATGTTGCGCAATTATACACAGACATGTTTTTCCAGCATTGGAATGGTGCCAGAATGTCAAGGTCAGTGATTATGTAATGTTGCCCAATTATACACAGACATGTTTTTTCCTGCATTGGAATGACATCATACAGAATGTCAAGGCCAGTGATAACTCTAGAAGCAGGTCCCTGAGAAGAGTCACTTTTAGGGTGAGGGGGTCACTTTTAGGGGGAGGGGGGTCACTTTTAGGGTGAGGGGGGTCACTTTTGGGTGAGGGGGGCCACTTTTGGGACGTGGGGGTCATTTTTAGGGTGAGGGGGGTCACTTTTAGAGTGAGGGGGGCCACTTTTACGGTGAGGGGGGTCACTTTTAGGGTGAGGGGGGCCACTTTTTGGACGAGGGGGGTCACTTTTAGGGTGAGGGGGTCACTTTTATGGTGAGGGGGGTCACTTTTAGTGTGTGGGGGGTCACTTTTAGGGTGCGGGGGGTCACTTTTATGTGGAGGGGGGTCACTTTAAGGGCGAGGGGGGCCACTTTTAGGCGAGGGGGGTCACTTCCGGTTTGACTTCCGGTCTGCTATGTTACTTCCGGTTTAACTTCCGGTCCGGGGTCGGGGTCAAGGTCAAGGGTCAAGGTTGCACCAGCTTTTTGCACCAGGACATACCTTTTGTAACTACTCTTGTGGTCACCAAATCGACTTCAACTTGAATAAACGGCAATATTCAGTATTTGCTATTTACCGTAGTCCTGCTATGAACTGTGACATGTTCCTTCGGGACTTGGAACTTTTTTATGGCAACATCAATGACAGCTACACTTACATATTTTTGGGCGACACTTTTCTTGAAAACAGAGGGCATGCTGACAAGGATAGATACTTGGACATTATGTATACTTATGGATTTACCGAGTGTATTACTTTGCCAACAAGAGTAATGGATCATTCATCTTCGTGTAAAGATCATATTTTCATAAAACATCCTATCTATGTGGGTGTCAGCTCCGGAGTTTTGAAATCCAATGTTACTGATCATTGGCCGATTATCTGTAAAATAGATCAACCCCATCCTGATCCAAAACAACCTCTCAACTGCCTCCGCCATACATACTTGAATAAGGGCTTATTTCGGAGTCTGATTGAGGCTCAAACTTGGGAATCTGTGGTCAATACGGAGGAGGTTAATGAGAGCTGCAAGGAATTTTTAAAAATATTTTTTAAACTCAAAGCAAAATACGAACAGCCTGTTAGGGAGCATGCGTGTCACCGTAAATTAAAGCCATGGATTAGTACGGAAAGGATATTGGATATCAGGAAGTGGGATAGAATGAGTAGGTATGTTAGAAACAATCCCCTAGATCACCAGGTGATAAACAATTTTCATATGTTCAGGAATAACTTAAGTCAAAAAATGAAATATGCAAAAATAAATTATTACAAGAGGGAAATAACAAACAGTGCTCATAACCCAAGGAAGTTCTGGCAAATAATTAATGAGTATAGTGGGGAAAAAAAGAAAGATAGGCAGCCATTCCCTTTTCAGTCTCTATTACCGTAGGCCACAGATAGCAATGCGAATGGGGCTAAAGTTGTTGCAGACTGCTTTAATGAATTCTTCTCGCAAGTAGGCAACAAACTAGCTGCGGAGCTGCCTCCCCTCATGGGCCAGCAACCTAATGACGAGACCTTTTTCACGACCGACCTACAGTTTCGACTGGAGCCAGTCTCTGACAGACAGCTTACTCAGATTATTATGGACATGCGTGGCGATTCGGCTCTGGTTATTGACAATATACATGCAACTCTGATTAAGGACAATATCGACATCTTCTTGAAACCATTAAAACATTTAATCAATCAAAGTTTATCTTTTGGTGTGTTTCCAGATGAATTTAAAATTGCTAAGGTCATTCCAATTTTTAAAGCCAACTCCAGAAGTGACATGAACAACTATAGACCTATATCTTTACTGAGTGTTAAATCAAAAGTGCTGGAGAGATGTGTTAAATTGTGTACCACAATTAATATCCATAATTGACTATTATTTCTTTATTTACTAAACGTCCTGTATTTATCAGTTCTAGTGTTTTCATAACTCGCGGTTCCAATAAATAAATTAATTCTTACGTTGGCAACGGATGATTTCAATTGAGTGTTTCCTTTTTGTTGCGTTGGCGCTCCTGTCTTATAGCTAACAAAAAAAAGAGGAACCACTCGATCTTTCTATTGCATCCAGCCTTTTGTAGAAGTTACTAGACAAAATTTACGATGCAATGATTTTTATATCAAATATGGTCTAAGCACCAAATTTAATAATTCTTCAAATATGTGAGAGGAGACTCACTTTTTAATGTCATATATTTAGAGCCATATCCTTTATAACCCAGTTGGGTAAGTTTTTCAAATGTATTTCTAACCTTTCTCTTTCTTTAATCTGTGAATGACTTATTGAGACATTATTTTTTTTAAAGGGTTGATATAGTTTGAATTGTTAATGATCTTCTATAAAAAATCTCACTCTTATTCCTTTCTTTGATTTTGTCTCTTGTATCAATGAAGTCTGTTATTTATAAAATTGTAATTTAACTTATTATTAATAATATTATATCTTTCTGTCTTCAGAACTCAACCTGCTATTGCATAATGAAACTTGTCATAAGAGCCCTCTGCTCAATAAATTAAATATTATATTTTGTACTAATCATATCGGTTCTCAACAGGTTTTATATTTTGGTTAAATGAAATTGAAGCAGCTTAAATAATTATTTATGGACAAATAGAAATGAAATAGCCCAGCAGTATATTAATCAAAGGACAAATAAGAATGAATCTGTCATCACTACTTAATGGTAACAATTCGATATATATCTATGAATGGACTCTTCGATTACTACGTGAGTAAAGAAATTTAATAATTCATCAAAATCTTCTCCGTACATACTACGAGCCTACGTCTTAATATCTTCGAATTCAATAATTTACATTTCGTTCAACTCTACTGTTCGACTGCCTTCATCAATCCATGAATTTGTACTATTTTCTGACTTTTTTCTGTTTTCCATTTCATATTTTATAAATTTGTTAATCTCTGATTATATTATTTTTTGGCTCTAATTTTCGAATTTTCTGAGTGTTCCTATAGTACCGATGTTTCATTGATCTACCTTCCTCTGAGGGTTCACACCTTCCAAATAGTTAACAACTAGTGTTTAAATACATTAGGGGTTACAATTGGTAGCAGAATAGCGTGGTTTTATTTGGAATTAGATCTTTAAAATTAATAATCGGTGCTGTAGGAATTCTTTGAAATATGTAAGTATTCAATTTTGGGCTAATTGTACCCATTAGCCTAACCTAACTGTACTTTGCTGAGGTATTGCAAAGGCTAGCTTTGCATTGTAGCCTGCTTAACTCAATTTACTTTCATGAAATTTATTTCTTGATTTTAGAGTTATTGTTGTAATTTAATTTTATTTTCTCAATATGGACTTGATTACGCAAATCGTATATCAGGATATTGACTTGAAAAAGTTTGTCGCTCACAGGATTAATCCAGACCACTTATCTAAAGATAATCTTGTTTTTGAGTTATTATCTCTCGGTGAAGTTATTGATGACCTTGATGTAAATGCCTTACGTACAAAGTACCGTTCTGTGATAAATAATCACAGTAATAATGAAGTTCAAAGGATTGTTGATATTTCAACTTATTCAAAATCGGCTGATGCAATTAATGAAGGACTACCCTCCCTATCCAAATCTATTGTTGAATTCAAAGAAATTCCATGTGAAGAAAGGGATAAGATCAGGAAAACTTTAAATAAAATTGAATCTAGATTTATTCACTTACATAACCGAATTCGTATGATGATTCCTTTTTTGGTTACAAGAACCCAAGTAGATAATTATTTGGATGATTTATCGATCATGGCCAATAAAATGTTGGAGCATTACCATAATATTTTGTTGCTTCATACTGTAATTTCTAGCAGACCTTGTTCTCCAAACCCTGAAGTACAACCTAGTACTAATCTCTTGCAATTACCTAATTTTTCTCTCCAACAATCAGTCAATAATCAAACTGGAGCATGTAGTAATGTTGCCTTAGGTGCTATTTCTAAATCATTTGATTTTAATTCTAATAAAAAGGTGTTGGACACTAGAGTTCATGACAGAAATTCTGCTTATACTCAAGCTTCTGTTGTTAATAGTAGCCAACCTAACTATAACAATATGAATGCTGGAGCCCATGTGATTCCCAACCCGCCTGTAGCAACTGAGAGTTTTTACAATAAACTAAGAAATCCTCTCGAATCCATACTAAGTGATATTCAGATATGTGATGGACTTGATATCGCAAAGTTACTGGAATTTTTGCATGCAGCTATTAGAATTAGGAAATTGACACCTATCTCTGATCACAACTTATTACAGATACTTTCACCATATACTTCCGGACCATTGGCCGATAATATTTCATTGTCATTGAGTATGAATTCAAACTTTGAGGAATTTCACAAGAATATTTTGCGAAATTTTATTCCTGAACGCTTACTTGTAAGTATCAAAGCTGACAAATACTATCGCTTGCAATCACCGCATGAGCCTTTATCATCTTTTGTGACCAGTATTAAGAATGCTTCTGAATTACTCCTATTAAAGGAAAGTGAGGGCGAAATTGTAAACACAATACTCAGTGGAATTAACCCAGATGAGAGATCTAGACTTTCCCTTATGCAAAGACCAGCAACATTTCAGGATTTAAATAATCTTTGCATCCACTCACAGAATATTGCTTTCACAGACTTTGAAAGGAATCGTATATTTAATTCAGTGCATGATAGGCATACCGATAAAGTTAGTAATTCTGCTCTCAGCGATAATAATAATAGTGGAATTAATAGGACTCGTAATCATGATAAGTCTAATGTTACTTGTCATGCATGCGGAAAGCGAGGTCATTATGCAAATCAGTGTTACTCAAAAAACGAGAAGCGCCCAATTCAAAAGGACAAGTCTTGACATTGAATAAAATAATAAAAAGGAAAAATTTGAAACAAAGATTAGTCTCAGGTCATAGAAGTCAGAATAAAATAAAAAAAAAATAATAATAAAAATAATCGTATTGGTAGAATAAAAAGGAATCTTTGTGGAGTGATTAATTCTAATAACAATCTTCCCTTTGTTTATGTAGAATTCAATAATAAGGAGGTAAATTATCCGGCACTTATTGATACTGGCTCCACCTATAGCTTTCTATCAAATGAGGTATTTGAGGAATTATCTCGTGATCCTAAATTTAATATCAAAGTTAATGAGATAAATGTCTCCTGTTCTACAGCTAATTCTTCGAAATTAAAAATAAAGAAATCTTGCATTTTGAAGATAAAGATAGAACATTTGTCTTGGAAATTCGAATTCCTTGTAGCCGATAAACTACCTGTTAAGGTCATACTAGGTTCTGACTTTCTCTCTCATACTCAAATGATAGTAAACTTATTTACTCAGAAATATTATTTTTGTTTTGATTATGGTTTAAAATTCTCTTTGAATTCTGATATTGGAATGAACAATGTAGGTAAGAAACTTTCTGTTAATAATGTATTAAAAAAGATTGTTCCTGGTGATAAATCGCATCTCACTAAATCCGAATTAGCTAAAGTGAACTGTATTATTAATGAATTCCCGGATGTATTGACTCCTAGAGTAGGTGGTACCGATCTTGTACAATATGATATTAAATTAACATCTAATAAGATTATTAGATCACAGCCATATCCTTTGAATCCTATAAAAACTAAGGCAATGAAAGAAATTTTACAGAAACTATTGAAGGATGATATTATTGAAACTTCCAGTTCACCCTACAGTAGTCCTTGTTTCTTAGTTCCCAAAGGAGAAGATAAATGGAGATTGGTAGTCGATTATCGTCGTCTTAATTCTATTGTAGAACTCCAAGCTGGACCTATAGGTGACATACAAAGCTCCTTCCATCATTTTTCAAAGGCTAGATATTTTACCACCTTGGATCTTAATAATGCCTACGGTCAAATCCCGCTAACTGAATCATCAAAGAGACTTACTGCCTTCGCAACTCCATTTAATCTATATCAATACAAACGTATTCCTAACGGTATTTCTTCTGGTGCCCAAGTATTATCAACTTTAATGGAAAAAATATTTGGTGATATGAGATTTAAAACAGTTTTCTTCTACTTGGACGATCTCATTATTTACACCGAGTCATTTGAAACTCATCTTGAAGTGCTTCATGAGGTTTTCCAACGTTTAAGAAAGGCTAATCTCACTGTCAACCCTGACAAGGTTACCTTTTGCGTCCCAAATATTTCTTTTCTCGGTCATATTGTTTCGCACAATTCTATTAGCATTGACCCTGATAGGACTAAGGCCATCACTGATTTTCCAGTACCTAAGAAAGTTAAAGATATACAACGTTTTATTGGAGTTTTGAATTTCTATCATAGATTTATTCCTAATCTGAGTGAGTTGGCTGCCCCACTTAATGCTCTTAGGAAGAAGGATGTAAAATTTATCTGGACCCCAGAATGTCAGAAAGCATTCGATAAGTTGAAGACTATTATAACGCAACCTCCTGTGTTAAAAATTGCTGATTTTTCCCGCCGATTCGTCCTTCAGACTGACGCCTCCTCTGTAGCTTTAGGTTGTGTATTAGGTCAATATTATGGAGATACACTCGCTCCTATTGCCTTTGCCTCACGCACCTTAACACCTTTTGAACGAAAATATTCGGCATATGAGAAAGAAGCATTAGCGGTACTTTTTGGAATCGAAAAGTTCAAATTTTTCATTGAACATACGAGATTCACTCTGCATACTGATAACGCTGCCTTACAGTGGGTACTAAAAAATCCTAAACCTCTTGGTCGTATTGGACGCTGGATCCTTAGAATAAATTCATTTTCCTTTGATGTAGAACATATTCCTGGTACTCAAAATATTATTGCTGATGCCCTAAGCAGAATGTTTGAAGATAACAATTATGAAGAGGATAAAAATGATGTTCCTTCATGTAATATCACACTCTGTGATTTTCCCTTATGTTTTGAAGACATATTACAATATCAGAAACAGGATGAATTTATTTCTGATATTGTTAATAAGAAATCCCGTGGTGAGGATATCTTTCCTTATTCAATTTCTAAGGGAATGTTACTCTATAATTGTCGCCATGACAATCAAACAAAGGTTGTTATCCCTCACATTCTAAAACCTATGATATTCAAATACTATCATGAAACTATCTTTGGAGCACACGCAGGATATTTGAAAACATTAAATAAAATAAAGGAAAATTTTTTCTGGAAAGGAATATCTAAAGATATTAGTTTATTCATTAAGAATTGCAAAATTTGTTCTATGAGCAAGCCTGCACAAAAAACCAATTTTGGATACCTTGCCTCTTCTGTAGCAACCCAACCTATGGAGAAATTATTTATTGATTTTGTTGGTGTTCTCCCTCGCACTGTAAGTGGTAACACCATGATATTTTCTTGTGTAGATGCATTCAGTAAATATTGTTGGTTGATACCGATTAGGAAAGCAACTTCTATAATTTTATGCAAGGAGCTTGAGAAAATATTTGTTAATTTTGGGTTTCCAAAAACCATAGTCTCAGATAACGGTCCTCAATTTAAGTCACACTTGTTCAAGAACTTCTGTTTCCAGAAGGGTATAGCTCATGTTACGACTACCGAATATTATCCTAAACCTAACCAAGTTGAAAGGATTCACCGCAGCTTGAAGTCTTGTCTTATCGCATTCAATTCTAATAAGCAGAACAGGTGGGATTTTACGTTGCAGTGGCTTCCTTTATCTTTCAATAGTGCGTTCCACGAAAGTAGTAAATATACCCCTCATGAACTAATGTTTAGGCATAAATTGAATAATCCCCTAAATAATATTTGGAAAATCGACCAGATCCTTCCTACTAAGTTTGTAGTTGACACTAATAAAATTTGGAAATCAGCCTATGAGAATTTGATGAAGTCTCATAATTCAAGTAAGAAAAGGTATGATATGTACCGTAACCCAATTCCATTCAAAACTGGAGACACAGTTTATCTTAAAACAAACCCGATAAGTAAAGCTGTAGATAAAATTACTGCAAAATTGTTGCCGAGATATTCAGGTCCATATTTAATCAAGGAATGGATTACACCTGTTAGCGTTAAACTTTTCACCATTGACGGTAAAGATTTTGTGCGCAGAGCTCATGTTAGTCAATTAAAGAGTGGTACTATTTCTAAATAGTTACTTCATCATTTTGACTTTTACTCTTGATTTGTCCTTAGTAACATATGTGGTGGACGCATCCATATGCTACTTGTATGCATTTATATGCTACTTGTAAATAGGTACTTAATGAGTTGCAACTCAGAATAATAAACTTATTACCTGAATTAGTCTTAATTTTAAATCATACTTGAATTAACTAAGTATTGATATTAAATTAATCTTAAGTCATTAGAATTACTTAGAGTTTAGCTTGATATTTTTCTTATTTTATATCTAAGCTTATTCTTAAGTTATCTTAAATATAATTGATTTTGTATGAATATATTTGTACGTAAATCATTAATCAATCTTGCTATACATTTTATTATTGTTATGCTTAGATTGCTTGTACTCTTCACTTACTCTGTTTCCTGTGAATTTATTGCAACAAGTTCGTTGTCTATTTTCCGAAACTTGGTCTGTTTTCTTATCTTGAGTAACTTTCTTTTTAGTCTTCTTATTTTATTTACTTGGTGCATTCCTTGTAATTATTTATGCATATTGTATTTTATTGGACTTGCGATTTGTGAAAGCACTGATATAAAAAAAAAGGAAGTGGTGTCAAGCTGTACACTTGACATCTATCCCTGGAAATAGTTTCTTCTTATTCTAAATTTTTATCCCTGTGTCATTTCGCCTGGCCAGCTGAATGTACACCTTAAATTTTAATTAGTCTTAATTCTGGTACATATTTTATTGTATGTTCCAAATTAAGCCTCCCCAGGCAAGGAGTTCTGTACCAGAATTAATATCCATAATTGACTATTATTTCTTTATTTACTAAACGTCCTGTATTTATCAGTTCTAGTGTTTTCATAACTCGCGGTTCCAATAAATAAATTAATTCTTACGTTGGCAACGGATGATTTCAATTGAGTGTTTCCTTTTTGTTGCGTTGGCGCTCCTGTCTTATAGCTAACAAAAAAAAGAGGAACCACTCGATCTTTCTATTGCATCCAGCCTTTTGTAGAAGTTACTAGACAAAATTTACGATGCAATGATTTTTATATCAAATATGGTCTAAGCACCAAATTTAATAATTCTTCAAATATGTGAGAGGAGACTCACTTTTTAATGTCATATATTTAGAGCCATATCCTTTATAACCCAGTTGGGTAAGTTTTTCAAATGTATTTCTAACCTTTCTCTTTCTTTAATCTGTGAATGACTTATTGAGACATTATTTTTTTTAAAGGGTTGATATAGTTTGAATTGTTAATGATCTTCTATAAAAAATCTCACTCTTATTCCTTTCTTTGATTTTGTCTCTTGTATCAATGAAGTCTGTTATTTATAAAATTGTAATTTAACTTATTATTAATAATATTATATCTTTCTGTCTTCAGAACTCAACCTGCTATTGCATAATGAAACTTGTCATAAGAGCCCTCTGCTCAATAAATTAAATATTATATTTTGTACTAATCATATCGGTTCTCAACAGGTTTTATATTTTGGTTAAATGAAATGGAAGCAGCTTAAATAATTATTTATGGACAAATAGAAATGAAATAGCCCAGCAGTATATTAATCAAAGGACAAATAAGAATGAATCTGTCATCACTACTTAATGGTAACAATTCGATATATATCTATGAATGGACTCTTCGATTACTACGTGAGTAAAGAAATTTAATAATTCATCAAAATCTTCTCCGTACATACTACGAGCCTACGTCTTAATATCTTCGAATTCAATAATTTACATTTCGTTCAACTCTACTGTTCGACTGCCTTCATCAATCCATGAATTTGTACTATTTTCTGACTTTTTTCTGTTTTCCATTTCATATTTTATAAATTTGTTAATCTCTGATTATATTATTTTTTGGCTCTAATTTTCGAATTTTCTGAGTGTTCCTATAGTACCGATGTTTCATTGATCTACCTTCCTCTGAGGGTTTACACCTTCCAAATAGTTAACAACTAGTGTTTAAATACATTAGGGGTTACAATTGCAGTTACAAAAGTATTTGGAGGATAATAACTTGCTTTCTAACTGCCAGTTTGGTTTTAGGAGAAGCAAGAATACAGAAGATGCTCTATTTGCAATAAACAAATTTTTTATGGATGCAATTAATGTAAATGAGAAAATACTTACCGTTTTTGTGGACCTTGCCAAGGCCTTTGACTCTATTGACAGGAACATTCTTTTCTCTAGACTAGAGCAAATTGGTGTGAAGGAGGTGGCACTGAAATGGTTCAGGAGCTATCTCAGCAATAGGAAGCAGGTGGTGGCTATTGAATCTCAGTCAAGTGGTATAATGCGCGTGGATTATGGAGTCGTGCAGGGCAGTACACTCGGGCTGGTTTTGTTTCTTGTTTATATAAATAATTTAGATAAGCTGGACATATTGGGCAGGTTTTTCCTATTTGCCAACAACACTGCAGTTGTATTCAGAGGTAAAAATTGGAATGAGGTATACCTGAATGCTGAAGCTGGAATGAGGAAGGTCAGGAAATGGTTTGACCATAACGTCCTAACCATGAATGTCAGCAAGACAAAATGTTTGCCTATAGCGCTCAGGTCCACTGGCGAGCCTCCCGACAACTTAATTCTCAAACTGCATTCATGTGGTGATGCTTGCAGTGCAACTTGTGATTGTGGTGTGATCGAGAGAGTGAGCAGTTACAAATATCTTGGTGTTATAATAGATTCTAAACTAAAATATAATATTCACATTACTAATTTACACAGGAAACTAAGAAAGATGATTTACGTTTTTCACCAGCTAAGTCTGATTCTAAATAAAAAAGAAATTAAATCCGTTTACTACGCTTACATCCAATCGACTCTAAGTTACAGTATTATCACTTGGGGTGGAGCTTTGAAAACCACACTGGAGCCACTGTACGTGGTTCAGAAACTAATAATTAAAGCTGGATTAAAACTGAATAGATGATTTCCAACAGAACACCTCTTTCACACCATCAGTTTGCTATCCGTCAGGCAGCTGTATATGAAAAATATACTCATTTTTACATACAAAAATACAAATATAGTTGCCTCAGGCGTATTGCATGACCACTACACAAGGAGCGCTGTGAGTGTTGGCATTCAGGTCCCTAGAATTATTAAATCAATTAATTACACTAATCCATACTATGTGGCAAATATCCTGTTGAGGAAAGCTCCTGAAGAGTTCAGAAGACCAAACACGAGCATGTTGGTGTACAAGAAGCTGGTGAGTGGCTGGCTGTTTGCGACTGGACCCGGTGAAGCTGAACGTTTGCTTGACCCTGTTTACAGACCTAGAACTTGACTATTGACTTCACTCTTTCCTAATGTACATTCTATTCAGTTTTGCTTACCAACCGATTCTTCTTCTATCTATTTATTATATATTACTTTTTTCCCTCTCATTTTCTTTGATTCTTATTGGTGACTGTTCTCTCTATCAAGCTGTGTATTGTCTCTTTCTCTTGCATTTAACATTCTTTCAAAAACAAAACAAACAAAAAAAAAAAAAAAAGAAAAACGGGCTGATGTTTGTTGGGGTAACCAGGATATGCAGTTATTTGGGGGGAACTCGTCCCACACACAAGTTGCTGACTCATGTGGGACTACCCCTTTATTGTTGGTATCAATTTGTATTTTTTATAATGTACTGCAATATATATAATAATGTGTGTGTATTTTTTAAAATGTACTGCAATATATATAATAATGTGTGTGTATATTCTGTATTTCACATTTCTGTATTTTCCTTTATGTATTGTCACGGCACAAAATATTCTTGCCACAAAATATATCGATATATCCATACTGAATATCGACTAGCAATTGATTCAACCTATTCTCGATCACAACAGTCAGGTTGACAAAGTCAACGAGAAATAAAATAAAACAAAATAAAATTTAAATAAAATTTAAAATAAGAATATTTACTATATGTTTTCATGTTTGTCGTTACTTGTAAATAAGGTTTGGAAGATTCAAATTGGCAGCACTGTTTGGACCAGGCCAGCCTCATCATATGACATCTGTCAAACATTCCTCTACTAGTCAGATACATTGCGATCGCAACAAACTTCTGCATACAAACTAAATTGAAATTTAATTTCCTGATGGAAATAAACAATACATCCTCTGCTGTTCGAAATATTGAGTTTGGGACCCAGCCGGCCCACATACAGTCTGCTCAATTCAAATCAACCTGCAAATACCGCCAGAGCCCAGCAGCCAATAGGAAGGCAGCTCCAACTACCGGCAATTTAGAAAAGCCCTACCTACCTCCAAAAAAGGATAGGGTGCAAGGGTCAAAAAACAAAACAGAGGACAGAAGAAGGTCAAAAAAGAGATATAGGCTAAAAGAATTAGGAGAAAACGAAAAAAATTATATATTCTAAATTCTATTTCATGTGTGAAATGAATTATGTGCACTGATCAGTTCCAATAATTTCTGGGCCCAGGTATTTACCAAATTGTTAATTAGTTTAGTGCTTGGCCAAGTATATTGTTTATAATTGTGATACATGTTTCAATCTTTTTTGTTACTCACGGATTAGATGTGGCTAATCCACAACCAGCCGGTCATAATAATTATAAATATTGAATTGCTCCTATCACGAATATTATTTTCCATATTAAGTGCGATTAATGCCATATATCATGTGTAATTAAATGTTATTTATTGCCTAATTTGATCACTATAATAAATCTGTATGATTCCATACCCAGATTTTTTATTTCATGAAGGTACCCATAACACAGCAAGATTACACTGGAGGTTGTAGGTGTGAAACCTGGCACCCTCCTGCGTCACTTGGGACAGTTTCGTGAACTGAGTAGTTCATGGCGCCCATTCTTTGACATAATTTATAATGGTGAAACATATCCATACACAATGCGTTCACTTGTCACAGTGATCCATAACATATGGCACCCAACCAGAGGGCCACACTAACCATGAGGGGCAAATGAGATTGTCAAAACTATAGTAGTGAATTTATATTGCCAAATTAAAACTTTCATTAAGAATTATATCACTCGAGTTGACAGTGTGTCTTCAAAAATATTAAATTCTATGAAAGTCACTGAAGACAATTCGTGTATAATATTCAGTGAGGGCATATTTATTCACACACTCAGTCAAATAACTCTGAGTAATTATACTAGAGTTACAAGTGATAAAACTAAGCACTTGTTCAATTTCATAATTTGTAATCAATTTCGGCCTAGTCAATGCCAACGATTATACTATAAATTAGCTCAGATAATCCATACTGCAAACACTAATGCAAATATTATGTTATACCAAATAATTTGGATAACATATTATGGTGAATATAGCTCAATACTCACAATATTTGGTTACAACACATGACCTACCTGCACTTCAGCCTATATTTATTGTTATATGTCATTATTGTTTGTATTTGTGTTGATGCAAGCTTTTGCCTCATTTTATTGTCTTTTCGCCCTGTTAATTCCAAAAAGTGCGGAAGTACACGTATTTCGTTCATGCATCTCTGTATACCGGCCTAACAACATGGATAACCGGCTTGATACACAAGAATCGCCTATTCCGGTGTCGGATAGTTCTTCAACAACTGAAATGTCACACTCACATGGAAGAAGCAGTATAACCGCTGCAAATTTTCAACCCGAAAATTTAGCCCATTTATCTTCCACCCAAGTTGAAGAGGAAACATCCAATATTCAATCAAAACCATCTGACACAAGCTCACCCACATCACCCCTAATGTTACAACAGATACCTAACCTAGCAAGTAACCCTACTCTGATCCCCAGTGGGTGGGGGTAGTAGAATTGCACCCACAGTATCCCTGCTTGTCGTAAGAGGCGACTAAAAGGGCAACTGTCCGTTGACCTCATTATCCTAGAAACCTATCCTTTATCCTGCTCTTCATCCCAGCCCCTTCCTCCACCCTTTCCTCTATCTGTTATAGGCCAACCCAAGGTGTGATGTGAACCGTGCTGATGGGTGGATGGCACTGGGCCTTTTGTACAGTGTCTCAAACGGTGCCTGCAGGACACCAGGCGCCCTCCTGCAGTATGTAGCCTTGCCCGGGCATGCGGGGCTCTGTCCGGGTTGACTCCACTTCCCTAGCTGCTCGTGGGAACCACATGAATTTCCAAAATTCAAAACAACCAGAACCAAACCCCAAGGTAACTCCAGAAGTTGCCTTGCCCTCAAACCCATCAGGATCCGCCCCATCAGGGCAGGTTCCTCAATCTGAAATGGGTGCATCAGGAACACAGGAGGTTCCGTTGCATTCTCATGTAGAGGCTATCAACATTGAGAAGGCTTCTATGGATATCAACATGGACGACATGAGCTCAATCGCATCAGCCCCACTGGAGGGGGAGGATGAGCTTCTCAGAAGTCCAGAAACACCAAAATCTGCCGGTATGCTTGAAGATGCCATAGAGCAACTGAGCAGCTTGCGGGTGAAGAAACCAAACCTCATCACTGCCCAAAGAAGGGCGGCCATTCAGGCAAAACTTCTTGAGAGAGGTGAAGCTTTTGACCCAGCAAAGTTTCGGAGGGGTAAAAAGAAAAAACCTAAGAGACCAGAGATGGGTGAAACTCCAGGCACAAATGTGGGTCTAGAGGCTGGGTCAAGGGTGGCCAAGCGCCCTAGAGGCAACATGGCCACCCCTCCCTCAGCAGAAAGACCTACAAAAAAGGCCAGGAGTGGAACTCACAGAGGTCATGATGTCCAACCCCTTAATCCAGGGACTTCTAGTAAAGGAGTCTCTTACAGGGACATTTCTGCCACCAAAATGGCCATTGTCTTGGAAAGCTATCCTGAGGCTAAGCTTTCAGCAGAGCAAGGAGAAGTCATTGAAGACGCCATTATGGATGAGCTCCGACCCCTAGAGGACAGCTGCACTCCATCATTTGCAGGCACCTACATGGAAAAAGGTGTCTTGATTATATCCTGCATTAACGATGCTACTAAGCATTGGCTGGAGGTACTCATCCCCAGACTCAAACCACTTGGGGAGAAGAAACTCATTGTTGGTCTGAGGAAAGACATTGTGAAGTCAATGAGGGTATTCTTTAGAGCTCATCCAAAGCTTCTGAAAATGACTCCAGAAAAGGTCCTTGAGATGCTTGACAAGCAAAACCCCACCTTGAAGGTGAAGGAGTGGAAGGTCCTGCCAGCCAAGCCAGACCCAAAAGGTTATGGATTTGTCTGTTTCCTGGATGAGGCCTGCTTCAATGCTGTTAGGTCGGCCAACTCTAGAGCCAACCTAGGACTCTGGCAAGTCTCAATTGTCTCAACTACAATCAAGGACAATGCCCAGGGTCCTCCAGATCAATCTACATCACAGTAAAGCAGCCTCAGCTGCTTTCTGCCAGTTCTTCCTCAGAGAGGGATTTGACCTGGCACTGATCCAGGAACCATGGCTTCACCAAGGAAGGGTTGCAGGCCTGGGCGATACCAAGGGTAGGTTAATTTACTGTACCTCTCTCAAAAATGTCAGAACCTGCATACTTGTGAAGAGAGGTATGGACTGCCTAACACTCACTGAATTCTGTTCTAGAGATCTCACTGCGGTGTCTATAACCTGGAGCAATGAAGGCAAGGAATGGAGCACAATTGCAGGCTCGGTTTACTTGCCTTACAACTCCGGGGACCTTCCTCCATCAAGAGAACTCAAACTTCTGGTGGAGTCATCTTGCGCTGGCGGACAACAACTCCTTTTAGGTTGTGATGCCAATGCTCATCACACAATTGGATGGGGAAGCTCTGACACCAATCCAAGAGGTGAGGCTCTCCTTCAGTTTCTCATATCTAATAATCTTTATGTCTGTAATGCTGGAAACCGTCCGTTACACGAAATCGAAGTGAGGTTATTGACATTACACTTTGCTCAGAAGGACTCCTTAGTGCCATCGACAATTGGCACGTAAGTCATGAGGCCTCTTTGTCTGACCACAGGTACATCTGTTTTAACCTGCAAAGTAAAGGCAGCTCATCCTGCTATCGAGATCCAAGGAGAACAGAATGGTCACTCTATAAGTCTGACCTCCTGTCTCAACTTGGATCATTAGGCAGGAGGGTCACCTGCTTTGCAGACATTGATCAGATTGCTTCCGATCTGCAGAATGCAATCATAAGCTGCTTTCAGGACAATTGTCCATTGCGGCGGGGACAGAGTCATACTAATACTAAGTGGTGGACTGCTGACCTTGACCGCAGAAGGGCGGTTGTCAGGAAGCTTCATAACCATTGCAAACGGAGCTGTAACAGGGAACCATACCATAGGGCACTCACAGAATACAGCCTTGCAATCAAGAAAGCCAAAGAGAACTCTTGGAGACTGTTTACACAGGAGGTAAATAGTCTTAGGGCAGCAGCAAGACTGCAGCGTGTCTTAGCTTCAGGCCCAATTGGCCTCCTGGGAACTCTGCGGTTACCAGGGGGACAATATACCACTGGAACTGGTGGAAGTCTCAAACTTCTCCTTGAGACTCACTTTCCAGACTGTGTTTTTGAGGGTGCTTGCTCAGGCATGTCCGGCAACAGCGAAATGGGCTCACGGCCAAGAGCTGATCGTGGAAGCTGGACTTTAGCCAGACGTATTGTCACACTTTCCAAAGTTAAATGGGCCATCTCCAAGTTTGGCCCATTCAAATCTCCTGGGGGGGACGGTATCATACCGGCTATGTTGCAGCAAGGACCAGAAGCTCTCTTGGTCCTCCTGTGCGAACTCTTCAGAGCAAGTCTGGCTTATGGGTACATCCCTCAAGCCTGGCGCCTCAGTAGGGTGGTCTTCATTCCCAAGAGAGGAAGAGCAGACTACTCAACTGCAAAATCATTTCGCCCCATCAATCTTACATCGTTTCTCTTGAAGACACTGGAGAGACTGGTGGAGAGACATCTAAGAAAGTGCTTTCAGGTACTCCTCTTCATTGGAATCAGCATGCCTATCAGCCTGGTAAGTCCTGTGAAACAGCCCTGCATCAACTTGTGAGCAGGGTGGAGGACAGCCTTGCTGCCAAGGAGATTGCTCTATGCACCTTCATGGACATTGAGGGTGCTTTTGACAATGTTACTTACATGGCCATGGTCCGGGCAGTGCATGGGCGTGGTCTTGAGTCTGCTATATGTAGGTGGATTGAGGCCATGCTCCACTCCAGGCGGATCAGGGCTGATCTTCAAGACAAATCGATGGTGATCATACCTGCAAAAGGTTGTCCGCAGGGAGGTGTGCTTTCTCCTCTTCTGTGGAACCTTGTGGTGGATGGTCTCCTCTGTGAACTCACTAGTAGAGGCGTCTTTGTCCAGGGCTATGCAGATGACATAGTCCTCATGGTACAGGGAAGGTTCACAAATATTGTTGCTGATGTCATGAACGTCAACCTTCAATTTGTTAATGACTGGTGTCTTGGAGAGGGACTAAGTATAAATCCCTCAAAGACTGTAGTTGTTCCATTTACAAGGAAAAAGAACCTGGAATCTCTCTCCCCATTGAAACTTGGACCAACACAGCTCAAAGTATCAGGTATAGTCAAATACCTAGGGCTGACTATCGACTCCAAGCTGACTTGGAACAATCATTTGAATAATATACTGCACAAAGCAAAATGGGCGCTTATGACGTCCAGGAGATTTGCAGGCTCCATGTGGGGGATCAAGCCTCACATAGCGCTGTGGCTGTACAAGGCAGTAATAAGGCCTCAAGTCACATATGGATCACTAGTCTGGTGGACAAAGGTGAACCAGATTACAGCTACAGCCAAACTCACAAGTTTACAAAGGATGGGCACACTCCTAGTCACTGGAGCTTTCAGGAGCAGCCCATCAGCAACTCTTGAAGTTGCTCTTGGCTTGCTGCCCTTGGATATTTTTATCAAGGCAGAAGCACGAAAATCAGCCTATCGATTGAAAGTCGCAGGCCAATGGAGGGAAGGCCTGTCTGGAACAGGCCATTGCACAATCACCAAAGCTGTTGCTCATAGCCCTGTGCTTGAAATGACTTCAGATGTCATGAGTACGGAGATGGTTTTCACTAAACCTTTTTCTGTTAAATTCTGCTCTAGAGAGGAGTGGAGGTCTGAGGAAGGGCCCTATATCAGGAGAGGTAGCCTTGTCTGGTACACAGACGGCTCTCTCATTGAAGGGAAATCTGGCTATGGGGTGTACAGTGAATCACCCAGAACAGAAATCTGTGCAAGTCTGGGACAATACTGTACTATCTTTCAAGCAGAAATTTGGGGCATCATGGCTTGTGCCAATATAGGCATTGCCAGATGCTATTGCGACAAGCATATAGTAATCTTGTCAGATTGTCAGGCAGCCCTCAAGGCTCTTGACTCTAATGAAATCAAGTCAAAATTGGTGTGGGAGTGTCACAAAACACTCAGCAAGCTCGCAACACACAACTCTGTGCATCTTGGTTGGGTACCTGGCCATGTAGGCATAGGTGGCAACGAGTGTGCAGATGGGCTTGCTAAGCAAGGTTCTAGTAGGTCATTCTTTGGCCCAGAGCCAAGCTGTGGCATAAGAAAAACTACTGCCTTCCACACAATAAACAAATGGTCCAGGGACTTAAATCACCAGCAATGGCAAGGTCACTCAGGCCAAGCACTTGGCAAAAGGCTGCTAGCAGACACAAGCTCCTACTTCACCAACTGGCTGGTGAGGCTGGGTAGAGGTCAGGTTAAGCAGCTGATTGCTCTGATAACTGGACATGGCCACTTCAGGAAACATCTCCACACAATTGGACTCAGAAATGAAAGTCAGATGTGTAGGCTTTGCAATCAGTCTGAAGAGACTGCCAAGCATATCATACTGGATTGCGAGAGACTCGGGGCAAGGAGAATGGCTCTGTTTGGCTTTAAGCAACCAGGTGATGAATGGGACGTTAGCATAGGGAAGAAACTCCTGGATCTTGTAAAGGGCACAGGTATTGGTTTGCCTAACTGACGTACTAGGGACACACAATAAGCTTCGGTTGACGTGTGAGGATCTTTGAATCTTCTGGATCTTTGAATCCGTCCCTTCATAACATAACATAACATAACATAACCCTACTCTGAGCGACATACTAGCTATCCTATCAACAATGAGA
The DNA here is from genome assembly GCA_948455865.1 of Conomelus anceps. Lineage (NCBI taxonomy): Eukaryota > Metazoa > Arthropoda > Insecta > Hemiptera > Delphacidae > Conomelus > Conomelus anceps. The sequence continues at coordinate 60,117,667 of OX418217.1, read as the reverse complement.
ACAGAACAATCTCTGAGCATCTCGGCGTTGAATGATGAAGTGAAAAGTCAGATAAATGAGAACAAGAATGAATTCAGAATCGATATGGGTAACATAATAGGGCATGTTGATGAAATAGGTGAAAAGATGAATGTAGTAAGGGCCGAGATTCATGCAAAATTGGATTCAGTGACAGATGACATTAGTAAACGAATTGATGACTGCAGTCAAAGGATACAAGCCGTGTCTACCGAATTAAATCAGCGCACACAGCAGACAGATCAGAAAATGAATAAAAATCAGAAGGAAATAAGGAGGGAATTATCTGATAGTATCGATGGAATTCAGGGGAAAATAACTGAATTAACACAATCTATAACAACCGAAATAGGTCAAATAAGCGCCCAACATACTCAGGTTGAACAAAAATGTATTGAATTGGGTATAACAGTTAGTACTAATCACACAGGTGTCACTACACAGTTACAGAGTTTACAAGGGCAGATTAACTCAACTAATGCTAGCCTAGACTCCGTAAAAAACAAAATAGAAAACATAAATTTTACAGAGCGCATCTCATCACCTGAAAACAGTGTACCTAACCTATTCAATACACTCGCTCAGTTTGATAATTCAGTACGGACCGTTCACCCAATTGAATTCATCCAGCAAATAAAGACAATAAATGAACTCCAAACTATACCTTGGCGAATTTGGCAAATTGTATTAGCCACCCACCTGCAAGGCGAAGCTCTCATTATTTTTCGAAATCGTTTATGTCAAGTAGGTAACCTCAATGAATTCATAAAACTTTTTCTAAAAGCCTTCTGGAACCACTCAAAACAACAAAACCTATTATCACAGATAATTAGCTATCAATACAATGCTAATAGAGACCACTCGTTGCCTTCATTTGCAGCCGATATCCGGTATAAGAATAGCTTTCTGGATAATTCACTGGACGAATTAAGCCTCATTCACATAATTCTGAAAAAGCTGCCACCAGTTGTCCAACTAGCATGTTCTTCTAATGCTATAAGTAATTTCGACGAATTCGAAGAATTCCTGCAAAGAATAGAGTCTACAGGAATTATAGACAAAAATATGAGCTTTATTAACAATCATAATAATAGCTACAAAAAGAATGGCAAGCACCATGAATCGAATGTATCGGATGAGAGCCATGTAAGTAAATCTAATGAATTTATTCAAAGTCAGACTGCAGACGACTAGTGATGGCAAGAAAACATCGATGTTTTCAAAACATCGATGTTTTGTACAAGAAAACATCGATGATTGACATCGATGTTTGAGGACCGATGTTTATCTACCATCGATGTTCTAGTCCAAATACATCGATGTTTGAGTTGCAACACGTTTTGTCATCTCGATCATCATTTTACAAATCAATTCTTGAAAATTTTTCGATTTTTTGGTAGCTGAAATAGAATTTTTACTACTTCACTTGCCTTTTCTGGGCCCGGGCCCCGGGCAAATGACCTGAGAAAACGGGTCTGACAGGCCCTGGATACAATAATGTACAAGTAATTAGCATTCTGTCAACCTAACAAAATATGTCTTTTGTCTGGATTTTAATTTTCAATAAATTAAAACAACACTGTATGAAAATTGTTTGTTACATCACAATGACACCTGATCAATTCTTTCATATAGTCTAACATGTGACCCTAATCACACCTTTATAAACCAGTGGTACCATATTTTGTTAACAATGATTTTCTAGGGTTTTGAGATTTTTGAATGTTAATATCTTTTGAATGATCTTTTTTATCTGGGGAAGAAGCCCACATGAGTATGAGACTTGTGCGTGGGTAATAGAATTACTGTGTAACTGGGGGTACATTCAACAGTCCACCTTCAATAGTAAATATAGTAATAGTTTGCAATGTTTCCAAAACATCGATGTTTCAAAAACATCGATGTTTTGAGCACGATGTTTTAATGCCATCGATGTTGAACGTACGATACATCGATACATCGAAACATTGATGTTTTGAAAAATTTTGCCATCACTACAGACGACAATACAGCTATGCCTTCCAGATCATGGGGAAATAACTACAACAACCAGTTCAACCGAAATAGAAGGCACCCGCAGCAGCCGTCGAGCAATGAAGAGGCGTTACGTCACACTACAAAGGGGAAGAACGACGCGTCGCCAGCACAGTCATCTACCAATACGGTCGATAGTCGGCAAACTCCGATGAAAAATCAACCGACTTCGTCCAACAAAGGTGCTAGTATTCAAAAAGAATGACGGTTATCTGCCACAACCGATAATAGACAGCCCACTTATGTGAAAGCGTTCTGCGTGAAGACTACATACTGTATCACAAAACGTTTTTCATCAAAATATCATCGTGGGAGAATGAAAAAATTATCAGTTGTGGGAAAGGACTTCAAACATTCTAAAACACTGAAAAACATAATAAATAAAAATAATCTGAACAACCATCAAAACTCGAATAAACTTTCTAAAATTAATATTGAGACTTCTATGACTGGCAATAAGACTGAATATAGTAGAGCACTTCAGAAAATATTCCCTGACTTGCAAACTTGGTCGATTTTTAGAGATGATATGATGGAGACCCTATTGGAGGAGAATGATTCTTTCCCCCGACAAGATGTTGGACAGTGCCAGGCATATATTAATGTTAAATTATATGGTCTGGAGCTTCGTGCCATGGTAGACACAGGAGCACAATGTTGCTTAATACAAGCTGACCTATTTTCTAGAATCCAGAAGCCTAATAAAGTGGCCACCCTACCGCTGACAACCACCTTCATACAAGGCATAAATTCCAGCCATAGAGTAAGGATATCCACGCAGTGCTTACTTGAGACAGAAATAGAGGGCAAAAATTTTGCACATGCCTTCCTGGTGTTGCCTATTGCAGGACCACCACTCATCCTCGGATTGGACTTTCTTCATTTCTTCCAATGCGTTATCAACCTGCAAACCACCAATCCTTTGTTAACATTGGAACAGGAAAATATACGCACATCAACACCCATCACTCTTGAAAATCAAACAGGACCAATCATAAAATCATTGCTGGTAAAAAATTACTTTGAAGAAGTTCCCCGGCAAATGAGAGAGCAAGAAATGGAGGAAATTCTGACCGAATTTAATACTCTCTGTCATCTTGAACCTGAACATATGGAAGATACCTCTGAAAAAATATTTCAAACAATGATAGCTTCTATAAACCAGCGAACTGATTGGAGACCAGAAGAGAGGGAGATGATTGTGAAAATGTTGATGGACCACCGCAAAGTATTCTCAGAATTACCCGGTAAAGCTACCCACTTTGAGTGTCACCTGGAAGTTTTTTTTTTTTTTTTTTTTTTTTTTTTTTTTATTTGAGAATGAAGCCCACATAGGTCTGAGACCTGTGCGTGGGTAATGAGTTGGATGATTGTGATTTATGAGTTGGACCTACAGTTTTAGGTGGGTTCCGAACCACCGGGAAGTAATTTTCAGCAGAGAACAGTGTCTTTTTTGCTGGCCAATCTAATCGGTCACTGTTACAAACAGGACCTACGAGAACGCAGCTTATCTATCTGATTGAACAGATACCTGCTACGGCTCGCGGCTATCACTTCCCTAAAGTAAAACCACACACCAAGTTCTTCAGAAAATCCTACCCCATACCCTTTGCCAAGCTACAAGCTGCCGCCAAGGAAATTAAGCGTATGGAGGACATGGGTATAATTGAGTCATCTTCTTCACCATACAGTCTTCCCATAGTATGTGTGACTAAAAAGGATGGGTCTGTCCGCTTATGTCTAGACGCCCACCAATTGAACCATATATTGGAGAACGACCGTGAAGGGCCTGCTCAAATAGATGAAGTGTTGCAAACCTTCCATGGAAAGAAAATATACTCCACTGTGGATTTAAGCTCCGGCTACTGGCAGGTACAAGTTAATGAGGACTCACGTGACTATCTGTCTTTTCTGTTTAATGGCCAGAACTTCCGCTTCACCCGCCTGGCATTTGGAGTAAGGAACACAATGGCAATTTTCATCAAGTGTCTCAGGCAAGCATTGGGAGAAGACATCAATGACTATTGTACCCTGTATGTTGATGACGGCATCATATCATCGACCAGCCTTCAGGAGCACTGTCAACATTTGAGCACAATCTTCAGGAGACTCTCAGCATGTGGCATGAAACTAAGATTATCCAAATGCTGTCTATTTCAATCACAGGTGAAGTTCCTGGGCCACCAGATAACATCTGAGGGCATCACTCAGGACGAGGATAAACTGCTAGCTATCCATCAGTTCCCATCTCCAATAAATCTCCGGCAACTCCAGAAATTCATTGGTTTCTTACAATTTTACAGAAGATTTAGCCCACAGTTGTCGCACTATACAGCACAACTTAGCCACGTTCTGTCCTCCACCAAGCCTTGGACATGGGGACCACATGAGGAAGAAATCTTCCAAGAAATCAAGGAGAAGTTTTTGGAGGTAGTTATGCTGAAACACCCAAATTTTGGACAACCTTTCTACATTAACTCTGACGCATCCCAATATGCTCTAGGAGCGGAGATTTTCCAATTGGATGCTGATGGAGAAAAACAAGTCCTACCCTTCTTCAGCAGATCACTAACCGCCGCTCAACGTCGATATTCGACCACTGAGAAGGAACTTCTCAGCATTTTAGAAGTTTGTCTCTGATATAGAACCCTTCTACTAGAACAAGAAATATTGGTCAACACTGACCATAAAGCTCTCACATTCTTTAGGACGGCTAAGCTCACAAACAACTGCATATCACAATGGTTTTTAGCTCTGCAAGAGTTCAATTTGCAACTAACTCACTTGCCAGGACGTTACAACCAAACTGCGGATTTTTTATCTCGTGAGATAGACACTACTTATAACAGCGAGACCACATTCAGATGCTATCCTGCCGATATTACCCAAGGTGTACCTTTTCCGGATAGGATAAAACCCCTAATCTACCAGCATCAATTGACCACAGACCAGCTAACAACAGCTCAGCAAGCAGATCCTGCCATCAAGAAAATTCTGAACCTCTTACAAAATGGGACAGATGTTTCCCAGACACCATATCTGCAACACTACTGCATCCATAAAGGTTTATTATTCTACAGAGGCCATATAGGTTACCATCACTGGAGACTTGTCATTCCACCATCTCTGATCCCTGCCATCATACTGGAGATACATGAAAGATTAGGTCACTTTGGCACCAGGAAAATGTACAATGCTCTGAGAGCCATCTGTTATTTTAAGGGAATGTATAGGAGAGTGGCAAAAATAATAACAACATGTGAAATCTGCCAAAAGACAAAGCATGATCGACATACAATTCGGGGCAAGCTATTACCCATACCTGCCAACAGCTCCATTGGAGATATTATCAACAGACATCTATGGCCCATTACCTACTGCCGCTGGTCGACATAAATATGTGTTTGTGGTTACCTGCTTATTTTCCAAATATACAATGTTCTTCCCTGTCACTAAAATGTCTGGAGATAAGTTAGCAAAGTGTATCTTGGAAAAATGGTGTAAAAAGGTTGGTAGACCAAGAAAGATTCTGTCCGACAATGCAACTTACTTCTGTAGCCCAAAATGGAAAAGACCGCTCCATGAAGCAGGTATTGAGACTCATCAAACCTCACGATATACTCCCAGTGCCAATCCTGTTGAGAGGAACATGGCCGAGATCTCAAGATTCATGAGGGCATACTCAAGCCATGCACATAGCCATTGGGTAAGATACTTACCATTTCTCGAGTCTTGTTTGAATCATACTCACAATGACACCACAGGCTACACACCACATGAAATCATTTTTGGCGAATCCAGTAAAATGTTTCTCCATCAGCTGGTTGAGTACCCTGAAAACCCACCTATTGATCAAGGTGAGATAATAAAAATGGTTCAAGTAAATTTAAAGAGGGCAGCCAAGCGTCGGAAGGCACGTTTTGACGCCAAAATCACAACTTTCCAATACCAAGCTGGACAAGAGGTCCTGGTACGCTCCCATTACTTGTCTGATGCACTAGGAAAGGTGACTAGGAAGTTTTTCCACATCTATACTGGTCCATTCATCATAGAATCTGTGACAAATTACAACACTGTATCACTGGTGAATCCCATCAACAAGCAGGTCATTGGGACAGAAAATGTGAGAAACATCAAGCCATATTGACGCCTCCACCTCAATGAAGTACCATGTGCTGACCCATTGGCACCAGAAGGAGTTATCATTGATGATCTGCATGAGTCTGACTTGCCCGAAGATGCTGATATCAACCACATGGACACTTCAAGATGATTTTTTTTCTTTTCGTTTTGTTGAGCAGGCCTGCATCAACACAAAGTTTTGATATATGTATTATTTTCATTGTGTTTCTCATGAGCATATCATGGATTGTATTTTTGTAATATTTAGAAAATTAGCCTGTGTCAAGTTTATATACTTTGCATTTAAATGATTCCATCACATTTCATTTTTTGAAATGCCCTAAAACACCTTTGCTTACAAAGGAAATATTAATATTTCAAATATGTTATTATTGTTATTAAGTATTTATATTATCCTAAATGTTAAATAATTAATGTATTATACTGAGAAACAGCTGAGGACCAAGTTCCAGCTTGCGCATGTAAATTCATACCTGGTATAGCATGAGAATATTTTTAGTACCTTAGTTTTTGTTTATAATCACTTTCTATGTCAAAAAAAAATAATTATAAAGAGGGCATTATGTCATGGCACAAAATATTCTTGCCACAAAATATATCGATATATCCATACTGAGTATCGACTAGCAATTGATTCAACCTATTCTCGATCACAACAGTCAGGTTGACAAAGTCAACGAGAAATAAAATAAAATAAAACAAAATAAAATTTAAATAAAATTTAAAATAAGAATATTTACTATATGTTTTCATGTTTGTCGTTACTTGTAAATAAGGTTTGGAAGATTCAAATTGGCAGCACTGTTTGGACCAGGCCAGCCTCATCATATGACATCTGTCAAACATTCCTCTACTAGTCAGATACATTGCGATCGCAACAAACTTCTGCATACAAACTAAATTGAAATTTAATTTCCTGATGGAAATAAACAATACATCCTCTGCTGTTCGAAATATTGAGTTTGGGACCCAGCCGGCCCACATACAGTCTGCTCAATTCAAATCAACCTGCAAATACCGCCAGAGCCCAGCAGCCAATAGGAAGGCAGCTCCGACTACCGGCAATTTAGAAAAGCCCTACCTACCTCCAAAAAAGGATAGGGTGCAAGGGTCAAAAAACAAAACAGAGGACAGAAGAAGGTCAAAAAAGAGATATAGGCTAAAAGGATTAGGAGAAAACGAAAAAAATTATATATTCTAAATTCTATTTCATGTGTGAAATGAATTATGTGCACTGATCAGTTCCAATAATTTCTGGGCCCAGGTATTTACCAAATTGTTAATTAGTTTAGTGCTTGGCCAAGTATATTGTTTATAATTGTGATACATGTTTCAATCTTTTTTGTTACTCACAGATTAGATGTGGCTAATCCACGACCAGCCGGTCATAATAATTATAAATATTGAATTGCTCCTATCACGAATATTATTTTCCATATTAAGTGCGATTAACGCCATATATCACATGTAATTAAATGTTATTTATTGCCTAATTTGATCACTATAATAAATCTGTATGATTCCATACCCAGATTTTTTATTTCCTAAAGGTACCCGTAACACAGCAAGATTACACTGGAGGTTGTAGGTGTGAAACCTGGCACCCTCCTGCGTCACTTGGGACAGTTTCGTGAACTGAGTGGTGTAGTAGCCTACATGCAAAGTGCAAAGTCTTTTGCTGTTCAAAGACAGCGTAAATAATGCCTCTAAGGGGCCTGCCATATGATTAAAAACTGTTGACTTCTATCAGATGTTCCTTTAAGCTGTTTGGCCAGAAAGTTCAGTAGGTTAGGTCTATAAAATAGATTAATTAATAATAATTATTAGCTCCCCTATTAAAATTTATGGTCAGAAACCATACCTAATATTCACACAACATATTCCCAAAGTTTCCTGCCAATCTGTCAGGTAGTTTTGAAGTCTATAGGGAACATTCATTTCTATATATATGGATAGATTATCAGGTTTCCACAGGCGGCGCGCCCATTAGGGCATGTGGGGCTAGGCCCCACCAATAATTCTGTAAAAGAAAAAATATTAGTTCATTAAAATAAACACTGAATTAATAAGAAAACAGCGCATGAATTTGTAAGGCAAGCATATTAATTTGCACACCAGTCCAGATGATTAACTGTTGTCTGGGCTGGTTGGGCTAGTTTCTTTTCTAGCCCTGGCAATATAGAACTGAAATACATTGGCTCTATAGATGGTTGACGTCAGACTGTTAGTCCCCCCACTTTGCAGCTTCATTTCTTTCAGGCATTTGATTCCAGGGCTTAGCCCACTGGTGAGCAGTCTAGCACTAGCAGTCTTGTAATTATATACTTTGACCAGTTCCACAGTTCGCACTCTGCTGGAAGAGTGTGTAATACATTGTCTGGACAACAACCATATGGAAAGTGAACCATTAACAGCATTATTTATTAATTAACTCTTATTATTTATTACTTACTTTTTCTTAATGAATTTAAATCATGTTGGCAGTTTACTTTGCACAAAGTTTTTGACGTTGCCATTGGAGGTAAAAAAACAAATTAGAGTTGGGTACACAAAGCAAAACAGAAAGTTTTGTACCTTGTGGTTTGATAAAAAGCTGTGGTTAACACCAAACATTGAAAAACAAGCTTAATTTTATTTTATTGTTTATGTTTTGACAATAATAATCATAAGGGAAATGATGATCTTTGGATGGAAATTGGCTGTAAGGATCTCAAACACTTGAGTGAGAAAAACCCCACCAGCAGTGAAGAACTTGATGCGCCGCTACTGCAGGTTTCACAATATTCTACTCACCCGTCTAGTTTCGTGGCCGCTACTTTGGTGTCAAGGACCGTTACAGTTGCTGTTTGATTTTATTCTAACTATGAACATTTTCAACCAGTTATTTGAAGAACTCAGTTGAGTGTTGTTTTTGATGACATCCAGACTACATTTTAACAAATCTATGCTATTTATTGATAGTCTCATTGTCTCATTATTTAAAACCTAATTAATGTAAGTAAAACACTGCTGAATGATGTTTCACTTAAGCCACGTCTCCACCAACCGAACATGTCTGCCAAACATTGTTGGCGAATACAAAAAATGGGCAAACATTAAACATATGGGTCACCGAACATGTTCATGGGCTCAATTGAAATGTTCGGTCTGTGAGCGAACAGCGACGACCAACAACAGGTTCCCGCTACTAACCCCATCAAACCGATCATAATGTTCGAGAAGGCATCCACACCAAACCAACTCAAAAAAATGTTCGGCGACATCAGCTGATTCCAGCAAACACTGTTCGCCGAGCATGTTCGGTTGGTGGAGATGCGGCTTTATAGAACACTTACAATTTACTGAGAAATTGTAGGTTTCTATGAGTACTGTGTTAGTTATCTATTAATAAAGTTTTCAAGCGATGCTCTGAATAGTGAGATTTGTACAAAATATTCTAGTGAGTTACGGTGCTGACGCAGTGGAGCATCCAATACTCGATGATAGTCACCACTGAGAAATCAAACACATGCTGTGGGTTGATGGTATTCACGCTGCACGAATACGCCAAACACCATTGCACAGCATATGTTTGATTTTGCAGCAGTGACTATCATCAAGTACTGGGTGCTCCACTGTGCAAGCACCGTAACTCACTAGAGTATTTTGTTAATATTGAAAGTTCAACCATCACTCAATTTTTTTCTGAATTTTTCTATAAATATTCTATGAATACATAGACAATTGAAACAGTTCACATCACGAAATTAGGCTGCTCTAGAAAATTGCAGTGTTGTCAGCAGATGATAGTAGAGAATCACCAACCTCAATGCTCGAATTGACAACACTAAATCACACCACACTTGCTTAGTCTATAAGTCTGAAAAGGCTAGCAGTCACATATGGTTTGTCACCACAGTCAGTTGTTGTTTTTGCTACACTGCAATTTCTTTGAGCTGCCTAAATTCGTGGCATGAAGTATACGTTATAATGTATAGTTTAAGCTTTCAAAAATACAAAGTTCTAGCTCAAAATAAATCTATTTATTCACACTTTATCTTCAGTTTTATTAAACACAATCATCAAAAACAAGAAATAATTAACTTATATATCAAAGGAGCTAGGAATGAGAGAACTACTAAGGAGCAAAAAGCTCTCATGAAAAGCTGTGTTTTTAGACAAACAGCTGATATAAGTCAACAGTTTTTAATCATATGGCAGGCCCCTTAGAGGCGTTATTTACGCTGTCTTTGAACAGCAAAAGACTTTGCACTTTGCATGTAGGCACCGTGCAGTCGGAGCCTTGCAGTATGCAGGATACATACAACTGGGTATGATGAAATGTAATTATGCCAGGTTGATGAGATCTGTTAACCAATGAAGCTAGAAATTTGAAATGCAGCCTTAGCGGGAGGTGGCGAATAATAAAATAAAAAACCTAGCTTCTACCCTTAAATAGGAGGTTTAAATTTGAAATGTTTCTTCATTCAGAGGTGGTGATTAAGAAAACAAAGAAGGAGGCCTCTATGATCAGCTGGAAGAGCCCTAGGACTAACTTCTTTCCTAATTTGAAATGTAACCTCAGCGGGAGGTGGCGAATAATAAAATCAAGGAGAATTTTTATGAGAATGCAGCAACGCGCGTCAGGCCAGCTAGTATTTTTATATGTAAGTGTAGAAATGAATGAGTATCTGAATAACTAATTCATCTATCACTGTCATCTGTGATGAAGTTGGAATGTTATGTTAGTCCAATATAGAGTCAAATCATCTAATAATATACTAACATCTTTATTGATTAGCGCCTTTCAATTTTCTGTCACATAGATCAATAAAACTTGGGCAATGATCAGGCCGAATAACTTAACATGCAATCGAATTGCTTCTATTATAGGAAATAGATGTATAACACAAGTCATCAGTAGTTAATTACTATGAAATTGCAACTTTGTTCTTGAAAATTAATCAGCCCAAAACGTTTGTGTTTAATTTAACAAGCTTTATTAACTTAATATCACTTGAAACAAAAGATCAATAACATAACCTATGCATGTAGTACAAACCTGATTGCAGCTATCCAGCTTTTCTTTTTGTTGGAATCATTTGGAAATCTATGAAAACTGCAAACCTTAAACTCGCTGTAATGTTTACAATCAGGGACAAAGCACATAACCATTTTGTTTGATTATAAATCACAACTAAAAATTGGTCCCATGCATTTTAAATGGACTTATAAAGTTGTTTGGAAACATGTAATGGCGGATTGGGGCTTGTGACGTCACACTAACAGCGTCCATAAATTACTGAAAAAGCTCAAGAATATTGGCATTGATGGTGAGGCGCTCAGTTAGTTTGTATCATATCTGGAGAATAGGAATCAAAAAGTTCAAATAAAAAATCAGCTGAGTGAGAGGCAATGTTCCACAGTTGGGGTACCTCAAGGGACACTTTTGGGGCCATTCCTATTCATTGTATTCATAAATGATCTATGCTGCATGGACTAGGAGAGGGTGTTCATCTCCAATCCTTTGCTGATGACAGACTTCTATGTATAACTGGTCCAACATGGGAAGAAGTATGTAATGTGGCAGAGGAAAAACTGGCTTCAATTAAAATCTGGTTTGATAGGAATAAACTCTGAACAATAAAAACACATTTTTCATGACATACTCTCTTAATAAGACAGGCCAGCCACAGATGCAAAACTTGAAGCTGAGATCTGGAGGATGCAAGAGTAATGATTGTTATTATTGTATCAACCTAGAAAAAGTGTACTCTTGTAAATATTTGGGTGTGACAGTATACCAGTATCTTCGTTGGGATATCCATATCAATCATCTCAAAAGTTTCTAAGATATTTGATGATCCAGATTTCAAGACTGAGAGATCTCGTCCCAAGTGGGACCATGTGGCATGTGTATGGGATTGGTTCAGTCAATTCTTTAATATGGCATAGTTGCATGGGGAGCCGCATATCCAATAACAATGGAGTCACTAAACAAAGCACACAGGATAGTTCTGAGCTTGATGCTGAAAAAAGACCATTTCTATCCAAGCCTTGACAATAAAAAAATTATTCATTAAAGGAACAATTTTGTTTAGGAAGCGATTTTTTGCAAGACTGCCTCAGAGTCAACAAACCAGAAGGGTGTTTTCCGGCATGTTAAAGGAAAGTAAAAGAAATACAGCAACCGGACAAAGGCATTTTTATTACCTGGCCCCAAAGCTATTTAACAAACTACCTGAATGGCTGAGAAATATGGCTTACATGAGGGGATTTAAATACTCACTGAAGAGATACCTTTTAAAAGTTGAAAGGAATTCAGAGATGGAGATCGTGATATAATTGAGAACTTCTCACATGTTCTTGACAGAGTGGAGAGTAACCCGTTTTATATGTAGTCAATTTCCTTTTTTGAATGTTCTAGTGTATTGGTATTCTTGAGTCAATTGTTACACTTAATTTTTCTTTTTTCCATGATGTTTTTTAACTATTTTTTTATGTAGTTTCCAATTTTTTCCTATCTTTAAATATATTATTAATAATGTTTCTCACTTAGTAATGCTGTACTGTTGAGAATTGCTCCTCCTCTGAACTGAACTCGGACTTGCTCCATATCAGAGGAGTAATTTTCAGAAATATATTATTGCTGTTTGTATTTTTGTCTCTGAAAATAAAGCATTGAATTGGATTGAATAGTATGGGCTTTTACTCAGCAGCATAGTTAGCTTTGGCTATATTTAAGTATAATGAGAGAGATTATGGATTTAATAGAGTTCATCCTCTGATGGTTTATTAGGTTTGACTATATTTAATTTGTACTCAAATTGCCATGATAAAACGGTTCATAAAAATATTCAACTTCAGTCGGTGTGTGGTGGCTTAGTTATAGTAAAAATTAGTGCAGTAGAGTCCTGATAATCTGAGGTAACTGGGAGATGCAAACGCTGTAACTTTCACAATAGTGGGGAAGATACCGTATATGTGAAGTGATCAGTCATGATTATTTACGAGTACTTAATTAATTATCCGCGACCAAAAGCTGTCAGTCGTTGTTAGGTGGTGTTAACCAAACATTTTGTATTGTGCATTCGTAGGCTGAAAATCCCAAGTTACTCTTTAACATGTAAATATTTAAATGGGTATTTACGTGGATGTAAATGTAAAGATTGTCTAAAATGTATATGTCTGAATTGAAAACCAGGAATCATATCAATGGGATGTAATGTATCGCACTCATATTAGTGTATACATCATATATTGAATGATGAAACTTAGATGGTAAAAAGAATCATTTTGAATTATCTCACACAGAGTTGTGTAATGCTTATTTCGTGTAACAATCAAATGACGTGCCTACAATCAAATGATTTACTTGTAAACGGCTCCAACGCAAGTATCACGATGACCAGACGGGACATTGGCTGAATTATGTGTGCAGCAGTATGGAGGCGGCAAGAATGGTGTAATAGTAACGGTGTGAATGAGTGAGGAAGCAAGAATCGAGAGAAAGGATTAAACATAGATCATATTTGCGGTTTTTCATGATGCATAGACTAGAAAAAAGAATGAAATAGTTCTTACCATCTCCTTAAAATAACTGTTGTTCTTCTCACTAATTGGCGACTATTAGTACGAAAAGATTGTTATGTGGACCGACCATTCCTGAAAGCGGACCGTGTCTTCCAGGTGAGATACTATCTGCTGATTCTCTTAATGGAGAGCTATTTGGAGCCTGTTCAATTGGTTTGACGCCTACCTCGGAAAGAGCAACGCGTTCACCCATTGTACGGTCACCGCAAGTGAGATTTTGCATTTTCTCTTTCCTGGATGACGTACACATGTTATGGTAGGATCAAGTAGGTGGGTGTGAGGTTCCAAGGTGCCTAACTTGAACGATAACTGCAACTGGACAGCTCGTAATTGACTAGCGTGATTTAAAGTGTATTAAAGCATGCAATATTGATTGTCGGTGGTAGTAGATGCAGCAATGGCCATTAGGCAAGTTGCATACATTATGTTTCACTGGATATTAACCCTAAAGAAGGAAATTATCAATGGTGGTTATCATTATTTACTGGCTTAATGATTTATTATGAAAGTTCATGAGACTATCAATGAGTAATCACTAGGCGACGTCTATTTGCCATCAGCGAAAAGTAAGTTTTCGCTCACTACCAATACGGGAATTGATTGCAATGTTGTCATTTAAAATGCTCTTATCTAGAATGTTTCAAACATTACTGTCACGAAACTTCGATTTTCAAGCTGTGAAAAAGTTTTATCACTTAAAGAGTATTACAATTGATAGTTGTTTTCTTTAGTCAATTAAATTTATTTTTTCCTCATGATACAAATTCACAATAAAATTTTATCAGAAAGTACAAAGATAATATAAAAATTCACAATATTAATTATTCACTAAAAAAATTAAATATATTGAAATAGAGTATGTATTGAGAGTTGGAGAGTATTTGGGATGTTCAATATGTACCATGATGTGACAGAAGGTACATTTTTAAACTGGAAATTGTAAAAAAATATGATATAGCCTAATAAAGTAATGATCTCATCAAACTAGGAATGCATTTGAGTTCTGGAACAATTCCTTAATAGTTCTAATGCAATTATAAATTAATGTTTGACTTTTGATACCAACATGTTGAATAGTTAAGAAATCAAAACCCCTAGATGTATCAGAACTTATTAAATGTATTGAATCAATATTATAATCCATTGATAATGCAACAAAAGTTCCATGAACATATTGAATGGGAAATTATTGTGTGAATGAACTAAATAAACATGGTTGAAATTTCAAATACAAAAATATTACGTCGAGTGAAACAGGGCCGTTCGTAGTTAAATCAAAATACCGCACTACAAATTAAGAAATAAAAAATGCAGAATATAATTATTTTGAAATGAACGTCCAAGTGTATTAGCAGTGTTTCCCAACAAATACAATAATTAATTATGGATTCTTCTATATTATATTCTTACACTTCTTGGGAAAATTAGCATGATTTTTATATTTGAGGATTATGCTACTTTAAAATGAGCTCTAACCATGTTAATGGGGTTTCAGAGCCAAACAATCAGAATATTTGTTGATGTAATCGCCAATCTTGAATTCTGAAATTAATAGGAATAATATTCTCTTCAAAGTTATTTTATATCATACAAATTTTAAACACATATAGGAAAAACATTGCTTTTTTCCCGTGTTCCTTAAGAAATAGTAGTACTTGGCATGACATCGAAGCAGCTCCTTTTTTGGGGGTAAAACAGGTGCTGACCACCTCCCTTCCAAAAGTGAACAGGAAAACTCCAACTCCAGTATTTTTCAAAAATACTTTTTTGAACGTTTGAAGCATGTATTTTTATTTTGAAATTGTATTTAATAAATTTAAAAAAAATACAAAAATTTTGAGTGACCCAAAACATTTCGAACCTCTGAGGAGGAAGGTAGTAAATGGTAGAGTGTGACTGTGACCTTCCTGTGCCAAATAAAGTATTGAAAAAAAGTAAGTTTTAATATTTTGACAGTTGACTTTCCTTGTTAGATTTTCTAAGGTGAGCTCCCTGCTATTATTTATGCATTGAATACTGAGAACATTTGATTTCATTCACAAGTCGAAAACTGTGTTTGATGTAGGGGCGCCTTCAGTCGTCTTGGAAAAGTGGCTCGCAGGGTTCAAGGGGTGCCTTCAGGGCTTAACTCGGGCCAACTGCTAAGAGAATGTTTTTTTGGGGAGTCTTTATAGACAATGCAATATTAAAATATTAGTTTTAATCAATCAGCTAGCCTATTTTTATTAACAGTTCAAAAGCTATTATTCGACCTGTTGAATGTCAAGCTAATTTTCATACTGGGGCTCAATATTTATTGAAACTTGTTGTTCTCAAATTCGATAGGTGATGAATCTCGAACAAATTAGGAAATTCAAGCTGGATCAGAAAGGAACACTTATTTTGGAATAAATCATAATTATTTTCATATCTAGTCGTTTTTTTTGTTGCTATTGCCGTGGCGGCGCCCAATGCGACCGCCTTGCTCACCCTACCCACGCGACGGCCCTGATTAGAAAGTTTTTTGATACAAAGTATATTGCACACATTAGGATTATGGGAGTAAGGGTGGACAACGATATGATTATAAGAGGAGAGGAAATTAATAAGAGCGAAGGCGTGATGTGCACCACCAAGTGACGAACTTATAGTATACGAGGTGTTTGGTGAAATAAATATGGTACTAAATTTGACTTAGCTCCTGGTTGAGTCTGTGAGCCCTCTCCAGGGAATGATAGTTCATGAGCGCCTTCAATACTCTAGCTCTTGGTTGATTCAACTCGGGGAAACGATAATACCGTAGTTTATCAGCGCTCTTTGAACAAGAGTACTGAAAGTCGATTCCAGACAAATCGATCCATTAACGCCATTGAAAGTTTAATATTTACACAATTCATTATATTATTATCATCACATCTGTTTTATAAGTAGCATGTGTTGCATGGAGTGACTGTTTGATAGAGTTATAAAAAATAAATTGACATGATTGTTGAGTAGCGACTCTAATTTTGATTTTCTTTTGCTAGTCGTTGAATTTACCATCAATAGTTAATATTAACAACGCAGATCGTTATGGAACAAAAAATAAAAAAATATAAAATTTTGTATAGCACATAAGAGTTACTTCACTTTTCATGTCCTGCTTATATCATAATAATTAAAATGTATTCAAGGTCAGTTATGGGGTGGAAATCATAAAACCTTGTCGCAAATAATGACATTGATACTAAAATTCTTGAATACGTTTCTTCAATGTTCTGCCACAATGAACTCAATTATAACGAGTGATAAATGTTGTATAACTCATTATGTTTTAAAATATTACTTTTTCGAATGAAATAGAGAGCTTTAAACTTTTTATACTTAATCTGATTGTCGTGGCGAAATTAACTTATTGACATTATCCTTTTAGAGGTTTTAAACTCTGAAAGGTAAAATTATAGATTTCCGGCACTCCTAAAATTTATGGCAGCGAGCTTCGTAGAAAAAATTTCGTCGATTTCTCCAGTCATAACAGTATCAGTTACTCGTCTCATCATCATTTTTAAGCTGTTTTAAGCTAAACTGCTAGCGGCTCCAAGAGCCACTGTTATGAAAGAGAAAGAAAGGACCGGTTTAAGATGCCCACGGCTTTTGATACTCTCAACCAAACCAAGCTTGACCTCTTACTAATGGTTCTGATCCTTTCCGGCCCGTTCTGTACTGAGACGAGATAATAGGTAGCTTCCTTAACGACTTTTTTGTAATCCTAATTCTAAATCAAGTTCCATCTCAGTATTCTACTCTGTAATCGAAATCTTTTTCCATCAATTTTATGGTTATGGGCTACGAGAATATAGGATAACAAGAATGTATTAAGATGTAGTAACAATAATAATTATTGTTGGGGTAGTTATTACCTAACTAGTTGATTATTATTGTTACATGACCAGCTATTTTGATTAGAAAATGCTTTCTTTGTTTGGAGAAGAAGTACATTATGGCAAGTGATGATTGGTGTTTTAATATGTGAAAAACCAAAGCTTCTGGTTGAGATGTATCACCCATCCAACTAGAGCCGCCCCTGCTGGAAAGTCTGAGGCTCACTCGTTTGATTCTGAAAAGATTCGCAAAGAATTTCACAAATTTCTGCTGAGCATGGAATAATATTGATTCATCTCTCACTCTGAAAACCTGAGTTTCTGAGCCACGGTAACCATTGTAACCGACATCAACCAGGCGCGGATCCAAGGAGGGGCAATTGGGGCGATCGCCTACCAACTTCGGGAAAAATCATAAGAAAAATCTTTAGTAGTTGATGGGCTTTGTAGCCCTACATCGGGCCTTATACTACAAGAAAATTTGAAAAAGTCTGTAAAAAATCCAAAACGGTTGAAAATCTAATTATATGACCAAAAAGCATGCTGAATCACATTCTGAAAGTCCTCAAGAAACCAATGTGGGCTTCAGCCATAATCCAGGAAAAACTGAAATTTTCTAACGTCATTTTGGTCTCAAAGTTAAAATTTATTGAGAGCCAGCCACTTTTTCATAGAACAGAATTTAACATAATCCACATCCCTGTAACTTAAATAGAACCCAAGTAAGAATTTTAAAAAATTTGGCGAATTTTTGGATAACTGATAATTTTGAATGAAGTTTTCTTTAATTCCCAAAGTTTTCTGAAAGCAGCAATTGTAGCGTATTATCATTCAACCGTACCGTATCTAAAGCTATTTAAAAACTAGCATTTTTCAGAATACTGCACCATTTTTCGGAAAACTGATAATTTTGAATGAAGCTCTCTACAATTCCCAACGTTCTCTGAATGCAGCAATTGTACGGTATTATCATATTATCATTCAACCGTACCGTATATTATGTCAACCGCAGCTATTCAAAAACTTCCATGCATCTCACCAAACCCTTAAAATTTCATTTGAGAGTTCAAAAAATAACTCGTAAATGGGAACTGAGATTCAGCTCTAGTTTGTCGTTTCTAAGACTTCAAGCTATCAGAACTCCAAGACACCGAAACTGTAAATTTAGTTTCCTATAACCAATTAAAAATGGGTTTGTTGTTTCCAATCAGCCCATACCTCATAGCTCTCAGCTCAGCGTTCAACACAGCACTCTAAAGGCGGTTCAGACTCATAGGCATATTATATTTATGCTAAATTTGGCCTAACTAAATAATTTTGATTATTTTGTAATTCATGCGTCTTTTAGAACTTTAAAGAGGGTTTAAAACGATACATTTTGTCGCTCAATTTTTAAGCCAAACTTGGGCTACTTTTGATATAGAGTAAGTTTGAAAACAAATGACAAAATCTAGTACAAAGCAAACCTGCTTCTACATGCTATTCAGCTTTCTTTCTGGAAATGTATTCCGATTTTTAGTAGCATTGGAAGTTTTTCTTATCTCAACCTACTGCATTCCACTGATTAATTCTACTGAACTACCTCAAGCAATATTAGACTGTTGCCTGTAGTCTTGCATTACCGTACTTTTCTACTCTATCATTTTCCATTTAAAAATTCAAATTACATTCATTCTTGGCTTTGTAGATCTTTTTCAATTTTCATTTGAGATTTATTTGAAACTGGTAAGGTATTTTCGGTGAAAAATCCATGTAAATTTATTACTGAGAATAACTTTTTACCAAGTTGTAGAAAATTTATGTCTTCTTTAGTATAATCTTCAACTTCAAAAATGCATAAAATGCTTATTTGCGATCATATTTTGATAATTTTCAAGTGGGAGTGCCCTCGGAACCCCAGTAGGGTTAACGTGTTCGCCCCCCTCATAACGGCTTCTGAGTCCGCGCCTGGCATCAACACTCAACATAAAGCATTACTTTTATATTTATTTCTGAGCTCAGCTGAAATATCTGAGTCATATTTCAAGGATATGTTTGAAAATAAAATGGTTTTGGTTAATTTTTCAGAGGTGATGGTTCAAAGAGTACGCGTCAAGTTACAAATCGTCTAAAACAGTCATTTTACCCTTCTACAAAGTAAAGTTTTTCTCTATATAAATAATCCTAATTCTAAATCAACTTTCATTTCAGTATTCTACTCTGAAAAAGAAATAATCTTTTTCATGAATTTCATAGCTTTGGGCTACAAGAATATGTTACATGGTACATAGTACCCATTACGCCTATGGCACATACTCTGGTTTTGTAATTTTTCTCATAAAAATCCGTTTGTAAATCTATTATATAATTTTTCATACATTTTCTTATTTTACTTAATTTTAGTGTATTTTAGAATGCAGTATATTTTTGAATACAGAAAAGAGTTATTTATTGAAATGAGCTTTCTTCAATAATTCTGGTTTGCCCAGACAATATTACCTAATATCATGATTCCTAATTATTATTACTACAAGAGGGTCAATGTGTTTGGTGAATGTTCAGTGTGATTGAAGGCTCTCAAGAGAAACTACTATTGGAACAATAAAGCAAACGTAAATAAATATTACCGTATCCACAACTGGCTTCATTTATCTTAACAGCTTGGAAATTGCCGTAAAATAATGCAATAACATCGTATTCTATCATCCTGTTTGATTTTCAATTTCTCAACTCATCTTCATCGAGCTGTTGACCACTCTATTACATCATAATAAAATAAAAATGTGATTTACCACAAGACTGTGACTGTGATTTCTGTATGAGTGCAAAGTGAAAGAATACATTTTTATTATACGTGAGAGCCTAAAAGAGAATGAACGTTTTGGATCGTAACAGTAACCTATATTTTGTTGTCATATCCTGCTGCAGGTCATGTTTAGATGGTCAATTGAAATTGACACGCAATCCTCAATAATAGTTTCGGTATCCTGATATAAAAATCTATAATCGATAATGATAATTAGTTGTAATATAATAAATAGGTTGAAAAATCAAGAAAGTTATGTTATAAATATTGCATTTTTTCGAGATCCATTATCAAATTGGAAATATAAAAGTAGTTACAATCAGTGGTGTAGCCAGGATTGAACTTCGGGTGGTGTGGGGGAAATGGAATCCCCCCAGTTGAGGGTCCGGGGGCCCTCCCACGTAATTTTTTTTATATTTATCATAGGTATGATGGGGAAGTGATAGCTGTGAGCCGTAGCAGACATCTGTTCAATTAGATTAGTTAAGCAACGCTCTCCTGGGCCCTCTCAGTAAGGGTGACCGATTAGTTTGACCAGCAAAAAGACTCAGTTCTCTGCTGTAAAATCACTTCCCGGTGGTTCGAAACCCACCTGAAACTGTAGGTTCAACTCATCAATCTCCATCATCTAGCCTCATTACCCACGCACTTATGTGGGCTTCGCATCCTTAAAAAAAATAAGATTTTTTGTGCATTTTGAAGTAAGTTTACTTGAATATTTCAATTAAAGCAATTGTTAATTTAATTGAAATATATTTTCGATCCTGAAGAGTCAGTGACAGACACCACTCTGAAACACTGCATGGCCACATTGCTCACTAAACTGTACAGTACACGCCGCGGCAGAGTAAAGAAAGAGTAGCATAGAGTATAACATTATTGTATACTTTTCGCGATTCCCGTGACAAACTCTTGTGCTAAATAAAAATTATGTTTATTTTTGTATTCTGTTTCAATTTAATGTGTAAGTTATTAGTTTTGTGAAAGATGACTACAACATTTCGGGGGGGGGGGGGGTATGTATCCCGATATCCCTCTTGGCTCGCTCCTGGTTACAATGAATTACTTGCCACACCACTACAATGACTAATTTCTGTTTGCGAATTACAATTTTCTTGTTTATAAGTTCTCAGATGGATTCAATTATCTTTAAAATTACTGCAATACATACATGAAATTCAATAAATTAAATTTATTTCTACAAAGATTATAAAAATAATTCAATAACAAAAATTTCATCGCAAATATCTAGGGCTCTATAAATACTTTAGAACTTGACAGATATCCATAGCTCATAATAAATTTTCCAATAGCTGTTTGGTTTTCAATTTCTCAACTCATCTTCAGCGAGCTGCTGACCACTTTATCACATCATAATGGAATAAAAATGTGATTTACATTTTTACAATCAAAACGCCACAGCCATTCGAACACATTAGATTTGCTAGATTCAATTTAAAGTATGTTTTATTACGGATGTGTTGTGTGGAAATAGAACCAAAACCATAAAGGACGCATTGAACATATTAGGAGTCAACTGAGCAGGATAATTTATTTGAAAACTTTTCTGCTTTAGCTTATGCCCTATTCGTGAATGTAACACTGTCCATCAGCTTTGACAGGCAGCCAGCGAATACTAATAGCGTCACCTTAAAAGTTCTCCACGCATGACTTTCCCAGTTATTGAAGACACTGACTGCTTATGTTGGAGAAAGCTGTTTGATAGTCAGACTTATACATAAAAACCGTCCTAGACGTAGAATTTTTAAGTCGTTGCTCCAATGATGCGGCTCTGTTTGTTTTCTAAACTGTAACTTATGCGTGATGTAATGCGCTATCAAAGAATTCCCACAAGCCGCGCCAACTCGCTCGACGCTATAGACGCAAAGCTGTTTGGCATTAAACTTAATCGCTGTTACTGGCTAGCAAAGCATCACTTTCTAAGCTGCAATTTTCGTTAGTAGACCGACACTCATTTGGCGTTCATTTCGCATGAGAACTGTCATTTTCCGCGAGTCAAACTTCCTCACTACAGACAGCTTTACGCTGACACGCCACAGCCATTCGAAGACATGAGATCTGCTAGATTTATTTTGAATCATTATATTATTATGGTTATATTAAGTGGAAATTAAACATAAACTAGAATATGATGCTGCGCCTGATCTTTCGGTTAGATTCCTTTCGTTTTAGTAAAAGATCAGATTTCAAGTAGAAATTGAGGTCTTTCAGAAATATTCTACTGTGTTTAGAAACTGATCGCTGTCATGTTAGCTTAACCAGAGCTTTAGAGGAATTCCTAGAGGAAAATCATCAATGGCCCCGTATCTGAGTTATGAGGTTTAACATTGCTTGTTTTCTCATTTTATGTTGTTTTATCAACGATTCAGGATGAATAAAAATATTATTCGATATGTACTTCATAGAGCTTTATAATCCAATGTAATGTAGCCTACGATGAGAATGTAAAATTTAATTATAATTATAATCATAATTAAATTAACAGTTAAATAGTTTATTTCAATAAACAGTGTTGTGAACGTGAACAAATATGAAAAGTTATCTAATACTCGTTAAACAAACAAAGGTAGTTGCAGTAAAATACTCTTTTTCCGAGGTGGAAAAATTTTCAAAAAGGCTCAACTCAAGGTAGCAACATTCACCTGGTAATGTTGAATTTACCCTCTTAATAATCTATGCTGTTATGTCCTATACAGGATTAATCTCACCTGAGTATTAATTTATAGTTTGATTTAATGGAGTTCAACTAACCAGCTTAATTTTTTCGCAAAAAATCCTTAATCTTTTAAAACATTTTTTTAGAAAACAATTTGGCATCAGTTTACTTATATCCACAGGAGAGTGGATATTCTTCTACTCATGGATACTCTTCCACAGAAGTGTAAATATTCCATTTTGAATTATTCACACTTCATGATCAATTATAATTTTGTAATATAACTTTTGTAATTTTCAAGATATAATAATTTAGATTCTACAAAATATTTATTTATTTCCAAAACACTGTAGGTGACAGTGATCCAAGGAACGATGAAACACTTTTCGAAATGCTCCATAACATCCCAAATTTTTCAGCGACTGAAAACGATTTGTGTTTTTCCTCGCTACTATGTTGAAACACCACGAATACAACAACGCATTCACTTTAAGTTACCACTTGCAGTGGAAGAAGTTAATGGAGATGCATCAGAGTCCAGTATTTGTCCATGTTGAAAGCAAGGAAGTGGATTATAAAAGAACGATGGTAGTGTTCAGCTGACGACGAGCGACCGGTGTTTACGAGCGGATGTGTGTTATGTTGATGTGGAGACGGACGTTTAAAAAGCGATGGATGCTCTGTGGTAATAGCATGGGGAGCGCGATACCTGTTCAGGAAAGCACACGTAATCGTAAACAGAACAATTAAATGTTATTATTAATTAGTGAGCGCTGCTGAGGAAACGCCACGGATACCAACAGGAGCAGACTGGAAAAGAGTGAGTGAGAGAGCATGAGCGAGGGTTTGAGTGGGACACAATAAAGAAGTAAGGGAGCGAAAGTGATGAGCGCAGACTACTGAAACCGGTGAGAAAAAAGGAAGGTCGTGAGGGTGCTGTATTGACTTTCACTGTCGGGGTTTCTCCTGGCGTGTGTGCTGCGAACAACCAACACCGGAATAGGAATAGTCCTCGAGTGAGGTCACCCGTGTCATCTCCATCCTCGGTGACGACTACTACTTGTCCTGGCGCACAAGCGACAAACATTTATTCACAACCAGAAGTAGTAAAGATCAAAAGCACCTTGCCAACCAAAGTCCTATAGTTGGCCAACTGACAAGTTCCACTTCACCGCAATCATCGAAGCCACACTCATTGCAACTTCAGCCGTCTGAACCATCCGTCAAAGCCAACACTTCAAGATACTTGATCAGCTGCTAACAAGCGGTAGCAAATGTCACGACGTCCAGATATGATCATCGTCATTTATTATTGCATAGATGAGAAGTTGAATGATGTTGATTTTCGACGTCCTTTCAAATTCATTCAAAATGAATTGACTGAATGAGTTGATCAAATGCGTGTCTGTTTTTCATTTTAATTACCTTTAAACCATCCGTTGAATACTTTTTATTTTATATTGTATTAGTGCATGATTGGTAGAACACTCATCTCCTATTATCTGATTCTAATAGTTATCCTTCCTCAGGTTTGAGCTTCTGAAACAGACTCTCGTACAGACTGACAATTTCATGGTTTTTGTTCCACTTGATAGGATATGCCTATTAATAGAATGGGATTAAATGTTCCTGTCAAATATCAAATTGGTATTAGAATGGTCAATTTTTGAAACAATTGAATTTATCAATTACAATAATTATAATTACGAGTTGTAACTGAAAGCGTTTCTCACTTCGAAATATCGTTTCTAAGAATATCAGAAATTAGATTTGAAATGATTTTTACAAGCAAGGTTATTATTTGAAGTTACTAAGCTGTTATAATAATAATAATATTTTTTTTTTGGAGGTGGAAATGCTTTTCTGCACGAAGTGCCAGACTCTCGGCAAAGCGAACTACTGGCTAAAACCACCCCCAGCTCCTGGGCCCGCCTGGAACTGTAATAATAATAATAATAATAATAATAATAATATCACTAAGCCAAACCCACTGAAACAAATTCTGAATCTCACTTTATGCTCAAAAGTCTACTTCCACCAGTACACGGGTTGCATAGGTGAGTGTGCATAGAGTATACTAACCAGCATTATATCTCTGAGCTACTTTCTGCGCCCGAGCCATTATTTGACAGAGACATTTGGATAACAACACAATTATTATTGTAGAAAGTTAATTCATCTCAAGCCACATTATAAGGCTTAGGCTATAGTAATAGGCAGGAATAAAACAGTTTTCTGACTGTGTTGCAGAACGGCGGTACATCAAAAATTTGACTTGAGGTTTCATGATCTGTTATCAATATTCTGCTACAAGTGTGGTGTAGAGCCTAAGGCGTGTTTGCCAATTGATTAGTATTATTCAAATGCTCGACTATTCAGTTAAAAAAATTATGGAATATTCGAAATGGAAACTGATTATAATTAAGAAGATGTTTGTTGACTCCTGTTTCATTTACATAACACAGTTTTTTCGGTTGTAAGAGTTAACGAAAAGTGAAAGTAAACTATTTTAATAGAACAAGTATTAGATTTTTACTATAATCATCAAGGTCAGTGATTGTCTGGACCATATGTCGGTGAGAGTGATCGCCGCTTCTGATTGTATGTTTCCTTTCCCAAGTGCTGACTGTACCTTTGAATAATAACTTAGGCGGCTAATCTGCAATCAATTTCTGCAGCAATGCCAAATGGATGCTTTCAACATGTGGTCAAGGTAGTATATGATTTTGCATTTATGCTTTTAGTCACGGTAGTTAGAGAAAGTAGGCCTGTGTAGTAACCTTCAGAAGATCTATAAAGATCTTGAAAAGAGCTGAGCAGAGCGATAGTCTTCATTGATTTTTTGAAGAGCACAATAAATTCAATGTTTTAAATCATGCTGCGATACAATAAACAAGGCAACAATAACCTTGAACAAAATAGCGATAAATTTAAACTCAAATTTCAAAGTAGTTAGTGAAGATGGCCAAGGGCCGAGGGCGTAAAAGTGCATTGGTAACAATGAATGAAGGGGGAAAGAAGATACTTGAATTATGATTATGGAAAGAATTACAACAAATTGGGAACAGTAGGAATAATTAAACGAACGAAGAGAGGTCTCTATCTCAAATCGACCGTTTTGCCAGTCTGTCTGTCAGTCTGTAACGCATTTACGGCTAAACGCGTGGACCAAATTCCATGAAGTTTTGCAGGTATGTTCACATACATAATGTGTCACCCAGCGACGTATGTGTAAGGATTTCCAAAATTTTTCTTGCATTTAAAGGATAATTAAGAGTATATGTAGAAGATGCACTTAGGCCTTCTACTATAGGAAACATGATTTAAGATGGGCTTCTCGATCATATAGAATCAGCATCAGATTTCAAGAGAGTACTTCTTTAGCTCTCAAGCCCTTTTATTCATTTGGTCAAGCCTTCATCTAGGCCAGTGGTTCCCAACCTAGGGTACGCGTACCCCTCAGGGGTACACAGTGTCCTAGTTGGAGGTACGCAAAAAAAATCCATAATGGCGGATGTTCATTGTCTAGTGGCATAGACTAAGGAATGGTTGTTCTATATGCTAGTGTTAGACAGTTTCTGTTGTGCGACTATTCTGTCTATAATGTATTCTATTCTGACACTTCTATGTAGGCTATATTTTAGTAACATTTTGAAATTTAAATTATAATATTCATCTCTAAACACATTACGTTCGATGTCCTCGATAAAAGAAATAGGTGTTCAGCAGAAATTATTGTGTTACCTACTATTTTATTTCTTTAGCTGAATTCCCATTCATAGGCGTCGATATGTTGTTCAAATATTGCAATAAATGGGCATTAAACCCTCTATAATATTGTTATAGTAAAGTAAAAAAGTAGTTAGGACTTTGGGGGTACTATGTCTGTAAAATATGGTCTAAGGGGTACGCAGGAGAAGAAAGGTTGGGAACTGCTGATCTAGGCTAAGTTATCACTAAATAATAACAGGTTTGTATGTTTGTAGATATCCTATTTTGAGCGAGGAGTGTTGGGCGAATGAAGTCTACTGTTCACAGATTCTACAGTAGGCTACTTTAATGAAGCATAAAACTATCTCGCTTTTCTGAATTCATCAGCTTGAATCAGATGCGCTCTTGTGGAGATATGAGTCATTATAGTTATTTTTAAGGATCAAGATAATTTTGAATTAGGGGGAAATATATTGGAGTAGGAAAGGAAAAGATGAGGATAGTGAGAAACTTGGATCAGATTACATTGG
Organism: Conomelus anceps; assembly: GCA_948455865.1. Lineage (NCBI taxonomy): Eukaryota > Metazoa > Arthropoda > Insecta > Hemiptera > Delphacidae > Conomelus > Conomelus anceps. The sequence continues at coordinate 60,090,358 of OX418217.1, read as the reverse complement.
ATTGAATGTCTTTATCCATGTAAATTTACAAATTGTCATATGAGTGATTAAAAACCATCAACATCACATATGTTGTGAACTTAGATGATGCGATCTTTACCTTGCTGGTATTTATGGACGATGATATTATTTGTTGGTAAAGTTAACCATATTTATTGGTCAGTATTATAGCATATTAACTACTCTAATAAGACATTCTTGATTAAGATGAAGGGTTCAACTACAATGAAATAAGTTCTAAACTGTTAAATAATTATTTTGACTATGGTTATTATTTCCTCAATTACTTATTTATATGCAACTTAGAAATGCTACCGGTTTATGATGACTATTTGCAGGTCTGTAATTCATGAAATCTTTTCATACAGTGGCATTCTTGTTACGAAATTGAGGTGTCACAAAGAAATAATATTGACAAGAATCAAATCAATGTATTCAGCCCGAACTTCATTTGAGCATGGAAGCGAAGATAGATATATTTGTAGATTGTCTTTATTTTTGCACTTTACATTACAAAAGTGCTGTGAGTGAAGTTGAAGCATAAGAGCAGAGCTTTTCCCACTTTTAACCAACGCTAACACACTAGTGTTGATTGTAAAATTCTCTGCTCTTATAGTAACGTACTAGAAACTTTAATTTTATGTTCCCTGTTTTGAATCGATTAAAATTCGAATCTCAAGTATGAATCTCCCTTCTTATGGAGATCGTAGGTCATGACACCTCAAGATGCCAGTTTGTATATCCAGTCTCTCTGCATTCTCTTTCTGAAAAGGATCTTTTCTCCGACAACTTTCTTGTTATATCACTTTGAAATTCTCTATAATAACGTTATTAATAATACAGAAATTTCCTCTCATAAGAATGAGCATGAAAAATTAATACTGCAGGGAATAATAAAACCACCATGTGGATGAGTTAAAGAAAGCTAATTTACCTTATAGTTTATTGTTACTTGTGTACTACAGAAGGCTCTGAAACTGTTGATTTTTTATGCAAAAAATGATAAAAATTGTCCGATATATATTTTAATATCGTTAACCCACTAAAATAATATTTGTAAACTAAAAATTGACAATGTAAAAAGAGTCAATTCCATTGTTATGGTAGAAATATAATCATATAACTTGATAGTTGTTATAATTGATTTTGGCTTATATCTATTAAGACGAAAAAATAATTTTATAGTAATTGAAGACATTTCAATAATATTTCTCGAATTCACAAAAGAGGATTTCGAATTTCATGCATATTGAGTGCCCTGTTGCAGGATTTGCTTGTGAGTTGCATCAACGGATTGTCCTATGTGGTTTTATACTTGAATACTTATACTTTGAATAAATAAAGGTGTTTGCATATTCAATACCGGTACTCGATGACAATCATCACCAACACAGAATCATTGTGGAATGATGTCTGGCAAATTGTGGCAACGGTGATACCACCATTCCACGACATGTGTTTGATGTTTTTCATGTGTTGGTGATGACTATCATTGAGTATTGAATGTGAAAGTACCTTTATTTATTCAAATATGTATAGAACAGCATATGTTTGATTTTATGATGGTGATTATACTTGAGTATTGGATGCTGATCTACTGTGAAAAAACCCTACTTGACTAGAACAATTTAACCATTCTTATAATCTTACAGTCAGTACTTTTCTACACTCTTTTTTATGTATTAAATCATCAATATCCATGAATTCGTTAGGATGATTCTGAAACCATCTGGTAGGGTTAAAAGTATAAACGAACTAGAAGGTTTAGGTAGTTCTTGAATTGCAATAAATAATCGATTGAAGATATGTAGAATTTTATTACACCTGTTACTCATGTAGCACGAATAACTTCATGAATAGATCGATATTATTTCCTCCTGAAAACATCTGAACAATAACCAGACAGATGATGATCAAACATTTTTAAAAACACCAGACATAAATACCTAAATCCTGTGACTCAATTGAAAAATATAATTGACTGAGTAGAATACCCTGCCTACTAGCCAATTCCTAAGTTTAACTTTTAACTGCCTATGATTATTTATATTTTTCAGTTTAATTGGCAAAGAATTATAAATTTTCAGGCCAATTTACTGAGGTCTCAAAAAAGGTAGTTCTGTGGACAACTGTGGAAATTAAGTTTGAGTGGCGATAGTAATGAGTGCCTCCACAGCTGCTGAAACTATTTAGACATTTTCTTGTATAGAAGCATGTCTAAAGGATATAGAGCGATGGCCGCGTGAGAAGTTTTTCTCTTTTGAAAAGCTAAATGTTTAGGGAGTTTATCAAAAATTATTCCAACAGCCCTCTTTTGAACTTTGAATACACTCTCAGCCGCTGATGAAATGCCCCATACAATGACTCCATATTTCAAGAAAGGGAAGAAATAGCCATAGTATACATTGAGGAGGGATTTAAAGCTCACAGCACCCCTAACTCACAAAGATGAGCAAGCTGAGTTCAGTCTTCTGTAGAGTCTGTCGGTGTGCTCTGTCCATTAATTTATAAATTCCTTTCCAACAGCAAACCCAGAACTGATTTTTTTGTGGAACTCCCAGTTTTATTCCTGTGAAAGAAATACATTGCTCAAATTTATAAATTATAATAAATATGAAGTAGTAACTGGATTATTAATTAGCTAAAGAATTATTCATAAACATATCATGACTGATAATCAAATTTATAACTTAAAAATATTTAATGATAAGATAATTAAAAATAGCTTGATAGCTTGACAAAATATTTTTCAACATTGATAGATCCTATCCTACCACAATAAAAAATCTATAAAGGTGGCGAAGTTCAAGGGCACGACCAAGACTTATGAAAGATGACCAGTCACCAGTCTGCACAGTGCACACCTTCGCCTTGCCAAGTTTGTTGCTCCAGTTGGTCGCATTTTCTGCATTTCTCCTTTCTTTGGTCCTCACTGCTCACAGAGCTCAACCAGTTCATAGCCGCATTCTTTCTGGCTTGACGACTGGCAATGAATTAGACTTCCTGCTCTATATTTTATTACATCTCGATCACTGTCTGTAACAACAGTCAAGGTGTAAACTTGGCACACTGATCCAATGAGCTCCAACAAACCAGTCTTATTTATCATATTGAATGACAGTGCGAGATGTGAGTAGCTCTTGTATGTTCTATTAGAATGGATCGATCACATTAAAGTACCAGTACAGAACTGTTGTTTTTCTCGATAAAAAATTTCAATAATTTTTTTGCTTCGCTATTCTAGTGATTGGTTTCAATACGCCACCTATATAAAAACTAGCAGGAAAAGTCTATAAACCATTGAGGGTGTGATTTATCTTAAAAATCTTCGAAGTGAATCTTTGAGCATCAGCTCAGTTTTCAAAAATACAAGTGGATACAATAAGAAAACTCGTTAACACAATTCCAAGAGCTCAAAATTCTCCAAAGTTTCAAAGTCTGAAATTTGACTCGTACATTTTTATATTATTACTTATCATGAACTGTGATTGAATCTGTTTGGCAGCCGCAGTAGTAGGCTATAATTGGTTAAAACACGTATTACTGACTGATTGCTACTCCTTCGGTCACGGGTTCAATTCCAGTTCAAACTCTCATATTCTTGTCCTCACCTCATTAATCACACAAAAGCGCCAGACTCAAGTGAGCATCTAATAGGGCCTCAACTGGACAATAGCACTAAATTTCAACTTTTTTCTCGAGAAACGGTGAAGAAGTCAGTGGTCAAATCAGTCGGTGGTGTTGTACCCTCATATAATAAGATTATTGAGATTAGATTATCATACAATGGATTCTCTACGAACTTGTCTGAATTTTTCTTAGTAGTTGGTAGTTGGTAGCTCTGAGCTGCCTGTTTGGTTGTTTGAATGAGTTGCTCCGTGTTTTTTACGATTTTAAAGTGATAGTTTGAGAAATCGTGTAATCGGTTACAGTAAATAGTATTATTGATTTATGAGGTACCTGTTGTTTGTACCCAGATTTTGCGAACCGGTAAGTGGATTTAGTTATTGCAGGCGAATCATACGACACTGTGTTGGCTCTGGGATCCATCTTTGTTGCCGGTTAACGCCTGTTGTTAATGTCACAAAATTTTAGATATTATAGACGAATATTTCATGAATAAAAATGAAGGACTGAGTCAGCTTCCAGCTATCCCATTGAAAGCTGGGGACGGTTTTTTAGGCCAGTAATGCATTCATTTGAAGACACAGAAGTAGTTCATCATGATTTTAGACAGAGTAATGATGAAATTAGGAATAGAAGGACAATTACAACCGTAAAAAAGAATAATGAAATATTTACACTTTCATGAAATGTGCAAGGTCTTGCTAATAAATTCAATGTAGTTGAGAATTATGTTTCCGATCTTGAAGTCGATATATTGTGTTTGACTGAACATTGGCTGTGTCAGGAGGAAATAGAAATGTATAGTTTTAATAATTGCTTTAGGTTATAAGTAGTTGCTATTGATTAGAAAGTATGTAGTTGATTAGAAAGCATGGAGGTTGTGCTATTTTTGTTAAAGATAAACTTTGTCACTGCCTCTTTTCTGGAGGATATTAATACTATTGTAGTTGCCTTATACAGGCCTAATGTTCAGTGTAAAGATTTTGAGTTGTTTATTGATAAAATGAATATGCTTCTAGAACACTTGTCTACATTCAAGGCCAATATTATTCTGTGTGGGGACTTTGATATTAACTTCATTGCTGAAAATAATATAGACTCTATTGTTTTAAGGAATGTTTTCTCTTCATTTAATTTATCCGTTACAGTATCTGAGATTACTAGACCTAAAAATGGAGGTGGTACCTGCCTTGATAACATAGTTACATTCAAAAATAGAATTTTATCTTGTTCTGTTGTCAAGACTGTGGTCTCAGATCATTGGGCACTTATACTTCAATCTCAGGTAGAAAGAATTGATAGTCGGGCATCCCCGAATGTAAGAAAAATTAAAAGAAGAGTAATAAAAGATGTAAACATATCTCGTTTTGTATATGAATTGTCTCTTGTCAACTGGAACTATTTGTATTATGTACAGAATATTGATGAAAAAGTCAGTTTCATGGTAGGCACATTGCAACAGTTGACCAATTGGGCTTTTCCTCATATTTATGTTAGTGATAGACCTAAAAAGCCTAAAACAAACAGGGTTAGTAATGAGGAAATAAGAAAACTCAAAGAAGACTGCACACTGTATTATGATTACTATATTAATACTGGTTCAAATGAAGTCAAATCTCTTTATAAGAATTGTAAGAAAAAATTGTATACATTAGTTAAGGATACTAGGGTTAAGGCCAATGACAATATAATAAATAATTCTAGTAACCGGTCTAAAGCTTTATGGAATATTGTGAGGAGAGAAAGCAATCTCATTAATATATATGACAAAACTTGTAACAAAGCTGCAGATGTTTCTGAATTTAATAGTTTTTTTGTGGGAAAAGTTGAAGAAATTCTCACTAAGGTTTCAGCTTTCCCAAGTAATGAAAATTCCATGTATTATTTGAATAGACTGCCAAAGACGTCTTTTGCCTTCAATTTTCATCTTGTTCAAGTGGAGGATGTTGAACGAGCAATTATGAGGATGAGTAATAGTGGGTGTGAGGATGTTTATGGATTGAGCTCGTTTGTATTAAAGTATGGGATCCATTTTTTAAAAGAGGCGTTGACTCATATCATAAACTGTTGCATTATTGAATCTGTTTTTCCTGCAGATTTAAAATTGGTTAAAGTGCTGCCTAAATTTAAGAAAGGTGACAGATCTTGTTTTGAGAACTACCGACCAATCTCCATAATACCTATAATATCTAAATTGTTAGAGATTGTTCTGAATGATCAAATTGTTAAATATTTTGAATGTAATAATTTATTCAATGACTCTCAATTTGCGTATAGAGCTGGTCTAGGGACTGTTAGGGCAGCTATCTCTTTTATCAATGACTGTATTTTAAGTTTAGATAGTAAGAAAAATGTAAATGTAAGACTGTATGACTTATCTAAAGCTTTTGACACTGTATCTCATGCTCTGTTGTTGGAAAAGTTGAGGTTTTATGGGTTTGGAGAAGGGGCTGTGTCTCTAATGAAATCATATTTAAGTGGTAGGTTCCAAAAAGTTGTCTCTGGTGAAAAGGAGTCAGAGTTCCTATCTGTCAAGCATGGAGTACCCCAGGGGTCAATCCTTGGACCCATTCTATTTATTATCTATGTGAATGACTTGCCTAATGTGATATCAGAATCCTCAGTTAAAAGCTTTCTCTTTGCGGATGACCTCAATGTGTGCTTCAATTCAGACTCGGCTGAAGACTTGGAGGGGAGATTACTGACCACTTCAGGGACTATACAAGATTGGTGTACTGCAAATCAGCTGTGTATAAATAAAGATAAAGTTCAAGATTTGAAAATTAACTTACTTACAATAGAAACAATTTGATTGCTGAAGCCCAAGCGAATACTGTAAATTTCCTGGGTTTTTTTATTAACAGGAATTTGGATTGGGAGGAACACATAAACCAAATGGAGTCAAAGGTTAGCAAAGGCGTATATTTAATTCGAAGGCTAAGACTCTGTGTGAGCTCCCAGGTACTCATGATGGTATATTATTCTCACATTCATAGCCACTTGAGCAGAGGTACCCTGCTATGGGGTCATAAATCTTCAGGTAATCGTTTATTCAAATTACAAAAAACATGTGTGAGATTAATTTGTGGACTTTCTGCTCGAGGACATTGTAGAACTAAATTTGTTTGTCTGGGAATAATGACAGTGCCAGCTCTGTTCATTTTCCAGAGTTTATTATACTTGAAAGAAAATGCTCATTTATATGATGAATTGGGCTCCAATCATAGCTATCAAACTAGAAATAGAAATTTTCTAAGTTTAATAAGGTTCAATTATAGTAAAACACAGAAAACTTTCCATTATATGTCAATCAAATTTTATAACTACCTCCCTTCCTTTATCAAGCTTTTACCAAATCCCTGTTTTAAGAAAATAATAAAAATAATATTGACTAGAAATTGTATATATAAAATTGATGATTTTTTTCAAATCAATTTTGACCAGGAATTCAGGTGATAAGTAATAGTTGTAGCATACTTATTAGTCATTAGCTATAGTATAGTATTAGATTTAATTGACGTTTGTGATACATATGATGTCCTCATTTGTTTATACAATAAAATATTTATTTATTTGTACCCTGCTAATATCCGGCTTAATTCGGAAGTTAGGAAAAATTTGGTGTAATTTGTTCATATTAAACTTTTTTGAAAATGATGCGAGTAAATGCTTAATTTTGTAGACACTGATTAGATGAAAAATTATGTTATTCAACTAACTTATTAAAAAGTTTGACAATCAGATGAAGAGCAGGATATAAATTTGGAGTAAAATGAATTCCAAAGAGACTACCAATAGATAATGAATTTGACGCCTTTGTAATATTGTACTCATGTTCAACATTATTCATGCATTGCACATTTAAACTTTGTGATGGGAACTCGGTCATGTTCTCTCCCACTACTTTAACCCTGTCTGAGCTTTCCTCGAAACAAGTTTGTGGATTAGAACCACAGAGTTAATTCGAGAAGATGGAATGTCTTCTGATCACCTTTTTTTCTGATGATGCAATCTATTATTTAAGATGATTGGAAGCTTAAAAGCTCAAAATACGTATTAAAAACATTGGAGGACAGAATGACGGTGAGCACCCGCCCCCCGCTCGCCGGCAGGAGGTGCCTTCTCTCGATGCCGCCTGACGGCTTGACATCTGTTACAGTTCCTGCTCGTCGAAGTGGGTAAGTGGAGTATCCTTCAATATGAAGGATAATAGAGATTATAATATCGATAAAAAACAATTAATAATCATAAAGCTCAGTAGTTTTCACAAAAACTGTTTTTAATTAAACCGATTTCGAGTGGCCAATTGTAACAGAAAGTCACTTAAACATGCATTAAGCTAAATCGATGGTATTCATAATGTTGTACACCAGCAATTAACTATTAAATGTTTTTTGAAGACTGTCAAATTAAGTTTTAATCATGAAAATCTTCTTCGACTGGGCTTATTTATTATGTTAACAAATAAGCTACTATTAATTGTCCAATGTGCAAAGTACAGTTATGAAACACTAATTAATTTATTCATCCTCTCAATTTTCTAATGACGGTTCAGAACAATAAAGTTTTATTGAAACCGATTAGGTATTTACTCTGCAGTTGAGTAATACGCTCAGGCTAATGACAGTTATCTTCCTACTTGGCCAATGGTAGGCCAGCGTAGTGCTTGTCAGATGATAATTTGCTTTCCTTGTATTCTTTCTCCAGTGTCCAACTGGAGAAAGAATACAGTTATTTGAAAATGATTAACGGCATACTTTCACTCATTACGAATTATTGTGATTGCATCTTCTCTCGCAGTGTTGTCTAGAGTTTATTGCAAATTATTAATTTTACTGATCGGTTGAAAGTTTGAAGAACATAATACAGCATAATAGGCTACATAACAATACGAACATTTATTTGACGATATAATTCGCGACAAAACTGTAATCAAGTTTAGTAGTAAGACTAGTTCACACTCATTCCCACTGTCATTAACAGTGCATGCAGTTTCAAAGAGACAGAATAAATAATATATTGATGCAATTTATAAATATATTGAAGTACTCATATATTGCATCAAGACTACATGTTATGTAACTCTCAGAGCTCTCACACAAGCCTGCGGCTTAATGTAGTGAGGCGGGGGTGGTTGAGCGTGGCCCGGGCATAGCGTTTTGGGGTCACCAAAACTCAACCGTAAAATAAATTGTTTAAAATAAAATTTAAAAATGAAAAATATAGATTGAATACCATCAGACATGCATTGGTATCAATACTAATAATAGGTATGTGTGTATTGTTTGTAGTCAGTATCAAATTCATTATAGACACGGAGGTTGCAAGATTTACAGGGCACACTAGCCGAAGCCAAACTGAACTATTGAAAACTAGCATTACAGCACTTTAGCATAAAGTCTCTTCGACCACCTTCTCAAACCCAATTAGTTGTGGCACAGAAGGTTTATCTCAACAAAATCCTAGAATCATTGCAAAATAGGAAAAAGTAGACATTGAATTTTGTTTTGACCCTCTAAAATGGAAATATTTTCTTTTCCCATTGAAATAAGTGTATATATAGAACTGGTTAAAATTATGTTTTAAATGGATCATTTTTTAAAACGTCTCGAGGGCGATGCCCCGGTGAACCTCCCGGCATACCTTTTGTGGCAAATCATTGTAAATGAAATCTGATAAGACATTCTCTCAGTAAATTAGAATGGTGGAATGAAAGAAAGTCAGTTTTTTTATAGAATTTCAAGTCATGAATTCACCAAAGGGAGATTTTTGGCTAAGGCTACTCTGCTGCTATGTTTCTGATAAGATCCCTAATGGAACGCTATGTCCACAGAAGGTCAAGCTGCTATGTTTCTGACAAAATCCCTAATGGAACGAGTTTCAACTAACTAAAAGTTAATTAGGACTTTTATTAGGGCAACTGCATGACGATCTCTGCATCATTTCAATGAGGAGCTTAGTAAAAATATTTTTGTCGACATTAAATAACTTCTAGTTTAGTTTTTATTCAGCATTATTGCTTCATCCTGACATTCAATGATTGTTAATACACTTTTAATCTAGTCCTGGATCTGAGGGTGTCCCGATTGATTTTTCGCGACAAAACATACAACTTGGGAAGGGTCTGAAACTAACTTCAATGCAACAAAATGTACCACTTGATAGGAAAAGATAGGTCTTCCCGGTACATATTTTAAATACTCAATTTTTATTACTTTATCCATACTATGTTAATAATCACTTTGGCGTGTTAAAGTTGTTTAAAATCAGCTGTAGCTAAAACAGAAAGGTTTCTTGTTACATTGACCCTTGAAAAGTGTCGGCATATTAACCCCAAACGGCTTGACACGAGTAGTGATAGGGCTATTGACCTAAAGTCTATATAAAGTGTGATGGGATTCAGTTATAACTTCATTATGTGTTTAAAAAAAAAATAATCAGACTAAAGTGACTAATCATTAAGAGTAATTAACATCGAGTATTTAAAATATGTAGCCTACCGGGAAAACCTTTCCAATTTATCAAGTGGTACGTTTTGTCGCATCCAACATATTTTGGAAGTTATTGTCATACCCTCCTCGGGTAAATACCGATCCAAGTGGTACGTTTTGTTGGGCATTCGGATCTGAGGGGGTTATTTTAGGAATTTCGCTTATAGTAAATTTTTTTACTGGAACCGTTAATAGATGTCCTATGAAGTACTTTTCACTCGGATGTTCAATCCGTACCTGGTAAAACTCAACATTCCTACTTTATGTGTTTCCCAACCTTTCCTTGAAAATAACAAACTGTTTTATGAGGCCCTTCTCGAATTTTTGACCTCTATCTACTTTTATGTCTCTGTCTACTGTAAAAAACTACACATTTCACACAAGATAAACTCTAACCAGTTACCGCTGGAAAGAAGGTTTGCATGGCTTCTCAACATGGGTAACAATAATGTGTGGTTGGCTAATTTCAGCACTACTGGGAGACAGAAGAAAAAGGAGAAGAAGAAGAAGAAGAAGAAGAAGAAGAAGAAGAAGAAGAAGAAGAAGAAGAAGAAGAAGAAGAAGAAGAAAAAGAAGAAATCTGTCTCGTCTGTGCAATGATACAGCTCAAGCTGTACTCTTCATTTCGCCTCATAATAGAACAACATGTTGCATAACCAACTGGACGCCTCTTTAATGGGAGAGCGGCTCTAGAGTATGCTGTTGATTAATATTCGAAATCTTCTTTCGTCGCAAATAAAATGAAGTCGCAATAATTATTAGCTGGTCTTAAGATTTTGTAATATAAATTCAATGTAGGAGCCCCTCACAACCATAAAATCTCTTAACTCTTCTCAATAATTTTAAAGCTTCCTCTTCACTTCTCACACTCGCTGCCTATTTTCATCATTAAATTAACTTTTATGACTTCTTACGCTTATTGTGCAGCCAATGAATACCATATCAAGTTTTTCTGATATAATATTCACCACTTCAACTAGTAGAAGTCATGAAGTTACAAATAAATTAATGAGAAACATTAATTTGATATAATACTAAACCACACGGGTTGGTAGAGGTGGATCACTATGACAGTTTCATTGCACCCCTCACACAAGAAAGGTCCGTCACACATCATCGACCTATAGCTCAATTTTCCCAGCCCACTGCGGCGTTCCAAATTCATAGGTAACATGTCAAATTTGGCCTATAATTTTTAATTCTAAAGTGTAGGCATTCTTTATACAGTAATTTGAAAATACAGTACTATACGGTATATACTGTACAGTTTTGTTAAAAATAGCTCTAACTTGGAAACTATTCAAGATACAAATGCAAAGTTGATATAATTTTCCTCGTTCACAGCAATAACACAGCAATGCCTCGGAAAGCACTTTTAATATTGAGCTAAACCATATGATGTGTAGTCAGATTGTCATAGGTTTTTCAAACGTTTTGGTTTTTCCAATCTTACTGCCAAACTTTTGGTCTCACATGGAATGTATTCAATACTATTCTTGTGGACAATTTCATTACCTGGAATTTGGCACAAATTGCACTATTATAGCACACATAGATCATAAGCTATTGCATTCTAAATTTTTCAAAATTTTGAAAAAATCGAAAACTTATTTTTTAATGATTATAACTTGGGATCTATACAGGCAAGAAAGGTGCAATTGGCATCAGATTTCAGGTAACTAACTGGTATCGGATACATTTCTTGTCAGACAGAAAGTTTGGCTGTAAGATATATTTATAGATACTGTAAGCTAATTATTATAATAATATTTATATTTATTGATTTAAATCTCCTTTTATATTTGATGACCCTGAAAACTTTACACCCGCAAATCAGATCATTAATTTAGGATTTAAAAAATAAGATACCTTAACTTTGGGTAGTTCATACTAATAAATTTGAATCCAACTTTGCAGAGTATCTTGAGCTGTTACCGGGTTAGAACTGTTTTTAACGAAAACCCATAATTTTCAAAGTACAGTATAAAGAATGCCTACTCTGCCTTTCAAAGTAGAATAAAAAATTATAGGCCAAATATGGCATGTTACCTATGAATTTGAAACGCCTCAGTGAGCTGAGAAGAATGAGCTATAGTTCGATGAGGTGTGACGGATCTTTCTTGAGTGAGGTGAGTGGTCCAACGAAGTTGTTATGGTGGTCCCTCTCTACGAACCCCCTTTTTATCTTTAAAACTCACAGTTCTACGAGTGAGAAAGCTCAAAATGCGAATTCAGTTCCTCAAAATACACAATAAATATTAAAAGAACTCTTTTTCCATTTATATTGATTTGCCTGTGCAATAGCCCAGGTGGCAAGGGATCACAACGTAACGCATCGCTAATCCCCCTCCTACAGCATCTGACATGAAGGAAGAAGAATCTACCCTATCCGATGGTTGGTTACAGAAATATCGAAATTCGCGTCATCACTGATATTTTAAAACTTTGAGATGGTTAGGGAAGGAGAGCTCTAGTGGTATTTTTAGGGACTTTTAAGGAGAATGACCCTCTAGTAGTTATCGATGCTATAAAACTCAGCTTTATATAATTCTTTCCGGGAAAATTCTTTATTGACATTAATATAATTTATTTGAGACACAGCACATACATTATTCAACAAAAAAATTCGAAAATTTTGTACACACAATAAAAGCACTATATCTAATACACAATACATGCCTGCTAAAGATATTTGAACAGTTACATTACCATTAATCTTCTTCAGTTATGACTAATTGGAATGTCCACTGTAAACAATCTTGATGATGAATCAATAAGCCTTTACGCTTGAACATTCACCCTAGCATTCGGAGAGAATCAAGCTCCTAATTATCCCATGGTACTCTATTATGAAAGGTGTCTTCTTCACTTGCAGATAACATCACCCTTCCTTACACTAGTATCTTATTTGTTCATGGGAGCCTTTCAAATCTTCAAGGCAATAATATTAGCGTTAGGCAATGAGGTTCTCCCATAATAAATCAAGTCACACTCTTGACTGCTTTCGACGAAGCTTATAGTTCAGCAATGCCAATCATACAAACATGTGTACTGTGCACACCATTAGCCTAATTGAATGCTAACCAAAGCCATTACATCTTTCAATGAATTAAGCTTGTTATCTCTCGAGGTGGATGGAATAAATTGTTAAGATGGAACGTTGGAAGTACCAGTGATAAAACATATTGCTCCTATGTATACTTCCTTAACAATAAATCGTTCACTTTCATTTATTATAAGTGGTTTGGGAATATTGATGTACGGCAGCTATGTTGAATATAACTGCGTGATAATTATTAATCAGTGAATCACACAAGTCACTCAGAATCAGTAAAAGTAGAATAGTTTATCATGGGAATGACAGATTTATCCTTGTAGAAATCCATAATTGTAAATTTAAAAAATGTTGAATATGTCTTGATGTAGGCTATTGAAATCTACTGTTCAAGGAAGTGGATGTGATAGCCTACTGCCAAACGGCTACAAATAGTAGTTCTTAACCCTCATAGAGATGCTATGTCATCGACATTATTGTATTCAAAATTGAAAGGCCAATTAGGAGATGAAGGATTCAAATCTCAATACATTCTGCTAAGCTACACAGAATAAATTGCATTATCACCAGGTCCATTGTATTGAACCTGGCGGCTCTGGTAGCACAGTTGGTTGGAGCGTTGTCTGCGATAAGATGAGACTCTGGCTGGCTTCGTCTCCTGCAGCCTTGGGTTCGAATCTCATTAAGCCATGGATGTTTCTCATCATTCACCCATTCACCTCATTACCCACGCACAAGTCTCCAGACTCATGTGGGCATCATCCGCAATAGAAAAAATCTGCGACAATAAACATTGAATAATATTTAGGGAAATATTCATTGAATATTATGTTATATCAAAGTCCTTTGGAGAGTAGACAGAATAAATAATATGAATTGGTATCCATTAAGTCGGAAATTCACATGAAATAACAACTATTTTTGCTGTTTCTTCTCACGAGATTCTCATAGAGTTTGATAGTAATATTTCAAAACTATAGAATCTCCAGTTTTCGTACCTTTTCCTTTTAGTTCTCGTTTTCATTTCCTTTTAGTTCTGAAATCAGAGACTGATTCCATATCATTAAAGCAGCGATAGACCAACTCTTCCTTGGATCGAAGATTCTTCTGAAAATCGTTGATTTGATAGCAAAAAGATGTGTTAACCTCAATAGGGAATAGACCAAACATCTAATTCAACTAATAGTTCCACTTGTTATTATAGTTATTAATAGTCCCTCTTGTGGAATCGTGTTTTTTAGTTTCCATCTCAAAAGTAGCTGAATCTGATATCTCGAATATATTATGCATAACAACGTTATGCAATAAGCTATATAAATTTAGCCTATGCCTAGCATGCATCATATGCATAAGCAAAGAACCGCTTTTTAAGAATAAGGAGATCATTGTTCTGCATTGCGGTTAAAGCAAAGAAAACCTGGCTTCTCACAACTTTTAAACGGACCGTTTATAAGTGAGGCCCAACTATGTTGATATGGTGGTCCTCTCAACCTCCCTCTTTATCTTTAAAACTGAGTTCTAAGAGTGGGAAAGCTCGAAATACGGATTCAGGGCAAACCAATAAGTTTTATTTCATTGTATATTTTATTCCATAAGTCATTGCTTTTTGAAGATTTCTGGGAGAGAGGATTATTTTCTCTATTGAACTGCTTATTATTGCTGAAGCACTTCTGACTGACGCTCACAATAGTTTGCAGTCTTGCTAATGTTTTATCATGTTCATTGGAGAATATGTTTTTACAAAAAATGTTCTGTAATTACCTTGTGTTTTATTGAAGCCTAAGTTTAGTGTAAATGTAAATAGAAACATTGATAATACAGAGAAAATATAATGGGGGAGTTATGCAATTATAAACTTTCCCACAACTATTTTACAAAAGTAATGTTATCATTTTATTTTATAATGAGAGAAATTTAAATAAATCTGAGCTCTCATGGGACACCTTAGAATGTTGATTAATTGCCAGTGAAAGAAAATCTAGTGTACCGTAATATGACACTATAAAAGGAGTCAAACAAATGAATTGAATCAAGTAGATTCTCACTCAAAATACTCACTAATGCTCCAACTATTTGAAGTGAATAAATAACCTTCAGTTGAGCTTTGGATGTCGAGCGGTACAGATCGATATCGGTATCGCTGCTGATAAGCAGACTCAGCCGGCTCACTGTTATGCTGTGACTGAATTGCTTCTAATTATAAGCTTTGTCAATTCATGAATATCTAATACAAATAGTAAAAAAAGTTTAAAGTGATACAAATTTATGAAAATGGCATCGTGCGGTTCATGTGATGTAGAAGTTAAAAATTTTGATGAATCTGTGTTGTGCGTCAATTGTAAAAGGTCTTTTCATCCGACGTGTACAAAATTATGAACCATTGACAAATTCAAAAAACTTGGAAATAAAAAAGCTTCTTGGCGTTGCGATTCTTGCAGTAATGGTTTGAACGAGGACATTTTTGCTGATGCTAATACTACTTCAATTCTCGAGACCATTGAATCAGTGGAAAACAAACTTTTACAAAGGTTTGACGGACAGGATGAAAAAATATCAGCGATTGAATCCTCAATATCCCTGCTTCAGCCTTAAGTCAAATTTAGAGGGTCTTAAAACCGATCATCAGTTAATCAAATCGAGGACTTGTGTAATGGAAGACAAAACAAGGCACCTGGAAAAAGAAAATTGATAGCTCAAATCGGAGATTAGGGAGTTACAACAATATTCACGAAAGAACAATGTTGAGGTCGCAGGTATACCTTTCACTAAGAACGAAAACATTTATTGCATATTAGAAGACATCGCGAAAGCCCTGAAAATAACGTTCAACAGGTCTGATATATCCACCGCACATCGCGTACCATCAAAGAAAACACCACTCATTGTGATACGTTTTTTATCGCTGTACGTGAAAGACTTGTGGCTATCTGCTTTCAAGGTGAGGGAAGGTGGTCTGAGCACCCAGGATATCAACAAAAAATTGCCGTTAAATACAGTTTTCCTTAATGAACATCTTTCGCCCTATAACAAGTTCCTTCTTGCGGAAGCACGGAAGATGAAGAAGACATCAAAGATTTTATTTGCGTGGGTGAAAAATGGTCGAGTTTTCATAAAAGTCCGGGAAAACGACAAGGCAATCTGGCTCAAGGACGAAAATGATCTGGTCTTGGAGTAGAGTATTTTTATTATCATTCTTAAAATACATTTCCAAAGGATCATTATACAGTAATTTCTGAGAGACGGTTTTCTTTTTTCCAATGTTATTTATATTATTTCGTTTATTATCCAATGAAGGGACTGAATGAATAAGTCCAATAGAGCATTTTGATTTTCCTCCTATCTATCTTAAAATTAAATCATTATAATAAATTATACGTTATAATTGATGCAGATTTTTTTTAAACTAAATTAATGTATTAAGTTTCATTTATATTAGCCAATTCATTCATATAAATTAATTCGATGATTTAATGAATGACCAATGAGTTTCTTTAATTAATTAACTTTGTTTTGCAGTTTACTGCTTTTAAGTTGTCAAATCACAGCGTCATTTGGTGGGAATTTGATTTCTAATCAATATGTTGCTAGTTATTTTTAATCGATTGAGCAATTATATCAGTTCACAAAATTGAGATTAATATTTTTTTATGAGCTGGCTGAGGGGTGGATTCACATAAGTTCATTGATTTTTTCCTTTCTCATTTTCTTGAACTAAACTTATCAATAAATATCATCTATTGCTATAGCTAAGTTTATTTTTCATAATTTTATTCTTCAAGCTGATTATTTCTCAACAACTGTAGATTATGATTTCAAATTGATTTGATCACGACAGCCTAGTGGAGTATTGGAAGTAGATGATTGGAAGTAGATGACATTGGAAGTAGATGCTTTCTTTGATTTTCAAACATTAGAGGATAGTGATCATGTGAATAATAATGTCAATGTTCTACATATGAATATAAGAAGTATGCGGAGAAATTTTGAGCAATTTTCTTGTTATATACATAAAGTTAAAATAAAATATCAAATTATACTACTATCTGAAACTTGGATCGCAGGTGAGCATGAATGTAACTTTCAATTGGAAAGCTATTATAGACTGGATAAATTCAGTAAATACTCAAGAAGCGATGGTATTTGTATGTTCATAGATAATTCTATTGACTGTGAAGAGATTGATATCAATGTTGATGACGCGATCTCAATAATCATTAATTGTGTTAATACATGGTAGAAAGTACACATTAATTGGACTGTCGATCTCCTTCGTTAAAAGTAAATGAATTCATTGCGAGTTTAGACTCATTTATAAACGATCTGAGAAATGACAATTGTAAAATTATTATAGGTGATATAAATCTTGATATTCTTGGAAATAATAGAGTGGTGGATGAATATCTCTATACACACTCCAACTAAAAGGGTTTATGATTTCAAATAATGGTTTTTTTGATTTCAAAATAATTTATGATTTAAATCATATGTGAATAAACCAACAAGAATTCAGAATAATTCCTTTACTTGTCTGGATCACATTTTTCACAAGAGTTCATTATCACAAATAAAGGACATAAAATGCATTATATGGAAAACTGCTATTACCGATCATTTTAGTACATCACTGCATATCACCCATAACAGCCCTGTCAAAAATATTAATGCTTCGCATGTCATAAGAAAAATTGATTATGAAGGCTTAAATTCAGATTTAAATTGTGAAAATTGGGATGATGTTTTTGATAATAATCTTGAGATAGACGATGCGATGGTTTCATTTATAAAGAAGATTACTGAGTAAACAAACAATAGAACCAAAATAATTAAATTATCACATAGAAACAAACCAATAAAAAAATGGATCACTCCTGGTATAGTTCGCTCATTGAGAAACAGAGATAAAATGCACAAACAATTAACTAAACAACCTTTCAACTTTGAACTAAAAGAAAATTTAAAAAATATCGTAACTCTTTAAATATCATCATCCGCAATGAAAAAATTAAATATTTCAATTATAAACTCGAACAAAATAAGGGTAATACAAGAAAAACATGGGAGTGTATTGCAGAGTTACTGGAAACAAAAAAACAATATAAAGAACCGAAAATTGAAGCAGATAAATTGAACTATCACTTTGCAAACGTAGGTATAACCTATGCCAGAAATATAATAGAGAATAATTCAACCTTTGAAAGCATAGGACTAAGCGATTCATCGGATAATCCAGTTCATAGTTTTTTCATTAAACCAACAGACGAACAGGAGGTGTTAAGAACCATATTTAGTCTGAAGAGCAATTCATCTCCTGGTTATGACAGTATCGAGTCTGAATGTCTTAAAAAAATAGCCCTCTGTATCTCAAAGCCATTGTCTCATTCAATAAATAGATGCTTATCTGAAAGTTACTTTCCAAAACAATTCAAATTAGCCGTGATAAAACCTTTGTAAAATGGTGGAGATTCATATGACCCTAGTAACTATCGGCCAATCAGTCTACTTACAAATTTTTGAAAAATAATGGAAAAGATGATAAAATCTAGGCTCTCAAATTTTCTTAGTAAAATCAATTTTTTAAATAAAAATCAATATGGTTTCCAAAAGAATAAATCCACTATTGATGCCATTTTGAAGTTGACTGGAGTAGTTGATGAGGCATTTAATAACAATAGTAAGAGCCTAGCAATTTTCTTAGATTTAGCTAAGGCCTTTGATACGGTGCCTCACGAGCTAATGTTAGATAAGCTGAGGAGGTGCGGAGTTAGAGGACATACTTTACAGCTTTTTGTTAGTTACCTTACCGGAAGATGTCAGATTATTACAGGTTGGTAAAACCAACTCCCAGAACCTTGAAAACTTTGGATTACCGCAGGGAGCCGTATTATCCCCCCCTCCTTTTTCTTATCTATGTGAATGATCTTATAACATTAACATCCCAATTTGTAGCATAATATCATTTGCTGATGATACAGCGCTTCTATTCCATGGTAGAACTTGGGAGGAGGTGCACTCATTGGCGGGTGATGGATTGAAAGTTGTTCAAGCTTGGCTAAAAAACATATTTTAACTTTAAACTACAGGAAAACAAAATACCTAACTTTTTCGCCTACCGAAATTGGCCAACCAGACTTACAATTAAAACTCAAATTACATGATATAGAGGAAAATCTTGATTTTCTGAACTGTTTCTGTCCGGAAATTGAAAAAGTAAAAACAATCAAATATCTTGGTATCATGCTGTACGATCATCTTAAATGGATGTCTCATGCAAGTTACCTTTGCTCCAAGCTAAAATACCTGGTTCACACTTTCTATAAAATAAATCAAATAGCAAATCGTGATATTATTAGGAAGATTTATTTGGCATATGCGCATAGTCTTTTCACCTATGGCGTGGATGTATGATGTGGAGCATATGACACTCATTTAAAGAGAGTTTTTATTTTGCAGAAGTTTTTAATAAAGGCAGCATTGGGTAGACCTAGAATTTATCCCAGTAGGGCAATATTCCAAGAAAGTAACGTTCTTACAATAAGACAGCAATATGTAAAAAATATTATATTATACATTAATAAAAATAAATATTGTTCTCAACCACGTACACTTTTTTACCACACTCGTCCGCTAGTCACAAATCAATTTATTATAAAATATTCTAGACTTTCAGTATGTCGGAGACAATTTGAACACTATTGCAATACCCTAATGAATAAGATACCGGCAAACTTGACTGCTAATAACGTTAATAAAAAACAGATCAATTAATTGAGGAATGGGTTAGAACAAAAATTTTCTACAAAATGACAATTTAAAGACAAGTTAGCAATAACTTGAATAAAATAGATGAGTCAACTGAATAATATAAATTATTAATAAATATTAGCTTTAACATTGTCATACAATAAATTTCCAGGCAAATTCAGTGTATTAACTTGAGCAATGCTCATCTGTGAGGTATGAATGATCTTGGTATTATTATAATTGCTATATAAAAAAAGAAAAAAGTGGCATAATATATGAGAGGATTGAAGATTATTAATAAATCATTATACCGATTCACAATTTATATTCTTTCTATACACGCATTCAGTAAATTAATTTGTGATAAATGTACTAGCTCAACTCATTGCTAGCGCACAGACAATTTATTGTCTATGCTAGCAATGCCATTATACAGTTTTCTCTTTATATTAATCACATTATGAAATTTACAATGATCCAATAGTCTGTTCTTAGTTTTTACTCTTTTGAATCATTAAGTCAATCTAATATTTAAATTTGTAATATGACTTCATTTATGTGTTAAATAGTCTAACATGTAATGTAATATAAGTTATAACATGAAACATTTCAAGGCTTAAAATGAAATGTATTATACGAAGTGTTAAATTTTGATGATTGTTAATTTGATGTACAAGTCATGTAATTATGTTATTTTGTACTTTGTATAGAAAGAAAATGGCAATAAATAATTCTTATATTCTTAACCAGTTTGTAATAGAATTTCAAGGAATAGAATGAAGTTTGGTTGCAATAAAATTAATGTTATGACGAGTGATATGACATTTACATTGTTGACCATAAGATTAAAATTAGAACTATACCTTATTGATTTTAGACTGTGCAACCATAATAACCTATTTTTAGTCCAAAAATACATTTTTTTTTAATTCTATCCTGAATGATTTTAAATAATATCTAATTCTTAAGCATGTATCTCGCAAATATTCATTGAAAACACCAAAAACTTTTCTCACCCTCTACTGTTAAAGAACTCTACACCCCAAGGTGATGATGATGATGATGTTTTGTATCATGTTCAGTCGTTATCAAAGTAGTTCTTTGATTTAAAGAACTAAGCAAATAAGAACAAAAGAACTAAGCGGATCTAGGTAGCAGTGATCAAGTGTATGCATTGACAGAACAGGCTCTGAAGACTCTGAAGAACTAAATATAAATTCGAACGGATAAGTAGTATTTTTGATATCTATTATTAGTATTTATATCATCTTAATAAATTCCAGTATTAATTTGTCTAGTATAAGTTAGAGTATCCTAATAAAAAGCCAAATTCTATTTTCGAGGTTAGGTTGTACCGATATTGAAAAATTTTCTTGAAATTAAATAGTCTGAAGTTGACAATAATTATAGTTATTTAAGTAATATCCAGTTAAACATTTCACTAAATCAATTCATAACAATTTGTGGCTAGGAAAATGAGTCTAAACAAGTCATCTAAATCTAATTGTTTAACAAAAACTCAGGTAACGACGCAGTCTCAGTTAATCAAAAGTTCACCACCTGCTCTTAAAGCTACTGTAGATGTAGAAGAAAAGGTTGCTAAACTAAGTGATCACATCGAATTAAAAACAAAATTAGAATCATTACTAAAAAATTCTGAGGAAGAACGAATAGGGTTGGTGGATCACATAAAATCTCTGGAAGTTATTGTAAAATTGCAGCTGGAAGACCATAAAACTGAAATACTAAATCTCACGAGTCAATGTAGGTCTATGTCAGAGGAAATCGAAATATTAAAATCAAAAATAAACTCAGCTAATGTAAGATCTGAACCTCTGATCAATACAAGAAAATTAGAACCTAAAAGAAATGGGGAAAACATGAAAAGTGGTCAAATAAAAACTTATAGCCAGGTTTTGCAAACAGCAACTAAAACTAAAGTGAGGGGAAATAACGATAGGAAAGGTAGAGTACTGCTCTTGACATCCAGTCATGGACGAGACTGCAGTGACCTACTGAATAAAAGATTAAAAAATAAGTATGAAGTTCAGAGTTTTTTCAAGCCAAGTGCCCCTATAAACGCAATCGTAGAGTCAGCTAGGGAGCAAACAAAAGATTTTGATAAAAACGATTATCTAACCCAGCCAGCACATTCACATATAATTTATGTATATTATACAAAAGTCTTATGTGAATGAATCATAAATTTCACATACATGAAGCATAAATTTTACGTACATTTTACATACAAATGTCACCTCTTTTTATGTAAATGATACATAAAATCTAGGTCTATACATATGTATGATTTATGTAGTATATACATAAAATTTGATCTCAAATTTCTGATTAATGTACGTAATTCTTTATAAATGATACATAAATTTGAGGTCCATACATATGTATGATTTATGTAGTATATACATAAAATTTTATCTCAAATTTCTGATAAATATATGTAATTTCTTTATAAATTATACATAAATTTGAGGTCTATACAACATATAATTTACATAATATTTATATAGAATTTAATCTAAATTATCAGATAAATATACATACATTTTCTGAAAAGGCTCTTATAAAAGCTATCACAAAATGCTTTTCAGAAAATTAATGTATAGTGGGTACTAGTAAACACATACAAATAGCATTATACTAAAAAACATAAATTCTATAGAATGAACTGTTCAAAACATCCAACAGAATTCAAGTTGTACCTTATATTAATTATTTAAGTTCAACCAGCAATTAGGTGGTTCGGAACCCACCTGAAACTGTAGGTCCAACTCATAAATCACCATCATCTAACTTATTACCCACGCACAGGTCTCAGACCTATGTGGGCTTCATCCTCAAAAAAAAAAATCATGCATGCTTTTTTGGTAATGGATATATAGGCATACATACTGAAAATGCATATATATTTACTGTATATGTATGTGAATTTGAAAAATTCAAAGTCATTTTCAGATAATTACAGTATTGTTTTATATATGAAATGTCACACCATCAAATACTTCCCATTTCCTCTTGAATACCAGCTAACAGAGCTTTGAATTTTTTCTTATATTTCAACAAAATATGATTATGATCCAACTGTACTCACTACTTTAATGATAGCATTTGTTTTTTTATTTTTTGACACACTAGTTCTGAGACTTGAAAAATTAGTGGGGAGTTTATCCAGAAAAAAGACTGTTTTATGATAATACATATTTATTTTTCTAGTTACCTAACAGGGTAGCTATTTATACAATCATTACACATATTTTTCAAGTAGTAGCCGTTTTTTTTTTTTAGAATATCTTGTTGAAGATTGTCAGAACCACTCCTGAACTTTAGTCTCAAACTTCTTCATGGGGAATGACCCTTGATGGACACTAATCATCATTCCTGTGGGAAAAACAAAAATAGATATTGACTAGAGTCAGTTTAGTTGACATGCACAAAACCTATCCATAAATTGAATGTTACAAAGTGCTAGCAACCTATCTCTATGGATTGATGTGATTTAGACAAATGCCTGCATAAAATGTGTGTCTGTAGCCAATTAGCTAGCATAACAGACTTTGGGACCAAGCTATGGAGAGGGTTTGAAATGAAGCATTAAACTCATTAATTCACACCAGTAGGCCTACTATACTATTTGCTTGTACTGAATCTCCCTTATTCTGTTCAACAAGTTCGTCATAGATGCTGTACAAAAAGAATCTTCTAATCCTAAAAAAATGTCAACTAGGGGTATGAGGATGGTTTATGTATGCATCATGGTTATATTTTAGTTGGTTGTTCAAGGTTATAGAGAAAAAGGAATTAATTCTGCCTGTCATTGAATTTTTAATTTAGCTCATATGCAGGTTGTGCAATACTCTGCCAATTCAGAGCATGCACTTCCCTCAATGTTAACATAACAAGGTTATCATGGACCAGAGAATATGAGCAGTTCTTCAGAATTTACAGGAACAACAGATAGCGTTTTAGTAGTTTAAAAATACTTTGTAAATCAAGAGTTTCCATTAGTATTTATATCTTGCTTCTTCATAGATTAGATGCATATGAGCCTCTTTCAAGTTGTACAGGCACACAGGTCAAAACCCCTTTTCCATGACACCATAATAACAAGAAAGTTCGAAGTTACTGACAATTGAACAAACTGACGAATTTACTTAAACAGAATTTATTAATTTCGAATTACTTTAGGTGCTATTAGTTTATACTGAAGACTTCCGCAAAGTTTTGTAGTTGTACAAAAATATCAGTCACCACCGGGAATCGAACTACGGACTTCCCAATTGCCGGTCGGGCGCCTTAACCACTAGACCATGGAGACATTTCTGCACAGCAGCATTCATTTTCACTTGGCCATATCGGCTCGTATCTCACAAGAAAGTTCGAAGTTACTGACAATTGAACAAACTGACGAATTCACTTAAACAGAATTTATTAATTTCGAATTCCTTTAGGTGCTATTAGTTTATACTGAAGACTTCCGCAAAGTCTAATTTACTTAAACAGAATTTATTAATTTCGAATTCCTTTAGGTGCTATTAGTTTATACTGAAGACTTCCGCAAATGTGGAAGTCTTCAGTATAAACTAATAGCACCTAAAGGAATTCGAAATTAATAAATTCTGTTTAAGTAAATTCGTCAGTTTGTTCAATTGTCAGTAACTTCGAACTTTCTTGTGAGATACAAGCCGATATGGCCAAGTAAAAATGAATGCTGCTGTGCAGAAAGGTCTCCATGGTCTAGTGATTAAGGCGCCCGACCGGCAATTGGGAGGTCCGTGGTTCGATTCCCGGTGGTGACTGATATTTTTGTACAGTAGCATTCATCGATTTCCATCAGCTACTGAATACTGTTGTCAATATCCGCCATTGCGGAAGTCTTCAGTATAAACTAATAGCACCTAAAGGAATTCGAAATTAATAAATTCTGTTTACCATAATAACATTAACTCATAATAAAAGTGGTATTTTTCTGACAACGGCTTTAAAAAATATTTATTCAAGAAACAAATCCTTAAAGCGTAAATCAAGTCCACTTACTTTTCATCACATCTACAACTGCCATGTTGCAGTTTCTTCTTCCCTCTTCTGCCTTCCCAGCTGAATTGGATGGCAACGTTGTGTCACCATCCTCTGGAGAATCCTCCTTATGTGATATTCGAGGTTAACATCTCTTTAAAGAAAGCAGCCTGTAAACAACATTCAAAATTAGGTATTAGAAGGAAGTAATATTACAAGCAATATGGCAGGAAACAATTGAATGTTAAGCCTACTAATTAAACAATACAGGATATGTCTACTGGAAAGCAATCTAACTTGGTGGTTTTTGGTGACCTATTCATGAAAAAAAGAACTTTCTGACTAGAAAATGACCATCATGGCCTATTGAAGGCAAACCATGTTGGATACATCATCACAATAATATGCTGTCTTAACTAACCAAACATGAAGATACTTATCTATACATTGTAATTCTATCAATAAGGCATCCGGAAACAATACTGGTTAGAAATTATTGCATTCAAGTAGAATCGTCTACATTTTCCATAACTGTTTCAAATCAAGTGGTTTTTATTTCTAACCTTTGTTAGAATTAAAATATAATTATTCTGCTTTTATAAAAGCTTTTTTTATATAGCTTTATATATAAAGCCACTCAGCCGTTTTTGGGAGAAATCAATAATAGTTGGAAATTAATTCTGGTTGTTATTCATTTATTGAGCAGATAACCCATTATTTAAGGTCTTGAACTGTTTTCTGATGCTTTATTGTGGCATTACAGCATGTAAATTGGTACCTTCATGTAGTTTTTGAACATTTGTCTGTAATACTTGGAGAGTTTTACAGTTGAAATTGTCCTTTTGCACCTTAATTTTAACTGAAGTTTCATTTAAAAATTGTTTTAGCCAATAGCATTTCAATTAGCTGTGAAAAAAGTGTGCCTATACTTAGAATAAAATGACAAATTATATGAAACCAGAAATTTGAAAAATATTTTCAAGTTAAGCCCCCCATCAGCTGCAATTTAAGCCGAGCTGGTGATAACAAAAAATGAAAGATGTTTATGGATTCTTACAGAATCTTCACTTTCAAATCACTAATTATTTCTTACCTGAGTAAGCCTAAATAAATTGAATTTAGAAAGAAATCTACTTATTCTTTCTTTGGATTTATGTTCCAATGACTGTTCGATTTCTAGAAAGTCCTCCAATTCTTAGCAAGGAGGTTTGCTTTGAAATTCACTCATTTCTATGGTTTGATCATCAATAATATTGCACTTTCTTTCGTGTTCCCTTTAACCAAATCCAGATGAACTAGTAATTTTTTGGTCCAGCACATTTTAGCTTCATGGGGAAAATGTCTTGCTATCTATTACACACATAAATTGGGTTAAAGCATTATAAGAAGAACTTGTAAGAACTTACCAAAAGGATTTATTCAAATTTCTTAAAGTGAAAACTTTCTAACCTATAAAACTGCCCAATAAAGATAAAGTGGTTAACCTGAACACTCAATAAATTAAATTCAAAGTTGTACTAACCTGTTTTTGTAATCCTTGGAATTGTTTCCAAATTGTGTTTTATTTGTATCAAAACGATATAATTTCAAGGATATAAATTTTCACTAGACAAAGAGAACAACAAACAACCACCAAAAACTTCATGTGCGGCGTGCCTAACAGAGTCAGAGAGAACAACGAACAACCGCCAAAAAGTTTGATACGTATTGATGTACGAAACAATCGATAATTTTTTAATCGATGTTCATGAGCCTTGATTAATAGAGCATCGATTATTATACATCACATTTGAAGGAATTCTGATTATTTACTTTTATTGGAAAATATCAAGTCTAACCTTGAATCATAGAAGAATGAATAGTTATGAAATAAATTAAAAGAGTTTACCAATACATATAATATTACTCATCACGTTTTCGCAACAATATTGGCATATCGATAAATTACTTGGTGAAAATGATCGATATTTTGTAGCTCGATACACATCCTCAAACTTCAGAAAGGGACTTTTTCCAAAAAAATGCATAGGATCATTTTTGTAGAGACTTTTGTCAGCTTCAACAGAAGAAAAAAATTATTTGAGTTATCGATACTGAATTATAATAAAAAACTGAAAAATTGTACCTTCCCACCCCCCTCCAACAATGAGTTCAACCCCACCATTGGGTACTTTTGGTTATTACCCAAGGTTAGAGAAAATTATTGGTGAAAAAATAATTTTTCTATCAATAATTATTGTTCCTCTTGACGACCATATTTTTGTCTAATTTGACTGGGCTAGGGTACCGGTTTATAAAATGAAGTTGGAGTTTGTATCGACGAATAGAGGAGGGATATTTGCAAATAATCTGTACAATTTACGTATAATTTATGTGAATTTTGCAAACACTTTTTACATAAAATATATGTAGTATGTACATTAGCATATCTCTGTTTTTAAAATTCTAATTGATCAATTATAGAAATGGGCTTTCAATAAATATATACTGTTAATTCGATTTTGCATTCCAGATTGTTTAACAACAAATTTATAAATTATTACTTATGTGAATATTGTATGTAAATATTACATAAATTTTACATTAGATATTTATCATTTACATATGGACCTAGAATTTACGTAAAAAATACGTTAAGTGCTGACTGGGAATAGTACTGGGTGGCTCAAACAATATAAATGAACCTAATCTAAAACATCTTCCTGAAATAAATGGAAAAATTAAAGAGATTGTGCCACTCAGCCAAAAAACTAATGTAATAATAAGTACAATTCCGTATAGGTTTGATAGGCCAGAGCTGAATGAAACCATTAAAACAACAAATAAATCGATTCATAATACAATCAACAGACTAAAAAATAAGAATTCTAAGCAATTGGGGATTTGTTTTCTAAATGAACGGCTGAAAAAACAAAACTTCACTAATCATGGTCTACATCTAAATCAATCTGGCAAAGTAATATTTTGTAATAGGCTGGCAGAGCTGATTGAAAGTCGTTTGCAATCAACTGTCAATAATTCTCCTAAACAATCATCTAACGAACCTTTTTTAGTAAAGTGGCTCAAAACCGGGAAGGGGAACTAGTTTCAAATGATAAATTCATATCTTCATTTGCATTAAAAGACGTTAATCGACCAAAAAATCAGGATAGCATTAGTGGAAGGAACTCTTGTAACAGTCTGATAGGCTCCCAAGATTCTAAGAGATTAAGTAGATCTACTTCAATCTGCAAAAGCAATGATAAAGTAATAAGGGATAATAGGGAAGTACCGGTACTCACTGTGTTCCATCAGAATATTCAGTACATTCGTAACAAAATAGATAGAATCGAAGTATTTTTGAAAGAAGAGGCTTCTGATATAGTTATTTTCACAGAGCATGGTTTAAAAGAAGATGAATTGTCACAACTCAATATTCCTAACTATTCATTGAAAGCGTCGTATTGCAGGACGTCTCATCAAAGTGGGGGAGTAGGTATCTTCACTAAAAATGCTAAGAATATGCAATCATTTAATTTAGAATATGTAGAGAAATTTGCTGTGGAAATAGATTTAGAAGTTACTGGTTTGAGAGTAAAAATCGAAAATAATTTCGAAGTAGCGGTGTTAGGTATTTACAGGTCACCAAATGGGGAATGGAACAATTTTTGCGAACTATTCAATAGGCTTTTAGAGATTACTACTACTCGTTTTACAAACGTTATTGTAGCGGGAGATTTCAATACAGACTCTGCAACACAGAATAAAATGACAGAAGATTTAAGGGATATACATGAATAACTTGGAAATAAAAGTTCATGAATATACCAGAGTCACAAGAACATCGCAAACAATAATTGATAACATCCTTACTAATATAGATTACTCTAAAACAAGATTAGGCGGCTCGGAACTATCTGATCATGACTATCAAATCTTAGAGGTGGGGTGGCAAGGTCATAAATCGATTAAAAAGAGTAGAGTAATGAAAGAAATTCAACAATGTGAACAGGGGAATATCGATTGTTTGAAGCAGAATCTGCTACAAGAAAACTGGAGTAGGGTCTACAATAGCAATAGTTTAAATGACAAATATGATAGTTTCATTAATATTCTAAGGTTTCATATTACTATGAGTTGTCCAATTAAAAAAGTCCCTGTAAAAAACAAATTAGACAAAATTGAAGAGTGGATAACTGATGATATCCTTGCAGAAAGAAATAGGGTTAAAGATATGCATATGATGAATTCAAACTATCTAGAAATATGTTGAGTGAAGATAATTACAAAGCTCTAAAGAAAAACTATACGAAAGAAGTGAAAAGAGCGAAATGTAAGAAAACAGCTGAAATTTTGAATAATAGTGTGTACTTTAACACAGCAGTGTGGGATGTAATAAACAAAAATAGGCAAGTAGCTCATGTAGATGCTTATACTAGTGTCCCCAGAATAATTAACGAAAATGACAAATATATTGATGATAGTGTAGACATTTGTAATTTCTTTAACAGATATTATCAACTGGTTGCTAAGAATCTTCAAAAATCTCTTAATACAGGTATCAGTGACATGAGGAATACTGAGGGGATTCAGAACGAATTAAAATTCCACCCAGTATCCCAAGACGAGTTGTCAAATATCATTGATAGTTTAAATAATAAAAAAACTGTAGGAATGGATGGGGTATCCAGTAAATTCTGAAAGAAAGTAAAGATCAATTGTTAGACCCTTTGATTCATCTGATCAATCATTCATTAGAACAAGGTGTTGTTCCAGATAACTTAAAAGAGGGGAAGATCTTGCCAATCTTCAAAAGTGGTGATAGAGAAAAGGTAGAAAACTATAGGCCCATTAGTATTTTAAATGTAATAAGTAAAATTTTTGAAAGAGTAGTTCTAAACAGGTTACTTCTGCACCTTAAAGAAGCTAACTTTATCTGTGATGAACAGCATGGCTTCCAGAAAGGGAGATCAACAAAGACAGCCATAGTTTCTCTAGTTGAAAAACTAATAGATATAATAGATTCAGGTGATAAAGCTACTGCAATCTTCTTAGATCTGTCAAAGGCATTTGATTGTGTTAATCATAGAACTTTATTGGAAATACTGCAAAATGTAGGTGTGAATGGGGTTGAACTGAAATGGTTTGAATCTTATCTTATTGGGATAAAACAATGTGTAGAACCAACTACAGTAGTTGGTAATAGTATAGTAAAGAATAAATCTAATAAATTAGAGGTGCAAGCTGGAGTGCCTCAGGGGTCAATACTAGGTCCATTGCTTTTTTTGTTATATGTCAACCGTTTACCTAAAGAATTAATTAGTGATAGAGCCCTCTTATTTGCTGACGATACATCACTCATTTTCAGCAATTCCATTCTAGATAATTTAGAAATAAGTGCCCATATAGGTGTTCAGTCCATTGTCCAATTTTTAAATCAGTTGAAATTAACTATAAATAGTAAAAAATGCCAATACCTTCAATTCAAAAACAAACATAATTTAAATGAAGATAGGGCTATAAACGTGTTTGTAAACGATAATCAATCAGACCAGGGAGAAAAAATTGCATTTCTAGGAGTTATGTTAGATAGACGATTGACCTGGACTCCATACATTGAGAAAATATGTTGTAAAATTTCATCTGGGGTATTTGTCCTGCGACAGCTTGCTAGATTGAATGACAAAAAGTTACTTTTTACAGCTTACCATGTGCTCTTACTGTCACATTTATTAGGTATGCTATCTTAGTATGGGGTAATTCATCAAAACAAAATCTTGATAGGGTGTTTAAGATCCAAAAGAAAGCGGTTAGGTGTATAGAAAGAGTAAATAGATTAGATTCATGTAGGCCGTTGTTCAAGAGACTTGGTCTCCTAACTGTACCCTGCTTATATGTGTATGAAGCTACTTTATATGTAAAAACGAATGATATTAACCAAAATCTTGATGTACATGATTATAATACAAGAAGCCGAGGAGATTATCACTTGGTGAGTCACAATAGTAGCTTATTCAAACAAAAACCTAGTTATATTGGTAGGAAATTCTACAACAAGCTACCGCAGTTTTTGAAGAGTCTTGAAAATATAGAAATATTTAAAAAACAATTGAAGAAATATTTAGTTGATAAAGCTTTTTATAGTGTACAAGAGTTCCTTTCACATCAAAATTAAGCCTCACCTCAACTAATTGAAGTAATTATGGTATCTAGTGTATAATATTGTTGATCTGACTTGTCTTATACTCCTTAACTGGAGTCTCCAAGACGTAAAGAAATGAAGTAGGTTGCGATTGCTAAGATATTGTTACGGGTTCTAATAGCTAAAATAAGGCTGGCAACACTAAAGTTCACACTTGCACTTTATTTACACAAATTAGTCTATTCACACAAATTTATTGGAAGTTCAATTAATTAAATAAAAACAGATCATCAAATGACAAGCTTATACTTATTTTCAGTAATTATTTACAAGAATTAATGAATAATTAATTACAGGCTGATCAATAACAAAAGAAACTAGAGTCCAATAAACTGTACAATAATGTAGAAAGAAACGATAAAAAGAGCTACTAATCACTTACAAAAACACAGTCCAATTCATTATTTGACAGTCCCAAATAATATCACTTAACACAACGTCTTTAAACTATTAGTAAGCTGCATAAACAGTAAACACTTATCTCTGAACTTGACACTGTCTAAAGACTGAATAAAGCACTGTTTACTCCACTGGCACTTGATTGTCTCTTTCCCGAGATCTGTAATACAATCTGTCACACAGGTTTGTGAACTAACTGTCACGGAAGCTTTTGTAAAACTCAACTCACTGGTTCATGTGGACTCCTTTATATAGCTGTTGTAGTAGTATAATTCCAAGAATTGGAGCTCACCAGACACTTCGAGAATCCTCAAGAAGGCTTGGACTAGACCTCGATTGTTCTAGAAGAATGTAGAATTGACAAGAAGATCTATTGAGTGAGAGAGTTATAGACTTGAAGAATAGGAGTGACAAAGACATGTGAAGAGCAAGAGAACGCAGATTGGATGTCCAAGTCACGTCCAACCATGAAAACAATAGAATGACATAAATAGAACAAGTGCGTGATTAACTGTTTGTTTGCTCTCGTAACAGTATCAAAGTAATATCAGAATACCAAGCCCTTTGAAACAATATTTCAGAAGCTCTATGCCATTCTCACCACTACACAGAGTCTGGCTGCATCGGTGATGATGCATAGCCTACTATCTAGTACATCTTCGAGCTTAGGGGAGTCCGATCTCACTAGGTGTCAAATCTGAAGAAAGTAGAAACCAATCTGTCAAAACAAAACAATTCAAACACTTCCGGCATTCAAGACATTTACTCAGAGACGTTTGGAAAACAACAAAGCCAATATAGCCTTATTTGTATCTGAGATGAATATAATTCAACTCTAGCCACAATAAGATTTTTGTATTAAACATCAGCTAGGCTACTGTCAATTAGCTTTTTTATTTGCAGTAGTTCTCACGTCATAAGCTGAACAAATCAAGTAGTCCTTTCTAAAGTAATCTTCTTTCAAAAGGCTTGTTTTGTACTCGTAACTAATTTACTAATCCTAATATTGAAACTGAAATAAAATTGTACTTTGGAAACAACAGTAGAATTTCTATGGAGCATTGAATAAATATAGACAATTTACATCACAATCGATTGCCATAACGTTATGCAATTCGACCATCAATGTAAAAACAATACTTCATCTCCACGGAAAATTGAGTAAAAAATTCATGCACCACAACAGCGGTACTTGGAGTGAAAGCTGCTG
The DNA here is from genome assembly GCA_948455865.1 of Conomelus anceps. Taxonomy (NCBI): domain Eukaryota; kingdom Metazoa; phylum Arthropoda; class Insecta; order Hemiptera; family Delphacidae; genus Conomelus; species Conomelus anceps. The sequence continues at coordinate 60,057,623 of OX418217.1, read as the reverse complement.
TCAAAATTGCATTCCATATTGCATTGTAATATTGAAGTGTTCCTGATGATACCTCAACAACTCAAGGCTCAATAAGAGGAAGGTAACACAGTCTATAGTAATTGATGGGTGCAGCCTATTCTCAGCTTCAGTGGGAACACCAGGATAAATTGCTTATCTTTTCTGTGATACTCCTTTTCTACCTATTAGGACGATGCAATGGAGAAATGATTAAGATTCTCATCTGAATACACCTCTCACATGCTCTGCTGACATTCCCGGCAATGCTCGCCCATTAAAGTATCTATTACGGGAGCAGGCTCCCACAAGCTGCTGCAAATTCAAATGCTGACCTACGTCTACGATTTCACAATATTCATGAAGCGTAGATTTATTAAATTGCGTAATAATAAATAATGTGGTTTTTTTTCCAAGTGAATATGAATTCATGTTGATAGAAATAAGTCTCACAGACTAATATGATCATTCAATATTGTAATCTAGGATCAACATAGGCCTACTGTAGGGTTGCGTAAATTCACACACTCTGATATGAACCAAATAATTTATTTGTTATATCACTAACAATATATTGAGTCTCCTACAATTTTGATGTAGTCTATCAATATTCATCACTTTTCTTTAGATCAAACCTGAGATCTAACAAGGGAGTGAAACATTTCCAGCTAAGTTATTCACAGTACTTTTAAGAAAATTTATTACTGGCTCTGGATTAATTATTTTTCATTACACTATTTTTTTCAATATTCATTCCAATACTTATAATCTGGTGGTAGTATCTATAAGTACAAGAACCTAGAATATAATGTGGGTTCAATGATACTGCATGGAAACTTCAAGACCTTTGTCCTACTAAAGTGCTGTGCAAACAAATTTTCACTATCTTTAATCTAATAATTTTAATAATATCTTAATGATCTGACTAATATATAATATTTAATAAAACTCTGACTCTGATGCTAACATACATAAATTATTGTTAAGCCTAAAATGTTATTGTATTTTACTTCTTCTTTTGAGTACTTATCAAATGTTTTAATTTCATCAGTTCATACAGCTTTAAAATTACAATCGTTTATAAAAACCTTAAATTTAATGGTAGAAGAAAAAATCAAGCTGATATGAAATCAGCAGAAATAGTAGGATATGATAGCATTTTGAAAAATTCAAATACGGTATCTCAAATTCATATTTTTTCACTTTTCTACTGGAAAAAGAAAGATCGAAAGATCAGGGCTGTAGATAAAGTCAACTTCCCAGATAGTCCACTGTAACTTATCTGGAACGTGTCATCATTGTGCTGTCATTGCGCATGCGCGCAAAAATGTTACTAACATGTTGGCAACATTTTGCTGTTCCACTCTGAAGAGCGAATGTTGACAACAAGTTGGCAGCAAAGTTGCACCAGGAATCGTTTGTTTTCAACAAATTTGGCTGCCAACTTGTACAAATTTTGTGCGTTTGTGTCCTAGCAGAATTGTTGGAAACAAATTTTTTCGGTGATTACAGGGTCTTAAAAAAACTTGAATGGAAGAGGGAAATGAATAAGCTTTATGGGAAGGATATCTACAAAACTCTGCTTTTGTGTACACAGCTTGCATTAACAGCAAATTGCTTGGTGTAAAGTAAATAAATCGATGTTTGCTTTTCTATTTGTCTCCTCGCTCTCGCTTGCTCTCATAGGTTTAATACCGCTTCTGGAAAACTCTAGATGAAACTCAATTGTTGAGTAAACAAATGAGAATATAATATAAAGTGTTCTGGAAGGAACTGCAAAATTTTATGGGTAAAAGTGAGAGACACTCACTTGTGAGTCAGTCAGTTTTGATTCAGAACTAGGTTGTGATAATTTAGTTTATGTGACAGTTGTGTTAATAAAGATCAGTGTGTTACTTTGAAGTGTTGGAGCCCGTAATATTATGGTATTGAAGTGCTTTCCGAGACTTCATGACTTCATGTTGGAGCCAGAACAACTTGCTAACATAATCTTTCCATTTGTAGAATTCACTATAGGCTTATATTAGCTTATATTATAGGCGCTTTACTTAGATGCAATGAGCGGAGATTTGCTGTCTGAATGAAGAGGAAGTGTAGAATATAACAATCAAGTGCTTGAAAATCAGTGATTCAAAGACCGGTAATCTCGTAGAAAATTGGTAACCTAATAAGACAGTTGACAATGATGAGTTTGTCTTCGCGGTTCTCCAAAAAAGAAAGGTTTTAAGGTAGCAGCAATTGCAGTCTTACATCTCGTCAGACTGTCGCTACTGAATGCATAAAATTAATTACAATTGAAACGGAATCTTCAATCTAAGGAAGTGATAAGGTGACACGGGCTTTTTAGAGACAGAAGATTGAGGAATAAAAGGAAGAAGATTGATGTGTAGAGTCCTTCTACAAATAAATTGATAGCTTGTATAAGACACGTCATATCTATTGGTAAGCAATTCAGCATATTCTTAGTTTTCAGGTAGAATGAAAAGTTGTGCTTTCAGAAAGAAAAGAAAGAAAAGGATGAAGAAGGAGAAGAAGAGGAAAGAGAATGAAAATTTTAAATAATGGTCATTACAGCATGATCATAACTTTCAGAAAAATTTCTGCCTTACATCTTTCCTAATTACCGCCACTGGATGCAGAACGTTTATTATAATTCAATCAAGATCTTCAATTAGGAAGGGATAACGTAAAGTGGACATTTTAGGTTGGATAGGTTGCTTTAGAAGCCGATTGTGGAAAACAACATACAAAAATATCATTCAATTAAGTTCATTTAGCACAGGATTCTAAGCTTTGGGATTCAGTCTCAAGAGAGCTGGGAAAGCGTCTTCTTTTTTTCAAAGATTCATTTTAACATGCAATTCCTTTTCAATAGGTTCCTGATTGTGTTTTTACAGACTGCAGCTCATGGGAACAAACATTCCAGCTAATCGAAAAACTGTCGGTGAGGATAATACACTCTTGTTAGGCTAACAACAATGTGCAGTCCATCTACGTTTTAAAAGAAGCTCTCATCAGGTAGCAAGAACTTGCTGTAATGAATGTAATACCTGTAATATGAATTGAAAACTAGCCATGATTTTCAATGCATTTCTGAAGATGACTGAAGGATAATTAATTACTACGGGAAAAATATCCATCTCTTTCTCTTTGATAATAGACTACTAGTGAAGCAGTAAGGAAGCTAATGCAAATTTGATCTTTCTATTCGATGAAAAGAAGCTGGTTGTAATGCAACTTCACTTGCAGTCTCTTACGGAACTTCTAATTGTAGGTGATTGGCATATTTTTATAACATATTCTTTTTCTTCTCCCTTTTCTTATTCTTAATAATTATGCTTAGTTCCTTTCAGCTGGTGAAAATACTGCTACTGAAGTTATCCAGTATTCTAATGACTGTCAACAACATTAAAATTTCTTTGAAAATTTCTAGCCTACTACTCAAAAATTGGTGGAGCAGTTCACGTAACGGATTACGGTTTTCATTTGTGAATTAATATAAATTAATTTAAGATTCCACTTGTTCTACTCTTCCTACTCTTCCCATACTCTTCTCTTTCTCTTCTCATACCATCTACCAAAATATTGCTCTACAATAATATCCATACGAATTTAATTAGAGAGAAATGATTTTGTCCAATTTCAAGCTGATGATTCTTAAGTGAATGTTTACAAGTCTATAGAAACTTTCCAATTATTGCTTTTAGGGTTTCCGTTGAATTGTTCTTTGTCCGTGCTAAATATGAATGAACCTGAGAGAAAGGAGGCAATAAATGTGAATGCCATTACTGACTATACTGAATTGTTGATGTCTTACTATGTATGGTCTTGACGATGTCGATGTTCCTTCTCTGTAATCATTGTCTCTGTTAACTTACTAAAGGTATGCCTATTATTTGAGGTAATAAGAAGCAACATAAACTTGCAAACAGATTGAATAATGTTGCCTGTTCATTTCTATTATTTATCAAAAAGTGTTTATTACGTCACGAATAAAACGTTTTTTATACAAATTATCTTCAAATATTCAGCTGTTGATAAATGCACAATTCAGGTATAAAAATTTCAGTTCTTATCAAATTTATTTTCATTATTTATCATTTTAATTGTTGGATTTTTCTAAATTTCATTCTTAATTAGATGTTTGATAATCTTCTTTTTTGTTATAGCCTTTTTTGTATATGTGGTGGCCATTTTTCTCTTCAATCCACCTTATCAATATATTTCTTTTTATTCATATTTTTTGTAGTTAATTTGCTATATTACCGTATCTAGCTTGAAAATTTTCAGTTATCATTTAATTCATGCATGAATTATCATGCTATGCATGGATTTCTCCAGGATTCGCTTTTCTGTATGTGGCAGCACATGATCTTCCTTCTTGGTTGATCTTTTGGTGGACATCTTAGTGGAAACTACAGACCTCAACTCTGTATGTATCACAAAAATTCGTGAATTTTATTCAATTAAATTCCAAATTCATGAGGAAGCCTATAAGTTCATATTAACTACTGAAAACAAATATTGACTGACTGTACTGCAACTCCCGCGAGTTCAGTTGCCTCTCTGCCTGGCATCGCTGTATCATCATTCACTTTTTTAACCGACGCACAAGTATTAGTTTCACGTGGGCATCATCAGGAAAAAAAGTCATTTCTGGTCATGATAGCGGTCACGGTAATATTATGAGAGCTACTTACGTCGTCTTCAACCCTCAAAACAGAAAGTCTAGGTTCCCCTAATTGGATTTGGAGACATTCAAAAGAGATAATAGTAAGTTATATAACATAGAATTATTTTCCAACACTGATATGGACACTGAGATACAGCGTAGGTCCTTCAGATTACGTAAGGCTTTATTGGGACAGTGGGCAGCTAGCCACAAGCATAAACGGAGATTACTAAATAGACATTACCGAAATGATATTCGCTCATCGTTCAGTGATGCAGTTAATGTGATTGTGGTAATGGCGATAAAAATAATTGCTAACGCTCAACATAACTTGAAAATGTTAAGAGGAAATTTTTATCATTTTGAAACTTAGTCTGTTGGTGTCAGAAGTCCGTACCAGACACAAAAGTAGCCAGCTAGACATAGCCAACATAGAATGAAGTCAATAAAGTATTGTTACGGGTTCTATGTCTAAAATAACGCTGGCAACACTTAAATTTATCACTCGCACTTTATTTACACAATTAATCACAACACTCACTGTTCAGTAATGTCTTACAAAAAAAAATAAACAATCGGAAACACATAAAACGATATTGTTCAACTGATAATGAGTTTTCAATAAACTGTACAAGAATCAATCACTAAAAGTTAAAAGGCCGATCTAAAATTAATTAAAAACTGTACAATAAACTGTCCAATAATATTCAAAACGAAAAGTCGAAAAAGAACAATTAACTCACGTAGCACTAGTCCGTAATACAATAAACACTAATTAGTAGCTCACTGGTATGAATTAAACAGGAAAGAGAATTATCACAGAGAAAGAATTATCATTATATATAGACACAATATAGAACTGACACAACTTGTTTATCACGACGATTTCGAACAAGACTGAACTAATTTACAAGAGTCCACCTCTATTTATATAAAATTTCATAATTGAGATATCTCTCGAATTTTCTGTCAACTTCTAAATAAATAAATAAAGGAAACTAGCACCTTCCACAATATTCGATAACATTCCATTAATGACTAATCGAACAACGAGAACATTCTACAAATTACTAAGTAAACACTATAAAAGTGTCAAAAGCAGTGTAATTAATTGCTTAAAAGTAAATATTTACATAGCAGATAACACCGAGAACCACTGTCCTTCTTCCTCCAATTCAGACTCGCTACACGGCTACAGTATTATCACAGGCACAGCCAATTTTTCTTGAAAACTATTCTTGTAGGTCCTGGTCTAGCAGGACTGAAGACTAAGATGAAAGTAGAAGTAGGTGATGGATTAAACGGATTTATCATCACCACCAACACCTTCAAGATGACTAGTCAGTTTCACAGTATAAGTTTTAAAGTAGAATTCAATTATCTGAATCAATTAGGACCGGATCCCATTAGGATACGAAAAAGTTCAAATAATTGGATTTTTTTAGAAGAAGGGTGTATTTGGAAGAAAATGATTTTTTAGTCCTACAAAGTATTTTTTATTAATTAAAACACTTTTACAAGCTATTTAAGGTATATGTACTCGCAAGTGCTGTACATCATTTGTATTTTAATCAATGGATTAAACTACAAATATTTGCTGAACATCTCGGTCTAATCGCTAATCGCAATACGTTTCCGACTTCATTTTTTTCTCAAAGTGATTCGGATAAGCAATGATTTGGATTATTGGGGTTCCAATAAATGGAGTTATTCTGTTCACTTAAAAAAAGATTTTACCGTACGAAATTTGAGAGGCATTACTTATAAAATACTGAACTCTCAAAAATTATTCGTTGTAAATTTTGAAAACTACCCCTCCATTTTATAAAAATGGGAACTTTTTATCCTTATGTGCATTGGCTCTCATAATCCAAGTTCAAGAAATTTTAACAAAATTGCATCTTATTCCTCTTATGAAAGTATTTCCATCGTTTGTATCAGTCTAATAGATGTGAATATCAATAATTCTTCGACATTTGACACGAATAACCAATAAATAATAACTGCAATTTGAGAAACATTCTTTCACTTTCAGTGTGTTCAAGACAAGAAAACTCGATTCACATTTATGGGTCTATAGTGTTGACTTTCTCTTTGCTTATCACACTATGAATGCTGGAAGTGCATGGTCTTTATTTTGGCTCTCCTCATTTTAATGGGCGATTCTTCAGTTGTGAAGACTATACCTGAATCACACCTCGTAACGGGGAATATTGTGGGACTTTAATGGAGACTGACGAAATAGTCGTACATTTTTTGAAAGGTTACAGGCTAGTTGCTAATTTTTTTTCTAGCTTTCATTCTCGTGTGGGGTCGGATAGAATGTAACTATTTGTGTACGTATAGGACTTGAATAACATAATAATTTATACACGTTCTAAATTATCATTCATTGGCAAATGGTATCTGAATATTGACATTTTTAAGATTATGCTTTATTGTATTCATGTAAGAATACTTTACGTACGATGGGAAATGAAATGCTGGGGTGTAAGCTATAATGCTTCTAATCCCGTACAAATATTACCTGATTTGCCTTAAGAGTAATCAGGTAATCGTATTACCATGTTTGAGATAATAAGCTTATCATCCATATTGACCACAGGACTCAATACACGGTTGAAAACTTTCAGGTGCGACACGAGACACGTACAAGCCAGGTCATACAAAATTGTTATTATCATTATTATTATTATTATTATTATTATTTTAATTATTATTATTAGCTGAAAAGTAGTAGATGCTACTGAATAAAGTTTGATTAGTTATTATTAAAGAGAGCACAATTTACTGACCAAAAGTAAAAAGAAAACGAGTGATTTCAAAAAAATGTCCCAATGATTTACATGAATTTTTGAACATTCATATGAAATTCAAAATTTTTATAAATTATCAAAATTTCACATGTATTTCCAATGTAACAGCCAGAAGCCCGCCCAAACGATAACTACGAAATAATCAAGTTGTTCCCTCACTCTCGTAGCAGCAAATCCGGTGTTATGGTTCCGTTGTCTGCAGCTATTCTTTCTAAAAGTTCATCAGTGAGGAATAAACACTCCATCTTCTACGTGAAACCATTAAAATTAATTGCAAGGGGTTAAATCAGTTGTCAGTTCTTCTGTGGCCAATCCTTCAAAATAATTTGTCATCCGACGTCATTCTCGTACAGGTAGTGGTGGGTGCGAAGGTGGTGGTGTTTCATTCAGCTGGAAAATATGTTCTCCTATTCTAATTAAAATTGAAATAAATATAATAAAGAAGAAACCTAATCCATGAGCATGTTCAAGTGACAAACAACTGCAGCCATTGTAACCGTAGCTCCAGATATGTGGCTACAGTAGCGTAGCGAAAATCTTTTCATGGGGGGGGGGGGTATCAAAGATTTGGGGGCCCCCAGGGGGTCGAGGGGGTCACGAGGAAAATTTTGATAAATAGTCCCTCTAAAGTCGTATTCCAAGAGATTGTAGACCCATGTCTAGAAAAGCTTAAATCCATTCATTTTAGTCCACATTATGGGAAATTCTTGAATGTTCAATGTTGAGAGCTTGATTAGAGTTAACTTGTTATGTGAATTTAACGACTTGCAGTCAAATATTTATTAAGAATAAGTAAAATTTACTTACTCTGTAGGCCGAGCGCTTTCGAATCTTTGAGATCCGTTTTCAGTGGCGTGTTCCTTGATCATCGATGTCAGTTTTTTGGTTAGAAGAATTGTGGTTTTTGTAAGATGTGATCAAAAAGTTTGTGTGATTTAAAATTTAGTTGTTCGTTGAGGATGTTTTGTTTTGTTGTAGAGGCGCCAGGGGCCTCTAGAAGTCTAAGCTGGAGAAAAAAGGAGCCCTGGAGGGCCCTAGTTGGACCCCTTATTTTATTTTTGTTTTGTCAGTTGCTTACATTTGTAAAATAATGTGGCCGCTTGACGTTGAAGTCCAAGAAAACTGGCCTTGTTCGCCCCATACCCTCTGTAACCTTAATGAATTTATTATTTTTAGTTAATTAAAGTATTTTAAATTGAAATTATAGTATTCTTTCTAGCTGTAACACTTCACATATGAAAACTTTTTTACCTCCAGTAACCGATATTATCGTATTGATGCCTTCCTACTCGTTTTTGGGACCTCTTTTACAGGCTCAAGGGGGGTTGTAACCCGGAACCCCCCCCCCCACCGTCACTACGCCACTGTGTGGCTATGAGGGTGGGAAATATTCGATCATCGCATATACGTTTGAGCTTCTGGTGACGGTCACAATGAACATTTATGAAAATTTCCGTTCATTTATTAAACTTAAAAATTTGATTTATCATATGAATGGTCAAAGAGTCTTGTATTTGCGTTTTGAAATTAGAGCAATTAAAAACTGGAACATTCTTTTGTAATCATCCCGTACATACAAAGTATCAATTCCTCCATTTTTCATATGCGAAAAAAATTGAAGTTCTCTTTCACATCCATCTTTTACAAAAACACAAAAGTAATGAATAACCCTTGTTTTTCTGCCAATAGGTCTTCATATTATATTGGCTATTAACCTTAAATCCTGAGGTCATTTCTATTCAGCATTCCTATATGGGCTATACCCGATTCCCTCCCAGGACCTCAGCCAGGAAAAAATCATAGCCTGATTCCCAGCCTTTTTATCCTAATCTATAATTATGCCCTCGCTGATATTTTCCCCTTCTTTTCCAAAATGCAAATACAATAATTGAAGGCTATCAGGAGATTGAATTTCTTAAGATTATCTATGGCTTCGCGAATTACTTATATTATGAACGCCCATTTTTCTATAAGTTTCAGGACCGATATCATAAACCGTAATGTTTTATTCTCTAATGGGTCCAATATCTTCCAAAGCTAGACATTCTATTGCATATAGTGAGTTATACTATTCTTATCACTGAGTCCCATTTTAGTGTTGATCCTAATCAACTTTCGGTTGAAACTTGTAAATGTTCTTTGATAGTTTGTATGCAAATTTCTACCTCTGCTTATATTCTTATGTAATGAATCCGTTTCTTTATCGTTTGATCTCCTGGTAAATATTTGAATTTCTCTTTTTTGTATGTTCGTCTGTATCTTGTTCCATACTTTTAGCTTTATCAGAAAGTAGAAATGAATTACGTTTTGTCAAAGAAATATTAAAGAGTTTGCGCAAATCAACGCTGAAAAATCCTTTACGCTAAAATTACGATACCTTGCTAAAATATATTTTGTCGAGAAGAATATTGAAAAACTTCCATTTTTCTGTGTTGCTTTAAAGCTTTGGGGTGTATATAGATTCGCACGTGAATCTATCGGCCTGAAGTTCGAAGTAGGGTCTATCTGAAAATATTTTGGCGTTCAATACTGGTGCTACTGTACTTTATCATGAAGGTTCAAGAGAGATTTAGTCAACTGAGAATCTTCAATGAAATCTAAAAGAAATGATCATGTTAGAACACTAACCTTTTTTCACCCCTGGGAAATTCGGCCTACATCCGAAGACTAATTAATAAAGCTAACTAAAGCTAATAAAGACTTACTAAATTCTAAAGATATAATAGACCATAAGATCAAATATTAACTATAAAAGGCAAAGAGTCACGGTGGATTAGATGAGGTCAAAACGCACTAATTAACGACTTACTGAGTTGGGACTAGAGAGTAGTGAACTCGTGTTACGATCTCACTCTTCGTGCTTCCAGAACTATCTTCAATACAAGCTGTGGAGCATGTTATAGCTTTTGCCCTTTTCACAACATAAAACAAATTAATTTAAGGGGAAACACGTTGGCATTAAACAAGTTTTGCAAACTTTTCTTCCGTGTCCGACCCAGCAATGAATACCACCAATAACTTCAGACAGTAATTTCTCCCAAACGCTTTGCATTTATAATTTGCAACATCCTCAGAAGCATGAATCTGAACTATTCTTGGCAACAACAAAGACTACTTACACTTATCGTTTCACATAAATTATTATCAAATATTGTATGCTAATAATATGCATGTGCCCATTACAGAGGCGTTATTCTGGTACTTGAAACTTTCGTTAGTGTGTAAGAAAGAGTTACTCAGCTGAATTCATTGTTGTTATTTATTGCTCAGGGCTCAGGGCTCTATTCGGGATTAGTTTAGCATTACAAGAAGGCAAAATCCATTTATGCGGAATGAGAATAAGTGCTGCTCTTAATAAATCATAATTGTTTAGGAATAGTTTCAGTGATATTTCTAGGATTGACAGAGAACTGCAACCTATTAATTTATAATAATGATATTCAAATGGGAGTAATGACGAATAACATGGAAACATTCATAAAAATTTTGTACTCTCAACAACTCCTAACTAACTCCTATTCATTAGCTAGTATTACGCTCTTGATGGATATCTAGAAGCTAAGGCACCTTTGCATAACTAATTTTGCAGCGTAACATGCTCTGATTGAATTGACATTCACAAAATGCTATGGTTTCTTCATATGAAAGAACGGATAGAGTGATATGACATCTCTTGAATAGCAGCCATGACAGTTCGCGTGTTCCATATCCTGGCATTTATAATAATTACGGTGGCTTTCGAGAATTACTCAATGAGTGAGTGATGCATCTCTTATATTTTATGCTCGAAGCTATTACGAGGATACCATGCGAACTAATTTATTGAAAGTTTTGATTTTTGTGTAATGTTCTGTTTTATAGACCAACAAAAGCCTCTTGGCAAAATTACTGAAAACCAAACCATGACGACTGACTTCCCGATCATCACCTGGTTCTTGTGGAAGCTTTCATTCAGTAAGATGGAATTTTTAATAATATCGCGTGAAACTCAGAGTGAAATATAGAATTTAACAGCGACAGTCAACCGTCGATCGATTATAATTTTATTCAGATTGTGATTATAAATCACTATTTTCATAATCAATTTGTCATGCGCAAATACACTAAGCTACTGCTGATTTTAATTATTTATTAGAACATTCAACAACTGATTCTCAAATAATATATACTATTGTTATTATTATTTCCATATCTCACAGATACCAATTGAAAGAAATGAGAATTGGCATCAGAATATTTAAGAATTATTTATATTCCTTTGTGTAACATTGAGAATTTGGCATGAAAAGTGATAGTCTCCTCAAAGGCTACCATTCAAGTATTCTTGACGTTTTTTGTGGGATATGGAGAGAGTTTAGTAGATTTTTTGGAATTTTCCAGGAGCGGTTCACCCGGCGTTGCAACGGTATCTTAGTTATAATAGTGCTACCTGGCAAATTCCCAAGAGCCTAGCACAAACCGCACCTTCCTAAAATGTTAATTTTTGTTTGAATAAATTGAAAGCAGTGGCGTAACGTACACCCCCGCAGACCCCGTGACCAGAATTTTTCAAGAAATGGCCCGTGCCCAGACTGATTTATATATATTTTTTCATAAGAAATAAAACTAAAACTGAAACACTGAAAAAAAAGAAGGAAAGAAAGCATGAGTAGGCTAAATATTGTCAGGTTAATGTTTATTGTTTACTTAATCAATTCGTAAATAGTTTAGTGGAGGAATTCAGAAGCAGGATGTTGTGACCAGAGAGTATCGAAGAAGAAGTTTACTTCTATTCTCTCTGGTTGTGACTTCAGGAAATTAAATGAAGAGATATCGAGGACAAAACACTCCCCAAACAAACTTATCTAGACACTGTTATAGATCATGAATAAGGCTATGTCACCACTGAGCAAATGATGGAGAAAATAATTAATTTTTTTCCCATTGAATTCCATTGTTTATTAAAATATAAAGAAATGGGAAGTGGAGGATTGTGTACAAATCATTCAAAATTTTTCTTCATACAGTACAGTGTATTAAATTCAGTCTCTTTTGAATCGTCCAGCTAGATGTACACGTGTACGGTAAATTGGCCTAGAGCCCTAGAGTAAACCGTATCAAATGAGTTCGTGAGTGTGATCGTGATCGTGGTATTTATTATTTGGAGTGCCATTTTGTTTCATTTCTGTTTTATTTTTCAACATGTGTGGTTTTGTGATGTCATACTGTCATTTTGTAGTTATTTCTATTTTTTTATCGACTTGTACATTTTTAAACAATATTTAGAAGGAATATTTAAACCCTTGATATATCGGATCAATTACGCAGCTATTGTATAAGTTTATAGAATAATAGTTTTGGTTAAATTGTGCCAGTTCTCCCAATGCAGTAGAATTTTTTTCTTATACTGTAATAGTACAAAGTATAAGTAGTTTCCGTTTTCTCTCTTCCGCCAGGAAATTTCTTGAATTTTCTTCTCTTTCCTTGACTTAGTAAGTCAATTTCACCGCAATAATATTAAGTGCCTTTTTATTAAAATTGAACCTGTGTCAGTGAGCGCGAACGAGGCGAATTCTGATAGAATACCACTTCTGGGAAAAAGGGTGGAGGTGCTAACAAAGAGAATGTGAATGTGGAATGTGAATGTGAATGTGGCCCCTGTGTCAGTGAGCGCGAACGAGGCGAATTCTGATAGAATACCACTTCTGGGAAAAAGGGTGGAGGTGCTAACAAAGAGAATGTGAATGTGGATCCTATGGAAGACCTCAATTTCAAGGTTTCTATTCAGTTAATTGTTTATAATAAAATCAACTCTCTACTATATCCATCTTTCAGGAACCCTAGGCTAGAGCCAAAATCATTAGACTAGTCCCCCCCCCATGAAACATGATTGAATTTTAATGGAAAAGGCATTTAGTTCTTACATAATTATGATAACTGCCCACAAAATATGCAAGTTTTACAGGGGGAGAGTAGCAAGGGTGAGGGGGGATATTTATATGATTTTGAGGAGAGGGGCCCGGAAAATCAGTTGCGGTGGGGCCCAATTAGAAAACGTTACGCCACTGATTGAAAGAATTGATTTAATTGGATAAATTCTTTCACCAAAGAAATAATGGATGAAACATTAGCTGAACTTTGATTCACCAGTCATATGTTTCCTACATGACTGCAATGTTCCGACTACACAAGTCTGCAGACAGCGTAATTAACACCGCTAAGGGCCCACCATACGATTAAAAACAGTTGATTTCTATCAGCTGTTCCTTTAAGGATAGATTTCTCCTTTTTGTGTCCTTCAGCGAGGACTTTTGAACTCCCAACCTTCACAGGAACCATCTCGGGACTATTCTATGCCTGAAAATTTCAATACTGTTAAATAACTTAAATTCTGATCAATGCTCTCGGTAATAAAACGTGGTAATAAAACTTAGAATAAATGTATCCAAAATCGCACAATACTTGGTTTTAAAAAGTTTATTATTCTGTTAAAAAAAATAATTAAATGCTTTGAAGATTTGTCTTCATGACTCGAAAACGCTTGTCCTGAGTGAGTGGAAATACTATTTATTTTAAAAATTGACTGCAAGTCGTTGAATTTACATTAAAAAGTCAGTATTAATAACGCAGATCGTTATGGAACAAATCCAAGAATTTGATATTTTTATTGAAAGATTGTTTTCGAGATTATGCATTCATCAACTAAGGGGACAAAACTATTCATCAACTAAGGGGACAAAAAATACAAGTACTGAGTGGAGGTTGAATACTTCTTGTGAAAGAATACTCTAGAGAGTAGAAATATTGAGGGATAATGTAGGAAATAAATAAGAGAGGAAGGGGATTTATCTCCCAGAGTGAAGCATCAAAAAAACTTCTTAGAAAGTTGAAAGTAGCGTATCTATCATATAAGATGAATTACAAAATTGATGTTTGTTGAAAACTGGGTTTGCTAATGATTACGAAGAAATCCAAAATTACCAATAAAGAATGTTTCAGGAAAGTTCGTTTCTACACATTTTGTAAAACATCTTAATAATCACGAAAGTTACAAACTTGAAACGTGGTTTATTCGATTTGCCAGCTCCTTTACATGAAAATTATTCAATTAACAACCTTAATGGAGTTTTTAAGGTTTTTGATCGAGTAAATTGATAGGCATCTCAATTTCTGTAGCAAAGCGCTTCTGGTTCTATGTTTATAATGAACTTTTTCTTTATTTTAATTAGCGGAATGAGTTTGTGCAGTATTCTTCCTGAAACACTGTATATCTGTACTGCATCTAGAATCATATTACTTGGAGAATTATTTCAGCACAGCTTGATAAAGGCTGAATGCTTGATGGTCAGGCTTTGAATCAAAAAGAAAAAATATTTGCTCGGCGTGTATTTATTGGCATCATCTGTAAGAGCCAATAATAATCCTATTTTTCAACTTATTTTCTTCAAACCGAAAGGTTTGGACCGGCAAGTTTGAAATGTTAAATAGGAAGAGAATGGATAGTTTAATATTCATGCAGGGTCAGGATGCAGAGAAGAGGTTATACAGTCGACTGGAATGAAAGTGGAGAGGTCGTCGCTGGGGCGGCCGGTAGTGTGGCAGAGGTTCAGGAAGCGGCTGTTTGTTGGTATGTGGCTGACCGGGTCTTTGTCCTAGGCTAGAGGCTTGCTTGTTAACGGCACTAGCATCACTGCATCACTAGCATCAGTGCGAGAGTGCAAGATGTGTCCAGCCATTATGTTCAGCGAGTGACATAATGCTGTTGCATCTATGCATAACCTCGTCGGCCCATCATGATGAAAATCACACGGTAGCAGACGAGATGCCAGAGCCGCGTCTATGTCTAGCACATTGAACAGTCAGTCCAGCGGTTCTCCTTTCACTTTTGGCCCTTATTCATTATTGCCCAGTCTCCTATAGACATGCCCAATTGCACTGTTCGCATGCACGTGGTTTTTTCAATGACTGCCTTGCGATCCATTTTATAATGCTTAGTGTCATGCGGTAGATTTCCATCATTCAACAAGCAAGTAAACAAGGGCTGAACTAGATTCAGGGACAAACCTGAAGGCCGCCACTTCCCATACTGGGACGCGGGTATACAAGCAAACACCACGGGTCCCTGATCTTTGAAGGGGGGTGTCGCATACAAAATTGTAATAAGTTCATTTCAATTCTCCCCAAAACTTCACCTAAACCCTTTTTGCATTGATACTAATATTTCCAAAGCCGAAAAATAAGATGACACGAAATTCAAAACAAATTAAATCGAGATTCTCGTTTATTACAATATTTATAAAAATACTGAAACTTTTTATAACTAGGATCCAAAGCCTCCATATCAATAAGTGAGGATTATAGTTTTTGGACAAACATTTAAATAATCTCTAAAAAATAGCAGTTAATAGCAGTTGAGAAAAACTATACAATGATAAACAACGTCACTACGCCAGAGGCACTGTTCCCAAAATTTTGTTACAATAGATTATGAACAACGTTTTTAGGATGAAATTATTGTACAATAATTGTCAACATTTTTTCAGTATAATTATGTTACTTAAAATTCATATTGGCGAGAAGTAGCCTAGTTTGTGTTGAATGCTGAGTTGAGATGGATTCAGCTCCGCACTTTTTGTTGCCAGACCCAAGCTAAAGTATTGTGGCGGGATTTATCTTAAAATTAGCGTACGCAACAATTGAATACTTCTCGTACGTAACAATTGAACGTACGGTAATTTCGAGCCGATCCCCCACGATGCTTTAGCTGCGTCTGGTAACATTAGTGCGCAGTGCACTCCGAAAAAAGTGCGTGAATTGGAAATCCAGCTTCAAAGCTAGTGAGTTGAAGCGGTGTTAGCCATTAAAAGCCTAACTCTTCAGCTCAGACTTGGGCAAACTCTTAAAGGGGAGGGACAAATGAGATTGAATATTATTGGAAGGCCAAAAATAGAGGAAAACTGCAGAGGGGCAAAAAATGGTTCCATTTGACTAAAATTAGCATGTATTGGCAGCTTTGAACGGAAAGACTTCGAATCTATTTTTGAAAAGAAATATATTAACATTTGAAATACAAAATAAATTTGTAGTGGCACATTTCATACTCTATTGCATTTATTATTGTATCAGATGATATAATCGATGTAGTTACTTCGATTTGTACCGTATTAGTAGTGTTTTTCAATAATGAGTTGAATAGCCACTGTTGTGTTCTTGATAGGCAGCAATTGATACGAATGGTTCAAGAGTTCACTACAAATTGAATGACAGCAGTTTGATGAATAGATTTAATAGTATCCATTTATTTCAAATTAGAAATATTATTATTAATGCGATATTTTTCTATTTTTTTATGAAACACCTCATTAAGGAGATCTTGGTGTGAAGGTGTGTGACTCAAACATCAGGCCTGATTCGTAACATATGCTCCAACAAACAGTACAGCACTCCGAAGATTAATGATTGTTGATTGGTCACATAAATTAATGAGGAGTTTGTTGAACTCACTCTATAAAGAATGAATTTCACAGTTATAATACTATTCAGGGCGTCTTCAACCCGCAACGTCGCAAAGTCATGAAAGTTTTGTGATAGTTAAAGAATAAACTATAAATTATTAATAGCATGACCAAATGTGAGCCATGAAAATGGTATTAATAATATTTAAAGACTTACATAAAATGTAGTATTTAGAACGAAGTTATATAATGCTATTTAGCTCGAGTCCACTTGTGTATGAGAATGGCATAATCCAACTGTACTAGAAAACTTCAAAGATGACAATGCAAATTAATAATTCGATATTATCATGTTATATCCTTTTGGGGAGAGTAAGCTGTTTCATTGTACATCTTGTTACGTTGCAGCTGTAGCTGTAGTTTGATTTAGTGATGCTTTTTACAATCATTGTTAGTACAAGCTTTGTTCATATCTTTGATGGGAGCTACAATGTAAACACCGCTTGTCTTGGCTAATAAATAGTTAACTTCTTTCTTTTGTGTTTCAGAAAAGTGAATGAAAATGGAACTGGGTGAATCTGTTCATCCCTTGGGGAGACAATAGCGCGACTGAAAAAGTGCGCCGATTTTGTCAAGTATACTAGCAGAAATTTCGACGCTGATTCTGCGCCGAATTTCTACGGCTGTGAGATTTTTTCATGGATAGAATAATTTTAATTCTTCGTATAGCCACTTGGAGCGCATCGGTGGGCGTAAATTCTACCTCTCTCCTTCACAACCCGTCTGTCGGCGCCGAATTTCTGTCCGTATAGTGTCGCCCATATAAGACAACATAGAAAATAAGTCACGCGCATTTGACGCCCTTTATTTTGTCACGTGTAGGGTATAGTATATTTATATTGTCTTTTGTCTAGTGTATCTAACGGTCGATACATACCCCAGATAATCTATTATTATAATAACAACACTGTTCTAGTGATGACTTTTGAAGTAATGTTCACTTTAACAGCTCTCTCAGCTCGAGTTAGTACTCACACAAAAGTGAGTCTCTGTATTCCTCTCCTCTTTTTAATGGATGAAAAGCTTCATAAGTTATTCATTTTTCGTGATAGTAGATAGCACATACAGGGCCGCCCTAACACAGGTCCGGGCCCGGGACTAAGTAAAGCTGCTGGGCCCCCCTCTTTTGCAATCGCATGATCAAGATATATTTGATCTTAATTTGATAATTATTCGATTTGGAACATAATAAATATTGCGGAAACTTCTTTCCGGAATCATCTTTTGGAAAATATTCTTTTGGAAGGTAGAGCTGGCAAATTAGGGAAAATTGTAGGGAAGTGATAGCCGCGAGCCGTAGCAGGTATCTGTTCAATCAGATAGAGATAAGCTGGTAGGTCCTGTTTGTAACGGTGACCGATTAGATTGGCCAGCAAAAAAGACACTGTTCTCTGCTGTAAAATCACTTCCCGGTGGTTCGGAACCCACCTAAAACTGTAGGTCCAACTCATCAATCACCATCATCCGACTCATTACCCACGCACAGGTCTCAAACCTATGTGGGCTTCATCCTCTAAAAAAAATCCTTTAAATTCATAAGTATGACTGAAAATTTCCTGTCTTATTCGGTCGTCTAGTGGGGAAGGCCAAGTACCCGGATCATTGAAGTCAATATTATTGAAGTGAGTTGATTATTGTCGAATTTTTCCGATTCCGCTTCCTTCACCATGATTTCTAGATAGCAGTCCCTTCCCTTTGTTTCTTACATTTTTCGACATCGGTTGAAGGACTAATGTTAAAAACTGAGGTACTCACACTTGCCTGCTCACAACGCTCACAACGATCGGCGTCACCGCTTGCAGAGATTGATAAAACTGTCGAGATTGAACTGTCTTCAATCTTCTTTCGGCTTCTTGAAAAGTTTTTTTGTAGATTACGTCTTGGAGACCAGTTACATAATTGGGGACTACACTAGCAAAGTTGAGGTAAAGCTTCATTTTGATGTAAAAGGAACTCTTGCACACTATAAAAAGCTTTATCAACTGAATAATATTTTTTTCAATTGTTTTTCAAAAATATTTCTATATTTTGAACTCTTTGGAAACTGCGATAGCTAGTTGTAGAGTTTCCTACCAATTAATTAGGTTTTTGTTTGAATAAGCTACTATTGGGACTCACCTAGTGATAATCTCCTCGGCTTCTTCAATTCAATTCATTTATTGCCAAAAAGAAAGAAACAATTTACATATACATATATATACACGTGAAAAATAAAAAAATAAAATGTATATAATATAATACACATATACATACATATATATTGTCAAGAAAAGAAAAAAGAACTTGTCTTTAATTCTAGGCATCACCAGCAAAAAGATAACTCTTTGCCCGCTGGTGAGAGTTGCTAAAAAAATTATCTTAAAAATAACAAAAAATTGAAGCGAAAAAATTAGCATAACAAATGTAGAGACAAAAAAATTATATAGTCTATAGTACAATAATTCACATATTAATAATTTATAAAATATCAGAGTTCAGAGAACTACCAAACTGAAACCGAAACCAATCAAAGTGCTAGATTCAAAGTGAAAAAATATTCACTCTTGTATTATAATCGTGTACGTCAATCGTGTACGTGCATCTCTAAAATGCTAATATAGTATCATATAATACATTGAATTAAAAAATAACATGTATACTACAAGAAACCTGAAAACACATATCTGTTCTGCTCATTATACAAATGTTTTTGTATATGGGCTATTGGTTTAAAAGATACAATTGAATATTTAAAGCAAAATAGTAACAAATTTGATGCATAAAAAGCACGTCTAGTTTTCTATTATTATTTTAAATGAATGAATCTTCATTATAATACAAAATTGTGAAATTATAAATTTTAACACAAAATATTATAGGAATTTATTACAGTGTGTACTTTTCCATTACCTGCCTGCTATAAATCTTGCTATTTATAATTAAAATTGTGTCCACTTTGAACTAGTCTGATAAAAACAGTCGAAGGCACTGTCTAAATTATTAAATTTGTGAGTGGACAAATAATAATAATCCGTAAAGAACTAGGGTGACCCAGAGATTTCAAGTAACAGACTGTTAAAAAGTCTAGGGCTACATTATATGCTGCATGGTAGTGGTGGAGAATAATTATTATTATTCATAGTACTATCGATAACTATCGATAGTTACGGCTATCGGTAAAAATTGATAGTTTACAGTGCGCAATCGATAGTTTTCGACAGTGTTTTTTATAATGTTCAGTACCTATTGTGCTTAGGTTATGTTATGATTATTGTAGCTTCTTAGTCGTTTTTATTTGTATGAAAATGGTCCCGGGTTCGATCCCAGTTCTGATGACCGAAAGTTTTTACCTCGGGCCACTCCCGTGTTTCGGAGGACACGTTAAGCTGTCGGTCCCGGCTGCCTAAAAACAGTTGTTAAGTCACGTCTGAGGCCCTGAACTTATTCAGGTGCGACCTGATAACTCTGACACCAGACCTGAGCCAACCAGAGGTCACACGATATTATTATTATTATTATTATTATCATTATTGTATGAAAATGAACAGAATACAAAATATAAAATCACAAAAATTGAGCATATACCATAAAATAAAATAAATCATAACTTTATAATGCAATTATTAATATATTATTACATGCAACTCACACGAATGCCTAAGCGCTAAGCCTGTTTGTGGAAAGGAGTCTGCAGTCTGGACTATATTTTCTGCCAGTTTTTACAATTTGATAGAGCTTTTTAGATTTATCAAACTTGAAAGCTGTGAATATTGGTTTTCTAACAGAAAATTATAAATAAAATACAGTACAGTGTTTGCATTTTATTGTATAAAGGTGAACTATCGAAAATTATTGATAAATTAATATCGATAGTAAAGGTGTTGTCTATCGATAACTATGGATGGCGCTGACTATCGATTATTCTACACCACTACTGCATGTTCACTGGCAGCCGTTGTTCTACAACGTGGTTCCAACAGGAATGTCTCAGATTGTTTACGGGTACTTATCATAACCGCGAAGTGGGGCTATGGGGAATTCATTGCGTCGTGAATAGACAAAACTGGCCAGATCAAAATCACACAACAGTTCAATACTGAGTAGGCTACATTGAACTCTTTATATACCAAATCTGTTGGATACTTGACCGGCTTTTTCAAGCATACTTTGATAATTTTCTTGAACAATAATATTAGAAGCTTGAGAATTGTAATACCACAGCCACCCCAGTCAACAATTGAAAAAATATTTAGTTGATAAAGCTTTTTATAGTGTACAAGAGTTACTTTCATCAAAATTAAGCCTCACCTCATCTAATTGATATAGTAATCATGGTATCTAGTGTATAATATTGTTGATATAGTCCTTAACTGGAGTCTCCAAGACGTAATCTACAAAAAAAAACAACACCATATCGTACAATTGACTGCACAAGTGCAAAAACACCATTCTTACTTGCTCAACAGTAAAAATATTTCTCAATTGTACAAACTTATATACACTTATACACTTTCCTCAATCTGGAACATAAATATGAAATCTGGTCCCTCCATTTCAAATGGTTATCAATAACTATTCCTAAGTATTTAGTGCTGTCTTTAAATTTTATTTTAGTTCATTGACATCCATTACCACTGCATCCGGATAATACTTATTGCCAATTTTTTACCACTTTATTGCCAATAAAATAATAGTTACAAAAATCACATATATCCAAATATATATTGGCTTGGCTAGAATAAGAGAGCCTTATGCTCTAGCCACGAGTTCTAATAATAATTATACAGTGCGATAATATTATCATACAATAACATTACATGATGATACCTGAAGCTACGAATTGAAACATAAATATAATATCTTTCAAAAACAGTCAAGAATAAAACTTTAAAAGTTGGTTTTCTGAAACAAAAATAAAATAAATACGGTTATGAATATTGCCAAATGTGACATTTTTTTTCGTATGCTCTGAAGATTGTCCACTAAGTTGGTGTGATACAGGCCCTACTCAATAACCACCATAATTACAATTATTGTCATTGTTTATTTCTCAATCGTGAATTAATATCTGTCTTTCACCCACAATTTTATTAGTTTCAGTTTAGTTTTGGTTATTTTGTCCTTAATAAAGTCTTCTGGTATTTTATTTATCAATTTATCACATTGGCAATTACACAATGACCTAGTCACACGAAAACGTATTCTCGTTTGAAGTAATCTACTTAAAATGTTAAGTTCAATGGTGATAATTAACTAATATTTTTAGTCTCCCAAGCACTATCATTTATCCAACTGCTGATTGTCTCTGCTGATTCACTTTCTGATATTCATGAACGCAATTTTCCAATGAATAAAATAAATCTAGAAATAAATATCATTAAAGGAGTATTTTCATGGTACCAGGACCCCAGGACTATCCTTAAAAAAAAACACCAAGAAAACAGTCAATCGTGTCTATCTTTTGCATATCTTTCTTTTGACCTATTATTGCGGAGCGTTTTCAACAGCTGTCAGTTTCAAAAATCATAAAAAAGCAATCTGATGAGTGCCCTATGTCTCACACTTCTTGCGTCGACGATGAATACAGACACGTTTATGTTTCATCAGCGACAGGAAAGTTTGGGAAACAAGATTGCAGTTAGTGTTGTTTCTAAAAGCAAGTTTCCGTCACATTTTCAAAAGACGAGTAACTTTTGACTTGGAGAAATTAATTCAAAATAACATTGCATCAGATTAATGACATTGTGGCTGCCGTTATTTTACTAGCTAGTTTTGCACAAAAAACGAGTTATATGCTGACTTCATTAGCTGAGATAAGTTTCAAGATGCATGAATGATAATAATTGATAATGCAATGTCTTGTTGGTCAGCCTGTAAGAGAAATTCGTAAATAAATTACCGACTAGCCACTAATAAATCTATTGTACTTTTTACACGACTTTATTCATCATTTTTACATCAGCTTCCTTCTTAAACGTTATTATGTGTAATTTATCTAATGTGAATGCCTATACATCATAGTACTTTTTAAAGTTTCATTTGTGGTGGGCTGAAATAGCCTGATAGTGTGATGTTCCTACAAATTTAACAAATGAAAGTTTTTATTTCCAATAGAAGTTGTTTCTTATGGCTAGTCCACTCTTTTATCAAAAGTGGCCATGTTGACAGTGGAATCAACAAGTGGAGCCCCGATAATCCGCGAGTGCCAAAAAAAAATGTTTAATCAAATTTTAAATTTTAATCTTCTAAAGCAAGAAGAAAAGACGAGTGACCGATTTTCTTAAATTGACGTAACTGAAAACTTTTTCTAACAGTACAGTATATTTTTTTGTTTACTGTTCTTTATTTTAGTGATTTAGATGTAGAGGAAAGGTTTGTGTTGTATTGTACATTCTTTAAAAGTTGTGAATATCATGTTTTTTGTACAACAACACATAAAAACTTAAAAAACACTTTCAAGTGGATATTATGACTCACGTTATGGCGTGATGGCCGTTTCACTCTGTTGTCAAGAGCATCGTCAGACGACCCACAGTACACTCAAGGGTGCACAGTACACTCAGTACACTGAGTGTACTATGGGTCGTCTGACGATGCTCTTGACAACAGAGTGAAACGGCTGTCACGCCATAACGTGAGTCATAATTTCTACTTTAAAGTGTTTTTTAAGTTTTTATTATATTAGTGGAAACAAGATGGATCGTCAACATCAAAATAACACATAGTTATTATGCTGAAACATTTTGTTTGTGTTTTCATCTAATTTTTTTCGGGTTACCCACGATTTTCGCGATCCACGGTGCCCTTTCCTCCCAATTCCGAGAATAATCGGGGTTCTACTGTAATTGATAACTGAGTAGTTGATAGGTTACCTTTTTTGAGCATTGATCGATTGCTGAACGTACATAACGACCATGTGCTATGGAAAATTATTCAGTTTATTTTTCCATAGATATTTCGATAATATATTGCTAGATACACGAAGATTGATGGCCTGTTAGAGTAGATACTTGAGTCTGCAACATGTCGATAGCTATAAAAAAACCTATACCTGTGTGTGTTGGGAAGAAACTTACTTTACAGGAAGGCTATGACTAGGCTACTTACATTTAGTAGGTAATTTATTGGTGTAATAATTTGCAAAGAAGAATGACATAGGTCTAGCATGCTATGGCTCATAACATTTCAGATACACCTTTCGTCAGGGACAAACATAAGAATTTTTCGGAGGGGAGGATAACAGCTAAGGAAATCATTCGGAAGGAGGATATCATATCATCTGAATAAGTTCTCACCCCCATAAAAGAAACAAATACCACCTTTGTTAGTGTTATTTTGGAATTTCGGGATGGCATACTACCCCTGCTTCATCTTTCCCCTGCATCTGCGCCTGCCATACCTCAATATTTCACGAGTATTTATTATGATTTTTGTAGGCCTAAAAGAAAATATTCAGGCAATATCAGTGAATTGATTGACATTAGAGATTCGCACCATCTATTAGTTGAGAAAATAAGCTGGCCAACAGATATTTGGGAATTTGTTGCTTGATAATCGATCATTAATAATTTAGGCCTAAGAAAAAAGTGTCAATGACCTATTATTTACTTTACTCAACTATTTGCCTCTATCAAAACATTGATATTTCTCATATTCTGTGTTTTCATTTGCCAGTATTCGCCTATAGCCTATTTATTATCATGTATTTCATCCAAACAGTGCCTTTCCCTTATCCTTAATGTCCTTACATAAATATCCTCTACCTCTTTCCTCAATTCTCATTGAAAGTCAGTCAGCTCTCCTACTACACCTTTTGTACTACAGTAATTTGATCTCGTACTCTACCTCTACCTCTAGTAGAGTTATTGACTTTAAAACAATGACATTTTCTCGACATTCTCATTCGTATCAAATAGCATCAGTTGAGTAACACTGATCTGAATAAGAAATAATTTTCTAGGATTTGTCAACAGCTAGAGTCGATCACGAAAAATATTGTGAATGTGTGTAATTCATGCTTGATCAAATAATTTCCAACAAATAAACATGTTTACGAAATGAATCAAGAGCTTTCAAGGAGTGAGTTCGTGTGTCCTACAATTCAGAAAAGAATTAATTCTATTGCTATTGAATCCAGAATTCGTAACATTACATATTGCCAAATGTACAAGCGTTGGTAAATGCAGTCCGGAACAATATTTGCGCAGTCAGAATGGGCTTTTTATTTCTGTGTAGGAGAGCAGTTTGTTATTCTTCTTGAGGACCGTAGTAGAATGCTCGAGAAAGTACAATGAATCTCCATTATTAGAGGGAGTTGTGGTGAATTCAGAACGGACCTGGTTTCAACAAAGGCAGTAGCCGGTAAAGCATCAACAAAAGAAAAAGCTGATAGTTTTACGCAACCGTGGCTGGCAATATAGCCAAGAAGTGGTTTAATGCGCTTTCCTGGACTGGATGATCCGTATCGGCCTTGCTGAGCTCTGAGCAACAGTTCTTATTTCAATCAGATGATGTGCCTCACGCGAACTCTAACCTCAACCAGGCAGCTGGGTCTCTCACATCCTCTCACTCTCTCTCTCTCTCTCTCTCTCTCTTCGACTCTCTCGCCTCTCTCGTCAGTCGTGATTCTCCATAATTTATTGTTGACCGATTTCATTTCAAGATGTTATACAAAACTCAAGACCCGTCATTAACTTGGAAGAGTTGGAAAAATACATGTCTCTGATTACAGAACATCATAATTATATTTGAAATTGGGATTATTTTGTCAAAGAGGGTATGTGAGAAGAAGTTAAGTTGATCATTTAAAATGTTGTCAGGTTGCTGTTTTGCGTGTTTGTAAATCTCATATTGTTCAGAGACATTGAGTTTCTAGCTTCTGTGAGTGAAGTGTAGTGTGTCTAAATTAGTGTGTCGTAAACATTCCTATTTCCCAGGAAGATTACAACAAAGAATTGAATACTATAAAATACATAGCACAACAGAACTGTTACAAACACACACTAATAGACAAACTACTGCACAGAATAACAACAAAACCAATCACTTACACCAGCAACAAACAGGATGACAACTCCCATACATTCATCACACTTATATACCTCAGCAACAAAACTCACAAAATAGCAGCATCATTCAGGAAACTCAAATATAAAATAGCTTAAAACAACTAACTCACTCAAAGAACACCTGCATTCTCAGACAACACCTCAAAACAAGTACAACAGATCTGGAATTTACAAATTGAAATGCAATGACTGCAACAAGTTCTATCTAGGACAAAAAAGCAGGACATTCACCACTAGATTCAAAGAACACACAAGGGCCATCTCATACCCAAAACACACATTCCTCTTTTGCTGAACACCATCATTTCAACAGGCTACAGTTATTCAGACATTGACACTAATTTAGACACACTATACATCACTCACAAAAGCCAGAAACTCAATGTTTTAGAACATTTTGAGGTTTACAACCAGGATATGAGAGTTAAAAACAGGAAACACTACTTCACCTCTGAATTTTTCCTCAAGACTAAGTTGGTTCTTTTCTTCTGATGATTTTGTGGCAGAATGTCTTTTACAAGTAAATGTTGATGAAATGTTGAGCATCTCTGTCATTAACCTTGCTTCTTCAACAATCTTACTGCTGAACAAATATGGTGCGGTTTTGAAACTTCAAAAAATTCTTCCTTTTCTAATTTCTACGAATGCCATAAGTTGAATTCCATTGGATAGTATATTTTCAGGCACTGACCGGCCCCGGGCCCAGGGCGATGGTAAGAACTAGTAGGTGGCTGTTCCATAATAATGTTCACGTTCATTTTAAATAAACTTCACATCATTGAAATATATCTTGTACTATAATCTAATCATTTTTCGAACTCTTCAGTCTCTATTTTGCAGTAGAGTTCTTAAGTATCCTCTAGTGTCTAGTTGATACATTACATAATAATTATCTACGCAAATATACAGTTATCAAAACTCTCAGATCCCAGAAAGCTCATTAATTCGAATGGGTACCGGTCCCAATCGATCCGGATTAACGATGCTTTACTGTATAATGAAATAATGAAGAACACTTTTGGGAAGAATTAATCACGCTCTCTCCTCTGTTTTTCAAAAACTATTGTAAAAAATCTGTGAAAGGACGGACCCAGAAGATTTTTTAGAGGGAAACAAAAAATGGCACACATATTCAGTTATTCTTATCAGTGTTGCTCAAAATGACAGAAGAGAAGAGGAATATCTCCTGCATCACTTTCGATGCTTCGGTTCCTCAGTTTAATTACTGTTTTAGAGTATTCAAGAGACTTCAAAATCGAAATCGAAATAGCAGAATCTATAATTTCATCAATGACTCAGCAGGCCTGCTAGTATTAGCCAAGCTCATTGCTGTTTCTAACCCAGTGATTTGATAAATTATCATGATTATTATCACAGTTTGGAGAAAAAACTGAGCGCCTAATATAGCCGAAATTTTAATTTTACCCAATAGGAAATCTGCTTTGGGACAGATATAGTATTTTCTAATAATATGGTGTGATCTCTCAATTATGAACTAAATTTCATTCATGTCATAATTACTCACCGACAATTTTAATGAATAATTTTGGTATATTAAATTGAAATTTGATGTCAAGAAAAATCAAGGTGTACAAATTATCAATCGACGAATCATCGTATCCGGAAGCTCTATAGTATAACTAACCCTTTATCCTCTAAGAAAATCTTAGTCTCCTTAGTAAAATTCAATTATAATATTATGAGACCCAGTTATTGAAAGTAAAAGTACACGTGAGAGGTTGTTGGCCTTGGTTTTAGAGTATTCAAGAAGCTTCAAAATCAAAATCACTCAAGGTATCGTTTTACACGTGAATAATAGAATGCATAATTTCATCAATCACTCTTCAGGCCTGCTAGTAGGCCTACTACCCAAGCCCATTTGTTGTTTCTGAATGTTTCTGAAGCAGCATCATTCAATTAGTTTGATATTATTTTGATACTAGGTGTCATTATCCTCCGAATTATATTGGCATTATCATAAACTATGCTACCTATGGACCGTTTATTGCAACAGATCTCGATCATCCAAATTAGTAATTCATTCTATCCTTTCCCAATAGGATCATAATCAATTTTATTGTTTCAATTCTTAGCTCGGGAGCTCTTCTTGTTCACTTCGAGCCCGGCCCACGCTTTTAGTTTACAACCATGTTCTGATGACTTCGTAGTATGATTATAACGGCCATTAATTATTTTTGTATCCATTCATTACATTATTCGAGTAGATAGATTAATAATTCCGATGAATGTGTTTTGGACCTGAATATGAAGATTCCTTATTGCTTCAGTGGAAATCAGTAACCAATTATAATAATAAATGGCTTAGACTGCTTTTATACAACTCCCCCGAAATTTTTTTGATAAATAATCCCTCTAATGCCACATTTTAAGCGCTTCTAGAGATGAACTCATGTTTTTATTTCAACTCTAGTTCAAAATTTCAGCCCACATTCTGTGTCAAAGCAAATTTTATCTATCTCTTTTGCAGGGGTGCCCACCTGCCCACCCCCCCTAAGCCTCATGACGCACCACCCCTAAATTTAGCACAAACCCCCCCCCATAAATAAGCCCCCCCCAAAAAAATGCGAAAAAAGCCCCCCGTATTCTTTCTAAAACTAAAAGAAGATTTTTATAACTATTGAAAAAATTCAAACCCAGTCGATAATATACAAAATGTATGTATATATTTATTGAGATTCTTTACATAGGTAACATTTTTTTGTAATGTTAAAAAAGAAATATCAATTGAATGAATATATGAACTTCTGTTCAATAAACTTAATTGCAAAATAACAAAAAAAGAATTTGAACCTAAATGGTTTTTAAACAATAAAATATTATTACAAATACACAATGTTCAATAAAAATGAAATACCTATAAGTTTATGTTCGGTGTACCAATTACATTAAGGTTAAATAATTCTACAAAGTTGTTCCTTTAAAGGAAGTGAAAATAATGAGTTAATAACTTCATTTGTAAAACACAAAAATTCAAAATACTAATTCATTTATTGGACAGTAGTTAAACAACAGGTTATTTACTTAGTGTAGTATCTTGGGAGAATTTATGTTTGGATGAAGTACATAGATTTACAACACACAATCGAAAGAACTGTCTTTCAAAAACAAAATAAAGATATAGTTATAAAAAATTACTGAATTTTTAGTATTTAGTAAGTTTTGCTGTAGCAGTTCTTACTTATTAGTAAGTAGTTATCGTAAAATACATGAAAAACATCAACAGTTTGAAGTCAAACATTTTAAATTTGTAGGCTGTGACCATCTACAAGTTAGCTAGGCACCTTCTAAGCTTGTTAAATCTATCTCTCTAAACCCCACATAGAAGTTTTTGTCTTTGGGATGAGGAAACAGAAAACCTTTCAATTATTTCTTCGTTAGAAATAGACTCAAGTACATCTTTCTGCAGCTAGAACCATTAGATTGGACAACCATGAGTCTCCCATAGCTGATCTGAGTCTGTTTTTGATAATTTTAAATCGACTTATTGCTCTTTCTGCTGATTAACTAGTAACTGTTAAGGAGAGTAAAGATGTATAAGCCACTTTCAGAGCTTAGCGTCTTGCTATGTTTGAATAATAACTTCCTGCACAAATCCTAAACATAACTATTTTAGCTAATTCATATTCAATTGTATAATAATAATTATAAATATATTTTCATTAATTGACATTCTGTCTGGTGACTTCGTAGTATATTTTTGAATGTTGTCACGTTAAACACGGTTTTAATCAACTTTACGCCCCCCCAAAACGTTTTTTGGAACCCCCCCCCCCAAGAATTTCAATGACGCAGTCTGCGTCATAGCCCCCCCTGTGGGCACCCCTGTCTTTTGTAATTGGAAGATCCAGACCCCCATATTGATTTAGTAAAAATCATAAACCACGCCTACTTGAAACTATTAATTTCTCTCTGTTATTTTTCAAACCCTACCTCAACTTATTGGGTTACTGTACTTGAAAATTTCATTTGAAAGGGGGTTCAAGGGTACTACCCCGGAATTATTTTTAAAAATAACCACATTCTCAGTAATTCCAGACATCTTTTATTTTTTTGTAAAAATTACCTTCTAAGGTAGTTATTAGATTTTATTATCTGGCACTCGGAGTTCATTTATAGTTACGCCAATGATCCCTGATCCCCCATAGTTACGTCAATGCATGGACTAGCTCACACCCCAAGCTTTTGTAATATTGAGGTGTAGATGTCCTACTACATATAGCTACAGTTACAACAAAGTTACAAAGCTATAGTTGTACTTTCAATTACAGTGCCTGTTACTTCAAAAAATAGTACTTAAGAGCACGCATCAGTCTTGTAACTATCTACAATATCAAATTTCTTCATTGAAAGTATTTTTTAAATATTTTTAACAAAACCTTATTCCAAAAATTGCCGCCCCCTAAATCTTGCCGCTCTGGGCTGCAACCCTATAGCCCCCCCCCACATCCACCACTGGTCAGGTATGCCTGTTTATAGTTCAATTTTGAATTTCACTAGAACATTACGATAAAATATTTCAATCCTCAATCCAGTTACGTAATGCTCTTCTAAATTCTATGAGATAATAATCTTTCAGATTATATCATTTTTCTTGATCCCAGGTTTGTAAAAGCTGGGGAAATTTTGAATTCTTAATTGAGAATAATTTATTTTAGAATTGATTTCAGAGGGAGAGGGGTTTTCCAAAGAAAATGAGGAGGGGGAGGGGTTGACCATCTCCTTCAACTTCCTCTCATTTTGCTACTGATTGTGAATGTAATTTTTTTGTCATCGGAAAGTAAAGTGATAATTAATCAAACTGGTGAACCTAGGCCTACTTGTAAAATTGAACGATTAGTGTGAGATGTTTAGATGATTTTCTGTATTGCCTGTTAAATTCCACCCTACATTTATAATTTTGTTCTTATATAAATAGTAGGAGGCTCCCAGCAATTTTTTGCACGGTTTTAACGTGAATAGTTCTTTATGAATATTTGAATTTTTTTCTTGATTTCCTGGCCGTTAAGAGCTCTATACGAGGCCCACGTATACAATGCCCATGCACTGTACATTTTGCCTCTCCGTGCCTTATTCATCATAGGCGATGTATTATTACTGTATAATAGGTCTCGTTCAACCTTTGTTTACACGTACTATTCCACCTTTGACCTGCCCGTAAAGCAAGTTGATATTTTCATTGCTAATGTAAATGCAAAGAGAGAAAAGATAGATCAGCTCCCCCTGATAAATTATTACACTCATTCATCCATTCTAGCTTTTTCACGTATTCAGGGCTCCGTAGAGTCAGTCATTCATTCATCTGCAACTCACGAACTCTCAAGAAATATTGCTAAATATTGGTCAACTTTCACTTTGGAGCTTCAATCGCTACATAACTTTAATTGTTGCAGTGGTATGGACTATATAATATATATTAAGTAGATAGGATAGTTAGTGCACATGGTTTCTTCTTCGTTGACCAATTATTTTGTGCATGCTTATTATGATGTGTACAATCACAATAATAATCATACATATTTATTGCTTCAGTTTCTTTATTACAAAGTATACTTCAATTGAGTCTCTACATTTTCGAATAATTGCTTATAAATCAAATAGACTGGAAGACCCAATAACGAGATGACTAAACTATGAAGTTTATGGAGCACTACATCTGCAATACATCACTGCATCACAGGTTAACCAATCCACAAATCCTCTTCTATTAGTTCGGTCTCCCTCTTCAAGAAGCTTCTCCATATTTTTACGACCAGTCTGTCAATCATCTTTCCTCCATTCCATAAAAGATAAATGTTAACAACAAAATCTGTTTTCAGAGTTCTATTGAAGGCATAGGAAACAACATTTATTGAAGTTTGAAGCAGAACTTGACGTTATTTATACCTGACCATTAAAAATAAGTAGTTAGGCGGCTTATTATAAAATAATATTTCAGTACTTATTGCACAGTAAAAACTCTGCTGTTTTTTGTGTAACAATAAGATTGTGCAAATCCAGTGATGTTTTAAACTCACAACAGCCGTGTTGAAGGTCACAGATGAGTGAACTTCAACTCGCCAGATGACTCGATTCCATTGCAATAGCTTTGGGGTCGCATATAAAATATATAAATGGCGTCCCATGTCACTTGAGTCATGAGCCCTCTTCTCCACACCCAATTCTTTCTTCGCTATTAG
Organism: Conomelus anceps; assembly: GCA_948455865.1. Taxonomy (NCBI): domain Eukaryota; kingdom Metazoa; phylum Arthropoda; class Insecta; order Hemiptera; family Delphacidae; genus Conomelus; species Conomelus anceps. The sequence goes on along the minus strand of OX418217.1, from coordinate 60,025,400 downwards.
CTCTCCTGAGAATACCATAGATTTCAACATTTTAAATCTTAAAATTATTTATATTTCTCACTCAGCCCAAAACAACAAGAACTGTATTTTCTTTGAGAAATTTATCCAATTTTGTGTCCTAGTTTTGTGTCTGATATGCTTTGTGGAAAGAAAATATGTCTCTCAATCCCCTATTTCTGACATAAAAATACTGAGCGTGAGCTAACCTACAAAATTTGTTATTTTTTATTCCGCTATTCTTCACGCTACTAACTTTCGAACAATTTTACATAAACTCTACACCTCCGCTAGCTCTACGTATCTGATCTGCGCAAGAGCAGAGTTGATCTGATGAAGTACGAAAAAAGCAGGAAAAAGATAAAATTTCCTATTGTATCTTTTCTATGAATTGTAAAATTCTCAAAGCCCAAGTTTATTGACAGTACTGAAATGCTTTCAATAATCTCCGATTATGTTACCAGTGGTTAGGTTATAATTGAAATGAGTCTCATTTTACAGTGATGACATGCAAATTAGTTGAGCGTGTCGATTTGGAAGAGCCTTGAGGTCAGAATCATGACTAGGAGGTCAGGTTCAACCTTCCTCTTCATTTAACGATAGTGTTGATAGAAATTAATGATTCGACACAATCTATTATGTAAATTACATGTACATTGGAAATGTCTCATTGATGTGTTAGTAAAACTCATTCAAGGGATGCATTTTTGGAAGTTGTATAGGGTCATCAGTTTTTTGAGAACTGATGGAAAAGTGATGCACAGCTCAGTTAAAAATCAATTTGACTGCAATTCACTTTGCCGCCATCCAATCGCTTTGACGTGGAAGTAGCTGGGAGGAATGTGAGTTAGTATTCTGTGACATAGAGCAACGCAGTCAAACTTCATGGTGATTCGGGGGCCGTGGAAAAGAACATCCAGGGGTGAATCCAGAATTTTTCCGAACGTCTCCGAAAATCTCCGGATAGATATCATCCGAAAGAGGTCGAAAGAGTTCTCAAAAACAATTTCGTAGATTCATTGCAGTATAAAAATACTTTGCTCAATTAGATTTTTTTATTTTTTTTGAGGATGAAGCCCACATAGGTCTGAGACCTGTGCGTGGGTAATGAGTTGGATGATGGTGATTTATGAGTTGGACCTACAGTTTTAGGTGGGTTCCGAACCACCGGGAAGTGATTTTCAGCAGAGAACAGTGTCTTTTTTGCTGGCCAATCTAATCGGTCACCGTTACAAACAGGACCTACGAGAACGCAGCTTATCTGTCTGATTGAACAGATACCTGCTACGGCTCGCGGCTATCATTCCCAATTATACTCGTACTTGATAATTAAAAAGAAAAAAGTAGAATGAAACATTAGAAGCTTTTTTACCTATCACTTCGCGTATTCCGCTTGTTGAAATCTGCCCAAATTTCAGGTTATACAAATTTTTGTAAAACTCACTGAAATATATCATCAACTTAACAATGAGCAGTAGAACATCACAGTGTAGCACTGAGTTTTGTTGATTAATTTTACTGGTATTTATCAACTATGGCATCAGTGGCTGATCCAGAAAAAAATGGGGGTGGCCTGGCTATTGGCTACTGACGAGGGTAGTGGTGGGTGGTTTTAGGGAGTAGTGTGCTGAATCGCAGGAGTTATAAAAGCTTACCTGCCAAACTCAATTTCATTAATTATTTCATAATAATTTATGATTTATAACTATTTATATAATTGGAAAGGAAAAATATAAAAAAAGCTTTTCTTCTTTGAACCGAGGTAGCTTAGAAGATTCTACTATCTCAGATTTTCTGTGATAGTAGCAATGATAACAAATCACAATTTCAGGAAAATTGGAAAGAATTGATTGCATTATGACTGTGTTGTGTGTTCAGCAGTTTTAAAGAGAGTCCACCCTGTCGTTTATATCATTCCATTTTTAAGAATAGAAATCAACTTGAGTGCCTTAATAAGTTATGCATTGCCAAATGAACTTACGTTTCATCTAGTTACAATAGACAAACTCTGTGTGAATACTAAACCGTAAAGGCAAATAACTCTCTCAGATTTTATCTTCATTACCAATTTGCGCAAAACATTGGCAAAAAAAGACTTTGAAGTCTTGAATTTGTTTATTGAATTGTATTTTTCTTTACTTGTATCTGGGAGTCAATGCAAGTGTTGAAATTTGTTCACATTAATACATTCTATAATCAGTACTTAGCTATCGCTGGTTTGTCGACTATTGTAATAATACGTTGCGCTCAGGTTGGTAAATAAATTGGTTATGTTAAAACATTGTAGTTTCTCATGAATAATTTTCAATTAAAAGACAGTTGAAACTGTCGTGACTCAATTAATTAATTATGTTACGCTACTACATCTATTTATCAAGTACTGTACCAAATTGGTTAAGTACTTTGTGGGGTGCCCTTTAATCCACCACTGTACGGTATATCAAAATATTATTTCATTATGTCGTGGATTGACGAGGGAAAATACTCATGATAAGTTCATGCAAGGATATCTCACTAAATGATGGTGATCGAGAGATTATGAATTTTTGGGATTGTTTCAAAGTTTGTTATAAATACTGATGTTAATGTCATTTTACATGCATAAAGAATGCGCAATAAATTTCATAGGGTGCTATTTCACTAGGTTAACCTATATTTTTGTAATATAAAAAGTTTGAAAAGATAATTGGAATTTTGAAACCAGGAAATATTGTGTTGAATTGAATCTCTGATGTTGAATGATACTTTCTACAGCTAATTCATTATCATCTGGTGCTAAATGTTCTCTTCCGAGAAAATACCTGTTGGTTCATTAGCGAGGCCTTTTCGCCCTGTGTCATACTCTTACTATTGAAAAGTAGATTGTTGTCAGAATGTCATAATTCTCAATTTCATTCCAAATATGGAAAAAACCGTCCTACAAAACTTCCTCGGCATGAGGTGAATATTACTATTGTTGTAAATCTTATTTACTGTAGTAATGCTCAGCCTGAGTCAGGCCAATTCAACATTGCAAAAGTGATAAAACTAAATACAAAGAACAGTATTATATTACTCTCTGATGTTACAAGTTGGTCATTCTGTCTCTGTTGTTTCTGAAGAAGCTTGGAGATGGAGACGAGTTCATCTTTATTCATCTTTCTTAGTAATGGCGAAGGTGATATTGTGGAAGGTATCCATAATGAAAAATAAGACAAAATTGTCACAACCACATTTATTAAAACTTCGAGAAACTAGTTTCGGTTGTTACACCATTATCAATCTCAATCAATTTATGCATTTTGTCTTATTTTTCATTATCGAGTTATTCATATCTAAAAGATTCAATTAAAAATTTCTTGTAACATTATTCATATAAATCACATGAGGAAAGTATTTCCCAATATGGATATTTGATATCCATTTTAAAAATGCTTTTGAAACTTGAAAATGTTTTTCACTTGATTTTAATCGAGTGAGATCAGTCTTAGGTGATTTGATAACAAAATTAATGTTTGAATTGATTGCAATACCAAAATTATTTAGTCAGGCTGAGCAATCATATAATTAATGTTGAACCAATGTACAACATTTACATAAGATTAACGTATACATCGAAGTCTATGTAGTCTATGTAGTCTTTGAACATTCATTATCTCTTTACTTTTTATTCATGCATCACAAGCTATTCTTTTATATTCTTAAATTTCTTTATCCATAACGATCTCCGTTGTTAATATTAACTTCTTATGGTAAATTTAACGACTTGCAGTCAATTTTAATTGAGAATATGATATCACGATTTGAATACGTTTCAGCCTACGTAAGTAAACATTTTTTTTCTGAATTAAAATTGACTGCAAGTCGTTAAGTTTACCAGAAAAAGTAATTCTTTTATAGTCATATTAAGCACCGTATTATTTGCATTCTATTCAATTACATAATTTAATTAGATTATTTTAAAGAAATTGAAGTAATTGAGGAGTTCGCCGCTAAAGAAGTTAGCAAGCGCTAGTCGTGTAATACAAAATGTTTAGATTATTAAATTTGTGATATTAATTTTTCAGATTCTAAATCATTTAAATACTATTCAAAATTACTTCATTTAACAAGGTTGTATCTTTTGGAAGTGCATTTTGTCATGTTAGTATAGACCAAATGGTATGGCGATTAATTTGATTTGAATATGTCATTGTGGTGAGTATTTTATAGAATGTTATGAGAATTTTGCAAATAAAAGTGTAAAATCACTTCCCGGTGGTTCAGAACCCACCTAAAACTGTAGGTCCAACTCATCAATCACTATCATTCAACTCATTACCCACGCACATGTCTCAGACCTATATGGGCTTCATCCTCAGAAAAAAAACAACATGAATTTAACGTTAAGCTTACTTAACGTATAATGCTCCAAGATTTTCAGAGTGTTGAAAGAGCAAAGACAGTGGGTTGTAGTCATAGGCTTAGTGGTGGCTGCGTCTGAGGCTGAGGCTGAGGTTGCGGGGGCGCCAAGAGGTCATGCGGGCCTGAGCGACGTATCCCCCGTACCGGTCAAGAGTCGTCGCCGACAAGTTAGCATAATATTCATTCTGTATATTGTAAAAGTGAATGTGTTTCGCCGGGTCAGACGGAGGGGCACACAAGAAGCCGCTGGAGAGGAGAAGGTTTATAAGCCAAGTTTTCACTTGTTGGGAGCACACTCATCAGCTCTCACCGTTCGCACAGTGACCAGAAGAGGATTACCTGCAACAGGATGAGGGCGTTCGTTGTAAGTAGCCGATTGCCAGTGCAAGGCATTTTCATCTCATCTCACCTTACTATCTCCACCCAGTGCATCGCAAAACACCGTCTCCCAGTGTCATTGTGTAGTGTTATCAACTGTACATTCGTTCCGGATAATTTTCCGTTCACAGCGTGGGGCCAGTGTCAAGCGAAGGACCGAACCAATAGATTTTTTGATAGGTTAATTAAATTTTCACCGTTTTCCACAGTGTGAGCAGTTGATTATAGAGCAACTAAGTTACTATCAGATTCAGTGCTTGAGGAAAGTTTTTTATTCATGTTTTCCAGAGACTCCTAAAAGGAGTAGAAGAAAAGTGAAAATACCAATATCCCTTCACTCACACATTAACTGCTCTCAGGTCTTCAACTTAACTCTTTAGGGCTAAGTTCTCTTACTAATTCAATTATTACATTTTTCAAGAGTGTGGGCAATTAGTCAACATTGTAAATAGTTAGGTTATCAACAGATTCAGTGTTTGGAAAAAGTTTTTATACATGTTTTCCAGAGACTCCTCAAAGGAGTAAAAGAAAAGTGAAAATAACAATACTCATTCACCTAAACATTCACTGATCTTAGGTCTTCAACTCTACTCTATACAGCTAGATTATCCCGTTTTCGTTCTCTTGGATATAAGTGGATGCGGTAGATATTGATACTGTATCGATGTATTCGATGTTTTCATCATATTCCAATCGAGTTATCGTTGCTACTTTCTTCAAAGACTTAGGACATACTCGAATTTAGGTTCTTAAAGTTCTTGTTCGTTAATAGAATAAGCTCCTTCCTGCTTGAAAAATTTTCCAATTTTTGAACAAAGAGATTGGCTTTTCAAATAATTATCATGGAAATTACTAAGCTTAGTTATCTGGAAAGCAGTAAAGGGACAATCAAGAGTTTTCCTTAATTGAAAAATGAAATTCAATCGAACTATTGAGTCTTTTGATGTGGTTGATTGGTGGAAGCCTTTCAAGATACAGTTTGCAAATAAGAAATTAATTGAAATAGGCTAGTACAGAAATCATCTCAATTTATCAAAAAGATCAGCCTCTGGAATATATTGATTTTTATGGTGTTATCGATATTATTGTTCATTGGCCCAGTCCTAATAATTTTTTGAAAATTGATAATTGAATAACATTGTTGAACTATCTAAATGTGTTGGTGCTTTGTTTCATAACACGATTAAACTCAAAGCACATCAAAAACAAAATTATGTTTTGGATACACGTGATTAAAGTTGATATTTAAATATATAAATTGTATATAAAATATAAATATTCGATATAAAATTCACATGAAAGTATATTCAATTGTTGCGCATAAGGCTGATGAATGAATAGTTAAATTTACAAAATTCAAATAGTGTAAAAACTAAGATTTTAATCATTCTAAAATTTTATTTGTGCTGAAAAATTTGAGTGAAACATGTTGACTGAAGTATTGGCTGAATGTGTCATTGACAATTTGTCCAACTTGCTACGAAATCTTGAATCGTTCAACTTATGTACGGTACCTGCATAATTTTTAACGTAGATTTTTATTGGGCCACTACTATTCAACCCAAAATGTGATTTTAAAAATGCTAATTTTGTTTCTCTTGTTCAGTAAAAATTGATCTTGATGCTTCTCCTCAATTCAGTTTTGATAATGAGTGATTAACAATATTAAAGTGACCAAAATACTTAAGAGCTATTTCTTCTGATTCTCATGTTTATTGTGAAGTTTTATTCACTTATTTCATTTGTGAAATGTTTTGGTTGTGATTTTATTGCCCAACTTTATTGGCAACTAATATTCAAATTCTAAAGATAAATATTCTAATTTACAATGACAAAGTAGGCCCAGAAATTTTGCAGAACCTTCATTTTTTATGGAAGAACGTCTAACGATTTTGTTTATCCCACTATTTTTTTAAAACATCTCCAATATTTGATTTTAATTATCCATGATTAGAAACCCCTAGAATAATTTTGAAAAACTTAATAGTTTATTTGAAACCATGATATTTGAACTTAATAAAGAGTAAATGATGGAATTTTTAGTAACTAATGCATTTTTAACGTAAAAATATCTAAATCCAGCAGGCAATGCATTTTCAAATCCAGTAGGCTAAGCATGGAATTTTCAAAGTAGAGAATTCCCAATTTTTAAAGTGATTTTACAGTATTGAAGTTAAGACCAAGATGTAGATACAAACGATAATACAATACATTATGAAATATAATAGCAGACGAGCGTTAAAGAGAGACGGAATTAAAAGGAAGTGCAAGATCAATGACCAGACTGCAGTCTGTCGGTCAAGGCCGTTCACTCTCTTCTTGGCGTTTGAAACCTAATAACTTTTGCTTTCTTCTCTCACACATTTTCAACAGAAATGAGTACGGTACTGTAGATTCTTCAGGATAGTAGGTAGAAAAAATGCTTGAAAAACACTTTTAAAATAATTTTTGCAATGTAAAATGTTATGAAAGGCTTTTTCCTGGTTCCTACAGGAAAAGTAGAGAATCTCTTATGTGAGAAACTAAACTAATTTATAGAAAATCACAGCTGATCACATAGAATTCCAAAAAGAAATTAGAACTTGGTATTAAAATTTCCATTCTAGAGGAATTAGAATCTGTTATTTAGTAGATCAGTGGATAACTTTCCTCATTTTGGGAGAAATGGAAAAGATTTTATACGAAATTTTGATTGAGTTGATATGGTATGGGGTATTGTTAAACATAGTTCTTTGTTTGCAGGTTCTTTCGTCCTTGTTGGCTCTGACGAGTGCCCGTCCCGAGGCTGGCTACTCATACAGTGCCCCATCAAGCAGCTATGGAGCACCATCCGGCGGCGGCGGTAGCTTTGGTGGCGGCGGATTCAGTTCTGCTGGTGGATTCTCTTCGCTAGGAGGAGGTGGCGGAGGCGGCCACGGCGGTGGATTCGGCGGTGGCAGCAACTTCATTGGAGGCGGTGGCTCTAGCTTCAGTGGTGGCAGTTCCAGCTTTGGAGGATCAAGCTTCGGTGCTACCGGTGGTGGCTTCAGCTATGCATCCCAGGCTCCCATTGTACAGAAACACATCTACGTGCATGTGCCACCCCCAGAACCCGACTACGCCACCCCATCTCGCCCAATCGCTCCTCCACCACCCCCACAGAAGCACTACAAAATCATATTCATTAAGGCACCCACTCCACCAACACCCACAGCCCCAGTCATTCCCCAGATCTCACAGGACTCAGAGAAGACTCTCATCTATGTGCTTGTCAAGAGGCCTGAAGAGGCACCAGAAATCAACATTCCCACAGTGGCACCCACTGCACCATCCAAGCCAGAGGTGTACTTCATTCGTTACAAGACCCAGAAGGAAACAAGCGCCGTTGGAGGAGGAGTCGGAGGCGGCATTGGTGGCGGCATTGGCGGAGGCATTGGAGGTGGAATCGGTGGAACTGGAATTGGAGGCGGTCTTGGCGATGGACTTGGAGGAATCGGAGGTGGCATTGGAGGAATCGGAGGAGGTATTGGAGGAATCGGAGGCGGTCACGGTGGCGGAATCGGAGGCGGACATGGAGGTGGTCATGGAGGCAGTGGTCATGGTGGATCAGGCGGCCCAACCGGACCCTCATCCAACTACGGCCCTCCCGGCGCCAGTGGCCCCTATTAAGAAGCAGCCGTTGCACCCAAGCGCTGCTGCAGTTCTCGACCGAATCAAAAGCATTGACCATTATTGGGGGAGCAGTGGCTGGCTGCAGCTCACCATTGACTTCTAGCTGTCTTCTCGTACGGGTATTTATTTGTGGCGGTGGCTGCACTAGCTGCTGTTCCCTGCAGCTCAGCTCGGCAGGCGGCAGAAAGCGACCAGTAATTCACCATCATCTTCTTCTTCTTCTTCTTCTTCTCCTTCTTCACCCCTTCTTCGTGCGTCGCCTCTTCCGCCTCCCGAACAATCCTTATTATTGTGTTTATAACACTTCGACTGTTTGTATTATATTGTATTTTGTATATATATATATCGAAGGTGTGGTTTTTTCTATTGCAAGAGAAAGCACACGGTGGCAATAAATGTATTTTTTGTAATCATTTTCTTTTATTTGGGACCATTCACATGCAACTAGGGTTCTCCCTAATGAAAAAATTCATGATTTTTAGTTGAAGTACCTTCAGCTTATCAAATTCCATAATAACTTTTTATCAAATTTGCATAAGAATAAACTAAAAGTCGCGATAATAATTAATGTATTGTGTGAAAACGGATATGGAAGATGAGATACTTGATAAAAACGTCATAGAAGATTTAACGTCATAGTAGGCCTGCTGTACTCTTTAAGCTCTAAATTTCAGAACTTGATAAAATAAATTTCAATAGTCGATTGAAAGAGTAATGTTGATTTACTTTTTCATTTTGAATGAAGAAAGAGCATTGCTATCTTAGTAAGATTGATTTTTTCCAATTCACAATTTAAAAAGTGATTAATTAGAAAAATTAATTTTAATTATTGAAATCAAAAACATGACAGAATTTTAAAATAGATAAAAGATTATGCTGGTAGAGGCAGGTCAACAAAGGTTAGCCAACTGTGCAGACCCTACTTTCACAATTTTATAGTTAAATATCAGTTGTAAAGAGGACTGAATTCATGAGTAGCCATAGGCGAGATGATCTCATGTTATAGTTGACTGCACACACATATTTATTGTCTGCACCGAATGTATATCTTTTTGATGTTCAAGCAAACAAGTTATTCCAGTTATAGCTCAAGGTAGAAACAGTAAGACACGCTTTTCGAAGCTTACTTATCAACCAACAGAGAAAGTTTTATTAGTAATAGGCAAATTTAAGAAACCAGACAGATATTAATAAGCTTTATATGACACGTTCATGTGCGGCACAGACAGCTTGGTGAGGCGACGAGAAGAAAGTGGCCAGTTGAGGTTGGAGGCTGAATGAGTTACTGCTATGGTTTGAATTGTTTCCGAGAAAACATGACAGGTACATGACGGTAAGTTTCAATTACGTTTTCCACACTGGATTACAAGCTTACTTTCCTCAGAGTGGTTTGAGAAAGACTAGACTATTTACAAGGAAGAGACGGCACTATTGGCCACTTGATTATTATGTATGAAATATTTACAACAGTGCTTTGTTAGTTGGTGTGGTCGAGGCTGGGTTATGTAAGGTCGGGTCGCACCGCGACTAGAAAGCAGACGCGAGACGCGACCCTTGCCAGAAGGTCAGCGACGACCGGCGACTTGCCAGTCACGACGTTATTCGGTGATGCACCGACTTCCAATCCTGCCATTTCCTTAATCATCATCATTGTTATGGTGATACCGATGCCGATACTAGAAAGTTAAATAAACGACACGAATAAAATAACCCACACAGGCAATTATTTTTGTTTCCTCATTATTCATGCAACTTCGTAATTTCCTTTATTATCGAGGAACAACTTTTTCACCGATAAAGATCTTGTTCTTCGTTCCAGCGATGAATATAATTGTGACCTTTACGAATCACCTACACTTTCGATGACCTTGTCGAAGACCAATAAAAATGAAGTTCTCGTTGCATCGGTGCAAGCTTCTACTTTCTTTCTTGGAATAAATTAGAACAATGTTGTTTGTGCTGAGACTAGATAATAATTATGAGAAAATATCCATTTTCATCCATAGACTATCATTATAAGTACGGTAGCTGATTCCAGGAAAAAAGTATACTAATTTTTTCTCTATTCTTATTTATTTTTAAGCACTGAATCCGAATCTGATCTCTGACACTTCAAAAAACGCTTGTGGCACGGGATATTTTCAAGACAGCGGCCATAATTTAATATTTCGGCTACTTGCGGCGGAGGAAAAAATTCAAGAGCAATGATTGTGAAATGATTATTTCTTTTTTGTGATTTTCTAAATCCTAATATATAATTTCCATTTTCGAAAAAAATTTGGGTTTTCGAAATATTCCCAATTTGGCGTACATAAAAAACCACCACAGTAAAATAACAATTATATTTTGTGAAGCAATTGTATTTCGAGGTGCAGAAATTCAGATTCGGAAGCGCTTGAAAATACAATAAGAAACCATCGAGAAAAAGACTACTATATATGTTCTACAGCGCCACCCCCCCCCCCCCCCCCCCCCCCCCAAAGTAGCTGGGTAGGCCCAGAATTGAAGAATTACAAAATTCGAATGTTTTTTCTCAATCATTTTCCACAATTTTTCATTATTAAACCAATTCCAAGTTATACTTAACCTTTAATTAAGTTTAAAAAAATGTCTAAATTATTATTCGAATTATAAACCATCATTATCATTTTTCAAGACATAAATCCTGAGTTATTGCCATTTGAATTTATCAAATCCAAAATCTGACCAATTTTTAAATAGGTTTAAATCATGCCTTAAATGGGATTGGAAAGTTTTAATGGAATAACATCAAAGAAAATCTTGTATATATAATTTGCCTAGCTTGACGAGTCTAGTATTTTTATTTTTAGTAGTTCTTGAGATAGAGCTATTTCAATAGTACTGCTCTTGACATCCAGTCATGGACGAGACTGTAGTGACCTACTAAATAAAAGATTAAACAATAATTATGAAGTTCAGAGCTTTTTCAAACCAAGTGCCCCTATAAACGCTTTCGTAGAGTCAGCACAGGAACAAACTAAAGATTTTGGAAAAAACGATTTTCTAATAGTACTGGGTGGCTCAAACAATATAAATGAACCTAATCTAAAACATCTTCCTGAAATAAATGAAAAAATTAAAGAGATTGTGCCACTCAGCCAAAAAACTAATGTAATAATAAGTACAATTCCGTATAGGTTTGATAGGCCAGAGCTAAATGAAGCCATTAAGTCAACAAATAAATCAATTCATAATAAAATCAACAGCCTAAAAAATAAGAATTCCAAGCAGTTGGGGATTTGTTTTCTAAATGAAAGGCTGAAAAAACAAAACTTCACTAATCATGGTCTACATCTAAATCAATCTGGCAAAGTAATATTTTGTAATAGGCTGGCAGAGCTGATTGAAAGTCGTTTGCAATCTACTGTCAATAATTCTCCTAAACAATCATCTAACGAACCTTTTTTAGTAAAGTGGCTCAAAACCGGGAAGGGAAACTAGTTTCAGATGATAAATTCATATCTTCAATTGTATTAAAAGACGTTAATCGATCAAAAAATCAGGATAGCATTAGTGGAAGGAACTCTTGTAGAAATCTGATAAGCTCTCAAGATTCTAAGAGATTAAGTAAATCTACTTCAATATGCAAAAGCAACGATAAAGTAATAAGGGATGATAGGGAAGTACCGGTACTCACTGTGTTCCATCAGAATATTCAATACATTCGTAACAAAATAGATAGAATTGAAGTATTTTTTAAAAAAGAGGCTCCTGATGTAGCTATTTTCACAGAACATGCTTTAAAAGAAGATGAATTGTCACAACTTAATATTCCAAACTATTCATTGAAAACGTCGTATTGCAGGACATCTCATCGAAGTGGAGGAGTAGCTATCTTCACTAAAAATGCTAAGAATATGCAAACATTTAATTCAGAATATCTAGAGAAATTTCCCGTGGAAATGGATTTAGAAGTTACTGGTTTGAGAGTAAAAATCGACAATAATTTCGAAGTAGCGGTGTTAGGTATTTACAGGTCACCAAATGGGGAATGGAACAATTTTTTCAAACTATTCAATAGGCTTTTAGAGATTACTACTACTCGCTTTACAAACGTTATTGTAGCAGGAGATTTCAATACAGACTTTGCAACACAGAATAAAACAACAGAAGATTTAAGGGATATTATATACATGAATGACATGGAAATAAGAGTTCATGAATATACCAGAGTCACAAGAACATCACAAACAATAATTGATAATATCCTTACAAATATAGATTACTCTAAAACAAGATTAGGCGGCTCGGAACTATCTGATCATGACTATGAAATCTTAGAGGTGGGGTTGCATGGTCATAAATCAATTAAAAAGAGTAGAGTAATGAAAGAAATTCAACAATGTGAACAGGGGAATATCGATTGTTTGAAGCAGAATCTGATACAAGAAAACTGGAGTAGGGTTTACAATAGCAATAGTTTAAATGACAAATATGATAGTTTCATTAATATTTTAAGGTTTCATATTACTATGACCAGTTAAAAAAGTCCCTGTAAAGAACAAATTAGACAAGATTGAAGACTGGATAACTGATGATATCCTTGCAGAAAGAAATAGGGTTAAAGATGCATATGATGAATTCAAACTATCTAGAAATATGTTAAGTGAAGATAATTACAAAGCTCTAGAGAAAAATTATACAAGAGAAGTGAAAAGAGCGAAATGTAAGAAAACAGCTGAAATTTTGAATAATAGGGTGTACTTTAACACAGCAGTGTGGGATGTAATAAACAAAAATAGGCATGTAGCTCATGTAGATGCTTATACTAGTGTCCCCAGAATAATTAACGAAAATAACAAATATTAACTTTTCATGTGAAATTCAACGACATGCAGTCAAATATTTGTTAAGAATAAGTATAATAACTCACTTAAACTGGCCGAGTACTTTCGAATCTATGAGATCCATCTTCAGAGGCTCCTAGATCATCATGTCAGTTTTTTGGTTAGAAGTGTTGTGGTTTTTGTAAAATATGATCAAAAAGTTTGTGAGATTTGAAATTTAGTTGTTCATTGAGAATGTTTTGTTTATTGTGTGTGGTGTGTTTGTATATTTCAAATTGTTCCAAGGTGTTGAGTTCGTGTCCTTTAGATTTTATGTGTAGAATGTGTAGGTTGGTACTGATGTCGGTAAAAGTGTGTCCAGTTTGAATGATATGTTCGGCAAAATTCGATTCAGCTTTGGATGTAAGGGCTTGAAAGTGTTCTTTGTAACGTTGTTTGAATGTGCGGCCTGTTTGTCCTATGTAGAATTTGTTACAATCAGAGCAGTTTAGTTTGTAGATCCCTGGGAGATCGTATTTGTTTGTGTTCAGTGTGGTTTTGAGTGTAAGTGCATTTTTTATTTTGTTTTTTGTTCTGAATGAGATGGTGTGGCCGGCTTTTTTGAAGATTTTTGCTAGTCTGTGTGATTGTGGATTAATGTATGTCATTGTGATGTATTTTTTGTCAGTGGTGTTGGTGTTTTGTTTCTTATTTTATGATTGAGTTTGTCAATTAGGTCGTGTTTGTAGCCGTTTTCTTGTGCTAGGTATTTTATTGTATTTAGTTCAGTGTGGTAATTGTCGGTGGAAAGCGGTGTGTTGTTGAGTCTGTGTAGCATTGACCTGAATGCTGAGTGTTTGTGTTGTGTTGGATGATTGGAGGTGCTGTGTATTAGGGTATCTGTCATTGTTGGTTTTCTGTAGATGTTATACGAAATATACAAACACACCACACACAATAAACAAAACATTCTCAATGAACAACTAAATTTCAAATCTCACAAACTTTTTGATCATATTTTACAAAAACCACATCACTTCTAACCAAAAAACTGACATGATGATCTAGGAGCCTCTGAAGATGGATCTCATAGATTCGAAAGTACTCAGCCAGTTTAAGTGAGTTATTATACTTATTCTTAACAAATATTTGACTGCATGTCGTTAAATTTCACATGAAAAGTTAATATTAACAACGCAGTTCGTCATGGAACAAGAAATCCAGGAATAACAAATATATTGATGATAGTGTAGACATTTGTAATTTCTTTAACAGATATTATCAACTGGTTGCTAAGGATCTTCAAAAATCTCTTAATACAGGTATTAGTGATGCAAACATGAGGAATACTGAGGGGATTCAGAACGAATTAAAATTCCACCCAGTATGCCAAGACGAGTTGTCAAATATCATTGATAGTTTAAATAATAAAAAAACTGTAGGAATGGATGGGGTATCCAGTAAAATTCTGAAAGAATGTAAAGATCAATTGTTAGACCCTTTGATTCATCTGATCAATCATTCATTAGAACAAGGTGTTTTTCCAGATAACTTAAAAGAGGGGAAGATCTTGCCAATCTTCAAAAGTGGTGATAGAGAAAAGGTAGAAAACTATGGGCCCATTAGTATTTTAAATGTAATAAGTAAAATTTTTGAAAGAGTAGTTCTAAACAGGTTACTTCTGCACCATCAAGAAGCTAACTTTATCTGTGATGAACAGCATGGCTTCCAGAAAGGGAGATCAACAAAAACAGCCATAGTTTCTCTAGTTGAAAAACTAATAGATATAATAGATTCAGGTGATAAAGCTACTGCAATCTTCTTAGATCTGTCAAAGGCATTTGATTGTGTTAATCATAGAACTTTATTGGAAATACTGCAAAATGTAGGTGTAAATGGGGTTGAACTGAAATGGTTTGAATCATATCTTATTGGGAGAAAACAATGTGTAGAACTAACTACAGTAGTTGGTAAAAGTATAGTAAAGAATAAATCTAATAAATTAGAGGTGCAAGCTGGAGTGCCTCAGGGGTCAATACTAGTTCCATTGCTTTTTTTGTTATATGTCAACCGTTTACCTAAAGAATTAATTAGTGGTAGAGCCCTCTTATTTGCTGATGATACATCACTCATTTTCAGCAATTCCATTCTAGATAATTTAGAAATAAGTGCCCATATAGGTGTGCAGTCCATTGTCCAATTTTTAAATCAGTTGAAATTAGCTATAAATAGTAAAAAATGCCAATACCTTCAATTCAAAAAAAAAAAAACATAATTTAAATGAAGATAGGGCTATAAACGTGTTTGTAAACGATAATCAATTAGACCAGGAAGAAAAAATTGCATTTCTAGGAGTTATGTTGGATAGACGATTGACCTGGACTCCATACATTGAGAAAATATGTTGTAAAATTTCATCTGGGGTATTTGTCCTGCGACAGCTCGCTAGATTGAATGACAAAAAGTTACTTTTTACAGCTTACCATGGGCTCCTATTGTCACATATTAGGTATGCTATCTTAGTATGGGGTAATTCATCAAAACAAAATCTTGATAGCGTGTTTAAGATCCAAAAGAAAGCGGTTAGGTGTATAGAAAGAGTAAATAGATTAGATTCATGTAGGCCGTTGTTCAAGAGACTTGGTCTCCTAACTGTACCCTGCTTATATGTGTATGAAGCTACTTTATATGTAAAAACGAATGATATTAACCAAAATCTTGATGTACATGATTATAATACAAGAAGCCGAGGAGATTATCACTTGGTGAGTCACAATAGTAGCTCATTCAAACAAAAACGTAGTTATATTGGTAGGAAATTCTACAACAAGCTACCGCAGTTTTTGAAGAGTCTTGAAAATATAGAAATATTTAAAAAACAATTGAAGAAATATTTAGTTGATAAAGCTTTTTATAGTGTACAAGAGTTCCTTTCACATCAAAATTAAGCCTCACCTCAACTAATTGAAGTAATTATGGTATCTAGTGTATAATATTGTTGATCTGACTTGTCTTATACTCCTTAACTGGAGTCTCCAAGACGTAATCTACAAAAAAAAACAAAAAAAAATATTGAAAAATCGTGTTTTTTGAGTACAGGCCTATTAAAATCCTTCATTTATGGTCGAAATTTGACATGTTACATATGAATTTGGATCGCCTTAATGAGCTGAGAAAAATGAGCTATCACTCGTTTGGTTTGACCATTAAATGGGGAGAAGGGGGTTCCGATGTCAAGGGGTCAAGTGGGCCCCCCTCCAACCCCTGACCACTTTTTGGTGTGAGAAGGTGGGGTAACTGATTCAATGAACTAAAAATGTTCTTAATAATATTCTAATTATTTAATATTATAGGTTGACACTCACTGTGAATCCAAAATGTAGTGCATTTTAAAGTAATTTTATTAGTCTAGTTGGCCTACCCAGCTACTTTGGTGTGGGACAGACAGTTATAGTCTCTACCTCGATGGATTCTTATGTATTTTTTCGGCGCTGAATCCGAATATAAACTCTGGCATCTCGGAAAACACTTGCTTCGCGAGATACGAATTATTGTTGTTATTTTACTGAAAACCTAAAATAGCTTGCTTTTTATGTCCGCCATATTGGGTACCCCTATATCTCAGAAACCCGAATTGTCTTGAAAATGAAAATTATATATTTAGATTCAGAAAATCACAGAGAATAAATAATCATTTCACAATTATTGATCTAGAATTTTTTTCCTCTGCTGCAAATTGTCGAAATATGACATATTGGCCGCCATATTGGAAATATCTCGTGACGCAAGGGTTTTGTTTGAGGTGCCAAAAATAAGATTCCTATTCAGCGCCCAAACATACGTAAGAATCCGTTGAGAGAAAAATGCTATATTTTTTCCTGTTCAAAGGGGATGTACTTTGTATTACCAAGAGTTTCGTATAATCGAATGTTCGTATTTTAACGAGAGTCGACTGTACTTGGGTACTGGACTGCATTTCATGTACCGATGTATACAGGTCATGTAACATTGGATATTAGATATTTTTTTGTAGATTACGTCTTGGAGACTTCAGTAAAGTTAAGAAGTACAAGACAAGTCATATTAACAATAATTACACAATCTTATACACTAGTTACAATAATTACTACATCAATTAGTGAGGTGAGGCTTAGTTTTGATATGAAGGGAATTCTTGTACACTATAAAATGCTTTATCGACTAAATATTTCTTGCAATTGTTTTTTAATAGTTCTTCCTTTTGACTTGAGGCTCGAGGCTCTGTGTGTTTGTTTGTATGTTCCACGATGACTTTCGAACGCCTTTATCAATCAACTTCAAATTTGAAACACAGATTCTTGGTATCTTTATACAGGTCAAGTTCGTTTGCCAATGAAATTGACCCACTCCTTCATCCTTTTTGAGGCGAAACAAAAGGATAGGTTCTCACCCCTCCATTAATATATCTATGTATTACTATATTTAAGAAGTTAGTTGTTTTCACCATATGGAATTCGCAATAGATTTCAAAATATATTTTGAGCTATTATCAGCTGTAGGTGAATAAATGCGATCAGGCTTTTTATAGGATCTCTATAAGCTGATATACTAATTTCATTGCCCTGATATATGGATATATAAACAGCTGTTTTTCATGTGGTAAATGTATCTTCTCTATAGATTGATACACTAATTCCATTGCTCTGATATATAGGTATATGAGTACTGTAGGTCTTTTTTGTGGAAAATAAATGAGTGTATCAGAGCAACAATGAAATTGAACTTCAAGTGATAGATGTCTTGTGAATTTTATCTAAATCATTATTTTCAAAACAGCCGTTTTTCGTTACCACCTTTTCCTTCCTCTTCTTTTTCTTCTTCTTCTTCTTCTGCGTTTGGGGGGGAATTCCCCCCCACCGTGGATCTGCCACTGGAAGGCCCTGATTTTGGAACGATTCGCCTTCCCACTATCTCAATAAAGTAAAGACTAGCTTTTACAAAATTTCCGTATTTTCAAGACACTCCAAGAATATAATGTATGCATAGTATTCTTAATCATAAAATTTTCTTGTACGGTTTCTTTGGACGGTGATAAAAAACAAGAGAGTATTAGTATTCAATCGATAATCTTCTAATAAGTAACGATTGCTTCAAAAATTAGGAAGGTTTTTCCAAGTTGATAATTTATTAAAAATATAATATAGAAAAAAATCTATTCTCAATTTACGATTCATTCTAGTATCACGAAATGTTCATATTAATGAAACCGCAACCAACAATTTTCAGTTGGTGAGTATAGTCACTTCACATTTAAAAACGTGTCCAAGTCATGCACTATAACATCAATCATTTCTTGGCAATATACTATCAATTATCATTACCATAACTTCCTAAATGTAGCAATAAAGAGAAGTGAAAGTAATATGAGTGATATTTACGAGATGACATGGATAACTCTCATAAAAATTCCCTGTCATCATTGATTAACGTTCTTGTAGGCTAATTACGGTGTGTAGGTGTGATAGAAATATGGCGCCATGACATTCGAATCTCAGCATTGGAATGTTATACTCTAAAGATCAAGTAACAACCATATCCAGGATAGTCAGCAATCATAACCAGCAATGTATAATACAGCAATGGAGTCCACTTTTCCAGCTTCGAGCTCGCTCAATGCTCAATGCTCATTATTGAGTTCAATGCAAGTGCTTTTTCCAAGATTTTGAACAAATTATTCAATTCAAGAGTCAAAGAGACTCAAAATGTCACTCACATGTTTGTACAACTGAAAAGAAAAACTTATCAACAAATCACAGTGAAAATATTCAAATTATTGTTGCCCAATGTTAAAAGCCTATTCGATTTCAAAATATCCTCATTTTTAGACTTTAACATTTATTTAAATCTATCTTCTTTAGGATTTTATACCGTTCTGAAATCTGAAAAATTGCATTTATTGAACTTCCTTTGTAACCTCTTATGTTTGTGTTAAAGAAGTTCCAGCTATATTGCTAATAAATTGAGGCTGAATAGAAAGTTATAAGCTTTGTTCTTCAAGTAGACCCATGGGCATGTTACTCGTAATTTTAAGTTGGATCTAGTTTGTAGTGGAAATGAATAAATAAACAATTATTGTAGTTGAAGAAATTTGCAGCAACAGCTGGAAAGTCAGAAATTGAAAAGCTTTCTATCTAGGAAAGCAATAGCTATACAAATTGACAGGAAATGCATCAATGCACAGGCCCGTGCTGGCCCGCCGGGACACCGGGACGTATCCCGGTGCGCCCTCCAACCTCTAAAATTTTGGCGCCCTCTTGATCCGAAACTGAAAAGTTTTAGGACGAGGCTTATCGTCGATATAGCCGAGCGGCCGGGGTGAATGTTGCGACTGTAGGGTATAGGCTACTACTGAATGGACTTGCTTCTTCTAGTACCCGCGCGGGGCGCCCCCGGGTAGGATCTGCCCTATTTCGACCCAAAATTATTCAAATCCCAAGAGCCTCTTCCTTCTAAAGCATTGAAGGTAATAGAATTATAACCAGATTGAGATCGTCTTGGACAAACGAAAATTTAGAATCTTTACTGTTAAAATGCACTCAGAAGCTGATATTTTGAACTCCATGGATCCAGACACTGTCAGGGGCGCACCCAGACTTTTGGTTTGGTGGGTTGGCTGACCCGTCTTACCAGGTAAAATTATTTTGTGAGGGGGAGGGTGGTAAAATTGGGATTTTTCTAAGCTTTTTTACAAGATTGTGGCCTGATGAAGTTCCTTGAGGGGGTTCATTAAAGTGTATTAGCTGTGGGGAAACAAAATGTGTCTTATTTGTACAGAGTGTTTCAAGAGTTCAAAATAATTCTACCAGACTGCATAAGCATCTTCTCATGAAGATAAAAAAAATCAAATAAATAATGAAGGTCCGGAAACGCTTTGTTACAGAAATAAAGAGGGTGAAAGATTGCAGCTATTCCATCATAAATTCATAAAACTCTAAGGCCTTCACATAGGAGGTGCGAATTAATTGAATTAATATAATGCTGGCTAACTGTGCTAAAAGATCTACTATTATACATTTCTATGGTGCCCACACAATTCTGAGACTTTTGCGTGGGTAATAAAGTGAACGTAAAATGCCAGTCTGAACGCAAATCGAGATTACCTGATCTTTGAATTGGTGGGATATTTTACAAAAATTCACAAAATAATCACGAAAACACGTTTTTTTATTGTTGGCTTAATGGGTAAACTAATTTAATTGGCAATGAACCAAATCGTTTTCAAATTCTTATTTAAAACTTGTGAAATCATTTTTTTTTTCAAATTAAATGTGAATGCACCTAATAGTTAAGAACCAGGGCTTAGTTTCAGCCGGAGCACACTGGAGCCGTGGAGCGGAGCTCCTTTTAGGACGCAGCAGTGCTCAGGCTATCTAAATCGATAATAGAATAATTTATTTTGAACCAGATCTGAGCTAGCTGGTAATGATTGTTTTTTTTTTTTTTTTAATTTAGACTGACTAAGTTTTTGACTTTTGTAGCTATATGGTTTTCAAGTTTTCGTCAAAATCGTTTAAAATACCTATTTTTATAAACCTGAATCTTATTATTTTGTATATTATGTACATTACTAACCATGCTCAAATGCGTTTAAAATGCACAAATTCAGGTGTAATTTTCAACAATTTCCCGTTGAAGGACCCCGTTTTGCTGGGAGGTATTCCATACCCCCCAGACACCGGTAAGTCACATCTACGATACTTCTCAATTTAGAAATTAAGCTCTGTTGAGAACGATCCCGAAGCTTAGTTGAGTTTTATTGAACCAAAGCACACGGATTTTGCACAGATGCTTCCCACATGCTACTCTTGTGTGTTTTGATCAAATTTAAATTCTGATTTTATGAACTCTGGGTGCTTTATTCGCAATCAATAACCAAGTTCATACCCTTCAATCTAAAAACCGCCTTCGTTTGGCTTTTTTGCGTATTTTATAGAATAACTCAATAATCACGGTAGTTAATGTTTTATATAATTTTTCAGCTCATTTCACAATGAATGTATTCAATTCACCACCTAAATGAGGGCTCTAGAAGCCCAACGTTTCTGAATAAGTACTAATTTATTGATTTATTACTGAGAAAGATAGCTTCATTCTTCTGCTATCTGTATTTCTGTAATGAAGCGTTTTCGAAAGAATACGTTTTTTCTATCAGGCAGAATCCTTGCCGAATTTTTTTCGCAAACACCTGTATGCCTTTTTTTAGGAAAGTGATAGCCGCGAGCTGTGGCAGGTATCTGTTCAGTCAGATAAAATGAGCTACAAATTCCTGGGCCCTCTTTTTAAGGGTGGCCGATTAGATCAGCCACCAAAAAAGAATCTGTTCTCTGCTATAAAACCACTTGCCGATGATTCGGAACTCACCTAAAACTGTAGGTCCAACTCATTACCCATGCACAGGAATATCTATACTTCACCCTCCAAAAAGTTACATTATTACTGTAACATTAAATTTATTATAGGTTCAGGAGCATCTAGAGGCTAGATATCTTGTATTACATTACATGATTGTCAGATCGATAAATGAGTGAAGCGAATTATTTTTGTTATCTAAACCGAGCCACTTAGTCTAATTCAATTCTGCCAGGCTACAAACTCTATTTCCACCTATGATACTCATAATATACCTCTCAATAGTGTAACGGTATTCTAATAACCGCTATCCTATTTAAACAAGTGTAAAATGTACAGCCTAGAGTCCATATTACACAGTTAATTCTTGAAAATTATCAACATTTTGATAAGGATTTCAAGGCCTGAAGATAAGGCTTGAGCCCTAAGCCCCCATGTCAAGCCACTAGTTATGAACTTTATTCTACTTTAAAAGTGTGAACACATAAAATGCACCAACACTAATCAGCCTGGAGCACATAATACTTAAAGTGAATTTTCTTAAAAATTATCAACAATTTTTTAAGGACCTCGAGTTCTTGGGAGGGGGGTTTGAGCACCCCAAGCAGCGGCGGCGATTGGCAATGAAAAGTGGGGGGGCGAAAACCCGGGTGGTCTTTATTTATTTATTCATACACGGTAAACACCATTTAAACTTTTAGTTTTACACATTTGCATCAAATAACAATGAGCATGAATTTATATATAAATTAAGCACAACAATCAGCAGAAGGCCAGGCAACAAAAGCAAATACTATAATGAAAAAAAAGAAAATATATATAGATGAATATAGATGATGTGTAATAATATTAATTAGATAATGGATAGAATATGAAAATACAGATCTATAACAGAAACATTACAAATAAAACATATTGACTTAGAATTAGTCCCAAGAGGAGAGCAATTGCAGCACCTGGCCACGAAAACCAGCCACACTGGATGCAAAGAAGTCCACTGACCCACACACACTGTTTCCTAGTCTCATCAGGCAAGGAAGGGTGCTGCACTGTTGGTAAGTAGTGATGAAGTAAGAAAGCCTCTCAAATACATCATGAGACCTAGTGCGCCCTGGAACACAAAATGGTATTGTCTGTAGCAGCTCAGGACAGCTTGTGAAACCATTCACCAACTTCATGAGGAAGACTAGATCCTGAACCCTTCGGCGAGTATCCAAGTCATGAAGACAGAAGTGAGTTTGCAGCCCTGACACTGGCACCTCAAGGTAGTTGAATCCCATTCTACAGCCAGCAACTCTGATGAACCGGATCTGCACCTTCTCTATGTCAGAAATGAGACCAGCCTGATAAGGAGTCCAGACAGGAGAGCCGTATTTAAGCAGTGGATGCACCATTGTCTTGTACAATGTTACAAGGGTGGCAATAGACAATTCTTTTGTGAAATGAAAGATAAATCCAAGTGCAGAGTTGGCCCTCTTGCAAATATGCAAAATGTGATCCTCTGAGTGGAGATCTGAAGAGGTCACAACTCCAAGGTCTTTCATCCTTGAGACTCTATGGAGGAGTTCACCACAAAGGTAATAGTCATGAGAGAGAGTATTTCTTGACCTTGAAAATGTCATTACCACACACTTTGATATGTTGAGGTCCATGGACTTTCTCAAACACCAATCCTCCACCAGTCTGAGAGATGATTGAAGATGTTCAGTATCCTACTCTGAAGGAATTTCCTGGAAAAGCTTTGCATCATCAGAAAACAGAAGACATTTGACAGTCAGGCCAACACTAATATCGTTGATGAAGAGGTTGAAAAGGAAAGGTCCCAGGTGTGACCCCTGTGGAACTCCAGAACCTGGAGTCTGGGGTATGGAATACCCCCCAGATAAAGAGGGTGTCGGGGGCCCTCCCCCGGAAATTTGTTAAACATAGAAGGCTGTAAATGGGGTTTTGAGCTGTCTAGAACACAATATTAACACATCATGTTGTACTGCAAATGCTAATATTTCTGTTAATACTTGGGATATACTGTCATTGCAAACATACATTATGTCTGTTTGCAATGTCTTACAAATATCTGAGATATTTCTAAATCTAATAGGCCGCAAAAATGTTTAAATTAATTTCAATAGTTTCACGATTTGTTTAAATTAATTGTAATAGTTACACTGTTTAGGACTGTCACATAATTCTGCACAAGTACTTATTATGAGGAAATGTACTAGGCCTATATACCGTACGTCTTTATTTATTTTGGTATAGGCCCTTATACTTGTGTTCCAGTTTTTTGTTCCAAAGTTGTTTATGAAAAATTAAGTGGTTTATTGTGGCTTTATAAAAATGTAAAATCAGTATAACCTACGTATTATCAACCGTTACGTACGAGATCAACCGTTTAGCTTGGGGGGGGGGGGCGAGTTGTCTGACTTCAACTTGCTTTGCTATGAGCGTGCTTCTATAGGCCTCTTCTGAAAATGGTTAAAGCTTATTATAACCATTATTTTATTGAAGTCTAGCAAAATACGCCGCAAAACTATGATGCAACAACATTAATAATTTTATCCTGTTTGTCAAAATTTAAAAAAAATCCTCAAAAAGTGGGGGGGCGGCCGCCCCCCCTCGCCCCCCCTAATCGCCGCCACTGACCCCAAGCCCCCCCCCCTCCAACGTGGGTGCGCCACTGGACACCGATATTGATTATATCTGCCACTTCAGCTCAAAATTAAAAAGACTACTTCATGTTTGTTAGTAAATTCAATCAAAGAACAGTACATTTTTGAACATACAGTATTTGTTTTTGTTACTTTCCTCATGTGCAATTAACACTTGATGATTATCATATTCCAGAACCCCCCCCCCCTCCCATAGTTAGTCCTCCCTCTGCATTATGCTGGCGCCCTCTGGCCATTGCCGTCCACCGCCCTAACAAGGGGTCCAGAACGGGCCTGTATGCATGCTACATGCATTGCTCATGTTAAGAGAAAGCCAAGTGAAGTGTGAAGTTGAAAGACATCCATCAATTACGATGTTTTAAAACAGGAGCGCACACAGGCAATGATTTCTTTCTAGCATACATATAGCTATTTTTGTTTTTAAAAAATAGGCCTAAAATATAGCAAGTATAATATTAGAGATCATAAATAATTTATTTGACCATAAAAGAGTGTTTGAAGTAAACTCATATTTTTCTTTTTTGAGAAAGATAATTATTTTTTTAATAAAAATTTAATGGACCGATCAATCATAAAAAAATTGTCATCTTCTTGGTATTCAGAGTGGACGAAAAAAGATTCACTGAAACATTCACATTACAACTCTGAAAAGAAGTTTTGAATGCATTTTAGCAGTAGAGCAACAGTCATGGTTGTTGTATGTGGTAGATCTAAGTACCGTACCATGGAATAGAAACATAATTTGAAAAATTGCTGTAAAAATTGAATTGAAAATATGGTAGTGATAATTATTAATCATATTGGTTAAAGCCAGGGAAGATTGAAGATTTTTCATACAAGCTTGGCCCCAAGTTTTGAACTGGGTGTTAAATCTCATTCAAACTTTCCGCTAGTAAACCTCATTGTGTTACTGCGCCTCTCTCATCGTGTTACTGCGCATCTCTCATCATGTTACTGAACCTTTCCTTTCAGTATCGATGTTTTTGAATATCGATATTTTGGTTATTATTTTTGCTTGATATTATCTTTTTATTATTCATAACGTTTGTAATACACTATAGTATTTGTTAGCCTTGTTTCTCTTAATTTTGGTTTAATCCTATTATCTATGTGTTCCTGTCATTTTGGTAGCACTGCGTCATCGCAGCCATATCGGCCAACACACTAATCTCGGACTCGGCCGTAACCCACGGGACAGAAGGCCTTTGGACTGATCCACTGATCAATGACGTAATCTCATTTGGTGCTAATGCTCAAAATCATATGGTAGACTTGATTAGCCTAGAAATACCTTTTTCTCAATTTCCATAAATTATTGAACAGGAGTTCACAAAAATCGATTAATCTAAATTTATATCATGATGACTGCATTTGTTCTTTTTAAATACAAAATTTGAAACAATATCATTCTGTAAGAATTTCACAAAGTAACAAAAAATAATCATTGATCAAACTCAGGTATACTTACCACTTGCAAAAATTGCAATTCAAGCTATTTTCAGACAATTAATTCTGTAGTATTGATAGATAATAAGGCATTGACAGGTCCTTGATAGAGTTACTGAGAACAAGCATTAGAGAACGTTGGGGCTAAGACAGGAAAACCCAACTACTTACCAGATAAATGGTTTAATTTATTCATCAATCCTAAGCTAAATCATTATTACCATAACGCTGATGATTCCACACTAATATTAATGATTTTAGTCATATTAAGAATATTATAGATGAATTTAACCAATTGAGCACCCTTCACTTAATAAATTAGAACAGTCATTCATCCCTTCTTACTACTTTTCCATCCAAATCTACTTAATAAAACGAACCTCTGTATTACTTCCAATTGCATCACTAAGAATTTCGAGCAACTACCATAAAAACGTCAATAAAATCTTATATATGAGCCAAGAAAATAAAAAACTTGATTATTGAATGGATTTGAATGTAGATGCTTCCATTAATTTGAAGAAAGACAGTTGACAATTTAACAAATCAAATTTGAAGAAATACTTTAGTTAAGAGATTCCCTTCACCTTTATTCACTCACCTTTTCACACATGATTACAAGTACTGAACATTAGATTTCTTAATCTGTGACATTAGTGTTCAGTTTTATATTATTTGCAACAATATAATATTGAAAGACAATTGAGTTGTTTCATAGAAAGTCTAAAATCATATTCTTTGTCATAGATTCATTACTCCTATACATGGTTGGTCAGCTAATCCATGGGCAAGATCGCAGCGTGCGCGCCGGGTGTATTACTCAACTATTTGAAAAGCTATCGTCTCAAAACGATATTTAAATGAAAATACAGAAAAAATTGAGATGCGGAAGCACAATTTCAAACGCCTAACACTTCTATGAATATTAAATAAAAACGTTTAAAAATGATATGAAGAAACTAACCTATAATTGCGAATCTGTCAATAAAGTGTCAGTAAACAATATTCTAACACTCTATCAATGTATTATATTCTTG
This sequence comes from Conomelus anceps, assembly GCA_948455865.1. NCBI lineage: Eukaryota > Metazoa > Arthropoda > Insecta > Hemiptera > Delphacidae > Conomelus > Conomelus anceps. The sequence continues at coordinate 59,998,664 of OX418217.1, read as the reverse complement.
ATTAATGGGTAATAGAACTAGCATTAATTTAGTTGACATTCAATGTATTTTTTATTTTAAAATATGTAAGATTACGTAGTTTTTTGGACATGTAAAAGTCGGAACACAAATGTCACTCTCGACTATTGGAATTGGACTATGCATGATACAATATTGCAGATCGATTATTTCGACTTCTCGATAGTTTGTCAGAGTATCGATCACGATCTTATCGACTATTTCTTGTCATTATTTGACTTGCAGCTTTTGCAATTTAAGAAAATAATTGATATTATCATTAAAAATATGCTTAATAATTTTTAAAAATTAGATAATAGATATAAATAAATATATTAGTTGATTAAAATCCATTATTAAAGAAAAATAATAGTCTTTTTCTTATCTATGCTACTACCAACCAACATTTTTGATAGATTGGTCATTCTACATCACTGTCATTCCGAAGTGGAATGGAAACTGGAATGGAACTGCATAACCAAACCTTTCCTAACCTGGCTAGATCTGACTGAACCTCTGTAAATTTGTTGGTGGTTTTAAATTTGTCGGTGGTGTAAATTTGAGGTGGTTCAGTCACATCTAGCCAGGTTAGGAAAGGTTTGGTTATGCAGTTCCATTCCAGTTTCCATTCCACTTCGGTCCATTCACGCAGACTACGCTTCTGTGCATGCACGAAATGTTTCCACATGTGTAGATTTAAAAGGTCGTGAAAAAATGTAGTAGTTTCGTTATTGATACATATCGACCTTGTACAATAGTGTCGACAGAGCCGTATCGATAGTTGAGACCCTGTCGATATCGATTAGTCAATCCGATCGATCTAATGATTGCAAATATGTATGGTACAAGGCAAACTGCGAAGTGTATGTCATCTTTACATTGTTTTAAAAAACGTCTTTTTTTTAATTACGTACATGATTAAATATGAAAAAAAGCATAATTTATGTGATGATTGTGTCATGCTGCAGATAATTCATTATTGATTTTCTAAATACTGTTTTCTGACACTTTTTGACAAATCTGCTATTAGAGGTTAGTTTCTCCATGTCATTTTTAATCGTTTTTATTTAATATTACGAAAAGAGTTTCATATTTGAAATTGTGCTTCCGCGGCTCAATTTTTTCTGTATTTTCATTTAAATATAGTTTTGAGACGATAGCTTTTCAAATAGTTGAGTAATATGCCCGGCGCGCACGCTGCGATTTTTGGTCAGCTAATCCATGCTCTATCACATGGCATGCTAACAAATAAAATCATTTTATAAAAAATGTAGGTGAAGAGCATTGAGATTCGATTTCAATTCAATTTTCAATGTTGATTAATTTTATTATGCTGGACACTGTACAATTTAATGTATTATAATACATTCCTGCTATATGAGGAAGACTAGAATAGCAATAATGCCTAATATCATGAACTTACCTGCTTCACATTAATAAAGACATTATGCAAAGCATTATAAATAATGCATTATTAAAACACACACATGTTAGTCGGATCCACATAATTTATTAATCTATTCATTCATCTAATCATTACATTCAAATAGGATTTCAGTACCTACAAAACTTATTCTCACCAACTCTCAACTGAAAAGTTCACAAAAATCTTTGAAGGTTATGTTGCCTACACTCTAGAGATGGGTCGTACTAGGTTTTTCTGAGGGAACGGGGAATTGGCTATATCTGGAACTCACTATATCTGTGTTAAATGTCCTATGCTTATAAAACTGTTCTGAGGAGGAATTCGGTATATGTGTCGACTAGGGGAATTCCCTATATCTGGAATTCACTGTATGTCAGCCGGAGGAATTGCCTATATCAGGAACCGGCTGTATCGTCGCTAGCGGGAACTCACTATATCTGACGTCACACCTACGTCACAGCGTACTGTGACGGTTGCAGGTGGGTCTCCTTCACAGCGTACTGTGACGGTTCCACAACTCCAGGTGGAGCCAACGATACGGCGATAGAATACCAACACTATTCATTCATCTACCCCAGTGATAGACAAACTCTGTCGGTGAGCTCGCGGCTTAGCGCGCCCTGCTATTTTAAATTAACATAATTAATATGTTTTTTTACTTGGCCATTGTTAATATAAAAGCCAATTGCCACTGACTGACTGATTCATCACTATTTCTTGTAAACCATGCGGCTAGAAGTTGAAATTTTGTGCACATGTTCAGTTAAGATCCCTAGATGCATACTAAGAGCAGGTTTTACCTGAAATCCCACAGTTGACTTTTTTAATTACTAACCACCTTTTTTTAATCATTGTTATTAATTAGAATTTATACTTATAACCTATAAATAATTTTTTATATCATATTTTTATTCACCAAACATTACAAAAATTCAATTTACATACGTTTCTGAATACAATATGGCACAGCCAGCAAAGAGAAACTTGCGAGCTAGCTAAAAGTTCATTATAATACAAAAAAAATACATGAAAAAAATACTGACTCTAACCTATCTGGTGAAGCCAGAAAAGCTAATTACCATTGGCCGACTGACTCATCACACTTTCTCGAAAACCATGTGAAATTTCCAGCATTTGGGACCAAAAACAACAATTTTTCAAAATATATTTTATCACCGTTTCTCAAGAACTATGTGGCCTTATAAGTTGAGTATCCAGGTTCATTTAAGACTCTAGTTAAGCAAAATTTTTACCAGGTGTGAATATGTATTACTTTTAAAATTTGGTTGCGTATATATCTCCGCCTCCCATCAGTGGTTTTAGTTGGACAGCTAAAACGTGGGAAGCGATCCTGCTGGCTAGTCATATAATACTGTATATTATGGTAGCAGAGCCATCTCCTTCGCAGATACCATTTCCTTTGCAAATTTTAATACAGCAGAACTTTTACATGCAAAGTGACATTGTTGAACTCAAACACTCGCTAGGGGGGTGTATACATTTATTGTTGTGCATGTCCGCACAGTTGATCTGTGTAATAAGGCGCTTACTAACGCCATTCCCTTTTGAAAAAAAAATTTGTCCAGACATTTGCTAACAATAGCTAATGGCTTATATGCTTCATGTTTATGAATTGATTGGAATGATTCATTTTCCTCAAAATTTCCATCATAATTATTTTTGTAATTTTCCAAGATATTTCTTTTGATAAGAATTGTAGAACACTAAATTCTAAATTCGACAAGCCTAAAAGCCAATTCTTGCAGCTGGTCAAAAATGAACCATTTTTTGTATTTTGGAAAGTTGCTATTACCAAGTACTTTATGTACAAATATCTTGAAAAATAGCACATTTTTAGAGCCTTATTATACAGAAACACTACAGTCGCGGGTCACAATTTTAGGCTAAATTAAACCAGCCCATGCTGGAGGGGGTGAACATTTATAACAAAATTAGAAAAATTATTAGAATTTATTAATTTCGAATTCCTCTAATTGCTATTACTGTTGTCAATATCCGCCATTGCGGAAGTCTTCAGTATAAAGTAATAGCAATTAAAGGAATTTGAAATTAATAAATTCTGTTTATGTATATTTGTCAGTTTATTCAATTGTCAGTCACTTCAAACTAAAATTATTAGATAGGCTTGCATTAATAGGATAGCTGAAAATTTTTATAAATAATAGAGATAGGAAAAAAATATCAACAAAAGGAATTTTAAAATATACATCTCATCATATAAACAATCGATATACTTTAAAATAAATTAGATACTGCCATAAAATAAGGATGAATATAGAATATGATGGTTGATCTATGGATACTACTACACTAGCGGCCTGGCAAGGGGGGCGGACCGCACCGCGTTCCAGCCCTAGGGTGATGACAAAAAGCTGATATAATATAATGATTATACATGATTGTATGCATATAATGATTATAATTTCAAAATTTGAATCAAATAATGTGATTTGTTAAACTTTGGTGCTAATATGGACTCTAAATAAGTGAACCTATAAATGTTATCAAATGGTTCGCGTATTCTCCGAGGCTGGACCAAAACACTTATTAGAATTAATTTTGACCGATAATGCGGGATAAAATTATTGTATTAAGTGCCTAGAATCGCTTAGAGAGCGTGTACGAAGGGATTATTTTCGTAATTTTTCCCCCGGGATAGGATTTTAAGACCACTCTTATATAGAAAAGTTCAATAATTATTGTTTATTTTCAATGTATTTTTTTCTCTACTTTGTGTACTTTCATCACATATATATGATTGAATGAGCTAGTCCTATGTTTTGACTCGTGACTCGAGGCTCGCGATTTTGTCTGTATGTTTGTATGTTCGATGATAACTTTCGAATACTTTGACCAATCAAATCAAATCAGAAATGGTTTTATTTCTCCTTCAACAAATACAATATGTATGTAGGTAAATTAATATAAAATACAAAATAAACAAAAAAAAAAAAACGTATACAAAATATAGTTAGAGAGCAAAAAATTCCTCACATGGGCCTTACGCCTGTGTGTGAAGAAGAGTCCGCATCATCATTACAAAAGAGTTTATTATAGAAGAATAAAAAAAAACTCTGTTGAAAAATAAATATTACTTTAAGCTGAAAAAAACCTGGGGGAACTTAAAAAAAGGCTTCCGGAAGGCGGAAGCAGGAAGGATCCCCCATCCATCAAACACGCGAATTATGGGCACAACTGAGAAAGAGTAGTAGTTTTTAGATTAGCTTCTGCCAAGAGCACCCTATTCGAATATTTCGGGATTTTCCAATTAGCCAATTTTCTAGAGAGCTACGACAAGCAATTGTATGGAGCCCAAACATTACTAGAATAACTTGCAATTGCATTCTGAAGGAATTAAATTAGAAATTTTTTCAGAGGCCTGGCCCGATAGTACATTCTGGTTTATGAGCTTTTTCCTCACCTGACAATATAATTATTATCACAAAAGTATGAGGAAATTTAATTGAAAACACACTTAATATTTGAAATATCAAGGAAACTACACTTTTAAACAGTTTAATTTGTTTAATATAATTTTGTAATAGATATATTTTTATTAATCACCAGTTATTTGATTAACATTATTTGTTTTAAAACAAACTAAATATAATTACGAACCAAGCCTAGTGGTCATTTCCAGTGAAAATATATATTTAGATTTATGTATTTTGCTTAAACGGCCTCATTGGACTCAATCAGTTTCTTGTCCTCCTTGATAAGTTCTCTTTCTGCATTGTCCAGTACTTCTACATTCGTTTTGATTTTCTCTATCAGTTTTTATCTATAAATACCCTTTGTACAATATGTCAGTTGTTTATTTTTTATATGAATATTGTTTTTATTTCTTCAAGTTTCTTTAGATTTTCGGCGTAGATTTCCTGGGTTATTATCAGTTATAACATATTATGGTTTTATACCAAGTCATTATAGACTTGGATCCCAGGGGGTCCACATGGAATACTATGTGGACCACCTTCTTTCCAAGAGCTTTTACACAGACAGACAGTCGGACAACGGCACAATTCCAATAAGGCCCTGTTGGGTCCTTAATAAGAAGAACCAGTTATATTCTTGTTTGAAGAAAACTATGAAGATATGTAGTGACTTATGAATGTGGCAAACATAAATACTTTAATATTTGATATTTCATTAATATCTTAATTTGTTAGTATAGTATTGATTAACAATATTTTCTCTTTTATTTGCGCGTTATTTGTTAGGCATGCGGGCAATGCTAAGCACGCTCGGAGAATTCGCCATTGGTTAGTTGTGAGTAAAGAGTGGTTAATAATGGTAAGCTTTTATTATTAAGGAGTAGTGGTGAATAAATTCGAGTGAAGAACTGTAATATAATACGAGTATATTATCACCCCACTACGACACTTGAGAGAGAGTGAGAGTGAGAGTGAAAGATAGAGTGAGGGTGAGTGAGAGAGAATCATACTATAGAACGCCTACTTTTGTAGCCTATTGTACAATAACGCCATGCTTCATCACAAGAAACATAAAAATATAAATATGCGTGAAATAAGGAAATTAAAATGTTATGGAAGATAAATTTAGACAAAAAAGAGAGCAAAAACTCTTTAAAATCACATTCAGCCAGAAAATCACGCATCAATTAAACATGCAATCTTCTCTTGAAAAGGGAGAGGGATGGTGTGGATAGCCTACTAAATGAACTCTAATCAGAAACTCTTGACTAACAAAAGAAGCCAAATCTGTGACTTTTATGGAGGTGAAGACATTTTTTCCAGGTGAGGTATCTCCCAAACATTTTCTTTGTTTACAAATGCTCCAAATTTCTGAAATTGACTTTACGTAATATTATTGCAAATTTTACGGAAATGAACCGCGGCTTTATTTTTAATAATAATGAAGACATGAACCTAAGAGATTAGACAGGGGAAGTCAAAGATATGACACAATAAACCCTCATCACCACTTGACCTTGAAATTCCAAATTAAATAGATCTCCATTTCTTCTTTCACAAGATACAAGAGACATAATAAATTTAGCAAAGTAAAAAGCATCCTGTGTCCGTGAGTGTCGGTATGAATCGAAACAGCATGTACTATAATAGGTATGAAAACTATAGAAACTGTGTATAAATGATGATTTTTGTAATCAGATGGAGAAAAACTAAATACAAATAATAATCTACAAGCTACTCACAGGTAATTGACATGACAGAAACAGAAACAGTGATTAAGCCTGATCATGTTCTACTACACTCAAAACGCAGAACAAAATACATGAAGTATTCAATTAAATACTGTACTTAATGAGAAATTGATATAGCCTAATATTTTTTGAAGAAGCACTCATGATCATCACCACAGTACACACTGTTTTCTCATGTTTGCTTTTTGAATTCTTATTCTTGAATTTTTGATACACAAAAACGTTGTCTTATTTTCAAGAAAAAAAAATCATTTTAAATGAAAATAAATGAATTTTTGAATGACATCCTATTCATGAGAACAAGTTGATAAGCAACTGACATTTTATAAAATAACTATAATTTTCATAACTGTCATTAATAATAACTAGTGGCTTGTAGGGACAAAAATCCCTGAATAAAAACACTAATACATAAAACAAGTCATTATACTACAGTATTATAAATCAAACGAACTAACAATCAAATTACCTATGAGTCAGAATTTCCCTGTTATTTAATTACTAGATTTTTTGTGTGAGAATAGTCTTTTTGGTTGCTTTGGTTGTTGTTATTTACAATTAATAAACAAGTTCATTCCTTCCGGAGATTTAACTCTGCTAAATGCAACATATAATTGCCCATGAGTAAATACTGGTTTACTTAGGTATATCCCAGCTTTGGCCTTGGGACTTATTGATAGTAATACAAAAAGCTATAGTCTGATTGGAAATTGTTTTCTTGACATATGGAAAGGCATATTAGGGTCTGTTGATATAAGCCTAATTCCTGGTAAAAATATTGCATTACCTTTCCAGATCCAGTTATTATTTCTAACTTTATGCACCTTCTGTAAAGGCCCATACGCCATTGACCAGGCTTAAGCCTGACCCAAGATTCATATTCCTTATCAATATCACGATAGCGCCAATTTTTAGTGTAATATGGTGTTTATGTGGTGGCATTCCTGATGGTGTGATATTCTATTGGAATATTTAAAAGTTCAATGGGTTCATCAGTAATAATTTTGTCCACAATAAAGTAGTTCTTTGCTTCTCCCTCCACATTTCCACGTTTCCAAGTATTACATTGTTAATATTATGACATTGTTCATTCAATGGACACATTATTATGTTGTTTGAAAACATATTAACGTTGTTGATAGTTATTTTTGTATGAAAAATAAAACTAATCATAGATTCATTTCTTAGCACAAACTTTTCTGGAATATCTATTATATCAACTCCTCTGTGACTAGTTAGGTCCGTTATGAGGTTTGTTTTCTGTAATAAAAAATAAGACGAAATTGTCACAACCACATTTATTAAAACTTTGAGAAACTAGTTTCGATTGTTACACCATTATCAATCTCAATCTCAATCAGAGATTGATAATGGTGTAACAACCAAAACTAGTTTCTCAAAGTTTTAATAAATGTGGTTGTGACAATTTCGTCTCATTTTTTATTATGGATACCTTCGACAATATCACCTTCGCCATTACTAAGAAAGTTTGTTTTCTGTTGTTGAAATTATTAGCTTGTCTTCTTCAATGTGAAGAAATGTAGAAAAAACAAAAAATTTTTAGAACATATGTCTGTCTAAATTTAGATTATACTAGCTATTTTGCCCGTCCTTCGTACGGATTATGTTTAGAAATAAGACTAAATATGTTTCGGCTTTTTTGATAGCAACGATCATGAAGTTGTTAGCAGCTTAGGCCCCATTCAGACGATACAGTTTTTTTGCAGTACGGTTTTTTTACTGTACGGCGTCAACTGTACTGTGATGTTCACACGGTCCGGCTTTACTGCTTATTGCTGTGCTCTCCTCCTTCTTCCATTGCGCTTCCTTCTTCTTCTTCTTCAGTGGCCCTACAACCCAGGACGGGTCTTGGCCTGCACTAGTAATTGTCGCCAACGGTCCCTATCCAGCGATCGTTTAAATGTCTGTTCCTTTACTAAATTCCTTGACGGCCGTCCGTTCCTATCATTTTGTGCTTCCATAACAAATATTTTTTTTATGGAGTGGGGGAGTTAGCCCCACATCCAACCCCCAACCTGGAGGACCAGGGAATTTTTTCAGGTTTCCTTCCTTAGCCTTTAACAAACCAATGCTGAACTACAAGGCAGCAGTCAATTTTCTATTTGGGTTTTCTTCCCCTAGCCTTTGGATTTCCATTGACCTGCATCTGCAAGGCAGCAGTTTCTATGCTGGTTTTGGTCCACCCCGGGTATTTCATTTCCCCGGTACCACCTATATCTAGGAGGCATCCCCCAATCCGCCACCTGGGGAGGCGCCCGATAGGAGACCAGCAACTCCCACCATTGCGCTTCCAGTTCAGTTTTATTTATTCCAGTCCAGGATTTTTTTTTTATTTGTGTAAGATTTTTTTAAATAAGTTTCTTACTGAAGGTTTCTCTTAAAGTTTGCTCAAAGTACGCAAATTCTGGTTTCAATATTCTAAACATTTTTCTCTCTTTATTTTTATATTAATCTTAAGTCTTGTCCCACAAGGGGGGTCTCTCATATATTAGAGAAATTAAATTTTCACAATTAATATCTTCCACTTCTGGACACTGGAATTCACTAATAAGAAGATCAATGCTGAAGAATATCAATGAAGAAGATCAATGCTGACGATCTGAAGACTGCTTCCAGCGTAATAAGCGTATCGTTTGAACATATCCATTACCGGTACAATACATGTGCCACCGGATACGGATAGTTATTTTGCGGTACAGCTGATTTTAGTGATACAGTTTTCGAAGACAAAACCGAATGTAGAAATCGGCTAGAACAGCTTTTTTACTGGATCCAGTCGAAACAGTATTGTGTGAACATACAATATGAAATGTACATGCAAACGAAAGCACTGCAAAATAACTGATACAGCAAATTTACTGTAGGGGAGACTGGTACACAGTGGGACGGTGTACACAGTGGGACACTTTTAATATTTCCCGCTGTGTTGATGACAGCTGTTTCATTCACTGTACCCATGATGCAGTTCGACCTAGGCATCCACCATATTGGAGATCTTTTTCGTATTGCAAGAGGAGCGTTTGTTATCCTAAGGTTTGTATTTTTGTCATATGAAAGTTACTTTTTTTGCCTATTTTCGAATGATTTTATTGAGTTAGGAAGTGTCCTAACTCCTGATTCCTATTATTATAATTTTTGACTTTATCTAAGGTACAGAATCATATGTGGTTGCCATCTCTCAGCTGAGAGGTTATGTCAGTATAGTTCATGAATCATAAAAACAGCAGGGGGTACACACTGGGACAAAGATTGTTGGTACACAGTGGGACGTCCCACTGTGTACTACATTTGTCCCACTGTGTACTACGGTTGTTTCACTCTGTACTTAGTTGTCCAACTAAGGTGACCAATTCAAATAATATCTAATTATTCCTCTAGTTATTTCTTCAAATCAGTTACCTACTGTGAGCAGTTTTAAATATTCTAACATACTGAATTATCTTATTCACATATTGATAACTTGACATATTAAATAACTGGCTCACTATTTATAATAACTGTGCTGATAACTGAATTTTATTCTGTTTACTTTACTCTGGTTACCTTTTGTTCAACTTTGGTAGATCCTACTGATATATGTTAACTACTTATTTTGTCTATATTAGCCTACTGATCTAGCCTTCTCTTCTTACTCACTTGTTTCAGATGCCACGTCCAGATAAGGTTCGAAAAATTGGGATTTCTAAAGAAGAAGACATGGTTCAAGCAGTCAATCATGTATTGGATGGGGGATCCGTGAGACAAGCAGCTGCACTGTTCAAAGTTCCAAAAAGCACCCTCCACCGTTACGTGGATAGAAAGAAGAATGCTCCAGCAGGGACTCCAGTGAAGATGGAGCCAAACTACACTGTAAATAAAGTATTTACTAATGAAATGGAAGGTATGCTGAAGACTTATTTTGTTACTTGTGCAAAAATGGCATATGGACTCAGCAGTCTACGAGCAAGGAGATTGGCTTTTGATTTTGCAGTTGCCAATGGACTCAAAATTCCAGCTTTATGGGAAGCCAATAAAGCAGCAGGAAGGGACTGGTTCAGGAGTTTCAGGAAACGAAATTCTCTTTCACTTCGAAAACCCGAAGCATGCAGCCTGTCTAGACTAACTTCTTTCAATAGGAAAAATGTGGGACAGTTTTTTGAAAATTTAAAAAACGTGCTGAGGAAATATCCCGAATTGGCAGACCCTTCTCGAATTTACAACCTGGATGAAACAAAAACCCCTACAGTCCAGGAGCCTCAGAGTGTTGTCACAGAGACAGGAACTAAACAACTCAATGCAGCTACAAGTGGGGAGCGTGGCATCCTTGTCACAACATGTGCCATTATTTGTGCAACAGGAACATTTCTGCCACCAGTTATGATCTTTCCCCGAAAATTCTTCAAAGATCACATGCTCAACGGTGCTCCTGCAGGGACCTTGGGGCTAGCAAACCCATCAGGTTGGATGAGCAAAGAACTATTCCCAGATGTTCTCCAACATTTCATCACACTATCACATAGTTCACAGGATCACAAAACCCTCCTCATCTATGACAATCTTGAAGCCCATCTTTCAATAGAAGTCGTTCACAAAGCCAGGGCCAATGGGGTCAGTATTGTGACCCTCCCACCACACTGCAGCCACAAGATTCAGCCCCTGGACAAGACAGTGTTCGGACCATTCCGAAGAGCTTACAACATTGAATGCAATAACTGGCTTGTCAGTCACCCAGGAAAAACCATTTCTATATATGATGTGGCTGCACTAGTATCTTCGCCATTTGACAAAGCATTTACTCCAACCAATATAAAAGCAGGATTTGCAAGCTGCGGAATATTTCCTCTGAATGAAAATGTTTTCACAGATAATGATTTTTTGCAATCTGCTGTGACAGACAGGCCTCCGCCACCAGCAGAAGAATTAGATGGACCAATCAGAAATGATGATGATGATGCTGCTGCTGATGATAATCCTGCTGAACAACAGCCACCAGATTGTTCTCCATCTACAACAAAGATTGGACCAACTCCTACACCAGATGTCATATCACCAGAGGCAATTCAAGGTTATCCAAAAGCTGGCCCAAGAGTTGAAGGGAAGAAGAAAAGGAAGAAGTATTCAACCATCATCACCAACACACCAGTGAAAAACCCAGAACAACCAGAAACTGGAAAGAAACCACTGAAAAAATACCCAGCAAAGAAAAATCTGTTTTCACCACAAAACAAACTGTTGCTTGATAAGTCTGACGAGGAATCAGATTTCTCAAGCAGCAGTTCATCAGAAGATGAAGAAGTGGTTGAAAATGAATTTTTTGACAAGGACATAATTCCCTTAAGCTTGCCTAACAAGTGGGTGCTTGTCGAATATAAGGGGAGGAAACATATCAGATTGTTCTATGTTGGTCAAGTCATAGAGGTAGATGGCGACGAATGCAAAATAAATTTTATGAAGAAAGGAAACAAACAGTATTCTTTCCCCATGGTGAGGGACGAGGGAACTGTTCAATCGACTCAGATAAGAAAAGTTTTACCTGAGCCACACATTAGAAGGGGCCATTACGATTTTAGATGTATTTTCCCCAAATACTTAACCTATGTTTAGGTTTTTTTTTTGATTATTTTTATTTTCCTTTCTTCAGAAAATTTATTTTGCATTCGTCACATTTATCATAGGCTACTACTCAAATATTCAATAGGCTATATTTGTATTTGAAGAATATATTTGCATTTCAGCCATATACAGAGTGCGGCAAAAAGATCTGATGGTTTCTAAAATGGAATAAATAGAAAAGTTGTAGAGATATTTAAATTTTTTTTCATTGTAAAGAGGAAGATTTAATACCAATCAATTTAATACCAATCTGAAATCTGCAATAAAACGTAATAAATCTGCATCAGATCTTTTTGCCACACTCTGTATTAGAAGGGGCCACTACGATTCAAGATGTGTTTTCCCCTAATAGCCTAGGTACCTCACCTATGTTTGGGAATTTTTTTATTTTTAATACAAAAATTAATTTCTGAAGTTTGTTTATGCTTTACTAATCAAATGACATGTATCATGATTTTATATTAAATATATTTGCATACAATAAAATTATTAAAAAAAATTAATTTATGGATAAAAAAGCATTTATCATTGTGAAAAAAACCATGTCCCACTGTGTACACCTACTTGTCCCACTGTGTACCCCCAGGGTACACACTGGGACACTCTGCACGACGGACTAAGGAAATTATCTACTCAAAGATGTGCTTGGAAGGACTGAAGTTCTATAGTCTATTGGGTAGCCAGAATTATAACCTATGTTATAAAATTGAAAAAACACATTTTTATTCAAAATGGTGGCCTCACCATCAAAAATAAAAAAAAGCGTCCCACTGTGTACCAGTCTCCCCTACCGCACAAAAACTGTATCGTGTGAACGGGCCCTTAGTAAACAACTTAGAACATCAGCAATTCAGTGACAGGTATCGGAGAGAATATTTTCTGAGAACAGCTGATTAATATATCATGATAAATTACGTGATTTGTTCTTAAGCTGGGCATTCACGTTCCAACTTGCAGTACCACTTGCAGTACTGCTATAAATGATCGATTACATTGGGATAGTTACTCGCTAAGCGAGTAGCGAGTAGGAAGTTACTAACCGACCGTGCTACAGCAGCTCAGCATACCAAGCCAAATTATATTAAAAATTTAATTTCCAGAATCACCCTCATACTATGGAATTTCAAAGACAATAAACAATATTGCAACACAAAATTAAAATATGAAGTTTACCAACAATTATTCAATAAAATTTCATCAAAACAATCTGCAAAACAGCCTGCATGATTAAATGGCGGCTTTGGCCACAATAATATTGTATTTTGGTGTTTGCTATTCTGCCAGCGAGTATCAAAGTGGCCAAATTCAAAGTTGAGAGCCTGTCCACTTTGAATTTGGTCACATTAATTTGGCTTGGTATGCTGAGCTGCTGTAGCACGGTCGGTTAGTAACGTCCTACTCGCTACTCGCTTAGCGAGTAACTATCCCAATGTAATCGACCATTTATAGCAGTACTGCAAGTGGTACTGCAAGTTGGAACGTGAATGCCCAGCTTTATGTGGTAATAATAATAGTGCTACCTGGCGAATTCCCAAGAGCCTAGCACAAACCTCACCTTCCTAAAATGTTAATTTTTGTTTTGATAAATTGAAATTAGAAAATTTTGTTTTTTTTTTCAACAAAGAAATAATTGATAAAACATAAGATGAGCTTTAATTCACCAGACATATGTTTCCTAAAAGACTGCAATGCTCCGACTACACAAGTCTGCAGACAGCGTAAATAACGCCGCGAAGGGCCCACCATTTATATTTGAGAACAGCTGATTGATATATCATGATAAATTACGTGATTTGTTCTTATTCTTATGTGGTAATAAAACTTGGAAGAAATGTATCCAAAATCGCCCAATACTTGGTTTTTAAACGTTTATTATTCTGTTGAAAAAAAAGTTAATTTAGTTTTTTATAGCTAAAGACATTGTCAATAATGTTTTCAATACTGTTCAATAACTAAAATCCCGATCGATGCTCTCGTTTTTGAGGAGAAGGCCGCGTAAAATGTATCCAAAATCGCGCAGTACTTGGTTTTTAAACGTTTATTACTCTGTTAAAAAAAAAGTTAATTTAGTTTTTTATAGCTAAAGACATTGTCAATAATGTTTTCAATACTGTTCAATAACTAAAATCCCGATCGATGCTCTCGTTTTTTAGGAGAAGGCCGCGAAAAATACCTTTGCGGCCGTGACAGACAGACAGACAGACAGACAGACAGACAGACAGACAGACAGACAGACAGACAGACAGACAGAAAGTGAGATAAGACTATTTTCGGCTTATTTAATGTATAAAACGTAAAAATAACCAAAAAATATACAATTCTGATAAATGTACAGACAAAACTCTAATTTTATTTATATAGACTATCCCAAGTAACCCACATGTTAATATTGAACACTGACTTGAAGATGAAGCACGATCACAATCATAATGTATTGATGTAAACAAATCAGACGTTTTAGAATTCCAATTCTATTCTTATGGAGAACATTTTACATTATATCTAATTTTATGTTAACATTCTGGAAATTCCAATAGTTTTCCCACCATCACGGAATAGAGTCCTTTAATTTGATCCCTCTCCCATCTTTCTACAACTTGCCAAACGCCCCCAGTTTTGACGCAAAGAATAGCCTTACGAAATTAAATATATTACGGTGATGATGGCAACCGATCTAGGTTGTTGTTGTTGTGGTGCTTGGTCCACTTAGTTATCCGCCCACTTTGGCGCTGTCCACGTTCCAAGCGGTGGTAGAGTGGGGGTTCCACATATAGCGACTTCCCGATACAGCCAATTCCCGGAGAAGACACATATAGGCAGTTCCCCTTGCATGCAGATATAGTGAGTTCCCGATACAACCAGTTCCCGAAGAGTACACATATAGGCAGTTCCACTTGCAAGCAGATATAGTGAATTCCAGATATAGCCAATTCCCCCAACCCTTTTTCTGATACTAAGTATTCTGAGTACTAGTACATTCTAATACCTATTCCAAATACCTGTTCCAAAATACTAGGTAGTATTTTATATTAGCCAGTTTGCCAGAGTAGACATACAAGAGTACATGTACAAGAGAGTATCATACTGCGGTACTGGTACTGTTTCTCACGTTAAATACAGCACGAATCTTTATTACTTGTGTTAAATACAGCACGAATCTAATTATTGAGTCACTCTCAAATGTGCTGTAGCGAAATGAGACGCGGACGGCAAGACCTTGAGATGCTTGAGTAACAAACTACTTTTTAGTACTCGTACTCAAGTACTCAAGAAGTATTTGTACTGGAAAAGTACGCGCATACGCCATACGCAACCAAAGACAATCTAGATGCATGCGCCTACAATTGAGTATAGTGAATAGAGAGAGAGAGCGTGAGAGTGAGCGAGAAAGAGTGAGTGAGTAGTTGAATAGTTCTATAACGAGAAATGAGCTATTAATAGCTACTGTACAACTGCAAATCACAAAGCTCCACTCCCACTCCGTAAATTGGAGTGGGGACTTGAAGTCACTGCCCGTACTGAAGTCACGTAGTTTACTAGAAATACTCAAAGATATCTGAGTATTTTGTTCTTCGAATACTAGGTGCTAGTCCGTACATTCAAATACTCAGTAAAAATACCTGTTCCAGTAAATACGCCTCATCTCTACTACACACATGTCTCTCACTAATATGGTTTTCACTGAGAAGTTCATAGGAGTCTTATCGATTCAAAGATAATCAACAAAATAACTCAATTGATAATATGCACTTAACAAAGAGTTCCAGGAAAGAGGATATTGAATTTTACTAGAAACTTCAGAACCGAAACAATACTATGTTCACCATATGTTCTTCTAATCTTACAATGGAATACTTCTACAGCTGATTGAAAAATTGAATATTTTGATTCCAAACTAAAATGTAAACAAACCAAATGAGATGACATCATATCAATTATTGGGAAATAATTATAGTCCCGAGGCCTTTTGTCCCATGGGTTATGGCTCGGCACTCAGCTTTCAAATGTTAACTTGAAAACAACGCTTTTTGTCCAGAGTCCATCAAGCCTTTAAATATGGCTTGGTGTAACTTAGTTTCAATCTTTAACTACTCCCTTGTTTAGTTACCAATAATACTACGTACTTTACTTCATATTCTTTGAATTAATCACTACAAAGTTTACAGTTTCTATGTATTTTCAACTTTTTCACCAATCACTCCTGTGGGCTTATGATTATTTGGTATGAATGTTTAATACAATAACTTATTCTTCGCTTCTTCTATTCAGACATTGATAAATCACTACCAAAGTGCAACAAGTTTTTTATTGGAATGATTTAATTGACTTTAAATATCAATTATTTGAACTATCTCAAATTTTTATATCCACTTCCATTTCAACACCATCTTTCTGAACATGCAACAGTGAAAATTTTTTCTATTAACACTTTTCATTTAATTTCATCATAAATCATCGAACTATGTGATATGCTCAATGCATTTCAAATTATTGTGCACTCAAAATAGCAATTTGATTTTTTATTTTAATTTATTCAAACTTTGGTTGATCACGCCCTGATGCATCAGCCTAGCAAGTGATTTTTATTCAAATTTATTAGAACATTCTAATTACTTGAATCACAAGTAAATGATTTTCATCAATGGCACCTGCCATGCCCTCTTTGAGAATTGGTCATCTGTAGTCCTGTCCATGCTTCTTCAATCTACATATTTCAAAGAATCGAAATATCATTGATTCTCAATTTCTCATTTGCCCCAGCAATTTGGTTCAATTGCTTTATGCTGCTTGCTGAATTCCAGTAGCACCCTCCCGGTTGCTCTTCCATATCTGGCCTCCTGGATGGACCAAGACTCGAGATGATATGTTATGTTATCTATTTTATTTCAACCATTTCATTATTATCTTTATTATTTCTTTAGAAACTGATATTTAATTAATTTCATATTTGACATATTATACAGTAGTGGTCTCACGAGTTGATCCCTGGCCGATTCTTCCCCTTCTCCTCCAACTCTCTGCTACTGTGCGTTGCAATGGCATATGCAGGCTAGTTGAAATGCAGAAAACCTGTTTGTCTCAGGCCATAAATTTCAAATTAGGAATAAAGCATGCACATTTGGCTTCCTCCTACCGCCGCCCACTCCCTCACTGAAAAACCAGGAATCAACTCCTCAGACCACAACAGTAGTTCAAATACTCATGTAAGCCTATGACACTATCCAGCCCTGGCTATTTCAAGAATTTTAATTCTCAATTTTTCATATAAGCTGAAATGTGCCCAGGCTTCTTAACTGATTATTCATGTTGTCATCTGTTTATTACAGAAGTGACATACTGTTATGCATATTTATTATCCACCAGACATGTAATTACTATTTGCCATTTTATTTTATTATTTGCTACAGAGTATTAATTAACTCTAATGTTTATTGTTGCGCTCATCTGTTCCCATGATATATTGATATTAGTAATTTGAAACTTTATTATTATGTGTAATACTTACTTCAGATTTAGTTCTGTTTTGCATTCATGCATTGTTGTCATAGTTTGACATTATTTTTGTAATTTTGCATTTGTGCTGTAGCCATACATTGTCCTTACTTACCCAGGCAGAGTTCTGTTTTGCATTCATGCATTGTTGTCATAGTTTGACATTATTTTTGTGATTTTGCATTCATGCCATAGCCATACAGGGACGATGTCAAACTTGCACGCCGTCAAGTTGGGCTGACGACAAGCTCGGCTAACGTCAAAGTTGCACGCCGTCACCATGGGCTAAGTGTGCCAGGTTGGCGGTGCATGCAACGACAAACTGGCACACATCCAATTTCGTCACCCAGCGCCAAAGCTGCACGCCGTCACAGTGGGCTGAATTCCAAAGTGTGCCAGGTTGGCGGTGCATGCAACAACAAACGGGCACTCTTTTAATTTTGTCAGCTGGCGCCAAAGCTGTATGCTGTCACGGTGGGCTACTTTTAGGCCCTTCGAACACGAGTCGACTCATTTGCAATTTGGGTGGTATCCTTGGGTGGGGTCCCGCCATACATTGACCTTACTTAGATGGAGTTCTGTTGTGCATTCGTGCATTGTTGTCATAGTTTGACATTATGTTTGTAATTTTGCATTTGTGCCATAGCCATACATTGGCCCTTCCTACTCAGACGGAGTTCTGTTTTGCATTCGTGCATTGTCATATTTTGACATTATTTTGTAGTATTTTTTTCAGATCTAGTTCTGTATTTTTGCATTTATTGCCGTTGTCATATTTTGACATTACATTTTGTAGTATTTTATTCAGACCTAGATCTGTATTTTTGCATTTATTGTCACTGCCATATTCTGGAATTACATCTCATAGATTATAATCTATTACATTTTGCATTTATTGTCATACATTGGCTGAATTCATTATATTCAATTTCATTGATATATTTTTCTTTTAATTTGCATTTGTTGCCATTGTAATTCATTAATGAACCAACCTTAATCATTATCAGTTATTGTTTCAGATTAATCAATTTATGCTTTATAAGTTTGATTATAATTATGCAAATCAGTAATTGTAGTAATTTTTCAATTCAATCTATAGCAATCTTTATTTGCTCTTAATTCATTCCTGAAAGTTAATTCATAAATTTATGTTTTTTAATATTAGTTATATTAATTTAGTTACTTGATTTATTATAAAATTTTATTTAAATATTTGCTTTTGGCATATGTCTAAATTGAAGTCAATATATTTTTTATTAATTTTGAATTCTTTACTATTGATTTCACTACCTTTTCATTTTTTATTATTTCCGGGATTATCCCGGTGGTCCTCCTTTTATTCGAAATATGTATAGTTGACCCCCACTATACTACCAAGAACTTCTAGAACTTCTGGAACCAGCAATAACCTTTACAGTCCATTTGCTCTCTTTCTCAGTAGTCAACTGTATCACTGGGAATAAAATGAAAAGGCATCTACCCATTTAACTCAATAGAAATTCCACTAGCCTATTGATTTCATAGATTAACATAATTATTAAAAAGGAAAAAATCAATAGAAAAATTATTTTGTAGCAAATATTACTTCAATCGATATAGGATATGGGAACAGGGGCGTTCCAGAATTTTTTGTTGGATATCAACTGAGAATTTTTTTTGACAGTACCTGAAATCAGGTCCTCAAACCCATATAAGTGAGAATTTGGGGGAATAAATCCTCTTTATACTTTGTGCAAGTGAGAATGCACAATTGATCAGGTTGTCAACCCATGCTAAGAGTTTGCTAATGTCTGTGTAATGTCTTTCATACTAATTGCAAAATACGAGAATGCTAGAGTCGTAACAAAAACGGAAGAAAAGCAACAAAGCTCAGGAATGAAAGTAAAGTGCTGTGAGTTGTTGGCAATAAATTTTCGAACGTCATTTGATCTGATAAACCTTTTACCTAGATCCGAAAAAGGCCGTGAGAATCGATGGTTGAAAAATATTAGTCACGGAACTTTCTCTGGAATGTTCTGATTTACAAACATCTATGAAAGATCATCTCGCAGTCACACCGGCGCCCGTATTTTAAACTGAGTTCACTAAGAATGAATGCAAAATGGAATAGGTAATGTCTGCGTCGTGCGTGTACTGCATGACCTAACAAACTTTAACTTAGAACCTATACCGTATGTGATTCCATAATATCCCTTGAACCTTTTCTATTTTTCGTATGTTTTTATTAATGATCATACAATGTCACTCCCATTCGTCTTATTCAACGATTCTATCCTTGCAAAAGGGATGGCCAATATCATTATCTAAGCTTAAATGGTTCATTCATATCATACTTTCGAATATTTTTCTCAATAAATAAATCAACCCGTCACAATATGCGGTAGGGTACGGTAGCTTTTCCTAAAATTCCTTATCAATATAACTAGGTTTTTGTTCCAGACATGCTATCAGAAGATTTTTAGGGTGCTATAATTTTCAGGATCTATACAGGATAGGAAAAAATCGATTATAATTTTTAAAAAGTGTTTGTTATCAATAATTGATGTCTGTTATTTAGTTGACCTATTATTAAAAAAGAAGCCCAAAGTTCTATTGGTTATTTAGTTTAGAAGAGTACAAAAATTGCATTGTTCCTTTTTAAATGCGGCTCTATAGGTTTTTTATTTTTATTTTTCTGTATATTACGTCTTGGAGTCTCCAGTTAAGGAGTATAAAACAAGTAAGATCAACAAATATACAATCTCATACTCTCAAACACTTGTTACCATAACTACTATATCAATTAGTTGAGGTGAGGCTCAATAAATTTTGAAGTGAAAGGAACTCTTGTACACCAGAAAAAGCTTTATCAATTTAATATTTTTCAATTGTTTTTTGAATATTTCTATATTTTGAAGACTCTTTAAAAACTGCGGTAGCTTGTTGTACAGTTTCCTACCAATATAACTATACTCTGTTCAGCGAGCCTACGGAGTGGAGTAAACAAACATGTGCGTGCGTGCAAGCCGAGACCCAACAAAGCCCGATTCACAGATAGCCTAGTTTTCGAAACGCATCGAACAGAAAACAGGCCTACCCATTGAAAACGACTTTCAATAATCATTTTCAAACAGCTACAGTACTTGGATAATACTTATTATTTATTGTAAATGGAAATGGACACATGAGATTAATGAATTATAATGAAAAAGATGGCTATTTTTTCACCTTCGATGCTTAGGTAATGTATCCAAACATTCAGCAATCACTGGTATCACTATTATAATAGAATTGTTCATAAATGTGTCGATTGAATTATTTTTACCTATATATTTGAAATGAAAATACTGACTTGATAACTGAATTCAAAATATAATATGTTCATGAAATAATTCAATTATGATTATTTATTTCACAAACTGGAAGTGCGACAACAGCTGTTAAGAATGAACTGTATGTGGTAATAAGTGTGAATATGCCAACTGACTGATGCCAGTACAATTTTCGGAATTCCTCACTCACACTCATGCAAAGTTTATTTACTTCACTCCGTAGGCTCGCTGAACAGACTATAGGTTTTTGTTTCAATAAGCTACTATTGTGACTCACCAAGTGTTAATCTCCTCCGCTTCTTATTGTATTATAATTGTGTACGTCAAGATTTTGATTAATATCACTCTTTTTTACATACAAGGGAGCTTCATACTCATATAAGCAGGTTACAGTTAGGAAACCAAGTCTCTTGAACAACGGCCTACATGAATCTAATCTATTTACTCTTTCCATACACCTAACAGCTTTCTTTTGGATCTAAAACACCCTATCAAGATTTTGTTATGATGAATTACTAAGATATCATACCAAAGATTATGTGACAGTAAGAGCCCATGGTGAGCTGTAAAAAGCCATGGTAAGGTATCAACATAGAAGACGAATTTTAGTTCCACAATTATTTGATGCTCATTTCAAATTGATGTCTTCAGAATTTCTAGAGCCTTCAATATTTTAGCTTCTGGCAGACAATGATAATAAAAATTCGTTGTATTCTGAACATATCATATTTCTCAAATTAACATTATCATTATTCAGCATGGAATATCAGAATGATAACTTCAAAAAATCAAATGTTTGGCAGAATAACCTGAACGTGATTTCTCCTTTCTTCAAACAAACAGGCTTAAAATAAAATAATATACTAATGGGTTGTTTGGAGCAGAATCTGTTACAACTGGAGTAGGGTTTAAAACAGCAATAGTTCAAATAAAGCCATATGACAGTTTCATTAATATTTCATATTATTTACTATGAGTTATCCAGTTGAAAAAGTTTCTGTAAAAACATAAAATTGAATTGACAAAATTGAAGAGTGCATAACTGATGATATACTTGCACTAAGAAATAGGGTTGAAGATGCATATGATGAATTCAAATAATTATCTATTTATAGAAATACTAGTTGGCCCGTCGCGCGTTGTTGCGATCTCAAAAGAAATTATCTTTTATTTTATCATTCGCCACCTCTCACTGAGACTAAATTTCACATTTCAACCTTCTAGGACTATTAGAGAAGAAGGTAGTCCTAGGGCTCTTCCAGCTAATCAGAGAGGCCTCCTTCGTTGTTTTCTTACTCACCACCTCTCAATGAAGAAATATTTCAAATTACTTAAACCTCTTGCGACTATTAGGGTAGAAGTTAGTAGGGCTCTAGTTTTGCGCGTCATGTTTATTTATATGATGTTCATATAAACAGCAATATGATATTCTTCTTATTCTCAATTCAAATTAAGTTCACCTAAATTATGGTAACTAGTGTATAAGATAGTATAATTATTGTTAATATGACTTGCCTTACACTTAACTGGAGTCTCCAAGACGTAATCTATAAAAAAAATCAGAGGAAGGTTTAAAGACGTTTAAATTTGAAGAATGAATTTATTTCTAAGGCAACTGCAGAAGAGGAACCATCTTGAACTTGAGTTTGATTATGGTCAGAACTACCTGATACCTAGACTAAATATCAATAGCCAATTTTATAAAAGAATGCTGTGGCTTTATGTTTTTAATATAAATGTGCATAATGATGGCTCAACTGGGTTGTTATTTCTATACCCACATGCATGGAAACATACTGCCAAAAAAGGAAATTCAGTTGAATCTTTCCTTAATAACCAGGGGAAAAATTCACAAGATTAAGTCAGCATACTCTCTCCGCTCTTAGCTGTACGATTGAACCCAGTGATGGAAAAGGATAGTTTGTATAACATTTTCAAAACTATTAATTATTTTCAGGGGATAATTTTGAAAGTTCTACTTAATTTGAATGATCTTGTATACTGAACTTCCTAGGTCACTTGGTTCTTGAGGAACGCTAATCAACGAAGACTTCGAAAATAGTTTATTCTGGCCCAAAAAAAGGTATTTATATAGAAACGTTACTTGTTGAATTTTGTGGTGAATTTTTTTTTGTGACATCTAAACACCCCAGGAAACAATAATCCGTTGGAATTTTTTGGGGGTCGCGATTATTTCTCATTAGAATTTAAGTTTTCCAGTGGTACTATTTTTCTTAGGCGCAAGAAAATATTTCCATTTGTGAAAATCCGCAGTGTCAAAAATCGTGATTTTCTTCAAGTTTGATAATCAGCTGACTCACTAATAAAGAATTCTTGTTTGAGGCACGGCTATGAGGCATGCGATGAGGCATGCCTTCTCTCAGTTCTAATGAATTGGAACATTTTAATTGATTTGTATCAGCTGTGTTTCCCTTTTGAATAGAATCGATTTTCCTAACAATGTTTAAAAAAAATTATTATTTTAAATAAAATCTGTCCTATATCTTTTGCAATATTCTTAAAATAAAATCAATTTTTTTATAATAATTGGTTTTGTAGTTTCTGCGTAAAAGCGTAACAAACAAAAAAAAAATCATTTTCGCTTTTTATAATTTCCGGAAATTAAGTAAGTTGCATGCGGTTACTTGAAGAAGAAAAAACCTAGTCATTCTTGTACTGGGTGTCCTGGTGTATCTATCTGTTTTTGTGTGTTTGCTCAAGGTATTGTTGTGTGGTAATTTATGGCGTGTGTGAAGTGACTTTTCTGTAGTCGATAAGATTCAATGATGAAGACATTTTTAATTTTTTAATACATCACAAAGTGATAAAAGAAAAAAATGACTGTCCGAACTGTGGAGATGATCTCTACGTGAATCGGGGCACTCTCATGTTTAGATGCCAGAAGAAGGTGGTGCTTGGCAAGAAGGCGGCAAGAATTTGCGGGTTTGCCGGGTCAGCCAGAGTGGGGTCTTTTTTGAGAACACCAAATCACATTGAGAGGGATTGACCACAAGGTTGGTGAGTTTTAGATATGCATGTATTTTATATATTCATGATAGCAAAGGTTAGGCGCGCGGTTTGGTCTTTTGTGAAGTAGTTCAGTCACATCTAGCCTAGGTTAGGTTAGGTTAGGAATTGTTATATTAAAAAAATTCAACAACTAACGCTTCTATATAATTACCAAAATAATAAAGGTATGAG
Organism: Conomelus anceps; assembly: GCA_948455865.1. Lineage (NCBI taxonomy): Eukaryota > Metazoa > Arthropoda > Insecta > Hemiptera > Delphacidae > Conomelus > Conomelus anceps. The sequence continues at coordinate 59,974,417 of OX418217.1, read as the reverse complement.
GTGGTTCAGTCACATCTAGCTAGGTTAGGTTAGGTTTGGTTATGCGCGCTTTGCGCGCACTGCGTTTGGGGAAGGTAGTGTTTTGCAAATGTTTTATTCACTTGGTTTACATTGTTTTAAGATTTGGAACTCCTCACACGTTTGCAAATTATGAATTTTTCAAATAAAAATATAAATTTTTATGAAAAATGTTTTTTTCGAAAAATTCAATTTTTTTGTGAAATAATCGCGACCCCCAAAAAATTCCAACGGATTATTGTCTCCTGGGGTGTATAGATGTCACAAAAAAAAATTCACCACAAAATTCAACAAGTAACGTTTCTATATAATTACCCCAAAAAACACTAGATTAACAACAATTGTCTGTACTTGGCATATGTTAGGAAATATTTTGGAGCTCTTTCTCACCGCGTGTCTTGGGCCTTAACCATAAACATATATACCAAATTATAACATTCTTAGCCAAGTTGTTCAAGAGATAAGCTAAAAAAATCATTAGTAAATGATATTATGAAAGAAAGTAAATTTTGGGCGTAAACTTGGTGGAAGGGGGAAAAGGGAGGGTGATAGGGCTAATCTTGCAATAAATGCTCAGATCATCCTTCGTGAAAGCCCCCCGCGAACCAAAAGTTTGGGTGCGCCCCTGAGATGAACCTTGTAGATACTGGCGCCTAGCATCATTTTGAAATTTTGTGTGTACCATATACTTCCCAAACACTTCTATATAATATTAACAAGAATTCTATGATAAGGATGCAATCAAGGATGGCGAAATGAATGAAAAAAATATTATTAAAACAGAAAAATCTATTATACAGTAATGTTATTTATACAATTACACTAGTTCTATAATATTGCTATCACTGTACAAAATGTTCATAGATTACATCAATAAGCTCACCCTCTGGTTAATGAACAGACTATATTCGAGGGATATCAAACTATTTTTCTGTTTGAAAATAAAATCACCACATTAAAATTGATTATGACAATCAGTGATTTTAATAAAGTCAATATTAGAACTTGATAATTTTTTATTATTATGAGCAAAAAACAGGATGGCTATTCAATTTATCTTGAATTGTCTTGAATGTATTACTCTTCACTAGATTTGGGCATATGTGTTTGGGCAGTATTGCTGAAAGCTATTAAATACAGTTGTTTCTCCAATAAAGTCCAATGTTAACATAAAAACTTTTTGTCAACCCTATCACAGCGCCTCTTAATTTACATTGCTACATTTGCTTTACATTTGATTATGTAAAGAGGTTTAGGATATTTATTTTGAGGATTTGCTGATGGATTTTCAACAGCCTATAGAATATATGTTAGAATGTAAGAGACTACTATTTATTATTAAGAAATTATGTTATAAGTTCATAAATTTGTAAGAAATTATTTATTTATTATTAGACATAAAGGTTCAACTGTCCATTTAAATTTTGAAGTAGCTAAATACAAGAGACAAACTATATTTTATTCACACATGACGGCAGTGATTAGTAATTGGCAGTGCTGAAGGAATAATATCAATAGCATAAATTTTAGAAACTTAAATATTTGAGCTAAGTTAATTATTGTAATTTAGCATCTATAGCTATACCTTTCAAAACCTATTCATGTTTACAAGACATTTGGAAGTACCGCACCTGAGTGTTTTTTATAAAATAAATACTTCTAGCAAATTAATAGCTCAATATTACCGATAATGGACAGCAGTTAATGTTAGCGTAAATTGGTAACCTATTGAAAAGTATAAATAGCAGATTTTAATAATTTATGAATAAATAATGCATCTATAGAGTGAATAATTCTATTGAGGTTGAGCTTGTTTGGCTTGATGATGAAGTGAGATGATTTAAAAAATGCCAGGCCTTGCCTTTAAACTTCAATGCATCCAATTAATGCTGTATTTTGGATGATTATTCTAAATATACTTTATTATCAATAGACTTTTGGATAAAAAATAACAAAAAAATGTGCAAATACTTTCTACCATCCTTATGATATTTTTTTCGACAAAAATCAATAGTTGAATCATTTCAAACAAAATATATTTTATTCAAAATCTCAATGAGAATTGGAACATCATGATACATTTTTGCAATCAGCAGTTCTAAAGAAGGGATTTTTTTTGTGTAACTTCTTCCTAATCCATCGTGAGTACTGCTCCTTCCATCTCATGTTAGGTCTGCAAATAATTTAAAAGAAAATTTGTGATGGAGGTTAAAATGTGTGAACGTAAATATTCGCTTTGTAATAGATTAAAAATACAAAACTGATTATCAGTTAGAGTTGTGGTATGATTTTTGTAAAGTAGAACAAAAATTTGTCCAAGTCGTAATAACATTTTAGAAACAGCCAACAAGCTGACACAGAGAAAAAATCAGTCTGTATCGTAAGATAAATTAAATTTATAGTATAGATCACTGTAAAGTTGTCCAACATGATTTGATGTAGTTAATGTTCATTCAACGTTGTGTTTGCAAGAAATTAAATATTGAGTTTTGTGATGTCTCTCTTTTGAATGTGGGAATTCATAACACTTGGAAAATTATAGTCAGAAAAATAATGTAGCCCCTAAAAGTTGAATATGATTCATATGGAAAGTCATAAGTTACAATGAATATTATAGTTAACTTTTCAAGTGAATTCAACGACTCGCAGTCAAATTGTTATTAAGAATAAGTAGGTAGAATTTTACTTACACTGTAGTGGTCGAACGTTTTCGAGTTATTAAAACCTATCTTCAAGGCATCCTAGATATCGATGTTGGTTTGTTGGTAAGAAGAACTGTGGTTTTTACATAATGTGGTCAAAAAGTTTGTGTGATTTAAGATTTAACTGTTCATTGAGGATGTTTTGTTTATTGTGTGTGGTGTGTTTCTAAATTTCAAATTGTTCTAAGGTGTTGAGTTCGTGTCCTTTAGACACGAATGTGGAGGTTGGTAGTGATGTCAGTAAAATTGTGTCCAGTTTGAATGATATGGTCTGCAAAAGTCGATTCTGTTTTTGTATGTAAATGTTCTTTATAGCGTTGTTTGAATTCACGGCCTGTTTGTCCTATGTAAAATTTGTTACAGTCAGTAGTCAGAGCACTTCAGTTTATAGATCCCTGGGAGATCGTATTTGTTCGTGTTCAGTGTGGTTTATGGTGTAAGTGCATTTTCTGTTTTTTTTTTTTTTTTTTGTTCTGAATGCGATGGTGTGGCCGGCTTTTTTTGAAGATTTTGGCTAATCGGTTTGATTGTGGATTAATGTGTCATTGTGATGTATTTTTTGTCGGTGGTGTTGGTGTTTTGTTTTTTGGTTCTTATTTTATGGTTGAGTTTATCAATTAGGTCGTGTTTGTAGCCGTTTTCTTGTACTAGGTATTTTATTGTGTTTAGTTCAGTTTTGTAATTTTCGGTTGATAGTGGTGTGTTGTTCAGTCTGTGTAGCATTGACCTGAAAGCTGAGTGTTTGTGTTGTGTTGGAGGTGCTGTATATTAGGGTATCTGTCATTGTTCGTTTTCTGTAAATGTTGAAGCTGTGTTTTTTGTTTGTGTTCTTCGTAATTGAGAGGTCTAGGAAATTTATTGTGTTCATATTCTGCTGTGTATTGAATGTTTTTGTGTATTTTGTTTATGTGTGATCGGAGCTGTTCACATTGTCTTTTGCTCCCTCTGTATAGTAGTAGAACGTCATCTACATATCTGTGCCAGTATATTATGTTCTGTGAGAATCTGCTGTTAAAGAGTATGTGGGTGTTTTCGCAGTGTTGGAGATAGATCTCGGCAAATATGCTGGATATTGGTGAGCCCATTGGCAATCCATCAGGTTGTGAGTAAACTTTGTTGTTGAATGTGAAGTAATTTTGTTGAGTGATGATTTGTAGGATGTCTATTATTTCATTTATATGTTCGGTAGCTGTATTGTTGTGAATAAGCATGTTTTTTATTATTTCTATTGTTTCATTGATAGGTATATTGGTTTATAAATTTGTTATATCAAAAGATGAAAGAGTGGAATTGTAAGGAATTTGTGTGTCTTTTATTTTTGACCACATTATACAAAAACCACAGTTCTTCTAACCAACAAACCAACATCGATGCATTTTTTTCAAAAATCGATGCATTTTTTAAAAAATCGATGCATTTTTTAAAAAATCGATGCATTTTTTAAAAAAATCGATGCATTTTTTAAAAAAATCGATGCATTCTTTCCTCAAGGATGATGTCTTGAAGATTGGTTTTAACAAGTCGAAAACGTTCGGCCTACATAGTAAATAAAATACTACTTATTCTTAATAAAAATTTGAATTTAAGTCATTGAATTCACTTGAAAAGTTAATATTAACAACGCAGTTTGTCATGGAAAAAGAAATACAGGAATATTATAGCATTGTATGTGTAATTTTCTAAATCTAGTAACATTTCCAGAAAGCCCAGATAAGGAAAGTACTGAGATTAATTGAAGAAAAAAAGCAACTGGAAGTTCATCATACAACTTTTATATGGTATGTTTTTTTAAAGCTTCAGAAAATAAAAAGATATTAGGCTTCTCATGCTGCTTTCAATTGATAACATGATTATTGCTAGAATAAATTATTAGTAGATTGAAAAGCCTTGACAGAGACAGATTTCTGTTTCTATAGAAACAGATTATAAATCATCCACTGAAATTCAACTCTGCCATTACAGTACATTATAAATCATTCAATTTTTTCGGGTTTGCTTCTCATTAGAACAAGAAAATTAATCTAGGTTGTCTAATAAATTTTGAATATTTAATCTAAAACTTTCACATGATAATATTTATACTTACATTGACTTTTCGATGTTTGTCGTACCGAAAGGTGTATTGAAGTTCATTTTGAATTCATTGGTGCCTGCTGCACCGCCTAGTAAGTTTGAAGAAGCCATCGACATGGAGGCTGATGAGCTGAAAGCGTTGTTAGCTCCTGAAAGAGTGAAAGATGATCAAAATAAACAATGAAGCTATAATGAGAACAACTCCTCTGAGCTTAATACTTCTACAGAATATCAAGTAAATAATATATAATCATTCAACTCCAAGTTATTTAGGGGGATATATAAATAATTTTTCAATTCATAATACGCCTATTAAAAAGAATTTCGAAACTGATTATCATATTGGCGGGCCGCTTAGCACAGTTGGTTGGGGCGTCGCAACTTCAGCTTGCTGTCGTTTAAGTGGCTGTGGGTTCGAATCCCGCTCCACCGTCAGGCATTTATGTGTAATCATTCAACTCATTACCCACGCACAAGTCTCGACTCATGTGGGCATCATCAGCAATAAAAAAAATATTGTTATTTTCTTTTACGCTATCGATATTTCAAATAAATGTCAAACATCAGACTATAAAATATATAATTATTGATAACTTGTATGCTATCAATCTTCAAATAATGTATAGCCTACTAAACCACTTAGCCTCTGTTGTATTAATTTATGATTCATGGTATCATTCTCAAGAACAATACATTTTTTACCTAACAATTGAATTATTGCACCTAGTTGGAATTTCCGGCGTATGCAAACATGCAGTGTATATATTTTCTCTAATATTAATAATAATATGCATGTGTAGAATGATGGTGATGTTCGATCGTGACTCTTCTTATTATTTACGGGTTGGAAATGGTTTGAAAATTGGCATCAATTTGTTTTAAATTCTTGGATTTATACATATAATTTGTTTTAGCTGTTGTGTTCGTCATAAAATATATAAACCACTAAACCACTACACGATAATAACACACCCTACTTTGTTTTATTCATCTGACACATTAATGGCATTTTTCTACATATTAAATGTCAATGTAACAGGTACGTCTTTCAGCTCATACATTTTGACAAATCAACTTTTGAATACATTTGATTATTATTGGCCAATTCAATACATTGTTCGAATAATAACCCAAATTATTTCATTTTTATAATAATCGATTGTCATTTCTTATATAACATAAAAAATATTCAAGTATTTATTGAAGTCATTTATTCTACCAAGAGAGTTGAGTATTCTGTTAGGCAACCAATGATTAGTATAATATAAAAAGAATATTTCCAGAAATTGAATAAAGTATAAAATATTATAGAGCTAACAAAAAGCAAATTTTATATTTCCAAAACATTATCAGATCAGTAAAGGGGAATTTATGCGCTAATTGATAGCCTCAAGCTCAATATAATATTTATAGCTCCGAGTTTATTAAAAATAACTTTCTTATAAGCAATGAGAGTTTCTCTTGGAACTGCTGGATAATTTGATCAGCATCAGAACAGGAAACAAAATGGCTACTACCGATAGGGAGTACTTATTTGCTTACTTGCATAGGCAATTTGAGACAAACTAAATAAAGCCTTTTCAAAGTTATTAGCATGTAGCAGAGACATATAAAAAAGAGATGTGGTGATGGGTATTGTATGGCTAACAATAACCACTTATGAGTTTGATTAAAGAACGATAATAACTTTAAAACAGACTTAGGCCAACAAGCCTTTATACTTGTTCTTGTTTAAGTTTAAGTGGACCTGAGACCTGAGTATATTGAATCAACATAATTTTTCCACCTCATCGACAAATCTTCATTTTATAAGAATAAAATTCATCTAATAAAGATAGCCGATCTTTATTATCAATTATACTTTGAAATCAATTCAACAGAAGCAATGAAAAAAGTAGATTCAGGCTTTGAATGTTGCAAGAATTTTGTCTTACTCTCATTTATTACACTATGATAATAATATTAACTTTTTTTGTTAATTTAACGACTTGCAGTCAGATTTATATTGTAAATACATAATAAATGTACTCACATTCGGCCGAACGTTACAATAATAATAATAATAATAATAATAATAATAATAATAATATTAATATAATAATAATAATAAAAATAATAATAATAGTAGTAGTAGTAGTAGTAGTAATAATAACAATAAGGGCTAGCTCTAGAAAACTGGCATCTAAGAATTATGCAGAAGGCTGCAGTGCAGTGACTGGATGTGCAGCTCTGTAGCCTTGGTGTCTGAATATCCCTGGATGCAGAATAATTAAAAAAAAACAAGTTTAGCCTAATAATAATATTTTTTTATAATAATGATAATAATGATGATGATGATAATAATAATAATGATGATGATATATGATGATAATATATATATATATATATATATATACAGGGTGTTTCGGAACTCTCTACCAATACTTCTAGGCAGTGTTTCTGGACCACTAACAAAAGTAAATATTGTAATAAATTTATTCTAGAATCCCCAGTTACTCATACAGCCGCCATTTTGTTTTTTTCACTCATTATTTTTTTATTCAAACACCTCTGAATGTATAATTTTGAAATTTTGCATACAGCTTTATAACAATTGAAACACTCTAAAAAAAATTAATCAAAATCTTCCAACATAAAAAAACAAAATGACGGCCATTTGCAATCTTTGAACAGGATTAAATTAATAATGGCTAATGATAGACTAGAATAACTTTTTTTTAGATATTTTTATTGCAAATCCTACAATACCTCATTTTTTAAGATTGGCCAACAATTAACAGAGATATGCTACTTTTTAGGGTGTGCGGTGCGGTGGTTGGAAGCGAACAACTGCAACCCGTTCTCAACCACCGCACACCCTAAAAAGTAGCATATCTCTGTTAATTGTTGGCCAATCTTAAAAAATAAGGTATCGTTGGATTTGCAATAAAAATATTTAAAAAACGTTATTCTAGTCAAATTTTTATATCATTAGCCATTATTAATTTAATCCTGTTCAACGATTTTAAATGGCCGCCATTTTGTTTTTTGATGTCGGAAAATTTTGATTAATTTTTTTTTAGAATGTTTTAATTGTTATAAAGCTGTATGCAAAATTTCAAAATTATACATTCAGAGGTGTTTGAATAAAAAAATAATGAGTGAAAAAAAACAAAATGGCGGCTGTGTGAGTAACTGGGGATTCTAGAATAAATCTATTATGATATTTACTTTTGTTAGTGGTCCAGAAACACTGCCTAGAAGTATTGGTAGAGAGTTCCGAAACACCCTGAATATATTTAGGATTATAAAAATTCATTGAAAAATTATTCGGGGTTCATGAATTATTATTACATTTTTAAATTTATTGAAATGATTGAGTTGGAAGAATCTCTCAAGTTTAAGAAGATTCAATCCTGTTTGGATTTAATTTAGATTCAAGAAGAAATACTTTACTGGATTGAACTCAATTTACGTGGAATAATCAGAGCTAGATCTTTTCAAACATTTATTTATTTTAAAATAAATAAACAGAGGTAAAGCATTTAGATAGGTAGTCTCTTAAATTATTGGCTGTAATAATTATAATTATAATTATTTGCAGGGGAAAATTGAGGATAAAGTTTGCTTATCCCACCCCCCCCATTTCCCAAGCAATAAAAGGTAGGTAAGAGTTTCTTATGAGTGGTGATGGTGGAGGGGAGCTGTCGAGTGAGTTCAGTCTCTGATATCACTAATTATTATTGACTGCAAACTGTTTTATTGATAACAGTGTCGTTATAGCAAAAACTTAAAATTACTCATTATATGGAATATATCGATTATAGTTTTAAATAAATAAATGCGCAAGGCTTTTATTGGTGGGGAATCCCTTACGGGTAGCTCCACCTCACCGCTTGAGCCATGTTATTGGAAACATGGTGAACCCACAGTTTTGCCTACGGTATAAGTTTAAATTGGATTTGCAAGTGAACTTAGTACAAATTATTTTAAAATTGAATTTATTTGGGCTTGAAGGTCTTACCTCCAATGCCTCCTGAATTGCTGCTGGAGGCAGACATTGATTGGCTACCAGAAAATCCTTGTCCATTGCCTGCAGAAAAACTAGCTGACGATGACATCGCTTGACTTGCTGCAAGACCTTGGCCCCCCTGAGCTCCAGAGCTGGCTGCTGAGAAAGCTGCCGATTGGCTGTTTGATAATTGGCCATTGGCCGCAGATTGGCTGATAGAGAATGCCTGTGATTGGCTGTTCGCGATGGCGTCATCTGAGTCTAAGTGAGAGGCAGATGCTGCCATGGATTGGCTGTTGGAAGTTGAAATGGAGTTTCCAACTGCTGCATGAGAGTGAGCAGAGGAAGCGGCTGCTGCTTGGCTTTGGCCGTTGGAGGACTGTGATGCACCAGCTGCTTGACTGCTGGCTACGCTTTGGACCGTTCCACCTTCTTCAGCGTTTCCAGTCCCTGACGCGGCGCTGGCGGCAGCCTGGGCCTGGGCGACTGACGCCGCCCCCGCACGGTGGCCGCCCCCGACTCTGCCTCGGCCTCGACCTCTGCCTGCAACGCCCTCGCCTGTAAAAGCACTCTGACCTCTGGAGTCTGATCCTCCTGTTTCTTGTCCTCCTCCTTCCAGCCCCGCAAACTCTCCAGCATTGAATCCTCCAGTCAAATACCCGTCTTGTTGTAAACTTCCGAAATCGCCAAATCCTCCTCCGCGTCGACGACTGAACGTTAGTGTCTGTCCCACGCTGTTTTCGAGCTGCGGATTCCTGGGAAAATCCAGACCCAATGCTGACCCCATTGCTGACTTCCCGTTTTTTGCATCTTGATTAGACATGCCTGAATTCGCCGAAAAGGAATTCGATAGAGCAGAGCTGACCAGCTTTGGTCCAAAATTACTTTGTAAATATCTAGTTGTGAGAAGCGGCATTGTTTTGTTGAATACCATTCCATCATTCCAATAGCGATCAACTGGCGATATTTCTTTCAAAAGAGGATAATCTGTAATACAAAAAAAAATACAATATTAAAAATGATTTCAATCCAATTATTTTATTCAATAAACTACAAGTAACATGGATTTTTTAAAACTCGATGTGTAGGTATACTAAGAGGAATTATTATTGCACGCAGTTGCATTGTAAAACTACACTGAGGATTTTTGAGAATAATGGAGTAACCCATGACCAGTAGCAAAATTGTCCATCATAAATGAGCATGTGAGGTGGCTATGGGGGCTGGAACAGCCTGGACGTTTGCAAAAAATGTCTCAAAATTTGTAAAATTATTGGAAAAAGAAGGCCTCGAATTTACTTCTTGTCTTGCAAAAGGGCTACTAGACGAAATTGCGTCTTGAAAAAGTCAGCCTCCCATAATTCCTGTCCTGGGCCCCCCGGAGATCTAGCTAAGGGGCTGCTCGGCTGGGTGATCTATCAGGCCTATCATCCAAAATGAGTAGCCTATTACAGGTTATAGACTCTCTTATGAAGTCAGCAAACAATATGCTAGTAATGATTATTACATCGTTTTTTTAAAGCTATTTTCCTATTCAAATGAAATAATAATGCTCTCTCTTGCTCTACAATACATAACGGTAGACAAAAACTCAAACTAAAATAAGCAATTTATTGACACATGAATGAAACTCAAATAAGTGAGACTTCATAAGTGTAGGTGCAAATACTGTTAACTTTTTATGTGAATTCAACGACTTGCAGTCAAATATTCATTGAGAATAAGTCTTATTCTCAATGAATATTTGACTTATTCTCAATAATCTTTAAGTCTTATTCTCAATGAATATTTGACTGCAAGTCGTTGAATTCACATAAAAAGTTAATATTTACAACGCAGTTCGTCATGGAACAAGAAATCCAGGTATACTGTATTGAATTCAATGACTCGAGGAAAATGTTTGCAAGAAACTATCAATTCTTGTGTCAAACTCACTTGCAAAATGTGCCAAACTTCAATATTGAATCTATTGATAAGAATTCTCCCTTTTATTGTCCATGGAACGTCACACAGGCAAAGCTCTCTGATAATGTTCCAGGTCAGTACTATAATAGGCTTATAGGCGTATGAGAAGCACACGTCAATGCGTCGCTATCAACGTTGATCATGAACTTGAAGTCAGTGTTGAAACTCCTGCCATGTTTAGCCTAATCAGAATTTGAGATAAACTATTAATTGGTTGGTCTATCCCATGATTGTGTGTCAGATTATTGTAAAACTTGACGGGCCTAAACTTGTCGATAACATATTGAACTATATTAAATCCACTAAACTTTCACGTTAATAAGTATTTTCCATATTTGAATCATAATTATTATGATGCTATTGTAATGCATAAATTTCGATATAGGCTACATCCAAATAATAAAGGAACACTGAGAAAAATTTGTCCAGTAGAAATTACCTTTTTTGAAGGTAAAATCATTTTTTGGTGAAAATCTCATTTTAAAGGTGATTACTACTGAATACGGGTGTCTATTACAATTTTATAAAGTAGTTTTTACCTTTTAAAATGGAGAAAGACACAAATAATAAAAAGTAATTGGCGAATTTACCGTGTAAGGTACTAAACACCACTTGTTTGCGGTAATTCACAATCTTATAATGTAAAAATTACTTTATCAAGGTGAATTGTGCTCATTCAATGTGATTCCTGAAATTACCTTTTATAAAGTGTATTTTTAACAACATTGATATTGCGAATTTCACAATAATATAAAGTAATGCTTACTTTAATCTGCGATAACAGCGTTTAACACTTTCATAATTGTGAAAATCACCTTGCAAAAGGTAAAATCTACAATGTAGTACTTTTTGTAACAGTCTACAGCACATGCGCGTATCACATGACCAGTGCTGGAATGCACTTCTTTGTTCATTTCATCGAGTATTTAGTTTTGATTCTCAACTAATCAACAATGGCAGATTTCGAAACAAGGAGTTTGTTGGAGAAGTGGGGACTTCTGGAATACACCCACAACTTTATAGGTGAGTTTATCTCTTTGATTATTCATGATATGTTTAAGTTTGAAAATGAAAAGTTTAAAATTAATTGTTTGGACTTTGAAGTCAACTTATAAAGTAAGGATTGACTCCATAATAGAAAAGGTTAAACTAGGTACTACTATTTATAATAATGGTGGCCCTATACACATTTAGCAACATTTTATTCTTGAATAATATTCTTTCTTCTGATCGTCTGACCCAGAGAAGACTTTACAGTTGTACCATGGATGCGTATTATGACCAAGAAGCCGTCTTATGAATTGGTCCAAACAATCAAATGTCTGTTTTTCAATGACTGTTTGTAATGGCTGCTACTTGTACATCAGACATGCACAAATTCGTCAGAACGATTTGAGCGATCAAATTAATGAGTTTGAATTTTTCCTACAAACTCTAACGAACTGTATCTAATCTACAGAGCTCTCATGGGAATAAGAGGACATACATTTCTACGAAAACTGTTATAATATAGTAAATAACAAGTTTTAAAAGATGTTCTTCTGTCTGGGTAAGGGGTTCGGGCCAAATGTTCATCTATTCAGTGCTCTAGAGTTTACTATGCCAACTGTATCTCATCAATTATTAACTTATATCGTCTATGCTCTTGTGTCTTGAAATCTTGAATATAAAGTTTTATAAAAACCTGAATATGACAATGGACAGAGAGAAATTAATTAAAATAACTCAGCCTCTAATGGCTCAGTCAGTTGGGGCGCTTGTCTTTTATTAGATAAGACTCTGGCTGACTGCTTTTCCTTAAGGTCTCGAGTTCGAATCTTGCTGAGACTTGGATGTTTTTACCTTATCATTGAAGCTTAGTAGACAGTGTTGTTGTACTCTATTAACCTTGATCATCATTCACTTCATCACCTATTTGAGCATAGACTCAAGTGGGCATCATCCGGCAAAAAATTATAACTTAACTTGAGTCTTGTATTTGTAAATAAATGTTTGTGTGAAGAAAATTAGAAGACTGATATCTTCGTCTATTCCCTTCAGAATGTATGCAAAATTTCAGGTCTCATCCTGAAATACTCAAAAAATATTGTCGGTTGTTCATGCAATTCTTGATAAAGCATAGGCTAGAATATTAAACTCTCCCTTTTGGACTCTATTGGAAAATAAATCGTTGATCGTGAGAATTATCAACATTAATTTAATTAGGGCTTTTTTATATAACTTTCCTGGAAAAAGTTGAACTTTTGCTCCCAACCTAACCTTACCCAACTCAGCTTATTAGTAGGTTACTACTAAATCACCCAATTGCATTTTTCAAAGGAAGATTTCATTCTAGAATGCATCATAGACCGAAAAACCAAAAATTTATATATTTATGTGTTATGAAACAGTTTCAAAATTATACGGTAGGCTAATTATTAAATTGTTTTCAGATTATAAAGTTGGGATTGCTGCTTTGAGGCACTTGGATATAAAAGATCCACACATAGAATTTCTCATCACTGATTTTGGGCCAAGACTATGCTTCCATGCCCAATTTCAACCTTGGAGGAATACAGAATCAGCTGGTCCATCAAACCTCAACATATCGACGGGCAGTGTAAGTTGATTGTTAAAATTCTAGCCTATATTGATTTCACCTTTCTTTCTATTCCCACGACTCAGCTTTTAAGCTGCATTTAAACCAGCAGAGTTGACAACAAATTCAATGACAACAATTTGTGTTGGGTGCATTAAAATGTCGATCGCTTGACTGAAGGACTTATGAGATTGGGATTCGGACTGATGGAAGGCGTTGATTATCTGCATTATATTTAATATGTCTAAAAGCAGCGCACCAATTTTTAACTTTTAATGTCGACATTTTAATATCCTGAGCCAAATTATACCCTGAGCGCCACCTTGCAAATATGGCATGACATTTGTAGAAAATTGAGACAGCAAGTTAATAGTTTGGTAGTTTCTTTATTAGTTATTCTGTGTTGCTGTTTTTTTTTTTTTTAATTTGAAGTCCTACAAAATTTCAGTATAGTTTTAAAATTGTTAAATAAGAAAAAACTAGGAAAAAAATTATTTTTCAGGAGTTAACAATATCAAGATCTTGATTCAGGAAACTTTATAAGTGATCCAGATGATCCCAGCGGAAAGGAACTACTCTCATTAAATTTCGAAACTGATTTGGGTCCTATCATCTCCGATCATTCTTTGACAGATTTAGATTCATCTACTAATTCAGATATTCTACCGGTATTGGATGATGAAGAATCATCTAGAACACAAGCAAGTAATGGCAACTCTGATCAAGTAATGGCAAGTCTGACAACTTATTAAAATCTCAAACATACATTAAATCCAATAGTTGTAACAGGGGACCGAGTTTTGATGGGTGGGGTGGGGGTGGGGGGGTAAGTCTCCCATGAAATAGTTTTTGAACACTCCCCCTAATGAAGACCTTCTTCATTAGAACTAAGTGCTAAAAAAATCAACACTATCTATTGTTTTGCCATGTTGAAAATTTTTTTTAGCCTCGCTCTGCTATTTTTTGCAAAATACTGTTTTTCAGTCGAAAATACTTTGATCAAATACTCATATTTATCAAATAGTAAAAATGTTTCCTACCTGTTCATTGTGATTTAATATTTTATTCCATCAAACGGCTAAAAATTATTAATTTTGTTGGACAACCTCTTAATTGTTTTTGTTGAGTTATGAACTGTTCATAAATATTTTTATTTAAAAGGCAAGATATTATAGCACATTTGGAAGTTTGTCTGCTATAACTGTGAAAATTAAAAAGTAATAAAAATATAATTATTGTAATATGACTCCAGGAATTAAATTGATGAAGTGAAGATATTACTACTTGTCATTAGGTTCTTTCATGACTTTAATTAAATTAACATAGCTTTCTAATAATTTTCAGCATTTAATGTTGGTTTTTTTAATTCTAGGGTACGTCAAGCCTTTTAAAATTACTGCAGACCTTAGAAGGCTAGACAATTTTAAATCGATACAAAACTAATAGAAGATTGCAAAATAGTGACAGAAACAGACTCTGCAGAATCATCATCAACCATTGTAAATTTTTGTACAATGTTGTTCATTTTTTCATTTTATAATATAGAAATTTAAAATAACGTGGAGTACTGGGTTTTTATTTTCCTTCTTTATGAAATGAGAAAGTAATTTGGTATTTGTAATCTTGTCAGATTTTTTATGGATTTAAAATTACCTGCATATAAATTCCTGGATTTCTTGTTCCATGACGAACTGCGTTGTTAATATTAACTTTTCAAGTGAATTAAACGACTTGCAGTCAAATTTTATTAAAATAAGTAGTATTTCACTTACTTCTGTAGGCCGAACGTTTTCGAGTTGTTAAAACCCTACAGAAGTAAGTGAAATACTACTTATTTTAATAAAAATTTGACTGCAAGTCGTTTAATTCACTTGAAAAGTTAATACCTGTATATAATTAATTGATTTATATTTGAAGAGTATTTTCACTTGATTTCTATTTTTTATGTACACATTTGTATGGCTGTAATTTTGTTAGTTGTATTAATCAAAAGTCATTCTACCATTCTAAGAATTTATGTGTTTATATGAAATGGAACATCAAAAACGTAAGATGGTAGAATACATTATGAAGCAGTTTACAAACGAACACTTGAAATTTGGCAAACATAATGTGTATGTAACAAATAACATTTGGTTGAACGCGGATTCGGACGTGCGTGTTCGCAGGCAGAGCTGCATACACTACAATCGATGCTTTTAGTACAGTTTAGGTATACCAAAAGCATCCATTGCAGTGTATTCAGCTCTGTTCGTGGACACGCATGTCCGAAACCACGTTCAACGAAACCACACATTAAAGTAAAAAGTACTATTTGGAATGTAACAATCACAATCAAGCATACAGGGAAAATCACCTTTCATAGAAGGTAATTTACACATTTCATGTAAAGATAATTTTCACCTTCAATAAAAGGTAATTTTTACAATACATGAAAGGTAGTTTTTACATTTTATGAAAGGTAATATTCCGTATTATAAAAGGTAATATACGCATCTTGTACAAGGTAATATTCATATTATGTAAAAGGTAATTTTCACAAACTAAATAGTGAGTTTCACCTTGAGCATGAAAGGTAAATTTCACAATAAATCAAATTACCTTATTTATAAGGTGAAAATCACATTTAAAAGGCTGTCGTCAGTTTTTACACTATAAAAGGTAAGAAACCTATAAAATTAGGGTAATATTCACCTTCTATTTTTCTCAGTGAAATTATTTTCATGAAGCCCAGTTTACATTATGTATTTAGGTCAATTGTAAACCGGCAATATACTGCACAAAACAGAATTATTGCTGGAACCAAATCATCAAAAGGAAATTTATTAGAACAACTATGAACTTTGGAACTACCTAAGGCAATAACTCATACATCGAAACTATTAAAAATATCAATAATTCATACATCGAAATTACTAAAAATCTCGCGCGAAGTTCGGAAACCGTGTTAACAGATCACTTTTAGAAAATTAAAAAATATGTATTTGAATATATTTTTTAATGGTAATTTTTAGAAAATTCTACTACAAAATAATCTCCTATTTCATCATTCCATAAATCTGGTAGCAGTAGCGGATCCAGGAGGTGATTTCGGGGGGGGGGGGGGGCAAACGCAGGTGGCCAACCAAAGGGGAGGGGGTCCGGGGGCCACCCCCGGAAAATGTTTGGAATTTTTAATGGAAAATGGTGTATTTTGACAGAGTTTTTAGTGCCCCTCATAATGTTGTCATGGATAGCACTGTTTTATCAATATGTATGTACAAATTTGTATTTGTATTGGTAATTTGCATTCCTTACCGTTTTACCTGATATTTATTTATGTCATTGTATTTTTTCTTATAAATTAAGTTTTTAAGTTGTTATGTATCAAATTTCAAATGAGTTCTCATCCAATTTACTAAATAATTATTGAGCACATTTTTTTAGATAAGTTATAAAAATATGAATAATATAATGATTCAATAAAATATGAGCCGGCGCTAGAATGCGCGTGTGGCGCACAACCATTCTAGTGGGGGCAGTCGGAATAATATTCGGTCGGAACACTCAACAGCTCAACACCGTCTCCAGTCAGTCTACTTCACTTGAAGCTTCAAGTACCTGCGTACTAGCGGGTTAAAGAACCCATGTTCTTTAATATCTAGAACACGGCATTAAAGAATTCCCTCTGCACAAGTAACATGGATGGCTTTACACAAATAAATTTGTTAATAGTCACGTTAAGCTGCATCTATCGAGGTAGGCTCGCACAGCATGTGACTCGTCAATTCACTCCAACTAAACTAATTCATCAGCCATTCATCAAGCGTTCGTTCATCTATAAAAACATATTAGAAAACAGATTCTATTCAACATTTTGTCTCCGAAAACCCCATATCATTCAGCCAGAGAGTAAGGACAGGCATCAATAAGCAACTTCCTGAGTTCCTTCACGAATTTGTCTTGACCGTAACCTTTTAAAACTTTGGGCAAACAATTTAAAATCTTTTTTCCCGAATAGTGTGGCGCCTTCTCGATCAGAGTCAGCCTATGCATAGGGTACCGAAGTGATGACTCTCCATGTCTTGTGTTGTATGGGTAAGCGATTATATTATTTTCATAATTACTCTGGTTCTTATGCGAATATATACAAGACAATCTCAAAAAAATACAGTGCCGGCATTGTAAGCAGTCCTAATTTTCTGAAAATCGGTCGACATGACTGCCTTGCACTTAATCCTTCAATTATTCGCAACGCTTTCTTCTGCAATCTGAATATTGCATTGATATTTCCCTCGCTACCACCCCAGAATATCACACCATAACGAACCTGGGACATAAAATACCCATGATAGACCGCTAAGGCTGTTTTTTTTTGTTCGAAACATTTCTCAAAGTCTTCAAAGCAAAAACCGCATGGGATAACTTTTTCCTAAAGGCTTTTAATTTCATTATCCCATTTTAAATTTGACTGCAGCTCCAGACCCAAAAACTTAGTTCCCATTGTTGAATGGCATTCCATACCAGAATATAGCATTAATGTATGATTGAATTCATTGTTTATCATTGAAAATTTAATAAAATTTGTCTTTTTGACATTCAGCTTCAGTTTGTTGCTATGAAACCAATCGGTAAGCTGCTTTAAAATTTCTTGAGCTTTCAAGAGGACAGTTGCATTATCTTTACCCTTAACCAGAACAGTATAGTGTCAGCATATAAAATTAGTTTGGAGTCTATGTTGAATGGTAGGTCATTTATAAAAAGGTTAAACAAAACTGGGCCTAAAATTGATCCCTGTGGCACTCCGCAAGTAAAACCCTTCTCCATTCAGATGTGGTATAGCTGCCATGTCCTGTACTCACTCTAACTGATTGATATCTATTATCTAGATAAGAAGAGAAAAAGTAAAAGTAAGAAGAGACAAATTGGAAACAGCCAATTTTTGTTGCTTACATAATTTCATCCTAGTTTCTATTAGATTTATGCCGTTTTTTTCTTTTTCTCTTGGATCTCGGGGGGGGGGCAATTGCCCCCTTTGCCCCCCCCTTGGATCCGCCACTGTCTGGTAGGCTCTTTATAACTATCTACATATTGAGTTGAACTATTCTCACAGAGCCAATACAACCCTTGTCACCTACACAGTAGAGTTTAGACTAGAAATCTAAATAAGAATAAAGTATATAAAAATAAAACCTACCTTTTGGAACCTCTATCACTCTCCCTTCGGTTGATTGAACACAAATATGGATGGTAATAAGAAGACATACACTGACTGAGTACATTGTGGTAACGCTGTTCTAATGGACGAATAGGCAATAATATCCACCGTTCACAAAAAACAGAAGTCACACAAGATTGAGAATTGTCTGCCGTGATGAGCTATGAGTAATAAACTAGTGGTGATCTGAGCCAACAATAAATATTGAACTAAACGATTGACGTTACAATATCGCTCAAGTAACCTTTGCTAGCTGTCACATAAAACTTCCTGAAACGGTAAATGCAAAAATAATAATAACATCGGCTAATGTAACCAAGGTCATTGTAGCCTAAATACCAAATCTTGATCCTCCCATCCCGAAAATCGATAAGTACGGTAGTAGCTTTACTAACGGTAGAGTAAACAAGCGATCACTCTGCTGTGACATACTAGTGGTTGGAGTTGACATTTCTATTGCTGTAAGCTATAAATAATAAATAATGTCATTCTGACAAAATTATTACTGGCATTCCTCTAATTGGATCTTTGGATAGACTAAATTGGATACGGGAAAAACTTGTTCAAATCATTGATAAATATTTTCTTTGATAGGTACATGGAAATGAAAAGTAGAAATACTGTATTAAACATGATTAGCTTTTCAAAAGAATCGACGTTTTTCACGGAAAAAAATATTTTTCCAATGAACAATTAATATATTTGTCAGCATGACGTACGATGTATTCAAATGATTGAATCTATTCACTCGGTCAGGGAAAACATTGGATATTTTTCCGGAGGGGGCAGACCAGCTGAAAATATTTGAGGTGAAATGTTATAAAATTCATAGCGCTATTTATTTATTCCATAGATGACACAAATAAAATAAAACAAATAGTTTTATTGTTTAACATTTTTGAACAAGGTAGATCCCCGTACATCAACTCCATTCGGTTGTTACAAAAAAGAAACATATAGCCTATGAACATATAAATTGATATTTTTTATAAATTAATAATGTAATTGATTGGCTCTTCTATGTTGGCTGATGAAAAACAAAATTCATGCAAACTACGGAGCAAGTCAATTGATTGCCATGACATAAAGAGAAATTATTATTGCTGATTATTAAGGACTTTGGGAGGAAAAGAGAAATGAGGAAAAGAGGAAAATAAACTTCGACAATCATCTCATGGCTCATTCTGATTCATTTGAAAATATTTAGGTTTTGCTGTTTGGATAATCTTTCTCAAAGACTTAAAATGTTACAATAATAATTGATTAAATAAATATTCACTGAAAAGTTTGAGTTTTTAATTTGCAATTATTATCTCGATTATGTTTAAGACCCATTCCTTCTTGTGGGCACGCCTTACACATTGCTACATGAATAAAAACTTGATATTAGCTATTGAAGGTGAATCAGTTACTGAAAAAGGAAGAGAAATACGATACATAGTGATGAGGGAATCTAACTATTAGTCTATTTCTGCTTTATTATGTTAGAGTGAAATGATTTTGAGAAACAATGCAATTTAAACTGCGCAAAGGCGCCAACCTCATTCTGGTCTCAAGCCCATTTTATACGGTACCGGTAAAGTGCGGCAGAAACGCGTGGAATGCATTTCTCTTATCGGCGACACTCTACAGACCGAAATACGGCGCCGACAGACGCTTGATGCGGAGAGGCAGAATTAATGCCTAGCGATTGGACATTCCTTGTATCATGGTGAAATATGTGAGATCATCTCACAGCATATAAATCCGGGGCAGATTCGGTGCTAAAAAATGGTGCTCGACAAAGCTTAGACAGAGTCGGCTGAATAACATTTTTCGGTCGCGTTTCTGTCGCACTTTTTCTGTCCGTTTAAAGTTGGCTTAGTTGCACAATGATCACCGGAAATATGACTTTTTTGTTGTAGAATCATAATTTATCAACAAATGAATGAAAAATGTTCTTCTCTGGTCTGAATTTCTTATTCTGTTCATTCCCTACATCAAAAGCTATATGCTATAAATAATAATTTTATTATTATTGAGAGACGATAGATTTGCCTGAGAAGATCCACTGACTGAAAACGTTAGCTGATTGAAAGATTTATCGAAAACTGGAATCAATAACTTTGAAATTTTTCATATCACATGGTGGTACTCGAGGTTCTTTATCTCCTCTCAACCCAGTCCAAAGCTGAAACAAAGAAAATGATTGTTTACTTTAGTTTTAACATGTCTCTGATTTTCAATAAAACAATTGTAATTATAAAAGATTGAACACAGGCTACACTTTGCTACACTTTTAGAGACTTGGCATACTAAACGTGCTAGTTTATTTTTCTTGCTACTGCAAACTTCTTCCCTCTTTGCTCCTTATTAGCCTACATCCCCTGCACTACTACTGTAGGTATTGATAAAAAAGATTTAGGTACACCAATTATTCTAAGATTTTTTCACGTTTCAAGGTCTTCTGAGTCCAAAAAAGTGGTTTTATATACAGGTCTGTGTGAATTTATGTATGTTTGTGTGTGTCTTGTGTATGTATAATTATGTATCTCTGTGACACGAGATATATCAAGTCCCAAAAAATGAAATCCCTTGAAATTGTAATCTCAAGCTTCCTACATTATCAGGATTTGTTATGCAACTTTTCGTTAATATGAGATTCAAAATGGCGATAATTTATTGATGTCATAAATCTATTTTTCACGATTTTCTCAAAAACGGCTCAGACTAAACTTCTAGCCGCCATAATATTATATTTGATTGTATTTCAATATAGGCTAGATATTAGATAAATCTGGATTTCTTGTTCCATAACGATCTGCTTTTGAAGTGGCTTTTCAGAGGCCTTTGAAGATGAGTCTCCATGACTCGAAAACGTTTGGATTGGAGTGAGTATAAATATAATTTATTCTCAGTTAGAATTTACTGACTTTGAAGATATTTTTACTCACTTTAGTCTCCGTTACTCGAAAACAATTGGCCCGAAGTGAGTAAAAATATAATTTATTCACAATTAAAATTGATTGCAAGTCATTGAATTTACCATAAAAGTTAATATTAGATATTTATTACAAACATATGTTTTCTACATGATAGCATGGCACCGACTGTACAGTAAAGTAAATTCGTATGGCTTTTAGTGGTGAGGAGACCCTTACGGTAAACTTTCGCGTTCCCTCGCGTTGCCTACTAAATACAATAGAATATAATATATGGTTCATACCACATTGATTGTTAAGTGTTAGTCACAGTCACTAATTTGGAAACAAAATTGCGGATTGGCCAAGTTATCCAATCAGAAGCGAGACATCCAATGGCTATATATATAATGTCTATATAAAGCCATTGTAATAATACTAAGTACCACAGTATATATTCACTATGCTAATACATTATCAAACGCCGAATCCATAAAACATCAAATAAATCCTCTCAAACCTAGAATAATATAAGAACTTACAACTTGAAATGAAATCACATCAACTGGGATGATGTTAAATACTTACTTCAAATTCTGAGAGTTTGATGCAGCATTGTTGGCAGAAAAACTGCCGAAAGGTGTCTCAAAGTGGAAACTTTGAGCTTGATTTGATGCATTTGAGCCTGCTAATCCAACACCGGAGTTTCCAAGTGTTCCAGAGTTGCCTGATGATGAAGATGCAGAGCCTCCTCCAGCGGAGGATGAGGCGCCTCCCATTGTACCTGATGTTGTTGCAGATGGTTGAATTCCAGTTTCACTTGGTCTGGCTCCATATGGATCTGGTCTGCCAGGCCTATATCCTCCTCCTTCTCCTCCATACGATCCAGGCCTCGATCCATATCCGCCATTCGAGTAAGGGTCTGCAGGCATCCCAGCGTAAGGATCTGGTTTTGAATATCCACCGTACTCACCAGGCCTCTCCTCATAGCCTCCTGGTCTGCCTCCTCCATATTCATACCCCGGTCGCACTCCACCATATCCTCCATAGCCTCCATACTCATCTGGTCTGCCATTGTTTCCACCTCCATAGCCAGGGTGATGATGATGAGGAGGATGGTGATGTGGTGGTGGAAATGGGCTAGGAGGTGGTGGAGGGGGAGGATTGTAGTAATAAGGATAATACTGACCTGTTGAAACATTTATGATTTTAGTGATGGATTGAAGTAGCAGACGATCGGATTGAACAACTCAGAAAATTAAATACAGTGTCACCTATCATCAACTCGTTCTTGGCAGTTGTATGAATTTGCTTTACGCATGCTGGCACTCTACTAATTACTACTACTTTTATGTTGTAAGATGTTCTCCCATACTTCGTTAAGTGAAATATCAATAGTTCTTAGTACAGCCACTTGGAACGTTGTTTACCAAGAACGTGTTTCTGCACGCTGCCAAGAATTAATTGGTAGGCTTAGGAAACTTTTATTGCATGGCACCCATGTTATAATAGTAATAATATAAACTGCTGAGTAGAAATAATAGGGATCTCCTCATGAGATGCCAGTGTGTAGATGGGGTGTGGTTTTAAAAATTAATTTTAATTCACTTTTCCTTCAAAAATAAAGATACACTTGACAGAAGTCTTAAAGTCTTATCATGAGCAGGGAAAATTTGTTCTCAATGAAAAGTCTACCACTGATGAGAGTTTAAGATTCCTATATCACAGGTATTTCCTATTAGTAGTGCTTCGAATTCAATTATTGAATAAACTTGTGGATAAGAGAAGTCCACTCATCCAACATAACAACAGGCTAAACTTTTCCAGTTTGTGAAGGTTTTTTATAGCATCTATAATTTTCACAATATTACATCCATTATCCATCAGAGCTAAATACTGCAAATATGCATAAGTGGATGCAACAACTTATTATTTTTACTAAGCTTTATCTCAACACAGTTCAATAGCAATAACTTTTTAAGGCTCTTTTCAATGGTGCTTATTGTAGTCATAGACTTAATATATCATTATCTTAGTAACTGTAGTTACAAATTTTCTTTTATATGAATGATATAGAATATCTTGAAGGTTCTTACGAAAGTACAAAGCAGGGAAAATGGTAATAGAATCATTTCTGAACACAAATAAGCTTCAATGTATCATATTGGTAAATTGGATATTGGTCCTAATATTGGATAAAAGCATGTTAAAAATTGAATGTTGATACATTAATTATTATTTATCATAGTATATTAAAATAAAAAATTATGTAATACATTACCGGTACCTTTTGAACTTTGAATGCAAGCAGCCCATACCAATAAAATTAAGTAGTGCTTAATACAATGAAAAAGAGAGATTTTCCCCATTTGCGGAATGCTGAATATATTTCAGAAAGAGCTCACAAAATTGACAGGCAACGCAAATCAACAGCAATGCTTCCCCAACAAGAAACAAGTGACACAAAGATACACTAATGTCTTCTTCTTATCATGAACTGTGAAGGTTTGTTCTAAATGACTAGTCTTCTACACTGACAATAGTTTAAGACTTCTGCATCACAGGTATTTCCTGTTAGTTGGATTCAAATTCCCGTTGAATAAAATTCATGATAATAATTATTACTCACGAGTGAATTATTGAAAAAAATTCACGTTTGCGTATAGAAATAAACATTATTTTTCTGAATTAAGATATTGAATTTTCAATAAAACAATAGTAGACCTGATCAAACATGCTGAGTGTCGCGTGCATCATTGCCATGTACATGATAATCTGCCATGGAAATTACTTTTCTTTTACTATAAGACTAATACCTGAGATGAATAGCCTACTTTCTGTTTTTCAATCTATGTAATTCCATAGCTTCAAAAGTAATTTGATGCATGTATTGTATCAACTGTTGATTTTCAAATTAGGACTAGCCATTTGAATTACAGTATTCTTATCCATCATCCTATAACTTTTTCAGTTTAATCAATATCTTATTGAATTTTTCTTCAATAGCCAACTTAAATAATTTGAATTTATTGTGAATATTATTTCTATGAGTACGGTATTAAAAAGTAAACACCAATGTGTAAGTATTTTTATAAGGAGGTTTCAATTATTTCAACAAGAAATAGCATAACATAATACTGCATTCAAGATACCACTATCTACTGATGATACTGATATGCAAACGATACTGACATCATTGTTTTTTTTTTTTTTTTTTTTTTTTTTTGTAGATTACGTCTTGGAGACTCCAGTTAATAAGGAGTATAAGACAAGTCAGATCAATAATTATACACTAGATACCGGTACCATAATTACTATATCAATTAGTTGAGGTGAGGCTTAATTTTGATGTGAAAGGAACTCTTGTATATTATAAAAAGCTTTATCAACTAAATATTTTTTCAATGGTTTTTAAATATTTCTATATTTTCAAGACTTTAAAAACTGCAGTAACTTGTTGTAGAGTTTTCCTACCAATATAACTAGGTTTTTGTTTATAATAATTATGTTGCTCAACCTATTTTTGTGAAATTATTGTAAAAATGAGCTAGAAACGACTTCTGGCATGGATTGAGGACATCAGAGACCCAGCTTTTAGTCAAATTTGCTAGACCAAAGACACTGAGAGATGCTCTAGCCCAAGCATTAGAATTTGAAGGCGTTTTGCATTCAGTGATAGGGCACTATGGTGAGGGCTATGGGAGATGAAAATATTGGAGCAAGCACCATCTAGAATATTGTGGAATTAGTCCTGGAACAGTTAAGAGTTGATGAGAAGTGGGCTCAATGCTGCCCTTGTCAGAATAAAGGGCAGAACAGTAGGAAGGATATAGATAATGCCATAAAGACAGTCCATCAACCGGGAATCAGTGACAAGAATGTGGATGTCCTCTCAAGAGAGTCCTGTGGAAAAAGTTCTAAGGAAAGTATGTTGAGGAGGACTACCCCAGTGGTTGCTGATCTGATGGGGAAAGAGGCCAGTTTCAAAGGAACCAGAAGGAAGATCCTGGCTGGAAACATATATGCAAGCAATCAAGCAAGCAAGCAATAAAGAAGAAAAAGACAAAGAAGAATATGAATGAGAAGCATGACTTCAAGTTGGCTATGATGCAGGAAACCTAGTCTGGTTATACAACCTGAAGATCTGTGAATTCTCTCCAAAAGTCAAAATCAATGTGAGGGGCCATATGAGGTTGTGACTCATGTTAATGATATAGTCTACCAGATTATGAAGTCTCCAAGAGGGAAGACAAGAGTGGTTCATTTGAATCACCTGGCTCTATTTTGTGGCAGTATCAAGGCAAAGGAAGGATAAGTGGCTCAGGTTCAGCACACTCTATCCTCAGAGGAGTCTGCTGATGATTCAGGTCCAGCTCCAGGAAGAAAAATTATCCAGACAAGTCAGAGAGATCTGTTCACCTTGCCCAAGGAGTATGTGCTGGTACACTGTGTCACTAGCAACTTGGCAGAATCCTGAGGCATTGCTACAGTCTTTAGAAAGAAGTTTCTCCAGGTGGTCTCCAAGACCTGAAACAGCAAGTTCCAGTGATAGGAAATGCTCTTCATCTACAGTGGCGTGTTCAGCATCTCTTCTACCTGGTGACTGATGAGCAGTCTAAGATAGAGTCATCATATGACACATTGTGGACTTGCTTGGTTCAGCTGAGGATGCAACAACTAGGAGTGAAGAAACTTGCAGTATAACAAGGCTTGGAAGTGGCAATGAACTAAGCAATCATGAAGCCAATGCTGGAAGAAGTGTTTCAATCCACTGGTATCCAGATTACCATTTGCATCCACAACCCTTGGAGGATCAAGGATGAGTCAGCTAGCAGTCAAGGTAGACCTCAACCATCCAAAGTGCCATTTTTCTAGGACAGAGCAGTTTCTTAAAGTAGGAGTAGTGTAACAGGGAGCCAGAAACGACTTCCAACATGGCAGCTTCTTATCTGCAGACAAGTCATAAATTTCTTAAGGATTTCTTCTGTATCTCAAGCATGCATAAATTTCTTAAGCATTTCTTCTGTATCTCAAGCATGCATAAATTTCTTAAGCATTTCTTCTGTGATGTTGAAGATCCATCTTGTTTCCACTAATATGTAATATAAACTTAATAAAACAACTTTTGAATGGAAATTAACTCACGTTATGGCGTGACGGCCATTTCGCTCTGTTGTCTAGAGCATCGTCAGACGACCCACAGTATACACAGAGTGTATACTCTGTCTAAAAGTTGTTTTATTAAGTTTATATTTCTTCTGTATCTCAAGCATGCATTTCATATGTTCATTGTCTTCCTTCTCTTCTCCTTCTCCTCCTTCTCTCTTTGTCTTTCTCACTCTCATATGACAAATGCATTTTTTGAATGTTTGAGTAAATAGAAATATTGGGAATCCTCATAAATATATATATATATATATTTGAAAATTACTATTACAAACAAAAAATCTTATAAAAGCGAGTGTGAATATCAGCGAGGACTATCAGACCTCGATGAAGGACGGTCGTGTTTTCAACCTCCGTTATCGCAGTAGATAAGTGAATTTTCGGCTACCTGAACATTATAAAATGCTGGTTATGCTTCCGATGTTGTTTTGTTAATCGATTCTTGTGTGTGCCGGACCCGTTACTACGTATACTTTCAAACTTTGTCTCCAATAAATTTTTCCCATAAATAATTATTTTCTATAATTGTGTGATAGCGTTGTTTAAATTTGCGTACTGAAAATGTCTGAATGTCCAAAATGTAATTCACCGTTCGCTAATGTAGGCGATGGTATTAAATGTAGTAAATGTAAAAATATTTTCCATGCGAACTGTACTAGACTCGGTAATTTAGAGAAATTCAAAAAAATGAATTCTCAAACTAAAGCAGCTTGGAAATGCGATGATTGTCTATCTAATACTGAAAATTCAAATTCTATCGATGCAAAATTAAATAAGGTACTGGATGCAATAGCTGAGCTTCGAGCTGAACTCATAACTCTGTTTGAACCTCAAATAACTGCACTAACTTCCGAAGTTGAAACTCTGAAAAAATCTGCGGATGCTGTGAAGTCTCTCTTTAACGAACTCTCTGCTCAATGCGACCAAAAATACTCTGACTTGTTGACTGTTTCTGAGGATTTGAAAAAAAAGAATCGTCAACTTGAGGAGGAAATAAACTTTCTCCATCAACGGTCAAGGTTGGATAATATTGAAATCTCTGGCATCCCATTGACTGCAGGAGAGGATCTCAACGGGGTTCTGGAGGCTGTGGCTCGAGTTATCGAGGTTCCTTATCGACAAGACGACATCTCATCAATTGCACATAGAGTTCCTTGCGTGAACAGCCCACGATCGCATAATATTGTAGTCAAATTCTTGGCAAGAAAATCAAAATTATTATGGTTAGCAGCGGCAAAGAAGAAACAGGGTTTCAACTGCAAAGAGCTCAATCGCTCTCTTCCTAACACGCAGGTTTATATTAATGAACATTTAGCTCCTCACAATAAGAAACTTCTTGGTCTAGCTAGAAATCTCAAGAAACAGGGTCATCTGGCCTTTGTGTGGGTGAGTGATGGGAAAATCCTTATTAGAAAGAGTATGGGTTCACCTGTCAAGCGAATCACAAGTGATATTGAACTGAAATATATTAAAAGTTCAATTAATGAAATTCATCCTGCTCTTAATTAAACCTATTTTACTGATCTTGGACTTTGTTTCTGATATGCTTTGTTTAAAATGGACTTATTTTCCTTTATTGGACTTTGCTTTGCATATGTTTTGTTTAAAATCCACGTACTTATTTTCGTATATTTTTTATCTTATTTATCAGTCCATTATTGGAGAAGGTAACCATATATTGAGATACTTTTTGGCATTCACTTGTAATTGTAACGTGGGTATACCGGCATGCATAAGTTTTTTTAATATTTCATTTTTTATATTCCTCCCCTTTTTTCTTTTTTAATTTAATTTAGTACATTAAATTTTCTCTTCACATTTAAAATTTCTATGGTTATCGTCAATAATTTTGATGATGAGCTTTCACAAGAGTGTTATGATACTATCGTAGTTGATGATATCTTCAATTTTGATCCCTATATAGATTTGTGAATAAGACATGCATAAAGGATATCAATATCATTCAGATGAATATTCGTAGCATGAAGAAAAATTTTGATGAATTCATTTAAATGATTCAAAATTGTAAAATTGATTTCCATATAATTATATTAACCGAGACATGGATGACTGAGAAGGATTCTTCTAGTTTCACTTTAAATGGATACTCAGTTGTTGATCAGCCTGGTAATTTGAATAGGTGTGATGGTGTTTGCGTGTTTTTTAAGGATTCCCTGAGTGTCACTAGAATTAAATATGATTTGTCTGAGTCCAACTCTATTATACTAAATGTTCAACAGCCTCTTCAGAATGTTGATATAATTATAATTGCTATCTACAGATCTCCAGCATCTGATGTCGATCAATTTGTAAGTGATTTGGGACCTTGTCTGCAGCAATTTAGAGAACGGAAAAATATATTACTTCTCGGTGATTTAAATATAAATTTAAATTCCAACAGTAGAACAACAAATGAATATTTTAATGTTATGTCATCTAATGGATACAAGTCATATATAAACAAGGCGACTAGAGTACATCTAAGTTCAGTATCATGCATTGATCACATCTTTTTGAAAAACTTTTCATTGAATTCAAATAGCATTCGAGGCATTATTTTCAAGACAGGCATTACTGATCACTACTCTACCTGCATACAATTGAGCGCACCCCAAAATTTTGTGAATGAAAGTATACAAGGTCACAAATATATTATAAACTTTGAAACATTGCTTTCAACGTTAAAATCTGAAACCTGGACTGACGTTGAAAATTCTACTGTAAATGCTAACGAAGCAACCAACATTTTTGTAACTAAATTGCAAAATTTTATACTCAGTCCCTCTACTATACAGGTGATACCTCATAAACTCAAACCGTTAAAAAACTGGATTACGAAGGGATTAATTAATTCTATTAGGACTAGAGATAAAATGCATAGGACGCTCATGAAACAACCTTTCAATACTAATTTAAAAAATGAATACATATACCACAGGAATCTTTTAAATAAGTTAATAAAACAATCTAAGTTCAAATATTATGAAAATAAAATACTAGAATCAAAAGGAAATAGCAAGAAAACTTGGAATTGCATTAATGAAATAGTAGGTGGTAAACAGAACACAAATAATCCAAAAATTGATCCGGAAATATTGAACAACCATTTCGCTAATGTTAGTAAAATATATGCACAAAAGCTGAAATCGACAAACTGCAACAATAATATTACACCCACAGATAGGCTGGAAGATACTAAGGTAAATTCGCCTCACTCGTTTTTTCTCTTTCCTACAAATGAAAATGAAATTTTAAATCTAATTAGATCACTGAATAGTGGTTCGGCCCCAGGTTTGGATAAAATAGCAAATGCAACTTTAAAAATGATATCTGATTTTGTGGCTTGGCCATTATCAGTCATTATCAACAAAATGTTTCTCTGAAGGAGTATTCCCGGATCATTTTAAAACTGCATCAATTGTCTCATTGTTCAAATCTGGAGATCCCAATGACCCATCAAACTACCGCCCAATAAGTTTATTAAGCGTATTTTCAAAAATTATGGAGAAAGTTATCAAACATCGTCTAAATAATTATTTAAAATATCACAATATTATTCACTATAATCAATATGGTTTTCAAGAGGGTAAAAGCACAGAGGATGCTATTGTAAAATTAGTCAATATCATTTACAACAATTTTAATACCAAAAAGAAGACGTTAGCAGTGTTTATTGATTTGAGTAAAGCGTTTGATACCATACCGCATTCTAGATTACTTGAGAAGTTGCTAAGCCTAGGTATTAGAGGTATTCCGCTCAACCTCTTCAAGGATTATTTGAGTGGACGCTCTCAATCTCTCACTATTGGTAATAAGGCAAGTAGAGTGAATTTGACAAACTATGGCTTGCCTCAGGGTACAGTACTATCACCTGTATTATTCTTGATTTATATCAATGATATGTTGAAATTAGAAATAGAGAATTGTGACATTATATCTTATGCTGATGATACAACTTTAGTATTCACCACCAATACCTGGCTTAACATGAAAATAATCAGTGAAAATGGCCTCAAAAAGATAAAAAAATACTTTGATGATCACACATTGACCCTGAACACCAAAAAAAGTATGTATCTAACATTTTCACCAAATAAAACTGGGCAGCCTGATAATTTCAATAAATTAAAAATTCATTCATCTTGCTGTATGGATTCAACAAATGTGTGTGGTTGCCCTGGAATAGATTGTGTTGACAAAACTAAATTTTTAGGCATCTTTTTGGATCGTTACTTGAGATGGGATGCTCAAATAAATAACCTGTGCTGCAGATTGAGGTTCCTCATTTATAAGTTTTATAATATTGGCTTGTTGAAAAATAAAGAAATTGCGCGTCTAGTTTATTTTGCTTATGCCCAAACTGTTCTACAGTATGGAATAATTGCTTGGGGAGGAGCCAGAAATTTGTACTTCAATAAATTATTCTGTATCCAAAAGTTCTTAATCAAGGCTATAACATCCAAACCTAGACGATACCCCAGTAGTGTCCTGTTTAATGAGTTTGGCGTCCTAACAGCAAGACAATTATATACAAAAAGTCTGCTCATGTATATAATTAAAAATAGAAATAGTTTTCGCCTTCGAGAAACCTCATACGACTTGAGACCAACCAGTATCATATATGAATGTGACCGTGTTGCTCTGGAAGTGTGTTCTAGACAGTTTGCATTTGTAACCAAGAAACTGGCCAATTTTATTCCTATTGATTTTTTAAACAGTAGAATAAATAATAGAATGCGACATGATCTGGATGAATTGATAGTTTCACAAAAACTTAGTGACAGACTGTTTCAATAGCTCTTAAAATTAATTTGTTTTTTATATTTTTTCTATTAATACTCATAAACAAACTTAAACTTAGGTAGTAGTTTTCTGGAAATCATATTGTTTTCTTTGTTTTTCCGAGAACTTCTTTTATCGTTTCTAAACCAATAACTTATTATCCTCTCTTTTTAATCAATTTCAATTTTTTAATTTCTTCACAACGTTTTTTTTTTTGTTTTGACCTTTTCTATAAACTTTTCACATGCTTCAATAAGCGACTCATACCTGCGCTCAGGTTTCACCTTTGCAGGTATTATTTCCTTAACACCAAATGATATAGCACACAATGGAAACTGTGACATTAAATGTGGAATTAAGAATGGTTTTATCTATTATCTTTAGTTAGTTGTCTAAGAAATTTATTTAATTTTATTCTATTGTAATTATATAATGAAGATGGCTCGTTACTTATTTTGTATTTTTTTTTATATGGAAAATAAAATTTGATTTGATTTGAAAAAAAAAACTCAGTGCGATGACAACATTCATGTGTGATAATAGACTTCCTTTACATTGTGCCAGTATATATCTAACAGAGCATTGCTATTATTGCAATTACGCATATCAAGTGTCATGACAGACATTATATTCATAAGTGTTCAGTTAATTATTGAGTTTTTTAACTGCTTATTAGACATTCCTTTTTAAGTCATTGAACAGTTATTATTAAATTATTGATCGACCTATTCATTATTAGTTGAACGATATTATTTTAGTGATAGAACCTGTAACATAATAAATTATTCTGTTTTGCTGGTGATGCTTATGGGGCAACCATACATATATAGGCGTATAATATAGCCTAATGTTCCCTGCTTGTAGTACAAAACATATGGGAAATGATCTTCCCTCTAATGCAGGAACCCTGCTGAAAATATAAGATGTGAAAACTTTCCTATATAATGTCAGGGAACAATTTTGTGGCAGTCCCACCCCCCAAGAGAGTGATCATAATTGGCATTTCAAACATAAATTTTCATAAATTAGCGCCATAGTAGACAGCAACGCTGTGCTATGCGTGACGTCACTTGGGCACGAAATTCAAAAATTACTGGCATCAGAAAAAATATTTCAATTATTTTAAATACCTGGCTCAGGCTATCAACACATATCTGTTCACAATTTGAGAGACCTGTTCTTTAATTTAAATCTCAATAATAATTATAAAAGGTGCATAATAATTAGTCAGAAATTGGCATATTCATCCAAGCTTTAACCTAATCATTGAATTTGTCACGATCGAATAAATAAAAGTATGATAGTAAAGTCAATATTATTACATAATTCTAATAGTATAGTTCATAAAAAGATTGTACTCACTTGGAATTCGATCAACGAATTTTATTTGTTGTGAAATGTAAACACTTTCACTTCGTAGGTTAGTCCAGACATGAGTTTGAGATTTGACACAATTCGCATTTAATTTATGAACTGATATTTTTTCACTTCACTATTATTGTGAAAATGTAATTTGAAACACTTTTTGAGCACTTTAATATTATAAATAAATTTTTAAGCCTCAAATGTCAACGTGGTCATCTTATCAGTTCTTATCATCTCCAAACCGGCAAAATTTAGACAGCCGAATTATTTTTTTTAATTAATTTTAAATTAAGTAGAAATGTGAAAGAATCGCTCAAATTCTGTGATAACCTACTGATGAGTTTATTTCATCGTTTATTTTGTTTTTATTCCAAAACTCATCATCATATAGGTCATAAGTCAAAGGTGACTCAATCTAATTATTTTCTGTCTCTCTCTTTCCTAATTTACTTCCTGAATTTTTTGGGGAAGTTTTTCCGTTACTAGACTTGCTACCTGAACCTGGAGCCGAGAGGATCTGCTGGGAAACTACTCTATAAAGTCGCGGTCCATTTTAATTAAAATTTATTAGAAAAGTCTTAAAGTTCCTATTATTTACATGTATTATTATAAATGTATGCTCTTGTTGAAATTTTCGTTGGACGCCTTATTTAAATATTTTGTGAACTTGAACAACGGTGAACCACCTATTCCAAAAGGAGGGCGACTAGCCAGAGTGCAAACCACTGAGGAGTTCCTGTACCGTGAGTTATTCTGAAATTATTTAGTATGGCCATACTCTTGTGTTTAAGTGCGCCGAAATAATACAGTGTCAATTCACCACAAACCAACGTTGATGGTACAATCTCCAACTATTGTAAAGGGCTATTCCAACACGGGACCCGATCATACCCTCCACGTGGGGATTTGAAAATTATAAACTTAAATCTAACTGAAAAAAGATTATTTTAAAAAACTTTATTCAAAAGGAAAATAATCAAATCGCCAGTCTCTGTAGAAAAATTATCCATTTTGATATAATTTGTTCTAATAAACCTGCATAGATCCAATTCAGTATTTGTGTTTTCTATCTGGGTCACCTTGCTCGGTAAAATAGGCTACACTTGTATAGTTTTAAGCAGGTCAAAACGGCAGGGATTGGCGAAATTTGTCCTGGACTTCTACAAATTTCAGTAACACGGCACTGCAAATTTTGGGGAGGTTCAGGGCATTTTTGTCACCCCTTTTTGTGGATTTGGAGGAGCCAAGCTGTCGCATGCGCGCAGCCACAAAAGACCTAACTTCCGGAGCAATTAGATGTATTTTTCCATTTTCAGGAAAATTACTACATCACATCCTCCGTCATAAAAAGGGTATATGACAAAATGGCGCCCGAAGCAGTTGGACCGTGATTGCAGCCTATGGAGATTTGTATAATTGATAATTTATTTCAGGAACTATTTCGTGTGGCAGACACCTAGTTCAACAAATCAGCTGGAGCAGGAACTAACTATTTTATTCTGTATTTCAGATTTCATCTCACATGCCTAGCCAAGCAGGGGGCGTTTTATGTGAATTTTATTTAAATTTAAGAGTGCTTTTGTAAGTAGATTTGCCGAGTAAGGTGCCTATTAAAGTTTTCAAACCCTACGTGGATTGGTCTGGTCATCCTGGGATATTTGTAAAACAAGGGCCTACATTTTTGAGCGATTCTTACAAACTAAAAGCTGTTTCACTCTTTGAATTTAATGAAAATTTATTGAAAATTTTTTATAATCCACTTATAAAATTTTTCTTTAAGCAAATATTAGTTTTTAGGACTTGAAATTTTTTCAATCTACTGTGATTATAGGTCGGTAGCAAATTTATGTTTAAGTGTTTCTATTTGTAACTGTATGTTTTGTGCAAGGTTAAACAAGGCGCAAATTAGCAATTCATTGTCCACAAGAATATTCAACTTTAAAAGAAATATCAGCACACTAGGAATAAAACACTAAATATCCAAGTTGGTGAGACTATTCAATTTCCCTCATTATGGCTGGTAGTAATGACACTTCATCTGTAGTCGAAATAGCAGAGTCTAATAGAAGAGATAGAGATGTTGGCAGTATTTCTTCTGGTAATTTTTGTCTGGGAAATCTAGCTCAAATGTCATCAACTCAAGTTGGAACCCCAGAAGCTAGGATGAACACTGTAGAATCGCCTTCTAATAATTCAGATACTGAATTCAATATTCAGGGGGCAGGGGTTGAGATAGCTGGATCACAACCGATAACACCTAGAGCGTTTCAAGCTATGTTTGAATTACTGCAAGGCCTAAGTAGTCGAATGGATTTAACAAATAGCAGAATAATTGAAGTTAACCAAGACACTTGTAACAGATTGTCTGCCGAAATAAAACAAACAAATAGCAAATTGTCTGCTGATATTCAACAAACAAATAACCGACTGTCTGCTGATATTCAACAAACAAATAACCGACTGTCTGCTGATATCCAGCAAACGAATAACAAAATATCTGAGACAAGCGAAGACACTAACAACACAATAAAAACACAAGTAGACCGAACAAATGGCCACATCTCTGAATTAGAAAATAATTTAACACAAGCTACTGCTCGACTGGATAAGCGTGTTGATGATTTGGGACTCCGTTTTGAAAAAGAACTTCAAGAGGGTTTTCAGAGAATGAGTCAAGAGCTAAATGATAAACATACGACTCTATCATTACAATATAGTGAGAAATGGGAGTCTTTTCAAAACACTTTGACATCTCAATTAGAAACTCACAAATCACAGGTTCAAGAGAGATGTGAACAAACGGAGGCCCGAATTGGTGAACAGATTAGGTCGACATTTGGAGAAACTCAAATAAAAATAAACAGTTTACAAGAGAAACAAGAACAAACTGTTTCTAAATTAGAAATAATTAATACCGCACAGGCCGACTTAACCTCCACTGTACAATCTGTAGTCCAGCAAAATCAGCAATGTACTATTGAAATAAAAGAAACTAATACCAAGCTGCAAGAACATATAGCTAGTACTACGGATTCTTTTAAAAAATTACAGAGGAGAGTAGAAAATGTGAGTGTTCCTAATCAATGTACCACCGATCATCGTCGATTCGCGCACAATACACCGACTCTTGGAATTTTTGACCCACAGAAAAAATCAATGAATGCCATTGAATTTATTCGACAAATTCAGAGCATTGATGAATTGTGTCCAAATCCATGGGAAAGTTGGAAAACCACTCTTTGTAGTTTATTGAGATCAGACGCCCTGATGTCTTTCCAGTCTCAGAAGGAGGAGTTTAATTCACTATCAGACTTTCTCACTAGTTTCAAATCACAATATTGGTCTACTGAAGTGCAACAAGAGTGTCTATTTGAAATACTTAATAGTAGCTTTCAGCCAGAATCGCACATAACCTATCCAGCTTTTGCAGCAAGTTTGAGATATAAGAACACTTTTCTCGATGAGCCTTTATCTGAATCTAGTCTTGTTTCAATAATTTTAAAAGGGTTACCGGAACAAATTCGCATGATTATCGCAGCTGAAAATTCGCACAGTTTCAACGAGTTAGAGAAAACGTTAAGACGCATTCACATAATAACAAATTCCAAGTTGAACAGCAATTCGTGTGACCTTTCGCATAAAGAAAATAAATATATTACAAGCAGACACAGAGAAGGAAATAATAAGCCATATAATGAAAAAGATAAGCAAACTTATGATAAGGAAGGAAAATTTAATAACTTTAATCAACAACACCGATCTAATAACAACGGAAGGTGGTATAACCAAAATAGAAACTCACGTGATACTGAATTCCGGTCGGCAGATAACAATGAAGCTAAGGCAGATAGAGATGATTCCGGTTGCACCGTTTCGTCGCCAGGAGAGACAAGGCAGACAACTGCAAAGTCAGTCGACCGTGTAAACACATCTGCAAGCGGTGCCAACCCTTCTGGACAACCTGCTTCTAAAAACTTCAATCGCGGAAGACAGAATCGGTCCAGCTGACTAAATAATAAATATTTAAGCATTGCCAGGCAAACAGATAATTATTTGAAGGGAAGTGTAGTCCATCAAGTAAGTGCCTGTTCATTGTTTGCCTTACCCTGCAAACAGTACCAGGTCGCACAACCACTTTATCCTACCGGCTTCACTAGATGGCAGAGTCATCAGTCCAAAAGGAAAATGAATGCCCAACTGAGCGGTCAATTCAAATCATCAGTCATACGCGAGGCAGTAAAACCCCGAGTGAGAGTATATAATAAATCACATCATCTACGGGGCAAAGTAAAAATGAAGAGCCAAACAAAGCTGAACAATCATGACATCCCGGTTTTGACAGTATTTCGAGATGATTTTATGGAGGCTTTGCTAGAAGAGCCAAAGGAAGAAGTTAATGGGAACGGTTTCTCTGCTCAAGTTTATGTCAAAATTGGCTTATATGGACTCTCTTTGTCAGCCATGGTTGATACAGGAGCCCAATGTTGTCTGATTCAGGCTGACTTATTTAACAGACTCAAAGGTTTGGTTGACCTTCCTGTGCTGCCCCTTACTGCTACCTTCATTCAGGGAATCAACTCAAGTCGACGGATACGCATTAGTACTCAATGCATGTTGGAACTTCAAATAGGGGGCCAGATTTTTGCCTATACATTCTTGGTGTTACCTCTATCTGGTCCACATATTATTCTGGGATCAGACTTCCTTCAGCATTTTTCTTGCATTATTGACATGCAGCCTCATAAGCCATCCTTATCACTGGCAAATGAATCAAAAATAATCAATTTACCCATACAGTATCAGGCAATTAGTGGTGAGATAAGACACACATTTAGTTTCAATTGTCAAATGAAGGACCTCCTGCCTAAGATGGATCAGCATGAAGCAGAGGAGGCATATGAAGATTTCCATACATTTTACAGTAAACCTTCAACCCACCACCTTGATCAACAAACTGACCTACTCATAGAGCAAACACTGGGTGAAATTCAAGGCCGAACTGATTGGAGCAAGGAAGAGAAGGAACAGGCAATTGAAGTGATCATACGTCATCAAGACGTTTTTTCAGAGCTACCTGGGAAAGCAAGTCATTTCAGCTGTCACCTTGAGGTTAAGCCACATAGCAAATACTATAGGAAATCTTACCCTATCCCATTTTCACGTCGCGAAGCTGCTGCTTGTGAGATTCAACGTATGGAGAGCTTGGGGATTATAGAACCTTCTTCATCTTCTTACAGCTTGCCTATTGTATGTGTTGCTAAGAAAGATGGGTCTGTGCGATTATGTCTTGATGCTCGCCTGTTAAACCAAATACTTGAAGATGACCGCGAAGCACCTGCCCAAATAGACCAAGTACTTCAAACATTCCACAACAAAACAGTCTATTCTACTGTGGATTTGAGCTCAGGGTATTGGCAGGTACAGGTGGAAGAAGAGTCTAGGGACTATCTGTCATTTGTTTTCAATGGGCAAAATTATCGCTTTACCCGGTTGGCATTTGGAGT
The DNA here is from genome assembly GCA_948455865.1 of Conomelus anceps. Classification (NCBI taxonomy): domain Eukaryota; kingdom Metazoa; phylum Arthropoda; class Insecta; order Hemiptera; family Delphacidae; genus Conomelus; species Conomelus anceps. Next base: position 59,936,176 of record OX418217.1, on the reverse strand, counting down.
GAGGAATGCTATGGCCATATTCATAAAGTGTCTGAGACAAGCACTGGGTGAAGATGTACATGATTTCTGCACATTGTATGTTGATGATGGTATCATCTCATCAATGGGAGTACTTGAGCATTGTCAACATCTTGATACCATCTTCAGTCGTCTTAGAAAATGTGGGATGAAGCTTCGCCTTTCCAAATGTCATCTCTTTAAGAAGCAAGTCACTTTCCTTGGCCATATCATCTCTCCGGAAGGTATCACCCAGGATGAAGAAAAGCTATCTGCCATCAGAAATTTTCCTTCACCTGCAAATCGAAAACAACTGCAGAAATTTGTTGGTTTCCTACAATTCTACAGGCGCTTCAATAAACAGCTGTCCCACTACACTGCTCAGCTGGGTCATGTCTTGTCATCAAATAAGCCCTGGAAGTGGACAGATAGGGAGGAGGCCATATTCCAACAAATAAAAGAGAATTTCCTACAGGTGGTTATGCTGGGGCATCCAAATTTATCTCAACCCTTCTACATCAACACTGATGCATCTCACTATGCTCTCGGGGCAGAAATTTTTCAGGTTGATGAAGAGAATGAAAAACAGGTCATAGCATTCTTCAGCAAGACACTAAATCAAGCACAAAGGAGATACACAACCACTGAGAAGGAGCTCCTGAGTATTGTGGAAGTCTGTTTAAAATATCGAACCTTGCTTTTGGGACATAAGATTTTCATAAACACTGATCATCGAGCTCTCACTTTCTTCAAAACAGCCAAGCTAACCAACAACCGTTTGTCAAGATGGTTCCTCACCCTACAGGAATTTGATCTGCATATCACTCATCTTCCTGGTCGAAGTAATGCCACCGCTGATTTTCTGTCACGGGAAGTTGATGCAACCTATGTGCAAGACACCACCTTCAGATGCTATCTGACTGATCGTTTCCATGGACTTGAATACCCCAAGGATATCATGCCCATTGAACATAGGCATACTTTAAGCTTGCACCAATTGGAGATGGAACAACAGAAAGATGTGAGCATCAAGAAGATACATCAGCAACTCTCTGTTAACCCAAGAGCAGAAGCTAAGCCAGAACATTTAAAATGGTATCGTCTTCACAACAACTTGGTTTTCTGTCGGCGAGAATTACAGTCATCAAACTGGAAGGTGCTGATACCGCAGAGTTTGGTAAATGATGTAATAAGAGAAACTCATGAAAGGTTGGGGCATTTCGGCTCTCGAAAAATATATATGGCCATTCAAGAGTTGTGCCACTTCAAAAATATGCACCGCCAAGTGGCTAAAATTATTGCTGCCTGCGATGTCTGTCAGAGGACAAAGCATAACCGCTTCACTATCCGAGGACAAATGATTCCTATTCTTCCATCTGAACCTTTGGAAATAATTTCTGCTGACATCTATGGCCCACTACCTGTGGCTGCTGGTCGGAAAAAGTTTGTTTTTGCAGTCACTTGTCTTTTTTCCAAATACACCAAATTCTACCCAGTGGGAAAGATTACAGGTGAAAAACTGGCTAACTTTATTATCCAAGATTGGTGCATCAATATTGGCAAACCAGAAAAAATTTTGGCAGACAATGCAACTTATTTTAGAAGCCCAAAATGGCAGAAAAAATTGGTGGATGCTGGTATACAAGTTTTATACACCACGCGATACAACCCCAGTGCCAATCCTGTGGAAAGGAAAATGGCAGAGATATCTCGATTCATGCGAGCCTATGCTAGTCATGCACACACTCACTGGGTTAGATATTTGCCATTTCTTGAGGAATGTCTAAATCATTCATATAATGAAACTATTGGCAGCACTCCTCATGAAGTAATGACAGGCGAACCTAGCATGCACTTTTTGCGCCAACTGATTGAATTTCCAGATGAGCAACAGCGACCACAGCCAGAACTTATCCAGCTAGTCCAAAGGAGACTGAAGAAAGCAGCATCTGCCCGGAAGAAGTACCATGATCGTGCATGCAAATCATTTGAATACCAGCCAGGCCAAGAAGTCTTAGTACGGCTGCACAAATCTTCTGATTCTTTGGGGAAGCTAACAAAGAAATTTTTTCACCTGTATGAGGGCCCTTTCATAGTGGAAGCTGTCTCCAACTACAACACAGTGAAACTGGCTGATCCCAAGAATAACTCCAGTCTGGGTTGGGAAAACGTTCAGAATGTCAAACCCTACCAGAGAGTCATATAGGTTGTACTATCTGCATTTACCATTGTGGCCCAATGTGAGGTGATCTTAGTAAAGTCTGGCCAAACAATATGTTTGCTACAGGACACTTAGAATGTACTGCCAGCGAAGCAAACACCTGGTTGGATGGAGCACTGTGCTGAAGAAAATTCCAGTCACCAGCCGCCTTCCAGGACATCAGACTGTAGTGCTGCAAGAGTCATCTACAAGGAGGAGTGTACATCCAGGATCGTTGATCAACGCCAGGAGAAGTCATCGCCACTCCAGCACCAAGACATCATCCAGGAATCCTGTCTGATGTGCCACTGACTTGCACAAAGCATACAGCCTAGGTGTTAGGTGTAACTTTATGTATTTTGAATGTATTATTAAGTTTAAATAATGATATAAACAGATTTTTGCATCAGCGCACTTTGAAAGTATAATAAATATAACTTATAAATTATTAAAAAGTATAAAAAAAAAATTTGTGATATTATGTATCTTTTAAATTAATTTTGTTATTTATTGTTGGTGTCATGTACTTGAAAAAAAAGAAGCTATTTATTGGTGTTAATAAAATATTAATTTCTTGGCAAAGAATTCGTAAAAAAAAACAACTGTCTGTGATAATCATCACTTATTAGAAACAATTGTTAAAAACAAATGTGTTATCCTAATTTTTCAAAAAATTATTGGAAGTAGTGTATATTTTGTGATTAATTGAAATTATTTGTTTGCCAGTTAGAGCAAAGTTTCTAAGAAACCACTCATTAATCATCTTGTATTGCAAGAAAATTAAATATAGAATCTATGTTATGTTATGTTATCATTTAAAAATGTTATGCTCATTATTAATTTGTAGAGATATTATGTTATGAAGCAACTGGAAACAAAAGAAAAATTTGGTACAATATCACTTTACAAATTAGTGTTATTATTGTTAAGGATAAAATGAAATACTTGAATTGAAAAAGAAAAACAAGATTAATCTTAAAATTGTAATGAATTGTTGTACAAAGTACATTTATTATGATATTATTATGTTATTTATGTTTAATTGCTCAAATAATTTATGTTATTATTATATTCAATTAGCATGCATTAGAATTATATTCTATAATATATTTATGTGTTACGGTGGAAGATGAAAATAATAAAATAGAAACTAGGAGACTGAACTGGTTTATAATTTGTTACAAAAAGCAAATAATGAACAGGAGCTATAGGAACTTTAGTCATACTTGAGTAGAAATCAGGAATAGAAGAGAGCATAAGAAAATGAAAACTATAATGAAAATTCATGTGATAGGTTTATTTGCACTATAAAAAGAAAAACAATGTAATTAATTTTATGAATATGAAAAGAACAGGATATAAAGAAAATGCCATGTGATAAAATATCATTATTGCCATTATTTGTAAAAACAAATAATTATACATCTAGTCATTAGGCCATTAATCTGAACAGCCATACAATGCCAGCCTCTCAAATAATTAGAGTTGTCTATTATTCACCTCAGGAGCTTATAAATAGGGCTTTTAAGCTTGTATGCTTGCCCAACATTATTGTGAGGGATTTATTCCCATCTTTTGCACATTGTGCTTGTTATTATTGTATTCTATGGGAGTATCCCATTTGGCATTGACTTAGATTTTTCTGGATGTATTGTCAAACACCAGTAATCGAAGTAATGTATTCTTATTTTTGAGTCTGTTAGGGCACATTGACCCAACAACTCTAGGCTATATGCCTTTATTTTAAAGAAATTTCATGTATGTGATATTTCTTATCTTGTTTGATGTTACATTTATTTGTTAATCCTGAGAGGTGTAGACAAGGCTGTGATATTTGTGTTTAATGTTAAGTGTTCTAAATATTAGAAACCATTAAATGGCAAAAATGTTCTAAATTGTTAACTATAAGTTGCAATAGGTTAAGTATAAGCCTGACTTAATTTGTTATAAAGCCTTTCATGGCTGAAATCCTTTATAAAGGGGGCGATGTCAGGGAACAATTTTGTGGCAGTCCCACCCCCCAAGAGAGTGATCATAATTGGCATTTCAAACATAAATTTTCATAAATTAGCGCCATAGTAGACAGCAACGCTGTGCTATGCGTGACGTCACTTGGGCACGAAATTCAAAAATTACTGGCATCAGAAAAAATATTTCAATTATTTTAAATACCTGGCTCAGGCTATCAACACATATCTGTTCACAATTTGAGAGACCTGTTCTTTAATTTAAATCTCAATAATAATTATAAAAGGTGCATAATAATTAGTCAGAAATTGGCATATTCATCCAAGCTTTAACCTAATCATTGAATTTGTCACGATCGAATAAATAAAAGTATGATAGTAAAGTCAATATTATTACATAATTCTAATAGTATAGTTCATAAAAAGATTGTACTCACTTGGAATTCGATCAACGAATTTTATTTGTTGTGAAATGTAAACACTTTCACTTCGTAGGTTAGTCCAGACATGAGTTTGAGATTTGACACAATTCGCATTTAATTTATGAACTGATATTTTTTCACTTCACTATTATTGTGAAAATGTAATTTGAAACACTTTTTGAGCACTTTAATATTATAAATAAATTTTTAAGCCTCAAATGTCAACGTGGTCATCTTATCAGTTCTTATCATCTCCAAACCGGCAAAATTTAGACAGCCGAATTATTTTTTTTAATTAATTTTAAATTAAGTAGAAATGTGAAAGAATCGCTCAAATTCTGTGATAACCTACTGATGAGTTTATTTCATCGTTTATTTTGTTTTTATTCCAAAACTCATCATCATATAGGTCATAAGTCAAAGGTGACTCAATCTAATTATTTTCTGTCTCTCTCTTTCCTAATTTACTTCCTGAATTTTTTGGGGAAGTTTTTCCGTTACTAGACTTGCTACCTGAACCTGGAGCCGAGAGGATCTGCTGGGAAACTACTCTATAAAGTCGCGGTCCATTTTAATTAAAATTTATTAGAAAAGTCTTAAAGTTCCTATTATTTACATGTATTATTATAAATGTATGCTCTTGTTGAAATTTTCGTTGGACGCCTTATTTAAATATTTTGTGAACTTGAACAACGGTGAACCACCTATTCCAAAAGGAGGGCGACTAGCCAGAGTGCAAACCACTGAGGAGTTCCTGTACCGTGAGTTATTCTGAAATTATTTAGTATGGCCATACTCTTGTGTTTAAGTGCGCCGAAATAATACAGTGTCAATTCACCACAAACCAACGTTGATGGTACAATCTCCAACTATTGTAAAGGGCTATTCCAACACGGGACCCGATCATACCCTCCACGTGGGGATTTGAAAATTATAAACTTAAATCTAACTGAAAAAAGATTATTTTAAAAAACTTTATTCAAAAGGAAAATAATCAAATCGCCAGTCTCTGTAGAAAAATTATCCATTTTGATATAATTTGTTCTAATAAACCTGCATAGATCCAATTCAGTATTTGTGTTTTCTATCTGGGTCACCTTGCTCGGTAAAATAGGCTACACTTGTATAGTTTTAAGCAGGTCAAAACGGCAGGGATTGGCGAAATTTGTCCTGGACTTCTACAAATTTCAGTAACACGGCACTGCAAATTTTGGGGAGGTTCAGGGCATTTTTGTCACCCCTTTTTGTGGATTTGGAGGAGCCAAGCTGTCGCATGCGCGCAGCCACAAAAGACCTAACTTCCGGAGCAATTAGATGTATTTTTCCATTTTCAGGAAAATTACTACATCACATCCTCCGTCATAAAAAGGGTATATGACAATAATTTTAAATAGAGTTCAAAAAGAGGAATTGAAGCTGATAATTTAACTAGCATAACATTATAGTATGGGGATGAAAATACATATATAGGCTACGGTAGCAGAATATTATGTCATAGAATTAGTGTAATGAGCTCCCATTAATATTTTCACATATTTTTTTCATCTCAGACTGAGATTAAGAGTGATCTCAGATTCAAAATGAACCTATCAGTGTAACTTACATTGTAGGTACTCTATAAATATTTGGCAGATTGGTAAACTGCGGGTTTCTTCAAAACACCAGTTTGATATATAGCATATATCATTACTATAATGTAGCCTAGAATACTTAAATTAAAATTAAAATTTTTGCCACAATCAAGGAATAGTCAAAATATAGTTAGGCCTATGCTTATTGCGTTTTTGGAATGCTGCTAGTAATTTTTTCTGAAGATACCGTGTATTCTTTTTGCTTCTTTGATAGCTTTTTGAGTATTTTTGAAGAATCCTATCCTTTACCAATAGGAATTACCTGTGACAGATTTTAGACAATATATTAATTATTTATGGGATTACTCGATTTTTTGAATAGTATACTAACAAAAGGACTCTGTTCCCGTTTATTGTCTTCAGTCGTAATTATGTTATAAATAACTTACCATGTCTTTATTTTTCAGAGAACTGATTTGGAAAATCCAACTGAAGTAATCATATCAGGAAATTATCTAGGCTACAATTTAAAAGTGAACAAATACTAAAATATCCAGGCATTGTATATAGAAACAAATTAACAGTGTCATTAGTGTTGGAAGCAACAGTTGAAAGAGTGATACACAGTGCAGAACAAATCTCTTCAGCAGTCACAACTAGTCATCATGCATATTAACTTTTTTATAGTTGTACTAATTATCTGCTGCTCGCACATCACGCATTTATTAGGTAGAATACTGTCGTACTTCTATAGTAATTCAGTTTGGATGTGATTCAGTGACGTAATATTAATTTTCCATTAATGTTGCTTTTTTGAAACCATTGTTTAAATATCACAAGCATTTTTGTTTGAAGCATTGGTTGGAATATCTCATGAGTTACTGTTATATATAACTTATGTTGTTGAAGGAAATGATAAAACTACTATATTCAAGACACTATGCAAAATGAACATCTTTCATGAACTGATTTTATTCATGATTTATCACATAAGTATATTTTGACATGTAGGCCTATGTACCCTAAACTTTGTGGTGAGGTTATGTTTCTTCTACTATAGTTAGACAATTTTGGTACCAGCCTCTATCACATTTTGCAAATTTCCAACAGAAACAAAGCAAGGATTTCGTACCATATAACTAACATTGACTTTATTCATTGATGATATGTGTACGGAATTACAATTAATAATTTGCCTTGATCATTTAAATGAATGGTGTGTAGTATTATTAATAAGTGATCCATAGAGTGCTTCATTTCTTACCATTTGAATAATTAGACTTTTTCTAATTTATCTGGAAGTAAACTGATCACAATCGGTCTATGTAAAGCTATTCACTCGCATTTGGTGTCACTGCCAAACCATATATTATAAATTTGAATATTCATTGATCTTTTGATTATATATCTATATAAATAAAATTATAGTTTTGTCTGTACATTTATTATCAGAATTATATATTTCTTGGTTATTTCTACGTTTTATTAATTAAAGAAGCCAATACAAGTCTTATCTCAATTTCTGTCTGTTTGTCTGTCTGTCACGACCCCGAAGGCATTTTACGCGGCCTTCTCCTGAAAAACGAAAGCATCGATCGGGATTTAAGTTATTTATCAGTATTGAAAACTTTTTTGACAATGTCTTCAGCTATAAAAAACTAAATTAAAATTTTTTAACAGAATAATAAACGTTTAAAAACCAAGTATTGTGCGATTTTGGATACATTTCTTCTCAGTTTTATCACCATTCATATAACAACAAATCACGTGATATATCAATCAGCTGTTCTCTGTTGTTAAATGATATGTATGTATTATTTCTAGAAATAGTCCGTACCAAGGACGGGTACAATAGCTAGTCTTCTATAAAAATAAAATTAGAGTTTTGTCTGTACATTTATCAGAATTATATATGTTTTGGTTATTTTTATGTTTTATACATCAAATAAGCCGAAAATAGTATTATCTCATTTTCTGTCTGTCTGTCTGTCTGTCTGTCTGTCACGGCCCCAAAGGCATTTTACGCGGCCTTCTCCTGAAAAACGAGAGCATCGATCGGGATTTAAGTTATTTATCAGTATTGAAAACCTTTTTGACAATGTCTTTAGCTATAAAAAACTAAATTAACTTTTTTTTTAACAGAATAATAAACGTTTAAAAACCATGTATTGTGCGATTTTGGATACATTTCTTCCAAGTTTTATTACCACATAAGAATAAGAACAAATCACGTAATTTATCATGATATATCAATCAGCTGTTCTCAAATACAAATGGTGGGCCCTTCGCGGCATTATTTACGCTGTCTGCAGACTTGTGTAGTCGGAGCATTGCAGTCTTTTAGGAAACATATGTCTGGTGAATCAAAGCTCATCTTATGTTTTATCAATTATTTCTTTGTTGAAAAAAAAAACAAAATTTTCTAATTTAAATTTATCAAAACAAAAATTAACATTTTAGGAAGGTGTGGTTTGTGCTAGGCTCTTGGGAATTCGCCAGGTAGCACTATTATTACTACATAAGAACAAATCACGTAATTCATCATGATATATCAATCAGCTGTTCTCAAAAAATATTCTCTCTGATACCTGTCACTGAATTGCTTACTTTCACACGATCTGTCTGTCACGGCCCCAAAGGCATTTTACGTGGCCTTCTCCTGAAAAACGAGAGCTTCGATCGGGATTAAAGTTATTTATCAGTATTGAAAACCTTTTTGACAATGTCTTTAGCTATAAAAAACTAAATTAACTTTTTTTTAACAGAATAATAAACGTTAATAAACCAAGTATTGTGGGATTTTGGATACATTTCTTCTAAGTTTTATTACCACATAAGAACAAATCACGTAATTTATCAATCAGCTGTTCTCAAATATAATCTGAATGGTGGGCCCTTTGCGCCGTTATTTACGCTGTCTGCAGACTTGCGTAGTCGGAGCATTGCAGTCTTTTAGGAAACATAAAAATGACTGGTGAATCAAAGCTCATGTTATGTTTCATCAATTATTTCTTTGTTGAAAAAAAAATTCTAATTTCAATTTATCAAAACAAAAATTAACATTTTAGGAAGGTGCGGTTTGTGCATAGAACTATAAACTATAGTTTATAGTTCTATGGGTTTGTGCCAGGCTCTTGGGAATTCGCCAGGTAGCACTATTATTACCACATAAGAAAAAATCACATAATTTATCATGATATATCAATCAGCTGTTCTCAAAAAATATTCTCTCTGATACCTGTCACTGAATTGCTTACTTTCTAAGTTGTTTACTAAGGGCCCGTTCACACGATACATTTTTTGTGCAGTACAGTAAATTTGCTGTATCAGTTATTTTGCAGTGCTTTCATTTGCATGTACATTTCATATTGTATGTTCACACAATACTGTTTCGACTGGATCCAATAAAAAAGCTGTTCTAGCCATTTCTACATTCGGTTTTGTCTTCGAAAACTGTATCGCTAAAATCAGCTGTACCGCAAAATAACTATGTGTATTTATTTATTTATTTTATTTATTTATTTATTTGATGAAATTATTATTTGGTGGCACATGTATTGTACCGGTAATGGATATGTTCAAACGATACACTTATTATGCTGGAAGCAGTCTTCAGATCGTCAGCATTGATCTCCTTCATTGATATTCTTCAGCATTGATCTTCTTATTAGTGAATTCCAGTGTCCAGAAGTGGAAGACATTAATTGTGAAAATTTAATTTCTCTAATATATGAGAGACCCGCCTTGTGGGACAAGACTTAACATTAATATAAAAATAAAGAGAGAAAAATGTGTGGAATATTGAAACCAGAATTTGCGTACTTTGATCAAAATTTAAGAGAAACCTTCAGTAAGAAACTTATTTGAAAAAATCTTACACAAATAAAAAAAATCCTGGACTGGAATAAATAAATCTGAACTGGAAGCTCAATGGAAGAAGGAGGAGAGCACAGCAATAAGCAGCAAAGCCGGACCGTGTGAACATCACAGTACAGTTGACGCCGTACAGTAAAAAAACCGTACCGCAAAAAAACTGTATCGTCTGAACGGGGGGGCCTAAGCTGCTAACAACTTCATGATCGTTGCTATCAAAAAAGCCGAAACATATTTAGTCTTATTTCTAAACATAATCCGTACGAAGGACGGGCACAATAGCTAGTTTTTCTTGTAAATTAAAACTTTTATTGCTCTAAAATAGACATTCTCCCACAGAGTTTTCTTGGGGCTTATTCTGCTATTTTTGCTCCCACATAATGGTTGCATGTATGAAAACTTATAAATTACAACGGTTTGAATGACTTCAGATATTTGTTTCTAAATTGTAGTCAACGCTATAGTATATAATGTCATAAAAAGTGATCAATTGCAAGTGAACACACAATGAAAATTAATTCCTTACAATTACGTGTTACTATTATATTCGTAACAATTAGAATGACAAGTTTTATTAACTTATTATTGTAAATTCATCGACTTGCAGTCAATCTTTAATTATGAATAAATAGGCTAATATTCCTACTCACTCTTGGCCAAAAGTTTTTAAGTTATAGAAACTTATCTTCAATTATTTATTCACAATTAAAAATTGACTGCAAGTCGTTAAATTAATTTACAATAATAAATTAATATTAACAACGCAGATCGTTGTAGAACAAAAATCCAAGAACAAGTTTTAGTTTTTCTAATATCAGAAGATCTCATTCAAAAGTAACTTCGATCAGAAAACCCAGCTCTTTTGATGGTATAATGAAATTTTCAGTCTTGATTTAAAACAAACATAATATGAGCAAAAACGTGCACGATTATTATCATGTTAGTTACAGTAGCCTATTCGTCATATTATGTTAAATACATCAACTGTATTATCAAAGTGGATACAATTATTCAATGGTAGCTTAACCGACTATTTCTTGTATTTCACAGGAGAGAAAATTAATCTTCGCCATCTCCGTCAATTAGGGGGCTTCAACAATAATTATAATGCCTTTGGTAGACCAGAATTAAATGGAAATAGTTTCATCGGTGCTGGATTTCGCCCTCCAAGTTTATCTGGAGCACTCAGCGAATCAGCTAGTTTCAATTTTGAAACGCCTTTTGGAGGAATCTCAGCTAGTGAATCAGGATCTTTTGGAACAAAGTAATTACCGCTATCACTTTATAGAAACTTGAAAAATATTATTTATTATATATGTTTTACAATGAATCTGAAGCAGAAGAATAATAGCTATACTGTTAAAATAGCTGCAAAGTGACGTGAAAATACAGCCAGAGATTAAATAAACAAAAATGATATCTTCTTGGACACCTTTCACTCACAGTCTTCAGTATTCTAAATGTCACAAAAAACGACTGAACTCTGGATAAAGGAATGACATTTTTTTATATAATTTTATAAACTACCTTCAACATGTATAAAAGATTTGCAGTTCAACCCATAAGCCAACTAAATTTATCTTCTTAAATATTAAAAATGAATCATATTCATCTACAGAAACAGAAGATAAAAGAATAATAATTGATAAGTTTAAATGGCAAAAAAAATTGCTTTCTAAGTCAATCATTGGTCTTTATTAATTTCTGGATTTCTTGTTCCATGACTTAATCATGTCTTTATTAATGTTGAAGTGAAACTCAATTATTGTTATTTTGTAATAATTGCATGCTACGTGGTAAAATCTGTTGCATACAGTGAAAATAAGCATCATTACTTTTATGGTTACTTACAAGTTATTGAAGTTTGGAAATAAATCTTATAAATCGATTGACTTGGAATCTAATAATTTGATTAAATGTGGATTAATAATCTCTTTAATTGATTATTTCTGTTCATATAGGGTCGAGTAATAATATTCCATAACAGCAATAATATTGTAGGAGCTGCATCTGGGAAATTCTTCTCTATAAGATATGAAAAATTTGAATTGGCAAGCAAAAATCTCTATTTTGAAAAATCTCAACAAATTGTACATATTTGAAAATATTGAATTGATTTTTCAGTGGTGCTTAATGAATAATTCGTCCAGGATTGCCATACAATAAAATTATTATTCTGAATCATTTTCACATATAATTTAAAAAAATAGGACTTTTTTTAGAGGTAGGCCTATAGAACTTTAAGTTGGCAGCACTGCTTCCAGTGGCAAACATTTTGTCAACTAACAGCTGATTAGTGTTCAGTAATGTTTGCCATTTTATCATGCATAGAGTGACACCTGAATAAAGCATGCAAATTGTGAAGATTTACATTGAAAACATGGTTCCATTCACGAAACATATTCACTATGTCCATTTTATGGTCAACATAATTGTCCATCAGAGCAATTAATAAGATTAACAATGGAACAATTATTTGCATCAGAGTAGATGCATATCATCAATTTTTCTTTACACATGATGCTCTAGAAACAGTATTTATTGTATGAGTATAATAATATAATATTATTATTCCATTTTCTATATCCATACTCTATACATTTGAACATTTTCATTCAGAGAGTAAAAGTTCAAATTTGAATAATATGCATGATTTCTTCACTTTTTCAGTTTTCAAGGATGACTTATATCATCATATCAATGGAAGTAATGTCCAGTAGTTTCATAAAACAAATACGGCAGTCATCTTGCGAGTAAGAAAGATGTTGGAGACAAATTAATTTACTAATAGTGTACTCTACACAATGCTTGATTAAAATTATATGAAATATATATTATTCTATAGTAGAATGAGAACATCACTATCTCTTCCTGCGATCTCTGCATCTCTCATAAAATCACTCAATGTGTACATGAAGAATGAATAAAATAAATAATTATTTTGATTATCAATCATTAACCATGTTGACCTCAATAGATGTAGACTACAAAGGACCAACTTTCTCAAGAACTTTAGAGAACAATTTATATTCATACAGTGTCATTTAATTTCTGTCAAGCAATTTTTTTGTTAGTGCCAAACTCTTGTATAGAATAAACAGAAACAGTCATACACTACTATACTCTCATACACATACACTCATATACTCTCATGTCATTTCTGTTAATGGGAAGTAATAATGCTGTTTGCCCTTTCTACTCCCCACACAGCACAAAACCTCCCAGGGACATTCCATTTTGGTTCTGTATGTTCTATAAATGTCCCGGGACTTGTGGGATGTTCAGAGGACCTACAAAGAATATTCCCAGAGAAACATTTCAACAGACAAAAATTCAATTTTTTTCTGATATTAGATGTATGTAAAGCAAAATAAATAACACTCATTGTCAAATTTTACAAAAAAACTCATATAAGTTCCTCATGTTCTGTAAACATCCTAGGACCTAAGGAATGTGCAGATCATGTTCTCAGAAGGTACCGCAGAACTTCATTGTCAAAATCGATTTGAGATATTTGCATATATGCTGAGAATGTTCTAGGGATGTACCAGGGACATAGATAGGAACATTCCATTTTGGTTCCATACCTTCTATAAATGTCAGGGGACATGTGGGATGTTCCAAGGACCTACAAAGAATATTCCCATAGAAACATTTCAATAGACAACAATTTTCTGCTTTATCTGATGTTTTGCAAGTATTCATGTATTTGTAAAAAAATATATATAAAACTCAAATTTCACAAAAAAACTGATATAGGTTCCCCATGTTCTGTAAACATCCCAGGACCTAAGGAATGTACTGATCATGTTCTCAGGAGGTTCCACAGAACTTCATTGCCAAAATCGATTTGAGTTATATGCATAAATATGCTGAGAATGTTCTAGGGACATGCTGTGGATACCAAATTACAATTTTCCGCAAATTCCCTGAATTGAGTCAAGGGGAAGGGATCGAGCTAAAAATATTAAATTCACATTAATTATGCAATTTTCATTGTAGAACCCGATGGCATTCACAGAACTGATCTATTTTGCTCGAATGTTGAGATATCAATAAAAGAATGATTATTCATATTTATATTGTAATAATTGGTGAAGCTCGTGACAACTTTTAAAAAGTTCCCTAGGTAGGTCTATATTTCTGTCAAACGCTTATCAGTGGGTAAAAATGACAAGTCATAATTTCAAGTATTTGAACGGAAATTAAATTTGAATATCTGACAGAGCCATGCTGAAGTGCTACAAAAAATACTTAGTCCTGAAAATTGGCTAAGAACGGTTCATAAATATGTGAGATATTATTTTCAATTGAAATAGAAAATTTCACTTTTGTAACAATGCTGAACATCTCTTTCCTACTTCTGCTTGACTCAGAGAGCGCTCCTTACATTAAAAAATGAAAACTATTTTGTCTATTTTCATCAATATTCTGCAGAAGCTTAAGCTTTAAACTTGAGATTGACAGTGATCATGTATTTTTCAAAATTGAAATTTATGGAATTGTAGGAGTTCTATTATTTTGCTTTTTCAGATTACATTTAAATCAGTACTACAAACAGGAAAAACATTAATTATTAATTTAAGGATGCATAGGTATTTTGAATGTTTTGGCGCACTTAGCATCAAACTGCCAATAGGCAAGCAGCCAATCACAAGCAGAGACCCAGGAACGCGTTGTGTCAACAACAGTCAAGAGAGCGTAGCAGCGCAACAGATTTCGGGTTAAATAATTATATCCCAGTGGACTCCAAGAAGATTTTCATACAGTGCATACAAACAGTGATTTTAATTATGTTGATGGCTAACATGGGAAAATTTTGGAAACATGATATCTCATGTGTTTAATATAATAGGCCCACTCCAGTATCCTCCTCGGTCTAATCTAGAGACCACCATGCTTCCACCGCTGCGCGCCGCCATTTTAATTCACTAATTCGTGACTCGTTACGTTGTTAACTCGTTAGCGTTCAGTGTCCGTTAGCATTTTTTCGCATTTCAAGATTTCAGCTATAAAATTTAAAGGTAAGATACATTTATTATTATATTTATTAACCGTTCTATCATGGTGCATTTTGTGTATTAGGCTAGCTAGTTATTTAATGTACGTGCTTATTACAATACTTTTTGAAGTCAAACTTTTTCAAGGTATAACCCAAACCATAGATAAACTATTTATAATGTATTTAGATAAAATATAACTGTATAGGGTAATTGTGCCGCAGATGTTAGCAAATAAAAAATCACTTGAAACTTCACCAGATTGTAGTACAGTATTATGTCTCCTGATCACAATTATCAAGTTTTTAAGTGTCGGTCTCAATTAAATAATTAATTATTCAATATTGAAAACCTACCTTTCGAACAGAGCCCCAAAATGACTAACTTCATCAATTAACTTTAATTGAGTGTTTAGAATGCATGAATCTTTGTAACACAATAATTTGCATTTTAATTTATTAATTATTTACTCATGCAATTTATCTACTTAATAATAAAGGCATTTTCAATTTGTTCCAAAATCTCATCACTTGATGCATCGCACATAATTATACATAACCTGTAGCCAGCTAGCCACAGCCTGGGTTTTAGCACAGATTACAGAACAACAGATTTAGTTGTCTGTGGTTTTAGGCTTTTGGATGTGCGAACATTTCACGCATGCGCAGAAGCGTAGTCTGCGTGAATGGAATGAAGTGGAATGGAAACTAAAATGGACCTGCTTAACCAAACCTTTCCTAACCTGGCTAGATGTGACTGAACCACCTTTGAAATACCTTTAAATATTTACCTTTAAACCTTTTAAATATTTACAGAGGTGGTTCAGTCACATCTAGCCAGGTTAGGAAAGGTTTGGTTATGCAGTTCCATTCCAGTTTCCATTGATGTTCTGATGTAGATGGCACTGATATAATCCATTGGCACTAATCCTTGATGGCACTCCATTGCTCTAACTATCTGTTCGTCTATGATGTTATGCTTAAGGTACTATAAAGGCTTTTCAGAGCCGTATTTATGTTCAAAAGGTGAGTTTTTAATATTGAATAATTAATTATTTAATTGAGACCGACACTTAAAAACTTGATAATTGTGATCAGGAGACATAATACTACGATTTGGTGAAGGTTTCAAGTGATTTTTTATTTGCTAACATCTGCGGCACAATTACCCTGTATAGTATTATCTTTGCTAAGGGTTGAAAAATATTTTCAATTTGCTGTAAAAGTAAAACGTCATGCTTTTCTAATAATTATGTCTACATGGCTGAATTTTACATTACCTGCCCAGTTAGTAATTGGCTTCAAATTTAGTTACGGAATTGGATCATTTTCATAATTTACACCATTGATAATAATATAAAGGTTATGGTATCTCTACTTATATTGGCCATAGCGGAAATATGTTATTTCCTCCATGGTGTTGGCTACTTTTTTCGTAGCAAGTCTCATAATTCTACTATTTATTGATAGATTTTTTTTTTTTTATAGAAAAATTTCTATCAAAAAGTGTAAATATTAATCTTCATAAGTGTCATCTGTGTCATCTTCATATCATCTATTAATGTCATCTTTATAAGGTGCCTATATAATTGGAACCTAAGCCTTTGCAACTCAAATACCTCACATCATTACCTTACAATAATGTAAAACAGAAAAAATGATGCAATTTGAAAAAATGATGCAGAAACATTTCTTGATTTTGTATAAAAAAGCAATTTGTATTCTGTTTTGCATTAAGGGCAATCCTTATTGGAAAAAATGATGGTATAAATTTACACAATAACTATAGTGATTAATACACAATAACTGTTAACAAACCACATAGATTTGTATTAATTTCATGAATATAATATCAATTCTGGGTTTTAACACATTCAAGAAACAAACCATTGAACTATTTCACACTGCATTGAGACTAAACTATGGAAATAATGATGCACGTTTTAGCGCAATGCCGTTTCACTCTGTTGTCAAGAGCATCCTCAGGTGCTTTTGACAACAGAGTGAAATGGCCATCACACCAAAACATGAGTCGTTATTTTTCCATAATCAAGTCTGAATACAGTGTCAAACAGTTCAATATTATATTATACTTGTGTATCTGGAAACGAGGATGGATATATAGCACCTAACAAACCATGTTTGAGGTTTCATTAGTTTTAATTGTTTCAGATACGGCAAGAAGTTTGAAGGATGAAGCCACAAATGCCGAAATGGCTGAGCCAATCAAAAAATGGCTTGTGAAAGCGAAAGAGAGAATGGAGAGAGAGTAAGCATTCACAGTTTTTATCTTCTCTCATAAATGATAAGCTTTCTGTCATAAAAGTCGCCGAACCTAGGCCCATATCATATGAGCAGCTTTGTATTGTGAATCAGATCAAAGGGAAACTAACAACCACCTGTTAAAAAATATTTTTGTTGTCATAATCACACCAAGTGTAATAAATTCATTATCAAGAACCTGATGGGGCTTTCTTGCAATTGTGCTACAGTCCATCTGTCTGTACTCAAAATAACTCAAACAGTCTAGATTCTTGAAACTTTGTATAAAGCTTCAGCTTCATCTGAGTACAAGAAAGATCCATATTGATTTTGGACTTTTAGGATCAAATATAACAATAATTATGATGAAAAATAGATGAACACTATAGCATTTAGGTTAGCTTAGACCAAGGCATTTAGAATATACCTTGCTTAGACTAGCTCCATGCTATCAATTGAATCATATGGTCAATGTGATGAATTTTCAATCATATGGCTGATGGTTTTTACATTGGAGGGATGCAAAGACAACGTGTAGTCAGAGCCTCACTTTAGGTACTATATATAACATGTGATTGGAGAATCAGAGATAGAATATATCGGTTTATATTGATGACAAACTTGACTTAAAACCAGTAGCAAACAACGAGAGAGGAGGAGTGCGAACTGGAGTGACTTCCCTTCAGCTCCCAACAAATATGTTTTTCAGGCTATTTCAAGTTTGCTGCAATTTTTTGTTCAGGTCAACTGTATTTCTTCTGCAAAAATCTGCATTTGCAATAGTTTTATTTGCTGATACAAGTTTATTTTTTATTTCAGAAAGAAGAGCTCTACAACAGCTGTAGAAGAAAATGAGTCCGATTAGTGCAACAATGTTTTATGTATAATAATTTTTGGTTTGTTTAGTAAGTTTAAGATTAGCTAATACCGTGCTCCAATCACCCATAGTTTTACTAACTAATAAGTAATTATTGTTGTGGTTATCCAGTTTTCGTGAACTGCAGTAGAATTATTCATATGTATTATCTTGCTGTGCAGAACTGACCTTTTTGAGTCACGGCGGACGCGTTTCGAACTATGTTGTTCTTCTTCGGCGCTTGGTGTGCAGCTGCAACCAAGCGCCGAAGAAGAGCAACATAGTTCGAAACGCGTCCGCCGCGACTCAAAAAGGTCAGTTCTGTACAGCAAGATAATACATATGAATAATAAGTGATATTATTACTTGGTATAAATGCTGTATACAGAACTAGAAGTAAATATTTTCTGAACGAAAATGTTCTTAGTAATCCAAAAGTAGCGGCTTAGTAGCCTGAAATTGTTATAACCTTGTGGAGTTATAACTCCTTCAATCACTGTAATAAATTCACTAGCTAGCATCATATGCTTCGTCTATGCTAGCATATCCAGGAATTTTTCAAGTATTTGTTGAAGCGCCCACCCATTTCAGATATTTACTTTGGATTTCTCTCTAAACCCACCAGCTCAACCTGAGAAATAAATTTCTTATGTGATCTGAAATCAATCATCTCAAAACAATATCCAACATATTTTTTGGTCTTGATAATATCTGATTAGAAAGATATGAATTTTAATCATTATTATAAATTGTAAAAATATGAATTTATTCGAAAATTCATAATAAATGGGATATTATACAGATTTGTATTTAATCAATAATTAAGATCATTTATAATGAATATAAGAATCTTAATTTATTTTCAAAAAATTATCAAAGTAGTGCTAAAAATAGATTTTAAATGAATATATGATTCAAATACAGCACTGGAATTCAAGTGAACATAATTTTGTTTCATGTAGCTGAAAACAGTCTCCATTGAACTTCAATTGGATATACTCAGGGGCGCACCCAGACTTGGTTTGGGGGGGGGGCTTACCCGTCCAATTGAAATTTAGACGTGATGGGGGAGGGGGTAAAATTGGGATTTTTCAGACTTCTTTTCACAAGATTGTTGCCCGTTAAAGTTCCTTGTGGAGAGGTTCATTACTTGACTTTTTAAAGTGTATTATCTATGGGAAAACAAAATGTTTCCATAATGTTGTTTTTGTACAGTGTTTTAAAAGTTCAAAATGATTCTGCCAGACTGCATAAGCATCTTCTCATGAAGATAAAAAATTCAAATGAATGTAGGTCTGGAAACGCTTTCTTAGAAAAATAAAGAGGGTGAAAGATTACAGGTATAGGCTACCATCATTCATTACGAAATCTCTATGGCCTTCACATAGGTGGTGTGATTTAATGTAAAATTGGTTGAAACGTTCTACACGATCTACTATAATACATTTTTATGATGCCCACGTCATTCTGAGACTTGCGTGGGTAGTAAAGTGAACGAAAAATGCAAGTCTCAATGTGAGTCGAGATTACCTAATCTTAGAATTGGTGGGACATTTTACATAAATTCACAAAATGATCATGCAAACACATTTCTTATTGTCGGCTTAGTGGGTAAACTAATTTAAATGTAAATGTACCTAATAGTCAAGAACTATCCCAAAGCTTATAAAGTCAAGATTTATTGAATCAAAGAAAACGGATTTTTCATAGATGTTTTCCACTTGCTATTATTGTGTGTTTTGATCCAACATCCAATTTAAATTCTGATTTTTGAACTCTGGGTGCTTTATTCGCAATCAATAACCAAGTTCGTACCCATCTATCTCAAAAACGCCTTCTTTTGGCCTGTTTTGCGTATTTCATAGAGTAACTCAATAATCACGGTAGTTAATGTTTTTCTGTTTTATGTGATTTTTCAGCTTATTCACAACGAATCTATTCAATTCACCACCTAAATGAGGGCTCTAGAAGCCTAACGTTTTTGAATGAGTACTAATTCATTGATTTATTACTAAGAAAGTTAGCATCATTCTTCTGCTATCTGTATTTCTTTGATGAAGCATTTTCAAAGGAATAAGCTTTCACAATCTGGCAGATTTCTTGAATCTGGCAGAATTTTTTCGCATATTCTTTTTTAGGAAAGTGATATCAGTTCCTTGAGCTATGGCTGGCAGGTATCTGTTCAGTCAGATAAGAAAAGCTACAAACTCTTGGGTCCTATTTGTAAGGGTGACCGATTAGATTTTGATAAGGATCTCAAGACTTGAGGGTAAGGCTTGAGCCCCAAAGCCCCCCATGTCAAGCCACTAGTTATGAACTTTATTCTACTTGAAAAGGGTGAAATCATTAAATGTACCAACACTAATCAGCCTGGAGCACATACTCTCTACAGACAATTTTCTTGAAAATTCGCTTGGAATTTTATTACGGACCTTGGGTTCTTGGGGGCTTAAGCCCCCTAAGCCCCCACCCCCTGAGTGCGCCACTGGATATACTACTTGCAAATAATTCAATTTATGCTCCATTCATTTGTCACATCAATTCATGGAGTGAGCAAATTCAAGAATAATAAAATTCAATCTATAGTACTAACTACTTGTACTGTAATCCAATTCCTAATCTAATAAACAAGAACAATATAAATCTTCTACTGTTATCTAAAAATTTGTAAATCAAAAGAAAACATTGTTAATTTATTATGGAAACATTGTTTTGCAACAACATTGTAACATCACATTCCCATAAACTGTACTTTTTCTTAACTTTTCATGTGAAATTTAACGACTTGCAGTCAAATATTTGTTAAGAATAAGTATAATAACTCACTTAATCTGGCCGAGTACTTTCGAATCTATGAGATCCATCTTCAGAGGCGTGGGTCTCACCCACGCCTCTGAAGATGGATCTCATAGATTCGAAAGTACTCGGCCAGATTAAGTGAGTTATTATACTTATTCTTAACAAATATTTGACTGCAAGTCGTTAAATTTCACATGAAAAGTTAATATTAACAACGCAGTTCGTCATGGAACAAGAAATCCAGGTACTTTTTCTATTTCCTTCATTGTCCTTTTTTCCTCAAATAATCCTGTATCATAATTGGCATCAACATTTTACAATGTGTGATATCTGTATTAAAAAAATACTGCATTGCAATTGTGTACTGTATGAAAATGAATAAGATTATGAAATAGTTATGTAATATAGTAATAGTAGTAGTAATAGAAAATAGTAGTAGTAATAGAATAGTATAGTAATAGTAGTGTTATGGAAAAGTGTCATTAATTTTAATGATTTTCAATTTTTGTATTTTCAATTGAAATACATATTTTTTAAATTTTATTTTGAATGCTGTTCACTTTCTTTTGTTATATCATGTCAAATTGGAATTCCTTCAGGATGTTCTCAAAAGCATGTCCCAGTCAGGAACTACTGTAGGACATTTATGAATGTCCTTATCATATTCCAAGATGTCCCTGGGATGTGCTCTTAGAATGTTCCTGGATCCTATTTTTTTTAAATTTACTCATTCCAGGGAGATCCCTAGGACATTTTAAGGCACCTACAGAATGTTTGCTCCTTCCAGGGATATCCCTGGGACATTTCAAGGTACATACAGAATGCTCTAGGGATGTCCCCTAACTTCTTAGAGAACGTTCCTTGAAGATTCTAAGAACATACTGAGAATGTCCTGAGCATATTCCACAATATCCCTGGGATGTGCTCTTAGAATGTTCCTGGAACCTGCTATTTTTGGAAATTTACTCATTCAAGGGACATCCCTAGGACATTTCAAGGCACCTACAGAATGTTTGCTCCTTCCAGGGATATCCCAAGGACATTTCAAGGTACATACAGAATGCTCTAGGGATGTCCCCCAACTTCTTAGAGAACGTTCCTTGAAGATTCTAAGAACATACTGAGAATGTCCTGAGCATATTCCATGATATCCCTGGGATGTGCTCTGAGAATGTTCCTGGAACCTGCTATTCTTGGACATTCGCTCCTTCCAGGGACATCCCCAGGACATTTCAAGGTACATACAGAATGTTCTAGGGATGTCCCCTAACTTCTCGGAGAACGTTCCTAGAAGATTCTCAGAACATACTTGTGCTGTGTGGGTCTATTCTGTTCACCAATAAAGAGTGAAGATAAATATTTTTTCAATATTTTCATACAATTATCAATTAATATTAGAGTTATTTTTAGAGAATAATTTTCTTATGCTTGTACAGAGAATACTATATACTCTACTATAAGCTACTGGTTTGGTCCTGTACCTGGCAACATCGCAATTTCTTACAGCTGCCTAATTTGATTGCGTATATTATTTACTGCCACGCAAGCCACAATAATTATTTTCTGTTATAATGTAGGTACGGTATCAAGTTATACATTATTTTATAATCAGTATATATGATTGTGTGGTGTTGATATCCAACAATCTACTTTCAGGAAACATCGAAATTCTAAAATATGCAGTAGGCTATGAGTTTGAAATACAATGGAGACAAAAAAACATTATTTCCAATGTTCTTTGAATCTAGTGGTGAATGTCCTGCCAGTTTGTCCTATATAGAACTTGTTGCAGTCATCACATTTCAATTTCTATATAGGACAAACTGGCAGGACATTCACCACTAGATTCAAAGAACACACAAGAGCCATCTCACACCCAAACACACATTCCACTTTTGCTGAACACATCATTTCAACAGGCCACAGTTATACAGACATTGACACTAATTTAGACACACTACACTTCACTCACAAAAGCCAGAAACTCAATGTTTTAGAACAATATGAGATTTACAAACATGCAAAGCAGGAACCTGACAACATTTTAAATGATCAACTTAACTTCTTCTCACATACTCTTATTTGACAAAATAATCCCAATTTCAAACCTCCCGCCTACTCATCCCCCCACCCCATCACCATTCCAACATACATAACCCTCAAACTCATACCTTAAGTCAGTGTACTGTGGGTCGTCTGACGATGCTCTAGACAACAGAGCGAAACGGCCGTCACGCCATAACGTGAGTTAATTTCCATTCAAAAGTTGTTTTATTAAGTTTATATTACATTTTAAAATTTCATTTCAACTCTATTTTTAAAAGATTGTTTTTGTCTTTATCTAACATAATTATTGAACTATTTTTGCATGTGAACATAAACTGATGGCTTTTAAGCAGTTCATTCTATGAAAACTAGAAATTCTTTGGAATATATTTCAGTCTCACACTGAACCTGCATAAACTTAATTCATTGCGTCTTCTCCAAATATTACTGGTAAACCCTCATCAGGTTTACTTATTAAAATCCATGACCGCGAAATAGATATCTCAGGAACCCTTTATATAATTATTGTGCCTGTCAAGCAATAGAAAAAGAACCTTCTTTGAAATATCTGGGAATAATAGTTGATAGCCACTTAATATATATATATATATATATTTTCTTTTTTGTTTTGTAGATTACGTCTTGGAGACTCCAGTTAAGGAGTATAAGACAAGTCAGATTAACATTAGTCACATACACTAGATACCATAATTAATTACTATATCAATTAGTTGAGGTGAGGCTTAATTTTGATCTGAAAGGAACTCTTGTACACTATATAAAGCTTTATCAAATAAATATTTTTTCAATTGTTTTTTAAATATTTCTATATTTTTAAGACTCTTTAAAAACTGCGGTAGCTTATTGTAGAATTTCCTACCAATATAACTAGGTTTTTGTTTCAATAAGCTACTATTGTGACTCACCAAGTGATAATCTCCTCGGCTTCTTGTATTATAATCATGTACGTCAAGATTTTGGTTAATATCATTCGTTTTTACATATAAAGTAGCTTCATACACATATAAGCAGGGTACAGTTAGGAGACCAAGTCTCTTGAACAACGGCCTACATGAATCCAATCTGTTTACTCTTTCTATACACCTAACTGCTTTCTTTTGGATCTTAAACACCCTATCAAGATTTTGCTTTGATGAATTACCCCATACTAATTAGTATATTAGTATACTAATTAGATAGCATACCTAATATGTGACAGTAAGAGCCCATGGTAAGCTGTAAAAATTAACTTTTTGTCATTCAATCTAGCGAGCTGTCGCAGGACAAATACCCCAGATGAAATTTTACAACATATTTTCTCAATGTATGGTTCCCAGGTCAATCGTCTATCCAACATAACTCCTAGAAATGCAATGTTTTCTTCCTGGTCTAGTTGATTACCATTTACAACCACGTTTATAGCCCTATCTTCATTTGAATTATGTTTGTTTTTGAATTGAAGGTATTGGAATTTTTTACTATTTACCGTATTGTTAATTTCAACTGATTTGAGAATTGGACAATGGACTGCATACCTATATGGGCACTTATTTCTAAATTATCTAGAATGGAATTGCTGAAAATGAGTGATGCATCATCTGCAAATAAAAGGGCTCTACCACTAATTAATTCTTTAGGTAAATGGTTGACATATAACAAGAAAAGCAATGGACCTAGACACCTAGTATTGACCCCAGGGGCACTCCAGCTTGGACCTCTAATTTATTGAATTTATTCTTTACTATACTATTCCCAACTACTGCAGTTAGTTCTACACATTGTTTTCTCCCAATAAGATATGATTCAAACCATTTCAGTTCAACCCCATTTACGCCTACATTTTGCAGTATTTCCAATAAATTTCTATGATTAACACAATCAAATGCCTTTGATAGATCTAAGAAGATTGCAGTAGCTTTATCACCTGAATCTATTATATCTATTAGTTTATCAACTAGAGAAACTATGGCTGTCTTTGTTGATCTCCCTTTCTGGAAGCCATGCTGTTCATCACAGATAAAGTTAGCTTCTTGAAGGTGCAGAAGTAAACCTATTTAGAACTACTCTTTCAAAAATTTTACTTATTACATTTAAAATACTAATGGGCCTATAGTTTTCCACCTTTTCTCTATCACCACTTTTGAAGATTGGCAAGATCTTCCCCTCTTTCAAATTATCTGGAACAACACCTTGTTCTAATGAATGATTGATCAGATGAATCAAAGGGTCTAACAATTGATCTTTACATTCTTTCAGAATTTTACTGGATACCCCATCCATTCCTACAGTTTTTTTATTATTCAAACTATCAATGATATTTGTGACAACTCATCTTGCGATACTGGGTGGAATTTTAATTTGTTCTGAATCCCGTCAGTATTCCACATGTTTGCATCACTAATACCTGTATTAAGAGATTTTTGAAGATTCCTAGCAACCAGTTGATAATATCTGTTAAAGAAATTACAAATGTCTACACTATCATCAATATATTTGTTATTTTCGTTAATTATTCTGGGAACACTAGTATAGGCTAAGCATCTACATGAGCTACTTGCCTATTTTTGTTTATTACATACCACACTGCTGTGTTAAAGTATACACTATTATTCAAAATTTCAGCTGTTTTCTTACATTTCGCTCTTTTCACTTCTTTTGTATAGTTTTTCTTTAGAGCTTTGTAATTATATCTTCACTTAACATATTTCTAGATAATTTGAATTCATCATATGCATCTTTAACCCTATTTCTTTATGCAATGATATCATCAGTTATCCACTCTTCAATTTTGTCTAATTTGTTTTTTACAGGGACTTTTTTAACTGGACAACTCATAGTAATATGAAACCTTAAAATATTAATGAAACTATCATATTTGTTATTTAAACTATCGTTATTGTAAACCCTACTCCAGTTTTTTTGAAGCAGATTCTGCTTCAAACAATCGATATTCCCCTGTTCACATTGTTGAATTTCTTTCATTACTCTACTCTTTTTAATTGATTTATGACCATGCAACCCCACCTCTGAAATTTGATAGTCATGATCAGATAGTTCCGAGCCGCCTAATCTTGTTTTAGAGTAATCTATATTAGTAAGGATGTTATCAATTATTGTTTGTGATGTTCTTGTGACTCTGGTATATTCATGAACTTTTATTTCCAAGTTATTCATGTACCGTATATAATATCCCTTAAATCTTCTGTCATTTTATTCTGTGTTGCAAAGTCTGTATTGAAATCTCCCGCTACAATAACGTTTGTAAAGCGACGAGTAGTAGTAATCTCAAAAAGCCTATTGAATAGTTCGCAAAAATTGTTCCATTCCCCATTTGGTGACCTGTAAATACCTAACACCGCTACTTCGAAATTATTGTCGATTTTTACTCTCAAACCAGTAACTTCTAAATCCATTTCCACAGCAAATTTCTCAACATATTCTAAATTGAAAGTTTGCATATTCTTAGCATTTTTAACGAAGATACCTACTCACCCACTTCGATGAGATGTCCTGCAATACGACGCTTTCAATGAATACTTTGGAATATTAAGTTGTGACAATTCATCTTCTTTTAAACCATGCTCGGTGAAAATAATATATCAGGAGCCTCTTCTTTCAAAAATACTTCGATTCTATCTATTTTGTTACGAATGTATTAAATATTCTGATGGAACACAGTCAGTACTTCATCCCTATCATTCCTTATTACGTTATCATTGCTTTTGCGTATTGAAGTACATCTACTTAATCTCTTAGAACCTTGGGAGCCCATCAGATTGTTACAAGAGTTCCTTCCACTAATGCTATTCTGATTTATGATATGGAACTTCCACTTGAATCATTTGATAACAAAATTAAAATACCTCAAATATATATATGTATATTCTACAAGATCAACTAATTAAATAACATAAACATAATAGAACAATAAATTTATCACGCATACGCTCAGTCTTTGTTTTGGAATGGAATAGAGGTGTGTAGAGGTGCTTATAACATGCATTTTAATAAACTATTTATACTGCACCTAACTTATACAGCAATAGGTCATCCACCAGATTATCAATAAATAAACACCAATAGGCCAATTAGCCAACAAAATTCCCAGTCATTTCATAAATAATAGATTCACAAAAATCTCTATAAGGATATAGATGAATAATTAACATCTTCGTAAAATTTAGCCTTAAACTTTTCCTGGAATAGGGTACCGGTACCGTAAACTGTCTTGTCATTGGAACTCTGAATTCATGGTGTCTCAAAATTGTTCTTTTTCCACTTTTATATAATAATTTTCTTTAAATTTATTTGAGATTGTCTGTTGTGTTACTTAGTTAAACTTTATTATTCTTTTTAAAATAATTATATTGAACTCAATGCTGGCGATCAAGTTTCACTTCTGCCAGTAGTGCCATATTTAAGCTTTATTTATATTTCAGTGGAGTGTTTGATTATGAGGATTATGTATATTCTTATGTTACTTGATACTTGTATGTAACTTGTTACTCGTATTTAATGAATGGCAATAAAAAAATTCTATTCTATTTCTATAAATATTTTCATTCGGTCGCAATGTTTTTATTGTATTATAACGATAGTTTGTACGAATTGATGCCTCTCGTTCGCTCATGATGCCAGCTTGTCAGGTATATTCCACTCGAATTTCTATTTCCAGTTTTTCGTTTTTTGTTGAATAATCACACAATTTGTTAGATGAGTATAATATTTCAAGTCAGCTCTATTGTTGAATGAATAATAATTATACTAGAATAATGAAGCTGGTTAAAAATAGTCTCTCTAGTGTTTCATTTTCGACCAAATGAAGGATTTTTTTAAACTATTCATACTTATTTATCCACTGACCGTTAAATCAGAAAAATTCTCAAGGCAATCAGCAAATTGAGAAAAATCTTCATGGCTCACAGTAGCTACAGTATAACTATTAACAAATTATGCAACCAAATCAAGAGAATATATGGGTCTACCAGCACTTTCCTCTGCCTACTATTTATTGTGTTATATTGCTGAGTCAATATATATATAGTGATAGCCGCGAGCCGTAGCAGGTATTGTTCAATCAGATAGAGATAAGCTGCGTTCTTGTAGGACCTGTTTGTAACGGTGACCGGTTAGATTGGCCAGCAAAAAAGACACTGTTCTCTGCAGTAAAATCCCTTCCCGGTGGTTCGGAACCCACCTAAAGCTGTAGGTCCAATCACCACCATCCAACTCATTACCCACGCACAGGTCTAAGACTTATGTGGGCTTAATCCTCAAAAAAAAAATATTATATAATGCAGCTGTGGAGTTAGAAACTCCGACTGTTTCATAGGCGTAACGATGGGGGGTTATTGGGGACGGATCGAGCCCCCCATCGCTTGGAAGAATGTTTAAAAAAATGTAAAAACAATTTGAAAAAGTAAAAAATGAAAGATTATTTATCTAATTTGAAGCTATAGGGCAAAGGAATCAGTGGCTAACACCTTGGTGAGTCAGTTCATGAATATTTACTATTAACTTTGGAACTATATTGTATGGATTAATAAAAAAGTGTTCAGAATCTATTTATTCAAGTCTTTTAAAGGGCTAATTGAAATTGGAATCAATTTGGATACAAATTTGAACTTGAAATAGCTGACACCCCTATTTTAGTCTCCTCCAGTAGCTGACATACATTGAAACCAGTAGCTGACATCCGTGTCAGTTAATGAAGGAGCTAATTTTATTTTATATATCAAATGGTAATCATACATATAAAACATATGCAACACATACTGAAGATATCAACAATAATTTAAAAAATGATAATTTCCAATATATTAAATAATTAATAATACTATATTAATAAGCATAGTAGAGAAATTTGAAAATTAATAATAAGTTATAGCTTAGAGTCCTCATTGTAATCAACTAATTTGTTTATTTCATTCTATATGAAACAGACCTAACAATATAGTCCAAGAAATAAAGAAACAAATAAATAAATTATCGCGCTTTACAATTAACTCAGACTAAATTATAGCAGTTAAGCGCGATACCGAGCTCAACTATGTCAAAGCACAGAAGGCATACACACATTTAGAGCTGTTTATCAACTGATTTTTTAATCAAATTTACCAGGCTGGTGTAATTTAGCCTAAACTATGGCATGCGACCGCGACTGCAGTATAACAAACCTCTTGCACAATCATTTGACTGTTTTGACATAGCCTAAGGCCGGCCTTCCACTACAAAATGGAGCGGACTCTTTTGCGACCAAACTACAAATACAAAATTCTATTTTATACACTATTAACAGCTGAGAACCCTAAATATGTGTATGAGTATTTTTAGTTTGGCCACAGAAGAGTCCGCTCTGCTTGCAGTGGAAGGCCTGCTCACAAGTTCTGTAGTTCAGTAATGGAATTATTATCATTAACTGCTAAAATCTTGTAGTTCAGAATGTAATCCATTCATTGTAACCTAGAATATGCATGAATGAATTTTTTGATGAATCTTGCAGCGAGATTTTGAGTGTAAAGAAAGAATAGCTATACATTCCCCCTATAAGCTTACATGAGGTGTCAGCTACTGGATAAAGTTGATTGAGAGCCTTGAAATGAATAGGCATATTAAATTTCGCTTTTTTATTTATTTATTATGTTCTATTATGTCTGAATCTGGCCTGAACAAAATTTCAGACATGGTCTTCAGTGGCTGACATACCATGTTAGCTACTGGTGAATGTGTTGTAAAATATACCCAATAGATTAACATCCCCCCAATTAACATAAAATATGAAAATCATCTTCTAATAAGTGAATACGGAGTATAACCAACATGTATTCTAGCATTCTAAGAATTAGTTAATATCAAATAATGATTGTTTTGACAGTACTTGGAGATTTTCAAACACTCTTACTTTGATATTTCCTAAAGAATTCCACCTAGAAATAAAGAATTCTTGCGTAGACTGTCTGACAGCTTATCCCGTATTTTTCCCCGTCAAAAATTATGCCCAGTACATGATTCAATGGTACTAGTTTATGCTAAAAATACTTGAGTTTAATTCTTAATGGTTTGAATTTCAATACCCGCTATGGCCTTAATAATAATAGCAAATATGAAGATGTTTCAGATACTGTTGTGAGGGTGGGGGGGGGGGGGGATTTTAGCTTCTGGTTCCTTCTCCCAAAATGATTATTGTATTATATATAAATGTACCTGTATTATATACCCCTCTTTTCCTGCCTCCAAAAAAAAATGCCGCTCTAGGAACGGTTGCCTAATCGCTTTGATGGTCCGCTTGCCCATCCGATGCTTCACTGAAAAATATTCAAGTTGATATCTAGAAAATGACATTTTGTGCTGATATCATACTCAGAATCAGATATTAAGTGGAACAGAAAGTATTGAAAATAAAACAGGTAACAAGTAAAATTTAAATTATCACAGATTTTACTTGATAGTTCCATAGGAACATTTACATTAATCTTGGTTGCATGAATAACTTTTTGATATTCTCTTAGAATATGATTGTTAAAAAAATTCTCACGAAATGACAAATGCAGGATTATTTTCATGCTGAATGGATATGTTTGTTTCGCTTTCAAATTCATCATGAACTCCTGTTTTAATATGACACAGGCCACGAAATTTGTGAGCTATCGATGTCTCTGATGAAATCATAGCAGCAATCAGCCTTGAAAACTGAAAAAAAAAACAATTGTGACGTCTCAGAAATTTGTGATTGATGTGAATTCAGATTTTCCATCTGAATATACTTAACAAGACATGTCTAACTAATTTCATTCCACTCACAACTCATACATTTCAAATTTGGAGAAGAATTTCAACTTTCGAGTAATATTTTTCAAGCAATAATAAAACAATAAATTTCATATTGCTGTCATTTCAATTTAACAAATTCTTCTGACAGAACAAATTGATAGACAATAGATAGACTCCAAGTTTCAAAACGCGATATATTATGTCAGTATGAAACAATGATTTAATAATCATATTTGAATTGCTCCATGACATATAAAATTAATATGAATTTTCAATTTTCAAAGTTCAAATGATTTTAAATTTGAAAAATTAATTCTCTAATTCCAAATAATGAACATAATTCAATTACATTTTTTTTTTAAATTGTACATACAATAATGTGAAGGATAATTTTTGGGTTTATGAGTTTGTGAGTGAAATGAAATTAGTTAGGCATTATTTGGAATTTGAGAATTAATTTTTCAAATTTAAAGTTATTTGAACTTTGAAAATTCATATTAATGTTATAATGTCATGGAGCAATAATTCAAATATGATTACTAAATCATTGTTCCATACTGTCATAATATATTGCGTTTTAATATGTACTTGTATCAGAAAATCGATCATACTCTGAGGAATTCCATATTATTTATTTAACCTATTGAATTTTTCAGTAATCTGTATAGGATATAGTGTAGTATGCATAATGGATGATATTGCAGAAGGATAAAGTAATATAATAATAAATATAGTCATTATATAAAACATATATCATTATTTGAGCCTTTCTTAGTTTCTGGAACTGCAGAAGAACCTGCAGTTAACCTAACCAGAAGAACCTACTTTTAGTATTAAAAAAATCGTTAATTTACTATATTTATCAATTTTTTAGGGATTTTCTATTATTAAATGAATGGTTTTGCCATTTTTTCAAGCCATGCTTCACCTTTTTTCAAATAATGAGGTTGTTACTAGCGAGAATATGCTGGTTACAGAAAAGCAAAATATATGTCAATATGTTAATCACCTACTGATGAAAATCATATCATTTTCCCATTTATTATTCAATAATATTCTATGATAATATAATATTATCTGAGAACAAGTTAATCAGAGGAAAATTATGATTTCTAACTCCATCAACAATCATAATCATATTTATATATATATAGTCTATATATATCATAATATAAATATATATATAGCCTATATATATATATATATATGAGGCGATGTGTGAATGTATCTTTGCTCCCAGTAAACTACGAAACCGCTGGACCGATTACTATGAAATTTTCAGAACAGTCCCAAGATAGCTCCTGTGGAGTTTGGGGGTTCTAAAAGTCCTCATTGAAGGACACAAAAAGACTTACGCGCGTACCGTGTAGTCTGAGCTTATATTGCAGTCATGTAGGAAAGAAGGAAACATATGACTGGAGAATCAAAGCTCAGCTTATTATGTTTCATCCATTATTCCGTTGGTGAAAAAAACGGAATTTAACCAAACAAAAAATAGGATTGTAAATTTTTTTATAAGTTTGGATATTTTGAATTACAATAACTATGGGTTGAGGCAAGCTAGGAAGATGCGGTTTGTGTTATGCTCTTGGGAATTCGCTGGGTACCGCTATTATAACTAAAATCCCGTTGCAAAGCACGGGTAAACCGCTAGTTATCTATATAAATAAAAATGAATCGCTAATGTGTTGCTAAGCGCATATATTCGAAAACGGCTGGAGCAATTCGGGTAATTTTTTTTTTAACAAAGAGCATCACTCAGCAATGGTCCCATGCAAGTTTCGCAAGGATTAGCCCATCAGGCAACCGGTGTCGTTTACCAGGTCGATCATTGTATCATAATATGGAGTGCTTCCCACCTACCCGATTTTTTAAATCATAATGCCATGGCCAATCAGGTGGACTTAATTTTAATTAAGAATAAGAAGAATATTCTGTGTTTATTCGCCACCTCCCAGAATAAAAAAATCAAGGAGAATTTCTTTTGAGATCGCAGCAACGTGCGATGGGCCAACTAGTCTTATATTATAATAAACCAATGCAATAATTATGGAGTATCCAAGGACCCAACAAATTTACATTGAATGATAATTATTATTGTTATCAGATGTGCTGATATGCCTATATTATGCACCATTCAACTTTTCTTTTATTTCTATCTATATATATATAATCGAAATACCACTGACTGACTCATTCATCACAGTTTCTCAGGAACCACTCGACCAAAAACGATAAAATTTGGTACACGTATTCAGTAGGGGGACTAGACGCGTGCTAAGAAAGGGTTTCAAAATTTACCCCAAAATGGGCCCAAAATTGAAGATTTTTGAAAATTTAGGTGACAACAATTTCTAGAGAACCATAAGGTCAAATCAGATAAAATTTGGTATTCATGTTAAGTATCGGCCTTGGAAAAAAGTTTCAAAATTAGCCCCAAAATGGGCCCAAAATCGACGATTTTTGAAAAGTTTGGTGATAACCAAACCCTAGACATGTACTTAACAGATGTAATCAACCTGGCATAATTACCTTTTCATCATACCCAGTCATATGTTTCCCACATGTTGCAAGGCTCCGACTGTATGGTAGCCTACATGCAAAGTGCAAAGTCTTTTGCTGTTCAAAGACAGTGTAAATAACGCTGCTAAGGGGTCTGCCATATGATTAAAAACGGTTGACTTCTATCAGCTGTTCCTTTAAGCTGTTTGGCTGGCAAGTTCAGTAGGTTAGGTCTATTAATGAATAATAATTTGTTTCAAACAAAGCAAACTTATCCCGAGCTACCAAAATAATTTCAATAGCTAAAAGCCAACGTTTATGAAAAGTATATGTTTGATTAAGACCCGAGTCTGCCGGCTAGTAGTCTAATATAAACAACATATGCTTCCCGATTTAAATACAAGATGCATACTAAGTAATAGTAACAAAATTCTCCCCAAAATCACCTATTTCTGTGATGAATGAGTGAGTGAGTCAGTCAGTGGTATTTCGATTATATAGATATAGATTAGTTGGACCCCCCGGGGGTCCAGGGGGCGGAGCCCCCTGGCTAGACGGTTAAGGCGAGCGAAGCGAGTCTGCCGGCTAGTAGTCTAATATAAACAACATTTGCTTCCCGATTTAAATACAAAAGTATTATCGTCATGGAAAACATCAATGCATGCACTGCCAAATAGAGTGAATAATAATTGGGCTGAGCAGCAGCCTTTGTAATATTCTTCATTTTTTTGTATAAGAAATCAACAAGCTGTGCAATATTTATGATTTCTACTAGCCAAAACCAACCTTTAGTGGCGATCTGTTTTACATCATAATTATTTTTATATTCGACCCCCAAACTCTAAAATCAATAGTGATCTCACTTGGAATATGAAGAAGCCATGTACCAAGTTTGAAGAGTCTAGAATCTTAATCTTTTCAAGAGCGCATTGACGGACGGACAACGGTGTGATTTCAATAAGGCGACTCTAAATTATTATCATATAGGCCTAGCGTTCACTGCTATTGGGAATGATGAACCACAGCAGTAGCTTAATCACTTCCAACTTTTCAACTAAAGCACACTCAATATTTCTGTTTGTCAGGTTCAATTTTTTATAGTGTTTGCAATGTGTTATATTAAGTAATTATATATTATTGTTAGTAAACTTTGTGGTTCGTATATAATGAAGACCACTATCCAATTTTATAAATTTTGTCTAGTTTTGGAAGAAGTTAGTTTATAAAACCATTAGAAAACTGCATCATCGATGAAAATGATGAATGTTCAGTATTCTGGAAAGAAGAAATGTTATGAAAAAAGTAACAGAACGTTTTTGGACCTAATGCTGATATTGACTGCATCAATAAATAAATAATAATAATATCGTGTGACCTGGCTGGCTCAGGTCTGATGTCAGAGTTATCAGGTCGCACCTGAATAAGTTCAGGGCCTCTGACGTGACTTAACGACTGTTTTTTTAGGCAGCCGGGACCGACAGCTTAACGTGTCCTCCGAAACACGGGAGTGGCCCGAGGTAAAAACTTTCGGTCAGAACTGGGATCGAACCCGGGACCTTTGGGCTAGCAAACCAGCACTTAACCCACTCGGCTACGGCCACTCCTAATAAATAAATGAAATACCAACACTTGAAGAGAATATGAACATGATGGATGAGGGGGCAACATAAGGTACCGTAATGTATAAGAGAGTTGATTGAAAATTCAGATATTTACTTCGATCCAAATGAATTTGCAGCTGAATTACTGGCTGAGAAACCCCCGAATGGTGTTTCGAAACTGAAGCTCGCTGATTGGCTGGCAGCATTGGAGTTGGATAAGTTAGGACCGAAGCCACCACCACCGTAGAATCCGTTATTTCCGCCAAAACCTCCTCCACCATTGGGATTAAAGCCTCCTCCAAATCCACCAGGCCCTCCAAATCCACCAGGCCCTCCAAATCCACCTGGATGATGCTGATGATGACGAGAAGAAATACTTCTTCCTGTGAAACATTTATCATTCCTTCTGAATGCAAAAACGCCAACAAATATAGTGTCGTTACAGAATAAAAGCAGATCTTTGTGCAGTACAGCAGATATTATTTTTACAAATTTCTTTTTTAATTGACCATATATACTTCTTCTTATTCATTCTAACTCTAACGGATAACACAATTTGAACGGCAGCAAATACGGAATTTAAGCACAAAGCAATATATTATATATCTTATTATTTGTAAGAATTTAATGGAAATAAAATTTACTTTACTTACTTTAAAAATAAATATATGATTAAAGTTTACAACGAAGGTACTATAATAAGTTAATTGAAGATGAAAATAATAGCAAGGAAAGGTTTAATTAGCTCAAATACAAAATATAGCGAGTGATAACAAAAAGCATCAAGCACTAGTGAGAATATAACAAATAAGTAATATCGATCTTTGTAATGATAATTTGATCTTCATAATTTTTATCTATCATAATTTTGAACTTTGCATTCCCTGAGCTCCTCCATAGAATGATCTCATATGTTATTTTTTATGATAGTACTTCATCGAATACTACTAAAAACTGAACTCAAACTGTTTGTGATATCACATACATGAAAAATAATTCTGCTTGTTTATATAATCATGAAATATTGCAATTCTAGAATCTTGTCCGAATTTCAATAATAACAACAAAAACTACCAGGAATGTATAAAGATTTCTCATAATGTTCTGAATAATTGTATTCTCATATGCATATTATAAACTATAGAGTATTCTCATGAGTATATATCATTATTCTGAATGTTTTTACAAGCTGGCTTACTATACTTTCTACAGCAGTGATCAGTTGAACGATACGTAGGACAATATTGCAGAAAAAATCAGTACGGTAATAGCCTATATCATAGGCCATATTTATTTATATTTGTGATTGTCTTCATACGTTATTTTGTAAGATATATTATTGATGCTCTAATCTATGAATATTTCCATACCTAATGTGTTGGAGACAAGTAGACAGCAAAGAAAGAATATGGAGATGATCAGGTTTATAGAGATTTTCGACATTCTTACTCGTTTGTCTATCCTCTTGTAGTTCTGCACCACTAATGACTGTTTGTCAATAGCTCAGCCACTTGATATACAAATTCATAGGAATAATGTTCTACGTAGATCTGTTAAGATTCATTCAATGATACAACTTCAGTTATATTAGTAATCTGGGAAATTTTCTGATAATTTTTTAGACCAATACCGGTATCTAATGTAGTAAAAACAATAAATTATTGTTCTAGTTTCTCTTCCCAAATGAATATAACTAACTGTATGAATCACTGTAAAATAGTTGAACATTAATGATAAAGATAGAAAGAGCAATTACCTAACCTCTACTAACTTATAACATGTTGAAATAAGTGAAATACATCTGTATAAAACATATTCTCAACGAATCAACCATTCGATCAATAAATTTAATAGTTTACTCACATGTCAAATATGCTACATTTTAAGCAATTGGAGATTATGTGTTTTTTCCAAGAATTGATACTTACCTCTTGCTTGAACGGAAGACATGAAGTTGAATTTTCTTAGTTATTTTTTCATTAATCAGCACATTAATTCGAAACTTTAAAGTCCCGTTGCAACTCAATATTCTAAGAATAATTTTTTTTGTCCCACTCCAATTAAAGTACATAGGCTATTCCTAAAAGTCGAGTCATTCAAATTCACAATGATTTTGTTAAAAAAATCTGGGTTTTGGGTCTTCATAGAAGATTCTAGGTCTTCTATTATTTTGTAGGCTATTATCTTGCAGAAATTGATTATTTAAATTCTTACTCAATCCAATAACAATAATAATTGTGGAATTCCGTGTAAATTTAATCTTTTTTTAGTGATGAAACCTGAAATTGTGCGTGGGTAATGATTGGATGATAATAATAATTATGTTATGGATGGTGGACCTACACAGTTCTGGTTGGGTTCCAATCAACTATCTTAGTGATAATAAGCCAAATAACGTCAAGTTATTTTTGTTCCTTCAAGCGACGTCCTGATTGCTTGTTACTGAACATCAAAATCGCCATAATGACATTATAACAAAACATAATAATAATAATAATAATAATAATAATAATTTATTCCCTTAAAATTTTGGAATAAATTAACTAGTGTTAAAATTTGAAAAATGTTCATAGATTTGCAGCATAAAAAACATTTTCTAAGAGCACTTACTAAAACATACTATATATTTTCAGAGACAAAGAAGGCATCAGTTGCAATGCCATTGGAAACGATGCTCAATTTATTGTAGGTATATTTTAAAAATTAATTTTATTTCAGATTTTTATTGTTTTCTAATTCAACCTCCTTTTAATAATAGTTTTGTTGAATATAAATAACTAACTGATATATTATATATTTGCCATCTAATATCAAATTTCACACTGTATTTCAATTATTGAATAAATAATTTTCACTAACTTTTATGGGAGATTCTGGAGGAATGCATTTCACTTCTGAACAAAGCTTCTCTTTAGAAGTGCAATGAATTCCTCCAGTATCTCCAGTAAAAGTGAGTGAAAATCATACAAATCAAATACAGTGTCAGTTTTGATATTAGATTGTTCATCAAGTATTTCTTTATGGAAAACTCTCGTATCACCATACATTTTGGAGTTGAGGCTACATATACCATTGAACTACACATTTCAAATTTTTATAGCCTAATCAATGTTCACAACTAATAACGATCACAGCTCTACTATTAATTTATTACAAATTAATTTGAAGTAACTGACAATTTAAAAAACTGACAAATATACAGAAACAGGATTTATTAATTAACGAATTCATCAAAGTGCAATGAATTTATACTGAAGACTTCCGCAATGGCGGATATTGACAACAGCATTGAATATAGCTAATGGAAATTGATGAATGGTAATGCACAAATTTGTTTATTAATTTATTATTACAGTGGTACAGATTTCTACAAGTTCAGCCTATTTATCGGTACGTTTGTGTTGTTCATTTATTGAGCCATAATTATTTATTATAGTATGAGCTGTTAATTTCATTGTGTTTAGAGATAGAACCCATAACAATATCTTGAATCCACCGAGCTATAGAAATATGAAACACTATTGGCATAGTCACTTTTATTACTATGCTACATATTATGTTAGTTTGGCATAGTAACATGGGTTACTATGCAACCTAAATTTTAGCATTTAGCATTATTAATTAATTGAACCTATGAAGGTTTTTTGCCACCTACAAAAAAATTATTCTATATGCTTGTAGAATCGTGATAAGAAAGTAGATTGAAGGCGTGACCCGTAATTTTGCATGGTGGTACATAACATATAACACACTTGTTGGAATATGAAGGCATGAAGAATGTGCAAAAAACCTGTTACATTCACATTAGCCTGCATTATGCAACAGTCACACTGAATATTAAATTGATATTCAATACTATGAATAATCTTCAAAAAGGTTCTAACTATCAAAAAAATCATAATTCCAAACCTCTTTTTTCGTTAATGAATTACGTATAGCTTAGTTACGGTACCTGTACATCTGCATTACGGTAATAAAATTGCAGATAATTATATGAAACTATTCCTACTAATATGTTTTATTCCAGAGATAGATAACGGCAGGATCAAAATTATTAATATTATGTTATTTTCAGTAATTAACTAGTCTAGATGTAATCAAATCTTACAATTAGATTGATTAGAAACTGGAACTCCAATGGTATGTTTATTCTTCTTGTTTCCAGTGTTCATTCAGTACCACATCCTACTATTGAAAAGTTTGTTGAATACCGGTACTAGTAGGAATTAGATAATTTTGTGTTAATGTTATGAACTCATGGGTCAAGATGTTTACAGAGCTTGTTCTATTTCTGTCAACTGCATTGACTTCTGATACACTATCATTACTTCCTCTATTCGAAGACTGCTATTAGTTTTATCATCTGATGAGTGACGTATTATTGTTGTGTTAACGTTGCAAGCGTTTTAAAATTCCCCAATTTCACTAAAATAGATAACCGCCTTGACAGGTAAATAATAGCATTCATCACAAGCAAGGTATTGGCGTCTATGAATGGAGTTTGTTACTAAGTGTAACTAATGAAGGCCTTAGGGCCTATCTTATCACATCTTATACATTTTGGATTTAATGCTGCATACCATTAAGCTACAGCTTTTACATTTTTACAGCTAATCAATGTTCACTACTAATAACGTCCACAGCTCTACTATTAATTTATTACAAGTTAGTTTTGAAGTAACTGACACTTTAACAAACTGACAAATTAATATAGGCTACAGAACAGAATTTATTAATTTGGAATTCCTCAAAGTGCAATTAATTTATACTGAAGACTTGCGCAATATCGCATATTGACAACAGCATTTTGAATAGCTGATTTAAATTGATGAATGCTACTGTACAATTTTTCTATTAATTTGTTATTACAGTGAAATAGATTTGTACAAGTTTAGCCTATTTAGCCTATCAGTACTTATGCATTACACATTATAATATAAGTGCCCCCATTTATAATAAACTAATGCCTATTTGAATCTAATATTGTGATTTCATGCCCTTCTTACCTTTTTCGATTTATTTCATTTATTTAGATCATTAACAATCTAAGATTTCACTTTATGACGTAATAATTGGACCTTGATGCAAATATTTTTAAATTATTCTCAAACAAATCTTAAATGATACAAAAAATAACAGGGGCTCCATTTCTCCTGGAAATTTATATTATAGGACATCATACGTAGACCTAGAAAGCATAACAGTGAATTCAAAACCCCAGTTTTTATCACTGGAAGTTCCCTTAAAGTAGACTATAGGCTTCATTCTGAAAGTTTTCTTTTAACTGGAGTATTCAATAAACTTTTACATTCTTTTTTATCGAAGCATTCTAACTTTGAACTTAAATAATGATAAAATTGTCATGAGTTTTCCAATGGAATATAACAATCAAAAGATAGGTAACAATAAATCATCACTTTGACAGTGCGGTAGTAGGCTACTTCAAGTTTGTATTCGACTGTGGAATTGGCTTTCCAGGAAGTAATGAGCACAGAAGCAAGCAGTGAATTTAGCGCTTTAATAGCATATTGTTTTTAGCAATTATTGTTGATTTAAAAAATAAATAGACCAATTAAATGAATAATTTATTGTTGATTTTGACAGTAACTGTGGTGTTGTTAATTGCGCTTGAGCGAATAACATCACCACAGTTACTGTCAAAATCAACAGTAATTGAGCTTAAATTTAAAAATTGAGCAAATAATTTCATAAATAAATTGAGAATGAAATTGATCATTCAGCAGCTACCATATACAGCTTAACGTAACTTATGTAGTAACATCAGTAAAATTATTTTTGAAATTCTTCTGCCCATACAAACTGCACATATTAATTAAACTTTTTAGGATGAATCAACCAATGCAGTAATTTTCATAAGAAAATATAATGATATTTATTCACTCACATTTACAAAAAGATCTTTCTGGTTTTGCTTTGCAGTTGTAGTTGCTAGATGGCGCTTCTGGTTTACTATTTTGTTGAAGGGGGGGGGGGGGGAAAGTTGTGTTTATTGAATAGTCAAATAGAATATGAGTGACTTAGAGTATTTCTGTTCATTAGATATATTTGCGCTACTGGTTTTTAAATGTTTGTAAATTTCATATTGTTCCAATGTGTCTAATTCTGGTCCTTTGTTTTTGATGTGTATGATTTTGTGGCCCATATTTACATTGGTGTAAATGTGATTTTCTTGTATGTGATGGTCTGTAAATGTTAGTGGATAAGATAAACTTGAATGGAACATATTTATATAAACAAAAAATGAAAGCAAATGATGATTAAATCATAAGAATAATTTAAAAACAGGAAATAAATCGAAAAATAAAAATAATAAATAGATAAATTAAAAGAATTATAGAATTGTTGATCATGCAGTCACCTCAAAGTTGGACAGATGCAGTCATTTTCTCCAATAGATGTCTCCTCAGTGACAGGGAAAAGCCCACTCGGCTCTCATGATTCCTGATTGAAAGTGGGAGTAAATTCCAAGCACAACAAGCACAAACGACAAAGATTTAGTATAAATTGTCTGTCACCATTATTTTCTAGTGTGTGAAACATTGTTTCTCATACCTTCTCACACAAACTCAAAATCATTTTTAAAATATTGTTACAAATGCAAGAGAAGCAGTTGCTCACGCACTCATTCTACATAAATATATCGTTTCCATTCATAGACGAACGTGACTTGTAATCTGAATCTTCATCCTCTTCTTTTCACATGTCTTCCTCACTCCTATTCTTCAAATATGCATCTCTCTCACTCAATTGAGAACATTTAAAGCTTCTACTATATTCTACTATATTCCATGACCTTCCATGGATTTCTCAAAGCATCAATTAACTTCCAGGACTTTCTTTAACTTGAACGACAACAACTATATAAAGAAGTCCATGTGAAGCAGTGAGTTAGTTTTACAAAAGCTTGCATGACAGATTGTGTTACAGATCTCTTTGGAGTAAACAGTACTTGATTCCAGTGTAAAGTGTAGAAACAAGTGTTTACTATTTGTGCAGCTTACTAACAGTTTGAAGAAGTTGTGTTAAGTGATATTATTTGGGACTGTCAAATAACGTATGGGACTGTGTTTTGTAGGTGTATAGCTGTTCTTTTATCATTTCTTTCTTCATTATTGTACAGTTTATTGGACTCTTGTTTCTTTTATTATTGATCGGCCTGTACCGTAATTAATTATTCAATAATTCTTGTAAATAATTACTAAAAATAACTATTAGCTTGTAATTTCTTGATCTGTTTCTTTTCTTTATTAATTGAACTTGCAATTAGTGTGTGTGTAAATAGACTAAGTTGTGTAAGTGACAGTGGCGTAACGTTTTCCAATTGGGCCCCCCCGCAACCGATAACCGATTTTCCGGGCCCCTCTCCTCAAAATCATATAAATATCCCCCCTCACCCATGTCACCCTCCCTGAAAAACTAGCATCATTATTTTGTGGGCAGTTTTAATTATGTAAGAACTAAACACATTTTATCTATTACTTACTTACTTACTGTAGTGGCCACTCTTACCCCAGTCGGTACTTGGCCTCATCGACACAGCCTCTCCAACGATTCCGGTCACCAGCGTCTTCCTCATTTAGCCCCATCTTTCTCATGTCTTTCCGGGCCTGGTCCCACCATCTTGTTTTAGGTCTTCCAGCTGGTCTCCTTCCTATAGGATTGTTCCTCAGTACACTGTTTGTTAGTGAGTCCCCTTCCCTCCTCAAAACATGTCCCGTCCACCGTAACCTTCTGCTTTTAATCTCACCCACTATGTCTGGTTCCTTGAATAGCTGGCGTATTTCACAGTTGTGTTTTATCCTCCAAACTCCGTTCTCTAGTGTTGGACCAAAGATTTTTCTAAGTACCTTGTTTTCAAAAACAAGGATCTTTTTTATTCTTTTTTATTCAGTATCCATGTTTCTGAAGCATATAGCAGTACTGGTCTAATGATGGTTTTGTATAGTCTTAGTTTTGATGTATGTGAGAGGAGTCTTGAGCTAAGCAACTTATTGCAGACATTTTATCTATTAAATTTTAAAATTCAATCATGTTTCAAGGGGGGCTAGTCTAATGATTTTGGCTCCTAAAAGATGGAAATAGTTGAGAGTTGATTATATCGTAAATAATTAATCTTGAAAGAATCTAGAAACCTTGAAATTGATGTCTTCTATAGGATCCACATTCACATCCTCCTTGTTAGCACCTTCGCTCCTTTTCCCAGAAATGTGTTCTCTCAGAATTCGCCTTGTTTGCAGACACGGACACAGGTTCAATTTTTAATAAAAAGGCATTTTATCTATAATACCGCGAAATTACTAAGTCAGGAAAAGAGAAAAAATTAAGAAATTCATTCTTAAGAGGCAGAAGAGAGAAAAAGTAAACTACTTATACAGTACTTGATCCAAAAAAAGAAAAAAATTCAACTGCGTTGGGAGAACTGACACAATTGAACCAAAACTATTATTTATATACTTATACAATCACGTAATTTATCCGATATATGAAGGGTATAAATATTCCTTCTGAACATTGTTTAAAAATATACTAGTCGATAAAAAATAGAAGTAACTGAAACATGGCCGTACAACAACACAATACCATAAACGCAGTATGTTGAAAAATAGAATAGAAATGAAAAAAAATGGCACTCCAAATAATAAAACTCACGATCACGAATTCAATTAATATACATACGGTTTACTCTAGGCCAATTTACCAGACACGTGTAGGCCCACATGCATCTAACGGGACGATTCAAAAGAGACTGAATTCAAAATACTGTATGAAGTAAAATATTGACTTTGATTTCTACACAACCCCCACTTTCCATTACTTCATATTTATGCTAATATACATTGAGGAATTCGATGGGAAAATAATAATATTAATTTCCTCTAATATTTGCACTTTGGAGACAGAGCCGTCATGATTTATAACAGTCTAGATAAGTTTGTTTGAAGAGTGTTTTGTCCTCAGTATGTCTCCATTCAACTTCCTGAAGTCACAACATCCTGCTTCTGAATTGATAAAGTAAATACTGCGAATTGATAAAGTAAACAATAAACATTGACCGGACAATATTTAGCCCATTCATTCATTCTTTCTTCCTTCAGTGTTTCAGTTTTATTTCTTTTTGAAAAAATATATATATTTCAGTCTGGGCACGGGCCATTTCTTGAAAAAATATATTTTCATTCCGGGCCCCCTTATAGCCCGGGCCCCCCCGCGCCGCGGGGTCAGCGGGGGTGTACGTTACGCCACTGGTAAGTGAAGTGCAAGTGTGAACTTTAGTGTTGCCAGCCTTATTTTAGCCATTAGTAATAATATTTAGGAGTCTCATTGTTGAGAATGTTTTTTAAAAGTTCAAGTATTCTGATAAGCCTCTGTGGATCGGTGACTAGCAG
Source organism: Conomelus anceps (assembly GCA_948455865.1). Classification (NCBI taxonomy): domain Eukaryota; kingdom Metazoa; phylum Arthropoda; class Insecta; order Hemiptera; family Delphacidae; genus Conomelus; species Conomelus anceps. Next base: position 59,891,904 of record OX418217.1, on the reverse strand, counting down.
CTACAATCAGTGCTGTCGCGAGGGTGGGCACAGCCAGGGGGCGCCACGGCAAGGGTAAAAACGACTGAATAGGAGAAAAATTTGGTTTAATTTGAAAATAAATGTTAGTTCCTAATATACCAGATTGATTTTACTTATTTGTTTGGAACAATACATGTTTAATTTGAGGACATGAACCGTCAAGTTTCAAGAGTAGACTAAGGCACCATAGTATGAAAATGATCTCGAAATTCAACAGGTATTTTTTTCGAGGCGACCAGTGGTGGCGGTAAGCATTCTAGGGCCTTCCTGAAAAAGCTTTAAGGGTATATACAGACCCGAGCTGAGAAACTACAGGGGCCTCTTAGGCCCTTGGGGCCCTTTTTCGCCGCAACTAAGAAGTGCCCTTACATCAGTTACAAGTTTTGACTTAATTGAAATGTTAATGAAATAAAAAGATTATACTATGTTTATAGTGTTCAATGTAAAATATGTAACAAGGAGCTCAGGCAAGAAAATCAAACGAGGATAGTTAACTAGCTCATTAAGTTTTATTGACAAAATATTGAAACTTAATACCTTTCAATACTTTATTTCCAATATCAACAGCGTCATACTATGTATGCCATCTGCGATCTTAAAGGCTTGGGTGGTTCTAGATCACTCAACATTTTTGTATAATTCGGAAAAAATATAATGAATACATTATTTTGAAATACATGTGTCAAACGTTAAAAAAGGATTTACAACGTCAAACGGAAAAAAGTTTTAATATATTTCTGGGGATGAAGCCTTTCCGTTCAATTGTAGAACGGAGCAGGCGCGCACCCACGGGGGGGGGGGGCTAAAGGGGCTGTAGCCCCCTCAAAAAATTTTAAATCTGCCAATAGTGGACACATCGCATACTGAATACTGGTTTTCGGGAGTTACATTTCACTACAACTACGAAATAAATTGCTGCATTCCTATTCCTAAGAAATGCACTAATAAATAAATGAAACGTGATAAATAATAGCCATTATAAATGCTGCAGAGGTCAGATCTATCAGAAATTGTTTTGGCACTACTGAAAAAGTATGGTCTTCTTTTAACACACCAAAGAGACAAAATGTTCTCCAGGGAAAAATTGAAACCCTAGCACCAAAAACTAAGAAAAAAAACTCAAACAGCTATGCCCAACCAGATGGGTTCAAAGGCATGATGCTGTCCTCGTCATGAAGCTGTACAACCCTATCATTTCATCCTTAGAACAAATCAAGTGTTGGGATGATAAGGACACATCTTCAGGGGCCGATATCCTTTTGACAGCTATATGTCAGTCAGAGTATATTGTAGCTCTAGTATCAGCTGAAAAGCTACTCAGCTACACTTTGATATTGTGCCAAAAGCTACAGTCAAGTGATGCGGATCTCTGGGCTGCTCTGAACTATGCTGACTATGCACTTCAGAGCCTGAAGTCACTAAGAGAAAAAGTTGATGAAGAGTTTTCAGTCTTGTTTCAAGAGGCACAAAAAATGGCCGAATTGAATGAAACTACAATCAGTGTTCCAAGGAATTATGGGAGGCAGACACACAGAAGCAATGTCTCAGCTGAAAGCACAGAACAATTTTATAGAATTAACGTATTTATCCCCTGGATTGAAAGTTTTATTTCCTGCATTGAAAAACGTCTCTTAAAGCACAAGAGCATTTCGTAAGGGTTTCATTGCTTGCTTCATACTTATCCAGAGAATAGTGAAGAGAGTAAAGAGGAGAAAGAGGGGTTTTTGAAGTTGATTGAAGTTTATGAAGAAGATTTGGAAAACAACAACTTAAACGTGTTGATGGCAGAAATGGAAGTTTGGCAACCTCCAACGAAACAAGGCTAACTATGTCAATGCAATTGATTTTCTAAATATTTGTGATAAAACAATCTTTCCAAACATCCATATCCTACTTGAGATTTTCATCACTATACCTGTATCGACCAGCACAGCAGAGCGCTCCTTGTCCAAGACATATCTAAGAAACACGATGTCTGAGAGTAGGCTAAATGACTTAGCCAATCTTCATATCCACAGGGAAATTCCAGTTGACACAGACAGTGTATTATCCATACTGACAAAGACCCAAAGAAGACTCAATTTTGTTTTGTAAGACAGCTGATATAAAACGATTTTGTCGAAATAAAACCTAGAATCTTATTTTATCTGCTGTGTTTTATCATTCATTCCTATAGTCCCTATTCAAAACTTGCATTCAAAGAGCTAAAATAAACTTAAAGTAATGCCTCAAAATACCGGTTATTCTAAGGAATTTTTAAAAAGTTTTCCGTTGGTTGGCTCAGGGACCCCCGGTCAGCCCCCCCATAATTATTTTCTGAGTGCGCCACTGGAACGGAGGGTGTCAGTACCTGGTTCCCCAAAACTAGCTTCGGACAACTTACCAAGTACTCTTTCTGAAGGAACAAAGGGAAAAATTGATGTTCTTGCTATATGTATTGAAAATTTGAATGATAATAATCAGGATAAGAAGGTTTATTCCGATTTCGGAATTTGAGGTTGAACAAAAATGTTGATTGTTTGGCTTCATCTGAAAACCTAGCAGCCTGATTAGAGCTATAATCATATTTAAAAATCTTGCTGAATTTTCCCAAGCAGTGTTAAAGTATATGAAAAAAAATCCCCTTTATAAACATTTTACCAATTATTGTATTTCTTTGAAAAAAAACTGCAGATAAAACAATAATATTATAAGATATAAAAAACTATTATTTTAAAATAATTATATTCGACTTGAGTCTAAGCTGTACTGTTTTTAGTTTGTGGGTTCTACTGCGGTATTTTGATTTATCTTTGAAATCACAGTTCAAGAAAAAATTATTGGTAACACATGGCTGATAGGTTGAAATGTAATTTTAGTGCCATTTGGGGGGGGGGGGGCAAGATAAAATCTTGCCGCGGGCGCCCTAAGTCCACGCGACGGCACTTGTTGCAACTTTCCGCTATCTACTTTATTATCTTTTACCCTGTGGTTCGGAGCCTATCTGAAATTGTAAGTCCACTATGTTCCTATTACAATGCTCTGGAACGGCGAAATGGTGAGACAGTCACTGTAGTACTACCCAAAAGAGTATATCCTCATCAATGAGAGCCATAATCATTATTATGCAGAAATAAAAATAGTAAGAAAATGATGAGTTGAGTATGATAGATCAAGTTCTTAGGGTATTAAGATGGTTGAAAAAATTACACATCAAAAAAATGTATTTATATATTTACTCCTGCCATCCAATAATTTGAGAAAAAAAATGCACTTGTTTATTAGCTGTTGGTGGAGTGAACTAAGAATGGATCCACCTAGCAGCACGTACATCTACTTAGTACCATCCGCCTCCGTACCCTCCGTTTCCTCCGTACCCTCCGTTCCCTCCGTATCCGCCGTCGTAGTTGTCGTAAGGAGGACGATGGTGAGGAGGTCGATGATGTGGTGGACGATGATGATGTCTCTGACGGCTCACTCGAACAAGAGGGGGAAGCTCTGAAAAAAGTGATTAATCAGCAAATCTGTTATCTATATAAATAACGTTCCGTCAGAAATACTTTCCAATAGTTATATGCTTTTTGATTAAACTAATAGTTACTATTACTAGTAAACTAATAGTAATATAGAAAAATAAACTTAATTCTAAAAATATGTAAAATTTAATCTAAACTTGCTTGATATGCTTTTGTCTCCACCTATACAATCTTATTTAGACGGAATTGAAAAAAACTTATGAATTGATTTCCCAGGATACAAGATGTGACACTCAAGAAACCAAGTATCAATAAATTATAATTTCTTGTCCAATCGAAAGATATATTAATTATTCTTTTTGAAGTTCATTCTTCCCGATTGAAGGGAAAAGGAGAAGGGATAATACCACACCAAATAGATTATTAAATACTCAATAAATAAAATAATAGTGAAACAATCAATATCCTACCTTCAACTTTCTCTTCCGTCATGACGAGTACAGCCATGGCCGCAAGTGCGAATAAAATGAATATGAACTTCATTTCCTTGGAGTCTAAGGCACTGATGAAATTTCACATTTTCACAACATATTTATATATATCTATAGAAACCGCAACAATTAATGACACCTTCAGATTAGTTTCTAATTCAGTCCAAATGCATCATAAAAGTGTTTTTTCTAGATAGGTCTATTTCAAATCTTGAGTTATCTCGTCAAAGGAAAAACCACTAGGAGTGGCGCCATTATAATCATGATCTATTGCCCAGTTATTTTATATCATTTCCGGTTAATAAAATATATTATTCTCAGCACACACTCAGTTCATCATTAAAATAGCTTGATCATTATTGCCTAATGAAACTCTAACATGAGTCACTGGTTGTGTTTGGGTTTTCAAGCTTCCTCATTCTAAAAATGCCGTTGAGCTGTAACGATAGAATGAAGAGGCTGCATCATTGATGAAGTGGAGATTTCAGTTCCATTCAGATTAAGTTATGCATGAAAAACCATAGTTGATGGATGAATATTCTCCTCCCTTTCCCCTTTCCAGCACCCTCAACCACAGAGGAAGTTATTCATTATGTTTTTCTCTTGTGTATGTAGTATATTTTTATAGTTCGTTTTTTGTATGTGTGCTTGAAATAAATGAAAGAATTTAAAAATTTGAAGATCATCGATTGCGTCCATGATACGATGGCTATGTTTTTCAAGAAAGGATATAAGAATAACTAATAAATAATAATAATAATAATAATAATAATAATTTATTTCTCTGCAGAAAAAGTACAATTGTTCAAACTTAAATTTAGAGAAAAGCAAAATGATTCCAAAGTACAGCAAGAAAAAAAAATATTTGCAATCATAACTACTATAAAACAAAAACATACCTATGCTATACACTAAAAATCAAACTTGCCAAAAAATCAACATACACTAACAAAATTTCTTCAAAGATTAGGTAACTCCCGAGGCACGCCTATTTGGGAGTTCCAGCACATCATTTTTAAATATTTATATTAAAGTAGAGTAAATCTAATTGAAAAATTAAGAAATGAAAAAGAAGACGTTTGTGGTGTCTCTCTGATTTATAATTCTGACTGAATTTAAGACCGTGTGTCTAGGGTTTACAGTGTTTATTGTAGATAGAGTTTTATTTTTAATTTCCGATTTGGAGTAGTTTCAATACGGGTAGTTATAAAAGGATTGTCTCAGTTTCAGGTTAGTTTCTTGAATAATTCCTCTATGTCATTTATCTCTATTATCCACCTCTTTAATTCTTTTTTAAATTTGCAATGTGTTTTAAGTTGTTTTATTTCAATAGGTACCATGTTGTACACTCTCGGAGCAACATAGAAATAGAATCTATGGTAGAATTCCTTGTTAGGTTTTGGTGGTAACAGAAATGATTCTGTTCATTGAAAAGAAAGGCACTTCACTTCGTCTTTGCAAAATTCTTGATGAAAAAGAAAAACTATAGGATCGTTGTGGGATGCAGATTGTTGAAAACTTATTTAGAATTTCACCAAGAGTTAGATGTAATTCAATAAGCGCCCATCAATGGATTTCACTTGGAATAAGTTTATCATGAAATCTATCGGCCTACAAGCAGCTGAAAGTTTCATTGAAAAAATACAATCTGAACTACTTTCTAGATGAAAATCTTGAATGATAATTCCTCAACTCAAAACTTTCTAATATCAAAACCGACACTGTATTTCAATTTAATATATTGTCTTTACTCACTTATATTGGAGATATAAGCTCAGGCTCAGGCTCAGGCTGATGAAGCTTCTTTTCAGAAGTGAAATGCATCCCTCCAGTATCTCCAATATAAGTGAGTAAGGACAATATATTAAATTGAAATACAGTGTCGTTGGTTTTGATATTAGATTGTTCATCTAGTATTTCGTCACGGAAAACATCACAGATTTCAAAACTTTCATTAGATGATTGTAAAATTATAGTGAAGAAACTGGCCAAACAATACAATTTTATTATAATACTAGATGGTGGTGATTGGTCATGCGGTGAGCGTGGTGTTCGAGTGGTCGTGATGTTCAGTCACGACCGCTCAAGACTGCGCTTGGTTGGGTGACCGTGCTTCAATGACTTGATGTTACAAGCTTTATTATCACTTACCCGGTGGTTCGGAACCCACCTAAAATAGTAGGTCCACCATGTTCCCCGTAACATGGCTCAAACGGCGAGGTGGAACTACCCGTAAGGGTCTCCCCACCATTAAAAAAGCCATACGCTTATTATTATTATTATTTATAATACTAGAAATTTACCCGGCCTTGCTCGGGAATCCAGTTTGAAGTTTCGCTTTTCTGGTAGATAACTAATGGTAGCGGTCACAAAATTTCGAAATTGGGAAGGGTGAGTGAAATTATAGTGATGCTAGCCGTACAGTTCAACTTTTTGAAAAGAGAAGTGCACTAATAATATGTGTTTTTAGACGCTGGGAGAAGTGAAGTGACGCTGGGTAAGAGAAATGCACTAATAAGCTGTGTTTTTTGACGCTGGGTAAATAAACACTGATTGAGCTGCATTGATACAAAGCTTGTATTTCTTGTTGGCTTGGCTTGTGACATATCAGCATAAATATCATCTAAGTCAGCACCATAGTGACGTATCATGTATCAGCTGCTATGTATCAGCCTTTATTATTATTTGTGATTAAAAAAGGTTGACCCAATTTCAAAATTCTTTATTTTTCTACAAGTTTTTTGATGTGAAGAGTGAGCTCACTACAGAAGATTTGGGCTGGACTTCAATGTACTGTAGTGTCTACAGCTAAATTATAAGCAGTTTTTGTGTATTTTTCATTTCCCTAGTCATTCATTATTTGATAAATTTGTAAAAAACATCATTCTATGGGCTCACAAGCCTGATTTTTTTAAATAATTAATTGCTAATTCTTAAAGATATTTATTTTAAACGAATCAATATTGTACCGAAATGTCCCTGTAATCAATGTTGTTTGACTTGCAATATTATTGTCAATATTGTAAACATGCTTTTTGCTGTATTCTGGCTTACAATTTTATAGTTTTTTTTTAAACCCCCTCTAGTGGAGACATTATTATGTAGTAATAGATATTACGACGTCTTACTACATCACATCCATAAAAAAGCTGCAATTGGTTTAAAAACAACTAAGTGTTGATGCGCCTGCCATTTTGTGCTATAGGCAATACTTGCTGCATGTAAGAGTTGAGAATAGCGTAATTATATATTTACATAGTTATGACATCAAAAATAGTAGAGTATTTACCAAATTAATAGCATATAGTCTCCCAAAGAGAAATAGATAGTTACGTCTATATTCAGTGATGAATTTTCATACAAACTACCAGTATATTGTCTACCAGCAAATGAGTAGGTGATAATTAATTTTTATCATTGGAAATGAGTGGTCAGTCATTGAATTAGTCTAATTTTAAACATATTGATAAACTCAATACGTATTGTTTAATTTTCTCTCTGGTTTCTATCATACTAATTTTTTATTTCTGTAGAATTATTTTGATTTACTTTTCGCAGCAACATTAATTTCAGTGGCAATGCTTAAATTAATCTGTTAATGAATTTGGTAAACGAAACGCTTATTAAACCCTTCCTCATCAACCATGCCCAAAGACGGACTAACAATGCAATTTTGAATGACAAATGGAATCGTTGTCTTTTCCCGGTTGGAAGATAAGCTATTTTCCGCTAATAGCATTTCTTGCTAATTGGCTTACTGCCGTGATCGTGTTAATATAAATTGATGATGCAAAGCTAGGGATCTATTTGGTTCATTTTCATCTGCAGTGAATCCAAGGGCGATGAATAAACTATTCTATTTCTTTTTGTCAACTTTGACATTTCTCACGGTTAGCTGCTACGAAGAAGGTAAATTATCTATAATGAGACAAAATATTATTCAAATCTTAAATTTTATTTAAAAAAAAAACAATAACTTCATGCCATTCTTTTGTGACGCAGCTCACATTGATAAGGTTGGAATATCAGTGATATTTGATAGAAATTTGGAAGTGGCTTAATACCAAATGAAGTCGAGAGAGGCTCAAGCTCTTATTAGACGTGTAGTCACAAAATCTACAAAGCAGTATAACAGTAAGAATAGCGGGTAATAATTGCAGTGTAGCAGTAAGTATTGAATTGATCAAAACCACAACTCTATTACATGAAGGTTTTATTTTGACTTCTAAATCTATATAGAGAAGTGATGGATATTTTACAATAACATCGTATGAGTTTTAAAATAAACCTCTCATATTATTATAGTTTTGGCAGAAAACTCTTCAGTTCTTTAATACTTTTACTCCGTGATTCTTCTAGTAGGGGCTTACCTAAATAGTCCTGTGGTTCGTTTTGTTTCCAAAAAATATCACCAACAAAAGCATAATATTGTAGACTTGACTGTAACTTGTTGACTAATTTGAGATAATGTGTTGCCTGTATTATTTATACCAAATAATTTATCTGTTGAAATATTAATAATATTATATTGTTTCTTAAAGTCTCAGCCGTTTCTTAAAAAAAAATTGAATTAAAGATTCAAAATCACCATTCAATATTTTAAGAAATATTTATTGAAGATTTTAAAAGAATCATTAACTATGGGGCATGAGGAGGAGAAAAGCAATGAAATAAACTGATGTTGATTAATGTTTATCATTTCAGCGTTCAACGAGCTAGAACGCATATTTGATGAACGGATCCTAGGATATGCGCCAGGACTACCAGGTATACTACCAGGATATCCAGCGGGCTATCCAGGTTTTCCTATTCCTGGATTCCCTGACTTCAACCACTTTCCATTCTATGGACTCGCAATTCCTCCATACAGTCCACTTGGAACGTACTTTCCCAGGCCACCATTTTTCGGTCCACCAATTGTGATTTAGTCTCTATGACAACCACAATTTGTACGATTCTGAATTTGTTGTAAGAAGCTTTCATAATAAAAATTTACGTTTTTCATTGTCCATTTCAATTAAGTGAAATATAACCCACTCAAGATAATTTTTTTCAACGCAGGCCTTAAACCATTTCACAGAATATTGACTTGGAACATTACTTTCCACCAACCCATTACTATATTTTTGTTATCTATAATCCACTGTATTTTAGAAAAAAATGAGCTATACTGCTCGACTAGATAGAAACACCTACTTTCAATAAGCCTTCAGTTTCATAGGCGTATTTTGATTGGACTCCATCTAACACCAAAACGTTTTTGTTGTTGTGTGTACACAAAATCTCTTCCATAACTTGTTCATAAAGAGACTCGAACTAAAAATAAATATGTTCGTGTATTAGCCTTGGGGCTGATATAGTGTTATTCTGATGCAAATCTGCAATAACAGTTGTCAGTTTAATTGAACCGTTAATTTCAATCAACAGTTTAAAGTAATTAACTGGAGAGAATAGTCGACTATTGTGAACTAATTAATGAAGAAGATAAACTACTTCTGTAACAAACAAGTCTTTTGGAAAGTGAGAAATGTCAAAACATTTTATTTACGTGTGAAGAAATAATTCCATTTTATCGCTTCCAGTACAATAGTTTGGGAACTGAGTGAAAACGTGCAACTAATTCTTTGTTCAGTTTAAAACTACATATCGCAAAACAATACGTTCACACCCATGAAATTAATCTGGCTTCATGGGAGAAATGATGATAACAAAGCATAAAAGTGAATGAACGAGGAGATTAGTTAAAGACTTCTTAAAATTTGGTTTACAGTCAGATGTCGGTAATCAGTTCCATGATTAGAAAATGATTACGGTATATCATCAATCACTTACAATAATGAGTTTGCTAGCCTGTATACTTTCTAGTGTAGGAGAGTTTATTATTTATATATTTTATGTTTTAGTTATTATTAACTGGCAGCTCTCACTTCTTTTCATCTACATATTTCTCCTAAAGCGGAATTTTCCATAATGTTTCAATTCATCCAATTCATGAATTTATTTAATCCTTCACTACGAGTTCTCAACTAATTATTACACTTATCCAACTGGATCGATCGATTTTTAACTAAAACAGCGATCTCATTCATTTTATTGTTTCTTTCTTTGTAGTGGCGAAGGTGATATTGTGAAAGATTGCAAACTTGCAGCTTTCAATAGTATGATTTATAGAGCTTTAACTATACCCATGAGCAAACATGACAATCATTGAAGAAGAGATTAGTACTATTAAACAGATAGCTATCACAGAAGGATATGAGGATATCATTGTTGTCAAAATTTTAAATATAATAAATAAGATATATATAATTATTATAATGGGAAGAAATATTTAAATAAATTAAAATATTAGAGATTGGAAAGCCCAAAAAGGAGACTCGAATTTTGCAAATCATCTCATTATATTTATATTATTACTCTATCAGTGCTAGCATCGCTGTAACTGATACTGAAAAAAGTCATGAATAACTCAAATTGGCTCGGTATCTGATAAATTAAGAAAATAATTGAAAAATAACGGTTTTGATGTAGCTTTTCAAACAAAACCTATTTTAAAGAGTTTGTTTGGGTGTAGTAAACATAAAATTGATATCTGGGATAAAAGTGGAATTTACAAATTGAATTGCCGTGATTGTAATGCCTGTTATTTGAGTCAGACAGTTAGGAGTTTTAAATGTAGAATAAATTAAAATATTAGAGATTGGAAGACCCAAAAAGGGGACTCGAATTTTGCAAATCATCTCATTACTAATGGACACAATTTCAAGGCTGAAGAAAATGTTCAATTGGCATTTCTTGATTGGCAAAGGCAGAAAATTGAAAATTTTAGAAGTTTTGTAGATAGGTCGGTAAAAAACGATTCCAATACTAGTTTAAATGATCAAATTTATTTCAACCAATTCAATGCAACTAACTTGGTTTCATTATAATGTATTCTGGCCTACATTTTAATAACGGTACTTTCGTGTTTTTCTCGGTTAACCTTGACTGCATTTCAGTGAGCTTCAATTTGTTAATTTAAAATTTTGTAATTTTAACCCAATTGTGTTTTCTTCTTGTTTGTTGCTTTCCAAGTGTTCCCGGTTTCTTGTTCTTGATTTTGACACTAATTTTTTGCTTGTTGCTCCTCCCACCAGTGGGCGGGTCTTGTTTTGGCCTTCAGCCAATCACAGACCTTCAATGAAGATCAGCCTATTAGAGGCACTTTCTCCCTTAGCCAATAGTAGCATTCCGTTTTTAGTATATATTAAGCTACTCTGTACTTTAGTTTTAGTTTGATTGAGATTGATAATGGTGTAAGAACCGAAACTAGTATCTCACTGTTTTCAATAAAATGTGGTCGTGACAACTTCAAGAGTCTTATTCATATAACTCAGTTACTCGGTGATGTCCAATGGATGTGTGTTATATACTATCAGACTTTTACAAACAGGATTCTGTGATCAATAAAACCAACAATTAGTAATGGTGAATTTCTACCTCTAGAACTAGGAACACTCATTATAACTTTCACTCAGGCAGAGAAAATACTGATAATAGATTGAAGAACAAAGCTCCTCTCGATTCTTATCAAATATTAACAGCTCATGAAGTTCAGGGCCTAACATGCAAAAATGTAGTTTTAGTGAGAGTTGATATGAGACCTCTAAAAACATATAATAGTATTCAGCATGTTATTGTAGCACTAACTGGGCATACCACTTAGATATGTAACAATAGGAGGAATGCATTTAATGCTCTCATTAAGAAACAAATTTCAATTTGTGGAAGATATTATGATCATGAAAAAGCTCAGGGAAACCCATAAATATAAAGAACAATGAATAGTAACAACATTACTTTTTTCTGAGGAACTGGACTCATATGAGGAGTTAAATGATTTGGTTATGAATGAGAGTCACCAACTTCGCGGAATCTTGGATGAATGTGATTTGAATATTTTCTGTACAAATATACGAAGTATCAAGAAAAACTATAATGATCTCATGGTGCGGCTACACGAAATAGATTACAATTTTACTGACCGAATGGCTTTAGAGGCTTTAAAGACGACTTCACACCTCAAGCTATGTATGGATATAATATTTTTTCCACTTCAAGCAACAAACTACAAAATGATGGAGTAGTCATATGATACCAAGGATTATTTAAACGTGAAGAACGACAAATCGAACAAGCAAATGCTCTACATCTTAGTTTAGAAACGGAAAAACAGAGATATAACATCCTGGTAATAGATCACCATCTTTCAATGATATTACTGACTTCTTAAAAAGCTTGGAATAATGGAATTAGAACTGAATAGATTACGAGGGCAAATTGTCATATGTGCAGGAGATATGAATATCAATACTATACAACCTCAACATCAACAATCAACATCAATATCAACGACTACTGTGATCTACTAAGTGAGCATGAACTCAAACACTGCATCAAACAAGCAACCAGAACTACAACAGAAACAGCTACATTTATTGATCATGTTGTTACTAACTCCAGAGAAATTATTTTACAAATTATATATCAATCAACAATCATTGATCACTTAAGCACAATTTTAGGATTGAAATTTCACTTAAATTACATGATGTGAAAACGACAGCCTGCAAGAGAAAATAGACATGAACATCTTCAAAAGAGAATTGCAGGAGGAGGAATGGAGTGAGGTTCTTCACAGTGGGGATCCTGATGCATTTTATGACAGCTTCATATCAACTTTGAAACTTTATTTGCAAAACAATACCCGTCAACATCGATGACAGAAGGGGTAAAAGCCTATCAAGCCGTTGAAAATTTATTTGTAACTCAGAAATGTGTACTTAAAATAATAAATTTCAAAGATAACCAGTTCCCAACAACTGAACTATTCAGAGAAAGTAAATTACTCAGTGTTAGATAACATTTTATTCAGGCGGCGCTCTCATACTTCAAGAAAAGACCAGAGCAATTTAGATTTGTAGATCACATTCATCATACTAGGTTAAGAAATATGATTATTGTTATTCCCAGAATGAACACGACATTTGGACAAAGGTCGTTTATTTACATAGCACCAAAAAAGTATAACATTATTCCTGTAGATATAAAAGTAGAAAGAATTATTTATCGGTTCAAAAGAAAATTAATAAATTGCTGGATGATTGATCAGGAAGTGACGCAATTTGAAAACTTAGTAAGAGTTCGAATGAATTCATTATTATATTTTTGTTTGCATTTAATATTTATCTATTTATTATTTTCTTGTATTATTATGAAATTTTAATAATAATTATTATTAAGTAGCTATTTTGTATAACTCTAGGTGGTTTATTATTTTCTCACATTTATTAATCTTGTTTTATATAATATGTATATAATTTTATATAATATGAGACATCTAATTTCATTTTTGAAAAAAATTTTAACTAGGAATTTTATAGCATTAAAAAATGAATAATATTAAGACTCATAATACCCCAACACATAGTTTTTATAGTGGGGTTATTAAAGGCGAATTATTGATATAGCATATACTCTGCATTTATTAAGTCTAACTAGAAGGATTTTGTAATTATTATGTTATTGATTAATAAATTTTAATTTGAAATTTTTAAATTTTTAAATTTGTTATTCATTGTTCATTCTGTTTAGAAATATTACATTTTTATACTTTATTCAATATTTACATTAATATTAATTTTTTGTGATATTATTCTGTAATTTTAGTGATATCTTGCGTATTCTGGTAAGAAGAATACAGGTTGCTATCATTAGAGGCTCATTTATTACTTGAACAAAATGAGTTTTAAAACATTTTTATTGGTTTATTTCAGTCATTTTCGATTTTTCATGAAATAATACCCGGCAATCTGCATAATTATTCTTTCATGATGACAATTTTTCTATAGGTAAAGAAAATAATAAAGGAGAAAAATCATGAGGGAGATATTATTTACATCATAAATAAATACGAATCTAGAACATAGATGACATACGTGAATAATTAAGTAAATATTGGAATTGTGAGGAAGGGGTTTCCGTCAATTGGTAGAAAGTAGAGGTGGTGAACCGTTACATCAGTTCAAGCAATTTGAGCAAAATTTGGTAATTTAACATTTATTACAAAAACATTTCACTACATACAATATTACGAAAGTTGAATTTTGTACAAATGAGTCCAATTAAATAATCACAATATTACAAAAATGAGAAGAAATTCATGATTGATTCATGATAATGGATAACAATGGGAAGTTTGCTTGTTATGAGAAAGATGAGAATATCTAATTAATTCTACTGTTATATGCGACTTCACTCGTCCTTACAAATTATTATCATAGTATCAAATGTTTAATTTATTTTTCACCTCTATTCTTTTACCTCCACAGGGAAGATGAGCTCAAGTTCAGGTCTAAGCAAAAGATTTCCTTTGCTTGCATTTATATAAGTTTCATTACACATTTACACATTCAAGCTCGAGACTATCACATTTCCATTGGAGTAAGTCAATATCAAGCCACCAAGAGTGGAAAAAGCAAATATAATAATTCATGAGTCTTCATGTTGAACTCAAATTCCGAACATTGTAAATATTTGGTAGTATTCCAATAGCACATGGAAGCTAATCCTATCCTAAGAAAATGTCGTAAATTACAAAAGTGAGACAAAAATAATATTACTACATGTATGGCAGTTAACAGTATGCGCTTATTACAACTGATATCACAGGTTGATATCTTATTTAAAGCTTGTTTCTCCATTAATAAATTAATTGAATTGAACAAGTGGTATTTTCTATAAAAAGACATAAACAGCTATCGATTGCTGAAGAATTGAACTAATTTGTTAGTAATTCAGTTATTTATCTAGAACATTCACAATTTGACTTTCAATCTTTTGAGTTTTTGAATCAAGGAATTAGCTGGCCCAAAATCTATGATGTACTGTAATATCAATCAATAAACGATGATTCGGTTCCTATGAAACCAATCATGTGTCAAAAGTGACAACATTTGGCATCATCTAGTTCGCCCCCACAAGAAACTGGCAGTGTGATTGGAGAAGAAACATTATTTGTTTGGCAAGTCTAGTAAGGTCCATTTCCACCACCACCGCTTGGTGCTCCATAGGAGCCCGATGGCGCTGATGGAGGGGGGGCTCCATAATTGTCTGATGGTGCTGGGCCTGAGGCAGGTGCTCCGTATTGCGACTGTGGTACACCAGAGTCAGGGTATCCTTCTTGTTTCTGCAAAAGAAAAAAGATTATTCAAACTTTGCCCATCAACTACTGCTAAGGGAATACTGAAACTCATAAAATAAGTATGACCTTAGAACGTACTTTTTTATATCAAGATTGAAGAAAAAACTGTAATTTCTTTATCTGACCTGTAATTCACCAAATCTGACATAAATAATGGAATTAATTGTTGGAATATATTTCACTACAAAGCTTAATTGGCTTCAACTTCATTTGGTGATTAACGCGGTTTTCAATGAACTAATATACCTAATTGGAGGTATCTTGAAACTTGATCAATTGAACTAGTATTGTTAATCTTCATTGGAAACCATAATCCATTTATTATTATTATCGACTATAAAATACTTTTTATTCTTTCTATCTATTAATAGTCGATAATAATAATAAATGGATTATGGTTTCCAATGAAGATTAACAATACTAGTTCAATTGATCAAGTTTCAAGATACCTCCAATTAGGTATATTAGTTCATTGAAAACCGCGTTAATCACCAAATGAAGTTGAAGCCAATTAAGCTTTGTAGTGAAATATATTTTTTGGATAATTAATGCGTTTTGAGATTTGCTTTAAATACGATTATTCAATATTCCATTACAGATTTTGATACACAATTCATAACAGACATGTAAGAGGTTTCAAAATGGATTTAAAAATGATTCTTATTCATGTCATGTATGACATCGTATCCAATTCTCTAAGAATTCACCTTGAATATTTGATATTCCCATCAGAGAATTATACATATTAGTGTGAATCAAATCTGCCCTAATAATAGAGCACTATCAGTTGTGAATTTTCAAACACATAAAACAATATCGCTCAACTCTAGGGGCAGAGAGATTCATCCATCAAGTAGTTCTCATGGAGTCTCCCCCATTATTTATACGATCATAATAATGAGTTGAGTGTTTCGAATATATTCAAATGAGAGATCATCGAATTTTCTCCAAACAGCATTCTACCGGTCATGTAAAAATAGCAGTCTCTCAGTGCTTTTTCATTTTTTATGCAAACGATTGTTCTTGAATCTTGAAAGGAGAAACTAGTGAGAATTGGGGCACGGATGAGCTCAAGAAGTTAAAAACCGTATATGCTTTTTATTGCTAGCATGAAAGCTGAGCTTTCACACATCATAATGAATTCTATTAAAATACATATCTGTTTGATAGAGTAGCTTTGTTTGTATTGAAGTATTGATAGTGATTTTTTTACATGGAGTTCATTCTTGTTCAAAACATGATTGAGAATAGTGATAACCATTCATGTCTTTCATCTCTCATGTGAATATGATTGACGTACAGGAAATGCAAAAAGAAATACTGCATAATAATTCTCAATCTACAGAGTTTAACTCTAGCAGTAGAAAATTTTTTGACATCTAGGTGAATGGTGAGCATTTAATTACTTTATATGACAATAGGAGCAACACTGTTTGCTGCAGACATTTCTACAAAGTAATCACTCGTATTTTGTTTTTAATAATACATATCTCATGTAACACCTAGACTGATGTTCATATCCGAACTGTATTGTGTCTTCAGACTTTAACAGTAGAATATTATATAATGGTCTAATGATAATGCAAGTCCGACAAGAAGGATTATTCGCTACGGTTATTGATCGAAGAATGAGCTGATCTCTTGTATAGAGCTGTCAAGTGCCAGCTTTAATGATGTGTTAACTCAAATGATCTGTGGAATGTTCGTGGATGGGAAAAGAAATGACGATTTGATCTCTTTACAAGAGGGTAAATGAAATCTTTGCTGGAGTACTGAGATCATTATCAGATCTCCTGAGGAGAGACAAGATTAACACATCACTTTCTTCCTTCTCACTGTAGCATCACGAATGAAGACAGCCTATATACCTGGCACTTTCTAATGCAAGAGTGAATTTTCAGGTTCAGGAGACGCCAAGGAACATAAAGGTGAAAATATGGTTTGTCTTGTCAGATGGAATGTGTGCGAATAAGGTACATGCATATTACACAATACCGTTCTTAATTATCGTGTTTTTAATCAAGATGACAAGTAGGCCTACAGGAAGTCTTGAAGAATTCACGATGCGCTTGATGGGCAATAAAGCATAGCCACTGCATGCAACCCACAATTATTATTATCAGTGCTGTGCTAAACAAGTTGCTACTGCATTACGACTAGAAAATAATGACAATTGTTTGAAGTGACTTATGAATGGAATGCACTTGCTTAATGACGCTGGCATATTGCGCTCACATCTTGAAAGTCTCTAGATTCTAGTTTGATCCTTCACATTGCAATCTCAACATCCACACAGCAATATGATTGCATTATTATTATTGGCTAATCAAGAAGTTGAAAAACGTTTATTTGGTAACTGAATTCTTGGAAGACAACTTCAGCTAGGAAGTCCACACACAGCGTTTCACAAGCGTGCAGTCATCTCTACGCTTCAAATAAATGTCTGTCATTGGCTGATCCGCCCAAGTCAATGACACGCAGCCAATGACAGCTATTTATTTAAAGCGTGCAGTCAACTTCACGCTTGGCAAACGCTCCGTGTGCGGACTGCCATAGTATTTTATGAATAGATTTTGTAAGCCCCTGCCCCTACTAGAAATAGAAGTGAATCTAGATTGGGTATTTCGTCATTAATTTTGGGAATTTTAATTGTATTCGATTCTCCTAACACATACTTCCTACTTGAAAAAAATAATATTAAAACTCTCGAATTCAATTTATAACGAAAGTATTCGTTTCATGCCAGTTTTATTTTAACCAATTATGCGGAAAGTCAACTCCTTTTTCGATAGGCGTAGAAAAGCTGTATTACGTAAATAATTACAAATCAATAATCTACTAGCCTCGTACTTTGCGTGCTTCAAAGCTAGCTTCATAGTGATGTAGAAAGATCATCTTGCTATTTGAACATCTTTAACCAGGCGAGGATCGAGGCAGAGAATAAAGGGGATGCATCCCCGAAATTCTCAATTAACACTAAAAAAAAGCTTTATTTGTGTCTTTGTGATTTTAGGGTAATATCCCCCAAAACATTTTCTCATGTGATATCACAAAGAAAAAGTTTCTGGTTTCTGGATTCGCCCATGATGTCTTCGACTGTTTCATTCGCTACAATCGGTTAGATTTGAGTGCTCCATCTTTTGAAAGGTTTATCAATAAAATCCATTTGGAGCACATAAAAAGGATGTGATCAAATAAACGTGAAAACGCTCATACCGTAATCATTATTTAACTACATAAAATGAAATAGGCTACTTCGAAAAAATTCAAATGACCATTGAAAAAGAAGGTATATTAAGACTGTTGCATTAGCTTATTCGTGCTGTGTCTATCTGAAGGTCGATAGTCTTCTGGAGAATATTGGCCGGGTCTTATTCCTTCAAATTTCTGGTTTTATAATTATGATTTGTCATGTTGTTTTGAGTATAAATTAGACAAGCTTGTCAACTCATTCTTGGCAGTTGTATGAATTTGCCTCGCGCAAGTCGGCATTTTCGCAATGACTACTACCTTATGCTGTTCTTACATTCATAATTATTTTGTTACAAAAAGAATACTTTGTTCTTAGTACAGCCACTTGGAACGCTGTGTACGTTGAGTAGACAAAATGAAATGTTTTTCTAGGCATTACCAAGAATGAGTTGTCAGACAGTCACACTTTTTATAGATCTTAGTTGCACATGAAGAACTTTTATATCATTCTCATATTTTCACAGCATTTCTTTTTATAACAATAATTTCATAATTTTTACCTGTGTCTTGTAGCGAATAAAGTAGACTTCGGGCTTGGATGGCTGTGTTGGAGCAGGTGTTGGAATGTTCAGTTCAGGTGCATCCTCTGGTTTCTTGACAAGTACGTAGATGAGCGTTTTCTGCTCTGGTGGCTGAGCGATCTGAATGTCAGGTACGGTTGGTGGGGGCGGCGTGGGGGCCTTGATGAAGACAATCTTGTAGTGCTTCTGGGGGGGCGGCGCCGAGTAGGTCTTCTTGGGAGCGTAGTATGTTGGCTCTGGGGGCGGCACATGGACGTAAACATGCTTATGGACTACAGGTGCTTGCTGAGGGGGGCCGTATTGGGGGGCGGGTCCCCTGCTGTAGCCTCCACCGCCGCCTCCACCACTGCTGATGGGCGCTGCATAGCTGTCCAGCGTCAAACCGCCGCCTCCAAAGCCACCATCCGGCCTTGCAATCGCTACACTCAATGTAGCAAAAAGCTGTAACAGAAAAACACATTCGATTTCAATCCTACAATTATTTAAATCGGAGGTAACCTCGTATTTTTCAACTGCATTTTATTCCAAATTATCCATGGAGTAATACTTTGCATAGGCCTATTTTATTCTCATAAATAATAAAATCAGGTATAATTTGGTGTCGCACTCGAGTGAACTAAATGGTAATTGATCTCAATTAGTAGATACTTTCTGGATGCAATTATTTTTTGGTTCTGAAGAAACTTGCAATTTTCTAGTCGTTAAATCAATTCATTAAATTTACTAAAAATAAAATATGCTCTAATATAATTGTATATGAAAAACGGACAAACATTTGAAGTGAGTTTCATGCATTTTTAAGCAATCTGAAGTTATGTGAAACAATCTTGTCCGTTTCTTATTAGTGAATTAGTCTTTGGTATTTTATGGGTTTCCTTGAAAAAATACAAACAAGACACACAATCAACTTAAATTAAATGAAGTGATGAAATGAATCCATGAAACTTTAAAGAAACAAAATTGTTTAATACAATAAAAGTATTAATGACATCATTTTACATAAATGTCAGTTCTATTGGGACATTTTCCTCTTGTGGGGAACCATGGATTTGAATTCTTCAATGATGTCCTCTGTTGAGATAGAAATAGAAATTTACTGTTCAATAAAATGCATCATGAGATTTTCTAGCCGATCTTGCCCCATTGTTGATCTCAGTTTGGTTTTTACTATGCTCAGTTTTGAAAAGCCTCGCTCGCAGGAGCAACTGGTGACTGGAATGGTAGAAAACATTTTCAGAGCAATGTTAAAATGAGTATACTTTGCTCCCCTCTGAGACTCTCCCAGCCTTCACGCAGTGGTTGGCCACTAAATAGAGTACATGCAGTTGACGCAGAGGCACACAGAGATCATTGGGAACCATTGGAACGTGAAGCTTCGTCAAGGAAATGGACTAAAGGCACTTTAGTCGATTGAATATTATATCGTACTTGTATTTGATAAAACTTGTAATTTTTTCGGGGCAATGGGGGTACCGAGGTACCCCTGTTGACCCCCGTGCGCACGCCTATGTGAATACTTGTTCAAAGCTATAATGTTCCTAATAAAATTCAATAATTATACTGATTTCGATTGATAGTGTTGCCGTGCTAATCTTTCTATTTCTTCCTTAATTAAAGTTTACTATCATTATTTTGATCTAGAAAAACTCCCCTTAATGAGTTCAAATTGATGAATTCTTGAAGAAAGACATGTTTATGCTGTACT
This sequence comes from Conomelus anceps, assembly GCA_948455865.1. NCBI lineage: Eukaryota > Metazoa > Arthropoda > Insecta > Hemiptera > Delphacidae > Conomelus > Conomelus anceps. The sequence continues at coordinate 59,871,217 of OX418217.1, read as the reverse complement.
TAGGTGAGTTCTAACTTTTTTGTGAATATGAAGCAGTGATAAAAAATGGAACTATTAAGAGACAATTAAGAGAGGCAAGCCTTAAGAGACAATTTTTGACAAAAAAGTCAAAGATAAAGTCTTCTAAAATCGGTAAAAAAGTGGTTTTATAGGTTTTATTTCTTGCAACATTTCTAGGGTAGCCCTTTCGAAGAAATTTTCAAGTACTGTTTGGTACCCATAAAGAAAGGTAAGAGATCAAAAATGACAGTGTAAATATGTGAAGTAAGCCTGCTTCAATTTTTTTTACTAAAGAAATGAAGGTCCAGTTACATCTGAAGGTGTAAGTCAATGAAGTTCCACCTACAACTCAAGAACTAGATGAAATTTACTTCGACGTATAACATGGTTTGAAATGTTAAAATGGATAAAATTCTGTCTAGAACCGCTTAAAATAAGGGTTTAAAGGGGCTATTTTTCAAAAACTTTCCATGGGAATTCCCCAAACCTCCCATTTGAAAGAATTTTTTCTTGCTTGGATTGGTAATCCAATCAAGAAAAAAGTAGGGGAATCAAAAATAGCAAAGTGAAAATAGTAGTTCTAAAAATCCCAATTTAAATGTTTTTAACGATACAATGAAGGTCCAAATCTCCCACTGACAATGATGCAAGAACTAAATAGAATCTATTTTTACACTAAATGAAACATTTATGTCTAGAACAAATGTGAATACTTGCTTAAAATGTGGTTTTAGAGCAATTATTTTTTAAAAACTCGGGGAGTATCCTGAACCCCTCTTACAAATTGAATTAGACATACCTTGATTATCTCCATATATTGTTAGAGGTCTCTTACTACTTTCCGTTTAGTATTATATTATATATATTCACTACCTAGAATCTACCCCCCCCCCCTCACAGCCGCACAACATCCCATCACCTCCCAGACTAGTTACGCCACTGCTGGTGAAAGAAATGAATTGGGTGAAGTACCATTAGAGGAGATCAAGGAAGATCAAGTACGTAGTTGTAAGCCCCTCATCAGTATATTATAATTTTGTCAGATATCAATTGATGCCGCTTATTTTCTGGAGTGCGAAGCGCATTATAGCTTTGGACGCCGTACTGATTGTAATCAGTGAAACGGTACAAAGAAGAAGAATGAAAGAGAGTAAATTTTAATTTAAACAAGACTTTAATAAATTTTCAAATTTTGTTCGTTTTAATCACTCATGAAAATAACTCGCATTCCCATTAATTTACTATCTTTAAGAAATGAGAAGTTATAAAAGAAATTTAAGTTTACATATCAAATATTTGATATTTTGCAACGAATGCAGTTGAAAAAATAAACATCAAGAGACAGTTATTGTTTGATGTGATCTTAGTATTGAGCTCGCGTGAGTGAGCTATTCGATGAGTTTCATATTAAAGACTAAAAGAAAACGAAGAAGGAAATGAATGGTAATCCTCATTTTTGAAGGAAACCAAAGCAAGCAAAGATCCATTGCAAACTACTCCCAAAATTTGAACAGTTTCTTGTGTTTATTCTGTGATTTCCGATACTCTAAAATCTCTGACTACACTGAATTAGCTGTCTATGCTTCAGTAAGCCAATATTGTTTAAGCATTCAGGGGATATTAATGTTGGGGAAAATAATGATAATCTGGAATTCAACTAAATATTAGAGTATCCGACGCCCTTAAGAACTAATGATATGAACTAATTTTATTGATTGATAGATAATTGGAAAATTCATGACAGATTATTCCTGGTGACGTTCTGCTAGGATAGCAAAAAAAAGCATAAAACAGCACCGGAATAATTTGCAAAAGATAAAAAGACATCTCACGATTTGCTCTAATCAAAAGTTAAATTATGCACTATCAGTCGTCATTACTTGTGATGTCTGTACAGTATCAACGAAAAAGCTCATGTACCTACCTACATCATCGGTGTTAAGACATTATAATAACACGTCTTTTCCACAATTAAAAGGATATGTCATTTTTTATTTCATCAACAAACCTGAACATTCTCTTATTTGGAGTGGCTACATCACCTGCCTCCAGCTAACCAAATTATTACGGTTCATCATTTTGAAAGGAAATAATTTATGTAATTTGTGTACGCTCTCATTCCCCAACTGGGTCATTTCTTGTTTGTTTACTGAAGAATGACCTTCAATAGTTTCTAAAATATGAGCCCATCATTTTACTTTGAAGATCAACTTTCATTTTCCCCGGGAAGTATCTTACATAGAACTATTGTATGAAAGAGCTGAAAGCATGAGGAACGAACGAAAAGAAGAATAACGATCTGCATTTCCTTTTTGGACCTCCATTTACGTAATAGCTCTAATTATTATTGTGACTTGTGGTTTTTCACTTATATGAGCTACAACACTACAACATTTCTTGTAGCTTGCACTTCTCTAATGAGGGATTTATCAAATGGAGTGGTTTGCCACTGATATTATATGAAGCAAATACGCAGCTTCGCAAATGTTTTGGTACTCTGTAGCCTACCATGAGTTTACACAGAAGATAGAGATTTTGTCACCTTCCGTATTTTTATTCAAGAGAATCAAATTATTTGATTCACGCCTCTTAAAGTCGATATAAAGATTTTGAAATCTACGAGTTTCAGATACTAAGGTTTTCAAATATTTGATAGATGGATAATAAGCGTGAGCAATAATGTTTCTTGTCTAATAAAGGATCTGAAATATTTTCGCAATAAATATTAATAATTTTTTTATTCCGTATTATTCAACATCCAATTGGAATGAAATAGTTGCTAACAGTATTATAGCAGAAGAGGATGGAAAGATTTTTTATTTTTAGGGGAAAGAAAAAAATTAACAGGACTTCTATCGAAGACACAGGCTGGAGTTATTACAATTACACCGGATTACATAATTACATAAGATCGGTTTGTTGAGCATCTTAAAAAATCTAACATTATTCTTGGCAGAGTGAGTGTACCATGCATTTCAAATCATGTTCTGTATTTGGATATCGTTCCTCAGCAGAGAAGTCCATGAGTGAGGGTTGAACTCCAAACATCGCTGTAAGCTCGAAACCAGTCAACATAAGCTATTAAAATTTGTTAAAATAAATAAGCTAGAAAATTACTTCAAAATCCTCAATGGCTATTGTGTCTTTCATAAGATCGCCAATAGCCTTTATAAATTAGAGTGTTAGAGTGATTCGTAGGATAAAAATTACTGGGCCATAATGACAGAGCGAGCTGTTTATGGTTTGAAAATTCCAAGTCGAAAAACAATTTAATATATCTTGAAACTATAAGTTATATAGAAATAATAATCAGCATACCCAAAATCATCGGGGCTACAGACTAGAAATTTTGTATCATGAAATTATCATCTATTATTAGTGTGTGCCATCGTAGATGTTTCTAAGGAGTGGAAAATTCAAATCCTTTAACTAAAAACAAATAAGTGCAAGTGCATGATCAGAAGTGTATTTTCATAGTTTCTTTGATTCAAGAGACTGATGAAAGCTCAAATCACGATGGAGGAGAAAGTGAAATCTTTTTATACTTCTGACACGCAGGATGACGTTCTATGGTCCTTTCGGCCTCTGGCAACTGCAATATTTATTTTTTACAGCATATATGCAGATAAATGTTGATTATTGCATCAAACCTCTGAGACTACAGTGAGTGAATATTTCTACCACGTAGCCAGGTAGTAATGCATTGAATATACAATAAATTCCTACATTTGCTTGAGCTGGCTTGGCTAGCTAAACCTAGCATCAAATTAATGTTTATTTTACGTAAAAAAATATCAAATTTTTGACAATCAAATATCATATTATATTATGCAATCGTTTATTTCGATATCAAATAAATAAATCACCTTTAGGTTCAAACGTCACTAAATTCTACGTAAATAAATATTCAAATTAGATATCAAATAAATAGATGTTAAATTTTTGACATTTGAATATCAAATTGGTGTTCGTGTTCATGAGCGTTTGCTTGGTATCAAATAATCGTACAATAAATTTTACATACTGTAAATGAATTTTCAAATATATCCGGTGAATATAAAATTTTTGTTATTCATTTAGGGTTTTTTGCTTGGGAAAATAAACTTGTTATTCTCTTGCACATTGTGTACAATATAATGTGTTATAATTTGTGCGAATGTAACCTCTAATATTGATATGTGTGCAGTTTCAAAAGAAGACAAACACTTTATGGTGAGGTACATTCAATATTACTAACTGCTCTGCACGCAGGGATTTGCCTATAGGTTAATCTGATGTATTTATAGAAAACCTATATTTTTTCGTTTTGAATAATACATTCATTACTATCCGTATAACCGTAACAGTCGGAAGAGAAACTAGGGTTGCAATTCCGTAACTTCCCGACGGAACAATTGAATGAAAATGTTGATATTTGTACCGAACCCAAAGCTGCTCGTTCCTCTCATATCTGCTATCGATTCTCTTAGTTTGTTTCACGGGGAAGATATGGAGCTGCAGCCGAGAAACTTAAGGCGGGTTACACACATATGCATCTCGCACGGTGCGACTGGCATTTTTCTTGCTACTAGCATGCAGCTTGAAGACCAACCTGTGTTAATCACGTGGAGCTTACACACTTATGCGACTGGCATGGTGCTACTGGCATCATGCATCATGCATCTCGCATGCAGCGTGCAGCGCCACTAGGAACCGATCGGTCGGTGTTTTGGCGTGGCATGCAGCGTGCATATCGAGTTGGGGCATGTGCAGAACACATTTCCAAGTCACATGACCATACGACATCTCCTTCTAATGGCCGTTTTCACACACACCGACACGGCGCTGGCACGACACCGGCAAGATGTCGTCCCGGTGTCGTGGGGGTTGAGATACAATGCTGCCAAATGGAACAGCTTTCACATTCACCGACACGGCACCGGAAGCCGGCTGCCGGCGCCGGCATGTCGTTGGCAGCATAGCTCCCGCCGGTGCCGGCACCGACACTTGTGTGTCGTCCATAGTTTTGAACAGAATTTGGTCATTTTGTCAACAGTTTGAGGTTAGGTACTGAAAAAAAAAACGTCTGGTACAGTACGATGGCTGATAGGTATGATGTTGTCACCCTAATTGAATTAGTCGAATCCGAGCCCTGTTTATGGGACAAAACTATATTAGAAAATAAGAACAAGATCTTAGTCTTGTTTTTTGATTTCATCACTTAAATTCACTAATATATAGTCGAAAGTTTCCTTACAGTACTCATACGAAAAAAATTAAAAAATTTTGTTGGGTTTGTCACTAGCTTATCAAATAAGGTGTAGTAATACAAGCCATCCAAATAGCGAACTTTTATTATTGGGTCAATTCAAAGGTGTCTATTACGACTGTGCCTTTTACGTCGTAGATATAATAAATATAACAAATGCAACCTCCTGTTGTAATCAGAGAGAATAGAAGTAATTCTTTTACTATACTCTCTGGTTGTAATCAGCCATCGTACCGTTTTGAACTGTGCCGGCCACTGCAAAATAAGGTTAGTTCTTCACCGACAGCCAGATGCCGTGTCGGTAAGTGTGAAATGCATCAATGATGTCGTGACGATATCGGCGCCCGGTGCCGGTGTCGTGCCGGCGCCGTGTCGGTGTGTGTGAAAACGCCCAATGGCGGTAAGTAACAACAGCATTTCATCATCCGATGCTGACGATGACATTCTCCAATAAACTGAGCGCCAAGAAGTGCCCACCTCTCTTATCTTGCTACTAGCACGTGCCACGACCATGCAGCCTTCATGCATCTCGCACAGTGCATCTCGCATCAAAAATGCTAGTCACACCGTGCGAGATGTATATGTGTGTAACCCGCCTGATATCAAGAAAGAATTTTGAAATATGTTTCTTAACCCTAGTCTTACACACCTCAAAATCTGTACCTCAACCAACACACTGGGGTGTGTCACACCCCAAATTAAAAAAAAAAAAAAACATTTTTTTTCACCCTCATACATATTTTTGGTTCCAAAATCTTTCCAAACCCATAGTTGGTATCTTAGAAATATTATAAGACTGTTTCACAACTCAAATATTTTTTGTTGAATTTTTTAAATGTAATGTATGAAACAAGTGCATTTTAAATAGAAAATTTGCAATGTTGCTGAAAATGTTGTTTTTCAGCTAAAATGAAGGAAATAGAAATAAAAACTGCATTTTCACTTCAACATTACTTACTGTATTTAACAAAAAAATCATATCTGTATAATATATGCAATATCCTTCCTTAGCCAAGGTCATCAAGTTTTACTCTATAAACACTTATATTAGAGCTCAACTCTGTGCTCATCACACATTGCTCTGTTACAAGAAGAACAATATTGTTTCCTTTTCCTGTTCTTCTTGTGGAAGACCTCACTCTCCTCCAAAACAAAATCTGGATCGTCATCTGTGACATCGCCTCCAAAAATACTATCATCATTTACATTTTCAAATTTGAAAAGCACGAATTTAAAGCACGAATGTCATCACTCCCTAGGTTATCTGTTATACTATGAAAATGAACTAAAACTGGTCTGCTAAGTCTATAATGATATTAAAGAAAATGTTCAAAAGTTCAGGAAAGAATGCGATATTGAGACAAAAAATACACACTATTTAAAATGTTGCAAGAGCAAAAATGACTCTTTATCTTACACACTGGGGTGCACAACACCCCACAACGCACGAAATTGACCTTGTACTAGGCTGACGAGCCGATTGAAACTAATTAACTTCGGGAATGTGTTTTGCAAGCTGTTAATTGAATTTACAATGGGGAAAAATTTCCCCATTTTAATTTTTGGCTCCATCAGACTCGAAAACGTTTTGTGTGGGGCGCTTTACACCCCAGTGTGTAAGACTAGGGTTAAATGGATTGATTTTTATTCAATAGTTATTGGTTCAAATTGAAATATAATCTAGTCCTTAATCATTCTGTCTTTGTCTAGAAATAGATCACCATCTTATATTTTGCCATTTGTATACATAAATAACTTTTTTAAGTCACTTTGAGGTTTGGATTGTTATTGCTAGGCCAACTAATTATCTCAAAATGCTTATAGGAAAACTTTACTCACTTGTTCTGGGAATTGATGACTCTGGCACGTGTTCTGGCAATTGATGGCAAACGGTTTGTTTTGCGAGTAAAGTGAGTTAAAAAATTAATTTACCCACAATTTTGAAAAAAAAATATTTCTCGAATTGAACTGTTTTTTTTTTTTTTTTTTTTATTGTATAGTAGATAAATTGAAATAATTGTGCAAAAGTTTGATGTAATGTATTGATCCTTTCACTAGATATTATGACTTTCACACAAAATATAAAATTTGGAATTTTAAAACTAAACATGTTCTGGCAATTGATGGCAAACGGTTTGTTCTGCGAGTAAAGTGAGTTGAAAAATTAATTTAGCCATAATTTTGAAAAAAAATCACGAATTGAACTGTTTTTTTTTATTGTAAAGTAGATAAATTGATATAATTGTGCAAAAGTTTGATGTATTTTTTTGAATATTCAAAATTTGACTTTTGGCAGTTTGAACATTCAATAAATATTTGAAATTTGACGTTATTTATTTGACTTTGCATTTTTGAACATACAATGAATTTCCAGACAATAACGCAGGAAATATATGAAATTTAATAATCTACTTTGACATTAGAACGTGGGTTGAAATGTTTAATTGGATGAATTCATGCCTGGAATCGCTTAAAATGTGATTTTACAAAAGTTATTTTTCAAAAAATTTCCCGGTGAAGAAAAGGAAAAAGAAATATCCATGTATATCGTCTTAAGTTATTGTTAGAAATAAAGTTATTAATAGAAAGAACATTAGATTCGTTTCAAAAAAATCATGAATGATACTACATTTGAAAAAAGATTCAAGAGGAGAGATAGGATTCAACACTGTACATTTACAGTGTTGTATGTACAGTGTTGTATGTGCGTTTATTTTTGAAGCAACATTTTCACTTAGTTGGAGGCGATTTTGGGTCAATGATTGTAGCGTTGGCCAGGGTAGGTTTGGCACATAGCCAAGAAGAAATCCCGTCTGTATGCAGCGATGGAAAGTTGAAAAAGTGTGTAGAAGGGGAACTAAGAGAATTAAAATTGGTATTCTTTGGGCTTGTTGGCGAAGCCTTGCCCCATTCCACGGCAATCTTCACCCTTCGAGAGCAATAAATAACTGGCTCCGAGTTTAATGTCATCTTGGCGCCGCACTCGTCTAGTTGATGATGATTCTCTACAGCACTGAACAACTTGTCGACACTATCTGTCCCATTGTCAAAATGCAAATTTATTTTCAACGAACACTATCCTCCTCAAGAAGGCCAATTCCATTCTTAGTTCTCATAGATCAATTTAATTGATGAAATTTGAAATATTTTTTGAGAGTTATCTATGGAATTCGATGAGTTAGTAACATGCCTGGAATCGCTTAAAATGTGGTTTTAGAAAGGTTATTTTTCAAAAACTTTCCCGGGGGAGTACCTCCGAACCACCTTTTTAAAGGAAAAAGAAATATCCATGAAGGCCTATATGGATGTAAATGCATGTAGTCTAGCATATTTTGTAGTATCATCACCCACGCACAAACCTCAAACTCATGGAAGCTTTATCAGCATAAAAAATATGCGGTAAAAAGTTGGTGATTGTGGCTTTAGCACTCAACTGAACACTCTTTGAGAGAATATTTTCTGGGAATATTCGACTTTTTTAATGGTATAATAATTTACACCCCAAGTATCTATTCGGCTTTCTAATTTTACATTGTCTTCCTTCAAACACCTTCTTCTTACCAATCTTTTTGAAATCTACTTCAAAATTTTCTGATTATTTGTAAAGATACAAAAAATAACATGTGATGATGACTGCCTGATCAATACATTGAAGTTATCCTTAATTCTAAAAACACACCCCACGTGAAATTCACATCAATCGGCACAATAGCTTTTGAAAAACTTATATTTTGTGAATTGTGGTTTTCACGAAAATTTGATTGATATAAAAGATGTGGATATAAATAATAAAGGCCGCCATGTAAAAATGTCCAATATGAGAAAGCATTTGAGAAAACAATTACCCATCCATGTCGTCTGTATTATCTTGACATGCAAAGTAGAAAGTACTGTTTCTCAGGTTTGTTCTCATCCAGTTATCTCAACGGAAGACGGTGTTACGTGTATTCTCAGGCGATAAAAAAGTATAAAATCTCGTCACGCGTTATTCACAATTGAGAAACAGTTACTACAAAACGTATGCAATAGAAAATTGTTCTTACTGAGGTGCAAACATATACAATTCTTCAGTATTATTGTACAGCAGTATTTCCTTCTCTCCACTCTCTCATCAGGAGAGCCGAATTGCTGCTGCTGCTACTATTTGCAACTCGTTAAAGATTTTATCATTTCGAAATAACGAAGGCAATAACAAACAGTTACATCTCAATTATATCTCGTTAAGTTGAGCAAATGCTCATGATGTGATGTGGATGCACAAACTTTCATATTGGTGCTAGTAAAAGTGGTGATGGAAATTACCTTTGATCTCTAATCACCAGTTTACTTATGGAAGAAGTGCTGGTAAAAAAATATATTGCCTTAGTCTCGGTTTCCAACTCGCGGACGGTCTAAGTGTACAGCGGTTAGAGCCGAATTCACTACAATATATAACTCAATTTGTTTCAGTATTGTGTTTATAAAGAACTATAAACACATATTATGCACTACGTAGTTTTATTAATATGAAACTGACTTTTTCGCATTTTGTGAAATTTTACGCGTTGTGTTGTATTTCAAAATATTTCATAACTTAAATCTACGGCTATGGCTTTCAAAAAAATCAAAGTTAGTTGTTGTTGCTGTGAGAGTGTTTCCAATAACATATTGACTTCTTACACCATGATAAAGTTGTCCCAATAGTGCCCGTCAGTCATAACGGACATAAGATGAAAAGCCTTATCTTCAGCGTCTGCCACTTTTTAGTGTTGAGGTTATCAGCTCGATGTCTTATTTACACGCAGATCGGGAGAAGATGGCGTTTTGGTGGAAATTATAGATTAACTTCTAACGTATTATAGAAAACAGATTATGTATAATAGAAGATGAACATAAAATAGTCGGTTATATGTAATTACTCGAGTATATTATCATTTTATGATAAACTATATTTCGAAAAGAAATCGAGATAGTATGTTCCAGCCTTGTCCACTGTCCGTTTTGTCCAAATCCGCGTAGTTGGATACCAAGGCTTGATACAATCAATTTCCGTTGCAATTTTCCATGTCTTCTTCAACACATTTTCTAGCGATAATCGATGTTATTAGCAGCTAACAAGACTAAAGTGTTCTCCATATGGAAATTATACATCAAATGGTTACAATAATCAGGTCTGATCCTTGTATCGTACTACAGCGTTTGAGCCTGTACTCGGGAATATCGTGCGAAGGATGAGATTGGAGTTGGAAAAATCTCAGACTCATCCAGTAGGCTACTCACAGTCTATTCTCAATGTACCATTCATTTTCATCTTTCGTTCTCCCCGGTTTCCATTCTCCCCGGTCTTTGTCTTACAGCATTTCAGTCTTGTCTGGCGCAGTTTCCTCCAAATATTGTGATGCTCTGCCAAACTTCTAATCTGCTATTGCTTCTTACCCCTTTACTCTCCTGTACTCTTCTTGTGTGCTCATCACATCCATGCAATTTGCAGTATTCCCTCTTCCCAAGGTTCATAAACTACTACTCAGTAATAGTTAGTATTCTATCAGCCTTGCTTTCTCCCTATTTACACAAACTATCACATACTGTTTCACTGTTCTTCCATTCTTTGAGTGACCTCAACATTCCAATAATTGTTTTTTTTTTTTTACCTAGCATAATCAAATTACTCCATGTATCAATATTATCTCGAATATGGTCTCATCAAATTAATAAAAGTAGAGAAAAGCGTGAAATTATTCAGCAAATAGGCTACATAGACAATATATTAGTAACTTATGGGAGAACTCATTAGCAATCAATAGGTGATATTAGGCTTACTCTTTCCATTACAATTTTTTCACGTAATGCTATTCAGTATAATTATCAGTAGTAGGCTACCGTATTTTGTATTGAGTCCTTTCCAGCATAAAATTCTAGCGATAAAAATTACAGTACTTTCAGTACTTACGGTAGCAAGCCTTTGATATAGGCTAGAGTACTTTTATATCAGCATGCTCTTTTGACATAATCAAATTCACAGTTGATTACTAGATAAAGCATGTAATTCTATTTGAAAGAGTTAGGCTATGTCGAAGATATTGTGGAATAATCTTCATGCTAATATTATAATTGTTGAATATGTGATATTGTAATGTGAAATTTTGAGTAGCCTTTTAGTTTTTTCTATTGTAGATGATTCTCACATCAGCCACGGATAGCCAATGTACATGTGTAATGAGTGCAACAGCATTGCACAAATTGTGGGCCTGGATCAGAGATAGAGGGAAGACCTGTTCTGAATGAAGTCAAGAAGGTTCTACGAAGGCGGAATGGGACAACTCGCCGCGGCCAATCCGCCGCCGTACCAACTCGCCGCGAGCCATCTCGCCGCGAAAACATAAATTAACACTCCAGTCCAGTAGGCGCACCCGTCTCCGGGTCATGAGTGGTCACAGTCATATGTACACTATTTTTGTTTTGTGCACAATTTTATAGTGTACAAATGCCTTTATTCATTAATTTTGTCCAATTAAACTATTGTTTCGGCTTTTTTAGGTTAAAATAATTATTACAAACATGTTTCAATGTACAATGTACAAGTTATGTACATGCTATGTTATGTACAATGTACATGCTATGTGAGGTCTAATAAAATTTGTAATCTACAAATTTTTAATCATTGTAATCTAAAAATTTAAAGATTTAAATGAGAGCCTCTATTTTTTGCTTTTTACATTCTGAATATTTTTCAAGTCCATTTTGTCCTCTTCCCTCATATTATTTTTTGTTAATCGATTCATGGCGTGAAACATTTCACGATCACAATAAACTCTATGGGGTTTCAGATCTGAACAGTAACAGAGATGAGCATTCGAAGCCCGTCTGAAAAAATATTACGAGACCTTTTCTCCTTTCAAGCCTACTGTGTCAGTTTTATTCAAGTGATCTGGGGCATCTTCAAACCCATGTTTGGGGGCTCCGAAAATACTAGGACACACCAGCATAATGGGGCCTTTGATGGCCATAGCCGAGGCAATTAGGGGACCCTTGTTTATAAACGTTGAAATTTGAAATACTCTAGTTGAATCTATACTTCATATGACTATACTGGCAATAAAAACGGGCCCGAAGGGCCCACGGCGCAAGGGGCCTCTAGGGTCTGTTGGACTTACCTAAACTAGAAAAAAAAGGGACCCTGGAGGCCCCCAGTTGGACAATTTGGGGACCCTTATTTTAATTTTGTTTTGTCACTTGCTTACATTTGTAAAATAATTAAGCCCCTTGACGTTGAGACCCAAGAAAACTTGCCTTGCTCACCCCTGTATCCTTAATTATTTTTTTTAGTTAAACAATGTGTAAAAATTATAGTATTCTTCTAGCTGATAAGTAATTTTTATTTTATTTTTAAATAAATTTGTATTTTTTGGCTCGCCCCTCCTAAAATATTGCTTGCCCCTCCCAGTCCTTAATCCTGGCTACGGCCCTGTTTCATCCATATAGTCAATCTTGATTTCGTGTAGGTGACTGAAACCATTTGAATGGAGGCTAACGCTTTGCTGTTGTTGATTAATGAGAGAGGTTGACAGTGTCATCAATTCAACAGTTGTCGTAGACGGGGTTTGTTCTTTTTACAACCTTTCTTGCCACCACCTAGACCTTTTCTACCCGGAATAGAACCTGTGACCGTGGGGGCAGCAAGCATGTGCTGTTATCACAACACTAAGGCAGTCGTCATGTATTTTCTGTGAATAATATTGATTTGCCGCATCAGTGGAGATTTTTTCTTGTGCACATGATGCCTACATGACTTCGAGACTTGTGCGTCGGTAATAAGCTGATGATAATGAAGTTATGGATGGACCTAAAGTTTCAGGTGGGTTCTAAATGATCAGGAAAGTGATAATAAAGCGAATAACGCCATATTATTTTTGGTCGGTCACCCTTTCTAGCACAATCCTCAGCGCTCGTGACTGAACTTCAGAGAGCAACAATCAATAAAATTTTATTAGAAAAACATATCCGTTTCCTTTATTTGAGGATAAAGCTCAAATGAGACCTGTGCGTAGATAATGAGTTGGGGTGGGTTCTGAACCACCGGGTAGTAATTTACAGCAGGGAACAGTCTTTTTTGCTGGCCATGTCAAAGCGGTCCCCATTACGAATGCAGCTTGAGCGTTCGTTACTTATCCAACAACAGACACCTAGCACGGCTCCTAGCTAATCACTAAATTTCTTTCAATTTTGTCTAGCCATTTATTTGTCTCTATTGTACTAGCATTGTAAAAGCATTTATATTTAAATTTTTTCAACATTTTTATTCTATCGACTTATTGACTACTGACAACGATGAAATGCTCTTGCTTATAGAAAGGCCACTTATGGATCTCTACTTACTTCCCATAATATTTATTTATAAAAAAATATGTTAGGTTTGTGTTCAAAACACAAGTTATCATTGATTCAATCTCAACCACATTTTAATTACTACTTATTCCCAGTTGTGCCCATAATTCGCGTGTTTGATGGATGGGGGACCCTTCCTGCTTCCAGAAGCATTTCTTTTTTATGTTCCCCGCCGTTTTTTTTTTTTTTTACTTTTAGCTTATAGTAATATTTCTTTTTCAACACAGATTTTTTATTCCTTTATAATTATTATTCTTCTCTTATGTAATTATGATGCGGACTCTTCTTCACACACAGGCGTAAGGCCCATGTGAGGAATTTTTGTTCTCTTACTATATTTTGTATTAAATAGTTTGTATACGGTTTTTTTTTTTTGTTTATTTTGTATTTCATACGAATATACCGTTATACATATTGTATTTGTTGAAGGAGAAATAAAACCATATTTGATTTGATTTGATTTGATGAATTTTCTATCAAAGTACTGGTAGCCTGTTATGTGGGTAAAGCGTTGTGCAAGTCTTACAAGTGCATGATCGTCAAATCCAGTTTGGAAGTGAATTTCAAGTGCAAGATTTCTCTTTGAATTTGACGTGTGCTGTGTTCTGATGATGAAGGCCATCCATCAATCGAAGTCTGTGGGTCCTTGACCAAGACCGTGGCCGGCGGCGGTGGCGTTGTTAGTTCGCGTGCAGACCGTTTCACGCGTTTTTCTGCACACTTCCGGTGAAATTGCCGCAAGGTGTTGGATGGTGATGCGGCAGCGGGACGGAGAGACGGGTGGACGGGCGCCACGGTCACAGCAGACCTACTCCCCTATGCAAATCACGCGCTCGGTTCCCACACTGCATGCACACGCTACTCGCGCGTTGCGACTCCAGCGTGCACGACTCTCGCTTTCCGTCGTCACGCCGTCCTTTCATTTGCGCGTTCTAACGCTCAACGACGCGCGAAAGCCGAAACGTCCGTCTGTTTTCTGGCAGTGCTTTATTGTTGACATCGTCGTGAGAATAGCTGCACATGCCGCTCGCATATCTCAAAAACAACATGCGCCTTATAAAGAAGAAAGCATGTCTGAATAGGGGCCAAATAGGTGCATACTACGAATACAAGTTCACAAATAAATTTTTGTCACACCAGAATTCAGCAACTATTGCTTATCTATGCAACTACTAATTATTATCGGCTGAAGGTAATCATGAAAAATTAGAGAAAAAATAGAAAACTATTCAAAAGGAGAGAGCGTTAATTTTCAATGGATTCTTACTCTTGAGCTTTCCGTTGTTCAAATTATTTTATAGCTATTTATCGCTCGAGACAAAACAGTTACTACGCGAATTACATACATCATTTTTCCTACAACTGCAGTTCTGGATTCCAACACAATAAAAGCTTGTAGTTTGTAACATCACAGATTTTGGCGTGCGCAGATTTGGTTAGCGAGCGCTATTGTTTTAAGGTTATGATAATTTCAGGGATTTCGTGATCCACCAATGAGAATACATCAAAATCAAAACAGAAGCGTAAAGAAAACAGTTGGCGGGGGCAGTCAGTGGCGTATGGAAGAACCCCCCCCCCCCACCCCCCACCATTGAAAAGGGGGCCCGGGGTCCTCCCCTGGGAAAAGTTTTCATAAATTGAAGTGAAAATCACATATTTCTATGCATTTCTACTAATTTTCCTATTTGCGTTTAAAATTTCGGGGCGGACTCAAACCCCCTGAGGCCCCTCCCCCATATATACGCTCATGGGTGAGCGTAAATGTTTCATCGCTTGCCGAGAAGTAAATAGGTATATTACAATCAGTTTTCGGTACGTAAAGAATTACTTTAAAAGGAGTTGTAGAACAAAATTATGTTTTGTTTGATTTCTGTCCTTTATTGTGAATAAAGAAAATTTTCGCTTATCTGTGAAACCATCAATTGATTATCAACTACTATTCTGACCTATGTTTTAATAACATTCGTGATTTGGAGTGGGATACGAGTTTAACTGCAAAATACAGTCTTTCATGAAGAGAATTATTTTTCAAAACCCTTATAATTTTCTCTTTCTTTTATTTCTCTACTTTTATTTTTTTAAACCATCGCTCCTTTAATATTCTTTAGATTAGCCTATTCTTAAGCCATAATTATTGAAGTGTATTTTTTTTAATCACTGAGAAATACAATCATCATATAAATGTTCATTAGCTTATTATAGGTTGCTGTTGACAAGAGAATTGGTAGAATTATGTGATATGTGCTGATTTCTGGGTAGAGTAGTATACAATGAATATGAATAGTTTAAATCGGTATACTGCAATACTTTTTTGATTTATTTTTTATAATCATTAATAAACATTTAACACATCGGTGAAGATATTTAACATATCGCTAGAGAATTTTTTCTGATGCTGTCCAAATGGGTTTCAGATTTGTGCGAAGGTATCAAGGTGAATTATGATGACACAAAAATGTCAGGCTGGATAGGAATCGAAGTCGCGACTGTCAGAGTGGCGGTTAGTAGGTAGGCGCTCTAACCACTGAACATAGAACTAGGCTAATTCCATGTACGTGGCTCCGTACTAATGGTGTACTGTTCTGTGACTCTAATCAACTACTCCACGGGAAGCCCACATAGGTCGGAGACTCGTGCGTGGGTAATGAGTTGGATGATGGTGATTTATGAGTTGGACCTACAGTTTTAGGTGGGTTCCGAACCACCGGGAAGTGATTTTCAGCAGAGGACAGTGTCTTTTTTGCTGGCCAATCTAATCGGTCTAGGCTAATTCTATGTACGTGGCTCCGTACTAATGGTGTACTGTTCTGACTCTAATCAACTACTCCATGGCACCTAGCTTTTTTTTTTTTTTTTTTTTTTTTTTTTAGGATGAAGCCTACATAGGTCGGAGACTTGTGCGTGGGTAATGAGTTGGATGATGGTGATTTATGAGTTGGACCTACAGTTTTAGGTGGGTTCCGAACCACCGGGAAGTGGGAAGTGATTTTCAGCAGAGAACAGTGTCTTTTTTGCTGGCCAATCTAATCGGTCTAGGCTAATTCTATGTACGTGGCTCCGTACTAATGGTGTACTGTTCTGACTCTAATCAACTACTCCATGGCACCTAGCTTTTTTTTTTTTTTTTTTAGGATGAAGCCCACATAGGTCGGAGACTTGTGCGTGGGTAATGAGTTGGATGATGGTGATTTATGAGTTGGACCTACAGTTTTAGGTGGGTTCCGAACCACCGGGAAGTGGGAAGTGATTTTCAGCAGAGAACAGTGTCTTTTTTGCTGGCCAATCTAATCGGTCTAGGCTAATTCTATGTACGTGGCTCCGTACTAATGGTGTACTGTTCTGTGGCTCTAATCAACTACTCCACGGCACCTAGCTATGATAGCCAAATAACGAAGCGGCTAGCTAAATAAATGGCGGGTTGACAAATAACAAAGGATAAGGAATGCTTCATCAGAACGAATCATGTAGAGTGAAAATTATTCTATGAAAAAATTTCTGGCTATAGTGAGGTTATTTTGAACACTATCTTGTTGAGTGTTCCTTCCATATTATATGTATAATGAACTGTTCTCATTCTACTTTACCTCAAAATGAGGAGTGTGATGAATATGAAAAATTGTTGAAGGAGTTCATTCCCATGCGAACGAGTGGAATACTTGAACTCTCACCTCCTTGATTACTGGCATACCATTCTGTTTAGATAAGGCATCGATGAGATAGCTGTATACATAAATGATGTGATTTTCCACTCTCTTTGAGCATGACGCAGGTTGATCGAGCATGATCGAGATGCATTCGACTTCGCATTTCCAAGTCCTTACATATTGTGCCATTGCTGTAATACTTTTCTCAAAAGCCTTGTATTTTTAAACTGATAAATGATATACGGCAAAGATGACAAAATTCTACAGTTTAAAATATTTATAATTAATAAAATGTGTCAGGGATGTTTTACTGTTGACTGTTTGACTGTAATCAATCCACAAATTAAAATCTTGAAGTAAGAATTTTTATAAAATTTCAAGTAAGTTAACCTGGTTTTCTAGTCGGAATTCCATAGATTGGTAGACAATTGTTGTGCGACCGTAGATGGTAATTATACATTCTCTCTTCTTTTACTTTTTTCAGTCTATCAATCATAAATCAATCGATAAATATTTCCTCAGTTATTACTTTTTTCGATAACTAGCTGACCCGACGCGCGTTGCTGCATTCTCATAAAAATTCTCTCCTTGATTTTATTATTCGCCACCTCCCGCTGAGGTTACATTTCAAATTAGGGAAGAAGTTAGTCCTAGGGCTCTTCCAGCTGATCATAGAGGCTTCGTTGTTTTCTTAATCACCACCTCTGAATGGAGAAACATTTCAAATTTAATCCTCCTACGACCATAAGAGTAGAAGCTAGGTTTTTTATTTTATTATTCGCCACCTCCCACTGAGGCTGCATTTCAAATTTCTAGCTGCATTGGTTAACAGATGTCATCAACCTGGCATAATATTACATTTCATCATACCCAGTCATATGTTTCCTACATATTGCAAGGCTCCGACTGAACGGTAGCCTACATGCAAAATGCAAAGTCTTTTGCTGTTCAAAGACAGCGTAAATAACGTCGCTAAGGGGCCTGCCATATGATTAAAAACTGTTGGCTGTTTGGCTGGCAAGTTCAGTAGGTTAGGTCTATAAAATGGATTAATTAATAATAATTATTAGCTCCCCTATTAAAATTTATGGTCAGAAACCATCCCCAATATTCATTCACACAACATATTCCTAAAGTTTCATGCCGATCTGTCAAGTGGTTTTGAAGTCTATAGGGAACATACATACATACATACATACAGACAGACAGACATTCATTTTTATATATATAGATTGAGATTCCTCATTGGTCAATATTATTATTTTATATAATAACAATTACCTCTTAAATTATTGGTTTTCATTTTTCTCAGCTGAATTCAATTGTTTAACTGATGGAACTGAGTCTGTAGTTATCACTGGGAGTCTTCCAAACCGTCATAGTTCTGAATGCATCATCGATAGAAAATCAATAGAAAACTATACAGTAGGCTATAGCATCTATAATAGATGCCAAACCTATAGCTAATAGAATATATATATAGCTTATGGCTTTTGCTAGTACTGATTAACAAGGCAAATAGTTTTTTGATGTATTTAAAGTTGTTTGAAGCATTGATTACTATACTTTTCATACCGTGATCATTTTCTTGATAAATATTTATTTCAAAAAGAGGAATTAGATGAATGAGGTGTGTTATTATCAGAGTTGGTCCAGAAAGGAAATTCAACTCTGAAGTTTAGAAAAAATCAGGTCCTTGTGGGCATTTGAATGATAAATCAATTTTAATAGTTTTTGTTAGTGCCGATGGAAAATATTTAAATCAAAAACATAGCATACTTTCCTGCTCAGGTTTAACAAAACAGCTTACGGATTTGACTATTGAGTGAGAGTTTTTAAAAAGGCCTACTGAAATTTTTGAATGGAGGATGATTGACAATATTGAGAAGACATGGCTATTTTTGCACAAATATTATTTTAGACCTCATAATTTATTGCATTCATATACCTAGTATGTCTTCAAATTCATCAAAGATATCAAACAAACCCAGGAAATTTCAATGAATTTATTCTGCACTATCATTAATTTATCCTTAAAATGACAACATAAGTAGAAAGAAGTGTGAAATTTAAAAAAAAAATGAATTAGTGCTTATATTTTAATGTACGAAATGCCCACGAAATTCCATATAAAAGATAACAGAACATGAAAATCCATTGGACGATGTAGATCATGATCATGTTCTATTAGAACTGATAGGTATGTTAGCAGCTCAAGCAAGAATGAATGTCCACTTAAAGAATTATGGAACTAATTATTTAATTAATTGTCCGTATTGAATGAATAAACTTTGCATCATAAAACAGTTCAACAACGATAAAAAGCGGACATTTGAGCGGCAAAATGTGATATCCACATCTGATGAGATGCAAAGACCATTTAGCATCTTATCCATATTAATAATATCATTAAGTATTCTAATTTCACTTTCTTGATAGGAGGATGAATAAATCTTGAATGGATTTTCCAAACAAAGGTCTCGATGTAATGATAAATGGCTCAACCCGAAAACTGTGAGTTTTAATTGTGAAGATCAATAACATTCAAAGCCAAACTTTTTCAATGAAGCATTAATTTGTTCAGAGCTCAGAGTAGCCTTTAAAGCGATTTTCAAAATTGATTTTACTGTCATTTTAATGATTCACATGGATTGGCAAGAGGTATATCCATGGATATCATATTTTGATTTTGAAGCTATGAAGAATTTAAACCAATATTGATTCTCCTCTCAAATAAAGCCCGCAACTAACGTGATTGTACAGCAACAGCTGTAGAAAACATAGAGCTATTTTTTTGCAAGATCTAGTTGACTGGATAATAATTTATTTTGATTAATTGAATGATAAAGATCCAAAATATTTATGTCGATGTGAAATATTAATATAAGGCAATTGATAAATAATATTCTAATATTGAATCTGGCAATGTAATCTAGTTAATTATTATTTTAACTCACTAAAACTGGAGGAATGCATTTCGCTTCTGAGGAGAAGCTTCATCAGCCAATCACCAGGTGTAATGATTGACAGATCAAGCTTTTCAGAAGGGAAATGCATCCCTCCAGTTTTAGTGAATATTAATAAAAATAATTACCTAAAAATACAGTGTCTGTTTCAATAATAGATTGTTCATTAGGTAGTTCGTCATGGAAAACATCACATAAATAGTATTCTTTCCAAAAGAAGCTCAAGAGATGTTTTTGGAATACACACTTATTGTCACTGGTGCGTGGAAAGCTGGGGAAGAGAGATATTATCATTATCCGATCACTCACCACTAGCACTCGCATCTCGTATGAGCTGCCACAACAGTCGGATAAAAACGTAACAGTCCAAGTCGCGGTCCTGGATGCCGGAGCACTACTTTATTTTTTACTTTGAGAACACGCGTACTCCCTTGGAGTAATCACTCAGTATTGTGCACCTTTCAGATAGCTACTGCTCTACCTCTCACCACTTTCACATGCTTTTATACCTTACTCTGGAACAGTTTTTCGTGGACGCACACGGACGACACACTCACGCACCGGCACAAGTGAGAGTGAATCCCCCTTCCTGGCCCCCTGCCCCCCCTATCAAGGCCCCCCGTGCCCGGGGCTCAACACACCAAACACGGGCAGCGGGATGACCTAGCTTATGATGTAATGCCCGAACATCACAGCCAAACTGCTCGGAATGTTTCGTTTTGGACATCCATTGTGAAATTAGGGCTCAGCTCTCCGCTGAAGAGCTTCAAGAGGAAGACCTACACTTACTTTATCAATTATGGAAACATTATGGATAACATCTGCACATTTTTCAACCTTGTGATGAAATTTCAAAAGCTCAGTTCAAACTGAGGTTATTTTACATCACTTTTATTGTCAATAACTAGAGATGGCACATCATAAGTTGCATTCTATCAACAAACAAAACCCCGTCCCTTGGTATCACTCCGTAACAAATTGTGTTGCATCGTGTCGTCGCGTAACATCTCATCATTGTGTTTATGCTATGCTGGTGCGGGATGACGTTACGATCAGCTGATTCTGTGTAACAGAGTGAAGTTCGTGACGGGGTTTTGTTAGTTTGCTGTACGCAGCTCTTCTAGAGTAAGGAAGGATAGAAGATAGATCTGATTTTTTGGGAGTTGCAATTAATTTACGTGCATAGTTCTTCACAATACAATTGAATTATTCCATCTTCTTTCGTAACATGATTAATAGCCTATTACGATTTATTATTACCATTTTATATTCAATTGTAATTTATATTGATTGATAAGACCGTTTTCAAACAAAAAACTGAGCTGTCTTGTTCAAGCTATCACCACAGGTAGATGGAATTCAGAATTCATGTGATCAATCTCTAATTCACTTGCCAATTACGATTGGGGCTCTAGTTATGTATTGTATGTATGATGTAATATGATTATTGTTAAGGATTAATAAATATTGGAGCACGGCTCCAAAGTGTAATAAGGTAATTAATTGTACAAGTGAAAAAATAAGCACGAATTAACAACATGGTGTTAATTTTGCCAGACAGTGTAAGAGTTAACCATGCCAAGAAAATGATTATATCATTCAATTTCAATATTAATTTCTGTACTAACGAACATCGACGTCTCTTAATACGCCACTCACAGTTCTGACTCATGTTATTCATTATTTTACATGAAGTAGACCTATAGCCTGAAAACTATATTAAATCACGCAAAGTAATGACAAAATTATTAAAATTTTCAATGGATTAAATCAGTAACCTTCGAATATATTATTATTCTTCATCGTATTCAGGATGTGAGCTCCTATCCAAAACAGCTTTGCATAGCATGAGAAAAATGAAGGAGTGTCGGAGCGGGCTCTCTCAAGAAAGTCAACATTTTGAAAATTAGAAAAAGTATTAGATACTAATAATAATAGTTTAAAAAAATAACTAACATAAAACATATTTTAAAACAAAAAAAGAAACCGACTTCAGTGAAATGATAAAATAATCACGTACTAAAAAGTTTAAAATAAAGTATTTACTTTAAACTGAGAAAATTTTAAATTTCATACAAGTAATCTTTTGAAGTCGGCGCCAAATATTTTATGAAGTTGATAAGAAATTCTATCTAATATCAAAACTAACACTGTATTTTTTTGGAAGATGAAGCCCACATAGGTCTGAGACCTTTTCGTGGGTAATGAATTGGATGATGGAGATTGATGAGTTGGACCTACAGTTTTAGGTGGGTTCCGAACCACCAGGAAGTGATTGATCAGAAATTCTATCTAATATCAAAACTAACACTCTATTTCAATTAAATGTGATTTACACTCACTTTTACTGAAATACAGTGTCAGTTTTGATATTAGATTGTTCAATTATTTCGTCATGGAAAACATCACAGAGTAATTCTGTTATATTTTAGAAGTTTATGGGAAATTTGGCGCCGACTTCAAAAGATTACTTGTATGAAATTTAAAATTTTCTCAGTTTAAAGTAAATACTTTATTTTAAACTTTTTAGTACGTGATTATTTTATCATTTCACTGAAGTCGGTTTCTTTTTTTGTTTTAAAATATGTTTTATTTTAAGCTTTTTAGTTGAATTTTCAAACTTTGAAAACATGAGAAATTTCTTAAAGCCTACATTATGAAATATTTATCTAATTAGGAAGCCAATAATTAATTTATAACATCGAAAGTTAAGTAACTAAAAATCCACTTATAAGAAAAGATAAACTAAGGAAAATTCTACAACGTTTTATTTAATGTGGAATATTGTATTTAGGAAAATTATAATAGCGAAAGGCTTCTTAAAAGTGAAATGGCTTTTGATTAATTTTGATGTGGTCCCTTTCAGAATATACCTACACTGAAATAGTAGGCCTATATTACATTACAAGTGTGGAAAATATTGTGTTTACTGAAAATATGATAAGTGAACGCAGGAGATGAAGTTGAGTGCGGTATTATCATACGAGTATGGTAAACATCTTCCCGGATGAGTTATGTACGATATTTTTTGTGATATTAGTCATATATATTTTTTTAATATAAAAAACATAAACTTTGAGCTAGTACAAAAGGATCATTAAACATAACCTCAAAATAGCCTATTGTACGCACATGTATAATGGCGAATAAATATTCTTAATCAATCACAGCAGGGAAACTAAAAATACTTCTGAGATCAGCTGTTTTTCCAAATTCTCCAACTTATGATTGAAACTAAATAACCTTATTCCTATGACTCAATAACATCAACTAAATTATTTACAATTTTCATATGAACATATGGACAGAAATATTATATTCTTCTTATTCTCGATTCAAATTAAGTTCACGTGATTGGTCAAAACGGGACATTAAAGACTTCTTTCACACTGAACCAGCTTTGGGTAACCGATGTCGTTTACCCGGCATAATTGCATTGCATCATAATGATTTCGAAAACCGTCTAGATGTAAAGCGCTCCATATGATACAATGATCAGCCTGGTAAACGACACCGGTTATCCGATTGGCGGTTATATGTGGAACTATCCTATTCAAACTTGATTGAAATGAAGACATCGAAGAATGCTCCTTTTTGTTTAATATTGGGCTAAGTATTGGGCCGATCCTTGCGAAACTTGGATGGGACCACCGCTGAGCGGTGCTCTTTCATTTAAAAAAAGAGTCATCGAAATCGGTTCAATATTGTTCAAATGATTGATGTACAAACATAAAAAAACAAAAAAAAAAAAAAACAGGTCGAATATAGTAACCTTGTTGTTTTTGGAAGTCGGTTAAAAAGGAACATCGAAATTCATGTCTTGTCATTCAAATAATTGATATACATCAAAACTAGATGCTACTATACTGGTGGGGTGGCAAGGTATGTAGACCACCACGCGGGAGGAGAAAAAGAGCTGATCTAACAAGACTAAGGAATATAATGGTTATAATTTCAAACTTTTGAACAAAATATTGTTATTTGCTAATTTTTTGTACCAATATAGACTACAAATAAAACTTTACTTACTTTTAACTGTTAACAGTGAGCCCCGTGAATGCTGGTCAAATGGATAGCGTGTTCTCCGTGGCTGGATCCAAACACTTAATATAATTAATTTGGACCGATAATGTGTGATAAAATGAATGTATTTGTGTCTCGAATCGCTCAGAATCCGGGTTTGAGTGGATCATTTTCCTGATTTCTTTCTCCGGGGTAGGAGCCTCAGGCTTCCTTTCCATAGATGAGTTCCATCCAAAGTGTTACAGGACTCCTCTTAAATACTGGAATATACTATAGTTTTCTTAGATGGTCCCATCGGAAATAGCATGGGCTACTTTTAAATGCGTAAGTATTATAAGAGTTCGAGAGAAAGCAAGCTATGCATATTTCTAAACAAACACTACAAATCAACTCACTTATTAACTGACTTTTTTTAATTTGAGAGGTGATGTGAACCGAAGTCAAGAGTAGTATAAATATAAATTTAGCTCGAGGGCTGCCCCAGACAACAGACAACCCTCTGTTTCATGAGCTTGTTCTTCATTTGTCAATATAATTATGATTACAGTGACATGAGAAAATCTAATATTAAAAACCCACTTATTATTTATAATGTCTCTTAAAAATGGACAAAAGTTCCATTTTTTTGAAAAAAAAAATTTCTGAAGTGATTAATGGAGGATAAGAATTAAACTAGTTCAGCTTTGGATATTTACTGACATCATTCACATTCACCCCATTAAACACCACACTCATGTGTGCATCATCCTACTACAACGGAAATTATATATTTTTACACCAAGAACTTTATTTCCCACCCTCATTAAACTTTTACACATCTGTAGGTAGAGATAACTCACTCTGAATTGTATCAACATTATCTTCTGTATCAAGGTTTCTTCTTCAGATGAACGATGAATTCTATATTCTTTGGACAATTTCATTCGAGGTATGAATGGCAATGGAATATGCAACGGAGTGTAATGCTATTCTAAGCACGAATAGTAATTCAGGATAACCAATTCCATAAGAGAGTTTCTTAAAATTCAAGATTATTTGGATCTGGGATCATTCAAAACTGACCGATCTCAGGAATGGTGAAATAGTCATCCACATCAGATTTTGTGTAATAGGCTTTTGCTTTTCAGAAGACCGAACACAATGTGACCTACTATCACATGTACGCAACCATCCAAATCGATTACCGTCATATTTCAATTCTCAAATTTCCAAATTTACTTGCTTTATACAGCCTGGTCTTGATTATCTCTCTATCAGTAGGCTCATTTAGAAGCTACATAAATTACAATCATTGCCAATTTAGGTTGTACCCTTCCCTATCGGGAATGTTATTTAGAAGAATAATATGAAAGTTGAAGAGTTATGATTTGACATCAAGGCTTAGGGACTGAATGTATCGAGTCTCATTTCTCGTAGTTTATGTAGGCTACGTATGAAAGAAATGTATAGTATTACGATAAAACGTTAATTACACTGCAGCATAGTCGAAGATGTTCATTGAGCATTTACGTGATGCAATGATGCTAACTCCAATAGTTACTCAACAAACTATGGAAAATAGCGAATGGAGCTGAAAACACATGAAACGCCCTCTTCTAAAAGCATACCTCTGTTTTAATTGCTCGTACATCGGTATGGTGTGTTCAATTATTATTATTTTTTCTACTGATATTGCTTCATTGCGATAACGCACGATAACGCACACTACACTTGGTTGATACTTGATAACTTAGTGGGTCAGCTACCGTTCTAAATAAGAAGTTTCAGAACATTAGTCTCAAAGAATTTTGATAAGAATAAGAACCCACACCCCATATCGTTCAATGCTGCAAAGATAGAACATGAAATTTAGTGACTTCGTAAATTTCATTTTATAACAGTTTCAACAGAGTGAAGTTTATCGGATCGATTTATAGTTTATATTATATTTATATTACATTTATTATATAATATTATTATTATATTTGTATTATTCATACCCACTGTATTGGAAAGTAACATTGTTGATTTGATTCATGTTTTAACTTTATTCTCCATTCTGTGGAGTGATTACAAAAAATGTCCCAATTTTGATGGAATTTAATAGCAAAACTCGGACAATTTAAAGACTGTGACCATTCATTTGGAGACGGAAATTCTAAATTTTTATAAATGATTGGAACATGTCATAAACGTTCAATGTGACCGCATCCAGAAGCCCTATTTCTACCTAATTTCTATTTTGATCAGACGTGTGAACTCCGGATATAGAAATAATAATACGATATGTGTATTTGTAGAATAAATGTAGATATTTCTGTATTTGGATAGTACCAAATTATCTTAATTTATCCAGTAGAGCAGACAGGATTGAAATCGGGTTTCCGAAAGCTCATTTGAGGACTGTTTTAAAATAAATTATGAATGTTCTGATACAATCCTCAGACTGAATAGGATATCTGCATATCATCAATAAATGTTCAAGAATGTTAAATTGAAATATGATCTAAAAAACTGTTTCCTAATTTCATGAAATTGGTTACACAGTAATACCATATTGATATTGTTGTAATATTGAAAGCAATTTTCGCCTATCATGAATTTACTTCCAGTCGGTCTACTACCTGAGTGGCAGTTCTAGGTATTCGAGACCCTTTCCTGACCGTTTGATGAAACCTGTCCGCGTTTCTAAATAATGTCCGCGTTACTCATGGAATCGAACGATTTCATGATCAATATTTCCAAGAACAAGTTATTCCTTAAAACTAAATCTTTATCTCTTTTTATATTTATATTATTTTCTTCTTACAAGTATCATTAACTTTTTCCCTTAACATAATTATAGTTATAATTCCTTATTATAAGCATAATAAGGTAATAATTCAGAACACCTATAATTGTGTTTGATTAAAATTCTTAATTAAGTTTCATGATTGTAAGTAAGCTTTAGCTAAATTTTTTCATTCTTTTTTTAATTCTTCTTATTTTAGTTTCTTGTCTAGTTTTAGTGTTAATTTTAATTTTTTTCTTCTTCATTTGCCCTCTGATTACGGTACTTAACTTTTTTCTGTGAATAATATTGAGTTTGATAATTAATTATTACTATTAACTCATTCGCTTTTATTGCATTGTATTAACGCTTCCTATCCATTTAATAGACAATGCCACAACTTTACTTATTACTATTCTGTGAAATATCTTAGTAAAATTCTGTATATATTATTTCTAGTAGAGTTCAATGGTAGAGTTCAAAGAGTAGGTTGAGTGTAAGATAGTTATGTCCTAACTGTGCCATTTTGTGTAAATGGATAATTACAATTCATTTATTATGCAGACATTCTTATAAATGTCAATAATCAAACTTACAAAACACTGTAATAGCTTATTATAGCTTAGTAAGAGCGTATTGTCTTGGATATATTTTTTATATATCTTCCATGAATAATTGAGGTGATGTCATTTATTGACGGTCATAGTCAATAGTCATATAAAATGTACTTTCACTCAAATAAAGCTAGCTGAATGTTCCAGGTAAACGTTTATGGAGAGGATGTAAAGAACTACACATTTTAAAGATATTTCTCAATTATTTAAAGAAAAAGAAATGCTGCAAAAGGTCACTTTAGATGTTTACGTCATTGTGCTTTTCCAACAATTATGTATTTTTGTATCAATAAATAAATATATCATAAATAATAAATTTCACCAACAATGTTCCAAGAAAGCGTTTACTAATATATTCGTTTTAGAAGGGATATGGTTGTTGAGAACAACATCGTACCGTACTCGACTAGTGATATCACAATGAATCGATAAACCAGGAAACAAACGAACAATAGCGCGGAAGATCTATCTGGGAAAGCATGGAGAGGGCTGTTCAATTGTACATAAATTCCGCTAAATGTACCACCTTTCTCCACCTGTCAAACCGTTGAGTGATGCAAATCGTCACTTTCATTTGGCATTTAATCTGCATCTCTTCGTTATTGCAATCAGACAGTTTGTCTCACGGCACTGTACACTCCTGTATGTGTGAATCAGTTGTAATGGCTGGAATAATTAGTGGCAAGAGCCATGTGAGAGCAGTGGTGAATGTGTTGTATAAGGATCATCGCAACCAATATCCATCATCGATGGTCCATGACTACTGACTATTGAATCATTGACCAAGATTTGCGAAATGAGGCCGTCCATGATACCTAACTTACCGGTTACCGTTGACTGTGCAGGCTCCGCCTAGTTAGAATGCAATTTAAAAAGAGAATTGTTTTTAGAATGATAATAATAATAATAATTATTATTATTATCCTTTTGAATTACTTGTTCCATAACGATCTGCGTTGTTAATATTAAATTTTCAACAAAAAGTTAATAATTATCCTTTATTGATTGTATTACCACTTGACTCAGCAGTATTTTTAACGTATATTATTGGTCATCTGCAATGAGAGTAACAGTCTGAGATATTTATTTATTTAATTTTGTATGAATATCTATTAGTTTTATGAGTTATTTTTTATTAGTCTAAGTGTTTGTTAAAATGTCTCTGGAGTAATGTTATGTTTCTGAGCAACCTAGAACCTAGATGACCAGCATATTTTTATGAAATGCCAGAAAGAAGAGAAAAATATTTCTCTTCCCTTTCTGCGCTGTGTCAATAACAATAATAACTTGAAGTGATAACAGGCACTTTTGTTTACTCCCCCCTGTTCTTTTCATCACCATGCAGTTTTCGGGAATGTTCTAATGAGTAATCTGTGTACTTTGATTTTATAATGATTTTGAATAATCTCGAAAAGGTAATAAATTTTCTAGTGTTTTCTGGAATGTCACAAAAACCTATAAAATTCTCTAAACAATTGAGTCAGTTATTATTCAAAATTTGTAACGTGTAGGAGTTTCCGTTCAAACAAAACGTATTTCCAGTGAGCGTTAATACAGACTGTGTTATACGAATGTTTAATGTTTTAAAGTGATAAACGCTGTATATTGCGATAGTTTATTATTCAGGTTTCTTTAACCGTTTATACAGTGACAGACAGTGCTTTGTAAGTGTTTCAATTGTTACGTTTTAGACGTTTCTTTCTGAATTATTAAACAGTTATTTGTTAAATATTTGATTGGCCTATCAACAGTTAGTGATTAATATTGGAACAGTAATATAGCAAACTTAGTATTAGCTGAACATTATTGATTTATTCGTTTCTGATTGATTCTTTTTGTGTGGCATAACTGATTAATGCGATTTGTAAGTAATTTATGTTAAGTATTAGTGCTAATTTAAAGTATTGCCAGCATTATTTTAGAGATAGAACCCGTAACAGAATAAATCAAGTAGGAGACCAATCTTTTAAAAATACGCTTAGCGAACAGATTTTGATTACGCGATCATGCAAAGATTTGAATAGTGTTTATTGGGAACATTGTTGATTTTTCAGTGAATGTCTAATCCAACTGACAAAATGGGAAAAATCATGATTTTTACAAATTTGAAATTAAGAATTTAAAATCGGAATGGTTTAGCTCATCTCCAAGTTTGTTTCTAATGTTTTGGAAATGTTCAATGCTTCTTAGAAAAAAATCAAACGAACATGATCAAACTTTATGAAATTTCGAAGAGTGCGCAAAATTAGAGTCAAACGATCAAGCTATTTTTTAACCTGCATCCCATGAACTGATGTAACTTTAGTGTTTTAGTTTAACATGCATTACAAAGAGTAAGAGAGAGAGAGAGAGAGAGAGAGAGAGAGGAGTTATTGGCATGGTATAAGTCTCAAATTAAAAAGTGAAACATAGGATGTAAATTATATGAGAATTTTTTTATACTCCTTTTATGTCTAGGCATAATAACGAGGGATAACTTCTCACAAACCAAACCAACCAGAGTTCGGAATAATTTAGTATTTTTGCTCCATATGTGAATACTTGATGCAAGATGGAATGAGGAAATGGAATTCGAATGTATGATCATTGGGGGGAAATATACGTCAACGCTATTTTGCTCACAAACAAAGCCATTGACCCAGCTTCTAGCAATTTTCAGAGTATTCCAATGTTATTTGGAAAATATGGAGCTTTCCCAAGTTGGAAGAATTCTACTGGATGGGATCAAAAACAAAAAACTCATTTTTAAATAATTATACATTGTATCAATGCTCAAACGTGGAAGATTGATTGCGTTCCAAAAATAAAATCCATTTTTTTTTTCAAGAAAACAGCAAAAATGTAGAAGAGACTTTTGTAAAAGGATTGATCCATGTATTCCCTATGTTCAAAACCCATAATAACCTGTCAGATAAGATTTTCCACATCTATGTATGTACCCGTTACAATTTTGAAGCCCTATGCCAAACCAATCTTCAATTCCAGTTATTGGAATTGATTTTCTTGACAATCAAATTAATTTTTCATTTTTGATATTCTGAGAATTCTCTTTGTAAACTCTCCAATTTTACAAATTGCTATCACTTTGTAACACATTCGAGCTCCAGCTTTCATTAAAAACTTGTTTCAATCTTTTCAGTAGTTTCATAACATCTTATTCAAATCACGGATTGAATAATCAGAATATCAAATGGGGGAGGAACTATACAACATAGTTTACCTAGAAGTAATGTTTTTTATAATGAGACTTCTTCGCTAACACTCCATGGGAATCGTTGATTCTGATTGACTTTTGCAATCTCTAGCCACCTCTAGAAGATTAGAGCTGGAAATTTGGAATATGAGAGCTAGGGCTCTTCAGTTCTATTTCGTAAAAGCTCCAAATCACTAAGTAGCATACAGTTCTATTCCTAAAAATAAAAGCTCAGCAATAAGATACGTTAAAAAACTGTTTTCGTCTAAGTGATAAATGAGATAAAATACCCGAGGTTATTTTTGATCATTTTTGAGCTCCATAAACTTCGAGTGACTCACATTCGGATTATACAGTGTACATGAAAAACAACTTCAGAAACTCCATTTCTGGTACTTTATTGTTAATCTTCAGTCATAGGTTAGGTTAGTGATGAGAAGAAAATAAGTTAATAATTGGTGACTCTTCTGGAATTAATCAATTAGTGTGCAATTAACCAACAGCAAAATGCAAACAGCTGGAAGGAAAAGCTCTGATAATAAAGATGATGTAAGTGACAAATTATTATGAAATACTATAGGCTAATGTATGAATTCGAAGAGACAAGCCAAATAGGTGAAGAATCTAGCGTTGGAATCTCAACTTTGATAACATAACAGTTTATATGAGATGAAATCGCTCTGAATTGAAGAGGTAATCTTCAGACATGAAACTGATCAACGGTCACGAACGAAACTTTCAACGAGGAAAAAACGAATAACAGTTTCATACTTGACAGTACACCAAGTATGTAGCCTGAGCGCAACTAACAAATAATGCTTCAAATATCTTCCACCTAGAGGCGAATATCTGAAATACTCGACAGTTCAGCACAGAAAAGCACTCAGCACAGGAAAGGTATTCTTGCCCGTTTAAAACATGAGTAGATGAGGATTCAGGTGAAGTAATGGTCATAGTTGGAATGCTTATCTTCACTTTCACCACTACGATAGAAGACAAGACTGTAGAGTTGTATAAATAATGGGTTTTAATGGTTTCAATAATTGATCAATTCGGCATTCCACATCGATAGAAATACTTCATTAACGTTTTGAAAGATCATATCATGAAAAATGCGAAACTCAGAATCTAAAAGCTGTAATCGTGAATTTTCTGGCATATCTGATTGTAGATCGTATCTCTTCCGGAAATATTAAAAACATTATTTTTTACTCAAAAACCTTTCTTACTAAAAAAAGTTGGAGCTTCCAAACTCTTTATAAAGGGTTGTTTCTGAAGAGCTATCACAAAGCTCACTTGAATACTTCAAATATTTTAAACTTAGTTCCACGATCCGTCCAGATAAGCTCAGGTGAGGGTAATTTTCTAGTCCAACATGAAGCGATTGTCTTATCTGGAGCATACTATTCGTTTCACCACTACATCCTAATGCACAAAAAGAAGATAATTGAAGATTAAAGAGAACTAAGGAAACATTGTTCATGGTTGGAAAAAATCGAGGACTGGAGTGGAATTCCAGAAGTGATTACGATTTTCCGGCATTAAGTTACTGAGAATAGCATTTCTAATTAGATGGAGATCTTATCGAAAAATAACTCAAACATACAGGTAGCATTATAGTTCCATAAGAGAACGAGATGACTCAGTTGCCCCTGGTGTCCTAAGTTTTTGATTCACATAAGATATATTTGGAAATACAATTTTTTTCATATACTGTAATGATTGTGACAACGTAATAAAGAGAGCAAAATAATTCGGCAACTCTGTAGATTCTACCCACTTTTCCATCCATTTTAGTTTAAACTCAAAAACAGTCAATAGACTCGCGGGTAGGAAAAGAAATCATGAATATGAATCTCATAAAATATCATGATTAGAAGCTGCTGGTATTAATGGAAATAGTAAGACGCACGGAGAATTTGCCATACAAATAATAATCAGATACAGCTAATGAATGAAACTTACTATTTACTGCTACAGTATCAAATCGATTTTCAGAAGACTCAATGAATAAAAAAGGTTACTAATATATCTTGATTTATCAAATAGAAAAGATAACTTCTACAATTTATATAATAATTATCTGCAATCCTCTGCTGTGTAACGAATAAAATAATAATGAAAATTCGTATGGTAGAGCAAGCATTTTTCTGAACTTCCATTTGATTTCTTGTGTAATCCGAAAGCTCTACCCACTCTTCTGCTGAGAGTCTCATCGTAGAAATAAGGACCCGATAAATTAGTATTTTTTTAGTCTCTAAAATATTGTGCGGCTCGGTATCCAATAAGCAACTACTAACTTACACATACTGCAGCAATAACTGTCGGCTACTGAGAGCAATAATTATTAGACTATTCCCCCTATCAATTGAAGAAATCCGTCCCAATTTTGGTTGTTTAAATCCTATTTGGAATAGATAGGCCACTAGTTATAATGTTCTCCATATCAAAAGCCAATTCAAAAATAACTTGTGGTCATTTCTCACTGCTATTTAGCCTAAATGTTGGAAGCTCTGGTAACAAAGAAATCTGAAAAAAATCAATAATTACAACAGTAAGAAATATATTTCGAAACATTTTGGCAGCAGATACCATTTAAAGGATATTGAGATGATATCATGGATTGAATAGAGCTACGAAGTAGTATCAACCACATGAGAACTGACAGTTAGTGCTGTTCATACAGAGTTCAAAATAAGGCGAATCCAGCTTGGCGGTGTTCCAGTCTTCATTGATTATTATATTAAAGTCAGTGACGTTGTAGTAGTTGCACTCAATTTTACTGTTGAGCATCTTTGTGAGTGCGTGGGAGCTGAATCCTCTGTGATACCTTAGTTTCATGATAATTGTACTGACTGGAATGGGCTTGTTCACCAGAAAAGTTCCGACAAAATTAATATTAACAATTTTCACAAATGTCTGATCATTCATTCCACTGAGATAAAAAAAAAATTCTTTTGTGTGGCTAGATTTCTTAACATAAATTTACAGTAAATAATTATCGTCAAGTATATAATCACCGTATAATATTCCCATAAATTTATATGTTGCTGCAAGATTATTGAAGAAATGTTGTGACAGTCTACTATTTGCCATTGAGAAAAAGATTGAAAACACACTAATAAACAAATTCTATCTGGAAAAAATAGGAGTGAATTATGAAAAAAGAGAAATGCCACATACAAGAATGAGATTAAGTCATTGCTATACTAGTACAGTGTAGACTAGTGTATTCACTAGTCATTCGAGGACACTCAAAATTGAATTACATAAGAAATGAGGTTATTAGAAGAGAGTACAGTACCGCTAAACTGCTTGAAGATAGCCAAAAGCTGAATTAGATCATAGATTGTACGCCTGCTCTATACGCCCACCAATTCCATAATCGACTAACACCACTACAACTGCATTAAAATAACAGGAGATCTGGAGAATCAAGAAAGATCTGGAGATCAAGCAAAAATCACAGATTCCTGAATAATGGATCTTGATGAATTTATCGTTACAAGGAATATGTAAACCTTTTGAGACCATGCTTGTAAATGTTATATTCAATTTATTATGCTTTGATATTCAGAAAATTTATAATGTATTCTCAAGTAATCATGTAATCTGAATTTGATTTATTTTTAAGTCCATTTATTTTCTTTGTTAATAACAAAAAGAATTATTTCTAACTTGATGAATGGGATCTACTTATTATAATAGTTCATTACTTTTACTTTACTGGTATATTTTTATTAATCTATAAATTCTTTTTATTTATTTTTTATTTTTCTGTTTCTATTTCTGTTGTATTTCTATTTTTACTTTTACTTTTATTTTTATTTTTATTTTCATTTTCATTTTTACTTTTATTTTTTATTTCTATTTTTACTTTATTTTTTTTTTAATGTAATTTTTCAAATTTTTTATTGTAATTTTTTTATTTTATTTCTATTTTAATTTTTATTGTTATTTTTTTATATTTTCATTTTAAATTTTATTAATCTATGCTATTCTACACCCAACATGCTAGATTTTTTTATTGAACAATCTTTCAATCTTTACTTGATTTGTTTTGCGGGTGTTGTTCCTATTTTTACCCTTATGTGCCAGCATTCAGCTGGAATCCAATAAGATATCCAGACAAACTATTTTGTAACAAACCATTCATTACTTTTCGAAGTCTTATTCTGGATTGGTTTGGTAGGCATTCAAACCGAAGGCAGATTAACTAAATACGCATTCCACATGATCTTTTTTTATCTCAAAGCGAAGCTTAAATGGGACTAAATTAATAGAACCATCGATTTTGTCTTTCAGAAGAATTGAAATGAGAATCGATCTAAGATAAATTATCAAAATGTGTTATCTAAGAATGTAATCTTTGATTATCTAAGAAAGGTGATAAGGCCGAACGTGGTAGCTAATTCAAGATTAATAATTTAGTTATTTCAAGCGCCAATGACAAGTCTATTCGTCGGCTCGAAATGATTGGATTATTTATTGATATTCTTTGCAATTTCTCTAATATAAGAGTCGCAATGTGGTCACGATAAATTAGTATTCTTATAAGCCTTCTAGTCAAGTTTTATAGTGATTAATATTCTTGAAGAAATTATCTCTGTTTTATTTTCTTATCGCCCTCAATCATTGTACTAGACCTTAGTAGTCAACATAGTTTGACGCATTCCGAGAGTGATTTATGACAGAAAGCGCGCTTGCATTTTCCACTTTGGTTTTGTGACTTGGACTCCATGTTGAG
This sequence comes from Conomelus anceps, assembly GCA_948455865.1. Lineage (NCBI taxonomy): Eukaryota > Metazoa > Arthropoda > Insecta > Hemiptera > Delphacidae > Conomelus > Conomelus anceps. Next base: position 59,835,669 of record OX418217.1, on the reverse strand, counting down.
TCGAGCCGACATGCCGGTCATCGTCATAGAAGAGATGTGCCTTCATCGTCGAAATTCTTATGCAACACCCCATTGTGGCCAGCATTGGAGTGCTTTTCAGTAAGGCACTTACAGTGTTCCGACTGAGGTCATTAAAATCACACTGTGTTCAACATATTAATGAGATCTCGTAATGAATTGCAGCCGCCTTCGTCAAAGCAGAGAAAAGGGCAGTCACAGTGTTGAGCAAGTCCCAGAATAAGTAATTTAGATTCCAAACTACATTGTATGTCATCATGCTGAACGAGATTTGTGATATTTGTGATAGAGTTAATAAAGGAAATTACCCTACATTGTATGTAATGTTGCCCAATTATTATATTCGGAGCATTATTATAGGCTACTTAGCCTTACTGAGCAGAGCGTATTAGTGTGATTGTGTCATAATACACTGCTCGTTACCCATTCGGAACAGCGATTTTATCTTTGAAGGTAGAAGTATCAAAACGTTGATCCTGTTTACTTGAAGATGGATTATTTGGATTGAAGTAATCATATCTCTGTGAAAAGTGTTGACTAAAAAAATAGTGGCAAAAAGTGTTTTCCCTTTGTGATTGCCTTGATATCTCACTTCATTTTTCCAGTAGTAATAGTTTATGAAGTTTTTCAAGCAGCGAAACTCATACTGGGGTTTGAAAAAATCGGCGTACCAAATTGAGCTAGCTCTCACCCTAATTTACCTCTCTCTGGAATAATCAAAACACTCATTAACATAACAAAATCTTTATTGCTTTTAAGCTTTTTTTTTGAAATCTCAGCATTAAAAGTCAAGTCAAAATTATCTACAGAATTCATCTTTCATCTCTCGAAGGCATAGATGAAAGTGCGCTAATATCAAAGCTGATGGAAGCTGCAGGGTTCTCTGAATATTAATATTATTTATCTCAACTTTTTCGTTTGTTCAAATTAATTGATAAGTCTATTGTCTAAACACTCTTAAAATGTTCACACTTCATTAGGAGTTGTTGACCAATAATACTAAAACTCACAGCAAAGAATTTTTCAAGTTAATTTTTTATTTTCAATCTAGCATGAATCGGCTCAAAACATTGATGAAGCACCCTCCATGTGAGGATGTGATGCTCAATAAATGCTCCAATCTTTAGACGCATAAGCTACTCCCTTCGAAAACCACTGTTAGAATACACTTAAAAAATTAGCGTTTGGAGCTTTCTTACTCTATACTATTATTCGACTTGTTCCTAATCTACTTTTCACGTATTGTACCGTTCCATTTGTATTGATTAAATGCACAATACAACTCATAAAATGCATCAGAATACTTATTCAGAACTTTCTTCTATCGCTGCCAGGTGGCGTAACATTTGAGTAGTTGAGTGTTTCATAAACAGACAGTTCAATCAATCGATTGGGATTGGGATCAACTGTCTCGCAAGTAACAATGATAACATCTTTGACATGTGATAATAAAGCCTCGTTTCGACTTGAACTAAGTTTTCAACAACATTCAAACAAGTTGAAAGTAAGTTGCGAACTGCCTGAAAACCCCACAGTTCCCACACAGCAACATTTACAATGCAACATTCCAGATTCACATGAATTTATTTAGCCTAGGCTATATTTAACCTTCTAAAAATAGATCGAGTGCATCCCTTTAACAGGACAAAGTTATGTAGCGCCCCTAGAATACTTCTTGTTTGCAATATCAAATTGCAATATGTAATTCATATCATTTTTTTCTCCACCACAAAACTAAAAAAATGAGATTGAGGATATTTGATTTAAAATGCTGTTGGATTTTACTTGAATTCTTTTCATGGTATGAAATTTAAGCACTCGGTCAAATCCTTCAATTTCATCAATTTATACATCTTTAAAATTAGAATCTTTCATAGAAACCTTAAATTCTATGGTAGGAGAAAGAATCTAGCTGGTCTGAAATCAGCAAAATTAATAAGTAATGATAACATTTTTAAAATTCAAATATTTCAAATTTCATGTTTTTTCACTTTTGTATTGGATGAAGAAAGCTAAGCGCTGCAGTCCGCCGCCAGAACGTGTCAACATTGTACTGAACCTGCGCGTGCGTGCAAAAGTTTCAGTAATCGGTTTGCAACAAATTTTGCTGCAAAACATGTTGCAAACTTGTTGCAAAAATGTTGAGCGTTTCCACTTGCAGCAGAATTATTTGCCACATGTTTCCAACAAGTTTTAAACAAAATTTGTTCGAGTGGAAACAAGGCGGTGACTCCTTGTGAAACAAGGAGTGACTCAAGTTTGCATAAATGTATGCGAATTGTAATTATTGTGAATTGTGATGTATGATGACTGCAATGTTCGGAGTCATAACGTCATCGACCCCATAAATGTCAGTAAGAATACTTGAGTGAATGTGAAAAGTGTTGTTTACCCAGTTTATTGGTTAGGCATATTTAAATTACAATCTGGATCGAGTGGAATGGTAGAGCTAGTATGAAACATATAAAAATATATAAATTTCAATGAAATTTCATACTATTGAAATGTTCTACTTCAAATCGACGTATAATAAAGGGCTCCTCAACATCAAATCAAAGGGGAATTTTATATTTTTAATCGTTTGGGTGTTGATGAAAGCTCAAAGAGCTTTCACATAAAACAAATTGTAATATTGTTACATTTATCGTGACCGATAGTCTTGAAAAGAACAGCTATTGTTGAGAATTGCTGAAAAATATTATTGCGGACTTTAAATTATTTTTTTCAATATTGGACTTATTCATTGTGCAATATTCTTGAATGTCTTTGGAGTTGGAAACGCCTTTAGGCTCTTGCTAGTGTAAAGAGCCTGGTATAGTGTGCATTTCCACTCCCTAAAACAGGGCATTTGAGAATAACAGGACAATAAATAAGTTTAACCCTAGAAAATAATTATTCGGCTTCTTAACAGAATTATTCTTAGTGGTCAACTTCGATGAACTTCATACTGTATTATTTTGTCAAATTTGAAATAGATCACTCATCACAAATTCTCTTACTCTGTAATAACTGCACAAAGACAGAAAATATTATGATTATTTATGCCATGCACAAACTTCTTGTATTCATTCACTGGGGTTCCAGAAGTATTTAAAAGCATTTGAATAAATTACAATATTAATATAAGATAAATAATTATAGACAGTAACGTCTAATAATATTGACATTCAATAACACTTTTGTCTCATAAATAGACGTACACTTTAAAGAAACACAGGGTTAATCGCATTTCTTGATCTAAAAAGCATTTGCAGTCAAGTTTCCATTCAACTTCTCGGGTTTTTGGGCTGGAAACGATGTTGACTCAACTTTGAAGCTTGCGTATTCTCCGTATTTTCGGCTTTCACAACAGATTGTTGAACGTCACTTGCACTCTGGAACTCATCGCCCACTGAAAAAGACCACGAGATTTATAAATTTACATTTTATGATGGGACAATAATATAGAGAACAATAAATAAAAACCGTACTTTCAATTTTAATAAACAATTATTCCATTATTAGTATTCAATAACATAATTTATTTTAAATAGTTGGGAACAATGCATATAAAATTTGCAGATTATGCTATTTGTAGACGTTGTATCCGAGCCATTTGGGGAGGACTGTGGGGGGGGCATATATATCAGGGGTAGTTTTTGGGGTGGTTTTCACTAGCTCAGAAACCCTCCCAGGCATGCCTCTAGAATCCCCCAAAGTTTCATCACAATCATATTAGAACAGCTTTGTTACATTGATAACAAATTTTGGCATTTTCAGTCAATTTCTGGTGAAATGCTTCTTGAGTCGAAGTTAAATTTGAGTGATTTTATATTATGTATATGAAGTTCTAAACTGGTGTAAAAACTATAGAAACCCCCAAAAAGTCATTCTTAGGGCCGCCAGAGGGGGCTCATAATTATAATAATCTGAGCTTTCCACTGCTTCATATGGTGGCGTGGACTTTAATACGGTGGACTTTAATACGAACCCATTAAGCATGGACTTTCCTACGAAGCAAAATTCAATCGTGGACTTTCCTACGAACTGTTACTTGTATTTTGTTACTTGTATCTCTTACTGTTATCTATCTAGTAATGTAACTTTTACTGTTATTTGTATGGAGCAGGTGGGTGGACTTGTAGTGACACTTCTCACAAAGTAATTTAGGAATACAAATTTAATGCGTGGACTTTCTAACAAACAATTCACCATGTGCTAAAGTTGTATTCTGTTACTTTTTAGTATGAGATAAATACTCAATGAGATAATCCTTCAATGTTGTAACCCTAAAAACAAATATACAATTAGGACTCTCATCCCTATCAACTTCTTAGCTATCTCAATACATCCTTTTACTTACATATTACATTCTGGTATCAAACGTCTAAAACTGGTTAAAAATTTAACTTACAGTACTCAGTTTTGAAAAAAAATCCGAGTTATCAATTCACTTGAATCTAAATTAACTTCTAACTTAATTCTATCTTTCTCCTTTATAACTAACTACAAGTATGTTCCTCGGATAAATGTCAAAAAATGTAGGCTACTGATAGATTCAGATTCAGTTTTAATGGCCTTTTGATAATAAACCAGTAGATTAGAAGGCAGTAACAGTAACAGATACAAGTTATTGGTATTGGCGGGCCGCTTAGCGCAGTTGGTTGGGGCGTCGCAACTTCAGCTTGCAGTCGTTTAAGTGGTCGTGGGTTCGAATCCCGCTCCACCGTCAGGCATTTATGTGTAATCATTCACCTCATTACCCACGCACAAGTCTCGGACTTATGTGGGCATCATCAGCAATAAAAAAAAGTAACCGAATACAAGTAGCAGTTCGTAGGAAAGTCCACGGTTGAATTTTGCTTCATAGGAAAGTCCACGCTTAATGGGTTCGTATTAAAGTCCACGGAGCCCTTCATATCACGTGATAACTCATTATAATCAGCTTGTGGACACGGTTCAAACTCAAACCCCCATTAAACAATGAGAACTCTCAAAAAATAGGTTGCATTAAAATCTACTGCATTATATTGTGTGATAGCTCATTCTACTCAGCTTTCCAATTAAAAACTACTGTATTTGAAAACCCCCAAAAATTATTCACGGGGGCGCAAGAGGGGAGAAATAAATATAGGAATTCCAGTTATCCACTACTTTCTATCATGTAATAGTTCATTCCACTCAGATTGCTGATACTGTTCAAATTAAAAACCACGTAAAAACATGAAGAGACGTTCGCGGAGACGCCAGGAGGTCTAAAATTTGAGCCATCTGCTGTATCGTATGATAGTTTATTCTACTCAACTTGCTTAGGCGATTGAAAGAAATATAGCAGCAATTGAATGTGCACCTTTCGGCGGTACCAAGTTCGCTGGGTAAGCTAGTTAACTACTTATAAACATATAAATAAGGAACATAATTGAGCCAAAATTCAAGCAACTTACATAGATTTTTTGTAAATCTGAGCGATTTATTCCACTTACCCCCCTCCCCTAAGGTTAAACTGAAATGGTGCTCCTAATGTGGTTAATAAAATTTTGGAATATTCATATTTGAGCTTCACTAGACTATATTTTGGTAGAATAAAAACAGGGCGACTTCCGTTAACCCCTTCTTGGTTTTTGCCAAGATTGAAATGAGGATTTGGTTCAGCAATGGAATAACATAATTTTGTTTCTGCCAATGATGTCTACATGACTTTGAGACTTAATCGTAGGTGATGAGATGAGTAATGACATAGAAGTATGCCAGGCTGGACCGGTATTGACCATGATCACAGTATCAGTATCCAGTCAGATAAAAGTGCTCTAGCTGATTACATCACTGCAGTCGCCATCAATCTGCCTTTCAAAAAATACAATCAACTTTTTAAATTTCATATCATTTTTATGTATTTGAGATAAAAGTGTCACTCACTTGTTTGTGATTGGTCCTGTTCCTGTTGTTGAGACCTCTGCTTTTGAAGCTCAGCATATTGTTCTTGTGAAAAACTCTGTGTGGAATCAGGGTGACTTGGGTTCAGATACATTGCAAGTTCGGGAACAGCTTGTTGTGAGAGAATGCTACTTGAAGGCTGAGACCCTCTCTGCATAGCAACATGAGAGTAGCTAGGGCTCTGTTCTTGAGGAAAAGCCACTGTTTCATGCTTGTCAGATGGAGAAGATTGAATATCATTCTGACCTGGTTGGAAAGGATAAAACTCTTCCTGGTTGTATGAGTTTGGCTGATATGATGATGGCTCAGACTGGGTGTAGAAATCGTTTGAGGCCTGGAAAGAGCTGTCCTGGGCAGGAACTGAATAAGATGCTTGCAAAGGAACACCATATGAGTCAACCGGTGGAGTATACAACTGTTGAGGTGGATTAAAGCTTACAGGTGGTTGTGGACTAGGTGTACTTTGAACAAAGTTATCCTTTGGTGCTTCATATGTTTTTGATGGTTCGGGTGGAGAGTAGCTGGAATACGCTGGTGGCATTTGGAAGCTAACATATCCCTTTCCAGGTTTGTTAACTAAACTAAACTTTGTTGGAAGATAAATGTGGGGGAACGGAGGAACCTTCAGATCACTGTTGAATTTTTCCAAGATTGGGATTTTGGGGAGGGGTGGCGCAGGAGGTAGGTCTGGTAGTGGGATTCCTGAACTAGGTCTACCAACAAGTGGTGAGTTGGTTAGAGCCCCCACCTTGCCAGGGTATCCTTTTGGTACATTATTGTAAGTTGCACTCTCTATGGCTATATCTTTGGAGCCACCAGCTCCTCCTATTAGGCCTTGAACAAAGCCTGATAGACTCTGGAGTGCCCCAGCAGTGAGTTTTGTTTTTGCTACTGCAGCACCAAGAAGAGAATTGAATCTTTCCTGATTGGTTCTGGCATTGTACACACCAAGGATCGATTGTAGCTTCTCTATTGCCTCTGGTGGTAGTTGACTAGCTATTTCAGCTAACTTAGATAAGTCAATGCCTCCTGTTGAGCCACCTTCCGAGCTTGGTAGTAGATTGATCAAAGAGCCAAGATTATCAAGGGCTGATAGAGCAGCTGAGCTATCTTGGCCTTCAGCTCCACTTTGTTGACCTTGTTCAAAAGTTACTTGAGCAGAAGAGGGTGGTCCATATTCATTTGCAGGTGGACTATACTCATTTCGTGGTGGGTCATATGTGTTTGATGGAAGAGCAAGTGGTTGAGGAACATTGACTGCAGTTGGAGGGTTGCCACTTTTCTGAGGTAGTGCAGCCACATCGATCACATGAACTGGTTTTATTGATATTCCATTGTATTTGTGCACCTTCCACACTGGATATTTTCCTAGATTGGCTAATGGATCAGATGGACTTGAGCTTGGTCCATGGAACCATTCATGCAATGCTTTCACTGGATTGAAAAGTCGTGATTGACGTTCTCGGAGCCATCTCCTGGGTAATCCAATGTCATGTGCACTCATAATAGAGATAAGCAACATGAAAGTGAAGGATGTAGCTCCACCCCGAAGCATCTGCAAAAAATAATCATAAATGAAACTAAAAAAAAAACAACACAGAAGGCAATAACACTCCTGAGAATATCTGAATAAAAATAAAACTATCAACTAATTGATACAGTAAATCCCAGGTTATCCTAGTTGAGTTTAGTATTAAACAAGCTACTGGCAAGCAACCAAGGTGCTGTATTACAATGTACAATGCAGCGAAATTGTGTGTCTTGTCAATGTGAACAACAGAGCACCAATTACAGTGTTTTTCTAATCATCAATAGATTAGAAATAAGTCAATAGAAACATATCTCAGACTGTCTTACACCCAGTACATTGCTACTTCGCCACCAGTAGCAAGTATGTTGAATGTCCTTGGTCATTTGTTCATTTGTTCATTAATTTCCCCATTTTACCATGGTAAATTCCATGTTACCCGAGGTACTCTCGATCTACATTACCACTACTGCAAATCAAATATTTTTTCAATTAATTAACCGATATTGTAGATAGCCAAGTTATTTATAAATGTTACTGATTCATGCTTATTTAAATAGCAGTTCGAATAAGCTGTGGCAACTGGCAATTCTCATCTATTTGTTGAAAGGATAATTTATAATCTAATATTAAAACTGACACTGTATTTCACTTTTATATAATGTATTACTCACATATATTGGAGATGCTTGAAAAATGCATTTCACTTCTGAAAAGAAACTTCGTCAGCCTCTTTTCAGAAGTGAAATGCATTCCTCAAGCATCTCCAATATATGTGAGTAATGCATTATATAAAAGTGGAATACTGTGTCAGTTTTACTATTAGATTGTTCATTAAGTATTTCGTCATGGGAAACATCACAGGATAACTTATTTCTAGTTTTATAATACCTGAAAATAAAATAAACCATTTCTCAACTTACATTGGAACTTAAACTATAAATAAGTAGGAACAGTAAAAAGGGCAAGAATAAATATTTCAATAATATTGGAATGTTATAGTAAGCGGATGTTTAATGCAACAAAACTCTAATTTGAATTTCAACAATTCAAAAGCAATTATCCAAGACTACATTGGTACAGTATTTTTCAATTTCTTCTCATCTTTGCTTTGTGCTGTCTCACTCTTTTGTACTGTGGGTCAATTGTTAAATGCAACAGACTTAGAAGGTTACAAGTAATAAGAGATGAAATTTGATGATGGAATCGAAGAAAACATATAGCAACATCGTTTTCAAAAACAGGGATCCAATTATAAGGTGCCATACCACTTCATTTTAAATCCATTAATTTTAAAATTGATTATAATTTTAGAAACAATTTTTATTTCTAAATTTAAATAAACAAAAAACCAAATAATAGAAAGCGACCAAAGATTTGCAATCTTGTAGACTCATGATCTAAAATTTCACTCTAGATTGTTATAATCTTTATATTTAAAATTATTAACATGTAAAAATAATAAGTGGATACAATTAGGTGTGTCAAAAATATTTTCAAAATTCTAGCAATAAACCCTTTAAATTGCTATTGTAGCCATTTATTTATTATTTATCTATCAACATCTCATGTATTTTTCACACAAAATTCTTGTCATAATGTAGTTTGAGATCTGTTAAATAATTTATAAATACTCTTCATTCTTATTCAAGCAGGTTATTTATTTCAAAAGTTGGATGAACAAACCTAAAGAACATGATCATTATTAATGATCCAGTTGAAATTATGATGCTCTAGCTATAATATTTTCAAAGATGGAAAACATTTATTGAAGTTTAACAGGAAATAATATTTTTTAATGTTTAGAATTACTCAAAGTGTTATTAATCTATCGATGAATGCTACGATTTCCATCAGTTATTTAATGCTGTTGTCAATATCCGTCATTGAGGAAGTATTCAGTATAAATTAATAGCACTTTGAGGAATTCGAAATTAATAAATTCTTGAACAGAATTTATTAATTTCGAATTCCTTTAATTGCTATTACTTTATACTGAAGACTTCCGCAATGGCGGATATCGACAACAGCATTGAAAAGCTGATGGGAATCGATGAATGCTACTGTACAAAAATATCATTATTCAGAAATAATATTATTCAATTGTCAGTCACTTCAAACTAACTTGTGAGATACGAGCCGATATGGCCAAGTTGAAAATGAATGCTCCTGTGCAGAAAGGTCTCCATGGTCTAGTGGTTAAGGTGCTCAACCGGCAATTGAGAGGTCCGTGGTTCGATTCCCGGTGGTGACTGATATTTTTGTACAGTAGCATTCATCGATTCCCATCAGCTTTTCAATGCTGTTGTCAATATCCGCCATTGCGGAAGTCTTCAGTATAAAGTAATAGCAATTAAAGGAATTCGAAATTAATAAATTCTGCTCATGTATATTTGTCAGTTTATTCAATTGTCAGTCACTTCAAACTAACTTGTAATAAATTCTGTTTCTCTATATTTTTCAGCTTGTTAAATTGTCAGTTACTTCAAATTAACTTGTGAAATAATATTTGATCTACAATTTATAAATTTTTAAGTTCTAGCATTCAGTGAATACTGATATAGGTTAATATTTTAAGTGAGTTCAATATTGTCAATAGGTTTTTGTTGATCTCACTTTTTATTCACTTACACTATAATTTTTTTATTTTCATGTTCCAAGAGAAAGTACTAAACATTTTCCATACAATACTCTTATCAAAAAGCTGTATCAGTTTAATACAAACATCAAGTTCCCATTTATCTTCTAGCAGGTCATTCTATTCTAGCTTGACTGGATAAATCTGAAGAATAGTATCGATATTCATGAGCATAAATAATTAATAAGATTTACTGATTTGAAGATCCTGAGCTCTTTCAGGAGTAAGATGCAAGATGCTGGTGAAAAATTCACAATAAATAATAATTTATGAGTTGTATGTACAATATGTATGTTGTCATGCTTTGGGATAGCTCAGGAGCCTCCAAATTGTTATCTTTCATAATTTTTCTTGTTTGGTTCCTTCTATATTAAACATTTAGTTTTGCGCAAGGTTATACTAATGAATTTTATCAAATTCTCATTATTTATATTTTGAGAATGTTCTATTCTCTATAACAGCTCTATTTTCCCTTTATTTTCTTGTTTATTCAATCTAGATAGCTCTAATTTTTTAACTTTGTGTATAACTCCGAAAAAGGAAAATCTGGAAAAAAAGCCAACTATCAACTCCTCTCATTTTACCCTCCTGCGTGCAAGCTAACAAGCTTTTTGCAACAGAATTGTAATGTTTAAAAAAATCATGGTGTTTTTGGTGTTTGTTGAGTGAATTATTTGTTAGGTAGGTTTGTTTGTTAAATTATAAATGTGATAACGGTCACATATTATTATTAATTAAAAAAAAAAAAAAACAATAACAAGCATATAAAACCAAAGAGATTTTCCATTATTTTCTCCAAACCTCAGCGATCAAGGTCATAAAGTTTATGACAAAATCCAGCTAGTTATTATGTAGGCTAAATAAATTTGATTTAAAATGTTATGATTACTCACCATTATGCTGTTCTATGTGAATCCACTGTGCTATAAATCACTATTCAACGATAAATCAGCTCACTCACTTGAATTCTGTGAATCCTAAACTAAGAATAAAGGACAAGTGGGAGAAGAAAGCTATATAACATTTCTATGCTAAAAGGAAGGGGATGAGAATGTGAGAATCGGCTCTGCATAACGGAACAAATCAATCTATAGCATTTCACTCCATTTCTACCACCTACGGGCTAGAAAAGCCTACTTCATAAATATGTCACTCTGTTTACATTCAATACTATCTCCCAATGAATTTGTCCACCAATTCTAAATAATTGATTATTACTGAACTTTTACTTTCTAAAATAGAGAAGTCTATTCTCATATCTTAATGCTACAAATGCTTTTTCATTATATTCATTAGTTGGATGAAATTTCGATGCTTGCCTTGATAATATTTCAAAGAATGAGAAAACTATTCAATAGTTCTCTGGTAACCTGAATTCAAAGCCCAATTATACACATCAGGAGAGTGGTCAATTTTCTAAGAACCATTCGATACACGATAGTTAATTGCGCTTAACATCTTTAAGAGTCTCCCGAGAGAACCGGCCTTTAGAATAATTCTTGGCCACTCGCTCGGCTTCTCTCTCAAAACGTGTAAGTGGATCTTGAGTCTTTCGAGTCTTTCACTCGCAAGAACAAAATTATCAAAAACAGTCATTGGAAACGCAGTATCACGATTTTATACAAAATGCTACTTTTGTATTCCTCCACTATTTTTAATTATAGAGCAATATCATTTGATCATTTCTGACATTTTGTACTGAAAACGGAAACAAAAATTGTGAGTTAACTTTTTTAATATTATAATGAGTAAATCCTAAATTACTATTTGGAAAACGAAAGCAAATTTGGCAAGATTCTCCGTGATCGGTAAAATAATTCCAGTCGCAATAATAATTCAAAACTGTAATATTAAGTGGGAAAATTTATTTACACAAACCAAAAATAATAGCAATAAAAAGAAAAGAAAAAACGCTTTTATTCTTTTCTTTTTATTGTTATTATTTTTGGTTACTATTATTTTTGACATTATTTTTATTATTTCTGTGATAACTATCATATATAATAGTAAACTATCATATCAGAATAAAACAAAACATCAATGGTTCTATCTCAGTCTAAAAAATTGAGGTAGCAAGCCAAATCAAACGATTACCTCCGAAGCATATATAAGTATAGTTAATGATTGTAGTATCCATTATTGTATCGCTAACGTTCCGTCTTTTTTTGCATTGGCCGATTCACGAGATTGCATCCACCATATTTGCTCAACGGTCGATACAGTAATTCATATTTACAACATTATGTGCTCTCATTTTATGAATTATGAGAATTCTATCAAAGTATTTGAAGAGTATTTGAACTCAATAAATTACAACCTTATTTCTCCACACACATTCCTAGGTGTATTAAAAGTCAGCTCTCATAATAACGAACTCATTGAAACATTGACTGTGAGTCGATACTCTCTTTTCAGTCAGTAGTCTACTGTCTTTTGCAGGCTCCCTGTCTTCTGCAAGTGTTTTGATGCAGTCTGTTGCTCATCTTCCATCAGATGATCGCAAATTGCGTGATCCTTGGTGAGAGTTGTCTGCCATCACTGACCTTGAACGTCAAGAATCGGGCCAAATTTTCTTGTCCTATTGTGTCGCACCAGCACACATTTCACCGCGTGAAGAATGAAAGCTCCATAAATAGCCTACTGCGACAGGCGCCTGCATTTTCTAATGAATAATTCGCTCAACATTCATCATACTCAACTCTGCTTCGGAACGTGAATCATTCACAGTCATAATAAGGTCGAGAGAAAAATAACAGCTATTTTCCCAAAGATTTCTGTGATTGTGAATGATAACTCACAAGCTATGAAACTCGTTATTGACACTTGTTGATTACCGATATTATCATTATTTTTTTATTACCTGGATGTCATCAGTTTTGTTATTTTTAATCCTAAGAACATATTTTAAGTAAAAAATGAAAATTTATGTGCGTGACTATAAGTTTTCTTTGAAAAGTAGAACAAAAATGACAAAACAACATAGATAAAGGGCATGAAACTCAACATTTTGAGCGTGTTGAAAAAATATTTTCCAAGTTAATTTCTTTCCCAGAAATATATCTTTCTACACGATTATATTTCCATTAATGGTATCTCTCCATTGAAGCATAAGGAGAAATGCATCATTTCTGCAGTGGAGTTGAACGGAAATATCTGTGTGTCGAAAATATTCTCGAAATATAGCGAATACTGATAATGTCCTAAGGAGTATTCATGAAGAGAGAAATAGCATGGGAAGTGATTCTCTTCATAAAACTTTTCAATTGCATCTTATGTATTCAGATGAGAACTACCAGGTGATTTAAAAAGAATATCACAACTTTAAAAATCTGTATTCAATCGAAGTAACATCATCATAAAGAGTACCGTATTTAAAAACGTTTTTTTTTTTCACTGGAAATTTTTTTTGTATAATGCTCAATTACTCACTACAGAAATATCAAAAACCAATACTCAAACTCATTCCACACTATCATTAGCTTATTAGGCGTAACAGTTTGGATAGCTGCTGTTATTTATTATTCGAGATTATCAATGCTAGGTGGTGGAAGGGATTGAATCACCATATCCTTATTTAAGATACTCCCATAAGAAAATATCAGAGGGAAAGATGTCAGGGTAGGCGAAAATGCTACTGTCTTCAAATGTGCAACTGTAACTATGCTAAACTCTGACATCCAAGAAGCCAACAGTGTTGCGTACAGTGTTTCAACCACCTTTACCAAATAACATTGTTGATCTGAAACAAGATTTAACAGCTTCAATTCAAACCGTTACGCCGTTGCACCCAATATGCTGATGAGAGTAAGGAACGATTTTGAATATTGGGATGATATCGCTCGAGTGTCAGGAGAGGATCTCATTTAACTTCTGTAGAATTCTTTTCCGGAGGAATATTTTTTTAAATACTTTTCATAATGATTCATAACAGCAGGTCCTATTATGTTTCTTTGATTGACTAGAGATTTTTCAAGTTGTGTCATTCTTTTGAATCACTCGGTATTTTCGTTCGCCAACTACCTCATTCCTCGTTTGCGTAGTTTGCTCTTCGAGCCTTCCAGCCACAACATATCAATTGTAGAGTCTGAAGAAGCACTTACATTCGAACCCGGCTAAAGAGACTGTATTATACAGATAAGTGATGGTAATGCTAGGTGGAGGAAGTGATCGAAACACCATATATCCTTAATTAAGATAATCCCATAGGAAAACATCGCAGGGGAAGAGGTCAGGGCAGGCGATATTCAAGTCCCCGATTTATAAAGCCTCTTCCCAACCTAGGACTGCCAGACCATTCATTGAATGTGAAAATATAGGCTAAATGCTATTTTATAAACTAAAATCTATCTTTGATCATTTTGCAAGATACTCTACATAATTATACTCTACAGATTCTCTGTATTCCATCATTTCTGGTTTCGTAGGTCTTTAAATCATATGAGTCGAATCAAATAAGTATCCGATGTTTACCAAGCAGTTTTCTCAGCAACTGACCAACTAGTCAAGGCAACTTAGGCTACCGACAAGCAACATTATTGATAGGAGAATAAATTTTGAGCCTCAAGTATGTTACTGTGGATACAAAGTGATTGTCTTTGAGGAAAATTGTGATCCATGAAGAATAGAGAATAGTTAGAGCTCTATTGGCATTCCTTTCACTTTCACTGTAATAATACAGTATTGTGTATTTGGATGCGTCCTCTTTTCATAACGGAGTTAAAGATTTCATCATTGGCACTTACACTTCTATCCTTCTCACAATTTGCTCCTCATCGTACTAATAACTCTAGATAATGCTATTGTGTCTAGAAAATATTCCTGCGTAGCCTACACTAATCATTCCATTCACTTTTTTCTTGAGTAAGAATCGCTGAAGGGGAAGCGGGAAGGTTAAGGTGAATGAAGGTTATGATCGATTTCAAAACAATTGAATGTTCATAGCCATTTTATATCCATAATGATTGGTGAGTATGTGTGTGACTGACTATAAGTGGGATTTTTCTTCTTCTACTAAAATTAGAAGAAGTCTCTTCTGAAACACTCTACTAGTCAGTCACTCTTAAGCCGCGTCTCCACCAACCGAACATGTCTGCCGAACATTGTTGGCTAATACAAAAAACGTGCAAACATTAAACATATGGGTCACCGAACATGTTCGTGAGTTCAATTGAAATGTTCGGTCTGTGAGCGAACAGTGACGACCAACAACAGGTTCCCGCCACTAATCCCACCATACCGATCATAATGTTCGAGAAGGCGTCCACACCAAACCAACTCAAAAAAATGTTCGGCGACATCAGCTGATTCCAGCGAACACTGTTCGCCGAGCATGTTCGGTTGGTGGAGACGCGGCTTTAGAATAACACTTCATGTATTCATGTATTGCAATTCCTTCTTGATTAATCGAGGATCCAGCAACAATGTACCGCATGGACAACCGTCATTCAACTATGTTGATTGACAATCGCTTGATTGTTTTATTCAACTGAAAAATAACATTACAAGACGTTGAAATCAAAAATATACACATGAACTCTAATTTCCTCATGTATTGATAATATTATTTAAATATTGAGCTTCCACATTCAGCTACAATTGAACAGTCAACTGCTGTCCATCTGTTAGTATCACTTGATGCTGAATGTTCTTTTATTGCTCTAATTTCTAATATGTAGTAGTGGTAGTAGCACATAGTAATGAAGCACAGCCAATATAATAATAATAATAATATTATTATTATAAATAATAATCTGATTTAATAAGAATCGAATAGCTTCTACTTGAGATTTAAAGACCTATTTTAAGGTTTATACTAGAAGTGCTTGTTTGATCTTTAGAGCTTGTTTTCTATTGAATTCGAGCTTTCATTTGTCATAATCACGAAAAATCTATAAATGTGAAGAATAACGGGATAAGTATACATGCGAAACCCTGGCCAGGTTATATAGGCCAGAATAAAATAGAGGGTTCAGGGGCGCACCCAGAATTTTGGTTTGGGGGAGGCTTCCCTGAAGGGTGGTCTGAGAATTTGCTGACATTTTTGCAAGATTAACCCAACCACCATCATGACATTACCATCTTCCCTTTCCACTTTGAAAGAATGAGCGATTTCCTAGCTAATCTCTTAAACAACTTGGCCGAAAAAGAGTTAAAATTCGGTACACTGTTAGGGTTGGGGCCCATGACATGTGGTGAGAACCCACATAGCACAGAATATCCTCAGGATATCCCACACTGATCCCCAAATATCCCACAGGGACATGGCATTTTGGGATATCTTTAGGATATCCTCAGGATATTGAAAAAGAAAAATCTCAACATGAACGTTTAAGGTTTACAGTATTGTAGAAAATGACCATACAATCTTAATTTCACCTTGTTAATAAGGAAATTGGTCAAATAAGAATTCAAACATTAAATGTTGCATTAATTTGTCATGTGACGGTCATATCCTAGGGACATGCGTAGGAAATCTATAACGTATCATTCATCATTTCAATGGTCATATCCTAGGGATATTCTCAGCATATCCCATTAACATCTCAGCAGTATTGCCAAACTTGAACTTTATAATCCTGCTAGATGTGATTGTAATTATCACAAATACAATGTAGTTAATATTATTTAATATACAGAAGAAAAATGAATCAGAGTAAATATAAAACTATTTTATTTAAGAGAATATAGGTGCAGTAACAGTAGGCCTAAGCAAATTAATTCGTTAGTAATGAATTAATTACGTTTGTTATATTGTCATCTTGAGTGAGTTCGTTAATTTTGTGGAAAAAATCGTTTTCTGACTGGCGTCAAATCGCTGCTTGCTGATTGTTTTTGGTTTGTTTATTATTTATTATAGATTTTTATCAAGAAAACTTGTAGTCTAATTTGTAGTTCAATCGTCAACGAGACTACAACCGAAACATTTCTAGGTAAGTGCAAACATTACTGTCCTCTACTTTGTTTAATTTTAGCTAGACATGGAATGCAATGTAGATCTCTTGCCTAGATACAATTTAGGCTATGTGTAAGGTTGGAATTTCTAATAGCCTATTATGTGATTTATGAAGTTGATTGAAACCTACGAAAATTTTCTATGATGATAGCTTATAGGTAAATACTGAGTAACTATTTTCCTACTCTAATTTATTATTGAATTACCGTACCTAACATGGGTTTCGCCTAGGCTAACTCTTTTGAATTCTGCCAATTAGGTTGATTAACCTCAAGCCTTTCTAAAATCTGGTCATTATTATAAAAGTCTTCTCATTGCAGTATAAACCAGTTGAAATTAACTATAAATAGTAAAAAATGCCAATACCTTCAATTCAAAAACAAACATAATTTAAATGAAGATAGGGCTATAAACGTGTTTGTAAACGATAATCAATTAGACCAGGAAGAAAAAATTGCATTTCTAGGAGTTACGTTGGATAGACGATTGACCTGGACTCCATACATTGAGAAAATATGTAGTAAAATTTCATCTGGGGTATTTGTACTGCGACAGCTCGCTAGATTGAATGACAAAAAGTTACTTTTTACAGCTTACCATGGGCTCTTACTGTCACATATTAGGTATGCTATCTTAGTATGGGGTAATTCATCAAAACAAAATCTTGATAGGGTGTTTAAGATCCAAAAGAAAGCGGTTAGGTGTATAGAAAGAGTAAATAGATTAGATTCATGTAGGCCGTTGTTCAAGAGACTTGGTCTCCTAACTGTACCCTGCTTATATGTGTATGAAGCTACTTTATATGTAAAAACGAATGATATTAACCAAAATCTTGATGTACATGATTATAATACAAGAAGCCGAGGAGATTATCACTTGGTGAGTCACAATAGTAGCCTATTCAAACAAAAACCTAGTTATATTGGTAGGAAATTCTACAACAAGCTACCGCAGTTTTTGAAGAGTCTTGAAAATATAGAAATATTTAAAAATCAATTGAAGAAATATTTAGTTGATAAAGCTTTTTATAGTGTACAAGAGTTCCTTTCACATCAAAATTAAGCCTCACCTCAACTAATTGAAGTAATTATGGTATCTAGTGTATAATATTGTTGATCTGACTTGTCTTATACTCCTTAACGGGAGTCTCCAAGACGTAATCTACAAAAAAAAAAAAAAAAAAAAAAAAAAATAATAATTAGCAGTGCAGTGGCCTATATAATAATAAGTTCCATGCAGGCACTTAGATTGAGGGGGGCTTGAGGTGCTTATCTTATCTGAACAGAGCATGTACTTGGTATGTGGTAACAGTACTTGGTAACAGTACTTGGGGCATGCGTTGCATTTGAGCTTATATATGCCTGGTTTGTTGAATTTGTGAATTGTGCTGTTTGTTAGGTGAGCTGGTTTTTGTTGGATCTGGTGTTTCAAGTTGTTTGTTGTTCTGAATGCTGTGTTAAATCCGGATTTTTGGAAGATGTAAGCTATTTTGTGTGATTTTTTGTTGAGATATGTGAGTGTGACATATCTGTATTGGTTTGCAGGTTTTGGAGCTCAAATGCAACACCCCAAGTACTACATAGGACAAACAGGCAGATCATTCAGCATAAAGATATAAAGAGCACATCAAAGCACTACATTCCAACTCTGACTCAACATTTGCAGATCACTTAATCAACACTGGGCACTCACACAATAACATCCAAACTGACTTAGAAATCCTACACACATTCCAAAAAAGCCACAAACTAAATACACTGGAACAATATGAAATATTCAAACACCATAAACAAGATAGAACAAACTTACTCAACGACCAAACACAATTAAAATCAAACGCAATTTTCAAATACATAATGGCCGCTCATCCTAACCTTAACAAAGCATGACCCCTGTCGGCAGGCTGACGAAGCTTCTTTTCAGAAGTGAAATGCATTCCTCAAGCATCTCCAATATATGTGAGTAAAACGTTATTTAAAAGTGAAATTCAGTGTCAGTTTTAATATTAGATTGTTCATTAAGTATTTCGTCATGAAAAACATCACAGACAAAAGTTTCAAATGTGGGAAATGTAACTGTAAATATATGGCTTAAAAGTTATATCAGTAGACTATACTTATCTGGTTCATTGCATCATGCTGATGAATAATTGTGTGTTCTGGCTTTTAAATTTGAAATGGGGTTCGCCCTCGCAAGGTGCAACAAAAGGGCACATTGGGCCAGACACCACATGGACGCTCAATTGTCTTTAAAGTGGTGCGTGCCTTTTGAGTGGCGGCGATCGTTGTTTAACGGAATTTCTACACTTCAGCATGGTCATAGCTGCGCACACAAGTAGTTTTGTGGAGAATTGTTCAAGTGCTTACATATGTTTGGTTCCAGGTACTCAGCTGTTTATATTGAATAAAATAGCTTTTTTGATTGTATTTATATAATATAAAAAATATTCATTTCCATAAATGATTGTTTTTCAATTAGACCTGGATAATATCAGCATAAAGTTATGTTTGTGTAAATACAAATTAGACCTGGATAATATCAGCATAAAGTCATATTTATTAAACCTGTTCCAGAGGACTGCGCATGCACAAAACACTGTTGTCAGTAAACATTTTCTAAACTCAAATTTCTCATGTTGATCTTTGATTCCTTAAAAACAATGACCAGCTGTTATTGGCATTTTTAAAAGATTTTTGATAGTGACCTGACAATATATACTCATTAATTCAATATGAATTATTCATTCATATATAATTATATAGTACATCAGAACTATTAATTTTTATAATCGTTTTTTTTTTTTTTGTAATGTGATGGTAATGAGATTTCTGCAAAACGTAAATCATGCAGCATTTATACATGCATTTGTACATGCCAGCATTTATGACAACAATGCTTCATTGCAGTATCCGGATTCTGAGCAACTTGTTCAGAAGATTTTTTAGATAACTTTTATTAGCAACAGTGTTCTGTGCATGCGCATGTCTCTGGAACTGGCTTGGTAGATATTATTGTTTTCAAATTTGTATATGATTTCTATTAATTAAAACAGACCTTTGTTAACACTGCACTATTATGATTGCTATTCACATATGTTTACAAATTTTAAAGTGTCAATGTTAATAGGCAGTTACATTATTGTTTTTTCAATCTATTATTATTTTTCCAGAAAACAAATGGCCTGCGACCGAGGATATTTGGGGATGACGGGTGCAACAGAAGCGCCCATTACGGATGATGATCAATTATTTTTTATTAATAAATATTTTTTATTCTAAAGGAATAATAAATTTTAATTTTCTATAAATTTTATTAAATGAATAATTTTTCTGGAAGATTTGAAACGAATTATTGCAATAAATTATTTTTGTAAATCAAGACATAAAAGTTTCATTTATTCACTTGATTTGATTTTCTACATAAAATGTTGTATAATTTCAGTAATTTAATAAGACAAACTAAACCGGCCATTATTATAAAGTTATAATCAACTTCACTAGATAAATCATTAATCTGTGGCTTGCACCTGCATATATGCTGCATTTTTGGATTTCCTATCACCTTTATTAACACTATATATATTAAATAACTTCAAACTTCGATTAAAGTTCTTGAAACATGTCCTATATCCCTTGGATATTCTAGAAGTGTATTGCTTGAATATCCTGATGGGGTGCTCACATGATTTTCTTAGGTCATCCTTGGGATATGATAGAATATACTTAAAGGGATATCACTAGTATATCCTGGAGGTGTGACCAGATGATATCTTCAGGACAACCCTAGCATATCCCAGGATATCCTAGAGAGATATCCCCAGAATATCCTAGAGTGATTTCCCCAGAATATCCTAGAGAGATATCTCCAGAATATCCTAGACAGATATCCCCAGAATATCCTAGAGAGATTTCCCCAGAATATCCTAGAGAGATTTCCCCAGAATATCCTAGAGAGATATCCCCAGAATACCCTAGAGAGATATCCCCAGGATATCCTAGAGGGATATCCCCAGGATAGGGATATTGGCGGACATTCACATGTGCTAGGGACATCCTGAGGATATTCATATCCCACAATGGGATCTCCTCAGGATATTCCTGTCATCCCTACGGGACATTCTCAGGATATGCCAGGGATATTCTTGTGCTGTGTGGGAAAGGGTTCCAAAATATTCTTTAATATATGCCAAAAACTTACAATTCTTGTGAAACTAGTATTTTTCAATGTTTGGACCTAGAATAATCTATTTTTGAAGATTTAGTTGATTGCCATTTCTCAAGAGCCAAGTGGCCTAGGAAGCTTAGTATTCAGGATCATTCACCATCTCTGGAATACCATAAATAAATTGCAGCAGGAAGACCATAAAACTGAAATACTAAATCTCACGAGTCAATGTCGGTCTATGTCAGAGGAAATCGAAATATTAAAATCAAAAAAAAACTTAGCTAATGTAAGATCTCAACCTCTGATCAGTACAAAAAAATTAGAACCTAAAAGAAATGGGGAAAACATAATTGGTCAAATTAAAACGTATAGTCAGGTTTTGCAAACAGCAACTAAAACTAAAGTGAGGGGAGATAACGATAGGAAAGGTAGAGTACTGCTCTTAACATCCAGTCATGGACGAGACTGCAGTGACCTACTAAATAAAAGATTAAAAAATAAGTATGTAGTTCAGAGCTTTTTCAAGCCAAGTGCCCCTATAAACGCAATCGTAGAGTCAGCAAAGGAGCAAACTAAAGATTTTGGTAAAAACGATTTTCTAATAGTACTGGGTGGCTCAAACAATATAAATGAACCTAATCTAAAACATCTTCCTGAAATAAATGGAAAAATTAAAGAGATTGTGCCACTCAGCCAAAAAACTAATGTAATAATAAGTACAATTCCGTATTGATAGGCCAGAGCTAAATGAAACCATTAAGTCGACAAATAAATCAATCCATAATACAATCAACAGCCTAAAAAAAAAGAATTCTAAGCAATTGGGGATTTGTTTTCTAAATGAAAGGCTGAAAAAACAAAACTTCACTAATCATGGTCTACATCTAAATCAATCTGGCAAAGTAATATTTTGTAATAGGCTGGCAGAGCTGATTGAAAGTCGTTTGCAATCTACTGTCAATAATTCTCCTAAACAATCATCTAACGAACCTTTTTTAGTAAAGTGACTCAAAACCGGGAAGGGAAAATAGTTTCAAATAATAAATTCATATCTTCAAATGTATTAAAAGACGTTAATCGATCAGGAAATCAGGATAGCATGAGTGGAACAAACTCTTGTATCAATCTGATAGGCTTCTAAGAGATTAAGTAGATCTACTTCAATATGCAAAAGCAACGATAACGTAATAAGGAATGATAGGGAAGTACTGGCTGAGTGCCAGTAAGTTTTATTTATCATTATTTGTTTACAGAAGATGTAACGTTATTGTATGTTTAATTCTAGTAATGTGTTGTCATGGAAAATAAAAACCAATTTGATTTGATTTGATTTCCATCAGAATATTCAATACATTTGTAACAAAATAGATAGAATCGTAGTATTTTTGAAAGAAGAGGCTCCTGTTATAGTTATTTTCACCGAGCATGGTTTAAAAGAAGATGAATTGTCACAACTTAATATTCCAAAGTATTAATTGAAAGCGTCGTATTGCAGGACATCTCATCGAAGTGGGGAAGTAGGTATCTTCGTTAAAAATGCTAAGAATATGCAAACTTTCAATTTAGAATATGTAGAGAAATTTGCTGTGGAAATGGATTTAGAAGTTACTGGTTTGAGAGTGAAAATCGACAATAATTTCGAAGTAGCGGTGTTAGGTATTTACAGGTCACCAAATGGGGAATGGAACAATTTTTGCGAACTATTCAATAGGCTTTTAGAGATTACTACTATTCGTCGCTTTACAAACGTTA
Organism: Conomelus anceps; assembly: GCA_948455865.1. Classification (NCBI taxonomy): domain Eukaryota; kingdom Metazoa; phylum Arthropoda; class Insecta; order Hemiptera; family Delphacidae; genus Conomelus; species Conomelus anceps. Next base: position 59,812,704 of record OX418217.1, on the reverse strand, counting down.
TTGTAGCGGGAGATTTCAATACAGACTTTGCAACACAGAATAAAATGACAGAAGATTTAAGGGATATTATATACGGTACATGAATAACTTGGAAATAAAAGTTCATGAATATACCAGAGTCACAAGAACATCACAAACAATAATTGATAACATCCTTACTAATATAGATTACTCTAAAACAAGATTAGGCGGCTCGGAACTATCTGATCATGACTATCAAATCTTAGAGGTGGGGTTGCATGGTCATAAATCAATTAAAAAGAGTAGAGTAATGAAAGAAATTCAACAATGTGAACAGGGGAATATCGATTGTTTGAAGCAGAATCTGCTTCAAGAAAACTGGAGTAGGGTTTACAATAGCGATAGTTTAAATAACAAATATGATAGTTTCATTAATATTTTAAGGTTTCATATTACTATGAGTTGTCCAGTTAAAAAAGTCCCTGTAAAAAACAAATTAGACAAAATTGAAGAGTGGATAACTGATGATATCCTTGCAGAAAGAAATAGGGTTAAAGATGCATATGATGAATTGAAACTATCTAGAAATATGTTAAGTGAAGATAATTACAAAGCTCTAAAGAAAAACTATACAAAAGAAGTGAAAAGAGCGAAATGTAAGAAAACAGCTGAAATTTTGAATAATAGTGTGTACTTTAACACAGCAGTGTGGGATGTAATAAACAAAAATAGGCAAGTAGCTCATGTAGATGCTTATACTAGTGTCCCCAGAATAATTAACGAAAATAACAAATGTATTGATGATAGTGTAGACATTTGTAATTTCTTTAACTGATATTATCAACTGGTTGCTAAGAATCTTCAAAAATCTCTTAATACAGGTATTAGTGATGCAAACATGTGGAATACTGACAGGATTCAGAACAAATTAAAATTCCACCTAGTATCGCAAGATGAGTTGTCAAATATCATTGATAGTTTGAATAATAAAAAAACTGTAGGAATGGATGGGGTATCCAGTAAAATTCTGAGAGAATGTAAAGATCAATTGTTAGACCCTTTGATTCATCTGATCAATCATTCATTAGAACAAGGTGTTGTTCCAGATAATTTGAAAGAGGGGAAGATCTTGCCAATCTTCAAAAGTGGTGATAGAGAAAAGGTGGAAAACTATAGGCCCATTAGTATTTTAAATGTAATAAGTAAAATTTTTGAAAGAGTAGTTCTAAATAGGTTACTTCTGCATCTTCAAGAAGCTAACTTTATCTGTGATGAACAGCATGGCTTCCAGAAAGGGAGATCAACAAAGACAGCCATAGTTTCTCTAGTTGATAAACTAATAGATATAATAGATTCAGGTGATAAAGCTACTGCAATCTTCTTAGATCTATCAAAGGCATTTGATTGTGTTAATCATAGAAATTTATTGGAAATACTGCAAAATGTAGGCGTAAATGGGGTTGAACTGAAATGGTTTGAATCATATCTTATTGGGAGAAAACAATGTGTAGAACTAACTGCAGTAGTTTGGAATAGTATAGTAAAGAATAAATCTAATAAATTAGAGGTCCAAGCTGGAGTGCCGCAGGGGTCAATACTAGGTCCATTGCTTTTCTTGTTATATGTCAACCATTTACCTAAAGAATTAACTAGTGGTAGAGCCCTCTTATTTGCAGATGATACATCACTCATTTTCAGCAATTCCATTCTAGATAATTTAGAAATAAGTGCCCATATAGGTGTGCAGTCCATTGTCCAATTCTTAAATCAGTTGAAATTAACAATAAATAGTAAAAAATGCCAATACCTTCAATTCAAAAACAAACATAATTCAAATGAAGATAGGGCTATAAACATGTTTGTAAATGATAATCAACTAGACCAGGAAGAAAACATTGCATTTCTAGGAGTTTTGTTGGATAGAAGATTGACCTGGGCACCATACATTGAGAAAATATGTTGTAAAATTTCATCTGGGGTATTTGTCCTGTGACAGCTCGCTAGATTGAATGACAAAAAGTTACTTTTTACAGCTTATCATGGGCTCTTAATGTCACATATTAGGTATGCTATCTTAGTATGGGGTAATTCATCAAAACAAAATCTTGATAGGGTGTTTAAGATCCAAAAGAAAGCGGTTAGGTGTATAGAAAGAGTAAATAGATTAGATTCATGTAGGCCGTTGTTCAAGAGACTTGGTTTCCTAACTGTACCCTGCTTGTATGTGTATGAAGCTACTCTATATGTAAAAACGAATGATATTAACCAAAATCTTGTTGTACATGATTATAATACAAGAAGCCGAGGAGATTATCACTTGGTGAGTCACAATAGTAGCTTATTCAAACAAAAACCTAGTTATATTGGTAGGAAATTCTACAACAAGCTACCGCAGTTTTTGAAGAGTCTTGAAAATATAGAAATATTTAAAAAAACAATTGAAGAAATATTTAGTTGATAAAGCTTTTTATAGTGTACAAGAGTTCCTTCCACATCAAAATTAAGCCTCACCTCAACTAATTGAAGTAATTATGGTATCTAGTGTATAATATTGTTGATCTGACTTGTCTTATACTCCTTAACTGGAGTCTCCAAGATGTAATCTACAAAAAAAAAGAGAAAAAAAAAGAATAGCTTTCAAAGTTTTCCTCTCAAAAAGGGAAAGAATTGATAATTTAATTAATTTTATACAAATTCTCATTTCCCGTCACAGGGGCCAGTCAGACAGCTGAGAGCGAAGAGAGCACGCTGAGTCAATTGTTTGAGGGGGTGTAGCCCTTGGTTAAAATATTAAAAGGCGAGCATAGCAAGTCAACCGATAATTTTTCCTACAAATTCTTACTCATTTTTGTGTATTTTGTAGTGTACCTCAATAGCTACGGTAGTTGAAGACTTTGGAGACTTATAACATTTTTTAAGGATTTTCAGCTCTTTTAATATCAAACCCATTCAATTAGCCATATGAATGAAAACCCTAGAGATTAAGAATAACTAATTATGATGTTGAAGATCCATCTTGTTTCCACTAATATATAACAAAAATTTAAAAAACACTTTTAAGTGGAAATTTTCACTCACGTTATGGTGTGACGGCCGTTTCACTTTGATGTTACTCTGGCCGCTTCACTCAGCAGTGTACTGTGGGTCGTCTGACGATGCTCTTAACATCAGAGTGAAACGGCGTGATAACGAGAGTCAAAATTTCCAATTAAAAGTGTTTTTTAAAGTTTTTGTTAATAACTAATTAAATAAGATTCCTGCAATAACTCCTTATCTCTAATAATCCTTATCTCTTCGCCAATGACTTCAATTGTTTGGTGCATGTTCTATGCTGCTTGGCCACTCAGCCTATTCCCATCCTTGGTTTTCAAAGATACGCCTTAGAACGATATTTTTATGAACATTATTCTAATTGAACAAGTGTGAAATCATAAAATGTACCTGTACCAGCACTGTTTGCTTGAGTAAGTCAATTTGCTTTAAAAATATCAACATTTTGATGAAGACCTTGGAGGGGGGCTTAAGCAGTGTACTGCTGTGGTGCACCCGCCTGGGTGTGCCACTGATAGGGTTCGCTGGAATTTTGAGGAATGATTGCTATTGTGATTATCCTTCTTTATAAACGATAACTTAGCCCTTTTTCTATATAAATTATATAAACTTTGCCAAAACATTTTTTATTGAATAGTCTCGTCTAATTAAGACGACAACCGACAACGAAAGTACGAAGGAAAACAGCGTAGGCACATTAGTGTTTAGCCTACATTAATGTTTCTTCTTAGTTTTCTCTTTGAGTCATAGAGTTCAAAGCTTCCCGCAATCAAAAATATAATTCGAGTGAACGTTTATTAATACTGCTTGATATTGTCATAGCCCCATCCCCCCATCAATTATGAGAAAACGAGATACCACACTTTCGGCCGTCACGGGAATTAAGATTAGCGTTAGTGCTGAAACTATTGTATGTCATTTTTTTATTAATAAATGCGTTTGTGACAGTTTTAAACCTCAGTCATTATGAATTTCTACCACAATATCACTATCACCAATACAAGAAGCTGATTGATATTTCATTGAATTTTTAAATGATACCAGACAGATTTTGTCAATGAAGAATTGTTTCATCATGTTGATTGAGTATACTGTATATATTTTCAAATTTTTGACTGAGTGTCCCTGCATCCCCGTCTCTTTTTCAGACGTAAAATACTCTGATCTTAATTTACATAGTTCATTTTCATCAAACGAGTGATCCTAAAGATAGGTATAAGTCTCCCCACCTTCCTACAAGCATGTTTTCGATAGGAACGAGAAAAAGTTAGAACAGTAATGTACAGTGTTTGCCTGTGCAGCCATATGATATTTATTCTGAGAAATCTATAATTTATAAAAGAATCAGCATACGAGACAGAACTTTCCGGCATTGATGATTACTATTGAGACATTACTATTCAAAGGGGAACTTACCGTTCATTACTTATTACGACTAGCCGGAGGTCAAGATTTTCAAAAATCGATTTTTCGGGAAGCGAGCCAGTAGGTGTTACTTCATAATCGTCCGCTAGTTGTTGCCTATTACACTAATTTGCGTGTAACTTTCTACAAACCGGTCTCTAGTGTTCAAAATGGATATAATACAAGTGTTGTTTCAGGTCACATGCGTGCGTGCTTACGTTTAAAGAATAAAATATAGGGTTCGCTGGAATCTCCAGAGCATTTCACTACCGACAACATTTTTTAGCCGTCGGGAAAATGGCGTACATCATTTCAAGTCCTTGTAAAAGGTGTTGCAACATTTCTACCACTTTGGAAGATAAAACGATTTGCTAGATGCACGAGGCTCCTAAGAGCGAAGCAGAAAATATTTTACAAATCTTCAATTGCGAGGACTATGTTGCATACCCATGAATCAATTAAAAAACAGCAGGAATCACATAACTTCTAGAGATGTTGAAATAGATAATGGTTTTGACCGATGAATCCAATTTATTGAGATACATATAGCGCACAACATAATTCATCACGAATTCACTATTTCATACTTATCATGGATGAGGAATTGCATTCAAGTAGTTAACAGATGCATCCATTTTCTAGAAAAATGAATCTTTGATCAGTCTGCTCTACCAATCATTTTAAAAGGCGTCAGCTCAATTCCAGTAAAATTTTGATGGCTTTTGCCAGAACTAAGTATGACAAGGCACAATAAGTTACTATATGATATTCCAATCCAACATTGTCTCATTTTTATATATTTTTCAGCTGGAATGCTGAACAATGATAGGCTACATAATTATAAGACTGCTACAAACCTACAAGTTAGCTACAATTTTAACTTTAAAAAAAATTCATTTTGAAAATAGAGAATTATTAGAGAATGCAATAAAATTCTATAGAAATGCATATGAAGAAAATTTCAGTACACAGAATGTTTTATTGACATTGAATCAGTATCCTTCTTCAACAGAGTTTAAGATTCAGGTTGAATCATGTTCCAAACATTGTGTGATAGAAATTATTTATTGATATTCACCATTTCTTAACAACACCATCAAAACAGAAAATTCACAGACAAGATACACTTATCAAAATGAAACAATGCTCTTATAAAATGTCTTAACGGCGATACATATTTTGTATCCCGTAAAACTATATAATTAATTTAACTTGTACTACAACACTATAATACAAACAAAAATAGCATTTCCCACTAATGAAATAGGTACAATATAATAATTATTTATGAAGTGAAGACAGTGATACGAAATACATGAACTATTTACAATGGCAAACTGAGTACTTTAATCAAATCCATTTGAAAATACTTTAATTTTCCTTCAAGTATAACGTCAAATTATGATTTTTTTCAGTTTGTAACAAGCCTTCAGTTTTGGTGATACAGTTGCTCAATGGATAGAGGTGGTGGCATCTCTCTCTGGTAGAATAGTCTGCGGTCATACCCAGAATGATCCTCTGACTCTAACAGCTGAAAAATAGCAAAATTCTGGTTATTAAGCTGTATGTTCCAAATATTCCATCTAAAATTTGACAAAATAGCTATTTAAAATTGGAATATTTTCCAGGGCAGATTTGCAGATTTTTAGATTCGGAGTCGGCTTACGAAGAGTCAGTTACTAAAATCTGCTACACTAAGCCGTTTCTTCATAAGTAATCTTCAAGTCTCTAGGGCTTACAGCTTATATTAAAGTCGGCTCATGGAGACAGTTAGTCACTTAAAATTGCTAGCCGTTTCCTAGTCTTCAAGTCTGCGACCTCATCAGCCTTCAGTCCTGGCCCCTGGCTGCTTCTATAGTTGCCTACTTGTCAAATAGGGAATTGATATCGACTCGCATTCTCATCAAAATAAAGTGGATTATCTATCATAAAATTGAGTAAAGCTGAGGAATTAACTATTTATAACGTTCATAGTCACATTAGATAAATAATTATGATTCAGATGCAGACCTAAATTGAAATAAACAGTAATGTCTCAACAGTGCTGGTGTTGTTACACTGCATAGCTTTTGAATAATTGATTATCAAGTCACCTCATGAATTAATATTTATGTATTAGCAATACGTGTAATATATATTTTCTAGCGTGGATGAGGAGCCGAACAAATAAACAGAGGCTATAGGCTAATAGAAGATAGTTGTTGGCGAGTCGTCGATCGATTGCCGTGACGCCAGACGTGAAGTTCACTGAGCCTCGCTCAATCGGATTAGCCTAAATCCCTGTGCCAGCTCCTCTGTGTCCTCTTTAGAATAATCCTTGAGGATAACTACTCCTGTGTGCCAAAATCTATCAATATAATAGTATTTTCGATCTAGAAGGGGATGAATGAAAATACATTTTCTGGATCAGTGTTGATTTGGCTAAATTCTTCTCAAATTCTCTGAATCTAATAACAGCTCTAAGTATTTGTCGCAAACAATCATTGATAAATGAGAAAAAACTGAAATAAATTGACTAGCAGATCAAAAAATTATTGAATAAGAAAATTTTGAACAAGGAAGACCTGATAAGATTCCAAATTTTTCAATTTTATTCGGAAAAAACATAACGGTGAGTTGAAAATTAATTTGAGGGAACAATTGATGCAAAATATTGAATGGAATGCTTTAACAATGAGAACAATCATACATAGTTCACTTCTTGCTTCTAGCGATCCAGACGAGGTTATGCCACCGCACCTGGTTGAAAACTCAAATATAGAACTTAACAATAGTCAAAACGAGTATTAAGACTTCCCGAATGTTACAATTTAATGAATAAAAAGTAATCCTGAATGAATTCATGTAGAACATTCCTGAACGATTGTGTTACTGTGTTATCCAACAACATTCTGAGAAGTAGGTTTAACAAAGTTTGGAACATCAATCTGATGATCAGTATCGTCGCGAATGTAAAACTCTACTTCCGCTCAAGTACGTTGTACTAGCACAGAATTCGAATTCACTCGAAATAAAAGTTGCTTTCTTTTTTGTAAGACGCTGCACTGCTTTTTTTCAAATGTCAGATTGTAAAATATAACTCACAGTGATGTTCAAATAATAAGTTTATATTGAGTCTCAGCCATTAGAAATCAATAGTAAATAGATAAAATGTAATGGAAGTGCTTGTGATCGATTCTCTATCTTTTGTTAAGTGAATTGTTCCATTTCATACTTGGAGAGAACATGAAAAATGTGTTTATATGTATTTATTTTATAATACTATAAATGATATAATGGTTTCACGTAAATATCTTCATATTAACTGTCAATTTTATTTTGTTGAAAGTTGAAAGATTACTCGCTAAATTCCTCGTTTGACACGGCAATGTTGGCTGTTGACTATATAGATTATTTCCAATGCCATACTTCACTCAATCAAGAACATTTAAATAGTTTTTCATGTTTTATGTGATGTGTTTCCATACATGCAGTTCCAGATTATCAGCAAATCATTCTTGGACGATGTATGTAGGAAAGTGTTTTGAGTCGAATTTTATTTGATTTCAGACAAATGTGATTTGAACTGTATGCTCTCACTAGCGATCAAGGGTTCATTCTTCTGCTGGTTGGTGCTAATTGGAATTATTTTTATGTAGGTACTTCAAATGATCGTTATTAAGGACCCGTCAAAGCCTAACTGATTCGTGCCGTTGTTCGTTCTTCCGTCCGTCTGTGCCCTAGCGCTTGACAGGAAGATACTACACTCTTGAAATTTGGTATATAGCTTCCTCATTTTGGAGTTTAGGGGTCGAATGTGAAAGTAATTGAGTTAGCTTTAGGCATAGCTTTAGGTTAATTTTGGCTAGTGAAGATCAAAACATTGGAGAGCTGGTGCTGGTGCTGTTTACATTTGAAAATCAAAGCATTGGACATTACAAAGGCTGATGATTGGCCCAATGATCCACTTTATTTTTACAGTGCAAGCGTTAATGTTTCCATTTTTTATTGTGTTGATTGAATAGTTACTTTTTTAAATTATTTTAAATCCCCGAATTAAAAAAAAAACAGAGAAAATATTGAGAAAAATATATTATGAGATCTGTTGAACAGGAAGAAAAAAACAAAACTCTTTCCAAGAACTGCCGATGTGCATTTTTTGTGAATTGGGAAGCATATTATGTTAATAGAAATCAAAGCAGTTAAATATTGCATAATATATATATGCCTATCAGCACAACTGATAATAATAATTATATTATGTTCGGGTTCTTGGATACTCCGTTGTATCGTTTTATTTTTTCATGATTTGTAATAATTGATACCTCTCATTTATTGTTTTTCTTGTATGATGTTAATTTGGCAATAAGAATAGACTACTCAATTCAATGACCAAACTCATTTGATAGCTTACGTGGAGCTACTAATAACAGAAGAATTTATTTATCATTCATTTATTTATTCATTAAAAAAAATTTTCATTCTGGTGAAACAAGTAGAATTTGACCACTCCTTACTCAGTTCTTTTTGATAAAATATTGCATTCTTTTTTCACAAATTCTATCACCTACTTGTAAACTTGTACAATAACAATCACACATCGTTTCAAATCAAAAGCATTATGAACATTATTCAAGGTTTTGTGAGCATGACAACTACGGTATAAGCCAGTTCGTCAAATTGAATGATGGGTGATCACCACAGCCTTTCTAAAAACGATTTGTTTACAAGATGGAGACATGATGAATAATGATTTCCCACTCCCATTTTCTCTCTGTCCTTATAAGTCTTCACATTTTCCTGAATATCTTTGAAAATGAATCTATCTTTTCGAAGACTCTGTATGCTTTTAAATTATTATAAATTAGACAGACGTTCTAATGCACTGGGCATTGAAATATTCCTCAACAGCTGCGATTCACAGCACTAATCTGCTCTAAAGGAACAACTTTCAGACCACCGAAAACTATATTAAGAACGATGATTTCACACTTTTCAATCACATCCAGCCTTGTAGTGGATATTATTAAATGTAGTCCATATATATTTTAAAAGGCAACTTACACGACAAGAAGATAGAGTCGATGAAGGAGCGTTTTTACTTTTAAATGACGCAATTGAATTCGAGCACTTAAATTGCGTAACAGTAGACCTAATATCGGTAAAACATCTAGTGCAATAGTAAGGAAGTATGATCTGTTGTCTTCAATACTGTTATATCAACTTTTTGATCATTTGCAGTGAGAGATTATACAATTATTCTAATTTTTTAGTATCTGAACTAAATCAGAGATGTTAGCATTATCAAGGTATAATTTTGTGGATTTCTTCTTCCATGACGAACTGCGTTGTTAATATTAACTTTTCAAGTGAATTCAACGACTTGCAGTCAAATTTTTATTAAAATAAGTAGTATTTCACTTACTTCTGTAGGCCGAACGTTTTCGAGTTGTTAAAACCCATCTTCAAGGCCTTGTTTTTAACAACTTGAAAACGTTCGGCCTACAGAAGTAAGTGAAATACTACTTATTTTAATAAAAATTTGACAGCAAGTCGTTGAATTCACTTGAAAAGTTGATATAATTTTGTTTTGGTGGGCCATGAGCAATCTGGAAAAGTGGAGTAGGCTACATAATGATTGCTTTACATCTTGTTGTCAAAGTGGGAGGAGAATATATTATAATAAAGGGCTTCATGGGGGCTTCATCCTCAGAAAAAAGGAAACTTACCTCTCTGCAAGAAAGCTATAAACCCAATTTATAGTATCATTCCGTATTAAGTATTCCGTTCGTATAAAATTTCGTTATAAGAATAGTGGCGTAACTGGGATATCAGTGATATTGTGTGTGATGGGGGGGGAGGGGTAGAATCTAGGCAGTATATAATAAAGGGAAAGAAGAGAGTAGATCTTCAACAATTTTATGGAGAAAAAAAGGCCATGTCTAATTTCTTTTAAGCGGGGGGCTCGAGGGCACTACTCCGAGAAACTTTTGTGAAATAAATCCTCTTAAACCACATTTTAAGCGGATATCATCCATTTCAACCCATGTTATGTTAAAACTAAAAAATGTTATTTAGTTCTCGCGTCATTGTCAAAACAAGAGTTTTGGACTCTCATTGTATAAGTAAGAAAATTTGAAATGGGACTCTGTAGAACTATTACATTTTGCTTCTTTTGATCCCCCCACATTTCCTGATTGGGATACCAATACAGTACCGAACTGAAAAATTTCTTTAGAACGAGAGGCTTGGAGGTATTCATGAGTCACTGTCAACAGGTGATCCTCTGATCCTGAATACTTATTATTTTAGTAAAAAAAAAACTGAAGTAGGCATAATTGATGCTATTTACACTGCCATTTTTTATCCCCACCTTTCGGTTACTGAACAGTACTGTACTTGAAAATTTCTCTTAAAGAGGGTGTTTGGGGTGTTCCTTCAGAAATTAAAAAATACATAATCCTCTAAAACAGAATTTTTAGCGATTACAGACCATTTCTTTGACATTTGTTGTCAAAAATTTTCTCTCAAGGTTTCTTAAAGTTCCAATTTTTTTGTCTCCATGTCTTTGAGTGACCCCTGTTCCCCTCTCTCAATAGTTATGCCACTGATTACACTACACATCTATAGAGCACTCCCTATTGATAGTTGGAATATTTTGAAGACCTAATGAGTTGTGTAACTGTCGTGAGAATCAAATCTAGTCCTACAGGCTTCTTAGTACCCTTTCAACTTCCCTATTAAATGTCCAATTAACCTGGATAGTTAAAATTGAAAAGTATCTTCAAACATGGTTCAAGGTTAATCTGACAGAACTGAGAACTTTCTCCTCTGATCAAATAATAAATGCTGTGTAATAAATCCTTAATTAATTTCAACACAAAAGAGGGAATTATTGATTATTTACGTGCTCAGTCTAGAACAGAAGTTCGAAGAGCCAATTAAAAGACTGCTTTCTATTAACTATTCGGATGGCACTTCTAGACTATTCAAAACTGTCCTAGTCGACCAAGTGCTGGAGCTAACTGAGCTGTAATTGCGTCAGTACCTGGAGCTTGTTAAATTACTATCAAATTCTGAGCTGCCATTGCGTCAGTGACTGGAGCTTGTTAAATTACTATCAAATTCCATAAAAAATATTCAGTAGTCCTTCGATAATGAGTTGCATCCTGATACAATAGCATCCTGAAACCTATTCTTCAGTAATGGATTCTCTTTGTAATGGCCTGAAACATTTTGCTATTCAGCGTTGACAAGTAGCTTATCGGAACTTTAAATAGATCATGTTACAATGAATGTTCTGTTTATAATGTCGCCTATATTGATAGTCGCTGTAGTGTACTACACTAGTAGTCAGTTAGAGCGTTTACCTCCGATAAGACTCTGACTGACTGCTACTTCTGCGAAAACAAGTTCGATTCCCGTTCAGCCCGTTCACTAATTTGTGTTATCATTCACCTTATTACCCACGCACAAGTCAGGTTATGTGGGCATAGCACCACGCACAAGGCTTATGTGGGCATCATCCAAAAAAATGTTTATTACACAATTTAGGTACATCTATTCAATGTGAAATTTGGTAAGGTTATCGAATTCCTAGTAGTATTGTATGTGCAGTACCATAAGCGATTTCGACTGTAGGTGACTCTTCAGACCTCAAAATTATATTTTGGTCCAAAGAGCGTACTACTCGAACGAGGAGTGAGGTGGGTTGTGATTACTTTCCTCACTGAGCTAACTGAGCTGTATGCCAAGCCCACCGAAACAAATTCTGAAGCTCTAAGCACCATCAGCAATAAAAAAATGTCCCCTATATTGATAGTCGCGGTAGTGTAGTCGGTTAGAGCGTTTACCTACGATAAGACAATGCTCAATAGACATTCTGATCTCTCACAGCCGAATCAAAACGTTAACTTTTTCAAGTTGTGGTTAGTAGAATACTACTGTGGTTAGTAGAATTGAGGTAAGAACATATTTATTTGTGAAATCATTTTAAAATCATAATTCACAGTTCAAATCACATAAAACAGAATCATATTGTTGGGAAAGAACTTTCAAGTGATCCACGATATTGGTATAAAACTGAAACATAATAAAAGAATAAAACACTTAAATGTTGTCAATTCCACTTCTTTATCACTACAGCACTGGACCGCGGTTTCGTGGCTTCACCAGTCACATGGTTATTTTTGTGTGATATTGTGAGATCCAAAAAACTGATCTTGTGATTTTCTTCTATTTCTTTAGTGAAATGTATTGTTTTGTGGAGACTGTTCATGTAGTTATGGAAATTTTCTAATTCTCTGGCAGATCCATCCCACAGGCAAAGAATGTCATCCACATATCTAAACCAATACTTGATGTTTTTCTTGTAGTGGCTGGTTTCTAGGATTCTTGTTTCTAGTTCATCCATGAAGATGTCTGCAAGGAGGAGTGATAGTGAAGAGCCCATTGTTAATCCTTGGTCTTGTTGATAGACTACATCAACAGTCTCCACAAAACAATACATTTCACTAAAGAAATAGAAGAAAATCACAAGATCAGTTTTTTGGATCTCACAATATCACACAAAAATAACCAACATGAATTCAGCATTTTCAGGAAAACAACAAACACTGATATAGCCATTCCTTACTATTCAAACCACCCACATGCCCAGAAATTAGCAGGATTTCACACTATGCTGGACAGACTAGTGAAAATACCATTGGACAAAGCCAACTACCATCAAGAGTTACAACAGATACTACATATTGCAAAAACAAATGGGTATCAGGAAAAAACTAGGCTATTTTGAAATTAAAAAAGAAGAAAGAAGAAAATATCACCATCAAAACAGTTTACTCCCAAGACAATAAAGCAGATCAATTTACATGGGTCACTATTCCATATATAGGAGACAAGTCAGAGAAAATAGGCCAAATATTAAGGAAGAAACATATAAAAGTAGCTTTCAAAACCCAACCAATAATGAAGACCCTTCTTAACTCAACCAAAGACAGGATCAATATAGAAGACAAGAGTGGAGTCTACAGACTAAATTGTGGAGACTGCAATGCCAGCTACATAGGACAAACAGGAAGAAAATTCAAGAAGAGATTTGAAGAGCATATAACTGCATGGAAGAAAAATAAAGACAACTCCAAATTTGCTGAGCATCTAAAGCAACAGGACACAACTTCAATAGCCAGACAGACACCCAATATCTTCACATAGGACAGAAAGGAAAACTACTAAATATTCTTGAAGCTGTAGAGATAGACAATTTGACAAAAGATAAGAATACAATCAGTTTAAATGAACAAGTAGAATTTGTTAATTGTAAAATCAGCAGAACAATTTCCAGAATCCAGAAACAATTTTCCAGCTGTCATTCCAACTAAATAACATTTGTTATCCCATTGTATTTTACCTTTATATGCATCTTAAGTTCAATAATTAATTTATTCCATTATCAGTATCATTTTCACTGTCAATATTCAAATTAGGTTAGTTCAGTTCAAGTAATCCATTACTAGATGTAGTTGAATTTTGTTTCTTAATTAATAAGAGTCAACCCCCTTTATTCTAATGTAAGATAAATTTATAATAATCAGTATCTTTTATTATGATTATCTTCAGTATTTTGAATAATTTTATTTTAAGTGTAATTGAAACAATTTAGAGGTTAACCCATTACTATATATATATTTCTTATTCATGTTTTCATTCAAGTTAAGAACAATTCCCATTATATGTAAGCTTAATTTAAGATTAGTAACTTCAATTATACCTATTAATTTACCTTTAATTATACCTTATACTTCAATTATTTACATTTGATATTGATGCCATAATCGATACCATAAATATCGATTTGACTGACTATCGACTTTTGAAGATTAGTTAACATTATTTTATAAACAATGTATTAGTACTGTTGAAAATGTGACTGGTGAAGCCACGAAACCGCGGTCCAGTGCTGGTAGTGATAAAGAAGTGGAATTGACAACATTTAAGTGTTTTATTCTATTAATGGAGTTCCACAACATCAACCAAAATTCTACAAATAAACTGAAACATTTCGATAATTCCACGACAAATGTTTTTTTCTCATTCTCCTCACCTTGCAAACATAAAAAAACTCTCTCAAGGATAATGTAATGGAATTCATCCACTTTTCAAAATAACAACTTCTCCAACAGATTCTATAGAGTCAACAGATTCTAGCTGAAGCAGTGGAATGAATGGATTTTACAACGTAGTGATTCCAGTGTGATACTTGTTGATTCATTGTGTTGATCTTCCAGCAACTTGATAGATGTTCCTGGAAATATTTATAGTGTGTCTCGAACAAAAACAGATTCTATTGTGGAAATTCTTGAGATTTCGAGATTCCTTTTATCGCCTACAATGAACTCATTGAATCGTTAAGAATAAATGTAATATTGATTTCTTCTACAGAATCGCCATTTGTCAAACGCAACACTATTAAACAGCTTGCTATCATGCAATCTGAATTGATGAGCAAATTGCAAATTGATACTTGAACTGGATGACTCAGTGGCGTAGCGTGGGTTTGCGCCGCCCGGGGCCAACCGTAAATTCGCCCCCCCCCCCCAGAACTTAAATTATTAGTTTAAAGTTTAAATATTTTATTCAACGGACCTAATTTAGATCATACAACTTATTGAAAGTAAAGATAAACTAACACTTCTTTGGAAGGAGCATACATCTATGGGAAGAAATGGTGCAAGAATCCCACAAAAGATGTAAGAATGTTCACAAGGCAACTTAACACTAGGTACATACAACAATAAATAAATATCAAGTATTCAAGGATTTATTTGCCAAGAAGAGAGTCTTTACACAATCGTCAATATCAAAATGTATATGACATACATTTTGATATTGACAAACATCACCTCAACATCTCTTCATTTCATCTTTTATTGTATAAAAGATTTTGCTTTGAAAAAACATGACGTTCAATTTCCAGAATAGCTAAAAATTTGATCGTATCAACGTGGACATAGCCGATCTCAGATAATTTTTTATTAGCTTTAGTTTAGAGAAGCTTCTCTCGCAACTGGCATTACTAACAGCAGATGTTAAAAAAATCCTCAACATTATGACAAATAATCTCTTCATTTCATATTCATTTCTTCTAAAGCACTTATTTTCTGAGCACACTGATGTATGTTCAGTTCAAATACTTTTCAGTATCAGGACCGGTGGCCAGAAGTCCAAGTAACATAAAAATGAAAATTATTGCATAGCGACTAATAAACTTCCTGCATCCGTCCTCTGTTCAAGCTTTCATTCGTTTCCGTCAATTTTTCCAGTAAAACGTTACTTTGTAATGATGTCTTATGGTATTTACAGCATCACCTCAAGCACTCCAAAGAGTTTCCTGAACTCTTTTCAAACTTTTTCCTGTGGCTGCAAGAAGCACCTCTCACCGATGCGTTGACGTGAAAAAAGCGTAGCAGCTTTCTAGCGTGCCAAAGAAAGTCACCGAATTTACCTCCGCTGCAGCTGCATTTAGGCAAACTAGGTTTAGTGAATGGTTTGAGCAAGGGATATATTCGGCATAGGGATTGGATTGATATCCTTTATCCACTGTTGCACACCTATGTGGCATCCAGCCACGCTGGCAGCGTTATCATAACCTTGCTATCTGCAACTCGTTAACTGCACTTTTTTTTAAAATCAAATGAATATTTTGTAAATACTAACTTTATCTTGAAAAAGTAGTGTGCAAACATTTTTATCACATTTTTTTTATATTTTATCAAAATAGAAGTAACGGTAATCTGAGAATTTTTTAGAAAATAAATGAAACAATACTAACTTACATATTTCAAAAGCTTAGCAAATAGTATTGCTATTTTATGTTGGAAATATAAGGTTTTCTTAAAAATGTCAATTTTAAACGTTAAAGAATAAATTTATCGTCCAATTTTAAACAACCAACAGGTGTTGCTATTTCTTCAAATTGCTAAATTTGCCAAATCATTTAGAATATTCATTCACGAATCAAGAATCCAAAAAGTTGCAGCTTATTATTTTCACCCCCCTGCGCGTGCAGAGAATAAGGTCCATGGTCGAATCGATTAATCGATATAGATTCGTTTCCCAAGCCCATGGGAAGAAGAAATGAAGAAATGTTGAGCAATGAGCAAAGTTTTGGGTTTGAGTAAAAATATATTTTGGATCACCAAGTCAGAAATGAGAATCATCACTGCCCCACTGCCTACAGCAAAATCCAGGGTTGCCAACTCATTCGTCAACACATATATTTTACTTTTTGAAAAACAGACATTTATACCATTCTGGAACTCAAACCAAACTTTTTTTGTAAATTTAGAATGTATTAGTACGTTTTGAAAGGTTAATTATCTACTCTAAACAGTGTGGATATCGTAACCGCATATAAAACTTTATGCCTTAGATATTGCTTAAAAAGATACGAGTAGAATTTTATCAGTTCGCGAATTTCGTTTTTTGAACTTTTGGCGCCCTAAATCTCTAAATAGGTACCGTATCCGAATGTGGCGCCACGCCGGCCAGTTGTCACTTTGGCAGCACTCTACTTCATCACGCCACCTCCCTTTTACACCCTTGCGGTTTCGCTTGACACGTTACATTGCGGACGCAATTTAAAGTCATTGTTTTTAAATTTTCAATTAAAAAAATCGTGGCTCTTGCCGCCGCCCCCTTTCGTATGCCGCCGCCCCCGGCACGCTTCGCCACTGGGATGACTAGAAGAATGGTTATCGTTTCAAGTCAAGTGTTGAAAATAACCTTAATATAAGAGCCTGATTATACTGAGCGATGCAACTGCAGACACGGTCGCGTTCCACAACTTGCATCATCTGAGCAGGAGAACGAGCTTAGGAATGTCAAAGTACAATAAGACATGTTTAGAGCTAATTTTCAATCAAATTTACTCGGCTTGCGTAATTTAACCCAAATTGTGGCGTGCAACCGCGACTGCAGTCAGTCAATATAATAAGGATCTAAGCTGTCTGACTATAAAGCCTCGGTTTCAAACATCGCGGATTGGACAAATGGTCAGTGGACAGGGCAAGGATAACCTACAGTTATTGATGCTCTCGTTATAGGCTCTTATACCAAGATCATCAATATTGTAGTGTTTTACTGTCGTATCCATTTGTCTGAATCCGGGCTTACCCAGGCTTACAAATTCAAGAAAGATTTATAAATTAATAATCACGTTAATAAATAAAATCTAACAGGAAATCCATGATTTTGATGAGCTTTTAACATTCTTTCTTTGAAGGATAATTAATTGATCTGTAAACGAAGAAACAGTTGTTGTGCAATGACTTCTATCAAGATTCAACAATTTATGGACAATGAATCAAAATATGTTAATTATTTTGCCGCCTGCTCCAAAGATCTTTTCTCTCCAGGTAATTGAAGGATTGAATCTACACCAGTAATTATTCCGAGCATTTTTATGCAATGATTACACGTTACCTTCGAAGCTCGTGATGGTATCGTACACTGTACACTTGGCCTCATGGAGTGCGTAACCTAACATAACTTGTTCACTGGACAAGGTTGCAGACTTGGCTTTATAGTTTACTATGCATTTCGATCTCCTATCTCTTCCGATCGGCACTCTGGATCGTTTCAAAAAGGAAGACAAGATAAAGATCAGAGAAAGTGATCTCACATCTCGTTATTTTGTTCAGACAGTTTATCAACAACAGTGTCGGCAGGTGAACAGATTTATTACCTTTTTGAATAAAGCACCGCCTGTTTTTCATACTATCAATGCACTTCTGTTTTCACGGATTACTGGTTGATACAAATCCAAGAAAAAGCATTGAATAAGGATTTATGGTAGAATGAATATTCAAAATTTGAGTGTCTTGGGGAAATTGATGAATTTAAATCACTGTAAATGTACATTCTACTCAATTATTGTATGAGTTGTCTGTGAGTTCGGGTTGAAGAAAACATATTGAGAAGGAGGTTCTCGAATTGAACAAAAAACTTCATTCTTGAATCGTTGCAACTTAGTTGTAGTGTAGCAACTTAGTAGAAGTAGCATCTTTTCAAGACAAATTACTAGAATCAAAATATATCTACTCGAGTGAATTTCATTACTAAGTGTTTCAATGTACCTGCAATAACCCTTTTTTTATCTCGAAAATTCACTTTCTGAAGAAGAGTAGGCTTACAACTCGCATTAAGAAACTTTATAAGTTGCTAAAGTATTTTTTTTTCTTTTTAATGTTCAATCGAGGCTATTTTTGAATTGTGTTGATGCCGCAATAAACACTTTTCTGTGCACTAAGATTATGTAATGTTAATAAATGAAAATGCAAGAACGTGTCAGCTGAATTCCTCAGTCATAAACTCGGCCACGAAGTTGTTATTCTAGCTCTTTCGATTGAGAGGGTCAAAGTTTAATAATGTTATGTGCCCTGACACGAATTGCAGCTCGAAGAATGGATGATTGGGCCACCTCGTAACTTCTTCTCAGATTCACTGGTATATCATCAACGAATACTAATTGGGGGGACTCGTTTGATGAATTTCGCATTCTGAACGAACGTTAACAAGGAAAGTTTGTTTTTGAATATTGAAAGCGTCAGCTGCTGAAATCTGAAGGAGAATACTTAGAAATAATAAATATTTTTCTGTAACAGCTACTTACGCTACGCAGGAGCAGTGGACAGCCAGGGGGGACTTAGGGGACTTAAGCACCCCCTCCTAAGAACCCGAGGCTCTTGATTTTCAAGCAAATTGACTGTAGGGAGTATCTGCTCCAGGCTGATTAGTGTTGGTACATTTCACTTTTCACACTTTCCAAGTAGAAGTAGAATAATGTTATTCATAACTAGTGGCTTAACATAGGGGGCTTTGGGGAACAAAAAGAACTCCTTCAGGTCCTGAAATCCTTATCAAAATGTTGATAATTTTCAAGGGAATCAACTGTGCAATATGAACCCCAGGCTGCTTAAATAGTATAGCGTTTTTAACTAACTATATCATTACACTATTAAGACGTATACTACGAGTCGGTACTACAGGTGGAAATAGAGTAGCTTGGCGGAATTGAATTCGACTAGGCGGTAGGGGTTCAGATAATAAAAATAATTCGTTTTACTCAAATCGATCGGACAATCATGTAATATAAAACAGAATCTCTGGCCTCTAGAACCTACTGGACCTATAATACATTTGACTTCACAGTAATAAAGAGATGTTTTTTCGGATGATGTAGCGAAGGTAGGTCTGATACCAGTGCGTGGGTAATGAGTTGCTGAATGATGGTGATTGATGACCTAAAGTTTTAAGTGAATTCCGAAACATCGGGAAGTGATTATATATAGTGAACTCATTTTAAGTATCAAAATACTTAATTATGTCTCTTTCGGTAGCCGATCCAATCGGTCACCCTTTCAAAGAGGGCTCTGGAATTTGCAGCTTATATTATCTGACTGATAGCTCACAGCTATCAGTTCCCTGAAAAAGGTATACAGGTGTTTGCGAAAAGTTTTTGCAAGCAGCCTTCCAGGTTTTCAAAGCTTATTCCTTAAAAACTTAATTACAGAAATAAAGATAGCAGAAGAGTGGGGCTTTCTTTATCAATAAGAAATCAATAAATTAGTAACCATTCAGAAAACGTTAGGCTTTTAGAGCCCTCATTTAGGTGGAGAATTGATGTGAAATGAGCTTAAAATCACACAAAACATCAACTACTGTGATTATTGAGTTATTTATGAAATACGCGAAGAAAGGTCAAAAGAAGGCGTTTTTAAGAAAGAAGGATATGAACTTAGTTATTGAATTCGAATAACGCACCCAGAGTGCATAACAACAGAATTTAAATTGGATCAAAACACACAAGAATATCAATAAGAAAGCATCCGTGCAAAATCAGTGTACTTTGATTCAATAAATCTCGACTTTAAAACTCTGGGAGCGTTCTTGACTATTGGGTACATTCACATTTCATTTAAAAAAATGAATTCACAAGTTTTGAAGGAGAAATTGGAATTTTTTGGTTCAATGGCAATTAATTTAACTAATTCACTAGGCCTACAATTAAAAAGGTGTTTAAGGATCATTTTGTGAGTTTTGTAAAATATCCCACTAATTCAAACGTTACTTGTAGAAACGTTACTTGTTGAATTTTGCGGCGATTTTAATTTTGGGACATCTACACACCCCAGGAAGCAATAATCCGTTGAAATTTTTTGGGGGTTGCGATTATTTCACAGAAAAATTGAAATTTTCGAAAAAAAAAACATTTTTCATGAAAATTTATATTCTCATTTGAAAAATTCATAATTTGCAAACATGTGAAGAGCTCCAAATCTTAAAACAATGTAGACCAAGTGAATATAACATTTCCGAAACACTACCGCCCCCAAACGCAGTGCGCGCGAAGGGTTAACCAAAACTAACCTTACCTGGCTAGATGTGACTGAACCACCTCATACCTTTATTATTTTGATGCATAAAAAACATACATCAAGCTAAGTTACCATTGAACGACATAGATCAAGTGAATTATAACATTGCCAAAATACTACTGCCCCAAACGCAGTGTGTGCTCCGCGCGCCTTACAAAACCTTCCCTGGGTGCCTAACAAAGCTGGATGTGACTGAACTACCTCACAAAATACCTAACCGCGCGCCTAACCTTTGTTACCGCGCTAATCATTAATTTATTTCACTGTTAATTAATTTAATCACTTCACACACGCCATAACTTACCACACAACAATAACTTGAGCAACCACAAAACAACAGACTCTTACACCACCACAGCATGTACAAGAATGACTAGGTTGTTCTGTTTCAAGTAACTGTATGCAACTATAATAGACCAACCAAATTCCCCTGGAAATCATTCAAATCAAATCAAAATTTATTCAATCAATAACATAATAATTACAAAAATCCTTTTAGTTAAACTTCATAAATACAGAATATTTTATATCAGTAATTATTCACCTTTAGAAAGTTAAGTCATTCATCTCATTATTTTTCAACAGTTTAGGCCGGAGTATTTTGAAAATTATTGTTAACAGCTGATATTGTTCATTGCTAATCAAATCTTCAACATTTTCACAAGAATAAAATTTACAAATGATGTCGACAATAGACGAAGAGGACATGTATGATTCATGAGATGACCATTTATATTGTCTGTTTTGGCATGCTCTGAGCATAAAACTAAGCAAGAGCATGCTGCTTGTTGCTTCACTTTTCTTATTGCACTTGCACTATTGAATCCATTTGGAGCAAAATGTTTCTCACAGAGTTTAATGAGAGTTGAAAGGGAATCATTAAAAGTGAAAATGAGTTTTTTTGTTTGTTACGCTTTTACGCGGTAACTACTCAACTGATTATTATAAAAATTTCTATTTATATTTTAAGAATATTGCAAAAGACACGACACATTTTATTAAAAAAAAATATTTTTTTTACATTGTAAGGACAACTAGCTATTGTGCCCGTCCTTCGTACGGATTATGTTTAGAAATAAGACTAAATATTTTTCGGCTTTTTTTATAGCAACGATCATGAAGTTGTTTGCAGCTTTGGCCCCGTTCAGACGATACAGTTTTTTTGCGGTACGGTTTTTTTACTGTACGTCGTCAACTGTACTGTGATGTTCACACGGTCCGGCTTTGCTGCTTATTGTTGTGCTCTCCTACTTCTTCCATTGCGCTTCCAGTTCAGTTTTATTTATTCCAGTCCAGGATTTTTTTTATTTATGTAAGATTTTTTTAAATAAGTTACTTACTGAAGGTTTTTCTTAAATTTTGATCAAAGTACGCAAATTCTGCTTTCAATATTCCACATATTTCTCGCCGCGCTGATAATTTTCTCTCTTTATTTTTATATTAATCTTAAGTCTTGTCCCACAAGGCGGGTCTCTCATATATTAGAGAAATTAAATTTTCACAATTAATATCTTCCATTTCTGGACACTGTAATTCACTAATAAGAAGATCAATGCTGAAGAATATCAATGAAGAAGATCAATGCTGACGATCTGAAGACTGCTTCCAGTGTAATAAGCGTATCGTTTGAACATATCCATTACCGGTACAATACATGTGCCACCGGGTAGGGATACAGTTATTTTGTGGTACAGCTGATTTTAGCGATACAGTTTTCGAAGACAAAACCGAATGTAGAAATCGGCTAGAACAGCTTTTTTTACTGGATCCAGTCGAAACAGTATTGTGTGAACATCCAATATGAAATGTACATGCAAACTAGCCGGCAGACTCGCTTCGCTCGCCTTAACCGTCTAGCCAGGTGGCTCCGCCCCCTGGACCCCCGGGGGGTCCAACTAATATCCATTGTGATTAGATAAATTTACAGAAATAGATGATTTTGGGGAGAATTTTGATACCATTACTTAGTATGCATCTAGGGTCTTAATCAAACATATACTTTTCATAAACGTTGGCTTTTAGCTATTGAAATTATTTTAATCAAACAGTGGTATTTCGATTATATAGATATAGATTTCACTCCATGTGACCTTGAGGTTCTTGAGAAATTGTGATCAACTAAATTCCAAAAATCCTAAATTTTGAGATGAATCATGTAACCCTATTTTTCACGTATTTAGCACCCCAGTTGAAAATTTGAACTTTTTTGGCCTTGTGGTTCTTGAGAAATTATAATCACCTAAATTGTCAAAATCCTCAATCTATGGTAAATTAATTTCACAACTAATTTTTTGTTGATTATCTGATCAATACCTATTTTCACAAAAATTCTCAGGCTCATGTACTGTTACAAATAGTATTTTATTAATTCCTTAATACTTCTTTGTAAACCTAACTATTGATAGGTAAGAGTTCTTATAAGAACTGATATTTATTCGATTTGAGCGTTGGTTGAAATTCACAAATACTCAGAGAACAATGTTAGCAGTCTGATATGCAACTGTAAACTGATCTGATCATGAAAGTGAGTGATCGTTTGAGGTAGTAGGCTACGCAATTGAAGTGGGAAGGGGTCAGCCTACCGGCAGTACAGTCAGGTTCGGAACGGAATATGCAACTACAATGAGCATTCTTCATAGGAGAAAGAGACAGCATTCTTCTAGAAAGAGACAGCAATGTTGAGAATACAACAACTATACACTATGCGGATGGGAGTCGAAATGCATAATATGCATGCGTGATTAATCGGCTCCAGCAAAGTTATACCGAGCAATATTGTACTAATATTAAAAATTATTGTACTTGACCTAACAGGCAGCTCAGCTACTTTTTTACTTTTCATAAACGTTGGCTTTCAGCTATTGAAATTATTTTGGTAGCTCGGGATAAGTTTTCTTTGTTTGAAACAAATTATTATTCATAAATAGACCTAACCTACTGAACTTGTCGGCCAAACAGCTTAAAGGAACAGCTGATAGAAGTCAACCGTTTTTAATCATATGGCAGACCCCTTAGCAGCGTTATTTACACTGTCTTTGAACAGCAAAAGACTTTGCATGTAGGCTACCATACAGTCGGAGCCTTGCAATATGTGTGAAACATATGACTGAGTATGATGAAATGTTATTATGCCAGGTTGATGACATCTGCAAATTTCAAAATATTTGGCTGTTTATCACCAAACTTTTCAAAAATCGTCGATTCTGGGGCTAACTTTGAAACTTTTTTCCAAGGTACATCTAAGGCCGATACTTAACATGAATACGAAATTTTATCTGATTTGACCTTATGGTTCTCTAGAAATTGTTGTCACCTAAATTTTCAAAAATCTTCAATTTTGGGCCCATTTTGGGGTAAATTTTGAAACCGTTTCTTAGCACGCGTCTAGTCCCCCTACTGAATACGCGTACCAAATTTTATCGTTTTTGGTCAAGTGGTTCCTGAGAAACTGTGATGAATGAGTGAGTGAGTCAGTCAGTGGTATTTCGATTATATAGATATAGATAAAAATGAATGTCTGTATGTATGTATGTATGTATGTATGTATGTATGTATGTTCCCTATAGACTTCAAAACTACTTGACAGATTAGCATGAAACTTTGGGAATATGTTGTGTGAAATTGGGGATGGTTTCTGACCATAAATTTTAATAGAAGAGCTAATAATTACTATTAATTAATACATTTTATAGACCTAACCTACTGAACTTGCCGGCCAAACAGCTTAAAGGAACAGCTGATAGAAGTCAACAGTTTTTAATCATATGGCAGGCCCCTTAGCGGCGTTATTTACGCTGTCTTTGAACAGCAAAAGACTTTGTACTTTGCATGTAGGCTACCACACAGTCAGAGCCTTGCAATATGTAGGAAACATACGACTGGGTATGATGAAATGTAATTATGCCAGGTTGATGACATCTGTTAACCAATGAAGTGCTAGCTAGAAATTTGAAATGCAGGCTCAGCGGGAGATGGCAAATAATAAAATCAAGGAGAATTTTTATGAGAACACAGCAACGCGCGTCGAGCCAGCTAGTGTGGTAATAAAACTTGGAAGAAATGTATCCAAAATCGCACAATACTTGGTTTTTAAACGTTTATTATTATGTTTAAAAAAAAAGTTAATTAAGTTTTTTATAGCTAAAGACATTGTCAAAAAGGTTTTCAATACTGATAAATAACTTTAATCCCGATCGATGCTCTTGTTTTTCAGGAGAAGGCTGCGAAAAATGTATCCAAAATCGCACAATACTTGGTTTTTAAACACTTTTGGGGCCGTGACAGACAGACAGAAAGTGAGATAAGACTATTTTCGGCGTATTTGATGTATAAAACGTAAAAATAACCAAAAAATATATAATTCTGATAAATGTACAGACAAAACTCTAATTTTATTTATATAGATAAAACTTGGAAGAAATGTATCCAAAATCGCACAATACTTGGTTTTTAAACGTTTATTATTCTATTTAAAAAAAAGTTAATTTAGTTTTTTATAGCTAAAGACATTGTCAATAAAGTGTTCAATACTGTTCAATAACTAAAGTCCCGATCGATGCTCTCGTTTTTGAGGAGAAGGCCGCGTAAAATGTATCCAAAATCGCACAATACTTGGTTTTTAAACGTTTACTACTCTGTTAAAAAGAAAGTTAATTTAGTTTTTTATAGTTAAAGACATTGTCAATAAAGTGTTCAATACTGTTCAATAACTAAAATCCCGAACGATGCTCTCGTTTTTGAGGAGAAGGCCGCGTAAAATGCCTTTGTGGCCGTGACAGACAGACAGTCAGAAAATGAGATAAGACTATTTTCGGCTTATCTATATAATTATATAAAAACGAATGTCTGTATGTATGTATGTATGTATGTATGTATAGACTTCAAAACTACTTGACAGATCGGCATGAAACTTTGGAAATATGTTGTGTGAATATTGGGGATGGTTTCTGACCATAAATTTTAATAGGGGAGCTAATAATTATTATTAATTAATCCATTTTATAGACCTAACCTACTGAACTTGTCGGCCAAACAGCTTAAAGGAACAGCTGATAGAAGTCAACAGTTTTTTAATCATATGGCAGGCCCCTTAGCGGCGTTATTTACGCTGTCTTTGAATAGCAAAAGACTTTGCACTTTGCATGTAGGCTACCACACAGTCAGAGCCTTGCAATATGTAGGAAACATACGACTGGGTATGATGAAATGTAATTATGCCAGGTTGATGACATCTGTTAACCAATGCAGCTAGAAATTTGAAATGCAGCCTCAGCAGGAGGTGGCGAATAATAAAATAAAATACCTAGCTTCTACCCTTATAGTCGTAGGGAGTTTGAATGTGAAATGTTTCTTCATTCAGAGGTGGTGATTAAGAAAAAACAAAGCCTCTATGATCAGCTGGAAGAGCCCTAGGACTAACTTCTTTCCTAATTTGAAATGTAACCTCAGCGGGAGGTGGCGAATAATAAAATCAAGGAGAATTTTTATGAGAACGCAGCAATGCGCGTAGGGCCAGCTAGTTTAATGTATAAAACGTAAAAATAACCAAAAAATATATAATTCTGATAAATGTACAGACAAAACTCTAATTTTATTTATATAGATTGATTCTATTCTATAGGGAAACACAGCTGATACAGATCAATACATATTTTCCAATTCACTAGAACTGAGAGAAGGCATGCCTCAAAACCGTGCCCCAAACAAGAGCTCTTTATTAGTGAGTCAGCTGATTCTCAAACTTGAAGAACGTCGTGATTTTTGACACAGCAGCTTTTCACAAATTCCATTTAATGGAAATGTGATCTTCCGCCTAAGAAAAATAGTACCACTGGAAAACTTGAATTTTAATGTTTAATAGTCATTGCCCCAATAAAATTACACTGTATTATTATTCAGTAAGGTGTTAGGTTGTAATAGGGAAAGTTTTGTTAGAAAATTTGACAAGTAACGTTTCTATATAAATACCATTCAAAGATTAGTGTAATCTAGATTTGTGTTCAGACTGGCATTTTTCGTTCACTTCATCATCCACGCACAAATCTCAGAATGATGTGAGCATCATAAAAATGTGTGATAGTAGATCTTGTAGCACCTTTTAGCTATTTTTACATTGATTCAATTGAGTTCACACCACCTACATGAAGGCCTTACAGATTTCTGAAAGAATTATGGGAATAGCTGTAATTTTCATCACTGCAACAAAGCGTTTCCGGACCTACATTGATGTGCATTTTTTGATCTTCATGAGAAGATGCTTATGCAGTCTGGCAGAATCATCTTGAACTCTTGAAACACTCTGTATAAAAGAGACACATGATGAACACATTTTGTTTCCACAAAGCTAATACCCTTAAAAAAGAAATTTAATGAACCCCTCCTCAAGGAACTTTATCGGGCACAATCTTGTAAAAAGAGCTCTGAAAAATTCAAATTTCCAATATGGGAGACCATACGGAATACAACTTTATGCAACTTCGATTTGGTTATTCATTTCATGACGAAGCAGCGACTTTCTACACCTGAGAGGCATATTACTATTTATCATGAAATAACAGTTGATAGTGAAAGATTAACGTATCGAACGTTTCAGTTGTGAATTCACAATTTATTTTTCAATTTCAGTACACAATCATTGGCAGCCACAGTGGTAAAGTCGGTTATGGCGCTTTTCTCTGTGCGGTCACGGGTTCTATTCCTATTCAACCTGGCATATTCTGTGTTACCATTCATCTCATTGTCCTCACACAATATTCTCAGACTCAGCGGACATCAGTAGTAAAAAGAAAACCCAATTAAATAATCAATGATTAATAAGAGCAAATTTTATAATAATATTAACGACGCTTATCAATCATTGTACATATCACATTGTAGCGATCTATTGGAATTGAATAATTTCAAGTGTCAAAAATTATTTTGAAGAGTGTTGATGATGAAGAATAATTATTGAAATTTGAAAGCTTAATTCACTATATAAGTTAATCAAATATCCTTGTCTTTTTTTAGGCTGATTACTTCATTGACAAAAGTGTACTGTATAGTACAATGCAGTTAATGATATTATTTATCAATATCATATCTCGACGGATTCCGTTGCTTTTAGATGACTGTAGTAGCCTACGTCAATAATAGCCTTATCATAAGATTTCCGATCTGGAAGAAATATATTACTACAGCTATAAAGCTCTACCGACGAATTTAATCAAAGCCTATGAATGAATTGTGAAGCTTTGGCCAAACCCAAACGTATATTATGATGTATTTGTTATGAGCGGGCCTAGCCATTGCAGAACGATTAACTGATAGGACGGAATTGGAGCATTGGGTAATCGCAGAGTGAAGTAGTAGATATTCGGCGAGTGGGTCTTCCTGTGCGATCTTCCCATTATTTCGCGATATGATGTAAATATCCACAATTATTCGAACTGTACAAGGAAAAAGAAAACAATTGCAGGTGGATGTGGTTGTGGAGCTGGGGCTGACGTCTGCCCGAGAAATTATAACAGTTGTTATCAGTGGAGTCCATTTGTTGGCACGTCTGGTCGTGTGAATGGGCGCTTTCTCTCGGAAGTCATTAAGCGATTAAATCGATGCTTTAGTCGGGTCGCGTCTTGTCTTTGCTTTGGACGAGCAGCCAAGACGAGAACAGACTATGGTTGACCTTTTTTTAGCTTTTTTCTTTCATTGTCTTCATGGCTTGCTCTAGGACGCGGACGCATCACTATTGCATAATTTTCATTCCGCTTCCCAGGACTTTATTAAGTCATGTTGTCAGATGAATGAGTATTCTATAATAGACAAAGTTTGTCGGGAGCACATTGATTGTTCTTCAAATAGAAGTTATGAAAGCAAATTATTTTCAAATGGAACTCTCGAATTTATTGAAAAAGAAATCGTCTATTGGGAGAAATAAGTTGGTTTAAAGTCTCTAATCAACATTGGTAGTAGAATAGATTATTTAAAATAGGAACTGTGAGAGCAAATCTGGCGGCTCTGCTGGCGCAGTTAGTTGGAGCGCTTGTCTGAGATAAGACAAGACTCTGGCTGGCTTCGTTTCCTGCAGCCTTGGGTTCGAATCTCATTCAGCCATGGATGTTTATCATCATTCACCCATTCACTATGCACAAGTCTTGTAATAGTTTTAGTGCGTTACCTACGCACAAGTCTTCAGACTCATATGTGGACATCATCAGCAATAAAAATAAAATCCATCTTGAATATTTATCATGAATTCAGTGTAAAATAAATCATATTTACAACAATGTTTCAAAACATTCAGGGACAGCCATTCTATTTATTTTTATTGTAGTCTTGAAAATGTCGTCTGATGACATGTTTCGGAACAATGTTTCTAAATGTAAACGTCTTGTTTCGGAAACATTCCACAATGTTTCTAAACACCCTTTGATCTTACCACTTTCTACGGGAAACAAGAAAAATGTTAAGAAACACCGAAATTCTGTTCCTAAACACTGTTTAGAAACACTTTTGAGAGTGGTTATTTTTCGATTTGAAGAACATTGTATCTAAACACTGTTTCTAAACATGTTTTGTTGCTAATGTAAACCCAGCTGAAGAAATAAGTTAGGCCAAATGTTTGAAGTCTCTAATCAGCATTGGTATCAGTCAACAGTAATTTGTTTTTCACAATTGAAGTGTCCTCACTCGTATGTTTTTTTAAGGGATCATTGATTGAAATCCTTGATTCTCACCTCTCCACGTTATTAGTGAGCTGAATGCAAAATATAGATTGTCATAAATCGATTTAACCTCTTCGGTTTTTCATTTCCATAATAGTTATATGGGTTGGAAGGTAGAGAGAATTTCGTTTTTATCAGAAAGGGTCGATTGGTCAGATTATTCTTTGATGAGTTACTCGTACTGCAATGTCGGTCTTTGATAACGTAATCATCAAATACCTATTATGTCATGTTTACTATTATACTACTTCATATTAATAAAATGTATTATCCAGGTCCAGGGGTCTCCAAAGTACGGCCCGCGGGCCTAATCCGGCCCGCGACAGCTTATAGGGTGTTGACTCTTAATATTATTTTCTACTTATAATTTCACTACTCAATTACTTTAATCTACTAATTTATCAATACATCATTTTTTACCATCAGATTTAACAGTTCTATGTTTGTTGAAGGCGCATACTTCCGACTTTAGAAGTTATAGATAAGTGGTCTGCAGGTTCACTTCGGTCTCCACGTCTGACTTTTAACCAAGTTAATTCACTAAAAACTTGAAAGCCCCTGCTTTCATAGCCATTTGGGTGTTTATTATGGAATATCACAATAGTTACGGCAATAACAGACTTGTAACATGTTTTTTCTTATTTTAAGCTCTTTTTGCATAGATCCTATTCAATCTACCACTTAGAAGAAGACCTTGGAGATTAATGATAGAGTAAATTGATAGTGATAGCTGCCAATTTTAGTCATCTTTATTCTTTTGTAATCTTTGCCATCTTTGATGAAAGGAATAATTTTTTCAATTTAATATATTTATTTTCAGACAAACATATGAATTTCTCTAAAAATTACTCTTCCAATAAGGAACAAGTCCGTCCTCTCAGGGGAAGGAGTTAGTGTCGGAGGTGTGGGAGGAGAAGTAGGAGGTGAGAATGAAGAGGAGGAGGAGGGGAGGATTCCTCCTAAAACACTCTATAGATATAGGTAGTAGAAAATGAAAACGGTTCTGGCCCTCGGAACCTTCTGGGGTAATTATTTTGGCCCAAAGACTGAATAAAGACAAATAACACTAAGCTTAATTATTCAACTTGATTTATAACACAATTAGATTCTAATCCATTGAAATAATTATGAATATAGAGTGAAGATATTTTATTTTGTATTAGCTTATCCTTTACTCCGAACTTATCAGGTGATTTTAAATATCCTCTCATGTATTTTTTAATACAATTGGGCGATTGGGCTGGAATAAAAATTAAATTGTTGTAATGTTCTATATTATACTAGTAGTTCTGTGAACAGTAGACCTCACGCCCAAGAATAAGGGTGCTTGCCCAGAGGAACATACTCGATGTACTCAATGACAATTACCATTGCAAAATTAAACAAAAGAGGAACATACTTGATGTACTCAATGACAATTAACATTGCAAAATTAAACACAATCGTTAGATCCAGCCCTTGATGCAATTTTTGTAGTCTATTTCATGTATTTTTTCTAAAAAAAGTCAAAATGTTTGTATCACATTACCAAGGCATTGTTTCTATTTTCCAGACAGTTCACATGTCTGATGAATGATTAATTAAATTTGTATGCTTATCATTACTTAATAATCACTTATTATACTTAATTGAAATATTAAAAATGATTTGTTTATCTCAAACAAATATGTTATTCTTATGAATGACAAATTAATTCATATGAAGGCTCAAGCAGATAAATAACAAGGCCCGAGGGCTATTTTTAAATCTCATTCCAATCGCATATGATGAAGAAGCTCATTAAATCATATGTTCCCTACAGAAGACGACCTGAATGCCTTTTTTCCGTTATTTCTGTCGCGGGCCGGATTGCTCACACTGGCTTATTAAAGCCGGATTAGGCCCGCGGGCCGTAGTTTGGAGACCTCTGGACAAGGATAATACATTCTTGTTTATAATATGAAGTAGTATAGTAATAAACATGAAATAATAGGTATTTGATGAATATGTTATTAATGACCGTCATTATAGTACGAGTAACTCGCATCAAAAAATAATTTGACCAATCGACCCATTCTGATAAAAACGAAATTCTCTCTCCCTTCCAACAAAAATAAATATTATGGGAATGAATAACCGAAAACGTTAAATCGATTTATGACAATCTATCTTTTGCATAAAATTATCTTTCACTTATCTTTTAAATAAAAGCAAATTTCGAAAATCCTTAGACGTACTTCGCTGGGCATTCCTCAAAGGAAGATCTTTGCAAAATTTCATAGAATTTGGTCCTCGCATTCAGCCGTAAATGCGTTACAGACAGACAAATGCAAAACGGTCGACTTGAAACAGAGACCTCTCTTCGTTGGGTTAATAATACGAACCTTAATCCTCTCAATTCTCAATCTCTCCTCAATTTTCTGTTCCTTCTCAGCAATAGAGAACAATAATAGAACAAATCATTCTGTTTGGTTCCCCATTCTGCAAATAACTCATTCGAATACTTCAGTAAGTAGACTAATGAACGGAAATACAGATTAGATGGATTCTACTCAAACAAACTTGGAGCTGGAGGAAAGATTAAGCCCGAGACAAATCAAGAGGGAATAAATAATATTGAGCATTAACTATTATTGAGGAGACACAAATTATTGATCATAGATACTTTGGAAAGATTCTATTTTGTAGTAGCCCACTAAAGTATTCACACCAATCGTATCAAGTTTCTGTCTCATATTAGTCTGGCAATCAAAAAACAGTTCAGCTCTGTTATAGCTCCAGACATATTATATTGTTACGGGTTCTATATCCAAAATAACGCTGGCAACACTTGAATTTATCACTCGCACTTTATTTACACAAATAATCCACAATACACGCTGATCAGTAATGTCTTACACAAAATAAAGAAATCAGAACAGATAAATCGATATTGTTCAATTAATAAAGAGTTTGCAAAATTACTGTACAAAAATCAATCACTAAATGTTAAAAGGCCGATCTAATATTAAATAATAACTGTTCAATAAACTGTCCAATAATTCCAGAGGAACGTCGAAAAAGAACAATTAACTTACGTATTGTAAATCCTTCTTTCCGTGTTCACAACAATATTATATGTCTGTTACGTCGTTGTATTGGATATGAAATTATTTCAAGCTCGATGTAATCCAAATAATAATTTGTTAATGTAATTGAAGTGAATAATTATTGACAACTATTATAATTAAAATAATTATATGTAAATTCTTGGCCACCATTTATAAATATTACGTTTATTGAAACAGCTGGTGTCATAATCATAGCACGAAGGCGGAAGAGCAGGAAACGAAAATTAATTCTAAGCTCGAGGACCGGATTTGGTCATCAGTACGTGACCACGCCTAATTGTGCGGTCTGGAATGAATTTCGTTTGGCAAGGACAGCAATATTTGAAGATGTTCGAGGGCTGGTTGGTATTGTTCTGTGGTAGTGAGGGGGTGGGGGGCAGGATGACACGCGTGTGAGTGAAAGTCGGACGTGGATATACGGCGGACTCGGCTGGGGTGGCCGAGATAAGGCTCGTTGCGCAATGAGAACAGTATACTTGGCAGGAGGACGATGAAGAAGGCAAAGAAGACGAACAAGGAAACAAAACGTGGCCGGAACTGATGAAAATTATTATGACGAAGGGTCGAATTCAAGGGGGGCAGCGTAAAACAAGGCACAAACCTAAAGCAATCCACCAAAGAATTTGCTCCCATCATCACAGCCACCATTCACACGCGGTAAATAGGCTACGTCATATAAATGAAATAAGACTAACCGATACGTAAGACATCATTCTATTCCGAGCTTCTCACACTTATCTCTTAAAAAAATGCTTTGTTTGCAAATTTCGTAAACGGCCATTATCTTTCAATAATTCCTCATTCAAGATGAGAATACCAACTTCCTATAGAGGAGACCTCTTCGTTCTGCACTGTCATGTCGGTCAACTCGGACTACAGCAACACAGCTAACAAACAAACAAACTATTGCTTTATTTTTGCTTCCCAGCACTGGCACTGATTTCCTCCGCGTACTCCAACGTCGAGTCACAAATAAACATTGCGTAATAAATGAGAGAACGGCCGCGGTGTCCGATAAAATTGAATTTCATCGTGACATAAAGAAATTATGAGCCCAGAGTGTTTGATTGTCCAAATGATAAGCATTTTACGAAGTTGGTTTTTCTTATTAAGACCTGACAAAATATCGGATGAAAGAAACAATATGTCGACTCTTCTTAATATTAGGTTAAGTAAAGTTCACAGGTAGTTTAACCCACTTATTTCGAAAAAACTGTAATGTCCCTGTTCGAATCGCACTTTAACTTCTGTTTGATGTGTGTTAAAGTTATATATAGTATTGATGAGAAGAATTTGATGCTATGAATGATACCTGAAAAGTGAGCATCCCAAGACATATTGTGTTTTGTCTCATGCCTCATGCCTATAACTAATAATAACGGGATGTGTTGCTGAAAAGTAAGCTAATGTATTTTTATAATTATAACATTTTTAGCAAATTGATTTTTTATTATAAAAAGTTTTACACTGTATAGGTATTGTCCAATGGAAGGAAAATACAATAAATTAAAATAAACAGAATCAAATTAGTTTAAATAATAATTTTTAAAATAAATTTCAAATTCTTCGAATAAAATTATTTATAGAATCTTGATAAGCCTTACCCAAGAAAATTGTAATTTTCTGTTATTTTGGTTTTACCTCTACACTTTTTAATGCCAGTTGATCTTGAATATATTAGCCCAATTAAATTAGACAGTTTGAGAGAAATATTTCCTGCAGTTTTTTAAAATTAATTAGCACAGTTGGTCCTTGGTACATAAGATTAAAGAAACTTAAGATTCCGGGGGCGAGCTGGCGTGGTGTGTGTTTAAATTAAGGTAACCTTTTTTAATTTCCGCTTATAGCTCTGAAAACATTGTTTCATATAGAAGTTGAAGATTACAAAATCTCCTACAAAAATGTTTTTCATAATTTTTCACGTAAGACCAACCATTTCTGAGTTATTTTAGTAAAGAAAACCCAAATTTTATTTTTTACCTTTCATCGTTAAATAAAGTATGTTTTACAGATTATTATTGTATGTTTGTATTGTTGTACAGATGGGCGAAGCTTATTGCCAGAGTTTGCTTTGCATTAACTTTCTAACTACTCTGATGTAGAAAATAATTATACTTTCTTCTTGTATCCTTTTAGCTCTATTTATTTTCGTCCACCTTCGATTCATAAGGTTTGTGTTATTTCAATTATTATTCGAATATTATATTTGCCACTAAGAGAATATCTTCTGAAGTACAAAATCTATTTTGAAACTAGGGCATTCACTTTCTCCGAAATTAAATTTAAGGTAGTGTCACAGTAGTATATAGAGTTCACATTGCTTGTCATTTTCATAGTAATGGAAGTTTTGTTCCATGAGTTTAATAATAGATTTAATTTTATAGATTTCCAATCACGTAAATGAGTTGATAGGGTAGAACTGGATCAATTGATACAAAAATTGATTGGAAATATGAAGATTTCTCCCCATTGCAAGATCACTGGAGGAAATTTTATCGTAATTATTTTGCATGCAGAGCTAACTTTTAAGAAAAAACTCATTGTTGGAAGGAATTTTATCGTAATTAATTTTGCATTGACTCTTAACTATATTGTAAATCATAACAGCTGTGAGAAATCTCCACAGATATGAATGTAAGAACTATTTTCAATTGCACAGATTTTCACAGGTATAATTGAAACATTATTTCAGATTTATCTTTTAAAAGAGTTCGTTTACTCTTGGAAAACTCTAAACTTACTCTTGAACTCTAAACATTATTTAGGCTATCAGGTTTCTCCTGTAAAATCATGATAAGATTTTGGTGCATCAATCTTAGTGAGATAGGATTTCTGATCCAAATATTTTGATATGGATTGAATTATGGACATTGGTCTCCGACTGAACACATAATAAGAATGTGGCTTTGAATAATTGTGTCGGTGCACGGTGCACGCCGATACCTCTCAAAAGTTAAATTGTCTAGTAAAAAGAAACTTTCAAATCATGCTATGAATTGGCTCAGTTGAAGTTCTATAGCGACATTTTTAATAAGCTCATTTCCCCAACACTGGGAAGGTTCTTTTTTTTATATACCGTCATACACCCTTCCCCCATGACGGAAATGCATACCTAATATCTAATAAATTTCATCATCTGCGTTGATTTTTTGAGTTTTTTTCGAGTGAATTTACATTTTAGTTATTGTTTAATTCGATTGTTTTCTTTCTTTGTTTGAAATGAATATTTGAATAGAGCAAAATTATGTCGATCTGTATTTTTATGGATTCATATTTGTATGAAGCGAGATGTGTGTATTGTACTTTTCAAAGACATTTGAATATTAACCTATTAGAGTTGGTTCTTTTTTAGACTAATTGGATTAGAAGCGAGTTAGCTTGGTCTTTATAAATCAACTTACATCTTTGAGTAACTCTCTGAGGCGGTCTAGTCGATCATCTTGACTGCGTCTGGTAGGCAGATACCTGGCATCGGCAGTGAATAACGCGCCCAATACTAGCGCCGCTGCCAAAGCCAGCATAAAAACTGTTCTGAGACCCATCTGGAAAATGTGCAAACAAGACTTAAGATTAAAAAAAGACTTAAAATAATTTTCACTTGAAAACCCCCAAATTATTTTTCATTGAGATGTTTTATAGACAAAGATGCAAACCGTGCATAGCATGATTCATATACTACATTTATACAAACATATATAGGCTACTACATTTATACGTATATAGGCTACTATCGAGAGGTCTGTGCTGGTATTTGTCAGGTTAGGCAATCTGAATCAACGATACTGCATTACTGGATTGGATAAGGAGTAATACTAGATCATACCGCATTAGGAGTGGATAATATTGATAAACTTAAGCTTATCGTGGAGAGGCGCACCAATAAAGATACTGCAGTTCAACTAGATAAATTTAACCATGTCACTGAAGCAATATTTGCCTACATCAACTGATTTGTTAGATATTTAAACGTGAATAATACATACCGGTATTGGAATAACCTTTGCTAGTGAATTCAACACTTACTACTTATTCGTGGAATGGCCATTTCGCATTGTTAGAATGCTTCCTCTGACACGGCTGGAGGCCTACTGAAAACTTAGTTTTCACACCTGGTTCAGTAGACATCCAGCCGTGTCTGAGGAAGCACTCCAACAATGCGAAATGGCTATCACACGAATAAATAAGTTTTGAATTTACTAGTGGGGTTTATTCTTATAACTACAGTATTAACATTTCAAAATTAAACAGAATTGAAAGTATTTCAGAAAGTATCAGGCTAACAATATCAAGAGTAATAGAGAGATAAGGAATGGAAATCTGAAGAGAAATATAATATCTTTGATTCAGACTGATGAAAATTGAAATTTTTACAGTGTCTCATGTACATTTTTTGTTCAATGTACATTTGCAATGTTTTCATAGCTAACACTCATATTGATTTATAAATAGACTTTAAACATTTATAAAACGGAAAGTAGCTTATTGTTGAAACAAATAACTTATACTTCTTGAAATGAAAAATATAAAATAATATTGCAGATGTTTTAGGATTAGGATTATGTCCTGTTACAGTAAGCATAACACTTCGATTTTCGAATTTGGAGTTTCGTGGTAAATTACCATGAAATTGCATTGAATGAAATAAAACTTTACTCTTATTTAATGAGAATCTGTAATTTGTATTTATGACAGCTAACGTGTAGTTAGGCTATTTTCTTCATGAAAACATTCAGTTATGTTAATAGAGGGTTAGGGCGAACTCTTAGAGCAGGCAGATGCAAAGGGTTTTCCGATTAGCATTAGTTTATCGTTAGGTACCGTAGTTTTTCCCAAACTCTATGTTCCGCGAATATAGTGTTGATCGGGTTCAATCCCACACTCAGTAAAACCTCAAACTTCAACTAGAGATGATTTGCTAGGAATTGAAAAATATAATTCGAGATCTGAAGTTTGATTTTCACATGAACTGTTCAATATATATTGCATATTTTAGCTTGTTGAATATATTCGAATAACGTAATTTATAGTAATTCACCTGTGGAAGGATGGTGAGCAGAGGAATGACTATGTGAGATGAGTCCAAGAGCGTCAACAAGTTCGGAATACGCAGAGACGCCCTATTTTAAAGGGAGCAGCAGAACGCTACGTCACACTTACAAAACTCAATGAATGACGTCACACGCTGATCGACCAATGGGAATTTTTGATTTTGCTCGGTCATGGGACAACCCTTTTTCGTTTTGTGTTTGCTGGGCAGAACATCCCTCTCATAACTCTCTTTGAATTGCGATCCTCTATTCGAAAACTATTCACAGCTGAACATACATTGGACAGTTCCCACTCAATTTAATGTTCAAACTCGTTATAATTTATTGCCGTTTTCAAAAGTTCAATGCAGCAAAGCAGGCGGGTAACATGTATTTTTGGCAGCATATACCTAATAAATTTATCATCCCAATATCTCGATTCTAGTGCAACAGTGGCGTAGCCAGGGGTGGGGCCCATGGGGCCCGGCCCCCCCCCCCCCCCGAAATTTCAGAAATAAAAAATTCTCAAATAACTAATAGATAAGGATTTATTAAAGCCGAAGGGTTCTATCTGTTTTGTTGTATTATAACGAACAGATTACAGAAACCCTGTTTGTGTAATGGAATATAACTACAGTTATAGTCAGATTAATGCATTTTTCAAATTTTTCCTCAATATTTACTCATATAGAAACTTGTTAGGTGCTCAAATGGATAATTTTGATTTAAAATGAGCTACGAAATCGAATAAAACATGTTAGAAAACTGTGACTACCATAATTATTTATTTATTACATTAAATAAAATGCAATTTTCAAGTTTGAAGTGGATTAACTTTGTTGATTATTGATAAATCGCCTTTTTGAATAAACTCATCTTGTAAAAAAATTTAGTTTTGAAGTTAAAATTCAGTATAACCCACTAGCCTGAACGCACCCAAAGTTCATAAAATCGGGATTTTATAAATGAAAACACACAAATAACTGTAAGTTCTATGCAAGCGTGTAAAATCAGTGTGCTATGATAAAAAAAATTGCGATTCCATGAACTTTGGGTTGGGTGCATTTTAGGCTTATGACATAAATTATATATTATATGACACTTATAATAATTAGTATTAATTTTGAGATTCAGTAGATAAGTTAAGTATGATTAGTTCCAATTCAAGGGTTTTGACTCAAAATAGTCACAGATATCGGTATATCAAACTTTATCATTTCAAACCTGGCCACCTAGGTTCTTGGGTAGTAATTTTTCAAAACTTTCTTTTGAACTTTAGAGCCTAACAAGTTGTCTAGATTACCTTTTCACACCACTAAATTTAAAAAAAATCCGGACCCTCCTATACCCCTTGGTGAGCCCCCCGAAATTTGATCTTGGCTAAGCCACTGCCCACACCCCCCCTTGGTGAGCCCCCCCCCCGAAATCTAATCCTGGCTACGCCACTGTAGTGCAATTTCCTTTTTCACTTGCTAGATCCAAACTACTATAATATAGTATCACAAAAAATATTAAATAGAAAAGTTAAAACAAAATAGAAGAATGTTAATTGAATTGGTTGTAGTAATGAGTAGCATTCAAGCTTTGTCGTTGTATTTTATTACTCCACTAGATTGAAAAAGCTAGAAATGTTCTTCACGGAAATGCATTTAATCCCTAAATTTTGTTTAAGAGCCCTGCTAGCAGTTTAATAACCTCACAACAC
This sequence comes from Conomelus anceps, assembly GCA_948455865.1. Classification (NCBI taxonomy): domain Eukaryota; kingdom Metazoa; phylum Arthropoda; class Insecta; order Hemiptera; family Delphacidae; genus Conomelus; species Conomelus anceps. The sequence continues at coordinate 59,773,347 of OX418217.1, read as the reverse complement.
ACACTTCTCTTGGGTTACTGCAGTCGTATTTCAATAATTAAAAAGAAAACTGTAATGGTTTTTAACGACTGATTTTTCAGATCTTATGGTTTTTCGAATCTGATTTGGCGTTGTATCTGAAATAAATACAGGTGCTGGAGCATTTTCTTTTCTTTATCTGTAGTATTTAATCATGGATTAATCCAAATTACTAAGGATTTACTCCACTATAATTGGAAAATTGATTGCAACAAGATTTAGGGTCATACCGGGTGCCTCAAATTTTGTCTTCTAGATCTAGGGGACCTGATTAAAGGACCTACAAAGGGCCCAAACTCAAAAAAATGTCATAGGCTACACTTTAAAAAAGGGGGCTCCAAATTTTCTTCCTGTCTGGAGCCCATATAGATAAAGCCATCTTGTCAGGCTGGTTTCTCCTCTGCCCTCGATAATTAAAAATAATATTTGAAATAAGTATTTCCTCCTTGGAAATGCTGTAGATGCGGTAGAGCTTAAGATTTGATCAAGGCGAAAAACTTGGCAGATTCGAATCAAACCTTACAAGAAAAGCAATATGCCCCTCAAGTAATCCTTATAATTGTTTCTCATAGGCCTTGGAAGGACATATTACTGATTAATTGAAGATTTCCGGTCGTACCTAAATCTTATGCTAGTAGAAAGAAAAAAAAATGTAACCAATAAATTCAGTATCACCTGTGAAGTGGCCGCTATTATTTGGATAACGCCACTTTATGTGATACACATTCAGATCCACTAGGGACCGAATACTGTCTCTACCCTTGCTCAATCTTGAACAGGTGAATTCAACAATTGAACTCCTGACTCAGAAATGAGTGATGTAATATAGTTGGACCAGAATCAACACAATATAAAGTAATCCATTTATAAAGTAATGAGTTCACAATTTTCCCCAATAAACTGAATAAAATAAGTACAATTTTTTGGTGGTACTGGCCACTTATCGTGGTGACATTCTACACACGTGAGTGTTCCATGGTGCCTTACAATGGAAAAATAACTCAGCCTAAATGTTTATAAGTCATGGAGTTCTTGAATTAGTCTACTCATTCTTATTATTTTTTCTAGATTCGCAAAGTTCAGCTTTCTCATCCACTAATTACTATCAGCTTGAATGTTGGGATTATCTCCAATAAACTGAATAAAATAAGTACAATTTTTTGGTGGTACTGGCCACTTATCGTGGTGACATTCTACACACGTGAGTGTTCCATGGTGCCTTACAATGGAAAAATAACTCAGCCTAAATGTTTATAAGTCATGGAGTTCTTGAATTAGTCTACTCATTCTTATTATTTTTTCTAGATTCACAAAGTTCAGCTTTCTCATCCACTAATTACTATCAGCTTGAATGTTGGGATTATCTGCATTCGATCATGCATTTAATTGATCATGCATTCGAAAGCATTATACTGAGAAAATATTTTAAATTGCAAATTTTAGAGAATTATGCGAACGAAACGTGCTCTGCACATGCATTATTAATGTACATTTACAATGTTGAGTAGAATGTTCGATCTGCGAATGACGGCTGATGGCATCAATGCATCTCTGAATTTGGATTCAAGCTTTTATTCAAGCAATACGTTGCAACAGGTAGACGACGTGATTGCAAGATAAGCATAACTAATATGATTGAAACGATGACTGGGATGACAGTACATTTCTTATCAGATTACGTCAGAGACCTTTCATTCTATTGGTCAAGATTTGCAAGGAGTCCATCATCAAGTATCAAATTATGCAAAACTTCTATTTGTCTTGCACTTCACATTTCAGTGCATTTTCACCATCCTAGCAACATAACAGTAGTTATCTATGACAACTATGTGCAGAATGTTGAGCTACTGCATGATAGGTGATAATTCAAGTTAGGAATGCTTTTCTGGTCAACTTTTCAACTACTAAGGACACCAATAATTCATACAGTAATTGAACAATTACATGATGAAATAGGAGTTGTTTTCTACATTAAGCAAGTGAAAATTTCAGGTTTTGTAATGTGGTCTTATCAGCCTTATTCAAATGACCACGAGGAAAAAGACACAAAACATCCTAGACAATGACGCAAGGATTTAATCTTCATACCAAAAAATTACAAAGAAGTACATTTATTTTATTTTCTACAACTTGGACTTATCAACAGCAGGATTATCAACACTAGTGTATTTGAGGAAACTGCAGTCTCAAGATGGAGTTCATGGAAAAAGCAAAATTTTGACTACCCACCACTTGACTTCAGGACAAGCTTATTAGATCACTGGCCAATTGGTATTTATACATCAAAGGTACACCAAAGTTAGTCATAATTGACCAATTTTCAAAAAGGCTCAAGAGGAATATGTTTGTTGAAGGGATAAAAAACACAATAATTATATTGAATGTTGAAATTTAAAAAAAAAAACATTTTCAATACATTTTATTTTATTTTTAAAATTAATTTTATTAATGAAGTGACTGAATTTAGTGCACTTATAAGTTGTGAACTCTCACAAAAGAACATATATTGAGTCTCCAGGAGAACTCTGATAGCTGTGAAGACTAGAATCTATGTAGCAATCCAAGATTGAGTTCGATTAAAGCTCATTAAATTAATTGAAAAAAACCACTCTGAAGATTAATTTAATTCCAACGTCATTCATTCCTATGCTTTTTTTAGAAGAAGTCAACATGCATGCAGTGTGTGGAAAATTATTATTGAGAAGTCAAACTTGTAAAAAATCAAAAAAACTCTCCGACAAATTGATCAATAAAAATTTGAGGAAGGCCTAGAGCCTAGACCCTAACCTTAAGTAAACTATATCATAATCAATTCCTCAATACACATGACACATGCTGCAGGATGAATGTGTGTGATTAATCTAAAAACTATACTGAAAAGCGTGTTATTGGAAGAAAAAATAAAATGCTATTACAGTATTTGAAGAGTACACAATATACAAGCCTGTGTATATACACAATATACACAGCCTGTACACAATATACAAGCCTGTGTACACAATATACACAAGCCTGTCAGAAGGGTAGCCTAAATAACTTGATGTTTCGAGATTGAATATCTCTCTTTTTCTTGAGAAGATACCTGTGCAATAACTTACTGATGCAACAAGTAGGCCCAAGTGCCGCCTTTGGAAGTCAGCATGACAGATTGCAGAAAACACGATAACTTCCAAAGTATTGCCTGCTGCTGTCTCAGCTTACTTGGGCTACAACCTGAAGCCAACCTTGAATATTCCATTAGTTATTTATGCAACACCTGAAATTATTTGAGTTCCTTAGATAGTCTACCTTGGTACAAGAGTTATTTGCATGAATGGCTTTATTTGGTAACTTAGATGTCTCTTAGTCTCAGCATATTTTCTTAGCGGCATTTGAGATCAGTGTATTTGAACATTAAACATTATTCAACTGTAACTGGATTTCATCAATTCCATAGAAGTTAAAAGCTGAAAAATGTAGCAGCACAGTTATTTTGCCTACTCTTCTGCATTTCTTATCATTTTGGACTGGATGATGCAAAGGTGATTAAAGTCCGATCGCTGTAATGTAAGTGGTCCTGTGGCGGCTCAGCCCCTCAAAAAATCATAATCAGAATGTTTTATTTTGTACTTTCTTCATCTCCATTTGGACAGTGCAAGTTTTACATGGAAAATACATTCAAATATTTTCTAAACATTTTTAAATGCTTAGGCTATCTTTCTATGAGATAGAAATATCTAATAATTTATGTCTTTCAGAGTAGGATGTATCTTTCAACAATTATCAATATGTATTATAAACTTAAAAAACACTTTTAAATGGAAATTGACTCACGTTATGGCGTGACGGCCGTTTCGCTCTGTTGTCTAGAGCATCATCAGACGACCCACAGGACACCGTCACTGGCCGTCACGCCATAACGTGAGTCAATTTCCATTTAAAAGTGTTTTTCAAGTTTATAATACATATTAGTGGAAACAAGATGAATCTTCAACATCATAATTATCAATATATTCGGGGTGGGAAATATCTTCAGCAATTATGAAATATTTTATAGTGGGGATATCAGCTCCATTTTCCCCTATTTCAACATGGACCTGGTTTTAAGGCCTAGGGTAGAGGACCCCATGTATCCACAGCTATCAAGTCTGTATTTATCGAAAATTGGAGAATTGATATTGTCTGAAGCACTAGGAAAGAGCATTTTAATCAAATCAAAGTAAAGACTCTTGTGTTGAAGTTTATAGATTCCTTGGGCTTCACGCGTATTTCACCAATTTGTTACATGCATACATGCTCAACTGGGGATAAAAATGTGGGTGTTTCTTCTTTGTGAGTGTGAGCTATCTTCTCACTTGGAAAGAAGAGCGCAAGAAGACGGAAAATACAATTTATAAGGCGCCATTCTATTTATGTAAGCAGTAGAGAACCGGGATCGGGAATAGAGACTGGTGTGAGTGTGAGTGTGAGTGTGAGCATCCCGGTCGGTGGAAACAGTTTCCTGACATATTTTCAAAAAGGACTGTAGAAGTTTTGGCGCCACCTCGTCGCTGCTGGGGCGGGCTGACCTTCCCACGCAAAGGCGCGCTAGTCCGCACCACAACAGTCGCAGCCGATAATCCTCGCTGCCTGCTGCATGATAACCAAGCTTTTCATCCCTTCACTCTCATCCTTAGCTCTGAATGCGATTGTACTTTCTGGCCGATGACTAATCGAGATTTTATCGCCCATCGTCATTCATCTTCTAGTCATGAATTCTCATTTCCTCAACAAATGCACAATAAACAGTCATGAGTGCAGCAATTAATGAAATGCGAAATTATTCAATAGATTAAAAGAATGTAGTCTGTTCTGTCTATTATTAAAATTCAATTTCCACTCTCCATGATGGTTCTTGGAAGATTGCCGCCGAGTTGTGAAAACGAAGGAGTTTACTGGGAATTTCCACTGTCCACAAACAACATTTTATTAAGGAAATCACCTTGAAATGTTCAAGCCTGATTTTAAAAAAGAACAGGCTTAGCTCGCAGTCTACTTTCTGCTACACGAACGACCGTGTAAAGTGTAAAGCACTATCATAATAAATTGCTCTTTAATGAAGCCTTATCCTAAAAATATTGAACTGTAGCCCTACAGTAAAAGGGAATGGGATTCTCCCACACGAACGGACAGATGCGAGCCCAAAAACGTTATAAAGTGACAGAAACTACTTTATTTTATTGTAGGTATCATTTAAATTTATTTTTTGTTCATGAAACCCTTTTTCCCCGTTTCTCTCTAGGAAAGTTCCCCCAGCCTCACACATTTAGCTTCATAAAAATAGCTACATTCATGTCCTCACACTATAGTTATGTAGCCTAGTATGAATTACACAACAAAATTACACCTCTGAAATCAAGACAGCTCATTCACTACAAGAAAAAGCAGAACTGCACAGCCTTCACCAAATCAGACAAAGGCAATAGCACAGTTATAATCCACACTGATGATCTGAACAGAAAAATAGATGAATTCATACAGAACTACAACATACAGCAAATTCAAAGAGACCGAACAGCCAAAGTCCAGATTATAATAAAAAACACAATAAATAAAACAAAACACCTCTTTATAATGAAACAGACAAACAATACATGGAACAATAAATTCATGCATAGAAAATGTTCCATCTTTTCAAGCTGACCACCAAGAAGAAATTAATACAATCAAATAATACGTAGCACAACAAAACGGATACAACACAATTCTAATAGATATAAAAAATAAAATTAAAAACAAATATCCAAAACCTGCAAACCAAAACAGATTTGTCACACTCACATATTTCAACAAAATCATTCGAAATAGCACATATTTCAACATAATTATTCAAAATAGCACATATCTTCCAAAAATCCGGATTTAACAAAGCATTCAGAACAAAAAACAACCTGAAACACCAGCTCCAACAAAAGCATCTCACCTAACAAACAGCACAATTCACAAATTCAACAAACCAGGAATATTCAGCTCAAATGCAACACATGCCCCAAGATACAAAGAACACATCAAAGCACTACATTCCCGCACTGACCAAACATTTGCTGACCACTTAATCAACACTGGACATTCACATAAAAACATCCAAACTGACTTGGAAATTCGGCACACATTTCAAAAAAGTCACCAACTAAATACACTGGAACAATACGAAATATTCAAACACCATAAACAAGACAGAACCAACATACTCAATGACCAAACGCAATTTTCAATTATAGGCTTATAATGACCCCTCATCCTAACGTTAACAAAACATAATCCCTGGCAGCAGGCTGATGAAGCTTCTCTTTAGAAGTGAAATGCATCCCTCCAGTATCAGAGAGTGAAAATGATATATTAAATAGAAATACAGTGTCAGTTTTGATATTAGATTGTCTATTTTACCATTTAAAAACACCGTTTTTATATCAAATTGTGCAATTTCTAAATATCCATTAGCAGAAATAGCCAGCAATAGGTACTCTCCCAATTGAATCAAAACGAACAACTGGAGAGAAAATTTTTTGGTAGTCCTCACTAGCTTTCTAAACCTTTAGCACACAGTCATGCTTTAAAAAACAAGGCTCATTTGCTGTCTGAGAGTTCTTTATTTTGAAAACCCATTTACAAAAATTTATAGCTTTCTTATTTTCAGGTAGTGCAAGAGTAGGCCTATTCAAAATATTATTTTCATTATGAGCTTGAAGCTCTTCATTGATAGCATCTTTCCATTTATTATCATTGATATCAAAAATAGCTTTATTAAATAATGTTTTAGGTGCATCATAATACGCAAGACAAAGATCAAATCTGATATAGGTGTTTTAATTGACTTCCTATCTCTAAAACTATATAGCCTCCTGAAGGGCCTTGACTATTTGAACTAGAAGTGGGATCTGCAATTTCATTATCATCAGTATCATTGGTATTTTCTTTGTCATCAATATTATTCACATTATTATCAATATCAATGTAATTTTCACTATTAATTGTCAATATTGTTTACATCATTGGGATTATGAGATAGGCCTACTTGTTCATATTCATTCACATCAAAGTTTATCAATACTTGATTTTGTTCAGTTACATATGCTTGATTTAAATTTTCATTGAATTTTAGATCATGTGAAATTTTCAATTTATTAGTTGTAAAATCAAAAAGTCTATAATAATTCTAATAATTTTTTCATACCCAACAAAAATTGTTTTCTTGGATTTTGCACCTCTCAACTATTTTGGAATATGAGCATAGGCCTCAACATACAAAGATTTTCATATGAGCAAGTTGAGGGTTTTTTTATTGTGCCAATTTCCATAAGCTGTTGAATAGGTCTGAGAAGAGTGGACTCTAGTCAAAACGTAGACACTAGCGAGTGTTAACTACTTCAGCCAGTGGCGTAACGTACACCCCCGAAGACCCCGCGGCGCGGGGGGGGGGCCGGGCTATAAGGGGGCCCGGAATGAAAATATATTTTTTCAAGAAATGGCCCGTGCCCAGACTGAAATATATATATTTTTTCAAAAGAAATAAAACTGAAACATTGAAGAAAGAAAGAATGAATTAGCTAAATATTGTCAGGTCAATGTTTATTGTTTAATTTATCAATTCGCAGATAGCTTTAGTGAAGGAAGTCAGAAGCAGGATGTTGTGACTTCAAATTGTCATTGAAAATCTAAAATTGCCATCACCACATAGTAGCTTATTTCTGACTCCTACAAATGCAAATAAAGTTCTATCCATTCTAAAAAATATAAAATCCAAGTACAGTAGAGGCTATGATGGTTTGTCGATCTATGTGATTGAGCAATGCATAAATGAGATCATTTTCCCTCTAGTTAATGTAATCAATTCAATGTTGGAACAGGGCGTATTCCCTGATCAACTTAAAATCTCTAAAGTTGTTCCAGTTTACAAAAAAGGTGTAAAAACTAATAAATCCAATTATCGTCCTATCTCTATACTACCTGCTCTATCAAAAATTTTTGAAAAAATAATCAGCTTGAGATTGACTAGCTATTTGAACAAAGTTGAGCTTATTCCAAAATACTAGTATGGTTTTGTTAAAGGAAGATCAGCTATTGGTGCAGCAATAAGTTTATATGAAAAGCTTCTGGATGAACTGGATAAGGGGAACTATTCTTCTGCTGTACTGCTGGACCTCTCAAATGCTTTTGATTGTGTTGATGTCAGGGTCCTGCTAAGCAAGTTGCAAGGCCTAGGAGTGAGAGGTATTTCTCACAGACTGTTGGAATCTTATGTGAATGAGCGTTCTCAATATGTCTGTCTTTCTTCATCCTTGAGAGAAATTGCAACTTCTAAGTTGAAGCTTGAAACCGGAGTCCCTCAGGGTTCAATCCTTGGCCCACTGCTCTTTCTATTGTATATTTCTGATGTGCATTCGGCTGTATCAGATGATAATGTCCATTTTACACTCTATGCAGATGACACAACTCTTCTTTTTGCTAATAAAGATGTTAACAATCTTGAAATTGACATGAACATCTCTACTAATGCAGTTGTCCAATATTTTAATGACATGTATCTATCAATTAATCCTATGAAAAGTCAAACTATATATTTTAAAAATTCTGTTATACTTCCTCAAGTATATATTGGTGACGATGTGATTGAGTGCACTGATTCAGTAGACTTGCTAGGAATAAATTTTGATGAAAAGCTGACTTGGACATTACACATTGATAAAATTAGCAGAAAAGTTAGCAAAAGTCTATTTCTTATAAGAAGTTTAGTAAAGTATGTACCACAAAATACAGCCAGAGTAGTGTATTTCGCTACATTTTACTGTCATATAGTTTATGGAATTGAGCTTTGGGGTGGAACATCAAAAGAAAATATTCAGAGAATATTTATCCTCCAAAAGAAGGCTATCAGACTTATTGCAAAACTAAAATACAACCACCCTTGCAGAGAGGCATTTAGAGCGCTCTCTTTGCTGACTGTACCCTCCATTTACATATTCAGGGTCATCATGCATTCAGTTCAGAATAGAGTGAGCCTCAGAGTTAGTGCTGATGTCCACTCATATAACACAAGGGGAAGAGATAATTTTGCCATTGAGCCTCTTAGGCGAAAACTGTTTGAAAGGAAGCCTATAGCTATGCAGGATGCAAATTTTTCAACAAATTACCAGTCGCCTTGAAATTATCATCCAACAATAATAATAATAATAATACATTCAAAGTTGAACTTTTTAAATTTTTGGTAAATAAGGCATATTATTCTGTTGATGAGTTCATACTATGAGTGGCCTATTACCATCGGCTTAGTTCTACAAAATAGAAAAAAATTAATGACTATTTCTAATGATAATTCTTACTCATCTTATCTGATTATTTAAATGAATTGTTGCTTATTCTATAGTTGACTCGAACTCACCTGTTGATATTAGTTTTAGTGTATCATAAGAAGGTTGGCTTAAATCCAGAATGAATTGATCTCCATTTATGAAGTAGTGATATGCATTTATAAGTAGTTCTATGTTCCAACCTAAGCTTTATTTATTATCATTTTTGATGTATTATAAATGACGATGTTCAACTGTACTGCATTTTAAAAGTTGTACTGTGTTGAATAAAATATGATTGATTGATTCAGGAATGGAAACATACCGAGGACAAAACACTCTTCAAACAAACTTATCTAGACTGTTATAAATCATGACGGCTATGTCTCCACAGTGCAAATATTACAGGAAATTAGCTTAATATTATTTTCCCATCTTAATCCTCAATGTATATTAGCATATACGAAGTAATGGAAAGTGGGGGGTTGTACAGAAATCAAAGTCAATATTTTTCATCATACAGTATTTTGAATTCAGTCTCTTGAATCGTCCAGTTGGATGCATGCAAGCCTACAAGTGTCCGGTAAATTGGCTTAGTGTGAACCGTATGTATGTATATTAATTGAGTTCGTGATCGTGCGTGAGTTTTATTATTTGGAGTGCCAATTTTTTCATTTCTATTCTATTTTTCAACATGCTGCGTTCATGGTATTGTGATGTTGTTCGGTCATGTTTTAATTATTCCTATTTTTTCATCGACTAGCAGGCCTACATTTTTAAACAATGTTCAGAAGGAATATTGGCTTGGGGATCTCTGATGGGTCCACATTTATTTTATACCTGTAGTGTACTGGGCAACAGGTTGTTGGGTTGTGGAGCTATTGTTCCTAGATCTATGAATGCCCATTGTTAATGACTAGTATGAGAACTGGACCCAAAGGTGATTTGCCATCTGAAGAGAGCACGATTTAGAGTAATGTGGAGTACAGAAACATGCAGAGTGACAAAATCTCAATAAAGTGACAATGCTTGAGAGTTGATTCTCTATTCGTGAAGATTGTAAGCGATTCATGATTTGCTTTCAAATCAACAAAGAAGTGCCGAGATGTGGGTATTGAATATGTGTAGATTATTTTGTCTTTATATACCCTACTTCAGGAATTTACACAGAGTATCTCTGTAACTGAATTGGAACAAAATATGAAAAATTTATGTCAAATACAATTTTAATATTAGATGTTGATATTACCTATTTCCTATAGATTTATTTACCTCAAGGGAGGTAACTCCTCCCTTATGAGGAGTATGAGTTCCAAGTAAATTTTTAGAAATATTCCCATAGAAGGCGCAAACATCAATGAGTACTGTACTTATTAATTGTTGTAAAAAATCCCCTCTCCCATCACTGGGTCCAGCTGGACGGTTAAGGCGAACAAAGCGAGTGATATAAAATTATAGATTTCAATCTAGGACTGGACAAAAAATCGAGATGGAGGGCTGCCAAGCAAACATACAATTGAATAATTGTCAAGAGTTCACTGGACCTGATTGGAACAAAAACAAGAGTTATTCAAATTCAAATAAACAAAGGTAGCCTATAGTTTAGGATGAGACGATTGGATAAATGGCTCTCATCAAAAAAGAAACTGAGCAATAAATTAATTATGCCGTAAAATTCTATAGAAACTTGAGTGAGAAGATCTAGAAGTACTGACAACTTCATAAATGTGCATTACAACGCAATTCAAGTCACTATGATGGTAGACTTTACTTCCAAGAAAAAATGAGTCCTATCTGAACAGATGAGACTTCAGCTTCCTGACTTCAAAAGAGAGCTCTTGGCAGTGTTGGCAAGAAGGCTAATGGCTCGTTTTGGAATAGATTATAATAATATACAGTACTATACTCAAAGTCTGAAGTAATATTGGTAGTGTGGGCAGTGTGTGTATATATTGTACAGAGATTTTGCAATTATCTATCAAGTTTGATTTCAACATAGTTCAATTATGAGCTTCGAGCACACTTCATATAATGAACATTGAATAATATTAAACAAGTAGGTACATTAACTTTATTTATTCTAGTTGATTTTCCAGTCAGGCTCAGATTTTGGGGGGTTCAAGACCCCCATGACCCCCTCTGGAACCGCCCTTGAGAAGCTTGTATTGACCGCGAAGAAAATGCCAGAACATTTAATAAGAAGAATAGTGAATATTGATGTAGATAAGGTCTGTGATTATCCAAAAACATCACCATAGATTGGAATCTATTTTATCTTTTAGATTTTAGAAGATGTAAACAAGCTACAAGAAGTCTCATTCTATTTTAACTGAGATTGAAGATGATTGCTCTAGATTGATTCATACTAGTAGAGAACTTTCAAGATTCTTAGTGTTGAGAGACAATTTTTTATCAATGAGATGAATTTCTACAACTTATCAATTAGATTTCTTCAGCCTGCAACAATTGATTACTAAAAGAAAACTATAATTCTCATATAACATACATAATCTCTATAAGTGTTAGAAGTTCTAAAAAATCATTTTGAATTATCTTTGATTTTGTAACTTTCAACTCCCCCCCCCCCCCCACACTTTTAACTAGGTCTCACCCCCACCACCATTCTTGGGGACTTTTGGTATGTTATTACCCAAGGTCAGAGGAAGCGATTGGCGAAAAAATACATTTCTCTATCAATTAATCCTTTCGAGGACCATATATTTTTGTCTAAGTTGACTGAGCTACTAGGCCTGTGGAAACCTCTTTTCCCTTTAAAAGTAGCACCCCTTGAGAGGGTGTTGAGGTTGTCATTTCTTTAAGTACTTATCATTTACATACCAAAGGTCCCGGGTTCGATCCCAGTTCTGACCGAAAGTTTTTACCTCGGGCCACTCCCGTGTTTCGGAGGACACGTTAAGCTGTCGGTCCCGGCTGCCTAAAAACAGTCGTTAAGTCACGTCAGAGGCACTGAACTTATTCAGGTGCGACCTGATAACTCTGACACCAGACCTGAGCCAGCCAGGTCACACGATATTATTATTATTATTATTATTATTATTATTATTATTATTATTATTATTATTATTATTTACATACCACTGCATAAACAATTAGTTTCCAAAGCGGTATTGTGATATTTGTAAAAAAACTGAAAAATACGAAAATTGCCTACTTTTACACTCTGTAACTTTGGAACTTTTACTTTGGATGTTGAGGTTAGGCCGTTTTTTGGTCTAATTGCACCATACTATTACAAGTTACATTGATTACACAACAGTTTTTGACTCACAACTCCACAAAATATCTGCTCCAAAATGTGCGCTCTATAGTCAACATCAACAAGGAAGGCTCAAAATCAACAAATTCGTCAAACTTTCAAACTATTATAGAACAATAGAAAAAGGATGAAGGAAGGAATATTTCCATCTTTACAAACAATAGGACAACCCTTTCCGATCCCATCAACCTGTTGCTTCGTCTAACTTCAGGTATAAAATAAATGTGGACCCACCAGAGATCCCGAAGCCGGAATATTAATTTATACCCTTGATACGTCGGATAAATTACGTGAATATTGTATAAGTATATAAATTTAATAATAGTTTTGGTTTAATTGTGTTAGTTCTCCCAACGCAGTTGAATTTTTTTCTTATAATAGGATCAAGTACTGTATAAGTAGTTTACTCTCTTCTGCCTCTTAAGAATAAATTTCTTAAAATTTTTCTCTTCTCCTGACTTAGTAATTTCGCGGTAATTTAGATAAAATGCCTTTTTATTAAAAATTGATCTTGTGTCCGTGTCTGCAAACGAGGCGAATTCTGAGAGAACACATTTTCTGGGAAAAGGAGCGAAGGTGCTAACAAGGAGGATGTGAATGTGGGTCCTATGGAAGACATCAATTTCAAGGTTTCTAGGTTTCAAGATTAATTATTTATAATATAATCAACTCTCAATTATTTCCATCTTTCAAGAGTCCCTAGGCTACAGCCAAAATCATTAGACTAGCCCCCCCTGAAACATGATTGAATTTTAAAATTTAATAGATAAAAAGATGTTTAGTTCTTACATAATTATAACTGCCAACAAAATGATAATGCAAGTTTTTCAGGGAGGGGTGACAAGGGTGAGGAGGGATATTTATATGATTTCGAAGAGAGGGACCCGGAAAATCGGTTGCGGGTGGGCCCAATTGGAAAACGTTACGCCACTGACTTCAGCCCACAATTTTGTGGGGAAATGTTTAGCAACAAACATTGATCCAGCACTCTGAACTGTTGTCCTAATTTCTCATTCAGACCTACCATTCGGTTGGGGTGTGTAGAAGTTTGTAATTATATACCTCTGGATGATAGATAATTTTTCATAAAAGAATTTGTATATTCAGTACCAATATCAGAACGAATTACTTTTATTCTTTGTTTGAACTTATTAAAAATATCATTGCTTCATAGGTTCAAAAGCTTCAAAAGTATCACTCTTATTTTTCAAGAAAAAATTTAATGAATCATTTATCTTTTAATTTTTAATTTAATTTATTATTTATTTATGATGAAAACTTGATTTGTCATCTTTGAATAATAAAAAATATTTGGCACCACCTTATAGAAGCTTCATCCATAGGACCAAACATGTCAGTATTGATCATTTCACCAGGTTTCATATTTTCATTATGTATAATAAATTTGAACAGTAATTTATATTATTTCCTGTAAAGACATGGTTCACACACAAATTTTCATCATTGATTGATTTTACATGAGGAATCAAGTCAATTTTGGCAGCATTTCTTATTGAATTGCAATTAATATGGCCTAGACGTGAATGCCAAAGTTTTAGATTATCAGATGAAGCTACATTCATTACTACTTTGAATAAGAGTCTGAATAAGTTATTATGTTGTTTCAATCCAGTGGCTACTACATACCTTTTTTCTACCAATTTTACTACTTATATACACTGCATCTATAAATTTGCTGAAGTTGAATTATCTGTATTCTGTATCTATGTTTTAAGTTTCTAATATAAATGAAATTATAGAATGTCCAAAAGGCCAACTAGTCAGTTGAATGTTAGTTAATAAGCCTCCGAAGAGCGTCAACTTCTACAGCCTTCTCAGAGAACACTAATTTTAGATAAAGAGGCTCCCACTCACTTGGACCAGGATCGATGTGTGGCATGGAGAAATTTTAGATATGTATAGTTATATGAACAAAATTATCAACATCACGTAGATACTGGAACTTGCTTTCTTGCGAAAATCGTGGGTAGCCAAAAAATAAATTATTTCGCAGCAAGAACTTGCTTCCAATCAATTTATCTTAGTCTTGTAAGTCTTGGATTCGGGGATTCGGCTGCTCTTGTTAGACGTTCAGCAGTTACACAGTCATTACTGTGAAAGTAATGTGACGACCCTATAAAAAGAAAGGCTTACTCTAAGACCTGAGGGTCTGATAACACCGTCAACAACAAAAAATACTATCAGACTGGGAGGGTAGATGGAGATATCTCTCGGTGCAGCAATATGTCATGCAATGACCACACAGAACACAAAAAAATAAATCCAACTCCCAATCTCAACAATGTCAGGCTGTGGAAAGCCTTTATAATTTCCCCCTGATGATGGCTGTCAGGAATAAACGCAGCGGTAACCAGTCTCAAAAAATATATTCCGGCTCTTTCCAATAAAATAGACAGTCGTTAAATACAAGAGTGCACAGAGGCGGAATTTCATGACTAAACACCATGCATTGGCTCAAACCTGCAAACCCACCAAGCAGAAAGGGTTAATAAATGCAGAAACTTGATAAAAACCAACAATGACATAATATTATACTGCAGAGATAAAGGTCTGACATAAATTTTGAGTATAATGCAATAGAGTATTGAGAATTCAATAATAAAAATACATATTAAACAGTTCAAAAGTTACGAATTTGATTAATATTCAATATATAACTTAGCTCTAGTAATGTTCAGATTTCAAAAATATTGTAAAAAAGCAGAAAGATTATAGAGCATGAGGTATGGGCTCGGCTTGATGGAAAGCAAGACGTTATTTTGCACAACTGGCACAGCCTATTTGAAATTTCCCATATTCTTAGTGCACGCACTTATACTTCGTAGGTGGGCCCCTTGTTAAAATCAGAGATCAGGCTATTATTTACGACTCACTTGAAATCAGCCTTTCCTGGGTCATAGCGTGTGGGTTGCCTTCCCCAACAATTCGTCACTTTGAAGTGATTGGTGCCTCTCGAATCTTGTTTTAGAAATTTCGATTTTATAAAAACTTTGTTGAAAAGGTCTGGCCTACTCAAAATCTCACTTTCACTAGAGATACTTTCGGAATTAAAAATCACAAAAACTACATTTAACAAAGGGGCCCGGCCCGTACACTAGCGAGTCCGGCTAGGCGAGTGGGACTCGGAAGAAAATCACCAGTTAGTGGGCTATTTTCTCCCGAGCCGGGCTCGCGCAGTGCTACTGGCGCGGCTCGGCTCGCCTGGGACTTGCAAGTTGGTGGACGCCTCTCGAGCCGAGCCGGGCTCGTCCTCTCATTATATCGTAGCAGATAGTCACAAAGCAAGTATAAGTATGTATTTGCACTGTTCGCAAGACGTAAAAATAAGTAAAATTGAGTTATCTATCTAAGTTCATACATCGTATTTAATAGATTGTGTAAAAAGGCCTGCTGGTGAATTTCAAATCAATCAATAAATAATTTAGTTCGAAGTTACTGACAATTGAACAAACTGACAAATTAACTTTAACAGAATTTATTAATTTCCCTAGGTTATTCCCTATTCCAAACTGATAGATTGAATAAAGCATGTGGAATGTGGGGGTGTTGCAGTATATGTACAGGACTGAATGAATATTGAAATATTAGCCATATCAGAACAAGAATATTCTGCCAGACCCGAGTTTATGTTATTAGAATTAGCTCTATCCAGTTCAGATAAATTAGGTACTTGTTGGTATTTGTTATTGCCTTCAAAAATACAGTAGGTAATTTCACAGATTTTGAGAATGCTTTGTTTTCTTTTATGCCTGATTATAGTCACATTCCAGGAATGGGAAACATGAATACCGACCTTCAATAGGTTCTTATAATTATTTATTGTATTCATTTCGAATTCCTTTAAGTGCTATTAGTTTATTCTGAAGACTTCCGCAATGGCGGATATTGACAACAGTATTGAATAGCTGATGGAAATCAATGAATGCTACTGTACAAAAATATCAGTCACCACCGGGAATCGAACCACGGACCTCCCAATTGCCGGTCGGGCGCCTTAACCACTAGACCATGGAGACCTTTCTGCACAGCAGCATTCATTTTTAACTTGGCCATATCGGCTCGTATCTCACAAGTTAGTTCGAAGTTACTGACAAATTAACTTAATTTGTCAGTTTGTTCAATTGTCAGTAACTTCGAACTAACTTGTGAGATACGAGCCGATATGGCCAAGTTAAAAATGAATGCTGCTGTGCAGAAAGGTCTCCATGGTCTAGTGGTTAAGGCGCCCGACCGGCAATTGGGAGGTCCGTGGTTCGATTCCCGGTGGTGACAGATATTTTTGTACAGTAGCATTCATCGATTTCCATCAGCTGTTCAATACTGTTGTCAATATCCGTCATCGTGGAAGTCCTACCAGCAAGGAGCCAGGTTGTGGCCAATGGGAGAATACAGGATGACATGGAGGAAGGGCAGAGTGCACTATTGGAACCAGCAGGACAAGAGGACAACTTGCATCAAGGAGTCTTAGTGGCAAGAACTTTATTTTGGACCAGCAACAAAATATGAATGTGAATGACTACAAGATCACTCTAAAAGGAGGAAGCATGCTTGGACACTGTTCAACAGCCTCATCAGTGGTGAGACAGAACCAGAAGTCTCAGCAAGTGAACCAAGGACTTCCAAAGGAACTTCAGGAATTCACTTCTACCACCTGCAAGAACCTTACAGCTGAGCAGGCCACCAAAGTGAAAGACTTCATCACCAGATACCAGGATGTCTTCGAAATTGGGGCAGGTCCAAAAGGAAGAACAAATATTGTACAGCATGCAATAGAAACTGGTGATGCTAGGCCCATACATCAAAATCCACAGAGATTGCCATTAGCAAAGAGGTAGGAAGCCAGGAAAGTCATCAAGGAAATGGAAGATGACATCATAGAACCTTCAAACAGTCCTTGGGTTTCTCCAGTGGTGCTGGTGAAGAAGAAAGATGGAACATTGAGATTCTGCATAGACTATCGATTGCTGAATAATGTCACCAAGAAGGACAGTTATCCTCTGCCAAGGATTGATGACACATTAGACAGCCTTGAGGGATGAAAACTATTCTCAACACTAGACCTCAAGAGTGGGTATTGGCAAGTAGGCTTGAAGCCAGAGGATAAAGAAAAGACTGCTTTTTCAATAGGTGAAGGTCTTTGGCAGTTCAAGGTAATTCCATTTGGGCTGTGTAATGCTCCAGCTACATTTGAGAGGCTAATGGAGAGTGTGTTGAGAGGAGATTGGGCTGTGTAATGCTCCAGCTACATTTGAGAGGCTAATGGAGAGTGTGTTGAGAGGAGATTAGAGTAAAGATAAGTAGCAACAGTCGATGTTAATTTCGTTCCTGAAAGTTTCGTTAATTACAGTGGTTTTTTGTGGAGTGAGTGATTTGAAAATTTGCATACCCATTCGAATAGTGTCAGTGTCTAGTTGGGTGAAGTATCATTCAAATTGCGTGAGTATAAAGAATGATATTTTAGATTTTACCAAAATCTTTTATTCAGTTGAAGGCATAGTGGGCCAAATTTGACATTTTTTGGCAGAATATCATCTTATCTGTCTGATAGAGTGTGGACAAGCGGTGAGTAGAGGGGTTCCCGTTTTTCGCATTTCCACCCCTACCAAACTGCCGAATTCGTAACAGCTGATAGAGTTTAATTTTGAATGTCTTGATCTGCGACAGCTTCTAACTTACAACAAGCTAAGGAACTGATAGGCTGAACAGTTTTTAAACTGTTTTGTGTTTCCCGGTAATCAGGTTAGTAAACAAAACTACTAGGTCAATATTTCCCTGCTTTGGTCTACTCTCATTCTTACTCTTTCTCAATCAGTTGTAGTGGCAGTACGCTACCCGGCTCTTTCAAGTGTACTTCAAGCGGAGATTGCTTGAAGGGGTTTGCGTTCCAGCATTACTATTGATGATCTTTAGTCTTTTAAATTATTTCCTTTCAAATCAGGAGCTTCCTAATCCCCGCTTTGACAGCTCTCTTGGCAATCCTCTATATCCTGTCTGATTTCCTTAACCCAGCATCACCTAATCCTCTCGCTTCAAGAATTTACAAGACTATTATTGCCGTGTATTGTAATACACCCTAATTTAAATTTGTGCACTCTCTCTCTCTCTCTCTCTGAAAATATGCCGGTGATAGAAATCTGTGAAACAAAGTGAGGGAAGATAGCAATAAAGCTGGATGGATTTAGCTATAGAAAAGATCGGATCTTACTTAATGGGAATATTTCATGGCGCTGTTTCAGAGTAGGTTGTTCTGCGACTCTGAAAACGGACAGCAAAATAAAAAATATAAGTGAATGTGCTGGGTCTCATAGCCATGTGGGCTCAGATAGGGATATTGTTTTTTTTTTTTTTTTTTTTTTTTGTAGATTACGTCTTGGAGACTCCAGTTAAGGAGTATAAGACAAGTCAGATCAACAATATTATACACTAGATACCATAATTACTTCAATTAGTTGAGGTGAGGCTCTTAATTTTGATGTGAAAGGAACTCTTGTACACTATAAAAAGCTTTATCAACTAAATATTTCTTCAATTGTTTTTTAAATATTTCTATATTTTCAAGACTCTTCAAAAACTGCGGTAGCTTGTTGTAGAATTTCCTACCAATATAACTAGGTTTTTGTTTGAATAAGCTACTATTGTGACTCACCAAGAAGTGATAATCTCCTCGGCTTCTTGTATTATAATCATGTACATCAAGATTTTGGTTAATATCATTCGTTTTTACATATAAAGTAGCTTCATACACATATAAGCAGGGTACAGTTAGGAGACCAAGTCTCTTGAACAACGGCCTACATGAATCTAATCTATTTACTCTTTCTATACACCTAACCGCTTTATTTTGTATCTTAAACGCCCTATCAAGATTTTGTTTTGATGAATTACCCCATACTAAGATAGCATACCTAATATGTGACATTAAGAGCCCATGATAAGCTGTAAAAAGTAACTTTTTGTCATTCAATCTAGCGAGCTGTCACAGGACAAATACCCCAGATGAAATTTTACAACATATTTTCTCAATGTATGGTGCCCAGGTCAATCTTCTATCCAACAAAACTCCTAGAAATGCAATGTTTTCTTCCTGGTCTAGTTGATTATCATTTACAAACATGTTTATAGCCCTATCTTCATTTGAATTATGTTTGTTTTTGAATTGAAGGTATTGGCATTTTTTACTATTTATTGTTAATTTCAACTGATTTAAGAATTGGACAATGGACTGCACACCTATATGGGCACTTATTTCTAAATTATCTAGAATGGAATTGCTGAAAATGAGTGATGTATCATCTGCAAATAAGAGGGCTCTACCACTAGTTAATTCTTTAGGTAAATGGTTGACATATAACAAGAAAAGCAATGGACCTAGTATTGACCCCTGCGGCACTCCAGCTTGGACCTCTAATTTATTAGATTTATTCTTTACTATACTATTCCAAACTACTGCAGTTAGTTCTACACATTGTTTTCTCCCAATAAGATATGATTCAAACCATTTCAGTTCAACCCCATTTACGCCTACATTTTGCAGTATTTCCAATAAATTTCTATGATTAACACAATCAAATGCCTTTGATAGATCTAAGAAGATTGCAGTAGCTTTATCACCTGAATCTATTATATCTATTAGTTTATCAACTAGAGAAACTATGGCTGTCTTTGTTGATCTCCCTTTCTGGAAGCCATGCTGTTCATCACAGATAAAGTTAGCTTCTTGAAGATGCAGAAGTAACCTATTTAGAACTACTCTTTCAAAAATTTTACTTATTACATTTAAAATACTAATGGGCCTATAGTTTTCCACCTTTTCTCTATCACCACTTTTGAAGATTGGCAAGATCTTCCCCTCTTTCAAATTATCTGGAACAACACCTTGTTCTAATGAATGATTGATCAGATGAATCAAAGGGTCTAACAATTGATCTTTACATTCTCTCAGAATTTTACTGGATACCCCATCCATTCCTACAGTTTTTTTATTATTCAAACTATCAATGATATTTGACAACTCATCTTGCGATACTAGGTGGAATTTTAATTTGTTCTGAATCCTGTCAGTATTCCACATGTTTGCATCACTAATACCTGTATTAAGAGATTTTTGAAGATTCTTAGCAACCAGTTGATAATATCAGTTAAAGAAATTACAAATGTCTACACTATCATCAATACATTTGTTATTTTCGTTAATTATTCTGGGGACACTAGTATAAGCATCTACATGAGCTACTTGCCTATTTTTGTTTATTACATCCCACACTGCTGTGTTAAAGTACACACTATTATTCAAAATTTCAGCTGTTTTCTTACATTTCGCTCTTTTCACTTCTTTTGTATAGTTTTTCTTTAGAGCTTTGTAATTATCTTCACTTAACATATTTCTAGATAGTTTCAATTCATCATATGCATCTTTAACCCTATTTCTTTCTGCAAGGATATCATCAGTTATCCACTCTTCAATTTTGTCTAATTTGTTTTTTACAGGGACTTTTTTAACTGGACAACTCATAGTAATATGAAACCTTAAAATATTAATGAAACTATCATATTTGTCATTTAAACTATTGCTATTGTAAACCCTACTCCAGTTTTCTTGTAGCAGATTCTGCTTCAAACAATCGATATTCCCCTGTTCACATTGTTGAATTTCTTTCATTACTCTACTCTTTTTAATTGATTTATGACCTTGCAACCCCACCTCTAAGATTTGATAGTCATGATCAGATAGTTCCGAGTCGCCTAATCTTGTTTTAGAGTAATCTATATTAGTAAGGATGTTATCAATTATTGTTTGTGATGTTCTTGTGACTCTGGTATATTCATGAACTTTTATTTCCAAGTTATTCATGCATATAATATCCTTTAAATCTTCTGTCGTTTTATTCTGTGTTGCAAAGTCTGTATTGAAATCTCCCGCTACAATAACGTTTGTAAAACGAGTAGTAGTAATCTCTAAAAGCCTATTGAATAGTTCACAAAAATTGTTCCATTCCCCATTTGGTGACCTGTAAATACCTAACACCGCTACTTCGAAATTATTGTCGATTTTTACTCTCAAACCAGTAACTTCTAAATCCATTTCCACAGCAAATTTCTCTACATATTCTAAATTAAATGTTTGCATATTCTTAGCATTTTTATTGAAGATAGCTACTCCCCCACTTCGATGAGATGTCCTGCAATACGACGTTTTCAATGAATAGTTTGGAATATTAAGTTGTGACAATTCATCTTCTTTTAAACCATGCTCTGTGAAAATAGCTATATCAGGAGCCTCTTCTTTAAAAAATACTTCGATTCTATCTATTTTGTTACGAATGTATTGAATATTCTGATGGAACACAGTGAGTACCAGTACTTCCCTATCATCCCTTATTACTTTAACGTTGCTTTTGCATATTGAAGTAGATTTACTTAATCTCTTAGAATCTTGAGAGCCTATCAGATTGCTACAAGAGTTCCTTCCACTAATGCTATCCTGATTTTTTGATCGATTAACGTCTTTTAATACAATTGAAGATATGAATTTATCATCTGAAACTAGTTTCCCTTCCCGGTTTTGAGCCACTTTACTAAAAAAGGTTCGTTAGATGATTGTTTAGGAGAATTATTGACAGTAGATTGCAAACGACTTTCAATCAGCTCTGCCAGCCTATTACAAAATATTACTTTGCCAGATTGATTTAGATGTAGACCATGATTAGTGAAGTTTTGTTTTTTCAGCCTTTCATTTAGAAAACAAATCCCCAACTGCTTAGAATTCTTATTTTTTAGGCTGTTGATTGTATTATGAATTGATTTATTTGTTGACTTAATGGTTTCATTTAGCTCTGGCCTATCAAACCTATACGGAATTGTACTTATTATTACATTAGTTTTTTGGCTGAGTGGCACAATCTCTTTAATTTTTTCATTTATTTCAGGAAGATGTTTTAGATTAGGTTCATTTATATTGTTTGAGCCACCCAGTACTATTAGAAAATCGTTTTTTCCAAAATCTTTAGTTTGTTCCTGTGCTGACTCTACGATTGCGTTTATAGGGGCACTTGGTTTGAAAAAGCTCTGAACTTCATACTTATTTTTTAATCTTTTATTTAGTAGGTCACTACAGTCTCGTCCATGACTGGATGTCAAGAGCAGTACTCTACCTTTCCTATCGTTATTTGCCCTTACTTTAGTTTTGGTTGCTGTTTGCAAAACCTGACTATACGTTATTGTTTGACCACTTGTATTGATTTTTTCCCCATTTGATTTAGGTTCTACTTTTTTTGTATTGATCAGAGGTTCAGATCTTACATTAGCCAAGTTTATTTTTGATTTTAATATTTCGATTTCCTCTGACATAGACCTACATTGACTCGTGAGATTTAGTATTTCAGTTTTATGGTCTTCCTGCTGCAATTTTACAATAACTTCCAGAGATTTTATGTGATCCACTAACCCTATTCGTTCTTCCTCAGAATTTTTTAGTGATGTTTCTAATTTTGTTTTCAATTTGGTGTGATCACTCAATAGTTTAGCAACCTTTTCTTCTACATCTACAGTAGCTTTAAGAGCTGTTGGAGATTTTTTTGTTAATAATTGCTGAGATCGCGTAGCTACCTGAGTTTTAGTTAAACAATTAGATTTAGATGCCTTGTTTGGACTCATTTTCCTAGCTAAAAATTGTTTTCAATTGATTTTAGTTAAATTTTTAATGAAATATTACTTAATTTATTACAATTTATTGTCAACTTGAGACTATTTAATTACAAGAAAATTTATCAATATCGGTACACCTAACCTCGAAAATAGAATTTGACTTTTTATTTAAATACTTTAACTTATATTGGACAAGTTAATGATGTAAATTATTAAGATATTATAAATACTAATAATAATAAACAAAAATACTACTTATCCGTTCGAATTAATATTCTATGCTTCAAAATTCGCAGAGCCTGTTCTGACAACGTATGCACAGTACCACTGCTACCTCGATATTCTATTGTGGTGGTTGTGACTCAGGTTAATACGCCTGTATCGCATGATTGCTCATTGGTTGAGGAAACCACGATCACTCCTATGAAATCTTCAAACCATGGAAACGGTGCACCTTCTACTCCGAAATTAAGGGACATGGCAGTGAATACTCCAAATAGTAGAACAATCAATGGTGAGGACGAGAATCGAAGTATTTGAGAACTGGAACTTTTGCATCAGAGGGACGACCTGATAAATTACACCATGGATTTAAAAAATGAACTTGAACACTTAAAATCTGTAATTGAGACACAAAGTCGGGACTTAAACGATTTGATAAGTTCACTTAAAGAGAAGAATAAATTCCTGGCAGAAAAAGTTCAATCTATGTCCACTACTATTGAGGCATTAGAAGCAGACAACTCGGCATTGAGAGATGAAAAAATAATAGAGAGTAAGGAAATTGATAAATGGAGGGCACTTCATGATGAGTTGTATGCCAAATCAAGTGAGTTTTTCAAAGATAATTCTGAGGAAAACCTAACGTGAATATTAATCTTGCCAATAGGAAGTTTCCCAGCCATGACAGTGTTGTTTCGGCAAAGAAACATGAAGTATTGATACATAAATCTCACAATCATCCAAACGCTAAACTGGACAAGGATAATATCGGTGTTCAAATTCATCACTACGCAGACAGTCAGGGGAGGAATGTTTGCAGGCAGATGCTCAATAAGTGTGATTACAACTTCACTTCATTTGTGAAACCCGGTGAAAAATTTCAAGATGTCCTTCCGGATAGACCAGAGATTTTTGGCAGGAGGGATTTCGTGGTGTTACAAGCCGGAACTATATAGGTAAAAATGAGGCTAAATACGTTCTGGTGTCATTGTGTAGGAGTTTGGAGACTTTGTATGCGACTAACGTATTGGTTTTTTCCATTCCTCATCAGTATGACTTGCCTAATTGGTCTTGCATGAATAAGTTGATAAAATCTACAAACAGTGCAATGAAGAGGGTGTGTAATCGTTTTTCATGTTGTACTTTTGTTGATATAAGCGACTTGGGGAGAAGGTTTCACACCTCTCACGGTCTACATATAAATACTCTAGGTAAGATGTTTGTCAGTGATATGATTATCAAAAATGTAGATAATCATATCGCAAATCTAAAATTGAATCATCCTATCCCTTTACATGACTGTTTTTTAGAGTAGACGGGCTCATATATGAGCTTAATTGCGATGATGTATTGAATGTAACAAACAAGAATGATAACTGTACAGGGCTTGCTGGTGAGGATGAGGAAATTGCTGACTTGACTAACCTTTCTTCTCCATATATGAGTGCTGATTCCAATTTCACACTTCCAAAACATAAAAGGTATAATGCAATTCATAAAGATAAAATTACAATTATGCATCAAAACGTTCAGCATTTGCCATCACGACTAGATATGTTAAAAATTAATTTAGAAGAACTACAACCTGATATATTAGCTATTTCCGAACATAAATTACCAGAAGCTGAATCAGCATTGGTAAATCTTCCCGATTATAGGATAATCTCTAAATTCTCAAGAATCAATAGTATGGGGGGTGGGGTCATGATTATGGTGAATAAAAAGATAGATTTAAAAAGTAGACACATAAACCTACCAGCTATACAATCAATCACAATGGAAAAAGAATTTGAGTGCTGTGTATCTGAATTCTCAATTGACAATGATTTCTCATTTGTTATGGCATGTTTGTATAGAATGCCACAGCACTGTTTTTTGGATCCTTTTATAGAGAAGTTAGAAATTTTACTAGAAATTCTATGTAAAAAGTACAAAAATGTGGTATTGTTAGGGGATATAAATATCAATGTTCTAGAAAAGAATACTGCGTATCATAAGTTGGTGACTGTGCTGAAAATGTATAATATGACATACAAGATAGATTTTGCGACTAGAATTACTGAATCCTCCAAAACTGCAATAGATAATTTTATTACTAATATAAGTGATGATAATTTAAAAGCATCAGGTATTATAACACACATATCTGATCATGACGCTCAGCTAGTTGAAATTTTGAATATTAATAGGCCACAAAAAAAAATCTATCAGAAAATCTAGCCGTAAGTTTGATGATGGTAACTTGAAAATGTTTTTCAAAGATTTGCATGAACTGAATTGGATTGAGGTTTATCAGTCGGTAGTGGATGAGAAGTATGATGTTTTTATTTCCATTTTCAAACACTTTTTCAATATTAATTTCCCTAAATGCTTTAGAAATGAGAATGAAGTTAAGGATAGAGATGGGTCGAGCAGTGAGGTCGGCGGCAGAAGAAGTGAACTAGTAGAACTTGAGAGAGAATATAGAGATTCCAAGAGGGAGGATTTAAAAGAACAAATTAAAAATAAGAAAAAAGCTCTGAAACAGCTTATTAATGAGAATACACAGAGGTTTTTCGACAGAAAAATTTCAGAAGCTAGTAATAAAAGCAAAGTACCTTGGAAGATGATAAATGCTGAGGTTGGTAAAGACACAAGCAAATCTTCAAATATAAGTAGTATTATGAACAAAGGAGATCTTGTAACAGATCCTTACAGCATGTGTAATGTTTTTAATAACTTTTTTGCAGCAGCAGTAGAAAATCTTGTAATACCAAATATTCCAAACACTTCTAGACCTCTGAATACACAAATTTCACAAAATAATCAGTCTTCCACACTGAGGTTTAGGTTCACACAAGTTTCTGAATCTGAATTAACAAAAATTATAATGACATTTGAAAGTAAATTCTCATCAGGGCCAGATGACATTCCAATGACAGTTGTGAAAAAGGTTTTACCTACAATAATTAAACCATTAACTCATATCATCAATTCTTCCCTAATATCGGGCCACTTCCCAAATATTCTGAAAATAACCAGAGTCATTCCAGTATTTAAGAGAGGTAATATCAAAGATCCTGCATGCTATAGGCCAGTATCAGTATTATCTGTATTTTCAAAAATATTTGAGTGGGTGGTTTATATTCAGTTCTTGAAGTTTTTAGAAACCAACAACATACTGGACAGAGAGCAGCATGGTTTTTGATCAAATAAATCTACTATTACAGCAGGGGTGGACTTTATAAATTCTATTATAAATGCAGTAGACAAGGGCGAAAAGTGATGGGCACATTTTTAGATTAAACCCGTGCTTTTGACAGCGTCCTTCATGAGGATTTGTTGGAGTCTTTAAAGGGTTTGGGAGTGCTAGGGAAAGAACATACTTGGTTCACATCCTACCTGAAGGAAAGACAACAATATGTTGAACTGGAGCAGATTGATGAGACTTACTCAATTAATTATAAAACACGATATCGTTCTGAGCTCCATAGTCTTCAATTTGGGGTCCCACAAGGTTCCATTTTAGGCCCATTATTATTCCTATGTTATATCAAGGGATTACCTGAGATCATCCAAGGGAAGGCATCTGTTTGTCTATATGCAGACGATGCAAATATCATTTTCTTGGGTAAATCAGTTCAGGATGTGGAGAAATCATCAGTCGAGGGTCTGTCTGCTATCAATAATTTTCTGAATAGCCGAAATCTTCTTCTGAATCCCAGTAAGTCGGTAGTAGTACCATTTTCAACAAGGCAAAGCAGAAATGATCTATGTCCAGATGTAAGGTTGAATGATATAAGTTTAGAACAGATGAAAACAACAAAGTTCCTTGGATTAGTGATAGATGAACATTTATCATGGAACAATCATGTCTGTCATGTTGTAAAAAAAATATCCCTGGGCCTGTATGCTCTAAGGCGAATGGCCAATAAGTGTGGTCTTAATGCATTAAAAGCAATTTACCACACACTGATACATACTAATTTGGCTTATGGTCTGTGTATTTATGGATGCACATCAAAAAGAAACCTTGACAAAATAATAATTCAACAAAAAAGAGCCCTAAGAATAATAATGAGGATGAAAAGGAATGACTCTGTGAAACAAGTCTTCTCTCAGCTAGACATTTAACAGTTTATGGACAATATATATTTGAGGTTATAATGCACTTTAAAAAATTTACAGATATTGAACAGGAAAATAATATTTCACATGCCTATAATACTCATTCAGGAAGAATTTTGCAAAGACATAATTTAGAATTTTTTAAAAAGAAAACAACATATATGGAGAGAAATATTTCAAAATGCTGCCCAGAAACTTAAAGTTGTTAAAAGAGATAAAAATTTTCAAAGTGAATCTGAAGGAATATCTGGTAAGCTTGTCATTGTACTCTTTTCAGGAATTTGTTCAGGGATAATTTTAAGCTGCTGTTGATTCTTGATTAATTGTATTGTATTTGCTCAAGTATTTTTAATTTATGTGACACTATTCAATGTATTTGTACATTTGTTGAATAAAGATGATTCAATTCAATTGTCTTGGGAGACCTGTTTAGTTCACTTGGATGATATAATTGTTCTGGGAAAGTCCTTCAGTCATCATCTACACAGTTTGGAGCAAGTATTCCAGAGGCTGAGGCAGGCAAATCTGAGACTGAATCCAAAGAAGTGCAACCTGTTTAGAAAACAAGTCAACTATCTGGGACATGTTGTGTCTGATGCTGGAGTTGCCCCAGATCCAGAGAAAATAGAGGCTGTAACCAAGTGGCCAGTTCCACATGACAAGCATGAAGTGAGAAGCTTTCTTGGTCTGTGCACTTATTATAGGCGGTTTGTGAAGGGTTTCTCCAACATTGCTGAACCTTTGACCAAGTTGACTGAGGACAAGAGCAGCTTTGTTTGGGATGAGAACTGTCAACATGCATTTGATGAGCTGAGGCAAGCACTGGTTGATGCCCCCATCCTTGGTTACCCTAAGGCAGAAGGGAAATTCATCCTTGATAAAGATGCTAGTAATGTGGCCATTGGAGGAGTACTTTCTCAGGAGCAGGAAGGAGTGGAAAAGGTCATTGGATATTTCAGCAAAGTCCTGTCAAAACCTGAGCGCAACTACTGTGTCACCTGCCGGGAGCTTCTAGCAGTGGTTAAAGCTGTTGGACACTTCCACAAATATCTTTATGGAAGACATTTTCTCCTGAGGACAGACCATGCAGCACTGAAGTGGCTACTCCAGTTCAAAACTCCTGAAGGACAAGTGGCATGCTGGATTGAACAACTCCAGGAGTATGATTTTGAATCAGTTCATCAAGCAGGGATAAGTCATGGAAATGCAGATGCTCTTTCAAGGAGACCCTGTGAAGAAGATTGTAAGCACTGTTCCCACCATGACCACAAGGAAGGCATATTGACAAAAACTACTGTAATTGCTGATCTTTGGGAGAACAACAAGCTGCAGAAAGACCAGAGAAGAGATCCTGACTTGAAGCACCTCTGGGATTGGAAACATGCAGGGCATCGAAGACCAACTTGGCAGGAAATAGCACCTCTTTCTCAAAGTGTCAAAACCTATTGGGCACAGTGGGACTCTATTATTGAAAATGATGGTGTCCTTAAGAGGGTGATTGAAAATGCAGCAGGGGACCAGAAGAGGCAACAAGTGATTGTCCCAAACAACTGTATACCTGAAGTACTGAGGAGTTTGCATGATAGAAGTTCTGGTGGTCATCTTGGACTTCACAAAACATTATAAAAGTCAGAGAAAGATTCTACTGGCCTAACTTGAAGGAGGACATCAGAGATTGGTGTAAGAAATGTACAACTTGTGCAGCGGCCAATGGTCCACAAAAGGAAGAAAAGGGCACCAATGAAGACCTATAATGTTGGGGCACCATTTGAGCATGTGGCTATTGATATTGCTGGACCATTTCCCACAACCAATGATGGAAACAAATACATCCTAGTAGCCATGGATTATTTCCGTAAATGGGTTGAAGCATATGCCTTACCTAACTAGGAAGCAATCACAGTGGCTGATGTGTTGATAAAGCAGTTCTTCAGTCGTTTTGGTGTGCCATTAGAGCTCTGATCAAGGGAGAAACTTTGGAGTCAGAAGTGTTCAGCAGAGTGTGTGGGTTGATGGGCATCAGGGAGACATGGACCACTCCATTGCACCCACAGTCAGATGGCATGGTAGAGAGATTGAACAGGACCTTGCAGCAATATCTGAGGAAAGTGGTTTCAGACAATCAGCATGATTGAGATCAACATCTCCATTTCTTTTTGATGGCATATCAAAGCTCCATTAATGAATCCACAAGGGAAACACCTGCTTGCATCATCTTTGGTAGAGATCTACAGCTACCCTGTGATCTTCAGTTTGGAAGCAAGCCTGGTGAGACATTTGAGGAGGAAGACTACATCACCCAACTGAGGAAACACATGAATGAGACTCATGAGAAAGTCCACACCAATCTTGATGAAGCAAGCCTTAAGATGAAGGAGCGGTATGACATCAAAGCTGGCCAAGGTGGATACCAAGCAGGAGACCTAGTTTGGTTATACAACCCAAGGAGGATTCGTGGCTACTCTCCAAAACTTCAAAATCAGTGGGAAGGACCATTTGAAGTTGTGACTAGGATCAATGATGTGGTACACCGGATGAGAAAACCTCCAAGAGGGAAGCCAAGAATAGTACATTTCAATCATTTGACTCCATTCCATGGTAGCAATGGTGCTGAGGAAGAACACACAGCTCAGGTTCAGCATACTATATCCCCAGAGAAGTCTACTGATGATTGCAGTTCAACAACAGTTGGGAAAATGATCCAGACAAGTGAAAGGGATCTGTTCACCCTGCCCAAGGAGTATGCACTAGCACATTGTGTCACCAGCAACTTAGCAGAATCTCAAGGCATTGCTACAGTCTTCAGGAAGAAGTTTGGTGGTCTTGGAGACCTGGAACAACAAGGACCCAAGGAAGGAAATATTCTTCATCTGCAGCAGCATGGTCAACATTTCTTCTACCTGGTAACTAAGGGACAGCCTGAGATGAAGGCATCCTATAACACTTTGTGGACTTGCTTGGTTCAGCTGAGGGACAGAATGCAACAACTAGGAGTAAGGAAACTTGGCATACCATGGCTTGGAAGTGGATATGATGGCCTAGATTGGACAATTGTGAAGCCAATGCTGGAGGAGGTGTTCAAATCCACTGGTGTCCAGATTACCATCTGCATCTACAACCCTTGGAAGACTAATGAGGAACCAGCCAGAAACCAGACCCAATCTAAACTAACATAAATGCTTTTGTTCTGGGACAGAACAATCTCTTAAGGTGGGGGTAGTGTAGCGAATATGAAATTGGAGAGAATAGAAAGAAAGAAGAAGCAGTGGTTCTCGGTGTTATCTGCTATGTAAATGTTTACTTTTAAGCAATTAATTACTCTGCTTTTGACACTTTTATAGTGTTTACTTGGTAATTTGTAGAATGTTCTAGTTGTTTGATTAGACATTAATGGAATCTTTTTGAATATTGTAGAAAGTGCTAGTTTCTTTATTTATTTATTTAGAAGATGATAGAAAAATCCAGAGATATCTCAATTGTTGAAAAACCTATTTAAGGCAAACGCATTTGTAAATTAGTTGAGTTGTCTTTGAAATTCGTTGTGATAAACAAGTTGTGACAGTTCTATATATACTGTGCCTATATAGTGATAATTCTTTCTCTGTGCCTTTAGTGACAATTCTTTTTCCTATTTAATTCATACCAGTGAGCTACTAAATAGTTTTTATTGTTAACTTTTCATGTGAAATTTAACGACTTGCAGTCAAATATTCATTAAGAATAAGTATAACTTACTTAATCTGTAGGCCAAGTGCTTTCGAATCCTCAAAAGGATTCGAAAGCACTTGGCCTACAGATTAAGTAAGTTATACTTATTCTTAATGAATATTTGACTGCGTCATTAAATTTCACATGAAAAGTTAATATTAACAAAGCAGTTCGTCATGGAACAAGAAATCCAGGAAGTTTTTATTGTATTACGGACTAGTGCTACATAAGTTAATTGTTCTTTTTCGACGTTTCCTTTTGAATATTATTGAACAGTCTATTGTACAGTTATTATTTAATATTAGATCGGCCTTTTAACTTTTAGTGATTGATTTTTGTAGTTTATTGAAAACTCTTTATTAGTTGAACAATATTGATTTATCTGTAAATAATTGCTTATTATTTTTCTGTAAAACATTACCGATCAGTGAGTGTTGTGATTATTTGTGTAAATAAAGTAAAAGTGATAAAATTAAGTGTTGCCAGCGTTATTTTAGACATAGAACCCATAACATTATATTTCAAAATCTAGAAATAATAATTTTTTTCATACCTAAAAGAGGTTTAGCAATTTTATTTTTTATGATATAATTTTTGTCCACAATTTTTCATTAAAAATAACTTTTCAAAGAATTTTGCCTTTTTTCCCTCTATGGAGTGTTTTCACTAAATAGTTAAACGTGATTTAACAGTAGGGTGGGGATATGTATAAGTATTAATATTTTAAATACAGGGAGGGGGCGGGGGCATTTTCGTCGCCGGCACCCATAGGAGTCAAGCTCTGCGCATGCCTATGATTATAGGGGCATTTAGACTAGAAAACAATTTTATACAATAAAGTTTGATAAGCAATGTTTTAACAAAGTTGTTATATGACATTCTTATGAGAATGAAAAACTATTAAAATAAATACATAAACTTTGTTACATAGCACTTTGATTTTGGAGACTGCATTCCTATGTGAAAAGTTTTATAACATGGTGTTTTGTTTCATAATGTTAACAGCACCGTAAAAGCTGAAAAAGATTGATTTCTACTTTGAATATTGCTTTTATCAAAAGTTTAAACTTGACAGCTGTGCCACAACATACCAGTGACCTAACCTTTTTTTTAACATACACATCAAAATTTCCAAATGCAATTCAACTTTTAGTAAAATTCATATTTATCACAGTTAACTTGAAATCGACACCTGCCAACAGAATTCAATTTCTTCAGTAAATTCCGAATGAAAATTCCCGCTGTGAAATTTATAATAGAACATCAAAATGGAAGCACAACAGAAAGAAATTACTGGAAATTGCAATCAGTCCGTTCAAAACAAATGTTCTGAAGTGAATGACGCTGCCGATGATGACCTGGAATCTGAGAAGGAAGTTGATAATGATTCCGAATATGTGTATTTGAACTATTTTTTCAGTTTATATCATCTTTTGCCTCGTTTCAGAACTATGAAAAGCATTTTCTCAATTCCTCCAGCCAGGAGAAGATCGATCAGTACATTAACTTTGATTAGTGGATTAGAAGGGCCACACGTTTTCAGCGCTTATTACGAATCCCCAGAAACATGGAGTACGATGAGTTTGATTAGTGAAAATATTTAAACAGTATCCAACAATCCACATGAAGGCACTGAATATACATGTCAAATTTAATTGTGTAATTCGTCCAAGAAAAGCTTCTGTTCAGTATTTTATAATGTAAAGGAGGGAACACAATATAGCAGCATTGACAAATGGGAAAGTTGGAGTTTATTTCACTAATAAATAGAATTTTATTTAGAAAATAATTTTTCAATCTATGCAACAAATTTTAAATTGATTGCTTCCATTCAAGTAGAAAATGCTTAGACGACTGAACGTCAAGCAGGAGGGTAGCACTGTCAGACGCTTGCTGGACGGTAGCTAAACCAAAAAGTTGGCTGTTCCCCATTCAGTTCAACTGTGTTAGTCCAGTTGAAATTACGCTTGATAGAAGCTTGACAAACGGTCCTTATGGGAACTGCTAAAGTGTTGAACTGTTGAAGTATCTTGCTCCAAAAAATGTACATTTAATACAAACGCTTAGAAAATTTATATCACCTTCCTTCCATAATTGGCAGATTATAGACCATCCTTACGATTTTCCTAATAGTAGAATCATTGAATACTCGTTATAATATGGCAGTAAGGTACTGCTAATCAATTTCAACATTATCTATAATGGAATTTTAACATTATCTATACTAGCTGCTGTCTAATGGACTGGAAATTAAAAATTTGAATCATGTCTATGTGCTCTCAATTGGTAGAGTCTATTAGTTATTACCAAGAATAAGTATAAAAATGAAAACTGAATCGAGATATATAATTGGATCACATGTGCACAAGTATACTTTATACTACATATAACTAGATGCAGCATAACATACCATCACTATGGGCTGTATTCATGAACGTGACTTACGTTCATCTAAGCATGACTTGGAAAGGCCATTGAACGTGGCCACAAGCTAACCAAAAATTGTGTCATATTATCAGGCACTAATAAACATAAAATAACATACATGAAAAGATAAAGATACTGCACTACATGTAAATTTACAGATACTGTTACATAATTATTACCACACTATCTTTTAAGTTATTATTTTCTGTTTTCGAATTTGAAAAATAATGTAATTTTGATGTAGTGTAGTGAGCGCTATCGGCGAGCAGACCAAAGAACTTCATCCATTCTATTTCGCAGAAAAAGAATTCTATCCTAGTGCCAAAAAAATGTGTAGGTTAGAACTTGATTTATATAAAATGAGTAAAAATAATTTCAATAAGTCAAATATACAGTGAATTACATTGCAATGGTGCAAAAATTTAATATGATGATTCTATTTTATAGTATAGAGCCAATGCTATACTAAAAATGAAGCCAAAATATGATGCAACACAACAATCTAAGAATGGCTTCAAGTCAGCTCTATAGCTAGCTTGGCTAAGAACAGATTTGAGATACCGATTTTAAGCACAACTTGACTTATAAGTTAAGAAGATATCTGAATGAGTTTAATGAATATAAACTTTAGTTTAAGCATGACTTGAACTGGGGGAGTTTATGAGTATAAAGTGAGGTTATAAGACGACCCAGTTGTCCATGCAACATTTATGTAGTGTAAATTCTTATATTAGTGTAAATTGTGTAAATTGTTTAATGTAAATTATTAATGTTAGATTATTTATCAGGAGTCAGATCTATGTTGTGGGAGCTGGGTTGGCACTTTGTTGCTCGCAGGCTTTCACATCATGAACCTGTAAGTGTAAGTATGACTTATTGCCACTAAGTCTGACATCAAAGATTAACTTGGATAAGTCAGACTCAACAGCAATAAGTCATACTTACACTTTCAGGTTCATGATGTGAAAGTCTGACTTATCCAAGTCGATCTTTCACATCATGAACCAGTAAGTGTAAGTATGACTTATTGCCATAAGTCTGACTTATCAAAAAGTAAATTCGTATGGCTTTTTGTGGTGGGGAGACCCTTACGGGTAGTTCCACCTCACCATTTCTTTTTAAAGACTGCTTTTTTTTATGCAACCGGGACCGACGGCTTAACGTGTCCTCCAAAACACGGGTGACTTATCAAAGATTAACTTGGATAAGTCAGACTTAGCAGCAATAAGTCATACTTACACTTTCAGGTTCATGATGTGAAAGTCTGACTTATCCAAGTCGATCTTTGATAAGTCACATTCATAAATACAGGCCTAGGCCATATCTTTATGTGCCCTCTATTATAAACGTTAAAAATAAGTGCACCATGAAATATGGATGTCTTTTCACATGCACAAATCGGTATTGACGTACACACAACGAAACTATGACAGTAAGCCAATTGAAATGTCCAATTGAAATTATTCACCAAAACTTTATAAACAAATGGATAATCAGATTAAATCAGTATTGCAATAGATTAAAAGGATACCACACACTCCAGTGTTACTCCATGAGAAAATATTGAACATCAGATGGCAAAGCTTTTCAACTAATGAATTATTGCAATATTTTTGGAAGTATCATGAAATAAATTTGTAAACGGTTATAATTCAAGTACTCAGTCATAATTATGGATAACCAGAGCACTTAACAGAGATGATTAATATTAAAAAACTTATGAACACAGAGCAAAACCACATTTATTAAGCAAAAGCTTATTGTCTTTTAAAGTGCTTAACAAAGTAGAAAGTTTTAATTACAGTTTGACAGTTTTTGCTCTATTAAATTTCAATTTAAGCATTTGTATCAATCTGTTCAGTCTTTTGTTTGCTTAAAATAACATAGCACTTCCCCTCATCTTCATCAGGAGATGTTTCATCAAGATCAAACCCAAGGGCATAGAAGAATTTCAAGGCTTCTTCATTTTTCTTGAAAACCGTGAGAATCACTTTTTCCATTTTATTAGAAAACCCTATTTTTTCTAATACGTTCATGATGAACTTACCTAATCCTAATCGACGAACATTAGCTACAAGTTGGATTTCATAACAGTACAGAACAGGTTGTCCATAGTCCATATCGAATCTAAAATGTGAAAAAGCAACTGGCTCACCATCTGGAGAGCTGGCAATCAAGTAATAAGCTGAAATGTCAGTCATTTCTTGCTTTTTCTTTTCAAAGTCCCACCCCCATTCACTTTCTGTATACATTTTCTTCATATTCTTCTCTTCCAAACTGTAAAGCCATTCCCACATCACTGGATCAATATCAACTGACCTTTTACAACTAATTTTGAATTGACCATCAACATTTTCATACTTATGATACTCTTCAAATGGCGTAAGAGGGTTTTTTTGTCGTTTAGCTTTGATGACTAGCTTCTTATCAAAGGTCTTTTGTTTCCTGCTGTCATTCTTTTGCTGGACCTTCTTCTGCTTTGATGACTGAACCATTTTGTCTGTAATGAATGAAATGAGAAACATGAGACAAAATAAACAAAAAATTTCAGCTTTTTTCCTGACACTTTCTACTTTTAATTCAAGCTGTCCAGTTTTTAAAAGCAAGATTGAGTAATTTTAATTTGACACTTAAAAAGTTACATTTCATTTATTGGGAATAAGTATGAAATACCATCTTGTTATACAAGCTCTTTTTATACATAAAAAAGAATTATTCAAATTCAAATGTTCTTTATTTCTCTTTTTTTACAAAAAAAAAAATATATATATATAAACAATCTATTGCTTCATTATTTACATTGAAAAATTTGACAGATTGAACATATTATGCTGAACAATACATATTAACAGACTTATGTTAGAGGAAATTAGTCCCCACATGGACCAAAGGTCTGTGAGCAAGGACGAGTTCATAATATAGGTAGGCATACCTAGTTAAGAAAACAGTCTGGCAACACAACTGAATAATAACTGAAAATAGATAACGAACAAAAATTCAAGTTCATAAATAAGCCATGGAAAATGAATTGGATGTAGATAATAAAAAACAAGAGGATGATATTTCCAGGAAAAAAGTGAAGCAGAAGAAATAAAAATGATGATAATTGAAACTAATAATAATTGAATTGAAAATAACACACTTGTGTCTCTGAGAACTAGCTATGGCCTATGAATAATTTAGTATACTATTCAAGGATTCCAGTCAATAATATTCAATAGAAGAGATGCACCAGAAGAGACACACCGAACCAAGCGCATATTAATTTGTATGCATGCATATTCGTTACATAAATCTAATGCTATTTTGTACTTGTTATAGCAATAAAAACTATCTGTACGTTGAAAGAATAAGTTCTTAAGTGTCATCAGCTCCAATAGTCATGCAAAGATATTTTTTTTTTAATTCTGCTCATCAACTTATCAATATGTTCAGACCACTTGAGACGGTCATCAAAAACCACACCCAAGTACCTATGGGAGTACACAGTTTCTATACTCTCACAGTTGCAAGTCCTGTTAAATGGATTATTGCAATTATGAATTTTTAGATTATCAAGATAATATTCAGACACAGTAAATTGGCATGAATTTAGTTTTTGATATACTCAGTGAGAGGACGTTCTGATCAAGACACTTTTTCGCTAGCATGAGGTATTGAAAAGCCCTAACATGACTTATCATCAGCAAAAAGTAACAACTTTCCAGAAGAACCAATTTGGAGATATTGAGAAACAATCTGCAGCCTGCCTGAATGAAAGCTACAGAATCAGGCAAGGGATGTACCCCATAAGTTACACCAATTGCTTCAAGTTTTTTTTTTCGATAGAATTCTCCTGTCAATTGAATCAAAAGCTTTTTAAAAGTATAAAAATATCATCATACCCTTATGAAAGAAATGGCTTCATTGATTTCTGCACCAACATCAAATAGCCATCACTGATAGCCATGTCCCGCCTGAATTCATATTGACTCTCACACAGTATTTAGTTCTCTTAGAGATAGATAATCCATTAATTGTTCCATAACGATCTTTAATAAAAATTTTGGAAAAAAAAACACTTGAGGGGAACAGTCCAAAAAATTTTTTTTTTTTCAGTTTGACAGCCAGATTTTAAAGGATGAGGAAAAACACTGCTTGCAATACTCTAATTTTCAAGTTTGATTATAAGTATATTGGACTTGCGAATGGAAGCAGAAATATAATCGTAGCCAGGGGTAGAACAGCCACACAAGGCGGACAGATGTCACGTGATATAGCCTATACGGCTCAGCTACCGGATTTAAAACAAAATTAGAATTTAGTACATCATTTGTGCCATTGTTTACAGGTTCCTCACACCATTAGTTTTCATCACTTATGCCATTATTTTGTTCTCTAGCTCCCCAAAACTGAATAAACTCCATTTCGAAACAGTAGAGATCGATGACTACAAGAAAGACTCCATGAACCTGTTAGTGGTGGTCACTCATTAATAGGTAAAGGTATGTCGATTACAGCAATAAGAAATACATTTACGTTTTGTGACTTTCACTCAACCTCAGAAAGCTTGAAAATTTGATTCAAAATACGCCTAGTGATCTTTAATGAGGACATGAAGCCGCGGACGCGTTAGAGCTAAACTCAACTTGTATGCCAATTTCTGTCATGAAAAATTTTTTGTTTGAAAACTGAACGTAGTATCAAGTTGGATTTACAGAGAAAATCTTAATAGATTTTGGAATAATTAACGTTTTATCCAAGTCTCTCAACGTTCACTACTTCCTATAGTTTGTTAGCGACTCGATTTTCCCGCCAAGTGCCAAACATGCATAACCTCTACTCATACAGCTCAACTCTCACCGCATACATCATTGATACAAATATACTACAGTAGTATAATTATATTATATTAATGCAGCTCACTGACAGTTTCTGTATTTTCACTTTGCATGAATGTCAAGTCTCTTGACAATCTGCCGTTATGGACACAAATAACGTTTGATGATATATTATGTGATTGTGGATTTCATAGCTTGGAGCATCAAATGAACATTTCAAGCTATAAACTTTACAAACGTTAGGCTATTGTACTTACATGGAAACTAGCAATATCAAAATTACAAATAAACAATCAATTTATCATACATTGACACATTTGAAATTCAAACTTCAAACTTGGAAGCAGATAGCAGAACTGCAGAACAAAACAAAATCAGCAATCATACTATGCTGGAGGGGGACGACAACAAACTGTCCCACCGACAAACTGGTCCATTTCAATTTGCACACTGCCGACAAACGCTCCCAACGACAAACTATCCCACCGACAAGCTGGTCCACAATCCATCTGAGTGGTACCGGTACAGTTTGAAGCAAGGTTCAAACCATATTAGCAGTGGCGTAACGTTTTCCAGTTGGGCCCCCCCGCAACCGATTTTCCGGGCCCCTCAAAATCATATAAATATCCCCCTCACCCTTGCCACCCCCACCCCTCCCTGAAAAACTTGCATAATTATTTTGTGGGCAGTTATGTAAGAACTAAACACCTTTTTATAAATTAAATTTTAAAATTCAATCATGTTTCAAGAGGGGCAAGTCTAATGATTTGGGCTGTAGCGTGCGGGCTTCTGAAAGATGGAAATAGTTGAGAGTTGATTATATTATAAATAATTAATCTTGAAACCTAGAAACCTTGAAATTGATGTCTTCCATAGGATCCACATTCACATCCTCCTTATTGTTAGCACCTTCGCTCCTTTTCCCAGAAAATGTGTTCTCTCAGAATTCGCCTCATTTGCAGACACGGACACAGGTTCAATTTTTAATAAAAAGGCATTTTATCTAAATTACTGCGAAATTACTAAGTCAGGAAAAGATAAAAAAATTAAGAAATTTATTCTTAAGAGACAGAAGATAGAAAACATAAACTTGATCCTATACTTGAAACAGTACTTGATCCTATTATAAGAAAAAAATTCAACTGCGTTGGGAGAACTGACAATTGTTCCAAAACTATTATTTATATACTTATACAATAATCACATAATTTATCCGATATATCAAGGGTATAAATATTCCTTCTGAGCATAATTATTGTTTAAAAATGTCCTAGTCGATAAAAAATAGAAATAACTAAAGCATGACCGTACAGCATCACAATACCATAAACGCAGCATGTTGAAAAATAGAATAGAAATGAAAAAAAAAATGGCATTCCAAATAATAAAATTCATGATCACGAACTCAATAATGAATAAACATACGGTTTACTCTAGGCCAATTTACCAGACACGTGTATCCAACAGGACGATTCAAAAGAGACTGAATTCAAAATACTGTATGAAGAAAAATATTAACTTTAATTTCTACACAACCCCCCACTTTCCATTACTTCGTATATGCTAATATAACTTACATTGAGGAATTCGATAGGAAAATAATATTAATTTCCTCTAATATTTGCACTGTGGAGACATAGTCGTCATGATTTATAACAGTCTAGATAAGTTTGTTTGAAGAGTGTTTTGTCCTCGGTATGTCTCCATTCCCTAAGTCACAACATCCTGCTTCTGAATTCCTTCACTATCTGCAAATTATCTGTTATCTGGGAATTAATTGATAAAGTAAACAATAAACATTGGCCTGACAATATTTAGCCAATTCATTCTTTCTTTCTTCCTTCAGTGTTTCAGTTTTATTTCTTTTGGAAAAAATTTTTTATTTCAGTCTGGGCATGGGCCATTTCTTGAAAAATTATATTTTCATTCTGAGCCCCCTTATAGCCCGGGCCCCCCCGCGCCGCGGGGTCTGCGGGGGTGTACGTTACTCCACTGCATATTAGTTTTGCCTTGA
This sequence comes from Conomelus anceps, assembly GCA_948455865.1. Classification (NCBI taxonomy): domain Eukaryota; kingdom Metazoa; phylum Arthropoda; class Insecta; order Hemiptera; family Delphacidae; genus Conomelus; species Conomelus anceps. The sequence goes on along the minus strand of OX418217.1, from coordinate 59,732,784 downwards.
CCAAAAAGAATATGAGAAAAACTACACTTTCAGACCCGTTTGTGCATCCTCTATTGTTAGATCATTGTAAGAAAGAGACATACAATATACAGGCATGTTGTCAAGGGTCTTATCATAACACATAACATCTATAATGATAATAAGATGATACATAACATCTGTAATGATGATATTTTGATTCGGGCTACTGCACAAGCATAAGTTAATGTCAATGCATAATGTAAATGCTTATTTAAAAATAGTGGATTATGCCATCAAGAGAAACTTAGGCTAATTTTATGATACAATTTGTTTAGACTGCCACTGCAATTTACAGTCAGATTTGTGAATTTGTGATGTAAGTTATATTATGGTGAAAATGTCATGTCTGATTGTCTGTAGCCTACAAATGGTTGATCTTTGGCGAGTAATTTTTTTGGAAGGAAGGGATAATGTGCACGATGATGAGCGAAGGGTCCGACCTCGGCGACCTACTGCATTGCTGCTGTGCAAGCCATTGTTGATTCCGACAAGCGCATCACAGCATCACATTCGAAATCATGCATCAATTGCCACCAAACATTGAATTAAGCCGTACATCTGTGTACAGCATTATGAAGAGCTTCAGCTGTCAAAGGTTTGTGCGAGGTAGATGTCTCGCTTACTGAATGATGTGCATAAGGAGCAGCGAAAAGCGTTAACACTACTTGGTTTAAACCAATGGCGGCAAAATGGTATGCAGCTGGGCTAAAAAAGCTACCGAATAGGCGATCAGAAGTTGGCCGAAAGATCGATCGTCACGAACTCTGGGCGGCATAAATCGGCAGCAGTGTAGTGAGTTAGTTGCATTGTTTATAATTGCTAACATTGGGAAACTTATCATAAAAACAGGATTAAGAAGTCAATTGCGATTTTTTAAGGAAATCTAATCTAGAAAAAAGGAAGAACCTTGTAGAGAGTAATCATATTTTTGATGTGGAGGAGTGCGAAGGTATTATACATGGAAAATTGATGGGACAAACTAGCATCAATCCTGTTTTACAATCTTTTTGTCAAAAAATTTCCACTTTGTTTTTCAAAAGTCAACTGCCTAAATCCGCCACTGCTTACAATAAATTAATATTTTGCAACAATAACAAAAACATAACATCAAAGTTGTTAATAGGTTACCTTTAAATGCTAGACATGTAACTTTTAGAAGGTTCAAAACTACAATACAGGAGTGGTTGAAATCCAAACCACTATATTCACTTCAGGAATGGCAGGATATGAGCATGGAGGGTCTTGCTTTTGAATGACTTGTCTCACTCAATGTTTAATGCTTTGGGCTATTTTTTGTATGACTGACTATTCTCCTTGTTTTGTGCTATATTATGTTTGTATGAACGTGACTATGTCTATTGTGCTTCCTGTACTTAATGACAATAAAACCATCTATCTATCTATCTATTAGGATTGATTTCTTTAATTACAAATATCAATCACACAAGTGCATAGAAAGCGTCTAATTTTCATCAATCAGCAATCTTTTACACATGAAATAATTTGTAAATATAATATAACTCACTTAGTCCTTCGAACATTAGAGATCCATTTCTTCTGTCTATCCTTTTCGTAAGGTCGACCAGGAAATGAATAAAATGAAACACCTTTTCCTTCTGTATTCTCATAGGTATTACTGCACCCATATACACAACACATAATACGGCTCTCGAGCATTTTTAATATGTTTGCCTAAAGAAATATTCTTTTGAAAAAACGTATTTGAAGTGAGACAATTTAGCACACGAATTAATGGCGATCAGATTTTGACTCACTAAGTTAGTGCAAGATCCTCCGCTCGGAGCGTTGTCGGTCGATCTCCAGATCGCCTATAGATATGAAGAGTGCTAGAAAAGGGATGGTAACTATGTTGAAAAATGATATACAGAATTATAATCAATAGTTTTGAAGGTGTTCAGATTTGTTTTAAGTTTTTTATTGGATAGGGAAACTTATTTTATGAATACTCCTTGTAATATCGATTTCCCCAATACATCAATTATTGAAGAATCGATATCTCCAACATACCGATTATTAAAGAATAGGTAGTTCGATATGTTGGTATATCGATAGCTTGGCCAGATAAATATATTGAACATTTCTTCAGTGAACGACAAACTTTTCCACCGACAAACTGGTCCACATTCCAGAGTGGTACAGGTTGTCGGTGCGTGCACACGACAACCTGGTCCAGAAAATCTGGACCAGGTTGTCGGTGTTACACTTTGTCGTTGGGATGGTTTGTCGGGGTCCCGCTGGAGGTTAGGTTCAATAGATCAGAGATACATAGATAGGTTAGAAATTTCAAAATAAAGAATCGCGTGGTCTTGACTCTTGATTTTTTTGCAGATAGAAATAGGTTACAGTCAAGTTTTATTGAATAAATAACGTTTATTTTTGAGAAAGGATACTGAAATCCTACCCATCTTTATTATGAAAAATTTCGATTTTTGTAAAAGAAAAAAATGTTTTTGATGACATCTATGAGCTAGGTCTTCTATTGCCCTACCGTCCATACGAGGCATGCCGCATGCGTCTATTCGGATCACACTGTCCTTCTACATTTTCAGGTTATGTTATGTGCATGTGGTCCTTCGAATGTGTCGTTTATTATATTAGTTTAATTCTTATAATATAAATAAAACAGAAAAAATAATACAAGTTTCATCTTCCTGGAGCATCAATGTAAGTTTTCTTCAATAACATTTTCCTCATTTATTATAAAATTGATGTTCCGGCTGGATAAAATTTTTGGAATCTGAAGTTTATGTTGGTTGAAAATGTATTAAGTCAAACAGTTGTTATGCCTATTAACATTTCTGTCCACATTCTTCAACAATTCAGGCTAAAGTTTTAGGTATAGTATCAGCAAGTTTTCAATCTATTCCAATTTAAATTGACTTCTAATCCAATTTTAGACCCAAATTACTCTTCATGGTTTGACTCGTAAATAATAAGCATCAGTAGTTATCGTTCGAATCGTAAGGTTGACGGTTATTGAACTATATTCAAAACAGTAACATACTTTTTGTTTAACAGGAGGCCACTTATTCAAAAACGGTGGTAATTGTGCCGCAGATGTTAGCAAGAAAAAAATCACTTGAAACTTCACTAAATTGTAGTATTATGTATCTCCTGATCACAATTATTAAGTTTTTAAGTGTCGGTCTCAATTAATTAATTATTCAATATTAAAAACTCACCTTTTGAACTGAACCCCAAAATTTATCTTTAGCAATTAACTTGAATTGAGTGTTTAGAATGCATGCCTCATTGCAACACAATAATTTGCATTCTAGTTTATGAATTATTTACTCATACAATTTATCTATTCAATAATAAAAGCTTTTTCAATTTGTTCCTTAATCTTATCACTTGATGCATTGTACATACTTCTACATAATATGTTGCCACAGCCTGGGTTTTGGGCGCTTGGGCCTTCTATTTCTTTAACTTATGAATTTTAATGACTGTGACTAAAGATGATGTATGATAATATCATAGAGTGCTACAGAATCTGAAACTTTTACTCTGCTTTTGTTTTACTCTGAACTCACAGATATATTGTAATGAGAATATATTTGAAGAGTAATACATTTTATGTTGAATAATAATTTTTGACTGTTATTTTCCAAAATGATATTATTTCTGATTGTAAAAATGTTAAAGTAACAAAAAAATTATCAAAGAGATTTTTTGCATTAGGGAATTGATGAAAACATAATAATGGTCACTATAATTAATTAGGCCTAATATAGTGACAGAATATCGGGAATACATTGATATTATATCACAATAAATATCATACCGGTTTCAATATATTGATAATTTTGGTATTGATACTCCATCCCTACATTGAAAAAAGGAAATAACCCAATTTTCATTGTTTATCATGGCGGAACCTTTGAATGATATGGGTGTTATCCTTAAGGACGACCTAACAGTTTGATCGACCTACTGCTAGCACAGCCTGCTAGCAGTCCACAATTCTGTGTGGTACGCATAACCAAACCTAACCTAACCTAACCTGGCTAGGCACAAATGGTGTCCTCCCAAATGATGTGTGTTTGTGATGCCTTGTGCCTAATTATAGAAATTCCCAACCAACCCAGCCTTGCTAGATCAAGGTTAAATGTGACATGTAATTTGCATATGCATCCTAACCTAACCAAAGCTAGCCTAACCTAACCAAACCTAGCATTGCTAGATTTTTAGCATTCCAATTCAGCAATTTCAGGGTAGGTTTGGTTAGGTTAAATATCACAAACTGCACCCACTATTTAGACTCATGGGCTCAGAATATGATCTTTATCATTGCCAGTAAATGGAATTTTACTGAAAACCAAACTTGAATAAATTAAATATACCGTATGTAAAATTTCATTTACTGGAAAACGGTAAAAGGCTTGAATAAACCAATGCAGGCTCCCATAGCACACCCGTTATTACTGATGTCATGGATGTAATGATATAGATGGCACTGATATATTGATGGCACTCCATTGCTCTAACTATCTGTTCGTCTGTGATGTTATGCTTGAGGTACTATAAAGGCTTTACAGAGCCATAGTTATGTTCAAAAGGTGAGTTTTTAATATTGAATAATTAATTAATTAATTGAGACCGACACTTGAAAACTTGATAATTGTGATCAGGAGACATAATAGGCCTACTACAATTTAGTGAAGTTTCAAGTGATTATTTTCTTGCTAACATCTGCGGCACAATTACCAAAACGGTTATGGAATCAAAACAAATAAGAAATCACTCAATATGTTTCATAATTACGTAAAGAAAAGAGTTTATATAAACATGGGTCCAAATGCTTTGTTACAGAAATAAAGTTGGCAGCAACTGCTATCAATTCACTCATTTATAAATCTCTTGAGCGTTCATTATTTAGATCTCACATTAAACATGGTTCATACAAAAGAAGCTGCAAAGCTGAATGGAACTCGTTGCAAGTATGAAAGTACCGCAATTATCAAAATATTATTTCACGGAAAATACATTTCTTTTTCAAGATTTAAGTTTTATTAACTTTGTTGAACGAGCGTAGTGAGTTCTTAGTTTTGACTTGTGACTCGAGGCTCGCGGCTTTTTCTGTATGTTTGTGTGTATGTTCGACGATAACTTTTGAACGCTTTAACCAATCAACTTCAAATTTTAAGCACACATTCTTGGAACCTTAATACAGATCAAGTTCGTTTGCCAATGAAATTGACCCACTCCTTCATCCTTTTTGAGGCGAAACAAAAGTATAGGTTCTCAGCCCTTCATCAATATATCTATATATTACTTTATATAGAAAACAGTTGTTTTCACCATATGGAATTTGCAATAGATTTCAAAATAAACATGTTTTGAGTTATCATCAGCTGTATGTTAATCAATGCGATCAGAATTTTTATAGAACCTCTATCAGCTGATATACTAATTTCATTGCCCTGATATATGGATGCACGGGTATTAGAAGAGAACGGTAGGGTCCACACGCATTTTCCCCTTCCGCTCCGCCTGCATCGTGACGTCACCGGTGCTCGGTGAATAGAGCACCACTCGCATCTAGACATAGAGCCCAGTCAATTTAGTTTCAGTTTTCGTTCAATAAGTCAAGTAGCGTTGAAATGGTTCATATAAAGGTTGTAGCACGAATATTTCTGAACATGAAAATACAATAACTTACTTGATTATAATAATATTTAACGAAATAATCGGGTTCAACAGAAGTCAGTTCATGATGTATGACTTAGCACTGTATAATCTCTGCAGAACTACTGGTAAACTGGCTCTATTTATTAGTTCAGGTGACAGCGATTAGCAGCAGTGAGCACCAGTTACGTCATCGGCTCGCTAGTCTACTGCGCATCCACCTCGTGAACCCTACCGTTCTATTCTATTACCCGTGTATGGATGTATAAACAGCTGTTTTTTATGTGGTAAATATAAATTTACTCTGTAGATACACTAATTATTCCATTGTCCTGTTATATAGGTATATGAGTACGGTAGGTCTTTTTTGCGGAAAATAAATCTGTGTATCAGAGCAGCAATGAACTTGAACTTCAAGTGATAGATGTCTTGTGAATTTTATCTGAATCAGTACCTTCAAAACAGCCGCTTTTCGTCACCACCTTCCCCTGCGATTAGCTTCCCAAGCGAGTTCTCCAGCCCGTTGTGCTCATTAGTTATTGCGATCAATGAAACAATTTTCTCAACAAAGCCAGTAGAGAGTTTAATCATTCAATAGTCTAAAATGTACCCAAAATTCATAAATCAGGGTTTTTATTGGATTAAAACACACTATAGTTGAAAGCAAACGTATAAAATCATTGTGTTTTAACCAATATCACCATATTTTAAGACTACAGGGTGTGTTTTTGGCTATTAAATGATCAAACATTTCATTTTCAAAATTAAATTTTCATTGAAAAAATTGACAAATAACAACGTTTCTCTACTTCTCTATAATGTTTCCCTACAACTTGAAAACTGTGTTTTTATAAACATTTTAAATGGAATCTGTTCAATTTAACACCTAAATGATGACCATAGAAATTTTTGAATGAGTTAATTGAAAGGAATTCAGCCACCTCTATCTCTGTAACGAAGCGATTCCGGATATGTTTACGTCAACAGTTTTCTTTATTTTGATGAGGGGGAATCAGCTAGAGCAATATGATAGATTCCTCCTGAAACGCGCTATATCCATAAACCCGTTATCCATAACCACAATGTATAGGCTATGTTGTTTTCTCTTTCTATTGTTGAATGTTTCTTCTCTCCTTTTGCATAAGGATCGTGTCTATCCTATAGCTCACGCATCAAATTAGGATGTTCTGAAAAATTACGGTGTTGCCAGATATGGGACCTCAATTCACGAATTAACAATACTAATAATTAACTAACAATTATTGTGCAATGTTGCACAAGTCGGAAGTAAGCTGTTTCCGGTTTTCGAGTGACTTCATTTCATGACCTGTCACGGCAATGTAAAACATAAAAAACTTCGTAAAACAATGTAAAACATCAACACCGCAATTTTTCAGAATCGCCTTATTTGACGTAAATTATAGATGCTCTATTTTGTCTTGGGATTTGCAATAAAATTTTAATTTTCCAGATGGAGACAGGAACAGGTGTTATTATTGGTTTCGGTGATGAAAACAATGATGACGTGTCTGATTTAAAAAAAGCTAACAAATCAACCGCTTCTGGTAAAAAGCAAGGTGGTTTTCATGTATTTGGACTAAGCCATTATGTAATAAAAGGAATTCAGAAGAAAGGATATAAGATCCCAACTCCAATTCAGAGAAAGGTAAGCTCATGAAAAAAGAAAGTCAACCTATCAATCCTTGACCAGCATGCTATACTGGATAGATTTCTTCATTAGGTAAATTCTATAAAAATTAATCTTTACTTCATGCATCTGCTCTTATCGAGAGGCATATGGATACAACAATTTTTTAAAAACTCACAATTTGGTCTTCATACAGCTAATAAAGTAATATACGCCTTTATGAATGAAATTATTGTAAATGATGAATGATTTTTATTACCTCAAAGTACAATGTGCAATCGGTTCGTCAAATTCAGTAACTGTAGACATGACTTATTCTAAAGTATAAAATTACATTGTGTAGAGTCACACTATGTCAAATTGCCATAATGTTCAATGAATATGTCTCATATCCTCATAAAACGCTTTCAACGTGTCATAAGGAATACCAAAAGAAATAATTAATCGAGTACTTGGACATTTTGAAGTAGTTCTAAGGCTATCAAGACTAAGTTTGACCTTTTTCTGGGTTATGCATCTACCGTCAACCGATTCTGTGAAAAATAGTGGGCGGAAATGGTTAATCACTCCAGAGCTAGGTCGTTATTCGAATAGCTTTTTTTTGGAGTGGGAGAATCAGGATATTTGACAATAAAAGTTGGAGTGAAAGGTTCTGTTGGTTGTCAAAGATTTTGTAATTGGAATTCAGAAACATGAGAGTTAGATTTCATCGTATGTAAAGGATAGAGCAGTGTATGCTTTCAGAATTATCATAATTAGTGTAAGATATAATAAATTATTTAAAAAATTAAATCATGTGTTTCGAGCTTTATCAAATCTGACACCTCATGACAGTCTAAGAATTTCTTACAGAAGACTAAAGCAATCTCATTCATAGTCCATGATTTATATTAGTAAACATTATTTTCTATTTAATTCAGTAACACTTCCATCCTGATCAAGTTTAAATTATTGACTATGTTTAGATTAGGATATGACCTTTTCTTTTTTCTATGTATGTTGCAAGTTTATGTTCATATATTTTGTATTATAACGTGATCTATCCAGGGATGCCTGGGAATGGGTCGAGATATTGGAAATAAATGAAATCTTAATTTGAGCCAATCCATCTTTCTGCTCTTATTAATCTCCATTTCTAATCAGTTAATTCAAAGTAATAAATAGTTAAAAAAATATTTCTATGGAGTCGGACATTCACTCTGGCCAATTCATTATATACTTCATATTAAAAATATATTTACTGGAGATGATTAAACTAGTAGCCTAAACTTTGTTTTCATTCTGTTCGTTGTAAAAGATGCCAGCTTATTTATTTATAGATATGTTCATGTGCAAAGCCATGTCTGTATCAGTACTCTCTTTTATGTTTTTTTCCTCAGACTATACCTTTGGTCCTTGAGGGTCGAGATGTTGTTGCAATGGCCAGAACTGGAAGTGGTAAAACTGCTTGCTTTTTGATACCGCTATTTGAAAAACTGAAGCGGCGTTCATTGAAAAGTGGTGTGCGAGCACTGATACTCTCTCCAACTAGAGAGTTAGCAATTCAGGTATGTTATAAATGCGTCATTCCGCTCTCATACCATTTCCTTTATTTGTTCATATGACTCAATTTCTTTATCATTTTTAATTTTATTTATATTTTTTTGTAATTTCTTTATTTGACTCAAGGTCTAGGCTAAATGAAGGCGTCAAATTTTCTATTCATGACGAACTGAAAGTAGCATTGCAATTATAACATTAAAAATTATAGCATTGCAAAAATAACATTCGACGACTATAGTCGAAATAATTTTGTAAAATTTAAATATTCCACTCATAATTCAACTTGAACTTTAACAGATGTAAAAACGTTATTCAACTGCCATTCAGCTTCATAGCAAGTATTTATAACTTTTAAAAAATTTGTAGATTGCAAAAATGATATCATGCATTTTATTTTCCAGACGTTGAGGTTTATGAAAGAAATTGGTCGATTTACTGGTATACAATCAGCATTAGTTTTGGGTGGAGATGCGATGGAGTCCCAGTTTTCTGCTCTTCATAATAATCCAGAAGTAATTGTTGCTACTCCTGGTCGTTTCCTTCATGTTTGTGTTGAAATGAGCTTGAAGCTGAATAGTATTGAATATATCGTCTTTGATGAGGCTGACAGGTCTGTATGATTTTTCATGACGTTATTTTTGTGATGAGTATAGCTTTCTGTGTTATTACTCAGTTAGAATCATTTTAAAATTAATCAATCCTGTAGGCCCAACTTCCCTTCCATTCTAAAACTCGATTTTTTTTTCAAATTATCTGCTCGTAATTAGCATGTTCCTATGAGGCATAGTTTTCTCAAAAGGATCTTGAACCTACAGTTTCAAGTGTATTTCAAAGCACCAAAATGCTGATAATATAGCAAAATTCAAGCGGTCGTGACCTATAACACCACGATAGCACGGCGCCACGCTCACCGCGTGGTCGTTAATTCCACAGATGTTATTATTCAGGGACTCATAGCATATTCAGTGAACCTGCTATAACCTTTTGGTGATAAAGCGTTAATTCAATATCTATTTTTCATTTTTGAGTTTTTTTTAGTATCATTGACCTCATTAGTGCAAGGTCCTGCCTCATTTGAGGGTAATCCATAATAAAGAAGAATAGTTCCAGTGATTTGGAATCCACTTGAAACTGTAGGTCCACCATGTTTCCCAAATGATGAATCATTTTCCTACTTTCAGTTCATATTCTTTGAGTTTTTAATGTGACTTAATTTTTCAGGCTCTTTGAAATGGGTTTCGGTGAGCAGCTACGAGAAATTGTACAAAGACTCCCAGAAAACAGACAAACTTTATTGTTTTCAGCTACTCTGCCCAAAGTATTGGTTGAATTTGCCCGTGCAGGACTGGTTGATCCAGTTTTGGTCAGGTATGAACCTTTTCTAATCCATCGCTCATTAGCTAAAACTTCTTTGGGCTTTGATTGTATTGAATATTTTCATTCTCATTGAATGTGTATTGGAGAGCGAATGTGTTCTTTTATAAATACTGTTGCAGGTTCTAATAGCTAAAATAAGGCTGGCAACACTAAAGTTCACACTTGCACTTTATTTATACAAAGTTAGTCTACACAAATTAATTGTAAGTTCAATTAATTAAATAAAAACAGATCATCAAATGACAAGCTAATGCCTATTTTCAGTAATTATTTACAAGATTTAATGAATAATTAATTACAGGCTGATCAATAACAAAAGAAACTAGCGTCCAATAAACTTTACAATAATGCAGAAAGAAATTATAAAAAGAGCAACTATCACTTACAAAAACACAGTCCAATTCGTCATTTGACTGTCCCAAATAATATCACTTAACGCAACGTCTTTAAACTATTAGTAAGCTGCATAAACAGTAAACACTTGACACTGTCTAAAGACTGAATAAAGCACTGTTTACTCCACTGGCACTGGATTGTCTCTTCTACAAGATCTGTTACACAATCTGTCACACGGGTTTGTAAAACGTAACTGTCATGCACGCTTTTGTAAAACTCAACTGACTCACTGGTTCACGTGGACTCCTTTATATAGCTGTTGTAGTTGTATAATTCCAAGAATTGGAGCTCACCAGACACTTCGAGAATTTTCTCAATCGTTCTAGACAAATGTAGAATTGATGAGAAGATTGATTGAGTGAGAGAGTTGCAGACTTCAACAATAGGAATGACAAAGACATCTAAGGAGAGAGAATTAGAAGATTGGATTGGATGTCGAAGTCACGAAGTCATGTCCAGCCATGAAAACAATAGAATGATTTAAATAGAACAAGTGCGTGACTAACTGCCTGTTTGCTTCCATAGCACTACCCCCACCTTAAGAAATTGTTCTGTCCCAGAACAATGGCACCTTAGATGGCTGATGTCTTCCTTGACTGCTGGCCAACTCCTCCTTAACCCTCCAAGGGTTGTAGATGCAAATGGTGATCTGGATACCAGTGGATTGGAACACTTCTTGCAGCATTGGCTTCTCAATTTCCCAGTCCAAACCATCATAACCACTTCCAAGCCTTGGTATGCCAAGTTTCCTCACTCCTAATGTCTGCCTCCTGTCCCTCAGCTTAACCAAGCAAGTCCACAATGTGTCATATGTTGCCTTCACCTCAGGCTGCATCTTAGTCACCAGGTAGGAGAGATGTTGACCATCCCGCTGCAGATGAAGAACATTTCCTTCTGCTGGTCCCTGCTGCCTGCTGTTCCAGGTCCTTGAGACCACCAAACTTCTTCCTGAAGACTGTAGCAATGCCTCGAGATTCTGCCAAGTTGCTGGTGACACAGTGAGCCAGTGCATACTCCTTTGGCAGGGTGAACAAGTCCCTCTCCCTTGTCTGGAACATTTTTCCTCCTGGTACCAGCATGTAGTCATCAGCAGACTTCTTCAGGGATGTAGTGCACGTAGTTGATTTAGTTGCATTGTTATTACCACTTTGGTCAGCCATGATGTCATGCTTCCCCTTCTTCTTCCTGCTTGCCCCCTTGGTGCTGTTGCCTTCCACCTGCAAGATTGGTCTTTCTTGCTTCAAGTGATTCTGACCAGGATCTCTTTTCTGTTTCTTCCAGAGTGGGCCTCCTTCCTCTGGACCAGAAATCACTGTAGTCCTCCTCAGCATACTCTCCTTGGCATTTCTTCCACAGGACTCCCTTGAGAGATCACTTACATTCCTGTCACAAACTCCTGGTTGATGGACTGTCTTTATGGATTTATCTGTTTGTCTCCTGCTGGTCTGCTTCCTCATCCCACAACTGCAGCATTGAATCTCCTTCTTGCCAACTCCCAACTGTTCCAGGACTAATTCCACAATCTTCTGAATTGTGCTTTCTCTAGTTGTTTCAGTTCCCACAGCCCTCACCTTGGAATCTCCTGGCACTGACTGCAAAACGGCTTCATACTCCAATGCCTGGGCTAGAGCTACTCTCAGTGTTTTTGGTCTAGCTACCTTGACTATAAGCTGAGTCTCTGGTGTCCTCAACCCACTCAGAAACCTTTCTACTGCTAGGCTTTCATATATGCTGTCATCAACAGAGGGATATGCATTCCTCACAAGTCGAGCAATAGCAGCCTCAAACTCCTGCAGTGATTCATTCGGTCCTTGAACTCTCTTATTGAGCTGAAATCTGTACAACTGCTCCATGTGCTTGTTGCCAAACCGCATCTCCAGGCGTTTCCACAGCTCACTGAAGTTCCACTTTTCAGCTGATGGAATTGAATGAAGAATTGCCAATGCTTCCCCTCGGAGATTCATCACCAAAACATAGGCCTTTGTTGTGGATGACCAGCCATGGAACTCTGCTGCTGTCTCAAAAAGCGTTTGGTAGTCTTCTAATGGTGTCTTCCTATCATAGGTTGGCAGCCCAGTATGCTGGGGAAGAGTTACTGACTGCTTATCTTCCTCCTTCCTTTCCAGCACTGACTTGTCTGAGATGGCTAGGTCTGGAATATCTGAAGATCTATTCACTTTGTCATGTCTGCTTGAATATCCAGCACCGCACTCCAGCTTCTTGAGTCGATCTTCCATTGTTTTCAAATCCTCTTTTACCTTACTGACTTCTTGATTAACAGAATCAGCAAGATTTTTAACTTTCTCTTCCATGGCTTCTTGAAATGAGGTGCTATTTCCTGTAATTTTCCCTCCATAGATGCCATATTCTCTTGAAGTTTGCCCTCCATGGATGTAATATTCTCTTGTAGTTTGTCTTTCATGGACGCCATATTGTCTTGAAGTTCACCCTTCATTGATGTGAAGTTCTGCTCCATGGATGTAATATTCTCTTGAAGTTTGCCCTCCATGGATGTAATATTTCCTTGAAGTTCACCCTTCAGTGATGTGAAGTTCTGCTCCATGGATGTGAAGTTCTGCTCCATAGAAGCAAGTAATTTCATGTCAGTAGTCTCAAAGAGGTAGGTTGCTGGATCTTCTCCTTCTGCCAATAACGCCTCACGAAGCCGGTCCTGTAGAGTTGACTTTTTTCCATATGTTTCCAAATCACGGTCTTCTAGCTCCCGTTTGAGATCAGCCACTTTCAAATCACATAATGTAATTTTTCCAGCCATTTTATATTAAACTTGGAAGAAATCCCACTTCTGACACCAATTGTTACAGGTTCTAATAGCTAAAATAAGGCTGGCAACACTAAAGTTCACACTAGCACTTTATTTATACAAAATTAGTCTACACAAATTAATTGTAAGTTCAATTAATTGAATAAAAACAGATCATCAAATTACAAGCTAATTCCTATTTTCAGTAATTATTTACAAGATTTAATGAATAATTAATTACAGGCTGATCAATAACAAAAGAAACTAGAGCCCAATAAACTTTACAATAATGCAGAAAGAAATTATAAAAAGAGCAACTATCACTTACAAAAACACAGTCCAATTCGTTATTTGACAGTCTCAAATAATATCACTTAACGCAACGTCTTTAAACTATTAGTAAGCTGCATAAACAGTAAACACTTGTCTCTGCACTTGACACTGTCTAAAGACTGAATAAAGCACTGATAACTCCACTGGCACTGGATTGTCTCTTCTACAAGATCTGTAACACAATCTGTCACACGGGTTTGTAAAACGTAACTGTCATGCACGCTTTTGTAAAACTCAACTGACTCACTGGTTCACGTGGACTCCTTTATATAGCTGTTGTAGTTGTATAATTCCAAGAATTGGAGCTCACCAGACACTTCGAGAATTTTCTCAATCGTTCTAGACGAATGTAGAATTGATGAGAAGATCGATAGAGTGAGAGAGTTGCAGACTTCAACAATAGGAATGACAAAGACATCTAAGGAGAGAGAATTTGAAGATTGGATTGGATTGGATGTCGAAGTCACGAAGTCATGTCCAGCCATGAAAACAATAGAATGATTTAAATAGAACAAGTGCGTGACTAACTGCCTGTTCGTTTCCGTAACAATACTATCCTAGAGTGTAGTATGAATGAGTAGCTTTGAGAATTAAAATGTGAGTTGCTCAATACATTTGAATACTCTAAATGTATGCTTGAATGCATAATAATCGAGCTTGACAAAGCTCATTAAAAGATCACTCTATAAAAAAAATAAAAAATAATAGTCTGTGTATCACGAAAAATGATTAAACCTTTTTATATGTATACATTTAACAAAATTTCACATAAAACCACACAATAGAGCAAGACTTGTGGCGTGTGAAATGTCAACAATTTGGAGACAATGGGTGAAATGAAAAATGGGTGAAATTATAATAAACATGAGACATATACATAGTTCAGTGTTGGAATAATAAAGCTGACAAAAGAATGTAAAGCCTATATGCCACCTTACTTGTAGAGACTTTACATGTACAATACCTTTAAAAAATCGTCAAGTGTGTATGTGCAAGTGATTGGAAATAGTATATTACATTACTAGGCTGGAAAATAACTTTTTCCTCCACCTAATATCAAAAGTCGCATTTTACTCCCTGGAATCGAATACTAAAGTACTACTTTTTCTCCCTAGGGACTAAAAGTGATTCTAGCGGGACTAAAAGTAATCACTTTTACTCCCTAGGGAGTAAAAGTGATTCCATAAGAATAACCTGGGAAGAAGTCCGACAACGCCGCGATTGAAGAGAAAGGAATGTGGCAACACTGTCGTGGTCGGTAGAGGAAAATTCAAGAGAGCTGTATTTCGATCTTTGGAATATTTAGATCTAGGAAATAAGTAGCTGTATTTCGATTGTGAGGTTATGTTCAACCGTTTGTTTTTAAAAAAATAGTGTGAAAGCGTGAAGGTAAAGTAAAATTATACATTGTTATAGGTATTGGTGTAGGTGGAGGAAAAATGTTGTGTGCATCACGGGACTAAAGTACTTTTTCTCCCTCAGGGAAATTGTCGACCTCGGCTACGCCATCGGGCGACAACAGTTTCCCTCAGGGAGAAAAAGTTGCACTTTAGTCCCTAGATGCACAAATAACTATTTGCCGGTTGAGCATATGATAGTTAATGCACGAGGCGCAGCCGAGTGCAGAAACGTGAATATGTGAGAACCGGCAAAAGTTTACAGCCGTGTAATGTACGATATTTTTTGTTACACTTGATAGAAAGGCAAGATACAAGCAGCTGGATAATATGCGAGACATTCAAAAGTATTCAAGACAAGTGAATCAGCTGCTTTATTAAGATTCAGAATTTGATGGGCGAATTCCCAGATATAAACCAAAATAATGATAGCCTAGTGCAATCAGCTGGATAATAATCGAGACAGGTATTGGTATTGAGTCATAGGTAATGTAATGAGTTGACTATATATATACATATAATATATATATGTCCATATGTGAGTCAACGGAAAAAATTTTGCCGCACGCCATATGTTTTTTCCTATCTTGTACGGCTATAAGGCCCTATTTGTCAGCTGATTTTTCCGATCTAGTACGGAAAAGAGGCACTTTCCATACGTGACAAATCTATGGAAAGTAGCTACTTTCTATCAAGTGTAACAAAAAATAGTTTGTAAGATGTCCATTTTTAAATGTAGTGCAGTGGCAGATGTTGATATCCTTGATCTATAATAAAATCAGTTTGTAAAGCAGTAAATCATCTGGGTGGAATGGAATTCTGTTACTTGCTCTAAAAAGGACTTTTCACTGCACAACCACTCTCCCATATCATGAGTCTCTCATTCAAAGCAGGTGAATTTCTAGATGTCCTCAAATACACAAACATAAGAAAGGGGATTCACAGGAAATTTCAAACTAGGCCGATTGCCAATGGAACACCATTATCTAAAATATTTGAAAGGGCTGCTTACATACAATTGAATAGGTTTTTAAGAGGAATTATAGTCTCTTCTGCATTTCCAAATTCGGTTTTAGAAGGAGTAAGGCTATTTAGGATGCTGTCTTTTGTTTGGTTTGGATTCTCTTAGTACCTTGGATGGCTAACTTTGTATATTTTGTTATTTCTCCAAGCGTCCAAGGCTTTTGATTGTTTTACCAAGATTTTCTTCTCTCCAAGTTGTGGCACTACTGTCACTATGTGATGTGAGTAGTGAGTAGATTACATCTGATTCAACTCCTTCTTGGGTAGACACTGTTAGGGGCTCTAACAATACAATAATGATGGCAATACTTTAAAGTAACACTCGAACTTTATTAAATTTACACAATTACCTCACAGCAGACACTAATAAGTACCCAAGAAACTCAAAGAAACAAACAGTTTAATAACGTTCAACTAACAATTAATATTTCTATAGCAAAATTAATAACTGTCCAAAACTAGTTAATAACTTTTAATGGGTCAATAAATAACCCAATAATAAGTGTCCAGCAAACTGTTCAATAACTCACTAATAAACTAAGCACAATTATTGTCACGCAATTATTTTTATCGCACTAAAATGCTGAATTAAAATTGTACTGTGTATAGCACTGCGTTGTACTGCCACGAAATGAACTGTCACATACGAACTTGTTATCCGGAGATCTGAATGATAACTGACTGACTGCTGACAAACAGCCCTTTTTATAGTTTTGTTTCCAGAGAGTTCTTGTCCAAATCTTTCTAATGACACAATATATATATATATATATATATATAATTTTTTTAATTTTTTATTCATAAAAATACATTACAGCAATAATATACATAAATATTTCTATGAAGAATTTCCTCTTATGGGCCGAAGCCTGTGGAGGAGGAAAAAGTTCCTATCAGATACAAAGTAAACAATACAATACTTTTTTTTATTGTTGACAAAAAATATCGTCATTGTAAGCTATAAATATAATAAGAAGGGAATTTTATGTCTAACTAGGTTTATAGTGCAGGGAATTATCAATGAAAAGTCCGAAGGCATGCTTGGTGGTATTCTATCGTGGATGATTGGTTCAAAAATGTGGTATGGTTAGAATTCAAAAGATCGTTGAAGAACAGTTAATTAAGTCAATTTCAACACCTGTCGAACTTGCAATGTTTAGGACAAATCTACCAGGAACGGAAAATAATAATAATAAAGTATAGAAATTCAACCTCTAATTGGAGACCCAACTGGAAGAAACTTATCATTAGAAATTATTTCATGCTAATCCCCTAGTATTTCTCCTGTACATCTACTGTTTGGAAAAAAATCTATTTTTATTCTTTGGTTATAATTTGAAAGTACTCTAAAACATTTTTCTCATAAGCAGATATTCCCTTAGGCCTAATATATTTTTTATTCAATTTGCAGGTTGGATGTCGAAAGCAAACTGCCCACAACTCTCGGATTATCGTTTGTTTGCTGTAATACTGATGAAAAAGATGCTGCACTCCTTTGTCTATTGAAACATGCTATTCCTCAGAATGCTCAAACTATTATTTTTGCAGCAACCAGGCACCATGTTGAATATATCAACAAGGTAAGATAATGAATAGTAAATTATTAACAGTAGACTTGATCAAATCTTTTGTTAGCAAGTTTCTACCTTGCTTGATTCTAACTAAAACGGTATTAAAAAATTACATATGTTATTTAATTTGAACAGTATTGATTGCATTTCAAATTTGAAATCAATTGAAGAAAACATTTGTGAACCGAAAATTTTAATTAGAAACCAAAAGACTCAAACTTTTGGGATCTGTGTCAGTCAAAAACTTGGTATAGCATGGAAATTGAATGTAGAAATCAATTCAAGTGCATACAATTTTTGACGCCACTTTGCCTTTTTTGTTGAATACTTTCAATTCATCTGTATAATTTATTGGTAGCTACAGAAATCATTGTTTACTAGGAATGTGAGGTTATGTTTTTGCTGATGATGCGCACATGAGCCTGAGACTTGTACGCTGGAATGAGGAACATGATTACTCCAAGTATGCCAGACTGAACGGGAATCGAACCCGTGGCTGCAGGAGTAGTGTTTAGTCAGAGTCTTATCAGAGATAACGCCCCAATTGATAACACTGCATTGATTCTGATTAATTAATTAAATTCTGATTAAATAACTCTCTTATTCTCAAATCCAATTTCTTTATCAAATCATTTGAAATAATATAGTGAGTGTAATCATGTTTGATGCTTAAATAATGTTATTATTTGAAAGTAATGACACTAAAAGAGTATCCGTTTGATTATTTATAGCTATCATTGGAAATATCCAATTCTATAGATTCGAAGAATGCTTCAGTATTTGTATTTGTCACAATGAATTACAAACGCATTAAAATTATATTGACCCATGAATCTTTTACAATTCTAGATGCTTCAGTTGGTAGGAATTACTAGCACATATATCTACTCAAATCTAGATCCCACAGCCAGGAAAATAAATGCAGCCAAGTTTCAAACTAGAAAAGTGAAAACTTTGGTTGTTACTGACGTTGCTGCTAGAGGTATAGACATTCCACAGTTGGATGCTGTTATCAACTACAACTTTCCTGAAAAACCGAAACTGTTTGTTCATAGAGTTGGTAAGTGTGGTGCTTCATTATAAGCATTTCAAAACTGAATAAACGTTTATGGAATGAAATATCGAAACGCATACGTTTCTCAACGCAAGGAAACATTTCCTCGATTAATTATTTATTCACAGAATTTTAACTTTAAATTGATTTTACTGGACTGTATGGCTGAATCTCAGATAAATGCTACTTCACATAGGTTTTCAGTGTGTCAGGGAATCGGAGTCAGCTCTGGTGGCAAAGAAATAACTCCTATTCGCCATATGAAATGTTGTAAAAACTCTTTAATTGTCAGCTATTTAATGCAGTTGTCAATTTCCGCAGTCGCGGAGATCTTGGGCATAATTCATAGAGTTTTACCACACACTCTCATATCTGATGATCATTCTTGTAACATAAGTATCTGTGAACGCTCTGAAAGAAAACGATAGAAAGCAAGAATGAGCTCCAAAATCAATTTAAAAAATATCATATGAGGAAAATCAGCATTTTAAACAAATCCATTGAGACTTAATGGTATCAGACTAAATTAATTAAGCGTTCATAATTCATTATGAGTATTCATGAATCCTTTTTAATGACTCATGGGTAGGGAAATCTCTTCCATTGATAATCATAATGACCTCAGAATGGCAATTTCTTTCCAAAGAACATAAATTACATTTATTGGATAACGATTTCTATCAAAATTTCCTAGTCATATTGTTACTTCAAATTTCTCTGTTAACTCAATTTATCAATAACCATTCTCGCCGAAAAGGATTAATCTATACACTACTCATATATCATTATCTGAAAACCGTTTCTCGTCTGTTATAGCGTCTGAAAACGTTAGGGTATCACTTGAGACTATTTTGACAGATACAATTTGTTTATTATAATTAGAACTTCTCTTCCAATATTATGAATTCAAATGATATTGAATCTCTTGATAAATTATGGTTGGATCGCTTGATTAAATTTCCAATGCTCTATTTTTTAAATAATTAATGGTGTGCAGTATCAAACAATTGAGTATTCTCCCCTTTCCCTAGTAGAATGAATCAGCAACCAATATATTTTAATTTTCTTGTGAGATTAATAATCTAGAGCATCGTAGCTCATAGAAAATTTCGGGGCTATATTGGAGATTGTGCAATTTTAATTA
Organism: Conomelus anceps; assembly: GCA_948455865.1. Classification (NCBI taxonomy): domain Eukaryota; kingdom Metazoa; phylum Arthropoda; class Insecta; order Hemiptera; family Delphacidae; genus Conomelus; species Conomelus anceps. Next base: position 59,712,865 of record OX418217.1, on the reverse strand, counting down.
TTTACTTATTTAGTTTACTTTTATTTTAATTTTTGTATTTCCTTACTTCCACTATTAATTTAATTTTTTGGCTAATTTTAAGCGAATACTAGTGTTGTCAGGCAACAGAGATCTGTAGACTTGTTTTATCACCAACTTGTTATTTTTTATCCAATATTTCGATCATACATTGAAATCAAATTCTCATTTCACTACAAAAACCTCAAATTATTGAATCAGATCCTCAATATCTCACGCTAGATTTTTCATTTACGATAACTATTAATTTTTTTTTCATTACTGATGATGCCCACATGAGTCCGAGACTTGGGCGTGGGTAATGAGGTGAATGATTACACATAAATGCCTGACGGTAGAGTGGGATTCGAACCCACGACCACTTGAACGACAGCAAGTTGAAGTTGCGACGCCCCAACCAACTGCGCTAAGCGGCCCGCCGCTTATTGTTTAACATTTATAATGTATGTTGAATGTGTCACTCCCAATTTAACTTTTTTTATTTTCGAATTGCGTAGGAAGATGTGCTCGAGCGGGAAGAGATGGTCACGCATATTCCTTGGTTTCAAGTGGGGAAACGTGCTATTTACTCGATCTGCTACTTTTTCTTGGTCGTCCCCTGAACCTCATCAAACCAGGAAAACCGCATGATGATGAAAATTCTGTCGGCTGTATACCTAAAATTCTTATTGAAGAAGAAATTTCAAAAGTTAATAATCTACTGGAATTAAACTCTGATCTGGTAAGGTTCGCTCTAGTCAATGACAATTTCCTAATTTCTTGAACCAACTCCAATTATTTTTAAACTCTTAAAAAATTCAACAAATTGTCATGAACGAACCAATCATATTATTACTATTTCAAGTGTTGATTAATGAGTATTTTTAATGAGCAATGATTATTGTTATTGAGTATTCATCATACTCAAAGCATATGCTTCCTCAACATTTAGTGAGTACACAACACTTATCTTACTGATTGAACTTTGATCTTGAATCTTGTCAGTTGTGGACTCTTGAATAATTCTCCTGTTTTAGTCAAATTTTTATAATGTATTCAATATAATCAGACTAGCCTCGTAATTCACAAAAATGTAGTGTTTTGTACTTCGACTTTCCAATTTCAGAGCAGTCAGCTAAGAGTGTCCAAGAATGCTTACAAGCAATATCTCCGTTCCCGGACAGGAGCTTCGCGAGAAAGTGTGAAAAGAGTAAAGGAGGTAGATTGGTCTGATGTCGGTCCACTCAAAATATTTGCATCTTCTGATCAAACAGAAATTGAAAAAGCTAACTTCATTTCACAAATGAAACAATATCGGCCAAATGGGGTAAGTTACCCAAACTTACAAAGTATTCACTTTAAAATAAGAATTCAATAGAGGAGAAAGGCTACAGTACCAGTTGAAAGAATAGAACTTGAAAATTTGGTTATGGATTTTCGGTATCAAAAATTTATTCAAAGTCATCTACTTAATATATAACTTCTTTACTGTGTATCATTTTCAAAATAAAAACCCATTTCCAGTCTTCAGATTTTTTTGTCGTGACTGGATAGTGAGTTAGATTACTATACTGTTCACTCTCACTCCTCGAGCTCTTATTTATATCTGATTCAAACATAAAATTGTAAATCATTCAGCTTTTCAAAGTCTTTCATAGTAGTTTACTCATAGCGATTACTCTTGCTCCCTCGGTTGGTCGAACCAGAATTTTTCCGTTTTTTATCCACACATAGCGGAGTCCTTTTTATTTTTTGAGCTCTTCCTTGTGAAGATATCGCCTAACCTTGATTAGGGTTTCTGTGATGTAGATTACTTCTCCAGGCATATTATTTTCTCCGACATTTGTTGTATTTAGATTTCGTTTGACTCTTCTTTCATGTAATATATCTTCTTTCATAGCTCTTCTGGTAAATTTGACTATAATACCACGATTAATTCCCTCGCGCTTATTTCCCAGCCTTTGGTATGCATCTACCATGTCATCTGTTATATCCACTTCTAAAGCACGTTCAACCTTCTTTACCTCATTCAGAACATCTTCATTTGGTTTGCCAGGTACCCTATTTATCTCAATGCCATTGATTCTGGAGTATTGTTCTGACTCATCTCAGGATATTTCTAGTTCTCTCACTCGTTTCTTAAGCTTAGCATTCTTTCCCAGTAGTTCATCAATCTTTTTCTCGTAACGATTAATTTCTTCAGTTTGTTTTTCAATAATAATTTTTAGATCGTCAAAATTTTATGACAACTATTCACTGACTTACCTAATTCTATTTCCAGGTCTTTATTCTGCTTCTTGTTTTCCGTTTTAAAATTAAGTTCAACATTTCCCATCAAATCACTCAAGTTCGGACTGTCCTTTGTTAAGTTCAGATTTAACTAACAGACTGCTTCTTCTTTTCTTCACACAGTCAGGACATCTCCAAATATTATTTTCTTCTGCGAAAAAGTCGATTTCATCCTTGGAAAGCTTGACACATGACCCATGGAAAGGCGAGGAACAGTCATTGCACCTAATCTTCATATTTTTAACACCCAGTTTTACAATAGAAATTGCATTTATCTGCCATTTTCACTTTAATCTTTAATGGAAATAAAATGCTACAATACTTCAATGATAAAAGACTCAAAACGTCAATATGTGGGAATTAAAAACTAAATTTGTTTAATTCAAGAAAAGGACATCAGTACACGCATATCGAAACTTGAACAGAACTCTTATAGAATAATCTTATGAGGGATAAGGCCGGCCGCAGGACTTATTGTATTTTAGGTTTATTATATGGAAGGTAAAGTGTTTATTATTATAAATCTTTTGACGGTTTGGATAGGAATAAGGAACCTTTTAGTATACTTTCAGTTTTGAAATATGGTTAAATATTTGTTATTAAATTTATTCTGTTATTATTTTCAAGGCCGGTTGATGATGTATTCTTGAGATTTGTTTTTGTTAGAAGCTATTTTTGTTTCCCAAACAGGTTTACCTTTGGGCTTTATTGTTATGAAGAACTGTAATTTTGTTTGTTTTGCATGTTGATAATATAATCATTAATTCATTTCTATTTCTTGATAGTATTCTTGCGTTCTTTATTAAGAGTCTGCCTAATTATTGGAATCTGATCTTAAATCACATGGATCTTTCAAACCTGCACCTGTTATTCTCTCATCAAAATCGTCGCATCTTTAAACCTGTATTAAACTTTTCTAGTTCCACATGAAAGTACGAATATAAATTTCACTCATTTTTCAGTTCTACATTCAGCTCCTCGAGCTGCACGACATCTGGCATATACAAGGTCAAGTCCCGTACTTATGAACGTTACTTCATTGGGCCAAGTGAATAAAAACGAGTATACTCTACTTAGTGCCGTCTTCCTATTTGAGTCTTCTCTCCTTAGTAAACAGTCGCCCAAAGAGTATACTCTCGACTCTTGAGTAAATAAACGTAGTACCCTCTGCTCTAGTGTGGACTAGGAAAAATCTGAGAGTTTACTCTCAACAGTTTTATTCACATAAATTATGCACTCCAAAGTGAGTAAACTCCGGAAAAGTTTAAGACCGTCTAGTGTTCACTAGACCCCGTAGTCATCACTATAGTCGAGCTTTTACTACAAGATTTTTATTCACTCGAAAGCTAGTAAATTGACAAACCCCTTAGTAAAGTCTAAACTCGTTTTTATTCACCTGGCCCATTGTCTCTTGGCTCAAAGGACTCTTGAAATTTCTATATTATAAATGCATTTCGAGAGTCCCTCGAGTCAATAGACACTGAAGTAACATTCATGAGTACGGCCCCTAGTGTTTCAAGAACGGACGAATTCTGTTCAAACTCCGCTTAGATTTTCTTTATTCAATTAATATAATTCGCAATTTGCAGATAAGATTCATGTGATGTTAATAACACTGACTCCGCCCGCCCCTCATCGCCACCACTTCAATTCGTTCAATCATGTATATAACTTTTCTAATGGTTCATTCATTTCAATTTTATAGACTATTTTTGAAATCGGTCAGAACTCCAGCTCAGAAGTCTACACAGTCATGAAGCAAAAGAGAGAAAAGCACAAGAGCAAAATTACTAATCATCATGAGAAAAGAATCATAAGAAATGAACTGAGTGAGAGTGAGTATCAAAATATCCTTTGAATAATCCTTCTAGTAAATAGTGTAAATAGTTTTTTAATAGTGTTGTTCCCAAGCTGTACTCATGCTTTTTTGAAATATGATTTGAATATTGCTACAGGTTCTACAACTAAAATAATGCTGGCAACACTTGAAATTAACACTCGCACTTTATTTACACAAATTACTCTTAAAACACACACTAATCACAAGAAAACCCAATGAGAAAAGAAAAACAGAAAAAAAAGAAAACAGAAACATTCAGCTAATTAAGAATTTTCGTGATCTCTGTACAAAATTTAATTACTAATTATGAATAGGAGGATCAATAATTAAATAAACAGCTGTCCAATAAACTGTACAATGAAGTAAAAAAAATGTCAACAAAACATTTAAACACTTACAAAACACAGTCTGTTACGGTATTTGATAATCCCAATAATAGCACTTGATATCTGTAAACACTATGTATATATACTCTCAGCTCAACTAGCACTGGATAATACACACTGTCAATCAACTTGCACTGGATACATACACTGTCTGTACAAATGGTCACTAGATATGTAATAACACGGTCTGTAGAAACTGCCACTAGACACGTGCGTTGAAGAGCAAATGGCAAACTAAACTCAATGCAGACGAGAGAGCTTTTTTATACTGTTTTCATTCATACTAGCAATTTCCAGAATTTTTTTCTGATTTCTAGTAGACTCTTTAAGGTCATCGAAAACACGAACCAAATCTAGCATCAGGAGTGAGAGAGTGAGTCAAGAAGAGTCAATTTACAATCTCTTTGAGGCACGTGCGTCGATCAATGGAAGTGATGTTTATGAAACGAGTGTATAGACCATTGCTCGCCTTGCATTCTTAACAATATGGATGGTTATAAATCATCAATTTAATTCTATCAATTGCACTGAAGACATTCGATTTTAGAATATTCCGACAGAAATAAATGGACAATTTGCGAAAATTCGATGAATTATATCATCCAAAATATCATGCACACCGCCGGGGCCCAAACCCGGGACCTTTTCCGCAAAAGAGATGTTCCCGGATCCCGGGTTTAGATCCCGGTGGTAACATGACTTTTTTGATAGAAGCAATAATAGAATTTTCTTATTTTTATTTCTTACTTTTGTCAATATTTGTAAATTAAATGTCTTCAGTGCAATTGATAGAGACAAATTTGAGAGCTCGTAATTTATGACCATCCACATTGATTTAGCAAACAAAAATTGGAATATTAAGGATGATTTCCACCATTGAATACTGCTATTATTGATGCTATATTAAGTTCAATAGCTACTCCTCTGAAAACATCTCTAATGATTTAAATACATTTTTGGAATATGAACTTCAAATTGTTTCCTCAATTGTTACCCAAATAATAAAATATAAATCACTTTATTTTTTACTAATAATTAATCAGTTTACAATTTATGGCTTGGTTGCTGTCATCTGGCGCTTGAGACCAGAGAGGGGAATATTGTTTATGAATGCACGCACTACTGCACACCTGTCTGTCTCATTCCGTTTCAAAAGCATTATACAGTAACATACGAACTCCGTACTTTCAAATGATACTTTTGGAATGGAGTATAGTTGACACGTGTTACCTGAACATGAGCCGTTGCTATGGTGACAGCGTCATTTTCTAAGTGCCAGATGAAAGTAACCAAGCTATAATAGATCATAATTGTTTTAGAATATAGAATATTCCCTTTTTATTAAATCTATCACTTTCATTTTGATTTCGGAAATAAGAGCAATGAAACCAAAAATCTAAATAATACTTATATGCGAAAATGAGATATCATGACTCAAATATACTGTTCCCTGAAAAGGTAAAATTATAAAAATCTTGTCCGGCAGGAAAATTTCATTGTAAAATCTTTATAGCTCTTATAGAATTTAAAAATTCATATATGGCTGCTGAAAAAAGTTATTAATTGTAATCTACCAATAAGAGGTATCTTTATCATACATGAATGATGAACTGAATACAAAAAGACAAACACATCAAGACTTTAAGATTTTATCAACATCATTATTTAGACAATTCCCTGTCAAATCCTTAATAATACTGATGTAAACATGCGATGATTTCCAAATTACCCAGTCAAGTCTGAGCATATGGGTCAAGATCTAAGAGACTGACAGCTCCTGTTGAAAACGATAAGATTCTTCAGTCATCTTGAATTAATCTATTGATGCCCGGTTTCTCAGTCGTTCAATAAACAGCTCTATAGCTATCGATTCAATAAATTTATCTATTCAATAAATTTTTCTGCGTTCTTTTAAACATATTTATCGAATCGATAGCTATGGAACGATTTATTGATCTGACCAATCTGGCAACATCGTAAAGTCGCAAAATGTAAACAAACTTCACATCACATGCTGTTTGTTTTCAGGTTATGTCATAGGTTCCCTACAGTTTTGTTTTTATCGTTCTACGGTTCTACTCAATTAACCAAGTTCTATTAATCATTATCTCTTCCATTAATTTTATTTATTGATAATTTTATTAGAACTAAAGGTTCCCTTAGGGAATACAATGACATATTTTTGTTTAAATCAAATTTTTTGTTTTCAAAAAAATGATTGACCGACAGAATATAGAATGTGAAAATTTCTAAACAGAGGCTAATTTCTTAAAATTAACATATTGATCACACATGAATTAAAATTGATCACATTGTCTCGAACAGCAAATTGATTTTGTGCTCCTTCTATTTCAATTTTGTCAAACTCTTCCATCACTTCCAAATTGTCCATTAAAGGTTGTTCTTTCTTTTGAATTGCAATATTATGAAGAATAGCCGTTGCTGTTATAATGGTTAATGTTGTATCAATCTTTGTCCTTAAACTCACTGATAAGCAGGGAAATCTGCGTTTCCAAACTGCAAAAATAGTCTCTATGGTATTCCTCGTTTGAATGTGGGCACAGTTATGAACGTATCTCCTTTACGCATCATTCGCAGGATGTAGAAGAGGAGTACGGAGACATTCCTGCATGGATATCCACTATCCCCAAGTAGGTAGCAGCTGCTTCCCCGATACAACCCACCTTCCAAGTCAGCACGTATGGATCTAATTAATTTGGTGCTATCGTGAACTGAACCCCTCCATCTGGCAGTGATTTCCGTGAAAATCAAATAAAAATTGGGCATTACAGATTGTTTGCACATTAATAGATAAATATCCTTTCCTATTTCTACACAGCTCTGCATCTTGGCCACCAGGAGACTTTATTTTTATGTGAATGCAGCTATGCACCCAATTACATTGGGAAACCGACGAATTTTGAAAATATCACTTTGTTTGCAAAATGTCCTGATTTGCCGGCATATGAAAAAAAAATTAACGCGCAATGAGCCAAATATAACGCTCAAAGCTCAAATATAGTCTGAATGGCTGCTGTGCCTAATTAAATCGAGATCCATTTTTTAACTAACACAAACACTACCTGGCTCACAAATCGTAACAAAACTTCAAACTCTAATTTATCAAACAAAACTATCAGCTGTTCATTTAACGATTCGATAAATATTTATAGGCAGGATTTTGGCACTATAGTTTATCGAGAGAGTTATCGATTCGATAAGTTTTTTGACTGTTCAAGAAACGCAATTATCATGTTCATGGATTCAGTAGAGTTATCGAACCGATAAAATATTTATTGAACGACTGAGAAACCGGACATAAATCAACTAATTTGCAAGAGTGTTAGCTTAAGTGGCTACATTTACAATCATGACGGTCGGTGGACCTGTAAGCCATTCTCATACTCAAAATCGATGTATAATTGTTTCAATATTCACTGAATTGTTTAAATCCTTGTTTAGTCCTAGTTAAATCATGCCAAATGATGCCTTGTTGACAGTAATGCAAAAATATTTTCTTCATATATAATGTTTATCGTTTCAGATCTAAAACAGAGGCCAACTATTTCTCTTGAAGGCAGTAATGTAGATGACATTGCATCAACTTTTAACAATGTCATAACTGGTAGGAAGAGAAAATATGGTGAGAGCGGACTTGAAAATGTACAAAGCAAAAAGGAAACGGGTTTAAAGGATGAAAATTATATACCTTACAGGCCAGCAGATTCTCATACAGAAACTGGGTAGGTTACTTATCGTGCTTATATAGGTAAAAAAGAAATGACTTCAACCATAGATGTTGAACTATAAATACACCCTCTGAAGTAGTTATTCTCATGAACGTTTAAACCTGTTGTTAGAATTCTCCTTAAAATTGCCAAAACTGGCATGTCAGCCAGAAATGTGTATTAGTCTCTGATCAATCAATCAATCAATTTATTGCCAAACACAATGATTCATTAAAAAGATGGACAAAGAAGTGTACTCTTTTAAATTATAAAATTTGATTTTTTTAATATTCAATAACGAATTTGATGAATTAAATAGAATAATAGCATTGGCGTTACTCTTCATAATTATGTAGAGATGTATTGCATAGCAAATAATGAGATGGTTAAGATGTATTAGAGCCTCACTTTCATTTTCAAGTTGCATTTCATATAGTAGAATCTATTTTAACTCAAGTGTTATTATTTTCATACGGTTCTATGTTGATAGCTGTTTTTAATTCACCCATTGAACTAGAAAGATGGTAGACTTTTAACAGTGTTATGTGAAGAATGGGAAAATAATATTAAATACTTTAAAATACCTAGTTGGGGCCGCAAGCTAATTCAAACAGTAAATGAAAACTCATGACAGAGTTGGACTGCCATCCGACTGTACCAATGATTGTGAAATAAATGTATAAAACACAAATCTCTGTTTCATTTTTAAGTTGATAGACTGCTAGTTAATTTTTTATCATTGATGTACAGAATATTATAACAACTAGATGAGTAACTCTAACCTTCTTCAGCTGACTGCAGATGCCAAGCCTAAATAAATTGTGCTTATCTTCTGTTTACTCTTTATATCCGAATTTATAGACTTTCCATAAACGTTTTCAATATTGGTTATTGTTTCTTGACGTAGAAAAATTTATTGTTATACCTCTTATTTTGCATTTAATAAAAGTTCAATTATTTCATTCCTTCAACCTTCAAGTCTGTAGAATTGTGATACCAGGCAAAATCGGACAGAAGAGCCAATGCCAATACAGATTCTTATGTGAAAACATCAATTTACATTCAAAAATGTCTTGCACATAATTATGTTTCTTCCCAGTAACGCAATACGTATTACCGAATGCTTCGCCTGATTTTCAATGTCAGAGTTGTATCACAGCGGATTTTGAAGCTACTCATCTATTTTGTATACATCAGAGGTTTTTATATTCAATATTTAAAATTCTCATTATTATTTTAAATGAAGTGGAAACGTATAGAATTCAACAGTTTATGAAATAACTACAATGATCTATTATAATTGTTTTGAAAGTTTTCTCTTATAATCATGTAATCATGCAATTCAATCAAGATGAAGGAAAAATCTATCAAAGAATGGTTGGATCATACGTGAAACGCACTTCTGCAAAAGTTTATGAACTATTTGATTGTGTGATAATTAGCTAGATTTATCAAGTTTCACTAAATGATTCAATTGCTACCATATAATAACCTTGTTTTTATAAGTTAATCCTTTTGAAGGGGTTTTATCAAGAACGTTTCTAGTTTTCTGATGAAGCTTTGTCTGTTTCCAGACTGGCAGTCAACAATTTTGGTCAAGAGGCTACCAGAGCTGTGCTAGACTTGACAGGCGATTGCGATGTGGCATTGAGGAAATCGGGTCGTGCAAAAAAAATATGGGATAAGAAGAAGGGGAAAATGGTTGGTGTGGACACAAATAGTAAGGTTGGAAAAGTTAAATCGGAGTCCGGCGCCTGGATCCCTGCTACCTATAAATCTGGAAGATATGAACAATGGGTTGAAAGTAATAAGGTCGATGCCCAGATATCAGAAGAGTCTGATAACGAGGATGAAAGTACCAAGAATAAAAAGTGTGAGTTTGATATTATATCTTATTTTACAATATTTTCGTATGCATTTTTATACCCTATGAAATACTGATAAGAAGATCTCGTAACCGAACAAGCAGAACCACAATAATTTGATATCTCGTGCTTTCAGCATAAGAAGGTACTAACAGTTAGCATCACTTTGGTTCTCTGGACAGTCTCCAGAGAATCGAGGCTCATAGATTGGTTAATTCTTCATTTAAATGATATAATAGTATTTGTCTTAGGTGTGCTTTTCTCACTTGCCAATCTGTGCTGTCACCTATTTATGTATCTTAACAATTTTTAAAAATGATTTGAATTGTAGTCTATTAATCGCGTTCTTTATCGAATCAATTTTTCCGAAAAGTTGGAGCTGTAATTGGCTTGGAGAAACTGGGAATTCCAGAAGTGGTTAAAAAAGGGTCTCGACTTGCTTAACTTGAACGAGTTTAAGATCGTTAGGTATAACGTTTTTAAATTAAAATCATTCCTGGATTGTTGTTTAGGATGTTGTCAGAAACATTCTTCCATTGTTATTTACAATTCATTACTTATTAATAAATTATGTAAAACTCTTAATTGAAAAGTATGGTAAATATGAACTAATAAAGCTATGAAACTTCTTTATTAGGCATTGATCACGATGTGAGCGGCGAACGGCAGGAGAAAACTCTAATATCAAGAGTAGGCGGTAAGTAGCGCGCCCTGCCGGTTTGCCGCTCGTGCCCGGAGGCTCGTAGCCGAGGCCTTAATGTTACTCTTCAAGCCTGAACAAGATGCTTGGATTCCGCGGAGTTTGAAATAATCATTAGGCTGAGGAAACAATGATATGTTCTTCTGTCACATGAAGCGAAAATGAAAGAAAATCCGTTTTAACCCATCAACCATATTTATTTTTCTACAACTGCTCGTAAAGAATTATTTTAAAAATCATATTGAAAACTAACCATAAAGCAGCTGTTTACTGAAGAGCGAGCAGTAATCTCTCGCCAACTTGGTAACCTATTCATTTTTCATAACCTCAACAATGGCGAATTCAGCTACAATGGACGTGAGCGATTAGGACTTCATACATGATAATTCAATTTTGATTTTTACTCAACTCTTATTTTTTAATTTGCTTAGATTTATTTGATATTTTCATAACCAGGTAATTACTTAGCACTTCTTTTTTTATCTAAGCTTGATTTTTTTTTTTGAAGTTGACATGACCAACGATGTCGCATTGTATGGAAATGATAATTTCATACAATTATCGCATGGAAATACAAAAATGCGTTCGTTGGAAAAATATTGTTTGTAATTCGCTCATAAAGCTGCTTTATTACTCTCGCTTCGCATCGTGCAGCAATTTTTTAGCCCGAACAAAATGAGTCGTGCTTTACGCTCTTAATGTATAAATAACTATTTTATCGTAAGTGATGAAATAAAACGAAATCATTGCTTCCAGGGTATTATTCTGCTATTCTATCTTACATAACTTTCTTTAATAACCTGTAATATGTCTATTCTGATGAATTAATTATTTTTGTTTCAGTGAAAAACAACAATGCACATACTCATTGGGGCCGTCACAATGCCAAGCTCCAAAAACAAAAGAAGTCAGATTTAAAGAGACCCGAACAGATACTGAAGCAAAGGAAATTGAAGGCGAAAAAGGAAATGAAGAATAAACGTAAGAACAAGAGAAAATCGCGCCATTAGTAACGGCAAAATGTATGTATTGTTTCGTTGTGTTATAAAATATTGAAATTTTTAAAATGTTCACGTTATTTTCCAGTTAAAAATTCAAAAAGCTTAAAATAGCTACTGCACCTTCATATTTGTTTCAAAATAATATTTGGATTTTTTACTGCAGTATCCTTTATATCCTGTTCTGGTTCCTAAGCTATATACTTATCAACTATTAAGCCAATTGGCACAAATTAATACTTAATTAAGTCCATTCCAGTTAGAATATCTCATTCTATCCAAATGAAATGAAGTTCTATGCAGTATTCGATATTAAGTAAGGTCATTGAGACTAATCTGGTCGAGTCCCATGTCAGAAGGAGCACCTGGTTGTTGCATTACACCGTAGTTTGTCAATTTTATGTTAATCGTTGCATCCATGTTTGGGTTGTAAATGCAGTCTACACAAGTTTTATCGCGGTTAAAAGGACAAGACGTTTCTGAGCGCTTAAACCTAAGTAGCGCTCTCATCTAAATACTCAATATTCAAGGACCTGTGTTAAAATAGCGTCGTTACAGGTTTAGCCCTAAAACCTGAATAGACTGTACTATCTTATATTGTTAATGTAGGATAAACCTGTACATCAGTGATTAATAACCTCTGCTGCTATTTAGGCTGTATAGCAATGAAGGGAAAAATAAGCGGCTCCAATCTTTTGATTTCTAATTCTTTATCGCTAGGAAGTGTCGGCAGGCTTAGTGTAATAATATTATTTTTTTTGGTGGGTGCTACTGTTCTTACACCCGCTGCTTAGCAGTGTAATATACCACAGATTTCTATCCATACAACCCAGATGCATGGCACCTTACCTTGGAATATATTTTTATCAATTCAGTATTATCAAATTTAAAAAAAAACTTGATTTTTTCTTATTTCAAATATTTATTTTGTGGTTGATAAATAACTCTTTCTATTTCCAATATGTAGATCAATAACCAGGCATCCCTGGATAGATCACATCTGAGATACATAAAACTTAGATACTCTCTATGCACAAATGAACAGAAAATTCAGTCATATTCGGACTATAGTTAACAATAAACACTCAAAATGTCTAGATCAGGATTTTACACTCAGGTTCTTAAGATCATCACTGAAAAACTCCTCCATACTATAGTAGCTTCTCCCCACCAGCCAAAATGATAATATGCCTTTAAAACTGCTGTATTGGGCCTTTCTAAGAGAATCTGGCATATGATTAAACACCCTCAATGTTGCAGGAAAGCGTCCTTCACTTTTGACAATTTTTGTCAGTTCAGTATTATCAAATGGAAAAAACTTGAATTCTTTCTTATTTCAAATATTTATTTTGTGGTTGATAAATAACTCTTTCAATTTCCAATATGTAGATCAATGACCAGGCATCCCTGGATAGATCACGTCTGAGGTACATAAAACTTGGATACTCTCTATGTATGAAAATAAAATTCAGTCATACTCTGACTATAGTTAACAATAAACACACAAAATGGGATAGATCAGGATTTTACACTCAGGTTCTTAAGATCATCAGTGAAAAACTCCTCCATACTATAGTAGCTTCTCCCTACCAGCCAAAATGATAATATGCCTTTAAAACTGCTGTATTGGGCCTTGCTAAGAGAATCTGGCATATGATTAAACATCCTCAATGCTAATACAGGAAAGCAGTACTTCACTTTTGACATCCTATATCGAGGCATAATATCAAGATTTGCCCTGCCTTTTGTGTGTGAGCATATATCTGCTTTCGAGTGACAAATGAAGAGTAGTGCATTTCTACATACAGGAGAGATGCTAATATATATTTCCCAAAGACAGTATGCAAACCCAGACTTTGAAAGATGGGCTTACAGTTAGCATTGATTTCACTGTATGTAAATGTTATTGGAGCCTTCTCCTGCAGGAGTAGAACATCCTTTACATGTGCTTGGATGCCGTACTGAATGTGCCTGCTGAACACCGAATGATACAACATCAATAGATGCTAAATGCCTCTTTGAAAACACCTAGGGCTCTATTTTTAGCATCAAAATGTCCATTTCCACAACCAACAAGCAGATAGCAAGCTAGAACCATCCCGAATAAATAATAGATGATCTCAGTAGAATCACATTTTATTTAAAAACAAAGTATCAATGTAACAAAATTCGAAATTTTAAACCATTAATGGCAGTGATTACTTTACAGATAATGGGTCCAAGTTATCATTCTATAAAGCCAGATCTAGATATCCATTGCGTTTAAGTAGTAATTGAGTTGGTTAACTTTAGTTTATGATATACGGTACAATAATAATGAGCGTTACTGATAATAGTTTACTTGGCTGTTAAGCAGCTTACTATTTCACCGTTTGCTCTCATATTCACAGTGAAAGAGTATTATCCATTATTGATTGTTCGATGTTACAACGTGCAACATTTATTATCTAGAGCTAGACAGTTAGAATTGAACTTCAATGGTTTGTTAAATATACATGATAAAAGTTACTATGCCAATTGATAACAAATCATTTACGAAAAACGAAAAAGAATTGATATAACAGTTAAATAAAATCAAATAGTACAATATTTACATACACATATTAGAAGTTTATAAATTTCCTTAACAAGTAACATTATAGATCTGTCTGCATTCAACACTACTTTGTTCTTCGCTGCTTAAAATATATTCCTATAATTATGAATTGATCATTTCATTCAAGTTCATCATCTCCTTTCATCAAAATTGAGATTACTCGCAACCAAAGAATATTCTTTAGTTATTGAATGAGACTAATTGACAAGAAACAAATCTCAAATACATCTAGCGCTTCAATTCAAAACATACATTGTTTAAAAAATCAAAATAACAAATAACATTGCTTTTCCGTGTTTTTCACAATACTAATCAATCTAAGTTTAACCTACTGTATGCTACATAACAAATAATAATAATGTATTAATAATTTTATTGACTATAACGTTTCCTCTAGTATCTCAGGGTTCAGCTTTGGTAAAAATGACTTTGTTGAAAGTATTAATCAGAACGGAATGATTTACTGGTGGAATGATAGGTTAATTTTTGAGGAATGTTAAACAATAATATTACAAAGCTTAAGAATCTTATGTTGAAATAATAGATGAAATTGTCAAATTTATGTTGTTTGATTAAACACAGATGTACGATTAAACAAATACAGTAAGATGTATGTATCAAACATTATGCACAATCTAGGATGTAGGTATCTGCTCTTTAGCCAATTATCACTGTAACTACTAACTCTAATCTAACTACTATCAGATAATTTAGCCGCCTGAATTTGTTACGGTATTGCAACTTTTTCAAGTGTAATTTATCCCTTTTTAAAGCCGTGTCATGGGTAATTATTGTAATAAATGAAAATGATAATCCAATTGAGATCTATCAACTGTTTTGTTGAATTCACAATTATTCCAGTTTTTGTCCAATTTTTAGTGTTTTAGATTTTATTAGATAAATTTTTTTTATATTCGATTTTCATTTCTATATTTTTATTTTTCATAGCTTATTATCCAATGAAAACCTTTTGGGGTTGGACATTTTTATGTGCAAATAAAAAAAAACTGAAAATGCAAATATATTAATTTACTCAGCTAACAGACTTGTCATCCTCTTACTTAAACTTGTACAGGAATCTAAATGACCTAATTTGAAGTTAAAATTGATTTAATTTCTTCTTAATAATGACATCATGATTTCAGGTGGTTTCTGTAGTCTTTAGTGTTGATATTCCATTAAATTAAAATCACAAGTTCATGGGTGAGATCTGCATTCATTCATCACATACTACTTTTTTCCCATTATTATCTAGTAGCTTATCTACTGCAAATATAAAAACAGAACAAGCTCCGTACATTCTTGGAGATAATATTACTCTTGTCATGTTTGTTGATGGTCAGTATTACTCAAGGTGATGCACAAAGTGCTAGTCAAGATTCTCATTAATACGGTCTCATTGTTATTTCCATTGATATATTAGTCTAAAGTTCATAATTGACATGAAATAAACACAAACGATGTTCAGTTGCTCAAGAAAAATAGTGTAGCTTAAAAAATATGAAGCTCTCCTTGGGAACTTTCTCATGGAGTTCCTATTTAAAAAATATATTGACTGTAATTCCACTCTTTTCTTTTAATTTCGATAAAATATACTCTGTTCTGATCGTTTAACAAATTTGCTCAACAAGCAAATGCGGGTCTATAATTACAAGCATTTTTCTAATCACATGTACCTATCCTAAATCCAGTATAATTCTTTGGCATTCACCAGTTAAAAGATAATCTTTGATAAAGGTTATCTTTGGCATAGTTGAAATCAATTTCTCTAATAGGAGAGAGATTTCAGTAAGCCTATGGCTAGGCGATTCCATCTCTTAGTCGCATATCACCATCGACTTGTAAGCGAGAATATGGAATAGAGTCGGTAACGCGAGAATGATGATCAGTATCAAATATTTTTTGTCATTGATGGAGGACTACTGGATGGGGCAGTGGTGGTCGTCATTGATGCCAGTCCCCGTTCAATATTAAAGCACTCCAAGACAGCTGCTCCCACAGAACTGCGTCTTGTCAGCATTGATGTCATCAATGTCCACTTATTCAAGCGAGGATCGTAACGCTCAACTGAGTTCAAGGACGAACTACCATCATTGCCTCCAAGAGCTAAGAGGCTTCCATCGCAAGAAACCACTTCATGTGTTGACCTGTGAACATGATATTGTTTTGATATTCATCAACGAGTAGTAGAGGTACAACTATTCTCATTAGCAAATATTTCAAACAAACAAATTCGAATTCATATATTGTCATAATAACAATAGGCTAATGGTAATACAAAGTAAATGGAACTGAAAGTAAATTATTGGTGTGGATATCAGTTCTCGTGATCGTATGTAAATCGTGCCATATTCGCATGTAAAACCTGCTATGCAGTACTGACCTTTTGAGTCGCGGTGGACGTGTTTCAAACTATTTAGTTCTTCTTCAGTGCTTGGATGCGGACTGCAGGGTCTGCTTAGTATTCATTAATAAAGGATTTGCACATCATTAAAATATATAATAATACAGGGTGACTAGCGACCGGGAAGTCAGGGAATTTTTAAATTCCGTATAAGTCATGGAATTTTAAAAAAATATCGGGAAAACTTCGTAGTAATTATATACCTAATAATAATTATACTAATTATAGAAACCCTCACATGAAATCCTCAAATATTGAACTTGAAATGCGTTTTTAAATGAACAACCAGATAAATAAGCTAGGTAGGCTAACAAACATAAAATTGTTTTGATTATTCGCTAAGGTCTTTTTGTTTTTCATCTATATAAAAGCCAAATAACCCTGATTCACTGACTCATTCATCAGCGTTCCTCGAAAACCACATGGCTAATTAAGTTGAAATGTGGTACACATGTCCCACATTTCAAGGCTCTAGATTTATGCTAAGAAAGAATTTTGAAAAAATCCAAAAAATACGGCCAAAAGTTGAAATCTTAAAATTAGATATAAGAAATATGGAGTTGTGAATTAAATAACTGTGCCCGTATCCATGACTACAGATGATCAACAATTACAAGTGCTGGTTCGATTCACGATTTGTGCGAATTTTAAACAAACCCCTGGCTAGCCGGTCAAGGCGAGCGAAGCTTAAATTTAGGGAAATGTTGCTTTATCAAAATAATAATGATGGTCACAAACAAATTATTTTTAAAATGCGTACAAACTTTAATAAACTTTACTAAAAAAGTAAGTCACTGTTACAAGTTTCAAAAATACGTGTGTTAAATATAATCTATGGTAAATATCCATTCAACAGCTCATATGATGGTCAAAAGAGATAATGTTATCGTAACCCAGCATTTATAGCTTAGCATCCATTACCTTTATGGTTAGCACATTATCTGGTTTCTGCAATGTAAGCCGGATGATCAAGCGGTGGAGAGTCAGTTACCAAACAGTTATCTTTTTTACAGTTGTCACCGCAGATGAATGCTGATAGACTGTTTGCAGAGACACCTTTTTTTTTTTTTTTTGACCTTGTTTTCAATGGTCAATTTGAATCCTTTCAATAAGTGATTAGACTTCAAAATAAGTTCGCAACAGATAAAGGAAAGTTAAGAATGATTAAGACCCTTATTTCAAAAAGATTGAACTACTCTCACATTTCAAAGCATGGCGATGAGTTGGTTAACCTGACTCCCCATAAGTGCATGAAAAATATTGAAATTACAGATACTTTTTACAGACTTTTTTATTTACCCGAACTCGCTAGGAGAAAGAAAGTTATTAGTACAGTTTTGTTGGATAGTTTATTAGTTTCAATAGTTAATAAGTAAATATTTAGTTTAATTTTCATTGTTAGGTAAATCATTATTAGGGTAGTACAAGTTTCTATTATTATTAGTTCTTCTTTTATTACCTTAAACTAATAATAATACTAACATTTTCTCGTCTGTAGTTTCAGGAGTTTTAATGTATTCACAGGCTAAATTTTCTAATGAATGTGAATTTTTATGTTCTACTCACAGTAGAGTGATGAACACCTGTATGGTCTCCTACATTTAATTGAAAACCAGCAGATGCAAAATACCTCAGTGTTAATAAAAACGTATCTGCATGGTTTCTAGTTGTTTTTGAGTCTATAGAGTCTTTTGTTATTTCCAGTGCACTATCTTAGCGGTATGTTTGTGTAGACGAAATCGGTTGAAAAACTCAACATCATCCCATTTGACAAAATGATCTATCCTCATACGAATATTTCGTGGCCGTCCGTGTGCAACTCGTCTTTCCATAGCATCGATAAATTCTAATTCTTCCACCTCTTTGAAAATTTCTATGAAGTCTTCCATAGCAATAGTCCTATACACCAAACACTCCCAATATTTTAGAAGTTAATTCTAGTCATCGGTTGTAACACTATATCCAGTTATTAAAACATAATAATAATTAATCTAACAATTTATTTGAGTGGGTGAATAATAAATATTATTGATTGACTAGTATTACTGAGGAAATAATCACACTATATAATACTCCAACTGAAAAACTATCTCATGTGATATGTGAAACAATATTGATAAATAATTACTTCACTTCGCTTGGCACCAGAAACAGGTTAGGACTATAATCACTTATTAAACGTCTCTTGCTGGTTTAAACCTCCAAATCTAGGCGTTTACGCTAAACTCAGTTTAAACTAGGTTAAAGAGTTTAAATCGTGTTGAGCATACGAATCTACAGTTTAAACCAAGTTTAAACTATCTGTATGCTAAACTCTTATCTCGTTTAAACTCTACTCTCGTTTAAACGCTTATCGTTTATACGGGCCTTAGTGGCCTACCTGCGGGAATGCATAGACGCTATAGGCTCCCAAGAGTTTCTTCGTGAGCTGAACTTTTCGCCACTTGACATGCACATGGTGCCATCATTGCCGCCAATGCAGTAGAGTAGGCCATCTAGAGAGGCAACTCCGCAACTGCTGCGGCGACTGTTCATCGCTGGAACAGCCTGCCACCGTCCCTCCCTAGGATCCAGTCGTTCAACGCTTGATTGGTAGTTGGTTGAATCAAAACCACCGAGCGCATAAATGCAATTATCTGTAAACAAAATTTCACTGAATTTTCTCATTTTGAAATAGATAGGAAATATTTGCAACAATTTTGATAATACAGTGAAAGCCCTGTCAAAAATAAATGATGCTGGACCTGGATTGTGCCTTGATGAACTTCTGAAACTAAATTTACAAGCTTTTATTCTTTTAACGAACACATTTTTTGAAGAGCAGCTTTGATTGAGGAAGTTCATATAAGTTCTTTCAAATTGGTTTAAACGCAGTTGACCTCAAATTTATTTCTTTGAAAGTGTTAAATAAGTTTCCCATTTCTGTGAGAGCAATGTCTATGGTTTAGTTCAAACTTAAACTGAAGAATCTCTTGATGGATAATCCTTTATATTCATTGTCTGAATTT
The DNA here is from genome assembly GCA_948455865.1 of Conomelus anceps. Classification (NCBI taxonomy): domain Eukaryota; kingdom Metazoa; phylum Arthropoda; class Insecta; order Hemiptera; family Delphacidae; genus Conomelus; species Conomelus anceps. Next base: position 59,693,054 of record OX418217.1, on the reverse strand, counting down.
TTTAATATGAGTAGGGAAACGATTTGCAGTTACTTCTGATTATATTTTGAAATTCATTTTAACAATTTATCTAGGTTCAACATGAAATTTATGTCTTTTGAGTATCTTATGTCAGTTAAATATGTCCGTAATTGTCTTCATATTTTTCTATAAATATATTAAGTAGGACGAATGGGATATGTTGTGATAAACTATTATAACTGTTGTATTGTAGATGTATTGACGTTTCCAATTGTAAATTTGTGTACTTAAAGGAATAAAATCTATTCTATTCTATGCACATTTAGAATTCATTTAATAATTTTAATTCTTGTAAATGATGTGCCCTCATGGGTGAGGAAAATGACCTCACTGAAGCAAGCCCCTAGGTTATACAGGAGCCTACATTTAAATTTGGGAGTGCACTTATTCAAACAAATAAGACATGATATATCAGCCATACGCTAAATAAAAATAGAATATTTCACCACAGTATTTTTGTCAAAAACTTGATATCGTCTGAATTAAATTGGAAAGCTCTAAAAAACTACATTCAAACAATAAGCAAGCCCCCTAAAACTATTTATAATACTAAACTCTTTCTCGCTCATGTAATGTAATCAATCGAATATTGATTCAAATATCTAATAAAACAAAATTGGACACGCTACCTATCACAGCAATCCTACAATATCTCCTCCTCGTTGTCATAGCTGGACAAGAACTCCAAACTCCAGTTAAAGGATCATACCGCTCCATGCTACTCAAACAAGAGGCCCCGTCATATCCACCACAGACGTAGATCAATCCATCAAAAGCAGTTATACCTGTAAAAGTTGCCATAAAAATTGCTTGTTTTAAAAATAATTTGATTCATAGAAAATTATGAAATTTTGACACAGCCAAAAATAAGAATTATATTAGTGATTTTTGAAATGCTTTGCAAACCTTCATCCCGAATTCAGTGGCTTTGGTATTCAAGATTTTTCAACTAAGTTAACTTGTGATCTAGTAATTCTCTGATTATGGATGCTCTACTTCACCCAAAAGTATCAATCTACCATTTTTTATTTTATTTTTTATAATCTGTAGTGTAGTAATAATAATGAATACCAAGTGTTATAATTATGGTTATTCTGTATATTCTTTCTTGAAATTTAAAATAATCATAGCTTTCACTTCAATTTAACTATTAGCTTAATATTATTTTAAACTACAAGATCATAGAAAACAAAAATTTGCTGATTGAGTTCATGTTCTGATCTGAATATTGTCCTTTTTACGAATATTTCCTCCGTTGCTTCATAATTCATAATTATTCTCTATTATATATATTATATTAGGCCTACACCCAACTTGAACTTAATAAGCAAAAGACAAAAAAATACTTGATACAAATACAATGTGTCATGTGGAAATAAATTGTGTCATGTAAATGTAAAAGTAATGAAAATTAAAAAAAAAATGCTTGAAGCATCTTAGCTTTCTCTTTATTGTCAATTGACTATGATTTGTTAACAAATCAATTATATTTGATTGTTTTGAAATGTCATTGTTTAGTAATTGTGATATTGTAGTTCAATCATATCGTTTTTAGAAGAATTTGAGATCATTAATTAAGAATTGAGATCAAGAATTGAAAAATTGACATTCACCTATTCTATCCATTCTTAGAACTGTTGATAAGACAGGGATTCTTTATTATTCATTACTATTTTCGTAATATATCGTTTCATTTATTATATTTTTATAGAAAAACGCCCTTCAATCATGCAAACTATGTTTCTCGTCTATTTAACTAGAAAGGTTTCTCTCAAAACGGTGCAAAATAATGATGAATATTTTCTCAATTCAAGCCGTTCATTCATGATTAAATTTAAGAAAGAGACTATATTATATTGGAAGTAATGCTCTAAATTTCTAAATAGCGATATGGCACATGCGTTATTATATCATTGAATTCTGATAAACACAAGTCTTCTATGAAACAACTCTTCATGAAACTACAAATATGTCTAATTCTAGATATTCTTATATCCAACATTATTATTCAAACTAATCTATTACTAGAAATAAGAAATTTATTTTGAATAAATTCAATCAACTGAGCGTGTTGACTATAAATTTGCTGTAGTGCATACAGTCTCTAACCTATTTCAAGCTTATTTGGAATATGGCTCATAAAAGCATAAAATTCAGAAAATCATCGTATATAAATCAACTGAAAGATCGACTTTCATCAATCTCCCACTATCCTCATTCGCAAGAACGTATAATTTACTTGACCACTTGAATTTCTGTCAGATATGTTGAGCTCCATTCATCTTTCTTCAAACTGATGACGATTATCCAAATTCAGTTCTCCGTCAAACTCTATTTATGAAATACAAATATTTCGCCCATTACATCAGTAAAAAACATTCTTTCACTGCCATAAATATCAGTCAAATTAATAATCATTACTTCTTTAATTCAGAAGCGTTGTTATGAGCGATAAAATCTTGTAAGAAATTCTGTGGATGTAGTAGTCTAGCGTTATGGAAGTCTGTCAAAGTTCAATATCCGCTAGAATTGATTATATTTTTCATCTTGTACAAATACATTTTATAGAATGACGGAGATGATTTAAATTCGATGATTTCAGTTTTTCAGATTGAAATTTACCAACAAAGGCAACCTTTATTTCACATCAGCATTTGCAGGATAGTAGAACAGATTAATAATCATTCAAAAAATTGTTGTGTGGTCGATGAAGGACTATCAAAAATATGTATGTAACTTCAACTTTTTTATAGGAGCAATCAATTTCTTTTTTAATAAAAAAAAATGTTGGTAATAAATATGAGTTTATGGGTCGAGTTAACTCTTCATAGAATTCACTTTAGGATTTATGCAATATTTTTTATTATGATAGCGAGGAATTTGCCAAGAGTTCTGCAGGAAGATGTTATTTTTACCAAAGTTACTCGTTAATACTCTCTGATAAGTAAATTGCGTTTCTCAAGGGGCTGATAGAACAGGAAAATGCCATAAAAACTACTAGAGAGCCGTTTTCCAATTAACTAAGTTGAAGTGATCGGATCCCATCATATTTTATACTCGTAAGAGATAATGACTTCATTAAAAAGTGTAATTACGTATCTTTGGGACCATAGTTTCTTTGAGAAGTAGATTTGTCGTGATTCAATATTATTTGAAAATCCAATAAATTTTCTGCGCCGTTGTCGATTGTTATTTTTGAAACGTGTTTATCGAATTATTCAATAGTTTTATCCACTACAACATTGCTAGAATACTTGCCTAAACAGCTACGCTTTGTACCCATAGGGGTTATAGCACTCCATTTATTTAGCTGAGGATTGTAACACTCTGCTGTTGCAAGATCAGAGGCACCATCATATCTGAAATGTATATTTTTAGAGGAAACAATTAAATAATTTTTGAATCGACCAAAAATTTAAAATTGGAAAAGCATAGTTCAATAGAATCAAACTAAGACAAATTACAAGAAAAAAATTAAGTCGTTCATTTGCTGAACTATTACTAACAGCCTCTTTACCATTAAGTATGGACTATTTTTATTTTCATGTATATTTATTTATTTATTGATACAGTCAAAATCCAACTTATATGGGTTGGCCAAGAAAATATCTTCATGTGCAAAATAACATATTAATTGTAATGCCAAACACAAAATTTAAGGTAATACCAATGAGCTCTCATTCAACCTCAATCAGTAGGACACGATTATGCAATAAGAACTCTACTGCTGTGATTACAGGAAGTGTAGAACTACACAAATCAATACAGACAAAGAGTATTGTTAGCGAATAGTCGGAATACTTTCATAATTACAATATTAAAGGCAGTGGTAGTTTTTAATTGAATATTAATAGCCTGCTTCTGAAACAACGAACAGCCTTTCACCTGCAAAAATTGATAACAGTCAAGGATTAGATTATTATTAATAAAAATGCTATCATTTCTTCCTACAATCAGTAATCTCAACAATAAGGATGCATTTCCTTATTTATATTTGTATTGTGTCAAAATGTCTTATTACTAAGGCTAAGCGCACACGGGCGCTCAAACGGCCGATCAAAAATCGCCTTGGGTTTATGTCTAGGCGCACACTTGAGCAAGTTTTTAGTTGAGGAATGAATTTTCTTGATTGTGTTTGTGCTTGTGCTTTACTGCTTCGAGCAAGGAAAAAAGACAACGGAGGTATTGGGTCCATCCTATTGTTGTTAGTCAGAGACTTTATAAACTGTACGTGTGTTTATATGTGATCACAGAAAAAAGTTATTTAATTATCACAGAAAAAAGTTATTAAATTATTACAGAATGTTTGTTGATAGTTATGAAAATTTGTTATTGATAGTTTCCACTTTATTCAATAAAAAATTGATATATTCCACTTTTATTCAATAAAAATTAATAATTTTAGTATTACAGTGGTTAATCGAAAAATAGAGAAATTCATATGATACTTGGTTGTTATTTTTAAAAGTAATTTATTTGTAGCCCTATTTTGTGAATCAACGTTAATTGGTTAATACATATATTATATGGATTACATATACATATAATATACATATTATTTATATATGTACAATATGTAAAATAATACCTGTTAAAAATCATTCACATTTTTATCACTATACTTTTTAAAAAAATTTTTACACATCTGTAGTCTTCTCTCTATTTTACCTATGAACAATTCTGTGTCAAAATCACCCATTATTTTTATGCTAACCAAGATTTAACAGATCACAACTACAAATCACAAAACTAGGCAACTGATGCCTGAGGAGAACAACCTACTAGTAACTGCCTGATTATTCAATTAACTGTCTGCGCGGACAGGTTACAACCTGTATGTTACACATTTCCGGCCGACTATCGCCATGCCACAGATTTTTAAATCAGCGCGATTCTCGATCGCCTGTGTGCGCGCTTCAATTCCCATCTTTGTTGCACATATTGGCCGATGAAAAAATTGCCTTGAAATAATCACCCGTGTGCGCTTGGACTAAGAAACCTACTACATAGTAGAAAATAATTTCTTATTAATCCAATGAGGCGCATCGAAAAATTGGACTCTTAGATAAGCTTAAGAAAAATCAAAGTTTTTTGAGCTAGTCAGATAGAGAATAAATATTTGATTAAAATTAATGCTATTACAATGTAAAAAGAAACTACATGTATCAAAATAATAAAACTTCTAAAAAATCCAATAACATTTCTATATGAGAAGAGACGCATCATACTGAAAAAAATTATTAAATTAAAAGTATTTATTGTACCATAGTACAACGGCAAGCTAGGTGTCTAAACTACTTAAATTGTCTAAAATCTAAATGAATATTTGAATATTTTTTAAATTTGAACAAAGCATCCATTCAATAGGATTTATTGGACTATGTCAGTACATCATACAAATCAATTTATTAAATTCCAAACGAAACGAATCGTGCATTGCTATCCATAAAAATATTTCTGAAAAAGTGCAGAACAAAGAAATTCTAAACAAAATAAGTAAATCTTCCATAAGTAGACTTAGAACAAAAATCTACTCATTTAAACACAGTCAAGCACTAATTGAAACTACCAAGTTTTGATACGGTTGTGATCATGGAACTCCTATTTCTAAACGTGAAAGTGAGTGGCGAGAATGCATTTCTGAAACAAACCCTCCAACAACATAGAGTAGTTTTCCTAATCCAGTGACACCACTTCTACTTCGTCTATAAAGCATTGGAGCTATAGGCTGCCACCTGTCACAGCGGGGATTGTAGCACTCACATTCACTATGTATTGCAAACAAACTGCCTCCACCTAATAACAATAAAACACACAGCTCATATGACAGAATACAGAGAAGTAACTTGTGAATGTGAATTATACACTTCAAATCTGCAGTAGATCACCAACCTTAGAAATTCACTGTTTTGAAAAAGGAACGATATAAAAATTATTGTGAAAATGTAAGTACTCTGGAAGAAACTCATCCTCGTCATTACAAATGCTCAGTCATTGAGTCAAATCAGTTGCAAAAGGACCAACAAACGTGTAGTACTGACGGCAGTATTAAATTCAGGTGCTGGGCTGTTACGTCGATGAGATAGATGCCTACTAAGAATAAAATATGTTTAAACTTTGAACATGGGCAATTCATTCAAATACCAGATGAAGAAAATTCTGGTTCACTTGGGACTGTAGAGCCATTGACAAACAAACTTAAATAAACTTCATTTACAAAATTTTATAATTACTAACTGAACTAATTCAATTGCTTATCATCAGTTATTGAAATGATAACAAAATATTTACAAAAAATGATGATGGTTCAGAGCTAAGCTAATTGGCTATATGAGAGGTAAATACATATGTTTTTCATAATACAATTACGAAACCTTTTACACTAATCAACTTAATGGTTTCAAAACAGTTCACTGTTTTTGTATATTATGCCACAAAGTTTATGGAAAAAAAACGATTTGAGGATCATTTTTTATGATTTCATAACTCGATATAAAATTGAAGATGAAAAGAAAGTATGGTCATATGATTTCGCAATGCAGTTTTAATTTCTAGACTAGGTGCGTTTAGACTACAAACATTTTTGTACTAAAAAGTTTGATAAACAAGGTTTATAACAAATTTGTTATATATGATATTGTTTATGAAAATGAAAAACTATTAATGCAAATAGGCCTATACATAAAAACTTTGTTATAAAACACGTTTTTTATTTGGAAACTGTATTCCTCTGTGAAAAGTTATATAACTTTGCATGGTTATATAAGTGTTCTGTTAAGTAGTCTAAACGCATAACGCGCCCTTAAACATCTATGTTTGAAAATTAATAAACAACTCAATATTTATTTCCAATACGGTACCGGTATCTAATTATGCATTATCTTGATAAAATCACCTATCAGTTTGTATTTTAAGCGTTCATATTGGAATTGCCGTATGTCATGAAAGTTCACTTCATCAAATGCCAAAGATGAAGCTGAAATTTAACATCTAAAAATTTACCTTCTAACTCGTGCAAAAACTTTCAGTGTTTCCATTTTTCATTATTCGCCGCACATTTGAGAGAGGCGAAAAATGAAAAAGGGTCATACAAGGCGTCAGAGAATTTTTTATAACTTACACTTTTACACTTTTTAAATGGAGTGCCGCATCAAGGTGCTGCACTCCATTAATGTGTCTGTTTTACAAAGTCACGTCCGCACTCGCTCAACCCTTGGCCGGTTCAAAGTGCCTCTATTTATTTATCGATTAATTCATCAAAACTAAAATGCAATCGAATATGAAGGTACAACAGTCTATTAACCCAATACTGGGCTAATCTTCTCAAAATTTCAACTACAGAAGAGTCCCGCTATTCCGTACCCCGATCAGCGTTTGGAAAAATAGTGATTTTTTTAAATAAAAAAAATGAAAAACATATACAAAACTGGTAAATTTTATAGTCTATTTTTACAACACTATTGTAGCATGTGCGCTATACTACTCGTACACTATGAGTCATTGCAAGACATTACACTTTCCTTCCGAATTTTACTGAATCTGTTCATGAGCCGATCAATACTGTAGTGTGTAGATCTGACTAGCAGATGTCCTAGCCTTTACACCTAATATACGTCATAACAAGTCTATTCGTTGATATTATTAATCCAATATCAATACTGACACTGTATTTCACTTTTAAATAATGTTTTACTCACATTATATTGGACATGTTTGAGCAATGCATTTCACTTCTGAAAAGAAGGCTGAAGCTTTTCAGAAGTGAAATGCATTCCTCAAACATCTCCAATATATGTGAGTAAAACATTATTTAAAAGTGAAATACAGTGTCAGTTTTGATATTGGATTGTTCATTAAGTATTTCGTCATGGAAAACATCACAGATTGAGATTATTCTTGAAATTCGAATGAAATCCGCTTATTCCGAATTGCCGCTAATCTGAACAAGGTGTGGTCCCAATTAGTTCGGAATGGTGGGACTCTACTGCAGTTTGCCCTATTTCAGTAGCATAACCTTTCCTATTACATAATGGCATTCGTTTATTGTAATTAATATTTATGATTTTTATACTATCTTCCATTTGTCTGGCTATTATCGATTAATATTGAATTAGAACAGATAAAAAATAATAAAAACCTCGAGCCGAAGAAAGAACATTTGTTGACAATGATGACCCACCTACAGCGAATATGTAAGGTTTAATGCCTTCTGGCCTCCTCTCGGTTGTTCGTTCAGTTGCTAAGGCAGATCTTTGTTCTGGAAGAAGGTGGTATTTCATTGCTTCAAGGAGAAGCTCTTTACATTCTGAGCTCTCCCTGACCAAAGCTTCAGAGTCTACTGCAGTCATTAGGAAGTCTCTCGACATTAGAGGCAATCTCACATGTTTGAGAAGCTGGAAAATTATATCATTACTTCATGAATAGTATAAAAATAGTCCATAACTATAGTAAAAGATAGTCTGTTGAGCATGAATAAGAGTAAATGGGTAATACAGCCACATGTGACTGGTGCTCTGAGCTCTGAAAAATTATCATGTTATACCAATTAGTTATTTACAGTAATTATATTTTTACCTCACTGTGAAATATAATTACCGTATATGAATGGTATTGGAATTGGAAATCTTGATTGATTGAAGCCTCTATAAAATTGCTCACTTTGCTTACGTAGCGCAGAGATCCTCATTCGTTTTCAACAGTCTCAACTTCATTAATTGTAATAATTGTCATGATGTGTGTTCCAACTTTCATTTTTACTACTATTACGGTATAAAAAGGACTAGACGTAATGTTGCTATGTAAACAATCAACATACTAATATTGTATTATCCTTTTATAGGAAAGAAATCGATTCAATTGAAAATGACCATCTTTTTAACACTAGAAATCCAAGCTAGTTTTCTAATGAAAGATGGAAATTTGTAATTTTCTGTCGTAAATTCAGTCTTCCCATCAAATCCTAGCCAACATGCAAAATTTAAAAAAAAAACACTAATTTTAAAGTTATTTAGCACAGATAAAATTTTGTTCTAATCTTAAATTCCAATTTTAAAGTTTCTTTTAAATTAGTTGCGTGAATTGCTTACCTTTCCTATGTTCTGCACTCTTTCAGCTACATCGTGCTTTACCCAACTTAGTACAGCCAGGAAAACCTTCTCTTCAGAAGGGATATTTAGTTGACTGTTCGATATGAGCTCCTCAACCTGCATTTCATGGAAAAAAAATAAAAAATAGAAAACTTACAGAAACAGTAAATAATTGAAATATGATGTAGATATGCAACCATGATACATGTACTACTGCTGTGGTCTGACGAGTTGATCACTGGTTTTTCGGTGCAGGAGCGGGCGGCGCGGTAGTAGGAAGCCAACTGCGCATGCTCTATTCATGCTTTATTCCTAACTTGGAAACTACGGCCAGAGACAAACAGGTTTTCTGCGCTTCAGCCAGCTTCAACTAGCCTAGTTGCGTCCAGGGCTAATGTTATTGCCAGGGATCAACTCGTCAGACCACAACAGTATGTATATAGGCCTAGTGTATTTGGTAAAAACATATTGGAAAGACACTATGTAATAGCATCGTTAATAATATATGTTGTAATAGTTTCATTAGACTTAGAGAGCCAGTTTTCATTGGAATCGAGAGTACCAGTTTGATTTTCCAATCACAATATTTTGGATGTTCAAGTATTTTTATTTGCTTTCTTTTACTATTATTCTATTATTATTTACTCACATTTAAGAATAATATTGTTCCAGTTATGACTTTCGTGATTGCTTACACAAGTGTATTTTGCTGATCAGTTGTATGAAGCTATTTATTTATTCTATTCGTATATTTTTATATTTATTCATTGATATGTACCAGCTTCACTAGCTCTACTAGCTTACGGTACTGTTACAAAAAAAGAATAAACAATCCATAAGATTCTGGTAGTATACAAAATAATTGATTTTAAAAATCTTCAACACATGACAAATAACAGTAATACTGTATTTCCTTCAGAAAGTGAACACAGTGCCTCAGAATTCCTTTATAACACAAACTCTCTTAATATAGTTTGTTTTAATTCAGAGAATTTTCAAGTGGGTAGTTGAAACAGTAGGGAATGGATTATGATTATTTTGATCCACCTCCCTTTTACAACACTCAATATTACGGAAGCCTCCACATTTTTCTATTAAATTGCCATCTACACTTGTGGAAGGAGTTTGGGAATCTTGTGCCAATACCACAAGCTGAGGTTGTGGCATGGAGCCTATTGATAAGTTAGTAGGTGCGTGCAGGAATCGATTCCAACTTATGTGAAGCCTGTAGACGTTGATTGATTGATTGTGCTGTGAAGCCATCATTCTTCTTCTCTACTCCTGCCACAAATGGCAAGTATGATTACTTAGTGGATCCAGAGCAACCTGTCTATACCGTGTACACTTCCACCCATCATAAAAATCAATCAAAGAAATTTAATCGAATCTTACGGTTCATGCCATCATTCAATTACTTTATTAATTGAATTTACTCCCAGTCCAATACATTGTAATACGATATAGAAAACCGCTTTACTATGGCATTCTGTGTGGATGTAATCATGTAATAGTCTATAGTTCAGAAGTTAGGGATGGGTCGCAGTTTAAAAAAATGATGTAGTCTTATTAATGCAATATCATAGAAATTTCACCTCTGAAAATGGAAGTAATAGGAACTCTTCCGTATTCATCACTTCTTGGAAATTCTGTAAAGCGAATCTATGCGATCGTTTATGGAGTTCTTTACATGAGTGAGCATCTGCAAAAAAACAAAATATGAACACTGTCAATTTAAAAAGGCAATTCACAGTATAAAAAGTGTAATTGATAAGCCTCTGAAATAAATTCTACTGTGAAACTGGTATTACTCTGGTCAGCTTAATTGAGCTTTAAATTGCAATTTTTACATTTTGGAGAGCAGCATCATCTCGAATATCACTTTTAATAATAGCTGTTTTTTTACATAACTTGTAAAAATATTATTTGGTTTGTGGTTGAGTTTAGGTAATATCCAAAACCACTATTAAGCGTGATTTGGCTCATTTATTAATAAGTTTTCATCCCTTGATATTATATAATTTGACATGTTCGATTGCTGGGTAATAACAAGCTATCAAGTTGCAAACTGGACTAAAACAGTGAGTCGTAGTAATCGATTTCAATTTAATGTTTTGTTTTTTAATTGTCTTGAATTTCATGATCTATTACGAACTGCGATGTTACTTTAACGTGTTATTACCGACGTTAGAAAATAAAAATTGTATTAGATTACCAGAATGAAAGGTAACTTTGCACCAGAGCTTGAAGTCACCAGACAATTCCAGTTTTCAGTTTTTTATTACCAGACACATTTATTTATACGGCTCATCTACATTTCTATTCTTTCATAACCTGTTTCACTCTAGTGTCTTGGGGGGTGTAGAGGCTGGATCTGTCACCAGACTCCTCTATCAGTTCCGAATGAAAGTTATAAAACTCTTTACTTACTGAAATAATTGAAACTTTTCAACATAACTAAATTGAAGAGGACCAATAGTACATCCACCCTTGCCCACTTGGGCTCAAAGCCCGTTCAAACGGATATACCTGTATTGCGCTAGAGCGCTCTTATAGCAGTCTCTACTCTCCCTCTAGAGATACTGCTGTAGTCTATGCTAGAGCGGGTTGAATCTTGCACGCGTAAAAACTCCAGAGTCTAGAATGCTGACTATAGCTCACCATCGAAAAAAGTATTCTCATTTTTGTTGAACCTTGTAGCTTGATCGAGCCTAGTCAGACTTACATAAACCTTCCTTGTGTAGCAAGGCAAAAACCAGGATTTTTTTTCGGGTGGGGCCGAAACCGGGTTAGTCGTATACTGGTGGGTGGGGGGGATGGGTCAGGGGGTATGGAATAACCAAATATCCCTCAAAATTTGGGGGGGGGGGGCTGAAGCCCCTAAAGCCTCACTGGCTACGTGCCTGTTGTGTACCTAAGTCCACTAATCTGAAAGTTTTATATCCCATAGTACAGTAGGAACAATTAGTCTGGGCGCACGGCCGTTTGGTAGTCAGCCATGGCGAGGGGAGTGCTTATCGCTAATTTCTAAAAACATGTGGCCCGTGCGACGCTGCAGATGTCTTCAAGGTCAACTAGTCAACTTTTAACAGGACGGCTAGTAGTGAAACCAGAGCCACGCGCCCAGACTAATTGTTCCTACTGTACTCAGGCGCGAATCCAGGGAGTGGATGAAGGGGATTTATTCCCATCCGAAGTTATTCCCAACCAATACTAAATAAAAGCTCTATTTGTGTATTTTACGGGGTTAAAAAATTTTTTTAGGTGAGGTCCCGCAATTTTTTTTCTCAGTTGGTATCCCACCGAAAAAAATTAGATTTGTCTCCTAACCTTACTGAATAATCATCATTATCAATAAGACAATCCTTATATGTGAAATACACTTTTAAATGGATTTTTTTTTTAGATTACGTCTTGGAGACTCCAGTTAAGGAGTATAAGACAACACTCCTAGCTAGATTTCAAAATATGCCTGCTGATATTGTAAATGCCTAAATAAGTTTTCCAATTTTCCCACCGGATTCTTTCGGATACGTTACTTGCATGAAAACTCATGGAAGTGATTGCGCTTCTGTTTTTAAATAAACAGTAGATGAAAGCTGCACGTTACGCAGAAAGGACCAGATGAAAGCTCAGGGCCTTTCACCCTTCCTGTCTCCTATTGATCAACGCAGTCATGCGATGTTGGAAGCTCTAGGAGCCCTCTTTTCAAAACTAGAGACAAATTTTCTCATCTCACTCCCACTTTTTTCCTCAACCTACCATAACTTCCACCACTCATATTCTATCATTCTATTTGAGACCATAACTGGGTCGCACTGGCAGGGTACTTCTATTATCACATTTGGTCAGGATGACTTTTCACAAGAAAACGCCCATCTGTGCGTTCAATAACATATAGGATCATGACATATAGGATCATTCTTACCCGATATGCTTTTATTTGTCTCTCATTATTTTCTTATACAGTCAGAATTATAATGCCGAATATTAAATTAGTCAACTGCATTGGAATACAGACTGGGTACAATATTAACCAACTATGGGTACTATGGCCAAACAAACGTCAATCGAAGTTTGATCACCGATCATAAGAATTCTTATGCGTGAATAAGAATTCCTTTCGGCGATCAACCGGCTCCTTGTCTGTCAAAGGACATTACAACAAAGAATAATATTTATACACAACATAATACTATTCATACTGAAGATCCAATAGGTCAACAGGTTAAATATCCGCCAGGTCACTTAATTATTTGATCAACAGTTAAATAATGGTCACTGATCTTGTATGGTTTCCTAGCAATAAACAAGCTTTACAAATTGAGATTAATTGCTTTACATTCCAACTTTGTGATTTCGTCAGAGTAGTATAAAAGTATGCAATACACAGGGGCGGATCCACGGGGGGAAGGGGAAATTCCCCCCCCCCCCCACCAAACGGAGAATAAGAAGAAGGAAAAGAAAAAGAAGAGGAAAAGAAGAGAGAGAAGAAGGAGAAAAAGAAGAAAAGAGGAACGAATGGAAATGATAGTAAACAGTGAAGAAGTGGACAAGAGATGACAATAGAAATTGGTAGGAGGAGAGAGATGAAAATGAAAAAATACGAAAAAGGGTAAAAAATAAGGATAAAATTAAAAGTAGAAACTAGAAGAAAATTAAGGAGAGCTTTCAAATTTGTTAAGCGAGGAAAATGACACAGCAATGCCTAACCAACAATTAATTTTCTAGTGCAAATATTGTGTACTTCAGTACTTGGTCTGAAAATGATGCCAGTTCTGAAAGGGGTTTCTGGATTCTGCAGGTTTTCAGTACATGGCTGAGGACATGGCAGAAAAAGCAGATTTGTTTTATTAGCACTACTTTACATTCACTCAGATAATCACTCGAGCCTAGATCCTGGATCCTCAAAAAATTGTTGGGAGATTTTGGCTGATTACAGAATAGTTTTTCAATTGCCAATAATGTATGTAATTTTTCTTGTTAATTTCATTTTTCATTAACAGCTTGTGTCAGTGGCATAACTATGGAGGGAGGAATCAGGGGGATATTCCCCCCCCCCCCGGACAAAAGAAAATTTGGAATTTTAGCAGGCCATTGTGAGAATTTTTTTTTAAAGATGTCTGGAATCACTAAAAATGTGGTTTTGTAGGAGTTTTATTAAAAACATTTTTTCAAGGAGTACCCCTCAATTATTTTGAAAGAAATTTTCAAGTAGCCTTCGGTACTGTACATTACTCCAATCAGGAGCAGTGAGGGATCAAATATAGAAAAGTGGAAGTTTCAAGTAAGGTCCCGGATCTCCCATTGACAGTAACACAAGAATTAATTTAGACAAAATTTACTTTGACACATATCGTGGGCTGAAGAATTAAGTTTGAAGAATTAATGCCTAGAATCACTTGACGTGTAGTTCTAGAGAGGTAATTTTTTCAAAATTTTCTTGGGGAGTTCCCCGAACCCCCGTTCTGAAATAAATAGCCATGTATATCGCTTCAATTTATCGTTGAAGGTCTACTACTTCAAATTACAAATTAATATTGTAATTTTACCGAGAGTCTAACCCGGCAACATCCCCCCCCCCCAGACTGACCCTGTAGTTATGCCACTGCTTTGTGTGATGTAACAATACACATTAAAAGGTTATTAAAATTTGTATTTAAAATGATCATATAATTAAAGGCAGGCAATAGGTCCTTAAATTCACGATTTTATGCCTCATTTTCAAATACCCCGGACCACCAACCCCCCCCCCCCCCACCAAAATCTGCTGCTGTATCCGCCTCTCGCAATACAACACAGAATATTGTTTTATAGTTTGAAGAAGAGGCAGAAGCCGAAAAATTTGCAGAAAAAGTAATCTCTTGAATTTCATTATTCACTCAATAATGAAGGGCGCCGGTTAATTTTGGTAGGGATCAAAATGTCAAGCTAATTACTCACAGTGGAGAAAGCAACTAAGCTTTTCTCAGTCCATATATTTGAGGAGACTTTTTTCATAGTAGGTTACTGGGTACTTGATCTCCCATTGTCAATCAATGATAGTTTATTCATAGGTCATAAATATAATATGATAACTTATGTGGAAGTATTTTTTATCTACATATTTTTATAAGTTTTTTAGTTTATAATGTTACATTATAGTTTCAATTATCTGCATATATTCAGGGCGCAAGGTGCAATAAATTTTCTAGAATGATAAGCTTACTATAGAATGCTGCAAAATGGAAAAAATTACATAAATATGTTTGGAAAAACTGAAAACCTACCTCATGAAAATAAATTACTTTCAGACTAATTACTAAACTGAATTGTAAACTGATGTACTGTACTTTCAGCTATCTTTTTAATCGACTTTGAACAATATTAGTAGCTTACGTCGGCTTCGTTTTGCAAACAACTTTCAACTGCCGCCGCATGTAATGTGATTATTTATTCAATCCCATCGGGGCCACGCTACTGCTTACAAACTGCATTATACTCAACAGGTGGGGGGCCATTACTGATGAATGCTACTACATTGTTTAAATTTTGTATTAGCTCTAAAGGAAGCAGCACTTTACTCCACAAATTCGAGTCATTGTCCTCTGAAGCACTTAAATATATGAAAAGTACACCACTTATTGTCTACCAAATAGCCTATACCTAATAATACTGCACAATGTTCTTAGGAAAGAAATATTTTCTCATTGAAATACAACCTCTTTCTGACAGACTTTTACTGAATCAACGTAAACTTATTATTATGATTGAGAATGTTTCTTATAGCCGTTAAATGTAATTTTCAATAATGTTTGACAATTAAATAATAATGATTATTGTGATATTGGATTATTCGTTATTTGTATATATTTCATATTGAATTCTTCGGCCTCCGGATACCAGTTAATATAAATAAAGGTTTAAATACCTACGTTTTGGTATCCAATAATTATTTTATTCACTACCGGTTTCAACCCTCCTATGGGGGCCATCATCAGGTGGTTGTCGATGTTATTATGTCATTGCCGATTTGGCAATTCGTCGTAATGTAAAACGTCGGAAAATAAAAAACACACACATCACATAACACGAAACGAATACGAGGATGACAGGACGGACAACACGCTCGCGCTGACTGACAAGTCCGGACTGCCAGTACGAAATTGTAGTACTCTGCCCGATCCCTTATCACTTGAAGTAGCCCTAACACCCCTCCCCTTCAATCAACCTAATCGCCACATCGTATATATAATTTGATGCAAATGAAAATTTATCGTTTAAAATATTGTGTTGGTCCACAGTATATGTGTATATATTTGTATATTATTCTATTTTGGAATACCGTATAGCATTTGGTTGTAGCCTGATAGCCTAAATGCATTATAAAAAATACTATGGTTTTTATTTCTTGGTATCATATTATATTTGGATATCTAATTACACTAGGCTACTACAGTTTTGCAGTAGTTTGTTCAGGTTTGAAAATAGACCTATCTTTAGATCCATGATCCATCAATAATATATTATTATTATCTATTACGGATAAGTGGATATATTATCTAAGACATATTTAAGGAAAAATAATAATTGTAAATACATTGATTTTAGACAAATGACCCTCAACTTAAATAATCTATTAGAATAGAGATTCACATTAAGTAAGCTACTGTACTGCTGGATTGTTTGTAGAAATCATGTATCACAACGAGGAGTGATTAGATGGAGGAAAGTTCGTGGAAATGTTGGAAAACCTCGTGCACGTTGCATGTCATGTCCATTGTAACCGTTTTTAAACTTGTATGCTTATTTTACGAGTATTTTTGGTCTACCACTGGTAGTCAATGACCCCACAGGGAAAGCAAAGCACGTGTCTTGATGTTAAAGTTGGATATCGATTAGAAACATCCTTCCATTGCCCTTTGCTACAGGGGTGGAAAGCCGCTACTCAGAGGTCAATAATAATGTCAAACTCCAGAAATGATTGGTAGTTTAGAACTTGAAAGCTGCAGCTCGTTCAAATCAGCTCGAAAACTGGTTGTCTCATCCAACTGTTATCACTAAAATAGCAGTGTGCACATTCAAAGCAAGAATCAGCTTTGCTGAAAAAACAAAACCAGTAGCGAAACCTTCCCATAGCGATTCATTTTTTCTACTACAGTATTCTTATTTCTTCAATGTCACGGTAGGCCTACTCAAAAGTCACCAAATCAATCTCTCTAGGAAGAATGATTTTTGTGAGCTATGGAATATTTTTCAAATAGAAATACTGTAGAAACAATAGGCTTGCTACAATAGAATTGTTGAGACTAATATAATAATGAGCTAATGTTAGTCAACTTTGTCCTCTACTTTCTGCACTTGCACACTGGCCCGATTTGACAACAACGCGGTAAAACATCTATCTGAACTCGATAGGAATTTACAATTCATTTACTCAGAAACAGCAGTCTTGATCTACTACTCTAATTCGTTTGATTTTTAATCTTGGTTTGCTCTCCCACTTATAACGACAAAGAGTCGACCACCACCACTGCATTTGGCATAACTTGAATTTTTCTCTTAACTGCAATTTCAGGTTGAAAATAATACCTCTCACATAACGCCATAACATTTTTTCAAATCTTAGGTTATCCAAGATAAAAATACCTAAATTTTTTTATTATTTTTTATCCACAAAACATAAGGGATCAAATATTCATAAATAATAAATAAATTTATTTATTCTTAGTTAATTTTTCTCACCCATTGTAATAGACCTATAGCTCTCTGATAAATTTGAAACCACTTTATTTTTTGTCTTTTTATCCAAAATCTCGTGTCTTGTAGTAGACATAGGCCTGTATAAGCTCATGTGAAGTATCATAGCATGCACAATTCTAGCCAGCGTGCTTTTAAAAGTGAGATATTGTTAGTGTTCAGGGAATGTCCTTTGCTCGGAAGTACAGAGGGAAATGTAGGAAGTCGAATGAATGAGTACTCACTCTTGAATACGCGTATAATAATTATATGGGCTGCGTGGAAGCAACTTCACTAATTGGGAAGTGTCTGCGTTGTTTTCACCCTTCCATTTTAACAATTACTTCAAACAATTCATTCATACCGCTCAAGTTTCATTCTAGATATTTCAAAATCTTTTGGTATTCTACCCAGCAACCCAACAAGCATTGTATTCGACATTTTGTTGGGCGAGAGTACGAGAACAACAACTAGCTCTGTGAGCTTCAGAAGGATTATTTTCAATGAAAATCGACTGCCATGAGAAAATGAGAGTGGGCACAGTAAAGGGCAGTTGTGTTTGAATAGTAATTTAAACAACACAATAATAATCAATGACGTTTTTAGTAATTAATTCTCATGATAATTGATGATCAACCAGTATTTATTGACATCTGATCAGTTATTTGATTGACTTATTGATTCTACAGAATCTATAACAAACTTGAAAACTGCAATAGTTTTTTGTTTTTTATACTTATTTTCCTGTATTTGATCCGCTTTCAATTATTTGCTCACGGTAGAATGCGGGATAGAAAGTTACTCCATCACTGGAATAAGCATAAAGATAGGGAATGGAAGTTAGATGATAAATGCAGAACTCTAACAATAGGTTTGTAATGAAAGTTAGGGGAGAGACCAAACTAATGAGCTACACTGGATGAAAAGGAAAGTGAATTGAGTACCCACTATGCTACCCTTCCCAACGCTTCCATTCCAAGCTACAAGTGTATTTGCAAGCACTCAGTTGGAATATTTTCAAGTGATTTCCCCAAGGAATCCTATTTCTCTGGCAACTATGAATTAATACCTTTCAATAACACGTCCCAATATCCTTGCAGTATTATAAATATTCAACATATCTGTTGTATTGGGCTGCAAGGCAAGGGATTAAGCATTTTTAATTTTTTAAAAATCTTAAAGTTTTCAGAGTTTTCTAGGCTCTATAATAAATAATAATATAATATTAAGCTAGCGATTGTTCAGTTCATGAGAATACATACTTCTCCGATTATTATGAGAGTAAATATAGACAAGAAAGTAATTTTCCATGCCATAATTTTTTTGAAACAGCAAAAAAACTTGAAGTTTCAAACAGTCTGATTATTGTGCTATCAATCTTATTAAGGATCCGACTCTAGCCATTGTTTATAGGCAAGTGAGATCGCTATTGATTTTGGAGCTTGGGGGTTGAATATGAAAAGAATTGTGATGTAAAACAGATTTCCACTATAGACTCTAGGTTAGTTTAGGCTAGTAAAAGTAAAAACATTGGGCAGCTGGGCTGTCGCTGTTCACATTAGAAAATCAAAACATTGGACATTACGATTTTATGATTAGATCAATTACCCACTTTATTTTTTTACAGTGCAAGCGTTGACGTTTTCATTTTTGTTTGTGCTGAAATCTTTCTTTGAATTATTTTAAATCGTTGAATCAAAATAAAAAGAACAGAGAAAATATTGAGGCATGATATATTATGAAATCTGTTTAACAAGAAGAAGAAACAAAACTCGTTTTCAACAGCTGTCAATGTGCATTTTTTTTTTAATTGGAAAGCAATGATGATAAAAAATGATGTTTATAGAAGCAGTTGAATGGCAAGTTTAGTAGATAGGTTAGTATGCGCCTTGGTTGAATGGTGCATATACCCATTAGCACAGATGATTTTAATAATAATAATACAATGGAGTGTCCAAGGACCCAACGAATTAAATAATAATAATAATTATTATTATTATTATTATTATTATTATTATTATCGTTGGGTCCTTGGACACTCCATTGTATCGGTAAATTTATTGGTGTAAACAGATGATCTACCTACTTCTATCGAGATATTTTTATATACAGCATTTATCTCCTCAACTAGAAATGTTACTCTCCTCTTTTAAACTGCTAATACCGGCGGACTTTGTAATAACAAATGCCAAAACTCACTGTGTTGCTCTCATAATAATTGTTTCTAAACTTTGATTACTTCTCAAAGTTAAAAATTGATGGAAGAATTAAGAATTTCAGGAATTCTGATTCCTGGTACTGACTATACAAATAAGCAAAGAATCTGACCCTAAAACAACCGAGAAAAAACTTTTTTGGAGTGGAAGTCATGAAAGACAGCAAAGGAATGTGGTGAAGACTTCAAAGATATTATTTACAAACGAGAATTTAATTTCAGGAATTGAATAATTCTTCCTACTCGAGTAAAACGGTTTGATACGAAAGTAGGAATCCTAAATAATAATAGGGTACATGCATGTTCATTCTTTCTTTTTTTGCATGAAGACCCGTGAAAAGAAATATTGCTTTAAGAAGTGCTATGAATATTGTACAGTTCAAAGTTTCAGTGAATACCAAGAATATTACATTAGGCCTACCTGCAAAGCTCCGTATCCCAAGGCAGTTTGAAGGGTGTAGCTGTCGCATTAGAAATTTACAGCATGCTTCACGAACTGAACTCATCTGCAGGAGACTGGAGGCTGGCAGTAGAACCTGCAACACAAAATCCAATCGACCAATTCAGTTCTCAATTCTCAGAGGGACAATGTGACACAAATCATACCACATTCAAATATATGATTTTCCAAGGTATTTATTCAAGAGGTAGGCAGGTGATGCTCTTCTCTCAATAAAAAGTGCAAGCTGAGAAGTTTAGATTTGCATGTTCTGGCACAAACTTGACCTTTGACCCCATGACGTCAATAGTACTGAGTATGTGTACACTTGTATAAGCTACAAAGGAAGTCTGCCACTATGTCACCTTACCACATTAATATTTGAATCACAACTGAACTGCTGTTTACAAGGACTGCCCTTTACATACTGTTTGAAAGTACTCCAGGAAGTTCTGGTAACTGATAATATAATCTGGAACATTCTGGCGAATTCTCAGAATCTCCATAGGCTTCCCAATGTTTCTATTTACACAGATAATGGTGTCTTCAATATTCTATATGACCATTTGAGAGTGGGGAAGATGGAGAGAAAAGGAGGAGAATAAACTAAAAGTGCCTGTTATCAATGTAAGCAGAAGTACTGTTGACACAATGGGCAGCATAGAAATAAATGTTCTTTTCTTTCTTGTATTTTCTAATACTATTGCTATTACTATTATTATTATTATTACTAGTTGTTCTGTAGACAGTAGACCTCACTTGTTCAGCACAGTTAAGAGCATTTAAATTATTGGATTCAAATGTATGCTCTTATTCAATCGTGACCTATGACCCCATGATGTCACCCCCCATGACCCTCCTCCACAACCCAAAAAAGTCAGATATTATGGTAGAGTAAATGAACAGAGATATCTGATATGAGATTATCTGAGATATCAGAGATATCATGCAGAGGTATCAGAGGAAAGTGGTTTCTGACGATCAGCATCTCCATTTCTTTTTGATGGCATATCAAAGCTCCATCAATGAAACACCTGCAAGCATCATCTTTGTTAAATATCTATGGCTACCCTGTGATCTACAGTTTGAAAGAAAGACTGGTGATACTTTTGTGGTAGAAGACTACATCACCCAGCTGAGGAAGAATGTGGTTGAGACTCATGAAAAAGTGAGCAATAATCTTGATAAAACAAGCATAAAAATGAAGGAAAGGTATGACATGAAGGCTGACCAAGGTGGATACTAAGCAGGATATCTAGTCTGGCTATGCAACCCAATGAGAATTTGTGGCTACTCTCCAAAACTACAAAATAAGTGGGAGGAGACTTATGAGGTTGTGACTAGGATCAATGATGTGGTATACCAGAAAAGGAAACTTCTAAGAGGGAAAAGTATTTCAATTATTTGACTTCATTTCATGGTAGTAACAGTGCTGTGGAAGAACAAGCAGTTTAGGTTTAGTGCACTACATCCCCAAAGGAGTCTGCTGATGATTACAGTCCAGCAGCAGGTGGTAAAATGATCCAGACAGTTGAAAGGGATCTGTTCACCCTGACTAAGGAGTATGCACTGGCACACTGTGTCACCAGCAATTTGGCCAAATCCCAAGGCATTGCTACAGTCTTCAGGAAGAGGTTTGGTGGTCTCAGAGACCTGTAACAGCAAGGACCTGTGGAAGGAAATGTTCCTCATCTACAATGTCTTGTTCAGCATCTCTCCTACCTGGTGACTAAGGGGCAGTCTGAGGTAAAGGCATCATATGACACATTGTGGACTAGCTTGGTTCAGCTGAGGACAGAATGCAACATCAGAGATAATGAAAACTTGGTATACCAAGGCTTGGAAGTGGATATGATGGCCTTGACTGGATAACTGTGAACCCAATGCTGGAAGAAGTGTTCAAATTCACTGGCATCCAGATTACTATTTGCATCTATAAGCCTTGGAGTATCAATGAGGAGTCAGCCAGTAACCAGGGCAGACCCTAAGCAACCCAAGTTTTGTTCTGGGATAGAACAATATCTTGAGGTCAGGGTAGTGTTAGGAAATGTGAGAAAGAAAAGAACATATTTCTATGCTGCCCATTGTGTCAACAGTACTTCTGCTTACATCGATAACAGGCACTTTTCGTTTATTCTCCTCCTCTTCTCACCATGTTCCCCACTCTCAAATGGTCATATAGAATGTTGAAGACACCATTATCTGTGTAAATAGAAACATTGGGAAGCCTATGGATATTTTGAGAATTCGCCAGAATGTTCCAGATTATATTATCAGTTTCCAGAACTTGCTGAAGTACTTTCAAACAGAATGTTAAGGACAGTCCTTGTAAACAGCAGTTCAGTTGTGATTCAAATGTTAATGTGGAAAAGTGACATAGTGGCAGACTTCCTTTACAGCTTATACTCCTTCCTTTATAGTGTGTGCACTCACTCAGTGCTATTATTGAGATTATCAAATACTGTGCTTTGTAAAAGTTCTATTTATTTTTATTGAATGTTTAACTGCTTTTTAGACATTTATTTTTACATCATTGAACAGTTTATTGGATAGTTACCAGTATTCAGTGGCGGTCCCAGGGGGGGGGATGGGAGGGATATATCGCCCCCCCCCCCGTTAATATCAAGATGCCCCCCCCCCCTAAAAAAGGATTTATTCATAATTATGTATGTATAGTTTTTGCGAGAAATACATTTAATCTGTGTCATTGTTACTTATTAGCTAGAAGAATAAACACCCAACCAATGTGTAAAAAACAGCCACGCCGTTTATTTTTTAAGTAAATCACAATAGTTTTTGTATTATTCTTAATTTTTTATTTGTGATATTATTTCTTGTGAACTTAATAAATGCACATTACATTGTTGTGTAACAATTTGAACTTTGTCATCATGCTCATTAGCTCATTAAATAATCACATTGACTTGTAATAAATTTTCTTTGTGTACCTAAAGGAAATCAGAGGAAAAACACATACTATGGTTGGGTCCTATTTCACCCAGGTACCGTACAATAAACTTTAAATGAAAAGCTATTTTATTAGCTAACATAAATACTATTAGCTTGAGCATATTTTAGAGCTCAAACACGTACAAAAATACGTTTTTAGGCTTTAAATTCCACATTTTTTTCCCCGGGGGGGGGGGGGGGGGGGGGGACCAAGACCCCCGGTGGTCGTTCAATGCAGCAGTTAACTTTGCATTTGAACAGGATTACAATTTGAAAAATATCGATATTCGAGCTTTACTACTATACTAGTAGTAATTCGAGCTATACTATACTAGCGATTCACCCGTGCGTTGCAAAGGGATTTTAGTTATAACAGCGGTACACGCGGCGAATTCCCTAGAGCCTAGCACAAGCCACATCTTTGTAGCTTTCCTAAAATGTTAGGTGCCTATCAAAAATATTTGAATTGTAAAGAACCTGCATACTAGCAACTAAAATCAAATTGTCACACAAACTGTGTTTATTATGTATTATTTAATTATGTTTTCGTCGATTCAAATATATTGTTGTTCCAAATATATCAAAAATTAAATAAAAACGATTTAAAATAGACTTAAACTTTGTCTCCTAGTAAATTTTGAAAAGTATCTTCATCTATTTTTTATTAAATGAAAAGATTTTTATATTTTTTCCAAGACTTATCTATTTTTCATAAAACCAAGTAGCCTACTTAATCTATTAGTAGAAAATTTGATTTTTTATTGTACAACTAGCTGGCCTGACGCGCATTGCTGCGTTCTCATAAAAATTCTCCTTGATTTTATTATTCGCCACCTCCCGCTGAGGTTACATTTCAAATTAGGAAAGAAATTAGTTCTAGGGCTCTTCCAGCTGATCATAGAGGCTTTGTTGTTTTCTTAATCACCACTTCTGAATGAAGAAGAATTTCAAATTTAAACCTCCTACGACTATAAGGGTAGAAGCTAGTTTTTTATTTTATTATTCGCCACCTCCCGCTGAGGTTACATTTCAAATTAGGAAAGAAGTTAGTCCTAGGGCTCTTCCAGCTGATCATAGAGGCTTCGCTGTTTTCTTAATCACCACCTCTGAATGAAGAAACATTTCAATTTTAAACCTTCTATGACTATTAGGGTAGAAGCTAGGTTTTTTTATTTTATTATACGCCACCTCCTACTGAGAATACATTTCAAATTTCTAGCTGCATTGGTTAACAGATGTCATCAACCTGGCATAATTTATTACATTTCATCATACCCAGTCGTATGTTTCATACATATTGCAAGGCTCCGACTGTACGGTAGCCTACATGCAAAGTGCAAAGTCTTTTGCTGTTCAAAGACAGCGTAAATAACGCCGCTAAGGGGCCTGCCATATGATTAAAAACTGTTGACTTCTATCAGCTGTTCCTTTAAGCTGTTTGGCCGGCAAGTTCAGTAGGTTAGGTCTGTAAAATGGATTAATTAATAATAATTATTAGCTCCCCTATTAAAATTTATAGTCAGAAACCATCCCCAATATTCACACAACATATTCCCAAAGTTTCATGCCGATCTGTCAAGTAGTTTTGAAGTCTATAGGGAACTTACATACATACAGACATTCATTTTTATATATATAGATATAATACACACAATTTTTTGTCTTGAATTGAAAGTTTTCAAGTAACGACTCTATCCTGTTAATTTATTAAATTGATTCAATTGTAATTTGTACCTGTATTCTTTGTGTAATCAATTTTCATGATAATATTAATCTTTTGTAATATGATCTTTCATTAATTTATAAAATAATATATACTGTGTATATTAATAATATATATTACTAGCTGGCCCGACGCGCGTTGCTGCGTTCTCATAAAAATTCTTGATTTTATTATTTGTCACCTCCCACTGAGGTTAAATTTCAAATTTCAACCTTCTAGGACTATTAGGGAAGAAGTTAATCCTAGGGCTCTTCCAGCTGATCAGAGAGGCCTCCTTCGTTGTTTTCTTACACAGTAAGACCTTACTCACCACCTCTCAATGAACATTTCAAATTTAAACCTTCCACGTCTATTAGGGTAGAAGCTAGGTTTTTTATTTTATTATTCGCCACCTCCTACTGAGAATACATTTCAAATTTCTAGCTGCATTGGTTAACA
Source organism: Conomelus anceps (assembly GCA_948455865.1). NCBI lineage: Eukaryota > Metazoa > Arthropoda > Insecta > Hemiptera > Delphacidae > Conomelus > Conomelus anceps. The sequence goes on along the minus strand of OX418217.1, from coordinate 59,667,468 downwards.
GATGTCATCAACCCGGCATAATTACATTTCATCATACCCAGCCACATATTTCCTACATACTGCAAGGCTTCGACTGCACGGTATCCTACATGCAAAGTTTTTGCGTTCCAGACAGCGTAAATAACGCCGCTAAGGGGCTTGCCATATGATTAAAAACTGTTGACTTCTATCAGCTGTTCCTTTAAGATGTTTGGCCGGCAAGTTCAGTAGGTTAGGTGAATGATGATTTGCAAAACACACAAATAGTTTGTCCATCGACACAGCGTGTGCAGCAGATCGAAAAATTTCAAATTATTTTCCATATTATTAAAAGATCCCAGTAAGCTAGCTAGCCATGTACCCGTGCTTTGCATAGGCAAAACTTTAACCCCCTAAAAACACCCCTAAAATTGCGAATTTTGAAAAATCCTTTCTTATTGCACGGTGAAATCCTATAAGGATTGTTCATACGAAATTTCAAGTTCATAGGCCTAGTAGTTTTGGCTCTGCGTTGATGAGTGAGTCAGGGTATCATCCTTTTATAGATAGAGATTAAAAGATCCCAGTAAGCTAGCTAGCCATGTACCCGTGCTTTGCATAGGCAAAACTTTAACCCTCTAAAAACACCCCTTAAATTGCGAATTTTGAAAAATCCTTTCTTATTGCACGGTGAAATCCTATAAGGATTGTTCATACGAAATTTCAAGTTCATAGGCCTAGTAGTTTTGGCTCTGCGTTGATGAGTGAGTCAGGGTATCCTTTTATAGATAGAGATTACTGTACACATGGTTTTTCTGTGAGTACTAATTGATTTTTGTCAACAAAATATCATTATAATAGACAATGATATGTCTGTACGGTTCCTACTTTCTTAAGAAAAATCATTTACCAAAAAAAATTAATTGAATTTATGAAAAAATTATCTAGATTACTACTGTATGTTTTTCAATACCACAGTATTTGTAAATAACATTTGGTAAAGGCCATTCATATTATTATTATTATCATTACTATTATTATTTTACCGTTGTTACAATAATAATTTAACGTGCTACATTTTGTATAAATATACTTTGTTTGAGAGTGGCAGTTGATTGTAAATAATTTTTGATTTTTGGCAAATAATATACGTATTGACTTAAAATATGCAAAATATTTAGACTAGATCAAATAGTACGTGTGTGTGTTACTCTATTTTACATTATTTAACTTACTTTTCAAGTAAAGATTGTAACTTTAAAAAAATGAGTTGTATAATTTTGTATATTTTCCCAATCTCAAAGTAAACGTGTCTTCAATAAATCATCATGAATATTTTTAAAACTTTCTTGGATTTGCGATTTGTATTTGTTTTTAAATCTTAAACTTAGTACCGAATTGGTTTTATCAATATTTTATGCTCAAAAAATAGGGATATTCTGATTTAATGGGCCACAAAAAAGCAATTAAAACGCAATTTTGAAATTAATTTTTACAACATTTTCACGGGGAGGGCCTCCGGACCTATGATTAAAAACTGTTGACTTCTATCAGCTGTTCCTTTTAATGGTCTGGTTCCTGCGATTAGTAAATTTAGTGATAACATAATTTTTCCTTTTTTTTAATTTTTTGTTATTTGGCGGTCTAGTCCTCCTCTACTCTACTCGACTTTAGTCGGAAGGCGACTGGTAGCCATACATGTGATAAGATTTTAATGTATTTGCTGATAATCATTATGATTATTAACGTTTTGTTGAAAATTTAACGACTTGCAGTCAGTTTTAAATTGTGAATGTATAATAAATGTACTCACAAGGCCTGTGTACTCACAAGATGAGATTTAATAACTCGAAAACTTTCGGTCTAATGTGAGTACATTTATTATATATTCACAATTTAACGACTGCAAGTCGTTAAATTTATAACAAAAAGTCGATATTAACAACGCAGATCGTTATGGAACAAGAAATCGAAGCATTAGGATTAATTAATTTATCCAAAACTTTATAGAGACAAAGTGTATTTATGATCATTTTAATGTCACATCATTAGTCATTTGAATTAAACTTTTCATTCTAAATTGAAATCCTGAATCTTATAAAAGTAAACATCCACTTTACATTAATATTGAAATTGCATTTTGCATTTCAAAAACAAAATTCTTGTTTTGAGAGTCTGCATTAGTTGGACGTAAATTGATTATTCTTGATTACACTCAAGAGTTCAAAAGTATTACAAACTTCAAAGTTTCAACGCTCTTAAAAAAATATGTTATACTTTTTAGTGAAATTTCCAAATTTTCTTGTGAACTTACCTACAAAGTTTTGGGTTATGTAGCCTAGTAAAAATTTGGGAATAGAACAGTTTTGGACTTTTTCAACCTGTTGCATATTCGCATTTCATTGTAATTTTGTCTTAATGAATGGAAAAATAAGATAAAATACTTAATTATAGTACAGATTTCATTCTTTTACTTTATTATGCAGGTATAATAATAAGCAGCCCACAGTATATGGGACAACTTGAAACTAGCGACGCACTCCCTTCAATATTCTATTGGCCATTCAAAGGCATTTATTCGAGCATTGTGCTCCAATTTCACAATGACTTTTTCAATTTCTCCAAAAGCACAGTAATTGTGAAAAGAGCACCTGTTGAGTTGCTCTATTGAGCACGAATCGTCGTCATAGCTGACCACCGAGTCGAATTCACAGGAAGCGTTACAATGACCGTTGTTTTAGCAATCCTCGCCCTCCATTGTTCACAATTGGTTTCGAGGCACGCAGGGCAACTGATAACTAAAAAAAAGGATGCACATCTCCAAAGTCCAAATAATGCAAGTCTCTTGTTCAAATCCGTCTGAATAATTTTTCGTAGAAGCTGTAACTGATGATTGATCTTAATGTTATGGGAAGTGATAGCCATGAGCCGTAGCAGGTATCTGTTCAATCAGATTAGATGAGCAACGCTCTCTTGGGCCCTCTCTGTAAGGGTGGCCGATTGGATTGGCCAGCAAAAAAAATACTATTTTCTGCTGAAAAATCACTTAGGCCTACCGGTGGTTCGGAGCCCACCTAAAATTGTAGCTCCATCATGTTTCCAATAACATGGCTCAAGCGACGAGGTGGAACTACCCCGGTGGAGTCTTCCTACCAATAAAGGCCTTGCGTACTTTCTTTTAATATTAATATACAATAATTCAACTTGTAACTAGGCCCGAAGCTGACAATGGGTTCCCAAAGGGCTAAAACTAGCCATACACTTGAAAAAGGGACCTTCTTCCTGGCCCGGTGTATCCAGACAAACTTGCTAAAAGGTCATACAGGCCTGCTAGATCTAGCTACTGCCCCGCTTGTATCAGAATATTATTATGAGATTTTGACAGGGATTCATCAGATTTAGGATTTTGCTAGATGCTCTAAATAAGACAAATATTTGTACCTATTTTTTTTTTTTAATCGTTGTAAGAGGCTTACATGTCATAAAGAAGAAGTTATTTTTCAATCCTTGTTGAGGATTTACCACGATGGGCTTGAGTTGGTGGTTTCATTTTTTTTTTTTAATTTGCATTTAATTTGTATTTTTGCCAAACTTGAAAACTGTGAAGTAATTTATACAACTATAGCCTATATAGAATGCACAAGTATACACTTAAAGCATAGATGGAGCTCTTTTTAAAGCATGCCTGGGTTGTCTGTTCACAATGAAAGATGAACAAGTTTGTTGATGTTGACTGAGTTGTATACATTGCATTACTTATTCAGCTTTCCATGTAGAGCTCATGCCCAGGTGCTTCAATCCCACTCACTTCCTTGCTTGGGGTTGGGTGCTGGTCGTAGAGGTCGACAACATTTCAATTCTCTTCACCAAGAATGATTCATTCAACGTGCGTCCACCTAATTCGTCTAATATGCCGTAATAAATTACTGTGCATGGCAACAATGTTTTGCTAGACTGTGTTAATAAATCTTCCATTTTTCCAAATTAAAAAAAGATTGAACTGAACAAACTTGAAATGTTAACAAATAAATAATATTAATAATAATTGAATTCGTGACTTTTTTCTTGAGAATCGTTTTTCGATTCAATCTACAGCCGCCTACAAACTCCTCCAGTAGCCAAATTAATTGAATTGAAGAAAAACTCAAGTGAACTACTGCAGTATCCATATAACTTGGCAGCGTGTAGCAGATGGGACATGCTATATCTGAACCCAACATACTGCTGCCAAGTTATATGAAAACTACAGTAAGAACCGGTAATACAAATATTTAGTGCTGGTTTGATGGTAGATTGTACTATTTCAAATGACATAATAGAGTTCTATCTAAGTTAATCTAAGCCCACATCTAGGTCTGCTACTTACTGCAATAGTCTACGTCTATATAATAAGAGATAGTAGGTGTGTGTGCATCAGTCGTGCGGATTTCACAAAAACGGCAATGATTTGGAACACTAAATTTGGCACAAGGCTCCCTCTGAACTCAATTCAGTACACCTCGGAACCCAATTTCTCATTTTCTTTTTACATTTTTTCAAAATTCACTTATTAATGTTTTAAAAAATGTGTTTAGATGCAGGAAGCTCATAAAACAGCTGATAATGATACTATAATGAACTAACCAGAATGTTCTACATTAGTTCCGAGACTGTCAAACATTAAGGTTAGGAAGCATTATATTCTGATCATATTTGTCATACTTCATCACATTTGGCCACGTAATTTCCATGGAAGGGCTTAATGGTTAATAGTAGGTGTAGAACAAAAAAAGAAGGAATAGTAAATGATAGAATGTAATGGAGAGTACTAAAAGTTTCCAAGATGCAGATAAATACCTCATAGCCATGGACAGTGAGTCAGTCTTGAGTTGAGATGTGAAAAGTCAACGATCAGAGTGGCAGTACAAGTACAGAGTGCTTGTGGGAGTTCAAGTAACAGTACCACTTTTCCGTAGCTGTGTAGTGTGTTATTGTGTAATAATGTTCTAGTTTTATTGTTACATTTTGCCAGCATTATTTCTAGTGTTGGAACCCGTAACAATACGTCACTATGATGCAAAGTTAGTCACAAGTCAAAACAACAGATTTGTTCCATATCATTATTGCAGCTCTCAATTCCTTTTTTGTGATTATAATAAATCAAATGTTTTTTAAAAAGTCCAACTTAAATCCCGTTGAAAACTACGGGTAAGCCACTAAAAAATAATTCGAGTCAAAAAACTATTTTAAACCTAATGAAAAAAAAAACTAAATACATGACTTGAAAATCTGAAGTCAGCATCAAATGTAACTCCCAAATCTTTTATTATGGTAGATGTATCAAGAACTACTCGATTCATTTGATATTTTACCCTGGGAATAGATTTATGCCTAGAGTATGATACCACCTTGCATTTCAATGGATTTATGGCTAACTCATTTTCCAAGCACCAGGCCTGCAAATTGTTGATGTCACTCTGCAGCAGCAAACAATCATGTGGGTGTTGAATTTCATGGAATATTTTTACATCATCTGCAAACATTGAGCATTTAGTGTTTTCTAAACAATTAGGCAAATCGTTGATAAATGTGATAAACAGAAGAGGGCCCAAGTTCGATCCCTGTGGAACCCCTGAATGGTTGTAATAGCAATCTGATTTGCAGCCTTGTAGTTGAACATATTGTTTCCTACCAGTAAGATAGTTATTCAATAAACTGATGAATTGTGACCCAAGTCCAAATACATGTAACTTTTTTGCCAGAATATTTTGATTCAACTTATCAAAAGCCTTTGTAAAATCTATATATATTGTATCCATTCTACTCCATTCTTATCCATAACCCCTGCTACTTCATATGTAAAGCACAAGTTAGTGACTGTTGACCTTCCCCTTTGAAATCCATGTTGCAGAGTAGACACTTAAGGTTTTATTAGAGCCTGTAACCTTTTAGCAAGAATTCGCTCAAACACCTTGGCAAAAACATGATAGTTTTCCACCAAACTTCTATTACCTGATTTGTGAATAGGAGTGACTCTGGAAATCTTCCATTCACTTGGAAAAACAGCTGATTTTAGAGACAGATTAAAAATGAATTTCAAAGGCCAAACTAACAAGTCAACACAGCCTTTAACCATATAGGGTGGAATACCATCAGGTTCACTGGAACCCCCAGGTTTCAGGCTTTTGATGGAATGCCTTATCTCTCCCTCAGTTTCCCCTCCATATCACAGAAATTCGAGGCTGCCCAACTCCCAGACTCATTGTTATCCCTTCTCATACTATCATCAACAACATTTTGACCATTATATACAGAAGATAAATATTTAGCATATGCCTTAGGAATCTGAGAGCCATGAAATTCTTGATTTTCATATTTAATAACATGCTGATAATGATTTGATTTTCTCCTACTATTTACATAATTCCAAAAATATTTGATGTTACTATTAATTGCGTTTTCAGCCCTATTCAAGTGTTCCACATAAGCTTGATTGTTTTCTATTTTCAGAATTTTATGCAAAGTTTGAAACATTTCATCATGAAACCTGGAAAATTTCCTCTTTCTTGCATGTCTCTTTTTTGCTTTCAAGTCACTAGTAATATCCCGAGTATACCAGTGTGGATATCCACGATTTGTCTCTTGTTTCCTAAATTTGGGAATATGTTTCTTAATTATGCTATCCAGTGTACTGTAGAAAAATTCAAGTGCCTTGTTGACATCAGTATAACTACATAGACACTGCCAGTTCACCACTCTCAATTCGTTATATAAATCCAAAAAATTTCCCATTCTCCAGTCAAGAGAACAGCCATTCATGTCACTACCACCTGCCATAAGCTCAGCCGCCGGAAGTGTAAAGGAGAAGCCTAATTATAGTACACTATGTTCGATAAATCTATTTTTCTTGCCCAATACATTTAAATTAATAATGTTCACGCCCACGTTTCATAATAGATGTTAGTTGGTTTTGCAGTATCTGGTTTTTTAGTATTTCTGACATTATGTTGAATTGGAACTAGGCCTATGTCTTTTGTTACGCCCTCTATATTTTGGAGCTTTCTGGATAACCTAATAAATATAGTAACAGAACTTTTAGAGTTGGGCGGTTTATAAAATATGTAAGCAGCAGTTCGTGAAAGATAGGAACCTCTGTAGAAATTGAGCTGTTTGTATGAATTCCACAGTTGCCTTCATTCAATTTTTCCTGTTAGATCGATCTTGAATACTCAAATACAGTACTAGCTCTCAAATATTTTAAAAGTGCTTCCAGAAATTTTGATAACGCTAAGGTCAAGTACCCGGGCTTTTTTCCAATTGCAAACAAGTAATACAATAGATAACTTGGGCCCCTATTACACAGAGCCAGTTCAGACGCGGTCGCGAGCCACAATTAAGGATTGCAGCAGGGTAATTCTCTCAAAATGGACTCCGTAATCTAAAAGTTGAACAGCTGGCTGGTAATTAATTAGCAAAATTCTACTGTTATTAAACTACTGTAAAAAAATAATAACATGAGCTTCTGTTTCTTAATGTAACAGAAAATACTAGCCTGGTAAGTTGGAAATATCAGGCCTGTAAAATAGAACAGTTTTACTAGTCCATGCAACAGGCCCGTGAAGGGTAAATTTGATTTCAACATGTTAATGTCTTCGTTTACTTTGACATTGATGAGCTCGGTCAGACACTCAGCTGATGTAAATTAGCCTTATTGTGGCTCGCGACTGCGACTAATGTGGCTCTATATAAGAAGGCTCTACAGTCTACACTTATAGATTGATATTTGTTTGATTATAATATAATAGTTGATTTTCTATAAATTCTCAGTGTTGCTTTTTGCAAATTTTTAGATTAAGAATAATATCGATGGAAAAAGATTATAATATACCGTAATTATTGATTTTTTTTTTATTTTCTCGGGGAGTACCGGTAACCCAAACCCCCGTTTTGGAACAAAAAGCCATATATTGCTTCAATTTATCGTTAGAGGTATACTACTCCAAATTACAAATTACAATTGTAATTATTATACCGAGAGTCCAACCCTCCCAGCAACATCATTGGTCATCCCCCCCCCCCCCCCCCCCCTAGACTGACCCTGTAGCTATGGCGCGGCTTCGTGTGATGTAACGATACACATTAAAAGGAATTATTTTTCTAATAAATCTCTATTGTTTATTGAACAATAGTTTTATAACAGACACAATCAAGAGTCCACCATTTTTGGACTAAGGATTTGTGGTGATCAATGATTGTGATATTTGGGTGAATGCAAAGCAGGGCTGAAAGGGAACAATGGTTGTCCCTGGAAACAAGAACTCGGTCCAAAGATAAGTTTAAAAAGATGATGAGGGAATTTTTTTAGAAATAATTCTTCTGTGTGAAATCTTGTCAGCTCCCAGGATTCATATTATCTATTTAAAAAATGTCTTTTAATTCAATTGATAGCTGCTGTATTAACCAATAACATATTTTTTTGTAGTTAAGTTCATTTTATGAACATTTCAATGTGATATTCCTACTTGATGTTTATGTGAGATAGGCTACAAACATTAAATAATTATGGGTTGAACTTAAATATTTTGCTATTATTCTATTTACACTCAGAAATTATATTCTATTTACACCCATTAGTTAAACTTTCGGGTTGCTTCGCAGTATAGGACGTGAATGCTTGGCATTTCATCTTGAATCATTTCTTATAATATCATCACTGTTGATAATATTAAAAATTTTAGTCGCCCCGGGACACCCCCCCCCCCCTCCTGGTGATACCCATACCCACTCAGGTATTCCCCCCTCCCCAAAATCTGCTGCTGGATCCGCCCCTGCGAGGATAACAGTGAAAAGATTAATTAATGTAATGGGAAATCAATTATTATTCACTATTATGAAAAGATTCTCATTCCAAACAACTGAAGCTTATAATTCCTGCTGTATTTTATCAGCTCTACTAGAGTATTCGAAACAAATGTTACTTTTTATGTTTGGAAGTCAATATTGTGTTCGTGTTGTCGCTCCTAATAAATACTTCCAATCACATCACTACATTGTCAACTCTCCCACTCAATCTCATTGTACTCAAATCAGTATGTAAGCCCACCTCTATTTGAACATGTTGATGTATGATAGAAATGACTAATTGTCGTTGCTTAGGGTGACTTTTCAAAAGCAGCATTGACCAGACAATAGCCGTGAACTTGGAGTCAATGCCTCATAACAAACCATGTATGATGACAGCCACACGTCAGTCGTTTACGATTTGACGCCTACATAGACAGTAACAAATCATAATACACTCTGAAAATCAGTTACGCTAATAATAAGGCAGTGCCTTCGTGCATGGTTGTGGAAAGAGCTGACTGTGATGAAGGGCTGCAACGAATGTCTGATTCATTCATGAATTTCGCGGTTCATGAGCCATCAAGGTCAAATGAATGATTGGCAGTAAACTGAAATGTCACGGCAGGAAAATCAGAATAAAGTTCAAGACCATTGAACGCTGTCTGGCAACCTTGAAATATTTGTTTCTCTTAAATAATGAACCCATAGTCGTGTACGTATTACTGGTACAGTGAAGTAACTTAAATTATCATATCAGACGGAATACGTTTAAAACCAGGAACTATGTATGCAAAACTTTACACAGTCGCACAGAGATATTCAATTTTAATACTATTAGAATTTATAAATAAATAATTTGAGAAAATAATTATTCTATTAAAAATTAATTGAATACCGTATTGATTAATCTGAATCCATTTTATTAAATTAGTTACTGGGAATAGGCTCAACTTCGATGGGCTCCACCCCCTGGAGACTATATGCATATTTATGATAACTTTCAACAATTTAAAAATTGTTTGTTTCAATTGTCAATTCCGAATCGAGATAAAATTTTAATATCTTTTGTAATTGCCGTACAAAGTTTTGATTTATTTTAATAATTATAATATTTGATTTTTTTAGGCAGGCACCTTACATAGAAGGTTTAGTGGGACTTTTAAATGTATATTTATTTTATGAATAAAATGATTGATTAATCGACTCTTCCCTAGCCTTGTCCTGGGCTCCTGGCTGAGGAGTCTTGGGACGTAATGCAGGCTATATGAATATTTATATAAAATTTGCAGGCTATATGAACATTTATATAAAATTTCTTGGTTATGTGGTTCTTGGGAAACGGTGAAGAATTCGTGGATGAGCGAGTAAGTGGTTTTTTTGGGTTATATATAAATACGGCCTTCAAATTCAATTTTGTATACCAAAGTGATTTGGGATGCTTCTGAGAGCATCTTTTTGTATATTTGCGCAAGTAATGCTCAATAATGTATACCCCTCGTTTTTAATATAACCCCTTGTTTATAAACCCTTGTTTTTAAAAGACTTGTCCCAGAAAGATTTCATGTAAAATTTTGAAAGCGAAAAGCTGTATTTTGATTGCTTTTCCATTCATAGCCCTAATAACCTAATTACTCACACTTCAAATAATAATGTAACTAGTCAATATTGACTGTGCCTTATCTGCAGTGCTGCCACTCATTCAATAGAATTGTTTTAGTATTTAGTGAGTTAATAAGAAATTGATTGCGTCAAGCATCATAAAGGAACAGCTTTGAACCTGTTCACGTTCAATTTTGAGTGAAGTTGTTCTGATTAGGAAATGAGCACATCGAGATTTCAAGGTGCAACGTGCATCATCATCTTTACTAATTTAATTTTTAAAATGCTGTCTGAATAAACAATAGGAATCGATTTGAAAAGAATAGACGGTTCAACTTATTGTCAATTAATAATATATTTTATAATAACTTCATAAATTGTTGTCATTGTTGTTGCTTCCTTAGGGTACGCGCATGTTGAGGAGGTGTAGGTGGAGGTGTAGGTGAAGGTGTAGCTCGCCATCACCGCTAGGTAAAACAAATGCATTATCTGTTACGGGTGCGCGCATAGTGAGCACTAGTATCTCATTATTTTTTATAAATGTGGTTGTGACAACTTCGTCTTATAATTCATTATGGATATCTTCCACAATATCACCTTCGCCACTACAAAGACGTTATTAGTTATAACTTATATGAGTGATAATGAGATTGTAGTAGACATGGCCTTTGTAGGCCTATAATCATTGGTTTTTTCATAAAAGGAATCGTAAACATAATTATTATAGTTTAATATTTCTGCTTTGTATTTGTGCTTGTAATGGGAAATTTTTTAATAATGTGTGTCATTAAATAGCCTTATAAAGAAGTAATATATTGATAGAATTTGTCATTCATACTCTTAAAAGGATGTGTCATTCGATAATGGGCAGTTCATTGAGGAATTGTTCTCAGAATAAATTGATGCTATTTTGTTAATCTATATGTGCTTGCAATAACCATTGACTACTGTAGCGCCTAGCGTGTCCATATGATCACAGTCCATATTATCGAAACTCATTGAATGGAATGACGTGATTTTCCATAGAAACTTTGGTGTTAAAGGGTTATGAACATTATTTATAAAAATTTAAACACATCTTGAACTAATAAAAGAGTAGGCAGTTGTAGTACCTTAGACAGTTGTGGTACTTACCTTATAGCAAGTACCAGCTATTCTTCTGGACAGATTGGGTTTACATGTACGTTTACATGTAAAGTAACTTTTACAATTCTCCGGCTCTGGTGGAATCTTTTCATGTATGTAGGAAAAAGTTTCAGGAGTCATTCTTAAGTACTGTCACAGAGAAGTAGAGAGATCTTACTTCTCTGTGGTACTGTTGAAATTTCTCAGACGACACACTGTCTGTGGACTAGAGTGGTGGGAGAAAAGCAGCTCGGTAAACCTCCTGAACATACGATACCTACCTCCAGCTACACCTACACCTTCACCTCCTCAACATGCGCTTACCCTTACTATGGTCAAAAACAATTCAGAGTATCGTCTGCATTCAACAAGTATTTAAGTAAGTCAATGAGGAAATGTCCTCGTGATATATACTGGTGGTTTCATATTTATTTAGATGTCTATGAGTTTTGTGAAAGTTTAATTTGATAAATGTGAAGGAATATGGCTGAATAAAAGACTCTCGGTCCACAAGCTGGTTCTCAGGTTCATAATCACTTACAAGACTGAATCATGAACCAGGCTAGAATTGGAACGTGTGGGAGGAACATTGATCCTCTCAACTACAAGCTAGTGTCTGCAACTCATTCCCGGGAGCAAATCTTTCTATGACAACCCTTCCCAAACATTTCATCTAAATTCCGATTCTACTTACTTTCCGTAATTTATTGATTATGTCGAGCAAACCTCCCTGTGGCAAACCTGTTTGTGACAACTCTTTAGAAAAATGTTCTTGAATTTCTTATTCCATTTTCCTTTTTTTAGTTTATTGGCTACGTAGAAATTGATTAATCACACTATGTCATATATATATTTTTTTTTTTTTTAATTTGAAGGATGAAGCCTTTGAGAAGGAGTAATTAGTTGGATGATGGTGATTGATGAGTTGGACCTAGTTTTAGGTCGGCTCCAAATCAATCGGTCACCCTTACAAAGAGGGCCCAGGAGAGCGTTGCTGATCTAACCTATAGTTTATTGTTATTGAATAATCCATCAAGATGTTAAATTTATTAGCTTGGTGATTGACCGTGACCAATTCACTCAACATAAATCATTCCTTACATACAGTTTATGTTCTCACGATCAAATTTAGAAGCTTATAATCGATTCACAAACCTTTCTCAATAGGAACAACGTTTTGGATCATTTTCTCTAATCGAACAGTTTGTGAAATGGGTTCAAGTTATTGAATGCAACATTATTTATTATTTTAAAACACATGGTAAAATGAGAGCGAACTCATGTTCTGATGAAAACAATCCTGATTTCCTGCTCATGAGTATGGGAGTTGGTAGAATGAAGCAAATGGCACAGAATATAATGGCAAATGAATGGAGACTGATCACTTCATGCGACATATTTGATTAATGGTGGTGAAAAACTTGTCGGCCATTGTGATAGGGGGATGAAAGTTGATTATGGATCCTTGTGAGAGAGCACACACACTATCAATTACGTAATTAGGCAGTAACAAGCTTCTGCTGGGGATAACTTCCTCATACTCAACATAGCAGCATGTGGCTGTTGATAATAATTCATCAGTCTGTCACTTCCTCATGTGTTGTGATTCCATACTACGAGGTAATGGAGGTATACTCGTATTCTAATGGAGGTAAATTCTAATTCTAGCTGTCAATGTTATTTTTTTGTGAGTTGGGAAGTATATGATGTTTATAGAAATTAAAGCAGTTAAATGGTGCATATGCCTATCAGCACAACTTATAATAATAATTATTTCATGCAAATTCGTCGGGTCCTTGAATACTCCATTATATTGGTCTATTCATGAATAATTTTGTTCTTAAGAATAGAAAATTTAAAATAACAAGTGAAAATTATTTTGTCAGAATTCTGCATTGAAACTAATTATGTGAACTTTTCTGATGAATCGGAAGATCATTTTACTCTTAACTAAATGTGCCATATTATCAATCTAATAGAAGCTTAGATTCAAGTACTTGTTAACACGATCGAAAGGAAGTTATAGGTACCAACTAAACACCACCTAACTATCCAGGACTGTTCGATAAAAGCGGGAATAAGAATTTTAACAGGCATGCAAATACTTGTTGCATTCCAGTAAGGTATGATAAAACAAAGCATGCAACACCCACTTCTAGTCTAGTTCACTTGCGAGTTCACATCCACTCTTTTCAAATCCACAAATCGAGTTCTCATATTCCTTGAAGAGATGGCTTCTTTGTAAGCATTACAAGTCAATATCAAGTGCTTTACTATGGAAACTTAGGAACAAACTCAATTCTTTGTTTTCAGTATGGAATCAATGTAAGAAATAATGAGTATCACTAATTTATTATAACGATACTGTATTTGTAAATCAAGAGCTACTCAGAACCTCAAACTGACTAATCAGGGTATGAGAAACTGGCTAAATTTAGTTGATAGAAAGCACAAATTCGTCGAAAAAATCTGAATGATTCTGAGTAAGAGAGGAGTCACTCACTTTAACTCAAGTTTAAAACTACTGTAGTTGAATATTTTCTATATTTTACCTGAAGCAGATGGAGCAATCAATACCCTCTTGGATTTTGGTCAATAACCTAGTCAATACTGAGGGATAGAGTTAATGTTAACCGGCTCACAATGATTATATAAGAAAATGATTATAATGATTATGTAAGAAATAAAAATTTGGTGTCCATTTCGAACTGCACGAACTATGCAATCAAATAATTATTTGAGTAGAAAATTAAATTAATTTACTCACTGAGCAAATGGTTATTTTATAAATTGAAATTCTAGGGAAATACTGTAACGGGTAAATCATGCATATATAAGAATATTGTACTATGGATGTTTGGATGAGCAACTCCTTGTAGACTGCAGACCTTAATCAATTATTCCATTAATAATAATAATAAGCGTATGGCTTTTAATGGTGGGGAGACCCTTACGGGTACTTCCACCTCGCCGTTTGATCTAATTATTCCATTTACATGATGAAAATAAATCAAAAATTAATTGAACCTGTATGGTTCACAACGGGTGTCTATTCAAAATGCTTACCGATACAGCAAAAAACAAAATTAGTAAAAAGTGTCATGGATATATAAAATATCCAAACCAACATAATTTAAGAAGTTGGTTCATTAATATGTAAACATATATCTATTGTTGATCACACCAAGGTGAATGAAAACTGACTTGTTATTTAGTAATCAATGCTTACTAATGAATTAGTAATGTAATCTTTAAAACCGACTTGTTATTGATTTAGTAATCAATGCTTACTAATGAATTGGTAATGTAATAATTTTCAATGATACAATGAGAATGTTTTGTAAACTGAGTTTGGTTTGGCCAGGAAGAATTCAGGGCTGAGTTTCTGGCTTCAATATAAATACCGAGTGAAATTACTAAAGGAGGAGATTGTTTTGAGGTACAAGAGTGAGTACCACTTGTGTGCTTAAGGCTGTTAAAGTTCAGGATTGCTTCTTGAAAAATACAAGACTGTTACAGTCCGGACAGTTTAAAACTTGTATTTTAGAGACTCAGTCCAAATCTTGACAGCATTAAGGGCACAAGGATTATTACGTTAGGAGTGTTATCATACGCTGGGGCCAGAGCCAGAATTTGGGACTTCGTGGCCAAATTGAGCGAGGATACATATTTTCAAAGGTAAATTCTTTTTTATAAAAAAACTTAAGATCTTATACGGAAGACACCACAAGGTTCTTGTTAATCTCGCAAGAGGCAAAGCGAAGACAATTCATGTTTTGTTTTGTCCCCCCCCCCCCCCCATATAAACTTTGTTTGTATTTTAAATTAAGATTATTATGGAATATTAATGCATAGCTATTAATAATTAAAGATTGTTGTGTTTATATATATTGAGTTGAGATATGAAAATAAAATAAGTTTATTTTATTGAAAACTCGAAATCAATTGAGTAAAGTAATAACGCCCTTTACATATTTGGTGGAGGCTTAACTGGTTATTTTATCCAAAAATTAAACTTGGACTTTCCCGGTAGCCTTGACAAGAACGTTGTGGTGTTATTTTTGGTATGAATGTTGTGGATGTGAGAGACATTAGGGTGAAAGAATTAAATTTCCAACAAGCACTCTCCATTGCTGGTCAATATAGGTTGTTTGTCCCTACGAATGCTGATTTAGATTTCTTGAGGTCACAGATTAGGATCCTGAAACTAAACTTGATTCAACCAAAGGATTATTGGGTAGAACAAGAGAAAGCCATAAACCATATTTTGCAAGGGGTCAAGTTATCAGATCAATTATCAAATATCTATCCAAATTTATCATTTCTAGAACAAACTTTAAGGCGTAAATTTTTGGGAGAAGATTCGGATAATTCAGTAATTGCTCAAGCAGAAAAGAGGCATAAAGAGGTTCAGACTGTTTCTTCAACTCTATCAAACGAAAGTAAAGACGTTCAGACTATTTCCCCAATAATATTGAGCGAAAGTAAAGAAGTTCAAACCGATTCCCTTAAAACAAGTAGCATAAGTAAAGCAGTTGAAAAGGTTGTGCTAATAAAATCAAGTGGAAGCAGTGTAGGAATACAATCAGAAATTATGGCAGATAAAAAGAGACCGTTTTTAACTCCCAAAACGTTTAGTGGGAAGAAAGGAGAAGATGTAACAGATTTTTTTGATTATTTTGACAGAGTCTCATCAGCAAATTCATGGGATGAGAAGGACAAGTTGTTGTATCTTCCATTCTATCTAGAGGGTAGTCCATTAAAATATTTAGAGATGGTTAAATTAGTGCTAGCTGAGGCGAAAACATTGGATTATGGGCATGTAAGAGCGGAGTTGGAGAAATACTATCAACCCATTCAATTAGACAGATATGAGATGGAATTAGCAAATTGTAGAATGAAACCTTATGAATCGGTACGAGAATTTATGGCTCAAGTATTATTTTTGTGTTCAAAAGTTGATCCCCGTATGACAGAAGGGAGAAAGGTAAAATACGTAATGAAAGGATTATTGCCACACATTTTAGATAAAATAGTCATGTTATCTAATGAGTCAATTGAAGAGCTGGCAAATAATTTGGAGAGATTTGAGTTGTCAAAGTATATGCTAGAAGACAGAATATCAGAAAATCACATGGACGATCATTCGAATCACCAGATTATGCAGATAAGCAGAAATATAGATAAATTGATTGAGAATCAACATAATGCTGTTAATATTCAGAATAGGTCCAATTTCAGGGATAATGATAAGGATCGACGAAATGAATTTAATGCTGGAAATAGATATTTTCATGACAGAAAATACAGATTCAATAATAACAGATTTGACAGCAATACTGATAGAAATAGATTTGATCGTAGAGAAAGGGAAGACCATAAAGAGGACAGAAGACAGAACAAAATGTGGTGTGGTATATGTAATAAAAATAATCATACTCTTGCTAATTGCCGTTTTAATTTGAAAAATCAAAAGAAAGATGAGTCATATTGTGGTATTTGTGAGACAAAAGGTCACTCGCTTAAAACTTGTAAATTTAATGGAAAAGTTAATCAGTCAAAAAACGCGTAAGCGGGGCGTCCATGTTAGTTACTTCTGGGGGCCCCAAAATGATCAATGTCATTAAAGATAATGAGTTGAAGGATAAGCAAGAAATATTAGAAACGAAAGAAAACGAAATGCCCATATCATCAAAAGAACAGGTTACTACTATCGATATCTTAAAGGATAATAAATTGAATTACGAGCAAAAAATATTAGAGTCAAAAGAAGAACCCAGACAAGGAAAGGTAGACCCAGATAACAAAATTGAAAAAATAGAAGTTATAAAAAAAGTTGATGAAAAATTAGGTTGTGAGGAGGATAATCAAGAAATTTCAATTTATTCTAATTTGACAAGTGAGCATAATAGGAATACATCAGTAGTGATTACAGGAAAAATCAACGGGTCAGAGTTGAGAATATTATTCGATTCAGGATCATCTGTTTCATTGATGAATTTCAAATTGATCAGTCAATGTCAAGGTCAGACAATGAATAAAACTGATTTTAAATTATTTGCAGCAAATGGTTTACCAATCAATGTTTTGGGAAAGATTTGTTTTGAATTTAAAATTGAAAATGTTGGGATTTCATGGGATTGCATTGTTGTCGATTCAATGTCATTCGATTTGTTATTAGGAGTAGATTTTATGGTACAATACGGAGTTTGTTTAGATTTAAAAAAAAAAGAAATTGCGTTAAATGTAAACAACAATGATTATTTCATTCCATTTGCTCAAGGTGAATTAAGTTTGCCTTGCGGAGTTGAACTTTATTCAAGCTAGAATTGATGAGCAAGTAATACTAAAACCTAAACAATTCTTGGATGTTAGGCTACAGTAAGTTTTGATAAACAATTGAAAGATGATAACAATACAGTATTTTGTTCGTTACGAAATCCCGAGTTGAGCATTGTTAGTATGATGGAATTGAATGAGGACAGTTGTGTATTAAAAATCGCAAGCTCATCAGAATCGGTATTTCAATTATTGGATCGGCAGTTGATAGGCCAAATTACGATTTCACAACCTGTTGAAGGTGCAATATTATTGCAGCGGCCGACGCGAAAATCTAGGTCAATTGTTGAAACTCAAAATGTTTATTTAATAGGAAATATCAACTTACAAATTGGACATGAAAAATATTTTACTATTCCGTCGACTGAAATTAACTGTGTATTCAGCGATTCCGAAGTTCAGTTTATTCCAAGTAGCAATTATTTGGATAACAAGCGAGCATTTATTGAGTTACATTCAATGAGTGCAGATGGTTGTGAATTTATTGTTCGTAATATTGGTGGAAAACCTATTAAGTTGGAGAAAAATGGATGTATTGGAGAACTTGTTGTACAAAACAAGGAAACTGAAATAGTATCGTCCGTTATGAATGTTACAAATTCAAATGAAAACGTTTTTAGTAGTAGTAAGGTTTCTATAAATGAAGGTTTAGAGAAAGGAGTTCAGGATAAATTTCGTACTCTAGTTGAAGAATATACTGATATATTTGCTAAGGATAAATATGATATTCCAGTTTCTAAGTTACCTGCAGTTTCAATACAATTAGTAGATGAGAGTCCAATTTTTAGTTCGCCTTATAAATTTGCTCCTAGTGAACGAAAGGAGTTACAGGAAATAATTGATGGATTGTTAAAGGCTAAAGTAATTGAGGAGTGTAGATCAGGGTATGCTTCTCCAGCTTTCCTAGTACGTTATAAAAACAAACCTTCAAGGATGGTCGTTAATTTGAAGAAATTAAATTCCAAAATTATAAAAGATAGGTATCCATTGCCAAATCCAGGAACTATTTTGGAGTCATTAAGTGGAGCTAAGTATCTTACTACGTTAGATTTAACTTCAGCCTTTTATTCTATGCCCATTTCTGAAGAATCACAAC
Organism: Conomelus anceps; assembly: GCA_948455865.1. Classification (NCBI taxonomy): domain Eukaryota; kingdom Metazoa; phylum Arthropoda; class Insecta; order Hemiptera; family Delphacidae; genus Conomelus; species Conomelus anceps. The sequence goes on along the minus strand of OX418217.1, from coordinate 59,648,528 downwards.
ATTTGACTGCATTCACTACTCCTCTGGGTTTATATAAGTTTAAAAAGTTGCCGCAAGGTTTAGCAATAAGTCCTAATACGTTTCAAAGAGAAGTCACACGTCTTTTCAGTGATAAGTTGTATAAAAGTATGTTATTATATATAGATGAGCTTTATATCTATTCTGAAACAATAGAGGATCACATTAAAGAGCTCAGAGAAGTGTTTAGGAGAATACGAGATTGTAATTTGAAATTGAATCCAGATAAGACAAAAATATGTTTTCAGTCTTTAAAAGTTTTAGGGCATTTAGTGTCAGACAAAGGAATAGCTCCATTGACAGATAATGTAGAATCTATTAAGAATTTTACAGTCCCTACCAAGGTAAGTGAATTAAGACGATTTTTAGGAGCAGTATCTTATTACCGTAAATTTATTCCATGTTTATCCAAGCGGTCTTATCTGTTAACTCAGTTAACTAAGAAAGATACAAATTTTGAATGGTTGGAGACACATCAACAAGTTTTTGAGGAATTAAAACAATGTTTGATATCGAGTCCAATATTAGTTCATTATTGCGATAATAGAGAAACTTTTCTATACACGGATGCGTGTTCAGTAGGAATTTCGGGCTGTCTGAGTCAAAAATTAGAAGATGGTACAATTCATCCAATTTCGTTTGTGTCTCGAAGATTAACAAAAAGTGAATCGAATTGGTCTGCAACAGAACTCGAATTATTGGCTATAACTTATTCTATTATGCATTTTCGTTCATTATTATTGAATAAAAAGTTCACTGTTATAACAGATCACAGTAGTTTGCAATATTATAGGAATATTAAAGAACCGAGTTCACGTTTAGCTAAACTTGTCACTAAATTGGTTCAATTTGATTTTGATATCACATATCAGCCTGGCAAAACTCTTCAGTTGGTAGATGCTTTATCACGGGCTCCAGGTGAAAAAGTTATTGAGGAGGATTGGCAAGAAATTACGTACGTGATTACTAGCGAAGATAAAGAACAATTACGGAAACAAGTTATTGAAAACGAAGCGCAAGAGTCTGCGAACGTTATTACAAGCATAAATATAGGATTATTACAGAAGCAAGATCCGTTTTTAAAGAAGATATATGATGCTTTGTTAGATTTAGATTCGGCTGAGAGAAGTATTGCGAGGAAAGCTAGGAATTATACATTGAGAGATGATATATTATATTACAAGGAATCGCAAGTGAAATCGGCAGCATTATATTTATTAGTAGTTCCACAAAGTCTGGTACCCAATGTTTTAAAACAATTTCATGATTCCCTATTATTCGGCGGGCATTTAGGAGTAGATAAGACATTGTCAAAAATTAAAGATAGATATTATTGGCCTACGGTAAGAAAAGATGTTATTGAGTATGTGAAATCATGTGAAGTGTGTCAGAAAGCTAAAGTTTCTCGTTTAAAACCATCTGGATTTTTGAAGCCTATAAAGATTTCAGACGAACCTTTTCATACAATTTGTGTAGATGCAGTTGGTCCAATTTCAAAAAGTAATAATTGTCAGTATATTTTGGTAGCAGTGGATAGAACAACTCGTTTTGCATTTTGTAAACCTGTAAACTCAATTGACGCAAAGAGCACAGCAAAGTTTATTTTAGATTTTGCCGCATTGTATGGGTTACCAAAAGTTATACATACAGATAATGGTTCAAATTTCAAAGCAGAAGTTTTCAAAGATTTCTGTGTTTCTTTAGGATTGGATCAGAAATTTGGTTCTCCCTACATGCCTTCTACTCAAGGGGTGACTGAGCGTTTTAATGATACAATTATTACAATGTTACGATGTTTCATAAACAATGAACAATCTAATTGGGCTAAATGTCTGAAGCATTTATGTTTTGCATATAATATAGCAGTACAAAATTCATTGGGATACGCACCATTTTATTTAGTTTTTGGATTTATACCACGCAGTCCAGTAGATATTGCGTTTCTTCCTTCTTCTGTATGTAGAGATAGGATTGAAGATTTGAAATCATTAGCAAAGGTACGTGAAAAATTACCCGAATTGTTACAAGGTGTACAAGAGAAGCAGAAAAGTGGTTTTGATAAGAAACATAGATTGGCAGTTTTTAATAAAGGGGATAAAGTTTTAGTTTGGTACCCTAGATTTCAAGTTGATACTTGCAAAAAGTTCAATAATCCGTTTCATGGACCATTTGTGATCTCTCGGAAGCTATCAGACCTCAATTATGAAGTATTGTTAGAGAAAAGAGGTAAAATCGTTCCAGAGATAGTGCATGTTCGAAGATTGAAACCGTTTTATGACAGGAAGGATTAATATTATGGAATTAATGTTTCAATTCATTGCTTTATCTCCATGTTCTATTAAAAATGTTTGAAATTATAATGTATCATGAGAATGGAGAGTGGTTCGTGGAAAAGGTATTCTATCATAAATTAGTTAGTTTGTATTAATTTGGTATTTTATTATATTATAGGAAATTGATATTTTGCTGTATATGTCATTTAATTTGTAGAAGAATATTTTGGTAGATTTTATTATAAACAATGATAGAGATAACATAGTTGTTAACGAGTTATAGATATTTTCCCGAAATATTGAATTATTATTAAAAAAAAAAAAAAATGTATTTCCATATTACACACATTAGCATATGACATATCGAGCATATATGTATATTTTGATGTTCATAAACGTAATGGAACATTAGTATTACAATTTTCAATCTTGTTCGACTGAAAATTCAGTTCAGCAAATAAACGGTGGTGTTGCAATGGCGGCAATAGAAGTGTCATTTTTTTTTTGTCAAAACCAAACAAAATATTTTCTCAGTTACACTAAATTTTGGGATTTTTCAATTTTTTTGATAATTATATTTCTAAGGGTAAGGACAGTGATTTTGGCTCAGTATATATACGTTGATATATTAATTAGGTTTCGAAATAAATGAGTTTGAATTTTTGAGAAAGTTAGGCTTAACTAAAAATTTTGATTTTTGAATTTTTCTCGGTTAATCGATTTATTTTTAAATTTCTGATGTAAAATGATCAATAAATATTTTTGATAAATTTGAAGGTTTTTGAGGAAAACGCAGTTCTGTGAGGAAATGGTAGGAAGTTTTAATAGCTGCGCTAATAACGTCAAAATTGTGCCAAAACTAGAAAGTTTTCGTAGCAAGACAAAAATTTTGTAGTAAGGAATTTCATGAGAATCCTTCAGTGATTATTATAGATTAATCGTGGTTCATTAGTTCTAATGGTAATATGAACCGTATTTTCAATTACTAATTGAATAATAGAGATTTTGAGTTGAATGGACCTGTAAATGAACAGCAGTTTTTTTTTTTCTGGGTGAATGAGGCATTGTAGCTCAGTCGGCAATGATGTTAGTTTCAAATATCTCTATCATAAATTTATATTTATTATCGTAGAACTGTTTCAATTAGTGAAATAACAAGTTTGGCGTACTTGCGAAGTTCAGCTATCTTTGTCGTTAGTAATATGATTAGAAAATTTTTTCACGGCATAGATCTTTTTGGGGTATCATGAATCATTTGAGAAGTTGATGGAAAATGACAAATTATTTTTAGGTTGAAGGACAGTAGAAATGCGAGTTTGTATTTAATAGAAGAGAATAACGATTTCTTTGTTTCATTACTGACTAAAGGTGTATTAATAGGATTTGATTTAATCATGTAAATGCATACAGTAGGTTAATTTCGCTGTAATGTTATTACATTAATATGAAAAGAAAGTTGTGACGGAGAACTGAGTATTCCTGTCTAAAAATTATTGAATGAAAGTATCAAGAGGATTATACCTTGATCTATACACGCAGTATGTTATTTCGCTGTAGTGATATTATTTAAAATAAGAAGGAGAAAGAATATTGAGTTCGTATCTTTATGTCAGAGAACAGAGAATTCCTTTGAACTGTATTGAATTACAGTATCATGATCATTTCAACTTGATTGAATATATATTTATGTAAAGTTGTTAATGATATTATAAGTGATAATTTTTCAGAAGTTGGTTCCAGATTTGAACTGTGCGATTGATTATTAATTATTGTCCTTTTATTCCAGTTTTTTTTTTAATAACCAACCAACCAAATATTCTTTCTAATTTGTTGTTAACGATTCTTAATAGGTTGAGGGATTAGAGTGTGGTTTACTTTAATAGTAGAGTTTATTGTTTGTAAAGAGGTTTCCTTTTTCCATTTTATCCATTCAAGTCCTTGTCTTAATCATGTATGTTCCATTATTATCACTTATTGTGGTATTTCTCGCATCGCACACGCACGCAATCAAAGTTTTCACGGGAGTTTTCTTCAAAGAACTTCACCATGGCGTGGCGTACGAATCATCGGTTCCTTTGACGTACGAGGCGGATTTTCCGGAAATTCAGGAGGACATCCTACAAGCTGAAGCAGTCTTCTGGCCGACATGTCAACAGTCGGATTGTCATCTATCGGATGCTGTTGGATTGCTGTATAACTCGACCAATTCCATACTGATGAGTGGACATCAGGCGTTCGAATCTTCAATCCGTATGGGAGCTCAGACTTCATCCCGAAAAACTCGAGCCATAGATGCGTTGGAAGATTTCCTTCACTTTTGCTGTTCAGTGGCGACAGATGGAGAACTTCACAAATTGGAATTCAACGAGCAGAAGGTGACAGATCATCTCAATGCTTTCCAAGGATTGGTGTCAGACGACCACAAGGATTTAATAATGGTTTCCAGAAATTTGAAGCAGTTTGCGGGAAATTTCACTCAGCAGTTTCACGAAGCCTACAGTAAGATGACGGAGAATGTTAAATTATTAATTCAATCCAATCGGTATCCGTAGGAAACGTTAATTAAAGATCAATTGTTGGCTTACATTTTTCATCTGTACTCACATGTCAACATATTGTCAAGACAGGAGTTCATCAGTACAGCAAAGGAGCGGTGTGATAAGAAAATGTTATTTTCTGCTCTTGTAAATCCAAACACATTACGAACAGATCTTTTTAAATTGGAAAAAAGATTAAAACTGAAAGGTTATCGGTTGGCTGTTCCGTTAAGCGATCTTCAAAGATATTTTGAGCTTCCTCTCACAACGTGTGTCTTCAAGGATAATGCGGTGGTACTGAGCCTGAAAGTGCCGTTAGTTGGTGCTGAAGGGCGTTACCAGCTGTATCAGTACGTGCAAGCACCAATGTACTACAAGGGCCAGTCATGCCAGATGCGGCAGAAGGACTTCGTGTTGGCTAAGCGGGAGCAGGATGGCAGAATTCAACTTATATCTGGTCATCACTTGTCTACTTGCAAGCCGCAGGAGAATTTTTTATGTTATCTTCCGCGACACTTAAAGGACGGTCGCATGTCTTCGCAATGTATGGATCACATATTATCATCATCTGAGCTTCAAGACATACATAAACTTTGTATGTTGGATTGTATTCCAGCAGGAGATGGATTGGACATCGTCGAGTATTCACTAACGGAGTACATTGTCTCAAATGTACAAGCAAATACATCAATCATGTGTGAGAAGGGGTCATCTCATCCGCTGGAGCCTCATCATCCTGGAGCGACTTACTTGGATCTTCACTGTAGCTGCACGGTGATGGAGGGAGATCGTGTGCTAGTGAGAACTACTTTCCCCTGTGATTCCACAACCTCTGTTAATCCAAATATTCAACATTACTTGCCTATGCATTGGGTCAAGTTTAATTCATTGAAAATTGATGTTTTTAAACCACATAATAGTCCCAAATTTTCAAATTTAACGGAAATTTTAAAAGATGATATAGATATTAATATTCCTGATTTAATAATACATGATAGAATTTCGTCTAACATTTTTGAAAAAGTTGAATTGCCAAATGATTGGAATAGTATAATTAATTCTACAAGTTTTGTGTTCTATATTCTCTTTGGTTGGTTGAGTTTGTTAACGTTACTTTGTATTTATTTATCAATTAAGTTATATGTCTTTAAATTAGCGGCTTTTCATTCTAGGAAGCCAAGCGTTATAATATCAGATCAGTAATAATGAATTTTTTTCTAATTGTTTATAAAAATTGATTTTTTTAATATAAATGTAAATTACACGTATCTGTAGTAATAATTATATTATTGTCTTAAATATTATCATAATGTGAAGGTGCGATAACATTTTTCGTACATTGTAATTATAATTCTTTAAATTAGCACAAAGAATAACGCTTGTCATTGTAAAAATGTTATAGTATTGTAGAGTTGTTTGTAACTTCAATAAGGTCAATTAGTACATGCAATTTTTGCTGGTGCGGTGATTATTATAGAATCATCAGCACATTTTGTTTTTAAAGCCTTCTGCTAGTCATTCTTTGACAGAACATTGTGGTGTAACTATCGATTAGAGATTTGAATTTCATTTTTATTGTTCCATGGGATTGTTTCAGTCGGTTTTCAAAATCACCTAGGAGAGTGTGTAATCATTCTTATTTTTTTCAAGTGCCCAGGATCACAGACTGAGGGTCCAGTCTCCCAGTTGGGTGGGTGATATGTCATGGATATATAAAATATCCAAACCAACATAATTTAAGAAGTTTGTTCATTAATATGTAAACATATATCTATTGTTGATCACACCAAGGTGAATGAAAACTGACTTGTTATTTAGTAATCAATGCTTACTAATGAATTAATAATGTAATCTTTAAAACCGACTTGTTATTTAGTAATCAATGCTTACTAATGAATTAGTAATGTAATCTTTAAAACCGACTTGTTATTGATTTAGTAATCAATGCTTACTAATGAATTGGTAATGTAATAATTTTCAATTATACAATGAGAATGTTTTGTAAACTGAGTTTGGTTTGGCCAGGAAGAATTCAGGGCTGAGTTTCTGGCTTCAATATAAATACCGAGAGAAATTACTAAAGGAGGAGATTGTTTTGAGGTACAAGAGTGAGTACCACTTGTGTGCTTAAGGCTGTTAAAGTTCAGGATTGCTTCTTGAAAAATACAAGACTGTTACAGTCCGGACAGTTTAAAACTTGTATTTTAGAGACTCAGTCCAAATCTTGACAGCATTAAGGGCACAAGGATTATTAAGTTAGGAGTGTTATCATACGCTGGGGCCAGAGCCAGAATTTGGGACTTCGTGGCCAAATTGAGCGAGGATACATATTTTCAAAGGTAAATTCTTTTTTATAAAAAAACTTAAGATCTTATACGGAAGACACCACAAGGTTCTTGTTAATCTCGCAAGAGGCAAAGCGAAGACAATTCATGTTTTGTTTTGTCCCCCCCCCCCCCCCCCATATAAACTTTGTTTGTATTTTAAATTAAGATTATTATGGAATATTAATGCATAGCTATTAATAATTAAAGATTGTTGTGTTTATATATATTGAGTTGAGATATGAAAATAAAATAAGTTTATTTTATTGAAAACTCGAAATCAATTGAGTAAAGTAATAACGCCCTTTACAAAAGGAATGTCAACAAAAATAAATGACACTAAACAAAATGGTTACTGACAGAATCGATACGTATTAATGAGTTAATTAAATTAGAATAGAGAAAAAAATGAGAGAGCGTATAAAAACGCAAGTTGAACTCTCGAATGCAGTACATACCTGAACATTGTCCTCTGTAATATGTATTTCACCAGTATAGGAATATTCTACAAGAAGTTTCAGTGCAGTGCAGTCAATGTCATGAAGAATTACTTCCTTTTGCAGTCTTTCGGCCATATCATCTGCAAAATAATGTTGACTGTGAAAAAGGTTGAAGAATTCAAACCCCATTAAGTAATAATTATAACAAACTATCATATAAAGGCGTTTTGAACTTGTTGTTGGAATGTATTGTTTAATTTGATCATGAAAGATGCAAGCATTCAAATTGAAATTATAACAAGATATAGATGTCAAAATAATCAGATTCCAATTAACTTCTCCTAGTTTTTTTTAAATTATATTTCACTTTTCACTTATATTTACATAAATCAATAATTATTATATTGAACATTTTTCAGTGCTTCAATTGCACGATCTCATGCCTAAAGTTACGCTTCAAGTCATGTCTGAAGATTTGATTTGTCAGCTAGATGTTATATTATGTTGTCATAGACTTCTAAGCTGGACCAAAGTTTTTCATACTTTGTATGAATAAACATACTTTGAGTAAATATGAAAAGTAAACATACTTTGACATAACTCTGATCGGTTTTTTAATTACGATAAAAAAATCATTAAATAGTGAAAGTAAACTGAATTATATAACTTCAAATTTTTATATGCTAATGTATGTAGAAGTCTTCTAATAATGGTTGATACTGCATTCAAATGTTGTATTCAATCTGTGTAACCTTATGGTTAAACACGCGAGTTCTATTCAACTTTCAGGGGCCGTATAGGCTACTCCGTAGAAGCTGGCTGATGGTTGGACATGATTGTGAAGGAGGAATGGACTGGGAAGTTGTTGAAACCACTGTTCATAGTTGATAGTTTTCGATATTCTATTGTTTTTCTGATATTGTACTGCAATCCTCCATCAATGACCTCGCGATCTCTGAAATAGTGAGTGAGTTTACGGTATCACCTTGCACTAGCCATCAAGATTTTCAGTTTAACTTACGATTTTCAGGTTAACTTTTCAATCCCGTTCAATCTAATTAATAATTTTAAATACCTCCGATTCGTTATAAATCATCAAATCATGGATTTTACAGCTCATTTAATTTGAACATGAGATATGAAGCACTTACCGTTGAACATTGCATAAAAGTACGGACTAGTGGAAGCAAGTACGACTTTATGCGCATGAACTCCATCCCCACCGACACGGAGTGTCACGTCACATAACTGGGAAAAATATAAAAAATTATTGAATATATTGTATCTTACTAGCAAAATATAAAATGCTTATTTGAAGATTATGATTCTAGTGTATCTTTATAGAAATTCAGGAAATTACGAAAGCAGAAATGATATCCGCTCAAACGACCAAAACCACATGTTTCTATTACTATTGTTACAGGCTGGTTAACTGGTAAATTACATAGAAATTTTCATCTTTCAACTCAAATCTATGTTTTATGTTATTCAGAAATGGTTTCATGCAGCGGTGTAACTAGTGAATCAGGCTAAGGCGCGGGGATGGATGACCAATTATGAGGTTCCATTGCGGGGGGGGGGGGTATGATCCAGGCACTATGTAGCACACAATGTATATATAAATAGCTTTTTCATTTTTTGAAAAGTGATTCCTCTAAAACCACTTTTATATATCTTCTTTGGCTCTTTTGTCGAAAATTGCTCTTAATTTCTGAATAACGTAAGCCATAGATTTGAGTTGGCACTTTATTTGGTGTCCTCTCCCATCCAGTTTCAAAACAGAAAAGACACAAGAGAGGAAGTAGTATTCTTATTGATTTTTAGGATACCAGAATACATCCCAACAGGAACTTACAGCATACTGTTATGAAGTGCTAGGAACAATCTGTTGTTTCTGACAATCAGCATGATTGGGATCAACATCTCCATTTCTTTCTGATGGCATATCGCAGCTCCATCAATGAAACAACAAAGGAAACGCCTGCTTGCATCATCTTTAGTAGATATCTATGGCTACCCTGTGATCTTCAGTTTGGAAGCAAGCCTGTTAGAAAATTTGAGGGGGAAGACATCACCCAACTGAGGAAGCATATGGATGAGACTCATGAGAAAGTATGCACTAATCTTGATAAAGCAAGCCTGAAGTTGAAGGAGCGGTATAACATTAAGGCTGACCAAGGTTGATACCAAGCTGAAGACCTTTCCTTGTTATACAACCCAAAGAGGATTCGTGGCTACTCTCCAAAACTCAAAAATCAGTGGAAGGGTCTTATGAGGTTGTGAATAGGATCAACGATGTGGTATACCAGATAAGGAAACCTCCAAGCTGAAAATAGTTAATTTCAATCGTTTGACTCCATTTCATGGTAGTAACAGTGCTGAGGAAGGACAAGCAGCTCAGGTTCAATGCACTATGTCCCCAGAGAAGCCGACTGATGATTTCAGTCCAGCACCAGATGGGAAAAAGATCAAGACAGGTGAAAGGGATCTGTTCACCCTGCCCAAGGAGTATGCACTGGTACACTGTGTCACCAGTAACTTAGCAGAATCTCAAGGCATTCAGGAAGAGGTCTGGTGGTCTCAGAGACCTGAAACAGCAAGGACCAGCAGAAGAAAATGTTCTTCATCTGCCTCCTCAAATTGATAAATTGATGACAGTTCACAGTAAATTGAATTGATAAGAGATAATTGGATGGGTCGATTCATGAATCTCAAGGACCAGTTTGGTCTATGCTTTTATGCGTAAAAATCCATAGATACGAGCACACATTGAGGTTGAAACTTGAAATTCGAAAAGGATTCAAGTTACAGCAAAATTCATTCTCAGGTTAGACTGATTCGTAATGAGGGTTTCTGGGTGAGAGTAAAAGTTTATTACTGAATACACAAAGAATGAAGTAAATAGCCATTCTCAAAAGTTGAGTAGGTCAGTTGAAGTTTATATAAAAGAATAGCAACAATTGTTTAGTTAGTTTATATGAATATTAAAAAAATAGTATCAAAGTAAGATGTTTGGAAAGGATTTCAGCTCCCCTTTTTCTGGAGAATGGCAATTTTCATGTTAACTCAATCCAGTGCCAAATTCCAGATTGGTGAGAATTTCTTATTGCAGATTCATATTTTATAGTTGGATAATGCCTAAACGTGTATTGAAACCAGTGGGCAATGGGCGACTTGTAGGTAATGAGGTGAATGATTACAAAAAACATCCAAGGCTGAACAAAGATCGAACTCGAGTGACCGCAGGAGTAGCCAGCCAGAGTTTTATCAGAGACAAGCGCTCCAACTGATCACGCCAGCACGGCTGCCATTATTTAGGTTTTGCTCATATTAGGTACATATGGGTCTATGTTTACAGGGTTCTAGTGGAAGAAACTTTAAACCAGATTATAACTTACTGGGGAAGGTATAGGAATGAGAGTGGTAGGAGGAGGGGTAGGGCGGTAGGCTTCATTGTGTCTATGTGGTGAACTTTCTTGTATAGTTGACAAACTTAATTCCAGACTCCAGTTTTCCAATCCTGATATTGAGACAAAGATGTGTGTTGTCATCGGCTTTGGCGCCGTACAGCGCTTGCTTTCCCAGCTAAGTGCGTGTCTAGCTGTCTACATCAGAAAGATAATTTCCATCTCGGCTATCCGGGAGAATTCTGCATTCTCCCTTTCCGACTGAATGCATCAATAAATTCTCTAGATAAAAATGTCTGCACGTTTCAAATGTACGCCTAATAAGAATTTTTCGTAACGTGAACGAGGCCGTATACGCGAAAATTGTGCTATTCTTTATGGCTCTCACACGAGATTGAAGTTGACCGTAAAAATATAAGGCTTAACATGCGAATATATATTTAGGCACACTATTACTGCGGTGGAGATAGAAGATAATTATCTCTTCTTGGATGAAGTCTATCGATGCGAATGAATAGTGCAATGAACTCTAAAATCTCCATTTTAACACATTTTTCAATTTAATTACCTGAATTTTCCAATTTAATATTAAGAATGGAAATTATTCAATAAATAAATTGGTTATACTAGACTATCGACTTGAAGTATTTTAAGATAACTTCCAGCGTTTACATCTATTATCATGCAAGATGAATAGTTAGCAGTAATGCATTCGTAGAGTGGCATAAGAATAACTAGACGAGCCCCTCAAATCAATAATCTGAGAGTTCTATGTTTGAATTTTGAACAATCTTGAAATACAAAGAAGGGTAATCAAAGAATGCAAAGACATTCAAATCAATAAATAGGTTATAACTAATTTCAAAATTGGATAATATAATTACCCAGATTTATATTTTAATGGATGGATTGACAGCCTCAATCTGATGAATGGTCCCTGAAAAAGTACTCAACAAGTATTGAGAACATACAGTAACTACTGTCTGTACCTATACCGTAGTACAGTATTGGAATAAACATGGTTATTTATACGTTCTGCTTGATTGTATATCATACAATGATATTTAAATTTAATGTCCTCAAGTACAATATATGAGATAGTACTCAAAAAGTATTGAGCACATACAGTATAATTACTGTCTATACAATAGCATTGGAATACACTAGTAGTTCTGTGAACAGAAGACCTCAAGAACAAGAGTGCTTGCACAGTTAATTAAAAGCCATAAATGCGTTAAAAGCAGACAAATGCAAAACGGTCGGCATGAAACAGAGACCTCACTTTGGTCGGTCATCATCAAGATTATTCATACATTTTGCTCCATTGTATACTATCATCCATCGATATTGGAATTTCATGTTTTCAAGTTAAATATTCATTTCAATTCAATTTTTATTGCAATAAAAAGAGTTTGTAGAACAATATTTTTTTGTAGAGATCAAAACTATGTCTTATTTTAATTCGATATAAAACTTGGATGAATTATTGTTTTTGAAGAATTTTAAACTTTTCTTGAAATACAATATTATTGGTTATTTATGTAAATTTGTAAACATGAATATTCTATTGCATCTTGTCTCCTCAGAGAGCATTACATTGCAGCTTGTGGCAATACAATTATTGTGCGAGGCGGAAACGGAAAATACACTTGTACTGTATTTTGAGGCTTTCTATTAGGTTTTTACTCTCCATCCAGTTCTGATTCAGAATGGTGCATTTTGTATTAATAGCATATACAGTATTGTTCGTATTACTTTTGTTTCGTAATTGGTCAGGAATTACAGTGAAATGCAATTTTTTCTTCACTATTCCCTCCTCTTGACATTCCAGTGTCATAGTGTAACGCCCATAAGAAAATAACTTTCTTTCCGCCTTTGATTTTTCGGTTTTCTCCAATTTGCAACGGCCAACGTTTTGTATACAGTTCCTGCTTTGTATCATCAGAATGTCACGCTCCATTTGATGGAAAGATTTGAGAATGAAACCTCATACACAAAATCATAGGCTACCTACAAATAACATCTCTTACCTACAAAACCATCAAAATCTCTTAAATTTTCCATCAACTAAATCACACAATCTAGTAATGAATGAAATTAGATAATCTAATGATAAATCCAGTCGTATATTCCTATATTATAGTATGCGAACGATCAATTGTAAGGCCAAAAATAACTTGATTATTATTTAGATTTATTGTCTGCTAAACAAAGGGCTAAATCCCATATTTTGCAAAATTCACAATTGAAAGTTATAAAAATTATATCTCAATAACACTGATTCCATGAAAAGTTTCTCAAATTCATTGAAATTTTTGAGTCCTAAATTTTAGTCACATTCAACAGGTTTTGTGATATTGTGCGATTCTTCCATTGGCATAGTCTAATGTTTTATTGTTACACACTACACATGGACCTGTTGTTACAAATATTATTATTCCAGTGGCATTAATTCTATTTTTCTTCACCAATTTTATAATAATCACACCTCCTCCAATAAAATAACTGTGAAAAAATGTTCACAATGTTCAACTTTCTTAAAATTTTGACAGAGCTTACATGTATGCATGAACAATTCAGCAAGAAGTTTACTATCTTCTAAAATTATTATTTGCTATAAAAATGCAAAATTATGTTTTTTCTAGGTACATATGGCTAATATGGGAAACTCCCACGTGCTTGTGTTCTCTATTATTCAACTAAATAATTGCAGTTCATAAAAATGTCTCTCCAATAACAAATGGACAAAGTAAATATTGAACTTTTCTGATCTTTTACTAAGCCTAGAAGTAGTTGGACGTTTTTAATCTACTTCAAAAATTATTACTTCATTTCAGAATATACACGTTAACATTTGTCAAGCATTTATTTCACCTCAATAAAAGTAGGTTTACTCACTCACGGCTAAGGCTCTGGGCTTGCGCCTCTTATAGTCATATTTAGCTATGTGCTACATGTAATATTTCTCCAGCCTTATAATACACATGTTTATTTCTTGTGATAGATAGTAAATAGGTTGAAACCATTAACTGGAAGTTATGCAAGTGAAAAAAGTAACCGGCCACATAATGAACCATTCAAATTTCAAATAGTGTAGCTTCTACTTTCAAGGGAGTGTCTAACATCGTCTAGATTTCAGACCATCTAGGACATCTAGGTCCTATTTTAGAACGAATCTAGAGTATGTGAGACTGCTGGAAGTATTATGTAGTAGTCTCTCAGATCTTCTAGTTTTCACATCGACTAGTGTCTCGCTTCGTCTAGTTTTCACCAGAGAGTATAGAAGAAGAATTTTACTTCTATTCTCTCTGGTTTTCACATCGACTAGTTCCATAGCAGCCAGGCTGGTACAGTCAGCTACCGACTAAAATAGAGCCCAGATCTATCATCCAGATGAGATCGAAAATGTATCCTATATTCTTCTATTTTTTCTAACAAGTGAACTGGACTAAAGATTTTTACTGTTTAGATATCAGATTGATAGACCTTTCATTGGAATTGCATGATTCAACGAATGCATGTTAGCTAAAATAGTTTGTCAAGTGCTACAAGCTCACAAAAGTAGGCCTCGAAAATGCAATTGAATGAATAAATTCATAGAATGGGAGAATGCTCTATCCCAAAAATGATTAATGAGAGTATTCCTCAAAATGTATCGTCAATATTTATATTTTGTCCCCAACAAAAAAAATGTTCTACACTCCAAGGTATTTAGGGACATGTTACAATTCTTATTGAACTGCCAAATATTAACAAGATAATCAGTCTCGAAATTCCTTATAATGCTATAAATTATGCAGAAGACTTTGCTCTATATTTTTGTGTTGTGAAATTCATCGAATTCCACTTGATATAAGTAGTTGATGTTCGCAGTAGCGGAGGACTTCAGCATAATTTATAGAATTAAAAGAGATTTCGGAAATGATTATGTTGTTAACATAATAATTATAAAAATAAACTTTATTTCTGCACGAAAAACAAACAATAGATTATATAAAATGAAACAAGATGAATTACATGCAATATATATTCAATGTGAAAATAAATTCAATCACTCATGCCGTTTGCAGAAATAATACTGCATCCAAATAATTTCATAATGGAATTATGTCCGCATGCAGGAGTATCGTCAAAAATAATAAAGATTATATTAAATAAAGTAATAATAAGTTAGAATAAACAATGAAACAGTAAAGGGAAAACAAAAATTCGTTGCAAATAAAAAGAAGAAATAGAAGAGAAAGAAAAACAAATTATAATGACTGAGTTTTGAATACCAGAACGAAATAGGAATTCATATTAATTATTGGAAGTCAATGAAGAAGAATCTGTCCAGAACTAACACAGTTTGTATTGGAAACATCTCATCCATTGTGCTTTTTGTGGTATAGTAAATTTGCAGCAGAGAAATAAATCTATAGCCTATAGACCTAGCATTTGAGATGGAAATCCACAAGTGATTATAAGATGTGTTATTGATATATAATGCTCAAGATGCTGTAGAATGTTTGAATTAGATCTACTGACCTGTATATTTTGGCGCATTTTATTGATGGCAGCAAAAGACACTGAACAATGTTCAGGACTTTTGTGGAAATAGTGAGTGAGTGGATCTGACCCATCCACGGGAGTTTCCAACTCAACTCCGCCACTCATCTTTCGGCTTGTCTACCTGGAAAAAAAAACAAAATATCAGAAATAGTTCATATTAAAAACTAATACAACAATTCCTTATGGATCATTAATTTTTTCCAAAAAAAAGGAAAAATCAATGAACTACACGAGACACAATACGGCACTTTCTGACTTGTGCTCCTTGTGAGAAAGTCATACTTATGGCTTATATTATGACCTTTCCATGTATTCGGCACAAGATTATTTTGGAATAGCTGAATGATTTAAAGTGACTGAACAACGGGGTGAGAAATTTCTACACTAATTACTGCAGAGGTCGGCAATTCTTCACCCGTGGCCGGTCACTCTCTACAAAGTTTTTGTTCACTTCATAATATTTTATTAATGAATATTTATGTTATTTTCCAATTTATTCAAGTGGAATTTATCAAGATTATTAATGTTCAGCACTTAGGCATAATCATTAAAACTTAGATTAGAATGTTGGGGTTTGTATAAAAAACCTACTTCATGCAATAATATTTTTATAGCACTCCCAATACAAGTCAAAACGCTCAATATTTCGAAAATTGAAGTTTTTTGGGATTTTCCCATCTTTTCTCTTTCCCACTCATATAGATCTGCGACCCACCAAAGTCGTGGATTATGACTGCCCCGCAGTGTTTGTTTTACATCTTAGGCCGTCATTAGCCAAGGAAGACTCGGTCGGCCGACTCTGTCTCCCTCAGCTAATAAGGCCTGAAGATCCCAGTCGCCCAAGGGTCAAAAAACATTGAGTCAGATAGGGGCTTATTAACCGTAGTCTTGGTGACAGAAAAAGTCTTCCTCAAGTCGTTGGGGTCAGGAGACAGTTTCAGACGCGCAAAGTTGTTCGAAACGGTTAATGAGCATTGAGGTATGGGAGCTATTAGCCTATAAGTCTATTCACAGATGACAGATCTATCCATTTTCGAGTTCTGTTGTTTCCAATATTATGTGATTCTCTTCCTTCTCTTTTTCAATGGAAGGCTGAGAAGAATGAGCTCTGCACTTGTCAAAGTCATCACTGACACTGCCACTCCAAAACAATGGAAATGGCTGGGTCGGTATGCAGAGTCTCCTTGACTTATAATATAGCAGAGGCAAGAAGGAAGACAAAGTCGGCCGACCGAGTCTCCCTGGCTAAGGGTCCGTCCTTAGATTTGCTTCTCCATAGATTTGACCATAGTAGTCAAGTAGTCAACCTCAATTATTGCTAGAGAGCAGAGTACTTGAGGCACAAAAATATTCCCTTAACAGTGAGGGACTTTGATCATTTTAAAGTGCATAACTTTTTCACTTTATTGTTTTCAGCTTCCAAAATCCTTCTTTTGTTTTTTGCTACCACGTCTAAAGTTTCAATGCAATCATTCAAATCAAAAAAATCCATTTCCTTGAAGTTTTCCAAGTAATATCTCAATAGAGGTTCGTGAACTGAAGACTAGTTCACTAGCCACTAATGATCCATGATTACACGGGGCTTTATCAAATTAAATATTTGATGACTAATGAATTGTGAATTCACCCAGTGCCGTCTTAGAATTTTCCAACTAGGAAACTACAAGACTAGTATGGCGTCCGCGTCATTGAAACATCAAGGACAACCAATACACTAATTAGTAACAAAAAACTAAATAGGCTAGTAACATAGGCTATATATTGTTATTGAGCCCACCCTGTCTTTATTTTGCGCCGACCTTAAAAGAGGTTATTGAATCATGGCTGGAAACGTTACTCCTCACATGACAGACTCGTAGCTAATGCAACCGTTGTCATAACAACCCAAGAGGATGAAGGCTAGGGGATAATATTTTCCTAGGTGGAGGAGCCACTGAGGGAAAAGTAAATGCTACTGTAACTTGCCATCCAAATGTTTATTATTAATAAATATCAATCAAATATCGTTCTTTGAAGTTCAAAAATATTTATCAAGTACCATGCTTGTTTCCAATTATTCATGAGAACAAGATAATTTATGGAATCGAATGGAAAATAGCTTAAGTTACTAACACGCTCTATTTTTACTCCTATTCCAACTCTTGGTCATGGTACTATTACAACTCTTGGTCGTAGTACTATCACAACTCTTGGTCGGTCATGGTACTATTACAACTTGATTGCTATTGTTATTTATTCTAGCCTGTTCGAAAACCCTAACGTTTATTAGAACTTACTTAGACAGACAAATAATCAATTCAAAATCAATAGAATGAGGGGAAATAGAATAAATATAATATTCAATTAACATTATTACATTTAATTTGTAAGTCATACACCGTGCAGTACAGCAGGTGTCTCCATGCTCCCACCCAGAAGGATGAAAATTGGTGTACGAGTTTTTTCAACTCAGCTCCTGGAAATTCGGCTAATAACTTATTGAAATGATAAAAAATTTTAACCCGATCATTTATTTGAATTAATGAATTGAAGCTCATTTTCTATGGATGTGGGAGAAATATTCTTATTCAACCCAATTTTTTCAATAGTGGTATTATAATTATTATAACGTTGCAAGGATAATGTACTCGAAAATTCGATCAACCTTGAAATGAGTTAGTGATCTTGTCTAAAACTTTTCAATAGCATTTGAACAACGAGTCGTTCAAATGGAATATTGTTCGCAGCAATTAACAGTAAGGTATAAAAAGAGACATTAGCATCTTTACTTTTCTTGCTGAAGAAACAAAGTGTCTCCGTAGATGATGCAAAAAAATCTAGTAGGTCGTAAAACCGTTATGCAGATTACTGAACAAAACGAACATGAAAAATCTTTCTCTTTCGTAGTTCACTTGTTCAGTAGAATGTGGAAAGCAGCTTACCAAATTGAGCATTGCGCATCCACTTTCTTCAGTTGTTCATTTTAAACTATTTATTGTCTTATTCTACGGCAAAAGTAATCAAGTCACTCTCACAAAAAATTTATCTATTTTCAGCGTGGCCAATAAAATTAATTCCTTTTTTTGGTAATTTTTTGAAGAATTTCTTTACAATTAATTGTTTTACAATTTAATTTCTGGATATTTTAATATCCTGCAAAAATTACAGCAGGGGATGAAAATTCTGCTCCAATACTGGGCAGATGGTACTCAGTGTAAAATATTCATATCCTTCAGTAACTAGCATGATTGAATAAGAAGCGTGAATAATTTAATTGGGCGAGCATCAGGGAATATTACATTGGCATGGCTCATTCGGGCCATTTGTCACTATTGCAAACCGAAAGCTGCTCTTCCAACCATGTATTTTCATGAATAATTTAAATGTTAGTAACCTATCATCAACGGAATCAGTATACACGATCTTTTTCATGAATATGTTCCTTTTGAAAAATTCAAATGAATGTTTGAGACTTCTATCAGGCCTACGACTTTTTCGATGGAATCATGGATCTATTGTTTTCAAAAATGAAATACCGATTTATTTCTAAAATTACAAGCAGCATCGCCTACTATGAGACAAATTCGACTCACTCATCAATACTGTAATCTGTAATACTCGAATGCACAACATGCATGCAATAATCTATTGCACACGGCTCCAACATCAAATTAATGGAAAAGTTGCACCAATACCTAAAGCACAGCTCTGAGCTTGGATAAACCAATCTTTGGATTTGCCGGTAGTAGAAATTTCCAAGAGATTACCTTCGAACACCCTTTTAAAAAAAGTTATATACATCCTCTTGAATTATTTTTTTGAGAAGTCTTCCACCTGTGGTGTACTAACCCCTCTACTTAACATACTAATTGGTCCCCTTCCACTGATCCCTTAGTTACGCCACTAATGGCCATCATTACATTATGATCGGGTAATTCGTGTGATTCCTGTGATTTCATCATAAGGAAAGGTGACTGAACTCAACAAAAACAAAATAGCCTTACTAACACTACTTATGTAGTATTCGTCAACTCTACAGTCTACGTAACATTCTAGCGGTGTGGATTTTGTATGGTTTCCATCTATGCAACCTATATCGAATATATTCCATTATGAAGTGTGTGTGTGTGGGGGGGGGGGGGGTGTGAACGAGAGAGAGCGATTGAGAGTGAGAGTACTCACTAGTGACCACTGTTGAGCGAAAATTTTTTCCAATACAGTATTAGCATCGAATTGGATATCATTACAGCACGTTCTGGGATGTTACATTTCTTATTCTTCGCTATGTGAAAAAGCATCTATGAAACTATACAGTAGGCTGGCTACAAACTCAACTACATGATCAGACTACAATGATTTTCTTGAAATTATCATCTGATTAATTTTTCTCTAACGTTCTCTCTTTAGATAACTTGGTGCGGATTGAAAGTCAAGGTCAACTTGTAAAAGTCATTCATATTACTTACATGCAAGAGAAAAAATAATCACAATGATTGACTTATAGTTATAGACTCATTCTCTTTATGTTATCGCTATGATTCTCTATAGGATCAGACGGACGGTTCCAAATAGAAAATTGGTAAGCGGGGTGAGAATTGGAAAGTTTGACAACTTTTTTGCAAGATCACCCTTTCACCCCTTCTTCTTATCGCTTCGCCAGTAAATTTTCGCTCATCACACCACCTTTTTCATCTCTGATTGCTGATTTGATAGATCGTATTTAATTGTAGATATGTGAAAATGACTACTTCTGTACCGGACCTGTGCTACTGCAAACTGTGACCTGAATAGTTTATAAGTTTTTAATCTTTGGTGGCTGTAGCATGATTTGACGCAATTCAGTTTGAAGTGGAGTGTATTGACACTCCAGTTTGTTATTTGTACTTGTAGCTTGCAGATAACGATAGACAGCATAGTTCACAAAATACCGATTCTGTATTGGAACAACTCCTCAAGCATGCGATCCTAGACTTTTTTAATTGTAACGTAGTATCTTAAAAACTTATCAGAACTGCCATTGAAGCGCATCAACATGATTCTCTAAAAAAACACAGCAGTACTCAAAGTTTGAGTGTAGGCCTAATAATCTTTTAAAGCATCTAATCGAAGACGCTTTTGATAATTGTTAAGGTCATCGATTTTCATTGATTATTGCTTACCGATAAATTATTAGAGGCTGGTTGGACGATATAAAGATTTGTGAAGCAGTTTCACATTATGGAAATAAATTCTCTCCAATTACCGTGCCCCTATTTCAATCGATGTAAAACTGTTTTTATTTTTTATACACAAATTCACCCAATCTATTAATATGTAGCCTAATCTACTGAATGGCATTTGAACTTTTTATAATCCTGAAAATGATAAATTACTGTTGAAAGATCTATCTAAAATTCAATTAGACTTAAGCAAGCCAGATTTTGTGACTGTACGTGTCGGTAGCAATTAAATTGTTCAAGTTAAAGTTTTATAAATAAATTTTCAATAAACTCATACCCTACATATCTTTCTCTACATCTTTTAATATACTCCATACCCCCTTCCCCATGACGGGAATGCATCCTGGAACCTATATTTTTGCCACAAAAGCAATGGGCCTATATATAAAATGCAAAAGCTTAATAGAACCAACAAAAAAAACTAATATCATTGGGCTATTTTGCTTTCAGATCTAGCTAGCTACAAAGTATTATACAAAATTATATTTAAAAAAGTATAATATTAATGCATTATCAGCCTACTACTATTTTATACATAAATTAGAACCTTTTGGCTTTTTATGACATTTTTATTTGTTACTTTCATGTTTCATGTGAAACTTAGCCGATCGGTTTAGCCTAGTAACTCAATTCAGGTTCAATTTTACAAAATAGAGGTTTTTTGTTGCACTGATGATGTGAATTTTTAGTGTTTTTAAAGTAAGTAAGTCAGTAAGTAAAGTCTACCTTTTTAGAAACTTTGCAGCTCTACCCACCTGCATAGTTTTGTGTTTAGTTCTAAGATTAATTACGGTTCAGAAAAAGCTCAATACACGCAATAAGTAAGCTCGCTTGACGCTAGGAAATTAGCTGTAATATTGATATTGTAACAGTTTTCTAACATGGGTTTTGGGATTTATTTGCAATAAAAACGACTATCACAAAATGAGACTGAAATTTATTGAATAACACCAATAAATCACAAATTAACTGAGTCTGATAACAAATTTTCACTATTATTGAAGTTTCATATTAAGAGCTGCAAAAAATGCATAGTAACCCTTTATTAGATATAGGCTAAGGTGTGATTTCTGGGGCGCGTCTACAATGTTGGACTTTTCAAATGAATCATTTTTACAGTTTCTATCATCAATAAAAGATTGAGTTGAAAATGCTTCTGAACTTTTTCCGAAAATATCATCCCCTTTTGAGTGAGGAGAGTTGAGCGACTGTTCACAGAGCTATTAGTGTTACTAAGCTTTATTCTCATGTTTTATATTTTTTAATGTGCCTACCAGTACAAAAATAAAACCTGAATAATACCATCAAACGCGGCAAATTGTTCCTTCTACCGTACCAGTCCCATTTACAGTACGGTAAACTATTTATATCCAAAGAAAACTTGAAATAATCTCAATTATTTCTAGGAGGTAAGTTGCCTGCTGAAGGATAAAATACCTACAATATAAATATTGTCACATTGAGTCTAATAACAAAAAAAATTGAAATAATCTCAATTATCCCTAATATGTACTGTAAGTTGGGATAAGGTAGCCTATACTACCTTCTGCCATTTCATGAAGTGATGCTAAGATTGATAATAAAGGCAACAGCACCTGTACAGACTTACAGAGGGATATAATCAAATTAACATGCATGGATTTACTGAGCCCCATTACTTATATGAAATCGAATCCTGCGACTGTGGTGCGATTACCATTCTGCACGGCATAACAGAGCATGTCAGTCAGGTTCATACTTATCAACATTATAAGTTAATTTGAAATCCAATACCGTACTCACCAGCCGGTACGACAGAAAGCAGACTTCATCAGCGCATCAACATCTATGGCTCACTCTTATCAACACTGATGTAGCTGGAAAACATTGATAACACTGGACCATCACGAAAAGACGCCGGTTCTGTCTCGATACAATACTGGACACTGATCCAGTGATCCGTTGCTCAGTTGCTCTGTGCTATCTTCTGGCAGAGCGCCAGCGCCTCCTAGCAGCTGAAGAGTCGATCGCAACGCTATCTGTTGTGTAAATGCAAACTACACTATTGACCGATACCCGCAGAACGTTCAAAAACTTCATATTCAACATTTTTAACTGATCTAACAATAGTATTTTTATCAATTTGAGGGCGGAAACATTCCAAGAGCAACCAAAATTGAAATAAGAATTAATTAGTACCTATGTAGAGCTATAGAATATGATATTTATTTCCAATATGGTAATTCATTATTCATTGAGATGAAAATTTAATAAATTCATAATATGTAAGGCTATAAAAAGTCGTTGATTTAGAATGATTTTCAATAAAATTGTATTTTGCCATGTACACGCTTTACATAGTAGCTACAGTATCATTAATTCTGATTATTTTTTAAAAGTCCCACTTACACATAATAATTGAATAATGAATTGCATATATTCCATGAAGCATATCAAATAATATAAGTTACATTTACCATACACTTGTAGACTAAAACTTTCAAAGAAGATGAGTAGGCCTAATTTATTAAGAAATGAAACACCAAGGTGATAGTTTGATTTAATTACAAATTAATATTACTAGTTAATATTACAAATTATAACAAGTTGATTCCTTCCATAATCATTATTTGAAAAATCTCTCTCTATGCAGCCTACTGCCTGCTGTAAAATTTATAAATCAGATTATGAATTATTTGCTGATGATGAATACTGATGCTTTAATGTTTTCTGGTAGTAAGTTGTAAATGATTGGTGTTAGATGATTGTAGTGCCTTTGATAGAACCTTTTCTGTCATATTTGATATGAGGAGTTCAGGGCTGGATCCAACAGCAGTTTGGGGGGGGGGGGGAGAACCTCCAGTGGAGGGGAGTGGTGTTTGAATATAGGGTTTAAAATTGTTAATTTGAGGGTATTTTCAATTGAAATAAAATCAACTTTTGGTTTTTTGAATCATTATTTTTGTCTTTAACCAATGCCTTTAACCAATTTAGTTTTAGACAAACAAATTTAATTGCTCACCTATTACCTGCAAAAAAATAATATTAGGCTATACAGTTTAGGACCTGATTCATGATTAACGTCGTATGATGACAAAGATAAACTTGAACTGGGGCGCACCAACGCGGGGGGGGGGGGGGCTGGGACGAACGTGACCGGTCCGCCATCCCCCCAGGAGGGTTTCAAGCATGCATTTTATTACCGTAGGTTTGAATTAAGGTTTATGCTAAAACGCCTTTCTATTAATCTTCACTTTATTTAAAGTAACAGTCGTAATCTGTCGTTCGAAGCGAGCGGTCGTCTATCATAAGCGCTCCGATAAGAAAGTTTTTGCTATTCCAGTTCTGTTCTAACCAAACTTTTTTTTCTCTCTTCAATTATTTGACTAATTAAGCGATGGCGCAGTGTTACTATTGTAATAGTTCATTACCAGCATCTGGCGATTTCGTTACATGTTTTGGTTGTGAAAATAAATTCCACTTCGGATGCAGCCTGAAGAAGGTAGTCTATCGCAGTATGTCCGAGGATGAAAGGAAAGAGTGGCGGTGCTTCCACGTATGCAAAAATTCCAAGGGGGCACCAAATAACACATCTCCAGGTAACGAAACTCTTATTGATAGTCTTAATGGATCGGAAATCTTGAAACTTCTACAATCTCTGAACACTAAAGTTACAAAAATTGAGTCTGTAGTTACAGCTGTGCAGTCAAGTCAAGAATTCTTGTCCGCCAAATACGATGATTTGCAAAGTGAAATCAAAGTAATGCGTGATGAAAATAAGAGACTAACAAACAATATTTCTGACCTAAAAAAACAGCTTTCCGAGAAGGATTTTATTATCAACGATCTGGGTATGCAAATCAATGATATTGAACAGTATGGCAGGATAAATAATTTAGAGATTCACTGTCTGGATGCATCTAATAGGTCTCCAATGGAAGACTTAAAACACATAGCAGAGAAGATTGATGTGGATTTCCATGTGAGTGATGTGTGTGCGGTTCACAGGCTACCTGTACGTCAATCCGATAAATCTCCGGTATTAATAGTTCAATTTCTCTCAAAACTATTCAAAGTCATTTTCAACAATTGATAATTGGATAGCTGATAATGGCGATTGTACTTTTCCTTTCAATTTATCGAAATGGTCAAACTCCCCTCTTAAAATTGTTTACCTTAATATCAGATCTCTGAGACAAAACTTTGATGAATTCACCCTTGCTATTCGAACTGCTAATATTGATGTAATCTTGTTGTCTGAAATTAATATTGATAATAATATAAGTAACCTTTTTCAAATTACTGGCTACAAATCTGTTTTCAAATGTGCTTCAAATAGATTCCAGATTCCATCATGGTCTTGTAGCTTTTATCAAAGAAAATATATTGTTTTTTCAAAAATCTGTTAATGTCAATATAGAAAATTTAGAATATATTTTACTTAATGTTAAATTTAAGAATCTATTGTCACGGCACAAAATATTCTTGCCACAAAATATTCTCGCCACAAAATATATCGATATATCCATGCTGAGTATCAACTAGCAATTGATTCAACCTATTCTCGATCACAACAGTCAGGTTGACAAAGTCAACGAGAAATAAAATAAAACAAAATAAAATTTAAAATAAGAATATTTACTATATGTTTTCATGTTTGTCATTACTTGTAAATAAGGTTTGGAAGATTCAAATTGGCAGCACTGTTTGGACCAGGCCAGCCTCATCATATGACATCTGTCAAACATTCCTCTACTAGTCAGATACATTGCGATCGCAACAAACTTCTGCATACAAACTAAATTGAAATTTAATTTCCTGATGGAAATAAACAATACATCCTCCGCTGTTCGAAATATTGAGTTTGGGACCCAGCCGGCCCACATACAGTCTGCTCAATTCAAATCAACCTGCAAATACCGCCAGAGCCCAGCAGCCAATAGGAAGGCAGCTCCGACTACCGGCAATTTAGAAAAGCCCTACCTACCTCCAAAAAAAGGATAGGGTGCAAGGGTCAAAAAAAAAAAAAAACAGAGGACAGAAGAAGGTCAAAAAAGGGATATAGGCTAAAAGGATTAGGAGAAAACGAAAAAAATTATATATTCTAAATTCTATTTCATGTGTGAAATGAATTATGTGCACTGATCAGTTCCAATAATTTCTGGGCCCAGGTATTTACCAAATTGTTAATTAGTTTAGTGCTTGGCCAAGTATATTGTTTATAATTGTGATACATGTTTCAATCTTTTTTGTTACTCACGGATTAGATGTGGCTAATCCACGACCAGCCGGTCATAATAATTATAAATATTGAATTGCTCCTATCACGAATATTATTTTCCATATTAAGTGCGATTAACGCCATATATCACGTGTAATTAAATGTTATTTATTGCCTAATTTGATCACTATAATAAATCTGTATGATTCCATACCCAGGTTTTTTATTTCATAAAGGTACCCGTAACACAGCAAGATTACACTGGAGGTTGTAGGTGTGAAACCTGGCACCCTCCTGCGTCACTTGGGACAGTTTCGTGAACTGAGTGGTTCATGGCGCCCATTCTTTGACATAATTTATAATGGTGAAACATATCCATACACAATGCGTTCACTTGTCACAGTGATCCATAACATATGGCACCCAACCAGAGGGCCACACTAACCGTGAGGGGCAAATGAGATTGTCGAAACTATAGTAGTGAATTTATATTGCCAAATTAAAACTTTCATTAAGAATTATATCACTCAAGTTGGCAGTGTGTCTTCAAAAATATTAAATTCTATGAAAGTCACTGAAGACAATTCGTGTATAATATTCAGTGAGGGCATATTTATTCACACACTCAGTCAAATAACTCTGAGTAATTATACTAGAGTTACAAGTGATAAAACTAAGCACTTGTTCAATTTCATAATTTGTAATCAATTTCGGCCTAGTCAATGCCAACGATTATGCTATAAATTAGCTCAGATAATCTATACTGCACACGCTAATGCAAATATTATGTCATACCAAATAATTTGGATAACATATTATGGTGAATATAGCCCAATACTTACAATATTTGGTTACAACACATGACCTACCTGCACTTCAGCCTATATTTATTGTTATATGTCATTATTGTTTGTATTTGTGTTGATGCAAGCTTTTGCCTCATTTTATTGTCTTTTCGCCCTGTTAATTCCAAAAAGTGCGGAAGTACACGTATTTCGTTCATGCATCTCTGTATACCGGCCTAACAACATGGATAACCGGCCTGATACACAAGAATCGCCTATTCCGGTGTCGGATAGTTCTTCAACAACTGAAATGTCACACTCACATGGAAGAAGCAGTATAACCGCTGCAAATTTTCAACCCGAAAATTTAGCCCATTTATCTTCCACCCAAGTTGAAGAGGAAACATCCAATATTCAATCAAAACCATCTGACACAAGCTCACCCACATCACCCCTAATGTTACAACAGATACCTAACCTAGCAAGTAACCCTACTCTGAGCGACATACTAGCTATCCTATCAACAATGAGAACAGAACAATCTCTGAGCATCTCGGCGTTGAAAGATGAAGTGAAAAGTCAGATAAATGAGAACAAGAATGAATTCAGAATCGATATGGGTAACATAATAGGGCATGTTGATGAAATAGGTGAAAGATGAATGTAGTAAGGGCCGAGATTCATGCAAAATTGGATTCAGTGACAGATGACATTAATAAACGAATTGATGACTGCAGTCAAAGGATACAAGCCGTGTCTACCGAATTAAATCAGCGCACACAGCAGACAGATCAGAAAATGAATAAAAATCAGAAGGAAATAAGAAGGGAATTATCTGATAGTATCGATGGAATTCAGGGGAAAATAACTGAATTAACACAATCTATAACAACCGAAATAGGTCAAATAAGCGCCCAACATACTCAGGTTGAACAAAAATGTATTGAATTGGGTATAACAGTTAGTACTAATCACACAGGTGTCACTACACAGTTACAGAGTTTACAAGGGCAGATTAACTCAACTAATGCTAGCCTAGACTCCGTAAAAAACAAAATAGAAAACATAAATTTTACAGAGCGCATCTCATCACCTGAAAACAGTGTACCTAACCTATTCAATACACT
This sequence comes from Conomelus anceps, assembly GCA_948455865.1. Classification (NCBI taxonomy): domain Eukaryota; kingdom Metazoa; phylum Arthropoda; class Insecta; order Hemiptera; family Delphacidae; genus Conomelus; species Conomelus anceps. The sequence goes on along the minus strand of OX418217.1, from coordinate 59,620,668 downwards.
CGCTCAGTTTGATAATTCAGTACGGACCGTTCACCCAATTGAATTCATCCAGCAAATAAAGACAATAAATGAACTCCAAACTATACCTTGGCGAATTTGGCAAATTGTATTAGCCACCCGCCTGCAAGGCGAAGCTCTCATTATTTTTCGAAATCGTTTATGTCAAGTAGGTAACCTCAATGAATTCATAAAACTTTTTCTAAAAGCCTTCTGGAACCACTCAAGACAACAAAACCTATTATCACAGATAATTAGCTGTCAATACAATGCTAATAGAGACCACTCGTTGCCTTCATTTGCAGCCGATATCCGGTATAAGAATAGCTTTCTGGATAATTCACTGGACGAATTAAGCCTCATTCACATAATTCTGAAAAAGCTGCCACCAGTTGTCCAACTAGCATGTTCTTCTAATGCTATAAGTAATTTCGATGAATTCGAAGAATTCCTGCAAAGAATAGAGTCTACAGGAATTATAGACAAAAATATGAGCTTTATTAACAATCATAATAATAGCTACAAAAAGAATGGCAAGCACCATGAATCGAATGTATCGGATGAGAGCCACGTAAGTAAATCTAATGAATTTATTCAAAGTCAGACTGCAGACGACAATACAGCTACGCCTTCCAGATCACGGGGAAATAACTACAACAACCAGTTCAACCGAAATAGAAGGCACCCGCAGCAGCCGTCGAGCAACGAAGAGGCGTTACGTCACACTACGAAGGGGAAGAACGACGCGTCACCAGCACAGTCGTCTACCACTACGGTCGATAGTCGGCAAACTCCGATGAAAAATCAACCGACTTCGTCCAACAAAGGCGCTAGTATTCAAAAAGAATGACGGTTATCTGCCACAACCGATAATAGACAGCCCACTTATGTGAAAGCGTTCTGCGTGAAGACTACATACTGTATCACAAAACGTTTTTCATCAAAATATCATCGTGGGAGAATGAAAAAATTATCAGTTGTGGGAAAGGACTTCAAACATTCTAAAACACTGAAAAACATGATAAATAAAAATAATCTGAACAACCATCAAAACTCGAATAAACTTTCTAAAATTAATATTGAGACTTCTATGACTGGCAATAAGACTGAATATAGTAGAGCACTTCAGAAAATATCCCCTGACTTGCAAACTTGGTCGATTTTTAGAGATGATATGATGGAGACCCTATTGGAGGAGAATGATTCTTTCCCCCGACAAGATGTTGGACAGTGCCAGGCATATATTAATGTTAAATTATATGGTCTGGAGCTTCGTGCCATGGTAGACACAGGAGCACAATGTTGCTTAATACAAGCTGACCTATTTTCTAGAATCCAGAAGCCTAATAAAGTGGCCACCCTACCGCTGACAACCACCTTCATACAAGGCATAAATTCCAGCTGTAGAGTAAGGATATCCATGCAGTGCTTACTTGAGACAGAAATAGAGGGCAAAAATTTTGCACATGCCTTCCTGGTGTTGCCTATTGCAGGACCACCACTCATCCTCGGATTGGACTTTCTTCATTTCTTCCAATGCGTTATCAACCTGCAAACCACCAATCCTTTGTTAACATTGGAACAGGAAAATATACGCACATCAACACCCATCACTCTTGAAAATCAAACAGGACCAATCATAAAATCATTGCTGGTAAAAAATTACTTTGAAGAAGTTCCCCGGCAAATGAGAGAGCAAGAAATGGAGGAAATTCTGACCGAATTTAATACTCTCTGTCATCTTGAACCTGAACATATGGAAGATACCTCTGAAAAAATATTTCAAACAATGATAGCTTCTATAAACCAGCGAACTGATTGGAGACCAGAAGAGAGGGAGATGATTGTGAAAATGTTGACAGACCACCGCCAAGTATTCTCAGAATTACCCGGTAAAGCTACCCACTTTGAGTGTCACCTGGAAGTAAAACCACACACCAAGTTCTTCAGAAAATCCTACCCCATACCCTTTGCCAAGCTACAAGCTGCCGCCGAGGAAATTAAGTGTATGGAGGACATGGGTATAATTGAGTCATCTTCTTCACCATACAGTCTTCCCATAGTATGTGTGACTAAAAAGGATGGGTCTGTCCGCTTATGTCTAGACGCCCACCAATTGAACCATATATTGGAGAACGACCGTGAAGGGCCTGCTCAAATAGATGAAGTGTTGCTAACCTTCCATGGAAAGAAAATATACTCCACTGTGGATTTAAGCTCTGGCTACTGGCAGATACAAGTTAATGAGGACTCACATGACTATCTGTCTTTTCTTTTTAATGGCCGAAACTTCCGCTTCACCCGCCTGGCATTTGGAGTAAGGAACGCAATGGCAATTTTCATCAAGTGTCTCAGGCAAGCATTGGGAGAAGACATCAATGACTATTGTACCCTGTATGTTGATGACGGCATCATATCATCGACCAGCCTTCAGGAGCACTGTCAACATTTGAGCACAATCTTCAGGAGACTCTCAGCATGTGGCATGAAACTACGATTATCCAAATGCTGTCTATTTCAATCACAGGTGAAGTTCCTGGGCCACCAGATAACATCTGAGGGCATCACTCAGGACGAGGATAAACTGCTAGCTATCCGTCAGTTCCCATCTCCAATAAATCGCCGGCAACTCCAGAAATTCATTGGTTTCTTACAATTTTACAGAAGATTTAGCCCACAGTTGTTGCACTATACAGCACAACTTAGCCATGTTCTGTCCTCCACCAAGCCTTGGACATGGGGACCACATGAGGAAGAAATCTTCCAAGAAATCAAGGAGAAGTTTTTGGAGGTAGTTATGCTGAAACACCCAAATTTTGGACAACCTTTCTACATTAACTCTGACGCATCCCAATATGCTCTAGGAGCGGAGATTTTCCAATTGGATGCTGATGGAGAAAAACAAGTCCTAGCTTTTTTCAGCAGATCACTAACCGCCGCGCAACGTCGATATTCGACCACTGAGAAGGAACTTCTCAGCATTTTAGAAGTTTGTCTCCGATATAGAACCCTTCTACTAGGACAAGAAATATTGGTCAACACCAACCACAAAGCTCTCACATTCTTTAGGACGGCTAAGCTTACAAACAACCGCATATCACAATGGTTTTTAGCTCTGCAAGAGTTCAATTTGCAACTAACTCACTTGCCAGGACGTTGCAACCAAACTGCGGATTTTTTATCTCGTGAGATAGACACTACTTATAACAGCGAGACCACATTCAGATGCTATCCTGCCGATATTACCCAAGGTGTATCTTTTCCGGATGGGATAAAACCCCTAATCTACCTGCATCAGTTGACCACAGACCAGCTAACAACAGCTCAGCAAGCAGATCCTGCCATCAAGAAAATTCTGAACCTCTTACAAAATGGGACAGATGTTTCCCAGACACCATATCTGCAACACTACTGCATCCATAAAGGTTTATTATTCTACAGAGGCCATATAGGTTACCATCACTGGAGACTTGTCATTCCACCATCTCTGATCCCTGCCATCATACTGGAGATACATGAAAGATTAGGTCACTTTGGCACCAGGAAAATGTACAATGCTCTGAGAGCCATCTGTTATTTTAAGGGAATGTATAGGAGAGTGGCAAAAATAATAACAACATGTGACATCTGCCAAAAGACAAAGCATGATCGACATACAATTCGGGGCAAGCTATTACCCATACTGCCAACAGCTCCATTGGAGATATTATCAACAGACATCTATGGCCCATTACCTACTGCCGCTGGTCGACATAAATATGTGTTTGTGGTTACTTGCTTATTTTCCAAATATACAATGTTCTTCCCTGTCACTAAAATGTCTGGAGATAAGTTAGCAAAGTGTATCTTGGAAAAATGGTGTAAAAAGGTTGGTAGATCAAGAAAGATTCTGTCCGACAATGCAACTTACTTCTGCAGCCCAAAATGGAAAAGACCGCTCCATGAAGCAGGTATTGAGACTCATCAAACCTCACGATATACTCCCAGTGCCAATCCTGTTGAGAGGAACATGGCCGAGATCTCAAGATTCATGAGGGCATACTCAAGCCATGCACATAGCCATTGGGTAAGATACTTACCATTTCTCGAGTCTTGTTTGAATCATACTCACAATGACACCACAGGCTACACACCACATGAAATCATTTTTGGCGAATCCAGTAAAATGTTTCTCCATCAGCTGGTTGAGTACCCTGAAAACCCACCTATTGATCAAGGTGAGATAATAAAAATGGTTCAAGTAAATTTAAAGAGGGCAGCCAAGCGTCGGAAGGCACGTTTTGACGCCAAAATCACAACTTTCCAATACCAAGCTGGACAAGAGGTCCTGGTACGCTCCCATTACTTGTCTGATGCACTAGGAAAGGTGACTAGGAAGTTTTTCCACATCTATACTGGTCCATTCATCATAGAATCTGTGACAAATTACAACACTGTATCACTGGTGAATCCCATCAACAAGCAGGTCATTGGGACAGAAAATGTGAGAAACATCAAGCCATATCGACGCCTCCACCTCAATGAAGTACCATGTGCTGACCCATCGGCACCAGAAGGAGTTATCATTGATGATCTGCATGAGTCCGACTTGCCCGAAGATGCTGATATCAACCACATGGACACTTCAAGATGATTTTTTTTTTTCGTTTTGTTGAGCAGGCCTGCATCAACACAAAGTTTTGATATATGTATTATTTTCATTGTTTCTCATGAGCATATCATGGATTGTATTTTTGTAATATTTAGCAAATTAGCCTGTGTCAAGTTTATATACTTTGCATTTAAATGATTCCATCACATTTCATTTTTTGAAATGCCCTAAAACACCTTTGCTTACAAAGGAAATATTAATATTTCAAATATGTTATTATTGTTATTAAGTATTTATATTATCCTAAATGTTAAATAATTAATGTATTAAATATATTAATATATTAATATATTATATATTAAATAATTAATTTACTATTAATGTATTATACTGAGAAACAGCTGAGGACCAAGTTCCAGCTTGCGCATGTAAATTCATACCTGGTATAGCATGAGAATATTTTTAGTACCTTAGTTTTTGTTTATAATCACTTTCTATGTCAAAAAAAAATAATTATAAAGAGGGCATTATGTCATGGCACAAAATATTCTTGCCACAAAATATTCTCGCCACAAAATATATCGATATATCCATGCTGAGTATCAACTAGCAATTGATTCAACCTATTCTCGATCACAACAGTCAGGTTGACAAAGTCAACGAGAAATAAAATAAAACAAAATAAAATTTAAAATAAGAATATTTACTATATGTAAATATAACTCTACTAAGAGAAATAGATGAATGGATCAAGATGAATACATTCTTCAAAATAAATAATATTATCAAATAATATTTTAATGGTTTTATCTGGAAGTTGCTGTGAAGTAACAAAGATTCATATCATCTATAGATTCCTTATTATATAAGTTATGTAAAATTGTTTATTGTACATGTCTTTATCATTTTTTTTGTGTTCTTCCTTATTTTGGTTGAAAAAATAACAATAACAAAAATAATAAAAATAAAAAGAATAATAATAAAAAAAAATATAAAAAAATTGGGCACTGAAATCTGCTATTGACATAATAGAAATGATAATAATAACAATAAAGATAACAATGATAATGATGTTAAAAATTAGGATAATAAAAATGATTGGTCACAAAAATCTGATATTGCAAGTATTCCTGATTAGAGGGAAACAAATGAGTTTCTTATTTTACAATAATTTAGGTCATCATAAGTTCGGTATTGATAGATAAGTATAAGTGTAAAAAAAATATTCAACTCACTGCTAGCGCACAAGCTTTATGCTTATGCTAGCTTTTACTAAATTTTTCTTCCAATCATGGATTGCACAATTTGTTCACGGGGTAGGAAGGACAGTATTTTATGTAGGAAATATAATTAGCAAAACAAAAAACGCAATTTTCGGAATATTTATTTCATGTATTCAAATACATTCTAATGTATTTCTAGTGAACAAATAAATTTGTTGATTTGTATCTTATATTCTACTGTTTTGTATTTTGGAATATTCTTGTGAGATTGTGTATGTTGGAATGAAAATGAAAAAAAAAATGTTTTCATGTTTGTCATTACTTGTAAATAAGGTTTGGAAGATTCAAATTGGCAGCACTGTTTGGACCAGGCCAGCCTCATCATATGACATCTGTCAAACATTCCTCTACTAGTCAGATACATTGCGATCGCAACAAACTTCTGCATACAAACTAAATTGAAATTTAATTTTCTGATGGAAATAAACAATACATCCTCCGCTGTTCGAAATATTGAGTTTGGGACCCAGCCGGCCCACATACAGTCTGCTCAATTCAAATCAACCTGCAAATACCGCCAGAGCCCAGCAGCCAATAGGAAGGCAGCTCCGACTACCGGCAATTTAGAAAAGCCCTACCTACCTCCAAAAAAAGGATAGGGTGCAAGGGTCAAAAAAAAACAAAACAGAGGACAGAAGAAGGTCAAAAAAGGGATATAGGCTAAAAGGATTAGGAGAAAACGAAAAAATTATATATTCTAAATTCTATTTCATGTGTGAAATGAATTATGTGCACTGATCAGTTCCAATAATTTCTGGGCCCAGGTATTTACCAAATTGTTAAATAGTTTAATGCTTGGCCAAGTATATTGTTTATAATTGTGATACATGTTTCAATCTTTTTTGTTACTCACGGATTAGATGTGGCTAATCCACGACCAGCCGGTCATAATAATTATAAATATTGAATTGCTCCTATCACGAATATTATTTTCCATATTAAGTGCGATTAACGCCATATATCACATGTAATTAAATGTTATTTATTGCCTAATTTGATCACTATAATAAATCTGTATGATTCCATACCCAGATTTTTTATTTCATAAAGGTACCCGTAACACAGCAAGATTACACTGGAGGTTGTAGGTGTGAAACCTGGCACCCTCCTGCGTCACTTGGGACAGTTTCGTGAACTGAGTGGTTCATGGCGCCCATTCTTTGACATAATTTATAATGGTGAAACATATCCATACACAATGCGTTCACTTGTCACAGTGATCCATAACACTATGTATTGATATAATTAGCTTATATAGACCGCACAGTACCCATAAAAACAATTTCATCACCGATTTAGAAAGCTTAATCTCTGAACTGGATAATAAATTTAATTTAATTATTGTAGGTGATGCAAACATTGATCTTCTTAAGCGTGATGATCAATTTGTTCAATTATACGAATCGATGCTTCTATCCTATGGTTGTAAAAAGGGTGTTTCTGTTATTACAAGGGAGGAACTTAGACAAGATTTGCTTACTCAGTCCTGTATTGATCATTTATTCATACGATTATCAAGTAATTCTATTAACTTTTCATGTGAATTTTAACAACTTGCAGTCAAATATTTGTTAAGAATAAGTATAATAACTCACTTAATCTGGCCGAGTACTTTCGAATCTATGAGATCCATCTTCAGAGGCTCCTAGATCATCATGTCAGTTTTTTGGTTAGAAGTGTTGTGGTTTTTTGTAAAATGTGATCAAAAAGTTTGTGAGATTTAAAATTTAGTTGTTCATTGAGAATGTTTTGTTTATTGTGTGTGGTGTGTTTGTATATTTCAAATTGTTCCAAGGTGTTGAGTTCGTGTCCTTTAGATTTTATGTGTAGAATGTGAAGGTTGGTACTGATGTCAGTAAAAGTGTGTCCAGTTTGAATGATATGGTCGGCAAAATTCGATTCAGCTTTGGATGTCAGGGCTTGAAAGTGTTCCTTGTAACGTTTTTTGAATGTGCGGCCTGTTTGTCCTATGTAGAATTTGTTACAATCAGAGCAGTTTAGTTTGTAGATCCCTGGGAGATCGTATTTGTTTGTGTTCAGTGTGGTTTTGAGTGTAAGTGCATTTTTTATTTTGTTTTTTGTTCTGAATGAGATGGTGTGGCCGGTTTTTTTGAAGATTTTTGCTAGTCTGTGTGATTGTGGATTAATGTATGTCATAGTGATGTATTTTTTGTCAGTGGTGTTGGTGTTCTGTTTTTTGTTTCTTATTTTATGATTGAGTTTGTCAATTAGGTCGTGTTTGTAGCCGTTTTCTTGTGCTAGGTATTTTATTGTATTTAGTTCAGTGTGGTAATTGTCGGTGGATAGCGGTGTGTTGTTGAGTCTGTGTAGCATTGACCTGAATGCTGAGTGCTTGTGTTGTGTTGGATGATTGGAGGTGCTGTGTATTAGGGTATCTGTCGTTGTTGGTTTTCTGTAGATGTTGAAGCTGTGTTGTTGGTTTGTGTTCTTTGTAATTGAGAGGTCTAGGAAGTTTATTGAGTTGTTTTGCTCATATTCAGCTGTGTATTGAATGTTCTTATGTATTTTGTTTATGTATGATCGAAGAACATGAATTACAAAGAACACAAACCAACAACACAGCTTCAACATCTACAGAAAACCAACAATGACAGATACCCTAATACACAGCACCTCCAATCATCCAACACAACACAAACACTCAGCATTCAGGTCAATGCTACACAGACTCAACAACACACCGCTATCCACCGACAATTACCACACTGAACTAAATACAATAAAATACCTAGCACAAGAAAACGGCTACAAACACGACCTAATTGACAAACTCAATCATAAAATAAGAAACAAAAAACAGAACACCAACACCACTGACAAAAAATACATCACAATGACATACATTAATCCACAATCACACAGACTAGCAAAAATCTTCAAAAAAACCGGCCACACCATCTCATTCAGAACAAAAAACAAAATAAAAAATGCACTTACACTCAAAACCACACTGAACACAAACAAATACGATCTCCCAGGGATCTACAAACTAAACTGCTCTGATTGTAACAAATTCTACATAGGACAAACAGGCCGCACATTCAAACAACGTTACAAGGAACACTTTCAAGCCCTGACATCCAAAGCTGAATCGAATTTTGCCGACCATATCATTCAAACTGGACACACTTTTACTGACATCAGTACCAACCTTCACATTCTACACATAAAATCTAAAGGACACGAACTCAACACCTTGGAACAATTTGAAATATACAAACACACCACACACAATAAACAAAATATTCTCAATGAACAACTAAATTTTAAATCTCACAAACTTTTTGATCACATTTTACAAAAAACCACAACACTTCTAACCAAAAAACTGACATGATGATCTAGGAGCCTCTGAAGATGGATCTCATAGATTCGAAAGTACTCGGCCAGATTAAAAGTGAGTTATTATACTTATTCTTAACAAATATTTGACTGCAAGTCGTTAAAATTCACATGAAAAGTTAATATTAACAACGCAGTTCGTCATGGAACAAGAAATCCAGGAAAGTAATTTTAGCTGTAACTCCGGTGTAATCAATCTAAAAATATCAGATCATTATATTATTAGCTGTAAAATTTATCACAGCCTCCCAGTGGATCAAGAATTTATTTGTCCTGAACAATTTCGGAAAATTATCATAAATAAAGATAAATTTATAAATATACTAAAACATAGTGAATGGAATAGTTTTCATTCGCTATATTCACCTAACTTAATTTATGATAAGATTAAATTGAATTTTGAAAAGGCATCTAATCTATGTAAAAAAGAATTTTTCCTTAAAAACGTACATTCTAGCTTTAAAAATATTTGGATGACAGAAGCACTATATATTAAACTTAAAATAAGAGATGGATTATTCAGGCGTAGTAAGAGCAATCCCACAAACATTAATTATAGAGATGAATATCGCTGTTATCGGAACAAACTCAACAAAGAAATCACGCAGACTAAACGGGAATATATAATCAAAAAATTTAACGATTCCAAAAATAACATTAAATTGAAGTGGAAGTGCATCAATGGAATTTTGGGGAGAACAACGGACGACTCGGATAGTCGAATTTTAAAAGATTTTTCTAGTAAATTCTCGAGTTCTGAGGTCTGTTCGGCTTTTGCTAATTTTTTCATTGAAAATGTAAGAAGCACTTCACACTTGTGCCCACGAATCTTAGATGACTTTGTTCATATGCCACCCAATTATAACTTCTACCTCAAAAAAGCACATGTTGATGATATCATGGAATTTATTGAAAACCTGAATAAGAATGAATCTTCAGGCTTAGATGGTATTGGATTAGAAGACGTGCAATTGTTGAAAGATTACATATGTGCTCCTCTATGCCGTATGATAAATTTATCAATTTCTAAAGGCATATTTCCTGACTCATTGAAAATTTCTGTTGTTAGACCGATTTTCAAGTCTGGTGCACGCGACAATCTAGAAAACTTTAGACCTATTGCTAAACTACCTGTGCCTGAGAAAATGTTTGAAAGGTATACTTATTAATTAATTTGAATAAATACCTAACACAAAATAATATTCTATCCAATGCTCAATATGGCTTTCAAAAAAACAAATGTGCAGAAGCACTCCTAGTAAATTTCACTCACAAAATTAATACCTTTAAAGGTATTTTGAATCACAGATTCCATGTTTTGGCTGTGTTTATTGACTATTCCAAAGCATTTGATACCCTTAATCATAAAATATTATTATATGAACTACACAACATTGGTATCACAGGTAATGTATTAAAGTTGTTTGAAAGCTATTTGAGTGACAGATACTTTCTGGTTAAACTAGGAAATAACTACAGTGAGTTATATAAAAGTGAAGATCTTGGTGTCCCTCAGGGAAGTATTTTAGGCCCTGTCCTGTACAATATTTATGTGAATACTATTTCAAGTGTAATCAGACATGGAGAAGTTTTTATGTATGCAGACGACACGGCTTTAATAGTTGGGCATAGGGATCTCAACGAAGCAGAACAATTATTACAATCAGATTACAATAGAATCCTTAGATGGTCTCACGATAGAAATTTGGTAATCAACAAGAAAAAAACAGTATTAATGCATTTCAAATCTCCATATTTAAAATGTAACGGAATTCCAAAAATATTCAGTCATGATTGTCATTGCCTTTTTGCAGACTCAACTCAAACGTGTAGTTGTCCATCTTTAAATTTAGTGAAGGAGACCCGTTACCTGGGAGTTATGATTGATTGCAGCTTGAGATGGCACTCTCACATTGATTATGTTTGTAAGAGACTACAAGCACTAAGTGCAAAAGTTTTTTATATTCATAAAAATATACCAGCTGGCTGTCTATATCTCATCTATAAGTCCCTTGTAGAATCTATTATCAGATATGGCATTGAGTCATGGGGTTGTGCAGCAAATTATCTCTTGCGCAGAGTAGAGCGAATACAAATAAGAACATTGAAATGTATTATGACAAGAATGCCTGCTCTTAATTCCAATTTGAATAACACTAACAATTTGCAAATTTTTTATACAACATTATTTCCTAAGAATTTCTATATCTATAAAATTATAATATTTTTCAAGGATAATTTTCAATATAGGTCCCTAGCGCCTCCACCACAGTACAATTTAAGATCGCCAAACACTTATCTGGTTCCTAGATTCAGTAATGTATATGGGAAGAGATCTCTTTTCTATGTACTCTCTAGGTTATTCAACATGCTTCCAATCAACATACGTGAATATTCAAAGAGTGATGTTATGTTTTATATAATCAACAATAATGTGATTATAAACTGAAGTATTAAATAATGGTAAAAAAAAATATTCGCTATGTATTTGTTTCAATTTTTTTTCTGGTAAAATTATAAACAGTTTTCTGATTTATCACTGCCGCCAGCCAGAGCGACCATTATAATACTAAATTGTGTAAGATTAAAGAATCTGTTAAAAGTATACTGTCGACCGAGTATCGGAATTATCGGAAACAGAAAACAGCGTTTTAATAACAGTAAAATATTCTTGTCATAAAAGGAGTTCATTAAAAGGAATCCTGTCAAAAGATCCAGTTTCGCACTCGTCTTCTAAGGACAAATTGTTCTGTTTTCTCTTCTAAGGATAAAAGTTTCAGGTAAAGCCTCATCAAGTTCTGTTTACATTCTTAAATAAGTCATAATTAAAAAGCTAAGTTAAGAACATATTTTTATTTTTTTTTTTAATAGGCCTATGTTTCATTACAGGCGATAGACCTATTTATTAAAACTTAAACATAAAGTTGATTGGTTTACTGTTAATTACACTTTTAATGTTGTTATAGAAGAACAATAACAATGAGCCATCTTCACTTAAAAAGTTAAAAAAATACTTTAAGTAAAAAAATCCTTCAAACAAATTTTATATGCTCAATAAAAAGCAATTTTTTTTTTAGTCAAATAGTATATTTCGCACCTAGGGCCGAAAATGTGTGTTTGCCGGCTCGAGATCGCGGTTTTCAAGTTCGAGACGAAGTCGAGAACTTGAAGCGTTTGAGAGCCAGCAAAACATTTTTGCCCGTGTTGCGAACGCTATTTTTCGCCACACCACAAAAAAAAACAACAATGTTAAGATGGAAATTTTGAAAGCGAAATTTTAAGGCTATGGTACTTGCAAGAATACAAGGAACGGCTATCACCTTTTTATCCAACCTACAGCGCTCTGGGTGGGCATTTTGTCAACTACTACAACTGTTCACCAAAAGGTTAGATGGTTAGGTTTTTTGTTGTTATTCCTGTTCCTGATTCGAAACCTGCATAAAACAACCAAAAACCTAACCAACTAACCTTTCTATACCAACAGTTGCAGTAGTAGTCAAAATTCCTAAAAACAAAAAACCTAACCAACCAACCTTTTGGTGAGAGGTTACCAACATTTCTAATAGTTGACAAAATTCCCACCCAGAGCTCTGTAGGTTGGATAAAAAGGTTCTATTGTTTGATATCAAAACTACAAAATAATACATATTAAGTTATAAAAAGTGATCATTTTTGACATTTTAAATACTACATACATATTAAATTATAAAAAATAAACATTTATTGATGGTTTAAATATTTTTGTTTTACATAAAAGTTGGAAGGATTCATTTTTACAATCATGACTGCTGTATCCAGACACGATCAGCTGTCATTCAAGGTCATTTTCTTTTCCGCCCTAGGGCGGTAAACGTTTACAGACCTCGACGGAAACCAAACACTTTCGGCCTCCATATGACGCACGAAAAACAGCTCATTACGTCCTAGTGTGGCGAAAACGTAATTGTTACTCAGCATCCAAACAAATTGTATTGTGTTTTGAGATTTTGTTCCCTGGTTTACTAATACTGTGATAAGTAAAAAGATAGTCTAAAAATGCTTCTAAGCACCTTAAAATTTCAAAAATTTTCCCATAAAAATTTTATTCCATACCCCCCGGAACAATTGGCCCACCCAAAGTTTTTGGTAAGTCGGTGCCCATGTCAAAACACACAAGAATAACAATTTGAAAGCAACTGTGAACCAAGCAACCAAAATCAGTGTGTGTCAACCAATAAATAGTCTACAGAATCTATTAATTTTGGGTGTGTTCTCGGCTATTGGGTTACTGGATTTTTTTTAAATTTAATTTTCTTTACAAGTTACGTTGAAAAAATGAAGTGTTTACACAAAGTTGATTCACTTCAAACCTAAACCCTGCTTTTATAGCTATTTTGTAAAATATCTCAATAACTACGATAGTTTCATACTTCCAACAGCTTTCATTCGAGTTTTAAGCTCCTTTTACATGGAACTTATTCAATTTTCCACCTAAATAAAGGCCCTGGGGTTTTAATTGAGTAAATTGATAGAGATAGGTACCAAATTCAACATTTTTTATTTCAACAACGAAGCGTTCCCGGACATAAATTATGTTTATATAAATTTTTATCTTATGATGAGAGGAATAAGCTTGAGAAGTTTGGCAGATTCCTCCTTTAATATGTTTAAACACTGATTTGGATGGGTTCCTAGTACTGATTTTTCAAATAATAGAAACTAGTAGTTCTGTGAAGTAGACCTCACTCGTAAAAAAATGACAAACAGTAAAAGGAATTGTCCATAACACAATCACGCTTCCAGTTCCTGAAAGCAATCAGTGTCAGCTATATTTTTGTTGAATTCACTCCAAGAGCCAGAGCTATAAAAATTACCCAAGTGGGAAGTGGGAAGGTAACCCAATTTTTTTTTAACTGACTTCCAAAAAGAACAAGGTTACTATATTCGACCTGTTTTTTTTATGTTTGTACATCAATCATTCGAACAATATTGAACCGATTTCGATGATTTTTTTTTTTTAAATGAAAGAGCATCACTCAGCGGTGGTCCCATCCAAGTTTCGCAAGGATCGGCCCAATACTTAGCCCAATATTAAACAAAAAGGAGCATTCTTCGATGTCTTCATTTCAATCAAGTTTGAATAGGATAGTTCCACACATAACCGCCAATCGGATAACCGGTGTCGTTTACCAGGCTGATCATTGTATCATATGGAGCGCTTTACATCTAGACGGTTTTTGAAATCAAATGATGCAATGCAATTATGCCGGGTAAACGACATCGGTTACCCAAAGCTGGTTAAGTGTGAAACCAGCCTGTATATGTCCCGTTTTGACCAATCACGTGAACTTAATTTGAATCGAGAATAAGAAGAATATAATATTTCTGTCCATACGTTCATATGAAAATTGTGAATAATTTAGTTGATGTTATTGAGTCATATAAGGTTATATTTAGTATTAACTTTTCATGTGAAATTTAACGACTTGCAGTCAAATATGTTAAGAATAAGTAATAACTCACTTAATCTGGCCGAGCGCTTTCGAATCTATGAGATCCATCTTCAAAGGCCTTTGAAGATGGATCTCATAGATTCGAAAGCGCTCGGCCAGATTAAGTGAGTTATTACTTATTCTTAACATATTTGACTGCAAGTCGTTAAATTTCATATGAAAAGTTAATATTAACAACGCAGTTCGTCATGGAACAAGAAATCCAGGAAGTTATATTTAGTTTCAATCATAAGTTGGAGAATTTGGGAAAACAGCTGATCTCAGAAGTATTTTTAGTTTCGCTGCTGTGATGGATTAAGAATATTCATTCGCCATTAAATACATGTGCGTACAATAGGCTATTTTGAGGTTATATTTAATAATTCTTTTGTACTAGCTCAAAGTTTATGTTTTTTATATTAAAAAAATAGATATGACTAATATCGCGAAAAATATCGTACATAACTTGTCCGGGAAGATGTTTACCATACTTATATGATAATACCGCACTCAACTTCATGTCTTGCGTTAACTTATCATATTTTCAGTAAACACAATTTTACACACTTGTAACATAATATAGGCCTACTATTTCAGTGTAGGTATATTCTGAAAGGGACCACATCAAAATGAATCAAAAGCCATTTCACTTTTAAGAAGCCTTTCGCTATTATAATTTTCCTAAATGCAATATTCCACATTAAATAAAACGTTGTAGAATTTTCCTTAGTTTATCTTTTCTTATTAGTGAATTTTTAGTTACTTAAGTTTGGATGTTATAAATTAATTATTGGCTTGCTAATTTGATAAATATTTCATAATGTAGGCTTTAAGAAATTTCTCATGTTTTCAAAGTTTGAAAATTCAACTTATTTTAAAACAAAAAAAGAAACCGACTTCAGTGAAATGATAAAATACTCACGTACTAAAAAGTTTAAAATAAAGTATTTACTTTAAACTGAGAAAATTTTAAATTTCATACAAGTAATCTTTTGAAGTCGGCGTCAAATTTCCCATAAACTTCTAAAATATAACAGAATGTACTCTGTGATGTTTTCCATGACGAAATAATTGAACAATCTAATATCAAAATTGACACTGTATTTCAGTAGAAGTGAGTGTAAATCACATATTTAATTGAAATACAGTGTTAGTTTTGATAATAGACAGAATTTCTTATCAATTACTGTATTTCAGTAAAAATGAGTGTAAATCACATATTTAATTGAAATACAGTGTTAGTATCGATATTAGATAGAATTTCTTATCAATCACTTCCTGGTGGTTCGGAACCCACCTAAAACTGTAGGTCCAACTCATCAATCTCCATCATCCAATTCATTACCCACGCAAAGGTCTCAGACCTATGTGGGCTTCATCCTCCAAAAAAATACAGTGTTAGTTTTGATATTAGATAGAATTTCTTATCAACTTCATAAAATATTTGGCGCCGACTTCAAAAGATTACTTGCATGAAATTAAAAATTTTCTCAGTTAAAAGTAAATACTTTATTTTAAACTTTTTCGTACGTGAGTATTTTATCATTTCACTGAAGTCGGTTTCTTTTTTTGTTTTAAAATATGTTTTATTCATTGAAATATACTGGACATTTCTTTTGGAAACGTCAGCTGAAATTGAAAGTTTCCAGCTTTCATTGAACTTATTTAAAATGGCAAATTTCAATTTATGTTCAGCTGTTATATCGCATGAATACAGCATAGTACTATGTAAGTTTTTTTTTTTTTTTTAGGATGAAGCCCACATAGGTCTGAGACCTGTGCGTGGGTAATGAGTTGGATGATGGTGATTGATGAGTTGGACCTACAGTTTTAGGTGGGTTCCGAACCACCTAAGTAGTGTGGTGTTGGATTTTCCTCTGCCCTCTGTAATTTAAAATAATACCTGAAATAAATATTTCCTCCTTGGAATTATCCGGATGCAGTAGAGCTTCAGGCCTGGTTGAGGTGAATAACTTGGCAGATTCAAATCAAACCACAAGAAAATAAATATGTCCCTCAATTCATCCTTAGAATGTTTTTCTTCTAGGCTAGGAAGGGACATAATAGCAGCTCAGTGTGAAAAGAGTGTCAATCAGCCAATGCCTCATACACAGCACAGACCCATCACCTGTACAGTTAGTGCTGTGGTCAAACCAGAAGAAGTACCTTTTAAAAGAAGATTCAACTTCAAAAAAGCAAATTGGGAGGCTTTCAGAGTTGGCCTTGATGCTGAAATCTGGAGAATAGAACCAAAACCAGAGGAATATGAAAACTTCATTGAGCTTGTCAAGAAAGTGTCAAGGAAAACGATCCCTAGAGGTTGTAGAACAAAATACATACCGGGAATCTCTGATGAAGCAAAACCACTACTTGAGAGGTACAAAAACCTTTTTGAAAATGATCCTTTCAATGAAGAAACCATCCAAGTGGGAGAAAAACTGATGGAAGCCATAACAGAAAACCGTAGAGCTAAATGGTGTGAGCTGGTAGAGAACCTGGACATGAAGGTTAACAGCAGACGGGCCTGGAAACTCCTTAAAAATCTAAGTGGTGACAAAACACAGCCTAAGTCCACTTTCTACCCTGTTTCAGCAAACCAAGTGGCAAGCCAACTGCTTCTGAATGGCAAAACAAGAGGGAGAAAGGATCAGATTAGAATCAAGAGGACTCTACCAATGGAAACCCACCTGCTTGAGGAACCATTCTCCCCAGAGGAATTGCAGCTGGCCATAGCCTCCATGAAGACCAATCGTGCTGCTGGAGTGGATGATTTAAGAACTGAGCAAATTAAAAACTTTGGCTCCAAGACTCTCAAATGGATGATCAACTTCATAAACTCCTGTGTAACTGATCTCCAAATCCCCAAACTTTGGAGGAAATCTCAAATTGTTGCACTTTTGAAACCGGGAAAGGAGCCTGATGACCCAAAAAATTTCCGCCCAGTGTCTCTACTGTGCCATACCTTCAAGATTCTTGAAAGACTTATATTAAACAGAATAACTCAAACCTTGGAAGAGAAGTTCATCAAAGAGCAAGCTGGATTCCGACCAGGAAAGTCTTGCTGTGGCCAAGTTTTGAGTCTTACTCAACACATTGAGGATGGCTTTGAGAGGAAAAGTATCACAGGGGTAGCATTTATCGATCTCAGTGCTGCATATGATACAGTGAACCATCGAAAGCTGATAAAGAAGATCTATGACCTCACTGGAGACTTCAAACTTGCCTCACTTGTCAGATGTTTTCTCCAGAATAGAAGGTTTTATGTCAGTCTTCAGGGGAAGAATAGTAGATGGAGAACACAAAAAAATGGCCTTCCTCAAGGTAGCGTCCTCTCCCCAGTGCTGTATAACATATACACCAATGACCAGCCCAGGCCTAGAGATTCAAGGCAGTTTATCTACGCTGATGATACAGCAGTGGCAGCACAGGGTCAAACTTTTGAGGAAGTGGAAAATAAGCTTTCAAGAACTTTAGAAGAGCTTTCCAACTACTATGACTCCAATCACCTCAAACCCAACCCAAAAAAGACTCAAATTTGTGTCTTTCACTTGAAGAATAGGGAGGCTGGGAGAGAACTGAATGTTATCTGGAGAGGGGAACGGCTGCAGCACTGCAAAACACCAAAATATCTGGGTGTAACCTTGGACCGTGCTCTGACGTTTCGGCAACACTGCACCAACACTAAGGCTAAGGTTAGCACACGAAATAGCATAATCCAAAAACTGGTCAACTCTAAATGGGGCGCTCAGCCAACCACCTTAAGAACGTTGGCAATTGGTTTGTGTGTGTCAGCAGCAGAGTATGCAGCACCAGTTTGGAGTTCCTCAGTGCATGCTAAGAATGTAGATACAGCTGTGAACAAGACAGTGAGGATTGTCACCGGGTGTTTGAAGCCAACTCCAGTTCACAGGATATATCCTCTTGCTGGGATAGCACCACCTCATATCCGGAGAAAGGTAGCAACAGACCTAGAACGCACCAAACAAACAAGTGACTCATGACACCCACTATTTGAACATCAACCTGCAGCAGGGCGACTCAAATCAAGGAAGAGTTTCCTTGCAACAGCCCAGGTTTTGGACGGTTCTCCAGAGGTAAATCGTGTTGTGCGGTGGAGACAGGAAGTAGCTTTTGGAGTTTTGCCCATCAAAGAGGAACTGGCTCCTGGCCATGATCTGCCATATGTGACATGGAAAGCCCTGAACCGTCTGAGAGTAGGAGTCTCTAGATGTAAAACCAACCTCAGGAGATGGGGCATCCTACCAGCTGACACTGATACTTTATGTGAGTGTGGTAACATACAAGATGAGAACCATCTTCTGGAGTGCCCTCAACTCAACAATCCTTGTACTATGGAGGAACTTTTTGAGGCAACTGACAATGCCCGGTCGGCAGCAAATTTTTGGAAATTATTGATATGATGTTTTGCTTTGGACACGGATAGTAGTAGTAGTAGGGACATAATATCACAAATTTATGGTAGATGTCCGGTCGTACATCGATCTTATGCTAATTGAAAAATGTAACCGCGCAATAATTCAATTTCACCTATGAAGTGGCCGCTATTATTTGAATAAAGCCATTGTGTGTGATATATATTTAGATCCACTAGGGACAGAATGCTGCTTCTACCCTTGCTCAAGCCTGAACAGGTAAATTCAACAATTAGATCTCCTGACTGGCTGACTCACAAGTGAGTGATGTAAGATGTAGTCTGGACCAGAGCGATTTTCAAGCAGGGTGTAACACAGAATGAATATCAAATAGTAATAATTGAAATTTTATTGGCCCAAGAAGGATATGGGTTCCAAGCATGGAATTTAAAACCGGATAAATCTACTAAAAAATGTATTGAAATTTGAGTCTGTAAAATTTAAGATTTTGAAAATATGAATCAAAGTAACATTTTTTTTTTAATTTGGTAAAGTTGAGTGACTTCACCTTATTAAGGGTGTTTTTTTAGAATACGAGGAAGACGATTTCGTGCCTGTACAAGTTATAGTATTGAAATATGGGTCGTCCAGTACCGGTAATGTATATTTTTTGACGACACTGTTAAGGCGCGCACCTATGGAATTCCATATACAAATCACCTTTTTTATATTCACCACTAACGAATCCAGTCGGTATGAGACGTAGTGGAAATCTGTTTCCCCTCACTGGGCTGCCATCAGGTACTTCAAAGGTTTTGCTGGGCTTGAGTCGATTTTGGGGATTAGTGATTTTAAAACTTTAAAACATAGACATCAATTGTCTGAGGAACTCTACTTTAGATATTTTTGGTTCTGCCTGAGAAATTAACAATTAAACCGTAATTTTACAAAACTTAGCCACACAAAATAATTTGGCTTCTTTCTCTAGACAAAATTAGCAAAGGACTGCGAGAAACGCCTGAATAAAATTTTACACAGAAAAAGCCACGTGACATCCATAATTAAAGGGGCTGAAACCTCTATAAAAATTCTGCACGTTACGGATTAAACAAACAAAATAATGTGAAATTTATAGCAAATACATTTTTTATGGATGGGGAAAATAATGAGTGGTCTTTAGCGTTTACAATTAGTGTTTTTTTTTTAATAAAATAATTTTTGAGCATAATTTGTTTCACAAAACTTGCCTGAAAGTCGGTTTATTTACATCACAGTAAAGAACGGATCAAATAGTTTTGGTTAGTCTGTACTATTTCGACTGATGATTGGATAAATAATTATTGTAAACTAAATTAGGTTCTTATTACATTTTATTCCAGTTCCATAAAGCGGATGGGTCTTTGTACAATTTAGATACTACGGTACTTCCTTCGTTTATAATTGTCTGGGACCCAATATTCTAACTCGCTAAACAGGAAGTCAGATACATAGCGTGTTGGCTTCTTGTTTATGATCTTAATGAAATATATTGATGGTCAATATATACATTTTGTTTTCAAACTGTAGCATTGCAAGTGATGGAAATTTTTTAGACGAAATAACGTTTGAGCGGCCCAAATTAGACTATTGTTGTACGTTATTGTTTGTATTCTGAACATATTCATTTGATCATTGTCTTCCAAATTAATGATAATCACAAAATGAAGTCACAATAATTCAGTCTTAATCATCACATAGTATGAATAAAATATAACCAAATTCGATCAAAATCTGTTCGGAACTGTAAGCTTAATAGTTTAGAAAATCGAGGATATAAACAAAGTGTACAGGATTTGATAGTGTAAAAAATAAAACCTATAATATTGCAGAATAATATTAAGGTTCTGTAAACCACTCAATGTTATGAAATTTGGAAAAAATTCATCACACAATTTTAATGCAAATAAACTAAACATAAAAAACTAAACACGTTATAGAACTTTTAAGAACGGCAGGAATGTTGCAGGAAACTTAAGCTTGTACAGAAGATTAATAAAAACTTTATTAGGAAAATACATAATAATTTATTTAATCATCATACATTATATTCAGGTAGCTTAAGACTTAGCCGTCGTGAAATAGTACTGACATGTGATCCAACTGCACTAGCAATAAAAAACAGTCTTTGCACTGTGTCTCGCAAATCCCATACGAACCAGACACTCCACACCAAGAGAATCATACAAACCCAACTTTCAACTATTCTATATCTGGAGTGATATACCAAAAGATATAACTGAAACAGAAAGAATAAAAACACATAGTTTATCCATACGTAAATGTTATAATTGAGAAAATATTTCGTATTAACCAGTAAAGTAGGAATAATGAAGAATAAATTGGTATTTCCAAGAATATTTTTGGAATAATGAAGATAATTAACCTTATTCTGTTTTCTTCGACCTAGCCTATTCAAGGATAAAAATCTACAAAATTGATTATTGTGATGTTCGCTTGGTTGTGTGATTTGTCACTTACACCGCGCAAGGGCAGTCGCAAATTCTACAAAATTACGTTATATGATTTATTATTTCTTATCCAGTGGTTCAGAATCCACCTGAAAACTGCAGGTTAACTGCTCGCAGACTAAGCTAGTCTCAGAGTAATGTGGGCTTCATCAGTAAAAAAAACATCTCTGTGGTTTGATGATGCTTAGGATTGAGTTTAGGTCTTATGTGTCAATAGTCAGATGAATAATGATGCAAAAATGCCAGGCTGGATCGCAAATTGAACCCGATATCGACGGAGACAATGCACAGTAGACTACGGTAGGCAGCACTGGGAGCCTTTTACTGATACCTTCCTTTTCATTATCCACCATTAATTGTACAGTACCTACATAGGGAAATAATAGATTGCATCACATACACAGTTATTTTCAGTGCAGCCATTGGACGCCTCGCTTCTGATTGGATAATTCGGTCTTGTAGTACAAATCCGCCATGAGATGTCTAGAATAATTATTATATTGTTGACTACAGTGACTGATATCTGACTCTAAACAGTCAACGAAGAACCCATACACCAATAGATACTCTACTAGGCTGGCGGGAACGCAAAGCCTAAGGTGCCTATGGATGCGTATTCTGACCAAAATGTGTTCTGACAACTTCTTAGGACTACTTCCAACCAATCAAACGCCTGTTTTCCAATGAGAGTGTTAGTAATCGCTGCGTCTACTACGCCAGAGCATGCAAGAATTCATTAGAACGACTTGAGCGATCAAATGAGTTTGATTTTTTTGTTATAACTGTTATAAACTATGTCTCATTTACAAAATGTATATAATTTTTAATAATAGAAGTCTACATTGGTCCATTTAAATGGTACCTAGTTTTTCCAAAACAAAATTTTGGATGTTTCTTTCTTAATGGCTCTATATGTATTTGTTTCGCAAAGCAGTCTCTGTAAAGTATCTGTAATCATATCCTATAGATATTTAATTTGAATTGAGGTTAGACAGTTTCTTACCTGGAATATTCTCAAGAAGCTTTCAAACAGAAAAACTAATCCATGTGTAGGGCTTGGACCATCATATTCCTAGAAGAAATCATTTTTATAATTTCGGAGTCAAAGACACAAACATTATTTTTATGGAGCGTTCAAGTAGACAATATATTATAAATTTATTTTTCTCATGGTTTCAGTACTAACAGAAGTCATAACGATGAAGACATTCAAAACGTTTTATGAAGTATTCAAGTATTAATAATATATTCAGAATTTTCTTTTTTTACTCCACAAAATGGCTTTAGTAGTCTTATTAACAGAAATCATACAAGTAGACATTTTAAAAATCAATTGCAATCTTCACGTTTTGTGGATCCTAGGAAGCTCAAGTCTTGATGGCTTCAAAAGCAGAGAAGGTGAGAGCCTTCCAATAACAATTGAGACTTTCAAGAATAACGTTGAATACACAGAATATTTCATTCCAAAAAGTGAGCATATTTTCTGAGCACTCTCAATAGAAGAATGGAGAACATGCAAAACATAATGTCTAATGGCCTTCATAAATAATATTTGCGCTTACCACTATGTAAAGATACAAGATAATGTCAGAAACACTAAATTAAATTGAAAATTACAATCGTCGAATAAAAGTTAAAAAAAAACACACAACCATGCATACAACTATTAAGGAATGAAAGTAAAATCTGCAGTATAAACATAACATTAGGTAAGACTTGCACTCTAATCATAACCAGTTGGAGTAATTAGGAAATTATGCTAACAATACAATGAAAGTTGTCTGAGATATACATAGATTTTTCATTTAGATGAATATACTGTACTTCATGTCACAAATACAACTAATTAGACAACAAATAAGGTTGTCACAAAACGTTTTGTGACAGGCAGGAAAATATGAAAAGGGAAATCCAGTTGGAGTAAATGAGAAGAAAAGCGCGTGGAGACGCTTGGCGTTCCTTGTCAAGGCCGCTGTAGTTACCAAACGCGCAACTGTTTGCACATCCACCCCCGCTTCTATCAGTGCGGGGGCTTCTTTCAGCTTCACCCCACAATTTTCCGGTAATAAAGGCATGCACTAGATGGAGGAACTCTCTCTTCTAGTGCTCCAGCCAGAATCAACAGGACAACTCTTAAGGAAGGGCTTCCCTGACTGCCCTACTCGACCATTCAGCTCAGGCTCCAGCTGAAGTTGATAGGACAGCTCTAACCGAGGGATGCACTAGTAGTAGACTTCACCTGGCTTCAAGGGTACGCACACCCAAGTGCTACATGAGCAGGAGGTCCACCTCGGAGGCAAAGGCTACACAACAGCAAGTGACCAGTACCAATAACCTTACCTCAACCCACAGAAAGCGTGTCTCTGACAGCTCTCAATTTCTCTCCTGCTGAAGACGCATCACAGACAGCCTTAAGCAAACACCTTGCTCCTCCCCATGGAAAGCGCGGCTCCTCCACCTGCTCTATGCAATCCCTCTCCTGCTAAAGACGCATCTCAGACATCCTTAAGCGAACATCTTACCCCTCCTACATCCCTATCCCAAACTGGCTAAAGAATCCGACAACTGGGAAGCCAAATCACCGGGTCATACACTGAACAGTCGGCCATCTGCTAACGGAGGCAACAGAAGGAGCTAAACCGAGAGCAAAGTAAAAGAAAGAAAGAAGGAAAAAAGAGAGGAAAGAAGACTTGACCTCATGTCAAGGTGACATTGGGGGCTCAAGGTGAACAAATGAATACCGAATAAATGTAATGCCATTCCAATAAGAATCTATAAATTGAGTAACATATTCATGTTTTTGCTAAAATGATAGAACCCTGCACTTCATTTCAAGTTTTTTCTTATCTTAAAATAGATTTTTCCACAATATAATAATATAAATATTTCCACAATATAATAGATTATTCCACAATAACTTTTACTACAAAGCTATTGTCGTAATTTCATAGCTTTTTGATGCTACAGAGTATTTGTAATTCTATAGAAAGATGAGAGAATTCTAAGGTTAAGCTATTACCTATGTAACATATAAGTCATGTAGGCAAAAAGGTATCAGCAAAAAAGAAGAATAAATGTTCGGAGATGATTAATTGATTTATTTTGATACTTTTGGCTTTCTAATTGGCTTTCTTAGGCTTTCTAATCCTCATCCAAGAGGTAATTTTTTATCTCAACGCAGTTTGCAGTTAGCACAATAATTAGATACTGATACAAATAATAATACATAAAAGATGAATCATGCAAGACATAGTTTAAATGTAGTATATTATCAATGAATGAACACGTGATCCTTACCAGAATACCCCGGTCTGTATAAATCTGTAATGCATTGCGAAAATAATTAATTACCATAAGCAGAAATAGGATGAAAATTTTACAATGCTTGAATAGGTAATATTGTTTGAGCAATCGTAAAATAAATTCAATCAAGTTTAGAACTAAATTGGAATGGTCTTACTCACTTATGATTAAAGATCTTAAGGTTGAAAAAATATTTGCTGTTAACTCAATTTATTGATTTGGTTTATAAAATTTAAGAAGTATGCATACAATATCATGTTGTGTTAATTTGCAGGATTACCAAGTTATTTTTTTCGCATTACTACCATATGGTTTAATATTATTATTTCGTTCTATTTGGCCAACAGACTAACAAATTTTTATCGAAAGGATATCTTCTGAACTATTGAGCTTCGAATAACAATTTTTAAAGCAAATTATTGTTTTTAAGTTTCCGAGTGATTGCTATTCTCTAATTAACTTATTGCACAAATATAATTGTGATTGAAAAAATTATTGATTAAAAATTAATATTCAAACAGAATTGAATATTGTCAACTCTTTCACCATCAAGTGCTTTGTTCTATTCGAACTTTTTATTTAATCTACTTGAAATGGAAACGCATTCAGTTATATTTTTTTATTCAAGTATTCTGTGAAACTGAAAAACAACCCTATGAAGATTTGGACTTAAGTTGACATTTTGTAATAGAAGCACCTTTCGGCTTCTGTTTCTTTACGTTCCATTGTGAATTTAGTCAAGATGAATGTCTTTAATTACTTCTGTAACTGCTAAAACTGGTAAACTCGTGAAAATTGAAGAATTAATCTTATATAGATAATTTTTATGAAATTTCTAGTCTTCTATTGAAAAATACTGAATAAAATATTATTGATGAATGAGAAAATAAATAACGATAACTTGTCATGCAAAGTTTATCATGTGAAAGAGGTCTGAATTAAATAGTAGAATTAATTTATATAGTCGACATTAACGACATGATTTTACAATTACATCTTTAAAAAAATTACAAGCAAAATTCTTACCTCTAAAGCTGATTCGCTGAGTGCAGAAAATCCACGGTACATTCCTAGCATTACACACAGTGAGGTGGGAAGTATTGACACAGCCGCATACCAATCCATAGGTTCAAGTTTTGGTGGTGGACCAACTATAAAAATGAAAAATCAATCATAAATCAATGTAATTTAAAAAAAGATCTTTGGAAGTTCACGTGCTACTTGAAAAATTTAGAACACTATCGGATTATGTTTGAAGACTACAGATTTTACAGCTGAAATGAATGCGTTAAGCAGGAAACCCACTGGCCCGGCACCGGCGGCGTCCGGCGGCGACCGATGCTTACCGGCAACATTGCTTTGCGTTGCTTTCATTGAACGGCAACCCACTATATCTGTCCGTCACCGGCGGCGACAGAAGCATTCCGTCACCGGCGGCGGCAGAAGCTCTTGGGGACATTCTTGCCGGGCAGCCTGTCCGGCATTTCTCTAGTCGATGCCAGTATCGCAAGTGTTCTGCGTGAACGGTACAATGAGTTCTTTATTTGTGATAGTCGCAGTGTGTGTTGAAGAAGAAAACAGACAGAAACGAAGGAAGCAGTTAATAAAAATAAAAATTAATTAAACATAAAATAAAAATAAAATAAAATAATAAAATAAAATAATAAAAATAAAATAAAATAAATTAAATAAAAATAAAATAAAATGAAAATTAAATTAAAAATAAGATAAAGATAAAATAAAAATAAAATAAATAAATATAAAATAGAAATAGAATAGAATAAAAATAAGATGAAAAAAATAAATGAAAATAAAATAAAAATAAAATACAATAAAATAAAAAATAAAAATAAAATAAAAATGAAATAAAAATTAATTAAAAATAAATAAAATTAATTAAAAATAAATAAAATTAATTTCATGTTACTTTTTCAATTTAATTTGAACCAATAACAAACATTTTCCATGAGATCGAAATTCTTTCGCTGGATCGCCTTTTGTGACTTCATGTCACCTTTTAATCGCCATTTATTTCATCCAGAACTCAATAAATTTTATCGCATCACAAAATCATGTTTTATTTGCTATTGGTTCAGGTGAGTATTGATTAGTAAGTAAAATAGTGACGATTAAATTATTAAATAGCTGTTTTGAAAATACTTCAGATAAATAAGTATTATTAATAACATTGATCTCAAATCTTACTAATCAATACTTACCTGAACCAATAACAAATTAAAACATTATTTTGTGATGTACTGTAATAAAAATTATTGAGTTCTGGACGAGATAGCAGACATGACAGGTGACATGAAGTCACAAAAGGCGATCCAGTGACAGAATTTCGATCTCGTGGATTATTTTTGTTATTGGTTCAAATTAAATTGAAATAGTAACATGACATTATTTTTATTAATTAATAATTAAATAAATTTTATTTTTAATACATTTTTTTTATTTTAATTTAATTTATTTTTATTTCAATTTTATTTTTAATTTTAATTTTTAATTCAATTTTGTTTTTAATTAATTATTATTTTTATTAATTGCTTCCTCAGTTTCTGTCTCTTTTCTTCTTCAGCACACACCGCGACTATCACAAATAACTCCTCATCTGACGAACTCTCCATTGCTACTGCTGCATTTCTTCAGTCATCTCCAGTTTCTGCCGGAGCTATGCCGGACTAGTGGGTTATTGTTGTAAATTGCCGGTCGTCGCCGGTTATCGCCGGTCGCCGCCGGGCTAGTGGGTTTCCTGCTTTAGTTAAAAAAAGAGATGTGTACCTTTTAATATTTTTGGTCAACCAAGCCCAACTTAATAAATTCTGTGACTGCGACTAACTGGTTTTGAAATATTTAAATATTTTTACAAGTCAATAAAACTGTATCCTTCCGAACCAGTTCACATCACGTTTCTTGCTTTTTTTTGTTATGGAATTTGCATGAATTAGTAAGGACATTCAAACCCAACTTTTATATTAATATTCAAGCCAACTTTCTAAAATTTATATACACTTTTATATCCGGGCGTACACATTTGACGAGGCAGCGAACAGCCTCAAGTCACATAACTAAAAAGTGGTTCAGCAGAAAATTATAGAAACATCATGATAAAACTCTAGCAAGGTAAGACTCTGTCTATTAGTCTTGATTCTTGAATCATATCAGATAAATAAAAAATTTTCAACTTATAGCCTACCGTACAATTCGAAAAAACTGATGTTTCCTGATCTAACATCAAGAAAGATTGGAAAATTGTTGATTCAAGAGTAAACTAGAAAAATGCATGATATTTTTTCTTGTTGATAAAGCCCACTTACGTTGACTGTTAGTTTTGTACTGACATGCCGAAATGATAGTATTTGGGGGCATTAGACTTGTGCGTAATGAGATGAATGATGAAGAATGATGTTCTGAATGGTACACCTACAGTGGGTTCCGAGCTACCGGACTCATACAGACATATTTCTGTTTAATCAAAATTCAGTTGTACAAAATCACTTAGTTCATCGGAACAAATGAACTTCAAACATTACCAATGTAATTTTTATTAAAATAATTACTTATTTTACCCATGTAAAATAAGTAGTGGTAAGGAAAGTAATGTAAAAAATGAATACGAGCACCAGCAGATGAATGTATTGATACTGACCGCCCATCTGAGGAACATTGATGACTCTGTATCCGTTGCGTAGGCCTACTGGCTCGATTTCGGACAAAGGAATGATGAACGGTGGTCGAAGTTTCATCTCACAACTGAGATCAGACAGATTGATACGCGTTGATAGATTTTGCGGCTTATTGTACCTTTGTCTTGTTTTATGGATGAAGTTATCTGAAAATGACACATTTTTAAATAATATGAGTTCATTTTGAAAAGCAGAAAAGGATTATTATGCTTGAAAGGATAATGTTGCAAAACCCGAATGAAAGAGGAGACCGAATGGAAGGCCTTCAAGCATCAACAATGTGGCCTACTATTGTTAGAGAATGTATGTCGGTTACATAACATTGTTATTGTTTGCTTGTGTACATTTACGGCCTCTGCATCATCCTCTCTCATTCTACTGTCTCACTCTCTCTTGCACATTATGTGCTGCTGGATGATCCTACACTGTTCTGAATCTACTGCGCAAACAGAGAAGTCTTCAAAGATATTCTGGGAACTTTCTGGTAATAAAGATTTTGTACGAATACGGGGACGCTATATATTTATTTAAATGCTCATCGACACTAAATTCCTGTCAGTGTTGAATTTGAATCTACATTCTTCGAACAGTGAATAGTGACTATAAAAAGTACAGTGCATTTCGGCGTTAGTGTGAAAATAACTGTGACAGTAGTTGTGATAATATATTTTATTAATGATGAGAGGACGCACTTTGGACTAGAGTAAGTACATCGATTATTATTATTATTATTGTGTTTATTGAATATTTAGTAATTGTTATTGATCGACCTACCTGGTAGTGATTGATTAGTTTTGGACAGTAATTAATCTTGTTATAGAAATATTCGTTGCTTGTTAAAAGATATTGAACAGTTTGTTTCTTTTATGGATTTCTTGTGTGATAATTACTTGTTAGTGTCTGTTGTTAATTGTGTAAATAAAGTTTTGTGTTACTTTGAAGTGTTGCTAGCATTATTTTAGGGATAGAACACTTGTGCGTGGGTAATGAGGTGAATAATGACAGAAAGTATCCAAGGCTGAACGAGATTGAGGTCCGTATTTATGAAAGTGACTTACATTCATCTAAGAGCGACTTGGAAAGGCTCTATTATATTGAAAATGGACGCTAACCCAAAATTGTATCGTATTATCAGGCACTAATAAACATAAAATAACATACATGTCAAGATAAAGATCTGCATGCAGATTTACAGTTAGTGTTTCGTAATTATTACAACAATATTTAAAAAAAATTATTTTCTGTTTCCGAATTTGAAAAAAAAACAATAGAATTTGACGTAGTGTAGTGAGCGCTAACTGTCAGCAGACCAAAGAACTTCATCCATTCTATTTTGTAGAAAAATAATTCTATCCTAGTGCGAAGAGAAATGTATAGGTTAGAATTCGATTAATATAAAGGAAGTAAAAATAGTTTCAATGAGACAAATATACAGTGAATTACATTGCAATGGTTCAAATATTGAATATGATGATTTTATTTTATTTTTATGTGCCGATGCTATACCGTACTAAAAAATGAAGTCAAATTAAGATACAACACAACAATATAAGAACGGCTTCAATTCATCTCTGTACCTATCTTGGCTAAGAAGATCTTTAAGTAAGGTTCATAAATACGAACTTAAGTTGAAGCATTGCTTATACTGGGTGAGTTTACAAGCTTACGAGTTTACAAGTGAGGTTATAAGCCGACCCAGTTGTCCCTGCAACATTTATGGAGTGTAAATTCTTATATTGGTGTAAATTAGAGTTGTATAATGTAAATTATGGATGTTAAATTATTAATCAGGAGTCAGATCTTTGCTGAGGGAGCTGGGTTTGCTATTAGTGTTACAGCTGCTCGCTGGCTTGTCACATTATGAATCTGTAAGTGTAAGTAAGACTTATTGCCACTGTCTAACTTATCCAAGTCGTTCTTTGTTAAGTCACGTTCATAAATACAGCCCCAAAACTCATGACCGGAGTAGCAGTCAGCTAGTCTTACCAGAGACAAGCACTTCAACTTATTATGCCACCACGGCAAGCTATAACTAATGTTATTATATCTTGCAACTGAAATTATGCTATCAGGTCCTGAGAAAATTGTTTGATCTATGCCACGATCGCCATTATTGGTTTTCTAAAAAGATATGCGGTCAATAAAAATATTTTTCTTGTGCCAAGTAACTGTTTGTTCAACAAATAACTGTTTGTTCTTGTTTGTAACTTTTCGTTACAAACACTTGTTTTTGGGAAAATATATACCAAGAAATAAAGTAAGAGCCTGACCAATGTTCTTCTTAGAAGACATTTGGAGTACGCAGATTCTACGAAAACAGGTATCAATGATTGTGTTCATGGGAGCCTTACCGTTTACCGGTAAATGAATTTTTCCGGCAACCAAGGCGTCTGATTGGTCTATTCCAATTCATAGAAATTAAAAAATTTGAAAAGACCAATCCATTGGCAAAATTCCATTTATCAGTAAACGGTACGGCTCCCATGAACTTCACCATTGTTCAGTAGTTTACCAAAGGCAGGTTATAAGTACGTTGTGTGACAAGAAGGAAACGTTTTGAGGTAGATCATCAGGAGGTAAATACCTACATGACTGTAAAGCTGTTAAGATTGGATATAAAGGATGTTGTAGGCAAGATTAGATGGATAAGATGATTAATTTTTCTGTGCTTGTTTAGAATTGGAAAACTCATGAGATTATAGTGAACACTATTGAGATATACTTACCGAACTCTATGAATGAATAGGGACGCCTAGCTAGATTTACTCGAATACTATCATATTGAGTGATGAATTCTTTCATCAGTTCGTTTAAAAAGCTGAATGCTAAAACAGGAGGATGAGTAGAGTCGCATAGCACGAGGTATGTTACACCAAGGCCCGAAATAAAACTGAAACAGAATAGATAAAAATTAATTTGACTACCAATCAGTTTTAGATTGTGGAAGTATGGATAAAAATGTAAGTTTCAAAGATTGAGGAAGATTGAACAAATTAATTATAATTAAATAAAAATTATAATTATTAATTAAAATTACGTCGGATAGCAAAACCCCCTTCATTTTTTTGTCTTCTTACATTGGCAAAGTACAGTACAGAGGCGTACTGTTGTGACCAGCGTTGTTGGTACACGATTTGGTTTCACAATAGGATTACAGATATGACGCGATGTTTACAGATCAAATCAAAAGGATTAGATTATCATATTTATACATACGATATTTCATAAAAAACAACAATTTTGTTACGTTACCTCGGTACCTACCCAAGTTATTGCATCTCTGAATTATTATCCTCTACGATATCAAATAAAGGTAATTGTGCCGCAGATGTTAGCAAATAAAAAATCACTTGAAACTTCACCAGATTGTAGTATTATGTCTCCTGATCACAATTATCAAGTTTTTAAGTGTCGGTCTCAATTAAATAATTAACTATTCAATTTTAAAACCTACCTTTCGAACAGAGCCCCAAAATGACTAACTTCAGCAATTAACTTTAATTGAGTGTTTAGAATGCATGAATCTTTGTAACACAATAATTTGCATTTTAATTTATTAATTATTTACTCATGCAATTTATCTACTTAATAATAAAGGCATTTTCAATTTGTTCCAAAATCTCATCACTTGATGCATCGCACATAATTATACATAACCTGTAGCCAGCTAGCCACAGCCTGGGTTTTAGCACAGATTACAGAACAACAGATTTAGTTGTCTGTGGTTTTAGGCTTTTGGATGTGCGAACATTTCGCGCATGCGCAGAAGCGTAGTCTGCGTGAATGGAACGAAGTGGAATGGAAACTGGAATGGACCTGCTTAACCAAACCTTTCCTAACCTGGCTAGATGTGACTGAACCACCTTTGAAATACCTTTAAATATTTACCTTTAAACCTTTTAAATATTTACAGAGGTGGTTCAGTCACATCTAGCCAGGTTAGGAAAGGTTTGGTTATGCAGTTCCATTCCAGTTTCCATTGATGTTCTGATGTAGATGGCACTGATATAATCCATTGGCACTAATCCTAGATGGCACTCCATTGCTCTAACTATCTGTTCGTCTATGATGTTATGCTATAAGGTACTATAAAGGCTTTTCAGAGCCGTATTTATGTTCAAAATGTGAGTTTTTAATATTGAATTAATTATTTAATTGAGACCGACACTTAAAAACTTGATAATTGTGATCAGGAGACATAATACTACAATTTGGTGAAGGTTTCAAGTGATTTTTTATTTGCTAACATCTGCGGCACAATTACCCAAATAAATAAGTTAGACGACAATCCATAGTTGTAGTTCCGTTAATTAATCGACCGAGAGAATCGATAGTCGATCGATCTGTACCAGATACAAACCTAACCTATCGACTGCCTGTCGATTATATCACCAGACTACATATGGAACTGGAGCCCAATCGGTGAATAGTAGCAGGGATCATACAACAAGAATATAGATTAATAATAAATAATTAATGATAATAGTTCATATTTTACTCACTGTAAATCATGTTCACCAAGATTCACCGTGCACCTGTCAGGGTATTGGCCAGACTTTTTTGCCACAACCTTGACATACCTTTTACTTTCTTTCACAAATTTATTGACTTCATCATTGAAGTCCGTCGTAGCTGATAAAGCCATCCCATCTTTCGTCCTAGCTATTAGGGCATATACAAGCATGTTTATTGTAGGCTAATAGATACTGGTAAAAAATGATTGCCAATTGACATCATAACCTCTATCTAATCAGTTCTACTGATGATTGAAGCCATCTCACTGCTCTTCATTCCATGAAATTATAAATCTCAAACGACACAACTGGAGTAGTAGATAAATTATTCGGGCGATTGAAAAAGCTCTGATTTCATATAAACTTAAATTCAATAAAATCAGTTTACGTTGAACAATGTGACGTTAGTAACAGTGAACAGATGTGTGGTTAATCAGCTGAACCAGAGCCAGCAGCTAACTAAACAGCTGTTTATGAGGTGAGCCAAAGCCTCCTAGAGTACCTCTAGGTGAGCTCGACCAGCTGTAATTTGAATTATAACAATGAACATTTGAGTATTGAATTCATTATCATCAACCAAAGAGTTTGTAAATAATATATGAAAACGTATTAGAAAGTATTATTGAGGATTCGTCATTATTATTAGGTACGTATTAACAGATTGACTTGATAATCTGAGCCATTTTTGTGATGTTTCTATCACCGTTCTAACGGTAATCTGAGTATCAGCTGTGACACTGCAGTTGACTCTGTGCCTCGTTGCTGTTTTCTTGATTTGAATTCGTCAGTTTGAATTGATTTGAATTTGAATTTGAAGTCGTTCAGTTCTCATGTTTGGTTTGGTAGGCAGAAGTATTTTCCAGAGGGTTGCGGCAGCGGTCAATATGTCTTCCAAGTCTGTCGAATGAGTTTTGAGTAAGTTTTGTTCATTTTCATCGTTATGTTTTAGCTGTTTTGTATCATTCGGATGATACAGAACAGGTGTGTTTTTGATAGCAAGATAGTATTGATACTTCCATTCGGTATCGAAACACGTGCGATTATTTCACTGGATGGGATATCGAACTGCAACCCAAATTTTTATTCCGATTAAACTAATGTCTCATTAGTTAATGAGAGTTTAGATGCCGAAAAAACTACTATAGCCATATGAAGTTAAAAATGATTATAAAATTGACAACCGAAAGGTATTTATTGTACATTAATAAAAAAAAAATAGAAAAGGGGCACTTCGCTTGAAGAAGGGGTAACAAGGATCTAACAGTGCAGTGGTTCTCAAACTTTTTACTTCGAGCCCCCCTGCATAATTCAACCGTAAGCCGGGCCCCGCTACATGTAGGCCTATAAGCATACTATAGATGTAGTAAATATACGTATACGTACGTATAAGTGAGCCTCTTTTGACATTTTACAGTCAATGTTTGTTTAGTCAAGTTTTACACATTCTATGCATACTCTAATTTGGCAATTGTTTCAATTAAAATAAAATAAATTCTTTACAAACAATTAGGTTATAATTTATTCAGGTACTATAGCTACGATAGTACACCAAGTACATAATTGTTATTTGTAACGCAAAGCAATAACAATAAAAAGAGCTTCAGTGTGAAGGATGTGCTTGTTTTTTTTCACGCATAGTTTGTTGAAACGTGGTGTCAGCTCTGATAACGCTACTCTGAGTTCCTTGGTCACATCCAGTCTTGATCGATATTTACTTTTTATGGCAGCTAGATCAGAAAACCCAGTTTCACGGGAATACGTTGTGGCGAATGGAGTTGATATTTACATGCTTTTCACTCAAAATTGGGTGTTCCCTCTATCCAGAAGGATGTGAGAGAAGATTAAACTTTTTTGTGTGAAGATTAAAATTCATTTCAAGCGCTGTGTCACCTTGGAAGTCAATGAGATTTTATTTTTCCATCATGTTGAGGGAGCACTCACTGAATGAGAGTTTGAATGGGTTTGGAATTCATGCCAAACCATCCAAGTTTTCATCAAAATATTTTTCAAAACGAGATTTGAGGATTTCTAAGTGTTCAAGAAAGCATTTCTTTTTATTGGTTGGAATAGTTGTTAGATCAGTAATAATCTTAAGATTAGGAAATAGCTCCAAATTGTCACTTTTCAGACCGCCCTTGTACAAATTTAGCTTCTTCACAAAGCTTTTTACCTTTTTAGTCAATGTTTGCATCCTTTTTCTGCAAAGATTTGTTTAGTAAAATTATTTTTTCAAAGATATCTGCCATGTATGCTAATTGCAGCAAAAACTCAGTTTGTGAAAAATTTGAGTTTTGGTGATTTTTGTCAAGCAAAAGAGTAAGGACTTCATGTCTGAGCTCAAATATTCTGGTAAGCCTTTCCTCTTGATAGCCAGCGAGCTTCAGCATGAAACAGTAAAGCTGTGTGTTCTGAGCCCATATCTTCACAGAGAACAACAACCTCTTCCGTGAGAATCGTCAAATCACTGTCGATGCACATGCACATAATTTTACTGCCAATAAACTAAGAATAATAAAATGTTTGGCCTTATTACGATGTTGACTAAGAATTTTATACACTTGTAATTTTAAAAATAAAAAGATTGCTTAATGTAATGATTTTGTGAGTGAATTTAATTCATTTTCCAACACAGCTTTGGGCCCCCCTGAGCCTTTATCGCGCCCCACACTTTGAGAACCGCTGTAGTAGTGGACGAAAGGAAGGTTGATGAACTTTTAACAGACACACTACAGAATCTGTGACACAGCAGACATACTAGGGTCCGATGGACCCCATCAATTATAGTTGAAAATTTTATATATAATTTTTTTTTCTAGCCTCTCCTTGGCATGAATGCATGCTTACATATTTTTAAAGTAATTAATGATCAAACCTGAGAAAAATATAACTGTATTCACTCTCAATAACTCGAATACGGTATTTTGGGATTAGTGTTGAATAAGTATGAAAAACAATGTTTCGGAAAAGTATGAATAATAAGAGAGTTGAGTTTCGACAGTTGAAAGAAGCAGACGTATTTTTCAGAGCTCTCTTATCTTGAGATAAGCTGTGCCGGTCGGTGTAAAAGTACAGTTAGAACAAGTTAAATTTATATAGGCCTACATCTATTTAATAATTCGTGGTTTGTGAGTGATTTTGTGAATAGAACTGAACTTTTTACATGGATAAATACGTTACTACAACGCAGCAAAGAGGTGAAAAACGGGAACGTGCTATGAGCCAGGACGGTATAGTAAAGGGCGAGGACATTCCTTTGTAAAAAGACCCGAGCCGACCGTCTCCAAAAAGTGGTGGCGAGTGAGAGCTGTGACGTCACCAACGAGACAAACCGCTCAACCCTAATGTTAAGCAATGCTTTTCCGTTCTCTTTTAGACTCTCACAAATTGTGTAATGAACTTTTTTGCATGCAAAAAAATTGAAAACTATCTATTGTTATATACACTATCAGAATGTAGCTTCAAAAGTAATTTATTATAAGCTCTACTCACCAATTTGGTCCAAGTTTAATAAGACTGTATTTTGAAAAAGTCAGCAGAAGATTTTCTTCTAGTCCCGGCACACACATCATGAAACGTTTGATCTTTGATACAAATGAAATTGAATTTGAGATAATGAATTTAAACACTAATATTATTAAAAATAACTTGAACACTGAACACTAATATTTATATTTGAGCTCTTTTTAAGTTATAATATGATTTATTCCTTGGACCCAATCTTATTTCGTCCACTTTAGCGCCTTCTGTGTCATTTTTCGCTTATTGAAGCTTTGACCTTCATTGATATGCCTGATTCGGATTAATGTTCTCAATTTAGAATATAGTTTTATGGCTTCAGGCGGACAAACATTTGGAAATTTCTCAGTAATTCTTTTTATTAACTCTTTTGTAATACCGGGCTGTTTGTTGTATTGTTTACCTATCCCATGAACTGAGAGAAAAACATTTTCAAAATTTGTTACACTGGCTCTCCATGAATCTGATGGCACCATTAATCCTCCATATGAGAGTAATTTTATCCAGGAATGAGATTTATTTGGGTTTGAATCTCTGGAACATCTACCCAAAGTAGAGTTTATTTTTTTCATTTTAAAAGCAATGTATCCAGCTATGTAGGAAAGGGCTTCTTCTTCAGCCCAATTCTCTTTAATTTCAGCATTATATTCTTCAAATAGACATCTTTCAGCTGTAGTTTCAGGGGCTTCATGGCTGATTTCCTCCAACTCTTTTGCATCAAACGCTGCGTCTAGTAGATCTGCTGTTAAATAACTGGTTATGCTGTCTTCCTGTTCAATAACTGATTTTATAGATGGTTTCGGCATTTTATTCGATAATAGTAATTTTTTTATTCGGGAAATTACTTCTACAGGTGAAGGATGGTCATAAAAATGGCCTGTTCCACGTATCTGACTGAAAAAGCTTTCTAGAACATCTTGGGTGAGTCTGGATGTGAGAATATACTCCAAGTTATACTTTTCTTTCAAATCTTGCAGTAGTCCAAACATTGAAGAGATAGATACAAGAATTCCTTTTTGAAAAGGCAGCATGGATTTTCTTCCTTTCACTCGCATATTTTCTATCACATTTTTGAATTCTACCAACGTTGCTTGCTGCTGATAAAAATATGCAGGTATGCCAAAACCAGCTTTATTTGGGTTGGAAGTAGATGGATACGCTTTTTTGGAATTCATTAAATCAAAAAACTTATCTACCAACTCAAAAAATGCGGCTATTTCGTAATTCTTGCACAGTACCTCTATTGCTTTGGCAGTTGATCGGGAAAAAATAGCTTTAGCTGGACCAACTTTTTGCCGTTCGTTACCTTTGAGGAGCATGAAATTTGGATTTAGTTTATGACACATCCTCACCTCACCTGAATCTTTCTCAAATAAATCAAACATAATTTTTTCATTCACTTCCACTCCATTTCCAAGTATCAGGCCTTCATCAAGAAAATGATTCCTTAATAACTTCAAATAATGGGGCATATCTGCAAAAATCCAGACCTTATCTTCTGAGCTTATAAAATATGATTTTTCTGAATTGATACTCAGTTGTTTCCACAGTGTTCCACAACCACCCAAGTCCGAAACTACTGCACATACTTTAAAACCAGCATACTGAACAGCTTTGATTATTTCAAAAAGCAAAGCCGAGTCCATCTGTTTGTCGAAATCAAAAAATACAGGCTGCTTCCATTTCGAAATCAATCCTCTAATCAAAACAGTCTGCAATTTGGAATGAGGACCGAGAATTTTGTCCATCTGAGAACTAAATACTACTCTCTTATCAATATGCATTTCATCAAATGATAAAACACAAAGTTTGTCTGTTAATGGCAATGTTTCACACGTAATTTTCAACAATTTTAAAACATTGTGGAGTATGCCTGGTAAACAAGTGAATTTTGCACACCAACGACTCAATGTCCTTGATGAAGGCAATGGAAAGCCAAGTTTATCTCTCCAAAATTCATATGATTTTTTGGAAAGAGATCTTATCATAATACATTTCGAAATGTCCTCACTTTGCCATCTTACCTTACCAGTTCCGTTAGCTTTTTTTAAAAGTTCAATTTGGGTTGGAGTGAAAAGGTTTCCCCATTTTAAGAAACTAGTGTGACTTTTTCTTTGTATGCGCGCCAGTTCAGTATTTTTTTTGACAATGATAGCAAGCTGTTTTTTAATAATCTTGGAGGAATCTCTGCGTTTACGAAGTAACTTCCTGTGTAATATTTTGTTTTCTCTTATTAAAGATCTAATTTTTTGCTCTTGTGAAGTATTTATTTTTGAAAGTTCTTCTATTTTTTATTCAATGTAGGACATCTTTGGCATAAATTACTATTTTCAGTGTCGGTTGATCTCTCTATTAAAGTTGAACTAAGCCTATCAGCTAAATGTGAAGTTTCAATTTTTGATTTTTTAGGGCTTAAATTCTCTAATCTGTTGTGAGCTGTAGATAAAATTTTTCTTCTCATTTGACGTTGCTCACGAAATGTTTCCACGGAGTTATTAGAAATAGTTGAAGGCAAATTCAAAGAGGGAGCTGCTGATGGTTTTAAAATTTTTCTTTCTTTTAAGCCTAGCAATCTGTTTCTCATATCATCTTCATAGTCATGGGGGGAAAAGTGATTACTACATATACTAGAGTTCCTACAATTAAAACTATCCTGCCTTTTACATTTTATTATCCATTTATTACAAAGTTCGTCGTTTTTCGGAAACGTATGATAAACTATATCTGTCTCTTTCGTCTTACGCCGATAATTTACACAAGTCGCTACCGCACAACTCATTATGAAGAGCTAAATTACTGATATTGCCTGACTACTCATAACTAATTCGCTAAAATATAAATTCTAGTTCACTATTTAGTATTTACATTATAATAAACCTACTGGATAAATAAATACATAACTCATTCACTCAAATAACGATTCCAGCTCACTATTTACATTAAATTTTATAACCTGAACCCACTACTGTACATAATAACTATACACAGAGACTATTTCAACTACAGAACCGACTGTAATCACACAGACCGTAATAACCGATTGCCAGCGTTATGAAACCGATCCGTTTATCATGCCATCCAAGCGAAAACTAACTCATTATAGCTTGTCATCTTGCATTTCAAGTTTGTCTCATTGGCAGGTAGTATGTTCCGTTATTATTACAGAAATAGCATAGCTACTAGGGAATGTCAAAATTCGGAGAATCATTCCAAAATAGCAAGGATGTTCCCATCCTGCAAGCTAGAACTGTAGATTTTGTATCCATCTACTTCCAACCCAAATAAAGATGGTTTTGGCATACCTGCTTATTTTGATCAGCAGCAAGCAACGTTGGTAGAATTCAAAAATGTGATAGAAAATATGCGAGTGAAAAGAAGAAAATCCATTCTGCTTTTTCAAAAAGGAATTCTTGTATCTATCTCTTCAATGTTTGGACCGCACTTACAGTGGACGAAATAAGATTGGGTCCAAGAAATAAATCAATATTATAAGTTAGTTTGAAGTTGACTGACAATTGAATAAACTGACAAATATACATAAACGTAATAGCAATTAAAGGAATTCGAAATTAATTCTGTTTACAATATTATAACTTGAAAAGAGCTCAAATATAAATATTAGTGTTCAATGTTCAAGTTATTTAGTGTTCAAATTTAATATTAATATTTAATACATTTTATTAATTAATAATAATAATAAATAATATATAAGATAATTAGATAAGATCAATATATAAGATAAGATAATGAGATAATTAATAATAAATAATATTAATTTTCAATATTTATAATTTAATGAGCTATGTCCACTTGCTCCCCGCTATCAAAGAAACTAAAATTGAAATGCATCATATTTTTGTACTATTTTTGTACCTTTTTGTACCACCAAAAGAAAATTTTGTACCACCTCCCTACCTGAGATAATAGTAACTCTAAGGTCGGGGAGCAAGTGGACACTCTCTCCCCGCATATGCCATATGCAA
This sequence comes from Conomelus anceps, assembly GCA_948455865.1. Classification (NCBI taxonomy): domain Eukaryota; kingdom Metazoa; phylum Arthropoda; class Insecta; order Hemiptera; family Delphacidae; genus Conomelus; species Conomelus anceps. The sequence goes on along the minus strand of OX418217.1, from coordinate 59,580,078 downwards.
TAAGTGAATACACCATATTTTTGTACTATTTTTGTACCTTTTTGTACCACCAAAAGAAAATTTTGTACCACCTCCCTAACTGAGATAATATCAACTCTAAGGTCGGGGAGCAAGTGGACACTCTTTCCCCAAATGTTATATGCAAGATTTGAATACACCATATTTTTGTACTATTTTTGTACCTTTTTGTACCACCAAAAGAAAATTTTGTACCACCTCCCTACCTGAGATAATAGTAACTCTAAGGTCGGGTAGCAAGTGGACACTCTCTCCCCGCATATGTCATATGCAATAAGTGAATACACCATATTTTTGTACTATTTTTGTACCTTTTTGTACCACCAAAAGAAAATTTTGTACCACCTCCCTAACTGAGATAATATCAACTCTAAGGTCGGGGAGCAAGTGGACACTTTTTCCCCACATGTTATATGCAAGATTTGAATACACCATATTTTTGTACTATTTTTGTACCTTTTTGTACCACCAAAATAAAATTTTGTACCACCTCCCTACCTGAGATAATAGTAACTCTAAGGTTGGGGAGCAAGTGGACACTCTCTCCCCGCATATGTCATATGCAATAAGTGAATACACCATATTTTTGTACTATTTTTGTACCTTTTTGTACCACCAAAAGAAAATTTTGTACCACCTCCCTAACTGAGATAATATCAACTCTAAGGTCGGGGAGCAAGTGGACACTTTTTCCCCACATGTTATATGCAAGATTTGAATACACCATATTTTTGTACTATTTTTGTACCTTTTTGTACCACCAAAATAAAATTTTGTACCACCTCCCTACCTGAGATAATAGTAACTCTAAGGTCGGGGAGCAAGTGGACACTCTCTCCCCGCATATGTCATATGCAATAAGTGAATACACCATATTTTTGTACTATTTTTGTACCTTTTTGTACCACCAAAAGAAAATTTTGTACCACCTCCCTAACTGAGATAATATCAACTCTAAGGTCGGGGAGCAAGTGGACACTTTTTCCCCACATGTTATATGCAAGATTTGAATACACCATATTTTTGTACTATTTTTGTACCTTTTTGTACCATTAAAAGAAAAGAGAAGTTTAGTGCTTTGTTATCTCAAATCCAAACTATTTTTTGCCTTAATTGTTGTGTTTGTGTTTTAACTTCAATCAATAATATGGGTAATAATTTATATCATCACATTGAATAAGAATTTCAGGAAGCCTGCTTTTTACACCCTGAGCTATGTGTATGTCATATTTCCGACAGATATAATATAAATGATACCCTAGTTGGAATGTAAGTTGTAAATTACATTAAGTGATTCCTCTTCAGGAATGAAATAGCCAAATATCTGTTCATAGTGGGAACTTGATACTTTATCCAAAGTTGGAACAAAAGTAATGATTAAAATAGAATTCACTGTAGTTGAGAATCCATCTGGAATAAACTAGGTACTCTACGGTACCTACACTAATTATCCTCTGGGAGGACTCCCCTAATCAATTAAGATAACAATCAATTAAAATATTCAGACATTAAAAATTTCTGGATCAAATGTATGTCAGAAAATGAATAGACATGATAATAATTGCCCTATTCTAGCTTAATTAAATCACAATTTCTATTTTTATGCAGTTGAATAATATTTTAAGAATCTAGTTCCCAATCTGAACTTTCCTTTGTAAATCTTAGTTGTGTATAATATAATTAATATGATTCTTATTATCATTAGTATTGCATTTTTGTCTGTCAATGATTTTGATGTATTCTTGAAAAGTTTGGCCAATGTTGAGTGGTTCATTTATATTCGACTTTTATATTTGATTAATAAGTGAATAAAATTTAATTCATTGAAAATATACACGATTCACGAAATTTTTTGGTATTATTATAAACATCATGTTAATGTTGAGTTAATTTGTCAATTTTTTGTTATTTTCCCTGTTATTAATTCGTATCAAACTGTGATGTTTGTAATATTTTAAAATAAATTCACTTATTTGAAGATTCTTGGTATGAGAGAAGGGAAAAATGTTCAGTTGTTTTAGTTCTTTGTTATCTCAAATCCAAATTATTTTTTGCCTCAATTGTTGTGTTTGTGTTTTAACTTCAATTGATAATAACACAAACCAAATTTGAATACCCACAGAAACACTTTTTATTCTAAGAACTCCAATTCTGTTACAATAATTCTATCACAATCATCTCTCAACTGATTTTCTCTCCGTCTTCATCTTATGTCTTATGGTATTGAAAGTCATCTGATTTAATAATAGATCAACTTCTTTCAATACCATAGGCTACATCATACATGAAATTTATACTTTTTAATTTTCATAGCATAGTTCACATAGCATGTTTTCATAGCATACATGGCTTGTCCAAAGATGGGATAGCTTCACTACATCCAGTGGCGCACCCAGGGGGGGGCTTAGGGGGCTTAAGCCCCCCCCCCCCCCAAGAACCCGAGCTCCTTAAAAAATTGTTAATAATTTTCAAGAAAATTTACTATATAGAGAGTATGTGCTGCAGGCTGATTAGTGTTGGTACATGTCATTTATTCACACTTTTCAAGTAGAATAATGTTCATAACAAGTGGCTTGACATGGGGGGTTTTGGGGCTCAAGCCTTGCCCTCAGGTCCTGAAATCCTTATCAAAATGTTGATAATTTTTAAGTGAATTGACTGTGTAATATGGACTCTAGGCTGTACATTTAAAACTTGTTTAAATCGGATGACAATTAACAATATCGTTGTACTATTAACAGGAATACTATGAGTGACTACCATAGGTGGAAATAGACTTTGTAGCCTTGCAGAATTAAATTTGACTAGGTGGCTGGGTAAAGATAATAAAAATAATTCGTTTCACTCATATCAATATGGCATTCATTTAACCAATAAGTACAGGACCTCTAGTCTCTAGAACCTCATAAACCTGTAATACATTTAACGGTAATAATGTAATTCCTTTCGGAAGGTGGAGCCGAGATAATTCTGAGACCTGTGCGTGGGCCCACAGTTTTTGGTGAGTTCCGAATCATCGGCAAGTGATTTTATAGCTAAGAACCCTTTTATTTGGTGGCTGATCCATTTGGTGGCAGCTTGCCTTATGTGACTGAACAGGTACGGTACCTGTTACGGCTCGCGGCTAACAATTTCCTAAAAACGGTTTACAGGTTTTTGCGAAAAAATTTCAATAAGATTGCATAAGCTTATTCCTTCAAAAACGCTTCAATACAGAAATAAATATAGCTGAATAGTGAAGCTATCTTTTTCAATAAGAGATCAATAAATTAGTACTCATTCCGAAAACTCTAGGCTTCTAGAGCGCTTATTTAGGTGGAAAATTTAATACATTTGATGAGAAATGAACTGAAAACTCAAATGAAACATTAACTACCGTGAGTAATCCTGTGAAATACACAAAAAAGGCCAAAAGAAGGCATTTTTAATATTGAAATGTATGAGCTTGGCTATTAATTGTGAATAAAGCACCCAGAACTTACAAAACCATAATTTAAATTTGATAAAAAGACAGAAGAATAGCAAGTGGAAAGCATATGTGCAAAATCAGTATGCTTTGATTCAATAAAACTCTATAAACTTTGGGACCGTTCTTGACTATTGAGTACATTCATATCTCATTTCAAAAAATGATTTGGCAAGTTTTGAAGAAGAAATTGAACAAAGTTTTTGGTTCATTGGCAATTGAATTGGTTAACCACTAGGCCGACAGTAAAATAACAACGCAAAAGTCTCAGAATGGTGTAGACATAAAAATTTATAATAGTAGATGTAGCATGTTTCAGATAATTTTACATTGATTCAATTTAATTCACACCATCTATATGAAGACCTTGGTCATTTCTGAATGGATGCTGGAATAGCTGTAATCTATCGCCCTCTTTATTTCTGTAACAAAGCGTTCCGGACCTACATTGATTCTAAGTTTTTTACCCTCATGAGAAGTTGCTTAAGCAGTCTGGCAGAATGATTTTGAACTCTTGAAACACTGTACAAAAAATACTCATGATGAACACATTTTGTTCCCCCATAGCTACTCTAATACTAATACTCTTTAAAAAGTCAAGTAATGAATCTCCGCCCCCTCAATAAACTTTATTGGGCAACAATCTTGCAAAAAGTCGTCTGAAAATCCCAATTTACCCCCCCCCCCCCCCCCCTAACAAAATTTTCCCTGGTAGGACAGGTAAGCCCCCCCAAACCAAAAGTCTGGGTGCGCCCCTGACTACATCAAATTCAAGTATAATTTTATTAATTAACAAACAATATTGAATGAGAACTTATATTAAACACATATTTTATATTTGTCTGATTCCTTTTTAAATGTAAAGGGATTTTTAAATCTGTTCTCTATTTTTGTAATGATTTTTTTACAGACACTTGATCCAGGTAATTGTCAATAAGATCATTTGTCTGCCCTCACTTGCATTCAACCAATAAACTATTATTTCATGTTATTTGGATTTTAAAATTTGCAAACCTGTAATCTTGTTTCATGTCAGATATTTCAATTGTGTGTTGACTTATATTTTATTAATCGATTTGTTAAAGACATTTTTGAGGAAAAAGATGCTAAGATGTGTGACAACATTATGAATATAGCATGAATGCTTGAATGAAAAATGGGCAGTTTCTGTTTGATAAAATGAAGAAGTTATTGAATAGGTAGTATTTTTTAAAAAACTATTTTATTAGAAGAAATAATGATATTTTCTTACTGCTCTTTTTCAACTTGTGAATTTTCATAAGATTAGCCTTAGAAAAGATATTTCATAGAATATTATTTTAGGAGAATTTATATTGTAATGATGATGTTAGGTAATTAATGCTAGATACTTTTTATTTAACTCAATGAATAAAGTCCACATTTGACTGGTATTATTGTAATTTTCGCTTAGAATAATTATAATTATTTCTCTACATTATTTGTGGAACAATAAACAATGATTTTTACAGTTCTGTATGTTGCAATGTAATTATTTATTCAAAGAATCTTTCATTTAGAATAAATATATTTCACTAGGCACTTTACTTCTCAATGATAACTACCATTCATTCAACAAAATTGAATGGTATTTATCATTTAAATGCTGGTTAGCATTATAATACAGTAAGTTGCATTTGTTAAACTGCCAATTTCAAACATCATTATCAATTTCGAATTCTGTTTAATACTACCAATAATTCTGTAGACTGGCAATTAGAAGATCCATTGTTTGATTCCTGGTGTTGACTGAATATTCTTGTGCAGTAGTGGACATCGATTTCCATAAGCTATTTGATATTTTTTTCAATGTCCTTCATAGTGGAGATCTTTAGAATTATTAGTAGTATTTAAATTATTAGTAATATTTGGAAATATTGCATACTGCAAATACACAGTAATACACCCCAATAAAACCTGACCAAAAAAGGGTAATGAGCTGAAATTTAGGACCTGCTGAGATAATATGATAGGCTTGAATTTGTATTAAGTTAGCTGAAACTGGGCTTGTATGGATATTTTTCAAAAAATACATCATGCAGATGACATATGATGTATTCAAATCTTGCATATGAAATAAGTGGGGAGAGTGTCCACTTGCTCTCCGACCTTTAAGTTGCTATTATCTCCTTTAGGGAGGTGGTACAAAATTTTCTTTTGGTGGTACAAAAAGGTACAAAAATAGTACAAAAATATGGTGTATTCACTTATTGCATATGACATATGCGGGGAGAGAGCGTCCACTTGCTCCCCGACCTTGGAGTTACTATTATCTCAGGTAGGGAGGTGGTACAAAATTTTCTTTTGGTGGTACAAAAAGGTACAAAAATAGTACAAAAATATGGTGTATTCAAATCTTGCATATAACATTTGCGGAAAGAGTGTCCACTTGCTCCCCGACCTTAGAGTTGATATTATCTCAGTTAGGGCGGTGGTACAAAATTTTCTTTTGGTGGTACAAAAAGGTACAAAAATAGTACAAAAATATGGTGTATTCACTTATTGCATATGACATATGCGGGGAGAGAGTGTCCACTTGCTACCCGACCTTAGAGTTACTATTATCTCAGGTAGGGAGGTGGTACAAAATTTTCTTTTGGTGGTACAAAAAGGTACAAAAATAGTACAAAAATATGGTGTATTCACTTATTGCATATGACATATGCGGGGAGAGAGTGTCCACTTGCTCCCCGACCTTGGAGTTACTATTATCTCAGGTAGGGAGGTGGTACAAAATTTTCTTTTGCTGGTACAAAAAGGTACAAAAATAGTACAAAAATATGGTGTATTCAAATCTTGCATATAACACTTGGGGAAAGAGTGTCCACTTGCTCCCCGACCTTAGAGTTGATATTATCTCAGTTAGGGAGGTGGTACAAAATTTTCTTTTGGTGGTACAAAAAGGTACAAAAATAGTACAAAAATATGGTGTATTCACTTATTGCATATGACATATGCGGGGAGAGAGTGTCCACTTGCTCCCCGACCTTAGAGTTACTATTATCTCAGGTAGGGAGGTGGTACAAAATTTTCTTTTGGTGGTACAAAAAGGTACAAAAATAGTACAAAAATATGATGCATTCAAATCTTGCATATAACATTTGCGGAAAGAGTGTCCACTTGCTCCCCGACCTTAGAGTTGATATTATCTCAGTTAGGGCGGTGGTACAAAATTTTCTTTTGGTGGTACAAAAAGGTACAAAAATAGTACAAAAATATGGTGTATTCACTTATTGCATATGACATATGCGGGGAGAGAGTGTCCACTTGCTACCCGACCTTAGAGTTACTATTATCTCAGGTAGGGAGGTGGTACAAAATTTTCTTTTGGTGGTACAAAAAGGTACAAAAATAGTACAAAAATATGGTGTATTCACTTATTGCATATGACATATGCGGGGAGAGAGTGTCCACTTGCTCCCCGACCTTGGAGTTACTATTATCTCAGGTAGGGAGGTGGTACAAAATTTTCTTTTGCTGGTACAAAAAGGTACAAAAATAGTACAAAAATATGGTGTATTCAAATCTTGCATATAACACTTGGGGAAAGAGTGTCCACTTGCTCCCCGACCTTAGAGTTGATATTATCTCAGTTAGGGAGGTGGTACAAAATTTTCTTTTGGTGGTACAAAAAGGTACAAAAATAGTACAAAAATATGGTGTATTCACTTATTTCATATGACATATGCGGGGAGAGAGTGTCCACTTGCTCCCCGACCTTAGAGTTACTATTATCTCAGGTAGGGAGGTGGTACAAAATTTTCTTTTGGTGGTACAAAAAGGTACAAAAATAGTACAAAAATATGATGCATTTCAATTTTAGTTTTTTTGATAGCGGGGAGCAAGTGGACATAGCTAATTTAATGTTAATATTAGTGTTTAAATTCATTATCTCAAATTCAATTTCATTGTATCAAAGATCAAACGTTTCATGATGTGTGTACCGGGACTAGAAGAAAATCTTCTGCTGACTTTTTCAAAATACAGTCTTATTAAAATTGGACCAAATTGGTGAGTAGAACTTATAATAAATTACTTTTGAAGCTACATTCTGATAGTGTATATAACAATAGATAGTTTTCAATTTTTTTGCATGCAAAAAAGTTCATTACACAATTTGTGAGAGAGTCTAAAAGAGAACGGAAAAGCATTGCTTAGCATTAGGACTGAGCGGTTTGTCTCGTTGGTGACGTCACAGCATGCAGAGCTTACGACGGCCGAAAAAGGTCTAATGTCCTCGCCCTTTACTATACCGTCCTGGCTATGAGCCCCCCAGAGACAGTTCAACAGATAGCGAAGAAAGGGTGTGATGCCAGGAACGACGATCTTATTCAAAATATCGTATATACAATTAATAAGTTATTTGAAGAGAAATTTAGTGCACTGGCAACAAGAGAAGATATATTAGGAGTAACTGCAGCAGTAGCCAGCCTTACCGAAGAAAATAAATTGCTAAAAAAAGAAGTGCAGCGTCTAAGATTGGAAAATACTAAATGTATGGACAGATTGGACAGATACGAGGATCGATCGCGAAGGAATAATTTAATTTTTCGAGGACTGAAATTCAAAAGTGGTGAAGACTGTCGCCAGAAAGTTAAAGACTTTTGTGCAAATGTTCTGAAATGTAGCAATAAGGTGAATATTAATCGAGCTCATATCTTAGGCAAGAGACGAGACAATGCGCCTATAATTGCTCATATCCCTCAAGATCAGGATATCGAAGACATAATGGAAAGTACAGGGAAATTGAGAGGGAACTGGATTCATAGTGCATAAGGACTATTCGCTCGCGACGAGAAGACGGCGCAATAAACTTTTCTCTCTTAAAAAAGAAATAATGAAGATCGGTGGCGTGCGGAGCTGTATCGTCAGGGTGGATCAGCTGATTGTTGATGGCCAGAGTTTCACATGGGACATGGAGGCGGGTCTTCGAAGCGGAATCGAGAGCGGGGTGCAGAAATTAAACCAAATACTGAAAAAGGACGTTACCGGAATAGTGCAATATGTTTTGAATGGAAATGATCAATATAATGAAGAAAGAAATGAACAATCTCATGAGCGATCAAATGAACAATCTGATGAATAGGATAAGGTCGTCTGCCAGGTACAAGGAATATGTGAATTAAGTGTGTTAGGATATAATGTTGCAGGGCTTAGTAGTAAGGTGAGTTCCAGTCATTTTCTTGATTTTTTAAAAAAACATGATGTTTTGGTGTTGTGTGAAACCTTTGTTGAGCAGAAAGATTTAGTACGCTTAGAAAGTTATTTCTCTGAATATAGTATACTATGGGTACCAGCAGTTAGGACGTCTGATTATGGAAGGGCAAAGGGAGGCATAATGATGGCTTATAAATCTATGTATAATAAGAGGGAATCATGTAGTTTCATAACTATAGAGGGGTGGCCGGTAATAACTTTCAAATATGATAGTTCAAATTCTATTAATATAGTACCAGTATACCTAACCCCTGGAGAAAATTGGGATATCGATTTTGACAGAATATATAGATTTTTGGAGGGTAGAGAGATGGGTGAGCAGGTCATATTGATAGGCGATTTTAATGGGCGTATAGCAGAGAGCCAGAGGATACCGGAAGAGATTATGCAAAGTGATTGGCCCGTTAATATTTGTCGAAAATCCAAAGATAAAATTGGGAACGTACATGGTCGAAGAATATTAAGTATGTGTGAAGAATTTGATCTGTGCGTTTTGAATGGAAGGATGAAAGGAGATGAAAAAGGAGAATTCACGTATGTGGCAAGTGTTGGATGTTCTGTTATTGATTTGTGTTGTGTGTCACTGACCGCACTAGCGGCTGTGAATAACTTTGAAGTCCTTGTTGAAAGATTTTCTGACCACATGCCAATAGTAGTTAAAGTGAAATTCAAATTTGCTGAGCCAGAAGAAGAAGAATTAACGCCATTACCCAAGCTGATTTGGTCAAAAGTAAATTCGACAGAATACCGTAATAAGCTAACGAGAAGTAGCTGTAATGTTGTCTTATCTACAGATAGCGGTCATGCTGCGAGAAAAATAATCGATATAATCTATGAAGCGGCGGGTAGCCATGCACAAAATCGGAAGACAGATAAGAAGCATGCGATACAGAAATGGTTTGATTGGGAATGTGATGGAGCGAGAAAGAAGAGCTTCGCCTGCTTGAGATTATTTCGAAGAGTTAATACTGAACAAGTTAGATTAATATATGTAGAAGAAAACAAAAAATATTCTCAAATATGTAAAGAAAAAAAGGCCAAGTATTATGAAAATATTAGGAAGAGTCTCGAGAATGTACGTGACGCAAAACAATTTTGGAACTCAATAAAAACATTCAAGAAAACAGCGTTCAAGTGCTCAGGGCAAATAACTGCTGAAAAATGGGTGGAACATTTTAAAAAATTACTTGCTGCGGAAGTAGAAGCAGAGAAAATAGCTTATGCTGTACCACTGGTTAAAGACGAGAATCTGGATGCAAGAATAACTGAAGAGGAGTTGTGCTTAGTAATAAAAAAAGCAAAAAGTAATAAAGCACCAGGTACAGATGGCGTACCAGCAGAATTTTTCAAGTCAGCCCCAAAAGAATTCACAAACTTGATGCTGAATTTTTATAATTATATATATGATACAGGAATGGTACCGGATAGTTTCTCAGAAGCTATCATATTCCCAATTCATAAAAAAGGCGATATAGATGAAGCATGTAATTATAGAGGAATTCAGTTCATTAATGCAGTTGCGAAATTTTTCTCGAGTATCCTTCTAAATAGATTAGAAAAATGGGTCGAAAATCATAAGATAGTCAAGGAGGAACAGGCTGGTTTTAGAAAAGGCTATGCCACGATAGATAATATTTTCAATTTATATAGTATTATCAATTTAAAGCTGAAAAGGAGGAAAGATAAAGTTTATTGTTTATTCGTGGATTTCAAGGCCGCATTTGATAAGGTGGACCGTAATGCATTGTTTTTCAAGTTATTCCAGATAGGACTATCCAATAAATATATAAATATCATACAACATTTATATGAAAACACTCGTGCGACTGTATGGTGTAAAAATGGTAAAAACGACGGTCTGAGCGAAGCATTTAATACAGATAGTGGATTAAAACAGGGCTGCTTGCTCTCGCCACTTCTGTTCACACTGTTTATCAACGATATTTTTGATAATGTGGAAGAAGGAATATGGTTGGATGAGTTGAACATTAAGGGACTTATGTATGCTGATGATTTGGTGTTGATCACGTCAACGCCGAAAGCACTCCAAAGAATGATAGAATGTCTGGAAAATTATTGCAAGACTTGGGGGTTAACGATAAATACCGACAAAACTAAGGTGATGGTCTTTAGAAGGGGAGGGCGGTTGGCGCGACATGAGAGGTGGCACTGGGGAAGTGAGAGAATAGGCGTAGTAAACAAGTATAAGTACCTCGGTGTAACATTTACCTCCCAGATGGTATTCAGTGAGCATGTCAGAGAGCGCGTATCGGTAGCAAAGTTTGGTTTGAATAATATATGGAATTTGTTCATGGGCCAGAATAAGATAATAGTTGAAAGTAAGTGGATTATGTTCAATGCGGTAGTGAGAGCTCAGGTGAGCTACGGCGGACAAGTGTGGGGATATCGTGAATATGAAAATATAGAATTATTGCATAGGTTTTTTATAAAGAAAATATTCTCTCTGCCACAGTCAACGCCAAATTACATTATATATCTTGAAGCCAATAAGTGCCACCTATTTCATTACATGTTTGAGCTGCATTATAGCTATATCCTCAAGATACTATCACTTCAAGAAAATAGATTGCCTCGAAAACTAGCCCTAAAAATGATTGAACAAAAGGTAGGTTGGTATAAGACGTGGATTATGCTAGCAGAAAAGTATAGAGTTGAAATACCGAGATGGGAAGAAGGTGTGAAGGATGTATGGAAACAGAGATTGGTAAATATAAATGAATGCAGGAAGGATGAATGTAGACAGAAGTGGGCGGAGCGCGCTAGTCAGTCTGGATTGCACAGTATTTATGCGAATTTGGACCCAATCACTGATCATAATAATTATTTTACAGCAAACTTCACTCGAAATGAACAATCAATCATATTCAGATCAAGGGGAGGCCTGTGGTACTTAAATAGTAGTGTAGGAAGGGAGGGACAGCAGATTATATGCTCACTGTGCAATATGAGAGAGTGGGAGGATATAATGCATTTTATCGGTAAATGTCCTATATTAGGCGCGATCAGAAGAGAAAAGCTGGGTGAGAGAAGTTTATCGGAGGAGCAGGTTGTGGGATTTTTAAATGGGAGTGATTGGAGGGCACTGATAGGTTTTGTTAGGTGTGCATGGGCTTACAGAGAATTCCTGATACAAGAGTATAATACTTGATTGTTTCATTGGCTGCTCACTTATCTTTTATTACTTCATTAAATTACATTAGGAATTTGTTATGAGAATTTGCATGTCACTAAAATTTAAAACCTCATAGGAAACTCAACTTGGCAGACGGCCTTATGGTCATGTCATAAAAATATATTTTTTTGTAATTACCTATAAAACTTTATGTACTGTTCTCTACTGATCAATAAAAATATTCTATTCTATTCTATTCTAAAAGTATGAATAACTTTTATTAATACTCATATTTATAATATTCCTTATAATATAATCTATGTAATACTAAATAGAGTATCCTGTTTAGAGAAAAAAATTGAAAACGTTGCTTACGTGAATGTTTGAATTGCACTTTTTTTTGTATTACTAGTTGAAAAAAAATCTGTTTATCAACTGAACACTTATGTCTTTTGGCATAATATTATGTGGTATTAGTCTTAAAATTACATCACCTGTGAGGCTCATTTTGGAGAAATCACAACAAAAAAGTGGATTATTTTGGCACTATAAAAGTTCAGGACGTGAAAAATTACAACCACGACAGCACACTGGGGTTTGGTAGACCCCAAACCACGGAAGCAACACAATAACTTCAAGGTCAGTTTTCAACTCTTGGAAAGTAGGTGGTGGATGACTGACCCATAGTATTAACCTAATTAAGAGGGCAATAAAAAATCCCGAAGCATCACATTGACAGAGAATTCAGAAAAATTGTTTTCTGTGGGCTGCTCAAGGACTGGATTTTGATAGGGATTACAGCCCATTAAATCTGACTCAGCAAGTCCAACTGCTTAGAACTACCTCATTAAAGAAAAGGTTAGTAGCATGAAGATGAAAGGAGCTTCATGGAAGATTTGCAGCTGCACTGGTTCTGAGGTTGTTGATAAAAGGGTCTTACAGAATGGCTTCAAAGAAAAACTTTATTTAGTGAGATAGAGGGTTTTCTCTTTGTTTTTCAGAACCAGGTGATCAGCACAAGGGCTTGCAAGAGACTGTACATTATGGGCCAAGCGATAGACAGCTGTTGTCGCTTGTGCAGGAAGACAACAGAATCTATCCAGCATATTTGTGGTGGCTGTTCTGTGCTTGCTGTAAAAGAATACCTTCACTGCCACAACAATGCAGCCAAAGTAGTCAATCAGGCTCTGGCAATGAAAGAAGCTCCTTATTACAAGTGTAAGCCTGATCAAGTTCTGCGTAGTAAGGAGGCAAAGCTATTGTGGGACAGTGATATCATAACAGACAGGAGATTAGAAGATAACCGATCAGATATTGTGCTGTTTGGTAGAGTGAAAAAGGAGGCTTAAATGATAGATATTGCAGTGCCCCTTGTTGAAAATCTAGTGAGTACAATTGCTGAAAAAGAGGAAATATCAACCCCTCTCTGCTGAACGTAAGTACATTTACAGACTGAGGAGTGTGGAGGTGGTACCAATTAATATCCACTGACACCTGAAAACCAAGCAAAAATCAGCTCTGCTGGACACAGCAAACATTGTATGCAAGTTTCTTAGTATGTAATTGAGGGAGACAGACTTCTGAAGATGAGTCTCCACTCTTGGTGCTGGTTTAGCAGCCTTGGGCCTTAGATTACCTGGGCTGCAAAATGTTCGAGAAAAATCAATGATAATAATTTTTTGGTTATTATTTATAGAAATATGAATATTATTAATTAATTATTGATAATTAGCATTTTAAATATTTTTATTTATTGAGCTCATCTAGTTTATGTAGGCGAATCCGACAAAGTCTTAGTTAATTTAGCCAACAATTACTTTTGAAAAATTTTCAATTTTACCGTGTACAACTCGCTCTTCTAATTTATAATTATATAATTTTTCCACAGGAATAATATTCAGCATTAGCTATGTTGGAATATTCTAGTGGAAATTCTGTCCTAAAAATAATACCTGAGCGGATTTATTTTGCGTTCAGCAAATTCGATGTGGGCCGCACCATGAAGAGGAGTATTAAAATCTATAATAAAGCACCTGGATCAATAAAAATAAACATTCCTACCTGCGAAACAGAGATCTTCACGTTCAAGCTTGATTGTACGGTAAGTAGTCTATCAGTGAATTAGTGCATCTTTTTATTAATTCTAAACACTGTTTCAAATTTCTAGCATTGTCTCATATGCTACTACATACTGTTTTTTGTTTTCTTGTTTTCCAAGTCAGACACAGGCCTGAGAAAGGAAATCATTGATTCAAATAAAAATTCACTTGCCACATATTCGAAGGAAATCCCTCAAAAAATTCAGATTGTTGACACCCAAGATTATTTATAAGACTCTTAAGCGGACATGTGACTCATAGGCTAATTATCTTTTCATGCTCGCTTTGGAATTCATAAACATGTTTCAGAGCAATATAAACATAAACAGGATATTATTTGTAATAAAAATAGAATTGTATCAGTTTAGAAAAAGGATTTCAGTATGACAGAGAAGGGAAAATAACTCTGTTGCAAGGCAAGAGTTTGAATATTTAAGAGTTTGAATTATAGTATGCTTTGCGTGCCTAAAGGTGCTGATCCACCAAAAGTGTGTGCGCAACATGGTGTACTGCACATTTTGTGTGAACTTTCAGTTTCCGAAGGCTCTGTTGAGCAGCCCTGCCACACCAAAAGAAAATTGTTTCGCACTCAATATGTTCGCGCACAAAGAATTGTTTGCGGATGTATGGCGCCAACCAGTTCAACTTCTTATCGCTTTGTTTACTTTTGTCTGGATCGTCTGACTCGGCCACCTTCTTTCTGGTCAATAATGACATCATCCTTTTTATAAAATTCACCCAACCCCAAAAATGCGTAAAATTAGAGATAGATGAATTTCGATTTCAGATTCGGGTTTAGCACCCTAAAATTAATAAGAGTCGGGGCTGTTTTTTGAAAATAATCAAAATTGAAAAAGTTTTCTCTTGGTAACAAAATTTAATCTATTCATGTTATGTCTATACTAGAAATAGCACATCAATACTGAAGCTCATTGCTATTTAGTATCCAACATGCTTTGCCAGGAGGAGGAAGTAATTCTGAGCTCGGCTGTGTGTATTATTTTACCTAAATTACGAAAAAAGCGTCGGGAAAATCCGCGTATTTGGGTCTGACCTCTTATAAAAAGAAGGCAACCAAAAACTTTTTGGAAGAGTTGAAAATACATCCTCTCATTTTTTCAATTAATAAGGCATTCAAATAATGGCATTTTTTGTATTAACTGCCTATTTAAAAAAACTTGAGTTAATATTTGAAGTCAGCTGTTCTAAAGAATTTTTATAATATAACTAGCTATTGTGCCCGTCCTTCGTACGGATTATGTTTAGAAATAACACTAAATAATTATGTTTCGGCCTTTTTGATAGCAACGATCATGAAGTTGTTAGCAGCTTGCAGTTGTTAAATCGCACAATACTTGGTTTTTAAACGTATATTACTCTGTTAAAAAAAAAGTTAATTTAGTTTTTTATAGCTAAAGACATTGTCAATAATGTTTTCAATACAGTTCAATAACTAAAATCCCGATCGATGCTCTCGTTTTTGAGGAGAAGGCCGCGTAAAATGCCTTTGGGGCCGTGACAGACAGGCAAACAGACAGAAAGTGAGATAAGACTATTTTCGGCTTATTTAATGTATAAAACGTAAAAATAACCAAAAAATATACAATTCTGATAAATGTAGAGACAAAACTCTAATTTTATTTATATAGAAGATTATACTGGCCGAAAGTGTTAACCGAGTGTAATGAGTGTTAACCTGCTAAATCCAAAACAAAGTTAGAGTTCTACAGTAGCTACTAGCTACCTTTGAAAAAGCACAAGAGCATGCACTTTTTTATAGTCTAGTTTCTTCTTTCAGACATTATTTTTTCAAGCTAGAAATGCGTGTATGGTTTTGAATTGAAGATAAACATTGCCAGATTACTTTCATACCCAATTTCACTATCACTAAACTTATCTTTTTTTAAATGTCATCATTTTTTTGTAAAATTCGCTTCATGCCTATTGATTCAAAAATAACGTCCAAAGTAAACTAAAAAAGCCTGTTTCCACCCCTTCTTTCAATCTATACGCAGAATTTATATTGTGAATAAAAATTAGTTCTGTATAGAAAATTCTCAGTAGGATAATTTAAAATTTCACAAAAAAGGTAGGTAGCTTATCGATTCAAGGTTTAATGGAGGGTTTAAGGGAATGACACGCAGCCCAATATTGGTTGTAATAAACAATACATTTTTTTTTTGAGGATGAAGCCCACATAGGTCTGAGACCTGTGCGTGGGGAATGAATTGGAGAATGGTGATTGATGAGTTGGACCTACAATTTTAGGTGGGTTCCGAACCACCGGGAAGTGATTTTACAGCAGAGAAAGAGTCTTTTGTGCTGGCCAATTCAATCGGTCATCCTTACAAAGAGCGCCCAGGAGTTTCGTAGCTTATCTCTGATTGAACAGATACCTGCTACGGCACTATTCATACATTGTGATTCCACTTGGTACCACAATCTAGCAACTTTATGCTTTTTATTTAACTTGAATTTTTAATTTTTCTACTAAAATATTGCAATGCATGTAAAATCAAATCAATCAATAAATCAAATTCAAATCAACTACAAAATTACTTAAGTTAAACTATGAACGATTATAAATGCGGACCGAGCAATACAGTAGTTGTAGACAGAATGAAAAGTGAATGCGAACACAGAATGTTTATGGTCTGGTAGCGGAAGCAAAAATATTGTTGGAAACATTGTGAGCACAGGCTGACCTTGAAATAAGTTCAGCGCAAAATGTTCGTCAACAACCGCTTGGAGTGCGCGAACTTTGTGCATGTTTGCGGTACCTGCTACACAAAAACGAAACATCGGAAAGGAACACTGTGCCACACAGTTGCGCACTCCAGTGGATCCGGGCCTTAACCTTTGATAAGTGATATCCTTGTTATTTCAACCTTTGATAACCGTTTATCTTGAAGAAGATTAATAATGAAAAATGTAGCGTTACTATTGTGGGATAGCAAAGGTTAAGGCGCGGATCCACCGGAGTGCGCAACTGTGCGGCACAGTGTTCCTTTCCGATGTTTCGTTTTGGTGTAGAGGTGCTGATCCACCAAAAGTGTGTGCGCAACATGGTGTACTGCACATTTTGTGTGAACTTTCAGTTTCCGAAGGCTCTGTTGAGCAGCCCTGCCACACCAAAAGAAAATTGTTTCGCACTCAATATGTTCGCGCACAAAGAATTGTTTGCGGATGTATGGCGCCAACCAGTTCAACCTCTTATCGCTTTGTTTACTTTTGTCTGGATCGTCTGACTCGGCCACCTTCTTTCCGGTCAATAATGACATCATCCTTTTTATAAAATTCACCCAACCCCAAAAATGCGTAAAATTAGAGATAGATGAATTTCGATTTCAGATTCGGGTTTAGCACCCTAAAATTAATAAGAGTCGGGGCTGTTTTTTGAAAATAATCAAAATTGAAAAAGTTTTCTCTTGGTAACAAAATTTAACTATTCATGTTATGTCTATACTAGAAATAGCACATCAATACTGTAGCTCATTGCTATTTTGTATCCAACATGCTTTGCCAGGAGGAGGATGTAATTCTGAGCTCGGCTGTGTGTATTATTTTACCTAAATTACGAAAAAAGCGTCGGGAAAATCCGCGTATTTGGGTCTGACCTTTTTAAAAAAGAAGGCAACCAAAAACTTTTTGGAAGAGTTGAAAATACATCCTCTCATATTTTCAATTAATAAGGCATTCAAATGATGGCATTTTTTGTATTAACTGCCTATTTAAAAAAAAACTTGAGTTAATATTTGAAGTCAGCTGTTCTAAAGAATTTTTATAATATAACTAGCTATTGTGCCCGTCCTTCGTACGGATTATGTTTAGAAATGACACTAAATAATTATGTTTCGGCCTTTTTGATAGCAACGATCATGAAGTTGTTAGCAGCTTGCAGTTAAATCGCACAATACTTGGTTTTTAAACGTTTATTACTCTGTTAAAAAAAAGTTAATTTAGTTTTTTATAGCTAAAGACATTGTCAATAATGTTTTCAATACAGTTCAATAACTAAAATCCCGATCGATGCTCTCGTTTTTGAGGAGAAGGCCGCGTAAAATGCCTTTGGGGCCGTGACAGACAGACAGACAGAAAGTGAGATAAGACTATTTTCGGCTTATTTAATGTATAAAACGTAAAAATAACCAAAAAATATACAATTCTGATAAATGTAGAGACAAAACTCTAATTTTATTTATATAGAAGATTATACTGGCCCAAAGTGTTAACCGAGTGTAATGAGTGTTAACCTGCTAACTCCAAAACAAAGTTAGAGTTCTACAGTAGCTACTAGCTACCTTTGAAAAAGCACAAGAGCATGCACTTTTTTATAGTCTAGTTTCTTCTTTCAGACATTATTTTGTCAAGCTAGAAATGTGTGTATGGTTTTGAATTGAAGATAAACATTGCCAGATTACTTTCATACCCAATTTCACTATCACTAAACTTATCTTTTTTTTAAATGTCAACATTTTTTTGTAAAATTCGCTTCATGCTTATTGATTCAAAAATAACATCCAAAGTAAACTAAAAAAAGCCTGTTTCCACCCCCTTCTTTCAATCTATACGCAGAATTTATATTGTGAATAAAAATTAGTTCTGTATAGAAAATTCTCAGTAGAATAATTTAAAATTTCACATAAAAGGTAGGTAGCTTATCAATTCAAGGTTTAATGGAGACAAGGGAATGAGACGCAGCCCAATATTGGTTGTAATAAACAATATTTTTTTTTTTGAGGATGAAGCCCACATAGGTCTGAGACCTGTGCGTGGGTAATGAATTGGAGGATGGTGATTGATGAGTTGGACCTACAATTTTAGGTGGGTTCCGAACCACCGGGAAGTGATATTACAGCAGAGAAAGAGTCTTTTGTGCTGGCCAATTCAATCGGTCACCCTTACAAAGAGCGCCCGGGAGTTTCGTAGCTTATCTCTGATTGAACAGATACCTGCTACGGCACTATTCATACATTGTGATTTCACTTGGTACCACAATCTAACAACTTTATGCTTTTTATTTAACTTGAACTTTTTAATTTTTCTACTGAAATATTGCAATGCATGTAAAATCAAATCAATCAAAAAATCAAATTCAAATCAACTACAAAATTACTTAAGTTAAACTATGAACGATTATAAATGCGGACCGAGCAATACAGTAGTTGTAGACAGAATGAAAAGTGAATGCAAACACAGAATGTTTACGGTCTGGTAGCGGAAGCAAAAATATTGTTGGAAACATTGTGAGTGCAGGCTGACCTTGAAATAAGTTCAGCGCAAAATGTTCGTCAACAACCGCTTGGAGTGCGCGAACTTTGTGCATGTTTGCGGTACCTGCTACACCAAAACGAAACATCGGAAAGGAACACTGTGCCACACAGTTGCGCACTCCGGTGGATCCGGGCCTTAGCAGGTACCGCAAACATGCACAAAGTTCGCGCACTCCAAGCGGTTGTTGACGAACATTTTGCGATGAACTTATTTCAAGGTCAGCCTGTGCTCACAATGTTTCCAACAATATTTTTGCTTCCACTACCAGACCGTAAACATTCTGTGTTCGCATGCACTTTTCATTCCGTCTTCAACTACTGTATTGCTCGGTCCGCATTTATAATCGTTCATAGTTTACCTTAAGTAATTTTGTAGTTGATTTGAATTTGATTTTTTGATTGATTTGATTTTACACGCATTTCAATATTTTAGCAGAAAAATTAAAAAGTTCAAGTTAAATAAAAGCATAAAGTTGCTAGATTGTGGTACCAAGTGAAATCACAATGCATGAATAGTGCCGTAGTATCTGTTCAATCAGAGATAAGCTACGAAACTCCTGGGCGCTCTTTGTAAGGGCGACCGATTGAATTGGCCAGCACAAAAGTCACTTTCTCTGCTGTAAAATCACTTCCCGGTGGTTCGGAACCCACCTAAAATTGTAGGTCCAACTCATCAATCACCATCCTCCAATTCATTACCCACGCACAGGTCTCAGACCTATGTGGGCTTCATCCTCCGAAAAAAAAAAATATATTGTTTATTACAACCAAGGACTGCGCGTCATTCCCTTGTCTCCATTAAACCTTGAATCGAGAAGCTACCTACCTGTTTTGTGAAATTTTAAATTATTCTACTGAGAATTTTCTATACAGAACTAATTTTTATTCACAATATAAATTCTGCGTATAGATTGAAAGAAGGGGTGGAAACAGGCTTTTTTAGTTTACTTTGGACATTATTTTTGAATCAATAAGCATAAAGCGAATTTTACAAAAAAATTTTGACATTTAAAAAAAGAAAAGTTTAGTGATAGTGAAATTGGGTATGAAAGTAATCTGGCAATGTTTATCTTCAATTTAAAACCATACACGCATTTCTAGCTTGAAAAAATAATGTCTGAAAGAAGAAACTAGACTATAAAAAAGTGCATGCTCTCATGCTTTTTCAAAGGTAGCTACTGTAGAACTCTAACTTTGCTTTGGAGTTAGCAGGTTAACACTCGGTTAACACTTTGGGCCAGTATAATTATATTATAAAAATTCTTTAGAACAGCTGACTTCAAATATTAACTCAATTTTTTTTTAAATAGGCAGTTAAGACAGTTAAATAGACAAAAAATGCCATCATTTGAATGCCTTATTAATAAAAAAATGAGAGGATGTATTTTCAACTCTTCCAAAAATGTTTTGGTTGCCTTCTTTTTTAAAAAGGTCAGACCCAAATACGCGGGTTTTCCCGACGCTTTTTTCGTAATTTAGGTAAAATAATACACACAGCCGAGCTCAGAATTACATCTCCTGGCAAAGCATGTTGGATACTAAATAGCAATGAGCTTCAGTATTGCTATTTCTCGTATAGACGTACAACATGAATAGATTAAATTTTGTTACTAAGAGAAAACTTTTTCAATTTTGATTATTTTCAAAAAACAGCCCCGACTCCTAATAATTTTCGGGTGCTAAATCCGAATCTGAAGTCAAAATTCATCTATCTCTAATTTTACGCATTTTTTGAGTTTGGTGAATTTTATAAAAAGGATGATGTCATATTGACCGGAAAGAAGTTGGCCGAGTCAGACGAGCCAGACAAAAGTAAACAAAGCGATAACAAGTTGAACTGGTTGGCGCCATGCATCCGCAAACAATGCTTTGTGCGCGAACATATTGAGTGCGAAACTATTTTCTGTCGGTGTGGCAGGGCTGCTCAACAGAGCCTTCGGAAACTGGAAGTTCACACAAAATGTGCAGTACACCATGTTGCGCACACACTTTTGGTGGATCAGCACCTTTAGGCTTACAAAACATGTTTTGTTGAGGTGTATCGAAGTAGGAAGTATTTATGAACTCATCTTGAACCGCGTATTTATAGCGTAAGCCTTTTTAAGTCAAGGGAGCATCTTAGAAAGTATTTTGAGTTGAAGAAGCCTTCAGGTAGGTACATAAATACTAGTCCCAAGTATTCCTTATCACAAGGGAGACTTGAAAAGCCTTTCTAAAGGTAAAGCCCATGAGTTGAAGAAAACTCAAGGTAAGTTCATGAATACTGGCATCATTGTTTTTAATCACTAATATGCAATTTTGTAAATTTACGTAAAGTAATATAATCTAGCTTGCGCATGTTTTGCCTGGTCTTGAAGATTTGTGAACCAATTTTTATAAAATCCTTTAGAAAGTGGCCTCATCAAATATAATACTCAAAAGAATTTTGCTAAAAACTAATTTTCCTATGATTCCAGACCAAAATTATACCAGGAATCCCGCTGACTGTAACTATTGAATTCAAGCCAACAAAAGAAACAAAATACATAGATTGGCTCTGCATTAATTGTGAAAATGGAAGCCGTATTTCTTTGCCTGTGATTGCTGTTCCCTACACAAAGATAAATCCCATAATAAATGATACATGTTCGGAAGACGCTTCTTCTGATAGAAAGTAAATATTAAAATGAATAATATTAACATTTTAATTTCCCACAATAAAAAACCCTATTATATATTATACATGTTTGGAACACGCGTCTTATGATAGAAAGTTATTAATGTTATTACAAGTTATTAGAAAGTTATAGAATGATTAATATCATAATTTTAATTCCCTTTAATAAAAAATTCTATAATAAATTATACATGTTTGGAAGACGAGTTTGGAAGTAATTAGAATGATTAATATCATAATTTTTATTTTAAAGATTAAACCTCTAATTTTATTCAGCAGCGTTTGATTTGAAATGAGATTGAAATGAAATATAGCTTTATTCACAAAATTATAAAGAAAAAATGTATACATAATTTTTAAACAATTTCAGTCTTAATCATAACATTAATACTAAATAGTCTATTTATAATATTGAATACTGTTATTGTGAATAAAACCAAGTAAGGTTAGGATTATGAAGGTACGAATGCTGTAGTATTCGCTCATGGAGATGCGGTTTCTTTGATTAGCCCAATCATTTCCAATTTTCAGTTCATATTTTTCAAATGATTTCAAAACTGTCAAGGTTGCTTTTACTGAACAAGGAATTTATGAGCTGCACAAATGGGGAAGTCATATCCGTAAGCCGTTCCAGGTATCTGTTCAGTCAGATACGCTACGAGTACCTGGGCTCTTTCTGTAATGGTGACTGATTGGTTTGGCAAGTAAAAAAGGCTGAAAAGTCATTTCCCGGTGGTTTGGAATCCACCTAAAACTGTAGGTCCAACCCATCAATCATAATCATCATCATCCAACTCATTGCCCATGCACAGGCCTCAGACCTATGTGGGCTTCATCTTCCGAAAAAAGATATAGAATTTTTCATTGTACTAAAATATTAATTAATATTTTTAACAATATCTAGTAATAAAGTTTACAATGTTTGTTTACTGAGATAACTGTCAATATAACCCATCAACAGCTGCAATATCGTTTGCCGTTTGCTGTGCGTACTTTTGGCAAGTACTCGTATATTAATTTACATCCTGTATTAGATTTTGTTGTTTCCGTAAAAATGTCCTTTTCTCATGAAACATTATGTTTATGCATTGATCTTTCTTTGCAGGCCAATCAAATGTCCTATGGTCAATGGCAATAAAAAAATCAAGCATATTATCAAACATAAAAATAGATATAGAAAAATTGTAAGATTCAAAATTGATAGTGATGTTTCTTCACATAAGAAAGAAAATCATGCTAATATATTTTCAAAAGACTCTAAGAAATTTACTCAACATGATGTCAATATTGCTTTGATGAAGAAACCACCTATCAGCGAACCCAATGAAGAATTAGGTTTGCCTTCAAACTTTATTTAAAACCTAGAATGATAATATTCAGTACAATGAGTGAAAACTCCGTATTAGGCCACATATTGCATATATGCAAGAAAGAGGTTGACGGTCGAAAGAGGATAGAAAAAATACGTAACTTTCTAAATTCCAAATTGACTAAATTGTGCTTTGAAATGAAAATCTTTATGTGTGGATGTCTTTCAATTACGTACAAACCTATACAGTACTGTAAAAACACACACAGAAATATAAGAATTACAGCGAAAATGTAAAAACTATGGAAAGTTACTCGTAAACTCAGATATGCAGCAATAGGCACAGGGTTACTGAAAACCTTGTTGGATACTGGCATATTGCTTAGTTGGTGATCGAAAACAAGTTGATTCCGATTCAAACCAATAATCAATATTTATTTAATCCCTTGATATGTGGAAATGGAAGTTGTTTTATTGGTAGAATATTCCATTTTCAAGTTGAACGAGCACATTTCTATTCATAACATTCAATTAATGCTCATCCATTATGGTAATATTCAATAATCTTTCTCTTACTTGCAGGTCCAGATGGATCATTTACAAATGATTATTTGAGCAGAAGAAAAAAACATGAAAATGAGTTTTTTGAGAAAGTAAGGGAGATTCAGCTACTAGATTTGTCTGCTGAGAGGAATCCTAATGTTGTAAGACTTTTCACTCCAGAGATTACTAGTGAAGAAATAATGAAAGTTCAAGAACATAGGGAAATGCAAGCATCAGGAGATAAGGTAATACTTTACAAGATAATACTTTTTTTTCAGAGGATGAAGCCCACATAGGTCTGAGACCTGTGCGTGGGTAATGAATTGGATGATGGTGATTTATGAGTTGGCCCTACAGTTTTAGGTGGGTTCCGAACCACCGGGAAGTGGTTTTACAGCAGAGGATAGAGGATAAAACATCTTCATAAATTTCTACTTGTTTCAATATCCAGTCATTTTGAATTTAATCTATTCGATCTATTTGTCTAACCTTATTTGATATTTTTCGAAGTATGTAGATTTGAAAGTACAAAAGTCGTGCGGAATAGTGGCGCACTGACGGGGGGGGGGGGAGCGAATGGGTCCCCCCCCCAGGAGGTTTTCAATGACTTTTTATTAGGCAATTTTAGGTATAAAGATCTTGTTTTATGTCAATCTAAATTTTTTTCAAATAGTTTGAAACAAATTACAGGAAAAGTATTCAACATACAGCATTTTAAATAACAAAAAAATCAGTAGTTTTTTAATTTTAAATATTTAAAATTAATTTGAGGAGCCATCAGAAAGTATACTAGCTGCTTGGAATTGTTTTGTGTGATTAAGTACTTACCGGATAGGCTTAAAATGAACTTCCTAGCGTTAGACTTGTAGACTAGGCTACACGGTAGGAGTAGTGTTGTCAATTCGTGCATTGAGCTGGTGATTCTCTACTATCAGCTGTGGGAATTGTCTCTTGTCTGGCAACACCGCAATTTTTCAGAGCCTCCTAATTTGGTGGCTTGAATTATAGTGCTTACTTATGTCATTGCCAAGGATGATGTGCGGACTACCCTATTCCCCTTTGTTCCTGTTCACCAACCCTGTCCCCCCCTCCCAACCTATTAAGCCATCCTTGGTGCTGAACGATGATCAGACGAAGTATGGTCTGAATTAATTTGAGAGGGAGATTCCTATTTAATGCTCTGACTTTATTTTATGTTTTGAATAATTTCAGTTTTCTGACAGATTGAAACTTTCGACATGTGAGCTCATTTCAATGATTTTTGTTGCTCAATTGACCCTAAGAATGTATTAGAAATCTCATGAAATTCATCCTCTAGGCCTCTTTGTCTTGTTACTCCCGTATTTCAGCAATGACAATTATTATTTTTGTAGCTTATAATTCGTTTTCACTTCCAAAGCAATTAGCCTACATTCCATTAAGGCTTGGCGCTGTGGCTCCGATTGAGACTCGAGTCCCAACTCGAAGCAACAAACCTGTAACTTCAATCCAGTTTACTCTGTTCTGCTAGTGCTGCACTCTTGTGGATTAGTATTTAACTAGCTAACTCACAAGTCGCCCAGTCTTCCATTTCTATCATTAGTTTGTCATCCGGTCTGTTCAACTTTATGTGATTCCACATTCCAGATCCCATGCAAATCCTAGAGCCAAGCGCGCGCGCTCAGTCTTACAAATCTATCAACAGTTTACTTGGCTGACTATTCTACTTACAATTGTTCATGCATTGTCCACTGAAATGAGCGGGAATTCTAGTCCACTCACTTTATACGCTTCTGCTTGCAAACCCCCCTCCTCTCCTATGTTGGATACACCTATGGCCAATATTAATAATATTGTGATAATATTATTACTAATTAATTTTGCAATATCTTTTTTAAAGAAATATGAAAAGAAAATAATTGAAAACTTATTATTGAATATTGAAATTACATATTAAAAAATTCATGTTAAAAGTTGTTGTTTTTTAATCTATGAACGTTTTTTATAATCAACTTAACTACTGCAGATAAAAAATCTATCAAGTTTTAAATTACATCTATTCTATAGAAAGCGATGAACCCAACGTGCAATTCATCATTAGTAGTCCCCTTATTTATTTTTGTCAATTCTATTTCAATTTAAAAAAATTCAGTTTGACGATTTTCGCACTCATTCTCTGAATATTGAAAATGAAACGGGAAGTGTTGAAACTGAAAGTGAGTTGAGTATTGACAGAGAGAAAGGTAAAGAGTGTGCTGGCTGGCGACATTGGAGATTGATTGATTGTGTAGCGAATATGAAATTGGAGAGAATAGAAAGAAAGAAGAAACAGTGGTTCTCGGTGTTATCTGCTATGTAAATGTTTACTTTTAAGCAATTAATTACTCTGCTTTTGACATTTTTATGGTGTTTACTTGGTAATTTGTAGAATGTTCTAGTTGTTTGATTAGAGATTAATGGAGTCTTATCGAATATTGTGGAAAGTTCTAGTTTCCTTGATTTATTTATTTAGAAGTTGGTAGAGAAATCTAGAGATATCTCAATTATGATAAAGTATATAAATAGAGGAAGTCTCTTGTAAATAAGTTCAGTTGTCTTTGAAATTCGTTGTGATAAACAAGTTTGACAGTTCTATATATACTGTGCCTATATAGTGATAATTCTTTCTCTGTGCCTTTAGTGACAATTCTTTTTCCTGTTTAATTCATACCAGTGAGCTACTGAATAGTTTTTATTGTATTACGGACTAGTGCTACGTAAGTTAAGTGTTCTTTTTTGACGTTTCTTTTTTGAATATTACTGAACAGTGAGTGTTGTGATTATTTGTGTAAATAAAGTGCGAGTGATAAATTTAAGTGTTGCCAGCGTTATTTTAGACATAGAACCCGTAACAGATTGATTGTTATAATCTCACTTTGCCAGGTCTTGAAAGACATATGGCAAACATTGAATATCAATTACATTTTACATGAAATTATATCACAATAAAAATTGAAAATTATAAGAGGAAAAACGGAAATTTTTTTTAGAGAATAAATGAAAAAAAAAACTACTAGAGTGGTATTCAATAATATGATACACAGTATTTTTGATAAGCATGCCCCAATGGTTACTGCTCATGTTAATTAAGCGAAAGCCGGTGCCTTTGATAAATGAGGAAATTCTTACTGACAGACGTGAGCGTGATAAAGCCAGAAGAGTATTTAGCAGAACTGGTAATTAAAATGACTTCAACATTTTAAAAATTTGGCGTAATCGTGTGAAATCACTTTGTCGCAATGCTAACCTTCGGTTCTATCACAGACAGTTCAATCTTGGTAACTCAACATCAACTCTGTGGGATAATGTTACCAAACATTAGAGAGAGAGAGAGAACAGAGTGCGATAGACTGTCTGGTTACAGTTATGTGTCAAACTAGCAATCAAGCTAGGCTCTGCATATGTGTGAGTGTGTAGGCCTTGCATATATGTGAGTTTAAGTGCTAACGAAGTTGCGTATGAAAGTGTTTGACTCATTGACTGCTAAAAGACTTTGTAGTGCAAGAAAACTTTGGGCTAACGTAGCGAAAATATATCAGAGATTTTAATAATATATTTTTCATTTCAATCAAAAATAAAGTTTTTCTGAAATAGAAAAAAGATGATGGAAATTTAAAAAAAATAAATATCTTTTTAACAAAATAATACTTTGTTACATTGATCCTGAAAACTCCACTATTCTATGTATTACAACCGTTCATAAGATCAATTGCCCCACAAAAAATTGAAAAAATTCAACTTTCAGCGCTCATATCTCATATCTTGTAATATATAACATTTCAATAGCCTAATCATCTCCAACCAAAACTCCGACCAAACCCCTATTGCAGAGCCTTAATCGAGGAAACGCACAATTTTTGTAAGGTATTCTAATGAAAATGAAAAAAAACATTGAAGACATCACCCTCTACAACAAACCGACAACAGTAAAGTTTTTCTTATTCATCCTCTCTCTGTATTACATTGGAAAGTTCTCTGACAGGCTTTCTATACTGCTCTGGATTTCAGGTTTTAAAATATTAAATTTGTTTTTTCTAGGAGATATTTACTGTGAATCAAGGCACTCACCCAATCTATCTACGTCAAAAACTAATCACAAAATGGGACAAGGTAATTTTTTCTGCAGTTATCATGTGTATTATAGTTTAGTGGTCGATTTATCGTGGGTTGTCGAGCTGTCAGGTTATTTACCAAGGAAACTCAGAACTCAAGTTATTATTTATAGTATGAGACACTAGAAAAATCTTAAAGTATAGGGTGATTACAAAAGATTTCCCCAATTTTGAGGGGCATTAATATTGTAAAACTCAGATACTTACAAAACTTTTTAACTATTCATATAAAGAACTAAATTCAATTTTTAATATTAATATCGAGTGACCTGGCTGGCTCAGGTCTGGTGTCAGAGTTATCGGGCCGCACCTGAACAAGTTCAGGGCCTCTTACGTGACTTAACGACTGTTTTTTAGGCAGCCGGGACCAACAGGCTTAACGTGTCCTCCAAAACACGGGAGTGGCATCAGTAAAAATCTTTCAGTCAGACGGGGATCGACCCCAAGAACTTTGAGTTAGCAAGCTAGCGTTAACCCATTAGGCCACTCCATTTTTAATAAATAATAATCAGAAGCTTTCATAAATATTCAATCTGATCGCCACCAGAAGCCCAAATGATATTTAAGCGGTAAACAAATTTTCCACACTTAGCTATTGGTCTGGTGCTATTGTTGCAGTGGCTGCAGTTATTTGTTATTTTTGTTCCTTGACATAGGCTTACTCATGATTTCGTTTCTTCTTGATTAGAGGAAAAGATTAACAATTTCTTATTGGATAAAGTACCACCGCATTCGCACCTACCTGTTTGAGAATTTTTAGATGACAAATTAGGTACAGCTTCTATGGACAGGCCGCATATGAACTGACAAAAAGGTTTTTCTTCGCTGCCCTACAATTAGCCCTGATTCACTACTTCTTCTTATAGATTGTGGAAGTTGAATTGATTCCACACTGATGAACTTTGAACAAGAATAACTGTAGTCATCGAAACCATAACATTGGACATGTTGCTTCAAGTGTGAGAAGAATTCGAGTACCACATAGTTGTTGTTTGGGCTTTTGATTGTGTCACATTTGACATTATTGTGAAATTCTGATCACTTATGACAATTTTGAAAGTGATATTTCTTATGAATGACCAAAAGGTCTTTTAAATACCTGCGTTTTTTAATTAAAGCCCTTCGAAATTGGGACATTTTTTGCAATCACCTGGTATTCTAAGAAAATGATTCAATGCAGTTGTAATGAATACATCTGTGGTAAAAGTCCATCTATAAAAGGTAAAAGTCAATGCATAAAAGGTTAAAGTCTTCGATGTGTAATACAAATATTCAGTAAAATTTCTTAATATTGAGTGGTTTCCCACACTTTACTAAAACTTAGGACAGCTGAATAATTCTGTACTGGAATTGGTTTGAACGTTAATCCCAACTCAGCTCTTCTTAACCCATGAAAAAGAGAAGTGTGAGTAGTGTTTGGTATCATCATATTTTTACCAAATTGGTTGTAAATTTAGTTTGATAATATACTGAAGTATTGTCTATCGACAAATAATTGGCCATGCTCTGAGATTAGAATTCCACCCAATTCATGAGCACATTAATTTTCATCAATTCTGCATTTCTGCACATCTTGTATACCTATATTGAAATTTTATTCTCATTCGCATTTGTGAGAAATATGGCTATAATATAATACTTATTTTTCAGACTACCGACTGGAGAGATTTTAGACCGCCAGAAGGAACAACAGATCTTTGGATATTCAGATACGAAGCTCTTTGGAAGTTTGTACAAGTGGCACGATCTATTATCATACATAACAGATTAGTAAAACGATTGGAATTATTGAAGGTATTTGTCCTCTCACAGTGTACATCATTAGTATTGGTAGAAATCTTTCACTTTAAATTAACGAATATTTTGTGAATTCCATTAAGAGGCTTAATACATTTGGAAAACGTATGAAAACATGTATTCCATTTTACACTGTTAAGAACGGCATTTTTGAAGACTTGCGGAAATGTTTTCAACTTGTAAATGAA
The DNA here is from genome assembly GCA_948455865.1 of Conomelus anceps. Taxonomy (NCBI): domain Eukaryota; kingdom Metazoa; phylum Arthropoda; class Insecta; order Hemiptera; family Delphacidae; genus Conomelus; species Conomelus anceps. The sequence continues at coordinate 59,550,231 of OX418217.1, read as the reverse complement.
CATGGCTGTTTATGACCATTATAAAGTCATAAAATCAAAATTTGGATGTTGAAAAACTAATTTCCAGATTATTCTCAAATTTTATAGTTTTTTTTTCAAGTTTATTGGTTGACAAATAATGCCTGAAACAGCCCGAACACTTGTTCTTGAGCTTTCATCGCATATGGGCCTCTAAAATCTGATTATAGCAGCTCAGCTAAAATGCCTCTTAAGTGAATAGGCTCGTATAGCAAGTACAACTTCCACAATTTACCAGAATATGACAAATATTTTTTGAATTTCTTTACATTAATATCTTATACATTCTTTAAAAATTTTAACTCCTGTCAATAGAGGTTCAAAACCATTTTCATATGTAAAAACAGTAAAGCTGAATTTTACACTATCATTTAAATACCCCTCTAGCTCATCTCAAAAGTGTACACTTAGTATGGGAAATGAGATATCTCTTGATGGATGCTAGGATTAGAATGTATATTATATATTTTTTCAATCATAGTCTCTATTGAATAACAAGAGTACTAAAATAATTTTTTTTAATTGTCAGCAGGCTGAAAAGCCTAAGACAACGTTAAACATAATTAAAAATAGTATACAACAATGAGATGTCATAAAGATAACAAAAAATGTCAAAGAACCTAGTCAATGCTCAAATGCTAATCTTGAATATTATTATTCAAGTAATAATACACTAATCAAATACACTTAATTTAATACCCTAATCTCTTAATGAACCATAAACAATGTGATACAAAATGTTTATGTTACTTTTGTAAAACTCACCGAGCTTGTAGAATGGGGTTTGTATCCAGTCATGTATATTTCTTTTTAAAACGTTGAGGGATATCTAATGGACATGGAGCGTTGACTTATTGAAATTTTTTGTCCAATGGTTTCAAAACTGTTGAGCGATTTCAACAATCTCTGATGCTCAATATAAATTTGTCTATTGCTTCTAGTAGTGAAGGCGTGAACATCATTTCTTGTTTGATAATTGTGCAGATTTTTCTTAGTGTAGAGTATATAATTATAAAGATCTATTACCATCAAAGTTTGTTATTTATGAATAATGGCTTGCAGTGCTCTAAATATGGTGACTCAGTTATACCTCTCAGGGCTTTTTTCTATAGAAGTAGAATTTCATTTATATGCAAAGAATTGCCCCATAAAAGTATGCTTCTCAGCAGACAGTTCATGCAATTTAGTGCTCAAATATTTGATATGAGGCTCTCAAGTATTTTTGGATTCATATGAATACCAAGCAATTTGACACTAGATGAACTCATGTTACTGTGAGGCAGTGGTGAAATCTCTGAGCATGCTTAGCATGTGCCACATGCCTACCAAATAACGGAAAAATAAAAGATGAAATTTTGTTGCCAAAACTATCCTAACAAGTTGAGATATTAATGAAATATCAAATATTCAGTATTACCAATATTCAGATATACCAGTATGTTTTAAAATATGAAATAAAAGATGAAATTTTGTTGCCAAAACTATCCTAACAAGTTGAGATATTAATGAAATATCAAATATTCAGTATTACAAATATTCAAATATACCAATATGTTTTCCATCACAATTGTACACCATCAAAGTAATTTGACGCCTCTCTGGAGTCTCTGCCCAATTTATGCTGTCAAGAGCCTTTTTAGACAAGTTTTAGCAAAAACCTTGTATGTGTGCAGATATCCATTTAAATATAGGCCCACAATTTTGCATATACTGTGCTTGTGGTGTAGGGATCGCATGCCAAGTAGTTCATTCTCATTACATATGCTATCACCCCCATGAAGGTGGTTGTTGCTGTGTGTGTGAACACTATTAAGGGGAAATGTGACTTGATTCTAATGCTATTTAATAACCTTCTTGAGGACTTATCTGATTTAAATAACAAAACTGTAGAAGAAGCTCAAGGTTTTACCAATGAATACTATTCAAATCGACTTCAATAGATCTGAGATTGAACTACTTGATAGGGGATTAAAACAACATTAACATTCATCATAACATCTTACAAAAAAATTGACTCAAAATATCATAGACACAGAAACGGAATACAAATAGCCATGTACAGGTAGCAAGACACAACTTCTGGATAAAACAATAAGAAGACCATAACATTCCATCAGCACACAGCAGTAACAAATAACGTAGACCTGGCAGACTACAAAAAATCCATATACCACACAATTTTACTATCTTCTCTTGTCATTGCAAATCTTTATACCATTGTACCCATATGTGAAACACTTCTTCATCTTAAATAATGCTCTTGCAAATCAACCCACTACCTGAACAGGTCCAAGAAATCTTGGATCTCACCACACTAGTTACTTCACAAAATTACTTCACATACAACAATACATTTTATTCACAACCTCATGGCCTTCCTATAGGTTACCCAATTTCTTGCATAATGAGAATTTTCCTTTTCAATCATGTTGGGGGAGCACTCATTGACTGAGAGTTTCAATGGGTTTTGAATCCATGCCAAACCATCCAAGTTGTCATCAAAATATTTTTGAAAACGAGATTTGAGAATTTCCAAGTGTTTAAAAAAGCATTTATTTCATTGGTTGGAATAGTTAGATCCATTTCTTCATAATAATCTTAAGATTACTATTAGGAAATACCTTCAAATTGTCACTTTTCAGACCACCCACCCTCATACAAACTTAGCTTCTAACAAGCAAAACTGTAAGGACTTCATGTCTGAGCTCAAATATTCTGGTCAAAGTTCCTCTTGATAACCAGCAAGCTTTAGTATGAAACAGTAGATCTGTGTGTTCTGAGCCCATATCTTCACAGAGAATCTTAAAAACTTGTGACTTTAAAGGCTGTCCCTCAATGATATTGACTGTTTTAACGACCTCATGCTAAACTTTATTAAGCTCTGGAGTCATACATTTTGCTGCTAAAGCCTTCCTATGAATTATAAAACATGTCCAGCTAGCTTTTGGAGCTACATTTTTGATCAACCCGCGAATTTCAGTGTACTTTCCTGACATAGCCTGAGCTCCATCAGTGCTAATTCCTACTCATTTGCTCCAAGACATGTCATTATCCTTCAAAAATGTATCAATCATTTGGAAAATACCTTCACCAGTGGTATCAGCTGAAAACGACTCACCAAAAAGCAACTCTTCTCACATTGCCTCACCAGCAACGAATCTTATATAACATATTAAATGTGCATCTCTATGAAGATCTGTAGTTTCATCAACTTGTATAGCAAAATGGGAATTTTTCACCTTTTCCATCAATTGCACACAAAGATCTTCCAAAATGGCAGCTGTACATCTTGATACTGTATCATTTGACATTGTTATGGCCTTCAAGTGTTGACCAATGGATTCTCCAAACATAGTCAAAGCAATATTGATTGCTACTGGTAATATTAGGTCTTCTCCAATTGTGTGCACTTTTTTCTTCTGAGCAATTCTGTGAGAAACCTCTTTTGATGCAAACAAAGCCTTTGAAGGTACACTCTTGTAATGTTGAAAAAAACATTTTTTTGTTATTTAAAAACTTAAGTTTTTGTTCAAAAAAACTCCAGATTTATTTGAGAAAGTTCCATGCTTATTGTCTAGATGTCTTTTCTGTTTGGTTTCATGCTGTCAGAGGCCAGGATGGCAAGACAGATCACACACTGGGGCCGTTCTTGGCCATTAATGCTTGTTTTTGTAAACCCTAGTGATAAATAACTGGCATCATACTTCTGCACTTTGCCTACACTTGGTACACTTGGAGGAGTGTCGCTGGCATTGTCAGTTTGACCTGGACTGTCACTGATGCCACTACTTGTACCTGCCTTCACCATTGTGTCTCCACTTCTACCACTTGTCACAAGAAATCTTTTCATTTTGATAAGTTATTGATAACTAGCAAACAAATAAAGTTAACTTTTCAAGTGAATTAAACGACTTGCAGTCAAATTTGACTGCAAGTCGTTTAATTCACTTGAAAAGTTAATATTAACAATGCAGTTCGTCATGGAACAAGAAATCCAGGAAATAAAGTTAGTTTAATATTAATTAATATTATCATGCATTTATGGTATTGTTGCTCAATCAGCCAATTGAGTGAGTGGGTTGTACAAATGACCAAATTAATGACAGGTCAATGAACTAGTACCCAGCCCAACGCCATTTATGGCTGCAGTTACATTGGATGCAAGTTGGAACTCATATGAGTTGAATTTCACTTGTGTCTACTGCTTACTAGTGCAAGTAAAATAATATCTATAAAATAGATTCAGATGCACCAAATACACATGTGCAGTGTAACCAGCCTAATAGGGTTTATAGGTAATGTATTATTTACTCGTACTTGTAGGCACAAGTGAAATTCAACTCTTACTAGAAGTTCCAGCTTGCATTCAATGTGACTGGCCTAATAGCCCAAGCTAAACCTTGAAACTTTTTAAACAGAGAACTGCTATATTCAAAACTTGTTCTCTTGCAATTGCACTTGTAACTGAGACTGAGCAAACAGCAGTGCAGAACAGTGTTTCCAATTGATGGAAAATAATATCCCACACAGAGTCACCAAATATCCCACATTCCTCCATGACTTTTCCCACAAAATATCCCTCACTTTCCTGCTATTTCTCTTGAATATTGCAACTGGGTTAGTCTCAAAAAATAATAATACAACTAAATTAATAACTTGTTTACATTAAAACCTTACGAAATAATTCATTCAAGAAGTGATTGAGATAGAAGAGGAATATTAATTTTAAAAGCATATGATTACAAAAAGTAAGGGCAGCTCATAGTATTTTTTATAAGATAACAAGGCCTAATTTATATTTGAAATTAGAAAATCATACTTTTTTAATAGTTAAAAATGGAGTATTATTAAAACTTGTATAGTACCCAGATATAAGTAATAACAGAATATCCAAACTCTAACATTCACCATAGTAGGATTTATTATAAATCTCAGGCTTGGAACAAAAGATGTTGTCACATCTACAAGCCACTCTTGCAAGTCAAAACACTTGTAGTGGTTAAACAGCTGTTTTGTAAGTGTGTAATTTTAATTTTTGTTGTTTGTGTCTTTGTGTATGGTGCTACCCCAACAGTCCAGAATTAGCTTGTTTTTTGGTAATCTGAACTTGAACCAGCATGAATGATGATCAATCTCCCTCCCTTCCCTGTTGGCTCCTTCCTTGAAGATTGAAGTGTTCCATCAGTCCATGTATTTTTTACTGTATGTCCAGCATTAATCCAGGTTTTGTCTAGAAATACAACTTTATTTAGATCTTTCATGATCAAACATAAAAAATTACAGTGCCAGTTCACAGTGTCATTCCTCTCTATCAAAAGTCCTCAATTGTTAATTTTTTCCAATGGGACCCCAGATTCTTTAAAATTTTCTCAATGTAGAATCACTCCCATTAAAAATATTATCTTCTTCAAGAGTTTTTTTTTCAATTTCATCAAAGTTGGAAGCTCCTTCTTCTCATAATAGGCACATACATGTCTTCTAATTGCATCCTCTGAAAAATTGTCCAAACCACTCTCAGGGCTTGGAAGAATTTGATGCTTTCCAGGTGTTTTGATGATTGTCTCATTTGATATTTTAGAAACAGTAAATCTGCTTATTTGAAGTGTGTTTGCCACTCTGTGGGTAATTTGTCAAAGAGGAATGAGAGGGCCATTATTAGCAGCTTTTCTCCTAAAATAATCACACAATCTTTCAATGAGCATATGAGATTGAGAGTTGAATACTTTTCCCTGTTCAATCATTGCTGCAGTATGCTCTTGTCCAGACATGATAACAAATTTGTAGAAAGAGTGCCTCTGAACTCGAACACAGTACACAACTCACTTGTTCTACTGAATACACAGAACAATAGAACTGACATGAGGTCATCTAGACATGGCAAAACATGCTGGTGGGGAGAGCTGAGAGGTGTAACAAGCGTTTCCATGCAAGAGAGAGTCCAGCAGAGGGGAGTAAATGCTGCTATGTGGTGAGAGTGAATTGTAAGGGATAGAGCATCAGGTCTTTCTCTCGTGTCATCTCCATCTGTGATGGAAGTAATTCAAGCTGTTAAGTTCGAAATATCAGACCTGTAAAATAAACTAGTTCTACTATGGTTTGTAGCTGGAACCATATCATAATTTTCACTTTGCAAAAAACATTTGAAGAAGTCCTGAAGCTTCTGCAGCTCTATCAATGTTTTCACTCCTAATCTTTGTGAGTGTTGCAACAATGTCAGGCAGTGTTGGTTCTATTACTGTACAGAAAGCATACTGACATATCCAATGAGCATCACTGAGTTTCTTTAGTTGAGTTACCTTGATTTTTAAATCGTTTTGAACTACTCATAAATATGTACAGAGATTGTGTGGTGTTGAAAAAATGTTTTGCTGATCTAATCCCTTGACAAACAGCAACTATGACTATATTCAATTGGTGATTCATACAGTGAGTGTAAATTGCTTGTGGTACTTCAGATGAAAGAAGAGCCTGGACTCCAGCACAAGCACCACTCATTATGGAGGCACCATTGTAGGTTTGTGCTTCACAATTGTGGTTGTCAATTCCACAAACTGCAAGTTCCTGTTTTATGATTTCAAAAAGTGTTTTGGCATACAATTTATTAGCAGGATAAAATCCTGAAAATTGTTCATGAATTGCTCCATTCAAGTACAGTTTCCAAAACGTTGTTTGCCATTGCTTGAAATAGTTCACTGTGAAAGTCTTGGTGGGTATATTTGAAGCGTGCATTTCCATAAGGTTGTAAGTACAAAAATTAAATTTTTCAGGAGACCAAAATACACTTTTGTGCAAAACCAAATATTTATTGTACTTTTAAACATTTATTGTACTCTTCAACACATGTAAAAACTATATATTCATTTAAAAAAAAGTATTTAAAGGTCAATACCTCATAAAATGAAAAATGAAACTGTCTTTCATGAATAGCTGGTCAAAACATTGAAAGTGCTTACATGCAACTGTTGCTCTATTATTCCTGTTCAGTTCTCCTGGTGGTGCTTCTTTAAGTATATCCTCAAAGTATGTGTGTTCTTCTGGCAAGGAAGCATCTTGATATCTTGTTTTTTCTTTACTGGAAGTGCCCATCTTGTCCTTGTTGAAGGAAGCTGAAGATTCCAGAAATTTTCAATACTCACTCCATTCTTGATCACTCTTAATTGGATCACTCCAGCCTGCTGCTTCTGATGCACCTTTAGATATCATAACACTTACAAATTCAGCAACTTTGCAGTGAAGCTGCATAGCTTTTGAAATCCCCACCTTTTTGTATCCAGGAATGCATGTGAGATGTCCTTGAAGTTGTGGAATTGTTCCATTAATGTGCAGGTGAATGGAGTTTTCTGTGCTGCACTTGTAATAATTTCAACCAAATCCATCAACATGTTTGGAGAGCAGTTTCTTCTTCATTTTTCTATCAATGCAAAGTCCCTATCACAGCTTAAGAAAGTGTGATACATGCAGCTTACATTCAAATCTGGACTCAAATACATCTTGTCCTTAATCTTTGCTCTGCCATAATGGCTCTCCTCTACTGGAAAGCTCTTTATGTGTTCAATAACTTTTTGAGTCCATTCTACCTTCTTTTAATTTGGACAATGCCCTCCCTTCTTATCAGAACAATCCATTTTACCCTCTAAAGTCTTCTGACCTAAGATTTGTGCTCTCCTTGGAGTAATGCCAAATGTGTTACAGAATGTTTTCATACATACTTTGACTTCAGAACCACCTCAAAGTTGTAGAAAGTACAAAAATGTATGCTAATGTCTACTTTCACTGGGGTGATCATACTTACCATGTCATCTCCTTTTAATAATTTGTGGATGTACAAGTTGTTGAAGATAGGCTTGTTGTCTATCATAATCTCCTATGTCAGAAGTTCTTGAAGAGTTTTTTGTGAAAATCCAAGCTGATTGATCTGCAAGCAAAAGCACATTTGCAGGTGACCTGAAACATAATATAAAATAATTATTGTTCCAAAACACAAAATACTGTACACTATTTACACATATCACACACTAAAATATAATATTAAAGTTACTGTACTGTTCAAACTTGTGTAGTATGTAAAGTAGAGGCCTATAGTAAAAAATTGCATTTTTACAATGTACAGGGGCAATTTATTTTGTGACAGGTTAGCATGACATGCTTGCAGCTTGATAATGTAATTGTTTTATCATGAGCAGCTCAGTTGGAGTGCTATCAGACTGACACTTAATAATTGATGATATTTTTCCTATTGCACTGTGGCTTCTGAGTGTGTAGTTGTCTGCTGCAGAGCATTGAATCCCATAATGTATTCTTCTTCTTCTTCTTCTTCTTCTTCTTCTTCTTCTTCTTCATCATCATCATCATCATCATCATCATCACTCTCAGCCTCCTGGCATGAACATGTAGATGCCACTATGACTTGTTGTCAGTCATATTGTCATATCCACCATCATTTTTTCACTGAGCCATTGACTAACATTTCAAACATTCTAACTTGTCAACATTCATACTGCCAAGCATTTGCAGGATTTCTTCATTTGTTATTGATTCAAATTGATTTTTTCTTCATTATTATTTTCTTCTGGTGGACAAACTGCAGGGCAAAGTTTTTCGAAGACTTAGTTAACATTGACTTTTGAACTTATCCTATGCATCAGCTACCATATACTGGGTGGCCCATAAGTCAGTTGTCACTAGCAATTTTTTTAGACAATGTTTTGACTAGCCTAATTTATTGTAGTCTGTTGTGAACTTGACTACAGTTGTGAACTTGACTACAGTTAAAGCTAGAGACACACATATCCGCATCGCGTCCGCACAGTGCCAAGGCCGTGTGTAGGCCATCGCACGGCCTCGGATTTGAACAAAGCAATTGAACCTGCTAGTCCCCACTACTCCGCACCGTCAGCGCAACTACATCACCGCACCGAGCCCGACTAGTTCAGTTTACATTTGACGGGCACGGTGCGGTGTCTGTGACAATTATCTAACCTTTTTCTAGCCTGTTTCTAATCTCTTTCTACATGGATATAGGGAAGTTGATTGAATCAGTATGTAACTTTCCTGTGCTGTATGATCAATCACATTAGTGATGATAAGGATCGCAGTTGCGGATCTAGGGGGGGGGGGGGGGGGGGGCTATGTGCCTTGACAAACTGCTGAACCAAGGCAACACTAGATATACAGGCCGTAGCACTGCTGCCGTGACGTCACGATACGCGACGGCCAGCAGCATTCCTACAGCCCGCGCCGCTATGGCTACGAACGCATTTATGTTCTATTTCCTCACATAGAATACATATTAGTAGAAGAATAATGAAGTAACCAAACACTTGGGCAATCAACAATATTGGATGCTTGAGAAATAAATCATAGAAATATTACAATACATTTATTTGAAAAATTGAAAATTACAAACTCTTGAAATTAAAGTCTAATAAATGATTATGAACTCAGTTTTGCAATTTTCCTTTTTTTGCATGACTTAGCATTATTACCCACGGAAGGTGATTTTTCTTTTTTCTTGGATTGCTTTTCTGTAATTCTTTTACGATAATTGTTCAATAAAACGTTGCTGAAGTGAAATACACATTTTTTTACAAGAGTGTCGAAATATATTCCACAATTGTTACATTTCTCATTTTGAAAACTGCCCACTGCATTCAACACAATATGCATAAGTAAACTTCGATGGGAATTGCAATTTAAAAAATCTTGCTCATATCTATCTCCAATAAGAACACAAAAAACCTTAAAGCCACTTAGTATAATATTAACAACTCGATCTGAGGGATACTTTAGGCCTCCCCTGTCTATCACATTGAAATAATAATTACTTTCTTTGGGAATTACATTGGAGGAAATATTGCCATTGGAAACCAACTTATCCATACATGTTTTACAATTAACATATTTACAAATAGTTTTACATATATAACCACCAATGTACGCTAATCCTAACATAGTTTCGTCACAAATAGTAATTTCATCAGCCTCAAACTGTACATTTTCAAACAATTCTATAACTTTACTGGATAACGGTACATCATTAACTGCCTTGTTTGCCAACTCAAAGTTAAACATTTCGCTAAGAGGAACCTCATCATACATAGAGGAGTAAGCCTTAATTATACTAAGAGCTTTAAGTTTCTTTTCAGATTCTAGAACTTGTTGAACACTTATACTGTAGCAAGCCCCGCTCATTAATCTATATTGTCCAAACCTTTCTTCCAAATCGTCTGTTTGAAATTTTCCTAATAATATATAGTGATAATTTAATTTATTTTTCAAGTAGCTAACAACATCTAATAATGCTTGTAAAGTGTGACTCAAAGCGATTTGTGTCTGTTCAGTCAGTTTTCCATGGTTCTTAACGTTTGGTCTAGTTAAATACGAATCGCCTTGAAAAGAAATGTGTTTCCATTTATTCACCCAAAAGAGAAAATTCTTCAAATATGAAACGTTTTCATCATTTAGATTGAAGATAGCATCTTGATTTGGGTCTTTAAACCTATCTCCTTTGAAAGCATGTTTAACGTTTACTATTTTCCACCACTTTAAGACAGTTTGTAAAAACATTATTGTTCCATTGTATTCATCAGTTTGTTTTGCCCTACTTCTCTCCTGAAGAGCGGCGATATTTTTTTCGTCAAAAAGCCTACAGCATAGGCTGACATTTTGCCGTTCTAAAGAAGTAGGAAACAAAACTTTTTTGCTCAATGCAGGAGCAAGTTTAATTAAATTATTTTCCTCTTCCCTGTATAATATTTTTAGATGAGATATACACGCAAACTGCTTTTTCTCTGATGCTAAATCTTCGATATCAGGGACAATAAAGGTTTGATTCGAGTCAGTTTGGTTTAACCAGTTATTTCTAATACATTTAAAAAGATGTACCGTATCAAAAAGAAGAAATATAGATTCAGATTTGTCAAAAGGATTTTCAAAACAGGTCTTTAAACTACCTCCACAAAGTAACTGAAACATTGATCTGTTCACGCTATTATTGTCGGAAATAATGGTTAATACTTTAAACCCTATTTCATGTAACATTTTCAAAATTTCCAACACTGTCTCATGTAAGTAATTTGCTGTTAAATTTGTACAAGGAAACAAACCTACAATTTCCTTGTTTTTCTTGACAATACTAGATATCATGAAAGTTTGTACTGTAGTAGCCAGTGATACATCATTTTTGTCTACATTAGAATTTAAAGCTACACCTTCAAGCTTGCCTCCTCTATAACTCAACTCCGGTTTGACATAAACCTCATCTAATAAAAGATTACACACACGATCATTATCACTCAGCAATGCTGCTTTTTTCCTCAAATATTCCCAATGAGAATTGTCAATCCCGGATTTTCCCACACCAAGCTTAGATGTGAATGTTTTTAGGTAGGCAGGATGGGGCATTGTCAAAAAATTGGATTCCCTTATTTTCTTATAAGCACCAGGAAATGCAAAAAATACTGACGCAAACCAAGCAAGTGTAGTTGCACAGTAAGATACTTTACTACTCACAGCTAATTTTAACTGCTGTTTGCAAAACATTAGTTTGTCTATTATTTTATTGTCCTCGAATCTGTCTGCAATATCATCAACTAAACAGTTAATTTCATCTAAAATGTTTTGAATACTCAATTTAAAACAACAAGTCGAATCAAATATCAATGAACACACGTTATGCAGTTGGGTCCATTTTTTTATGTTTCCATCTTTCACTAAATTTTTCAGCGATGGGTTGTCATTGATAAGAATTCCATTACTGAATGCTCTTATTTTCAGTTCATTGTCAATTAATACACTTGACTCAAGTTCCGGTGTATCTTTTTTAGTCGATCTAATTTTAAAAATATATATGCTATCATGGTTGAATGTTGTAAACACATTTGTGTTTGTTTTTTTAAATTTATCATTCCAGTTACCTTTTAGTTTATCAAAGTTTTCAATGATGTCTTCCGCTTCTTCTGCCATTTTTTTCTTCTCAATTCGGGTCTCGATCTCTTGTTTTCGTTTGATAGGGTCTTTTCTTGGAACAGGTAACTCTTTTGATAAATACGACGGTAAATGTTCAAAACGAGTAGGATAGGCATCTTGTGTCAATTTTAACCGATCGCGTTTTACAGTCAAAGTGGAGCCATCTGCTCGAGTAACAGTATCTTCCCGCACAATAAATCTATCATCAAAATGTAAAATACACACCACTGATCTCTTTGAAGGATTAAAGTCTGCTCGCGGAATCGCTGTTAACCATATTTGTTTTCGAACTTCATCCTTTGGGAATTGAAATACAGTAATATTTGTGGAGTGGTTGGAAGAATAATTACTGGTACACCCGGTAACACAACATGTAGAAGGCATAACTGCTATTACTTACTACAAGTTAACTAGTACAACTATATACTACTATTAGGCTATAGTTGTATAATTGCAGTGAACCATTGCAAACAGCACACTTATCAATTTTTAAAATAACTATCAGATTACAGGAGCTGATGTCTATGAAAGGTTATATTTTGTTTTCGCAAAGCGAGGGAACAGACAGCTCATCATTCTAATTAACAGACGACGGGCAAGCACTGCCATCGCGTACGATGACGTAGCGTCTGGAGTGGAGGGGAGCATTACGGCCTGTCTATCTAGTGTTGCCTTGGCTGAACACACCAGATTCAGCCATAATTCAACCAAAATTTTCTAATAAACTTTAAATGAAAATCAATTTTATCGCTGATATGGTTCAAAGCACTATTCAATTCAATTCAATTTATTTAACACACTAAAAACGTACACAAAAAAAAACAAAATAAAAATAACAAACAGACAATTACAAATAAGTGGCTCCATAGTGGTGTGTGCAGGAAAACGAAACTTATCCAACTATGGCAAAGCCATGTATTAGGATAAGTGAAATAGGAGATGAAAAAGGAAGGGGAGTTTGAAAAAGGAGAAAGAAATTGGTATGAGGAAGCAATTTTAATTTCAACTTTTTTTTAATATTAATTTCATTTTTATAAAAAAAATCAGTTTTAGATAAAAAAATAAAACTTCACCATTTGGGTGTTGTTTTTCAAATTTTTCATCACCCCAAATATAATTTTTCATCCACTCTTAATTGTTATTATTTTCCTAATATTTGATGTTGAATTTTGTTCAATACTTCCGATTATTATTTCAATAAATTTAATAGAATTGAATCAATTACTAATTTCAAGATTTTTAATTTCATTAATTATTACCTACGGACTTTACCATGAATAAATAAATAAAGTAATCAAATGATCGAAGTGATTAGGAGAATAGTTAGCTATAACATTTTTTTTGGAGGATGAAGCCCACATAGGTCGGAGACCTGTGCGTGGGTAATGAGTTGGATGATGGTGATTGATGAGTTGGACCTACAGTTTCAGGTGGGTTCCGAACTACCGGGAAGTGATTTTACAGCAGAGAACAGTGCCTTTTTACTGGCCAATCTAATCGGTCACCGTTTCGAACAGGACCTACGAGAACGCAGCTTATCTCTATCTGATTGAACAGATACCTGCTACGGCTCGCGGCTATCACTTCCCTTTGCAATTAAAAAGTACATCAAGTTTCTCTTTTAAATTCATTAGTAAAGAAACATAACCAGTCCACAAACTGTACCAACTACACAAAATGATAGTAAAACTCCACAAAAATGACCTATTGCAATCGCTTCAAAGTGCATACTGAACTGAACAGTATGCATCACGGCCGATGCACGGTAGTGTGTTGGATATGTGTGGTTTGGCATCACCTTCAACGACACTAGGCCAACATACGGTGCGCTTGCGGTGCGGATATGTGTGTCTCTAGCTTAACTCAGCAACAGTTATGCTAAGTTACTTTACAATAGCAGTTTGAGGTTATTTTGTTGTATGTTATCTAGTCAACAATGAATAGGAAGTTAAGTACAAAACAGCATGTATTTGTGTTATAATTTTGGTGGAAATATGATTGTAATTACAGTGATCCAAGCATCCAAGGAGTATGGAATACCAAGAACAAGTCTACAAAGGATGCAGAAAACTTTGAAATTGAAAGCATATAGGCCTACTTGAAATTGATTTATTCTTAAAACTAGTAATTGGTGAAATCTCATTACTTTAGGCTAATTAGAACAATTCTCACTAAAACTAAAATTAATTATTATTATATGCTATTCAGAATTCATGTAGCCAAATGGTGTCTTATCCCCAGATGCAGTTATTAGACAGTTTACGTAACTGTTCTGAACTTCTACTAGTGAGTCTTCTATCATAAAATTATTGGTCTCTGTCCTATTTATTATGCCAAGAGAGTTACTTGGATTAGTAACTGGAATTGTGTTAACTTTTCATGTGAAATTTAACGACTTGCAGTCAAATAATTATTTGACTGCAAGTCGTTAAATTTCACATGAAAAGTTAATATTAACAACGCAGTTCGTCATGGAACAAGAAATCCAGGAATGGAATTGTGTATTTGTGGGTTCCTTTATGTAAACATAACTCTGTGGGTTCATGGTGTAGCTTGATCCATTGGTTATTGTGAAATTCAAGTTGCATTTCAGAAAGGTTCTAATGTTGCTTCTAAGTTGCTGGAGAGTTTAAACGCCTAGAAGTATATTGTATTTGTCAGAAAACAGGAATATGTGGAGATCTATGCGTGCCTCTACTCCCAGGGAAGGAAGAGTATTGAATTTTATATAGCTGTCTCCATATTTCTCTCCAGCTGCTGTTTTTACTTTAAAGTCTCATTTATAAGGAGTATCTGTTTCTGATATTAATTTAGGATGAATGTAGTTTTTTTTTGTGAACTGGTGTCAATCAACCATTTCCTACCCTTGTAATCTATGCAGTGTGGGAGCAAGCCATTGTGAAGGTTTAGGTTGTAGCATTCGAAGGCTTGGGCCTTCCCCTAAAAAATGATTTGACACTTGTCCAAGTTGTTCAGAGAGAGAATTGAGCAGCGAAATCCATAGTGTTATCGGCTTCAATGAAATTATTCTGGTGAGGTTGGAAGTTTTGTTTAGAAACTGTTCTCATTGAGACAGTGTTACTGTTGTTTTGAGGATTTTTGAATCCCTGTTGTGGAAGTCTAGGTTGGTTGGTGGTTTGAAATTTGTTTTGTTGGTAATTGTTTCTGGGTGGAAAATTAAATTGGAAATTGTTAGCTCAGAATTTATGTTGTCGGTAGATGTTGCAGAGTATAAAATCATGTTGGAAATTGTTTGTTTGAAATCTGTTTTGCTGGTAGTTGTTTCTGGGTGGAGAATCACATTGTGGTGGAAAATCATGTCATGGTGGAAAATCACATCTTGGTGGAAAATTGTGTCTGGGTTGAGAATTGGAGTGTATTTGAAGTACTGAATTTCTGAAATTTTTGAAATGATTGGTGGGGCGTTGGGATAATGATTGGATGACGATGTTGCAACTTGACTGAATTTTGCTCTGGGCATTATCAAGATTTTGGATTTGCAGGAGCTGTAGGTGCACTCCAAGTTTGGGGTGGACGCCATGCGTGAGTGTGCGCACCAATGTGGTGTCAAGCTGAGTAGTTAATTGAGTGAGAACGTCCCCTTTTATCCCATCTAGTTTAGAACATGTTAAAACCTCTGTTCATTGCACTTCAAGATGATTTATTAAGGAGATTGGCTCCTCATTTCGGAATGAGCAAAGGTTGCTTCAAGCGTGCTACTTATTTAAATAAAATAAAAATTTAGAATTTGGAATTTAGAAAAACACACTTGATTAAAAAAAAAAATAGAATTTGTTATCACTCTCCTTTCTAGGCAGAGTAATTTATAAGACTAAATTTGATATGACTGACCTTTAAAAACTAATGCTGGGTGGGAGTAGTCAAGGAAACTACAGAGTTAGCCATACTTGAATTATTATTACAAAAAGCAAAAATTAGGACACTCTACATCTTCAATATCTTGAAGATTTCCAGAATTAAGTTATTCAATCTTTCATTAATAGATAGCCCCTGGCCAGGGCATACTTTAAGTTATTACTTAGTATTATGTTATTACAAAACTTAGTTACATTCAAAATAGTGATTACATCCTAAGATCCACAATTATCAGTTCCTTTTTTTTTTATTTATTGTTTTTGAAAAAGAGATTACTTCATGGGACTTGACAAATGCTATCCTGAATTTCGCGCACTGGGACTCACAGGTGGTGTATTAATAAAGTTTACCTTCATTTTGAATGGAACAATACTCCTATGTATGGTATACTTGCGGTTGGTGCATGACCCACAGGGTGATTGCAACTCTTGACGTCGAACACACACCCACAGTGTGCCAAGCTGTTGCAGTCACCACAGCTGTAGGACTGTCAGAGTCCATGGATTCAAGTCATGGAAAAGGCTGCCTCATTACAGCAGTAGGTAGACTCAAACCCCCATGGTTTGGGCTTTGTAAAACTTGTCCTCAATCATGAACGATCAGGAACATAAACCGCTGAAAGATTCAAAGTAACTAATAATATATGGCCTAAATAGGTAAACACATCACTCAGCAATGGTGATGAAATAAATTATTCAAATAGAGACTATCAACAAAACTGAGTTAATTTCTTTAAAAAAATAATGAAACATGGGAATCTGAGAGGCAGAAACCTAGTTAATAAATTGATAGATGAATTCACAAATGAAAGACTAACTCTGCCCAAAAGTGGGACAGAACCTTACTTTTGATTTCTAGGTTAAGCTAGAAAGCTATCTACCTTGAAAGGTATCCTTTCTACCATCATTAATTTCACAGTGATTTTGGTATAAATCATCAACTAATCATCAGCTACTATCATTAACTAATAATACAATAATTTCTCATAAGACAATAAATTTGTGCATTTTGTTTTTGGAACACTAGATGAAAAAGAATCCTACTTATCTCTGAGCATTTGCACACATCATACACAGATACTGAATTGTAAAGGTTACAAG
This sequence comes from Conomelus anceps, assembly GCA_948455865.1. Classification (NCBI taxonomy): domain Eukaryota; kingdom Metazoa; phylum Arthropoda; class Insecta; order Hemiptera; family Delphacidae; genus Conomelus; species Conomelus anceps. The sequence goes on along the minus strand of OX418217.1, from coordinate 59,533,270 downwards.
GAAATCTCTGGGATAATTCCATATTACATAACTCTTCTTAAGCATTTCTTATTAAAATATTAAATGTGACTTAACGCCCATTGAAATGGCAGCACAACAGTAACATGTGTAGCCTCATAAAAGTCACCTCAAACTTTTGAACTACAGTTGAATTCAAATTACTGACTTCTAATGTATGTGAAAGTCCAATTTGGCACTCAATATTATTACAACTAACAAAATAATCAAATATTCTCATACCTTTTAAAGCGGAATGAAGTAACAGTTACATCCAATTGTGATATTTGAAGTACATTTCACTATAATATTTCAAGCATGGCTTTAGTATATGGCTATTACATTATTAGAAAAACAGACAAGGTTAATTTAACATGATAAGCTGTAAGAATTAGTTCCACTTTGAAACTAATTATTTTAAGTAGAAACCAAACAACAAAGGAAAGCTAGACACCTAGCCAAAGGGTGTTCTGAGAACGCCATCTTGCTAGACAAGACCAATGCAACAAGAGTGGTGAAGACGGCTTGCGCCTCAATGGATGCAGCCAAAGTTCCAAAGCATTCCTTCAGAGCACTCCACTGAGCCAATAACATGGAGTCTGATTAGTTTAAATTTCAAATACTAGTCACTTCTCCTCCAATCATAGGGAGTTTAACAGAAACGTTAAGGTAATTAATTTTTATAAAGTCTGCCAATCAGAGTACAAAGTTCTGATTGGGGAAATGGGTTCTCAAGTTCACATAAAAAGAATATAGGTGACAACAAGTCAGCTTACATTAACAAAGATTAATACATTGCAAGTGAACTTGCAATCAGAGTTCATGGACAAATTATTCACACAGTAGCATCTTGAAATGTCATCATCAACACAGCAGTCAACATAGAAATAATAATAAAAAAAATTCAAAAAGCAGCACATGCTTAGCTCTGCAATCAGATCAGGGATAGACTGGTTGTCCACAAAATTGTTTTTCAATGCTTGTAGAAGGATTGCAAGATTTTCACAATTATTGTTGCAAACAACCAATTCTGCAGGACCAACAAGCTGGTTTCTTGTGATGTTAAATGAATCCAATGATTAATTTCATTTTTGGTAACTTGAGGGTTGCAATATGTATCAAAAGGTTTTGTATGCATTCCTATGAAAGATATTAACCTGCACAGTGTTCCATCATATTTTGGTATAAGAGACAAAAGTTATTTTGGTAATGGTTTAGAGGACATTGTTAATTCTAACTTAGTGTCTATCTTACTGTCAAATAGATGGTTTTTGATGAGCTGGAGCACTGAGGATGATGATGATGATGATACTGGAAGAGATAGTGGCTGTTGCAGTGAGGCATCAGGGTTGAAGAATCATCTGGCCACAGGTTTTCCACCAAATAGGAAAGAGGTGAATTTCCATGACCCTGGAATGTTTTTGATAGGATGTGTGAAGACATGTGTTCTTCTTGTGAGGTTGGGAGGATGTGAGATCTTCCTATGGAGAGTGTGTAAGCCATTGAGAGCATTGGTCTTCTGATGAGTGTGTGGACACTGTCAGCCTGACATGAGCATGAGAGCATCTGGTGACTGACTTTTTGGACAACTGGTCAAAAAAGTGAATTGTTCACAACAGTACATGACTGTACACTTGAAGTTTGGGCACCAGTTAAGAATTAAAATGAAAAGCAGTGTTGCCTTCAAATCGTTTATTGAGCATTACAGTGCATGAATGTTCTGAAGATACTGATTTTTGATAGAGATTACAGGTGCTTTTATATTCATTCTTACTTTCCTTAGGTTAAAATATTCTAGGTTTCACTAAATAAGATAACAACTCTTACTCATTACAGAAATCTCATTACCTTAGGCTAATTAGAAATTAAAATTGATTTATTCTTGAAACTAGTAATTGGTGAAATCTCATTACTTTAAGCTAATTAGAACAATTCTCACTGAAACTAAAATTAATTATTATATGCTATTTGGAATTTATGTAGCCTAGGGCTGGGTATACAAATACATTACTATAGACACCAAACTCATGTGTTCGGAGTGTCACAAACATATTTTTTGGTATTTGAGTCCAGATTACATTATTTACAGACTCATTTGGATTTTGATTTTTGCCATGAAGACAATTTTCATGAGTTTAGGCTTGCTCAACTCATTGAAGACTGACTTTATCTCATACAATACAGCTGGTGGAAGGTAAAAATGCTTTCTGTGGTCATATTCCTTACCGTTTTCCAATGCCCTCCAGTTCTTACACCAGCCATTCTCCCCTTTTGTACACAAGTTGTGAAGTGGTACCTTATCTGTTGACTTATATTTCCTCATATTTTCAAAGCTCTCAACATTTCTTTTATTGCTAGTCCATAATACATTTGGATATCCTTTATGGCATTGTCAGTAAACTGGTTGCAACCTGATAACACATGTCCATCTACTAATTTTGCAACAAATTTTGCCTTGGCTTTTCTCAGATGGGTACCCATACACTTTTGGACATGTCTGCAGCATTCAAGTTTTGTCACTGTGCAGTTGTCACCATAGGGGTTATCACCAAGAACAGAATTGAAGGCTTTGCCTTTACCATCACCTAGATAATTTATATACCTAACTCTGTAGCTTGAAAAAGATCTTTTGAATATTTTCCTGGCTCCTTCTACTTCCATCCCACCACTAACTTCCTTGAAATTTGCAGTACAGTTGTGATCATGAATGTTTTGACTCCTTTGTACACATCTGCAATATTTACTAAGTAGTGATACATCAACCACCTTTCCTGTGTCCAGTGATGTGGCAGTTACAACACCATTCAATGACTTGAACCCAGGCTTTTGCCATGAACCATCCAATGCTACATACACTCAAGTCCCTGCTGTTAACATTCATTTCTACAGCCTCTTCAACTAGTGATGTAAAATTCCCGGGAATTTATACTTGGGGGAATATTCCCAGGGAACATTGCCGGGAATATTCCCAAAATTCATAAATTCCCGGGAATTTATGATTTCCTCTTAAAAGCATAGGTCAGTTGGCACCCCAACACTTTTTTTTAATCCCTTAGATCTAATACATTAATATGAACAATATATAAATCAATTCTTAGAGTTATATTTAAAAAAAATCATACAAGTCTTAATACCTTCACATAAATTTTAAAATTGTGATACTTGCATTCATCTTCAAATGTTATTGAATACCACATGATTGCTTGGTGGATCACTATACCAACCATGTTTTCTAGTATCAAAGGAAATGATTAATGATTACATTTTTAATTAAACCTATTACAAATTCTTGCATGTTTGTTATGAAACAGTGCAAAATACTTCCAAATTACTATACTCAATTAAAACAGAATTGGCGTAACTGTAACATTACAGTCTCTATAGGGACTGTTTTTAATCCAAGTATAATTTAAAAGGTCATTTTAACTTATTAAATTGAACAGTTAATTTAAGTATTTGCATTTTTAATAATTTTGTTTTGATTATTTAAATTAATTTGATATCTTCACTATTTGTTCAGATCAGGTCTTCCAAGAAAAAGACAAATATGTCTGTATTAACACTTTATTGGCTATTATTAAATTGTGCACAGTAAATAAGTGTAGGCTCTGGCTAAAATGTGTTAATGTTAATAATTAGTTTTCATCATCTTCATCTTCCATCGCATCATCATGTCCAAACTCATTTTCAGTTTCTTCCTCATTCATTCTCATTCCTAACCTAAATTCCTCTTCCTCCTCATCTTCTTCATCTTCATCCTGGCCTTCCATCATTTCATCATTTTCATCAGTGTTTTCCTCTGCAGAGCTTCCCAAAGCTTTAGATCCTCTTTTAGGCGTTGAAGGCTGCGGCTGCATGAGCTTCCAATTGTGTGCTAGATAAGTTAGTTTAGCGGCATTAACTGAAGTGAGCCTGTTCCTTTTCTTACTATGAATCCAAGAGAAGGTACTGAACGTCCTTTCTGTGGCTGCAGAGGTTACTGGAGCGCCTAAGATTCATATGGCTACATCTGCCAGCTCACAGGTTCCCCAGAGAGTCCTCCACCATAACAATGGACTTATTTTGGTATTGGTGGGTGTCGTTCCTTCAAACCTTTCCCATAAGAACTTTCTCGCCCATAAGCCTCCCAAGCAGCTAAGAAATGAGTAGAAAAGTACTTGAAAGTAGTTTTTAAAATTATTTAAAATGATTAAAAATCATTGAAAATCATCGTGCAATCATCGTACAATCATTGTACAATGATTGAACTTGGCAAAATAGTCATTTTAAAAGTGCTTTTAAATCATTTACAAAGCACTTTAAAATCATTCTAAAAGTTCTTTAAAATGATTTGTATTACTTTTAAATCTACTTTAAAATCATTTTAAAATGTTTTGAAATTATTTACAAAGCTCTTTTAAATCATTTTAAAAGTTCTTTAAAATGATTTGTATTACTTTTAAAGCTACTTTAAAATCATTTTAAAATGTTTTGAAATTATTTACAAAGCTCATTTAAATCATTTTAAAAGTTCTTGAAAATGATTTGTATTACTTTTAAATCTACTTCAAAATCATCTTTATGGTACCTAAAAAGCACTTTAAAATCATTTACAGAGCTCTTTTAAATCATTCTAAAAGTTCTTTAAAATAATTTGTATTACTTTTAAATCTATAGGCTACTATTATAAAAATGAGATGGTCTCTGTCTGTCTGTAGGTCCATCACGCCTAGTAGACAACCTTTTAAAAGTAATTAAAGAACTGGATCCCTGGTAATTTTGGTATAAATCAAAAGTTTGGGGAATTAAAAAAAACATTTAAATGTAGAAAAACATATATTTTAGTAGATATACATCAGCTGGATTAAATGTATATGAATTATATGTATATGCTGAATTATATGTATATGCTGAAATAAAATGTAAAAATTAAAATCTATTCAAAAATGTAAAATCAATTATTTTTTTGTACATTTAAAAAATATGTGTTCAGAACATTTTTCATGATTCCCAATTTTATTGATTGGGAAAATAATTTGCATTATTAGCTTTCTTTGCAACACTAAACATATGAAAGTGCACACAACATAATATTGGTAAACTACATTTAAAAGGTTCTAGTGGTGTATCACACAGTAATTATTATGTTGACATTCTCCCGTGTAGTTCTATTGGTATTCATTAAATTCCTGGTATTGCTAACATAATTTCAAGCACGTGAAATATTATTTACTGAAGACAGAATTTATTTAATTTATCTCAAGATTAAAAACTATATAGAACATTCATTTCAATATTTTTCTCCATTCAAGCGAATAGACTAGGAAATATAATATTTCCAATCACTAATATTTTACAGGGTGTTTCAGAACTCATTACCAATATTCTAGGGCATTGTTCCTGGGTAAAAACCGTATCTAAATATCATATTTAAATTGTCCGGAAGTCCTTAGTTACTCACACAGCTGCCATTTTGTTTCTTTCACTTATTATTTTTTTTCTTAATAATGGTGAAACATATGGAATTGAAACTTTACACCAACATTTATGACAACTAGAAAAAGCTACAAAAAATTATGACAACTTTTCAAATCCATAAAACAAAATGGCGGCCATTTAAAATTTTGTTTCTTGAATAACTCTAAAACGGTTGATATTACGAAAATTTTACAAGAATAACTTTTTTTAGTAAATTTAATTACAAATCGATTGAAACTTTATTTGTTAAGATTGGACCAATATTAACTGAGATATGGCAGCTTTAGTGATAGGTGACCACTGGAGGCTAGTTGCAGTGCATCCTGGGCTTGCGGCTAAAGTCTGCCACAACAATGCAACAGTCTCCATCTGCTTTGCATGTTATTTTTAAGCGATTTTAGATTATTTTGTGTGAATTTTAAAGACAGTGAAAAGGAGAGCAAGTAACCTCCAGCGGTCACCTATCACTAAAGCTGCCATATCTCAGTTAATATTGGTCCTATCTTAACACAGTGCAATACAGGAATCACAATTTGTTTTCCTGCATGAGGTAGGAGCAGACATTTTTTATTTATTTCTTCAATGGGAAATACTTTTCTACTGCTCAACTTAGCTACCTTGAATATTCCAAGATCAGAGCTATCACAACCTATATTCTTGTAAAAATGTTCTTTTCTTTCAAATACCTTTCCCACCACAACCATGTTTTTCAATTCTTTAGAATATGAAAATTTTTCAATAATTATAATGGACCCTTTCTTTAGCACGCAACAACTGTTGGGTGGAGAGACCGAAATATTAAAATTATTCAGTATTAATTTTTTATATTGCGGGGAGACACAAAAAGCTGGCAAAGGGCCGTCATGATGCCGATAAAAAAATTTAGGACTCTCAGGTTCGTTGATCAAAAATTCTTTGGTTAGGCCTACTTTTTCACATAGAAATATTTCACCCAGTCTCCTTCCAATCTGTTGTAGAGGTTTATTGTGGCCTCCTTACTTTTCTTTTAATTTGTTGTAAGAAGTTTTCGAATGGAAATGCTGATATACTATGTATGGTGAAATTTGGAATTTTTTCTCTGAAATGGTAAACGTCATCCACAATATGTAGTAAGTTGTGAAAATTGTGTAATATGTACATTTCACCATACAAAGTCTTTACCGATTGAACAAAGTGATGCAGAAGTTGTCTTGCAAGCTCCAAGTATTCATTATCTAAGCACAAGTCACTTCGCAGAAGTATTGTTGAAGATACGTGAAGTGCCAAAAAGTTGTAATACTTATCCTTTGGCAAAAAAACAAAATGGCAGCTGTGTGAGTAACTAAGGACTTCCGGACAATTTGAATATGATATTTAGATATGGTTTTTACCCAGGAACAATGCCCTAGAGTATTGGTAGGGGGTTCTGAAACACCCTGTATTTCATCTAGATTTGTTTTAATATTATCAATTATAATTGAGTTCTATCAAAATGACTCAATCAAAAGCATTTCTGGTTAACAGATATAAGCCTAATCAGTACAGAGATTTGAAATCAGTACAATTTTCTTCTTTATGAATCAGAACTAAAAATTAATATTAGTTATATCTATGTACAAATTGATCAAATAAGATGTAACTGAAAAAATAGCTCTATAACGTATCTTAAGTGTTAGTTTTTGTTCATTAAATATTACTAGTCCCATTGGATGGACTGCCAATATAATATAATTACACACGTAAAAGTCCTGTCTCTCACTCATTTTGAATAATCACTAAAAATAAGTAGCAGGCTTCCATAACATGAATGGGATTGGAAACACAATTGAGTGAGCAGGAAATTATTTTCTCAAACTACCCGTCACTCGTATTATCCAGTCTGACCACGGCCAAGGGTTGTCGATTCCGAGCCTTCTCAGAGTGTCTGTAAACATACAAAATGACACGTGTAAGAAACCTCATAAATGTATTATAAATTTGATAAAATAAAAAAAGAAACCTGTTATAAATCAACCCTTGGGCTGCGGAAAACAACCTAAAAAGTACCATTCAGCTACCCAACTTTTGCCTATTTCACCAAAAGTTTGCATGAGAATTATAAGGAGGAATTTGTCTTCAGTTACTGTAGGTAGTACAGTAATACATTTTAAGGCAAAATAATTATGAAAACTAAAATTTACAATAAAAAGAGATCAATCCTCTTTGGGAAAAAAGTACACATTGACCAATATACTAATAAAAAACATATAGCTCTATACAGGGTTGGTGAAAATTATGGAAACGGCTTAATATTTCTTATACGAAGGTAATTTGATGGTAGGTGACATTGGGGATCGTACTAAAATTGAAAATACTACTTTACTGTGACTTCAAAAATCTGGTCCGCCATCTTGGAGCCGCCATATTGATTTTAACTTCATTTTTTTAAATGGTAAGGTGGTCATGTTGTACATGATTTCGATACAGAATTTTAAGAGGAAATGAATGGCGAAAACCGCACATCGATATGTCAAACCGTTTATAAGATATTTTGATTATTAATCAGACATATTTTCTCTAAAATCAGTTAATATCTCAAAAACGGTTTGACATATCGATGTGCGGTTTTCGCCATTCACTTTGCCTTAAAATTCCGTATTGAAATCATGTATCGCATCACCACCTCATCAATTGAAAAAAAATGGCAAATCCAAGATGGCGGACTAAATTTTAAAAAGTCACTGTAAAGTAGTACTTTTGATTTGAGTAAGATCATCAATCACCCCTATCATCAAATTACCTTTGTATTATGAGATATCAAGCCATTCTAATACTTTTCACACACTCTGACAATGTAAATATGTCTGATTAATAATCAAAATATTTTAAAAACCATTCGACATATCGATGTACGGTTTTCACCATTCATTTTCTCTTGAAATTCTGTACCGAAATCATGTATAATATGACCACCTTACCATTTAAAAAAATGAAGTTAGATTCAATATGGCGGATCCAAGATGGCGGACCAGATTTTTGAAGTCACAGTAAAGTAGTATTTTCAATTTTAGTACGAACCCCAATGTCACCTAACGTCGAATTACCTTCATATAAGAAATATTAAGCCGTTTCCATAATTTTCACCAACCCTGTATGTTAGATGAACACTCCTAGGTCTATATTTAGTTAAGAAAACGGTATATTGTTTATAAAGCTTTATAGCTTAGAGCAGCGGTTCAAAAACTTTTTCTCCCATATCCCTTTGTGCATATTCAACTCAAGTTATATCCCCTGAATCTAAAATATAACCTTCACTTATACAGTGTTTTTACAATTAATGTGTGTAAAATGTGAGTCATGTTACTATCTATTTTATTATATAGCTAGGAGTTTAACTTCTTATTTAATTGTGGAAATAAAGATGTATATTTGGTTTGCTCAGACAAATAATCTTAAACATAATCATTATTTTTGACTTGAAGTTGTAACCAAGCCATAGGCTACTATTATGATTTAATTTACGTAAGATTTAAACTAATTAATCTCAAGATTTAGGCTGGGCTTAGTGATTCTGAGATAAATTGCAGTACTGAACAACTGCAAAGAAAACAAATTACATTAAAAATATTAAAAAATATCTGGATTCGCTTTTTAAAACCTTAAAACTTTTCATTGAACCTTGTTCCTGCTTCATCTCACTCAGTATCGGTATTTTAAAGTTAGGTTCAAGGGTTGATAGATATACTCTTTAAATCATAACTTGCATTCAGTTTGTAGTACTGAAATAAGGTATTAAAACTTGTAGTGCCTATTTGCCAAATATCCATATTTGTAAGTATATTACGACTAGTATATTATGGTGTGCCCGGAAATCAGCATCCGCCATTACTGGCTATTTTCAGCGCACTCCTGTGGGATCTGTCGCATACCCCCAGATTGGGAACCACTGGTTTGCTAGCTTAGAAAGTAAAATAGTGTTATTATCTTAGACTTACTGTAATTCATACGCAGTCTGCTGCAGCCAGGTTTTGATGGTTTTTTCTATTTTTTTTCCTCATATTGAAAACGTTTTTTTGCAGCACCTGAAAAATTTTATAATATAGGCTGATTAGATTCAACTAGAGGATAGAAAAAAGTAAAAACAATGAAAGTATAATTGTTGTTCTGTTAAAGGTTACCGAAATAGTTTGTCAATAAAATGTTTTTGTTAACAATAAATAAAAAAATTGGCCTTTCAGCCACAGAACGAATTAACACTCTCTAATTTAGAGAAATATATAGGTAAAGTACCTTATTTGCATTTCAATCTTTTGACACATTTGCATCCCAGTAGTACAGCTCGCACAATTAGTATTGGCTCATGGCAGCTGGATTGTACTAGCAGTCGGCTAGCCACCAGACTACTACAGCTGATTAGTAATAGTGGATGGGCTGGCCGATGTATTTAGAAATGCTCGATAAAAACACCGATCTACACCCCTCGCCTTGTCAAGGTCATGAGCCAATACTAATTGCGCGAGCTGTATACTGCTGTAATTATCTGTACCAGAACGGTGAGTGGCGAAGCGGCCCATTTTGGAGTTTGGACTAAGTTCCGTAAATGGACTAATCTATATAGTTAAAGTGCGACATGGAAACTTATAGTAAACATAATTAAAGGATCTTTCGTTTCAAGATTTACCCCCACATAATAATTATTATACATCAAAACACGCGTCTGTGTTTGTAGACGTGCCAACTCATTTTAGATTTTTAATTTTAGGCAATAGGCCTATAATTAGAAAAAAAGCGAAAAACTAAGAATCCATTATGCTGCTATGATCCTATAACAGTGAACTTCAAATTGTTTGGAATTGACTATATTTACGGGAGAACGACGCTGTGGCTCAGTCAGTAGAGGCGTTGTCCCAATGACTGCGAGATCTGGAGTTCGATTCCCAAAACTGACAAAACTTTTTTCTTTCAATTTTAATCTTTTTTTATATACTTTTTAATGCACTTTAATTTGTCAGTTATTTTCAGTATTAACCAACACTTTTTGCTGAGAAGGGGCTTTCACCTTATCTAACTGTAACAAAATTAGATATAGTTAAGTCACTTACTGAATAGAACCTTTTGAAAGGCAGTTTCATTGAATGCTTTTTTTTTGGAGTCAAGTTTTTTCTGGCCACTCCAAGAAAATGTTGAAGTTAGTGTTGGAGAGAGACATTCTTTCAACATTGAAGATAGGGCTCGAGAGCTGCTACTACTGGTTGCTCCCAGAATAGTCAATGTGTTAACCTAAAAGAAAAAACATAATTCATTGTTAAGTGTCCTTAAAAACAATGTGATATCTGAACCTCCCAACTGTATAGGAGACCAAAAAGGTACAAAGGCAATTCAGATAGCTACCAAGTCCAACATATTTTCTCAAGTTAATTGGCAGATTTATCGCTTGAATATTGTTGTAAGGACGATATAAAGTACTAAACATTGATGAAGTATATTATGTAGGTATACTGAGATAAAAACTCAACAAAATAACAATTGTTGAAGCTGAGTAAGTTTGTTAAAGATAATGTTGATACTTGGTAGCCCAATACTAAACAAATCTATACAGTAGATGATGTTTATAATTATGTTAAAGGGCTATTTTTTGTGTGTTAGAGGGAGCAGAGTTAAGATGACATCACAGTTTACATTATACATCACAAACCGGGGTTTCTATTTTTATAAAATAGGTAAAACGTTCCATCAACTCACTTAATTGACTTCATTATCCATCTTTTTACTTAATTAAAAATTCAATTAATTAATTCAATTCATTAATTTAATGGTAGTTCTGAATCTAGTCTTTTTTCAATTCTATTGAATTTATTTATTCATTCTATTAATTGTAATTAGTATTTTAATTGAATTATATTGAATTGACTCATATAATATTCCAGTATTTTGCTCATTGCTATAATTTTCACAATATACTCGTAGTTTATGAATTCAGTATTTCTTTTCTAGGTACTTTATGTAAACTGAATTAGGGTTTCTAGATTTAGTGGTTTGATTGGAATTTTTTTTGCATTTTTTAAATTAAAAAGTCATGTATAGTATTTTATGTATTATATTATGTATAGCAGGAATAATTTAATTTGGCGAAAAACAGCTGATTTGGCAATCAGTAAACAGTGATTTTACGCAGCTTTGACACAATAATCCAAAGGCTTAAAAGTCTGAAAGACCTTTAGTCTTTAAAATACATTTTGAAAGAAGACATTTCAAAGAATACCTTTTTAAAATACCTTTTCAATAATCTGCGAGATTCAGCATAATTATGTAGGTCAAGTATTGTGATACTGATCACCGAAACAGCTGTTTTTCGCCAAATTAAATTATTCCTGTTATATGATATTTTATCGTAAAACTAAGTTCGACCTTGAAATTCCAAGTGAGGGGAATATAATATATTAGTTAATAGACATAACCTCAGCCTAATATAAGATTCAAATAATTCGGACCCAGGCATAAAGCAAAATTAGGCCTACCTACATAATCACAACGTAATATTCCTGTGGGCGATAGCTATTAATATAGATTAAACACAAAACCAAATTATACAACTCTTATATAAATTGAAATATGTACTTTGCACAATGCTTGTACAGAAAGGGCCTACAGCTCTCTTGGCCAACTGAAAATGGTTAAGGTATATGGAATTTGAATAACGGCCATCTGAAAAATAGATTAACTTACGTAGCTTTTAACTTAAGATTGCTTTTTTTGGTTTACAATACAAAGCGAAAATAATACTGCCTTGCTAAATTAAAAGAAACTTACAATTTTTTCCCTGAACTGCGAGTTCTTTAATAGGTTCTCCATTTCTTCAAATTTTGCTTCGCTATCCACTGGAAACCAAGTGGAAGCCAACTCTTGAATTTCCTGATCTGGTATCGGTTGCTCATCGGTTGTGAATTCAGTATTATTTGTCTGCATTGTTGAAAGTTGACTTTTCAGTGTTTCAAACTGTTCTGTTACGTAGGCCCTCAAACTTACAAAAGATCCTGAAAAAGTCAATTTATATAGCTATAAAAAATGTTACTTTTAAATAAGACATATACATTTAGAAAAATATGGTTTCATAATACATTTGAGATGACTGATACATAAGTACGACATTTTTGCACCAAGTAATAGTTGAACTTGCCTACGGCTACAGGTAATCTTTTTCAGGAAAGTTCTTACATTCTTTGGAAAGCCGTGGACCTCACCACTTCCAATGAATAATTATCATCCTTGAAGATAAACACATTGTGATTATAATTTGGACTTAACAGTGTAAACATAATTTAACTTCTGACACAGTGTCTGGTGAAATGTTGTGATGTTTATGATACATATATAATGAAAACACTTGTTGTCAACTGAAGATGGCACAATGTTGCTGAAACATGTTTGTTTTTGTAAAATAAAAAAGTGATAGTTGACAAGTGTTTTCATTATAAAGCTAATTTCTTTCAATATAAACTTTAAACTCTTTTGAGAATTTCAAAGGTTTTTCATGAATGCAATTGAAACAAAAAGAACAATGTAACTATAAACTAGATTTTTACAATAGATTTTGATAAAGGATAAACTACTAAATTGAACAAAGTCCATCTGCTATCTGATCTAGCCGGCTCACATTACCACCTTTCTGAACACAGAAATGCCGCGAATTTGAAAGTTTGCATTTTTTCAATTCTTTTCGTTTTTCAGGAGATCTCACTCTCTCTTTTGAGCTGGAAGTTAGTGAATTAGGGTTTTTTTGTTTAGGTGATGATTGTTTATCTGCTGTTAGGCCTACTTGTTTTGTTGGTTGTGGGGAAACCAATTTCTGAGCTTTTTTCTTGGGAAAAAGGTACTGACTTCCTCTTCCACCCTCTTCACTACTAGTATCATCATTACTGCTCGATTCTTCCGATGACATCTTCCGTTTTTTCTTCTCCCTAAGGCTCTTCCCTCTTGTCTCTTGTTCTGATTCAGTTACAGATCGTTTTCCTTTTTGATACCTGATGACATCTGTCATGCATCGTTCAAAGTTTTCTGAAATAAAAATAATTAGTAGTTTTGTTGCACAAGCAATGTGGAAATGTATATTGTTATCTGTAGCAGTACCCGTGTTCCGCAATGGAGGGTGTAGAGCAAAAGCTTTTCCTATCAGACAAACCGCAAACTATGAAATTAAAATCAAGTACAATATTCTAGATTTTCGAGTCGGCTGGACACCCTCTGTATTAGTTATATATTAACAGTTTCTTTGTATTTTTCTAGTCTGTTAAAAAATTCAAGAAAGTGGCAAAACAAAGTGTAAGATGATGTTCCTATTATTTCAATTATTTTTTACGTATTTCTTATTTTCAAGTTTTCGAACTGAATAACATCATAACGACTTGCACCCTTGGACTTTGAATATATATATATCCACATCTGTACAACATTTAAGTTTAATCTGTTCAATAGTTTTTGCGTTCAACTGGAACATACACACTCACAGACATCAAGTCTTTTTCATCTATATAGTATATACCATGTGTCCCATGAAGAGGTCGCTATTTTTGAATTAATAAACCAGACGTATAGATTATGCTACAAACTTGAAACTCTATAGTTATATATAATAAATACATATGTAAAAGAAATACCTCCGAGTTTCATTTGATTATGATTAATCAAAACAAAAAGGCGGACAAACAAAATTAGCACACAAAATCTTTAGAAAAAAGTGCATAGCGATTGATGGACATCAGTTTCAATAAAGGGTTCCAAATCAAGTCAATTTATTTTATGGTTTACCACTTTCATGCCTCTTTAATTTCAATTTTTGCTACTGAATTAACATTGTAAAAAACAAGAATTAACTTGTGAATGTGAATTAAATTGAGAATTAATTTATGATCACCCGGTATATTTGACAAAACACACACTGTTATAGAATGTAAAATGTATCATAACTACTAAACAATATTTTACAAACTAAACCTTACCATAGTCCCTTTTTATGATATTAATTTCAACTTCATCCCAGCCCTCATTTTCCACGGCTGCTTCCTCCTTTGCCATTTTCTTTACAGTTTGTGTCCCCTTATCAGGGTACATACACCTATTCACGTCTACTAACCAAACATTTGGTACAGCGTTGTACTCATTGTGTTCTGGCTTGAACACAAGGGTCCACATGATAAGGCCTACCTGAAATTGAAAATGCCTATTATATTATATAGTATAAGTTTTATACTTATTTAAAATTCCCTCTAACCACATGCACGCAGTCTTTAGTTATTTCACACAAATATCCTTAAACTCAACGGGATTTCTGAGACTCCATAGCGAAGCACGGGTGACCTGCTAGTATATATTATATGAATTTGAACGGATGGTGTTTTTGGCCTCTGGGGACATCAAAACAAAGAGAAATATTGGACTCAAGTCTAGGTCTTACCATGAGTACTACGTTAATAGCTTCTTCTCTATGGGATAAATTCGCTAGAAACAACAATTAATTTTTGAAACAAATCAAATAACAGTGACAATGGACAGTTTCATGTCAAAATCAGACTAATGCCGAAAATTATGTTAATAAATAGCTTTAATAAATTTTAAATCGAACATTTACCTGTAGTGCACATTCAATGTGCTCATTGTTAGTTGATGTTCATTTTTGAAATTTTGCTTAATTTTGAAATTTTGAAGCACCCAGTTTTCGTAGCAATTCTTCACAATGCCTGTAAGAATTGCTTACAAGGTGTTTTTCCATTTTTAAAAATCCACACAGTGCAATACAGGAATCACAATTTGTTTTCCTGAATGAGGTAGGAGCAGACATTTTTTATTTATTTCTTCAATGGGAAATACTTTTCTACTGCTCAACTTAGCTACCTTGAATATTCCAAGATCAGAGCTATCACAACCTATATTCTTGTAAAAATGTTCTTTTCTTTCAAACACCTTTCCCACCACAACCATGTTTTTCAATTCTTTAGAATATGAAAAATTTTCAATAATTATAATGGACCCTTTCTTTAGCATGCAACAATTGTTGGGTGGAGAGACCGAAATATTAAAATTATTCAGTATTAATTTTTTATATTGCGGGGAGACACAAAAAGCTGGCAAAGGGCCGTCATGATGCCGATAAAAAAATTTAGGACTCTCAGGTTCGTTGATCAAAAATTCTTTGGTTAGGCCTACTTTTTCACATAGAAATATTTCACCCAGTCTCCTTCCAATCTGTTGTAGAGGTTTATTGTGGCCTCTTACTTTTCTTTTAATTTGTTGTAAGAAGTTTTCGAATGGAAATGCTGATATACTATGTATGGTGAAATTTGGAATTTTTTCTCTGAAATGGTAAACGTCATCCACAATATGTAGTAAGTTGTGAAAATTGTGTACTATGTACATTTCACCATACAAAGTCTTTACCGATTGAACAAAGTGATGCAGAAGTTGTCTTGCAAGCTCCAAGTATTCATTATCTAAGCACAAGTCACTTTGCAGAAGTATTGTTGAAGATACGTGAAGTGCCAAAAAGTTGTAGTACTTATCCTTTGGCAGCAAACCTTTTAAAATTACTGGCCCGAGGTATAGTAGAAAGGTCCGTAATTCTGTGGCCTTCCATGATTTGATTAATTTGATTTCCCTAGGTTTTCTGACAAAGTCATTGGTAATATGTAATCTCATACATAATAGGCGCTCATCGATTTGGTCTCTTTGAAATTTGGCAAGCCTATGAGGTCGTGGTCCTTTATACCAAGTAAAAAGAAGAGTTCTAAGGACTCCCAAACATATTAGATGCATATAGTCTAAGACAAAACCATTGACAAAATCTAATCCAGGAATGTCCACCAGAGGCGTAGTACGAAGTTGATATTTTTCATCAGTCCTATTTATGAAATCCCTATGAGTTCTAGGTGGGCAATCAGTTTCCAGAAAAACCCTTCTCTTTTCAATCGTTTTACCTTCTATCTGACATCTTGTACAGGATGAAAACCCATTATGATAAATAATTCCCATGATGTAGCTTTTTGCTGGTGCATCACAGCAAAACCCTAATACATTCACAGCAAGAGTATCAATACCATTACTAATCACATCTTTCAATTCTGTGATGAAGTCTCTTAAGAAATCAGTCAATTGGTCAGTCAATAAAAATCAGTCAATAAAATTGGGTAACATTCAGACGGGGAGCTATCAAACAATGGAATACCATCAATATTGAAAAGAAGGTCAAGAGAATTGTAGCATGATGATTGCGGTAAAAGATCGGAAACAATGAGTTCCAGTTGTTTTTTCAGACCAATGTGGATATAT
Source organism: Conomelus anceps (assembly GCA_948455865.1). NCBI lineage: Eukaryota > Metazoa > Arthropoda > Insecta > Hemiptera > Delphacidae > Conomelus > Conomelus anceps. Next base: position 59,516,539 of record OX418217.1, on the reverse strand, counting down.
TGGCCAGGAGGACAGTCTTTTATTTGTAACTCAACTTTCTGAGTTTTTAGAATCGTCCGCCCATCAGAAGGGAGGGAGTCAAAACAGGGATAGTGAGTTTCTTTCAACCCAGCACATAACTTTGTTAAAGATGATATTGTAGTATTACTTTCGATTGCCCAATTCCTTAAAAATTCTTGAACATTTGAGGTTGAACTCCCTACAGCTTGGCTACCTTCGTTTCTCAAAAGATTTTGTCTTGTAACAATATCTCCTACATCGACAAGTTCATCTCTAGCCAGAGTAATATCACTATTGTCATAACTACTGCTACTGTCTACAATACCGCTACCAAGCACACTCTCGTTACTACTACTTTCAAGATCATAATCCACTAAATTAGCATCACACACCATTAACCGTTCATTACAATCACTACCTAAATCCGCAGTAGGGCTACTGTTTACATTATCTACGCCTACACCATGAATTGAGGAAGAAGTCAAATTTATTTTGTCACCGTCAACAAAGTGATGATTGGTTGAAGATTGGGAATTGTCAATTTCGGGCAACAGAATCTGTTGCTCATTTTCATCACCAGCAGTACTAAACAACTCTTCTCCAACATCTTCATATTGTTTTCTTCGTAAACGTTTTCCTTCGCGTGACAGTAAATGGTAAGGTTTCTTACGTTTTGACATAGCTGAAAATAAATAATTTAATTAGCCCAAGCACATTGCAAAATATAACGGCCTCAGTTAAATTTGAATAAGTAAGTGTACCGTAAGATGGGGTGAATCGCAACTGCAGGGTGAATAGCAACAAAACCTGGGAAAAACTTTTATTCGTACCGTATATACAGTTTATGAATCAACCGATAGAATCGACTTTCTTCATGTTTAAAATGCCGCCCAGTATGTTAGCAATGGATTGAAGCCAGTGTTGCAATCTAAAATGTGATATAGAAATCATTAAAAATATTTTAATACTTTTTGTATTGTGTTAATAATAGCTTAAAATAATGAAAACTGACACTGGCAAAGGCAAATATTGTAGGTAAGAAGTGAATTACTCAACATAACATAATCTTGATTTACGTATCATTTCAATGCAAATCTTAAGGGAATTGGCAAAAGTATTGTGGATTTGTCCGAGCTAACCAATCAAAACTGTAACATGAAATGGCCACACTGTTATTATACAGTATCTGCAGTAGGGCTGTCTTTGACTACACCATTCTATAATGGTGTAGTGTAGTATAATGAAAATTATATAATATAATAATTAACGGGGGAAATATAAATTAAATAATTTTAAAATATTTATAATAAACTTAGGCTACCTACTCATTATAAAAATAATGGGGGGAAATGTCTCCTTTCTAACGGTTTTCAGATACTTTTAATCTGACCAATAGTTGTTTTTTAATTAATGAATACCCAAATAGCCAAATCAGGAAAACACAGTCATTATTCAACTGGAAAAATATTCCTCAATATTGTTTGTCAAGGCTCCAAATTCGTCATAGGCATACTTTGATCTCGATTTATTACCTATCAACTACAGGCAAGCAACGAAAATTTTTCGTTGTTTTTTCATCAGAATAACATGCCAAATCGAGTAGAACAATAAGGCATTAAAGACAAACATATTCATGTTACTACAAGTTTGAAGATAGCCTCACCCTTTCTCCTATGTTTCATTCATCTGGGTAAAATCACAGCCCATTATTTCTATTCATACTAACATAATTGCTCATATGTTATGCAAGCAATGAAAGAAATTTTGAATGAGATAATAATTATAGGCCTATAGCTTTATGCATTTACAATCCATCAACAACCACGTTCGTCATGCTGATGCTACTCTCAATAGGCCTATCAAATTATTCCAAGAAATGTTTCTTGGATAATACCATTGACTATTTCTAGTAATAATTAATATTCAATGACAATACTTACTATTTTGCAACGTAGGAAGTAGATGAAATTTGTTGAAACCACACTAGAATTAAAAAATCACACTTGTATGCCTGATACCATCCAATGCATCCATCCGCCATTACAGTCGAAAGAGTGACGTGACGTCACAGCAGGTTGTGCGCGACAAAAAGGCAAGATCGTCGAGCCAGTTTTACCACACGTATTTTCTCAATTAACGTAAATTGTCTAAATTCTTTATTAAATGCATAAAAAAATGAGGTAATAAAATTAATGTTTTTCACGAATAATTAAGCTTTTCAAAGCCTACTGAAGCCTACCAAGAACTACTGTGAAATGAAACTTGAAAATTGAAGTCTGCCCAAACTCAAGGTTGGTACCGTATAAAGTGTGAACACTGCTCTTGCGACCGCTCGCAGTTCAAAAATTTATACAGTAATCTATATTTATTGGATTATAATTTTAAAGTAGTAAAATTTTGAAAAATTCAGAAAATCTTCGCTCAAAACGGCTAATAATGCATCAAACTATTGTAGTAAGCCTTGTGTGATCGATAAACAGCACAATAAAGACTGTAAAATATAAAAATATTTAAAGTTTTCAAGTAAAGAGTTAAATGTTTTTGAAATCACGATTTTTAACAACGGGAAAGTGTGTGGAATTGAATTTCAAACACTTTTTGTTGAGTGACATTTACCCGTTAGATGCATCATTAACGAGATAATAACGTTTGAAAGTGAACTTACGAAATTCGCCCTCACACACTATTCGGTTGAGATATAAGGATTTTGATCAGTCCTAAAAGTGTAAAATTGAATTTAGAAACTTTTTTGTCTCTTAACAAAATTCCGTCAGCCGCATGGTTAACGAGATATTATCGTTTTACGCTGATTTTAGAACTTAGTCAAAATTTTGAGTTGAACGAAAACTAATTTTTCTCGAAAAATCACTTTATGAGCATTGAACCTGATGTAAAATTAAATTCTAAGCATATTGAGTCAAGTAACATTTTCCCGTCAGATGCAGCGTTTACGACTTATAGACGTTTTACGATCATTTAAGGACTGTAATGTTTGACAAAAAAAATGCCTACTGATTTTTCGATGCGTTTTCAAGTACTTTAATTATTATCAGAATAATAATTTTAATATGAAATTAGCTAGGGAAAACTTGTTATGATGTAATAAATAATAATAATTTATTATGTAACAATAATATTTATTTTGAAATTGTTTAAAAATCATGCAATTTAATATGTTTATATTGTTAAAACTGTTTTAAAACAATTTTAAAACAGTTCCAAACTGGTATCAAAATAATTTTTATATATTACCTAACTAACTATATCATAACAATTTTGAAGTGATTGTTGTCGGCATAGACATTCCAGGGAAGAAAACCAGTATCACCCATACGCATCTAGCAATATTATTGTCTGATTCCAGTGAAATGTACAAAAAACAAGCAAAAATGCTTTTTACTCAAAAACTATAGCTCTAATCGAAAAAATATACTGGATAAAAAATATTTGAAATGCAATTTTACATCTAGAAAACCTACTTTTGCCTTGATTTTGTGTTATGTGAAAATTGTGATGGGCGAAATTTTCCAAGTTGTTAGTGATAAGAGATTTGAAAATTCATTGCTCCTAAACTATTTGGAATCTAGCTTCCCCTCGTCCTAAAAATGAAAGACCACTCAATGATAGTTCCTATATTTCAATTTCAGCCCCAACCCCCGCTTATATTACGAGTTACGGGTTGATTTTCGCTAAACTTTGGAGGGCTGTTGTGAGGGCCAGGGGTGGAATATAAGGGTGTGCTTCACAGACGTATTGTAGGTCACATAGTTCTATATGTGTGTCAAGTTTCGCTCTGATCGGATGAGGGGTTGGAGAGTTATGGGCGCCCGACGAAATTTTAAGAATATCATTGGATGAATTGCTGCTCATTTAGTGATAAGAGATTTGAAAATTCATTGCTCCAAAACTATTCGGAATCTAGCTTCCCCTCGTCCTAAAAATGAAAGACCACTCAAAAATAGTTCCTATATGTCAATTTCAGCCCCAACCCCTGCTTATATTACGAGTTACGGGTTAATTTTCGCTAAACTTTGGAGGGCTGTTATGAGGGCCAGGGGTGGAATATAAGGGTGTGCTTCACAGACGTATTGTAGGTCACATAGTTCTATATGTGTCCCAAGTTTCGCTCCGATCGGATGAGGGGTTGGAGAGTTATGGGCGCCCGACGAAATTTTAAGAATATCATTGGATGAATTGCTGCTCATTTAGTGATAAGAGATTTGAAAATTCATTGCTCCCAAACTATTCGGAATCTAGCTTCCCCTCGTCCTAAAAATGAAAGATCACTCAAAAATAGTTCCTATATGTCAATTTCAGCCCCAACCCCTGCTTATATTACGAGTTAAGGGTTGATTTTCGCTAAACTTTGGAGGGCTGTTGTGAGGGCCAGGGGTGGAATATAAGGGTGTGCTTCACAGACGTATTGGGGGTCATATAAGGTCTATATATGTGTGCCAAAGTTTCGCTCCGATCGGATAAGGGGTTGGAGAGTTACGAGCGCCCGACGAATTTTGATATAAGTTTTTATACTAATGTAGTATTAAAATTGTTTTAAAACAATATTTTAAAATAGTTGCAAACTTATATCAAAAAAATTTTAATATAAAACCGAACTAACTATATCAAAACAATTTTGAAATTGTTTAAAACTCATATTAATAAAATTTTGATATGTTTTTATACTATATAGTATTAAAATTGTTTTTAAACAATTTTTTTCTATTTTCAACAATTTTTATGCTGATTGGCGCAGGCTACTGACTAGCGCTGGCGTGAGAAAAAAGAAACGTTCAACTTCAAACAAAATTTAAAAGTAAATTGGTCTAATTTGTCAAATGACTTTGAATCATTTTAAATTATTTAAAAGTACTTATAAGTGTATGTTCTTATTACTTTAAAAGTAGTTTTTAATGATTTATAAAATGATTTATAGTAAGTTAAAATCATTTTTAACTACTTTTAAATCAGTGTTACTTTTATTTATAAATCATTTTCTCCCAATGACTTACAATGATTGAATAGTACATTTAAAGTGATTTAAAATCATTTAATTTGCTTGCGAAACTCGAACACATTTAAAATCAATTCCAATGATTTACAAGCACTTTTCAATCATTTCCTTGCTGCTTGGGCCTCTTTGTCCCTGTAGTCGGCCAAATTTTCTCGCACTTTAGGTACATTCAATTTCATTTGTTGTGCAGTGTCGCAGACAAAACTGATTGCATCCAAAAGCTGGTCAGATTCCAAACTGCTGCCCTGAACTTTGGGGTCAAGCAAATTTGCAGCCATGTGAATTGGTCCAATGGCAAAGTCTTTCCTTTTTGTTTTTTGTCAGCACTTTCTTCTCTTCTGCATTGGAAAGGGGATACAATGGTAGCTTTCCTTTTAGAACTGTTTCCAGTTCATTTAACTTCCTCACCACATGATGTACTTGTGGTTCATTTGACTCAATAGAAGTTATTAAGTGTACAACTGGGTTCATGAGTGCTACCATGCTTTCAACTCTTGGCCAAAAAACTCCATCATCTAACAGCCTTCTTTTTAAAGCAGGTTCAAGATCAGCATTTTGATTCACAGCTAAGGTTTGTAGTAGAACTTTGTTCCCTTGTAAACTTTTCAAACAGAACAGATGGCTCCCCATCTTGTTTTTCCTGGTAACTTGAGAGACAATCTGTCTTTAGGGTTTTTTTCCTTGGAAAGTTCATCAAAAAGGGCTTTTAAAACATGGCTGTTTTTTATTTTTTTCACTATTTCAATGACACTTGCTAAAAACTGTCGAGCAGTTTCACATCCCAAAATGTCAGAACAAAGCAAGTGTAGCAGATGAGCAATACACCCCAATGGAACAATGTGTGGATATTTTTCTTTTAGTATGGTCAAAGAGGCCTTCATGTTGGCGGCATTGTCTGCAATCACCACAAGAAACTTATTGGGATCATACTTCTCTAAAACGTTTCTGATGATTTCTGCAAGGTATTCCGTAGTATGCCTCTCAGTCTGTGTCATTTTAAAATCGATGAAATAGGGTTCAGGCTTGGAGACAACAAAGTTGATTATCGATTCGTTTCGCAAATTGCTCCATCCATCGCATTGCAAGTATAGATTTTTTGTATCTTGCAGCTGCTTGTTTTTGTCAGCCTTCATTTCAGCAAATTGAGCATCTAAGTAAGTGTTTGATAAACAATACCTTGATGGAAGAACAAATGACGGTCTTATCTTCTTAAAAAACTCAATCCAAAGTGGGTGATCCACAAGTGACAATGGGGAACCACTGATAAAGATTGCTCTGGCCAAACTCTGGTTCAACTGCTGCTGCAACAAAACAAGAACAAAGCCTATTAGATTTGACCTAAATTATTATTTAATTATAGGTTTTAAGAGTGTTTGGTTGCAAAAATTTAGGTACCTTTTTTTTGAAATGGGTTTGTTTTACTATAGTTAACAACAAAATCAGGTTGAAAAAATTCCAAAAAAAATTTTTGGGCTATTTGTGTTGAGTTTAAATGTGAAATGTTTTCAACTTTCTATTCAAAAATGAGAACGGTAATTAAACATAAAAAAACTAACTAAATGTGGCTGGATATGGACATACATAATAAAATAAAATGTGTATGATTTTCCAGTTTGATTAGGAAAACACCTTTAGAGAAGGTAAATGGCTGCCACAACCAAAATGTTGAGCAACCCATTTAGTCAGTCAGCTTTGGCAGCCAACCTTGAATCAGTCATTGCCACATTCTAGTGTCATCTAGTTAGCTGAGCACAATGAATGTGGAAGATGCAATAATTGTCCATCTTCTATCAGAAGAAATACAAGGCCAAAAAAAGGCATTGGATACATACTTTACTACTTGAGCATCATAATAAGGGATTATTTAAAAGCTATTTTATGGATTTTTTCAAGAATGTCAGTGGAATCATTTGATAACCTTTTGGAGAATATGAGGCTCTATTACTGGTATTGATACCATATAACTCCAGAAGAGAAGTTGTTGATTACTTTGAGATAAGTATGAAACATGTTTTGTGATAAACCCCCACTAAGAAAGTATTTTTAAAAATTCTAAATTCTAAGCATTTATAAGTTCAACTTTTGAATTCTAACTTTTTAATGGTCCTTTGCAGAGAAAATTCAAAGGAGACCTTTTTTGTTTGTCATAATTACTTATACAAGAATAAAAAAAATTGACCTGGTAAACTATTTTTACCAAATTTTTTGACCTGGTAAACAATTTTTACCAACTTTGCTGATAGGGACCTAAAAAGGTTTTTATGACACAATAAAAATTTTATGTTTTATTCTTGTAGACTATAATTCATCAAGACAAACAAAAAAGGTCTCATGTGAATTTTCTCTGCAATGCACAATTAAAAAGGTAAAACTGAAACTTCACCCCCTCAAAACCCCCCTCAAATCAAAATATTGATTTATGTTTTCCAATCTCACAGATGAACTTCTCTGTATCAAAAGTCATTGTGAATGAAGTTTCAACAAATGGCATGGATGGAAATTATCATGAATCAATGTCTGGCTTTGTCAACAAGTACATGGCTACTGAGGCAACTGCCATATATTCTCCACATCAACACATGTTCTCAATTGGTTGCTGCAGCTAGCAGGCCTGTGTAGAGCGACCAGTTCTGGTGGCTGCCACAACCAGAGAATTGTGGCTGCTGAGTGCGCAGGCTACAATTGAACCATATTGCTTTATTGGTTGCAGCAACTTGGCTGCTGCAACCTGGTTGCCTAGTGTGCTGCCAGCCTAACCAAACATTGACATCAAAAATATATTTATAGCCTTTGGATATAGAATCTCCAACATTGTCAGAGCTAGAATTTTTTTTCACACCACATTCATCACAAAAAAAATCTAGCTGGAAGGCAAGCCCAGTCCTCTTTGAAATTTCAACTAGCAATGGTTCATGACAATTTTTGCAAACAGCAATAGAGAAAATTACATCTAACAGTTTGTTCAAGTCCAAAAGTGCACAACAGAAATTAGAATCAGATACACTACTATTATATGATTCAGATATATCTCTAAGAAGTTTCTTCTTAGAAGTAGATTCATTTTTCACTGGTGGAGTTGTTTCAATCTGTTCTGTAGAAGTACTGGGGATACTATCATTGGATACAACAGTTTTCACTGGTATACCTTTCTTCCATGCATTACACATCGAACATTACATGCATTGAACATCCAATACACTATTATCTCCAGCTAGCCAACTATTGATAACTCTTTCTCTGAAGTCTGTAATAGATATTTTATTTTTGTAACTGATTTGTATAATGATAAAGCATTATTTATGATTGCTGTATTTAGAAGTAGGTCAAATATCACTTATTTATACTACTTCATGCTTCTTTAAACACCACTGGAGTGATAAGCACTTATTTGATCAACCAAATCTATGAAAGCTTTGCCTTTAGATAGAGTGGTTTCACATGGGCCACAAAGTGCTGATGAAATGCCAAATGCAACTTTGTGTGCTCAGTCAGCCACAAATCGCTGACTGCTGGCCGGCTGGAGTTGTGGTGTTGTAGCAATGGCATATCATTTGTGCTTTCACATGAAGTGGCAGTTTCCACCATTTAAAGCCAGAATGCGCCACAAGTGCATGCAGTAGCCAAGTACTTGGCACTTTTGGCGTTTTTGCATCTCAGCTGACACTTTTATCAAAAAAACATTCTTCATCATTCATGTTGAGATGTTATCTTATGAACAGCTGACTGCTGAATGAATATTGGGTGGAAAGAATTGCAGTAGAACTGCTGAAACTCACATTTGTCATCTGAAAGGAATCTGTAATTTCTTGCCACAGCCAACAACATTTTCCAACATTTAGTTGGCGTTTTGTGGTCCATGTGAAACCGCTCTTATAGTCTAAAACTACTTGTGGCTTAATCACAATTTTATTTTGTTTCAATTATGTTATTTCATTGTCAGTGTGTTTAGTAGATAACATGAATACCTCTCTCTGGTCTCCATTTCAACACCATTACATTTTTGTGATCCATTGCTGCTATTTTTTCTCCTTTTTTCAGATTCTTACTAATAACTTCGTTTGGATTATTCTTGTGATTTTTGTGTAGGGTTCTGACCAAATGAGTATCACTCTTAATCAGTTCATGAGCTAATGTAACACTTGTGTACCAATTGTCAAGTACAGTTTGTCAAAAATTGAAATAAGGTCCAGTCAACTGCAGTACAACATTAGTGGAAATGCTAGAATTAGGTGATGCTTCTCTGCCTGCATAAATATTGTAGGAAACTGCGTAATGATCTTTTGCACATAGTTTAAATATGAGGGCTATTCAGAAAGTAAGGAAGGTTTTGGAACATTTTATTATATAAATATGAAAGAGGGACTAAAATACTACTTTTATAAATAATCACCATACAAATACTATATAATACTATATCATAGCAGTGGACAAGTTTTGAAATTTCTGCTGCCTGTGATCTTAGCCCCTCAGTGATGCATACCTGGAGCTCCTCATGATTGTCAAAATGCTGTGTTGCTCACCACGTCTTCATTTTGAGGAACAAGTGAAAATCACTTGGAGCATGGTCAGGACTGTAGGGGAGATGAAATATCAATGCTTCAGCTACTAGCATCCTGAAGTTAATAAGATCTAGAATATCATTGCAAAATTTTGCAATGCTCAATTGTTTCTTCATCATACAATACTGAAGCCAGGAATTAGTAACAGCAAGATTGAAGGAGTGAGTTATTATTGGCAGTGTCCATGTTTTTTACCACACAAAAGTTCTGTAGATAGATATCAGGAAATCCATCTTGTCAATGCCACCTATACTTGCATTGTAGTGGTGCACTGATTTTGGTCCCATCAATGTAATCTGTCCTTGCTCTGTCCCACCTCTGGCAAGTGTCTGCTTCTCCCTTGTCAACAAAATTTGAGCCCATTGTTACAAAATTGCTATCAAACCATTTTGTCAGCACAACTCCATTATTGCTGTGAAGTTATTCTATATATCCTCTGTTCTGCCTTCTTTTTATTCCATTAGTTTGTGTGAATGGTTGCTTTGAAAATCATTTGTATGGTCCCTATCACATGAGTATTTTTTGCTCAGACATTGAAACAAGTGGAAAGAGCTAAAATAGTGATCAAAATGCAAGTGACAAAATTATTTACCTACTCAGCTGCATTTTATTATTGTCTGCTCCATATTTTATTGCAGTATTTATTTTGTTCATTATGACTTGCTTGAAATGTTACAGTATTGTTTGTGATCAGGACCTAGTATTGTGTTGTTTGCAAGAAGTTTCATTATTTATGTCAGCTTATAAAAGAACAAAATTTTTGTAAAATGTCAACAGAAGCAAAGAATAAAGCCTGATGCACACAATGTGGGTGTGGGTGGCGTTTGTGGGTAGGTACATATTTACTACAAGGAGAACCAGAAGATAAAAGAAAGAGTGACAAATTTCTTTATCATTTCTATAAAATCAAGAATTTGAGTTATCAATGCAAAAACCTATAGACTGCCTAAAAACCTATGTAGACTGCCATCCCAACATAAAAATAACATTGAAATTAATGACTGCAGCTTAATCCACCTGATAAAATAAAAACAGAAGAAGATATCACTACCAACAAAGCAAAGCAAAGGAGTAAACCAATTGACACTTGAAAAAAATACAAAAGAAGAATAGCAGTTGATAAGCTTGAACAGACAAACTAGATAGAACAATTAGATGACTATTTTATTTGCTTCAAAGTCTTCTAAAAGTGCGTAACAAGTCAAGCAAAATTATATATTATAGAAATTGAAAGAAATTGAGAAAAATATCAATAGCAATAAACTTTACAAAAGACAGACTCATAAAAGATAAATAAAGAAAATATTCAAAAATGGCAAAAAAAGAAAATAAAATCAATTTTGGCAACTGGTAATTATGTGAAAAGTCATTGGGTGAGGTGAATAAAACCTAGAAGAAGCTAGGTCTAAGGTTTTTGTAAGCAAATGCTAAGCTTTGAGTGATTAAAGTTTGTTAGACTAGTCTAAGCCTTGGTCTTGCTAGGCTTTTCCAGACACCTTAGCTCTTGCTTAAAAACGAAGTGAATAAAAAGCGACTTCTAGCTTTTGAGGTTAGAACTATCTAACAAAATCGGTAGCCTAGTCCAGGGCATGCTAGCTTTTTAGTCATCGCTGTTTGTCTTCCAAAATGGTAGCTTTTATGCATGTGTGTCAACCAAAGAACTACTGTGAGCGAAGAGACATAGTTAGTTGTAAGCAGCTACTTAGTTTTGAAAGTGATAGTGTAGATTTTTTCAACTGGATTTCAGTAACTATTTTTCCCATCAATGAGGAATATTTGTCTGTAACAGACTTCCATGCAGCCTTTTTAGCTGCAATGGCTGATGAAATCTGTGATTTTTCACAAATAGTGGGATGCAGTGGCGGACCCAGGGGGGGGTGATGGGAGGGATACCCCCCCCCCGAAATATCAAGATTGAACCCCCCCCCCCCCCCTAAAAAAGAAATTTTCATAATTATGTATGTATAGTTTTTGCGAGAAATAAATTTAATCTTTGTCATTGTTACTTGTTAGCTAGAAGAATAAACGAGAAGGATGTGTACATCCTTACATCCATTACATTGTTGTGTAACAATCTGAGTATTTTTTGGCTGTTACTTACATGTAACTTACATGTTCAAAATAGGGCCTAACCATAAAGAAAAAATTCGCAGTGAACACTTGATTTATTTTTGATTTCATAATACATTTATTTAACAGAACTTTGTCATCATGCTCATTAGCTCATTAAATAATCACATTGACTTTTAATAAATTTCCTTTGTGTAGCTAAAGGAAATCAAAGGAAAAACACATTCTATGGTTGGGTCCTATTTCACCCAGGTACAATAAACTTTAAATGAAAAACTATTTTATTAGCTAACATAAATACTATTAGCGTGAGTATATTTTAGAGCTCAAATAGGTATAAAAATACGTTTTTAGGCTTTAAATTCCACATTTTTCCAGGGGGGGGGGGCGCAGTCCCCGGTGGTCATCCCCCCCCCCCCCATGAAATGAAATCCTGGGACCGCCACTGGTGGGATGCATTAGTAATAGTTTTGCAAATAGTGCTCTATCCAAAGAAGTCTTATCTTCGGTCAGGCCCGGAACTAGGGGGGGGCAAAGGGGGCAGCTGCCCCGGGCGGCAGAATTTGGGGGGCAGCAGAATTTGGGGAGTGGCAAAAAGTAAAAGGAATAAATAAAAAACAATAAGTAAAATGTAAAAACGGTATTGGAAAAATATTTGGAGCATTGTTGTAGGTAAATATTAATAAGTATTTGAACTCATATTTCCTCACTCTTCTGCGCACAACTGATAGTCTGCGAATGCGCCTAGCGAGACAGAGAGAGACAGGTGACAGGTAACAGCCACTTCGCCCGCTTCTAAATATAGACGTGACGGACCCCACACGCGCAGGCGCAAGCACCATTTCTTCCTTACCAGGTGAATGAACTGCCAGTCCTCCCTTCGATATGATCAGTCGATCAGTCAGCTTCGCTGTTTTACACTACGAAAGTTTGCTTTCCCATCTGCCATGTTAGCTTAACGTAGGCCGACGCCTGTTATGTTTGATCATATTTACGAAATTATTTCCTTAAAAACCTTTGAAAACTATTGTTATTCCTGTTAAGTTTTTACGTTTAACAACAATGGATGGTCGAAAGCAAATGAGTGGAGCAGGTTATCGGAAACTTGCAAAACCAAAAAAGATAAAAGAAAACGAGGCGCTGTCTCAAACTCCTAAACTAGAGAAGTTTTTTATGAACACCAGTGTTGATGAACACCCCAGCTCCAGCTCCAAATCAGGTAAGAATTAAACTTAGGTAAATAAGAAAATAATAAAGAGAATATGACATAACTTATTTGTTAAAAATTATTGCGACTCGTTTATGAGATTTATATGTACTTATTAGTCCAAAAACGAAAACGCCACTTTTGAAACAATAATGTGACATAGCTAATCGTGAGAAAAATGTTATCGTTAGCTGACCTACTTCTAGGAAACCGTACCGTACGAAACACACACTATCTCACTGGGCGTGCAGCACGCCGGCGCGGTGATGCATCGTTGTCGGCGAACCGTTATGTGCATGTCTGACTGTCCGAGATAGATAAGAGTGACAACAATACTGTCCGGAATAATAGCTTAAAATGCCTCCAATATACTTGGTTAACGTTAACAGTGACAAAAAACATAGTTTTGTTAGGTTTAATGCCAATAGAAAAATGTTGTACAGTTGTGGGCTTGTAATGGATTCTGACTCTCAATTTTCTACTCAAATATGTAAATGAACAAAATTATAAACTAAATGTTACAGATTTCTGAATTTTTGTAAGCTCAAGTACTGTAAAAAATACCAGAGAAAAATACAAAATATAATAACTTATAGTAATTATTGAACTAGCATGCCATTTTATTACACTTTGCTAACGTTTTTAAATATTTTGCTTTTAGGCAACACCGAAGTCAGCCAGCAAGACAGACGGGACGAGAAAACGGAAGCTTTGGTTGGATTTGAGGACAAAATGGACGAGGGTAAAGAGGTGATCAAGAACAAGATCTTCTAGGAACATCACCTAATTTGAAACAAGAACCTGTGACTAACACCTGTGAGTTAGCTTTTAATTTTAATGACCCTGGTTCTTGGCCAACAAGCTTTTCTGACGCTGACAGATGTTACATCACCAAGATGAAACTAAAACATCAATATGATCCTGATATCACCAAAAGTAACAGAGAAGGTCGTAGTCTGACAAAGGACTGGTTTTTTAAAACCCCTAAAAATGGAACAAAAATTAAAAGGTCTTGGCTGGGTTACAGTGAAAGTAAAAATGCGTTGTACTGTGTACCCTGCAGGTTGTTTTCGTATCTCATACCTGAGTCTCAGTCTAAAGTATCTTCTTTAGTCAAAGAAGAGGGATTTGTAAAATGGAAAAAGTTGAATGTTAAATTACCCAAACATGAAAATTCATCATACCATAAGTTGTGTTTCTGTTCATGGAAATCTTTAGAGTCATCTCTTGAACATGGTGGCATTGATAGAGATCTTCAGGATCAGATTGTACAAGAAGAAGCACATTGGAGGGCAGTTTTACGCTGCATTGTTGATGCAGTACTCTTTCTGGCAAAACAAGGAAATTCCTTCAGGGGTTCTAAAGAAGTCTGTGATTTTGGTGACCCAGACAGTGGCCACTTTTTGAATACCATTGACCTCATATCTCGTTATAGTGTTCCACTTAAACAACACATTGACCGGCATAAAAAAGGTCAAGTAACTTATTTTTCTCACAAAATTCAAGACGAGTTTCTTGAGATAATTGCCAACAAAATTCGACAAACAATCATTGAGGAAGTTTTGGATGCCAAATATTTTTCTTTGATGTTTGACTGCACACCAGACATTAGCCACAACGAGCAAATGACTGAAATTGTTCACTATGTAAAAGCTAACTCTGCAGAAGTAACAGAAAGTTTAGTCGATTTTTTTGTTGTAAGTAATAAAACAGGTGAAGGTCTCAGTCACGACATTCTTCAGAAAATTGAAAAAGATGGTCTAAATATCCAAAACTGTAGAGGCCAATCTTATGACAATGGAGCAAACATGGCAGGAAAATACAAAGGAGTACAGTCCAGACTGCTTCAAGAGAACAATTTAGCTTATTTTGTACCTTGTGCTGCACACTTGCTGAATTTAGTAGGAGCGCATGCAGCCGATGCTAACACTGACGCCAGGAACTATTTTGGTACACTTCACTGTGTTTATGCGTTCTTTGTTGCTTCAACTTCGAGATGGGAAATTCTGAAGAAACACGTACCACTCACTCTGAAGGCAATGAGCAAGACAAGATGGTCAGCAAGGTTTGAGGCAGTTGAGGTTGTTTACAAACATTATGATAAAATCATACAGGCATTAGATGAACTAATGTCACATCACCTCTCAACTTCAGAAACAAAAAGTGAGGCTACTGCTCTCCTAAAGAATTTGAAGAAACTTGAGTTCATTGCTTTTTCTTGTTTTTGGTATGCTCTTTTGAAAAAGATAAACCATGTCAACCAAGTACTGCAAAAAGAAGACCTCACTGTAGACAAGGCTGCCAGAAACATCAAGGGCCTTCTGGACTTTATTACATCGTCAAGGGACTATTCTTCATCTGATGCAATTGCTGAAGCCAAATTGATAGCTGAGAAGAACGACGTGCTGATGGAGTTTTCAGATAAAAGAAAAAGGAAGAAGAAAAAAATGCCTGGTGAGATGTGTGAAGATGAAGTCTCTGAGTCACATGCTGAAGACTTGTTTAGAATAAGTCTTTTAAAAGTTATTGACAGGTTAAACATGAAATTAAGTACAAGGTTCATGACTTTGGAGAGTATAAATGACAAATTTGGATTTTTAACTGGTGTTAACATTTGTGAAATGGAAGTAAAGAATTTAAAGAGTAAGGCAGAAGCTTTGGCCAGCATTTACGATAAGGATTTAAATAAGGAAGAATTCATGTTTGAAATTGAAAGTTTCAAGTATCACGCACTTGTAGTAGAGCCATATTTAAAGGATGCTACACCCTTGTTGATGTTGAATCTGATTTACAAACATAAACTTCAAGAAGCTTATCCAAACATAACCACAGCACTGACGCTGTTCCTAACCATTCCAGTTTCTGTAGCCTCTGGAGAAAGAAGTTTCAGCAAATTAAAACTGATAAAAAACTACCTAAGAAGTACAATGCGGCAGGAGAGGCTAACAAACCTTAGCATTATATCAATAGAACATAAGCGAGCTGCTTTGATCAATTATGATGACATAATAAATATTTTTGCATCAAGAAAATCTCGCAAAATTCAACTCAAGAACTGAGATCATTAAAGTGTGGCTTATTGAATAGTTTGTCTTAAAACAGTCTAACTAATTAAAAATTAATTACAAAAAAAGTTACAATAAATAATATTTATAATTATTTTTATTGATATGTTGTAATCTAATGTGTAATGCAAAGAGTTGTAGTTGAAATAAATGTAAGTTTTTCATAAATTCAAATGTCACGTTTTTACCTCCTAATATGTTATATATTAAATTGCTAATAATAAAATGGGGGGGGGGGGGGGGGGGGCGGCAGACGAATCTTTGCCCCCCCCCTCAAAAAACACCTAGTTCCGGGCCTGTCTTCGGTATTTTCACCTTTGCTTGATGACATAATTACTATCGTCTTTGGTATCTATCACAACACAGAAATGTAGAGATGTAAACAATCAGCTTTCTTTGCCTGGGATATGACAATTGATTAGAGTGAGCACTGAGCACTGCCACGTGTGACATGTGCCGCGAGTGGTAAAAACGAGTGGAGGAGATGAACAAGTCTCAACCTGTTTGTAGACAGATCTAACCTTAGCTCATGCTAGCCCTAGCACTAGCTTAAGTTTTTCTGACTGTTCTACCTTTTGCCTTAGCTTCTTCTAACTATAGTTAGCAAAAGTTTATTCACTCAATTTTTTTAGCAAGAGCAAGATCTAAAGACTAGTTCCTAACCCCTAGAAACCTAGTTTTATTCACTTCACCCATTATTTTAAATTAGCAATAAACCTTAAACCTAGATGCAAATGATAGCCAAAAATATTGAATGACGTAAGACACAAGTGAGGCAATGTTGACAAACAAGTTTCTGTACAATATTCAATGAAAATGGATATTATGGATGAATTTAACAAAACTAAATATAGTTCACTGTAATTTTAAGGTACTTGTTTCAGAACTGACATATGTCAACCTTTTTTTTATTATTGAAATATTTATAAGTTTATGTAGTGCACTTTCTTTTATTCTTTGGAATAGCCTCTGGTACTCTCCCACTGACTGACTTTTGGTGTTACTTCTACTAGGCTCATCATCAAAAGCAGTTCTTTTTTCAGCAGTTTCTACTCTTGGGCATAGAATATCTTTGAACTCTTCTTTGCTATAAGGACAAATAGTTGTGTACAGGTAATTTCTTCTTTCAACAAATATTCCTTTGTGTTGATTGTTTTAGGAAAGCATTCTGACACTTCATCTTTGGGGAAGATTCTGTGAGCTAATACATTGCCATCAACTTCAACTGTTCACTTCTCAACACCTCTGTGTGAATTAAAAAAATCCAAAATGATTGTATGTGGTTTTATTTTTTGGTATCTTCTTGGTGTTGTTTTTAGCTAGGAACATCAACCAGTCATAAATTTGGACATTAGTCTCATGACCAACAGGCATTCCAAAGCTAACTTTCGATATTGGAGTGGAATCTTCAACTGTTTCAACCAATTCCTGAATAGAGGAGACATAATTTGTTCAAAATTTTATTTTAAAGGTCCATAGCTCCAGTCACAAGAAAACCTTTCATGCCCAACTGGCAGGAAAGAAAGGATAATCTTTCCATCCATATTGTTACATACATGCCAAGCTAGATATCCTATTAGAATGTTGGTTTTGTTTTGTCCAACACAGTTATCAGCATGGTTATGCATTTCTTTTTCTCCATGGCTGAAATTTTCAAGGTAATGGTGAAACAAACTATCTATAACATTGGAGCCCTAGCCTATATTCACACTTTCAGGTTTCAAATAATTGGCCTGTTTATTGATGGTTTCATGCATCACCCCAAATCTTCCCACTTTGAAAGGGACAAGGAAATAGATTGGGCCAGGTTGTAGAGGGTTACTTAGAATATGGACCTGCTGAGCCAAATCAAAACTGCAATGGACTATCACATTAATAGTAGCTGAGTTGGGTAGACCACTATCCTTACTGGTGAAGTTTCCCTACTTTTTTTTATTATAATGAAATAATATAAAGAAATTGCATTTCTTCTTAAAAGTGAAGAATGCAATTTATTTACATGTTTGCAAAGAGGTACATTGCCTTTGCATGAGCAGTGGTACAAATGAGAACAAAAGTCAGTACACTCCTTGCATTCACAAAAGCATTAATCCAAACTGCATTGATTCATACACTGTGTGACAACATGCACCTTACCATTTTCACTACATGAAGCCACCTTCCACATTATTGAAATACCTTTTTTTGTGTTTGACAACAATTGATGAGACTGTCTGTTGGACACCAGTTGCTTTCTTGTCCATAAGTCATCTTCAGCAATAGTCACCAATAACTGAATGAAGTTTTCAAGGCATCTATTTGACTTCCTATTCATGTACACTGATTTAAGGTGCTTGTGAAACAACTCCATATGACTAGTGGTTCCACTGTTGTTATGGGAAAAATTCATGGAATATGTGGCACATTCTGTTGGTGAGGTAATTTTGCTTGAAATATTTGATGAAATGAGCACTTTCTTTGTAGTCCTTAACAAATCCTGCACTATATGTTTCAAAGTCAGATAAACGTTTTGCATCAACAATGTTTCAAAGCCACAAACATGTCATCAATAATGGTCTTTTGTGTCTTCTGTCAGAGCTGTTTTTCAAATGTTCTTGATAAATGCCATGTGCATAGATTGTGCCTCAGCTCCTCTCCAAAGCCCAACTCCATCACATTGATGAGCATTTGATCATCATACATGATGATGCAATTAATTACCAAATGTGGAATTTTGTTCTTTATCACCTTGAAAAAACTGAAGCATTTTTTCATCAGTTTTATTGGTGATGCAATTGTCAACAGGCCAGCCATGCTTGTTTTCATGTACAACCAGCATATTTAAAATGCTATAGCCATATTGGTTAGTGTAATGCATTTTATACAGCAAGTATAGATTGGCAGCCTGCTATGATTAGGTTGCATTGTTCTGAGTTTGCAAAGCATACATGAAAATGTTTTCACTATTTGGCATATTGTTGATTTCAACCAGCCCATCTTTGCACATCATTCCAAGAGGCTTATACAATAGAACTTCAATTATTTGCAGCTCATGGGATTAATAATTTACTTTTGAATTATTAGGGGTAATTAATTATCATAGCTTTGAATTATGGAATGTGATTGAGAGAAAATACAAATTATAGATGGTTATGAATTGTGTTTACAGCATTATTCCTACTTGCAGTATATATACAGTACTTACTGTAATGCCCTTTTCCTGGGCCTGCTGGTGAGGGACACCTGGGAAAAATAGAAGTAAAATTTTTTCCCCTTGAAGATCTTGTGTCCTGATCAAGTTACTGATTGCAAGTCTTGGGTTTGACTGCTCAGCTGGGTACTGGGGTGTGGATCCTATAAGTGAAAAGGCTTACCTATGGCTTGAGGATCTCATGGCAACCTTCCACAACAATACTGCCAGATAGGGAGAATGGACATATCACTTGATGCAGTTATATGTCTTAACTGACCACACCAGACACCAAGTTGATACTACAAAATCCCCATCTCAACAATAAACACTGTATTAAATAACACAGTGAATAAATGCTGTGAACAGAATAATCACAGTGGTACTACCACATAGGCTGTAAAACCCACTCTAATTAGGTTACCTTCTTTACCCTTCATGATTTAGCTGCTGCACTCTCTCTTCCCTTCCAATCACTGTCACAATACATGACTTGAGATCCATTTATGTTCTTGATATTCAATCTGGATTTTTTGGGATTATCAGTAAACTGACCATGAAGGGTGAGCATAATATTCATTCTGGTTAATACAGCAGATTTATCCTTCCCAGAACGATAGATTTTGTGAATGTATATTACATAAGCATTTACTAAAACAATGTTGGTCATGTTATAGAAAAATCACAATGGCCATCTGTTGAGCTGGGCATTCACGTTCCAATTTGCAGTACCACTTGCAGTCCAACCTCCAAGGTTGGATCCGAAAGCGGAATGTGAATGGGCTTGTTGGATGGTTGGAATTGTAGATGGATGACTAGAGGGATGACTTCCGAATGTCGACAGTGTTGGAGTGTGTGTGGGGGAGTCGGATCAAAGTCGTCCAACTTATCTCAGTCAGTGCATGACCTTCGGGCAACTTCAGTTACATTTTTTGGCTCAAGAGCAACATTCACAGCTGACTAGGAATAAAGTTGGATTGCAAGTAGGAGCATGAGTGGAATTGACTATCCATCTAGCAATACTGCAAGTTGGAACGTGAATGCCCAGCTTTAGTTTTTCTCCCACAGTTCATATTTTGACACATCTGGTCAAATGTATCCACACTTCCTTTAGTTGCATTATATGTCAATATAATTTCTGTTTATTTATTTTATTTATTCTTCATTCATTGATCCCCCTTCTTGGTGTATGTATTGCTGATATTACTGCCACAATTTTGTTCATTTTCGGTTTGAAAGATACAGCTGTTGAGTATTGGTGAAACAGAAACATACTAGTTCATTTTTTTATAATCCAAGTCCAAAAACCTGGTAAGAGAGTAAGGGAACAAAAATAATACATGATCTAAAACAGAAATGATTCAGTTAATCTGAAGGATTAACTAATAAAATACATTTTATGACAAGTGGTAAGGACTTAGCCTAGATTCTTGTTACGACTTGCTGAAGGCGAAATAACAATTTCAAGTACTAAATCTCAAATAGAAAAAAAGAAGAGAATTAAATTCGAGCTACAATAAAATGAATAATTTAAATTTATAAGAAATAGCAACAAAAGAAATAAAATTTACAGAATTACTTCAAAAGTTGTGGGAAAAAGAAAACCTAGTTACATATCAACATTTAAAGTTTCATAAGGAAATTTTAGTTTAGTTAAAAGGTAAGCTAATTTTGAGAAAGAAATTTTAATGAGTAAATTTAAGATAATTAAAAAGAAATAAGAAGCGAAATAATGATATTTAAGATTTTAAGTCTTGTTCCTAACAAGCAAAAACTATTTTCAGAAGGAAAACACATTACATGAAGTAAGTTTTTTACAAATTACAGATTACTCACCCATCTGGGTTAAAAAGGTGACTCAATAAAAAATCATGGCATTGATTATAACTGGCATTGATTGGCAAATTCCTTTCCTTTTTTAAAATGCCCAAAATACCAAGAAATTTAAAAGAGTCTGGTACCATTCGAAAGCATCCATTTTTGTGAATTGGCAAAGAGGAATGAGAGCAGTTCAACAAAGCTCTATTCGCTTCTAGACAAAAATAAGGTATACCAACCTAACAATACATGTTATGTTATTTATGTTTCTTATTTGATTCAGTTTGAAATAAAATAATTACAAAGAAAATATTAAGTTGAATTTTGATGATACTCTGTATTATAATATGTAATAAAAATAAATAATAATCAAGCAAAATGACAATAAATTTTTGTACAAGTTAAAAAATATTAATTATTTTAAAATAGTAAGAGTACTTACAACCCTTGCTTTAAACAGAGAAAATTATTCTTCTTTCAATCATTGCCATATTTTCATTTGAGTCAATGGGAAATTGACTTTGCAGGTCTTCTCTCAGCCTAATCTGCTCAACAATAAGAGAAAAATCTTTCTTGTTTTCTTAATTTGTGCATCTACTGTCCTGGCTGATCTTCTCTTCAATAGATTGTAACTTTTCTATTATCTCTGCTTGATTCTTGGCCAACGCAGTCAGTTTATAACTGAGCTTCATTCAATATGGCTCTCATAATGACCTGATCAGTGCTGCTTAATGCTTCTTCTGAATATAAGTAATACTTTATGTAGTTATATTCATAGCTTTAAAACTTTGTCCATAATTCACTCAAAAAAACACAGTCTCATCTCCCCTTAAGAAAGGAAAGAAATATACCTGGTTTATTCTTCTTATAAAAATATTATATGGCATAGTATGTGAGTGTAATCATGAAATAGCTTACTTGGGTTAACTCATCTTGGTATATACTGTTGAATTTTTCCACCACTGGGAAGATTTGTAGAAATACACAAAATGTAAGACATTAATTTAAGTTACATACACAGCAAAAGACATTGATATCAGGTAAATTAGGTACCCCTTAAAATTTTGGAAAATATTAGTTTTTAATTTTGGTAAATAATACAAGAATTATCAAATTTTTATTTTGGGGTTCAAAAATTCAACAAATGAATATAATGTTTTATTAATGAAGATATGATTATAATTTTGCTTATTTAAATTAATAAATGACATATACCAGGTGCTTCAAAAAGAATGGACTGATTCCATGATTAAATATTTTATTATGGAAAATAGCAAAAAGTCTTAGTCAAGTTTTATTTTACATGTTACAAGTGTTCAATATGGCCGCCCCTTGCAGCACAGACACCATGAATACAATATGAGAACTCTTCCCAAACACATTGCAGTATGGATTCCATACCACTAGAGGAATCCTCACAAAACCCTCTGCATACATTATCTAGGTAGTTGCCATCTGGCAGAAATGGGATCAGCGATTCAAAGCATGCCCACAAGTATGTCTCATTCTTGGATTTCCCACTGACTATCGACCTGCCAACTACCAGATAATATACAGCAGCAAGACGCTCTATAGTCTGATCAACAGCTGCCTCCACCACCAGGCCTGGTTGACCTACAAGCAACCAATCACTCCCACAATTTTCCACCACAAACTGATGGTTTGTGTTGGAATCAACACCTAATAGGTCAACGAAAGTTGTCCACACATTGGAAGTTGGCCCTTGAATTGAAAGGCATTGCAATAACCACGAAAATAAATATGTGAAAAAAGACAAAATATTTTAAAATCAAGATTGTATATATAATTTTTTGTTTGTTACTCGAGAGTTTGTTGTTATTTAAGAACATCAACATTTTAGTTTTATTTGGGCTAAGTTTGTTTCTTCTTTCTGTTACAAACATACCAGCCTTTGAAAAAGCTCTTTCACATGAAACATGTTGCTAGGCAGCAAAAATGTTTATGGGCAATCTTTAACATGTTGGGATATTGGTGCCCATTTCCCCTCCACCATAATATGGGATCTTCTTACCTGTCAAGAAGATCGTCTTCTAGGTACTGGTTGACTTCGACTATTGCATGAGAATAGTGTGTGCCCTTTTTCTTCTTCTTGGCTAGGATATCATCTAAATCTCTCCAGATTGAAAGCTCATTCCTACTCTTCTTGGTTTTGTTTTCCAAATCCTCTGCTGGCTCATCTTTATTTTGTTTTTCTTTAGAAACTCTTGCCTCGATTTTTTTATTTACATTCATTTCTTTTGGCCAGACAATCTCCACACACTGCAGCAATAACAGAAACAACTAAACCAAAAAATATTATTATGGTTATAAGCTAGCATTAAAGTAAATGTATGATCACCTTCCTCCTCAGACATTTTACCAACATAGATAATTGATGGAGAATATATAAAGTATAATTAATTGTGAATTACCTCACTTGAAATGTCATACAATTAGTTTGCTAGGGCAAGCTCATGTCATGTGCAGTGAGACAGTGAGACAAGGATGAGGAATTTTCTGTAGAGGATGGAGGGCAGATTAGTATATTAAAATCCAACACACAAATATTAAAAAAAAAAACTCGCTATCACTCCTTGTCAAGCATACATTATTTTCATTACTCTTCACTATGATATAGAAATTTATGAGCTATGTCAAACTACAGAGAATCTAGATTTATCCAAATCCAGACCAAGTATCACAAAAGATTTGATTTCTGGGAAAATTATACTGTATTGTTATTTCATTCATACTCAATTAGTTCTTTTCAATGTGGAAAAAGAGATGTTTCATTGTACAGTAGAGTCCAGTTTATCCTAATAATGATAATAATAATATGTGAATAGATTTTATTGGTGAAGTAGTTCCACCTTGCCATTTGAGTGGTGGACCTACAGTTCAAGTTGAGTTCCAAACCACCAGAAAATGATTCCACAGCAGAGAACCGAATCTTTTTTGTTGGTCAATGCAATCGGTAACCCTTTCAAAGAGGGCCCAAGAGAGCATAGTTCATCTTATCCGAATGAACAGATACCTGCTACAACTCATAACTATCACTCCCCCTCTTTATACTAATAAATGTGTAATGTGGTGAAGGCAAGGAGCACATTCAAATTTATAAAAGGTTTATGGGATATCAACTAAAAATTTGATGCTTACTTTGAAGAAGTTTCACTATCATCAATGTTGAGAAAGATTCTTTCTTACTCTCCTGGTCCTTGTGTTGCTGCCCCTTCCAGCTATAGTTTTTACTCAGATTTACATCAATAGTTTGCTACAACACAGACCTAGCAGCTTTTGACAAATTTATTTTTTCAATGTCAGTGATTAATATTCTCACCAGAAAAATAAACAAGTTTTCAGAATTATAATAATTGTGTGCATATATAGCCCATATGTATATGTATGTATATAGTACCATAGCCGATTCGACTGTAGGTGACTCTTCAGACCTCAACGCTATGTTTAGTCCAAAGAGCGTACTACACAAACGAGGAGTGAGGTAGTTTGTGATTGCTTTCCTCACTGAGCTAACAGAATAGTATCAGTATGACAAGCCCACCGAAACAAATTCTGAAGCTCTATGTTTGACAGTCCACTCCCACCTTTACACAGGGTCTGGCTGCACAAGTGCGTGTGTATACTATCTAGCACACCTCTGAGCTACATCCTGCGTCCAAGCCATCATTCGACAGAGACGTTTGGAAAGCAACACAATTGATGTAGCCTTTTTTGTATCTGAGAAGATCAAAATTTAATTCATCTCAAGCCACAATAAGGCATTCATATGTATATAGTAAACAAATATTGTTTTTATCTACTGTAATACTGTATTTGTAAATACTCCAGTTCTGTCCATGCCAGTCAACAATTACAGTACACAATAATTCCAAGAGTGCTTTAAAATGAGTTATATAATTTGGGTTATGTCCTCATCTAAACTGTCAGTAAGCTAACCTAAAGTAACATAAACCAAATTGTAGATACCAAATCATTATGAGGATCTAAATTGTATGGCATGGTCATAATTTATGGTGGTATGACTTCAATTACAGGTAATGAAGGCAATTGCTTGATGGCAGGAATGGTGCCAGCTCGCGAGTTTGGTGTCATAAATGAGATTTATTAACCATTTTTGGGAGATTGCCTTAATTATGCAACAAAATTCCTATCCCTTTCAAACAGCTATCCATCATAAAGATAACAAAAATATTTATTTATAAAAAAGAATAATAGTAACCTGTCTGTATATAATTACACTTTGAAAGAGAAATTGTTTTAAAGATATTATTCTACTGATTTGTACCATTATACTCCTGACAAGTCATTAGATGAAGAAAAAATCTCTTTAACAATAAATTAAGTTCTGAAAAGTTCAGATCAATTTGAGATCTGCCAGTGATAAATAAAATATTATCTTTATTGACATGAAACACAAAAATTACAGCAACAACTGTTGCACCAGATGTTCTGTCATAGTGGTCTAGTGATAAACAACAATAAATTATTACTATTAAAATTAGATTAAAAATATGGGTATCACATGTCAGTCAATGAGTCTTCTAAGTATTCCTCTAATTTATAGTAAAATCTGTTCATTAAACCAATTTTTATTCTTTCTTTGAATCTTTTCATATCTAAATTCTTAATCAACTGTGGTAGTTTGTTATATAATTTTATTCCTGCAAATTGAGCAGTTCTCTCATAAATCTGCAACCTGTGCACCAGGTACCGGTACTGGTGAGTCATGTGTGCTGCAACTATGAGAGAATGAATTATATTCATGAGCACTTTTATTTTTATGCACTGTTGTCAGTGTTTCCAATTTGTATAAACTTGTAACTGTTTCAGCTGGATTTACACTATGTAATGAAACACTGTTATATAACCATGTTTTACAACTTTTTACAAAGGAATACAGTTTTCCAAAAACAAAATGTTATAGAACATCAAAAAAGTGTTTTATAACAGTGTTTCACATCTCCCATCCATTGTTGTTAAAGATCAAAAGAAGTTTTTTTTACACATTGTTTATCAAACTTTGTGGAATAACAATGTTACATAGTGTAAATGCAGCTTTACAGTGACTAATAATAACTTGTAACATGATAAAATTAAATAATATTGTTAAGGGTTCTAATAGCTAAAATGAGGCTGGCAACACTTAAAGTTCACACTTGCACTTTATTTACACAAATTAGTCTATTTACACAAATTAGTCTATTTACACAAATTAATTGTGAGTTCAATTAATGAAATAAAAACAGATCATCAAATGACAAGCTAATACTTATTCAGTAATTATTTACAAGAATTGATAAATAAGTAATTACAGGTTAATCAATAATAAAATAAACAAGAGTCCAATAAACTGTACAAATGAATAATTAATTACAGGCTGATCAATAATTAAAGAAACAAGAGTCTTATAGACTGTACAATAATGCAGAAAGAAATGATAAAAAGAGCAACCAATCACTTACAAAACACAGTCCAATTCGTTATTTGACAGTCCCAAATAATATCACTTAACACAACGTCTTTAAACTATTAGTAAGCTGCATAAACAGTAAACACTTGTCTCTGCACTTGACACTGTCCAAAGACTGAATAAAGCACTGTTTACTCCACTGGCACTGGATTGTCTCGTTCCCGAGATCCGTAATACAATCTGTCACACGCAGGACATAACTGTCACGCAAGCTTTTGTAGAAAGACTGATTCACTGGTTCACGTGGACTTCCTTTATATAGTTGTTGCAGTTGTATGCAGTTGTACAATTCCAAGAATTGGAGCTCACTAGACACATCGAGAAACTTCAAGAGACATGATCTTTATCGTTCCAGAAATCTGGAGAAATCAATAGATTTCTCAAGAAATCAATTGAGTGAGAGAGTTGCAGACTTGGAGAATAAGAGTGACAAAGACATCTAATGAGAGAGAATGGAAAATATCAAATTGCATCTGTCCATGAAAACAATGGAGTGATATAAATAGAACGAGCATGTGACCAACCGCTTGCTCTCATAACAATATAATAGAGGCTACTCACAACCTTTTCAAAAAACTGCTTGTCATGTAGTTTGATATCAAACTCTTGCAGTTCCCTTTGGGACTTGATGGGTAATTTGGACATAATCTCCAATATTTCTCTGTCCTCAAATTCTAACTGAGGGATACCCAGCTGTTCCTCCAACAGGGCCACGTTGACAATCAAAATTCATTTTATGTTCTTTCATTTTTACTTGCAATGAATGAATGCACAGTTTCTGAAAAATAGAAATGATAAAACATGACAAAATACAAATGATAGACATCAAACATGTGTGAAATGATACAATGAAACATGTTTACAATATATAAACAATGATCTGAAAATAGCTCTAAAAACAGATGCTGCAATCTTGTGTGTATGACAATTTATAGTGTAGACATACTGCAATAGTGCAAGTGTTCAACATGTAAGTTAATGTTTTAACACATTGTTGTAAGATGTGATTGCATATAAAACTTCAATGTTGCTATGCTTGCAAGAAACACTGTATTTGAACTGTTGCTTATCTGATTTATTT
Source organism: Conomelus anceps (assembly GCA_948455865.1). NCBI lineage: Eukaryota > Metazoa > Arthropoda > Insecta > Hemiptera > Delphacidae > Conomelus > Conomelus anceps. The sequence continues at coordinate 59,489,068 of OX418217.1, read as the reverse complement.
TAAAAATCCTGGTCTGGATATTCCAGAATCCAGATTATTCAAGCTCAGGCAGGTCATATTCCAACACACCAGAGAAAAACATTTTTTTTTTAAATGCAAGGTGACCAAGAAGTTATTAATTTTTTTGTTTATATACTTTATAAAGTGGACTTGATTTTCTTTATAAAGTATTACAAATAAAAGACACTTACTTGAAAGAGAGCATAACCCCTTTGCCAGTGATGTTAACATCACTGGTTGCTCTTAAAGAAACCAGTAGTGGGATTGTTTTGAATTTTGGAGCAATTTTTATCTCTTGACAGAGAAATCATGTGATGCTTGTAAGGAAGATGATTGTGATGAAAAAAGTTTTGGCTGGTTTTTTTCTTTGAAATTAATTGTGCGTTTTCTTCCAAAGTTCCAACTTTTGGCCATCACAGATGGCACTTCTGGAAAATTCATGGGATTTTTGTCTGATGTCTCAATACTGATGTGAGACACTATGCCCATGGGTTTGAATGGCCTCCTTTGACCTATGCCTTTTTCTTCTGCATCAGAGGCCATCAAAGACTGTGGGCCTCTCTGGAAGCATATGGCACCTGCCATACTGCATTCAAAATCATCTATGAAAAACAAAATTAATGTCAAAAAATGTATCAGAAATGACCAAAGAAGCTCAAATATATTCTAGATGCTTCCACTTCTTGAAAAGTATATTGATTTTTTCTGTCAGGGATGCCTCTGGCATTATTTATGTTTTCAATACCAAGTCTTCAAATGTATAATACATTGATAATTGGTCACTACATTGGTTGCTATATGATTACGTTACAAGAAAATTACCCCATAGCTTGAAAATAACATACAACATTTTCAAGTCCTGAAGGTTTTTAAGCAGTGGAGTCGTAATTTGGGGCTGAAGCAATGCTATAGCACAGTTTTTAGAACCTGAGTGACACTCTGGTACATCTATTAGAGCTATGTTATGCTCTTAAATGTGAAAATATTACTCTTACAACATCTCATACTTCATCAAATAAAATGCCCATACATATCCAATAAAAAATGTGTGTTTTTTGTTACACAAGAATTGACTTCAGTAGAAACATTTACCCATTATTATCCATTAATTTGAATAAAATTGATTAATAATCTATAATTATCTAATCAAGATATTTTGTAATAATATATATTTAAAATATGGGCTAAGCTACTAACTTAAAAGTTATTACTTACCATTGCCATTTTCTCCAACTGTTTCTTCTACTATAAAACTGAAAGACATGCTGAACTTTAATTGTAAATAACTCTAATAACTTCCAACACCAAATGACAGGAGGGCAGAAGAGAGAAAGCTGCAATATGGCAGATAGCAGGAGAAACTCATTAACTGCAGAGAAGCTTGTATTGGCATAGGTAGGAGAGAAACTAACTGAATCAACAGTGAAAAGCAATACTTGATTTATAAGAACACTAATTGACATGAATTGATCAGCATGTGAGAATAAAATAAGATTGCCCCTGAATAGAGCTATCATCCCGCCTTTACTTTATAGAATATTATTAATGTTTTTACAATTTTCATACCTGAATATATGTATAATTGGAATAATAGACTGCATTGTTAGCCTCATTTGGAAAAAATTAGGGTTAGCACTTTCTTCCACTGACCCCTTCATTCATTACTTTCTTTTTATATCAGATCGATTATTATTGATCAGTTGCTCCAAAAATTTCAAGTAGGTTTTGGCGAATTTAAAATAAAACTCAAGTATGATTCTTCTATTTGACCACTCCAACAAAAAAATTCTGGTTCCATTATTGCAGCAACTTACCTGCCAATATGTTCTCTTTTGAGATTACTGGTGAAGATTCCACCTCCTTGAATTTAACACCTTCAGACCTGACTTTCCTGAGGTGATTCAAAAAAATATTTGGGTCCATTTTATGGTTTCTTATACTCTTATAATAGTATATATGATTTTTTTTGGTAAAAAAAGTTACCCTTTTACCTAAAGTTTTGATGTGAATAATTATGCCCAATGCTTGTGGAACATAATTTGTCAAATCGCTTGATACAGTAAGTCAATACTTGTCAATACAGTCGCTTGATACCTGGGAGTCAATAATTCAAAATAAATCATTTTTATCTAAGGCAATATAATTTTTTCAAGGATAAAAGTTATGAAAGAAGTATAAAAATATATAAAATTATTCACTGGCAATGAATTATTTCTGTTGAGATAGTTCATTTCAGAAGTAATTATGAATAATCTTCGCTTTTGTCTTTTGTAACACCCACGAATAAACACTTACGATACAAATAGAAATATATAATTATTCATTTAAATTCAAATTTTAATAATAAGAAAATGACTACATTGATTAACATGAAATATGGTAAATAAACACAATAATAATTATAAGCATGAAAAAAGAGGATTATTTTCTGTGGAAAAGTACAAAGCAGTTCCTGTCTTTTGTGATGCAGAGGTGAACACCACACTTATCACAGAAAAAATGTGTTTTTTTGCCACATTTGGACAGTTTGCATCTTTTTCCCTCTTGCTGACCATCTAGATGAGGCATATGATCAACCCTATCATTCTGTGAATCTGCTGATGGACGTACTTCACAATTTGCTCGTTTTTTTTTTTTTTTTTTTTGAGGATGAAGCCCACATAGGTCTGAGACCTGTGCGTGGGTAATGAGTTTGGATGATGGTGATTGATGAGTTGGACCTACAGTTTTAGGTGGGTTCCGAACCACCTTTGAAAATGGAATGACAACTTCATCAGCTGAAGGTCTGCCTCATTTCTTTTGCACTGTTTTACCTACTTTTATCAGATCACCAGCCACACTCATCCTGAAAGCAAGTAAATCCATTATATTTTTTTCGGAATAGATAGCTTCTCACAATCCTTTTTGTATTCTATCCAACTGTTAGCTAGAGCCAGGTCGACAGCATGAAAAATCATTCTAAGTGTCCATTTTTTTGATCTTATGTACACTCTATACAAGCTGATTAGCTGGTCCATAAGATCCACACCACCCATAGAATGATTGTATTGCTTTACAATACTTGGTTGTGGAATTTCAATGTATTTATTTTCTAATTTGGACCATCGATGCACAGTATCACTTTCTTCAGCCCCAACAAAATTTGATGCCAGATGAATAGTTCTATTGTCAAGCCACTTCACCACAACTATTTTCTGATCCCTATCTATGACTTCATCATGGCTACCATGCTCTTTCTTTTTCATTTCTTTGTCACAAAGCACAGGAGGATTAGAAAATCTATTGATCCTTATGGTACCAGCAGCAAGAATATTTTTGGCCAGCAAAATTTGCAACACTTGATAAGAAGAGAAATAATTATCAAAAAATAACTTATGACCTGCTTTTGAAATATTTTCTGTCAAATGTAGAATAACTGATGCACCTAGTCCCAGATATTTCAAATTGTCCACATCAAGACCAGTTGTTGCTCCCTGATATATCAGCAAATTATATACTAACCCAGATCGCCCACACAATGAAAATATCTTTATTCCCCAAGGTTTAGGTTTGTTTTTCACATATTGTTTTACTGATAGCTGTCCTCGGAAGGGAACCATCTGTTCATCAATGCAAATATTCTGTTCCATTTCCAATTGATGACATCGATTCAGAATTGAATCATAAATTGGTTGTACCTTGTACAACTTGTTTTCACAAGTAGGTGGTCTATCAAGATTGTTCACAAGATGAAGGTTGGAGCAGAGTTGAAAGAATCTGTCACAAGACATATTATCCCTAAAAAGTGCAATTCCGAGATTAGAGTCCCAAAATAAACAGATTCGCGGGAATTCCAGACATCCTATTGCAATATGAAGGGCAATTAGAACTTCAATTTCTTCTGGAGTTGTATTTTTAAAATTATTTATATTGTTCTGAAGTGCATACATATTCATGCAGTCTGGCATCAATCTAAAAATATCATCACCAATGTATCTTTTGAAATAAGATTGAGGAGATTCACATTCAGTCACGTTCTCATCTTCATCCCATATCAAAAAGCGTTCACAAAAAGGCTGTCCACACTTACACCACTGAATATCTTTTTTTGATGTGACAATGTCTTTGAATTTGAAGCCACTAGACACATTTTGGTCAATCACATCTGAGTCATCATCACCATTGATCACTTGGGCATCTGCCTCATTACTTACCCCATCATTGACATCAATAGCTTCATTTCTTCCTACTGTATCTGCTCCAATTCTCATCTGGGGGCTTGTTCCAGGAACAATGAGCTCATCTTCAGATTCTTGCTCATTGAAGTCCAAATCAGAAAGATTCCCATTTTCAAGGCAGTCTAGAATTTCATTGGCACTCAGTTTGTTCCCTGTAAGTTGAGATTAAAATCATATGTAGGCTAAGCATCAGAGTGAGATGAATATGATAAAATTATTCCATCCTACATGCCCGGTCAAGCCGGTGAAATATCATGATCTGAAAGAATTATAATAGTAGCATATTGCAGGCAGTTATGATGATGAATCTAACTAATTATTATAAGTTATTGAAATGATAAAATGAATAAAAAAACAATAAAGCACTGATAAATATTATTACAGACAGCCAGAACTAGAGAAAACACTATTTGTGCATTAGTGTTACATGCTAGAACTAATGCTGGCCCAGACAACGTTTGATACCAGTTGGGCATAATTGTGCACATGTGAATTTACAGTCAAAATATAATGACTCCCAACTGATATTGAAACTATTCAGATACAAAATTACATATTTATATTCAACTTTAGTACACTTAGATAGACAACAATTGTAATAGTTTGTTTGAAATAAGGTAAATTAGTTTGACTTACCACCACTAGCATGGACAGATGATGCCATCTTCTCTTCCATGTCTTGTAGTTCAACATTTATTCAACAGATGGAGTTGCAAACTTCAAATCAGCTGTTAGGAAGAGTGCAGAATTATGCACACCTGATTTGTATGGCTGTAACTTTATTCTTGACAACAGTACAGACCACAAAATATGATGTGCATAATTCTGCACATATGGTCTGAAGGGGTTAATATGCTTAGGAGTAGAATTAAGGCTGGGACACACCTGTCATGCAGCATTCCGATCTGACTCATGTCCGATATTTCTTAAAAAATCTGACTGGTGTGGGATTGGAAAGCAATGAGCACATGTGTCACGTTCACTTCCTGCTTCTTTCCGATTTTATGTTAGTCCAACTCAAGATCGCCAGTCTAACCTTAAAACGCCCGTGGAATGTACTGTGCACTAATGTTGAAGCATTTTAGTAATTGTGAATTAGCTATTGTGGCTATTTGTTTGGATGAAGAAGATCAAAATAATGAAAAGTCATTTATGAAGAGTAGTGGAAAACGTGAATATTGGGTACATGATGCATGGAAAACAAGACAAGAAGAAGGGGTGCTCCTCTCCAAAGCCCAACTCCATCACATTGATGAGCATTTGATCATCATACATGATGATGCAATTAATTACCAAATGTGGAATTTTGTTCTTTATCACCTTGAAAAAACTGAAGCATTTTATCATCAGTTTTATTGGTGATGCAATGGTCAACAGGCCAGCCATGCTTGTTTTCATGTACAACCAGCATATTCAAAAGGCTATAGCCATATTGGTTAGTGTAATGCATTTTATACACAGCAAGTATAGGTTGGCAGCCTTCTATGATTAGGTTGCATTGTTCTGAGTTTGCAAAGCATACATGAAAATTTTCTCACTATCTGGCATATTGTTGATTTCAACCAGCCCAACTTTGAGCCTGCACAATCCTAGGCCCAGTTTGGAGATGATAATACTCAATAAGGAGCTTAGTAAAATGACTTTATTTATTAATCAAAGAAGGATGATTGGCTTCATATCCTAAAGCACTATTCACTAATCTGCCACAAATTTGAATAATATTATTGCTATCCAATAACACAGACAACTTTTGAAAACCTGTGTCACAAGGCTTTCCTTCTTTCAACAAAGTGAGTTCATGATTGAAATGATATTTTTGAATGATTTCAACCCAGAAATTTTGAGCAAATTTTAACTCTTTGACACTTAGAGCACCTGATTGACAAAGCCATTCATTAAACAACTCTATCATCATCCATGCTTTCTTGTTTGAATGATAAATTGTGGGCAAGGATTTTATCCCCTTGAAACACCATGGTTTTGCAGATTTACCAATCACAAGTGGTTTCAACTTTTGAGATCCATTTATATTGCATGCTAAAAGCACAGTAATTCTTTCCTTGCTTTGTTTCCCACCATGACATTTTTCATTCCTGAATGTTAGGGTGCGATCTGGAAGACATTTATAAAAAAGCCCAGTTTCATCTGTGTTGAATATGTCTTTTGGCCCATAGCCATTTAGAAGCTCTTTCAATTTATCAGTCCATTCATTACATATGGAGATATCCACTCGGGTGCTCTCTCCACAGATCTTCTTAAATGTGATGCTGTGTTGATTTTTGAAGTTTGATAGCCAACCCTCACTACCTCCAAATCCTTCAGTACCAAGAGACTCTGCAAACGACTTTGCTTTTTCCTTCATCATGAAACTGCCAATTGGAATGTTCTGTCCTCTACACTGGTGAATCCATTTGAGTAAGCACTCCTCAAGATGTGGAAATTCACCCTGACATGACCTCTTCTTACACACACACTTGTGTTGATACAATCCTTGTTCTTCAAAATCATTGATAATGTTGATGACAAAATCCCAAACTGCTTAGCAACATCTTTTTTTGCCTGTCCATCCTCCACAGCTTTGATGAGATGCTTCTTATCACTGATAGTAAGACTAATTTTCTTCTTATTTGAACTAATCTTGAATTTAAAAGATCACTCAAACCAAAGACCAGCACTGTTAATAACTGCTGGAAGAACACACAACTGAGACTTTTCTGAAACCACCACTGTGCACTGAAGTAGACAAAAATACATGTCACAACAGGTCTGTGTGATTCATTGAACAAATGACAGGCAGTGACAAGTCTGGAATCAGACTTCAAATCATAGAGAGTAGAGGAACAGAAATTCAAATTATAGAGTGTTGGTGGTCAAGATGGTGTAACTGGACAGGGGCTAATATTTGGTAGCATGCCCTTCCTGTTCTGACATATGAGGCGTTCAGCGCAATAGTGGCCCAAGCCCATGGAGTGTGTTTATTGGGAAAGCAGGAACAAAGTTTTTCGAGAATTTACACATTACTTAGATTCATTATCATATGATCAATCGAATTGAATTTTTGTATAGACACTTATAATTGATCTATCTTCAAGAAAATAATTTGAAAATTTCAAAAATATCATTCATTTTGAAAAAATTGTGGGTTGGGCCACTATTGCATCAACTCAATTCAAAACCTTTCTGAAATTTGTAGTATAGGCCAAGAGAATAATGAGACTAAATCAATTGAAAAATCGAATTTTTTATTATCAAAATCAAATAGAATTGAGAAATAAGCTTAACAATAACAATTTATATTAAAAATGAATAAGAATTGAGAAAATATATTTTGTTTGTTTCATTACTAGGCCTAATTGTATTTCAATCAGGTATGATGAGTGTTATCATGAGCATTCTAGTGTGTAAGTAATGGAAAAATAAAAATTAATATGCACATATTTATGTAAGCTATTGAAAAAGCTTTAATTAAAAAATATTGAATCAAGTAGGCCTAATAAAATTGAGATTATAATAGAAGTTATTGGAAAACCTTACTTTAATAAAATTCACTCAATGTTTACTAGAATCTGAGTCATCATCAACTAATCTGAGTCATCATCAACTACAAGCCCAGTATCTTCTACTGCAGTTGACGTTTTGATGGATGAGTAAAAAGGGTGATGAACTGGAGGTACATAAGGCAGAAGGGATTGTAGATCATTGTACTTGGCGATGTCAATTGGCCTCCCATTTGGATATAGCAGCTGGAGATCTCTAACTTCATTTCTCTTCCTCTTCGATAAATTGACTGAAGAAAATGGGACGTCATCATTATTTGAATATTTGTAGAACATAACGTATGGATGACTCTGACTGATGTAAATCCACTGCATTTTCATCCACTCGACTTTACATTTTTCTGCATTAACCTTACGATTGGTCACATTATCAAGAATTGTTTTTGAAGACTTCATCATTTGTTGATTCATCACTGTCACAGAGAAAGGATTTTTCTTTCTTGCCTGGCTGATTACTTTTACCCAATCACTTGGCACAAAGATCTCATTGAAGAAACGCTTCTGTTTTTCTATAATACCGAAATCCTGGTCACATGGTAAGTATGAAACCAAGAATCTGGGGGCTTGTTCCAGGAACAATGAGCTCATCTTCAGATTCTTGCTCATTGAAGTCCAAATCAGAAAGATTCCCATTTTCAAGGCAGTCTAGAATTTCATTGGCACTCAGTTTGTTCCCTGTAAGTTGAGATTAAAATCATATGTAGGCTAAGCATCAGAGTGAGATGAATATGATAAAATTATTCCATCCTACATGCCCGGTCAAGCCGGTGAAATATCATGATCTGAAAGAATTATAATAGTAGCATATTGCAGGCAGTTATGATGATGAATCTAACTAATTATTATAAGTTATTGAAATGATAAAATGAATAAAAAAACAATAAAGCACTGATAAATATTATTACAGACAGCCAGAACTAGAGAAAACACTATTTGTGCATTAGTGTTACATGCTAGAACTAATGCTGGCCCAGACAACGTTTGATACCAGTTGGGCATAATTGTGCACATGTGAATTTACAGTCAAAATATAATGACTCCCAACTGATATTGAAACTATTCAGATACAAAATTACATATTTATATTCAACTTTAGTACACTTAGATAGACAACAATTGTAATAGTTTGTTTGAAATAAGGTAAATTAGTTTGACTTACCACCACTAGCATGGACAGATGATGCCATCTTCTCTTCCATGTCTTGTAGTTCAACATTTATTCAACAGATGGAGTTGCAAACTTCAAATCAGCTGTTAGGAAGAGTGCAGAATTATGCACACCTGATTTGTATGGCTGTAACTTTATTCTTGACAACAGTACAGACCACAAAATATGATGTGCATAATTCTGCACATATGGTCTGAAGGGGTTAATATGCTTAGGAGTAGAATTAAGGCTGGGACACACCTGTCATGCAGCGTTCCGATCTGACTCATGTCCGATATTTCTTAAAAAATCTGACTGGTGTGGGATTGGAAAGCAATGAGCACATGTGTCACGTTCACTTCCTGCTTCTTTCCGATTTTATGTTAGTCCAACTCAAGATCGCCAGTCTAACCTTAAAACGCCCATGGAATGTACTGTGCACTAATGTTGAAGCATTTTAGTAATTGTGAATTAGCTATTGTGGCTATTTGTTTGGATGAAGAAGATCAAAATAATGAAAAGTCATTTATGAAGAGTAGTGGAAAACGTGAATATTGGGTACATGATGCATGGAAAACAAGACAAGAAGAAGGGGTGCTCCTCTCCAAAGCCCAACTCCATCACATTGATGAGCATTTGATCATCATACATGATGATGCAATTAATTACCAAATGTGGAATTTTGTTCTTTATCACCTTGAAAAAACTGAAGCATTTTATCATCAGTTTTATTGGTGATGCAATGGTCAACAGGCCAGCCATGCTTGTTTTCATGTACAACCAGCATATTCAAAAGGCTATAGCCATATTGGTTAGTGTAATGCATTTTATACACAGCAAGTATAGGTTGGCAGCCTTCTATGATTAGGTTGCATTGTTCTGAGTTTGCAAAGCATACATGAAAATTTTCTCACTATCTGGCATATTGTTGATTTCAACCAGCCCAACTTTGAGCCTGCACAATCCTAGGCCCAGTTTGGAGATGATAATACTCAATAAGGAGCTTAGTAAAATGACTTTATTTATTAATCAAAGAAGGATGATTGGCTTCATATCCTAAAGCACTATTCACTAATCTGCCACAAATTTGAATAATATTATTGCTATCCAATAACACAGACAACTTTTGAAAACCTGTGTCACAAGGCTTTCCTTCTTTCAACAAAGTGAGTTCATGATTGAAATGATATTTTTGAATGATTTCAACCCAGAAATTTTGAGCAAATTTTAACTCTTTGACACTTAGAGCACCTGATTGACAAAGCCATTCATTAAACAACTCTATCATCATCCATGCTTTCTTGTTTGAATGATAAATTGTGGGCAAGGATTTTATCCCCTTGAAACACCATGGTTTTGCAGATTTACCAATCACAAGTGGTTTCAACTTTTGAGATCCATTTATATTGCATGCTAAAAGCACAGTAATTCTTTCCTTGCTTTGTTTCCCACCATGACATTTTTCATTCCTGAATGTTAGGGTGCGATCTGGAAGACATTTATAAAAAAGCCCAGTTTCATCTGTGTTGAATATGTCTTTTGGCCCATAGCCATTTAGAAGCTCTTTCAATTTATCAGTCCATTCATTACATATGGAGATATCCACTCGGGTGCTCTCTCCACAGATCTTCTTAAATGTGATGCTGTGTTGATTTTTGAAGTTTGATAGCCAACCCTCACTACCTCCAAATCCTTCAGTACCAAGAGACTCTGCAAACGACTTTGCTTTTTCCTTCATCATGAAACTGCCAATTGGAATGTTCTGTCCTCTACACTGGTGAATCCATTTGAGTAAGCACTCCTCAAGATGTGGAAATTCACCCTGACATGACCTCTTCTTACACACACACTTGTGTTGATACAATCCTTGTTCTTCAAAATCATTGATAATGTTGATGACAAAATCCCAAACTGCTTAGCAACATCTTTTTTTGCCTGTCCATCCTCCACAGCTTTGATGAGATGCTTCTTATCACTGATAGTAAGACTAATTTTCTTCTTATTTGAACTAATCTTGAATTTAAAAGATCACTCAAACCAAAGACCAGCACTGTTAATAACTGCTGAAAGAACACACAACTGAGACTTTTCTGAAACCACCACTGTGCACTGAAGTAGACAAAAATACATGTCACAACAGGTCTGTGTGATTCATTGAACAAATGACAGGCAGTGACAAGTCTGGAATCAGACTTCAAATCATAGAGAGTAGAGGAACAGAAATTCAAATTATAGAGTGTTGGTGGTCAAGATGGTGTAACTGGACAGGGGCTAATATTTGGTAGCATGCCCTTCCTGTTCTGACATATGAGGCGTTCAGCGCAATAGTGGCCCAAGCCCATGGAGTGTGTTTATTGGGAAAGCAGGAACAAAGTTTTTCGAGAATTTACACATTACTTAGATTCATTATCATATGATCAATCGAATTGAATTTTTGTATAGACACTTATAATTGATCTATCTTCAAGAAAATAATTTGAAAATTTCAAAAATATCATTCATTTTGAAAAAATTGTGGGTTGGGCCACTATTGCATCAACTCAATTCAAAACCTTTCTGAAATTTGTAGTATAGGCCAAGAGAATAATGAGACTAAATCAATTGAAAAATCGAATTTTTTATTATCAAAATCAAATAGAATTGAGAAATAAGCTTAACAATAACAATTTATATTAAAAATGAATAAGAATTGAGAAAATATATTTTGTTTGTTTCATTACTAGGCCTAATTGTATTTCAATCAGGTATGATGAGTGTTATCATGAGCATTCTAGTGTGTAAGTAATGGAAAAATAAAAATTAATATGCACATATTTATGTAAGCTATTGAAAAAGCTTTAATTAAAAAATATTGAATCAAGTAGGCCTAATAAAATTGAGATTATAATAGAAGTTATTGGAAAACCTTACTTTAATAAAATTCACTCAATGTTTACTAGAATCTGAGTCATCATCAACTAATCTGAGTCATCATCAACTACAAGCCCAGTATCTTCTACTGCAGTTGACGTTTTGATGGATGAGTAAAAAGGGTGATGAACTGGAGGTACATAAGGCAGAAGGGATTGTAGATCATTGTACTTGGCGATGTCAATTGGCCTCCCATTTGGATATAGCAGCTGGAGATCTCTAACTTCATTTCTCTTCCTCTTCGATAAATTGACTGAAGAAAATGGGACGTCATCATTATTTGAATATTTGTAGAACATAACGTATGGATGACTCTGACTGATGTAAATCCACTGCATTTTCATCCACTCGACTTTACATTTTTCTGCATTAACCTTATGATTGGTCACATTATCAAGAATTGTTTTTGAAGACTTCATCATTTGTTGATTCATCACTGTCACAGAGAAAGGATTTTTCTTTCTTGCCTGGCTGATTACTTTTACCCAATCACTTGGCACAAAGATCTCATTGAAGAAACGCTTCTGTTTTTCTATAATACCGAAATCCTGGTCACATGGTAAGTATGAAACCAAGAATCTGGGGGCTTGTTCCAGGAACAATGAGCTCATCTTCAGATTCTTGCTCATTGAAGTCCAAATCAGAAAGATTCCCATTTTCAAGGCAGTCTAGAATTTCATTGGCACTCAGTTTGTTCCCTGTAAGTTGAGATTAAAATCATATGTAGGCTAAGCATCAGAGTGAGATGAATATGATAAAATTATTCCATCCTACATGCCCGGTCAAGCCGGTGAAATATCATGATCTGAAAGAATTATAATAGTAGCATATTGCAGGCAGTTATGATGATGAATCTAACTAATTATTATAAGTTATTGAAATGATAAAATGAATAAAAAAACAATAAAGCACTGATAAATATTATTACAGACAGCCAGAACTAGAGAAAACACTATTTGTGCATTAGTGTTACATGCTAGAACTAATGCTGGCCCAGACAACGTTTGATACCAGTTGGGCATAATTGTGCACATGTGAATTTACAGTCAAAATATAATGACTCCCAACTGATATTGAAACTATTCAGATACAAAATTACATATTTATATTCAACTTTAGTACACTTAGATAGACAACAATTGTAATAGTTTGTTTGAAATAAGGTAAATTAGTTTGACTTACCACCACTAGCATGGACAGATGATGCCATCTTCTCTTCCATGTCTTGTAGTTCAACATTTATTCAACAGATGGAGTTGCAAACTTCAAATCAGCTGTTAGGAAGAGTGCAGAATTATGCACACCTGATTTGTATGGCTGTAACTTTATTCTTGACAACAGTACAGACCACAAAATATGATGTGCATAATTCTGCACATATGGTCTGAAGGGGTTAATATGCTTAGGAGTAGAATTAAGGCTGGGACACACCTGTCATGCAGCGTTCCGATCTGACTCATGTCCGATATTTCTTAAAAAATCTGACTGGTGTGGGATTGGAAAGCAATGAGCACATGTGTCACGTTCACTTCCTGCTTCTTTCCGATTTTATGTTAGTCCAACTCAAGATCGCCAGTCTAACCTTAAAACGCCCGTGGAATGTACTGTGCACTAATGTTGAAGCATTTTAGTAATTGTGAATTAGCTATTGTGGCTATTTGTTTGGATGAAGAAGATCAAAATAATGAAAAGTCATTTATGAAGAGTAGTGGAAAACGTGAATATTGGGTACATGATGCATGGAAAACAAGACAAGAAGAAGGGGTGCTCCTCTCCAAAGCCCGACTCCATCACATTGATGAGCATTTGATCATCATACATGATGATGCAATTAATTACCAAATGTGGAATTTTGTTCTTTATCACCTTGAAAAAACTGAAGCATTTTATCATCAGTTTTATTGGTGATGCAATGGTCAACAGGCCAGCCATGCTTGTTTTCATGTACAACCAGCATATTCAAAAGGCTATAGCCATATTGGTTAGTGTAATGCATTTTATACACAGCAAGTATAGGTTGGCAGCCTTCTATGATTAGGTTGCATTGTTCTGAGTTTGCAAAGCATACATGAAAATTTTCTCACTATCTGGCATATTGTTGATTTCAACCAGCCCAACTTTGAGCCTGCACAATCCTAGGCCCAGTTTGGAGATGATAATACTCAATAAGGAGCTTAGTAAAATGACTTTATTTATTAATCAAAGAAGGATGATTGGCTTCATATCCTAAAGCACTATTCACTAATCTGCCACAAATTTGAATAATATTATTGCTATCCAATAACACAGACAACTTTTGAAAACCTGTGTCACAAGGCTTTCCTTCTTTCAACAAAGTGAGTTCATGATTGAAATGATATTTTTGAATGATTTCAACCCAGAAATTTTGAGCAAATTTTAACTCTTTGACACTTAGAGCACCTGATTGACAAAGCCATTCATTAAACAACTCTATCATCATCCATGCTTTCTTGTTTGAATGATAAATTGTGGGCAAGGATTTTATCCCCTTGAAACACCATGGTTTTGCAGATTTACCAATCACAAGTGGTTTCAACTTTTGAGATCCATTTATATTGCATGCTAAAAGCACAGTAATTCTTTCCTTGCTTTGTTTCCCACCATGACATTTTTCATTCCTGAATGTTAGGGTGCGATCTGGAAGACATTTATAAAAAAGCCCAGTTTCATCTGTGTTGAATATGTCTTTTGGCCCATAGCCATTTAGAAGCTCTTTCAATTTATCAGTCCATTCATTACATATGGAGATATCCACTCGGGTGCTCTCTCCACAGATCTTCTTAAATGTGATGCTGTGTTGATTTTTGAAGTTTGATAGCCAACCCTCACTACCTCCAAATCCTTCAGTACCAAGAGACTCTGCAAACGACTTTGCTTTTTCCTTCATCATGAAACTGCCAATTGGAATGTTCTGTCCTCTACACTGGTGAATCCATTTGAGTAAGCACTCCTCAAGATGTGGAAATTCACCCTGACATGACCTCTTCTTACACACACACTTGTGTTGATACAATCCTTGTTCTTCAAAATCATTGATAATGTTGATGACAAAATCCCAAACTGCTTAGCAACATCTTTTTTTGCCTGTCCATCCTCCACAGCTTTGATGAGATGCTTCTTATCACTGATAGTAAGACTAATTTTCTTCTTATTTGAACTAATCTTGAATTTAAAAGATCACTCAAACCAAAGACCAGCACTGTTAATAACTGCTGGAAGAACACACAACTGAGACTTTTCTGAAACCACCACTGTGCACTGAAGTAGACAAAAATACATGTCACAACAGGTCTGTGTGATTCATTGAACAAATGACAGGCAGTGACAAGTCTGGAATCAGACTTCAAATCATAGAGAGTAGAGGAACAGAAATTCAAATTATAGAGTGTTGGTGGTCAAGATGGTGTAACTGGACAGGGGCTAATATTTGGTAGCATGCCCTTCCTGTTCTGACATATGAGGCGTTCAGCGCAATAGTGGCCCAAGCCCATGGAGTGTGTTTATTGGGAAAGCAGGAACAAAGTTTTTCGAGAATTTACACATTACTTAGATTCATTATCATATGATCAATCGAATTGAATTTTTGTATAGACACTTATAATTGATCTATCTTCAAGAAAATAATTTGAAAATTTCAAAAATATCATTCATTTTGAAAAAATTGTGGGTTGGGCCACTATTGCATCAACTCAATTCAAAACCTTTCTGAAATTTGTAGTATAGGCCAAGAGAATAATGAGACTAAATCAATTGAAAAATCGAATTTTTTATTATCAAAATCAAATAGAATTGAGAAATAAGCTTAACAATAACAATTTATATTAAAAATGAATAAGAATTGAGAAAATATATTTTGTTTGTTTCATTACTAGGCCTAATTGTATTTCAATCAGGTATGATGAGTGTTATCATGAGCATTCTAGTGTGTAAGTAATGGAAAAATAAAAATTAATATGCACATATTTATGTAAGCTATTGAAAAAGCTTTAATTAAAAAATATTGAATCAAGTAGGCCTAATAAAATTGAGATTATAATAGAAGTTATTGGAAAACCTTACTTTAATAAAATTCACTCAATGTTTACTAGAATCTGAGTCATCATCAACTAATCTGAGTCATCATCAACTACAAGCCGGGTATCTTCTACTGCAGTTGACGTTTTGATGGATGAGTAAAAAGGGTGATGAACTGGAGGTACATAAGGCAGAAGGGATTGTAGATCATTGTACTTGGCGATGTCAATTGGCCTCCCATTTGGATATAGCAGCTGGAGATCTCTAACTTCATTTCTCTTCCTCTTCGATAAATTGACTGAAGAAAATGGGACGTCATCATTATTTGAATATTTGTAGAACATAACGTATGGATGACTCTGACTGATGTAAATCCACTGCATTTTCATCCACTCGACTTTACATTTTTCTGCATTAACCTTACGATTGGTCACATTATCAAGAATTGTTTTTGAAGACTTCATCATTTGTTGATTCATCACTGTCACAGAGAAAGGATTTTTCTTTCTTGCCTGGCTGATTACTTTTACCCAATCACTTGGCACAAAGATCTCATTGAAGAAACGCTTCTGTTTTTCTATAATACCGAAATCCTGGTCACATGGTAAGTATGAATGTCCAGAAACCAAGAATTTGTGATGAATTTCATTGACACAGTACTGTTCTGAATCTGTAATATGAGTGCAAAATGCCACCATTTTTATATTTCTATTTTGACCTCCACACTGGTCACTGTACATTATCAGTTTGCTAGTAGACACATGATTTTTTAAATAATGCATAATACAACTACCTATTTCTGCTGGTCCCCTGGATGCCTGAGTCTCATCCCATACATACATATGAGCATCATTAGTGGACAAATTGTGCACTCCTAGACAATAGGTCCATAGTTGTCTCTTGTAGTAGGCTGTTCCTACAGAAAGTACAGGTGTAGGTAAAGTTTTCATTAAATCAAATGCAATTACAGTCAAATCAGAATCTGTTTTCCCAGCTTCTGCATCAGCTTTCATGCCAGCTCTAGCAGACTCAGCTTTTCGCAAGTGGAGTTGTTTTTCCATTTCAATTGATGCAATATTATTATCATCTGCTCCTGCTGATTTCAATTTGATATCAAATGCATCACATTTTTTGCATGTATCTGACAACGGTGAATGAAATGAAAGATTGAAATCTCTATTAAAAATTTTCTTAAAAATGAATGGACGAACTGGATTGGGGCATTCTTCTCTGTAGAGGCTGTATAATTTGGAAAGATTCAAATTTGGAGGGAGATATTTTCTAGATGGGTTTTTATTGCGTGAATAATGGGATGAATAGGTGGGAAATTTTGAGATGAACTGCTTTATCTGATTTATTTTCTCTTCGCTTGTTTTGAATTGACAGGGTTGTTTACCTCTCCTATCAATGGGAGGTGTACTTCCTTGAGGTTTTCCACTCAGAGCTCTTGTCAGACGACCGTCTGAGATTGCAAATGTAGCTTTGAACAAAGTCTTACAAACTTTTATTTCAATACCATTCTGGTTGGGCAAGTAATAAATTCTAGTATTATTTCTCTTATTGGAATCATTCTTAGTATAAGTACGTTGCTTAGGGCCTACTTTGATCAAAGAGCAAATATATGACATTTGCATGTCAAAATTTCCTAGAGAATAGAAGGATTTGAACAATTTTCTCCTATGTTCTATATCAATCAAAGTGCTGCATTTAACTTTACATGTACAGTCCATAGTCTCATTGAATTGTTTCTCAGGAATCAATTTTTTTGAAACATTATGGTATTGTTTTCCAGAGTTTCTCAGTCTTTTTCTTTCATTCCGCTTCCACTTACTTTCATCTTTGTACCTTCTTTTCCCACGTTCAGTATTCACAGCAACGTTGTTCATGCAGTCATCATCGGTAGAAGATTCATCACCTGAAGTTGGATGGCAAGAAGATGAGTCATAGATGTCTTCTTCCAGCTCAGAAATTGAATCATCTGTAACAAGTTCAAAATAATAACTTTGTTATTATCATAGAAAAGAGTATAATTCCTTTTGAGCAAAGTAAAAATGCTCAAAAGTTTCACATTAAAGAGTAAATATGCTGTTTTGATTGTAGGTAGGTGTATTAGCCCAACCATGTCATATAGGCCTACCCTAGCCTAATGTGTGTGTTTCCAGAATCATAAGAATTTTATCAAAATAAAAGCTTGTACATTCAAATAATTCATTTCCATGGCATAAAAAATTGTTTAAAATCAATTACAAAATAGTTCTATGTTCTATGAATTTCAAATGAAATACTAATATGGTAGAATGGTAGTAAACAAAATCTAGCCGAAATATTTAGAGGTTACCTTGTTTGGAAAAATGATTCATCAACATGTTATAATGGAATCCATTAGTTTTCAGTCAAAATCTGAACAATGAACATATAAATATTTGATTATGATGAAGAAATCAAGCAATAAAAACACTCACCTTCAAACATTGTGATGAAATTACGAAGCAATATTATTGACGATACAAAGCACTGATCAACATGACTTCTGCAATACTGGCCTATCCCACAAGCATGTGGCTTGGGCCAGTATTGCCATCATTTTCAAACGACTAAACAGTAGAGCAATAACAAACTTGTGCTGCCATCTACGGGAAGAATGAGAAAGGTTGCTTAGACCACTTTTACACTCATGTAATAGGTTCTAGGGAATCTTTACAGCTGACGTCATGTATTTGATAATTTTGTGGGTTGGGCCACTATTGTGCTGAACGCCTCATATAATAATGATAATATCAGCAGGCCAAGGTCCCATCTGGACCAGCATTGGAGATTGACCCCAGACCTGCCTATATGATCCTGGAGGAGGCCCTCTGAATTTGGACAGATTACTGAAGGTAATCTACCCATACAAATTTGTACTAAAAGAGGCACAATCTCCTCAAAGTATTGCAGACCATGGCAGACCTGTTTGATATCCCTCTTAACCTAGCATGCCTTAACTAATAAGAGAATTGGTGACTAAAGTTATAACACAGTGTTTAACCCTTTCACTGTCATAAATGTATATATACGTTCATGACTTGCTAGCTCATGCAGTGAAGTTTTTCTTGCCCAAGTGAACCCACCAGACCAAATTTTTCTTTTCATAAAATTTCACTTAGGAAGTTATAAACCTTCTACTAAGGAGGCTATAAGCCAACTATTATAATAATTTCATCAAAATTTGATGATATACACAAAAAAAAAAATTTTTTGAAATTTGATATCTATGGAAAAAAATCACACATATTTGAAAATGAATAGTATGGTATAATATTTTAATAAATATGAATGGATTTTTTTTAAATAAATTACTACTTACTCAATAATTCAAAGGAGACTTGGAAGTTTGTTTGAGAATGATTGATCCCAAAGCAGGGAACAATGCAAAGTCCAACATCACATTCAGTGCACATATATCTGGACTCTCTCCTCTTCTTCCCAATTTTTGCATGTGCACAAACAGTACAAGTTCTTGCTGCATTTTTTTTCTTCTCTGTTGAAGGAACAGCACTGGGGAAGTGTCTTGCAGTCAACCTCAATGGTTTGTCAATTGTTGATGGTCTGCCTCGTTTTTTCTTTTCATATGGGACATGAAACTTCTTGATCAATTGATGGATAACAGTTAGATGAAAATCTGCAAGTTGGACATGTTTCCCTGTTTTCGTTTTGTATAGAGAAAATGAATTCAGAAATACCATATCAAACAAATGGAAAGCCAAGTTTTTGTACCACTTAACAGACTTTCTTATGCATTTCAGGTTGCAGAGAAGCATATCAGTCTTATCAGCTGTACCCATATTGTTGTTGTAATTTTCAATGCAGGTTGGCATCAACTTGATCACATTTCTGTGCATTTTCTCAATGCACTCTCATCTTTGTGGAGTGTTGTCAGCATCCAAACCTCTTTCTTATCTATCCACTTCAATGCTAGAAGATTGTTTGTGTGACTGGATTCTACTTCTCCTCTATTCAATTTCTTGTTCAGCTTTGGTACAAACTTCCTATTCTTCCTAACAGTACCACACACGTTTGTTTGTAGTTCGTGAAGGCTTGAGAATAACTTTGGGCTTGAATACCAATTATCCAAGTAAACCGTATGTCCTTTCACTAAATAGTCTTTTAGTAGAGTTGTTACAACTGATCCTGACATACCAACTCCATAATCATCAGTGATTTCAGTACCTGCTCCAACATACACAATGAAATCAAGAATAAAGTCTGTTTCAACATCACAAAGTATAAATAATTTGATTCCAAATCTACTTAGTTTTGCAGGAATGAATTGTTTGAAACCTAACCTTCCATTGAAGAGAACTAGACTCTCATCAATGCAGAGATTTTGGAATGGCTTGAAACTGTTTTTGAATGATTCACGAATATGGTCAACAACTGGCCTAAGTTTATGCAGTTTATCATGAGGTTGCTGGTTATCATGAGGCTCAATCTGATTTGGGGCAAAATGTAGCATACTCAAAATATTTAGATAGGTATTGCAAGACATTACTTGGGAAAACATTGGTGTGGATATGAGGTGGTTTGTAGACCAATACTCATGTATTTTCAATTTTTTCACTCTAGTCATAAACATTGTTAGAGCCAAGAATACATAAAGTTTATCAGGAGTCACTTCCGTCTACTGTCTTAGCCTAGAATTTTCAGGAACATTGATTTCTTCAATAACGTTTCTGTAATAATTGTTAGTTTCTGTAGCAATTCTCTGAATGAAATCAATTGGTAGTAATTTTAGAAAAAAGTCAACTTCCATAGACTCATCAGTCAGATCAAGTTTCACACCACTTTCAGCATCACAAAAATCGAATACAATTGGAGTAAATTCACTATAACCATCCCATTCAAAAGAATCACTTATATTTACATTATTAGCACTTGTATCATCTCTGATTTCAGGCTGCTCAGCTAGTGGTTCAGCTTGTCTAACCCTATGTCGTTTCCGCTTTGAGACTGGAGATAGCTGGGCGTCATCACTATCAGAATCAGAAGTGAATAATTCGATTTCTGATTCATCAAGTTCTGAATCAGAGCTCAAGAGAAAGGCTTGAATCTCACTTTCTGTATATTTTTTGCTGCTACTTGGCTACGAATCCATTGTGAAATCATGTAAGCATAACAACAAACAAGCCTAACAGATACAGTGTTGAATGTGAACAGCTGTGGTCTGTACAGCTGCTCAGGGAAACCTTGATATCTTCATCACACAAAATGGGAATCGACTGAAACTAGGCTTGTTATGTTGGCAATACTACAAGGAATCAGTATATCACACTAAAAACATGATGGTAAATATACGTTTATGGTACAGTGAGCTCAAAGTTGAAAACGTAAAATCATGGGCTTGGTCTGTCAGGCTAGCTAGTCATTCAATGTATATATATGTTCATGGCACTGAGAACACCAATTGGCAAGGAAAATTTGGCAGCGAAAGGGTTAAAAACTACTAATTGTTTTAATGGATCAATATGAAGAATAAACAGTCAATCAATAAGACAATGACAACTGACAAACTTGACAAAAATGTCCCAAATAACCAAATTAATTCAAGACACCATGGTTAATTAAAAGAACTAGATGAAATTAATATTTTAGTAATCAAAGTCAAGTTCAACCAAAATTACTAAATCAACAAATAAAGTTCAATTCTTGAAATAATTGAACAAGTCTCACAATCAACCCTAACCCTACTCAAAGATTAAATCAATAATAAATCATCATTTGATCATGAATCAAACTAACTTCAATTTCAAATATAAATAGTAAAGCAACAATCAAAATTGAATGAAATTCATAAAGATATTTAGACCATCAAATTACATTAATTCAACATTCAAGAAATAAAATTACATTACATTCATCAGAATATTTAAATAACTAATTTTATGTTCAATTCTTCAAAATATTCAAACAATTAAACCTACGTTAAATTCATCAGGAAATTCAAACAATCAAAATTATGTGATATTCATTAAATGATTCAAACAATTAAATCTACATCAAGTTCATAAAAATGTTCAACAATCAAAATTATGTTATGGTCATGAAAATATTCAAACAATTGAAATAAATCAATATCCTAAGGTTATGCACTGCTATCCCTTTCTCATGTTGCCAGGTAATGAAATTGAATTACCAGAAAAATTTACAAATCAAACTAAAAGGTTTGGTCAATAAATATTGGGTTTGTGACTTAGAAATTTAGAGTTAACACTCTCCAGGGATGATAATTAATAGAGCCACAATGCAAATGTTCCAGGTACACATTGCAATCAAGAGTCAATACAGGCACAAATTCATCTTGAAAGTTTTTAAACAAATCACTATAAGCACTATTCAGTTACAATTACAAATTCGCCTACTATCAATTCTATTTAGCTTCCACCTGCAGTAATGTCAATTAATAGTTTATGGCCAATTGTTCAGTACAATATACAAAATCGAATAAGTCAATTGACAAAAATACCTTTACAAGCACAGTTCACAATCAATTTTAATAACAAAATTTTCTGATCCAAATATTTCCTATTCCACTATTTTATACCACCAGAGTGTCCAAATTTAAACTTCAAATAAAATAATTAACTTCTCCAAATTTCTCAACAACTTGACTGCCCGCAGTGCATGTCTTATCTTTCAACCATTCAATTCAAGAGCCCATCACCAACTGCTGGGGAAATTGTCACCAGACATTCCCCTAGCTTCCAACACGTGGAAAACTCTATCATTCCCACAGAAAGAGAGAGAGTTCCCAAAAAGACAAAGGAAGAGATAGTTTCTCAGCAGGAAAACTGCAAAGAAATTGCAATTCTTTCACCCATGAGGAACACGAATGCTGTATTGTGCATAACCTTTCAATAAAATTAAATGCAAAATCATAAAGAATAATTCCAAAGTTCAACTCAAGTCTGTTTCAATAATGCTATGTCTTAAAAACTACAAAACGTCAAAATGGTCATACCAGCCAGGTCTAAAGTTCAATCAAAATGTGCAGTAACATTAAAAAAAAATATTAATAAAATAATTTCACCTCTCAATATTACCCCATCACAATAGTATCCTAAAACTTCAAATTATTGAAGGGACCTGATTACATTGATTTTTTTTTTCAAATTATAGAGAGCTTTTCAAGGGACCAGACAAAAAATTTTAATTAGCAAGTGTCAAATTATCAAGAGTCGACTGTATTATAGTTTACACACTAGAGCAATGCTACAGCAGTAAGAGCCAAATATGGCATTTTCAAAAATATCCTAGTATCAATTAATGCATGATTAATTTTTTTTTGTAAAAAAATTACCATTTATAAACAAAGCTCTTCTGAGTGCAGGAAAAATAACAAAAAAAATTCTACTTACCAAATGTGGTGGTAGCTGTGGCCAGAAAAATGGTTTGGGTCTGGTGAGGGACATTATGGTGGTATATGCATACATTATTGGTGGTATTACATTTCCATTGGAATCACAAACATTGAAATGTTTCAAATAAAGAATGTCACTATATTTTTGAGACTTATGGTTAAAACGAATAGAAATTCACTAATGAAAGTTTTACCAACTGATTCATATTTATTTTGAAAAATCTAATATTAATTATCTCAATGCACTATTTACCATTTACAGAAAAAATCGAAGTGTTTTCTTTGATCTTTCAATTGTTGTGGTACACTACAAAACAGTTTTTTCTTCTTGTTGCAACATAGATACACATTGCATTTCTTGTACTTTGAAAAAGTTTTCCCATTGCACCCTGGTAATTTACATCTTTGTCTGGCATCTGTGAATTCTACCCAATGATACCTAATCCAAGCAAATATATTTTGGTGGTGCTGGAACAGTAGGGCCTTTCTTCTTCTTTCTTTGGAGCTCATTCTCAATTTCACTGTGTGGTCTACCTCTTGGGGTCATTTTCATTTCCCCAAATTTGCAGAGGGATACAGCAAGCTCAATCCTGAATTCCAGAAGTGTCATGGGCTGAATATTGGATTTTTCTGATTGCCACCAATAAATTAGCCAGCTATTCACAATAGTTACATCAAGAAGGTGGTGGAAGATCCGTTTATACCACTTCCTGCTTCTCATTTTATTTCTGTATCTTGCTATTAGACAGTCAATCAAGTCAACACCTCCCATGTGGCGATTATATTCGGAAACAATCTTAGGTGTATCAACCTGTACCTGTGCATGCTGCTTCTTGTCAAATCTGTTTAATTTTAATTTTGGCTTTTCTTCAACAAATGTTGAAGCTAACAAAACTACTTTTTTGTCTTTCCAACCTACAGTGCTGATTTCAACATTTTCCAGATTGGTAGTACATTGTTTGGAATAACCTTGAGGTTTTTTATTCATTTCCTTTTCAGACATGAATTTCAGACCAGGGAATTGGTTTTGCCTGAAAGTGACTCTTTTCTCAAGTTCTGTCATCAATTGAAGACTGGTAAACAATTTATCAAAGTAAACTGTGGTGAAGATCATTGGGAATAATCCTGGCTAGACAATAAGAAATGTTGGAGCTTGCTCCCAAATCAGGCTCATTCAGTTCATTCCTAATTGGAGGATAATTTTCCTGCCCTGAATATAACTCCAACTTATAAGCAAACTAACACCAACACCACACAGTTCAAAGAATTTGTACCCCTATTTATGGGGCTTGGCTGGTACATATTGTTTTAGATAATTCCTAGCCTTTGTGGGGCACATGTGCTCATCAACACTCAAGGACTCTTCTAAGGGCACTTCACTAAACTTCTTTTTCAAATGTTCCAGGATTGGTCTTATTTTATAGAGTCTGTCATGACCAGGTCTTCCAGGCCTAACTGCTTCCAATTTGTCATTAAAATGGAGATATTTCTTTATCTGCTCAAATAAGTTTACTGGCTTTGTACATTTGATTAAATCAACACCAATCAATTCATTCCAATAATACTGTTCACTGGAAATGTTCACTAAAGACATTGCAACTAAAATACCCAAGTAATGTTTCAGTTCAGTACAAGAAAGTAAGAATGGCCTGTTGACATCTTCCTGGACACTAAATTTGTGAGTTTGTCACCAATCTTTTCTAAAATTTCATTATTGAAAAAAAATGAGAAAACTGTAATGGGCTCTCCAATTTGCTTATTGGTTCTGGTAAGTCTGTGTTTCGAAGGAAATTTATATCTCCAACAGGTTGAAAATTTGCATGTTCCCACAAAATATTTTTGAATTTTATAGCAGGCCTATTAGTGTGGGGTGGCATGTCATTCCTACGAGTACATGGCTGTGGTTCATCATCCTGACTTTGAGTTGTTGATGGCTGTGGAGGGTCATTTCAAACACAACAGTTTGATGGCTGTGATGAATTATCTTGACCTTGACTGGTTGATCGCTGTGATGAGTAATCTCTACCTTGACTAGTTGATGGCTGAATGCTGTGCTGCATGACAAACTGGAAACATTTCTTCTTCATCATCACTCAAAACAAATTCATCTTCACTGTCAATAGGTATATCCAAAGTTTCTTCAAGAAGAGTGCGCAGTATTTCATCATCACCAATTAGTTCATCTACATCTATAATGAGATTTTCTAAACACCAGTAAAATGTTATCAGTAAAAAATACATGAAAAACTAACTCTTGTTTACAATAACCACACTTTGTGTTTGTGTTCAAAGTTGAACTAACATAACCTGCAAACCACACACATGTAAGCATTACTGCATAGTGGGTCTCAGGAGGAACACAGTAAATTTTGCCAAACTAACAGAAAATAAATTCTGACATCATTATTTTCATATGGAGGATATTCATAAAGAAACAATAAAACAGTAAATATTTTTCCAACTGTTTTAGTGCAGTATTAATTGATCTATTGTATTTCTAAAATACTCTTTTGCTGCAGTCATCTGTGGATGTAAGTCTGAAGAAAAAATTGAGTCAGACAAATAAGTGGTGCGATTTACCAGCAATTTCTGGTACTATGTGAATGAAATGCTATGTTCCACACAATATACACTAAGCATTAGAGTCTGAATTCAGCTCTTATTACAAATAAATGCTCAATACTGGTATGGGTCACCTTGTACCCATCATGCCTTATAGGGTTAAACATTTTATAGGCAAGCTGGGGTAGCTCAGTTGGTTAGGGCATGCATCTTTATCTAGCTGTCACTGCTCCAGTCATGGGTTTGATTCCCGATCCGCCTGGCATTATTTGTCATCCATCACTCTTATTGCCTACACACACATCTCAGACGTATGTGGGCATCATACAAAAACTAATTTAAGAATTATATGAGTTGATTTAAAAAACTTGGTTGAAAAATAGATAACACTTTAAGAAAAAATTAAATATTTTTGAACCCCATTCTCCCCTTTTAAATCAATAAGGTAATTTTTTAACCACAGAGTGCTGAAGTAGACACACAGTATAGAGAAGACAGTCTCTTTTTTTGTTAAGGGAGCTGGACACTTTGCAGACCCCTAATAAATTGTTGAAAAAATAATAAGTGCTAGGAATCAGTGTACCACTAGCTGGGAACCACTGATTAAATTTTATTCTCATAGTATATGTTTATCATACTTAAATGGGTATTAACATGTTTCTTTTAGCACTTCAGAATGAATTAAAGGGAGGATGGCATATTTTTTGTTTGACAATGGTAGCACAATACACTTTTGCCATATTGCCTTCACTGTCTACATTTTCAATACTTTGAAGGACTAACTCTGTAGATATTGAAAATTGAAGAATCACAAGGTTTCACAAAACATCACTTGTTTCCATATTGTAGCCAATAAAAACAATTTCTTGGGAGTTTGTCCTGAGTGCAATATTTTTCACTAGCACAATTGTATTGTCATTTAGAATGCTGCAGTTATTGCCTTTAACATTGGTATTCAGGCAAAAATTGTTGAGTGTCAATTTATGATATTGTGGGCTCATTGTGTGTTTATAGGCCCATTGTGGTTATTGAAAGATGGTTGCTCCTGGAATTAGGCATACATGAGGCATGCTTTCCAGTTTTAGAATATTGTTTACTTATTTGCCAAAGTGGCTTATCAGTTTTTCAATTCAACTTTTTCAATGTCTGTAAGTAATTCTTGAATCAGAATGCCAAAAAATTATCCAAGGGACCAAAGTTTTTTACACCATCAATCAAATGTATTTATCCATGTATATTGAACATGAAAATGAAATGCTTCAAAAGCTCCCCTGCATAATCCAATGAGGTTATTGCCAATTTCTGGGGTGCATTATATCCATATAGCTACAGAGAGGGTCAGAAAGTGAATGAACATTTTGCTTGGCAACAATCCTTCTAAAACTATAGGCCTGGAATATAGTAAAAACTGCCAGTATTATGTTGCCTTCAATTGTTCTAAGAGGGTGAGGCTTCTAGGTTTTGTCACAAAGTCTCCTGCCATCCATTCTCTGATGTCTTACAGTCTAGTTGAGATCATCTTCATGTTTTTGCTGGGCAGCCTAACCCTCAGATCTCCACCAACCCACATGTTCATAATTTCTCTAACTACTCCTAAGCATACCAAATGCATATAGTCTAGTGATAAGTTTAAGACTAGGCCTATGGACACAATATTTACCAATTTAGTTTCACCTGTGTGATATTCCTCATCTTTTTTGCAAGAAAATCACTGTCTGTTTCCTTTGGAGCTTTTAGGTCATTAAAGCACATTCTTTTTTCAGAAACTTCCCCTTCAACCATGCATTTGGTACAACTTGAATATTTGCCATGGCCCTTTGCAATAACAGACTTGGCTGGGGCATCAAATATCAAGCATTTCAAAACTACTTTCAGGCACTTATTTTTTATAGTTACTCCTGTCTATTCCAGCTGCTCAACTTCTGCCAAAAATTCTTTCACAAAATCATTGGCAGTTGCAGGTTTACTATTTCTGTGGTAGACACCAATTATAAATACACTATTGAAATGCATCATTGACCATAAAATGGGCCACAATGAACTATCAGATGACCTTGATATAGGCAATTCATCAATATTGATTGATAGTTCAACACTTTCAATATTATCAAGATTTTCATCAATCAAATTTTCTCCAAAGCATTTTGAAGGCCACTGTGCTAATATCCTCCTGGTTGAGCCTCTCTTATTGTTACATCTTGTGGTGTCTTTAACAGAGTTCTTAAATTAGATAGCAAATTAGGATGACCATTCATCTTCAAAACTTTCAATAAAGGGGATAATGATGAATGGTTGATTCTATTATCAATTGCCCACCTTGCCAAGCAGTTGCCTAAAGATGGTTCAATCAACTCTTGTTGGGGCAAGTCGACTATTTCAAGATCTGATCCTGAATGAGAGCACAAATTTCCCTCTTCACTTACAGATGTTTCAATCACATTCAGCTCTAAGCTGCAATATGATGTTGAAGGCTGTCCACTGGTAGTATTAGACCCTGGATAAAAAGAGATTGCCTTCTTCACTTTCAATTGTCTCTAGCCCATTCAGCTCTGAGCTGAAATGAGATGTTAAAAGCTGTTCACTGAAATTACTATTATAACTATCAGCATTTGAAAGGAAATTCATCATGTGTGTCTCATTTTTGACTGATAAACTTGAGTCAATCTGCTCTCCTGAGTTATAGAAACCTGGTGGTACCATCGGAGGAGGATCCCTAATTCTAGGAATGAAGGTCTGGCCGATCCCTTTTTCAACTCGAAAAGGGTCACTCATTGTTAAACAAAACAATAGCTATGAATATCGGAGGTAAACATTTCGATGGCACCACCAGATTGTTTAAGGGCCATTTTTGATCTCTGCTCTCCAACTATAAAATCTAGCAACTATTTACTTTTTGATGATCACTTCATTCACTTCGAATTCAATCCGGCAAGGTAGACAGACTCGTCGCTTATTGCAAAAAATGAAAAAAAAAATTATTTCCTACTTGATAACTATTAGATAAAGAGTCTGAAGTGCTGGAATATCTATCACGAGCAAAACGATGGAACATTATTATTAATGATGGTTATTGAGTTGAGAAAAAAAGTATAAATTTATTGAGTCTATAACTGAGTGAAAAAAGTGTAAATTTATTGAGTCTATAAAATTCGATTCTCTAGAGAATTTGAGGAAATACTCAATCACAATTCTTGTAATTCTTTACATTCGAATTGAAAGGTAAGTCTGATGTGAAAGTCCATCGGCAGAACTTCTATTTTTGGAACATCCGGTCCATTTTAGACCTCTATAGCCAACATTATGTACTAATAGATAATGAAGTTGGGAAGTCCATACAAGTTCATTTTAATACCTCGATTTATCTAATCCCCGTTTCCATAAATATTACATAGTTCTGCTCAGAATAAAACTGCCTAGCACCTGAGAAAATATGCTTTCTCTTACATTGATGATCAAATTCATCATTTGAGAATTGATGAGAAAATTTATAATAATTCATCCACTATTGATGCAGCCATATTAATATTGAGTAGTAGATGAATTCTTATAAACTTTGAGCATTGTAAGAAGCTGTAATCACAATAAATTATTTCTAATCGACATGCCGTAGCAAAGGGAACAAGATATGACTGGATGTGATTGATCAACTTTAAACTAAGTCAAATAATAAAATTAAGTTTAGTTAGAGTCGAGCAATAAACTAATATTACAATAGTGAGATATAATGAACCATTACATATCTTAATAATTATTAAGTTTAAAACTAACACATTTTATTAATTATAAATGCTATGAACTTCAAATTATTACAAAAGAAATTGACTCCAGTCTATTGAGAAAAAATCATTCACGGTATATAAACATTCCTTATTTATCTTATTTGATTTCATCTTATTTTTAAATTTGGTAAATGTGAGTACAGTATTTTCAACTGGTCTGGTGTCGAGTTGTATAACTTAATAGACATAAAGAGCCAGTTTCTCTTTGAGCTAGAATGGCCGTATTGAGGAATTCTAAGTTGAGCTCTATTACGTGTATTCAAGTTGTAGAAATTGTTTGAATCAGATTTTACTGAATTTCTTTGTACATAACATAGAATATTTAAACATATAGCGATGACAAAGTGAGTAAACCTAGTTCTATGAAATGCGGTTTACAATGAGCATTGAATGACAAAATTGCACATGATCCTGATTGCTCTCTTTTGAAGTACAAAAATTGATTTGGCTTTAAAACTATTCGCCCAGAGTTAATTCAAAATTAACTTTGAAATTTTATGGTTTTTTTAAAGAAATATTTAAAATTCGAAAAAGTCCACCCCCTGAAGAATGATATTCTCTTTCAAATGACACATCAAACGTAATCATTTTTTGTACAAAAATAACGGTGCTATGTGTTTCAAAAATTACAATGATCTTAAACAAATACAATAAATAGTTTCACTCGAAAATGAATTTCACGGAATTGAAGTATACATCATCTTTTATTGCTGAGTGATTAATAACTGATGACTAATATAAATTTACACACCTACCTTTGCTACATAACTAATTGATAAGATATAAGATACTCCTTTAGATTTGTCTGGATGGATTGTTACTGCTTCTGGAAGTAGAATCGGTTCTTTAGCCGCTAAAGATAATATGGGAAGATTGTGAATTATTATACAAAGTACACACAATCTTCCTCATGTTAGCAAAAGCGGCCTAAGAAGGCCTTGTCAGTTTTTTTACATATTTTCTTCGTTTTTGGATTTTTATTTTATATAATATTTTTTTTCTCATTCTTTCTGGAATCAGCTTGCTATTGTGGGTAAAAATAATTTATTGCAAGAAGAAAATCTTCAAATAGCTCTTTCTTGGTCGAAAAGGTACTCCTCCAGACGTATTCCACAAGATAACTCTCGAATGTACTCACGGTCATCCTACCTATCCTGCGCCGCATGTCACATTTTATTTTTGCCCAGTGACTTTCAATCAATTGAGTATGCACATTCCGATCATCTGGAGATACAAAATTCAACGAGTGATTAACTGTTTTGTGCGTGTATCCATTTTGTTGTAGAGAATTATACCCCCTCCACATGTCAGTCATTACAATCGTTCCTGGTTCAACATGCTCACGTATAA
Source organism: Conomelus anceps (assembly GCA_948455865.1). Classification (NCBI taxonomy): domain Eukaryota; kingdom Metazoa; phylum Arthropoda; class Insecta; order Hemiptera; family Delphacidae; genus Conomelus; species Conomelus anceps. Next base: position 59,458,115 of record OX418217.1, on the reverse strand, counting down.
CATTTAATAATGTTTCTGCGTCCCTCTTATCAACGATTTTTAAAAAACATTTCTTACTCTCTCTATCGATCCCACCAACCACCCAACGAACCTTACTTACACACCCACGATTATATTTTCTTTTCCCGAATGCACTTTCGTCGACTTCAACTACTTTCCCATTGCCTCCAATTTTTGCAGAATTCTCGGTCAGCCATAATAAGAGTATTTCCCTAAAAGAGTTCAACAGTTTTCTTGTTGTAGGTTCCAACAAACCCGTCTCTTTCACTATAACAGAGAAAGGATATTTTAATATCCACGCACAAATCACCATCAAAAAAGTGACGGGGTTTATTCGCGCAAGTCCAAAAACTGTACTGTCACGCGCATTTTTTTTTACTCGGCACATTTTTGCTCCACATCAATGCACAAGGTTTCCTGCTTTCTCAACGTTAAAATGCATTTTACCGTCACACGCAGAACAGTCAATAGATTTTTTCACCAATTTCCAATCTAAAAAACAGTTTTTACTTCCCCTAACTGCAATGAAGTTTTTCAACGCTGTTAGACTTTCGAAATTGAAATCCATGATCCAGATAGAGTCGACTGATATTCACTTCTACTGTCCATCAACTGAAATATTAAAATGTCCCTCCCTAAACTGGATGGTGCCACCACGCCTGGGTAATTCCCAAGACATCTAACAATAGCCGTGATGTGTAGGAGCAGTAAAGTTAGACAATAGAAGGGTTTCCGTGACAGGTCTTCAGGTAGAAATAGCAGGTCAGGTACGATGGTACCATCAGGTTTCTATAACCCGCTCTCCTTGTCATGTACTCAGATCAGACAATCTTAGAGTTTTTGAACTCACTTATCTCCTTAAGTATCTAATATAAATTTCATTAATCTGCTTTCTTCTTTTAATTTTTGAAATGACCAATACAGTTTATAAATCTTTCAAGATTAAACAAAAACCTGAAAAAACGTTAGTTTAGATCAAATATCACTGTATATTTTGAAAATAATATTTAATAATAATAAAATCTCAAAAGAATAATGCAAAAATAATAATCACAAAAAGCTAATTTTTCAGGAAAACATTTTCAAAGTTTGATCTGGTATACTTAAGTTGATATATAATTTGAATCAACCATTTTATGTTTTAAATGCTCTTAATGAGTGCTGTGAAATAGAATTTGATCATTCAAAAATTGGATTAAATTTTTTTCATAAAATGCCACTTGGACTTCATTTTTCTCTGAAAATTGGAGGTGTTAATGAGAAAAGCATATTATGATAATCATGAAACAATGTTTAAACCATCCTAACAAAACCTCATGTTTAATTCTTCTATCTTAACCCAGATAAGACTGAAACATTTTTCTCAAATTTTCTAAAAAAAGTGTTATTTTCCATGTCCAATGAAGTGAAATGAACCCTTGTAACTTTGAGTACAATGTCCGCTCAGTTCTGGGAAATAAGGAATTTAGGTCATCAGTCGTATCAGAGAATTGATCGTTCTATATAAAGGACATTAGTCCTTCAATAGTGCTATCCACCACCTGCCCAAATGTTGTTATAATCATTTCTAGTGGATTCTGATATGATTCCTATTATATTATCCATGAATTCATCTGACTATTTTCACCTAATGTTGAAAGTTGTTGAAAGAATTTTGTAGATTGGAGAAAAAATTATGAAATTTCCATATAATACATTTTTTATTGACAAACATTCTAGAGATATGAAATAAAACATAATATCTTAGCCTGCAGACTTTGACCCAATATTATTCAAAATGGAAACATAATAATAATAATGAACACAATAATATCAAAAATGAAAAGAAAATATCATTCAAAATGTAAAGACTCACTTGTGAGTGTTATATGCTTGAAAACATTTAACATGCAAACCTATGTTTCATTTCACACAGTGAGTGGTTGACTTTGCATGACAATGTCTGCAATGAGTTTGTTTCCCTTGCTGCTCAACCCAGTGACCCAACATATTATCATAACAAGAATCCTCATGCTCGCATTTGTCTGGGCATCCTCTTCTTTGTGAGTTTGTTTTTTTGAAAGTTTAACCCATTCCAGACGGAATTTTACTGAGAAAAAAGTGGACTGCCGGACGGAATTAATTTTCATTTTTTGCATGCTAAGTATATGGTTGGTCAGGTTGACTGTCTACTCACCAGACTCCATGTATTGATAAATATTTCCTGGAGATGTAGTTTATTTAACACTCAATTATTCACATCGAAACTATATCCTATTTTCACTATATTTATTTACACTTTATTCTATTTACACTTTATTCACTAACAGTTAGTACTTAACTTTCGTGTGATACTCTTCAAAACACTTTGGAATGTGAAGAGGGATTTCACACCTTTTACACCACCACACTGTTTCTGACCTTTTATTATTTGCTGCACATACTTTACATCTCCTAGCATTTCTTTCTTTTGAAGTGGAAGGAATTTTCTCAATAAAATGTGCCCAATTTTTAGCCTGAAGACGCATTGGACTTTCAACAGAGCTTGGCCTACCTACAGCATTATAATGATTTGGGATCTGTACACTCTCTATTATCTGTTCTGCAATGTTTACTCTAAACTCTGAAATGGATTGTTTTTTGCCGGTTTTTATGTTATGTATAACACTAGAATTGTAGAGTGTCATGTCCAATAAATAAAAAAACAATTTTTTATATCCTTTACTGTAACACCTCATAACTGGAAAACTGCTCAATTTTTCATCCTCCTTATCAACACCACACATATGTTGGTTGTAATCATTTACAACACTTGGCTTTGATACTTGTGCCCCTCTTTGCGTTATTACATCTACATAATCTGGAGTTGAATGAGCAGAAGAAATCATGCAAACAGGCTTCCGATCCTGCCATTTTAGAGCTAATATATTGTTGGAAGACCTATATTTCAGTTCACCTCTATTCAATTTTATTGATGCAAGTTCTTTTGGAAAAAATTTTCTATTCTTCCTAACTGTACCGACTGCATGAGTATTCCGATCCAACAATGTCTTGAACAAAACAGGAGAACTGTACCAATTATCCATGAAAATAACTCTTCCCTCATCCAACAAATTTTCCATCATTTGTAAGACTACCTGCTCACTTACCAACAAATTTGCATTACCCCCAGCATTATTGTTCTCCTTTCCCACATATATTTTGAAATTATGGCAATAACCAGTTTCTGAATCACACACCTTGTAAATCTTTATTCCAAATCGCGCCCGTTTACTTGGATTGAATTGAATAAAAGAGAGGCGACCGCGAAAAGCCATTAGGCTTTCATCAATACAAATGTTCTGGCCTGGAGTGAAAACAAATTGAAATTTATGTAACAGATAATCGATTACTGTCCTAATTTTCCTCATCTTATCGTTTTCAGTATTTATGGAAGAGAAATGTAAAAACCGGGAAATGATTTTGAATCTATCTCGAGGCATAGTTTCACTGAATATAGGAGATTGAATTATTCTCCTCTTTGTCCAGTAGTCATTCAATTTGGATTTCTTATGTTGAGACATAAGGATGCATAAAGATATGTAGAGTTTCAGTTCGTCTACACATACAGCTTTCCAAACATTACCAGGCTCTTTGGTAGCAGCATAAATATTGGTTTCCCTAACTATCAACTCCCAGAAATCGTCTGACAAAAAAGTAAAAAATACATCTAGTTCTGTACTGTCATCACCCAACCTTCTACTGATAATATTGTTTATACCTGATTGTCCTGTGAAAGGAATATTCCTAACACAATTATCTTGCTCAGCCCAATCCCAATTCAAAATAATATTATTTTCATGACGATTTTCATCCTGAGGGGCAGGCTCATCATCTGATGAATTACTATCAGTAGAAGAGTTGTTTCCCGAAATTATAAGTTCATCATCTAAATCTAAATCATCATCAACTTCACTTTCATATAAAATATTATTTACATATTGTTCGAAATCGTTCTCATTCACTTGTCGCAAAGAATGAGCCATACTTGATAATCCACGATCAGCAAAACAACATGAAAAACTGGATTCATAACCTAGAAACTAGAATCTAGAATACAGATTTGCAATGCATGTTTCAAAATCCACTGCCATCATGAAATCAGCTTTGGATTGAACAACGATGAACAGAACACATAGAGAAGATGATGCACTATTCATATAAGACTTGAACAGCCAGCGAAATCTAAAGGGAAATATGTGAAATGCTTCAGAAGTGGAGGACGTACAGTGCACGTCTTCCGTCAACTGTCTGCAGATTGAGCTGGACGTACAGTGCACGTCCAGCGTCTGGAATGGGTTAAGAATTGAAATGGCCAAACATCTACGGAATGCCAAATGGTCAAGCTTCCCCCCACTTTCTCTGTGCAACAGCCAAGAGTTCTATTCAGCAACATCAATTAAATGAGTGAATAGGCAGAAATACCACTTCTTTTCTCTAATTGAATTTCTATAGAGACTTACATTTTGATCAGCTCAATCAACTCCGCTCATGTTTTTATTATAAACATGTAAGACACATAATTCTTTTCTTCTCCTTCTGTGAATATCAAGTAGTAGAATGTAATGGATGAAGCCCTTCAGCATTTGATGCAATTGATACCACATTATTATTGTTCCATTTCGTGACAGTGATGGCATTGTCATTCAACAACTTAACTTGTTCGAGGACACTTGTTCGATTTTCCCTTATTGTTCCTGTGCCTCTAATATTCCTGGCTTTCAGTTCAATAAGAAGTGGTATTGATGTAAAGAAATTATCGAAAAATTAGTGATATTCAAAGTCTTCAATAGTGTGCAGAACATCAGCATACTGAAGAATTACACTGCTACCCAGCCCCATATTTCTATACTCCTCACTTATAAAGCAATCAGCGCCCTGATAAGGATCCATCCAAACAATATACCCATTCATTATAGCACCAGTCCAGATTTTAAATCCAAATCGAACTGGCTTCCCCCGAATGAATTGCTTACATCCATGTCTTTCAAAGTATGGAACCAACAACTCATCTACTGAATGATTTTCACAGTGTGGTGAATTATCAAGAAAGATCTTGTTGAGATCAGAGAGGAGTGGCTGTACCTTGGCAAACTTGTCCCTTTTGTCAAGGTTGTCATTGTTGCAAAGATGAAGGTTGCTCATGATGAACTTGAACCTGTCTCTAGTCAGAGCATTAGAAACAAGCTCATTATGAGTATCTGGACTGGATTCCCAATACATATTTTTCCTGGGCATATCATTGTATCCACTCAATAATAAAATTCCAATGAAGCTCCTCATTTCTGTCTCTGAGATATCTCCAAGTAGATTTTTCTTAGCTGCATACTGATTAGAAAAATTTACTATGAGGTCAATCATATCATCATTGAAGAAAATACTGAATAGCTGGTAAGGCATGAGGGAATTTGAAGGGCCTGACATGTCAGACCAGTGAACTGCACTCCTAGTGACGCTTTTCTTTACCTTTGTTAGTCTTCTACTTTCCTCAGACATTGAGACTCCCATTTCAGCTGGTGCTAGAAGCTGACTTCCAGGAAGCCTGTCGAATCTTGGATGTTCTTCATCTCCAGAGTCCTCATCAGTAACAGGATCACAAGCATTTGGTGGAAGCACAGTTACTTGGATCTCGTCAGTCCTAGTAGTATTATCCTCCTCATCTCCAGTCAACAAAATATCAATTGCTTCATTCAAAGTAAGCCTACTGCAAAGAAACAAAAAATTACTGTAGAATGAAATCCATACAACATATGAAAAATGGACATGAACATATTGCTCTAGTATGAGTAGTACTAGATTGTGTGTGTTGTGAGTGTATGTTCTCATTTTTCAATACTTACGGAATTTTCAAACCCACATTCTCTAGTTATCTATATTTTCAGCAAATTATAACTATTTTCTAGAGTTTAGTCAAGCAAATTTGTCATTGGAAAATTTAAAACTCGTAATTTTGGGTCTCAACTTTCACATATGCTCTGGGAAAATCAGACTTCCCCTGTAGTGGTAACCACCAATTTTCCATCCTACAACCTATAACATTCTATTCAATCATCCTAGTCACACCATCAACATAAATAATTATATTGTTTTATTAGCACTACTAGACCAAGAACTCAACTTCTCCAAAATAAACTAGAGTAGGGCTATAATAATTTGATTGTGATAAAATAGTAGCACTCTTCATCATCATCATCATCATCATCAGTAGAAGCAACAGCAGGGTGTAGCAAGTGGGTGAGAGTTATTTTTATTGTGGTGAATTCATATGTTATAATTTCAAACCCTTTGATACAGGACCCAGAGTTACTTGAATACAATAGTAGAAACTGTAAGATATGAGCTAGAGAAATAACAAACTAATTGAGAATACTGTTTTCTGATGAAACGAACAGAACTGTTGTTCTACAACCAATTGCTGTATGCTACATGTTGAGTTATTAGTACTAGGGGAAGCCTAGTGACCTATATGTAGGACGGCAAGCAAAAACCTCTATTAGAACAGACATCTGTATTCTCTTTGTATCAAGAACATGTCTGACACAAAAACAAGTAGATTTTTAAAGATAACCACCTAAATAAATCAATAATTAAAAAATGCTGGGGAGTGGTACTTACTTTTCAAAATGCACACTCAATGATCACTCTGTTGGACAGTTGCAGCATCTGCCATTAACAATTAACATGAAGGAAGAACTGAACAGGAATACCAACATTATTGAGAAAAAATACCGTAGTTTCTATTTCCACCACTGCCATCTATGTCTCACGTTTGCAAGTAATGGAGAAAAAGTAATGTTTGTCTTCTCCAAAATGGAGGAGAAGTGGGGGAACTGCAAGTGTCCTAAATGTAGGACTCCAGTCCCAAGTGGGTTAATAGAAACTTCAAATATCATCAATTCTCAGATAACTCTCATCTCACAAATGTTGTATTGATATAAAAAAACCTGATCTCAACCTGAAATAAAAAAAATATTTTTCAAATTTCTATTCATTGAGCTGTTTTGTTTAGCAATAACAGGGTTTCTCAAATAATGAAACTGTTCAATAAAAACATAATATATTTTTGCACATGAGTAGAAAGCGCATAGTGATTCTTAATGATATTGGAATGAGCTTTAGAAACTCTGATTTAGTTACTTCAACAGAACTTTGCAAAAAACTGGTATGAGAACTCCATAATTATTGATATTATGTCTCCTTAATTTATTGTATTTTTAATTTGGAACTAAAATTTCAGTCATTTTGACAGTCTGAGGACAAAATACTGCAACAAATTGGTTCCACCAAGATGTACCTTTATGTGAAAAACGCAACTTACCATATCCTGTACCTAATGAATAAAACATCAGTATCAACCTCAATCAATATAAATCTGGGGATGGACACTCTTGAAATAATAACGAAAATGTATGGAACAAAACTGATAGTTACTACCAGCGATCACATAAGACCAATAGATGGAGCACTAGGACTGACTGTTGAAGCCAGCTCTGGCGCACTGACCAAGTAAGATGGCGGCGGCCTTGGGATGAGTCACCCTAGTAGTGAGCGCTCAGACCTCAGACAGCACAGTCTGTTAGTATGTTAATGTTTGTATTTAATTTTTCTCCCAGTTTTAAAAAATAATTATTTAATTAGGTAGTTATTTTGATAGCTTGTCAATGCTGTATGCAATATGTTTTTTCTTTTATTGTTCCCTTACTTTCTATGGTGCAGGATAAATTAAAATTGCAATATGAGAAATTTTAAAACTACAGGTAATTCTGGTTTCCATTAATGTCTTTCTTGTTTTATAGTGTAAGTTTAATAGTACATCTACGATATTATACAAGTTACGTTTGTACATTAATGTTTTGTACGAAATTATTTTCATAGTGTAATCTCCATTATATTAATTATTTAAAAAAATCTTATGTCCAATTTATTGTAGGCTTGTTATATTATTGCAATTCATCATTAAAAAAGCATTGCAAATACAGAATTATCAAGGAAGAACGTATCATTAGCCTAAACAACTCTAATTAAAGTCATCACCTACATACTAAGTTAACCATGTTACTGTATGGGAGGTGGTTATAATGATTCATGTGATTAGAAATAAGTTGTAAGCAAATCACTTTTTAGAAATGTAATAATTCTCAAAAAATGTAATAATAAATTTCCTATTTATTTGGGATTTTTATTTGAATCTCAACCACCTTCATTCTTTTATAACGTTCATATGACGTTTTCTTCTCTCATTTTTTACCTATAAGTTATATAGCCACTGCCTGGAGTATGATTGTATCATGAATCACTTTTCTATTTCTTGCTTCATTACGAATTGCAATATTAGCAATAAGACGACTTAAAGAGATTATTATTATATGAAACTTATATTAATTAACTTACTGACTGAAGCAATGCTTTTGGACCACAGGGTCCAAATATATATCATTTTCACATATTAATAAAGTCAGAAAGTCATCAATAATAGTGCTAGAACTTAATAGATCACTCTAATCTGATTCCCTCTAAATAAAGACTCCATTGGAGATTTAATTTGAGAAGTATTGAAAAATTAATTATAAGCATAAGTACAGTTATTCTAAGTCTAAAATAAATTATCTAAGTAAAGTCTTCATCAAATAAGAAAGAATCAGTGTGCCATTCCGCAAATCTGTGGCTTGAATGGTACCTGAGAAAAAGGTAGCCTACATAAAATATGGGGAAAGAGCCCAGAGCGGCCCAGCAGTTGAGACGCTCGGCAACAGGCCGGGCGCTTCACTTGGTTTTTTCGCCTATGTTCTGCCGACAATATCAGGAGACCGACTGATCTTAGAGAAAAAAGCTTAGAATGAAAAATAAAATTCAACTCTTTATCTAAAACTTTCCCGATTACGAAACTTGCCTGTCTTAAAGATAAAAAAATTTTCCTCGCTTACCAACTTTTTCATGTCACGATTTCAAATTTGTATAAAACTCGACTTTTATTACTCATTAACCTTGAATAGAACTCGAAATTGGTAATTTGAGTTACACCATTAGAATTGGTGTTTTATGTAGTATATGTACATCAAATTTCAAAATTTTAACTTGATCTGAAGGGTGTTGGACGATGATGTATTTGAAGCGCGTGCATTAATATTTTGAGCTTCTCTGCACCCGGTTTCGAGTTTCTATGTCCAACCAAGATGGCCGACTTGGCTTCACTTCCCGTAATGCTGTAGGTATAGGAGTGCTCCATCTATTGGTCTTATGTGATCGCTGGTTACTACCATTTGTCCATTCAAAATAAAACATTAATATTACTATTCTTAAAATTCTAAATACTTTCCTTAAAAGAAGTGACCTTGTAATAATTCTCATCTGGAACTTTCAATTTCTCTATCGAATTTTCACTCTCAACTTTAATTTATCAATTTAAAGGTTACAACAATTTTTATTTATCACTTTGAATACAAAGATCACAGACATATTATATTGTGAGAAAAATTATTTTTTACAAAAATTGAAATCATTGCTTTGCAAGACCTGTTGCTGCTCCATTGTTTGGAGAAAAGAAGAGACAAAAGCCAATGCATAACCATGGCCAACTCTAGATACAGGCCAGAATGCGTAACTTTGCAACATTGCAGTCGAGGCTGATTTCATCCCTTCTAGCCTATTGAATTATCATGGGTAGACTCCTGATTATGTACCAGTTTTAACGAATAATAACTGAACAACTCAATACAAGGTGACAAACTGGATATAAACAGATAAATATTTAAGTACTGTAATAAATTTTCTTTATTATTGAAAGGTATGGTAGTCTATTTTGTGGATAGATAGTCGAGAGTCTACTTGGTCTTTAACACTGTTTCTCTAGGGAAAGAAAGCACAAGACTGAGCAATATTAGTTTTATTAATAAATAGTCTTACTCTTTTATATCAACTAAATAGTGCATTTCACTGAACAAAAACTACTGGGTTTTCCTACAAAACCCATGAATGAAAAAAGTGAATTCTCAGTCCTCTGCACCTTATTTCTTGAGACAAAAAAATCATGCTCTCTTTTCAAATGAAACACAATTCTTTTAGAAATTACTACCTACAAAGCTAGTTAATTGGCTTCCTGAATACCATAATCCTATCACACAAGCGACAGTAGAAGTTCAACAATATCTTTCATAGAGAATATTTTTCACAATCAAGTTTTTGCCTGAGGTTAATAAGAAATATTGATGAACTGTGTTAATAGACTATAGACAGATCGTTTGTGTAGTTGGATGCTCACATAAATGTAATAAGATCATTCAGCAGTATTAAATATTAGTATTACTGATCACTTCCCAGTAATTCTAGGGATCAATTCTCCCACTGTTTCTGAGAACAAATCTAAGAACAAAATGCTTTCTTTTGATAGAATAAATTATAACTCTCATAAGGGAATTGAATAATGCTAATTGGCATAATGTATACAACTCATGTGATCCTGAAGAAGCTCTAACAAGTTTCATGAAAACTTTAGATGGACTAAACACTTGCCAATAAACTTGAAAGACTCTATCATGTTTTTATAATCAATTATACTATTATAATATATACTAATTCTAATCTAAGTACTTATATTTGAATCCTTGTAAAATTGTTTATTATATTCTCAAAGTGTCTGTTAAATATTCTCATTCTTGGTGCTACCAATCAATTAATTTGAGCCATTATTAAATATGAAATTTTGTAAACTTAAATTCCCACATACAGGCTCTGCTTTAGTGGGGCTTACATTCATGTTTTACTATGTTGTATTGAATTTAATTATAGATATACCTATTACTATTATTCTCTATATGGATTGCTAAAATAGTCAATATTTTATCTGTCATTATAATGGTCAGTATTGTATGTAATTGATATATCTATTCAAATTGTCATGCATTGATAATTATATATTTATTCAAAACTGCACATAAATGTAAGACAGCAATAAAGAAATATAAATAATAAAAATTGATTATTGTGTTTTTACCAACAAGTTCTTATCATAGTGTTTGCAACTTTCTTTTCTTAGAAGTATTTGAACTATTACTATCATTTCTCATTTTTGAATAATTATTCAATAATATATTACAAAAAATATTCATAATTTTTTCAAACATCAATTCTCTCTTTACACTGCATTTGCATAACTCTTCAGCTGAGAGCTGCATATGAGCATCAGAATATACAGACTGTTTTATAAGTTTCAATAGCAGTATATTGTGGCAATTTGATGACAAAAACAAATTTGCAAAATGCAGAATGTATGTTTTGCAATAACTAGCACAGTTTCAGAGGGAACTGTTAATCCACCTCTATTCAATTCAGAAAAGTAAACATCGTTTACAACAGGGGTGCTCAAACTTGAACTGCTGGCGATCTACCTCAATATTTTTAGACTACTTACGATCGACTCTGAGAGACTGCAAGTGTGTGTGATGCAGGGTTGTCATACATACACGATACACAGATACACCCTACCTAACTAGGTAGGGCGTACTGTAGCATAGATAGATATTAGCTTTCTGCACAATATAGGTACATTATTTTAGTCAAGGTTTGGGTTAGGTTTAATTAGGTTCTTCTCTACAATATCAATGAAAAAACTCATAGTTATTCAACATTGCGAGTTTATTGGTTGTTACAAAACAAAAGAGTTAACTTACATATGGTGTTAAGTGGCTTTGGATGTTGAAGCGTGGCACTGCATGTCCTCAGCATACTTTTCATAAGATGGTATGTAACCACTGAGTGCTAACCGCAAGCATGATGACATATGATCGTCAGTTAGTCAATTGCGATATTTTGACTTAATTATCTTCATTTCAGAAAATGCAGACTCGCACAAGTAAGTTGACCCAAAAAATGCCGTCAGTTGAAGGGCGATTTGCCTTAAATTCGGATATTTATCTTCAGATATAAAACACCAGAAATTTGTATCAGATGCTGTAGCTTTGAGATGTATATCTGATATAATCTGCACCAACTCATTTTCAACAGAACATGAGTTCATATTAAACTGACTTGCTATTTCAGTAGCTAATTCCTCAATGTTTTTACATGAAAAAGGATAACTCATAAATGATGCTATATTTTCCAATTTACTGCAATCATAAAAACGCATTTCGAATTGTCCCAAAATATTTGATAATTCAGCCTCATATGTATCATAATTCAACTGAGGAATCCTTGCTTTCAAAGACGGAAAATGTTTCAGATCCTTTCTTTTCAGTTGATCTATCATAAGTTGCAATTTACTTTTGAATGCGTTTACTGCGCTAATCATCTCAATAATAGTTTTTCCTTTACCTTGAAGCTCCAAGTTAACGGTGTTTAAGTGCATTGTGATGTCAGTCAAAAATGCCAAATCATTTAGCCATTTTTCGTTTTTCAAAATCTGAGTGTCATCACCTCTTTCATCTAGAAAAGCTGTTATTTCGGGCAATAATTCTTGAAACCTTTCTAGGAATTTTCTGCAACTCAACCACCTGACGTCCATGTGAAGAACTAAATCAGTGTGTTCAGCTGACTCCCTATCTTCCAACTGCAACTGAAAGAGCCGCCGTTGCAAGCTACGTGCATGGATGGAATTCACAATTTTTGTTGCAATGCCCATAATTTCCTCCATGTTTAAAACTTTTGAACACAAAACTTGTTGATGTATAATGCAATGGAATGAAAAAAATGAAGGGAATTCTTCATTAGCTCGACACAATGCCACAAAACCGTTTTTGTTTCCAGTCATTGCTGGTGCTCCATTGGTTGTAATGCACACTAATTTATATATTGGTAGCTCGTAGTTTTTTACAAAATTGAAGAAAATGTCATATATATCTTCGCCACGGGTCTTCCCCTTCAGAGGAATGATTGTCAAAAATTCTTCCTTAGCCAACATGTCATTGAATACCATCCAAATAAAAATACACAGCTGGGCAGTGTGTCATATCGGTGGATTCGTCAAACTGTAAAGAAAAGTATGTACATTCCATGATATGTTTTTGTTTATCTGTGATGTCCTGACTCATGACTTCAATATGCCTTGTGACAGTCGGACGAGATAACTGAAGTTCTCTAATAGCAGACATGATTTCTGTTTTATTTTTAAAATCTCCAAATAAAGTCTCACCCGCTTCAATAAATGCTTCCTTCACCACCAATCCATCTTCAAATGGTTTCTTGTGTTTCACCAATATATGAGATATTTTAAATGACTTGATCGTAGCAGCTTTTGATTGTTTGGCTGGTCTTGTGAACAGGGATTGTTCTTTTTTCAAACAAGATATCAAATCACTCACTTTTCGTTTTCTTAATTCACTCTGTGGCGGAAAATCCTTTTCATAGTTTTTATGAACCGTTTTATGATGCCTCTCTAAGTTACCACGCTTAGGTATTGCAACTGACGCACAACAAATAACACAAATGCACTTATCCTTCACCATACAAAAGAAAAATTCTTCCTCCCAATCCTTATTAAAATGATACGTTTTAGATTTCTTCACTGCACTCATTTTCCACTATTTAATAATAAACTTTGTATCGACGTAGGATCGCCTTCAAGTTACAATTCAGAATGACTCCAATTCCTGCAGGCACAACATTTATATCGGCGTGAACGAAAGTCAAATGTTCCCATCAAACGCCCGAATCTAGACTGTACTGTCTCTCGTTGTTTCTAGACTAGACTGTACTGAACTGAGTACAGTCTAGTCTAGAAACAACGTTTTAGCTTGGGTAGTGGGGTTATCAGGCATGAGTGGGAGTGAATAGCGCAGTAGTGGAATTGTAGATCGCTTAGCCGAGTCCTCTCTCTGTCACATTCTAAGCCCCTCTTTGTCTTATACCCCTCTTGACTTTTTTTTTATGTACCTACTTATTAAAATTTATTTTTTCTTCTCGAGATCTACCCAAAAAGCACTCACGATTGACTGGTCGATCGCGATCGACCATTTGAGCACCCCTGGTTTACAATAACATCTTCTCCACAAAGTGACCACATACAAGTGTGACAACCTGTTTTTGCAGATAATTTGAATGATGTACAATAAAGGCGATTGATCAATATGTGACTCTAAATAATCTGTCTCAAAAATGCTATCAAATTCTAAAGAGTTACAGTGACTAATTTCAATGCTTATTTTTTCTATATCATACAGTCTTTTTGAAAATTAACAACTCCATACTTAGCTGACTTCAAACCTAAAATTCTCTTAACTCTTATTTTCTTTTCTGATTCCAACACTCGTGATAATGATACATTATAGTTTCATCCTGACATCAGCCTGTAGCTACTAAAGCGTTTTTTTAAATTGTCAGTTTGAAATTTTCCTGGCAACATGTACTCCATTTTCAAATCTGATAAGCTGTACTTTATTAATTCCATTACTAAAATGGTACTATGATGTAAAGCTCTTTATGTATTATAAGTTAGGGTGTTCACCCCAAAAGACTGCCATTTATCAAGCCATTTGACAAAGCTCTCAAGAAATTGCAGTCTTCTATCATTTACATCATAAAATGGCCTAATTAAATCATCTGATTTACATACCCTAGCAACTTTGACTTGATATTCATGATGGACCACCACTTAGAAATTATGAAAATGAAACGTTCCTTCACCAGTAACTACTTTTGAATTAAATTCGAATTCAGCTTTAAGAGTACAATATGTGGTTTGATCAAATACATGGCAAACCAATGAAACGTTTTGTCTCTCCAGATTGTTGGGGTATAAGGACTGATAGGTCAGCTTGAAAGCTTGTTTCAAAAGTGAGTTAAAACATTTCATTTTATAAAAATTCCTAATGTCTGAGAACTTTTCCATAATTGGGGGACTACCTATGTCTGCAAAAAGTGGGAAAACAAAAACAAAACAAATCAGTTTTATTAGTCTTTCAAATTTAGCCAGTTATTTCTAATATTTTTAAAAGTATGAACTATATAATATATTATGAAAGTTTTTGTGGTCTGGTTGTCCAGGCGAACAATAAATGACACAGAGTTGTCAGCAAAATGCTGGAACATATTTTGGTTTATTCTATTGTTGTCTCTGATAATAAACATACAAAATTTTAAAACCACATTTTATCAACAATGCTATCACTTTTTTAGTTATATTGTACAATTCCTCTCCTGTGATATTTCTGATGGCATTCAGGCACACAACCTCTTTGAAACTTCCATAAACTGATGAAATCAAAAATGGCTGCATAGTATGAGCATTAGAAGACACATCATTCTCTTCCATGCCAATGAGTTCCCCCCTTTGTACTCAACTTTGGTATTGATATAGATTTTGTCCATTTGCAGAGCAATATACCTTTCCCTTTCATTCAACATTTCTGCTGATTTCTTGAAGTTCATATTTTCTGCTTGTGATGTTGTTGAAACACAAAATGTAGACATTAAATGTTGTAAATGCTTGGGGTGAGGAAGAACAACAGAGCAAGTACTTCTTATGGCAGAATAGCAACTTGAACATTACATTAAAATCTTGAATGCCCAAAGAATTGTGTTGACAGAATACTTTTTACATTTGGCAAATGGTTGTGAGAATTGGTCAGACATGAAATTTACCTGTTTTTCCAAACTGCTACTGTCATGCTCCCATTCCTTGAGCATACCTTTAAGAGAAATTAATTTTTCTTCAATTGTACACACAATATCATTTACATTTTCAACATTGTTTTTTTGTCTCATAGCTCTTAAATCTATCTAAAATGTTTTGGAGTTGGGACCACTTACTAACTGGAGCATTGCCTGGCAACACCCACTCGAGATCTCTTCCACTAATAATATTGTTGTCAACATACACTTTGCAAGACATGTCATTACTTAATTTAACACTTGTCAATATACTCAGAATTCCAGTAAATTTGCACTTATATAACTATAGTTTCTTCATCCTCATGTATTTTGAAGCCCAGGGGTATTGTCAGTTAAGAATATTTTTCCTTGAAGTTTGAACTAATTTATTGTAGTTCTTGGGATTCTCTTGCCTCCTGATTTCAGGGTCATGTCTCTTTATTTTGTTATTTTGATAAATACTTTGCTAAATTAGGGAAAACTCATGGCACTGCACCAGGATTCAAAGTTGGTTTTGGTATAATGAATGTTTTGCACTCACCATTTGCATCCTTTTATTTTTCAGTTCTTGAAATGTCATCATCTGAAAAATGTTTAATACATACCACACTTATCTTTGAAGGTTCCCAATTTTTTTGAGGAATATTTTTTAACCACTGATTCTTTAGTGCACTATTTCCTGGGAATGAAAGAACAGAAACATAGCCTTCAATCAATGATTTATAATTGCTATTACAGCTGGGCACACATCATTTATCTGGCATTTTTAATTACACACTTGTTTACAAATATCAACCATCTAAATGACTACATATATGAATAAATAAAATAATACTTCATAGAGGAGCACTAATAACTCTTACACATCAAACAAAGCTTGCAAGCACACCAACACCAAACAACCTAACCACAATCTTCAAACTTGAAAGTAAATATGGATGACAGTCAGCCTGAATCACATGTTGCCAAATTGAATGTGTTCTGGCCTGTATCTCTAGAGTTGGCCATGGCATAACCCATACACATTCATATGCCAAATTGGCAGTAACACTAATAACCTCCAAATACATTTCCTTATTTAAATAAATGTTCTATCTACTTTAAAAATATGTATTAAGAGTTTAATTTATTATTATAACATTATTTAATCAGTGTTTATTTGTTCTTTGTAAATAATTTCATGTTTCTATATTATTCCAAGTTTTATTCATTAGTTTATTTCAATATCAATGTTTGTAGATTATAATAAAATATGATTCATTATTTTTTATTTGTATAATCATTCTTCACTTTTACCTATATTTCAATTATTATTTAAATTTGATTGTATAAAATCAGTGTTACCATATAGGAATATGCAAATATTGATATATCAATTGTCATTTTGAGCAGAATATTTAAATTAACTTTTAACTCAATTATTTCAATACTCACAATGGTTAGATTATACTAGTTCTGTAGAGTTGATGCTCATAACCCACATCCATCCCTTTTTTATTATTATCTACATTGAGGCTGAGCATTTTCTATGCTTCTCACATCCCAACCTATACCATATCTGTTCAATGACAGAAACTGGAGTACACACTGAGTGCTAATTTAAATAGTTAACAATATTAACTTTTGATGATATTTTCTGTTTTTTTAAAAAGTATTTTCTGGAACAAGGCAGCTTGGGTCTTATTTGAATATCTTTCAGTAACTCGCCTTCAACTTTATACTGCTTAATACATACTTAGTAAAGAATAATTTATTTTTATTGCCACCTTCTAATAATCACTGATGTTCTCCACAATGGCTTCATCTTCATCTGGAGATCAAATGTTGCTCAAGTAGTTCTGTGCATCAGGTCTGCAGAACTTTTTTAGTGCTAATCCTTTACTTTTGGTAGGGACACTGGCAATGGGTGAAGATATGATATAGATGGTTCATTCATTTTAGACATTGCCATTTTCTTCAGCTGTTTCAATGAAGGTTTCCTGCAATATTCTGACAAGTTTTTCTCTGTAATTCTAGTAGAAGTGTAGAGTCCTGTGAATGTTTCCTTAGGGACTGCAACAAACCATCCCAATGACAACCTGGTCCAGATTTTCTGGACCAGGTTGTCATGTGCACGCACCATCAACCTGTACCACTCTGGAATGTGGACCAGTTTGTTGGTGGGACAGTTTGTTGTTTGTTGACCAAAACTGATTTGGACCAGTTTGTCATCTATGCGCAGCATCAACCTGTACCACTCCGGAATTTGGACCAGATTGTCATTGAGACACGTTGTCATTTGTTGACAGAAACTGATCTGGACAAGTTTGTTGTTTGCGTGCAGCGTCAAACTATACCACTCTGGAATGTGGACCAGCTTGTTGTTGGGACAATTTGTTGTTCACTGAAGAAATTTTCAATAAATTTATCTGGTCAAACTATCGATATACCAACATATTGAACTACCTATTCTTTAATAATTTGTATGTTGGAGTTATTGATTCTTCAATAATTGATGTATTGGGGGAATCGATATTACAAGGAGTATTCATAAAATAAGTTTCCCTATCCAATAAAAAATTCAAAACAAATCTGAACACCTTCAAAACTATTGATTATAATTCTGTACATCATTTTTCAACATAGTTACCATCCCTTTTCAAGCACTCTTCATATCTATTTGGTAGCTTTTTTAGCCCAGCTGCATACCGTTTTGCTGCCATTGGTTTAAACCAAGTAGTGTTAACGCTTTTCACTGCTCCTTATGCATGTCATTCAGTAAGCAAGGTATCTACCTCGCACAAACCTTTGCCTTAAGACTTCATTTAAAATATATTTCTAAATTGGGAAGAGATGCTTTAAACTTCGATTTTTTTCCTATAAAGTTTATTGTACATACTTTAATTAGAAGACATTCTAACACTGAGAAAAATTGCATAGAACATTATGAAAAATGCAAGAGTGTTGCAAATACCAAAGTGTTCTAAAAAAATAGTGTTTGCATCAATATCCATATATTTTTCAATAACTCTTCACTCTGGTATAATGAAAATCTGCAGTCAAACAAGTTTTTGGGGCTTTTCTCCAACACTTATTTTTGTATTTCACATAGTGTTCTACACAATATGCAAGTTCCATAAAATAATCGAAATTCTTCATAAATTAACAAAAAAATACTAATGATATTATAATACAGTACTTAATTTTTTTCACTTTTCCACATATTAGCCTACTGGCATGTATAGTGATAAATTTTTTAAACTGCATGTCAGTAATAAAAGATAAAGTGATTATTTATGTAGGAAAAGCTCATATGCTGAACTGAACATAGTGACATATGTGAACTCAACA
This sequence comes from Conomelus anceps, assembly GCA_948455865.1. NCBI lineage: Eukaryota > Metazoa > Arthropoda > Insecta > Hemiptera > Delphacidae > Conomelus > Conomelus anceps. Next base: position 59,439,185 of record OX418217.1, on the reverse strand, counting down.
TAATTATCATATGTTGAATCAGAATATTTAGAAAATAACAAACTCAGAAAGTTAGTCTATGAAATAGTCTCGTTGTAAGTAGGACAAATAAAAATGTTATTTGTTGATTCATGAAGTTAAATAATTTCTACGAATAATTCCTACAATTTTGGGGGCTTGTCCGTGATGAATTGAGCTATTTCATCCAGAGAGTTGTTTTTGGGATTGAAGAATTATTTCATCCAAGGAAAGTTGTTCCGATATTGATGAACGGGATGAATTGAGTTATTTCATCCAGAGAGTTTTCAGGATTGAAGAAAATACATTGGATACAGTATTTCGGTGAGTATTATTATTAATACTTGAACACATACTTATTATGGCATTTTTGGCAAGAACTAGGAAGGCTGATCTGTTAGTATTGGCACAGGAGTTGGATGTTACTTTACCTAGCAACCCTAAAGTGCCACAGATATGTTCACTTATAAAAGATTCTGAAAACTATGATGAGGAATTCATTGAAAATTTGTTAATAAACATAACAGAAGAAAGAGTTGAAAGAGAAAAAAAAGAAAGAGAAGAAAGAGTTGAAAGAGAAAAAAGAGAAAGAGAAGAAAGAGAAAGAGAAGAAAGAATTGTAAAACATAATCAAAGAATGAAAGACTTGTACGATAGAGGCAAACAAATCCGTTCTAATGAAAATTTCAAGTTTATCAACAATCCTTCAGGTGGATTTCGTTGCGAAAAGGTAATTGAAAGGAAGTATGAAGGCTTGGAAACAGAGTCTTGTGATGAGCCTAAATTTAAGAAACAAAAAGTGGAACAGTTTGATACTGCAACTGGATCATCTAACACAAAGCGAAAAATCAGATCTAAAGAAGAGCACCCCTCTGATGAGTTCTCATCGCCTTTGGCTGGAAGCTCCTCACAAAACAGTAGTCTTGTGATCGAACAAAATAACACCTCTGCATCACTTGGCACAGAGGAAGCAGTCAAAGCAAAAGATGAAAAAGCGAGGAAAATGAAAAGGGAAGAAGAGAAAAATATGAAACTGAAAAAGAAAGAAAAACATTCTTCAAGCAGCAACAGTGATTCATCAGCCAGTAGTGGATTGAGTGATTCAAACTCATCATCCAGAGATTCGGACTCAACTAGTTGCAAGCGGAAGTCTAAAGTTAGAACGATTGCAAAAAAGTATTACAAGGTTAAACTAGTGAAAATTGTAAACAAGATTGAGACAAAAGAATTTCCATTTCTCGAACTACAGCTGTGGATCAATAGAATGCAGAAGTGGAAACACAGGTGGAAGAGGAAGATCGAAATGAGAATGACATCACAGAAAATAGGGATTAAGTTGAAGAAAAGAAGAAGATGTGAAGCAAATTTAGAAGCAGAGGTGCAGAGCTAGAAATCAGAGAATGATATGAATGAGTTACAGCGTGTTGGAGAACATGAGGGGCCAAAGAAGACCAGCACACACGCCGAATTCATAAAGCCCTGGGCATCTATTTAATTTTGTTTGTATCCTAATTTCTGTTTCTTTTGTGTTTTGTTATTTTGTTTTTTTTTTGCATTTCCAGGCTTGAGGACAAGCCACTTTATCAGAATGGCCGAATGTAGGAAAAGCTCATATGCTGAACTGAACATAGTGACATATGTGAACTCAACATAATTATCATATGTTGAATCAGAATATTTAGAAAATAACAAACTCAGAAAGTTAGTCTATGAAATAGTCTCGTTGTAAGTAGGACAAATAAAAATGTTATTTGTTGATTCATGAAGTTAAATAATTTCTACGAATAATTCCTACATTTATATCATAGTTTATCATGGATCATTGAATACTCACTTCATTTTTATACAGTCTTATTGTATACCGGTACTAGCATTTTACCCCTTTTTGGGTTAACTTCACTATTACTATTTTTTATCAATGTTAACTATTTTCAACATAGTAGACTACTTGGACAAATAGCAATGGCCATGAGCCATGAGTCCCAAAGGTAGACTCTGTATTAGGTCTACCCTACTCAATAATAAGTCTGTAACTCTGTATACTCAATAATTAGTTAATAAGGGGAGTTTCATTGGAACCACCCAATTCCCAATTCACTGTAAACTAACTTAAATACTATAGCCTACAACACTTTAGTGATGGCAGCTAATTATTCGGAAATATTTATAATTGCCTTCCAAAATATCAAAACAAATATACTTTGAATTGAGTGCTAAATTTCTTAATAGAAGAGCAATGCTAGAATGTGATCTAGCAGCTGAAAACTGAACTTTTTTAGATGGTATTGGTGCGGTATGCATATTAACAGTAATATCAATGTATCGAACCTATTACAATAAATTATAGCTTGTTAACATATAATGACAGTTTGATATTAATGGAATAGTGTTTTGAAATTTAAATTGCATCAACATTGGTCTATGGAAGAAACAGCTGTAAAACTGATCTGTTGCTTAGCGCCCCTTGCTGCATTTTAGACAAATAAAACTAACAATTGGTAGTCCTAAACAAATTGTATCATAATTAGCCTAAGTTTCTCTTGATCCACTATTTTTAAATAAGCATTTACATTATGCATTGACATTAACTTATGCTTGTGCAGTAGCCTGAATCAAAATATCATCATTACAGATGTTATGTATCATCTTATTATCATTATAGATGTTATGTGTTATGATAAGACCCTTGACAACCTGCCTGTATATTGTATGTCTCTTTCTTACAATGATCTAACAATAGAGGATGCACAAATGGGTCTGAAAGTGTAGTTTTTCTCATATTCTTTTTGGTCAAGGCAAAACTAATATGGTTTGAACCTTGCTTGAAAATGACGACTTGTTACGAAATTAAAAAATATCAATATAATTAAATATGGTCGATATATCAAAATGTCGACCTTGGATGATGGAATATCGATGTATTGAAGGCAACTTTCATCAATCGATATTTAGGATATATCAATGATCCAGTTTGTCATTTATGCGCAGCGTCAAACTGAACCACTCAGATGGAAGGTGGACCAGCTTGTTGGTGGGACAGTTTGTTGTTCGTTGACCAAAACTCATTTGGACCAGTTTGTTGTTTGCATGCAGCGTCAAACTGTACCACTCAAATGGAATGTGGACCAGCTTTTCGGTGGGACAGTTGGTCATTTGGACACTTTGTCAGCAGTGTGCAAATTGAAATGGACCAGTTTGTTGGTGGGACAGTTTGTTATCGTCCCATTTCCTTATGCTTAATTGTTTGTGGGTGTTGCAGCTCTACTTCAAGTTGGAGTATGGGTCTTGTAGCTGCTGGGAATTTCTTCATTTACCATGAGTCCAGAAACTCTGCCTACTTGAAAAACATATCTGATTTGTATTCTATTACAATGAATGGGCTTTAGGGCTCAGTTCATTTTCTATAAATTAAGCAACATTGCAGTAAAATCATCTGTGCCTTTTCTTGCTAGTGTCTGATCATGAGTGTAGAAATATGACTGACCAGTAACCAAGAGATGAATATTAAAAGAATGAAGCTTGAAAGTTGAAAGCTGTCTCTTATAGTAAACATTGTTCTTGTTATATTTGGTTCTGGCAGATTCCAGCCATAATCCATAGTAATGGCTTTGAAAAAATTGTCCTTTATTGATTGTCTACATGCATTTTTCTTTTTGCAATAAAACCACTCTTCTTGATTTAGGTGAAATTTCATATCAGCATGTAGCACAGCAATATCTTGATCTATTATTTGTTCTCCTCTTCCACTGTACAGTTCTCTTTTGCTGTTAGTGATGCCTCTCCCTTCACCTTTTGCTCATCACATTTACTACATGTGTCTGTATGCAGATAGTCAAAAGCTATATTGAACTTAGTAGTGAACACCTCTCTAAATTTCTCATATGATATTTCAATGCCAGGTTATTTGTTGAAAAATATGCCTAAGGGTTTCTTGACATGAAGTTCCTCTGGGAGATATATTTTATCAGTATCATGCAAACTGTAGTGTACCTTTCTACCTTTAAATGATCAAAAACTGTAATCATGGCATAATCTGTAGATTATGATAATTTTACCCTTGTCCCTATCAGCATTTTTCCCCCTCTTATCTATTGGAGGCATTCCTGTTGTTGCCAAAATCATGTTTAATTGTGTGGAGGCGATGAGCAGTTACTCCAAAGAAAGACATAAAAGCTCCAAACAACTTGTACTTCCTCAACCTTCCCACCTTGTAAATGCACCATTCCCACTTTGTAAATACATGAAAAATCATTAAACTTTGCAAATTGCTTGTCTTTTCTTGGTCATCTCCTTGCAATAGGCTCAACACTAACCAAGTCAGCCAAAAAATAGTTATGTGCATCTCTATTTCCTAACCCATTCTTTTAAATTATTTTATAAGTAACTGTCTCACTGTTGGATCAACTACTTCAAAGCATTTAAACCTCTTAAATTAGCAGTTAGGTCCAGTTTCATATTGTTTTGATCATATGAATAGAAATAACTTTCCTGTATAGCCAAAACATGAATATTAAAAATGAAATATGATAACTGCCACATGTAGTACACATCACTTGTTGATATATTTGAAGTGCAGAGATTATTCTGATAGTCCATGCAAATGCCTTCTATCTCAACATACTTTTTTTGATGCTTTTTGAACAGTGCGTTTTCTTTCATAGAAAGATTCTGCTTTTCTGAGATGAAGATCTTGCAGTGTAGTGATTTTTTCAACTCATTTTGCAATTTTTTTAAAATATTCTCATTAGGCTTACTACTTATTTGCTTATGAAGGTCCTGCTCTTGAGCTCTGAACTGATCACACACACTGCATGTATCAGTGTGAGGGTGTCCAAAACCTATGTTATATTTTGTATTAAAAATATTTTGGTATGAATCATAGGAAACTTCAGTGGCGTAACGTACACCCCCGCAGACCCCGCGGCGCGGGGGGGCCCGGGCTATAAGGGGGCCCAGACTGAGAAAATAATTTTTCAAGAAATGGCCTGTACCCAGACTGATTTAGTCTATATATTTTTTTTTTCAAAAGAAATAAAACTAAAACTGAAACACTGAACAAAGAATGAAAGCATGAGTAGACTAAGTAATGTCAGATCATTGTTTATTGTTTACTTTATCAATTCGTAAATAGCTTAGTGGAGGAATTCAGAAGCAGGATGTTGTGACTTCAGGAAATTAAATGAAGAGATACCGAGGACAAAACACACGAGGATTAAACAAACTTATCTAGACTGTTATAAATCATGAATAAGGCTATGCCACCACTGTGCAAATATTAGCATATGAAGAAATGGGAAGTGGGGAGTTGAGAAGAAATCAGTCGAAATTTTTCTTTGTACAGTACAGTGTATTAAATTCAGTCTCTTTTCAATCGCCCAGCTATAGCATGTACACGTGGTCTAGAGCCCTAGAGTAAACCGTATCAAGTGAGTTCGTGAGTGTGATCATGATATTTATCAATTGGAGTGCCATTTTTCATTTCTGTTCTATTATTGAATCTGTGTCAAGGTATTGGGATGTCATACTTTCATTTTTCAGTTATTTCTATTTTTTATCGACTTGTACATTTTTAAAAAATATTTAGAAGGAATATTTTTAAACCCTTGATAGATCGGATTAATTACATGGCTATTGTTTAAGTATATAAAATAATAGTTTTGGTTCAATTGTGCTGGTTCTCCCAATGCAGTAAAACTTTTTTCTTATACTGTTATGCTACCAGTACACTATGGCCCACACATTCGCCCAAATGTTTTGTCAATGTTCGTGAATGATTAGCGACAACGAATGTTGTCGAATGCACCCAAGGACACATTGGCCCAACTATTCGCACCACACATTTGCACTCATTCGTCATTCAGTGATCAACCAGAAAGGACGTTGATGTTGAAGTTGCTGCAGCATTTTCGTTATACAGTTATGCTTATTATTAAGTCCACAAGAATATATAAATATATTCCAAATCACAAGAAGAAAATTACAAAGCCTTGGAACCATAGAAGGTGGTGGGTGAAGGAAATACATAGAAAAAAGAACAACTTATGCTTAATGAAAATAGTTTGTAATTGATCCAAACACAGGCTGTACACAAGTATAGGGTTTTGGTAATAATTTATTTTCAAAGTTTCCTAGTTTGGCAACTATCAAGCTATTGAAATTCTATCGATTGCCATGAGATAAATCCTCTTTCATAAATTATTTTGTAAAATATGGGCTATAAAAGTTGAAAATTTCGGGTTTTGGTGCAACAATTCATTTCTAAAAGTTGATATAAATTATTGATTATTTTTTTAAAGCCAGAACTTAGACAAAGACTAGAATGACATGACTAACGGTAAGTTTTACTTTTATCAAAAGTTTAGTTTCTTTGTAATAATTTTTTGAAAACCCCAAGATTTTTTAAGTAAAAAAAACTAAGCTTTAGATTGAATTACGAAATATGTTATTTTAATCCCTGATGTAAGTTCTAGATATAAAAAATTATCAAAAGTCTATATCAACTCTTGGGAAAGATTTGTTGCTGATGTGTAATACAGAAGGTCTTGGCAGGAGGAATGCGGCAAGTTGAGGTAGTGAGGGAATGTGAGATTGAGATGTCATTAAATGTGAATTATATCAATTGGCTCTGTTTAATTTATATTAAGCCTTTTTCTTTAAATAGTATTTAGTGATAGAATTGAGAACACATCATGGCACAGTCAGTGTTTTAAGTATGTTCAAAGCGAAATCGTGAACTTATGTGTGTAAGGGAGGTTATGGTTTAAACTCATCTGGTTTCAGTTAGAAGAGTAAAAATTCCCTTGGATGATGGTGAACTTTGTTGTTCCAAATAAATTAGTGCTTCAGGGTAATTTGTCAGAATACTGGAAGAGATTTCACCAGGCTTTTAATATTTACATGTTGGCAGCAGGTTATGTTGACCTCTCATCAGAGAGGCAAGTAGCAATTTTGCTTAATATCATTGGGGAGGAGGCTGTTGAGGTTCATGGGACATTCACGTATGAAAACGAAAACGATCAAAAGGACATTGACAAGGTTCTTGAAAAATTTCAGCTTTATTGCAACCCAAAGAAAAATATTCTACATGAATGATATATTTTTTATAATTGAAAGCAAATGGAGGGAGAAAATTTTGATAATTTCGTCACAGACGTTAAAATTCTTGTTCAAAATTGTGAATTTACAAATTTGGAAGAAATTCATATAACAAAACTTATACATATTAACCCTAAGACAATGATTACATATTTTCTTTGGGGGCTTTACAGCTCTTCCTGACCTAGTACAGTATGTTTTATTGAAATTGTCATTAGACTTTGATACAACTTTACTTTCATTGCTCAATTCAACAGACTTAGTAATCATTTCATTTTCTTCCCCATCAACAATAGGATTCCTACTAGTATTACTACATTTATCATACCATTTTTCTGTTGAAACCAGTGTTTGGGCCTCTGTTGGATACCCAATTGCCTTTTGTGATCCAAAAATAGCTGGATTAACTGATTTTCTTATATGTGTAATGTTTCTCCTTAGCACTTGATTATTCTCATCTTTTATCCAAAACGATCTTGGTGTACTATGCTTGTCTATTATCTTTGCCCTTTTCCATACCTTATCATCATGGTCCCAATATGTTACATTATCACCCACCTCAAAATCTTGTCTTTTCCTAGCCTGAGAATCACAATAAACCTTTATTTTTTCATTCCGAACCTGGACTATTTGTTGAAAATCATTATGCAATTTAGGCTTTAGAATATTGTAATTCAAAATAGGAAGCTTGGTCCTTATTAGTCTGCCCATCAAAAGCTCACTTGGGGAATAAGGAGAACCTAGAACAGGTGTTGCTCTGTACTCCATAAGCATAACATCCAACTCTGCATGACACTCAAAAGATTTTTTTAGCATTCTTTTACAAATATCTACCCCTTTCTCAGCCAGACCATTACTCATAGGATATCTTGGGCTACTTGTAATAATCTCTAACCCCCAAGCTGCAGCAAATTTCTGAAATTCAAATGAATTGAATGGCATATTATCAGCTATAAGCTTTTCTGGAATGCCATACATTGAAAAAATTCTTTTTAAAACTTGAATTATTGTCCCAGAGTCCTTTGAATGTAATTTTAGAAGAAGCAATTGAAGGTAATTTAACTAAATCCATTCATAGTACTATCCCAAAAAAAATTTCTTTATTTCTATATTATTAGTAGGGATCCATTTTGTTATTCTGGCTGAGGTTTTTTTAGCTTGTGGTAATTCAGTCATTTTTCTCAAATGATCGTTCAAAACTTTTGTAGCAAATGCATTAGTAAAATTGACTATGTTATTGACAACTTCCTCATCAAAAAACAAAAAAAAGTATTCAATTTGTGGGAGATCATGCATAGTCTCAATTATATCTGGGTTCACTCCAATGTCAATATTATCAGCATTGAAAACAAAATTATTTCACTCACCATCATCTTTTTACCAGGACAACAAATTTTCATTCTTGAGTCTTGAATCACCTCCACTAATTCAGGTTCAGGTCCTGAATTTACATCATGAATTACAGGATCAGTATCACTTTCACTTTTGTCACTATCACTATCACTTGGTGAATATTGAGGATCTTTGTCAGAATTAAAATGAAATACTGATAGGTCACTGTCACTATTGAAATAATCAACTATTTCTTGTTCATTCATTTTTATATGAAAAATCAAAATCAACTACTCACATTACCATATTACTCACACTGTCATAATTATATCAACTTTTGCCAGTAATTCTAAAATTTATTTGCATGTTAGATCTTCAGATTATTATTAATTCACTTCAAAACAGAAATCAGCTGGTTCTAGGTCAGCCAACATTGTAGCATTCCATGATTTATTACAATATAATATTCATAAAATATCACATGGGAACATGAATTTGAATATATAATATGTCTAATTTGAATTTCCAATAAAATACTTCAGAGTTGAGATATCTCTTGGCTAAATACATCATTTTAAAGGTTAGGATTTGGAGCACATGAATATGATGATAAAAACTTTATTTCGAGATCCCCTAGTGGGCTACATTGCTTCAAAGTTAAGAATGTTTGAGACCCTGCTTGGGGTCTCATGGCCCATTGATGCACAATGAGTGAGATCCCATAAAGGATCTCATGGCCTGTTGGTACAGATTGTGGAAATTGGGAAAAATCGCAGCGTGCGCGCCGGGCGTATTACTCAACTATTTGAAAAGCTATCGTCTCAAAACTATATTTAAATGAAAATACAGAAAAAATTGAGCCGCGGAAGCACAATTTCAAATATGAAACTCTTTTCGTAATATTAAATAAAAACGATTAAAAATGACATGGAGAAACTAACCTCTAATAGCAGATTCGTCAAAAAGTGTCAGAAAACAGTATTTAGAAAATCAATAATGAATTATCTGCAGCATGACACAATCATTACATAAATTATGCTTTTTTTTCATATTTAATCATGTACGTAATTAAAAAAAGACTTTTTTTTTAAAACAATGTAAAGATGACATACACTTCGCAGTTCGCATACAGTACATATTTGCAATCATTAGATCGATCGGATTGACTAATCGATATCGACAGGGTCTCAACTATTGATACGGCTCTGTCGACACTATTGGTCGATATGTACCAATAATGGGTTGATTACATTGGGATAGTTACTCGCTGAGCGAGTAGCGAGTAGGACGTTACTGACCGACCGTGCAACAGCAATTCGGCATGCCAAGCCGAATTATATTAAAAATTTATCTTCAAGAATCATCCCCATACTATGGAATTTCTAAGACAATAAATAATATTTCAACACAAAATTAAAATATTAAGTTTACCAACAATTATTCAATGAAATTTCATCAAAACAATATACAATATATCTCATCTGAAGTGTTATGCTGGCAGCCTGCATGATTAAGTGTAGGGTTTGGCCACAATAATATTGTATTTTGGTGTTGGCTACTCTGCCAGCGTGTATAAATGTGACCAAATTCAAAGTTGAGAGCCTGTCTACTTTGAATTTGGTGACATTTATACTCACTGGCAGAGTAGCCAACACCAAAATACAATATTATTGTGGCCAAACCCTACACTTAATCATGCAGGCTGCCAGCATAACACTTCAGATGAGATATATTGTATATTGTTTTGATGAAATTTTATTGAATAATTGTTGGTAAACTTCATATTTTAATTTTGTGTTGCAATATTATTTATTGTCTTAGAAATTCCATAGTATGGGGGTGATTCTAGAAATAATTTTTTTAATATAATTTGGCTTGGTATGCTGAGCTGCTGTAGCACGGTCAGTTAGTAACGTCCTACTCGCTTAGCGAGTAACTATCCCAATGTAATCAACCCTTAACGAAACTACTACATTTTTTCACGACCTTTTAAATCTACACATGTGGAAACATTTCATGCATGCACAGAAGCGTAGTCTGCGTGAATGGACCGAAGTGGAATGGAACTGCATAACCAAACCTTTCCTAACCTGGCTAGATGTGACTGAACCACCTCAAATTTACACCACCGACAAATTTAAAACCACCAACAAATTTACAGAGGTGGTTCAGTCAGATCTAGCCAGGTTAGGAAAGGTTTGGTTATGCAGTTCCATTCCAGTTTCCATTCCACTTCGGAATGACAGTGATGTAGAATGACCAATCTATCAAAAATGTTGGTTGGTAGTAGCATACTGCATACATAAGAAAAAGACTATTATTTTTCTTTAATAATGGATTTTAATCAACTAATATATTTATTTATATCTATCATCTAATTTTAAAAATTATTAAGCTTATTTTTAATGATAATATCAATTATTTTCTTAAATTGCAAAAGCTGAGAGTCAAATAATGACAAGAAATAGTCTATAAGATCATGATCGATACTCGATCTGACAAACTATCGAGAAGTCGAAATAATTGATCTGCAATATCGTATCGTGCATAGTCCAATTCCAATAGTCGAGAGTGACATTTGTGTTCCGACTTTTACATGTCCAAAAAACTACGTAATCTTACATATTTTAAAATGAAAAATACATTGAATGTCAACTAAATGAATACTAGTTCTATTACCCATTAATCAAGAATATAATACATTGATAGAGTGTTAGAATATTGTTTACTGACACTTTATTGACGGATTCGCAATTAGAGGTTAGGTTCTTCATATCATTTTTAAACGTTTTTATTTAATATTTATAGAAGTGTTTGACGTTTGAAATTGTGCTTCCGCGTCTCAATTTTTTCTGTATTTTCATTTAAATATAGTTTTGAGACGATAGCTTTTCAAATAGTTGAGTAATACGCCCAGCGCGCACGCTGCGATCTTGTCGGAAATTGTCGTGGCAGCCAAGTTGTTAACCTTACAAATGTGTAGTTTTCAATTGATTTACTGTTTTGTAAACCCCAATAGAAAAGTAAATACTCCACTGAAAGTAAGGTTTGAAAATATCATGCAATGTGGGCTTATGATCAAATTAATATAGAATTGAAAAATTGAATATTCAAGTTGTTATAAATAAGTTGTTCAAGTTTTCATGGAATAAAATAAGAATAAGTTTTTGGTCCCATTTAGGTGGGGGGGGGGGCATCCCCATATCCCCCCTGGCTACGCCACTGGACATAAATCAGTGCAAGAGACAAAACAATGTTAATGAATTAGCATAATATTTACACATATTATAGCAAATCACTGTAAATGAGCATGAATATTACCTGGGACAACATTGAGGCTGCTCAACTCCACATCCTTGCCATCCTCAATGTTGTCACCCCTCCTGTCCACAGCTGATGGCGATGGCGGTGTAATTTGGTGGGTTGCTGCTGTTAAGAAAGAGGCTATGGATATTCTCCCCTCCACAATTTTTCACTGCAATTTTTCTGTATTGGTATCTTGTAGAAGCCTCTTGTTCTTTTTACCCCTGGCGGATTCAAGACCCCTTGTCAGCTGATTGTGGTAATTTATCTCTTTTACCAATATGCCAACAATCCTCCTGTAACAAAATGTAAATATTATTTATAATAAAATAAAAAACACAATAAAAACGCTATAAAGAATATACTTGTGTGGAAAGATGAAAATAATTCACTCAATAAAATCCAAGGTTCCCATCTGGTAAAAAGATAAAAAAAAAAATACATTTTATGAAAGAATTACCTAATGTTATGCAAAGATAGATATTTGTTGTTCCAAAAAAAATTGACCCAATGTTTGTTTTGAAACTGAATACTTCATGTTAGCCTAAATAATATTTGATGTCAAAATTTAATTTAGTAGTCCACTTAGTCTAAACATTGGTGCTTGCAAAATGTATTGTTGTTCAATGTAGTACAATATAAAAGTTTAAGGCCCTTTTGAAACACATGTTTGATGCTGCAAGGATTTCCTAAAATAATATCCATTAGTTGTGATGTTATCTTTAGAAAAAATTGCTGTAAAAATTATTTTTGATTACTTATCAAGCATACCCCAAAAGTCCCAAGTATTGCCTTGAGGCTTGATGTATTGGTTTATATTCCTGTTCAACGTTTCCTGGCAGTAATTCGTCCTGCTCTTCTGGCCTATGCCAAGAAAGCAAGAGGAGTCACTTTTGCCATCCATTCTTCCTTGAAATATCTGTAACAAAAGAAGTGTGTTAAACAATCTTCTTGTGATAAGAAAGATTATTTTATCTGACAGTTGGCAGAGCATTGTAGAATGAATGGTAGTCCTTGGGTATTGTCAATTTGAGTTCTTGCAGATGATTGAATTTCACTTGATTAATAGGCAATTGTGTTTTATATAGCTTTGGAATTTGAATTTCATTAATATGTTGAGTTATAATTTTTGTTTTATGGTGAGGAAGTGGTTTATATTCTTAGAAAAAAATCCAAGCCCCTTGTGATAACTTCACAGGAAGTTCTGATTTGATGGACTGTTTATAGTTAGGCTAATATATCGATTGTCTAATAGCAAAACCTTGTAACTCCATATCAGTAAATTTCTCAGGAGACACTAAAAACTTTCCCCTCAACTTCCCTCAAGTCTATCATGTCCAAATTTGCTATATATGGATTGGTCCAAAAAAATGTATCCACTGTTTAAAAGTCTATAACTTGCAAACTAATTGATGGAGTTGTCTCATCTTTGGGGAAAGTGTAGCTTAAAGTCAAACTTAAAAATATCTCTGTAGGTGTTCAAAATGGCCACCATTCACATCCACACACAAACAATGCCAACAAACTGTAGCACGAATTACTGTCTGCAACATGTTCAGTTGGATATTTGCACATGAATGTACAATGGATTCTTGAAGTTCATTCAATGTGCATGGCTTTTCTCGATAAACAATGTCCTTCAGTGTTCCCCACAGGTAAAAGTCCAGAGGAGTTAAGTCTGGGGAATGTGGTGGATACTTCACAGCACCTCTATGACATATCCATCCTCCTGGTAGATTCTCATCAAGATATGCCCTAACATGATTATGGTAGTGGGCTGGGGCACCATCCTGTTGAAAGTAAAATCTTCTGTCTACATACAGGTCTTGGATGGCAGGTAACATGGATGTCTGAAGTTTCTGAGGGTACACCTCACCAGTAACTGTGCCATCAAAGAAGAATAGTCCCATGAAGCCCCAATACAACAACCCACACCACACATTTACTCCTGGCAAATTCCTGGCTCTGTTGATGTAATTGTGGTGATTTACTGTACCATTGAGTTTGAACTGTGCCTCATCAGACCACACAATCATCTCTGCAAACTTTTCATTGTTGCACACCATGTTGTTAAACCACTTGCAGTACTCCATTCTATGATCTGGGTTGTCCTCATTCATTGCATGTAGCTATCATGGGTTGTAGCATTTCCACTTTGCTGTCTTCAAAATTCACCAAACACTTGAGCAACTCACTCCAGTTTCACAGGCACCTGGTACACTGTCTCACAGACTTCTGTGATGAGCAAGTGAATTGTTGTAACACATGATGGGAGTTGGGTGGAGTTGTTACTGTTACAGGTCGTCCAGATTGTTGTTTGTGTACATCTGTAACACAGACTTCAGCTTCAAATTTGTTTCATATGCAATGAATTGCTAAACAAGTCAGTGGCTCTGTTTGATATTCATTTCGCCATTGCTGTTGAACCTCATTAATGTTTTTGTACTTGAAATACCACTTCAAAACTAACTTCCTTTCATCAAATGTAAGCCTTGTGCCATCCATGTTTACTCAAGTAACAAACAAAACTCAGACTATCCAGTGACTGTCATCTGGCAATGCAAAACAATGCTTGTGTGGCAACTGCCAGAACTACAAAAGAAGTACACAACAAAACTAGTAAACTACCAAAGATGAGACAACTCCATAAATTAGTTTGCAAGTTATGGACTTTTAAACAGTGGATACATTTTTTTGGACCACTCTGTATTCCTAATTGGTATCAATTCAGTTGTAATTGACCCAAAAAATAATTTATAATGAAAGACACATATTAATTAATGGAGTTACAAGACCCCTGTCTCTATTTTTTTGGAGTTACCTGGTTTGTTCATCTGGAGTTACAGGTTTTTATTCTTATAAATTTGTGATTAGATTAGGAATTTGGAGTTATGTGAATTGCAGCATAATAAACACTTTGAAAAACATTATACAATAGAGAGGATTTTTGATGGAATTGAAATAAATGCAAGAAAAGACATTAAAATGAAAGGTTTATTGCATATGGAAAATGAAAGTAATGATAGGTAGAAATTATTAATGGATAGAAGTTATACGTTTGTGTCATTAAATCTTGAATTAGGCTTGTCCCACACTGGATCTGCTCAGCTCAGCACAGTCAGTCAGCTCAGTTCCAGCAGATTTCCCACACACTACATCAGTTCGTTCCGCTCAGCTCAGTTGTTAGTTTTGAGATTTTTAGAAATGATTCTTCTCAAGTGTGAAATCTAGTCAGCTCCCAGGATTCATATTATCTATTTATAAAATAAAATCTTTTTATTCAATTGAATTAATTCAGCTGCTGTCTTGACCAATAATATAATTATTTTCTATTTAAGTTTATTATTAATATTCCAATGTGATATTCCCACTTAATGTTTATTTGAGATAAAACTATGGATTGAATTTAAATGTTTTGCTACATTAAATTATTCTATTCACCCAAAATCTGCCACTGGATCCGCCCCTACTCCAGTGGCCTGAATTACTGAATCGTTTTTTTTATGATGGATGATGCCCACATGAGTCCGGAGACTTGTGCATGGGTAATGAGGTGAATGATGAGAAACATCCATGGCTGAATGAGATTCCAACCCAAGGCTGCAGGAAACGAATATCCTTATCTTATAGACAAGTGTTCAAAGCAGGTGAATAATTTCAATAAAATTTATTGTTTAGAGTTTTTTGTAGTGTTGTGATTCTATTTCGAGAATTTATAAATATGGAAAAATAATGCAGGATTTTTCTTACCGCTTTTGTTGAGATTTGCAGATATTTCCTTCCATACAACCTCCTTTATCATAATATTATAATAGTCCTTGTGTGACAGGTCATACGTATAACATTGGATATGCCTGTACCTCTGATATCAGGCGTTCATCAAAACTCATCTTGATATAATATAATCTCTCTCACAGCATAATATGATCTAGTCCCAGCACTGCGAAAATATGTCAGACCTCCTGAGTTCAGTAGTACAACATGTGTCTGTAGGCCTACTCTGTGCATGTGTGGCATCTCAGCTTCAGGCGAAAATTGCTCACTTACCAAAAAGTGGCTGTGGCGGATGGAGCTGAGCTGACGGAATGGATCCAGTCTGCTGCTCTACGTTTGAATACATGGTTTCCGAATTTTGATGGAAGCGACTGAGCTGAGTGGGCTGAACTGAACGGATCCAGTGTGGGACAAGCCATATAATCTCCAAATCTCTTGTACTATCATTTGAAACCCCCTCATAATAGAAGTTCATGAACATATCAGAGATAGTCAAAACCACTCTTGACTATTCTTTTCTTTTTTCTTTTTTTTTTAACTATTCGACCCTCCAATTACGCTTACCAATTCAGGAATGGGGCATGACAAGGATAATATTTATCAATTATTTTATCTGACAGTTGGCAGAGCATTGTACAATGAATGGTAGTCCTTGGGTATTGTCAATTTGAGTTCTTGCAGATGATTGAATTTCACTTGATTAATAGGCAATTGTGTTTTATATAGCTTTGGAATTTGAATTTCATTAATATGTTGAGTTATAATTTTTGTTTTATGGTGAGGAAGTGGTTTATATTCTTCTTCAAATGACAGCTTGTAATGAATTGTTCCTTCAGAATACTTCAATCACTTGATGTTGGTCACTTTGGCATTGCCTGCAATGTTACCTGATCTAATTGATTTTAATCCTTGAAAAACTCATTACTTGAGTAAACTCAATCCTTGAAATTCTGATGTATTTCACATTGTATTGGTTATTTTTCCTTGCTTTTTGACAGGCAGTAATGTAGTCAGATGGAACATTTATATCAACATTTTTGAGCTTTCATTTGATTGTAGCATGCATTGAGTCACACTCCATTTGAGTGAGAGCCTTCAGCAAGTATTTTTGCTCAATTGTTATTCTGTGTTTTTCAGAAACATAAAGGAGAGTATTCAAAAGTATTGTGTTCCTGTTTTGATAGTTACAACCATCACTATAGAAGATCATTTTTCTATTATTCCCAAGAGATGGCGCAATTGATTCAATGAGATCAACTAAAATGCTGGAGAACTCATTTTCTGTTAACTTACCTTCAGACTCATTCCATATTTATTAATATCCAGATTTATTACTCAAATTATAGATGTTCTAATTATGCACTGATAATTTACACCTATAATACAAAGCAGAAGCATTTGATTTTGGACATAACAGAAGAGATTGGAGATCAACTGAAAAAAAACATTCTGTTCCTCATTGTTATCTTGCTCTTTTTCAGCTCTGGCAGCTTCTTTGTTCTTGATATGCTCCTGATATTTGATTTCCTCAAATTGGTTCAACTTATAAGCTCTACAAACATCACACTCATCTTTCTTTGGTCTGCAGAGGCCTAAATTAAGATCCTCAAAAACTTTGTGGAAAGTACAACTTAAAAGAGGTTTCAATTTCGTTTTAATGCACCAGTCTTTACAATAAAACTTGTAAAGCTGCTGTTTGGACCCCCAATTCGGTTCAAGGTACAGTTTCTTTGACATAGCCCTGTAATAATGGGATTCAACTCTAGCTTGACTAGAAAAAATTTCTTTCATGCTACCATGCCTGACTCTCAGTTCTTCTGTACAAGCTTTTTTTCTGCAACTTGTTTTTGGCTCAGAGACTTCATTGTTTGAACTTTTAGAACTGTCTTCTGATTCAACAGGTTTTCCCTCCTTCAACCAATTGAGAACCGTCCATTCTCCTATTCCCAGTGTAGAAAGGAAAGTACCTTTGCAAACTTGGAGTTTTTCCAGATTCACTGGAAGAAAATATTTGTAACTGAACTCTTGTCTTGTTTTTCCTGCTTCTTTTTGATCTCAAGCTCGCATTGTTAGGCCAATGTCTGTCAATCCTCTAACATAGGACTTTTTTCCTTCCCATGTGAGTTTCCAAAATTTCTTAAATACCTCCTTACAATCACCATCTTGCAACCTTGAACAATGGAAAGTAGCAGGATTGCATTCACATTTTATTGGGCTCATATCTCTTTTATTCTTGGGTACCATAAATTTCACCTTCCCATCACTATTCTGTTTCCTTCTTTGGTATTGCTTTGTACATGTTTGACAAATAAAGATTTTTTCAATTCAATTTAAAGGAATTGTGAATTCTGAAATAATAGTTCATGATGCGCAGTGGTCTGGTCATTTGATTTTTTTTTATATTTGCAATTTTTCTATCTCAAATGATCATCTATTTATTTTGTCTTTCAAGCGTATATATTAATGTTTCATGAGTATAATTTTGATGAGGTGATTGATTTGGAGTGTTTTAATGCAATTGAAAGTGATGATATCTTCAGTTTAGATCCAGTTTTTTATGCAGATGAGCATGAGATGGGCAATTCCAATTTTTTAAATATATTACATATGAATCTCCGCAGTAGGCCTATTAGTAGAAACTTCAATGAATTCATTTACATTGTAGAAAACTGTACTGGGTAGAGCAAAGAGCTTACAAATTAATAAGCAACTCACATTTGTCTGGGTTTGTGATTGCAAGATCTTTGTGAAACAAACTGAAAATTTGCAAACAAAGAGAATTATGTGTGACAAGGATTTGGATGAATGTTAATAAATAAATCTTAATTTGGCAGGACTGCCAAATTTCTTGGTTGGCAGGACTGCCAGGTACAGTGAACAGGTGTGAATATTGCTTTCCCAAAGTTTATTAAAATTCACAGTTATGTGTTATTTAATTGAAGTATTAGTAGTCAAATTGGTTGCATCACATCTTTCTGTAAGTGTACATACCTGGAAGGTCACTAAACTGTGAGTAATTTATTACTATATGAGCGTTTCAGTGCCGCAAGGTGATGTGTTTTTTCATTTTCAAACATTGGAATATTGTTGACTGTCTCTTTATCTTACTGAACCAGCTGGCTTTGAAAAACAACTAGGAACCATAAAGAGATAATAGTCAGCTGATTTTTGGGAATAAAATCAACAACTGCTTCACTAGAGAACTTATTACAAATTCCAAACAGTGTAGCATGAAGGTCAATGGCAATGTCTATAACTTCATTGTTAATGAGTCCCTCTTTCAAGCCATGCTATCCACATCTATTCCTTGAATATGATTATTCCTACTTGCTTGGGTGCACATTACTTTATTAGGATACATTATTATGATGGAGTCAGATATTCAATTAGGAATGGGAGATTTTCAAGGAAGAAGAGAAGGAATCATCAAGAGGGCGATCAAGACATAAGTGGAGGGGGAAGCCCCTGACTCAGGATGTGTATAAGGATTTATAGTCTGTCAAAACACCTGCTTAATAATAGATCATGGGCGAATGTCATGAAGAGCCGACAGTTTGAGCACAAGATCAAGTTGAATTAGCGATAAGAAAGCCAATTCCAAACTGTATTCTGTTGTCATAGCAACCAGAAGCCGCTGTTGTTGCTAGGAGTTAACACTCATACCTGTTGAGGTAAGACGGGTCTGTCTTCTCTGAAACAGCTGACTATTATCTCTTTATGGTTCCTTGTGTTGTTTTTCAAAACCGTTCAGTTGTGTAAAAACCAGCTGGTTCTGTAAGATGAAGAGACAGTCAACAATATTCCAAATGAAAATGAAAAAACACATCACCTTGCAGCACACTGAAATGCTCATAATATAGTAAGTTTAGTGACCTTCAGTGACAGTTTTGGTGCATTGATCTATCTCATAGTCTGTCTTAAATTTTGTAATACTTGAATTGTGATCTCACTTACATTTTAATTTATATCATTATACGGTTATCCTTTGTAGTATTATTTGTCCATTATATTGTTTCAGTATAATTGGTTTCAGTTTTTAACAGTTTTGTCTGTATCTACATGAACTTGGTTTTTATGTAATTATTTAGTTTTTATAATTTTAAGTTACACATGTTACCATAGGCGATAAGCCTTGTAGCAATTGCCTATAATTAATATCTATCTATCTATCTATCTATGTTCCAGGTATGTACACTTACAGAAAGATGTGATGCAACCAATTTGACTACTTATACTTCAATTAAATAACACATAACTGTGAATTTAAATAAACTTTGGGAGAGCAATATTCATACCTATTCACTGTACCTGGCAGTCCTGCCAACCAAGAAATTTGTCAGTCCTGCCAAATGAAGATTTATTTATTATATTCATCCAAATCCTTGTCACAAATAATTCTCTTTGTTTGCAAATTTTCAGTTTGTTTCACAAAGATCTTGCAATCACAAACCCAGACAAATGTGAGTTACTTATCAATTTGTGAGCTCTCTGCTCTACCCAGTAAACGTTTTAAGAAGGGAGATTGATGCTCATTCAAGTACATGGTCATGGTAAGTAGGTAGTCTATTGCAAATTTTGTTGGATTTAATGACTTACTTTTTCCTCAAAGCTGTGATCCACTAATTCTTTTTCAATCTTGAAGTAAATTTTGCCACAATTGAAGAAGACTCTTTAGCATTGGGAACTCTATGAACAACAGATAAGTCCTCCTTCTTGAAATTCACATTGATTGCTTTAGCTACCAATTCCATGATGAGCAGCAAATTTTCTTCTTTTTTTTCAGGAATCCCAACTATTTCTCAGTTATCCAATCTAGTATACTTTTAGAGACCATGAATTTCCTTTTCCAAATTGTAAATATATGATTTATTGTCCAAATTTTGTAACTCAATGTCCACACATTGTTGTTTCAAAACATTATTTTCTATTGTGAGTGTGTTAATATGTGCTTTAATATCATCAGTTTTATTATTTCAATTTTCTAATTTTAAGTTGAGTTCCTTTAGCTTTGAAGTGAAAAGATCAGTGAGTTCAGTTCATAGATTTGTTAGTAAATCAGAGAATAGTCTTAAAATAATGTCTGACTGACCCAAAAAATCCTTTCTGGCTTACAGGAATCACACTTCCATGCAGCTATGGCTTGTTGATTCATCTTTTTAAATTTCTTAATGTTTTCCAGTTTTGTGCATGATGGATGAAAAGCCAATTTACACTCACTACACTCAATCAATGGTTCATTTTTTGTAAAATTTTACATTTAGCACACTGTGCCATAGCAGAATATTTAGTTGAAAAGTTTGTACTTGAAACTATCAAATGCAGCATCAAAGGTCACTGATTAGATGGATACAATTAATACAACCATTCTCATCAAGAACTGAATTGATACTGATTTATTTTAATTCTTTATCATATCACAAAGTAAATGTAAAGAAAATTTATATAAAAAAAAATTAAATCAACTATTTTGACAACATTTGCACTAGTAAATAAGAATATGTGCATGTGTTAGGCCTCGTTTTTGTCATTCAATTGAATACATCCAACTCTGAGTATCCCCAAAGATGCATTGTTTAACAGGGATTGTAGTTCATCAGGGATCATATTTTTTGCCTGAATACAGATGCAGTGATGTCATGGCAATCACTTGATGTTTGTCCAGGAAGCAGCATTTGAATAATTTCAATCCATTTTGGATTACACTAATGAAGAGATCTGGCTGACCATAATGTCAAACATATGTCATTGCATCTTGTGCATATTCATGCATATGACATGGACTGCCTATGTATGTTGCTGGCAGAATAGTCAATTGACTAATACTATCTGCATTTCCTTCAGTGTTTATTGTATTGTGTAAATGGATATACTCCTCTGAATGCAATTTTGTTTGGTATAACCAAATGAAAGTTAAGTGCTCCATTTCAATTTTGAAACATGTTTTTTTTTTTAATCTAATGTAACTGCTACTAGTACTAGGACTAATGATCAGTTTTTTCTAGCCTAAATGATTAAATATCAAGTTATTACCAGAAGAACCTTAAAAGATTCTTCTTGTTTAAATTTAATTACATATTTCACATTTCAACTAATAAATTAAATGAACACTGAGTCCTACTGAACACTGTTACACCAGGTCTGTTGGCTTCTTTCTTCTCAGTCTCCTCACTGATGTTGAATTGTCCAGGAGCTGGATTGCTTTAACATTTTGGTGGTGATTCAGAGTCTCTTCATAGGACTTTGCTGATCTTTCAATCATTTCCTTGACTGTCTCCACTTGCAGGTCTCTATGTAGATCAGAGTTTCTGAACATGGAGCATTAACAGAATGTCAGAAAAACTTATTTTGAAACCTTTGAATGATGCCAATATCACTCTCTGAAGTACAACCCAAGAGTTAGACACCATACAACCAGACAGGCCTCAGGATTTGTTAATATAGTAGAAATTTATTGTAGGTTAATTTTAAGATACCTTTGATATGTAAAATATGGTGATATAAACTCAAATTTAATCAATATTTGTTTTAGTAATATTCATCTCAAAAATCATTAACTGAAAATACAAATTGAACATCAAATCAATAATTTATTGGCAGTCTAAAATTGGCCAAAATCAACTCTCTTCTGTGCCATTTGCAAACTGGCTTTTGACAGGAACAACACATCATTCTTGTTTTTGAGGACATGATGCACACTACTTCCCAGTATTCATTTTTGAAGGCCCAGGAGTTATAAGAGGTTCTTTTGTAGGAACAGGAACAACAACAATAGCTTCCATGGCATGAATCACATGTTCCTAGAGGCCAGATTAATTTTTAGCTCACTCCTCAAAGTATGGTTTTGCCAAAGCAAATACTAATTCTTATAGTAATAGTCATCTTCTTCTTGGGTCATTCTTCTTCCAGTCTGGGTACTTAATGGTCTACATAATGTAGGCATTGAGAGCTGCTATTTCAATCATTTCCATAAATATGTGATATGGCCAATGTTTGGTGGTGTAAACACAGCTGTACTCTGCTGTCATCATGTCTCCCAAATCGACTCCTTCTTTTGACTTATTATTATAGTCTGTAATTATTATCAGTGCATTTTTTCACTGTCCACTATTTCATCAGAGTTGTGCTGGGTTGAAAGCAGAATTACTCACTTCATGTTTTTTGGTATATATGTTGGTATATATGAACCAAGGTCATAGATTTGGTGAAACCAAAAATTGAAGACTTCTCCTCCCTGTTCTTTTTTGGGAGAGGTTCTTTTGGTATTTCTCTCTTGTTTGCTCTGATGGTGACCAATTAGAGTCATGTTTTGTGTAAGTGCTCAGCCAGGGGTATTGATGTAAAAATATGATTGTTCCTTACTCATCTTCCTGTTTCAATGAAGGGAGAAATGACATCTTCACAACATACATTCCTTGGTTTACTTCTTTTTGATTATCTATCATGCCTGTGTAAACCTGTGCATTATGACATGTATATTACATTATGTACAAATGCATAACCATTCTTTGGGTTAGCACATATCCTAATTTTCATGCCATATTTTCCAGGTTTAGACTTCATGTAGACATGGAATGAGCATTTCCCCTGGAATGTCACCAGCCTCTCACCAACAGTTAGACTCCTATCTGAACTGTAACTCTCAATACAAGCCTTCACAAATATATCAAAAACATTGCTGCCAATTTATAAGTTCTCTCTTCAATAATGTGATTCTATGGAAATTCTTATTGTCAAACCTATTAGCTGATGACAGTTCTTGAAAAAATGATCTTGCCATAGTTGATGCAAAAAAAGGATTTCCAAATGCTGGGTGAGTAGTCCATAGTTCTGAAATTGAAACCTGATTGCAATGTAGTTTACCAACTGCCAAAAGAATTGCTAGGAAAGCAGACAACTGTAAATCCCCATGTGTTCCTACTTTGTCTATTACATTGATTCTAAATGTCTGTCACTTCCCTACCTTTCACATTCGTCCATTCACAAATTATATCCAGCATAGATTGGAGAAAAAACAAGTATAACATTTCTTCAATGCTATCAATATTCTTACTTTTGTTGGTTAGGCCAGGGGCCTATTGCATGATCAAATACAAGCTTGTATATAATACCAGTAATCAGCTAAAAATTTATGAAATTCTGTTACATGAACACACTATTCAGTGAACTAGTATTACTAGTGGCTTTTACAAAACACTATTGAATTTCTAGATATATTAATTGAAAAATAATATATAATTTGTATGATATATTATTTATAAATCTGTCAATACACCATTTGATGTGATAATATCGATTAATGCAACATTTTAGTCTAGAATTATATTACTTTTCATGTTGACTGCATGAATTGACTAGTATAACTGGTGCCTATTTCATGAATTGGCTAGTAAAAGTTTACTAGTTTGGGACTTTGCAATTACTAGTTCTAGTATTTTGTGTTGCATCCAAATCTATTTCCTTCTCACAAAAGTAGTCAAGTAGCATTGAATATATCTTCCCCTGTATTTTGCTCAGTCAGTATAAATGAATTAGACAAAGCGCGGTTACGCTGAGAAGTGTTCGTTTATTGATCACACACACAGATACATAGATCAAGTCAACATAGGCTCTATGGCGGTTAAGTTCAAAATACTCTAATACTCCTCCTCGATTTCATTTTTATGTGCTTACAAAAAATAGAAAATCGTCAAGTACAATTCAAATAAAATAATGAACACAATGCAAATAGAACGATTATAGTGCAAATAGAATGATTACAATGCAAGTATAGATAATACAAAGCAAATATTGAATACAAAAAGTTATTAAAAGAAATCATACAATTTTCAACTCTTGTCTCAATTTGAAAAATTTGTCATATGACAGTGCTTTAGTCAAAATGTCGCTCAAGTTTTCCTCACTTCTAACATAATCAATACTTAATATACCTTTATTTATAATGTCTTTAATGAAATGAGCCTTTATATCAATGTGTTTGCTTCTTTTGCTGTTTTCAAAATTTTTTGTCATTTGTATGGCAGATTGATTGTCTATAGATAGATAAGTTTTACAATTGTAACCTAAGTCATTAGCAATTCCCTTCAAATTCATTAATTCTGTGGCTGTGGATGCAGCAGCCAAATATTCAGCTTCTGCGGTTGACAGTGCAACGCAATTTTGTTTTCTTGAAAACCATGACACAGGATTTCCAGCAAATAGAACTAAGCAACCACTTGTACTCTTCCTATCAAGTTTATCACCTGCCCAATCTGCATCACTAAAACCCTGCAATAACTCAGGTGAATTTGATTGAAATGTGAGATTACAATTCTGTGTTTCTTTCAGATATCTTAAGATTCTTTTTCCTGCTTTCCAAACTTTTTCACTAGGTTTGTCCAGAAATCTACTCAAGTAACTAACACTAAATGCTATGTCAGGTCTTGTACTAGTTGCAATATACATAAGACTTCCAATTAATTCACGAAAAGGAACATCAATCATCTCATTATTATTTGACAAATCTAATCCTTTTTCCATAGGAGTCTTCATACCTTTACATTCAATCATCTGAAATTTTCCAAGAAGTTTCTTTATGAATTTAGATTGATACAATTTCAAATTATTAATGCTCCTCCTGAATTCTATGCCTAAGAAATGTGATATTTCACCCATATACTTAGCATTGAATTTCTTTTGCAAATTTATAATTACATTCTCAGATTCACCAGCAATTAAAATGTCATCTACATAGACTAACATGTTTACACCATTACCAATATATAAACAAAAATCATGATTGGAACGTTTGAAATCAAGTTCATTAGCAAAATTGTTAAATTCATCATTCCAGCATTTAGGCGACTCTCTGAGTCCATACAAGGCTCTATTCAATTTCAAAACTTTATTTTTGTCACATTTAATTCCTTCTGGCGGCAAAATGTAAACTTCAGAATTGAGTTTTCCATTCAGAAAAGCTGATGGAATGTCCATATGAATTATATTTTGTTTTCTCAACAAGGCTACAGTTAAAAATATCCTAATACAACTCATCTTAGCTACAGGAGCATATATATTATTTCCTTTATCCTCAATTTGAAATCCCTTAGCTACTAATCGGGCCTTTTTAATACCATTATCTTTATTCCTAAAAACCCATTTTGTTTCTATGGCTGTCTTCCCTCTTGGCAATTCTACTGGTGTCCACGTATTCAATTTTTCTAGTCCATCAATTTCTTTTTCAATTGCCTTTTTCCATTCTAATTGTTTCATTGCTTCTGTGAACGTTATAGGTACTTCATCTGACTCTACATACAAAGCAATTGCTTCATTACACTCAGTAATGAACCTCTTTGGTTTTCTTAAAATTTCTCTTGGTCTCAGATTCAGTTTATTTCCTTCTCCTTCTTGCTCATAGCCTTGTTCATTCTCATTAGAATTGTTGTCATTAACCAAAATTTCATTATTCAACTCTTCTTCATTGTCCTCGATTTGTTCTTGATTTCTACTTACATCTTCATTACATAATTCTCTCTCACTATCCTGTGATTTTTGTTCTTGATTTATATCAATATAAAATCTACTTTTGTCAAAATCTACATTGTCATATTCTGGGAATTCATTTTCATTAAATAATGCATCTCTAGTAACTACTATTTTGTGTGTTATGGGGTCCATTAGTCTATAATTATTTGAATTTCTGTCATAGCCAACTAGTATCATTTTCTTTGATTTAGGATCCAATTTCTTTCTTCTACAATCCGGTATCAATGCATAGGCTTCTGAACCAAATATTTTCAAGTGTTTCAATGAAGGTTTTTTACCTGTCCATACCTGAAAGGGAGTAGAGTTTGGGGTTTGACATGTCCCTGATCTATTCAAAATGTATACACTTGTATTCACTGCTTCAGCCCATAGATTTTTAGGTAAATTTTTTGACAATAACATACAACGAGTCATTTCCATAATTGTTCTGTTATCCCTTTCAACCCTAGCATTTTGTTGTGGAGTATACCTTGCTGTTCTTTCAATCTCAATACCATTTGCATGCAAGTAATTTTCAAACGTTTTATTGACATATTCAGTTCCATTGTCTGTATGCAAATACTTTGGTGTACGTCCATACATGTTCTGAAGTTTATTTACATAAGTCTTGAAGGCATCAAATGCATCAGATTTATTCTTAATAAAAAATACAACTCTGTATCCTGAGCAATCATCTTTAAAACAAATAAAATAATTGGCTCCTCCAATAGAAGGTACTGACATGGGTCCACAGACATCACTAAAAATTCTTTCACCTGGCTTGGAAGATTTCCATGAATTTCCTACAGTAAAAGGTAATCTATGTTGTTTTCCTAACGTACAGCCTTCACAGAAAAATTTCTCAGTGTCATTAATTTCAATACCGTTAATTAATCCTTTAGAAACCATTTCTTTAATTACTCTGCAATTCAAGTGTCCTAATCTTTCATGCCACAGTTTAAGATTTGCAACAGATTTATTACTTGTTAAAAGAAGCTCAATATTTTTTGGCAATACAGTTTTAAACAACATATTATACAAATTATTTTCAGTACGAATTCCTTCAGCTACAAGTTTTTTGTCGTGATAAATTTTTGCTGTATCATTTTCCTTAATAATAGTCATACCCTTTTTAGTTAATTGACCTTCTGAAAAGAGATTTCTTTTTAAACTCGGTACATAGAGAACATTGGTAATAATGGAGTCGAACCACTCACCTTCAATCAATTTTTGGATTTTTACAGTACCTTGTCCTTTAATAGGAAGGCGGAGATTACTTCCAAGTATGACTGTCTTTGCATTGTTGAACTCTTGAATTTCTTCAAAGTATTTGCCGTTCCCCGTCATGTGAGAAGAGGCTCCACTGTCGAGTATCCAAACTTCTGAGTCTAGGTTGGTTTCTTCAGTTGCATTGAATGCTGAAAAATTTCCTTCATTCTGCTTCCTTTTGTCTCCTGGGTCGTGATTTTCATGTGTAGATCGAAATCTGTAGTCTCTTTGGTCATGATTTTCACGTGTAGATCGAAATCTGCTGTCTTTTTCACGCATAGATCTAAATCTGCTGTCACTTGGTTCATGATTTTCACGAGTAGATTGAAAAGTCTTAGGCTTTTTGCAGTTTCTAGCGATATGATTTTTTTCACGGCAGTTATAACAGATTAAAGTTCGTTTATCTGGAAACGGTTTCTTATTTTGAATGGAAGTTGCAAGGGCTTGATCGTTGGTCTCTTCTTCCGCTAAAGCTCGTTCTTCATCCAGAAGTCTTGAAGTTAAATTGGCAATTGTCTGTTTATCATCCGGCATAGAAAACCACGCTTGTCTTACCGTCCTGTACTTGGATGGTAGGGTGCTCAAAACTTTTGTAATTATTGAAAGTTCACTTATAGTTTCACCTATATCCCTAGCTTCCTTGGCCAGTCCTTCAATTTTGTTGATATGTGTAGCTACATTATCACAAGAGTTCATTTTATACTGATGAAATTTGTCTATTATTAGCATTTTGTTTATTTCAGATTTTTGGCAGTAAATCGAATCAAGTTTTTGTATTATTTCAAACGATGTTTCACAATTTTCAATTAACACAATTTGTTTCTGGTCCATAGCCGTTGATAGAGTAAACATTGCATTCGCGTCCTTTTTATTCCAATCCGCTAGTTCTTTATCAGCAAGTGGCTTTGTTTCCTTGCCAAAGGCAACGTCCAAACAACCTTTAGCTCTAAGAGCACACTTCATTTGGAATAACCATTGTTTGTAGTTTGTCCCGTTGAATCTCGTAATTAAGTCGGAAGAATTCATTTTGCAGGCTTAAATTGTCCGAAATAAATTGTACATTTACCAATTTCAAGTTCATTTATGTTAGCACAAAGCACATCATGTGGCACACAGCGACGTCGAATTTTCACACAGAAGTTTTCGATTGTAAATCCTTTTCCAGTCCGGTTTTCACTGAGAATAACTCACTTTGACATTTTTACACTTATAAAAAAGCAACCATACTGATTAAAATCAATAAAATAACTCATTTTTAGAGCTTCCTGGGCCCATAACCTATAAATGAATTAGACAAAGCGCGGTTACGCTGAGAAGTGTTCGTTTATTGATCACACACACAGATACATAGATCAAGTCAACATAGGCTCTATGGCGGTTAAGTTCAAAATACTCTAATAGTCAGTGCATTACAAAGCAACAAATTTTCTTCAAGTTTATTATTGGCATTAACATACCTTGCTGTAACAAGTGAAATTGCTAGGGCTACAACATCTATGTTTTCATCAACATGAATTGAAAAAAATTTATTATTAAAGTTTATTATTGGCATTAACATACCTTGCTGTAACAAGTGAAATTTCTAGGGCTACAACATCTATGCTTTCATCAACTTGAATTGAAAAAAATAGACTCTCTTTTAATTGTTGAAGAACCCTTTCTTCAATGTGATCTTTTTTCAATGTGAATTCTTTGTGAAACTGTGTTATTTGACAACAGGATAGTTTTAATTTTATTGACAATGGGATAGTTTTAATTTTATTAATGTGCTCGCTCCTCTCCAAACATACACTTCACAGCATCATTTATACAAGGAGCTATCAAATCCTCTGCAACAGTGTGGTTTTTATCATGATAAACAATATGTCAGCTAATTCTGTATGAGGCTTCAATAGCATTTTCATTGTCTTTGTTACTTGATACTAAATAAGATGTAACTCTCGCATCTTTTCCATAATTTATGGAAAGTCGTTCAAAAAAGCTAATTTCGTTTTTTTTTTTGTACTGGGAGTGTTTAGTTTCTAGATGGTACAAAAGTAAGAAAGGTTTCATGTTACCATCACCTAAAACCTCTTCACATACAGCATACAGTGAATTTGGTTTTTTCTCTTCCCTAGTAAACGTAAAGCTATATTTTGAATTTTCACCCAAATATTTTCGTTTCTTTGGCAAAGTTCCAGTATTTAATAACTGAGGGTTATTGCCAGTCTTACTCATGTGAGTCATTGCTGCTCTCTTTGGATGTGCAAGAGCTGTTAGGTTGCAGACAAGTTGCAGGACATTTGTTTTTCAATGTTCCAGTTTTTAACCACTTATTCATAATTACTACTTATATTGTTTTTAATAACTCAAACTAAAACTCAAAAATAAAAAAAATAAAACATGGCAACAACAAAACGTTTTTGTTGAGTTTATTTTTAATAAAACAGGCCAAATAAATAGCACAACAAACAGTTACACAGTATTGTGTTGTAGAGTATGCATCAAAACACATCTGATAACTACCAAGGTGACACTGGCACTGACTTACCTAGTTTTTTAAAGACTGAAGGCTGAGAGACAAGGGCGTTGACCTTGAGGGGCACATGCACTGCTGAAAGAAGAATGGCGCACCACTGCCACCAAGTATAAAAACTACTAATGGTATGCAGTGTCTGCCATTACCAATTATTTTTGGCTTACCCCCAAGTGGTTTGTTGCATACCCCCAAGGGGTATGTGTACTACCATTTGGGAACCGATTTTCTATGTCTAGAAAATAGACATGGAAAAAGTAACTTTAGATCCCTTCTGAATGAGAATTTAATGGTCTAGAACTTTTTTATGACTTTTTCTGGTTGGAGAGATACTTTTCAAGATAAGTGCATCAAAACTTGGAAATGACTCATTTTCCAGGTGGTGATGGGTTGGTAAAAATTGATGATTTTTGAAAATTCAATGTGGATAAACTATCAACCTAATTTCAAATACCTCTTCATCAATCACTGCAGAATTGTATGCTATTTAAATTTGAAGACATTATTTCAATGCAGTGAAGGTTTTCAAGACAAAAAACTGAAAAAGAGCCCAAATTTTGTGGTTTTCTGGCTATAAAAAAATTTCATATATTTCAATTGGTATAAGTGAAATCTAAATTGACTGGACTTAAGAGAGATAAAAGGTAT
The DNA here is from genome assembly GCA_948455865.1 of Conomelus anceps. Lineage (NCBI taxonomy): Eukaryota > Metazoa > Arthropoda > Insecta > Hemiptera > Delphacidae > Conomelus > Conomelus anceps. Next base: position 59,408,752 of record OX418217.1, on the reverse strand, counting down.
TCATTATTTGGAGTGGGGGTAAAAATCGAATATTCTGGAAAAAATGTAGCAGCAATTCAAACATCAAAAATATACATTTTCATGAAAATTTGTAATGATTGGACCATTTTTGATCAAGATACTGAAATGTTATAAGGCAAAACTCTGAAAGTTTTGCAGTTAAACTGTTGTGATATACCTCAGACATTGACATTCAGTATATTTTCTACCAGAAAACATCTAATATCTCAGTTATTTATTTTCCAATCATCACCAATGGGAATGCCCATTTTTTCATGCTTGATCACTTGCTGTTGTTATTTCTCCAGAATATTACTCTTACCCCCACTCCAAATATTGATTACCCTTAATCTCTCTTATCTTGCACATAACAGAAAAAAGTCTTGGGAAAGTTTATTCATGCTTACACTCAATAAAAACCTTCAATGGTAAAAATATCAACAATCTTAATTTTACCTATATTGCCACTGATGGCCAACTGTTGGGAAATTGTCTTCCTTGGTCATGGGCCAATGTTGGGATATTGTGGTTTACCAATTGTTGGGAAATTCAGTCTCCATTGACCATGGGCCGATGTTGGGCAATTGTACTTAACTTGACGGGACAGTCAAAATTAGTATTTTATGTGTTAACTAGGTGCTTCGCACCGGGGAAAAAAGTTGGTGTAGAAGGTTTTATATTATGAAACATTAAATTACATTACATTACAATTACATTGAATTACTAAAATAAAATTATTCATGGAGAACGGCGCAATGCCTTGCTGCATCATCAACTTGACGTATCTCACGTTGCTCTGCAGTCTCTGCATCTCGTAGTGATGCATGTCTTGCTGCATCATCAACTTGACGTATCTCACGTTGCTCTGTAGTCTCTGAATCTCGTAGTGATGCATGCCTTGCTGTATCATCAACTTGACGTATTTAACGTTGTTCTGGAGTCTCAGTAGCTCGTTGAGAGGCATGCCTTGCTGCATCATTAACTTGACGTATTCGACGTTGTTCTGCAGTCTCAGTAGCTCGAACTGTGGCACTATGTCTGGCTCCTGAAGAGTTTCGTGATAGGTTCGATTTTCTTCTGTTAGGCATTTTTCAAAGATAATAATACACTGCAACCAGTACAGAACTCTGAAAAAAATAATTGAAAAACTGATTATGGATTATCAAGAGTATGCTCAATAATATGCAGTACAGAGTTTTGACATCAAGAAGCCAATAAAGTACTCATATATTTTAATCATAGATCCTTTTAACCCTAGAATGGACAGGTGAAAAAAAGTTATGTAAACGGATGGGCTGTGTCTTCCAGGTATAAAAAATTTGTAAAAATGCTAATTTATTGTTCTACTCATTAAAAACTGTGTTTTTTTTGTCAAGCTTAGGAGTGTTTTCTTCTGTATGGCACTGGTTTGATTGAGAATTAATATTGTTCACAAAATAGTTCATGATTAAATTAAAATAACATTGTAAATTTTTCATCAAAATTGTACTCTCCAATAAAAATCACATAGACTACAGAAAAAAATATATTCCATATTCGGATCTTATATGGAATTTCATGCCATATAAGAGTCTAGGTTTAAGATAATAATTATAATGTATTGATAAAAGTATGTGCAAACTGGTTTTCTCTTCAGTTGAATATTGTAGTTTTCACAATACTTACTACTCAGTGAATAAGTGTGAATAAAACATCTTAAAATTCTTTATTTTTTTTTGCAAAAATCAATTTATTTTATTGTCTTAGCAATTTGAAGATCTCCCACATTTTCCTAGGGCAGAATTATCTAAATGGTGAAAGGTTTACCTTTGTATCAAGAAAGGTTGATAGCTAATTGACGAATTTCTCAAGCTAAGTTGCTTTGCTTGGCTCGCTCTGACATGCAAGGTTGTATTAAAGCATCATTTTTGACAATGTTTTTTATAAAATAAAGCCTATTCATGAACTGTTTATGTGAGATGAACACAATTTAAGCATTCAATAAGCCAAAAACTGGAATTAATCAGAGCAAAATGATAAATACACAATTTTGGTAATATAAAAAAAATTACATAAAAGGATGGGCTGGGTCTGAAAGACCTGTCATAAATGACATTTTCATTAAAAATTAAATTTATTATAGAAACGAGAGCCGAGGTGTTTCACTTCAGGCTTTCAAGGCGAATTATGTTATTAAACAATGATGACGTTCATGAGATCGACAAGTCTGATAGTGGCATGTTCATGTGAATTGTTTGAATGTGTTAGTAAATATTAAAGGTATGTAAGAACGTGTCACTATCCAATCTTGTGAATGTTAGGCCTCTTTTCTGGCATTGAAAGGAGTGTATGGACCACTTAAATAGACAACCAAAATTCATGATCAAGTTCAACTCGAGAAGCCAGGAGAACGCTTCTTTCAACCAGTGGAGTGTTAGGCTTGCAAAACCAAGATCTTTGAAAACTCAATAAGTCTGTTACAGTCCGGGCAGTTTAAAACTTATTGGGGGATCGAAATTTTGGCGTGTTAGCCGGCAATTTCTACTGGGCAACAAGGGCATGTTCGGTTGGGTTCTGAGAGTTGTTATAAGTGTTTGAAGTGTTTGAAGTGGCCATAGACTCCTGGAGATCAAGGAAAGGAGAGGCAGGAATACCAGGTTAGTTTTAAATATAAGTTCCAACTCATAATTATACACATGTCTTAAAATAGCAAGCCAAGCGAGTTAAATTCGATATGTTCTTTAATGTGTTGTAATATTATAATATATAATATTATAAATAAATAAACTATAAAATTAGAAGTATTTTGTTGTCTATGAGTTACGACCCCAGAGTAATCATTCAGACAAATTGTTGATATAAAAGAATATCAGGGTTACATAAATTGTGGAGGCGCCGGGCACTAACCAACTGTCAGACTTTTGTGGTATCCTCAATTAGGACGTGTGTAGGGTTATGAGTCTTGTTGATATTAGAAATATTCGAATCAAAGAATTAAATTTGCACGAGGCTCTTGGTATAGCTACCCAATACAAGCTCTTTTTACCAGCAAACACTGATTTAGACTTTATTAGATCTCAAATAAGAATCTTAAAGTTAAATCCAATCAACCCACAAGAGTACATTATGTTGAATCACATAATTCAGGGAGTTAAATTATCTGAAGAATTGAAGAATAAGTGTCCCAACTTAGCTTTTTTAGAAACAACGCTAAGAAGGAAATTTTCGATAGGAGAACCATCAATTACAGAATCTACTTCTCCAGTTAAGCAATACAGGGATTCAAAAATTCAAACAGTGATAAACATGGCAGAAAAGAAGAGACCGTTTTTGGCACCAAAAACCTTTAGTGCAAAGAAAGGTGAAGATATATTGGAATTTTTTGAGGATCTTGATAGAGTATCTTTGGCAAATTCTTAGGATGAAAAAGATAAAGTTTTATACCTTACATTTTATTTAGAGGGGAGTCCTTTAAAATATTTTGAGATGGTGAAATTAATATTAAAAGAAAAGAAAAATTTGGATTATGAGGCTTTAAAGAATGAATTAATTAGATATTTCCAACCAATACAGTTAGATAGGTATGAGATGGAGTTGGGGAATTGTAGAATGAAACCTTATGAGAGTATTAGAGAGTATATGGCCCAAATTTTGTTTTTATGCTCAAAAGTAGATCCTAAAATGTCAGAGTCTAGGAAAGTAAAATATGTACTTAAGGGATTATTACCACATATCTTAGATAAGGTGGTGATGTTAGGAAATGAAACAATAGAAGAATTGACTAATAATCTCGAGAGATTTGAATTGTCAAAGTATTTCTTGGAGGACAGAGTGTCGAGTGCAGAAATAATAGAGAAAAAGAGTACAGAGTCGGATCAGAGGATCATGCATATAAGTAGGAATATCGATAAGTTGATAGAAAATCAGCAGAAGTCAACACAAGAGTGTAAGGCAGTAAAATTTTTTGGAGGCCACGACACAAGACATAATAATTATAGAAATAATAACGACAATTATAACAGGAGGGATTTCCGTTATAGCAATAGTGGTAGGAATGATGATAGAAGAAGATGGAATAAGGAAGTTAGCCCAGGACCTTGGAACAGAGATGAAAGGAAAGGAGAGGAAAGGAAGTTATGGTGTGAAATTTGTGAAATGAAAAATCATTCAATGCGTGATTGTAGGTTCAATTTAATGAATAAAAACAATGATAAGATTACTTGTAGTTCATGTAAAAAGGAAGGGCACTCTATTAAGACTTGCCAATTCAATGGTAGAATAAAACATTCAAAAAACGTGTAATGGGGTTCAAGTTACAGGAAAATGGGGGCCTTGAAATAGAAGAGAAAAATCCCAAGAATAGCGAATTGTTTTCTAAAAGAAAGGAAGAAATGGCAGTCAAAAATGAATGCACTTATAAAGCAGGAAAGTTGGTCGAAGTTGGAGAAATCAGGGCAGATAAAGAAAAAGAAATAGAAGAGGAGAGAGTCGAGGAAAATAAATCGAATATTACAGTAATTAATACAAATGAACATAATAACATTCAAAAGAATAAAATTCATTATAATACGGCATGTGGAAATATTAGGCTTTCACCTGTATTAATTGAAGGAGAAGTAAATAAGATTTATGTAACCCTGATATTCTTTTATATCAACAATTTGTCTGAATGATTACTCTGGGGTCGTAACTCATAGACAACAAAATACTTCTAATTTTATAGTTTATTTATTTATAATATTATATATTATAATATTACAACACATTAAAGAACATATCGAATTTAACTCGCTTGGCTTGCTATTTTAAGACGTGTGTATAATTATGAGTTGGAACTTATATTTAAAACTAACCTGGTATTCCTGCCTCTCCTTTCCTTGATCTCCAGGAGTCTATGGCCACTTCAAACACTTATAACAACTCTCAGAACCCAACCGAACATGCCCTTGTCGCCCAGTAGAAATTGCCGGCTAACACGCCAAAATTTCGATCCCCCAATAAGTTTTAAACTGCCCGGACTAAAACAGACTTATTGAGTTTTCAAAGATCTTAGTTTTGCAAGCCTAACACTCCACTGGTCGAAAGAAGCGTTCTCCTGGCTTCTTGACTTGAACTCCGATCATGAAGTTTGGTTGTTTATTTAAGTGGTCCATACACTCCTTTCAATGCCAGAAAAGAGGCCTAACATTCACAAGATTGGATAGTGACACGTTCCTACATACCTTTAATATTTACTAACACATTCAAACAATTCGCATGAACGTGCCACTATCAGACTTGTCGATCTCATGAATGTCATCATTGTTTAATAACATAATTCGCCTTGAAAGCCTGAAGTGAAACACCTCGGCTCTCGTTTCTATAATAAATTTAATTTTTAATGAAAATGACATTTATGACATATCACCCGCCCAGCTGAAAAGACTGGACCCTCAGTCGTAACTCTACATACTTGAGGAAAAAAAAAATTTTTTTTTCTTTTATCTTTCAATGTTTCAATGATGATGTCATAAAACCCACATGCCTTTACAATTCCCTTTTTCCTTTCTTCTTATTTTACTAAGTTTATTATAACTTAATTTTACCTTTCAAAAGTAAGAGCAGATGCGACCTAATTTATCTTCTATTTTTTTACAACTGGTTGAACAATCGTTGCATTGTTTAACTTTCATAGCAATAATAATGCTGAACTTGCACATAGCTCAAAACTCTTAACTACCATTTGATCACGTTACAAAAGTAGGGCACGGCCTTGCATTGCTCTGGTCATTTGAAAACATTTATTAAACAATACATTCTTATTATGACTCGGGCACATGCCACACCTAATTGTCACAAAAAATAATCTAAACAAATTCTGTCCCATAACAAACCAAGAAAGCTAACAATAACAATTTTCATCTTTAAATTACTAACAATTATTCCACCTAAGATTACTAGATGCTTATCAAATTAGACTATTAATATTTTACATGAAATTACGTATCTGATATATGCACTGCTGGCTTAGACTTGAAAGCTACTATTTTAAAAATATATAATTTTATAGCCAAATATGTGCATAATAATGTCAAAACTCCCAACCAACCGAAAACTACATAGAAAACAAAACTAGTTGAATTTACAATACTCTGCCAATCATTAGGAACTTCAATCTTCTGAAATATATCTGAAGCGATCCTATCATGAACAAATAAGGTTGGCATTGTTACATTCCATTTGTCATTATAAATATCTGATAATTCACTAAAATGCGGATTTCTTTGCGGAATTAATACATCAATCTTTAAAGAATTAAATTTTAACGAATGAAGAGGTAAAAAATGTTGGATAATTGGATTATCTGATGATCTTAAATCGCAAGGATAAGTTTTTCTAATAAGGATACGATTGTTCTCTACCAGTGAGCAACTGCATGGTAGATTGATGAACGACGCCCCAGGATGCTGCTGCTGCAATCCATGGTTTGATCCATCCTCACACATGATACTCGTATTGGGTTGGACATTGGAAAGTATGTATTCTGTAGGTGACTGCTCCATTATGGAAAGTATGTCTCCTGCGGCCGAACATTGGAATGTACAGTAACGTTGCAAGTCTTGTAGTGAAGTGGAAGTAAGTATGTGATGCATACATCTGGATGACACATGCCTATCATGCAGCTGTCGAGGTAAATAGCACATAAATAATCCTCCTGCACCTTGCAGTTTTGAAGATGACCTCCAGAAATAATCTGCATATCGCTGTCACTGCGCTTGGCTAGCACAAACTCCTCCTGCTGTAGCATACACGATTGGTTCTTCCAGTAGAGCGGTGTAGGTATGAACTTGAAAAGATCATACTGCCCTCCTGCCGAAATGAATGGAATTTTCACACTCATTACAACAGAATTGTCTTTGAAGAAACACGTTGTCAATGGAAGCTCATAATATCTCTAAAGCTCACTTAGAGAAATAGCCAACTGATATCCTTTTAGCTTATATCTTTTCTCCAATTTAAATAAATCAGTCCTTAAAATATCTGAGTTGACTACAGAAGAGAATAATACTTTCTTCTGACATCGCTCCTTTGCTGTAGATATGAATTCTTGTCATGCTAAAATATTCACATGTGTGTAAATATGAAACACATATGCTAATAGCTGGTCCATAACATCATTATTTTCTTCCTTATGATTCTCTTGGATGATGGATTCCACACTGACCTTTAAATTATTGTAGGCTTCGTGAAATTGTTGAGAAAAATTTTCAGCAAATAATCTTAAATTTCTTGATATCTTTACTAAGTCCTTGTGATCATCCTGAACTAGACCTTGGAATGCATTCAAGTGATCTGTGACCCTTTCTTCATTGAATTGCAGCTTATGAAGTTCTCCATCAGTAGCTGTTCCACAACAAAAATGTAGAAAATCTCCAAACGCTTCAACCGCTCTCGTTTTTTGTGTTAAAGACTGTCCCTTTTCACGAACTTCAGAAGCACAAGCTGTTTATTTATTAGTAGTACCTCAGAGCCTAGTACCCACGATTTTAAAACAATTTCACGACTCATTGCAGTTTGGTGGTCATTTGGGTATTGATAAAACATTCTCAAAGATTAAAGACAGGTATTACTGGCCTTCAGTCAGGAAAGATGTGATCGAATATGTAAAATCATGTGAAGTTTGTCAAAAAGCAAAATTTTCATGTTTAAAGCCGTCTGGGTTACTACATCCTATTTCAATCTCTGAGGAACCTTTTCATACTATATGTGTGGATGCAATTGTACCTATATCGAAGAGTAATAAATATCAGTATATTCTGGTAGCCGTAGATAGGACGACTCGCTTTGTATTTTGTAAACCTATTACCAGTGTTGATGCTAAGAATACAGCGAATTTTATTTCAGATTTTGCAGCATTGTATGGATTGCCTAGAGTTATTCACACAGATAACGGTACTAACTTTAAAGCTGAAGTTTTTAAAGATTTTTGTGTTTCATTGGGAGTTTCTCAAAAATTTGGTTCTCCTTATATGCCTTCAACACAAGGTGTCACGGAACGTTTTAATGATACCATTATAACGATGTTGAGATGTTTCATTAATGCAGAACAGTCTAATTGGGCTAAGTGTATCAAGCATTTGGTTTTTGCATATAATATCTCAGTGCAGGATTCGTTGGGATATTCACCGTTTTATTTAGTATTCGGATATGTTAAAATTCTTCAATCGTTAAAATTTAATTCTTTAAAGATTGATGTATTAATTCTGCATAGAAATCTGCATTTTAGTGAATTATCAGATATTTATAATGACAAATGGAATGTAACAATGCCAACCTTATTTGTTCATGATAGGATCGCTTCAGATATATTTCAGAAGATTGAAGTTCCTAATGATTGCCAGAGTATTGTAAATTCAACTAGTTTTGTTTTCTATGTAGTTTTCGGTTGGTTGGGAGTTTTGACATTATTATGCACATATTTGGCTATAAAATTATATATTTTTAAAATAGTTGCTTTCAAGTCTAAGCCAGCAGTGCATATATCAGATACGTAATTTCATGTAAAATATTAATAGTCTAATTTGATAAGCATCTAGTAATCTTAGGTGGAATAATTGTTAGTAATTTAAAGATGAAAATTGTTATTGTTAGCTTTCTTGGTTTGTTATGGGACAGAATTTGTTTAGATTATTTTTTGTGACAATTAGGTGTGGCATGTGCCTGAGTCATAATAAGAATGTATTGTTTAATAATTGTTTTCAAATGACCAGAGTGATGCAAGGCCGTGTCCTACTTTTGTAATGTGATCAAATGGTAGTTAAGAGTTTTGAGCTATGTGCAAGTTCAGCATTATTATTGCTATGAAGGTTAAACAATGCAACGATTGTTCAACCAGTTGTAAAAAAATAGAAGATAAATTAGGTCGCATCCGCTCTTCTTTTTGAAAGGTAAAATTAAGTTATAATAAACTTAGTAAAATAAAAAGAAAGGAAAAAGGGAATTGTAAAGGCATGTGGGTTTTATGACATCATCATTGAAACATTGAAAGATAAAAGAAAAAAAAATTATTTTTTTCTTTGTTCCTCAAGTATGTAGAGTTACGACTGAGGGTCCAGTCTTTTCAGCTGGGCGGGTGATATGTCATAAATGTCATTCTCATTAAAAATTAAATTTATTATAGAAACGAGAGCCGAGGTGTTTCGCTTCAGGCTTTCAAGGCGAATTATGTTATTAAACAATGATGACATTCATGAGATCGACAAGTCTGATAGTGGCATGTTCATGCGAATTGTTTGAATGTGTTAGAAAATATTAAAGGTATGTAAGAACGTGTCACTATCCAATCTTGTGAATGTTAGGCCTCTTTTCTGGCATTGAAAGGAGTGTATGGACCACTTAAATAGACAACCAAAATTCATGATCGGGGAGTTCAACTCGAGAAGCCAGGAGAACACTTCTTTCGACCAGTGGAGTGTTAGGCTTGCAAAACCAAGATCTTTGAAAACTCAATAAGTCTGTTACAGTCCGGGCAGTTTAAACACTTCAAACACTTATAACAACTCTCAGAACCCAACCAAACATGCCCTTGTCGCCCAGTAGAAATTGCCGGCTAACACACCAAAATTTCGATCCCCCAATAAGTTTTAAACTGCCCGGACTAAAACAGACTTATTGAGTTTTCAAAGATCTTGGTTTTGCAAGCCTAACACTCCACTGGTCGAAAGAAGCATTCTCCTGGCTTCTCGAGTTGAACTCCCCGATCATGAATTTTGGTTGTCTATTTAAGTGGTCCATAAACTCCTTTCAATGCCAGAAAAAAGGCCTAGCATTCACAAGATTGGATAGTGACACGTTCTTACATACCTTTAATATTTACTAACTCATTCAAACAATTCGCATGAACGTGCCACTATCAGACTTGTCAATCTCATGAACGTCATCATTGTTTAATAACATAATTTGCCTTGAAAGCCTGAAGTGAAACACCTCGGCTCTCGTTTCTATAATAAATTAAATTTTTAATGAAAATGTCATTTATGACAGACCCAAGAGCATTCCAACTTGTGTCTTTGAGTCTACTGAGGCTCCCATTTAGAATGATTGCTACAAAAGTACAATCTGACTCTTTTAGGAAGGTACACCGAAAACCAGCTGTCTGCAAAATTTATGACTTTGATTACAACTAAAAATACAAACTCCTGGGTCTCACAGACCCAGCCTGTCCGTTCTAGGGTTAAGTCTACACATTGACAAAGATAGATAGTAACTCTACTTCCATCATTAGCAAATTTTTATATTAAACTGCAAGCTGAGTATGAAGTTCAAACAAAAAAAGTCATTAAGTAAGTAGATCTAACTCGCCGGTTTATGGAGATGAAACTCATCTAATAATAATAATTATTTATAAAAATAGGTATATTTACAATTATGTCTTAGTAGATGGAATTAGTTTCAGTTTCTTCATTCAGGCATTATTCGAAGGAAATAATACAAAGAAAATATGAAAATAATAATAATAATAATAATGAAGAAAATAATAAAATTCATCATTACAAAACTCTGTAAAAACAAAATTGAAGAACTGATTTTGGATTATGAAGAGTATGCTCGATATACATTAAAGAATTTTGTTATCAAGAAGCCAATAAATAAGGTATATTTCAATCATAGAAACCCTTTCAAGTCTACACACATTGATGAAAATAAATAGTTTAGCTTTACTTCCAATATTAGCAAACGGATATATTAGATTGCAAGTTAAGTATGAAGTTCAAATAAGAAGCTAGTCATTATTGAGAAAAAAGTCTTAACTCACCATTTTATGGAGATTAAACTCAACTAATTAATAAAAGTATATTTTCAATTGAGTTTCAGTAGCTGAAAATCGTTTGATTTACTTTATTCAGGCATTATTCAAAGAAAATAATATGATGCATCTTTACAAAACTCTGTAAAAAAAAATTGAAAAATTGATCATGGATACGGATTATGAGAATGAAATCAAAATACATAGCCTACAGTTTGTAGGCTACAAAAATGGTAGGCCTACACAGTTTTGACATCATGGAGCCAAGGTATTTTAACCAAAGAAACTCATTGAGGGTCTACACATTCAAAAAAATAGATAGCCTACTTAACTTGATTGAGTAAGATAAAAGTGTGCTGTGCATACGTTTTCAGATCAGGCTCTGCGAATTTTGAAGAATAGAATATTAATTCGAATGGATAAGTAGTATTTTTCTTTATTATTATTAGTATTTATAATATCTTAATAATCTCCATTATTAATTTGTCTATTTTTCTTTAAAGTATCTTAATAAAAAGTCAAATTCTATTTTTGAGGTTAGGTGTACCAATATTGATAAATTTTCTTGTAATTAAATAGTCTCAAGTTGACAATTGTAATAAACTAAGTAATATTTCATTAAACATTTAACTAAAATCAATTGAAAACAATTTTTAGCTAGGAAAATGAGTCCAAACAAGGCATCTAAATCTAATTGTTTAACTAAAACTCAGGTAGCTACGCGATCTCAGCAATTATTAACATAAAAATCTCCAACAGCTCTTAAAGCTACTGTAGATGTAGAAGAAAAGGTTGCTAAACTATTGAGTGATCACACCAAATTGAAAACAAAATTAGAAACATCGCTAAAAATTTCTGAGGAAGAACGAATAGGGTTAGTGGATCACATAAAATCTCTGGAAGTTATTGTAAAATTGCAGCAGGAAGACCATAAAACTGAAATGCTAAATCTCACGAGTCAATGTAGGTCTATGTCAGAGGAAATCGAAATATTAAAATCAAAAATAAACTTGGCTAATGTAAGATCTGAACCTCTGATCAATACAAAAAAAGTAGAACCTAAATCAAATGGGGAAAAAATAAATAGAAATGGTCAAACAAAAACGTATAGTCAGGTTTTGCAAACAGCAACCAAAACTAAAGTAAGGGCATAGGAAAGGTAGAGCACTGCTCTTGACATCCAGTCATGGATGAGACTGTAGTGACCTACTAAATAAAAGATTAAAAAATAAGTATGAAGTTCAGAGCTTTTTCAAACCAATTGCCCCTATAAATGCAATCGTAGAGTCAGCACAGGAACAAACTAAAGATTTTGGTAAAAACTATTTTCTAATAGTACTGGGTGGCTCAAACAATATAAATGAACCTAATCTAAAACATCTTCCTGAAATAAATGAAAAAATGAAAGAGATTGTGCCACTCAGCCAAAAAACTAATGTTATAATAAGTACAATTCCGTATAGGTTTGATAGGCCAGAGCTAAATGAAGCCATTAAGTCAACAAATAAATCAATTCATAATACAATCAACAGCCTAAAAAATAAGAATTCTAAGCAGTTGGGGATTTGTTTTCTAAATGAAAGGCTGAAAAAACAAAACTTCACTAATCATGGTCTACATCTAAATCAATCTGGCAAAGTAATATTTTGTCGTTTGCAATCTACTGTCAATAATTCTCCTAAACAATCATCTAACGAACCTTTTTTAGTAAAGTGGCTCAAAACCGGGAAGGGAAACTAGTTTCAGATGATAAATTCATATCTTCAATTGTATTAAAAGACGTTAATCAATCAAAAAATCAGGATAGCATTAGTGGAAGGAACTCTTGTAGCAATCTGATAGGCTCTCAAGATTCTAAGAGATTAAGTAAATCTATTTCAATATGCAAAAGCAACGATAAATTAATAAGGGATGATAGGGAAGTACTGGTACTCACTGTGTTCTATCAGAATATTCAATACATTCGTAACAAAATAGATAGAAACGAAGTATTTTTTAAAGAAGAGGCTCCTGATATAGCTATTTTCACAGAGCATGGTTTAAAAGAAGATGAATTGTCACAACTTAATATTCCAAACTATTCATTGAAAACGTCGTATTGCAGGACATCTCATCAAAGTGGGGGAGTAGCTATCTTCACTAAAAATGCTAAGAATATGCAAACATTTAATTTAGAATATGTAGAGAAATTTGCTGTGGAAATGGATTTAGAAGTTTCTGGGTTAAGAGTAAAAATCGACAATAATTTCGAAGTAGCGGTGTTAGGTATTTATAGTTCACCAAATGGGGAATGGAACAATTTTTGTGAACTATTCAATAGGATTTTAGAGATTACTACTACTCGTTTTACAAACGTTATTGTAGCGGGAGATTTCAATACAGACTTTGCAACACAGAATAAAATGACAGAAGATTTAAGTGATATTATATACATGAATAACTTGGAAATAAAAATTCATGAATATACCAGAGTCACAAGAACATCACAAACAATAGTTGATAACATCCTTACTAATATAGATTACTCTAAAACAAGATTAGGCGGCTCGGAACTATCTGATCATGACTATCAAATCTTAGAGGTGGGGTTGCAAGGTCATAAATCAATTAAAAAGAGTAGAGAAATGAAAGAAATTCAAAAATGTGAACAGGGGAATATCGATTGTTTGAAGCAGAATCTGCTACAAGAAAACTGGAGTAGGGTTTACAATAGCAATAGTTTAAGGGGAGTCCAACTTGGTTTATACGGCTATACTAACAATGTTAACTAGATGCAAGTTATCTCAGCTTCTAGATGTCATAGAGACTTGCATTTTTTTTATTGTGATCTGCATAGTTTTTACTAGTTCCTTACATAAGGGTTTTTTATTCTGATCATTTAAAAATTGAAAAAAAATTTTTAAATAAAGTTCCATTTTTGAAGTTTCAAAAGTTCATAAAAAATTTCTACTGAACTTATCAAGAAGATCTCGTGTAAGGAACTAGCTATATATATGATTAATAAATGCTGAAAATATGGGAGCAGTACGACAAATAGTTGCTGAGAAAAGTTATATTTAGTTTCAAAAAATGTAATTGTTGGGAAATTGCAAATAAAGTTTGGACTACATTCAAGTAGTGTCACTCACCACAAGCTGTCCTCTAATGAGCGCCTGCCTCATAAGCAGGATTATCAGGATCTTCTTCATTGTCGAAAATGTCTTCAAGCCTTTTTCTTGCCAAAGAACGACTTTGTCTGATCTTCTTCTCCAAATCGGTGTTTGCTTTTTCAGCTTTATATATGCGCTTCTGATCAAGTTTTCTCAAAGCTGACCTTAGATTCTTTCCAGCTTCGAATCCCATATGCTCCATAACCTTGCACTTCACAATGTAGCCCTCATTGAAGCACGATATGGCATCATAAACACCAAACTTGAGAGTAGCTAAACCCACAAATGTCCTCTTTGGTAACCGAGTCCAAATAACATTGTTCACTGACTCATTGGGGTTTTGTGATTTACCTTTCAGACACTTTTGAAGTAAATCAACACTGGCCAAATCACGAAAAATTGGTTTGATTTCTAACATTATGATTTGTGGAAGATGGAAGTGTTGGTCATGGTCATATGCTTCTTTCAGAAGAACTGATTTATTGAACTTGCACCAGGTCTCAGCACCTTTGGGACACAGATGATGGGTTGGATTGTCATTGGAAGACCCAACATGAAAATACTCTGCCCAAACAGCTTGCTTCATTGCAGCAACACTATGCAAATTTCTTCTAATTGCTAAACCATAAAAGGTTTGCAACTTTTGTATGGCTGCATCAGTCAAACGGTTCTTCCCAGCCAGTGATTTTCCATCAGACAATTTATGTTTATTGGCTTTTAGTTTACGGAGTCTGGTCCCCATTCTCTTCTGTCATGACCAACACACTCCACCTTCTCTATTTTCACTTCCAGTCCATAGGGCTGAGCTTCTGAAACTGCACTGAAACCTCGAGAATCACCGTCACCTAAATAATGAGTATACCTCACTTTGTATTGAGGTACAGAACTCCCAAAAATGTCCACAGCTCCCTGAACCTCCATACCCCCACTTGTACCCAAATAGTTGGCAGTGCATTTATCTAAATGTTCATTATTGCTACGTCCAGGGCATTTACAGAACTTAGAGAAAATTGCAGCATCTAAAACTTTACCACTATCCACACAAGTAACTGTGACAACACCATTCAATGAGGTATGACCTTGTTTTTTCCAACTCCCATCTACTGCAACTAACAAGTCTCGGTTCCCATCATTCATAGTCACAGCTTCTTCAACTGCACTACTCATTGAATCTTTACACACCCTTTGCATGACCAAGGACAAAAAATGTTCATGTTCACTATAACGTGTAGGAGGTGAGGGTAGATTCAAAATGCCACAAAGCAACTGTGCTGCAGTATACCCCTTACCCAGTGTCCATAGACCATGAACTAATCTCAAGTTGAGATCATAAAACGTTTTATCACTTTCCTCATCTTGTACTTCAATACTATCGCAATTGAAAAATTCCCTACTATTATTATTGCAGTTTGAACAGAACACTTTCAATTTACTCACCAAACCAACAACTGATATTTTTTCAAATGATATCTGATGACCACATTTTTTACACACAGCTACATCTTTCAAAATATTACCAAATTGTTGAAAATTTATAATTTCATATTCTAATGTTTCGTTTGTCTTGTCATAAGAAGGAAGATGCTTATCAATTTTCAATTTAGAGCTAGAAATTTTTCGAGGTTGCCCATGTGCAGATTGAGGTGATGAATTTGATGATTGTGGTGAATTTCTTGATGGTTGTGGAGAAGTTGAACGTTTTTCACTAACACATACATTCTTTTGTTTTTTGTATACACTTGTTCTTGAACCAATTTTCCTTTTATTACCCATGGAAAAATCACTGATATTTCAGATAATAACAATAAGTTACTGTAAACACATGTAGGTTATGTAAACAATCTCACTGTAAACAGAAACTGTAGCCAACAGCTGTAGCTAATAACTTTCTGTTACCAATTACCAACCTAGAAATATGAAATACTGAATAACCTGAATTACAAGAAATGAAGACAAAATTATAAAAAGTGCTGATGATGGAATTATATGGAGTGAAATACTGTCAGAGTCAACACTGGAGCACTTGATAACAAAAAGTGGTTGTGATAACAACGTGACTTATGTTTGCAAAAAATGCGATAACTTGGTTCATATCCTACTTAGAGATGTGATTCAAGTACCACTGAAAAGTGCGAATTTCAAACTATTTAAAATGATGAAAATCTGAAAATTGATTTTTTTTTCACTTTTTTCATGTTGGACAAATATGATAGTTTCATTAATATTTTAAGGTTTCATATTACTATGAGTTGTCCAGTTAAAAAAGTCACTGTAAAGAACAAATTAGACTAGATTGAAGAGTGGATAACTGATGATATCCTTGCAGAAAGAAATAGGGTTAAAGATGCATATGATGAATTCAAACTATCTAGAAATATGTTAAGTGAAGATAATTACAAAGCTCTAAAGAAAAATTATACAAGAGAAGTGAAAAGAGCGAAATGTAAGAAAACAGCTGAAATTTTGAATAATAGTGTGCATTTTAACACAGCAGTGTGGGATGTAATAAACAAAAATAGGCAAGTAGCACATGTAGATGCTTATACTAGTGTCCCCAGAATAATTAATGAAAATGACAAATATATTGATGATAGTGTAGACATTTGTAATTTCTTTAACAGATATTATCAACTGGTTGCTAAGGATCTTCAAAAATCTCTTAATACAGGTATTAGTGATGCAAACATGAGGAATACTGAGGGGATTCAGAACGAATTAAAATTCCACCCAGTATGCCAAGACGAGTTGTCAAATATCATTGATAGTTTAAATAATAAAAAAACTGTAGGAATGGATGGGGTATCCAGTAAAATTCTGAAAGAATGTAAAGATCAATTGTTAGACCCTTTGATTCATCTGATCAATCATTTATTAGAACAAGGTGTTTTTCTAGATAATTTAAAAGAGGGGAAGATCTTGCCAATCTTCAAAAGTGGTGATAGAGAAAAGGTAGAAAACTATAGGCCCATTAGTATTTTAAATGTAATAAGTAAAATTTTTGAAAGAGTAGTTCTAAATAGGTTACTTCTGCACCTTCAAGAAGCTAACTTTATCTGTGATGAACAGCATGGCTTCCAGAAAGGGAGATCAACAAAGACAGTCATAGTTTCTCTAGTTGAAAAACTAATAGATATAATAGATTCAGGTGATGAAGCTACTGCAATCTTCTTAGATCTGTCAAAGGCATTTGATTGTGTTAATCATAGAACTTTATTGGAAATACTGCAAAATGTAGGTGTAAATGGGGTTGAACTGAAATGGTTTGAATCATATCTTATTGGGAGAAAACAATGTGTAGAACTAACTACAGTAGTTGGTAATAGTATAGTAAAGAATAAATCAAATAAATTAGAGGTGCAAGCTGGAGTGCCTCAGGGTCAATACTAGGTCCATTGCTTTTTTTGTTATATGTCAACCGTTTACCTAAAGAATTAATTAGTGGTAGAGCCCTCTTATTTGCAGACGATACATCACTCATTTTCAGCAATTCCATTCTAGATAATTTAGGAATAAGTGCCCATATAGGTGTGCAGTCCATTGTCCAATTTTTTAATCAGTTGAAATTAACTATAAATAGTAAAAAATGCCAATAACTTCAATTCAAAAACAAACATAATTTAAATGAAGATAGGGCTATGAACGTGTTTGTAAATGATAATCAATTAGACCGGGAAGAAAAAATTGCATTTCTAGGAGTTATGTTGGACAGACTCCATTGAGAAAATATGTAGTAAAATTTCATCTGGGGTATTTGTCCTGCGACAGCTCGCTAGATTGAATGACAAAAAGTTCCTTTTTACAGCTTACCATGGGCTCTTACTGTCACATATTAGGTATGCTATCTTAGTATGGGGTAATTCATCAAAACAAAATCTTGATAGGGTGTTTAAGATCCAAAAGAAAGCGGTTAGGTGTATAGAAAGAGTAAATAGATTAGATTCATGTAGGCTGTTGTTCAAGAGACTTGGTCTCCTAACTGTACCCTGCTTATATGTGTATGAAGCTACTCTATATGTAAAAACGAATGATATTAACCAAAATCTTGATGTACATGATTATAATACAAGATGCCGAGGAGATTATCACTTGGTGAATCACAATAGTAGCTTATTCAAACAAAAACCTAGTTATATTGGTAGGAAATTCTACAACAAGCTACCGCAGTTTTTGAAGAGTCTTGAAAATATAGAAATATTTAAAAAACAATTGAAGAAATATTTAGTTGATAAAGCTTTTTATAGTGTACAAGAGTTCCTTTCACATCAAAATTAAGCCTCACCTTAACTAATTGAAGTAATTATGGTATCTAGTGTATAATATTGTTGATCTGACTTGTCTTACTCCTCAACTGGAGTCTCCAAGACGTAATCTACAAATAAAAACTTTATTTCCTGCATTAGCAAATTGACTTTGGATTGATTATGTAGTTTAAACAGAAAGTAGGTAACTTTTTAACTCATTATTAAAAGAAAAAACAAAAAACAGTATCACTGTTATTGATTTTGAAAATGATTGGTGATAGTTCTTTACCCACAGATATATATTCACAATGTTCTTTCAGATTGAAATATAAGTTCTAGATAGAAATGCTGTAAATATTATAATTATTAACTTGCTAACAAAGATTTCAATGTTGTAGCCAATTTGGTATAATTTTCTGATAGCTTAGGTACGGTACTATATTTCTTGTTAAGCTTCTATTTTTTTTAATTTGAATAAAATAAACAAAATAAATCAAATTGTTATATTAGACTGCAAGTTAAGTATGAAAATGAAATAAGAAGCTAGTCATTATTAATAAAAGTCTCGACACCTACCATTTCATGGAGATGAAACTCAACTATTTAATAAAAGTATATATATTTCCAATTAAGTCTCAGTAGCTGGAATTGGTTTAATTTTCTTCATTCAAAGAAAATAATACAATTCATCATTACAAAAATCTGTGAAAAACAAAATAAATTGAAGAAATGATTATGGATAATGAATAGAATACTCAATATAGGCTACAGTAGCCTACTGTAAATAGTTTTGTCATCAAGAAGCCAATATAAGGTATATTTTTCAATCATAGAAACTCTTTTAATCTTACACATTGATGAAAATAGATAGTTCAGCTTTATTTTCAATATTAGCTATGGTAATTGTTATATGAGAATGTAATCAACATACAGTACGGTACAGTAGGTACTGTACATCGTTTTACATCTTGGAGCCAAGGTATATTTTAATCATAGAAACTCTTTGAAGATCTACACATTCAAAAAATAGATTTTGCAAGCATAATAATACAACTGAATTATAACAAAACTGTATTACATGTATAGGCCGAGGTTTTGTTACAGTACTTGAAAATAATTACCTGAAACTACGATGCAGCGTTTCCAACCTAAAAAACGATCTTCGTTCCAATCACGGATGAATGTGATGTACCGGTAGTTCAAAATGAATTTAAACTGTCAATTTAAACTATCTGACTCACTCACAATATTTTATCGAGATGAAAACTTGAAAAAATAATAAAGTGAACTTTCTACAGACTGAGCTAACTTATTTCAATTCAACAATGAGGTTACAACAGGTCTGAATTTGCTTGAAACTTCCCGCTGTGTGCTAGACTGCTAGTGCTGTATCCTTGTGCCGAATCCGGGTACTCGAAGGAAAGGTTGGGACGTTCGGAGACGAAGTCTGCTTTCAAATCATAATACTGTACCATACTTTGTTAGTTTGTTTCATATTTTATATTATAAGTATTCGCAGCCACTCTTTTTAACTGAAAATAGAATATTTACTTTCCTATTAACTACACTATTTTGAAACTTGTAAATAATAGAAATAGCCTGACATGAAGTGAAAATTAAATAATTTGCAAAATAGTACCTTAAAAATTAAGGTACCGGAAACTGATTTATTGATGGAAATTAAAAGAAATCTGCAAAATACTAATTTTCAACGCGTGTGGATAATAATCAATATTAACCAATGCTGAAAGTGTTGTCAAAAAAATTTAATCCTTCTTGGATTCGAACTCGCGAATTCTTACGTTTTGAAGCGTGTGAATGTGAATACAATATTAATCAATGCTGAAAGTTCACCCCGGTCGGATTCGAACCAACGAATTCTGGGTGAAAAGCAGGCTCGCTAGCCAATAGACCAACGCGCCGTTCTCCGTGAATAACAATTTTTTAGCATGTTCAACTTCACATGGCTTTCAAATAGGAGCATTATTGTTCAGACAATCAATGGATGTCAAGTTTGATAGGTTAGGTCTGTAATTTTACTAATTATTTATTATTTATAAGAACTATTTAAATAGGCCTATGTCCTTCCTTGGTATACAGACAATCTTTATGCAAAATTTCAGCTTTATCAGTCAAGTAGTATTCTAGGCGTGATGGATGTTCAGACAGACAGACAGACACCATCTCATTTTTATAATAGTAATAGATAACTAAACTGGTTGTGACAACATCAGTATTATCAATATTTCTTTTTGCATTTAAACTATTTTACTTTTGATAATTTTCTTATCCAAAGCCTCTGTTACTTTCATTTTATTTGTAATCTAAAACTTTTTGCATTCATGTAGCTATTTGCACTATCAATTTATTATAGTTTGCATCACGAACTTCAGCTTTTGTTGATGCATACTCAGTTGTACAGAATCCATGTTCAAATATATACGGATATTTAGGCCTACCTTAGTTCTATTCTTGAGGGAGATTATAACTTATTGTATTTTGTTACTGTTGTTGTTATTGTTGCCATATAAAGACATTGTATTAGGTGACCATTCATAGTTTGTAAGAGCAATATTATGAAATTAATTTGTATTTATTGTATTTTGTTCATAAAGAATGTATTATAGAATATTGAAATATATATAGAACTAATTGAAGAAATAATAATAATAATATTATTATTATTAGTATCATTATTTTGTTCTTTTCCATAAGTTGTATAACTTTATTTGTATTATTTTTCTTTTCTAGTGAATTGATTATTTTCTATTTTTTACTCATAGTTGATATCTTATTTTTGTTTGATACTATTTTCTCTTTTTCTCCAAATATGTTGAATTATTGTATTTTTTTATTCAATAATTTATTGAAGTTGTGACAAATAAAGAAAGCTTTGCATTTTCCTTATGGTTACAAATATTTTTAAAATAAATAATTGATTTGAAAATTCATTTTTTAATAACAATTATTGCTTTGTCCCAGTCTTTCAGTTCTTGAGTCATTGGCAATCAGTGATTGATACAATTTTATTAATAAGGTAATTGTATATCCAAGGTTGAGTGGTAGAAAAGACTTTATAGTCTTAACTCCACCTAATAAAGAATTTTCTCATTTCATTTATTAATAAAAAAAAAAAAAAAACATATAAGAATAATTGAAAGCTTATCAATTCCACTAATTTCAATCATTGAAATATAACATAAATTGTAAGTAAAATAATTATAATTCACAATAATATAATGTATATTTATAATATATATTTAACTAATATATTGCATATCAATTAACTAAAATATGCAGTCAAATATGAGCAACACGAAATTATGGCATTGTAGAAGGTTTAAAAAATACACATGTAGCCTAGGGGATTTGACATCTTTTCTAATTAATTCTTTGACTATTATTCAATAAGTTGTTGAAGTTGTGACAAATAAAGAAAGCTTTGCATTTTCTTTGTGGTTACTAATGCTTTTAAAATAAATAACTGATTTGGCATATTGATTTGCAAATTCATTTTTTAATAACAATTATTGCTTTGTCCCAGTGTTTCAGTTCTTGAGTCATTTTTACCATGTTGCAAGTCTCACAATTTATTGATTATATGTGATTCTATATTATGTTTTGCAGTCACTCAAATACTCGATGATAATCACCATCCCAGAATCAAACAAATAATGTGTGAAATGGTGTTTGACAGATAAGAGCAGTGTAAATGAAACTTTTTTCATGACTCCTCATGAGTCTAAGATTATTTCACATTATGTATTTGATTTCACGATAGCGATTATCATCAATTATTGGATGCTCCACTGTGCAAGGCGGAACATGATATCAATTATTCTCATTCCCTTATTTATTGTGCTTAATAAATGACTGAAAACATTTTTCTCTCTGATTGATAATCGGCGAGATATTTTGGATAAACTGAAAAGAGTACCGTACCAAAATTTTCCAATTTTCTGCACAAAAAAGAGCAATGATACGAATGTATACTTTTGGTATGTTGAACAGAAGGGGATTAGTTACCATTTCCACTTGGAACCATTTGTGTTCCAATTTATTGTACCTCAAACATTATTTTCTACTACACTATTAGCAAATGGAGTTTTTATTTCTAAAATGATGAAAAAATATTTGAATGCGGTTATTGGTGTCAGAGACAATGGATTCCTCATAGATATTGACATTTTGATGTTTTTATGGGAGAATTATTAGAGCCTTTAGGAATAAAATTATAGCCATCTATTAGGAAATTCAGCTTCACTTTTCATATTTGTATACTGTCTTCTTTATATTTCTCATTTTTCACGCTTTGTGTAACATTGCATTAAAACAACTACTATTTGAAAACTAACGCAATAGAATAGAAAGATAGTTAAAACAGTACTGATAAGAACACTGTGATTAATCTATTATGATAAAAAGTTATTTGAGGAATTCGATATCCATTTTAAAACATTCTATTGTTCCAGATATACTACAAGAAGCAAAAAATATGATCATTGAATTTGAAACACATTATTATGAAATTGAAAGACTGATTTCTGTACTTGACCATGTGATTTGAAGCAAAAGTTTTCTCTTCCAAATCAGTGTTCACCTGTCTGAAAAAATTAATTGACTCAATGAAGTGCATCCGAATGTTTCCAAATGAATGATATTTTCGCTTTCTAAAACTATGATTGTGTAATTAGAAGAGTTTCAGCTGTATTGAGTAGTAGTAAACAATGAATTGGTTTGATATACACACAGGAGCGGTCCCAGCTGGATAGTTTAGGAGGTCACAAATGGGATTTTGCTGGCCTTTTTCTTTCTTCCTACTCCTTCACCCATAGCTTCACTTTTGGGCCGCCCTTGTATACATAGCCTACCAATTATCTATTCTAGATCTCTAATATACAGAGTGCATTTCAGCATTCTACATGTTAAAGTAAAAGAAAATTCGTCGTATTTTGAATGAAACAGACCAACAATGAAGAGTTTCCTTGCTATGATCTGATAATAAAAATAGGTAGGTACTTTATTTAATTTGTAATTACATTTTGTGACAGTTTGAGCATTGTCCAATTAGAGAGGGTCTTAACATTTCACTTGGCCATCATTTCAAAAATCTCACTATTTTCTATTGTAAGACACTGTACAATAATCTGTACAAAAACCCAATTTGAAATCTCAATCTGTTTACAGTAAAGCCTCAATGGCCCAGACATGGGACTGGAAAAATGATCTGGGTTAACAAAAACCTGGGTTATCCAGAGAATCTAGAAGAAACTGTAAAGTGACAAGCAACCTCAACTGAAATATTGCTTTTATTGGTTTTGAACATGAGAAACTTCTTCTACACATCACTTCCTATATATATATTTACATAATTTTATCCACTTACACAAATTATTGTTATACAAATATACATTTCTGTTTTCTAAGATTTTTCTCCAGGGTGGGTCAATGTTATGTAGACAGGCTGATAACTGGGTTAACAGAGTTTGTGTTAGCGGGATTTCACTCAGTGGTGGCTCCTGAAATTTCAGCTTGGGGGTTTAACCTCATAGATGACTGGTCATAGTATAAGTTAAGGGAAACAAGGCTGATGGGGCTTGAGAATCATTCAACAAAAAATAATTACATTATTACTACAATATAGTTACAATAATTGCAATATTATTTCTGTCACTGCTAAAAACCCAAAAAATTTTAACCTGACAAATGTCCTTGAACATTGAACCAATGTCCTGAACCTTGTCCACACTATACACTTCAGCAGATAGCAAGCAAGGTGAGCTATACAACCTATTATTTATGGCACAGTTACAAATCATGAGTTTCTCATATAACTCTGAATATTAAAAAGCAACAGTTTACTTTTCCTTTTGAAGTTGAACCTGCTCAATATTTAATTTGCATACCATATAAAAAACGTTCAGAAGAAATGTGTTGCCACGTGAAGCGGCTGCTGGAAAGAGAGGAGTTCTCTCAGCAAAGCACTGGAAGCAACATTGCAATGTGTAGTGGCAATTGGAATGGAGCAGTTCTGTCAGCAAGGCACTGGAAGCAGAGGCTTTGAAATGTAGGCAAATGGAATTCAAGTCTTCATTCACACCTAAATTGCTGTATTCCCCCACCTATAAACACTACGTACCTTCACCTCACCCCATCATCGCTTGGTTCAAACCCCTGATTGAATCTGATATAGTAATTAAATTGTCTAAATGTCCATTTTGCCAGGCGCCACCTCTGTTCCAAGCATCTGGGATGGTCAAACTGATATAACGCTAAACAAAATTGCTCATGCATAATGGAATACAACAGAAAATTCTCTGGTTATTGCACCATTGAGCACATAGCATGCGCCACCACTGGCTTTACTGTACTGGATATAGTGGCTTTCAAGAAAAATATAAAATGGCGAATAAAATTAAAAAATAATGAATTAACATTTTTCTTATGATGCATTATTATTTTTACTAATATAATATGTGAAATAAAAATAAGTGTTCACGCTAAGCTTCTAGTCCACAGCCTGTATTCATAATAATGGGAGCCTGTGCCAGTTGCACCGCTAGGCGTCTGAATGACTGGATTTGAATGGACCAATCACTCGTTTTTTAGATTGTGGAAAAATAAAAGAAATCTACTTCACAATTTACATTTTATCAAAAATATAATAATTATATGACAATTGTTCAATTTATATCAAACACTCATTTCAGCAATAAAATCTAAAACTATACTATATCTAGCAAATTAATATTCATTTAACAATTAAATGATAAAATCTTTCATCGATACAATCTTTTCACTGATTATCTTAATTAAAGTATTCGCTTTTTATTGTAAATTCAACGACTTGCAGTCAATTTAAATAAAATAAACAATATTTAAATATGAGTAAACAATTCTTTATATGAATAAACAATATCTCTACTCACGTAGGCCAAACGTTTTAGAGTCATGGAGTCTTTGAAGATGAGTTTCCATGACTTGAAAATATTTGGACTATGTGAGTAGAAATATTATTTATTCACAATTAAAATTATTAACTGCAAGTTGTTGAATTTACAATAAAACGTTAATATTGGCAACATAGATCGTTATGGAACAAGAAATCTAAAAATTTAAAGACACACAAATTTATCACAGACAGTCTCAAAAATTCAGTTATCCTTACTGGAATTTCCAGTACATTGGAATTAAATAGAATTTTAATTAATCAAAGCATTTAAAGTTTTTTATGAAAATTTCAATGTAAACTCAGTGAACTTCCATGACCCAATAGAAGTAGGCTATATACTCCTTATACCGTAAAAAGTACTGAAGTCTATCCTTGGTACACTAGCAACTTAATCTCCTTATCACAAAAACATAGACCATCACCGCAACTTGAAATTTCCATAGATTTCCAGTTAGAAGAAAGAATAATATTACTCGTGAGAAATAAGACTACGGGATTCCTTGATAACTCATATTAATTTTGAAATGCTATATTATTAATATAGAAGTTACAATACACTCTAATGCTGAGATCAGATGTGAAATAAAGACGAAGAAATTTGTGAGTGGAGTTCAATGAAGTGCTATGAAATGCTCTCAAAACTTAGTTGAGAAATTCGATTGATGCTCATCAACAGTGAATGCTAAATTAACGTGTCCAGTTTCTGGCAAATTAGGATGATTGCTGTCTGAACCAATTTCATTGACATTTGAAACATTGAACTTGTCATTTTTGTCAATAAAACTCTTGCGCAACGGGAAATTTCGGTCACTTTTCAAATCTCTCTCCACAGCCAGATACATTTTACTCGATCTATCAATATTATGACGCCAGCGTCGTAGTTTTTTGAACATGATATACTGAACTATGAAATTTTCAAAGAACACAGAAGACAAGGCGTTTATACTCACCAATAGTAATACCAAAGGTGGAAAATCGAATTGTTTTGGAAACTCCAATTCTAGAAATTCTACTATCCATTCAGCTGGATGGAGGGTGATGTATGAGCACACAATAGTCATACCTAATATGGAAGCGAAGAAAATTTTATTTTTGTAAATTGGTTCTCTATATGGGGCCCCTTGTGAAAATACAAAGGCGAGAATTATATACTGAAATTGGGATATTGAAAATACTGCATAGTTCTCGTAGCATTTGTAGTATGTTGGTTCTATATAATGGAATGGTGTGAACCATGGATAAAGATGCACCACATAGAACGAAATACATTGGAATGCGGACATAATAACTACTTGCATAGTGATTGATGTCAGAGCTATTGCTGAGAAAACACTTGTCAGAGGAACTGCTGCAACTAATTGACCAGAATAAGCTGGATTTCGTCCAAAGGAGAGTGCAAAGTTCAAACTAAGACAAATATCTATGAAAAGAAACTGATTTTGGGTTAGATTACTGTCTATGCTGTACAGTATTATGGTTGACAAGAACTCTGTTAAACTATATAGCACCATGAACTTGAAGACTCCAAACGATGTCACCAAAGCTGCTCTGCACTCTTGTATTACTTTTGGTACGCAAGAGATGTCAGCTATTTGAGATGTGAATGGTGATGCCACTGATGATTCAGCCTCTGATAGCGATATACCAGTATGTGCTGCTTTCAGCGCTCCACAATCATTAGCTCCATCTCCACACATAGCTGAAAATAATAATTGAATGGTTTTTACGTTTCATTTGCATCAAACTTTCGTATTCATCACCAAAATTGGAAGTTGAATAATATAGAGTTTTTCATGCAGAGAAAATACTCATTGGCATATAACAAGAATGGAGTTAAAATCAGTCATATTAATTTGAAAATACAGTTGAAAAGCTATTTCTTTTATAAGATTTTTGAGTCCTCGAATTACCAATGTAACCAAAAGTTTGCTGTTTAAATAATCAATTTTACCATTATTTAGAACCCAGAGAAAAAACGGGTCTGGGGGTACTCCCCCGAAAGTTTTTAAAAATTATAATCGCTTGAAAATCACATTTTACAATATTCTAGCACTAAAACTAGTATTAGAAGTGGAACGTTTTCTTTTTTTTATAATAATTTTTCATATATCAATATTACCTGGAAATTACAAATGGATTAATATAACTTGCTCCACATATTAGAATGAAATCAACCTTAATCAATTATTATCTACTTCCTGTTTTGAGCTGAATAAGTATGGAAGTTGAAAAGCAATTGATTAATATTTTATATAATCTTTTGACATAGTCCTAATAGTTGAAATTATTGTTCATCTTGAAGATATTTTTATATTATACAAAACATTTTCACTCGACAAACTTCCACTAGACTTTTACTATATATTTGTTTTAAAACAAATAACTATTACGATCATATAACTGGTAATACATTTTGAAAATAACTGACAAAATTATATTAAACTGTTGGAAAATGTAGTTTCCATGTCCCAGGACGTTATTTCAATCATGCTCAATTTTGTGTCCTTCACGACAGAAAAATTTATTTTGAGTTTAAAAATGGAACTTCTGTCTATTTTGAAGGGGGTTTTCAGATGATATGTAGTGCGTTTTTTTATCGGAGTTGCCAATTCTACTTTGATGATTATTGTTATATTAAAGACGCGTCTCCACCAACCGAACATGCTCGGCAAACAGTGTTCGCTGGAATTATCTGATGTCGCCGAATATTGTTTGGTGTGGACGCCTTCTCGAACATTATGATCGGTATGGTGGGAGTAGTGGCGGGAACCTGTTGTTGGTCGTCACTGTTAGCTCACAGACCAAACATTTCAATTCAATTGAACTCACGAACATGTTCGGTGACCCATATGTTTAATATTTTTCCGTTTTCTGTGTTCGCCAACAATGTTCGGCAGACATGTTCGGTTGGTGGAGACGCGGCTTTATAGATGATGAACAAGCTCATAAAACAGGATTGGCTGGGGCTCACCCTTGGGAAAAATCTCTAGTTTAAATCCTCCAGAATATAAAGTTGTTTTGGTAATGATAGGTGACAACACAATTACATAGTGCAACTCTTAAAAATGTTGACAGGCTAATAAATTGAAAAATCCAGAAATCTTTCACAGGAATGCACTAGTTAGAACCCCCTCCTGAACAAGGATACTATCACTACTTGGGGGTAAAAATTGGGTGTTCATATTTTAATATTAATATTTGATATACACTCACAAGTACAGACGTCTCTGGTCGGGACCCCCCCCCCCCCCCCCCCAATATTTTCAAGTACATCCAGTAGTTTTGTACTATTTTCATTTCATTCACAAATGACTGGAGAAAGATGAAAGCAGAACTGTATTAGACTCAACTTTGTGTTGTAATATTATTTATTTTCTTTGAAATTTCATAGTATGAGCAGGGCCGGATTTCCTGAATGTGCCATGTGTGCACCTGCACAGGGCGGAAAATGTTGGGGGGCGGCAAAAAACAAGAAAATGTTTCATATTTAAAAAAAGCACCTATTACAAACAGTGATAAGGAAAAGAAGTCACTAGTGAATAAACAAGTCACATACAAAATAAGTCATACGATATGTTTA
This sequence comes from Conomelus anceps, assembly GCA_948455865.1. Taxonomy (NCBI): domain Eukaryota; kingdom Metazoa; phylum Arthropoda; class Insecta; order Hemiptera; family Delphacidae; genus Conomelus; species Conomelus anceps. The sequence continues at coordinate 59,380,065 of OX418217.1, read as the reverse complement.
GTTGTAGAAGAGTCTTTACACTTGAAAAGATGTTTGTAGAGTAAAATAATGAAATCACGAACAAAAAATGACAAAACGTTGTTGTGCCATGGACTTTGCCGAGCTTATAAAAGATGTTAGAGGGGGAAAAGCTGCAAGACATTTACTCAAACATTTGTATCGCCTTAAAAATATATTGTAAGATTACCTATTGTTTCAGATTATTCAGCATTACTGTTTGTAAATCTTTTTATTATAATCTTTGCAAATTAATATTTGTAATGGAAAAACAGCAAATCTTGTTTGCTTCAAACAATTAAATCCTAAGATTTAATTCAGACATCCTTACTTTTGACAATTGTCATTTTTCAAATTATTTATTTTTTAATTGTTGATTTATCATATGAAAATTTTCTTGCAACTCTGCATTCTTGTGTCATTTCATAATGTTTGTTCTTGGCTTATGCCCATATTAATTTCAATATATTTTTTCATTGTCATTGAACACTATATTATTGATTACCCTTTCATTTATATTATTATCTCCAGGATTATCCTGGTGGTCCTCCAATTATTCTTTAATGCTATTGTTGACCCCCACTACTACCAAGAAAACAACTTCCAGAACCAGTCCATTGCTCTTTTCTCATGAGTCAACTTTGTCATATAAAGCTTTTTATAGTGTACAAGAGTTCCTTTCACATCAAAATTTAGCCTCACCTGAACTAATTTATATAGTAATTATAGTAACTAGTGTATAAGATTGTATAATAATTGTTGATCTGACTTGTCTTATACTCCTTAACTGGAGTCTCCAAGACATAATCTACACAGAAAAAAACTTTCTTTCTGGTGGCAATGAAATATCTTACGTAGTGCCATGGGGATCAATATTGGGTCCACTTTTGTTCATTATTTATATAAATGACTTGCTTCCCAATATTGACTGTGCTTCTAGAGGGGTTTCTGTTTGCTGATGGTCTTGAATTGAAAATAAAAGCTACCACTAGTTCAGAGTTAGAACATTTACTTGATAGTAGTACAAATATTCTTTCTGATTGGTGCTGGGCTAATAACCTAACTATAAACTGCAATAGAATCTGATATTAATTTTTGTTCAAGAAATAGAATAGACGACAATTCAGGCAGTGACTCAATAAATATGTTTTTAGGCATATGTATCAACATACGATTAAATTGTTTAGCACATGTTGAGTCATTGAATTAGAAGTTGTCTAAAGGTTCATATCTTTTACAAAGACTATGAGGAGCAGTCACTTATTTAAAATGTCTACTATGCTCAAATATACTGTCTCCTATCATATGGGGTGGCCGTGTGGGATACAGCTCAAGATCTTTTTATATTTTTAGTCTGCAAAAAAAGGGTAGTGAGAATAATTATGAATGCACCTCTAAGAGCTGATTGTATTATAGAGCTAATTATTAGTGATGTGCGTGGCTATAATGCAAGACATAGAAATGATTTTAGAATAGAACTTCTGACTTGCACTAATCTCACAAGAGTTGGCTGTTTACCTCAAAGAAATTGTATTTTATTTATTTTTTCTAAATTTCCAAATTTTTACTTTGTCACTTGTCACGGGGTCCCTTTAATCCAACAATGAGGCACATAACTACCCTGCAACCATTAAAAATCTTTCCAGCAATCAATTAATTTAAAGCTGTAATCAAATGGATTTTGAAAGATGAGAGTTTATATAATGTATCAGAAATTTTTAACATTGATATGAGTAAGTACAGTTAAAGTACTCATGGTTTTTCTGATATTGTTTTTGTACTGTATGTTTGTATTATATATTGCGATGCTGACGATGCATTGTGAGATGATGTTTTATGTCAATAAAGAAATTTCTATCAAAAATTTCAATTATCTTTCAGTTTCTATTATTTTTAATTTTTTTCTAAATTTCCTAATTTTTACTCTGTCGGGGTGAAATCCACCCATAAGGAAAATAAACGAATAAAATATGAAAATCATAATGTACATTATTAAAAACAAAAAAAAAAAAAAAAACAGTTTGTAAAACCTTGATCCTCACCAACATAATATCCAAGTTGTTGAAGATCCTGAATGAGCTGCTGTTTTTGATCAGAACTCATTCTAGCAAATATTGCCCCTCTTACGCACAATTTTGGAATGAGATCAGGCCTCAGCTCCTTTATTATTTCCCAAGACTTTCCAGTAACAGCCAGGCAATAATTATGGGTATTTCCCATCGAGAGTCCCAACTCGTAGTCTGTGTGTTCACCTGATCCATTTGATACCTAGAAAAATGGTATCATTCGAATTTACAGCATAATGAAATAGAAACTAAGGTTCACATCAACTATCATCAATAATTTCTATTATGATGATTTATCAAGGTTTCGATGTACTCTTATAAATAATTTTCTATCAATTCCAACCCAGTTGCAATTCACATTGATTGCTTTGACTTAAAAATCATTACTATAGTTGAATTTACAAATTTTCACAGACAATAGTTGAATTTATAAATAATTATTCTGACTAGAAAAATCAGATTTGGAAATATCTATCCATGAATTTAAGATTTTCCGACAGAAGTCTCTTATTTTTGCAGTTTTATTCTTAGTCTTTATCTTGTAATTGGTCCTCATTGTAGTAACTCATGTAAGTACATTACTATATTATTTTGTAAGCATTTTTCTTTACAGTTCACAGTATTTAGTATTTGATGTAGGGTATCTCAAAGGAAAAGTAGTAGGCATACTTTGGCTGGTTCTAGTTTAGATAACCAATTTGGTTCTATTACGATCGCTTGTAGGTATGTTTTGTATGAGATAATAAAGAAAGCTGAACACAGTTGTTCTCTTCAATGTTTTCCTTAAACCAACTTCTCAAAAAAATTTCACAATTTTGGAATAATTTAAGCATTTGGTAAATTATTCGTACCTTTCATCAATTCATAAACAAGGACGTGGCATGTGGAAATTTGTGATCCAAACATTAAAATAATAAGTGAATAACTTTTATTGATAAATTCAACTCTTGACTTACTGAGGTACGACCTTGGGCTGTCAGTGACATGCTGTTGATGAATGAAATGGTTGGTTCAGCCTTCATGTCTTCTTGCTCAGCCACCACTTCGATAACTGCCTCGCTACTTGAAATTATACCACATTCCTTGGCAACACTCACTGCAGTCAATATGTTATCTCCTATGAATGAAAAATGGATGAAATGAATTAATAGAGCATGCCAGCTCTTATTCTATTCTAGGCTTATTGAAAAAGCTTACAATATATACGTTCTGGACTATTGGTAGTGAAACATTTACAGGAATTTGGTACTAGAAACGTTTTACAGTTGACATAAAGTTGCGCATAATTCCTCAAATTGTAATTCCTCATTTACATATTCAATATCTGTTTAAAGCTTGTTTTTTGTGTAATGTCCGTAGTAAAATTCTACCCTTATCAAGAATAAATAATTGTTTGATATTTCGAAAAAAATCTACAATATTCTAATTTGTTTTAAATGCATTACTGAGAAAATTACCAATAAATCAAGGAACAACGAAACATAAATTATATCATGCAGATCACTTTTATATAGTAGGCCTATATATGTTTTATAGGTTGTAATATAGGCCTATCAAATTTTAGTTCAATTAATTATATTATTAGAAAATGTGCAAATAACTTGACTGAACTCAGCAAATAATAATAATTGCAATAATAAAAAATAACCTACCAGTTACCATAACAATTTTCATTTGTGCTTTTTTCAAAACATCAATAATACTGATAGTTTTTGGTTTGAGCCTGTTCTCAAGTATTATGAGACCACAAAAACTCAAATCCTTTTCCAAATCATTTCTGTGCATCGTCTGCAACTTGGAATGATCGATGCCTTTCAATTTCCGCTTTCCCAGAGCTATCACTCTGTAGCCTTGTTCAGTATAGTTTTGCAAAATTGATGGCAAATTCTCAGGTACTGTAAATTAAATATAATGGATAAATATTTATGCTATTCATCCAGCCAAAATTTATCAATACAAACTATCATCAAGTAACTTATATGTTTTGATATAAAAATTAATTCATATCAAAATGCATAATAAAGAACAAAAAAAAAGCCGTTCATTGTTCTGACCTAGACTTTATTTTTTCATTTCTTATTGTTTATGGACACATGAGTCGGAACCTTGTACTTGCATAACGATTTGAATAGTGATAAAATAATGGAGAAAGGAAAGAACCTTCCTAACTCCATAGATAAAATGATTCTTGAATTTGTTGTTCCATAACGATCTGCGTTGTTCAAATCAACTTTTTATTGTAAATTCAACGACTTGCAGTCAATTTTTTTATAACGACTTTCGTTTATTGCAAATTGAATGCAAGTCGTTGAATTTATAATAAAAAGTTAATGATAAAATGATAAGTAGGGGAGCTACAGTTTTAGATGGTTTCCGAACCACCATATAAATAAAACAGATAACGTCAATTCAATTCTAAAAAATAATTTCAACACATAAGTTTTATAACATTTTTATTTCAGTGTAAATAGTGTGAAGGCTATAACTTACTGTCAAATATGTAAATGGCTACAGAAAAATTCCATAATCTATTTGACAAAATTTAACATTAGACATTAGAAATTTCAACTGCCGAACTGCCAACTCTCTATTTCTGTTTTGACTGGTGACATTTATTCATTCCATAAAAATTAGTCCAATGCTTTTTAGGACTGTTAAAAAACGAATAAAAATGTATTTACATTATTATTCTTTGTAGCCTACGTAGTAACAAACAAACTGATGGTACCAAGGACCTATTAAAAACATTTAAATATTTGACATTTATAAAACCAGTTCTATTTCACCATGATTAAATGATATATACTTATTGATGAAAAATTATAATTATTATTATAATACACATTACTATCACTAACCATGTTGCTTGTAATTAACCTGAGTCCAGCTAAGCTAGTTTCATAGAACCAGGCATTGTTAGTTCCTGGAGCAGTTACTGCAGCCACATCCACTGGATGAACAGACGCTGACCAAGTAAATTGCTGGTGGCTCCCACAACAGATGCAACCTGGATTGTTTTGTTCCGCCCCGAGTATTTGATTTCCTCGATACCACCCATATCTGGGAGGCATCCCCCTATCCGCCATCTGGGGAGGCGCCCGATTGGAGACAAGAAACTCCACACAGATCGTAACTTAGACAGGCAGAAAGTGGACACATGGGTAGTTCAGCCAGAGACAAAAAACAAAAGGACTGATACAAAGTGGTCGGATGAAAGAAAGAAAGGCATGAGTGGAAAGATGAAAATCTTATGGGCGAACCGCAGGAAGAACGGTGGAGGATTTATGGGATCCATACTGGATCTATTACGAAAATAATAATAATAATACACAAAATTCTATGGGCATTTGATCAGACTCCCAGGCGATCGTATAACAATGAGAATTGTGCTTTACGTGAAATGTCAAAAAATGGGAGGAAATTGGATCAAAAATGTACAGAAAGACTTATCTAATGCAGGAATTACTGATGACATAATATTTTACAAAAACAAATTTAGGAAGAGTGTTGAAAAGTGGGAGATACGCCCAGTCGAAATTAAGAGAAGGAATGTGATATTTTCTCAAGAAAGAAGAGAAGCTATATCGGCTAGAATGGAAAAGTTTTGGAAAAATCGAAGAAATAAGGACTTAGCGAAGCCTCCGAAGTAAACACTTAGCGATTTTCGTACAAGGGAATTTGACGCTCATAATAATAATGCACATTTGAGATAATCTATATAGTGTATATGTATCTATATTATATATAATGTAATAATTCATGTAATACATTACATTTGTCAAACAAGACTTATTTTGTGGCGCTGAGCATTTTCACTCTTATTCTTATGTGAAATAGAAGCAAAATTACATGTTCTCAATGCCTCATTTTTCGCCTTAATGCCTGAATTTTAGTTTAGTCTCAAGCGTTTTTATTTAAAATTTTCATTTAAATTTAGATTTATAATCTCACCAGATTCGGACAAGGACAGTGACTGTATCATTTCAGGAGATCCTTTGCAGTAGACTACCAGGTCATCAGATCCTGCAGCTTTTGTTACAATACTCATTCTTTGCAAAGTTGAAGAGAATTGAAACTGATGAATCAATGCTATTTCCATCTGGAATCATACAAAATCTTATGAACAAACTTTAATTCACTGATTTAAGACACATAACAAGAAACAGAAAAATCTTCTATAAAAACTGACAATGTATTTCTTGAAAATGGTCTATTTTAATCACGTGATTCAACATGAACCATTCCTGATAAGTGAGTAAAGTCATCAAACACTTTCAAGGGATACAGTGCCAGTTTTTATATAAGAATGTTCAATAAAAGGTTTGTCGTGGAAAACATCAAACAATATAATGAGTGTATGGCTATCGCTTATTTGCTTCAAAATTTACAAAAATTTGGAAAACACTGATTCCAGGGCAGGATTGCAAGACCAACCTTTGACTTGGCACTTACCACATGGACTTAGAGTTCACCCCTTAAAATAATAAAGTGTAACCGTGTTAAATAAAAGATTCATCATCGCTCTGCTCGTACCCTAGCTCACATCACACTTATGGTTTAAGCAGGGCCCAGCAACCTTTACTGACTCAAGATTGATTTTGTTCAAAATCGCATACCCCACGATCGACATAATTTTTCTCTTGGATAGTACACTAGCTAACTTTTGAAGTAGGGTGGGGGAGGGGCGGAGGCAAGAATTTGAATGGTTATTTTCCAATAATTTGAGTTGTTACTGTACTTGTTGTTGATAAAGGTCATGTTGCAAAATGTAGACTCGCAAAGATAGGTTGAAGAAAATAGGGAGATAAGTTTCAGAGTGGCATAGATAAATGACAGATATTTTTCTTTGGAAACCAGAGACCAGTATTTGAAAAATCCTTCAGTTACAGCAGTTTTCAGGTTTAAATAACTTTGCAGTGTTGATATTTCTTGCTCAATAGCGGTGGTGTCACTTTGAAACTGCTTTTGGAATTCTTCAGCAACGCGTTCAACATCAACAGTCACAAAAGGATTTGCTACAAACTCAGCAATGATTTTGAACACTTTAAAATCAGTGTAACGATTTTCAAACTCTTTCTGTAATAAATGGCTTAATACTTTGATGAGTCTGTCATTGTCAGAGTACTGGTATTCTTCACCCAGGCGATCTTCATGCTCAACTTCTTCTTCATTGGTTGTCAACTGATGTACTTGCTTGTTTTACGATTAATTTTTCCAGAGTAGGATAATGTTTGGGATTTTCTTCTCCCATAGTTGAAGTTTTGATGAAAATGCCTTCACAGCTGACATCAGTGTCAAAATATTCATAACTAGCTATTGTGCCCGTCCTTCGTACGGATTATGTTTAGAAATAAGACTAAATATGTTTCGGCTTTTTTGATAGCAACGATCATGAAGTTGCTAGCAGCTTAGGCCCCCCCGTTCAGACGATACAGTTTTTTTGCGGTACGGTTTTTTTACTGTACGGCGTCAACTGTACTGTGATGTTCACACGGTTCGGCTTTGCTGCTTATTGCTGTGCTCTCCTCCTTCTTCCATTGCGCTTCCAGTTCAGATTTATTTATTCCAGTCCAGGACTTTTTTATTTGTGTAAGATTTTTTCAAATAAGTTTCTTACTGAAGGTTTCTCTTAAATTTTGATCAAAGTACGCAAATTCTGGTTTCAATATTCCACACATTTTCCTCTCTTTATTTTGATATTAATCTTAAGTCTTGTCCCACAAGGCGGGTCTCTCATATATTAGAGAAATTAAATTTTCACAATTAATATCTTCCACTTCTGGACACTGGAATTCACTAATAAGAAGATCAATGCTGAAGAATATCAATGAAGGAGATCAATGCTGACGATCTGAAGACTGCTTCCAGCATAATAAGCGTATCGTTTGAACATATCCATTACCGGTACAATATCGGTTTGCCATGAGCCAAGTGACCGTGCTTCAATGACTCGATGTTACAAGCTTTATTATCACTTACCCGGTGGTTCGGAACCCACCTAAAATAGTAGGTCCACCATGTTCCCCGTAACATGGCTCAAACGGCAAGGTGGAACTACTCGTAAGGGTCTCCCCACCATTAAAAGCCATACGCTTATTATTATTATTATTACCGGTACAATACATGTGCCACCGGATACGGAGATAGTTATTTTGCGGTAAAGCTGATTTTAGCGATACAGTTTTCGAAGACAAAACCGAATGTAGAAATCGGCTAGAACAGCTTTTTTACTGGATCCAGTCGAAACAGTATTGTGTGAACATACAATATGAAATGTACATGCAAACGAAAGCACTGCAAAATAACTGATACAGCAAATTTACTGTACCGCACAAAAACTGTATCGTGTGAACGGGCCCTTAGTAAACAACTTAGAACGTAAACAATTCAGTGACAGGTATCGGAGAGAATATTTTTTGAGAACAGCTGATTGATATATCATGATAAATTACGTGATTTTTTCTTATGTGGTAATAATAGTGCTACCTGGCGAATTCCCAAGAGTCTGGCACAAACCGCACCTTCCTAAAATGTTAATTTTTGTTTTGATAAAATGAAATTAGAAAATTTTGTTGTTTTTTTTTCAACAAAGAAATAATTGATGAAACATAACATGAGCTTTGATTCACCAGTCATATGTTTCCTAAAAGACTGCAATGCTCCGACTACGCAAGTCTGCAGACAGCGTAAATAACGCCGCGAAGGGCCCACCATTCAGATTATATTTGAGAACAGCTGATTGATATATCATGATAAATTACGTGATTTGTTCTTATGTGGTAATAAAACTTAGAAGAAATGTATCCAAAATAGCACAATACTTGGTTTTTAAACGTTTATTATTCTGTTAAATAAAAGTTAATTTAGTCTTTTATAGCTAAAGACATTGTCAAAAAGTTTTTCAATACGGATAAATAACTTCAATCCCGATCGATGCTCTCGTTTTTCAGGAGAAGGCCGCGTAAAATGTATCCAAAATCGCACAGTACTTGGTTTTTAAACGTTTATTACTCTGTTAAAAAAAAGTTAATTTAGTTTTTTATAGCTAAAGACATTGTCAATAAAGTGTTCAATACTGTTCAATAACTAAAATCCCGATCGATGCTCTCGCTTTTGAGAAGGCCGCGTAAAATGCCTTTGGGGCCGTGACAGACAGACAGAAAGTGAGATAAGTCTATTTTCGGCTTATTTAAGGTATAAAACGTAAAAATAACCAAAAAATATATAATTCTGATAAATGTACAGACAAAACTCTAATTTTATTTATATAGATAGAAGATTAATTCTTGCTTTTCATGCGAAATTTAACGACTTGCAGTCAAATATTTGTTAAGAATAAGTATAATAACTCACTTAATCTGGCCGAGTACTTTCGAATCTATGAGATCCATCTTAACAAATATTTGACTGCAAGTCGTTAAATTTCACATGAAAAGTTAATATTAACAACGCAGTTCGTCATGGAACAAGAAATCCAGGAATTTAATTCTTGCCTAGTAGTTGTAATTTCAACTCTTCAAGTTTTTCAGTGAAATCAATAAGAAAGGCTAAATCTTGCAGCCCCAAAGTGTCTTTCAAGTACAAATACTCTTTGCGCTCTTTCAGAAATTCTATAACGGTAAGCAGATCATTTTAAAATCGGCAAAGGTTTTGGCTTTGCTTAGCCAACGCACCTCAGCATGCAGAAGCAGTTCAGGTGTTTATTTTTAAAACCATCGAACAATTCATTCCCTGCTTCAACAAAGGCTCTTTTAATATATTCTTCTCTTCAAATGGTTTTCTCTTCATCATTTCAATGAGAGAAATTTTGTAAGATGCATGAGTAGCTGCCCTGTTTGCATCCATTGACCGAGTGAAAACTGATTGTTGTCTGTACACTTCACACATTGCTTTGTTTTGACCAAAATTCCAGGAATCGGAGCAATCGACTCAAAATTATCCTGCAATCGATGGGTTGTCGGGTAACGGTTTAAGGCATTCTTAATGCAATCACTGCATAAAATATCAGTTATACAATGCAGTATATAATATGGAAGATAATTTACAGTACCGTATGTTTTGCAAGAATAGACTATCAAGGACTACAGAAATTTATTATTTTCTTCATTGATTTCTGTAATATAAGACCTTTATATTTCACAAACTGGTTCAATTGATTCTCATATACTCAGAAGTGATACTTACATTATTATTTGGAGAATTTCCTGGTGACTTCACTGTGGCATGGGATGGGATGTAAGTAGTTGATGATGTATCTGGTACATCTGTTTCTTGGAATATCCATTTTGTAGATTCCATCATCTGAAATTTGAATGGGTAGATTACAGGAAGTTATTCTACTGAATATTTTGATAATCGAGTGTTCGCCAAGTGTTTTCATGCAAGGAACAACATACAGGAATTTGCATGAATTATTAGTTGACTGGATTTCATTGAGATATCGTAGCAAATAAATAATCATAAGTCGGTTGAATGCTCATTTAAAACAACAAACAAAATGAGAAAATATTTCTCTTATCTGATAATTCATTATATTTCTACGCTCAACATTGGGGAGCATACTTCTTCACAAATAGATTCCCCACAACTGTTTTGGTTTTTTATTCATGATTCTTTTGAGTGAATCTTAGCACAACTGAAATAATACGGTTTGATGTTTTCGTCTTGAGAAATTATATGTATGGTACATACCAGCCTAATCTGGCCTTTATCTCGTTTTTCAGACTCATATTGTCATCATAGAAATTAAAAAAAACGATTAATAAATATAATATAGTGCGTGTGTGGGTTAGAGCAGTGTTTTAGTTTCTGGTAACATGAAAGGAGACAGGATAGAAAATGGGCTTTTTACTTGGACTGGGGAGCAAAAAGCAGCCATGTCAGTCAGGATCAAGGCTTTCTGGGCTAAGAAAAAAAAGTCGCCAGTAACAGAGCTGTCTAATAAATTAAAATTATTGGAGTTTATACAAAGTTTTGATATCCTCGTGGTCCTTATAGGTAACCGATAATCATAGCAAAAAATATAATATATATCAAGTTTAAAGGATTATGAAAGTTCACCTTTACATCCAATGGATCTCCAGATAGCACCCCATTTATTATTGTTAGAGAATGACATGTGGCCATACCATACAAGAGTGGACCATCAGATAGCTGAGAGATGTCATTCAAAGGTGCAGTGAACTGCCCGTTCTCAGCAGGTACAACGCCCCACATGTCCAAGCCATCTTCAGTCAATGTTCCTGTCTGAAAACATTCTGAAATATTATTTCCAGTTCTGAAATGCTATTTCCAAGTTTAAAAACATTACTCAGGAAGCATGAAATAGTATATTACGTTACTAGGCTGGAATGAAGCGTTTTTCCAGTCGAGCATAATATGATAGTTCATGCTCGAGGCGATAGTTGAGTGCAGAAACGTGAATATGAGAGAACCGGCAAAAGTTTACAGCCGTGTAATGTACGATATTTTTTGTTACACTTGATAGAAGGGCATGATGCAATCAGCTGGATAATATGCAATTCATTCAAAGTACAAACAAAATGAGCATGAAAAATGTGAATGAATCAGCTGACAAATAGGGCCTTATAGTCATACAAAATAGGAAAAATCAGCTGGAGTGCGGCAAAAGTTTTTCCATTGACTCACATCTTCTTCTTCTCTATCTATAAAAGGATGATACCATGACTCACTCATCAACGCAGAGCCAAAACTACTAGGCCTATGAACATGAAATTTCGTATGAACAATCTTTATAGGATTTCACCGTGCAATAAGAAAGGATTTTTCAAAATTCGCAATTTTAGGGGTGTTTTTAGGGGGTTAAAGTTTTGCCCATTCAAAGCACGGGTACATGGCTAGCTAGCTTACTGGGATCTTTTAATCATATGGAAAATAATTTGATATTTTCCGATTTGCTGTACACGCTGTTTCGATGGACAAGCTGTTAGTGTCTTTTGCAAAACATCATTCACCTAACCTACTGAACTTGCCGGCCAAACAGCTTAAAGGAACAGCTGATAGAAGTCAACAGTTTTTAATCATATGGCAGGCACCTTAGCGGCGTTATTTACGCTGTCTGGAAAGCAAAAACTTTGCATGTAGGATGCAGTCGTAGCCTTGCAGTATTTAGGAAAGATGACTGGGTATGATGAAATGTAATTATGCCGGGTTGATGACATTTGTTAACCAAAGCAGCTAGAAATTTGAAATGCAGCCTCAGTGGGAGGTGGCGAATAATAAAGTAAAAAGCTAGCTTCTACCCTTATAGTCGTAGTAGGTTTAAATTTGAAATGTAACCTCAGTGGGAAGTGACAAATAATAAAATCAAGAATGAGAACGCAGCAACGCGCGTCGGGCCAGCTAGTATAATATGTATAGAGATATAGTTAACTTATTACACTACTCAATGCAGTACCTATGACTCAATACCTATCTTGAATATTATCCAGCTGTTTTTCCTATATTGTACGGCTATAAGACCCTATTTGTCAGCTGATTTTTCCTATCTAGTATGGTAAAGAGGCACTTTCCATATGTGACAATCTATGGAAAGTAGCTAATTTCTACCAAGTGTAACAAAATAAGTTATTTGTGCATCTAGGGACTAAAGTGAAAATTTCTCCCTGAGGGAGAAAAAGTACTTTAGACCTGTGATGCACACAAAGTTTTCCTCCACCGACAGCAATAACTATAACAATGTATAATTTTTCTGTGCAGACGCTCATAGTGATCTGTCCTAGATGAACTCTCTCGTAGAGATGACGTTGGACTCACAATCGAAATACAGCGTTTTCCTAGATAGAAATATTCCAAAGAGCGCAATACAGCTCTCGTAAATTTTCCTCTACTGTGTACGACAATTCAACAGTGTTGCAATATTAGTAGGGCAGAGTGCCGATTCTGGGCCAGTTTAACGGCGGTTAACTAACCATGATTAAATTTTAACGGCCGTTAAATTTAACCTAACTTAATTTAACATAGGAAAACCTAATTTAACGGCCCAGTTGAATTTTAACGGCGGTTAAATTTTAACGGTGGTTTTAACACTGGTTTTAACGCTGGTTTTAACGGTGGTTAACTAACGATGGTTAAATTTTAAAGGTGATTAACTAACGAGGGTTAAATAAACAGATTCTAAAAATTTTCATTTGAAATTAAATGCATAAATTTATGTAGCTCACCAAGGCGTTCCAATTGCATGTATCAAACACTCCGATGAATAAAATAAAAAAAAAATAAAAAATAAAAAAATAAAAAAAAATTAATTATCATTAATATTATCATGTAGTAGGGGAGGGTGAGGGTTCCGTCTCAGTTTTTCTTTAACCTGAAATTTAAGGTTAACCTCAACCAACCCATCCAAACCTAACCTAACCTGAAATAGGTAAGTCCAAGTCAAATCAACGCAATCTATCCGATCCCCAAAATTCCCATTTTCACGGGAGCTAAAAATCACGAAAAATTTTGAACTTTTTAACCCCTGAAGGGAATTTTAATTTGAAGACGCCATCTTTTTCAGCCTTGGAAGGCATCCCAAATTCATGTATCAAATACCATTTTCCGATCACGATTAATTGGGGAAAATAATAATAAAATTTAACCTTAAATTTAAGGTTAACCTAAATCAACTATCCAAACCTGAAATAGGTATAGCTGTATAGTTGTATAGTCGAATCAACGCAATCTATCCGATCTCGAAAATTCCCATTTTCACGGGAGCTAAAAATCACAAAAAAATTTGAACCAAATCTGCTATTTTAACCCGTGAAGGGAATTTTAATTTGAAGACGCCATCTTGTTCAACCTTCCAAGACACCTCAAATTCATGTATCAAGTACAATTTTCCGATCACGATTAATTGGGGAAAAATAATAATAAAATTTAACCTTAAATTTAACCTTAATCAACGCAATCTATCTGATCTCCAAAATTCACATTTTCATGGGAGCTAAAAATCACGGAAAAATTTTAATGGTGGTTAAATTTTAATGGTGGTTTTAACACTAGTTTTAATGTTGGTTTTAACGGTGGTTATAACGGAGATCAGTCACCAACTGATTAGCAATCTCATACTATCACTTACCCAGTGGTTTGGAACCCACCTAAAATAAAGTTTATTAGATGGTTCCATCTTGTTCAAATTTCCAAGGCAATTCAATTTCATGTATTAAACACTCTCATGTATCAATTGACATCCCCATTTTCCCCTTTCTCTTATTTTTTCCCCTTTAAATTAAATAAGTTGGTAACTGATGAGTTGGTAAATCTATCAATTTGAATGATAACCAATGAGATGGGAAATGGGGTATATATATCAATATTTATGGCTAACAAGATAGCTGATATTTCAATCAAATTGGGAAGGTTGAAAATAGAGTATAATGTGAAGGCTTATGGATCTTCATACACTTCTCACCTAATATCTGTGGGGATCTATTATGTCTGGGTGGGGGGAATGACAATGTTAAGGTATATATCGACTGACAGGATAGTTAATCTTTTAATTGAATTGATTATTAGAACTATTGGAGAGTATCAATATAATATGAAGGCTTGTGAATCCACCTTTTCCACCTCCCACTTCATGTCTGTGAAGACTTCTGATAAACAGTAAGTTGGATAATAATGTTATTGAATTATTGCTAACTGATGAGATGGTAAATCTATTAATTTAAATGATAACCAATTGATTATTAGAACTATTGGAGAGTATCAATATAATGTGAAGGCTTGTGAATCCACCCTTTCCCCTTCCCACTTCATGTCAGTGAAGACCTCTGATAAACAGTAAGTTGGATAATAATGTTATTGAATTATTGCTAACTGATGAGATGGTAAATCTATTAATTTGAATGATAACCAATGAGAAATAGGGTATATATCAATATTATTTGTGACTAATAAGATAGTTGATATTTCAATCAAATTGGCAAGATAGGAAATAGAGTATAATGTGAAAGCTTATTCCTTCTCATCCAGATCTTACCCAATGTCTGTGAGAACAGACCTATCATATCATACCTATCATATAATTTACACACCTACACACCTACATAGGTACCTACACCTACATTTATGCACTTACATAGGTACCTACATTTACACACCTACACACCTACATAGGTACCTACACCTACATTTATGCACCTACATAGGTACCTACATTTACACACCTACACACCTACATAGGTACCTACACCTACATTTATGCACCTACATAGGTACCTACATTTACACACCTACACACCTACATAGGTACCTACACCTACATTTATGCACCTACATAGGTACCTACATTTACACACCTACACACCAAATAGGTACCTACATCTACATTTATGCACCTACATAGGTACCTACATTTATACACCTACACAGGTTTAGGTTTCTACACCTATATACATTAAGCTAGGTTTAGGTACCTACATCTACATTTTGATGGGTTCAGGCATGAGGCTCATGCCTGAGCCCATCTAAATGTATATGTAGGTAGCTAAACCCACATAAATTAACTTAGGTTCAGCCACCTACACCTACATGCATTAACCTACACCTACATGAAAAACAAATTAACTAATGATGAATCTGAAATCAATCAAATGTATTGTATTATTCAGTTGCAATGATAGTAATTGTTCCCCAATTGTATAATATATTTAAGACAAAAATAGTTAGAAAGTTATAGTTTTCATTGAAAGTTGTATATTAAAATTGAATGTGTTATCTCAAATGTATCCATCTTTGCATGCAAGTATAGATTGGATTTTGAATTGATTATAGGGTGGAAAGGGGACCCTGATAGGTCTTCAATGGATAAGACTGCTTGAGTTGTACTCCTCTGTGTATTTCAACTTCATACCCAATATAGTGTTACTGATATACTTGATTACAGGTTGGAGGGGTGGGGTCTGGGGGTACCCCCCAGACCCAGGGTAGTTTAGGTTGAGTTCAGTAGATGAAAAGTCTCTGTTCAAGAGACTCACACATTCATTCGTTTTAATGCAAATTCAAATATAATTGATGTTGAGGGTCATAAAACAGTAATTTCCCTTTAGTTTTCACTGAAATTCAGTTAATAAATTGAGCAGAAGTAGTTCTATAAATCATTGCATTCATGAATAGATTCACCATCTCTTCAGTCATAAATATAAATGGATTAGTCATCTCATCCATCTATAAATTAATTAGGAAGCATGTGGAAATGATAGAGGCTCACATTATAGGTGTATTGGGAATTTAAACTTTGAAAAAGTAATCATCCTGCTGTCTTGCTAGTGACCAATAATATTACATACATATATCCTTAAATTTAGTATATCATTCCCTCAGTCTTCAATGTAAATGATAGATTAAACATCTCCCAGCTGTCAATGTAATTAAAAGATCTCATCAACCATCAATTAATACATTATGTACATCAGTAATATAATATGCACACCCTAACATTTACTATGAACCTATTTACCATCTCCTCAGTCATTAATGTACTTATCAATTTCCCCAGCAACCAATTCTACATTGTCAACTTGTCAGTCACTTAACATGTAATACCCTATTCCCCATCTCCTCAACAAACCACATTTTCAGTTAAATTAATAGATAAACCTTTACATTGGTCATCAATGTGATTAATAAATTCAGAAGCATGTAGAAATTACAGGGGTGCATGTTATGGGTGTTTTGAAAAGTTGGACTGAAATAAGTACCCTACCATCTTTGAATTCAATTAAAATATTTGTCATTTTTTAGCTGCTGATGTAATCTTTTATGAGTCTCCAACTCAATCAATGTCATCTATTGAGTCACCAATTCAATAAATTCATTGATCATTTCATTAGGTAGCATGTGAGACTATCCACTACATCTCAATCTCCTTGAACATCAATGATAAACTAGTCAGCCATCATTTCAATTGAAAGATTTTCCATCTCATCAGAAACCAATAAAATTAACAGCTCCACCATCTTGTTATTCAATGGAAAAAGATTAGCTGTCTCATCAGCCCTCACCTCTATTATAGATTGCTTATCTTGTCAGTTGCAAATTTAATTAAAATATTAGCTATCTTTTCACTCACCATTTAAATCAGTCATAAACAGAGTATCAACTATCTTGTTGGCTACTAATAAAATATAATATCAATATACTCTCTTCCTCATTTGCATACACACCAATGTAATTGAAAGATTAGTCATCTTATCAGTAATCAATTTAATAGATTACATTTTAATCTACCCTAACATTTTGTACATATATCACCATTTACTAAATCTCCAGCCACCAGTGTAATTAATTGATTAGTCTCAAATTCAATTAATAGACCTACTATCTCATCAGTTATCAATGAAATTAATAGAATGGGTGGAGTGTGGAGAGCCCCCACATTATGGGTGTAATGGGAATTTGAACTTTAACAATAAGTATCCTGTACCAATATACTCTCTTCCTCATCAATTGCAATTGATAGATTAGTCATCTTGTCAGGAATCAATTTAATAAATTACATTTTAATGTACCTTACATTTTGTACATATATCACCATTTACTAAATCCTCAGCCACCAGCTATCATCTTGTTAGTAACCAATAAAATCGATAGATTGGTCATCTTCTGTTACAAAATCATTCATTTATTCAAAACACAATAAAGTAAAGATATAACAGTCATAGCCCACTAATGCTTCCTTCACAAATTTTCTATGAAAAATCTAAATTTTATGTTATATCCAATTTGAACTTGAGAATTCCACTTTGAATATAACTACTGATTTTTCCAAAACAAAAAAAAAAAAAAATGAATTATAAGCATAGCACTAATGCAGCCCAATGGTTCAGAAAAATTGGGATATTTGAGTTTTATTCAGATTTAAGAGTTATAATCAATAAGTTCTAACATACCATATTCATTCAAATTCAATAATTGGTCATCTCATCAGTTTCATTTTTTTTTTTTTTGTTTTTCATCAACAGAAACTAGTGTGTGATGCAAGAATTTGAACTACCTTGGTGAGCAGAATTGATCCAATTTCTAAATAAATATCCCCCTATCGCCTCAAGCACCAGTGTAGTTAATCATCTCATCATTTATCAATTCAATTAATACATTGGGAAGTAAGTGGAAATGAGTTGTCTCATCAGTAACCTATTAAATGAATGGTTTAGCCCGTTTATCAGTTATCAATAATAAAATATTTATGTAACTTAACACTCAGTATATAACTATTTGCTATATCCCCTGTTACCAGTGTAATTAATAGATAAAGCATCTTATCACCAATAATACACGTATACCCTCAAATCCAGTATAATTTGTCATATCTTCTTGGTAACCAATATGTCATCTCATCAGTTATCAATTCAATGGATAAATTGGGAAGCAAGTAGAATTGACAGAAGTTCATATGTATTTTGGAAAGTTGACAATCTTGTCAGTCATCAATAATATTGAAATATACCCTAACATCTCCATTTCTTCCACCCAGACCTGATAGATCCACACAGACATGAAGTGGGAGGTGGATGAAGAGGTTGATTTACAAGCCTTTACATTATATAGTATTTATATTGAATTCTATTTTCTATCTTGCTAATAACCAATTGAAAGATTAGCTATCCTGTCAGCTACCAATATTGATATATATCCAATCAAAACAAATTCAGCAAATTGTATATAATACTAACGTTATATATAAAGATTCATTTGAATTATGAAATGTACCCAATTGATTATAAAGCTATTTCTATTGAATCAACAAACATAGGCTATATTTGCTTGTGCAGATCATTCTCATCTCATTGGTTACCATTCAAATTAATAGATCAACCTCAATCACCAACTTATATTACCCATCTTATCAGTTACCAATGATTTAATAGCATTATTTTTTCATGCACCTGTATCTGATTAAGAGAGGTATCTACTGTTCAGGTTGACGGTGAAGA
This sequence comes from Conomelus anceps, assembly GCA_948455865.1. NCBI lineage: Eukaryota > Metazoa > Arthropoda > Insecta > Hemiptera > Delphacidae > Conomelus > Conomelus anceps. The sequence continues at coordinate 59,361,059 of OX418217.1, read as the reverse complement.
CTGGATAAAAATGTGGTTTGCAAGCCTTTATATAGTGCTGGCTTGAATTTGAACCGACTTGATTATCTGAACAAGATGGGGATTGTGCAGATTTGCATCTTAATTAAACGTATACCTGAATTTTAGTATATCTCCTCAAACAATAATGTAATTAATGCATCAATCATCAGTTCAATTAGCCTTTTTGTCTATATGATATTGATATATTTCCCATCTTGTAAAATCATCATTGAAATTAAAATATTAGCCATCTTATCAACCACAAATAATATAATATTGATACATACCCTAACATTCTCACAGACATTGGGTAAGATCTGGATGAGAAGGAATAAGCTTTCACATTATACTCTATTTCCTATCTTGCCAATTTGATTGAAATATCAACTATCTTATTAGTCACAAATAATATTGATATATACCCTATTTCTCATTGGTTATCATTCAAATTAATAGATTTACCATCTCATCAGTTAGCAATAATTCAATAACATTATTATCCAACTTACTGTTTATCAGAGGTCTTCACTGACATGAAGTGGGAAGGGGAAAGGGTGGATTCACAAGCCTTCACATTATATTGATACTCTCCAATAGTTCTAATAATCAATTGGTTATCATTTAAATTAATAGATTTACCATCTCATCAGTTAGCAATAATTCAATAACATTATTATCCAACTTACTGTTTATCAGAAGTCTTCACAGACATGAAGTGGGAGGTGGAAAAGGTGGATTCACAAGCCTTCATATTATATTGATACTCTCCAATAGTTCTAATAATCAATTCAATTAAAAGATTAACTATCCTGTCAGTCGATATATACCTTAACATTGTCATTCCCCCCACCCAGACATAATAGATCCCCACAGATATTAGGTGAGAAGTGTATGAAGATCCATAAGCCTTCACATTATACTCTATTTTCAACCTTCCCAATTTGATTGAAATATCAGCTATCTTGTTAGCCATAAATATTGATATATATACCCCATTTCCCATCTCATTGGTTATCATTCAAATTGATAGATTTACCAACTCATCAGTTACCAACTTATTTAATTTAAAGGGGAAAAAATAAGAGAAAGGGGAAAATGGGGATGTCAATTGATACATGAGAGTGTTTAATACATGAAATTGAATTGCCTTGGAAATTTGAACAAGATGGAACCATCTAATAAACTTTATTTTAGGTGGGTTCCAAACCACTGGGTAAGTGATAGTATGAGATTGCTAATCAGTTGGTGACTGATCTCCGTTATAACCACCGTTAAAACCAACATTAAAACTAGTGTTAAAACCACCATTAAAATTTAACCACCATTAAAATTTTTCCGTGATTTTTAGCTCCCATGAAAATGTGAATTTTGGAGATCAGATAGATTGCGTTGATTAAGGTTAAATTTAAGGTTAAATTTTATTATTATTTTTCCCCAATTAATCGTGATCGGAAAATTGTACTTGATACATGAATTTGAGGTGTCTTGGAAGGTTGAACAAGATGGCGTCTTCAAATTAAAATTCCCTTCACGGGTTAAAATAGCAGATTTGGTTCAAATTTTTTTGTGATTTTTAGCTCCCGTGAAAATGGGAATTTTCGAGATCGGATAGATTGCGTTGATTCGACTATACAACTATACAGCTATACCTATTTCAGGTTTGGATAGTTGATTTAGGTTAACCTTAAATTTAAGGTTAAATTTTATTATTATTTTCCCCAATTAATCGTGATCGGAAAATGGTATTTGATACATGAATTTGGGATGCCTTCCAAGGCTGAAAAAGATGGCGTCTTCAAATTAAAATTCCCTTCAGGGGTTAAAAAGTTCAAAATTTTTCGTGATTTTTAGCTCCCGTGAAAATGGGAATTTTGGGGATCGGATAGATTGCGTTGATTTGACTTGGACTTACCTATTTCAGGTTAGGTTAGGTTTGGATGGGTTGGTTGAGGTTAACCTTAAATTTCAGGTTAAAGAAAAACTGAGACGGAACCCTCACCCTCCCCTACTACATGATAATATTAATGATAATTAATTTTTTTTTATTTTTTTATTTTTTATTTTTTTTTTATTTTATTCATCGGAGTGTTTGATACATGCAATTGGAACGCCTTGGTGAGCTACATAAATTTATGCATTTAATTTCAAATGAAAATTTTTAGAATCTGTTTATTTAACCCTCGTTAGTTAATCACCTTTAAAATTTAACCATCGTTAGTTAACCACCGTTAAAACCAGCGTTAAAACCAGTGTTAAAACCACCGTTAAAATTTAACCGCCGTTAAAATTCAACTGGGCCGTTAAATTAGGTTTTCCTATGTTAAATTAAGTTAGGTTAAATTTAACGGCCGTTAAAATTTAATCATGGTTAGTTAACCGCCGTTAAACTGGCCCAGAATCGGCACTCTGCCCTACTAATATTGCAACACTGTTGAATTGTCGTACACAGTAGAGGAAAATTTACGAGAGCTGTATTGCGCTCTTTGGAATATTTCTATCTAGGAAAACGCTGTATTTCGATTGTGAGTCCAACGTCATCTCTACGAGAGAGTTCATCTAGGACAGATCACTATGAGCGTCTGCACAGAAAAATTATACATTGTTATAGTTATTGCTGTCGGTGGAGGAAAACTTTGTGTGCATCACAGGTCTAAAGTACTTTTTCTCCCTCAGGGAGAAATTTTCACTTTAGTCCCTAGATGCACAAATAACTTATTTTGTTACACTTGGTAGAAATTAGCTACTTTCCATAGATTGTCACATATGGAAAGTGCCTCTTTACCATACTAGATAGGAAAAATCAGCTGACAAATAGGGTCTTATAGCCGTACAATATAGGAAAAACAGCTGGATAATATTCAAGATAGGTATTGAGTCATAGGTACTGCATTGAGTAGTGTAATAAGTTAACTATATCTCTATACATATTATACTAGCTGGCCCGACGCGCGTTGCTGCGTTCTCATTCTTGATTTTATTATTTGTCACTTCCCACTGAGGTTACATTTCAAATTTAAACCTACTACGACTATAAGGGTAGAAGCTAGCTTTTTACTTTATTATTCGCCACCTCCCACTGAGGCTGCATTTCAAATTTCTAGCTGCTTTGGTTAACAAATGTCATCAACCCGGCATAATTACATTTCATCATACCCAGTCATCTTTCCTAAATACTGCAAGGCTACGACTGCATCCTACATGCAAAGTTTTTGCTTTCCAGACAGCGTAAATAACGCCGCTAAGGTGCCTGCCATATGATTAAAAACTGTTGACTTCTATCAGCTGTTCCTTTAAGCTGTTTGGCCGGCAAGTTCAGTAGGTTAGGTGAATGATGTTTTGCAAAAGACACTAACAGCTTGTCCATCGAAACAGCGTGTACAGCAAATCGGAAAATATCAAATTATTTTCCATATGATTAAAAGATCCCAGTAAGCTAGCTAGCCATGTACCCGTGCTTTGAATGGGCAAAACTTTAACCCCCTAAAAACACCCCTAAAATTGCGAATTTTGAAAAATCCTTTCTTATTGCACGGTGAAATCCTATAAAGATTGTTCATACGAAATTTCATGTTCATAGGCCTAGTAGTTTTGGCTCTGCGTTGATGAGTGAGTCATGGTATCATCCTTTTATAGATAGAGAAGAAGAAGATGTGAGTCAATGGAAAAACTTTTGCCGCACTCCAGCTGATTTTTCCTATTTTGTATGACTATAAGGCCCTATTTGTCAGCTGATTCATTCACATTTTTCATGCTCATTTTGTTTGTACTTTGAATGAATTGCATATTATCCAGCTGATTGCATCATGCCCTTCTATCAAGTGTAACAAAAAATATCGTACATTACACGGCTGTAAACTTTTGCCGGTTCTCTCATATTCACGTTGGAGATGGTAAATCTATTAATTTGAATGATAACCAATGAGAAATAGGGTATATATCAATATTATTTGTGACTAATAAGATAGTTGATATTTCAATCAAATTGGCAAGATAGGAAATAGAGTATAATGTGAAAGCTTATTCCTTCTCATCCAGATCTTACCCAATGTCTGTGAGAATGTTAGGGTATGTATCAATATTATATTATTTGTGGTTGATAAGATGGCTAATATTTTAATTTCAATGATGATTTTACAAGATGGGAAATATATCAATATCATATAGACAAAAAGGCTAATTGAACTGATGATTGATGCATTAATTACATTATTGTTTGAGGAGATATACTAAAATTCAGGTATACGTTTAATTAAGATGCAAATCTGCACAATCCCCATCTTGTTCAGATAATCAAGTCGGTTCAAATTCAAGCCAGCACTATATAAAGGCTTGCAAACCACATTTTTATCCAGTCTTCACCGTCAACCTGAACAGTAGATACCTCTCTTAATCAGATACAGGTGCATGAAAAAATAATGCTATTAAATCATTGGTAACTGATAAGATGGGTAATATAAGTTGGTGATTGAGGTTGATCTATTAATTTGAATGGTAACCAATGAGATGAGAATGATCTGCACAAGCAAATATAGCCTATGTTTGTTGATTCAATAGAAATAGCTTTATAATCAATTGGGTACATTTCATAATTCAAATGAATCTTTATATATAACGTTAGTATTATATACAATTTGCTGAATTTGTTTTGATTGGATATATATCAATATTGGTAGCTGACAGGATAGCTAATCTTTCAATTGGTTATTAGCAAGATAGAAAATAGAATTCAATATAAATACTATATAATGTAAAGGCTTGTAAATCAACCTCTTCATCCACCTCCCACTTCATGTCTGTGTGGATCTATCAGGTCTGGGTGGAAGAAATGGAGATGTTAGGGTATATTTCAATATTATTGATGACTGACAAGATTGTCAACTTTCCAAAATACATATGAACTTCTGTCAATTCTACTTGCTTCCCAATTTATCCATTGAATTGATAACTGATGAGATGACATATTGGTTACCAAGAAGATATGACAAATTATACTGGATTTGAGGGTATACGTGTATTATTGGTGATAAGATGCTTTATCTATTAATTACACTGGTAACAGGGGATATAGCAAATAGTTATATACTGAGTGTTAAGTTACATAAATATTTTATTATTGATAACTGATAAACGGGCTAAACCATTCATTTAATAGGTTACTGATGAGACAACTCATTTCCACTTACTTCCCAATGTATTAATTGAATTGATAAATGATGAGATGATTAACTACACTGGTGCTTGAGGCGATAGGGGGATATTTATTTAGAAATTGGATCAATTCTGCTCACCAAGGTAGTTCAAATTCTTGCATCACACACTAGTTTCTGTTGATGAAAAACAAAAAAAAAAATGAAACTGATGAGATGACCAATTATTGAATTTGAATGAATATGGTATGTTAGAACTTATTGATTATAACTCTTAAATCTGAATAAAACTCAAATATCCCAATTTTTCTGAACCATTGGGCTGCATTAGTGCTATGCTTATAATTCATTTTTTTTTTTTTTTGTTTTGGAAAAATCAGTAGTTATATTCAAAGTGGAATTCTCAAGTTCAAATTGGATATAACATAAAATTTAGATTTTTCATAGAAAATTTGTGAAGGAAGCATTAGTGGGCTATGACTGTTATATCTTTACTTTATTGTGTTTTGAATAAATGAATGATTTTGTAACAGAAGATGACCAATCTATCGATTTTATTGGTTACTAACAAGATGATAGCTGGTGGCTGAGGATTTAGTAAATGGTGATATATGTACAAAATGTAAGGTACATTAAAATGTAATTTATTAAATTGATTCCTGACAAGATGACTAATCTATCAATTGCAATTGATGAGGAAGAGAGTATATTGGTACAGGATACTTATTGTTAAAGTTCAAATTCCCATTACACCCATAATGTGGGGGCTCTCCACACTCCACCCATTCTATTAATTTCATTGATAACTGATGAGATAGTAGGTCTATTAATTGAATTTGAGACTAATCAATTAATTACACTGGTGGCTGGAGATTTAGTAAATGGTGATATATGTACAAAATGTTAGGGTAGATTAAAATGTAATCTATTAAATTGATTACTGATAAGATGACTAATCTTTCAATTACATTGGTGTGTATGCAAATGAGGAAGAGAGTATATTGATATTATATTTTATTAGTAGCCAACAAGATAGTTGATACTCTGTTTATGACTGATTTAAATGGTGAGTGAAAAGATAGCTAATATTTTAATTAAATTTGCAACTGACAAGATAAGCAATCTATAATAGAGGTGAGGGCTGATGAGACAGCTAATCTTTTTCCATTGAATAACAAGATGGTGGAGCTGTTAATTTTATTGGTTTCTGATGAGATGGAAAATCTTTCAATTGAAATGATGGCTGACTAGTTTATCATTGATGTTCAAGGAGATTGAGATGTAGTGGATAGTCTCACATGCTACCTAATGAAATGATCAATGAATTTATTGAATTGGTGACTCAATAGATGACATTGATTGAGTTGGAGACTCATAAAAGATTACATCAGCAGCTAAAAAATGACAAATATTTTAATTGAATTCAAAGATGGTAGGGTACTTATTTCAGTCCAACTTTTCAAAACACCCATAACATGCACCCCTGTAATTTCTACATGCTTCTGAATTTATTAATCACATTGATGACCAATGTAAAGGTTTATCTATTAATTTAACTGAAAATGTGGTTTGTTGAGGAGATGGGGAATAGGGTATTACATGTTAAGTGACTGACAAGTTGACAATGTAGAATTGGTTGCTGGGGAAATTGATAAGTACATTAATGACTGAGGAGATGGTAAATAGGTTCATAGTAAATGTTAGGGTGTGCATATTATATTACTGATGTACATAATGTATTAATTGATGGTTGATGAGATCTTTTAATTACATTGACAGCTGGGAGATGTTTAATCTATCATTTACATTGAAGACTGAGGGAATGATATACTAAATTTAAGGATATATGTATGTAATATTATTGGTCACTAGCAAGACAGCAGGATGATTACTTTTTCAAAGTTTAAATTCCCAATACACCTATAATGTGAGCCTCTATCATTTCCACATGCTTCCTAATTAATTTATAGATGGATGAGATGACTAATCCATTTATATTTATGACTGAAGAGATGGTGAATCTATTCATGAATGCAATGATTTATAGAACTACTTCTGCTCAATTTATTAACTGAATTTCAGTGAAAACTAAAGGGAAATTACTGTTTTATGACCCTCAACATCAATTATATTTGAATTTGCATTAAAACGAATGAATGTGTGAGTCTCTTGAACAGAGACTTTTCATCTACTGAACTCAACCTAAACTACCCTGGGTCTGGGGGGTACCCCCAGACCCCACCCCTCCAACCTGTAATCAAGTATATCAGTAACACTATATTGGGTATGAAGTTGAAATACACAGAGGAGTACAACTCAAGCAGTCTTATCCATTGAAGACCTATCAGGGTCCCCTTTCCACCCTATAATCAATTCAAAATCCAATCTATACTTGCATGCAAAGATGGATACATTTGAGATAACACATTCAATTTTAATATACAACTTTCAATGAAAACTATAACTTTCTAACTATTTTTGTCTTAAATATATTATACAATTGGGGAACAATTACTATCATTGCAACTGAATAATACAATACATTTGATTGATTTCAGATTCATCATTAGTTAATTTGTTTTTCATGTAGGTGTAGGTTAATGCATGTAGGTGTAGGTGGCTGAACCTAAGTTAATTTATGTGGGTTTAGCTACCTACATATACATTTAGATGGGCTCAGGCATGAGCCTCATGCCTGAACCCATCAAAATGTAGATGTAGGTACCTAAACCTAGCTTAATGTATATAGGTGTAGAAACCTAAACCTGTGTAGGTGTATAAATGTAGGTACCTATGTAGGTGCATAAATGTAGATGTAGGTACCTATTTGGTGTGTAGGTGTGTAAATGTAGGTACCTATGTAGGTGCATAAATGTAGGTGTAGGTACCTATGTAGGTGTGTAGGTGTGTAAATGTAGGTACCTATGTAGGTGCATAAATGTAGGTGTAGGTACCTATGTAGGTGTGTAGGTGTGTAAATGTAGGTACCTATGTAGGTGCATAAACGTAGGTGTAGGTACCTATGTAGGTGTGTAGGTGTGTAAATGTAGGTACCTATGTAAGTGCATAAATGTAGGTGTAGGTACCTATGTAGGTGTGTAGGTGTGTAAATTATATGATAGGTATGATATGATAGGTCTTCAATGGATAAGACTGCTTGAGTTGTACTCCTCTGTGTATTTCAACTTCATACCCAATATAGTGTTACTGATATACTTGATTACAGGTTGGAGGGGTGGGGTCTGGGGGTACCCCCCAGACCCAGGGTAGTTTAGGTTGAGTTCAGTAGATGAAAAGTCTCTGTTCAAGAGACTCACACATTCATTCGTTTTAATGCAAATTCAAATATAATTGATGTTGAGGGTCATAAAACAGTAATTTCCCTTTAGTTTTCACTGAAATTCAGTTAATAAATTGAGCAGAAGTAGTTCTATAAATCATTGCATTCATGAATAGATTCACCATCTCTTCAGTCATAAATATAAATGGATTAGTCATCTCATCCATCTATAAATTAATTAGGAAGCATGTGGAAATGATAGAGGCTCACATTATAGGTGTATTGGGAATTTAAACTTTGAAAAAGTAATCATCCTGCTGTCTTGCTAGTGACCAATAATATTACATACATATATCCTTAAATTTAGTATATCATTCCCTCAGTCTTCAATGTAAATGATAGATTAAACATCTCCCAGCTGTCAATGTAATTAAAAGATCTCATCAACCATCAATTAATACATTATGTACATCAGTAATATAATATGCACACCCTAACATTTACTATGAACCTATTTACCATCTCCTCAGTCATTAATGTACTTATCAATTTCCCCAGCAACCAATTCTACATTGTCAACTTGTCAGTCACTTAACATGTAATACCCTATTCCCCATCTCCTCAACAAACCACATTTTCAGTTAAATTAATAGATAAACCTTTACATTGGTCATCAATGTGATTAATAAATTCAGAAGCATGTAGAAATTACAGGGGTGCATGTTATGGGTGTTTTGAAAAGTTGGACTGAAATAAGTACCCTACCATCTTTGAATTCAATTAAAATATTTGTCATTTTTTAGCTGCTGATGTAATCTTTTATGAGTCTCCAACTCAATCAATGTCATCTATTGAGTCACCAATTCAATAAATTCATTGATCATTTCATTAGGTAGCATGTGAGACTATCCACTACATCTCAATCTCCTTGAACATCAATGATAAACTAGTCAGCCATCATTTCAATTGAAAGATTTTCCATCTCATCAGAAACCAATAAAATTAACAGCTCCACCATCTTGTTATTCAATGGAAAAAGATTAGCTGTCTCATCAGCCCTCACCTCTATTATAGATTGCTTATCTTGTCAGTTGCAAATTTAATTAAAATATTAGCTATCTTTTCACTCACCATTTAAATCAGTCATAAACAGAGTATCAACTATCTTGTTGGCTACTAATAAAATATAATATCAATATACTCTCTTCCTCATTTGCATACACACCAATGTAATTGAAAGATTAGTCATCTTATCAGTAATCAATTTAATAGATTACATTTTAATCTACCCTAACATTTTGTACATATATCACCATTTACTAAATCTCCAGCCACCAGTGTAATTAATTGATTAGTCTCAAATTCAATTAATAGACCTACTATCTCATCAGTTATCAATGAAATTAATAGAATGGGTGGAGTGTGGAGAGCCCCCACATTATGGGTGTAATGGGAATTTGAACTTTAACAATAAGTATCCTGTACCAATATACTCTCTTCCTCATCAATTGCAATTGATAGATTAGTCATCTTGTCAGGAATCAATTTAATAAATTACATTTTAATGTACCTTACATTTTGTACATATATCACCATTTACTAAATCCTCAGCCACCAGCTATCATCTTGTTAGTAACCAATAAAATCGATAGATTGGTCATCTTCTGTTACAAAATCATTCATTTATTCAAAACACAATAAAGTAAAGATATAACAGTCATAGCCCACTAATGCTTCCTTCACAAATTTTCTATGAAAAATCTAAATTTTATGTTATATCCAATTTGAACTTGAGAATTCCACTTTGAATATAACTACTGATTTTTCCAAAACAAAAAAAAAAAAAAATGAATTATAAGCATAGCACTAATGCAGCCCAATGGTTCAGAAAAATTGGGATATTTGAGTTTTATTCAGATTTAAGAGTTATAATCAATAAGTTCTAACATACCATATTCATTCAAATTCAATAATTGGTCATCTCATCAGTTTCATTTTTTTTTTTGTTTTTCATCAACAGAAACTAGTGTGTGATGCAAGAATTTGAACTACCTTGGTGAGCAGAATTGATCCAATTTCTAAATAAATATCCCCCTATCGCCTCAAGCACCAGTGTAGTTAATCATCTCATCATTTATCAATTCAATTAATACATTGGGAAGTAAGTGGAAATGAGTTGTCTCATCAGTAACCTATTAAATGAATGGTTTAGCCCGTTTATCAGTTATCAATAATAAAATATTTATGTAACTTAACACTCAGTATATAACTATTTGCTATATCCCCTGTTACCAGTGTAATTAATAGATAAAGCATCTTATCACCAATAATACACGTATACCCTCAAATCCAGTATAATTTGTCATATCTTCTTGGTAACCAATATGTCATCTCATCAGTTATCAATTCAATGGATAAATTGGGAAGCAAGTAGAATTGACAGAAGTTCATATGTATTTTGGAAAGTTGACAATCTTGTCAGTCATCAATAATATTGAAATATACCCTAACATCTCCATTCCTTCCACCCAGACCTGATAGATCCACACAGACATGAAGTGGGAGGTGGATGAAGAGGTTGATTTACAACCCTTTACATTATATAGTATTTATATTGAATTCTATTTTCTATCTTGCTAATAACCAATTGAAAGATTAGCTATCCTGTCAGCTACCAATATTGATATATATCCAATCAAAACAAATTCAGCAAATTGTATATAATACTAACGTTATATATAAAGATTCATTTGAATTATGAAATGTACCCAATTGATTATAAAGCTATTTCTATTGAATCAACAAACATAGGCTATATTTGCTTGTGCAGATCATTCTCATCTCATTGGTTACCATTCAAATTAATAGATCAACCTCAATCACCAACTTATATTACCCATCTTATCAGTTACCAATGATTTAATAGCATTATTTTTTCATGCACCTGTATCTGATTAAGAGAGGTATCTACTGTTCAGGTTGACGGTGAAGACTGGATAAAAATGTGGTTTGCAAGCCTTTATATAGTGCTAGCTTGAATTTGAACCGACTTGATTATCTGAACAAGATGGGGATTGTGCAGATTTGCATCTTAATTAAACGTATACCTGAATTTTAGTATATCTCCTCAAACAATAATGTAATTAATGCATCAATCATCAGTTCAATTAGCCTTTTTGTCTATATGATATTGATATATTTCCCATCTTGTAAAATCATCATTGAAATTAAAATATTAGCCATCTTATCAACCACAAATAATATAATATTGATACATACCCTAACATTCTCACAGACATTGGGTAAGATCTGGATGAGAAGGAATAAGCTTTCACATTATACTCTATTTCCTATCTTGCCAATTTGATTGAAATATCAACTATCTTATTAGTCACAAATAATATTGATATATACCCTATTTCTCATTGGTTATCATTCAAATTAATAGATTTACCATCTCATCAGTTAGCAATAATTCAATAACATTATTATCCAACTTACTGTTTATCAGAGGTCTTCGCTGACATGAAGTGGGAAGGGGAAAGGGTGGATTCACAAGCCTTCACATTATATTGATACTCTCCAATAGTTCTAATAATCAATTGGTTATCATTTAAATTAATAGATTTACCATCTCATCAGTTAGCAATAATTCAATAACATTATTATCCAACTTACTGTTTATCAGAAGTCTTCACAGACATGAAGTGGGAGGTGGAAAAGGTGGATTCACAAGCCTTCATATTATATTGATACTCTCCAATAGTTCTAATAATCAATTCAATTAAAAGATTAACTATCCTGTCAGTCGATATATACCTTAACATTGTCATTCCCCCCACCCAGACATAATAGATCCCCACAGATATTAGGTGAGAAGTGTATGAAGATCCATAAGCCTTCACATTATACTCTATTTTCAACCTTCCCAATTTGATTGAAATATCAGCTATCTTGTTAGCCATAAATATTGATATATATACCCCATTTCCCATCTCATTGGTTATCATTCAAATTGATAGATTTACCAACTCATCAGTTACCAACTTATTTAATTTAAAGGGGAAAAAATAAGAGAAAGGGGAAAATGGGGATGTCAATTGATACATGAGAGTGTTTAATACATGAAATTGAATTGCCTTGGAAATTTGAACAAGATGGAACCATCTAATAAACTTTATTTTAGGTGGGTTCCAAACCACTGGGTAAGTGATAGTATGAGATTGCTAATCAGTTGGTGACTGATCTCCGTTATAACCACCGTTAAAACCAACATTAAAACTAGTGTTAAAACCACCATTAAAATTTAACCACCATTAAAATTTTTCCGTGATTTTTAGCTCCCGTGAAAATGTGAATTTTGGAGATCGGATAGATTGCATTGATTAAGGTTAAATTTAAGGTTAAATTTTATTATTATTTTTCCCCAATTAATCGTGATCGGAAAATTGTACTTGATACATGAATTTGAGGTGTCTTGGAAGGTTGAACAAGATGGCGTCTTCAAATTAAAATTCCCTTCACGGGTTAAAATAGCAGATTTGGTTCAAATTTTTTTGTGATTTTTAGCTCCCGTGAAAATGGGAATTTTCGAGATACAACTATACAGCTATACCTATTTCAGGTTTGGATAGTTGATTTAGGTTATTCTTAAATTTAAGGTTAAATTTTATTATTATTTTCCCCAATTAATCGTGATCGGAAAATGGTATTTGATACATGAATTTGGGATGCCTTCCAAGGCTGAAAAAGATGGCGTCTTCAAATTAAAATTCCCTTCAGGGGTTAAAAAGTTCAAAATTTTTCGTGATTTTTAGCTCCTGTGAAAATGGGAATTTTGGGGATCGGATAGATTGCGTTGATTTGACTTGGACTTACCTATTTCAGGTTAGGTTAGGTTTGGATGGGTTGGTTGAGGTTAACCTTAAATTTCAGGTTAAAGAAAAACTGAGACGGAACCCTCACCCTCCCCTACTACATGATAATATTAATGATAATTAATTTTTTTTTATTTTTTTATTTTTTATTTTTTTTTAATTTATTCATCGGAGTGTTTGATACATGCAATTGGAACGCCTTGGTGAGCTACATAAATTTATGCATTTAATTTCAAATGAAAATTTTTAGAATCTGTTTATTTAACCCTCGTTAGTTAATCACCTTTAAAATTTAACCATCGTTAGTTAACCACCGTTAAAACCAGCGTTAAAACCAGTGTTAAAACCACCGTTAAAATTTAACCGCCGTTAAAATTCAACTGGGCCGTTAAATTAGGTTTTCCTATGTTAAATTAAGTTAGGTTAAATTTAACGGCCGTTAAAATTTAATCATGGTTAGTTAACCGCCGTTAAACTGGCCCAGAATCGGCACTCTGCCCTACTAATATTCCTTTCTCTTCAATCGCGGCGTTGTCGGACTTCTTTCCATGTTATTCTCATGGGTTTAGAGACTAGAAGTAACTTAATTACGTTTACTCCCTAGGGTGAAAAAGTAAGTGTATAGGATAGTCGCATGGGTACAAAGTAGTACTTTAGTATTCGATTCCAGGAAGTAAAATGCGACTTTAGATAGTAGGTGGAGGAAAAGATTTTTACCATAGACCAATAATTTTATGATTGTTTAAATCAAGATAATGAAGAACCTTTTGGAATTAATTTCCCTGTTCAAGTAGTTTATTTCATTGCAAGCTTGCTTCAAGAAAGTAAGATTTCAAATGGATGAATAAGATGAATATTATTTCATTGAAGATAATAATAAATCAACTTAATACCCAATAGTTCAAAAATAGATCTGGTCAGTATTGCACCTGCAAGTACAGATTTCTTTTGGTTTAGATTAGAAAACAACTTCTTGCTTATAGTGCTTACTGTAGTAGGCAATCAACTATTAGATAAGAATCTACAGTACCGTATATTATCTTCCCATAATTGAATATAGTTTATTATAAGATTCTGTATTGTGTATTTTTGAGTGGTTTGTTTCTATTTTTAGCTGATGAAGCTTCTCTGCAGGAGCAAAAGTCTATATTATAGAGTAGAAATTGGCGATAAGAAAGTGGTGTCAAAACCAAAGACGTTCCACTAGTAGGCTACACGACTAAAACAGCGTACTTTATTCATGCTTGATCAAACCACTGGAATAATGAAGCTATTATAAACAGTAGTAATTTTTCGCCAGGGACTCTAGACAGAACAGAACTCAGGATTTGTTGAAAACAGTATCGAAATTGATATAAAGCGTTAAACATATCAGCTAATTTAAAAATTAGCAAACCCACAACCGGTCGGCAACAAGCAAGAATTCTAGGAGCTATATGGTAGTTTGAGTAAGTTATCCAAGTGATTGATAAGAAGTACAATATTAACATTAAGTTATTGGTAGTAGAAGATAAAATAGTGTATGCAACGACGATTGTATTTTAGCCTCTAAGCTACCTGTTCTCACTTACATCTCACACCTGGTCTAAAGGCAGTCATAATACAATCATTGCATAAACAACCTACTATTTTAGTTATTAATGTGATGAGTAGAAACAAGAAAAGTGTCAGTTCACATTGTAGATTTTTGTTCAACTATTAGTACCTATAGCATAATAATGTTATGGAAAACATTACCTACTATAACTTATTATTTTTATTGCAGTGTAGCTACAACTCAACTCAAGAATATGTCTTATTAGCTCTGAGTGAAATGTTTTCTCTATGATTACTCCAGAATTTATGTTTTGTTTGCTTTCTATTACAATATCTGCAAAATTCTATTAAAAATAGAAAACATTCCAATAAGTTAATGCATTGTGAATTCTACCGTTTTGAATAATCAAGCATTTTATCATATAAACTTAAAAAACACCATAACACGCCATAACGTGAGTTAATTCCCATTTAAAAGTGTTTTTAAGTTTATATTACATATTAGTGGAACCAAGATGGATCTTCAACATCATAATTTTACAAGTGTTTCTAATCTGAAAAGTCTCTCACAACCAAATTGGCTGCCTAAACTATAAATTTGTCACATTTATCAATTGCAAGCAGTTCTGGTACCTCAATATGATATTGATCAATGAAGCTCCTTCTGACACGCTGACAAGATATTGATCAATGAAGTTCCTTCTGACACACTGACACGAAACAAAATTTTGCTGTTTGGCACCTTTTTGAAAAAGATGATTTTTCTAATTTGTATCTCAGTTTACATTTGTGAAAAACGTTTGTCATGAATGAGTTGTGGGTATTGTATTACAAGTATCTTTTTAACTTTTTTTCTGAATTATTCCTTGAAATGCATTTCAAGGCTGAAAAAATGATAAGGCCTAGAGCCCTAGACATAACTACAACATCATTATGTTATGTCACTTCAACAATACGTTTTGAAGATCTGACCTTTAGGCTAGCCTAAAGCCAATGTTACTTGAAATACAATGTCAGTAAATGACAGTTGAAATATTGCCATGAAGCCATGAAGGGCTTCAGAGCATTGTTGAAGTGGATTTTTGCACAACTCTGCAATTGTGTACACGGATTGTCTGAACAACAACCTGGCAGCTGTCCTAAAGTAAACAATTCGATGCTTATTATTCCTTCATCAGCTATCTCACTGTCTCTCCTACCAACATTAGATGTGCTGCTGGGCAATTCTACACTATTCTGGAAAACTCTGGACAAATTATGGATTCTATTATGCAAAGAAAGGAGTCAACAACAACGGCTCTTTAGATCCTAACAAAACTTTTTAAAGACTGTTTTTGCGAGTAGATAGTCAGTGCTGATTTAGGACTCATGATAACAAGTTTACTTATCAATCTTCAATCTGCAACAGTTTTAAGTTCTCCATTCATGACAACTTAAACACAGTACAGTGTTATTTATGCAGTATATGTCTGTTTCAGCATAATATAGTGTGAGAATAACTGTTACAGTAATTGTGATATGATTATTAGTACTAACAGAACTTCTTTGAACTAGTGCATCGATTATTAGTCTGTTTATTGGACATTTATTTATTGTTATTGATCAGCCTACATGAAAGCTACATGAACATTGATTAGTTTTGATCAGTGATTCATTTTTTATTAAAATATTCTTTGCTAGTTTGAGGTTATTGAAGTGTTTATTTGTTAAATTAATTTCTTGAGTGATAATTAGGCTATTAGTGTCTTCTTCAAGTGAATTGTGTAAATAAAGTTTGCGGTTTCTTTCAAGTGTTGCCAGCATCATTTTGTAGTGATAGAAACTGTAACATTATCCCTCTTCTCTCACATACATAATAGTACCCTGCAATAAAGTAAATGCATTTTGGTATTTATAATATTGTGTATTTACCTTATCAAAGCAGATGCAATTGATTGAGCCAGACACATTGATGACCCGAGAGTTGATACAAGAAATTTTCTGCTTTTTCAAGCGACTTAGCGCATACAGTTTGCCCACCGTCATGGCAGCTGGAAGAGACGGCGGGACAACTATTGTTATTATATCTAATGCTTTTATCAGAATATCTATTGGATTCAATCCACGGCTACTCTGAAATCATATAAATATATATTTTCATTAATAATTAGAAGATGATGAATTATTTTCACACAATAATTGGAATTATAATGTAATGGACAGGCGGAAATGACTTCTAGCTGATGGGCAATCTGCATAGAGGTCATAAATCTGTCGCCATATCGCAAACATGCTAATGATAATGTTTGTGATTACTGTTTATTGTATTCTCTTCTCCTCCTCTCAGCATCTTTCGTTTCTGGCCCTGCTCACACAAGCAACGCAACTAACGTGCGTTGTGAAGCAGCTGCAGCATAACGGTAGCGAAGCAGTGGCACATCTGCTGCTCCACTATGCGCGACTAACGCACTACAGCTTACAACCAAAACCATTATCATAGTAGTTTTATGATTACTAGCCAGTAAGCTCGCTTTGCTCGGCTCAGGGCCATCGCAGCGTGTGAACAGCAACCGGCCACTGCCATTTAGTTCTAATGGCACTGAGTTCTTCGCCATCAGACACTCCACTTTTTGTCGCAAGTTTCTGTGGCAAAGCCAACCACCGATGAGCAGCTAAATTCGCCGCCAAGCGCCGTGTGAACAGAACACAAAAATCTCATATAAGACAATGCTTCACCATCAGTTGCCCGACAGATGCTCCACAAAAGTCCTTGTGAACAGGCTAAATGGTCGAATGATCCAGATATTTGTGGGGACTTCTGAATAAACAAAAATCTATTATACAAGGGCTCTACTTGTGAACCATAATTTAGTTATTGTTCAAACTTCCTCTACATTCGTTTGGAGTGGTAGTATACAAACAAACATAGCAGTACACATGATAAGATTTATGTAGTAAATTCTTTTCAACAGTAGACATTCTTTGTGAGAGAATGCATAGCATGGTACCAATTGCGATTGATAAAAGTGTGACAGACCATTGTGCTTCATGAGTGTTCAGAGTTTAACTTCTTTTTAGACATTTTTCTGTACATCATAGAACAGTTTATTGGACGCCTATTATTATTAAATTATTGATCGGCCTATTGACAGTTAATACGGTAATTAGTTTTTGAACAGTGATATAGCCAATTCATTATTAACTGAACGTGATATAACTGATTAGTGCGTGTTGTAAGTAATTTGTGTAAATAAAGTTCAAGTATTACCAGCATTATTTTAGCGATAGAACCAATAACAATAATATTACTGTCTCAGAGTGTAGGCTACTGTACGATTCATGTCATCAGGAAGAGTCTTGTTTATAACAAAGCTGTGGTACCTCAGAGAAAAATTAATATTGAAAGGGCTACTGGAAACCAATCTTATGCTGATAGGCTAAAAAATGTATCAGCTACAAAAATAGATGAAAAATCTCAGTTCATACCTCATACCTTGGGTGAAAATTTCAAATTGAATATAGCCACTCAACTCCAGTTAATTCTTAAGAAGCTATTGGGGCAAGATGAATTCAACAAATCAATTTTATCTAGGCTAGAGAAACTAGAAAATGCAAAGGAAGCTGTCTACAAGAGATATGGAAAATAAATTTAAAATAATGACATGGAATGCCAATGGGATTTTACAGCACAAGGATGATCTATTGGCTATTATTACAGAACATAAAATTGATGTCTGCCTTATTTCAGAGACGCACTTCAATAAAGAATCCTACTTAAAAATTAGAGGTTACAAAACATACCATGCAATACATCCCAACAATAGTTGTAGAGGGGAAAGTGCAGTTAATGTTAGAGAAGAAATCATCCACCATGAATTCATGAAAATCGAATTACAGGAGTTCCAGTCAATTTCAATAAAGGCTAAGCTATCTGATCATCCAACAGGAGAGGTAACAATAGCAGCTGTCTACTGCCCACCTCGCTTCAACTTGAAGAAACCAAAATACTGTGAATTCCTTAAGAACTTCACAGGAAAATTTATTATTGGTGGAGACTTCAATTCCAAGAATACTAAGTGAGGCTCCCAATTAACTACAACCAAAGGAAAGGAGTTGCAGCTGGCCGTTGATGAATATAATTGCGAAGTTCACTCAACAAGAAATCCAATCTATTGGCCAACAGATAGAGCTAAGATTCCAGACCTGATAGACTTTTTCATCACAAAGAACATATCATCAAATTCCATAGATGTTAGAGAAGAATTCGATCTGAACTCTGATCATTCACCAATTGTATTAATAATTCATAGTACTGCTGTAAAAAAAGATAGAGCATGGCAACTTATAAATAAAAATACTAACATAGGAGAATTTAGAAACATGATTAAAAATAGAACTGGTATGGAAATATGATGGATCATGGACTCACAGCAATAAGGATAAAGTGGACTTATTTGCTAATCATCTAGAGAAAACATTTACTCCTCATGAAAGCAGAATTCCAGATGAGATAGATAGAACCACACAGCCAAGACTTCCAGATAATATCCCTTCAACTTCTTCAAGAGAAATCCAGAAAGAAATGAAAAACATGGCAAAAAAGAAATCCCCAGGATATGACCTTATTACAGGAGAAATATTACTACATCTTCCTAGAAAAGCAATTGTAAAATTGTGTCATTTATTCAATGCAGCCTTCCACTTGAAATATGTGCCAAGCCTATGGAAAGTAGCTGAAGTTAGAATGATTCCAAAGCCAGGAAAGCCTCTGAATGAAGTAACCTCCTATAGACCAATATTTCTTCTACCAATACTATCAAAACTTTTTGAAAGAATACTATTAGCAAGACTGAAGCCAATTCTGCAAGAACAACAGCTTATACCTTTACATCAGTTTGGATTTCGCAGCAAACACTTAACAATTGATCAAGTGCATGGACTAACAGATGTAATAGAAAGAAGTCTGGAAGAGAAAAAAGTTTGTTCTACTGTATTCTTAGATATAGCGCAAGCCTTTGACAAAGTTTGGCATGAAGGCTTGTGTCACAAGTTAGATCAGTTTCTACCATCAGAATATAGCCAACTACTGAAGTCTTACTTGGAGGAAAGATATTTTAGAGTAAAGATAGATGATGAATACTCCACATCAAGGCAAGTTAAAGCTGGGGTACCTCAAGGAAGTGTACTAGGACCTCTCTTATACCTGCTAGACACAAATGACATTCCAATGCCAGAAGGGGTTACCATAGCTACATTTGCAGATGACACAGCAATTCTTTCAGTTGCAGAAAAAGTTGAAGAGTCTACAGAAAAACTACAAAGAGCAGTTAATGAAGTGAACACATGGACAAATCATTGGCTCATTAAACTCAATGATACAAAGTCTGTGCATGTGAATTTCACTAACAAGAAAATCCAATATATTCCAGTTTACATTAATGAAAAAGTCATTCCTCATGCAAATACTGCCAAATATTTGGGTATGATGCTGGATGTCAAGCTCAAATGGAAAACACATGTCAAGAAGAAAAAGGAAGAACTAGGAATCAAATTCAGGAAAATGTATTGGTTGCTGGGAAGAGGATTCAAGCTGTCAGTATACAACAAAATTCTTCTGTACAAACAGCTACTGAAGCCTGTATGGACCTATGGTATTCAACTTTGGGGCTGTACCAAACCATCTAATGTACAAATAATACAACGTTTTCATAACAAAGTACTGAGGAATATAGTAAATGCTCCTTGGTACATCAGGAATGCTGATCTTCACCGTGATCTTCAAACGTGTGTGAACTTAGCGTATCATATCTCAGCGTCTCATAATTTTAAAAGAGTTCTTACCGCGTCCAACATAGTTCTAGAGTTCCTGATACTTTATATTAATAGTTCTGTTGAATTCATTACCGAAAACGGCATTTGAAAAAATGAGACGCTGACGACCGGAAGTTAGCGTCCCAAGGTATAAAATCCAAAAAATCGAGCAGAAACGGTTATTCAAAGGATAGTTCTAGAGGTCTTGTTCATTAATATCGATAAATTCTTAGAATTAAAAATCGGAAATCTGTGAAACGGTTTTTATAGATAAAAGATCATGCTAGTGAGATGCTGTCGAACGAGAGCGAGTTCTAGCTTCTGTAAGGATTAAAAATGATCATTAATGTCCCAAAATACGATTCCCTGCAGAGTTCTAATCTTTAACGCTCTGAAAAAAAATTCAAATAATTATTATTGCCAAAAAACGATTATGATAGTGGAACGCTGTCATATAGGAGCCAGTTCTCGCTTCTATCATTATTCAAAATGATAAGTAGTGTCCCAATATATGAACTCAGGAAGAGTTCTAATCGTTAATGCCATGAATACTTATTATATTACTATTATTAATATTTTTAATTATTATTATTCATGAAAAACCATCTCAATAGTGGGACTCTGTCGTTCTAGCTTTCATATTGATTCATAATGATACTATTGTCCCAAAATACAATTCCCTAAAGAGTTCTAATCGTGAACGCCCTGCAAAATATTTTTAATTATTATTATTGATGAAAAACCATCACAATAGTGAGACGCTGTCGTTCTAGACAGAGTTCTAGCTTTCATATCAATACAGATTGATACTATTGTCCCAAAATACAATTCCCTAAAGAGTTCTAATCGGTAACACCCTGCAAAATATTTATAATTATTATTATTGATAAAAAACCAGTTGAAAATAAGTGTGACACTGTCGTTCTAGACCGAGTTCTAGTTTTCTGGTTATGTCATAAGTGAGTCTTGAGTTATTATTTATAATATTAATAACAATAATTTTCTGGGTATTCATTTTCATATATTTGTTTTGTACATTTTCCTATATGATTGAAGTTTTTCTATTACTCAAATCAAATAAATACATTTTTCATCTTCCTTTTTTTATTATTTACAAAAATGAATCACTGATCGATCTGATACAGTAGAACTCCAATTATCACTAATTGGGACCGGTCCCCATTAAATAAATAAATAAATATTTTTATTGACATAAAACGCCAAAAATACAGCAGTGACTGTTGTGGCAGATGTCTTGTCATAGTGTTCTAATGCTATACTAGCTACTATTGGATATCTAATGCTATTCGGTTGATCAAATATTCGGATAATTGGAGTTTTCATAATAAAAGGGGACCAATAACGAAATTACTGTTTAGAAAATCATTTATTGTAATGTAAATATTTACTTATTAAAATATGTTACAACCTCGGTGAAGTTGGCCCCACCCAAAACGGCAGGAAAAAAGTTTCATATTCAGAAAAATAGTGCTGAATTCGTGCTATTATTTGCTGCCAGGAAAAAAATCCTGCTGGTTTTTTACACAACTTTACAGTGCTTTGAATATGGGTGGGGCTGGCTTCACGCTAACCCCACCCACAACGGCAGGAAAATAGTTTCATATTTAGAAAAATAGTGCTGAATTCCTGCTGTTGAATGCCGCAAAGAAAAACATTCTAGCTTTAAAACCAAAAAAGTTATTCAAGTCTTAAGTTTTTTGCCAGCCAACATCTGATTAAATGCCTCTGAAAACAAAACTCTTATATTATTACAAGTTTCGTTATATTTATATTTCAAGTCAAAATCCTTAGAGCCGTTTTCGAGATCATTTGACATACATATAAACATACATACATACAGAAATTGCTCGCTTTATATAATAGGATAAGACAAGATAAGAAACGTCTATGACACTACTTGGGCCCGTATGCATCTTCGTTCAAATTAAGTCTAACAAAACGTAGTTTCAACTATAAATCCTCGGTTTAAACTAATCTTGATTTGAACAGAAAATCCACACTTCAAACCAACGTGATCTTCGTTTTGTTAGACTTAGTTCAAACTAAGATGTGCATACGGGCCTTAGAATGTTATTATGATTTTTCATCAATAATATTATATTCTGAAACAATATGAAAGCTAGAACTCAGTCTAGAACGACAGCGTCCCACTTATGTGATGATTTTTCATCAATAATATTAATTAAAAATATTTTGCAGGTTGTTACCGATTAGAACTCTTTAGGGAATTGTATTTTGGGACAATGGTATCATTCTGAATCGATATGAAAGCTAGAACTCGGTCTAGAACGACAGCGTCTCACTATTGTAATGGTTTTTCATCAATAATATTAATTAAAAATATTTTGCAGGTCGTTACCGATTAGAACTCTTTAGAGAATTGTATTTTGGGACAATAGTATCATTCTGAATCGATATGAAAGCTAGAACTCAGTCTAGAACGACAGCGTCCCACTTATGTGATAATTTTTCATCAATAATAATAATTATAAATATTTTGCAGGGCGTTCACAATTAGAACTCTTTAGAAAATTGTATTTTGGGACAATAGTATCATTCTGAATCGATATGAAAGCTAGAACTCTGTCTAGAACGACAGCGTCCCACTTATGTGATGATTTTTCATCAATAATATTAATTAAAAATATTTTGCAGGTTGTTACCGATTAGAACTCTTTAGGGAATTGTATTTTGGGACAATGGTATCATTCTGAATCGATATGAAAGCTAGAACTCGGTCTAGAACGACAGCGTCTCACTATTGTAATGGTTTTTCATCAATAATATTAATTAAAAATATTTTGCAGGTTGTTACTGATTAGATTTCTTTAGGGAATTGTATTTTGGGACAATAGCATCATTCTGAATCAATATGAAAGCTAGTACTCGGTCCAGAATAACAGCGTCTCACTATTGTGATGATACAAAACCGTTTCACAGATGTCAGACTTTGAATTCTAAGAATTTATCGATATAAATGAACAAGAACTCTAGAACTATCCTTTAAATAACCATTTCTGCTCGATTTTTTGGATTTTATACTTTGGGACGCTAACTTCCGGTCGTTAGCATCTCATTTTTTCAAATGCCGTTTTCGGAATGAATTCAACAGAACTATTAATATAAAGTATCAGGAACTCTAGAACTATGTTGGACACTGTAAGAACTCTTTTAAAGTTATGAGACGCTAGGATATGAGACGCTAAGTTCACACACGTGATCTTCAAGTGGAGACAGTCACTATAGCGATAGAGAGGTTTGCAGCTAAGCATGAAGAGAGACTCCACCAACATGACAAAATTGAGGCAATCCAGCTGCTTGACGTTTGTGATCTGGTCCGGAGGCTGGACAGAATAAAACCACATGAGCTAGTGAAGTGAAGTGTGCTTATGTGTTTAGTGTACAAAAGAAGGTGATAGTGTAAATTTCAAGCCTTGAAACATGACCAAATAGTAATCTAACCTAATTATTATATAAGTTTGGTAATGTCTCTACTTAGTAAAATTAGGATAGAATAAATAGCTTATTAGTTTCTAACTAGGTGCTAATTCAAATAATAGGAAAAAAAGGAAGAGTCTTCATTCCAACTATAATTTGTGGTAATAATTGAGAATTGAACATTTATTGAACAAAGAATCAAAGGAAAAAAATTCAAAAGTGCATCAAACAATGAATTTTACAATCATTCACTGAAGAAAACTCCATAAGTTGCTCTACTGTAAAAAGGAGACAGTTGAAAATATAAAGCAAATAATAGTTATTGTTTGATGAGAGGAATTTAAAAAGTTGAAGATTATAATTACTGTATATATTTAAAACTTCAAATTATGATGATATAATTTCTTAAATTCTTCATAAGTTCTTCATACAACTCATCAGCGTGAAGATTTTCATGCAGTTTATTTCAATTTTATAATAATTTACGTTCTCATTGAGCTTTGATGACCGTATTAGTGAACATTTCTTAAGAGACATTGAAGGAACGTTCATAAATATGGGCATAAAACTGTTGAAAGAACAAGAATTACATCTTAAGCACTTTTACTATCTACATATTGTCTCTAGACTTATCCATATTATGTATGAATGATGTAGAATTATAAGATTTTTTACTGTTCTATCAAATAGATATGGTATTATATGACTTTTGCAAAGTATGAAAGCAGCTATAACCTTTGTAACAACTGTGTAAATGAGTCCAAGTAGAGCTACGGCAGCTAGAATCCATATGAAGTTATAAGTTTGCGAGTCAAACTTGTAATCAGCCGGCGGCGGGTACAGGATCGAGCGAACCAGGTTGCCTTTTGCTGTGAGAAAACCTGTCCGCAGAACAACTGCATGCACTTTTCCTTTGCCGTGATATTTGATCTGAAGTACTCGAGTTCCACAGAAAAGTGTATGATTGGAATCTTCCTTCTCATTGTACAAGCTTGGCTCATTCTGTAAAGCAGTCTTCATTACCGGAACACTTTCTCCTGAAATAGATAATTCAATTTTATGTATTTATTGTCATTATTGTAGTATTTGAATTGACTTGGAAACATTTTTGCTCCAAGGAAACTATTTTTCAGCATTTTAGGACGATTTCATATACTGTCATTATTCTTTCTTTATTTTGTTAAAGTTAGCAATGTTCTCCTTACATTCAACAAAACTTGCATCTGAGAAATTGGCAGTAAGTTTTTTCTAGGGAGTGGGCTGAAAGCACAAATCAGAGAAACATAGTTTTGTAATACAGGAATGCAAAAAAATATATAAATGTTACCTTGACATACTGTTTTACTCTCCTAGTTTCAATATGCGTAAATTTTCAAGGTTTTTATTCAAATGCAGTGCTTTTTCTGCGTTAATTGTCCATTTGGAAAATTGATTAAAACAGAGTAACTTATGCAAACTCTTGGTAACAAAGATAAACTATTAAACACAGGTTACCTATCAAACATAGTTCAGTTATTATAAATAGAATATAATCTGCGATTGAATTTGTGTGAATATTTTTTAAAACTATTGATAATAAACTGTGATGTAATCGATTGGGGCGTTATTTCTGATAAGACTCTGATTGCCACACCTGCGGTCACGGGTTCGATTCCCCTTTAGCATGGCAAATTTGTGTGACCATGTTATCATCAAACATCTCATCACCCACGCACAAGTATCAGAATCATGTGAGCACCATCAGCAAAAATTGAAGAAAATTACTGTGATTCTGTGAATAATCCAAAAGGTGGTTCTCACCTGTTAGCATACTTTCATTAACTATGCAGGATCCAACTAACAAAACAGCATCACAGTGCATAACGCAGCCCTGTGAAGGGATCACAATCACGTCCCCTGGAACAAGATCTGTAGTTTGAATTTCCTCATACTCATTTCCTCCCCTACAGACTGTCACCGTACCAGATGAATGAACAGTCTTATGAAGATTCTTTTGATTCTAGAACAAATAATAAATATCAGTTATGATTTGCTTTGAATTAATGTCAACGATATTTATGTCAAAAATTGCTACTTATCCCTATTTTGTCAATTTATTATTACTCACGATAATTATTATTTTTTAGATTTATACATCTGCAAATGCACAACCTTATTTTTGTTAACTTGCTTTGAGAACTACATTGTTAACTTAAATCATTTTCACGAACATTTCTGGACTCAGGGCTCATTTGGAAATCATTCTCAGGTATTTTACGAATTTTAAGCATCACTACTCCGAGAATCTGTGTCTTAAATCATGCTCAAGCGTAAGCAATATTGCAATTATTATGCAAGGTACATGAACTTAGAAGGAATGCAGACGCTATGATATGAATAGATATTAGATCAATACTTTGATACTATAGGCATGCAGTATTGAACAGTATATTGGATCACTATTTCTCCATTTTTATTATAAAACACTATGAGCAATCGGATTGTAGTGCAGTCTCCCATACGTCACCACTCACTTTTTGTGCATCTTTTGTTAAATTATCGCACTTCATTTAGGATTCAGATTCTTGTTGAATTGTTTTAATGACAAAAAACGTTTATTTTTACCCAAAAATGTTTCTAGACTGTAACCTTATGAATTTGAAAAACATTCTTGGTTCTTTCAAAAAACTGTATTGAACTCACACGAATGGAATCTCTATTTAGTGTTTTTTTAATGTTTCCTTGAACGATGCAACGAGAATATTCTACTTCATTTCCTTAATATAAATAACACCAACTCAAACTGAAAAAATGAACAAATATTTTCATACCTGTCTAGTCTGAATGACAGCTGAAGACACACCAAACAATGACATGAAAATGATGGCAAAACAATAGTAGTAGTAGTTCTCTGCCAGCCAAACACAAATTGTGAAAACTTGAAATATGTAGAAAGGGTTTAGCACCTCTAGAATAATAAGCATTTTTATACTTTGAATCTTTACAAAGATCTCATTTCTTCCATATAGTATGCTCCTGAAACAATCAAAGTGAGAAAAAATCACAATAGTTTAGCACAAATACTTTTTTTGTATTGACCTTAATAATAAAAATAATAATAATATAATTTTATTCTATTCCTAATTTTATGAGAAAAACAAGATCTTCATAAAAAAATGTTTCACAAGAAAGTTCGAAGTTACTGACAATTGAACAAACTGACAAATTTACTTAAGCAGAATTTATTAATTTCGAATTCCTTTAGGTGCTATTAGTTTATACTGAAGACTTCCGCAATGGCGGATATTGACAACAGTATTCAACAGCTGATTGAAATCGATGAATGCTACTGTACAAAAATATCAGTCACCACTGGGAATCGAACCACGGACCTCCCAATTGCCGGTCGGGCGCCTTAACCACATGGAGACCTTTCTGCACAGCAGCACTCATTTTTACTTGGCCATATCGGCTCGTATCTCACAAGAAAGTTCGAAGTTACACTGTAACAACTATTACAACTATTAGTTGTAACAACTTTCTTGTGAGATACGAGCCGATATGGCCAAGTAAAAATGATTGCTGCTGTGCAGAAAGGTCTCCATGGTCTAGTAGTTAAGGCGCCCGACCGGCAATTGGGAGGTCCGTGGTTCGATTCCCGGTGGTGACTGATATTTTTGTACAGTAGCATTCATTGATTTCCATCAGCTGTTGAATACTGTTGTCAATATCCGCCATTGCGGAAGTCTTCAGTATAAACTAATAGCACCTAAAGGAATTCGAAATTAATAAATTCTGTTTAAAAAAATGTTTCTTTATGCTTGTTAACTTTTTCTATGAACAATGATTGCTTCGCCCTATCATACAATTTTTCATAAACATTTATTCTTACTATTTGATGTTATAATAAAAAATACCACGAAACATGAAAATGAAATGAAGATCTTCATTGTTATCATAAAATTTAAATGGAGAAGAAACAATAAGACAACTGTTATTGGCGAACCTCGTTAAATCTGCCTCATTTATCTATCTATCTCATAGATAAAAAATAAGTATAATACTAAATTCTACACAGCAAGCAGGAACTAAACATGATTCGGCAACAACATATATACCTGTATACAAATTTGAAAATTCTGCATTATTTATGTAATGGTATTCATTTTTTCTATGAACTTCAGAGAACATTATTCATTGGAGGAAAATGAAATAATGATCTAAATGGTCTTACCTTAGTGATTGGTTTTCTTTGGAAAGCCCATTGTAGGAGTGCAGTTGTGTCCTTGTCTGTCCTCTATCTAAGCCAACTAATTTCATGAAGGTTTTTCTTTCTTCATCCCAGATGTAACACAATTTTTTCACCCAAATCGCTTGGACGGAGGTAATAACTATGAATGAGTGTTGAAAAGTTACATTTAGTACGGTTGGACGAATAAAAGAGCGTAGATAAATCTGAATACTATCAAGTGGCCAAAATTATTATTGATATATTATGAAACAGTGAGGAGATGATGGCTTTGCTCCGACATTTTTACAGTAACCTAATCTCACAATAATTATCATAATAATATCGTCCATAACAACCTGAAAATGAATGCTTATAATGCTATGAATGCTATATCAACTGAAGTTTGATATAGACTTATTTTCCATATTTTTAATTTTATATCCAAAATTTGAATCTCTAGCCTAAAAAGTCAAAATAAAGAAAATATATAGCTATCAGGTAATAGGCCTACTGAGTTTATTGAAAAAGAGTATGTATCTGTGATGATTTCCATGACGAAATACTTAATGAACAATCTAATATGAAAACTGACACTGTATTCACTTTTATATAAAGTTTTACTCACATATATTGGAGGTGCTTGAGAAATGCATTTCACTTCTGAAAAGAAGCTTCGTCAGCCTCTCCAATATATGTGAGTAAAACATTATATAAAAGTAAAATACAGTGTCAGTTTTAATATTAGATTGAGTAGGCCTATGTATCGATATGGTAAATGATTCGAATATCGCATAGGGAATACCTCATATCTCTAGTCTTTTTCCTCATCTTGCAGTATATTTTTTCATATAATTTTTCTGTACGTGCAACTCATATGCTCACGCTCAGACATTATGTCTGGTGAGAGTTGATTCATTTCTTAGTAGCATATGTGTACTGAGACTATTTATTTTTGTAAGAAATTATATTATTGTAAACGAATGAAATGAGAAATAAATTTAAATTTGAATGACACTAGTTAATGATGCTATCGAAATGCTTTTGAGTAGCGTGATTATCTTACCTTTAGATGATCCATTATTCAAATGTACCTCCAAACTCCTTTTGTCGACGTCTTGAATGATAGGAACTTGGTTGCCTTGTT
Source organism: Conomelus anceps (assembly GCA_948455865.1). Classification (NCBI taxonomy): domain Eukaryota; kingdom Metazoa; phylum Arthropoda; class Insecta; order Hemiptera; family Delphacidae; genus Conomelus; species Conomelus anceps. The sequence continues at coordinate 59,331,616 of OX418217.1, read as the reverse complement.
TACCTTCACTTGGGATGAAGAACAATAGATGTCAATGAAGATCAAAGCTACTAAATCCAATTCTCAATGGAAAATACTTTCCTTTTAGTCTAGAGGTATCAGTGACTCAGTGATAATGTGTATTCACTATACACAAGTAAATTTACAGGTTTATAACAACTATTGTGGTTGATGAACAATCATTTTTCAATGAAAAAATGAATTGTATTTATTGCTCTTGTCGTTTGTCTAGTTGGACAAAACATACCGCTTAACCAACCTCTCCCAGATAATTTGATAAAAAGGTAGGTACACAATCTCTTTTGGTCACTCCAAAACAATTCGAACCCCTAAAAAGTGTCGAACGTGTTCTATTGTTCTATACGTGTTCGAGCTTGTTCTACAAGCGATCCTGAAGCGACCGACCATTCGCCACGCCACATGCCTTCGAGTAGGTGAAGTGTCACATCACTTTTTAGCGGTCGATTGTGAACCCATCTTTTAATCGAATTTTATCTGATGGAACAGGTCTGTTGCTCGGTATGTTGAAATGCCGTCGAAAGTCACGATGTGATTGCTCAAGACTCTCTCCATTTTTAAAATAGTACTTAAACTCTTAAACAGCGTATCCGCATTGATCACCCTTCAAACGTTCAATTGCAAACTAAAAGGTAAGTCAGGGCGACTTAGCAAGTCCTGGCTAGGCTGTGACTTTTCCCCCAACCTTCATTTTGCGCTTGTATTCATCAACTCAAAAATCTTTCGCTATTCATTGTAATGTCCCTATATCGTAAGTTTCTTTGACTTTTCCATGGCTGTCTGTAATCTGAACTCATAGAACACTTGAAATATTCAGTTTTCATCAATAGAGCAAAAGCGACCTGAAAAATTTAATTAAAAAATTTTTTTATTTATTTATTTACCTGCATTTATTCTCTTAATGCTCAAAATTGCCATCTTTTAATTAAGATATCACATTCAATCTAAGTAAAATCACTTCCCGGTGGTTCGGAACCCACCTAAAACTGTAGGTCTAACTCATCAATCACCATCATCCAACTCATTACCCACGCACAGGTCTCAGACCTATGTGGGCTTCATCCTCAAAAAAAAAAAAAGTTTTTTTCTATTTATCTAGCTGTATATTTCAATATTCAACTAAATATTTGAGTGAGTAGATTTGAATTCAAAGTGCTTGTACTCACTTGAGTCCAGAAACTGATAACGTTTTGACATCCCTTATAAACAATGATTTGAAACGTTTTTCAAATGTATCCTGGAAAAAGAGAAGTAATGAAGAAAAGATACGAATAAATTAATTTAGTCTATCCCAAGTTCAAAATAGCCTATTCATGCAGTATTTCTTGGTAATGTTGTTGAACTTTTGTGAATTCACTTGAATAATTGATTTATTAAAAGAGTTTCATAATTAGAAGTAACCTGGAAGTAATTTCATTAATCCGACTTAGCCATTCAAACTACGGTGTTGATAATTTAAAACATTGTACAATATACTGTTAAATTAAGTGTAAAGTAGGTATTGAATTCTGAAAGAAAATTCAGATTGAATCCTAAGATGTGAGTTAGATTAGATAGAGAATTCCTAGATTAGTTTGCTAATCCTAGTCATTAGATTCACATAAAAAATACAATAGCTTTACAAACATTCAAGATGAGATCAGTGTTGTATATACTGTACCGTTGACATAAGACATGATATCCTGATACTTTCATTGATTCTCAACAAAAGTTTTAGGCTGATAAGTAATTATAGTCAGTCACGGTATTGCTATTGTTTAGATATTGAATATGACCTATCCACAGTTAATTCCACAGTTTTATTATTTTTTTTTTCATTCAAACTACGTAATAATCAACCTATTGAGTACCATTTAATTTTTTTTTTAATATGCAAGGTCATAGTCATTGTAAAATATATCTTTACTTGCGACAAAAATTATCAAAATATGACAAAATGTTGACAGTAAGGTGAGTTGATAAGAATATTACGACAATACCTATAAATAGGATAGACATTATGCGATTCCAAAACAGTTTAACTTCACAATTTGTTATCTCTTAACTACGACCAAATAGTATAATATTTTGTTATAGGTTTTAGACTGAGATGTATTGCATAGTTCAATAATTGATTAGTAAAATTACATACTTTAATACAAAGTTGCTAACGAAAACATTTTATCAACAAAAAATTTGGTTAGGTTCTGTAAAGCCCCGTTTCCACTCTAACAAATTTTTTTGAAAACTTGTCCCAAACAATTCTGCTGATTGGAAACGCTCAACAGTTTTGCAATATGCTTTGCAGCAAAATTTGTTGCAAACCGATTCCTGGTGCAACTTTATCTGAAACTTTAGCGCGCACGCGTAGTACAATGTTAACAACACCTTCTAGCCCAGTCAATAAAGGATTTTATTCGCAACTAATTAGGGGAAAGCTGGACTTTTCCCTGATGATAGACCATGATAAGAGGTACATTTTCCCAAAAGTCCCCACTTCTCCAGCTTGTGCTTCACCCCCCACCACCACTTGAACTTGTTATTTGCAAACTTTCGCTGTAACGCGCATATCTCGGTTGTTTGTCGTTTATTTTTTTATGTGTTATGGTTTTATTTTTTTTTTCAAGTGTTTGTCTTTAGACGTACTACCAATTTTATTGTAAAATTAATATTAAAGGCGCCAAAAATCGAGTAACTTAAACAATTTATGAATTAGGGTGACGAGGTTGCAGTTTTTTCTGTATATCTTTTTATAGCATAATAATAATAATAATAATATAAGATTGTTTGTGAAATATTCCAGCAAATATACATTTAATACCTTTAAAACCTTTAAAATGATACCATTGGTGTGTATATGAGTATAAGTGTGTATACTATATTGGTCTGTATATACAATGGGATTCAAAATGTATGGTGCAAGAATAGTTCTCCAATGATCTCCTGGATTGCTCTTGCTCTTTAGTTGTTGGTTCATCATGATAACCATCACAAAATAACCACGCAGTTCCTTGCATAACAGGATAAAACAAAGCTGCAGTAGTTTTTAACTATGTCTCCATAATTATGTCACTTCACTTGGCCAGGGTACATAGTGCAGCAAAAAGCCATCATCAACAACCATGGAAGCGTGTTGTAATGGAATTTCTTCAATAATGCCTTCACTGAATACTTTTGTGAATTACAATTTAGCTCCTTTACACAATGATAAATCATCAAACATTGATGGTGGAGTGCAAGCTAATTCATACTCCAAGTAATTTTCAATTTATTTGGGGAAACACACACATAATATATGGTTGAAAAGTTGTTGGGGGTTTACAGTTACTGCCTTGGATCACACCATAACTGTCTTGTAAGTAGCTTGCATAACAACCATATCTTTTCAGTGCAGTTTCATCTCTCCAAAACTAATTCCACTCATCTTTTTCATTGCTGCTACAACAACTTCATATGTGTTATCACAGTTTACACTTTCGTTTGGAACAAAATCAGATTCTAACGAAATAAGTTCTCCAGACATTATTCCCTAATACATTAGTATTATACATTTTCCATAACGGCTTTCCAAATAGACATTGTAAATATGTATATACAGATTGTAAATATGTTTTATAGCATGTTATTAAAATATTTTGTTGTGTTCAACTAAAAAATATTTTAGCAAATTGAAAAAACAATAATTAAGGTGGGTGGGTGGTCCATGATGGTGTCGTTTGTTCAAATGCATTTGCAATAAGTGTCTAGCTAACAAACATCTGCCAGTTATAGCCAGTCTAGAACATGGCGGGTCCATGGGTGGTGAATAATGGAAAGCCCTAACTTTAGGGTAGGGGAAGTCTTCCCCCCCCCCCCGAACCAAAACTGGCAAAGGTGAAACCTGCGTTCTATAAATAATAAATTTATATTAAGGGCAACTGCATTTTCTTAGTAAATCTGAGTATTCCTTAGTATTCCAATTTTTATGTGTGTATTTGACAGTTACTACAGTTTTTAGTGCTTCATTTCCTTAATTCATTAATTTATTCATTGAAATAATATTAAATACAGTGATTGCTATTCATATATGCTTTTCAAATAACGTATTATAATTATGTAGAACCACAGTTAACATGTGAGGAAACATGCTAGCTAAATGGCATGCGGCAACTCAAGAGAACAGCTCCAGCATGGCAAAACCAGGCGTGCGCGCTCCCTTTGCAGGACCCTTCGTGCCTCATATTACCCGATACCAACACACCAATGGTATCATTTTAAAGGTTTTAAATGTATATTTGCTGCAATATTTCACAAACAATCTTATATTATTATTATTATTATTATGCTATAAAAAAGATATACAGAAAAAACTGCAACCTCGTCAACCTAATTCATAAATTGTTTAAGTTACTCGATTTTTGGCGCCTTTAATATTAATTTTACAATAAAATTGTACAGAATCAAATTTGTAGTATGTCTATAGACAAACACATGGAAAAATAAAACCATTTTTGGACGACAAACAACGGAGATATGCGCGTTATAGTGAAAGCTTGCAAATAGCAAGTTCAAGGAGTGGTGGGGGGTGAATCACAAGGGGGAGAAGTGGGGACTTTTGGGAAAATGTACCTCTTATCATTGTCTATCATCAGGGAAAAGTCCAGCTTTCCCCTAATTCGTTGCGCATAGAGCCTATTTTTAGTATTTATTGACTGGGCTATTCTAGGTTCTAGCGGCGGACTGCAGTGCTGAGCTTTCTTATCTTTCTTTACCCAGTACAAAAATGAAAAAACATGATATTTGAATTTTTTTAAATGTTGTCATAAGCTTCTAATTTCGCATATTTCAGACCAGCTCGTTTTTCTCGTACCATGAAATTTCCATGAAGGTTTCTATAAACTATTCTAATTTTAAAGCTGTATTAATAAAAAATTAAAAGATCTATTGAAGTGCTTAAATTTCATGCTATGAAAAAAGTTAAAATGGAAGTAAAATGTTTTTAGTTTTGTAGTGGAAAAAAATGAAATGAATTACATATTGCAATTTCATATCACAAACAAGAAATATGGTAGGTAGGCTACTTGGCCTGTGAAATGAGTGCACTGAATTTATTTAGAAGGTAATAGTCGGTCTATTGCGCGGCAGACGCCAGACTAAATTAATGAATTCATCTGAATCTGGAATGTTGCAGAGTGAAAATGTTGGATTTTTTCAGGCAGTTTGTTTGCAACTTGTTTGAAACATGTTGCAAACTTAGTTCAAGTCGAAACGAAGCTTAATACAGATTGAATTATCATTCATATTCCTTCTTTAATTTATTGTTATTCTAATGCTCTAATTATCAATTTTTGAATAAACATATTCCTCCTCCACTAAAATTTAAAGCGATTTGTATATTGAAATGGAAGTTTTTGCAAAATTCCCAATAAGATTTTTCTTTCGTTTTTGTTTTCGTCAATGTTTTAATCATACTGTATTTGTGGATCTTCACCTCCCATTACTGTGGAGTCATTGGAGTTCACATCAATAAAGCCTTTTAAAGTTATTAGAGGTGAGATATTAAATTAGAAGAGAGAAGCATGTCTAGTTCATAAACAATTATTTCTGGAAACTTCTTAGCAAAATTCGCAAGAGGATAAACAAATATTTTTCTTCTGTTTTTTCTTCAACTGTTGCATATTATGCATTACTTTCTTCCACGAAAATTAAAAATTTTTACATATCCTAATCTTATAATATATCTAAATGTGAAGTTGTGCGCCTATACAAGTTCAACATTACATGCTATGATAAATTGACAAATTTCAGAAGTAAATATTTATGCGACAATTTTATTTGCAAGTAATTTAAATTTGGAATAAAGGCATATATTTATGAGGTTTTCAAGAATTCAAATTATATTTGACCGATTTTGAATTCAGAAAAAATCAAATAAAATCATTGCAATAATTAATTGATCTTTGAAGAACATTGAGTAAGAATAAAATTTACATACAGTAATTTATCAGTAAAAAGTAGCCTACCACAACAAGAACTTTATCAGCATTTTCCAATGGGCATCGTCTATGAGATATGTACAACATCCACTCCGGGCGCCAATGCAATAACAGCCGAAATAATCCAAGTGTCATGATAATAACAGCCCACATAATTGCTGTTGATAATGCTGATTGTCTGTAGCCGTAAACTTCCTGTAAAATGGCAAATGAATAACTCAGATAATAATGTATATGACTCGAATATAGGTCTATTTTTATTGAAATTGTGTCCAATATTGAACAAAAATATGCTCAATATTATTCAACTAATTTGGGTTGAGGCTAATCCTGAGACCCTGAATTCAATTACTGTGGATTACTGAATTAGAATGTCAGCTAGCGTAGGATTCTCCAACAATTGTTAGGCAATTACTTTTTAAATAATGATCCTGGTCAATGATTTATTTTTACAGCATACACAAACCACATAGGCCTATTTCTTGATACTGAAATGGAAAGTTAGTATAATATTATGAGTTATAGTTCCAGGAATAGTCTACGTTACCTAAAACATTATTTTTTTGAAGCCAATTTCCTCCAAAAATCATTTAAAAAATTTGTTGGAATTATCAACTTTATGAAAAATAATAATTACCATTTCATCTTCTTCGCCAAGATTGATAAAATTGCATTCATTTTGGCCCAAGATATCCTTCCTTTTCTTGTCACCTGTAAATTATACAAAAATGGATTTTACTCAAACTCAAAATAGGCTAATTAATTTTTTATCCGAAGTTTGAATATAAAGTTTCAAATAACTGAGAAGTAGGTTTAGATAGCTTGTAATAATTCACAAGTTGCGTAGAAATACTTTTTTAAGCGAATTATCTATGTTCCTGGATTTTTTTAACTGTCATAATTAATTTTAAAGAGACATTTTATCAACTTTCAAGAAAAAAATTTCAAACTTATACGAGACACTCGACAGTGTTGAGAGCAGAAGAAAACGGAAAAGGCTAAAATTGAATAGCTAATGATAACTAGTCATCATTACATAACCATCGTGAAGGCTAATACTATTTTGTTGACTGTTTATTAGGCATATCCTTTCTTCGTGCAGTGAAAATTAATGAAGAATAGTATTTGGCCTTCGATAAACAAAGTGCTCTTCCGTAACGAACATCAGGAGCTCTGACTATGGCAGAGATCTCACGCTACATGAATAAATCATTCATAAAATAAGCTAAAATATTAATGACAAAGACAGTCATGTATCAGGAGGAAGTTAGGCATTCTATGAGCATGAAGCAGCCTATTCTGTTATGTTATAAATTTAAATCATATTTGCAATATCTGATTAAAGAATGTCAAAAACAATATCAATGGAGTAGAACTTCTGAATTCAAAATGAAGTAGAACTTTGAGACTTCACAAAACAACAATCATATTTTCCACTTCTACAATGAGCATAACCTCATTGAAAAGTGGGTTGGTAGTTGTAATTCAATCAATTACAAGAATCAAGAGACTTTCTTTATCGCAGTAGATAGTAAATATATAATAATTGCTATAATAATTATTTACTTTTGTAAATGGTTTAGTCAACAGTGATTTGAGACATGAAAGAAGGTAAGTTACATATTAAGTAGTCTAGAGCTCTAGAGGTTCAATAAATCAATAGTGTTGAACGGTTGATGTACAAATGAATGTCCTGGAATTTCCCGAGAACATGGGGACATAAAATATTTGCATGATAACTGAAGATATGCAAATACGAAGAACTGAAGGTAGCCTACATTTTTTTAACCGGCCATCATTTTGGTACTAGATTCTAGCCAAAAATTGTAACTAAGCTATATTATATTATTCAACTTATTAAATTAATATCCACTGCATTTATTTATAATGATGATGGCAAATCACAAATTACTCTAGAAATATTTTTAAAACAAAATAAATATCGATCAGTTTGTGTATGTTGACAAATTAGATTTTTTCAGTACAGTTATTTGTCACCCTCCCGACTCTCAATATACTCTGGACTCAATATATTTTTAAAATATTTAAATTGAATACATGCCAATTTGCACTGATTCGTTTCATGAGAAAATAAGAATGAAAGGTTTGAAAAATCGTTATCTGAACATTCTCTCTTTAAGAATTGATCTTTTGAAAATTGAAGTACAAAGAAGGAACTACTAACCTTTCAACTCTTATTCAATACTGAAAATTGAAAGAAACTATGGTCAGTTGATTTTTCTAGACTTGTGATTTTTCATAACGTTATTCAATTTGATCATTCATTATCGAATACATAACATTTTTTATAAAATATATTGGTCGAGAATACCAATCAATCAAATTTCGAATTGGAACCTAATTTAAAACTTGATGGCACAAGGATTTTTTGACAAACTTTATTCTGAATAATAAGCCATTATTGATTCTAATAACTTACAATAAGTTATTGGATGATAATTCAAGTTGAAAATGAATTATAAATATTTGATGGATATTGTGAGACCATTTCTGATACGTGTTGCTCTTAAAACACACATTTCGAAGAGCTCTCTCATTAAGTAGAGTTTTTATATGCTTCGAAAAAACACCTCTTGAAATTAATAAGTGGTAGTCTAGTTCGTTATCAATTATTGTTTTTATAAGGTATCAATAGTAGACTCAATTCGTTCTTTGATTACAATAGATAACAATTTGCTTTTCAGCAATGTAAGCTGTACTCACACATCATAGCAAAACTGTTTATTTTAAAAGACGCGTTCAAGACATCTGTTCTCAAATATGTAAGCAAAACCAGGAGCTTGATATATCAGGTGATTAGAGGAATATTATTTTTAATAGCTTGCTAAAAAATTGACTGGAAAAGGATTAGGCCTTGTAGCTCAAAATTAAGGAGTGTACAAGCAAGGGAAAGAATAATGAAGGATTTCATAATTTTCTATAAAACCAAACATTATTCACGGTTTATTTCAGAGTTAAACAATAAGTTGTTTTATTTGAAATAACATTCAAAGCTTGCTTTAATTTGGACAATGTGGTTAACGATGTTTATGATTAACCCATGTTTTCCATTCATCGCCATACACAGTGCTGAATTAATCATTGGACATGTTATGCTTTCCGTGAATAGCTTTAACTGTGAAAAATTATAGACTTCCGTAGTTAGATAAGATTTATTGCATTTATCAGATTGATCAGAAATAGATACACTAAACATTGAGGCATTACATGCCTCATGTAGTTAATTACTCAATATTAAATAATCAATCAGCTATTGAAGGCTGAATACAGTTCACAGTTGCATAACAATGTGCTATTATTTGCGAAGTAGAAGTGAAAGTTATTATGACGGAGTAGAAGCAACTTCAAATAAGCTCGTAACTTGCTCCAACAGTCAAGGTCAAAAGATATTACTGAATTTATTGGAAGTATATAAAGCAAAGTGAATGCTTCAATGCTTCATGTATTTTTTTATTGCTTATTATGCCCAAATGAGTCTGAAGACTTGTGCCTGGATAATGAGGTGAATCATGAGAAACATCCATGGCTGAATGAGATTCGATTCCAAGGCTGCAGGAAAAGAAGCCAGCTAGAGCCGTATCTTATCTCAGACAACCGCTCCAACCAACTGCGCTACCAGAGCCGCCATTATACGAGGCACTCAGCTCATGCTGCCAGTTCCGGTGTGGATTTTGCATATTTGAGGCATAAAAAATAGATTCTGATATTTTCCATAAAATTGAGTATTTTTCTCTCGGTCGATTCTATTGATTTCTGAAGATAATTCCTCAGTTTTGTTAGAAGACCTAACATGTTTTATGACATGCTTTCTCATGGGATTTCTTTTCAGGAGAAACACTAATGCTCATAATATCATAAACAGAATCATAATTTATTTATGCGACTCTTAATACTATGTGCTTGTACTCGAAAATATAGGTAGATTGGTAGAAAGTATAACTGGATATATAGATAGATGACAGTTTCTTGAGGGTTTCTTCATCCCTCAAGCCAGGATTGCCCGTCTCCAAAGCATGTTAAGCCTGCATGAGGGGAAATATACTTAAGTCTTTTATAGCTGATAGTTCTATCAGTATTCCCAAACATTTATTTTTCTGGAACATGAAGGAATGCTTTCCACCCGTGATCTCCCTAACATAATTATTTTATTGATTACTGAGATACAAGAGGTTTCCATCATTGGTAATTACTGTGCACCTTATAATTTTCTTAGTTCATTAATTTAAAAAATGTATACTTTAGTAAATTGTAGAATGTTAGAATCTACTAATATGAAGATTAGATGGGAAAACGAAGAACAGTTATTATTGGAAAAAGTTGCTGAAGAAGTGTGTAGCAATACAAACTTGAATTGAAATGAAATAACTTGTTTTATTTTGTGTTCATAAAGATAGCAAACTCATTTTTTCTAATAATTATGAATTGCGCACATAGATTGCTATTGGCAACTGTATCAACTTGAACAAATTAAACTGGTTTTGAAGCCGCAAGAACGGCAAAAGAAAATCCGTTCACATTGATATGGGACACAACAATTTTACATTCATGGATTCCTACACCGTATAAAGCGTTCTTAATCAACATATAAAACACTTCAATCTTTCTATAGAAATTAACCCACTTTCTATTTTTAATATTGACCATACAAATAAGTTCATTGATAAATCATGTTAAATTTCAATTGCGATTTGTATTTAACTGGCCAATAATCTCTTTTTGTTGAATTTTCCGATAAATTTTTTGATACTTCTATTCATTCCAATTAGGCCTATTGGAATCTATATTGTAATAGATTGCCTATAGAGCGCCGTTTAAAGAAGTTCATATTGGAGTACTGGAAGCTTCCAGTACGGTCTCCAGATTTCCTTCGATTGATAGATAGTACTCTAATTTCAAGGTTAACAAGGTGAAAGCATGCATCTATAAACAGTAATGGGCTCTGATCTTCAGTAAAGCGCACTAAATTATTCCTATTGGCTCAAGTATAACGTCTTGATTATGTACCATGAAAAAGTGATTATTAAAATTCTCTATTTTAAGGAAGAAGTGAATGTATAACATTTTTTATTCATAACTAATTTATACAGTAATTATTGGAGCTTAAAAAGTAGAGAACAGCTGATTTTATTCACGTCTAATCAAAGCCGTAGCATAATGAAGCTGCTATGGCACAGGAGTCACTTTTCAATATGGTCTCTAGACTTATAGCAATGAGAGTTCAGCATTTGTCCCAATCATTGTCGTGATGAAAACTTACTATAAAATACTGAGAATAGCTGATACTGGCAATTCTAATAGCTGATTTCAACATTCTGCAATCATATCCAGTTTGTTTATTTATATAGTCTAGTCTTCTTTTAAGCCGAATGTCAGCAATTAAGCATGCTAGGCTATGTTATGTATTTAGTACCATAGCCGATTTCGACTGCAGATGACTCTTCAGACCTCAGCATCATGTTTTAGTCCAAAGAGCGTACTACACAAACGAGGAGTGAGGTAGTTTTTGATTGCTTTCTTCACTGAGCCAACAAAACTGTATCAGTATGCCAAGCCCAACGAAAAAATTCTGAAGCTCTATGCTTGACAGTCCACTCCCATCTTTACACAGGGTCTGGCTGCACAGATGAGTGTGTATACTGTCTAGCACACCTCTGAGCTACTTCCTGCGGCCAAGCCATCATTCGACAGAGAAGTTTGAAAAGCAGCACAATAATTATTGATGTAGCCTGTTTCTGAGATGAAAAAATCTTTATTCATCTCAAACCACAATAAGGCAATAGGCTATGTTGGTTTGAGTAAATTATTTATTATCCAAAATGAATGACAGTTTGTTTGAACTCTATGTATATTGATAGCAGTGGATAAAATAGTCGGTGGAAAGATTGTATTTAGTCTTCAAGCCATTCGGGAGATCTTTAGTTACATCCCACTAATGGCTTAAAGGCCAGGGGCGGATCCAGGGCCGGGCGAGCTGGGCAACCGCCCGGGACCCCGCGGCATGGCCCGGACTTGACAAAACGCAGGTCGGGTCGGTCGGTTAGAAGTGCGAGGCCCTCAAGCTCAACCAGCCTATAGGTAAGGAAAGAGTAAACGAGATATAGAAATCTATTATACTGAAATTTCTCACTCAGAAATTATTGTGTCAATTCGAAATACTTGAAGAAGTCCACAAAAATTGGGGAGTACGCCCAGCCGTAAGTAGGGCCCCACCAAAGGCAATTGCCCAGGGCCCCGCAAAGCCTGGATCCGCCATTGTTAAAAGCAGTCATAATACAATAGTTATAATTATAAACTACAGTAGCCTTCTACTGTAATCTAATAGATGGTGTATCAAACCATATTTCTCCAGTTGTGGAAGAGAACATGATTAAATTTATACTCGTATTAACATGAAGACTTATATTAACCCTAATAACATGATTTTTAAAAATAGGCCTAATATGGGTTTGTTTTCTGTTGTATAAGATACAGGTGAGTGTGCTTTTGTCATGACGGCCCATCAATGAGTTTAGAAGTGTTTCAATGTTTTTTCTCAATATTATTATTGAACTTCAAAGCACTGAAATCTTCAACTGAAAGTTGTAGCACTGTGAGTCGTAGTCGCAGCAGAAGAATGACATCTTGAATGGTATGAAGTGAACATAATTTGCACGTGAACTGTACAGAGAGGATGAATAAATTGATGAATACAAAAGAACAAGCCATTGTATTGAAGCTGTGAAGTCACGTGATGAGAACGTCCAAAACGAGCATACAGTTCATCTTTTCACGCTTGTTTTCATTAGTTTTGCAGTGAAGGTGGTTATTATCATCTTCAAACTTATACAGTCTCACTTCTTTTCAGTCATAAACTGTGGGATAACAAAATAAAACAGTCTTATTTTGTTTTGCCAAGGCCATCATAAATCTTCCAAAGACAGAAGTAATGACAAATAAAATTACTCGTAGACTTGATGAAAGTTTGTGGGGTTGACACTCATAACATTGCAAAAGAAAATAATATGATGAAGAGCACGTTAACATTATTTCCTGTAATCCCGAGCTCAATAATTGTTGACTTATAGATCAATGGGCTTATTATTTTTATTTTTATCAATGAATTATCTTATCCAGCCTATCCACTTATAGAAAGCTCATAGCCGCTCGTTACCTACCCAAGACAAACTGCTTTCGAAGTCTCTTCTACTCGGTTCTAAGCAATACATTGAGGGCTCTTTCAATTTTATAGAATAATTATTCTTGTTCCAAGATTGAATTTAATACATAGATAAAAATGAAAATTATGACCAAAGGTTTCAAAGCATCTGAATATTCCACACAGAGGAAGAAGATATGACAAATATTCTTTGAATGATCAGTAGCCAGTAATATTAGTTTTTTCAAATATAAAACAGAATTTGGATTTAGTAAGCTGTTTCATTTATTTTGTAATCAATTGTGTTGCTTTCCAAGCCTTTCTATGTACTGATGCAGCGTACTGGGCTCGGGCTTGATAGCTATTCTCTTGAATAATCACAGTATATTCATGCTTGATTCACTCGAAACTTGAATTAGTGAGACTTGAAAATCTTGTTTACGAGTAATTTACTGCCATATCCAATTTTAATTATAATAATTTCATGAAGGTCAACGTTCTTTGATAAACGTTCTGAGCATTCAGGCTGCTAGGTGATTATTATAACTAGGTCTGGTAGACAACTATCTTACCTGCATCGTTGTCCAAGAGCATAATGCCTTGATAAGATAGCGATGTGACGGAAAGCCACTTTTATCTGAAAAAGAAAATTTGAACTGTAAATACTGAACTATAAAAACAAACATTTTTAGTGGAAGTACGATAATTCAAAAATGCCTACAGAATAATTTGACTCAATCTATGTAAGTCTTGGAACTTCATAAAATTTCCACTTTTAAACTCTTTTACTGGCAGAAATAGAAATTGATTACAACAGAAACTGTTTTTAGAAAATGTTTCTGAAAAAACTGAAAATCCATAAAATAAAACTCAATTTGATCAAAACTGAAACGAGTCCCAGCTACTGTATATACACTTCCAACTAAATAAGCTTTATTCAGTGAAATCATATTTTTGTTTCAATAGACTTACAGTAGACCTCATTACCGTTCAAAGATAATACTATAGAACAGGCAGTTATATAGCCTAATATTATAAAACATACATAAAGCCTTACAGTAGAAAATAAGCAGAGAACGGATTGTTTTTTCTAGGTTATAGTTTCAGAAATTGAAGTTTAAAATCTAATTGCCTAATACAGCATGCATTTCAAATCACCACCATATTCTTAGTTGTATTGCACATGGAATAGGTGTTCCACATTGTAGTACTGTAATTATAGAACTGTATCAACTCAATTTGTATTGAAGCCAATTTCATTTCATCAAGTATTTTATTAATAGCTAAAGAAATTGGTTCAAAACGTACTCATGTAACTAATTTAATTTATTGCTGACTTATTTATCTCAGTGCCTATCACATTATCTCACCTTGCCTACCATATTGTCTATGTCTATTACATAACCATAAAACCTTATCTGATCTATCTACCTTCTTCTTCTTTAACTTCAATTGATTGGTTGGCAGGTCTCTATCTCGATCTGTCTAGGGCTAGTCTCTTCCAGTTCAAATTGCTCTTAGCCCCAAGATCGTTGGTAATCTGCTTCAGGTACTGCAGCCGGGGTCCTCCAAGAGCACTTAGTCCAAGCACTTATGTTCAAGTGCACTTAGTGCACAAGAGCACTTATTGTTCCTTCTCATATACTTCATGTGAATGCGTTGTGTCTTATTATGTGTCTAATCCAATAAAGTCGTCTGACCTTGGGAAGATTTAGAAGGGATCGTTTCTCATCTGCCCTTTCCGAAACCTCATCATTTGTACTCCATCGGTTCATTTAATTCTGCTGAGCATACGTCGCCAGTACCACACTTGAAACGCATTTATTGCCCTCTCTTCAACTTTACCGTTAGCCGAAGTTTCCGAGCCATGAAATGAAATAATGCAAATGCAACTTTATATTAGTTTCTTTCTCGTTTCCAAGTATTAGAGAAAAGCGAATTTCGTTTGCCAATAAAGAAACATAGCATTGGCATCTCTAAGACTGTGCTTTATGTCTAATTTATCTTTTACATCTTTTTAAATTATACTTTCCAAATATATGAATTTTTGCACTCGTTTTAGGGCGATCTATTTATATTATCTTAAAATGTATTACTATAAAAGAGTGATAAAAATGAAAACTAATGGTGGTTTCAGCAATTTAACATCTCTAAGACTTATGTAAGCCAACTAATTGGTAGAAAATCCACGGTGATTTATAGGTTTTGGCTTGGTTTTCAGCTCTTAATTATTTGATTTACTGATCTACAGCAGATTCTTGGAAGAGAGAGCTCCGAGAAATAGATGGATATACTAGTCCCTGGTAGATAGATAGATAGATAGAGGGAGATTAGATTAGATTATCTTTCTTTATTCATGTAAATTTACAAATTATGCATATGAATGGTTAAAAACAAAATTATTAACATCACATAGATACAATAGTAAACTCAGATAATCCGATTTATATAGTGCAAGATATTAGGCCTATGTACAATAATCTCATTTGTATGATCTTAATGATATTAACTATGGTAATGACAATCCAAGTGACGCAATTACATGAAATTTGGACAAAGATTCGTCCATTCTTGACGCTTAAAACCAGTGTGAGACTAACCAGAGATAGATAGATAGATAAAATGTCTTTATTTCGCACTTTACAATACAAAAAATGCTGTGGGCGAAGTTGAGGCATACAAGCCCCCTCTTCCACTTAACCCACAGTATCAAGAAAAAACTTCATTAACAAGTAAAACTAAAGAAATTGTACAATACAAAATATAATAGTTTAAAATTAAATTTTGTTTGAAAGTGTTATTAAAACATGACACGCACACGCACATACACACATACCCACCAAGAAATTCAATAATTATAATGATAACTAGGACAGGTCAAGTCCACCCTCTCTAATAAGCGCCATAACAGCCGCACTGAACTGGTGTCGCCCACTGGATACGCCTCACCTCAAGAGGTCTACAAGCCGTCACCTGGAATGATTTATTGAACATCATAGTTCTATGAACAGGGACAGCAAGTAGATGAGAACCATGCCTTGTTCTGCCATGACGAACATCACTCAAAAATTTGAATTCTGTTGCTAAATAATTGGGGGCTTTGGTTTTCAAAAGCTTGAACAGAAACACAAGTACATGAAACCTCAAACTCTCATTCAACCTTATGATGTTAAGCTGTTGGAAATATGGGGTAATATGTGCGTCACGTTGTAAGTCAAAGATGAAGCACACACAAAAGTTTTGTGCACGCTGCAACTTCTCAGTCAGTTGCACTGTCTTGTCGATGGTAACTAAGTCACAATAAAAGAAAATAGGGAAGAGCAAGGTCTTAACAAGTAGGATTTTTGTTTTGAATGGGATAAGATGCCCTATTTTCTTCAGGGTGTTAACGCCTGCAATAACTTTGTTACAAACCATAGTGACATGGTCAGTCCAGTCCAATGTGGAATTCAGTGTCACTCCTAAATCCTTTACCTTGGAAGTATATTCAAGTGGAGTATCATTAATGATAACATAAGGACCATGTAAAAAGTCAAGTTGATTAAGCAGACGAGAGCAGCCAACAATCATCAGTTGTGTCTTATTTTCATTAATTTTCAGACCATTACAGTCAGTCCACTCAGTTACTTGTCTCAAGTCAGCATTCATTGCTTCTACAGCCAAAATCAAGGCAGTTTTTTGAAGTGTCTGTAAAGTTGCAGATCATCGGCATAAAGATGATATTTAGAACTTTGTAGCACTTGAATCAAATTATTGATGTAGATACTAAAAAGTAGAGGACCCAAAACTGAACCCTGAGGAACTCCACATTGCACTGGTAGCCACTGAGAAGAAGATCCCTCCAGCCTCACACACTGACAATGATTAAGCAAGTAGAATCGCACCCATGCTACAGTAGAATGAGAGAAACCTAGCTCAGCTAGTCTATGTAATAAGATAGGATGCAAAATGGAATCAAACGCTTTACTTAGGTCAACCAAAACCATTAGAGTCAGTTCCCTTTCATCCATGGCCTTACGAATGTCATCAGTAACTCTCAAAAGGGTGGTGGTGCTGTGTCCTGCCCTAAAACCCAACTGGAAATCACTGATCAAACCTTCTTTTGAAATATAAGTACTCATCTGATTGTGAACAATGGTTTTCAAAGCTTTGGAAAGCACTGACAGTAAACTAATTGGTCTATAATCAGAGAGAGAAGAAGGATTAGGAATTTTATTTAAAGGAATAATGACTGAAAATTTCCAATCATCAGGGAAAACAGAAGTGATAAGGGAAGTATTGATTAAGTGAGTGACAAACGGTAAGATTAGGGGCAACATGATCTTAATAAACTTATTGGGGCAACATGATCTTATAGGAAGGCAATCAGCACCAGCTGCATTACTCTTTATCTTATTGATGGCCATGAAAACATCATGCTCAGAGACAAAAGAGAAATAGAAGGAATCTCTTGTTTCAAGAACAGGTAAATAATTAATATAATCAAGGGCACGATCCAGTCCAACAGGATTGCTAGTAAAATGTTCATTGAGATCATCAAGTGTGTGAGATACCACAGGCCTGGCTACCCTTCTACCAATTCCAACATTCTTCAATCTACGCCATAGAGCAGAAGAGGATCCAGCTGAAGAAATTAGATTACGATAATATTGTGATTTTGCATTGTGGATGATTTTTTTACATCTATTTCTGAGATGTTTGTAGTTACCATAATCTAAGGGGTTCTTAGTTCTTCTAGCTACTCTACAAGACTGGTCACGTTCACGCATTAGCTGCCGAATCTCATTGGAAATCCATGGGGCAGGATCTCTTGTTACTCTTCGTTTTTTAATTGGACAATGCTTTTCAAACAAGTAAAGTAAATTTTGATTCAAAATTCTCAACATATAATTAACATCGTTGCAAGATAAAATATTCAACCAGTTCAGACAAACAGCATCATTGAACAAAGCAGGATAATCAATATTTTTAAAATCTCTGTAAGTGATTATTTTGGGCTTGACTTTGGGGGCTTTCAAGCCATATACAAGGAAAATCAAATCATGAGCAGAGTGCCCAGGACAGGGAATTTGTCCATAATTTATGGCAGAACTACTATCCATAACTGCAATTAGATCCAGTAATGTATCGGAAGTAGAAGTGTGATGAGTAGCTTGGAGAGGAAGCAGGGTCATACTGCAAGCATCAAACATTCTAGTCAGTTGGAGTTTGTCCCATGTCTAACTAACAAGTCTGTGTTAAAATCACCCATGACGGCTACGTGTTGGTAAGGCACCATCAATCTTAAAAGTTCATCCTCATAATCACTCATATAACCAATATGGGGAGGCCTATAGCATACTCCAATTAACATCTTAATATTGTTGATTTTAATATCGGTAAACATGAATTCTGGCCTACTCTGTATGGAGTTATTGGAAGAGAACTTAAGATTTGGCTGCAGTTCACATTTGACAAATGCTGCAACCCCTCCGCCATTCTTAAGTAAACGATCATTGCGGAGAAGTATATATGCATCAAGATCAACAAGTGAATTTGATATATTAGGCTTCAATAATATATAGAGAGTATAATATATATATATATAATAATATATAATATATGAATAATATATTATATATATATAATATATAATATATATATATATATATATATATATAGAGAGAGAGATAGATTGATAGATAGATAGATAGATATTTATTTGTTAATTAAGAGAGAGAGAGAGAGAGAGAGAGATATTGCGAGAGAAAGAGAGTGAGTGTGTGAGAGATTAGATTAGAACACTTTATTTTTGTGAATTTACAAAATTTCTTAAATGAGTTTAAAATAGCATTATCGTCGCATAGGTAGCAAATGTACAGCAAATGATATTAATTTAACTAAAGAAAATTCTAGTGACCTATTTACATAAAATGGCGAAGTCTGGACAAAATTCGTCCATTCTTATGGGAGAGCGAGAGGGGGGAGAGACAGAGAAGGACAGACAGAAAGAGAGAGAGAGAGAGAGAGAGAGAGAGAGAGAGAGAGTGAATGAAGACAATAAATAGCGACCTTCCGACCTATGAAGGTCGCTGAATGCAACAGTTTAAACGGCAAGCGAGGAGTGACGAGGACGGCTGCCCATCCTGTGAGGTTGCCGATTGTCGCCGGCCGGCGGGCGAACGAAGATAGAAGTGCGACGGCGGCGGTGAATGCATCGCGTATTCAATGAACGTCTGGCTGGCTGCCTGCTTAACAGGAAATTGAACGAATCGTGGCCAGTTATTATGATGCAATTGATACTTATCAGCACCCACACCGTAATTTACACTCAACATAGTCCTATTATTCACTTCTGCTTTTCATTTTCCTTCTGTACATTACAGTCATTACAATGAGTTTTTGAATCTCTGCCAAAAAAAGATCACGAGATCCTGAGTGAACCTTAGCACACCAGCTAATTCTGTTTACTAGTACCAATGAATTTACTATCACAGAATCGATACTAAAGATAGAATTGATTTAGTATCTATTCTATGATAATATGAAGGTGAGTTTGCAGCTACTATCAAGAGCAGTCTTAGCTTGCAAGACTTGTGTGTGGAGGTTGGGAGTTCACAAAATGGTATTTTGCTGACATTTTACGAGATTGCTTTCCCAACTCTCATTCCTACCCCTTTCCCAAGTAAAATTCCGATTTACGGAGTGGTTATAAACCACCTCCTGGGATGGCCCTTGCCTACTAACTTGGATATCAACTTCGATTCATAGGAATTAACTAGTCTGTGTAGCATAATGTTAAGCAAAATCATTAGTAACTGTGGTGGAGCAATGGTGTAATCAATCAGTCATCGAGCAATCGGCTGGGACTGATAAATCTTTGAATGAATGCTACCCCTGCAGTCACAGGTTCGATTCTCGTCGTTCAGCCGGTCATATTCTGTGACATCATTCACCTGCTCTGGAGTACCGTACTTATTTGTAAAGTTGTGATACTGAAGTGTACCAGAAGGTATGCTTAAACTTTCTATAGGATCTGAGAAAGGGAGGACTTTATAGACATTTTTTACAGCATAGAAAATGCTTTTGATTGGTGATCTGTTATCCTGGAGAATGAGTAATAGATGAACCTGAAGACCTGAGCTACAAGGTTTTCTATCAACTTTGCCTGAGCTACACTATTTCAAATCTAATTTCATTTTTAAATATATTTTAAATAAAGTGTGTTGCGTAGCTCTCAAATAAAGTTTGTTGCGTAGCTCTCTTCTCATGCAGAAAAGTTGAAGGCGCAAGTCAGAGAGTTCAATACCGTTATTATTATTTATATGAAAATCAACTACCAAGCCTATCCAGTTTCTTCCAATGATTGTTGATAAACACATTTTTAAAACACAAAACAGGCTTTGAACTCCTCAAAACACTTTTTAAAATACATTTTTATCTTTTTAATTTTCTGGGAGGAGGTTTTCACCGTCTACCTTGGAAGAGGGGAGTTGGATTACAAAAAACAAGACTGTTTCGCTCCTGCCGAACTCTCAACACTTGTGTCTCATTCCTATGACAAGTCCCAGTTTATGGGAATCAGTCTTATCAGCATGTGATCTCCAAGTAGATAATTGGAATCAACCGAATCTTGTCAAGTAGTGAGTGAAGTATAGTACTTGTTATATCTGAAGAAAAAAGGAAATACACTCAAGAAACCGGCTGTTAAGTCTACAACCAAGTATAGCATTCATCCTTACTTGTAGGTTGCTCACCTCTTGCTTGGCTAAGCTATAAAGATTAGTTTTCCGTCTCATTCTGAGTCGCTGTAAATCGATGCAATGTAAATATCATGATACCGGTTGTAGCTCCCAAAATAAGTTATGAATTGGTACCAGTTATGAATCCAGGAGGATGTTCAACATAACCAGAGTATTTCCAGAATGCTCTTTGGAAAAATGAAAATTTCTTCAATGAGTGAAATTTTATTTGTGGAGCTAAGAAATTTAATAATTCATATGTGGACCACGCTCCCGCCCCGAATGATCCTTTGAAAAAAGTTATGGAGCACGTGAAGCTATTGATTGAAGCAGATAATTCTTAAGCAGTGTGTCTATTCTTAGAGAAGTTCGTTAGGCCCATATAGAATTTTGACTGTATTACTCCTTCGCCTGAATTTATTATTTACATCCATTTCGGTCTTATAAAAAGTTGAGTAGTTGGGTAAAGTTTTATTGTGTTATATAAATTCTAAAAAATGTTATATTATGTTACCTACTTAAAGTTTTCAGCTTGAAGCTCAGAGCTATTTAGTAATATGCTGAGAATGGTCTTAACAAACTGATGTCTCTTTAAACTTCAAACTAATATAATAATTATTTTTTTAGTTGAGCAATCCTTCTGAGTATTAAAGATAAGGGTGCCAACAGACTAGCAAACATACTTTCAAATTTCAAGTATTCAGCATCTCCAAAAACCCGAATATGATAACGTATCTCCATAACCTTGGCTTTGAATAATTGGAATTTCAAGAAATTCCTCAGTAGTTGAGCAGTTACGAAGATATTGATGAGGAGCAAAGCAAATCTGAGGTCTTACTTGAGATATCGTGACTGAACAACTAATATTGTGTGGAGTCATTTGTCAGTCTATGCAGTACTTTCAGAAACTATTCAGATTGAATCAGATTGAAATCAAGGTAAATTACAGGATACGGGGCTTTGATGACCATAATTATGGAGACTTATAATAATAGTGATCTGAAGAAAGGCGATAATAACAGTGAGTCGTCTCCTTGACAGGTTTTTTTTTCAAATATAGCATCACCTGCAAATCTCAAGGCTCATTAACATTTCGCAAGAAACAAAAATCTGGTTGCAAATTAGTTCTGCAATGTTTTTGTTCTATTTTCATTTCCATTCTGTCATCAACATAGGTCATCTGATTGATAGACCAATCATGTGAATCGTCTCCTGTAATATAAAAGTAATTAATGGAGGAAATCTGTTCAGCCTTCTGTGGAAGGCCATCATTCTTTGAGATAACATGGACTTTGCTCTAATATTCTTGTGAGACGTAGAACAGGAAACTACAGGGACATATTTTCCCTGACCATCTAGTTCTCACGTTTTAAAGCCTCATTTGTGTCAGAGTGGAAAAGAATCTGTAATCTTTTTTCTTTCAATATTAGAGGAAATAGTTTTGAAATGAAACAAGTTTAGAACTTTTTGGACTTTACCTTGGAATATAAAAAAACAACATCTTGTAAGAAAGCACATGGAGGTATGCAAATGTTACATTTATCATTTATTTGTGAATTCTATCAACTTTTTTAATGAGATACCAAAAAAGAAAATAAAACAGAAGGCTATTTTGGATTCAGTGTGATGCGGATTTGAATCATATTGTTGAGGATTGTGTAAAGGTCTTCAGGAATAATTACAAGGAATATTCCAATATTTTTTATTTGTTATCATTTTATTCTATTGTCTTGACAATGATTTTTTGTTTTTTCAAAGGTTTTGTTAAAAGGTGGGATCTGCTAATCGATTTGATACCTTCTGAATATTGTATCAAGAAGTAAACAATTTGTTTATAAATAGATTTTGATTAAATACATTGTTTATTGAGGTTCATTACTAGTAGTTGGTACTTAGGGTTTATTAGTACTATTCAGCCATAAGACAGTACTGAACCAACTGTATTCCAATGAAATATTTTATAAAGATGATAAGAAATTCTATCTAATATCAAAACTAACACTGTATTTTTCTGGAGGATGAAGCCCACATAGGTCTGAGAGTTTTGCGTGGGTAATGAATTGGATGATGAAGATTGATGAGTTAAACCTACAGTTCTAGGTGGGTTCCGAACCACCAGGAAGTGATTGATAAGAAATTCTATCTAATATCAAAACTAACACTGTATTTCAATTAAATATGTGATTTACACTCACTTTTACTGAAATACAGTGTCAGTTTTAATATGAGATTGTTCAATTATTTCGTCATGGAAAACATCACAGAGTAATTCTGTTATATTTTAGAAGTTTATGGGAAATTTGGCGCCGACTTCAAAAGATTACTTGTATGAAATTTGAAATTTTCTCAGTTTAAAGTGAATAATTTATTTTAAACTTTTTAGTACGTGAGTATTTTATCATTTCACTGAAGTCGGTTTCTTTTTTTGTTTCAAAATATGTTTTATTTTAAGCTTTTTAGTTGAATTTCAAACTTTGAAAACATGAGAAATTTCTTAAAGCCTACATTATGAAATATTTATCAAATTAGCAAGCCAATAATTAATTTATAATATCGAAAGTTAAGTAACTAAAAATCCACTTATAAGAAAAGATAAACTAAGGAAAATTCTACAACGTTTTATTTAATGTGGAATATTGTATTTAGGAGAATTATAATAGCGAAAGGCTTCTTAAAAGTGAAATGGCTTTTGATTCATTTTGATGTTTTCAGAATATACCTACACTGAAATAGTAGGCCTATATTACGTTACAAGTGTGGAAAATATTGTGTTTACTGAAAATATGATAAATAAACGCAGGAGATGAAGTTGAGTGCGGTATTATCATACGAGTATGGTAACATCTTCCCGGACGAGTTATGTACGATATTTTTTGTGTTATGATTGCAACTAAATAACCTTATTCCTATGACTCAATAACATCAACTAAATTATTTACAATTTTCATATGAACATATGGACAGAAATATTATATTCTTCTTATTCTCGATTCAAATTGAGTTCATGTGATTGGTCAAAACGGGACATTAAAGACTTCTTTCACACTGAACCAGCTTTGGGTAACCGATGTCGTTTACCCGGCATAATTGCATTGCATCATATGATTTCGAAAACCGTCTAGATGTTCAGCCTGGTAAACGACACCGGTTATCCGATTGGCGGTTATGTGTGGAACTATCCTATTCAAACTTGATTGAAATGAAGACATCGAAGAATGCTCCTTTTTGTTCAATATTGGGCTAAGTATTGGGCCGATCCTTGCGAAACTTGTATGGGACCACCGCTGAGCGATGCTCTTTCATTTAAAAAAAATTCATCGAAATCGGTTCAATATTGTTCAAATGATTGATGTACAAACATAAAAAAAAAAACAGGTCGAATATTGTTGTTTTTGGAAGTCGGTTAAAAACAGATAACTTTGGCATAAACGTTGTAAACCTTTCTAAACACACGTCTAGGGCCTCAAATGTACACAACATTATTGACTTATAATCAAATAGAGAATAGATAAGGATGATAGTGCAGTATGCAGTACGTGTGCATGCCACATCTTTTAACTATTGTTCCTTCAAATAGTCTCACAGTTTCGGAGTATTCCTCTCAAAATAATTCGCATACTTTTTTATCCAAAGTTCTCATGGAATTTACTTCATTTCAAATTATTTCCTGGAAGAAGTAATTATCATGAAATAAAATTTGAAACTCTGTACGAATTTAGTAATTACAATTGGCAAATGTGAAATTTCCAGTCCTAAAGTCCATAAAGCACTGAGCATTAAGTAGAGTCTTTAGGGTAAAGGCTTTTCCATATGATTTACCAAACGTACCGTATTAGCCCAGGCAATGAATGTTTTGTGTCGTAACAAATTAGGGGAAAGCTGAATTTTTGCAGGATGTTAGTATACATAGTGCTTACTCAAAAAAACCAAAGTCCCGACCCCCACCCCGCTTGCTTCCCCCACCACCCCCCTATCAACATTGCAAGAGCAGTACTTCAGTTAAAGGCTTATAACTCGGAAACTAATTAAGGTATCGTTGTGATTCTCATCTCATTTAATACTCAAAACTATTCTCTAAAAGATATGTCATATACATTTTCTATGTAGATAGCCTAGTTTTTCAGTAAAAATATAGTTTATAGAAAAAAATGTCACCACGAATCACAAAAATCAACTTGAACTGATCATATCTTTTTTAATATCGCGTTATTGGTTGTGCAGTTCCTTACAAAACTTATAGATAATTTAATAAGCTTTAAAATGATGTGTCTATTGAATACTATAGTTCAAGTTATGGCGTCATAGTGAGTGATGAAATAGTAGCGGACACCGCGTCGCCGAACCCTACAGCACTGTGTATTGCATGGCGCTTGGCTATCCAGCCCAATCCAATAAATAATTATTGTCAGACAAGCAAGACTATATATGCCAATCAATAGTACACGTTTAAAAGTACATTTTCCGAAAAGTCACCAAAAATCCCCCCCCCCCAACTTTTCCCCCAAGCCCCCTCAAAGTTGAAAATGTTTCTAATTATTGGAAATTCGATATCTCTGTAACTAACTATCGAACAGAGTTGATTCTTCTTCTATAATATCAGTCATATAATGTTCTGCAATAAATGTTCTGTTCACTTTGCCGGTAAACCTGATAGTTTCTTTTATAAAAATTTAAATATCTTCAAAAGAGAATTCCATCAACTAGATTTTTCATTATTTAGGGGGACATTTTTGTATGTCAATTTACAGAAAATAGCGTTAAATAGAAGTTATAGAACTTATTTTTATGAATCCAAAGATGTGTATAACAGCATACTGACGATTAGTGATGATGATTTGTTCGATGAGAGATGTAGCGAGGAGGGGGGTACCCCTTCGCTAACATCTGTCGCACTCCACCTTTATGTTCTCAGCTCTTCGAGGCTATTTCAATTCATATGTAAAATGACACATTTGACCGATAATTTGGAATTCTACTTGAAAGGGCAGTATAGGCTTCCCTTATACTACATTATTTTGTAGAATGATGATTTATAAATAGTTATAACTTGTAAACTACTGAAGATTAAGTCGCAAAATTTGTCTCAAATTGTAGGCATCATCTTTTTCTTTCATACCCTCAGGAAGAGAACTGCTGAAAACACGTTTTAAATCAAGCTAAACAATTTTATATGTAGCAAAAATTTTGGTAATTTTCCAGGTTTTCCGATATTACAGCCACACCATGTGTCCAACATGAACTAAACAGGATACCTTTCTTGTGGACAATACAATTACCCAAAACTGGGTACCAACGGCAGGCTTGTAGCATGAATAGAAAGTTATAATCATTCATAAAGTTGAAATTTCAATTTTTTCATAATCGTTCAACATTTTTAATTACAATAACTCAAAATTCATGCATGATACAAAGATGCCACTGGTATGTTTCAGGGAATTGTATTGTCTAAAATAACTGTGTCCTATACATTTTTTGTCCAACACATTGTATGACTGTACTATCGGGAAAACCTACATATAGAATGGTTTAGTTTGATTTAAAATGTGTTTTCAGTGGTTCTCTTACTAAGGATATGACAGAAAAAGGTGTTACCTACAATTTGAGACGAATTTTGCAATTCGTTCTTGAGTAGTTTACGAGTTATAAACTATTTATAATGAAAATCGTCATTTCCCAAGTGCACTTTAGGATCAAGTTATAAGAAATATATGAAATATAATGTAAAAAATATATTTTTCTTTGCTAAATTAGGATAACGGTTATTCATTCATCCATCTTTTCGATTTCGCAGTACAATATTATCGCATCTCAGTTTGCTCTCAGTGTTTAGATATGAGTTAACTTATTAAGAATTGAGCTACCGCTTACAACGTAAAATCGACAGGTAAGGAAGAAAGACTCAAATTGTAATTACTGTATTATGACGATATAGGCCTAATTCTTGTTCATTGTTTCAAGAGGTTTCCTGCCTCTGTTGTCATTGGATGAAGTTTTCATATGTTAAAACGAATAGATGCTTGAAATTCGTCATCAGTTACAAAATAAAGAAACTACTATAATTTCATTATTGATTATCAATGCCAAAAGGTCAACACATTAAAAAAGGTCCTACTGGAATGTTTAGTCTCAATTAAATTGTGACATCACTTTTATCCAGAACAAAAAAGAAGTTGAGCTTTTAGAGTAAATAGTGAAAAATACCAGACATAAGTATAACTACCAAACATTAAAAAAAAACTTTACTTGTTTTCAAACTGAATATAAAAGTGAAATTAAATGTAAAAGGCCATCTATAAATAGATTGTTAGAGAGACATTCAAATGATATGAGCACTAAATGAACTTCATACTCTAATGTGCGTCAAAATGAGTGAAATGATGTCTAGAGCTGCTTAAATTACTGCTTTTAAACGCTACCGTAATTTACCAAAACCATTGTGGAGAAGTACCCCCTGACACCTTTTGCTTTGATAAGATGGGTTAAAAATCAGATTGCTTCTAAAGCTAATCTCAGTTGGATTACTGCATCCCTTCGTGAGTTAAACAGGAGTCTTTCTACTACATCTTTATTTTTTAGGATATTATTCATTGAGACTTGAATTTTTAATTGATGATTGAAATGTAAAAAATGAGTAATAATCAATTTTTTGACCCGCCCACATAATTTCTCATTTCATCTAGCCCCCTCCTTCAAAAGTGTGCCCATGTCTGATAAAGGGGAGAACCTATACTGCCCTTTCAAGTAGAATTCCAAATTATCTGTCAAATATGGCCTCAAAGAGCTGAGAAAATAAAGGTATGGAGTGCGACAAACCGTTCCTGAGAGAAGGGTCCAACAATGTTAGCAAAACGGGCCAACCCCCTCTACACCACTCATCCAATCAAATCGTCATTTCTAATCGTCAGTATGCTGTTATATAAATCTTTGGATTCATAAAAATAAGTTCTATAACTTCTATTTAACGCTATTTTCTGTAAATTGACATACAAAAATGTCCCCCTAAATAATGAAAAATCTAGTTGATAGAATTCTCTTTTGAAGATATTTAAATTTTTATAAAAGAAACTATCAGGTTTACCGGCAAAGTGAACAGAACATTTATTGCAGAACATTATATGACTGATATTATGGAAGAAGAATCAACTCTGTTCGATAGTTAGTTACAGAGATATCGAATTTCCAATAATTAGAAACATTTTCAACTTTGAGGGGGCTTGGGGGAAAAGTTGGGGGGGGGGGATTTTTGGTGACTTTTCGGAAAATGTACTTTTAAACGTGTACTATTGATTGGCATATATAGTCTTGCTTGTCTGACAATAATTATTTATTGGATTGGGCTGGATAGCCAAGCGCCATGCAATACACAGTGCTGTAGGGTTCGGCGACGCGGTGTCCGCTACTATTTCATCACTCACTATGACGCCATAACTTGAACTATAGTATTCAATAGACACATCATTTTAAAGCTTATTAAATTATCTATAAGTTTTGTAAGGAACTGCACAACCAATAACGCGATATTAAAAAAGATATGATCAGTTCAAGTTGATTTTTGTGATTCGTGGTGACATTTTTTTCTATAAACTATATTTTTACTGAAAAACTAGGCTATCTACATAGAAAATGTATATGACATATCTTTTAGAGAATAGTTTTGAGTATTAAATGAGATGAGAATCACAACGATACCTTAATTAGTTTCCGAGTTATAAGCCTTTAACTGAAGTACTGCTCTTGCAATGTTGATAGGGGGGTGGTGGGGGAAGCAAGCGGGGTGGGGGTCGGGACTTTGGTTTTTTTGAGTAAGTACTATGTATACTAACATCCTGCAAAAATTCAGCTTTCCCCTAATTTGTTACGACAATGGCCATTTTTTTGCATTCATTGCCTGGGCTATATAGTATGATACGTAGCAGTCTATTCCACGTAAAATCACATTGATGGCCTTAAAAGTTGTGCCTAGCTGAAGCACATTTATTAAATTGTTGGGGGGGGGGGGGGGGGGGGGAGAGTTCGTACACCAAATTGAACACTCTTCCTGCACATAGCAAAGATTATGATTTAGAAAAGTCGAATTAGTTTTGGTTGCAGTTAGACTCAAAGTTTACATTTTATTGATTCTCAAGACACTCAGAAATTATGGTTATTTTTTAAAAGGCCTGGGTCATGTCTCATGTCTGAAGGCTTAAAGGGAATGAGGTCTATGAAAGCCTCCAAGGGCATGAAGTTCTTGAAGGATGAATCTTCGATTATTTGTATTGAATTGTAATGAAAATTTATCTAAAAAGCCTATAGTAGTTTATTAGTATGATTCATATATATGCTTGACTAACGTTTTTTTATTAATTTGATGATTGATTTTTATAGTTTGAAAGAAAAAAGGAGAACGTCCAAGAGATTGATGGGCCTTCATTTTTGAAAACGAGCAAAAGACCAGCAGAAATTTTGTTGATGTCGTTCCTGTTAATAACTTCTGTGATGATAATCAACCTGCTTTACTGCTTGAAAGTAGATTGGGACAACTTCATTAAACGGTTGCTGGCCTTCAAAGATTTGAACTCGATGTGGTCAGCGTTTGTTGCTTATTTTGCAATTGATGATGCCAGTTTGCTATTCAAATATATTCACAAATTCACTTCGGGTCAAAATACTCTCCATTATTCAGCTTCTCAAAGCTGCAACTTGAATGAGTTCAGAGTCCGATTGAAAGTTCTCGATAGAAGCGTTTCAAGGGTATTTTTGACTTTTGTCATAGTTTGCAGTATCTTGCCTTACTGTGTGGGTATAATTTTGATTCTCAAATCTGATTCCAGTAGAATATCTGCTCAACGACTACCATTTATTATGCTGGTTTACTACCCTGAAAATTACAGATCTGTCAATGTCTATCTAATCGTCCAAACCATCATTTTCTTCTGGTATGCGATGATCATTTACATATGGTGCATGTGCCTCAAAGCAATGCTGCTATCCATAGAATGTGTCACATATCAAACCGATTTCCTATGTGAAACTTTACATACAATGGACGAAGTTGTTTTAGAAAAAATCAAAGCAAGAGTAGCTCAGTCAGAGATTGGAAATTTCAACTCAAACTCTCCTGAAACTGATGATCTGAAAGTTTTTTTCAATCAAATTATAAGGAACCATCAATCAATTTGCAGGTAACTGATATAATTTATGTCGTAGAATTTTATAACAATCGGAATATTCACGAATTGGTTCAGCCATCAGCTGTGTAATGCAAATGTTGGTGATGAGCATGTGTTGAGCATGCGATTATGATCGTGCATTGTTACATGCTATCGTGATCATTGATATAGTCCTGTACATGGTAATTTTGATCCTCTTGGTTCAAATCTCATTGTGATACATCATGACTTTATTATGTCTCCAATGAAATGGTTCAGTAATTGAGAATACCGGTATTGGTAGCCTCAGTAATGAAATGATGGAATATTATAAGCCCGTCCAAAGGAAGAGAGCTAGATCGATACTAATTGCATAAATCAAGAGCTTAGAGCAGCTAAGTACACTAGTGTGCCTAGAATGGTTAATGAGTATTCAAGAGTGTTGCATCTCAAGTACACTGGTTTGCACTGCTTCAGCTGCAATTAATGTCGTTCAAGCTGTCTAGCTGTCGCCATTGGACGGACATTAGAATCGATCATGATCGACATGATCATGATCGGACATGATCGATTGTGGTTGAAATAAAACTAGTCACAAGAATATTACTTTATGACGTCAAATTCATTTAATTGATAGATTCAAATAAAATTATGAAAATCATTTATTTCTTCAGAGCTTCACTCGACTATTTATTTCAAGATGATACAAGTTTACTATTACTACGATTTTCAGTAGTTGTACTGTAATAAGATGCAGTATGCAATTTTAATGAATAATAAGACGAAATTGTCACAACCACATTTATAAAATGAATATTAATTGATAAATGTGGTTGTGACAATTTCGTCTTATTATTCATTATGGATACCTTCCACAATATCACCTTCGCCATTACTAAGACAGTATGCAATTGTGTATAACCCCAAAGGGAGGAAACCCAGATGAAAGAACCAACTCACAACTCCTTCCATCCACCCCTCCTGTATGCAAGCTAAAAGGATTTTTACAGGAGTCTGAAACCTTGCAGTATGTTCAAGTCTCTTATCATAACAAAGCTGGAACCAAAGACAATGTAATTATTTAATTACATTATATTGTCTTTGCTGGAACGTTGCGGTCGCGGCGGCGCTATCAGTTGGAGAGCTTGTCTCTGATGAAGACGCTGGCTGGCTGCGTTGCTTTACTCTATATTTTCAACAATTATCCGATTTCAGTTCATTTTGGTCCTTGTAATATTCATTAATGTGATTATTACTTAAAAAATAATACTTCAAATTGCATAATATAATGATTCTTTCAAATGATGCATACAAGATTCCGACACTTGTGCGTGGTTAATGAAGTGAATGATTACAGGAAATATCCATAGCTGAATGAGATTCAAACTAGTCTATACTGATACTCCTGTGACGACGAGCTCGATTCTCATTCAGCCATAGATATTTTCTGTAGGTATCTTGTAGGCATCATTTGAAAAGATCGATATATTGTGCAATTCACCTACTCTAGAACTATAGCATGCCATAGTGGGGTAGGATGATTTCCAAAATATATGTTTCATTTATTATATGTATCTTATTATTACCTGAACATAATTATTGAACTGCTTGGTTAAAATTCTTTGTATTGCATATTGAAAAGGAAATAAAATGATTATTATTATTTCATTTTCAGAATTATTTTTAAATTAATAATCACATTCATGAATATTACAAGGACCAAAATCAACTGAGTACGGATGTAATTGGTCCACGTATTTTAAAACTCAAGAACATAGTTGCTAAGTTTTCCATTAGCGAATTGCATGTTTTAATCTGTCAGTTCATGAATCGGTGCAATTTTGGAAGATCCTACTTTCAACAATTTTGGAAGATCCTACTTTCAACATCACCTGAACTCCTTTTTCTGGATTAATGAGTGTACTGTATTGTGTAACTTCTATCTGATGTTACATGACTCACAAAAAAAAAATGTCCTTGGTACCACAATTCATGTCAATTCTTATTACATGTGAGCAACATTTTTCATCTATTACACAGAGTATTCATGTTCTGATTTACTTCTGTTTCAGTGTAACTCAAATGCTAAATAACAAACTGAATGGTATAACAATGGGATTCATGAACATTTTCGGGTTTCAATTATGCATTTTTCTAATGTTCATCACGGAGGTAAGTAGGCTATTCAGGCTCAAATACAATTATTTTTTCCTACAACTGCTCGTAAAGTAGTTCTTTACGTACTGAAAACTAATTGTAAAATACCTCTTTACTGCTCCGCAAGCGGTAAAGTACTTTACGCTCGCCAGCTGTTTTCTTTACGCTTCTGTTTTGATTTTGATGCCTTCTCATTGGTGGATCACGGAATCCGTGAAATTCACATAACCTCAACAATGGCGAACGCTAACCAAATCCGCGCATGGTCTGTGATGTTACAAACTACAAGCTTTTATTGTGTTGGAATCCAGAACTGCAGTTTTAGGAAAAATATTGTATGTAATTCGCGCGTGAAGCTTCTTTATCGCTCTCGCAAAATTACTGCGCTCCGCTATGCGTCGCGCAGTAAATGTTTTGACTCGAGCGATAAAGTCGCGCTTCACGCTCTTAATACATAAATAACTATTATAAGCTATGTATAATTTTGTCCCTCCAAACTCCATTAGACTGGAGTCTTCTTGATTTTCAATAATTTGAAAAATTTGTTGTTTTTTTTCAGGTGAAAGATATCACTCTGAAAGTGAGATATGTTCTCCGTTACTTTCTAGTATTGGGATTATTGTTTATTTGCACAAGAAAATGTCAGAAAATAAAAGATAAGGTATGATTATACAATTACCAGCCAATGAGTTCATTTATTGGAAATAAATAAATAAATAAATAAAGAAATAAATAAATAAATCCCAGTTCTGACCAAAAGTTTTTACCTCGGGCCACTCCCGTGTTTCGGAGGACACGTTAAGCTGTCGGTCCCGGCTGACTAAAAACAGTCGTCAAGTCACGTCAGAGGCCCTGAACTTATTCAGGTGCGACCTGATAACTCTGACACCAGACCTGAGCCAGCCAGGTCACACGATATTATTATTATTATTATTATTATTGGAAATATTTTTTTTATATTTTTAAATTAGTGACAATAAGTTGCCAGTTCCATTTTGAACACAGAATCCTAAGTTTCTTAACAGAATCATTATGACCGTAATATGACTACTTTGAGACCAGGGGATTTTCGAGATGGGATATCAACAAATAAAATATTTTAGGGGGAGGTGGACACCATCTGAAGTCCTCACCTCGTGCAAGACACAAATATAGTTTTTCTTAGTGTTGTTCGAAGTTTTGCAGAGGATAATTATATCCCCTTCATCCCCTCCTTGGTTTGCACCTGTTTGAGACCAATGCGTTGCTAAAGAGGCCAGAAGACTTTTCTCTGAGATTTTGTGTCAGGACTGTCTCACTCTACTCTGAATTTCATACTTCTCTGACCATCAACCACGTTTATCTTGTTGAACTAATTACTAACAATTTCATATTATTTATCCTCTCAATTAGTATCTAATTCTGGAATAAGGAAAATACAATCACATCACTGGTTTTGAATCGTTTAATTATCTATCATGAAAAGAAAATATTCAGTTTTGTAAAAATTATCTTCCATCAGATTCCTTCATTATTTATTTTGTAGATTACGTATTGGATACTCCAGTCAAGGAGTATAAGACAAGTCAGATCAACAATTATACACTAGATACCATAAATGCTATATCAATTAGTTGAGGCGAGGCTTAATTTTGATGTGAAAGGAACTCTTGTACACTATAAAAAGCTGAATAAACTAAATATTTTTTCAATTGTTTTTAAATATTCCTATATTTTCAAGACTCTTTAAAAACTGTGGTAGCTTGTTGTAGAGTTTTCTCCAATATAACTAGGTTATATTCTATTTGAATAGGATAATACATAATTTTTTTCCAATACGGTTCTGTATTTTTTTGTATTGAAGATTAATTGTTATCGCTCGTTTTTCGTGCTGATGATACCCTCATTGGTTCGAAACTTGTGCGTGGGTAATTAGTGGATGATGATGATGATGATGAAAGATATGTATTGAGAACTTACATTTTTAGGTGAGCTCCAAACCTGCAGGTGAGTGATAAAAAGCAGATGAAGTCATGTTATTTTTTGCCAGTCATATATTCAACATTTTTGAACTTCGTTTATAATGATTATAAACTGATTGAACTTTTCAATTCAGGGACAAGAGCTGCGAGATACAGTATACAGAAGTTCATGGACCGATAAACCAATGTGGCTGCGTAAGTCACTCATTGTAATGATGACAATGGCCAATAAAGATATGCATATTTCGCCATACGGGATATATGTTATAGACATGAGCTACATGACCAATGTGAGAACGATTATTATTTAGCACGAAATACATTGTATAGTTTAGTATGCTCCCATCAGAGCACATCATTACTTAAATAGGATTATACATGAAGTTTTCAATACAGTCAATTTAGTAAAATATTAATTGTTAACAGAAAACATTTATTATTATTTATTTAATAATTTTGGATTTGAGATATCACAACGTCTTCATCGTTATAGGCCATGTAATTGACATTATTTTTATATAGCTGAGTAGGCCTTTGTTCAATTCTTATTCATTTCAAATGAGCTACTGAAAGTTTGGAGGCTTGAGGAAGTATTTCTGGCACAGACCACGGTTTGATGATCAGTATCTGGTTGACTAGGGAAGATCCTTTGTCTTTTTTACGAGAGTATTGTCACAAAATTATTAATTAAAATTAGATGAATAGTGTCATGTCACGATAAACGTGATAAAATAAATTGAGTGAAGTTGAATCATAAAACCTCATAAAAAGATCTACCATATCTATCAAATCCTTCATGACATGAAATGCATCACCATTAAAAGGTATTGTTTTACAAAATTGATTGGCGATGATTTCATATCAATTCAATTAGTCAGAAACAACAAACTATTAATATGTTTAATATAGTAACATATCTAAAAAAATTTGTGTACTAAATTGAACTAACTCTTATCAATTGGAAAAACATTATTTTATACAAATTGGTCAGATTGATATGTTTGATAATATTTTACATGAATGCACGTATTTTTTACAGTATTGAAGTAGGATTCAGATAGAAAATAACCTTCAAAACTATATTGAATATTATAGTAAATGATGTGCCGTTCAAATCGCAAGTCCTTAGTTGAGCATGAGAAAGTAAATCACTAGCTCTTAATAAATCACGTGGAAAAAATAATTCTAAATTGTAAAATACTTTTCATCGTTTTAACAAGCAATTTTATTTGAAATCATCATAACTTATTATTCATTTCAGATTATCAAGGCTTCATTCACGTACTTCAACGTATTAAATTGCCTCAAAGCGTGAGAACTGAGTGGATGATTTCTCAACAATCTACTAGCACACGTGCAAAGCGGAAGAAAAATGTTCTGCATAATCTCATATTTTGAGATACACACTTTTGAACAGAATTAAGTTA
This sequence comes from Conomelus anceps, assembly GCA_948455865.1. Taxonomy (NCBI): domain Eukaryota; kingdom Metazoa; phylum Arthropoda; class Insecta; order Hemiptera; family Delphacidae; genus Conomelus; species Conomelus anceps. The sequence goes on along the minus strand of OX418217.1, from coordinate 59,296,091 downwards.
TACTGTATTTGCAACAACATTTTTTTGAAAGGAATAAATAATAAAGTCAGCATCTCACGATGATTGTTTTTATTTGTAAAAGAATGATAGGCCAAATTTATTCCTGGCATAGGGGAACCTATTCTTAAAATTACTTTTTATGGTAAATTCAACGACTTGCAGTCAGTTTAAAAAAAAATTATAACTTTACAGACTTTTTGGCCAAACGTGTGGCCAAAAAGTGAGTAAAATTATTATTTTTTTTTTTAAATTGACTGCAAGTCGTTGAATTTACAATAAAAAGTCAATACAATAAAGGTCGAACAAGAGATCCAGGAATTCTATTCTTAAAAACAGAGGTGCCCATCCCCCCCAAGGTCAAGAGCGCAAATCCCCCCCCCCCATTTCATACTGCCCCCTTTTTCACCCCCCCCCCCCCAACTTGGAAATCTGCCCCCTTCCCAAATACAGGAGACACTATTAGGTACTAATGAAAAAATGAAAAAATGAAATTTAAATGATGGTATCAAATTTATCTCACCAATTTGATATAATAATAATCATTTAATTCAACATATTTATATACATATCATGCACATATTACATTCTTTAATATAAACACATATATAATAATTCATTGAATATAGATAAATAAAAAATTATTTGTGCACGGCAAGCAAAGTAGGATAATTGTGTGCTGGCTGCAAATTTAAAACAAAAATCTATTACTTTCTCAAAAAGCAAAGTAATAAAGCTCTCTATCTGAATTATGCATTACTTTTATTCAATTGCAATGTGAGTTTCACAAAATACTTCTATACATTAACACTTTGAATTTCATAAAATAAGAATTATTTCTTCCAATATTGAAAATTAAATTCATTTATTAAAACATCACAGCATAAAACTGGAAATTTCAGATTAACATGAGAAATTGAAAGTGTAAATATTTTACACAAAATAAAATGAAAAATACAGTATTGCAATAAATTTTCTTGTTGTGAGTTTTAAGATAGTTATTTCACTATTGATGAATTCTATTTTTATGCAATTCAATTGCATACTACCTTTATTAAGACACATTTGTTAGGGATTGACATTAAATATGAAATTTCTATCTATCAAATGACTTGCTTGCATCCCTAAAGACTTTAGCCATTTAGCTCAAATTTTCCCGGCTATAATAATAGTCCCTTTAAAATCGTATTCCAAGAGATTCTAGTCTCATGTCTGGAAAAGCTTAAATCCATTCATTTTAGTCATTATGGATTTTTTTTAAATTTTCGATATTGAGAGCTTGATTTGAGGCTTAAAATCATTAGTTTTATATGAGAATGTATTAAAATTGAGTTTATAAATTGGGTAAATTGGAAGCTTAAATTCAATAAATCATGAATCGTTTGCCTAATAACTTGAACCCACTTTTTGTATATTGTTTTTAGTTCATTAATTAGTCATGAACAAATATTAATGTATGAAATATAAAAAATACTACTTTTATAAAGCCATTTTAACAAGTTATAGTGGTTTCAAATTATTATTACAGGGCCACCCAGAGACATTTTATTTAGTGGCCCAGGGCAGAGTAGCGGCTGTAGGCTCCCTTACACCTTCACCCTAAACACCAATTTTCAATTAACTCGATTTCCCCATATATAACACTGACTGTCTTTAAGCTGTGCCTAGTTGCCGACTGTATTCAAAAGAATCTGTTTAACTAATTTGAATTGTTTTTTCAATTTAAAGATGAAATGGAGTGTAGGCCAACTGAAAACCATTCCACGTAAAAGCTGTGGAAGCTATAGGGAAAAGGGCAATGAGTGGCATCAGAGAGAGCTATAAGCTTCTCTTCTATTTTTGTTAATCTCTTGAATTCGCATCGAACTACACTAATACTGGAATGGAATACTTTGAATGGAACTTGATTCAACTTTGAGAGAGAAAAATTAATAACACATCCAATTCCAAACTTTGACTTATAATAATTTTATATTTACATATAAATGGTGACGGAACCCCAAAACATTGGGGACTCTGAGGGATCTCCACCGGAGAAAACGATTGTTATCCAGGTCTTGCAAGTGCGAATAAGCTTTTTTTTGTGGTTATCAACCTCTTCCCTCATATTATTTGTTTCATGGTGTGACAAATTTCACGATCACAATAAACTCTATGGGGTATCAGATCTGAGCAGTACCATAAACGGTAACAGAAATTAGCACTTGAAGCCCGTTTGCAAAAATATTTAGAAACCTTTTCTCCTTTCAAGCCTACAGCGTCAACTTCATTCAAGTGGTCTGGGGTCCTTCAAACCCATGTTTGGGGGCTCCGAAAATACTGGGACCCAACAGCATCTTGTGGCCTTTGATGACCCAAAGCCGAGCCAATTAGGGAACCTTTGTTTATAATATAAGTTGATCTAAGTATTTTTTTTCTTTGTATCTTGGTTTCTCTCCTAATAATTGATTGTTTTATAATTATTATTATTTTCTATCTTGTATAAAAAAAATTTTTCGCTTGTTTGTATTTGCGGAAATAAAGATTATTATTATTATTATTAAATGTAGAAATTTGAAATATTCTAGGTGCAGCCTACTTTTGAATTTCTACTTCACATGACTAACCTGGCAATGAAAACGGGCCCAAAGGGCCCGCGCCGCCAGGGGCCTCTAGGGTCTTTTAGGCTTCTAAGGAGCCTCGAGAGATCTAAACTAGTGAAAAAAGGGGCCCTGGAGGCCCCTAGTTGGACAATTTGTCACTAGTTGGGCTTAAATTTATTTGTCACTTGCTTACATTTTGTAAAATGATGTGGCCCCTTCACTTTGAGGCCCAAGAAAACTTCCCTTGTTCGCCCCATCCCCTCTGTAATCTTGATCAATTCATTCTTTTAGTTAATTCAAAGTATTAGAATTATTTTATTTTTTCTAGCTGTAATAATTCACATATGAAAACTTTTTACTTCCAATAACCAATATTATCGTTATTTTTATTGATACCTCCCTACTCGTTTTTGAGGCCTCTTTTACAGACTCAAGTAAGGGGGTTTGTAACCCGGAACCCCCCTTGTCATTACGTCAATGCAAGATACACGACAAGATACATGACTTTACAAATCCTCTCAATATCCACTGGACTAACTTAATTTTATCACCATTTTCAACTGTTTTTTCTTTGTCGCTGCTGTCTTCTTGAGTGCCAGGTTCTCCTTTTATATTTAACACATATAAAAATATTCTCTAAGAGTCAGTTCATAATTGAGGAGAATGTTTCTAGGTCTGAAGCTACAAGTATTTCATCCAGCTCATAATACATGCATTCTGCAGGAAGTTAAACATTTCACTTGTAAGTAAATAAGCTTCATAAACATATACTTTCAACTGTAAATGAGATAGTTTGAGTTTTTTTTTTAAATTAAAAATCGTGATTGAAAAGTAAAATCGTATGCAAAAATATTGTGTGGGGGAATTTAGGGTCTGGTCTGCCCCCCCCCCACCCCCGATTGGTTATTGAGGTAGCCGAAAGTGACTTGACTTGCTCCCCCCCCCCCCCCCAAAGTTGGTGCTACTGGTTGCAATGATCTGTGCGGGAAGGGCAATAGCAAGCTAGCAGGCAGCCATCTATGAAAATTGCAGAGCAAAATACAGCACAGTATTGTTGCGACGAACTGTCAATGTTAATATGAAAAGCAAAAATTCTATTATAATTATAAAATTGCGTTAAAACAAATAATACTCCCCTAAAATCCCCCCCCCCACAATTACAAAAAGTTATAAAATATCAAGAATAATATGTAAAAGAAATCCCCCCCAAAAATGCCAGGAGCGCAAACTGCGCACCTGACCCCCACTATAGGCACCCCTGCTTAAACATATCGTTCATTCAAAATAGGCCGCAATCTCTACAAACTGATGTACCGTTTGGTAAAATATTTTTAATTATAAAAGTCGAGTATAGGCTAGGACTGGGCAGAGAAAATTGCCCGTAAAATGAAAATACGATAATATTTCATGAATTCAATAATTTTTTATTTTACTACAGGAATGGTAATTCTTTTTATCGTCTTTTTAATTTATTCTTCTTCTTTAACTATACTAACATGGCGTTTTCTCAGCTTTGGCCTCGGACCCGTGAGCCTTCCAATCTAATCGGTTTTGTCGTCATCTGCCTTGCACCCTGAGTTCCATACCGTATTGACAAGGTTTTCTTTCTTTCATTGCTGAGAAGAGGTGGAGAGTACTCTTTCTGCCAAAGTAGTCTCTATCGCTCTCAACTTAAATTTTTCTCTTATCTAATCACGCCTTACCATATCTCTTCCAGTTTCGCCAACTATTCTCCACAGACAGATCTAAATAAGGTTTTAAATTATAATTTTTAATTTTAATTAATTAATTTTCGATTATAAATTACCTATTTCCTGGAATACCTCATTAGTTTCCTAGGCAGGAGCGGCTCCAGAAAATTCTTGTTTTTTTTTCTCAATTAAAGTTTAGAAACAAAAAATACAGTTGTCCTGCAGTCGCCACTTTTTTCGGTACTACCTTATAAGGTCGTGAAAACCTCCTAATATCCACCACATAGAAGCTTTTATAATAAACCACTTGTCTCTTCTTGATCTTGCCCAGATTAACGGTGACGTTTGCCATACATAATCTCGTGCAAAAACCTCTTTGCAAATCCTTCCTTCTTCCTTCTACAAGACACATAAATATTTGTTTCTTCCTTCCTCACAAATAAATTAGGCGAAGTTCCATGGCATTGCTAGGAAGTTGGGATAGATCGTTTGCAAGAAGAACCGGTTACGGAAAGAGGGGATTTATCAAAAGGTCAGGAAAGGCCATCCTTTTCAAACAAGTTCAACATGAATAGGTTTAAGCTTGGTTGTAGGTGCAGAATTTTCTACATGGTTAGTGGTAGTGAATGTATTTACGATCGCCGGTTTCTATTTTGAAAAAAAATATTGATAAAGTCTAAAAAGAAGTTTTTTAATGGAGTTGTTTTAAACAAAAAATGTTTTACAACAATCCAAAAACGTGCAGCAACAAATTGAAATAACGATTACAATAAACAATAGCAGTACGTTATTAACAGAGTCTTCGATAATGTAGACAAATAACAATTACATTAAATAGTAGCTGCACGTTATTAGCGCACAATAATGTAGAAAACTATGTAACTAGATAGGGAATGTTTGATGACCGATTAACAGAATGAATAGGGGCCTAAATGTAATCGGACACTATTTCCACCCTATCGCTATCTGGCTATTTGATACAAAAGCTATTCAAATCGAACATCTTGAATCATATATCTTGATCACATCACATGTAACAGCTATTTCTAAAGCAGTTTGAGAAAGAGTTTGCTCTGACCGAGAATAATTTGTCCAGACCACTGCATCGTAACTCCATAACGTAACGTAACTCCTTCGAGAAAACATTTCATTACAAAAAATTCTGCATATTATAGCTTTGTCCCGCAACATCACACCATTAAGGTTGATTCACACATATAGGACTGTGCGCCGACTGTGCTGCGACCGTGTCGTTTTGGATGGATTCGCCAAAGCAGTCTTTCCATTTAAAGTACACGGCAACAGTCTCGAGTGATTCGTCACACATATATGACTGTGCACCAACCGTGCGCATACTGTGTCGTGGCCGAGCTCTTTCAGAGTGATCTATCAAGGCCACAGTCCGACACAGCCGACGCACGGCCTGTGCACAGACCGTCGTGAAGCTGGCCCCACCCAAAACGGCAGAAACTATAAGTTGTAGCCTATATCATGAGATTCTTTTGAGTTTCTGCTATTTAATGCCGCAAAAATAAAGTTTCTGCTGTTTTCAGGAGAAAAGTTATTCAACTTTAAAAACGTTATTTTCTGGGTGGGGCAAGAATCACGCAGCCCCACCCACTTCGCAAAACTTAATAAAGCAGATATCAATAGTTTCTGCTGAGTTTCTGCTATTTAATGCCGTAAAAATAAAGTTTCTGCTGCTTTTAGAAAAAAAGTTATAGCCCATTCAAGTTTTGGGTTAATGAAAATTAATTGGCTGTAACTCGGTTAATATACACGTTACAATAACGGGCTACGTGTCAATCCTTACTACTAAACAGTGGCTATCGAATGACACTAACATCATAGCAGTAGCTAAACCATAACTACAAAAGTCAAAAACTCAAGTCAGGTTTAAAAAGGGTACAATTTTTCGGTTTTTCGCTTATACATATGCGAGCATAATTAAGAATCATCAATTTCTCTGTTATCATAGTTAAAGCTAACAAAATGCTCCAAAAAAATTAGCTCCCCTGTCCTGTTCTCCCCCTAATATAAAGTGGACAATGGGTAAAATTTCGCGAAATATCTTTCAAATATTTGAAGGGTTTATTGCGTGAGGACTACTCTTCACAGAACTACTAGTGGTAGGGTAGGTAACTCAACTTACTCTTTGGTATGTATGTGCTTAGAAGTATCTATAATAAGTTTTAATTATATTGAGTTCTGTGTCTAGTGTCTAGTTGTATTATTAATTTAATACTTCGACCCCAACGGAGTAATCGATTTTTCTAGATTATTTGTAGTATGACGTCACAGCCGGCTGTTGTTGTGGTGAGGTGTGTTGCGTACCGAAGCGGCTCCCTCCCAGAAAAGCAATTATTGTGGAATGTCATCACGTAGCCTACAAACGAAAGAGGGGAGAAACTGAAGAAATGACCGATTGGGCCCGCAGAGAGAATAGAATAGAACAGTGTTTCCCAAACTTTCTTCAGGTGGCGCCCCTCCTTTCTGTAACAAACCTCATTTGTATTATATCCCACCATATATAAAATAAATATAATTTACCACCAAATATTGCAAATATATATATATTCAAATTTTTTTATTCAAAATATAATAATAGAACAATACATTATATACAATAAATTTTGAATATACTCCCCACTTCCCACTTGGATGACTTGTCCGTGTGTGGGGAGGAGTCGGATAAGCCATGGGTACATTTCAATAATAACAATGTGGTATAAACATTATTAACAATGTGAATAAAGAAACAATGTAAGTATATGACTATTAATCAAAATATTTTAAATAGATAATAAAATTAACAATGTTATGATACTGATTATTATTCATTTGCAACATCTATATGTGACAGCATTTAGGGGGTTCATATTTTGAGTTTAGATGCAAACAATTGAAAAGAGAGAAAAGAGAAAAAAAATGTGCAAGTGTAGAAGTTCATAATAATATTAGAAATAGGGTGAGTTCAGCAGTGCGTCGGCAGCATCTGCACCAATGTGAAGCAGCCACCCGCTCACTCTTCGCTTGTAAACAGCAACACTGCAACCCTCATTCGGCCTTAATTCGGGAGGAATATTGCGGTACAGCCAGTGGGCCAAATGATATGAATTTGAGAGTTGAATAGAATTATTAAGCTGGGGAAATTGGATATTAGTATTTAATCTATTTCTAGTTATGTAATTATGTTGTATTTGTATGAAATTGAAGTTATTTTTCCTTATGAAGATTAAAAGATTTTTAATGTATAATTGTTTTATGTTCAATACTGGAAATTCCTGGAATAGTAAATGAGTAGGAAATCTGTGATTCTTGGCAAGTAAAGCTTTAATTAATGCTCTCTGGGAGACTGCAACAGGCCGCAGGATGTTGGATGAGGCCCCACCCCATGCCACGATGCCATACTCAAGCAAAGACTGAACATAGGCGAAATAAATGGACCTGCAATGTTTAATGCTCAGCACCCGTCCAAGCTGGCCAAAAGCATATATCAATTTTTGCAATCTTTGCCTAAGAAACTGTGCATGAGCTGTCCAACTTAACTTATGGTCCAAAACAATTCCCAGATATTTATACTGAGCCACCCATTCAATACATTCACAGACACAGGTTTCAGATTTTGGATCACCACATGAATGCAGTTTAAGAACCATGTGCCCAGGGCCACCCCTAAGAAATATTGGGAGACATTTCGTTTTACCAATATTGATTGATAGAACATTACTATCCAACCAATTTTTCACCTTCACTAGGTCTGAAGAAGCCCAGTCATATACCTCTGTCCAAGAACAGCCTGATGATACAAGGGCTGTGTCATCTGCAAAGAGGAACAGTCGACTGTGAAGATTTAATTTTGAAATATTGTTTATATAAATGAGAAAGAGGAGTGGTCCCAAAGTGCTTCCCTGCACCACACCATAATCAACATTTACAGAGTCGCTCTCTATACTATTGAGACAGACAGTTTGCTTTCTATTATGGAAATAACTTTTGAACCAGTTGAGGGTACTGTTTTTGAAACCTATTGCTTCAAGCTTAATAAATAGTTTGTTCTGGTCTATTGAATCGAAGGCTTTAGCGAGGTCTAGGAATGTAACCAACACTTGGTTTTTTTTGCTATATTGAGCTGAGATGTATTTTGACATATCAAAGAGAGCATCAGTGGTATTTTTGGTGCACCTGAAACCATACTGGTTGTTTGAAATAATGTTGTTATAATCTAAGTAACTGTTAACTTGAATTTTGACACATTTTTCCAGAATTTTAGCCAGAGAGATTAGAAGAGAAATAGGTCGGAAATTACTTATAGCAGATTTTGTGCCAGATTTATGAATTGGAATAGCTTTAGCAATTTTAAAAACGTTTGGAAATATGCCTGAATTTATACTAAGATTTATGATGTGTAGGCTACTATTGGAGAAAGCAGCTCATGCACATTGTCCTTTAGCAACCGGGCTGGAATAGAATCCCAGCCTGGTGCAGATCGTCCCTTCATACTGCTGATGATTTTAATAATTTCATGCTCAGTGACAGGATGCAGCTCAAACACAGCATCGATGACACGGTCGGAATCACTCACCTCTGGTGGACCAGATGGTTGAATCGCCGCAGCCAACTTCTCCCCCACAGAGGCAAAGTACCTATTGAAGGAATTAGAAATTTCTTTTGTTTTTAATGGGGTTACAGGGCCGCTATTGTTAAAAGCTCCAACCGGGAACTGTTCTCTGTGCATGGGTCGGCCTGCAATTTCATTCACAATTGTCCAAAATTTCCGAGGGTCTCCCTCTGCCCTCTGCTGAGTCTATTTTACTTTTATAATAAGTGAATTTGGCGTATAATTGAGTGTAGGATATCTCTATATTGAATGTATGTATCTCGAAGGATGATATTAAACGGTTGATTGTGCAACTGTCTTCTCAATTTGTCTCGTTTACGGATAGAATTCACTATACCAACTGTGATCCATGGTTTGATCTTTGAAGACTTTGCGTTTTGCACTACCTCAGCAGTATTGTCTGATATTATTGTTTGTAGAGTTTTAATAAAATTAATGACAGATAAATTGACATCATCAGTACTTGTAACATGGTCCCAGTTTTGATTTAAAATTGTTGTTCTTATGTTGTTCCAGTTTCTCGTAATTTTTACCTCTTTCTGGCAATGTTTTTGTTTTTTATTAGAGTGCAGGATGAGGCATGTTGCAAAATGATCGGTTATTGCTGACTCAATTATAGCGGATTTTGCGGATATTTTTTCATGGATTTTTCATGAAAATATGGTCCAAGCAACTGCTACTATCGGGTCTTCTAATTTTGTCAATGCAGGAAATCATATTAGCATTACAAAGAGTATCTAAATAATGATCGCGTAATGGATTCTGGAAAGGATGCAGAAGATCACAGTTGATATCACCTGCAAAAATACTTAGATTAGGTCGAACGGTATTATTACTATAGTAAGAAGAGAGACCCTCAATGAAAAGAGGAAAGCTTGAATTAGGACTACGGTAAACGGCTAAAAGATCGCATTTAACCCCCTCCCAAACGAATGTCAGAGATAAGCTGGTGGCCACTCCGCCCAGTAACAGCTGGCTGCAGGTAACTGATAAACTGCTATCAATGTAAATTACAATACCATCACTACTGTTCAGATTATTATAAGACCTATATAATTTGTATCCAGGAATGTTAATTAGGTCACTATCATCCCTAATCCATGCTTCAGTTAGAATGAAACAATTAAACTTAACTTGCAAACCTTCTAATAACACAAGAAAAGAATCAAAAATTTTTTTATAACTCCGAATATTTTGATGAATTACCCTAAATGTTGTTGAACTATCAGTATCAATATCGGCAAAATCTTTCACACCACAACAACTCACACATTCCACTAAGGGAATATCATACGCGTCAGACGTATGTATCATATGACCAAAAATTAAAAATAAAAAAAAAACATATTGTCGTTTGCCACTCACTTGTGCTACGAAAATTAAATAAAAAAAAATAAAAAGATTTAAAATCGCTCAATGTATTATAATTATTAATGATTAGCCTAAACTTGACAATCTAATCTTTCTATAATGTAGCCAAGCCAATATCAACAGACCATCCATCCTCTATCCCAAATTTCAACTCCAATTTTTCTCTAAAACAATTGCACCCTGAGATATTCTTGTTCTTATTCTTGTTCATTTATTTATACTCTTTTGAATATACAGATTAAATATCTATATACAATCTGTGTTCTGATTTGAAAATGGTAGACAAAAGAACTCTGTAACAAAACAGTTATTTAGCAATAGATTAATGCTTGCAATATGTGCAGCAAGTGATTTCTTAGTCATTAACAAATGTTCCTAGGTGAGAAAAAGAACTTGAATATTATAAAAGTAGGCTTACTCAAAGACCATTTTAATTTTTTAATCAAAATATATTAATACGGCTTTGATATGATTACAGTGTTAAGAAAATTGTTATCACAACCGTTTTAATAAGTAAAATTTCTGTTTTAAGTAGGCCTAAGGATTGATGAGGTATTCAAGACTGTTTCGTTTGCACTAAAACGTCAATGTCAGGGTTGAATGAAGGTATTTTTAATCTTGAGTCACTTTCAACCTTGAGTTGATTTCTGTATTTGTTTTTTATGAAAGCGAAAATTAAAAAAAGGGTGTTCACATGGTGGTGAATACCATCAGAAACCTCATCGCAATTACGGATATTGTTGGATATTCTATCCTCGTCATCATTCAAAATGTTGTTAAATCTTTCTCCTTATAGCCTGATTAAATGATAGAAGATAGAATCGCGGCAGTTCAATGAGCCCATTTTCCTGCAAAATAATTAATTAATTACTGGTTTTTCAAAAAACTCACCCAAAAAATGAAGGGAAACCTAAAATAGCCACACATTTTAAACTCAGTATTTGAATATAAAACTTCACAGAACGGACTTCTTATTTTGCAATAAAAAATTTGATGAATACAGTATTATTTTCAGAAAGAATTTAATTTTGTTAAAATATTTTAAATTGATGCATTTACATACTACGATTGTGAACAGTTAAATAACTCAAATTGTTAAGAGAAAATGTGTAAGAAATGTTCAGTTACTGTAATATTCTAAGATTTAAAAGAGTAGTAGCTTAACTGGGAGGTCGTAAGGCTGAGATTATTTAAGTTTGTTGTCCTCATCAAATGGATTTTTAATCCATCGTTTTCCTTCTTCTATGAGTGGAAAGTAGTGTTTTAGTTCAGAAGCCAAGGCTTAAAGATGATCAAAGATCATTTTGGAAGTTTCTTTATTTACTTTGATAGTTCTGTAATAATTTTATCATCCAAAAAATCGTTCAGAAGTCGTAAGTCATCAAATAATACATTTTTCTAAATGTTATCGGACCACCATTGTATCTCTTACTATCTCTTTGATAGTAGCATCAATTTTGTCATGCACAAATAATTTGTGAATATCTTTTCTTGTAAGGTCAAATTAAGAGTATTCAGAGAACTAAGAATATACACTAAGAATGTTAACTTTATTAACCAAACCAAGCTTCATGAAGGTTGTGCACAGTCCTACATGTGTGAATCAACGTAGGGCGACGATAGGGCGGAGCCCTAGACAAGTGAAGCTTCGGGTGTTTTCTTAGAGCTCGGGCATTTTCGTTGAAAAGAAAAAGTACCTAAATTTTCCAAATCCAACATCCTTTTCATTCTTTTTATCTGTTATCCTACTGTTATTATTTGTACTTCAGGTTGTAAATTAAATTAAAATTATTTTGTTCTTTGAATAAAAACATTTAAAAATTAATGAAAAATATATACATACAAAAAACGAATTAAAAGCATTTGAAATGTATGCACATTGTCTATACTTGAGGACGTCATCTCGGTACGTCTGAGTAAGCAATGCCCAACATGCATACTATGTGGGTTTTTAAGAACAGACCATGGGTTATCTGCCTATAAAAAAACTTACAAACTCTCATTCTATGCATGTCTACTCAGACATGTTACATAGATTACATCCTCAAGTGTAGAGGCCAAGCAATGTGCATGCACTTTGAATGCATATCATATAATTTTTTTGAAGTATGTTTCATTCATTTTTAAAAATATTTCTTGTTTTTAATTTTTGTATCTTCCTCTCTTCCTCTTGTTTCTACTCATTTCATCTGGCCACTTTCTACTAATTTAATTACTTGCTCCTTGCTATTGCGCTCTTTGATGCTTTTAATCTCATCAATCTCAACTACATCATCATTCTCTTTACTTTTTTTCTCTTCTATTTCATAAGTCCGTTGTATCCTTTGTTTCCCAGTTATTCATTTTTCTTTTTACTTCTTTTTTTGCTACATAAATTTCAGTTATGTTTTATCATTAGCTAATGTTTTTAGTTTATTTGAACTATAATTACTTAATGTAATGTAATATTTTATATTTTTGGTTATATTTTTTAGTGTTTGCCATAGGTCTTACTAGACCTGGCAACGTCCGATGTATTAAATAAATATCAAATATCTTGCAAAATAATTAATGCTGAATCCATCTCTGTGACTGGAGTAAAGTTCCACTGAAATTGCGTCATTGCAGAACAAAACGGTCGCAGCACAGTCGGCGCACAGTCCTATTATGTGTGAATGATAGCGACACAGTCGATGCACGGTCATAACACAGTCGGCGCAAAGTCCTATATGTGTGAATCAACCTAAGACAATGATAAGTTGTTGCGCGACGGCATGTTGTCTGGACACATCTTAATAAGATTATTATATTTAAAGATTAATAAAATATTTAATAGTAAGAATTATATTAATAATAATATTAAATATGAATATTTAATTATCTTAATATTAAAATTAAGTTTAAAATATTTCGGGAAAGGGGGATCACTTGACAACAGTTCTCATCCCCATCGAAGATACATATACAGCTTTAGTAGTGGAGTGTGAAAATATCTGGCCGATACAACCCCTTCACGCCTCACCCTGTTTGTTTTGCGCCTGTGGTAAGTTAATAGTAAACTACGTGACAGGCTATAATTTAACCATGACGAAAGCTGTTGCTTAGAAAGTAGCATGAACTGTCTGTGAGTACTTCAGGAAAATATTGTTGTTATGCGAGGGGCAAGTTTCAATACTGAGAAGAAATGTTGGATAATAACTCTAAGCAATAATGAGTAAAAGCTAATTTATTTGAAATTGAATTATTTTTTACATCATCATGTTTTTTTCCGATTTCTGAGCAGTCTTCTAACATCTTGGCATAGAGATGAAATAATTGCATATTTTTTTATCAAATTGATGAAGAATAAAGAACGAGATTATTGTTGTCAAAAAGTCAAAGCTTAGTTATAACAAAAGAAGTTAATCTCTACAATCCTTCAACAGACTTTCACATCGGCTATGTGGCTATGACCAACAATCAAACTGATAGAGTCTGATAGCAGATCTGCAGTCTGAATACTGCTATCAGTTTTCCTCCCATCTACCTTAATCAAATTCTTCAATAGTAAATCCTGAAACTTAGAAAATTCCTGTCCACTATAAAATAAGAGTTTCAGTTCCTTCACGAAGTCACTTAAAGATCTTCTATGTTGCTAACGACTCTCTCAGAAAGATCAAAATTTTTCCACACGACATAAGGATCAAAAAATATCCCTTTACCCAGGGGTGCCCACAGGGGGGGGGGGGCTATGACGCAGACTGCGTCATTGAAATTCTTGGGGGGGGGGGGGGTTCCAAAAAACGTTTTTGGGGGGGGGGGGGCGTAAAGTTGATTGAAACCGTGTTTAACGTGACAACATTCAAAAATATATTACGAAGTCACCAGATAGAATGTCAATTAATGAAAATATATTTATAATTATTATTATACAATTGAATATGAATTCGCTAAAATAATTATTTTTAGGATTTGTGCAGGAAGTTATTATTCAAACTTAGAAATATGCTAAGCGAGTGCTCTGAAAGTGGTTTATACAACTTAACTCTCCTTAACAGTTACTAGTTAATCAGCAGAAAGAGCAATAAGTCGATTTAAAATTATCAAAAACAGAGTCAGATCAGCTATGGGAGACTCATGGTTGTCCAATCTAATGGTTCTAGCTGCAGAAAAAGATGTACTTGAGTCTGTTTCGAAGAAAATTGAAAGGTTTTCTGTTTCCTCATCCCAAAGACAAAAACTTCTATGTGGGGTTTAGAGAGATAGATTTAACAAGCTTAGAAGGTGCCTAGCTAACTTGTAGATGGTCACAGCCTACAAATTTAAAATGTTTGACTTCAAACTGTTGATGTTTTTCATGTATTTTACGATAACTACTTACTAATAAGTAAGAATTGCTATAGCAAAACTTACTAAATACTAAAAATTCAGTAATTTTTCATAACTATGTCTTTATTTTGTTTTTGAAAGACACTTCTTTCGATTGTGTATTGTAAATAACTATACATGAAATGTGTGCCTTTTATGTACTTCATCCATACATAAATTCTCCCTAGATACTACACTAAGTAAATAACCTGTTGTTCAACTACCGTCCAATAAATTACTTAGTATTTTGAATTTTTGTGTTTTACAAATGAAGTCATTAACTCATTGTTTTCACTTCCTTTAAAGGAACAGCTTTGTAGAATTATTTAACCTTAATGTAATTGGTACACCGAACATAAACTTATAGGTATTTCATTTTTATTGAACATTGTGTATTTGTAATAATATTTTATTGTTTAAAAACCATTTAGTTCAAATTCTTATTTAGCTATTTTGCAATTAGTTTATTGAGCAGAAGAGCAGAAGTTCAAGTATTCATTTCATTGATATTTCTTTTTTACCTTTACAAAAAAATGTTACCTATGTAAAGAATATCAAGAAATATACATACATTTTGTATATTATTGACTGGGTTTGAATTTTTTCAATAGTTATGAAAATCTTCTTTTAGTTTTAGAAAGGATACGGGGGGCTTTTTTCGCATTTTTGAGGGGGGGGGGGGTTGGTGCTAAATTTAGGGGGGGGGGGGTGCGTCATGAGCCTTAGGGGGGTGGGCACCCCTGCTTTACCACACACATACACTCATATTACATTGCGATGGAGATATCAATCTGATTTTACGATGGATACTTGATTAGAACTAGTATGCAGAATCCGCAACTTTGCGCTAGACTGGAACATCAAATAATAATAATCAAGAGTTTCAAAAATACCAATAGACTTGGCTTTGGATATTTTCTGAAATTTTGTTGTGTATATCTCAGAGAATATATTACAGTAACTTAGTTTCAATAAGATATTTGTTAAGATTCAGGAGCGGATCCAGCAGCAGATTTTGGGGGGGGGGGGGGTGATGCATGAGTGGGTATCACCAGAAGGGGGGTGGCCCGGGTTTGATTATGAAAATGTGACCTAAAATCGCGAGTTTGAAGCAATTTAAGGTTATTTTCAATTGAAATGAACACTTTTAACCAAATTGTTATACAAAAAATTTAATTGTTCACCTATTGCCTTTACAACGTTCTGTACTGCCAAAAAACCAGAAAATTTATTTTTTGGGTGTAAAATAGAATAAAATTTCTGAGTGTAAATAGAATAATTAATGTAACAAAAATCATGTTTAACCCCATAGTTTAATGTTTGTATCTCAAATGAACATTAAGTGGGAATATCACCTTGAAATGTTCATAATAAAATTAACTAGAAAAAAATGTTATTGGTCAAGACAGCAGCTATCAATTGCATTAAAATATCATACTTTATAAATAGATAATATGAATCCTGGGAGCTGAATAGACTTCACACTGTCGGTACAATAATTACAATAGTAATTTTTAATTTGGTGTAGTAGACCTCTAATAATAAATTGAAGCAATATACATGACCATTTATATATTGGGGGTTCGGGTACTACCCGAGAAAATTTTGGAAAAATTACCTCTCTAAAACCACATTTCAAGTGATTCTAGGCATTAATTCTTCTAATTTAACACTTCAACCCAAGTTTGTGCCAAAGTGAATTTTATCTAGTTCTTGCGTTATTGTCAATGGGAGATCCGAACCTCACTTAAAACTTCAATTTTTCTATGTTTGATCCCTCACTGCTCCTGATTGGGGTACCATTCAGTTCTGCAGGCTTTAAAAAAAATTGGGGTAGGGTCTCCCTGAAAACGTTTTAAAAATAAAACTCAAAATAAAATAATAAAATAAAAATGAAATTGTCTAAGACCTGCGAAAATTCCAAAAATGTTTTTGTCTCGTGAGGGGGGGGGGATGTCCCTCTGATCTGGTAAAAATTGTTAAGGAAAAATTAAATTTTCCAAAAAAATTACACACATTATTTGCAATTGAAAAATTACTCTGCAATCAGCCAAAATCTTTTAACAAATTTTTGAGGATTCAGGGACTAGGCTCTAGCTAAGGTGATATCTCAGTGAATGTAAAGTAGTGCAACCGTAATAAAATAGGTCTGCTTTTTTGCCAAATAATAATAGTCCTCAGTCATGTAAGATAAGCTGCAGAATCCACAAAAACCTTTCAGTACTAGCATTATTTTAAGACCAAGTATTGAAGTACACAATATTTTCAATAGAAAAGTAATTGCTGGTTAGGCATTGCTGTCTCAATTACCTCGCTTGTCAACAACTTTGAAAACTCTCCTTCATTTTCTTCTATTTTTAATTTTTCTCCTTATTTTTTCTCTTTATCCCAGTTTTTCTTATTTTTTTTAATTTTCATCTCTCTTCTCCCACCAATTTCTATCGTTTTAATTCTAGTTATCTCTTTTCCACTTCACTTCTCAACTGTTTTCTGTCATTACCCTTCCTTCCTCTTTTCTTGTTTTTTTTTCTTCTTCTCTTTCATTCCTGCCTCTTGTTTTTCTCCTTCTTTTTCTGCGTTGGTGGGGGGGGGGGGAATTTCCGCTTTCCTCTCCCCCATGGATCCGCCACTGGTAAGATTATAATTCTATCATTTGAATAGAACACGGGTTTTATAAAAGAAGTAACTTTTTCAAATGCATACTGCAGGCAGCAGTCACTTAAATCAAGGCCTCAATTCGAGAATCAGTCTCTCAAAGTAATCTATATAACCAAGCTGTAAAAAGACTATACCAATCCTCCGCAAGAAATAAATTTGAGACCAGTGAAGTGATAGCAAGTGATAGTTTTCTATTGTCAGAGAAGTCACTAGCGCTTAGGTCCTCTTTGTAAAGGTAACCGATTGGTTTAGTCCGAAAAAACTGCTGAAAATCACTTCCTTGTGGTTCGGAACCCACCTAAAACTGTAGGTCCAACACCAACGCATCTTGTAGTCATATACGTGGAAAAAATAAATAAATGAAAAAACATTTTAAAAAAGGAAGAAATCCCGAACAAAAATATTTCTGGCCCACTTTTGTCGCACTTGTGAGTGAAACAATAACATTGTTACACAACCTTGAATTTTTCAAATTTTATTTAGTTAAAATATTCTATTTAGTTGACAAGAAGTAAGAAAAATTGATTATTTCAGTTTTATTAAACGAGAGAGAGAGAGAGAGAGATAGAGAGATAGAGAGAGAGAGAGAGTGAGGAGAGATGGGGAAGACAAAAATGTTACAGAACAAAAAGAAAGGCTACTTCATGTTATTGATTGTGGAAACCCTAATAATAGTATCAATGAGATATCATTTCTACAAAGATAAAGCGCAGATCACAGGTTCAATAAAGAAATAGATAACCAACAATAAAACTGTTATTGTAGTCAAGCACTTATTCACCCAACAATAAAAATACTGTACAGTACTTTTCTTGAAAAGCTTTTTGTCAAACAGTTCCAACTAAAACACTACAATCACCTACTATGCATGGTGCTAATAGAACTTGGGGCATTAGAGCTCATAAAGATTGAATTTTTAGGTGAATTTAACGACTTGCAGTCAATTTTAATTGATAATAAGTAATATTTCACTCACTCTCTCACACCCTTGTCTTCCCCCTCTTTCCTCAATAGTGAGTAAAATATTACTTATTCTTAATTAAAATTGACTGCGAATCGTTAAATTCACCTGAGAAGTTAATATTAACAACGCAGTTCGTCATGGAACAAGAAATCCAGGAATTCATAAAGATTCTTAAAAAATTCAGCTGATTCTCAGGAATTGATTATTTGAGGAAATATCACTGACAATTTTGACAAAATAAATTACAATCAATATTCAACAGAATTGTTCATCTATTGAAGAATGGCGCATTAAGTAACAGTAAAATTCAATTTTCTTGTTAAAATTGGGATCCTTAATAATCAGGATTATTGGAGAATAGGTTTGATTGAACAGTTGCTATCAAATCAGTTTTTTCCATACCAGCGAGATGATGGAGCGATTGAAAACGTTAAGCTCAGGTTATAAGTTTTCATTTCATCAACCGTGCCAATGAATGGCTTGCTTAGTAGTACGGGAATGGGAAACTGAAAACTTCTAGTGAATCTCCTTCATAATTCAAAATATACCACTAATGTGAACAATTTAGATTGACACTCATTTATTTACATCAATAAATCATTTTGTAAACATATTTGTCAAACAGTCCCCACTAAAACACTGCAATCACCGATGCATGGTGCTAACTTAGTGATTGATTTAATAACTGGTGAAGATTTAAAATATAGGTTTAATTTTGATTTGTATTTCATAAAATATTGCTAATTGTAAAAATGTCTTATAATTTAATAATACTGTTATAGTCCAAGATACGGAGCTGATAACTATTGCTTTATTGATAGCACCACGGTGGGTAAATTGATTGAATGAGAAATTTGATGGTCATACAAAAAACAGGATGTGGGGATGTGATGCTTTCCCATAGTTTTCATTGAAAATAGATGGACGTTTTTTTCTTTGATTTCTGAGAGTAAATTCCCATGTGATTCCCATCCTAATAAAGATAGTTTTTGAGTGTAGAGTATTGCTTTGATTTGAAGTTAACCAAGGCCGCACTCAGACTTACAGTTTGGGGGGCTTCCCCCAGGATGGTCTAAGATTTTCTGACCTTTTTTGCACTACCACCCTTTCCCCCTACCCTTTCCACCGACGTGTTTAGCTTATCTCTCTCTTGAACAAAAAGGCCGAAAAGTTGAAGTTTTACATGTTGTACACAACATGTTCGGTTTAGTGCATAGACACCCACTAAGCAAGACTTTTGGACATTTCGCCATATTATGCTTGAAAAATTATTTTCTATGTAAAACGATTTTTTCAGCTTTTCTAAAAACTATGTGACAAAAAAAGTTGAAACTTGATATCCATGTTTGGTTGAAAACTTAGAGCACGCGTGCTGAGAAATAGATTCAAAAAATTCCTTAAAATACGACCAAAACGTTTAATTATTGGGCGTTTATTGAGAGCTATGTTGCCGAAAAATTTGGAATTTGGTACACAAGTTTAGCTTTTAAAGGCTCTCAATGCCTGGTAAGAAAGGGTTCCAAAATATTCCCTAAAGACAAGCCAAAAGCTGACAATTCTTGAAAACCCAGTGCTATTTTATGTTTTTGTCTAGAATTAATGATTTTCGAAAATTTATTTCAACAATTATTCATTAACAATTTATTTGATAACCATTTCTTAAGAGCTATGTGGCCTATTCGGGATCATTAACAATTTTATATAAACTCCCCCTTCCCACCACTGTGATCAGTCGGACAGCTGCGAGCGAAGTTGACTTAATTTGTTGATTTTTCCCTGGGGGTCAAGGGAGCTAAGCCCCCTGGTTAGACTTATACGGCGAGCGCAGTGAGATAGGTGCCAACTAGTTGCCAAAAAACTGACAATTTTTTCAACCAAGTTTCCCTCATTTTTGCGAATTTTGCAGAATACATCAATAATTATGGTAGTTGAAGATTTGTAACAATTTCCAGCTCTTTTAACACAAAAGTCACGCAATTCACCTCATGAATGGAAGCACTAAATATTTGAATAGCAATCACCTGCTATCTTTACTTCGGCAATGAAGCGTTTCCAGAGGAATAATCTAACGCAGTCTTGCAGATTTTTATTATTAACCTGCATTATATACATTATCACTGTATTGTCATATATATTACTAGTTCTGAAGATTCTCAGAAAATCAATTATTATCTCAATTAGTACGTCTACTAGGTCTAGTAGTGTTGTAACAATATTTTTATGAACATTATTCTATTTGAACAAGTGTGAATTTGTGAAATGCACCAACAATAATCAGCCAGATATTCACGGTAAACGTGCTTGAAAAATAGCAAAATAAGGACTTCAGGTCTTTGGAGGGGGCTTAAACCCCTAAAGCCCCCCCCCACGGGTGCGACACTGAAGTAAACAATATTGAAACAATTTCAGTAATCAAGTAATGGAAGGAGGTGCTACAGCTACCACTGTCAACGAAAGATATTAATACATAAAAATTAAATCATAAATTTACTTATATAATTATGCATAATTAGTTCATAGAATTTGGAGCAGGTTTTCCCTGAGAATCGAAAGCTTATAATATAAGAAACTTATAGCTATACTATACTTCTATATTACTCTTTCAGCTGAATGTATCTCGCGGCTCTTGCAGTTTCAATGTAGGCCTACACTCGGCCAAAAACATGAACAGATTCTGAAAAAGTGAAGATGAACTTCCAATGATTCGTGCTGAAATTCCTCCTTTCGTTTAGAGCTATGTCGTATCACCATAAGTACCTTATATCTAAAAATCATTCATAAATGGAATCATACGACAATTTACAAAACTAAAGAGGTGCTCAGTTTTTCTACGAGCTATTCTTGTACATGACAGGCTATAAAAACCCTCATAAAAAGTTTGACGCTTGTAAGTAATCAATCTATCAACGGTGATTGAATGCCATTCACCATTGAGAAGTTTGGAATCAGTTTTCCTCGATATAAAGTTTTATTAATACTCTGTCTCTGTTTCTACTTCAGATTCTATTATTTGTAATTAAGAAAAAAAAGTCTGATTCAATCATCTCTGTCACAGCTTATCGTAAACGATTTTTGTGGTTGCTAATATTATTATTATAGCTTAAAGTTTTCCGTGAAGGTCATCTCTTACAGAGAATAGCAGGCTTGATAAATGACACCTGAAAGAATTGGTTAACAAAACGAAGGAAACCGATGCATCCACATTATGGTATTCAATGTATCCCTAACGGCAAATAATAAGAAAAGTTCGAAATGCATCGAAAGTTATTGTCGAAATTCTATTGAGCTAATCAGAAGGAAAATAATAATGCCATTCAAAGTGAGTTAATATACTTATTCTCAACAAATATTTGACTGCAAGTCGTTAAATTTCACATGAAAAGTTAATATTAACAACGCAGTTCGTCATGGAACAAGAAATCCAGGAATGCCATTCAATTCTTTTCAATTCAGGGTAAATTAATCACTCTCTTTTTCATGTCGGACCAACCGTATGGCCTAGATTCATCACCTATTTAATTTAAGAATATGGATTTTTGAAGAGTAAGTTGGATATTCTAGCAGGAGAATTAGTTCACATTCCAACAGGTCGAATAATTTCTATTTAACTGTTAATAGAAATAGGTTTTCTGACTAAGCTTTCTACTGGGGCCTTTCCAAAAAAGAATTTCGGGGATCTTTATTAGCTCAAGCTAAGGGGGCCTTTTTGAAAACCCTTGGGGCCCCTTTTCGCCGCCACTGAGAGGCTCTTTTACATCAGTCACGGTTTTCGACTTACTTGAAATGTGAATGAGTTAAAAATATCTTCAAAAACATAATATTTTCATAAAAAATATCAGTGAAAATTGAACGAGGAAGATCAACCCAGCAGGAAGTTTTACTGCTGTGATGGATTTTGAGGTTATGTTTGATGATGCTTGTTGTATTTGCTCAAAGTTTATCTTTTTTATATTTTAAACTAGTATGACGAAAAATATTGTACATAACTCGTCTGGGAAGATGTTTACTGTACTCATATGATAATACCGCACTCGACTTCGTCTCATGCATTAACTTATCATTCTTGTACGTTAAACACCATTTCCCGCACTTGTAATGTAATATACTATTTCCACACTCCAGATTTGCAACCGAACAATACAAAATAGTGAGCATGTAATACGCAGGTTCCCTATTCTGCATTCAAAAATAGGTTGGCTACTCTGCTTCAGCTACGAAATACAGTTCTGTAGTTGTTGAAATTGATTTGATTCAAAGATAGGTTATGTGAGGAATCGTCAATTAGATATGCCAGCTTTTCGTGATGCATCTTTTAGCGCTACTAAGCTTAGCCTATTGAAAACATCCAATCAACTAAAAAGCAGCGAGCAACACCCGTTTTAAAAGGTCATTCGATGCGATGATCAATATAACCGGATAACCGGAAGACAATAACTTCAAGTGGGAAGATAGTAGTCTACGCTTGCAATAAAAGTTGTCAGGAAAAGACAAAATTAAAATTACAATAATTTTCCAATACTACCACGTTTACGAGGTAATAAGCAACTGACAAATTTAATTTATTTTATAGCTTACATTCGCGAATATCGAGCTGCTTGACAATAGGCTACTGGCTTGAGCTACGGTTGTCCTTGAAGATAAACTGGCAGACTAGAAATGAATTTCTGAGTTGACCTTCAAACAACCAGTGCAACATTATTTTATTCACGTGAGTTAACACGTGTAAGTTATAGTGACAAATGAATTTCATAAAAAGCTATGATAAAAATTATAAAATGGATTACTTCTTCCTTTCCCATGTTGTTGCACAGTTGACAGATATACACTTCTTGAGAGCTTGCTATTAATCAGACACTTGCTCATTTGTCTCTAATACAAACAATAGTATAAATAATTACAAATGATTGTTAGGCATTCAGTCTTGAAATGTATTATCTCAACGAATAGAATATTCAATATCGTAACTTACAAAGTCATTTTAGGCTATAATACACTCTCGAACTAGAGAATACACTCTGATACTAATCTGCAACTTTGATAAGTTGGGTTTTTTCTCTCTAGAATGAGTTTTCAAGACCGTATGCATATAGTAATCAGGGGTGCCCAGCCCCCCTAAGCCTCATGACGCATCCCCCCCTTAATTTATCACCAGACCCCCCCAAAAAATGTGGAAAAGTAAGCCCCCCGTATTCTTTCTAAAACTAAAAGAAGAATAAGTATAATAACTCACTTAATCTGGCCGAGTACTTTCGAATCTATGAGATCCATCTTCAGAGGCGTGGGTTCCTAGATCATCATGTCAGTTTTTTGGTTAGAAGTGTTGTGGTTTTTGTAAAATGTGATCAAAAGGTTTGTGAGATTTAAAATTTAGTTGTTCATTGAGAATGTTTTGTTTATTGTGTGTGGTGTGTTTGGTTTTTTTGACCCGCCCACATAATTTCTCATTTCATCTAGCCCCCTCCTTCAAAAGTGTGCCCATGTCTGATAAAGGGGGGAGCCTATACTGCCCTTTCAAGTAGAATTCCAAATTATCTGTCAAATGTGGCCTGAAAGAGCTGAGAAAATAAAGGTATGGAGTGCGACAAACCGTTCCTGAGAGAAGGGCTCAACAATGTTAGCAAAGGGGCACCCCCCCCCCCCACTACACCACTCATCCTATCAAATCGTCATCTCTAATCGTCAGTATGCTGTTATACACATCTTTGGATTCATAGAAATAAGTTCTATAACTTCTATTTAACGCTATTTTCTGAAAATTGACATACAAAAATGTCCCCCTAAATAATGAAAAATCTAGTTGATGGAATTCTCTTTTGAAGATATTTCAATTTTTATAAAAGAAACTATCAGGTTTACCGGCAAAGTGAACAGAACATTTATTGCATAACATCATATGACTGATATTATGGAAGAAGAATCAACTCTGTTCGATAGCTAGTTACAGAGATATCGAATTTCCAATAATTAGAAACATTTTCAACTTTGAGGGGGCTTGGGGAAGAAGTTGAGGGGGGATTTTTGGGGACTTCTCGGAAAATGTACTTTTAAACGTGTACTATTGATTGGCATATATAGTCTTGCTTGTCTGACAATAATTATTTATTGGATTGGGCTGGATAGCCAAGCGCCATGCAATACACAGTGCTGTAGGGTTCGGCGACGCGGTGTCCGCTACTATTTCATCACTCACTATGGCGCTATAACTTGAACTATAGTAATTAAAAGACACATCATTTTAAAGCTTATTAAATTATCTATAAGTTTTGTAAGGAACGACACAACCAATAACGCGATATTAAAAAAGATATGATCAGTTGAAGTTGATTTTTGTGGTTCGTGGTGACATTTTTTTCTATAAACTATATTTTTACTGAAAAACTAGGCTATCCACATAGAAAATGTATATGACATATTTTTTAGAGAATAGTTTTGAGTATTAAATGAGATGAGAATCACAACGATACCTTAATTAGTTTCCGAGTTATAAGCCTTTAACTGAAGTACTGCTTTTGCAATGTTGATAGGGGGGTGGTGGGGGAAGCAAGCGGGGTGGGGGTCGGGACTTTGGTTTTTTTGAGTAAGTACTATGTATACTAACATCCTGCAAAAATTCAGCTTTCCCCTAATTTGTTACGACAATGGCCATTTTTTTGCATTCATTGCCTGGGCTAATAGACGAACCATCTTACTATCCCTGATCAATGCTTTAAGTTTATGTTCGGTGTACCAATTACATTAAGGTTAAATAATTCTACAAAGTTGTTCCTCTAAAGGAAGTGAAAACAATGAGTTGATAACTCCATTTGTAAAACACAAAAATTCAAAATACTAAGTCATTTATGCTAATATTTATTGGACAGTAGTTAAACAACAGGTTATTTACTTAGTGTAGTAGCCTATCTTGGGAGAATTTATGTATGGATGAAGTACATAAAAGGCACACATTTCATGTATAGTTATTTACAACAGACAATCGAAAGAAGCGTCTTTCAAAAACATAGTTAGGCCTATCAAAAGTTACTGAGTTAATATTTACTTGGTAAATTTTGCTATAGCAGTTCTTACTTATAAGTAAATAGTTATTGTAAAATACATGAAAAACATCAACAGTTTGAAGTAAACACTTTAAATTTGTAGGCTGTGACCATCTACGAGTTAGCTAGGCACCTTCTAAGCTTGTTAAATCTATCTCTTTAAACCCTACATAGCAGTTTTTGTCTTTGGGATGAGGAAACAGAAGACTTTTTAATTATTTCTTCGTTAGAAATAGACTCAAATTACATCTTTTTCTGCAGCTAGAACCATTAGATTGGACAACCATGAGTCTCCTATAGCTGATCTGAGTCTGTTTTTGATAATTTTAACTCGACTCATTGCTCTTTCCGCTAATCAACTAAAGTGGAATTAAAAGTAAAAAAGTATTAAAGACTGGTATTGCTTCGGCAGTGTTCAGTATCGTTCGGGACTGGTCGGCTAAATCCAGCACACTGTTGCCAAGTTGTTCAGTCACAGTCAGTCGACGACTTGCCTCTGCCGGGTGAACACGTGATCAGCCTTATCCACTGCCAGAGAAGGCGACTGACTTCACAATAATTTAGAGTACAGTACCACTTAATAAATTTAATGAACCCAATTATGCAAGGAAAAGATTGTCCAGTACAAAAAAATATGTCTGAAGAAACAACTGTATCAAAAACATTCAAATAGACAAAGTCTTTTTAACCTTCAAGCCAAGATTAGGCTAACCGATTAATTCAGCAATTCGACAGAACATCACATAGAATCATAATTAATTAATGAACAATAAAAATTAATAAGAACATACGTTACTTTAGCTGCACAGGCAATCAACTTAAATAAATAAAAAAATAACTATACAAATAAATTCAAATAATACAAAAAATTCTGCAAATCATACAAAACTCAATATTCAATCCATTAATTAAATCGTAATAATTAATTCGAGATTCACATAAAATTCCTCAATGTTACAGCAATAATAATATGGCAACATTTATTAGGTATTCTAGATAAAACTCAACAGCAATTATTATTATTAATATATTATTATTATTATGATTATTTTTTTATTATTAGATTATTATTATAAATATTTTCTACTATTATTATTATTACTACTACTTTAATTACTGTTATTATTTATATTTTTAAAACTATTATTATTATCACTATTATTATTATTATATATTTTTTCATTAGTATTATATTAATTGAGTTAAGGGGACAGAAAAGTCTGAGTGACAAGTGTGACACGTTTTAGAACTTAAGTGATAAGGCCAGGCCGATGCAGGTATCAGTAGCACTGAAACTTGGCAACGCTTTAGCTACTCGGCCGTATAGTACTTGGCTGTGATTGGACGTGCTGTTGGAGATTCACCCGAACCGACCCAAATCACATCGGCTGATTTCGCCACAGCCCTGTGCCAGTTCTCTTTTACTTTTAATTCGACTTTAGTAACTGCTAAGGCAGGGGTGCCAACCCCCCCCCCCCCTAAGCCTTATGACGCACCCCCCCCCCCTAAATTTAGCGCCAACCCTCCCCCCCATAAATTAAGCCCCCCCCCCAAAAAATGCGAAAAAAGCCAGGTTTAGAATACTAAAACTAAAAGAAGATTTTCATAACTATTGAAAAAATTCAAACCTAGTCGATAATATACAAAATGTATGTATATTTCTTGAGATCCTTTACATAGGTAACATTTTTTTGTAAAGGTAAAAAAGAAATATCAATGAAATGAATATATGAACTTCTGCTCATTAAACTTAATTGCAAAATAGCTAAATAAGAATTTGAAACTAAATGGTTTTTAAACAATAAAATATTATTACAAATACACAATGTTCAATAAAAATGAAATACCTATAAGTTTATGTTCGGTGTACCAATTACATTAAGGTTAAATAATTCTACAAAGTTGTTCCTTTAAAGGATGTGAAAACAATGAGTTAATAACTTCATTTGTAAAATACAAAAATTCAAAATACTAAGTCATTTATTGGACAGTAGTTAAACAACAGGTTATTTACTTAGTGTAGTATCTTGGAAGAATTTATGTATGGATGAAGTACATAAAAGGCACACATTTCATGTACAGTTATGTATAACACACAATCGAAAGAAGTGTCTTTCAAAAACAAAATAAAGACATAGTTATGAAAAGTAACTGATTTTTTTAGTAATTAGTAAGTTTTGTTATAGCAGTTCTTACTTATTAGTAAGTAGTTATCGTAAAATACATGAAAAACATCAACAGTTTGAAGTCAAACATTTTAAATTTGTAGGCTGTGACCATCTACAAGTTAGCTAGGCACCTTCTAAGCTTGTTAAATCTATCTCTCTAAACCCCACATAGAAGTTTTTGTCTTTGGGATGAGGAAACAGAAAACCTTTCAATTTTCTTCGAAACAGACTCAAGTACATCTTTTTCTGCAGCTAGAACCATTAGATTGGACAACCATGAGTCTCCCATAGCTGATCTGACTCTGTTTTTGATAATTTTAAATCGACTTATTGCTCTTTCTGCTGATTAACTAGTAACTGTTAAGGAGAGTTAAGTTGTATAAACCACTTTCAGAGCACTCGCTTAGCGTCTTGCTAAGTTTGAATAATAACTTCCTGCACAAATCCTAAACATAACAATTTCAACTAATTCATATTCAATAGTATAGTAATAATTATAAATCTATTGTCATTAATTGGCATTCTATCTGGTCTCTTCGTAATATATTTTTGAATGTCGTCACTTTAAACACGGTTTCAATCAACTTAATCCCCCCCCCAAAAACGTTTTTTGGAACCCCCCCCAAGAATTTCAATGACGCAGTGTGCGTCATAGCCCCCCCCCTGTGGGTACCCCTGTAGTAATGATGGGGTAATTCAGGAGATTCAGGATATGTGATAATAAGATAATATAATTATGTAGCTTACACGCGAAGGCTAAACTCGCATACTAGTCAGGCAAAATCTGGATAAATTACGAGTTATTAATTAATCACTTACCCTCGTATATTAAATGATTAGGCTACTTAACTATTTACTATAATCAACTAATAGTTTTCAAGAGCTGTTCATCAACTAAAATCATTTTAAAATAGAAAATAAATATAGTAGTGTGAACGGTACATTTGATTCGAAGAAGAATAAATCATAATTATAACAAAGTCGACCCAAGAGATCTTGTATTATATGACCGTCTGGCGTCTACCATCACGTTGAATTTTTAACCATGATGACTACTGAGACCAATAAAAATTAGAATATGTTTAATTTTCGAGAAAATAATGTAGAGTAGTTCAAGTAGGCTTTTGTCTTTAGATCGCATTCATGCGGTCAGTTAATTAAAAAAAGCATTCATAATCATTTTTCAGCAACTCCGCTTCTCTTAACAAAAATTGAAAAATGTTCAAGTTCCAACTAGGTTTGTTTTCTGGTTCTTAAACATTACTGAAACTCTTTAGACTTCAATAGTAGTTTGGTTTACGTATTACATCTCAGTTTATGTCTATTTTTTTGATCATGTAATGAGTGATATTTTTTTCAATGATCTCTTCCACGGAAATATGATTATTCATGAAATAATGGTGTAGGTTAATTTTCTTCTAAAAATAATACAATTTAATAATTTGGGGAATTAAATTCGGATTTGTAATGAATTAGCAGTTTGCATTGAGTTTTAATAATTGGCTACGGTACTGCAATATATGCTTATTCAAACAACTTACAAGTCTACCAAAATAGTAGAAGATGTTGTAGCACCATACTGTTAACTGTTATTGTTATAATTTACATAAAGCCGACGATCAATTTACGAGTTTTTGTTTCAAGATATATTGCAAAATCTGCAACCAGGGTCAGGCCAGCTGACAATTGGCGTTATCAACAAATCAATATGTTTCCTTGGCCCTGATTTGTTCCTCAACTTACTTGAATTTGTTTATCCTATTGGTTCCACAATTCCACTCCTAACCCTTTTGTCTTCATACTCAATGAGGTCATTCTCCATCCACTTTCAAATTACATACCGCACCTAATTTCTTTATTTCTATAAATTGGCCAATTCTACCAAGTACCAAGTGGAACTTATCAGGAATCTGATTTTGTCACATGGTTATTGAGCATATTGATTGCACTGAAGTCTCATTTAGATGTAAACTTTTTGCTTAGCTTTGATGTGCTACTTTGAATTTGTCAGTGTGGCAAAGGCTTTGAATCTCTTGAATGTGAAAAATTTATTTTCTTTTGCAGGCAAATTGGCCTATTTCTCGAGATGATTGAAACTAAGAATCCTAACTTTTTCAAAGAGAAGAGCTGATATCTCACACTAGAAAGAAAACCCCCTCCACCCACCAGTAGACTCTAACGCTCTCTTGAAATTCTGATTTCCTGGAAGCCCTATTAAGAGTAGATGAATCATCACATTTCGTTGGTAAATAAGTAGAGTCTATTAACATCACGTTTCATTAGCCTGTAATAGTGTAGTGTGTAGATCAATGTCAGTTGAGAAAAATGGGATAGCCTACTGTTAGCCCTATCTTGTGGCGTGGAAAGCAGCAGGCTGAAAACTCCTTTTCAGGTTTTCATTGTTCACTTTTCTGCTGTTAGCCTAGAACGCAAAAAAAGAGTAATACTCTTATCATTTTATCTTGAGAAAAGGATTTCGATGTGGTTTTTCGAAGCATTTGAAATCAAGTAGTCTCATGTAGGCCTATATGGTTTAATTTCATAGGTTTCATTTCTTCAACAATAGATGTAGGCTACTAGCAACTAGCCTACTTGATACTACATAATAGTAGATTCTACAACTAGTGAGTACAACTCTATATGATATTTAAACTGTTGAATACAAAGATTCAAATAATAATCATTTAGGTGAAATATTTAAAGTTGCTGCTGCAAAATATGGCAATAAAATTTTGACATGAACATAATTTCACGGTTTCCGTTAACGATAACCATTCTTCTTTTGCGAATGCTTTTTCTTTTATCGGTAAAGTTACACAAATAATTATTATTATCAAGTTATCTTGATAACATTTTTTTTAAATCTAATAAGCTCACTAGTACAGAACATGTTACAGCTCAAGCAAAGAAAACATTCCACCATACAAACCATTAGGTTTAAATCAGACAAAACGTAACAAAAGGCAATTAACTAATTACAGAAAGATAATAATTGCTGACGATAAGCTTTTTAGTTCTACGATTGGATTTTCATTACATTCAATAAATCATCTATTTAAGTGAATAGATTACCGGTACTATTTGAAATAAATTTCAAATGGTCCTAAATAAATCAGTTATAATTGCCTATTCATATTGGTATTCTGTTTTTAACAAAATGTGTGTAATTAATTGCATAAAGTAATTCATGAAATGGATTGCCAGGGAGTTTTGATGTCGTGACTGTCAGTGAAACTCTGTTACTAACTCCCATAAAGTAGCCTACATTGATAATTTGAATTATTAATTTAGTTATAGCTTAAAAATGAAATTACACAGTTAAATTTAAAAGTAACTAAATAATTATTCCAACTGAAAGCTCAACTGGAAATTAAAAATTTAGTTGGAGAAGTGTAACATAGGATATTTAAATTTCTTTGTCTTTGAAAAGGTCAACGGTAAGTCCACGAGAACTTAACGTTCTCAAGAACATGACAGGAACTGTTCAGTCAGATAAGATAAAGTCAAGAAAGCTTTGGCCCTCTTTGTAAGGGAGACCGATTGGTTTGTCCAGCAAAAGATTCGTCTGTTCTCTGCTGTAAAATCATATCCCGATGGTGAAAATTCATTAATCATCATCATCCAACTCATTACCCAGTCACAGCTCTCAGATCCATGCCGGCTTCATCCTCAGAAAAGGAAGAAATATCAGTTCTGATATTTCACAAGTCTAATGTAGCCTACTTCATGTTCATTACATTTCAATAAAACTTAAGGTTTGTAGTCTTTCAAAGTGTAAAACGTGTGTTAAAAATTAAATATACATCAATATTTTAGAACTTTAAATAAACAAAACTTACACAGTATTTTAGATATTCAGTTGCTATCAGTGGAGATTTATGTAGAATCGGTGCACTTTCACAGTGATCAAAATCCGAAGTGGTTGTGAATTTTTCGCGAACTGACAAGCACAGACTCAGCACCGAGCGGCAACTGTATCAAGTATAGTTTCGCACTGAACCGCAAAGCTCTTGCGACCCCTGTGCCTTGAAATGCTCCCCACCTGTTGACTCATTCGCTCTCACTCACTCTCTATCTCTCTTTCGCTATCTGCATCTGCAGGCCTAACTCCCCTCCAAGTGGTCATCAATATTATGTCTTTACCTAATCAGTTCTGATATCAGATTATTGATATTACATTTTATGCGATAAATACAAAAAAGTAAATAAATAAGTGACTATGAGACATCAATTCAGTAGAAAACTAGTTGGAAATAAGTACTCTGCATTTGTTTGTCCTGTTCGAATCTGTTTATTGTCTTTTAAAAAAAGGCTATCTGCAAACACATTGCTAATGCAAAGTATGCGTATGCCAACAACCTCCATTCAAGTGTAAAATGAACAATGTCTATTCTAGTCAAATTGCTTTCTAAGATAGGAGTTTTATCTAGAGAAACAAAAAACAAAACGCATCACCAAGAAGAAATTTATAATTTTGAAGAAATTTTAAAGAAATTTCAAGAATTAATAAAATAAAATTTCAAGAATTAATTAATTAAAATAATTTTTCAAGAAATTTTGAAGAAATTTATAATTTTATAAATGATTTAAATCTTACATTTCAGTATTGTCTACATAATACTTCTCCATTATTCCTTCCATCAATTTCAAAATTCAACCACACTTGATCGATAGACCTACTAGAAAACTTTAGGTGGGCCAACATTCTCCTTTGCACTGGAATACTGGGATGGAAGATGGAATGTTGAAGATAAATATTAAACTGATATAGAATTTTTATTTATAATTTACAGACTACATCGAGCAATGGGTCTACGTCTACGGTCTACACATTGTTGCATTGATGGCAATATTCACCTGTGCTTTCAGGATCTCCACTGAATTGCTGTGCTGCTTAGGCTGTATTAGGCTTCTGTACCAAATGTTCACAAACTCAATCAAAACCGTAATAACAAACGAAAAGTATTGTTACGGGTTCTATCACTAAAATAATGCTGGCAACACTAAACAGATCTTATCAACACTTATCGATAATGTTCAGCTAATAATGAATTTGCTATATTATTGTTCCAAAATCTAAAAATCACTAACTGTTGAAAGGGCGATCAAATATTTAACAAATAAATGTTCAATAATTCAGAAAGAAAAGTCTAAAACATAACAGTTGAAACACTACGAAACACTTATGAGTCACTGTATAAACGGTTAAAGAAGCCTGAATAATAATTTTTTTTTTGTAGATTACGTCTTGGAGACTCCAGATAAGGAGTATAAGACAAGTCAGATCAACAATATTATACACTAGATACCATAATTACTTCAATTAGTTGAGGTGAGGCTTAATTTTAATGTGAAAGGAACTCTTGTCCACTATAAAAAGCTTTATCAACTAAATATTTTTTCAATTGTTTTTTAAATATTTCTATATTTTCAAGACTCTTCAAAAACTGCGGTAGCTTGTTGTAGAATTTCCTACCAATATAACTAGGTTTTTGTTTGAATAAGCTACTATTGTGACTCACCAAGTGATAATCTCCTCGGCTTCTTGTAATATAATCATGTACATCAAGATTTTGGTTAATATCATTCGTTTTTACATATAAGGTAGCTTCATACACATATAAGCAGGGTACAGTTAGGAGACCAAGTCTCTTGAACAACGGCCTACATGAATCTAATCTATTTACTCTTTCTATACACCTAACCGCTTTCTTTTGGATCTTAAACACCCTATCAAGATTTTGTTTTGATGAATTACCCCATACTAAGATAGCATACCTAATATGTGACAGTAAGAGCCCATGGTAAGCTGTAAAAAGTAACTTTTTGTCATTCAATCTAGCGAGCTGTCGCAGGACAAATACCCCAGATGAAATTTTACAACATATTTTCTCAATGTATGGAGTCCAGGTCAATCGTCTATCCAACATATAACTCCTAGAAATGCAATTTTTTCTTCCTGGTCTAACTGATTATCGTTTACAAACACGTTTATAGCGCTATCTTCATTTAAATTATGTTTGTTTTTGAATTGAAGGTATTGGCATTTTTACTATTTATAGTTAATTTCAACTAATTTAAAAATTGGACAATGGACTGCACACCTATATGGGCACTTATTTCTAAATTATCTAGAATGGAATTGCTGAAAATGAGTGATGTATCGTCAGCAAAAAAGAGGGCTCTACCACTAATTAATTCTTTAGGTAAACGGTTGACATATAACAAAAAAAGCAATGGACCTAGTATTGACCCCTGAGGCACTCCAGCTTGCACCTCTAATTTATTAGATTTATTCTTTACTATACTATTACCAACTACTGTAGTTAGTTCTACACATTGTTTTCTCCCAATAAGATATGATTCAAACCATTTCAGTTCAACCCAATTTACACCTACATTTTGCAGTATTTCCAATAAAGTTCTATGATTAACACAATCAAATGCCTTTGACAGATCTAAGAAGATTGCAGTAGCTTTATCACCTGAATCTATTATATCTATTAGTTTTTCAACTAGAGAAACTATGGCTCTTTGTTGATCTCCCTTTCTGGATGCCATGCTGTTCATCACAGATAAAGTTAGCTTCTTTAAGGTTCAGAAGTAACCTATTTAGAACTACTCTTTCAAAAATTTTACTTATTACATTTAAAATACTAATGGGCCTATAGTTTTCTACCTTTTCTCTATCACCACTTTTGAAGATTGGCAAGATCTTCCCCTCTTTTAAATTATCTGGAAAAACACCTTGTTCTAATGAATGATTGATCAGATGAATCAAAGGGTTTAACAATTGATCTTTACATTCTTTCAGAATTTTACTGGACACCCCATCCATTCCTACAGTTTTTTTATTATTTAAACTATCAATGATATTTGACAACTCGTCTTGGGATACTGGGTGGAATTTTAATTCGTTCTGAATCCCCTCAGTATTCCTCATGTCACTAATACCTGTATCAAGAGATTTCTGAAGATTCTTAGCAACCAGTTGATAATATCTATTAAAGAAATTACAAATGTCTACACTATCATCAATATATTTGTCATTTTCGTTTATTATTCTGGGGACACTAGTATAAGCATCTACATGAGCTACTTGCCTATTTTTGTTTATTACATCCCACACTGCTGTATTAAAGTACACACTATTATTCAAAATTTCAGCTGTTTTCTTACACTTCGCTCTTTTCACTTCTTTTGTATAGTTTTTCTTTAGAGCTTTGTAATTATCTTCACTTAACATATTTCTAGATAGTTTGAATTCATCATATGCATCTTTAAACCCATTTCTTTCTGCAAGGATATCATCAGTTATCCACTCTTCAATTTTGTCTAATTTGTTTTTTACAGGGACTTTTTTAACTGGACAACTCATAGTAATATGAAACCTTGGAATATTAATGAAACTATCATATTTGTCATTTAAACTATTGCTATTGTAAACCCTACTCCAGTTTTCTTGTAGCAGATTCTGCTTCAAACAATCGATATTCCCCTGTTCACATTGTTGAATTTCTTTCATTACTCTACTCTTTTTAATCGATTTATGACCTTGCAACCCCACTTCTAAGATTTGATAGTCATGATCAGATAGTTCCGAGCCTCCTAATCTTGTTTTAGAGTAATCTATATTAGTAAGGATGTTATCAATGATTGTTTGTGATGTTCTTGTGACTCTGGTATATTCATGAACTTTTATTTCCAAGTTATTCATGCATATAATTTCCTTTAAATCTTCTGTCATTTTATTCTGTGTTGCAAAGTCTGTATTGAAATCTCCCGCTACAATAACGTTTGTAAAACGAGTAGTAGTAATCTCTAAAAGCCTATTGAATAGTTCACAAAAATTGTTCCATTCCCCATTTGGTGACCTGTAAATACCTAACACCGCTACTTCGAAATTATTGTCGATTTTTACCGGTTACCCGACTTCCGGGTGCATGGACACACCATTTGTGGGGGGGGGGGACGAACGGGACTGGTCCCCCCTCCCAGGTTTTTAAGGACGTTTTTTTAGGCAATTTTAGGGCTACGTATCTTGTTTTATATCAATCTACAATTGATTTTTAAAAAGTTTGAACCAAATTACAGGAGAAGTATTCAACATACTACAACATTTTATTAAAAAAAAATATATATATAAAAACCAGTGCAGTAGAAGCTTTGCAAGAATGTAACATACAAGAATGTACCATTCTGTAATAAACTCTGTAATGTAAACGAACTCCTGCAAATTAGAATAGAATATCTTTTTATTCTCTTGAATAACATGTTTTAGTACATTACATTTTGATTATCATAATAAAAATACATATAAATAAATGTAGATAATACAATTTCAGAGTATCTATTGTTTTCAAGAAGAATGTAGGGTCTCCAAGGCAAAGCCTGTTTAGAGGTTCCTTCTCATTTATTTAACATAAAATTGGCATGTGAGCTGTATATATAATCAGGAGTAAAAGATACATAAAATTTAAAGATTAGGTTAAAAGCTAATTCTAATTGAATGGTACAAAAAATTTGAGGTAATATAGATTTAAAAACTATTTTAATCTAATGATTAAATTTATACTAGGTACTTGAATATTTCAAATTGTTTAGTAAGAGAAGAAAAGGAAACAATTAAAATAGATAAATATTATAATATTGAATTACATTTTTGCCACTCTGACGGTAACTTCTTGCACCATATACTGCTGAGTGGTAATTTTCTAATCTTTTATATATGAAATCTTAATTGAAGAGCTATCAGAAACTATACTAGCTGCTCGGCATTGTTGTGTGCACATGGACATACCGTTTAACAGTAGAGGTTTTAAATGAACTTGCTAGCGTCAGATTTTTAGACTAGGCAACACGGTACGATCACTGTTGTCAATTCGTACATTGAGCTAGGTGATTCTTTACTATTAGCTGCTGCCTACAGCTGATTATCGAAGCCTATTAATCCAAGTTTCAGACCTCTATAGTATAACTTTTGTAATCCGTGAATTTTCAACACAGAACAAATTGCACATCTTCAAGGTTGATGTTGTTAAAGAAATTGTATTTCTTGTAGTAAGTAGTTGCATAAGTGGATTTTAAACCTTTAATAACAAAATAGAGTGCTACTTAAATTTTTTTTAAATAAAATGGTGATAGCCTACTGCATTCTTTTAATGATGTTGATCAATTAATGAGAGAAGCATGTTTTATGTTTTATCTAGTCTACATGGAAGTATAACGTGTCACACAACAATTTAATCACTTTAGTTTTTATTTGAATATACCACTCATTTTTCTCCTAATGATGTAGGCCTAAAGAAGCAGCAAGTACTAGCCTAAATATCCGTACAGTTGAATAGGCCTACTGGGTGATTTAGATTACCTTTATTTCTATAGTAATTCATGGAGAAAATGTAACCGATTGAATTTCGTCATAAATTATTTTCATTCAGAAAAGCTGGGATTTCGAAATAAATGATAAACTTTCCTTACACAAAGTTAACACGCATTCCTGTATATTTTTTATGTGGTCGGTTTTCCCAGTTACCAGTCCATAGCAACCGGTTTGAGGGAACACCTTTCGATTCTACGTATCTACGCTATAATTTGCGAAAAGATTATTTATTTTGATCTCTTTCCTTGACGTTGGCTGATTTCCTTGCCAACGTAGTTTCTCTTCTAGTTTATTTTTCAAATACGCATGCATATTAAGTTCATTAGAAATGCTATAGTACGTGCAAACCTTAGAATAGAATATAGTTTATTGTCCAAAAACATAAAAATGTATAAGACATAGTCAAAATGTAACAAGCTAAAACATCAATACAAAATTCAAAATTTAAACACCTGATTTACATCACAGTCAAAATAATCATTTAATAGATTGTAGTAGGCCTACAGAGTCGTATCGTATGTAAATGCTTTATAGGACGGAATGGGACAACTCGCCGCGTTAAAAAAGTCATACTTTTTTTAATATTTTTTTTACTATTCGGTAGATCTTTTTAAGATGAACTAAAATATTGATTTTACATTTTTAAAACTTCAAGCTTAACTTGAACTTATTTGTAAATATCAATCTCAATATCAATATCCATTTACAATTTATATTTTTTTTAAAACATGTACAATTAATAAAATTCCTGAAAATATATTGTTACAAAATATGTAAAAAAATTAGGTGTGTTTTTATTTGGGCATAGCCCGTCTACCTGCCCCACGCATTCCTCATTATCACAGCCCACTATGCCCCCTCTCATTGCTGCCACTGGCGTAGCAACGCACGCCGGGTACCGCTAGTTGAATAATATTATTGTGAATAAAACCAAGTGAGACATCCCGAGGCCTGGCCTGTGTGGGATGGGTATCAGTGATTTAATTTTAATGGATAACAGGAAATAGACTGTAGAGACGGTATCATAATTGTACAATATAAAAGATGAAAAAGAATTAAAAAAAAAAGAATTTACGTGAAAAAGCAGATAGATTCAATTATACACATTCTTTATAACTTTGATATAGGCTACGCAACGAAAGAATGCACATTTTTCGTTATCTATTTCATATTAAGGATTGAAAGAACGGGTTGGTATTGTCCAGTTGCATGAAATATTCCTTAACGGATTTCATAAACAATTTCTTCTCATTTATTTTCTTTATGGCAACAGGCAGACAATAATAGAATTTTGGTGCCAAGAAGGCATAAAACTTTTTAAACATAGTTAAATTAGGTTTGGGAATTTTAAAATCAATGTTTTCATTGTTTTTTTTATATACAGTAGTATTGTGTTTGAATGGTTAAATAAAAATTCATTTATTTATCATGTCGAATCATTCGCTGCATCTAAATATCACTAAAAGCGGTAACAATGAAATTTTAGGAAAAAATCAGTCCTTCTTGTATGAGATGGCCAAGGAGAGTTGGTACCTGGCGGCGAGTTATCCTAGCTAGACCCTTTATAGGAATATGGGCGCACTGTTGCCATCTTTTCGTTTATATTTTACTCACATGTTGTTTGTAAACATGACCGCTTGACTACGCTTGCTCGGCTACAGTGCAGCTAGGCAGCACTGTATCCAATAAGTGTAATACTGCAAACTAAGGTTCGCGCAGTCTTAATAGCACAATTTTTAGAATTTTCAATTTACCGGTATTAGAGAGTGCTTAATAAAAGTATACGATATATGATATTACATTTTCTACACTTTGGATTCAAATATTACAATCATTTATTGAAATTTTATTATGTTCATTAGTTCAATCAAAGAAAACTATTATGATGAAAAACTAAGTATAAATTGGCAAATTTTTAGGCTGGTAATAGTTACTAGAGCACTTTATTATCACAAGTTAAAGGTAATAGATTTTTGTTGGTACTGTATGACAAAAATTGATTAATTATTTCTGAAATGATCATACTTTAAATTATAAAAATTACTATTGCTCTTGAATTGCATCTGAATTATAACCTACACCAAATAGATCATGCATAAAGTGAGGCACTTCTATGAATACCTAGATTATTAATTTAAGATCAATAATTTATTGAAAGGTGATGAATCTCAATAATTACACATTTCGGTTGTGGCACCCTATTTATCTATCTACACTTTTATCAGTTTTTTTTACGTTCAAAGCTTGTGCAGGCTTTGATTTGAGGCAAAATAAGGACAGAAAATGCCAAACCAAGCCAGGAATCGAGAACGAGGTGAACGAGATAGTGCTTAGGCACGCTAGGCAAAACATCAGTCTGGTCGATAGTCGCCCATTTAAATGATAGTCGTCAAAATCTCATTCGCAAATTTAGATATGTTGCTTTATTCTTACGATCTAGACGAGAGTGCCGGTAGCTCACTATTATATCCTATCAAATAACAACGTGTAAAATGCTTGTACAGTTGGCTACCCGAAATAACACACCTATGCATTTAACCACTTGATAGCTTCCTTTTGGAGCTTTTACTAGCTGGAACCGGTCCAAAGTAGTACTTTCTCTGCTGAGCACTTAGCAAATGACCTCTTATCTACATGAACATAATGAGATATTTCATCAGAGTTTGGAAAAGTTGGTAACAGTTATTGTCATTGGTTTATTTATCAATAGAAAAATATTAAAAATTAATAATAATAATAATAATAATAGTAATAAGGCTATCATAAGGCTAAAATATGACTTTTCTAGATGGGTAGGACAAATCACCTCGCTATATGAGTCATGTTATGGAAATCAGGGAAACATGGTGGGCTGTAGACTAGAATTTTAGGTGGGTTCCACACCACCTAGTACGTGATAAGAGCATTTTAGAAATCGATCGAGTCCACTCATAACATTTCCACTATATTGGGTCCATATAACATGCATTATTTCATTTTACTTATGAATATTTCATTTCAAATTGATAATAATTCAATCAATTGTAATTAATTACTTTTTTAAATACATGAGTAGGTATAGCTAATACAATAATTCAAGTAAAGCAATGGAATGTGTGAAATACTGTGTCAAAGAGGTTGGCATAAATGACAACTACTTCATAATTCTTATATTATCATTTCACCCACGTACAAATCTCACGCTTGATTGGGAATCATTTCACAGAAAAGAACAATTAGTATTGGTTCGGAACCCACCTAAAACTGTAGGTCCAACTCATCAATCACCATCATCCAATTCAATACCCACACACAAGACCTATGTGGGCTTCATCCTCCAAAAAATCTCAAACGAGAGTTCTTGTGTGGCTGTTTAATGATAGGCATGGAGGGCGTTGAACAAAAGGGAAAAACATTTCCAAGTCAATCCCTACTCTAAAGGATAAACCAGACCAAATCAACCTTAAAATAAATATTATATTCAGAGAAGAAATCAATATTTAAAATAAATGAATATTCATTTTTTCCCAAACTTTATTAAATATAACAAAATATTCTCAGTCTATCAAATATCACTTCTGTCACATTTTAAAATAAAATCTAAAGATAACATAGAATTAACGAATCCAAAAATAGCTAAAAAAATATTCCAAATTAGATGGTGAAATAACGTTACATTTTCACATGAAAAAGCAGTTCTTGTAAGTTGACTATTAAAAAAATCATTTCAAAGGGAATAATAGAATTTTAGAGCTAAAATAAAGCTAAATAGAGCTAATAATTTCTATTTGAAATATGAAACAGCTATTTAAATTATAATTTTTATGTAGGGTCTACCATAAGGGTATTTAGTTATTTATTATTGAGAAGATAATGCAATTCTCCAAAATGTTCGATCATCAATTAATTAACAATATCTTGAAAACGCCCCTTAATCTTTTACAGGCAACAACATGAAAAACTGATGATGTTGTTCACTTGAATAAATTATCAACACATTGAATTCATTATCCCTACATTCGTACTGCACTTTAACAGATGAGAAACTAAAAACTGAGTAATAAATCTGACTGAATAAACTATTCTAGATATCATGCAGTATTAAATTATAGCATCAAAATATTTGTAGTCAAATTGATAAAATTAAAAACGATATGAATAACAACAGATGGGATACATTATAAAAATAAATTAAATTAATTTAGAAAATAACTGATTCAGAACTGAAGTGACATTACAATTCATTAGCCACAATATTATCTCATCTAATACTCCACTATTGGAACTTTTCAAACTCTTAAAATTGACTCAAGAAATTTCTGATCCCTCCAACTCTACGATTTCCTATTATTATTCACTAATTTTCCTTGAATGCAGTACATCTTAAAGTCTGAGGAGATATATTTTCAAAAAATCATAATAGTCTCTCTTTTACAGATATACTGGGTAGAAAACATAATTTCACTGAGATGCAGTAAGAGCTCATTTTGGAGCATAACAAATATTTCAATATAGGATATAATAAACAGTATGCAACGCATTCATCCTAGTTATTCAAAGAGAATTGCTAATATACATCATCATCAAGATGATCAGAATTAATGAATAATTATGATATATAACTTGCGGTTCTGATTGGATCATTCACTTGCACCTATTTTCTCCAGCAGAATACAAAAAAAAAAAATGATAAAATATGATCAGCTTTGACAAAAGCCTCAGTTATAGAGTATAAATGGATAATGTAGTTTCATCGTCTCATAAATAATCAATTTCATAATACGGTTGATTCATTCAAATCAAGTTGATAATAAGGACATAGTTTATAATGATTCTGGTATCAGCTTATTTATCATTAGATTAACATTTTATCCCAGTTATGTCTACATGTATGGGAAGATAATATATTTGAAGATGTGAATTCAACATCTCAATGGGAACATACATTTAATATGGTTCATCAGCTGGCTGGCTACTGACAAGACCTCGTGTGTCATCAGTTGAGGTTTCATTTTGGCCATATCGGTTTCTAAACATTGGAATCGACCACCAAACTTCATTGAATATTCCCATGCCAACAATGATTAAAAAGAATCCGTAGAGCTGAAAAAAATACAATTGATGGTGAATGAATAACGCAATATTGAAGACGAATTAGGGAAATTGGGAATAGAGCTATAAATTGAAATGCAAATCAACCTAATAATGAATTCAGATAATTATCATGAGTAGCATTTAATTTTATTACACAGTAGGCATGTAGATTGGAGTTGTATAAAAATAAAGGTAGCACTGGTAGAAAACATCATCATCTTGATTTTTCAGTGAAGAGGCGAATATCTTATAATGTAGTATGCATAAGAGGAGAACTGTTATAGTGTTGAATTTTTTATCAGCTTGTAGCTGATAAAAACTGTATTTTTTTAAATGTACAATAATTGCTATGTGGTCTATACTAATGAGAAACTTTTATGACATACATTACTAAGACACAACTTGAATCACAGAAATCCTCCTTGAAGCCTTATTATACAGAGTAGACCTGACAAGAGCCATAATTAAGTTTAAATTACACTAACCGAGGAGTGACAGAGCTCAACAAAGTGCACAAAGGCATACACCTCTTCAGAACTATCAGCTGTTTATCAACTCTTTATGTGATCAAATTTTCCTGGCTGGTATAATTATTTGGCTTACGCCCGCGATTGGAGATTGGAATGGCCCTGTTTAATAAGGCTTTTGGGGCTTTAAAAATTTAATAAATTTATAAGCTGTAATAAAGCTCATTTTCAAAATATTAAGGCATAAATATGGCCTTGTCTAATATTTAGTCTTATATTTTTGAATGGACA
Organism: Conomelus anceps; assembly: GCA_948455865.1. Taxonomy (NCBI): domain Eukaryota; kingdom Metazoa; phylum Arthropoda; class Insecta; order Hemiptera; family Delphacidae; genus Conomelus; species Conomelus anceps. The sequence goes on along the minus strand of OX418217.1, from coordinate 59,253,466 downwards.
GATAGAACATATACAATACATTGCTACCCACCATTTTATGATAACTACGCTCTTAAAATAGAAAAATGCACTAAAGCTCAAAATGTTATTCGAAAATTCATCAAAAAATATAATTTTATGAGGTTTATGGGATTTTTAAAACAAAACACATTCAAGTCGCAATTTTTTAAGGTATTCTGTAGCAAAAACAACGCGCAATTTTAAGAATATTACAGAATAACTGATATGAAGACAACGGGAACGCGGAATTCGCTAACTCGGAACTGGCTAAGTCTGTTGGTGGAATTGGCCAAGTAAGGAAGTCGCTGTTTCTGTCGCCGGCGGAATTGGCTAACTCGGAACTCGTTGATTCTGGCCAGCAATGCCAGGCGCTAGGTGATGCGTACGGTAATACCGACCGTACGCTCGTACCTCTACGTTTGAAATGTCTACCACACGCAAATTTTTTATTATTTTATTCTTGAATTTAGATGATTCATACATAATTAACTCAATAATGGAACCAAATTGAAGAATCTATCATTTGCACAGTAGTTGTTTATTCATAAACACATATCCCTATTTAATAATTAAATTACATGAATAATAATGGGGGAAAAATCACTTTGACTAAATTTAAAGTCTATAGGCTGCCTAGATGGCCTAGATACTAGGGTGGGCCAAAAAATCTATTTAGTTAAGAAATGTTATTTGTTTTTATTCATTTATTTATAATATATATTTTTATTTTATTGATTTAAGTTTTTTTTAAAGCTTGAGATTAGAAAAGTTCGTATTGCAATTGGAAGAAAAACTGCTAGGTAAAAATTCAATTGGTCAACTTTCTCCGATCGCGCATCACACTTAAAATTTACAAAAACTGCCAAAAATGTGTTTTTTCTCATTTTTGAAAAGTTAGTTACAGATGTTGAAATAATAAAAATGCTTGATTATTTTACATTTGATGTATGATGGAGTATAAAACCATAATAAATTAAGTTCTGACCCTAAAATTAGGCTACTATATACCGATCGCACTGACTACTTATCTGCTTATTTTACCAATACAGTAATTCGTATTTTAATGAAGATTCTTATTAAATTCCTGGATTTCTTGTTCCATGACGAACTGCGTTGTTAATATTAACTTTTTAAGTGAATTCAACGACTTGCAGTCAAATTTTCATTAAGAATGAGTAGAATTTACTTACTCTGTAGGCCGAACGTTTTCGAATCTTTGAGATCTTTGTAGGATCTTGTAGGATCCTACAAGGATCTCAAAGATTCGATCTTGTATGATCCTACAAGGATCTCAAAGATTCGAAAACGTTCGGCCTACAGAGTAAGTAAATTCTACTCATTCTTAATGAAAATTTGACTGCAAGTCGTTGAATCCACTTGAAAAGTTAAATAAATAATTCTTATTAATTTTAAGATTGTTTTTCTTTTAATTCCCGCTTGAGTGCCTCGGCTAGGAATAATACTAGGCCTACACATTATTGCTACATCAGTATTGTTTCTGTTTTTGATCTCCAATATTTCTCTCTCTGACTCTCCTTCACTCGATCTCTTTCTCTCTCTCACACACTCTCTCTCTCTTAAAATCATGTTTACCGATATTAAAATTAACAATATTAAGATGTTAATTGGAGTATGCTATAGGCCTCCCCATATTGGTTATATGAGTGATTTTGAGGATGAACTTTTAAGATTGATGGTACCTTACCAACACGTGGCCGTCATGGGTGATTTTAACACAGACTTGTTAGGTAGAGACACATGGGACAAACTCCAACTGACTAGAATGTTTGATGCTTGCAGTATGACCCTGCTTCCTCTCCAAGCTACTCATCACACTTCTACTTCTGATACATTACTGGATCTAATTGCAGTTATGGATAGTAGTTCTGCCATAAATTATGGACAAATTCCCTGTCCTGGGCTCTCTGCTCATGATTTGATTTACCTGGTATATGGCTTGAAAGCCCCCAAAGTCAAACCCAAAATAATCACTTACAGAGATTTTAAAAATATTGATTATCCTGCTTTGTTCAATGATGCTGTTTGTCTAAACTGGTTGAATATTTTCTCTTGCATCGATGTTAATTATATGTTGAGAATTTTGAATCAAAATTTACTTTACTTGTTTGAAAAGCATTGTCCAATTAAAAAACAGAGAGTAACAAGAGATCCTGCCCCATGGATTTCCAATGAGATTCGGCAGCTAATGCGTGAACGTGACCAGTCTTGTAGAGTAGCTAGAAGAACTAAGAACCCCTTAGATTATAGTAACTACAAACATCTCAGAAATAGATGTAAACAAATCATCCGCAATGCAAAATCACAATATTATCGTAATCTAATTTCTTCGGCTGGATCCTCTTCTGCTCTATGGCGTAGATTGAAGAATGTTGGAATTGGTAGAAGGGTAGCCAGGCCTGTGGTGTCTCACACACTTGATGATCTCAATGAACATTTTACTAACAATCCTGTTGGACTGGATCGTGCCCTTGATTATATTAATTCTTTACCTGTTCTTGAAACAAGAGATTCCTTCTATTTCTCTTCTGTCTCTGAGCATGATGTTTTCATGGCCATCAATAAGATAAAGAGTAATGCAGCTGGTGCTGATTGCCTTCCTATAAAGTTTATTAAGATCATGTTGCCCCTAATCTTACCATTTGTCACTCACTTAATCAATACTTCCCTTATCACTTCTGTTTTCCCTGATGATTGGAAATTTTCAGTCATTATTCCTTTAAATAAAATTCCTAATCCTTCTTCTCTCTCTGATTATAGACCAATTAGTTTACTGTCAGTGCTTTCCAAAGCTTTGGAAACCATTGTTCACAATCAGATGAGTACTTATATTTCAAAAGAAGGTTTGATCAGTGATTTCCAGTCGGGTTTTAGGGCAGGACACAGCACCACCACAGCCCTTTTGAGAGTTACTGATGACATTCGTAAGGCCATGGATGAAAGGGAACTGACTCTAATGGTTTTGATTGACCTAAGTAAAGCATTTGATTCCATTTTGCATCCTATATTATTACATAGACTAGCTGAGCTAGGTTTCTCTCATTCTACTGTAGCATGGGTGCGATCCTACTTGCTTCATCGTTGTCAGTGTGTGAGGCTGGAGTGATCTTCTTCTCAGTGGCTACCAGTGCAACGTGGAGTTCCTCAGGGTTCGGTTCTGGGTCCTCTACTTTTTAGTATCTACATCAATAATTTGACTCAAGTGCTACAAAGTTCTAAATATCATCTTTATGCCAATGATCTGCAACTTTACAGACACTTCAAAAAAACTGACTTGACTTTGGCTGTAGAAGCAATGAATGCTGACTTGAGACAAGTAACTGAGTGGACTGACTGTAATGGTCTGAAAATTAATGAAAATAAGACACAAGTGATGATTGTTGGCTACTCTCGTCTGCTTAATCAACTTGACTTTTTACATGGTCCTTATGTTATCATTAATGATACTCCACTTGAATATACTTCCAAGGTAAAGGATTTAGGAGTGACACTGAATTCCACATTGGACTGGACTGACCATGTCACTATGGTTTGTAACAAAGTTATTGCAGGCGTTAACACCCTGAAGAAAATAGGGCATCTTATCCCATTCAAAACAAAAATTCTACTTGTTAAGACCTTGCTCTTCCCTATTTTCTTTTATTGTGACTTAGTTACCATCGACAAGACAGTGCAACTTACTGAGAAGTTGCAGCATGCACAAAACTTTTGTGTGCGCTTCATCTTAGTCCTACAATGTGACGCACATATTACCCCACATTTCCAACAGCTTAACATCATACGGTTGAATGAGAGTTTGAGGTTGCATGTACTTGTGTTTCTGTTTAAGCTTTTGAAAACCAAAACCCCCAATTATTTAGCAACAGACTTCAAATTTTTGAGTGATGTTGGTCATGGCAGAACAAGGCATGGTCCTCATCTACTTGCTGTCCCTGTTCATAGAACTATGATGTTCAATAAATCATTCCAGGTGATGGCTTGTAGATTGTGGAACTTGTTACCTCTTGAGGTGAGGCGTATCAGTGGGCGACACCAGTTCAGTGCGGCTGTTATGGCGCTTATTAGAGAGGGTGGACTTGACCTGTCCTAGTTATCATTATAATTATTGAATTTCTTGGTGGGTATGTGTGTATGTGCGTGTGCGTGTCATGTGTTTATAACACTTTCAAACAGAATTTAATTCTAAACTATTATATTTTGTATTGTACAATTTCTTTAGTTTTACTTGTTAATGAAGTTTTTTCTTGATACTGTGGGTTAAGTGGAAGAGGGGGCTTGTATGCCTCAACTTCGCCCACAGCACTTTTTGTATTGTAAAGTGCGAAATAAAGACATTTTATCTATCTATCTATCTATCTCTTAGAAACGGAATTTAATTCTGTTTTTAGTTTCACTTATTAGAAATTTATTTTACAAAAAACGGTCAAGTGTTATTGGGAAGAGTATCTTTGAATATAATTTTCCAAGAGTGGACATTCACACGTTCAAATTTCGCTGTTTCATGTAGTAGATACATCATAATCATATCAAATCACATCTTATCTTCATGTCGTTGTATAATAATTAATTATTTAGCTTGAGCTCCGTAAAATTGCTGAAATAATTACTTGTATTTCTTTCAAGTTGCATAATCTAGAACTTAAGCCGATTTATTTTGTTATCTTTATATGAATAAAGTAAATAATCTAATCTAATCTCAATCTTTCTCTCTCTCAAACACACACACGTAGCCCATTATCGTATAATCATTATCATGTATCATCTTCATTGTTGACAATACTTCGTTTATTTATTAAACTGATAAAATCAGACGTTTTCATCATAATTACATAGTCTATCTATGACAAAAGATGTCATTCCACAAGAAAATTAATCTAATCTGATTTTTCTTTTTTTTTAGTAGGTATTTTTTTGTTTTAAATTACTTCCTCACACACTCTATCACTCGCTCTCTCTTTCTCTCATGCTATTTCTTTCTCTATCTCTCTCTAAAATTCAACACACTAACATATTATCTAAAAGCTGAATCTTTAACTTAAATGAGAAATGTACATGGTAGAGTTATAAGAGGAGGGGACCATACTTTGCAAATCCCGATACATAGAAAATCCTTCTCCATAGTAATGTCCTTCTGCATAGAATCTTCCAATAGTAATAAAATATAAAATATCTTCTGAAGCCTTCAAAAAATCCTTGAGGTCACGTTTAATTTGAGTTGTGTTTCATACCCTAATTTGTGAGTTCTTATTTACATGTTGATGTTTCATTTTTTGTGTAAAATACTGTATAGTAGCATAATGGATTAATTTTTTTTAAGTTCTTGACATTTTTAAGGCAAGACTTGAAATTATTTATTAAGTTTGATACTACAAAGATGTATTATATTTATAACTTTTTTCATTCTACGCTCTAGCTATGTAAACAAGTATGTTTTTCTGTGGATATGGGCGTGAAAAGATCTTTTCAGCTTTACCCATATCCAAAAATGAATTAATTCATTCATTCATTCACTCACTCATTTTATCACTATGTCTCTCTCTGTTAGGGTTGTATAGAGTTGTGTGACAGAGAGGGTCTGAAGTCTAACTCCGCCCCTAATAAATACATTTAATAAATCAATCTCCCTCACTCACTCTCTTTCTCTCGTTCTCTCTCTCCATCTATTTATCTATCTGTATTTCTCATGTTATCCTTGAATATCTTTCTCCAAGAATAAACTTCGCCGTTTCATATACATACATCACAATCATATTAGCGTTATCAAATTGTATCTCATCTTCATATCTTTGAATAATTCTTCAATTTATTCAATTATTTGATAAAATTCATCCAATAATTACTTATATTTTCAACCATCAAAAATTTGTTTTAATCTTTCTATTTTAGCGAATTTCTTCAAATTCAGCTATTACAGCAGGTCGTGATGTGCGACTTTCACTCGGGACCATGATGGAAATTTGTTTTGGAGCCCCCAGAGTACAAAAATCATAGTGGCACAAAATGTTATATATGTATATATATATATATATATAAATCCCACTATACTTACAGCCTCCGTACATGTTCATGTTTTCTATACTTACGGACTCCACCCAACTTACAGCCTCCGTATACGGAGGCCGTAAGTACATCCTTAATAAATCTTTCAGCTGTTTTTAAATAAAAATTTTTAAGGCTTGTAATTTTCAGTAAATGATCAGTAGAATGTTTACAATTGAACCTGCTTTGTTAAATCTCTCAAATTGCAACCCAATTTGAATAATTGATTTTTTAAAAAAAAGTGTCAGAGGTCACAAGTCATCAATACGTCTGAAAATATACATTGCTAGTTCACGGTTTTGCCACCAGTGGAATTGGCCAGTAGCGCCACTGGTATATACGTGTATATCTCAATTTTCAAACTCATATATTTACAGCCTCCATTAAACTGGCAACATCGCGTAGCCTAACACACTCCTACAGTCTAACAGTCACGCACGCACGCTCACTCACTCCACACATTATCTTCAATCTGCTTTGTCCACAAACGCTTCCTGTTGAAAAGCCAACTTTTGACCGTTTTATCCCACCCATTACAATGGGAAGAATCTTCTTTATATAAAATAGGCGAACATGATTTTTTGTGATGCCAACTCCTCCGTGGTTTCTCGACCGATTTTGTTCGTTCACGTCTCATTTGAAAGATCTCATCGAGTAGATGTTTGATAAGGTCTTACATTTTGAAAATAGTCATCAGAGTGGACATCAGCAATGAACGATCAAAGTTTCAATTTTTCCATTGCTTTGATCGGTGAGCTGAAAATTTGCACATTTCAACTTATGATTTGATGATCAGCTGTTTTGAAAAAAAAAGTTTATTTTTCATTGTTCATTCAGAGAGAGAGGGTGGGAGGATAGGATAAAGAGGAAGAGAGAGAGAGAGAGGAAAGAGAGAGAAAAGAAGAAGAAGGGGAAGAAGAAAGAGGAGGAAGATGAAGAAGACGAAGGAGAAGAAGAAAGAGGAGAAAAAGAAGAAGTCTGAGAAGAAGAAGAAGAAGGATAAGAAGAAGGAGAAAAAGAAGAAGAAAAAGAAGTAGAAGAAAAAAAGAAAAGGAAGAAGAAGAAAAGGAAGAAGAAAAAGAAGTAGAAGAAAAAGAAGAGGAAGAAGAAGAAAAAGGAGAAGAAGAAAAAGAGGGAGAAGAAGAAGAAGAAAAAGATGAAGAAGAGGAAAAAGAAGAAGAGGGAGAAAAAGAATAAGAAGAAAATGAAGAGGAAGAAGATGAAAAAGAAGAAGAAAAATAAGAAGAAGAAAAAGAAGAAGAGGGAGAAAAAGAATAGGAAGAAAAAGAATAAGAATAAAAAGAAGAGTAAAAAGAAGAAGAAAAAGAAGAAGATGAAAAAGAAGTAGAAGAAAAAGAAGAAGGAGAAGAAGTGGAAGAAGCAGAAGAAAAAGAAGAAGAGGAAGAAGAAGTGGAAGAAGAAGAAATAGAAGATTAAGAAGTAGAAAAAGAAGATGAAGAAGAAAAAGAAGAAGAAAAAGAAGAGGAAAAAAAGAATAAGTAGAACTAAGTCCAAACTTATCATCATAGGCAATGCTGTCGTTCAGTATGTAGAAAATTTACATTTGGAATGTATTTTACAAAGTTTAATAAAGTCTAAAGACCCGGGATAACCTAGTTCTATTCAATTTTAAAAACAAAAACTTAGATGTTCTGACTAGAGATGCTATCTGTTTATGATGATACTTGATACTGGTGTCATATGATGCAGAATAATATTATTGAGATCATAAAATATGAACTAGAAAAAGATGAATCTTTCTCAAAGTGGGGCAAAATAATAAATTATAAATCATGCAAAGGGGGCAAAATAATAAATAAATAATAAATCATGCAATTATTCTTGTATAATAGAGCAATTGAATATCAGAAGAAATTTCTATACTTGAATATTATAACTCGCCTCACGAATAATTAGGGTGGGGGGGGGGGGGGGGGTAAAAATAAACTTTTAAACTGCTGATGTGATTGAATGGGACACGTTCTATTCAGTCCAGAACACAAAAATTATGATGTACTGACTTTAAAGTGACTAAATTTTGCAAAGGGGGGGTTTGGGGTACCGGAAATGAGAAAAATCTTTGACACAAAAACATTGTCCGATTTTGATGAGACTGGTGTCATAGGATGCAGAGAATTGAGGTCTGAAAATATGAACTAGATAATGATGAATCCTTCGATGGGGGGGAGAGGTAGGCAAAAAACTGTTGTTTTTTTAAGAGAATTGATTGTCAACACTATGGTGTCAAAAAATCATGCAATTAATTTTGTATAATAGAGAACTTGAATTGAAGAAGAAAATTTTATACTTGTATATTATCACTCGCCTTCCTATGTGAAGGGGAAGGGGTTAGAAAAACCAAATTTTGAAATGCTGATCGGATCAAAATGAAACAAGTTTTATTTTATATTTTTTTTTAATCAATCCAGAACACAAAAATTAAGAAGTACTGACTTGAAAGTTACTAAATTTTGTAAAGGGGGGTTTGGGGTACCAAAAACGAGAAAAATATTTTACACAAAAACATTGTCCAATTTCGATGAAACTTGTGTCAATGATGAACCTTTCACATAGGGGGTGGGGGGTAGATTTTTTTCACTCGCCTTTCTAGCTAAGGAGGGGGGTTGAATAAAATCAACTTTTGAACTGCTGGTCCGATTGCAATGAGGCAAGTTCTATTCAATCAAAAACACAAAAATTAAGAAGTATTGACTTGAAAGTTACTAAATTTTGAAAAAGGGGTTGGGTACCAGAAACGAAAAAGAATTCTCAAAAAAATGACTGATTTTGATTAGTGTAGAAACATATCCTTTTAGGAAACAATACTATAAATATTGAGCTTAGATAAATAATTTTTTAAATGTCTTAGAATACCCAAACTCCCTCTCACATGGACGCCCTCAACTACCTTTAAATATCTAGCAGAAAGTTCTTGAAATGAGTATTTACTTTCATAAATAAGTATTTCCACTTCCCCTCACCGGCAAGTGATAAAAGTAAGACGGAGTCCACAAGTATAGGAATCATGATCATGTACAGAGACATACCCCGTGTATATAGTATTTGAGCTCTGGAGAGGGAAATAATCATAGGAAAAATCTACAAAAATTCGTGAACATTTATGTCTATACCATTGACCTTCCCATGAAAATTCAGATTGATTGGTTCAAAACAAGAGTGATTGTGAGCATTTTTCATATTCTCTTTCAGTTCACAGCGAAAATCAATCTATACCTTACTTTTATACCTCGATTATGATTATTTTTTTAGGATTTTGGTTCAAATCTATCAAATTAATTTTAAACATGGTAATTTGATTATATTTCATTGTTTTATTGTGTATAACCATGTTTAATAGCCATCTTTTCATACTTATTGTGATTTGAAAGCTGTAATATCGTTGTATCTTGCTGTAATCAACTTTATATTTATACTTCATGTATATAATATACACTTACTCTGTATATCACATAGAAGAACTAGTGAATGAAGGTACCAATTTCAATTATTATTGACGTATTTCAAGCTAGGTATTAATCTTAATCCTTGAAAATCACAATTCATTTATGTTTTAATACAAAGTACAAGATGGCAGTTAAAAGAAATTAAGCGATTAACAAGTTCAAATGACATGCATGCTACAAGCTAGCATAAAGACTATGAAATGGGTTATCAATGGAATACACAGAATAATAATTTACTTTTTGAACAGAAGCTGTGCATAATAATAATAGTGATCTCGGATCTCATAATTGAATGTTTTTGAATTTTCGCGCCACAGGTCACATGGCCTGGCTTCTTCTACAATAATTGAATTCGCCACCACGTTGAACTCCTGTTTTAACCTCATAGACTATAGAGAATCTGAAGGCCCGTTTAAACTAACTAAGGCTAGAGAGAAAATTAATTATTGTTAGAGAGCTTGCTTAGAGCAGCGTATACCGTTGCAGATTCCAACTGGACGAGCGATGGGAGAGATAGAGCAACACTTTCGCTATTACTAGATTGTTTTTACTATCGTCGCGTATCAACTCAACTGACAACTTAAACTGATCTAAGCAATCAGATTTTCTCTAGCTCAAGCAAATCTTAACGAACCTCGAAAATAATCAAAAATGGAAAGGAAGCTCCTCTTTTGAGTATTAATAGGTGTAAGTACTTTCCTGAATTAACAAAAAGAGATTTATAGTTTTGAGGGAGAGTTGACTTGAGGAAAATACGCAAAATGAATTGAAGCCCCAATAATTTATTGATGAAGTAGACGAATAGTTTTTATCGAATTTTCTGAAATTTTTGAATATACAATTTTTTAAATGTTCAAAGTCAATGAAAGAATAATTGTCTTCTACTATTATGATTTTAATAACGGAAATTGGGTATTTTTTTATGAAAGCATCACGTATCATAAATAATTAAAACAAAACTCATAATAGTATTCGTTTACTGAACGAGAAAGTCTATAGTGAAAAAGTTAAGAGTTCATATCAACTCATTGGTGAGATTTGTTGCCCCAAAAATTTCAACTTTGAGTGTACATAAACTACATGAATTTTTATGAAAAAACGTTTTCCCATGGCAATAGATGATATTTTAAAACCTTATTAGTTTTCCAATCCAAGAAACTTTGAAAAAATATGACCTAACCCCTAGCTTCTTGTGGGGGGGGGGGACGTGAGATTTAGATAGATATAACTAGAATGCCATGCTAAAAACCATACTAAGATTTCCGTACAATCCAAGAGCCAACATGTTGGAAAAACTAGTAACATTTTCGACGTTGTTTTGGTTTTTCCAAAATTGTAACCAATCTAAGCGTATCTTTCCATACTAACCATTGATGTAAGTGGGCTACTAAATTATTGTGAATTTTTGCTCAATGAAAAACGTCGAGATTCTGTCGTCTAACGATTCTGTTATTTATATTGTCGGACCCTCTAGTTCAGACATGAAGAATTGTCGGCATATCTCAAGGGGAGGGGGATTCTTGAGACCCAATTAGCCTTACCTTGATCCACCAATGCAATAGAGTGCTCTCGTAGAGTAATCAAGAGGATGCTTCCAGTCTAAAATCATAGATTGGGATCTACTATCTAGAATCTAGATATTTTTACAATATTATTGACCGTGCAAAGATCTGTTATATATTGGACTTCTTTCACCCATATACATTACGTTTTTTGTTCCAGTCATTGAGGTATAAGTGAGTGAATTGAGTATGTGCAGTGGGTGCATGTACAATTTATAATTGGCTTCATTTTCTAAATTTATGCTTCCGCCACTCACTCTTGCTTCGATAGGTGCAGCCGAAAACGAACCAAATGGAACCATATATTAGTATGAAGCAAGCCTTATCCAATCGCTTTTCCAATAATAACAGCCATGGTTAAACACACACTATAGGTCACGAACCATCAACCTTTCAATCAGCCAAAAAAGTGAATGAGGGGTTTTTCTTACGCGATATCTACAAATCTCACAATACAGTAAACACTGGCAAAGAAACATAAAAAATGTTCTTCAAATGAGTTTATTTCAATAAAAGCTCCTCCGGTCGCTTCTTAAATTCTATAAGTATCAAATAATACTGCTATTATTGAGTTGCTTTTCATAGGTGTTTATTGTAGACTGTAAAGTAAACGAACACTATTACGTAGATTTAATTTATTTATAATAATTTTAAATAGGATACAGTATTTGTGAAGCTCATGAAACGTGATGCAATTACATAAAAAAACTTGAAAACTGGTATTGAAATCACACAACTAAAAGACAATTTCATTTGACTTGAAACAGAAATTAAAAAAAGCTTATATATGAAAATTTTAGAAAATTGATAGCCTGCTCAGATGTAAACCATTACCTCATCAATTCTAGGGCCTGTAATGCATTTCGTGTATTTTTCTCAAGTCAACTCTCATTCACTTCCAACCTTGAAATATCATAAAAAGAAACAGAAATTAAGGAATACTAATAATTATTTTCAACCCTCTATACTCAAAAAGGAATTTTCTTTCTATTTTTCATCATTATTTAAACTTGTTTCGACTTGCTAAAGCTAGACAGAAACTAATTGCTTAGATGAGTTTCAGTTGAGTATACACGATCGTAAACACAATCTAATAATAGCGAAAGTGTTAGTCTATCTCTCTCGATGCTCGTCCAGTTGGAATCTGCACTGTTATATGCTGCTCTAAGCAAGCATCTCCATCAATAATAATTAATTTTAATATAAATAATTATTAATTTTTTTTTTTGTTACTCCAAAGTAGCTTGTGAGATACGAGCCGATATGGCCAAGTTTAAAATGAATGCTGCTGTGCAGAAAGGTCACTATAGTAAAGTGGTTAAGGCGCCCGACCGGAAATTAGGAGGTCCGTGATTCGATTCCCGGTGGTTACTGATATTCTCATAAAGTATAGCATTCATCGATTTACAAAGCTATTCAATGATGTTGTCAATATTCGCCATTGTGGAAGTTTTCAGTAGACTATGAATTAATAGCACTTGAGGGATTCGAAATCAATAAATTAATTTTCTCTCTAGGCGAGTGGTAATATTCAAGTATAAAATTTTCTTCTGAAATTCAATTGCTCTATCGTACAAGAATATTTTTGAAGCCATAATCTATAAATCTATTCTCTAAAAAAAATTTTTTAGGCCACCTTATGATAGAGATTCATCATTTTCTAGTTCATATTTTCGGATCTCAATACTCTGTATCCTATGACCCCAGTCTCATAAAAATCGTTTTTGTGTAAAAAATATTCTCGTTTTCGGTACTCCAAGCCCCCCTTTGCAAAATGTAGTAGCTTTCAAGTCAGTACTTCTAAATTTTCGTGTTCTGGATTGAATAGAACTTGTCCCATTGCAATTGGATCAGCAGTTCAAAATTTGACTTTTCAACTCTCCTCCCCCCTTCAAAAAGCTTGGGAGGTGAATGATAATATTCAAATTATTAATAAATTAATTTTCTCTCTAGCTTTAGTAAGTTTTAATAGTCCTTTAAATGCCCTATGGACTATGAGATTGAAACGAGAATTCAACGTGATGTCAATTATTATTTCAATGGGGGCAGCCATTGGTAACGCGATCTGTGCCGCGAAAATTCAAAAACATTCAATTATGAGATCGGAGATTACTATTACAGTATTATTATTATAATTCACAGCTTCTGTTCAAAAAGTGAATTATTATTCTGTGTATTCCATTGTTCCACAAATAACCCATTTCATAGTCTTTATGCTAGCTTGTAGCATGCATGTCATTTGAACTTGTTAATCGCTTAATTTCTTTTAACTGCCATCTTGTACTTTGTATTAAAACATAAATGAATTGTGATTTTCAAGGATTAAGATTAATACCTAGCTTGAAATACGTCAATAATAATTGAAATTGGTACCTTCATTCACTAGTTCTTCTATGTGATATACAGAGTAAGTGTATATTATATACATGAAGTATAAATATAAAGTTGATTACAGCAAGATACAACGATATTACAGCTTTCAAATCACAATAAGTATGAAAAGATGGCTATTAAACATGGTTATACACAATAAAACAATGAAATATAATCAAATTACCATGTTTAAAATTAATTTGATAGATTTGAACCAAAATCCTAAAAAAATAATCATAATCGAGGTATAAAAGTAAGGTATAGATTGATTTTCGCTGTGAACTGAAAGAGAATATGAAAAATGCTCACAATCACTCTTGTTTTGAACCAATCAATCTGAATTTTCATGGGAAGGTCAATGGTATAGACATAAATGTTCACGAATTTTTGTAGATTTTTCCTATGATTATTTCCCTCTCCAGAGCTCAAATACTATATACACGGGGTATGTCTCTGTACATGATCATGATTCCTATACTTGTGGACTCCGCCTTACTTGCGTTACTTACTGGTGAGAGTAAGTAAAGTGAAAAAGTATTTGAAGATGACCATGCCGTTATAAGAGAGATTAATGGTGGTAGTAGAGGGCACCCATAGGAGAGGGAACTCAGGTATTCTGAAAGACCTTTTCAAAAATAGTTTTTTTGGTACAATAACTTACTCTTTCCAATGACCAATGTTGATTGATCAATTTTGGAAAACCACATTCTTTATCTCAATGGTCTGTTGATTGGGGTGTGTGTAAAAATCAACTTTTATTTAGTTTGATCTTAATAGTGGCCCAATTTATTTGAATGGGATTTAATGCATTCGTCACAAGTTGATTGTGATTTCCTCTATTTTATTTTCAACATTTCTATTCCCATTTCAATCGGACTACCTATTTAAAAGTTGATATTACCACCTACCTTGCCAAAAAGGTTGAAAAATGCAAAGAATTTAGAACAGTATATAAGAAACTATTATTTGTTCTACAGTTAAAAAAAATGGCAGACTTTAAACCCCATCTTTCCTTTACAGAAATCAGTCCCCTGCCCTTATATCAAAAATGTATAATTTCCTGGTTCATATCTAAATGTATTAAATTCTGTATTAAAACATATTTTATAAGATTTGAACAATGGTTTTGAGTCAATAATTTTTTTGAATATGATGCCTAAAACCACCCCTTTGCAAAAATTGAACTTTTTGTCAACAAAATATCTTCATTGGCAGGTACTGAATGTAATAGAATTTGTCTCAACCCGATAGGATCATTTGTTCAGAATTTGCCTTTTCAACCCCTTTAAATAATTCCAATACCCTATAATGTACTGAATAAAAAAAAGATTATCTATAATGAAATTACATAGTTTAGCACTCTAAGTCGAATGAATCCAGAATTAATCGTTCAGAACACCCATTAAAAATTGATATTTCCACCCCTTATGCCAGAGAGGTGGAAAAACACAAATAATATAAAACACCCTTCCAAAATATAATTATTTTACAGCTCAAGGAAATAACATGCTTTTGACATCAAACCCCATTTTTCCCCTTTTGTTTAAAGAAACCATTTCTCCAACCACACAACCCCTATGACAAAAAATCATCATTTTATTGTTTATTATGTCCAATATCGATATTCTGCATCAAATAACACATGTCTTATCAAAATTGGACAATTGTTTTGAGTCAATAATTTTTTTCGTCTTTGATACCCAAAACCACCCCTTTGCAAAAATTGAACTTTTTGTCAACAATTGTTATTTATGTATCAAGAGCAACTTTATTGCTTGAGAGAAAACAGTTACTGCACGATGCGTAGCAGAGCACAGTAATTTTGCAATAGCGATAAAGGAGCTTTATGCGCGAATTACGTACAACATTTTTCCCACAACTGCAGCTCTGGATTCCAATAAAAGCTTGTAGTTTGTAACATCACAGATTTTAGCGTGCGCGGATTAAGTTAGTGTGTGCCATTTTAATGAGTGAGAATGAGATTTTGAGAATTTCACGGACTTCGTGATCCACCAAAGACATCAAAAACAGCTGGCGAGCAGTAAAGTACATTTTACGCTCGCCAGCTGACTTTACCGCTTGCTGAGCAGTAAACAGATATTTTATAATCAGTTTTAAGTATGTAAAGATCTACTTTACGAGCAGTTTTAGGAAAAATATCTTAATTGGCAGGTATTGAATGGAATAGAATCTGTCCCAACTCAATAGGATCAGTCGTTCAGAATTTGTCATTTCAACCCCTTTAAATAATTCCCAATATCCTATATGTATCACATATAAAAATTATCTATAATGAAATTACATAGATTAGCACTCAGTCGAATTAATCCAGTCTTATTTAAATCAGACCACCCATTCAAAGTTTATAATTCCACCCCTCAGGCCAGAGAGGTGGAAAAACACAATTAATGTTAAACACCCTTATAAAATATAATTATCCTACAACTTAAGAAAATAACATGATTTTGACACCAAACCCTTTCTCCCGTTTAAAGAAATTATTTCTCCAACCCTACAACCCCTATGCCAAAAATGTAACATTTTATTGTTTATAATGTTCGATATCGATATTATGCATCAAATAATTCATGTCTTATCAAAATTGGACAATTGTTTATGTTGATAATTTTTTTCGCTTTTGGTATCCAAAACCACCCCTTTGCAAAAATTGAACTTTTTCTCAACAAAATATCTTAATTGGCAGGTATGGAATGGAATAGAATCTGTCCCAACTCAATAGGATCAGTCGTTCAGAATTTGTCATTTCAACCCCTTTAAATAATTCCCAATATCCTATATGTATCACATATAAAAATTATCTATAATGAAATTACATAGATTAGCACTCTCAGTCGAATTAATCCAGTCTTATTAAAATTAGATATTTCCATCCCTCTTACCAGAGAGGTGGAAAAACACAAATAATGTTAAACACCCTTCTAAAATATAATTATCCTACAACTCAAGGAAATAACATGATTTTGACACCAAACCCCATTTTCCCCTTTTCATTCACAGAAATCATTTCTCCTACCCATCAACCCCTATATCAAAAATGTACATTTTCTGGTTATAATATCCTATATGGAGATATTCTGCATCAAATAACACATGTTTCATCAAAATTGGATGAGAAAATTGGAAAAATATCATTTTTCGTCTTTAATACTCAAAAACGCCCCTTTACTAAAATTGAATTTTTTGTCATCAAAATATCTCAATTTTCAGGTATTGAATGAAATAGAGTTTGTCCCAACTCAATAGGATAAGTAGTTCAGAAGTTGATTTTTCAACCCCTTCAAATAATTCTTAACATTCTATAAGATGTATCACAGAAGAAAAAAAGTGATTATCTTAAATGAAATAAAAATATTTGAGCACCTTGCGTCAAATTAATCCAATCTCTTTCAAATCAGACCACCAATTCAAAGGTTGATATTTTTACCCCTCATGATAGTGATAGAGGGTGTGATATTTTGTAATAGTAATGGTTGCTTTCCATAAAAAAAAGAATAATTCTTTCAGTTACATTAATTTCTTTAGTAAAGTTGGAAATATGAAATCTGTAAAATTTGCTGTTTCATTGAAACAACCCTTCAAGAAATTTTGGGGGTTGCAATGCATTTTCGACTATTCCTTCAAGTTAGCTGTTACTCTCTCACAAATCATAGAATCGATAAAATATTTTATAAGAGAAGAATCATGAAACACTTCAAAATTGACTAGGAGAATAAAAGGGGCGATGAGGAGGAGGAGAAGGTGGAGGAGGACGAGGAGGAACAGGAAGAGTAGGAAGAAGAGGAGGCGGTGGAGGAACATAAGAAGTGGAAAAGAAGAAAAAGAAGGATTGAGAATGAAGAAGACGCTCACTGAAGAATATTCAGAGCTGTGCTTTGAAAGGCTAGGCTGTGGCAAACTGTGATCCTGTAGACTGAAGGTAAATTTGGCAACACTGCCGGAGGCCAAAGATATGATAAAATGTATTAATAAGTATATCTGGAGGCTGCAAGTATATCGGTAAACCATATAATGTGTATGAAGCTCACAAGTATAGTCAAATGAAAAGAGGCCAAAAGTATAGCATTATGGCTGAAGAAAAATCCTGTTTTTAAAATTTACCTAATCAGAAAACCAAGACCAAAAGTGAGGGTGCAAATACACTATAATATAGATATACTCTCATAAAAAATTAATATACTCCATGGTTAAATGGGGATGCCGTAAGTTTCGATTATGAAAAGAGGCCGTAAGTATAGCGGGATTTATATATATATATATATATATATATATACATCTGGCTATCATTTTGGCATCTTTTCAAATTGGTTACGTTTTGGCATCCCCTTGAAATCAAGGAGTATATTGGTTTTTCATGAAAGTATATCAGGTTTTGTATGTATTCCACCTCGATATTTCACTTTGGTTTTTTGAAAAACATAAAAATTAAAATCGATTTTTTTTATCCACCCCGTCGATCATTCAAACTCCTTTCAAAATACAGACAATGGTACTTCCAGAGTATACCTTCATACATTTCGACTTCAAGATGAACTCCGGTTTGAATATCTATTACCACTTTGAGGCTTATTTGACATCCAGCAATGTTGCCAGATTGCTGAGCTACTGGATTTCAGAGTTTGTTTGTTTTTATATACGTCTGGTTGGCCTGAGACCGGCATCAGACAATTCAAAGTGCTTCACATAGCCAAGACACAACTCTACTGAAAAAAAGAGTCTGCAACTCTGTCATGTTGCATCGACAATACAACACGGTTTTACATTGTTCACATTTGAATGCAACTTCTTTTTGTTTATTAATTGCTCTTATCCAAGTATTAAACTTTGCTTCTATCTGAATTGAGGTATGACTGAATAATATAAACGAAGGATACATACAAGAAAAATAGTATTTTTATATTGTTTTATATTTTATACTTCTATATTTTAGTTTTCATGTGAATTCTATTTGTATTCTTTATCCATTATCTCGATTCATGTATTACTTCACTATCTTCCTTACTTGAATATTAAATTAATTAGATATAAACTAAATTAATATAATTTAATAATTAAATTTATATAATTCAATTATATTAATATACATTAAATATAAATTAAAAGGTTATATAAATTACAAGGTTGCCAGTTGATTTTTGGGAAATTTTTGATTGATTTTTTTTCAAATCGCCACTTCCGCTAGGGAACACTCAAGTGTTCTCATCGCTCTCATGACGGAAGTAAAGAGAATACTAGATGTATAAGATCCCACTGATTACAATACATGTGTTTTTCAATGAATCCATAACACCAACTGAAATTTTTATGATCATTTGAAAAACGAGAAGTCGAAAGATCTGATATTTGAGTCAGCAGTGCACAAAACACTGTAATAATACTTGAAGGATGAAAATCTGAGTTCTTGGTGTAGAACCTGAGCTCCTTAAAAAATTGTTGATAATTTTCAAGGTTTACTATAGAGAGTATGTGCTGCAGGCTGATTAGTGTTGGTACATGTCATGAATTCACACTTTTTAAGTAGAATAATGTTCATAACTGAAATTAGTTGAATTAGTAAACAAAGCCCTAGAATTGAACCAAAATTTCACAAGTAAGAAATATTTGTCGGTGTAGGTAAATTAATTAAAAATTTATTTAAAATAAAGATTTTAATTTTTTTTTGTTTTAATTGTTTCAAAAATTTAAAAAAAGGAAATTAAGATTCGAAATGAAAATCGTTTAATTTGATATCTGGTTATTTTGGATATGAATTTAATTTAGGGTGGGGGGCTTTGGGGCTCATGTCTTTCCCTCAGGTCCGGCAATCCTTATCAAAATGAAGATAATTTTCAAGCGAACTATATGTACATTTCAGACTCGTTTAAATATGAGTGTTTATAACAATTAACAGTATCGATATACTATTAAGAGGAATATTATGAGTGACTACCATAGGTGGAAATAGAGTTTGTAGCCTAGCAGAATTAAATTCGACAAGGAGGCTGGGTAAAGATAATAAAATAATTCGTTTCACTTATATCAATCTGGCAATCTTTTAACCAATAAGTACAGGACCTCCAGCCTCTAAAACTTCCTAAACCTGTAATAAATTTAACGTTACAGTAATAATGTAATTTTTCGGAAGGTGAAGCCCAGATAGTTCTGAGACCTGTGCGTGGGTAATGTGTTGAAGAGTTGGACCCACATTTTTAGGTGAGTTCCGAATCATCGGCAAGTGATTTTATAGCTGATAGCACTCTTTTTTAGTGGCCTCTTTTTTGAATCGGTCACCCTCACCCTAGGAATTTTCAGCTTATCTTATGTCACTGAACAGGTACCTGTTACGGTCCGCAGCTAACAATTTTCTAAAAAAGATTTACAGGTTTTTGCGAAAAAATTTCAATAAGAGTGCAAAAGTTTATTCCTTTGAAAACGCTACAATACAGAAATAAATATAGCAGAAGAGTCAGTGACGTAGCCAAGATTTTGAAATGGGGGGGGGGGGTCGATTGACCGGTGGGGGGGGGTCTGGGGGTACTTCCCCAGAATTTTTTTGAAAAATAGAGGCCCTAGAACAGTCTTTTTTAGCTCTCCTGGCATTGAAAATTAACACCAACATCAGTGCTTTGTCTTATTTTACGTTCAATTTAATGGAAAATTATATAAAATTTAGGACCGGAAGGGGGGTCCGGACCCCCAGGACCCCCCCCTGGCTACGTCACTGGAAGAGTGAAGCTATCTCTTTCAATAAGAGATCAATAAATTAGCACTCATTCAGAAAACTTTAGGCTTCTATAGCCCTCATTTAGGTGGTGAGTTGAAAGCATTCGCAGTGAAATGAACTGTAAAATCACATAATACATCAACTACTGCGATTATTGAGTTATTATATTTTGGAAATTGAGATTATTGAGTTATTATATTTTGGAAATTGAGATTGAAGGGTATGAACTTGGTTATTGATTGCGAATAAAGCACCCAGAGTTTACAAAACCAGAATTTAAATTGGGTCAAAAAATAGAATAATAGCAAGTGGAAAGCATCTGTGAAAAATCAGTATGCTTTGATTCAATAAAGATCGACTTTATAAAATTTGGGACCGTTCTTGACTATTGAGTACATTCATATTTCATTTCAAAAAATGATTTGACAAGTTTTAAAGGAGAAATTGAAAAAAATGTTTGGTTCATTGGCAATTGAATTCGTTAGCCACTAGGCCGGCAATAAAAAAACATCATGATATGATAATTTTGTGAATTTTTGTAAAATATCTAACCAATTTAAAGATTTGGTAATCCCGATTCGCGTTCAGACTGGCTTTTTTCGTTCACTTTATTAACAACGCAAAAGTCTCATGTGGGCATCAAAAAAATGTATAATAGTGAATCTTGTAGCACGTTTCAGATAATTTTACATTGATTCAATTCAATTCACACCATCTAAATGACCTTAGTCATTTCTAAATGGATGATCGAATAGCTGTAATCTTTCGCCCTCTTTATTTCTGTAACAAAGCAGTTCGGACCTACATTTATTCTAATTTTTATAACCTCATGAGAAGTTGCTTATTCAGTCTGGCAGAATCATTTTGAACTCTTGAAACACTCTGTACAAAAAATACTCATGATGGACACATTTTGTTTCCCCATAGCTTATTAACTAATACTCTTTTAAAAAGTCAAGTAATCAATCCCTGCCCCCTCATTAAACTTTATCAGGCAACAATCTTGTAAAAAGAGCTCTGAAAAATCCCAATGTTACCCCCCCCCCCCCCCCCCCCCCCAATTTTACCTGGTAGGACGGGTAAGCCCCCCCAAACCAAAAGTCTGGGTGCGCCCCTGGTCTTCAGTGCTTCAGTAAAATAGTATCGTTTGAACTAGCCGGTTCAATTGGAGTCACCCAATAGTATTGTTAAGCGGGCGATTTTATCCAATACTGTCCCTTGGCGCGGAGCAGCTCAGTGTAGCGGGACGTTTGAAACTTCCCGCATAGTAATGGAACTCAGTATAGTTTTTCGGCTGAGGTGGGAGAAGAGAACATGGGAAAACTCGACAAAAAATATTGAACGTTTCTCTTAATACTATTAACATTCCCCTGAATTTTCAAATCAATCTGTACAAAATTAACAAAGTTATGAGCATTTTTCGAATTTCACATCAGTTAGTAATCAAAATGAATTAGTATCCGAAGTGTCTACATAGACATTGAATTGATTTTCAAGTTTTCATTCCAATAAATTTCTTCTACTTCCTCCTCTTATTATCCTGTCTTCTTCCTATCT
Organism: Conomelus anceps; assembly: GCA_948455865.1. Lineage (NCBI taxonomy): Eukaryota > Metazoa > Arthropoda > Insecta > Hemiptera > Delphacidae > Conomelus > Conomelus anceps. Next base: position 59,231,732 of record OX418217.1, on the reverse strand, counting down.
TCTTCTTCTTCTTATTCCTTTGTTCTTCTTCACCACTCTTCTTCTTCCTCCCCTTCTTCTTCTTTTCTTTGCTTCTATCTGTCATCTTCTTCCGCTTCCTCACTTCTTCTTCTCCTTCCTCCTCTTTTTCTCTTCTTCCTCCGACTTGCTCCGTTTGCTCGGTCCTCTCTATTCTCTCTTTCTTCTTCTTCTTCCTCCTCCTCTTTTTCTTTTCATCATCTTCTTTTCTTTGCCTCCTCCTGCCTTCTTCTTTCTCTTCTTTTTCTGCTTCCTCTCTTCCTCTTCTTCTCCTTCCTCCTCCTTTTCTCTTCTTCTTCTTCTCCTCCGACTTGCACCGGTTACGCGGTCCTCTTTATTCCCTTCCCTCTTTCTTCTTTTTTTTCTCCTCCTCTTCTTCTTCTTTTTCCTCCTCTTCTTCCTCATCCTTTTTTCTCTTCTTCTTCTTCTTCTCCGACTTGATCCGGTTGCTCGGTCCTCTTTATTTTCTCTTTTTTCTTCTTCTTCCTCCTCTTATTCTTCTTCTTTTTTTATTTTTCTTCTTTTCTTAGCCTCCTCCTGTCTTCTTCTTCTTATTCTTTCTCTCTTCTTCTTCTTCTCCTTCCTCTTCTTCTCCGACTTGCACCGGTTGCTTGGTCCTCTTTATTCCCTTACCTCTTTCTTCTTCATGTCTTCTTCTCCCTCCTCCTCTTTTTCTCTTCTTTTTCTTCCTTCCTTTGTTCCCCCTCTTATTCTTCATCTATTTTTTAATTATATTATACATAAATGATATTATATCGTCTTATATTTTAATTGTATGAAAGTTTAAAATAAAGGTCATGATGAACATGAAACAAAAAATTGAAATGGTGGAATATTGTATTCAGAAAGTGGCAAAAGTTAACTATAGCAATTGTATTGAGAGCAAGTGAATTTTCAAGAATTTTAAAAATAAAGTTCAGGCAGGAATAAGAAGCATTATATTATGAGAAAAAAGTGATACTGAAATGCATGAGATAGGCTACTTGTAGAAAAACCATCTTGCGGGGGAGTATTTCAGGAACAGAAATTTACAATAATCTTGGTGAAGCTCGCCGGGTCAGCTCAAGCCATTCTCTAACGAAGTTGACATCCAGGCGTTGTTGCCAATCTTCTATTACTTGATGGACGTCAGATTCGCGGTGGAATGAACAACATTTATACGCTTCATAATATACACACGGGAGGGGACGAATCTGACTAGCGCTACGTGGTGGTAGAATTCAGAAGCTTCGATGTATATTAAAATTCATTTTGACAACATTCAGACGTCCAACATTTTTTTTACAAACTAGTGTAGAGCTGATGATAACTGACGAATTGTCACGTGATTTCTGTTGTGGGTCAAGTTGGCATGCCTGAAAAGGCATGGGGCGAAACTAACCTATTTCAACCTTTTCTAACGATTTTATTAAGGAATGTAATTGGGCGTCCGTATACGGATGCACGATTACACACGGACGTCCAAACGAATGTAAATCAACAATGTATGGATGCCAAAATGATGGTCAGGTGTAAATATATATATATATATATATATGTGTCTGATAGCACGATAACTTTTGAAGGAGATGTCCGATTTCCACCAAATTTGGTATACACTTTCCTCTTGTGAATAGCTTGGACAAGTTCGTTAGCCAGGAAAATCCAAAAAGGTTAACCCCCTTTTCGGGGGTATTTTCCCGCCAAAATTAGGGGTTTTCAAGAAAAAAAGGGTTGTATTTGAAAATTTTAGTTCTATTGTTAGACTTTAAGATAGAGCTCATGGAGTCAAAAATTTCAAGGTATTGCACTGCCTTCTAGCTCAACAAATTTTCAAGATATCAAGAAAAAACCATTGTTGTCAAAAGCTGTATCTTGCCCTATGGAGTTAGTTATTTGGTGCTAAAAAAGTGTTTCAGGAAAAAACTTTAATCTTTTTTTTTCTTGAATGTTCCTTATGGTTTTTGAGGCGCTGAATCCGAATTTCAACTCATCCACCTCGAAAAACCAGTGCGTTTTGAGAAAAGCAGCCATTTTCAAAATGGCGTCGAAAATTTTTTAATTTGTCAATTTCTGTGCAATATGAAAAAAGTGATTAGTTATCAGTATTTTTTGGTGATAAAAGCGAATATGAAGCTAGTTTTTTTTAATTTCAAATTATTTTAATTTCGTGGGGGGAGGGTTTGAGCGAATTTCTTGAAATGCAGATATTACAGTGGGTCGTGATGTGCTACTTCACCCTGGACCACGATGGAAACTTGTTTTGGGTTCCCTGGAGTAAATTAATATGTTCTACTATGCTCTTTTTTGTTTTTTATGCATGTGTATGAACGTAATAAGTGAGCTGTACTGGGACAACTCCCATTTCACAAAAAATCATAACTTTCAAATTATGAGCGTAAAACATCTACCCTCTCTAAGAATAATGATAACAAGCACAAAATAATTATGAACCTTGAATGAAACATCAAACATATAAATGCCTGTAAAACCCTGATTGAGTACGTAAATTAGCAAAATTGGACAAGGGCAAAAATTTTGAATTTTGAAATTTTCTAAAATTGATTCTCTGTGTTGATGCTCTTTATTACGCTTTAAAATAAGTCAATTTTATTGAGGCAGAACAACCATCCATTTTGAAATTTCCAAAAAAAAAATATTTTATTGGGTTTGAGCGAATTTCTTGAAATGTAAATATTGCAGTTGGTCGTGATGTGCTACTTTCACCCTGAACCTCGATATAAACTTGTTTTGGGGTCCCTAGAGTACAGAACGCTTCATGTTTTTTTCCAGAAATTAAAAAAATATATAGCCTATAGATATTCATAAATATTTGAAAAATACAGAAATTCGCTAAGTTTTGCAGGTCCTGCGAAAGGAGTATTTTTAAATGTTATAGTAATTTCCTTTTAAAATATTGATGATCATGTATTGTATCAACTGGGAGAATAAAATAAATGAGTTTGAATTTGAATTTGAATCTTCAATCCAAATTTATTCTTATGTGCACTATAATCATGAAATTGCATAAAGCTATGTATTCCAATGGCTATTAGCTATTTTCGGTACCGAAAACTATGTACGTAAATCGTTTTCCTTCCAACTTTCCGTTCACAATCAGCTGCCGGCTAAATTTGGTAGTATAGGTAAAGATAAATTGGAACGCACTCCCATAAGAATACATTGTTTCCATTACGTACAACGGAAAGTTAAAAGGAAAGCGAAAATTTTCAGCTCACCGATCCCTATGTTAAAGCAATGGCAAAAATTGAAACTTTGATCGTTCATTCCTCATGTCCACGATGCCTTTTTTCAGAATGTAAGACCTTATCAAACATCTACTCGATGATCTCTTTCAAATGAGACGTGAACGAACAAAATCGGTCGAGAAACCACAGAGGAGTTGTCATCACAAAAAAACATGTTCGCCTATTTTATATAAAGACTAGCTGGCCCGACGCGCGTTGCTGCGTTATTATAAAAAATTCTTGATTTTATTATTTGCCACCTCCCACTGGAGTTACATTTCAAATTTCAACCTTCTAGGACTATTAGGGAAGAAGTTAGTCCTAGGGCTCTTCCAGCTGATCAGAGAGGCCTCCTTCGTTGTTTTCTTACACAGTAAGACCTTACTCACCACCACTCAATGAACATTTCAAATTTAAACCTCCTACGACTATTTAGGGTTGAAGCAAGGTTTTTTATTTTATTATTCGCCACCTCCTACTGAGACTACATTTCAAATTTCTAGTTGAATCGTTTTTCAGGTTCAACTTCATATCACCTGTTATGTAGAACACATTTTTTTTGTTAGGAGGTATTGCCAGTACTCAATAATTTTTATTAAACTGGAATAATTCGGGAAGACGTTACAATTTTCAAACTGTCTAAAGTTGATAAACAAATTGAATATTCGAATTTCCTTATTTCGAATATTCAATTTTTATTTGATCACAAAAAACATGTGTTGAACATTTGTTATTGGTTAAAGTCAGTATAATCCCGTATGCCCAAAAAATTACCTGAGCACTGAAAAAGCATGGCTATTACAGATGATTGGCAAACATACGTTTACCGGTTTGGTAGATAGACGTTGTTTTTAGAATGATGATTTGCAAAACACACAAACAGCTTGTCCATCAAAACAGCGTGTACAGCAGATAGAAAATTTTCAAATTATTTTCCATATGATTAAAAGATCCCATTAAGCTAGCTTGTCATGTACCCGTGCTTTGCATAGGCAAAACTTTAACCCCCTAAAAACACCCCTAAAATTGCGAATTTTGAAAAATCCTTTCTTATTGCACGGTGAAATCCTATAAGGATTGTTCATACGAAATTTCAAGTTCATAGGCCTAGTAGTTTTGGCTCTGCGTTGATGAGTGAGTCAGGGTATCATCCTCTTATAGATAGAGATAATACTAAGCTCCGCGTCCCTCGGAGGAATGCACTATGTTATCGCAAAAGCAATGCAATTGTGCGTCTCTGTGCGTGCGTCCGCGCTGCCCAGTATACTATTCTTCGTCTCCCCTCTTCAACCGTCAGGGACACGGAGCAAGTTTCGCACAGTACTGAAATAGGATGATACGCTAATCGCAATGATGATCGCAATTTTGATACAGTGTCAAAACATGATACGGTCCCACAATAACCGGTTTATCTGGCACTGCTGGTAGAAAAGCACGCGATACAGTGAATTCCGAATCAGCGGATTCCGGTTTTGCAGAAACAGTCAATTCAGACTTAGTGAGTTCCGCTCGATGCAGTTTCGACTCTTATGGCAGTATTAACATAGACTCAGCCAATTCCGACTTAGCGAATTCTATCGACCCAAGACAACACAATATATTGAAACATGATACATACATGGGACAACAAGACTAATAGGAACAATGATAATAATATACATGGGAACATGAGATTTGAACGCAGTTCTAAACCAACAGTGTACCGACCATAAAATGCAATAAATATCTTGCTAAAATTCGATAATCAACAAACATTGCAACTATTGTAATTTTTAATAGAGAATTATGCCAAATAAAACCAGACCAGTAAAACCAAAATTTGTAAATAAAAAACCGTCCAACTTGAGTTAAGCTAAGTACTATGTATATAGTACTATGTAGCTATATAGAAGAGCTGAACAACCAATCCACTATATATTGCTCCATTAGCTACAAGTTTAATTTGCTGTCAAATAGCACAGCTTTGTAGAAGATATTAGCAGTACAGGTTACTGCTCGATAAGTGATTATTGTAAGAAAGTATGATTTGAACAGCAACAAACTTGCTTTTTGGGCACCTTTCTGTCAAGTTTTTCACAGTTTAATAGCCTTTCACTTATCTTGTGAATGAATTACTCTTATAGTATTTATAGTTTACATGGCAGTAAATTATAAATACCAAAGTACCAAATTATACAGAGTAAACCAAAGTACTTATCAAGCTGTTATGAAAAGCCAAAGGAAATGATATGAAATGAAATTAACTTACTTGTAGAATATGGAAAGTCTGCCAATGGATGAATAAGCTGATGAACCAGATGAAGAATGTTCGTAGAGTGTCAAGGACCATGCGAGTAGTTGCAGATTTGTGTTTTGCAATTGTAATTCCAGTGAAATTGAAGAACGCAATACTTAATGTATTCCCTGTTGATAATAAAATTTGTTAAAAAAGTCAAAGTGAAATAATAACTGGGAATATATTTATATAAATAACTAGCATTTTACCCGGTCTTGCCCAGGAATCCGGTTTAGAGTTTCTCTTTTCTGGTAGATAACTTATGGTAGCGGTCACAAAATTACGAAATTGGGGAGGGTAAGTAAATTTGCTGTGTTGCTAGCCATATAGTTCAACTGTTTGTAAAAAGAAGTGTACAAATAAGCTGAGTTTTTTTGTCGCTGGGTAATAAGCAGCTGCAATATTGATACAGAACTAACGTTGATTTGGCTTGTGAAATATCGGCGTATCATCTATACCAGCATCATAGTGACTTATCATCTATCAGCTGCTCTATGATTTTCCTACATCTAACCAATTTTACAAAAATTATGTCATTCAGACATTAATTTTGAAAAAAGGTAAATAGAAAATTAAGAATCGGACTTCGAGGTGCACTGAATTGAGTTTAGAGGAAGCTTTGTGCCAAATTTAGTGTTCCAAATCCGTAACTCACACACATTCACACCCCTCTTATTATATAGATTATTTCTCAATGTTTCGAGACATTCAAGTCAACGAGGAAGGATTCCAAATTCAAGTAGCAATTTGAATTTTTTCATTGTAAAAAGGCTAATTGCTGTAAATTGTAAAGGCCATAATAATGTCCAGTCACAAAGATTGTAATGGACATAATGTAAGCTTCTACAATGATGAAAAAATAAAAAATGTTGGGATTGAAAATGGTTTTTATTAAGATCAGTTCTTGAAACTAGTGTTTAACCCGATTAATATTGTGACAAGGTTCAAGCTACTAAGTTATTGTTTCTTTTGCTAAAAAAATTCGTTCATACAGAATTTAATAAAATACATAGTTAAATACTGTTATAGGTTTGTTTGCAATATTTTCATTGCAATACAATCCCATTTATTTATCGATATTCTGGTGTATTTTCTTCAATAGCTTTTGCAATAGTTTTGATTCATGCTATCAATTTTCTAAAAAGAAATTCAAAGATGAATGAATAAAATTGTTTGCGCAGTATTAGGCATGCGGTTTGTTCCATCTAGGTCACAAATATGCCCATCAATAGGGTCTGAAGAGATTCTTCTTCTTCTTCTTTCTTTTCCCTGCGCCTATATCCCATTTCTGTTGGGGTCGACCCTCCTAGTCCTCCTTCGCCATTCCAAACGTTGCTGGGTCATTTCTGGATGCAAATCCATTGTCTTCATGTCCTTACAGATGGTTCCAATCCATGTAGTTGGCGGACGCCCTGGACCTCTTCTTGGTTGTTCTATGTTCAGAACCATTCTTGTCATGTGTTCTTCATTACGCCTCATGACATGTCCATACCAACGCAGTCGATTTTCTCTCATTTTTTCCTTTATATCAGCCACCTTGAATGTTCCTCGAATGTGGTCATTTCTCACCCTATCTTTGAGTGTCACGCCTCCTGACCAACGCAGCATCTTCATTTCTGTGACATGGAGTCTTTGCTCATCAGACTGCCGCATAGCCCAGCACTCAGAGCCATAAAGTAGAGCTGGTCTTCTACACCCCAACAGGTAATACCTTATTGTATTTTACAGTCAACGAGTCAACAAGAGCAATATAGCATTCTTAGCAGACTAGATTCGCAAGTCTTTGAATAATAAAAAGTTCTAATTGACGATTTGATACTGTTATGTAAATTTGATATATGATTTTGCCAATTCAGGGTTTGATCCAAAGTTACACCCAAATATTTCAGTTTTTTCTATTTCTTCACAGTTACAACTCAACATAGCACATTGGAATCTGCGATAGACTAATGCTGATGGGAAGTCAAAACTGGCAACAATATTGAAATTTACATATTTCAGATTAATTCTCATTTTAATTGCATGACTCCAATTTCTCAATGCTTTCAAATCCTCATTTATTTTAATCCATAAATCATTTTCACGTTTCTCAGAGTAAAATAATGCTATGTCATCTGCAAATGCACTTGCATTACCATGGAGAGGTAATTTTCAAGTAAGTCGTTTATGAAGACTAGAAATGAAGTAGCCGATAATACTGACCCTGGGGCACACCTGCTCTTATATACAGAGGTGTACTAAACTGATCTCCTATTCTGACTCTCTGTTCCTACTTTTTAATAAGCTCTCAAACCAAGTAGAGGCAACCCCTCTAACTCCAGCTACATCGAGTTTTGATAATAATATTTTGTGATCGACAAGATCAAAAGCAATTTTAAAATCTATGAAAAGTCCAGTTGTCATTAGGCCCGTATTAAAGCTATTGTATATGTTACTGCTGGTAAGGCATCTTCTGTTGTTAATCCTTTCCTAAAACCAAACTGAAATCTACTGAAGAATTGGATTCTGTCCAAATACTTGACCATTCTGTTATTATTAATTTTTCAAAAATTTTTGTGAACACAGATAATACACTAATTGGTTGAATGTTCTAAAGTTTCAAGAAGGAACGTTTTTTGAAAGCTTAAATTGATAATATGGACTAAGACTGGAGCAATTGATACTGCTAAATTTTTAATAAAATTTACAGAAATTTTGTGAAAACCTGATGATGTTTTATTCTTTAAACTTTTGATTGTTGCCAATACTTCATTAACAGTTGTGGGGGAAAATAAAGACTGATACCAGTTTCTGTACTGTACATTACTTATAATTGTTCCATCATTCAACTCAATTTTCTCAACATTTCTAACAGAGGAAGAGCCTATAGCATTATTTATAATTTTACAATATTGCGAAGAGTCACCTTCACATATTGACTGTCACATATTAGGTATGCTATCTTAGAATGGGGTAATTCATCAAAACAAAATCTTGATAGGGTGTTTAAGATCCAAAAGAAAGCGGTTAGGTGTATAGAAAGAGTAAATAGATTAGATTCATGTAGGCCGTTGTTCAAGAGACTTGGTCTTCTAACTGTACCCTGCTTATATGTGTATGAAGCTACTTTATATGTAAAAACGAATGATATTAACCAAAATCTTGATGTACATGATTATAATACAAGAAGCCGAGGAGATTATCACTTGGTGAGTCACAATAGTAGCTTATTCAAACAAAAACCTAGTTATATTGGTAGGAAATTCTACAACAAGCTACCGCAGTTTTTGAAGAGTCTTGAAAATATAGAAATATTCAAAAAACAATTGAAGAAATATTTAGTTGATAAAGCTTTTTATAGTGTACAAGAGTTCCTTTCACATCAAAATTAAGCCTCACCTCAACTAATTGAAGTAATTATGGTATCTAGTGTATAATATTGTTGATCTGACTTGTCTTATACTCCTTAACTGGAGTCTCCAAGACGTAATCTACAAAAAAAAAAACATTTTTTAATCTTGTTGAATAAAGATTTGAAAGCCACATCAAATGATCGTCTTTTATATATCGTATATATATATAAAAGACGATCATTTGATCTATATATGAATATATTATATTGTATAGTTTCTTCCGTTTCTTGATGTTATTTAGTAATATTGAATTTATCCATGGGCTGAATGATGTGGCTCGGTTTAAACCATTTTTCCTCATAACCAGTTTGCAGCTATCCAATACTTCAGTTCACTTTTCATGAAACTTATTAAAACAATAGTTTATGTCAGATGATGCAAAACAAATATTCCGATGTATCTCATTCAACTTCCTAGCAGCTTAATTGTAACAAAAGTAATTTTTTCTTGTAAATTATTGTTTAACCTTTTAAATTTGGATCCATGACTATTGTTAGAGAGTGAACCCAACATGCAGTGGTCAGTTAAATTATTATCAAAGATAATAAAGATAATAATTTTAAATTAATTAAAGCACTTTTGAAAGCACTCATATTTGCATGTCAGACAAAAATATGATCAAGTGTTGTTTTTGAGTTTGGAGTAATTCTAGTCGGATCGTTTATGAGTGAAGTAAAACCGTGATTGTTGAGTAAACTGGCGTATTTTTGCACGTTTTAACAGTTACTGGCTGAATTTAAATTTATATCACCAACGTAAATAATATTATGATTCAAAGTCAGCAGCTTGTTTGAAAGTTCATTGACAAAATCAACTTCTGGTATAGCTGTGAAATCTATACAAACAAAACAGTTGAAAATAGGTTCAACCAAAAGTAACATTTAGTACCTGCATATCAAAATTCAACTGCGTTAGATTAACACTTTCATTAATGTAACATAAAACACCACCAGATCTGTAGCTGTTGTTACAGTTGGCGAAAATATTGTAGCCTGGCAGCTTATATAACTTTAATTCAACATTAAATTTATCCAAATTTCACTTAGTACTATAAAATTGAGTTTCTTTTCCATCTGACTTAATTCAGCAGTGAAGTTCTTTCTCATACTTCTAATATTGGCGTACAGTATGGGAAGTGAGTTACCAGTTGATTCAGATACATAAAAAAAATTTAAATCAAGAATATAAATAAAAAATGCAACAGGCTCATCAAATACCTATTGTTTGTTTTTTTCTGAGAAAAAATAATTTGCTTTGATAATACTATTTTTTGGATTTAGTGTTTAATTATCTGAGATTATCGATATTTTCAAAAGTACTCACTCTCTGAAATTTTCCCCCTTACAAAGAATTTACCTTCACAACACCATACAAAAGTATAGCCTATGTCTTGACACTTCTTCTTGAGCTTAGACAGGAACTGCTTATTTTCCGGTGACAGATGGTCGTTCACATATACTCTGCTAGGTATAACATTGTATTTATCTGGTTCGCTGTGAGATATTCTTTCTTTGTCCTTGCCTCTCGAAACTTTGTAAGAATGACTTCTTTTACTTCACGGTCATGAAACTTCATCACAACCATAGGCGTACGGTCCTTGCTATAGAACGAAATTCTACGTGCTGCCGCAATTTGGTTCACCTGCACCAAAGGCTTAGGGCTTTTTCTAAATCCTGGACTATAAATAAGCTTGACTTCCTCTTGTGGTGTAACCGGGATTCCGCTTATTTCTATGTTGGTTTTCCTACTGTATTGTTCTATGTTTCTTAGTCTTTCACGAAGATCCACAACCGATTTATCCAAGTATTCATTTTTCTTATGAAGTTCAGAATTCTCCTCTTTGATAGCAGCCAGCAGACCATTCGATTCATCTACCTTATCTGACAGAAACTGCGTAGATTTGGCTATTTCATTTATCTCTGTTTTCAAAGTCTTGAACTCACTGAATACTTCATTTTTAAATTCTTCAAGCACTTGGATAAAGAAGTCCTTTTTGTGAGAGGTACATCCTGAATTAGTTTTATCGGTTGTAGTTGCTGTTTTATGGCAGTCTGTGCACTTCCAGTTTTTGGATGAACAAGTGGAGACACCATCACTAATTCACAATCATTCTTAATGTAAGTATTATGAAACATTGCTCCAAACACACCTTTACACTTGAACTCATTTTCACTGTCAATAATTGCATTGCAGACGCCACAGATAGACATTTTAGTGATTAATATTGAAACGAAAAAACGATAGAATTCAAGTTAGAACTCAAAGTATAGCCGTTGTTGTTACAATTTTGGAGCAAAAACCGAGGAACGTCTTATCTCCTCGGCAGACGGAGTCGGACTCAAACTTGTTTGGATTGAGAACAAAATAGATATATCTTGATGAATGATGATGAAATTCCCTGAAAATATCATTATGAAAAACCGCATTATTCTTAAAATTTGCAGTTTTTCAATACGGTAGGGAAATAATTTCTATTATATGTATAATGACTAAGTTCTCATTAATTCAGTGAGAATTCAATTTAAATAAATTAAAAATTTTTACCACTTACCTAAGAGAGGTACAAGAAGTAAGGGCTTGTTGCGAACTTGAGTATAAGCTTGGTGGAGATCTTCAATTGTTCCATTTGGGTTGTTCTGGTAAGGACTGGGAACTTTGATGTTATTCAAAGGATATAGAAGAAGGATAGTGAACACAAGACCAAAGAGACCTGTAATCATAAATGGTATGATAAAATTAATATATATTATATTTTTCATAGAATGGATGGATCTCATAATCAATATGCAACATCTAGATCTAGATGATAAACTGATATCAAATTATCTATCACAAACAATATGTTATACAATGCAGTCTCAGAGAATTGACGGAATGTGGACTGAACAGTACCAAAGTTGAGAAATGCCAAATTATCGGAAATGAAGGTGAAAAAAGACTGAAGCTTAATTATTGCATATGCTTTATTATTTCCAAAGGACACTACACTTTTACAACGCTATAACTATAACATTGCAATAAATTCAACTTGATTGAGAAGAAAATACCGTATTTACTTTTTATGATTAAATAGTTTATCTTGTTTTCAAGGGAATGATTACAACAAATTGTAGCTGATTCCATGTTTTGCCGAGAAATCCGGGACTAATTGCCATGTTTGCGGGACTGTAACTATTCTAAAAAGAATAGGACCATGCTGCTTATGGGCATCCGTTCATCAAAATAAAAATTTATTCAACTTTAAACAATATGACATTTCTCAAAACCTGAGTGATTCCAAAATAAGGTTTCAAGTAGATTAACTAAGAAATGGAAAAAGTATGATTATGTTATAACAACATGATTATTGTCATATTGATGGAATATGCGTATAGCTTGTCAATTCTATCTTGGCAATGCCTCAGGCATTTAGTTATGAGAGAGAGTGTGTGTGTGTGTGTGTGTGTATGCCGACATGCGCGAGGCTAACTCATGCAACTGTCAAGAATGAGTCGACAAGCAATACGGAGCAGTAAGCCTTTATCAAAGTGCCTGTTTTGCCAATTTGTTTGTCGCATTAGATAGCCTCTCAAGATAACAGTTTATTCTTCATTACTAGTTTAAGCGAGGATTCGGAAGACTTGATCGGAATAATTGAGCTATCTATGAATTTACAAATAATTTAAATTGTTATGATATTGTAAATGGGTTTTTATACTTTATTTTCTCTTCTACTCCAAAATATAATAATTTACTAATGAATAAATGATATATTTTTTGTCAGACGATGCTCACATGAGTCTTGAGACTTGTGCGTGAGCAATGAGGTGAAAGGGTGAATGATGAGAAACATTAATGGCTAAACAAGACATTTTAACACGGTACCGAGGAATACGAAGCTAGCCAGAGTCTCCTCTAATCACAGACAAGCACACTAAACCGATTGCGCCATCGAGTAGAATGATGATATACTGTATAATTCATGCTTATTCACTTTATAGACCTTTCTATTAATTTACTTGATTCAGATTCTTTAATAATTTTGTATTAAAAAAAATTAAATTATTATTTTCTTACTGTGTATTCAAGTAATCCTTACACTTCTAATAACAATTTTTTGATTAAGTATTTCTTATGGCGGCTTCTTTTCTATTTAATAAAAATCCGGGAGCTTTCAGTTGTGGGTGAATCCTACATAAACTTGAAAAGCGATCATTCGTTCAACTGAGATTACCTTCATTTCAACTCAAGGTGTTCGAGGTGTTAGAAGAAAATAAGAATATGTGAATTCAAAATGGAACAATGTATTTGTTTATTTATATAAATGCAAAGATGCAACAGCCCAGAGTCCAAAACTGCTCTCTTCACAAATTTTGATTGAGCTATTTCATCCAAAACTTTTAGGTTACTCCACACTAAAAAAAAAAACATTCGAAAAAATAACTTGTTTTTCACAAACACTACTGATTTTAAAATTTCACTCGAAAAAACACTTAAACAATTGAAAAGAATTCAAAATATAAAATGTTGAATGAAACTTTCGAGCCCAAAAAATACTAAACTTGTTGCTATGGAAACAACAAACAAACTATGTAGTTAATCCATTTGTATTTGAAATGTAAATAATCAAAGTGCACTTATCTAAATTGTGTAGTACATACACGAAATTGGGCCCGTAATACTGATAAGTGTCAATATATTACAGTTTACAGATAATATTATTTCGTAACTTGTCAATACGATAAGAATTTCATTTAAATGGGATCAACCTTTTTTAATTGAGTGTCCTAATTATCAAGCTGTTCGAATTATTATTAGCCTATTGATAGTATTCAACATTGCAGTTACCAATTTGTATTCAAATCACGCTTTGATGTTCTATCCACTAGTCGTGAGCTAACAATAACAAAGCATTATTTGAGTTAAGACTTCTTAAGACGAAAAGCGTTAGAAATTGGAGATGTTTGCTTGTGTTATGTGAGTTATGTGAGGGAACAAAGCGATATAGTTAGTTAGTTTTTTCAATTTTCTAGTATTAAAAGCAATATGTTGATATTTATAGTGATAAAAACACTGTTCGTGTTACTATTAATGGAAAGAGAATCACTTGCGCTAAGCAGGGATGTTGAGCTAACAATATACATCGATCCAGGCAAACAAGAATGTTTCTTCCAGCATTTGAAAATTAACCAGAGCTTGACTATTGAGTATCTTGTCATATCTAGTGGCCAGGGAGGATTGCATATTACATTCGAAGTTTTCAATCCTGACGGGGTTATGCTGATTTCTGACTATAAGGGCTCTGAAGAAAGTCATCAATTGAAAGTTAAAGAGGATGGTGTGTACAGTTTGTGCTTGGACAATAGTTTTAGTGCTTTCAATCCAAAAACTGTTTTTCTGGCTTTGTACGTGGATGAAGCTGATGAAGACTGGCTGAGCCCGAATGGAGTTTTTGAAGAAGAGAGTGATGAATACAGGAACATAATTGACTCTATCAAACATTCTTTATTTAAAGCACATTCAGGATTGACAGAGGTTCAGCAAATTCAAGATATATCCAGATCTAATGAAGCAAGAGACCGACATCTTCTAGAAAGAAACAGTTCACGTGTCACCATCTTTTCAATTATACAGATAATCACAATGGTTTTTGTGAGCCTTGTGCAAGTATTTGTTGTAAAAGGATTGTTGGATAGTGAATCTAATCTAAGCCGGATTTGGTCACGTTTCTTCAATTTCTTTTAAGCTGAAAGTATTAAAACTATAAGTTACCATAATTATTACTACTCAAGAGCACAACATTTGATTTTTATTATCCACTGAATGTGAATTTCAATGTTTTAAATAATAAGCAATACAATCCTTTCCTTCAAGCGTAAAGATAAAACATTCGTCACTTATAAACTAACCATTTCCTTGATAAAAAAAGTTATACTTTCTTCCTGTTTTGATAGAAATTGATAATGCTTCAAACTTCTAACAATGTGTCCACTACTATCGGAGATTGGGGTAAGAATGATTCAATGTAAAGTTATTGATAAAATATCCTAAATTATTATTTTGTTCCAGTACATTAAAGCTTTATTATATTAAGAAAATTAGTTAAAGTGTTTGGTAGTTTTAAAAAGTGCCAATTTATAGTTGATAGTTTTTGAAACCAAATCATGGCAAATATACAAGTAAGGTCACACAAATTAAGGAGCCAAAAGTTCGCGTTTCGAAGAAACGACACTATCACTTTAAAAGGTGAGTATTTTTTTGGATGATAAAAGGCTTAATATTTTATTATTAAACTTGTTTGCATAATAATCAATATGAAATTAATAATATAGCAGTTAATAGAACATTACTCATCAAGATTGTCTACGAAAGGAGTTAACTTCTTCATTCAACTCTGATGAGATTTATTCCTAGAGATAAAGTAAATTTTCTTACCAGATATGGCCAACTCTACCAACTGATTTTTTTTCACTACAAATCAACAATACTGAAGACTTCAACCAATTACGATTTTTCAACAGTAATACAGTAATTTAACCCTGCTCAGTGAGGAAAGCAATAGCAGCCTAACTCACTCCTCGTTTGAGTGGCCGATTTTTAGACGAAAACATAAAAAACATAATGTTGAGGTGAAGGGCCACCCACAATCAGAATCAATTACAAGCAATTCGAATAATTCTGTTTCAAAGCTGGTCTTCGGTAAAATGTATAGTACGAAACAGGAAAATTTCCTAATGTACTAATAACAAGTCGCAAGTGAGTTGATGAAATATATTTCTTATGCATTGAGAAGAGCAGAAATATCAGTAAGCGGTAGGGTGTCGCAGTGCGTATTGAATACTTGCGATTTGCGAAGATTGATGTAGGTCCTACTTGGAATCCCAATTCAGAATTAAATGATAAATCACTAATTTCTTGGGAAAACATGCATCGCTGTCCGCAAAATTTCAATGCAACTTTGGACACTTATTTGACGTTTTACATGCTGTGTGAGTCTAGCTCGATAGCTGTGGCTTGACGTGACTATTTTGAAATTCAACTTAATAAGTAGGCTCAATTGTACTGAAATTGTGCCTTTGGATTTCTTATTCACTTATTCCATTATGCATCTATAATTGCATCTTTATTCTTAATAGTCTTATGAATATTCTTAATAGATTAGAAAAATAGATTAGAAAAAATCGTGTTTACCTTTCTGAAATGAATGATGAGTATTTTCTTCCCAGTAGTAATAAGAATATTTTACTGACCATCAAATACATTCAAGTACAAGGCTTAATAATACAATAATTCTAAACACAACAATATTTTATATAGACCAGCTGGAGACAATTATACTCTCTCATATTATACCTCTCGTATTATACTCTCTCATATTGAGGGAAAACACATAGTTAATATCTTTGGGCTATCTGTTGTCTAACTCTGATAAAAAAAGAATTACTAGGAAATCGTTGAAACGGCATTTAAAAGTCCTAGAAGTTTATAAAAATAGTACGAAAATTTTACTTCATGCACTCCGGGATTTCAAAATCATAAAATATTTGTTTCCACTATCTACGTAATAGTTTAAGTTTCCGAAACATTATTGAGTGCAATAAATAATCAGCATAGCACTGTGGCTATTCAGTTCGCAATCAAATAGTTCTATAAATTATAAATTTCTGATAATCTATTCAGCCGATACCTCATCAACTATTGAGAAAAATTACAGTAGTCATAAATCGAATCTTGGGTCGAATCGAATACTTGAAAATATTACTTTTCCTATAAAGTATGGTTTAAAAGACAAGCTTCATTGCGAAGCACTGTATTGATGTAGCACGTATATTATTACTGATCTTATCACCATTATAATTTCATGGTATATTGTATGAATGTGAATCGAATTGATCTATCCAGGAAATCCTGGCAACAATCAAGATTTAGTTACTGAAATTTCATTACTGTGAATGGTCTATCTAGCTGATGTTTCAACACCGAGCTTGAGCACTCTATATCCAGTTTAAAAAATGGATAAAGAAATTACCGATTAATAAATAAATAAGCGTATGGCTTTTAATGGTGGGAGACCCTTACGGGTAGTTCCACCTCGCCGTTTGTGCCATGTTATGGGGAACATGGTGGACCTACTATTTTAGGTGGGTTCCGAACCACCGGGTAAGTGATAATAAAGCTTGTAACATCAAGTCATTGAAGCACGGTCACCCATCCAAGCGCAGTCTTGAGCGGACGTGACTGAACATCTCGACCACTTGAACACCACGCTCACCGCATGACCAATCACCACCCATTACCGATTAATAAAATAATATAACTGTTGATTTGCAAAAAAAAAAATGCTAATAAGAGATTGGCAATTCTTGCAAGGATAATAATTGGATTACTAATGGGAATTAAAACTACCTATAAGCAAATCAATTTACCTTCGCAGCCAACAGCTTTCAGTGGTGGGGCATCTAACCTGATGCAGAATTTTTCTTCATACACCATTTGTGTAGCTGTTATTACTTGAGCAACTATAATCAATATATCTCCTGAAAAATAAATAGCATTATACAAAATAAAACATATGTTTGGTAATGAAGGAATATTAAAAATGTAACAGGTAGTAAAATGGGGTGATTAGTTTCCCTCAAATACGTACAAACTTGCAGTTTCTGATATTATTTATAGCTGTTCTAGTACCGAAACACTGTTTATTTTTATGAGATTATCAGTATTTACTAATTAATAAGAAAGTAAGTTTATCAAAATCATCTCACAAGAAAATGGAAGAAACGAGCAAGACCCATTTTATTATTTCAAGTCATACCAATTCATGGTGAACAAGCTGTAATCCACTTTGAAGTGTTACTATTTACCCCGTTTGAAGTTACCTATGCAATATTAAATAGAGCGTAAGAATTTTCAAACATGCGTTGCAGTTCATCAGGTTTAGCAAGAGCTGTGAGCTACGCGAGAGAAGCAACTGTCTGTAGAGTAGGGACCTTGTCTCGGTCTCTAATACTAGCCGTATACAAACTAAGCCTAACCTACAATACATGTACAAATGCAGCGAATGTTTTTAGAACGCCATATACAACTCTACGGCGGTTGATAACCGACTGAGGCTACCACTTTCCCCTTTAATGAAAATGTGGCCAGTACTACGGCGCACCACAAGGTCACAACACATGCTAAATCCGACGAACAGTACATATCAATAAACACATGGATTAAGAACTTGAGGCCTAGATTAAATTGTATGGTAAAGTATAATATCCACGGAAACCGTTTATTGTGCGGCTACATCTAGTCTGGTGCATGCTGACAGGTTTGTTTTACACACCGTGTGACCGTATATTTACTACTAGCATTTTATCCGGTCTTGCCCGGGAATCCAGTTTGGAGTTTTTATTCCCTGGTAGATAACTTATGGTAGTGCTCACAAAATTACGAGATTAGGAAGGGTACGTGAAATACATTACAGTGTTTATACCATACTTTTAATCATACCTCATACCTTTTCAATCATTTGTTTAAAAAGAAAAGTTGAAAAAAAAGCATTTTCTGTAGCACTGATGTTGTGAATTTTTAGTTTTTTTTCAACAGTAGAATACCTCTTTAGAAAATTTGCAGCTTTGCCTACCTGCATACTTTTGTGTTTAGTTGTTAAGAATAATGAATTACAGGAAATGCTCAATACACGCAATAAGTAAGCTCGCATGACGCTGGGTAAGTAGCAGCTGTAATATTGATACAGAGCTAATCTGTTGCTTTGGATTAAGACATATCGGCATATCATCTATATTATCACCATAGTGACGTATCATGTTATCAACTGTTCTATGAGCTTCGTGCATCAAAGCACATTTAGAAGCATTAATAGTGTCCATAAATGAAATTTGACATACATTTTGAAAATTCTGAAAGGAAAATAAAAATCGGGCTTCGAGGTGCGTTGAATCAAGTTCTGAGAAAGCTATGTTAACAATAAAGTAATATTATATCGGATATAGTTACAGTAATAAATCGGATATAGCTAACAATACAAATAATTTCGTTAATTTTACCTGTAGAGATTCCGAGGAAAAGCAACTTAATATTTAAAAAAATCAAAATCAAATCAAATTTTTAAGGCCTTCATTTAGACAAAACACTTAATTGGAACATTCATGTACAACAAATATGTAGAAAATTAAGTTCAGGAATCTTTGCGCTAAGGCGACTAGCACCAATTTGTAATTTAGAAGCGTTAAAATCAGTTTTTGAAACAATTCATTCTCATATATCATATGTGATTGCAATCTACGGAGGAACAAGTGCATTGAATTTACATAAAATACTGCACTTACAAAAAGAGGCGATTAGGCAAATTCTTAACCTTAATAAAGAACAGTCATGTAAGATGCTTTTCAAGGAGCTACACCTCATGACTATGTACGGCCTATATATATATATATATATATATATATAGTTCGGAACCCACCTAAAAATGTAGGTCAACTCATCAATCACCATCATCCAATACATTACACACGCACAGGTCTCGGACCTATGTGGGCTACATCCTCCGAAAATATAGAACAATATTACATGTAAAAAACAATGAGTCTAAATTTCCTCAAAAAATGAATACCAGGAAAAAAATAATTTTAAACAACAAAGAAAAATTTAAACAAAGTACTACTTATATGGGAATTACATTTTTGAGGTACCTACCAAGTAGCATAGGCAATGAAACGGATAGTGTTAAATTAAAAAATGAATTAAAAAGGTATTTAACATATTTAACACGCTTGACATGTTATAATTTTGAGCAGTTCTACAAAGCACAGTTGTTGAATTTCAGTTAGAATTAAGAATAATAAAAAACACTATATTAATTAATAATTATTAACGACTTTTTAGTTCCAAAAATATTTATATTAAACATTTTAATTTTTTTTTCAATTTACCTTACAGACGCATTCATGCAAATTTTATGTCTGTTCTGAATAAAGAAATTGATTGATTGATATGTGCCAAAATTAGTGTTTCAAATCGTTGCCGTTTTTGTGAAAACCGCAAAACACAAACACACCCCTACTCTCTCTTATTACATAGACTAGCATCACCATTCGGGGTGATACAATAATTATATATTAATCAATCTTCTATCAAACTTTACTGCATTTCTTTGAATAAAATTCGAAAGTCTGTAAAGGCTGTTCTAAGGATATTGTTGAGGAATGCAAGGAAGAAAGGACAGGAATTTTCAGCGTTATCTGCCTGGGTCAATAAGTCTTCTGGTCGAAGCTATAATTGGCACTTTTGTTTACTCTTCCCCTACCCCGCCTCGCCTTACAATCCATCTGGAGAGTTCTGGTCGGTTCTTATCTCGGTAATTAGAATTTTATAGAGAAATCGAGAACCCTCTTATTCTTTCTGGAATGTTAAAAATGTATATAAAGCAGAAGCTCTTGTAAACGTAAGTCAGTTGTGATTCGAACGTAACAATTTAGTGGCAGAGTGACAGTTCCCGTTTCCGCTCATACAATCCGTATTACCAGTGAGCGCTAATACAAACTGTGTTATATGAACATTTAATGTGTTAAGTGATAAACGCAGTATATTGTGAGAGATTATTATCAAGGTTTCTCTAACCGTTTATACAGTGACTCGTAAGTGCTTGTAGTGTTTCAACTGTTATGTTTTAGACGCTTCTTCTTGAATTGTTGAACAGTTTATTGAACAGTTATTGTTCAATGTTTGATCAGACTTTCAACAGTTAGTGATTGATGTTTGTACAGTAATATAGCAAATCCTTCATTAGTAGAAAATTATCGATTTATCTGTTTCTGTTTGATTTCTTGTGTGATACTACTGTTGATACTACACTTGTTGTGTATAACTGATTAGTGCGAGTTGTCAGTAATTTGTGTTAATAAAGTGAGAGTGTTAATTTGAAGTGTTGCATTATTTTAGATATAGAACCCATAACAATATTGTATATAAGTACTTGCATACTGCCATGAAAAGGTGTTGTATATAACAATATTGTATATAAGTACTTGAAAACTGCCACGAAAAGAGCAGCTACTCTTTGCATTAAATATAGAAGATAAGAATTGCTTTGAGTTTGAGAAGGTACAAAAAACTTTTTAAATACTTGTCACTGGTTGTGCATTGGTTGTTAATACGCTCCCTACGATTATGACAGTTCAATTATTAAGCATATAATAATATTAAGAACGCTGCTTTAAGTGTATTATAATGGACGCTAAGGCAGTTGAAACACAGATGGAAATCAATCAATTTCGCCTTTGTCAGTTTGCTGCAAGAAGTTGATGATCAGTAGGAAGCCATGGACATGCTGTTCAACATTCGCAATTAAATGAACCTACCACATGATTTCATTATCTATTTTATCTCATGTTGCTCTGTAGATAGATAGATAGATGACTTTTATTTGTGCACTTTACAAGTAATAAAAGTGCTGTGGGCGATATTATTATTCTCAGATTTTCTTCATTGTACCATTTATATTCAACAATTAATGGGGACGACCTTGTTATTACCACCGCTAAATGACTAGAGAAAGAAGCAGCTCAGCAAAAAGTTTTACGTTTTGAGAATCCAAAGTAATGTCGAGAGTAATGAGTCATTTACAATTACTGACACGTTTTTTGCATTTTCAACTATCTTTGATAAATTAAACAATGTGACCTTTTCCCAACCATAAAAATACATAGGGCCTACTTATAGCAAGATACTTTAGAATAAAAAAATTAGTTTTGAAAATAATTCTTTATCTTTTATATTTTCTACGAAATAAATTGAACAATGTAACCTTTTCCCCAACTATAAAAATACATTCTTTTAATAAAATCATTAGAATCAATCATTTAGTCTTGAAAATTAATTAATATCATTTCTACGATAAATTCAAGATCAAATGCAACTTTTCACAGGCTTCTATGTACTGAACATCTCAAATCAAATTAAGCGAACCGCAATGACTGGAAATTTTTCCATCGAGAAGACATTGAAAATGAGTTTGACAAAACATCGAATCAGTATAAAGTTGAATCAATGAGCAAGAAGTACTTCAAGTACAGTTTCTCAGCTTTCGTTTGACAAAAAGTTGAATGAGATTTGAAGTAGTGATAATTTATTGAAAAAAATGGAGATGAAAAGTAATTACCTAGTATGACTTGATCAGATGAAACACTCCCATTCTGGCTATCAGAGAAATCACTCAAGCCTACAGTGACAAGTCCAATTATTATTACAAAAATGCCTGCCCATCTGAAAGCTTTAAACTGACGCTGGAGAAATATAATTGAAAAAATTTCAGTGAAGACGATGACGGACCCTGAAATATAGAAACAAACAAATCAATCAAAGTAAATCATAATAATTATTCATCAAAAATCAATTGATGTCCAGTTAAAATGAAAACAATAAGAAAAATGAATGAAAGACCAGAAAAATACTTGATATTTACAACATTGATATTCAATTTCAGGTGGAAAATGGATGTGTAAATTGAAGACTCCGGGTATGGAATATAAGACAAGATCAACAAAGCAGTTTTTTATATATGTATATACTACAATATTACCACAATAATATAAATAGGGTTTACATTGATTTGAATTTTAAAAGACATTCAAAGATCGTTTTAAATAGTTTAAAGAATAAAAAATATTTAAAAAACCAGCTTTAACGGTTTCATACCTCGCAGCATTTGAAAACTGGATGCATAAGTAAGATTGAGTCCAAGATACATTAATGAGGTTGCGCACATATCTAATGTTGCGGGTGGCAGGAAGTAGAATATGTTAAACACTTTATTGCCTTTGATGAGTTCATGTTCCTCTTCCTCTAATGTAGGCTGCAATAAAAACACATATGAAAGAATCATAAACAAGTCACACCAATCAAAATAGAGATGAGAGATAGCAACAGAATAAAATGTGGGATTTTCATGTGCGTATTTCACATGCTTTTGGCATCTTAGTGGTAAATTAAGGAGAATTATTTGCAGTTATTGCTGGCAAATCTTCTCTGGAAGTGCTTTGTGATACCACTATTGACATCCAATTATTGTTTCTATTCAATATTTTAATTGTAGCAAAATAATAATAACGCATTTCTGAATAAATCATGATGATAAAGAGTTAATTTGAGCTACATTCAAGAACATATTTAATATTTGAATACATAAGAAAGGTTTAATCTACACAATTCACCAGTTTTCATAAAAAAACTGAAATTTTGACATTTAATATGTGATTTGTACAGCAATGTCACATGGAACAAAGTATGATAGAATGGTTGATATATCAACACAAAACGAAAAATAATTTGTTAATAAATTTCCAAACTGAACATGGCGGATGGTTAAAAACCACAGTGAATTCAACTTTTATTCACTGTTGATCTCATCTTGATATTAACAAAGTTCTAACTCCCATTATTAAGGTGAAGGGTATGACACGATATAAAAAGCCCAGCAGTAGAGCCAATCTTGCTATTTCTCTCTGATATTGAGAACAAATTACACAGTGGTTTACAGTGAAATTATTTTCACATACAATAATTTATTTTTTATTTTCCAAAGACGATGCCAGTCAATAAATTAATTAATCAATCAAACAATCAAATGCCTACATCCTATAGCTATGTATTTCTAAGCATTTGAGGCAAAAGGTTGATCCACTGGTGGGTTTGCAATTTCAAATAAGGACCATAGAAACAGTCTTTCGTGAGTTATCTTTGAACAACTTAACTCTCAAATTATAGATTCTCACCATATTCCTTATGGTGAGAATCTATAGTGAAATTAACATTTTGTCGAAACCCTTGTCAACATGAGAAACGCCATTGTCTGTCTTAGAATCTATAATGAAATTAACATTTTGTCGAAACCCTTGTCAACATGAGAAACGACATTGTCTGTCTTAGAATGCAATATATTTCCAAAATTGACTATTCCAGCTTGTAACATTAATCTCTACTCACCTAATATGCAATTTGATCAATAATAAAGCAAGATACAAGAACTTGTTCTCTGACTGGACTTCTTATACCGTGCCGTTTGACTGCCCCACCCTGAACTCTGAGACTGCCGTGAAAAATTAAAATGAACAGATTTCACATGATGTAATGAGATGGAAAAATCTAATGAGTTTAATAATATTTTTGGATATTGTGAGACTCATTAAACTGCAATCGTTCAAAATACTATCTAAAGGAGCGAAGAAATACAACTTACCCTTCTTGAGAAATACCACCACAGGAGCTGGAAAACTAAAAAACAGGAAAACTCGCCAAGAAACATGAAAACAGTCTGCAAAACAGGGTGGTCAAATTCTCTCGTTACGTCGTCATAGCCGGTAGCATTTATTTTGTCCGCCCATCTATAAAATAATACAATCGTATTTATTCATTGGACGTTAAAAAATCAGAAAATGTAAATTAAATTAAGTGGAATAAAAACACCGTGGAGTGTGATACTGAAGATAATGATCATGTTTGTAAAAAAGTTGTCAAGTTTCTTCAACTGCATTCTGTTGAGTACTGAACCTAATTGAATATCATTACACTCAGGATATCAAGAAAAACTTCTATTGTTGCAATGTACTGAATAAGAAAAATAAATAGCTCAGGGTTCAGTTTTAAAATCATCTAATAAACCGCAGCGTTTATTCCTGTCAGGTCATCATCAGGGAGAAATTATAACTGACTTTCCACAACCTGACATATTGTTGAGATTGGGATTTGATTTTTTTTCTTGGTGTTCGGTCAGTTTGTGACATATTGCTGTATCCAGAGATATCTCTGTCCTCCGTATCTGATAATATTTGTTGTGGACAGAGCTGTGAGATCCTCAGACCTTAAAATACGTCTTTTTTTATCATCGCATCACTTCCACAGTAGCATGTAACTGCTGAACATACATCTAGAGCAGCCGAACCCAAGACTCGCAATCAGGTAAATTGATTGAAAGCAAGATCTTGAAGGGAAATAATCCAGATTTTGGTTTCCCAGGATTCCCTTAGGAAAGGACGTTACAATATATATTTATTATAGATAGTAGATAATTATAACAGCTGTGAATGGGAAATATATTTGTGTACCTGAGCAACGATGAGCAACATTTTTAATGTAATGTTACGGGTTCTATTAGCTAAAATAAGGCTGGCAACACTAAAGTTCACACTTGCACTTCATTTACACAAATTAGTCTATTTACACAAATTAATTGTAAGTTCAATTAATTAAATAAAAACAGATCATCAAATGACAAGCTAATACTTATTTTCAGTAATTATTTACAAGAATTAATGAATAAGTAATTACAGGCTGATCAATAATAAAAGAAACAAGAGTCCAATTAACTATACAATAATGTAGAAAGAAATGATAAAAAGAGCCACTAATCACTTACAAAACACTGTCCAATTCGTTATTTGACAGTCCCAAATAATATCACTTAACACAACGTCTTTAAACTATTAGTAAGCTGCATAAACAGTAAACACTTGTCTCTGCACTTGGCACTGTCTAAAGACTGAATAAAGCACTGTTTACTCCACTGGCACGAGATCTGTAATACAATCTGTCACACAGGTTTGTAGAAAACTGACTCACTGGTTCACGTGGACTCCTTTATATAGCTGTTGTAGTTGTATAATTCAAAGAATTGGAGCTCACTAGACACTTTGAGAATTTTCAAGAAAGCTTGGAATAGACCTCGATTGTTCAAGAGGAATGTAGAAATCTCAAGAAATCAATTGAGTGAGAGAGTTGCAGACTTGAATAATAAGAGTGACAAAGACATGTGAAAAGAGAACGCAAGAGAGCAAGAGAATGCATATTGCGTTTCAAGTCACGTACGAAAATGAATGGAATGATCTATGTAGAATAACGCAGTTCTATGTGCATAAATAACTGCTTTGCTTGCTTTTGTAACAGTAATTTGTATATCTATAGAAAGTTGCATTAAGGTCTATGTAGAGTCGGTATTGCTAAAATAGTAGATCCAACATATTCCACATAACATGGCTCAAACGGCGAGGTGGAAGGGTCTCCCCACTACACGCTCATTATTATTATTCGAGGTACTGATTATATGCAAGCAATTATACTCTACGGGTTAAGGGTACGGCTCTCCGGGCAGTTATTGAAATTGGAAGATAAGCTAGACTTTAATAGTAAAAAGCACAGAAATTGAATATGAAATTAGAGAAGTCTGCCTCACTTACTTCATTGACATTGTGTTGATAGTGCCTGTAATGACCATGGCTATGGCCACCACAATTATATAAACAGTCCACATGTTTTCTGGAAAAAAACGCAAAAATTAAAAAAATAGTAATTATTCAACACATTATTAACCATTTAAGAACAATGTACTGTAGTATTCATATAACTTGGCAGCGTGTAGCAGATGGGACATGCTACATCTGAACCCAGCATACTGCTGCCAAGTTATATGAAAACTACAGTATAGATCACGAAGGCTTCAATATAAATGACTTTGTTTTTTCACTCATTTTTTTTATTGAGTTTGATTTCTAGACTAGTTCTGATTTTCTAATAGTTTTGTACTCTTAGCATATTATTTTATAGACAAGTATGGAATGGATTGGATGAAAATGTAACAACGAATGATGATGAACATTCAATATTGATAGGAAATTTGTTTATAATTTGATAGGAAAATTTAAAAAAAAAACATAAAATCTCCCTGAAATGAGACAGTTTTTCATCATCATCATAATTGGAAACAGATTAATGCATTTTCTCACTACTTTTCTTGATGTTAATTTAATTAAAGAATTTTGAGATTGGCCTAGATCTAATGGCAATTCCTTTGGTTTCGTAGTTATGTTGCATGCAACCAAAGAACAATTTTCCATGTTTATTTTCGAAAAATTGAAGTCTTATAGGATATAATGGAATGACGAAGACGGTGATGATAAAAGACCAGATCACATTCAAACTTGTGTTGTTGCCATGTCGCGTTATGTACATGAAAGAGTATGAGCAATCTTTGACACACTTGTTCAAATATTGGAGTGATACATACCGGAATCCGATTAGTTCACAGAGAAAATATTTAGAATGCAAATATCATATTAGAACATTAACAAGATGCCATTAATGATAAATGTTCATCCACTGCATATTTCAAATGAACACTCAAATATAATAAGAGAGAATCCATTTTCGATTGGAGTATTTTTTATGATTTGTCAGTCATTAGTAGTAAAAATAGACGAACTTAATTAAAGCTATGCGTACTCCATAAAATTCAGATAGAATAATATGAGACAAAATGAATAACAACCAAGCAAATGACATATCAAGGTTTCTTTGGTTTCATAGTTATGGTTCATGAAACCTCAGACAATATATGGTAACTTACTTCAATTTCTGTTTATTTGTGATGAACTTTTCGGTCCAATCTCAACATTTTTAAGATGTGACTTCTGATTTGCTACAGATGTGTTTCAGCGGATTCGGTTCTCGAAAAAAACTACTTCCAAATAAGACGATTTACGACTAATAAAAAAAAATTAAATGAATTTTTTCATTGAATATTTGATTCCTAAACAGATATGTTTCATAGATTGCTAACTAGTAACATATCCTTCAGAAAATAAGTTTATTATTCAGATTACAAAATACACGGAAATACATTGCAAAATTTGAAAGTCAGGTTTTGGAATATGGCTTACACTAATCAACTAGAGTACAGAAGATGATGAAATCAATCAGGTATTCTCAAAAAATTCGCACTATATCTTCAATTCAATGCTAAAATAATTATTGTAAAGACAGCGCTTTTGCCTCAACGGGAAAACCTCATCTACATTAGATGGGGCGCACGTTGAGCAGTGCGACACAGGCGCGCAGGGCTGAGCAGAGCAGGGCAGAAACGTGTCGCACAGTGAAAAACGCATATTGGGAGGCAGTCTCATTCTACAGTTCGACGCAGGTGGATGTGCTCTTTGAGGTGTATTGTGTTTGTAAACATGTTTTCAAGGTTCCTTGATTTAAGTTTAGAGTCAGATTCGGATGCGGAGTTCGATTCATTGCTATTGCTGTACATGAGCTCAAGGGGAACAAAGCGAGGGAAAAGTGACTACTTGAAAAAACGGAATACGCATGGGGCATTCTCAATGACAAAAGAACTATCACCAGAACAGTTTAAAAATGTTTGTCGTCTTAGTCGAGAAGAGTTTGAAGAAGTACACCGGATGATTAAACCTTTAATTGTCTCAGAGTTCTGTAACGACCAAAGGCCTGTCGGAACAGAAGAAAAACTCAATGAATTTGTTCTTCCATATTGACAGATTTTAGTACACCAACAAAATAACGTAGTGACGAGTGCACTAGCTGCGCAGTTTTTGTGTTTCTGTCACAAGTGCGAGGCAGACCGATGCAACACCGTACTGCTCTGCCATGCCCTGCGCGGCAACGTGCGCGCGCTCTCTAGCGCTCCTACAGCGGAGCATAGTAAACACATGAGACACAGAAACTGTGCTGCGCTGCTCTGCTCCACCTGCGTCTCAATGTGCGCCCCGCCAAATAGTCCATTCAAATTAGCAGAAATTTCGGGTGAGAAAGGAAAAAATCCAACACAGCTGAAAATCGGGATTTATGGCCAGAAAAACATGCTGAATAAAATACAGCAAGTCCCCAAGAATCCTATTTCTGCTTCGGCCGACATTTTGAAAAACTGTAAAATTGTGTAACGCCATTTCGGGGTTTCACAAATTTGTGACAAAACTAAGCGTCAGAATCCAAGGAAAAAATAATTTTATAACAGTTACACCCCATACCAAATACCTTCAATAGATGTGAAGTTGGAAATTTTCGAAATGTTGGTGAATTTTCCGGAAAATTAATGATTTTAAATTCTGGTTGACAAAAACGACTGCATCTCACTAATGGCAGAAGAATAAGCCATCGATTGATCGTATACGATAAATTGATCAACAATAAATTATAGGGAGCAAGAGACAGAAAAAGATGGAGCAAAATTGTTGAAAAATTAGAAAAAGGAAAAATAGAAAAGAGTTTTATATTCAAGTTGCCAAAACTTTTAACCTCATACAAGAGGCTTTTTTTCTGTGAAGAATGACAATGAAGCTTTATTTATTTAAATGATAGGGATTCGAAAACTCAGTTGTCCCTCTTGGCCACTCCCTCCTAAAAAGTCTCATTGCATTTTTAGGTAACCGGGTGAAGTTTCTGATAGTTTGGTGTCTGACAAACACAATTTGAAAGATAAATACCGATCCCCATGTTTTGGAAGAATTGTTTGAGCTCTCAAATGAAATTATAAGGGTTTTTACGGTTCATAGTCTGGAAAATTGATAATTTTTTATTTCATTGAAACGACTGTTTCAATAATAGCACCTAAATTTATAATAGGACTCAAACAAATTTTCCAAAACATGGGGATGGGTATTCATCTTTCGAATTTTGTTTGCAAGTCTTCAAAGTATTGGAAACGCCATCTGGTCGCCCAAAAATACAATGGGATTCTTTAGTTGGGGGACAAAGAGGGGCACCTGATTTCGGGTCTATATAACGACTGTTGAACGATTTGTCATATCCGATCAATCGACAGATAAATCGATCAATCGAAGGCTCATTCGTCTGCCATTAGTTAGATTTTTATTATCCAAAATTAAAAATCATTAATTTTCCAGAAAATTCACCAAAATTTCGATTAACTCTAACTTGATATCTATTGAAGGTACTCAGATACCTTGGTGTTACTGGTATAAAATTCTTTAAAATGTTGCTCCCTTTAAAACAAGGCAGGAGTAATATTTTCTGTCCTACGCTTAGTTTGGTTTCAAATTTGGGAAACACCAAAATGATGTCAGACAATTTTACATTTTTCCAAGGTGGAGGCTGAAGCTCAGCTAGGATTCTTGAGGACTTTTTAAATGTTTAGCATATTTTTTTGGCTTTATGCCCCGGTTTTCAGTGATGTTAAATTTTTTTCTTTACTTTTGGACTGTTAGTATATCCCATTATAGTACAGTATGGCAATTTAAAAAAAAACTATTACCATCAATGAATTTCGATTAGTTTTAATGTTTTTTTTTTACAATATTTTCGATCCTTAAATTGATAAATGTCGGATCTTACTTATTTTAAAATTAATTTGGAAATTTTTAATTTCATTCTTTGGTCTTCATTTCTATGCAACATTTAAATCATAGTATGGTATTAGCCTATATACAATAGTGGCGTAGTGATTAATCTATTGTTGAGAACAAGTGAAAAAATCTCTAATGCCGCCTTCAACTTTGCCTTTAATTGAGTTATTTTATTCTTAGACCTAGCCCTAGGCAGTTCTAGGCAGAGGAATAAAGAAAAATTAATACTCTGTATAGTAATAATAAGAGAGAAAAAGTAACTTACCGATAGATGAAATTTTGTTATCACTTTTCCAAAAATAATTCTAATAGTAACAAATCTATTTGTATTGCTCAAAAAAAGGTTTTCCCCAATAATTCATTCACAAAATATTTTGCCTTGTTCCAATCAAACTGCATCTAATGAAACAAATAAAGAGGTTAAATATAACTCTTAATACATTCTCGACTAAATGGCCTACAATATTGTAGAGCGCGGCAAACGAGAATTATTCTAATCCATAAACAAAATTACAGTAAGTTATGAACTTTAATTAGATAGTAAAGCTATGAGTCATCCGTAGTGTGATAATGCAGGCTATATTATAATTCAATTTTATTCCAAATTCGAGAATTACTGACGTGACATCTTAGAAAATGAGATGATTTTTTCAATTTGAAAAGAAAATGAGAAAACATGTAAATACATCGAGTGGAATAATTCGAAATAAAAAAATGATAATTCACTTACTTCTTTCTTTATCTGCTAACAAACATAACCTCAATAGCACAAACCACAAATGCACTGACGGCTGCATCGTCCATAGAGTTGACCAAAAATCAGCCTACGTGACCTCTATGTGACCAGAATTGGCACTATGATTGAGGTAGCATCATTGATATCATATCACTACAAGAGTAACTCTAAAATCCGCTGTGAAGTTACAGCGCTAGTGTCGCCCGCTTCTAAATCGGACAACATCGGGGAAATTTGTAAAGCGGTAATGGAAAATCCGGTATTTATCGGTGCTAAAATGACTTGTTTTGTGATGTGAAATGATTTTTAACATGGTTGTTTCATGTGGTGATTATGAATGCACCAATCAGTGCAAGCCTGGTAGAAATATCTCATTTCAAACAAGTAATTTCATCCTTTTATTGTCTATGTGTAAGTGTAGCCTTATAAGATTGTTTTTTGTTTCCTTACTTTCATTGTGTGTTTTTTTCATTCAAGATAATGTAATACCACATTATTCAATTCAATCTTGTTCTTATAAGCATTAATTACTCGTAATATATCATACAGTAATATTATTGAATAACTCTTTCCATCAAGCAATTTCGCTTGGTTTGCTTCATTATCACGTTAAGCGCGACTGCAATTTATTTATTTACCAGCCCCAGAGGCTATACAAGACCCCAGGTCTCCAAACACCGCCTGCTCAACTGTGCTATACGGGTCGCGTGGTTCCCGTATACCATCTGCATTACTGTCATCTGGTAGCTAATCTATTAACTATTTCCAGTCACAGGCTTGTACTATTTATAGCATGAATGTATCCAATCAAATTTTCCATAGCACGCGTTTCTGAAGCACTGTAGACCGTACTTTGAAAAGTTATTTTTTTTCTGTGATATTTTCCATGATGAAATACTTGATGAACTGACACTTTATTTCAATTAAATTCGTATGAATGAATAGCGATCAGATTTTGTATCACTAAATTAGTACATGATCATCCGCTAGTAGCGCTGTCGATCGATCTCCAGATCGCCGGCCAACACTAATGTCTTCTAGAGATACAGTAGATGTTGCCAAAATCGCAGCAAACCAATGAACTAGGCTCTATACAGACAATAGAAATTATAGTCTATAATTATTATAGAGCACTGTATGCTACGCATTGCAGAAGACAAACCATCTGTTTGCAGCTGCTATCTAGCGGGAGAATTTGAAACTAGACTTGATGCTGCTTGTATATCTATATCCAGCTATCAATCTATACATCTAATCAGCTGTTGCTCTCTATGAGGGCCTGTCAGAGTTACAGTAGTAGACGACTGCTCAGCGCTCAGCGAGTGGTGCGTGGTGTGTGCCGTGTTTTGTAGTTGTTCTCATCAGGCGCTAATTTGTTTTGTTTTTGATTTATTCATCCTTTCGACATTTTGAAACATTGAGAATCCTGGAAGATTTGCTTTATTAATGGTTTGTGTTGTGGTGCAAGGCTGAGACAAAAAATATGAACTTGGACATAATAGCAGGTAATGAATAAAATATCATAGATTCTTAGAATAACCGGCAATTTTAACAAAATAATAATAATAAACATTGTTTTTCAATTATTGTTTGGATGGTAAAGAGCTTCGGATTTGTCTCCGTGCTATAGCCTGTCTTAAAATCAGCACTCGGATGGGTGACCGCGTGGAAGCTCTGGCTGTTTCAAATGGTTATACTTATTCTAATTAATATTA
This sequence comes from Conomelus anceps, assembly GCA_948455865.1. NCBI lineage: Eukaryota > Metazoa > Arthropoda > Insecta > Hemiptera > Delphacidae > Conomelus > Conomelus anceps. Next base: position 59,199,232 of record OX418217.1, on the reverse strand, counting down.
ATTCAACTAATAGTTTTGTTAACACTTGCCCAACACTTCCCACTCAAAAGGAGATGATAGGCTATATTTGAACGAATTCAAGAGCACTGGTGACTCAATTTCCATTGATCAATCTTTCATTGATGATAGGAACTGCAAACTGCATTTTGAAAGACTTTCATTTTTGACGCCAGCTAGAAATCATCCCTTTTTCTAATAAAGGGTGACAACGCATTTTAGCAGCACTTGACCTCCAATCATAAAAAGGAAAAATTATTCATTAACAAAAAGTTCAAAACTTGTACCCCCCCATTTTTACATTTTCGCCCCTAGCTCCAAAAAGGGTTACGGTATTTTTACAATTTTTTCGAATGGAAGTCTCCAGAGTTTTTATGCGTTACCGTACCTGTTGGGAAGAAGAATTTTCCCAATTACCTCAATAATTGAGTTTTTAAAATTTTCTTATCCCACCCACAACTAATATTTGAAGAGAAGTTAAGTGTCATCCTTCTTATAGAGTCATCTTTCACTTCCAATCTAATAAAAGCAGAAATTATTCACAAAATGCGTTTATAAAAGTCTATTTTCTCCACCCCCACCCCAATCGCTCAATTCGTCAAAAATTTAGTATACACCAATCTAAACAGCTCAAAAAGCCTTACCAAAACAAAATAAATCGAAAAATCTCAATATTGTAGATTTTTTAATATTTTGAGACCCCCCCCCCTCTAACGCTAAAGAACAGTTGGATTTATCAAATTTTTGTCACGGATCAAACCCTCTCTCAAATTGTTTCAATTTGTATTTAAACCACCCTTGCTTATTCAGACACTGGTGGTAAATTAGGCGCCCTAAAAAATATATTTAAAAAAACCTTATAGCCTATTTTAATATTGCTTGGCCTAGGAATAAGGAACATTCATTCAAAATTTTATTTCATGACAATCGGCCGACGTGGTGGTTGTAATCGATTTACGGACGGACGAAATAAGGAGCGGTTGAGCTAATAGACCTTCCTCCGTTCGGTCAATTGATACGTTAACAGAGAACATTTAATTAGCAAAAGTAAAGAAACATCACTTTCAATAATATTTTAATATTGCAATGCAAACAAATGTGGAGGGGATTTGGCCATATTTTTACATCCCCGTTGCAGGAGGTTGACTGAAATATCTTATTCTAGGTGTAGGCCTACTAAGAACTGGAATGCACAATTTACTTCTCGATAGTTTGCTTTGACATTTTACAGATTAATGACACCACCATAAAATGCTAATGCTGGTTACATTATAAATCAGAATCAGAGTAGCCTAACTCTAAAGAAAAAAACTATTCTTGGATTTCTTGTTCCATAATGATTTCTTGATGTGAGAGAGAGAGAGAAAGAGAGAGAGTCAAGGCCTTGAAGATGAGATTCAATAACTCGAAAACGTTTGGTCAATAATGTGAGTACATTTATTATAAATTCACATTTTAAAACTGACTGCAAGTCGTTAAATTTACAACAAAAAGTTAATATTAACAACGCAGATAGTTATGGAACAAGAAATCCAAGAATAGTTTTTTTCTTTAGAGTTACTCTGATTCTGATTTATAATGTAACCAGCATTAGCATTTTATGGTGGTGTCATTAATCTGTAAAATGTCAAAGCAAACTATCGAGAAGTAAATTGTGCATTCCAGTTCTTAGTAGGCCTACACCTAGTCGTTAAATTAACAACAAAAAGTTAAGAGAAAACTATGAAAATTAACTGCTAATCCAAGCAAAGATTGAAAGCAAGGGGTTAACATATGACAAATGTATCTCTTCATGAATAATTTTAAAATGAGGAAAAATTAGAATAATATTTAAAGAAATAGCTATTCACTGTGATTAGAAACAAATTTTGCAAATTTATCGTAATAACTGCTAGAGTTAGAGTAGGTTAAATTTTCAAAATCGTATATTTCCAAGTATAGGGGTTAAAATGACGAATGAACTATCAGGTGAAATATCTAGGAATAGGTCGAATTTCACATGCAGTACAACTATCTGGTCTGAGTAGAATGATCCATCACTCGATTGGTTGTAATTCATAATTAAATAGTTAAAGCGGGGGTCTAAATGAACCACTTTCTATACCACCTGCTAATAATATTGACAAATTAATGGGTTGGTAGGAAGGGGTTCAATGTATGGAAGAGAAAGTGCTAAAATGTGAATTTAGACAGTTTATTTAAATAAATCTTTTATTGTCTGCCGTTCAACAAATTTCTAAAATGGGTAATTCCCCAACCCCTACCTCACCAGATATTCAATCATCATTGAAATTTTACTGTCAAAAAGTTATATGATAGAATATTTCACCCTTCTTAATTTCAAATTGAATTATAATAAATCGCATTCAAAGTGGAATAGCTCTAAAAATAACATTTTCCTGTGTCATAATGTGATATACTATGCAACTCCTTGACTTGGGAAGCCCATAACGCGCTTGCAGCTGGTTCCACAAAGAAGGAGAGGATCTTTTTGTAGAGAATTATGTCAGCTTTGTTAGGAACAAAAAAAAATCGGTTTGCGTTATCGTTATCAATTTATAAGCAAAAAATTGTACCTTTCCATCCCCTTCTTAAACGAGCTCACTCCCCCACCCTTGTGGTCTTCTGGTTTTTTATTACCCAAGGTTAGAGGAAACGATTAGAGAAAAAACATTTCTCTATCAATTGCTTCTCTTGATTTGTCTAATTCGACTGGGCTCTATAGTGTTTGATTCTCCTTATCTAATTCTTTGGACTTACTTTGCCCATCTTTCTGCAGTTACCCCAGTTAAGAAAACGACTGTTTTACAAATCAAGGAGCTTATGGAAACTGGAATATTTCGGTTATTATAATTACATTACGGTTATTATTAGTGGACTGAAATTATATTTATTTATGTTTTTTAGAATTCATTCTTTCTATTTCGATCTTATGAATTTTATTGAAGATAAATAGACTTTTTCAAAACTTGGACAGTAGTTGGACATAAGTTGCTTCATTTGAATTGCAAAGCATATAGCAAACTCATTTTAATGATCCGTTGGAACGTAGACCGAGAAATCATCATGTAGGTCAAAAGTTAATCAGGTTCTACTTCGCAAGTTGCATAGAGGCCCGTCATCGTGCCAACCAGTCATATAAACATGTGCGTTGTGGTATTCAGGAATTCCTTTACTTCCTTTGCTTCCTATATTTCAATGAATATTCGTAGTACATTGACTCAGTTTATAATGAACTGCTATTTTTTTATAATAAACTTTTTGCAAATGAAAGTGGTCAATTTATTATTGATATTTCTCGACAAAAAAACATTTATAAAAAATGCATAATCACTTTATCAGTGATAAATGAAGTGCTCAATTTTTTTATTTATGTGTCATTGTTTGATTGGGCCTATTTCTTTTGCAATTGTAGAGACATAATAAGAATACCAAATTAATGTAGCCTACTGAACACAACAATCAACTTCTCAACTGTGATTATACTGGATCTAATAACAGGTTTAGTTAAATTTTATGGTCTTCATTCTTCATAATAGGCATAACAACTTTTAAAATAGCTTGTGAATTCAATTTTTTCTGTACCAGGAGTTGATTCAACCAAAAGCAAGGATTCAATTCCTATATTTTCGAGAAATTATTGTTTTCTACGATTAGCTAATTATTTTCAATTAGTGAGAATTGATAGACTATATTATTTCATTAAATCAATTATTCAGAAGTTTCAAGTCTTCATCGACATTAAAATGCTATGTCATGAATATTCCTTTAAGACTTCTAAAATATCTTTCCCCTTCTAAATTTTGCTCTTGTCCACCCACTGATGTATGTAATAAGCAAGCACAAGCCTCACGTGACACGAGTCTCACAAGCACGGACGAAAACTTATCAGGAGCACATGTAATTGTCGCTCTCCCATAATATTTATTTAATAATATCTAAGAATATTTTGTAATGTCTTATTATTACGTACGGCACTGCACCTCTAATGATTGAAGCTATCTTCTCTTCATAGTAACGTTGTTATAGTAATTATCAAAAGTGGGATTACAACGTCTAGTAGATTGACCCTATCAAGTAGACCCTACTAGTTGTTATTTGTAATGTTAATTATTCAAGTTATGAATAATTTTGACCTGTGATGATATCACAGGTCTCTAGCTACTGACTGTATTGTGATGAAAACCTAAAAATCTATAGCTTCATTACAAATTACAATCACAATGTATGACAGGGTGGTGGTATTTTGTGAGTCATTGGAACGTGACATCACCCACTGCCGCTGCCGCCAAGGCTAACGAGTGAAGCTATCGCCGCCATCTGTATACGATAAATAATAATAATACACATCATCTTTTTAAATCTTAATTTTTTATGAATGAGATAAATTCTAGATGAAATCATCCTTTGTTCAATGCAGTAGTTTTACGTGAATACTCATAAAAAAAAAGCGTTAGTATCCTCTCCTACTTCTCCTCTCACCTGTTCTCATGAATTAGAATTCTTGTTTTCGAAAACTTTTTGAATTGCAATTTTAATTCAAAATTGATTGAAAATGAAACAACTTGGCTTCTCCTACTCACTTTTGTGAGTCTTCTATTTTTGGACAATATTGAAGTAGGCCGATGTTAGACAAACTATATATAGTCTATAGACAGGCAAACAAGGTTTAGAAGTTATACCAAAAGCCTTTGCTGTTAGACTAAGCAAAATTGATTCATCTTAGACATTTTTTAATTTATTAAAAATATGTGATGGCATTTTATATTTATTTTCGTCTGAAATTCGCTAATCAGCGTTTGTCATATTGAAATTGAAATTCTGTATTGAATATGAATTCCGATTCCACACCAATAGCCAAACTTCCATGCAGTCTTTGAGTCTTCTATTGCTGTATCTTTCTTATTATTGAAAAGTTGGTGTTTGCTGACGATACAAAACATCGCCTATATTATTAGGCCTTTATAGCGTATCTCAAAAAATTACATGTTTTTATTCCAATAGTCCTAATATTTGTCTGTGTTCTGAATCATCATAAAAAACAAATGATGAAAACAAATTTGAATTAACAAATAACAAATGCTAATAACAGTTGCATACTTCGCTGAAGTGAACTAGGCTACATTACTCAACACTAAAGAATAGGAGTATGATAAATAATAATATGAATAGTAAATTAAAATTTCATATTTTTTCACTTTACGTAACTTACTTTATGCGATACTTTTTTTAGCAAGCGCTCAGTTTACCTTCCTCTATTATTTCCACTCAATGAAACAAGTCACCAGCAAATTCATTGTTGCAAACTAGACTTTACCTGAACATCCAGGTGGAAAAAAATAGCAGTACACAACAAAGGAGCCTACTGAATGGATTTGGTTGTAGGGTCAGGTTGTTACATCAAGAGACGTCCAACTTTTTCGCTTTCTCTCTGCGTATAACAGAGACTACAGGTTCTCGCAAGGCGAAGGTTAACGACATGGGTATCTTTACTGTACTGTTTGTTGTATGTTGATGTCGTAATAGTTTGTTAAACTTTTCTGTCAACATTCATAATAGTTTCCTTGTCCGCTGTCTACAAGTACTTTCCTATTTACACACAAGCTCTTAACTTTGCTGGCATTTATTTAAATAGTAAATAAAACATCGTCTTTGCGCAACATCAACAATGAATTTGCGCACGTAAGTATTTCGGAGAAGGTTGAAGGTTTATGAAATATAAATTAAATTGGACATTCATTCTTGACTTATTCATAGCAATAGCGTATTTATGAAAAAAATTTTGGGGACCCGGGTCCCTCAAAAAATATATTTTTTTTAAAGACTTGAAGAAAAATATAGAATTTATGCTGAAAGGCTTTTGTTGTTGATGAGATGGTTAGGACTAGATTCGGTAATGGGATTTATGCTGAAAATTCAACAATAAATAATTAATGTTATAAGATGCTTTATCACTTATATGGTGGTTCGGAACCCGCTTGAAATTGAAGGCCCAGCATGTTCCCCACAAGATGGTTCATATCATATGGTTCAATCGGCAAGGTGTAACCAGTGGCATAGCCAGGATTGAACTTCGGGGGGGGGAATACCAGGGGGGTGTGGGGGAATGGTATCCCCCCCCCCCCCAGGTGATGGGAGATCCGGGGCCCTTCCGCGGAATTTTTAAAAATATTTATCCTTTTTATAATGATTTTTTGAGCATTTTAAAGTAATTTTTACTTGGATATTTCAATTAAAGCAATTGTTAATTTAAATGAAATATATCTCCTATCCGGATTTCCGGAAAAGTAGTGTAAGACACCACTCGAAAACACTGCATTACCACCACATTGCTCACTAAACTGTACATGCCGCGGTAGAGTAAGAGTAAGCATTGTATACTTTTAACGATTCCCGTGACAAACTCTAGTGCTAAATAAAAGTAAGGTTTTTAACTGTTTTAATTTAATCAGCAAGTTATTAGTATTGTGTAAGATGACTAAAACATTTCGGGGGAAGGGATGTATCCCGATATCCCCCCTGGCTATATCCCTGGGTGTAACTATCCATAAGGGTCTCCATAGTCCCCACCAATGGAATCCATATACGCTTATTACTATTCTTATTAGCTAGAAAATTCAAGGAAAATGGGTTTCTAACCAGTAAACGCTGTTTTGAAATGATTTTAGACTTTATAATCATTCTTATCGAGTCCCGATCAGAGAGCATCAGATTTTTTATATTGTCATTGTAAGATACGGTATTACGTAATTGTCTCAAATGAAAGTTACCAAAATTTATTAATTTTCCATTGACATTGGCATGGTATTTGAAGAAATGATCTCAACAATTCGTATGGACTCATGTCATGGAGATTAATTATGTTACCAAGTAGGTGATGTTTATTCTATTTTAAAACACCGGCCGGTCTCAGCATGTGAGCCATTCAGTAGTAAAAATAAGTCACGGCTGGCGGCATTCAAAACTTTGCTTTTTTAAGGGAAGGGAAAGATCTGTGAATGAGATATTAGTTTAAAGCATCTTTATTCAGTTTAGGCTGCTACAGCATCCTTATAGATTATAGATACTGCTTAGTATAGAAATTGGGGTTCTGTGTGTAGGATGAAGCCCACACAGGGCCGAGACATGTGCGTGGGTAATGAATTGGATGATGGTTAATGATGAGTTTTATAGACCTACAGTTTAAGGTGGATTCCGAACCACCGGGAAGTGATTTTACAGCAGATAACAGAGTCTTTTTGCTGGCCAATCCAATCGTTCACCGTTACAAAGAGCGCCTAGGAGTTTCGTAGCTTATCTCTGATTGAACAGATACCTGCTACGGCACTCGGCTATCACTTCCCCAAAGTGATATGCATGAGTGGGTTCTATGGCATTAAAACACAGAAACTTTTTTCAATATGGGATACTTCGACATTGCTGTTATAAAATTGATTCTTCGTGAAATCGAGTTTGTTGGCTTTTAACTGCCCAACACCATGTCCACCAGTACTCGTCTCTCTCATTCTTAGCTGTGATATTTTCTCTGATTCCATGATATTCAGGGTCTGCGTGACAAATTTACTATACCGTAATAGTATAGTATATAGCCTAGTCTAAATAAACATTAGTGTCCTAATATAAAAGTATCTATTTTCTACAAAAGGGTTCCCAAACAATCTATTTGTTTGTGCCTTGATTGAAAGCCTTCTCTTATTGACTAGCTACAGCATAAATGTATTGCAAAAAGAGGTCATCTCCCAAAATATTTTCAAATTGAGGCGTTTATTTGTTCAGTTGATCTTCATTTTTAACAGGAATAGAACTCTTGATATCAGCATCGTACAGAGGAAGAAAAATAGATAATAATGCACAGGATGTAAAGTAGCACACTAGAAATGCCAACTGCGAAATTGGTATTCTGCTCGTATGCTCCGCTTAGTTAACTTTTTCTAACTTATAGTCGTAGAGATTATTTTCTGATTGCTGAAAACTCAGTCAAATTTTCATCAAGATCTACACAGAACGAAATACTGTGGTTTTTGCTTTTTTGTTGATGAAGTTTGAGACTGGGCTGAAACTTGTGCGTGAGTAATGAGATTATTAATGATAAAAAATGCAAGGCTAGATCGGGAATCGAACTTGTGACCGACGCAATGTCAAACAGCATTATGAACACGGTTACTCACCTCATTGAGCCATTTCAGTAAATTGATTTTCTTAATATTAGATTTTCAAGTTTCTTGCATTGATTTGAGAATGGATCAGACCAAAGACAATGTAATTGACAATGACAAAGACAATGTACATTATATTGTCTTTGATCAGACGATCACAGTTGGCAGGTTGCATAACCAGAAGATGGCATAATAGAAGACCAGAAGATAGCATAATATATAACAGAAAATGTTTTAAGTCATCAGATAAACAGCCAACTGATATCAGATGGCCCTAATCAGTAAGCAGATATTAGTTCATCAGCTCTCTTGTCGTGTCCTAAATAATGGTAGTTTTATCAGTACATCAGGATAGCTAATAAATAATTTCTTTTTTAATTTATTGCAATTAGCAGTCTATAAATGAATAATGCTGTGACTGAAAAAAATCAATCAAGATTGATTTGGTACTTAATCAAATTAATCAAGCTCAAGTCCAGTACTTTTACCGTTCATCACAACAAAAATTATAACATTCGAAATTCTCTGTCGTCTCTGTTCCGATTCCATCACGAAACAATTTTAAAAGGTACGGTAGTTGAAAAAATCTATTCTAATCGCGGTGCAATTTGAATTTCACACTATCCAGCGTTTAATACGGGGAGATTCTATTATATTCTTCAAATTACTATCCCCAGTTATCTAACATTTATTTGGCAGATGAAAGAAAAAGAAGAGGAAGGAAGTAGCTTACTACACTGTATTATTAGGATCGATCAATGGACACGAATAAGGAAACTAGATACAAGAGAAAGTGCTGCCTCTACCTTCATTAGAAGATCCAACATTATACATGTTGAACAAAGTCTACAATGAACTAACTCTCCAGGCAAAGGAGCCTTTATGAGTTATACTATAGAAAGAACTTAGATGTTTATTTTCTCAATTAATGCAGCAGCTGCTACTCAACCAAGCTTTCATTCAATTGATATTTTCTCATACTTTTCTGAGCCATATTAGAATTTAGTCTGATTCATCCATTAGTAGAACAACTTGACTATATAGCTTATTATTATTTGTAGGCCTTATAACAAATTTTGACGTAAGTAATACAGCCTGTGTATGGTAATAATGTATTTATCCAATATTTCTTAAATAACTAGTCAGAAGTTAAACTCCATACATTTCACAAGACCCCCGCCCCCTCTCAAATCGGAGAATAATATTTTCAATAAATATTGAGGAGGGATTCTCGGTGTCGTGCATGCTAAACGCGCACAAGATTTATCAAATAAGGGTCAGAAAACCTGGAACTGCCGCTCTGGTAGTGAACCGACCGGAAGTAAATTCATTATACAAATTCATATAACAGAGCAATGGGAGCCTATATTATGATATGGAACTGAATTTATTACCTCATGAAATTAGGAGACTCTTCTCTTGATCAGCTCTCCAAGAAATATTTTCTAGTTGAGCTGTATCAGTACCAGTAACAAAATAGCAATGTTTTTTTTACTTAGATTTTTCAGTAACAGTGGAAAATAATGATATAATAATTGTTCTGTTTTCCTTTTTTTGGATTTTGAAGTGAGAATGAACCTTCATTGTAATCAATTATTTGTGTATCATATTAAAAAAATATTCGTACCTCTCGCAACTCTGACCAGTGGTCAAGGACTCTTCAAATGAATGAATAAATATAAAAAATTGAAATATTGTAGTATTTCTTAACCCACTTATGAAAAAAAAATTAGGTTGAAGATTTGGCTATCAGTTAAGTTAGTTAGTTGGTTGAGTTTAGTTAAAAATGTTGATGAGAACATTCATAATGTAAAACCACACCTGAAATAGGCTTTGATTGTGAAACCCGATTTTAGTCCTTTCAGCTCGATAACTAGATAATTTTGCAGTATTCAGATACAAAAAAAAAATAATAATAATTTGTACAAAAATAATTGTACTTCCGATTTGCCTTTCTACATGAGCGGCAGTTCAGCTAGCCGAGGCCCTTTCTTGACCCTTCAATAAAACTTGTGCGCGTTTAGCATGTAACCGGATTCTCAGTTCTAAACAGCAGAGTAGCAGAACGAATAAATCCAATATCCAAGAACATCCATCCATCTATTGAACCTGCTGGTCAATCATTTATATGTTTTTATTAGATAATAATTTGAATATAAGAATTCATTGAAAAGTAAAATTCTCATAAAAGAAGTTTTACGGTTACTAAAGTAGCCTTCTTATAACATGACTAAGAGCTAGTCCACGCCGTACTATATAGCAATGCATATCTCATTAGTCATGCACTATTCCTGTGAATAAACTCAACTTCAATAAGTTTTATTTAATACGCTAATAACAGGGTTGATCATTATGTGGCCACTCTATTAACTAATTACATTGAACTTAAAAAAATTCACCTCACTAAACATTGATTTTAAAACTTTGATTTATAACTTATACTTTGATTTCACTAAGTTTAAGATACTGTAGCCTATAGACCTACATAACCTGTATTACCCACCACAATAATGATAATAATAATACTAGTGTTGCATATCAACTATCTAGGCATATTATCAATACCATTCCCATTTCACAATTCTTTCGTAAATCAATGAGGCCATGAAAAAATCTGGTTGTAAATAAAAGCTTGCTGAACTCATCATTGTTGATATATGGTACGGTACTGTAGTGTCTAATGTTTGCAGTTCTCATTGTATTCTCAATATTCAAGGACAAGGAACAGAGTGTTTCTTCCCATGCAGTGTTTGAAATGCGATATTCATTTTTTTGTAGTTGGTGCATTGTACAATTTACATAAAGGCAATAAGTAAGCCTATACCAGGCCTGCAGCTAGGTTTCTGGGGGCCTCGGGGCAGAAAGTATATTCTGGAACTCCCTTTTTTATAAGTCCATGGCCTTTTTTCGTAAGTTTATTTGGAGCCCCGGGGCAGGAAGCGAATTTGGAGCCCTTTTTCAAATTTGGGCCTTTTGGTGGGCCCCGGGGCCCCTGGCTGCTCTAGCCTAGCTAAGGACCCGGACTATACACCTTCAATAGGCTGGGAGTAATAAAATACTGTGAATTTCTATATAAACCAATTCTAGTGAGCAATCACAAAACATATTTTATTCAAATAAAATCAATTTTCATATTACTATTTTATTATGAAATGACATAACAATTTTTAGCTGTGCTTATAAGACTTGTTCTTGTTTGATTTGCTCATGTGTCAAGCATCAATGTACTAGCCTACAATTATTTGTAGATTTACTCAGTAGCGAACCGAAAAGTATTACGGGCGAAGGGGTCCGGGAAAAATTTGATAAATAGTTCCTTTAAAATCGTTTAACAAGAGATTCTAGACTCATGTCTAGAAGAGCTAATCCATTCATTTTAGTCCACATTATATGAAATTTTTTGAATTTTCGATGTTGAGAGCTTGATTTTAGGCTCAAAAACAGTTATTTTAAACTAGTATTTATTAAAATGAAGTTATAAGTTGTGTAAAGTGGAAGCTTAATTTAAGTAAATCATTGCTTCTATGAATCGTTTGCCTAATAACTTGAACCCACTTTTCGTATATTGTTAGTTAATTAATTTTATTAGTTGTGAACAAATTTTAATGTATAAAATATAAAAATTCTACTTTTATAGTGCAATTTAACAAGCTATAGTGGTTTCAAATTATTATTACAATCAGGGCCACCCAGGGACATTTTAGTGGCTCGGGGCAGAGTTGTGGCTGGAGGCTCCCTTACACCTTCAGCAATTTTCAATTTTTGACTCGATTTTCCAACTAGCATTGAATAAGTCTTCCAAGTATGCCTAGTTGCCTACTGTCCTCGAAAGAATCTGTGTAATTAATTTGAATTGTTTTTTTAATTTGAAGATAAAATTCGAGTGTAGACCAATTTATAAAAAGCTGTGGAAAGTAGGGAAAAAAGCACTGAGTGGCACCACCAGAGAGAGCAATAAACTTCTCTTTTATTTTTGTGTAATCTCTTGAATTCGCATCGAACTATTCACTAATACTGAAATATGTAAATGTGTAATTATATGAAAATTATTTATTATGACTTTGAATGGAACTTGTTTCAACCTGCAAAGAGAGAATTAATAACACATCCAATTCCAAACTTTAACTTATAGTAAATTTGTAATTGCATATAGATGGCGACGAAACACCAAAACATTGGGGAGTCTGAGGGTTGTCGAGCGGAGAAAAAAATTGTTTCCCAGGTCTTGAAAGTGCAGCTCTAAGCTTTTATGGGTTTCTTAACCTCTTCCCTCATATTATTTGTTGATTGTTGTTTCATGGTATGACAAATTTCACGATCACATTAAACTTTATAGGGTATCAGATCTGAACAGTAACAGAAGGGAGCATTTAAAACCTGTCTGCAAAAATATTAAGAGACCTTTTCTCCTTTCAAGCCTACTGATGTGTCAACTTCATTCAAGTGGTCTGGGGAACCTTCAAACCCATGTTTGGGGCTCCGAAAATACTCGGACTCACCAGCATCGTGGGACTTTGAAGGCTCAAAGACAAGGCAATTAACCCTGGTGTATAAACGTTGAAATTTGAAATATTCTAGATGCAGCCTATTTGAATCTCTACTTCAAATGACTATACTAATAAAATCGGACCTGAGGGCCCGCCAAGGGCCTCTAGGGTTTGTTAGGCTTCTAAGGGATCTCCAGTGGTCTAAACTGGAGAAAAAAGCTGGACAATTTAGCCCCTTATTTTACTTTTGTTTTGTCACTTGCTTACATTTGTAAAATGATGTGGCCCCTTAACGTTGAGGCCCAAGGAAACTTGCCTTGTTCGCCCCATCCCTCCTGTAACTTTATTTTTTTTTTCAAAACAACAAATACTTTTTTCAAATACCGTACTTCAAGTATTTTTTTCAATTAATTGAAGTATTTAGGCCCAAAGTATTAAAATTATAATATTTTTTCTAACTGTAGCATTATTTACTCGTCAGGTATGAAAACATTTTTTTACCTCCAGTAACCGATATTGATTTCATGGTCAGCTATTCAGATTACAACACAAAAAAGCAGTATTGACCCTTCTGTTGTGTTTTTGACCGGGCTTTAACATTCATATTTTTTCTCATTGGCAGAATATTTACTCCAGAGGTGAATCAAGAAATTGTTTCCGGGGGTATGTAAAGTGAGAAAATATTTTGGGTGGATATCTGTATCCTCGACCCCATAAAAAGCACAATTAAATTTTTTTTAGTGTTGGTCAAGAATTCGGGGGAAGGAAAATATCCCCTTTATTCCCTCTGGATTTATGCCTGATTGATGATTGACTCAAGTACTGATTGAATATTTTTAAGTCCAGGACAGTCGTAGCATTTATAGAGCAGAACAGATCGATCACTCCAGTTTTGTCCTCTAGTCTCTAGTCCATATTCTATCTTTGACTCTCAGCTTTTCTGCCATAGGCCACCTACTCTTTTTCTAATTGGACTGATAATTATTTTCATTGGGAAACATCCGTTACACGGTAAACGATCAATTTCCAATTCCTAGCAGAAATAAATCATAATTATGCTGATTATTGTTGTGCGTTCTATGTTTGCCAAATAAGCTTTCATAGCTTGATAATTTGCAACACAGCCGAAGTAGTATAGTTACTTGAGGTGGGGGCTACCATGATCAAGAAGGCGTTCGTCCAGGATGAGGCCTTTCGTTGATGATCTATGACTGTTGACCTCTGTGTCTCTCGTCAGTCACATTTCAGGGCAATTTTTCAAATCCTTAAGGAGAATTATTTTACAAAATGTATAAATATTCTGAATGTCAAGAATAGAATTTTGATGTATGCTCCTTCTAAACTCTTATTCAAATATCAATTTCTCTATTATATCTCCATAATGACATACGACAGTCTAATGAAATAAAGGACTCTTAATTCTACAATCAAAGCGGTATTCTCAGGAAGCTTAGAATTGCACATCTGTTGAATGCAGGCTCACACTTCAAAGTTAAAAGGTTTATCGTGTTCACTTATTAAACTTACATTAATATTTACCATTTTTCCAGACTTCCAGAAGCCAGATATCCAGAAGCCTTGATATTAATAAAAATACAAGAATAAGCTTTGTGTTTCTTAAAGAATTATATAGTTAATTTCTCATCCTATGTTGGTATAATAATTTAATATTGTCTCTTGCTGTGTAACAATTTTTAAAACACGTGGTCTGTTTGTAGACATTATCCTTGAAAAAAAACTAATGTTATGTAGTCCTGGAATTATTTATTGGATACTTTTATTTCATCCGGTATTCAGAAAATTTTTGTAATAATCTGAAGGTAGAAAATCAACTACTGTAATCTATATATATAAAAATGTCTGTCTGTCTGTTTGTCTGTCTGTATGTATGTATGTATGTATGTATGTATGTATGTATGTTCCCTATAGACTTCAAAACCACTTGACAGATTAGCATGAAACTTTGGGAATATGTTGTGTGAATATTGAGGATGGTTTCTGACCATAAATTTTAATAGAAGAGCTAATAATTACTATTAATTAATCCATTTTATAGACCTAACCTACTGAACTTGCCGGCCAAATAGCTTAAAGAAACAGCTGATAGAAGTCAACAGTTTTTAATCATATGGCAGGCCCCTTAGCGGCGTTATTTACGCTGTCTTTGAACAGCAAAAGACTTTGCACTTTGCATGTTTGTGGGCTACCGGTCAGTCAGAGCCTTGCAATATGTAGGAAACATCCGACTGGGTATGATGAAATGTAATTATGCCAGGTTGATGACATCTGTTAACCAATGAAGTGCTAGCTAGAAATTTGAAATGCAGCCTCAGCGGGAGGTGGCGAATAATAAAATAAAAAACTAGCTTCTACCCTTATAGTCGTAGGAGGTTTAAATTTGAAATGTTTCTCCATTCGGAGGTGGTGATTAAGAAAACAACGAAGCCTCTATGATCAGCTGGAAGAGCCCTAGGACTAACTTCTTTCCTAATTTGAAATGAAACCTCAGCGGGAGGTGGCGAATAATAAAATCAAGGAGAATTTTTATGAGAACGCAGCAACGCGCGTCGAGCCAGCTCAATTTAAGAATAACAGAAGAATATTTCTGTATTGATATGTATTGTAAAAATGTGGGTATTCCTAAAAAGCACTCAATATCAGCACTGTAATCCGATTCAATAGTATTACCAATAATTCATTCCTTGAACACTACAAAACCGTTAATACTATTCAGATCAGAATACTCCCATCACCTTGAACGTGTATGTTTTCTTCTTGTTCAAAAATCTTCTCTAGTTAACTAGTTAACCACGGCTGAAATCATGTTTATAGTTTCCGACTTTTTAGCTGCTATCACTACTAACTCACTGGAGACTTTCTCTTTAGAATGTCACAGTTTCATAAATTTCTCAGGATAAAGTAACCTCATCATATCATCCTTTCATCCTCTACAACTTTCACTGTAGATGTTCCATGAAAACCTTCCAAATAAAGCCAATAATTTTAAATGACAAATGTTAACAACTCAGTACTGTATATTTGAGGCTGATTAAATTGGTTATATAATACTTGAATCTTTTAAGACTTCATAATAATAAACCAATTCAGTGCAGGAATATCCAAGCACCTGACTAATTAACATGAGATGATTATTAATTTTGCCGACAGGTAATGCCCCATTTAATTTCCTAGATGCAAACTTTAAATCTTGTGGGGTCCTTAAACGGTCTATATTTTAAAAACCCCGTGATTTTGATTTTTCAAAAGTTAGAAGAGGCCGAATAAGAAGAGCCCCTAATTGAGATGAAGTGCTATGGGTAGTGTTCCCTCAAATCAGTTCACTCAAAGTAGGGATAATGGGGATGTCAACCACCTGATTCAATCTTCTAAAATAAAGAAAACAAATATTAAGGTATGTGTTCACATTATTAAAAGCAAATAAATAATAAAAACTTAAAAACGCTTTAAGTGGAAATTTTGACTCACGTTATGGCGTGACGGCTGTTTCATTCAGTTAGGAGCATCATCAGACGACCCACAGTACACTGATTAGTTTTCAACCCTCAAACTCATCAGTGTACTGTGGGTCGCCTGACGATGCTCTTAGCAACAGAGTGAAACGGCCTTCACGCCGTAACGTGAGTCACAATTTCCACTTAAAAGTGTTTTTTAAGTTTTTATTATATACTAGTGGAGACAAGATGGATCTTCAACAACGCAAATAAATATTTCCTGTTCATACAATGGGTTTTATTGAGTTTTGAAAAAAGGAAATTATGCTGTATAATACTTATATAATACTGATACTACTTAATACTCTTCGACCGTGGTAAAACCTACTAGAGAAAATAACTTGTTAGGATTTAGGCTATATTTTATTTTCTTGAACAATTTTTAATTTTCATTATGAACATTGTTATAAACTTGAAACTTTTATTTCAATATGAATATTTAAACTGTTGTTTATATGTGTCCTCACTTTTACAGCTTAGTAGGAGATACATTTCGTTGCTCGAAGCTTAATTTATACGTTCACATTCTGAAGGTCATATCCTGTCTATAGTGAACATGGTGAGGGGAATTATAATGATGATCATCTAATAGTTGTCGATTACTGCTCATAGCTTCGGGCAATTGCTAGGTGAATCTACGATAACATGGAAGATTTGAATTGAGTTTAATATGCCAGTCCCAATGCACTAGGATTATATCATAATCGGCCTATTCTTTAAACATTGGATGTATTAGTCATCTCAAAAAATAAACCATTCACAACAAGTGGGAGCTCGTTTAGATAAATGTTTTTTTAAGTTTTGAGGTTTAGCTGAACCTCTAATTGTGAAATACGATTTCCGTTTGAGAATCTTTTGATTAATCGTAGAATGCCTGGCGAAATAGCTAGCTTCTTTGGGAGAAAGAAATGAGGCTGAATCTTTGGCTTCACACGAGTTTATGCAATAATTATTGTAGAATTCTAAATCCAAATTACAGTATGAATCATGGGCGTTTAAAATATTTTATAGAGGAACCAAAATGTGAAACGCAGGGGTGGCTAGAACCCAGAGACTGAAACTTTTATTTGCAGAAACCATAGGTGAAGACACCTGAGGTGTGGGCTGCATCTGTAATTTATTATACAACATAGAGCTCACATCAGAGTGTTCTTTTGTGGACTCAACCTTTTGTTCTACCTTGTTACACTCAGGGCTGCGTCCTCAATAAAGCATCCTATAGTATGAGCAATGTACGCGTACGTGTCAAAATTTACTAGCACTATTTAATCCGACTAAATCTTAGAATGAAGCCTGAATTTCCATTATATTTATAATATCCAAATATTTTTGTCATTATTTTTGTTTATCAGGAGATTGGATACTGCTTCAGAGCTCTGGAAGATTTTGGCTTGAAAATTTCAAATTTGGTGAATATTGATTTGAAGAAATAGAAAACTTGGAATGAGAATGAGATATTCACTGGTGAGAACCAGAAAAAAAGTTCGAAATGAAGTATTGAATAAGTTGTGAGTTTTTGTATTAATCAGCCATTGAAATGAGCCAAGCTCCACTTGATAATGATAGGCATTGATTCATCTTAAGGTTTACAAACTATCAAGTTTATCCCGTTTATAGGTGGTGTATGCGGTATTGCAGTAAATTATATACGGCATTATTGGCTACAGGAAGAGGATGTCAAAATGTATTGCTTCTTTCACGAACATTGTTCACGCTACGCTGTAGGCAATG
This sequence comes from Conomelus anceps, assembly GCA_948455865.1. Classification (NCBI taxonomy): domain Eukaryota; kingdom Metazoa; phylum Arthropoda; class Insecta; order Hemiptera; family Delphacidae; genus Conomelus; species Conomelus anceps. Next base: position 59,181,349 of record OX418217.1, on the reverse strand, counting down.
TGCTTAAAATAATTGAGAATACTGTACTATACTATTATACATGTATACAATACTATGCTAGCAACACATATGATATTGCTCTACTTAAATTAAACTGGAGTTTGACAGCATGACAGCTGGAATACTTTTACATGCAATGCATCTACTGGTACCGCTATATATAGTAATGCATTTTCAATGCTCAACAACTCAAATTAATTAAATCCAAATAATAACTTACTGTATGTTCAACAATGATTGATTTCTGATTTATGTTACTGGGTGGCCCGTAAGCATACTGTTGATTAATGACCGTGATTACATCATGGGTGTTACATAAGATGAGTGCTTAGTTATTTGTTGTTTGACAACAAATAAATAGTCTCAAGCAAGCAAATATTCCACGGAGGAGAATTTTACATAATATAGACTCATTCAACCATAAAAGTACCGTGCATTAAATCAATGCAATGTTATGTTCATTTCACACGCGTATGTAAAATCAACATATGCATTCAATAGATTTCCCAAGATCTGTAGCCGAACCAATTGGCGTGCCTGAAAATAAGTGGTGATCATTATTCATTAGCCTTTGAAAAATCAGTTGATTAGGGAGAATTTTGTGATTTTTAAATAAATTATAGTAGCCCAGCCACGAACCGAGGGGATAATATAATTGGATGTGTGGATTCCTGCCCCACAAAAATTCTGAAAAATATTTAAAAAAATTAATTTGTGTCTTTTCTGGGAGTGGAGGACTTATTTTCAGAAATTGATTTCCGGAATGCTCTCCAAGCTGGCATATTCCCCGAAAAAAATACTGAATCGCCCCCGTAAAAGCGCAATAATTATTCATATCTATATCATCTTCAGAGAACTTATTCTTGTTGTGGTTGAGAATTTATTAAAGTTGGTTCATAAAATTTTAATTTTAATTATGAAAAATCTAATTACACGTCTCTGAGTAGGGTAGACCATTCATCCTGTCACCAAATTTAGACGCCAACTATTTGAGTGATTTTGATTCATGAATGACATGCTGCGTTTCACGCAAATTATCTTGGTATTGAGTCATTTTATCGATTATATTTTTAGAAGCGATCGGAAGGAAATGATCAGATCCATCATTTGGATCAGCAAAAAGCGAAAACCTCAAACCAAACTCAAATTTTGTTATTTTGAGCTCTGGTATATTATCCTATAATACTGGAAGAGAGTGATTAGGATTCTAATACAATTCCATGTACTAGAATTTTCGAACCCATTATTTGTGGATAAACTTGAGTGAATAGATAATAGTTATGTGTTTCGTAGAATTTATAAATATATGTAATCCAATTCATACATACGAGTATATGCTCGTATATAGTCACATGAAGAAATCGCATATCATATAACATGAAGGAAACCGTAGCATAATATTATGGGAAAAATCCTAATAAGAAAACTGATTTACCAAGATAAAAAGATGGATAGGCTATTTATCAGATTTATACTTTTGAAATTGTTTTTCAAGATCCTAGCAGATAGTTTCTACTTTTTTTTGTAGAGAAAGTAAGCTACTTATTATACTATTCCTGACCAGAGAATAATACGATCTCACTCAAAATCCTAATTGGATAAATCATATTCCGCAATGAAGACGCCCTCATATCCCTTGAGGGCGCGCGAAAGATTTCAGGGGGTACGCGGGCAGAGTGATGAAAAATTAAACTATTTTTATTTTTTCCGTTTTTCGATCACGCAAGGTATAATTTAATAATGGTGTACTTTTGTGGTCGAGCTACGAGGAACCAACGGGTGTAATAGGTTTGTCTTTAGTGGAATAGGGAATGACAACATATACGAAATAGTGAGCGCCACTTGGAAGCAGTGAGGGCCGCGGGGGGCAATGAGTGAATTGGTGGGGGACGCTGCCTGCCGAAGCAAGCTCATCCTTCTCATTAAGTTTTTGTAATACGTTTCATTTCAAATATTTTTCCAAATATTGTGTTGTTGATGTAAAAAGTGTTTTTAATTTAAACACCCCCCCCCCCCCCCCCCAATAACATGGGGGTACGCAACATTTTAATTTTTCATTAAGAAGGGGTCTTTGAAAAAAATCGAGAAACCGTGCTCTAGGCTCTAGTCTATTTCCCAGTTATTTCCTTGCTCCCAGTGGTAGATGCTGTCTTAGACAAGCATCTCTCCAATCTTCATGATGTCTATTTGATGCTTGACATTATTTATTGAGCGTCTAAAAATAATTTGCTTCTTCTATTTCATTTGAAAATGGTTCTTCGTGAGAGAAAAGCTCTCTTCATGTCGAGATTTCTCAACAATGCTAGTGATGGTTGAATCGTGATATAATTTTGCTTTTGCGAGTAAAACAACGAGTAATAACAACATCACAAAATCCGTCCTGCTCTGTACAAAGCCTGTTTTGCTTTTGCCACGGGAACAATCAAATAGCAGATGTGCCAGGCTGTCTATGGCATCTCGACAAAAGCGACTCATGTAGAGTGCTGCAGCCTACGAATAAAATCCAGGGTTAATTAATAGACGTCGCCCACAAGAAAAATGTTGTCTCGCGTTGTGTCCTATATTGCAATAGAGATTGTTGGCCATGCCCGACGTACGAGTATAGCTCGTATAGCTCCACCATTGAAATAATTTTCTGAAGCAACAATTTAAAAAAAATCAACTATTATTTTATATTACTCCAGTTTTTTGTTAATTACAAAAACATTTGAGATTGTTTCTTGAGCTATTATTATTTTGAAAGTTTCTTTAAAAAAATAGCTTCACAATTAATAAGCTTACCTTCTATTAGTTCTAAAAGCTGCACACTATTAATAGCTTTAATTTTGAAAAGTTGAAATGTCGCAAACAGTCTTAGTCTACAGTAAATAATTTTGATTACTAAAATATCTCATGAAAATTTTCATAGTATGAAATCTCTTCTACTAAACTTCAGATTTTCCGGATATATAACAGTAGACTAGCGGTGTTATCGAGCATCCACTTTCAATTTATCCTCTTGTATCTCACTCAATGTTCTAGAACCTTGAACTCTTTGTAAATGAACATTATAAATCTATTGTGCTATTGCTGCAAAAAAGTTTAATTTAGCTTGGAAGAAATTTGAAACTGAAAAAGTCAACTGATATCAAAACGTGTAGGCCTATTTCATCAGCACCTACTATTTATGCTCTCTTACTAGTCGACAACCGCGATTATTATGGACAGTAATATTTCTTTCTATTCGAATTCATTAATCTCAGTTAGAACAAATTAGGCCTCGATAGAAATTCACTTATAAAATTTATTTCAAAAGTTTTTGAAAGGCTTTCAATTTTAAAATTATAGCTTATAATGCCAAAGTGCGTAGTGCGATGATATTATTCTAATATGCCACTGTAAAACTGCAAAACTACTATATGTTCTCGCACTACCCAATCATTTTCAATGCAACCTACGTTTCCCATTATTTCAATAATATTACGGTTGCAAACTTTAAGGCTTGTTCCCTAACAAACTAACAGTGTTTTTGTTTTTTTTTTAATAGCAAAGTACGGAATAAGCGCTCTGTGCAAGCGTGCTTTTTTGGCATTTTCTGTTCACTGCTGTCAGAAACCGTAGCAAAGCTTCATCTCTGAAGCTCATGGTAAAAAATTTGCAATAATGTTAGAGTTCTAGTGTCAAATTTCATAGTCAATCAGTGGCGGATCCAGAAATTTTTTTGGGGGTGGCTAGTAGATAGGTGGGGGGGGGGGGTAGAGGTGTATCAATCATACCCGAACTATAACTATTCATAATATTGGGAAATAAAAAATAGCTTTACTAATGCTTTGAACCGTATCAGCGATAAAATTAATTTAAATTTAAAGTATATTGGAAAATTTTGATTGAATTATGGATGAATCTGGTGTGTTCAGCAGTTTGTCAAGGAACATAATATTATTCCGGTATTACGGTCATACTATTCAATTTTTGAGAGTGCGAATCAATGTGGGAGCTTTAATTAGTTACAAAATTTTCAATAAACTAATGATTCATATAGTTTTAATGGATAAACTTTGTGTGAATTCCACACTGTAAAAAGAGATGTTTTTCTGTAGTTTTTATCTGACGATTAGTTTTCCTCTTATAGAAATATGGGATCTAAGTTACTCCCCCAGAAAATTTTTGTATAATCTGAGAAATCAGTTAAAATGGTATTAGATCCATATTATATATAAGTAAACCCAATGCAAGCATTGTATCTGGAATTTTTCTATGATATAACCTATATCAGTAGCTGGTGATCTCTATGGTTTGCCAACCACTGTGATAGAATGTTAAAAAAAACATTGGTTGATATGTTAATGTAGTTCCTCATTACTTTTCATTAAAAGAAAGTTGGTACGGTTGTGATTCAATTACTGAAATTTTATGTCGCACTACTTTTTCTATTCAGCAAGAACAAAAATCTAAACGTTGATTGGTTGCAGGCAATGTAAATGTAACATGTAACTAAGACATTATACAGTATTAAAACGGATTTCATATAACTGAAGACTTAGTAGTGGAATTAGGTCATTCTTGCTAATGAATATTTTACGAGCTTCAAACTTATTATATTGGTAAAAAATTTACACTCTTCCAAAAAAATGTTTGGAGGTTTTGGGGGGCTTCAGCCCGAAAGCCCCCCCCCCCCCCCGTAAATCCGCCACTGTAGTCAATCGAAATAAATCAAACTAAATCAGATATTGGCTACGAGAAGAGCTAACCATAGATAATGATAGAAATAATTATGATTTGTTTATAGCCTGAACATTTCTCATAGCTTCCAGACTTGCTCTATAATACACTAGAATTGACTGGCATAATCTAAACTAACATAATCGTCCCAAGGAACCGGTTATTGTAGTAGGAAGTACAGGACCGATCATCATAGGGGAAAGTGAATGGTGCGTGTTGTGATCACTGAGCGATTGCAATGATCACCGGAGTAACTTGAAAGACTACTGTCGGTATTCCGACTATAACTTTTGCTTGCACACCTAATATGTCATTGCTGGCTGTAACAACCATGGTTACCGCATCTGAAAATCGGTATTGTATTGTTTCTGATGTATTGTTTCTAAAGGAGTCACGCATCTAGTGGCCACTCCGTACTTTTTGGAAAATTTATGCAGAAAAGCATCAAGGTTAATTTGCTAGTCCCTTTGATTTTCAATTTCCCCCCACTTATATACATCACACTCCACACTTATGAAGCCGATTTCTGCCACTGGCAAAAATTGCATAATTATCATTCAATATTCTTATTTCGAATATCTGTCACTTCAATCACTCACTTGATGAATTTGGTATTTTAGTGCTATGTAAGTATTGAATTATGTACGACTACGTTTACATCCATTATTGTGTCAACGGTATGTAGAAAAAAAGAACGAACGTTACTATGGAAAGAGGTTAGTAGAAGGCGAAGCATGAAAAAAGAAGGTAACATGACAACTGTAACCAATATCTACAAATTTGGTTACAGTTTTAAACAAATTTAAAATATTGATGTTAAACGAAGACTGAAAGAATCAATCTGTATGAAGTGTGTCGCATCACAGTCAGGGGCGCACTTAGACTTTTGGTTTGGGGGGCTTCCCCCAAGGACGGTCTACCTTTTTTTGCAAGATTAGTCCTCCCACCACCCCTCAATTCACGTTCTTTTTTAACTCTTTTTTATCTCTCAAACTAGGCCGAAAAATTTGAAATTTGGCTCACATGTTCGGGTTAAGGCTCAAAACGCGTGGTGAGAAAGGGTTCCAAAATATTCCCTAAAGTTACACCGAGGACTGACAATTCTTGAAAATCTAGTGCTTTTCAAGAGTTCGGCCTAGAATAAATTATTTTCGAAAATGTAGTTGATTACTGTGTTTCAAAAGCCACATGGCCTAAGAAGCTCAGTATCCAGGATCATTCTAGATATCACTATCAAAATTTTCACCCAAAAAGCGCAAGAGTTGATAATTTTGAAAATTTTATACAAAATCTCCCTTTCCATCACTAGGGTCAGTCAGACAGCTACGAGTGAAGAGAGCCTGCTGACTCATTTCATTGATTTTTTCCTGGAGGTCAAGGGTAAGGAGCTCTCTGGCTAGACTATTAAAGGCGAGCGAAGCGAGCTAGAAACCGGATGGTTGTTAAAAAATCGGCAATTTTTCCAACAAACATTTCCTAATTTATGTTTATTTTGTTGTATACCTTAATAATCATAATAGTTTTAAAGACTTGTTAAAGTTTTATATTGAATTTTCCAGCTCTTTTAACATTAAACCCATTCAATCCACCACATGAATGAAGCCCAGAGATTATAGATTCAAAATAACTAATTAATATTCATATTTATTTATTTATTGTGACAAAATTACAATGAATGTGAAGGAGATAATTAATAAAGATATCTGCAATAATCCACTATTTTTACACTTTCGCTATTGACTTCTTTTTTTTTTGTGAATGTTCCATGCTGCCAAGTCACTCAGTCTAATTCCATCCACGGCATTCCTTTATAATATAATAACTTTAATATTGGTTTGAGCATTATTTCTCTATTTGAACAACTGAAACCATGGAATGTACTAACACTAATCAGCCTGATATTGCACAATTAATTTACTCGGAAAATATATCAAAATATGATGAAGCCACTGGTGCGCCACTGATCACAGTAATCAGATTGTAACAACCAAAGGAACTAAATTCAGAAAAACGCTGCTATGTGAATTCGTCAAGTTCTAAAACTTCTCTTGAAATTCACATTTAAAAAGCAACAATTAATATGCAATTCGAGATCAGGGAAAATGGCAAATATTGAGAGATAAATATTTTACCATGCATCTTCCTAAGTGGTGCGAACAATAAAAAATATTGTAATGACTTCTGTCGAAAATTTGAGAAATTAAAAGAATAATCAATGATCGACTTTTTATGCTGTAGTAGGCTGATCTTTGATCATCGTTGAGAGTTCATTGTCATCATTCATCTCATTACCCACGCACAAGTCTCAATATTCATTTAGGCATCATCCGACTAAAAAATCTAAGATCCTGGTTCCAATTAAAGTCGATAACTCTCCATTGTTTTCAATGGAAATGGCTTGATTTTGAAGTATTACACCAAACTATCATTAAAATTGAAAGCGAATATACAATGTTGTAGTAATTAGTAACACTTCATACCATCCCATTCTGGGGTCAACGGTTATAAAGATTTCTTGTAAATTATTGAAGTTGACAATGTTAATATAATAGAAGAAATTCTGTGAGAAAAATTGATTGGTTGATGCCGTTGATGGTATGCCGAATGACCCAATAGATGATATAGCAAATAGACGCTACTGTGAATAGCACAATGCACCATGGAGCGATACAAAATACCTGAGACATTCTATTGAACACCTTCAGTCGTAGAATCAATATTTTAAGCTTTCTCAGCAGGTAGATTGCAACTGTTTACAGGTGACAATAAAAGCTAAATTGGTGTCACAACAAAATCTAGGCCATTAGACTATACAGCTATTATTAATGTAGACTGGAAGGTGTGTTTTACGTTCGTTAATATTCTAGAAAGCACTCTTCTCAATTCTCAAAGAGCTTAGAAAAATACAGAACATGGCTGAATGTTCTGCTTTAGATCTGGTCATTCTTCAGAGGAGAAACATCTTCACCCGTAGTGAATAACAATTATTTGTCAGGATGAAGGATTTTTGCGAAGAGATGAGGTCAATTACGAGTTTGAAATGAGTTCTGGGAAGATTGAATTTTTTGTTCATGACTTGGGAAATTGAAATGCAAATATTTTTTTGAAATTGAAAATTCTATTAGTCGGTAATTGACTTTTTACCTTTGATGTTGGTCTATTAAGATCTTGGCTACTTTCTAGCTGGTAACAAGCAGTACACAGTTTAAATCATTTATGAAATTGTTGTGTTAAATTAAGTGAATAAACCACTTTAAAAGGTGATATTTTCTCTCTAATTTATTCTTTGAAGAAATCGAGGCAATAAGTTGAGCAATATTGTTCCAGCAATATTGTAGTTTCGCCTGAGCGAACGTTAATAGTAATTTTCACAAACGTTTTGTATAACCCAATTGGGAAAATCGAAATCTGAGAACATAGTGCTCAGTCTAGATAAGATCATGAGTCTCTTTCGTTCTGTTGAATATAAAAAATATTTCACTTTTTTTTATCAGCAATTGCTTTTCAAAATATACCTATTTTAAAACACTTTCTATAGTCTTGTAAGAAGACTGTAAGAAGACTATTAGAAGTAAGCCTCCTTTTATGAGTAGCAAATTTTAGTTTCTGACAACTCCACTAAAAAATGCTAAATCAATAAAAATTGAAAACTAAAATTACATTATTGTAGCTCATGAATTCAATTCAATGGAATATGTTATGAAGTTGCTCTCACTGCGGAAACCGCGAAGATAAACATTTTAACATCAATCTCAATCATATACCGTAAAAATGATACTGGAATGAGCTTTTCAGGAAGTACTCGAATAAAATGTGATACATACAATCTGATCATATTTATTATTCTTAAAAGTAATTTCCTGGATAATAACAATCGAGATAAGATCAGATACACAATAAGAGATCGTTCTCGAGAGAAGCCTGATTGGTTTTTCAATAGGCCTACATGACAGAAAATCTTATAAAATTATAATCTATGTATATGAATATTGAGAGCATTGGCCGTAATAGAAAAAGAGCTCGTAATAGGCTGATTATGAAATCAGCCTATCATAATCATTTCTATGATTATGAAATCATAGAAAAAACATGTACCGTACTGCGTTTCTTTGATACTACTTTTATTATTAAAGTCCGCGGAGTCTAACTTCTGACATAGAGTAGTGGACGCGTGTGTATGTGTGGGTGCGTACATGTGTGTTGTGCTTGTTTTTTACAATGTAATGCATGCCATAGATATCCTAAGACAAAATTAATGTAATGGGGGGGGGGTGGAGGGGGGGGTTAAAACGAGCTGGTCAGTTGCTTTCCCCTACTAGATTCTTCACTATTCTGTGTCAGAAGTTATACGCCGTGGACCATAGTAGAGTACTCTTAATAATTATATCAAACTATCAATAAAATATCATAGGTAAACTATAATTAGGTCTCTTCATGAAAACCTGTTATTAGAAGAATATATACGAAAATTGATAATTAATTTTCAAAATTAAGACTTACAATAATAAATACTTAATTAAAATGAAGAACAATTATTGTTGTTTTTCAGCTTCTAGATTTCCGAGTAACCAATACCATGCTGGGTTCAGTGGCGGATCCAGGCTGACTTTTCGGGGAGGGGTAATCCGGGGTCTGGTTATTTCAAGTGACATGTGTAGAAAAGCTTAAATCCATTCATTTAATACACATCATTTAACACACATTATAGAGGCCTGGACGCTCTAGTGCTTGAGTCATTGTTGACACGCACCTCGCTTGGTAGTGTCAGGCAAACTCTATGGTATTGTTATGGACAAGGCAGAAAAGAAGCAACAGTGATTTTCAACGTAATTACTGCTGTGTCAATACGTCTTCTAGTTGCAATAAGCAGCGTGTTTTGTTTGCTTTTCCCTGTACTCTCCTCGACTTGTGGTTTATCTGAGACATCTGGAATGTACTTATCTTGGTAATTGAAATAGTCTTGATGAATGGAGAATGTTTTATCTGTTTATTTTAGAATTTGATAAAAACATATAGAACCCTCTCAGTCTTTCTGAAACATTTAAAAATGTATGTGAAGCGAACGCTCAGGTAAACATCTGTAATATGGGGAATATTGAGGTTGTTATATTATTGATATTTATTAGTGAAATACCCCTTTACAAAAATGATGTCATATTGTGTGGGTGAAGGAAGGTACATTCAGGGAAGGTATATTCACGGTTACATGAAGGGTGTTCAGGTGTGTAGAGGTAGAAAGTCCCCGGTTACATAAATGGTGGTCAGGTGTGAAGAGGTGGAAAAATTTCCGGCTACACATCAGTTTAATTCATTGCTTGAACTTCGTTGACATACAAGTGGCAGTACAAACGTTTGTTGTGTTAAAGTGATAACCACAGTATATTTGCCAATATGTGAAGCGAGTGTGCTACAGAAATTGTTGTTTTTAGTATAAAAATGAAATACAACATATATATTATTGACGCAGATGATAGACAGCAAAAATTTATAATTTATTGTAACTCCAATATTGACACATCTATCATATAAACAGCCAAGACTTTAACACATATTTGAAGCGAAAATTTAGAATTTATTGTAAATAGCCTACTTTAATTTCAGTGATATTTCGGGAGGTAACCGGGATAAGATCATTTCACCAACGGAAGGGTATCGGGCTATGATTTTTATAGACCTGTTCACGTCTGGGAGGGAATCAGGCTATGATTTTTACCTTGATGAGGTCCTGGGAGGGAATTGGTCATAGCCCATATTCTCTATACTAGGATATAGAGCATAATTATACATTTTTAGTATATACCGTCCTGGTTCTAACCAGTGTCCTAACTGATCCTCAGCCGTTGGGAGGAGTGACCAACAATGGTGAAGTGTGGTGGGGAGACATAGACTCTAGTCCTTTAACAATTTATGAAGATAATAGGCTAAAGGCTATGCTTAATTTCTTTTAAACGGTTGGTTCGGGGCTACTTCCCCGAAACTTTTTGAAAATAATCCCATATATTAATCCCATATTTGAAGCGCATTGACGGGTAAAGTTTCGGTGGGAGGGGGTCATGAGCTAGCGCTTGGATAGGACATTATAGTGATAGGATAGTGTCATCGTGCTTTATCGAAAATGCCAGAGCCGTTAAGTATTCCAAATAATTTTAATACGTGCCCAATACATTTTGTAAGATAATGCACTGTTGCGTGATTGATATTTAATATCTCTACTGATCGACACCTTTGAATCTTGGATGCTAAAGAAAATAATGTAAATCATATCATTATTATGATGAACTCGATATTTCTTTCCCGATTTACCTAGAAAAAGCACAAGGCTAAAACTTTAGAGCAATTATTTCTAAAATAGTTCAAAATACACCACTCTTGTACTAGTACCTTTCCAATATACCGTACTTACCAACTCAACTAGCTTTATAAGTGAAATCAATTGCTATGCCTTATCAGTAATGCCCTTGCTTAAATCATCAATCGATCAGCATAGCGAAGCAATAGAAGAGTTTGATTCTCATGCTATTATTAATAGTTTTTTTCTGAAAATTATAGATGAATCATCATTATCTAGTTTCAAGTATTTCTGTAAATTTTAATGAGTAGAAAACAATCATAGGTACTGTTTTGAATATTATAAATTTTGTTCTTCCCAATTAAACAGCCTACTTATGTAGGCTACTCGTAAATCTGGATGAGAGAATGTTTCCTTCAAAATCTCCACCGCAGACAATAGTCTACGACTATAAAATATTATAATAACGTGATTCGCCTGAAATCGTGTTTTACAGTGACATCAATTTCCAAGGCTCAAAAATATGAATAATATTGTAATAGTTTTGATAGTTCTTATTCAACAATAGAACCTCGTTATCATCTTGGAAATTTAGGTCAGTACTTTATCAGGTTGAGGTGAAATCTCTCGCATTGAACACTTCTATAATGTTATTCGTTCATCTCTCCAATTTTCTGTAATCACTAAATTCAACACTACATTAGAGTCCATTTTGTAAAATATTAGTAATAAATTATTTATGATATAATGCCATATTGAATTTTTGCACTGATTTTGTGAATTGAATCAAACTGTCTTAAAATTTGTTCAAGAGTAGAATTGTCTCACATCGCGTGCTGCCATGGCCAAAGATGTGGCACGTGTCCATGCACTCACATGATTAAATGGAATGAATTGATAATCAATCTCTTCCCCTTCCCGTACATATTCAAAACTCCATTTTTCAGTCATGCTAGCTTTTCCTTAACATTGTCCTTTCTTTTGATTTTCATCTTTTTTCTTCTATCTCTACTACCTAATTTTCTACTGTAAAGCTCAACTCATGCATTTTTCACCCTCTCAATATTGAAATTGTCATATTTTTGTCGGCTATAAAGCTTTTGGAAACTTCAGATAACCAAGCCAAGTTTCTTGAAGAAAGCAGTACTTGCTAATAGAAAGTCCGTCTTCCTCACAGTCTTGTTTTCAAGTCTATGAATGACAAAGTAATCGTGTCTTTTGTATTAATGTCGGAAGCAAAGAAAGCGGTCTCTTTTAATGGACTTCACTTCTTTCCTTTCACAAGGAGAACGCGGAAACATCATCAATCAAGTGGCTCCTCCGCACAGTAACGCTCGCTACTGTTATGAAGAAAGCACAATTTTCAATCGTTTCCACCTTAATTGAAAAGGGTTTAATGGTTAGCTTCAAGAAAAGGAATAAATTAGGCACCGATGGATGTATAATTAGTCCTTCCATCTTCATCATATTGTGAGGTTGTAGTGATGTTTGTCTACCCACTAGACAAATTACAAAAAAATAAATAGTTATAATGAGAGATTAAAAAGTAGAAGGAATACACTTCCTGTATTGAGTCAGTCCTACACAGTGGCGGATCCAGTGGTGGGGGGAAATTCTCCCCAAACACAAGAAAAAAGAAGAAGGAGAAGGAAAAATGAAGAAAAAAGGGGAAGAAAGGGAAATGATAAAAACAGTGAAGAAGTGGAAAGTAGATGACAAGAAGTAGCAGGAGAGAACTGGGCAGGGAAAATTAAAAAAAAAAGGAAAAAATGGCAAAAACGAAGAAGAAGTAAGGAGAGAAATGGAAAGTAGAAGAAAGTGAAGGAGAGTTTTAAAGTTGAAAACAAGCGAAAAAAATGAGCCAGCAATGTCAAACCAACAGTTAATTTTCTATTGCAAATGTTGTGTAGGCCTACTTCATTTATTTATTTATGAACACACAAATACATATTATTTTATAGATGTTTAAAGAGAATCTCTACTCAAGAAACTGTTATGAAAAGTCTTTTTTTCAATTATGATACCCCACTATACTATGCGGTGTTGGGGTGATCACAAAATTTAAAAAATATATAATTTTCTTATATATAAACATGTAGTGTAATAATTAAAATAATTAACCACTCAATACTAGCCTACTTCTAACTTATTATGAAGACTTATTATTAACATCTCAAATATGCGTATAAAAGAGCCCATAAATTGAGCCCATGTATGTGGTCTGTTAATAATTCCAGTTCCAAAAGGTTTTTATCAACTCTGCGGCTTATCAATGGCTAAGGACTACTATGGCAGAAAAAACAGAGTATTGTTATTAGTCCTACTTCCCATTCACTCAGATATCACCCTAAAGCCTAGACCAGTGAAGGGCAAACTACGGCCCGCGGGCCAAGTGCGGCCCGCGAGCTGGTTTAATCCGGCCCGCAACATGCTTTTGAGTACACACTAAAATCTTGTGTGTATATATTAAAAAATATATATAATATAATGCGAGATAAATAAAATATACGTTTTGCGTTGCTGAATTTAAAAATATATTATCGCTTCTGAGTTTGCATTGAGAGTTTAAAATGTGTTATTAATGAATTGGGGTAGGTACAGCTTACAACGGTACATCGACAGGGAGGACTCAAATTTCATTTGAATTGAATTTTCGCTGTTGAATTATGATGACGGATTCATAATTGTCATAACAAGTTTCGCGCCTCTGTTCACTGTTGTCAGTGGATAAGTTGTCATATGTTGAAACCAATGCATGCTTGAAATTGGTCAAAAATTACAAACATAAACTTGATCATTCAATATTGGCCTCATTATTGATCATTCAATACTAAAAGGCCCTCACATTGAAAATTATTAGTATTATTATTTTAATAAAAAAATGTTCAACTTGATTGTTTGGTCTGAATGGAATTGTGGAAATATTCTTATCCAGAACAAAAAGGAAGTAATTAACCTTTTAAATTTTTTAGTAAAAAAAATACCAGACGTCAGTGAAAGTCAAAACAACGAAAACAATCTTATTGGTTTGTTTTCAAACTAAATATAAAATGTATCTATTGAAATAACTATCATGATTATTAGTGAGACATTCAATATAATATGAGCAATTAATTAATTTCATCCACTTTGGGTGAGGTTTAAAATTCTAATCTGCGTCAAAATTAGTGAATTCATATAGTGTCAATTTTCCAAGCATTTCCGGGGGGAGTACCCCCGAACCAACCCCCCTCCACTTTGATAAGAATTAGATTGCTGAAAAACTGATCTCAGTTTTTCTCATTGCCTCTCATCAGTTTTGCCTTTCTCATCATTGCCTTTCTCATCAGTTTTTCTCATTCTTCGTGAGCTAAACAAGTAAAGAGTACCTACTATATTTTCAATTATTAAAGACAATCATCATTGAGGTAAAAAATTTTATGATGTTGAAGATCCATCTTGTTTCCACTAATATTTTGACCTTAAGTCAGTGTACTGTGGGTCGTCTGACGATGCTCTAGACAACAGAGCGAAACGGCCGTTACGCCATAACGTGAGTTAATTTCCATCTAAAAGTGTTTTTTTCAAGTTTATATTAAAAAATTTTAATTGATGACTGAAATGTAAACAAACGAGTTTAATGATAATTGATCAATATTTTTGGCCCGTTCACATAATTTCTCATTTCAACTGGCCCTCTCCTTGAAAAGTTTGCCCATCTCTGGCCTAGACTCTAGATCCTCACAAATTTATAAAGAGATTTCAGGTGGTTGTAGAGTAGTTTTTCAATTGCGAATAATGTGAGTAGTTTTTCCTAAATTTCATTTTTCATTAACAATAATTTGTGTCAGTAGCATAACTGTGGGGAAACAGGGGGGATAGATCCCCCTCCCAGACACAGAGAATAAATAAATTTTGGATTTTTAGTAGGCCTTGTGACATATTTTGGCAAAAGAGTCAAAGAAAATGACTGGAATTGCAAAAATGTGGTTTTGGAGGAATTATTTTAAACGTGTTCAAAGGAGTACCCCGAACCTCTTGTTAAAAGAAAGGGTAAAAGCAGCCACAAGGTACCACCAACAAGAATAGATGGTCAGGTAGATGTTGTGCTACACCCTCTGCGACCGCCTATTGTTGTAGAATTTCAACCTTTTGGTCGATTATTGTTATTGAATTACAATTTTCCCACACGGAAGACACTATTGGTGGACCACTCTGATGGTCTAAGAGTCTAAGGGCACTTTTGCAGCTCAGCGAATAGATTAGCATACAGAGAAATTGCAAATTTAGTTACACTCAGACCACATACTTTGTATTAACAGCTCAAATTAGAAATAATTACTTGTAATAATAATTATCAGGCATGGTTAGGTAAGATTAGGTTAGGTTATGTAGGTAATAATAAGCAATACCTATCACCCAATCTTCCCATATTAACTGTAATTGAAAACTACTTGAACCTAATTTTGAGTTTCTCATATAGTAACTTTTCTCAAAAGAACCATTGGGAGTAATATAAACACAGTTTTAGAGTATACAGTAAAAAAAACATTAGATACATGCAGATGTAGCGATGTAGCAGATGTAAAGTGCACATTAAACACTTGATTAATACTGTACTTGAATATGTAACTTACAAATCGAAATACGCTGTATTCCTTATTTTACAAATCGAAATACGTTGTATTCCCTATCTTATACATGCTACACTCTCTGGAGCAGTGATGGGCAAACTACGGCCCATGGACCAAGTGTGGCCCGCGAGCTGGTTTAATTCAATTTGTTTTCCCATAACTGATCGTAAAGTAGTTCTTTACGCACTGAAAACTGATTGTAAAATACCTCTTAACTGCTCGGCGAGCGATAAAACATTTTACGCTCGCCAGCTGTCTTCTTTACGCTTTTGTTTTGATGTCTTCTCAATGGTGGATCACGAAATCCGTGAAACTCTCATAACCTTAACAATGGCGCACTCTAACCATATCCGCGCATGCTAAAGTCTGTGATGTTACAAACAACACGATTTTATTGTGTTGGAATCCAGAACTACAGTTGTAGGAAAAATATTGTGTGTAATTTGTGCGTAAAGCTTCTTTATCGCTCTCGCAAAATTACTGCACGACGCTTAGTATGACGCTTACCGCGACGCAGTAACTGTTTTGGCTTGAGCAATAAGTCGCGATTTATGAATACATGAGTAACTATTATTCAAAACTAATTAGGTTGAAAGTGATTCAAGCGTTCTACAAAAAGGAGGATTTTCAAAAACGAAATTTGGTTTTATTTCAGTTGAAAATACATAAAAATGCCTCAAAATTCACAATTTTAAACCACATTTTCGAACACTTACATACGGGCCGCCACCCCCGCCCCCCGGCGGTATCCCTCAGGTATTTCCCCCCCCCCCAAAAAAAATTTGCTCCTGGTCTTAAGTCCTGCAATGGGTTAAGGGTTTATGCGCTAGCCTGATGGTCACTGGTTCGATACCCGTCTGACCGAAAGATTTTTCCACTCCCGTCTTTTGGGAAAATTGGAAATATTATGAGGTTGAGTACCTGTAGGCATAATCGGTCTCTCAATCTCTCAATGTTCCCCAAGACCGTGGGTAGGCTACACGTACAGTATAGTATCAGTGCTCAGATTTATTTAATATTTCAAGATAAACTTTGATTGAGAGATGAAAAGCGATGTAACGTTCAATAATAAATTTACTAGTTGGTCCTAGGCAGGTGTAGGTTATTAAGTGAGTCTTTCCTCAAGTAATTTAATTTTTATGTAATTTACCTATCATTACCTACTGTAACTCAATTCTCAATAATTATTGTTAGCCTACAAAAGAACAACAAAACAAAAGTATAACGCCCAACTTGATTCTTCTGTTTCTTCTTGCTCTAGTAAAATTAAATTAATCTCTAAAGAATATTAATCTAAGCAGATTATTTGCACATTTTTTCATGGTCAATAAATTACGAAAGCATAATTTTTTTTGAGTTAAAGCTTAAATTCACTGGGTTGTTTTCATAATATAACTCCGCTTCACCGTCGAGCACAAATTTTCATCATCTAAGTTAGCTACATAATTTATAGCTTCAAATATTGAAAAGCTTATTGCGATAGTGATAGTTGCATTGTTGTTCTCTATTGAATATATTATAGTATTCACAACAAAACATACTGTAGTAGGTACCGAGTAGAGGTCTCACGTAGCAGTCATTACGTCGCATTCGTTTGTGTCTCTTTTCTCTTCATCCTGGATTCAATTTTCAACCCACAACTGAAGTTTCACCATTCATGAAACCTCGACCACTGCGCACATTTTCTTCTTCTATTCTCGTGCTACTCATCTTTTATTTGTGTCCAAAGTTCACTAATGGGCCAAAATTTATGAATTAAATTTCAATGAAAAAATGTCTAACAGGAACAATGAAAATATGACAAGTTCTCAGTACTCTTATCAGCATAGGCCTAATATTTTATCATGCTTGCTGAGTCACAAGAGCTTTGTAAAATGGATCATAGAGACAATTTTAAATTTTCTAAAAATACTCTTTTAAGTAGGAATCATCAAACGATATTATTGCAGTTGGCTATCACATCCTCTTCCTTCTATGGATCTATCCCAATTATTTTGATTTAAAATTGTGTATCATATTCAGGCTTGTAATTTAGCATCGCAAACAATGTCGAACAATAACTGCACAATCAAGTGAAATCATCAAATAGAATGCTCGCAGCTGTTCGCTGTTCATGACCGTTGGGTTCAATTGATACATTGTATTATCAGTTATATTGGTAGGAAACTCTACAACAAGCTACCGCAGGTTTTAAAGAGTCTTGAAAATATAGAAATATTTAAAAAACAATTGAAAAAATATTTAATTGATAAAGCTTTTTATAGTGTACAAGAGTTCCTTTCATATCAAAATTAAGCCTCGCCTCAACTAATTGATATAGTATGTATGGGATCTAGTGTATAAGAGTATATAATTATTGGTCTGACTTGTCTTGTACTCCTTAACTGGAGTCTTCAAGACGTAATCTACAAAAAAAAATGGGAGTGACGGCTACCGCAAAATTTTGAGTTGAAATGATTCAACACACCAATCATAAAACCGTAATACCCAAGCACATCCTACCCTCTAGTCTGTTCATAGCCTACTCCCAGAAATTGAACATGCTTTTTGGAAGCTTATGAACAGATAACTGTACCCTGCTTATATGTGTATGAAGCTACTTTATATGTAAAAAAGAGTGATATTAATCAAAATCTTGACATACAAGAAGCCGAGGAGATTATCACTTGGTGAGTCACAATAGTAGTTTATTCAAACAAGAAAATAGTTATATTGGTAGGAAACTCTACAACAAGCTACCGCAGTATTTAAAGAGTCTCAAAAATATAGAAATATTTAAAAAACAACTGAAAAAATATTTAGTTGATGAAGCTTTTTATAGTGTACAAGAGTTCCTTTCAAATCAAATTTAAGCCTTACCTAAACTAAGTAATATCGTAATTATTATGGTAACTAGTGTATAAGATAGTATAATTGTTAATCTGACTTGTCTCATACTCCATAACTGGAGTCCCCAAGACGTAATCTACAAAAAAAAATAATAATACTTAAATGCAGAGATTCATAGACTACTAATGGATGAACGCATAGCAAATTATAGTCTTCTATCGTTTCATAAATCAATGTGAGAATTAAAAATCACTAAATAAGTCAAGCTTTCGTTCTAATTTTCTTTCTTGTAGACAGGGGTGACCACAGGCAGACTGCGTCATTGAAATTCTTGGGGGGGGGGGGGGGTTCCAAAAACGTTTTGGGGGGGGCGTAAAGTAGATTGAAACCGTGTATAACGAGACAACATTCAAAAATATACTACGAAGTCACCAGATAGAATGTCAATTAATGAAAATATATTTATAATTATTACTATACAATTGAATATGAATTAGCTATAATAGTTATGTTTAGGATTTGTGCAGGAAGTTATTATTCAAACTTAGCAAGACGCTAAGCGAGTGCTTTGAAAGTGGTTTATACAACTTTACTCTCCTCAACAGTTACTAGTTAATCAGCAGAAAGAGCAATAAGTCGATTTAAAATTATCAAGAACAGACTCAGATCAGCTACTCATAGTTGTCCAATCTAATGGTTCTAGCTGCAGAAAAAGATGTACTTTAGTCTATTTCTAACGAAGAAATAATTGAAAGGTTTTCTGTTTCCTCATCCCAAAGACAAAAACTGCTATGTAGGGTTTAAAGAGATACATTTAACAAGCTTAGAAGGTGCCTAGCTAACTTGTAGAATGTAGATGGTCACAGCCTACAAATTTAAAATGTTTGACTTCAAACTGTTGATGTTTTTCATGTATTTTACGATAACTACTAACTAATAATTGAGAACTGCTATAGCAAAACTTACTAAATACTAAAAATTCAGTAATTTTTCATAACTGTCTTTATTTTGTTTTTGAAAGACACTTCTTTCGATTGTGTGTTGTAAATAACTATACATGAAATGTGTGCCTTTTATGTACTTCATCCATACATAAACTCTCCCAAGATACTACACTAAGTAAATAACCGGTTGTTTAACTACTGTTCAATAAATGACTTAGTATTTTGAGTTTTTGTGTTTTACAAATGAAGTTATTAACTCATTGTTTTCACTTCCTTTAAAGGAACAACTTTGTAGAATTATTTAACCTTAATGTAATTGGTACACCGAACATAAACTTATAGGTATTTCGTTTTTATTGAACATTGTGTATTTGTAATAATATTTTATTGTTTAAAAACCAAGTGTTGTTATGTGTGAGACATAAATAGCTATCAAAATTAGCACAGCTGGTAATTTGTACAGATGTTTTGGCGAAATAGTTTTTTAGTTGGAGTTCAGAAGTTGGGCTGAAAAGATGGATGATCAAAAATCTAGATGTGATTGAATTTATTTGATGTGATTGATAATATTAATGTTAAATAATATATGTGAGCTCAAATGATGTTTATATTTCTCGATTATATTATTTGGTAATTATTGAGTATCCAAACTTTTCGATTTTTCCAACAATTTTTTTTTGTGACATCTACACACCCCATGAAGCAATAATACGTTGACATTTTTTGGGGGTCGCGTTTTTTTTACACAAAAATTTAAATTTTCGAAAAAAATTTTTTTATGAAAATTTAATTTTTTATTTGAAAAATTCATAATTTGCAAACATATTATGAACTCCAAACCATAAAACGATATAAATCAAATGAATAATAACATATCCAGAGAAAACTAAGCTTACTAACCTTTCAATACTTCGGTGGAATGAATACCAGTCAACCACTGTTGTTGTCGAAATTCCCAGCTCTTCACAAATAAATGTTTGTCGGGGTGGCTTTAGGTGCAAAAGTATTGACACCAAATAGAAATATTTTTCTATTGGGAGTCTACAATTGTCCAAGAATGAGCCCACCCTTGCCGAGCCAGTAAACCCACAAACCGCGGCCGCCTTCTTCCCCTGTCGCACTTTTTTTGACAGCAAAATTGAAGATTCAACTTATTAACAACTAATTCTGCACCACACTTCAAACACACTGTAATCTCTTTAAAAATATCATGCCTGAACAAAAATTCGATCACCTCCTTTTTGCTAAGGCGTACTAAAAATTTGAGGCTGCACTCTGTATCACACATTAAAAATGGCGTTTCACGTAATGAATAAATTAAAACAATCAGCTCTAACAATAATCGTCGATCTGACCAAAAACAAAAAAATTATAGCATTTCAAAGAAAACATATGTTTTTGAACTATTATATTTTTAGATTGGTTGGTTAGTTAACCTACCTTTCAGTTGCTCAAATCTACCGGTTGACCGACCAAAGAAAACTAGATGATTCCACCTAACCAAACCTAACCTAACCTTGCCTAGTCTGGCAGTGTTACACAATATATGCTTTACTTCTTTCGTAAAGTTTCGTTTTCGTAAAGTTAGTTTTGGTCGGTCAACTGGAAATGCAACACATATGGTATAATATTTGACAGATGGAAGTATTCATACGCGGAAGAAAAATAGTTCCATCAGAAAACTCTAATTTAAATGCCAAATAAGCGTTGCCCCCGCAAAATATCAGTGTATTATTACTTACTAATGTGTTTTAAGTGTGTAGGGGAAAATTTTTTGAAAAATTCGAAAAGTTTGGATACTCAATAAATACCTATTATTTCAACAACAGGTTCAAATTCTTATTTAGCTATTTTGCAATTAAGTTTATTGAGCAGAAGCTCATATATTCATTTCATTGATATTTCGTTTTTACCTTTAACCTAAAAATGTTAACTATGTAAAGAATCTCAAGAAATATACATACATTTTGTATATTATCGACTGGGTTTGGATTTTTCAATACCGTAGCTATAAAAATCTTCTTTTAGTTTTAGAAAGAATACGGGGTGCTTTTCTCGCATTTTTTTGGGGGGCCTAATTTATGGGGGGGTTGGTGCTAAATTTAGGGGGGTGCGTCATGAGGCTTAGGGGGGGGTGGGCACCCCTGTTGTAGATGAAGCTCACATGAGCCAGATTATGGATGGAGGCCCTACAATGCTTTGATATGCAACCGGCACTAGCGAACAAGTTTTATCTTATGCTAGTGCTGCCAAATTATTTATGTTTGTTAGGAATACTTTCTTTGTACATTGTATGTTTTTTATTGGCGAAATAAATTCAAATTCAAATACTTTAGATGGATTTCAAACCACCGGCTAAGTGCCTATAAAGCCACCCTTTCAAGCGCAGTCCGGAGCGCTCGTGACTGAACTTGATTTCGTATTAAATTTGATTTAAATTGATTTTGTTAAATTCTGGAATACTACTATCCATTATCCATGGGGCAAAGTTATTTTCTACTGAAAGGGGAAGAAATGTAAATTTCCTCAATCCAAATATTTTCAAGGAAATAATTTTACAAATCAAGTCGTTTAAGTTGTATTATGATGTGAATAATAGATTCACTAGGTCAATAATATTATCATATTTCTTGGCTGCTGACTTCTATCAATGACTTATCTTTTTTTTCTTCCTCAGATATTCGAACGTTCATGAAAGATACTCTGGCCAAAGAACAATTATCATGCTCTGCAGAGAAAGAGAGACTGAGACTGGTAAGCCTTCTGGAGGCTAGAGAGCATTCCCCTGCACCATACCTCGATATGAGCCCAGCAAAAAAATGTAAGTAGAAAAGTCATTTACAATATATTTGTTAGAAATTAGCGACTAATTGAAAGTGAGGAAAGATCCGACTTCCAATAAGACTAGAATGCTGTGGACTCGTCGATGTAATACTTCAATCTTTAATCCTGAATCGTTCATATAAACTATTTATTGATAAAATGATTATATTGTCGTATAACGTTAGTCTATAGGCTGCCGTTTTCAGGGACAAACAAGGGGGGATTTGTGAATGTATCCCCCCCCCCACAGAAATCTCAACCGACACTAAAATAAAGCTTTTTTGTGCCTATGGAAATGAGGACGTTTTTTATGTGATCACAGGGGTGGATCCAAGGGGGGGAAGGGGAAATTCCCCCCCCCCCAAACGGAGAAGAAGAAGAAGCAAAAGAAAAAGAAGAGGAAGGAGAACACAGAGAAGAAGGAGAAAAAGAAGAAAAGAGGAACGAATGGAAATGATAGAAAACAGTGAAGAAGTGGACAAGAGATGACAATAGAAATTGGTAGGAGGAGAGAGATGAAAATGAAAAAAGACGAAAAAGGGTAAAAAATAAGGATAAATTTTTTTGCAAGAATCAAAGATGTCTGGAATCGCTAAAAATGTGATTTTGTAGGAGTTTTATTTTAAAAAGTTTCAAGGAGTACCCCTCAATTATCTTGAAAGAAATTTTCAAGTAGCCTACGGTACTGTACATTACCCCAATCAGGGGATTGAAGATTTGAATGTTTTGACAACTGAAGCCATTGAATGGCTCAGGCAACTTAATGTAAATCTATGACCATTTATGTATGTAAAATTTGTGTTTGAATGTGTTTTATCATGCTGACGTGCCATACGCATATATATATATATATATACCCCAATCAGGAGCAGTGAGGGATGAAATATAGAAAAGTGGAAGTTTCAAGTAAGGTCCCGGATCTCCCATTGACGGTAACACAAGAACTAGACAAAATTTACTTTGACACATAACGTGGGCTGAAGTGTAAAGTTAGAAGGATTAATGCCTAGAATCACATGACATGTAGTTTTAGAGAGGTAATTTTTCCAAAATTTTCTCGGGTTGTTCCCCAAACCCCCGTTCTGAAATAAATTAATAGCCATGTATATTGCTTCAATTTATCGTTAGAGGTCTACTACTTCAAATTAAAAATTAATATTGTAATTATTGTACCGAGAGTCTAACCCTCCCAGCAACATCCCCTCCCCCCTGAACTGACCCTTTAGTTATGTTATTAAAATTTGTATTTAAAATTATCATAGGTGAACAATTAAATTTTGAAAGTTAGTTTCATTTCAATTGAAAATACCCTTAAATTTACGATTTTATGCCTCATGTTCGAACACCCCGGGTATTTCCAATTACCAATTACCGGGTATTACCAATCAGGTATTTCCCCCCCCCCCAAAAATCTGCTGCTGGATTATTGTGCCCCTTCCCTTGATAGACCTATTGAATGTTCAGTTTGGATTACGGGTCTGCTACGTAGGAAGCTTTAGCTCCTTCATCCTAGAGACTATTACAATATTGGTAGACTAGACTATTCCTATTATTCTAGTATTCTTATCAGTCCTTCCGATCCTTTTGCTTACGTAGGACCAAGAAAAAGAGAACTACTTTAGAGAACACTAAGAGGGTTCAAAAAGTAGTAATTCAGCAAAGCAAGGCATAGGAAACAGCCACGAAACAGTGTATTCTCTTCTTATTGCTGTGGTTTAGAACCCACCTAAAATAGTAGGTCCACCATGTTCCCCGTAACATGGCACAAACGGCGAGGTGGAACTGCCCGTAACGGTCTCGCCACCATTAAAAGCCATACGCTTATTATTATTATTGCTGTGCTTGCGGAAGCTTATTTTTTTGGAGGCTAGCCTTTATATTTAAATTGTTCATCTAGAGTAGCCTACAGACAATGAATATCATTGACTATACAAGAAGTTTCAACCATTTCTTCTAATTTATATCTCAAAAGTCATTGTTTTTTCAGTCAGATGATGCCAATATGAGTCTTGAGATTTGTGCATGGATAATGAGGTGACAGGTGAATGATAAGAAACATTCATGTCTGAATGAGATTCAAACTCAAGACAGCAGAAAAATAAGCCAGCCAGAGTCTTATCTAATCATAGCGCTCTAACCAACCGCACCACCTTAGCCGCCGTTTTGGTTCAATCAAATCATTTGATACTATTATTCACAACATTTAGAATTTAGACTAAAAACTGTTTTACTCATGTTATATATTTCCCATATATATTTGAAAATATGAATATAAGAATTTTAATAGATCGTATATATTGATTTTTAGGCGAAAGCGTAAAAGAAAATAATGAAGATGACCTCAATAACCAGTGCTATGAAGAGCTGTCAGACACAAGAAGCTCATTGACGTCGGACTACAGTCTTGGAGAGAAAAATGAACGGAACAGGATCGGGATGGACGATTTGCGTGGAAATCTTTACTACAACATCCCGGACGTTTTCATTTCAACGTATTGGGATGCTGAAAATGAGAAACGACGTATTCCGGTCAGTTATCATCACATAAACTGCATGTCAACTTGTTTTGGCATTTGGAGTAAAATGAAAGAACATTTTTTGAGAAATAATGTGTGATTAATTTTTTTTTTGTTGCTACATTTGCACTAATAAGCCGGTGTGGAAAAATTGACAGACTCGTTGATCCGGGTTTTGATTTACTGCAAGAGCAGCATCTTACCGACATCACTTCATCTCATTACCCATGCCCACATTTTAAACTTATGTCGAATCCAAATATCCAACTCATTACCAAAAAAATGCAATTTAAAAGCTGTGTTTCTATTTTTCAAACAGCTGATTGTTAATCAAATCAGGTTTCACATGTCTGATGAATAAATTTATTAAAAAATATTGATAAAATTTGAATAATAATCATCATCTACTTAATTGGAATATTAGAAATGTTGTTTCCCTCAATCTAATATTCTATTTTTACAAAATGATAAATTTTTAAAAATTCATATGAAGGCTAACCAGATGAATAAGAGGACCCGTGGGCTATCTTTTTCCAATTGCACATGATGGAGAAGTTCATTTCAAAATCAATATTTAAAATCATTTCAATAACCTATGTGCCCTATAGTAAAAAAGGCCTGGGTTCATTTCTTTTTCCACTTAAGACCTTTCATTTACAACAAAAATTTGAAAAAATATTTTACATGCATCGCTGCGCATTTCAAAAAAATCGGTTCACGCGTTCAGTGGTACAAACAAACAGACAGAACGGTCGACTTGAAACAGAACCCTCTCTTCATTCGGTCGATTATGGAGTGGCCGTAGCCGAGTGGGTTAAGTGCTGGTTTGCTAGCCCAAAGGTCCCGGGTTCGATCCCAGTTCTGACCGAAAGATTTTACCTCAGGCCACTCCCGTGTTTCGGAGGACACGTTAAGCTGGCTTAAAAACAGTCGTTAAGTCACGTCAGAGGCCCTGAACTTATTCAGGTGCGACTTGATAACTCTGACACCAGACCTGAGCCAGCCAGGTCACACGATATTATTATTATTATTCGGTCGATCAGGTGTCAATGATGTGGGTTAATCAATGCTACTGAAATAAGTCAGGGATGAAATACGTCATCCCCCACTATTTTTCCAGTTCTCAAAAATGTAACAAGCTTTATTTTTATAACCTTGCCTAAAAATAACGTATTATCAAAGTAAAAGATTTTTAAATTTATAAAATAACTTATGTACTGTATAGGAATCAAGACATTCAGTATGCAGCCTGAGCGCGTCGCAGTCCGGTAAGGGTTCGGCTGATGGCACTGAGTCATCGGAGTCTGTGAGTGGCTCCAGCAGCTCCTTGACTGGCAGTTCCTTTGGAGGTTCCGCATCAGCCACAACAAAAACGAGTACTGATGGTGTTCTAGCCGTTTCACCATCTGCACTACGTTACACAGCCACAAAATGCGGTCCCCTCACTCGCAAAGAAAAGTTCCTGTTCCTCGACCATCACAAGCAGTACTGGGCTGCACTGGTCGGCCGTCTACTCTACATCTACACTAGTGAAAAGGAATCAAAGCCTGTCGCTGAGATCAGTGTGGAAAACTATCAGGCACGACCTGTATCCACCAAGGAATCGCCGAAAAAAGACTGCAGTTTTGAGATATTCTGTCCTGGAAACAAGACTTATCAGGTGAGCTTATTCAATTATTGATTGGCAGAAGCAGTTGGACTCAAAAGAATCTTGACTAAAAATTGTTCACCAAATGAAGTGGGTTAATAGAATATTGCGGTATTGTTAATCACAATGAATTGCTGAGTAATCTGGTAGTTGACATTGCAGATAGCTGTGATGGATAATTTATGCGTCAGCCATGAACAAATAAGAAACCTTATAAATTCTTTGCAATCATTTATGCTTTCCTGATGTGAATTTGACTTGGTACCTTGTACCAAGGTAATTGAAAAAAAATCTGATTCTGATTTCTAATTATTATTTTGGTACCTGATACCACAACAAGTAAGTCCTGAATGATACTTCTTTTTCAAAGTCAGCTGTCTAATTAGCAACTATGTCATAATTCTACTCATCTTCTTTATTTGGTGGGCATTAAATTATTAATCAGTCTTTAAAGAAAGAGACCTGCTTTTGTCAATCAATGAATCACTTATTGGATTGATGATTTACTTTTTAAATCAGTGATTCACTTATTGGATCAGTTATTATCAATTTATTTTATCATAATTATCAAATCAGTGATTGGTGGCCGCTTCTATAGACGTTATGGCTGACTGCCTCATAGCCATAGCTCATCAGAGTGCTACATTTGTGATCGCACTAACATTTATTGACTCCCGTGTTGATTTAACGTCCACTTGTTGATGTCAGCAGAGGCTGACGTTCAGCGCTATGTTGTGTGAATCAAAGTACTCCTGTACTATTATTGTACGCAAATTGCTTCAGAAATGACACATTCGAATTCCGCCCATGATGAAAATCTGGGATGTCTTCGAACTTACAACAACCAGCCCTCGAACCCAAATTCACCATGTGCTGTACTCGACATTTCCATCTGACATTATGGCACTTGGCAACTAGTGTTGGTAATGATGAAAATATGGTTCAGTGCTCTAATATAAAACGTTAATTGACATACTCTCATCTTGTTTAGTTTTATAATATTGTCACAGTTTTCCACTGTGGGTTCTGGGATTTATTTGTAATAAAAACGACTATTACAAAATGAGACTGAGATTTATTGAATAACACTAATATGTCACAAATAAACTGAATAAGACAATTACTATGGCAAAAGCTTACAAATCAAGAACTCTACTTTATTTAACACAACTAAATAAATTACCAGTTATTATAATCTATTGATCAACAAACTCAAATAGTCAAAATAAACAATGAAAACTTCTCTAAAAATCTACTTGAAATTACAATTCTAATAACAATTACAGATCGCTCAACACTACTAACTATCAAATCTCAACAGTTAGCAGTTCTCTTATAGAATGAATTATAATTGATTTACATTGCATCCTAGCGACAGCCCACCTGCCCACAGAGACAGAACTTCACTCAGCGATGATTGAGAGTCTTCAAATTACAATTCACTTATAAACTCACAACACACGGAAAATAAACACTAGCTCCTTATTACACAAAAGACTACTGCCTCTATACCGAGACAGACGACGTACACTCATGGAGGTCACACACAGTTCAATCTTCAAAAACTGACTTACTCGTTCACACCAGTTACCTGCCTTTATATAGGGTCTAATTGTTCTGAACGTTCTTCATTCTTCCATCACAATCCATGAATGAAAAGCAATCACAATAGCCATTGTCCGCACGAAGTTTTGAGCCGTGTCCTAATTTGTGTGTTGACAAGTTGTAACCAATAGCCTTTGTTTCCGATGGGTGAGGGAGGCACGACCTGCGGTAGAAGGAGAGAGAGTGTGCCGCTACACACCCCCTCTTCAAAGAACACCCACTTTCTCCTTTTCTCTTTTTCTCTAGCGCCTTCTAGAATCATCCTTTGGCTCCTTGTCACTATATCTTAATTTGAGCAAGCTTAAGAGCTATGGGAATTCTATATTTTTCATAATGTAAACATTACAAAATAATAAGATGAGTAATGATCATTATTATTTAGAGCGTAAAAGGAAGAATTAGAAGGGTGTGATGATTAAGTTATATTGAAGAAACCAATTTTTGTGGACATTTTATTGGCTGAATGTGATGTAGTATTAATAATGTGATGAAACTTATTCAATTTATCCCAAAAGTTCTTCTTGGTATGATTTTATTGCTGATGAAGCACATATGAGTCTCAGACTTGTGCGTGGGTAATGGGAGAATAATGATAAAATCATAAGATGAACGGTGGACCTAAAATTTTAGGTGGGATCCGAACCACCGGGTAAGTGATAATAAAGCAGGTAAGGGTGTGTTATTTTAAAAGATTCATTGCTCCTTTTAATCGAATCAGTATCAAGTATCGTTATCAAGCAGAGATTCCCTGATTGTATAATAATAAATTCTTGACGTTTTACAGTTTACAGCACCCTCTAATAACGAAATGGACCAATGGGTAGCAGCAATTAGTCAAGCCGGAAAAACTGAGCCAATAGTCAACAATTCTTGCCCAGTCTCAAACCAGAAAAATCAGCCACAGAATCAGTGTGAATCTTCATCATGTGCTCGCCAGCTGCCATCTATCCCTGATGAGTACCAATTGCAAGCGTATGACATGCCTGATGCCAGGGCGAGGCCAGTCGCTCACATTGCACCCGAACAATACGAGCTGATGAACACTGACGCCTATTATCACTGCATCGACAATGACAATGGCTCACTCAAACAGGTCAGTTATCCAATAGTTGATAGCTTAAATGATCGATTATTGATGTCTGAAAAGTAGGCCTACATCAAATCAAGAAAGCATTCCTTCATTGAAGAAACTCATACTGTAGATTAAAAATTTAAATATGTTTGCTAACAATTTCAACCACAAACTAATAGCTTAGAAGAACTGTTGAGAAATTCAAAGTATCAAGATCATTTATCTCAGCAATCACTAGTTACTCCGAAAATTCATTATTTGAGTTAATTATTACGAGTTATTATTCTAATCATTGTTCTGTTTAAGAACTAGTTCTTTGTTGATACAGTTGATTAAATTTAGAGGAATATTGAGTTGGTGTCTTCATAAGTTAGTGATATTGGATTACGGTAATTGAATATCTGGAACAATTTGATCAATTCAGAGGAAAGCTTGTCAAAATTCATCTTTTTAAACTGAAACTAATAAAAGAATAAAACACTGTAAAATGTTGTCAATTCCACTTCTTTATCACTGCAGCACTGGACCGCGGTTTCGTGGCTTCACCAGTCACATTTTCAACAGTACTAATACATTGTTTATAAAATAATGTTAACTAATCTTCAAAAGTCGATAGTCAGTCAAATCGATATTTATGGTATCGATTATGGCATCAATATCAAATGTAAATAATTGAAGTATTAGGTATAATTAAAGGTAAATTAATAGGTATAATTGAAGTTACTAATCTTAAATTAAGCTTACATATAATGGGAATTGTTCTTAACTTGAATGAAAACATGAATTAAGAAATATATATATAGTAATGGGTTAACCTCTAAATTGTCTTAATTACAGTTAAAATAAAATTATTCAAAATACAGAAGATAATCATAATAAAAGATACTGATTATTATAAATTTATCTTACATTAGAATAAAGGGGGTTGACTCTTATTAATTAAGAAACAAAATTCAACTACATCTAGTAATGGATTACTTGAACTGAACTAACCTAATTTGAATATTGACAGTGAAAATGATACTGATAATGGAATAAATTAATTATTGAACTTAAGATGCATATAAAGGTAAAATACAATGGGATAACAAATGTTATTTAGTTGGAATGACAGCTGGAAAATTGTTTCTGGATTCTGGAAATTGTTCTGCTGATTTTACAATTAACAAATTCTACTTGTTCATTTAAACTGATTGTATTCTTATCTTTTATCAAATTGTCTATCTCTACTGCTTCAAGAATATTTAGTAGTTTTCCTTTCTGTCCTATGTGAAGATATTGGGTGTCTGTCTGGCTATTGAAGTTGTGTCCTGTTGCTATTAGATGCTCAGCAAATTTGGAGTTGTCTTTATTTTTCTTCCATGCAGTTATATGCTCTTCAAATCTCTTCTTGAATTTTCTTCCTGTAGCTGGCATTGCAGTCTCCACAATTTAGTCTGTAGACTCCACTCTTGTCTTCTATATTGATCCTGTCTTTGGTTGAGTTAAGAAGGGTCTTCATTATTGGTTGGGTTTTGAAAGCTACTTTTATATGTTTCTTCTTTAATATTTGGCCTATTTTCTCTGACTTGTCTCCTATATATGGAATAGTGACCCATGTAGATTGATCTGCTTTATTGTCTTGGGAGTAAACTGTTTTGATGGTGATATTTTCTTCTTTCTTCTTTTTTAATTTCAAAATAGTTTTTTCCTGATACCCATTTGTTTTTGCAATATGTAGTATCTGTTGTAACTCTTGATGGTAGTTGGCTTTGTCCAATGGTATTTTCACTAGTCTGTCCAGCATAGTGTGAAATCCTGCAGGAGCAGCTTAATTTAAGATTAGTAACTTCAATTATACCTATTAATTTACCTTTAATTATACCTCATACTTCAATTATTTACATTTGATATTGATGCCATAATCGATACCATAAATATCGATTTGACTGACAATCGACTTTTGAAGATTAGTTAACATTATTGTATAAACAATGTATTAGTACTGTTGAAAATGTGACTGGTGAAGCCACGAAACCGCGGTCCAGTGCTGTAGTGATAAAGAAGTGGAATTGACAACATTTTACAGTGTTTTATTCTTTTATTATGGAGTTCCACAACATCAACCAAAATTCTACAAATAAGTTGAAATTAATAAGTTAAGCACATTCGTAAGTAACCTATATTTACAGTACCGTACTTGGAAATATCCTTAAGATTCATTTCATGAAGTGGACTGATGAAAATCATTTCATGAAATTCACATTTGGCATGATTCTCAGAGATCTCATCGAATTTTTAACACCTTATCCAATTCTCAAATTTGAAAATTCTGGTGAAAGCTTAAGAGCTTCATATTGAGTTGATCCAATTTAAGCTCGGAGAATTATTTAAATAAGTTTTAAATAATCATGAAATCAGTACCGTATTACTAATATGATATAGAATTTCGCCTGTGGGAGGTGAGTTTTCTATTTTTGGGCTTAGGCTATCTCTGGGGGAGCCAGGACTTATCTTCTCCTCACTAACAAATTCAATCACAAAATACTCAGCTTCGGCTATTTTGTCATTGCTTTTTTCTGAAACTAACAGTACTTATTCTCCTTCAAATAATTATATTTAATATTTATTATTGCTATTCGTATTGAGAATAGAAAATGATATTGAATGGATTAATGTATAAAATGGAAGTCTCTTTTCATGGTTTTCCATTTTTTTTTAATTCTCAACATGAAAGAATTTCAAGTTCATGTGTGGGTTTTAAATTATTGACTAATTTATTTTTAATTTTCTGAGATATAAGACGATTTTTTTTATTGTTTTCAGGGTGTTTCTCCAAGAAACTCAAATAATTTGATCGAAGAGGAATTTACTTATGAAAATGATGATGTAATTGATGAAAATTTTTATTATAATGTAGTTTCTCCCTGTGAAAGTGAGAGCTTCTATGATACTATTCCAGGAGTGACTGAAAAGAAGCTGCTGCTCGAAAGAGAACTACAGCTGAAGTATCTTCAAGAACAACAGGCTCTATTAAATGAGAACGAAGAACCTTACAAGAACCTGGGCTCAAATGAGACAGGAGAAGAAATATTGTCAGTGCGGGTTTCATCTGATCAAGTGCAGCACGATAAACAGGATCAAGCTAGTCAACAGCAAACCATAAAGGAGCAAATAATCACAAAATCGAATTGTGAAATTCGTACTGGTCCAGTTTCAAGTAGAATCCAACAAATAATACAGCGAATTGAAGAAGCAGCCGGAACATCAACCAAGTCTCAAAAAGTTGTTCAAAATGATTTCTATGAACCAGTAGAAGCCAGTGAAGTAATTGCACATTCAAGAACTATAAGCAGGTGAAAGATGCCGTAATGTTGACTTTAAACAATACAATTGAACTTGACGAATTTGTGAAATTCCTCATAACAAAGTATTCACTTTGAATCATTCAGACTGCTTTCTTGAATAACTGTCATGTGTTCTTGAGTTTTTAATTCATATTATCGACAAAAATTATAAGTGCAATCGAGTCTACCAGTGAAGTCAAGTGTCCTTTGACAATTAATCAAAGTGCTAGTGCTATTCTGTGTGTTTATATGCAAGAAAGCGGAATAATCTTTATGGTTGTTAGGCATAAATCACAAGATTAAACAATGTTGATTGGTTAACATTGTCTGGTAATCCTTAAAAAAGATGGTAATATTCTTATCATGAGTTCATTTTAAATCCATGCTCTTCCATGTAAAAAATAAGAAAAACTGAGTATTTTTGGCAATCTAGCATTCTAAACTTTTAAATTAACTTAATAGATACGGTAATTGTCCAGGCACCCCTGAGAAAACATATAAATAATATATTGAAACACGATGTAGAAATAAAAACATTGTGCTTTGTGAATGAACACATCGCTCACTACTTGTATGCATCGTATTTTATAAATGAGTCTCACTTTTTAGAATTTTCAAAGTTCCCATCATGTGGAAAGTTTTTGGAAAAATCATATTGTTTTGGTCAATTTGTGAAAGGAAGTCTTCTGTTGTATGAAGCTAGTATGATTCCCACTATTTGAAATTTAGCTGTGTAAAGTAGCATAATAATTATTTGAGGTTCTCATAAACCGTAACTATTTTCCAATATCACACAACTTTTTTGAATGAATTACAAACTTTGGAGGGGAAATCAACTTATATAAGAAGCCATGATATTCAGTGGGGTATTTAATGTCATTTTCTAATATGAAATTCAAATTTTACCATTAACATCTTGTTATGGAACTTTGAATTTTTCTCCAAAAATTGAGAGTATTTTTCTCTTAGGTTGAGCTTCAAATTCAATAGTGTGAAGATAATCTCAAATAGATTCTCTCTGCTATCATTGAATACTATTCCAGTTGAAATTAGAGTTAAATGCGGAGTGATTGTCTGCTCGCTGAGCGTTGTGTCATGGTGATCATGATGTTCTATAACAGGCGCTGGGGGGACTCCGTTTGGAAGGCCACGATGACGTTATGAGCTATATTGTCACTTATCCAGTGATTCGGAACCCACCCAAAACTATAGGTCCTCCATCTATATCATTATTTACCTCATTACTCAAACACAAGTTTCAGACAGGTTTATATTATTATAATATTTATATATATTATATATATATATATATATATATATTTATATATATTTATATATATTTATAATATTAATAGACTGCTTTGAAGGTGCATTTTGTACAAATATCTGTGAATATTCAGTGTTTCTTATAATGTACTGTGTTCTGTGTATTGAATCATTATAAATCAATATATTTTCTTGATACTTTTTGATCATCCTCATTGCCTTTCTTTCCACCTCTGCTGCTAATTATCTCTCAAACTATAATTGAGATAATTTAATCATAAATTTTCCAGTTTTTATTATTAAAATTTGAGACTGCTTTGAAATTCTTCACTATCGAATAAACAACACAAGACTCCAATCTATTCTCGATTTTGAATCAATGATATTAGCAAAGCATTCGTAGTTGAAGAATTTCTAGGAATAATTTATTAAAAGCGTCTTATGCCTTTTGTTATCCTCAGTATGCTAGTTATTGAAGGAAATTATGATTGCCTGAAACACGAGAAATAAAACGGTCTCAGACCACAACATCCAATTATTATAGATTCACGTCTGAGTGGATGCCTGAGTCGTGGATTATTCATTGATCAACAACCCTTAATACTAGTTGAATTCCAAAGTTAAACAGTACTGATTATGTATCGCGATGTAGACTAGCGAGTTAAAACCCCGTAGTTATATGATACCAAATTTATTTGCAAAAGAAATAGAATAATTCCATAATAATTATAGATTCACAGTTATTCTTTACAACCACTTACCTGAGGCATTACTATTGATTTAAAAAGTTTTTCCTACGATCACAAGCAGTTACATTCCATTGTGCAATGACTATAGCATTAAATATTAAAATTCTTGGCATTGTTTGATTAGACTTGATTAACATTGACTTGATATAAAGCAGTCTTTATAATAGCTGTTAAGTTGATAAAGAGTGCTAGTATTTGGAAATGTATCTCCAAAGTCGATCACTTCTGGTTCATTTAAGTTGCCTCTGGATTCACAGTGAATACCATAAAAATTGAAAATTATATTTTCCCAGTTAAAATTCTGAAACGGCACTAAAATGGGGAAAATAATAAGTAAATTATCAACTCTGATTGGAGAAAAATATTCAGAAAAATCATTTACTCTCATTTACAAAATAAGTGGTATTGCAAGTGCTCTGGATTACAAAACTAAGGGTTTCAACTTCTTCATGATTATTCTTGTCTATTCTTACTTTCAGTTTATCACGTTTCTACTTACGACTACTTATACAATTTTCTCAGCCAAATACAATCTGTCAATGTTCGAGGTAATTGATGTGTTGACTGGCGCGATACCAGCACTTACCGCTCTCTTGATGATGTGCTGCATTTGTTGTCGCCTGGATGGTATAAACATTTTAATTCAATTATTTGATACAAGATTACAAAGCTTTCGCACATTTCAAGACAGAGGGATTGTTCGCGAAAATATAAAGATATCCAATATGTAAGTAAAATACTTATAAAACTACTTTTATGGTACGGTATTATTGTAGGGAAAAAATCATGTAACGAATTCAATTATGATGTGACCTTCGGACTTCGGACTCTATTATTATGAAACTTGACTCTATTGTTATTACTATTATTACATCATTCTACTATATATTGTTACTGATTAAATTTTGTTGCAAAACTAGATATGTATCAAAATATCTTGTTAAGCATGAGGACATAATTATGGATATATGTTGCATTAAATATGTACTGTGCATTAACTTTTCAGTACAGTACCCATAGATATTCCAACAACTTCTTAGGCTCCTCTCGAGAGAAAAAAATCGCAATGATTAAAAAAGCAAAAGCTAAAAGGAGGACTAAACTCTTTAATAAGCTAAACGAGAATAAGCTCAGAAGGTTAAACAACCTATAAGGTATAAAGAGACTTCTTATAAGTGTTTTCTCTTCTCTAGAATCGGTTGTATTTATCATGATGGAATAAAGATTTCCTAGATAGCATTCTATGAAGGCTAATGTGTTTAGCGATAGGTCTATGTTAGTTTTATATTTTTTGAGAATAATAAAAAGCATCAGCTTCATAGACAAAGTCTCCAGAATTTTCCTCTTAAAAGGAATATCATGCACTATAATAGTATATAATGTGGAGAATCTTTTATCTTATTGTAGAAGGAAAATTCCTAGACAGATAATCAGTCTTGCAGTCTTTGATTCACGTGCGGATCTGATTAAGAAGACTATCTCTTACAGTGGCATAGCCATGGGGCGGGCGTGCGTTATTTTATTTATAAATTAATAAATTAAATAATGTGGATTGAAATGAATGTATTTTCTTCTAGACATGAGTATAGAATCTCTTAAGAGTACGATTTAGAGGGATTTTTTATCAAACACTTTCCGGGGGTTGACACCCGGACCCCCCTTGTGATTGTGGGGGGGGGGTATTCAATGGGACCCCCTAGAACCCACGAAGGGCCCCAAAATCTTCGATAATCCCTCCTTCTCACACTACCAATAATCCTGGCTACGCCAGTTATCTTTATCATTTTGTGTCAATTTCGAACCCATTATTTAGGTTTTGAAATTTATTTTACAGGTTCATTTTCATTTACATGGGGCCAGTATATTCAAATCTATTTTTTTGGATAATCCGTCCTCTATTGAGCAATGATAGCAATATTTTCAATTCTATAGATAATGGGACTGGAATAATATACAAAATTGTTGATTGTTATTATCCATTTGATCACACAGTCACTCCAAATTATTATTTCGTATTGATTTACGAAATATTTGGTGTTTATCAAGTTATAACTTTGATGCTAGTCACCGAATCTTTGTTTGGATCTATGATCATAGTTTTTTGTGGTCAGATTGAAGTTCTCAAGTTTAATATTGAAAAGCTCAAAATAGATGAGATTCAACTACAACATGATAGAAAAGAACAAGAAAAGTTCAGATTAACAATGGAAAACAAGCTGAAACCTATTATCAAAAACCATCAGAAGTTAATTAGGTGAGTATAAATATATTAAAATTACCACCTTATTTTCTCAATTTCTTTTTTCGTTAATTTCAGAACGTAAAGAAATCGGTTATTTTTGGAATTGTGCTTTTTAGCCTATGTTATTTTATTATTAGAACTTATTGACAATAATTAACAAATATAACTTAAAAGTATTTGACTGACAAACCGGCAACTAGAAAAATAAGTTTGATGAGCGGAGAAAGACTAAGCTTGGGCAGAAGGTGTGCAAGGAAAGACCCAGTAATCATAAAATAAATAATATTTAGCAATAGGCTTTACTTAGAGAACTAGGAACAGCGAAAGAGAACCACACGCGCAAAAAATTGATTGTCGAGTAATTTGCTGTAAAATTTATCGGTTGTTGCATGTATTCCAAAACTCATCATTTTTCGTCAGATGATGCCCACATCAGACGTAAAACTTGTGCGTGGGTAATGAGGTAAATGGTGACAGAAAATATTGAAGCACGAACGAGACTCTAAACTCGAGACCGAAGGAATAGCAGCCAGCCAGAGTCTTATCTAATCAGAGACAAGCGCTCCAACTGAATGAGCACCCTCGTGGTCAACAGTTGTAATGGAATTCCGGGATTTCTTGTTCCATGACGAACTGTGTTGTTAATATTAACTTTTATGGTGAATTTAACAACTTGTAGTCAATTTTCAATTAAGAATAAGTAATATTCTACTCATTTTCTAGGCAGAGCGTTTCCGAGTTAGGCGAGTGAAGATGAGTTTCCATAACTCGAAAACAACGTTCGGCCAGGAGAGTGAGTAAAATATTACTTATTCTTAATTAAAAATTGACTGCAAGTCGTTAAATTCACCAAGAAAGTTAGTTGTAATGGGTTGCATCTTTCGCAAACGTTGCCAAATCGAATTTGATTAAAACCACTCCTCAGTCTTTTTCAGGTAATGAAGAATGTATTCCATCCAATTATCGTTGTGAGAATGGGAGGATGCTGCTTTTCAGTGTGTATGATGCTTTTCAAAGTGAGCAAGGTAAATATGCGAAGAATGTCTCCAAAACCATCCATACTTTTCAATACAGGTTACTCATTTCAATTTGATAGGCTTTTCATTGCATTTAATACAGATTCTTCTCTTTAATGCTTCTAACAATAAAACATTTTAGTTGATAGCGGTTAACTGGAACATTATATAACTTACATGGCATGCTCTACAGTCAGGATCAGGTGTAGATGGAAATTTATTCTGATGATGAAATTGAGGCAGAAGTGAGATGCATAAAGCTGGGCTTACATTATACAGCTCGATAGTTTGGATAGCTATATAGCTGTGCTATAGCAGAACTAAACAAAAAGTCAGATATCTAGCTCCCAAAACAGCTATTTGTAGCTCCACTAGGGCCTGACAGGGCCTTATTTAAATCGTGCTGATGTCTGTACGTCTATGCTATAGTGCTTATTAATGAAATAAGATTCTAGACTATTGAAACTTGGTATATAGCTTCCTCATAGACCAAATCATATCGGTACCGTATTGATTTTGGAGTTTGGCAAGAGTCAAAACTAAAGGCTTTAGTTTTGGCTAGTGAAAATCAAAACATTGGACTGCTGGTGCTGTTCACATTTGAAAATTAAAGCATTAGACATTACAAAGGCTGATGCTTCGTCCAATTATCCTCTTTATTTTTACAGTGCAAGCGTTAACGTTTTAATGTTTATTGTATTGAAACCTTTTCTTGAATTATTTCAAATCGTCGAATTGAAAAAATAAAGAAAACATTGAGGCATGATATAATACTATAAGATCTGCTGAACAAGAAGAAGAAGAATAAACAAAACTCTTTTTTTAAAACTGCCGATGTGCTTTTTTGTGAATTGGGAAGCATATGCTTATAGAAATAAATAATAATGTTTATAGAAATCAAATCAGTTGAATATAGGACAAATGCCTATCAACACAACTGATAATAATAATTTTTATTTTATGTGAATTCATCGGCTCATTGGATACTTTATTTCGGTTTATTTTTTATCAGCATATAAATAGTTTAAGTTTGGGTGAAAAGAGATCTGACACTCTACAGCTCTACAAGAAATTACAAACAGATAATACTTCTTGTTAGTAGCAGAATATTTTTACCCTCTGTTTCACAGCTTATCGATTAGTTATAGGACCGATGGGTTGACTAGTATCTTATCTCCAAAACTGTTTTCTATTCCCTTTCAACAAGATTATCATCTAAGCTCTTCACTTTAAAACAATAAAATTGTTTCGAAATAGAATATTAACATATTATAAATAACAGTGGTTGAAATATATTTTATTATAAGGTAACGGTAGTTTGTTCAGTGCTAAAAAAAAGAGAGAAATAGGAAATATCTGAAGTAATCACATACTAATAAGTAGATACGTATAGAGAGTCTAATATAACGAGTCATATAATTTTGCATAGATTATATGTTTTTGAAATCATACGTTTATGGTTGTTGTGTAATATATTGACACGTAGTTTTAAAATAGAAACCTATAACGCATTTTAAAGATGAATAAAATTGAAAAGTTCATGACTCTACATAAAAAACCAGGAATGTTGGTCGATGGATTTAGGTATAGGCGAGACGTTCGGCGCGCTGATGGACGCGTGGTGTGGCGATGTTTGCAACGTTCGTGCTCGGCTTCAATCAAGACTGACTCTACTGAGTCACAGGTTTTGGTAGTGGAGGGCTCCCACAATCATTCTCCAGTGCGACCGGCTTCGAGCCTGTCACCTCTGTCAATTGATATATCTCCTACCGCAACTGATAACGATTGTTCAACACTTTCCTTGTTACCCTTAAATTGCTCTCCATCAATCGCATTAAACAATAATAACCATTCAATAGGCTTCTTAGATGACATGGATGAGATTGATGTAGATCGACATGTACTGTTGAACTCCAGTACCTCGGATGCACCTGTTGCGAGATCTATCGCAACCGAAACAAGAAGTGTATCAATAAATACACCTACTCGTAGAGGGGGCTCGCCTCCTAACTTAGACGAAACCCTGAGAGAGGTTGAGCTGCAGCAGCAAAGGGACGATGTCATCAAGCACGCCATGTATCTAGAGTTTGAATTAGAAGCATGTAAAAATGATAAAGAAAGCCAAATGAAATCATATAAATTGCAGATTGAGGAACTAAAGAAGCAAATGAGAGAGAAAATGGACTGGAGTGAGGAAAATCAAACTCTCAAACAAAATACAAACGAGATGAAAACAACAATCGAAGTTTTAGAGTCAGACAATAACTATCTCCGGGCTAAAAATAAGTCTTTAGAAATAGAAATAGAAGAACTTAGAAATTTTTATTCACCAGGGGAAACATTAATCAATGATTCGTTAAACTCTAGCACCCTGTCAATTAAAAACTCATTTAGTATTTTAAATAGAATAAAAGATCACAATGAGCCTACCAATAGTCGAGTAGTAAACAGAAATAAAGAAATTCGCCACAATGATCGAAAATATATGAAACAAAAGAGAATAAATAATAAGAAGAGAGTATTAGTGATGGCGGATAGTCACGGGAGAGATATTGGATGGGACTTGAACAATCAAATGGAAGGTGATGATTATGAGGTAACAGTGCTTACTAGACCCGGATGCTCCTTCGACACAGTAACTCACGACATTAAGGACTTTACCAAGGATTTTACTATGGATGATACGGTAATAATTTTAGCGGGGACCAATGACGTAGTTGACAAAGCGGAACAGCCCGCTAAATTCAATTTTGACTCAATTAAAGAAGCGGCTAAGAGTACAAAAATAGCTGTTTCGAAAGTTCCATTCAGGTATGACAGACCTTTAATGAATATAAATGTTAGTAAACTAAACACATAGATATCAAGAGAGATTGAGGGAATAAATAACATTGACGTACTAGACTTAAATGAACTTGAAATTACTGACTATACACGCCATAAATAAAATTTTACTTGAAAACTTATTAGCCACATTTAAATTGAACAAAATAACAGATGGCCCAACTAGAATAACACATCAAACATAAAGGCAAACCTAAACTTATAAAACTCATAAAAAATTATATAATAGGCAATAAGAATCCAAGCAGTAAAGAGGTAACAGGTGGCGGATTGAATAATTCAACAAAAAAACTGTTCAAGTATTCCGGTTCTAAATAGT
Organism: Conomelus anceps; assembly: GCA_948455865.1. Lineage (NCBI taxonomy): Eukaryota > Metazoa > Arthropoda > Insecta > Hemiptera > Delphacidae > Conomelus > Conomelus anceps. The sequence continues at coordinate 59,140,547 of OX418217.1, read as the reverse complement.
AATGATTTTTTATAGGTTGCAATATTTTCCATATAAATTGCCAGGGACTCTCAAATGCAAAACTAGACTTAGAACTGTTCTTGTCAAATGAAGGATTAGATTTTGATTTCGTTTGTGTCACAGAGCATTGGCTAAAAGAGGATGAATTGGATGTTTTTTCACTGCCTGGCTATCTAGTAAAATCTCAATACAACAGGAAATTGAGGAATCGCGGTGGTTCTTGCATCTTTGTTAAAGAGAAATCCATCTCTAGTAGCCATAGTAGGAAGGACTTAATCTCCCTAGCGGCTGAGAACTGTTTTGAACTTTCGGCAGTAGAGGTCAAGGTTAAAGCTATGACGAACAAATCAATGATAATTTTATGCATCTACCGAACCCCAAATTCAGATTTTAATGTTTTTATTGAACTGCTGAGATTGACTCTGGCAAAAGTGAGGAAAGAAAAAGGAAAACTCTTGATACTATGTGGTGATTTTAATGTAGACTTTTTAACAAATAATATAAATAAAATTTTACTTGAAAACTTATTAGCCACATTTAAATTGAACAAAATAACAGATGGCCCAACTAGAATAACACATCAATCAGCTACAGAAATAGACTACATAATAACCGACTACTCACAAGAACTCTGTAAGACTGAGATTTTTCCCTGTACGTTTACAGATCATGAGGGAGTTAGTGCCGCACTTATAATAAAAAAATCCAATATAGAATCCTGCAGTGATAAGATTTCAGGAGATGGGGAAGAAAGAATGTTTCGCCTTATCACAGAGGAAAACATCCAGGCTTTAAACCATGGTTTGCTTGGGGAGACCTGGAGAGCGGTTTATGAAAGTGTTAGTGTTGAGGAAATGTTCAACAACTTCCTGTCGATATATGTTAATCATTGTAACGCTTCAATTCCTATGAAAGTAGCAAAGCCAAAACAATTTAAATTATCATGGGTGACAAAAGGTATAAAAATTTCAAGTAATAAAATGAAGACTTTAAATTTATTCCGGAAAAATAAGTCCACAAGAAATTCAATGGTTTTTATATTAACAATAACAGGACTAAAATACTTCACTTTTGAATTCTATTTCCAAAAATATAAGAAAATTTATAGCAATGTCTTGAAAAATGCTAAAAAATTAGCGGCAAATAAATTCATAGAAAAGTCTAAAAATCCAAAACAAGCTGTTTGGAAATTGATAAAAGCAGAATCTGGCCAGGCGAAAAATCATTCATTGGAGATTCGCATCTCTGACAAATATGGCGTAGTTAGAGCTGGGAAAAAAGCTGCTGATTCATTAAATGACCACTATATTAATATGCCTTCAAAAATATTTCACAAAATAACAAACCAATCTCAGTATAGCTTCCATACATTTTTGAATAGTAATATTCCTTCTCATGCCAGCTTAAAAAACTTCAAATTATTACAGAGCCACGAACTCCACCAAATTATCCATTTAATGAAGAATAAAAAAACATATGACACCTTTTATATATCGAACTATCTGGTAAAAAAGACAGCTTCATCGATTATTGAGCCATTAACTTTTATTTTCAATTCTTCAATGAAGAGTGGAACTGTGCCTTCCAAGTTGAAGCTGGCAAAAGTCACACCTATTTACAAGAACGGTGACCGGGAATGCTCTGAGAATTTCAGGCCTATAAATAATCCACCTGTATTTTCAAAGCTTTTAGAATATGCAGTTTTAGCTAGATTAAGAGAATATTTAAACCAGTCAAAAATTTTATCACATAGGCAGTTTGGATTCAGACCTGGTCTCTCCACGGGAGATGCTTTGTTTTCATTCATGGACCATGCACTGTCTTTTGTGGATGATGGTTCAAGAGTGTGCGGTTTAATTGCTGACCTATCCAAGGCATTCGATCTGGTGAATGTGGAAATATTACTGTTTAAATTGGAGTTTTATGGTTTACAAGATACAGTACTTCAGTGGTTTGCCTCTTACTTCCAAGAAAGATACCAGAGAGTGACAGTGGAGTCAAATAGGTATGTTTACCATTCAAGATGGTTGAAACCAAGAGCAGGCGTTCCCCAAGGTTCGGTGTTGGGTCCTGTTCTATTCCTCCTTTATATAAATGATTTGCCTCTTTATCTTGATCCAGGTCATAGTATATTATATGCTGATGATATCAGTGTGTTGTTGAGTGGTGATAGTCAGTCTAGAATGGAATTAGAATGTAGAAACTCCCTCAATAAACTGGATGAATGGCTTCTAACCAACTTGCTGAACCTGAACTACAAAAAAACTAAGATAATAACATTTAGGTCAGCTGATAATGTTGAATTAGAAGTGAGAAATAATAAAATAGGATGTGTGAATGATATAAAGGTTCTTGGTGTAACTATCGATAGCAAGCTCTCTTGGAAACCTCATTTGGAATTTCTAAAGAAAAAATTAAATTCTGCAGTATATGTACTAAGAAGCATGAAAAATTTACTAGATTTTTCTATGCTGAAAGAAGTTTATTATGCAATATTCCATTCACGGATTACCTATGGCATAGCTTTTTGGGGTAATTCCAGCGAAGTAGGTCAAATCTTTAAATTGCAAAAATGGGCAATAAGAGTTCTGGTGGGTGAGTCTATTCGGACGAGCTGTCGACCATATTTCAAACAGTTAAAAATTCTGCCTGTACCTAGTTTATATATATTTGAAAGAGTCAATTTAATTAAGAAAAATGAATTAATGTTTAATAGGGGTTCCATGGTTCATTCTCATAACACTAGGTACAGGGATGAACTTAGAAATGAAACTCATCACACTGCTCTCTATGCAAATGGTGTTAGAAATTCAGGAGTTCAACTTTTTAATGTTTTACCAGCCAGGCTTAAGAGACTTCCTTTCAAAAAATTTAAAGAGGTTTTCAAGAGAGAGCTAGAGGACTGTGGTTTCTATTCAAGCCAAGAATATAGAGAGTATTATAAAGATCCTAATTAATATAGCCTGAATGGAAATAGTAAATTTAAATTTAACATCGGACAAATCCAGATGCCCCCATGATGGGAGGCCAGTGGATGCTTGAATATCTATCTATCTATCTATCTATCAAATAATACAGTTGCCATACAGCAGATTTCCAAGTAAACTTTTTTAACTTCTAGAGCTAAATAGCTCTCGTGGGAGTTGCTGGACTTCTATCGGGCGCCTCCCCAGGTGGCGGATAGGGGGATGCCTCCTAGATATAGGTGGTACTGGGGAAATGAAATACCCAGGGTGGACCAAAACCAGCAAAACTGCTGCCTTGCAGACGGAGTTCAATAGAACATCAATGGCTAAGGGAACAAATCCCAAACACAAAATTGACTGCTGCCTTGTGGTTTGTCAAAGGCTAAGGAAGAATACCTGAAAAAATCACCTGGTCCTCCAGGTTGGGGGTTGGGCGTGAGGTTAACGGCCTCACCCCATAAAAACACATATTGTTGCAGAATCTCTACACTTGCCTCGGAATGCGGATGGAATTAATGGAACTAGAGACAGGTTGTCAAACAGGATGGAAATGGAGAGTAAAACGAGAACATGACTTGAACTTAGCAACATGGAATGTGTCACGAAATCGTTGGATGGATGGTGTTGTGGAGGACTTTGCAGGAATGGGTGTAAGAGGATGGCAGTCCAAGATTGCTGATAGAGATGAGTGGAGGAGAGTGGTAGAGAAGGCCAAAGCCTACCCCGGGCTGTAGAGTCAAAAGAGAGAGAGAGAGAGAGAGAGAGAGAGAGAGCTAAATAGCTGAAATATACATCTAGCTCTGCTAGATAGTGTAAAAACAGCTTTAAGTTATAGGACTGTGAGTCTTGCCAGGTGCGAACTGAGCGTCGATAAAGGGTTTGTGAGGTCCTTTTCATAGGGTGATATACAAATCCCCCCTCAATATTTTATTGATATCCCCTCCCCCCCAAAAAAAATTCTCCGGTACGGTACCAAAAATTACGGAATATATCGTAAAGTATAGTTCATATCGGCTTGTGCAAAATTAAATGGGTGTGAACTATCTATAATGATTGTATATTTCAGATAGAAGATAGCTTAAGACGAGCATAAGATCAATTTATGACAAAGTGCTTTAGTTCTGCACTCAATAGGCTGTACAGAGAGTTTTTTTTTGTTAATTGGAACGTTGTTGATAAAACGGATCTAATATTATCAAAACTGATTACTATCAGATCTCAATAGTTCTATTACTTCTTTATTGCAGGCGAGCTCTTTCAATGCTTCACAAATTATAAGAGATATGGCTTATTTAATTATCAATGCCATTGAAATGCTTATGTACCCGTGGTTTGGAAATAAACTGAAGCAAATGGTGAGTTAAAACAATAGAGTACGGTAACTTAAATAGGACAGGAAATTTTAGGCTTTTCTGGTAAAGCTTTGTCAAGTCACCTAAACAGTTGAAATAATGATGATGATCAATGAAACGCTATTATATCCATTCTTTTGTACTTGTATTCATAATTATTTGCAATATTTCAATAATTTTTAGGCGGAATTATTCTTATCACATTCATTTCTCATTTCCAGCTTCACGGTTCTTGTTAAGTTTCTATGAATGCTGAAAAGAAAATTATTATCAGAGAATAAAATTCATAAATAATTTAGAAGAAATTTGAGACTAAGGCTGAAGCCAGTTGATTAGATAGATGAAGACAGAAGGAAAGGTTTTCTAACAATGAAATTATTTTTTAGTTTGAAGTGACTGACAATTGAATAAACTGACAAATATACATAAACAGAATTTATTAATTTCGAATTCCTTTAATTGCTATTACTTTATACTGAAGACTACCGCAATGGCGGATATTGACAACAGCATTGAACAGCTGATGGGAATCGATGAATGCTACTGTACAAAAATATCAGTCACCACCGGGAATCGAACCACGGACCTCTCAATTGCCGGTTGAGCGCCCTTAACCTTAGCAATTAAAGGAATTCGAAATTAATAAATTCTGTTTATGTATATTTGTCAGTTTATTCAATTGTCAGTCACTTCAAACTAACTTGTGAGATACGAGCCGATATGGCCAAGTTGAAAATGAATGCTGCTGTACAGAAAGGTCTCCATGGTCTAGTGGTTAAGGGCACTCAACCGGCAATTAAAAACCTAGTTATATTGGTAAGAAATTCTACAACAAGCTACCGCAGTTTTTGAAGAGTCTTGAAAATATAGAAATATTTAAAAAACAATTGAAGAAATATTTAGTTGATAAAGCTTTTTATAGTGTACAAGAGTTCCTTTCACATCAAAATTAAGCCTCACCTCAACTAATTGAAGTAATTATGGTATCTAGTGTATAATATTGTTGATCTGACTTGTCTTATACTCCTTAACTGGAGTCTCCAAGACGTAATCTACAAAAAAAAAAAAGAGGTCCGTGGTTCGATTCCCGGTGGTGACTGATATTTTTGTACAGTAGCATTCATCGATTCCCATCAGCTGTTCAATGCTGTTGTCAATATCTGCCATTGCGGAAGTTTTCAGTATAAAGTAATAGCAATTAAAGGAATTCGAAATTAATAAATTCTGAAATTATTTTGCTGATTACTGCATACATCACTTTGTGGATGTTTCTAAATATATAGTGATTCAGTCATAGGTTATTTCCAAACATGTTAATTTTCCCCATTCTCCCAATTCTCTTACACATCATAATATAGGCTACATTAATATTATTGTTATGCATCTACTTGGTCCAGCACCTAAGCTATAGCTTGGTTACTTTCATCTGGCGCTTGGAAAATAACGCTGTCACCATAGCAACGGCTCATGGTCAACTATACTCTATTCCAAAAGTATCATTTGAAAGTACGGTGATGTAGGCTAGGCTGTAAGTTATTGTCTAATGTTTTTGAAACAGAATGAGACAGACAGGTGTGCAGTAGTGTTCTCCTTCCATACCGTACCTATTTATTGATACTAAATCTCATTTATAATATTGTTATGAAATGCTAGGAAGAAGAAAGAAGTATAATTACTGCTGTGTCAATACGTCTTCCGATTAGCGATAAGCAGCATATATGTTGTTTTTCCCCTGTTCTCCCCTCGCCTTGCAATCCTCCAGAGAGTTCCAGTAAAATCTCATCTGTTTACATAGAATTATCTTGAAAAGGCAATTACTTTTCTCATTCTTTCTGGAATGTTTAAAACATATATAAAGCAAAAGCTCTTGTAAACATTAGTTTAGTTGTGATTCGAACGTTAATGTGATAAAAAGGCAGCGTGACAGTTCCCATTTCCGCTCAAACTGTATTAACAGTGAGCGCTAATGCAAACAGTGTTATATGAACGTTTAACATGTTAATGTGATAAACGCAGTATATTATTATTCAGGCTTCATTAACCATTTATACAGTGACTTGTAAGTATTTGTGGTGTTTCAACTGTTAATGTTTTAGACGTTTATTTCTGAATTATTGAACAGTTATTAGTTAAATATTTGATCGCCCTTTTAACAGTTAGTGATTGATTTATAATAGAATCAATAGACTGATTGGAATAGTAATATAGCAAATTAATTCATTATTAACTGAACATTATCGATTTATTTGTTTCTGATTGATTTATTTTGTGTGACAACTGATTTATCAGTGCAAGTTGTAAGTAATCTGTGTAAATAAAGTGGGAGTGTTAATTTAAAGTGTTGCCAGTATTATTTTAGAGATAGGACCCATAATAATATAAACGTATGTACATTATAGAGTAAGCCGGAACAGATGGGTACAATTATTATTTAAATATACATTACTTTTTTATAGTCTTTAGATTTGAGCAAAGAACTGTATGAGACCGATTGGAGTCTAGCCTCCCCAGAGTACAAAAGAGCAGTTACCCTCATGATGGTACGAGTTCAGAGACCTCTGTGCTTCAATGTCTTGGGAATAATAGACCTGGATCTTGTGGCTTTTGAATATGTGAGTAATAATGATATTAAAAGAATATTAAGTAGTATATTTTCAAGTAGAAGAGAGAGTCTGCACCCGGCATCACCCTGAAAAAATTATAAATATTGCAATGATGATGCGAATTGATGATTATAGAGAAATAATAATACAACACTCTGATATGAACAGAGTGTTCATATATGTAGGCAGTAGGCCTATGAAGTTGTTAGAGGTACAATTTCAGCCCTGAATAATATATTTCGTCAAACTGTGAGTGCATCATAGATTCCACTATAATCACAGAGCAACAACAAATTTAATCATGGAGAGTAATTAATTTAATCTGTTTCATACACAGAAAATGTGTAAATATATTTCTTATCATAGCCTTGATAGGCTACCCCTTACATGATATGCAAAATGGACTTATTGAATTGAAGTTTTGGAGAAATTTGATTTTACATCATGTGTAATTCTAAGCCTGTAATAGGCCTACCTAATTTTAGAGAATGTTGACTTTCTTGACTGACCTGTAATCTTCCAAATGAGATTTTACAAGTCCTAATCATTATTATAATACCTATGTGTAGGAATTTAGAATTTAAAAATGAAGAAAATAAAATTAGTGAATATTGATTTAATTTCCTCATTCTGTTTTTTAGGGAAAGTGATAGCCACGAGCCGTAGCTGGTATCTGTTCAATCAGAGAGATAAGCTGCGTTCTCGTAGGTCCCGTTCGTAACGGTGACCGATTAGATTGGCCAGCAAAAAAGACACTGTTCTCTGCTGTAAAATCACTTCCCGGTGGTTCGGAACCCACCTAAAACTGTAGGTCCAACTCATCAATCACCATCATCCAACTCATTACCCACGCACAGGTCTCAGACCTATGTGGGCTTCATCCTCAAAAAAAAAGTTTTTCCGCCTAGTGTATTGAATTCAAGACACTACTGTTGAAGTTCAAGGAAAGAAGGAAGAGTATTCTAACAATATTTATGAAAAAAAAAAATGCGACCAATTTATTCTAGAAGGGGGCTTGGAGGTACTCCCCCGGGAATTGTTTGAAAAATAATCCTAAGACAGCAAAATTGAATGGCAGAGCCGTTTTCCTGTAAGCCTAATAGTTTAATAGAAGCGTTTAGAGTTATGAATTATTGGAAGTCAAGCTTATTTTTGTCAATATAAGGTACACTATTTTCATTTTTAAAATCACTGTATACATATTTTTTTAACAAATATTTTATCTTTTTACAGTGGAAAAATTTAAATTTCAAGCAGATTCCTTCAACTGTGAATTTAATTTGGACTGGTATATGGAGTTTGCTTGACAGTCATCACTGCAATTAAGGACAATAATATTACATTTATGACATTGTAACATAAAACTTACAGTCTAGGCTATATCAGAAATGTTCAAGTTTTGATTTTCCTAATGAATTAAATTTGTTTTCATTTATTTCCAGGCTGTTAAATTCTGCTACACCTATTACACCATGCTGCATATTATGAGCATCAAAGAATAAGATAACATATTAGAATTGGAACTTTCAGAATTTTTCAAACAGTATTGAACATTGGATCAATATATTCAGTTTTCACTTGATTTGAATAAAACAATTAAATAATATCTAAGAATAATGAAAAACTTATCTTATAATTGTGAACACTTGTGAATAAAATAAGTTGAATCATTTATGGGGTCTTTATTATGATTCCTTGATTAAAAGTACGGTAGAATTTTTGATTCAGAGTTTTATTGAATGAAATTGAGTTCAATTAACTTGCATGCAACCAAAATATCCTCATTATGTCATGTTTACTGTTTTTTCAAACTGCATGACGAGTTTTTCTGCACTCATTTCCCCATTGTTGCGACAAATGATGTTGGTTGGAATCGATGCTTTCCACTTTCAGGCCTTTAAATATAAAAATAATATTCGTAATTAATAATCAACTCAATCTTTTCTGGAAATGAAACTGAGCATTATTCAGGCTGGAACATCATCTTTCATTATCATTAATTGCATCATTTATGTTTTGGCTGAAATGTTAACATTGCTCAATATTGTTACTCATGATGACATTTAAAAAATAATATTCAAGTATATTTATTTTTTAACTAACATTAAGAAATTGTTTTAACCAATAATACTGTAATTTGAAATTATAATAAAAATTAGGTAGACTATACTTTTAAGAGCATAATATATTTTGGAAGCTTGCACTTTTAAAAACTTCAATTAACTTATGACGTTCAAGTTACCCCACCTGAATTCAAGTCTTGAGGGCTTGGAGGATGCAATTGTGTAGGTGAGAACTGAGCCTGGTACTCTCTTATTTTTACTGCTGAACTGTTTTTCAAATTCCAATTTCTTCAAGTAGATCTCATCAGAGTCTGTAATAACAGAAAATATAGAAAAAGTGAAATTGTAAATTTTTGATACTGAACAAAAGAAATTAAGGTTGAAGGTCAAATTTGAATACTAAAACCAACAAATACCGTTTCTATTACAGGGTCAACAATAACATTTTTAATGTAATCATATCATAGCTCAAGTGGTAAAATGTATTGGAGTGATAATTATGTTAATTACGATAAATATGTTTTGTTAGCTAGTATTGAATTTTAGTTGTAGAATTATTGCAATAAAACATGGTGGTATGTTGGTTAGTGAGAGAAATTGAGAGCTGCAGAATTTCAAATGATAGTATAGATGATCTCTAGAGCCAGCCTATATTCAACATGAATTTTATATCATTTCTACTGAATAGAAAATTGCGGTTGATGATCCACACATTAACATGGCAAATGAAACTATCCAAAGTGTTCAAAGTTACTATAACAGCTCTTCGTAATTGGAGATTACGAACTGATAATGGACATTTACATTGATTTGTAGATCACCATACTGACAAAATAAATACGGTACCATAGTATAATAAAACTATAGTTTGCTCAAATAGCAACAATGATTTCTGTTGGATCAATAAGACGGATTGCATCGTTTTAAAAATTGTACATCTATAAAATGTTTTAATGAAAATCAATCTATTAATAAAAATTATGAATGATGATGTTGAAGATCCATCTTGTTTCCACTAATATGTATTATAAACTTAAAAAACACTTTTGAATGGAAATTGACTCACGTTATGGCGTGACGGCCGTTTCGCTCTGTTGTCTAGAGCATCATCAGACGACCCACAGTACACTGATTCAAGGCATGAGTTTGAGGGTTAGTTATGTTGGAATGGTGAAGGGGTGGGGGGGTGAGTAGGCGGGAGGTTTGAAATTGGGATTATTTTGTCAAATAGAGTATGTGAGAAGAAGTTAAGTTGATCATTTAAAATGTTGTCAGGTTGCTGCTTTGCATGTTTGTATATCTCATATTGTTCTGAAACATTGAGTTTCATGAGATATACAAACATGCAAAGCAGCAACCTGACAACATTTTAAATGATCAACTTAACTTCTTCTCACATACTCTATTTGACAAAATAATCCCAATTTCAAACCTCCCGCCTACTCACCCCCCCACCCCTTCACCATTCCAACATAACTAACCCTCAAACTCATGCCTTGAATCAGTGTACTGTGGGTCGTCTGATGATGCTCTAGACAACAGAGCGAAACGGCCGTCACGCCATAACGTGAGTCAATTTCCATTCAAAAGTGTTTTTTAAGTTTATAAAAATTATGAAGCTAATATACATACCATCAGAGCCATAATCTCTTTTAAATCCTATTCTTGGCGGTAGGATTCTAGTTTCTGATGGGAATACTGAAAAATTAAAGAAAAAATAATTTAACTAGGTACTATTTTCTCTGTGACATTGAGTAGCCTATAGGCTAACACTTATTAAATTTTCTGCAATATAAGAAAACTATTGAAGTCACACACAATACCTAGCTCCAAAACTTTTAATTTCTATACAATATAATCTTCAGATGTGATTGATAAAGATGTGTACTAGGAAATATAAACAGTAACTTAGACCTTTATAGTGTAATGTGGAATAATATCTTAAATAGCGACTGCAAAAGTGGGTGTGGATTGGAATGGAGGGAGACAGAAACAGTTTCTGTTCGGAAAATAAACTATATAGACTACTTATAGATCAAATAAATCGTACATAGCTGAAACGCTTTCTTCAAATATTATGTCAAGTTACAAAAACGCAACCATCCATACTTGTGAGCCATGCTAACTGGGTAACTGCATATTATATAAGAATTGTTAGCAAAATTTCAATTTTTCATATACTGTACCGTATCTAACTTACGTTAAAAAGTTAAGTAGGCTATTCCTAAAATATTTCACTTTTGGTTCCCATTCCTATAGTATTTTTTTTATGAAGATTAATAACGAAGATTAAAGAAGATAGCTTAACTTTAGTCTTGAAAGTATATTTTTCCTACCTTATTCCTTATCCAATAACTTATTTCACAATTTTATTATTGATAGCGAATCCATCATAAAGACTTGCAATGATTATTATGATATCAAAGGGAGAACAAGTTTACAAGCAAGTACATAGCCAGGGGGGTCTTGAGGGACTTCAGTCCCCTCTACTGAATTTTTGAGGAATATTTGGTTATTCCATACCCCCTAACTACCCCCCCCCCCCCCCACCACACCAACACCAGTATAAGACTAACCCAGCAGTTACAGCTACACCCGAAAGAAAATCCTGGCTTCGGGCCAGCTTACAAGGAAAATATATTACACAATATAATTGGAAAATGCTGAACTTCCCTTGTATTAATGTGTTTGAAAATACAGTGTTCATTAAGTCGCGCACATCAAAAAGGTTGTGAATTAATGTATTTTATTTGGTATTATTTATTTATTATTGTTATAACTTTTATAAACATATATACTTATATAATAACATATAGACTTATTTCCAACATTTTATGTCTTATGAAATATGTTCAAAATGGCTGCCTTTTCATTAATACACACACGAATTCGTTTTAGCACGTTTGTTAACACTTTCTGGAATATGCCTACACTAATATTGTTAATCTCCGTTGTAATGTTCATTTTCAGTTCATTCAGCGTATGAGGCCTATTTTTATAAACCCTTCCTTTAAGATAACCCCACAGGAAAAAATCTGGAGGCATTAAATAAGGTGGATTTACACATAGCCTGCCATGCCCCTGCCGTGCGTTTTTGTCTGAATCACTTTTTCGGATTCTCCATTTACTATACTATACATTTACAACATGTTTGCGATTTACACATAGCCTGCTGTGTCCCTGCCATGCCTCTTCCGTTTTCATCTGATCGCTCTTGAGAGCGATTCGAGCAGGCGAGCGGTTCGCGGCAGTGGAATGGCAGGGGCAGGTAGCCGGTTATCAAAAAGGACCGGCTGGGCGCCGAGTCGGCGCCCAGTCGGCGCCTCATCGGTTATTTTGTATTTCTGATACCATTCGGGAATCTCCGGTTCGCTACGGAAACGTCCGAAGTCACCACTTATAGACACAGTAGCGGTCGCGATCACTACGTCCACCTCATCCGTGTCCATTTTAGCAACTGATGCGTAGGGTGCCCTCTTACAGAAGAACAAGCAACTATAGGCAACGGCATGGCAGGGGCACGGCAGCGACCGGTTATCGGTTGTCAAAATCACACGGCATGGACATGGCAGGCTATGTGTAAATCCACCTATACTGTTCAAGAAGGAGCACTCATTGCTCTTGGGAAAACGGCATGTTTACCTTATTGTAATCTAAACAATACTGCAGTCTGCAGACCTGTTGTAACCTGTACTCACAATAATGAGCTTTACATCTGTTGTTTATATTACCAGTGGTGCTACCTTGCGGTAGCCACTAAACTAATATAAAAAACCTATTATTTACAGATACGTTTATTTGTATATGCGCGACTTAATGAACGCACTGTACTTGCTTACCTGGATATGGAATATTGGAACTAGATGAATCTCTTCCAGCCATAAAATCTGTAATAAACCAAAAAGTAACTTGTTCATTAAACCAACTCAATGTGAAAGCTGATTCTTAACGTTTCGTAAACTGCTGGTAGTCCAATCAATTTTCAAAAGTAGGCTAGATTTTCTTATTAGCATATATTATGTGCTTTGTGCGGTAGCCCTTTTGCCTTTCATTTCAACAAACTTTGTCATGAAATAAGTCTATTCTTAATTTTGGAAAATCTAATGGAAAATATTTTTTAGATAGGCTTACCGAAATCAGGTTTTTTCGGAGGATGAATTAGCATAGGTCTGAAACCTGTGCGTAGGTAATGAATTGGATGATGGTGATTGATGAGTTGAACCTACAGTTTTAGATGGGTTCCGAACCACCGGGAAGTTATTTTACAGTAGAGAAAGTCTTTTTGCTGGCCAATCCAATCGGCCACTCTTTCAAAGAGCACACAGGAGTTTCATAGCTTTTCTCCTGATTGAACTGATACCTGCTACGGTACTCGGCTATAACTTGAGGTGGGTACCAAATGAAGGACTTTGAAGGTAAACAATTCAGCATACTTATTGCCGTACATACATGCCTATACATGCAAAATTTATAATTTGCTAAAGCTCTCATTAGAAAAATATGGTTTAATATTTTGACCTACTTAAAATTAACCCAATTAAAGGCAGTTTTAGGATTTTTTTACAAATAACTTACTTCTTTCAAAGATAAGAATACATAACAAGGGTACCAACATTTACAAGGTGCGTTGTATGCTAATGAAAATATTACTTACTTTTAAATAAATAGTTCCTTTTTGTCGAATCAGATGTAACATGCACCTTTGCGGCCATTGAAGGCACTGAAACACAATTGCGTAGAAGGGATTATTGGGGCTTATAAAGAAAATTGTGACAAAATTGAAAATTACTGAAATAAAGGACCATAAAATATATAGTATAGCCTACTTTATCATGGTATAATAATTTGGGTGTGATACCGAAGTTTGATAGCCCAAACATAATAAGTTTTGATACGGTAATAATAATAATAATAAGCGTAGGCCTATGGCTTTTATTAGTGGGGAGACCCTTACGGGTGGGTAGTTCCACCTCGGCGTTTGAGCCACGTTGTGGGGAACATGGTGAACCTACTATAAGACTTAATATTTTTCATAAACAAAAGTCCTAAATTTTCTCAATCCCAGTTTTTTAACAAAGGTATTTTTTTTAACGGTACCTTACTTGAGGCTCAGGATATGATTTTCGCCCTCTCACTCAAGGGTATAATTTTTCCGAAAAAATTCGAAAACTCTTATTTATTATTTATTTCTAATCTTTATAATAAAACTTTATAAAACTATATAAATCTTTTATAATAAAATTCTCTAAAATGAAAATCTCTTTATAATAAAATTTTCAAGGAACCAGTATTAAATTTCTACACACCCTAGAATTCACCCGTACTTATACTTGAAAGACTGGATTTTCAGCACAACCTGGTTTTAAAATTTACCTCCAATCGAAGTAAAACGTCTTATCAATCATCGAAAAATGTTCAAAATTTGTTTGCCCCCCCCCCCCCCACAATTTTAAGAGAAATATCGTTTTTCGCTCCTAACTTCAAATAGGAAGATTTTTCAAATCAAAGTCTCTACTATTTCTATGCTCTTTCTAATAGAATAATTTTTCAATTACTGTAAGCTTAGAATGAATTTTCATAATTTCCCTTATCTCCCTGTCAATCAATATAAAACGAATACCTGAGTGTCAACCTTCTTCAAATAGAGTATCTCTCACTGCCAATCGAAAGTACCAGAAATTTCCCCGAATATTTGCTTTCTGAATAAGCTACTTTTGTCAATTTTCAAAAATATATTGTTGTGGAGTTATAAGCTACTGCAGTTTAATAAACTTACATATTATTGCTTCTTTGTTCAGCAGCTCTTTACTATCATCATCATCATCTTTCACGAAGCTCTCACCTTTATTGATGAAAAAATCTGAAAAGAGTTCATTCATTTTGTTTATTATCTTGTTTATCTCCTCTTCCAAACAACAGTATTTTTTTTTTTTTTTAGGCTGAAGCCCACATGGGTCTGAGACCTGTGCGTGGGTAATGAGTTGGATAATGGTGATTGATGAGTTGGACCTACAGTTTTAGGTGGGTTCCGAACCACCGGGAAGTGATTTTCAGCAGAGAACGTTGTCTCTGAACGTATAAAATCTATTATCTTTTGAAAAGTTGTAGTGATTTTGCTCTGCAAACGCGTTTTGAACAGTATGTTGTTCATCTTTGGCGCATATGGGTGCACTGGCTGACTAGTTCTAATAAAGAAATCTGTGATGTTTTCCATGACGAAATACTTAATGAACAATCTTATATTAAAACTGACACTGTATTACACTTTTATTTATTGTTTTACTGACTTATATTGGAGATGCTAGAGGGAAGCATTTCACTTCTTTTCAACGCTTCTTTTCAGAAGTGAAATGCATCCCTCTAGCATATCCAATATAAGTGAGTAAAACAATATATAAAAGTGAAATACAGTGTCAGTTTTAATATTAGATTGTTCTAATAAAGGTTAACCTTTAATTAATATTATTTTGAAATACAGGGGAATCGTCAAAGCTTAGAAGAATATAGTAGTTGTAGAAGTATAAGCAAAAAATCTCATCAGTAAGAATTTGAGTTTGACATCATTAAGAGCAGGCACAAATTTTTATAAGGTATCGTAAGTCAAACTAGTAAGCGTACTCTGCATAGGCTAGTGGTTTCAAAGAAATGCAGAATTTTCGTTTTAGAAAATCCATTTTCAAGTCATCCCAATAAACTTGACTAGATTAATCCTGAGACAATTTCTATTTCCATTGTCTTTTATAAACAAATTATTTTATAATCACTCATTAAAAAACGTATTTTGTTTGATACGGTAAATGATTCAATTATTTGGAAATAAAGATTTTAACCACCATTAAATATTAATATATTTTTCTGCCTTGTTTCTTCCCCAATTAATTTCCTCGGTGGTGACTTCCTCCTGATTTTTTATATACTTCTAATTCAAAGAAGGGAAATGCTTTGATCCATCAATAATAGTTGTGTGTGTGTGTGTTTCTTTTTCTCTCTTTCTCTTTTCAGCTCCTATTCACAGACAAGGGCTTTGTGAAAGTCTTTTTGTGAATAGTATGTTTACATCATTTATCATTCATGTTGCTGTCCATCTTCATCATCAATTTCATTGTATCAAAATTCTGATTTATATAAAAGAAAAACATTATTATTTAAGTTACATTATTAATTAAAAGTAAATTATCACAAAGTACATTATAGTATTATTATTATTATTATTATTATTTTAAAAGTACTAGAAACATTTTACATTGTGCTTTTGATATGATGATTGTATGGTGTGATGTAATGTGATTTATTTTTTATGTGAACAATAAATTTGAATTTGAATATGATATTATGATAATAAAACTATATAATAGTTCTCTTCATTGTCACATCATTTGGAAGTTCTAAAATTATTATTAAGTCTTGATATTGTCACAACCACATTCTTAAGAGAATAAAGATACCTAGCCTATTAACTTCTACAGTTACAGCAATAGGCCTAAGCCTACATCATTCGCAATCTGGATCGAAACTAAGCTGATTCTCTTCAGACTGCAACACTGCATCAAATATATTTTAATATATATATATATATATATATTTTTTTTTTTTTTGAGGATGAAGCCCACATAGGTCTGAGACCTGTGCGTGGGTAATGAGTTGGATGATGGTGATTGATGAGTTGGACCTACAGTTTTAGGTGGGTTCCGAACCACCGGAAAGTGATTTTACTGCAGAGAACAGTGTATTTTTTGCTGGCCAGTCTAATCGGTCACCGTTACAAACAGGACCTACGAGAACGCAGCTTATCTCTATCTGATTGAACAGATACCTGCTACGGCTCGCGGCTATCATATATACTATATACTATAATATATAGTTTTATGATGTTGAAGATCCATCTTGTTTCCACTAATATGCAATATAAACTTAATAAAACAACTTTTGAATGGAAATTAACTCACGTTATGGCGTGACGGCCGTTTCGCTCTGTTGTCTAGAGCATCGTCAGACGACGATGAGTGTACTGTGGGTCGTCTGACGATGCTCCAGACAACAGAGCGAAACGGCCGTCACGCCATAACGTGAGTTAATTTCCATTCAAAAGTTGTTTTATTAAGTTTATATTATATAGTTTTATATATATAAACTAAAAATCAGAAATCCAAGGTTCTATTTGATTGAGATTGAGAATGGTTTAATATACCTCATTTTATAAAATGTTGCCTATCAATAAGAAGGGGAGGATGATGAAGCGTTTAGCGTTTAGTTTTGCTAAAGTTTTGAAGATCGTTCCCAAGCCGAGTGCACATTTCGAATGTAAGGTAGAATGATAAGATAGTGTGTGCACCCGGCTTGAAAGCGAAGCTGAAAAAATAAAATTAACAATACGGTAATAATAATAATAATGTGAAACCTTAGAATATTATTAACTGTAAGTTATACCTTTATAAATATTGAATCCATCTCCATTGTACTGAGCACAACAGAAGTAGCCAAATAAAAGTGGTAAAACCAATAACAAAATGTTTGCCATACCAACAGATGCAGCAGCTTCCAAATGATTCAACACAGTTCAGTCTTCAATATTTATAACTTTAAAGTGCTGAAGGCCTATTTGTTATCATTTCTAAACATTCCTGCTAGTGACATTTTTCATAAGAATTCTTTAAAGGTCACAAGAAATGAGGGTCTTTCTAAATAAGGGTTTATAATGCTTCTTACGTCATTTTTCTGGTGAGTGGATGAGTCTTCTCCGATATTGATTGGGTAGGCTACGAAGGCTACTTCAGTTGCACATTGCATGACTGTAACTGAAGGAAGTTTAATGAAACTTTTTGTAAAACAGTTCCTGGAATGATCGAGTTGTTTGAAAAACCTCGAGTCAACCCACCATAATATAGTTGTCAAGTTCCTTTCGTAACGACAATGACTTATTCTTTTGGAAATCTATTACAGTACACTATAACTCTAGCCTCCTCTGAACCGTGAAGATTTCCAAATAAACTCGAATCTGTAAATGACAGTTTTGTTGTGACAATTCCCCTCACTGACTTTCTCCTACACTTCCATAATACTAAGAATTCGCTGCACCTATCTTATTATCGCGGCTATCTGATCTCTGATGAAGGATTCTTATTGTGTTTGAACAGTGCAATCCCCGCTCAAAATTTTGGGGATCATGAATGAGTATTTGCCGACCTTTTGCAAGATTTCCCCTACCCTTCCTCACCACCAATAAGCGTGGCCAGAAATTTCTCAAAGGGAACCGTCAGGCAAACCTATCCCTCCCCCCACCAAATTATTAATGTACTACCTCAGATACTATCTTTCACTCCATTCCAAAAACCACCACTGCAATTCATTCTGAAAAATTTGTTAATAGAGATGAATTGTAAATAATACTTTTATCATAATAGTATCACAGCTGTAAATTATCATGTGAATGTATTCACAAAAGAGAGATGAAGAAAATTCGAATACAGTGCTATAACTTGGTGAAGGGTTCCGATAAGCCTACCCTTAATTGTGACAGACAAAGCTGTCCAGGGGGTCGGGAATCCTCCCCTGGGAAAAATTGGAAAATACTGTAACCTCACTAAAACCACTTTTTGAGCGTTTCTAGGCAAACATCCTTCTACTTCAACCCACTTCATGAAATGTAGTAATTTCTACTTCAACCCACTTCATGGGACAAAGTGAATTCTATTTAGTTCTTGAGTCATTTCCAATCTGGGGACTCATCCTCTGCTTCACCCTCGCCTCTTAAAGCAAAACAAAACAACAATTTTAACCCCCCTCTTGGACTGTCCTTGCTCAAGTTGGCTAGTAATAGCTTTGAATTGATGAACATCCTTCTATTTACCTAAATATTAAAAATAAATTACAACAGCTCAAATCTTATCTTTGGATAGGATAATATTTCATATATCATTGGATCGGTGATTGAATAGGTAATTGCCATGAGGAAAATGTTTCTCATCAATTATTTTACAGGATATTGAATCTGAGTTGAAATTTTCCATTCCTTTCTTTTAGCAAGCTAACTACCTTCCGAGTGTTATAAACTATTAGTATTTTTATAAAATAATTGAAGATCCAAGATATTTCAAATGGTTGAAATTTGGTATACATAATCAGTTGATACCCTGGATGCGAGAGTTAAAAAAGGGTTTCAAAACTGTATAGAAAATTCGCCCTTAATAGATGTTTTTTGAGAACTGAGTTACTTTTTCAGCTTTTCTTGAGAACAATATGAATGAAAATGTAGAAATTTTATATTTTAAAATTATATAAAAATTATATTTAAAAAAAAAAAAATATATATATATAACTAGACACACGCTAATGAAGACTTTTGAAAAATTTTCCAAAATTGACGTTATTCCTTTGAAAACTGAGTGATCATTTTTCGGCATTTCTCAAGTAAGCTACTACGTAGATCAAGAAACAAAAGGCAAAGGCTATAAATAATGCTTGATATCCAGGTTCATTTAAGACTAGATGAGTTGCAAGTAAGTTTTCGAAATTTTCCTATAGAAGGTGCAACAATTGATATTTTTAAATATTGTATGAATTTCCCTTTCCCGTCAATGGGTCTAGTCGGACGGGTAAGGCGAGCGAAACGAGCCTGCCGGTTATTCAATGATAAGAAATAATATTATTCTATAGCCGATATTATTACTATAAATCTTCTATTCTACTGTAGATTTCAAACTAGGACTGGACAAATCGAGATGGAGAGTCGCTAATCAAACAAACAATTGAGTGACTGATAAAAGTAAACTTCACAGGAAACTGGACCCTAGACTGGAACGAGAACAAGATTTATTCCAGTCAAAAACAGAAAAAGTATGATTGCTTGGCATGAGGCGAATAAATAAAAATTAATTTTAAAGTTCTCTTTTTTTGTTCAAAACAAGAAACTAGCAAAATAAGATGGAGAGCTAATCAGCAATACATAATGTTGAAAAACTGTTTTTGAAACTGGAGTGAGAAAATGCAGAAGTACCGGTACTCACAGCTTCATTAAATAATGTGAATCGCGACTCAATTCATGACGATAGACGACTTCTATTCCTGGAAAAACTGAGTTGTATTTCAATAAATTAATGTGACTTCAACTTCCTGACTACAGACAGGCAACATAGAGCTATCGAACTCTAGGCAGTTGAATAAAAGGCTATAGGATTGGTCTGTTTGGAATTAATTTTAATATAAGGTACTCCAAGGCTTAAGTTAACTACTGTGCTTATTGAGTTATTTTCTATGAAATACGCAAAAAAGGCAAAAAGAATGCGTTTTTAAGATTGAAAGGTGTGAGCTTGGTTATTGATTGCGGATAACGCACCCAGAATTCATAAAATCTGAATTTAAATTGGATTAAAACACATAAGAATAGCAAGTAGAAAGCACCCCTGCAAAATTAGTGTACTTTGATTCAATAAAACTCGACTTTATAAACTTTGGGAGCGTTCTTAACTACATTGAGTACATTCTTATTTCATTTTAAAAATGAACTCACAAGGCCTTCAATAAAATACTTGTTTTTTTATCATTTTGTGAATTTTTGTAAAATATCACACCTATTTAGAGATTGGTTAATTCGCGTTCAGGCTGGCATTTTTCGTTCACTTCATTACCCACATACAAGTCTCAGAATGATGTGGGCATCATAAAAATTCATGGTGTAGTAAATTTTGCAGCACGTTCCAGCTAATTTTACATTGATACAATTAAATTTACACCACCTACATGAAGGCCTTAGAGATTTCTGAATGAATGATGGGAATAGCTACCCATAGCTGCCCTCTTTATTTCTGAATTAAAGCGTTTCCAAACCTGAACTCATGTGAATTTTTTTTTATCTTTTTTCTTTCGCAGTCTGGCAGAATTATCTTGAACTCCTAAAACAGTGTATAAAAAATATGCTTGATGGACACATTTTGTTTCCCTATAGCTAATACACTTACTTTAAAAAGTCAAGTAATGAACCCCCGCCCCTCCATAAAGAACTTTATCTGGCAATAATCTTGTAAAAAGAGGACTGCAAAATCCCAGTTTTATTGAAAGTCATAATAATTTTTATACATTTAACATATTCCAGTATTAGTGAATAGTTAGATGCGAATCCAAGAGATTACACAAAAATAAAAGAGAAGTTTATTGTATTTTAGAAGGTTCTCTCTGGTGCCATTCAGTGTCCTTTCCCCTAGCTTCCACAACTTTTTCATTGAATGGTTTTCAGTTGGCCTACACTAGAATTTTATCATTAAATTGAAAAGACAATTCAAATTAGTTGTACAGATACTTTTGAGTATATAGTAGGCAACTGTAGGCTTTTCTTATATTACATAGGCCTACAGCAGGGGCTCTCAACATTTCAAGCTCTGTGCCCCTCTGTGAACACTGATGTGAGTTTACACCTCCCCCACCTCACAAAATGTAATTTTTTTGGACGATGAAGCCCACATAGGTCTGAGACCTGTGCGTGGGTAATGAGTTGGATGATGGTGATTGATGAGCTGTACCTACAGTTTAAGGTGGGTTCCGAACGACCAGTAAGTGATTTTACAGCAGAGAACAGTGTCTTTTTGCTGGCCAATGTAATTGGTCACCCTTACAAAGAGTGCCTAGGAGAACGCAGCTTATCTCTATTTGATTGAACAGATACCTGGTACGGCTCACGGCTATCACTTCCCAAATGAGTAATTCAAGTAGTGCAATCGAATTATGAAGCCGAAGCTGGTTATTAAATGAAAATATAGATAATTTCATTCACAAAATTTAGTATTACTACACATATCTGGATTAAGAGCATATGATCATTAGAGCAGATTAAATAAAATAATTAAATACAGACCAAATATTATTTGAGGTGATTTATAATCTAGGTGAAGTTGGCACGTGATACCAGCAACTTTCACATTATTAATGAGAGGGCTGGCAATGTTTTTCCTTTACAAGTTTTTGAGTGTTGGATTGTAACAAAAAAGTGCGATAACGTAGAAAATGTTTACATGTGACCACAAAATTGAGTAAATTTCAGTTAGTTTTACTTTTCAATCATTTTTTTTTCACAAGTTAGTTTGAAGTGACTGACAATTGAATAAACTGACAAATATACATAAACAGAATTTATTAATTTCGAATTCCTTTAATTGCTATACTGACTGAAGACTTATACTGAAGAGGAGCCGATATGGCCAAGTTAAAAATGAATGCTGCTGTGCAGAAAGGTCTCCATGGTCTAGTGGTTAAGGCGCCCGACCGGTAATTGGGAGGTCCGTGGTTCGATTCCCGGTGGTGACTGATATTTTTGTACAGTAGCATTCATCGATTTCCATCAGCTATTCAATACTGTTGTCAATATCCGCATTGCGGAAGTATTCAGTATAAACTAATAGCAATTAAAGGAATTCGAAATTAATAAATTCTGTTCATTTTTTTTGTAAAACAACTCATGCCTCCCTTGAAATTCTTTTACACCCCCCCCCAGGTTGAGAACCCCTGACATACAGGAACTAACTATGAAAAGTGGTTCTTAAACGAACGATTCATGAAAACAATGATTCATTAAATTTGAGATTTCACTTTAGCCAATTTATAAACTTTATTTAAATAATTACTTGTATAAAATTACAGTTTTTGAGCCTCAAATCAAGTTCACAGCATCGAAAATCACAAATTTTCCCCATAATGTGGACGAAAATGAATTTTAACTGGGTATTATATTTCTCGGTTCAATGTTGCAAAAAAAACTTAATTCCTACTGTGGATAAGGAAACTATTTTTGGGTATTTAAAATATCATTTTGATGTAACAATCTCCACTGCTGATATCATAAGAAACATTAAATGAAGTGAAGAATTCATAGATTTGTTGAATGAATTTGATAACACTGAGTATTATAAAGTAAATCGGTACAGTTCAAAGGTCAAATAATAATAATTAAAAAACCCTGTGTTGTGTTGTGTCAGGGTTCAGACTAACATGATCACAAATACTGTGATTGATAAGAACCCAATAATGTAGCTTTGATCTTTCCTGGAGCCTTATTATAGGCCCTAGTACTAAGTAGGCTACTTAAATTTAAATTGATTCTTTTCTTGATTGAACTGAAAGTTTCAACTATTGCAGTGCTTCATATTGAGGTAGAAGTAGATAATCCCCATTTTTTTTTTTTTAGATGCATGGTACATTTATTCAGCTATTTATTTTTGTGACTTGTTTTATGATTAATCTTGACGTTTATTTTGTTGTTTCTATTTTTAAATACCAATAGTGTTAATTTTGAGGGGCAAAGAAGAGCCACAGAAATAAATGATTGTGTTTTTGTCAAATTTGTAATTTCAATTGCTAGAATAGTTTTCATTTGAATAAGTTTTTGGTATCTCCTACATTGTATGAAACCGAGGTCTTTCCATTAGTGTGTTACCTAAACTAGTTGGAAAAGAAAAAGGCATACGGCAATGTTATTAGAAAAAGAATTTTGTTTTAATAATACAAATAGAATAATGTACAAATTAGTGTAAATTATGTATAAATAAATGTGTAAATTATATGTAAATATGTGTGTAAATTATTTATAAAAGTGTGTATCTAAAATGTTTTCCAAAAATCCGACTCATATATACCAATGAAAAATGTATTTCAATAATAGAGTGATATAATGTTCTCTAATTTTAAACTATTTTTTGAATTTTGGAAAGGAACAGTTTTGGGATGAAACCCTGTTATTTATCTTCCAACAACGGCACTTAAGATCAATAGCTGAATAAATGTACCATGCATCTAAAAAAAAAATGGGGATTATCTACTTCTACCTCAATATGAAGCACTGCAATAGTTGAAACTTTCAGTCATAAATGGTAGAACCATAAGAACTTAATGGTAATCAGGATGATCTCAAAGCAGAACCTACAAATTATACAAATTCAGTGCTCGTATTATTAGCCTATACTCGGCTCGTGTATAATTATGATAATAGTAATACTGTGTTACCTTTGAAGAAATCGTACTGGAGATATAAGAGTATGCCAATAAGACACACTTCATTAGACTTGAGTCTTGTCCAGGTGCAGTGGCGTAGCCAGGGGGGGCCCATGGGGCCCGGCCCCTCTCCCCCCCCCCCCGAAATTTCAGAAATAAAAAATTCTCAAATAACTATTAGATAAAGACTTATTAAAGCCGAAGGGTTCTATCTGTTTTGTTGTATTATAACGAACAGATTACAGAAACACTGTTTGTGTAATGGAATATAGCTACAGTTATAGTCAGATTAATGCATTTTTCAAATTTTTCCTCAATAGTTACTCATAGAGAAACTTGTTAGGTGCTCAAATGGATAATTTTGATTTAAAATGAGCTACGAAATCGAATAAAACATGTTAGAAAACTGTGACTACCATAATTATTTATTTATTACATTAAATAAAATGCAATTTTCAAGTTTGAAGTGGATTAACTTTGTTAATTATTGATAAATCACCTTTTTGAATAAACTCATCTTGTAGAAAATTAAGTTTTGAAGTTAAAATTCAGTATAACCCACTAGCCTGAACACACCCAAAGTTCATAAAATCGGGATTTTATAAATGAAAACACACAAATAAATGCAAGTTCTATGCAAGCGTGTAAAATCAGTGTGCTATGATAACAAAATTCCGATTTCATGAACTTTGGGTTGGTTGCGTTTTAGGCTAATGACATAAAATATATGAAACTCATAATAATTAGTATTAATTTTGAGATTCAGTACATAAGTTAAGTATGATTAGTTCCAATTCAAGGGTTTTGACTCAAAATAGTCACAGATATCGGTATATCAAACTTTATCATTTCAAACCTGGCCACCTAGGTTCTTGGGTAGTAATTTTTCAAAACTTTCTTTTGAACTTTAAAGCCTAACAAGTTGTCTAGATTAGCTTTTCACACCACTAAATTTAAAAAAAAATCCGGACCGTCCTATACCCCTTGGTGAGCCCCGAGCCCCCCCCCCCCCAAATTTGATCCTGGCTAGCCACTGCCCACCCCCCCTTGGTGAGCCCCCCCCCCCCGAAATCTAATCCTGGCTACGCCACTGTCCAGGTGTAAAATTATAATCTTAGAAATATATGAGTGTGTGGGTCAGTGGGTGTAAAAATATGAAATGAGGGGTCTATAAAAGCAAAACCCGGCAAATGACATTCTTTTAAATTTCTTTTTTAAAATCAGCCGCATATATAATGGAATAATCAGTTAGAAGCAAAACTAGACTTTTCGTATACTTTTTCAATGTTTAAATATGTATCAAGCTATTTCTTTTTTAAAATCAGCCGCATATATAATGGAATAATCAGTTAGAAGCAAAACTAGACTTTTCGTATACTTTTTCAATGTTTAAATATGTATCAAGCTGTGAGAAACAAATGCAATAGGCCAATCAGAAGAGAGGAATTGGACATGTGACCACTTGTAGCTATCAGTTTTCTGCTTGAACAAAAAAAAAAAAAAAAAAAAAGGGGGGTTTGTTTATAGTAAACAAAGTGCTGTTACTAAAGTAAAATGTTAATATTTGTGCCTTATTAATAAATTCATAATTTGGTGAAATTAATGTTTTGTTTGTTTGAGACTAGCGATTATATAGAAGCAAAAACCGACTAGTGAAATTATATAGTTGGGAGCACAAACCGACAATTACAGCGGTTGTTAGCTAAACCAGACAAATGCAAAATTAAATTCAAATTCCTGATTTTCCTATTGAATCTTTTTTTATAGGCCCCGTTTCATTGTTTTCAGTGCACTCCAACGATTTTATAGAAAAAAATCGTAGAAATATCTCAAAACGGGGGTCAAGCTAAACGTTTTGAAGCTCCTGAAAAGTTTGAGTTTTTGCATTTGTTTGTTTTTGCTTTTAAGCCCCTCATTAATTGTAGTTAAAAACCATCATTTGTTTTAGCCTACTAACCAAAATATACTTGAGTTGGTGGGTAAAAAGTTGAGTAAGAACCTGAAAAGGTTTCCAAAATCCTTTACTAGCCTATATATTTTTAACGAGCTTCTCTAGTAAACTGCATCAATATAATTATTTATTTAATATTATACGCTTGCTATCGGGACCTATTTAAAATACCTTTATCATCAGATGATAACATTCTTCAAATGATAATCACCCAATTGTATTAATAGGAAGTTATATAATTAGATAGCCTACAGACTGCTATTGTAAGCAAGCTAGCCTATCTATAGTGAGTCGCTGTTGAACTGGTACTTTTCTCAGATGTGGAATGATCTAGTAAATAGCATTTCTCAAATAAGAGTGTTGATTCATTTTGTAATTAATCCAATACTAAAGTTGCTAAAGTAGGCTCTAAAACTATTATTTTATCGTTGGAACAAACAAGATTGTAGTTTAAAAACTACCAGTCTATGGTTCAAACAACAAGGTGGAACCTGTACTGGTTCGTCCATGATTTATAATATTCATATTTGTCCATTTTATCGGGATACGAACCTTAGGGAACATTACAGTAGTGAATTTGAAATGAGTTATAGGTTGTTAATATTATAATTCGAATCAACAAACTGTACTTTTTCTCATTTCTTGCAATACGGTTTTTGAATTGCCGCTCAAAGATCCCCTAGAATGGCGCAGATACCGATTTTCAATTTGCAGACTGTATGGGATGGTAGGTGGTAGGGGCTCGGCTCAACAAAATAACCAAAAAACTATTGATATACCTACAATTGAATCACCTATAATAAAGCGTGAATAATTGAAGCGTGTTGATATCTTCATAATTAGAATATCTCCATCA
The DNA here is from genome assembly GCA_948455865.1 of Conomelus anceps. NCBI lineage: Eukaryota > Metazoa > Arthropoda > Insecta > Hemiptera > Delphacidae > Conomelus > Conomelus anceps. Next base: position 59,113,783 of record OX418217.1, on the reverse strand, counting down.
ATCGAACTCCAGATGAGGTCGACAGTGCCAACTCGATCCGTACTGACTATCGATCCAGGAACGGCCTCTGCAAAAACACCTAAAAAACTTCACCAATACATAAACACAATCCAAACAAAAGACAGTTATCTTGACTTGAACTTGGCGTCCTCAGAATTGATTGACCGGAAGAGTATAAATATTTATATTTGTGTGTTTCGTTTGGTTACATTATTCTATTCATATCATCTCAGCTCAATAATACATAATTATAGTGGAGATATCTAAATTTAAAATAGAAAACTGTAGTAAAATGATCGTTTGTCAATTTCAAGGTAAGAGGCCCTCCTATAACCAAAACCATTGTCAATTAACTCGTATGTAATTTACTTTCAATTTAGAATTTCTTACTTCGGGCTAGGCAGGCCTATTTTCGTTTCAGAAGTCTCTCGGCTTTTGTAACTAGTATAACCTGCTAAGTATTTTCTCGTTGAATTAATCTGTAAGTCAGTGTAGCATAGCGGTGTTATAGCCATGAAGCTTCAAATATTTGTTATATCATGCAGGTCTATTAGTTGATGGTTAATATTATTGATAACACAAGTATTATGTTGATCTTGTCCTACAAACCAATTAAAATAATTTTTCAACTTAATTTTTATTCCTTGAATTCCCGAATTATCAAGTTTCAATACTAATATTGATAATTTTATTGCTTATCATTGAAGCTATCTTTATAATATAAGTTATTACTTCTACAAAGAATTTATAATTTTTTAAAAGTAATTTTAAAATAACCCAACGGCAACAGCACAAACTGATGTTGGCCGAAAAGCTTCTTAAGGATTAGATTACTAATTTCTCCAAGTGATGCCATACGTAGTACTCACTGGGGCTCCTAGGGTTAATGTGAGTAGTCTAAATTAGTTTTATTGCAAACAATTTAGTTGTTGCTAGTCACTAAACATAAAAGTCAATTGCTAGCTAAACGTCATGGACAACAAAATTCACAAGAAAGTAACTTAACTAACGCTTTTCCATTGAGATTATGATTCAACTTTTAAATTATTGATATTCAGGTCTATTGGATTGGGTACTGTATCTACAAGAACAGTAGGTGATAATAAGATTTATACTGACACTGAACAAAATTTCTTGATTAAAAAGCTAATACGATCAGGCCCTATTAGAAAACCCTGTTCTACTTGAATTTCAAAATATAAAAATACGGTAGCATAGCCTAATTGAATTCCTATCTTGGCTTATTTCATCTAATTGAATAGATCACTTTTTCTACTCAAGCAGCCAAGAAGGCCTATGCTTGATGAATACGTAGCATTCAGAACATAATTAAGAGGCCAATATTTAAAGTATTATTCTTCACTCATCTATCCCTATATTTACCCTATATTTACCTTGTTGTAAATAATTCAGATAAGTTAACTTACATAAATTTCCTGTCGAAAAATAAATAAAAACTGAACTGGTAATATTTTTGTATCTGTACCGTATTTAAATTTGAGCGTCAAACTAAGGAATGCGTTAAATAAATGAATACATATGAAGGCTTACCTATCACCACTGATAGTCATAGATCATGTCTTATTAAAGTAATATTTTATTTCCCAGGATAAGTGAAGATTCCAGTAAGACACCAGTTACTATGATTGCACTATGGAAGTAAGTACAAGTACCGGAAATTGGGGTACCTCTGGGATAACACTGTGATAAGGTACCATTATCCTATGGGATAACACTGTGATGGGTACTGTGATAACACTTGAATTATCATCTAAAGATTTTTTACAAATGACATATCGGTCAGATTTGTTTATAATTGGTACCGTTAATGAAATACGTATCGTCAACTGCTGCAAGAATTTGAAGCTTATGGTTCAAAAATATTCTCCTTTCAGCAAATCCTTATTTTTTCAAAATTTTAGATTTGGTTATAAGCTTTCTGCTCCTCTCTAGTTACGAACAGATTTTTATGACAGGTTTGTATTCCAGGAAGTACATTTTTAGTTATAATTCTCACATAGGTAAAACTTTCTTCTTCCGAATATTTCAGATGTTACCCTTTTCAGCAATTGATTGGGTAACTCTGGGACAGTCCCAAAGTGTGTTTATTTGAAGGGAAATGGCTCAAATTTCACAAAGAGTCTAGATCTCATTAAGTTTTATTACCTTAAACTATATATCACCCTATATTTTTAATAATACCATAACCATTTTTAATAAGACATTTAGGTAGTTATACTCAAATGTACCAGGGAATTTAAGCTTTACTTGTTACCAGCTCGCTTGAACAGTCAGAGTATGGGTGGATGGTTAGTAAAATAAAATTCAGCTTTTTGATCAGCTATAGTCAGTGAATGAGAATTCATGCAACGTTTCAGCCTGTTTTAATGGATACAGCCATGATACATATCAATCCAAATCAATCTATGATTCTTAACATATCCTAGTTTCAAAAATTTTAATTTTGTGAAATCATCCTTAGCATACATCTAGAACCACAACTGAACATGTATTGCTAATTTTTTGGTCACTTGGTTCATGTGAAATGAACTAGTTAATCAGATCAGTGGATTTGGATTATTTATATGTAGATACTATTTCAGATCTACATAGAAATGTATATGGTAACATTTTTTATTTTTCTTGAATAATGTCTAGATTGAATTTCCCATGTTAATATGAGGATATATTCACATTTCCTCAAGTTTCATAATATTGAAAAACTTCTCTGTCCCAAAGTCACCTTAATCACTGGGTTACAGTAAAATTGAGATAGAGATGGCGGGTAATTATGAATGCAATATTGACCCAAATGAGAAACTTATCACATGGTACCAATTATGAAGAATATACTAACATATTATGATGGTCTGAACAGTTGAATTTCATAAGTTGTGATAAATGTCTGAAAGTGTCCCAAAGATACCCCAGTTTACCAATATAAGTATTGACGTTTTCTTGAAAATCAGTAATGTCAGAACTTATTGTAAAAAATGTGAAGCTTTTGGAGGAAAATAATTCATGAATAATTAACATTTGTTGGTGTGATGAATCTTGAATATTTTTAAGAATTGATTGAGTTCAGTGGAGGAGTCATAGGCGTGATTCTCTGTACTGTTCGCCCACCACGAGAATAGAGCTGGCAGGAATGTAGTAGCTGGTCGGTTGGGGGAGATGTAGAAGATTGGACGTTGAATGTATCAACATTGCTAAAACGAATCAACAAGTTAATTAAAATTGAGCATTCACCGTTCAAGTTCAGTACCATGTGCCCCACATGAGAATATTCTCTCGTTAGGTAATTGCTTTGATTTTCATGTATAATGACATAATTAAATAAAAATATACAATAAAAAAATAATTGAAATAAATATAATAATATTAATACTGATTATTGGTGCTGACTTTGTTGTATTGCTGAAATTTCATGTGGCAAACTAAACTAAACCAGCATAGTCACATTGGAATTAGTATAAGGAAGTGTGTGAGAAAAAGAGGAATAGCATGGGAGAGATACAGCAAAGAAGAGCCGCACACCTCATATGTCACCTCTATTCTCGTGGTGTGCAAACAGTAAGCGGTTGGGCGCCACCGCTACAGACAAGCCACTCTTAGTGATGCATGCATTGTATGGATCTTATTATACTGAGCCACAACTGTAGCCACGCCCTCTGTAGTCACGGCCACAGGCCTATTGAGTAGCCTACCCTTGCTTCCAGTGGTGACCCCACATGGCCATCACCTTGGGAGCCAACCATTGTTTGCTATAACATGTATTATACTGAGCAACTCCAGTCCCAACGAGCACCACAGTTTCATAGCTGTCTACTGTCGGCCATGACAGTTCCACACTAGCTAGTCATCATCTGGAGGTTATGTTTTTATGTAAGTTCTTCAACCATCTATACATGGTCAAAGTGAAGGTTAATGTTGCTGTAGTATGTGATTAGTTTCAGAGTATAAATAGTAGTTGTAAATCACCTTCAAGTTATTGAGGGAGATGTTGCAATTTTTATTAAATTGATGGAATTTTGGATACTGAGTGATGCTGTTACTTGCATGAGCATTTGCTATGGCCAGCCTTGGCCACAGAAGTCTTTTAGAAAATAACTACTGGAAAAACTTCATTAAATGTACAGTATCAAGCAGAAAAGTATAATTTGTTTCCAACATAATAATTATTATTGAAGTGATAATTCTGGTTTTGAATGTACTGACATACATGATTTCTAAGGTTTTATGTAGATGCAAAGAATCTGTTGCAGAATATGTCAAATTCCGAGGCATATTTTTTATTGCATGATTCTTTGTGGTTCTTTACTCAATGTAGTAGGGCTAAAGTGAAATCCCTTACCCTGTACTTTAAAAAAGTTACATTATTGAAGTCCAAAGATTCTCTTGCTTATTATTAAAAGACAGTGCAATCTGTTATAAAAAATCTTCTAATCAACAGCAATATAGTCTTGGTATTTTTTTAATGTTAATAAATAACCGACTCTATGGCAAGGAGAAAAATGAATAATTTATAACAAATGTCCAACTAATAACTATTTTGTGTTGAAAAATGAGCAATTCATGTTAAGAATATAAATGAATTAATTATTTTCAATAAATTTCTAATTAATGATGTTGAACTCAATCAAGGCTTTGTTGAATCTGTTTCAGAATAACAGGAGAGAAAATGACAAATTAGCAACAAATGAATCGGATTTTGAGAAAATGAAATCAATTCAAGGATCTGGGAATGTATTGTCTGACAAGTCAAACAGGAATGATTTCCTGAAGAAAGGTATTGAAGAAGTTATTAACTCGGTGGTTGAAAAAATACAGACTGGATGCGACAGTTTCAAAAATAGTTGCCCATACTGTCACAAGCATTTTGACGATCTCAACAAACTAGAAAGTCACAAGGAAGTACATCTTGGTACATGGCCTTACACATGTTCTATCTGTAACAAAGGGTTTTTATTCGAGCACTTACTTCAACTACATACTTTGCGACATAATCGTCCCATTTTTCCTTGTACAGTCTGTCAGAAAAAGTACGTATCCCATTTGGCATTGAGACGGCATGTCATTATCCTGCACAAACAGTTTGTGTGTTCTTCTTGTGATAAATTCTTTGTTTCAAAAGAAAATCTCAAAGCACACCGTAGAGCCAACCATCCAAGATTAAAAAAAAACATAGAGCATTCCATTTGCAAGATATGTCAAGCAAATGTCAAGGGGGGTGAAGTAGAGTATAAGCATCATATGATGATGCATTCAAGCGAACGGCCTTTTTCCTGCAATATATGTAAGAAATCTTATCGACGTAAAGGTTGTTTGCTGACACATATTTCAAAATGTTTAGGTGCTAAGCCTTATACCTGTGATATATGTCAAAAGTCCTTTGCCCGCCAGTGTCATTTCACAGAGCATGTGGAGAAAAGTCACAATGGTACACTTCCTTTCAGCTGTCCTGTTTGCAATAAGCGATTCAAGGCCAAATATAACATGGAGATTCATCAACAGGTTCATACACCTAAAATTTCACCCGTTTTCTCATGCAGCTTCTGCCGCAAATTGTTTTCATCAAAGGGCCGCCTAAAACGTCACAAAATTTCTGAACACACTAGATATCGACCATACTCTTGCTCTATTTGCTTGAAGCTTTTCTTATTCAAATCCCAATTAGTGAAGCACAGCAAAGAGCACAAAACTTTGGCCAAGCTCTGAAATTCCTTTCCCACAACTACATCTTCAGTATTAGATTTCAGTATATAGATTATTATCTCATAGTACCAACATACAAATGTAGTATAAGAGTATATTTAACTCAGGTAAATCTAATCAGCGATGCAATCGTTTCCCAATTTCCAGATGAATAACTATATTTAGGATTAATATTTTACTTAGAAAATAAATTAGTTTATAGTTTAATTATTTGGAATAAATTTATTAGAAAACATCTCTTTTTAACTCCACTGTTTAAGTCTCAAAATAAATATTGTTACCTCAGAAGCTCTCTCCTGAATTAAATAAACCCTCTTTACATTCGTAGTTACATGTGTGCTTGTATTTCTGTTTCAAAAATTAACAAAATATATGATAAAATTCGCTCATTTTGGTTCAAGATATTGATCCTAAAACAGATTTTGATTGAAACTATTCATTATCATGAGTAATTTCTTTCTCAAAAATTTTTTATCAATGGAATTCATTCAAAACAAAAATATTCCACTCTTTTATAACTAATTGTGTTTGATATATCAGTATAAACTATATATCAATAGGAAATTATTTCTATTATTGTTCCTCATGAATGTTCCTTTGCGATTTCTGCGACTATTTGTTTGGAATCTGAAAGTGAAGTGGGTTGTCACTTGTCAGAGACAAAACCCAGACCAGAATAACTTATGTAAGGCATATTTAAGCAAGCAGAAACTATGCTACTATGAAACAAAATCTAGTTACTTGATAGATTATTGAGTTCCTACACAGATATTGAATAGATATTGACACTTTAGCTAGTATCTATAGAACTACTTAAGTGCAGTACTTAGTTGGCAGTACATTGTAGGCTAATGGTAACTTACCTAGTGGAAAAGTTAAACAAGATCAAAATCGATATTGGTTAGTGTCAGTGGCGTAACGTACACCCCCGCAGACCCCGCAGCGCGGGGGGGCCCGGGCTGAAAATATAATTTTTCAAGGAATGGCCCGTGCCCAGACTGATTTATATATTTTTTTCCAAAAGAAATAAAACTTAAACTGAAACACTGAAGAAAGAAAGAAAGCATGAGTAGGCTAAATAATGTCAGGTCATTGTTTATTGTTTACTTTATCAATTCGTAAACAGCTTATTAGTGGAGGAATTCAGAAGCAGGATGTTGTGACTTCAGGAAATTAAATGAAAAGATACCGAGGACAAAACACTCTTCAAAGACTTATCTAGACTGTTATAAATCATGAATAAGGCTATGTCACCACTGTGCAAATATTGGAGAAAATTAACTTTTTCCCATTGAATTCCTTAATGTTTATTAGCATACGAAGAAATGGGAAGTAGGGGGTTGTGTAGAAATCAGTCAACATTTCTCTTCGTACAATTCAGTCTCTTTTGAATCGTCCAGCTAGTTGTATGTACACGGGTCCTGTGAATTGGCCTAGAGCCCTAGAGTAAACCGTATCAAGTAAGTTCGTGAGTGTGATCGTGATATTTATTATTTGGAGTGCCAATTGTCATTTCTGTTCTATTTTTCAACATGTGTGATATTGTGATGTCATACTTTCATTTTTTAGTTTTTTTTCTATTTTTTTATCGACTTGTACATTTTTAAACAATATTTAGAAGGAATATTCAAACCCTTGATATAAAGGATCAATTACGTTGCTATTGTATAAGTATAAAAAATAATAGTTTTGGTTCAACTGTGCCAGTTCTTCCAATGCAGTAGAATTTTTTCTTATACTGTAATAGTGTCAAGTATAAGTAGTTTCCGTTTTCTCTCTTCTGCCAGGAAATTTCTTGAATTTTCTTCTCTTTTCCTGACTTAGTAATTTCACCGTAATTTAGATTTAGTACCTTTTTATTAAAATTTAACCTGTGACCGTGTGCGCAAACGAGGCGAATTCTGAGAGAATACCACTTCTGGGAAAAGGAGTGAAGGTGCTAGCAAAGATAATTGTGAATGTGGATCCTACGTAAGACTGCAATTCCAAGGTTTCTGTGAAGTTAATTATTTATAATAAAATCAACTCTCAACTATTTCCATCTTTCAGGAACCCGTAGGCGAGAGCCAGAATCATTAGACTAGCTTGAAACATTATTGAAATTTAAAATTTAATAGAGGAAAAGGCATTTAGTTCTTACATAATTGTTCCACAAAATATGCAAGTTTTTCAGGGGGAGGGTGGTAAGGTCGAGGGAGGATATTTATGATTTTGTGGAAAGGGGCTCGGAAAATCGGTTGCGGGGGGGCCCAATTGGAAAACGTTATGCCACTGGTTAGTGTTTAACTGGGTTTAGCATAGCTGCAAAAAAAAGACATGCGTGGAATGGTGGTGTAAGACAGCGGGCGATACAAGCGCTGACCAAACGCTATCAAGCATGGATCTAGGATATTGGCTCTATGCTCTAGGATCGAAGCTTCACTGTGCAAGCACTGGTAGACAACAAAATTATACTTATTTATTGCTTCTATATAAGTATATAAGTGAGCCAGTATTTGCAAGATATGATAGCTCGATTATAATGCAGAGCCAAATAAAAATTCTGAGATTAGCTCTGGTTGAAAATGAGATAACTAGATATAATGTAAATAAATCATACTAGTTTTGTAAAAAATAGACTTCGCGCCCCAAGAGTAAGAAGGCGCTTGCACCCTGGAGCATAGAATACTTTTTCCTTTCAAATATTCTTCAAATGCACGTGAATTTTGAAAATCCTTACACATACATCGCTCAATATTCCTAGAAGGAACACTCATGCAGAAAGTAATATAATTTCATAGTTTGGTCCACGCTATTAGCCAAAAATGAGTTACAAAAAGACAAATGAAAAACGGCCGACTTGAAACAGAGACCTCACTCCGTTCGGTCAGTAAAATACTTGTATTAGTGAATAACACTGGCCATTCATGTTAAGCTTGATTTGGGTTTTGGCAAGTGAAGTTATAACATAATGTCACACGTGTGTGAATGAAGGAATCATCGTTAAAAAATGTATACTAAACTAGCATTTTACACGGTCATGCCCGGGAATCTAGTTTGGAGATTCACTTTTTTGTTAGCCGTCACAAAATTACGAAAATGGGAAGGGTGAGTGAAATTTTAGTGTTGCTAGACAGTTCAGCTGTTTGAAACGAGAACTGCACAAATAAGCTGTGTTTTTCAACGTAGAATATTGATACAGTACTAGTCTGTTGCTTTGGCTTGTGGCATATCGGCGTGTCATCTATATCATCATGATGGAGGCTTATCATGTATCAGATGCTCTGAATTTCCTACATTTAACACATTTTCAAAAATGCTGGAATTTTAACATTAATTTTGAAAAGTTAAATAGATGTAAGGAATCGGGCAACGGAATTGAGTTAAGAGTAAACATCCCATGCTTTGTAACTGAATGTTTCAATGAAAAATGTGAAATATGGATTTCAACAGCCCAATTCTAATACAATTCCAAAAAGGGAATTAGGAGCTGCAATATTGATACAGAACAGATGTGTTGCTTTGACATTATGCTTTTTTTTGCATCATAGTGATGTATCATGTATCAGCTGTTCTATGAGCTCCCTGAATCTACACACATTTTAAAACAGTAATAGTGCCCATACGTGAAATATTTGAACATTAATTTTGAAAAGACAATTGTTTTTTTTTGGAGGATGAAGCCCACATAGGTCTGAGACCTGTGCGTGGGTAATGAATTGGATGATGGTGATAGATAAGTTGTACCTACATTTTTAGGTGGGGTTCCGAACCGCCGGGAAGTGATCTTACAGCAGAGAACAGTCTTTTACTGGCCAATCCAATCGGTCACCCTTACAAAGAGCGGCCAGGAGTTTCGTTGCTAATCTCTGATTGAACAGATACCTGCTACGCCACTCTGCTATCACTTCCCTATTGAATAGAAAGGTAAGGTATATACAGAGTGATTTCTAAGTATGGAAACGGCTTTATATTGCGAAACTGAGACGTTCTTCTTGGCGAAAGAAGCTTATGCGGATCTGAATAGTTTTAAAAATCCTACTTTTTGCTGGTTTTGAAATTTTTGTCCGCCATCTTGGATTCAAATTTTTTTTAAATGGGATGGTGGTCATATGACACATTATTTTAGTATGAAATTTCAAGAAAAAAACAGGCGTAAACCGTTTTCTTTAATAATGCCTTGTTTTCGATTTATAAGCATTTAAATTTCCAATTTTGGGGAAAATTGTGTTAGCAATGAGAAAGTTAGAACACACTGCATAAAACATTTTATTGATTTTTTAATCATGAATCATCCAATAACTAAGATTAAAGGGTGGTAAGACTTGTTAATTAATAAGTAAACAATTAAACAAAATAAATGGCTATGTTTATTATTCACTAACCACAATTCAACTACTGGTGTTAATATCAGCCAGTAGGTGTCAACAAAAAAACATGTTTTATGATGTTGGTATTATTAAATATGAATTAATTATTTTTTTTGAGGACGAAGCCCACATAGGTCTGAGACCTGTGCGTGGGTAATGAGTTGGATGATGGTGACTGATGAGTTATTCTAGTTATTAAATAATTTAAGAATGAAAAATTCAATAAAATGTTTTATGCAGGGCGTTCTAACATTTTCATTGCCAACACAATTTTCCCAAAATTGAAAATTTAAATGCTTATAAATCGAAAACAAAGGCATCTATTGAAAAACGGTTTACGCCTTTGTTTTTTCTTGAAATTTCACACTAAAATGATGTGTCGTATGACCACCATCCCATTTAAAAAAATAAACTTGAATCCAATATGGCGGACAAAAATTTCAAAACCAGCAAAAAGTAGGATTTTTCAAACTATGCAGATCCGCATAAGCTTCTTTTGCCTAGAACTTCTCAGTTGCGTAATATAAAGCCGTTTCCATACTTAAAAATCACCTTGTATGCTTTCACAACAGAATGGTATAAAAGTAGGGTGGATACTGATACATCATTAAAGTAGCTTGTTTGTGAAACCGGGGGTGGTTCCAGTCTCGTTATGAAATCGTGTTTCACACCCTTCAGTGTGTTCGTAACGTTCATAATTCATGGAGAAAACCATATGAGATTTCTCCCAAAAGATTGTACCGTAATTCTTGGAGATTTCCATCTAGAAATCGCACGCTCTACAATGTGATTTATCACTAAAGCGGTCGAAGTAATGAACTACCCCAGTTAGTGGATGAGAATGAAGTCAATAAAATAATTCAAGATCACAAAAGTTATTTATTTAAAGCGCAGTGTAATAAGAGAATATATGAACATTTCAATTTCTAACTAATAGTAATTTTTTTGCACATTTCATTCCAACCAATTTGGCATATTCTGTAACTTCGTCATCTACCAGTTTTTGAGCTTTAGATCCAAGAGAATTCCTGTACCTGATGTATGGGACCAGGGTACAGTTGTAGACAACTGGTATCTGAAATCAATACAATCATAAAATCTTTAATTTGTAATATACTTATACTAATATTCCATGATTTCAAATATCCACGCGGTTCCTTTCTTAACTGACTTCCAAACAGGAGGAGGTTCTCAATTCGACATGTTTTTTTAATGTTTGCACATCAATTATTCGAACACTATTGAACCGATTTCGATCTATAATTTTTTTGTAATGAAAGAGCATCATTCAGCGGTAGTCCCATCCAAGTTTTGCAATACTTATTGGGCAATCGGTCCAATACTTGGCCCAGTATTATATATTTAATTGAAATACAGTGTTAGTTTTGATAGTAGATAGAATTTCTTATCAATTTCATAAAATATTTGGTGCCGGCTTCAAAAGATTACTTGAATGAAATTTAAAATTGTCTCAGTTTAAAGTACTGTAAATACTTTATTTTAAACTTTTTAGTACGCGAGTATTTAATTTTTGAGTATCATTTCATTGAAGTCAGTTTCTTTTTTATTTTAAAATTTGTTTCATTTCTCATCTTCTTCCATAATCCTTCAATTCTTCGAGCTACCCATATTACCTTTTACAAGTGAGGTTATAATTTATATTATGAAGCCATTTTGGGAAGCCAGTGCAATAGTGGGCACGAGCATAAATGATGGGACCACGTTTATATATTTTATACCTGGTATGTGCTCCACCATTCAAGATATATGGATCATACTGTTATGGGTTCTATATCTAAAATAACGCTGGCAACACTTAAATTTATCACTCGCACTTTATTAACACAAATTATCCAACAACTCACACTGTTCAGTTATTTCTTACACGAAATAATGAAATCGGAAACAGATAAATCGATATTGTTCAACTGATAAAAGAGTTTTCAATATTACTATACAAAAATCAATCACTAAATGTCAAAAGGCCGATCTAATATTAAATAATACCTGTCTAATAAACTGTCCAATAATTAAAGGAGAAGCGTCTAATACAGAACATTTGGAAAAAGCACTTGCAAGTCACTATATAAACTGTCAATTAAGCCTGAATAATAATCTGTCACATAATACTGCAATTAACACTAAAGACAACAAAAGTTCATTATCACAGTTTGTAATAGCGGCAACGGGATTGCATTGTCCGTAATAATGGAAACGGGAACTGTCACTACTGCCACTTATTGCATTCAAGAAGGAATTACACCTGAACTAACTTTTACGAAAGCGTTTGCCTTAAATAGGTTTTTCAATAATCTAGAAAGAACTCCCATCTTTCTATCAACTTCTTAATAAACAGATAAGGACTCTTGCATTTTCCACAACATTCAATGAGATTCCATTAAATTCTAATTAAACACCTAGAATATCCTGCAGTTATAAGTAAATATCATAAAAGTGTCAAAAGAAGAGTAATTAATTGCTTTGACCAGAAGTCTTGTTGACACAAGCGATAACGCTGTAAATCACTGTTCCTTCTTTCTCTTCATTTCCACAACAATAAAAATGCTAGCACGTATAAAATGCTTTCGAATAGCTTGGTATAAAAGTGTTAGAAATGATAGCATGATAGGACGTTTGCGAAACCGGGGGATGGAGTCGCGGGAATAAGGTTTTATAGTTTCAATCATGAGTTGAGTTATATGAGTTGGAGTGAAAAATGATTTTGAGATCGTTAATTTCAAAAAAACAATTGAACAACATTCTTCAAAATAATTAATTTTTCAGGGAGGTATAATTGAAAGGGACCGCATTAAAATGGCGAATTAAATACCATTTCACTTTTAAGAAGCCTTTTGATATTGTAATTTTCATAAATACAATACTCTACAGTAAATAGAGTTGTAAAATTTTACTTAGTTTATTAAAATTTTTATAAGTTATGTCTATTTTGAGTCACTTTATATGTTATATTGATTTGATAATGTAGGCTATAAGAAATTTCTGATGTTTTCAAAGTTTGAAAATTCAACTAAAAGTTTAAAATAAAACAAAAAAGAAACCAACTTCAAGAAAATAATAGGAAGCATTTACTTTAAACTGAGAAATTAAATTTTCCATAAACTTCTGCGCCAAATTTTCCATAAACTTCGGCGCCAAATTTTCCATAAACTTCTAAAATATAGCATAGAATTTCTTATTAACTTCATAAAATATTTGGCGCCAACTCTAAAAAGAGTATATGTTTTAAATTTGAATTTTTCTGTTTTATAGTGAATATTTTATTTTAAACCTTTTTGTTATAAAATTTGTTTTATTATTATGCCAATATCGTTTAAATTTTAAATCAGGTTTCTAAAATGAGAAGCAGATCTTTAAATCATTGTGTCTCAAACCATGACAACTTATGGTAAAACCTCTGAAATCCATAGATATATCATTATAGAATATATATGCGTTTACGCGTACGCAGTTCTGTTATAGATATAGAATCAAGTGAGTTAATTGTACATGGATTTCATATTTAGCAATTTGTGTTTGTATGTCTCAATACAATATCTGAATTTTTCCAAAAATTATGTTTTTTAATACATCTTCTGAAAACTTGATTCGCTCAACTCTGCTTGCAATGGTATTATCGAGTTTTAGAAGTTCTTGTAAATTCTATAGAACTAATGCGAGAAAGAAAAAAGATGGTAATTGAATTTAATAAACTATACAGTATTCAAATCAAAATGGCAAACATAAACTTTCAAGTTGATGATGCATATTAGCTACCTATAATAGATTCATCAGAATTAATTAGTTTAATTTACTAGTTCTATATGTTATGGAAAAAGGTAAAATCACAAAAGATTTAGAATTTTGGATAGCAATGATAAAATATTACACTTGGAAACTTGATCTATTAATTAAATCCTTGCCAGAACATTTAGCTTGTAACCGGTTGAAATATTCCCCAAAAAACTCAAATTCTCAAATCAGAATTAAAGATGCTGTAATCAGTTGCTCAAATCAGGATTATGTGAAGTGGTCTGAACACTCCTAATATGAGAATTTGTGATTTTTCTGTAGGGATATTTTGAACAAAATTTTTCAATCTACAGCGCCAATCACTAAAATGATACAGAAGACCAACATTATAGCCGAGGGGTGAACACCATTCCGTTTGAGCTACTCCAAGCATCTTGAGTCCAAGTTTCATAATTTATTATGCAAACAAACTATTTTAAACAAGGAATTTAATGAAAAAATAATCAATCTTAAAATGCTAGTTTTTCCATTACTGTCCCAAATTACGCCTACCTTTTGCCAAACCTTGATTATTCAATACAAGCAAACGCAATCCGCAAAAATAGTACCCATCTAGGGCCTAAAAAATTTATTAACAACTTTCCAGTTTTTTCGCTACTTGGTTTTGAGAATGGCGATGAATCAGTCAGTACATTAAATTATTCGAATAAAAGTGCAAGGATGAGAGTTGGTATGATGTTCCACAACCTGAACAGCACTTAGATTTTGTCAATGTGCAAGTTGTAAATATTCTTAATAATGTGAATATCATGATAATTGGAATGACAGTTGAAATATTGAAGATAGTCGAAACATTCTGTACTCACAGCTTCAATATTGAGTTGACCATGAGGATCAACTGCTTCTTCATCATCATTAAGGCGGGAATATTTTGATTTTTTTAATTTGGTAAGAGCTGATTCAACAGGATGCCATGAATATACCTCTGGGCAAAGCAGAAATGATGGCTTATACTTTGCTTTATACCTCATTTTTGGACAAGAATCTATGTAAAAGCCCATGTAATAGAATTTGAGTTCATGAACAGTTCGGTTCAATGAGCGAGCAAAGGCGATTTCCCTGAAAAAATAAAGATGATAGAATATTAAATTTCTGGTCGCTAGTGGAAAGAAATAATCGAAATCCCAATTTTTACGTTCCAAGTTAATACGCTTTATAAAAAATAACAGTTCCAAAAATTTTATAGAAGAATATCAATGATAAAATCTTACAAATTAGTGAAAAGTTAGAAAGGTAATGATTGAAATTAGCAAATTTACACATTCAAAATACTTTTTTCTTTGACATTGAAACCAATGTTCTTCCATGTTTCAATTTTCTATCGACTGAGGTAGCTAGCTTGATTTTGAATTGCTATGTTACTTAATCATAATCATCATGTTAAAAATATGCTTATTTTTAAGAGTTATTCAAGATCCCAAGAGGCCCCAGCATACAAGCTGGCTCCATTTTACTCTACTACAGTAAATCACTTTACTAAATCCCTTTCAACACATCAAAACTTTCTAGTTACTTACGATCATTATTTTCAATTATAATTCACCTCTAGTATATTATAAATACGCTTAATGCAAGAAAAATCAACCATTTTCTTCAAATCAACTACACATATTAAGAATAAAGGTTTATCGTTTTATCGTAATAAAAGCGGGGTTCACGAATGGACCTTAAATAATATTTATTATAATGTCAGAATGTCACTAACTTAACATATTTTATTGTGATAAATAATTGTAATGGATAATTTTTTGGTCGTTTAAAGTTGTTTTTTGCACTTTCTGACGTTAGTGTGTTTTAAACATCAGTGAAAAACAATGTAATATGGCTTTGAGGGTAATGAAATTGTTCAGAATTCACCCTTAATATAACATTCTTTTTCGTTAAAATCGAAACAATAACGAGTTAATAACTTAATCCCGGACTTAAACCTGCCCTATAGCAGGTTTAAGTTGGAGTTTACAAACATCATTTTTCACCCGAGATTATCTCATTTATGCTCGAACATTGACTCATAAGCCCACCGAGTTTATCTTTCAGACTGGAGTTGATCTCATAAAGTAAACTTTTTAAGCTCGAGTTTATCCCTGCGATAATTGCCTGGCGTTCATCTTTTACGCTTGGGCTTTGGTAAACTCGAGCTCGTAAAGGCGATTTTAAGGCGGGTTACACACATATGCATCTCGCACGGTGCGACTAGCATTTTTGATGCGAGGTGCATGCAGGCTGCATGGTCGTGGCACATGCTAGTAGCAAGATGAGAGAGGTGGGTACTTCTTGGCGTTCAGTTCATTGGAAAATGTCATTGTCGGCATCGGATGATGAAATGCTGTTGTTACTAACCGCCATTAGAAGGAGACGTCGTATGGTCATGTGACTTGGAAATGTGTTCTGCGCATGCCCCATTTCGAGATGCAAGCTGCATGCCAGTCGCATAAGTGTGTAAGCTCCACGTAATTAACACAGGTTGGTCTTCAAGCTGCATGCTAGTAGCAAGAAAAATGCCAGTCGCACCCTGCGAGATGCATATGTGTGTAACCCGCCTAAAGGCGAAACTGCAGTGCAAAAACCGGTTTCTGGAGTTTAGACTCAGACTAGATATAAACCCGAGCTCATAAGCCGGCCCTTAGAAATAAATGCCCATATATGAGTGCAGTCCATTGTGCAATTCTTAAATCAGTTGAAATTAACGATAGTAAAAAATGCCAATTCAGAAACAAACATCATTCAAATTAAGTAAAATGTTTACTATAAATGAGTTTGTAAACGATAATCAACTAGACCAGGAAGAAAACATTGCATTTATAGGAGTTTTATTGGATGGACGATTGACCTGGGCTCCATACATTGAGAAAATATGTTGTATAATTTCATCTGGGGTATATTTGTCCTGCGAAAACTTGCTCGATTTAATGACAAAAAGCTATTTTTTACAGCTTACCGTCACATATTAGGTATGCTATATTAGTATGGGGTAATTCATCAAAACAAAACCTCGATAGGGTATTTAAAATCCAAAAGAAACCTGTTAGGTGTATGGAAAGAGTAAGTAGATTATATTCATGTAGGGCTTTGTTCAAGAGAATTGGTCTCCTAACTGTACCCTGCTAACATGTGTATGAAGCTACTTTGTGTAAAAATGTGTTATCAACCAAAACCTTGACGTACACGATTATAGTACAAGAGGAGATTATCACTTGTTGGTAACAAAAAAAAAAAACTAGTTATATTGGTAGGAAACTCTACAACAAGCTACCGCAGTTTTCAAAGTGGCTTGAAAATATAGAAATATTTAAAAAAACAATTGAGAAATTATTTAGTTGATAAAGTTTTTATAGCGTACAAGAGTTTATTTCACATCAAAATTAAGCCTCTACTCAAATAATTGTTATAGTAATGATGGTAACTAGTGTATAAGATTGTATAATTTTCGATCTGACTTGTCTTATACTCCTTAACTAGTCTTCAAGACGTAATCTACAAAAAAATATTTCAGAACATTTATTACTCTTTTCATCAAGTCAGGAAAATTCATCAAACATGATTCTAATTCAATTTATTAATATATCCTTTGATATTATTTCATTTCTTCATACATTCTGAAATACCCATAAGACTTCAAGGTTAGTTTGAGAGAATGAGTTGCTTTTCAAAATATTAAACTAGCCTATTCAACTATTTATTATAATTATATATTTTTTTAACGTACCTTAACGAGCCATAAGTCCCCATTGACAAGTGACTGTAATCAGGATCGTAAAAGAAATAAACTGACGACACACATTTAGGAAGGATGTCGATGACTCCAACGGCTATTAATTTATCATCCATCCAGTACTGCTGGTGGAAAGAGCCATAGCCTGAAGGTGGTCCTCTTTTTTCATACTGTAAATCAAATATGAAAGTATGAATTTATAGCTTAAGAGATTACTTAATTCCGGCCGTAATTGAAATAGTCTTTAAAAAACAAGTAGGAGAAAAAATACAAACAAGTTTAAACATCACTTGAACTTAATTCAGTTATTTTAATTACAAATAGAATAGAAATAAATGAACACTAAATGAAATAGTCATAAAATCATAAATCTTCTAAAGAATATTCATTTTTTCATTATATGCTACTATTTTTATAACTGAACAAAGTTTGAGAATATTCTTTCAACATTCAATGTAACTGAAGTATACACTAGGACTATTTATCATGTTCCAAAACTGTGTTTATAATGTCCTCTAATGGATTTAAACACTGAAAGGAGGTAAAACGGCTAATTTGATAGATCAGAAAAAGCTTTTAGCCACAGCTTTTTGCAAGATTTGGCAAAACGTACGGATAATTTGGCAAGCCATGTCAGGCTTTAAATGCAAGATTAAGTGCAGGCAAGTCTTCTTTGGAAGCATTTCAATGTGAAATCACATAAAATCCACGGACTTATTTGTATTTAAAAACAGCTGGTTGACCTGATATAGCACTCAAATTTCCGAAAGAGAAAATTCTATCACTTCTACTTTATCCATAGACTCCTGAGAGAGAAAAGGGGTTTGTCGCTTCGTTTTCAAGCCGAATAAACGCAACCCTAGGTCCTAACCTTACTTTCTATACAGATTAGTGTACCCGGCTTGAAAACGAACAACAAAACCTTGTTCTGAAAGACTCCAGCTTCAACTGATCATGAAAATGGAATGGAGAAATATTCTGAGTCTTAGCTCTCCTAAATTTTCCCACAATATCATTATAACCAACACATTTTCTTCCCATTCTACCTCTTAATAATTCGCCGTCCCAAATCCATTGAAAACTTTCATGAAGTGGCGTCTCTTTCCCATGCTCAGAGAAGCCGTGAAAGGTTCTCCATGATATTCAGTACAGACCGAATCAATCACTTTAGAAATACATCAAAATAATTGAAACCCATTAATTGTAGCTTAACAATAAGGCAAACAACATACCTTCAAAGGAGTAGCAACTAGAAATTCATTATAAGAGTCTAGACTACATTCATCAGGAGTGTCTTTGTGTATTGCCATCTGGTACTTGACATAGAGTTTCCAACTAACTGTCTCTGTTCGTTCCATTTCTGCTGATCCTGACGAGACCAACGCCGTCTGCCAACACAATATATCATTGCCACTAACGGCCAGTCTCTGATCGACCTTGTATCGAAATTTCATATGGATTGAGCAATAGGCTATAAATCAAGATATCAATAGACCACAATTTATAATACTATGAGGTGGTTCAAAAAAGCACCAGTCTTATAATATGAAATTGAGATGATTATTTATACAAAAACACAAAATATTTCATCTTTCCGATTGTATGTAAATACAATTTATTTTGGACAAGTCACCTCTTTCACGGTTCTGTTATGAAAAAAATGTATTCATTTAATTCACACTGACTGAACGAAAGGCACATACCAATCAATGGTGTATGCCGAAAACACTTTGAAACATCCAGTATTCGTTAAAAGAAACTCGATAATGTATAATTGTATAACAGCAGCTTTGTACTGCAGCATAGCGCAGGAAATAATGTGTTCAAAATACAGTCCTATACATGAAATAGTGAGATTAAATAAATATGTCTATGTATTTTTGTTTAAGTAAACATCTAAATTTCATATATCAAAACTGGCGCTCTTTTCGAATCGCCCTATTGAAAAACACGATCTTTGCCAGACATTATTAGAATGTGAGAAGATACTGATGACAAATTACAGGAGCCCAAAGGTTGAGAATGTGTCAACAAGGGTACTAAACATGTCGTAAGTGGACAATCATCATTAAGGGACATCAAAATTAAATAATTTGAATGGCATTTCCTAGAGAAACACAATTTAAACTACGAGGAGTATGAAGAATTGACTTAGTAATTGAATAATATTGAATGGAATTATGAGAAAGGGATAATGTGAAATATAAGTTAGCATTAAATTGAGTAAAGCTTTTTTTAGAAAAAAAAACACTAGTATGGAACTTTAGAACTCTAGGGTAGAAAGGAGGTTGAAAACAGCGGAGCCCAGGTAAAAAGAAGACGATTTAGTCAATTCTAGTCAGAAGTCTGGTCTAGTAGGGGTCTAGAGAAGAGTTAACAAATTAATATGAAACACAGACCTGGATCTACAACAATGTGGATTGAGCCGAAAATTGGAAGCGGCAAAATTTTGATAATAGTGGGGGAAAAGCAAATCAAAGAGAGCATATCAAGCAGCAGAAAATATTAAATTGGTTTATTAAAAGTTCGTTCGAAATATAATTGATAATGTTCGTAAAATGTAAAAAAGTTGACACGTCTTTAGTGGAATACCAAATTTACTGCTTTTTGAACAGATTTCTTAGCAACTGAACCCTGAAGATCGTTGTTTGCCATGATTAATTCAATTAAATCTACCTTTAACGGTGAATTAACAAGGAATCTTGTATACTGTCGCAAGGAGAGCTTTTGAGGGAGATCACCATGAATCGCCATCTGGTAGCTTTTATAGACTTCATATGCAGCATCAGCTGTTTCTTGAAATTCTTCGGAAGGAGGGGAAGAACGTACCAGCCTAATCTGGTGGATTCAAATGCAAACAATTTTAGCAAATATAGTTAAAGATGAAAGGGTTTATACTGTGGGGTTCAAATAAATAATAGGAAATAGTTCATTAGTTTCACAAAACTATGCTTTGCAATATCAAGTTCGGTAATATAATGCAAGTACAATTTCAGTAACTACAAAAACTATATTACTTACCTAGCCCAATGAGAATATTTGCTCAAAGAACATGCTTCAAAAAGATTTTAATTAGCAATCAATATTTATGTTATTCATCTATTTTGCTTGCAATTACTTTATACTGATGCACCAAGTGTATGTGCAAAAAGAAGAAATGGATTTTGAGAAACAAAATGAAAAAATATGGAAAGCTCTAGGAAAATTGAGAAACTAAAAACCTTTCATAAACAGCATGCGAAGAAACATTATTCAATTATTAAATCAATATTTAATGTTATCTTTCACTGCATAAGACAATGATATTTAACTTTTAAATTACTAAATTTCTGCAATCATGAGATCCGTCTAAACGGATACATTCAAGTTATTGCGGTAAATCTTCCTCTCGGAGCTATCTGGATACATGAGTGGAAACTAGAGATAGACTGAGTCAAAATTGTTTGAGAGCGTGCTACCACAATTGATGGGTGTTTCTGCTTGTACGGGCCCCAAGTCAGTGGAATAATGTCAAAGTAGTTATTGCTTCAAACGAAATATATGTCTTGAAAGAATAATACGATTTTCAAACCTCAAGTCTATGAGCTGGATTTTCTGGAATGGGAGCATTGATAAATTCCTCAATGGTCTTCACTGTACTAATGTCTTTCTTTTTTAGACTTGACTCTATATCTTCTTCACTCATTCCTTGCTTGAAGAGTTTCTGTTTTTTCCTCTCTAACCTTAAAAATTTCGCTTTTTTACAACTAGGTTTATTGGTATCAGCTCCATGACCTGTGGAAGAAAAATAATATTTTTCTTAAAGCGTACTATTCTGTGATTAGGAAGAATTCGTATATTATATTATTTCTAAAAGATATTAAAAAAAAATAACTTCATCAAAGTCTATTAATTGGAAAGCCCATTCCAGACAAAGTTTTAAAATGATAGTATAGTAATGTGTAGCATAGATGAAAATTGAATGAACTCAGGATGAAACTGGGGAAAAACCATTCAAGATAAAATATTCTCTGATCATTTTACCATAAGCAATATTAAACTGATATAATCGGAGAATATTTTGAGAGAGAACTATTTTATTATATGATTGCAATTCTCTTCTATCTCATATTTAGCTCACATATACAATCTTCCATGCTTTGGCAATGTTTTTCTATAGCTTAATATAATAAAAAAACACATAGAGATGAAAACTTCAAATAGTAAAACACTTTACCTTGCTTCACCAATTTTTCGGAGTTAGTCGCTAGAGGTGAACGTTGTAGGACACAACTTTCCTTATCAGTGTTATTATCACATGGCAGATTCTCATTAGATTGGCACATTTTTTGTTCTTCTAAAACCTTTTCGTCATTCTCATCGCCTGCTATAAGCAAAGAATAGTATTGAAACTGAAAAAATATAAATATGATATTCAACTTTGAAAATTACAATTTACGACTTTGTGACTGCTTTGCGCAGTTGGAGGTGCAATAAAATGCATGTATGGACAAATTAGTTTGGACTATTTTTAGATGAGAGCATTTTATTAGTGAAAATAACTTTCAAGGAGGCCTGGAGCATTACAACAATAAATAGCAACTAGAATAATACACATAAAAATTCAAGCACAATTTTAAGCAAATTTTTCACGGAAAACTGAAGTGAGCAATTTACTGAATAAAGCCATAGCCAAGAATAACTTGAAAATGTATCTGGAAATAAATGCTCAAGATCTATTTTTCAAAAATTTAATTTTGTTCTAATTATCACTCCAACTTCACGCTAGCGCTTTTTTAAATTTTGGGGCACCCGGCCACCGAAAGCTGTGCTGTGCTGGGAAAGATGTTCAAAGTGAATCAATGGTTTTCAATGAATGGTCGGCCACTGACAGCAATGCTGTGCTATACTGCGCTGTGACGGTGGAGGGGTGTTTATTGAAAGGCAATGGATTGATTTGAACAGCTGTCCCAGCACAGCATAGCAAATCATTCAGTGGCCGGGAGCCCTTAGGCTTGGCTCTCTAGGAAAGAAAAAACATTGACATAATGCATTGGGAAAAATATTCAATTCTTTGAAATTATGAAACCCCCACTAACTATTCCAAAGATAATCACTAAGTGGATGCAAGAATAGTTTTTCAAATTGAATTATAAATGCATTGTATTGAACATAGTGTACTGTACTGTATTTAATGCAGAAATAAGTTTTCATTTATACATTTCTATACTTCAACGTTAACTTTTCTATTACCTGCACTGTCGCCTTCCACAGCATACAATGATTTTTTCACAACTGCTTTTCCGGCATTGGCTGCAGCTTTTTCAGCCTTTTCTTTTAAATCTGGTATGTCATTCAAATTGCTGAAAGCTAGTAGAACATTAACATTAGTACGAGTCACATAATTATCCATTTAATTACAGGAAGAAAAAAATTCTTTTCAATACTGAGTGGTGAATACATAAAGCAAATTAGCCTTTAATAAAAAGGCTCGATACCCACGCTATACGAAATAATTCAGGGTAATACAGCTTCTCTAATGTAGTTTTACTACAGTCTTTACAGTTTCACGAAGTTTGATGAATGTTTTTCTATAAATTGTACGTTATCAGAATTAAACTCTCTTTTTGTGGAGAGGAAGAACACGGATTATTATTTTTTACATTCCTCAGTGCTGTTATAAGGATAAAGTCAAGTTACATATTGTGCATAAATCATACAGAGCACCAAAAAACCTTTCTTGTTAATGCCAAGTAGACATGAGTGACAACTGAGTTTTGTTGTAGATTATTGATAACTTACCAGGTTCACTCTCCATGTCCGACGAGTCTGAATCATGCTTATTGGACTTGAATGTTCCATCACAAAGGAATTTATGAACTCTTTTCAATATTTTTTTCTGAGATTTAGTTGTAGAAAAATCTGGTAATGAGCATCTGCAATTTTAGAAGAGCTTTGTAAGAAAATTTATCCCAGCTTTGTAATCTAGATTATGCTTGTTTCTCTACGGGACTTGGGGGGGGGGGGGGGGGAAATAGAGGGAAATTGATGAATACTTGAAATTTCAACATGTTTAGGGGTCTGCCTCTTTGAGAGCTTCATAAATTGTACACATCTCATTTATGGATCTTATGATTATTCTTACGTATTGGCAATAAAATACTTCGATCTATTCACAAGATGTATGGGGTTGTCTCTAGGAATACAGGAAAGGAGTACCGTTCTTTCCCAATCCATAAACTATAAGATTCCACAAGTTAATTATGAATTAAAAGAGAAAATTTTTAGAGTGAATTTCTATTGTTGGGAGTATGGTAGCGTTATGCTTCATTTACATAAACCTAACTTTAATCAACACCATACGCTTAGTAGTGGTTAGTTTTTTCCTCATATCACATAAATCTTTTTGAAAAAAAGAACTAAATAGCATTTTTCCCGACATCAACACTCATCCAAGCTTTCCATTCATTCCAAATGCTTTAAACAATTGACCTTTTTCTCTTTGCCACTAATTATTGACAACGGATTCTACAATTTCCTATTAAGACTAAAAGCTGATGACTTGAAAGTGGTGCTGGCTCTAACATCAAGTAGGATTGTAGGACATTCCCAAAATAACTCCCATAAAACTCTGAATTCTAACTTCTCAAATATAGTATAGTTAGTTACAATTGAGAAAAACATCGTCACAATCCCACATAGGGATCATTTCTGTGCAATAGTATACATACATGACTAAAAAGTGAAATCTAATAGGTAGAATCTGACACAACTATATTTTTGACATTTCAATTTGTAATCCTATTATATAATAGAAACTCTTAATAATAAAATTGAAACTGCGACCTGGCTGACTCATATCTGGTGTCAAGAGTTTTCAGGTCACACAATTAGGTGTGACCTGAAAACTCTTGACAATTTAGTATTCAACGTTGACACTCATTCAAAATAAATTTTGACATTCAATGATCAATATGATCATAATGATCAAATTATTAATTAGGCCTATATTTATTTAATACATAATAATAACTTGACCTGTTCATTTTTTCAATCACAATAAAATTATACATCATTAGAAATTTTATTGGAGGCTCCTTGAAGGGAGTCGTTGAACATACAGATATGGAATAACAATATAAAAAATGGGTGGTATCCTTTAGGACGACCGACTGCCATAACCAAACTTAACCTAATTTGGCTAGATGTGACTGAACCACCACGAATAAGACGACCTTTCTTTACTAGGTCGGTCAAAACGACAGTCGTACAAATGGTGTTCTCCCATAAAAAATATATACTTAGTTAATGAACGACCAAATCAATAATCTCAATTTTTCTAATTTATGAAAAGCGAAATACATAATTAACATAAGTTCGAAAACTATGAATAAATAAATCTCTATAAGACAAGAGTGTCAGTTTAAACCTCTGCACATCCGAAACCAGGATGTTGAGGTTGATCTTAAAAGTTGAAAATTAGATTAGTTTATTGATGAAAAAATTACCTTATTGTATACATTGGGCAGCATGTCACAGCCATATTAGGCTTGTAAACATACTGGCCACTTCTTCTCCATCCTCTGTCAATCAAGTCTTGATAATCTTGTACAGACATTGAGTGTGCCCATAATCCTGTTAATAAAATAATTTTATAAAGTAATGTTTTTCATAGCAATAAAAAATTATCATCAGTAACGTAGTTGGTCACTGTGTATTGTAGTCGTTTCTCAGGAAAACAGCCAAGCAAGCGGCTAGGACGGGCTCTTGCCCATCTGTGTGGAGTCAGACCGATGTGGGACCATTAAACTATTCTTGAAATGGAAGAGATGTCCTAATTATTTTTACTTTATAAATATATTGTTGTGGACATGGAAAGAAAGAAAGGTGATTTTCGGTGTTATCTGCTGTGTCAATATTAACTTCCATTTACCATTAAGCAGCGAGTTGAACTATCCCCGCACTCTCTTTGCCTTGCAGTTTATCTAAATATCATTAGAATGTTTAATTAGAACTTCGTGGGATTTCATCGAAAGTTGTAGAACCTGTCTTATCTGTTTATTTTAGAATTCGATAGAAGTTGATAGAAAAAATGGAGAGATGACTAGTTCTTTCTCGATTATGAAAAAATGTATAAATAGGAGAAACTCTCATAAAAGTGAGTCAGTTGTGACTCGAACGTGATAACGTGACCGTGACAGTTCCCGCTCATACAAACCGGATTACCAGTGAGCGCGATTACAAACCGTGTTATGAACGATTGTTGTCTTTAGTGTTAATTGCAGTATATTGTGACAGATTATTATTCAAGCTTCTATAACAGTCTATACAGTGACTTGTAAGTGCTTCTAGTGTTTTGCCTGTTATGCTTTAGACGTTTCTTCTTGAATGGTAGAACAGTTATTATTTAATAGTAGATAGACCTTTTAACATTTAGTGATTGATTTTTGAACAATAGTATAGCAAAATCTTTATTAGCTGAAAATTATCGATTCATCTGCTTCCGATTACATTATTTTGTGTAAGAAATAACTGATCAGTGCGAGTTGTGGATAATTTGTGTTAATAAAGTGCGATCGTGTTAATTTAAAGTGTTGCCAGCGCTATTTTAGAGATAGAACCTGTAACAATACTAAACGCTACCTCTTTAGTTATTTTTCATATCCTATTTCAAAAGGTTATGAAATCTCAACGTCGGTAGTACCGGTTTTAATAATAAAATAAGGTGTAAGTGTATTGTGCATGGATGAAGTATGTGAGAGATTATCCCGGGTTGTAAAGTACGGTCGAAATGATACGTAGTAAAATACAGTCATTATTATAACAGAGTTATTTCAGAACAGAAAAAATTCTATCTATATTGATGAACAGCACCAAAGCCAAACACAAAATTTTTAAATTGTATAAATAAAGAAGCTAAAGATAAAAGTCATACTTTGTCATGAATTTTGTCTCATCTTATAAACTAAAAAATGTTGACTAAACAGCAGTGGTTAAAAAAATCTACTGTGAATGTGTACTTATAACAAAAAATATTATGTTCAGGACGTTTCTAATTGTTTAGTAAAATTGAAAAATGGTGGGACGAATGAAACAATTAAGTGAGACGGTGTCGGACAAAATGATTACAACTAAAGTATTAATGACCATTCCCAAAAAAAATCAGCAAACCCGACTACATATCAGCACGGGTTTCATTTGCTACAGAAAAACATACTATTAATGATCTGATATTAGTAGAAGGTCTGTCTAATAAAAGTGGAGAGGTTCGAAAGAATGTACTAACCAGTAACATAAGTCATGGTAACAAGAAATGCTTAAATTGCGGTTAGGGTCATTTCGTGAAAGATTGCAGATTCAAGAAATCTATCAATACTGTTACGGGTTCTATCTCCAAAATAATGCTGGTAACACTATAAATTAACACTCGCACTTTATTTACACAAATTACTTAAAACACGCACTAATCAGTTGTCACAAAAGACATAAATCAGAAATGAATAAATCAATAATGCTTAGCTAATAATGAATTTTTCTATATTACTGTTCCAAAATTAATCACTAAACGTTAATAGGCCGATCAAATATTCAACAAATAACTGTTCAATAATTCAAAAAGAAACTTCGGTAATTGTGCCGCAGATGTTAGCAAGAAAAAAATCACTTGAAACTTCACTAAATTGTAGTATTATGTCTCCTGATCACAATTATTAAGTTTTCAAGTGTCGGTCTCAATTAATTAATTATTCAATATTAAAAACTCACCTTTTGAACTGAACCCCAAAATGATTATCTTTAGCAATTAACTTGAATTGAGTGTTTAGAATGCATGAATCATTGCAACACAATAATTTGCATTCTAGTTTGTGAATTATTTACTCATACAATTCATCTATTAAATTATAAAAGCATTTTAAATCTCTTCCTTAATCTTATCACTTGATGCATTGCACATACTTCTACACAATATGTCGCCACAGCCTGGGTTTTGGGCGCTTGGGCCTTCTATTTCTTTAGCTTATGAATTTTAACGACTGTGACTAACGATGATGTATGATAATATCATAGAGTGCTATAGAATCTGAAACTGATGCTTTTGTGAGCTCTGAGCTCACAGATATATTGTAATGAGAATATATTTGAAGAAAAATACATTTTATGTTGAATAATGATTTTTGACTGTTATTTTCCAACCTGATATTATTTCTGAATGTAAAAATTTTAAAGTAACAAAATATTATCAAGGAGATTAATGAAAACATAATAATGGTCACTATAATTAATTTATATAGTGACAGAATATCGGGAATCCATTTTTATTATATCACAATAAATATCATACCAGTTTCAAAATATTGATACAATATATTGATAATTTTGGTATTGATACTCCATCCCTACATTGAAAAAAATAAATAACACAATTTTAATTGTTCATCATGGCGGAACCTTTGAATGTTTGGGTGGTATCTTTAGGACAACCTAACAGTTTGATTGACCTACTGCTAGCGCAGCCTGCAGTCCACAATTATGTGTGGTACACATAACCTAACCTGGCTAGATATGACTAGGACAGTCAAAACGACAGTCGACAAATGGTGTCCGCCCAAATGATATGTGTGTTTGTGCCTAATTATAGAAATTCCCAACCAACCCAGCCTTGCTAGATTGGACCACTTTATCAAGGTTAAATTTGACTTGTAACATGTAATTTGCATATGCATCCTAACCTAACCTAGCCTAACCAAACCTAGCATTGCTAGATTTTTAGCATTCCAATTCAGCAATTTTAGGGTAGGTTCGGTTAGCTTTGGGAAGGCTAGGCTAGGTTAGCTTTGGTTAGGTTAAATATCACTAACTGCACCCACTATTCAGACTCATGGGCTCAGAATATGATCTTTATCATTGCCAGTAAATGGAATTTTACTGAAAACCAAACTTGAATAAATTAAATATTTGTATAATTTCATTTACCGGTAAACGGTAAAAGGCTCGAATGAACCTATGCAGGCTCCCTTAGCACACCCGTTATTACCGATGTCATGGATGTCATGATATAGATAGCACTGATACATTGATGACACTCCATTACTCTAACTATCTGTTCGTCTATGATGTTATTCTTAAGGTACTATAAAGGCTTCACAGAGCCATAGTTATGTTCAAAAGGTGAGTTTTTAATATGAAATTATTAATTAATTGAGACTGACACTTATAAACTTTGATCAGGAGACATAATACTACAATTTAGAGAAGTTTCAAATGATCTTTTTCTTGCTAACATCTGCGGCACAATTACCGAAACTTCTAAAAATAACAGGTAAAACACTTAATAAAGAAATGAACACTTACGAAGCACAATATGTCACTGTATAAACTGTAAAAGAAGCCTGAATAATAATCTGTCACAATGTAGGCTACAGCGTTTATCACAACACTTTAACAGTCTGTAGTAACGCTCACTGGATTACATGGTCTTAATAAACTTTCACTGAAGACTGCCACTTTCACTTTTCACTTTCACCACCATAGTCCTCGAGACTAGGGGTACGTCAAGATACTACCTCAAGGATAAGGTTAAGTTCATTTCAAGGTTTTTTTTGACGTAACAAAGAGGTTTGAGTTTCAAGAATCAAGGTTCATATAAAGAAGAGTTTTTTTTCTGTCAGTTCAATGTATTCTTTTATTGAGTATAAGGGGTTATTTAATAAATAATTTTTAACGGCTTGTTTAAATGTTTGCTCAGATTTGTTTTGGATGTTTTTGAGGCTGTTTGGCAGCGGGTTGTAAAATTTACATTCAATGTAGTTTGGGTGTTTCTGTGATTTTTGTAGTCTATTGTATGGTAAGTCGAAATTATTGTTTGCTCTTGTGTTTTGTATATGAATATTATTTCTGCATTTATAATTTGATTTGAATTTGGTTACATACATAATTGTTTTGAAAATATATAATGATATAATTGTTAGGATACGGTCTTGTTTAAAATGTTGTTTGCAGTGTGAATTGTATGTTAGATCATTTATTATTCTTATCGCTTTTTTCTGTAATATCAGAATTTGTTCTAAATAGGTGTGTGGTGCTGCTCCCCATGCAATAATTCCAAACCCTATGTGTGATGCAAAGAGAGAGTGGTATGCTACCAGTGCTGTTCTTTTTCCTGCAATTTGTTTTATTCTTTTGATACCATAGAGTGATGTGGACAATTTACTTGATAAGTTGTCTATGTGGTTATGCCATGTGAGGTTTGAGTCAAGCGTAATTCCTAAAAATCTTGCTGTAGATGATACTTCTATGTCTGTTGTAGTTAATGGGTTCTCTGTGGTTCTAGAGGGTTTTATTTGGAAGTTTATCAGTGTGCTTTTTGAACTGTTTATATTTAGTTTGAGGTTCTTTAAGGCCGTTTTTGTTGAAGTTATGGTTGCGTCATAGTTAGTCTGTAATTCATTCTGATTTTTCCCATTTATTATTAGGGTAGTATCATCTGCAAAAAGTATACATTTGGAAAACGTTGAAAGCTTTTTAGGTAAACTGTTTATGCATATGAGGAATAAAAGTGGTCCTAGCACTGATCCCTGTGGTACTCCGCTTTTCATTGGTTTGGCCAAAGACCTAGTTAAAACCTTTTTGCCTTGGTGTTCATGTTTTAATTCTACAATTTGGTGTCTGTTAGGTAGTTTTCTATCCATTTCTTTGCTTGACGTCTTATTCCTATCCTTTCAATTTCAGTGATTAGTATGGTCCAGTCAAGACTGTCAAAAGCCTTCCTGAGGTCCAGAAAGACTGCTGACACTTTATTTTCTTGTTCCCAGTTTTGTGTTATAAAAAGGATTAAGTCTGCAAAAGCTGTATTTATTGATTTATCATTTCTGAATCCATGTTGGTGAATATGTAATTTATTATGTTGTTTAAGATAGTTTAGTATTTGTAAATATATTGCTTTCTCTAAATATTTTGATGGAGTTGGTAGGTTTGCTATTGGTCTGTAATTTTCTATGTTAGTTTTGCCATTTTTTATATTTTGGGTATACCAGGGATGTTTTCATGTCATGCGGAATTGATGACTCAGATATGGAAGCATTTATTATATGTTGAATTGGGTAGATAATTTCTTTACGGCAATGATTCAATAGTTTACCTGGAATTCCATCAATTCCAGCTGAGTATTTATGTTTAGTCTTTGAAAAAATCTCATTTAGTGTTTCTTTTGTTATAAATTCAAATTTTTCCAGTATTGCCTCACTTTCCTGATTTATATTTTTTTTATTTGATGTCTGATGAGTATCAGCCTGATCTATATTTAAAAAATAATTGTTGAAAAATTCCGCCAAGGTGTAAGGGTTTGTTTCCAGTTGCTCTGTCAACGAAGTTTGAACAATGAATGAACTCACTGTTTACAGGAGTATCCGCTTATGTAAATAATTGACATCCTAGAAAGCACTAGAAAATTAATTAGGTACCTTTAGGAGATTATTCTATGAAAATCTATATACCGCACACAGATGCGATTTTACTAGAATACTCCCGAAGACTGCAAGGTGAGGGGAAGAGCAGGGGGAGCAAACAAAAGTGTCAGTTATCGCTTCAGCGGAAGTCATTATTGACAAAGCACAGAAAGAGAAGAGAAATATTTTTCTCTTCTTTCTGGCATTTTATAACACTAGAAAATAATGTTCAGCGGATACACTATTATTGCAAAAATTCAGGTCATAGCATGAGTAATTTTCGCTTTAAATTAGAGAAAGAAAAGAAGAATGATGCTATTATAGGAGCTGCAATGTTAGGTAGTCTTTCAGGTCAAAACTGGATTGTTGATAGGCTAGTGGTGCTAGTGAGCATATATTTATGAGTAACAATTGTCGCTTTTGACGATTTTTCAGGATTGCTACCACCTATTTGGGTAATTACTGGTGATCGTTCAAAAGGAAAAGCTGCAGTAGGTTTAGTTAAGTTACAATACATGTAAAAGGATCCCAATAAAATTGAATAAAGTATTATAAGTGGGCCTACCGGATTTGGATTTTGCAAGTTATGCCTTGAATATGGGTTATAAAATGATGTCAGACTTTGTTTTATAGTCAGAATGACTGTTTTTCAACATGACAAATCTACCAAAACCAAAAATTTGAAGAAAACAGATCCGGCATTCGATATAAACTTACACAGTGATTTTTTTCTATGAAGTCAAGGAACCAATGAATAATTTTTAGGTTGGAAACGTCAGTGGCCGATATTTGCAAGGTTTACTTCAATTATCCAAAAATAAGAGGTGATCTTCATCACTGGTGAAATATGCTAATTTCCAATCAATCTCATTAACTCGAGTGAATGGTGAAATATTGAGTTATTTGCTTAGCTAGTAGTGCCAATTTAGTACTTTTATTCCTAGTTATTGTAAATTTTATTCTAGTACTTTTCATTAATGACCTTTGCTTCTTTATGTTTTTTCTATTTGTATTGGCAAATAAATAAATAACTTATTGAAGTAAGTTAGCCGAAAACGGTTTTGATGAGCCTATAAGTTACAATGAGATTAAGTTAGCTGAGAAATAGGTAGGTACTTACGTACGGTATTAACGCCACCGCAACAGAAGCTGCGCTAATGCGCCAATAAAGAGCAATCCTGTTCTAAGTAATTGATTTTAAATAGTGTTATATTTTACGATTCGTCGCAAAAATTTTAGGTGTAGATTTATAAATATGTAGCTGCTGTGGCGTTAGTACGTAATTACCGAGAAATGTTTTTGAGGCTATAATATATACATTATGTTACAATGAGATTAAGATATAGAATTCTTGAATTCACATAATTGATAATATAGCCTACTGTATGTAGGCCTATTAAATCTAAACAAGAATGTACAAGTGCTTATCCTAAAATAATTTGCAACTTAACTTATAGTAAACTTACCATGACTGCAATTTGTATCTGACGATCGACAATAACCACAAGTATATCCGTTATTTTCGCCATAATACTCCACCAAACTATAATAATCACATGAACCGCTAGCCATATTCAAATCATTAATTCCAATATTTTTTTAAATACGTTGTCAAATTTTTCCAACTATACAACTACTTACATATCCCAATTTATTATCCTATTTCTAGATCCACAAGCAACACGCCTCGCACAACACAGCATTTAGACATTTGACAGCTGGGAGCTCCTGAGCTGTAAAAATAATGTCAAAAACTAAACACAAAACATGAAAGAATATACAGTAGAAGGATCTCAAAGAACAATAAGGCTTGTGCCAAATTACCAAACTGCCAAGGAATGAAAAAAAATACGGGAATACGCAAGTCGCAACGAAAGTGAGAGGTAGTGGCCAGAAAGTAGGGATGGGCTTCCGATATCGATATTATCGAATATCGATTTTTTGGGTCCGATATTATCGATATTGTATTTCCAATAATATCGTGATATCGATATTTTCTTTTCGGGATATCGGGATTGCAGAAATTATTGAAAACACTAGAATAATGACGTAATGAAAATATCTAACTTTCAACTGTTTTTATTACTGCTTTTGTTTTATTAGTTTAAAGATCGATAGTAGGGAGGCACAGATATGAAACTGCAACCGTATAATCATTCATACACTTAAAAATACTGTTCGTAAGTTACATACCGTACGGTTATTTTTGGTGAGTAGGGGCCTATTGCATGAGAAAATACTAGCTAATAATATTAGTCCCAAACTGGTAACTTGAAAAGTTCTGTTGCATGAACTTCCAAATATTTTACTAACATGCAAGTCTGGGGACTAGAAATACTAGTGCTGATTTTATCACGTTCTGTACTTAACAAATTTTTTTTTCAATAAAATCCGTGAGTGGAGAGCACAATCCAATATCCAATGTTGATCAATCTTTCTGACTGGGAGAATGTAAACAACGAACACGTGACAAGGCTTTCGATATCAATATTCGAATTATCGAATATCAATATTTTGAGTCCGATATATCGTTGATATCGACGATATATCATTTGATATTAATATCGGTATTTATCTTCGATATCCCATCCCTACCAGAAAGCTACTCACACGAATGCAGCTTTATGAATATTCTGAGTCTTCAATATGACACTTGTCTAATAAAATATGCATGAAAAAAGATAGGGACTTGACTGTGAACAGTAAGCTTAGAAATCTGCTTTAGAAAGCTGTTGTATCGAGTAGAAATAGCTAGAGTAGCTACATGCAATTCATCAACACCAATGTTCAAGACGATAAATTTATGATTGTAGACATGAGTATGAAAAGAAATATTATAATATAAGATATATTACAGATATTTTTCTTGTATAAATAGATCATTAATTATGTCATAGTATATCTTTGAGTGTATCAGTGCTTTGTCTGCTATCAGCTGGACTAGTCTCTCTTGTTAGTGCCTCAGTCAGTGCACTACACACACAAAATTAAATGAATCGCGATCGCGAATTCCGAATGACTTAATGATTATTTAATTGAACATGGGAGGTGAAATTGTTATCTACTGTCCTCAATCAAATATCTGAATCTTTTAATTGCAATCAACACGAAACAAACATCGATCTACCGCCTAGTGTCTGGTATCTTCCAATAATAATTATGTTCACGAAATTTGAATTGAAAAATATCGAATGTTGAACAGTGCTTCAGTGCTGTGCAGTCTTGTGTTTGCCAGTTATTTTTAGTTCGTCAAGCAATTATATTTCATATTTCCAAACTCAAGTGATAGTTCAATGTTTATGTGAATTAAATAATGACTTTATTTAGACAAGCATTGGATGCATTTTGGAGCACAGACGTGTGGCTTCCACCAAATGTGACTTGGGCGGATCTAGAACCGAATGAACAGATACAATATGCGAATTACCGGCATTTATCCTATCCTCTACCATTTGCATTACTCTTGACATTGGCTCGATATTTCGTTGAAAAGTAAGTACCGAAGTATTGTTTTGTTCGAGAGAAAGTATTCTTTCCCACAATTACAATAATAACACATATATCCCTGGCAGACTTAACCTCAAATCACATGGCATTATTCAGCATTTCAGCATATTGTTTTCATGTTATTGTTATTTGTTCAGATGTAGGCACTCCGTATGTCTATTGTTATACTATTTGAATGTAAGACAGTCGTAATTATTATTGTTTTCCGGCTACAATGGATGTTGCATATAAATATTGAGTTTTATGAAATATGGGATTGCTCATTGAATTGTATATGAAATTAGCCTGCTCATTGATTTTCTTGTTTCTCTACACACCAGCCGAAATACATAAAGATAGTTTCCATCTATCTTTTCATACATTATTGCGGAACAATTCCAGAAATATTGTGCCAGAAAAAATCATTTGAAACGTTTAATAACTTGAATGGTAGTAAGTTGAGAAACTTGGAGCGTCATCATGCGGTTCCACTTTTTGTGGTGTGTCTTTGAGGCAGCTAGGTAAAGCATTGTCCTGTTCACACGCTGCCACAGCCCTGCGTAGGTTTTGCCACTGTTTGTGATAAGGCTGTTAAATCTTAATTTGGTGGTTTCGATTTTTTTATTTTTTCAAATTGTTGTGTTCTGCATGCTCACATGGGTTTATATCTTTTTTATTTTTCTATTAGCAAAATTACACTTTTTATCTGCCATTTTTTTTAGAAAGATAATTATGCAGAAAACTATTTGGTAATTGTGCTGCTGATGTTAGCAAGAAAAAAATCACTTGAAAACTTCACTAAATTGTAGTATTATGTCTCCTGATCACAATTATCAAGTTTTTAAGTTTCGGTCTCAATTAATTAATTATTCAATATTAAAAACTCCCCTTTTGAACATAACTACGGCTCTGTAAAGCCTTTTATACCTTAGGCTGTAAAGCCTGTAGTACCTTAAGCATAACATCATAGACTAACAGATAATTAGAGCAATGGAGTGCCATCTATATCATGTCATCGGTAATAACGGGTGTGCTATGGGAGCCTGCATTGGTTCATTCTAGCTTTTTACCGGTAAATGAAATTTTACAAATATTCAATTTATTCAAGTTGGTTTTCAGTAAAATTCCATTTACCAGCAATGAAAAAGATCATATTCTGAGCCTATGAGTCTGAATAGTGGGTTTAGAATAATGAATGTTATTAGTCCAATCAAAGTTAGTTTAGTTTAGTTTCATGCACCAGTAGACTCCCAGGCTATAATAAATATGTGCAGTAATGTAACTTTGAGAGATTTCTCTCTTTTTAATATCAATATTATTTCTGTACTTTAATATTGAAAAGGTTAGGCATTTAATAATTTGGTTCTTGTATCAAAGTGATTTCTGTCAGTTTTAACTACAAAACCTCAATAAAATTCACTTCAAAGACAAGAAAAATGAAAAAAGTAGGAAACTGTTTAGTCTATTATAATGTCTATTAATTGTGTAGCCTACCTACATAATGTAGTGCTAATTTGTTTTTCATCCAAATTATTTTTATATTTGACCCAAAAACCGGCAAATCAATAAGAACTTCACTTAGTGATTACAAGGAGCCTGTTATGTTCAAAGTTTCAAATGTCAAGAATCTTTTTTCTAAGAGGTTTTTCACCGGTTTATGGATGAAGCGACACAGGTGAAAACCTAAACTGCCAATTTTTATACACCTAAATTTATTGATTGCCTTGTGAGCAGACTGCCAGAGAGTAGAAGCAATCTAGTGTGGCTAGTTGAAGTTTGTGATATTTAACCTAACCTAGCCTAGCCTAGCCTAACCAAAGCTAACCTAGCCTCGCCTTACCAAAGCTAACCTAACCTAAAATTGCTGAATTGGAATGCTAAAAATCTAGCAATGCTTGGTTAGGTTAGATTAGCTTTGGTTAGGTTAGACTGGCTTTGGTTAGGCTTGGTTAGATTAGCTTTGGTTAGGTTAGGTTAGACTAAGCTAGCTTTGGTTAGGTTAGGTTAGACTAAGCTAGCTTTGGTTAGGTTAGGATGCATATGCAAATTACATGGTACATTTTTTCAATTTCAATTAGTCAATCCTTGACCAGCCGTCATGCTGGATAGATTTCGTCATGTAGTAAAACCGTAATACATTCAAACATTAATTTAAAACACTTATTGAGATGGTACTAAAAGATGTGGTCTCAAAACATTGCAAGGAACACGTTCATCTCGTCATCACTCAAAGAATAGAGTGGCCCACTAATAAGTTTGTCACGCAGTGTTTTTTTAAATCCTCCCATTTGTAGGTTGCGCACATACTGAGGCAGTCTGTTGAAGATTTTTAGTGCATGAATTGGATAACTGTTGTGCGATCTGGAGAGTCTGGAGTAAGGCAGGTCGATATCTGCGCGCCTCCTGGTGTTATGGTGGTGGAATTGACCTCTCTCCTGAAATCTGTGGAGTTCCCCCCTCAGGCGAAGCAGCGAGCTATAGATATACTGGCTGTAAACAGTCAGTATTTGTAGTTGTTTAAAGATTGGCCTACAGTGTTCAAGGCGATGTGCTCCAGTGATGATGCGGAGAACTTTTTTCTGCAGCAGGAGAATCCTCTCACAACCTCCCACATGGCCCCAGATTACAATACCATAGTTGATATGGCTGTGGAAGAGGCCATGATAAGCTGTTATTAGGTACTTGGTTGGTACGTGATTCCTCAGCTTCTGCATCAAATAGGTCACCTTTGAAAGTCGACTGCAGACCATGCTCACATGCTGTTCCCATGATAAAGAAGAGTCCACCACAAATCCAATAAGTTTGACTTTTGCTCCACCAAAGGATGGCGGATTGCGTCTCAAAGTGCACAGCAGGTTCTGGGTCTTCCCCTCGTTCATGCATAGTTTGTTAGAGCTGAACCACAAGCCAGCCTCTTCATTTAATTGGTTTGACCTGTAGATAGCCATCTTGTGCTATTAAGGTGGTGTCATCCACAAATAATAGAGCCTTTCCCTCCATATGCAGGTCATTAATGAAGATAAGGAAAAGCAGAGAACCCAGGTTGGGTCCCTGTGGCATGCCGCACACAACATCCCGGTCCCGCGATTCTGCCCCACACACTAACACCATCTGCTTCCTTCCAGAAAGGTAATCCACCATGGTCCTGAGAGCCACTCCAGAAACGCCATATCTCTCCAGCTTACCTATCAGTATGTCATGGGAGACACAGTCAAATGCCTTTGTTAGGTCACACAGGGTCAAAGCAACTGTCCGTTTACACTCCAAAGCCCTCAATACTGTCTCCACCAGGGAGTGAAGAGCACCAGACGCTGATCTTCCTCACATAAAGCCATACTGTTGAGCCTGGAAAAGCAGGTTACCCTCAAAATAGGCCGACAACTGAGTGTACATAACTGACTCCATGATCTTAGCAAATATAGGAATAATAGCTATTGGCCTGAAATTAGACAGTTCCTCTGGATCACCTTTCTTGAAAATGGGAATAATTCTTGATCTTTTCAATTGGACAGGAAAGACTCCAGCCTCCAGACAGTCATTAATCAGCCTACTCAGAGTTGCTGCCAACACCCTGATGACCGTCTTGACCACAACCGTTGATATGCCATAAATGTCAGGGCTGGTTGAATTTTTATAACCATTCACAATGTTGATCAAATCTATTGGAGTTGTCTTTTCCCACTCAAAAAATCTACATTCCTGAATAGGAACACGTTCAATTGCGCACTCAGGAGATCCTTGAAAACCCTCTGCTAGTGTTGCTACTGAGTGAACAAAGAAATCATTATAATCATCAGGACTTGCATTTCTTGTAGGCATAGGTTTTTTGTTCTTAGCGCTGTTGATGATGTCCCACGCAGCCTTACAGGGATTTGATGCACTCTTAATTAACCTCTCATTGCTGGCCTTCTTGGTACTGGCAACTTCCTGATGGTAGATTTTCTTGAGCCATAGATATGCCGAGTAGTAATTGGATCCTGCCTCTGCACTCAGGGCATTTTTGTGTAGATTGTTCGCGATGACAACCAGAGCTCTGATCTTATCCAATTCCGCTGTAACATTTAACCTTGATAAATTGGTCCAATCTAGCAAGACTGGGTTGTTTGGGAATTTCTATACTTTGGCACAAGGCATCTCAAATACACATATCATTCAAAGGTTCTGCCATGATGAACAATGAAAATTGTGTTTTTTCCTTTTTTTCAATGTAGGGATGGAGTGGAGTATCAATACCAAAATTATTGATGTATCATATCAATATTTGAAACTGGTATTGATATTTATTGTGATATAATATCAATATATTCCCGATATTCTGTCACTATATTAATTAATTATAATGATCATTATTATGCTTTCATTAATTCCGTAATGCAAAAAAATCTCTGATATTCTTTTTATTTTAAAATTTTTGCCTTGGAAAATATTTTAAGGTTGGAAAATATTGTTACGGTCGAAAATCATTATTCAACACAAAATGTATTATTCTTCAAATATATTCTAATTACAATAAGGCTATATCTGTGAGTTCAGAGTGAAACAAAAGCATCAGTTTAAGATTCTATAGCACTCTATGATATTATCATACATCATCGTTAGTCACAGTCGTTAAAATTCATAAGCTAAAGAAATAGAAGGCCCAAGCGCCCAAAACCCAGGCTGTGGCGACATATTGTGTAGAAGTATGTGCAATGCATCAAGTGAGAAGATTATAGAACTAATTGAAAATACTTTTATTATTGAATAAATAAATTGTATGAGTAAATAATTCATAAACTAGAATGCAAATTATTGTGTTGCAATGATTGATGCATTCTAAACACTCAATTCAAGTTAATTGCTAAAGATAATCATTTTGGGGTTCTGTTCAAAGGTGAGTTTTTAATATTGAATAGTTAATTAATTTATTGAGACCGACACTTAAAAAGTTGATAATTGTGATCAGGAGACATTATACTACAATTTGGTGAAGGTTTCAAGTGATTTTTCTTGCTAACATCTGCGGCACAATTCCCAACAATTGAATTGAGAAATTATCGTTGTGGACATGTTTAAAATGTGAACAACTTCACAAATTTTTGAATTATATTGATAAATAGTGAATAAAAACATTTAATTTGTATAAACATACTTTCAATGTTAATCCATTCTAAAAAGAAGAAATCGAAGAACAATAGTCTGTGTCTGAGAATGCTTATTCCTCTCATGCAACAGAATTATGTCCAATAACTTGGATATATTTTTCAACTTTAAATAAGCTCTACTAAATTGTATTAAGACTCAAATATTCAGTAATTCAGTATGATCCATCCTTGAGCAGAGCTTGCTGGATATATTTTGTCGTATTAATAAAATAAAATGTCACAAAAGTTCGACATCCAACACATCAACTTTTGGGCAGTCAAGAGATATGTTGTCATAACGAGTTAAAAAAAACACAATACCGCCTCTTCATTCATGGAGTAAATAGCCCATTCAATGAAGGTTCGGTACAGAAATGTAGATGGCAGCTATTCATATCAATTTACTTATTCAGAAACCATGACGGCTTTCGTTTAGGTTTTAAGTTTAACAAACTTCATTTCTATAAAATCACGTTTTCAAGTTTGCAGTTGATTAACTTGGTTGATTGTCAAAAAAACCATATTTTTCAAACGAAGCGTAAAATTTAATTTTAAAAATGAAATGTTGAATCTCCTAAAAGTCGAAAACACACCCAACGTTCATAAAATGGGGTTTATTGGTCAAAACACACTGATTGTGCACAGTTGTAACAACTAAAAAAAAACTTGCTATTGTTCTGTATTTTGATCTAATTGAACCATGATTTATGAACTTTGGGTGCATTCTAGACTATTGGGTTATTCAAAATTTAGTTTACTTCAACTTAGGTTGGAAAAAATATTGGTTTATTAATATTATAAGCGCATTGATATTGGCAAGTTCTACAATAAATGTTGAAATGTTCACAATAATTTTCTCTGAAAAATTCACAGATTTTCATTTAATTCTTTGCTCTGGTTTATTTTTAGGTTTTGGTTCACTCCATTGGCTCTATCATTGGGCATTAGATCGTCAAAGCCAAAGAAAGCGCCACCAAATGACGTACTGGAGAAAGCCTACCTGCATAACAGTAAAATGAAGCACAAAGAAGTGGTTGGCTTAGCGAAGCAGCTGGATATTTCTGAACGAAAAGTTGAGAGATGGTTAAGGTTACGAAAATCTCAAGACAAACCATCAACTCTGGTGAAATTTTGTGAAAGCTGGTGAGTGAAAATACAGTACGGCACAATTAGAATGTATACTTTTGTGACAATTGATCGTTGATTATCAATAAAAAGGTATTACTATATCAACTGATAATAATCTATGGAATAATCTGGCGAGTAATAATCAATCTCATTGCTCATTATTTTTCTCTT
The DNA here is from genome assembly GCA_948455865.1 of Conomelus anceps. Taxonomy (NCBI): domain Eukaryota; kingdom Metazoa; phylum Arthropoda; class Insecta; order Hemiptera; family Delphacidae; genus Conomelus; species Conomelus anceps. Next base: position 59,072,865 of record OX418217.1, on the reverse strand, counting down.
TATTCGGGCTTCATATGCTTAGTAAAAGTAGTGTTAGCACTCAACTCATCGAATATTACCTGGTGTGAGTTTTCTTATCTGTTGATTTGAAAATCAACCGTACATTTTAAAATCAAAACTAATATTAGGTAGAATATTTCGTTATTTAATTCAGTAAAATATTTAACAATAATTTTGATGATTGATTGAATAGTTTTCTATTATTTTCAGAGTTCAATTTAAAATTTAGTTCGATTGCTTGTGGTACATAATTCATCTTGGATGCATCCATAGAAATAGAAGTAAACCTTTTTTTCTATCGGTACATCATTTGCATAGGGTAGATTAGTAATTTGGTGGGTTAATTCAAAATGTTCTGTACTAAAGATACTTTTTTATCCTCAGTGATTATATAACAAAGTGAAACGGATTATTAAATTTCCAAGTGATACCTAGTAGTAAATCATTATACGATCGTTATTATTAAATCGTAATAGTCCAAAAACACATTCTGGCTTGTCTTTTATCATTCATATTCATCCTGTTTTCATGCCATTTTATTCTTGTATCAAAAACCATCAAATTTCTATTCCGGTCGCACCGACTAGTAGAAACTATTTAAAAAAATAGTTGGCTGAAATAATAGCCTCATAAACATTTTTTAAAATTGATGTTGATGGCTTTTCCTGTTTAATGGACTTCTCATGTTATGTGTTCCTTATCGACTATTGTTTTTCAGCGTAACAGTACTTAGCAACTGTGATTTGATTCTTCTTAATTTTATTTCAGTGAAATTTCGAATTTCTCCTCTTGAGTGTACTCACACTAACGTATTGCAATTTTTTTTGTTTTAATATTTTTATAGAATGGAAATATTTCTTGTAGCCTGCAGAACATGAGCGTCCATTGCATTTCATTAACTCCTGGCTTCATCAGAACTTTTGATGTCATTGCGATCATTTATGTATCTTTCCAGCCTATTCAAATCTCTTCTATCACCATTTCAATCCCAATTTATATTCTAGAGGTTACGTAGTCCAACATAGTTCTATTACTGTTTTTTGATGGACTGAATAGCCTGCCAAAGGCTGGATTTTATACAACTTTACTAGAAGAATGCTTGTCAGGCAGTAGAATATTTGTCAACTATATTAAATGAACAAATTTTGTTTTGTTTGCAGTTGGAAATCGTCTTATTACACGTACTCGTTTATGTACGGATTGTATGTTTTATGGGATAAACCATGGCTGTGGCGAATTAATGAATGCTGGACTAAATATCCGCATCAGGTGATAAATTCTGCTCCATTTAAATAATTCAATTTGTTAAAGAGACCTTTTTGTAGTATTTTTGAGATTGATAAAGCTCAGTTTATTATTATTATTATTAGTGTTTTAGTATTATTTATATTTAGTGTTTATTATTATTATTATTATTAGACGTAAAACTCCCAAAGTGGAAGACGCTGAGTAAAGATAGTTCATTTTTTGGACTTGTTCTTCTTGTTTGCCCACCAGCTTTTCATTTTTTGTGCGAATTCAGCTTTTCTCTCTTGGCTCCATTTTGTTCTAACTCTTGGAGGTTTTGTCTGGTATAATTTCCAATTTATTAAGTTTTATTCTTAAGTTTTTCTACTGTAAGTTTCTTTGTTGGTTATTTTGGCCAGTACTAGGTCTTTTTTAACATTTTGTATCCATTCTCCTCCATTGACAAGTGACGCTACATAGTTTACAATTCTTTTTGTTAGTCTATTGTCTGAAAGCCTCATGATGTGACCATAAAATTTAGGGCGTTAAATTATTATGTAGGCGTTGATATTATTAATTGTTATTGTTATATATTTTGTAAATTTCTATTAATCAACATTTCTATCTCTTTCTATTCATTTGGTTATTTTCAATTGTGGATCTAAACATTTCACGTTTTTCTTAATTCAAACTCCATCCTTTTTATCTGATTAAATCTAGATCCAATTTTAGAATAATTTCTGTACTTCAGAGCTAGAGCCCTATTCCAACCTATTCAAAGTGCATTAAATAATATTAATTTTTTGTAATATTTGATTACTGTTTATAAAATCCAACTAATCAGTGACAATAAAAAATTCCAAGCTCCAATCATCAACTTTATTATTCAAGTTATTTAATTAATTTACTCATCATTTCCAGAGCGTATCAGATGACATCTGGTGGTATTATATGATTTCATTATCTTTCTACTGGTCACTTACCGCATCACAATTCTTTGATGTAATTCGCAAAGACTTCTGGCAGATGTTCACTCATCACGTTGCTACCGTTTTGTTGATAATGTTTTCCTGGGTGTGCAATCTACATCGTGTTGGCTCTCTTGTTCTTCTGGTGCATGATTGTGCTGATGTATTTCTAGAGGTAAGTTACACTTTAGTGGTAATCTCACAGTAGTATATGTATTTAATTATATCTGTGTTTGATTTTAAAATAATTTTGTACGAGGTGGAAAACAATAATTATAAAATTATAAGCAAATAGGCCTAACAAAAAAAAAAAAAAAAAAAAAAAAGCAATATAGAAATGAGCATTCTTCCAGGCTACGGTGGAGAGATTTAGAGTTGAAAGCCTCTTTCTAACTTTGGTTTTTCATGGCAGGTAATAGGATGTAATATAACCTATAACCCTTCTATTTATGATAGGATAGGTATTTATATTAGAGGAAGGGAAGGAATAAATAATAGAATGTAGACAGCCAGACAGTTTCAAGGCAAACATCAACTAGCAAGTACAGTAGAAAACTGAGTATTACAAGCAGAAAAAACCTGTTACTTGATACATTTACAAATGCAAAAAAATAACAGATGTCAATATTGTCCAAATAGTGATATTTTAGTTCATGCTTTTGGGCATTTAAGTATTGATACAGTAATGTTCCGGAATTTCGTTTGTGGTTTTTGAACATGTTTAAATAAGCTTTCTACTGATCCTGATAGATTCAATGTTGGTCTCATAGATCTGCAATTTATTTCAAAAATATATTTTTATCTAAAATTTATCTCAAAATATTTTGTTTTATGGCCTAAATATTAGTGCTAGGAAACGTTTTATTTTTTTCAATTAAGTATTCTGCAACATCAATGGCACACGGTAACTGTCTGATAGTCATGACATTGAACTTGATAAATATTTTATTATGTTAGTCGGATACAGTCTACGTTTATTTCTAAATACGTTTGTTATTTTCTATAGGTTTTGTATTTCTAAATTTTGATTACTGTCATTTTCTATATCATGAATTGCACAATAATTTCAAGTTGGCTTGGCTTTAGACATTTTAAACCGTATAGTTTATTAGAAAATATAATTCTATATCATTTGAAATTTTCTTTTTGTCCAATATAAAAAATGTCTCCTTTTTTGAAAAACTAAATTTTACCACTGCATAGTTTATGGTTTTAAAATTATATGAATATGGCAATAATTGAGGATTTGTTTGTGTGCCAAGGTAGTAAACAAAATTTCATTGCTATACATTTGCTGATACCGTAAATAATAATTTGATTATTGATGACTATCATCTGTTTCCTACTTCCTTCCTCAATTATTATTTGTGTCATTGATGAAAATCTCTCCAGTCCCATGGTTTTATATGACCTTTTGTAAATAGAATAAAGAAGTTTGTGGGTTAAACATTTTTTATGTGTGCGTGTGATTCTATTTCAAAGTATCAATTGGTTTTTTTTTCGACTAAACGTTTGTAGAAAGTGATGTGCTCTCATATGATATATATAAAACAGTCAAATTATAAGAATTAATTCCAGAAGTAAAGTAATTTCAGAGTAGTAAAGAATGCCTTTTTCAAGGTGTATGTACACTATGCACATTGTACCCTTACATTGTACATTGTACACTATATAGAAGGGTACAATTCTATGCGATATTTCCACCTGATCCGAATCACATATTGTGTGTTGAACAGTTTCTATTACGAATTATAAGTGATTGCGCTTGGATGGTCGACTCAGCTGCTATAACTTTATGTTATTAGCTTTAATATCACTTACCAGGTGGTTCGAAATCCACTTAAAATTTTGGGTCTACCTCGGTTTCCATAGCATGGCTCAAAAATAGAACTACTTGTAAAGATCTCGCCAATAAAAGCCTCACTCTCATTATAACCATGAAATATAAATCAAGAATTGAGACAATTTTACATTCTCTGGTTCTTATAACTTCACTTGAATTTGAATAATCCCGTTATACTAATAGAAGATGAATGGTAAAGTTTCTGAAACATTAGAAAGGCTACTATAATAACAAAGTTGCCTATTTTCTCTCTAAAATCATGCATAATGAAATAGTTTTGATGAACTATTCCATATGAACAAAGTTTTTTTTCTATCCAATTTAGTACTTAAAAATTATGTTAGCTTGGAGTTTTAAAATGTTTCTTTATGAGGAAGTGTTAGTAGTCGAAGTCAATTGATGCTACTTAGCTGGTCTTAGCTGATTATAATGGTAATAAAGCAGGTTGGCATATACATACAAAATTGTCCGTCCTTGTACTCTAGATTAGTAAATTCAGTGTAAGAAGGTAATAGCTTCTAAAGGTTCTAGCCCTATTATAGCCGAAGAAAATTAAATGTGAAAAGAGACATAACTTGGTTGTTCACATGTTCTGTTTGGGCAAAGAGATGCCTCTCGTCATATATCCTTTCACACCCTATAATATTATGTGTAAATATGGGTACATGTCGACTTATTCCTGTTTGCACAAATACTGAAATTAATGTAAATATATTGTTGTGTCCCACAACAACATCTCAGGTGTGTCAATGTACAACACATAATACATAACAATCACTATCCCTTCTGCTCTGGAGCTCTAATATTTCACTGTTCAAATGGCTTTTGATTATAGTTTTCTTGCAAAATGGTAGAATATTTAAGATCATTTCAAAATTTCTAGTACTTGAACTCAACTTATTCATGATTTGGGCCAACAAGAAACAACAAGTAATCCTTCATCACGAGCTAATTATTTTTTGTTTTCATAATAGGCTGAAATCGTTCTCATATTTACATATTTCTCTTACCAGATGTAATATTGAACGTTTGAACTGTGGATTTACATTATTATTAGAAATTGTGTGTTTTATTTGAATAGGATAGTTATCCTTCTGTAATATGTAATTATCGGTTCTGTATTAAACCATTCAGGTTATTTTGAGTCACATGCATGGGCATTAGGCCTATTGAACCTTTCTTTATGATTGACTTTAAATTTTTGAGCATGATGTACAGTATTTTCTGTCCTAGATATAAAACCAGTTGTTCCAATCTTACAATTGCTGGATCAATTTTAATTTGGATCGAATAAAATGATAGCTGAGTGCTTCAAGTGTTATCATAGACAGCAAGATAGACTTCATATCAATTCCATTTCTTTTTAATTGAAAGATTTTTATTGTTTCTTCAAAAGAAATATTGGAAAACTAAAAAAATTACCAAAGTGTAAGTTGGAGCTGGAAAACCAGAACTGTATATTAACACAAGGAGTGAATGTTGATGGAATGTAAATCTATTCACAGATGAATTTATCTAACAAATTTATCACAAATGCTATTAAAAAGAGTCAATCCTCCACTGGTGGTTTAACTTCTACTGACAAAAGAGGTAGACACACACCAAAAAAAAATAAACTGCTAGATTCTATAATTCAGCATGCAAAACATATACTTTCAATTCCCGCCTATGAAAGTCATTACTCAAAGCTACACACACACACACACACACACACACAAATGCATTCCATCCCATAATACACTAGGTTTGTTGTACGTTGAGTACTGTAAGATTACAGAAACACCAGTCTGTTGAAGTGTATATGAAAAAATATTCCACGAGCAGCCCTCTTCAATTTAAAAACCCAAGATTGGTTCTTTCCTCTTGCGTGACAAATTGAAAATGCAATTTATTATCTTTGGCATCAGGATCTTGTTATATCACGTACAAGCAGAACTGGATGAGCACCATAGAATCGCAGAGGTAGCACATGAAGCAAAAAGAGCAGACAAAGGAACGGCTGAAGCTAATGAAAAAATATCGGTTATATCGTTTGATCTGTTCACCCACTTCACTTCTTCATAATTGGGTAGTATTCTACAAAAGATTGTTGTGTACCTTCAACTTCACTGTATATGAGTGCAAACTGTGGCAGGCTTATTGTTGCATGTGGTCAGAGCCAGATGGACGTAGAGGAGCTAAAAAAATTTTGTCTTGTGTATCAACATATTTATGTAGCATTCCTTTCAATGTCACATGTAACTATGTATTCTGAAAATTGTGGTGGGGAGGGGTAAAAAAAGGAACAAATACGTGGTTGTAGTGTGCCTTTCAGTTTTGAAGAACCATGCAATTCTTGTAGTGATACAGCACAAATTATTGGTTTCTGGTCACACTCATATGGAGTGTAACTATACATGCCCAAATTGAGAGAAAGAAGAAAAAGAATAATAAACAGAGATACCATCCCCATGACGGGATGCAACTATTTCGTCAAACTGGCAAAGAATCTTTTACTGTAAAACATATGACCAATTCAAGATTATTTGATTACTCTATTTTATACAAAAATGCTTTACAAATGAAGTAAAATAATGACAAAGGGCATAAATTTGTGTGGAAAAATGAAAAAAAAACTCGCCAATTGTGTATTACAGAGAGACATTGGATAGAGACTCACCATTTGAAACAATGCAGACGAGGTCACGGTAAAAGCAACTTGCAACCTATTCAGACGAGGTCACGGTAAAAGCAACTTGCAACCTATCCAATCATGCAATATCCCTAATCCTGTTTCTTCAGCAAAGAAAAAAGATCTTTTTTGTTCAAGATTTGATTTTCTGTGTGTAACAGACAGTAAAACTAATAATTATATAAACTATTTCTAATTATTTTTGGAATAATCCAGAACCTTTTTTTAAATCTGTATGCGGGGGAGGGACTTAATATGTCAGTTAAGTATTGTTGTTTAAATTTATATTGATGGTTTGATAAATAGTCTGCCGCAGAAAATAATGATTAAATCAAGAATTGAAATTCATGCAGAGCTGAAACCTGATTTTCAAGAAAATACCAATCTTAGTTTTTTGATTTACTTAAAATTGTAAAAATGACATACCGTATACCTCTCCGCCGAGTACTACAGAAGGCAGGTTTACCTAGCTTTACCTAGGTAATTCAATTTAAACTGGAAGATGAAATAATCTGAATAAATAATAGAATGACGGCCTCGGCCTGCCAGCCGACCACTAAGCGCCCAATTTAACATGGGAGAAAATACTTTTGAACTGGTTGCAGGCTTCATTTTTAGGAAAATGATCAAAGTCGAATTATATAGTTTTTCACAAGCTTTGATTTGATGTACGAGACATTTCAATACAATTTCCGTTTTTTTTTTCAATTTGTGTAAAACAATAGTTACATTCCCGTAAGAAACCAAAGATTGTTCTAAACAAATTGAAAAAGAACCACTAATTTTATTGAAATGTCTCTTACATCAAATGAAAGCTTGTAAAAACTTCGGATTCAGCTATGATTGGTTTTAAACGTTCTTTTTATAAAGCCTGTAATCAGTTCCGAAGTTTTTTCTCCCTTGCTAAATTGAGTACTCAGCTTTCGGCTGGCAGCCTCGACTCCTGCCCTTCTTAAAGAAATGTCTTCTTTATCATAGTGATTTTTAGAAGCAATTAGATGTGCAGAAAAACAATTAGACTACTCAAAATAGCAGAGAAAATGATAACATATGGGTTGTGGTTCGATACTTTTGATGTGAAAACAGAATATGTATTTCTTTATTGATTTTTCCAGGCTGCCAAAGCTCTGAAGTACGGAAAATATCAAAAAGCATGTGATGCTGTATTCGCCATCTTCACCATTGCTTGGATTGCCACTAGAGTAATTATTTTCCCGTTTTGGATTTTGTGGAGGTAAATACTCGTTTTCACATATTTTTTTCAATTTTATTAAGTATTCTTGTCACTTTAAAAGGTTTGCTGCTAGAAATATACTTCAAGAAGTAAGAAATTTGTTCTATGAGGACCTTAAAGAGTTCTAATTTATCTTAGAAACGAAATTGGGATGTTCTCAAATTTTACTTGAAAACAAATTTGGCTGAACTGAAGTTTTTCTGAATGTTCTATGACCCTTCAAGGCAATTTTTATCAGTTGCATTCATGCATTTTTAGCAGTTCAACGAAGTATTCCTCAGTAATAAGATGGAATAAAATTTGAGAAATTCATTATGTGTATCATATTCTTCAATTGCACGTCATGTATCAAATTATATCAAATTGGGCATACAGTGTTTTATAAAGTTTCATTTTGTTTATGAAGTGACAGAATATTGAACACGGGTATTGAACTGAATTGACTTGTATTTGAACATTTATTAGATAGCTATTTTGGAGCCAAGTGCATCATTAATTTTATTCTTCTGCATTTCATTTAGTATTTCAAGTATAACACTTCTAGAACTGCAATTTGTAATCCTAAATATGAATGAAAATGTATTCCGTGTACCGTAAAAGCTTGTTCCAGAACTTAGTCACAGTACAGTATCATGGCACAGTACATGGCTTTACATGTTGTAAACTTCTTTCAGTAAGCTATCCTTTTCAATCCAAAGTAAGCAATTTGGATCTTATGGCGGCGATATGCTCACCTTAAGTACTTCAATCCATATATACCCATATTTGTCAATACCCATATTTTGTAAAGAATATATCTAATAAATTGGGCGTCCAAGCTGGAGCGCTTCAGAGTTCAATACTAGCTCCATTGCTTTTTTGTTATATTACAACCGTTTACCTAAAGAATAAATTAGTGGTAGAGCCCTCTTATTTGCAGACGATACATCACTCATTTTCAGCAATTCCGTTCTAGATAATTTAGAAATAAATGCCCATATAGGTGAGCAGTCCATTGTCAAATTCTTAATCAGTTGAAATTAACGATGAATAGCAAAAAATGCCTCTATCGTAAATTCAAAAACAAACATAATTCAAATGAAGATATCGCTTTAAAAGATAATCAACTAGACCAGGAAGAAAACATTGCATTTCTAGGAGTTTTGTTGGATAGACGATTGACCTGGGCACCATACATTGAGAAAATATGTTGTAAATTTCATCTGGGGTATTTGTCCTGCGTCAACTCGCTAGATTGAATGACAAAAAGTTACTTTTTACAGCTTACCATGGGCTCTTACTGTCACATATTAGATATGCTATCTTAGTATGGGGTAATTCATCAAAACAAAATCTTGATAGGGTGTTTAAGATCTAAAAGAAGTGTCTAGGTGTATAGAAAGGGTAAATAGATTAGATTCATGTAGGCCGTTGTTCAAGAGACTTTGTCTCCTAACTGTACCCAGCTTATATGTGTATTAAGCTACTTTATATGTAAAAACGAATGATATTAACCAAAATCTTGACGTACACGATTATAATACAAGAAGCCGAGGAGATTATCACTTGGTGTGTCACAATAGTAGCTTATTCAAACAAAAACCTAGTTGGTAGGAAACTCTACAACAAGCTACCGCAGTTTCTAAAGAGTTTTGTAAATATTGAAATATTAAAAAAACAATTGAAAAATATTTAGAAATATTTAGTTGATGAAGCTTTTTATAGTGTTCAAGAGTTCCTTTCACATCAAAATTAAGCCTCACCTCAACTAATTGATATAGTAACTATGGTATCTAGTGTGTAATTGTTGATCTGACTTGTCTTATACTCATAAACTGGAGTCTCCAAGACGTAATCCACAAAAAAAGAGAAAAAAGGAAACTCCACAACAAGCAGTTTTTAAAGAGTCTTAAAAATATAGAAATATTAAAAAAACAATTGAAAGAATATTTAGTTGTTAAAGCGTTTTATAGTGTACAAGAGTTCCTTTCACATCTAAATCAAGCCTCACCGTAACTAATTGATATAGTAATTATGGTAACTAATGTATAAGATTGTATAATTGTTTATCTTACTTTTCTTATACTCCTTAACTAGTCTCCAAGACGTAATCTACAAAAAAAATTTAGCGACACAATCAACTTTTTTCTTTTTTTTTTGTAGATTACGTCTTGGAGACTCCAGTTAAGGAGTATAAGACAAGTCAGATCAACAATATTATACACTAGATACCATAATTACTTCAATTAGTTGAGGTGAGGCTTAATTTTGATGTGAAAGGAACTCTTGTACACTATAAAAAGCTTTATCAACTAAATATTTCTTCAATTGTTTTTTAAATATTTCTATATTTTCAAGACTCTTCAAAAACTGCGGTAGCTTGTTGTAGAATTTCCTACCAATATAACTAGGTTTTTGTTTGAATAAGCTACTATTGTGACTCACCAAGTGATAATCTCCTCGGCTTCTTGTATTATAATCATGTACATCAAGATTTTGGTTAATATCATTCGTTTTTACATATAAAGTAGCTTCATATACATATAAGCAGGGTACAGTTAGGAGACCAAGTCTCTTGAACAACGGCCTACATGAATCTAATCTATTTACTCTTTCTATACACCTAACCGCTTTCTTTTGGATCTTAAACACCCTATCAAGATTTTGTTTTGATGAATTACCCCATACTAAGATAGCATACCTAATATGTGACAGTAAGAGCCCATGGTAAGCTGTAAAAAGTAACTTTTTGTCATTCAATCTAGCAAGCTGTCGCAGGACAAATACCCCAGATGAAATTTTACAACATATTTTCTCAATGTATGGAGTCCAGGTCAATCGTCTATCCAACATAACTCCTAGAAATGCAATTTTTTCTTCCTGGTCTAATTGATTATCGTTCACAAACATGTTTATAGCCCTATCTTCATTTAAATTATGTTTGTTTTTGAATTGAAGGTATTGGCATTTTTTACTATTTATAGTTAATTTCAACTGATTTAAAAATTGGACAATGGACTGCACACCTATATGGGCACTTATTTCTAAATTATCTAGAATGGAATTGCTGAAAATGAGTGATGTATCATCAGCAAATAAGAGGGCTCTACCACTAATTAATTCTTTAGGTAAACGGTTGACATATAACAAAAAAAGCAATGGACCTAGTATTGACCCCTGAGGCACTCCAGCTTGCACCTCTAATTTATTAGATTTATTCTTTACTATACTATTACCAACTACTGTAGTTAGTTCTACACATTGTTTTCTCCCAATAAGATATGATTCAAACCATTTCAGTTCAACCCCATTTACACCTACATTTTGCAGTATTTCCAATAAAGTTCTATGATTAACACAATCAAATGCCTTTGACAGATCTAAGAAGATTGCAGTAGCTTTATCACCTGAATCTATTATATCTATTAGTTTTTCAACTAGAGAAACTATGGCTGTCTTTGTTGATCTCCCTTTCTGGAAGCCATGCTGTTCATCACAGATAAAGTTAACTTCTTGAAGGTGCAGAAGTAACCTATTTAGAACTACTCTTTCAAAAATTTACCTATTACATTTAAAGTACTAATGGGCCTATAGTTTTCTACCTTTTCTCTATCACCACTTTTGAAGATTGGCAAAATCTTCCCCTCTTTTAAATTATCTGGAAAAACACCTTGTTCTAATGAATGATTGATCAGATGAATCAAAGGGTCTAACAATTGATCTTTACATTCTTTCAGAATTTTAATGGATACCCCATCCATTCCTACAGGTTTTTTTAATATTTAAACTATCAATGATATTTGACAACTCGTCTTGGGATACTGGGTGGAATTTTAAATCGTTCTGAATCCCCTCAGTATTCCTCATGTCACTAATACCTGTATTAAGAGATTTTTGAAGATTCTCAGCAACCAGTTGATAATATCTGTTAAAGAAATTACAAATGTCTACACTATCATCAATATATTTGTCATTTTCGTTAATTATTCTGGGGACACTAGTATAAGCATCTACATGAGCTACTTGCCTATTTTTGTTTATTACATCCCACACTGCTGTGTTAAAGTACACACTATTATTCAAAATTTCAGCTGTTTTCTTACATTTCGCTCTTTTCACTTCTTTCGTATAGTTTTTCTTTAGAGCTTTGTAGTTATCTTCACTTAACATATTTCTAGATAGTTTGAATTCATCATATGCATCTTTAACCCTATTTATTTCTGCAAGGATATCATCAGTTATCCACTCTTCAATTTTGTCTAATCTGTTTTTTACAGGGACTTTTATAACTGGACAACTCATAGTAATATGAAACCTTAAAATATTAATGAAACTATCATATTTGTTATTCAAACTATTGCTATTGTAAACCCTACTCCAGTTTTCTTGTAGTAGATTCTGCTTCAAACAATCGATATTCCCCTGTTCACATTGTTGAATTTCTTTCATTACTCTACTCTTTTTAATTGATTTATAACCTTGCAACCCCACCTCTAAGATTTGATAGTCATGATCAGATAGTTCCGAGCCGCCTAATCTTGTTTTAGAGTAATCTATATTAGTAAGGATGTTATCAATTATTGTTTGTGATGTTCTTGTGACTGGTATATATTCATGAACTTTTGTTTCCAAGTTATTCATGTATATAATATCCCTTAAATCTTCTTTCATTTTATTCTGTGTTGCAAAGTCTGTATTGAAATCTCCCGCTACAATAACGTTTGTAAAACGAGTAGTAGTAATCTCTAAAATCCTATTGAATAGTTCAGAAAAATTGTTCCATTCCCCATTTGATGACCTATAAATACCTAACACCGCTACTTCGAAATTATCGTCGATTTTTACTCTTAACCCAGAAACTTCTAAATCCATTTCTACAGCAAATTTCTCTACATATTCTAAATTAAATGTTTGCATATTCTTAGCATTTTTAGTGAAGATAGCTACTCCCCCACTTCGATGAGATGTCCTGCAATACGACGTTTTCAATGAATAGTTTGGAATATTAAGTTGTGACAATTCATCTTCTTTTAAACCATGCTCTGTGAAAATAGCTATATCAGGAGCCTCTTCTTAAAAAAATACTTCGATTTTATCTATTTTGTTACGAATGTATTGAATATTCTGATGGAACACAGTGAGTACCGGTACTTCCCTATCATCCCTTATTACTTTATCGTTGCTTTTGCATATTGAAGTAGATTTACTTAATCTCTTAGAATCTTGAGGGCCTATCAGATTGCTACAAGAGTTCCTTCCACTAATGCTATCCTGATTTTTTGATCGATTAACGTCTTTTAATACAATTGAAGATATGAATTTATCATTTGAAACTAGTTTCCCTTCCCGGTTTTGAGCCACTTTACTAAAAAAGGTTCGTTAGATGATTGTTTAGGAGAATTATTGACAGTAGATTGCAAACGACTTTCAATCAGCTCTGCCAGCCTATTACAAAATATTACTTTGCCAGATTGATTTAGATGTAGACTATGATTAGTGAAGTTTTGTTTTTTCAGCCTTTCATTTAGAAAACAAATCCCCAACTGCTTAGAATTCTTATTTTTTAGGCTGTTGATTGTATTATGAATTGATTTATTTGTTGACTTAATGGCTTCATTTAGCTCTGGCCTATCAAACCTATACGGAATTGTACTTATTATAACATTAGTTTTTTTGGCTGAGTGGCACAATCTCTTTCATTTTTTCATTTATTTTAGGAAGATGTTTTAGATTAGGTTCATTTATATTGTTTGAGCCACCCAGTACTATTAGAAAATCGTTTTTACCAAAATCTTTAGTTTGTTCCTGTGCTGACTCTACGATTGCATTTATAGGGGCACTTGGTTTGAAAAAGCTCTGAACTTCATACTTATTTTTTAATCTTTTATTTAGTAGGTCACTACAGTCTCGTCCATGACTGGATGTCAAGAGCAGTACTCTACCTTTCCTATCGTTATTTGCCTTTACTTTAGTTTTGGCTGCTGTTTGCAAAACCTGACTATACGTTTTTGTTTGACCATTTCTATTAATTTTTTCCCCATTTGATTTAGGTTCTACTTTTCTTTGTATTGATCAGAGGTTCAGATCTTACATTAGCCAAGTTTATTTTTGATTTTAATATTTCGATTTCCTCTGACTGTCCCATCAATTTGTTTTTAATTTAGAATAAATTTAGAATGACGGAAACAACCAAAAATTTAGAAGGCGAAACGTGGAAAAAGGAAAACATTTCCATTCTACACGCTTGTACACCAAAACACCATCAAATACCCATGCATACAAAACCAAGAGGAACTAGGTTACCAAGCCAAATGAAGCGCATGTTTAGGAAACAACCACTCGAAAATATATTCACACCTCATTTAAGCTACCTCAAAATAACCAAATTAAAGAATATACATTGCACTCAACAATACAGCCTAAACTTATAATTATTTAAAGTCTTTAAAATTATGCGCATTTCGAAGATTACTTTAATTAACAAAATTATATCGTCGTTTTCGTTATCCCATTCAATTAATAGTTCCCCACAATTCGTTGCACTCACTTTGATCGAAGCAAGAAATATAATAAATTTGTTACCTCGTTCGATAATCCTTACTACTTCCAAGGTATAGAGTTCATGTTGATCTAATACAGCCTTGGTCAGGAATTCTCGTACTCTCCAATGCTGGAATACTCAAGCCCTCGAAGTTTCGAAGTCTTGACTATTCGTGAAGACTCCAGTTCAGGAATGCTGCGACTCGGCAACACTCTGCAATTCGGGAATGACTCCAATTCGGGAACGACTCTACGATTCGGGAACTCCCCAACTCGGGAACCGCTGAAATTTCAAATTTTGTAACTTCCTATTTTGATAATGAAATAAACCCTTAACTTGAGATGAACACTACTATGTCCAATTTACTTTCATGACCACAAATCCCAAACATTTATGTCGCTTAATTACACATCTGCATTACTAAAATTCAAACAATTAAACAAACCTAACCTTTACTTCATAAGTATCACAGCATCGCAGAATTCAAAATAGTTCACATTAATCTATAGCAATAAGGAAGTTGAGTTTCTTAGTTACATCATCAAATTCATAATCTTTTTATCACACTAATATCGGTATGCTAACTTTTACTACTAATTTAAATTGAATATTTAATATCTTCCTTTTTTATACTAAACCTCTCAAACTCTTATCCATAGCCTATAAATTCTGACAAACAATTGCTTACTTCAATTACGTACATGAGAACAATTAAGCTAGAAATATAAATTCACAAAGTATTTCATATTAAAAAAAATATTGTTGTTACCTTATAAAGCGGCGAAGTACATCACAAATTATCTTCAAATCAAACAAACTAATTCAAACTAAACATGAGGTGAGTGGCTGTTTCCTAATAATTAACTTTTAAATCACATAATTAAAATAAATTTGATATTATAAACTTTGCCCAGCACAAGGGCTTAAAACAAAACAATCACGTCACCATAACCTCAAAAAAATGACTACAAGCTCGTCTTAACCAGCGTGGTGTTTGCTCCATGCAATTTCGTTGAGAAGTGAGCCAGTCGCTTGCCAACAAACCGAGTTTGCTCTTGGTGGGAATCGATGTTCAGAAATAAAACGGGGATTACAAAACTACGTACTTTTTATCGAATCAGAACTCTAGCTTTGCCTGCAGGCCTGCGCAGAACGCCTATTCCGCAAATGAAAAATGAACAGGTAAAGAGAGTGTAAGATAGAGCAAAAGAATGAGAAACTAGCTCTATCCTCTTTTACTAGACTAGCGTGGGATTCAATCCTGCTCGATATTGAATCTCAAAACAATGCTCTACTGTACTACCAATCCCAACATGAAAACCCAATCGATTCAATTACTTTTATTGAAAATGAATAATTAAAATCTAAACTCTCCAATAACTAGCTTAAAATGTCCTAATTCAGAAAACTTTACATAAAAAAATATCTTTAGAATTTAATAACGTTTAAAATGATACTAAACAAGGCGATGATCCAAGGTAAATTAACAAAAAAAAATTTGGGCTACTCCCAAATTCATAACAATTCTCCCCCCCTTTCGCAGTGTGAAACACCGCCTAAGACAATCGACAAATAATAGTATCACAGGTGAACTTAACTAACTAAATGTGGTAGCAATTCAATAGATGTAGTGATGTGTAATAAAATCAAATCAATCTCCTAACCAACTATAGTGAAGTGGCCGCAACTCTACAGATGCCAAGAGACATAATACATAAACTAAGAGGTCCTAAACAATATATAAGCAAAGATCGAAAGATGGCACCACGCGTATGTGTCAAATCTCTAACTAAAGGTGATGATGTAGTGTGAAAACCTAAAGGTGATGTCCAAAAATAATCACAAGTAGTGATTCCCTAAACTATAGTCTCGCAAAATTACAAAACTATTCTCCTATTAAACTATAACATGAATGTTCCCCAAAATCTGAACTAAATGATTCAACTACGATCCTATACAATACTCTTATCTGAGTTTCCCAAAATTGTCAATTCATTCGCGCGCGGGTATCCACTAATTAATATCAACACTAACTAATACCTATTAAACTCTTAAAAATCTACATGGCACAATTACATGAGGCTTAAATTTCAAAGGCAACGTCCTACAACTCTTATTTACCTATAAATCATATCTACACTCAATATCTATAATATCTTCTTCTCAGTACAGCAAATACTACTACTAGCGATTACTTCCTAAATTATCTCACATTTCTAACACTTTACTATTCCATACTAAATTTACGGTTTAACCTACATAATGACAGAATTTTCTACAAAACTTGGCTCTCAATTAAGAAAGATGCGGCAAGGTTCTAGACGTCACATGATTAAATCTATAAGAAAAATTTATCTATTACAAGGCATATATTCGAAGAGCATACATAACAACTACTATGTTACAGCTGGTTTCAATACCAAAAAGAAATGTAGAGTCGGAGTGTCAATGATGAGACTGCGCGCATAGTCCTTATCAATCATTACAGTACCAAAGCTCTATTAGATGACAACTTATTTACCAAACAACATATTTGGGATTCAAATTCTAAGACAATAACCAACAAGTGTGCAAAGATGTGAAATTCAATCATCAGTGCTAGATACACTAGGGTAAAATCGCTTAACTTGAGACACGTGCGCTTTTTGCACAAAACGACCACTATGTGGGTCACACAATTCTATTGTCACTGGAGTTAAAAATCTCGAGATGACATATGGACCTTTCCAACGGTAACTCAATTTCGACATAATTTTATCTACAGCTTTACTCACTATATGAGTCCTCAACCAAACTAGATCATCAACTTTAAAAGGAACTTCAGCTCTATGCTGATCGTATCTCTGTTTCACTCTAGCATGATTCTTCGTCAAATTCTGTTTAGCTTTTTGCCAAACATTCAGTGTGTCCTCATTACAGCTATTAGGCAAAATTTCCTCTAATCTCCAGGCGTTAATCAACGGATGATTTGGATTATATCTATAAATCAACGAAAAGGGCGTACAATTAGTACTCTCATGTTTTGCTAAATTAAAAGCTAAAGGGAGCCATGATAAACTCTCATCCCATTTTGACTGTGCATTGCCGTGAAAAGCAATTAAAGCACTCCTAAGGTTTCTGTGTACTCTTTCCGCAACGTTTGGACACGGATAGTATGGACTAGTAGTAATATGTTTGATTCCTAACTGGAAACAAAAATTTTTGAAATGAGCTGAGGTGAAGACGGTAGCATTATCAGTTACAATACTCTTAGGAACGGAAAAATTTACAAAAATAGATTTCAATGCTTTAATAGCAGAACTAGTGTTTGCCTTCCTTACTGGGATTAACCAACAGAATTTTGAGAATGAATCTACACAACTGAAAATATGAGTATGACCTTGGGTAGAACGTATAAGTGGACCTACAAAATCGCAATGAAACCTAGCAAGGGGCTCTTCCTCAATTTTAGAAGATAAAAAACCAAAATTGTGCCTTTGAGCAGGTTTGCTCTTACCACATATTTCACAAGATTTTACTAAAAGAGCAATATCTTTTCTTACACCAGGCCAATAAAAATTTTCTAACACTTTATTCATAGTCTTAGCTAAACCTAAATGTCCACCTAGAGACGTCTCATGAAAATATTTGAAGATTACAGGTACAAGAATTTTCGGCACAACAATTTTAAAATTATCATCATTACGTTTTTTAATCACCAGGACTCCTTTTGACAAGCTATACGGGAACTGATCTACATTAGCCTCAATATTTCTAATTTTCTCTGAAATAAAAGGATCATTCTCTTGATGAGTGCGAATGTCCGTGAAAATTAAAGGAAAATCGGTTAATTTTAAAGTATTAATAGACTCAAACGTTTTTTCTTCAACTAAAGGCTTTGATTCTTCTGCTTCTTCATTAATTTCGTCCTGAAACATACGGGACAAACAATCTGCCACAACATTTTCTCTACCTGGTATATGTTTTACCTCAAACTGAAATGAAAGAAGTCTCAATACCCATCGACCAATACGACCTGACTGTTTTGGATGATTCAACACCCATGAAAGAGCGGAATTGTCAGTGTACAATAAGAATTTAGAATGTTGAAGATACAATTTGAATTTCTCCATACCAAATATAGCAGCTAGACACTCGATTTCGTATGTAGAATACTTGCATTCAGCCTGGGTCAGTTTCCTAGAGGCATAAGCTATTGGTTGAAGAATACCATCAACTTCTTGTGAAAGAACGGCGGCGATCGCAGTACCACTGCCATCTGTATGCAAAATAAAAGGCAAATTAAAATTAGCAGTCCTCAAAATGGGTGGATTAATAATTGCATCTTTCAACTTTAGAAATGCTTCTTCATGTTTCTTTTCCCACACAAATTTAATACCTTTTTTCCTCAGCGCATTGATTGGCGCGGCTATTTCTGCAAAATTAGGAATAAATTTATGATAAAACTGAACCATACCTATAAATCTACCAACAGCTTTCTGGTTTTTGGGTGAAGGAAAATTTCTAATACTCTTAGTTCTGTTTGGGTCGACCGACACACCTCTGTGGTCAACTAAGTGTCCAAGAAATGAAATTTGTTCCTGTGCAAAATGAACTTTCTGAGGATTAACAGTAAAACCTGCTTCTCTTAACTTGTTCAAAACTACTGAAATATGTTTCAAATGTGAATTGAAATCCTTGGAATAAATCACAATATCGTCCAAATAATTAAATACAAACTTAAATTTTACATCTTCAAACAAGGTGTCAAGAAGAGAAGTTAACGCCTGAGCTCCAATACTAATACCATAGGGAACTCTAAGAAACTGATAAGTATTTTGCATTGTGCAAAACGTTGTAAGGTGACGACTTTCCTTCGCTAAAGGCATCTGATAATATGCTTGATTTAAGTCAAGAACTGAAAAATACTTAGCGCCATTAAACCAATGAAATGAATTTTGCATATCAGGAAGAGGTACGGAATCCAATTGAATACAACGATTCAGAGATCTGTAGTCTATTACCAGTCTCGAAGAACCATCTGATTTAGGTACCAGAAAACATGGACTAGCATAATTAGAAGTAGCCTTTTCAATAATTCCCTCTTTTAACATTTTCTGAACTTTTTCATTTAAAATTTGCATCTTTTTGGGATCGTACTGATAAGGTGCCTGTCTAACTGGCTGTGTTGAAGTTAAACGAATTTTATATTCAGCTAGGTTAGTCTTACCCAATCTGGTAGTAATTACATCCTGAAATCTAGATAATACATCACGTAATTGCTCCTGTTCCTTATTTCCCAAGTGAGCATATTCTGACTGTTCTTCCCCCACGGTGTTAGCATTCCTGGGTAGAAACGTTTGTGAATCCAAATCTAACGTAAATTTAAAACTAGGTCTGAAACCAAAATAATATCTATTATTAAATAAATCAATGATCATTTGACTATGATTAATGAAATCACAACCTATTATTACTGGTACTGATAAGTTGTCGCAAATAAAAAATTTATGTTTCCAACTAAAATTTTCAATTTTAATTTTCAAGCGTACTGACTCAGTTAGAACAAGTTGCCCTTTGTTCGCGGTGGTACATTTAATCTTTTCTTTCTGCAATTTTAAAGAAGGATTAACAACTAACAGATCTTGTAAAGTCGATTTTGAAATAATACTCCTAACGGCACCAGAATCTAGTAAAGCAGGAAAATTTCTAGCTGGCAAACCTAACTCACAACTAATAAAAGGAATAATTCTATTTGCAACAGGTTTAATTTTATATTTCCCAAATGGTTTATCTGACAATGGCTTTGTTTTATTTGAATTTAATTTAGAGCCTAGTAACCTTTTTGAGACATCCTCTTGTGCGCTATTAATGAAATTTGAAGTATTATTTAACTCTTGTGCCTTTGATTCAATATAATCTCTCTTAAACTGCTTTCCAAAATTACTATTTTGCGCAGATAGTCAACTCTTTTTATTTCTACAGTCACGAGAATAATGACCAAATTTTTGACAACTATAACATTTCACATCGCTAGCTGGCTTTTTTAATAACTGTTTTTGCGGCTTTCTTTCAAAACTGGTTGATGCGGCGGCAGTGTCACTAATTTGGGGTCTATTTCTGAAATTAATAGGTTGATTAATAGGTGCTGACCTACATCCTTTAGCTACATGCCCTATTCTCTGACAATTAAAACATTTTACGGCCACAGATTGTAATGACTTCTGATTTTGTACAGACCTATTATAACTTGTCGCCAATTCCATTTGTTTCCTCTCGAAATCAGCATACCTAACATTCTGTGATTGCACACACATTTCATTCAAGTCGTCAAAAGTGCGCGTTCTAAATTGAAAAATACATCTTGAGCGTTCCTCAGGATTTAATCCAGAAACTATAGTACCTACTATTTCATGTTCTGATTTCCCCAGTCTCAATAATGCGGCTGACTCTTTAATAGACAAAATATAACTGGACAATGGTTCACCTGAACTTTGAAGCCTATAAAAATTTTTCCCTCTCAATCACAGAGATTAATCTTTGTGGAATAAATTGAAATAACACATCAGCATGAAAACGATCAAAAGTAATATTATTTTGTAAAGCTAACGTTATCCTATCAGCAAGGGGTCCTATCGCAAAAGGCTGAATTAAATGTAACAAATCGGTATCAGGAAGACAAGCGCGTTCTTTAATTTTCAAAGTGACAGAGATAAAATTCAATAAATCCTCAACTACTAATCCGTCCGCACTAGGTATTTCTCTAATTAAACTTTCAATAGGATTAGGCAGTCTATTATACATGTTAGTCGCGCTAAATGTAGGTGTCTTGGCTAACTGTGATGCGTATGTGCTAACTTGACCTGAAAAATATTTATCTACCACTTGTTGTGATGTTTCTTCTATTATTTCGGGCCTATTGGGCGTGAAGTCGAAAGAAGGGTTTGCCCTAGGTAAAGTTAGGCTAGTCTGTATGGGTGACGGTGCTCTACTTCTAGCTATACTCTGTATTTTCAAAATCAACTCATAAATTCGTTTCACATCTTCAAATAATTTTTCCAACTTTTCCACTAACTCTACATTAACGGCTTCTTTAGCATATACTAATAAATGAATAATTCTGTTCAAAATATGCAAATATTTGCTAATTCCTTTTATAACACCACGTTTATCTACAATTTCTTTTTCTGTAGGCAATTCCTGGAGATATCTATCTAAATTGCTCAACTGTTCTAAAATTGCTCCAAAAGCTTCTTCACAATTTTCTGCAGAATATACTATTCTACATATTTTAGGATCTGGTTCTTTAATTGCTAAACGGTATTTAGCCCTCAACTCATCATTACTAGAATTCTTTGTTATACTACTGGGTACCCCTAATGTTTTGAATTCGAAAATTAGCTCATTCTTAGACAAATAATCCGGATTCAGGGTTTGTACAAACAACTTATTTAAATCTACACATGACTCAACTTGAGCTTTAACATCCCAGTAATTAGCTTTTGTCGGCATAATAGTTGGGGACCTAACTGGTGATCTCATTTCTGATGACAACATTGTAGACTATAAAATATCTCAGATATTATGTTCCAATATTCACTTTATATTTCAACTACTATTTCTTACACTGTTATTTTACACAATTGGCTTAACTATTCCTCAAGTTTTTGCATAGGTATTATCGGTATTCTTTTACAAAGTTCAAATTTCAAACAAAACCCTGGTTTGTCAGGTTAGCTAAAGATTTAAGAAAAGTTATGTAGCATAGCAATAGCATAGCTGTAGCAGAGTGGCGCAGTAAATTGTCCCATCAATTTGTTTTTAATTTAGAATAAATTTAGAATGACGGAAACAACCAAAAATTTAGAAGGCGAAACGTGGAAAAAGGAAAACATTTCCATTCTACACGCTTGTACACCAAAACACCATCAAATACCCATGCATACAAAACCAAGAGAAACTAGGTTACCAAGCCAAATGAAGCGCATGTTTAGGAAACAACCACTCGAAAATATATTCACACCTCATTTAAGCTACCTCAAAATAACCAAATTAAAGAATATACATTGCACTCAACAATACAGCCTAAACTTATAATTATTTAAAGTCTTTAAAATTATGCGCATTTCGAAGATTACTTTAATTAACAAAATTATATCGTCGTTTTCGTTATCCCATTGAATTAATAGTTCCCCACAATTCGTTGCACTCACTTTGATCGAAGCAAGAAATATAATAAATTTGTTACCTCGTTCGATAATCCTTACTACTTCCAAGGTATAGAGTTCATGTTGATCTAATACAGCCTTGGTCAGGAATTCTCGTACTCTCCAATGCTGGAATACTCAAGCCCTCGAAGTTTCGAAGTCTTGACTATTCGTGAAGACTCCAGTTCAGGAATGCTGCGACTCAGCAACACTCTGCAATTCGGGAATGACTCCAATTCGGGAACGACTCTACGATTCGGGAACTCCCCAACTCGGGAACCGCTGAAATTTCAAATTTTGTAACTTCCTATTTTGATAATGAAATAAACCCTTAACTTGAGATGAACACTACTATGTCCAATTTACTTTCACGACCACAAATCCCAAACATTTATGTTGCTTAATTACACATCTGCATTACTAAAATTCAAACAATTAAACAAACCTAACTTTTACTTCATAAGTATCACAGCATCGCAGAATTCAAAATAGTTCACATTAATCTATAGCAATAAGGAAGTTGAGTTTCTTAGTTACATCATCAAATTCATAATCTTTTTATCACACTAATATCGGTATGCTAACTTTTACTACTAATTTAAATTGAATATTTAATATCTTCCTTTTTTATACTAAACCTCTCAAACTCTTATCCATAGCCTATAAATTCTGACAAACAATTGCTTACTTCAATTACGTACATGAGAACAATTAAGCTAGAAATATAAATTCACAAAGTATTTCATATTAAAAAAAATATTGTTGTTACCTTATAAAGCGGCGAAGTACATCACAAATTATCTTCAAATCAAACAAACTAATTCAAACTAAACATGAGGTGAGTGGCTGTTTCCTAATAATTAACTTTTAAATCACATAATTAAAATAAATTTGATATTATAAACTTTGCCCAGCACAAGGGCCTAAAACAAAACAATCACGTCACCATAACCTCAAAAAAATGACTACAAGCTCGTCTTAACCAGCGTGGTGTTTGCTCCATGCAATTTCGTTGAGAAGTGAGCCGGTCGCTTGCCAACAAACCGAGTTTGCTCTTGGTGGGAATCGATGTTCAGAAATAAAACAGGGATTACAAAACTACGTACTTTTTATCGAATCAGAACTCTAGCTTTGCCTGCAGGCCTGCGCAGAACGCCTATTCCACAAATGAAAAATGAACAGGTAAAGAGAGTGTAAGATAGAGCAAAAGAATGAGAAACTAGCTCTATCCTCTTTTACTAGACTAGCGTGGGATTCAATCCTGCTCGATATTGAATCTCAAAACAATGCTCTACTGTACTACCAATCCCAACATGAAAACCCAATCGATTCAATTACTTTTATTGAAAATGAATAATTAAAATCTAAACTCTCCAATAACTAGCTTAAAATGTCCTAATTCAGAAAACTTTACATAAAAAAATATCTTTAGAATTTAATAACGTTTAAAATGATACTAAACAAGGCGATGATCCAAGGTAAATTAACAAAAAAAAATTTGGGCTACTCCCAAATTCATAACATGACATATAGACCTACATTGACTTGTGAGATTTAGTATTTCAGTTTTATGGTCTTCCTGCTGCAATTTAATAATAACTTCCAGAGATTTTATGTGATCCACCAACCCTATTCGTTCTTCCTCAGAATTTTTTAGTGATTTTTCTAATTTTGTTTTCAATTCGGTGTGATCACTCAATAGTTTAGCAACCTTTTCTTCTACATCTACAGTAGCTTTAAGAGCTGTTGGAGATTTTTTGTTAATAATTGCTGAGATCGCGTAGCTACCTGAGTTTTAGTTGAACAATTAGATTTAGATGCCTTGTTTGGACTCATTTTCCTAGCTAAAAATTGTTTTCAATTGATTTTAGTTAAATGTTTAATGAAATATTACTTAATTTATTACAATTGTCAACTTGAGACTATTTAATTACAAGATAATTTATCAATATCGGTACACCTAACCTCGAAAATAGAATTTGACTTTTTTTTAAGATACTTTAAATTATAATAGACAAATTAATAATGGAGATTATTAAGATATTATAAATACTAATAATAATAATAATAATAATAATAACAAAAATACTACTTATCCGTTCGAATTAATATTCTATTCTTCAAAATTCGCAGAGCCTGTTCTGAAATAAGGCAGCATTTCTTGGTCAGCAGTTGCTCATTCTTAAAATCCCTCATATAAATCTATTACTGTATATTCGCATGAGTGGAGGGGGGGGGGGGGAGTAAGTTGTTTTGTATATCATTTCACTTTTTCATGAATTATTATTGCTATTGAAAAATTATTTCCATCATTCGCCACCAAACAACTGATAATAATGTTTGATCTTCACTTGTTTTTCAGCACTGCGATTGATGCTCCAAGAATTGTGAATACTATGTTTCCAGCTTACTACATATTTAACGGATTATTGGCGTTGCTGTTCATACTAAACTTGTATTGGACAGCATTGATCCTGAGATTAGCTTACAATACGCTATCAGCTGGTGAGGTACGTATTGAAAAAAATATGTCAAGAGACTGTACTCAAAAGTTATAGTCTTCATTTATAATAGTAGAAGATAGTATTCATACTATTTTTATCAGTCTCAATTTTCTTCTTTTGTATTTTGGCAATGAATACAGTAAGAATCTTAATAAAGCATACCTGTCAATTCACAGATTCTATATTCTTCAGTTATGCATTATATTGCAGATTCATGTAATATTAAGTTTTGATATGTGAGCCCACTCATTTGAAATCCTATTGTTTACTGAAGGGCTGAAGTATATGCAAATATTTCAGAACTTATGGTCCACCAGCTTTAAAAGAAAATGCCATTCAGTCTCTCTAAACTCGTTTTTTGTAAACCCAAGTATTTTTGTGAATTCCAACAAGCTGACTTATTTATGGTTACTGTATTAAGGACAGGTTGGAGGACAGACTGATGATGCTCTCTAGAGTTTGGTAAGCTTAAAAGAGTACTCTTCTAATTCATCGGTGTGCCACAATAACACATTCGGCATGGGTTACTCCTCACTTTTTGATTGGGTTATAAGGAGAGAAAAAATAATAGAAAAAGTATGGTGTGAATGAATGAGCAATTTGTCTTATTTCAAGTAACATCATTCAACTTCAACTATCTTATTTATTCTACTGGCCCAATTTCAATTATATTTTTTTACTAGCAGGAATACTGCGAGTACAGTTTTGCAGCTCTCAATTAGCTTAGATACTACTTATAGGCCTACCTATGTATACTTCCCTTTCAAGTGAAATGATTAATTATTGTCAGAAATTGACATGTTACTTATGAATTTAGACCTTCTCAATGAGCTGAGAAGAATCACTCAATAGGGTACGATTGACCGTTCAAAGGGTGGGAAGGGAGGTCCATCGTTGGTGACGTAGGGGCCCCCTTTCACCCCCCCTGAACACATTTGAAGTCCCAAAGTTCAGGTTCAGACTCAGCGGCTAAAAATATATAAGAATCCGTTGAGAAAAGGACTACTAAATGCTTTTTCTGATATCAATTACTTATGAAACTTGGTTATTGTCCTAATAGCGCTATAGTAGTTCAGGTTTTTTGTATTTTATAAGCAAATTGGCAAAATTTTCAAATTGAGGGCTCTTCTGGAAGTAAATTAAATGATCTAAAACTTTCCTATAACTTTTTTGTGCTGGAGTGAGCATTCACAAGATAAAAGCATCGAAACATGGAGGTGACTCATTTTTCAGAAAGGGGGTAAAAATACTTTCTTTGTAGTTAAAGGGGCTGAAAATACCTGATTTATGAAAAGTAATTGTGAATGAACAACTAAACTGTTATTGTTATTGTTATTGATCAATCAACGTAGAATTTTGTATTTTTCAATTTCGAATTGAACAATTTTTTCAATGCAGATGATAGTTTTCGAGTTTTAGTCGAAAAACTAAAATATGTAACAAATTTGGGGGTTTTTGCTTCCTAAAAGTTGAACACAAGCCAGATTCTTTCGCAAACTTGGGGGAATATTTTCTGGGATGCCTAGAATGGGTTAAAAAATCCAGCTTTGTACCAATTTTTGTCCACTATAGCTTTTTTTTTTTTTTTTGTTCAATTTGCCTGGGCCATTATCCAAGTCAAAAATGCTAGTCTGCCATATAAGCAGCGGCGGCTCATGATAAAGTTCACAAGTGCACGCCCATAAATTTGAATGTACACAAAACGTTACTGATACAACTTATTATATTATATTAAATGGAAATACAGTGTTAGTTTTGATATTAGACTTATTTTAAATTCTCTGCTAATCTACTTGCAACTTAAGCAAACATTGGGTGGTGTGAATAAAGC
This sequence comes from Conomelus anceps, assembly GCA_948455865.1. Lineage (NCBI taxonomy): Eukaryota > Metazoa > Arthropoda > Insecta > Hemiptera > Delphacidae > Conomelus > Conomelus anceps. The sequence continues at coordinate 59,045,881 of OX418217.1, read as the reverse complement.
TGAGTGCGGACTCCAAGCTTGAGAAATTACGTCTACGCTCAGGATTCTTGTCTTTCGAAGTGAATAAAAAGCGAGTGACTCAGCACTCCACTCAGGCCGTCTGTCCGATCTCAGTCGAAGAGTGAGCACTCACAGTTTGATGTGAATAAAACCCAGATTACTTGCGTCATCTGAGTGCGCACTCGTCAATTTGCCGATCTAGTCATTTGCAGACTCACCCGAGTCAACTGTGGACGTTGTAGCTGGTGATGGCGGAATTTATTCCTGTTCGTGCTGTTAAAATATACAGGGATCGACGGGATTCTCGCTTAGAAAACTATCGTTCACTGTACCGTTTCGAAAAAAATAATATTGATCATTTTGAAAAAATATTAAAAAATAATTATAATAAATTATTAAAAATAAAAATTATTAAAAATTTTCATAATTATTAAAATTATAAATAATTATAATAAAAAATTATAAATAATTATAATAAAAAATTATTAAAAAATAATTTTGATCGAGAAGTTCCAAATGAGCCTGGTGCTGGAGCTGGTGCTAGAGATATTCATTGGAGAGGACAACAAAGAAGAACAGAAATTTCTCAACTATTACAACATCAATGAAGCATCATTATTATTATTATTATTATTATTTATAATAATAAGCAAGTGTAAGAGATTTCTTGATCAAGTCCACTTGTTCTATTTCACAAATAATTAATTTCAGAATTTTTTTCAAATGTATTTCTTGTTTCCTAAAAATTATCTTGTATAGAAAGAAATCCAATAAAGTTTTGAAAAAATTGCATAGATAAATCATGTTCATGAAAAAATAAAAAAATATTAATAAAACAACAAATCATCATGCAACCACATTGCAGTGGTTATGCACATACATTTTACTTGCTTGTGTTATTTGCTTGTTTACATCTCGAATCATGTCTTATGGATAGAATAATAATAACATATCGACTAATGGACTAATGAAATTTATGTTATTTATTTATTTAATTGCTATTAGAAAATTAAGTTTGTTTCACTACTATTCTAATAATAAAGTTGAATGGCAATATCAGAATACAATCATCCAGCAATAATAATAATTATTATTGGCACATGCAAATTTACTATAAATAAGCATTTAGTATAAATAATGATTGAAGGAATCCTAGTTAAGTGTAGATTCTTATTCAAATTGTAACTAATTAGATTGATGAGTATGTTTGTAAATAAGTGAAAAAAATTCACAAAATTAATAAAGAATATTAAAAAAAGTACAGTACAATCATTTATACAGTATGGTACGGCAGTCGTACACATCTATAGTATTTGGTGCACAACTGCCGTATCATACTGTATATGAATGTTTTGTTTTTGTTTTTAATATTATTTGTTAATTTTGAGCATTTTTTCTATTTTTTATTTACAAACGTCTTCTTTTCTAACTGAACGAGCTGAATGAACAATGAACTGAGCGGAGTAGCTGACTCATCAGTTTGTTGACATCATGAGCAGAGGTGACGTCGTCGTTAGCGATAAAACGGCATAGTTCTGTGTTTCAGAGGAGAGGGGATGTGAGTCCGCACTCGAATAGCGAATCCGTCGGTTTCTGTCCGGCAGTAGTCGGGCCGACATTTTATTCACCTCAAAACTGACGGATATCGAGTGCACTCACAGACTCAGCTTCCCTAACTCATGAGTGAGCACTCGTACTTAATTCACACCACCCATTATCTGTGTCCAAGTACGCAATCGCTATGTGCTCCTTTTGGATCCTTTCTGCACATGTGCGGTGATTTTAACATCATGACGGACTTTTAACATGGGGAAGAGCTGCCATCAGTTCACAGTTAGTTGTGTGCTCCACTACCAGTGTCGCTAGCGGCAGTACCATAAACGTCGATGACACTGGGCGAGTTACTAGCTAAGTGAGTAGTGAGTAGAAACGTTACAGGCCGACCATGCTACAGCAGCTCGGCATGCCAATACGTAGGGTGTATTTCGGACCGTCTAGTGTCGCAGAGCGTCTAGTATGTCACAGCGTCCAGTTTTCAAACCATCTAGTTCTCTGTGTCAGGTGGTCTAGATTGCAGACCCTCTAGTTTCTTGCGTTACGCTGTCGCAGAGCGTCTAGTTTTCAAACCGTCCAGTTCTCACTTCGTCTAGTATGCTCGGTTCCAATTAAAGTGGACTCCTCTCGCTACGCCCAGCACAGTGGCGTTCAATTTCGCCATAAGATATGATTCAGTATTTCCCATCACTTCTGTCTCAATTAGCATAAAACAAGCTGATAGATTGATTTGAATTGAATTGAATTGAATTGAATTTATTGCCACATAAAAAAACAGAAACATTACAAATGTCATTGTACAAAATAATTATTTGTCAATGATTTGATTACAACTCTAATGATAAGGTCCAATATAATAAGTGTCCCAATCTCAATTAATTAATACAAGGTAGAAGATTGATTTCTTAATGAATTGTTAACAACTCTGATGATAGGGTCCAATAACAAGAATTCTCTATTGAAGTTCTTGAAATTTCTTGTATAAATTAGCCTAGTAATACACAAAATTTCATTCCAAGACCATCCTCCTGACGGAATACTCATGGCAGTTCTTTTAAAAATATAACTACAGCATATCAATAAATTGCTCAATTGATCAAACTGAACAAAATAGATTATTTTTGTAAAAATTATGAGAAACAAACTAACTACTGTGTAGTTATTTCAATATCTGCTATTCCTTTTAACTTTGTTTCAATAAATCACAAGTATACTGAATTGTTTCTTCTGTTTATTCCTAATCAATCCAATTCACATCATCATCATTTCAATGTAGCCTAAATCACAAATCATGAGTTACAACCTACTTATTTGGAATTTTTAAAAGTTCATTGCATAAATCGAGCTTGAAACAATGAAAAAGGTTAAATTAAATGATCAATATGACTAAAACATTCATGAAATATGAATAGGTTTATTATGAATGTGTTGAAGCTTCTACGATCTTATTTCCATCAAATGAAAGAGTTAAAACGTATTGTCAAATTGCTTTATAGAGTCCTTCAAATTTCTTTAAATGCTGTTCAATATACTTAGGCATCCGGAAAGTAATACCCGTTTTGAAATTTGAAAAAACCAAGTCTTTTTGACAAACATGCTTCACACTGAAGGACTTTTTGGCAGGATATATTTTGAAAGTGACAAAGAACTGGAAGCAGCTATCACTACACTACCTCAACACTTGAGATGAGTGACTTCTTATCTCATACAAGGGTGGTCCCAGCTCTAAATTTGAGGGGGGGGGGGTGGTCATGAATGAGTTTTTGCTGACCTTTTTTGCGAAAATTCCCCTCCACCCTCTCTTTCCCACCGCCCGTAAGCGTGACCAGAAATTTCTAGTGAGGGGGGTACAAACTAGCCCTCCCCCCTCACTAACAACAATGATAATGTACTACCTCAATCAGATATTATCTTTCATTCTTCATTCCAAGACTCGCCACTTAAATTCATTCTAAAAATATGTTTCTTGTTGAATTACAATGCTTTTATCAAAGTAATAAATTATCATATGAATTTATGTCACAAAAGATAAAAGAAGTGAATTCGAACACAATACTATAACTTGGTGAACGGTTCCGATAAGCCTGCCCTTAATTGTGACAGACAAGCTCTATAGTCTACCTTCACAGTAGGCCCATATCTCAAAGCTGTCTTTTCACAATTATGATGAAAAATATGTGGCTCTCATGCTCAAAAGGGGGTCCAGGGGCCCTCCCTCCGAAAAAGTAACCTATCTATAGCCACATTTTGATCGTTTCTAGACTTAAAATCCTCCTATTTTAACTCATTTCACGGGTTAAAGTTAATAGTGCTTGATAACTGTGAAAACTGTGCTTGAGTCATCGCCAAGGAGGTAGGGATCGGGACCGTGGAGGGATAGCGAAATGAGAGACGCTCATATTTACTAATCTATAAAATAGAATGGGGTGAAAAATGTAGTCATAGGCTTTACTGAGGTCAACTAGAATGATCAGATTCAACTCTTACCCATCCAATGCCCTACAAATATCATCAGTGACTCTCAGAAGGGTACTAAGTCCCTCTCTAAAACCAGACTGAAAGTCACTGATCAAACCTTATCTAGCAATGAACTTACTCATCTGGTCATGAACAAGAATTTCTAAAACTTTGGTAAGCACTAGGAGATACTAATAGACCTATAATCAGAAAAAGAAATAGGATTAGGAACTTCGTTCAAGGGGATAACAATTGAGAATTTCCAATCATCAGGGAAAACAGTCGTGAGCAGGGAAGTGTTGATTTTTTTAAATCGATAACCAATTTGAAATAAATTTCAACTGGTTTTAATCGGTTTTAAACTCGATTTGATAACTTGGAAACTGTCCATCGCCAAGGGGAAAGGGATCGGGATCTGGGGAGACCAGCTTCGCCCTTATATAAATATATATTCCTTATATATTCCAGTAGATAAACGCAATTTTATCCCCCCCCCCCCATCCTGGGACCTTTCTTGCTCAAATTGGTTAGGGCTACCCTTGAATTGATATGAAACATTCTTATACTTACATAAAGATTCAAAATAAATTACAATAGCCCATTTCGACATTTCTTGGATTGGTGGGGAAAATATTTTTGTCAATAATTCACAGACTCACAATTGCCTGCACAGCCTTATTGCTGTACTAGCAGCAGTAACTGATGCTAAATTTTGGTATGAGATTGAAAAACAGTATTTGAGAGAGAGGGGATGAACTAGACAGGAAATAAGCAATTACCGGCGCGACAGCCCGGCGACACTAAACAAATATTGCCGTATCGAGACTAGCCATTTTTATATAAATAATTCTACAAACTTTATGTATGACTCATCCTTTCCACCCGAACCTAAATCGCGCAAAAAAGGAAGAAATTCAGATTCCAGATTCGTGGCCACACACTAGCCCATTTATCTAAAATACTCGAAATTGAGGAAGTTCTCTTTATTAGCTGTGAAATGTATGTGTTTCAACCTTTCACCCAATAAAAAAAACATTCTAGAGTGACAGAAAAATATTTCTAGTACTGTATTATTATAACTTAATCACATTATATATGGAAAATTTCCACCATAGAATAACATCATTATTAAATGGAAGAAATGAACCGAGCTCCGCTCAGGGAGGCTGTGTTTCAAGTGTTTCATAGAAAAACATTGGACAAAACCAATTTCATTTTGCATTTGAAATCATTTCTGACTCACAAATGTTGTGCTAATCTTAAATTTTGGATAGAAATACGGTATACAGATACAGAAATTGCTCACTTAATGTAATAGGATTTTACTCTTGCTACCTAGGTTTTTGATTCACTTGAATAAAACTACATCCTTCATTTTTTCTATCATTGAGATCCACTGAAATACTGTATCACAAACTCATAAAAAAGTTATCAAAACAGTTTGTTCCTTTTTACTTGTTCGTTACCTTTGCGCAACGGGGTCGGTGGGGGCCTTATCAACTGTCAATTTTCCATGGTCTCAATATTCAGTTCAATGAAAGTTATATAGAGCTCACTGTGATTCCGTAAAACAAATACAGTATGACTTAGTTATAACATCATTTATTGTCAATATTATTGACGCTGTATCAGAGTGAAACTGTAGAAGGGCTACCAATTCATCAATAACACAGGAGAAATAAAAAGTTACGATTTTTCATTAAATGCATACTTTATTCAAATACCTACTCAATATGTTGAATTCGATTTGAGGGTTTTCATTTCGAGTCTTCCTTCATATGAACACAATCTAGCAGAAACAGGATTCTACAAACATTTCATTTATTAAAAAATTCACCAAAACTCTTGGTAAAAAATCATACTGGCTTAAATTCAGACATAATAATTATGAGCTAATTATAGGCTATTGTGCTTCTATAATAATTTTTCATCATTGCACATCGCTGTACAATCCAGAAAAACATGTAGCCTACAATAGTTTTTGGATTTAGACAAAGAAGATAGGGAACTTGTGCTTGCTTGTACAGAATGATTCATCATGAATCCTTGTCCTACTTGTCTAGCCTGTGTACCGAGACTTCTCCATTCCGGGGGTCCGGTCCACTCAAAATTCCTTGAATGGTAAATGAAATAAATTCACTTGAAAACACTACCGACTCATATCAAGAACTTATTTTTGAGTAGTGGATGGTTCTATGATTGCTAACGTGTTCTACTCAACGATTTCTATGGGCTACATAAATATTTATGTATAGAAATCGTTGGGTCTTCCTAGCAATAGAAGATATGTCACGTAATACTCGTGACAGCGGTTAATAGAGATAAAAGTTTGAAATATAAACTCAAGATAAGATCTCTATCTACAACTTTCCCACTTTTAAAACTTTCCATGAAAATGGGAAAAATTCTCTATTAGAGTTTTTTTCAGTTCACATTTCAAAATTTTTGAAACATTTTAAAAGCTGAACGACTGCTTCAAATTGATGTTTTTTTGCATTGTTGGGATCACGTAATACCATTTGTCAAGTGTCAAAATTATTTTTTTTCGTTGGAATTCAGATAGTGAAATGGCATTCTGAAACGATATGGAATAATTAGAACGTGTGATTACAGCTGGCGGGCTCTAGTTTAGTCGGTAGCTGACTGTACCGGCCTGGCTGCTATGGAACCTAGTCGATATGAAATATAGAGGAAGTGAGACGCTAGTCGATGTGAATACTAGACGATCTGAGACGATCAGCGCATGATACTTCCAGCCGTCTCACATACTCCAGATTCGTTTTAAAATAGCACCTAGACGATCTGAAATCTAGACGATGTGAGATACTCCCAATACGTATTATGGAATTAATGGAACTTCCAGAATCACCCGCATACTATGGAATTTCAAAGAAAATAGATAATATTGCAACACAAAATTGTGTTTAATACAGTTCTGCTTTCACCCATCTCCATTCATTTGTAAATGAAATGAAAATAGTACAAAACTACTATTTGGGGTGGCGTCCGCCAGAGACGCCCGTGCTTGTGAGTGTATACTAAATATTTTGTGAATTGAAAATTTTTCCATGAACGAGCCGCCGCTGCATATAAGTATTTAATCTCTGTACACCGCTGTGGCTGCTATAAAATGATGAAATAAATTTGGTCTAGACTAATTAAAAACATAGCTTATATTCAATTTGCTATAAAATTTTAAATCCACTGTTTTTTGTAACTAATATAGAAGTAATGTGATAACTATTTCAATAAAGCATGTATTTTCAGAATACGTACAAATGCTATGTTATTTGTTCTGCAGATGCAAGGTGACATTCGAAGCTCATCAAGTGAATGTGTTAGTGATGATGGAAGCGGTATTTCGGTAGCCAGCACTAAACAAAACAATCATAGTAATTCTAATTCGAATAGTAAGTCCAAATATTCCGATTAATGACGCATGCTTGATGAAATATTCAGAGACAGTGGAACCATGACTGTCACATAACTACTGTTCATTTTTACTTGCTAGGTGGATAGTTGTTTGTTATCTAATTGTAATTCATACAATAAGCCAATTAATAATACCATATATCTAGTGTAAAATTTCCAATCTTATAATTATTCTTATTGAATTGCATAGCATGTCTATTTTTGTACTAGAGTTATTGATACTTTGATACTTGCAGCACTATTTTTTTATTAAGGATATTTCGATTTCAGCACTAGATAGAATATTGTATTGCTTTCTACTTAGTTAAGCAAATAATTCCGTCATTTATATCGTTTTTAGAGAGAGTGCGAGCAATTTTTGTATGAAATATATTTCCTGGTAAAAAATCCACCAGTAATTTCTCTTACTGAAATTTGTTGAAGTTTGGTGAAATTTCTCAAAATTGAGTATTACTTGTAATATTATTTTGAATGGAAATCTGCTGAATCCATCCACTTGTTATAATTTTTAATAATAGTGATCATAGTCCAAGCTTTATAATTTATTCATTTATTGAAGCTAAAAACATAATAACTCAAGCTTACATTTTCTCTTTTGGAAGGTGATTTTTAAGTTTATTAATTCCAAGAATTTCGTAGGTTACGTGCTGTTCTTTAAACAGACTACTATTTTATCTCTCTATCTTATGATAAATATTTGAACCTAAACAATGTAAAATAGAATTTTATCAACTCAAAGTTGTTTTGTATAAATGTACAATAAATCAACATTTTTAAATTTCGTTCTCTGCTTCCAATGATCACTTAGTTTTTGGTGTTGTTGAAATTCGTGGTGTTTTTCGAGATTAACAATATTAAATATATAGCCGATAGGAGTTTTCCATTTATATTTTTAATTTATCTTTGTGTGTATTTAAGAAATCAATCTGCTTATGTATTTTCTATGTTGTTATTTCTATATTTAACAAATCTTGAAAAATGTGTCCATGGAACAGAACATCACTTATGAATTGATTTTTTCTACAACAAAAAAGCCAATATTAGCGTTTGGAGTCTAAAGACTAGGTTCTCTAAATTATTAGAATCTACTTTTCCATTGTCATATTGCTAAACAACAAATACTAAAATTTGGTAAATATAAACTCATCATTTTTAATGTTTTCAAATTACTCCTCCCATATTACTATCCTGATGACGATTATCACATAAGCCCTAGCATGTTGATGTAAACTAGAAATAGCGAGAATGATATTCATTATTTTAAATTGAATAAAAGTTGGAGGATATGACGATGATTTCTTGTCCAATAATTTTAAGTAGAATTAAAGGTGCGTTCATATCCACGCAACAATATTGAAGAAACGTTTCTTGGACTGACATTTCAAGCCAGTAAGTTATTCCTTAACAGTTTATCAATGCTTGTATGCTGGACACAATTTTGGGGTTTGGACCAGCGATGTTACAGGATAGAAGCCAGTTGAGACTGTTAGCTAGGGGTTTGGTCATAATGTTTTCTCATTATTTTTTCATGTATAGAAATGTTTTAATTATTATCTATTGCCTTGAGAAATTTTTTCTCATAAATTATTTTGTGAAATATGGAATTCCGAGGTTACATACTTTATCATGTATATTTTCTTGGTTTTTAATTAGTTTTTAACCAAACAAACTATGTCTTATTGAAATGAAAATTATGTCATGTCATTTCCCGAGGTAGGTTGGGAAAAATATAAAAAGTTGTTTTCCTACAGTGCCCGAAAAAGTGCCGATTTTTGTTCTAACTGTAGCATGAAAATAGTCTATTCCTGGACCAGTGCAGGAAAGTAAATTCCAGTGCTCGAAAATACTTTTTCCTACAGTGACCCGAAAAAGTGCCTATTTTTGCACTAACTGTAGCACGCAAAATAGTCTATTCCTGCACCAGTGCGGGAAAGTACTTTTCCGCACTCCAAATTTGCAACCCAACAACACAAAATAGTGAGCATGTAATACACAGGTTCCCTATTCTGCATTCAAAAATAGGTTGGCTACACTGCTTCAGCTGCAAAATAGTCGTTGTAGTTGTTGTTGTTGTTGAAATCGATTTGATTCGAAGATAGGTTATGTGAGGAATTGTCAGGTTATGTATGTCCTGTTTTGTTCTGTTTAAATTACTTTATACATTACTGTAGGAAAAATTTGATGTGTAATACGAGCACAAAATATTGTTTCTGCACTCAAGAAACATTTTTCACTCGCCTTTGGCTCGTGAAAAAAACTGTTTCTCTCAATGCAGAAAAACGCTATTTTGCACTCTAGTTACAAAAATAGCTATTTCCTACAACTGCTCGTAAAGTAGTTCTTTACTTACTGAAAACTAATTGTAAAATACCTCTTTACTGCTCCGCAAGCAGTAAAGTACTTTATGCTCGCCAGCTGTTTTCTTTACGCTTCTGTTTTGATTTTGATGCCTTCTCATTGGTGGATCACAGAATTCGTGAAATTCACATAACCTCAACAATGGCGAACGCTAACCAAATCCGCGCATGGTCTGTGATGTTACAAACTACAAGCTTTTATTGTTTTTGAATCCAGAACTGCAGTTTTAGGAAATATATTGTATGCAATTCGCGCGTGAAGCTTCTTTATCGCTCTCGCAAAATTACTGCGCTCCGCTCGAGCGATAAATTCGCGCTTCACGCTCTAAATACATAAATAACTATTCTGCACTCCAGATTTGCAACCTAACAACACAAAATAGTGAGCATGTAATACCCAGGTTCCCTATTCTGCATTCAAAAATAGGTTGGCTACTCTGCTTCAGCTGTGAAATAGTTGTTGTTGAAATCAAGGTATTTATTGAGTATCCGAACTTTTCGAATTTTTCAACAATTTTTTCCCCACACACTCAAAACACACTAGTAAGTAATAATACACTGATATTTTGCGGGGGCAACGCTTATTTGACATTTAAATTAGAGTTTTCTGATGGAACTATTTTTCTTCCGTGTATGAATACTTCCATCACACTGTAACACTGCCAGACTAGGCAAGGTTAGGTTAGGTCTGGTCAGGTGGAATCATCTAGTTTTCTTTGGTCGGTCAACTGGTAGATCTGAGCAACGGAAAGGTCGGTCAAGTAACCAATCAATCTAAAAATATAATAGTTTGAAAACATATGTTTTCTTTGAAATGCTATAATTTTGTGTTTGGTCAGATCGACAATTATTGTTAGATCACATGGAAAATATTTTCGGCAAGAGCTGATTGTTTTAATTTATTCATTACGTGAAATGTGTGATACAGAGTGCAGCCTCAAATTTTTAGAATCTGTACGCCTTAGCGAAAAGGAGGTGATCGAATTTTTATTCAGGCATGGTATTTTTAAAGAGATTACAATGTGTTTGAAGTGTGGTGCGGAATTAGTTGTCAATAAGTCAAATCTTAAATTTCGCTGTCAAAAAAAAATTCGACGTGGGAAGAAGGCGGCTGCGGTTTGTGGGTTTACTGGCTCGGCAAGGGTGGGCTTGTTCTTGGACAATTGTAGACTCCCAATAGAAAAATATTTCTATTTGGTGTCAATACTTTTGCACCTAAAGCCACCCCGACAAACATTTATTTGTGAAGAGCTGGGAATTTCGACAACAACAGTGGTTAACTGGTATTCATTTTGCCGGGAAGTTTTTCTGTTCAATTCAGAAAAACTGTCACAAAAGTTAGGCGGACCAGGAAAGGTTGTCGAAATGACGAGGCGAAGTTTGGGCGATCGAAGTACAATCGTGGGAGACAGGTGAGGGGTCAGTGGGTCTTTGGTGGGGTTGAACGTGATTCCAATAAATCATTTTTTGTGCCTGTTGCAGCCAGGGACAGCGATACTCTTTTGAATTTGATTCAAGAGTGGATCCTGCCTGGCTCCACAGTAATAAGTGATTGTTGGAAGGCGTATCAATCCCTCAACAAAGATCTGTATGACCACTTGACTGTCAATCACTCATTGAACTTTGTGGACCCAGAAACCCAAGCTCACACGAATACGGTTGAGAGGAGTTGGCGCGAAGTGCGCTGTACGATTCCAAGGTTTGGAGTTAAAAAAGCGCATTTCGCCGGCTACCTTGCTGAGTTTCAGTTTAAGCGCCGATACCAGCGGGAGGAGCGTCTACATTATTTTTTTAAAGCGGCTGCGGAGTTGTATCCCCCGATGTATTGAAAGGTTAGTAAGCTTAGTTTTCTTCAGATATGTGATTATTAATTTGATTTATATCGTTTTATGGTTTGGAGTTCATAATATGTTTGCAAATTATGAATTTTTTAAATGAAAGATAAAATTTTCATCAAAATTTTTTTTTTCGAAAATTTAAATTTTTGTGTGAAAAAGATGCGACCCCCAAAAAATTTCAACGGGTTATTGCTTCATGGGGTGTGTAGATGTCACAAAAAAAAATTGTTGGAAAAATCGAAAAGTTTGGATACTCAATAATTACCGAAATCGATTTGATTCGAAGATAGGTTATGTGAGGAATTGTCAGGTTATGTATGTCCTGTTTTGTTCTGTTTAAATTACTTTTTTACATTACTGTAGGAAAAATTTAATGTGTAATACGAGTGCAAAGTATTGTTTCTGCACTCGAGAAACTTTTTTCACTCGCCTTCTTGGTGCATAAAACCCCCACTTTTCACTCTAGTTACACAAATATTCTCATGTACGTAGATTATATCATACCTTAATAACCTCCAATTCAAGAAACCTATTGCACAGCTGTGGTCGTTGTCACCGTATTAGTAACGAGTATTGTAACACCCATGATTTCCTTTTGAGGTCTAATTCTACTTCATCACATCCTAGTCAATCATTATCTGAAAATATCCATGTGTAGAAATTCGTATTAAGCTGACTGCATGCAGATCTCGTGAGAAGCCCTTATGATCCCTCGTAGAAAGACTCAGTACCGTAGATGTCTAGCCAGACTTGTCAAAGCAATTCCGCGAAGGCGCGAACTCATGAATTCACTTATCATATTGTCCGTATGAAAAAGAAAAGGTTATCTGTTATGAAAAACTTGTTTATTTTTGTATTATATCGTATCTTTTCCCTTTCCCTCAAAATTTTCCCTATCTCTACCTTGTTTTCATTGAGGTGGTTGAACTATTTATATCTCAGTCGGAGAACGTTGTTGCCGCTATGTAAAGCTGGGCATTCACTTTCCGATTTGCAGTACTATTTGTGGTCCAACCTCCAAGGTTGGATCCGATATTGGAACGTGAATGGGCTTGTTGTATAGTTGGAAGCGTAGATGGACGACTGGAAGGGCCGACTTCCGACTGTCGACGGTGTTGGAGCGTGTTGATATTCTTTGAGCTTTGTAATAAATACCATCCCAGCTGTTATCCAAAAGAAGAGTTATACAACATGCTTTTAAAATGAAAATTTGGGAAAATTTTAAATATCTTATAATTTGTTTCCACTACTTTTATTTTTGAATGTCAAAAAATAGCCTTGGACTATAATATTTTCTGCTATTTTGATGAAAAGAAGCAAATTTATCCAAGCTGAATGTGCGACTCATGTGTCATTGTAGGACTAGCTGAGATCGGACGTTGACCTATTCTCAATTCCATATCAGCTCTTGCAACTTTCCGGTCGAAAGTTTCAGGGGTTAGTGTTCTCCTGTAAAAACAAAATACAGTGTTTGATTTCCTTATGAAGGAATGACCTAAATAAGGCTATGTGCAGGTTTTTCGCTCATAATTTTTTCGGAGTTTTTTGTACAGGATGTTAACAAAATATTCAAATGTTATCTATTGCCGTTGGAATTTTTGGTTTTTGGGGGCAATCGATTTAACCTACGAATTATTAAAAAATTTTGATTTATTTTAACGACTAGAAGACCTTGTGGAATAAAATTACACATTTTTTATTACAATCAAACAATTAGTTTTTCGCCATACATTTTTTTTAAAACGGATTTTTTTTAATTTTCAAAAATGTATTTTGAAAAAACTAATTGACCGAAATGCTAAATTTTTCATTTTATTTCTTAAGATGACTAGTTATAAAAAAATATCAAAAGTCCAAAATATCTCTTCGGTGAGATCAAAAACCAAAAACAAATTACTTTGCGCCCTCATATTTCACAAAATTTATAAAAAAAGTTTTTTACGGCAATAGATAAAATTGTAATACCTTGATAATATCCAATCTGTACAAGAAATTTCGAAAAAAATGATGATCAAAAACCCTGCGCATAGCCTTATTATTTTCATTTAATCTTTTTTATAAGAAATGTCATGTTGTTTTTTAGTAGATTACGGTATTCAGGAAGAAGGTTATTATTGAAATTAAAGAATGTGAACTCGAAGTAGATTGTAGTGGTCTAATGAAATCTTGAATTGGATATAAAAATCTAAAAAGGAGTGTTCCAACTGTTCGCAATTTTTGTGAAATTTTCACTGCTAATAATATTTACACAATTCGATGTTTGTTTTTTTTTGTAGGATGAAGCCCACATAGGTCTGAGACCTGTGCGTGGGTAATGAGTTGATGATGGTGATTGATGAGCTGGACGTACAGTTTTAGGTGGGTTCTGAACCAGCGGGAACTGATTTTACAGCAGAGAACAGTGTCTTTTTTGCTGCCCAATCTAATCGGTCACCCTTACAAAGGGTGCCCAGGAGAACGCAGCTTATCTCTATCTGATTGAACAGATACCTGCTACGCCTCACGGCTATGCTAATGTAGTAAATTGCAGTGAATTGTATGCAGTAAATTGTGTGAATTAATTTAATTTAATTAAGACTCAAAATGGTGAGTCTCAGATCAGACCCCAACCCGCTACCTACAAAATTATCAGTTTTACTAATCATCACTGTGGAGGTTGCTGAAACCATCACTAGTATTTTCAAATTATCCTATTGATGGCCATGAATAACAATCTATAGAATACTTCAATTTTTTATCAATTTATTGTCTGCGTTTCATCCCATTTACCTCAATTTATCTCTCAAGTTTGCTGTTATGTGTGCTTGTGTTTTTTTCTCCAGCAAAGTATTTTGTCTCCTTCTCTGTAGATAGTTTATTTTCTGATCTTTAAATTTCACTGACTCTTCAATATTGTGCTTCTTCATAAGTTCTTCTTCTTTCACCCTGCAAAAATAAAAATTGAACATTTTTGATTTGTAAGATTTTTGTATCAATTTTGGAATCAATTACCGATTAATCCTGAACTACACAAAAACAGTAGCGGATCCAGGAGGAGATTTCGGGGGGGGGTAAACACCGGGGGGTTTGGGGGTATGGAATACCCCCCAACCAAGGGGGGGGGGGGTCCGGGGGTCACCCCCGGAAATTTTTTGGATTTTTTTAATAGAAAATGGTGTATTTTGACAAAGTTTTTAGTGCCCCTCATAATGTTGTCATGGATAGCACTGTTTTATCAATATGCATGTACAAATTTGTATTTGTATTGGTAATTAGCATTCCTTACCGTTTTACCTGATATCTATTTATGTCATTGTATTTTTTCTTATAAATTAAGTTTTTAAGTTGTTTCGTATCAAATTTCAAATGAGTTCTCATCCAATTTACTAAATAATTATTGAGCACATTTTTTTTAGCTATAAAAATATCAATATGAATAAGGTAATGATTCAATAAAATATGAGCCGCCGCTAGAATGCGCGTGTGGCGCACAACCATTCTAGTGGGGGCAGTCGGAATAATATTCGGTCGGAACACTCAACAGCTCAACACCGTCTCCAGTCAGTCTACTTCACTTGAAGCTTGAAGTACCGTACCTGCGTACTAGCGGGTTAAAGAACCCATGTTCTTTAATGTCTAGAACACGACATTAAAGAATTCCCTCTGCACAAGTAACATGGATGGCTTTACGCAAATAAATAAAATAAAAATAAATTTGTTAATAGTCACGTTAAGCTGCATCTATCGAGCTAGGCTCGCACAGCATGTGGCACGTCAATTCACTTCAACTAAACTAATTCATCAGCCATTCATCAAGCGTTCGTTCATCTATAAAAACATATTAGAAAACAGATTCTATTCAACATTTTGTCTCCGAAAAACCCCATATCATTCAGCCAGAGAGTAAGGACAGGCATCAAAATAAGCAACTTCCTGAGTTCCTTCACGAATTTGCCTTGACCGTAACCTTTTAAAACTTTGGGCAAACAATTTAAAATCTTTTTTCCCGAATAGTGTGGCGCCTTCTCGATCAGAGTCAGCCTATGCATGGGGTACCGAAGTGTTGACTCTCCATGTCTTGTGTTGTATGGGTGAGCGATTATATTATTTTCATAATTACTCTGGTTCTGATGCGAATACACGGCAATCTCAAAAAAATACAGTGCCGGCATTGTAAGCAGTCCTAATTTTCTGAAAATCGGTCGACATGACTGCCTTGCACTTAATCCTTCAATTATTCGCAACGCTTTCTTCTGCAATCTGAATATTGCATTGATATTTCCCTCGCTACCAACCCAGAATATCATACGATAACGAACCTGGAACAAAAAATACCCATGATATAGACCGCTAAGGCTGTTTTTTTTTGTTCGAAACATTTCTCAAAGTCTTCAAGCAAAAACCGCATGGGATAACTTTTTCCTAAGGCTTTTAATTTCATTATCCCATTTTAAATTTGACTGCAGCTCCAGACCCAAAAACTTAGTTCCCATTGTCGAATGGCATTCCATACCAGAATATAGCATTAATGTATGATTGAATTCATTGTTTATCATTGAAAATTTATTAAAATTAGTCTTTTTGACATTCAGCTTCAGTTTGTTGCTATGAAACCAATCGGTAAGCTGCTTTAAAATTTCTTTAGCTTTCAAGAGGACGGTTGCATTATCTTTGCCCTTAACCAGAACAGTATAGTGTCAGCATATAAAATTAGTTTGGAATCTATGTTGAATGGTAGGTCATTTATAAAAAGGTTAAACAAAACTGGGCCTAAAATTGATCCCTGTGGCACTCCGCAAGTAACCCTTCTCCATTCAAATGTGGTATAGCCGCCATGTCCTGTACTCACTCTAACTGATTGATATCTATTATCTAGATATGAAGAGAAAAAGTAAGAAGAGACAAATTGGAAACATACATAATTTCGTCCTAGTTTCGATTAGATTTATGCCGTTTTTTCTTTTTCTCTTGGATCTCGGGGGGGGGGGGGGGCAATTGCCCCCTTTGCCCCCCCCCTTGGATCCGCCACTGCACAAAAATATCTGAAGATGGTTCTAAAGTTGGAGGAAAAGAGACAAGTTCTTTAAAACTCAGACTAAAAAATTAAGTGCCAACCTAACGATAGATTCACGTCAAGAGTAATACTACTCGTTACTAATTATCAAATTACCTTTGAATTCTGTGCGCATGCTCCAGCTGTCGATGAGCATTTTCACATTCAACTTGAAGACGTTTATTCTCGAGTTGCAGATTCGCTGACGATTTAGCCCTCTCTATAGCTGAACATTGAAGTAGTAGAACTTTATCCTGCCATTGTTCAAAATCCCTCTCCATTTCTCGTTGCATTTCCCTCACCATTTCAAATCTAAATTCTCTGTCCATACTGCAACAGTGGTTTTAAGGGTTTTCAAATTATCAGTAGTTCCTGAAGTTAAGTTTGATTTTTCTCTTGCCAAATTCAAAATGAAATATCTAACAGTTAGTCGTCCTGAATGCTGGGCTTTTTTTGGAGAATTCTCTCATTTTTAACCTATTACTGCAGATTAGTAATTGGTCGACTCACAGTAAAACACTAATTTATTCAACCCGGTTAACCTATCATTGTGTATAATGTTTTGGTACAATAAAACTAAAATACCAATCATAATAATATTTGATCAAAATGAGAGGGAACTAAATGGCTAGACAGACTTGAAATGGAAATATGAAATGTTTCTTTGAAATCATGGGGAATTTTCTGTGGAGGTGGTCACACTCAAATATAAGAAATGAGGAATTATTTCTTCGTATAAGATAAATTAATGTAATGCATGCTTAAAATATCATAATCGACATTGGAGTAGTTGATGTTTAAGATAAGAAATCATCAAATTCATATTGCAGTTATTACTATACATGGTGAAGAACCAAAGTAATAATGCATTTAAGATACGGCAAACAAATCCAAATCAGTATCGAAATTCTATATTATACGAAAATAATAATAATATTGTGAATGTTTAGATAATAAAAAAATGGATTAGTGAGTTTTGTACTGCTAGTATTGTACTGTACTTTTATTCAAATCATTCGTACTTGCAAAAAAGCCTAGATTCTATATTCAACAAATTGCTCAGTATGAGAAACAAATAGCCTACTGTGAATTCAAAACTTATTGAATAAAATTAAAATTACCTGTTTTCTGTTTACCTGTAGAAGAAATAAATTTGATTAGAGTAGAGTTACATGAAAATCTTATTTGAAGTAGCAAATACATGGTATTTAGCTGAAAATGAAATTCACCATGCGTTCAGAGCTTGATTGTAAAAGCAATTGTATAAGAACGATACCTGTTTTCTTTTATATGCTTCTCTTTATGCTTGAGCATTTCCAGATAATTTTGTCTTGCTCTTTCCTCTTTATCTTGTATCTCTCTCCATTTTTGTTCAAGAACCAGATCTTTTTCTGCATTCAATCCATACATATTTTCCTGATGTCTCAAATCCTCTACACGATTAGCGCTTGCAACTCTCTGCGTAACAAGATTGATAATACTATTTAATTAAGTGACTTGAATATCATGTAGCAATCTATAGTATCCAACCGATTTTCAGATTCAATAAGAATCTGATATTACGTATGTAAATTGTGTAAGTGGATAGGCTATATTTGAAAAGAGAAAAAAGGTTTTCAAGCCATATTGTTTGCATAGAAATGCTAATTATTGCATTTTAAGCAGATACATTTTTTAAAAAAGATTCATCAGAAATGAAATTCTATACTTTTTCCGGGATGAAGAACAAGAAGTATTAGTAGTTTAGTATTAGTGTTTCATTCTTTGAAACAATTAATTTCATATTTTTATTCCAATGAAGTATTTTAAAAACTTTTCAAAACACGAATAGATTCAATCTATCCAACGAAATAGGCTTTTCTTATTACAAATATAATGAAATAATGTAATTCTTCTAAATCTCAATGCATAGATGAATGAGTTTTTTTATAGGCCTAGTAGATGAAATCTAGGGTGCCATCTACTGTTGAAAGATCTGTATGTGACATAACTTAATGGTATATGTACATACTCTATGAGAGAAGTTCCTTTCCTTATCACGTACAGCCTCAGCCCTCTCCAATTTCTCTTGTAGCTCCTGCTGCAGTTTCTGTTGATATATTGCAGAATCAAGTTCTTTCTGTTTGAGATTAGCATCAACAACTGCTTTTTTTCTCATTTCAAGTATTTTTTGCTCCAAAATACTATTTATCTGGAAAATATTTGGAATGTTAAACAATATTGCAGTCTGATTCTGATTCTACTCCAAGATCTCCTAGAATAAAATGAATTCTGTATAGACTTCTAAAACGCCATAGATCATCAGAATTTTTCGTTCAGATTAATAAGCTCTATATTCAACTACTTAATACAAGGTTTGTTGTTCATTTGCCTTGTTTCAGTATAAGCTCATCAGGCGCGAACCATGGGTTGTAGAGAGGGTGTATCGCCACCCAAATTTTCAAACCAAACTGTTTTTATGTCTTTCATGGTAGGTTGAACCTCCAAATCATTTTCTTGTTGAATCAGTGATATCTTCCTCTGAGTTTTCTGGGTTTGGCCCTGACCCTGATCCTGATGCTTACTTTATATAACAATAACGTGAGTATAATACAGGAACTTGCATGGTTTATTTTATACAAGTACAAAAAAATTACAAGTGCAAAATACAAGTACAAAAAAGTATAAACAAAAAAATTCACCTTACGCTCTTCTGCTTGGTTTCTCAACTGCTCCACTCGTTCATCTCTTCTCTTGAGCTTTTCCTCTAGGATTTTCTGTGAATGTCTTAAACTTTCTTTTATTTCCTCCATCCTACGAGTGTTGTCCTCGCTTTCCAGTCTTCTTTTCTCATTTACAAATTCTCGCCATTTTTTCTTTTTCCAGTTTTCAAGCTAGAAAAAATTTGTTTTGTAGATGATAATGTTTAAATTACAGACTACACATATCAATACCATGAAATATTACATTCCTTTAAATCTTAGTTGCATGCATTTAAATACGTGCTATTACTTTTCTTATTGCAATTGAATAACCATCGAAATTGAACCTTCAATGTGTTCAAATATAAATTCCATTAAAAAAACTTGCTATCAGGCAAGCTGAATAGAATCTGTAAAAAGAGAGTCAAGATATTCCTTAATTTTTGTAAAAATGTGTAATATATTGTGGTGACTGTGCTGACATCAGAAATAGAAAGCATGTGTTTAACTGGTTTAGTTGTTTAATTTCCAGAAAAATGTGAGTAAAGTCTGGTTTTCAGTCAAATAAATTCCATTTAGACCTCTTTTAAACAATTAAACTTTTAAAAAATCAAATAATACACTATTGTGCTGTATATAACAGCTTGAACACGCACATTTCATAAGCACGCTCTCACACATATAAATACCTGTTTAATACGATTATTTTTGTATGTACAGTACACAGATACAGTATACAGATATACCAAAATAGTGCCATAGCCGATTTCGACTGTAGGTGACTTCAGATTTCAAGATTATGTTTTGCGTACTAAGCAAACGAGGCATGAGGTATTTTGGGATTGCTTTCCTCACTGATCAACAGAGATGTACATCTTAACTTTTTGTTGTAAATTTAAAATCCAAGAATGTACATCTTGTACTTGTGGTTGGCATAACCGAGCCCTCTAAAACAAATTCTGGAGCTCTATGCTTAAAAGTCCACTCCCACCCTTACACAGGATCTGGCTGCACAGGTGAGTGTGTATACTATTTAGCACACCTCTGAGCTAAAGCGTCCAAGCCAATCATTTGACAGAGACGTTTGAAAAGCAACACAAAACTCAATTGATGCAGCCTTTTTTGTGTTTGAGATAAACAAAACTTATTTCACCTCAAGCCACAATAAGACGGATATAACATATTATTAATATATTTTTTTCCACACAAGAATGCAGCTGTTATAATATTATCGATCCTGAATTCTTTGTCATTCTGGGCGCCAATGTCAATGAAATGAAATGAAATACCTGTACAAACCTGTATTAGGTCTGTTTAGAGAAATTCTGCACATATATGATGTTGAGAGAGAGATTTTACCAGGTATTGAGATAATTATTATGAAAGAGAGTAATGGGAAGAAACATGAAAATAAATCAAATGATAACACAATAATGCAAATGAGAAACACACCTTGAAATTGATCAAACTACACTAAATATTTATTTTTTTTAATGCCCACGTAAGAATAGTTATTAGGATAACTGAGGAGGGATGCAATAGTTTTTGTTTAAATATGAATATTATTATCGTGTTTTTATAATAACAAACAAGTAATAAAACACAAACATCACAAAAATATAATAAAACTACCCTATTTTACTTACAAGAATTGGAAATAAATAAAATAAATGCATCATTATTTTCCTATTCACAGAATCCATGTACGATCAACAAAATCAGAAGTACAGCAAAAACTTAGGCAAGAGCTGGAAAAATTCAAAATAATCATGTTGAAGCTTATAATCAATTACAAAAACAGTCATAAAAGAAATTCTTAAATAATAATAAAAATAATCTCTTATACCGTATGCATGTCAGAGGCACAACAGCCCTATCAGCTAGGAGTTTGCAGATTAAATATAAAGCAAGAGATGTCCAAGGTAATATATTATATTTTAAGAGATTTAATAATATAAAAACTGATAAGTGATAATTGACCGATCGAAGAGAGATCTCTGTATCAAGTCGACCGTTTTGCATTCTGTCTGTTTGTAACGAATTTACGGCAGAACGCATGAACCGATTTCTTTGAAATTTGGCATGAATGTTCCTTCTAGTAATGCGCAGCGATGTATGCATAATGTTTTTTAAATTTTGTTGCATTTAAAAGAAAATTAAAAGGAAAAAAGAAAGACTCTTAGGCCCGTATTTATGAACGTGACTTATCTAAGATCGACTTAAGTCAGACTTAGCGGCAATAAGGCTTACTTACACTAACAGGTTCAAGCCAGCGAGCAGCTGGAGCCCTAAAAGCCAATCCAGCTCCCACAACAAAGATCTGACTCCTGATAAATAATTTAACATTGATAATTTACATTAAACAACTCGTAATTTACACTAATATGAGAATTTACTCTACATAAATGTTGCAGGGACAACTGGGTCGACTTACAACCTCACTTTTCAGCTAGTAAACTCTCCTAGTATAAGTAAAGTTTAGAATAAAGTTCGTATTCATGAACCTTTCTTAAACATCTTCTTAACTTAAAAGCCAAGACGTGCTTATAATTGGAGTCTCAAATCTATTCTTAGCCAAGCTAGCTACAGAGCTGTCTTGAAGCCGTTCTTAGATTGTTGTATTGCATCATATTTTGATTTCATTTTTTAGTATAGCATCGGCTCATAATAATAAAATAAAATCATCATATTCAATTTTTGCACCATTGCAATGTAATTCACTGTATATTTGACTTTTTGAAATTATTTCTACTTATTTTATGGTTCTAACCTTACATTTTTTTGGCACTAGGATAGGATTCTCATTCTAAAAAAGAATGGATGAAGTTCGTTGGTCTGCTGGCAGGTAGCATGCACTATACTGCCTCGAAAAGCTGTATTTTTAAAATCCAAAAACAGAAAATTATAACTTAAAATATATTAGTGTGGTTATAATTACTTAACAGTAACTGTAAATTTACATGTAGTACAGTATCTTTATCTTTTCATGTATGTTAATTTATGTTTATTAGTGTCTGATGATACGACACAATTTTAGGTTAGCTTGTGACCACGTTCAATGTAATAGAGCCTTTACAACTCGGTCTTAGATATCTCGTGCTTAGATCAACGTAAGTCACGTCATAAATACGGGCCTGAGGCTTTCTTCTGTAGGAACAAATTATATTTAAAATGAGATTCTCCATCATATGCAACTGGAATCAGATTCATAGTTAGCTCTAGAGCTAGAACAAATCAGCTCTTACTCATTTGGTTGAGCCTTATCCATATAAATAAAATAATAAAGTTATCATTCATAAGAATAACATATTTACTTGAGATAAACAAATCATTTCTAATATTTCAATCAAGTATAATAAGTGATTACTAAGTAAATGATATACAAATTTTATTAATATTGCTTTATAAACTCATTCGTCAGGCATCTGAAATCTAATTTGAGCAATCAGCTGTCTCGCAAATAGATAACACAGTCTTGTTGATATGATACAGAGTGACCTTTTGTGAAAAACAGATATTTTTTTTTTTTTTTTGTAGATTACGTCTTGGAGACTCCAGTTAAGGAGTATAAGACAAGTCAGATACTGAATTAGAGATATGAATTAGACTACGCGAATTTAATCAAGGGTTAGGTCTGATGACTGTGTTTAACTTTGCGATGGTGATTATCATTGAGTACATCGAGTATGTTCCCCTGTGCAAGCAACCTTTGCCTATTCTTGGGCGTGAGGTCTACTGTTCACAGAACTACTAGTTTATAATAAACTAATATTATTGTTACTAATATTAAACATATTCTTGGGCTTCAACGACTAGATATGAATATGAAAAAATTGTATGTTGGCATCGATAGCGTTACTGGAATCATTTTTTGTTTTTGGTGTTTTATTAAATTAGAATAATCAATTCAACCAGAACAAAAATATCTTTATTAGGCTCTCTGTAGCATTAGCATGCTTTCCCTTCACTTTCTTCAGACTTGAAACTTTTGGCCCTTCCTCATTATAATAATAACGTTATTAGTTATAAGCATAGCAGTATCCATACAATATTTTTTTGTTTAGCAATTGAAGTGCTCTTGTACTGACTGCAAAACATTGCTATTAAAACATTACTGTATCATGTATATTATTGAACCTCAAATTGGAACATTTCCCATGCTCACCTGTCGTTTGCTTTGCAGATCAGCTTCCCATAATAGATGGGCTCGATGTGCGATTTCTTGACTCTCCAATTCCTGCTCTTTTTTCAATACAAGAGTCTCAAGAATTCTTCTATCACTTTCTGGTATTGGAAGAGTATCAACATTCAAAAAGCTGTAAGATCAAGCAAAGAATCTAACCTGGCTGTTCACTCGATATCTTTAATAAAACACACATCACAATAACAACTAAAACCTGCTCGTCGTTCAAGTACCGTAACTCGTTACTTGCTAGTTTTGCCTGTACAGTAGAATGTTCCTGCTGCACAGTTGATACATCATTAATAAAAAAATATATTTCTTTTGAACTGACAAGTTCGTACAGTTTTGCATCAGGATATCATAAGTTTCAATGTGCATTTTTGATTACAGTGAAGTACGGTACTAATCTACCTTTTTTTTTGGAGGATGAAGCCCACATAGGTCTGAGACCTGTGCGTGGGTAATGAGTTGAATGATGGTGATTGATGAGTTGGACCTACAGTTTTAGGTGGGTTCCGAACCACCGGGAAGTGATTTTACAGCAGAGAACAGTGTCTTTTTTGCTGGCCAATCTAATCGGTCACCGTTACGAACAGGACCTACGAGAACACAGCTTATCTCTATGATTGAACAGATAGGGAAGTGATAGCCGCGAGCCGTAGCAGGTATCTGTTCAATCAGAGAGATAAGCTGCGTTCTCGTAGGTCCTGTTTGTAACGGTGACCGATTAGATCGGCCAGCAAAAAAGACACTGTTCTCTGCTGTAAAATCACTTCCCGGTGGTTCGGAACCCACCTAAAACTGTAGGTCCAACTCATCAATCACCATCATCCAACTCATTACCCACGCACAGGTCTCAGACCTATGTGGGCTTCATCCTAAAAAAAAACAAAAAGAACCAGCATCACACATAACCTGCTACGGCTCGCGGCTATCACTTCCACTACCTATTTCTATTGAACTGTTAAAGAACCTAAACGTTAATGTACCTCAATATACCGATTCAAATAAAATTTTCTAATCGTAATATTATAGCCTATTAGTTCGAAAACTGCTAATTATTGTGTCTGTATACTGCAAGAATTATGAACTAGAATTGTAGAACCTCCTCACTACTGTGTAGCTAGTTTCTCAATATTTAGAATTCTGATTTTTAAATTCTATTCATTCAGCTGTTGATTAGTTCTCTTCATGCAATTATTCATTTGGTAATCTCTAAAATAAAATTAAATGAGGATGAGATTTTATCAATTTCACCTTTTTTATGAGACCACTAGAATGGTTTTGTGGCTCTACTTGTCACATTTTCAACATTATGAGGTTTCACAATAAAACATATTTTCCTGCAACTGCTCGTAAAGTAGTTCTTTACGTACTGAAAACTAATTGTAAAATTCCTCTTTACTGCTCCGCAAGCGGTAAAGTACTTTACGCTCGCCAGCTGTTTTCTTTACGCTTCTGTTTTGATTTTGATGTCTTCTCATTGGTGGATCACGGAATCCGTGAAATTCACATAACCTCAACAATGGCGTACGCTAACCAAATCCGCACATGGTCTGTGATGTTACAAACTACAAGCTTTTATTGTGTTGGAATCCAGAACTGCAGTTTTAGGAAAAATATTGTATGCAATTCGCGCGTGAAGCTTCTTTATCGCTCTCGCAAAATTACTGCGCTCCGCTACGCGTCGCGCAGTAAATGTTTAGGCTCGAGCGATAAAGTCGCGCTTCACGCTCTTATTACATAAATAACTATTTAATACTCTTTAAAATAATTAAATAATGCGGCTATCAACGTTTTTCTATAAAATACTGGATATGCCTACTGTCAACTGAAATCCAAAATTAATTATTTGTTCTGACAATAATGTACGGCAGGCTACCTGTAAATTTGTTTTTGCTGTTTTTTCTGCAGTGCACCACCGATGCATGAAGAGCTGGTCGGTGGATTCCTATTCTTCGTAGAAATCGCTGATAAGTTTTGCAAAGATCCTTTCTGTACAGGAATGTTTTTCTTGTTCATTTGTTTATGGTTGGCTGGCAAACAATTTTTATCAGTTTCTTTACTTCTGTTCAATGGCATGTTTGTATTATATTTGGCCTCTTTATTATTAATCATTACGGCATCATTATATTTAGATGAATATTCAAATTTGCAGTCATCTATTAATGATGGACTAATAGAACTTTCTGATTCAATAACTTTTTTATTTGTGGAATATGAAGTGACGTTCTTCTTCTTTCTTGATCCATAACTTGAATTAACGTTTTTATTTAGTTGAAACTTTTGTTTGCCATTGAGAAAATTTGAAACTTGGGCGAAACAATTATATCTTCTTTCTGGTGTGAGCCGAAAGGATGTGGAGTTGTCATTGTCTGATACTCTTCTTGGAGTTTTTCTAGTTGATTTGAATTGTTTTTTCTTGAATTGCTTCTTTCTTGGTGTAATTGATGCTTTGCATATCTTGATGTCAGGGGTTGCATCCCTCGATCTCAACCTGATGAATTGTAAATGATGAACAATGATTATAGAATATAATATCTATCAATAATATACAAGCACATTATTATTATAATTACATGTAAAAGTAATTTATTAGTTTGCACTGGGTATTCTTTTTTTTGTACTTGACTGGAGGTATTATTGCTACTAGAATAAGCAAAATAGACATACTATACAGAAAAAACACACAGACCTTATTATTAAGTGCTTATTGGTAATTTATTCCCAGAATCATAGTTATGATTTAAAAATATTGATTTTCAAATAGAATATTCAGTCAAAAAGAAGTTTTCAACTTACAGAGAATCTTGACGTGGTGTGGACATAGGTGAAATTGTAGAACTGTAAGTCTCAAAAAATTGTTGAGGAAGCTGACTTTTGAAGGACCTTTAACAAAGTAACATTTAAAATTACAAATACAGTAGGCCTATAAGAATCCT
Source organism: Conomelus anceps (assembly GCA_948455865.1). Taxonomy (NCBI): domain Eukaryota; kingdom Metazoa; phylum Arthropoda; class Insecta; order Hemiptera; family Delphacidae; genus Conomelus; species Conomelus anceps. The sequence goes on along the minus strand of OX418217.1, from coordinate 59,019,405 downwards.
TGAAGAACATATTCATTACTATCATAAAATGCATAAATTATGCAGAATGACGAGATGTATTTAGCTGTGCTACATTATTCAACAAGTGGAAATTGGATTTATTAAGAATGAAAGCAAAGAGTAGTATAAAAGATTAGTAAGATAGATAGTATAAATAAAATTTATAGAATTATAATTTTGATTTATTTTGAATGTATATATCGAGCTGTAAAAAATTAATGAGATGGGAAGAACAAGTCTGAGGGCGCCCGCCCAGTCAGCACAATCATGTATCTTATATGTATTATTTACATTCAAGCAATATCCATATTACGTGAATGATATGTAAACTACAGCAATGGGAATGTAAATTTCATGTATAAGAAAGGTTCATAGGTTCGTCTATAGGACATATAAAAAACATACGTATTTACGTATTATATTTACATAAATTGTATGTGAATTAAATATGTAAATAATATGTGAATAAAAGCAATGGTGTATATGTATATGAAATATGTAAATTTTATGTGAACAGAATATGTAAATATTACATAAATTGAAGGTCTAAAATATACATATCAAAAGTCTATTATATGTAAATGTGATGTAAATAGTACATAAACAAGATGTGTAAATGATGCATAAATTTAGCATCATATAATATATGTATATTAAAGATCTATTATACATAAACTTCACATAAGATTTATATTTGAAGCTGTTCAATGTATACAGATTATGTGAATAATATGTACAAAATACATACAGTAGACCTAGGTGTACATATATTGAAGGTCCATTATATGTAAAGTGTACATATCATTTACATAAGTGGTTGAGCACTACATATAAAATATGTATAGAATCGTCAATAATAGGTCCAACATGGACATAAAATTGGTGTAAATAATACATAAACAAGATATGTAAATGATACATATATTTAACCTGATATATGTATATGAGAGATCTATTATACATAAAATTCACATAAGATTTATATTGAAAGCTGTCCAATATATATATTAAATTTGTGAATCATATATACAAAATACATACAGTAGACCTAGGTTTACATATATTGAAGGTCTAATATATGTAAAATATACAAGTGATTTATATTGGTGGTTGAGCACATTATTATAGAATGTGTATAGAAATGGTGGATGGTGTAAATGATATGTAAACAAGATATACAGGTAATTCATTTCATTTATTATAACACAATAATCACAAACAGTTGAAAATATTTACAAACAAAATATACACAAATATCATACTTTATTGAGCACTTTGTTTCTATTGAAAATCCTTGTTCCTGCCTGTCTAAACCATTCCCGCACCCTTGTTTCAAAAATCTTCTGTGTGAAACTCTTGTGATTCGCACACAGAACACCTGAAACAAATAAATGAGTTACACAATTACTTGAATTATAAGCAAATAACATATTGATTACAGAAAGCAAAGAAATTAGTTGATAAAATACTGAAGAAAACAGCCAAAATTTAGATTGGTCTCTCTGGTAAAATATGCACAATAGCTCTACTCAAAATGATAGATGCTTTAATTGGATGCAGACAATAATTTTGTTCCATTTGTTATGAATGAGTTCAGAGTTCATCAGAACAAAATCTTCTTAAAATAATAATTCCAATAAATATACCTGATAGATATTTTATCTAGTAATGAAACTGCCCCTGGTGGGCTGCTAGGGAAATTGTTCCCACATTGATATATTATCAAGAGGAATATTCCTGATTCAAATTACATATTAAGAAGTAACATATTATTTTGGGGGTCAATTGAATTGAGTATAATATTTTAATGTTTATTGTTACAGGTATCATATGATTATCATGCTAAAATAGGACTGATAAAGTGCTAAAAAAATGTGCTGGTGGATTAGTTTTCTTGTACAATTTGCACAATAGCTCTACTCTAAATGATAGATGCTTTAATTGGAAGCAGACAATAATTTTGTTCCATTTGTTATGAATGAGTTCATCAAAACAAAATCTTCCTAAAATAATAATTCCAATAAATATACCTGGTAGATATTTTACCTAGTTATGAAACTGGCCCTGGTGGGCTGCTAGGGAAATTATTCCCACATTGATATATTATCAAGAGGAATATTCCTGATTCAAATTACATATCAAGAAGTAATATAAATTTTTACAAGAAAAAAGTTTAGTAAAACAATCAAGTAACATATTATTTTGGGGGTCAGATGAATTGAGTATCATATTTTTATGTTTATTATTACAGGTATCATATGATTATAATGCTAAAATAGGACTAATAAAGTGCTAAAAAAATGTTTTGCTGGAGGTTAGTTAGGGTGACTTAACCCAATACAAGATTATGCATCACTCATTTTTTATGCTTGGGCACAGGTGTCTGACCGCGACTCCAACAAGGTTAATTAGCTCTGCATTGCAATAAATGTTGAAGTTCCACACATTAATAATGGGAATGCCAACACTTTTGAATTTTAAAACCTAGGACTAGGGAGATTTAACCCTTCTGCAAGGTTCCCGAAATTGATATCTACAACTACTTCTGATAAATATTCCCAATCTATTACTATACTGCATGAACATAGAACGACTATGTGTTTAATATACATTTCAAACCATTTTCTTCCCATAAAATATGGCAAGTGCTAAAAGTGGGTCATGTCTCTAGTTCCCCCTATTGCCTTTTTAAAAATAGGGATGGATATATCCTCTAAGAAATTTGAATTAGTAGTCTATATCATGTACATGAGGGGAATTAAATGAATTGAATTACTTGGGATCTGTACAAGAAAATGTGCAGAATTCAAGACTTAATCTGTTTCCTAGATGAAAGAAATAATCTGCTTTTCTAATACAGCTGACTGATATAAAATATCCTTAAAGACCATCATAAATAAACAAGCATACGGTACCTTCTAAATTCTTAATTATGGAAAGAGTTTTTAAGATTCTCTTCCCCTTTCTTCCCTCCCAACTGAAGTTCACCGCCACTTCGTTGGTGAGAAGCCTCAACAGTGATCTTCTGACTGCCTCCTCCATCGACCCTCCTCCAATTTTTGTGAAGAAATCAGTCTGAAAATGAATTAAAATATTAGTCTTAGAAAATTAAGGTTATGTAGGCTAAGACTTGGAAAGAAGAGTTTGAGCCGAAATTTTACTAAACTAGTAATGTATTACGGGTACCTAATTTCTTCATTCAGAGGTGGTTATTAAGAAAAGAACAAAGCCTCTATGATCAGCTGGAAGAGCCCTAGGACTAACTTCTTTCCTAATTAGAAATGTAACCTCAGCGGGAGGTGGCGAATAATAGAATCAAGGATAATTTTTATGAGAACGCAGCAATGCGTGTCAGGCCAGCTAGTATTTTATAAATACATACATACAGTATACCCTTCTAAATAATAATTATTATGACATGAAGACAATTTCAAAAAATCATGGAGATTTTATATTTGGTTTTAAAGGAGGCAATGTTGCTCAATAAAATACAGTCATTAGTCATTTACTTCGTGAGTTCCACTAATTTATTTTGCTATAACTAATAATAACAAGGTGTTTAGTTTCAATTCAAATTCGATTACATAACAAAAATGTACTAAGTTTAGACACATGTTTTTGAACGTTTACTGCACTGCAATGAATAATTAGAATCTATTTGTCTGTAGTAGTGGGCCTACCCTACCAGCTATCAAAAGCACATTCCAACTGATGAATTAGGAAAAAATGATAACATTTATGCAGGGGGTCCACCTAAAAACGAAAATTACAGCAAGGGGTCCATAAGACAAAAACGTTTGGGATACCACTGTACCATCACCATGATCTGACTACATAAGTGACATAAGTATAGTGACTACATAAGTATAGTAGATTATACATGGCAGATGAGATTAAAAAATGGTGCCGAACACAATTGGAAATTAAACTCATTAAAAGTAGTTTTTCTCTTTTTTTCAGAGGCCGAAGCCCACATAGGTCTGAGACCTGTGCGTGGGTAATGAATTGGATGATGGTGAATGATGAGTTGGACCTACAGTTTTAGGTGAGTTCCGAACCAACAGGAAGTGATTTTACAGCGAAGAAAAGATACTTTTTTGCTGGCCAATCCAATCAGTCATGCTTACAAAGAACGCCCAGGAGTTTCGTAGCATATCTCTGATTAAACAGATACCTGCTACGGCACTCGGCTATCACTTGTCAAAGTTCAATTTCCGATTCCGCTAAATACAGTTTTTTCATCTCATCAACCATGTACAATTTATAGGCTTATGTGTCCAATCATCAAAATTTTCAAAACGACTCATGGAAAGTCTCAAGATTATGAGGATGGATAGAAATAGCTTTAAAATGTATTTTACCTCCTTTCCACTCTTAGCTTGCTGGATCCATTTTGCAGCCGAAAGATGCCATTTTGTCTGGTTTGCACTCTCTCCAAAAAGCCCTTAGACAGCAACTGCAAACAAAAAAAAAAAAACAAAAAAAAACAATATCATCAACATTTCTTAATTTTTTTATATCAAACTTCATGAAACCTTTCTATGAAGCCACTTTTGGTTGAAATACAGAGAATGTAGGTAAACTGGAAATGGAAAAGTAAAAAATATATTTATTTTAGGGTGAACTCTCAGAAATCATTGAGAGTAATTAGATATATAGAGTATAGAATTTGAGTAAATCGGCTGCTAATTTCTTCTTGTCACAAAGCATCTGCAATAGGTTAGTTCTAAGAATGCACCAACATCACCATTAATATTTTTTTGTGTGAGAATACAGTACAATAAAGAGGCTCACATTATTGAACTATTGGCTCTATTCTACCAAATTCAAAATGATACATAATACAATACATGAAGATATATGCAGCTACTTTAAGGCTGTGCGCAGGGTTTCGGGTCATAATTCTTTTTCATAGTTTATTGTATTGGATATTTGTAAGGTATTGAAATGCTACCTATTGCCACAAGAAATTATTTTTTTTTTTCATCAAATATTTTATGGAATATGGGAGTACAAAGTTGAAATTTTTCGGTTTTTGGGGGCAATTGAACTCACCTACAAGTTATTTTAAACATTTTATAATTTTTTTTATAACTGAAAGACACCTTTTTTATTTCAGTTTAACAATTGGTCTTTTCAAAATAATTTTTTGAAAAACTGAAATTTATTGCATGTTTTAAAAAATTTATTTTGAGAAAACTTGTTTGATCAGAATGAAAAATATGTCATTTTGTTCCTCAATGGGTCTTTCATTTAAAAACAAATAACCAAAAGTTTAAAATAACTTAGTGGAGATCAATTGCCCCCATAAACCGAAAAAATTCAACTTTGAACTCCCATTTTCATAAAATATTTGATGAAAGAAATAATTTCTCATGGCAATAGTCAACATTTCAATACCTTAAAAATATCCAATACAATAAACTTTGAAAAAAAATTATGACCCAAAAACCTGCGCACAGCCTTAATAAATGAATAAAATATTTAGTCATAAATGGGTTTCAAGATTATGTTCTATCATCTTCAGTGTTTAGTACAGACTAGTTGTGCCAAGCTCTAATGGCGTGAAAAGTGTAGCTCAAAACGCTTCTGCTACTCAAACAAGGTCAGGTCTATGATGGAATTAGACATTTCCACTTTATTAGTTGACAAATTATTTTTTTTTATATGACATTGTCACCTTATATCACTTTATATGCCACCTTACTAAAGGGCTAGACTTCAGTCACTCTTATTTACGACAGTATTTATGATATGATGAATTATATAAATGTAATACACTCATAACACATTTAGCGACATCAGTTCTGCCAAATGCAACTCTCATCTTCCCAGTCATCACTACTTTTCCAGTTTATGAAAATTGCATTGCCAGTTCATCAACCATAGGAATTTTGCATCGATGTTCCTTTTGGGAATGTGCAGCAATGTATGTGTATGGACTTGAAAAATGTGCTTGCATTTATTGGATATTAATTTGAAAGGATAAAAGGAAAGGCACTCTGACCTTCTTCTACAAAACATATGATTTATGATGGACTATTCCATCATAATATGGGATCAGCATCAGATTTCAAGATAGTAGGCAAGGCTACATCTCAGGATAGCTCTCAGTCCCTTTTATTCTTCTAGTCAAGGCTCAGATATTCATGAGAATAACAGTTTTGCCGAAGAGGAACTGAATAATTTTCCAATTTAGTAAAATAAAGATTTATTACTGAGTAAATAATTTTGTATATGGTACCTACATATTTAATTATTCTATGAATTGATTTATCTGAAATGTGAAAGGCGTTTTGAGATAAAATTTATGAATCAGCTATTTTTTTGATTGCTGATGCCCACATGAGTCCGAGACTTGTGCGTGGGTAATGAGGCCCACATGAGTCCGAGACTTGTGCGTTGGTAATGAGGTGAATGATTACACATAGATGCCTGAGGGTGGACCGGGATTCGAACCCACGACCACTTAAACGACATCATATAAATTTATGTTCAGCCTATAAGATCTATTAGCATATTATCATATTTATCTGAGCATGTATTATATAATAGCATATTTGTATATGTATCTTTTAGGAATAGATTCAAGATGAATACATAATAATAAGCAAACACTACATCAAAATAGGAAACACTGTAGCCACTGTTATGCGCTTCACGTGGAATGCATCATGGAAAATGTAACTATATATCAATTGCTGTAAAATCACTTCCTGGTGGTTTGGAACCCACCTAAAACTGTAGGCCCAACTCATCAATCACCACGCACAGGTCTCAGATTTATGAGGGTTTCATCTTCTAAAGAAAATTTGTTTTAAAAAATAAGCAAATTTACCTTATAACTCCATGGCTGCCACTGGATACTTGTCTCACTGGTCATAATTGGGCTCCATACATTTTTTCAACAATGCTGTTATATTTCTGCTTTGTGGCTTAGATGGATAAAATGTCTCTGTATTGCTGTCCACTAGCCACCGTGTACGACCAATGCATTCTCTTCATCTGGGAGTTTGTATACAACATACATCTGAAAAATGTTTATACTGTATATTGATATGTTCTGCTTTATAGGCTCTTAATAATTATTATAATCAAGTTTATTCGTAAATATATTTTTTGAATACAATATTTTTTATATATCCCATAAATAATTTATTCATCCCCTGCCTCTTCGGAGATACCCTATCAGTCATCAGCATCAATCATATTCTCAGCTCCTCATCACAAATAAATGACGAGGAACGCACATGAAAATACGGGATAATCGATTATAGGGAGTCAATGACATGGCCTATTCATTTCTCAATTAAAACATTTTTAAAAATATTTCTTTCAACCTGAAATTTACCAAGATATTTGTCATGAGAAACAAATAAATTAAACTGCTATAAATAAAATAACTAATACGATAACTTTTATTAGTAGATTCAATTGCAGGTCACATACTGTCAGCTTTTCTCGCACTATTCAATCCATAAAAGTTGAGACACAGAAATAAATTCATTCAACTCCCAATAAATTCATTCAACTCCCAATAAATTTATCAACAAAGCAGTTGTGTTCACAGCTTTAATGGAAAATTATTATCAATTCAATCAATACTTCAGTGAGTAACATCAATAATTAGGTAACCATTTATAATAGCTCTTCAGTTTCATTAATAAATCCATTTATTTGATGTTTTCATATTACTTTTCCACTTGAAATTTAAACATTTTTTTTGTTGGAAATACTTTACTAATAAACTGAACTCTTACTTATTCGTGTAATATCTATTTCACATTGCTGTAATGCTTCCTCAATCACAGTTGGAGGTCTATTGTATCAGGTTTTGAGTATTGGGCTTTGAAGAAAGTTTTACATGTTTCAAAGCCCAATTTTCAAGACCTGATTCAGTACTCTCCAACCGTATCTGAGGAAGCATTAGAACAATTTGAAATAGCTATCACACAGATATAAGTAAATGTTAAATTCACCAGTAGAGTATTTTCACCAATTATTCATGTTTGAACTCATTTATTTTTATTACGTTCGATAGCCCACATACTGGTAGTCATCTTTCAAAAAATAACTATAACCAACTAACTATAACTATGAGAAAAATGTATGACCAAAGGCTGCATTATTTAGTCTGAAATAACTACGGAAAGGTTTTAGAAAAACAAAGTTTTGTACCGCCTTTACGTTTAAAATTATTTGCAAAAAATATTTAAGTAGCAATTAAAATACTGCAGACGTTCTGTGTGTTCAATTAAAAAAAATTTAATAAACTGGTTGATGTAATTTTTCGATCTACTGTACAATGAATTTGTAGGCTACATGAAATAAAAAACTATTTCTTATTGGACAAATGTTCCATGAAGTAGCCTATCATAGATGAAGACCCTAATTTTTCAATAAGATACTGTTTACTCTACATGCAACTTGCAGTCTCCATTAATAAGAATTTAACCAAAGAAGTATTATACTAAACTGGTTATTTTTTTAAAACCCGCGCACCCGGTTTTGTATATTTTCTCTATAATTAACACACCAATCCCTTCACTCTCCCAAAAGCAAACAAATTTGATAAAATTAGATGAAATACATAACTTAGTTTATTTATAAACGTATGTTGACTTCACTATATTAGTTAGTTATATAATTAGTAATAATTAGTTATTATCCAGGCTACAAGTTGTACTTACCGTACTCAATGTGCAACTCGTTCTTGTCTGGGTAGTAATACAAAAGACAGGAACAACTTGTCGGAGCTCACTTCAGAAATTTAATACTTTCGCCTAGCAAGTCCGAACTTGAAATGGTTAGTTGGTGTTTGATTTTACCAAAGGTGAAGAGTCTGAAAATCCTCAAGTGTTGGCGGGAACAAAACAATGAAGGAATTAGTTTCCATAACCTTCCGGCACAGCATTCTTGGATAGCATCTTCAGTATGTGACAATGGGCCTGACAACAGACATCCCCTTACTAATTTTAAAAATAGCAGCCACCCTGCCCCCATGCTCCCTTTCCCATCATCAGATACCTGCCTTGCCAGCTTTTACTCGAACGGTTTTCGGTATGACAGTTTGCTTCTCGGTATTTCCATTCCACGCTAGTGTCCGAATTTTTTCTCTCACTCTAACGCGCTCTTTCTTCTCTCTCACTCCCTCCTCTCTACACTACTCACACTCAGGACGGTATAGTTACTATACACTCACACTCCAGCAACAAACCAAAAACAGCTTCCAATCACCTGGTTAACACTATTTTAAATTGCATCTGCTTCTGGTATAAGGGTTTAGGGTAGCTATTAGTTTTTCATGTACAGTACCGAAATTGCAGCTCAGTTCCACTTGTAACAGGTTTAGGTTACCACCTACATGACATGCCACTGACTACTGCACTGTATATAAATATATTATGCATATTATATTGATAATAATAACTGACTTTCATTCCACATATAGCTCATGTATTGACTGTAGGCTACTTAAATGATTATTTCTGATATTATTTTGACATTACTGCTAAGTAATACACAATTCACAAAATTATTTTAACATGATAGATAAGTAAGAGGGAGGAAAGACTATGGACTTTGACAATAAGTATTTTCTTTTTATGGGTTTGAAGGGCCCTCTGGCCACTTGCATGAAGTTGACACAGTAGGCCTGAAAGGAAAAGATCACTTAATATTTTGCAGACGGGCTTCAAATGCTCATTTCTAACACTGTTCAGATTTAATCTCATTTTATTGATAACCAAGGCGCCCCAACACCAGTGGCCTAGCCAGGATTGAACTTCGTGGGGGGGGGGGGGGGGGTTGATATCAGGTGGTGTTGAGGGAATGGAATCTCCCCCTAGAATTTGTCATGCTATGAATCAATCAACAAATAATACTAGGTTATCCCGGGTCGCACGAATGTGCGACTTTATTAAATATTGTAAAATACATTTTCTTCTTCTTTTTCTACTTTTTAATTTTCTTTTTATTCTTCTTCTTCCACTTCTTCTTCTTCTTCCTCTTCTTTTTCTTTTTCTTCTTCTTTTTCCTCTTCTTTTTATTCTTCTTCTTTTTCCTCTTCTTTTTGTTCTTCTTCTTTTTCTTCCTCTTATTTTTCTCCCTCTTCTTCTTTTTCTTCTTCTTCTTTTTCTCCTTCTTCCTCTTCTTTTTCTTCTTCTTCGTCTCCTTCTTCTTCTTTTTCCCCTTCTTTTTATTCTTATTCTTTTTCTTCCTCTTTTTTTTCTCCCTCTTTTTTTTCTCCCTCTTCTTCTTCTTCTTATTTTTCTACTTCTTTTTCTTCTTCTTTTTCTCCTTCTCTTTTTCTTCTTCTTCCTCTTCTTTTTCTTCTTATTCTTTTTCTCCCTCTTCTACTTTTTCTTCTTCTTTTTCTTCTCCTTTTTCTTCTCCTTCTTCTTCTTCCTCTTCTTCTTTTTCTTCTTCTTCCTCTTCCTCTACTTCTTCTTCTTCTTTTTCTTCTTCTACTTCTTCCCCTTCTTCTTCTTTTTCTTCTTCTCCTCTTTCTTCTTCCCCTTCTTCATCTTTTCTCTCTCTTTCCTCTCGCTCTTCCTCTTTATCCTATCCTCCCACCCTCTCTCTCTGAATGAACAATGAAAAATAAACTTTTTGTTTCAAAACAGCTGATCATCAAATCATAAGTTGAAATGTGAAAATTTTCAGCTCGCCGATCCCTATGTTGAAGCAATGGCAAAAATTGAAACTTTGATCGTTCATTCCTCATGTCCACGATGACTTTTTTCAAAATGTAAGACCTTATCAAACATCTACTCGATGAGATCTTTCAAATGAGACGTGAACGAACAAAATCGGTCGAGAAACCACGGAGGAGTTGTTATCACAAAAACATGTTCGCCTATTTTATTTAGATGAGTGAAGAGGTTGATTACCACAGAAAAGCTTAGAGTTGCACTTTCAAGACCTAAAAAAAATTTTCTCCAGGGGAGAAACGTCAAACCTGATTGTAATAATAATTCGAAACCACTATAGCTTGTTAAATTGGCACTATAAAAGTAGTAATATAAACTTAATAAAACAAATTTTGAATGGAAATTAACTCACGTTATGGCGTGACGGCCGTTCTGCTCTGTTGTCTAGAGCATCGTCAGACGACCCACAGTACACTCAGTACACAGTGTACTGTGGGTCGTCTGACGATGCTCTAGACAACAGAGCGAAACGGCCGTCACGCCATAACGTGAGTTAATTTCCATTCAAAAGTTGTTTTATTAAGTTTATATTACATATTAGTGGAAACAAGATGGATCTTCAACATCATAAAAGTAGTATTTTTTTATATTTCATGAACTAAGCATATACAAAAAGTGGGTTCAAGTTCTTAAACAAGCGATTCACAAAAGAAATTATTTATTAAATTTAAGCTTCCAAATTTATAAACTTCATTTTAATAGATACTCATGAAAATGACTGTTTTTGAGCCTCAAATCAAGTTTTCAGCATCAAAAATTTAAAAAAATCCAATAATCTGGACTAAAATTAATGAATTTAAGCTTTTCTAGTCATGAGTCTAGAATCTGTTAAAATAATTTTAAAGGGACTATTTATCAAAACTTTCCCGGGGGAGGACCTCCGGACAACCCTCGCTGGGGGGTATTCCATACCCCCCCCCCCGGGAGGGCCCCAAAATCACCAATAACACCCCCCACCATCATATCAAAATGTTTGATATGCTACTGGATCAGATGATTACGTTTCCGCCCCCTGATTAGAGAATAAAAATATTGAAAATCTGAATTGAATAATTATAATTTAATAACATTATTTTGAATACGGTAATTTCTATGTTGAAGAATCATCAGTTTGTGCATGGAGAAATATTGAATTTTGTAGCTCTTCAAGAATTTGTAGCTCATTTTTAATTTTGTGAAAATTGAAGCCAAGAATCATTTTAATCAAGAGTGCAGCATGTATCAAGTGAGTACAAACGCGAATCTAGGAAATTATTTGACATTCATTTATGAATAGAATATCCAACTTGATAAATTTTCAGCATTCGTTAGTTGAATACATCGATAAAATAATTATAAAATTAGGTTGAGTTAAAAGTTGACATCAAATTCATTGACTTTTAGGTGGTATATATGATGATAGATGAGAGTGGTGAGAGTCGGTCCACTACAATTGGAAGTTCCCAATCATTTTGCATGTTTGACTGTACTGATATTTGTAAAGTAACAAACTGACATCGTAGTGCTGCAATGTGTATTGACTCTGCTCACTTTCTAAATGTTAAACTCCTTTATTTGTGTTGTAAATTTAACAACGCAGATCGTTATGGAACAAGAAATCCAAGAATTCCTTTCTTTCCTTCAGAATTCAAACATTGGCGCTCAGCTTCTTAAATGTGACGTTAGTACTGACTTTCTTCGCAGAAGTGGTATAGGACGACTTCTTATATATCACCAATATTGAGAAGTGGAGTGCTTGAATGTATAGGAATGGGATGGGTGGTGGAGTGTGTGTGCGCATGCGAAAGTCATACAGTAACACAATGCCATCCTTTATTATGAAACAGGCTTCAGGTAGAAGATTGGTAAAGGATGAATGCTCAAATATATATATGGGGACTTGAGACATATATATAGGATTTTTTTCACCCTTGTGTATTCAAGGGTTTGCAAGCGAATTGACAATGACAAGTTAAATGCATTCTATTCCAGTTGGATACACTATCCCAACTAGGAGAACGTATTTGTAGAGCTTGTAGAATTAGCATTGTTTTATTTATTTTTGTATTCTGTTGATTGATGATAAGCTATTATGTTAGCTGTAACATTTATATAAAACATAAATTATATGCAATAAACTTCTGAATGCTAGTAAAGATTCCCGTGAAGTAACTCACTTGAGAGTGAAAAAAATTGCATGGTTTCTTCGAAAAATAAGTGAGAGGGGAAAGGGCATTGAAGCTCACATAACAGAAGCTCCAACAGACATAAGCGCCAAGAGTCAAACAAGCTGTACAATCTAGCGAAAACTCTCTCCTTCCCCTAATTAACTCGCTGCTCACTCGCTCTTACTCATTCGGTCACCAGAGTCTTAACATGAAATTATACCGCTTTTTATTAAATTTATATTTAAAAATTTTTGAAAATTGAGCTGCTAGCATTTATTTTGGAACGAATCTTAATTTTTTTTCATATTCACTCGTTTTTGCCATTGCCCAATCCCCTCCAGGCGGCTACGGCACTCGACTCATCCATCCAACGGCCCTGAGCGCAGGCAAGACAATTCTTTTGCAACGCGTAAAGAATTGGGAAAGAATAAAAACAATCTCAAAACGATAAAAATATACTTTGACAGCTACCTTGGAAAAAACAGGATATTATATTTCTTCAAATTCTATTGATTATTAGCTAGACCTGCCTTCTAGCCAGTTTATATTGTTTCCTGAATAATACTAAACATTTCAATTATACGTACACAATAATAGTGTAGAAACCCACCTAAAATAGTAGGTCCACCATGCATGTTCCCCATAACATGGCACAAACGGCGAGGTGGAACTACCCCTAAGGGTCTCCCCACCATTAAAAGCCATACGCTTATATTATTAATAATAGTGTAGGCATTTCTCAAGAATGATTTTACAGGTAGGTCTATTTAGCCCAAAAAGGATTTACCCAGAATTAATAAGGGCCCTTAATTCTGGGTAAATCCTTTTTGGGCTAAATAGACCAAGAATTACTTACCTAGAATTACTTGGTGCCAAGTAAGTTTTGTACTTTCTACAATCTAACTTATTATTACTTGATAGCAAGTTTTTCCCAGGCTAAATATTCTTAGTACTCTGTTACTCACGAAACCTTTAGGAAACCCTAGGACAAAATTATTGTATGTTATTATGTTTCAAGTGAGGACTTCAAATTTATATTTATTGTATGTTTATTAATTCATGTACTGCTACTTGATACATGATAATTTAAATTGATATATGTAAAATTTATAAATTTACTTACTGGTACTTGATATATTAGGCATATTTTAGAGTCATGTATATTATATGTTTGTAGATTCACATACCAATACTTGATGTATGATACTTCAGATTTACATAAATAATATTTCTACAGATTCACATACAAATACTTGATATTTGATACTCTAAATTCACATATATTATATGTTTCTAAATTTACCTACTGATACTTTATATTTGATACTTTAAATTCACATATATTATATGTTTCTAAATTTACCTACCAATACTTTATATTTGATACTTCAAATTCACATATATTATATGTTTCTAAATTTACCTACCAATACTTGATATAAGATACTTAAAATTCACATATATTATATGATCATAAATCTGCATACTGATACTTGATATATGATACTTTCAATTCACATATATTATATGTTTCTATATTAACCAACTGATACTTGATATGTGATACTTTAAATTCACATATATTATACGTTCATGAATTTACATATTGATACTTGATATATGATACTTTGAATTCACATATATTATATGTTTCTAAATTTACCTACCGATACTTGACATTGGATACTTTAAATTCACATATATTATATGTTCAGAGATTTACATACTGACACTTGATATACAATACTTCAAATTTACGTATATTTTATGTTTCTTAATTTACTACCAATACTTGATATATGATACATCAAATTTATGTATATTATATGTTTATGAATTTACTTCACCTTTAATTGACATAATTCACTCAAAATATACGTATTTTTGACGTTCTGTGCTGACTGGGCGGCCACCAAAAGTTGCGCTGAGACATATTTTTAAATCATCCGGCTACTGACACAGCGCAGCGCAGCACAACGTTTGGTGGCCGACCGTTCATTGAAAACCAGTTCAGTTTGAATGGCTGTTCCAGCCCAGCACAGCATAACTTGGTGCTTTTGGTGGTTGGGCGCCATTATGTTCTGCTCATACCAAGCATACAATTTAGGACCAGACTTGAAAGAAATTGTTATATATTTATGATTTGAGTAATAAAGAGAATTGAATTTGCAATCCAGGGTTCTGTGTTTCACATGGGAGCAAACAGAATTGAACAAACCTTAAAAATGGCGAAATAAAAATTTTCTCATCAAATATAAGAACATGGTGCCCAAAATTCATACTCTTATAATATTCTTTGCAGAAAACTCACTGAGTTTTGGAGTCATAATTGAGAAGAGCACTGATGGAAAGCGTCGGCGAAGAAGAAGTGCTGGTTTCCGATTTCAGTGACGGAAATGAGTTCTGAATTCTTGAAAATCCTTCATCTTTTGGAATGGAATATATTCTTTCTGAAAAAAGTGATTGTTAATTTATTGGTCTTCTTGATTTTTTCAATGTTGAATTCAAAAATTATGTCCTACACTATAGTAAGCAGTCGGATCTCGAATCTTCTAACTTTGATTATCATACACAGGGGTGCCCACCCCCACCAAGCCTCATGACGCACCCCTCCTTAATTCAGCACCCCCCTCCCTATAAATGAGGCAAAACACAATCGAAAGAAGCGTCTCTCAAAAACAAAATAAAAACATAGTTATGAAAAATTAGTAAATATTGCTATAGCACTTATTAGTAAGTAGTTATCGTAAAATACATGAAAAACATCAACAGTTTGAAGTCAAACATTTTAAATTTGTAGGCTGTGACCATCTACAAGTTAGCTAGGCACCTTCTAAGCTTGGTAAATCTATCTCTTTAAACCCTGCAAAGCAGTTTTTGTCTTTGGGGCGAGGAAAAAGAAAACCTTTCAATTATTTCTTCGTTAGAAATAGACTTGAGTACAACTTTCCGTGCCTCTCCCTCTTTGCTCTCACGTCTCGCTAAGCTTGAATAATAATTTCCTGCACAAATCCCAAACATAATTATTTTAGCTAATTAATATTCAATAGTATAATAATAATAATAATTATAAATCTATTGTCATTAATTGCCAGTCTATCTGGTGACTTCGTAATATATTTTTGAATGTTGTCACGATAAACACGGTTTCAATCAACTTTACCCCCCCCCCCCTCAAAAAAACTTTTTTTGGAACCCCCCAAGAATTTCAATTACGCAGTCTGCGTCATAGCCCCCCCCCCCTGTGGGCACTCCTTTAATACAGGTTGTATAAAAAATAATGTCCTAGTATCAAAACTCCATGTATATTCAGGAAAACTGGAAACGAATCTAGGATAAACTGCAAATATAAAATCGCAAAGGTCTATTAGGTAGACTATATTACTATAGATTCTCTGCAGCCTACATTATAACTACCAGCAAGATAGCTAGATTAGCCATGAATTTAAACAATGTATTGTTACGGATTCTATCACTAAAGTAATGCTGGCAACACTTGAAAATAGCACTCGAACTTTACACAAATTACTTACAACACGCACTAGTCAGTAATTATTATCACAAAATAAAATCAATAGAGAAACAAACAGTTCAATAACATTCAACTAATAACGAATATTGCTACAGGGTTAGCCAGTGAAACGGGCAGATTTAAATAAGTAACTGATTATTTAAGAAATTTTATTTTTCGAATTTAATGGTTATAAAAGACAATGTTCTCTGCTGAAAATCACTTCCCGGTGGTTCGGAACCCACCTAAAACTGTAGGTCCAACTCATCAATCACCATCATCCAACTCATTACCCACGCACAGGTCTCAGACCCATGTGGGCTTCATCCTCAAAAAAAAAAAAAAAAAAAATAGAAAGTACAAAGGTAGCCATTTAGTTTCCCCACAATAAGGGGAAAATTATTTTTTGAATATAACATCTGCCAAATGTCTTTCATTGGAATCTGTAGATAAGATTATCGCTGTACAAAACAAATTAGTCAACTGTCAATAGGGCGATCAATAATTTAGGAAGAAGTGTACAACAATCTGTTCAATGACTTGAAAATAAATGTCTAATACATTCAATATTAGACTAAACACTTTCGAAGCACAAGGTCTGTCATACGTGTCATGGCTATTATCAATTACAAATACAGCACTGTGCACGTACAATGCCACTAACAAATAAAGAATATCTTCTTTTTTTGGAGGATGAAGCCACTTATGTCTGAGACCTGTGCGTGAGTAATGAGTTGGATGATGGTGATTGATGAGCTGGACCTACAGTTTTAGGTGGGTTCCGATCCACCGGGAAGTGATTTTACAGAAGAGAGCAGTGTATTTTTGCTGGCCAATCTAATCGGTCACCCTTCCAAAGAGTGCCTAGGATAACGCAGCTTATCTCTATCTCATTGAACAGATACCAGCTACGGCTCACGGCTATCACTTCCCTCACAAATCTATTTTGAACGTGTTGATGGCCGAATAACTACTGACACTTGCTGACATGCACAGCCGCTTTTATAAGTTTGTTTGTTCTAGAAATTTCCATTCCAGAAAGTTCCTGATCCTTTGATCCAGATACTTCTATCAAAACAGATGAGCATTATCTCGGAGAAGCATGAAAATTACGCCTATTTGACATATGAGAGCAAAAGAGCCGAAGATAAAAAAACAAGTGCCCATTATCAATGAAACCAGAAGTACTGTTGGCATTATGCAGTGTTGAAGGACGTTCTCCTCTTCCTTGCAGTATTTGCGTCTACAGAAGACATGAATGTCTTTTTATTCTTGGGAATCTCTTTGTCATGAGAATGTGGAAGAATTTTCAGCTAGTCACACAGAAGAACTGGAAAGAGAAAAATTGGCCTCCTGTAAACGCATAAGTCCAACTTTGGGTAAAGTTGACATTCATGCTAATGCTAAGAAATTAGAAACCTTGTAGTGAACTTTGGAATTTTGTTGTTTTGAATTTTGCAGTTTATATCATATCTGAATGTGTAATGAACAATGAAATGAATTCAAATAAAGGTTTAAATACCTGCGTTTTGGTATCCAATAATTATTTTATTCACTACCGGTTTCAACCTCCTATGGGGTCATCATCAGGTGGTTGTGGACATTATTATGTCATTGCTGATTTGGCAATTCGTCGTAATGTAAAACGTCGGAAAATAAAAAAACACACACATTACACAACACGAAACGAATGTTCACGAAACACGAAACAGGACGGACAACACTTATGTATTAGTATTATTATTCTATGAAATGAATTCATAGATGTAGAATCAGCATTATTCTACTCACCACTTCTGTTGTTACTGTTATTGTTATGATACTGATTATTATTGCTGGAAGAGCTTGATGAAGACCGCAATAGATTCTCTTTATTAAGCAGTTCTTTTCGATTTGTTATGGATTTTCCATCTATTTCAAAATTTAGTGTCCGATGGATTCTTGCATCTTCTTCAGAAATAATTCTTTTCCTTATTTTTCTGCAAATCTCTAGTTTTGCTGGAATAGGATCACACATTTTAATTACTTATCAATCATGATTATTATATTGCAGATCATACTATTCAGCAAGGCAATAAGAAAAAAGGTAATATTCCTTAAAGTATCCTGTAATGGTACGGCATCAATTAAACCACCAATAAATTTTTTCCGTTATAAAAACACTCAGTTATTAGCATATTTCAGCTGGAGAACTTTCTTCTTAGTTTCAAATGTATGTAACATTATAAAAATTTTCTCATCCAATTACCTTATAATATTAAATCATAATCAGTGAGGTGTTAAAACCAATCAGATATTTTAAATGAATTCCTCCAACATTACATTTTACTCGTCGTCTTTTCAAATAGCCTTCATAGTCAAAATTCACATCAAAATTAAGCCTCACCTCAACTAATTGATATAGTAATTATGGTATCTAGTGCATAATATTGTTGATCTGACTTGTCTTATACTCCTTAACTGAAGTCTCCAAGGCGTAATCTACAAAAAAAAAAACTCTTAGCTGTGAATGTTTGATACGGTAGTCGTTATGTATTGGTACAGAGTATAATAGTTTTAACAAGGCTATACTAATGCTGTATTGATAATTGATTTATGTTTTATAATTACCAAAAGTATGAAAACAACTAATAAAATTTGTTGGGTCCAATCTCATTTCAGTTGGAGATTCAATTCTCAAATTCAATTTCAAAAGAATAATAATCTTTCAAAGATAATACTCCTTTTTTAAATTCAAATGTGGTTTTTCTCTTTTATTGTATTGCTTTTATAATATGCCAGAAACTTTAGCTAAGAATACTCATTCTCCAATGGATTTGATGAAGCAATCAAGTTAATTATCCTCGACTAGACAAAAATTGTATTATTAATATTTGTTTCAAATATACCTTGGCGATCTTTTTCATATTGATCAAGTAGAACCAGCGCGTATTCGTGAGGCAAGTTCAGTTCTTCTTCAACGTCTGACAAGCTTCTTTGAAGCAATTCCACTGGCTGAAATTATCATAATTATCACACTATCAGAAAACAAGGAATAATTCTTTGAAAAATTAACCGATGAAGTTATAAAAAATTATATAAGGGTCATATAAACTATAAGCAGGTTATAGAAAGCTGATAAATCTCAATCTAAAAAGATCGTTCAGGTGAAATTTATTATTTTTCAATATAAGTTAAAAAAATACAGAAACAGAATTTATTAATTATTTCGAATTCCTCAAAGTGCTATTAATTTATACAGAAGACTCACGCAACTGACAACAGCATATTGATAACAGCATTGAATAGCTGATAGAAATCGATGAATGCTACTGTACAAAAATATCAGTCACCATCGGGAATCGAACCGCGTGTACCTCCCAATTGCCGGTCGGGCGCCTTATCCACTGTATATTTCGTTCTGTATATTTGTCAGTTAAATTGTCAGTTACTTCGAACTAACTTGTGTTATAAGAAATGTTAATCCTATATATATTCAAGACAGGTTTAAGTCGAGGAGAACTTTATTTTCTAAATCTAAACATTTCACACTTCTAAGAAAATATTATAACTTATTTTGTGCAAGAGTGTAACTTACAAAATTATTATTTCATCCTTATGTTATATGTTCGGGGAAAGATGAAATCAGGGATTGAAACAGGTAAAAGATCTGATACAACGCTACTCTGTACGGTGCAAATGAAGAGTGAATGTGATTCATATTTTGTTTGAAGGAATAAAAATGGAAAAATACATGAATCTAATAACATTCAGAACGATTTTATTATTTTTTTTCTCTCAATTTACATCTTTGACACAATTTATTTATTATTATAATTATATTTGTTAATTTTAATTAATTAATTTGCTTGCTTAGCGAACCGCTATTAGTGGTCCATCTATTGTCATTGAGCATTTAGCAGACGAATTTAACTGGAGATTAATGTTTGAATGTTGGTGAAGGAAAGCTGGAATTTGCTTCACTCATTATTATCAGATATCCATTATCGATCCGAACGACTGCCATTACTCCATTATGGGATCGAAAATTCTTGTTTTGTTAAGAATTATTCAATCTGGTTTTGTTTTGGTAAATGGTATTGTTATGGAAAATAACCACTGTTATGTCATCAAGCTACCATTATCTTCACAGGGATAATGTAGGCTAGACTATATTTCTAATATGATGGTTTTCTTGTAGTATTCTTGCTTAGTTTGTCTATTATTGATATTTTTATTCCACTAGCATTGTTTAGGAATAACAGAGTTGGAAAAAATCAACAGTCTTCCATTAGATTCTTGGATTTCTTGTTCCATAACGATCTGCATTGTTAATATTCAATTTTTGTTATAAATTTAACGACTTGCAGTCAGTTTTAGATTGTGAATGTATAATAAATGTACTCACACTTGGCCGAACGTTTTCGAGTACGGTAAAAGTTCGGCCAAGTGTGAGTACATTATATTCACAATTTAAAACTGACTGCAAGTCATAAAAATTTACAACAAAAAGTTAATCTTCTATTAGACAAATTGAACTTATGAAATGACAGAAATAGATTGTAATTTGGAAAAAGAAAACACAAAGGATAAATAAATATAGTTTGAAGAGTGATGATCGAACATTTTTTTCTGTTAGGTTTGAAAGTACATATACGTACATAGACGTACCGTACAGTTAATACTACATGATAGAATAAATTCTGTTGAATTTATTTTCCGAACAATTACTGAATAAAAAAACTATTTCATAACAAGAGCAACCAGTTATATACTTACAATTGGACTCTTTTTAATCCAGATGAAGTCAATACATTAAAACCTAAAATGGTGTAAAACAACAAGTCAATTGAAGTATAATTTCAATGAATTTTGATTACTCCGAAGCAAGGTAACAGTAGTAATCTAATTTTAATTTTTCGTTAACCATAAGGTTTGGAATTTATATAGCCTGTAAGTTTACCATATTCTTGTTATTCATTGGAAGAATTGTCGAAATAGATTCCATGCTATTGGATGTAAGACTATTAGAGAAGTAAACATGCTGGAAATAATCAATTTATAGACAAAATTTTTTTATTTTTTATAAATTTGTACAGATTGGAAGATAGTGCAGACCGTGAACAGTCTACATCAAGATGCTTGATTTTTTCAGATTAAAATTTAAAATAAAAGTACATAATAAATATGGTATCTAATAGTGCAGACGAGATAGAGGCGTTACTGTATGTGACTTTTCTTTTTTCTACCAATTTTTATGTCAATGTGCAATGGATACCATGCAGCATGCTAAGTTTGAAGAATTATATGATTATAACTTTATTTCTAATAAAAGAAAACCTGTATTCAAGTATGTTTTATTAACAAATAATGAAGTACAGTAGGGTACCTATGTAGAAACTGTTTCATCACAGCCAATAATAGAACATTAGGTTTCTCATTTCCCTCACCTCAAGTTGTCATGTACGTTACGGTAACTTATGTTTATGTATTATAAACTTAAAAAACAAGATGGATCTTCAACATCATTATGTTTATGTGTCATTCAAGGGTTTTATGCGACAAGTATATAATAACATCGATTGATATTATGGGTTTTGGTATTCAATTGGAGTTAATGTTCTTCCTGCTAACCGTGTTATTGCATTGAATGAAAGTTGATAAATAGGGGAATAGATGAATGACTGCTGCGTTCAACCAATTAGGTCGATAGGTTTTATTGGAGCACAGACAGGCCTACACCAAAGCTGGCCCCATATAAGATAATATCAAAACCTTGACCCGTAACACACAATATATCGTATTAGCCTACTGTATTCATTCGGTAACGTCTAATGCCAACTTCATTCACTGTGTAGTGAGTTTATTCACTAGCCAATCAAAGAGGAAATTTCTATCAAAGAGTATAAGGGAAAACACTCTTCAAATAGCACATGTACAATGTGCAGTAATTTTAATTGAGAATAAATGATATTTTTACTCTTTTCAGGCCAAACGTTTTGAGTTATAGAAACTCATCTTCAAAGGCTTTATTTTTATAAATATTTTATAACCTTTGGATATTATTATATTTGGATAGTTGAAAATGAATCATCACGATTTGAAAACGTTTCAGCCTTTGTGAGTAAATATTTATTTATTCTTAATTAAAATTGACTGCAAGTCGTTAAATTTACCATAATAAGTTAGTACGGTATTATTCTTTTGAGACTCATCAATTTACTGTAATGTTTATTTGCATTCTTTTTATTATATAGGCCTTATAAGGTACAGTACGGTAAATTAAAAAAAGTATTCATCACATTTCTTTAAAACACATATTAGGCTCACATGACAGGGTATCCATTTCAATCATTTTGAACGATAATGCTTTAAAAATATTTTTATAATTTCAAAAATAAATAATGATAACCTGTTTATAGATGATTGCTTTCAAAAGTCAAACGTAGGGCATTATAATTATATGTTGTTAAATTTAGAATAATCTTTTCATGAAATTTGGAAAAACAAATTATTTTGAGGATTTAAAGAATGTATGTTTAAATTAGCTGGGTTTAACAATGATTTAAGAAGTATTTTGAATGAATAAGAAACAAAATGGAAGTGAAAAAACAACGAACCTTTATTCCAGCTTCCTTGCAAGCTTTCAAAGATCTAGGACTTGTTAAGACGTATTGACAATTGGAGGCAGCAGCTGATTCAAAATTAAGTAGATTTAAATTCAATAATTGCATGTCTTTCATCAGTACCAGCTAGGATAATCGTAATGTTCCTGTAAAATAGTTTATTATGCATCATTATATTCAAAGGGATTACATATTTCTATAACGCACATATATTTTTTCGCTACTTTTTGAAAGTTTTAAATGATTCTTTAGTTTTGTATGTGATAAAATGAAAAAAAAAATAGTGAAATATTCCTTAATACCCATAATAAAAATATTCAAAGAATAAGTTCAATCACATTAAAAAAGTTAAAGAATTACATTATTGAGTTGTTTCGAACGCGTTTCAGGATCTAGCTTTGATATAGTCATGTATTTCAATATTTATACATATTTTTAAATTGGATTAAAAAATAGCAAACTGATATCACGTTAAACATTGATTGGGGTAATGAAACCCCATCTTTCCCCACAAACTCCACAATTTTCAAATCCAATTTAAACCGCACATAGAAAATGCACACATATTGATAAAAAATCGTGGGGTTGACATTTTATCTGGTTTGCCAACTTGAATGTGAAATTAGTTTTAAAACCATATTAGCGTATGCCTATATGTTTTATGGAAATGATTCTTCATTGAATTTATTATTTTTCCGTTAAAGTGAAGTAAAGTAACCCTTCATAATACTATCTATTCCGTGCCCTTATGGCGTAAGTAACCCCGGTTCACAGTAATTATTATTTTCAAGAAAACCCTATATAAACTATAGGCAATGTATATAAACTTTTATTCGCAACAGAATTTACACTATTGAGCTGTTTCGAACGCGTTTTAGGACCTACGTTCTATCCTCAGCGTACAGAGGAGAGAGTAGAGGCTATATGCTAAATGGAATTTTTGAAAATCCCTCTTGTTCATTCATTTGAAAACCTTTCGTTTTACGTTTTACATCTTTGATCCATCAACTCAAGCGCACTCTAGTTATGGTACTTGTTTTTTTTACCAATTATAAACTTATAAAATACTCATATAAAGCGAATTGATCTAGAAGCGTTTTAGAGCTAAAAGAGCGAGTGAGAGAAAATGGTTGATTCACATCCAACCGAGTCTATGAGAACTATCAAAGCAATAAGTCATTAGATAACTTACCAAAGCAGTTCAGTTTAAAGTAACTGATTGTTGAAAAAGTCAGTATAACTACTGAAGTGAAAATCTCAATTACTGTAATTTTATGTGCTGATCTAAGACAAAATTTGTCTTTTTGTACAAATATTTAATGCAGTAGTCACCATATTTATAATACAAAGTATAGCCCATTTATATTTAAATACAACGTTTATTTATATATAAGTACGATAGCGAGGACAGAGCAACTAGTGAAAAATGTTTTAGACATTGAGATTGAAGTGAATGTCCTAAAAATGTACATTACCGATCAAAAGCAAATATAGGCATACAGCAAAGGTCATGTGTTCAGGATAATTTGCAATATAAAAAATAATTGACATAAAAATCATGCGTTGAGGATAATATGCAATATAAATTTAAATAAGCAATATAATATAAAATAAAATAAGCAATATAATAATTGACATCAAAATAATAATATGAGTAGTTGTATTAAATTGGATGAAAGAATCAACTGAAGACATATATTAAAATGGTGATTTATGTTTATTAGAGTCAACGCATTCTTTTCTTCATGGAAAAAGTATTAGAATATAGAAAAGTAGTATTGAATCCCTGCTAAATATCAGTGTGTTATCATAGGCATATTTCCAGTAGAAAAGATCATATCATTAATAATTTTGAAACTGGATATGCATAATTCAGAACATTTTTTTGTCTACAAATAGCCCAATAAATTTGATAAAAAACTAAAATTTCAACAATTACATTCTATTAATTCAGCTGATAAACTTTAGAATTATGCTGCTTGGATGAGTATGTTAACCATGAGTGTGGTTAACTATGAATGTAATAACCAGTGGGTTCTGAGGGGAAATTTGAGAAAACGTCTTAAACCATAAAATATGTCAATGAGTCCTATTCAACTAAATTATAAATTTCATTCACCTAGTGATTGGTAGTACAATAAAATGCGTACTACCATTTAAGTGAAATGGAAAATATATTTCATTTCAATCGAGCTCATCTATAATGGTGTACTGACATTATTATTATTATCACAAATAAATTTCAGAAAATATTAAGATCATGTTAATAATTTAAGATTGGATTTCTTCACTATCAACATTAACCAGGCTCATAGATTTCGAAATATCAGATTGGTC
Source organism: Conomelus anceps (assembly GCA_948455865.1). Lineage (NCBI taxonomy): Eukaryota > Metazoa > Arthropoda > Insecta > Hemiptera > Delphacidae > Conomelus > Conomelus anceps. Next base: position 58,994,093 of record OX418217.1, on the reverse strand, counting down.
TTACCAAATTGTGCTGGAAGCGAAATATCACTCTCTTTCTAGAATAAATGGGATTGAATTATTATTTCTAGATCCTAGTTTGATGTTGAACCTCAAGCACTACTAGCTAGAATGAGTTGTGAAATCAATACAGTACGGTATCCCTGCAGTTTCGTGAGTACACACCGTTCTAGAAACATGCGCCTTAAGTGAATGAAAAAATCAGCCCATTCATTCCTTTCCGACGATTTATTTTTCACTTGGAAAAGTTTACTACTTTGGAAAAAAATATTTGTTCCTATAAGAACTATTTATACTATTAGGCAACTGTTTTCAGTTTGCTCTGTCTTTCAATAAATTCCACTTTGAGAGGTAGCACCGCCTATTTGGGAATATTTAGAGACATTGTATTTGTTTCTTTAATTTTGAAATAAAGTGGAAGCCTATATGTGGTTTTAGTGACAAGAAATTTATCTCCTTATCAGGAATGCCAATGTTTTTCTCATAAATAGACTTAAGAGAGTAAACTCAATTACTTTGAGAGTACAGTGTATAGCCTAAGGTTTTTTTTCTAATATAAACTATAATATTACTACTGTAATATAAACTTAATAAAACAACTTTTGAATGGAAATTAACTCACGTTATGGCGTGACGGCCGTTTCGCTCTGTTGTCTAGAGCATCGTCAGACGACCCACAGTACACTGACTTAAGGTATGAGGGTTATCTAACCCTCAAACTCATACCTTAAGTCAGTGTACTGTGGGTCGTCTGACGATGCTCTAGACAACAGAGCGAAACGGCCGTCACGCCATAACGTGAGTTAATTTCCATTCAAAAGTTGTTTTATTAAGTTTATATTACATATTAGTGGAAACAAGATGGATCTTCAACATCATTACTACTGTATTAACATCATTTACTCAGAGTAAAACACAGAATCAGTTTTTTAACGAATTCTTTTCTGTACACAGCTTACAAATACAACAACTTGGTGTAAAGTAAACAAATCGGCGTTTGTTCCTCATACGTTCAATACCCCTGGAAAACTCTAGATGGAACTCAATTATTAAGTAAACAGATGAGCAAACATCAGTGTGGTTCTGGAACATTTTTTTGGGTATAAATAAGGAATGCTTGCTTTTGAGTCAGTCCGTGTTTATTCAGGACCTGTGATAAAATTTATATGGAAGTTCTTAATTGTGACAGTTCTACATTCTTCATTTGTGACAGCACAATGCAGTACTATACACAGCACAATTGTGTTTCGGTGTTTTAGTGTGAGAATAACTGTGATATTACTTGTGATAAGATTATTACAGACTTTTTGAACTAGTGTCAGTAAGCGCATTGACTATTATTGCGTTTATTTGACATTTATTACATTTGGACAGTTAATTGGACATTTATTAACACTGTTCTTGACAGTGATTGATCAGTTTTGGACAGGGATAAATCTTATTGTTGAACTATTCTTTGCTAGTTTGAAGTTATTGAACTGTTTGTTGTTGATTTATTTTGAGTAGACTAATAATTTTTTATTAGAGTCTGCTGTTAATTGGATTATTATGTTAATGAAGTGCAAGTGTTATTTTCAAGTGTTGCCAGGCATTATGTTAGTGATAGAACCCTTAACAATTATAAGAGAAGAAATACTGTAGGCTACCTGTAAAATAAAAGAGGGAAAATATAGATTAACAATTTAAAAACAGTTTTAAGTGGAAATTTACTCACGTTATGGCGTGACCGCCGTTTCAATCTGTTGTCAAGAGCATCGTCAGACGACCCACAGTACAAGTGTGTTACTAGTACTAGTGTGTACTGTAAATGTACGTGTGTACGTAGTACGTGTGTCTAGGGTGTACAGTACTAGTGTGTACTGTGTGTCGTCTGACGATGCTCTTGACAACAGATTGAAACGGCCGTCACGCCATAACCCACATAGCAAAATTCATTTGATTCAAAATTGAAATGAGATTGACATGTCAAACATGAAAAATTGCAGCAAGCTTGAAGGAATTTTTCAACAATCTTTAAACAAATGTGATTCAAATGGAAAACTACCCCCATTTCAAGCTTGTGGCAAGCTTGCAATGCAAAATTTATTCAAGTGTATTTTGCAACTGAAATTCAAGCTCCTCAAGCCTAATTCAAGTGAAATGAAGGGTTTGCAAGCATTTTAAGCTTAAATCTATGCTTGTTTCAAGTTTTGCAAGCTTTAATCAAGGCTTGATTCAAGCTCTGCAGGCTTGAATCAAATCTTGATTCAAGCTTTGAAAGTTTGAATCAATGTTTGATTCAAGCTTTGAAAGTTTGAATCAATGTTTGATTCAAGCTTTGAAAGTGTGGATGAAAAGTATAGGCAAGTGACTGCAAGCTTGATCCAAGTATATATTGATAGTGTCAGCAAGCAATTCAACCTTGATGTAAGTATGAATCAAGTGTCTTGCAATTATTGCAATCTAGATTCAAGCTTATAAGAAGAGCTTTGGCAAGCATTTCAAGCTGAATAAATTCCTGGATTTCTTGTTCCATAAATATCTGCATTGTTAATATTCACTTTTCATGGTAAATTCAACGACTTGCAGTCGAATTTAATTGAGAATAAATGATATTTTTACTCATTTCAGGCCAAACGTTTTCGAGTCATGGAGACTCATCTTCAAAGGCCTCATCTTTGAAGATGAGTCAAAAACGTTTGGCCTGAAATGAGTGAAAATATAATATATTTTCAATTAAAATTGATTGAAAGTCGTTGAATTTACTATAAAAACTCAATAAATTGCTTCAGCAATTCTCTCAAGCTTAATTTGAAAAACATGTGTAACTTGAAGTTGCAAAATATCACTGCTAATTAAAATAATTGAAGGTTTTCATTACACATTGAATCATCAAAGACTAATTTAATAAAGAGGAGCAACATATTATACCATTCACCCCATTCACATTATTTGGTAAACACATTTTTTATTTGTTCTATCACGTACCATCTGGAATCATTATTCAATTTTGATTATATAGGAGCAATTGGAGAGGTGAGTCAGAAAATTATTAGAGGAATAACTGTTAGAAAAATATGTATTTCATAACTATCCAATATACAACATAAATAGTTGAAAATCTACAATATACAATACTTGCTCACAATACAGTACTACATTATAAGGTATAAAACAAGATGTTCATTAAAGTAGTCATCATCCTTCCTGTTTATATGAAAACAGCTAAAAAACAAACTATATTTTTGTAATGGGCATTTTAGATGACATGAAATCACTGTAGGAAATTTCCCAAATCTTTTACAGATGTTTTATGGTAAACCAATACAAAATCTATAATATTCATTGAAAAAAGAGTGTTAATGCAGCTCATATAGGCTCGGGTTATCAATTAACTGTGAAAAGACTATTATTGATGTAATAGTTATAAATTATAACACGTCTTATTGAAGAACAGGCTTGGACAGATAGGCGAGTGAGTCTGCAACCAAGCACTGAGAAAGTACATATTTTGAAAGGCATCCGCCATGACTCAAAAAGGTCAGTTCTGCACAGCAAGTTTCTACATATGAATAGTTATACAGCAGATTACGAAAATAGTTGTTTAAAGCAATAATAAACAAAATTAAACAATAAAACTATGGAAATCAAACTAGGAATATACAATGAAAAATTCAAGCTGGTGTTTCAACTCGCAGTTCTTCTTCATCCTGATTCAGCTCTGCGATCCCTATCACAACTACAGTATGATTTTTGGACCTGTAAAATTGGAAAAGTGTGCTATTTAGTATTTCATTTCAAGTGTGCTAGTTATTCAAAAGTATAAATGACTAGACACTCATTATTGAAAAATTTGATGTTGAATAAACAATATCATATTTTTGGGGGAATTAGTATCAACAACTGATATATAAAAAAACTGAAATTGGTCCCAAATTTGATCAAATTATATTGTTAATGATCTAAACACAACTAAATATAAAAAAATTCTCAGACTTCTATCTGCTAGTATGCAGAAAGAGTTTTCAGGAAGTTCAAACTGCATCAAGTCTTTCACATTAATTCAAACTGCAGCAAGGAGCGCGCATTGTGCATCTATCCATAGAGAAATATCCGATTACAGTAACATTAATAAAGTTAACTTTTCATGTGAAATTTAACGACTTGCAGTCAAATATTTGTTAAGAATAAGTATAATAACTCACTTATAAACAAATAACACAATAAACTAAACATTCTCAATGAACAACTAAATTTTAAATCTCACAAACTTTTTGATCACATTTTACAAAAACCACAACACTTCTAACCAAAAAACTGACATGATGATCTAGGAACCCACGCCTCTGAAGATGGATCTCATTGATTCGAAAGTACTCGGCCAGATTAAGAGAGTTATTATACTTATTCTTAACAAATATTTGACTGCAAGTCGTTAAATTTCACATGAAAAGTTAATATTAACAACGCAGTTCGTCATGGAACAAGAAATCCAGGAATTAATAAAGTCCAAGAGTGGAATAAAACTTATCTAAAGACAAGAAATTAAATTATTATTAATTATTCATGTAGGTCTTACTCTCCATGCCATTCTAAACAATTTTCAAGAATAATTTTATAGCTTTTATACCAGTGGTTCCAAAAGTGGTCCATGTGTACCCCCTGGGGTCCACGGGGATCTGCCAGGGGTACATGCCAGTAAAAAATAAGATTGGAGGTTCATGGTATGTTAATGAGGATCCACAATAGCGAATGTCTTTGGTTTGGGTAATCGGGTACATGTGATATATGGTATATATACTTGCATAATAGTATTTTATAAATATGCACATACAGTATACCCTTCTAAATAATAATTATTATGGCATGAAGGCATTTTAAAAATAACGGAGATTTCATATTTGGTTTTAAAGGAGGCAATTTTGCTTGATAAAATACAGTCATTAGTCATTTACTTCTTGAGTTCCACTAGTTTATTTTTCTATAACTAATAATAACAAAGTATATCATACTATTTGTTTAGTTTAAATTCAAATTCGATTACATAGCAAAAATGTACTAAGTTTAGACACATGTTTTTGATCGTTTACTGCACTGCAATGCATAATTAGAATCTATTTGTCAGTGGTAGTGGGCCGACCCTACCAGCGATCAAAATCACATTCCAACTGATGAATTAGGAAAAAATGATAACATTTATACAGGAGGTCCACTTAAAAACGAAAATTACGGCAAGGGGTCCATAAGGCAAAAAAGTTTGGGAACCACTGTATCCACTGTAACCACATGATATGACTACATAAGTGACTAAGTATAGTATAGATTATACATGGCAGATGAAATGAAAAAATGGTGCCTAGCACAGTTGGAAATTAAACTCATTAACAGTAGTTTTTTTTTCGGAGGCCGAAGCCCACATAGGTCTGAGACCTGTGCGTGGATAATGAATTGGATGATGGTGAATGATGATGGATAAAAATAGCTTTAAAATGTATTTTACTTCCTTTCCACTCTTGCTTTAGCATGCTGGATCCATTTTGCAGCCGAAAGATGCCATTCTAACTGGTTTGCACTCTCTCCAAAAAGCCCCTAGACAGCAACTGCAAACAATAAAAAAACAATATCATCAACATTTCTTAATTTTTTTCATATCAAACTTCATGAAACCTTTCTATGAAGCCACTTTTGGTTGAAATACAGAGAATATAGGTAAACTGGAAATGGAAAAGTAAAAAATATATTTATTTTAGGGTGATTTCTCAGAAATCATTGAGAGTAATTAGATATATAGAGTAAATCGGCTACTAATTTCTTCTTGTCATAAAGCATCTGCAATAGGTTAGTTCTAAGAATGCACCAACATCACCATTAAATATATTTTTGTGCGAGAATACAGTACAATAAAGAGGCTCACATTATTGAACTATTGGCTCTATTCTACCAAATTCAAAATGATACCTAATACAATACATGCTACTATAAGGCTATGCGCAGGGTTTTGGGTCATAATTTTTTTTCAAAGTTTATTGTATTGGATATTTTTTAGGTATTGAAATGCTACCTATTGCCACAAGAAATTATTTTTTTCATCAAATGTTTTATGTAATATGGGAGTTCAAAGTTGAATTTTTTCGGTTTTTGGGGCAATTGAACTCACCTACAAAGTTATTTTAAACATTTTATAATTTTTTTATAACTGGAAGACACCTTGGGTAAAAGAATGACACATTTTTTCTTGCAATTTAACAATTGGTCTTTTCAAAATAATTTTTTGAAAAACTGAAATTTTTTGCATGTTTTAAAAAATTTATTTTGAGAAAACTTGTTTGATTGGAATAAAAAATATGTCATTTTGTTCCTCAATGGGTCTTTCATTTAAAAACAAAATTACCAAGAGTTTAAAATAACTTGTAGGGGAGATCAATTGCCCCCAAAAACCAAAAAATTCAACTTTGAACTCCCATATTCCATAAAATATTTGATGAAAAAAATAATCTCTCATAGTAATAGTCAACATTTCAATACCTTAAAAATATCCAATAGAATAAACTTTGAAAAAAAATTAGACCCAAAACCCTGCGCACAGCCTTCATAAATGAATAAAACATTCAGTTATAAATGGGTTTCAAGATTATGCTCTATCATCTTCAGTGTTTAGTACAGACTAGTTGTGCCAAGCTCTAATGGTGTGAAAAGTGTAGCTCAAAACGCTTCTGCTACTCAAATCTATGATGGAATCAGACATTTCCACTTTATTAGTTGACAAATTATGTTTTTTTTTATATGACTTTGTCACTAAAGCCACCTTACTAAAGGGCTAGACTTCAGCCACTCTTATTTAAGACTATATTTATCATAATATGATGAATTATATAAATGTAATACACTCATAACACATTTAGCGACATCAGTTCTGCCAAATGCAACTCTCATCTTCCCAGTCATCACTACTTTTCCAGTTTATGAAAATTGCATTGCCAGTTCATCAACCATAGGAATTTTGCATCGATGTTCCTTTTGGGAATGTGCAGCAATGTATGTGTATGGACTTAAAAAATGTGCTTGCATTTATTGGATATTAATTTAAAAGGATAAAAGGAAAGGCACTCTGACCTTCTTCTACAAAACATGATTTATGATGGACTATTCCATCATAATATGGGATCAGCATCAGATTTCAATATAGTAGGCTACATCTCAGGATAGCTCTCAGCCCCTTTTATTCTTCTAGTCGAGCCCCCATCAAGGCTCAGAGATATTCATGAGAATAACAGTTTTTCCTAAGAGGAACTGAATAGTTTTCCAATTTAGTAAAATAAAGATTTATTACTGAGTAAATAATTTTGTATTATGGTACCTACATATTTAATTATTCTATGAATTGATTTATCTGAAATGTGAAAGGCATTTTGAGATAAAATTTATGAATCAGCTATTTTTTTTTATTGCTAATGCCCACATGAGTCCGAGACTTGTGCGTGGGTAATGAGATGAATGATTACACATAAATGCCTGATGGTGGAGCGGGATTCGAACCCACGACCACTTAGACGACAGCAAGTTGAAGTTGCGACGCCCCAACCAACTGCGCCAAGCGGTCCGCCGTATATTTGGAACAATATAATAGTCTCTACAGATGTATGACTTTAATGTCTAATAGAAATGGCTAGGTGACGTGATAAAAATTTATTTTGTTTTGTGAAATAAACAGATATACAGTTAACGAGTAGAGTAGGCTAGCATAAATTTTGTAATCACATGTTGTTAGATACGAATAACTGCGTCTTTGATAACTGCGATTTTTTTTCTCACCAGAATATTGAGATCATGATATTGATATTCTGGTAAAATAAAAATGGCCACTATATTGTATATTTATGTATACCATAAATATGTATGGTATGCACAACCAATACTCCTTTCACCAAACACTTAAATAATATAATATTTTCTGTATAAATAATCTGTGGACATTTTGATGGATTTAATTCAAATTCAAATAATTTTTATTCCAAAAAAACATGATAAATTACATAATTTTACACAAAAAACCATACAAGGAATTCCTCCACAAAGACCAATCGTCTGCGTGTGGGGGAGAGTTCCATGGACAGCACAGATTATTTTTAAAATAAATAAAATTACTTTAAAATTATTTATAGAAAGAAATAAACAAGCTTTACAATCATTCACAATAAACGGAAGGATATAGGATCGCAGCGCACGGGCTTCCAGCAGATGAAAAGAATCAATGAAGAAAAAAAAAATAATAATAATAAAACTGTATTTATATTAATTCTTTTTTTCTAAGTTTTAGAACAAGTACATGTGTAGGCTAAAAGAATTGAATTACGAGTGTTTGGTCTGCTTGGGCCGGTCATCAGATATAGCGCGAGCGAAGCAGAGCCTCGGCTGCTTCCCAGCCAATGAGGTACAGCCACCTGTCCACTCTCTTTTTGTATACAGGCATACTGCACACCTCTGCCTCTCTAATCTCACTCGGCACGTTTCTATATAATATATGAGCCAAATAAAATGAAATTGTCTGCTCAGACCCATGTATCAGCTGGGGAATTTCGTAATTGTAATTAAGTCTGTGTCGAGTTGCATACCGGTAGTTACAGTTAATCTCTCCTATGATCTCTGTTTTATATTTTTTAATGTGAACTAGTAATGATTTAATAAAAAGCTGTCTTATATTCAAAACTGGAAATTCAGTAAATAGCAAAACGGTTGGGTATCTGAAGTCTTTTTTCAATATTGTTTTGATAATTGCCCTCTGAGTAACCGCTAGCGGTTCCATGACAGTGGAGGAAACTCCACCCCAAGCCAGGATACCATATTGAATCAGAGACTGAGCATAGGCAAAGTAGACGACCCTGCACTGCTCCACGTTTATCACTCTGCTCAGCTCAGTAAAAGCATATATTAATTTTCTGAGCCTACTTTTGACACACTGTACATGTTGCCCCCAACTTAGCTTGTTATCCATTATAACAAGATGATTAAAGATGATTTATGAATTCAGTTGATATTGCAAAGCGTGGTTATCTAGATTGTAATATCCAATTTTGTTAATTAGGTGAGAAAGTATTTTTTCATCTATTGAAGTGTTTAAACGGTGAAGCAAGCGAAGCGAGCCTGCCGGCTAGTAATTTATGTGATATCATATAAATTTATGTTCAGCCTATAAGATCTATTAGCATATTATCATATTTATCTATTAGCATATATTATATAATAGCACATTCGTATATGTATCTTTTAGGAATAGATTCAAGATGAATACATAATAATAAGCAAACACTTCATCAAAATGGGAAACACTGTAGCCACTGTTATGCGCTTCACGTGGAATGCATCATGGTAAATGTAACTATATATCAATTGATGTAAAATCACTTCCTGGTGGTTTGGAACCCACCTAAAACTGTAGGTTCAACTCATCAATCACCACGCACAGGTCTCAGATTTATGTGGGTTTCATCTTCTAAAAAAAAATTGTTTTAAAAAATATCAAATTTACCTTATAACTCCATGGCTGCCACTAGATACTTGTCACACTGGTCATAATTGGGCTCCATACATTTTTTCAACAATGCTGTTATATTTCTGCTTTGTGACTTAGATGGATAAAATGTCGCTGTATTGCTGTCCACTAGCCACCGTGCACAATCACCAATCCTCCATCTGGGAGTTTGCATACAGCATACATCTGAAAAATGTTCATACTGTATATTGATATGTTCTGCTTGATAGGCTCTTAATAATTGTTATAAATCAAGTTTATTCGTAAATATATTTTTTTAATATAATATTTTTTATATATCCCATAAATAATTTATTCATCCCTTGGCTCTTCGGAGATACCCAATCAGTCATCAGCATCAATCATATTCTCAGCTCCTCATCACAAATAAATGACGAGGAACACAATGAAAAATAAGACGAAATTGTCACAACCACATTTATTAAAAACTTCGAGAAACTAGTTTCGGTTGTTACACCATTATCAATCTCAATCAAACTCTGAGTTTGATTAAGATTGATAATGGTGTAACAACCGAAACTAGTTTCTCGAAGTTTTTAATAAATGTGGTTGTGACAATTTCGTCTTATTTTTCATTATGGATACCTTCCACAATATCAACTTTGCCATTACTAAGAAAGACGAGGAACACACATGAAAATACGGGATAATCGATTGCAGGGAGTCAATGACATGGCCTATTCATTTCTCAATTAAAACATTTTTTTAAATATTTTTTTCAACCCGAAATTTACCAATATATTTGTCGTGAGAAACAAATAAATTAAACTGCTATAAATAAAATAACTAATACGGTAACTTTTATTAGTAGATTCAATTGCAGGTCACGTACTGTCAGCTTTTCTCGCACTATTCAATCCATAAAAGTTGGGTGACAGAAATAAATTCATTCAACTCAATAGATTTATCAACAAAGCAGTTGTGTTCACAGCTTTAATGGAAAATTGTTATCAATTCAATCAATACTTCAGTGAATACATCAATAATTAGGTAACCATTTATAATAGCTCTTTAGTTTCATTAATAAATCCATTTATTTGATGTTTTCATATTACTTTTACACTTGAAATTTAAACATAAATATTAGTTGGAAATACTTTACTAATAAACTGAACTCTTACTTAATCGTGTGATATCTATTCCACATTGTTGTAATGCTTCCTCAATCACAGTTGGAGGTCTATTTAATCAGGTTTTGAGTATTGGGCTTTGAAGAAAGTTTTACATGTTTCAAAGCCCAATTTTCAAGACCCGATTCAGTAATCTCCAACCGTATCTGAGGAAGCATTAGATTTAGAACAATTCGAAATAGCTATCACACGGATAAGTAAATGTTGAATTCACCAGTAGAGTATTTTCAACAATTATTCATGTTTGAACTCATTTATTTTTATTACGTTCGATAGCCCACATACTGGTAGTCATCTTTCAAAAAATAACTATGACCAACTAACTATAACTATGAGAAAAATGTATGACCAAAGGTTGCATTATTTAGTTTGAAATAATTACAGAAAGGTTTTAGAAAAACAAAGTTTTGTACCGCCTTTACGTTTAAAATTATTCGCAAAAATATTCAAGTAGCAATTAAAATACTGCAGACGTTCTGTGTTCAATTAAAAAAAAATGTATTTAACTGATTGATGCTGTGTATTTATTAGTAGTTTTTCGATCTACTGTACAATTAATTTGTATGCTACATGAAATAAAAAACTATTTCTTATTGGACAAATGTTCCATGAAGTAGCCTATTGTAGATGAAGACCCTAATTTTTCAATACGGTACCGTATATTCTACATGCAACTTGCAGTCTCCATTAATAAGAATTTAACCAAAAAAGTATTATACTAAACTGGTTATTTTTTGAGACCCGCGCACCTGGTTTTTTATATTTTCTCTATAATTAACACACCAATCTCTTCACTCTCCCAAAAGTAAACAAATTTAATAAACTTAGATGAAATACATAGTTTATTATTTATAAACGTATGTTGACTTCACTATATTAGTTAGTTATATAATTACTAATAATTAGTTATTATCCAGGCTACAAGTTGTACTTACCGTACTCAATGTGCTACTCGTTCTTGTCTGGGTAGTATTATACAAAAAACAGGAACAACTTGACGGAGCTCACTTCACAAATTTAATACTTTCGCCTAGCAAGTCGGAACTAGAAATGGTCAGTTTATGTTTAATTTTACCAAAGGTGAAGAGTCTGAAAATCCTCAAGTGTTGGCGGGAACAAAACAATGAAGGAATTAGTTGCTGCCTCTTGGATTGAATCTTCAGTATGTGACAATGGGCCTGACAACACACACCCCCCAACTACTTCCCAAAATAGCAGCCACCCTACCCCCATGCCCCCCTTTCCCATCATCAGTTACCTGCCTTGCCAGCCTTTACTCGAACGGTTTTCGGTTTGACAGAGAATAGTTTGGTTCTCGGTATTTCCATTCTGTCTTTATTGCCTACATTAGTGTACAAATTTTTCTCTCACTCTCACACGCTCTTTCTTCTCTCTCACTCCCTCCTAGTGATGGGCGACTCATTCCTTTCTACAAGTCGACTTGCGAGTCGTTCTCAAGAGAGCAAGTCGACCGAAGCTAAAGTCGAGTCGAAGAGGTGCAAGTCGACTCAAACACGACTCAAGTCGGGTTGAGTTGCAATTTCAACGGTTTTGTTTTTTCTCTTGGCTCTACTTTTGTCGACACTGTCAACATATCAGTCGTGGGTCGTTCATGCTTTCGTACTACTGTAGTTGAAGATAGAAAAATAATGAGGATTCTTTAGTATATTCACCAAGACGGGAGTGATATAAATTAACAATTCATTAATTCGGACAAAGATCCTCTGGATTTGCTTTCCATCATGCAGAAAAATAATAATTATTATTATTAATCATTAATATATAAATATGTAGGCAGTAGAGAATATCGAACTGAGAAATGCTTTTCTAAAACAAAAAATCACAACCGAAATTGCACTCGCAAGTCATACTCTTATGAAGTCGTTAACACATCTCGACTTACTATTCTAAAGGAATGTCTCATGTCTTGAGTCGACTCAAACTAGACGACACGACTTTATATTAGATGACACTGAACCGAACAACTCAACCATTCAATGATACAACTCAAGTCGCTAAGTGCATAGTGAGAAAAACGAAAGTCGTGTCGACATCATGCATGGCAAGTCGATTGAGTCGACTCAGTGTGCAAGTCGACACAAAGTCGACTTTTGAGTCGAAGTCGCCCATCTCTACTCCCTCCTCTCACACTTCAGCAACAAACCAAAAACAGCTTCCAATCACCTGGTTATTACTATTTTAAATTGCATCTGCATCTGGTATAAGGATTTAGGGTAGCTATTAGTTTTTCATGTACCGAAATTGCAGCTCAGTCGCATTTGTAACAGGTTTAGCTACATGACATGCCACTGACTAGTGCACTGTATATAAATATATAATGCATATTATATTGTATAGATTATTCTATTATGTTGATTATATTAACTGACTTTCATTCCACATATAGCTCATGTATTGACTGTAGGCTACTTAAATGATTATTTCTGATATCATTTTGAATTACTGCTAAGTAATACACAATTCACAAAATTATTTTAACATGATAGATAAGTAAGAGGGAGAAAAGAGTATGGACTTTGACAATAAGTATTTTCTTTTCATGGGTTTGAAGGGCCCTCTGGCCACTTGCATGAAGTTGACACAGTAGGCCTGAAAGGAAAAAGATCACTTAATATTTTGCAGCCAGGCTTCAAATGCTCATTTCTGACACTGTTCAGATTTAATCTCATTTTATTGATAACCAAGGCGCCCCAACACCAGTGGCCTAGTCATGATTGAACTTCGTGGGGGGGAGGTGTTGATGGAATCTCCCCCTAAAATTGGTCATACCATGAATCAATCAACAAATAATATGAGGGAAGAGGTTGATTACCACAAAAAAGCTTGGAGTTGCACTTTCAAGACCTAAAAAATTTTTTCTCCAGGGAAGAAACGTCAAATCTGATTGTAATAATAATTTGAAACCACTATAACTTGTTAAATTGGCACTATAAAAGTAGTATTTTTTAACCCAAAAAGTGGGTTCAAGTTCTTAAACAAGCGATTCATGAAATAAATTATTTATTAAATTTAAGCTTCCACATTTATAGACTTCATTTCAATAGATACTCATAAAAATTACTGTTTTTGAGCCTCAAATCAAGTTTTCAGCATAAAAAATTTAAAAAAAATCCAATAATCTGGACTAAAATTAATGAGTTTAAGCTTTTCTAGTCATGAGTCTAGAATCTAGAATCTAGAATCAAACAAAAACCTAGTTATATTGGTAGGAAATTCTACAACAAGCTACCGCAGTTTTTGAAGAGTCTTGAAAATATAGAAATATTTAAAAAACAATTGAAGAATTATTTAGTTGATAAAGCTTTTTATAGTGTGCAAGAGTTCCTTTCACATCAAAATTAAGCCTCACCTCAACTAATTGAAGTAATTATGGTATCTAGTGTATAATATTGTTGATCTGACTTGTCTTATACTCCTTAACTGGAGTCTTCAAGACGTAATCTACAAAAAAAAAAATCTGTTAAAATAATTTTAAAGGGACTATTTATCAAAACTTTCCCGGGGGAGGACCTCCGGACCACCCTCGCTGGGAGGTAGTCCATACCCCCCCCCCCCCCCCGGGAGGGCCCCAAAATCACCGATAACACCCCCCACCATCATATCAAAATGTTTGATTCGCTACTGGATCAGATGAATACGTTTCCGCCCCCCGATAAGAGAATAAAAATATTGAAAATCTGAATTGAATAATTATTATTTAATAAAATTATTTTGAATACGGTAATTTCTATGTTGAAGAATCATCAGTTTGTGCATGGAGAAATATTGAATTTTGTAGCTCTTCAAGAATTTTTAGCTCATTTTTAATTTTGTGAAAATTGAAACCAAGAATTATTTTAATCAAGAGTGCAGCATGTATCAAGCGAGTACAAACGCGAATCTAGGAAATTATTTTACATTCATTTATGAATAGAATATCCAACTTGATAAATTTTCAGCATTCGTTAGTTGAATACATTGATAAAATAATTATAAAATTAGGTTGAGTTAAAAGTTGACATCAAATTCATTGACTTTTAGGTGATAGATGAGAGTGGTGAGAGTCGGTCCACTACAATTGGAAGTTCCCAGTAATTTTGCATGTTTGACTGTACTGATATTTGTAAAGTAACAAACTGACATCGTAGTGCTGCAATGTATTGACTCTGCTCACTTTCTAAATGTTAAACTCCTTTATTTGTGTTGTAAATTTAACAACGCAGATCGTTATGGAACAAGAAATCCAAGAATTCCTTTCTTTCCTTCAGAATTCAAACATTGGCGCTCAGCTTCTTAAATGTGACGTTAGTACTGACTTCCTTCACAGAAGCGGTATAGGACGACTTCTTATTTATCACCAATATTGAGAAGTGGAATGCTTGAATGTATAGGAATGTAGTAAGGTTGTAGGGATCGGTGGTGGAGTGAGTGTGCGCATGCGAAAGTCGTACAGTAACACAATGCCGTCCTTTATTATGAAACAGGCTTCAGGTAGAAGAGTATAAATATATATATGGGGACTTGATACATATATATAGGATTTTTTTCACCCTTGTGTATTCAAGGGTTTTCAAGCGAATTGACAATGACAAGTTAAATGCATTCTATTTCAGTTGGATTCCAATGTGACAACTGTTGGCAAAGTGTAAATCAAGGCTTGTTGCAATCTTTCTTGCTATGTGGGAAAGTGAGTTAATTTTCACTTGAAAGTGTTTTTATTACATATTAGTGGTAACAATTATTCAAGGTGGATCTTCAACATTATAACAAGATAAAGCTGAAACAATGCTAACAACACTATAAAATACATCAACTGTTCAAAAAGTCTTCTCATTCTATTTGAAATTTTGATTGAACATACTTGTTTAGACTACTCAATCCACAAGAAAATAATTTTAATAATGTGCTGCTCCTTCTGAACAAAGTTAAAGAGTTGGAATTCAAGTGAGATCAACCAATTTTCAAATATCTTTTTTTTTGCAGATTACGTCTTGGAGACTCCTGTTAAGGAGTATAAGACAAGTCAGATCAACAATATTATACACTAGATACCATAATTACTTCAATTAGTTGAGGTGAGGCTTAATTTTGATGTGAAAGGAACTCTTGTACACTATAAAAAGCTTTATCAACTAAATATTTCTTCAATTGTTTTTTAAATATTTCTATATTTTCAAGACTCTTCAAAAACTGCGGTAGCTTGTTGTAGAATTTCCTACCAATATAACTAGGTTTTTGTTTGAATAAGCTACTATTGTGACTCACCAAGTGATAATCTCCTCGGCTTCTTGTATTATTATTATTATTATTTTTTTTTTTTTTGGAGATTACGTCTTGGAGACTCCAGTTAAGGAGTATAAGACAAGTCAGATCAACAATATTATACACTAGATACCATAATTACTTCTATTAGTTGAGGTGAGGCTTAATTTTGATGTGAAAGGAACTCTTGTACACTATAAAAAGCTTTATCAACTAAATATTTCTTCAATTGTTTTTTAAATATTTATATATTTTCAAGACTTCAAAAACTGCGGTAGCTTGTTGTAGAATTTCCTACCAATATAACTGGGTTTTTGTTTGAATAAGCTACTATTGTGACTAACCAAGTGATAATCTCCTCGGCGACTTGTATTATAATCATGTACATCAAGATTTTGGTTAATATCATTCGTTTTTACATATGAAGTAGCTTCATACACATATAAGAAGGGTACAGTTAGGAGACCAAGTCTCTTGAACAACGGCCTACATGAATCTAATCTATTTACTCTTTCTATACACCTAACCGCTTTCTTTTGGATCTTAAACACCCTATCAAGATTTTGTTTTGATGAATTACTCCATACTAAGATAGCATACCTAATATGTGACAGTAAGAGCCCATGGTAAGCTGTAAAAAGTAACTTTTTGTCATTGAATCTAGCGAGCTGTCACAGGACAAATACCCCAGATGAAATTTTACTACATATTTTCTCAATGTATGGAGTCCAGGTCAATCGTCTATCCAACATAACTCCTAGAAATGCAATTTTTTCTTCCTGGTCTAATTGATTATATTATCGTTTATAAACACGTCTATAGCCCTATCTTCATTTAAATTATGTTTGTTTCTGAATTGAAGGTATTGGCATTTTTTACTATTTATAGTTAATTTCAACTGATTTAAAAATTGGACAATGGACTGCACACCTATATGGGCACTTATTTCTAAATTATCTAGAATGGAATTGCTGAAAATGAGTGATTATCGTTAGCAAATAAGAGGGCTCTACCACTAATTAATTCTTTAGGTAAACGGTTGACATATAACAAAAAAAGCAATGGACCTAGTATTGACCCCTGAGGCACTCCAGCTTGCACCTCTAATTTATTAGATTTATTCTTTACTATACTATTACCAACTACTGTAGTTAGTTCTACACATTGTTTTCTCCCAATAAGATATGATTCAAACCATTTCAGTTACACCTACATTATGCAGTATTTCCAATAAAGTTCTATGATTAACACAATCAAATGCCTTTGACAGATCTAAGAAGATTGCAGTAGCTTTATCACCTGAATCTATTATATCTATTAGTTTTTCAACTAGAGAAACTATATGGCTGTCTTTGTTGATCTCCCTTTCTGGAAGCCATGCTGTTCATCACAGATAAAGTTAGCTTCTTGAAGGTGCAGAAGTAACCTATTTAGAACTACTCTTTCAAAAATTTTACTTATTACATTTAAAATACTAATGGGCCTATAGTTTTCTACCTTTTCTCTATCACCACTTTTGAAGATTGGCAAGATCTTCCCCTCTTTTAAATTATCTGGAAAAACACCTTGTTCTAATGAATGATTGATCAGATGAATCAAAGGGTCTAACAATTGATCTTTACATTCTTTCAGAATTTTACTGGATACCCCATCCATTCCTACAGTTTTTTTATTATTTAAACTATTAATGATATTTGACAACTCGTCTTGGGATACTGGGTGGAATTTTAATTTGTTCTGAATCCCCTCAGTATTCCTCATGTCACTAATACCTGTATTAAGAGATTTTTGAAGATTCTTAGCAACCAGTTGATAATATCTGTTAAAGAAATTACAAATGTCTACACTATCATCAATATATTTGTCATTTTCGTTAATTATTCTGGGGACACTAGTATAAGCATCTACATGAGCTACTTGCCTATTTTTGTTTATTACATCCCACACTGCTGTGTTAAAGTACACACTATTATTCAAAATTTCAGCTGTTTTCTTACATTTCGCTCTTTTAACTTCTTTCATATAGTTTTTCTTTAGAGCTTTGTAATTATCTTCACTTGACATATTTCTAGATGCTAGATGATGTTTGAATTCATCATATGCATCTTTAACCCTATTTCTTTCTGCAAGGATATCATCAGTTATCCACTCTTCAATTTTGTCTAATTTGTTTTTTACAGGGACTTTTATAACTGGACAACTCATAGTGTAATATGAAACCTCAAAATATTAATGGAACTATCATATTTTTTATTCAAACTATTGCTATTGTAAACCCTACTCCAGTTTTCTTGTAGCAGATTCTGCTTCAAACAATCGATATTTCCCTGTTCACATTGTTGAATTTCTTTCATTACTCTACTCTTTTTAATTGATTTATAACCTTGCAACCCCACCTCTAAGATTTGATAGTCATGATCAGATAGTTCCGAGCCGCCTAATCTTGTTTTAGAGTAATCTATATTAGTAAGGATGTTATCAATTATTGTTTGTGATGTTCTTGTGACTCTGGTATATTCATGAACTTTTATTTCCAAGTTATATTTCCATGTATATAATATCCCTTAAATCTTCTGTCATGTTATTCTGTGTTGCAAAGTCTGTATTGAAATCTCCCACTACGATAACGTTTGTAAAACGAGTAGTTGTAATCTCTAAAATCCTATTGAATAGTTCACAAAAATTGTTCCATTCCCCATTTGGTGACCTATAAATACCTAACACCGCTACTTCGAAATTATTGTCGATTTTCACTCTTAACCCAGAAACTTCTGAATCCATTTCCACAGCAAATTTCTCTACATATTCTAAATTAAATGTTTGCATATTCTTAGCATTTTTAGTGAAGATATAGCTACTCCCCCACTTCGATGAGATGTCCTGCAATACGACGTTTTCAATGAATAGTTTGGAATATTAAGTTGTGACAATTCATCTTCTTTTAAACCATGCTCTGTGAAAATAGCTATATCAGGAGCCTCTTCTTTAAAAAATATACTTCGATTCTATCTATTTTGTTACGAATGTATTGAATATTCTGATGGAACACAGTGAGTACCGGTACTTCCCTATCATCCCTTATTACTTTATCGTTGCTTTTGCATATTGAAGTAGATTTACTTAATCTCTTAGAGTCTTGAGAGCCTATCAGATTGCTACAAGAGTTCCTTCCACGAATGTTATCCTGATTTTTTGATCGATTAACGTCTTTTAATACAATTGAAGATATGAATTTATCATCTGAAACTAGTTTCCCTTCCCGGTTTTGAGCCACTTTACTAAAAAAGGTTCGTTAGATGATTGTTTAGGAGAATTATTGACAGTAGATTGCAAACGACTTTCAATCAGCTCTGCCAGCCTATTACAAAATATTACTTTGCCAGATTGATTTAGATGTAGACCATGATTAGTGAAGTTTTGTTTTTTCAGCCTTTCATTTAGAAAACAAATCCCCAACTGCTTAGAATTCTTATTTTTTAGGCTGTTGATTGTATTATGAATTGATTTATTTGTTGACTTCATTTAGCTCTGGCCTATCAAACCTATACGGAATTGTACTTATTATTACATTAGTTTTTTGGCTGAGTGGCACAATCTCTTTAATTTTTTCATTTATTTCAGGAAGATGTTTTAGATTAGGTTCATTTATATTGTTTGAGCCACCCAGTACTATTAGAAAATCGTTTTTACCAAAATCTATAGTTTGTTCCTGTGCTGACTCTACGATTGCGTTTATAGGGGCACTTGGTTTGAAAAAGCTCTGAACTTCATACTTATTTTTTAATCTTTTATTTAGTAGGTCACTACAGTCTCGTCCATGACTGGATGTCAAGAGCAGTACTCTACCTTTCCTATCGTTATTTGCCCTTACTTTAGTTTTGGTTGCTGTTTGCAAAACCTGACTATACGTTTTTGTTTGACCATTTCTATTAATTTTTTCCCCATTTGATTTAGGTTCTACTTTTCTTTGTATTGATCAGAGGTTCAGATCTTACATTAGCCAAGTTTATTTTATGATTTTAATATTTCGATTTCCTCTGACATATAGACCTACATTGACTTGTGAGATTTAGTATTTCAGTTTTATGGTCTTCCTGCTGCAATTTAATAATAACTTCCAGAGATTTTATGTGATCCACCAACCCTATCCGTTCTTCCTCAGAATTTTTTAGTGATGTTTCTAATTTTGTTTTCAATTCGGTGTGATCACTCAATAGTTTAGCAACCTTTTCTTCTACATCTACAGTAGCTTTAAGAGCTGTTGGAGATTTTTTGTCAATAATTGCTGAGATCGTGTAGTTACCTGAGTTTCAGTTAAACAATTAGATTTAGATGCCTTGTTTGGACTCATTTTCCTAGCTAAAAATTGTTTTCAATTGATTTTAGTTAAATGTTTAATAAAATATTACTTAATTTATTACAATTGTCAACTTGAGACTATTTAATTACAAGAGAATTTATCAATATCGGTACACCTTACCTCGAAAATAGAATTTGACTTTTTTTTAAGATACTTTAAATTATAATAGACAAATTAATAATGTAGATTATTAAGATATTATAAATACTAATAATAATAAACAAAAATACTACTTATCCGTTCGAATTAATATTCTATTCTTCAAAATTCGCAGAGCCTATTCTGAAAACGTATGCACAGCACACTGCTACACTCGATCATCTATAGAAGAGATAGATCTTTTCGCTTTTACTTCCACGGTACCTTTTACAGTTGGGAAATTCTGTTTGTATATTTATCAGTACCGTAGCGATCGCTGACTAAAATCTTTGGGCATGCGCTGACAATATAATTTATTGTTTTTTTTTAAACTTGTCTAAAATAAGTTGAAAATAACATTACTTACAAAATATGCATACTAATTAGTATACTCTACAGCATATCTATGACAAATACAGAACAGACAACTCGTTTTTAAAAAGGACAATGTCAAAAATGAACCATATGGTATCTCCAGTGACTTCAAAGCGTTTTCTGTAAATTCTCTGTTATACTCGTAATACATTTTGCTGTTCAATAAGCAGCAAAAATCAAGTTTTTCCATGGACTAGAATCTATTCCTCAATTTATTGGATTAAAATGTCCAAAATCCTTTCTCAAAGAACAGACGTTTATTCTCTGAATCAGTCTCTGTATTATTCAACTTTATCCTGGGTTTTTTTAAATGACAAATAACCAGCGGCGCCGACTTCATGGGAATATTAAGGGGGAGGGGGAATTCAACCAGAAAGGTCTGTTATTTTGAAAGTAATCTTTCAAAATAACACTGTAGCCTAATAGCTTTCAGTTCACTGTGATAACACAGATTCGAATACACTGAAAATAGCTAGAAGGTCCATTGTTTTGTATACGGTAACGTAGTTTTATTTGGGCTTTTTGGAATTGAAGATGGAATAAATGAAAATGATTTGTACTTTATGTAATTTTTATGCTATCGTATGAACATTGGGGGGGGGGGGGGGCAAAATACATGCATTGCCCCCCCAGAGTAATTATTGGGGGGGGGAGGGGCAGAAAGTGCCTTCCCCCCTCCCAAAGTCGTCGCCACTGCAAATAACTTTCACTATTTTCTTAATTTTCTTTGAATTCATAAAAATATTATTTCATGAAACTATGTTCTCTTATTATTTCTTCTTATTTAGCACAGTGTATGCCAGTAGCGTAGCGAAAATCTTTTCATGGGGGGGGGGGTTATCAAAGATTTGGGGGCCCCCGGGGAGTCTGGGGGGTATGCCATACCCCCCAGGGCGAGGGGGGTCCGGGGGTCCTCCCCCGGAAAATGTTTGATAAATGGTCCCCTAAAGTCGTATTCCAAGATATTCTAGACCCATGTCTAGAAAAGCTTAAATCCATTCATTTTAGTCCACATTATGGGAAAATTTTTGAATTTTTTATGTTGAGAGCTTGATTTGAAGCTTAAAAACAGTAATTTCATACAAGTATTTATTAAAATGAAGTTTATAAATTGGGTGAAGTGAGCTTAAATTCAATAAATCATTGCTTTTATGAATCGTTTGTCTAAGAGATTGAACTCACTTTTCGTATACAGTTAGTTCATTAATGAGTTTTGAACAAATTTAAATGTATAAAATCCAAAAAATACTACTTTTATAAAGCTAATTTAACAATCTATAGTGGTTTCAAATTATTATTCTACAATCAGGGCCACCCTGAGACATTTTAGTGACCCGGGGCACAGTGGCGGATCCAGGAGGTGATTTCGGGGGGGGGCAAACACCGGGGGGTTTGGGGGGTATGGAATACCCCCCAACCAAAGGGGGGGGGGGTCCGGGGGCCACCCCCGGAAATTTTTTGGATTTTTTAATAGAAAATGGTGTATTTTGACAGAGTTTTTAGTGCCCCTCATAATGTTGTCATGGATAGCACTGTTTTATCAATTTGTATGTACAAATTTGTATTTGTATTGGTAATTTGCATTCCTTACCGTTTTACCTGATATCTATTTATGTCATTGTATTTTTTCTTATAAATTAAGTTTTTAAGTTGTTACGTATCAAATTTCAAATGAGTTCTCATCCAATTTACTAAATAATTATTGAGCACATTTTTTAGATAAGTTATAAAAATATGAATAAGGTAACGATTCAATAAAATGTAAGCCGCCGCTAAAATGCGCGTGTGGCGCACAACCATTCTAGTGGGGGCAGTCGGAATAATATTCGGTCGGAACACTCAACAGCTCAACACCGTCTCCAGTCAGTCTACTTCACTTGAAGCTTGAAGTACCTGCGTACTAGCGGGTTAAAGAACCCATTTTCTTTAATATCTAGAACACGACATTAAAGAATTCCCTCTGCACAAGTAACATGGATAGCTTTACACAAATAAATAAATAAAATAAAAATAAATTTGTTAATAGTCACGTTAAGCTGCATCTATCGAGCTAGGCTCGCACAGCATGTGACACGTCAATTCTCTTCAACTAAACTAATTCATCAAGCGTTCGTTCATCTATAAAAACATATTAGAAAACAGATTCTATTCAACATTTTGTCTCCGAAAAACCCCATATCATTCAACCACAGAGTAAGGACAGGCATCAATAAGCAACTTCCTGAGTTCCTTCACGAATTTGTCTTGACCGTAACCTTTTAAAACTTTGGGCAAACAATTTAAAATCTTTTTTCCCGAATAATGTGGTGCCTTCTCGATCAGAGTCAGCCTATGCATGGGGTACCGAAGTGTTGACTCTCCATGTCTTGTGTTGTATGGGTGAGCGATTATATTATTTTCATAATTACTCTGGTTCTTATGCGAATACACGGCAATCTCAAAAAAATACAGTGCCGGCATTGTAAGCAGTCCTAATTTTCTGTAAATCGGTCGACATGACTGTCTTGCACTTAATCCTTCAATTATTTGCAACGCTTTCTTCTGCAATCTGAATATTGCATTGATATTTCCCTCGCTACCACCCCAGAATATCACACCATAACGAACCTGGGACATAAAATACCCATGATAGACCGCTAAGGCTGTTTTTTTTTTGTTCGAAACATTTCTCAAAGTCTTCAAAGCAAAAACCGCATGGGATAACTTTTGGATAACTTTTTTAACATGGCTTTTAATTTCATTATCCCATTTTAAATTTGACTGCAGCTCCAGACCCATTAGTTCCCATTGTCGAATGGCATTCCATACCAGAATATAGCATTAATGTATGATTGAATTCATTGTTTATCATTGAAAATTTAATAAAATTAGTCTTTTTGACATTCAGCTTCAGTTTGTTGCTATGAAACCAATCGGTAAGCTGCTTTAAAATTTCTTGAGCTTTTAAGAGGATGGTTGCATTATCTTTGCCCTTAGCCAGAACAGTAGTGTCAGCATATAAAATTAGTTTGGAGTCTATTTCGAATGGTAGTAGGTCATTTATAAAAAGGTTAAACAAAACTGGGCCTAAAATTGATCCCTGTGGCACTCCACAAGTAACCCTTTTCCATTCAGATGTGGTGTAGCTGCCATGTCCTGTACTCACTCTAACTGATTGATATCTATTATATAGATAAGAAGAGAAAAAGTAAAAGTAAGAAGAGACAAATTGTAAACAGCTAATTTTTGTTGCTTACATAATTTCGTCCTAGTTTCTATTAGATTTATGCCATTTTTTCTTTTTCTCTTGGATCTCGGGGGGGGGGGGCAATTGCCCCCTTTGCCCCCCCCTTGGATCCGCCACTGCCGGGGCAGAGTTGTGGCTGGAGGCTCCCTTACACCAAAAGGTGAGGCTCCCTCAGCCTAAACACCAATTTTTAATAATTGAAAATTACTAGATAATTTAATTATTAATGACTCGATTTCCCAACTAGCATTGAATATGTATTTCAGCTACGCCTAGTTGCCTACTGTACTCGAAAGAATGTGTAACTAATTTGAATTGTTTTTTTAATTTAAAGATAAAATTCGAGTGTAGGCCAACTGAAAACCATTCCTTGAAACAGTTGTGGAAGCAAGGGAAAAGGGCAATAAGTGGCACCAGAGAGAGAGAGCAATAAACTTCTCTTCTGTTTTTGTGTAATCTCTTGAATTTGAATTGAACTAATAATGGAATATGTATAATGTGTAGAAATATAAAATTTATCAAAGGAACTTGATTCAACTTGCAAAGAGAGAATAAATTAATATCCAATTCCAAACTTTAACTTATAGTAATTTTGCATTTACATATAGAGTGACGAAACCCCAAAACATTGGGGATTCTGAGAGTTCTCCACCAGAGAAAAAAATTGTTTTCCTGGTCTTGAAAGTGCAACTCTAAGCTTTTTTTGTGGCTATCAACTCTTCTCGCATATTATTTGTTGATTGATTCATGGACTGACCAATTTTACGATCACAATACAATATATGGGGTATCAGATCTGAACAGTAACAGAAATGAGCATTTGAAGCCCGTCTGAAAAAATATTAAGAGACCTTTTCTCCTTTCAAGCCTACTGTGTCAACTTAATTCAAGTGGTCTCGGGTCCCTTTTCAAACCCATGTTTGGGGGCTCCGAAAATACTGGGATCCACCAGCATCGTGAGTCTTTTGATGGCCCAAAGCCGAGGCAATTAGGTTTATAAACGTTGAAATTTAAAATATTCTAGATGCAGCCTACTTGAATCTCTACCTCGTATGTCTAAACTGACAAAAAAAACGGGCCCGAAGGGCCCGCGGCGTCAGAGGCCTCTAGGATCTGTTAGGCTTCTAAGGGGCCTCTAGAGGTCTAAACTGGAGAAAAAAGGGCCCAGGAGGGCCCTAGTTGGACAATTTGGAGCCCCTTATTTTATTTTTGTTTTGCCACTTGCTTACATTTGTAAAATAATGTGGCCCCTTGACGTTGAGGTCCAAGAAAACTTGCCTTGTTCGCCCCATACCCTCTGTAACCTTAATGAATTTATAATTTACAGTTAATTAAAGTACCGTATTTAAAATATTGAAATTATAGTATTTTTTTCTAGCTGTAACACTTCACGTATGAAAACATTTTTACCTCCAGTAACCGATATTATCATATTACTATTTATGCCTCCCAACTAGTTTTGGGGCCTTCTATTCTGCCATATGGCATGTGATCTCTACACCGCAAGCACAGTGTATGTTAAAAGACCGGGTCTATATTTAGATGAATATCTGCGCGCGCATAAGTTTTTTGCTAAAACCTGTCTAACAAGGCATGCGGGCTCTTGACGGCATACTTTAGCTTTATACAGAGACTCAAGACGTCACATTCTGTCAATGGTGTATGATTGTGATTGCGAACATAAATACTGGATATTCTTAATTTGTTTTAGGATAGTTTTTGAGCAATATTTTCTATTTTATTTGTCCGTTATTTGCTAGACATGCTTGGAAAATTCGTCGCTGATATTTATAGTTTTTATTTTTCAAGAAGTAATTATTAGCATTTCAAATAAAAAACAAATATTTTGAAAGGAAATTCAATTGATTTGAAACAATACCAATAGTAACTTTTCATGTTAGATTCAACGACTTGCAGTCAATTTTAATTGGAAATAAATTATATTTTTACTCACTTCAGGCCAAATGTTTTTGAGTCGTGGAGACTCATCTTCAAAGGCATCCTTGATCAGCATGTCAGTTCTTTGGTTAGAAGAATAAATTGTAGATTTTGTATAATGTGATCAAAAAGTTTGTGTGATTTAAAATTTGATTGTTCATTGAGGATGTTTTGTTTTATTGTGTGTGGTGTGTTTGTATATTTTAAATATTGTTCCAAGGTATTGAGTCTGTGTCCTTTAGATTCTATATGTAGAATGTCTAGGTTGGTAGTGATGTTAGTAAAAGTGTGGCCAGTTTGAATGATATTGTCTACAAAAGTCAATTCGCTCGGTTTTCGTATTTTTACTTGTAGCCTAAATGTTCTTTGTTTTATGCTGTTTGAATGCACGTCCTATTTGTCCTTAGGACCGAATTGACTTTTGCAGACAAACTGGAAATATCATTCAAACTGGACACACTTTTACTGACATCACTACCAACCTAGACATTCTGCATATAGAATCTAAAGGACGCACGAACTCTATACCTTGGAACAATTTGAATTATACAAACACACCACACATAAAAATAATAAATACAACATCCTCAATGAACAATTATTAAATTTTAAACCACACAAACTTTTCGATCACATTTTTTAAAAACCAAAATTCTTCTTATCAAAAAACCTACATTCTGATCAAGGATGCCTTTGAAGATTAGTCTCCATGAATCGAAAACAAGTGGCCTGAAGTGAGTAAAAATAATTCCCAATTGAAATTGACTGCAAGTTGTTGAATTTAACATAAAAACTTAATATTTACAACGCAGATCGTTATGGAACAAGAAATTCAGGAATTTACAGTATTGGTTATTGTTTTTGTTTCATATGTCCTATTTCATGAGTGATTGTTTCGTATATGTCACAGCTTTTAGGATCTTTTAATAAAAAGGAAACCGAGCCTGCTCAATTAGTTATTTTTGCGCCGGGTTGACTTCAAAGATAACTTTTTGTATGACAACTACTATAACTCATGGAGTTCATTTTAACAACTCATGGGAACTGGGCTAGCTACTTGGGATGTTCATTGCACAATGCATACCGTACTACTTCTCCCACCTCAACCCCTCCTACGTTCTCATTCTTTTTCATTGTGCCTCACTCTCTTTGTAGTTTTAGTAGAAAGGGAAAGCACTCTGGAGTTCAATGACCGGACCCCTTCCAAAACAAATTTCGAACTCTTCGCGGGCTTGATAGCAAGCAGTGTTTGAGAGATTGGTAAAAACTGGTTGTGTACTTGTTGCGTGTTGTGAAAGATGACGTTCGTATTCGTGGTTAGTTGAAAGAAAGTTGTAACTTTACTTGTTTTGAGTTGATATACTGTTTCTATTACTTCAGTCTTATTATTTTTGGTGAAATTTCTGTATCTCACACAAATAACTGATATCATTGCAGCCTATATTCATATAGAGTGGCAACAGTTTCCTCTATTGGCCTAATCACTCTAATCACTTACGGTATTGTGTATGTGTAGTGAAAAGGTATCAGTTTGAATGCATTCGCAAACGTGAAACAGTGTCAAGCAATGAAAGATAAGCTGTGTCATTCGTTGTAGGTAGTGGGCGTTGTTTGACATTCACATTTTCACGTAAAGAAGCCGATCGTTAGTGCTGGTGTAATTCATCACCATTCAAATTAGATTTTTTCCCGAATTTGTCTAGTTTTAAAGTGAGTGTGTGTGTCTGTAGGCCTAGGTGATATCACTAAAGAATTGGTATGTATACATATTCGTTTATATGTAGGCTACATAATTATATTCGTTAACAAACTCATGATGTTTTTTATCTTACCCACAATTTCCAAGACTTCTTCAATTGACATCGAATGCATTGAGCTCATTAAAATGCAGGCCTACATCATATATATTCAGTGTCACTAATCTTGAAAGCTCTTTTGTGCAAAAATAAACAAAAGCTTACTATTTTGTAATCTACTTATTCAAGTTTTGGTTATAATTATTCCATCAGTTTATGCTATCAAAATAAGACAATGTGACACCAATGGTCCCCCAGTACTTTTACCTAACAAGTAGGCTATTATAATTTTGATGTTACTATATAGGCTAATCAGAGTGTTATGACAAAATTACTATTATCTTCTAAGCAGCCACCTAACTTCATGAAGTAGATCCTCAAATGAAGTAGATCTACAGTATTATTAAACACCACTGAATGTAATATTTTATAGGCCTAATGGTAGGCCGATTTAAGAAAATTCCATTTAAAGGTAACCATTACCGTAATCATTTTTCATACAAACATTTTTTCTGTTGTGTTTTCCATGACGTGTTGATGAACAATCTAATATGAAAACTGACACTGTATTTCTATTTAAATTATGAGTTTTACTCACTTATACTGAAGCTTCTAAGAAGAAGCTTTAGAAGCGAAATGCATCTCTCAAGTAGGCTCTGAGTGATGAGTAAAAATCATATTTAATAAAATGCAGCGTCAGTTTTGATACGGTATTAGATTGTTCATTTTTTATTTATACCTTGAAGACAAGGGTTAAAACTTTGAGGCTTGGAGTTGGTCTGAATGGAATTCTTGTCACTGTAAAAAACTTTATTTTTATAACGTTCATTTCAAGTTATTAAAGTTTATTACCGTATAAGTTTTATTTTTATAAATATTTTTCTCACTTAAGACAGGCTAGACAAATTGAGTTGTCATAGAAGATAGAGGTACATTCTAAATTGTTTCTGAATAAAAATAGGATTTTAATTTTTTCAAGAAATAAGAGAATGTTTTACTATATTCTGATAAGAAATTTCCAGAGTTGAGCTATATATATACATTGAAAGAAAATTAGATCATATAGCCAAGTTAATTATTTCTCTATTCCTTTTACTGTGTTTGTTGATGAAGTTCATTTTTTCCACTGTGTTCTATATTATAAACGTGAAGTGAATGTTAAAAATGCTTAAGCTTAGTAATTACTTAAAAACGTGAGTGATTACAAAAAAAGAGTTATTCCACTATCAAAACGTATTTTAGTTATACTTTAAGATTACTGTGTTTTAAACAAAAGTTGTGCACTATCAAGCTTTGAATTAGGACCTGAATAATACTATGTTACACTATTAAATAATTTAATCATCAAGTATTTTTCCGTTTCAGCTACCAAGTGTTCCATAAATTTGAATATAATGGCTGCGGTGACATTGTATCATTTTCCTTATAGTGCTCCATCCAGAGGTGCATTATTGGCAGCTCGCGCAGTAGGTGCTCCTATTGAAATTCAAGAAATCAACCTGTTTGAAGGGAAACACCTTGAACCAGAATTTATCAAGGTAAGTCCATTAAATCGAAGTAATTGGATCGTATACAATATTTGACTAAATAAACTTCTAAAATTGGAAAAATACATTTAAACAATAATTTTTATTCTCAGTGGTTCATACCAGTAAATAGCATACCTAAATGCTTATCAACCCAGTAAGAATTGATATTGTATGGAAATATAGCTCTATCAGGAGTAAGATTAAAATTGTCTTAATAGGATAAGGCTTCTTTTAAAAGTGAAATGATTTTTGATTCATTTTAATTCGGTTCCTTTCAGAGTATACCTTTACTAAAAAATTAATAACAAAATAATTTTTTTAAATTAATAATCTTTAAAACATTTTTTACTCTATCTCAAAATTGGAACTATATAAAATTATTCCTATATAAAATCATCAAGTTTTGCGCTTTCCTTGTGAAAAATGTAGAATTATTAGCCTACTTGGAACTAATCAAGAGTCTTTAATTAACCTGGAATTGTAAAATTTCAAGGCTACATGGCTCCCGAGAAATTGTGATCAAGTAGCTGTTCAAAAACCGTCCATTTAACTGTTCAAAAACCGTTCATATTTAAATGTTTATAAACTGAAGATTAGCACAAAATTTCATCAAAAACTGTCACACTTGAGGTTTATCAATAACAAGTTTATGGAAAATTTGGCGCCGACTTCAAAAGATTACTTGTATTAAATTTGAAATGTTCTCAGTTCAAAGCCAATACCGTACTTTATTTTAAACTTTCCAGCCTGTGAATATTTAATTTTCGAGTATCATTCCATTGAAGTTGGTTTCTTATAAAGGTATAATAGTTTATTCCCCTAATTTTTCCGGTTTATTTTACTAACTCAGTGATTCATGCCAGCATGTATTAAAATATTTCCCAAAGCTTTATTGGGTGATTGGTTCAGGAAGGCAAAATGTAAATACAGACCTAGCCTACAGACTTGAAAACATTCATTTCTATTTATATAAATTATTGGGATTCCCTGCAATGGTTGAATAATTATTGAGAAAATCATTTCCGGAAAATCCCCGTTTAAGCCTGAATAATTTTGAATTGAGTTGAATTTCATAATCAACTCATCTGATCCTTCAAATTTATTAGCCTAATCCAACTTAATTTCATGTTTATTATTGATTAATTTTGATAGTGAACAATACATTTTTTAAATCCTCATTCAATCCTATACAACATTGTTTTGAGTTGAAATACAAATATTTATTGTTAAGAAAAAACTACAAATTTATTTATTATGCCGATTAGATGATGCTGATGCTGATTTGGAAATGATAGTTTCTCTTGAAAAACAAAATTCTGATCAAACTATGAGAAAAAATGTTGCAAATTGTACAATTTCAACCAAATTTGTTAAAAAAAAAAAAAATACTTGGAGAGCTCACTTTTGTGAACAAAGAAGGTTTGAATGTTCACAGATTTGAACACAAGTCCTTCTGTGTGAACAATATCTACTTTATAACGTAGTCATAGATAAAATAATTTTAAGCAAAAAAATAGGAAATTCGAAAATTAATCAGTTAAATTTATAATTTTCCAGTTTATTTGAAGATACAGATAAAAAAGGGTGTGACCTATGGTTATTAGAAGAGAGAAATGAAATGAAATGAAATGAAATAAATTTTATTCATCCACAACAATTTACAATAAACAGAAAAACAGTCTCTTATCACAATGAAAAAGATCTATATACCATATAGATAACACATAAAACTCTGCTATATAAAAAAACACAAGCTACGTAATACATAAAAAAAACAAACAATAAAAATCGTAATAAGGACAAGATTCTTTTCCTTAGATGAATAAAAGAAAAAAACATCCCGAGGCCTACCCTTGAAGGACTAACATACCAAAGCGTGCAATATTTATTTTACATTCTTTATAATTATGTTGCTTAGACTGAGAGTGACTGATTTCTCACTTTTATTGGTTTACTATTAAGATTATACAGACTGTTCAAACAGTAAACTGGTAAAGTTTTTGGGCAAATTAAAAACACTCAATTAAGAAGAAAAAGACACCTTACACAAATTGAATACATCCAACATTTTAATTTCCATCAATGATGAAAATATTTTTCAGTACTTGTTTTTTTTTTCCAGATCAATCCTCAACACACCATACCTACCCTGAAAGATGGCGATTTCGTTCTCTGGGATAGGTGATACAACATGTTTCTTAATTCTATGATTTGTGTAATCCCAGCAGTAACGGTTGGTTGATGTTGTGGGGGGGGGGGGGGGTTTATGAAGTTTGAACCATAAGTTATAGTTATTATGAAGCTCATAATAAATTATCAATAATTAATATGTTTGAGTTCCAGTTGCCATCTTTCAAGTTATTTGCATGCACATGAAATTCATTCTGATTCTTCTCTCCCACTGTTAAGTAGAATAAACCATTTCCACTCATAATATAGCGACAGTATTACCATATTACTTTTAAACGAATTTTGACCCTGCAAAAAATTTCAGATGTGGTTTAGGGCGCCCCAAATTTGTCAATTCTAACCTATGTTAAATAGTCGGCTGTCAAAATACTAAACACAGAATTCATTTTTAAAATGAATTTCAGTATAATTTATCACTTTTCATGACAAAAATTATGAAGACACGCTTCACTCACAAACTCCAATAATAACTTCCAAATAATTATTCAATTACCATAGCTTTTTTGAAACAACTATTCCATTCGGTGCAGTGTGCACACTTTCCTATGCGTTGGACTCTACCAAACAGCTACCTATGGGAAATTTTTTTTTATCTATGACTACGTTATAAAGTCGATATTGTTCACACGGAAGGATTTGGGTTCAAATCTGTGAACATTCAAACCTTCTTTGTTCACAAAAGTGAGCTCTATCAAGTCATTTTTTTTTTGTTGGAATGTATACTTGTGACAGTAGTTGTTTTAGTTTGATGGTAGGCTATAAATTTAATTAAAAAATTGAATCGAAATGGGATATTTAAAAACGATCATTTATCAATATAATTATTCTAAATCAATTACTTATCAAAATATTTTAAAATTATTATTTAACAGCAATACCATCTAACAATAATACTAATCTAAAGCACTGCATTCTATTCAAGACAAAATTTATTATAGGCTTGCAGGTGTGAAGGTGTGAAAAAAAATATTTCACTATTCTAAATAGATTTGAGAGTAGTTGTAGTAGTGTGATGGGGCAAATAAAAATAAAAAAAGCAAGAAAAAACAAATACCAGACTATTGTATTCTGTTTTACAGCCATGCCATCGCCAGCTATTTAGTTTCAGTCTATGGAAAAGATGACAAACTGTATCCAAAGAATCCGCAACAGAAAGCCATTGTCGACCAGAGATTGTATTTTGACGTTGGCATACTTTACCGTAGAGTCAGAGAAATTTTTGTAAGTAGCCTAGGAAAATTTAAATATTGCTAAAATTTTGAGATTCAAAAAAATCTTCAATTTATGTCTTTTGATTCCACATGACTGGCTTACTTGAATGGAATTGAAAGATTGTACCATAATCTATATATCTATAACATCAATAAGCTTCTATTAAAATTGGCATGTGATGAGAATAATTCTCTATGATACTGGGTGATTACAAAAGATTGTTCCATTTTCAATTACAAAATTCAGATACTTTCAAGGTTTTTCAACCATTCATATGAAAAAGTCCATTCATCATTTTTATGATCAACATTTACCATAAATATTCAAAGTGATTAATGATAAAGTTGACTCCTGGGAAAGAGCAATGAACTGCAAGGGGTATCGCTCGTTCTGGAAGTTCTGTATTCTTGGTAGTAGCGGGGGTCAACAGTAACATTAAAGAATAATTGGAGGACCACTGGAATAATCCCGGAAATAATAAATGAAAGGTTATTTAAATCAATAGTGCAGAGTTCAATGGTAATGAAAAGTTATATTTAAATAAGTATGGGCATAAGCCAAAAACAAGCATTATGAAATGATACAAGATTGCAATGTTGCAAGAAAATTGGCATATGAAAAAAACAAATTAAAAATAATTAATTTGAAATATGACAATTGTCAAAAGGAATAATGTGTGAATTAAATCAAGATTAAATTGTTTGAAGCAAACAAGAAATGCTATTCAATTAACTGTATAACAATTACAAATGGGAAAGGTAAAAAATGCAATAAAAAACTTACAAACAGTAATGCTGAATAATCTAAAACAATAATGATTAAGATCTGTTTTCAGCAGTATGGCGACGGTAACAAGCTATAAAATTAGTTTTATAAAGCTATAAAATGACAATTTGAATAAAAATTGAATATAATAAATTCCGCCAACAGTATGACAACGGCTACAAGTGCAAAGCTATAAAATGACAATTTGAAAAAAATTTATGCAGAAACGCATGAGAATAAAATAAGCCACCACTATGGCGAACAATGAGTGAATACCTCAATACTAACATGATAGATGAATTGATACTCTTACAAATTACTATTGTAATAAAGAAATAGACAATAAAATTGCAAGTTGATAATTAATTGAATAAAAATATCATGAGCACAGATATTGATTATGAATTAATCAATGCTCTGTGGAAAACAATAGAATAAAAAATGCAAATAACAATGACTAATCCGGTAGATACTGTAATGAATATGCACAACAGTGTGCAAATTGAAAGTCACTTCTGTGGTGAGCAGATGACAAAATGAAGAGTCCTGAGTCTATAGCATAAACTAGGTGAATAATTGTTCCCCAGTTCATGCTCCACTGGAAGAGTGCATAATATGTTGTTATCAAAGCAAACAGAGACTTTTGTACCTCATGGTTCAATAGAAAGCCATGGTTAACTCCAAGCATTGAAAAACAAGCTTTATTTTGTTTTTATTGTTTATGTTTTGATAATAATAATCATAAGGTAAATGATGATCTTTGGACGAAAATTGGCTGTAAGGATCTCAAACACTTGAGTGAGGAAATTAAAAAAAAAATGAGGAAAGTAACACTAATTTATCCAATGCAATTAAATATCCAGCCAAAGATTGCATCTACAATGGTAATATTGTTATTACTTTAATACTTGAGTTTTAGTTCATTGACCTATCCTCTACACCCCTCTTGACTGTGTCAATATAATCACTGACACAGGAACACTCAAAATTTGTGCTGCACAGTAATTATTACCAGTATTTATATCCTTTTCTTTTTTCTTACAAAGAAAGACAATACTATACCATAAATCCTGATTTTTTTACAAATTGGACATCCCAGCATAAGTTTTATAACTTGTCTGTTGGGAATAGACAGTACCATTTCAACAGATGAGGAAAGTAATGATTTAAAAAAATCCAAGGATTCGTCTTGAATACTGGTTGGTCTTGACAATATTCTGACTGAAATAGACCTTACGACCAACCCAATTTAAAAATTAGCCCCACCAGTGAAAAACTTGATGTGCTGCTACTGCTTGTAAGAGTTCAGAGAATTAAACTGGAGATGACACCAGTTACAAAATTATTGAAGGCATGGTTACAAAAGTTGATGAGTAAATGAAATTGAAAGGTCAAAAAACTTGAATGCAAAATAAGTTGGAAGGCATTAAGCATACTGTAAAGTTTGATGTTTCATGATGAAATTGAATGAAAAGATTTTGGTGGAAGTGTTGAGTGTCCAACAAGATGGCGTCAAAACGGAAGTTGATATAAAACTGAGTAAGTTAAAATATTTGATAAAAGTCAATTTATTCACTTGAATAAAAAACTTTTGTTGCACGAGGCAGTAGTTGAAAAGATTCTGAATGAATGAAGTGAATAGAAACCGTACACACTAGCCTCAAAGGCATGGTCAAACGATGTTTACTTGAAATTGAAGTTGTGTAGAAACTATAGCAGCTAATAATTCGAAGATGAACATTTTGAAGAAAAAACCCACAGTGCTATTTGTGGCTAAACAAGGGGATAGCAAAGCACTGGAAATAAGTTGCACCAAGTCATAATTATTAATACAACTTGACAAACTCTAGCTGAGACGATGTTGTATAAAGAGCGTTTTAAGGAAGAGTGCCTGTATGGGCGTTGTCCAGATTGAAGTGGAAGCTAATCAGTGCTACCAAAATGACGGGAACAAATAGTCAACAAAGCAGAAATAAAGAAATACAGCTGTAGAGTACTACAAGCATTTTGAATAATATTCAAGCCCAAAATAATGACAAAAACATCGATATTCAAAAACACCTATGTGGAAAGCGACGGTGCAAGTTGCATTTGGCAAGTGAAGAGGCAAGGTCAGGTTAAAGAGCGGCAGATTTGAATGAGTTTTAAAAACTGCTACTAGATGCCCAAACGATAAATATATCTCTTCTTTCACTCGAAACAATTGATTAAACTAAAGCCTTAAAAATCACATCATTTTAAAGCTAGAGAAAAGTTTTAAAACATTCGCATTTACTATTCTTGTGTGTCTTTCATACAAATACATTATAGAAAAAACAAAAATTCTGTGCAAAAAATTTTTAATTTTCGAAATTCTTTAACTCATGAAAAATTTGTTTTGAAAAAACGTGTGTAGAATTTTACAAAAAAAAAAAAAAAAAAAACATTTTAATCCAAAAATGTTACCATGCAAGTAATGCACCATTACTAAATTGAAGTAAATTGACTGATACTCTGCAAATTTTAGCCGCCATATTTTTGGGCGAATGAGCACGAGTTGATCTTAGTCTTATTCTGCTACTACTCCTATCGAATAGATAGACACCACTACCACTTGTATACTCAAATGGCATGCGGGAGCCCTATTTCATAACATTTTCCCCCAGAGAGGGTGAAATGTGATTGCCACTTTAGTTTTCATATGGCGTTAATGTGGTGGTCACATTGAACATTTATAAAAACGTTGATCATTTATAAAATTTTTAAATACGCTTTTTCATAAGAAGCTTTGTAATTTTATAATTGAAGCCCTTCAATACTGGGTCATTCTTTTGTAATCACTCCTCGGTAGCCTATAATATAAATATGATATTATAAATATATTCCATGAGCAATGACCCATGAATTCTTTCAATAGATACAGTTTATATAATTATATAGTTTTTGTTTTTTAATTTTGCTTCCACCTTCTACAAGTCAAATTAATGCCCAATCTTAAGTCATTGTAACTCCGATCTTTTATTCCATTTGAGATTTTCAAATGAATTACTTTTTCAATATTCTTCACCTTTCACCGGTTTTTCCTTCTCTCATGCTTTTGAAAATGGTCTTTCAATGATTCATGCTATCCTGATATCTTATTATTATTGCTATCACTACTCTTCTCTTCGGAAATAAGTTATAATTGTCTTTGTGGTAGGAACATTATTTTTCCAGCCAGGTTATATAACTCTAATTTCTATTGTTTTTTTTTTCAAAATAATATGTATTTTTTAAACCAATGTCTCGAATGCCTGCATCAAACAAAGAGAATCAGTGTCAAAATCTTTATTCATCAAACATATACTCATCCATGACTACCACAGAGCATAGCATTATGTTCTGTGATGACAACTCAATGAATGATTAAGTATTCAATGAAATTGTATTATTTGATCACTCAGTTCTAAATAGCTCATAATGGCACACCTGCATTATGTGAACACACTAAAAGCAGTTCCTCAGTAGCTACTCTCTACATGAACAGATCTGATACTTGTTAGGGACTGGAAATTGAACGGCTTCTGCAGCTCTCCTATACGCTATGATTTACTGCTATTGTTTTCAGCAATTTCTACCAAGAAATAGGACAATCCTTGTATTCAATGCTTAGTCAATGCTAACATCAGTGAAACGGAATAAAAGTGTGCTTTTATTCTTAGAACGAACAATAATTACCCACGTGATTGAAGCATCCATCTGAAACTTAATGGACTGTTTCAAATCAATTCTGTGTCTGTAGATACTTATTACCTGAATTCTCCATTCTTCATTCAATTGAAATAGTTTTCTTTGAAAAAAAAAATTATGAATACTGTGCTTTCAGGTAAGTTTGCTTTTGCGGGAGAAATTAAGAAATAAAAATGTCAGAAGCGTCTTATGTGAGGTCTAGAACTATTGCTGCGTGTCACCTATTAGCCATCAGCTCAGCTAATATCTCAAGTAACTTGAAAAGTTTATTGCTCCTTATCCTGAGTATCTTCTACTCTTTGTCACATGTTGAATTTCACTTATCATTTATTTTTATTCATGCTATTAGGTGAGAGTTACAATTTGAACATTAACTTGTGTTGTCCGGTTTCGATGTTGATTGAATTTGAATCTCAAAATATTTAATAATAAAAAACTCATAGCCAATTCCAAGTTTCATAAGAACTGGTGCATTTTTTCAGTTTCCAGTTGTGAGGCTTGGAGAGAAAAAAGTGAGTGAAGAGAAAAAGAAAAGTGTTGAAGAAGCTTTAGGCTGGATGGACCAATTTCTGACAGGCAGACCATGGCTAGCCGGCACAGAATACACAATTGCTGATTGCTGCTGTGCTGCATCAGTGTCCACTCTTGTTGTGAGTAATCGAGCTACATCTTCAGGTTTCTAATTTAAATCTCTTCTGAAGAATTTAGAACTATTCAATTGAAAAGCAAAGCCTTTTTGATGCTTAGTTCTATTCTCGTGAGGAGATTTCAAACGAAACAAGGGCCAGAATCTACAATTTGAATTATATCAGTTGAATATACCTATTCACCTACTGTGTACGTCATCGCCCTTTCATAACACAACTGAGTTGCAGTGAAATACATTTCACCTCATTGTGAGCTCATTGTGTAATATTGAATAGCATAAGCAACTCTTGACTACAACATTATCTACAGTTTAAGTTTCTGGCTTGATGCCGTATTTTCTTATACAAATTAACCAAATAAACACGAATCTTGCTATATTTTGATATGAGAATTCAAGATTTGATGGAAAATAAAAATTGTTGTGATATATTTTAAGATCAAATGGTTATGGTATTCAGATAGTTGTGATAAGTAGAATTGATTGATTACAATATACAATATCCAATATCGATTCATATACAATATCCAACTAGATTTAAAAAATCTTTAATAGCATTCAAAATAAAAGCTAGAGACCTTTCCATTTATACCTTTATTAAAGATAGACAAAAAACAAATTGACAAATTCTCAATATTGCAATATTATTTAGTTGAATATTATTGGAATCAAATCAATGAGTAATTAGTTGACTCCACGAACATTCAATACATGGCATCATCAGTATAATAATACCATATAATTCTAAATAACAGTTTGAAAGTTCTTTAGTTATAATGATCAATATTTACTGTAATGGCTGAGCTGATATGTACGAACTTTGGAAGTACAGTTTGTTGAGTATTCCACTCTTCCAAAGTATAATATTGATATAAACTGAAATTGATATGAAAGGACAAAGTGTAAAATACCCACTTCCTCTTGTGTTATGACCATTTCTCATTCAGTTACTGCTTCCTCAGATACTTCAAATTATTAGTAACTTTATGTCAGTACAGTATTAGTGATAAAACAACATAAAATCAATGAAACTTTGAAAAAGTGGAAGTTCCTTCCTAATCTATTTATATTTTCGTATATTACAAGATTATAAATTGATGGATGAAAGTAAATTATACCATTCTATGAATGCATCTATTCTGAATAACAATATGAACAACAGTGGCGCCGCAGAGGCAATACAAAAGGCAATTATTAATTTATAAAGACAAAATTACAATGAATGTCAGAGTACAAAACTGCTCTCTCGACTTGGCTACATTATCCGAAAACTTTTAAACTTATTATTTTGCAGGCAATGGGGTATGACATATCCAGTCATAGGAAGACATCAGAATGGTATGAAAAGTGTAAAGCTGAGCTACCTGGATTTGATGAGAACCTTGAAGGTGCAAAAACACTTGGAGATATTTTCAAACAAAAGGTTGACCCAGGGCAGATATGATTTTTTACTGTTGAATTAATTTTATTATTTTTGAAAACGTAAAAATTTTATTGAATTACAATCAAGTTGCTGTTCACTTTTTGAATTATCAATATTATTTCCCGTTTTCTAATAGTGAAAGTTGTAAAGTACACTAAAGTAATGCAAGTACATTAATGTACAGTCTACTTCATTTCCTGATCCGTTTGCTAGTTCATTTTTATATAGACTGATATATTTATATTAAATTATGTTTTCCTCGAATTCATATATCGCCATTCAATAAATTAATTAAGTTTTCATCACTGTGTAGACCTATGCTTTTATTATCAAGCAACAGATCATTTCGAAATTCAATCTGTGAAGTTTGGGAAAATCATTGGTATCAACAACTAGTTCTTGGGAGTATAAAATATTCTACAATAATGGTAATTCTTTGATAATTTTGAAGTTGAAGATGCTGTGTATTAGGGTATCTGTCAAAGAACACAAACCAACAACACAGCTTCAACATCTACAGAAAACCAACAATGACAGATACCCTAATACACAGCACCTCCAATCATCCAACACAACACAAACACTCAGCATTCAGGTCAATGCTACACAGACTCAACAACACACCGCTATCCACCAACTATTACAACACTGAACTAAATACAATAAAATACCTAGCACAAGAAAACGGCTACAAACACGACCTAATTGACAAACTCAATCATAAAATAACAAACAAAAAACCAAACACTAACAACACTGACAAAAAATACATCACAATGACATAAATTAATCCACAATCAAACAGACTTGCAAAAATCTTCAAAAAGCCGGCCACACCATCTCATTCAGAACTGAAAACAAAATAAAAAATGCACTTACACTCAAAACCACACTGAACACAAACAAATACGATCTCCCAGGGATCTACAAACTGAACTGCTCTGATTGTAACAATTAATTCTACATAGGACAAACAGGCCGCACATTCAAACAACGTTACAAGGAACATTTTCAAGCCCTGACATCAAAAGCTGAATCGAATTTCGCCAACCATATCATTCAAACTGAACACACTTTTACTGACCTCACTACCAACCTACACATTCTCCATATAAAATCTAAAGGACACGAACTCAACACCTTGGAACAATTTGAAATATACAAACACACCACACACAATAAAGAAAACATCCTCAACGAACAACTAAATTTTAAATCACACAAACTTTTGATCACATTTTACAAAAATTCTTCTAAGTAAAAGACTGACATCGACGATCTAGGAACACCTTTGAAAACGGATCTCAAAGATTCGAAAGCGCTCGGCCTACAGTGTAAGTAAATTTTACTTATTCTTAATGAATATTTGACTGCAAGTCGTTCAATTCACATAACAAGTTAATATTAACAACGCAGTTCGTCATGGAACAAGAAATCCAGGAAATAAATACTCGCAACAGCTCGAACCCATTCATTTTAACGCTTGTCACACCATGATCGATCTGAGTCTTTATTTTTACTAGACAGACATTTGATAAATTCGTGACAACTTGTTCATCTGATAAATTATTCATGGCTTATTAATGAATAATTGTCTCTTTCATCTGGTTACACCGTGATAATTATTATCTAAAATGAATGAATGTAATATAAGAGTGGTGTGTTTAATGTGTGTGTGTGTTGTTTTGCCATACGCATTTCACAAAAACGGCAACTATTTAAAACACTAAATTTGGCACATAGCTTCCTCTAAACTCGGTTCAGTGCACTTCGAAACCCGATTTTTTATTTTCATTTCAGAATTTTCAAAAATAATGTTTAAATTTCACTTTTGGGCACTATTACTAATATAGATAATATAGATGATAGTCAATGTGTCTTAAGCCAAAGTAACAAATAGCTCTGTATAAATATTATAGAACCAGCGTCATGCGAGCTTACTTATACAGAGTGTTTCAGGAGGAATCTGCAATTCGGCACAACCTTATTCCTCTCATAAAAATAATGGAAAAAGTTCATATAAACATGGGTCTGGAATTGCTTTATTAGCGAGTTACAGCTGGTGAAAGATTTCGGTGAAAGATGTCACCCGGGGCGGTCCGCCCCCTCCGCCAACCCGTTGCTACGCCACTGGCCCACAGTATATACCGTACTGTTAACAGTTATTTAAGACACATTTTAAAATCCGGATTGGTTATTCCAGATTGATAAAGTTTCAGATTATTGACAAACCTGAAAATAACAAACATTCAAACAGCGAAATCCTCTATCTAAAAAAATTTCAAGGTGTCATTTACATTGCAATCTCAAAAGAAGATCTCTTATTAACCTTTCTAGAACACGTTTCTGCCGGGATAATCGATTTCATTATATAGAGGTTCAATTGTAGTATCTTTATGAAATAATTAGTGTGTTCATCTCATTCAAAATTTATTTTCTAAATTAAATGGGAAGCCTTGAAACAAGTCAGGACGTACGACTTGGAAACTCTGCCACCAAATCTGAACCAACTATGTCACACGTTATTATTTTATTAGTGTTGTGGTCACCCTATCAGAGATTTGGTTTCAACAATAATAATTTGTTAATGTGGCAGTATGCTGAAATGCGGTAGGTTCATGACAATAGTGTAGCAGATGAGAAAGGGGAAGATACATCTCGGTGCTGTTGAGGTAGTGGCAAGTTGATCTCATTTGGAGTAGTACGGCAGGCTAGGGATGAATGGACGTGCTTCAAGTAGGTTGTAAGAGGCCAGGTGGCAAAGTGGTGACGAAGCCTAATGGAGATAGGGCGTCTGGCGGAGGGAGGGGCGGGGTTGGTTTTGAGAGGTGGGACTTGCGCCTGATTGTGAGCGTCACGACGCTATTCAGTCGCCTCGCGACCCTGTCAAGCGTCGTGCCAACATCCCACGGGAGATCGACTCCAACCGACGTTTCGGCTAGAAAGCGTGCTCCTCGTGTATCGTTACTCGATCACCGCATTCTATTACCGGCGTAAGCGTATTCTCTCGTCTCAAAACTAAACATCGTTATGTTCGCTTGAATATAAATAACGCTCAAACTTTCTTTCCCACATGTTGAAAGTATCACGAACAACATAGCACAGGACAAGAACTAGAGAGTAGTTTCTCAGTGGTAATATATTTGAAGTGTTGGTTGTTGTATCTAAAAAGCTTCCCTGATATTTCATAACAAAAATTACAAATATTGCCATAATTCCATAATATAATTCCATACTGACATGTAGTTGACATAATTATCTAATAGTTGGCATAAATATTTGATAGTAGATTCACACTATCTGATAATCTTCCTTAGGCATAGATCGAGTGACAAAAAACTGTGTCAGCATCAGAATTACTTTGAGACTACATTGTGATAGAGATGAAGTTCCAAAGTTGCAAAAAGACAGTGTGCTCAAAAATTGATAGGAATTAGCTTTTGTAAAATGTTTAGCTTATGATTATAAACATGATTATGAGCTGTTTGGAAATTTAGTATCACACATAGGCTAGTTTCAACTGAATTAGGCTTTTAGCCCAGAAATGCTTCTGCTATTCAATTTCAAATAGTCAAAACATATTTAAGTTTTGTTAAAATATGACTGGACTTGAAATGTGACTGATTTAAAATATAATACGATAGTTCATCACTATTTTAACAAGATTAGCAAATGAAGTTCAATTGTGATGCAGATTGATTAAACAAACTGATTCAATCTTATATTATGAGCTGTGTAGTTGAAGCTCTTTGTAATTTATCAATCGATAAACATAACGATACTATTAATTAA
Organism: Conomelus anceps; assembly: GCA_948455865.1. NCBI lineage: Eukaryota > Metazoa > Arthropoda > Insecta > Hemiptera > Delphacidae > Conomelus > Conomelus anceps. Next base: position 58,951,074 of record OX418217.1, on the reverse strand, counting down.
TTAATCATCATAAATAATATAATATAATTAACACCTTTCGTTTTTATTGAATTAATCAATTTCCCTTTATATATTTAATCTAATTGCAATCCAATAAAATTCATATTGTTATTGTTATAGCATCTTATTATACAGAATACATTTCAAAAGGCACACCATTTTTGTTTCATCCCGAATGCTTTAATACTATAAATCTCAAATAGTAGTGATATCTTACTAAGAAATTAATTACTGTACTTTACTTTATTATCATGATTCTATGAACTATACTCTCAAATGAATTTCGAATTAAGATAACAGATTAGCTAAAAATACTGTTTTGATACACTGTTATTGGAGTGAATGTGGATGCTGTAATTGGAGAGCGGAACACAAGAGAATTGCTTTTTGCCTATCTGAGAATTACTCCGGTGAATAAAATAATTGAACCGCGTCCTCACTTCGAATGAGACACCTGTTGCATTAGCAAAAATGACAACAGAGTAGTATCTTCAACCTTCAACATATACTAATCGAAACTTGCATAGCAGATTGTTCAGAACACGTTACTGCTCGTGTACAAAAAACCTCAATTTTTGCTGTAAACCTGCAGTTTTCTTCAATGATTATTATTATATTATCTATAATTCTTCTATTCCACTACGATTGACACTATCCGCTTCATATAGATACTCCTACTTTTTATTGGCTTGAGTCTTAAGAAAAAAACAAAGAGAATTGAACGATAGAATTCCATTTCAAAGTATTAAACAAGTTAAATGGTTCACAAAACATTTCATTATCTGTTTTCATTCCACTTTCGCTTCAAAAATATATTTTTAGATGTAATATGTCTCGGCTTATATAAGGCAATTTGATTTCCTTTGAGAATTATAAAAATCTTCTTGTAAAGTACAATGTTTGGAAAATATTACAATAATTATAATTATTAATACTAAGATCACTGTAGCTATGCTGCCTAGTTGATTAATCTCTCAGTCTATTCAATTGAACTGAGCCATGACCAACTGCTCTCTCTAGGGTTCTAATACATCACTTTTGAAGGAACAAAATTTCTAGTCGAGTTTCAAAAAAGGAATTCTTACTACTATTAAAAAAATCGCAAAAATTAAATTATTTAGTTCGAATTTCTAGCGATTCATAGTTGTTTAGGTCAGATCTTGTGTGTTGTGAGTGCAAGAACTTTTTGTGAAAAATGACAACCCAGTGTCATCGCACACGCACTCTCCGTCTGAACGGGCTAACAGTAACGGCTACGTTGGGGCCTCCAAGGAAATCTCTCACTCTCAACCATAGAGCAACATCAAGACACTTATCGGATGAAGAAGGTGAGTCTCAAGTTATAGCACATATAAAGTATTGATAATAATTAGTAAATGATTGTAAATTTAGTAGTATATTTAATCAATCTGTGACCATACAAACATTATTGATAATAACTCATATTGAATTAGTCTGTGCTTATAACCATAAAGAACTTACACTTGGCAGTAAAATAAATAAATAATAGAATGCTTGCGCAATGCTGGTTCCTGGTTGTATGGTTGTACATAGCAGGGGTGTCCAACCCCCTCAAGCCTCAAATTTAATCTATTGTCATTAATTGACATTCTGTCTGGTGACTTCGTAATACATTTTTGAATGTCACGTTAAACACGGTTTCAATCCAACTTTACCCCCCCCCCCAAACTCTTTTTTGGAACCCCCAAAAATTTCAATGATACAGTCTGCGTCATAGCCCCCCTCTGAGCATCCCTGTACATAGTTTTATCATATCAGATTCAATGGTTGAACTGATTGAAAAAGAACGTTGAAGCACAAATTTCATGTGGCGGCAAAAGAAGCATCTTTACAGATACGGTTAGGAAACCTACCAGCTCCTAGCCCCTATATTGCCAGCCCCGGTAATTTATATAGGCTAATAATATAAAGATTATAATGATATTTTTTCTAACTATTTAACATCTCTGAATCTTACTTTTCAATAAACTTTAAATAGTCCAGCATCTGTAAATAATACATGGCCATCTGTTCTTATAAGGAATTATGTTCCATGAGGTAGAATGTCTACTTCATAGTGGCTTCTAAAAATTATTAATTACGAAACATTATTAATTCTAACACATTATATAATTTGACAGAATTTAAAGTACTTATTCAAGACGTAATGTTGATTAGGAGACCGAAGTCAAGGTACATCTTAGAAGTATATCAATTGCGGCATGAGTCTACTAGGAACCATTTTTTATTGATATTTGTCCGGTATTAAGGAGATAATAGAAAGGAAATGCAATCCCAATTATTATTTTAATTATTTAATCATTCAAACACATGATTGCAGCGGTACAAACTATACTGAGTTGGACTGATTGGAGGGAGTCTGTTGTTTGAAATACAAATCTCTACGATCATATTATCATCGAGAATAAAAAACTGAGCCACGGCATCAGCAGTTTTAAATTTAGAAACTGATTTTATGGTTAGTCAATGTTTATTGATTCATCCAGCTATCAATATTTTGATTGAACATTTTAACAGAGTTTTATGAGTAGCTTTTGATTTGATTTAAATGGTAACTGTCTCTTGCAGTTATAAACTGGTGAATGACATCAAAATTGTTGGAAATGAGATATATAGCCGATTTCCAATCAATTGAGTCTTTCTACTGGATCATCGAGAGTTTTCAATTGTTTGGTGTTCAGGAGGTTATAATTTTTTGGGTATTAATGCATAATTGTTCAGTGCCAGCCTATCAAGGGCAAGTTCTACTCCCACCTCTGAAGCGGCAACTTCGGGAACTGAAACATAAAGACTTCAACCGAAAAAGTTGGTGGTAAGATTTCAATCCTGCTACTGAACTTAAGTTATTTGCTATTTTATTGCCTTAAAGACAAGCATTTTATCAAGGTGAAATTTTGAATCTGCCATTTTTTATCAGAAATGGCTTGTATTGTCTCATTGGTTTTTATAATATTGTGTAGCCTTTTTATTCAGAAAACATCGATGTAAGTTCAATAAATTTTATTGAACCATCTGAGCCTAGCCGGGCAGTCAAAATTACGTGGTTGCTGTGTCATAGAGTGTTGCAATAAAGTATAATTCTGACATTAATAGATACAGTTGGGGTCTGACGAGTTGATCCCTGGCCGATTCTTCCCCTTCTCCTCCAACTTTCTGCTACTGTGCGTTGCAATGACATATGCAGGCTAGTTGAAACGCAGAAAACCTGTTTGTCTCTGGCCGTAGTTTTCAAATTAGGAATAAAGCATGAATAGAGCATGCGCAGTTGGCTTCCTACTACCGCCGCCCGCTCCCGCACCGAAAAACCAGGGATCAACTCGTCAGACCACAACTGTACGTGTCCATGAAATTTCAGTGAAAAATACAGTAGCTCATAATATTCATGAGACATCAATATTAAATTCTCCACACATAAATATTTATGACGTTTGTTATTTTGTAGCCACATGGGTTCAAAACGTATAAACGTGAAACTATTTATCAGTACATACAACAAAATATTATACAATACTAGACAGTAAGACAGATATACTGTATATATAAATCTATGAATATATTACAATATTATTGTACAATTTGTAGCCTACAATAGTCCTCTGAGTATCAGAGTGCTCCTCAGCATGTTCATGAGAGCTCCAAAACTTCTAAATTTAGAGACTTGTAAGCTGGTTTGTTGATCCTGACTGTATCAATAATAGAAATGAAGGCCATGCTACAATAAATAGGAGATCTGACTGGATAGGAAAGCTGACTGCTTTCAAATTGGAACTGGAAATTGCAATATGCCGTACTGCTTTCACTTTCCAATGGTTTGTTCCAGGAAAATATTCAAATCAATTGTAATTTATTCCTTCTACTCAATCATCGTTTTGGGAGTTATGATGCTACTCTACTACTGGACAGTACAATCAAAGAAATGTCATTGTCATTGCAATCAATTGAGATATGCCTGCAACTATTGAATAAAAAATATATTTCATACAAAAATGTAGTGGATAATCTCTGTATCGAACAATAAAAATACTTTTCAAATAGTTTAGAAGAGCTCGAAGAGAGTTGTAAAGGGAAGTCTCTTCGTGATCTGTTTATTATAATTGATTTTTGATTTCTCATTCGGAAATAAGAAATAAAAATTGATGCTGACAATTTTTGAACAATTCATCTATCTTCAAGACCCACATAATTTCTTGTAGTTTTAAACATTCTGTACTGAAATTTGTTATCTACTGGAAAATGACACTTCATTTCATCAATTACAGTATTCATTCTACCACCAGCTTGAAAAAAATCTCACCTCTATTAAGGTGACAAGCCGCACCTCTACCAATTAATTGATATAGTAATTATTATTGTAACCAATGTATAAGATTGTATAATTATTATTGATCTGATCTGACTTGTCTTATACTCCGTAACTGGAGTCTCCAAGACGTAATCTACAAAAAAATTATTTCTATGCTGACTAGCTGTGAGAGAAATGAATGTACAGCTTGACTACAAAGCGTTTAAAATTTGCTGCTCTCAGCAATCATTCTTCACTCTTAACTCAGAATACAAAGGATTCTATCGGTCTCGGTCAATACCACTCCACAGTAGCTTCTAAAATACATTCGACTACAACTTCACTACTTTACTTGAAGCACAGATTACAGAACAACAGTTTAGTTGTCTGTGCTTGAAGCCTTCTAACTAACATGAATATAATGTATCATAGTGTTCACAGCCTCGTTTCAGAAATCATTATATTTTATACTTCTTTGCTTATAATATACTTATTTTGAAAAAAAAACTCAGTAAGTTTCAAGGCTCCAGATTGGGTGACGGTCTCTGCTAGCCATTTGAATTAGCTTTGCTTCGTTGATGTTAGTTTGCCAAAATGAAGATCTCTTAAAGAGACAGATTAAAAATGGGCTGAAACTAGGTAGCTTAATTAGAATTTCACGACCGCTCCAGGCGAGAAGTTGGGGTGGAATGGGCCCGCCAAAACTGTTCAAGTTGAAGTTACCGCTGTTTATCACCACTGCCTTTAATAAATTCAAATTGCGACAGCAACTTCCAACTTTCACTACATCCCTTCCGTCGTCTCTTCAGGCAGTTCCTCGAATCCGGCCAACTTACTATGTGAGTTGCTGGACATTTTCAGACATCCATGTTGCAAGCACGAAAATTTATTTTTGGTGTCTATTGCAACTTCTTGCAACTTGATCCAACTATCTTACAACTAGGGACATTCTCAGACAACAAAGACTGGTTGCTTGTTTATATTTCGTTCTCTGTGATCCACATTGGCTAAACTGCTAAAGGCAGCTCAGGGTCGACCAATCTTGAGTCCCTGAGTTTCTTGTCCCCTAAGATGTGCGAATCCAATGAAGCAATAAATTGGATCCACTCCACTATTACCGTATAATTAATTATTACTATCATTATTATCCCCTCCACTATTATAATTAGAATCAGGTTTACGGCACGTGACTAACGAGATGGCAAGTCTACGCCATGCCTTTCTTGATAATCATATTAATTATTACAATTTTTGATACAGTCAATACATCCCAATGTCATTTCGGATAGATTAATCTTTTAATGATTAGAATGCATTAAAATCGTACATTCGTACTTCAAGACAGATTATTTTGCAGTCAATTCATGAGAAGCTAGTCTCTCAGATGGTGTTAGATGGAAATAAGTGGCTCTAGTTTCTTACAGTACTTCTACTGTGCACTCAACTTTCACAGACCATAAAGATTTGCAGACTTGTACCATCCTAGAAGCCCATCCCTAGGCTCAGATGGTTGATTAATGATCTCGAACATTGTTTCAAAAAAATAAATTTATTTATTTAAGTTATATGTTAATTTATGAAATGAATTTATTTGATATGGGTATAGACTAGTCTTGCATGGCCTTGGTGTAGATGTTCTCTGCTATTCTATCATCATCGAGTGATCATCACAAGTAATAGATTACTTTCAGCTTATTTTTCTAACTCGGGAGTTCATTTTTACTCAGGTTTGCTTCCACTACAGTGGCTTTGTAGAGAAAACTTTTTAAGTGACTCAAGAAACAATCTGTATGTTTTGGTGTAAAGTACCCATTTTATGTGAAGAAAATGGAAGAATGTGACCCCATCTAACTTTCAATAATATTTTTGACAGATTCACTTCAATGACAGGTTTATCTTTCATTTCCAGTCGTCTAAGCTTGGAATAATATTCTCAACATATTTTGTGGATTTGTAGTGAACAACTTGTATGGTGTGGGCCAATCATCACATGATTATATTGTACTTGAAACTATAGTCCAACTACCCCCCAATATACATTTAGTCTATTATTGTTACAGTTAAATTGAACAATAATTTTAAACCTTTAGAAGTAATTGATGTCGATATTTCACGCTGCATTCGTAATATATGAGGTGGGAGAGAGCTCGTCACACTGAATTCGCATGAATTTTCATGGCACTGTAATGATGCTGATGAATTGGACCTGATCCGTTATTTCAATGATTCAATACCAAATGGCCAGCACTACGAGAACTCATCTGCCTTCTCCAAAATACAGCTCTGGTAAATGTTTGCATTCATTGAGAGGAATTCCCCTGAGTTGCATTGCGCGGATTTCAAAAGGGCCTCATGATAATATTCATATACTGAACGTTTCAACAAGGAATAATTACTCAATACAATATTAATTATTTCACCACAGTTTCACCATGTTAGTTCGTACAGGACGTGATCGAAACAAAAAAGGTACTCCATACAAGATTATTTTGAGTCATTTTTAAAGTACATGCAAATGACAATCCTTTAAAAATTGTAACCATTCTCAATTATACATATTGGGCCTACTGTAGTTCCAGTTCAATCAACTATGTTGCAAACATCCTTCGAAAGGATAAGATTAATTTCGATGAGGTAGCTTATAGTTTGGAGAGAATCAAGGAATACATAAGGAATACAGGAGTACAGTAACGTTTAATTGTGATGGAACAGCTCCAGCTGGGTCCAGAAGAAGGAGGTGGAGGTGGTGCCAATTCTTTGTATTCACAACAGCATGGTTGAACCTAAATGAATTTCCACATTCCTGAAAAATTTTCAATTTCAAAGCATATGAAGACTATAACTAGTCTGTATTGAACTGACATGATTTAAACTATTACATAATTCAATTTCACCAGATTCGACCTTTCGCATTCTTCACCTATGTTTTGATCATTAGAGCTTACTGTTGAGGAATTAGAGTCTTCTTCCTTCTGGAGGACATTTGAGTTAAAGTAACAATAGAGAGTAATACTTTTCATCTGTAACTAATATGATTAGATAGTCGGTATCCCAAACATCAAAAATCATAGTCTTGAAACATCAAAACAAAAGCCACGTGACAGAGGCAGACATGAGTAGTCATTTCCGATCAAAATGACCCAAATTATTTTTATTTATTTATTTATTTACAAGTTGATGATTTCCACTGGGTCTGATGAGAACCGTAGTGGTACAAAACAAATTAAATAATACTATACTAGTCTACAGAATATATACATGTAAGAGTAGCTATATAATTGATCAATATTAGAGAATAAAGAAAGAAAAAAAAATCTAATTATTAGTAAAATGTTAGCCAAATAATGTGGAAATCGCGATTTTCATAGGCTTACATGTCACCTGTAGTGATAAAGTATTTTCTGATGTTATTTCTAAAATTATTATTCCAAAATATTTCTGACATGTACTGCATTATTTATACTGATTTCATGTATTTATACTATGCAGAGACGTAACTATAGAGAGGATCTGGGGGATAGTTGGGATAGCTCACCCACCAGAGACCCAAAGACAAAGAAATTTTGAAATTTTATCAAGTCTTCTTGAGAGACAAATTTTGACAAAAGAGACAAAGAAGGGGTCTAAAATCTCAAAAATATGGTTTAAGAGGGCTACTTCTCAATATTTCCGGGGAAGTATCTTTAGCGCTTAAAAATAAACTTTTCAAGTACAGTACTGTACAATCAAGCGGGAGATGAAAAATAGAAGAGTGGAAATAGTTTTAAGTAGGCCTGATTTTTTTAAGTTTGTCTACTTGAAAAATTTCTTCAGCACAAGAGTCTGGATCTCCTATTGACAATGAGGCAGAACTTTATACAAAAATAACTTTGACATACAATGTGGATTATTGGATTAAAAAATGTTTAAATGGACCAAACCATGTCTAGAATCACTAAAAATGTGATTTTAAAGGGAAATTTCCCGATTGAGCGTTCCCGAACGCCCCATTTAAAAGAAAGAGCAGTTTTAAATAAATGTATTGTTAGAACCTCTCCTTCTATCCTCCTATGATTACCCCTCTCTAAGCATAACATCATTGGTGATTGAGGTGACCTCGGGTCATTATGACCCTTATGGCAGTTTATAAGGAAATCGTGAATTTCAGAATTTCATCGGTAATGCATGAGGAGAAAGCCGAAGAGCATCTAGACATTTGAAAAAAGAAATTTCTATGAAAAAAGTTATTTTCATAGATCACAATGAGGGTTCTTGCACATTGATGATATTCAACATCGCAAAATCAAACACTTACTGATTACTGTGCAATGGTGCATGACAGATTGAAGCAGTGTGACTACTGCGCCAATACCATCATTCCACAGTGTGTGTTTGATTTTCGATAGTGAGTATTGTGTGCTCCAATGTGCAAACACCCTTAGAAAAGCAGCTCGGGTTAATTGGACCAAAACTCTGACTACTCTAAGGCCGCTATTAGCCGTGAGCAACTAGCTCGGCAACTGATTGAAGCAACCGATTGCCGGGCCAGTCTCCCATTTGAGCAACTGAGCTGAGCAACTCATTCGGCAACTGCAGATAACCTGTTAATAATAATAGTTAATAAAATAAATATAATTATAATAATATTATATATAATTATATATCATAATAATAAAAAATTAATAATTAAAATTAAATAAAATAAAAGTCAAATTATTTTAAATTGTAAATTATTTTTAAAATAATTATAATTATTGTATTATTATAATAATAATAATAATTATTATTATTATTATATAATAATAATTGTAATAAATTATTTTATTATTTAAATTATTAAATTATATATTTCAATAAAATAATAATTCCTGGATTTCTTGTTCCATGACGAACTGCGTTGTTAATATTAACTTTTCATGTGAAATTTAACGACTTGCAGTCTAATATATGACTGCAAGTCGTTAAATTTCACATGAAAAGTTAAAATAATAATGTTATTATAATTATAATAATACTATATAATAATAGTAGTGAATAATAACTACCTACACTTATAATAATAAAAACTTAAATAGTAAACAATGTTAACACTTCACCTGCATCAGACATGATTTAAATAATTTAAATAAAAATTAAATTATTAAAACTATTTTAAATTTTAATTATAATAAAAATAATTATGATTATTATAATAATTGTATAATATTTTATTATTTAAATTATTAATATTTCATTTTTATTATATAATTACATTATTATAATTATAATAATACTATATAATAATAGTAGTTTATAATAACTATCTACACTAATAATAAAAACTTAAATAGTAAACAATGTTAAGACTTCACCTGCATCAGACATGAATGACAGATGAGACTGAGCGGGTTTGTTTAGGGTAGACAGATCGCTGTTGCGCATGCGCACGCAGTCAGTTGCCCAAAACTAAAGTCGAATTAAAAGTAAAAGAGTACTGGCACGAAGCTGTGGCGAAATCAGCCGATGTGATTCGGGTCGGTTTGGGTGAATCTCCAACAGCACGTCCAATCACAGCCAAGCACTATACGGCCGTGTAGCTAAAGCAGGAAACCCACTAGCCCGGCACCGGCGATAACCGGCGACGGCCGGCAATTTTCAACAATAACCCATTAGCCCGGCATAACTCTGGCAGAAACTGGAGCTGACAGAAGAAATGCAGCAGTTGCAATGGAGAGTTCGTCAGATGAGGAGTTATTTGTGATATTCGCGGTGTGTGCTGAAGAAGAAAAGAGACAGAAACTGAGGAAGCAATTAATAAAAATAATAATTAATTAAAAACAAAATTAATTAAAATTGAAATAAAAATTAATTGAAAATAAAAATAAATTAAATTAATATAAAAAAATTAATTCAAAATAAAATTTATTTAATTTTGATTAATAAAAATAATTTCATGTTACTATTTCAATTTAATTTGAACCAATAACAAAAATAATCCATGAGATCGAAATTCTGTCACTGGATCGCCTTTTGTGACTTCATGTCACCTGTCATGCCTGCTATCTCGTCCAGAACTCAATAATATTTATTACAGTACATCACAAAATCATGTTTTAATTTGTTATTGGTTCAGGTAAGTATTGATTAATAAGATTTGAGATCAATGTGACTTATTTATCTGCAGTATTTTCAAAACAGCTATTTAATAATTTAATCGTCACTATTTTACTTACTAATCAATACTTACCTGAACCAATAACAAATAAAACATGATTTTGTGATGTGATAAAATTTATTGAGTTCTGGATGAGACAAATTAAAACATGATTTTGTGATGTACCGTAATAAAAGTTATTGAGTTCTGGACGAGATAGCAGGCAGGCATGACAGGTGACATGAAGTCACAAAAGGCGATCCAGTGACAGAATTTCGATGTCATGGATTATTTTTGTTATTGGTTCAAATTAAAATGAAATAGTAACATGACATTATTTTTATTAATCAATAATTAATGAAATAAATTTTATTTTTAATTAATTTTTTTTATTTTAATTTAATTTATTTTTATTTTTAACTAATTTTTATTTCAATTTTTAATTATAAAAATAAATTTTTATTTTTATTTCTAATTTATTTCAATTTTATTTTTTTTTTTTTATTTTTAATTGAATTTTGTTTTTAATTAATTATTATTTTTATTAATTGCTTTCTCAGTTTCTGTCTCTTTTCTTCTTCAGCACACACCGCGACTATCACAAATAACTCCTCATCTGACGAACTCTCCATTGCCAAGTTTCAGTGCTACTGATACCTGCATCGGCCTGGCCTTATCACTTCAGTTCTAAAACGTGTCGCACTTGTCACTCAGACTTTTCTGTCCCCTTAACTCAATTAATATAATAGTAATAAAAAAAATATAATAATAATAATAGTGATAATAATAATAATAATAGTTTTAAAATATATAAATAATAACAGTAATTAAAGTAGTAATAATAATAATAGTACAAAATATTTATAATAATAGTAATAATAATAATAATAATAATCTAATAATAAAAGAATAATCATAATAATATTTTAATAATAACAATAATTGCTGTTGAGTTTTATCTAGAATACCTAATAAATATTGCCATATTATGATTGTTGTGACATTGAGGAATTTTATGATTTAATTAATGGATTGAATATTGAATTTTGTATGATTTGCGGAATTTTTTGTATTATTCGAATTTATTTGTGTAGTTATTTTTTTATTTATTTAAGTTGATTGCCTGTGCAGCTAAAGTAACGTACGTTCTTATTAATTTTTATTCATTAATTAATTATGATTTATGTGATGTTCTGTCAAATTGCGGAATTAATTGGGTAGCCTAATCTTGGCTTGAAGGTTAAAAAGACTTTGTCCATTTGATTGTTTTTGATACAGTTGTTTCTTCGGACATATTTTTTTGTACTGGACAATCTTTTCCTTGCATAATTGGGTTCATTAAATTTTTTCTGTGGTACTGAACTCTAAATTATTGTGAAGTCAGTCGCCTTCTCTGGCAGTAGGCTGGTCGTGTGTTCACCCCAGCGAACACATAAGACCAATAGAAGGGGCTTCTTGTCGCCGAGGTGAAGCCACTTGTTAGGCGCTCGTCCACTACAAATATGGCGGCGCAGGGATGACTCCCCAAGTGGCGAGCGCTTGATAAGCCGGTTTTTGCTATTACCAGTACGGCACGCATTACATCGCCAGCCTGTTTCTTCATAATATGAATTGCTCATTCTTGAGACGGATAAATAATTATAGAAATGTCATTTCTCAGTTGACCTAATTCTGAAATTTTAATTGTGAGTAGAGGCATTCTGTGATGAATTTTGTTAACAAGGATTACTCAAACTTTACTCGAAAAATAGTTAATTTTCTAATGGAGTGACATTTTTTCACATACCTTCCTATATTATATCCGTCATTATATCATTAATATCTGTCATTTGACTGCCACATCCTTTTACTTAACATGAAATAGAACAGTAGGAGAAAGAGAAAACAAAAAGCTGAATTGAACTGGATAATGTATTTACTTTGCAAATCTAGTCACAGCGATCATAAAAGACATCACAAAAACACTATCACAATTATTGTATTTTGTTATCCCTGTCTAGTCACAACAATAATAATTAATAATCTTAATGTTGTTTGACATTCTCAATCATAATTTCTATAAATAGAATAGTCTCTTTCTTTAACACATAGCACAATACTCAGTGTCTTCACGAGTGCTTGAAGAATACTTTTTTTTATCAACCCAAAGTTGATCTGGTTGGCGCCCATATAGAAGTTATATCATTCTGGATAGCGAAAGTAGGGTCTTCACAATAGGCTATTTCCCCATTAGACAAAGTAAGTAAACGTTCAACGTTTTGTAGTCATTGATTTATACGATTCAATTTAGTTACATGACTTTAAAGATGAATTTTCATTTTATAATTTCATTGTGTAACAGCATAGTAGAGAAATTAAAAAGGTTGTGACATTTATTTCTATAATAACTCATATTAAAACTGAGTTATATTGTATGTATTTTAATGGAGATGACTTTATATTTTAAGAATATTGGCTCATGTTTATATTGTACAGGATATAATGCTCAACATATGATTAATAAAATGAAATAAAAAATTGTTCTAATAAACATTTTCCTATTTGGATCTTGTTCATTTGCGTTCATAATGGAAAGAATTGAAGGTTAGACTAATTTAATCAATAATTTCCTAAAAACAATCTAACTATAATATTATTACATTACAATAATAAACCTTCAAGGAAGTATTGAATCAAACACAAGAAATAAGTGATGAATTGGCTTTGTGGTTCTGGATGCACAAGCCGGCTGACGACAGCGCGCCATCCCGATCGCACTTCAACCTAACATTGTATCCAAAGTATAGGTCATATTTTAAAATAAAAATCATGAAAAAAAAATTCAGTTATTTCTGTACAACTTTCTCGCTTTGATCACATCTCTACCCAAAAGATGAAAATTTTGGTAGCCGACTCACTTTTTTATGTCATGTTTGAAACTCGGACAAAAATTATAACTTTAAACAACTAATTAAAATTTATAGAGGTAACTATTAACTTTTATAATGCCACTGTTATCTTCAGAAACTAATTGCCTATACTCATGCCAAGTTTGAAAGTTATATCTTAATCCTAAGTGTGTTAAACTGCAGTTTATTTGGAGAGCGCGCATTGAAATTTTCTGCTCTTGAAAACACGATTTCGTCTTTCTATCCACTACATGGATGGCAGACGGCTTCACCTCCTGTATGCTACGCTAGTGCATACGCCCCTTCTATTGGTCTTATGGGTTCGTTGGTTCACCCGGCAGAGGCAAGTCATCGACTGACTGTGACTGAACAACTTGGCAACAGTGTGCTGGATTAAGCCGACCAGTCCCGAATGATACCGAACACTGCCGAAGCACCACCAGTCTCCAATACTCTTTTACTTTTAATTCAACTTTAGTTGCCTACGGCTAATAGGCGCTATATACTCCAATGCCCCCCGACGGCAGGGAGACTGAAACAGTTGCTCGCGTAGTTGCCGGGGCTCAACTCGCCCGGCAACTGCATGGGCAACTTTTTTGACTTCGGCAACCGATTGCTCATGGCTAATGGCTCCCATTTGATTCAATGCCCCGCTTCTCCACCGGCAATCGATTGCTTGCTCAGTTGCCGAGCTAGTAGCTCACGATTAGAATCAGCATGTTTAATAAAAAATATACAAGTTAGAGCTGCTTTATCAATTTATTTCAATTTCAACACAGTAGTTCACAATAATATTTTTTTCTTTGTAGTGGCGAAGGTGATATTGTGGAAGGTATCCATAATTGTCACAACCACATTTATTAAAAATATTGAGAAACTAGTTTCGGTTGTTATAACATTATCAATCTCGAACAAACTAAAACTAAAGTAAAGAGTAGCTTAATATACAGGCCTACTAAACATGGAATGATATTGGCTAAGCGAGAAAGAGGCTGACCTCTAAGAGGTGGGAGCTGTAACAAGCAAAAATAAGATTCAAATCAAGGGTGTCATGAAAAAAGGGAACAGCGAAATAAGCGGCTAGCGAAATAAGCGGCTATCACGAAATAGTATGTGCACCTGTGAGGTAACTACTTGAGTGAAGTTAGTGACCTGCGAAAAAAGCGACCATCATTGATTTTTACCTGTGTCCTAAGAGGTTGACACTTACTCTGGCATACTGATTTCCATCACACTTTATCCAGGCTTTGGACTGGCTAAATGATAGATGGATATTTCTATCATTTAGGCGTGTTTAAAATCAGCTAGAAGATAGCGTCGTCAGTAATTTTTTTATTCTTTTTGAAATTTTTATGCTTTTTTCACATTTTATGAATAATATTTACAGATATATTAACATATATTTACAGAATGTTAGGTTAGGTTAGGTTAGGTTAACCCCACTATAGAGTGGGACGGATTTTCACAAATTCCTTGGATATACCCTCCGACGGATTTACTATCAATCATTTTGGCCGCTTATTTCACGCATAAGATCGGTTCAATGACCTCGAACGGGGGGTGGGCGAGACTCAGGTAGTTTAGCCGCTTATTTCACGCATTCCATAATGGTCCCTTTTTTCGCTGGTCGCTTTTTTCCCGTATTCGAGAAAAATATCTTGTACTCAACTGGGATCGAACCCAGGACCTTTGGCTTAGGCTACGTGCATAATGGAGCTGAGAGCAAAGCATAAAAGAGCCTAGAGTAAGGAGCCTAGAGTCCGCGATAAAAGAGCAAAGAACTACTGTGTTCATAGTGAGGAGTTGAAGCAGCGTTCATCTCCCCACTGTCCAGTTCGTTCACAACTACATGCCGAAATGTATCGTAAAACTTATTAATTAAAAGCATATTTTATTGATTATTGGGAATATCCTCTGCATTATCCTCTACAATAGTTATATTCATCTAGTAAATGAATAAACAAAATATTTCGAATGACAAATCTATTAACGATACAGACAGTTAATGTATCAATAGCACAGATGATTTGTGTTCCTGATACATTTATGGGCATTGATAATATTTTGTCTGTTCGTTATAAATGATTTAACCTGTACAGCCTACTAGAAATGATAAATTAATTTCTTGGATTTCTTGTTCCATAACGATCTGCGTTGTTAATAGAAACTTGTTACGACTTGCAGTCAATTTTAATTGTGAATAAATAATAATAATCATAAAATAATAAATTAAATAATGAATGAATAATAAATTTTAGAATAATAAAATCAATAAACTAGTGGGTACAAATATTATTTATTCACAATTAAAATTGACTAAAAGCCGTTAGACAAAAAAAAGTAAAATAAAAATAATTTATCTCAACTTTTTGTTGTAAATTTAACGACTTGCACTCAGTTTTAAATTGTGAATAATATAATCAAGGCCTTGAAAATGAGATTCAATAACTCGAAAATGTAAGTACATTTATTATTTATTCACAATTAAAATTTACTGCAAGTCATGTCATGAATTTACAATAAAAAGTTGATATTAACAACGCAGATCGTTATGGAACAAGAAATTCAAGAAATTAATTTATCATTTCTAGTAGGCTGTACAGGTTAAATCATTTATAACGAACAGAAATATTTTATGAATGACGCGATTGTGATGATTCCTATTCTTTTGGTCCCATAAAGGTTACCTCTTGAACACTCCACTAATCAGCAAATTTACTTTAAAATTTCACTTTATCAGCAAATCAACATTCATTTTGAAAACCGATGAAACCCGATTCTAAAAAGTTTTTAAAAGCGAGCATATGCTGCTGAATGCGGTACGGAACGCAGAAAAATGGCAGGACCGGCTGGCATCGATAAGCGAGCAAAGCAGAGAAATCAAACTTGTTTGATTTCGCAGCTCTGCTCTTTCAAGACCTCCTCGCGTGACCTTGACGCACTGTTCCACTATGCACAGCTACATTACTGTAGCATGTGTTTGAATTCGAGGCTTTGCTCTATGCTCTAGGCTCTTTGCTCTCGGACGCTTCACTATGCACACGGCCTTATCAGACCAGCGATAAGCCAACTGGCTACGCCGACTCCGCTTTCTAGATGTCCACGGTTTTTGGTTCTTGATTTGAATACGGGAAAAAGCGACCAGCGAAAAAAGGGACCATTATGGAATGCGTGAAATAAGCGGCCAAAATGATTGAGGGTAAATCCGTCGGAGGGTATATCCAAGGAATTTGTGAAAATCCGTCCCACTCTATAGTGGGGTGCAATAGCTGAATTTGACACCATTTTTCTCGAGCCACTCCCGTGTTTCGAAGGACACGTTAAGCCGTCGGTCCCGGTTGCATATAAAAAAAGCAGTCGTTAAAAAAACGGCGAGGTGGAACTACGTAAGGGTCTCCCCACCACGAAAAGCCATACGAATTTACTTTACTTTATCTAGAAAGCAACAAAGAAGAAAAATACACAATAAAACTAGAATTGAACCAAATTAAAATCTAGAAGCTCATTTATTTTAACCAATTCAATAGCCTACAACTAACTCGGTTTCATCATAATTCTAGCCTACATTTTAATAATGGTACTTCCGTGTCTTTCTCGGTTGACCTTGACTGCATTTCAGTGAGCTTCTAGATTTTAATTTGATTCAATTCTAGCCTATACCATTATCAATCTCTTTCTCGCTTAGCCAATAATATCATTTCATGTTTAGTAGGTCTATATATTAAGCTACTCTGTACTTTAGTTTTAGTTTGTTCGAGATTGATAATAGTATAACAACCGAAACTAGTTTCTCAATATTTTTAATAAATGTGGTTGTGACAATTGCGTCTTATTATTCATAATAATTATTGTTATAAAAATTATTATTATCAGTAGCGTCTCCTGACTTTAAAGAAAAATATACTTCATTTAGGATGCGTATAATATTTTATTTGTAGGTTATATTAAAAGAATCAAGTGCAGATTAACAGCCGGTGTGTTAATTAATTACCTGGAAGTTTTAATTAATACTAGCGGAAGTTTTTCTTCCTTCTTGGCTACTTCACGGCAATCTCGGGAGGTGAAATATGGGATTTAGCCAAAAATAGAGTAATGAAACTTTGTTAGGCATATCTTTCGTGAAAATTCAATTAGAAAGTTGTAATTTCACATTCCATATTCATGTTCACCACGTGAACTTGCGACTTTGATTCATTATTGCAAACTCTCAAGATACAATTAATCAGCTTTAGCAAACATTAGTGAGCATTGGCAAGTTCGTATATTTTAAAAGTAGTTAATGCAACGATTGTATTATGACTTCTTTTAAGTCAAAATTCAGATGTAATTTAGGGCACGAGTGAAACGAGTGTCCTAAACATCTCACGAGTGGCTTAGGCTATAGGCAAAATAGAATCATTGCATACAATACTTTATCTACGATTATTTATCAATATATTACGTTTAATTTAACTTACCAATCAATCAGATAACTTACTCACACTAACATAACCTAGAATGCGTGTTTGCTGTCCGATTCTGAATTGAAATTTGAATTTATTTCAACATTTTTTAATCAGGTGATGTGACTAATGTCTCATTCATTTCAAATACTGTTTTTAGTGCTGGATCTGTAAGAATATTTTGCTGGGGTCCTAGGAAG
This sequence comes from Conomelus anceps, assembly GCA_948455865.1. Lineage (NCBI taxonomy): Eukaryota > Metazoa > Arthropoda > Insecta > Hemiptera > Delphacidae > Conomelus > Conomelus anceps. The sequence goes on along the minus strand of OX418217.1, from coordinate 58,933,129 downwards.
TAATTTTCACTCAGGTGTTCATTCGATACCTGGTACATACTGTAGTTTTCATATAACTTGGCAGCAGTATGCTGGGTTCAGATGTAGCATGTCCCATCTGCTACACGCTGCCAAGTTATATGAATACTACTATACTTTCTTGTAATAGCAAAATCAAAGATAGTGGCCGCTCAATCAAGAAAACCTCATATAAGTTATATTTCTACATTTATTCTTTCTTAACGATTATGGATGTATTTTGTAACGCTGAATCCGAATATCAAAACTCTCATTTCTTGAAAGGGTTGCTTTAACCTCAAAAATCGTCAAAAACCCTAAATTTTATTATGAAAAATAGTGCGTTTTTCAGTTGTTTGCATTACATAAAAAACTATTAACTTTTCGTGAAAAAAAAATACTCTACGAACTTCGAGAACAAAACATTTTCTTCAAAATGAGGGGTCATTCTTGAGTTTTCGATGAGCGGCGACAGTCAGAGCGTAGGCCTACTATGAAATGGCTACAACTCAATCACAAATTTACTAATTGATGTAGTAAAATACTAGGTTATCTGAAACCAATTTGCTGAAAGACCGTAGGTTTTCAGATAATAATTGCAAGAAACTGAAAAACGCCTGAATTTTCATAATGAAATTTGAGTTATTTTTTAATTTTGTGGAACTCCTATGGAATGGATGATGTAAAATTATTCGGATCCAACATCTCAAAATACATCCATATTATCGATAGTTGTTTATCGATAAATGTAAAAATCTCTTACATCTATATAAATAAAATTAGAGTTTTGTCTGTACATTTATCAGAATTGTATATTTTTTGGTTATTTTTACGTTTTATACATTAAATAAGCCGAAAATAGTCTTATCTCACTTTCTGTCTGTCTGTCTGTCTGTCTGTCTGTCTGTCTGTCTGTCTGTCTGTCTGTCACGGCCGCAAAGGTATTTTTCGCGGCCTTCTCCTCAAAAACGAGAGCATCGATCGGGATTTTAGTTATTGAACAGTATTGAAAACATTATTGACAATGTCTTTAGCTATAAAAAACTAAATTAACTTTTTTTTTAACAGAGTAATAAACGTTTAAAAACCAAGTACTGTGCGATTTTGGATACATTTTACGCGGCCTTCTCCTCAAAAACGAGAGCATCGATCGGGATTTTAGTTATTGAACAGTATTGAAAACATTATTGACAATGTCTTTAGCTATAAAAAACTAAATTAACTTTTTTTTCAACAGAATAATAAACGTTTAAAAACCAAGTATTGTGCGATTTTGGATACATTTCTTCCAAGTTTTATTACCACATAAGAATAAGAACAAATCATGTAATTTATCATGATATATCAATCAGCTGTTCTCAAATATAAATGGTGGGCCCTTCGCGGCGTTATTTACGCCGCAGACTTGTGTAGTCGGAGCATTGCAGTCTTTTAGGAAACATATGTCTGGTGACTCAAAGCTCATCTAATGTTTTATCAATTATTTCTTTGTTGAAAAAAAAAACAAAATTTTCTAATTTAAATTTATCAAAACAAAGATTAACATTTCAGGAAGGTGCGGTTTGTGCTAGGCTCTTGGGAATTCGCCAGGTAGCACTATTATTACCACATAAGAACAAATCACGTAATTTATCATGATATATTAATCAGCTGTTCTCAAAAAATATTCTCTCCGATACCTGTCACTGAATTGTTTACGTTCTAAGTTGTTTACTAAGGTCCCGGCCATGGTCCCGGCCCGTTCACACGATACAGTTTTTGTGCGGTACAGTGAATTTGCTGTATCAGTTATTTTGCAGTGCTTTCGTTTGCATGTACATTTCATATTGTATGTTCACACAATACTGTTTCGACTGGATCCAGTAAAAAAGCTGTTCTAGCCGATTTCTACATTCGGTTTTGTCTTCGAAAACTGTATCACTAAAATCAGCTGTACCGCAAAATAACTATCCGTATCCGGTGACACATGTATTGTACCGGTAATGGATATGTACAAACGATATGCTTATTACGCTGGAAGCAGTCTTCAGATCGTCAGCATTGATCTTCTTCATTGATATTCTTCAGCATTGATCTTCTTATTAGTGAATTCCAGTGTCCAGAAGTGGAAGATATTAATTGTGAAAATTTAATTTCTCTAATATATGAGAGACCCGCCTTGTGGGACAAGACTTAAGATTAATATAAAAATAATGAGAGAAAAATGTGTAGAATATTGAAACCAGAATTTGCGTACTTTGATCAAAATTTAAGAGAAACCTTCAGTAAGAAACTTATTTAAATAAATCTTATACAAATAAAAAAATCTTACACAAATAATAAGAAACTTATTTAAATAAATCTTATACAAATAAAAAAATCTTACACAAATAATCCTGGACTGGAATAAATAAAACTGAACTGGAAGCGCAATGGTGGGAGTTGCTGGTCTCCTATCGGGCGCCTCCCCAGGTGGCGGATTGGGGGATGCCTCCTAGATATAGGTGGTACCGGGGAAATGAAATACCCGGGGTGGACCAAAAGCAGCATAGAAACTGCTGCCTTGCAGATGGAGGTCAATGGAAATCCAAAGGCTAGGGGAAGAAAACCCCAATAGAAAATTGACTGCTGCCTTGTAGTTCAGCATTGGTTTGTTAAAGGCTGAGGAAGGAAACCTGAAAAAATTCCCTGGTCCTCCAGGTTGGGGGTTGGATGTGGGGCTAACTCCCCCACTCCATAAAAAAAACATTTGTTATGGAAGCACAAAATGATAGGAACGGACGGCCCTCAAGGAATTTAGTAAAGGAACAGACATTTAAACGATCGCTGGATAAGGACCGTTGGCGACAATTAATAGTGCAGGCCATGACCCATCCTGGGTTGTAGGGCCACTGAAGAAGAAGAAGAAGAAGAAGAAGGAAGCGCAATGGAAGAAGGAGGAGAGCACAGCAATAAGCAGCAAAGCCGGACCGTGTGAACATCACAGTACAGTTGACGCCGTACAGTAAAAAAACCGTACCGCAAAAAAACTGTATCGTCTGAACGGGGCCTAAGCTGCTACTGTAACGACTTCATGATCGTTGCTATCAAAAAAGCCGAAACATATTTAGTCTTATTTCTAAACATAATCCGTACGAAGGACGGGCACATTAGCTAGTATTATATAAAAGTCGATGTGTGTATACGTATATTCTCAGTAAACTCTAAAACCGCTGAACCGATTTTTATGAAATTTTCAGGCACAATGTAGAATAGTCCAGAGATGGTTCCTGTGAAGTTTGGAAGTTCAAAAGTCCTCATTGAAGGGCATAAAAAAGAGGAATCTATCCTTGAAGGAACAGATGATAGAAGTAATATGTATGTTTTAATCATATATGCAGGCCCCTTAGCGGCGTTATTCACGCTGTCTGGAACGCAAAGACATGCATGTACCGTGTAGTCGGAGCCTTGCAGTCATGTAGGAAACGAAACGTATGACTGGGGATGATGAAATGTAATAAATTATGTTGGGTTGACGACATCTGATACCCAATGCACCTAGTAATTTGAAATTTCAAATGTAGCCTCAGTGGGGGTGGCGAATAATAAAATCAAGGATAATTTTTTATGAGATTGCAGCAACGCGCGTCGGGCCAGCTAGTAGTAGGCCTACCGTATATATGAGGTTTTCTTGATTGAGCGGCCGCTATCTTTGATTTCGTTATTACGGGAAAGCGTACCAGGTACCGAATGAATGAACACCCGAGCGAAAATTACTTCCTAGGACCCCTACTAACCATTCCAGCAAAAAATCCTACCATAAGCAACATTTCTACAGAAACCCCCTCAGATCACGGACTATTTGAAAAATCTGGAGTTCTATTCAATCTAAACTCCTTTACTACAAAGTGACAGTGATAGCTGGCTGCAGCTGCAGTTTGATATCCCAACCACTGAAATAGTCGCAAGAGCTTCGATACTCGAAAATATCGATACTTCATACCATCGATTGCAATAATAGTGTAGCAAATGGTTTGCGTATCAAAGTGTCTGTATGAAACAGCAATATTTTAACGCATCAATTTATTATTGATGTCTGGAATCGTATCATCAACAAAATGTAGTTTATTATTGTTAACTTCACAATATTATAAACAGAAAAATAAAACAAAATTTTAATAGAGAATAAATAAATATTTAATCACGTAGGCTGAAACGAAACTGTTTCTATTAACATTAAGGATTATAGTTGTGTGTTGTACTAGTCCTCGAAGTGTAAAAATGTCGTTAAAAAACAACATATCACGCAAGGTTACGAAAAACAAGGTGGTTCCGTTTTTTGAGAGCTAGAAAAATGGCGGGGGTATGACGTATTTCAGTTCAGTAGCATTGAGTAACTCATATCATTGACAGGTGATCACGATATAGATTCAAATCTGATATGCAAAAAACTTGAATTTTATGCTGAAAAAGTGTACAAATAGAGCTGAAACTTGCAAGTTAAGGGTAATTCTGAACAGTGTGATGTCTCGACTTTTCTATTTTGCCAATTTGAGCAAGCTATGAGCAACCTTGTTTCTATTAACCTTGCGTATCACATACCACGTTTTCAGCTGTTTCGTATCATTCGGATGATACAGAACAGGTGTGTTGATAAGCAAGACAGTATCAATACTTCTATCCGGTATCAAAGCTCCTGCGATTATTTCAGTGGATGGTATATCGAGCTGCAACCAAATAGCTCCATTTTATAACACTACTTTGATAATTCATGTAAGCTGTATTGAGATCGCTTTCTAACCTCTTGTTACAAAAGCAAACAAGCAGTTATTCACGCAGTTGTTCTACATAGATCATTCCATTCATGGTCGTACGTGACTTTGACATACGATCTTCATTCTCTTGCTCTTCACATGTCTTTGTCACACTTATTCTTCAAGTGTGCAACTCTCTCACTCAATTAAATTTCTCGAGATTTCTTCAGACTTCTTGAACAATCAAGATCATGTTCCGTGGCCTTCTCAAAGCATCTGGTGACCTTCAATTCTTGGAATTATACAGCTACAACAGCTATATAAAGGAGTCCACATGAAAAAGTGAGTTTAGTTTTACAAACCTGCGTGACAGATTGTATTACAGATCTCGTGAGAGAGGCAATCTGTGCCAGTGGAGTAAACAATGCTCGATTCCAGTGTATAGTGCATGGACAAGTGTTTACTGTTTGTGCAGCTTTCTAATAGTTTAAGGCTGTGCGACCGAAAAACAAAACTATTTTTAATAATTTTTTCCTCCAATAAAACTTGTTTACTACATCTCTAAGACATATTATATATAAAAAAAAATCAATATCTTTTTTCGTTTTCCCAATATTTAGCTTTGAAAGTGGCTATTTTGAGGTTTTAGGTACATGGCTTACGTGAGAACGAATAATGTTAAAAATTCGAAAAAAATATTGAACATTCTTCTCAATAGTATCTTTAATATAACATAATTTTTATTTTTAAAAGTAAAAATTTTTTTTCAATTGCTCGTTTACACAGGTTTTGCAATAGGAAGCAATAGAATAGTCGACATGAAATTTATGTTAAAATGAAGCGGCGTTTATTTCTGAAAAGTTTGCAATCTTCATGATCAAATCAGAGTTGCGGTGATCTCAAAAGGCATGTACCTTTAAAGCTCTGTAAAACGCTGTTTGGACTTGCTATGCACACAAAGCAGCTTTTTATGCGCCCGTACTCGCATTCTCGGGCAGGCGCGCACGCGCCCCGGCACATTCGGCCCCACTACTCGACTTGTCTCGGTTCTTCCCTCCCGTGTCCCATCATAGCGACTGATGACTCATTGACACTTGCCCATCAAACCAGTTTCTGAAGCTAATTTGCCTGCAGCTCTGTTACATCCCCTTGCTATTATATTTTCTCCATAATTGAGAATTTGTTCTGCCTATTATTCTGTTGATATCGGTAAATGTTTACATATTATTTGTGCTGCCTGTAAATTAATAACAGTTACAACTGTTGATTTTGTACATATCGGTACCTATAAATGATTTTTTCTGCCTGATTCGTACCAGTAAAATTGTATTGTAAATACTGTAAAAATGCCTCGCAAACAAAACACGAGCAAAAGAAGTAAAATTCATTTATAAACGAAAAACTTCTAGTTTGTTGAAGGACTAGAAAGTTGAAAGGAAGTTGAAGTACTATTCAGGGCAATACAGGCTATCGATATGATGATCCTGAGTGAAACTACATGAATTCATTTGTATGATAGGAGATAGCTCATTCTATTTGTTAGAATGTCTAGAAGTCTAAATCAAACTTGAAAACTGTTTATTGAGGGGAAAACAGTCACTCACTCCTAATAAGCATGTTTCATTTTTTTTTTATTCTTTTGTTCTTCTACTGTATTTTGCTTCCCCAAAAACCCATTGAAAGCTAACTCCATCTCATTCAGCCCCCACTCGCCACCATTGACTGATGCCTCCTATTTAAAAAAAATACTGAAATTGAAATAAGAGTTGGCAATATAATTTACTTTCTGTAATTATGTACTTGTTTGATATTGTTATTGAGCGGCATTTTTATTTGCTTATGTCCTTCCATCATTCAAAAACTACTAGACAGATTTAGCTGAGATTTTGCGCATTTATAACTGGTGATGATTTGAAAAGAACAATGTTTAAAAATTGAATGTTTGAATCATGATATGCTGAATTTTTTTGTATATGAAGTAGCTTTATTATAAAAAATATTTTTAGCTTGCCGGTCATTATGAGACCTATGTGGCTTGATGTGAAAAGTCTTCGTCACGCCTATCACAGTAAAGGCAGTCGTAGGCCTAATGCGATAGTTATTCAGCCTACAAAATATTATATGGAACGATAAAATAGACGATAAGGTCATAATAACTAGTAGTGTAGTAGTTTTGTGAACAGAAGACCTCATAAGGATGCTTGCAAAGAGGAATTTACTCTATGTACTCAATGATATGTATTTAAATGCAACACTATTTTTTATGTATAATGAATGTTTATATACATTCAATTTTTTGATGGTTATACACATACAGTAGGAACATTTAGTCTGGGCGCACGGCCGTTTCGTAGTCAGCCATGGCGAGGGGAGTGTTTATCGCTCATTTCTAAAAACATGTGGCCCGTGCGACGCTGCAGATGTCTTCAAGGTCAACTAGTCAACTTTTAACAAGACGGCTAGTAGTGGAACCAGAAACGCGCCCAGACTAAATATTCCTACTGTACAGTACATGTGTAACATTCATGCCAAATTTCAGATAAATCGGTTCACGCGTTCAGCCGTAAATATGTTACAAACAGACAAACCCAAACGGTTGACTCGATACAGAGACCTCTCTTCGTTCGGTCAATTATTGTGATTGCATATCATATTATTTTTCCAAAGCAGGAGGAACGAATGTGTGTGTGCTTGTCTGTGTTTCAAGTACAGTATCAATAATGTAGACGTCAATGTTGACAAGACGGCCATAATTGCGATTACTTACTTCCGTATTGCAGATTAGAGTATTTATTTTTCCCAAGAAATATTTATTTTTCTCTTCCACACTCCCTCATGCTCTTTCTCTCTCTTATCAGACCTAACAATATATCTTTGATTAATAAACCTATCAATCTATCTTTCATTCTCACTCCCTCTCATTCAGTGTGTATGTATGCTTTTTTATATTTTTGTGTACTAGTGAAAGATGACGTGATTTTTACTCTACAAAATTCTCATTTCCAGTCGGCTAATTTAGTTGACTCACTATAAATTATGCTATTTCCATTTTTAATGTTTGACCGAGCGAACCGAGCTCTCAGTTTTAGCTCGAGCATTTAGGATTTGGTCTCTTCAATTAATTGATTTTTATGATTTATTGCATGCATGTTCTTTGTTGAGCAATGTGTGTACAGGGTTTTTCCATTGTTGACCCCCATTTTTTATGGGGGCCTCAATTCATCCCTCATTATTGGTGTGTCCTGATCGAACCGGAATGATTTTAAATGAAAGTTTACTTGATTTTAATGTTAACTTCACCCGAGAACAAAATCAAAAAATCTCGAAGGGGATCAAAAAATTTAAAATTTAAAATATTAGGTTTTTTGAAAAATTCTTTTCAACATACAATAGAGCTTTTCAAGTGGAATAAGATTTGATAGGAGAAAGTTTTGAACAATTGGCTTCTTGGGGATGGTGGTGGCTGAATATCAGAAAATGATGCTTCTGAAAATCAACTTTTTCAATCAAATTTTGAAAATCAACTAAATCCAAAACATTTTTTGAGATTACATCTTTTTATTACAGAGTTTACAATGTAACAATGTAATACAATACAATAAGTGTAACGTTGAAACTATTTTCAGTTTTTATATAAGGAGAGTTTTTGCATATCGTTACAATATCAAAATGAAACCCTATGGGCTTAGTACTCATAATTCAGCCTTATTTGCTGAATTATAGAAGACCAATAACGATCAGCTATCATATCGGAGCGATGTGCAGTTTCTGCATTGAAAGTAGAAAAATCCCCTTGTTTGTACAGCAAATTTTAGAAAAATCTGTTAGTCTAAGAAAAAAAATATATATACATAAAGTATAAAAAACATACTTTTACTGCCACGTTTTCTCAGCATCGGGGTGAAATTCGAACATTTTTCAAATATAAATCATAAATTTGATGAAAGAGAAAATTCCAGGACGAGCGCAGCTGTGTTCGTATTTAAAAATGAACAAGTTAATCTTGAAAATCCTCCTTTATCTAACATTAAAATGCATTATTACTACCCTCCTAATTTTTAATAATTTTTTATATAGCTGCACACGTCATAGCTCAGGGATAGCAAGGGACTCTGGACAGTACTAAAAAAAAGAAAGGATTATGATAGTTCAGGGTAAATCAGAAAATTTCAGACCATCCTCAGGGAGATATTACACAATCGTTTATTTTATCAAATTATTTGATCAAATCTAGCCTCAAAATTCAGTTATTTCTTAATTTTTTGCTGAAAAATGTAATGGCGAACTATTAAATTTCATAAAACTAATTACTTTCATTGAATAAAACAGAAATTCTTCCTAAAATATTGCTAAGCAATAAATAAATAAATAAAAGATGAGAACGATCTGTGATAAAGATCCAATAAAGATTGTGTTATTTGACCTGAAGAAAGTTAGAATAATCCGTACAAAACCAACAGTTTGTTCTAATTTTATAAAGAGTGAGGCAGGCTTGCCATGAAATCAGTGGTCATCATTTCCTATATAGTCGTGTAGAAGCGCAGGAAGAAGTTGTATTTGTATTGGGTAATTGGGTGGAGTGGTGAGTGCGGAAGAGTACGTTGGAGAGAGGGGTCTAGAGTCTAGAGCAGTGGTTCCCAAAGTGGTCCATGTGGACCCCCTGGGGTCCACGGGGACCTGCCAGGGGGTCCATGTCAGTGAAAAATAAAATTGGGGGTCCATGATATGTTAATGGGGGTCCACAATAGTGAATGTCTTTGGATCGGGGCGTGGTATATGCTATGTACAAACTAATATCAAAACTGACACTGTATTTCTAAGTAAATTAGGATTTTTACTCACTTATACTGGAGGTATGCATTTCACTTCTAAATAGAATCTTTATCAGCCTAGAAGTGAAATGCAACTCTAATATCTTAAGTATACGTGAGTAAAAATCATAATTTAAATAGGAATACAGTGTCATTTTTTATATTAGATTGTTCATCAAGTTTTTCGTAATGGAAAACATTACAGAGTACCAGTAGGCTACTTATGTACTTGTATAATACTGTTACTGTTATACGTACATGCAAGCAAGCATTATATCTATTTGAAATAAAAGCGCTTTCTATGAAAACATTTTTAAATCAGAGAATCCATACTTAGTTTTCTTATATTTGAAAATTATAAGCCTTCACTGGTAGGTGACTAAACAGCTCAGGTTTACCAGATATAAATTTCCGTTTTTAGTTGTATTATTATCAGAAAAGACAAGTCCCATATCCTTCAATTATTTTCTATTATATTTTAAAACTATTAACATTTATTGGTAGGACACTCAATCAACTTAGGTGGGTACCAAACTATTCAAGTTATTTCAGGTTTATTATTATGAGGAAAAGGAGCCTAATGTCTTAAAATTAACAAGCCATACCGACTTTCTTTAACATTCTAGCAAGCTCTTGTTATTCAATTAATAATTGTTCAAAATTATTCTGATGGGAAACAAATCTGTGCACAATAAATTACATTTATTTCAAAAATAAATTCTAGCTATAGTATTGGTGTTTAGTTTTTATTTTCCACGTTTACAAGAACTTCTAGGAATCTTAGTAGTCTATTCAATTCTGGTAAATTTGTTCTTATCTTTTGATTAACTTTATGGAGTCAATTTTTAATATTCTTGTTAGAACACTCCATTACTGTCATTTGCGTAGCTATTGGGGGGGGGGGGGTACCAGGTTAGAACCCCCCCTTTAGCCTGTGAAAGAGGCCCCAAAATGAGTAAGGAGGCATCAATAAAAATACGATATTATCGGTTACTAGAAGTGAAAAAAGGTTTTCGTATGTGAAGAGTAGCTTAAATAATGTTACAGCTAGAAAAAACTATAATTTTAATACTCTAAAGCTATAGAGGGGAAGAGGCGAACAAGGCAAGTTTCCTTGGGCCTCAACGTCAATGGGCCACATCATTTTACAAATGTAAGCAAGTGATAAAACAAAATTAAAATAAGGGGCCCCAAATTGTAAAGCTAGGGGCCTCCAGGGCCTCTTTTTCAGTTTGGACCTCTAGAGGCCCCTTAGAAGCCTAACATCCTAGAGACCACGGGCCCTACGGGCCCGTTTTTATTGCCAGTATAGTCATGCGAAGTAGAGATTCAAGTAGGCTGCATCTAGACTATTTTCAAATTTCAACGTTTATACATAAGAGTCCCCTGAATGCCTCGGCTTTGGGCCTTCAAAGACCCCACGATGCTGTTGGGTCCCAGTATTTTTGGAGCCCCCAAACATGGGTTTGAATTTCCTCAGACCACTTGAATGAAGTTGACACAGCAGGCTTGAAAGGAGAAAAGGTCTCTGAATATTTTTGCAGACGGGCTTCAGATGCTGATTTCTGTTACTGTTCAGATCTGATACACCAAAGAGTTTTATTGTGATAGTGAAATTTGTCACGCCATGAATCAATCAACAAATAATATGAGGGTTGATAGCCATAAAAAAAGTTAAAGTTGCACTTTCAAGAACTTGAGAACAATTTTTTCCAGAATCCCCAATGTTTTGAGGTTCTGTCACCATCTATTTATGTAGGCTAATTACAAAATTACTATAAGTTAAAGTTTGGAATTGGATGTGGTATTAATTCTTTCGCTCTTTGCAAGTTGAACCAAGTTCCATTCAAAGTCATAATAATTTTACACATTTTACATAACGGTATTCCAATATTAGTGATAGTTTAGAAGATTACACAAAAATAGAAGAGAAGTTGATTGCTCTCTCTGGTGCCACTCAGTACCCTTTTCCCTAGCTTCCACAGCTTTTTCGACGAATGGTTATCAGTTGGCTTACATTCGAATTTTATCTTTAAATTGAAGAAAAAATTCAAATTAGTTACACAGATTTTTTTACAGAAGGCAACTAGGCATAGCTTAAAGACTTAAGCAATGCTAGTTGGGAAATCGAGTCATTAATTGAAGATTGGTGTTTAGGGTGAAGGTGTAAGGGAGCCTCCAGCGCTCCAGCCTCAACTCTGTCCCGGGCCACTAAGATGTCTCTGGGTGGCCCTGATTGTAATAATAATTTGAAACCACTATAACTTGTTAAATTGGCTTTATAAAAGTAGTATTTTTTAGTTTTTATGAATTGAAATTTGTTCACAACTAATCAATTAACTACGGTAACAATAAACGAAAAGTGGGTTCAAGTTCTTAGGCAAACTATTCATAAAAGCAATGATTTATCGAATTTAAGCTTTCACTTTACCCAATTTATAAACTCCATTTTAATAAATACTCGTATAAAATTACTGATTTTGAGTCTCAAATCAAGCTCTCAGCAACGAAAATTCAAAAATTTTCCCATAATGTGTACTAAAATAAATGGATTAATGCTTTTCTAGACATGTGTAGAATCTCTTGGGATACGATGTTAGTGGAACTACTTATTAAAATTTTTCCGGGGGAGGATCCCCGGGCCCCCCTCACCCTAAGACCCCCAGGGGCCCCCAAATCTCCAATAAGCCCCCCATTAAAATATTTTCGCTACGCTACTGATTACTGTATCTATATCGCTCTTTTGTCACAAATTTGATGCAATATTCTAAAAAAAAAGAATTATATTCATTGTTATTATTTTCCACCTCCTCTCTTCAATTTTCTCTATCACATTTCATTAACAATGAGTGTCGTGTTTGCCCACATTGAGCAGCCTTGCGGATTTTAATAGATGCGAATGTTGCAATTACTACAAAGGACACAATGCTGATAATAAAATACCGCCAAAATACCATTATACTTCTTAGGTTCCATTAATACTATTTCACTATAACCAAAAACAATATGCCATCCTATTTTATTATTTCAATTCAAATTAGACTATATTACAAAAATTTACTAAGTTTATGTGCTTTTTAATGTTTTCTTCACCACAATTTGAATTGGTTACTGTGAGCAGTAGTAGACCTACTTCGTCAGCTTTAAAAACACATTTCAACTTATAGTTTAAAAATAATTAATGACATTTATGCAGGGGGTCCACCTAAAACCAAAAATCATTGCAAGGGGTCCATGAGGTAAAAATGTTTGGGAAACACTGGTCTAGAGAATGATTGAGTGGGGGGTTGGTGACGTTATGGTGAGGGGGGTAGTCTACTAACACACATGCAATCCGTCACAACATCGATACATCTAGTGGCAGAGACTTGGCAACAATAGTCCTCGCACTGCCTTAAAGACGTTGTGTTAAGTGATATTATTTGGGACTGTCAAATAACGAATTGGACTGTGTTTTTGTTAGTGAATAGTTGCTCATTTTATAATTTCTTTCTACATTATTTTACAGTTTATTGGACTATTGTTTCTTTTATTATTGATCAGTCTCTAATTACTTTTTCATTAAATCTTGTAAATAATTACTGAAAATAAGTATTAGCTTGTCATTTGTTTATCTCTTTTTCTTTATTTATTGAACTTGCAATTAATTTGTGTAAATATACTAATTTGTGTAAATGAAGTGCAAGTGTGAACTTTAGTGTTGCCAGCCTTATTTTAGCTATTAGAACCCATAACACTCTTATGTCTCTTTATAACGTAGTCGTAGATAAATTGACTTATTACTTACCTTACCTCTTTTTAAATGCACTCACCTAAATCTTGATCAATCTCTTTAAATAAGATTTTCTATGGCTGTAACTTCATCGACATCTTCAATCAAAAATTGTATTTTTTAAATAATGTGTTACATTCTTGATAGTATGATTGATTCAAGCAGTTACTTTTGTTGAGCTTTTGTTATTGAAGACACTAGATAGATGTGAGTGGTAACTGTCGATTTGAAAATGGTCAGTAAAATCTGCCTAATACTGAAATTGTAGCCTACGGGCAAAACTCAGGGAAATGGGCCTATTGATCCGTTTACATGAGAACACAAATTATTTTCTTTCTGAATTGTAGCTTTTCAGAGCAGAACATCCCATGCGACACTCTAGGAACGAAAACAACGGAAAATATCACAGTAAGCAGCTGTTGCCAATGACTTTGGTTACAGGGATGCAGCACCGGTGCTTGGATACAATATTGATTCATCTTAGCTCTTCTTCGATTTCCCAATTCTGTAAGGAAATGTTCTACTGGTGAAACGAAAGAAATGCTGGAGTAAGAGCAGCACTAAATTCTATAAGATACACTTTTCGCACTCTCCCAAAACACAAGGATCTGAGAAAGCATTAGATTTGCTTCAGCAAAAAAACTATAGACAACTATTTATAGCTCTCAAACTTTCTCCATACTCTTCATCACGAATAAAAGCACCGATGAAAGGAGAGAGATAAAAATATTCTTAAATAATTATATTCTTTTTCCCATGCCAAGATGTGAAGAGTAAGCGTTAATACATACTTCTAAATGCAGTGAAGTTCGACAAGACCATGGCCGACTTGAGAGACCTACAGAAAGCCATGACATGACCTATTATGTTCAGTACAAGAGTAAAATAATAGGAAAAATTTTGATGAATAGGATTCTGACTTAACTTCTCTTCAAATCCTTTCAAATTCTATTTTTATTGACTTATTATTCTTCTTCGAATGCCTATCCGTTTCGGACGTTGGCTATCAGTACGGCTAGTGTCATCTTGTTGGTGGTGATTCAGAAGAGTTCAGCTGATGATATGCTAAACAACGTCCAACCATAAGATTTGCCAACCATGATATTCTTCTTCGACCTGGTTTCCTCTTGCTATTGATCTTGCCCTGGAGGATTTCTCGAAGTAGCTCATATCATTCAGGATTACTCATTATGTGGCCGAGGTACTGGAGTTTTCGGCATTTTATTGTGTCTATCAATTATGGATTCTTCCCCATTATTTGCAAAACCACTGCACTAGTGACTCTTTGTGTTCAAGATATTTTCAAAATTCTTCTATTATCAATACTAACATAAAAATGAATATGATAAAAGAGTTGAATGTTATAAAGCAGGCTAACATCATTTACAAGATTCACGATTCTATTCCAATATGAAGAAAACGGTAGAGGATGTAGGGGTTTGGTTTGAAGTAGGCTACTACGAGAGCAGTCTGTAGTTTCAGTACTGAAAATCAAGGGGCGGGGGTAACTCTATTTAATTTTCAATTCATTGGGAGATAAAAATGATGAGTAAGCAATACTGTTGTGAATCATCTTTGAAGATACATTTTTAATTGATAGGAGTATTGTACACTAGATAATGATATTCCAACTTATATTGTTTTTCGTCATTTTTTCTCAAGTGATTAGAGATTATTATTTTTTTGATTCGGCAATACAAAAACACAAGTCATATCAAAGTGTTTAATTTTTTTTATTTTTCCAGAAGGAAGCGATTTACCAGATGGATCGTGCTTCCGTCGTGTTATCACAAAATCGGAAAGTAAAAGCTACCTCAATTCTCGGACCGCTGCTATAAGACCTGCAAAGGTAAATTTTTAAAGATGCTTCACTAGTTACTATAGAATGCAATGCAGTATATCTAAGCTTTTATAATTGAAAACAATACTGTACTAGATGAACATTTGATATGCCAGCACCGATGAAAGCACCGATGAAGGCATTGGGGTAACGGTGCCTGAGATTGCATAATGCAGTTCTATGTATACCAAATAATATTTCCAAGACACTTACTCTTATGTCAACGTTAATCTGTAACTACCAGAGTTCATTGCGGGAGAGATTTTCCTGGTTTAGCTCAATCACAGTCACATAGTAACTAATAACAACTGTTATTGATAATCCTCATTCAAATTTATAGGAAAAGAATACAAACTTAAGAGTGTTTATTTCATGCCTCACTGTAGGCTGTGATATTAGGTAGTTTACATAGTTTTCAATACCTGCGTTCACCTGAGATTGGAGTCAATGGACTCTAGCTGTTTCAGAAATCTCTCACTACGCAGCCAATTAGTTTCGAACTTAGTTCAGATGGGGTAAAGTTCGTGAGGTAAGGTCAAGTAATGGCAAACTATTCCTACCGGTGCCTGAATAGAATGGACGGAGTAATCAAATTTAAGTACTCAAATGATTCATTTTTGTGAAGAATAGTAATACGCAATAAGTTATAGCCTGCAAATACAAGCGAAAGTAGTTTTCTATTCGACATTCAAGGAGGAAAACAATCAATGTTCTCTCGAAATGAGGTAAACTGAAATTTAATTTTATAAATTCTCACTCTTTAAATTGAGATATAGACTAACGCTGAATGAATCAATTGTAATGGATTACAACTCACAGAGTTTTCTTCTTATATTTACTTTTGTTCTTCACAAAAAATGAACGTATTTTATTTGCGCCAGGCCTAATGGCTGAAGGCTACTTCAAAAAAATGATATGATAATCTTGTAAACAGAATAGAGCTGACTAAAGCTTCTCTCAATAAACTTGAAACTTGAAATAGACTTCCATTAGAGAATAAAGTTAGTCCAGATGGTGAGAAGTTTATGAGGTGAGGTCAAGAACTGGCAAACTACTCCGAACGAAGTACCTGAATAGAATGGGCGGAGTATTTATCCAGATAAATCTAGGGATGTTTGCAAATCGACTCAGAATCCATAGGGCGTTTTTATGATTATGAATTTCATGAGCATTGATCATTCAGTTGAAGACTTCCTTTATGAAATTATAATTCCTACTACAATATTAACATAATATATTATCGAGAATATATCCGGCAGGTTCACTTCGCTCGCTTTACCTATCCGGCCAGGGGGCTCCACTCCCTGGACACCTGGAGAGACAAATCTGTACGAAAACAGCAGGCTCGTTTCACTCACCTTCCAGGCAAAGGGGAAAATTTTCACTAAAATTTAAACTTTTCGGCCACGATGAACGCTAAAGAACGCTAAAAAAACGTCAAATTAAGGGTTACATTTTGAAAACTTTAAAAAATTTTCCTAGTACGCGGCTAAGGCAAAAACTGCACATGTATACCAAGTTTGAACTTTTGGGCCACGAAGTTTTTTATATCACTAAAAAAATGCTGGGAAAACGTTGAATTTTGACGTATTTTAGAAAAGGTTAGAAAAACTTTTCTTCCTATACCGATTTTTTCCAAAACTGTACAATTTTTGGGCATTATTTTCACTTTAGATTGTTTCATTTGAAGCCGACTGTTGTTTTATCCTAACTGTTCTGTGATTCTTAATTATCATGATTTAATAAGTGGTATTATGAAGCTATGAGGTTGGATTTATAAATTTACATTGAACCTGGTCCTATTTAGCATTGATTGTTACACCTATATATAAGATGTATGTAGGTAATTTTCTTGTCTCGATTTGTTCTTGCGCTATGAACCAAAAGAGGGAGAACATTAATTGAGTTTTGATATTGCTATGTTGCTTCTTAGTTTTCTATTGTGACTTGTTCGCTGAATGATTTCTCGGTCAAGCACCACTTTCTTCACAATTCCGTCTTATTGGGCATGCATCGATAGAAATAATTATGAATGGTGACGTTTGATTTTATTAATGAAAGTACCCGGTCTCTTTCGATATTTTAAATTGGAGCGGTAAACTCCTTTTGGCGCTGCTCCTCCTTTCTCATTGTGCTGGACGATGCTTTTGACGTAACTTCCGTGTCACTCGGCTCAAATTTCTACTGTCGTTAGTATGTGAGAAACTTAAGTGAGGTTATGTTGGACCTAAACTTTACGTCCTTATCTAAGGATAATATTTTTCTTATTTTTCAAGTAATGTAGTGTAATCAAGCTAGTGCATTCAGAAGGGTGTATATTATTTTTTTAATGTAATTACCTGCAAACATTGTAACATGTAGGATATAATACTTTGTCACCACTGATACAGGTTACTTGATTTAAATATTTATTTTTATTTCATTGTGATTAATTAAGCTTTTAATTTCAGAGACAGCATAGTATTTTTTTCGGAGGATGAAGCCCACATTGGTTTGAGACCTGCGAGTGGGTAATGAATTGGATGATGGGGATTGATGAGATGGACCTACAGTTTTCGGTTGGCTCCAAACCACCGGGAAGTGATTTTACATCAGAGAACAGTCTTTTTCGCTGACGAATCTAATCGGTCACCCTTAAAAAGAGCGCTCAGGAGTTTCGTAGATTATCTTTGAATGAACAGATACCTGCGACGACACTCGGCTATTACTTCCCCCAGTATATTTTTCAGTTTAATAGTATAATGCTGGAAAACTATTTTTATTATCTTTGCTTGGATCCTAACCTATTAACTTTTCATAATCGTTATTCTTGAGAGAAAGTTTGGGGTTAAGATAGGGTCATATTTTTTGCAAACTTGATAAGTAGCTTTCTGATAATTGTTTTCACTATTTAACTTGGGCCTAATATAAATGCTCATGGTCATGTATTTGCTTACTATGTAATTTTTTCGTTCTCCTAGTAATTGAAGATACTCTGTCGAAATTCAGGTTATGTCAATATTTTTGTTTTGTTGAGAGTAATAACTATTTGCCAATCCTATTACAAGCATATCACAAGGATTTACTGAGTAACTTCTTATTCTATTTTTATGTCTTTTTGAACCTATTGTTCTTTAATTCTTTTAGAAGCCCAGTTATTATTGCCTTGTGACACATTTTCGTTATAGTGAACCTTTCGTATAGTCAATTCCACCTTGGAAGCTCTACTCTTCATTCAAATTTTGGGGCCCACGCTCCTTCTTCTTTTCCTATTCTAGAGATCCAGTTGAATGTAGCTGGCTGAGTGAAGCCACATTATACATGGCTAATTATTGATATTGGCCTTTGTTGATCATGGAGTGTTAAATGTACAACTAGGACTATCCTCCACATCCTTCAAATTTTTGATCAAAACCTTCACATCCTTCACATTGCCCCCAAAAGTTAAAAACTCAATACTCTTGAACAATTCGAAATTTACAAACATTCCATTCCACATCCTCAATTCATACTCAATGACCAACTTAATTTCAGATCTCATACCCTCTTCAACATCATCACAAACCCCTCCTAAAATCACCTCCACCACACCTACTTCCCTCACCACATCCACTCCTCCCACTACCTTCCTACGACCACCAGACCTTACAAACTAGAAAGCTACTCAGTCTGCAACCAAGCGCCGAAGAAGAACGACCTAGTTCGAAACGCGTCCGCCGCGACTCAAAAAAAGGTCAGTTCTGCACAGCAAGTTTATACATATGAATAGTTCTACTGCAGTTCACGAAAAATGGATATCCACAACAATAATTGAATAATTGAAAATCGAAATTAAGTTCCATAGTTCTATACAATTTTCATCAACTATTCACTTGATAATATTGGTTATTGGAAGGCATACAGTTAAAAATTGCTTTCCTGCTTTTAACCTGCAATAATAATAATTTTTGTTCGAAGTTAATTGGAAATTATTCGATTGAACTTCTATCAACAAGGGTTCGCCTTGCTGGAATACTTTTCTCCCCTAAGTCACCACTTTTGACTTTAGTCCCTCCACCTAATAATATTACTCCACTAAAGTATTCTATTTAAAAAAAAATTATATAAATGTGAGTGCTTTGATAAATTATGCGTTTTTCAATAAACTAATGTTTCAACTAGTTTGAATAGATAAACTATTAGTGTCTACCATACTGTAGAGAGGAAAGGTTTCTAACATGTTAATTAGAAGATTAGTATTGAGGTCCTGCCCCAGAAAATTTTCTAAACCTTCAGACAACATTCTAATCAGTTGAAAACTTTTATTAAAAAGATATTCGAAAGTAGATATTAAGTACTACATAGGCTACCTAGTGAGTAAAAATCTGACTGGGAATGAATTGGGTTTTCTGCAAAATAGTCCATGACAGTAGGGATGGGGATCCTATAGTACCAATTTGCGCAAAACATATTGACAAAAATGGATTTTAATTCTTAAAGTATTTGTTTTTTATCTGAGTGTTCAGCAATTAGTTTTTCAAATAACATCCTTTGATTAAAAAATGCTTTGCAAGTTTTATAGCTGAAATATGTACACAATATAGCCTACGATCGCTGATTGGCGATAACTGTTATATTTTAATAGTATAATTGATCGTTGGTTGATATGTATTATATTGTGGTTCTCTCATGAATACTATTCTTCAAGATAATTGAAACTGTCAAGACATGTTGGTACACTACTGTAAAATTCAATTTATCAATTGACATATCAAATAACTATTGGAAAGTTTAAAAAAAAACTCAAGTTTTTTGTGGCTTCAGCCCAGTAGCCCCCATCCCTTAAATCCGCCAGTGGTACTTTTTGAGTTTTGATTATTATTGTTATGTTTGTCATTCAATTTCCCAAATCATATACATTCTCTCACGCTTCCATGATTTTTTTTCTGAGGATGAAGCCCACATAGATAATTGACCTGAGCGTGGGTAATTAATTGGACGATGGTGATTGATGAGTTGGACCTACAGTTTTAGGTGGACCGAAACACCGGGAAGTGATTTTATAGCAGAGAACAGAGTCTTTTTTGCTGGCCAATCCAATCGGTCACCCTCACAAAGAGCGCCCAGGAGTTTCGTAGCTTATCTCTGATTGAACAGATACCTGCTATGGCACTCGGCTATCACTTCTCCTCCTGAAGGCATTGTTAGAAAAGTATTCATTGATTAGAACTCTTTATCAGTTATTAGTTGAAAATAATTTAGGCTGCATTTTCATATCCGTTGAACAAAACAATCGAGTGAGGAAATTTATTGTCAAAATATAGTTGATATCTGAATAAAACCTTCGTATCGATTATTTTAAAATATGGAATATTTTCATGATGATAGATGTATATGGAACTGCAGTCCAAATTAATAGAATACACTGTTTGAAACTAAAGCTTGAAGTGATTTCAATCTAAATTGTACAAAAGTATGCATATAAAAAATTGAAAACTCTACATTTTCACTTCTCAAAACAAGAAAAAAGTTATGGAATGAAAAAATTCATGAGAAACTCAT
The DNA here is from genome assembly GCA_948455865.1 of Conomelus anceps. Lineage (NCBI taxonomy): Eukaryota > Metazoa > Arthropoda > Insecta > Hemiptera > Delphacidae > Conomelus > Conomelus anceps. The sequence continues at coordinate 58,912,477 of OX418217.1, read as the reverse complement.
TATCAAACTGGCATTCAATCAAAAGAAAAATTCATGTATTCACGACAGTTTTCAATAAATGAATAAATAAAATGATGATTACTATAATAATTGATAGGTTCCTATGTGTTTATCAAGTAGACCATACCAGCTTTGATACAGATATAGTGCATATATTATCAGTGTCAAACCAGGCAGTGGCGCTCAAGCACCCCCCCTGAAGCTACCTTCTACACAAAGATTTGAATAAAATACTTCTTCTTCTTCTTCTTCTTTCGTGTCTGGAGTCACCATATTAAATGTTTTTCCAAAATGTAGCCACAGAACAGAAACTGCTTTGTCATTTGCTGTGATAAGGTCATGTATATTACAATTTATTCTCATGTTAGGACAGGTCAAGAGGTGATCATAGTTTTGTAGCATTCTGCACTCGCATTCCTCATCCTCACTATAGCCCCATCGCACAAGTTCCGACTTACATCTGGTTACCCCTGTCCAGAGTCTATTCAATGACTTCCATATTGTGTAAGGCAATTGAAATCTGGCAGCTCCTTCCTCTTTGAGCTCCACTATTGAGTCTGGAATTTTCCTTTTCCATAACGCCAGTCGCTGGGCTTCTGGCGATATTGTCAGCTCATGAGTAGCTTTTATGAAGCTGTGCCGGGATTTCAGTCTCCATGGGTGTTCTTGGTGCTCATATAGTGGGTGTCTTTGGTCATTTTTTTGCTTTTTTCTCTCACTTTGAGCAGCCACTTCCCTTCGAATTTCAGGTGGAGCAATTCCAATTATGGGGTAGATCTTATTAACTGGCGTTGGTTTCAAACAACCTGATATCAATCGCGCAGTTTCATTCAGTGCAATGTCAACTTGTTTGGCATGCACTGAGTTTCTCCATACTGGTGCTGCATATTCTGCAGCTGAAAAGCTGAGAGCCAGACCTGAAGTGCGCAGCACATGTGGATGTGCGCCCCAAGATGAGCCAGTGAGTTTCCTTATAATGCTGTTCCTTGCAGAGACTTTCTGTTTTGTGTCAATACAGTGCTGCTTGAAGGTAAGCGCTCTATCAAGCCTGACTCCAAGGTACCTTGGTGAATCACAGTGCTCTAACTCTTTGCCCTTCCAAACAACCTTCAGTTTCTTGTGAGCCTGTCTATTCTTTAGGTGGAAAGCACACACTTGGGATTTATTGGGATTCGGTCTCAAAGAGTTGTTTTCATAGAACACTGCTAGCTCACTTAGCGCCTGGTTAAGTCTGTTCTCCACCTCCTCAAACGTTTTGCCTTGTGTGCCAACTGCGGTATCATCTGCATAGATGAACTTTTTCGAGTATGTATTAGTTGGCTGGTCGTTGGTGTATATATTGAATAGGAGGGGAGCCAGGACACTTCCCTGTGCCAAGCCGTTTTTCTGCACTCTCCAACGGCTTTTCTTATTGTCAAGCACCACAAAAAACCGCCTATTCTGCATCATACATCTCACAAACCGAACCAGAGTGTAATCCCTTGTCAGCTTGTAGACTTTCTGGAGCAGCACCTTGTGGTTTACCATGTCATATGCTGCACTGAGGTCTAAGAAAGCCATACTGGTTATAAGATTTTTCTCATATCCATCCTCTATGAACTGTGTTAAGTTTAGGACCTGTCCACAACATGATCGTCCTGGCCTAAAACCTGCCTGTTCCTTGATGAGAGCTTTGTCAACCAATTCTTGAACTCGTTTCAGTATCATCTGCTCCATTACTTTATACAGATGACACAATAGGGAGATGGGCCGGTAGTTTTTTGCATCATTTGGGTCTTTACCTGGTTTGAGTAGGTCAACCACCTGCGCTTTTCTCCAACTCCTGGGTATCTGTGAGGCATTGATGCAGTTGTTCATCATCCTTAGAGTCCATTCAAGCGTTTCTGGTCCAAATTTCTTAATCTGTTCAGCTCTTATTCCTTCCACTCCTGCTGCCCTATTCTCCTTCATTTCTCCTATTGCATACTTCAGCTCTTGCAGTGAGAAGGGCTCTGCCAGGAAGTGATTCTCTCTGCTAGGTTTTCTAGTAATTTTTGGGCTTCTGATTTTTTTTCAACTTTGCCATTCAGCAAGAGTTGTTGAGCCACTTGGTTGGCTGTAACCTTACTGTGTGACAACCTAGTGCAGGTTGGATCATTGCTGAGATTCTTGAGCAATCTCCAAGCTTTCCGGCTGCTATGCTTCATATCTGTGTTATTGAGCAGGTTACACCATTTCTCTCTTCTTTCTCCTGCAATGGCTGCTAGGAGATCCTTGCCTGATTTTATGGTATCCCTGGAGAATGGGTCTTCATTGTAGAACTTTTGGTATTCCACCATAATCTTTTTGGATTCTTCATTAAGTCCAGCAATGTACTCTGTGCGACATCCTCTTGGTATATACTGTCTTGATATTCTCTGCACCAGGTTTGTGAACTCCTCATAAGATCCAGCATCAGGATTGACTCCCTTAATCTCTGTATCAAGCTCTTCAGAGAAAGATTTCCAATCAGCTTTCTTGAAATTGAACCGTCGCCTGAATGGTGTGAAACTAGGTCGAATTACTGATGTTATACAACAGGTGATGGGTCTGTGTTGTGTCCTTGGAATTGGGTCTTCAATTAACTTTGTGACTTGTTTTGCAATTTTTTCACTGGCAAAAATATTATCTGGGTTGTAGCCTCGTCTCCATCGGCTGCTATTGAAAGATGAGGGCAGCTTAGGGTCGTGTATGAGACTAAGGGTAGAACGTTCAGCCCAGAGTTCCAGTCTTTCGCCATCCTCATTTGTTTCATTGTATCCCCAGGATGTGCTATGGCAGTTAAAGTCTCCCAAAACAATACGAGTATCGGAGTTGGAATAGTTTAATGGTTCCTTGAAATTGAATGTGATAGCTGGGGGCTTATAAACTGAGGTGACTGTACATGATTGCAATTCGATTGTCAACATTTCCACATCACCATCGCATGTCAGTTCAGCTGAAAGTATATTCATTCCTGTTTTCACAAATATTGCGCTTCCATATTTCTCATGTGGTCTTTCCAGAACCAGTTTCATGCCTTCAATCTTTGGTCTATGACAATCAAGACCCCTATGTGTCTCTTGAAGGACGAGAACATCACACTTATTCTTTTTACATAGTTCAGCCAAAAGTACTTCTTTATTTCTAGTTATTCCCTCTATATTACAGGAGGTTATTTTTATAGCTGGCCTTGAAAAATGCCTATTGGGAGGCTCAGTGATGAGCTGTCTTTGCATAATGCAATGGTGCTCCAGTGGTTGAAGGATTGGTTGGACCGTGGCCCAGGGTACGCCTGAACTGTTTATCTACGTAGTTAGGCTCCTTCAATGTACCTCTTGCAGGTTGCAGTGGATTACTATATTCCATGTGCATCATTACTAATCTACTCACAATCACCAAAAACTCACCGCCTAGTGATGACCAGGATTAATAGAAAGTTATAACAGAAAAAGGATAAAGATAAAAGGGAAAAGGGAAAAAACCAAACAGAAAAACAACAGGATATATGAAATATTGAAACAAGAGAAAATAGAGAAGAGTAGGAATCCTGTTGGCTGTTGTTGCCAATCCGCTACGGCAATAAAGAAAGCTCCAGAGCAAGGATGAAGAAATAAAGATAAAATAAAAGATAAATAAATAAAAATAATGGAATAACTAAACGATAGAAAGGTTTGGGAGGGGAGAGTAGATGAGAAGGCAGGGTAAGGACAGTCAGCACTGGTGTCGAGAAGTGGGTAGCACTGACTGGCTCGGGGTCCGGAGGGTCGCGTACCTCAGACATAGCAGCAATTGCTATTCCCCCTACGGATAATAAAATACTTAATTGTAGAAAATAGAAAGTTGAGTGATGACAACTTCAATTAATAATTAAAAATGTATTTTCTAATCTGATTCACGAATACAGTATTGTTCAAATGGAGGCTTTCTATCCTTATCCTAATCGCAAGGCAGTTGGCAATGACCTGCGAGGGAAAACAATATAACAAACGAGAAGAGACAATTGAGAAAAATAATAATATTATTAGGAAGTTGGTGGAACATTACAGAGACGAATTATATTCCATTAGTCTGAGCATTGTTAAAGCTGAGTATTATCTATGGAATAAAAAGTACTAATAATATTTATTTGTACTTTGAACTTTCTTAGGAAACAGGTCCCGTGACTTCCACTCTCTGGGGGGAGAAAACACACTGACAACTACAATCGTTTTTACTAACAGCACACCCCCCCCCCCCCATCATGGGTCATTTCTGGGTGCGCCACTGAAAGCAGATATGCTCCACTAGATAATATATAAGAACCTATCAATTATTATAGTAATCATCATATCAGTGCGTTCCCTATATGATTTCCGCCAACTTTATAAGATACTGAGGGCATGTGTGTTCACGTAATTGCGTTAAACTGCTATTTATAAGAAAAAGAAGATTTAATTAAGAAAAATATTTGATTTGAGCTAGGAGCAGGTTCCTCCCAGAAGTATATATGTAAGTATAATATAAAAATAATAAAAGAAATTACAACTGGCTATAAAATTTTAGTGGAGTTGTTGGCAGCTTTCGTCTACATAAAACTGGAACTGGGAAATGAGTGTAGCCATCAGATTGCCTGCCAATTACATTTCTTGATGATGATTGACACTTCAATCAGCAGTTTCCTGCCTGGCTTCAACAACCAATCCCCGCCCGCCACTACCGTCACAGTCAATGCTCTCTCGAAATGTTGTAGGCTAGATGTATTTTATTCATTCTATCCTAGCATTTTCATTCTCACTCATTTCAACACTGATCAGGATCAATAACATGAAATATATTCAGTACAGTCGTTTTCATGGTAGATGTATTCGTTATGATTGAAAATATAATTTCTCTACAGTTCATATCATACAGAATAAGTAGTTTTTATGAGGTTTCAATCTTATTTCAATGTGCTTGGTTCATGAACGGATACGTTACAAAAGTTTGGTATTAAGCCTGCAGTTTCAAAAGTCTAAAAAGTCGTGAATACATATTCTGAAATGGAAATAACAATAATCAAGACCTGCAATACACTGTACAATAAAGCCTCAAACTGATATTTCAAATTTTTGATCTTCTTGCTTAATAAAAGCTTCTTTGGATCTAATAATCTAGTCAATACCATAGATTAGGGAGTAAGAAGGTCTATGTTAATACTTTCTCATTATGCAATTTATTCAAGTAGTCCGTTATTCAGCAACGTAACCACTGTAACATGGAAGTTTGGTGGCTGTACTTTACTGATGTATGGGTCATAATCAGTGAGAAGCCTTGTACAAGTGATTTACATATTAATGAACTTTAAAAGACAACTTTATCGCTTGGAAGAGTTATATATCATTGTTCAAAGAACCGTATTCTGTAGCACACTGTGTAAGCACTCCAGTAATATTATGTTCGACTGGGAAGAAATAGCGAAATATTGGCAACTTTAACAGCAAGTGTTTGCTAGAAGCTTTCAGTTTCTCAGATGTTACATCTGTCTGAGACTGAATTACGTCAGGGCATTTTCTAAAATTGAGAACCGTTTTGTAATAAAAGTTGTGCAAGAGAATTACAATAGATTTTCTACTTTTTAGTATGTTTATCATAAATAGTTGCAAGTTAGTTAATAGTAAGTCACGTGGAGTAAGAAATTAGATTCCACCTCTGAAGAAATTTTCAGCCTTCCAACGTTTTGAACTGTGATGGTAACTTGTTCAACTAGCTACTTTCCATCATTATTTTCAACGCGCTCTTCACAAACTTCTTGAAGTTTGAGAAAATATGAAAGTTCAAAAGTTGTAAGTCAGGACAGTATTTAGTAGCTCCAATAAAAATAATATTATTATCCAATGCTCTTTTGTTATTGCAGCAATGTAAGAACGAGCTTTGAATTAATAAATTAATAATAATTTATATTATTGGTAATTACGTGGTTTAGTAGAGTCTATAGGGGATCATTCATCATATTAGATGAATATAGACCTGTATTTGCATCATCGCATTTTCATTCTCATTTTTGAATTTAAAGGAATTTCTCAGTGAAAAGCGCTTCAGAAATCTTGTCATGGTAAATAAAATCTTTAGTATCAGCAATAAATTCCAAAATTTAGTTTCAAGTTCTAATTGGTATTTTTCTGGAATAAACTTTTCAGAGCCTTCCTTGGTTGTATATTTATGAACAAATAGCATACTTTCACGCTATGCATTTTCCAATCAACTTGCGCTCCAGTATAGAATGACAGATCTAACTGGAAAGTTGAAATGAGTATTTTTCAATAGAGTTGAACAATAAATACAACAATAATCGTTCGGAAACGTTGATAATAGTTTTTTTTCGAGACTAAATCCAGAATGGAAGATCAGCAATCGTTGAGCCAGCTCATCAAGCCTGGATAGAACACTTTTCAGAACTCACCATCTTCATTCACAAAGAAAATTACTCCATCTTGAGGCATGGAAATTCAGGGGCTCATTCCGGCGTCTTACCGAAGCTACAGAAAAGAATTTTCATTTTGAAGAAATGAAGTTGTGAATCGATGATGTAGCAAGGTTGAGCTTAAGGGTTTGCAGAATGATGTCGTGGTTTATGAAAATAAGATGGATAGTATTTTATTAATTGATGACTATTTTCAAGTACTATAAAAATTTACTGTTTACAAGAAGGGATGAATAATGCTTTTACCTCGAAAGCAGGGAGAAAAAGAAGTAAAAGGGAAAGAATGAGGAGAAAAGGAAAAGATAAGAAGACTCAAAATTATTGCATTTTTGTCCAGGAATATAAGAAAAGATATGTGTGAAAGGAAATTATTCTAAGAATAATCGTAGAAAATATGAGCGTCTCAAGGAAATTACAGTACAGGGATATAAACGGGGACGGTTATTTTGTGGAATAGGGATAAACAATGGAGGTTTATACGCAATGTAATTAAAAGATTATCCCAGCATTCAAATATCACAGAATCAGATCATTTATACTCCAAGCGCAAGAGATAAAATTAACGAACCAGGAGGGAAATTTTGAAGAAAACCTTAACATAACTAGCCTGCATGGATCATACTTATTGCTAAATGAAATCCTGAGATTTTACCAAGAAATATAAATTGGTCAGTTTACGATTTTTGCAGACGACTCACCACTATATTTTTATATAAATATTTTCAAGGATTACTTCAGGTCTTAGGTATTCTTCCATATTGGGAACATTTTCTTTTGAGAATTGAAATTTTTCTCCTTTAATAATTCACAAATTTGTTCTAATTTCCCCTACGATGAAGGAAATGAATTATAAAAAAGCGGATGTAATAAAACTAAGTGTTAAATAGTGTCAATTATTGAAATGACTGATTTATGCGAGTCAATGGTGCAACAGAGCTAAAACATTTCAGACCCACTTGCTTTCTTCAAGTTATATACTTGGTTAAACTCGTTTACACTTGAAACCGTATTTTCATTAAAACCATTATCCAGTGAGCAATACATTGAATAGCCTCCTAGAATAAACTGAAGAATTTGAAACTGGATTCAATTCACGACTCGCTTTAGCAAAAAAGTTCCGATAGCTTATTGTATATTGAAATACTCTATTCCATGTATTCAAAGTTACTGAAAGAGGAAGTTTGTAGCCTGACCCTCCTCCAGCGTCAGTTTATTGGAAAATACCGCTTGTAAAGAGCTCTCGAATAATCTATTCTTTTATACACGGTCTCCTCTCAGTGTAAACTTCTTTTGCAATTTAAACATAATAGCTGGGTGGATCCCATTTTATCTTTGCCTTTTTTCTGAACTGTTTTCAGAGTTTAAGGTCCGGCTACTCGAATCCTGAATCGCTTATAAGGGGAGAATATCCCTGGAATTCTAATTTGAGACTGAACCATGTCGCTTTCTGTATGCGAATGAGATTCTTTATTCATATAAGGATAAGCTATGTGGGAAAAACATTATTCGTCTAGTTCCCAAACATGATTCGGATTTTATTTTACAACTTTGATATTCTCGAAATGTAATTCAAGCAATAATCTATTAACTTATTAACTAGTTGAGAAAACCATTAGACGAAATTACCTCCAAGATTCCAATGACAATCTGATCTCTGGTGAAGAACTGACGATAGAACAATAATTTATTATTGTACATGTCAAAAACTTTTAAAATGCCTACAATAGGAATAAACTGGTACAACGGGCTCGATGATGGCAGCACAGAATTGGCACTAGTATACCACTGTAATAATATAGCACTAGTATAATCTATTCTGTGATGATAGGGAATGAAGGCCTATGCACCATAAAACTTTTATGATTTCCATAAACAACAGATGATTTCTAATTCAGAGATACACACATTGACCGTACAACATTTTTTCGAAACTGTTTCTCATTTACAGATCTTCTTAATTCATATATATAATAATATAAGTTCTCCGATAAATAATATTATTATAGAATACCCCAACATTTTTTTATTCAACGCCAATTTACAATTTAAAAAATCAACACAATAAAATATAATAACCGTTTTGTTAGCACTGTAAAATTTTAGTAAATAATTGGGGTGATCAACCAATCAACCTGATTGATATTTACATAAATATTACATGTTTCAAATAATTTTTGTTTGTATCTCAGATAAACCAGCAGGGTAATGTTTTGGTTTGTGCTAATATTGAGCTGTAATCTCGATCTGTTGTTTATCATACTAACTTCTATATTGACCCACAAAATCCAAAATCAATAGGAATCTCACTTGGACTACATATATACAAGGGAGCTCTATATTTCAAGTTTGAACAGCCTAGAAATTTTCTTTTCAAGAGCTTCTCACAGACAGATGGACGGGCGTACAACAGCACCATTTCAGCAGTATCAACTGAAATGAAGGTGATACTGGATTTCAATAAGACTCTGTAGGGTCGTTAATAATACTGAACACTAATGTGATCATGCACTAAATATTCCAGATAGCCTGTTATCAAATATTCAATCAATTTTTGTTTTGATGAAAGAGTATTTCATTCAGATTGTCAACATAACTTAAAGCCTATACTTTTACAAAGCTCACATCTTTCGAAAGTTTTCATAATAATGTGTAAGTTATATTTATAATTATAGGACTCACAATTGATTGAAATGGAGAGGCTATAAGTGTGAGTCATGGAGTTACAAACTTTAAGTTAATTCTCAATTCACCGTATAAGAGAATAGAATCGACGAAGCATGAGTATTCGAGGTATATAAAAATAATATATTATTTGTTGCTAACGTTGAACAGAGTCTGAATCACTTGCTTTGCAGTTGACAGATTTGAAGAAAGTCTCAGAAATTGACGTTGGTCCAGTCTGGTCCAGTGGATGTGGGAAAATCGAGGGAGCATCACAGCTTAGCAGGAAACTGAACGCCTGAGGGGAAGAACGAACAGAACATATATCTATTGTTTGACGTGGGCCGCTTTGCTGACATTATTCTTCAATTTTGCCACTGGATTTATGGCTCAGATGTTTTCCAGATTCGTGTTCGGTGCCTGGAGGACAACGTGCTTTCGAATTCACTGTGAATAACGGCAAATAAATCGACAAGGAAAAGTATTAATCTCTATTTCTGAACATTCGCTACCCTGAACATTTCATACTGAATATTCTCTCTACTCTCTACTGACATTTACATAGTCCTTCTTTGAAAGAAATAGCTTTTAAATACCAGAAGAATTTACCAAAAAAGAACGTGGAAAAAATCTCTGGTTTTTGAACAGAACAGAAATACAGAGACTTGATTTTAGAAAAGAATTGTATGAGTACTTTTTTGTATCCATATTATTGTAGAACTGGTATTTGAATAGCTTGAACAAATAACTTTTTTAACTGTGTTAGATAAAAACCTGGGGAGCACTATCAGGCAATATAAGTATAAATAAATAAATAAATATTATTTATTTATCAATAATTATGCTATTGATAAATAAATTAGTACATATTATTGAAACATTTTATTATAATTTATGTAATCACATTATTGTTTTTAAACCAACTACTTTTCAAAACTCAACTAAAAGGTGCGAGGAAGATTGACCTGGATAAATTTTTTTCTTGTTCATCTGCAGGATTGTTTGAATCTCCGTATGCAATAAAACTCCAAGCATCACCACGCTTACCTCCATAACTTTCTTGCGAATTCGATGGAGGAGTCGATTGGTATAGAAATATCCTCATAGTTTCAAATTTTAATCAATTAGAAATCAATAATTATGAAGCAAAATGATAGAATTTTTGAATAGCTAAAATTATTTCCAAGATTACCCTTCTTTGTTTGTAAATTATCTCTTCCCGCCTTTTGAGAATTTTTTCTATTGTATCAATTTGTATTGGTATGAAATGGAGAGAAAACGAACCAAACTTTCCCGGTGAAACTGCCAGAATAGCTGCATATTTTCAACATAATTATCTCACCGCTGTACTACTTGCCTCACGCAACAACCAACTACTGTCAGTGACGCACCAATTGGAGGGGGGGGGGGGTCTTTGAAGTCTTAAGCCCCCCCCAAGGACCTGAGATCTTCATAAAAATGTTATTTTTCAAGCAAATTAACTGACTCAAGCAAACAGTGTTGGTACATTTCATGATTTTGCGCTTGTTTAAATAGACTAAACAATAACAATATAGTTCATAACAATATCGTTTTAAGACGTATCTTAGGAATACCAAGGATGGAAATAGGTTAAGTGGCCTATCAGCATCGAACATTCACCAACAAATTGAAGTCAATGGCAAAGAGATGAAAATAGCGGATTATTGCAGGTATCTTTATTAATTAGTCATTCCGAATTTCTAGGGCTCTCACCAATGCCGGATTTAGGGTACTTGCGGCCCTAGGCCAAATTACCCCGAGCGGCCCCCACGATTATGTAATTAAAGCATAAAGCACATTTCATATTAATACATAACGTTTGTTTCAATTTTACTTTTTAAAATTGGTACAACATACAAAGCATAACATACATGAATAGAAATGGCACTAATGTTCTATTTGAATACGGTACATAAATAGGTTGAAATGTTGTATTCACTAATTAAATAATCTTGGTTTACAAATTTGGCTAAAACCCCAAAACAGCTCTAACAACAATTTCTATATTTAAATATATAATTCAAAAAGTTAGCTAACAGTAGTTATTTGTAAAATTATTAATATTGCTAAAATTATTTTATTATAAATTAGTATTGCAGTTAATTGTTAAAATTAAATAACATTTGTTTCATTCGGGGGAAAAGTATAGGTGACAACAAAAGACTAAAAAAAGCCGAGTTGAAAAGACATTATAAGTAAAAGAACAAGCATAATAATAATATGAACTGTAATAGTAATAGGCTATAAGGTACTGAAAAATAAAAATATTAAGAATACAACAAATAAACTTCTAGATCATTCAATTATCACATTATTCTCTTATACTGAAAATCGTCAATGTCATGTTCTTAATTTGGATAAAGTTGGATTAGTGATTAACATTGACACTCACTCCACTCCATACCAATAATTAATACCATATCTAAACTCTAAACACTCTCTTTTCTAGCTTTTTTGGCTGCAAAATCTTTAATCAAATCGATAAAGTCTAAGGCTTGAAAAAGCTCAGCATTTGAAACAAAACTAGCCAAACTAGACAATCCAGTGGCGGATTTATGGGGGGGGGGGGGGCTTTCGGGCTGAAGCCCCCCCCCCCAAAACCTCCAGAGTGTAAATTTTTTCCAATATAATCAGTTTGAAGCTCGTAAAATATTCATTATAGCAAGAATTACCTAATTCCACTACTAAGTCTTCAATTGTAACATTAGATCCCATATTTCTATAAGAGGAAAACTAATCGTCAGATAAAAACTTTAGAAAAACATCTCTTTTTACAGTGTGGAATTCACACAAAGTTTATCTATTAAAACTAGATGAAACATTAGTTCATTGAAAAATTTGTATCTTATTAAAGCTCCCACATTGATTCTCATTCTTAAAAATTGAATAATATGACCGTAATACCGGAATAATACTAGGTCTATGTTCCTTGACAAACTGTTGAACACACCAGATTCAGCCATAATTCAATCAAAATTTTCCAATATACTTTAAATTTAAGTTAATTTTATCGCCGATATGGTTCAAAGCACTAGTAAAGCTATTTTTTATTTCCCAATCATATGAATAGTTATAGTTCGGGTATGATTGATTATGAAAAAATCAAAAGCTTTCACAATACTTGTTTTCAGTTCACATCAACCCCCCCCCCCTCATCAGTAGGTAAACCAGCCACCCCCAAAAACATTTTCTGGATCCGCCACTGAGACAATCTAGAATCTTCGTCAGAAGTCGAGTTCCTCAAGTAGTTTTTGATTCTTTTCAACACGCTGAACTTTCCACAATAATCCACCTGCAATAATCTGTAGCCTCCTATGCTACGTTAGGCAAGTGTTAATATTTATTTTTGATATGAACATTGGTTATTTTAGTTAGATTGTATTGTTTATATACAAAAGTAATGTACTCAATTTACAGTAGCGGTAATTATTAATTTATTTTGGAAAATAAAAATTTAATTTTCTTTACCAAAAAACGTTTTTGCTCGCTGCGGCCCCCTTTTGCTTGCGGCCCTAGGCCGCGGCCTAGTCGGCCTAGTGGTAAATCCGGCACTGGCCTCTCACTCATGTGGTGAATTGAATGGGTTTGATGTTAAAAGAGCCAAACATATGTTACAAGTCTTCCCAGTGATAGGAATGGAGAATTTGTATAATATTTTAAAAATTATTAATTGTTGCCCTTTTTTAGGGGGAAATTTTGAAAGCGATACGTGGTCTTAAATGATCCTAGATACTGAACTTCTGAGGCTACTTGGCTCTTGAGAAACGGTAATTTACTGAATCTTCGAAAATTGATTATTCTCGGTCCAAAAAATGGTCAGTAAAGTCTCAGACCGACCTTCGGGGAAGCGCCCTCCAAATCAAAAGTCTGGGTGCGCCCCTGACTACTTTAGTTGATTAGACGGCTCCCATATAGGAATATAATAGAAATAGAAATACAATAAACTAGGAAGTAGCGAATAGAAATAAAATTCATAAGGAAATGGAAGTATAATGCAGGAGCACCCTCTTCCTCAAACCACGGAAACCCCTATAGGACAGCTACTATTGACCAATGGCTAACTTTTTCTATAAAGTTATTTTCGTTCAAGGGTGAAATTAACCCTAGATAATAACGCAGTACTGTATCCAGAAACTCACCTATGCAGCAATTAATGCTAATAATTATTATCAATATTTGTATAGAATATTCTTAATAAAATTCTATGACCCATTCCATCAGTCGCTTTCACGATCTAGAATGACATCTATGAAAAAGAAAAACTTTCTGCTGGATTTTCTTCGAATTTAAACCAAGTAAAGAAGCGCTTGTCGAGATTGTCGTTTTTCAATAGTTGAGGACACGACTTGGTTCTTTGACAGAGTATTTACGAATCTACTTGCATATTGGATCAGGCAGACCATAAAACAAGAACATCTTGAGTGTAGGTGAGTAAAATATTTTGTAGCTCGTAAAACTCCTCCAGACTTTGACAGAACGACTAAACAATTTATTACTTATTCAAGAAGCGATTCAAGTCTTGCCTATATTAAAAGTCAGTCTCAAACTTCATACTATAAATTGTATTCTATCCAGCTCCTCGGTGCATCCAATAAAGTCAACAGAATAGATTTTTGTCTGTATCTGGTTCAGTTATAATGTACCTACTATATTACTATATATCAGTTATAGTACCTACTACCTACTATTCATTGAACACATTCTGATACCTCTATTTTCTCAGTTTGAATTTCCAATGTAGATCTGACATTTTTGTGACATAATTTACCTCATTTACCGCACAAGCCTTAGACGCATGTGGAAGTCATCCGCAATAAAAAATCGTCCAAAGTTTGTTGCATCAAATCATACGTTTCCTTCATCATCATTTTTCACCTTCTCCGATGTCAAGTGAGATCGGTGGTGAGTGAATCCTATGAGAATTTTACGACCTGATGCCTTTCCTGACGCCAACCCTCTATCGACTGATAGAGGCTCAAATATTTGTTGGAATTCAAAAAGAATGTTCATTTGCCACATAATCCTTCTTGTCCCATGAATTAACATAATCAAATGCATAACCTTCAAATCCTCATAACACAGCATATCATTTTATGTTTCCTTGATACTCTTGTGACAAGGTATTGAGATGAGTTTATTGATAAATTTCCTTGTCAACAATATTATTATCAATTTTTAATAAATTGTAATACCAATCTGTATCAAAAAACTCTTGTAGAATACGTTGAAAAATTTTTAGTAAATGTATTTATTGATAGACGGTGCGGCGGGGCTTCAATGAGATTTATTATTGAACTGGATGATTTTTGTACCAAATCTCTCTGTATTAGAATTGAGTTCGTTATTTTGATTTTGTTTAGGAATGTATCATTTCATTACAATACAAATATTGTTAATATTTTAAAGAAGCTTAATAATAATTATTGAATACAGAAATATTCATTATTTTCTACTTTGCTCGGACTAGTTATCTTGTAGAAATTCCATTTTCATGGATGTTTTCGGTTCAAGTCAAATATATTGTATTCAATTGTGTACAATACTGTTACGAAAGCAAACAAGCAGTTAGTCACGCACTTGCTCTATTTATATCATTCCATTGTTTTCATGGACGGATGTCAGATGCATGATCTGATTTTTCTCATTCTCTCTCGTTAGATGTCTTCGTCACTCTTATTCTTCAAGTCTGCAACTCTCTCACTCAACTGATCTTCTCGTCAATTCTACATTCTTCTTGAACAATCAAGGTCTATTCCAAGCCTTCTTGAAGATTCTCGAAGTGTCTGGTGAGCTCCAATTCTTGGAATTATACATCTACAACAGCTATATAAAGGATCTCACGTGAACCATTGAGTTGAGTCTTACAAAAGCTTGCGTGACAGTTATGTTTACAAACCTGTGTGACAGATTGTATTACAGATCTCGTGAGAGAAACAATCCAGTGTCAGTGTAGCAAACAGTGCTTTATTCAGTCTTTAGACAGTGTCAAGTACAGAGACAAGTGTTCAATGTTTATGCAGCTTACTAATAGTTTAAAGACGTTGTGTTAGGTGATATTATTTGGGACTGTCAAATAACGAATTAGACTGTGTTTTGTAAGTGATTAGTGAATCTTTTTATCATTTTTTTCTACATTATTGTACAGTTTATTGGACTCTAGTTTCTTTCGTTATTGATCAGCCTATAATTAATTATTCATTAAATCTTGTAAATAATTACTGAAAATAAGTATTAGCTGATCATTTGTTGATTTGTTTTTCTTTATTGAACTTACAATTAATTTGTGTAAATAGACTTATTTTGTATAAATAAAGTGCAAGTGTGAACTTTAGTGTTGCCAGCTTTATTTTAGCTATTAGAACCCGTAGCAATACAATATATTCCATTATGCTTCTATTTAATTTTATCCCCATACATATTCCCTGTTCAATTCTAATAAATTGTAGCCATTCATTAAATGGAATATCTTTTGATTATTGTTGTAGATATCCATTTTTCGTGAACTGCAGTAGAACTATTTATATGTATAAACTTGCTGTGCAGAACTGACCTTTTTTGAGTCGCGGAGGACGCGTTGCGAACTATGTCGTTCTTCTTCGGCGCTTGGTTGCAGACCAGAAGAACAACATAGTTCGAAACGCGTTCGCCGCGACTCAAAAAAGGCCAGTTTTATTTAATAAACTGCACAGCAAGTTTATACATATGAATAATCTTTTCATTATGTTTAGATGCAATTCCATTCTCATAGATATTCTTCGTTCAATTGAAATAGATTGCAGCCATAGAGCCTTGAATTATTGCCTGGCTCTGTGCTTCATGATTGTAGCCTATAGTTTGGCTATAGTTTAGCTAAAAAGTGTTTGGTGAGGGAGGTCTACAAACTAAGATTTTCCTATAACCTTTTGTGCGAGACCACATTCCAAACCCCCCTGCCACCCCTTACCCAAGTAAAATTCCGATTTTTGTGAGTCACAAATTAAGATTTGATGTCTTTTTTTCGAGACTATCCCTCCAAAGTAAGTTTTTGAATTTGATGTGCTCATAACCCCAATGACACCCCCCCCCCCTCCGGACCAATCTTGATTATGAATCAATGTAGGCCTATTACATTCTCGGTTCGATTAAATCAATCATGGCGTTACAAAAATGGGCAGACAAATGCTAAGCTTGAAATGTGCCTCATAACGACCTATGCTGAATGACACAAGTGCTAGGGGTAAAGTAAACGAGCTGAACAAGAGAATTGATTTAGCGAAGCGATGGTTGTTTTGAAGCCGGGTGCTTTAGAGCAAAGTGAAATGGAGTCGGTGAGTGCTGACATGGATTGGATAAGCGCTCAGCTTGCTGACTGATTCTGTCCACTCGTCCCGCCAAGTACTGCGATATGCAAATTTCTTTGTGGCCCGGCAATGGCTACTGCGGTGGCTTACCGGCCGGAAAAAGTGGCATCTCCCGAAAACCAGCTTATTCGGACGAAATGGACACGAATGGGTATTGTGGGCCATTGTGCTTGGTCCCGAATCCGGCTCAGTGAAATATGGGAACAGGTTGCAACGACGCTCTGTCCGCCCTGCTCCACCGAATTATCGGATCGCTACCGTATTGTTCTTCCAGCGGGAGTTATAGTCCTCGCTAACGTACAAACTTCACTTGGAATAGCATCGGATATTATTTGCGACCGCATTCAAGTATTCCAAATGCTGCCAGCTAGAATGAAAGGTGACAAAGAGGGCTCTTTTGTAGCTGGTATAAGCCGTCGACTGGAAGCTTTCTTGTTCTATTAAATTTTGCCTGCTGGTCTAACATTTCACACAAAATTTAGCATTGTCAACCCTTTCTAGTGCTTTCAGTGCTTCGATCTCTCAATTCAATCAACTTGAAATGGACAAGTATCGTGTTATAATCATTTTTCTTGAAATATATATTTTTTTTATGTGAAACTGAACAACTAACCGATTGATTTAGACTTAAGCTAAACATTTTTTATGTGGGCAGTTTTGGGCTAAAAACCTGTTGTTTATCACGTTCTTTCCTGTATTTAGTAGAAAATAATAAATTAACAAATTAAATATTTGTGTCTTTTTTCATTTTAAAAGATTAGAAATAATTGCAATCCACTTTTCAATTGTTGGACGAAAAATGATTGTTTGGTTTTTAAAACTAAAAATATTGGATTTATCAGATTATCTATTCTCTACGTCATGAAATTGGATGGAATACGCTGGTTGGAATTAATTGTGTCAATTAATATTTGTGTCTTTTTTCATTTTAAAAGATTAGAAATAATTGCAATCCACTTTTCAATTGTTGGACGAAAAATGATTGTTTGGTTTTTAAAACTAAAAATATTGGATTTATCAGATTATCTATTCTCTACGTCATGAAATTGGATGGAATACGGTGGTTGGAATTAATTGTTGTGTTGCAAAAAACGACTGACTGCGGTGACAAACCAACTAGTGACTGACTGCTTGTGTCGGACTTTAAAACTAGGTAACACAGCAATTGGTTGGTGTTGTCAATTTGTACGTTGATGTTGATTATGATCTGCTATCAGATGCTGACATGGTCCTGTCATATCTCGCAACACCGCAATTTCTTACAGCCTAATTTGTTGACGTGAAGTACAGTGCGGCGTTAGTAGCCTATGGAATATTCTCAGTAGCATACTATTTCACAGTTGCTTATAAAGAGGTGTTGATTTGCAACCATGATTATGTCACATTACTAAATCCTCCATTTTTGTTTTAATAACTAATTTGCTTTTAATCGTGTAGGGCTTTTTAGGCCCATATCTTGGTGCCTGGGGGTCCTGAGCACCCGAGTAGGAAGTAAGTTCTTTTTGAAAAGTATGGCCGTTTTTTTGCAAGTTGTAAGCTTGTCCGGGGTTCATTAAAAGGGAATGCAGAAGTCTTTCCTTTGGGGTCCCCTTGTTCGAATTCCCTGGGGCAATTCTTGGCTACAGTCCTGCTGGTTGTGCATTATCCAATAGTATGATATTATCGAATAGTATGAGTAATTGTAATATGAGTATTACAATTTATTGTTTCCATGGAGAATATTCCATTACCTTTTTTTTTACAAATTCAATCACCATTAAATAAATATTTTGAAAAATATTACTCCAAAATAGCTGTTGTGCTATGAGGTAACATTTTCTGATTTCCTCGTTTGTGCAAGTAGGTGAAGCTCACGCTTTCTCTCAGCACTGTTACAGAAATTAAACGATGACTCTTCACTATGCTATAATAGAATAATAAGTATGAAATATGATGTAGAAACTCGATCAGATATAACTAGAGAACAGAACATTTTGCTCTAGTGGTGAACTGCATACTCCATCACGCTCTAATATTCGCTGCTACATCATCCACCTGCTTGCATCTCGTATTTAAATCAACGTGAAGCCTACCTAGCTCCAGCTGAACTTTGCTCATTACTTCACAAGTTTGATCAGCATCTGCACTAGCATTAGTTGTTGAAATAACTATCAAATCAGAGACTGATTCCATCACTGTCTGCCACTCAATCATGAAATTCAATACGAACGGCGTTCAATTTGAACCACTTCGGTGCAGATTTGAGAATTTGAAAAGTGAAAATTTGAAAACGGAAATAGACATTAGAATGCAAAAAGTATAAAATCTGCATGTACGCAACTGCATATGCAGTTACGCAGAACAAATGGATTCATTGAGAGTGAAGGAGGCTTATTCTTTGTCGCAAAAAGGGCTGTCTGATGATTTACATTCTATGGATATATTCGTTTGAGAAGTGTTTCATGCATCTTATAATCTATATATTAAGATTCAGATGACTTTATTTGTGTAAATTTACAATGTATATGAATGAATGATAGAAGTATTATTAATATTAGCAACTCTCAGATCCCCTAGTTGAAGTTAAGTACAGTTGCTTTTGAAAAGTAAATATAATGGTTGAATAGTTTGAGTAGAAAAGATTATAAATACAACTATAATAACTATTTTAAGGTAAATTACAAATTATGGATGCGATTGTTTAAAAAATAAAAAACATAACAAAAATAGAGCCTGGATCTGAGCGATGAATTACACAAAGAGGCGAAGTCTTGGCCATTGAGGCCATTCTTACACTTAACCTTTTACCTCATCATGTCCTACTAGTTTACATTGATGTGTATGATTTATATTCTAAAATGGGTTATCTAAATGCAATAAATCAATTCAAATGAGATAAATTAAAATTAAAAAGTTTCACATTATACATTAAAACAAAAAATGAAAGCATATTAAAAATAATTTGTGGATTCAAAAAAAAAGTATTATAAAAATGAATAGATAAATAATTTAGATTATAGATAATAACCTAACCTAACTTAAAGGATTATAGTATTATTGATCATGCAGTTGCCTCAAGGCCGGACAGACGCTGCCATTTTCTCCAATAGATGTCTCCTCAGAAGCCCACTCGGCTCTCATGATTCCTAATTGAAAGTGGGAGTAGATTCCAAGCACGACAAGCGCTAACAACAAAATACTTAGTATAAGGTGTTGTCCGGTGATTTGGCATCCTAAGAGTTCTGTTACCATTTCTTGTGTGGGAAACGTTGTTTCTCCTACCTTCAGACACAAACTTAAAATAATTTTTTAAATATTTAGGAGTTCCACTATTGAGAATGCTTTTTAGAAGTTTAAGTATTCTGATAAGCCTCTGATCAGGTAATTTTAAGGTGTTACTATGAATGTAGGATTGGGTTATATGCCATGACGTTGTAGGAGTAAACAAAACGCATGCAGTAGTTCTGACTACGCTGCAACCTTTCATTGAGTGTTACTGTCATATCGTTTATAACTGAATTGCAGTACATGAAGTATGGGAAAATGAGAGTTTTGACAAGTAATAGTCGGATATGCCTAGGAAGGATGTCTTGCAAGATAGAGAGAGAGAGAGAGAGAGAGAGGGGGAGAGTGTGTGAGAGAGAGAGTCGGTGAGAGAGAGATAGAGCGAGTGTGTGTGTGTGCCAGTCTTGCGGATTTCATAAAAAAGGCAAAGAATTGGAACACTGAATTTGGCACTTTCTTTAAACTCAATTCAGTGCACCCCGAAGCCCGATTTTCCTTTCAGATTTTCCAAAATTAATGTTCAAATTTTCAAAATTTTACATCAATTTATGGGAGCCTTACTGGTACCCGGTAAATGTTACCGGTGGCGTCTCATCTATTCAAATTTTTTAACGTCTATAAAGTTTGGAGATTTTCCAGAAATAATGTAGGCTATTCTCCCAATAATTCAACTTTCAATTTTTGCAATGAAATCCCGATAATCCATATAAAATGAATGTTTGTTTGTATGTATGTAGGCTATATGTGTTTGTCTTTTTGCCTTGCTAAATCAATCATCACATTGCGATAAAATTTAAGAGAATTTTTTAATACTTACTGATGAGAATCTCCTAGTTTACAAAATAAAGCGGAAAAATCAGGTAAGCTCAGGGTAGGGGAAAATATCGATTTTCAGTGAATTTTGGGGAAGGGCTTTTCAAATTTAAGTGTATGATTTGTGTGAATCTAAGTGATTTGAGTAGAAACGTGCTATCACTGCTATCATATTATGTTGATCACCAAGGCTGTTAAAAATTGATCTCAATGTCCAATAGCTCATTTTTCTCAGCAGATAAAGGCGGCCTGAATCAACATACAAACATCAATTTATAGTTTTATAGATATTCATCAAAAATAATTATTATCGAATACTTAATAAATAAGTATTATAACTAAAATCCTGTCGCAATGCTCGGGTAAACTACTAGTAACTAATAAAAACCTTTAGCGAGCATCAGATTCCATATGTAAATTTATGTATTCAACTGGCTACTAACCGAAATGATCTGAAATGGAGTAGCCTATAAGGAATAAAAAAAAAGTAGGTAGACCTAGAACTCTTAAGAATTTACATTTTTACGGTTCAGCCCATTCACATTAGGCTACCTGCTATATTGTCACTGTTAATTTGTGTTGTGGAAAAGCGAAACTTTCAGTAATGGAAACGCTGACTAGAAAAACTTTTATTTATTGGAGCAGTGTGTATAATGACGCAGCCATTATTCTAGTAAACATCTTTTATAGTCGTAAAAATTTATCACATCATTTTGCCAGGTTAATTTTCGCCAACGATAGCATCACTGTTTAATGAACGACGAGCTGTTTGCAGCAACAAGCTTGATGAGATGCTCCCTCTACTCTGCAACTAATACCTAACCGCACTTACTTTCCCCCGTAACGGAGCGCCACATTTATATATTCTCCACCCAGTAGTTACAACTTCATCATCGTTACCTGGGAGATCTGTCCGAATAGAATACCATTTGTTTTAATCTAAAAACTTTGAATGTGTTTCAATTTTCCAGTTTTGTTTGCTTGAAACAATTTCCATTTGTTTGATTGTTTGAGTTATTCCAAACAAAGACAGGATACCACACTATCATTTGGGCCCTTAATACATATTCTGCCTTTGTCGGAATTTCAGTCTAAAGTAAAATGAAAAATTTATTCATTAGGGCGCCCGGCTGCTGAAACTTGTGCTGTGTTGCGCTGTGCCAGTGGCCGAACATTCTTTAAAACCATTGGCTTGGTTCTAAAAGCTGTCGTCGTACAGCGCAGCACATCATTCATTTACCGGGCGGAGTTTGTGCCAAAATTTTTATATTTTATATTATTCTTATTTATTTTTATTTTTAAAAGACAACAATTCAAAAGAATATTCATTAAAATCAATTTAATTTATTAATATATCTGGTTTGAGTATATTTGTTCTGTCACGTTACATCACTGTTCAATCTTTTTCGAGCAGGGCTATCGTTATCGTCTGTCTGGCTGCTCTTCTTGCTAAAAATTCTGTTACGTTACAAGCATAATTTTTCTCTAAATTATATTTCGTAAGAATTAATAAAATTTTGCATTATGCCTTGAAAGGTTGATTATTGATCCATCAGAGATGGATCAATTTTTGAACGAGCGAAGCGAGTTCTTCCTTTTGACTTGAGGCTCGAGGCGTTGTGTGTTTGTGGGTATGTTCCACGAAAACTTTCGAACGCCTTTATCAATCAACTTCAAATTTGAAACACAGATTCTTGGTATCTTTAGACAGGTCAAGTTCGTTGGCCAATAAAATTAACCGACTCCTTCATCCTTTTTGAGGCGAATCAAATAGGCCCTTCATTGATATATATATATATATATATATATCACTATGTATAGAAATTGGTTGTTTCTACGATTCTACCATATGATGGCATTTCCAATAGATTTCAAAATGTATTTTGAGTTATTATCAGCTGTAGGTGAATATTTTTTTTTTTTTTTTTTTTTTTTGTAGATTACGTCTTGGAGACTCCAGTTAAGGAGTATAAGACAAGTCAGATCAACAATATTATACACTAGATAACATAATTACTTCAATTAGTTGAGGTGAGGCTTAATTTTGATGTGAAAGGAACTCTTGTACACTATAAAAAGCTTTATCAACTAAATATTTCTTCAATTGTTTTTTAAATATTTCTATATTTTCAAGACTCTTCAAAAACTGCGGTAGCTTGTTGTAGAATTTCCTACCAATATAACTAGGTTTTTGTTTGAATAAGCTACTATTGTGACTCACCAAGTGATAATCTCCTCGGCTTCTGGTATTATAATCATGTACATCAAGATTTTGGTTAATATCATTCGTTTTTACATATAAAGTAGCTTCATACACATACAATATAAATGTGATCTGGTTTTTTATAGAATCTCTATCTGATATTCTAATTTCATTGACCTGATATTTGGATATAATTATGAACAGCTTTTTTTATGTGGTAAATATATCTACTAAATGGTATATTCCATTGCCCTGATATATAGGTATATGATTACGGTAGGTCTTTTTTGTGGAAAATAAATCTGTGTATCAGAGCAACGATGAACTTGAACTTAAAGTCATATGTCTTTTGAATTTTTAAATAAGAATCTTCAAAGCAACAGTTTTTCGTTACTACCTTACCCCTGTTCAAGTGATCGTGATGTTCAGTCACGACCGTTCAAGGCTGCGCTTGGATGGGTGACCGTGCTTCAATGGCTTGATGTTATAAGCTTTATTATCACTTACCCGGTGGTTCGGAACCCACCTAAAATTGTAGGTCCCCTATGTTCCCCGTAACATGACTCAAACGGCGAGGTGGAACTACCCTTAAGGGTCTCCCCACCATTAAAAGCCATACGCTTATTATTATTATTATTACCCCTACGATAAGCTTTCCAAATGAGTTTCCCCTTCAAAAATTAATTGTTTGCAAGCGAGTTCTCCAGCCCGTTGGGCTCACTAGTTAGTATATTATCATTTGAACCACCTTTTTTTTAACCCAGTTGGGTAAGTAATAATTACATTCTTTCTGTAATGAAATGACCATGCTTTCTTACCGTATTCATATTTCTTACTTATTTAAATTGTTAAATTTTCTCTCTGCTTATTACTGTAATATTTTAAATTTTCTTAACTTTAATTGTAACCTAAATTTCTTCTTAGCATTGTGCTCAGCATCAATAAATCACCTAGAATCATAACCTAGCCTTCTGCTATACTATTTCATTTATCATTTTATTCTCCTTAGCTAAATTTCTAAAGTACCTTATTTTAAATTATCTATGCTAATTATTATTGTCTTTAATATTCTGCTTTCCTTAGTTCTTTCTTTATTATTTTATTGTTCTCATCTTGACAAATTTTACTGCCCATGAACATGTTCTATGTTTGCTAAATCTTGTTTGCTCTTGATAATCTGATCCATTGGATTAATTGAATTTCGTATCCTTTTAGAGTTTTTGTACTATTCTCTCTGTCCTTTTGTACAGGTTTTTTTTTATAAGTTATATATTCTATAAAAATATGGACGAAATATGGAGCTAAAATATAACTTTGGAACGAACAAAATCAATCACTATACTTGAAACATAAAACAGGAAATTACTCATGGATCATCTTTTTGGATAACGTACAACTTTACCTTGGAATAATGGTAATATGGAATAATT
Source organism: Conomelus anceps (assembly GCA_948455865.1). Classification (NCBI taxonomy): domain Eukaryota; kingdom Metazoa; phylum Arthropoda; class Insecta; order Hemiptera; family Delphacidae; genus Conomelus; species Conomelus anceps. The sequence goes on along the minus strand of OX418217.1, from coordinate 58,888,306 downwards.
AAACCCTGCTGCGTCGGTAAGCCTCATCAAAATTTATTATTCTCTTCGCATCGTCAAATTTTCGTCTACGTACATGTTCTACGCTAAAGGGTACCCTTTCTTTCAAAATTCATTTTCACTTTATTTCGAGTCTCTAAATTTAAATTATCTTGTTGGCCATATAAAAAATTCATATCTGTATGTAACTTATTTTGTTTATTCATTATAATTATTTTGGTGTTTGAAACTACACTTTTGTCTTTTGTCAATCAACCTGGTTTCTTTCTTTTCAATTTGTGCATTCTGAACGTAAATTATTTTACTAAATAACTTCAGTCCAGATGCTATATTCACCTACTCTAGGTTCTAGTTCGTTTCCAACTCTAAAGCTTATCACACTATTTGGCATCAAATATATAGGTGTGGTAACAAGTTGAGGGTGTAGTGTAGGGTATTTTCTTCCATCCAACCTCAACAAATAAAACTTTACATAGTACGACAAGAATAAAATATTGGTAAAAAATGTGACATTTGATATTGAGCTCATTTATGAGGTTCTTGAAGACATAAGACACCGTGTGTAGCTTGTCAACTCATTTTTGACAGTGTATGAATTTTTCTCGCGCTTATCGAGCTCTAATAATACTGTGCTGTGAGATCCTCTCTCATACTTCGTCATATGGAAAGTGAATAGTTAGTTCACAGTACAGCCGCTTAGAACGCTGTCTAGACACAAAACAAAAAGTGTTTCTTTACACTGCCAAGAATGAGTGACAGACAACAGAATCTATGGCCAATCTGCGAACTAACCTCGAATGTCTGTGTATCATTATATTATTAACGTGTATTTAATGTATATTAGCATGTAACAGCCAAAATTTCTTTATAAGTCAGTGTAAATACAGTCCGCATTGTCTGCAGTCTGCACTCTATGGGTTAATCTTCACGTCCCAAAATTGTAAACAGGAGCTTATTTAGCAGGACGCATTTCTTGTATAACAGAGAACTAGATTGATTGCCTACCCTACCGTCATCCTAGATGCTTAGAATAGAAACGATCCTTGTTCAATGCATTCTTCTAATAGAGAAGCAATGACTCTTCATTGAGCTTTGTTAATTTTATTATTTTTTTTCAGATAGCTAAGCTCTGCTATTGAGGAGTCTTCCAGAAAGCTCTCCAGAAGGCGTTCCAGAAGGCTCTTTATAGAGAAATTTATCGAACTCATTCAGATGAAATGAGAGATCTTTATTGCCAATAAACTTACAACAGTAATAGGCAAAGTCACAATACATAAAAACAAATACAATAGCACAATATGCCGTCGTCACAATTAACCCTAAAATCCAATCAGATCACTTGTCTGTGACTTGTCGACTACAGTCTTGAAACTCCTGACAGGAAGAACTCTAATTACTTGTGGTAGACTATTGAACAATTTTATTTGATGATAGTAGTGGCTTTTGTACGATTTTCTGAAGCGAACGTAAGGTAGTGTTAAATTTTCCCTATTCCTTGTACCAAAATTGTGAGAGCTTGAATGGGTATCGAAGTTGGAAATAATTTGTTTAACATATACTAAATTCTGGTCAATAAAAAGTGCAGGCAGTGTCATAATAATTTGTGACAAAAAGCTAACAAAAAGCTGATCTACATCAATCCATATAATCAAGGTCACACATGATTCCTATGACTTGAACTTCCGTAAAGGCGAACACCATATGCCAGAATAGAGTGGAACAATCCAAAATAGGTGATTTTTAAAACTTATGTACTATCACAAAACTTCAATTTATGAAGTAAGAAAGTGACACGAGCTAATCTCTTACATAATTCAGTGATAGGAGCTTGCCAGTTGAGTTTTGAGTCCAAGTATATACCGAGAAGTTAAACTCATTCTATTATTCAGTTGATTATATTGTTCATAAATGCTACAGTATTTACAAATTCTCATTTTCAAATTTTTTATCACGACCCTTGAGTGGAATATAGAGTGCGGCTTCTGGTTCACTTAAAAAAATATATTGATGCATTAATGACTGATATTATGCCGAATAAAATCAAGTTGCAAGCATGATTTCATTTTGGAAGTTTCAACTGATCGAATTTGGGAAACGATGAATTTGAATACCCGCTTGTTCGTTAGCTTGTTATCGTTTTGAATTGCAATAATTACTCAGTTTGATCGAGTTCCATTGAATTTCATACTTTTGGTTTGGAGAGTAGAGACTGCTTCAAGAATTCTTGTGGAACATAATAGCTCAACATCGCACTAGAGCGGAACGGGAGAATTCGATATATTTAAGTGTTCGAAAGCGGAGCCAAAAGAGTCAAATTCAGCGGACTTGGCAATTTGTGCAACTTGTTTATAATGTAATTTGAGACACCACTTATATCAATTCATATTGGTGGAACTATAATTGGATGACTATCTAACCAGCTAACTTAGAGTTTTAGCATATTGTCTGGTATTTATCTCCGCTCACTATAATCTAGTACCATTAGGACTAAACATGAGTACCATATCATTCTTTGCATGAAGTGAATACTTTTATTTAGACTAATGATGTTGATTTCTAAGCAAGGATTAGATTTTGGCTATTTGATAATAAAATTATTATCCACGACAGCCACAACCACAACTCTGGAGGGTAGGGGAAACCCCCCAGCAAGAGAGGAGACCGAGGCCCCCCAGTGGAAATTAAAAAGAAATCCAGCATTTGTCTCAGCGACCTTTATAAGCGTGTTCAAAAATCTTCCAAGGAGGTCCATTATGAATAACGATCTCCCTCGTCCCAGCATATTATAATTATGATAATAATGTTCTCAACTTCAGTTACTTACACACTTGCAACAAAACCTTATATAGTAATTTATTTTAAAATTTATTAAAAACTTAAAAGACTTATAAGTGGAAATTATGACTCACGTTATGGCGTGACGGCCGTTTCACTCTGTTGTCAAGAGCATCGTGAGACAACCCACAGTACCTGTCAAGAGCATCGTCAGATGACCCACGGTACTGTGGGTCGTCTGACGATGCTCTTGACAACAGAGTGAAACGGCCGTCACGCCATAACGTGAGTCATAATTTCCACTTAAAAGTGTTTTTTAAGTTTCTATTATATTAGTGGAAACAAGATGGATCTTCAACATCTTAAAATTTAAATCTCAATTTTTTATTCTGTATAATAAGACAGAGTAGGAATGTTTTTTGTCTTACGGATTTCTCAAAAACGGCAACGACTTGGAACACTAAATTTGGCAAATAACTTCCTCTATTCTCTTTTCAATGCACCTCAAAGCCCGATTTTTTTTAGAATTTTCAAAATTAAAGTTCGAATTTCACTTATGGAACCGTTATTGTTTCAAAATGAGTTTAGATGCAGGAAACTCACAGAACAACAACTGATAACATGATACGTCGGTAATATAGATGTAACGCCGATATGTCTTGAGCCAAAGCAACAGATTATAACTATCAATATTGAAGCTAATTACCTAGCGTTATGTGAGCTTACTTATTGTGTCTATTGAGCTTTACCTGTAATACATTTACCTGAAGAAGTTAAAAAAAAAACTATGCAGGTGGGTAGAGCTGCAAAGTTTGTAAAATGGTAGTTTACTCGTAAAAAACAATAAAATTCACATCATCTGTGCAGCATCATCATCACTGCGCTTAGCTCAGTTGGTTGGGGTGTCACAACTTCAACTTGCTGTCGTTTCAGCGGTCGTGGGCTTGAATCCCACTCCTCCATCTGGCATCTATATGTGTTATCATTCACCTCATTACTCGCGCTCAGGTCTTGGACTCATGTGGGCATCATCAGCAATAAATATAAAAAAACCAAAAATATGTTTATTTGTGAACTTATCTTTTCAAACAGATTAACTGTATAAACACTGTATAATGGTATTTCACTCACCCTTTTCAATTTCGTAATTTTGTGACCTCTACCTTAAGCTATCCAGGAAAGAAAAACTCCAAACTGGATTCCCGGGCAAGACCGGGTGAAATGCTCGTTAATCAATAAATTTATAACGAATTAATTATTAAATTCAAGCTTGCCTTGATATTATCTAGTTTACTTAAAGGCTTTGTTTTACGATTTATTTTAACTCCTAACTAATGAGTGACATCACCCAATAACCCTGCAAATGGGTATAAATAGCAATTTTTTTTCAACCGTCAAGAAATGTGATGGAAACTCTTGTTTTTTAATCGCAATACAATGGTAGGGATCTAACGGTTTAAGGGGAGACAAACATGATATTTTTTCAAAAAAATCAATTTTCTGTTCTCAGGCTGTTATGATAGTTTGAAATTCCCGCTTTCCAATGATACCTAAATCACGTCTCTATGACAACTAGAAGTATTTTTAATATTTTTTTGAAAAATCTATTACATGTATCAAATTATTCACTTTCCGCTCGGAATATTTACAGCAGCGTTATGCTGCGCAAAATAGATTCTGCAACAATTTTTCATAGAATATTGAAATTTCAGAATAAATTTATTCTTCTATAGTTTGTCATGTTGGTATTTATCAACAGCTGACAATACTTGAAAAGGTGTGCTTTGCTTGTTTACTATTTTTTGTGACAATACTAAGCTACAGATTTCAATTAGATTTATACAATAATTTTACACAAACCGTTTTTTTAAAAACGAATATTGTCAGTCAATATCAGTGAAAATGCCTAGATGTGAAGGAAAAGGTTTCAAAAAAAGAAGAGGAGGATTCAATTACAGATCGAGTAGATCATCAGCCAATAATTCTCCAAGATTAGAAGTGGTTGTTGAAGCTGGTCCATCACATTCATCTTCTCACAAAAAAACTCAGTGATAAGTTAGTAGGATATGAGAACTTCAGTGATTTCAAATACTGCATTGTTGATTTGAAACAGTTTTGTGACAAACTTCAAGAAATAGGTGTATGTCGTGCTTGGAAACATAACCTTAGTATTTCCTCAGAAACAATTTCAGGTTTAGCTTGCAAAATTAACATATTTTGCTCATCTTGTTCCAGTGAAGTTGACATGATAAACAGTGCTAAAACAGTGATTCAAGATGAAAATAATTCAGAAAAAACGATATATGATATAAATGCTAGATTGGTTTATGAACTCAGGTCAATTGGGAGAGGTCAAACATCAGCAAAGACTCTTTGTGGAATCATGAACCTCCCTTCTCCACCAGGTCGATACCACAAATATGAATTGTATTTAGGATCTGTCATGGAAAGTGTTTGTAAGAAGTCCATGAAAGATGCTGTTGAAGAAGCTGTTGAGAGGACTGGTAGTAGAGATCTATGTGTTGCTGTAGATGGTTCTTGGCAGAAAAGGGGTCACACCTCTTTGAATGGAATAGAGTCCATGACGTCTGTTGAGACTGGTAAAGCTATTGATATTTCTGTTCTGTCAAAGTATTGTTCATGTCCACAAAAAACACTAATATTCATTTGGACTCATGTAAAGCAAATTATATTGGAACTTCTGGAGGCATGGAAGTTGCTGGGGCATTAAAAAATGTTCCAGAGGTCTCAAAATCTCTACAATGTAAGATATATTGACTATTTTGGGGATGGAGACTCCAAAGCATTCCAGGCTGTTTGTAATGCTCAGCCTTATGGTCCCAATTTTGAAATAAAAAAGCTTGAATGCATGGGCATGTGGAGAAGAGAATGGGCACAAGGTTGAGGAATCTGAAGGCTCAACGAAGGAAGCTTTCTGATGGAAAGCCACTTGGTGGGAAGAATAGACTCACTGATACTGCTATTCAGAAACTACAAATCTATTATGGCTTGGCCATCAAAAGAAATGTTGAGAGTGTGAGTGCAATGCATCAAGCGGTGTAAGCACTTTATTTCCATGTGTCATCAAATAATGATGAACCGAAGTATCAACTGTGCCCTGATACAGATGATACATGGTGTAAATACAGGGTGGCCCAGAAGCAAGGAGATGTTTATGACCACAATTCACATTTTCATCTACCCACAATTGTGATGAATGAGATGAAACCTATATTCAAGGACCTATCTCAGAGGAATCTTTTGGAAAAATGCATTTGAGGAAAGACCCAAAATCCAAATGACAGCCTCAACAATGTTATATGGACTGTTTTGCCAAGAAGGGTTTTTGTGGGTCTTGAAAATTTGTATTTTGGTGTATATGAGGCTATCACAAAATTCAATGATGGCAACAAAGGAAAAATACAGCTATTTGAGGAGATGAAATTTATTCCTGGACATCATATGACAACAGCCTTGCAAAAACTTGATGAAGAAAGGATTCGAAAAAGCGATAAAAAGTTCAACGACCTTGAGAAGAGGATAAGACAGAAAAGGAATTTATCAAGGAGAAGGCTAGAAGACCAGTATGAAGAGGCAGAGGATCCTGAAGCTCCAAGTTACAGTGCTGGGAGTTATTGAATGTGAGTTAATAAAGACCTTTTTCATTTGAGAACACTTTACAATGCATTTCTTTCATTTTCCGAAAATTTTAAAATTTAAACTTCAATGTACTTTTTCTCAGCTCCTATTTGAGATAAACACATGCTTTTTTTAAAAAATGTTCTGCTCTACTGGTATAACAAACTGAATGTGCAGTTTTGAAATACATGCATGCAGAATAAAATAAATAATATATTTAAGAAAAAAAAATTATAAAAAAAGATTGTTTGGAAAAATATTTTTGAAAACTACAAATTTGATCACATCAAAATTTCACACATTCAAATTATAAAGAAAAAGTTGATCTTTCAAACAAAAAAAAAAATTAAGTCTCTATGTTTGATAGTAACTGAGAAAAGGGATAAAATGTTAACATTGAGTTTTGAAAAGATCAACTTTCCAGATGACCTCACCTTTAAACTCGTTCTTATGGCAGTGAAAGTGGTGCTGGGGTATTCCCCTGGGAAATTTTTGAAAACTAATCTCAATAAAATATAATTTTGAGCGATTCGCATGAATCTATTCATTTCGTTGCACATAATGGGTCTAAGTGTATCTTATCTAGTGCTTGTGGGGGGGGGGGGGCTCCTATATATGCCTATGCTCAAGATAGTTTGAAATTGATTAATGATAAGTTTAAAAAAAAGTTAAACGTCTTTTAAATCAGAGGTTTTTAAAATGCTCTATAATATCCTACTACTTGTAACACTTGCAATGCTTCAATTTGATACCTTATGAACAATAATAACGTTACATCCGTTCTGATGTTGTGGTCGACGTCATCGACTACAAAGTGGCACTGTGCATTGATACAATTGAACTTTTGTTAATAACCTAAGTTACGTGATTGCTCTATTTTGTATAGCTCTAGTAGACTACAGGTTTGTTGATGTTCTATAGGTTCGTTGTATGTTCCATTTTATGTCTGCTACTTTCATCTGTTATCTGTTATTCACACCTGTGTTATTTATTTATATAGACAAAATAAGAATGAATGAAAAGATGCAACAGAGTACGTTATCTGGCAACAACTGTTCTCTGGTATGTTACCGAAATATTTATTCTATGATAATTTCCACAATAAGTTTTTAAGGATAGAAAAGAGTGGAAGAAACATAATCGGAACTTGAATTTCAGGATGGATAGCTCAAAGCCATTGTTACATTTTTGATTCATCATATTCGTTCATTATATGGTTTTTGGTATGTTGTCAGTCTTGTCGTGAGGGCAAATCATCCTTGTTATTTATTTGGAGGAATGCTCTCCAAAATTACTTATAAGAGTCCAGATAGAGCTATCCGTTTGATGAATATACGGAATTCCAATATCGTCGATAAGATAAAACCATTGAAACTTTGAGAGAACGAATTAGCCAAATTCCACGAGTGAGAGCATCGCTGCGAATGAAATATCTCCCTGTTGGAGCTTCAGAGCAATGACAGTACAAGCTCATCGGCTCATTTCCGTAGCAAGGCAACGATTCTGCTCTTTTGTTTCAAATTGCGAACGATAGAAAGGCCCTTGACGCAGCGCGGATGAAGATGTATTCGCGAATTATCGGAGATTTATCGAATTTCATAGCACTTGAACGAATTTCTTGTAGGTCACCCCATCCACTTATTCCACCCATCTCAATGGAGGCTCTTTCTTCTTTTCCTCTAAAACCTGGAAAGATAGATTGCTAGGGAGCGATAAAAAGAACATTTTCTCCAGCATTACTTATACCTTAACGCTTTTCAGCTCTACTCTTTCTCCCATCCTTCTCTCAACTTCACCTACATTCATTTCTTTTGCTCAGACAAATTGAGCTCTGGATTAGAGCCGTGTCTCAGGTAATAATGTTGAGTTACTTTATTGTGAATAAGATGTCTCACGTGCATCTTCAATTAATTGACAAGGAAAACTACAATTTGATTCCCCCAACTCTTTTTTTCCATTTCAATAATACTCTGTACGTAAGATTTACAGAAGTTTCGATAGAAAAACTGTATGATGAAGCGACATCATTTTCATTTCTCTGCCTGAATAAGCATCAATGTTCAGAAAGTGTAACACAAGAAGAGTGCTATGAGTAGTAATAGCACTAAATAAATTAGAAAACTTCAGAGTGAAATCATTGTTCAACGCTTTGACCATGTATCGATACATGATCCATCTATTCATGGTCGAAGGTTGAACGATAGGAAAGTAATCACAATTTCTCCGGCTCAGCCTTCCTCTCCCCAAACGGTTCTATAGTTCTATTATTGTGGGGAATCGGGCCACCCCTTCATCACCAAGGCCCCATGGAGACGGCGACAGTCACTTCAGTTGAAACTGTGGAGTATGAACGTTTTTGGAAGAGATGTTCAAGTTTATCGATCCGTAACTTTCACTTGATATTTACTGCTATTCTCCATAGAGCGGATTCATCCTCAATTTATAATTCAAAACAAATTGCATAACCAGTCTTCATGCAATCGTTTTCGCTTGCCATGTTGCAGTCATTGTGCAACAGTCATGCCCAGCTAGGACTCAGGACAGCATGTTATCAAAGATATTGGAATTTGGTTTTCAATATCATACTCTTTGAATATTACTGATCTTTTTATTATGTCATGATTTTTGAAAAAAAGATATAATTTGTTGAAGATATAACAACACGAGAGAATGGAGTCGCCTCAACCCGAATCCTAAATCCTAATGGATTTAGTCGCCTCAACCCGAATCCTAAATCCTAATGGGTAAAACAGCTGTGGCCAATAGGGAAGAAGGTCATCGTGACAAGTGTGACTTTTTCGTTCACAGTCACCCCTCTGTCTGCAGCCAGCTGATTTAACCCCATCTTCGCTTGTTTTTAGTTCAGCCGGCTTGTTATAACTTTTGAGAATCGTTATTTGCTAATCGTTAGTGTCATACAGACCAATTTTAAAATTGTTCATGCTATTTTAGGCTACCGTAATATTGTGATATCATATGGGTGTTTCTTGTTGTATTTCTCTAGTACAACATTTTTAATTATTATGTAAATTTGTAAAAATATCCGGTTATGGTCTCTTCAGCCCACATGCGTCTGGGCCTGTGCATGAGTGATAAGGTGAATGATGTTGCAATGATGTAAACTTCGAAGTGGGCTCGGAAGCATCAGGTGAACGATAACAAAGCAGATAGCGTTATCAGTTTCCACGGAGGTGATTATTTGTATACTGTTGTTTAATAGTTAAGCTTAGGAAACTTCTGTAAGTGTAGTATAGGCCTCTCAATAACCGAATAGAATACACCACAAATTATTTCTTCCCACACCTTGCTATCAGTTCATCGTCACTCACAGATCAAGAATTCTCCTTTCAACCGATAACAGACCGAAGTATCCACTATCTTTCTAGGTGCACGCAATTGATTAGATGTAGCGCAAAGGCTAGTTCGACTCCTACGCCTGATAAGGACAAGGGACAAGACACTGCGACATGCACCGTTACGAGAGAAACGTTGCCGACTATCGGTAGAGGTGCGATAGGTGGGGTGGTGGTGGTAGGTGGCTTGTGCTAGCAGCCAGCCACAGACAAGTATTGGAGTCTTGAAGCCTGTTATGTTGCAGAGTGCAGCCCAGAGACAGAGACCGCGTAGACTAGAGCGCAGACAGTCTCGGTGCAGTCTACGGTGCAAGAACAGCTACTAGTGCCATCGTGTCATCGTGTGCCGTAGTGCTAGTTCTAGGGCCAGGCATGGCCACACCATCTCGTTGCTGGTCGTTCCCAGCCGAGAGCTCGTTAAGCAGGCCTTCACCTGCATTCCACCTTCCGCCACCAAGTGAATGGCCATGTTTATGCTTTTCGCCAACCGCGAATAATATTTCATCGAGTTAAACTATCATAGTACGCACGCGCGCGATCGTTTTTTATACGTACCGCGATGTGTGTTTTGTGCCGGTTTAAGTGTAAGTGCCATCAGTCGACATGCTGGACCAAGCCAACCGTACGCTTTCAGCAGTTCAGGTAATTTCATTGTTTGAATTCCATTCTATTTCTTTTCCCTTGCTGAAGTTTATCCATGTGAGTCTGATACTTCAATTTTCTGAAATCTTCAAGACTATTCTTAAGATGCCCACGTGAGTCTGAGACTTGTGTGTGTTCGATGAGCTGATCTCCTAGGATCTTCAAACTCTAAGATCTTTATTTTTCATTACTGAAATGTCCACATGAGTCTAAGACTCATGGGGTGGATGATAAAAATGAAGTTGGGGATGGTGGACCTACAGTTCTAGGTGTGCTACGAAACAGCAGGTAAGTGATAAGTGAGCAAACGACATGTAGCTGATGGTCATCCTTCCAAGTGCAGTCCCGAGTGATCGTGACTGAAAATCACGTTTGCTCAGACACTGTATTCTGTTTTTTCTTTTAGATTTTCCATAAAATTACAATATAATTGACTGTAAGAAAGGACATTACCTTCCTACTTCACCCTCTGATATGAAACATCATTGGCTCTTAGATTGTTTTCTTCAATCAACATAATATTATATATTTATTATTATCGCAGAACTCTGAATAAATTATCACAAAATATCTTGATTTTTCATTCTTACATTCTTGGATATTTAACATTTAGTGTTATTAATATTTGTACATTATATAATATATTATTTTCGTATCTAATACTGTATCTCCACTGTGTTTCATCATAGCTGATCATATAGTTGATAGTTTATACATGAAAATTGGCGAAATGAAAGTGACTGCACATGAAAAATGATATTCAAATCGTTCAATGCAGTATAAATAAGCTCAAACTGATTGAGTAGTCAGAAAAATTGTCCCAAACAACATGTTATTTGACTATATATTGAGAATCACCTGTAATGTGGTATCACGGAAATGACATTGTTGACAATACAAATGGAAATAGATTATACCTAATAGTAAGATTATATTTCTAGTGTATTGTTCAAGACGAGTAGTCTTTCAAGAGAAAGGTTTGTGATGAAGTGAGGCGCAAGATTGTTGTTCTTGATATCAGTTAAATCATTTTTAGGAATTAGGAAATCAATAATCCAATGTTAAATAATTCAACATAGTTTATTAGTAAGAAAATTCGTAATATGTTATTTTTGCTTTATTGTATTCAAGCCATTACTCTCAAAGAAAATTGGAACTGATAATTGGAAGTGTATTGACTATGGGGTGACACTAGTCAATGACTTCATTTTTCCACATTTTTGACATTCAGAGCGGTAAAAAATCAGTCAAATATAAATCCAACCCAGTTATTAAAGTTTTTGGAATATGGCTCAACATTCAGGAGCAGCAAAGTCCTAACTACAACATTTCATGTATGACATGTCATTAAAAGCCAGCCTATACCTAATTAAAATAGTCGAATATTAAATAGTCACAATTTGCTCATTATTTTGCTAATATTTGAAAATTTCTCTCTGAAGATTGATGCGAGATACAAAACATGCAGTTTGTTTTAAATTGTAGATTATTTTATTTCCCATTAATAAGGTCTGTCTTACTTCCCAGACCAGTAAGTTTGATCGCAGTATCGGAAATACTTAAAGAAAAGCGAAAAATTTGTTCTAACTTTTCGTCATCCGATAAGAAATGTTACTTTCCTCAGAAGTGAATAGGAGACAAATTAATTTGTAAAGGATGAAACAAAGTTATGCTCTTTAATTTGAAACAAATTTCATCTTTCTATTTTTAGTGATTTCCAAGTTGAAAAAATCAAACATAAAATTAAACACTATATCAGATATTTGTTTATCCCACTTGGGTAATCATCAACTATAAGTCCTAAATATTTAATGTGATTAACTCTCTCAATTGAAAAACATTTGCATGAATCATCATACAGTAGAATAATGCAGTTTGAGCACACTTTTCCTGGTTTTGTTGTATCAGTCAGTGAGAGAGCCAAAACTTTTGTTTACCTATATTGAGGGTGAGAACGTGGAAAGATAATTATTAAACCAGAGCATGACTTTCGCATCTTAGACTTGGCTAAATCTAAAAAATTGTTCCAATCTTCACACTGGAAAATACTGGACTATACTTTTGATGTGTTGAAAATATGGGTATTAGCTATCATTTCCATCAGGAATAAATATTTTTGCAGGTTAAATTTGTTCTAGGTTAAGGCCTTGTTCGAGCTAGTTCTACCACTCTATATGCTTTGTGAAAGCGGTTAATCTTCATTATAGATTGGGAACCGAACGTTCTGTTAACTGTGATAAAACGGAATTCAATCGACAACTATAAATTACATTAGCTAGGTAGCTTTATCGTTTTGTGGGTCATCTTTGGTATAATTGGGCTGTGATATTGTGATTTGGAAAATTCAGTACTAAACCAGTTTTATAAAATTTTCTTTGTAAAAAATATTAGGAGGGGGGTGGGGCAGTGCATACATTTAGCCCTTTCAGAGTTGTGGGGGGGGGGGGGGATAAGAAGTGCCTTGCCCCAACAGTCGGCGTCACTGCATGAAAATGTTTTAGAATTATTCTTTTCTGAATTATATTACAGACAAATACTAAATGAATTGTATTATATACCAAATAAAAAAAAATAATGTTGATGTGGAGCATTTTAACTTCCATTTATATCAAGACTTGAGCTGTCTAGTGCAAATTTCTAAATAATATAATTGTTAGTGTAGGTGAGGGTGCTATACTGTTAGAAATTGTTCATTTATCGAGGCTACTATAAGATAATCGTACTTTTTTAGAAGCTTTCTTATGAGAAAATTAGTCGATTTGCGTTCGAACATTCACTAAATCATCGAGTTTCAAATAATGATTTTTACAATGTTCAGATTTAAACATTTAATCAAAACATTTACACCAACTGTGAGCCTGAGCTATCCAATGAAAATAATTTACAATAAGAAATGTAGGTGAGAAACTCCCATGAAGGAATGCCTCCAATTGAAATGGATTTGAATTCATATAATCAACTTCAAGCAAGGCATGTGGCCTATCCATCAGTATGAAACTTGATCATGGTTGAGAATCAAAGATATTGTTTCAGAATTCGCATTACTTCCTACTGTGCGTTAAAGATGAGAGTGCAAATAAGTAGTTCCACTGAATAATATATTGATCAACATTGACTCATTTGAAATATGACTATTACTAATTCAAGAAGTTGAAGTGAGTGCTCTCATCGAAGCGAGTACGATATTCCTACTTGTATACCGGATAAAATTTGTGGTTAGAGCAAAATACTAGTCAGGAAGCAAAATTTGAGTGAATTCAGATTCATGAAGCAATTATATACTGAGTAATTATAATTTACAGTATTATGTATTAAATTTAAAATTCTATTTTGAATAATGCACTAATATCAATGGTCAAAAATGCTAATTGGTCTCTTCTCATTTCTCATTTCTGCTTTTAAAAACAATAAATTCTGAGCCGAAAGTAAAATGAAGTAATAAGTTAATTTTATAAAAATTGATTACTATTTTAAAAATCTTACTAAAAACTGGTCTAATAACTTGAAGTCTTTATTATTGTCATCGATATACAACGCATGAAAAAATGATGATTCAATACAGAATGATGCATTTAGCCAAAACGAAATGAAGCTTAAACAGCATATTCAGGATGCCAACTTTGATAATCTCATGATTTTTGTGACTCCTGATTTTAATGCAAAAAGACTAATCACGTTACTCTCACTACGTTAAGCCTATTTCATTATTATTATGTTATCTACCATCTTAGACTTTGATTTATCAAGTCCTTTGCTAATAAAATAACATCGATACGAAACGAAGATTTTCTTTGAAGATTTCGTTTTGAAGACTCCGAAAGTCAAGTCAGATTAACAATAAATTATTGTATACAATTCTCATTCACAATAGCTGAGCTAGAAGATGTCAAGCGAGATTTCATTTCGAAATTTAATAGTAATTTGAGTTTTGGAATTTAACATTACAGTTTGGTCATCCTTCCTATCTTGAATGTTATTGAGTAGAAAAAATATGGAAAAAACGTAGCAACAGGAAGAGAGCATTCTAACTAGTAACTAGTGAGACCTAGAGAGCATCATTGTAGTTGACATTGTATGTTACAGAAACGTGTGAAACTAAACAAGTCTACAAAAATGGAGTCTATTCAATTTTTTTGCTGAATGGAGTTGAATTACACTTTTTTAAAACTAGTGAGCCCAACGGGCTAGAGACCTCGCTTGCAAACAACTTAATTCGAAAAGGGAAACTCATTTAGGAAGCTTATCATAGAGGAATGTGGTAACGAAAAACGGCTGTTTTGAAGATACTGATTTAGATAAAATTCACAAGACATCTATCACTTGAAGTTCAAGTTCATCATTGCTCTGATATACAGGTTTATTTTCCACAAAAAAGACGTACCGTACTCATAATATCAGGGCAATGGGATTAGTGTATCTATAGAGTAGATATATTATTTACCATATAAAAAACAGCTGTATATATATTCATATTTTGTCAGGGCAATGAAATTAGTATATCAGCTGATAGAGATTCTATAAAAAGCCTGATCGCATTTATTCACCTACAGCTGATGGTAACTCAAAATAGGCTATATTTTGAAATCTATTGAGAATTCCATAAATGGTGAAAACAACTATTTTATATATATTATAGTAATATATAGATATATTAATGAAGGGCTGAGATTCTATTGTCCTTTTATTTCGCTTCAAAAAGGATGAAGGAGTCGGTTAATTTTATTGGCCAACGAACTTGACCTGTCTAAAGATACCAAGAATCTGTGTTTCAAATTTGAAGTTGATTGATAAAGGCGTTCGTAAGTTATCGTGGAACATACAAACACATAACGCCTCGAGCCTCAAGTCAAAAGGAAGAACTCGCTTCCCTCGTTCAATGACATCATCAATACAAACTTTTTATGTACATACAACTCATATCATTCACATACAACTTACAGACAAAAAACTCACAGATCCATATACTACAACTACGCCGTGCTTAATTTACAAAATTTTAGGTGTGGGAACGCTCATTTATTTTTATAAACCACCCTCTCTATTTTCTAATAAGAGAATAACCTAGTTAAACATTACCTCACCCCCACGCCCCACCACGTTAACATCTCAGTGCCTACTCTAAATTTCCTATAAACTTGTTTCGATTTGGACAAACCATTTTGTATGAATTATACAATAACCGAAACCAATATACTTTTCTTGATGAATGGTAAAATAAAAACAAATAATAAAGCTTGCTTAATATTTTTGTTTACGTACAGTACAGTAGTAATAAATACATATCAATACGTAAACAGATGTTTTTGAAGATTTTCTCAAAAACTAGTAAGTCAAGTGCTTATAATCTATCACTTATAATCTGTTACAGCTTGAAATGTAATTTTTTATATTTTACAAAAACATTTCGCCCATCTTAAAAAATGCAGAACAATTTTCATACCTTCATAATAAACTCACTCCTTGAAAAAGAAAGTAAATGCTTAATGACAACAAGCAGAAAAATTTAAAGGTTTAATAGCCGAAATATTAAATTAAACCATTGAACTGTTGCTAGTAACAGTAGCTGTTTTATTTTTAAAATTTAATGAAATTTTAAGGTTTTCATATTTGTTGATTATTAATTAGGTGTAAGCCTACGGTTTTGTAATCTAATATTGTAAGGCAATACCTAGACTGTTGGGAAAATCAGTTGTTTGTTAATTTTTAAAATTGGAAACTACCAAACAATACAAAACTAACTGTAAATAATGAATTATAATGTATATAACGAAATACTTTACCCTACGCTACTGTACTTTATTATTATATGCGAAATTTCGCATGATTATCTGAATAGAAAGCAAGATGAAACAACTTCGGAATAAGATTGGCGCAAACAGTGCATTCCCTAGCGTTCTTGCACTCTTGGGCGGTAAGGGAACGCCGTTCCCTTGCGTTCTCACTGAAATTAACCCCTGCAACTACGTGAGTTCAACAAGGAACCTTGACTATGTTCATTGTATTCTGTATATCAATGAAGTCCATTAACTTCTACAGAAGTTGTATCTCATAAGAAACATACTATTAGTTAGAAGTAATAACAACTTTGAAAAGATTACATTTTTACATTATTCTATCAATGAAATTTGACTTCTATATCAGCGAAACTCCTATCTATATAACCGATTCTAAATATATTTGAATTTCCCAACCTGAGCTGCTTTCCAAACCAAATTGATATTGATTTTGTTATTAAGAAACTTGTTACTTGTTCAAAGTTGGTAATGATAGGAGCAGGAGCAGCTTCGAGAATGAGCTGGTTATTTTCGAAATGATTATCTGATTGATTGTTGACTAAGCGGAAAAGCTCGAGTAATTCAAGAAGGGACTGAGAGCCCTGATGAGGATTCAAATTCACTGAAAAAAAGGAGTGACATTTTAACGTTCGTGTCAAATTGCTCTTGTTCAACGGAACAATTTTGTCTCTCCTCCCAGGCTCCAGTCATTTTCTATCTACTTGAGCTGTGTGACACTCCTCTTCACCTGTTATTACCTCCTCATTACCACTAAACTTCTCAGAAGTTATTAACCTTGAATAACGGCATTCACTGGAACGAATGATAATTAGATTCTGAACCTCTAAATCTTCAATAGAGACCTCTGCGAGTGAAATATCTTCCTACTCGGAAACAATATTTTCATGTGTATTTTTCTCCACCAATATTTAAATACATTCTATGATAATTATTTCAACAAGAATTAGATTCGAGTATTATGACAATTCCTTTGAAAACCAGAATTTAAAGTCTGAAATTTAATTTTTAGTGAGAGAAAACATTCATGGAAAAACATAATCATCCAATCAGGAAGTAGGAATACATTTGAAATGGAAAAATTATGTTCCGTGTAATCAAATTGGATAGTAATCAAAACATTGTGATAAGTA
This sequence comes from Conomelus anceps, assembly GCA_948455865.1. Taxonomy (NCBI): domain Eukaryota; kingdom Metazoa; phylum Arthropoda; class Insecta; order Hemiptera; family Delphacidae; genus Conomelus; species Conomelus anceps. Next base: position 58,870,975 of record OX418217.1, on the reverse strand, counting down.
ATGAGGCCTAAATGTGTCATTATTTCCGTCATTGATTTATTTTATACTCATTGTTATACTGTATAGAAGAAAAATATATTTCACAATTCACAATAAATACAAACATTCAAAATACCTGAGATTTCCGTAACGTTCAAGTGACAGGCATGACGGATATTCGTCAGATAAAGGAAAATATTAATAAATTATTCCTCTACAAGTGACCCTTGACATTAAACTTGTATTATTTCAATGCAAAAATCGAAAAACCATTCAGACTACGTTTTGCGCGACTTTATGGGTCTCTGCGACTTCTGCTACTAGTAGCGACTCAGCAGCGCTACTGATAAGGACGTGAACCTTTCATTCCCACTACATAAGTGAAAAACCATAACATTTCAGATATTTGAATTTTTTTAAATTCTTTCGAATTTAAAGCTCAATGAATTGGTAAAATTAAAAGATTTGATAAAATCCTAAGATTTTATTCTTGGAGAAAAATTTTAGCTGCTAAGCAGGCACTTAGGAAAAGTAGTGAAATATATTCGAGTTTTGAATAATGCGATTATCTGAAAAAAATTTGATCAAAATTTCATGTTTTCAACCGACTTTCATGAAGGAGGAGGTTTTTTTATTTTTTCATGCTCGTACATCAATTACTCAAACACTATTGAAACAATTTAAATATATTTTTTCAAATGATAAAGCATCATTCAGTGGTGGTCTCATTCAAGTTTTGCAAGGTTCAGCTTAGTACTTAGCCCAATACCAAGCCCAAAGTCAACAACATCTTCATTTGAATTTTGTCCGAATAATATAAATATATGCCAAATACTCTACCAGTAGGCTACAATAGAAAAGGTTTCTTGATCATTAACTTTATAAAAATAATTATTTTTAATCTCTTAATTTATTAATTTTTAAGTGCAGCTATAACTATGCAAGGGTATATTCTACTTATAATTATTGAAGAAATTCTCCAAGTTATAAATTTTTCAGTGAAGCTATAACTGTGAAAGGTCTACTTTAAATTATTTGAAACATTCTCTGGAATTATTAATTTTCAATTTAGGTATTCTCTGAAGGGACCCAATTATAAAATGACGAAACAGAAACCATTTCATTTTTATGAAGCATTTCGCTATTATAATTTTCCTCAAAATAATATTCTACTTTCAATGTACAATTTTAGAGTTTTAATTACTTTATCAACTAATTACCATTTCCTAAATCTAACTAATTTTATAGTTAGATTTTTAAATTAAGAAATGTATATTGGCTTATCATACATTTGTTTTTTATTTAATACAAGTAATCCTCTAACTTTGGAGGTGGCACCAAAAATTTTAGGAATTTATGAAAAATAAATTTACGGACTTCATCGTCCATCTCGAAACTGAAGAATACCAACATGTACAGCTGCAGTGCTGCTCACTTTTTCCATTGTGTTCTATTTGCATTATTGTCACTATTTGCGCGAATCATAAAGTTGTGCAGATTCGACAATCAAAACAAGTCGAATACAAAAATATTTTCCGCAACTTTTTGCAGCGCTGCTGAGTCGGCTAATGTGAAGGCGCACTATTTGTATTCAATGTTCTGTTTTTTTTTCACTTTTATTTCTTAAAGTACTTTGTTTTCGTTTTGTTCTATGTTTACTTCTTGTTTCAGGTTTATAAGTGACGAAAACAAATGGTTACCATAGTTTGATTACATTGCGTTTTTTAGAAAATTGTGAGAATTTTAAAATTAGTGAAGTGTTTAGTGTTGTATATTTGGAAAAGTGAACTAGAAATAAGGAGTCGATTATATAACATTTTTGATGACAGTGAAAGTTTTGACGATAGTGAATAGGCTGTATATGAATGGTCAGCTATTGTGAAAGTAAAATGCCAAGAGAAGCCTCAAGAAATGCCAGAGGGAATGGAAAGGATTTTCAGCGATGTTGCGGTAAGTGCTTTTTCATATTCCTTTTACATCTCAAATAAGAAGAGAGTGAGAAAAGTATGATAATAATGCTTTTTTAATCGACATTTCCTAGTATCAAATAGGGTTGATGTATGAAATTGCATTTACATTTATGAAATTGCAATTTTTGTTTTTAAAAATAGGAGGATATATGAGGAGAATCAGTTAAATCATCCTCAAAATACTAGGTTTAGGGGTTATGTATACCCAATACATAGACTTAGTCTACTGGAAAGTGGACCATATCATATGGGGTTGAAAATATTCAATGCGCTCCCCAACCAAATAAAAGAAGTTGATAGTATTAATACATTTAAAAGAGGACTTCGAGAATTTCTAATTGATTTATGCCCTTACAGACCAACTGACTTTCTAGAGCGATGATTTTTTAGTGATGTCTGTTTCTTAGTGTTAACCAGTATAAAACTTTGACGTGTCACATGCTGCTGGAGCGTTGCTCCCTAGCTGCGGTTTTGTTTGACAAACAAACAAAATATAAATATAGATAGCAATATTGATAAAACTTCAATCTTTGGAATAGAAATCACGTGGAATTTAACAATCTGAAGAGCACAACGAAAAAGCCCAACCGAAAGACTCCTTAATGCAGAGAGCAATAAAATACATCCCAATATAGTTGAATTCTGGCAGTCCTGAGGGCTCAATCACTTGAAGAGCGTTATCTCTGATAACTCTCGCTGGCTGCTTCACATGCGGCCACAAGTTCGAATCTAGTTCAGCCTTGGATGTTTTAACCTTGTCATCATTCACCTCATTACCCACGCACAAGTCTCAAACACATGTGGGAATCATCTTACTTGGAGAAATTCTAATACTGAATACTTCCTTTATCTTCAGTACAAGTGAGTAAAAATCATAATTTAAATAGGATGTCACATAAAATGTCACATATGTCAAATACAATGTCAGTTTTGATATTAGATGCTTCACTTGAAATGGACGACTTAGTTGAATAATATGCATTTCACAATAGGTTTTTAAAAAAATATATTTCCACTCGATATAGCTTTACAAATGTTTTTAGATTTTTTATAAATGAAATTGATTTCAATTAATTCAAAGCTAATTTATTGTTTTATTGAGCTATAAGTTTGAAGTTGAACTTGCGTTCGCTGTAAAGGAACTTTGCAGCTGTATGAAAATTATTGTAGTGAAGGAAAGAACTTTCTGGCAAGTTCTCAGGCTACTAATGACAGTCAACCAACTCCTCAACTCCCCAGCTTCTTGCCTTTATGTAGAGTATGTGCTCTCCACTAGAGTCAAAGTAGATGAAAAAGATCTTCCTGTGTTCGGAATATTAATTCAATATGAATAAATCAAACAAACTTCTGTTTTAAAAGCTTCATCAAAACTTCTCACACCATTCTTCCTTAACTTTTCCCTCGCTTTTCCATATTGGTTCTTCATTATAGATCACACAAATATGAATTCATTCTTATACTTCTTGGATAAATTATTGATCTTTTTAGTTCAATTTACAACTCAAACTTTTTTCTTTTATATCTCTATGAGGGAGAATTATCGTGTGTAGAGATTCTCACGTTAAAAAAAAACAAGTTCAGGATTCAAATCCAGGTTGACTAGTTTTAACTTTGGACTAAACCAAATTCCATCGTTTTTCCACTCACTTGAACTGACGAGATGAGTCTCCATTAACCAATAAACAGTGTTGTTTTTCACAAATCACAACGAATTATGTAATTTCAATTAACTATTTTTTCTAGAAAAAAAAGGATTTTTCTACTGATTGGAAGACTAGAATTTGATCAACTTTTTAAACAGGTAGAGTCCTACCTTTCCTGTTGATAAAATAGGAAGAATGAAACTTAAATCTCAAATTGCAAACGATAATTATTTTTGATTTTTTTTTCAATCCACTTCTGCGTTAAAGATCTAAGTGATTCAAAAGCCTTCTCGGCTATACCACTCATCTTCTTCATCAAACACGAGATATAACCGTCAAAGATGGAACAGAATATGAAGCGCAAGGTTATTCGCCCATTCTTGAGGACTAAGAAGTAATTTCTGCCCTCTGTTTCACAGTGCCACTATAATAGCAAGCAGCATTACGTTAAATCCAATACTCAAGGCAATCACAGGGCAAGTAAATATTACAATTTGAAGTCTCAGTTTAGCATTGTTTGAAAGTTTTTTGTTTTCCAATTTTCCAAGTTGAGCCTTGATACTTGAATAGTGACGGCAATCACGGAGAATTATTCTTAGAAATGAATACCTGGAGAACGGACGTCATGGACATTCTTGAGGACATCGTGGTAGCAAAGGAAACATCGTGGTAGCAAAGCAAACATCAATACAATATTCAAATTGCAGAAGAAAGCGTTGCGAATAATCGAAGGATTTAGTGCAAGGCAGTCATGTCGATCTATTTTCAGAAAATTAGGACTGCTTACTTACAATTCCAGCACTGAATTTTTTTGAGATTGCCGTCTGGTTCGCATAGGAACCAGAGTAATTATGACAATAACATAATCGCTCACCCGTATAACACAAGACATGAGACATGCAGAGTCAACACTTCGGTACCCCATGCAGGCTGACTTTGATCGAGAAGGCGCTACACTATTCTGGTATAAAGATTTTAAATTGTTTGCTCAAAGTTTTAAAGGGGTACTGTCAAGACAAATTCATGAAGGTACTCAAGAAAGTTGCTTATGGATGTCTGTTCTTACTCTCTGGCTGACTGTTTTGGGTTTTTTCGGAGACAAAATGTTGAGTAGAATGTATCTGCTTTATAACATATATTTTTATAAATGAACGAATGCTTGATAAATGGATTTAGTTTAAGTGAATTGACGTGTCAATTCATGCGAGCCTAGCTCGATAGCTTAACGTGACTATCAACAAATTTATCTATTTTATTTATGAACGCTTTGACAACGAAACGATTTAGAACACAGTTGTTGAAGAATTGGCTATTGGACCATCGTCTTTTGTCCACATAGAGAAACGATTTTTCTGTATTGATGTTCACATCCCATTTAAAAAATGATTCATGCAATAATTCCCATAAATATGCCATGTGGCATTGACTGCTGTTTAATTGGAGTGATGTCAATGACCTTTATTGCGCCCCCGCATTCAGCGATGACGAAGACGACGACACTCTTGTATCGAGGGTCACATCTGGAATGGAAGAAGCAGCAGCAGCAACTGGCGGCTATTGGCAATAGCATGCAGGTAACTCAATGTCAGATTTACGGCTGAAGAAACGGAAAAGCGAGCCGAACGTACGACGGCCCACGAAAATTAAATCATCCGTTTGCATTACCATCAAGCATCAAGCCCACGTTTCTTGCACGGCTAATTGTTTATTTATTTTCGCGGTCGGCCGCTTTGACAGTGCCGTGTAATTACAGCCACGCCACACTTAGCGACTATTGCACTCTCTTTCTCACACTAGTAACTTTCTCTCTCTCCCACCCTCTCATTTACACACTCTCTCTCACTCACTTCCTTTCTCTCACTCAATCTGTCTGTAGTCATCCAGCTCCCTGCGGTGACTGCTCTCAATTGCATGCTAGTCTTTTCCCGCAACATTGAAGTTACACCCTTGCACCACCGCTGCGATTCTCACTGCAAGAGTAAAATGACAAAACGCAATACTTGCAAAACATGTTTTCGATTCAGACATGCAATTTACAGGCAAATATCATTATCTGGAGCTCGAAATTCCCTACGTAAAACATAGATACAAAAACACACATGTAGGGGTTTCTCTCGCCTTTAGAAGTCATCAGGCTGTCATCAGGCAAAATCTCATCAATCATTGTAGAATACACTGTACACTAAGGAAGTTTTCACAAAAAATTGAAATAATATTTATTTCCTGATGTCAGTTTTGTATTCACTCATTAGAATCTAAGGCGTTGTTTATTATTTGTAAAATATCATCAATTATTGTAAAATACACTGTACACTAAGGAAGTTTTCACAAAAAAATTGAAATAATATTCATTTCCCGATGTCAGTTTTGTATTCACTCATTAGAATCTTTACAAAAATTAAAAACGTTCTAATAAAATATAAATTAATCTATTCATAATTAATGGGTTTTAACTATGTCACAACACAGATACTATTGACTATCATTTCCATTTATTATGATTATCAGATTCACATTAAAAAACTAATTGGATTATGAAATTCGTTCGAATTGAAATGCATTTTTACACGTGAACCACTTTTCGCTTGCATAATCCAATAATATTATTATGTACGGATAGTAGAATATGGTGAATATGGTGAATACGTTGTACTAGTACTATAGTTTAGTCAGTTTTGTTGTGCATATTGTAATTCAAGTTTTATTGGAGCTTGGATTTTATTCTATTCCTTTTTCAGGAGATGCGGAACCGATACTGTATTTATAAGTTTTCGTTCATTCATTTTGAGATTTATTGTCAAAGATTCAAACTTATCAGTAGTCAATGCTGTAAGTAGTGTAATGCTTATTAGTAGTTACTTATAAGTAATTAAAACTTATAAGTAGTTTGCTCTGGTTGAAGCGAGGTTGAGTTATGGAATAAGTTGTTGGGGCCCAACCTATTTCACCCATTTAAGACCATTGATAACTTTGCAGAAATCAATGGTTCGAGCAGTAAAGGGGTGGGTAGGTATGAGCATTCTTTTCCAATTTTCCAAGCCCTAAAATGCTTAACGTTGAGACACTTATTTGTTTTTAAGGTCTTGAATGTGTTTTATGTCATGTCTGGAAACTGTGGTCACACATTATTCAGGGATGTACCTAGTAATCATACCAGAAGAGTAACTCACGATCTACTAAGGCTCCCAAAGTAAAACACCACTTGTTTCCAAAAATCATTTGTATTTCTCGGTCCGAAATTTTTCAATTGTATACCACTGGAAGCAAAGAGGATACAGAACAAGGACACATTTAAGACTTACATTCTAAAGTGGCTCAGAGGTCTCATGCCTGATCACTTAGAGACTCTATTTTCTGTGATAAACTATCAAATTTAAATAATGATTATAATTACTGTGGATAAAACAAGCATTTAGGTGTATTCAATGCTGACATTGGAAATGTGTGAACGGTGAGTCACTGGTAGTGTGAATGTTCCCCCTCTTTTTTCTTCCATTTATCAAGGGTTGTTTTTTCATAAGATATTCACTCCCATTTGCAGGCGAAAGTATGAGTATACTTTCAGCAAGTGGCATGTATTTCAAATTGATTTAGCATTGTAAGCATAATCTTGAAAATTCTTTGTGTATTTATGTATTGGCCAAGAATATTTTTGTACTTTTCATGAATCTTTGGAAATAAATTGAATTTGAATTTGTAATGAATTTGCAATGCAATACGATGGTGTCATGGTGGATACTACTTGATATTTACAGACGAACTGAAATTGGAAAACCAATAATCAGGAGTTTTGGGTGGAGTAAGAATATTGATTGTTTCACAGCTCATCTCTTTGTACATTGAACTTCAACTAACAAAAAAAATTGAGAAACTGGGAATAAAGCAGCAATCTATCCAACAAGGAGAATTAAACTAACCGTAGGACTCTTACGTATTCGTTGCATACCAAAGCCCAAGAGCAAATTAAATGTCTGTAGTATTACATGCTAAAAAGCCGCTTTTCTCTAAAAGATCATTAACCCTGTGTGACAAGAGGGCCGCTTGACCAATAAATATGAAGCGAACCCTGAAACAAGTATTTCGGATCAGATTCTCCGGGTTGGTTTCAGAAGCTGCTGTTGAATTTCATGAGAATAAATGTTGAGATGGATTAAAGTTAATCCTTGTGAGTCCGACCTCATCTCGGGCCGGTTACTGTAACAGTTGAGCTGACGTTGGTGTTCTCTGAAATGTATGCAGCCCTTCACTTATTCAGTAGAAAACAATATGGGAAAGCCAAGTGCTCAATAAGAAAGTGTTACACGAGAATACTATCATGTTTATCACAAAACCATAGGCTTATCTAGGATAACCGAAAGGGGAAGAGGTTACACAACTGGCGGGTCTGGGGGTACGGGGGCCCTCTCCCGGGAAAATCTTGAAAAACAAATCCTCTCAAATCCCATTTCAAGTGATTCTAGGCTCAAGTCCAAGTCTGGAAGTCCTGAATCCATTAATTTGAGCCCACATTATGGTTCAGCGAGAGATGTGCAAGGTAGAGGTGCACTCAACAATGCATGCAGAGCCTGAGATGAATGTAGACTGTCCAACATAGGAGTTCAGATTTGTTTCAGTGGGCTTTATAGGCGTATTCAAAAGTCTTTCAAGGGGATCCATTATGAAACACCATACATTATAATACCCTCCCTCATCCTGCATCCTAAACTTCAAAACTTCAGTTCCCTTCTCACTCACAACAAAACCTATTACAGTAGTTTATTTAAAAAATTTAATTAATCAATGAATTACAAATTATTTATCACATTTGAAGCTGGCCTCACCATTATCTATGTCTAGATCACTTGAAGACTTTGTTTTTAGAATTCTATCAATATCTAACTCTTTATCCTAATCTAACTCTTTAGAATCTCTTTAGAAATATCTTTACTTAATCTAACTCTTTAGAAATATCTAACTCTTTAGTAAATAATGAGTGACATGGTCCAGGACATATCAACTTTTATCTTCAAATCCCAATCAAACTCACAGTTGAAATTTGTGTTTGAAAACATACATGTTTCAATAATTGAATAGTCATAGTTTTATTATTGAATACTCACTATTTTATTGAAAAGCATGAAGGAAAATAATGTCATTGACTTTTATAAATAATTATCACATTTTTAATGTTCTATTATTTCCAAGCTGTGCTCTACAAGATACAAAAGTCATTTGATTTATTTAAATATTGTTTCTATAATATAACAACATATATTAATATTATTTTTTTTTTTTGACAAAATTAAGTATTGGTCTTGTTTAATTCAATCTACTCAACTTATCGCGATAGTAATGTAGAAATATCTCAATTTCCTATGAAAACTGATGCTGTTGTATTTCTTTTAGAAGTGGTGCAAGAAATGGTTGAGAGAATAATAAGCACATGTTATTTGTTAAATTCACATAATATTAACCTTTTAACAATATTTATGAAATGAAAAATGTAATTTTTAAGCTGTTTATAACATTTTTATGGAAAGTAAGTACTTCGTCATGGATACATTCCGTCGAAATGTTCATACTGAAGCATTTAGCTTAGGTCGTTATCTCCTCGCACTAGGGACGGAAATGGGCTAGATTATAGAAAGAGACATTTTGATGTGGAGCTTACCTGCAGACTCGAAAACAAAAGACATTGTAATAATGTGAGACAAGACATTCATAGAAGGTAGCTTCTGAAGGAACTGAGAAAGTGTGCGATCTAAATAGCATGTAAACGTGGCAGTAAATAGGATCAGAGAACAAAGGTTCTTCGAAGACTTTAGGATCGATCAATGTAGGAAGTAGGTTAAGTGAGGGTGACGTTAGAGGAGGGTGATGGTAGTTGCCGAAAGCTTGGTTTCGCCAAAAAGAAGGATGTGCAAGAGAGAGAGAGCATCGAGAGAGAGAGAGAGAGAGAAAGATATTTGGACTAGCGTGTATGGGGTTGAGAGACAAGGATGGGCATGAGGATGAAGATGAGGCGATTTTGAGGAGCTTATGAGGAAGTGAGCTGGGGTTTGAAGAATGGAGCTCGGTGTGACCAGACTGGAAGAGCAGAGAAACAACAGATTGAACGAGCAAGCTTTACATAGAATCAGTCGACTTACTCATGCAAATCCTGAAAAGTGGGAGGCAATACCTGCTCGTACTGCAACATACTCTGAATTTGCCTAAGTAACTAACTATCTCAACTTGGCCAGATCATGGAAATTCGAATAGACTTGGTAATGCGGTGTATAAATAACAAGAAGTGTACCAAACCAGCTGTACAAAGTACCAAGGCAGCTTATCAATGTGAGGAATATACAATTCTTAACCCTAGAAAGGTACTGTGTGTATTTTTTACGCATACATGGGAAATTTTTTCTCCCTACTCTGTCTATTGGTACACCTGCTTCAAACCCAGTCACCAGTTCTTTCTGGCAAGTGAGCTCAGTTGCCTGCGATCAAGATCGAAGTGTTGTGTTGATGCATACGACGTTTATTGGATATTCCAGTTGCATTCTGCCTAATTTTTACTCATCAGTACTTTCAAGAATACTTCCAGGTGCGTAAAGTTTACTCAATAGTAGCTTTAAAGTACTTATTCATATGCGTAAAATATACTCATATGTACTCATACAAGTGTGATTTTTGCTTCACTTATGACATGTACTATTTCAATAAATAGCTGAATCATTCATTTTTTCATGCTCAATGAGACTTTTTTACTTTTTTCAGGTTATTGTACTCATACAAGTGTGATTTTTGCTTCACTTATGACATGTTCTATTTCAATACATAGCTGAATCATTCATTTTTTCATGCTCAATAAGACTTTTTTTACTTTTTTCAGGTTATTGAATGGAAAATGGCAAGAATTTTAGAGACTGAGGAGGAAATTCTGCAAGAACTTCTAGATTCTTCATCAGATCAAGAAGAAGACGATATTCTGGAAGAAGATAGTGCAGGAGAAGATTACGATAGTGATGCTGACACTGAGTATTTTCCTGACAGACCTTCAGGTGTTTTGGATGAATATGAAAACGAATTCCTGGAAAATATTGAAATAGTTGAAGGACACATTTTGAATAAACCACATGATAAATCTCATGAAAACCAAGGGAAAGGGCAAAAGCGGAAGGATACTCAAAGGAAGAAACTTGGAAGAATGAAAAGGAAGAAGGTTCACAGAGGACACGATGACAGAGAGGAAGAAGGACAAGTTGATAGATTTGATAAAGGAGGTGAGGAAGAACTTAGGGATGATGATACAATAGTGAATATGATTGAAGAAAACATGGAGATTATATGGAAAACAAAGCAGATTGATGCATCAAAAGGCAAGCTACCTGCACGAGATATAGTGCATGTTCGACCAGGCCCAACACCACAAGCAAAAAATGTTCTAACACCAGTAAGTTCATTCAAGTTGTTTTTCTCAGAAAACATTCTAAAACAAATTCTCATCAACACAAATAAGGAGATTGCTGTTCAGAGAGAAAATTATGCCAACAAAAATCATTCTTCAATTTCAGATTTAGATATGGAAGAGCTTGATGCCTTTCTGGGCTTATTAGTGTTATCAGCTGCTCTGAAGGACAATCATCTAACAACAACTGTCATGTTTGATACCTCTTACAGTGGAGATCGGTATAAGACAACAACAACTGAAAGGAGGTTCAAATTCTTACTGAACTGCTTGAGGTTTGATGATAAGGAGACAAGAAATGCCAGAAGAAATAATAATAAATTAGCACCAATCTCTGAAATATGGGAAATGTTGATTGAAAACTGCAGGCAAAACTACAAACCTGGGAGTTATTTGACGATTGATGAGCAGCTGGTTGGGTTTAGAGGGAGGTGTCCTTTCAGAATGTACATTCCCTCTAAACCCAACAAATACGGAATGAAAATTGTAATGTGTTGTGATAGTGGAACAAAATACATGATAGATGCTAAACCTTACTTGGGGAAAGGAACCTACCCAAGTAAGGTTGCAGCTGGGACATATTTTGTGGAGGAGCTAACAAAGACTGTGAAGGGATCAAACCATAACATAACAATTGACAATTGGTTCACTAGTGTGGGTTTGATTCAGCGGCTCTTACATGAGTACAAGTTGACAGTTGTTGGAACCATAAAAAAGAACAAGCCTGAACTACCCCCAGAAGCAACAGATAAGAATTTCAACCATCGTGCTGCCCCTTCATCACTCTTCTTCTTCAATGAAGACATGACAGTGGTCTCTTACAAACACAATACAAAGAAACTTGTTCTACTGGCTTCAAGTATGCATGGTGCTTCAGTAATCAACGAAAAAACAAAAAAGCCTGAAATTATTCATACATATAATGAAACAAAAGGTGGAGTGGATTCATTTGATCAAATGTGCCAAAACATGAATCATGGTCGAAAAACAAAAAGATGGCCATTGAGCTTTTTTTTCAACATGATGAACATCTCAACAATAAATGCCTATGTGATTTATGCACACAATTTGTATGCTCGAAATCAGAAACCACTGTCAAGATTGGATTTCATGTTGCAATTACATAAAGATTTGACAGAAGGCTGGCTGCGAACAAGAATTTGTAAGTACCCTAAAATGAACACAAAACTAAGGGAATCAATAATGTCTCTTGTTGGGATGGATAGAGAACCAGCAGTCAACATCAACGAAGATCAACAAGGACCACGCAAGTATTGCTACTTCTGCCATTACTCAAAAAGAAGATTCACTACAACCTACTGTACATGTGGAAAGCCAATCTGTTGGGAACACTCAACTAAATCTTGTCAAGAATGTTTCAAAGCACAAGTCTGATTACTATTATTTTATTGTCATGACTTTTAATATATATTTTTTCATTCCAAACTCATAATAATTGTAAAATAAATTAATAAAGACAAACAAATAAAAAATGAAAGATATACAAGTATATGAAGTAAGATATAATGAATAAATGCAAGTTTCCAACAATGTGCGTAAATTTTACTCATCAGTACTAACAACTGACTTGAAATTAACAGTACCTTTCTAGGGTTAATAAAGTGAAATTTCCTGTTGTGAATAATATTGTAACCATGTTTGAATTTGGACGTGTTTTATTTTTGTATGATCAAAAAGTCATTATAGCATATCAACTCATTCTTGGCAGTTTTATGAATTTGCCCCACGCATGTGGGCTCTACTACAAATATACTATATACTACTACAGAAGGCTAACATTTTTTGTCATGTATGGAGAATGACTTAACTCCTTACAGCCTCTTGGAACTCTATGTCACCAGGGATACGTAGTGGCATAAACATCATTTTTTGTTTCTGCTCACTGCCAAGCGTAAATAATTTGTAAGCAGTTGACAAAATCTACATAGATCGGTAAGCCTATTGGATGTTTTGATTCTAGTCTGAGCAAGTTGTGAAAATATTATTCAAAATCCAATTGGTTATGATATATTATGTGAAGAAAATTTAATCATGTTTCTGGGGACGTCATTTTATCATTAATTTTCTATGATTCTCTTTTATGATACATATCGTTGCTGGATGGAAGGTAATATTTATTTTATTATGGTTTTAAAAAATATTTTCTATATTCTTTGATCTCTCTCCTAATGAACGTCGTCGGATAGGCATATAAATTGTGAGATAACTGCATAATTAGACTATCTTCTGTTTCAAAGTATCATGAGAATACTTCCATCAACATATGCTCATTTTTTTTTTTTTTTTTTTTTTGAGGATGAAGCCCACATAGGTCTGAGACCTGTGCGTGGGTAATGAGTTGGATGATGGTGATTTATGAGTGGCATTGAATGGCATAATTTTTTTATCGGGAGTATATTAAAATATACAGTTGACTGAATATACTGCTGTACAGTGAACCACCTGGTTATAATACCTATATATCTGACTACCCGGTTAAAAGGGATTAAATGAGAAAAAAGTAAAAAATGAGAAAAATACATCTTTGAACCAATGAACATTCAATCCAATTGAATTAAAAGATGAGGTGATAAATTTCCGAGTCGATCTAACTGGTTGGTAGAGGAATACTATAGGTTTGTTGGACTGTGTTCTGTAGAAGACTATTAAACTTATAACAGAGTATCAACTTATAAGCGTTTCATTACAAAATTAGTACAAGCAAATGCTAAGAAAAAGTAAAAAGGTTCTTCTGCCTTGTTGATGATGAATTGAATAGAGCAATAAAAGCACATCATACCTGTATACTTTTGATGGACCAATGTCATTCCATTATTCACAAAGATACAAATAAAGATGCGAATTATTACTTATCTGCGAACATTGAAGACTCTTCTGAAATTATCACAATGCAAGAAGAAGAAATCCAAGTCCTGTCCCCAGCTCACTCTTTGAAAATATAAGTTTCTCAACAGTGAAATATAATCTATTGTGGTTGAACCACAATGTGAGATACGTAGACTATACCGTGCTTTCCACAAATGCCGCAATTTCGATTTTGATAGCCAACCTTTCTTAATTAATTTACTTACCACTGGTTGTAATTTAATCTATTTCGAAGACACACCCGGAAATTTTTTTGAAAATTTTTTTTAGCGATTCTAGACATTTTTTACGCTTTCTTGAATATTGTATTTCAAGTATTGTTGATATCCCAAATTTTTCTTTGTCTCTTGGTCTCTGGCAAGGGGGACTATCACCATGGCCCCCCTCATAACTACGTGACTGGTCTGCCTCTCATTGATTTTCATTTGAGCTTCAATAATTTTTTCGAATTAACACAAATGTCCTATTATTGTTCGAGTGCTTGTGCCATACAAGTGGGATCATCACTTAATCAGAATAATCGTAGTTATCGGAGTTTCCACAAAAAAAGAAGAAAAACAACGACTTAACTCAAATCAACTTTGAATTGTTTGATACAAAACTATTAATGATGAAGATTTACGCCAATTTTCCATAGCACTTTCACAAATAAATATCAACTTGGAACTTAGAAACGAGCTCGTTCTGATTCATTCGACTTCCAATCAGTTCTTATTCACAATAATTGATCAAGTCATTTTGACATTATTGATTGTCATTTAAGATAATCGATTCGTTTTGCGAGTTGATCGAACGGTAAAGTTCGTTTTACTTTTGCGGATATGGGTAGTTGAGCGTTACCAAGTAACTCAGAGCATTGTTGTGGAGGTAAATGAGATAGAGCGAGGAGTGTGGGAAGGGAACAGTCAATAAATCTGATCAGAATGAGAGGATGGCGAGTACGTCCACTGAGGAACCTGATACTGGCCGTGAGTCTACTCCTCTCCACTCCAGAGGGCGTTCACCAGCAACTGCATCCTTCACGTCACAACTGATCCTTGATCGGATAACGTAAAGAAGCTCTGACACCACAATATTTCAATTCGCACAAAAGACACGACTCACTGGTTGGCGAGTATTGGCTGCTCTCACAGGCTCACAGCCAACGGTCTTCCTCTCTACTACAGTTCTGCACACTTCTCACTTGTCAACAGCCTGATTATAGTCGATTGACAGCTGAGATCCTTCTTGACGACTCTTATGGGTCAAGTTTGCTATTTACTCAGTATATGAGGTATCTAGAATAATTCCCACGGATCCCTGGTGTGATCAGAGTGTAGTGATAGTTCTAATCAGTGTGCATGTGCTGTTATTTCACTCTTCTCTGAACGTTAGTATTTGTAATCAGTGTGTATGTATTATTTCACTTTTATCTCACCGTTATTAATATTTTGCTTCAGTGACGAAAGTGAATGACAATGAAAAATTGAGATGACAAAGCATTTCTTTTGCTTCTTGATTTCCCCTACTTTTTCATTATCGAAATTGCTTAAGAAAGCAAGGGATAGTAAATTGAAGTTGATTGTCATAATATCATGTTGATGTAGATGTTGAGTTGAATTATCTTCTCAAATTGATTTTTGAATCTTCGAGCATCAAGCGAAGGAACAAGAAAATAACACCAAAATAATATTATCGACTTGATAAGAGAATAATTAAATTTACACATTTGCAGGCAACTGAAATATTGGATGTGTCAAGCTTCATGAGATATCAATGATAAAAATGTTCAAATTGAAAGCTGAAGTTGGTATTGGAGTTGAATGTAAACTTGGAAAATTGAATTTTCTTCAGCGCTTCAGTAGCCTATAGACTACACGGTAGTGTAGTCAGTTGGGGTGCTTATCTCTGGCTACTCCTACGGTCATGGGTTCGTTTCCTGTACAGCCTGGCATATGTAATTATTACCTAAGCTGAAGTCTCAATTTCATAGGAGCATTAACAGAAAAACCGATTAAGTAATTAAAGATTTTTATGATTCTTCCAAGTCCACTTTCCATATTTTCATAAAACGTGAGAAGTAACTCTGGTACCAGCCCTGGATACGAGAAAACCTAACCTCATGTTGCCTTATATGAGAAATGACATTGCATGATGTGAAGTAAAGAAAAATTTATGATGTAGAAATCATTGATGAGAAAATATGAGTGACGTTTTTCTCCACTCTCAGAGCACATTGAGCACTTTGGTTTTCAAAATAGCAGCCGAATGGCACATTCAGTAGCGCACCCAGGGAGGGGGGGCTTAGGGGGATTTAGCCCCCCCTAAGAACCCGAAGTCTTTAAAAATTTTTTGATAATTTTCAAGGAAATTGACTGTAGGGAGTATATGCTCCCTAGTGTTGAAAAATTTTATGTTTTCACACTTTTCAAGTATAATAATGTCCATAACCAATGGCTTAACATTTGGGGGGGTGGCTCGGGGGCTTAAGTCCCCGTTAGGCCTGAAATCCTTATAAAAATGTTGATAATTTGCATGCGAGTTGACTATGTAATAAGAACGACAGACTGTACATTTCACACTTGTTTTAATAGGATCGCGTAACAATATCGTTACACTATTAAGACATATTTGGAGTGAATTTCGAAGTATATTTTGGGTGGAAATAGAATTTGTAGCCTGGAAAAATTCAATAAATTCGACTAGGCGGCTGGGCTCAGATGATAAAAACGTTTCGTTTTACTCATATCGATCCGACAATCGTGCAATGTAATAAATAAAGGATCTCTAGCTTCTACAACCTCATGGGCCTGTAATATATTTGATGTTACTGTAATAATGTAACATTTTCTTCTGAGGATGAAGCCCAGATAGGTTTGAGACCTGTGCGTGGGTGATGAGTTGGATGATGGTGATTGATGAGTTGGACCTAGGTGAAGTCCGTATTACCGGGAAGTGATTTTATAGCAGAGAACAGAGTCTCTTTTGGTGGCCGATCCTATCGTCCACCCTTACAAAGAGGGCCCAGGAATTTGCAGTTTATATTATCTGACTGAACAGATACCTGCCACGGCTCGCTGCTATCCCTTACCTGAAAAAGGTATACAGGTGTTAGAGAGAAAATTTCGAAAGGAATCTGCCTGATTACAAAAGCTTATTCCTTCGGAAACGCTTCATTACAGAATAACAGAATAGTGGAGCTATCTTTATCAATAAATTAGTTCTCATTCAAAAATCTATAGGCTTCTAGAGCTCTCATTTAGTGGGTGTGAATTGAATACATTCGATTTGAAATGAGCTGAAAATCACATAAAACATTATCTACTTGAGTTATTCTATGAAATACGCAAATGTCTAAAAGAAGGCGTTTTTAAAATTGAAAGTTATAAACTTGGTTGTTGATTGCAAATAACGCACCCAGAGTTCATAAAATCAGAGTTTAAATTGGATCAAACACACAAAAATAGCAATTAGAAAACATCCGTGCAAAATTAAAGTGCTCTGATTCAATAAAATTCGACTTTGTAGAAGAGCGTTCTTGACTATTGAGAACATTCATATTTTATTTCAAAATTGACTTCACAAGTTTTGAAGCAGAAATTGAAATTAATTTCTATGAATTTAATTAATCCACTAGGCCTACAATAATAAAACGTTTTTTCATGATACTTTTGTGATATAATCAGGGATATAATATATCCCATCAAGAGCGGACAGCTATTTATGCAGAGTAGTTCTCTTGGTATTTTTTCCTTCTCTCTCTGTGTGTGTAGCTTTGATTTTTTATAATTATCTTGATTGGT
Organism: Conomelus anceps; assembly: GCA_948455865.1. Classification (NCBI taxonomy): domain Eukaryota; kingdom Metazoa; phylum Arthropoda; class Insecta; order Hemiptera; family Delphacidae; genus Conomelus; species Conomelus anceps. The sequence goes on along the minus strand of OX418217.1, from coordinate 58,853,283 downwards.
TTTCACAAATTCCAAACACTTGATTACATTCCTCTCTTTTCACTTATATTTCTGACATACTTATATATGTGTACGAATTTTTCTTTGTCCTATCCTTTTGGTCGTGTTAGTTCCGTCTTCTTTATACTGTCTCTGAACTCATTATCTTGTGAATTGCAATTTTTTCTATTTTAATAACGACTCTGTGGTTGAGGCGCGCGAGTGTGTGTGTTTGTGTGAACGCCTGGCTTTTTGTCCCTTGTTGAATTTGAATAGAAAAATCATATATGGATAAAAAAATAGCATAAATAATTAATGTCGAGGTACTGGACTCTTTGAAACCTCACAATCAGACCAAATAGGTCTATGTGGAATCATATTATTTCAGTAATGGATAGCTTCAAATTTATTGATGAAGTTATTGATATTTCTATTGTATAATAGATATATTTTTTATAAAATATTTTTTAATTGTTATATTTTCGTAATTTACTGTCTATCCTGGAAATGTGTTATGCATTTTGTAAATTTTAAATGTTGATGAAATTAATTCAAATTTAATTCGAAGATGATTAGTTAATCTCGATTCGCGTTCAGACTGGCATTCACTTCATTACTCACGCACGAGTCTCAGAATGATATGGGCACCATAAAAATTTATGGTAGCAAATCTTGTAGCATGTTCCAGCTAATTTTACATTGATTCGATTGAATTCACACCACCTACATGAAGGCCAAAGAAATTTCTGAATAAATGATGGTTATAACTGTAATCTTCCGCCCTCTTTATTTCTGAAACAAAGCGTTTCTGGACCTGCATTCATTTGAATTTTTTATTATCTTTATGAGAAGATGCTCATGCAGTCTGACAGAATCATCTTGAACTCTTGAAACACTCTATATAGAAAATACAAATGATAAACACATTTTGTTTCCCCATAGCTAATACCCTTTAAAAGGTCAAGTAATGAACCCCCCTCCCTCCTCAAGGAACTTTATCGGGCATCAATCTTGTAGAATGAGGTCTGAAAATCCCAATTTTACCTCCGCCCCAAAATGTTCCTGGTAAGCCCCCTCCGAATTTTTTTATACACAATATTGTTACAGGTTCTATGTCTAAAATAATGCTAGCAACACTTTAATTACGTAGCACTAGTCCGTAATACAACAAAAACTATTTAGCAGCTCACTGGTATGAATTAAACAGGAAAAAGAATTATCTCTATAGTCACTGAGAAAGAATTATCACTATATATAGACACAATATAGAACTGACACAATTTGTTTATCACGACGAATTTTCAAAAACAACTGAACTAATTTACAACTGAACTAATATCATACAATGAAAATTAAATATTATAGAAGAGGAAAGAAAAACAAAAAATGTTTAGAGAATAAATGAAAAAATCAACTAGTATGGTAGTATGAGTAAAATGTTGCAAAATGTTGCGTTTGCCTTAAACAGGTTTTTCAACAATCGAGCAATTTCTACATTTTTCCATCATCTTCTGAATAAATAAATCAAGGAAACTGGAACTTTCTACAATATTCGATAAGACTCCAATAAGACTCTCTAATCAAACAACTAGATAGAACATTCTACTAATTGCCAAGTAAACACCATAAAAGTGTCAAAAGCAGAATAATTAATTGCTCAAAAGTAAACATTTACATAGCAGATAACACCGAGAACCACTGCTTCTTCTTTCTTTCTATTCTCTCCAATTCCATATTCTCTACAATATATTAGTTATTAGAAATAATTTTAGGCTAGTATTCCATAATAGGCTTAGGCTCACATCAGTTGATACTCATACTACCACACTAGTTGATTTTTTCATTTATTCTCTAAACATTTTTTGTTTTTCTTTCCTCTTCTATAATATTTAATTTTCATTGTATGATATAATCATTTCATAATTCATGCAAAATGTAATTGATATTTCATGTTTGCCATAGGTCTTTCAAGACCTGGCAAAGTGAGATTATAACAATCAATCAATCCGCCAGACCAACAATCTGTGTGCGCCCCTGGGCACATTAACTCTGCCTTATCCAAGGTTTAATCGATTAATTTGGCATAGATTACACTCATTCATCAATTTTCCAATTCAATAGCGAGAAGTCAAAATATTCTCAAGCGTTAGAAATGTCTATCAAAGTTTCGCTTATAAAATCATTTTCGTTCCTCGCACTTCTTCAACAAACAAATCCTCCCATATTCCAAATAGATTGAAGAGAAATCAGAGTCTGTTCTATTGTATAATGAACGCATTTCTAATCCCTCCCAAGAAGTGTATCTGTCCGGCGTGGGGTGAGTGGGTGGTGAAGGGGTTGTACGGAAGGATCCAAGGGTCACGAAGGTGGTCCAAAATTATAATCTCGTCGAACCAGTAACAGGAGCCGATTAGTAGTGAGGATAGGCGGCAGGCAGAACCTTTCAACGGAATCATTAATCTCCTCAGCAAGACTTCTCTAGAGGTGAAGGCATAATGATAGGATTAGGCTTGCAATCATAAGGGTGGCCTCAAGGGCCCTTCCATAGGCCTCCTCACAGTGCTCTACAGCGTAGGGCGTACGCTACATTCCCAAATGAATACAATATTGAGTTTAGCCACCACATGTTGATGATAAATGAGCCACTCTAATTGAGATAGAGATTAAACTTACTTATTTTGTAAAACTGATAGTTACAAACCATGCTTTCAAATTTTGAACTACCTGAATCAACCCAGTCTCTTGTTCATGAGGTAATTTGTTACTTCAAATCATTTGTGTCATTCATTATTTTCATCTCTCACCAGTTTATTTAATCAATCACTTCATAATAGTTATGATAAAGTGTTTTCAGACAAAAAATATACCTTAATAATTCGACTTGATCCTTCTTCAATGAGAAGACATATGTTTTAAACTATTGCTTTCCAGACGGAAACATTATAAGTTGGAAATATTAGTATATTATGTTTTTTCTATACTCCAAATAAAATTTCTGTTCCAAAGTTCAAACATCCAGCTTGACTGGAGATTCCATTCAAAGATCACTTTCCATTTTCCAACAGGAAGCATACAAACAGTGAATAATTATTACTCAGCCTTGAAATATTGTGTAAAGTTCATATTGAGATTGATTAATGAAGAGAGTTTTACAGATTTTGTTAAAATGTTTGTACTAAGAATTTATTTTTGTAATTGTCATTAAAATCGATTTATAATATTTTTCCAGATCCTCTTTAGATAATAATTGGCAAAATGATTTTCAATAGTCAAAGAAATGTTAATTACAAAAATAAAATCTTAGTATAAACATTTAAACAAAATCTGTAAAACTCTCTTCATTAATCAGTCTCAATCTATATAAATAAAATTAGAGTTTTGTCTGTACACTTATCAGAATTATATATTTTTTGGTTATTTTTACGTTTTATACATCAAATAAGCCGAAAATAGTCTAATCTCACTTTCTGTCTGTCTGTCTGTCTGTCTGTCTGTCACGGCCCCAAAGGCATTTTACGCGGCCTTCTCCTCAAAAACGAGAGCATCGATCGGGATTTTAGTTATTTATCAGTATTGAAAACCTTTTTGACAATGTCTTTAGCTATAAAAAACTAAATTAACTTTTTTTTTAACAGAATAATAAACGTTTAAAAACCAAGTATTGTGCGATTTTGGATACATTTCTTCAAAGTTTTATTACCACATAAGAATAAGAACAAATCACGTAATTTATCATGATATATCAATCAGCTGTTCTCAAATATAAATGGTGGGCCCTTCGCGGCGTTATTTACGCTGTCTGCAGACTTGTGTAGTCTGAGCATTGCAGTCTTTTAGGAAACATATGTCTGGTGAATCAAAGCTCATCTTATGTTTTATCAATTATTTCTTTGTTGAAAAAAAAACAAAATTTTCTAATTTAAATTTATCAAAACAAAAGTTAACATTTTAGGAAGGTGCGGTTTGTGCTAGGCTCTTGGGAATTCGCCAGGTAGCACTATTATTACCACATAAGAACAAATCACGTAATTCATCATGATATATTAATCATCTGTTCTCAAAAAATATTCTCTCTGATACCTGTCACTGAATTGCTGACGTTCTAAGTTGTTTACTAAGGGCCCGTTCACACGATACAGTTTTTGTGCGGTACAGTAAATTTGCTGTATCAGTTATTTTGCAGTGCTTTCGTTTGCATGTACATTTCATATTGTATGTTCACACAATACTGTTTCGACTGGATCCAGTAAAAAAGCTGTTCTAGCCGATTTCTACATTCGGTTTTGTCTTCGAAAACTGTATCACTAAAATCAGCTGTACCGCAAAATAACTATCCGTATTTGGTGGCACATGTATTGTACCGGTAATGGATATGTTCAAACGATACGCTTATTACGCTGGAAGCAGTCTTCAGATCGTCAGCATTGATCTTCTTCATTGATATTCTTCAGCATTGATCTTCTTATTAGTGAATTCCAGTGTCCAGAAGTGGAAGATATTAATTGTGAAAATTTAATTTCTCTAATATATGAGAGACCCGCCTTGTGGGACAAGACTTAAGATTAATATAAAAATAATGAGAGAAAAATGTGTAGAATATTGAAACCAGAATTTGCGTACTTTGATCAAAATTTAAGAGAAACCTTCAGTAAGAAACTTATTTAAAAAAATCTTACACAAATAAAAAAAAAAATCCTGGACTGGAATAAATAAAACTGAACTGGAAGCGCAATGGTGGGAGTTGCTGGTCTCCTATCGGGCGCCTCCCCAGGTGGCGGGTTGGGGGATGCCTGGTGGTACCGGGGAAATGAAATACCCGAGGTGAACCAAAACCAGCATAGAAACTGCTGCCTTGCAGATGGAGGTCAATGGAAATCCAAAGGCTAGGGGAAGAAAACCCCAATAGAAAATTGACTGCTGCCTTGTAGTTCAGCATTGGTTTGTTAAAGGCTAAGGAAGGAAACCTGAAAAAAATTCCCTGGTCCTCCAGTTTGGGGGTTGGATGTGGGGCTAACTCCCCCACTCCATAAAAAAAACATTTGTTATGGAAGCACAAAATGATAGGAACGGACGGCCCTCAAGGAATTTAGTAAAGGAACAGACGTTTAAACGATCGTTGGATAGGGACCGTTGGCGACATTTACTATTGCAGGCCAAGACCCGTCCTGGGTTGTAGGGCCACTGAAGAAGAAGGAAGCGCAATGGAAGAAGGAGGAGAGCACAGCAATAAGCAGCAAAGCCGGACCGTGTGAACATCACAGTACAGTTGACGCCATACAGTAAAAAAACCGTACCGCAAAAAAACTGTATCGGAGACTAATAGTCTGAATAGACTAATAGGAATAGCTGCTAACAACTTCATGATCGTTGCTATCAAAAAAGCCGAAACATATTTAGTCTTATTTCTAAATATAATCCGTACGAAGGACGGGCACAATAGCTAGTATGAACTAAAACTGAAACTGTTCTTTTATCAACAACACATGGTTGAAGTTTAAAAAATCCCATGTCTGAATCGAATGTTATTTTCAGTGAGACTCTGATGTAACTTTTCAGATGTTACATGCTCACAAATCAAATCACCACGGATTTCCTTCCTGTATTCTTAGCTACTTTAAAAACAATCGTATTTCCGAATACGCTGTCAGCTGTTGAAGTATGTTAGAATTCATTCTGAATGTGTTCTCACTTGAAATAGACCAAATATGATGAATATTTTATGAGTATATCCTGGCAGAAGGATATCAGTCGTTTCCAGAAACATTAGTAGAGTCATCGATTTATCATAATTGTGAATTCAAAGCACGTAGCCAGACTGACTCTTTGCTGGGTTGCAACCGCGCACCCCTCGTCATATGTTTGAACAAAACCTGCGCTTTTCTTTCCCGTTAAACTACATTCGGGAAATTCTTCATTTCTACCGCTTGACTGAGCAGTGGACTTCATTCACCTAAACCTGATGTTCATATAAACTATTAGTGTATATTTATAGCTATTGTTAGCTACGGATAGTGCATACAGCGAGTACTCATTTCAAAATAGTTCAAGATTATTGAAGCTGATTTTGAAAGGCCTTGTAAGCAAACATGCTTTTCCATTATTTCTCAAACCCACTAAAGTTCAGCAAGTTGATAGAAATTCATCGCAATAGGTAGGTTATAGGTTAGGTTGTTTGTAAGAGGTGTAAAGCTTGACTGTTGGGTACTTTCCCCAGAGTAGCTTTTTGTGGGATGTTTCCACCCTAATCTGTGATAAGTAATTAACGGATAAATTAATTAACATTCCAAATTCGATATCACCGAGATATTTCTTTTAATTCTACTTCGACTCATATTTCTTAAGAGATCTCGAATAAGAAATAATGTCTCATCTCATTAGATTAGAATCTGAAGAAGTGAAGAAGAAGAATATCATTTGGTGCGACAATATCATTAAACAGCAGTCGTGTCTTGATTAGAACCTTCCAAGTACGTATATGCCAAGTATGGTATAGCATTATGTTTCTCATTGATAAAAGTACTCACTCTTTAAAAAATTGTAAGAGAAGAATAATTTTATTATCAATTATTGAAAGGTTTTTGTTCATAACGTTTAATTTAGTCTTAGTGCATTTTGGCAAATGTCCTTTAAATAATAATGCATGTTTTCAATTAAAAGTTCTCTATTTTAGTTCAACGTCAGTAACAATCAAATTAGCAGGCTATTCAATCAGTAATAATGCAATATTGAAATAATGGAGAATGAATTGAGAATAACTAATTCACAGAGGATGTCAGTGTAGTCTAGTAGTCTAGTCGGTGTCCAACCACGGAAGATCGACGATTCGACTCTCGGCTGCTGGCATTGACTGAATATTTTTTGAATCCCTTTAGCTGTCACTTCAGTTGTCGATGTCCGTAGTAGTAGAGGTTTTCAGCATAATGCATTATGGAAATATATTATTGAAAGGTATTCCGAGATTTATCTTCAAGATCAACAAGATTTATCTTGTAAACTTTTGACAATTTAATAAAACTTCACATTTCCCTAAATAACTTGGAGTGAAATGAGAATAATAAAAAGGTGCTTATACATCTCAAGTCAATAGTACGTTATAGGTTATTTCCAGTAACACCTTAAAGCTTAGCCATCTATGCTTTACCTATTTTTACGGATTCTATCACTAAAATTAATGCTGAAAGATGTAAGAATAAAACTAGAACTTTATTTACACAATCACAGATTTATCACACGAGAAACAACACAAATATATACAGATTTATTCACTGAAAACGTCCAATTACTTTAAAGGACGATTAGTTCTTCTAAAATAAATGTCATATCAGTTACAGGCCAATCTCTAACAATTTATCAATAACGATATTTAATAACTGGAATAATTGAATAATAACAGTCCACTTACTCTCAGTATTGTCAGCACTCACTATTTTCACAGTCCTTTTTATAACATAGTGTTACGAACGCAAACAAGCAATTATTTATGCACTTGTTCTATTTATATCATTCTATTGTTTTCATGGCTGGACGTGACTTCGACCGATCTTCATCCGATCTTCATTCTCTTGCACTTCACATGTCTTTGTCACTCTTATTCTTCAAGTCTGCAACTCTCTCACTCAATTGATTTCTCGAGACTTCTCATGATTTCTTCAGACTTCTTGAACAATCGAGATCATGTTCCATGGCCTTCTCGAAGCGTCTGGTGATTCCATTTCTTAGAATTATGACAACTATCTTGTATATAAAGGAGCTCACGTGAACCATTGAGTTGAGTTTTACAAAAGCTTGCGTGACAGTTAGTAAACAAACCTGTGTGACAGATTGTATTACAGATCTTGTGGGAGAGACAATCCAGTGCCATTGGAGTAAACAGTGCTTTATTCAGTCTTTAGACAGTGTCAAGTGCCGAGACAAGTGTTTACTGTTTATGCAGCTTACTAATAGTTTAAAGACGTTGTGTTAAGTGATATTATTTGGGACTGTCAAATAAAGAATTGGACTGTGTTTTTGTAAGTGATTAGTTGCTCTTTCTATAATTTCTTTTTGCATTATTGTACAGTTTGTTGGACTCTTGTCTCTTTTATTATTGATCAGCCTGTAATTAATTATTCATGTGTACAGTTTATTGGACTCTTGTTTCTTTTATTATTGATCAGCCTGTAATTACTTATTCATTAATTCTTGTAAATAATTACTGAAAATAAGTATTAGCTTGTCATTTGATGATCTGTTTTTATTTAATTAATTTAACTTACAATTAATTTGTGTAAATAGACTGATTTGTGTAAATAAAGTGCAAGTGTGAACTTTAGTGTTGCCAGCCTTATTTTAGACATTAGAACCCGTAACAATATGTTGTAGATTGAATGTAATTTCACTCACAAAGACAAATTCTTATCGCGAATACACAGTCTTCTAATTACCAATCGAAAATAGTTGTCACTGTTACTGGAGCTGCCACTAAGTACTCTATACAGTACATGGTGTTCACTCACGTGTATTGTATTGCCACTGTCAACTCTAAGCGGCTCGTTGACTAGTCACATCTCAACCCAAGACTGACTGGCCATGGCTGTAAGCGGTATTTATATACTTCACGGAAGTTTCTAGCCCATTCCGTTAAATTCGAGAGTTTACCATTCCTTCTTTTTCGTTCTACCAACTTCTACTAAACATTATATCCTTCCATGGAAATATTATGCTGCCAAATCTGATCAAACTATAATAAATGTGTTCGAAATATGACAAATGTGATCGAAATCAGCTTCTTATCCTCAATGTTTAACAGTCTCTGAGCTTTTTCAGAACAATCTGGTAAGTTAATAACAATATTATGCGAGCTCTCATGGGTTCCACTCTCAGGTTGAGACATTAATATTCTGTATCAAAATGAGAGGTCAATTCAGTACTGACATTTCTGAATTTCATTCACTAATTTATTTAAAATCTCATTCAGTGCTCTATTGTTTTTAATGTTTTAACTATCTGTAAGCTCAATGACAATGACGAAACGAAATAGTGATTGATGACCGCTATAAAGTGTCACTTTCGATCAATGTTTGGAGCGTTTGGGGGCCTTATCTTCCATGGCTTGCGGAAATAGAAATACATGCGGCAGGAGGAATGTGGTTCATATCTCGCCCTTTATGTATGTATACGGTACAACGTACAAGCAAACAATGTACTAATGAAGTGTTGAGCAAACATGCGAAACCTATGTGGGAGGAACGGTGCAATCTTGTCGTCAACAGTAAACAACGTACAATGAATGCTTCAGTAGAGGGGTCCCCAGCCACAGCTAGGCCTACTGCTCGAACTCATTTAAGCGCAACAGTGGATCTTTCGCTTTTCATCTTCTTATTAAGACAGCTACATTTCATAATTTGATGATATTTTCTGCTACTATTCCAATGAAGCCGTTGGTTCGTGCACTCATCACGCTCATACTCAGGTCATTCAGGAGCTGATTAACCTAGCTATTGCTATTGAATGGAGACTGAATTTCTTCTTGCAGTAAAGGTTTATCTGGATTCAATGTACATGTTGGAAAGCAACTGAGTGAATCTGAATGCGAAATTTCATTTGAAATTCCAATTCCATGTAATTTCATTTCCTCTCTCAGCCAGCTAATTTCTATGACTTTTGAAGAAAGCTCACTCGTGAAACTTAAAATTTGACTATTACGTTTTGGCTAGAGAAAATATTTGGTCGCCAAAATCTCATAGCCAAAATAAATCTTCAATTAATTGTATTATTCATTTTTATTTAAACCTTGATCATTGATTGCCTCTTGTGAAAGCAATTCAGATCTAATGAATGAAACTTCAAATTTCAAGTCGTGAGTCTACGCTTGGATTGATGGGCGCGGCAAACTGGCTCACAATTCATTTTCACTAAATGAGTGGTTCGGATCTCCCTCTAGCTGTGAAAATCACATTTAAGCCTTTACAAGATACCTGAAAAATTTTGTTTACATTATTGCTGTAATTTTTAGTAACAGTGGACGTGTTCTTCATTATCATGCTATTATATCACTACGAGTTTCAAGTCTGTCGTATGCATTCATGTCAATCATGAAAATAAAACGATACTACGGAATATCCAAAGAATCGACGAATTCAATAATAAAAATAATAATTATAATTATAATAATAATATTATGTGTTAATGCAACCTCCCTACTAACCCTGCTTGGCTTGCTATTCAGCTGCTTCGGTTTCAATAAAAATTATTTATATGCTTCTCGATTCATAAAAAATGCATATTGGCAGTTCTTGAAAAAAAGTTTGCCTCCTCTTCTTCTTCTTCTTCTTCTTCTTCTTCTTCTTCTTCTTCTTCTTCTTCTTCTTCTTCTTCTTCTTCTTCTTCTTCTTCTTCGTCTTCGTTAACAGATCTCATAATAACATAAACAGATCTCATAATAGCCTATATCACGCATCATTATTTTCTCACTGTTTTTTTTTCAATTCGACGATTTAAAATAGGCTAATTTAAGAAAAGATTTCAACACAATCAAAAATGTCAACAGACGTCTCAAACACAGTCAACGCTTGCGCTGTAGAATAATAAAGCTGATAATTGGGCTGATAATCAGCCTTTGTTATTTTCAATGTTTTCATTTTCACTAGCCTAAACTAGCCTGGAGCCTTTAATGGAAATCTGATTTACATCATAATTTCTTTTGTTTTTTGAGGATGAAGCCCACATAGGTCTGAGACCTGCGCTGCGTGGGTAATGAGTTGGATGATGGTGATTGATGAGTTGGACCTACAGTTTTAGGTGGGTTCCGAACCGCCGGGAAGTGATTTTACAGCAGAGAACAGTGTCTCTTTTGCTGGCCAATCTAATCGGTCACCGTTACAAACAGGACCTACGAGAAGGCAGCTTATTTCTATCTGATTGAAGAGATACCTGCTACGGCTCGCAGCTATCACTTCCTCATATTATTTCTATCACTTCCTCATATTATAAATTCGGGATGCTGAGACCAGTTGTCAACTTGGAATGTATGTTTATTGTTCCATTGTGCAGTCACTGCTCATGTACGGAATTGTCGGATGGGGTGGAGCCTGTACTGTACATATCAACCCCCTAAAAACAGTGCAGAAGCTTATAATAAAGATCATCACAAAGAAGTCAACCCGCTATCCCTCGGAGCTTCTGTTTAGTAATTTTAAAGTATTGGATCCCAGACAGCTGTATGCAAAGGAAGTAGCATCTAGGTTGTACAAAGACAAATCTGCCTTCCAGAATAGGAATCACCACCACAACACCAGATACAGGCATCTCCTCATATCAAACAGGGCAGACAAGGCTCTCTATCAAAGACTCTTCAATCATCTAGCACCAATAATCTACAACTTGATTCCTGAAAACATTAAAGCAATAGGACATATAAAAAAAATCAAGCAACAGCTTCATAACTGGCTGATAAATATTGACAGACAGCAATGACAGCATGTAGAGAGGATTTTTTCAAACAATGATTATGATGGAAACTTGTAATTTTTAAAACTGACCAATCCTTAATCCTATATCCTATTTTCAACTATCAACTAAACCTCTTTTTTCCTCTACTAACACCTACTCTAGAACATGGCGTGCCATAGTGGGGTAGGATGATTTCCAAAATATATGTTTCATCTATTATTTGTATATCATTACCTGAAAATAATTATTGAACCACTTGGTTAAAATTCTTTGTATTGTATATTGAAAAATGGAAATAAATTATTATTTATTATATTTATTTGTTTATTTATTTTTTTATTCGATCCCAAAACTAAAAAATGAATAGCGATCTCACTTGGACGTAACAATATAATTATATTGGAACCCACCTAAAACTGTAGGTCCAACTCATCAATCACCGTCATCCAACTCATTACCCACGCACATGTCTCAGACCTATGTGGGCTTCATCCTCAAAAGAAAAAGAAAAAAATATTGTTAGGGGAGAACGGGCAGTAATTTTCAGCATAATTACTGCTGTGTCAATATTATCATCCGTTTACCATTAAGCAGCATGTTTTTTGCCAATCCCTGTACTCTCCTCGCCTTGCAGTTTATCTGTGACACCTTTAGAATGTTTACTTAGAATTTTTTGTAATGTTCTCATCTTGGCAATTAAAGTGGACTCGATAGATGGAGAATATCCTATCTGTTTTTTTTAGAAATTGATAGACCATTATAGAGCCTTCTCCATCTTTCTCAAACATTAAACATTTATAAAAGGCAGAAGCTTCCATAAATGTGAGTCAATTGTGATTCAATCGTTAATGCGATAATTGGCAGTGACAGTTACCGTTTCCGCTCATACTAACCGTATCACCAGTGAGCGCTAATACAAACTGTGTTATATGATCTTTCAATGTGTTGAGTGATAATATAATATAATAATAATAATATAATATAATATAATATTTATTTGCCAAAAAAAAAAAAAAAAAAAAAACGATACAAGAAAATATTTAAATGTACATTATATCTTATACTTGGCACAGCTAGCAAAGTGAACACTTGTGCGCCAGCTGCGAGTTCATCATAGACATACAAATACAAAAAACAAAATACAAAAAATACAACAAATGTATAGCTTTCGGTTAACCAATGACACGAAACATTTCATGTCACAAAAACAGATCTCATCTTCTCATAGACAATAACAGGATATAATAATAATTTGACCAATAAATACCAATAAAACAATTAATACCAATACAATACCCAGAATATAGCAATATATCAATAAATAATTAGACGGTATAGACAATATTTATATAATAATTAATTTTTTTGTGCTTTAGGTAAAGTGAAATAAATATTATGTTTAACCCAGGTGAATATTTCTGTTTTGAGAGACTTCGTAATCTTTTGATAGATAAATTTTATAGGGATTTTGTTTGAAACTATGTTACAAAGGTAGTTAAATTGATGTTTACAGACTGTCAGTCTTGCAAAGTTGACATTGAAAGTGTTTGACACTGCTGGACGAGTTTCATAAGGAATATTTCTGGTTACAAGATTACTGTTATTCTTATTCAGGTACAGAACAATTTTCAATACATACATCTGCCTTAGGGTTGGAACGTCTAACTCATCAAAAATCTTTCTGCTAGAGTAACGCCTTGGTCTACCCAAAGCCGCTCTTATCAAATGTTTCTGTAATGAGAATGTCTTATTAAAATGTGAATCAAATGCTCCACCCCATGCTTCAATTGCATACTGGAACAATGAGTGGGCATAAGCAAAATAAATCATTCTAATTATATTGATGTCTTTCAATTTATTAAGTTTATAGAAATTATAAATTAAAAATTTAAGTTTCGATGCTAAATAATTTAAGTGGGAATCCCATCTTAAATGACTGTATACGCAGTATATTGTGACAGATTACTATCCAGGCTCTTTAACAGTCTATACAGTGACTCGTAAGTGCTTGTAGTGTTTCAACTGTCATGTTTTTAGACGCTTTTCATTGAATTACTGGAAAGTTTAACTTAACAGTTATTATTCAATATTTGATTGGCCTCCTACCAGTTAGTGATTGATTTTTGTACAGCTAATTTTTATTAGCTGAACTTTATCGATTTATCTGTTTCTTATTGATTTCTTTTGTGTACGGCATTACTGATTAGTGCGAGTTGTCGGTAATTTGTGTTAATAAAGTGTGAGTGTTAATTTGAAGTATTTCCAGCTTTATTTTAGAGATAGAACCCGTAACAATATCACGTTTCAAGAGTCTAGAATCTTTCTTTCAAGCGCTAGGTCACGCATGGACGGACAACGGCGCGAATCAAATAAGACCCCTCTCGGGTCCTTAATAAATGACAACTTCCCATTATCCTACTCTTCCTCGAAATCAAAAGATAGAGAGAGATTGACCATGAATGGAATTGGTAGGGATTTAGGTATCTGTAAGACAGTGATAGCTTATAGTCGTTTTAATAAAAGATTATAATTATTGTAATTTTCAAAAGTTGATTTTTCAGATTTCTACTTATTGTACAATCAGCGTTCAACAGAGCTCGATCGAATCTTAGTTCAAATAAATATTAGTTTAGACAGTTTGTGCGTTTACGCTAAACCCAGCTCAGTTGAATCTTGAATGAGCATACGAATCCTTAATTGAACTAGACTTAATTTATTGAACATTGAATCATTGAAGCTTTTCAGTTTATCAATAGATCAATTCAAAATCATTGAACCAAAATTGGTACAATGTCATTGTTCAATGTTCAAGTTCTGTAGTTTATCAATAATACAAGCGTGTTCTCATTGTGATAGTTCAAATGTTATGAATTGATATACAGTAGTAGCAAACAGATGAAAATTGTTGAGTATTTCTTCTTCAAGATAATGAATATTCCTAGACAAAATTATCACTTTGATTATTCATTTACTTGATATGATTTGGTAATATAATTTATACATGGCATAGTGTCGTACGTGTCATGATGTCTCCTATAATCGTCATAATATGTTAATCAATAATATATTGAAATCGTGTCGGAAGCTGAGCGCTGAATGTAGCTGAATGTGTGATCCTGCTGCATTAAACGATTAGCACTTGAGTTGATCAGTTGCAGTGAAAGTTGAGCTGAGCCGTCTGCGTCTGGGCGCTGGACACTGGACAGTTCCTGTTTGCTTGTCACAGCGGTGGCATAGCATGCTGTGTCCGAGGTCGGCACAAAAGCTGTGCAATAAATAAACGTCTGTTGTCGGCATTTCAACTCTATCCGGCATTTACAGCCGCGAACAGGTGAAAATATCTGGCACATTACCAAATTGTGGCTTATTTATTATTCGCCTGCAACCCAACCAACCTGCCGTACCTGCCCTCTTCTAGTGATTGTCAGCTTGGCCGAATATGAAGTTGAGTCGACTAACAGGGCTCTCACTGCTGATGGAATAATCGCGCTCGACTCTGGGTTACAACACTTTTTGTCAGCTACATTGCATCCAAGCTGGAAGCATATTATATTCACAGCATAGATAGCATTTCCTGATCTTTCTCTCTACCATTCGTATTTTCACTATCAGTAATTTTTTTGTATTCTGCTCTTTACAAAATGTTTATTATTTTTACTACTTTTATATTAGAATAGTCAATGCAGGCTTTCAGGCTTCGTGTGTTCCAATAGATCAATATTACAATAGATCTATTCGTCTATTTTGATTATTAATCTATAATGAAAATAAAATACTTGGTATGGAAAATGAACTCGAACAAAAACCACAGGAAACCTTGTATAAAATTTAGAAACTTGAAATAGGTAAATTAATTGAGCCTGCTTCCACTATTAAAAGACTTTCAAGAAACCTGTATAAGAACTAAGGAGTCTATAAGGAATCTAAAAGAGCTGTAGAGGAATCCTTATATCCTTTTGTAAAATCAAGAAGCCAGATAGATAAGAAATTATTAGTAACCTGCTTCCTCTATTACGAAACTGCCAAGCATTTGTCTCAATGTGGAAATTATTAGCGAATTTGTATTTATAAGTTTGTATATTTTGCCGAACATTAAACAAGTCATATCATGCTACCATTAATTTATCAATAGATATCATAGATTTCTCGTGATCTACAGTAATATTTTGATCTGCTGTTTCTATCCTAGGCTCAAACAAATATTAATTAGTCTATCAATAGATTGTTACTTGTGAATCTCATTAGCCGATAACAGGTCACTGTGGGTACGAGATGCTTTGCCAGACACTTTGATCGAATTGAAATCAGGAGTAGTTGGTGTTGAAATATAATAATGTATTGTCAATTTTTATTCCATACAATGAATTTAATCTTCTAAAATCCTGGCTAGCCAAAGCCAAAGCTTGATCAACACTTAAAAAAATACTATATCCTATCAACAATTTCCATGCTGGTGATTCATAGCATGTACTATTGTAATCTGAATTCCTACCACCAATTGTGAAGCAACTAGTAGCTAGAAAACATTGACCAAGAAATCCTTAAAAAGCGTGTAAAGATAATTATCTTCCATTTTGTGCAAACTGCGATACTCGACTATAATTTGCATGAGTTGGATTCGATGATATAATATTAGTGACTCCGACTGTGCTCGACCAATAAATCTGAGCACAAATTCCCTTGTTATTTCAACCACACATTATCAGCACCAGTACAGGTAGAATGTTGGCAGCGTAGTTGAGCTTATCTTACCTTCAACACAGAAAACCCTCTATCCGGAAACATTCCCATTTTATACTCTCTTTTCTCTCCCGACGAAGGCTACCCTTTGAACAACAGTACCATCATACTACCCTTGCTGATAATGGTTTTCTCCAACGCTAAGCACTGCATTTACCGACCACAAACTGCAAATTATAACTCCGAGCGAAGATCTTCTTGTGAATTTATTAGAATCTCTTTATGCATTACTATTTCTTGCACAATTTGAAAGTCTTGACAAGAATTTCAATCATTTTGGCATTCCATGAAAAGGTTCCTCACATTTAATATGGCAGGAAATTTTCGTTTAGTCTTAAAATTCTTCAAATCATTTCAGGCAGAACACTGGAACTCGACTCAATTTAGAAGAAACTGCAAGATAGTTTATCATGAGGCAAGTACAAATAATGTTAAAAATCATGAGATCATTCTACAGTGTCCAGTATTGCAGTGGTATAATTGCCAGTTTTTGAAACGAAATCAAATTGATTCAATACATGAGCTCTAAAATTTCATTCACGTAATGTGTTTCGCACTCAAGGTTTTCTACATAGATTTGTATAATTGAAATGAGAAAAAGTTGAATACTCAATTGCACGTTAAACAGTTGTACATTGGACTATTTAACCGTCTTGCTTATGAAACAAAGAAACATAATATATATTCACGTGTGGAATATTCAAACTGGATTTATTCAGTGTGATTTATTTATTTATAATAAAATTATTGATTTATTTATTG
Source organism: Conomelus anceps (assembly GCA_948455865.1). NCBI lineage: Eukaryota > Metazoa > Arthropoda > Insecta > Hemiptera > Delphacidae > Conomelus > Conomelus anceps. The sequence goes on along the minus strand of OX418217.1, from coordinate 58,836,372 downwards.
TGACAAACCTACAACGAATGTGAAGGCGCAACAGACTCAAGATTGTAGATTGACTCTTTATCATTTCATCCTTTTCCCGTTTTATGGGGATGGATCACACTCGTACCTCTTCAAACATTTCTTCAAATATTTCGTTATGATTATTGCATTCTTCGAGATAACGAGTTCAAGATAAATAAGAAAAGATAAACAAGAAACTAGTTCAAATAGGGACTTTATTAGCTGTGCTATGAAACCTTGTTAATAAAGCTAGGCGTTCTGAGAAACACAGATACTGTAGCACTTCATTTAATGAACAATCAACAGATGGAACAACTTGTTTCAAGAATTAGTACAAAACATGTTACTGTAAACAATAATTTCATTAGTGTTCTCACTACACTCTCATATTCTACCAACACCTAGTATTTATTCTGTAGATGTAGAATTTTGTAGGATAGGTGCACGGATGAATCTGAAAAAATGTAAAATATACCCTTTATTCATCTGTAGTAGGCATACATTAGTACAATTAAATTGTACTGTAATACATCATATCAGCTATGAACCATCAACTATGGAGTTAAGGCGATCCGAGCTCGAACTGTCGATAATAAAGTAATGAAGAAATCTATCATACAATCAATACCGTAATCCCTTTATATTAATACTCTAATAATCCCTTCAATATTATGTTGTTTTTTTAATGGGAGGCTTTTCTTGTAAGAATTTCTGAAGTGAAAATTCATTGAGTCTTTAAGTGAACGGGGAATTACTGAGATTAAATAATTACTGTAATCAAACTTTTCTCATTCTTTTCATTTTTGAAACCATTTGATGATATAAATTAAAGTATATAAAGCATTCGTTTCCATTTAATTTTGAATAATAACACAAAGATTCATCCACATTGCTGGCCCGCAAAAGAAAGCAAAACAAATACAGGTGTGAATTGAAAATTATATTTCCACCTCAAGCAGATTGGAGACAATGTTTTTCTGCGGTGAATGTGAGAGTTTTATTACTGTTTCCTCAGCCGCATCCATGATTCTACTTGTAACCGACCCAGGAATCTTGGATATTTCAATTCTTACTCAAGTGGGATTTGCTGATTATGAGCTCATTCTCTACGTTTTCTTGTTGCCTAGGTGAACTGCACGTGAATGCCTCAACAGAATCCGGTTTCATTCTTTGAATATGACTACATCAGTGTAACAAGTGCATAATCTTGAGAACGTCAGTTAAAAAGCTGGCTGAAGCGGGTGTGACCGGCCGGCCCATTCAATTCACAGTTATTGAACTTATCTCTTGATTTTAGAGTGGCCTTAACAACTCAGAAATATCCTCTACTTGCTGCAATCCGAACTGGCTGTTAAATTACCTATTCAAATGCACATGTAGGTATTTCGTTTCAGCGTTTAAGTGGACTGGGCAACTTTTGTCATGTTCAGGTGTCTCAAAGTCTGAATCGATGAAGCATAATATATTATTATTTATGATCATAGTTACTGATATTTTATTCGTTCAGCAGCTCTCTCTGAGAAATTAATCTTGTTTTGAATCTTGTGATTTTCGAAAAAAGAATGAGAAACACCAATGACCGCTTCAATCGGATTTATTGGTTTTCCAACAGAAAGCTGAGATTGAATTCCAATAATTGGAATGAAACTGCTTAAAGTAATCGCTAATTAATATTTGGTTGTCAGCAAAGAGTCGTTAACTATTATTCGTTGGGGCGAACGTATGCCTGAGTGGAGGGAGGAATGAATATTGTAAAGGGGTGTTGGGGGTCCTCTAACATAGAATTTTTAGTGAACTATACCTTTTAAATAACGCTTTTCAGATCTACAATGAAGACTTAGGTCTAAAAAAAGAAAATTAATATGGATTTTAAATTAAGATACAAAATTACTTGACAGAAAAAATTAGATTCAGTGGGTCAGTCTGATGAAGGGGGAATGACTAATGATGTGTTGGTGGTTGGGGCATGAAAGGGGTGCTCGGTGGTACTCCTTGGGAAATTTCTGAGAAATAATCCCTCCAAAACCACAAAATGAGCGATTCTTTATATGGAATCCGCTTTATTTCCCTTGTCCAGAGAGCCAATTAAAGTAGATCTGAGAAGTTGAGGACATCAAAATTGAAAGTCCTGAAGTGGTTCAAACAAATCTATTGTAAAACTGGTTTCAAAAATGAATAATAAGTCGAAAAGTTCGGACTTGGAAGATTTCAGGCTACATCATTCTGGCAGATCATTTGTCTTCTTCAGATTCTCATTTTCTGCAGTCTTATATTTCCAGTCAAAGTAAAGTTGAAAATGAATATAACTTGAAAAATTCATTTATAAGTAAATTTCATCTTTTTCAACTTCATGAAATAATACCAAGGTTTATTAGAATTTCTGCGTGAGCGATCTTTATCCTTGATGCTCTCCATATTCACGCCATTGTTCAGGTGAAAATAAATAATAAAGTTCCATGGACATATTTATTTCCATAGAACGTTCATTATCCCCATTTTAAATTACAATGACATCAAGATACAATGTCGCACAATTCTCAAATCTTGCTCCAGAATTCTGGTGTACAAAAGAGTCTCAAGTGACCAGTATTGTATCGGTACAATACTTGTAAAAAAATGGAATATGGAATGGAACTTCAGATTCAATAAATGGATGAAGTAGTAATAATATTGACAGTTAATCTTGACGAAATCATATATGAATCCAGGCCTAACTAAAGAAGTGAATCTCTGTACTGTTTTGTCTGCTAACAAATATCCATTTTTGAACATATTACATGAGAGGGACAAGAACATTGAACATAAACTTTGGTACAGGGGGCATAAACAATAACCATAAATATCGGGGGAACGTGTCCCCCCGTAGGTTACTACAAAAATATGGTACCAGGGTGGTGACGCTCAAGCTTGTTATAATCGAGTGCTCACTACTCCACTAATTCCCCTAGAATTTCTTTCTAGCTTATTTTTTTAGAGATGCCTTCTTATATTTGATTGCCTAAGAATATTAGTTTGTCTTCAGCAATGTTATCCAGTTGCTTGCAAGTATTAGGCCTAATTTCTCTCTTTTATAATAATCCGTACCACAAGTACTCTGCTGAGAAAAAATGTCATAATCATTTTATTTATTCTTGTAGTACATTTCCACAGCTGAAAAAAAAATTATCCTCATGGAACACAGTCTTTAATCCAAATGGGCAGATTTGAAGTAGTAGCCTATTGAAAGTGTCATTCGTTTTCAATTCGTGACATAAGCTTTTAAGAAGCTATTTCAAACTCAAGAATATTGGCAATGAGACGTTCCTCTGATGGATGCATCTTTTTGTTCTTACAACAATTACTGTATCCAAAGATAGTTCGACTTAGTTTAGATCTATAGTTTTGACTTTCACAACAATGTCAATTCCAAATGTCATAACTTCTGGTAATAATTTTTTTCAGTCAGATGATGCCTACATGAGTCTGAGACTTGAACATGGGTAATGAGGTGATGATGACAAGGTGAAAACCTGCAAGGCTGAACGAGTGGCGGAACGAGAAGGAGCCAGCCGGAATATTATCAGAGATAACGATAACACTGACAGCGCCCTCTACTGATAGCGCCACTAGAATTGTAAATTGACTTGAAAATAGTTGTAGTTATAACTAGGTATATTTACCTTGAAATACTCACTAGTTACTAGAAAATAATTGTGTGGCAAGTGAATCATATACGGAAGTATCTCATTGCAATTAATTTATAGAAAACGTTTTCTTAAGTGATATATCTGTAAAATTTATACCATTAATTCCAACCTCATTGAATTAGAGATTATTCATGTCTCAACATCATTTCTTTGGTCTATTATAATAGTTCCTATACCGCTATACTATCTAACACTCAATCAGATAGTTCAAGAATGTGGAATGAGTTCTCGCGCGACTGATTGTGTCAATAATATCCTGAGGCAAATTTCTTCCAACTTTTTTTCATAATTATAGGTTAAACTATATTTGGCGCACCGTTTGAAATTAACTTCCCAGTTTAAACTCCATTGTTAATCTCTCGTGAAAGTTTAGTATTAAATTGCCAAGGAATTAAGGTTGAGTCTGACCATAAACCGGTGCCATAAATAGATAATCACTAATCACTCTCACTACAAAGAAATTTAATATCAAAACCCGATATTTTTGATGTGGCATTATTGGACTATTCCATTTCTCCATTAATTCCAGAAAAGATCACTGACAGAGATGTTCACATGAATATGAAAGGCAGAATACAATTGATTGATAATTAATTATCAATTACATCATAAGCAGAACGTCAATAATTATTGGGATACCGAATTTGAGAATTATATTCCATATTTCGATCTTTGTAGTTTTTGTAATGTTCACATTGACTTGTTGAGATTTATATCAATAAATAATGTGAATACGTAATATTGCAAAAACTGAATCAGAATTTTAATAATGAATTCTAAACAATGAACAATGTTTTCCAGAATCGTGGACTGATAAGTATTAATTGAGTGTTTATCATCGCTCACAATTATTCTCATTTCAAACATTCGTTAGAATTCAAATTGAATTTGATGAAAACAATAATTGATAAAAGTTTGTATTCGACAGACCTTAAAATAATAATAATAATAATAATAACAATGATAGAACTGCTTGTGAAATCTAAACTTTGACTATAAACGATTATAAAGAGATTAAAGTCACATTTTGTTCAACCTACTAAATCCAACACATGATTTATAATTTTTCCGCACTTGTTTAAGAGAGGAACTATGAGCGGTGAGTGCCCTATTTTGGTTTTTCTTTTCTATCGATGAGAGCTCAACTTGCTGTGTTACTCGAAAAGTCCATTATAAATCTTAAAATAAATTTTAATTGTCTCCAAATAAGTAATTGCTTTGTAAAAGCATTAATTTGGAATTCAGTTTATCTTTATCTAATAGAAAAATTCCCAAACCCATCTCATGGTATTCTTTATTGCATCCAACCCTATCCTACTGCTCTAAACAGAAATTAAAATTATTCAGAGCTCAATATAGTGAATTACATCTCCTTGTTTACTACTTTCTGAATATCTGATGAATGAATAGAACATATCCTATTTATAGTGTGTTTGTGCATTGACATTGGCGAAATCCTTCATAAATGTTCACATTCCTCTTGATATTGAATTTGACTTTTCTTTCTAGCTGATATAAAAGTAAATCAATATTTTCAACTTGAAATAGGTAATTTGCACGTTTTTATTGTAAAAAAGCTCACCAGACATAATAAAGACTAGTGCAATGTATTAAAAGTGACTTTGATTTCTCTACGACCCCCACCATAAAAAACTATTACTAGACAATGAACGAAATGTCAGTGAACACTTCACTGTCACTAAACAATGAACGAAATGCATTTGTGGTATTGAAACAAACCATGCTGAACCTGTTCAGACTATGTTGCAGGCTATGTTACAGAATTGAATTTCATATCATACCTGTGTGTAGATAATTAGCAATCACCTTTAAGTAATAAATTACTCTGAATTGCAACTCCGTTTATGTTCGATGAGAGTTGAGCAATGCAGAAGTTCAATGTCTTTCTTTCACTTTTGAATGGCTCTCACAATGCGCTGTTGGTATGCAGCAGAGCTAGATGCAAGGATACTGACACATGAGCATAATTTAAAACAGATAATTCCCTTTTTAATGCTGAGATATCCTGCTTGCTCTGTTTTGCACCTGCAGTATTTTGCATTGCACTATTAACAATAGTTTTTATGACGTTGCTTTGAAAATAAATTGATTAAATTACGGGGTGCCATTAAATATGCAATCAGATTACCAACCAAACTTCAAAAATATAGATAAAAATTCTTAGTAACCTAGATTCTCTATGTCAAGAATTTCCTACATTCAATCTTTAAAACGTTTTGTTTATTCGACCGGGAAGCACGCAAACTTTCAAAAAAAAGTAAAGCAGTAGAGCTGGGAAGAGATGACCGTTGATTTCAAATGGTTAGGTTTTAGACTTTATCTATTCTTGGTAGAATTTGAGTTATCTTTTAATAGTTATCACTAGCAGGCCTACTGCAAGATAATAGAGAAGAAGTGTTGAAAACCAGCACTTTTCCTAATAGGCACTAAGGCGCATTTTTTCAGTTACTTAACATTTTATCTTACTACTACCACATTTACCTGTTACTTTTTGTACAGGAATTAAAAAAAATATTGCATTGTTATTTTTTAGAGACAAAAGGAAATTCTTCTTATGGTTGAAGGTGCGTTGTCACTAATGTTAAACTATTTATAGATAGATATCCATTAAAGAAACTGCATAACATAAATAAATAGCAACCAAACTTTAATAAATGTTTTGATGTGTTCCGCAAGAGCGTCATTGGTGTCATATTCTCTGTAATGTAAGCGACAAGAAAAATGCATATTTAATTGGCGCATCAACATGTATCTAGTTAGCCTATTCATTATTTATTAAGTGTTTTAAGTGAATCACGTTTGTTTATACCTACAGGGTACAGGGTTTCTTTAAGTAGGTGGGTTCTTTCAAGTTTTAAAAACTATGGTTCCACGAACATAGCTTAGTGTTAAAAAGCCGTGGTATATCACACCATTCTGATGAAAACTTCATGTGAAAACTTCAGCTCTCAAGTATCAAATTACAAGGGATTTTTTTTTCTTTTCGCCAAGGCATTACTAGCAATTCACGGATGTATGACGCTTAAACCGCTCAAGGGCTTCTTTTTCATTAGGACTATGGCAGAATCTTTCTCTTTCTTTGTATTGTCATCCACTTTGACCAGATAGGCCTAAGCTTGAAATGGAACTTGAATTCTGATGTAAAGCTCCTGCCTCTCATCTCGCGAAAAATGGGAAAAATGTGATATTAATTTTCCTGTAGTCAGTACAATCGCGACAGGACATTGTCATTCTATATTTATACTTGTGTGGTAACAAATTCTATTTTGGTAAGTGAGATTAGTTTTTCCGGTCATATGCGTAAAGCCCATAGATTGTATCAAATTAAAATAATTTGTTCTATTCATTAAGTGAAGAAATTCATTGGTTGATTTTTTTATTGTATTGACTGCTCAAAAGTCCGTTCTGCTAAACATTATTTATTCAATAGGGGAATAGCCCGCGTCTATTGTGTCGAATAATCAATGAAACTGCAAGAAAATTATGTAATTGCTTTGTATGACCAGGCCTATAGTTATGTATGTAGTACCGTTGGCCTATAACTGTATTTCCGATTGAAATTCGGTAAGATAATAATAAAGTGAACTACATGGTCAGTCATGGAAAAGCACAATCATACATTTTTTGAAGCTTACATCACAATACCCTGTTTGGTAACGATGAAGTCAGCAGCTAAACTCTCTAAGCTGACTGATGATTGCCATCAGATTTATGATCGAAAATCGAACACGATGGAAGGGAGTAGCAGCGGCTCTGATAAAATGGAATAGTTCGTCCGCAAACGATGTCTTCCAAAAACGATAAGAAGAGATTAGCTTTACCCCAAGAAGCAACAAAGACTGCTCTGCTTTCTTGGTTCCTTCTGAGTTAAAAATGATTCTGATTTTATCGCTATGTCATGTGTATTCCCATCTCAGGAGAAATGTCTCCAAAAATACCTGTTTTTTCACTGATTAGTAGTTGTGAATCAAAAAATGATGGATTCGAATGTGCATTCTAATATATTGTTGTCTTTTTAGATAATATCAAATTACTATCAAACTTTACTTCGAAATCCAAATAAACCACATCTCTTTAGGCCAATCAGAAAGCATTGAATCCCCAGAGAAAACAAGAATAACCAAATTTATTATGGAATACGGAACAGAAAATCACAACATAGTTCTCTAAGTTAAAGATAAGTACCGTATTACAAGAAAAATAGTGCTTGTTTTCGACACTCAGCTCCAGTTAAGCTAGCCTAATAAAAATTTATTCTTGATGAAATGGAACTAAGACTATTATATACTATACTATTACTATACTATTATATACACAGCATGCAGCTTAGTGAATAGTGATAAGAGCAAGAGAACTCATTTTTCTCAACATCTTGCAATTTAAATAACAAAACTTTTCGCTTATTGAAGTACATTTTCATTTGATATTCTTTGCTTGAATTAACAAACCTCCGGTTCTCCACAAGGTGTAAGCATTTTCCGATGCTATCAAGATTTCTCCAATTATTTATATACCGTACAGTAGAACTCCTCATATCCGGCCTCGGTTTATCCGACCACTTCTTGGAAGCGGCCATTACGTTATGTTATTCAAAAAGTGGAACGACTATGCCTTCAAAAAAACAATGGACAAGAAAGTTCAGCAGAAAATGACGGACTATTTTTAAGCCTAATAATCTACAAAGCCTTATTGTGAGCAATTTTTACCTCCATCTTTATTCAACATTATTTTATGTTATCTGAATTCATAATATTTTTATGTTAATTACTTGACTACTTTTTCCTATAAATAAATTTTACAAACATGTGAGTTTTTCTAAAAAATAATCCCAAAAGAGATTTAAATACTACTTTTGGCTACACTATTAATTATTAATTACACATTATTATTACAGTTTTGGTCTGAGGAGTTGATCCCTGTTTTTTCGGTGCGGGAGCGGGCGGCGGTAGTAGGGGGTAGTAGGCTCATGCTCTACTCCTAATTTGAAAACTACGGCCAGAGACAAACAGGTTTTCTGCGTTTCAAATAGCATGCACAATTATGTCATTGCAACGCACAGTAGCAGAGAGTTGGAGAAGGGCAAGAATCGGCCAGGGATCAACTCGTCAGACCCCAACTTTAGGTATGAATTATCTTTTTATAATAGGTTGGCCAAATCGTTATCCGGCTTGGGGCTCGGTCCCGTGGTGGCCGGATATGAGGAGTTCTACTGTAGTATCAAAGTAGCCAAATAATAGATTTTTTGGGGGCAAGGTTGTTTTGAAGTAGGTCTTGTCTTCTGAAATTCAAAAGATGAATAGTTTTTGTGACTGTTTTATACAAATCACTCGAAATTTATAGAAACGAAATTTTTTTACAATTTCCTATCAAAGGTTGATAAAATCAATTAAAAGATAAGACATTTCTATTCTTACAGACTGAATAAGAAACTACTTACGAAGTAACTTCGGTCACATGCACTACAATATCATGCCTAAATTTATTATGTATCATAACACACAAATTAGCTTTTCGTACAGCTCATATGCAATGCAATGCAATTTCAGCAAGATGATAATGAGAAGGGATAGTTATCATTCACTCCGATATAGACTCCGAGATTACTCACCCTCAGTTCAGCGACCACATTGGGACTTTGACTATGCTTGATGCTTGCTTGTTTGCTAGGAGAAGACAAGAAAATTGGTTTACGTGATGTCCCTACCGATCAAGTGAGTGGCAGAAGTTTCCTAGATCTTCAAGATTAGTCAAGCAAGGAGTGGAACTGAAACATGTGACCTCCAAATATTCTCTACATGGGTAACATGCACGTAATTGAATTATAAATAAGTTTATGAAATTTAAAATTCAACCTATTGATATAAAAGCTAAATACAACTGATTGATTGACTCATTCATCGCTGTCTCTCGCATATTAATGAAAAGTTTTGAAATTTCCCTCAAAATACGCCTAAATTTGCCATTTTCCTAGCGTTTTTTAGCGCTCTCATGTATTGCGTACTGAAAACTTTGAAATTCTAGTGAAAACTCCCCCTCTTTTCGGTTAGCATAAATACTCGTATGTCCTACCGGGGGTCCAGAAGGGCGGAGTCCCCTGGCTAGAAGGCGAGCGAAGTAATTTCAAATCTAAATTTCAAAGGTTAGGATTTCTCATATTTTTTTAGAAGACAATTATTCCGGAACAAGATAAAAAGTTTTAATTACAGCGTCAATTTAAAATAATTTTCCTGGAGGCTGGATATCAGCCTTAGGTGACCTATCAATCTGAACTAATATGGTTTTCAGTAATTATAGAATTTCTCCAACTTTACAACTACCACCAACAATGAAAGTAACATATTTGAATGAGCCACTAAAAGCTAATAGTTTATAGCTAATGTGCCATTCTTAGACTATTCTGGATTGTAAGCCATAATTGTGTTGCGGTCTTCTGTAAATCCTGGCAATCATTGAAGCTATTGAATTTTAATTCGGCTCCAATTTGAGCTGACAAAAACCCTCTAAACTCAATTTCTTATTTGTCTTGTTTTATTGCAAATTTAGTATTTTTCAAGAATGATAATTGCACAATTTTGGAAGAATTCCATAGACTGAGAAAAGTGCCAAGATATTGCCGTTTTTTCAATATAGTGGAAAAAGCACAGGGGTAGGGACGACGGAAACTTGGGGTCCTTTTTTTGTAGATTACGTCTTGGAGAATCCAGTTAAGGAGTATAAGACAAGTCAGATCAACAATTATACACTAGATAACGGTACCATAATTACTCTATCAATTAGTTGAGGTGAGGCTTAATTTTGATGTGAAAGGAACTCTTGTACACTATAAAAAGCTTTATTAACTAAATAGTTTTTCAATTGATTTTAAATATTTCTATATTTTCAAGACTCTTCAAAAACTGCGGTAGCTTGTTGTAGAGTTTCCTACCAATATAACTAGGTTTTTGTTTAAATAAGCTACTATTGTGACTCACCAAGTGATAATCTCCTCGGCTTCTTGTATTATAATCATGTGTATCAAAACTTTGGTTAATATCATTTGTTTTTACATATAAAGTAGCTTCATACACATATAAGCAGGGTACAGTTAGGACACTCTATCGAGGTTTTGTTTTGATGAATTACCCCGTACTAAGATAGCATACCTAATATGTGACAGTAAGAGCCCATGGTAAGCTGTAAAAAGTACTTTTTGTCATACAATCTAGCGAGCTGTCGCAGGACAAATACCCCAGATGAAATTTTACGACATATTTTCTCAATGTATGGCGCCCAGGTCAATCGTCTATTCAACAAAACTCCTAGAAGTGATATTTTTCTTCCTGGTCTAATTGATTATCGTTTACAAACACGTTTATAGCCCTGTCTTCTTTTGAATTATGCTTGTTTTTGAATTGAAGGTATTGGCATTTTTCACTATTTATTGTTAATTTCAACTGATTTAAGAATTGGACAATGGACTGCACACCTATATGGGCATTATTTATAAATTATTTCTAAATTATCTAGAATGAAATTGCTGAATATGAGTGATGTATCGTCAGCAAATAAGAGGGCTCTACCACTAATTAATTCTTTAGGTAAACGGTTGACATATAACAAAAAAAGCAATGGACCTAGTATTGACCCCTGAGGCACTCCAGCTTGGACCTCCAATTTATTGCATTTATTCTTTACTATACTACTCCCAACTACTGTAGTTAGTTCTATTCATTGTTTTTCCCCAGTAAGATAAGATTCAAACCATTTCAGCTCAACTCCATTTACACCTACATTTTGCAGTATTTCCAATAAAGTTCTTAGCTTTTCATCATCCTGAACAATAACATCCAAGAATATTATTTTACAACTACCTGATTCAACACATGCTGGACTCCTCTAGCGGCTGGACTATTTCTAAACAATAATGTGATTAAAATATAAATCAGCTTTCAATGAAGAGAGAGAGAAAGAGAATTGAATTGAATTGCTACCTTTATTTTATCCTAGGAGGGCGGAGTTGAGGCGCAGCCGGCCCCCTCTTGCACTCAACCCTCCGATACAATTAATATAAGAAAAGAAAAGAAAAAAGAAGAAAAAGAAGAGAGAGTGTGAGTGAGTGAAACGAGGGGTTGCTTTGCTGAAAACAGATTGTATGCAAAATTGTAGACGATCTATATTAAATTCTTCTCCGTTCGCTTCAAAATGATCAAAATATGGTTGGAGGCATCCTTTATTGAACTTGCGTTGAGTGATAAAATATAGGAGTTTTATATGAAGCCTCATGTTCAGGCAGTGAAATATTTTATTATCCATCGATATACATTCCGATTCACAGACATATTTTCTCCTTAGTAACATGCTCAATAATTTCCTAATAAAATACATCGAGTACTTCATGTCATTTTTTACTTTTTTTTGGAATGCTTCCACCCTATTTTTTAGTTTTAGGGGCCTTATCTTTTTTTGATGACGCAGATGATTTATCCTTGAATAATGTTTTAGCTCGATCGTTGGGCATATGGTCGTACCTACTGATTAGCAATAGTGACGAATTGGCTGCATCTTCTGTTTCATCAAAAATTCTGTTTCTGTGTACCACCTCACCAAGAATCAACTCTTCATCTGTTTTGTCAACTTTGTAAAGATGCAATTTAAAACTGTTCAGGTTGTCATCCTTTTCTTTTTCACCTGGTAAAAGATGGACAAAATAAAATGATGTGGATAAAACTTCAATATTTATAATATATCGAAATGTTAAAACTTGATCCAATGCCTTGCTGCTTAAAAATTAAAATGACAAATCAGGGTTGAAGCAAACCATTTCTGTATCAGATAAAGACTCTTTATTTCAATAGCTATAGTGATAGATTACATTTATTAATTAATCCGTCCAGGAATACAATAAAATAAAGAAGCAAAGGTTTTTTTAGCTGAACATGTTATCACTGGAAGTGTACACCTCTAATATTGAAGTACTGTAGTACTGTATGTAAGCGCATTACGGCTTGTTAACATCCATTGTAAGTAGGCCCATCCTCATATTGGAACATTGAAATCGAAAGTTCATAGCTTGATTTTGATTTTTGAGCTCACCTTTGCGGAAGCCTACTGACTTAGCAGAAACCAATGTGTTTGAAGGAGCTGATAACTATATTTTTCATCAGTAGACTACAGAAATGACCGCCCATAACCCATCACACATGACGGGCCTCTGAATACAGTTTAAAAATCCAATAAAAATATAACCTTTTAGAAGCTGCAATCCCTCAATTGCTGGCTAAGCATTTCTTATCTTGTAGGGTTCAGGTACTATTAGGATCCTGTTAGGGTGATATTACATTGAGTATGAGCTCTATTGTCTGAACTGTTCTAATGTCTGTAGAGAACTACAAACAGGTCGGCTGTATTTTGATTTCTCAGCCTATCGTTGGTATTCGAAGTTTCAAAGTTTTTATTATTTCAAGTCTCTTATTAAATATGGCGATGAAAATGAAAAAATAGCAGACTATCAAATGACTCAATGAAAGTGTATAGGATCAAAATAATTTCTCACATTTTTGTGTGGGTAAATTGTCATTCTTCATTGAATGTGATCTATCACACTAGCACTCTAATACTTGGCAGCTTAATAGTCTCTATATAAAACTTCTTGGCATGATTATAATATATATATATATATATATATATATATATATATATTGATAAAATTATTTTTTTTAATGTTTCCACCCTCTTTTTTAGTTTTAGGGGTCTTGTCTCTTTTTGATGATGCAGTTGATTTTCCACTATTAAAATTCCCACAAGTGTTGGATTATGATTAATATATAATATTCTATTCTATAAATCTTTATAAATGTATATTTATGAAGTTTTTATAATAATGTAGATTTGTAATCATTATAATATTATATTCTGACTGTTCAAGGTTACAACTGAAAAATGGAACTATGTTTCAAGTCACTTACCGGCCAAGGGATTCCTAACTAGAAACAGTCTTCTATTGAATTTCGAAGCAGTTTCTAAGAATAAAGAGAGCGTAATGTGGTCGAACACTGGTGAGATCTGGTCGATTTTGTTCTGCCAGTAGATTCGACAGTTATTCTTATTCACCTTTATCATTGATTTTTGCAGAGCACTGTACAAGTCACTGATTACGGGTTGTTTTGGTCTCTCGATTGACAGATTTATTGCACTAACTATTGGGCAATCGATACCTCTCAAAAACTCTATGACTTCAATCTTTTCACCAATTTCATCGTAATCTTCTTTTGCTCTGTCTGTTACATTTGAAACACAGTTAGAATATATAGATTGAAATTGTATCCGAAATATAAATGCAACCTCAGAAAAAAATACTAATGAGTAATAGGTTAGAATAAATTCCAGTTTCAGGTATAGAGTGTTTAAGCTCATTAAGGAGCCTAACTTTATTTGCAACTACTGTAAGTACTGAATCCTATTGGATTATTAATGTAGCAAGAAGAGCTAGAAAACAAGTTTCAATGATTATTACAATCTAAAATCAAGATAATATCAATCGGCGAAAGCAAGGGGTATATGGAACAAGGTAATTTCTACGAGAAACTGTGGGCAGGAGCATAGGCGTGCGCAGGGTGTGATAAGTGTGGGTGCCAGGGCCGATTTTCGCACCCCTTTTCTTTCCAAGAAAAAACGTGAAACAATTTTCTTTTTAATTTTTTTTTATTGGTTTTTGAATATAACCTGTAAAAATTTATTTTAATCCTGAAGAAGACAAAGGAATTTTGTCGAAATATAGATTTATTTTATCTATAAATTTTGTTCTATGTCATAACCATATAACAATAAATTATGGAACCGCCTCAAAAACATCATTTAGAAGTAAACTACTTGATGTATATGAAAAATTCACCCCCATCAAAATCTATTTAGGATAGGCATTTAAATAAATAATCACATAGAACATGACTGTCGGATACTATTATTTTACATGATTTTTATCATAGATTTTAGTGACAACTAACAAGTAACAATGCAAGAAAAAAGAAATGGGATAGGAAGAGTGTATCTGAATCTCAAGTTTGTAATACTACACTATAAAGCCATCCGTCGGTTGAAGGTGACATTTTCTTTTAAACTCTTCAATCACAACTTCCGGATCAGTATTCACAGCAAGGTCTTGCTTTTGGACATACAGCTTGTTACTGGTATTGATACAAATTTTAACATGAGCTTTTTGAAGTTGGAAAATTTGTTTTTCTTTTGTGTTTGGACAGTCGGTCTAACCAATCAGGAACATTCGAAGGAGGAAAGCTTTTACTTCATTTTGTTTTCAGAATCCTGATTTCTGCCTCTATCTCGGATGGGACAGTTCCAAATGGTTTTGAATATATTCAAAATCGTTAGGCTCCAGAGCGTATAATCGTTTAATCCTAATGCCATAACTTTTCCTACAGTATGAATGGTAACGTACACTTTGTTTCTTGGCTGTATCTGTCATTTGAATGGATCTTTTTGTCTAGAACAGGGTAAAATAAAAAATAGCTTAATTATAGGCGGCTCGAGACAAAAATTTCTGGGAGGGATAATTTAGCATTCGCTTACCGCCGAGCCTGGGGTATAGAATCAAATGCTTTTAACCAGGCACCTGGAAATCATGATAGTAGGCTTATTAATTTTCTGATCATTATATTAATCAAAACACCGACTAATCCAAACTTGTTTTTTTAAAAACGAAGTCTACAACTTCCCTACCTATTATTTTTTTTTTCTGTCAACTAAGTTATACACCTTTTTGAAATTTAAAAACCGTTTAGCAGTTAGATGGGATTACAAAAATTTAAAGGTGGAAATAGAAGAAAAAATGAGAACCCAAGGACAAATGTTTATTCAACTTTTAATAAAATACAAAATAGTTATTTAACAAAACCTGGAGTTTTAGAAATATTTTCTATTTTATTTGAATGGTAGAGGACTAATTTATGTTTACTATCTCCTTTTTTTCCATTGAAATAAGAATGACTTTCTAGTGGAAATGAACTTGAAAATGTTGATGGAGCCGTCGTTTCGTCTCATTGTACAAGCATCTCCAGACACTGCTGACATTGAACTCATTCGAATCATCACTATCATGCTACCATTTTAGTTTTATCATACTAGTGGAAGAGAAGATGGAAATACACCTACATTTTAAACTATTTGTATTATTTTGTGTTTTTATTCATTGATTCATCTTTTAACATTACTTTAGAAAATAAATTAATGCTGTTTTAAATTCTTTATTCTACCATTAAAATGGAGCATCATATAAAATGAAGCGATCCGCAGTGTTTGTTCAGTAGCCGAGATGGATGGTGACATGGTGGAGAATAGGCATAAATAAAATGTTATGTGGCACAATTTGTCAGCAATTGCGCGTGTATAAGACCATGTTCAACCTCACTTTTCGTATTTTAAAAAACAATTCTATACATTTAAACGCGTCAGCGGCAAATAACTTCACTATTTTAACTTCATCTGAACACCTAAATTTTATAATGACAAAGTTTTAAATAAATCCATGGTGAGGACCGTATTCTTCACGATTACCAGTTCAAGTAAATATTAAGAAAATGTGGAGACATTGCAGAAAATACCCCATTATACATAAATTATTATTATTATATAGTTCCAGGGTACAATATTTTTGGAAAAAAAATACTGTACTACCAGTGACAAAGGTGTTTGTTAAATCTATTAAACTCCTCAATTATCAAGAAATGAATAATTGTCACGTTTATGATTTTTGTAATAAGAAGGTATTTGATAAACTAAGAACATACATTAATTAGAACTTATTACCGAATAATTTGCATAATAAATATTTTTGTAACAACCGATAAAAAATGAATTTTCATTTCTAAGGGGGCTCAGCCCCCCAAGCCCACCCCCTCATTACCCGCCACTGAGCTTAATTTCTTCTTTTTTCTTATCTTCAATAATTGCAAATGAAGTACTGGCATTGCTATCTAGCCTAACAGAAACTTTGCGTTATTTTTACTCCAGAATGGTAATGTCAAGGCAATGGCATCTATCTCTACGTCAACGCCGATCACTCAGCAGGGTTTCAACCACCACTGCAAATTATTATTATTATTATTATTATTTGTTACATAGAGCCACACAATTTGAGCAGAGCTCAAGTGGCATGTAACATGTCAATTATTATGTTCAAAACTGGCGTCCTGTAAATGCATTATAACACTCCTCAATGGTATAAGGACATACCTCTACCAGCGTCTTGGTAACCACTGATAAAAATAGCCTATAACTACCACACAATCTGATCCCCTCTGGAAGACAATTGAAACACTTAAGCCCCGAATAATATGGTCCCCTTTCAAGAAGAGTCAGCCTGTGAACCGGGTACTGGAACAAAGCTGAATCCTTACCTCGAGTTTTGTATGAATGACTAATGCGGTTAACGTTAAAAATTTCTATATTCTTGAACACAAAACTCACAACTTCAAGGAAATAAATAGCTGGAACTGTAAGAAGTTGGAGCTTCCTAAATATGGGCTTACAAGAAGAAGTAGGACCCACGTCCTCAAGAACCCTGACAGCTTTCTTCTGCATTCTGAAGCTTATGTTCATGTAATTTTTTCCTGCCCCCCAAAACAGAATACTAAACCTAATCAGTGAGAGAAATAACCCATGATATACCTTTAAAGCTGTCTGAATATTTGAATTTAACTTAACAGTCCTTAGGGCGAACAGAGCATGATATAATCTTTTTTGGAGTTTTTCCAAGTGACTGTCCCACTTCATATTTTGCTGCAATACTACTCCTAGAAACCTGGTTACTTCAGAAGCAGGGCACTCCCATCCCATCTCCAATGGATCACTCTCATATCCTCTCACCGAAAATTTCATTAAATTTGTCTTGTTCATATTCAGCTTCAATGAATTATGATCAAACCACCTGTTGACTTGCTGCATAGCAAACTTGGCCTTATCCATTACTTCTCTGTCATCAATACCCTTGACCAAGATTGTAGTGTCGTCTGCATACAATATCAATTTGCCATCCACATTGTAAGGCAAGTCATTAATAAATATATTGAATAAAGTCGGTCCGAGAACAGAGCCCTGCGGTACCCCAAGCCTAACTTTTTTCCATGCAGAAAACACCTGAGACTCTTCACAATCATTCTTCACCGCCTGGTATCTATCCCTCAGATAAGACCCAAAAAACCTCTCTGCACAACCATTGAATCCATAAAACTTCAGCTTATTCAACAGGAGTTCATGATCAACCATCTCAAATGCTCTGGACAAATCACAGAAGATTCCCACAGCCCTCTCCGACCCATCCAGAACATCCAACAAGTCAGTCACAACATCAAAAATAGCAGACTTAGTCGACATACCCTTCCTAAAACCAAATTGTTTATTATAAAAAATGTTTTCATTTTCGAAGTAAGCAGACATCTGCTCAAAAACAACCTTTTCGAAAATCTTAGAAAACACTGTTAAAAGGGCAATTGGCCGATAATTTCTTACATCTTTCCTGCTTTCTTTTTTGTGGATGGGTTTGATTATCACATATTTCAGTTTCTGTGGGAAAACACCTTCTTTCAGACACAAATTAATTACATATGTGAGAGGCTGCAGGATGATGGGACATACCCTCTTTACCACCTTAGACGAAATCTCATCCCAACCACTTGAACCAGTATTTTTCAAACCTTGAATAGCCCTCCGCACTGTGCTCTCAGTGACAACTCTAAATCTGAACGAGCCGTATTGCCTATTGGTTTTATGGAGATATTGTCTACTCCTACAAGGCTGAGTAGAGCCAGACATTTCCACACCACACTCCAAAAAATACTCATTAAACAGAGATGCGACACTCTCTGGATCTGAAACGTCCCTATTGCCATCAGTCAATTCAATTTTTTGCTCATTGCGGTTTGACAGACCCAGTTCTTTCCGGACAATTGTCCATGCACCTCTGTTGACATTACTGGACTGTGAAATGAACTTTTCATTAGACTTCTGCTTGGCCAACAATATTGTCTTTTTTAAAATTTTCTTGTAAGTAGTAAAAAAAGACAAAAATGTGGGGTCTCTATTCGTCCTAGACTCTATACATAAACTTCTTTTTTTACAACACGAAATCCTAATTCCATTAGTCATCCAGTTCTTATTTTGGTCCCTCTCCATAACCCTGAATCTCTTCCGTGGGAAACACTCGGTGAAACGACTATAGAATAATGAATGAAAAGCATCAAAGGCATTTTCACCACAAACATTATTCATGCAAGGGGACCAATCCACAGTACTCAATAGGTCATAGAATGATCTTAGTGATACTTCACTTATACATCTTCCTGACTTATAAACAGGGCGTTCCACATTAAAACATTCCTCCAAAGTCACTGTCATGGCTAGATGGTCCGATAGACCAGGGTCAATTATACATCCATAAATTTTTTCCATGTTGTAGTTTGTCACAACATTGTCAATACAAGTAGACGAGAATGAGGACACTCTGGTTGGCTTGTCAAAAACGAATTTATAGCAGTTTGACTCCGTAATATTTAAAAAAGTATTGTTATTTCTACTTTTCTTCAGAAGGTCAATATTGTAGTCACCACAAATGAAAATTGATTTTCGTTTGAAACCCCGTTTAAGCAAACACAGAAGCCTGTCATAAATATTAAAAAAATCTTCCAAACAGCTATCTGGAGCTCTATAAATTGAAATCACTACATAAACCCTAACAATTCCATTACTCTTGATACTGAACTCAGCAGCAGCGCACTCAAATATACTTTCAACGGCTAAGGCCTCAATGTCTTCTCTAACTTTGAAATTGATACCTTTTTTCAAAATTATGCAAGAGCCACCCCTTCCTTTATTTGTTCTACTGTAAACCGTAGCTAGATTATAGTTTTTAAATTTATTCAGGAGAGTTGTGTCGCAGGGAGCAAGCCAGTGCTCAGAGAATGTTACCGCCACTGGATCCTTCAATTCGGATAGAAATACATTTAGCTCTTCAATTTTGTTTCCAATGCCCTGTATATTAAGATTGAGAAGGAATGGTCTAGAATTGGGTTTATCTACCATCATTCTATTGTCTGACTGTGGGCATCCATTCCTAAAAAACGCTCATCACCTCTAGGAGAGTTACAATCAAATAGCATACTATCATCTGTCTCTCGTGTAGCTATCTCAGATATTTTATCATCACATTCTATGTAAAAGGACGTTTCAGGTCCATCACGAGTATTCGTCATCATTCGATGTGACGCTTGAGCCGAACAGGACCTGTCTTTAACTGAATTATTATGAGCCTGGACAGATGGAAACTCCTCTACAAATGCACCATTGTTCTCGGAGGTGGATGGTCTGGATTTATTGACAACTTTGGAAATTATACTATTTGCAAAGATGAATATGAACACTGTATTCACTTTCTATAGTTGTGCGCAGATACTGACTGTCCCTGTGCCGCTCTGACAATGATACCTGAATGATACGCTGCTATATATTGGACAATGCTTTGAAGAAAGATTAGAGAGCATTGGAGACAGAAATACCTTCTGATCATGGTGTACAATATAAAGGACAATGCTCCAACGTGTTCTGTACAGTGCTGGCATCTATGGGTGTGAACATGAAGCTGTTTCGCCTGATTCAATATCACATTGTATGTATATGGTACCAATCCCACTGACTATACGTTTTTTTATTAGTAATTTTATTCCATATAGTCAATCAAATTACATATAAAAAATGTTTTATATACAAAACATGTTTATAAAGTATTCTAAGAGCACTATGAATCAATTGGGTGTCCAAATATATTTTATGTGCAGTTGTAAAGAATCGTGAGATATGTTGGACAGCATGACTTAAAGGCAGCAGCTAAGGCCACAACAACCAGCTAACCTAGAAAGTTTTTGTATGAACATTTTGAGCAATGTCTTGTGTTGTTTGATACAGTCACAATGGATAAACTTCTATCAGGCAATGTAAATGTAATGAAAGCTGATTTAACCGACTGTTTATTACTTCTTCTTGATAATGGAGATAATTCAGACATTGAGGGATTGGTTGAGGATGAAGGAGACCACAATGAGATTGAAATTCAGGATCCCAATGATTGCTGAAAACATGCCTGTGAATAGATTTTTCAAGTTGAGGCAAAATGTTCATGTGGTAGACACAGACAAAAAACCAAATAATGAGGATAAACTGTGGAAAGTGAGACCACTGTATGAAGCTACCAGGACTAGATATAAGGAATCAGAAATTGAAGGGGGACTATCTGTTGATGAACAGATGGTTCTTTTCAAGGGACAAATGAGTATTAAACAATATATGGTGAAAACCCCCCCAAAAATTGGGTATAAACATTTTCTCTCGTTGTGGAGCAAGTGACTTGATGTACGATTTTATAATATATCTAGATCAATCCACTGAGATTCACCAGCATTATAAGCAATTTGGATTTGGTGCTAGTGTTGTGATACAACTGGCAGAGAGAATAAGAACTCCCAACTGCGAGTTGTATTTTGATAACTACTTTTCCATGTACCAATATTTACAGGAAAAATCAATACATGCTATTTAGTAGAGTCAGGGTCAATTGCTTCCATAAGCCTCCACTCACTCCTGACAATGTAATTGAAAAAAATAATAACAGGGGGTACAGCAAAGATGTAATAAGTAGGGATGGTTAAGTTGTGATCCTAAAGTGGCTAGACAACAATACAGTCACTATTGGGTCAAATTTTGTTGGGTCTGGAAATAGAGATAAATGTCAGAGATGGGATAAAACATAAAAATCTTCTATAAATATTGAGAGACCTGAAGTAATTACACTCTACAACAAAAGACCCATAATTTTTGGAGTTGACAAAATCGATATTTTGTTGGCAATTTATTGCACCATCTTAAAATCCAGGAAATGGACTCTAAGAATGATAAATCATGCCTTAAACATGTCTGTTGTGAATGCATGGCTAGAATATAGATGGAATGCACTATCTTTGAAAATGAAAACAAAAGATATTCTAGATTTAATTCGATTTCGCCAATATGTAGCTGAAGGACTTATATTGTCTGCTCAAAAGCCTACAAAAAATCATGGACGACCATCCTTGGTACAGCCAGGTCCAACTGTCAATGCCAAAAGAATGGCACAAATTGCTCCCATAGAAGATGTCCGGTATGACAATAGTGGACATTTATTAGAATTTCTAGACAGAAAAAACCCTTCTAGGTGCAAAAACCTTGGCTGTTCAAAAATACTTTTGTAGAATGTGTGAAATGTAAAATCAGCCTTTTCTGTGGGAGGAATGAAAATTGCTTTTTGAAATTCCACGAAATAATAATACGAGTAATAATAATAATATATTATTGTCATTTGAATAATCATTTCAGAAATATCCTTTTATATCTTGTATCTAATATTTTGTTTGAATGTAGTTTATAATGATAAGATTAGTGTATAGTTGTTTGTATATATTATCATACAATATAGTATAAAATATATATAAAGTATATAACATAATGAAAATATAAGTATATACAGTATAAAGTATGACATGATAAATAATAGTATTATAGTAAAATATTGGTATATTGTTATTGAATAGTTTAGAATAATAAGATACTCTCTCAGAAAATATGAATTTTATTGTATTACCTTTGAGTCATAGTGTTCAATATATTGGACGATCCTCAGGAATGCTACCAATTTCTGACAAGTGTTAAAAATTCTTTATAAAACAACTGCAACATTTTTTTTTATTTAGACTAAAAAGCATGACCAAAACGGTTGATAAATATGATCTTTTTACAAATATTTACTACCAGTTTCAATCTAAATTTACTGTTCCTCTAAAAATCCTTGCCAATAAATATAAGTTTTTGGAATTTAATACCAAAAATGTTCACACCCTTCCAGGAGCTGATGTGGGTGCCACAGCAACCACGGCACCTACCGTGCGCACGCCTATGGGAAGGAGGATCTAATAGGTTGACTGCATTGCTTCTCAAAACACATCTAATCTCTTATCTGGTTATTAATAATTTAGGAAAATTCTGCTTGCTGTAAAAAAAAAAAACGTCAATACACATAACAGAAATTTTGTAGATCTCTAGGAATTTTAATTTAATATTAATTGGATATTTTATATGAATAATATAGCACAGGAAAAACAAGGTGTCAGCAAGGAAAAACATCAATATGTTCTTAAAGAAACTTTGAGCTATAAGTTATGTTTCTAATTTTTTCATTCCCAAACCTTTTTCTTTATTCCTGAAGCTTTTGAAATTAGAACCAGAAAATTTCAGGTGAAATAACTACGATATTATGTACAGAACAAGTAAGTGTGAGTAATTCTTGGAAAAAAATGTACCATAATACTCCTGAACTTACCCGTAATTAGAGAATCACTAAAGGACAAAATAATACTTTTTTCAATTATTGAATCACTTGGTGAGTTGGATTGAGATTCGTCTTCATAGCTCATTGTTATGGTTCCAAAAACGAATATGAATTGATACTTTTCCAAGACAAACGAGAGAATTCAATGATGAAGTTAAAAACATAAAAATAATTAAGTAGAAGAGAATAACTGAATGAGCTACAGCCCGTTACAGGCCATAAGAAAGTTATTATTTTAGGCCCATTGGCTACAGCTGACTTAATAATGTTATTATTTGTGTATGTTCTGAATCACCTGCTGATAACAAACTTGTGTAGATAAAAAGTTTTTGTATACACATATGCAGCTTTTATTCATATAATACATTTATTCATAGAATATTATTATGTAGTGTGAGTACATATATTCACTGATTTGCTGTATCCTCAATCATTCATCAATATTTTATTGCAATCTTCTTTTCATCAGTAGCAATATTATAAAGTAGCGGGGATGTGGGGTTGACATCTGTGTTTGGAAACCATATGGTTTCACCACTGAGCTAGAATACTATTCAATGAGTTTCACCATGGCTGACTCTTGACTCGGCCATGGCTTCACCCAAGGTGATTAGAAGACAAGGCAGTGTTCAGCAGCATGATGCACAGTAGCTAGCTACAATCAACTAATGCAGTGACGTCATCCGGATTTCTTATTTTTTTTTAATTTTTTATTTTATTTTTTTGTAGATTACGTCTTGGAGACTCCAATTAAGGAGTATAAGACAAGTCAGATCAACAATATTATACACTAGATACCATAATTACTTCAATTAGTTGAGGTGAGGCTTAATTTTGATGTGTTTCTGGACCACTAACAAAAGAAAATATTGTAATAAAATTTTTCTAAAATCCTTACACAGCCGCCATTTTGTTTTTTCACTCATTACTTTTTTATTGGACCACCTCTGAATGTATAATTTTGAAATTTTGCATACAGCTTTATAACAATTGAAACAATCTAAATAAAATCAATCAAAATTTTCCGACATTAAAAACAAAATGGCGAACAGGATTAAATTAATAATGGCAAATGATATCAAAATTTGACTTCAATAACCATTTTTAGATATTTTTATTGCAAATCTAATGATACCTCATTTTTCAAGTTTGACCAACAATTAACAGAGATATGCTACTTTTTAGGGTGTGCGGTGGTTGAGAGTGGGTTGCAATTTTTGGATTCCAACCACCGCACATCCTAAAAAGTAGCATATTTCTGTTAATTGTTGACCAATCTTAAAAAATGAGGTATCGTTAGATTTGCAATAAAAATATCTAAAAACCGTTATTCCAGTCAAATTTTGATATCATTTGCCATTATTAATTTAATCCTGTTCAAAGATTTAAAATGGCCGCCATTTTGTTTTTTGATGTTGGAAAATTTTGATTGATTGTTTTAGATTGTTTCAACTGTTATAAGGCTGTATGCAGAATTTCAAAATTATATATTCAGAGGTGTTCCAATAAAAAAATAATGAGTGAAAAAAATAAAATGGTGGCTGTGTAACTGAGGATTTTCGAAAAATGTTATCATGATATTTACTTTTGTTAGTGGTCCAGAAACACTGCCTAGAAGTATTGGTAGAGAGTTCTGAAACATTCTGTATACAAGGTGATTTTTAAGTATGGAAACAGCTTTATATTTCGTAACTGAGACGTTCTTGGCAACAAAAGCTTATGCAAATCTGCATAGTTTTAAAAATCCAACTTTGTGCTGGTTTTGAATTTTTTGTCCGCCATCTTGGATCCGCCATATTGGATTCAAATTTTTTTTTATGTCATGGTGATCATATGACACATCATTTCAGTGTAATATTCCATGGAAAAACAATGGCATAAACCGTTTTTTCAATAGATTCCTTAGTTTTCGATTTATGAGCATTAATATTTGCAATTTTTGGAAAATTGTTTTAGCAATAGTAAAGGTAAAATGCACTGCATAAACATTTTATTGAATTTCCATTCATAAATCATTTAATAACTAAAATTTAATTCATTTTTAATAATACCAACATCATAAAACATTTTTCTTCCATATATATATATATTTTTTTTTTTGTTTTTGTTAATGATACCTACTGTTCGATATTAGCACCAGTGGCTGAATGTTGTTAGTGGATAATAAACATAGCCATTTATTTATTTTGTTGTATTGTTTACTTATTAATAATTATCAAGTCTTACCACCGTTCAAATTCAGTTATTAGATTATTTATGGTTGAAAAATTCAATAAAATGTTTTAAGCAGTGCGTTCTACCTTTACTATTGCTAACACAATTTTCCCAATATTGCAAATTTAAATGCTTATAAATCAAAAACAAAGGCATCAATTGAAAAACGGTTTATGCCATTGTTTTTCTCTTGAAATTTCACACTGAAATGATCTGTCATATGACCACCATCTCATTAAAAAAAATAAAGTTGAATCCAATATGGTGGATCCAAGATGGCGGACAAAAATTTTATAACCTGAAAAAAGTTGGATTTTTAAAACTATGCAGATCCGCATAAACTTATTTTGCCAAGAACGACTCAGTTACTCAATATAAAGCCGTTTCCATACCCTTAAAAATCACTCTGCATAACCGTTAATCTGTGGCATTTTTTATACGATCGTACTACTATTTAATTCAGAGCTCTCGATAATGTTATGGCATGTAAATCACATCAAGGATAGTACTTCTCGGTTATTTAAGTTATTTTATTCGTCTTTAAAGTCACTCCAATTAATTTTCAAGTACCATAAAACATTAAATATTTTAATTAAATAATTGAAGAAACAGATACCGTATGCAATTCCAATAAGCACATGATAATTAGATGAAGGTCAATTATTTGATTAAGGTTAACTGAATATCTTTTCCTCCAATCAATTTCTTTAAAAAATTGAATATTTGATATTTCGCACTACTTATAAATCAGTTGAAGTGAGTTGAAAGTTAAAAGACGAATAAAATAACAAGTACTCTGGAAGTACTATCCTTGATGTAATGCACATGATATTGAATTATCTAGTGCTCTGAATTAAATAGTTGTATAAGCGTTTTAAAAATGCCATAGATTAACAGTTAATTAGACCATACACCATAGGAGACGTCCAATTCTCTTGAAAAGCATATATACGAGGGTAAGTCAATTATTATCCGCAATAAAGGTATATTTTTGTTTATGTTGGCAGTACTGTTGTTTTGCGTTAAAGACACATGTTTTGAATATTTGAGATTACATCTGTGCAAGTTTCATTGTCGCTGTCGTGTTGTTAATCATGGCCGCTCCGCTTTCCGTTTGCACCAATGAAGAGCAACGGTCAGTGATCCGTTTTTTGTGGTCGGAAGGTGTATCAGGGGCCGAAATTTATCGACGACTTTCAGTACAATACGGGAATAGTGTTTTACCACAACGTAGTGTTTACGAATGGATTGAAACATTCAAAAATGGTCGCACAAGTGTTATGCACGATAAAGGAGCAGGACGGCCGTTTACCGCCATAATTGATGAAAACATTGAGCGTTCTCGTGAAATGATTCTCTTAGACAGACGAGTAACTGTTGACGACGTGGCACATCATCTGCAAATTAGCCACGGTTCTGCGTACGAAATCATTCACAACAGACTTGGGTTTCATAAAGTTTGTGCAAGATGGGTCCCAAAGCAACTGACAGAGTTGCATAAACAGATGCGCTTGGACATCTGCAAACAACATTTGGATCGCTATGTTAACGAACGGGACAACTTCTTCGACAGGATCATTACTGGTGATGAAACATGGATCCATCATTACGAGCCAGAGAGCAAACGGCAGAGTATGGAATGGAAACATCCAAATTCGCCGTGCAAGAAAAAATTCAAGACCCAACCGTCTGCAGGAAAACTAATGCTTATGGTTTTTTGGGACTCACAAGGTCCAGTATTGGAACATTATCAGGAAAGGGGGACAACAATAAACAGTATACGTTACAGTGAGATGCTTACTGCCAAGCTGAAGCCTGCAATTCGAAGCAAATGCCGAGGATTGCTGTCAAAAGGTGTTGGTTTGTTGCACGACAATGCCCGTCCGCATACTGCTGCCCACACTGCTGAAACGCTCCAGAAACTAAAATTTGAAGTACTGGCTCATCCTCCATATAGTCCCGATCTTGCTCCTTCTGACTACCACTTGTTTGGTCCACTCAAAGAGGCCGTAGATTTACCACAGATGAAGTATTGAAAGAAGCGGTGCATTCCTGGCTTGCATGTCAACCAAAAAAATTCTTTTATGAGGGTATCAGGAAACTTGAACAACGATGGACCAAGTGCGTTGAAAAGCAAGGGGACTATGTCGAAAAATGATGTACTTGTAAGTTTGCTATTTGATTACAATAAAATTGTATAACTGTATTGCGGATAATAATTGACTTACCCTCATATTTTGAGGAAAATACTTATGAAGTTCTGCAATTTAACATGTAAAAAGTAGTTGAAATAGTGAAAAGACACCCGGATGACGTCATTGCATCAGCTGCATGTTAATAGTTATTAATGTATAGAGCGTGAAGCGCGACTTTATCGGTCGAGCCAAAACAGTTACTGCGCGACGAATAGCGGAGCACAGTAATTTTGCGAGAGCGATAAAGAAGCTTCTCACGCGAATTACATACAATATTTTCCCTACAACTTCAGTTCTGGATTCCAACACAATAAAAGCTTTTAGTTTTTAACATCACAAACCGTGCGCGGATTTGGTTAGTGTGCGCCATTGTTGAGGTTATTAGTTTCACGGATTCCGTGATCCACCAATGAAAAGACATCAAACACAGCTGGCGAGCGGTAAAGTACTTTTTACGCTCGCCAGCTGACTTTACTGCTCGCTGAGCACTAAAAAGGTATTTTAAGCCGCGTCTTCACCAACCGAACATGTCTGTAGAACATTGTTGGCGAATATAAAAAACGGGTAAACATATGGGTCACCGAACATGTTCGTGAGTTCAATTGAAATGTTCGGTCTGTGACGACCAACAACAGGTTCCCACCACTAACCCCACTACACCGATAAGAATGTTTGAGAAGGCATCCACACCAAACCAACTCCAAAAAATGTTCGGCGACATCAGCTGATTTCAGAGAACACTGTTCGCCGAGCATGTTTGGTTGGTGGAGACGCGGCTTTACAATCAGTATTCAGTATGTAAAGAACTAAATTACGCGCAGTTGCAGGAAATAGTCTTTTATGTATTAAGAGCATGAAACGCAACTTTATCCCTCGAGCCAAAATATTTACTAGAATATATTTACTAAATATACTAAAAATATTTACTAAACTATTTACTAAAAATATTTACTAAAATATTTACCAAAATATTTACTGCAGTAATTTTGCGAGAGCGATAAAGAAGCTTCACGCTCGAATTGCATACAATATTTTTCCTAAAACCGCAGTTCTGGATTCCCAGACAATAAAAGCTTGTAGTTTGTAACATCACAGACCATGCGCGGATTTGGTTAGCATTCGCCATTGTTGAGGTTATGTGAATTTCACGGATTCCATGATCCACCAATGAGAAGGCATCAAAATCAAAACAGAAGTGTAAAGAAAACAGCTGGCGAGCGTGATAGTTATTCATGTATTAAGAGCGTGAAGCGCGACTTTATCGCTCGACCCAAAACATTTACTGCGCGACGCATAGCGGAGCGCAGTAATTTTGCGAGAGCGATAAAGAAGCTTCACGCGCGAATTGCATACAATATTTTTCCTAAAACTGCAGTTCTGGATTGCAACACAATAAAAGCTTGTAGTTTGTAACATCACAGACCATGCGCGGATTTGGTTAGCGTTTGCCTTTTTTGAGGTTATGTGAATTTCACGGATTCAGTGATCCACCAATGAGAAGACATCAAAATCAAAACAGAAGCGTAAAGAAAACAGCTGGCGAGCGTAAAGTACTTTACCGCTTGCGGAGTAGTAAAGAGGTATTTTACAATTAGTTTTCAGTACGTAAAGAACTACTTTACGAGCAGTTTTAGGAAAAGTACTTTACCGTTTGCGGAGCAGTAAAGAGGTATTTTACAATTCGTTTTTGTTACACTTGATAGAAAGTAGTTTCTTTCCATAGATTTGTCACGTATGGAAAGTGCCTCTTTTCTGTAATAGATCGGAAAAATCAGCTGACAAATAGGGCCTTATAGCTGTACAAGATAGGAAAAAACATATGGCGTGCGGCAAAATTTTTTCCGTTGACTCACATATATATAATTATGTATAGATATAGTCAACTCATTACATTACTCAATACCTGTCTCGAATATTATTCAGCTGATTGCCCGCTATTATTATTATGGTTTATATAAATACGGGAATTCACCCATCAAATTGTGAATCTAAATAAAGCAGCTAATTCAATAATTGTCTTGAATACTTTTGAATGTCTCGCATAATTATTATCCATATGATTGGAGCATGCCTTTCTATCAAGTGTATCAAAAAATATCGTACATTACACGGCTGTAAACTTTTGCCGGTTCTCGCATATTCACATATATCATATTTCATATATCATATGCTCGACCGGCAAAGCGTCTCTTTCCAGCCTAGTAATGTAGTATACTATTTATCTGTGCTACTATCGACGATTAATTTCTTAATATGTTACAATCAGTGGCGCCGACTTTGGGGGGGCAAGGCACTTTCTGCCTCCCCCCTCCCACCAATATTTACTCTGGGGGGGGGGGGGGGCAATGCATGTATTCTGCCCCCCCCCCCCATGTTCATACGATACCAGAAAAAATTACATCAAGTACAAATCTTTTTCATGTATTCCATCTTCAATACTAAAAAGCCCAAATAAAACTACGTTACCATATACAAAACAATGGACCTGTCTAGCTATTTTCAGTGTATTCGAATCTGTGTTATTATAGTGAACCGAAAGCTATTAGGCTACAGTGTTATTTTGAAAGATTGCTTCCACAAACCATAAATATGACAGATGATCAGTCCTTTGAATCGTTTATTATTTCCATTGCCCAGCTAGGCGCCTAGGCCTAGGTTGTAAACACCAGATATGAGTCATAGATTTTTTTTGCAAGTAACATTTTGCAAGAAATTCTTTCATTCAGACTTGATATTGTTTGCTCAATGTATAACTTAGAATCTACGATAGCTCAATTATTCAATTTGCAACTAGGGCAAAACAGTTCTTTCAAATAGCTTTATTTTTAAAAACTCGTAAACTCTGTCATAATTGCCAAAGCTGAAGCAATGATCACATCTGATGATTGAACAATAACGCTGTTTGAAAAAAGTAAAATTGTAGCGGTTGTAGTAGCTCGGGAAGAACACAAATCCCTTGTACTCGTAAAAGTGGTCTTATATGTTCCTACTGAGAGCGACTCTCGCATACACCAAGGAGACACGTCTATGAAAGTGAGAGTTATATCAACTGGAAAGATGAAATACTGTACGGTCCTGAGGAGTGTGGATCCAAGGAGATTGGGGTTACAAAAGATTTCTCTCTGTTTATCGTTGGAATGTCTCTATTTGTCAGCGCTGAAGGCTTAAATGAGCTGTAAGGTCAAGTTTATGGCTTTTTCAACAATGAAAATATTTCTGTAAGCATCACATTCACTGCAACAGTTTCTGTAGGTTAACCATAAACTACGAGAATGCTGTTTTTTAAACAGTCAACCACCAGTTCTATAGCTTCAATTGCTGCAATGTAGCTGATTATTCTTGATCGTCTCTATGAATAAATTCTCGTTTAGTGAAGAAGGAATTTTATTTCAATAGCCTAACCAAGGTAGATGGCTTAGAACAATCACTTTGCAATAAAACGATTTTTTCAATGGTTCCATCCAATCATCAGCTACATAAAATTATAATTCATTGATCATTGAATTCATTCATCGCAACGTTTCCCTTATTTCAAGTATGATCAGTATATCAGTACATCAAGAAGCCAATATAACAGTATATCATAATTCAATATGAAAACATAAAGTGCAGAATTCACAGAATTGAATATGAATGAATGAATTATTTACAACAAATAGTAAAAAATATGAACTTAATATATTATAGTACTATAATATAACTACTATATTAGCTTTAAACTATAGAAATATAATAACGGGAGTAAATATTTGTTCAAAATCTAAGAAAATGTAAAGTAGATATTTGGAAAGATTAAATGATCAAGTTCAGTAGTCTAAAATTCTGCTAAGATTTTACATAAAATCTAGCTCTGCAATATGTTTGCACTTCAATACTACTGTATGTTGACAGTGCACGGTTTTCAATAGTGGGTCCACCAGCAGTTATTTAGTACTCGATTGCCTTGGTAGACATGATATTTCCAGTTAGAATGATCTGGCGACAACAATTCTATAGCTCGAAAAAATCAGAGTTGATACTATGAACTCATAAGCTTAATAATTAAAACGGTTGTACATCATTATTATCAATTATTGATAGCTACTTTTTTAATGGCTTTTTTAAATACCATCATTCTTCGAGCTCCCAATCTTGGAATTTCTATTCAGGAGACTCCTCATTTTTATATATTTATGCATAAAGTCTCAGTTGTTTGAAAAATTATTTTCCACTGTTAATTAGAGCATGATGAATTCAGGTTCCTCTGGAGCGTTATCTATTTCTATCCCCTTTAGACTATCATTGTCATCAGCTCGATAACAACAACGGAAGTAGCATTATTTGAAAGCAGATTTTTCTATCGATGCGCAATGCATCTAAAAGCTTAGTAGCATAGATAAAAGAGTTCAAATGGGAATTTCGACTTCATGGCAAACCGTTATTTTGACTACTCTTTCTCCTTACTTGTATACTAATAGGAAAATTTCCTTGCCTTCAATATTAAAATTAATGAATTTTCTGTTTCATCCTATTGGAATGTTCCGCCATTATTATTTTACAAGGCGATTTTTATTAAAATATGTAATGTTATTAGAGTCACAAGGCCAGTTTCACGAGAGAAAATTCAATTTAACCACCGTAAGATGACGTCATTTGCGGACTTCCCTATTGAGTTCCGTACGATGACATCACTTGCGGTGGTTGAATTGAATTTTCTTTCGTGCAACTGACCCAAATTAGTTAATAAATATCCATATGACCAGTATCATTGATGTCCGATGGATTTGATTGAATCTGATGGATTAATTAACTCTTCTAGATTATAAAGAATTTTTAGTGACGGAATTGCAATGAAGAAAAGAATAATTGTTGGTATTTGATGTTCATTTAGGTTAAGAGGTTAGTAAAATTAGTTATTAAAAGTGAATTTATTAAAACTGAAATAAAAATGGCGATTGAAATAATTATTCATTAATTTATTTAAGATATTGTAATATCTGTACTTTATTCACTTGAATAACTTCTTCCCACCTTCAAATCCATTGCAATGACATTTATTAGTCTTGGATTTCTTGTTCCATAGTACTCTTGTTCATATCATAGTACATTTATTATTTATATTCACAATATAAAACTGACTGCAAGTCGTTAAACTTACAACAAAAGGTTAATATTTATTAAAAATATTTTAATAAATATAATATTTTAGTCATATAGGCTGACATAGAAGCGGAAAATAAAACAGTAAGTTTGAAATTCCTTCTTTCACATCGAGGACAATTTGCCCGCAGTGAACTATTGATACAGATTAAAGAGACACTCAACATTAGTTGGCATCATCAAACTATTGAAGTACCGGTACTTGCTATTTTCTAGTACCGGTATTGAAAAACTATTGTTGCTATCCTGAAGTGGTAACTTATTATTAGCTACATATCATTACAACAATCTTCTGCAGTGCATAGATTCATCTTTCATTACTCGTTTCCGAGAGAGTGATCGATTTTAGAGGATATTCACCAAAAATCGTTTTATTCTCTCTTCAATTTGAATAAATTAATGAACATTACTGGTCATTCATTTAATTTATTGAGCGTTATTTTTTAAAAACGTGTACTTGCTTTAGTACGTGTAGTCTAAGTAGCAATGGTTGGACGTTTGTCCGGTAGATGTCTTTCAAACTCGCTTCCCAGTCATTATTGATTGCTTTAGTTCCGAAGCTTTCCAAGTGATAGCGCTCATGTATGAGAAACTGTTCACAGATCTCAGCATTTCCAAATTAATAATCTTTAATAAAAAATTGATGTTGAAAATAAACATCGAATTGCCATGATTTATGAAAACGCAATGTTTTTCAATGAATACACACATTGAGAGAGGTTTCGACCTTTTTGCATATAAAATATGTTTTAGAGTGTCTGTTTTGAAGCTTTTTTAGAAAAATGTTTCCATGATGAATTAATATCAGTAGTCTTTTTGATTTTTGATAATGATTCAGTTTTGGAGTTAGGTAAGTAGCTCACGGCAATTTTCGGAGACTTGAGCTAAAGTTTATTTTTTGAAGGATGAGGCCCACATGGCTGTAGATCTGTGCGTGAGTAATGCGTTGTATTATGATGATTGATGAATTATATTTACAGTTTTTGGTGGATTCCGAACCACCGGAAAGTGGTTTACAATATTTGTATTTAGCTAAACTAAATTTGTATTTTTGAGTATGATTATGATTGGAATGATGTTTGTCCAAATCCTTCAATACTGTACTCAAGAGAACAGTAAGCTAACCAAGTATTATCTGATTTTATTGGAATCTCGAATATAGAAACTCAAGTTTCCATTTAACATTGTCCTTGAAAATCTTCATCCTAAATATATTTTTCAACTTTATATTTTTCTCTGAACATTTTTCTAATATATTTCAGAGGAGCTTATTCATATTAAATACGGTACACAAAAAATGTCAGGAAAATCCTGTAGAAATTTTTTTTGCAAAATTAATAAACCCATTATAAAACGTTTATTTTTTGAAGAAGAGCCGTAACTCTGAAAAACTACATTTGAAATGAACAATAATCAACTTTTTAAGTGAATTCAACTACTTGCAGTCAAATTTGACTGCAAATCGTTGAATTAACTTAAAAATTTAATATTAACAACGCAGTTCGTCGAGGAACAAGAAATCCAGGAACAATAATTGTTCTCATAATCATAAGGAGATATATTAATAATTTATTATGCTTTTCAATCAAACAATATGCATAGTAATACTACAACACAAACTATCACATGTATTGCATAACCAAATATCACAATAATAACCAATCTACAGTATGTGCTAAATCATGTTGTGATGTGATTAACTAATCTGTATAACTGAATCATGTGCTGTGTTTCTGAATAAAGGTCTTAATTTAAAAACGGTTTCAGAGAAAACTATGATTGGTTGATAGTTTTAGCTGATGAAACCAACACATAAGTGAGAACAGTAGCCCAGGCAATGAATGCAAAAAATAGCCATTGTCGTAACAAATTAGGGGGAAGCGGAAGCTGAATTTTGGCAGGAGGTTTTTTTGTACTAAGTACTTAATCGAAAAAAGCAAAGTCCCGACCCTCACCACGCTTGCTTCATCACGTTCTTCAGTTAAAGGCTTACAACTCGGAAATTGATCAAGGTATCGTTGTGATTTTTATTCGATTTGATACTTGAACATATTCCCCAAAGAACATAATTATTATATACGTTTTCTATGGAGATAGCTTAGTTTTTCAATTATAATTTCATTTATACAAAAAATGTCACCACAAACCACAAAAATCAACTTCAACTGAACATATCTTTATTCCATTGCGGTATTGGTTGTAGTGTTCCTTACAAAACTTACAGATAATTGAATTAGCTTTAAAATCATGGTCCATTAATTGATCTATCGTTCAAGTTATGGCGTCATAGTGAGTGATAAAATGTAGCGGACATCGCGTCGCCGACCACTACAGCATTGAGCACTGTGTATTGCATGGCGCTTGGCTACCCAGAGCAGTCCAATAAAGAATTATTGTCAGAACAAATTAGAGACAATCAAGACTATATTATGCCAATTAATAGTACACGTTTAGAAGTAAATTTTCCGAAAATTCCCCAAAAATCACCACATCGGCTTTTCCCCGAGCCACTCAAATATCAAAATGTTAAAACCTTTATCTTCTCAGCTGTTTGGGGCCATTTTAATTCATATGTAAAATGTCAGATTTGACCATTAATTTGGAATTCTACTTGAAAGGGCGGTATCAGACATGGGCAAACTTCTTGAGGAGGGGGCTTGATTAAATAAAAAATTATTTGGGTGGGCCAAAACAATTTATTAATTTACTATTTTTTGCATTTCAATCATCCATTAAAATTTCAAGCCTCAATGATGATTATCCTCAATAATTAGTGATATAGTAGAAAAACTCTTGTTTAACTCCCGAAGGGATGCAGTGATCCAACTGAGATCAGTTTTCCAGGCAATCTGATTTTTAAGCCCATTCTTATCAAAACAAAGGTGGTCCGGAGGGTATTTTCCCAGAAAATGTTTGGTAAATGAGCGTTAGAAAGCAGTAATTTAAGCAGTTCTAGACATAATTTTATTTATTCTGACGCAAATTGGAATTTTAAATATAACCCAGATTGTATGAAGTTTATTTAGTGCTCATATTATCTTGACTGTCTCACTAATAATCACGCTATTTATGGATAATTTTTTATATTTTATTTAAATTCTATATTCAGTTTGAAAACAAGATAATAAGTTTTTCATGTCTCGGTAGTTTTGCTGATGTCTGGTATTTTTCACTGTAAACTTTTAAAATCTAACTTTTTTTTGTTCTGGATAAAAGTGATGTCACAATTTCATTGAGACCAAACATTTGAGTTGAACCTTTTTTAATGTGTGGACCTTTTGGCATTGAATACTCAACAATGAAACTAGTTTCTTTTTTTGTTATTGATGACCAATTTCAAGCATCTATTTGTTCAATATAAGAAAACTTCTTCATCCAATTACAACAAGAATTATGCTTACATCACCGTAATACAAAAATTGGGTTTTCGAGTAAGTACAAAGTATACTAACAAACATTCAGCTTTCCCCCAATTTGTTACGACACGAAACATTCATTGCCTGGGCTACAGTGCGTGCATCGATCTCTATACTACTAAAACTTAGTGTTGTAGTGATGTAGAGAACGATGGGTTCATGAAGTGAATGTGATTCAATGATTTTTGAATGATGGACCTACAGCTCTAGTTGGGTTCTGAACCACCGAGACGTCTCTTGGTCTCTTTTCACTTTCTATTCGAATGAACCAGGATCATACTGACCATTCAGTAGATCAGTCTTTGATCAGATTGAAATATTTTGTTGATGTAGGTTCATCTTCGTTTCACAGTTTTTAAAACTCAATCAATAACATTATCTCATTTCACTTCTATTCTACATAAAAATGAGATAATTGATTATTATAAGATAATTAATAATTTAAGATGATTGACAATTATTGTATCTGTTCAGCAAAGGTAAGCTTCAAATAGAGATTATCTGAAAATCCGCTCATATGCCAAATAAATTATATTTCGCAGTCTCTCAATAAACGGAATATCTGGCAGTGTAATGTTGAATCACTTAATTTTGGAAAACATAAACATACCACAACCTTCAAATTCTCTCAACACAGCATATCACTTCATCAGTTCTTGGAAAATTAATTATTTCTTCTTCTTGTTCAATAGATCTCATTATATATCATACCTCAATATTTTCTTTGTTTTTTTTTTCAATTCGACGATTTAAAATAATTGAAGTAACGGTTTCAACACAATCAAAGATGAAAATGCCAACGCTTGAACTGTAATAAAATAATGTGGATAATTGGGCTAAGCATTGGTCTTTGTAATGGCCAATGCTTTGATTTTTAAATGTGAACAGCGCCTGCATCAGCTGCCAATATTTTGTTTTTACTACCCAAAACTAACGTACTATAGAGCCTATAGTGGAAATCTGTTTCACATCATAATAATAAATAAATAAATAATAATTTTATTTCCTTTTTCAAATATTCAATACAAAGAATTTCAACCAAGTGGTTCAATAATTATATTCAGGTAATAATAAGATACATAATTATAATAAATGAAACATTTATTTTGGAAATCATCCTACGCCACTATGGCATGCCATAATAATAATAATAATAATAATAATAATAATAATAATAGTTATTATTATTATTTTATTCGATCCTTAAAATGGGGGCAATTACAATTCGTCTTTGGAGATGCCAGACTATACTCTACTTGTTCAGTTGAATACCAAGAGAAGCCCGCATATAACGGCAATTGAAATACAAATAAAACCAAGACTCCGAGAGGCAAGTTTTAATGGCGAGCAACTTTTCCGATATTCTCTGGGAACGTAGGAGAAAAAAGGGTTGTCGAGAGAAAAGTTCTCAGCCGTGTGAAGGAGTTCTGGTGTGAGGCTGTGTGCTCTTGTTTCCTTCAGCTACGAGCTGGCAACTCCTCGAAGCAGAATTCCGAGCTTGAAAAAGAGGATAGAATGTCCAATTAACAAGCCAACGATTGTATTTCAGCCGATTGTCTTCGCCCATCAAATATAAAGGTGAGCGCGTCAGCATCTTTAAATCTCCAATTACAAAGAACTCTAGCTTACAATAGCGGTTGTTTAAACAACATTCACGAACAAAAGCCTCAACAGAAAGCTTACTCTTGAAGCCCCTTGATGGTTCTTGATTGAGTAATATAAGTGTGCCACATTTCTACACTCTACAGGCCTCCTTCAGGTTTTTAAGAACCATTGAACCATATAGAACATAAACGAATCCAGGTAAAACGTCAGTATAATGAAGATTTTTCTTTGTTGTTTAAACTTTCTAAAAGAAATCGATCAATTTTCCAATTATGCGATAGATTTTGTGGAATATTTTATAAGGATATGTGATGTTCGCTGTTTTTCAGCACAAATATGTGATTATCCAATTAATCTTTATCCATTCACTCTTGTACTAGTAAATCTATTATATTGTACATTCAATTAGCAGGGACATTGTCAAAGGGGAATTTTGGGGGGTCTGGACACCTCCCCTTGGCAGTGACATGAACGCTAGATAAAATAGACTTTGGGGAAGCTACTGAATTTAAAAAAAAAATTAAAGAGTCTAAAACTGCAAGCAATGCTCCTTCAGGGAATGATTCTTGGTACAAGCTAGAAATCTTTCAAAATATCAAATTAAAAAGCTGAATCGAGTTCAGTTACAATGCTAAATAATAGAAAATTCTTGGGGGCGAAGACAGTCGGACCCCCTTCTTTATATGTAAAAAAGGTAAATTTACACAAGCACTGACAATTCATCAAGCTACTGACGATTTTTTTAAATAGATGCTACTTCATTAAAATACTCCAAGATGGTTTGATCTTATATTGAATTGTCATTGTTAATGGGGAACATTGTTCATTTACAACTATTTTTATCAAATGAGCACTATATTTGGTAGCATTTAACAAGCTAGAAATCTTTCAAAATATCAAATTAAAAAGCTCAATCGAGTTCAGTTACAATGCTAAATAACAGGGTATTCATTTATTATTGAAGAATGGTTTAAACATTTTTATTGATCTACCCTTCCATTTCAGCTCCCACTTCGACTAATCTTCCCCCCCCCCTTATGGTAGGAACTGTTTAATTTGTAGAGATCGAGTTCTTAAAAATTCGGGGTTAAGATTCTTTAAATAACAATATAGGCTAGATGTGAGTCAAAATAGATGCACCCTTCATACGAAATACATCATGAACACCATCATCTATAATCATTCTTATGCTCCGGTGCGGATTTTTTTCAACAACTCGATAATCAAATTTGTCGAGATTCATCCTTCTTTTAATGTCAGACCCTTGAGCTGCAGGACTAATTCATGCTGTGCAAGGCTCTATAACGTTCAACGTAAATCAAGTCGAGGAAGAAATGGGGGGAGTAAAGACATGCGAGAAGAAGGCAACGGCCTCCCTCAACCATCACTACTTCGACTGGGGTGCAGATATAATGGCCAAAGAGGAGGGATTGTCTTGCTCTGATCAACGTTGTAGTCTGGGCTGTGAGTGATTGTTCACAGAGCGATTGAGACCAGAATCGCTTGGGCCCATGTGATTCAATTACCAATGCTTCACACAACCAAAGAGATTCAGCCTTGAATCTTTCCACCCTTGCTCAGAAAGGGCATCTACTTCATATATTGAGCTATATTCTTTGGCAAATCAACGTTTAGCGTATCCCGGGAAAGATGATTTCGATGCGAGGTAAATTCTTGTGATCTTATTCGAAGATTATTTCCTGGAAATCTAGTCACTGAACTTCCAATGATAAATACACTGAAAACAGATAATACTATTATTGGGATTTTCGATTAAAAATTAAATCAACAACATCGAAGTTTTTTTCATGGAACTACACAGAAATAGATAAGTATTCATAGCATTTCCAATTAAAAGTTGGATTAAAGATATCATAAAAAATTTTTACATGGACAAAGAATTATGAATGAAAATCAATTTCAACAAGAATCGCGAACAGCTTGGGCCTATTGTGCAATAATACAATTGCAGCTGTCAACGGTGAAGTTCGATTAAGCTGGTAAGCTGGTCTCACCAAGTGGTGAGATTAGACAAACGCAACTCTCCTTATTGAATTAGTGAAAATCGACTAATTATGAAGTATTTGTAGAAGGGAATTAACTAATTTAAAGACTTTTATATCTATAGAGGCAGTCAAGAAGTCAACTCGCAGTGGAGCTCAATTAAAAGCTGTTGAAGGGACTGGTAAGAGGTACATCAAACCACTTTGGGGTGAGATACGACGATCACTTTTTATTGAATCAGTTGAAATGAACTATTTAAGGAGTATTTTGAAAAAGGCATTTTAATTTTTTCCAGATAGATATCAAAATAAATAGCCTCTAGTTATATCGACACCATAAAATAACTAATTACAGAATTGAGTATTTGTGAGGGGATTTATTCATCAAAAGTCTCTATAACTTTTTATAAATAATTTCAAAGGCTTAGTAAAAGACCAGGCCTGTCAAACCGCTTCGGGGTGAGATGAGATAGACAATCCTCATTGAATCAGTAGAAATTGAGTATTTGTAGAAGGAAATCAACTCATTAAAACACTTTTTTATATCCATAGATATAAAAATAAGAAATAATTACTGGTAGAAGAGATTCTACTCATAAAAATACTTTTCGTATCTCATATTCATAGACACCACAGTGAAAGATAACAAATTATTTACAACATAATTAATTTGGAATTTGCTTCTTATGTGATGTTTTTCTGTTGTAAGCATTTGGCAATTTGATAGATTGTTATGATTTTTTTAAATAGATTTAGCTGAAATAATTGATTATCGAGTTTGCGTTGAAATTCAGTCTTTCAAAGATTCATCCATAGTTATTACAGTATAAAATAACTAATCATCGAGTATTAGTAGAAGGAAATCAGTCCAACAAAAAATCTCACAAAGTAATTAAGAGGGCTTTCTCTAGCATTACCCTACATTAAAAGAATTAAAAAAACCTGAAGACTGTTTCTGAAGGCGACCAAGGGTCGTTTTTACGAGATTGTAAAAAGAGACATATTTCGGTGGAGCGAATTTGTGAGCGCGCACTTCGAGTACTCTGCTGCGAGGAGGCAGTGGCAGTGAATGCGTGAGATAAGAAGGCAGTGAATGTGCACAGGAAGCGGGAAACTTGGACGTCAACTGCGGAGAATATTGTCCCGAAATAGATTGGGAGGCTGTGGAACTCATTGGGAGGGGGATAAGGAAATAAATAGCAGAAAAGTGTTTCAAAGAGGGAACGAAAGTTTTTGCTTGCAACGATGACTTGGTTGCTGGAGGGATGCTGCAGTAAAGGACGAGGAGAGTAGCAACCCGGCGAGAGGATTTAAAACGGCTGTAAGAAGCGACGGCCATCCTATCCGTTTCGGTTTGATTTGTCGCTAGGCACTGACCCTGTATCTGCATAATGTATGCTAATTGTGCAGCTCTTTCACAGCGACGTTGTAAAGAATATAAGCATCCCTTTTAATAGCCACCAACAGACGGGGAGGAGTCGGCTCTCGGCCGTGCACTGTAAACGCGGCTACCAGCGGCCATTGCCGTCATGCCGTTGTCTCTGCTGGTGGATAATTTGCTGCAATGTGTAACGACTTATTTTGTGGCGCTTCCTTGTTTACTCGGCCAGTTGCATGCGGGCTTCTCACTGTTACTCGCCATTTTAATCTCATCACAGCATAAATTACATTTGTCAACGCCTAATTAGTGCCCACTATCTGATCAGAATAATCGTGAAAGCGATTCTACCTATCATATTTCTCAAAGAGGCAACAAAAAGAACTATATTCTATTCAAAAAGAACTATATTCTATGACTCATAATATTATAGAACTATGAACTGTTGTGACAGTGGAGAATATAAACCCATGCGTAAAAATTATTTGAGAATATTATTGAGTATACTATTTAATGGAGGCAGAATGAAGCTGAAAGGAATGAATGAGTATATATGAGTAATGTTAAAAATTTGTACAATTGAAATTAAGAAAGATTGTAACCCTAATTTAGTGACATGGTTGTATATGGATGGAACTTAGGGAAGTGATAGCCGCGAGCCGTAGCAGGTATCTGTTCAATCAGATAGATAAGCTGCGTTCTCGTAGGTCCTGTTTGTAACGGTGACCGATTAGATTGGCCCGCAAAAAAGACACTGTTCTCTGCTGAAAATCTCTTCCCGGTGGTTCGGAACCCACCTAAAACTGTAGGTCCAACTCATAAATCACAATCATCCAACTCATTACCCACGCACAGGTCTCAGACCTATGTGGGCTTCATCCTCAAATAAAAAAAAAAAAATAAATAAAAAATTTATTCGACAAGTGGGGGTGGACTTTTCTTGTATCTTCAAAAGCTCCCGTTTTAGCAGTCATCAGATGGTCGACGGTCGATCCTATTCGTCTAATCAAGTTGTACTCAAATCAAATCAAATCAAATCAAATATGGTTTTATTTCTCCTTCAACAAATACAATATGTATAACGGTATTATTCGTATGAAATACAAAATAAACAAAAAAAAAAAAACCGTATACAAACTATTTAATACAAAATATAGTAAGAGAACAAAAATTCCTCACATGGGCCTTACGCCTGTGTGTGAAGAAGAGTCCGCATCATAATTACATAAGAGAAGAATAATAATTATAAAGGAATAAAAAATCTGTGTTGAAAAAGAAATATTACTATAAGCTAAAAGTAAAAAAAAAAAAAACGGCGGGGAACATAAAAAAGAAATGCTTCTGGAAGCAGGAAGGGTCCCCCATCCATCAAACACGCGAATTATGGGCACAACTGGGAATAAGTAGTAATTAAAATGTGGTTGAGATTGAATCAATGATAACTTGTGTTTTGAACACAAACCTAACATATTTTTTTATAAATAAATATTATGGGAAGTAAGTAGAGATCCATAAGTGGCCTTTCCATAAGCAAGAGCATTTCATCGTTGTCAGTAGTCAATAAGTCGATAGAATAAAAATGTTGAAAAAATTTAAATATAAATGCTTTTACAATGCTAGTACAATAGAGACAAATACAACAGTCACACGCTAATAATAAGTTATCCCAAAAAAAAAACACCAGCAAGGATAAAAACAAAGCTTCCTCCAACAATGTTCCTTGGTAGCTAAATAGTAACAATAACACTATGATCATAAATAATCGTCTGCATACAAATTTTAAACCATAAAATGGAATCACAAAAAGACAATACTAATTATAGGAGCAGATAACTAACAATATAAAAGATAGGATTAAATAACTATAGGAGTATAATAAACTACTTATAAACTAACCTCTCAATTAAAACCGGTAGATAGAACGCATAAGGGTTTCAGATCTCTCTCTACCATATTGTAGTAGCCAGGTGATCACAAGTTTTTTGTAAGTACCTATTTTTATCCTTGCAAAATTAAAGAAATGAGGAGGCATGCTGCAACATAATTGATGAGCAATATATATTGGATCACGTAAGGCTGCTGTAGTCGTCAATCTGGGCACTCTCACATTGGCACCACCTGAACCACGTGTGGAATAATTATGGTTGCACCTTCTTATAAAGTCTCCTTGTTTTTTGAATGTATGTATGAGCAAAGCCTTAATAAACAGTTGCCGCACATCTAGTACATTAAATTCGGCAAAAAGCTGGTCTGAAGGATAACGGAGGGGCCTTCCAGTTGCAGCTTTAATTATGGCTTTCTGAACAACAAGAATTGGGCTAAGTACTGTCATGAATGCCGCACCCCAAACAATGATACCACTGTGCAGCAAGGACTGCACATAAGCATAATATGCTAATCTTATCTCAGGAGGATTCAGGACAGCCCTAAGCTTCTTAAGCACAAATATATATTTTCTGAGTTTCTTTTTATGACTGGATATGTGTTCATCCCATCGCAAGTTGCTATCCATCACCACTCCCAAGTACTTGTGAGCCCTTACCTGGTCTAGCTCCTCACAGTTACATCCAAGAACAGTGTTACCAG
This sequence comes from Conomelus anceps, assembly GCA_948455865.1. Classification (NCBI taxonomy): domain Eukaryota; kingdom Metazoa; phylum Arthropoda; class Insecta; order Hemiptera; family Delphacidae; genus Conomelus; species Conomelus anceps. The sequence continues at coordinate 58,792,730 of OX418217.1, read as the reverse complement.
CACATGTATGGAGTTTGATATCTAAACCAAGTCTGGAATTGTTGTCATCATTCCTCAAGTAGAAAGGCATTACTTTAGTTTTGTCAGAGTTCAAGGTAAGTGAATTCTGATCAAGCCACTTTTTTATAGTTTGAAGACCAACCTCAACTTTTTGAAAAACATTTTTCCAACTCTTATCCTCAAACATTATAGCAGCATCATCAGCAAATAGAAACATTCTTCCATCTATTCCAACCTTTGTCATGTTATTAATATAGATTAAAAACAACAATGGTCCAAGAGTGCTTCCCTGTACTACTCCATAGCCAACTTCTTCAAAGGAGCTTTCAATATTCAACAATCTCACTGTCTGTCTACGGTCACTTAAATAACTTTGGAACCAACAGAGAGGGTGGCCACGGACTCCCACATGCTCCAGCTTTCTAAATAGGATGGTTCTGTCAACAGAGTCAAAAGCCTTAGCAAGGTCCAAGAAAGCCGTAGCAACACGACATCCCTTAGAAATGCTATTAAAAGTGGCTGTGGTGATATCAAATAGAGCCTCACTCACCCCAACACCCTCTCTGAACCCATACTGCTCTGGAGCTATTATATTATGGCTCACCAAGAAAGTGTTCAATTGTTTCCTCACTAGCTTTTCCAGAACTTTTGAAAAGACAGAGAGGAGTGAAATAGGCCTGTAATTAGAGAACAAATGCTTATCTCCTCCCTTGTAAATGGGTATCACGGTTGCAATCTTAAAAATTTCTGGGAAAATGCCTTCTCTTATACTATTATTAATCACATGTGTTAAAGGTTTAATAAAATATTCAACATTATTTTTTACAAGTGATGAGGCAATTCCGTCATAGCCTGGTGCCGAGCTTCCTTTCATTTCTGTTATAATTAACTTGATCTCTGACTCATCCACCCCCTGAAAGAAGAAATTGTTAGGGTTGGAAAAATATTCATCATCAACCACCTGATCACCGCCAAGGTCTAAAGCATTTGCCAAATTGTACCCAACTTTGGAATAATAAACATTGAAGTCATTAGCGACCTCTTTTATACTATTAGCATTGACATCTACATTTTGAATGAAATGTTTTATTGGAAATTCGTTATTTTTTTTGCTATTTCCCGAAAGTTCATTGATCACCTTCCATAGGCCGTTAGGATTATTACAGTTTTCATTAATCAGGTTACTAAAATATTGTTTCTTTAAAAGGCGGATGATATTAGAGAGCCGGTTCCTGTACTCTTTGAAGTATTTTTTTAGATTTACATTGAATGGCTGCTTCTTAATCAAAATACTTAATCTATCTCTCTCTCGGATGGAGCATACCAAAGCTGGTGTTATCCACGGCTTGATTACTTTCAATTTACTGCTTACCGTGCTTGGGGTGTATTTTGCATTGTTTAAATGTTTGTGAACTGTTTCTACAAGTTTATTGGCACTTCTGTTTGTGTCATCCTCAGAAATCACATCATGCCAAGCTTCTTTTTTTATAGATTCAGCGAATATTTTGGGGTTTATCTTAAATCTAGGTAAAAAGTGATTTGGAGTTGTTTCTGAAGCCAGCAAAAATTCAATACTAATTACAGTTGCATAATGGTCAGTTATGGAGGACCGCAGAACGGCTGAGCTCAAGGCTGATCTACTAGTGCCCAACACAAAGGCGTGATCCAAGCAAGTGGCCGATGTGGGAGTGACCCTAGTGGGTTTGTCAATACAGCAAACAAATCCAGTTCCAGTCAAAAAGTTCATATAGTCGTCAACGTCAGCGTCTACCATATTGCCCAGGATGTCGCAATTTATGTCACCAGTCAGAATGTAAGTCATATTAGTGTCAGTTTGCTCATAGAAGGTTTTCAAGTCATCCAGGAAATCTTTAAATATTGTTCCAGGACTACGATAAACTGCCAAAACCTTAACTATACTATTACTAATTTTTAAATCTATCTCCAAACAATTAGCTCCACCGAGTCTAACCTCCCGGCTACTAGTAAATAAATCCTTTCTTATATAAGCGACAACACCATCGCTTCTATTAAAGTAAACAGATGTGCTTGTTGCCTCATATCCATCAATATGCATCAAATCATCAGATTCCCTCAACCACGCTTCACTAAGTATTATAACATCTACTGTAAATGGTAAACTACTCAACAAAATTAAAGTTTCATCTGCGTTTTTGTCGTAAGATCGAACATTCATATGGAAAACTTTCAGAGCCGAAACAAACGGTTTATCAGGAAAAACTTTACCCAACTCCAATGAATTGTCACACACCACGCATTCGATGGACAGAAGACCCTCCAACCTCTCATCTAAGTCCTCCAAATCGAGGGGAAAAATAAAATTAATAAAAAAAAACCTACTTGAGAAAAAAGAAAGAATGAAAAAAAAACCTCTGAGTAAAACTAATCAAACGGCCAACGCGACCGGCCCTACCTCACTTTAATACAACTAAGAGCATATATTTTGCTTTATCCAAGGTCTTCTTCACCCATTAAATGACCAGAAACGATGATTAGCAGTGAGTACTGTTTGAAGGTAACAATAATATTGTGTTTGTTACTACCTACATTATTTACCTATGAAGATGGATATTTTTCACTATCCCATTATACATTGAGTCGTATCATTATTGACCCATCAGACTCGTAATATCATGGTCAATATACGTACGAGTAGAGAACTTGAAATGTAATGTGATGAGCTTGTCTAAAAGACGAAAATCGATGTACATAATGTAATAAGATCCAGAAAAACTTTCTATTGTTGGGTACCTGAGCTGAAGTAGCATGTTATCATGACAGAATCATTTATTTTGGCACCATTTTAGTAACTGAAATCAATTGAAAGTTTGTCAAGTTTATAATAAGGAACATGTTAGCACATTGATCCTATACAGAATGAATATTTTAGTCCAATAATTTCTTTTCAAAAACCTCAAATGGAGTTTACGCATATATTCTAGTCAGACAAGTTTATGGATTACCAATCTATATAAGAGAAAAAAAAGAGAGAGAGAGAGAGAGTGTATGTGTGTGTGTGTGTGCGTGCGTGCGAGTGCACCACAAAGTCCGATTTTTTTATTTTCCTTTCAAAATTAATCTATAATTTTCACTTATGGACACGATTACTTTTTCAAAATGTGTTTAGATGCAAGAAGCTCATAGAATAGCTGATGCCATGATACGTTACTATGGTGATAATATAGATGATATGCCGATATGTCTTAAGCAAAAGCAATATATCAGCTGCTAATAAACGAATATCGATATTACAGCTGCTAATTTATCATGCAAGCTTACTTATTGTGTGTATTGAGCTTTTTCTGTAACGTAATTAATCTTAGAACTAAACACAAAACTATGCAGATGGGTAGAGCTGCAACGTTACAAAAATATTTGGACTCCTGTAAACATTTAGTAATAGAGATAGTTTTGGGCTAAAAGCCTGTTTTTTCTTTCCAATAATATTGTATTTAGTATAGTATTGCATTTATACAATAGTATACAATATACAATAGTATTGCATTTATACAATAGTATACAATATACAATAGTATTGTATTTTAACTGTATCAATGAATAAATAAATAAACGTTGCTTGAAAGGTAGTTTACTTATTAACAAAACACAAAAAATTTACACCATCAGGGCAAAATACAGTTTATTTGTGAACTTCTCTTTTCAAAGAGATGAACTGCATGCTATAAACAATGTTTGGTATTTCAATAATCCTTCCTAATTTCGTAATTTTGTGACCACTACCATAAGTTCAGTTATCTACCAGAAAAGAAAAACTCCAACTTTTCAGGTGAATTTAACGACTTCCAGTCAATTTTTAATTAAGAATAATTGATATTTTACTCACTCTCTAGGCCAAACGCTTTCGAGTTATGGAAACTCATCTTCATCTTCTTCCATAGATGAAGATGAGTTTCCATAACTCGAAAACGTTCGGCCTAGAGAGTGAGTAAAATATTACTTATTCTCATATAAAAGTTGACTGAAAGTCGTTAAATTCACCTAAAAAGTTAATATTGACAGCGCAGTTCGTCATGTAACAAGAAATCCAGAAAATCTCCAAAATGGAATTCCATGCAAGACCGGGTAAAATGCTGGAGCTTTTTCTGTGATTCATTATTTTAAAGAACTAAACACAAAACTATGCAGGTGAGTAGAACTGCAAAGTTGATAAAAAGTTAGTTTACTTATATAAAAAACAAAAATTTTACATCATCAGTGCAACAAAAAAAAAGCCAAAGCAATATATTAGCTTTGTATTGAGTATCGATATTGCAGCTGCTAATTATCCAGCCTCATGCAAGCTTACTTATTGTGTGTATTGAGCTTTTTCTGTAATACATTAGTCTTAAAACTAAACACAAAACTATATAGGTGGGAAGAGCTGCAACGTTGCTACAAAAGGTAGTATACTTATTTAAAAAACACTAAAAATCCACATCATCATGACAAAAAAAAAAAACAGTTTATTCGTAAAACTTTCTTTACAAACAGATGAACTGAATGGTATAAACACTGTATGGTTTTTCACTCACCATTCCCGATTTCGTAATTTTGTGTCCACTACCATAAGGTTTTTACCAGGAAAGAAAAACTTCAAACTTGAATCCCGGGCAAACCTAGGTAAAATCATCGGTTGGGATCAATGAATTTCAAATCACATCCAGAGTGAACTCTGGAAATAGTGATCTGGGGTCTGATGTTTTTTCAGTGTTTCAATAGGCCTTAGAAGTCATTTTTATCAGTTTGAATGGCGAGCGATCGAGAAAAGCCTGAGCAGCAAGTCACGTTCTATCTACAAAGAGTGTACAGTAAGTTATCAGTTGTGAGCTGTGCGCAGATTTTCTTTTCTCGATGAAAGTGCGAGAGCGTGTTGTGAAACAACTGTTGTATATTGGCCGAAATGTTCAACAGAGTGTACACAGAATGACAGCAACACAAAGTCTTATCTTTTCAGCAAGTCAGCGCGCCGCCGCTGCAGGGATTCAATCCCCCGTGGAACAGCCCCACTTCCGGGTGGAAAATTTGCAACCATCTCTCGCCACTTTTCACTTGTCAAAACTAATCGCAATTCTTCAGGCGGATGCAGGCGTTCCAATGGCTTTCAACAATCAACCTCAACTCAAACTCCTCATCTACCACGCACGCTCCTCTATAGACATAGTTAATTAACGAACGCAACAAACTAGGAAAAAACGGTGTCAAAATTCTTATAATGGTAGGCCTAATATAGTGAAAATTATTCTTGCGGAAACTTTGACGTAGAATTGCATATGGGAAGGTGTGATGTGGGCTTTTAATAAACAGGAGATCTATTCAGAATGTGTAACCCGTTAATTATCGCACTTATAATTTGAATGGAATTTTCAGAATTCATAATGATCAGCTTGTAACCGCATAAAAGTGTATAGTCCCACTCACAAGCATCGGGCCATAATAATTGGCAGTTCTCACAGATTCTGTAGCATGATCATCTACATTCATACTATGTATGCTACTACATCAACTACAACTGTAGTGCAACTGTTGTAATTTGTTGGGTGTTATATTAGATTAAATTAAATTGATAGTGACGTTAAGCTGCAAATATTGAGCCAGGCTCGCGCAGCATGTGACACGTCAATTCACTTATAGAGAAATATATTCACTTCTAAATATATTATAATATATTAAATATATGTTATCTCTGATGAGACTTCGACTGACTGCTACTGCTGCGGTTACGGGTTCGATTCTTATAGCTCAACCTTGAATATTCTGTGTCATCGTTCACCTCATTACCGAGCACAATTCTCAGTTTCATGATTCATATTATTTTCATGATCTCATTTTCATTTTCAATTCATCAGAAAAAAGCACTCCAATTACAACTGCATTTACAAGTTATCATTACCAGGTCGGGCGATGGCAATGTTGTAGGTGGAGCACATCTAACATGAGCTAGCATTTCAGGGATCATGGGATGAACAGGTTCGAATTTCCTTTCAAATAAACTGAAGAATTCTAATTCACTTGAATTTTCCATGTGGGCCTTGACCGAAGCCAAGCAATCACCTTATGACTATTGGAAATTATGAGTGGGAAGGACGACAATTGGTTTTCTTCGATCTAGTTCATCTTGAGTCAGTATAAATTAATTAGTCGTTGGTCGTCGTCGTCTGCTATCAACCAGAATGCAGCAATAGTTATGATAATTATTAATGGTTCCATTCTAGGGCTTGATTACATCGCCCCGAGCTCTGAAGCAGTTTAATTTCCGGTACTCCGGTCAATTTGCCGCAGATCTAATCCTAATTTCCCCCCTTTCCACCCCAAGGACTCTTATTTCTCTTGCCATTATTACATTAACCCCTCTACCTTACTTCTCGAGCCTTACCTTATGATGACATCCGTAGCCTACTGGCGCTCACATACGTTCCTAATCCTTGAAGCAGCTTGTCTCTCCATCACATTGGTCTTATCAGCGTCTGTTCTTGATTGCCAGGGCTCTCACAAAGTTAATTCCAATAATTACTCACCACTGAGCACACAATTTTGAAGCACAGTAACTCTCTTTGAAGCACAGCACATCTCTATTTGAGGCACAGTAACTCAGAAGTTGTCATGTTAATGTAATTTCTTATTTTGAATGTTTTGATATTTTGCCATTTGATTCATTTAGTTATTGTATGACAACAAGACTTAAAATTGAGTTAATGATGTCATGTGATGCTTGGAAAGCCATTGGAGTATGTAACTGACATATTAGCCAGCTCATTTAGCGATAACTTACCCAAGGATAGGGTACTTTGGAGCGAACTAGCTTCACATCTCAATATTGAAAATGTTCAGGCTAAGTGATCTTCAAAATAGATAAAAGTAACAGATAATAAAACATATTTTAAAACAAAAAAAGAAACCGACTTCAGTGAAATGATAAAATATTCATGTACTAAAAAGTTTAAAATAAATTATTTACTTTAAACTGAGAAAATTTAAAATTTTATACAAGTAATCTTTTGGAGTCGGCGCCAAATATTTTATGAAGTTGATAAGAAATTCTATCTAATACCAAAACTAACACTGTATTTTTTTGGAGGATGAAGCCCACATAGGTTTGAGACCTTTGCGTGGGTAATGAATTGGATGATGGAGGTTGATGAGTTGGACCTAAAGTTTTAGGTGGGTTCCGAATCACCAGGAAGTGATTGATAAGAAATTCTATCTAATATCAAAACTAACACTGTAATTCAATTAAATATGTGATTTACACTCACTTTTACTGAAATACAGTAATTTATAAGAAATTCTATCTAATATCAAAACTTACACTGTATTTCAATTAAATATGTGATTTACACTCACTTTTACTGAAATACAGTGTCAGATTTGATATTAGATTGTTCAATTATTTCGTCATGGAAAACATCACAGAGTAATTCTGTTATATTTTAGAGGTTTATGGGAAATTTGGCGCCGACTTCAAAAGATTACTTGTATGAAATTTAAAATTTTCTCAGTTTAAAGTAAATAATTTATTTTAAACTTTTTAGTACACGAATATTTTATCATTTCACTGAAGTCGGTTTCTTTTTTGTTTTAAAATATGTTTTATTTTAAGCTTTTTAGTTTAATTTTCAAACTTTGAAAACATGAGAAATTTCTTAAAGCCTACATTATGAAATATTTATCAAATTAGCAAGCCAATATAACATCCAAACTTAAGTAACTAAAAATCCACTTATAAGAAAAGATAAACGAAGGAGAATTCTACAACGTTTTATTTAATGTGGAATATTGCATTTAGGAAAATTATAATAGCGAAAGGCTTCTTAAAAGTGAAATGGCTTTTGATTCATTCTGATGTGGTCCCTTTCAGAATATACCTACACTGAAATATTACATTACAAAAGTGTTGAAAATTGTGATTACTGAAAATATGATAAGTTAACGCAGGAAATGAAGTTGAGTGCGGTATTATCATACGAGTATGATAAACATCTTCCCGGGCAAGTTATGTACGATATTTTTTGTGATATTAGTCATATATATTTTTTTAATATAAAAAAACATAAACTTTGAGCTAGTACAAAAGGATCATTAACATAACCTCAAAATAGCCTATTGTATGCACATGTATTTAATGGCGAATAAATATTCTTAATCCATCACAGCAGCGAAACTAAAAATAGCCTACTTCTGAGATCAGCTGTTTTTCCCAATTCTCCAACTTATGATTGAAACTAAATAACCTTATTCCTATTACTCAATAACATCAACTGAATTATTTACAATTTTCATATGAACATAATATGGACAGAAGTATTATATTCTTCTTATTCTCGATTCAAATTAAGTTCACGTGATTGGTCAAAACGGGACATTACAGGCTTGTTTCACACTGAACCAGCTTTGGGTAACCGATGTCGTTTACCCGGCATAATTGCATTGCATCATATGATTTCGAAAACCGTCTAGATGTGAAGCGCTCTATATGATCAAATGATCAGCCTGTGGTAGACGACACCGGTTATACGATTGGCGTTTATGTGTGCAACTATCCTATTCAAACTTGATTGAAATGAAGACATTGAAGAATGCTCCTTTTTGTTCAATATTGGGGTGAGTATTGGGCCGATCCTTGCGAAACTTGGATGGGACCACCGCTGAGCGATGCTCTTTCATGTAAAAAAAATTCATCAAAATCGGTTCAATATTGTTCGAATGATTGATGTACAAACATAAAAAAAACAGGTCGAATATAGTAACCTTGTTCTTTTTGGAAAAAATAACTAAGAGCAGAAAATCTTACTGAATCATTCATTAAAAATTAATCATCAATTTGTTACTAAATCATCTGTTATAATATTATATAGTCTTTGTATCTAGAGAACTGTACATGATATCAGTGAATTGAAGTAATAATGGATTATATATGGAGTCGTACTCACTTTTACACAACAGTTTAAAATTTAAAATTTACATTTAATGTACGGATATTATCAAATCTAGCAAATACTATTTTATTTTAAAAGCAATATCCCCTTTCTCACTAGTGCGATAGAACGAAATAATTATGAATGTGAAGCTCACAACTGGCTGGAGGAAGCAATTTCCACAGTGCAGATTCATTTGAATTTAATTTTGTAATAAAGCTCTCTAATGCTGAAAAAATTGATTAAAATGATTTTCATTGTTGATATTACAGTATTTTAATACCCATGATTGGATACTCAGATTGAGAGTAGCGTTGGTTTCACGCTAACATTGACATTTAAATAGGTTAAATTCATGTTGTACAGATTGATTTTAATGATTTTTTTGTGTAGATTGATTATATTGATCTTTGTCGTGTAGGTTGATATTTATGTATTGATCGTTTATGAAGTTATGACTACTGGTAGAACGGGTATCGTTTCATTTGATATTCATGTTGCATTTCCTTGGAACGACAAAGTGATGACATGGAATGATGCAAATAAGAAAGTATTGCGGTTTATTGAAAGAATGAAATATAGTTGTCATTTCGCAGCCCTTGAAGGGACGTGAAAAAACATCAGGGACAGACCTGAAACCGAGCGTGCTTGTAAGGAGGGTACATTGGAGTGGGAGGGAGGCTGGTTATATAATGTCAGAAGCAGGCACTGCCAAGGAAATTGCGGAGCAGCAAGTTGCGGGGCAGACGAGTTGCGCACGATGATTTGGATTACATGAGCCGCATGAAAAACTCTTCCTAGGGCTACTCCCGCGCCACTCACGGATTTTAATCGATGAAATCTAATTTCATATCTGGCATTCTTTTATTGAAAATTCTCAAACCGGAGTTGAGAATAAGAATTGAAAGGAAATAAATCTAGACACTGAAAATGAATTAGGTGATCTCAACTTGAGCTGCTTCTGAATTATTTTTCAAATTATCAAAAAATTGAATTTTTTAAATATTATTTGGAGCAATCCAAAAGCCTTATCTCATACGGATTATGCAACGTTTTCCTAAGACAAACTATGAATTATTTAATTATTTAAAATCACCTTTCCATTGCTTGAAAGAAATATAGTTGTCATTTCGCATCCCTCGAAAATGTCACTCATGCAGACGATTGCAATGTTAATTTACAGATTGTGCTTGAATTGGTGACCAGCTGCTCTAATTTGTCGTTATCCGTTTCCCATAGAGCCTGTTCACACGGGGCGTTTTTTTGTGGAGCGTCTGTGGCGCAGCTGGTGGCGAAGCATTGTCTTATATGGGATTTTCGCGTTCTGTTCTCACGGCACTTCGCCACGAATTTAGCTGCTCATCGGCTGCTGGCTTCGCCGCAGAAACTTGCCACAAAAAGTGGAGCGTCTGATGCCGAAAGGCTCAGTGCCATTAGAACTAAATGGCAGCTGCCGGTTGCTGTTCACACGCTTGCTACTTTTTCAGCTGCAAAACGGACGCACGTAGCCGCGCCACAGCTGCGCGTAGACGCGCGGCTACGCGCCACTGATGCTTATCTCAACCAAAATCTAAATTTGGTAAAATTTCGGATATTTGAATTTTTCAAATTGCCATTGTGTTCTATATGTTCAACACTGTTCATATCTTTTTGAATTTTCTTTCTATCAGCAAAATTACCCTTTTTATCAAGTATAAAAATTTCCTTCTTTAAAGACATTAAGAAAACAACAATTCAGTTAAGAAATTATAGTTTTGAGTGGGTTTACAATGTGAACAACTTCACAAATTGTGAATGATATGGATAATGAATGAATAAACAAATATTTATTAGTATCAACATAATTCAAATGTTATTACTATCTAAAAAGAAGAGATGTATGAGAATGTTTTTTTTTTCAGTCAAACAGAATTATTTTTGTAAGTCTGGTACCTTTCAACTTTAATGAGCTCTACTAACTTATATTAATGGAGTCAAAGTAGCAGACAATGAACAAATTTCACAAATTAATAATACAGTAGCTTCCATTCTCGAGTGACCTTCATTCTAGTCTAGACTATCCTAGTTCTAGTTATTTTATTGTTTCTTGAGAGAGTATGTATGTGTTTGGACTATATTTACACTTGTTCTCTAGAATTCCTGGAGTTGAATCAGGTGATAATGGCATGTTTACGTCGTATAAAATTACAACATCAACAAACTAGTCAATAATAATCATATAAATAGTTATGATTCAAGAAGAGATATACAATAAACTGATAAAATATCAGTCTTGCCGAGTATATACATATATATATATATATATATATATATTTAATATAACTTACGGTTATTCTCACTCCCCCATCTTTTTGACCTGATCTTAGCCATAGCCAAGAAAAATTCTCTTTATCGAGATACAAAACTGCTTTAACAAACAATTGAACAAAATAAAAACAGAAAAAAAACAGAAATGAAAAAATAGTTATTAAATAATAGCTATTAATCAGTAAAAGAGTGCAATGAAAGCAAAACCCAAGATTTATCACATTTTTAAACCACTATAGTTTTTTTTTATTCATTTGCGTTACAATAGGCCTATTTGTTTTTTTTTCTTAATGAAGTAATACTACTCATGTCAATACAATTTATTTTGTGACAATGTACTTCTGATGTATTGTATTTTTATTTTTAATTTGTTGTTTGTGATGTATTTTTAATTTCAATTTGAGTTTGCTATGTTTGTAATTTACAATTATTCCTGCTGTAGAACAAACTTGCATTAAACCTAAAAATGGAATGAGCCAAAAAAAATCCCTCTCTTTCTCTCTTACGATCCAGAGGGTGCAACCCCTGTCCAAACGGATGAGGCGAGCGAGGCGAGCTTGCCGGCTAGTAATCATAAAACTACCATGAAAATGGTTTTGGTTGCAAGCTGCAGCGCGTTAGTCGCGCGTAGATGAGCAACAGACGTGCGGCTGTGGCGCTACCGTCGCGCCACAGCTGCTCCACTAACGCGCTTTAGTGGAGCAGCTGTAGCGCCGCAAAAGTTGCTCGTGTGAACAGGGCCAGAACATGATTGAAACGGCGAGGAGGAATTAACCGTTAGGGTCTCCCCATTAATTGGAGCCAATGAGATTGACACTGGTTTCAATATTTTCACCTCGCTTATTATACAGAGTTTTCCTGAAATACTGGTGGTGTAGTAGTCCAGACCTCCCACCTGGCCACTTTTTGTGTGGGGATTCAACGCCTATCAAAAGTACTGTTGAGGTCAAAATGTTCAAGACCAAATGTTTGACGTATAATCAAAGAACAACATCAATGAAGCAATGGCAAACGTTAACAAAGATATGTTAAATAAATTTTAGACGGCACATGAGTATCGATTGGGCACTTGCTGAGTAACCAATGATGCACGTATATATTTATTTGTGATGTAAAAAATTGTTTGAAACGACCAGTCTGATGAATAAACAAGAATAACTGTAAGTAATTTTCTTTTCGTTCGAAACATGTTGAAACCCCCACCATTCTTTCATGAAATTTACTTTCTTATTTATTAATCGCCATAGATTTACTTATACTTAGTATTGATAGAATTCCACGCTATTTATGAATAGCGTAAGTGGCATGTACACTTGCAGTGGACGTTATTTTTTTTCATCATTTTATTCAAAAATATTCGTAGAATTTTCTTACAGAAAATTAATGATATTGTTCTTACCTGACTAGAACTATTTCATATCGGATATGAAGCTATGGGGGGGGGGGGAGATTTGGCACAGCATAGTTGTAGATAAGAGTATGAGACCCTAGACTATAAATTAAGTCTGAACGACTGTATCCAGTTGCTAAGAAGGATAAATTGGACATAAAATCAGCTAGTTTGCAGCAGTGTAGCGGAAACTTGTTTACAAGAACTTGATGAAAGAAGAGCAATCTTTTGTTTTATAGCCTGAATTGTTATGGTGGGGAAACGGAATGACCAGTCCAATGCTGTAATTTCCTGAAGATGATCTAGCACTTACCACGAGTGCGTAGGGTCGCCAATGTTCTTCCATAAAACGCAATATAAACGCTAGCTGCTTCTGTTTCTGATCGCCTTCCAAATCATAAATTATCTTTCTCCAGTGGACTAAAAAATTCTCGTTGCTCTTCTTTCCTATAATTCTTCCCATGGCACGTCCCATCGCCCTTGTGGAATCCTTCATTGGTGTTTCACAATTTCTGTCCTATAAAGATAGATAATCTATTTCTTCATTACTTTCTTATAAATATAATGTTATTCATTCACTTTTAATACTTTAATACTTTTAATTACATCTCACTTTTAATACGTTCAATAACAAGCTTATATATATATCTATATATATATATATATATATATCTATATATATATATATCTTCTTTTTTTTTAGGATGAAGCCCACATAGGTCTGAGACCTGTGCATGGGTAATGAGTTGGATGATGGTGATTTATGAGTTGGACCTACAGTTTTAGGTGGGTTCCGAACCACCGGGAAGTGATTTTCTGCAGAGAACAGTGTCTTTTTTGCTGGCCAATCTAATCGGTCACCGTTACAAACAGGACCTACGAGAACGCAGCTTATCTATCTGATTGAACAGATACCTGCTACGGCTCGCGGCTATCACTTCCATATTATAGTCATAGAAAGCATTACTCATTCCACACTCCAGTCAAAAAAGCGGGCAGACGAACGAAATTTAAAAAGCGTTGTTTTAACATAATCTAAGTAAATTTTAACATTTGTTTATATGTTATTTTCAGTATATGGGCTCAACACCAGTAACCGGGCTTGATCAAACAAGTCGTGCTGAATTCGTGCGATCTCATCTAGAACAACTGAGGGTGAGTAAAATTTAAAAAAATACCTATGAAAATATATAACTTAATGAATGATATATGGCATTAATAAATCCTGTTGAATACAATGCATTGTAGGATTTTGTTAGCCAGTTTAGTTGAATCACTCAACTTTATTTTATACTGGAAACTGTAAACTTTGATCGTGTTATCCAATCAACTTCATTCATGATAGATGATATCCTTATAGATAAAAGATTATTGCCAATATGAATACAATAATTTACTTACAAGACAATCAATCATATGAACTCAGGGTTTGAAATCAGCTTTTCCAACATCTGATCATGAGAAGGCTATCATCATTCTGTTGTCCAAGAAAAGACATCACTTACTAGGCAATCCATGGAAAAGTAAAAATTTGTTGACTTATAAAATATTGGTGAACACACTCAATACCTACAAAACCATGAACTAGGAAATTGCAGCGAACTGAGAGTTTTTTTATTCGAGATTCTATCGTAAGGATGCATAAAGTGATATGAGTAGAATACATAAAGCCTTGATGATAAAAAATGCATACAGTAATTTGAATAAACATAACTCATAACAAAGAACAGTAAATTTCTAGCTTCTACATAAATTTATTGAATAACTCAAGTTTTAATAATCATTGATGGATATTTTTTTTTTTTTTTTTTTGAGGATGAAGCCCACATAGGTCTGAGACCTGTGCGTGGGTAATGAGTTGGATGATGGTGATTGATGAGTTGGACCTACAGTTTTAGGTGGGTTCCGAACCACCGGGAAGTGATTTTACAGCAGAGACCAGTGTCTTTTTTGCTGGCCAATCTAATCGGTCACCGTTACGAACAGGACCTACGAGAACGCAGCTTATCTCTCTGATTGAACAGATACCTGCTACGGCTCGCGACTATCACTTCCCAAGTGATATTCATATCCCACAGGATATGAATATGCTGTGCCTCTCACAATAGACTTTTGGAGATATGAAGGAGAACCAGTTGTTAATTGGAAGAATTATCAGCTTTCTGACCTATTGGACTGCCAGATGACCCTCAAAGATAATCCTGTTGATTACTTTATGTGGGTGAAACATGATGAAAGATATTATGATTGGCATACATAAGTTTCAGTAGTGCGATTTTCTTTGTCATAATTTTATTAAGTGCATGATTCAATAAAATATACTACGTATTGCTCATATGCAATCAGTGGCGGATCCAAAATAAATTGAGGGGGGAGGGGTGGTCTACTAGCCACTGATGAGAGAGGTAAAACATTTTTTTCTCAACGAATTTTCAAAGCCAATAAAACATTTTATAATACTATATAGCTTTCAATAACTATTAGTTATTCGAAGGCAAAAAGTTAGAAAATAGGTTTCCTGCTTTTAACAATAGCAATAATAATAATTTTAGTTCGAAGTTAATTGGAAATGTTTTGATGAACTATGACCGTGTCTAGTGTGTTCAGCCGTTTTTAAAGAAGGATCTGTCGGAATACTTCTCTCCCCAATGATACCACCTTCGACTTACATCCCACCCATAATAAATTATTCTACTAGATTATTCCATTTTGAAAAATATGTATTAATTAGAGTGCTTCGATAAATAAAACATATTTTAATTAATAATTTAAAAATGTAATTATTGCTGTCTATAGATAAACTTTTTTCTCATAAATATTGCATGACATTAGTAGGGATGGGAATTCTCAAGTTTGCATAGAACAAATCATTGAAAAAAATGTATTTAGTTTTGAATTCGTTAATTTAATTGTATTTGTTTCTACTTAACAGTCCTGCAATTTGTTTATTGTGAATAAAATTTTCAGATTAGTCAACGAAATGCATATATCGCTGGAAAACGTTCACAATGTAGCCGTAACCTATACTGTGAAAATATTAAGTGGTTTGCCGATCATTTTAATAAATGATTTTGAACATTGGTTGACATGTTTTAATATTGTAGTTCCTCGTAAATACTATTCAAGACAATTGTAACTTAGTGACTAAATCCTATGTTACACTACTACTTGATTCAATTTATCAAGTAACGAATCAAATCATTGTTCGAAATTAAAAAAAAACTCATATTTTTGGGGGATTTAGCCCGGAAGCCCCGCTTCAAATCCACCACTGTATGCAATTGCAGTACAACGGTAATACGAGTGCTAAACAGTGCTACTCACTAACAGCTAAGTTTCTCTATAAATAAATCTGTAGCTCAATCACCCATCTATAAATGTGATTGATGTGTTGTGGGTTGGCTACTATGACACGTTTTAACCACTCATTCAGTGAATTTCTAGAAATTTATCTGGAACGAAAGCTTTCATGAAAACTATCCAGAACTATGATTCTGGAATGCCAATGACTTCAATTTTTAAGACTTATTGACATTAATGTTTGAGGATCGCTTTGAAGTGAGTATTTTAAGTTGACGGTGCTTCCTGCGTTTTTGAAGGAAAATGCAGACATGATAAATTATAATAAAGGGTGCATTCAAAGATAAATCTTTGGGAACTAACATTCTTTTCCTTTGCAACTGCCATTTTTCTCATCTATGCTCGCTTATTTCCAAGGGGGAAGTTATGTCGAAATACGAATGGGAGTAGAGGAAAGCGAAAAAATGAATGATAGCTGAGGAGTTCTAACAAGTGTAAGTCCTTATAGTGATGAGATAAAGAGTCTCCCCCTCAAATAATAATCGACCCTCGTAACGTAATTTTATCGAACGCAGACACAACGACAAGCGTAATGGATAAGATAAAGGTTAGGCTAGAAAGAAGGAGAAAAAAGAAGAAGAAGAGAAAGAAGAAGAATTGCAAAGTGAAAGAAAGAAACGAGTAAGGGAGCCAAGGGAGCCAAGAAGGGTTTAAAAAGAGGGTTGTCATCGATGAAGATGAACGTGTTGGTGAAAAAACTTTCCACATCCAAACTGCTTCCAAATTTCTATCTCATGAATTATTTTCAGGAAAAGTGAAATTCTGAATCCATACTTTGTAAAGCCTGATGGATAATAAGCCGTCATTCATCATGGTAAATAGAACGAAAGACGTTAATTTCGACGTTTTATTAATAGCGAGGATCTGAATCTCATGAGCGTTCTCTCAGTTTGCTAATCTAATCCCCTCTAATGGCTGCTGAGCTTCCAACTGTATCGGCCATTCCTTCCATAAAGATAAATATGCCCGTCTGCCGTCTTCCCTTGTGTCCTTCTATAAATGATCAAGAACTAAGTATTTAGGTACCATCCAATTGATGACATACAAGGTATACAGAGTATGACACTACCCAGACTAGGGTACTAACCCTACTGTAGTTCTGAATAAATTTTTTCCAGAATCTTTTCCTCTCCAAATTTTTTTAATTGCCTATTCGTTCACCTCACGTTGTCTTATAAAATATGATTTAAATAATGTGGAAATTTAGCGATTGTTTGTCAAACAATAGGATTTATTTGCCTATTAATAAAATTAACCAAATTTGGTATTAAAATTGATTCCGAATGATTACGATAACCATATTGCTCCTTATGAGCATGTTGATCCCCTTTTTACAGAAAAGCAATGTATTTTTACGGGTTCTAATGGCTAAAATAAGGCTGGCAACACTAAAGTTCACACTTGCACTTTATTTACACAAATTAGTCTATTTACACAAACTAATTGTAAATTCAATTAATAAATAAAAACAGATCAACAAATGACAATTACATACTTATTTTTTGGTAATTATTTACAAGAATTAATGAATTATTTATTACAGGCTGATCAATAATAAAAGAAACAAGAGTCCAATAGACTGTACAATAATGTAGAAAGAAACGATAAAAAGAGCCACTAATCACTTACAAAACACAGTTCAATTCGTTATTTGACAGTCCCAAATAATATCACTTAACAAAACGTCTTTAAACTGTTAGTAAGCTGCATAAACAGTAAACACTTCTCTGCACTTGACACTGTCTAAAGACTAAATACAGCACTGTTTACTCCACTGGCACTGGATTGTCTCTCTCACAAGATCTGTAATACAATCTGTCACCTGGGTTTGTAAAAACTAACTGTCACGCAAGCTTTTGTAAGACTCAACTCAATGGTTCACGTGAGCTCCTTATATAGCTGTTGTAGCTGTATAATTCCAAGAATTGGCGGCTTCTCGAATCTTCAAGAATGCTTGGAATATAGACCTCGATTGTTCAGGAAGAATGTAGAATTGACAAGAAGATCAATTGAGTGAGAGAGTTGCACACTTGAAGAATAGGAAAGAGAAAGACATCTAACAAGAGAGAACAAAAAGAATCAAATTTCAAGCTGTGTCTGACCATGAAAACAATGGAATGATATAAATAGAACAAGTGCATGATTAACTGCTTGTTTGCTTTTGTAACACTACCCTCACCTTAAGAAATTGTTCTGTCCCAGAACAATGACACCTTAGATGTCTGATGTCTTCTTTGACTGCTGACCAACTCCTCCTTGACCCTCCAAAGGTTGTAGATGCAAATGGTGATCTGGATATCAGTAGGTTGAAACACTTCTTGCAGCATTGGCTTCACAATTGCCCAGTCCAAGCACTTCCAAGCCTTAACCACTTCCAAACCACTTCATAACCACTTCCAAGCCTTGGTATGCCAATTTTCCTCACTCCTAATGTATGCATCCTGTCCCTCAGCTTAACCAAGCAAGTATGCAATGTTTCATATGATGCCTTCACCTCAGGCTGCTTCTTAGTCACCAGGTAGAAGAGATGTTGACCATCCTGCTGCAGATGAAGAACATTTCCTTCTGCTGGTCCCTGCTGTTCCAGGTCCTTGAGACCACCAAACTTCTTCCTGAAGACTGTAGCAATGCCTCAAGATTCTGCCAAGTTCCTGGTTACACAGTGTACTAGTGCATACTCCTTTGGCAGGGTAAACAAGTCTCTCTCATTTGTCTGGATCATTTTTCCTCCTGGTACCAGCATGTAGTCATCATCAGACTCCTTCAGGGATGTAGTGCACTGAAACTGAGCTGCTTGTCTTTCCTTTGCATTGTTATTATCACTTTGGTCAGCCATGATGTCATGCTTCTCCTTCTTCTCCCTGCTTGGCCCCTTGGTGCTGTTGCCTTCCACCTGCAAGGTTGGACTTTCTTGCTTCAAATGGTTCTGACCAGGATCTCTCTTCTGTTTCCTCCAGAGTGGACCTCCTTCCTCTGGACCAGAAATCACTGTAGTCCCCCTCAGCATACCCTCCTTGGCATTTCCTCCACAGGACTCTCTTGAGAGATCACTTACATTCCTGTTACAAACTCCAGGTCGATGGACTGTCTTTATGGCTTCATCCATTTGTCCCCTGCTTGTCTGCCTCCTCTTTTCACAACTGCAGCATTGAATCTCCTTCTTGCCAACACCCAACTGTTCCAGGACTAACTCCACAATCTTCTGAATTGTGCTTTCTCTAGTCGTTTCAGCTCCCATAGCTATCACCTTAGAATCTCCTGGCACTGTCTGCAAAACGGCTTCAAACTCCAATGCTTGGGCTAGAGCAGCTCTCCGTGTTTTTGGTCTGGGTACTTTGACTGTAAGCTGAGTCTCTGGTGTCCTCAACCCACTCAGAAACCTTTCTACTGCTAGGCTTTCATATATGCTGTCATCAACAGAGGGCTATGCATTCCTCACAAGTCAAGCAATAGCAGCCTCAAACTCCTGCAGTGATTCATTCGGTCCTTGGACTCTCTTATTGAGCTGAAATCTGTACAACTGCTCCATGTGCTTGTTGCCAAACCACATCTCCAGGCGTTTCCACAGCTCACTGAAGTTACACTTTTCAGCTGATGAAATTGAATAAAGAATTGCCAATGCTTCCCCTCGGAGATTCATCACCAAAATATAGGCCTTTGTTGTGGATGACCAGCCATGGAACTCTGCTGCTGTCTCAAAAAGCGTTAGGTAGTCTTCTAATGGTGTCTTCCCATCATAGGTTGGCAGCCCAGTATGCTGGGGAAGAGTTACTGACTGCTTATCTTCCACCTTCCTTTCCAGCACTGGCTTCTCTGAGATGGCTAGGTCTGGAATATCTGAAGATCTATTCACTTCTTCATGTCTGCTTGAAGATCCAGCACCACACTCCAGCTTCTTGAGTCGATCTTCCATTGTTTTCAACTCCTCTTTTACCTTACTGCTTACTGACTTCTTGATTAACAGAATCAGCAAGATTTTTAACTTTCTCTTCCATGACTTCTTGTAATGAGGTGATATTTTCCTGTAGTTCGCCTTTCATGGACGCCATATTGCCTTGAAGTTCACCCTTCATTGATGTGAAGTTCTGCTCCATAGATGTAATATTTTCTTGAAGTTCACCTGTCATGGACGCCATATTGTCTTGAAGTTTGCCCTCCATGGATGTAATATTCTCTTGAAGTTTGCCCTCCATGGATGTGAAGTTCTGCTCCATGGATGTGAGTAATTTCATGTCAGTAGTCTCAGGCCCGTGCTGGACCCCTTGTTAGGGCGGTGGACAGCCATGGCCAGAGGGTGCCTGCACATTTCAGAGGGAGGACTAACTAGGGGGGGGGGGGGTCTGGAATATGATAATCATTAAGTGTTAATTGCACATGAGGACAGAAACAAATATGTTCACAAATGTAATGTTCTTTGATTGAAGTTACAAACCAACCTGAATGAAGTCTTTTTAATTCGGAGCTGAAGTGGCAGATATAATCAATATCGGTGTCCAGTGGCACCCCCACCCCCACTTTGGGGTACTTAACCCCCCCCCCCCAAGAACTCAAAAAATTGTTGATTAAGAAAATTCTCTTTAGGTATTATGTGTTCCAGGCTGATTAGTGTTGGTGCATTTTGTGTGTTCACACTTTTAAAATAGAATAAAGTTCATAACTAGTGGCTTGACATGGGGGGCTTTCATTATGAAATGAGCTGGAAAATTAAATTTAAAAAACATTAACTACCGTGATTATTGAGTTATTCTATGGTATACGCAAGGAAGCCAAACGAAGGCGGTTTTTAGATTGAAGGGTATGAACTTGGTTATTGATTGCGAATAAAGCACCCAGAGTTCATAAAATCAGAATTTAAATTTGATCAAAACACACAAGAATAGCAAGTGGGAAGCATCTGTGCAAAGTCCGTGTGCTTTGGTTCAATAAAACTCAACTAAGCTTCGGGATCGTTCTTAACAGAGCTTAATTTCTAATGAGAAATACCAGAGCTGTGACTTACCGGTGTCTGGGGGTATGGAATACGCCCCGGTCCGGGGGGTCCTCCCCCGGGAAAATGTTAAAAATTACACTTGAATTGGTGCATTTTAAACGCATTTGAGCATGGTTAGTAATGCACATAGAATATACATAATATACAAAATAATAAGATTCAGGTTTTTAAAAATAGGTCTTTTAAACGATTTTGACGAAAACTTGAAACCAAAAGACAAAAACTTAGACTAATTAAAAAAAAAAAAAACTATCATTTCTAGCTAGTTCGATCAGATCTGGTTTAAAATAAATTATTCTATTGTCGATTCAGATAGCTGGAGCTCCGCTGTGTCCTAGAAGGTACCGGAGCTTCGCTCCGGTGTGCTCCGGCTGAAATGAAGCCCTGGTTCAGGTGCATTCACATTTAATTTGAAAAAAAAAATGATTTCACAAGTTTGAAAGGAGAATTTCATAAGATTTGGTTTATTGCCAATTAAATTAGTTTACCCATTAAGCCGACAATAAAAAGAGTGTTTTCATGATAATTTTGTGAATTTTTGTAAAATATCCCACCAATTCAGAGATTGGGTAATCTCGATTTGCATTCAGACTGGCGTTTTACGTCCACTTTATTACCCACGCAAAAGTCTCAGAATGGTGTGGGCACCATAAAAATGTATAATAGTAGATCTTGTAGCACATTTAGCCAACATTATATTAATTCACTTGAATTCACACCACCTATTTGAAGGCCTTAGAGTTTTCTGAGTTTATGATGGAATAGCTGCAATCTTTCACCCTCTTTATTTCTGTAACAAAGCGTTTCCGGACCTTCATTAATTTTATTTTTGTTATCTTCATGAGAAGATGCTCATGCAGTCTGGCAGAATAATTTTGAACTTTTGAAACACTCTTACAAATAAGACACATTTTGTTTCCCCATATAGCTAATACACTAAAAAAGTCAAGTAATGAATCCCCTCAAGGAAATTTATCGGGCCACAATCTTGTGAAAAAAAGCTCAGAAAAATCCCAATTTTACCCCCCTCCTCATCACAAAATAATTTTACCTGGTAAGACGGGCACTCAAAAATCTGGGTGCGCCCCTGGCGGTGTCTGGATCCATGGAGTTCAAAATATCAGCTTCTAAGTGCATTTTAACAGTAAAGATTCTAAATTTTTGTTTATCGAAGACGATCTTACACTGGTTAAAATTCTATTACCTTCAATGCTTTAGAAGGAAGAGATTCTTGGGATTTGAATAATTTTGGGTCGAAATAGGCCAGATCTCACCCGAGGGCGCCCCGCGTGGGTACTGGAAGAAGCAAGTAGCCTACACCCTACAGTCGCAACACTCACCCCGGCCGCTCGGCTATAAGCCTCGTTGTGAAACTTGTCATTTTCGGAACAAGAGGGCGCCATAATTTCACAGGCTGGAGGGCGCACCGGGATACGTCCCGGTGTCCCGGCGGGCCAGCACGGGCCTGAATTGAAGTCTCAAAGAGGTATGTAGCTGGGTCTTCTTCTTCTCCCAATAACGCCTCACAAAGCCGGTCTTGTAGAGTTGACTTCTTTCCAGATGTTTCTAAATCACGGTCTTCTAATTCCCGTTTGAGATCAGCCACTTTCAAATCACACAATGTAATTTTGCCAGCCATTTTAAATTAACTTGAAAGAAATCCCACTTCTGACACCAAATGTTACGGGTTCTAATGGCTGAAATAAGGCTGGAAACACTAAACTTCACACTTGCACTTTATTTACATAAATTAGTCTATTTACACAAACTAATTGTAAGTTAAATTAATAAATAAAAACAAATCAACAAATGACAATTAAATTGATTGGCCAGCAAAAAAGACACTGTTCTCTGCTGTAAAATCACTTCCCGGCGGTTCGGAACCCACCTAAAACTGTAGGTTCAACTCATCAATCACCATCATTCAGCTCATTACCCACGCACAGGTCTCAGATCTATGTGGGCTTCATCCTCAAAAAAAAAAAAAAAAAAAAATACTTATTTTTTAGTAATTATTTACAAGAATTAATGAATTATTTATTACAGGCTGATCAATAATAAAAGAAACAAGAGACCAATAAGCTGTACAATAATGTAGAAAGAAATGATATAAAGAGCCACTAATCACTTACAAAACACAGTTCAATTCGTTATTTGACAGTCCCAAATAATATCACTTAAAAAAACGTCTTTAAACTATTAGTAAGCTGCATAAACAGTAAACACTTCTCTGCACTTGACACTGTCTAAAGACTGAATAAAGCACTGTTTACTTCACTGGCACTGGGTTGTCTCTCTCACAAGATCTGTAATACAATCTGTCACCTGGGTTTGTAAAAACTATCTGTCACGCAAGCTTTTGTAAGACTCAACTCAATGGTTCACGTGAGCTCCTTATATAGTTGTTGTAGTTGTATAATTCCAAGAATTGGCGGCTTCTCGAATCTTCAAGAATGCTTGGAATATAGACCTCGATTGTTCAGGAAGAATGTAGAATTGACAAGAAGATCAATTGAGTGAGAGAGTTGCACACTTGAAGAATAGGAGTGAGAAAGACATCCAACAAGAGAGAACAAAAAGAATCAAATTTCAAGCTGTGTCTGTCCATGAAAACAATGGAATAATATAAATAGAACAAGCGCGTGATTAACTGCTTGTTTGCTTTCGTAACAGTATGATAACATTGGTTGGATGAATTAGACTTTGAATTATGTGGTTTCTCAGATGATAATAGTGACATAACAGAGTTATAAGTAATATATTCATATAAAATTAACATAAATAAATAATTATATCTTGTGACCTGGTAGGGTCGAATTGACATAATATATATTATATTTATAAGAACTACTTAGTGTGAATATGTTTGCTTAAGCACTTCTGTTCCTTACGTTCAGTTCAAAGACCGATAGTGGAAAATGTTGAAATTCTATATTCATTGTGGAAATTATTCTCGTGATTGAGTGACCTAAAGTTCCAGAAGGTAACAGTTTTAGCTAGTAAGTTCAGAGTTTAATAGTCTTATTAGTTGTAGAACTTCCATGAAATATTTCCAACGGGAAAAGTAAATGTAAATACATGTTATTTATACTTACCTCATTGGTTCCTGTACAGAACTGTAAAATTAAAATTAATTCCTAGCGTTGAGTTGCAAAAGTGCCAAATATTATTAAATTTCATCTCATATACAGAGTGCCGCATAAACCACAATAATTCTACATACAATAACAAACATTTCCGTAGAAGAAATGGTAATATCCTATTCATTTTCCATCTATTCACAACTTTTTGAGAAATAATTCCATTCTCGTGAATAAAATTTTTTCATTAAGCACAGCACATATATGCTATAAAATTTGTGTTCAACAAAATAAGAATATCAAGATTGATTATTTTGGCAAATGGAAATCCTGAGCTCCTCATTATGTACCACATGATACCATATAGGCTAATGTTCTTAATATTGGAAATCGGATCTCCCAGATATGATCAGAAATCTGCCATTTTTTGTCTTTTCTCTCACAATGAAAAGTAGGAATGTATGAAACAGGTCAAAAATCAAACTTTTATTACCGTTTCTAAGCTGCTTATTATCCAATTTTCAGGATTTTTGTTATTGTTCTGTTTAAAATCGAAAAACCAACATTTCTTATGTGGTGGGGGGGGGGGGCGAATTCTTTATAAAATCAACAGTATCCAAGTAAAACCAGTTAGAACATTTTATGAGGGCGCCATTTAAGACAGTAATTCTGTGAACAGTAAAACTCAAGCCCAAGAATAAGGGTGCTTGCTCAGAGGAACATACTCGATGCACTCAATGATAATCGTCATCGAAAAATTGAACACAACCATCAGCCCTTGGTTCGGTTTGCATAGTCTATTTTTCATGTTTGTCCTCCACAATAAGTCACTCTTTTTCAAATCAACAAAAAAGTAGTCCAGTCAAATTAGTAAAAAGGAACGGAACAAATTCCAACATGGTTGAAAATCTGGAGATAAGAAAAAACATGCTCAATGGAAAAAATGCTGAAGCATGAGACTGGAAGTCTCCAAGAATCCTGGCTGTTCTTTTGGCCACCATTTTGGAAAACTGTAACATTTTCTTACCTCATCATCGTTTTCTTCAAATTTGAGACCGAACTAAGCCGTGGACAGAAAAAGTTATTTCTGCCTTCTTTCAATAAAACAAAATATACAAGAATTTGATTCTAAGTAAAGCTTTGTACCTAAAATGAGTATCAAATCAAAATTTTAGTAAATTTACAGGAAAATTTATAATTTTAATTTTTATAATTAAAACAGCTGTATTCCACTAATAACAGGATCTGATTTTGTAATTCAAAATCTCTAAAAAATAGAGTTTTCGACAAGAGGAAACCAATCACACCTTTTTTGTTTCTATTGGTTTTGACGCCGCATCTATTTGCAAAATGTTATGCAACCCGGAAACCCCTGGAACATAGTTTGAGAGCTGAAAAAAATCTTTCAAAAATTGCAATCGGTGTTTATTTTGAAGATTTTGTTCGTACACTATCAGAAAAAACTATTTTGAAGTTTTTGTTCGTACACTACACGATTTGACTGTACACTATCAGAAACGCAATCTGTTTGCCTAGAAATGCGATTTTATTTTGGGGGGGGGGGGGGGGGCAGAAGGGGTTCTCGAATTCGGGTCCCCATAACTATTGAACGATTCATCGTACCCGATTGAATTCTAGCTCATTCGTCTCAGCTCATCTATGCGGTTCGTGTATCATAATTATGTTTAATGTTGCTCATAACTTCGGTTTTTGTTTTCAGGGGTGCTCAGTGCTTTGCTTCCTGAACCTAGAAAATGATTATTTTTAACATTCAAATGGCTCTAACTTTGACATTTTTTAGCATATAAATTCAAAATTGGTCTTAAATTTTGTGAAAATCTATGCTCTTTGAATCGTATTACTCCTCATCTACATATTGAGACAGAGCTGAACAAAAATCCAGATTTACCTTGTTTTTTAATTTTTTCAATAAATTACAAAGAGAACTTAGGAACTATGAGGGTTAACGTGAAGTAATTGATTTCAAAATTTGAGTAATGGTATAATCTATAAAATAGGTTCTCATCAGTTTTATTATTCAGCACTTATTTTCGTCTAAAATCTTTTAATATTGGATAATGCTTTTAAATTTTCGAATTTTGCAACAGTGCTGTTGGTCCTGATAGTTCAGCCCGATAGTTCCTGAAGAAAGTGATGTTTTCTTTGTTGAAAAATTTTCGAGCTGCAGTCATTTTAATGTTAAAAATAGTCATTTTCTAAGTATATGATGCAGATCACTGAGCACCCTTGAGAACATCACTTAGTTATGAGTCAAATTTTACATTTGGAACATGAATATGCTCAAATTCCTGAGCCCCTACTGCCAACGGAATTCTGGGTGACCGGATGGCGTTTCTGATAGTGTGTTTTCGGGTGTGCACGTTTTCTAATAGATGCGGCTCCAAAACCTAGAAAGGTGTAGTTTGTTTCAAATTGTAGAAAACTTAATTTTCTCAAGAGGGATTTCAAATTACAAATTTTGGTCCTGATATTAGAGGAAAACAGCAGTTTTAAATGTACAAACTCAAAACTATTAATTTCCCAGGAAATTCACCAAAATTTTTCGAAAAATTTTGGTATGATACTCATTAGCTGTATTTAATATCAACTTCTTGTACATTCTGTTTTCTTGCGAAACTTTTTCTGTCCAAGACTTTTCGGTCTCAAATTTAAAGAAAACGATGATGAGGTAAGAAAATTTTACAGAAGATTGCGGCCGAAGCAAAGCTAGTAGATTCTTGAAGACTTTTAGTATGTTATTCAGAGTGTTTTTCTGGTCATGTATCCAGATTTTCTGCCATGTTGGATTTTTTTCCTTTCTCACTCAAAATTCATGTTAGTTAGGCTGGAATAAAGGCTGTGTTTCGTTTTCTGTTGTTCAAATCAGATCGGATTTCACATATCTGTTAAATGAATTTATAGAACAGTATTGACAAAAGGTGTATAATAATTATGTTCATAGTAAGAACTTGTTATTGTACTCAATTCAAATGAAAAAAAAATGATTTCTATTTCTCAATACATTCTTATCCTTATGAATAATTTCATTCTTATGACTGATAACTTAATCTATATGAAGGCACAGCCAGATGAATAAAGAAGGCCTGAGGCTATCTTAAAATCTGATTCCAGATGCATATGATGGAGAAGCTCATATTACAATGTTCATTTCATATGTTCCCTATAAAAGAAGGTTCAAGTGCCTTTCTTTTTTCCTTACAAATATCCTCTTACTGCAAGCAAATTTCGAAAATCCTCACACATACATCGCTGGGCATTCATTTCCATGCAAAATTTAGTTGGATTTGTCCACGCGTTTAGCCATAAATGCATTACAGATAGGCAAATGAAAAACGGTCGGCTTGAAACAAACACTTCTCTTAATTCGATAAAAAAATATCACTTAATTTTATATCCTTTTTTGGGGATTAATATTTTACCTGCCAAAACTTTATAAAAAATACTGATCCATTCATGAAGTATGACGATTTTTCTTAAAACAACAACACAGCGGATAATGAAAAACTGAGGGGTAATGAACATTTTTTAGGGATATTTTTGTTCGTTCTAGCGTTTAGAATTCGGTGGTGGTACTGGAGCTACTCTTTCATGCAGGTTCACAGGACACTTTGCATAATCAAAGCTAATCAAAGCATGGATTGTTATCTAATGATCCTTGTAGCTGACATTCCTATCATGATGATCTATTTCACTCTTGTCATAGATATTTGACGGCCATAGATTTCAATTAGCACATAAACTGTACATCTCAGATCTAGCAGCCTCAGATGCCAGTCTTATCGAGAAACATGTGTAATTGGCAGGGTTTTAGACTAATACCCTTGCCGGCGATAGGAGCTGGAATGGGCATGGATGGGCTGAGCTCATGGGCATGGGCATTACAGGTCGTCCATTACTGGGGTGCAAATCCCGCTTGGAACAGATTTGCAGCTTATTGTGACGTAATGTTAAACGTTAAGGAGCTCCTTGTCAGGGCTTTATGCGTGCGAGCAAGCTCAAGAACTAGAAGTGCACTAGCACTAGCACGTGAGAGTATTTTTAAAGTGTACCGTTGTTGTGTGTCTCATTTTTTAACCCTTTTCAAACCAAACTAATTTTTACTATATCTCTATGAAGTATTTCTATGAAATATGAATTGATAGATGGTGATGGTTAAACGTATTCTTGAAAGCTTCAACATAATTCAATTATTGAAACAGCTAAATTAAAAAATATCCATTATTTAAAGCCAAGACCCATTAAAAAATGTTGTTTCTATTCAATAGTTATTGTAAACGTCAGGCAACTGGTCACAGATACCCTAAAGAGATTCGGAATATAAGATAGTATTTTATAATCCTTAGTAATAAGAAATACAGAAAACAGTGAAGATATTCTTTACTTGCTCTTGGGAGTCATATTGTATACTTTTATCGCATCCTCGTTGAGATGATAATATTATTATTATTATTGTAAGCCTTTTTATCCTTTAATACTCATTGAGCTGGTGATAGTTATAGAAATGATTGGAAAGTACAATGCAAAATCTGATAACAGTCTATCGAAAATATTTGTTCCTCCTTTCCAATCGCTATTCGGATTTCCAACTCAAGAAGTATGGTATTATCCTACACTGATGGCCCATGTGGGAAATATTTGTAACATTATTCTCGTAAAATTCCTTTAATTCTCGATAAGCTCAGCTGAGAGATCATGATCGAGTGCCTATGAATCAATGATATATTGTTTTTTTTTTCATTATGAAAGATTTTAATCGAGCCAAAAATATTGAAGAATTAAATAACAGATTTCTAATTAAATTTCTCCCTTGGTTGTGAGTTCGTACATAACAGTCAATGTTTCTATTAAATAGCCAATGTTCCCTTATTAGCATTTTCGAATAATGTATTGGATGCTCTCCCCTGATAATCAGGGGATAGAGAGTTCCAGTGATCGCGGAACTGCTAAAATATATTTTGAAATTCAGATTTTTAGAATTTTGATCGGGAGTGGAATAAAACTTGTGTGGGAGTTCCTGAATGGAAGGACAATAATAAGAACCCTTCTACCTCCACCATTTCCACCAAACTTCCTGATTTTAACTTTGTTACTATAGGAAAACAGAGGCAGGCATGGACATCACTCGACAAGGGTCGAAATGTCGGAAAAGAAAGCACTATCGGACAAACTTTTGCCTCTGAATGTCCCCCTGAAAGACATTACAATCTGGAGTACGATCAGTGCCAGGGCTGGCAATGCGCCAAGTTACGGCTGGAAAACCACTGTTCATGTTATTGTAGCTTGCCATTAGTAGACATGGAGCATGTAGTGCATGTACGAAGGAAGCAACCACTTCCTAAATTTGATTACATCAAATGCCTCTAATGTCTCTCTTTTGTGCTTTCGTCAGTTGATTCTGATAAATCTTCTATTTTCAGGAACAGTAAACATCAGCAGAACAGAATACAATCAAAATTGGAATTTCCATTTCATAAAATATAACCGTCTTCGAATATAATACACCGTTATGTGAATGAAAAAGTATCGAAATCCTCAATCATTAGGCTACAGAGGATAAAAAACCATCAAATAATAAATTCATGAAAAATTCAAGAGTTAATTGATGTAAGTAGACATGTAAAAGGTATAGAAGCTACAGGCTAGTTATGTATATATTGTCTACTTATTGTTGGCACTGGTATGAATTTGCCTAGCACATGTTGGCTCACTTACTCCATCCCTCCTCCTTGATTAATAGAGGAAGATAGATGGATCGAGTTAGCCGGTATGCGCGAGGCACTACCATAAATGAGACAACAAATTAACAATCTATAGTTTATAGTTAGTAGCAGATCTAGCGGGTTGGGAGGGGGGGCAAAGGGGCACGTGCCCCTCACCCAAAAGGATAGAGGATACACTAAAAAAATGTATTGGTTGCTGGGAAGAGAATCCAAGCTGTCAATATACAATAAATTCCTTCTGTACAAATAGCTACTGAAGCCTGTATGGACCTATGATATTCAACGTTGGGGATGTACAAAACTATCTGTTGTACAAATAATTCAACGCAAAAAACAAATAGTTCAAAACAAAATACTGAGGAATATGAGTAGATGCTCCATGGTACTACATCAGGAATGCTGATTTTCACCGTGATATTCAAGTGGAGACAGTCACTAGAGCGGGAGATTTGCGGCTAAGCATGCACAGAGACTCCACCAGCATGACAACATTCAGGCAATCCAGCTGCTTGACGTTTGTCGTCTGGTCCGGAGGCTCAACAGAATAAAGCCACATGGGCTAGTGAAGTGAAGTGTACTCTTGTGTTTAGTGTACACAAGGAGGTGATAGTGTAAATTTCAAGCCTTGAAACATGACCAAATAGTAACCAAACCTAATTATTATATAAGTTTGGTAATGATTTCCATGATTTCCATGGCTTTGTTGCGCTTGTCTTGGGGCATGACGAGATACGCGCGATGGTCCATGTTTAGCACTTGAAATAGAATTTAAAAAAAGGTTCCTTCATTTTTTTTAAAATAATTTGACGACTGTACCTGCTGTAACCTAATGGTTATGTAACTGAAATTGCATTGACGTGTCATACACCGCTAGAGCTATGCTCATCATAATGCGGTTTCATGTGACAAAATAATAATAATAATAATAATAATAAAAATTGTTAGTAGCAAGATTATTAGTAAATAGATAGTAACAAGCCTAATTAATTATTATATAAGCTTTGCAACATCTTTACTTCTTAAACTTAGGATCGAATAAATAGATTATTACTTTCTATCTAGGTGCTAACTCAAATAATGGAAACAATTTTCTTGGTCATTGAGTTATTCAATGTTTTATTTTCAAAGTTAAATTATCTAGAGTTATGTGGGCGAAAATTATTAGTTGATCATTTATTATTAACTAAATTAATTCACTTCAAACTTAAAAAAGGGTACTTTCATGACCATTTTTAATATTTTCTTTAATATCGCAATTATTAGCCTACTTTAGTTTTAGCCTTTAATATTTTTATTTCGATTTTCCAACTCATTTCGCATGAAACCCGACCATTCTACAGAATATATGAAGGGACTACAAATGTTGGAATGGGTAAATTGATAGGGCTAGCTTCAACCTATGTTTGTGCGAACTTTTCTCTTCATCTTGAGGGAAGTAGCTGAAGCAGTATAACAAATTTCTCCTAATCACTGCATAAATAGACGGAGAAAATTCACTAAATTACTCTTAATTGAGTATCAGTGAAGATAAAAATTCTATATTCATAGATTAACCGAAGAAATATAGACATAGAATTTGGTGTCCATAACGAACTGAGAAATCACTAGTAATTTTTCAGCACAATTTTCACTAGTAATTTATTTGCACCAATCGTGTATAGTAAGTAGCCTACTCAAGAATTACTAACGAAAAGCTAGTGAACCCTTCTGATATTTTTGTACAGAGCGGGCCATGGCAAAGCTCTGTTGTAGAAAGGTAAGCAAGCCACTTCGCTTTCAGACTCAGCTGCTTGTCAGAATATTATATGGCTGAATATCCTAGGGGCCATTATGATCATTATTTTGCGTAGCTGTAGTCAGCAGCTTGACGTATTAATTCAATGTGATGGAACGATGTTTGAGGCGATTGCATTGTTTTGGATTATCCAATTTATTGGTTATACGAAATACCACCGTCGCTTCATGAGGAAGAACGGAACGGATCGACCAGATGAATACATTTCATGTTTACGACGACATCGGTATCTGCTTTGTCAAATACAGCGGTTGAAATTGGATTGCACAACATGCCACCCGCATACTACATACGCTGGCAGTGAATGCAGAGTAGCTAATAGTGAATCGAGTGTCCGCTCCATTCTAAGCCTCTGGAATTTGTTCAATTAATCGATGTTACGGTGATTTTGCAACAAATAATTTGCTTGTTGGCATTCTTATTAAAATTATGACCGTATCAGTTCATTAATTGAATGAGGATGGTGTTCATGTGTAATATGCCATGGATATTTTCTCTTTTATCAATGAGCACTATTGTAAAATTATGATAGAGTTAATAAATTATTCAATCAGATAGAGTTAAGCTGCGTTCACCTGGGTTTTGTTTGTAACGGTGACCGATTAGATTGGCCAGCAAAAAAGACACTATTCTCTGCTGTAAAATCACTTCTCGGTGGTTCGGAACCCACCTAAAACTGTAGGTCCAACTCATCAATCACCATCATCCACACGCATAAGTCAAAGACCCATGTGGTCTTCATCCTCCAAAAAAAAATTATGAGTGAAAATTATCCTCTGTCACCAGTGGTCGAGTGGGTTTGGAAGAAACACGCCGATAGATTGAAATGACAGCTGCTTATTCTCCGCCCTTCGAGGGGCACAGAGCAGCCAAGAGCCAAACCAATTCTATAAATTTAAATTCCCACTTAATCTGCATGAGTTACTTATGCTAATATCAGAAAAACAATACACCCAGGCAGAAAGCCAATAAGCAACTAAAATAATTTTTGAAGAAAATCAACTGAATTCCCATTAAAGACCAGGAATCAAATAACTTTAACCATTCTCAAATCAATAATTCAACTAATATCTAATTATATTCGAAATTTCAAATGATATTCAAGCAATTTCAGCTAAGCTTCTTCAAAGTAATTTAACTATCATATACAATCAAATTCAACTTCAACATTCTCAAATAAATTCGGATTACTGTACATAAGATCCAACAAATCCAACAATAATAAGATCCCAAAATCAAATAATCCACTGCTTTAAATTACGGATAGAAGTTATTATCAGAAATTCCAGGATTTACACAAGATCAACGTTTTGATTCATGGCCAAAACTTACTGGCTAACGTTTGGATAGAAATTACGGCCAAAATTTTAAGGATAACAACAAAACAAAGTTTTAAATCATTACTGTTTTGAAACCTACTGACTGAAATTAATTTTACAAGTTATTTCATATTCCGTTAATTATTTCAGATAACATTAAATTAAATTCAAAATTTCAATAACATCTAATCAAAATTAGATCGCTTGAAATTATGTGCATATCAATCTACCAAATTTGAATGCCCTCTCTTTCTTCCTTGTCTCTCATGTCCTCCTCAAATAAAAATTAAAGTTTTGGAACGCATTCACCAATCACAAACACTAGAGTCGCGATAATCATTGCGTTCGATTTTCTTTTATGTTCACTCTGCTCACTACTGACTGGTGACTGCAAATAAATTTGTATCAGGAAAATTAAATTGTGTCAGGCAAGGTAACTGGCCTGACATGCGTAAAAGAAAAGAATGAGGCTGTGGGAGAGAGCCACTTGCAGAGGCGGGAGAGAGCACCGCAGAATAATCGAACGATTCGCGGTGTCATTTTTCCCATTGGAAAATTCATCCATTATATTGTTTTCACATTCTTACACATTCAACTTTAAGATACGTGGAATTTGGTATTCCTCTATGATACATGCTTTCGAACTTTACTATCCATACTTCTATTGGAATGATCATTATTACGATTAAATAGAAACCTAGAGATGTCAATTTAGGTAGTTGACTTGACTTTTAATTGATTTCGCAAACCCATTTCAGATCTAACATGAAACTTATTGTAAAATTCACATGGGAATGTACATTTGGAAAAGTCACAGGCTTGACGTGATCTGGCTATCAGTGATCAGTACTTATGACTGTATAATAACCAACACTTCTGTAAATAAAAAATGTTCTTTCCATTTACGTTCCTAAAAACTCTTCGAAGACACCCATTATGCATGTACCGTTACATTCTATTCTGGCTGTCATATAACCTTGTTCTTTCTCTATTTCTCTCTATTTCCTAGCCGTGATCGACCATTTTCCAAAATTTGATCACTAGATTGAACCTTTTCAGAAACCTTTGGTCATAAGAGGAAGTAGGGAATCAATTTCATATTATTTTTAATGCCTCAATATGTTCATAGTTGATGTTCATCTCAAAATCATATAATCAAATTGCAACTCCATGTTTCAAATCATACTCAGATAATCATACGATATTCATGAATAAACTGCTAGTTTTTCTTAATAAACTGCTTAAGTTTTTTCTTTCTTTTATAAAGTCCAAAAAAGAGTTGGTTAATCGGAGAATGTGAATGTTGATCTATTTTATCATCCCTCATAATTTTTCACCCACAAAACCCACTTTAAAAAGAGTTTCATCAAGACGTATGTACTTTTTTGGAATATTTTCATCCTTTTCTATCATTTTTGTATACTTACTTTGGTGCAGAACAGAGAAAGCCTGAAATTTGCAGTTGATTCGCGAAGGAACTGCATACGTCACGCGTTGCAATCAGAGATGCAACGGTTCGCATAATATATCTGTCGAGAAGAGAAAGGCAATACTCTTTTTCACGTGTGATTTGCTTGGCATTCGCAGCAAATGAATGCGGGGAAAGGAAGCTGGTTTGTACCCTGAAGAGACAATGCTGACCGCCCCTCATCGCCAACGGCTGAGATGGATGCCAGTGCTCGGTCGCTCCCCTTCCTAGGACAATAGATGGATGGGCCTCTCACTGCATGGCTGCATTATGTGTAATGGCCCTGTCTCATCATCAGCATCCTGGATTAAAAACCAAACCTCACGACGTGATCCGATAATGACTTCATTCCTTGATCTCAACTCCTATGTGGTTACTTCAGTTTCAATGCATTCAAAGCTGTCTTCTTAAAAATTCACCAATGATTAAAAGAGAAGTACTCAAACATTTCTCATGTATCATCTCTTTGACGATATTAGGCATGTAGATAACAGTATTTTGTCATGATGGAGGGGGGGGGGAGACAGCGAAATATATTCGAAAGACAGCTTGCCATATAGCGCGAAAGAGTTAATGAGTAATAAGATTATTGTTTTGCGCCGTAATAAAAATAGAGTACTTTCATGTGCTACCAAGTGATAAAAAATCTAATGAAATATTCTACTTGCTGAAGCATAACATACTACTTCATTATAAACTTAATTTGATGGCTTGATTCGTCATAAAATGACTAGGATAACCTGACTAGTAGGCCTTTGTAATAACGGATTATAAATATCGAGGGTATAATTATATTAGTAAAAATTTTCTATTTTCTGATTATTTTTCACTAATTAAGTTAATCAAGTTTGTGAAATAATGCTTTTTGTTCCCTTGCGCATGATTTTTTTGTAACCAGCATTTACACAGCAACCCACTCGTTCATGTTAGTATAGATATTTTGTTAATTCTATTATAGCATTTATTAGCATCAATGTAAAAGTGTAACAGAATCAGCTACAACCTTGTTGTACCATGCATACATCCTGATATCCTGATGGTGCAGTATGTCCGAATGTTGCGATCTATTGCTTCACTGTTGTACAAAAATCTGGAATAGAGACCACGAGTCTACACAAATTTAGCAAGAGGCGTCAGTCTAGATTTTCACCACGAGAGCGCTCTGTCATTAAGTTGCAGTACAGTGACTTTATATAGTACTGTATACTGTAATTGCACTACAGTTGACAATAAGCATTTGAACCACTTGACCGAATTATCCAAGGAGAAGCGAGGCGTCCAATGGCCACACTATCTTTGTGAGTCATTGTAGTTGCACTTGTACCATATGAATGATCCATTTTGAGAGAGTGAATCAGAAATTTGCTTGAACCAGAACTGAACTGTCACTAAGAATATTCGTCTTTAATGAAATTTAACATATTTTCTAACGCCTAAATATGATTTGTGTGTGGACCACTTGAGTATGCGTCAGTGTTGACTATATTATAAATTAATTATCTTATAGAACTTTTCCACAGTACCCGGTAAATATTTGAAAATCCTTGGAAGTCAAACCTATTTGGAAACTGAATCTTGAATTGAGAATTCGATTCTCTACAATGGTTCAACTATCGCCTAGATTTGATACAAAATAAACTTAATCTCCTAATAACTATTTTTTCCAAAATTTCATAACAGGACTTTTCCGGAGTGTGTGTGGTAATAGATGTTGTCAACCAACCAATCAACATCACATAAGTGATTTGATTCAACATCAGGGTCGCTGTTATTAGAGGTGGTTTCCGTAGCATAGACCTGTAGACAAGCAGCACGTAATCTGTGTCAACAATCCACTGTAATTCTAATAACAAAGACTCGATCGTTGATATTAATTAAGGGTACCTGCTCGGAGACAATATGATGACGATGAACAATTGCGAGAGAAACACTATCTGCTTACAACCAAAGCTGGGCCGATCGATACAGATTGTGCTCGGAGCTTAGAATTTGTGGGGGGAATCAAGTCGTTAATAGTTGGGTTGAAGGTCCAGTGAATGCCAGACGGATGTTTTAGGGCTCGTAGATAGGCTGATGGGCTCTACAACGGAGGACAGGGAAAGGTTACTGAATGTGGAGAATAATTACCAAGCTATTTGATATATTAAACTGTTCGCAGACAATGCTCCCCATCGGGTTGACTGTTGAGGGGAAGGAATTGAATGCAAAATGTTCGCGGCGGTAAGGCGTGAAATGCAGTAAGGGGGTATGCTAGCATTTGAAAGATGGCTGGCTGAGAATAGTACAATGTTACCAGAAATGAGTGATTTTGCACGATAAATAATTCCCCAGCTCAGAATGCTATCGTTCTCAAAGCTTACAGAGATTTCTTTACTTTCTGAAGAGACTTTATTGCGAGAATATTCTTAAATCACTCGATATGCCTAATCGGTATTTGAATATCAAGCTAATTGTCATCATCAATCATAATAATGAGGTACTATAATAATAGATTAAGAGCATGGTCGCTTAGATGCGCGAAGGCAATGATTACACCTTCCCTCATTATTATTAGATCAAGTCTGTTCACTTCTACTGCATACCATTCAATTCGATCTCATCTGTAAATTGAAACTGTAGTCTAATAAAAAAAACCAAGCAAACTTTATAATGAGAGTGCATTTATTTACATATACTGTATAATATACTGATATGAAATAGATGTTTTACATACCAAGGGCGGATCCAGCAGGGGGGCGCAGGGGGCGCGCGCCCCCCCCTTGAGGTGGTGTGAAAATATATTTTATGGTTAATACTAGTGAAAATGAAAAATGATACATCTTTACATATTTTATACATCTACTAAGTAATCCAACTGATTCTAAACTGTTATTTTCCTTTAACATCCTTTTATAATAATCTAATTTGTATTGGTGATAGTGATGTTATGGTAGATATCTTTTTTTTTTTTTAGGATGAAGCCCACATAGGTCTGAGACCTGTGCGTGGGTAATGAGTTGGATGATGGTGATTAATGAGTTGGACCTACAGTTTTAGGTGGGTTCCGAACCACCGGGAAGTGATTTTACAGCAGAGAACAGTGTCTTTTTTGCTGGCCAATCTAATCGGTCACCGTTACGAACGGGACCTACGAGAACGCAGCTTATCTCTCTGATTGAACAGATACCAGCTACGGCTCGCGGCTATCACTTCCCTAGAATTGATAATCTAGAATTGATAAGACTACTGTAAAATAACATTGTCATTAGTCATATTTATTTAAAAAAAGTAGACATGTTTCTCCATTTGGTATCCCCTCACCAGGGCTGGATTAAAAATATGCCCCAGACAAGAGGCATATAATGCTGGGGGGGGGGGGGGGCGCAAAATTTATCCGCAATTTTTTATGATTTATTAGAAGAAAATTTAAGTTTTGTATATTAACATCACTTTAATTT
The DNA here is from genome assembly GCA_948455865.1 of Conomelus anceps. NCBI lineage: Eukaryota > Metazoa > Arthropoda > Insecta > Hemiptera > Delphacidae > Conomelus > Conomelus anceps. Next base: position 58,754,910 of record OX418217.1, on the reverse strand, counting down.
GAATGATTCACTATGCATAGTTGTAGGTTGTATGATGTAGTGCCTATGTTTAACTAACTGTAAGTGCATAATGAGTACCAATGATTTTTTTGTAATGTTACACACGTTTTAAAAATCGATTAATTTCCATGTATTCATTGTTCATGTAACATCACAGTGGCGTAGCTATAAGGGAATCAGGTGGATAGATCCTCCAGAGACAAAATAAATTTTCAAATTTTAAGAAGCCTTTAGAGACAACATTTGAAGAAAGAAGATGTCTGAAATCGGTAAAAATGTGGTATTAGATTGATTATTTTTTAATAAAAAAACCGACTTCAATAAAATGTTCCTTAAAAAATTAATAATAAAGAGCAGCCCCAAACTCTCCTTTTAGACGAAATTTTCAAGTATCAGGAAACTACAGTACCAGAATCAGAAAAGGCGAGGGATCAAAAAGAGCAGAGTATAAATACCTGCATTTAATTGTTTTACTAAAACAATGAGGGCCCGGATCACACTTTGACAATAATGCAAGAGTTTCATGAAATTTACTTTGACACATAACGTGGGTTGAATTTTCAAAATAGATTAATTCATATCTAGAATCGCTTAAATGTGGTTTCAGGGAAATTGTTTCATTCTCAAAAAGTTACAGCGGGTATCCCAAAACCCTTTCAAGTGAAATTTTTAAGCACGGTGCCATATTTGTACAGAATCACAACTCAGGAAAGATAAATGATCAAACCTAGGGAATGGTAATAGTTTCAAGTAAGCCGGCACTTATTTTCTTACTGAAACAATAAAGGTCCGGATCACCCATTGACAATGATACAAGAGCTAGATGAAATTTATTTTAACGTGGCCTCCTGGTTTTTTTTCTGCTTATTATTTTAAAACATACTTAAACTTCATGCTTGACTACTATTAATTTCAAATACATAAATAATATACCTAAAAGATAGCGATGTTAATTACGATTATAAACTTGCATTAAACGTACTTACATTTTTGTGAGTACTAGCGCACGCGTCTCAAGACCCGAGTACTATCTTCAGCAAACAGAGAATACATAGGCCTAATTCCTTTCGCTCTGTATACTCTATGTAGTGTACTCAGTACAGCAGTCTCTATTCTCTATTCGCTGAGAATAGGACTCAGGTCCTTAAACGCGTCTGATACTACTTACAAAAGTTAAGTTCTGGTGTAAAATGCAAGTTCGAATTGTCATTGACATCAATAGTACGGTACAAACAGTTCATGTACGAATGAAAACCACTGAGGAAATTGAAATAAAAAAAAAAAAAAAAAAAAAAAAAAAAAATATATATATATATATTATATCCCTTCTTACTGGCTCTATCCCCTTGAATAAATGATTATTGTTTCTGACTTTCAATAAGATTTCAGGTCTAAACACTTGTCAGATCATGATTATTTTCAATTAATTTTGCTATAATTCAATAATAATTTTTGTACAAAACTAACAGCAATTTTTTTAGTGTTAGTGCTTCAAAAAAATAATCTCTAGGCATTTTCTAAATTTTTTGCTGAGGATATCACCTGGACACCCTTTTCCATAACCCCCTTACAAAGATATTTCTAGCATTAAAATTTAAAAATATTTCTAGTGAGTACCCTGGACCTCCTTTTTGTGCAGAGTACATACCACCCCCCCCCCCTTACAAAAATCCTAGGGTGCGCCCCCCCCTTACAAAAATCCTGGATCCGCCCCTGTTACATACTGAGATTATTCTAGCGATAGTGATAACCTAACATCTGATCTCGTTCAATTATATACTCAATTATATATTCAAAATATATAGTTCAATAACTGTATGATATTTTGATCAATCTTCTATGATATTTACACATTAAATTAGACTATTCAAACGTTACCATGCGATTCTGATTTGGATTAACCTTCAGAGAATGGGAAAATTTGCCTCCGCCTGATGTCAGATACTGCAGCAAAATCTTGAAATTCAGATACTGCAATTTAATCTTGTTATATCATTGGAGTCTAAAACATTATTTGGAAACACTTCATCCATGATTTTTCTTTAGAAACATGTCAATTTATACAACTGAAACGTTTTGAATTATTATCACTGAATTTATTCCATTAGATTAATACATTTTATTCAAGGCTTTTAATGTATGCATCTTATATCATGAAATAGTAGTAGTTTGCTTCTTGAAAAGAATGTATCCTGAACACATCTTGCTATTCACTAATCTATTAAGATCATTAATTCGAAATTCAAGCATTGAGCATCATTTAGTTTTTTCAAGAAAGGTTGATTTAATTTTGATAACAGAACAAATTTTCATTTAGTCTTAACAATCTTGTCTCATTAATCACACTGTTACGGGTTACAGGTTCTATCGCTAAAATAATGTTGGCAACATGGCAACAATCGAAAGTAACACTTGAACTTTATTTACACAATCAACTCACAACAGACCCTAATCAGTAATTATTACACTAAAAAATCAATAAAAGAAGCAGCAGTACAATAACTTGCAACTAATAATGAAAATTTCCATAACAAGATCAATCACTGTGAAAAATTTATTAGTAACTGTCGATAGGCCTATCAATACTTTGAAAACTTTTTATTTTTTTACTTCAATGATATTTGTACAATAAACTGTTCAATGACTTGGAATGACTGTTCAATGACATAAGAAATGTCTAATAAGCTCAATAACAAACGAAACACTTACTAAGTACAATTACTTTCACTTAACTTATCACACTTCAAACGCTGAGTCACAATAATTGTACTGTATACAGCACTGCATAGTACTGCCATGTAAAAAGGAATGACAACTGTATCACATAAACTCATCACGAGTCCTGCTGAATCAAAACTGTCTCACTTCTCACAAGGACAGTCCTTTTTTTAAGTTTTTACTGTCCCAGAAAGTTTCATTCCAGATATTTTTTATTTACAGAATAATGTCAAAACAGATAAGCTGTCATCTAGCATAAGCTCGAAAATATTAGAAGCCCATTTGACATATGAGAGGAGCTTCGACTTGTTTATTTACGAACGCTGTACAAACGAGGTGCTGCCATGCCAAAAGTCATTTTCGGCTCGTCGTTACTATACAATACAATAATTAGATTCTCATCACATTCACTGGAATTATTTTTTTGTGTTCAGTATATGAAAGTCTCATCTACAATTATAATTACGAAGTAAGCGCTGTATTTAGACCAGCCGCTGATCAATATGATTATTATCATAGTAATTTAAATCGAATTCTAAATCTAAATCTAAAGCCGTCCAACTCATGAGTCCTCATCTCGGTTTTCCAATAAAACCTAAAAAAAATTTTTGAGTAGAGAGTGCGGAACGTTATTCCTTAACACGGCTTTAATTACATCTACTTCAAACTCCAGCTTTATTATTTCAAAGCAGAACATAATATCGTGCGCAATGAACGAGAAAGGTTCTTAAGTTGAAGTTTTTAAGCCATAACAAAAACAGGGCTTTACATCAAGCAACTAATACTTAGCAAGAAACTTTGTTCAACGCTTCCTTTCCACAAACCGAAGACAAAAACGTTTCAATCTATTGTTAAAGTCGGGGCTTCAGAGACTCGGCTATTCTTAAGCACCGCATTTGATAGTTGACTTTGCTTTTTTGCACGAATTTTTTAGCATTATCTCGTGTAATGTGGTTATTATCGCGACAAAAATGGTAGATTATCAATTTCACTACATGGAGTTCAAGGGTTTAAAATCCTTTTTATTCGTGATAATAACTTTTTTATGTAACTTTTTGCTGGTGGTATTTTCAAGATAAGGATATAACGTTTAGAATTACTGAAAAATTGTAATGAATGCTTTAACAAAGAACTAACATGATGGTTCATTAAATCATCTATTTGATCATAGCTTACATGGTAACTCGAAATCCTCCGAAAACAGGTCGTACATACACATTATTTCTCATAATAATTAAAGTGTTGATGATTATGATGTCTCAATGGTGGGGTGGAACTACTTATCAATACTACTTTTCAGGTCGTACATACACATTATTTCTCATAATAATTAAAGTGTTGATGATTATGATGTCTCAATGATGGGGTGGAACTACTTACCAATAATACTTTTCATTTCATTTTTGTAGAATCATGAATCTCAATTGATTCCATTCAAACAAACACTGACTAGCTAATTGGTGGACCTCAGCCAAACTGTTCACATATGATTTATCATACCCATAGTAATGCTGAGAGTAGTTCTTGGCTCACTGCAGTATGTGTCTCTTGTTAACTTTTTAGTTATAGAAAGTGAAGTTCCTTATTTTATTGTTATTGCACAAATGAGTTGGCTTATCGCTGGTCTGATAAGCCAAAGGTCCTGGGTTCGATCCCAGTTGAGTACAAGATCTTTTTCTCGAGCCACTCCCGTGTTTCGGAGGACACGTTAAGCCGTCGGTCCCGGTTGCATATAAAAAAAAGCAGTCGTTAAAAAAAGCGGCGAGGTGGAACTACCCGTAAGGGTCTCCCCACCACGAAATGCCATACGAATTTACTTTTTTATTGCACTAATTTTTCCACAATAATTTATGAGTTGTCTGAGCTTATGCATGAGTTCAAAAAGCATCATCATAAACCAAGCTTGAAATAAGCGCTGACTGAAACATGTTTTTATAGTGGCATAAATCAATTTCCATTTTGTATAAGTTTCCAAATTTCAATTTTTTTTTAATCTGAAAATTCAGGTTCAAATGCAGTTGTGAATGTCCGCTGTGAAGATAGTTTTCAGCTTGTCTACAGCATTTAAGGGAAATTCCAAATCAATTTTTTTTTTAAATATTCACCAATCTAATGAATCTTAACACTTCCCAGAATAATCCCAGATTAATATTTAACGATTGGTAGAATCTAGTCAATTCCTCAAGAAGAGGCTAGTAGGCTATATAGAATCGACTGTGATAAGCATTCATGAGCGGTACATACAAAACGTTGACCCCTTAAATATAGCTATCGTGCATGGCTGGCATCAAAGATACCACTTATTTCCGCAGAGCTGAATCGACTTGGCAAAAATTGGATCTGACGAGGAAAATTGAGTGAATGGAAAAGGCTTTGGTATAAGGTCCATTAAAAGAAATCGCCCGTTGTATTTAAGGAATAAATGAAAAGTACTAAGGGGATTTCGGGGTGGAAGATGCAATAAACCACTAAAATGGCGCAGAAAGCTTCTAGCTTCTGTTACTGGGGCTTCCTATCGGATCTGGGTGGCAGCTAGCTGCTAGTAGTAGTTGGCCACCTCTTTCACAAGACAGTCGCTTTGCCATGCGATCTCACACATGTTGCTTACTCTCTCATTCTCATGGTTATCGACAGTTCTCTCTCTTTCTACTCCTGTCATAGTGCCTACCTCCGTCCTGTATCTATATGACTTTTCCTCGGTAATGGCCCGAACAGAAGCTCCAGACTGAATCAATGCAGAAAGCTTTACGATGCCTCATAAACCGAAATGCCTGCACGGCTGTGCATTAACAGTTCGCTCTCTCAATCTAGATACGTCTGCCGTAACTACACCACCACCCACCAGCCCTCTTCGCTGATCAAACCATGTTTTTTCCTTCATTCTTCAGCCAAGCCCTACAACAACTGTATTATATCCTTTTAACTAATTGATTTGTCGAGTAACAACATTGAACTCAACAGTTAACTGACTTTATTATGTAATAAATTGAAAGAAGATAAAGTCATCAGGGAAATTACATCTAAATTTCATTAGGTGAATTTTATTCATATATAAATATAAAATTATATTCATGAATAATGTTCCTCGAATATTGATGGCATTCCAACGTGATGTTTTAGAAAAATACAGTAACTGTAAATTAACATGACCAAGAGCTTACTGTACAAAAGCATAATATATTCATTTATTGTACTGTAGTATATGAATGTGATATAATATACTAAGTATAATAATTATATTTTCTAGTGGAATTAATCCAAACCTATAAATGCATCCAATTTATTATCGATAATATTGTATCTTCTTTGGCTCAAGAAAAGTATTTTTTCCTACAGTGACCCGAAAAAGTGACTATTTTTGCACTAACTGTAGCAAAAATAGTCTATTCCTGCACCAGTGCGGGAATGTGAATTCCAATGCGGGAAAGTACTTTTCCGCACTCCAGATTTGCAACCTAACAACATAAAATAGTGAGCATGTAATACGCAGGTTCCCTATTCTGCATTCAAAAATAGGATGGCTACTCTGCTTCAGCTGCGAAATAGTCGTTGTAGTTGTTGTTGTTGGAATCTATTTGATTCGAAGATGTGTTATGTGAAGAATTTCCAGGTTATGTATGTCCTGTTTTGTTCTGTTTAATTTACTTTATACATTACTGTAGGAAAAATGTAATGTGTAATACGAGCGCAAAGTATTGTTTCTGCACTCGAGAAACTTTTTTCACTCGCCTTTGGCTCCTGAAAAAAAACTGTTTCTCTCGATGCAGAAAAACGCTATCTTGTACTCTAGTTACACAAATAACTATTATCATTATGAAGTCCCTACAAAATCTTTCCAATTTTCTCTGCTACGCATTTATTTTTTAGATTTCAGGAATAGGTTTGAAATATTAGTTCCATTTTTACATTTTATCATCTTTGCTCCGCTGCTGTGTTTCGATTTCAAAATCCTAAGAATGAATTCTTCACATCCATCTGAAATATTATATTTTCTATTTCATTTATTTATTTATTGTGACAAATTTACAACGAATGTAAAGGTGCAACAGACTCAAGTCCAAAACTGCCCCCTTCACAAATTTTAAATATGTTAACATTTTGAATATATTAATGTTGATATATTTTAACATTTTTAAGGTATATTTTTCGTTCAGAATTGTTTTTGGACATTTATTAAAGTAATTCTACATTCTTTCCATTTGATATTTCATCGACGTGATTCATAAAATGTTCATTCTATGAGTTCAAGTCTAATTTACAAGCTGTACTGGATGAAGATTGTGGTGAACTATTCTTGAATGTGCATGCAATTGAGGAATCGATAAAATATTCGTAACCGATTCTGTACGGTCCATAATTTCAAACTCGCTACTCTGCTTTTCCTCGTTTAACAGGTCCATCTTATCTTAGTTCCAGCTTCTACTCAAATTTGATAATTCTTCAACATTATAATAAATTAATTCTATTCTGCTCATGTATCCCTGAGCAACAAATTAGGATTTTCAGCTACTTTCTATAGAGTCAAAAGTCATCGTTTGTCTTTGTTAAGTTGACTTGGAAATTAGATACTTGAGAGGGATTTTGTTGTACGGTGGTTTCACAACTGAACAGGATGCCATTTGTATTAAGCAAGTAAAATGATGGCGAGAGAAAAGAGCAACTCGATTCATTATGAAAAGAGGGGAGGATGAGTTAAGTGACATTTGATGCGGACTTTCCATTCGAATTGCTTGCTTAAGCATTCATCCGCCCTAGTATCAAACAGCACTGGGGTAGAACAAGAACACAGTAGTTCTTTCCTCCTCCTTCCCTCTCCCATGTACTGTACATTTGGACTTAGCGTCGAAAAGTCTGCTGCTTCGTCATTCCACATGGTCTCCTTTTGTATTCTCACCCCAAGTAATCTAAGAACACAGAGACTTTCAACGAAAAATCTGTGTTTACTAAGGGTAAGTCTACTTGTGTTTCTTGTTGATATTGACAATGCATGGTTTCATGTAGATATTATCAAGAGTAATGGAGGGTATAAGCTCCTCGAAGGCTTGGAGCTCCCGTAGACAAAAACCTATATCGTTCATTGAGAATACCAGACCAGTATTGTGATTCAAGTCTGGTGCAGTAGTATTTATAATACAATATGACTCTCAAAGCATAGTACAACAGAAAAAGTCTGATGTCACTAAATCTGTAACAAATGAAACACTAATCTGTCAAAAAAAAAGCCATTCAAAATGTTGTGTATCACCAGAAAAATGTCTTACAAAGCAGAACAAACTATTTGATACTTCAGTGGCAAGAAAAGTAGCAAGAAATTCACTGAAACAGCTTTTAAACAATATATACCTGAATAAGACATCTTCTTGAGTGAAGAAGAGTGCATTTGACTCACGAGAGATATGCTAAAAATTGGTAATATTTTATCAGACATCTCAGTTGAGGTTCCATTTTATATAATCGACTATTCAGAATATACCCAGCTGCTTATGTGAAACATATTGTAGAATAATAATTTAATTGAATTTCAAAATAGTTAGCTTTCGTTCATTTCAATTCTTAAATTTTCTCAGAAAAAATGTCTGATTTACAAACATGAGTAGATTAGATAAGTGCTAGTGTACAGATTTTAAAGAATTACTACGTACAAAAGAATGTACCAATTTCGAAGGGCTTTAATGACAAAATGCAAATACTTACACGACTCCTATATGAAGAGCACATTAAAAATTCTACATAAATGATTAAAAGTTTACATGAATATTTATTGTGTATGCAACCAGAAGCCTAATCGGCATCTAAGAGATTGCCCACATCTGAAGCAACATGTTTTGAGCTACTGGAACCAATCGCTCTAGTTATTCTTGGTTTTGAATAAACTCTCCATATTCTACGTACACTCATAAGAAAAAGTCAGTGGTTAAATCAGACCTTCTTGGATGGCAGTGAAGAAGAGCGTCTTTGTCATTAATTCTTCTGTGGCCAATTCATCGAAACGGTACCTAATTTGCCATCCAAGACTTCTTGAAGGAGGTGCAAATGTGGTGTTTTATTCAGGTGAAAAAAATGTGTTTTCGCTCTTCTAATTGAGAAAAAATCAATTATTAGCATGTATTAGGAACCGAAAACATCAAATAATAACTGCAGCCATAGAACAAAACATGTTACTACGAGAGTGGAAAGAAGTTGATTACCGTATGGTGATGGTCGGTCACATTGAACAATTAAGGTAACTTCTTATCATTTATGGAAATTTCGAATGTGCTTTCTCATATGAATAGTCAAAAAGTTCTGTTGGTATTCGCATATTGTGATAGAAGCCTTTCAAAACTGAGTCATTCTTTTGTAATTATTACCCGGTACATCACTGATCTTTTAAAAGGTAGAAATCAAAGTATCAATATTTCATTCAAGAATGTAGACATAGAACCTGAAGCACAGCAATTCACAAATGAATTTCATTAGTACCTTATATTGAATTATAATTACTGTAAAATATTATTGAAGCTTCTACTTCCTTTTTGGAATCTGTTATGATCAATTACTTATTTTACTGTAGAATCTTAAGGAAGTTTTTATTTGTATTTTGGAATTTGTCATACAACAGAGAACAGGCCTACAAACTAGGACTGCAAACAGTTTTATACAGTGCGCTCATAATTTATTTTTCATGCTTAATAAACTTATTGTATAGTTAGTATTATTCAGAAGTAGTAGTCCTACTACTAAACTTATTATTTGAACTGTATATCAGGAAAAAATTGCTCATTAGTCTTCATAGACTATATTGCAGTAGTTAAATTAAAAAATCATCATCAATGGAACTAAAAATCTCTGTAAAATATTTAATCAGATTTTAAATTATTAGATAATTATTTTCGATCACCAAGGGTGATCTGTTATCTCACTAACGTTGTCCTGTGTTTAGCACTCAGCAGGCAATAATCAAGTTGAAGAGCTTTCTCCCACCATTGCTCTGGACCAATTTCTCTGCATCAAATAGCAAGCAGCATAGGGTACACATTTGACAACGGTTGGACTCCTCGATTCTCTTAAGAGCTGATCAAAGGTGCTGGCCAGGCCTGTCCACTTCACTTCCAGTTGAGAACTGAGGGAGCTATTAATTTGGTCTGAGACTTGGAGCTGTCCGGTGAGCTGTTGGCTTTGACGTGGAATAGCTGGACACTTGAAGCGGCTTCCCTTATTGCTACTGCTTACTTGACATCTACCGGTAGACGAATATATACGTGACTTTGATAGATAGATATACACCTCTTCCTTCATTATATAGAACGGTTGTTGCTATACAACTTCAAGTGAATAGCCATCTCATCGATGCTACATCAAGCTGCCATTGGAGAAGGTCCACTTGGAAAACAGTCTCTCGTCGGCTTCACAGTATGAACCTTTCAATGCTGTCGAGTCTTCAAGAGTAGAACTCTGAGTACCGATTCACCCAAGAGTTTGAGGCTCTTGATTGAACTTGATGTCTCCTAAAATTTTCATGAAACTGAACTGGATTCTCTCTGTTTTGAGAGCATTTCCTGTTTAAAGCATGCCTTATGGAATTCCTTGATATCTAATACCGATCAGAGTGAGAATATCAGGAGGGTGCCACTCCAAACAAAAAGACTATAGATGAAGAGTATATTTTAAACTTGTCAAACTGAAAACAGATAACTACAATCGAGTTTTTAGAACTGCTATACCGTTCGTGTGAAACATATTATAAAATAATAATTCAATCAAATTTCAAATTTATTAAGGCTGGTTTTAATTCTAAGTTTTCTCAGAAAATAGTTTAGATAGATTTATTTCCGATTTGATTGTTGGTTTTATATGTCACTATTTTATTATAGTCCTGTAGTTCAGATTGATATGACAGTTGTCATGGTTCTTACACTAAAATGCTTTCTTAACCTTTTTTTGTTATAACTTGCTCACTAGGGCTGATTGAAATCGAGACAAGTTTAAATTTGCTGCTGGAATTTGTATATTGTAAATTTGCTGGTATAAATTAGTTGAAATTATATAAGCTGGATTATGATGATGTAGAATTGCATTAGAACTATTACATAATTAAAATTTTCGGCGATCTATCAATGGTTGACCCTGATTTCAATTATTCGGAATGTTTAAGGGGCAAGCAAATGATGAGTAGATGTGTCTCCACCCATTTAGGCATGCACTTTACTTAAGAACATAGCTATTCAATAAAATTAAAGTTAATAAAATTGAACTCATGAACTTTACTTAAGAACTTAGCTATTCAATAAAATTACAGTACAACATATCATAAAATATTTTAAAAAAAAGTCCTCAACTACCAACATATCGATTTTGAAAAGAATAATTGAGATTTCAAAATCAAACTAATATTTTTGGATCATATCTCAGAACATTTCTTTCCAGCGATTGTTCAGCTTGAGAAGAGTTTCTGAGCTTGACGAAGCACGTGCAACATACACAGGCCTAACACATATCAAATATGTATCTATACTCTATAAACACCAGGTTTATAAATTCACTTGACATTTTGATTCCAATGTATCGACAGCAAATTTGAATTAATTTAGTATCTGTATCCTAGTTGAAATTATATAAGCTGGATTATGATGATTTAGAATTGCATTAGAACTATTGGAACCAAAATGGCAGGTGTGTGTACCTGGTGCTTATAGAGTGGTGCTGTAGGTGACATTTGATATGTGTTAGGCCTGTTGCATGTTGCGCCGTGCTTCGTCAAGCCCGTAAAACTCTTCTTAAGCTGAACAATCGCTGAAGAAAAATCTCCTGAGACAAGAACCAAAACATATTAATTTTATTTTTAGATCTCAATTATACCGTTCGTGTGAAACATGTTATGCTTAGCACGAACGGTTTAGCAGCTCTAAATCGTGGATTATAGTTAGCTGTTTTTTAAATATACTCTTTTTATTTGGAGTGGCACATCCTGATATTCTCATTCTGATCGGTATTAGATATCAAGGAATACCAGCTATCACCATAAAGCATGTTTTAAACAGGAAATTCTCTCAAACAGAGACAACCCAGTTCCATTCCTTGAAAAATTTAGGAGGTATCAAGTTCTATCAAGAGCCCTTAACTCTTGGGTGAATACCCAGCTCTACTCTTTAGGACCCGACAGCATTGAAATTTGCAAGGTTCATACCGTAAAGCCGAAGAGAGACTGCTTTCCAAGTGGACCTTGTCCAATGGCAGCTTGTAGCATCAATAAGAAAGATCATTGGTAGATCGCCGAAAATTTCAATTACTCATTAGCCCTAGTGAGCAAGTTATAACCAAAAGAGGTTGAGAAATCATTTTAGTTTAAGAACCATGACAACTGTCATATCAATCTAAACAACAGGATTATAATAAACTATTGTGAGGTTCTGTGATGATTGACATGCTCAGCTTTGGCTTCCTGATACAATGAATTAATCGATAAATCATCAGGAGACTATATTAATAGACTATATTACTCTTTCTACATTACGAGACTTCGATTATAGAAGACTTGTCGATATCCAAGATCAATTAGTAAATAATTACCAACCTGTAGTGTCCGATTAATCTAAGTGGAAATCCAGACGACTCATTAAATCTAGATTCTTATTGCTTTTCAAAAACCAATTATTTAGAAATACATTGTGCTCATTCATTTTTCGAGATGTAATAATGCAGGCTACCAAGTTTTTCTTGAGAACTTCCGACAATATACTAGCCAGACACTTTCAGTGTCAGTCAATACTGATCGATGAGATATCATGTGATTTGCGGGAGTACACTTTTCTGGAAACGTCTCACGAACCAGCGAATTAGGAAATCTGAGAGAAAGTGGGGCTGGATCTGAGTAAGGAAAAAGGGATTCAGTGACAGGGAGACAGAGCGAGAGAGAGTGTGTGTTTGAGAGAGTGTGGAGGGTATGAGAGTAAAAAGTGGGAGTGAGAGAGAGAAAGGTTGAGAGAGAAATATAGACAACGCTATTTCCGTTCAGAAGCAATGACTTGTGACGTCACGTCACCAATAACAGGGAGAACGTAACGACTGAGGGTGCAGGCACGAGTCGGGAGGGTTTTCTTCTACGTATTGCATACAGCTTCTATATTTCCGGAAGCTATAATGTATCGTATTCCCGCTATTCTGGTAACCAATGTCTGTCTGTTTTTCTCCAATATTGAATATTCGAAGCCAGACAATGGAGTCTCATCCAGTCGCCATGAATTTAGAACTGCTTGAGTCAACAGGAAAACGAGATTGTAGAAATATCGATACGAGATGGTTGTTCTCAATAAGCCAGGTAGATCGGGAGAGTTATAACCTCTCATTGCATATTAATATGCAATCGAATAGGATATGATAGTGTTCTTTCGTTGATAGCGTAAATTCACTTCAATGATTATATCCGACATGTTCAACCACAAATATGCAGAAATATGCAGTATCAGTATGCAGAAATGCATATTGATACTAAAGTCAAATCTAATAAAAATTCTTAAACTTTGATAAGATATATCAGTAATTATCAAAAGCAATAGCAATGATATGTCTATGTCAGAGGAAATCATCGAAATATTAAAATCAAAAATAAACTTGGCTGATATAAGATCAATACAACCTCTGATCAATACAAAAAAGTAGAACCTAAATCAAATGGGGAAAAAATTAATAGAAATGGTCAAACAAAAACGTATAGTCAGGTTTTGCAAACAGCAACCAAAACTAAGGTGAGGGCAAATAACGATAGGAAAGGTAGAGTACTGCTCTTGACATCCAGTCATGGACGAGACTGTAGTGACCTACTAAATAAAAGATTAAAAAATAAGTATGAAGTTCAGAGCTTTTTCAAACCAAGTGCCCCTATAAACGCAATCGTAGAGTCAGTACAGGAACAAACTAAAGATTTTGGTAAAAACGATTTCCTAATAGTACTGGGTGGCTCAAACAATATAAATGAACCTAATCTAAAACATCTTCCTGAAATAAATAAAAAATTAAAGAGATTGTGCCACTCAGCCAAAAAACTAATGTTATAATAAGTACAATTCCGTATAGGTTTCAGATTATTATTAGTATTTTTCCCCCAGAGCTAAATGAAGCCATTGAGTCAACAAATAAATCAATTCATAATACAATCAACAGCCTAAAAAATAAGAATTCTAAGCAGTTGGGGATTTGTTTTCTAAATGAAAGGCTGAAAAAACAAAACTTCACTAATCATGGTCTACATCTAAATCAATCTGGCTAAGTAATATTTTGTAATAGGCTGGCAGAGCTGATTGAAAGTCCTTTGCAATCTACTGTCAATAATTCTCCTAAACAATCATCTAACGAACCTTTTTTAGTAAAGTGGCTCAAAACCGGGAAGGGAAACTAGTTTCAAATGATAAATTCATATCTTCAATTGTATTAAAAGACGTTAATCGATCAAAAAATCAGGATAGCATTAGTGGAAGGAACTCTTGTAGCAATCTGATAGGCTCTCAAGATTCTAAGAGATTAAGTAAATCTACTTCAATATGCAAAAGCAACGATAAAGTAATAAGGGATGATAGGGAAGTACCGGTACTCACTGTGTTCCATCAGAATATTCAATACATTCGTAACAAAATAGATAGAATCGAAGTATTTTTTAAAGAAGAGGCTCCTGATATAGCTATCTTCACAGAGCATGGTTTAAAAGAAGATGAATTGTCACAACTTAATATTCCAAACTATTCATTGAAAACGTCGTATTGTAGGACATCTCATCGAAGTGGGGGAGTAGCTATCTTCACTAAAAATGCTAAGAATATGCAAACATTTAATTTAGAATATATAGAGAAATTTGCTGTGGAAATGGATTTAGAAGTTTCTGGGTTAAGAGTAAAAATCGACAATAATTTCGAAGTAGCGGTGCTAGGTATTTATAGGTCACCAAATGGGGAATGGAACAATTTTTGTGAACTATTCAATAGGATTTTAGAGATTACTACTACTCGTTTTAAAAACGTTATTGTAGCGGGAGATTTCAATACAGACTTTGCAACACAGAATAAAATGACAGAAGATTTAAGGGATATTATATACCTGAATAACTTGGAAATAAAAGTTCATGAATATACCAGAGTCACGAGAACATCACAAACAATAATTGTTAACATCCTTATTAAGTTAATATAGATTACTCTTAAACAAGATTAGGCGGCTCGGAACTATCTGATCATGACTATCAAATCTTAGAGGTGGGGTTGCAAGGACATAAATCAATTAAAAAGAGTAGAGTAATGAAAGAAATTCAACAATGTGAACAGGGGAATATCGATTGTTTGAAGCAGAATCTGCTACAAGAAAACTGGAGTAGGGTTTACAATAGCAATAGTTTAAATGACAAATATGATAGTTTCATTAATATTTTAAGGTTTCATATTACTATGAGTTGTCCAGTTAAAAAAGTCCCTGTAAAAAACAAATTAGACAAGATTGAAGAGTGGATAACTGATGGTATCCTTGCAGAAAGAAATAGGGTTAAAGATGCATATGATGAATTCAAACTATCTAGAAATAAGTTGAGTGAAGATAATTACAAAGCTCTAAAGAAAAATTATACAAGAGAAGTGAAAAGAGCGAAATGTAAGAAAACAGCTGAAATTTTGAATAATAGTGTGTACTTTAACACAGCAGTGTGGGATGTAATAAACAAAAATAGGCAAGTAGCTCATGTAGATGCTTATACTAGTGTCCCCAGAATAATTAACGAAAATAACAAATATATTGATGATAGTGTAGACATTTGTAATTTCTTTAACAGATATTATCAACTGGTTGCTAAGGATCTTCAAAAATCTCTTAATACAGGTATTAGTGATGCAAACATGAGGAATACTGAGGGGATTCAGAACGAATTAAAATTCCACCCAGTATCCAAAGACGAGTTGTCAAATATAATTGATAGTTTAAATAATAAAAAAACTGTAGGAATGGATGGAGTATTCAGTAAAATTCTGAAAGAATGTAAAGATCAATTATTAGACCCTTTGATTCATCTGATCAATCATTCATTAGAACAAGGTGTTTTTCCAAATAATTTAAAAGAGGGGAAGATCTTGCCAATCTTCAAAAGTGGTGATAGAGAAAAGGTAGAAAACTATAGGCCCATTAGTATTTTAAATGTAATAAGTAAAATTTTTGAAAGAGTAGTTCTAAATAGGTTACTTCTGCACCTTCAAGAAGCTAACTTTATCTGTGATGAACAGCATGGCTTCCAGAAAGGGAGATCAACAAAGACAGCCATAGTTTCTCTAGTTGAAAAACTAATAGATATAATAGATTCAGGTGATAAAGCTACTGCAATCTTCTTAGATCTGTCAAAGGCATTTGATTGTGTTAATCATAGAACTTTATTGGAAATACTGAAAAATGTAGGTGTAAATGGGGTTGAACTGAAATGGTTTGAATCATATCTTATTGGGAGAAAACAATGTGTAGAACTAACTACAGTAGTTGGTAATAGTATAGTAAAGAATAAATCTAATAAATTAGAGGTGCAAGCTGGAGTGCCTCAGGGTCAATTCTAGGTCCATTGCTTTTTTTGTTATATGTCAACCGTTTACCTAAAGAATTAATTAGTGGTAGAGCCCTCTTATTTGCTGATGATACATCACTCATTTTCAGCAATTCCATTCTAGATAATTTAGAAATAAGTGCCCATATAGGTGTGCAGTCCATTGTCCAATTTTTAAATCAGTTGAAATTAACTATAAATAGTAAAAAATGCCAATACCTTCAATTCAAAAACAAACATAATTTAAATGAAGATAGGGCTATAAACGTGTTTGTAAACGATAATCAATTAGACCAGGAAGAAAAAATTGCATTTCTAGGAGTTACGTTGGATAGACGATTGACCTGGACTCCATACATTGAGAAAATATGTAGTAAAATTTCATCTGGGGTATTTGTCCTGCGACAGCTCGCTAGATTGAATGACAAAAAGTTACTTTTTACAGCTTACCATGGGCTCTTACTGTCACATATTAGGTATGCTATCTTAGTATGGGGTAATTCATCAAAACAAAATCTTGATAGGGTGTTTGAGATCCAAAAGAAAGCGGTTAGGTGTATAGAAAGAGTAAATAGATTGAATTCATGTAGGCCGTTGTTCAAGAGACATGGTCTCCTAACTGTACCCTGCTTATATGTGTATGAAGCTACTCTATATGTAAAAACGAATGATATTAACTAAAATCTTGATGCACATGATTATAATACAAGAAGCCGAGGAGATTATCACTTGGTGAGTCACAATAGTAGCTTATTCAAACAAAAACCTAGTTATATTGGTAGGAAATTCTACAACAAGCTACCGCAGTTTTTGAAGAGTCTTGAAAATATAGAAATATTTAAAAAACAATTGAAGAAATATTTAGTTGATAAAGCTTTTTATAGTGTACAAGAGTTCCTTTCACATCAAAATTAAGCCTCACCTCAACTAATTGAAGTAATTATGGTATCTAGTGTATAATATTGTTGATCTGACTTGTCTTATACTCCTTAACTGGAGTCTCAAAGATGTAATCTACAAAAAAAAAAAAATGAATCAGTGATTAGCAAATATCAGTGTAGTAGCCAATAGTTAGCTTTCTGACCGCTAATCCCGTCTACACTAGGTTATTAGATTCCTGGATTAACAATGATACCACCAACGCTTTCAGAAAAAGCAAGAAATTCAGATTAATGGGAATGTAGTGTTGTTTGTTGAACATTTTTGTTGAATTTAATCATTGAAAGAAAATATTATGTTTGTTAGAATCAATATTTAGTTCAGTCAAATGAATCGTTGATAGCGTTTAAGATTTGGAGGTTGTCGCAAAATGCGTGTGATGAATATAGTCAGATTCTTTCTTTAGAAGTGAATAGGAATTACTACTTACTGTTCAAAATTATTTATGTGGTGCAATCGCATTATAGTTTTAAAATTACCTAAATATTCTCATCACTATAAACATAAACCACTCCCAGGCTCCCAGGTTTTCTCAGGGTCCTCACCCCCAGGGGATTTCGCAATATAAGTTTGAATTCTTGAAACTTGGGAAAGCTGTTCTTCTATTTAGATCGATACAACTTATAAATATATTTTGAGTTACATTTTACTCTGGATCCACTATACTTGAGAATATGCTTCAGGAATTCCTCAGATGGTGTTCCTATCTTCAAATTGCTATCCTACTACCTATAATAGAAGCCATGAATACCATTGTATTATTGTATTCAATTCCACTGGTCTTAGAAAAAGCATTTCGAATCTTATTCCACAGTTTTCTCTTATAATTATTGCGACCGGACTGCGCAATAAAAAGAGTCTATTTTGGTAGCCGCTGTATTTTAGAGAGAATATCTAATATTGCGTTCAGCAGTGGGCCTTAGCATCCGTTAATCTACTGTAGATGGCATTGTCCTTGATAAATGGATTCGAATATCTGGGTTTGAATCCTTGCATCCTCCTTCCTATAAATAGATAAACGTTCGAAGGATTAGAGCCGATTCGGGAAGGAGAGGATGGAAAATCCTCCGTTTTCTCTTGATTTTCTGAATATTCTTTCACCAACAAAGACCGCCCTAGAATTAAGTTGCACGCTGAAGACGATCTCTGAATTTTAAATAGTCCGCCCCTGCCTACTACCACTCACGAGGGTTTTAGTGCCGCATCAGCCCTCCTGCCGCCATCTCACCGCCTCATTGGAATTTTAAAGTAGCAACAAAAGCCTCGGTAAACATTTAGCTTTGTTTTGGTTAACTTGCTAGTGTTATACATGCTGGCAATTTGCATAAGGCCTAATGACGCCTCAACAAGTAATAAGAGCGCGCTTTAGCTGAGTAGAATGAAACCCTAGACTACCAGCTGCAGTTTCACAAAGTTATGAAGCCTTGAATTATTGTATCTCGGGATTTCAAACAACGCTTTGTAGCAAACATTCGTGTATATTTGGAAACATCTATTTGATAGGATGAGTATCGACCTCAGTTTCCTCAGTCTCGAATATCGAAAACAGTGTTGCAATAATCGTCTTGATTCAGAGTCTAGTAGACTGATGCATTTAGAACTTGAATAAGACTATGTTTTTACATTTTGAATAGTTTGATATGGGGTGATTATTTCAATGGTATTACAGAAGGTTTGTGCGATTTTTTCCTATATAATCCAATGTGGAGGTGTTGAAGAATGATATGGTAATGCTAGAAATCTTGTGTAAAAATTCTCTAAATCATCAAAAAATATTATTAAAATAATGTTAATAATATAATAATATTATTAAATAATATTATATTATATTATTGTATAATATTATATTAATTATATTATATTATTAATATAATTCAATAATATTATTAAAGTATGTAGATCGAAATATCCGTGGACCCCCACCCCAAATTAATTTTTACAGTTCTTGGAAAGAAATATTTCAACCTTAATGACTCATTTCGTTTGAGGCTGTGGTCTCATGTATCCCCTTCTAAAAATAATATTGACAGAAACTACTTGTGGAGGTGGCTAATTTTAGTTTGGGTAACACAAAACAGCAAAACGGGATAAAAGGCAATTAAAAAAGAAAAAGAAGGAGAGAAAGGAAGGAGAGAAAGGAGGAGGAGGAGGAGGAGGAGGAGGAGGAGGAGGAGGAGGAGGAGGAGGAGGAGGAGGAGGAGGAGGAGGAGGAGGAGGAGGAGGAGGAGGAGGAGGAGGAGGAGGAGGAGGAGGAGGAGGAGGAGGAGGAGGAGGAGGAGGAGGAGGAGGAGGAGAAGAAGAAGAAAAAGAAGAAGAAGAAGAAAAGGAAGAATAAGAGAATGAAGAAGAAGAAAAGGAAGAATAAAATTGCACACTGTAATAGCTTCAATCATGGAATAGAATAGAATAGAATAGAATAATAATTTATTCTAATGAATGAATAAATTTATTCGCATGTCTTATTTTTAAAGACATGCGCCAATATTGACGAGTTTCAAGATAAGGAACGTCTTATTTCATTTTAAATAGATAGAAACATTACAATACAACGAACACTTGATTCACCACATTAGCCTTAGTCTCGCCAGTTCACAAATTATGAATGCAAAGATTGATGGAGCGTGACTAGGTGGGAAATCGTGCGAGAAGGACGCGTCAAAGTACTTACAGCTCAAGAAGCTCGCTGAAAAAGGTTGTTTAGAGAGAACAAAGCCTCTCTCAGCACAAGAAAAGTATCTGCAACAAGTGGTGGTAGCCACCAGCAAGGTGGTTGTAGGCCGTGCGTTTCAATGCTGCTTCTGTGTGTATTGTATTCATATTCAGGATGGGTTTCATGAAAGGAGAAGATACAGAGAAAGGGAAAATGGAGCGCTTCTCTGAATTTACATCAACTTTCCTTCATAATGAAACCCGTAGTGAAAATACATCTCCTCACTCATCGCCTTACGGCCTCTGCCGTTCTCAATACACACATATTCACATAAACTTACTTATACACTGACAATACTGAGTTCAATCTTTCTCACTCCCCCGAAATTATTATCACTCTCCATCTCTATTCAAAGAAGAAAATAAAAAACAAATTGTTTCTTCCGAGATGAATCTGCCCCCAGGGAGTATTTTTAATATCACGTTTCATTCGAAACGGGTTCAACTTAATTTCCATCATGCTTTCCTCTTCTATTCTTCTACTGAGTATTTGAAATCGACTCTTCGTTTCGCCCTATTCCTTTTTCGCAGAAACATTTTTCATTCTCGACTTGTATGTGCACTTGCTCGGCTCTTCTCAACTCGTCAATTCGGAATAATTTCAAACGGAAACCAAACATTGTTCAGCACAGCGTCAAAAATGAAAGCTCGTTGCAAAATAATGAAGACGGCTTGAACAAAGCATTATAACTTTTATTCCGCATTCCATGTCTTTTGTTTCCATACATCAGTCACGCAATATGGATCTTCCACTTGCAGAACAAAAGCATTCAAATCATAAAGCTCTTTCCTCCTTGTGATAAACAATGAAGCCCATACAATCAGATTATACTATTCAACTCAATTGCATTGCTTTTTAGCTTTCTGAAGTCTAGAAAACATCAATAAGTTGAAGGATTTTTGCGAACATCTAAAATTGATTTTTAAATTAATAAAATGTGCTCGTATTATTTCACTCTGCTATTTTTGATATTTTAATATCTGCTATTTTTATATTTGACATCTCCTCCCCTGATTGGAATAATGTACAGTACTGTACTTCATAGTACGGTATTAATCCCAGAAATTTTTAAACTGATGCAGCTAACAGAAAGAACTTGAGCAGACTCATTAATTGATTGTAAGATCAATAATTATTAACAAATATTTAATTTAATGTTTAAGCTTCATTTTCAAGTTTGCAATCAGTTGTAATAATGATAAGTAGTAATTTTATAATATATAAAACTTTGAAATGTCTTATTGAGAACAATATGACGATCATTATGAAACTAATCGTTCATTTTGAAATAATTATGTGTTTTTCATAAACATTATTCAATAATAATTACTGATTTGTGAACCTTCTGTCGCAATTATTCAACCTGGTCATTAGTGTGACTAGAGGTTCAGTCTAGCTCGCGGGAGAGGGATGATCAAAATGATCTTGTGCTGGAGGGGGAACACTGTATCCTGTAATCATAGGAGTAGAGAGTAGCCTACTTCCAAGTACATTATACACACCGGATTTCTTTTTTAAATGGCCTCTCTAAAACCATATATTCAGCGATTTCAGACACCTTCTTTGACTCTTGTGGAAAATTGCCTCCCAAGACATGTAAAAATTCTTTTGTCTATGGTTCTCTGGGAGGGATCCATTCCTCTAAATCCTCTCAAAGTTACGCCACTGAACCTGGTAGTTTTGGAGTTTTGTAATATTTCAGAAGTTTTATTTTATTTTACCTCACTCCATTTTCTTTAGGCTACTAGTATCTACCAATTTTTCTGGCCTGACATTTTGAACATTCATCAATACGTCGTAACATCAAAATGATGTTGAGCTCACTCTCTCTAAAAGCTCTTCATAAACTTTAAGTGTATAGGCCTACATAGGCCTATACAGTAGGCCTACATGAATTAACAGATTGTGAGATGATGTGTTCAACTTCCAAACTTAGAAATAGAATTAGCCCAGAACCTATTGATCATTTTCTTGGAATGCCAACCATTCAAGTTAGTTTCATAGAGTTTGCTTTTGAGGTTTTCCTGTGTAAAAATGAAAGGTTCTGAGAGCATTTGAAATTATTAGATCCTTTTTATTTATTTTGATATTCACTTCATGAGTTTCAATTTATGTTACTGAAGTTTATTTGCTTTAGACGACTACTAGTCTATACTACTCTACTAATCTTTCTGGTCTAATATTTTGAACATTCATCAATACGTTATAGTATGTAACTTTCCAAAGAAAACTCGCTTAAAAACCTTCAATAGATGATTTTTCCATGATTTTGACCTTAGAGATTCTGTCTTTCAACTCTGCGCACCTGCTCTTGAAGGAAAATCGATTGCTTAATAACTTAAATTTCTGTGTAAGTAGTGTTAGTAGAAATTACTGAGACACTGAGAGCCACTGTGTCTTGACTCAGAATGCTTCCAACATAAGCAACTTAACATTAATTCACAATCTCTCTTGAAACTCAAGCTTCTCAACTCGAGTTCAAGAACAGACTAAAATTTCCTGGAAAAATAGACAAGTTGGAGAAAGGTAAGAGAATATCCAATTCTGAGAAGAAAATCACACGTTATGTACGATACTTGCTCGCTCATGATTCATGATGTATATATTTATTTTGATATATGAATCTCAAACTGTAGCGATAACGACATGCTTTTTCCACTGATCTTCATTGACATCAAATAAGGAAACATTTTCAACACTACAACACTATAATGACGCAATTTATTGTTTTTGATGAGTAATGCCTGTAAACTCGTTGAAATACAAAATGTTTTAAAATATGCGTGATACTAACACCAATATATTCTCATCGAGAATCTTTCAAATAATTCATCAGCATTAATTATTTGTATAATGCAATTTTGGGGGAAAAAATGACTTTTCTTTTCAAATTTGAAGGGATAACATCCATACTCATAATTTCATTCACCTCAGATCATAACAGCTTATATAAAATAATTGATAGCTGTTAAAATGGATGATATTTTGATAGGGAGGTTGTGTGAGAGTCTCCCCACAAAAATATTTATGTGACAATGAAAAAATAGCACGTTAGCCATACTTACTAGTAACTGTTATATTTGAAAGTTCTGCTTATTGCGGCTAACGTTAGCTGCTAAGCCTAAATAAAAAAGTTTTATACCTTCTTTTTTAAAATTTACAAAGACTTCCGCAAAAATTTATCAAGACTTTTTTATCAAGGTTTTCGATGTAGCGAAATCTATTGCAATATCTTTTCTCTTGTATTCAACAAAGGCCAATATCATTCATACGACCTCTGCTACTGTAGTAAATAATATCAAGTTACACTTCTGAATTCATACTTTTATTATTGAACGAGACTGTCCTTACTTTGTGAGGCAGATGTCGAAATGAAACAAATTGCAATCAATCCCCAAAAATAGGATGAGAGTTGTCGGAATAAAAGTTGAATAAAACTGGCTGCTTTTTGTTAATTATTTTACACATGGTCAAATTTCCAGGCATATTTCACTCATGAAGTGAATGATGTGAAAGCCAAAAGTAACAAACAGATGTGTGCTTACGATTGAGTACGCACGTGTTGATGTGAGTCTGGCTGGGTGCTCCTCGCGCCACTAATTAGCTTGCAAATGCTCGCCGGAGCGTGAGACGTGTCGTTCGTTCTCAACATTTTCATTTTCAAAGAAATTCTCACCGAGTAAGTTTGTCGTAAGTCAAGTCATGCGTTACCGCCCGTACTGTGTTGAATACGATCCCCCAACAAGAGGGCTGCCAAAGCGACCTCAGTAGAATGGCAGTTTTAAGTTTTCTTCGTGAACAGAAGCAGACAACCTCTTTGAAATTATAAAGCATCACTTTAGAATGTTCACTGACGTGTTATTAAACATGCTGGAAGGGTCGAAAACTTATGAATGCCAGATTAAGTCTAATTAATTATCAGACACAATGCATGGTAGGGAAAGTAAAGGTGTACGTGTTTTAAAGACAAGGACATTTCCTCCAAAGAAGTCAAACTTTCCACATGAATTCGCTTGAAGAACGTATAGGTAAGAAATTAAAAAACTAAATATAAATGGTAGTTTTCCAGCCATTTTCTAGTTGAGCATCTTGAAATGAAATAGAATTCATATTTCTTACTCACCCTGGTCTAGTAGCGGCCATTGTGGAAATCAGAAGTTATTCTAGCTTGTTGTCTCTGACATAATCCAGTATCAAGCTCTAACACTCATGTACACTAAGAATTGAGCCCTCGTACAATACGAACGCGTTATTTCACGCTATTTTATAGTTTATTGGTCCTTTCAGAGTGAATCAATGAAAACAATTTTGAACGTAGGTCTAATTTGTTGTTTAGGTGCAAAATCTGTCAAATGGATCAGGATGTATGTAGCAGGTCTTTAAATCATCCTTCAGTATGATAGCTTACCAGTACGGTACGTGAAAATAATTTGTGAGACAATATTCTTTTGGAAAGTAGTATTTGACAATCTAATATTAAAACTGACACTGCATTCCACTTTTATATATTGTTTTACTCACTTATATTGGAGATGCCAAAGGGATGCATTCCACATTTCACAGAAGTGAAATGCATCCCTTTAGCATCTCCAATATAAGTGAGTAAAACAATAGATAAAAGTGAAATACAGTGTCAGTTTTAATATTAGATTGTTCATTGAGTATTTCGTCATGGAAAACATCACAGAGTAGTATTTGAATTACGAATAAACAATTGATCTCATTTTAATCGTTTTTAGGAGATTCAAGAAGTGTTGAGTTATTTTTAAATATATTATACAGTACCTTCACCATGAATTAAGCTTGAAAATGATTTCATGTAGGTTGTAGGCTTATACTTCATTTTTAAAAAACTTATGTTTAAGTTATAACGCGAGATAAGAAGATTTCTTGTTTTATTTCATGAGAGGGAATTGATTGAATAATAGAGTAAAAATAACTCATTGATTTTAACTAAAATTCATAGTTAGAACTGGACCCCTTTAAATTGCTACAGAAAACATTATCACGTGTACTATTATATATTTCATGATCCTATATTATCATGTGTGTGATTTTCGAGCTGTTTCAGCGGTTTGGATCAAGCTTTCTAGGCAAATCTGAATTGAGTCAATGCATAACAGCCAACTTAGCCGATACAATCATCGCTATGGTGTAGACTTTATAGACTGTTTCAAACTGCTGAATGAACTGTATTCATTGAGGAACAAAAGAGGACGCTCATGCCATGCATTGATTGCTTTTCAATGGCTTGAATACGTTTTTGAAACCGTCGACATGCGAAGGGTGAAAGGAAATTGCTATTTAAATTTGGGAGAGCATCTCATCACTCTGGCATAGCCCTTTGATGTCCGATACAGCTGACTTCACTTTCAAGGTTTTAACACGCTGGCTTTATCACTGACAAAACACTGATGCAAGCGGAAAAGCACGGCTCATCTGCCAATAGATTACACACACGTAGACACTCGCTCCTACATGGCATTTCATTGCAAGAAAATGGAGTAACTTGCTCTAGATTGTTATGTTTAGCAATAATTACACTCCGATATTAAATTTATAAGAAAACACATCTATTCAGATGATTAATACGTATCAGCACATCATTTGGTATGTTATTGGTATTATTTGGTATCATTTTGTATTTGGTATATATTAGGAATTGAGTGACTTGTAAAGATCCTTTTGAAGACAGTCAATCGTGAATTAAGTTCTCAGGCATTGAAAACACAAGGAATGTTTTTCATTTTAAAACTTTGGCCGATCCTGTTTCCTTATTCATTTCCAAATGACCTGCTGCAGCTGATGTGCTGAGTGGTTGTGTTAAAAGAGAATTTCATTGATTTTTCAATAGTTTAAAAAGCTTTCAACTCAGCTTTCCACTTGTCTCCTTTTTCTTATTTTTTGCATCTTCTTTCTCTTCTATTTCTCCGCACCAGCTCTCCCTCCTCAACCTCTTCATCCTCTTCCTCCTCCTACTCCTCCTACTCCTCCTACTCCTTCTCCTTCACCAGCAACTGCTACTCCTCATCCTATCAAATATACATTTGTTCAAATGAATAATTGACCAATATTGAATGATTCAACGGGAGACTCTCATTGTTGGAATAATTAAGATTGACAAGCTTTATAGATTGAGCAGTGTGAAATCTATTTGAAATTATTATTCAATCAAATTATAAATTAGTATTCAATCAGGTCCAGGTTCTATCATCATAATGATGATTCCTAAATTTATTGTTTCACGATATATTTCATATTTATTCTATTTAGAACGATTATGAATTTTGAAAGTACAAAAAATAAACGTCAATTTATTTTCCGCAAGGTCAATTTGGAAGTTTGAGTTGGAAGCCAAGTGAATCAAGTTATAAAGTGTTTGAGGTGGGTGGTGACTGGTGAGGTGGTGAAGTGGTGAGGTGGTTTGGGGTCAGACAGAGTTGGTGTTTGATAGAAGTTTGGCGCCTGCGTGTGATCGTCGGTTGGCTGACGCCGGCGCTCGCCATGTGTCTCACAAGTCCACGTGTCCACGCAACGCATTACCAGTCGTATCTACGTCTCCGAGCGTGGCGCATCACGTAGCGTGCTTCTCAACTCGCTACTCCCACTAGCGACGTCTTTGTCAGTCACAAAGCCCACAGCTGCAAGGTAACAACTTCTTAACATATTTTAATGAAATTTTCAATATTTTCACATTTTCCTTGATAGTTAGAGATTGTATCGAATATGATGATAATCAACGCTTGACCGGTTTTTTTTTCTGTAATAGTGTATATTTTGTAGTATTCTGTTGATCTTAATCAGTTTAATTTCCAGATTTTTCTCAGAGGTTCTGTGTTTATTTTTGAAAAGGGAAATAAATAGATTATTCATAATATTAATATGATTCTTTAAAAAAACGCCGAAATGATGGGAATGAGCACGAGCGATAATGCTTGAATAATAATACTTTATAATAATAATAATAATAATAATAATAATAATAATAATAATAATAATAATAATAATAATAATAATAATAATAATAATAATAATAATAATAATAATAATAATAATAATAATAATAATAATAATAATAATAATAATAATAATAATAATAATAATAAATAAATAAATAAATGATTTATTTTCCAAAAAAAAAAACTAATACTACTACAAATTTACAAACATCTACAGTTATTAATACAAAAATGTGTTAGTAAAAGATCAAAATTTATGTTATAATACAAAAGTTTTTGTGTGGAAAATTGACCTACTCCACTATGGCAAGCCATGTTCTAAAGTAGGTTTGAATTTTTGTGAGCGAATAAGTAAGATTAATAAGTGTTAAGTAAATCAGTGAATGTCTTGTGGGTATGTGTTCTATGTTAGATGATACTATGAATTGTTTGAAATTACTGTTTCTATTCTCTGTCTTCCTTTGCTTGTTAACCAATTTTGTACTGTTGCTTTGAACTTTTTGAAGTGAGTTATGTGTTTAATGTTTTCAGGAAGTAGATTATATAATTTTGGTGCTAGATGATTGAAATGTCTTTGGTATAGTGCCTTCTTAGCAACATTAGTGATAAGAAGGTTCCTGTATCTGGTGTTGTGGCTATGGTTTCTGGTTTGGAAGCTGACTGGATTTCTGTGTATTCTGCATAGTATTTCCTTGGAGTACAGCTGTCTTGGGTCCATCACAACGAATTTGCTGAATAGCTGGTCCGATGGATAGCATGGTGGTTTCCGGCTGATGACCCTCATAATCAGCTTCTGAACCTTGAGGAGCAGCTCAATATGCAGGAAGCTGGTTCCTCCCCATCCTACAATCCCATACATAAGCAAGGACTGGGTCAGAGAATAGTAGATTGTTTTCAGACACCTCTCATCAACTAGTGTCCTCAGGATTCTGAACTTGTAGATGGTTTTTCTTAACCTCCCGCATAAGTCATTGATATAATGGTCCCAGTGCAGAAACGAATCCATTGTAACTCCAAGATATTTGTGAAACTGTTTTCTGTGAACTGTGTACGATGTGTTATTCATATGATTAGTGACTATTAGATTATCCTCTGTTGGCTGCCCATGCTGAGTTGCTGAGAAGGACAGGAAATATGTCTTCTCATAGGTTAGGAGATTCCCATTCAGCCAGTGAGACACCCTCTGCAGCCCAATCTCAGCCTTTCTCCAGGTCATCCCCCAGGATGGCTCAGAAAACAGTAGTACCGTGTCATCTGCAAATGTGGTGATGGATCCATCAATCTCCATATCACATAATGGATTTATGTAAAGCAAAAAGAGAATTGATCCTAGTACTGTTCCTTGCGGCACTCCATATTCCACTATCAGCTTGCTGCTCACACATCCATTGACTCTGACACATTGTGTTCGGTTTGTCAGGTAGCTGTTGAACAGGTTCCATGCAACTCCTCTTATGCCATAGTTGTTGAGTCTGGATAGTAGGATATCATATGATACAGTATCAAAAGCCTTCTTTAAATCTAAGAATACTGCTAATGGTTTATCTTCTGTATTTATTTTGTCTACAATCCGAGTGGTAACATAGTGGATAGCATCATTAGTACTGCAACTAGATCTAAAACCATATTGGTTTGGTGGTGATAGTATATTGTTTTTTTTTTTCAAGAAAGCTGACTAGTCTAGTTTTAATGCATTTTTCAAACAGTTTTGATAGTATACTAAGCAGTGATATAGGTCTGTAGCAATTCATATCTTTTTTATCTCCTGATTTGAAAATTGGACAGATGACAGCTTCTTTTAGACATTGAGGGAAAACACCTTCTTCAAAAATTCTATTTACAATGTATGTTAATGGCTTGGAAAGGTTTTGTTTGAAAAGTACTGGTTTGAGGTTATCCAATACTGGTGCACTATTCACTTTGAGACTGTTTATCATTTCATCTTCATTCACAGGCGCAAAGAACAACGATTGGCAGACTCTTTGGTCAGTTGCTGCTGATTCATCTGTGTGGTTACGGTTGTTGTTTAGAATTTCCTGGGCCAGTTTTGATCCAATGCTTTTGAAAAACTTGTTGAAAGAATCTGCTATCTCCTCATCATCATCTCCCAGTTTCAATTTTCTTCCTTCCAAGTTAATTTGATGGATCTGTGTTCGCGGTCGTTGAACTTCAGTTATATCTCTTAGTACCTTCCATGTTTGCTTAGAGTTGTTAGCATTCCCAAATCGCTCTGAAAAGTACTGTTTTTTGCATTCTCTGTGACCTTTGTTAGTAGATTTTTATACCTTCTATAGTATTCTCTATGTTGTAGATTCGCTGTATTATTGTTGCTTTGTCTGTGCAATCTATCTCTCTTCCTTATTGATGCAACTAATCCATTTGTAATCCAAGGCTTGATCTTGCGTTTTTTATGTGATACTCTATTGATAACTTTATATTCTTCAGTGTATTTTTCAACTATTTCCATCATTTTGTTCAAAGCACTCTCAGCACAGTCCTGCAGATACACGGAGCTCCAGGTCTCTTTCATTAGAGCTAATGAAAGTTTATTATAATCAATACTCTCATAATAGAACTTCTTTCTGTTGTAATTTTGTTCGGTAGCATCATACTCAATTCCCAAAATAGTCATGAAATGATCGGTTATAGAGTTTGGAAAAATTATTGGTATTACATCTTTTTTGTAGTTTATCAGAATATGATCCAGACATGAAGCGGAATGGTTTCCAATACGCGTAGCCTGTTTTATACAATGTCGGAATCCATATTCACTGAGTAGGTTATCATAATCTTCTAGTTGTCTGTGATGATTTGGTTCCATTGTGTTGATGTTCAAATCTCCTAGAATAATGTGAGAATATTTTCCATTCTCTTCCAATATTTGCCTCAGATCAATCAGAAATTCTGTCAAATCCAATTGTGATGGAGATCTATATAGCGCTGTTATAACAAAAATATCTCTTCCAATTTTTATGCGTACATTTAAACAATTGGCTTGCTTAAATAATAATAATAATAATAATAATAATAATAATAATAATAATAATACTACTACTACTACTACTAATAATAATAATAATAACAATAATGATAATAATAATGTATTTATTTATTCATAATATTCTTGTTGTACACTGGCTACACGTTCGCTGTTAAACGTGATTGGTTTGAAGTCCAGTACAGGGCTTTGTCCAGAAGTTTTGACTGTTTATGTATGAAAAGAAATATAAATTCATTATTTATAATAGTGATAATATGACTGTCAATAAATGCACATAATGATGGTATTAAGGTAACTTTCTGCAATTTATTTTTATGAATAAAATTCTGTTTAAAAAATGAATCACGGTAATGTATTTAAAATACTTGACGAAAGGTAGTTGGAATGGGATATCTACACCATTACGCAACCCTTTACTTTAATGTACTACTCCAGTAGATGGATAACTGAAAATTGTATAATACCCAAATATGTCAATATTATTGAAATTGTATTCAATAATACTTGAATATAAACGTAATACCTTTTACTTTCACACATTTCACACTAAGCAGATAGTCTATATTTTAATTGAAATTTCAAAATTTTGAATTTTTTGGCGCCACATTTCTTGTTTGACTCATTCGCATTTTCTTCTTTTATTTGATTGAATGAGCTAAATATGAGATCTCATTTGCTATTGTTGTAGTCAAAAAATAAAATGTTTCGATTTGGAGTTACTAAAAGTGCATTTGTATGTAGCCCACTTGCTAGGTCAAAGAAGCAGAGTTGAATTTTCTTCATATTTATTGTAAAAGTGATTTAAATTTTATTTGATTCGGATTTGTGATATTATTTGATAAAAATAGCTAAATATTTGATTTCTTTTCTGCCATTTGTGTAGTCAGAACATGAAATGTTTTAATTTGGAGTAATTTGGATATAGCTTGCAGATGGATTTTTCTGATATGCTTGAGACTCGAATGCATTATTACTTTACCAGATGGAAATCAATTATATTTCATTTGCAATGAATCAGAAGTGAATAACGAATACCTCATCGAATCGCGGATTTCCTCGCCATTAATCATATATTGTTCATATAGTTATTATTGCAACGCCCAATATTTTCGAATATGTATTGATTGGTTCAATATATATATATATATATATATATATTAAAGGTGTGCTCAATGTCTTTGATAACTTTAAATTAATTTGAAGCATTTGAAATTTCTGGCTGTTTTGTTTGAAAGACTAAATCTACTATCTTTCACTGAGAGCTTGGTAAAGGTGGAGCTCGAACGCATCATTGATTCGTCAGAAAATCAATATTCTACAAATGTTATTATTATTATTATTATTATATTTATGTGTAAAGGCCTACTGCTCAAATCAGATTAGTACCAATAACAGGCGATTGAGATTCGTCTCTCATCCTAGTCCGGAATTCAGTCATTAATCAAGTCATACCAAATCATTCAAATGCCACAATAGTCATAAACCAAAAATTCATTTCTTTTTTACCAGAACAGCGTTTTGTAGAGAATATGAGTTTTTCGGTATTGTATGTACAGCCGTGTTTGTATTCTATAAAGTATACACCGTTCAGTAGGCTGCATATAAAATATTGCACCTGTTACTGGGAAGACTATTATTGTGGGATGTGAAGAGAATCAGTTTCAATAAATATTTATTAAAAGATTAAATTTAGTGAGAAAAATGAAAAATGTATTAAGCACCACTGGGATGCAAGATTATTTGTATTCTAAGAGTAATTCATCAATTATTCACAAAAAATTCTCCTAGATATTATTGGAAAACCCCAATTTTTATCCATCAAGAATCAATATGCTCATGATAGATACGATAGTAATAGCACTTTACTTACAATGTTTATTAACTTCAGTTCTTGTAAGGAGTTGATGCTTGAAGATGGAAAGTTTAATCTTGAAGTGAATCTATTTTATTTGAATTTTATTAATTCAACGTTGAATATTGTTCCATAATAAATTGTTCAAAATCATAGAGAAAATAGAAAATTTGATCAATTCGGCCACCAAATGTTTTGAAGCCGTTCTCCAAAATAAAAACCTGAAAATTCATACGGGTCATTTTAAATTGGACATTTTGAATCTGTGTCTGAGAAGCCGCGGAAAAAATCGACTATGCTGCATACTTACAAATGATGTTACAAATAAATTATCAATGAACAATAAAGTTTGCCTATAAATGATATTGGCAGTTCAAATAACGCATCAATAATTTATTCATACACAACTTGTTT
This sequence comes from Conomelus anceps, assembly GCA_948455865.1. NCBI lineage: Eukaryota > Metazoa > Arthropoda > Insecta > Hemiptera > Delphacidae > Conomelus > Conomelus anceps. Next base: position 58,722,777 of record OX418217.1, on the reverse strand, counting down.
TACTTTCTACCTGACAGTACTTATTTATGATGAATTATCTAGTACGACTATCATTGACCGGCTAACATAGGTTACATATTACATAACTCTGGTTTTGGCTAACGTAAAGTATTTAAAATAGTTAACTTTTCAATGAATAACTTTATAATAATTCATTTCTCCTACTGTTAGAGAGGTTTAATAAGCATGGAACCTGCCATACTATACACTGATCTACTGTTGATAGTTTATTTCATTACTATTTAAATCAATACTTTCTAGATTGGATGTGAGAAGAAATGCATTCAAAATCATTTGTCATACTAAATTTTTTTTGTGACTGCAGATTCGTACGGAAACGGAAATTCTCTGATTTCTATATGAATATCTCCGTATTCTTGTATGAAGATTAATTTGAGGAAATCGAATCACGAGTACAAATGTTCAAACAATTGGAAAGAAAATGAATGAGTTCTTATCGCTCAATTACAACTCCAATAAATTCTCTCGTTCCCCACAAGTCTTCTAAGTCGGGCCATTCGAGAACTTAGTGAGTAGAAAGACTGTATTAATTTGAAGAAGCAGCCCTTCTCATTATTGTCCAAGGAATATTTTCTCTCAAGATAATGTCTAAGGGAGAAATCCCCTGGCTTTTCTGTTCGTGCCGAAACCAATCAGCCTTGGTAGAATGATTTTTGTTGTCAAGCGAAGGGGCTCAAATTCAAAGTAGTCATTCATTCAAATTCTCTGTTCCACAATTCCCTGAGAGGTTTAAAAACGATGGAGCCTTCCATACTGTACAAAGATCTGCCACTGGAAGTCTATTTCATTACTAGATGAATAGATATTTCCGAGAATGCCCATTCCATACAGGAAGTGCTTTCTCAAGTTCCGCTAATGAAAAAAGAGCTATGTAAGAACCAGAGCGTTACTGACAGTGATAACAAATAACGTAATACGGTACATAGACTAATAAATTAAATACATATGTTTTTCCTACCATAAAAACATCTGTTTCCTCATAAACTCCCTCACGCCTAATATGTATTCATTTCTTAAGCCGCGTCTCCACCAACCGAACATGCTCGGCGAACAGTGTTCGCTGGAATCAGCTGATATTGCCGAACATTTTTTGGAGTTGGTTTGGTGTGGACGCCTTCTCGAACATTATGATCGGTGTGGTGGGGTTAGTTGTTGCGGAAACTTGTTGTTGGTCGTCACTGTTCGTTTACAGAACGAACATTTCAATTGAACTCACTAACATGTTCGGTGACCCACAAGTTTAATGTTTGCCCGTTTTTTTGTATTCGCCAACAATGTTCGGCAGACATGTTCGTTTGGTAGAGACGTGGCTATATTATTCAATTTTGGCATTTTAAATATTATGAACAGTTCGAATGTACAATTTTAAAAATCTGTAATGTTTCTAGCAGATTTGAATTTTTTACTGAAGCAAGCTTTAATGAAAACTCAAAACCAATAAGTTAAATTTCTTCAATATCTTGGATCAGATTGAGCATGTTTACATGTTCTGTTCTTTCTTCTATTTTTTTCTTTGAACCCGACTACTTCTAATGAGATTCGAGCTGTTATCGTTATCACTCTTATGCATGCATTCACATTTTACAATTTTCCACTTTCCGTATAAGTAGAAAAGTGAACTGGATAAAGATTTCGATGAAGCATAATCGAATTGGCTGCGATTAAACGAGTGCAAAAATAATTGCGTGAAATCCCCTTTGTGTGAGGTGCGTTCTGAACTAAGTAACTGCAATCGCACAGAGATTAAGTTTAGGGATTGTCTTCAGAAGAGAAGAACCGAGGATGAAGGATGGTTAAGAAATAATGTGAGTGAAGGCATGCAAAACAAAAGAGTTTAGGTTAGATTTATTGCTTTTTAACATGTAAGACATGAATCACTGACATTAACGTGCAGCATAATAGCATAAATTTATGCAGATGAAATGCTTTTTTTGAGTAGTGGAGGTGATATTGTGGAAGGTATCCATAATGAATAATAAGACGAAATTGTCACAACCACATTTATTAAAAATATTGAGAAACTAGTTTCGATTGTTACACCATTATCAATCTCAAACAAACAGTTTGTTTGAGACTGATAATGGTATAACAACCGATACTAGTTTCTCAATATTTTCAATAAATGTGGTTGTGACAATTTCGTCTTATGAAATGGATGAATTTTGTCTAATATTTGTGTTTTATCCTATAGGTTATTGCATATATTCAGTAGATGATAGGTTACGCGAATTTGAACTCGATCTCAATAACTACCAATCTATTATTGATGAAGATGTTCTTCGAAAGTCATAAAAAACAAAAATAAGAATTTTAAAATAGAAACGTAGAATAGCCACTGTTCAATCGTTTCCTATTTATCCTGACGGCCCAATGACATAACTTTCCATCTACTATCATATTAAGCCATTTTTTCGCTCTATTTTGAAGTACCTGAAATAATAATTGGAACCAATTTTGAAATAATTATAAATAGTCTCACGCTCTATAGAAATTAAATAATTGAGAGATGGATCGTAACCCTATAGATACCGTACTGTATTTTGAAGGGGCTGAAAAATTGACATAAAAGGCAACGTGAAATAGAGATGGATCATATTATATCTAATTTCCAAATGCAGGAAAGAAAGGAAAAGAAGATTACTTATTCATAGATTCCAAGGCGAGGCCGGTGATCTACTAGTTGTTTATTCATAGACTTCCATAGAAAAGAATACAATTGGTGTGGAAGAAGATAAAAAATAGTTTAAAACAGAAATAAATATTTCTCACCAAGAGAAGAGAACCTCAATAGAAGAGTATTATCGAGGGAAATCGTTTTATTACTAAAATGTTTGTGAACACATGGAATTAAGAGAAGGGAGATTCTCACTAGATGCAATATAAACAATAAAAGGGAAATACTTATCAGATACAATACAAATTATCATTCAATAGCATCAGAGTTGCTGTATAAGCCAGCTTCGAAACTTCTTCAGGCTGAAAATGTTCTATGACGCATATAAACACTGCTAACCGTGGAGCTACTCCTTCCTTTTTCTCTAGTACGCTCGCGTACGTTTAAGATTAAATCCAGGGAATAAAATAATCATCAAGTTGATCGTCCCTTCTCATTATTCGACATGTATGAAATGCAAAGACATTATTTGGGATTACGTGACAGCAGTTGAAACTGCTCAACTCACGTAAATTCTTCATTGCCCTTGTTATACTAATTAAGAAACTCACATGTAGTTTTCAAAAACAAAAGAATGAGACATTAAGATCTCTAAAGTTATTCATGTTGAGCCTTTGCTGCTTAGAATGTACAAGTGTGAAGATAACAGTTCTTCAAATGATATCAAATTAACTTTTTGAAGAAAATAAACTTTATTAAAATCATGAAATACAAATTTACTAATAAATACAAAATTTACTCTAAATTTGTCTAATCCTCTTTATCAAATTGAAGCTCGTAAAAGACAATAATCCGTGCAACTGACTGCTATTCCTCCTCCCAAAGCAATAGAACCTCAATAGAAGAGTATTATCGTGGGAGATAGTTTAATTACTAAAATAGAATTAAGTGAAGGGAGATTCTCACTAGATACAATAAAAACAATATAAGGGAAATACTCATCAGATACAATACAATTACAATTTACAACCATTACAATACAACCCCATTACTATTTACAATATTGGTAATCTTTATCATTATTTCACAAAGAGTGAGACTCAGAGTGAAACTCAGAGTGACTGCAACAGGATCACAAGTTTCAGATTCCAAAAGTTTATGAATCAAATAGACTTCGAGTGCCAACTTGAATTACAATCACAATTTAGCATTTCATTTTGCAACTTTCATTAAATTTATTATATTTTATTTTTAATATTCTCTGTACAATTTTTTTGTTGGAAATTTAACTCAATTAAAAGGAATGAGCAAAGTATTGCCAACCCAAAACTGTTCAAAAGTACTCATGAGTTGAAGTGTGGAGCACATCAACCTGTTCTGATTGAAACAGGGAATTTCAGTTTTATATTAGTTGACTATCTACCTAAAATAAAGATATTGATCGACGACTTTATTTTTCGTTTGAATATTGAAAAACAAATTTATTGTTTATTAAGCTATTTTGATCGATAAAAATGTTTCAGCTCCTATCATTACATGAAATATTCAATTTAGTGGAATTAATAAAATATTTACGAGTATATGTAAAGAATTTAACAGACAATTGAATTTGTGAGAAAAGATATGGAATTTCAGCAACCTAAGTTGAGAAAGTGAAGTGACACTAAATAGAGTAGATATATCTCCAGTGCCAAACACTGACCTGAAAGTTGGGCAAACGAAAGTGGTGTGGCACCCCTTTTCGATCACGATGTGGTTTTGGCGCAGAGTTCAGTAGTCAGGCAGTCAGACGCCTTGTGCAACCGCAAACCTAATTCAATTACCGAAGATGCATTCACCCTTACGATTTCATTTAGCATCAGCAAGACTCGGCTCATGCCCAAGAACTACTTGCAGAACAACATACATTACAGATTGTCATTTCACAACTCGGTAACAAATCTTGTTATTGTAATAAATTTTAAACTTGGAATTTTTAAATTGAGCTTCAACTCGATCGTATGCACTAAAGACTTTCAGCACACGAATATTTACCAGAGTAAAACAATTAAAAAACTCGATGAATGCTATTATAAAAAAAAGAATTTTCAACTAACCTACAAAGTTTTGCTTTCTTTTTAGTGGCGAAGGTTATATTGTGGAAGGTATCCATAATGAATAATAAGACAAAATTGTCACAACCACATTTATTAAAAATAATGAGAAACCAGTTTGTTTGAGATTGATAATGGTATAACAACCGAAACTAGTTTCTCAATATTTTTAATAAATGTGGTTGTAACAATTTCGTCTTATTACTCATTACAAAGTTTTGGATAACATAGCCTGGCCAAAATTTGTGAAGGAATCTTCAGAATTCATTGTAATTTTGTTGATTAATATGGATTGTAATTTATAAGAGTTGATAAAATTTATTGAGCTGTATTTATCATCAGCTCAAACATCATTAGCACGAAAGCTTTAAACTCAACTGAATACAACAATACAACGTAGTTCTTCTTAGTTTAATTTATTCCTTAAATTAATTAATTTAACGGGATTAATTTATTGATTATTCGGGAAAGAAGATGGAACAACATCAAGAAATAATCATCAAAACATTTTTTTAAAGCTGATCAATTAGCATTATACGATTACCATTTCATAAGCTGTACTATAAATTAAGTTTTCATTGAATGTATTATATTGCTGACTTTTTTTTCATTTGGAACATTAGGGTATTAATATAGGTGTGGTGAAAATACTATGTGGGTGTGTCTACTTGCGGTTGAGGGTGACTGTTATTTCAGAGAAGGCGAATATTACGTATCTTAAACCTTTCTGAATTTCTCTCATGATCTTCCACAATGAGTACTTCAGTGTGATTGACCGAACGAAGAGAGACCTCTGTTTCAAGTTGACCGTTTTGCATTTGTCTGTCTATCTGTCAGTCTGTTTGTATGCATTTACGGCTAAACGCGAGGTCCAAATTCAATGAAATTTTGCATGGATCTTCCTTTAAGAAATGCCCAGTGATGTATGTGTAAGGATTTTCGAAATTCGCATACATTTAAAGGATATTCAAAAGAGAAAAAATGTCACTTAGGCCTTCTTCTTAGGTAACATTTATGTTCTTCTAAATAAGCTTCTCCATCACATGAAATCAGATTCAAAGATAGCCCTCAGGCCCTCTTATTTATCTGGTTGAGCCTTCATATGATTTAAGTTATCATTCGTAAGGATTAACATAATTATATGTTTGACAGAAACAAATAATTTTCAATACTTTAGTTGACTATAATAACAAGTGATTACTAAGTAAATGATAATTTAAAAAAAAATTCAATTAATATATTTTATATAAATTCAATCGTCAGACATGTAATTTGAGCAACCAGCTGCCTGGAAAATTGAAAAGCCACAAGCTGATGTTAAATAGAATGACTTTTTGTAGAAGATAGACAACATATAACTACGCATATTCAATCAAGGTTAAGGTCTGATGATTGTGTTTAATCTTGCTATGGTGATTATCATTGAGTACATTGCAACACATTGTACATTGTTCCTCTGCGCAAGCACCCTTATTACCCTTATTGGGTTAAATGTCTACTACTCATAGAACTACTAGTAACTATATAGGCTTATTCTATGTTTAAGCTTCAAAGCCCGTATGTCACGTTTTTCACGTTGACGTTTTCATTTTGGACTGTGTTGGAATCTTTTCTTAAATTATTTCAAATCCTAATTGGGGAAAAAACAGGAATACAATATTGAAGGATGATATATTATGAGGTCTTTTAAACAAGATGAAGAAGGAGAAGAAGCAGAAGAAGAAGAAGAGGAAGAAGAAGAAGAAGAAGAAGAAGAAGAAAAAGAAGAAGAATGAAATAAAAATAGGAAGAAACAAAACTCTTTTTCATGAACTACGGATGTGCATTTTTTGTGAATCGGGACGCATATGATGTTTGTAGAAATCAAAGAAGTAAAATGGTGCATAGATCTATCAGCACAACTAATAATAATAACTAGCGTACCTGGCGCACGAAATCGTGCGCTGCCAAGGAGAAACTCTGTCCAGCAATGCGTGTAGGCAGTTAATCTTAAGTGCTACTATTTAAAAAAATCAATTTAATTCAATAATGATAAAAATTACTTTATTAATAAACCTTATAAAATTTATCTATAAACAATATTGCGAGTCTATAAACACGGTTGTCACGACGAAGTCTGCCTTGGTGTTCTCTATCTTTTATGTAGACTTCAAGTCCATCAAATGATCGGGCTCTACTACTGCGACATACAATTGGCCGTGACCAATACCGGTTCTGGGAGAACTACTCCAACCTTACCCAAAGATTGGCCCTGTGCTTTGTTTATGGTCATAGCAAATGCCACAATTATCGGGAACTGTGTGCGCTGGAGACTAAACGGTAACAGGGTATCGGATGAGCGCATATGTATTCGTGGTATAAGGATTCATCTATTTGTTTGAGCTCCAGTCAATACTTCACAGTCAATTGAATTACGATGCAATCTCTTGACTCTCATCCTTGTTCCGTTGATTAAACCTTTTGCTGTATCAAGATTACGAATCAACATAACCACGGCGTTCTCCTTCAACTTGAGCTCATTAGCCGGAAGTCCTAAATTGAATGTGAAATCCTCAGGCGGCTGTTGGAGAACACACTTAAACCCAACACGGAAGGGTGCTTGCTGTATTCGGCTATCAACGACAATAGTATTATTTGTATTTCGTTCGCGTCTACCAGTTGAAGTTCGTCGGCCTCCTCCTCTTGGCCGTCCTGGTCGACGTCTTATAGTCTCCATTATGTCGAACGTTTTTTTGGTTATGTTTTGATTTTGTGCAAATAAAAACTGGTGTTTTGTTGCCAGCTGTACGTTCAATAACCATTTTTCAGGGTCAGATTTTAATTGTTTAACAACTTCCTTAAATAAACAGCCGATTTCTCGATCATTGGTTTGTAACTGCATATTATGCATATGGGGAAAATCGCGACTTTGACCCCATATTTTCCCATGTCCACGGTGACTTTTCTAAATTTTTTTAATTGTTGGCAAAAGTACATGCTAAGACCTTTCTAACGACACCTTGGACATGGTGATCGGTAGCACCACCGCTCCAAAACAATTATGACAAAAATATGCCTAGCGTATTGAAAATATGGATTACTAGCTGGCCCAACGCGCGTTGCTGCATTCTCATAAAAATTCTCCTTGATTTTATTATTCGCCACCTCCCGCTGAGGTTACATTTAAAATTAGGAAAGAAGTTAGTCCTAGGGCTCTTCCAGCTGATCATAGATGCTTCGTTGTTTTCTTAATCACCACCTCTGAATGAAGAAACATTTCAAATTTAAACCTCCTATGACTATAAGGGTAGAAGCTAGGTTTTTTATTTTATTATTCGCCACCTCCCGCTGAGGCTGCATTTCAAATTTCTAGCTGCATTGGTTAACAGATTTCATCAACCTGGCATAATTACATTTCATCATACCCAGTCGTATGTTTCCTACATATTGCAAGGCTCCTACTGAACGGTAGCCTACATGCAAAGTGCAAAGTCTTTTGCTATTCAAAGACAGCGTAAATAACGCCGCTAAGGGGCCTGCCATATGATTAAAAACTGTTGACTTCTATCAGCTGTTCCTTTAAGCTGTTTGGCCGGCAAGTTCAGTAGGTTAGGTCTATAAAATGGATTAGTTAATAATTATTATTAGCCCCCCTATTAAAATTTATGGTCAGAAACCATCCCCAATATTCACACAACATATTCCCAAAGTTTCATGCAGATCTGTCAAGTAGTTTTGAAGTCTATAGGGAACATACATACATACATACATACATACATACTGTGACGATACTTTTGGATGGCTGGCAACCACCAAAAATTTGATTACATCAAAATTGAAGGAGTTACCGTATTATAAGATTGAGAGGATTATTTTTAAAACCGGCGCCACTACCGTTACAAATTCATTAACAAAACCAGCTGTTTTGGCAGGACCATCGATGTTAAACAGTCATACCGGCGATAATAGCGATAGCTTCGATATTATCGAAGTTACATGCGATAAATGGCAATAAATCATATTTAGCGACTTCAAATGTTATTTAAAAGCAGGAATATGATAAATTATTATGTCAAAAATGTTACACATACCTGAATCTCTTCATTCTCGCCAAATTATACGAGTAATCCGTTGTTGCTTGCAGGATAACCTTTTTCAGGTTAGATTCACCACCACTAGCCTATAGTATTGTAATTATTCGTTGTACAGTGGAATCTACTTGCTCAATATTATTTTTTATGAATTTAAAGTGAGTTAAAATGTATTTTTTATTTATTATTGGCTCGAATTTGATGTTTTCGTAAAAAGTCACAGTCCAAAGCCACGTGGACTTATAATTATCGACTTGTTAAGTAGTTGATGATTAACATCGAAATTTATGTAAACTTAAATGTTAATTTTCTATCTTTAAATTAGTTTTTGGCGTATCTGGTTCTTTTTAAAATTATTTCCGTCATTTATTGCAACCCATATAAACAATAGTACCGTTTTATTTAATTTTTTCTTAATCTAATTCTAACCACATGGGTTGAGCATCGCCAAATTTGGCGTCATATCCTTTAATTTGGCAAAAGAGTGGGGGTAACAGTAACCACTTCTTCATAAAAAAAAGAGTACTACTGTTACAACAACAACGACTTGCTCTCCAGATTCCGAAAGGACTAGTTTGTCCACTATTTGTCATTTTTGTGTTGAACGTAATTTTTGTTGTGTGTCAAATTTCCGGATAAATTATCAATAAGCAAGACCAGAATTTAAAGTGAGACCAGTATATTCAGAAATCTTAGAAAACCCATTCCCGAATAATCGCGAGAAGCAGCCACCCACTACACTTGCGGTCAGACGGAGGCCACCTACCTTGCGAAATTCAAGTGAGTTTTTTATTTTAAGGGGCCCCTATAGTGGTGCACGATTATAAAAAAGGGAAATTTTAAATATATATACTGTGTCAAGTTGTGCAGATTCTCAGTCTTGCCTTCCACCAAGCCGAATCCCGCCCACGTGCACAGAAAAATCAAGAATTATCACATATCCTATTAAAAGAACTATCCGATTAATTTATTCTTTTCAACCACATCAAATTTGTTACCGTACGCTATATTATTATTTATTATTGAATTTTCAAATTGTTACCTGATCATTTTTTCAATACACGTCAAATTTTTGTTAAAAAAAAGTTTTCATATCATTTCACCCTTATGCTTGGTGAGTTCTGGCAGTTTGAGCCATTATATTGTATCTAGACGGAATTTCCGTCTAGTACATATTATTTTTATACTGTTCAGGCCATCAGCAGGGGGAGATTGTGGTTGTCTTCCAGAATTAGACGTGTTATCAGGGTGGAGATTTGGGGGTATCTACTCGGTGTCCGGTGTGGTCCAAGGGAGACATATAGCTGCACCGAGTGATACGTCCATCCTCCATACCTGGTGATATTGTTGTGGAGGATTGCCGCGAAATCCTCAGGCCATTGAACAGCCTTTCTCCTACAGGATTTTCGTCGCACCTCCACAGTAGCGTGTGACTGCAGGGCACACACTGAGCAGCCGAACCCGAGACTTGCGATCGGTAAGTCTACCATAGACGCAAGGCCTCGAAGGGGAGATAATTTTAATTCATATTGTTTCCCAGGTGTCCCTCAGGAAGCACGTTACAATACATACATACAGACAGACATTCATTTTTATATAATTATAGAGATTATTATTATTATTTAATGTAAATTCGTCGGGTCCTTGGATACTCCGTTGTTTTGGCTCATTTTTTATGTAAGTTATCAATCAAGTCCACATCATCTGTAAAGCCGAGTAGTATTGCTGAGTAGTTGAGGTCGTCAAATGAAGAGTGACTGTTTGTCAGGGTGATAGACCGGAAACATGCAACAAAACGCAGCACTCAGGAAGTAAAACAAAGAGGAAGCAACAAGAGAGCGCGTGTGTAGAGGAGCGATAACGCCTCGACCATCACCAGTAGACCCCGTAGACCACCGTTCGTCGCCTACTTGAGTAGGGGCGCGCTAATGTAGCCAGGCATGCAGATCTTTCACGTATGGTCGAGTTTTCAATTTGCAGTCTCTTGCCACTTTGTCAGGGCCTCTCAACACCCACCTCTCAACAACCAACAGCCCTTTGATCGTGTCTTTACTGCGACTAGACACAGGCCCTCATTCTCTCATTTTCACTCGCTCTCCCTCTAGAGACCATCAGAATCGCGTCTACCGCCTACAAAATATCTAATCACTGTCTGCCATCACCCTCAGTCAGAAAGGTCAGTGATGAAGGCGTCCTCTTTCATTTACATATCACTCGATGTGACAGCTTCAAAATTATTATTCTCCCTGACATGAGAAGGGCACTCACACACTTGCAGATATTTTGGAAGATATAAAATATTTTTCAATCGTTACTGAAAAGAATCTGTGTTTGGCCCTGCTCTCACATGTGCGTCAACTATGTTATCAGCTATCAAGATCACCGTTTCGAAAATTGCGGTTCGAGTCTCGAATGTACGATTGCGGAGAATTAAAATGAAAATCTCAACATTGCTGCGATGAAGCCCTTCTCGTGCATCATCAAAATGTTTTATTATGGGGGCGAAAATCAACAAGTGCCAATCTATGCTCTGTGGTCTATTCTGTCTTCTTTCTGCTCTAGACTTCAAGTTTGAAGGCTGGTATGACGTGTTGTATTTGCTAAATTTTTTGCAATAGTCTATAAGCTAATTTTTGCTTCAAGCTCAATGCTAAACAAGCTACTATTCTATGTGCTTTATTCCCTTCGTTCTATGGTTTTTGACTGAATATGATAATCTATATCATTCTTTGTTCTGTTGCGCAATATTACTTTTTCATAGATCTTTATTTTCAGTATACAACATAATTTGTTCTGATAAAGGTGATAGTTGACTTTTACCTCGTTCCCATGAACATTCAACTTGAGCAACATAATTTTAATTTTTCAATTACTATCAAATTTGACAAATAAGTTTTAAATATTCCAATATACTATTTAGATTGTATTTCATGGATTTTTATTGCTCACTTCATCTTATTTGTTCAAAAGTAATCTCAATGAGATGACATTATCGCAAAAAATAATAATAACTATTATTTATAAATTTTCCTTTATATGGGCTCATAGATAAGTTTAATACACAAGGAATAATGCATGGAGCTTGCTTGGATGTGATTCCACATTAGAAAGAAGCAGAAATTTAGATAGTAATGGAGCCTCTAAAATCAGTGAATAAGATAATCTATGTTATTGTGGATGTGATGAGACAATAGAGAATTGTTATAGACGAAGAGTATTGAAGCAAATAAACTATGGTTAACAACATTATAGATAACATTACATAATTTATGCTCATTTGAAGAGAAAAAGATATAAACAGTTATACACGAACAGAATGTTGGGATGATGACTCTCAACCAGAATTAACTAATAAATTGTGGTTAACATTATTATGAATAACATAATTACTTATTCAAAGCTTATGTGAACACGGTGAGTCAATTTTAAGAGGATCCTTACTATAAATCTCAATTCCCAAGAATAATAATTGGTGAATGCTTTATGGATGATAAGCAACAGTTCACGTACAAAACGAGAATTCTTCATCATCCCAATTCAGCATTAAAATTGGGATGACCTATGAATGTCAGAAATAGAGGTTTCAACAATCCAAACTCGATCATAAATTCCAAAAGTCATCTGTAATGAAAATTATTACAGTTGAAACTTGTCGTATGTGTATTGCAAATACACATGCCCGTGTAAAAACTGAACTGGGCGTAGGTTTGCCATATTTCTCAGACTGGGTTCTACACACAGTCAGTTTCAGTCTATACTCCCTTCATTCTACAATGAATGAGGGTAGCTGGTTGTATTCTCGCAAAAAGAGAGCTTTTGGCAACCGGGAGATTTGTACGAGGCGTTCTACCTACTGCTATAACAGTTACTTTGAGAGAGTTCAAGTAACAAAATACTTTTTATGTTGCAAGTTGGAAAGATTTAGTGTTGTTTTTTACTTTCATCTCTCTAACCAAATTGATTAAAATTTGCACGTATCAACGAACATTCGAGTACTTCTTTTGTGATTTGATTGTGGCTATGCAAACTCTAACTATGTATGCAAATGGAATAAATTTAACAAAACAATTTTGATGATTACTTTTCAGTTGCATAAAATATTTGACAATAAGAAAATTGAAATTTTAAATTATTATCTCATTTTTTTTAAATTGGAATATCTTAAGATCAAAAGAATCAAATTAATTACCTGGTATAACTGAATATAAAATATTGAGGATTGCACTATAAAACTGCAAACATAACATTTCTGCTCAAATACAAAAGCTAATGTCATCACATATTAATAATTTAATTTAAAGTATTGCAATAGGCGAACATCTTCATTCTTAGTAGTTGAATAATTCTTGGATATTGCTATAACAATTATTATTAAATCAATATACATGGTAATATTTTCCATGGAATTAATTGAAAAGGTGATTTATTGCCATCTTCATTCTTAGCTTGGCAAATTGTATATCATTGAAACGAATATCCTATGATTGATATGAGAGGTTACTATTATATTGATATTTATATTATATTCATTTATAACATATTATGAGGAGTATTACTATATTTAATTATGGAATGATTATTAGTTGAGACACTAAGCGACACTAATTCCTCCACACATTTTTCCATGCAATGATAAATAAGAAGAATAAGTGGAATGTTTTTTTTTTTGTATTAACATAAGGTAAGATTTTCAGTCAAAAGCGAATAATATAATATTCTTTTTAATATGAAAATTTTCCTCTATGGAAGCAACAAGCAACATAAAATACAAGTTGCTTTCAAGAAGGAGAAAAATTTGAAAAATTGTAATTTGAGATAATACAAGTTGAAGATTTTTAAATACTTTTTTAAATTTTCCACGTATAGTTTTTCCTGTCATAATAACATTGTTCAATTCGGAGTAGATCTTCTCCAGTACGATACGATGCGATGCAGGCCACCACTACATCGCAAAAAGAAGGAAGACAGAATTCCGTGCACGTTTGCAGTAGATTGTGGAGAGTCGCATTCTCAGATATGACAGTTATTGGAATTTTGAATAGTGGTTGGCTGAGTGAAAGTCCATCCACCGCTCTCAAGCTTATTTTTCATACCCTTTTTCTTGCCTCGCGCCTTGTCACGATATTCTTTCTACCAGACCGTGAGATCCGTGATTTCCACTGAGCGCCAAGTCTGGCCAAACCGATCAAGAGCATTTCCAACAACTCACGTTGAATTGGAATTGAGCCCTTGTTCCAAGAATAAGGAATGCTCCACATCACAATAAACTTGCACATCGAATAATTTCACAAATATCGGGAAACTATATTGGATGAATTCTAGGCTGATGCTGGTTTGAAAATGAATTGGAATTGGTTCATCAGAGAAATCCTAATTTACAAATGTAGAGAGTTATGCAATAATAATTGATTGGAGTGCAGTTAATCACTCTTCGTTGATAACGTAATTAAATCCACTATTGCATTCACAGTTATATTTTTCATCATAATTCTATGCTACCAAGCTATAAAGAAGAGCATGAACGATTTAAGATTGCAGTTCTATTAACTTTTCAAGTGAATTCAACGACTTGCAGTCAAATTTTCATTAAGAGTAAGTAGAATTTACTTACTCTGTACTCTGGCCTACAGAGTAAGTAAATTCTACTTATTCTTAATGAAAATTTGACTGCAAGTCGTTGAATTCACTTGAAACGTTAGTATTAACAACGCAGTTCGTCATGGAGCAAGAAATCCAGGAATTGTACTTCTATTGAAATAGCACATAATCCAAAAAAGGTTGAGATGGGAGTTTTATTATTGAGGGATGAATAAATTTATTGAAATAATATTGGAGAACTACGTCTGAATTTGCCTCAACTTTAAACCAATCAGATGCTTTCATCATTTATCTTAAGCCATTTAAATAATAATATTCAAATATTGGAATTGAGGAGGTAGCCCTTCAGTAGACGAAATTTAGCCTGTTTATTCGAGATGAAAACTCATGAGAATAATTTTTTAAAAATTCAAAAGTGGAATCTATTTCAAACCAACATAAATGCAAAAATACGTTCAAAGCACTATCGGAAGTTCATGAATCTATTGAAATTATCAAAACAAAGATTTAAAGTAGAGAAATAATTGAAGCCTAGCATTTTTTATTGAAAAACTTATTGTTGCTGATTATTCGATTTTCTTTTCTGGACTGAAGTTCTGATGACTTGCCAATGAAGAATTCATGTAAAAAAATTGACAAAGGTTAAGTTTATAATTTCCAAGTGTAATTCCAGGCGAAATACGAATATAAATATGGCATTGAATCTCTTTATGAGATATTCCAAGACATTTATCAAGTAGATGGACTAGTAGATGTATGCAACCAAGTAGTGAGACTTTATGACAAGTTGAAGCTGCTTTATAAACGGGGAAACTACTCATCATGAGCATTTCAAGAGAAAAGCCAAGGTTTACGGCCAGCCGGCTACTGCCGGAGACTAGTAAATACTATTTCACGCAAAGGGAGTGGTCGAGTCCTGAGGCTAGGACAAGTTTTCTAGCGGTAGGCAAGTAATTTCGGTTGATGAGAGGCCTCCTGGAAGCAGCACAAAGCAAGAGATCCTTTATTAAAAGCGGCCCTGTGTGAGAGACGACGAACTGCGGACGAAGTAGGCTGTTTTGTGTGCTTGCTTGCATGTGTTTCCATGGATACTGCCCCAGTGGACCTCATGCTGAGTGTAGCCAGGGCAGCCACGCAACCATCATACCCCCCCCCCCCCCCCATCATTTCACCACCAGTATAAACTATACTTTCTTTGGTGCACTCAATCACAGCCCCCCTCCTCCGCGCCCCCAAACCACAATCATCACTCTCCACCTCCCCTTATCATAGTACACGCCTCCTTATGTTCGAAGGAAACTTCATTTTATTTATTATTTGAGAAAAATGGGAGAGAAGCAATCGATAGATTTCTTTTTTCATGAGTGAAAAAAGCCTTTCGGGTTTTTCCGAGCAATGAGCTCACAGAAACTCTCAGACTAGAGCTTTCTAATTTTTTCTCTCTGTGACGTAACAATCCTTTCAGAAGACAGTCTGATTTTTCCAACCCTATTTCTACACTTTAAGTTTGCTGTACGTGATGTCCTTTCTCATATAAGATATCAAAGGTGCGTCATACTCAAATAATTGGAATTTCAGTTTTAATAGAATAGGCTTGCGATGAACTTGGCTTGTGAAATTTTCTAGTGAGACTGAATTTTCTTTGTTACATGATTTACAAATATTCAATTTCTGTGATGGTCAAAATGTATAAAGAAAAAAGTTCTGAGCTTGAAGCCTGTTTCATTTTCGCATTCTATTTTCATGGTATGAGATGCTGCTGTGAGGAAAGCGATCAAGTAGGCTTCTTTCCTCAACTTCATAAAATTTGAAAGTGTTGTTTTGTAAAAAATGAAAATATGAATGGATGGATTTTTGGATTTCAATCAACTGGAATTTGATAATACATAAATAACCATGCTTCTTGACCTGTTTGCGAGCGATTTTATACGTTACGTATCCGTCTGTTATCCTTTTGGAGCTATTGGTTAAGTCATTGGATACCTAGTGTTTCCAAATACCGTATAAAGTTCCTGGAAAGACATTCAGTATCACCCCCTAAAATGGTTCTCATTTCAGATAATAGTAAATGAAATAAAAACTTATCACGTTCATTAAATAGCCCATTGAATAGCCTATAAATAGCCTATCCCTCTATTTAATCGCCTGATGTAGGTCTAATTAAAAACCAAATGTGGGACTCGTTTTATTCTCCTGGTGAATTTATTCGATCTTCTGCCTTGAGAATATGTATGCAGGTTGGATATTCAATTAAATATTTAAAGAAATCAATACATGTGCACTCATTGGTCATACACTGTATTGCCTTCGGCAGTACTGTATATTCATTCTATATCCCATTGGTTCGATCAACTCAAATCAAATCAAGTTTTATTCAGCACTAAATAACTTACAAAATCATCATATTGAAGAAATATACAAATAATAAATATCATAGTTATTCAAGTTGAACCTAACAATTCAACAACATGAATTTTACAATCAACATAATTGAATGCTAAATAAATTACTGCACACGAAAAGGTCATCTGAACCTTTTGTTTGTGAGCAGGAGCATCGGATACAATTTAATAATTATTCTTGTATAAAATTACACACACGCACACACACATTCACACAAGCATATGGAAATTATCCTAACATAACCATACCATTTAAATATAGCAAAAATCAAAATAACTCAATCACCTAATCATGGTTTGACAACATATATTCCAGAATAATAATTTATTAAGTGGTAAAAAATTCAATTTGTGTCACCATCAAGCTCGAAACTCATCGAACTTCCCTAGCTCCTCAAGTGTCAGAATCAACAGCATTCTCTTTAAATTAGTTTCAAATAGCATCAAAGAATTCATTTGTCTAATATTCAAGGGCAGCAGATTATAATACTTGTAACCAAGAAACACAAAACACTTTTTAGACCTTGTGCAACAGGGCCTGGGTCCTCTTAATAGCTCATTTGAGCTGTGTCTTGTAACCACTATTTTCAACAGTTGTTTCAGGTCCCAGCTCTGCACCCCGATTCCCACTCATTTTGAAAAATAGTGCTAACACTTTAAAAGCAAACATGCATCTTAATGGCATTAACTTGAGAGTCTGGAAGCAAGGAAATGAATGCGCACTTCTCTCCACACCACTAATTGAGCGGATTATGGATTTTTGTAAAATTACTAGTGGATTGAAATGACAAGCAAACGTTGAAGACCAGCTTGCTAATCTGTAATCTGGTTTTAAATGGAAAAATGCAAAGTATGACTGTTGGAGAACGTATCTAGGTAGGAACTGACGAAGACTATGGAATTTTCTTATTAGATGGAGCAATTTTTGTTTTAAATTCATTATATGTTCTTTCCAAATCAACCTTTCATCAACAATTATGCCAAGAGAATGCACTGAGTCCGCTAGCTCTATAATATCACAGTTACAGCACTCACTCCGACAATTAACATTAGGATACTTCAAAGGAGCTGGAAATCTAAAAACTTATGAAAAGGAAAAAGTTAAAATTTTAGTCTTGGATGCATTTAACATTAACCTATTTACATCAAACCAGAGCCGCAAGTTATTCAAGTCAGATTGTATCATACAATGTAGTTCATTAATACCAATGGTAGAATAAGCCAGTGCAGTATCGTCAGCAAACGATGTTACACAGCCTTGAAATCTGAATGAAAATAAGTCATTAATATAAACCAGGAACAAGAGTAGTACCAGTAAAGAGCTCTGCAGAACGCCAGAATGATTATTCATTACTAATTGACTGCAAGTGCCATTAATGCAGACACACTGTTTCCTTTCTTCTAAATAACTTAAACCAATTCAAAGGCACACCACTAACTCCAGCCACAGACAATTTCTCAATCAATATATCATGGTTAACGATATCAAAAGCTTTTTTTATGGCAAGAAAGAGCCCAGCAACCTTCAACTTACCTCAGCTATTCAAATGATTGTAAATTCTAGTCATATAATTATTAAGAGCAATCTCCGTAATCAAGCCCTGTTGAAAACCGAATTGTCTGTCATAAGAAAATTTGTTTTTTGTGAAGAAACCAACAATTCTTCTTTTTATAAGCTTCTCTAGAATTTTTGAGAAAACTGAAAGTGAAGAGACCGGTCTGTAATTGGATACATCGGATCTAGACCCTTTTTTGTGAATTGGCACAACTTTAGCTATTTTTAAAGCATCAGGAAATTGTCCTACAGCCAAACTGAAATTGAAAATGTCACACAAAACAGGAATAATTGCTGTAGATACAGCTTCAACTAGCTCATCATAAATATTATCTGGACCAGGAGATTTACTATTCTTGAGACCCTGCACTATAATTTTTATTTCATTATAATACATTGGTTCAAAAAATACGGAATTACAATAACGTTTTGCTCGGAATCTGTCCCTCATTAACTGTCTTCCCCTCTCATTCAAACATCTAACTGACGAGGTAACCTCGATTGGAGATTTAACAAAGTAATCATTGAACTCATCCACTACCAAGTGATCTTCAGTAACAGCCGAACCTCCAATAACCGAACTTATTGGTTGTTTTTGGAAGAAGCTTGGCCACATACTTTATTTATTTCCTTCCACTGCTGTCAAACAGGTAAGGAGTTGAGATTGGAAACATATCCATGTTCACGCTCTCCTATCCATACAACTATTTTCTTTTTGAATTTCAGATAATCAGTTCTTAATTGGAAGTCATTTGGGTTTCTCAATATTTTAGAACAAGATTCAGGACAAAAAAATACATGTTTGAATTATATTCAACCCTATATAGATTTAGAAAAAATAACTTATTTCGCCAACACATCAATATAAATTATTCAATCAATAACAAAAGGAAAAAGACAGAATGAAAAGATATCCCATTAATATAAAGCAAATAATTGTAAGGTTATTCCAGCGATCACATAAGACCAATAGATGGAGCACTCCTATACCTACAGCATTACGGGAGGTGAAGCCAAGTCGGCCATCTTGGATGGACATAGAAACGCGAAACCGGGTGCAGAGAAGCTCAAAATATTAATGCACGCGCTTCAAATACATCATCATCCAACACCCTTCAGATCAAGTTAAAATTTTGAAATTTGATGTACATGTACTACATAAAACACCAATTCTAATGGTGTAACTCAAATTACCAATTTCGAGTTCTATTCAAGATTAAAGAGTAATAAAAGTCTAAGAGTTTTATACAAATTTGAAATCGTGACATGAAAAAGTTGGTAAGCGAGGACATTTTTTATCTTTAAGACAGGCAAGTTTCGTAATCGGGAAAGTTTTAGATAAAGAGTTGAATTTATTTTTTCATTCGAAGCTTTTTTCTCTAAGATCAGTCGTTCTCCTGATATTGTCGGCAGAACATAGGCGAAAAAACCAAGTGAAGCGCCCGGCCTGTTGCTGAGAGTCTCAACTGCTGGGCCGCTCTGGACCCTTTCCCCATGTTAATATAATGTAGGCTACCTTTTTCTCAGGTACCATTCAAGCCACAGATTTGCGGTTTGGCACACTGATTCTTTCTTATTTGATGAAGACTTTACCGAGATAATTTATTTTTTATGTGACTTTATAATCGAGATATGATTTTTTTAAATACGTTTCTAAGAAGTCAACTTTTGTTAAAAATATCAATAAAATGTAAAATCGAATTTTTTGTCGATAATATTCGATTGTTCTCTAACTGTGGTTTTAATGACATTCCTTTATCTTTGCCAGTGTTGAACTGAATAACTGTACTTATGCTTATAATTAATTTTTCAATAGTTCTCAAATTAAATCTCCAATGGAGTCTTTATTCAGAGGGAATCAGATAGAGTGATCTATTAAGTCCTAGCACTATTATTGATGACTTGCTGACTTTATTATCACGTGAAAATGATATATATTCGGACCCTGTGGTCCGAAAGCATTGTTTTAGTCAGTAACTTAACTAATATAAGTTTCACGTGATAATAATCTCTTCAAGTCGTCTTATTGGTAATATCGCAATTCGTAATGAATCAAGAAATTGAAAAGTGATTCATGATACGATCATACTCCAGGCAGCGACTATATAACTTATAGGTAAAAAATGAGAGAAGAAAACGTCATATGAACGATATAAAAGAATGAAGGTGGTTGAGATTCAAATGAAAATCCCAAATAAATAGGGAATTTATCATTACATTTTTTAAGAATTATTACATTTCTAAACAGTGATTTGCTTACAACTTATTTCTAATCACATGAATCACTGTAACCACCTTCCATACAGTAACGTGGTTAACTTAGTATGTAGGTGATGACTTTAATTAGAGTTGTTTAGGCTAACGTTCTTCCTTGATAATTCTGTACTTGCAATGCTTTTTAATGATGAATTGCAATAACTTGAACCTACAATAAATTGGATATAGGATTTATTTTTAAATAATTAATGTAATGGAGATTACACTGTGAAAATAATTTCGTACAAAACATTAACGTACAAACGTAACTGGTATAATATCGTAGATGTACTATTAAACTTACACTATAAAAACAAGAAAGACATTAATGAAAACCAGAATTACCTGTAGCTTTAAAATGTCTCATAATGCAATTTTAATTTATCCTACACCATAGTAAGGGAAGTAAGGGAACAATAAAATAAAAAATGATCGTTGGTTTATACACAACTTTGTATCATCATACCAATTGGAAATAACTAATACTGCTGAATGCAGACCCTCAATTTATTTATTTATTTATTTATTCATTTATTTATTTATTCATTTATTTATTTATTTATTTATTTATTTATTCATTTATTTATTTATTTATTTATTCATTTATTTATTTATTCATTCATTTATTTATTTATTCATAACATAAAACACAATCAAGTAAAGATACAACAGGCATAGCTCACTACTGCTTTCTTTACAAATTTTTATATAAAAAATCCGAATTTAAGGTTATGTCCAAGTTGAACCATGAATTTCACTTCGGATACAATTACTGATTCTTTCTAATACAAAAATATCAAATTAGGAGCTCAATTTAAAAACGTAGCACTAACACAGTCCAATAGTCCAGAGAAAGTAGACATAATTTTGAATTTAGTTTAGATAAAGAGCTAAAATAAAGAAGTCATAACATCTAACTGATTTATGAAAAAACAGGAATAAAATCAAACAAAAAAAGGTCCAAATCTGTCCACCTCACTCAAACCTTGATAATAATTAGAATTAAAAAAATGCTGTTAATGTCATCTGTTACTAGATAATAAAAAATAATAAACAAAAACTTCACATTGTATTCAAAACAAGATCAGGACAAAATCTTCATGCTACTCTATCTCCAATGAGGACACTATTTCACACCACTTGAGAATTGCATTGAATGTTAACAGTCTTTCAGGAAACTACTTTGTTGTAGTCCTGAATACTAGTAACCAAAATACAATGTACATTTAAACCAAATAATGTACGTTTATACGAATCATCCGCTTTAACGAAAACACTGTCGTTTCTAAACCATACATATTTCAATAATCCTTGTTTCTGTAACTCTCTCCCCCTTTTGAACAGTCCTATGATGAATGGAGACATAGTTTCATTTATGTATATTGCCTGTCCATTATTTGCCCATCCAAGATCACTTGCCAGAACTTTCCCCTTCTTAATTTTACATTGTAAAAAGAACTGCTTATCAATGTTTCTGATGAATTTAACTATAATTGGAATAGAAGAGTTGCCACGATTCTGTTTACTTGACAATCTATGACAATAAATTGTCAATCGTGTTAGGATAAAATTCAAAGTTTCACTCTTACCTTTATGAAGCTAAACTCACTTTCTTATTTCTCTCGTACCCTGAATCACAGCTTCACTTATTGTTCCAGATTTTTTCAAGATAGTACTCCTAATAGAAAAAATCGTAGAGCAAAGTTTATAATGATAGAAATATGAATTTTTTGTTTGTTCATGTGATGAGAATATGGAGCTCCAAAGTAATAGAAGCTCTTTTCATTTTTGCAAGACCACCCACTCAATTTATAATGGCTGAGACTCCAGATTGAATGGAGCTTGTCGGGCAGGAAGATGTTAGATATTCATGATCCTCCTTCTCTATGAATAATTTCCACCTGTCCATTCCAACCCATGAAGACTGCGCTAATCCAAAATTAGATTTTCGAATAAATTCTGTGCTCTTGTGAGGTAATAGAAGGGGATCTGGTGATGAAAAAGGAAAGGAGGCAGTTTATTGGGGTTGTCGAAACCACGTAGCCGAATATTGAAGAGCTGTGGCAGCGTTCATGTCACCTGACCCCTTACCCCCCCACCATCCAACACTCCCACCGTTTTGCATGATAATTGCTTGTTGACGAGTGACGGCCTTCTAATTAAACTGCTTCACTGCCTTCCAATTAGCTTTTGCTTCGTCTTCTTCCACTCTTTCTTGGTTTTTGTAATGTTTTCTCCTTCTTCTCCCTCATTTACTTGGCCTTCAATCAACAACTATTTCCTCATACTCGTCATTTTTATTTTTTATGCCTATTTACACAATGGGCGCTTAGTTCCGCTTAATGGAGAGAGTGATTCTCTGCCAACCTTAGACAGTTTTAACTTGGTTCAAATTTTGGGTTTGTATAATGTGCTAATATTCTTTAAACTGCGTTTAGTAAAAACATGGTGGTGAGTACCATGTTCGGTCTCATTCAGTACAAACTTAGATTTGATTACACTTATTTGAAACGCTGATAGTGCGTACAGGCCTTAGCCTGTTAAGACTAAACAGACCTCTATACAAACGCACAAATAATTATTTATTTTTTATAATAAAACAAATTTTAAAACAAAAAAAGAAACCGACTTCAATGAAATGATTCTCAAACATTAAATACTCTCGTACTAAAAAGTTTAAAATAAAGTATTTACTCTAAACTAAGAAAATTTCAAATTTTATACAAGTAATCTTTTGAAGACGGCGCCAAATATTTTATGAATTTTTTTGAGGATGAAGCTTACATAGGTCTCAGACCTGTGCGTGGATAATGAGTTGGATGATGATGATTGATGATTTGAACCGACAGTTTTTGGTGGGTCCCGAACCACCGAAAAGTGATTGATAAGTAATTCTGTCTAATATCAAAACTAACACTGTATTTCAATTAATATGTGATTTACACTCACTTTTACTGAAATACAGTGATTGATAAGAAATTCTATCTAATATCAAAACTAACACTGTATTTCAATTAAATATGTGATTTATACTCACTTTTACTGAAATACAGAGTCAGTTTTGATATTAGATTGTTCAAGTATTTCGTCAAGGAAAACATCACTGAGTAATTCTGTTATATTTTAGAAGTTTATGGGAAATTTGGCGCCGACTTCAAAAGATTACTTGTATGAAATTTAGAATTTTCTCCGTTTAAAGTAACTGAAATACTTCATTTAAAACATTTTTGTTCGTATTTAATGTTTGAGAATCATTTCATTGAAGTCGGTTTTTTTTGTTATAAATTTTTTTTTATTTTAAGCTTTTTAGTTGAATTTTCAAACTTTGAAAACATGAGAAATTTTTTAAAGCCCACATTATGAAATATTCATCAAATGAGCAATCCAATAATTAACTTATAACATCCAAACTTGAGTAACTAAAAATCCACCTATAAGAAAAGATAAACTAAGGAAAATTCTACAATGCTTTATTTAATGTGGAATATTGTATTTAGGAAAATTATAATAGTGAAAGGCTTCTTAAAAGTGAAATGGCTTTTGATTCATTTTGATGTGGTCCCTTTCAGAATATACCTACACTGAAATAAAAAATATAAACGGTACAAATAAATTTAAAAATAAACTAAAATCCTGGCTACTATTACAGAATAACGTTGAGTCTTTTTTCTCAAGATTGGAATAGAGTAAACGTTGGGATGTCAATTTCAAATTGATATATTTATAAAAAACATATATCTAAATTTGAAAAGATATATTCAAATCTACAAACTAAACCATATATTTCCATCTTACAATATCTTTTCAAATGAATATTAGTCACATTCTGAAACCGTCTCTAATAGTTGTTTATCATAAGTTTTTGGTGTTCCAGTACATTTTTTGGTTGTTTGTCAATGACATGAATTTCAGCATACAGAAGATTCACTATAAAAAATTGGTAATTGTTATCAAATAATTTCTATTAAATTTCAATTCTTAGTTATAAAACGATTTTCAATATTTCCATTGTTATTACGCATTTTCTGTTGTGTTTTCAAAAACACATGTTTGCTTGTGAATTTTAAAATGTTTTCAATTTTTTTTCAATTAGTTGGTTTCAATGTAATGTTGCCTATCGTTTACAACAAATAAATTTTTGCTTAGATTTTACTATATGCAGATTGCAATTTTTAATTTTAAGACGGAAGTAGGTCATCGAATTGTTGTACAAAATCTATGCCTTTCATTGAATAAATGCATTTTATTTTCTAGTATAGCTCCAGCTCAGCTGAATATTTTAGTTTAGCGTCACAGAATTGTTTAATTTTGTGATGGTGCCCCATACAGGAACTTCCTCGGGGTAGGTACTTGAAATATTTTATTCTTCTGTTGTTAATATATCATCTGATTTGATTTAGCTTTGGTATTATCTCATGCTTTAGAACTTTAATTTTTTGGTTTTTTTCATTGACAACAAACTCTGTTTAATTTTAAGTGTTATATTATATAATCTCATGTATTGTTTCACGTGAAATTAGAATGACTAAACTGAAAGCTGAAAGAATAAATTTGATTTGATTTTTTGATTTGATTTGTTTCACACTGAACCAGCTTTGGGTAACCGATGTCGTTTACCCGGCATAATTGCATTGCAGCTTAATCATTTATTATGATTTCGAAAATCGTCTAGATGTGAAGCGCTCCATACGAAACAATGATCAGCCTGGTAAACGACACCGGTTATCCGATAGGCGGTTATGTGTGGAACAATCCTATTCAAACAAGAATGAAATGAAGACATCGAAGAATGCTCCTTTTTTTTAATATTGGGCTAAGTATTGGGCCGATCCTTGCAAAACGTGGATGGGGCCACCGCTGAGCGATGCTCTTTTTTTTAGAAATAATTCATCGAAATCTGTTCAATATTGTTCGAATGACTGATGTACAAACATAAAAATAAAAAAAAAACAGGCCGAATATAGAACCTTGTTCTTTTTGGAAGTCGGTTAAAAATAGACAGTAAATTTATTTCTTTGGAACATTCCTTTATTGATCCCCTATTCACTCTATACTGGATTGCCAGAAATTTAAGCGATTAAGCTATACTCATATCGGGTTGTGAAATGAACACGTGAAATTTCGATCACAGAGAGATACAATGTTGTTCTTGTCACAGGTGCCTCAGGCGCTCCCATATTTTAGTGATGTTATCAATAGCAATCATCTGCAATATCCCCTACATTGTTCAAAAACATTTTCAAAGTTAAAATTACTAAATTTTTGAAATTGACGTCTCATATTTTTCACACCTACATGAGAATTACATGTCATACATGCGAATTACTACATGGTCTTAAAAATCAATAAAATGTCCCCATTAATCAGAATTATACGCATATTTTTTATCATCATATGTTATGATATTTCCTTGTAGTAATACCCTTGCGAATATAATTGAATTTGTTGAAGCAAATATTTTGAAATCATTAATTCTAACGTGGAATCCTCCTCATTTTTCAATGCAGCACTTCATCCGTGCGATTTGTCGCGGAGAAATGAGTTGAAGAAAATCGATGGTCCTCAAGAAATGAAAGAGGCGTTAGATCAACCCCTTTTGAAACTTTGTACCTCTCACACTTTACCATTCATTCATTCCAATTCAATACCTGTTGCATTGATTCAACTTCAAATTTCACATGTCATTTCATGGTTAGATCTGAGTTCTGAAAGGAGTCCTATCAGAGGTATTATGAATAGTTGTAGCTGGACGAGTAAATGAGGAGGAACGTAATGGAATTTCACATACAAAAACTATTGCCATTCACAATATAGATATGACTTTAGCATTCAGAAAGTTCTATTGTTCCAAATCAGTTCACTTCAATACAAATGAATACACTACACAACGAAAAAGAAGCATTTGCATAAATAATTATTGAACTGAATAAAAATGAGATACTTGATTGTTCAAGATCATTCTAAAATAGAAGTGTAGCGGGAAACTGCTTTACCGCTTTTTCTATTGTATTTATTTTAAAATTGTTTCTTTTCTTTTCTGCATCTCACTGCCAACACTCAAGCTAAGCTTTTGTTGGCAGTGCCAGAAATTTTTCTATTGTATTTATTTTAAAATTGTTTCTTTTCTTTTCTGCATCTCACTGCCAACACTCAAGCTAAGCTTTTGTTGGCAGTGCCAGACATTTTTCTTTTTTATACAATTTAGTGTATGTAGGAGTTTTGTATATATGTACTCTACATTGTTACTCTACTGTGCTTTTTTTCAAGATTGTTGTGAGAATTTCTTGGCAATAAATTTCAATTCATAAAACAAACTTGGATATATGAACAATTTATTGCTGTAGATGATCTCCCATTAGAGACTCCACTAGAGCAAAAGTCAAAATCCAATGCTACTTGCTGAAGTGTAGAGCTGAAATTCAAGTTGGTATCAATGCTGTTCATTAGCTTCTGACCTCATAATCAATCCAACATGCAACTGATGAGCTGAGAATAATGTCATGAGCACCAATAGTAGATTCTATTTGAATGGAAATATTGCAGTAGAATACTGTAACAGAACCTGTAACAATGCACCAAAATACACTGAGATACATTGATTAAACGAAGGAAATACTCCACAACATATTTTTCATAATTTATTCATAGATAAAACTAAATTAAACATATTGAGACATTTTCGACTCTTTATACCTCAACAGTACGTTTCAATCTAAAGAGCAGATAGAACAAACAAGGAATGAGGTAGACTGCGATTGCTTTCCATTATTATATCAGTATGCCAAGCCGAAACAAATTTTGAAGCTCTATGACAGTGTACTTTCATTACTACACGTACACAGGATCTGGCTGCTTCGGTGAATGTGTCTACTATCTAGTGCACCTGTGGGCTGCATTCTTTACAGAGACATTTTTCTCCTATTATTTGAATAAGCACCTAGTTAGAAACTAATAAGCTTTTTATTCTATCCCAATGTTACTAATTAGAGACATTGCCAAGCTTATATAATAATTATGTTTAGTTACTATTTGATTATGTTTCAAGGCTTGAAATTTACACTATCACCTTCTTTTGTACACTAAACACATAAGCACACTTCACTTCACTAGCTCATGTTGTTACAGAGACATTTGAAACACAATTTTTTTTCTCTTTTAGTATTTTCAGTCAATGGAAACTTGTAAACCAGAAATGATATTCCCATTGCATGTAGGCTCACCACAAATGTGAGGTGGAAATAGGGACTGGATAAGAATGGCAGAGTTGGAGCGCTAGAATATTGGCGAAGTAATTAGAATGAGATTAGTTCTGGAAAGTTTTAGATGCCAAAACATAATATGTGCTTTCAAATAAGAGACACAGCAGAGCCTAGAGGTGATCTGAGTCTATGCTTGATTTAGCCACGTTCGGAAAAGAGATGGAGATAAAATTCGTGTATGCCTAAAACTCAGTATGTCTGAGATAGATAGAAGTTTGCATGGTTGATGTGGCATGGGTGGGTGAGTGGTTGGAAGGGGGGTCAAGTGAGTTCGCGTGAGCAGAGCGACAGGAATAATTAAATCCGGGATACTCTCCGGCCTTAATTGAAAAGTCCAACGCCCTCGTCTCGTGTATAGAGTTATTAAATAAACTGTTGAGCGCTATTGTTCCATTCATTGACAAAGAGTTGAATTCTGAACTTTCACGTTCTTTTCGGATTGCTTCCGGGTTTGTCTGTGTATCATTCTTCTAGCAGGAAAAAAATTCAATTAATAAGAGAGATTCACGCTCAGTGAAAAAGAATATGCTACACGAGAGGAAAAAATTCCCATGTTCCATTATAGGAAAACAAGGATGTAAACTCAAGTAGAATCAATGACTCAAGATACATGCTAGAGATGTGCATTTTGATATTTTTGTTGTCTATTGAGTTTGAAAAAATGTCTTCCAACATTCCAGGACCAGAGGTTCACCCTTGCTTTAGGGAAGTTAAATTTAATTACTTAATTATTATTATTCCTTCTACTAGTCTATGCCCATCTACCCAGCTGTTTCAGCTGTTTCGCACAGTGATCATACATAGAAGCATTTGAGAAGAATACGTACTGACACTTTGCGGTGCTATTAAGAGATAATAGGCGGATTGCTTTTATTGGTGGGGAGACCTTTAGGGCCGTACCAGCCGTGTCATGGAAAGATGATGAACCTATAGTTTTAGGTGTGTTTCGAACTATTGGAAGAGTGATAATGCCAATGATCATGATGCCTACTATTAAGAGGGTTACCATTGGATTATAACTTCCCATGATTTCCTCTCACTGTTATGTCATTGTAATTCGTTACATTTGAAGCTGTAACGATCTAAGTACAAACCGTATCATTACAGTTATTGAACAGTGATAAGTCATTTCATCTATCACTCTTTATGAGTATCGTAGAGGTGACCAGATCATTTTGAACGAAGCTCTGTCCAAAGCTTTTGAGCAGTGGTTAGTCATTTAATAAACATTCTTCATGAGTGATAAATTGCAGTATTTGGTAATCCTCTACTCATCAATGATATGAAAATGAAGTGTACAGGTAACAAATATGTAGTGCCACTCCTCTGGCTTCTCTCTTGGGAACTTCAAAATATTTTCAGAGAATACATCTCACACTAGTAATCCAAACTAGATTCTCTTCATCCCTGTATTTACTCTTCATCTGTTCGCAAGCTCCCTACTCCTTATACTTACACTCATTCTACTATACTACATCCATTCTACTGAAACCTTACACTTCACAATCTTCATCCTTATGAACAAAATCTCTCCAGCACATAAATTTAAGTATTACGAAGTCATATGGATAGATGGATTTGATATTTACTCACAATTTAATTCATATAGAATAAAGTACTCCGAATTACTTCAAATTGAAACGATGAATCAATTTTACTCAATTCAATTCACCAGTGGAAAATCTAACATCTGTAAAGAATTCATTCAATTATTGTCATTGATATCTGTACTGAATTCTAACAATATTGCGAAGGGGTTTCTGTGGCTGCCGTAACTTTAAAATGAAGTTGCAAAGAACAACCCTCCCGAGAGTAATTGAAAGTTTGCGGCAGAAAGAACAGTGATTCTATGCAGCTGATGATATGTGGCGCCAGCAGCTTTCCTTCCGGCTCTTTCGTGTTTCAAGAAGAGTAAGATTGTTGTTTTTCTGTTCTCCACGTGATTGAATCAGAAAAATGATATTCATGACTCTAGACTCTCGACACACTCTCGATTGACTACTGAGCACTGTGACGGATTTTTGTCAACTGTATGTCATTCAGCCATTATGATACTGTAACACACAGTGATTCAACAACAACAATAATAATTGGTGAAAATAGATTTGTTATGAATGATTGTAATGATCGCCATTGAATTGACATTTTCTGGTTGTTATCCACTACCCGCATGGCATCATTGTACATCATCAATAAACTCAATTGATTCTCGAATTGAGTGATCAAATGTAGATAAAAACTTTATCATCAGACAAAATTCCTGCCCAGTGCTCAGTAGTTAAACGAGAACGTGTCGACAGTTGAGAGTCATGAATATAATTTTTACATGACATTCAGAGTAAAAAAAAAAACAATCTTTCTAATTGAAGAATTTACAAACTTGCGAATCAGAGTTTCAAGTTGCATGACCTCTGCTCTACCACCATCATGAAGTGAAAGGAGTTTACGTTTTACAAGAATAGCTGATGAAACAAAAATGAATGCTTTTTCTATTAAAGTTATAAAAACAAATTACTTTGGAAGACATTCGTGTCAGTTTTTCAGAAGATTGAATAATTAATTGTCTAAAATGAATGCTCATCACTATCGCTCTATTCTACAAACTTAATGTATTAAAAAATTTCAATTGGTTGAAGATTTAATATGCAAATCAATATTTCCATCTCCTCCAACCAGATATTCTCTTCTATCACTTCTGAAATATAAAAAATTTATATTCATCTAATAATTTATTCGAATTCATCCCAATTGTATCAATGATGAGAAGGCATAATCATCCTAAGCATGATCTATTTCCTTATTTTCCCATTTATTATTACACTTTTCTTATAACTTTCCACGTTTTCAAGAATGTATCAACTTCACTCATGGAAGAATTATAACCATCTCAGATGTTGAGTGCACTGCTGAAGAATAGACCATCATAAATAATCAACTTTCCTCTTAAAGTGAACAGTAAACAAGTGAGCAGACATTAATATCGGTTATGGAAGCGGAAAAAAGTTTCTCGTGATACTGTATCGAATAAGTTGGCAACATTGCGACCACTAAAGTGCGAAACAAATAATAAGCACGCCAGACCACTGCATTTTTGAATTGCAAGTGTTCTAGGAAGTATGACTATGTAACTTTCCAAGTTTGATTCGAGTGTAAACTTGTATAAACTTTATCTTAAAACTTACAACTACTATTTAATTAATTGGTAACTCTTTTGCATATGACAGACCGTATTCAATTTGAATAATTTAGGTAGTTGAATGGAAATAACTAGTGAGCCTAACGGGCTGGAGAACTCGCTTGTAAACAACTAATGTTGGAAAGGGAAACTCATTTGAGAAGCTTATCGTGGTGGAAGGTGGTAACGAAAAACGGCTGTTTTGAAGATACTGATTTAGATAATATTCACAAGACATCTATCACTTGAAGTTCAAGTTCATCTGATGCACAGATTTATTTTCCACAAAAAAGACCTACCTTACTCGTATCATATACCTATTTATCAGGGCAATGGAATTAGTGTATCTATAGAGTAGATATATTTACCACATAAAAAACAGCTGTTTTTAAATCCATATATCAGGGCAATGAAATTAGTATATCAGCTGATAGAGATTCTATTAAAAGCCTGATCGTATTTATTCATCTACAGCTGATGATAACTCAAAATATATTTTAAAATCTATTGCGAATTCCATATGGTGAAAACTTATCTATCTTAATACTTTATCTATATAAATAAAATTAGAGTTTTGTCTGTACATTTATCAGAATTATATAATTTTTGGTTATTTTTACGTTTTATACATTAAATAAGCCGAAAATAGTCTTATCTCACTTTCTGTCTGTCTGTCTGTCTGTCTGTCACGGCCCCAAAGGCATTTTACGCGGCCTTCTCAAAAACGAGAGCATCGATCGGGATTTTAGTTATTGAACAGTATTGAACACTTTATTGACAATGTCTTTAGCTATAAAAAACTAAATTAACTTTTTTTTAACAGAGTAATAAACGTTTAAAAACCAAGTACTGTGCGATTTTGGATACATTTTACGCGGCCTTCTCCTGAAAAACGAGAGCATCGATCGGGATTGAAGTTATTTATCCGTATTGAAAACCTTTTTGACAATGTCTTTAGCTATAAAAAACTAAATTAACTTTTATTTTAACAGAATAATAAACGTTTAAAAACCAAGTATTGTGCTATTTTGGATACATTTCTTCTAAGTTTTATTACCACACTAGCTGGCCCAACGCGCGTTGCTGCATTCTCATAAAAATTCTCCTTGATTTTATTATTCGCCACCTCCCGCTGAGGTTACATTTCAAATTAGGAAAGAAGTTAGTCCTAGGGCTCTTCCAGCTGAGGCTTCGTTGTTTTCTTAATCACCACCTCTGAATGAAGAAACATTTCAAATTTAAACCTCCTATGACTATAAGGGTAGAAGCTAGGTTTTTTATTTTATTATTCGCCACCTCCCGCTGAGGCTGCATTTCAAATTTCTAGCTGCATTGGTTAACAGATGTCATCAACCTGGCATAATTACATTTCATCATACCCAGTCGTATGTTTCCTACATATTGCAAGGCTCCTACTGAACGGTAGCCTACATGAAAAGTGCAAAGTCTTTTGCTATTCAAAGACAGCGTAAATAACGCCGCTAAGGGGCCTGCCATATGATTAAAAACTGTTGACTTCTATCAGCTGTTCCTTTAAGCTGTTTGGCCGGCAAGTTCAGTAGGTTAGGTCTATAAAATGGCTTTATTAATTGTTGGGGATTGAGCAATGAGGTGTAGAATGAAATGAGGTATGAGAAAGGCGGTGAGGTGTAAAATATAGAATTTTCAAATGAGGCTGTAAGACATAGGATATAAATGGAGGACCAGCGGTAAGAGGGGTAGGAAATGAGGTTGTAAAAAAATAAAAATAAATAGTTGAGTAATACCTTGTTACTGTTCCTATCACCATATGAGAAGTCGTTTCTGTAGACGCCGATGCGTGTGCACACGTTGATGAGATGAGTCACTGATGATAATGCGTAGCACTTGAGGTATTGGTATGCACTGAGGAGTGAGGTCGGTGAGGATGAATGAAGAATTATTTTAGAATAAAATAGGATGGAACTAATTTCATGGCCGATATAAAATACTGGAGGTTATGAATTAAAGTTTAAAAAACAAGAAAAATAAAGTGGTAGTTGCGGTTATAAGCAAATGAGGCTTCAATAAGCAGAATATTGAGGTTTTACAAAATAATAAATTAATACGTAATTATTGCGGTTGTAACGAATACTAATAATTGAGGTTAGAAAGACGATTTGTTCATAGCGGTGCGGTTTCAACAAGAAGGGGAGTGGCAGTTACCAGTCAAACTGCCAGTACAACTCAAGCATGCGCAGTGGCCAATAAAACTGGTTGCCATGGCAACACTATAGAAAGTCAAGTTAAGATAACAGCTACATGGTTTGTGGCGGTAACACAAAAATGAAAGCTCTGTTGAGCAGAGATAAAATGTAAACTAACTTACACTACACTAAATACGAAACATTAATAATAATTATTAGCTCCCCTATTGAAATTTATGGTCAGAAACCATCCCCAATATTCACACAACATATTCCCAAAGTTTCATGTCGATCTGTCAAGTAGTTTTGGAGTCTATAGGGAACACACATACATACAGACAGACATTCATTTTCATATAAATAGAGATAAGAACAAATCACGTGATTTATCATGATATATCAATCAGCTGTTCTCAAATATAATCTGAATGGTGGGCCCTTCGCGGCGTTATTTACGCTGTCTGCAGACTTGCGTAGTCGGAGCATTGCAGTCTTTTAGGAAACATATGACTGGTGAATCAAAGCTCATGTTATGTTTCATCAATTATTTCTTTGTTAAAAAAAAACAACAAAATTTTCTAATTTCATTTTATCAAAACAAAAATTAACATTTTAGGAAGGTGCGGTTTGTGCCAGGCTCTTGGGAATTCGCCAGGTAGCACTATTATTACCACATAAGAAAAAATCACGTAATTTATCATCAATCAGCTGTTCTCAAAAAATATTCTCTCCGATACCTGTCACTGAATTGTTTACGTTCTAAGTTGTTTACTAAGGGCCCGTTCACACGTTACAGTTTTTGTGCGGTACAGTAAATATGCTGTATCAGTTATTTTGCAGTGCTTTCGTTTGCATGTACATTTCATATTGTATGTTCACACAATACTGTTTCGACTGGATCCAGTAAAAAAGCTGTTCTAGCCGATTTCTACATTCGGTTTTGTCTTCGAAAACTGTATCGCTAAAATCAGCTGTACCGCAAAATAACTATCCGTATCCGGTGGCACATGTATTGTACCGGTAATGGATATGTTCAAACGATACGCTTATTATGCTGGAAGCAGTCTTCAGATCGTCAGCATTGATCTCCTTCATTGATATTCTTCAGCATTGATCTTCTTATTAGTGAATTCCAGTGTCCAGAAGTGAAAGATATTAATTGTGAAAATTTAATTTCTCTAATATATGAGAGACCCGCCTTGTGGGACAAGACTCAAGATTAATATAAAAATAAAGAGAGAAAACTGTGTGGAATATTGAAACCAGAATTTGCGTACTTTGATCAAAATTTAAGAGAAACCTTCAGTAAGAAACTTATTTGAAAAAATCTTATACAAATAAAAAAAATCCTGGACTGGAATAAATAAATCTGAACTGGAAGCGCAATGGAAGAAGGAGGAGAGCACAGCAATAAGCAGCAAAGCCGGACCGTGTGAACATCACAGTACAGTTGACGCCGTACAGTAAAAAAACCGTACCGCAAAAAAACTATATCGTCTGAACGGGGCTGCTAACAACTTCATGATCGTTGCTATCAAAAAAGCCGAAACATATTTAGTCTTATTTCTAAACATAATCCGTACGAAGGACGGGCACAATAGCTAGTTTTCTATATATAGTAATATATAGATATATTAATGAAGGGCTGAGAGCCTAACCTTGTGTTTCGCATCAAAAAGGATGAAGGAGTGGGTCAATTCCATTGGCAAACGAACTTGTTCTGTATTAAGCAGGAAACCCACTGGCCCGGCACCGGCGGCGCCCGGCGGCGACCGGCGGCGACCGATGCTTACCGGCAACATTGCTTTGCGTTGTTTTCATTGAACAGCAACCCACTATATCTGTCCGTCACCGGCGGCGGCCGGCGGCGACAGAAGCCTTCCGTCACCGGCGGCGGCCGGCGGCGGCAGAAGCTCTTGGGGGCATTCTTGCCGGGCAGCCTGTCCGGCATTTCTCTAGTCGATGCCAGTATCGCAAGTGTTCTGCGTGAACGGTACAATGAGTTCTTTATGTGTCGCAGTATGTCGCAGTGTGTGTTGAAGAAGAAAAGTCAGAAACGAAGGAAGCAGTTAATAAAAATAAAAATTAATTAAAAATAAAATAATAAAATAAAATAAAATAAATTAAATAAAAATAAAATTAAATTAAAAATAAGATAAAGATAAAATAAAAATAAAATAGAAATAGAATAGAATAAAAAAAAGATAAAATTTTTTTAAAATAATTAAAAAAAAGAAATAAAATAAATGAAAATAAAATAAAAATGAAATAAAAATAAAATAAAAATAAAATAAAAATAAAATAAAAATAAAATAAAAATAAAAATAAAATAAAAATAAAAATAAAATAAAATGAAATAAGAATAAAATAAATTAAATTAAAAATAAGATAAAGATAAAATAAAAATAAAATAGAAATAGAATAGAATAAAAAAAATATAAAAAAATAAAAAATAAATAAAAATTAAATAAAAATAAAATAAAATAAAATAAAAATAGAATAAAAATAAAATGAAAATAAAATGAAATAAAATAAAAATATAATAAGTATTAAAAAAAATGAAATAAAAATGAAATAAAAATTAGTTAAAAATAAATAAAATTAATTATTAATTAATAAAAATAATTTCATGTTACTTTTTCAATTTAATTTGAGCCAATAACAAAAATTTTCCATGAGATCGAAATTCTTTCGCTGGATCGCCTTTTGTGACTTAAATACATTCTAATGTATTTCTAGTGAACAAATAAATTTGTTGATTTGTATCTTATATTCTACTGTTTTGTATTTTGGAATATTCTTGTGAGATTGTGTATGTTGGAATGAAAATAAAAATTGAAAAAATTGAATTGAAATTTTTGTTATTGGTTTAAATTAAATTGAAATAGTAACATGAAATTATTTTTATTAATTAATAATAATTAATGAAATAAATTTTATTTTTAATTAATTTTTTTTTATTTTAATTTAATTTATTTTATTTTTAACTAATTTTTATTTCAATTTTTAATTATAAAAATAAATTTTTATTTTTATTTTTAATTTATTTCAATTTTATTTTTTATTTTTATTTTTAATTCATTTTTATTTTTAATTCAATTTTGTTTTTAATTAATTATTATTTTTATTAATTGCTTTCTCAGTTTCTGTCTCTCTT
Source organism: Conomelus anceps (assembly GCA_948455865.1). Classification (NCBI taxonomy): domain Eukaryota; kingdom Metazoa; phylum Arthropoda; class Insecta; order Hemiptera; family Delphacidae; genus Conomelus; species Conomelus anceps. The sequence goes on along the minus strand of OX418217.1, from coordinate 58,686,412 downwards.
CTTCAGCACACACTGCGGCTATCACAAATAACTCCTCTTCCAACGAACTCTCCATTGCAACTGCTGTATTTCTTCTGTCAGCTCCGGTTTCTGCCGGACAAGTGGGTTAATTGTCGTAAATTGCCGGCCGTCGCCGGTTATCGCCGGTCGCCGCCGGTGCCGGGCCAGTGGGTTTCCTGCTTTAAGGTTCCAAGAATATGCGTTTAAAATTTGAAGTTGATTGGTCAAAGCGTTCGAAAGTTGTCGTGGAACATACAAACACACAACGCCTCGAGCCTCAAGTCAAAAGGAAGAACTCGCTTCGCTCGTTCAATAATATCTTTAGGCTATATCCCATCCAGAGACCCAGCAAGTGATAATTTACAAATTCTTAAAAGAACTGTTCACTTACTAGCGCATAAACATGTTATGAATGCAGTGGTAAGTAAAAATCATAGTTATTAGTAATTCCAAGGATCTTATGGAGAATAAATCGCGCAAAATGTTTAAAACGTCAGCCAGATTGGACAATTTATTTCTTGGTAAAAAAATAGTTTTGCCCTTGAATTGGAATAGAACAGTAACCATGAAATAATAATTTGTAATTACTACAGTACTATAGGATAGGGAAGCAAGACAGCAGATACCATGATTAAAAGTGATAATTAATATGATATGATCATGATTGATATGTAACTTAACTTCAGACATAAGCAGAACAAAAAAGAACACTCATTTGAAACCTTCGAAGCAAGCATCAGATACAGTCATACACATGCAGCACATCAAATCACCGATATTTTTGTTTCGATATTCCGATAATTATATCGATATTATCCTCATATCAAAATAATTTTCTGAATATCAGATTTTGAAATTCTTATGGCAAAAATTGCCATTATTTCAAGCACATAGCATAAGATACTGTCTTTCTGCTAAGGGAAATTACACAACGAATTATGGGATCCAAGCCAAGATCTTCATATATTTAAGATCTAACCTCAGAATTCCATACTTTTCTAATATATTTTATCTAATGAGTTACTTGTATTGAATAGAAAAATACTTAATAAAATATTGCAAAACAATAGATAAATAGAAGTTGAGATCGGTCTGAGATCCAAGATCTTGGATCCCAGAATTCACTGTGTAGTATTCACTGTGTAAGCATTGGAGGAAGTTTTGATGATACTGCTTGCATTTTTATGCTTCATTTTTCAATATTACAGTATATATATATATATATATATATATATATATATTTTTAGTATTATAGAGATAGTACTAGTATTATTTTCCAAGAACAGCAGTATTCAACCAACTAATGTTATTATTAATATAATAAGATCATATAAAATCGCTGATATCGATATTTTTGTTTTAATAATATTGGTGTATCGGTATTAGAACTTATGATTTCATATCGATATCGTATTATCTCCTTCATTTACATGCTGTACCGCTTATAACACATATCACATAAATAAATAAATAAATATCGATGACACAAACTGACGAATATTGAACATCGTAAACAGAATGGCTATGAATACACCTTCATTGACAATCTGCTCGAGAAAACGGAAACAAAACCAAGCATCACAAATAATACAAATGTAATTGATAACCCCCATTTATACATCATATTACTTACCATAACCCACAAAATATCATCATTTAAAAAAAAAACTGAAATAGGCTATAAAATAGCATACTAACCAAACAGCAAATACTAACTAAAAAAATTCCCACACCCATCAACTGCAACCGCAAACAAACACAATTGACCTGGAATATATACATTTAAATGTAATGACTGGTGATAATGAGCTGATGACAACAAGCTCTTCATTGGACAAACAGGAGATTTACCACAAGATGTAAAAAACACCACAAGAGCTAACACACAAGAACACACCCATTTCTCTTTTGCAGAATACATAATTTCAACAAATCACACTCACTCAAACACCAATACAAATTCAGATATATTACATCCGTTTAAAAAATACGAAAACTAACAGTGTTTCAGCAATTACGAAATTTATAAAAACTCAAAACAGGGACGAAATAATATCGATATCATGTTATCGAAAAATGTATAATATTGCAGCAACCCTAAACCCAACATAAACATGCTTTTTTTCGGAGGATGAAGTGAAGCCCACATAGGTCTGAGACCTGTGCGAGGGTAATGATTGGATGATGGTGATTGATGAGTTGGACCTACAGTTTTAGGTGGGTTCAGAACCACCGGGAAGTGATTTTACAGCAGAGAATAGAGTCTTTTTAGCCGGCCAATCCAATCGGTCACCCTTACAAAGAGCGCCTAGGAGTTTCGTAGCTTATCTATGCTCATGCATCCGCCTAACTAAATTCTAAATGATCAACTGCAATTCACCTCACACACACCCTGATTGATTACATAACCCCACATCTTCTGCTTTCTCATCCACCCATAACCATAACCACAATTTTCAAAATCTGATTACGTAGATCACTAACTGCGTCTGAGAAAAGAGTAAACCAATGCGAAATAGCTACCACCCGAGAAAAGTGAGTGTTTAATTATAATAGAGTATTTTCAACAATTATTTATGTTCGAATCAAGTAAAAGGTTATCTTTATAGAACTTATCATTGATATAAGAGCTCTATTTTGGGCTTGTCTGTAGCTGAATTCCATAACTTGTAATTATTGAATCAATTAAAATTATTGAGATCAATCACTTAATCAGCCCAGACTCTCACCATAGGGAGAATAAAGGTTTTCCATCCTTTCACTATTTATAATAGACTGTTATGGCTGCAATCTTCAAATATTGCTTTTATCCATCAGGATTCATCCTTATGAAGCAGTCAATTCAATAATTACAGTACTCTCATCTGCCCTTATTCCTCATTTGGCCACTTTCATGATAAACTGCTATCTTAATCGTCAAATGATTAATACCTTTGATGGGTGGGCGTGTGGAGGGAAGCATAAGCTTTATAAGACAAGAACTAAATTACTTGATCGAGAGGATTGTTCCCAAAAGACCGACTCACTTAATGACCTGTCAGCTGGTGCGGAGACAAAGTATGCAGGACGCCTGGTCGCAGTTCTGATCGATAAGCTCCGTCTATGGCTTATGTTCTGTTCTAGATCAAGCTTCTTGCTGGCATTTACTACTCGATTCGCCTTACGTAAACTGGGAGATTACCTTCCAGAAGGGAACTAATCCTAGTAAGTGATTTCAGTCACTTGCATAACAAGTTACTTCTTCACTCAGTCTGGGCCTTGACTGTTTTTGGAATTGGGTGACAACTAACGTACATTTCAAGTAGCAAGCATCGCTGTGGATGAAAGTCATTGTGTCATTGAAGATGAATACTTATTGCCCCTCTTTATATATCAATGACATATATCTAAATTATCAATTCTTGGAAGGCTAGAGACTGCTTGTATCCAAACAATTCGACTAGGCGTCAAATCTGCAAGAAAATAGAAACCAATCTGCCTAATTTAATTCAATCTTAAACAAAAATATATATTATGTTTTCTATATTAGACTACTAGAGTGAAAATGTAGTGACACATTAGATCAATATGGAGGGCTGTTTCTTCAAAGGCAATTAACGAACATTACCAAAAACATTTCTACATTAATGAAAGCTACTGGACACAAGTTGTTTTCAAGTATGACTGAACACAGCTGCCCTGAATTAAAGAATATTGTCAGTTGTTTGGTTATTCCCAGTAATTTGTAATTTGTATGATACGGACTTGACACCTTGGTGTGGTAACCACAAGGAGAAGGCTGTTTTCGAGTCTGTATTGAAGGGATCACTTTGTAAGTTACAAGGTCAATGTTCTAATTTTACTGTTCAATTTGCTAGAAAAGATATTGTAAGTGATTCGAAGAAGCTACTATAAGCTGAAACTGAAAACAATGTATAATAAAGACAATTTTGTTTTATGAAAGTTAAAGATGTTATTGTGATTCAGAGCTGATAGTTAACTTCTAAAGGTAAATGGGAGAAGTTGTCAGTATTGCTGTACAAATGTAATTAGAGTTATAATGCATTTTTAGACAATAGAATTAAATTAATTTGAAAATGTTACTGATGAAGACAGAACTGAGGGTCCAGTTCTGAAGGTGGATGGGACAAGTTGTCACCGTTGGTTTTAATGTTAAAGTCTGTAAGGTATAAGTCTTATTTCTCAAATCTGATTCAAGGTCTATTTTAAGTAGAATGTTTTATTTTGAAACAGGTTGATGAATCAACCATAAATGAATTCATTTGTCTTTGATATTGGGATGGTCATAACATTATTGTTTCTAATCTAATTATTGAATTGTCAAGTGACTTCGATTTGGTCAGTAGAAACAGGAGGAACGGTGATTCAGTGTCTTGTGTTGGTGGATGCTGGATGGAACATCTTGCATGGCATCCCATCACAGAAGAGAATAGGTCGACCCCATATCCAATCAACATCTATCTTGCTCTAAAGTTAAAATATTCAGATTTGCCAAGGGAGTTGCCAATCCCCTTATTTCTGCTAAATTACTAGCTTGTATAAGAGTGAGTTCAATAAGATTTTATATTTTGTTTTGAGATATTAGAGGTGAGTTGTCAATTCATTATGTTTAAATATAGATAAAATTCTATTTTGAGTGAGTAGACAGACAATCAATTAATTCATCAACCTGAGCTATGCAGCCCATTACACACATGACACAAATGGTTACATATTAGTATTGTCAGTATTGCTGTACAAATTCTATTAGAGTAATAATGCATTTTTATACAATTGAATTGAATTAATTTGAAAATGTTACTGATGAAGACAGAACTAAGGGTTCAGTCCTAAAGGTGATAGGAACTGAATAGATTGCGAAGGCAAATTGTTATGTGCAGGATATAACGACTACTGTGATCTACCAAGTGAACATGGACTCAAACACTGCATCAATTATGTAACCACTTATTTATGTAACCCTGGGCCTGCACACCAAATCATGCGATTCGCACTCTTTCTGTTTATATGGCTGGCTACATTAGGGGGAATCATAACTCAGAAAAACAATTGTCATGATTCTTTAATATTGTAGTTTGGTCAGTGGTCATATATACCAAGTATAATTCAAACATTTAATGTGAAGAATGACAAATCAAACAAGCAAATGCTCTACATGTTAGTTTAGAAATGGAAAAACAGAAATATAGCATCCTAGCAATTTATAGATCACTATCTTTCAATGATATCACTGACTTCTTAAAAAGCTTGGAATTGGAGCTGAATAGATTACAAGGGAACATTTTTATATGTGCAGGAGATTATGAATATCAATACTCTACAATCTCAACAACATCAACAATGTAACGACTAATGTGATCTACTTAGTGAACATGGACTCAAACACTTTATTAAACAAGCAACCAGAACTACAACAGAAAAAGCTACATGTATTGATTATACTGCCACTAACTCCAGAGAAATCCTTTGTCCAATTGCATATCAATCATTAATCACCGATCAATCTAGCATAATTTTAGGATTAAAATTCCACTTGAATAACAATGCAATGCAAAGTGAGCTACTGTAAAACGATAGCCTGCAAGTGAAAATAAACATGAACAACCTCAAAAGAGAATTGCAGGAGGAGGAATGAAGTGAGTTTCCTTACAGTGGGGATCCTGATGCATCTTATAACAGCTTCATATAAACTTTAAAACTTCATTTTCAAAACAATTATACCTGTCAACATCGATGACAGAAGGAATACAAGCCTATCAAGCCATGGATCACAAAAGAACTAGTATCAGTGATAAGAACCGGAATCAAACACAACCAACAAAGGAATTAACATCCAAACGACATTGAATTAAGCAACCTCTACTGCAGGTACAGAAACACTCTGACAATTTTAATAAATGAAACAAGAGACCAATATTACAAGGAAAAATAGAATGAACCCAAAAAAATAATAAAAGCATATGGAAAATGATCAGAGATGCCACAGCTGTACTGAATCACATGAACTATTTTTCTACCATTATTGGAGAGAATGTGGCAAAGAAAATAGCAGATGATTTGGAGAAGCCAGTAAGTCAATTGATTTCAGGGAATAAACCTATTACAAGAACTGTGAATTCCATGTATTTCCATTCAAAAAAATGAGCAAGAAATACTAGAGGCTATTGGCACCTTATTTAATGTTGGTTCTCCAGGACTTGATGGTTTCAATAACTGGACAATAAAGAGTATAAAAGATTTTAAAGCCATAAACTCATGTATTTAATTTAAGTTTGTCAAAAGGAGTGTGGAAGGAGTCAAAAGAAGTAAGATCTATGAAATAAATATGTGTTAGGCCATTATGTAAAGGAGATGATAAACTAATTGCTACTAATTATAGACCTTTATTGTTTTCAAATCAGTTTGGCTTTTGTAAGGGAATGATTTGTACTTATGTGCTGAATGCAGTTATGGAATTGTCAAATTTTGTTGTAAATAAATTGGATAATAATGAAAAATGCACTGCAGTTTTCCTAGATTTGTCCAAAGCTTTTGACACTGTAACTCTTGGCTTGCTGTTGAAGGAAATAAGAGGCTATGGGGATAAGAGGAATTCCATTGGAGTGGCTCAAATTGTACCTCAGCAACCAGCAGCAAAAGGTCAAAGTTGAAAATCATCCAAGTGCAGAAAGAACTGTAAAATTTGGAAAACCTCAAGGTGCGGTTCTAGGACATATTTTTCACTTTGTATTTGCAAATGAGCAGTGCTCAATTCCAATTCGAAGGAGAGTCATAGCTTTCGCCTATGATACAGCTCTACTCTTGGAAGGGAATACCTGGGATGAGGTTCTCAATACAGCTGAATCAGAAGTGACTATAATCAATAAATGGCTGAGGAATAATCTTTTAATAATAAATGCAAACAAGGAAAAATCTCTAGTATTTTCTTTAATGGATCTCACAAAGCCATCAATAACTTCACCTTAGCTGCATCAATGCATAGACATAAGACAGGTGTGTGATTGTCCTTCATTCCAATAGGTGAATAAAATATTTAGGCACAATAGTGGACGATAATCTGAAGTGGGATTGGCATAGCATTTAGAATGTAAAAATGATCAGAAAACTAATTTTCAAATTCTACCAGCTTTGCAAGATCCTGAATCATGAAACTTTAAAAACAGTTTACTATTCCTTTTAGTAGCATAATATATTTTAAGATATAACAAAATTGTTTGGGGAACTACAAATTTCACTCACATTGAACCTTCATTTGTAAATCAGAAATGTATACTTAAAATAATACATTTCAAAGATAACCAGTCTCCAACAATTGAACTATTCAGAGAAAGTAAAGTACTCAGTGCTAGATAACTTTTTATTCAGGCGGCGCTCTCATACATACGTGAAGAAAAGATGAGAACAATTAAGATTTCTAGATCACATTCATCATACTAGAGTTATAGGTGTATTATTGTAGTAGTGCTAAATCAGCATTATCATAGTTAATAAAAGTTCTCACGGCCTGCGCGCCGTGCTTAGTCCGTTCCAGTCTCTCTTCACTGAACGACGGGGCTATGTCCGTTGGGTCAGCAATAAAATTTATCTTTTTAAAAACTTAATTAATTATTCGACAATCCTATCTGGCGCCCGAACAGGGATGGGCGACGAAAATCCGCGATCAAAATCTCGAAATTTTCGGTGAATTTCAATTCTTTACGTTCGTTTCCGAAATTGAATCCGCGATCGTAAGTTTCGGGAGTAGTGAAGTTCCGAACGCGATCCAAAAGTGCTATTCTCCACATCATCAACCTGGCCAGTAGATGCTCAAATAGCTCCTACTTGGACTCTTTGCGATTGGACCATAGACCAACTCTGAAAGAGTTGATTGAAGAAGAAGAGGAAGACAACACTGAAGAAGAAGAAGACGAGACTGACGTTCGACTACAGCCAAACGAAAATCCAGGATCCTCCATCATGTCTCTCGAAGGCAAGGTTCCAATACAACAACAACAACAGGTACAACAAATATCAAAATTACTTCCCAAATGTGATCTCGACCTCATTCCAGATTACGATGGAAACCCCATTGAACTTATTTCGTTTCTTGAAGTTGTAGAGACTCTTTTTGATGGCTACTGCACCAACAATATTGTTGAGGCTGGAGCAAATCATTTTTGTTTATTATATCAAATTAAGAAAAGACTGCATGACATGGCTAAAATAGTTGTAATCAACAGCTCATGTAAGACAGTGAAGGATGTAATTACTGCCCTGAAAAATAACTTTGCTGATAATCGATCAGTGCATCAACTAACAAGTGAACTTTTAACTCTGAAACCAAATCATAGACAACACCCTCTTTCATTTGTGAATATGTTAGAAGAAAAACGTACCACCATCATATGTAGGCATAGACTGGATGGAGTGCAAGGTGAATTTTTAGAATTCGTCACCAGCCAGTTAGATAAGCAAGTGATCAACGTTCTAGTAGAAGGACTTCCTTATCAATTTGGAGCGCATCTTCAAACACTTAGAATTAAGAATTTGAATGAAGCTAGGCAAGCTATTATAAGTGAAAGTAATGCTGTTCTTAAACATTTGAATTTCACCACCGATGTGTCAAAAATGCATTTTAAAAATAGTTCAAATGAAAAACCTAATCACAATGTTCAACATAATCAAGCCAACAAATCGCCTTTTAATAATCAAAGCAATCAACCATTCAAAGAACAATTTTTTCAACAACAGAATCATCAAAATAACCAGCAACGTCAATTTACGCCCTTTCAATCTCAAGCTTTCAATCAAAAACCTCAACATTTTCAATCACGAAATTTTAATCAACAAAATAGACCACAAAATAATCAAAATCGTAATAATAGCGATGTATCAATGCGAACTGTTTCAAATTTACATAAGCCTAATCATGTTCATTTAACTGAACCAATGACCAAATCAACTGAAGTTTCAGATTCAAACTTCCAAGCACTTGCTGCAAAAGTTGACAAATTAGCTGAAGCTTTTGATCATTTTTTAGAATTAGGCAGAGTCAAAATGAATCCGAGGTAATTGAAATGAATTATTGTAATGCTCACGAATTACCATTTTTACTTGTAAATGATTGCAAAATTTTAATTGACACAGGATCGAAATATAATTTTGTTAGAACTGATAATAACACATTTCCATGTATTAATGTTGAAGATTACGAATTTAAAATCAAAACACCTGCTGGCGAAACAACTGGCTCTTTTTGTGCTGTTTTAGATTTAAGTTCTGTGCATGCTAATTTAAGTAAAGAATTATTTTTTGTACATGATTTCAGTTCAAATTACGATATTTTATTAGGACATGAGACTCTAAGTAAAATGGGAGCTCAGATTGATTTCCAAACAAATTGTATGATTACTACTGATAAGACATTGAACTTGAATGGCTTAACTCCTGTTAAAATACGAAAAGGTATTAATAATCTTAGACTACCTTTAATAAATAGATCAGACTCTCAATTAGGCATAACAAAAATACCTACCTTAGAACTTAATGAAATTCTTGTAAATATTATTGATAAAAATTTTTGCGAATTAGAATACTTTTCCGATATTGACAAAGAAGTAAATATTGAATGTCTTGAAATAGAAGAGTGTGAATTAATAGATCATTCTCCCTCTGAGAATTCACTAACTCATGAAGAAATTTCAGATATTATTCGTCTGGACCATATAGATCCAAGTGACAAAGCAAAAATTGTCAATTTAGTTCATGAATTCCAAGATATCTTAAAACTCGAAAATACTTTACTAACTGCCACTCATTTGTTAAAACACAAAATTGAAACAACTGATGACTCTCCTGTTTAAACAAAAAATTATCGATATCCTGTAGCTTTCAGAAATGACATTAAAATTGAAGTTCAAAAATTACTAGATGAAAAAATTGATATTAATAATTCTGAATATAAAAAATCGTTCAATAATTTAAAGCAAGCCCTTTGTAATTCTCCTATATTAACGTTTCCTAATTTTGATAAAACTTTTACTTTAACAACCGATGCCTCTAATTATGCTATAGGTAGTGTTTTGTCTCAAACAATAAACGGTACCGAACTTCCAGTATCATATGCATCTCGTACACTCAACAGAGCTGAATGTAATTTACCTACTATAGAAAAAGAACTTCTAAGCATAGTATGGAGCATTAAACATTTTCGTCCTTACTTATATGGTAGGAAATTCATAGTCAAAACTGATCATAAACCCCTCGTATGGCTCAGAAATTTAAAGGAACCAAATTCTAAACTTTTGAGATGGAAATTACTCCTCGAAGAATATGACTTCACAGTGGAATATTTGAAAGGAAAATCTAATGTTGTCGCTGACGCATTATCCTGAAATCCTATTAACGTTTCTGAAGTTTTAAATAATGAGATAGTAGATTTTAACACTTTAACTGAACTTGATTCCCAAGACATAGTTCCTTTAAATTCTCCAGAAAACTCTCTTGATGAACCAATGGATGAACCTATAGACTTAGATAGAGTACTAGCAGAATTTTTTCCAAATCAAGATAATCAAGATAATGAAGAAATAAATCTTCCACAAAATAATGATGACAATGACTCATTAGTAACAATTCATTCACAAGAATCCTCCGACGATAGAGCTGCTATAGTGACTGATAATTCACCAATCAATAAAGAAAAATACCAAATTGTTCTAAAGCGTGGAAAATTTAGTATCCAATTTATGAAAGTTTTCAATAAAAATCGAGTTAACATTACTGTTTCATCGAAAAACGATATCTCAAGTAATATAGAAAAATTAAAAACATACTTCCAACCTGATCTCACTTATGGAATAATATTTGAAATTCCTAATAAAAAGTTCCAACCCACAGCAGACAGTTTACTTAATTTCTTGGTCGAAAAATTAAAAGAAGTAAGCCAAACAACCAGATTCAAAATATATCAAACTAAATTGTCAGACGTTACAGACTCTAAGGAACAATAACTATTAGTTTCTACTTATCACGAAGGAAAAACATTCCACAGAGGAATAAACGAAAATTATCTAGAATTAAGACGAAATTACTATTGGCCCACAATGCATCATGATGTAACTAATTATGTAAATAATTGTCCGACATGTCTTCGCACTAAATATGATCATAGACCTGTTGAAATTCAATATCAAGTAACACCAACACCATTGAGACCTTTTGAAAAAATCCAAGTAGATGTATTTTCATTCGAATCCAATAAAGTTGTAACAACAATTGATTTATTTTCCAAGTTTTTAAGCTTTCATAATTGATAGTGTCAATGGCCCATCAATAACCAAAGCCATAAAAGAGTATATTTCAAAATATCCGATTCCAGAAACCATCTCCATGGATGGAGGAAAAGAATTTGACAATGCACTAGTTAGACAATTACTAGCATTATATGAAATAACACCACATTATACTTCTGCAGGACACCCTGACAGTCAAGGCTCAATAGAACGAGCACACTCCACACTTGTCGAATTACACACTGGACTTGGAACTGAAATGCCACAAGCAACCTTTAAAGAAAAATTAGATCTTGCTCTGATAACTTATAATAACTCTCTAAACTCAACCCATCAAATGACTCCTTTGGAATTGACCTTTGGTAAATTTAAACATTTTAATTCATTAGAAAAAACTCCTGTCCAAATAACAGAAGAATTAGCAGACAGATATTTCCAAGAACTAGAAACTTTTCGAAGCTTAGTGAAAAATAAAACAGAAAAAGAAAAGCAACAAAGAACTGAAAAATTGAACAAAAATCGAGAGGAACCACCAAAATACCCAGATGACGATAGATTTGTGAGGAGCATTCAAAATAAAAAATATCTCCCTAAATATTTTGAAGCGAAAGAAATTGGTAAAAATATTTATCAATCTCGTAGGAGAACCCTTAAATTGCATCCCAATAGGTTGAAACGACCTAGAAAAGTAAAAATGAAACGAATTGTTACAGATGATAATACGGCTTCTGGTACTAATCCCTCTCCTACCCCTGGTACAAGCGTACGAGTTAGTGGATCTGACTAACACCGCCGGAATAATACCAGTGGAAATTGAACGACATATGTATATAAATGATACTTTTACCTTTTTACATTACTCTAATATAACTAGTATTAAGACAGAGATCGATAATCTATCCGACTCTATAGATAGGCTACAAAATGTGTCATCTTATCAATTGAAAAAACTTATCATTCCTTTCATGCAATTGCGTGATAATCTCGTTGAAAAATTAAGTCTATTGTTTCCAAAGTCTTCATCATCTCGTAAAAAGAGAGGACTCTTTAATGGGTTAGGAAATGCTATATCATGGATAACTGGCAACATGGACGCAGATGATAAAAAACACTATGATAAGATAATTGATAGATTAGAATCAAATGAACAAGTACTTATTGAAAATGAAAGGAAAAGCATTGTTGTAAATAATAAATTAGTTGATAAGTTTAATGATGATTTGAAAGTAATTAATAGTAATAATGAAATTATTAAGAATGTAATTTTATTGCAATCTACTGTATTGAATCAAATCCTAGCTGTATTTCTTATTTATCTTAATCTTGAATTAATGGAAATAAAAGTGAACACATTGTTAGATAGTATTGAATTTTGCTACAATTCTAAAATTCATTACTCTATTATTCATATAAAAGACTTTGAAAATATAACAAGTTCCCATAGAGGTAATGTTGCAAGTGACAATATTGAAACATTATGGAAACTCAGCTCAGTTCATTGTACTATCTCACAGAATTTCATAACATACTTTATTTCTGTTCCAAAGAAAAGCGCATTGTTTGAGACCTTCCATATGATAGAATATCCTGTAATTCTCGACAACTATTGTTATAGTATAAGTGTCAGCGAGAAAATTGTTTCCGTATCTGAATCGGGCTTAATAGTATTAGACCAATGTCTACATGACTATGATGCCTCTTATTGTAAAACTATACGTTATGTCAATGACTCTTGTATTCTAGATATTTTAGCAAATAATGACTTGACCAATTGTCAAAGATTCACTATTGCGAATCCGACTCCATTCATTCGATATGATGAAGTCTGTAATTGTATTTATGGATATGGTCAATCCCATATCAAAATCAATAATGATAAAATAAATCCGTCAAAAACATTTCTCATTCATTTGAAGCAAGGTGACCAGATGAAAGACCAACGTCTTCCATCCACTTTCAAAACTTCTAAATCTTTCAAGCTTACGAATATTCCTGAGAAAATTGAAATGATTTCAAACGATATAAATAATTTGAAAAAAGTGTCTTTTTTGGAAAAGCAGAATTCCAATTTAAATGTTTTATCAATGTTTAATGAAGGAAGTACTCAACATTTGTATTTCTTATCATTTGTTATTTTAATAATTATTTTAGTTGTAATTTTGTTATTTTATTATTGTCGAATTTTAAAGCCTAATTATAATGTATCTTTACCAACTAGTTCTCCGCAAGCCCCCACTACTTTGATTTATGCTATACCTAAACCTTAAGGTCAAACATCGAGGATGATGAAAAATTTTGGGGTGGAGGAGTTATAAGTGTATTATTGTAGTAGTGCTAAATCAGCATTATCATAGTTAATAAAAGTTCTCACGGCCTGCGCACCGTGCTTAGTCCGTTCCAGTCTCTCTTCACTGAACGACAGGGCTATGTCCGTCGGGTCAGCAATAAAATTTATCTTTTTAAAAACTTAATTAATTATTCGACAATCCTATCTTAGGTTAAGAAATGTAGATATTGTTATTCACAGAATGAGCACGGCATTTGGACAAAGTTCGTTCATTTACATAGCACCGAAAATGTATAACATTATTCCTGTAGATATAAAAGTAGAAATAATTATTTATTGGTTGAAAAGAAAATTAATAAATTGGATGATAGATTGGGAAGTAACGCAATTTGAAAATCTAGTAAGAGTTCGAATCAATTGATTATCATATTTTTTTCTTGTATTATTATGATATTTTAATAATTAATATTAAGTAGATATTGTGTATAACTGAAGGTGGTTTATTATTTTTCACATTAACTCATTAATTTTGTTTGATTATATAATATGCACTAACACATCTAACATTTCATTTTTGAAAAATATTTTAAGTAGGTATTACATAGCATTTAAAAAAAATAGTATTAAAGTAGGGCAGAGTGCCGATTCTGGCGCAGTTTAACGGCGGTTAACTAACCATGATTAAATTTTAACGGCCGTTAAATTTAACCTAACTTAATTTAACATAGGAAAACCTAATTTAACGGCCCAGTTGAATTTTAATGGTCGTTAAATTTTAACGGTGATTAAATTTTAACGGTGGTTAACTAACGATGGTTAAATTTTAAAGGTGATTAACTAACGAGGGTTAAATAAACAGATTCTAAAAATTTTCATTTGAAATTAAATGTACAAATTTATGTAGCTCACCAAGGCGTTCCAATTGCATGTATCAAACACTCCGATGAATAAAATAAAAAAAAAAAAAATAAAAAAAAAAATAAAAAAAAAATTAATTATCATTAATATTATCATGTAGTAGGGGAGGGTAGGGGTTCCATCACAGTTTTTATTTAACCTGAAATTTAAGGTTAAACCTGAAATTTAAGGTTAACCTAAGTCAACCCATCCAAACCTAACCTAACCTGAAATAGATAAGTCAAAGTCAAATCAACGCAGTCTATCCGATCCCCAAAATTCCCATTTTCACAGGAGCTAAAAATCACGAAAAATTTTGAACTTTTTAACCCGTGAAGGGAATTTCAATTTGAAGACGCCATCTTGTTCAACCTTCCAAGGCATCCCAAATTCATATATCAAATACAATTTTCCGATCACGATTGATTGAGGAAAAAATAATAATAAAATTTAACCTTAATTTTAAGGTTAAGCCAACTATCCAAACCTTTAACCTGAAATTTAAGGTTAACCTAAGTCAACCATCCAAACCTGAAATAGGTATAGCAACACCTTGCGGTATAGTTGTATAGTCAAAGTCAAATCAACGCAATCTATCCGATCTCCAAAATTCCCATTTTCACGTGGGTTCCGAACCACGAAAAAATTTGAACCAAATCTGCTATTTTAACCCGTGAAGGGAATTCTAATTTGAAGACGCCATCTTGTTCAGCATTTCATGGCACCTCAAATTCATGTATCAAATACCATTTTCCGATCATGATTAATTGAGGAAAAATAATAATAAAATTTAACCTTAAAATTAAGGTTAACCCAACTATCCAAACCTGAAATATGTATAGCAACACCTTGTGGTATAGTTGTATAGCTGTATAGTTGCAAATTTTAAGGTTAACCTAAATCAACTATCCAAACCTCCGATCTCGAAAATTCCCATTTTCACGGGAGCTAAAAATCACGAAAAAATTTGAACCAAATCTGCTATTTTAACCCGTGAAGGGAATTTTAATTTGAAGACGCCATCTTGTTCAACCTTCCAAGGCACCCCAAATTCATGTATCAAGTACAATTTTCCGATCACGATTAATTGGGGAAAAATAATAATAAAATTTAACCTTAAATTTAAGGTTAAGCCAACTATCCAAACCTGAAATAGTTGCATAGTCAAATCAACGCAATCTATCCGATCCCCAAAATTCCCATTTTCACGGGAGCTAAAATTCATGAAAAAATTTAACGGCGGTTAAATTTTAACGGTGGTTTCAACGGTAGTTTTAACGGTGGTTTTAACGGTAGTTTTAATGGTGGTTATAGTGGAGATTAAACACCAACTGATTAGCCATCTCGTACTATCACTTACCCAGTGGTTCGGAACCCACCTAAACTAAAGTTTATTAGATGGTTCTTGTTCAAATTTCCAAGGCGATTCAATTTCATGTATCAATTGACATCCAATTTTCCCTTTTTCTCTCATTTTTTCCCTTTTCTCTCATTTTTCCCCCTCTCTCTCATTTTTTCCCTTTTCCCCCAGTTTTTGGGTATAAATAGAGGTGCATAGGCAGAAAATTCTCACTCCTTTGGATCGAAGGAGTTATGTTAGTTCAGGCTGAAAATAGTCAACGAGCTATACTCCCACCAGAGATTTTTGGCTCATCCACGGAGACTAGTTGCTTCCTATTTTCAGATAGGGTCCCAAACACAACCAACTATCAAACAACAGAATCAAGCAATACCACAAAAAATTTTGTATATATAAAAATGGATAAAATAATTTCATCCACCTACTCATCACCAATCTGCCAACACAGCATCAACAAAAACTGCCTCTTTTTCATATGGAACTCATTCAACACAATTGATGTAAAAATATTGTTTGAAAACCTTAAACCTCATATAATTGATATAATACTTGAAAATTCTGAAAAATTCCACCACAATATTAAATGGTATGTGAGTTTAACAGTTAAATTGAAAAAGATTTCTGCTGATAAAGAGTTGTTTGTAGAACCCACGTTCCATGGACAATCGAGGTCTGTAATCTCAGTCCATGAGAATCTTGACAAATTCAACATACAATGGGAGGAGGCAGAGGCAAAAATTATGGAAGGATTAGATAAATTCATAAAGTTGGGGAGTGGTTGGACTATAGACATATTCAAGCAGTTCAATTTCAACATTGTAAGATACAGACCAATAAGTGGTTCTGGCTCATACATTCCTACTCCAGTTAAAATTATAAATAGAAAAGCTGTTATAAATGTGAAAAATGAAGATGATCTCTGCTTTGTCTGGTCCATCCTCTCCTATTTCAACACCAATAAGGAATATCGAGTATCTGCACTTAGAAATCTACAACATATGATTAATATTGAAAATTTATGTTTCCCATTAAAACTGCAACACATACCTAAATTTGAGAACCAAAACACAACAATAGCTGTTAATGTTATTGCATATGAAGAAGAGAAAGATATGTTCTATCCAGTCTTTGCATCCCAACACAGAAAAAGAGAGCATACAATCACACTGTTGTTGTTATCTAACAAAGAAGAACAAAAACACTACACTCTTGTTAAAAATCTATCAAGACTACTATCTCATCTAACAAAACATGGTCATAAAGAAGAAATTTGCCCCCACTGTTTTCAAAGATTCACTAATAAAAATGCAAAACAAAATTTAGAAAAACATATTGAATTGTGCTCAACACATGAAACACAATGCATTAAAATTCCACAACAAAATACTGTTTTAAAGTTCACAAATTTCTCCTACACCCTACCCACCCCCTTCACCATATACGCCGACTTTGAATGTTTAATCAAAGATGAAAAACATATACCATGTGGTTATGGATATGTAATAGTAAATGAAAGTGGATCAATTCATTATGGACCAAGGATAGTTAGAGCATCCAACCTGTCTGAATCATCAAATTTAATAGAAAAGTTTCTGGATGAATTAGATAAGCATGGAAATGAATTGAAAAAGCGATTGAAAATACAAGTGCCAATGCATATAACAGTAGAAGAAGAAAACAAATTTAAAATGGTAGATGTGTGTTGCCTGTGTAATAAGAGCCTATTGTTTGATCGTGTGCGACACCATTCACATTCAACTGGAAAGTTTATTGGAGCTGCTCATCAAACGTGTAATCTTAATGCAAAGCAAGTAGAATTCATTCCTGTAATATTCCACAATTTCACCGGTTACGATTCCCACTTCATTGTTCAATCACTCAATAAATATAAAAAGAGAATAAGTTGCTTGGCTAGGACAAGTGAAAAAATAATTTCAATAACACTAAATAACACTCTAAGATTTATCGATTCACTACAATTTCTGAATTCATCTCTTTCGAAATTGACAGAAAATATGTTATCAAATGCTTTCCAACTGATTTCAGCACATTTTCCAAATAATACAAATTTACTCTTGAAAAAACAAATCTACCCATACGAATATATGGATTGTTTTGAGAAATTCGAAGAAACACAATTACCTTCCCGGGAAAACTTCTACAACAAACTAACCGATTCAGATGTAAGTGAGACTGACTATCAAAATGCTATAACCGTTTGGAATGCATTCAACTTGAAAAATCTTGGTCAATTTCACGATCTCTACCTGACCACCGATATACTCTTACTCGCCGATATATTTCAATCTTTCAGATCAACATTCCAGAAAACCTACAGTCTTGATCCATCCCACTTTTATTCGCTACCACACTATTCATGGAATGCAATG
This sequence comes from Conomelus anceps, assembly GCA_948455865.1. NCBI lineage: Eukaryota > Metazoa > Arthropoda > Insecta > Hemiptera > Delphacidae > Conomelus > Conomelus anceps. The sequence goes on along the minus strand of OX418217.1, from coordinate 58,668,205 downwards.
TTGAAAATGACTGGTATTGAACTTGAACTTTTAAGTGATCCAGATATGCACCTGTTTGTAGAGTCCGGCATTCGCGGGGGTTTAAGTGTAATCCCCAAACGATATGCAAAAGCCAACAACCAATATTTATCTACATATGATGAAAATTCCAAAACCACATTTATAATCTACTTAGATGCAAATAATTTATATGGTACAAGCATGAGTGAACCACTGCCACACTCTGGATTCAAGTGGCTATCTAATGAGCAAATTCAAAATTTCGATGTTACAAAAATTTCAGATGAATCACACGTTGGCTACTTTTTAGAAGTCGATCTTGAATATCCAGAAAGTCTACATGATATGCACAACCATTACCCCCTTGCGCCAGTAAAAGCCACACCGCCATCAGGACGATATGAGAAATTGATTACAACTTTTGAAAACCGTAAAAATTACATTCTACACTATAAAAATTTGAAACTTTACATGAGATTAGGTTTGAAATTAACAAAAATACACAGAGTGATGCAATTCAATCAATCAGCCTGGTTAGAGCAATTTATATCATTAAATACCGAGTTGAGAAAGAATTCAAATAATGATTTTGATAGAGATCTATACAAGCTATGTTCTAATGCAATTTATGGAAAAACGTTGGAAAATGTAAGGAATCACAATGATTTTAGGATTATAACTGATGAAAAGCAACTTGATAAAGTGATTGCATATCCAAGAATGAAATACTGGTACAGATTTAACGATGATGTTGCTGGTGTATGTCTAAATAAGCTTGAGGTTCATCTAAATCGTCCCATTTATGTGGGTATGGCAATACTTGAGTCAAGTAAAGCAATAATGTATAAATTCCATTATGATGAAATTCTAAAAATGTATGCCAATGTTGAACTGCTAATGTCCGATACAGATAGTTTTATGTATCTGATTCAAACAAATGATATTTATAAAGATATTGAAAGACATTTGGACTTATTTGACACATCTAATTATCCAAAAGACCATCAATGTTACAGCACAAAACATAAAAAACAACTAGGTAAATTTAAGGATGAGTGTGGAGGAAAAATAATTTCTGGGTTTGTTGGACTACAAGCCAAAATGTATGCAATTCGCATAGGTGATTCAGAAAAGAAGGTTGCAAAGGGAATTCCCAAGAGTGCAAATAGAAATCAATTGAGATTTGAAGATTATAAAGAATGTCTGTTTGATGTAAAACACAAAAATGTAACATCATCAGCAATTGAAAGTAAACTGCATCATGTCTATACTGTTCAACGTGAAAAACTAGCTCTTCAACCTCATGACGATAAACGTTTCATACTGCCAAACCGAATTGATACTCTAGCTTGGGGCCATAAAGATATTCCAATAAGAAAACGTAAAATTCGTGAGCAGCAGCCATCTCAAGGAAAAGTACAAAAACTTTAAAAACCTGAATAACTTTAAAATATAAAGAAACTTTAAAACCTGAAAAACTTTAAAAACCTGAAAAACTTTAAAATAAAATAAAATTTTTTTTTTTGCTTAAATAGGTCTGAGATCTAGAGTTTTAGGTGGGTTCCGAACCATTTGAAGTATTAATTTTTTTTTTCATTGTTGTACTAATGTGTAAAAAAAATATCATGTAACTGTTATCGAATTAGTTTATATTGAAATGATAAATTGAAGAATTCATCTAAAAAAAAAAAAAATACAATCTATGTAAACCTGGGTGCAGGTACCTGCGTAGGTGCGTAGGTGTGGGTACCTATACCTAGATTAATGTGTAGGTGTAGGTACCTATGTAGGTGTGTAGGTGTGGGTACCTACACCTAGATTAATGTGTGTAGGTAAAAAAAAAAATATTTTTTATTATTTGATTTATATTTTTTTAAATTACTCTAATTATATATTATATTTATACTTTTTTTTAAATTACTATACTACTTTTTTTGTTAATATTATTTGTTTACATTACTACTTTGATGTTTTGTTTTGTTAATATTATTTGTTTACATTACTTTTCTAACAATTCCACTCAATGGTGTATATTCATAGATATTTTCGTATATAATGAGACAGTATGCAGATGTATTTTCTGGGATATTTGCAGTTGTGTCAAATGAAAGTTTCACATCTAATGCACCCGATTTCAAAAGTTCACTTTGACGAGAACAGTCTATCACAATTAGTGGTGTTTTTTCAAATTTATCAAATGCTATTGATGTTCCCGAATCACTTTGTTTGTAGTAGGCGTGTTGAAAGGCGGCAAACATCTGATACAATGTATGTTTATTACCCATAATATTATCATAGGGAAAGTATTGTGCATTCAAATACAAGCGAACATTATTCAAATTACAAAAATCAAATTGAGATATATCGTTATGAAGGCTATTCTTTCTATTAGTTTGCAGTCCTAGTACAACAAATCTTGGTTTATCCATTTGTGATGCCGTCTTAACAGTCCACTGATGACTTGTGCTTTCCGGTAGGGTAGGATACTCATGTAATTGCCATGATCTGAATGGAAGGCTAATTGGTTTATCATTGTGAGATAATTTCAGTAGATTAAGACGAATTGTGTCTGCTACATGTATGTAGGGTACTTTCCATTGTATTTTTGTTAGATTAATTTCGATTTTAGTACCAGCGGTGGTTTGAATTGCATTTAAATCAGATGAGGATCGAAGCAGAACCAATTCTTGTTTTACATTCAGAATAATTTTTCTATAGTCTTCCATAAAACCTAACCACATTTCCAGTGGTACACAAAAGCTGAATTTCTTTTTATTTACCCATCCATCTCGATTCCATCCTGCATTCTCCCATATACATTTATTTTGTGGAGTTTCGCACAAGAGGTTTTTCATTGTTGTTGTCATGCCGACGTTACGTGTGCGGTCAACTTCGACTCCACCCACCTCATATCTAATCTCATCGAATAAATAGGCTATTCCATTGTTCACTAATACAAAGTCAACTTCAGTATTGTCTGCTTTTTGTACTTTAATATTACCCTCTATTAGAAGATAGCTTTTACATGGTAGTGTGTAGACATCCTGTTGATTTACATTGATACGAATTTCATCATTATTTTTGTATGTTTGTGATGCATATGGTGTGTGAGTGTGATACTCGAATTGGGTTATACTCTCATCGAATTGTACTTTCTCACCAACATTGAATATTGAATCAATTTGCATACCGTGAGGAATTTGGTGATTCATTGTTTATATTTTTATTATATACAAAAAAAACCTAATCTTTGTAGTAGTTGTCTATTTTTAGGTGTAAGTAATTTCCTATCTGTTGCATCATGCTGTTGTGATTGATGATTTTTTGTAAATATTAGCATATTTTTTATAATATTATAAAATTACTGGTTTTTTTCTTACATGTAAGCGTACTGTTATTGTTTCTCCACGAAAGTTTACCACATTCCCGTCCTGATCGATTATATTTATACAAATTTGATTTATTGTGTTTGTATTGATTGGCATGTACACCACAGTTGTGGGTGATTCAATTATTTTATAGCCGGGTGGTACAATTGTGTAAAACTCATGAATTGTGTGACCTTCACTGCCGTTATTGTACGAACCCTGTGCAATATTACACTCTACACGTATACTATTCACACGCATTATATGAACGGGTTTTGTTGATATATGCCATTTATTTGCTAGTAATTTTTCATGTTGAAATCCAAGTATTGGACCAATGCTGTCCTTCATAGTTAGATCAATATCTTTATCTGCATACAGCTCACACTGTAGTGTATTGTTGTTGGCTTTGATTCTCAGTTGACTGCTAGTCAGTTTAAGATTATTTCGAATATAATTTAGAATATCCTCCAATTCGTATGATCCTTCTGGTATTTCAACCACACGTCCATCATACACAAACTTATTATTTACATTTGTTTCAATATTTGGAATTGTATTGTATGTGTACATGTTTACTAGACCCACCTCATAGTCAAAGCTATCCAATTCAACTGGTGGGAATATTTCACTAACCAATGGATTCTCGTTTGCTGTTAGCGTAAACATAATCACTATATTTTTTATACAGCCACAATAGACACAGATGTCCGCATGAGTGTTCCATTTGTTGATATTTCTTGTAGTTGTATCGAACTCTTACACCTTGCATATATTTCATAAATTCAAGTGGGGGACTTAGATTACCAAAACTGTCAAAATAGTCACATAGATTAGCGTTTTTAAAGTAGCACGTCCAATGGGTGCCTTCACCAATTTCATTATCCAGATTGATTATACCCAGTTCTAGGTGTTTGAGTGGTGTATTTGGTAGTTTATCTCTCATATAAATTCCATGTAACGGTAAGTCAAGCTGTTTTGCATACTTTACTATATCTACATTTGATAATGGGGATTTTTTTTTAAAATGGCTTTCAATGCACTCTCTACCTTCTTCTTCTTCTTCTTTATACCACAACCTTTGTACGGTTTCAAATAGACGCCTTTGCCGAGTTTCTTTCCTCCTCCACCAAATTTTACTTTTGCATTCATAAGATTTGTAACTAGATAGGCTGCTGCTCATTCAGGAAGACTAGCATCGGCCGCTTTTACTCTTTCCCATGCGAGTGCTGCAAGTTTCCTATCAGCTTCCGTTCGATTTTGTGTTGGGTCACTATAGGCTATATCATGCTCTCGACATGCTTCATCTAATCTATTTATTCCTTTATCTCCTCTTGCTAATCGTTTTTTCAAGTTTGTCGCGGGTCCACAGAATTCGTACCCGGGAATATGGAGCTCCATGGGCAGTAGATCAATTGCTTTATTAATTACGGAACCCAATATACCAGATCCCAACTTCTTTTTCATTGACCTCTTCTTTTTCGGAGTACTTTTTCTATTCATTTTTATATAGATAATTTTTCTCATACCATCTTTTAAATGAAGAATTATAGATGGAGAGACCCTTTACAGCCTCTCTATAGTTGGTAAGTAATTGTGGATCTGTCATGTGTTTCCACTGTTGTCTAATATCAATGTTTGGTAAGTAGAAATCTTTAACTGTATCTATTTGTTGTGCTAGAGTAATGGCGTTTTGAAACAAGTTTATCATCTCTTCTCTCTCCAAGTCCAGTGTCTCTTTTCTACTCAAATGTCGACCAAATTTATCAATAGTCATACTTGTTTTTATTATAATTCATGTTTGTAGATAAATTTACTCTCAAACCATGCTCTAAAAAACCATGGATTTTCAGTTTCCTCTGAATATTTTCTATACTGATCAAATAGGTTTGGATCTGTCATTGCTCGCCACTGATCAATGTTGTTGAGATCAACTCTTGGAAGGTGGTGTGCTGCAAGTGGTATCAATTGTAGGATATCAATTAAATTCTGCATCAACTGTTTCAATTCTCCATTGATATTTGCCTTTCTACTTGCATTCAAATGTCGTCCAAATTTATCAATAGTCATTTTTATAATACTAAATTACCACCTATAATGATACCGATTTCACATAATTCTTCAATTATTGATGCAATTTCTGAATCATGACCAGTGTGTCCAGCAAGTTTTGAATTAATCAACAATTCCAATCTTTCACACAATTCATTTGGATTATCCCAATAGGTGTAGACGTTGCTGTTAGGTGAGGTTTCAATTTGCATATCATGTATTCCACTACCCAGTTTTTGTTCAACTCCTTTAACACGTTTAGGTGGAAATAAATCTTTAATTATGCGAGTGTATTTATAACTGGTATTTCTTTTCACACGTCCCAATGCATCAAGATGAACTCCAGTTAGTTCAAGTATACGTTTATAGTCGACAAGATCACCTTTCCTATAGATGAATGTATCTGGAATTGCTTTGAATAGCAGCTCTAGTAGACCATGTGTAAGCGGGAATGATTTATTACCATCAATAATGATTTTTTTATCATCAAACTTGATAACTTTCTTTCCAATTTGCCATTCATTGATTGTGGGATTAAAGTGAACTCCATACAGATTTTGACCTTTTTTTGTTCTCATAAAATTATCAATGTATTTACCTATACGATTTCTAGATGCAAATTTCCGACTAGACTCTCTACTGTCTCTTCTACTACTTTCATCTAAATTACTGGGAACATTGGAGGTGTCTAAATTAGAAGATTCTAAATTACTGGGAACATTGGAGGTGTCTAAATTGGAAGAGTCTAAAAAACTGGGAACATTGGAAGAATCGAAAATGTTTGTTGTGTCTAAATTAGAGGTATCTAAATTAGTGGAGTCTAGAATGGGGTAGTCTTCCTCCTCTACCTCCCCCTCCTCCTCTTCCTCCTCCTCCTCCTCTTTCATTTCCTGTTTAACATCAAATTGTTGTTGTTGTTTAAATTGATTGAATGATTCGGTAATGGGTTTATATTGTTTCTGTAAATTTTCTTCTTCACTAATTGCATCATACGATAATTCTCGATGTTTTCGACGTATAGAGTCACGCAGCTGTTTTATATTATTCTTGATGGTTGTCAATTCTTTTAGATCCTTTTTCAGTATCATTTTTATAATAGGATAAATTTATCAAATCCAACTCTGTATCTCCCGTTATCCAGTCCACAATCTTTGTTTATGACTAGAAAATTATTATTATTCCATGCTTGAGCACACATTCTACTGAATTCATCCCTACTCAAATCCGGATATACATGATCATGATATATGTGTTGTAGATTACGATTATCCTGTTTGAATATAACAATCAAATTACTGTTGTCTCTAATCAATTGTTTAGGAATACTAGAGTATGTTTGACAAATGTAGAAACTATCAATGTTTTTGTGTCTACCCATACTGAAATAGTCTCGAATATTCTGTTGTTTTTCCATACAAATATCATCGAAAATCATAACTGAATTGGGGTGTGCATCGTTTGGGTGTGGTATTTCTTCATTATGCTGGTACAGATTGAATCCAACCTCGGCTACTTGACTCATAATTTCCTTGAGAAGTTGATACTTGTCTTGCTGGTGAGATTTGGTGAATACATATAAATGTGAAAACCTGACACCATTCTCGGCAAATAATAAATTAAAAACAGTATTTGTTTTTCCAACATTGGACGGCCCACACACAATACATCTTACACTATTTGGTAGAAGCACACTGTGTCTTATTTGTTGCTTTTTATTTAAATACTTGTCAAAGTTAATCAGTGGCAGTTTTGATTTGTGCTGTTTTAGCTTCATTTTTTTAATGTATTATTATCAATCCATGAATTGTATTTCGAATCAAAACCCAACCATTTCACATACAATTTATTGCCTTTCTTCTTTAGCACTCTTTCAATAAGATACACATCTGGGTACTTGGTTTTCTTCATTTCATACTCATAGAATGCACCCTTAATAATTTTATTGTTATCGTCTTTGAGGTGATAGGTGAGGGGAATGCTTGGTAGTACATTGTGTACAGTGAAAATCCATTAGTATAGTTTGGTAGGTATCCTTTATCAAATATTCGCTTGTAACGTGTGATTCGAACCTTGTCACCGATTTTAAACTTTTGCTTTTTAAGTTTGAAGGAACGCAGAGTAGCCTTATCAATATTCATTAGTACATACTTTTCATTTTCAGTATTCACCTCACTCGGTTTCATGCGAGTGGTTCGATGAATGGTGTTATTGTATTTGTCTAACAGTTTTGGGAGTAAATTCAACCATTTATAATTTCCCTGTACAGTGAATTCACGAAACATGTGCTCTTTCAGGGTCCTATTGAAACGTTCACAGATTGCCGCCTTCTTATTACTGAAAGTACTATAGTGATTGATATTGTACATTTTAAAGAGTTTTTGAACAGTAGCATTGTAGAACTCTTTACCGGCATCAGTTTGAAAATTCTTTATCTTATTCTGTTCAAGTATTGGTTTGAGGGCGTTTGCTACATCATTACCCGATTTACTTTTCAATGGTATTGCAAATGCAAATTTACTAAAACAATTTATTACTGTTAGTATGAATTTGAAATTTCTATTGATGGTACTGTAATTTGACATATCAACAAGATCGGCCTGGTACAGATCTGTTACGCCTTTGATTTCTGTATGACATGTGGGAAAATTGTGTCTAACACTTGCATGTAATTCTTGAGCAAGTCCTTCTCTTGTATTCATTTTTTATACTAGAGTTAGATCTCCGTTATAACCGCCATTAAAACCACCGTTAAAACTACCGTTGAAACCACCGTTAAAATTTAACCACCGTTAAAATTTAACCGCCGTTAAATTTTTTCATGAATTTTAGCTCCCGTGAAAATGGGAATTTTGGGGATCGGATAGATTGCGTTGATTCAACTATACAGCTATACCTATTTCAGGTTAGGTTTAGGTTAACCTTAAATTCAAGGTTAAATTTTATTATTATTTTTTCCCCAATTAATCGTGATCGGAAAATTGTATTTGATACATGAATTTGGGGTGTCTTGGAAGGCTGAACAAGATGGTGTCTTCAAATTAAAATTCCCTTCAGGGGTTAAAAAGTTCAAAATTTTTCGTGATTTTTAGCTTCCGTGAAAATGGGAATTTTGGGGATCGGATAGATTGCGTTGATTTGCCTTGGAAGGCTGAACAAGATGGCGTCTTCAAATTAAAATTCCCTTTAGGTGTTAAAAAGTTCAAATTTTTTCGTGGTTCGGAACCCACGTGAAAATGGGAATTTTGGGGATCGGATAGACTGCGTTGATTCGACTTGGACTATACAACTATACCTATTTCAGGTTAGGTTAGGTTTGGGTGGGTTGACTTAGGTTAACCTTAAATTTCAGGTTAAATAAAAACTGTGATGGAACCCCTACCCTCCCCTACTACATGATAATATTAATGATAATTAATTTTTTTTTTTATTTTTTTTTTTTTATTTATTTTTTTTTTTATTTTATTCATCGGAGTGTTTGATACATGCAATTGGAACGCCTTGGTGAGCTACATAAATTTGTACATTTAATTTCAAATGAAAATTTTTAGAATCTGTTTATTTAACCCTCGTTAGTTAATCACCTTTAAAATTTAACCATCGTTAGTTAACCACCGTTAAAATTTAATCACCGTTAAAATTTAACGACCATTAAAATTCAACTGGGCCGTTAAATTAGGTTTTCCTATGTTAAATTAAGTTAGGTTAAATTTAACGGCCGTTAAAATTTAATCATGGTTAGTTAACCGCCGTTAAACTGCGCCAGAATCGGCACTCTGCCCTACTTATTAACAGACTCATATGTCCCAACACATAGTTTTTATAGTGGGGTTTCTAAAGTTGAATTATTGATATAACATATTCTGTACATATTGAGTTCAACTAAAAGGATTTTGTGATTATTATGTTACTGATTAATAAATTGTTATTTGATTTTTATTGTCAGTAATACATCGATTACCTATTGTTTTGTTGATATAAGGTGAGAAAGAGTCAGCCTATTATTCTGAGTTCATCAAGATTGGTTTATGAGATGGTTTGTTTATAGCAAGAAGTTTGCTTGGAAACTGTGGAAGAGATGAACGTCCAGATGCATCTTTCATCGCTTAAAACCCAAATTTTTCCAGCGTGCAAGTTATATCTCTATGGACAATCTCGAATTATGATTATTTGATCTTAATGTAGAATTTCTGTAAATAATGGGTAGAAGCAGAAAACTCTTATTTGTTTTACTATTTATGAAAATTGGGAGACTATACACCTTGCTCCAGGAAATGCTCTAGCAAGGAAACATTGAATAGGACTAAATCACTCTATCCATATGAATTTCCAGATTTTGCATGTGCGGAGCAATTTAAAAAAACATTATATTATTGACATCACATAGAGTGTTAACGATGTTTAACAAAGTGTTGCTAGTATGAACAAAGGTCTTATCAGTAAAACAAATCATATTGAAAAAAATATTAATATAATTTTTTTAAATCCAAGTCATGCATTGATTTGGTCTTGAACGCTCAACCTCTTCTAGTGGGAAGTAGATCACCGAGGAGGAAAAGAACATCCTGATCGGCCAACATTTTATAAACATTATTTGACAAGACATTGGACGAGCTGTTTAGAATTACAACCGATGGAGATTTGATGCATATGATGATCGCCGACATTCGGATGCTGATAGGTACTTTTTTTAAAAGAAGATTCGCAGTGGAGTTCAAGTGGGGTTCAATAAAGAACATAATTGAGCTTACATATATTTGATTATATTAGCCTATAGTCTTCTATATAAGAAAAACATGGTTTTTGAAATTCACGCTACAAAGTGGAGCTAATAAGATGTAAAAGTTCCAAAGAGCTTAATGAACACTTTTCATGTTATGTGTAGTAAGTAGCTGAGTTCAGACTTGAAGGTGTGAGTAGTAGGCCACACATGACTCTCTAATGTGTATAATATAATATGATGAAGGGACTTATACACATGTGCATTATCCGGCCGGTCGTCATCTTACACTCCGGGACTATGCGACCCCGCTACCCCAGTGATCAGTGTCACTTTGCTTGATGCTCAGTCACCCAAAGAAGCGGCTCTTTTGCTGTTATGTAGGCGTCCGCTTATCCACCCCTTACCACTCATCATACACTATCTTGCACCTTACTCATCAAGGGTTAGGCATCATGCTTCATTCAACTCTCCCTCTGCATGATCATACTTAAACCGTCAGCTATTTACTTCCTCCAATATATTATATGGTTACATACTTACTCTAGCTATTTTGTAAGTGAAGATAAATTATTTTGTATCGTCTAATATACATTTTGAAATGGATTTGATTGAGACTACACTCTGTGAATATTGGAATATGTTGCTGGATTTCAAATGGAAATTGATTATTATTTGTACATGTACATTTTTACATTACTTATATGCCTTGGATTCTTCGACTCTGTTATGCCATAATTTTGTCAGACATTGATCTTATTTTGCACTTGATACGGACTATTCTAAATTGTTCACTCAGTTCACCAGTTGTTCCATAATGAATAACCAATAATTCCTTATCTAAAATGATGAATGTCCTTGTTTCAGGATTGTCCTCGATCAAAACCAGTGCTTTTGGTGATTTCCTTAGCTGGTATCAAAGTATGCAGCCCCGACGGAAAGGTGAGCTCTTCACTTTGTGAGATTCTAACTTATTTAAAAAGTATTACAAAGTTCTTATTCGATAATTATTTTTTAAATGTTTTTATTTGTTATTTCCTTATGCTTCAACTTCAACAGTCATAGTACTTAGTACATGATCGATTGCATTAAGAAATATAATGAAATTAGGTATATTTTTCTAATTAATAGTCTTCATTTTAATGGAGTAGTATTCTCAAACATGTCTAATCTAATTATTAGAGTTGTGTTACTATCCCCATTGAAATTTAGTCTAGTACAGTTAGTTGAATTCATAGGATTATTCACTTATTCTATCCGATGCGAGGCACTAGCTTTTTCAAATAATTTCTATTTCTTGTATTAGTTTCTGTTTTCTTTCGAATGAATATGATTTCCGTATTATTACCACAATTTATTTATTTGAATATGTAAAATAATTTTGTACAATGTAGTATCGTAATCGGTGAATTTCGAGAGCTAGTACAACATTGTAGATTCGCACTGTATTTTGTCTTATTACTTTTCTTGCTATTTTTAAATGAAATAGTCAATCAGCTTGCAGAGACTTTCAAGTAATGGAAAATCGATAAATTTGTTATTAGCGCAGTCTCTATTCTCTTTCAAAAACAATATCAAAGATTGAATCATGTGTAAACTATACTCGTCAGAGTTGATGGTTTTAGTCACTTGAAATTATATCATTGGGATAAAAAATCAGAGAGAAGAGAGAAGAGAAGAGAGGAAAGTGATAGAAATAGCCGCCCCATTTGGGGTTTAGTGTAGTTGCATGTTTGAACGTTCTGCAGTGAGAGTAAAGCTAGCTCGTGGTTTTCGTTTCCAATAACGTTGCAGCAAAACGGAATTAAAAGAGCACAATATTTGCAGTGTACACAGCCAGAGGACGTAATTGAAGAGTCGCTGTACACAGAAACACACAGCGTGAGCTCAAGTTCGCTTGCTTTTATCTTTATCTTGTGTGCATAAGGTGAAGATAGGTTTCGAGTAAGGATTTTCAGAGTTTAGCTCTTTGAAATAGGAATGAGAAGTGATGAATGTCTTGCGTTAGAAGACTGCATACTCAATGCAGTAACAGAAACACTTGGTAACGCTTGTTCCCTCTTGGTAACGGAAATCGTACTTTCTTCGAATTATTCCAAGGAGACTTAAAATATTACTTCAAATTCTTAAGGAGCCTTTTTCTATAACAGTAGCCTTCGACTCTTTTAAGAATTCGATTTGTTTTCTTGGAATGTCAGAAAACAATATGAAGAGTAAGAGTAGCCATCAATAAATTAGCATTAAAATCCTTCTATGCTATCCAAAAAAAAAAATTTTTTCATTCTTCCCAAATGTGTGCTTTAATAAAATTCTTTAACTTCAGATAATTTGGTCAAATAATCTTGATATGGTGAACCCAAAATTTCAAGATATCTCTTAATTCAGAAATTTGGATTAAAAAACATGTGTTATGTTTTTTTGGAAGAAATTACATTACAATGCCATGGAAACTGATACTTTGAATAGAAATTTTGCTCACTAATAATACCTTACACCTTTGAATTTTAATATTAATGGGAAATAGTTTTTAAGTCATAATTGTTGAGAATTTCTTGATAGTAATCGAACCGGTGTGAATTAATTTACTTTTACTAGGAGAAAAAATATTTCACAACTTCTATTTCAACCTATATCGCATTCTCAATCCTTTTTTCAAGATACATGAATTCAAGGGTTAGCGAATTAGCCAATTGCTCCAATTTTCAGGATAAAGTGAGTGGGCTGTTAGTTTAATGTCATAATTTCAAAACTTCTCAATGCAAGTGTTGAAGAGTACAGGATCTGCTGTCAAAATTTAGAAAGAAGTGAATGATTCAGAATTCTATTATACCGATATATTTCGTTATAAAATATTATAATATAAACTTAAAAAACACTTTAAAGTGGAAATTAACTCATGTTATGGCGTGACGGCCGTTTCAATCTGTCGTCTAGAGCATCCTCAGACGACCAACGTGAGTTAATTTCCACTTAAATGTGTTTTTTAAGTTTATATTACATATAAGTGGAAACAAGATGGATCTTCAAAATCATAAAATATTGAATTGTAATCGTATGTCTGATTCAATGTCGATGCATGAAACTAGCAAAATCATTAGTGATGAATGTGGGTGTGGTCCAGTGGAACATTAGAAAATGTGTAGAATCATAAAAAATGCAATAAGTAGAAAGGCGAAATTGATTATTTTGGGGCTCAGTGGAAGGTTTCCTTTCCAATCGGTTGCTCGTATTGGTCGCTAGTACTGTATTGAGAGGGGAGCACGCCCGATGTGACAAATAACGCCAACTGCTCTCTTTCTTCGTTGAGAGTTGTTGATTGCAAGTGACCGCTTGCGTCGCACTCTTGTGCCGCCTCTGCCAGTGCCTCTTCCTCAATTTGAGACGACCACTGTCGCATCAGGAGCAAAGGCCATCGCACGAAGAAGCTCGTAAATGGCTCGATTAATCATGACGTCCAAAAAGTATTGTTACGGCTCTCTGTCACTCAAAGAAAAGGCCAGTAATCTATCAACCCCACTCCTAATACCTCCGGCCAGGCAACTTCTCGTTTTTGTCTTTCTTTGTTTTTAACACTTCCAAAAAACATACGTAACTGCCTAACGCACTGTGCTAATATCAGGTGACATTTTTTATCAAGTCTTCAAAGAGTGGGTTGAGAAGTACAGATATTTTTCAGATAGAGATTAATATGTTCTATTCATATTGGCTTACAGATCAGTACGGCACTATCTTTGGGTCATACAGTACAATTGGAATGAGTAGCTTCATAACAAAAAATCTAAATGAATTAAATAAGAGAATTAATGCGATAAAAATGTCTTTGAGTAATATAGTACGATTAATATGAGCAACTTTATGATACATTATAATAAAAAATTAAATAAATTAATTAAGAGCTGTGCTGAAAATAGAATGATAATCGCTAAACAAGTTAAGAACGATGTAACTTTTAATTCTTACTTGATTAGTATTTGCGTACAGTACTCGTAGAATCCTGGTTATTTGTAATTCAATCTAAATAAAAATTGTAATTGTAATAATATTTTCAATCTAACAATTTACTGGCTTTTATAGTGTATTTTTTTATTACAGTGTAGTGTATGTGGGAGTTTTGTATATATTCAAATTCAAATTCAAACTTATTAAAAAATCAATCAATCAATTACAAGATAAAACAAAATCAACTTATCTTCAAATATGTGTTTCCCTATAGGAAAACCTGTGTGGGAACACTTCAATACATACTAAATCATAATAGCTTACTGAATCCTCATACACACACATTCACACACACACACACTCGTACTCTTTCACACACAAAAAAAAAACTAGATTATCTCTATGGAGTGGTGGCTGCTCTTTTCCTTATTAGTTATATTTATTAAATTTTGGCTATTGTTGTATTCTTCATTGTAATGTTTACTCTACTGTACATTTTTTTAATTTGTTGTAAGAATTTTTTGGCAATAAATTTCAATTTCAATTTAATACACATCGCTTTTTATGTGGATATTTAGATAGATGTGGGAGAGAAATGTATGATAATTCTTATTAGAAATGGAAGAAAATTAGAGTACAAATAAAATTAATAGGTTAAAATTATTCGATTTATAAAATTGGGTAATCTGTATTAATTGATAATTATTCAATTGGAAAGATGCAAAGAGTATTTTGATGATCACAACATTATCTGTTATCATCATTTAAAACACAGTTTTTCATATTGGAATGCCTGCATGATTTTCATTTTTTCTATGATATCTTGTGCTATATTGACCACAGAAAGTGTTATTATTTACAGTGCTATTTTTAAACTATCTTTGTACTATGAACAAAGTAGTCCATACTTGTAGAGAATGAATAAAAAACTACGTTTCCTCTCTTATTTTCACAGTTCCAAGTATTTCCCCTCTTCCATACGCAAAAAACGCAATGCGAAAAATAATAAAATACAATCTGTAAGCGAGAGCTTAGCCGAAGAGCGTTCAAGATGAGATTCTTATGAATGTTGAGAAAAAATCTTTTCTTTTGGCAATTTTATTAGACCACAGCTCGTCGCTTCGGAATTATGATAGCCAGAGCATTAGAATAAGGCCATTACTTTTTTATGCACTGCAGAAACACTTCTTTGCCAAATCTATCCAATTCATGGTATATAAACTTTGAGTCTCCCTGGAATTCCAATTTCATCAACGATGCCTCAACTTTTTCTCACTGGAAAATTGCTTAAATCTATATGATTTGTATAAGCTGATTATTTTAAAAGCTTTACCATTATTACTTACCGATACAATTCTTGAAAATATTTTTAGTTTCTCTAATCATAAAGTGGTATTTGACCACTTTTCAAACACTTTTTCAGAAGGAAATCCACGACCATGCTGTTTTCCTTCCTTACTACACTTGATGATTCAACTTTCAAGAGTTGAACTCATGGAAAAATTACAATTATTTATAATAAATTATATTATTGATACGCAAAGGTTCGTCAGTCACAATGGAGTGCTCATCATTATTAGATGATAGTTCTAACATGAAATAAAGATGTTGAAACTTTTTATAGTGTGAAAATTCCTATCCCATGTTTCAATTTTTAATTTTATTCTTCAATAGAAGTGGAGTAAAAGGTCAGTTAAAGGCCAGTTGTCTATCAAAATTTAGATACAGTTCAAGGCCTGTTTTGTATCAAAACATCTCACCCCACTTTTTCAAAACTAACTCAACCCCTTCCACCAACCCTAACCTAACCTAACCTAGGTAAGTATATATGCGGATTAAACCTAACCTATTAGTTCCCAAAAATTCAAATTCCCGAAAACTAGTGTTACCGAAAAAATATTAACTTTTTAACTGTCTATGCTGAAATTGGTGTTCTCCCTCTTTCAGTTTATATTACAGAGACCAATCCAGACAAGAAAACTCACCTATATACATCTTATAATATATCAGTATAACAATCAATGCTAAATAGCTTGCAGGCAGCCAAACCTTCCATAATAACCAATCTTCTTAGAAATTATCACCAGGTCCAAAGTAAAGTTATAAATCCTCATATCTTCATAATACACCTACTTAAACCATGATAATTGAGAATAACAGAACAGTTAGGATAAAACAACAGTCGGCTTCAAGTAAAACAATCTAAATCAAAAATAAAACCCAAAAACTGTACAGATTTGGGAAAAATCGGTGCAACTTCAAGGAAGTAGCCTACATGTGATTAATCTGAAATTTTTGTGATTCCAAGATTCTAAATTTGCTCAATAGTGATAACCATTTGAATGCTGAGTATAGCAATGATTCTCTCATACTTAATTATTTGTACCAAGATACATTATGAAGGTATTTTTAGAATTGGAGTTGTATGTAGATTAATGGTTATTGGCTTTTGCATAATGTTAAGAAATAACACTTAAACCTCCATGAATACCAGACTACAAAAAAAGTGCAGGTCTGGGTCACACAAAAGTTCAAGCTGTGTATTTTAACATAGCATTAAATGATTAATATGTGGAAGGGAAAAGAAGCATGGGTCAAGACTGTAGGATATTGGAAATTTTGTCTGAAAGATTGAAATATGTCAGCAAGTAAGAGCATGTCACTTGTTAGGTAGAGATCATGGAATTTACCAAGATTTTTCAAGTTGAATGCATCCCAAACAGCTACAGCATTTTGGTAGTCCCTCTCACTATCATCCAAATCAGTCAGTTTTCTATGGAAAGTAATTGTGTCTCTTTGAATTTTTCAAAACTATCCATCTCATATAGATTTGTTTTTAAGCGATGTAATTACATCAAATGGCGAAGTTTGGACAAAGATTCGTCCATTCTTGACACTCAACCAGTATAGTTTAAGAGAGAGTTTTCTATTTGCAGTTATTTTTGTTGCAGTATGAAAGATTTTATTATAAAAGTAGCAAGTATGTATTAAGATGAGAATAAATAATATGAATTATGAATTATTAAAAAAAATTGATTATGATAATGGTGATGAAAAGAGAAGACAGTTCATAATATCTGATTCTGTACAAGTTTTCTCACATGGATTGTGGCGAGTGATGAAACAATTTTCAATAATCTATACAATACTAAAAAATATTATTCACAAAGAAGGTGAATTTTGTGGTTTCATGCAGTTGCTCTAGGGTTGGACAGATGCAGTCATTTTCTGCATGAGATATTTCCTTAATGATAAGATAAGAGAGAGATTGATTGATTAATTGATTGCTATAATCTCACTTTGCCAGGTCTCGAAATACTTATGACAGACATCAAATATCAATTACATTTTGCATAAATTGTAATACAATAAAAATTGAATATTATAGAAGATGAGAAAAAGGAGTAGAAAAGAGGAGGGGTTTTATAGAGCAGAGAGAGAGAGAGAGAGAGAGTGAATGAAAGAGACAAAAGGTTAGTGAGCATTATGTGAGAGAGAGATTCTGTGCTGGCTAGATGATCAGGTGGTGCCGTAAAAGCCCATCCATCACCAGGTGTCGTCACCATGCTAAATTAATAGCCTGCATTAATGCTTGACACTTCCTTGCTGACGTCGACCTGTGTGTCAATTTAAGCCAGTCATGATGTTATAACACCCCTGGTTCATGTGCATCAAATAAAACTCCTTAAAGCTAAACAGCTAATGCAATAGGTCCTAGATAATTGATATCATGCATAAAAAAGAATGATTTTATTATCTTGGATGTTTCAGTTTATTTGGTTCTTATTATTTTACAAAATCACTCATTCATAAATATGGCAGCATTGTTGTGCAAAATTGAAGTATTTGATAAATTTTTAAGCGAATAAATTAATTAAAAAGCCATGCCGTTAGGACAATTGCACTGGCATCAACTACCTCAATGTAAATGAACTTCCAAAGATATGATGAAGCTGGCATCAGCTGATGAAGCTCCTCTTAGAATTGAAATGCATCCCTCCAGTATAAGTGAGTAAAAATCATCATTTAAATAGAAATATAGAGTAAGTTTTGATATCAGATTGTTCTTATATTTATTTTGAGGACTTGTCAGCATAGCAACACTACTATTGATTGAGTGTTTAGTGAAACTACAGATAACTGAAAGAGTCCATAGGTTTGTCCATGGCGAAACTGACTACATTATTATTAATCAGACATCATACTGCTAGTTTGAATTTCATCTAGAACTGTTTCCCATAGAGCTCAGTGAATTTATACATTCGTGCTTGCAACAGAAAATGATTTTTTGCTTGGAAAGATAATCACATATTATGGACCATAGAAAACTGTGCTAATCTCATAATTTTCAATATGTTGGCATATTTCAGTTTTTGCTGAATATCTTCAAAGCCATTCATCGTTTGAATTAGCTTATTGTATAATGATATGAACTTACAAAATTCCTTATTGTGGTAAAATTGACAGCAGAACCGATTCAATACGATAAGAAACGTAATTGAGATACAGTATTTTGAAAACAAACGTTTCTTTTTTTAAAAATAAGAGATTACTTTTTTTGAACGATTATTAAATTGTTTTCGAATGTTTTGAATTGTACTGCTGTCTTATCTATGAACAACTTTAATGAAGTCACGATCAGGTGTGGTTTGATTGGCGAATCAAACATGCAATTTATTGTTTTGGTGCACACATTTGAAGAATGAGGACTCATTACGCATAATAAAAATAATTTCCCGTTCACATTGAGGTGAACAATTTGGGGAAACTCAATAGTAGGTTACTTTTTCTCTCACTTTCTACTGAACAAATTTATTTCATTGCTCTCTCATGTAGCCCTAATTTAACGTTAGTGTGATAGAAATAAGCCTGAGACCACTCTAGTGAGTTTGCTTCTCAAAAGCAGCATTAAAGCTGGGAAAGTCTCACGTTAGAGTTCACTTGATTGTCCATTGTTCTGAATGGAGCGGCGGGTGCCGGACGACAGTAAGAATGTGAATGAATAGTGGTGCTGGTGATGCTGAGCGCCAGTGATCCATCTTCTGCGGCTGATCCAATGAATTGCACAAACACGGGAGACAGATTAACTGAGTGATTGATCGACAAAGGAAATAATTAATACGAAGAACGGTTTAGCGCACGGTGACGGGAGAGCATGCCTAGGACTACCGAAGGGAGTCGGTGATGAATGAGTGAACAGGACGACACCTGGTGACAGAATTCTACAAGAAAAATGAGCCCGGCCTCCTTTTGTAACGTCGGTACACACACTATAGGTCTACGACGTTATTAATGAAGGCCTGATCCCGTACAATGTTTCCCAACCCCATCCCTTGGATAACATCCGCGACTTCACCACCCTTTCCAACAACCACCACGATAAATGGCGAACAATTCAAACTCGAGACTATCATTTTACCTGGAAAAGGAGGGAAACAATAGACTAAGCTGAATAAAGTAGCTTATCGATTGCCATTGTAAGCCCGTGCACTAAGATTCAAAAACCGACCCGCTAGGAAAAACAAAGGAAAAGTGTTCCGATTTTGCCTTTGAAGAGGAGACAATTAATCATGAAAGCTCTTTGTGAAGCTACAAACGGATCTCCAAGGTATTCTGCTGCTTTC
Organism: Conomelus anceps; assembly: GCA_948455865.1. NCBI lineage: Eukaryota > Metazoa > Arthropoda > Insecta > Hemiptera > Delphacidae > Conomelus > Conomelus anceps. Next base: position 58,648,505 of record OX418217.1, on the reverse strand, counting down.
CAGTAATCATCTGCAATGGGATAAGACTATCTAAAGACTAAGTAATCTAAGCCTTAGTTTAGAAATAAGGGATTCCTTTCTTTCTGGGAATATTACCTTGAGTACAGTCCCTGCTCTTACATTTGTTAGATATTTCTTATCATTTAAACATGATACAGTTTTGGGTCTATTGCAAACATGATAATGAAGGACTATCTAGTGCAAATTAATGCTCAACCTTTTTTGGATAATCATTGAATTATTGGCTTTGAATTCTTTATCATACTGCTATTTATTCTCTTTAATATTTGTCTTTTAAGTTAAAAGCACTTCTGCAATTATTATTGAGGATCCGACAGACAATTCAAATACCATTTCAATTATTATTATTTCTAATTTGAAATGTGAAAAACAGTTTTAGGCGGAGGCCTGTTGTATTGATATTATATGATATAACATAATATATAATTATTGTTATTCATCGTATGTTAGTTAAATGAATAAATAATTATTACTATTTATTGAAATCACAACGTTGTCCGTCCGTCTGTGCCGTAGCACTTGAAAAGAAAGTTCTTGAAACTTTGTATCCAGCTTACTCATAGTCCAAGTGAGATCGCAATTGATTTCAGAGTTTGGGGGTCGAATATAAAGATAATTATGATGTAAAACAGATTTCCACTATAGGCTGTGGGTTATTTTTATTTTTAAGAAAAATTGAGGAAAAATATTGAGGCATGATATATTATAAGATGTGTTGAACAAAAAGAATATGAAATATAACTGTTATTCAAGAACTGTCAGTGTCCATTTTTTGTGAATTGGGTAGCATGTGATGTTTATAGAAACCGAAGAAGTTGAATGCCAATGTTAGTAGAGAGGTTGCTATGGCAGTACAGAGAACATAAAAAATTCTAGTTTCCATGTTTTTAACAAAATTTGAAGCTATTACTCTTTTTTTGTCAATAGTGCTAATTTATAATTTACCGCTTTGTCAATTTACTTATTGAATAATCTTTTCGAAAGAGAATATCTTTTCAATGTACTATAATAATTGTGATAATTATGCTTCAAACCCCCAAAAAAATCCTTCAGCCTGGTGCTCTACGTTCTTTGAATTCACAGCTTAGTATCACACCATACGAACAAGCAATTCGAGAGGTTAGTAAGCACCTAGGTGCATATGCCTATCAGTACAGCTGACAATAATAATTGGAGAAAGTGCATTATATGGGCTTCTAACCAAACCTAACCTAACCTGGCGAGATGTGACTGAACCACCTCTTACCTTTATTATTTTGATGCATAAGTGCCATTTGATGAAAAGTGCCTAGTTCCTATTAATTTACATTTTGTGATAAAGAATTCCTTTTAGTTTATTGTTTTGTGTGTTATTAAATTTTGTTGAAATTTAACGTTTTATTATTATTAAAACTTTTTTATTCAATTAATGAATATCATAGTATTAATGAATAATACTAATAGTGTTCACATAATCATAATCGTTCAAGTTATTCAATTTAGACACTTTATTGATAGAATGGCAGTGCAGTATATGGGCTTCTCTTAAAAATGACGCGATTAAGTGAATTATGTCTTTATCCGACTAGATATCCATCTGAAAATGAGTATAATCATAGTATGTAACCTCTCCCGTGTTCACATAATCGTAAATGTCCAAGTTATTTAATCGACAACAAGTTATTAACAGAAGCCCATATAGTGCACCACAGCCTAATAATTAATTATCATTATTTACTTCGTCGTGTACTTGGATCTTTGTTTTTATAACTCACTTTATTTACTTTTATTACTTGAACCGATGCATTGGTTTATTATATTAGTATGAAGGTATCTGTCCGTCTAAGTGGAGTGCAAATACACGTTGTCCAAGAGTCTAGAATGCTCTACAAGAGCGTACTTTGGTAGTTAGGCTCTCTGTGAAAACACACCTTGATAAAAATACAGATATATTATATTAGAAGTACTTATGAATGATTGGGAACCTTGTGGATGGAATCAGCCATTTCGGAGGACATGTTGGGCACAAAACATTCATTAAATCACGTCAGAGGCTCTGAAGTTATTCAGGTAACTTTGATGCAAGACCTGAGCCAGCCTGGTCACAAGATATTATCATTATTACCATCGTACATGACATTTTGGAATAGACACGATTTTAGGCTATATAAAGATTAATTGGTAATATACTTTATTTCAAGTATGCTTTATTGCTTTATGAAAATTATATTTAGGCTACCTTACAATACACTTCCAATGACTTGAATTGAGCAAGCTGTTAATTATTATGTATGTGTTATGCATTTTCTCATCTCATAGTAGAAACATCTAACATTGTAAAGTGTCTTATTTTGAGAATAAATAAATATGAATATGCAGGGAAATCAATTCATAAATGTCTAACAGATCCTAGTTTAACTCCTCAGTCGTGAGTCTCGCTCAAGTTCAATCAGATTAGAATTCCATTTTCGTGGGTGCTGAGAGACGAATGGCACAACTGAGTCTGTGTTGCTGGATACAATGTCTACCAACACATTCACACGCAAACTCCAAGGCACGGGAGGAAATTTGTTCAATTTCCTCTTGCCTGCTGCAGCTGAGGAAGCGTTCGATGTTTGAACAACATTTCGAGCAATTTCGATCCACACCTAGAAGCATAATGTTCAACTTTGTTGCCAGCAACAGTGCATGGCTGTGTTGTCAAATTAATAAGCTGTTTCAAGTTCTGTAGCTCTAGCTGTTAGCTGAAGACTTTGAGACAGTAGTAATTAATTGCTATAACAGAGGATGATTCGTTCAGAAGTAAGAAGTAAATCAAGAGTTTCCACAAATCAAGAACTTTCAAGCTTGAATCCTTTGTGCACTTAAATCATTAGATTCTGATGACCGGTAGTTGCAGTTGGTGGCAAATTCGTAAAAAATTTGCTAGGATGCACCACTCCAACTCAAACTCACACAAGAAAATATCAATCCTTGCGGAACAGAATCGTGGGACAAACACGGAAAAGTCATTGATATCGTCCACACAATTCAATCCAACAAAGGAGGATAAAATCAAAGAACAGGAAATTCTCAACTTAATACCTCTCGCGAGCGAGGATTGAGTGCGGAACATGCAATACTTGCTAGGTATTGCACCCATACACCCATTTCGTAATTTACGCTAACGAGATGGAAAAGCTATGGGAGAATCCTGTTGAAAATTGTACTCCAAAATACGTAGATGAACCATCCCTCACATGTCCTTCATCAAGGTCATGTGATAATACCAACAATATAAGTGCTTCCTTTCGGTCGTTGACACCGGTCGTTGAATCTCTGAAATAAATTACTAGCGTAACCTACAGCCAGAGTAAGATTAAAACAGATTGATTAAAATATGAAATTTTACAAGCGGAGATAATATTCTCGATGTTTAAAAAAATTTTCAAAATAATATTTGATTTATTGAATATCATAGGAATGAATAATATAAGCATTTAGGTCTTTGCCCAAAGGTATTCAGCTATTCTCATATTATCAGTGGTCTTCTATATTAGAGTGGTCTTCTCAACCACTCTCTTAAAACTTATTGAACTCCACTCTAGTATCACCAGCTAATAAAATTTGAACTAGAGCCATCAAAACAAGTAGCTCTGTGAACAGTAGACCTCACGCCCAATAACAAGGGTACTTGCACAGAGGAACATACTCGATGTACTGAATGATGAAAATTATAGCAAAATTGAACACAGCCATCAGACCTAACCCTTCATTCAATTCGCATAGTCTGTTGCTCTATTCCATGTCCGTTTTTCACAAAAGTTCACTCTGTATCATAGCAACAAATTTGTGTTCTATTTGCTAGACAGCTGATTGCTCAAATTCGATTTCAGATGAATGAGTTTCTTAAAAAATATTAATTGATGAATAATAAGACTTGGAGTTGTCACAGCTACATTTATTGAAAACTGTGAGATACTAGTTTCGGTTGTTACACCATTAACAATCTCAACCAAACTGAAACTAAAGTACAGAGTAGCTTAATATATACTCAACACAGAATGATACTCTTGGCTGAGGGTGAAAGTGTCTCTCATTGGCTTTCCTTCCTTGAAGGTCTGTGATTGGCTGAAGGCCCTAACAAATCACGCACTTTGGTGGGAGGAGCAGCAAAAAATAATCAGTGTAGCTCAGTGTAATCTCATAGCTGAATACCTTTAGGAAAAAACCTAAATGATCATATTATTCATTCCTATGATATTCAATCATTCAGTATTATAAACTCGTTTAATAAATTGTGTTTGCACATAGCATTCGCATGTTAGGCCCAATTACTTTCGCGCACTTTATGATAAATTTTTCTTTTTGTTGCATCAGATATTGGCGTCATCATCCGGACATCTTGGATGGTCACGTATTTTGATTTAAAATGAGTTTTATATAATTAACTTTGGAAATCTAAATATTTTCGCTCAATGCGGCAGGGACATAAAAGAAAACATTAATAGCACTGGCTTGACTAGAATTAAATTAAAGCTTTAAAAAATTACGTTCAAAGAGAGGTTTTGAAAACGGGACCTGTCCCTCATCTAACAAAAAACGTCTCGTGTCTCCTTCAAGCTCTGGGAATAGTACTTGGAGAAGAAGCCAGCGTCATGCGGGAAATCCGCCAATCGCAGCAAAGTAAATTATTTTCCTCCAATGATTAGCGTGCACCCGACTTTAAAGCGCAGTGTGCCAGATGACGTAAAAACATTTAAGTTGGAGGAAAGAATAAATTTAATTTAAATATCAAACAATTAACAGGGTAAGAATAAGCATATTTCACAAGTTGACCAAAAATCAGAAATACAGGAAAATAATTCAACAATAAATTAAATTTAGCGAAAGAACTAGTACAGATAAGTCGGTGACAGCTGTTTGATAAGCCGGCTCGGTCGAACATTTGACAAACTAACCCTTCTAATTTATTGAAGTAAACAACCTTCACGCACTTCAGTCCAGTGTATGACACTGAATAACAATTAAACAGGTAAATATTACGTAAACAGAATTTATAAAAAATAAATGCATACAGAAAATTTTCTCATTTCACTCCTCTTCTAGTAATTTTAGGGATAGCTCTAACAATTTAGGTAGGTGAATTTTGCACCTTGACAATATTTATATAATAAATATTGCTAATTGTGCATCTCATATACCTCTGCCCCCCTCCTTTCTGCAGTAAGTAGAAGTCTAAATCATATTTTTCAAGTTATACTAGAACTAAAATAAACACTTTCAATGGAGATGAAATGGTTTTACTAGATGTTGACCTCCTCCCTTATAATTTTTCAAGTTGTATTCTTCAAAAACTCCTGAGGGGCAAGGGTGTCTAATAAATTTTGTTAAATTTGGAAGATTCCTTTGAATGTTATGATTTTTAGATGATGATTATCTGTGCAAGCACCCTTATTCTTGGCCGTGAGGTGTACTGTTCACAGAACTACTAGTATTATAGGGGTGGGCTTACATGATTCTTCCATATTTATATCACACTTCACTCTTCATAATAAAGGTGGTCGGCTTCAACTATAACTCTTCCCCATCTATAGTATTGGTCACCGAATCATCTTTTCCTGAGTGCACAATAAACTAACACACCATACGATTCTAGTGCTAATATCATGTTGTACCAGGCTAGCGAAATAATCTTTAAAAATATTGTCAAAGATAGATAGTTATAGAGGTGAGAAGCTTTACTCACAAAGCTTTGGCTTTGTGCAGCAAAAAGATCATGAATATACAATATACTTTCGTAGGAACAGTATCACTTAATTGATTATGAAGTTCACTCTATTCTTATCAGATTATAATATGAAGTGAGGTGAAAGCAGTTTTCCCTACTAACGTGAGTTTTTTACATTGTGCAGCTTCCTATCAGAAATTTGCATCTCATGAATACGTACATCACTCAAAAAGTAGCAAATTGATTCCATCAGGAATGTCGCATTTCTTGGAAGTATTACTTTTGTTGACTTATCTTCAAAGTTGAATCGAGATATCGACGTGGTAAGTTCTATCCTTGTTTTTTCTGTGGCAGCATGATAAAAGATGAAGGACTGCGCTCTACTCTCTACAGGGAACTGCTGAGGCAAAGTAAAGGCAGAAGAAATTATTATGGCACACTTGGGAGAAGGCCAGGATAAAAAGACAACAGCAACGAATGGCAGAAGTTTGAAGGAAAGAAGACACTCGGACAGTCTGTCCCCGGGCGGGCCTATGATGGATTGCCGGATAATGCTTCAGCCCCATTGCTCGAGGTCGCTTCTAACAATCGTCCTCAGCTCTCAGTCTCTCTCCCATCCTACAACGGCTCAATCCTTTTTCTGTGACATATAAAATAACAGGTTGTCACAACTGAAAAATCGGAAAATCGACTCTCATACGCGGTTGAAAAATCTTCGATTCTCAACTCTATGATACTTGTCTCTGGCTGCTTCATATCTTACAGCTATCCACTTGCAATCTTCAATCTTGGAAATTATTACATGAGAAACCTTTGAAGAACGTTAGCTGCTAGCAAAATTTGATTATTTTACCAGCCTGCAACTTTCAATCTCATAGCTCTTCGAGATGATTAAAAAAAACTCATCGGAATACAATTGCTTCTAGTGGAAATTGATCATTTTACCAACTTTATGGAATACATAATTCTTTAAACTTGATAATTATAGTTCATACTATATCGACCAATTCACACAATACATTCTCTATTATTATGCTCTCAAGTTAATGCCTACTCCTAAACTTAAAGGTTGAATATGGAATTCATATTTCGAGCCTGTTTTTAATCCTTCTTATTGCATCTAAAGATAAAGAGCATCATTTTGTTGGAGCTGAAAAATCTTCAGATAAACTTTAATATGTCAAATAGAAACTGAGAAGCACTGTAAGATGTACTGTGATATTTACTCATTGGAGAAAACAATTTCCCATATTTTGCAATTTGGTGCAATTTGGTTAAAGGAAGGGAACATAAAAATAAATATAGGGAAAATTAAGTTTTTAACTTGAAAAAATATAGCGAATAACTTTATTTTATTTGAAAAAAGGAAGATTTGATTGACTTTGATAATATGGAGAGATATTTGCACCAAATTGGTTAATTTGGCACCAGTTAGTGAACTTATTCTAAAACCTAAATAATATTATTACTGAAAGACGATTTCCAAGTTCCATAGGGAAGAAATACTAATTTTTTAAGCATAGAATACTCTAAAGGATATTTCCATTCTAAACAAGCGCTATTGAATATTATAACGTTGAACGTCATCGCGTTCATTTTGTTGCAAAGAGAATGTAATACAAATTTGCAATTACATTATCACTTCCAATAATAGCTGGAGCTGGAGCTCAGACATTGTTCAAGATACAAATTTAAATTACGTTAGAAGTTGAGTGTGCCACGAGCTTCAATTCACAAGATTAAGTTCGCATCTGAACTGAGAGTGAACTTTCTTAGTAGTTGATACAGAGCTTTCTCAAAGCTGAATCTAAGATAATTTCGTAGCATGCTCGCAATCTTCGACATTCTCAAGATAAGCAACTTCTGTTGTATAATTTCACAGCAGAGATCCGATACTTTTCCTCCCAGAAAGATGCCATCAGTGATTTAGTGGCCCAGGCTGTCATGAACATGACATTTCGTTTTTTCTATGACGAATATTGAATCGCTCGCGATTAATAGGCCAGAGATAAAATCCCTGCGGTGAACAAACAAGATTAACCAAAGTTTTTAAAATCAGCCTATTCCAATATCTATCATTATTTATGCATTCCCATATGATTAATAGCAAAATGTTAATTTTTTGAATGATGAAGCCCACATAGGTCTGAGGTCTGTGCGTGGGTAGAGTTGTATGATGGTGATTGATGAGTTGGACCTACAGTTTTAGGTGGGTTCCAAACCACGAAGAAGTGATTTTACAGCAGAGAACTGAGTCTTTTTTGTTGGGCAATCCAATCGGGTCACCCTTACAGAGAGGGCCTAGGAGAGCGTTGCTTATCTAATATGATTGAACAGATACCTGCAACGGCTCACGGCTATCACTTCCCCAATTTCATATTAAGAATTAATAAATAGTTTATTATAGTGAGGGGCTTTGTAAGGGAAGCAACTTAAGATCCAAATTGGTGAAATATTGGTATTTCATTCCCAATATCAATCATCTGATATGATATCAGTATTACAACATCGCTTGACTTCATTAATTGATCATTTAAGATTTGTTATCCTACTAAATTTTCTGAAATTATTGGAATATTCTTCTTGTATCTCTGTGTTTGAAGTATCAGCCATATCTGAACAGTCACATGAAGATAAGCTACGAAGTCCTGGACCCTCTTTGTAAGGGTGACCAATTGGGTTCGCCAGCAATAAAAAATCTGTTCTATGCTGTAAAATCACTTTACGGTGGCTCGGAACCCACCTAAAGCTATAGGTCCATCTCATCAATCACCATCATCATCATCAAACCTATTACACACCCACAGACCTATGTAGGCCTCATCCTTCCAAAAAAAGAGAAAGTGATCTCTGAAGTATCTGAGCACTCTTGACTATCCAATAAGTCAATGTATCCATGTATTGATGGCTGCAAAACCAGCTTTCAAGTGTGCATATATTACGTTCTTTTCTCTCACCAGTCAGAATTTCTCTGATATTTTCACTACTGCGAGTGGGAGCTGTTTTGAATAACATGAAATCCTCCATACAATTTGGAATAATATTTTTCTCTTTACAAATTTGGTTGTGGTTCACGTCTACCTTGAGTTATAGATTTTTTATGATCGAGCCTAATAAAATAAATTATGATGTACTGAGAACTTCATTACTATAGGTGAATCAAGACAGTTTTTGACGTTGGGTATTTTGAACTGGAAGAGTTTTACATTGTATATTTACAGTAATCATAGTTACAATGTCAACAATCTAAAGGATACTCAGAAAAGAATGAACCAATAAAAATCCACCTACAGATGGATATGTTGAAATGGAAAGAAAAATAATCATTTTGAGTTTGAAGTATCTGTCATATCTGAACAGTCAGATGAAGATAAGCTACGAAGTCCTGGACCCTCTTTGTAAGAGTGAGCGGGTTATTATTCGTGTATCTCTATGTTTTCATCTATGATTATTATTAGGAAACTCAGAGAAAAGGATAACACCCTTGAAAGGTTGCATCATGTCAACAGTCTTTCCGGTTATATTGATAATGGGCGAGTACTTGTGTCTCTATCTTCGTCTTCGTCTCAACGCTCACTTTTACTCTCATATGTCAAATGGGCTTCTGGTATTTCCGAGCTTATTAATAAATGGGAAGATCGGGAATAAGAATTCTCTGGGAATGAACAAACTGATATAAAAGAGCTGTGCTTGTCAACAGTGAGTCAGTTGTTATTCAGATTTCAACACGTTTGTATGTGATAATTCTTTCTGTGACAGTAGACATTCTTCTTTTCATGGCAGTATACGTAGTGTTATACAATTGTGATTCGTCTCTAGTGTGTTCACAACCGTGTCAATAATTGTGCTTAGTAAGTGTTCAGTTTATTATTGAGTTAACAGTTTATTAGACATTTCTTATTAAGTCATTGGACACTTACTATTGAATGATTAATCACTGTTAATTGACAGTTACTAATTAGTTTCGTGCATTTATTAATCTTGTTATAGACGTTTGGAATTTTTCTAAAGATAACTTATGGTAGTGATCACAAAATTATGGAATTGGGAAGAATAAGTGAAATACCATACAGTTCATGTTTTTGAAAAGAGAAGTTTAAAAAAAAGATTTTTCACACTAATAATGTGAGTTTTTTGTTTTTTATAAGTAAAGTACCTCTTCAGCAACTTTGCAGCTGCATTGTCTGTATAGTTCTTTAAATTTTCTTCAAATGCTTGAAAAGCTCAATACACACGATAAGTAAGCTTGCATGTTGCTGGGTAATTGGCAGCTGTGATATTAATATAGAGCTAATATGGTGTTGCTTTGGCTTAAGATATATAATCTATATTCTCACCATAGTGACGTATCATGTTATCAACTCCTGCTTCCATACACATTTTGAAACAGTAATAAATGAAATTTGAACACTAATTTTGAAAATTATGGAAGTAAAATCGAAAATCGGGCTTTGAGGTGCACTAAATCAAGTTTAGAGGAAGCTATGTGCCAAGTTTAGAGATCAAAATCGTTGTCTTTTTTTTGATTGCTGACTCTCCTATTATATTTATCAGTTGAACAGTTTGATTCCTTATTGCTATTTCTTATGTGATAATTACTGATTAGTGTCTGTTGTGAGTTAATTGTGTAAATGGAGTACAAGTATTACTTTCAAGTGTTACTAGCATTATTTTAGTAGTATAACCTGTAACACTATTATTATAAACGTAATAAAATCTTATCATTCACTCTTATTTAATACGAATAAAGTCATTTGTGGGCCTATATATGTATTTATTTGATGAAAACTACCCCACGAGATTAGAGTATGATGACTGCAAGTTAGCTTGTGATATTTCCATTGAGTATGTTCTAATACGATTCTTAATGTTAGAAGCAGATTTGATTAATTTAGTCCTCAATCTAATAGCTCAAATCCCATTGTTTTGAAATTTGATAGTTCTTGAGATACTGTCCGGGATGGAAATATGAAAATGCGTCTCCACCATTTGTAACGTATTGTAATTGAATTTTCAATTGCTGATCTTAAAATTGGGGGTTCCACCACTTCCCAGATGGGAACAAAAATGTACAAATTATGAGAGATGCGTTGCTGTTGATGGTAGAGAGAAAAATATTTGTTTGGAACAATGTTTTTTTCTTGAGATTTTTTTGCTTATCAAATAAATTGACTTTAAAGTCAAATATAACATATGCTTTATCGTGTTAAAGTGTTAAAACAAGAAATTTCTGTAATATTCTAAGTCCTTTGTGTTCAAAACAAACGGTCTATAAAATATTTTTATAAACTCATATATGAGAGTTAAAATGAATTCCAATCAAATAAGCCGCGGATATTGATCTGGATTTTAGCTAGGACTGACGTTCTACAGGAATAATCTAAAAAATTGATGCTGTTCAATGTGAGTTTTAACAGGAATCATTTTTTATCAGCAAAGGTAGGTGCTAGACAGGAGGCCAGTGCCTGAACAAGGCCAAACGTTTGCTACTCCATGCAGAGCGCGTTGCAGTGTTTTGATTTTATAAATGGAGGAGCTTCGTCGAGTATAAACTTATCGATCTTCAGTCAGATACAGTTCGCGGTACCACGTGATTTACGATACACAATACGATTTCAAGTGGAGAAGATGCCGAAGTAAAGGCAGTAAGCACAGCGGCCACTAGTCTGCGCCGTGCCATGCAACACGTGTTGCCTATACTCTAGCTGGCCAGGCGGCATCAATTTTTTATCGCCGCCTCGCCATGAATGACGCAAACCAGCATATAGATACATATTTTTCATATATATTCTCAAGAGCATCGGCTCTCAACAGAGCCAACTTGAAAACGTTACCTCGTCCAAATTTCCGAATAAACTCCTAGAGAAGACCGCCATTGTACCAGAAAAAAATCAGAGTCCCAATACGAAAAATAAAAACTAGAATCTCTTTGAGCCCTCTCTACAAACTTAGTGAAACAATATTGATTTGTAAACACAATGTCTGTAAACTCTGTCACTGGTTAGTATACACTGTCTGTATAAACTGCCACTGGATACGAACGTTGTGAAGAACACATATTTTCCCTTCAAAAGTAGCACCCCTTGAGAGGGTGTTGAGGTTGTCATTTCTTCAAGGACTTACCACTGGCCACCAAAATAGCAATTTGCATTTATAATAAATGCACAATCCTGCATAAGAAATTTTTTCCATAGCGGTAATGTGATATTTTTCAAAAAAAAATCTGAAAAATACGAAAATTGCCTACTTTTACACCCTCCGTAACTCTGGAACCGTTCACGTCAGCAAGATTATGCGAATATCGTTTTTGTTCGCAATTTAATTTAGATTATTTTTATTTATTTTTTAATTATTTTTGTATAGGACATTTTTTCAGCTAAGCCGCGTAGTTTTCTAAATATTTGAGAAAAACTGATAAATACTACTAATTCACCCACTTAACCCGTTCACCCTAAACCCGACGCTGAAAATGGTGTAACTTTTGTGGACCATATAGAACAATTTGCAGCTGGAGGGAAACTTTTACTTTGGATGTTGAGGTTCAGGTCTAATTGCACCGTACTAGACTTGACCTGCGTGACAAAAATGAGAGAATCATATTGGGAGAGAGACGTAAACAACTGTCAATTTACAATATCTTTGAGGCACGTTTGTCAAGTCAATGGAGCAATGTTTACAAAAACAAGTAGTATCGACTATTGTTTTCTTGCATCATGACAGTCTTTTATAAGAAAGCTACCTTTTTAGCAACTTTGCTGCTCTACTCATCTGCATGGTTTTGTGTTTAGTTCTTTAGATTAGTATTACAGGAAAAGCTCGATACACACAATAAGTAAGCTTGCATGATGCTAGGTAATTAACAGCTGTAATATGATACAGAGCTTATCTGTTGCTTTGATTGGCTTAAGTGCTTAAGACATATTGGTGTATCATTTGAATTATCATCTTAGTGACGTTTATCATGTTATCAGTTGTTCTATGAGCTTTCTGCATCTAAACACATTTTGAAACAGAATAATAGTGCATAGTTTTGTGCTTAGTTCTAAGATTCATGTATTAAATATTATGCCGGCTCCACACATGCGGCATTCGGCGAATCCCGAGCAGCCGCGCGTCGAATCGCGAGTAGTGTGGATGGGAGTTCATGTATTCAGCAAGTAGCGAGCACTTGTGCTCATCGTTTCCCGTCTAGTGTCGGTCTTTGACACACTTCAAAGAGGACGAATATTTGGCAAAAGGCGAGCACCAGTATGCCTACACACATTCGGCTGTCTACTTGCGAAGAGCTACCTGTTAATACAGTACTTTCAAATCCACATTAGATTCCATTTAAAACTTTTGTCTCCCCTTTCCATGAATAGAGTATAGTTCTTTACTTCCTCAGAGTCAATTTAGTATGAACCATATATAATACCCTATTGTATTTGAGTTATGATGGCGGGAACGCAAAGGTGTGCACGCGTACTGTGTTGTCGAAGTCATGCAGTCATGTATGAAACATATGCTTCAGATAAGATTATCTTTCATCAAGCCTATACAATCAAATATAAAATGGAGACAATATTACGACGGCTGAAGCAATGGTCTTTATAAAGTCACTGTCACTATCACCTTAGTGATGCATCATGTTGTTCTTTTAGCTGTTCTATGTTCTTTTAGCTTCCTGCATCTAAACACATTTTGAAACTGTAATAGAGCTCGTGAGTAAAATTTGAACATCAATTTTGAAAAGTCTGAAAGGAAATTAAAAAGATCGGGCTTCGAGGTGCACTGAATCATGTTTAGAGAAAGTGTTGTGCCAAATTTAGCGTTCCAAAGCGTTGCCATTTTTTGTGAAAGCCGTAAGAAAAAAACACACGCACAGCATCACTACTTTCTCTTATTATACAGATGTATATGAGGTAGAATAGAAGTAATTATTATGCTTGATAACATGAATTTTCCCTCGACAATAATAAAAAAAAAATTAAGTCTTGCTTATTCAGTCCAAACTAGATCCTATTTGAGAGCTGCATGAGAAATGTGAATATTATCAATATTAAATATATGTATACGATCAGGTCTACCCATCGGTGTAAAGAGGATGAAGTTTTTACGAGCTGATCTCTCATTATTAATGGTTCTGAGAAATGCTATATATATGTCATTCGTCATTTCTTATTTTTTGATGAAATTTGGTATAATTACTACAAGTTGATTATAATTACTACAATTACTAGTTGAAGAAAACTTCAAGTTTAGTTATCCACTGAATCGATAAAGAATGTTCAGAGCTCATTGAAGATTAGGCAATAAGCTGCTGGTATTAAAGTCAGCACAATTTAGTTGCATAGAAAAATACGATTAATTCGAAAGACTACTCGTAAAATATTCAGTTCAGGCAACTGTCAGACAGTTTAGCTAATTAGGCAGTCTTCACTAATTGTATCTTTTTAAAACAAACCAATAGGCCTAACGTATTTTAATCAAAACCGATTCAAATCAATGCAACCATGTGAGGTGAACAAAGAATGTGAACATTTATATTATTCCAAACATGTACGAATAAATATTCTGTTTTCTGGTTAGCTAAGAATCAAAGCTTTCTATTCAATAATTATGAAATTTTTCTGATAGTACCTATCTATTTGATTAGGCATCGATAACAGTCAAGTGATCTACCCAGCGAACACATAAGACCAATGGTCTTATGGGTTCGTTGGATCTACCTTTGTCGCAGTGCAAATGCGTTACGGAAATAAGCTTTGAAATATGAGCCTAGAGTATAGAATACACCACTAAGCATGTAGACAGACCGCAAGACAGGATTTACCGCTTTGATATTATAACAAGACGGCATCAAGGTGAGTCCTATTCTTCTTCACATGGGATCGATCTTATTCAAATTGAGATTGAGAGCATTACTAGATAATTATGGTAACCCTACTCGGTTTGATAGACACAGAGATCAAAACAATCGGCTTAGGTCAAGTGAATGAACAAAAATATCTTTCAGTCAACAAACCGGATTCCTCAACAAATTAATGTCTATAATAATTAGCGCCTTGGTAGAAGTCTGCTATTAGTGGTAAGAAAATGCCAAATCAACGTGATACTGGAATCTATGATTAATATAATAAATGTTGCAAAAACAACAAACATCCTCCTCTTGAAAAAACTATAATTAAAATAAATTATTATTTATTTTATTTAATAACTTTCAATGAGATTATCCAAAGAATAGGAGGAAGTGATAGGAGTGTAGAAATTAATTGCAAACGACAATTAATGTTAGGACCTCCACAAAACGGTTATAAATAATCGATAAAAAGCGTATTGTATGAAACAGACAAAATGCTTGTTAGTGACTTTTTTCTTCAATATTAGTACTTCATTTTGACTTTTTGTTATCAGCATCTCTATTGCCTACTTGGTAGTTCGCAGCCCATCTGAAACTGGATACAACATGTTTATCTTAAAACATGGCTCAACGGCGAGGTGGAACTGCCCGGTAACTTACCTTGTAACTTGTAATTTGAGTATAAACTTGTATTAACTTGTATTATTCCATGAAGCCTTTCATTCAAAATAGTTTTTATATATTTGTCTTTATTAGATCAGGTTGACAGATCGACTATTCCTCCGTCTCTTGGGGACTGGCATAAGTTAGATGATGAATTTAAATGATGGATTTTGCATTATTCAATGCCTTGCTGTATGAAATTGGGTTTTGTATTGGATCACTACTCAAAATTATGACAACTACTGGAATACGTCAAGCTAGATCATATTATATTTCCAATGACAGCGCCCGCCATAGCTTTCATCGGAAAATGGAACTGAGAGTAATCAGTGATGGGTGGACCATTGTAAGTGGAACAGCGTTATGAAAGGTTATGGCGCATATGGACGAGAGGCCATGAGGACGTGGCTATAAATGGAAGGCTTTTTACGATGCCGTCAACTAGACCCATCAATATCGCGTTTTATTAATGCCTTGCTTTCCCCGGCTGCTCGGCATTTCAGCTGAGCTTGCTCGGCATCATCAGGAGCCTCTCATTTCTATTCTCTTCCATTGTTTAATCTTTATTGGAGTATTTCTGAGTTTTCTTCTTCCAAGAGTACTTTATTGGCTACTTGAAAAGTGAAGTTACATTGATTATTTAAAAGTCTGTTTTCCTTGTGATGGAATCAGGCAGCGGAGAACGTAATGATGTAATGACTCAAATTTAAAAGACGACAAACAACATGCGGACAGTACGACAACATGCATAACAACATGCGAATACGTTCCTTTTTCAAGTTGCCTATTTCCGTCGCTAGGCTGTTTAAACTACGAAGTAAATAAGCCAAAGGAAAAAGCCGAAAAAACTTATAAAAAATTATTTTTTAGTCTAAAAAACGAATTTAGCTGATTGAATTGCATAATGGTATAAGGTTCTGTTCGTTTCGGAAATTAAAATTTTGAGCGTTTTCAAGTTTTTGAGAAACTTTGAAGGATGTTTCGGCAAAACTCCATTTAATAACATTTATAAATGCCATTTTCTATATAGAAACTGTATAACTAGTAGTTCTGTTAACAGTAAACCTCACTCGCTCAATACTCACTCAAAAGGGGAAGACATTTTAGAAAAAGGTTGAAGAGCGTTATCGACTTGATTTCAATTCCTTAATCTTTTATTGATGACAGAGATTGTGAAAATCAATATTTGAAAAGACTAAAGTTTTTGACGCCTCCTAGAAATCATCCCGTATAAATCTCCAATCATAAAAAACCGAAACTATTCATAAAAAATGATGAATTTATTTATTTTTTCTCATCCATCTTCCATTCCCGATTTCCACCAACTAAAATAAAATTATAATTTTTTTTCACATGTGATGATCAACATTTATACTATCTGGATCTTCTTTTCAGCTGTATAGTTTTTAATCATAATACTGTCTGACCTAGAAACTATTTTGGAACATCTGAATACTAAAAATTGAATAAGACTATTTAGTCTAATTAAAAGTTGAATAACTTATGATTTATAAATTTAATAGATTGATTAAGAAATTTGTGATAGAATAACTTATAATGCAGTCAAAAGTCGGTCACGTTATATCGCTTGAATACGGTGCAGTACTGTATATAAGAAGGAAGCTCATATTCATACAATTTCACTTTATTTGAAAAAATTTAGCCGCATTATTGAACTTCAATAATAAAATACATAAATCGCTGTGCCTAGGAATAAGGAACATCCATATGGAGAATCATAACAATTGGTCGTCCTTAGTCGTGAGACAGACAGACAGACAGAGAAAATTCCAAGTGTCTTAGAAGATAGACCTCACTCCGTTCGGTCAATAATTACTAGTATGTCATATACTATTCATCGTAGCTCCTAACATTACATAACCTAACATAATCATTACAAATAAAATTTTAGTAGAAGAACAGGAGGATTAAGAAGTGATAAGGAATGGTCATATGACGTAGGTCTAAATGATATTGTGTAAAATATGTTTTGCTGTAATAAGAACGCATTCTTGATAACGCGATGCAGGGTGACTTTTTGTATATGTATATCATAAGTGGTACTTATTGAACAGTCCTACTCATTCCAGTGTTTTTAAAAACGTTACCCTTCGTTACACCACTAAGTTTAAGTTTCTATTTGCAACGGCTCAAAACACATGTAAAAATATCAGTGTTTTATAGCCTTAAACTATATAGTATCAAACTCTTCATAGCTGATGATTCTAAAGCAAGAGACAACAGCAATTCCCGTTTGCAGATTGTGATCAGCACTTCCAAGACGACAAAGTACCATGCTCCACATGCCAAAAGCCCATGCAGATAAGCCTGCTAAGGGGAGAACAAGCTTGTAAGAACAGTATGCCTCAGAAATTTATATAGACTGTGCGTAGGGATCCTCTACACTTTGGTCAACTTGGCTGACCCTTGTGTAAAATAATAGCTAGACCGTCCCTTCCCATTAGACTACATCTTTCCTGACAGAATATTACTCCATCGGGATGATGTACTGGCTGTACATGCTCTACAACCCTCACTGCAATAGCCAGTACACAACTTAATCTACAGTGAAAATCTCACCAGTTCAGTCCTGGACATTCTGGGCAAATGCAATTACGCAAAATTAGTGGAAATTAGGGTACAAAGCTTGGAGTTTCAATAACTGAATGTGATAACTCTGGAATTTTCTTTTACTGTTAGCCTATACAATATCACTCAAATGCATAGGAATAGAAAAAAATTATTAGTCGTTCTGTGAACAGCAGACCTCACTAGCCCAACACCCTTCACTCATAAATTGATGATATTTTCGAAACAAGTTCAAAAGCACTTGTAAAATAACTCAATTTTCGTTGCTTAATTAATTTATCAATGACGATTAAACTGCAAAAATCAATATTTTAAAATCTCAAGAAAGAACCTCTTATAATCACCTCTAATAAAGGGTTACTGTGCAAACTCAGCAGCCCCTAGTATTTACCTCCAATCATAAGAATTGAAAATTATCCACTAATAATAAAATTAACTCAATACTTGAGCTTTTTCCATTTCCTCACAACCTCTGTTTAGGGAAAATAATTACTGAAAAATAACAAAATATTTTTTCAAGTTGATATACAGCATCAGTTTACGTTTATGTTCACTTCCATATTTACATAAATATGATATTGTGTAATAGAAGAGATTGAATGTTAAGACACACTTTCTTATATTACAGTATCTCTATAATTGTAGGCTAATGCTATTGTTATATCGCTACTGCACAATAGCCCTATTATATGATTAATATTTGCCAAATAATGGGCATGTTCTGTCAACTATGATTATAACATGGATATTTGATAGAACTAAAATAATTCAGGATGTAATTACAAAGACAAATAACTTCTTTTCTCTGTAGTTACGTTTTGGAATATTAAAGAGTATTAAGGAGTATCAGACAAGTCAGATCAACAGTTATACAATCTTATACACTAGTTACCATAGTTTAATATATTCTTCTCTTTGAAACTCAACAGAAATGAACATTGGAAGCGTTAGAATCACGCTTGTTGAAGGTAAAAAAACGTTGAGTCAACCCTTCCGCCATCTGCAAAAGAAAACTGCCGTATGACTGTGCTGGTGAGGTCATTTCTGCAGATTCGAGTGAAGGTGGAAAGCTAGTATAGGAACAGTTAGGAAGTCGACCGCAACGATGTCCACCACTGAAACAATATTGGGCAGTTCATTTAATGGCCTCATAAAACAAAGCTCGTCCACACTGGCTATTAAGGGGCTTTGTCAAAGCCTCGGCCCTTGCAGCTTCCATTATTGTTCGCCAGCTATTTATTGTTCATATTGAAGCGAAAAAGGTACAATTATTAACTGGGCGATCGAAAGAGAATTCAATGCTACTGAACCTAACAAAAAAGGAATTATCTATCGAAATCCAACGAGACTTTTGTTAGCTAAATCAATTTCGATGAAGTTTTCCAAAATGTGTTTTCCACGTGATCTTGATTTGCTCATCGGTGGGCTTACTTCTTTTGTTGAGCTATACTGCACCGTACTGATGGATTTTATAGGAAAAATATGAATGGAAAATTAATGCGTGATCTCGTATGATTGGTATCAAATTAAATCGCAAAGATTTCCTCCATGGAGAGCCGCTGCAATTTTAGTGATATTTAACATAGCAATCAAATTTTTTCTAGAAAAACTGAGCATTTCATGGGCATAGGCATTTCATGATTCGATTTGAATATTCCATGATATTGGAAATATTGCTATTGCATGAATCCATGTATCGAGTATATCAAATCATTTATGATTTTAATTTTGGTTGTGTTAAAATTTCCATATTTTTCTTCACTCAACTTTTTTGATTATATAAGAGAGTACAACTGAAAGAGTGTTCTCAAAACAATTGTTGCAATCTTGTAAATCAAAAGAGAAGTACCAAATTTAAATAACTGTGGATTTTTTAAGAGTGTGATTTAATAATAATAATAAACATAATAATAATAATAACCTAACCTTTGATTATTTCAGCTACAGGTGTAATCCCAAAAGAGCTGCCTGAGAGGATGAAAAAGTTGAGACTGCCTGTGTGGGTGCAAAATTTAATGCAGAAAGCATATTGTGCACAGCATCAATAGTAAGGGGCTTCCTGAATATTTCGAAATAGGAATAAGGGTGTCATTTTGCTAAATTAGCCAATTTCATCCTCTTATCCAGTAAAATTGAGATATGTCATTCAAAAAAAAAAAATAATAATAATTATAATAATAACAATAATGCTAATTTCAGTAGCAAGTAAACTTCTCAAGTAGGCTTTCGAACTATGCAGCACTATCTAATTTTCTCAATCAAATTTATGCAGTACTATTAATCAGGTAAAATTTTTCTCCATCTTCTGGATTCAATGATAAAAACTAAATATTTTGGAAAAAGAGTAAAAGGCTGTCAAAAAATCTGAACGTCAAAGAAAGAAGTTTGAAATCTAGTCTATATGTAGTTCAATCTATAGCACTGTCTTAGAATGTGACAAATATTTCCAAAATCTGTTCAAGGTTAACGGTCTTCATTATGGCAAGATTACTTGAAATATATCTCTTGAGCACTTATGGATCGAATGTTTAACTTTACAGTTTTCAATTCATCAATTTGACATCTCTCCTATCAACATATTTTGTGAGAATATAAAATCTATGGGTGATTCTTCTGGAGAAAACCAAATCTGAAACGACACGATATAAAATATAACTTATTAATTGGTAGCTGTTTCATTCAATTACAATACAAGTACTCTGCAAAACGCAGTAGATTATTGTTGTTTCATTGATCATTTATAATTGTTATACTAAAATAATTTTCTAACTTAATAATCCAATTGAAACTGTTGATCTTTGTGAACAGTCATGACATGCTCTGTTTCCTTTTGGAGTCACTTGGTATTAGCGAAGTGGAATAAGTAGTGGCAACGAAGCTTTCGGCTCAAGGATGTTATTCATCCTTCTTATTGCGTGACAGAGTAAGTAAGAATCGCATTTAGCGAAAAGGGATCGTGAAGTGCGAAGGAAGTTACTCCGAGCCAAGTTTCGTATTTGCTACATCACAAGGAGCCATCCTGCCCTTTCTTAGAGATGGTTGGGAAGGTGAGCATGGGGGGATGAGAGTAACATGGTACCGTCTGTTTCACTCTGACAAGTTCTGCTGCTAGGGCGTTTGCGGAAGCTTTCAGAGCTAATGTGCAACCTCAAGTGTTTGTCCAGAGAGACCGACAGATACACACAAGCGTTTATCCACCTGGAAATGTAGCGTTCCAAGCCAATTAGTGATTCTCTGTAGAACAGTGGTACGGTATATTAGTATTCTTGTAGTATCCAAGTAGTATTCTTGAACACATTCGTGGATCATTCAACTGTGTCAACATGATATTATGTTACTTGATTTACCATAAAGTAGCATATTGATGTTCCCTTTTGTTAAATACAATCGATTCCTTATTCAAATTAGCGTATATATTTTTACTCTTCACCATTAGGATAGTAGAATAGTTTCACATTAAATTGTTTGACACGCATAATATAAATTACAACATAAGCATGAAGTGATAGTTATGGATTCCACTGAAATTAATTACATGGCAGAAGAAACAAGACTGGAAAACATTTTTCTCACATAAAAACGTTGTTGTATCTATTTGCGCTAACAAACCATTAATTTGTTTTCCTTAATATGCCTCTCCATAATAACTGAATCTTGGCTAATCCGAACTGGTGTGATCGGTCAAGATTACGTATATAGGCTACAGTAGGCTATTATATTCAGGAAATTAATGAATGAAGTAATGAAGAGCAAGATGAAATGACATCTCGTTTGAAATGAGTACTCTTTTCAGAGCCATTTAAACTTTGTGAACACTACTGCAATATTGCATGAATATGAGAGTTGCTCTACAAACTCATGGTGGAATGATACATATCATTCCACCATGCTACAAAATAGTCTAGACTGCTCAAAGAAAGCGCTCTCTCGCGCTTTACATTCTCTCATTAATACATTCAATAATTACAGTAGTGAAATGTTTTTCAAACGTTTCTGTATGTGATGTGAAATTAGTTATAACATTACTGTCTATATTACGGTCTCATCTTTTGATAATTCTAATAAGTTTTTGCCGTTCTGTGAAATGAAAAAAATTAATGGGCTTTTTCGAATTTGCTTCAGTTTCTTCAATAAGCTTTCAAAGCTGAGAAAAGCATACAAAGATGATGTGAATGGAATAAACCGAATCGTAAAAATTCATTAAAAAGATTTTTTTGATAAAATGAAAGACGAATAACTCCCACATTTTCGAAACTTTTTCGAACCCATATTGATATCATTCAACTCGCGTGTCCAAAAGCTACACCGAACGAAGATAGGTCTCTGTTTCAAGAAGACAGTTTAGTATTTGTCTGTCTGTAACGCATTTAGGGCTGAAAGAGTGGACCAAATTCTAAGAAATTTTGCATGGATCTTCTTTCAAGGAATGTCCAGCGATGTATTGAGAGGATTTTCAAAATTAATGTTCTTGCATTTAAAGGATATTTTAAAAGAAAAATAGGTGTGCTTCTCTATAATTTTGAATCATATTCCAAGGTAGCCCTCGTGCCCTCTTATTCATCTGGTTGAGCCTTCATATGAATCAATTTTGTGTGAGAGAAAGAAATCAATTCTGATATTTCATTGTTGATGACTTTTAAGACCAAAGCAGAATTATGCAATAAAGAAAAATATGTTATCAAATTTTTATCAAAGATTACCTATTTTATTGCCATTACAGACAATAAACATAAAAATTTCTGGTTTTCAAATTTTTAACAAAATTCAATATTTTGACTTTTTTCAAGTAACGGTGCTCAATTGATAATACCATTTACTGTTTCGTCAATTGACTGATTTAATCATCTTTTTAAAAGCGTTTACTGTTTAAATGTATTAAAAGTTATTATGCTGTGCTATATGAATTTGAAGATTATACTATTGTATTGACAAGTGGAAATGATTTCCGGCTGCCTGAACTGTAAAGAGGTCATAAATTAACTTTTGTTGTTTCTCTTTTTCCTCGAATTTCTCACTCACTCCTATATGACAAACGTATTTCTAGAATGTTCGAGTAAATAGTAGAATGACCCATTAATTTCTGGAGACTTCTGAATAAACAGAAATCTTTTATAAAAGCGCTCTCCTCGTGAGCCGTGAGCCAGTTGTGATTCGAACGTTAATGTGACAAAGTGATAAACAACATAGTGGCAGTATATGCTCAGTTAAGTTGTTATTTGCTTTTCAAAACGTTGGTGACAGTGACTGTTTGTGTTGGCAGTATACGAATACACAATACAAAGTGCTATTGCTATTGCCTTACACTGACAGACTGTGCTATGTAAGTGTTCGGTTTATTTATCGAGTGTTTTTGAGCATTTCTTTTTACATCATTGAACAGTTCATTGAACAATTATCAATTAGTGATCGGCCTATTAACAGTCAGTATTAAGTCTTTTACAGAGATATAGTGATTCATTACTAGCTGAACGTTATTGATCCGTTTGTTTCTTAAAGGTTTTTCTTGTGTGATATAACTGATTAGTAATTTGGGTAAATAAAGTTCGAATGTTACTTTCCAGTTTTGCCAGCATTATTTGAGTGATAGAACCCGTAACACCATGTTTATCGAAATGTAAAGTTTCAACATTATCTTCTGTTTATTGAGAGACTATCCCGCTGGAAATGAAATTATTTTTGTATATGAGCGGACTTGAGATTGAAGCTCACCTTTGCTAACCGGACACATTATGTCTCCCGGTCGAATTGGTCACACCAGCCCTAGGGTTACCGAATGAACAAAATACTTATGTTGCAATGACCAATACAGCATATGCATGTATATAATTGAGTATAATAACAAGTTATTAAATAACAATAAATTATACAAATTTAATTAATATTGTTCGATAAATTCATTTATCCGACAAGTTAAATATGATATGATTTGATCAATCAGTTGTCTGGGAAAAAGAAACGCAGCCTTGGAGATATAATACTGAGTGACATTTTGTGGAAAAAAAAATATGGAATGGACTACGGAAATTGAATAAAGGGTTAGGTCTGATGATTTTGTTCAATTTTTCGATGATGATTATCATTGCTTTCATGGGAGCCTAACCAGAAACCGGTAAATGTTACCAATGACGTTTGAATGGTCTGCACAATTTTTAACGTCCATGAATTTGAATAGACCCATTAGACGCTACCGATAACATATACTGGCAAATGAAAAGCTGCCATGAACTCAACCATTGAGTACATCGAGTATTTTCCTCTGTTAAAACACCATTATTCTTGGGCGTGATGTCTACAGAACTACTAGTTTATTATAAAATTCGACTGTTTTCACGAATCAAAATACTATTCACTTTGTGGCAGTGAGGGTAGGCTACGAAATTTTCGGTATTTTTGTAGAGGCTTAAGAAAGGAGAAAAAGTAACTAAAGAAGGACTAACTGAGTAAAGTATGAGTAGGAGTTGTTTTGGAACATGCACCTATGTCTGAAACTTAAAACTCTTTCAACAAATCAAAGTTGTAATTTTGATTAGAATAAAGGCAAGTTAAGGAAAATGCTATTAGTAGATCTTGGAAAAATTAAAATATTATGACATATCTGAAGTCTAATGATCAACAAATATGAGTCCAACTCTTGACAATATTAATTTTATTACTGTTGACAAAATACGAACCTTCTGTTACTCTTTTTAATTAAAAGGTATGAGGAAATGTTCCACATTTTCAAGTTTTCCCTTAAGCAAAGTCATTTTTGCTTCATCAAAGATTCAAACTTGAGGTCATACTTTTCAATGGGATGAGATTAATTTTTATCTAGAAAATACTTTCATGGGGATTGACATTGGGTGTAGAAAGGTGTGGTAGTGGGGAAGGTGTGAATGATTGAACTAGAGCTCTTTCATTGAATGCTTCAATTACTTAGATTAATAATTGATTTATATACATAATATATATCTAATTGTTTTTGATTCATTTTGGAAGATGTTACAATTTTTATCAAATTACGAAATATTCACAAGATAATTAATTTTGAATTCCTTGCAATGACATAAATTATACCGAAGACCTCATCCCCAATTGAATTTGACAATTGCATTGAATTTGCAGTGAAATTCAATTTCAATGGAAATCGATGATTGCCACAACTCAAATATATGAGGGGAATCGAACCACGAATCTCCCAATTGCCTGTGGAGAAGCATTCATTTGAGAATGTAGGTACACTGGCAAGTGCAATCAATCTCAAGTTATTATAAACTCTTAAATCAGTCTCAAGTTTTTTGAACTGCAATATATCACATTATTAGTAAATAGAATAAAATTTCAGAGCTTATAATATAATTATGTTGAATGTCATTACAACTGACAGTCCTCATCATAAAGGCTGTGCGCACAGTTTTTGGTCATATTTTTTTTCATAGTCTCTTGTATTGAATATTATTAGGGCTTTGAAATGTTATCTATTGCTGAGAGAAGAGATTTTTTGTACATGTAGAAATTTTTCGAATTTTGGGGACAATTGATCTCACCTATGAGTGATTTGAAACTTTCGATAAATTTCCCATAACTAAAAGACACCTTGAAGAATAAAATGACAAATTTTCTATTTCAATCTAACAAAGATATTTCTCAAGATAATGTTTTGAAAAATTGATCTCTTACAGATTTTGTGAATTGTATTTTGAAAAAACTGACTGCTTAATTGGAGTAAAAATATGTTAATTTATTCCTTGAGGTGTCTTTTGGTTACAAAAAAAGTTAAACTCCCTCATATATGAGATCAATTGCCCCCAAAAACAAAAAAATTTTAACTTTGAATCCCCACATTTCACAAAAGAATTGATAATAAAACAGATAACATTTCAAAGCCCTAATTACATTTCAATACAATAAACTTCCGAAAAAATCATGAACAAAAATCCTGCGCACAGCCTAATGGATACACCGCTTTCGTCACATATATACGGAATTACATTTTAATAGAATATAATCCGTTTTTCAATCGAAGATTTCCTCATTTCTGAAACGATTAACAGAGCCATCAGCAGCTGTGTTAGATTCGAACAATCTTAGTCAAAGATTGCAATCTACGAGGGTTAAAAAATTCAGGCACTTACCACAATCCAAGTTTAATGGAAGAATGTTAGCCTACTATAGAAACTGTTTTTTCCAAGACCCCCCTCATAAAACATATAGAAGTTTTTCTAACAGCCACTTTGGGAGATAAAATAAG
Source organism: Conomelus anceps (assembly GCA_948455865.1). NCBI lineage: Eukaryota > Metazoa > Arthropoda > Insecta > Hemiptera > Delphacidae > Conomelus > Conomelus anceps. Next base: position 58,622,474 of record OX418217.1, on the reverse strand, counting down.
AGATTTTTGTGCGAAGAACCACAAGCTGAGTAGGCGAGTGGCGTGGTGTAGTGTGGGAGGGGGGTTTGAGAGGGGACAGGGTGAAGATTTACGATAGGAAAGGGCAAGTGGGTTGGTACGTCGCGATTTCTACTTCGTCGGATAGCGCCATTTACTTCTTACCACTTCGCAGACGTCGGAAACACAGTGTCGTCATGTTCTCCAGACAAGTCGCTTTCTTCTTCATCCATGCCGCACGACATTATACTCAAACAGAAAAACACACACACAATCACACGGGTGAACTCGCAAACTTGATGTAAGATATGGCGACACTCCCAAATTATAAAGATCCTAATGCTCTTGTCACCCTTTCAACGATACATCTCCACTCTGATCCCGGGTCATAACTTACGCCTCTTAACGCAAGCGACTTGAAGAACGGGAAAAATCTCTTGTTATCACTGAGTGAAAATAGTATGTTTTCATGAAGTGAGTTGCCAGATTTTCTTCTTGCAAAGTAGAACAAAGACTCTCTGCTAATTCATTAATGAATTATTTTTCTTTGTGTGCTCTGACATTTGATATTACTCTATCATTTTTATAACTCAGGTACATGCTATTGGAAAGGGAACAGTCTACTATGAAGACTACATTTGAATAAAGCTATCCAATCAAAGGGAGGAGAATAATTGTCAATAACAAGGAAGGAAGAGAAAGAGTTCATTTTCCAATCACTACACTTAGTTACAATTCAAATAATGCGGTTGATCGATTTTTTGGCGGGATTCGCCTGGAACTGAAGATCTACCATGGTTGTTTAGTTTAAACGATGAAGTGGAAATACTCATTGTATTCTCATACTCATTGGTAAATACTCATTGGTTCCCACAATAAAAGTTATACGTTCATTATGATTTGATGTGGCCAATCTTATTAATAGTATGGCACATTTGAATAATCTCCTCAGACTTGATTATAAAAAATCATGATAATTGGAATAATGATACGTTTATTAGAATAACTAGTAACACTAGGCCTACAAAGCCTACAGCCTTTAGCCTCTGTATGACAGTATCTATGGCCTATGGCCTATTGATCTCACTCCATTCACTGCAGTAAACATAATTAATTAACGTAGTGGAATGAATCAATCAAGTAATGAATAATTGTCTGTTTATTTTTCACATAACTAATACAGCCGTCAAGCATGGTTGTGTGAAAATTTTCCATGGGCTACTCGTCTCACACAATGAAAACTGAAATAGTACCTTATTCACGAATTCAATTTGATATGGAAGCCGTGAACAAACAGTACGATCATTGATTGTTTCAACAAAGATATTTTCGAAAATTTTGTTAGAGTAGATTGACGTTCACTGTTCACAGACAGCAGAAGTGTTTGAACGGTAATTAAGTTTGCACAGTCTGGTAGGTTCGATATATATACTCACGATCCAACTTGTTCATGTGTATGTGTGAGTTTGGAGTTGATAGAGCGATAAAGAGGACCTCGTTTAAAGACGTGATAATGGTGTTACTGTTTTGGGTGGTGGGTGTGGAGGAGGGGTGGAGACGACTGTGAGTTACGCGAAAATTCTGCCGCCCCTTTGTTTACATGGTATGAAGAGTGTCGGTGCCGCCGAGTTTGGGTTCTAGCTCGGAAGTAACAAAGTAAACAAATTAGTGGCGCTTGAAACCACGGCCGAATTGGATTAAAGCGAGCGGGGGCGATTCAGTGGGCTGTAGTCGTGCTATGGGTAGGGCGAGGTGGAGGGGTTCAAGAGGGTACAAGGGAGGAAGGAAGAGTCCAAAGACGAGTTTACCGCTAACGCGATTAGTGACTGGCGACACGCCGTCTGTCCTAAGAAACAAAATGCCTAGGAGGCGGCAGATACTAGCGAAAGTTTCATTGTTGGTGAACGTGTGAATACTACCGCTTCGCTCTCCATCATCACTAACACCCTTTAGCACTGAGTAGTCAGCGAGATGATGTTCCTCCTGCAAAGCCACCTGTTTCCTTCCAGTTACTTCCTCAGTGTAACAACATTATTCACTTCAACAGCACTTTAAACAAGACACGGAAGCAGTCTGCAAATTTATCACTGAGTTTCTCACTTTTTCGTCGTTTTCATCAGCAGCCACCATCCGTAGCTATTATCGCAATCAAAGCAGATGTTCCACTTGGAATACAGTCATAATATGATGAGGAACTGTTTCGTGGAGATGTCTGGAGTATTTTTCAAATGTCTCCCTTATAGTGTACGAGTATTGATCCATTTCTCAATGGAAAATTAAGATGAAATAATGATCACACGTTATAATACAAAGTATATTATAATACATTATTAAAACCTTCGTTCTCTCGAAGATCCATCTCTCATTGACTGACTATCTGGTTGATTTTAAAGAGTATCCACTTGAAGTAGTCTCAAATTATATTGAGTTTTTCTGTATCAAGTTTTCTTTCAAATGCATTCATTTCTAATAGGGTCTACTGTACTAATATGAACCATTTATTGATGATGAGTCGATAAAAAAAATAATAGACTAATAATAACATTTGAAGCCTCACCTTTCGACTTTTCATTTGGTAGTTTCTTGGTAATGGAGGATTATAAATTTCGAATAAGATTTTACTCCAACCCAAACCGATAAAATAAAAGTCAAACAGAATAAATATCTGGTGCGGTATAAGACAATGGCAATTTATATTATTTGTGAACGTGTAAAAACTACCGCTTCACTCTTCATCTCACTAAAACACTCCTTAGTGTAAGAAGACAGAGAGATGATGATAGCGATGCATTCATAGAGTATAGCTAAACTGCAGAGTATGCCACGTTAGCATACAAAGAGTATAAATGCTTTTATTGATAATTAATAGTTGAATTAAAAAGTGATATTTACTTCATTTTAAAGTAAATACTAAATGAATAATTAGAAGAAATTGTCACAACCACATTTATTAAAAAATATTGAGAAACTAGTTTCGGTTGTTCGGTTTAATCTCAATCAAACTCATGATTGATATTGATAATGGTATATGAGTTTGGTTGAGATTGATAATGGTATAACAACCGAAACTAGTTTCTCAATATCTTTTAATAAACGTGATTGTGACAATTTCTTCTAATTATTCATTATGGATACCTTCCACAATATCACCTTCGCCACTACAAAGAAAGTTAAATACTAAATCTGAAAAGAGTAGTAACCATTATCAAATGAAAAAATAATTGAAGAGCTGAGATTTTCTGTGAATCTGTTCGTTCATGTCACGTATGGTTTGATAGTAAGCATCTATTTTATGTGTATTCAGAAAACGTAAAGCAGCAGGTTGAAGGACTTTTAGAGTTTGTTCAATGTACGCCTAATTTACCTCTTTTTCAATGTTCGAGTTTTTTTATATTGATTCTCTCGTGAGATTGAAAAATCACGAGTGTATTAATTAGTGACAAATTTATTTATGTATCGAGAATAAATTATAACTAATATGATCATGCAACAGACTCAAGTCCAAAACTGCCAATATTCATCATTATTTATAATGATAATAATATCCAGATAAAATTTATATGAAGTCATAATAACACTAATGAAGAATATCTCATTTGAAAGTACACATTTCAGCATACAAAATATCTTCCATGCTCATATAGAAACTATATTCCAAAAAAGCATAGTATTTTAATTATTTGGCTAATTGAATCTGCTTCAAAATAGATTCCACTCAATAGTTTTATTTTGAAATTGAAATCGAAATTGCTTTATTTTTGCATTGAAATTGTACTTTACAATTATGACAATCGTCAAAAATTAAAATAACCAAAACTAACACAACAAAATTCAACAAATAACGAATACATGCAGTAAATATGTTGTCAAATATGAAAATATCATTACAAAGTCCTAATGTGTGTTTGTAATTCTCACTTAGATTAAAACAGCTATATTACAATAAATTAGGGTTTACAAAATGTAGTTTTGAATTGAATAAATAACCATCAACTTCAAATTTAAGCTTCACGTGTATTAGATGTACTCCTTCACTAAGTAAAAGCTCAATAACTATTTTTTAATTTCCACTTTTAATTTATTCTTGCTTGTCTTTATAGATTTTATTCTGTCCGGGAGCTTATTAAAAAATGTAATGCCTTGGTAGAAGGGATTTTTCTTGGCTATGGCTAAGTTGACACTAGGTAAATGATAGTTACTGGCTAATCTGGTTCTATAGTTATGAATAATGTTATCAGTGGGCAGAAGGCTATTATCAGTAGTACTGAGAATAGTCTGGTAACAAGATGGGAACGTAAGAATACCATATCCCTTGAAATATTCTCGACATGAATGATATCTTCTCAATTTCAACATACATCTGATTGCTTTTTTTGCAAAATAAGAATCTTTTTTGCATTTCTCTCAGACGAATTTCCCCACACTGTGATTCCATACCTCAAATGACACGCAAATAAAGCAAAATATACACATTTAAGTATGTTGATTTCAATCTTCCATAGTGGCATAGCATCCAATAGAGCATCCAATACTGACAATATATTAATAGTCCAACAAAAGCTGCAATGAAGATTGGGAGTGACATGCATTGCATGTTCATGGATGTGCACTGGAACACGTTTTCTCTTACAAGAGTTTAATTGTGCAGTATGTCTCAAGTTACAGATAATCGTTGCAAGAATATATGAAGCTTGAAGCCCACTTCAAAAGTGTTTAAGAAGTTGAAGTGGAAGAGGACGACCGGCTTTACTTCACAAACTGCGTTGGTGGTTTTGTGTGTTGTGTCCTGTGTGAGTGTGTGATTGTGTTTTATGTATGAATGTGTGGTGTAATGCTTGGGTACGCAACGGCCAATACAAGGCATACGCGCTAGCAACCCTCATTTGATTCAACAATGAGTCGTTAGGATGCCGAGAGCGTGTGAAACAAAACATTACATAGCGTTTCATTCCGGATGAGAAGTACTCTCACTCTTCTTAGTGCCTCTTTCATCTCCTTACTGCTTGAGTGCGCATTTGCCATAGTTGTTATCCTCACTCACTTCGAAAAAGGCTTTCTCGGCCAATCGCAAACTAGGAATTTCATCTATGCTTTCTAGGTTTTATCCTCAACATAATAGTATGCTACTTACAAGTACACCTGAAATAAGTATAAACTCCGTTGATGAAAGCAGTAATAGAAATTCATCCACTCGTAAATTCTAAGACCATATTGCTGTTTTGCATTCAAATTTCGATTTTCCGTTTGTAGAATTCAATGCTAGTTTTGACTTTACTTTCTACCTTGACAGAAATATATTTAGAAAATTATTTCCGAGTAATTATATTTTATAGAGCTAAATCATCTGTTGATCTCTGATCACTGGTTAAGTGTCAAGAATGGACGAATCCTTGTCCAAACTTCGCCATTTCATGTAATTGCATCACTAAGATTGTCATTACTGTAGTTAATATCATACAAACGAGATCATTGTACATAATTCTTTGCACTATTAAAAAAAGTATTTTGTGAGTTCTCTACAGTATATATCTATGTGATGTTGATAATTTTGTTTTTAACCATTCATATGCAAATTTGTAAATTTAATTGAATAAAGAAATCTAATCTAATCTCTCCAAATAAATTAACTCAATCATTGTTATGAATAAATACTGTAGCTCAGCAAAGTTTACACTGCTGGATGTAATATTTTGATACTTAATTTCATTAGTATCTCCATTGTAAATAATTTCCGATTAGAATGGAAAATGAAGTTTAAATAACAAGAAGCAAAATAACAGTAGGCCTATTCTTTAATATACGAGTTCATCTGCCTATATAATCAATACAGATTCCATGGTTATACCTCCTCGAACTATGATTGTGTTATATCTTTATTCACGGCTACGTTAAAAGGTATTCATAAGATGTTGGAGAGTGATGTCTATTATACAGCTTACTTTATTTCACATCTTATCAAACTAGTGAAGCTATTTTGATACAACTGTCACTTTCAGTACAGCAGTCTAGACCAATCAAAACTCATTATTTCTTCAAAACAATGTCGAAATTAATGAATATTATGCAAATGTTACATCAGCTGATTTGAGCATTTCGAGATCATAATAATAGTTTATCTACGACCATGTCATAATTTATACATTACAGTTTCACAATTGATGCCAAAACAGCTGTCTTTTCGAAATGCTTTTTGAAACCCGTTGTATAAAGAGCTCATTATAGTACAGGTTCTACATTATAACACGGGTTATGGACCAATCAGAAGCATTTATGATGGAATCAATATCGTAATTCAATATTGTGAAACTATCAGCTGATTTGATCAAACTGCTAACTAAGCTGCTAACCTAACAATCTACTATAACTTCTCGTATTTGAGATGAGAGGTTAGGTATCTCTGACAGTCACAGGTAAAATGAAATTGTTTTAATTAAATGTATACTAGTGGTCGTAGATAAAATAGTGTATGCAACGATTTTATTTGGCCATTAAAGCACTCGTGAGATGTTTATAACACTCACATTCGCTCGTGTTATAACTTACATCTAACTCGTGCTTTAATAAGGGTCAAAATAAAATCGTTGCATAAACTACTATTAAGGTTGATTCATACATATAGGACTGTGCGCCGACTGTGCTGCGACCGTGTCGTTTTGGATGGATACGCTAAAGCAGTCTTTCCATTTAAAATACACGGCGACAGTCTCAAGTGATTCACACATATAGGACTGTGCACCAACCGTGCGCATACTGTGTCGTGGCCGAGCTCTTTTAGAGTGATCTATCAAGGCCTGTGCACAGTCCTACATGTGTGAATCAACGTAGGGCGACGATAGGGCGACCAGCTCTAGCCAAGTGAAGCTTTGGGTGTTTCCGTAGAAAACATTCTGTTCTTTGAATAAAAACATTTAAAAATTAATGAAAAAATATATTATTTTTTTTGTGGATGAAGCACACGTAGGTCTGAGACCTGTGCGTGGGTAATGAGTTGGATGATGGTGATTGATGTGTTGGACCTACAGTTTTAGGTGGGTTCCGAACCACCGGGAAGTGATTTTACAGCAGAGAACAGTGTTTTTTTTTTGCTGCCCAATCTAATCGGTCACCGTTACGAACAGGACTTACGAGAACGCAGCTTATCTCTATCTGATTGAACAGATACATGCTACGGCTCGCGGCTATCACTTACGGAAATGAAAAATATATACATATAAAAACAAATTAAAAGCATTTGAAATGTATGCACATTGTCTATGCTTGAGGACGTCATCTCGGTACGTCTGAGTAAGCAATGCCCAACATGCATACTATGTGGGTTTTTAAGAACAGACCATGGGTTATCTACCTATAAAGAAACTTACAAACTCTCATTCTATGCATGTCTTGCATTACCTACTCAGACGTGTTATAGATTACAACCTCAAGTGTAGAGGCCAAGCAATGTGCATGTACTTTGAATGCATATCATATAATTTTTTTGAAGTATGTTTCATTCATTTTTAAAAATATTTCTTGTTTTTTAATTTTTGTATCTTCCTTTCTTCCTCTTGCAAAACAATTCATGCTGAATTCATCTCTGTGACTGGAGTAAAGTTCCACTGAAATTGCGTCATTTCAGAACAAAACGGTCGCAGCACAGTCAGCGCACAGTCCTATATGTGTGAATGATAGCGACACAGCACGGTCGATGCACGGTCGTAACACAGTCGGCGCACAGTCCTATATGTGTGAATCAACCTTTATGCAACTATTGTACCATGGCTGCCTTTGAGCAACGAATGAGATGTAAGTTGGAACACGAGCGAAGCGAGAGTGTTCTAAACATCTCACGAGTTGCTTTAAGACAGTCATAATACAATTGTTGCATACATTATTTTATCTCCGTCTACCAATAAATTGCATTTATTTCAACTTACCAATGAATGTAATAACTTTCCCAGAATGTAACATAGTGCATGATTGTTGCCGACATTACCAATTTGAAATCCAATCTGATTTCGAAATGTTTAAATCAGCTAATGTGACTATTGCATGTTAGCCATTTCGATACTGTTTTAGACTCCTGTATTGTAAAGTGACAATGATGTTAAAATTGCTTCATTATGACACTAGTTTGATAGGGCATTATAATAAACACTGAATTGGTCTCACTTTATAACCTCTTATTACTACTCTATAACGTAGCTGTAGAAAACTACTATTTTGATATGAATTACCAATATCAAATATAAAGATATACAATATGTATGATGTGAACATCATTATTAAATTAATGTGATAAATTGAAATAGATGAATCTGATCATTCTAATAGATACTTTTCCCATTATTAAGACGGTTATTTCATTAACTGTTTGTCCACTCACCAAGTCCCATAATATCATATAAAATGAACTATTATTTTGTGAATGGAATTATTATCGCATTGGGACTTATTCATGAATATGTCAACGGATATTAAACTCTATAGTCTTAGATGGAAGAAATTATTTGATGAAGATGAAAATGCATCAAGAATAGTTAAATGGAAATAGAATAGCAAAAGTTGAAATGGATGCAAGATTCATTGCGGCCGTTTAGTCAAAATCCAAAACACGACCTATAATAAAATAAATGGGGGAAGGAATTCGCATAGCAGTGAAGGGGTGAAAAGCCTCCAGATTGGTGTTATATGCGGGGGCGAGAAGGGGTGCAAGGCGCATTTGCCTGGTTCAGGGTTATAGGCGTATAGGCCGCGAATAAAGAGCCGCTGTAAGCGAGAATTAATAATCCAGGCAGCCGGAGAGAACTGCCGGAAGGATGGCGAAGCAAAGAGAGGCCTGGAGACCGAGCAAGACTGCTCCATTGTTGGTCCGTTATTAATAATCGTCTATGGAATTGTTATTAAAACTGAGCGAATAAAAGGCAAGATTAATATGAGTGACACCGGCACAACTACTTCCATAATAAATAACGCGGGTCCAACTTTTGTTCGGCTACTATTTCCGGTGGATTTGACTTATTTCACAAAAATTGAAAGGCGGTATAGGCGCACGAAAGGCTTGAATAAGCTTTTTATAACAAAATTAAAACATTACTTGAATGGAAACAGCAAATAAAATATAACAATGGTGTTTTAATTGTTTTTTATACTTTCCTGAGCAAATGTTTCAAACATAAAAAAGCATTTATTTATTTTCATTTTATCTAGTTTACTGAAAGTAGGTACCACTTATATCACGAGACATTGAAAATGGAAAGCTTTTGTTCATTTGATATAGTCAATATTACTAGGTTACAGAATAATTTATTGAATTCTGCAGAAGTCCCTGGGCACATTCGAGTTGCCAGATTCTTCTCACATTGTAGCCTTCGGTTACGATTTACGAAATTATAGCATAAATCACGCATAACAATTTTATTATTGTTGAGTGTTGTAAATCGAAAGTCATCAGAACATTTGATAGATCATTTATTTATTTTCTTGAAGAAGGAAAAATAATAATTATGTTATATATTCGACACACGTAGCGCATAATAATCAACATTCCACTTTGTCAATATCCGGGAAATTTTCAATTAAAATTCTGGCAAACGTCACCTTTGTGAGCACACAAATTTCCAGTGAGCACACAAATATTACAAAATATTGAACCTTCAACAGATGAATCTTTCCTTGTGAGTCTCCAGACCAACAAACTTGAGGAATTTCATTGGAAAACACGCTTTATCCTGATTATAGCATACATCCCATGCCGTGTCAATATTTGTTCTATAACGATACGGTGTTGTACGTCAGCTCGCAACGCCGGTGTATTGAAATAGAAATAGTTTCAGAGGCGGAGCTTTTGTGAAACGAAGACCAAACAAAGTTATAATTCGATGTTGATTCCGATAACTATTGTGTTTGCTTTGGCGCGCGTTTGCAGAACAAATCAAAACGTTTCGGTTTTTGTTTGATGGAAAAATCTACTAGAGAACGGATGTGTAGAGCGTGTGTTCGTCCGTCAGCCGTACATAAAGCTGTAAACAATACTTGTGCCCCACATCAATCAATGCGGCTGCTCAGGCAGCGCTCACCGCACATCACAGACCAGCATCTCCAACCACCCTCACAGCCTCTCTTCCCACGGAACCCTGCGCGTTTGAACTACAACTCCTGCACCTGTTCATGCACAAGAACGCGGTTTTCGTTCTGCGAAAACCAGGAATCCAGCTTCTCTATCTGTTTTGCGATTGCTGAATATTGCAAGATACCTAACCAACTCTTGAAAGACACCTCTGTATTAAGCAGGAATTGATATTTGTTTCCCAATTATTGCAATCGTTAGAGAAACATGAAGAATGATAGAGTTGAAATATAATAATAGAATGTCAATCAGGTTCATAAAAAATCATTCTTAAATTTCCAACTTTTAAACTCAGCATAGAAACTCAACTACTGCACTAATGATTTTACTATTGTTTACCAACATTTAATTTTTTATTTCAGTATTTAGGTTTTAAAGTGAAATGAATTAAAATTGAATTCTCTTCTAAACAGAATATAACTTTTCACCTCAAGTCTTCACAGCTGTTTTATTCCATACTTCATTTTTTCTTCAGATAAACAACAATTCATTTTGGAGCTAATGTTTACAAACATGGTTATTTCATTCCAGGTTTATCTTGTCTCATACCATTCACCTCTTAAACTTATAGAGGATTCATCTATCCGTGGTGGAAGGGTATCCTTGAGGGCGCTAATTTTTTTATACTCATTTTTCAGATAATATGGGCGTAACTTATTTTTTTGTTACTGTATGTAATGGCTATTCACAATGACTAGGCCTATACTACACAATAGTTGTATTTGGAGCTAGTAGTCCTTCTTTTATTCATATGGAGCATGTATTGAATGAGCTTCAGAGAAGAAAGTTTGGATAGCTTATTTGTTTGTGCTTGATCGTATGTCAGCCACTAAGTGAGTGGTAGTGACTGGATTTGAGACGGCGGACGCGTGTGACAGAAGCCAGAAGGCAAATCGGATCGAGTCTCCGTCGGTCGATAACGTCTGGCATTGTCAACGACGGAGTCAATATCGCGATATCAAGGGCATACCAGAAACTTTGCCCAGCCATTGTCGCTGCTAGACAATACTCACTCACTCTTTCTCATTCGCTCCTTCTCTCTCTCTCTCTCTCTCTCTCTCTCTCGCTCTCTCTCTATGCGCACCAACTTTGGTTTTATATTGCAGATGCCTGTTCCGACTTAGCCTACGGCTCGGCTTCCACGCTCTTCAACTGAAATCTCCAAACTTTTCCTCTCCAGTTTTTCATCAGAAAATCCTGGCCTAAAAAGTTCATCTGATTCACTCCTACAAGACTATACCGACATACTTTGCCTGAAATTCAGGCACATTACTGTCCTATTGTCTGCTAAAAAGCATATTCGGCTGGCATCAGTGAACAAGACTAGAACTAACTTAATGGAGTAGTTGTGGAAAGCAGAAGAAAATTAGCTAGAAAAAAGAGGCATGAATACTCCGTTTTTCAAATGCACCAGAATCTTGAAAGTCAAGAACCTCAAAGTTCAATCCTTTGAGTATATTAAATATACTGTAACATAATTTAAAGAATGAGAAAGACAATCATGATCAACCCAATTGAAGATAACGAATAAACAAACTAAAGAGTATCGCCAATAATTATAATTAGTGATATGTGAGCCCAATCTCTATGATTTTCAGCATAGTAAGCAGAAACAATGGTTTTAATAATTATTATAATTATAAGCTTGTGTTCAGGATGATAGTTGTTTTTAGAAATTCGTAAAAATGGTATTAGAGAGCATTCCATGTTTGAACGATTAACTGAAAATTCAGAGTATTGTGAACTTTTAAATTTTATGGATATTTTTGTGAAGGATGTTTGCAAAATTATATTCATCTATGTCCAATTGTTTGCTCCTCGTCCGTTATAAAAATGTGATCCGATTTTTCACTACATTTTCCCACTGCGAGTATTTTTTTATCCGCTTTTCCTGTGTTCATTCCAACATTACGATCGTACGGGTAGTGACTAATGTAAAACCTAATAAAGAAGTCTGATGTAAAATGCTCCATAAAACATGCACCTTTATAAAGCATGTTCGCCAAAGCTTGTTTCAACATTGTAGGCTAATGGGCTGAACGAGTACAGTGCACAGGCAATTTATGCTTCATTTATTTATCTGTTTCGAGTGAGATGAAAAAATTTCTTGAACAGTACAATGCTTTTTGTTGCAGCGCGTGTCCATGGCGCACGCATTGAGACGTATCTCATACGCCACATGTGAGCCGACACACTGCCAGTTCAGCTTCCTGGCGAGAGAACCCAAGGGCCACTTCAGTCTTCAGTACTGTCACTCGTTTGTCACTAAAAACGCTGAACAGGTAAGTTTCCTCACGCCCGGCCGGCTAAAGCTCTTTTCCCCTCTTAATAATTTATAACATTTGCTGTTCTACCACTGTCTACGTGCTATGTGTAATGTGTAATGGATGTCAGCTACCCTTTAACGCTTTTAGCCGATTGAATTAAAATATTGATGGGCTTATTGCGAGAATTTGCGAGTAGTTCTTAATTGCTCTCCTCCACAACAACTTTAACATAATATGATATGCATTATCGGTGTAATCATTAAGGAGGATCTTGAATGTATGCTGTTGCATAATTGATTTCACATCCAACTCATTACTTCGGAAAAATTATTATTTGGCAATCGACGAAGTCACTCCTAGGCTAATGAAGGACATTGAAGGATAATTTTTATGTATCATGTGAGACAATTGAAAAATAATTTTAATAAATAGTGTTTTTAGTGTTCCGTTTTGGGTGGAAAGTAATGCTGTCATTAAATTACCAAATGCTCAGAATATCTGTTCGTAATCAATACACCTGATACAAACAAGAGTTACAGCACATTTTTCTCAAATAGCGTTTGTGGTAGGCAAAGGCGTGCTTATTTTATGAACCAACCATAATTCCAGGCAGGAGTGTTATCCAAATTTATTGAACGTTTTAGGCTTACTTAAGCCACAAAAGTGAATCTAAAACTACCATCAGTTAGTTGGAATTTTTATGTAAAGTATCATCTCTTTTCCATTATTATGAATAGATTAGATTTTCTTGGACGTGATCCTCGCGAATATTTCCTTGTTTTCTGTTCTCTATGATCATTTTCATCGTTCAAACTGTGCAATAACATTCAATGTGCATTGAGAAACATAACAGACATCAGTTTTGTACATGGTAAGCCTGGCATTAGGAAATGAATAGCGGGCACATTTGATTGATGCCTTCAGCCAGGGGTTGAGTAGATGTTCAATTTCGTGCATAGCGTGACTTGGAGAGATGAAACCACCGGCCGCCGCCATCCTGCTGTCAGCGATGATAGAGAGGCTCAACGGAAAGAAAGTCGATAGAGTGAAAGGGTGGCTTGTCTGGCTAAATATTTGAATAACAAATACATAGGGGCTGAGAGCAAATTTTATTAAAATTCATAGGAAGCGGTCATGGAGCGAGATTTTTCAGATTGCGACTTAACAGGCTTTTACTCGCACAAAAGCAAACATTTTACATAGATTTCGTTTTTCTTTCTCCCTTTTTCTCCCTCTTGATCCTTCTAGCTCACCCCATCTCTCTTCGCATGAAAAGCTCTAGTGTGTGTCAACTCTGGCCGTGCTTTGTCAACAACTCTACTCAAACAGTGAGCAAGAATTTTAATAATCATAAAAATAATATAGTCAAAGGAGCCGAGTTTACTTTAAACATTAGCACCCAGCACTCGGTAAAGAAGAGGGTGTGAATATTTCCAAGTTCATGCTGCACATAACATAGTCTTATCTATAAATGTTTCAAAGACAGTACCACGTTTTGACTACTAAGTTAATTCTTGAAAATATTTGTTTAGTGTTTGAAGTTCATAAGGATTTCGTGAAATAGATGAGTGGAGCATGAGGGTTACCTCTGACCAAATGGAGCGCTGAAACTCTTTCAAAATAAATGTTATTTTTTTTTGTATACAGTATAATACATTTTCATATACTGTAAAACATATATATATGCATGGAAATGATAAATCTTATTATTATGAACATAATAAGAACTTCAACATTTTATAATGTAAATTATAATCATTTCTCATGATGAATTTGACATTATTAATGGATTTTCTGCCTTTATTGAGAAATAAAATGAAGTTATTGTAATCTTGGCTAAATACTTTATTTTGTTTTCAGCTAGAGATCAATGAATTAGCTATTCTCACATAGAGTTTTTAAATTTCAGAATTCACTTATAACCAGAATGAGTTAATAAATTAGTTGAATAAAAAATTCAATTACTATGGTATAGTTGGCCTGCTTCAGATAATCTTAATGCTCTTGAATCTCTTTAATTCGTTTCATGTTTGAAAAAAATAATATAAGATAGCCTATCACGTCATTCAATAGTTTAGTTTTATAATAAGTTCCTATCCGTGGTTCTTTACAGAGTTACCACCTTTTCAATAACGGTATCAGCCTATAAGTTCTTGAGAAAAAATCTAAAAGTATTATAAAAATTTGGATAAAGTGTGAATTAATGCTTTGTTCCGCTTTTTGGTTTAAAGTGGACACAGTAATATTATTGTAGTCATATCAGTAGTCTAAATTATTTAATGTTTCGAAGTGAACAGCAAACATTTTCCGTGCGATGCACAAGTTGCATATCTTGTTAGTTGCAGGCGCTCGCTAGCACCACTCACCAAAATTATTATTCTCGTCAAAGAAGACGTGTAACATTGAAATGCGATGATTTAATGATGAATCTCAACTGTTGAATGTTGAAAGTAAAAAGTGGAAAGTAAATATTATAGAGACAATATCCCATGATAGATTAATAATTTTACAATCTCTATACTTATGTTCAATGTTGTGCAGTGCAACAGATTTACAACCTCTTGTCTTGTTTAGAAAAGCCTGTAGTCCTTATCAAGTATTATTTTTTTCAAAGTACCATTTGTGTAGTGAAAAATTAAATTCATTTCCCCAACTAAATTTAACGCTCTATCAAAAGAGGTTAATCATCAATTATGAAAGATAATTATTGATTATGACCGATTTTAAACAGCAATGCAGTTCATATTCATTTATAGAGGAAACTTACACAACTATAAAAATTACTCAAGTATAAGTTTCGATGTAAATAGAAACACGCGCTCGGTGAGGTGACACAGGATGACTTTTTGTGGAACGCAGGAATGAGTTGTACCTAATCATTAATAAATCATTGCTTATTTGTGTAACTAAATGTATTTATGTTTTTCATTAGCTCGTTTTTTATTCGTCCCAGGTGAGTCCCAGACACCTGAGTCCCAGGTGTCAGAATCAATGGATACTGATTTTTATCTTTCTCCAGTTTCATTTTCCTCATCGATTGTCATAGAATCAGTCATTTCATTCAAACTGGCAGTCAAGAAAATGTTGATAGAGAAAAGCCTATACACAATCACAGAATTTTATTAACAAGAAAATAACATTATAACTTTATCAACAATTTAAAGTATTTTGATTTTATGATTTGAGCTTCTAATGTCGATTTTTAGTTTAGAACAAATCTAAACTGTAATAGTTAGTATTAATCTAGAAGTAACTAGTTATAGCAATTGACAAGTCACCAATCAAATGAGTATAACTCAGAATATGATGTATTGTGACAATGAATAAATAAATTAATAGAATATTATTTTATACTATTTCTGTCACTTTAATGATAATTAGAGCATGACTTTCGATGGAAAACCTTTCTAAGTAGGGGTATGATATGAAAAGATTATGATAATTCTTGATAATGGGGACAATTTTGTTTATGAGAGTAATTTTTTTTGTCAAAATTTGCTTTTCCGGAGAGTTTTGGCGCATTTTAGAACGGCCAGTTCCTTTCATGGCCAGTTCAAAGATCAATTCATTGCTCCCAAACTATTCCGTTGATGGCCAGGTTGTGCGAGTCGAATAATGATCATCAGTTATGCTGTGGTCGCGCGCTGGTGGTTTGCGTGATAAATTGACGGAATTGTTGCGATTTGTTGGCGAGTCTAGTGAACAGTGTAGGCAAGTAATTAGAGCAGCGAAAGAGCGAAGCTGTAAATTCAACAACAGTCTGGCAAGAGCGATCTGTTCAAAACTGCGTTTGAACGATGGAGAGGGTGGTCTTCAACTACTGTTAATGTGCAGTATAAATGTAGTGATGTTGCAAAAGCATGTAGTAAAGTGGGCAGGCATTTGAGCTGTGTCGTGGATGCACAGTCGCCACAAACTGTTCATTAACCAAATTGCAGTTAGCTGTGAACGTGAGCTTTTTACCTTGCTAAACTTGCCTTGCTCTGCGTCGGTTACCACCTCTCTAAATCACTCTACTCAACTTCCTGCTCGGCCGTTCCCTGTGTAACCAACCTCGGTAAAATGCAGTCTGCTAGATAATTGTGTCTTAATTTCATTCTAAGAAATTTATTGATTTATATAGGATCTATCAAAAATTGAGATTCCATGAGAGCTTTAAGTGCCTTATAAAAAAGTTTCTGATGTTGTGTGATTCTGAATATTGCGTCATAATAATGTAGTGGAAAATTTATGTTGATACTATGGCAGTGTAAACAGTATCGAGGTTTATTATTTGAAAACTCCTGTAATACTACCTAATTAGTGATAATTGGGCTATGAGAGACTCCTATTTACAATTAAAAAAAATACTAGGAATCTTTCATTTTTACAATTTACTGAAAATTAATATAATAGATTACTGCCTTCCTGAGATTTCTCGTCCAGCGTATTTAAATTGAATATCAAATTTATTCACGTTAAACATAGCGTATTTACATGTCCATTAACCTGTCAGCCATAGAGTCAAGTTCCAGCTAGGTCTGGCATTTCTCCGGACATGAATATTAACATCTATGTCTAACTACAAACTTCATGCTTCTCAAAGTTGTGAGGTTCTCCTTTTTCGCACACTTTTACTGCCTTTTATGCCTGTTAGTTTTGTGTTCTTAAACGTGCAAATAACTCATTTGAAATAGCAAAAAAGTAACTATCCATTCTTCTACTATAGGTTTCTGAATTGTGAAGTCCAGTGTAAACGGTATCGAGGTTCATTAATTGAAAACTCCTGTAATACCACCTAATAAGTAATAATTGCCAATTTAATCGATTAAATACAACCGAGAACAGGCTAGAGACTTAGAATCTAGTTTAGTAGTGTTATTCACACTAAAACTGCATAGAATATTTCTTATTTCACAAGTCTCAATTAGTAATAAAACCTTTATATATTAATAAATTAAGGATTGCTTTGCATTAAAAAGGACTTTCTATTTTTCTTTGGAATTCACGCCTCTCTTCTAAATACAGTATCTACATTCTACAATCCACTGCCGGTATTCTTCATAACTCTCATGTTATAAGCTTTGCTCTATTTTTTTATTTATTATTTTTTGTAGATTACGTCTTGTAGACTTCGATTAAGAGTATAAGACAAGCCATATATATCTTCTTTTAACATAAATTCAACATCTTCCTTTATTTGTATTCGAGCCAAGATTTAATGAAAATGGAATGTCTTATTCATGTGCCACATCTTACAAACATTTAAAAGTGTGTCTGTGCACGAAATAGGCTGATTAATTCAGATCGAGTAAATACTAGCTGATTGCTTGCGAAACCAATAAACGGGAGATTTCTTTGCAGTCTTTCCTCTGTTTTTGGCATGCTATTTTCCTCTTCTTGCCTCCAGTTGTCAACCACAAGAGCAGGTCAAGCGTGACGATGAACTGTTCAGAGAGATTTCCCAGCTGTCAAACTTTTTCTCCGTTTTCACAGCAGTTCCATTGCACGACAGCAGACTGCATATTAGCTTCGATCTTCTATCAGAATCCGTCAGATATTCACAGTACTGTAACGATAAACAATTTTATAAGAAGTGTATTTTATTGATCCGTCATCGCAATAACTTTCTTTTTTCCTCCCTCCTTTTCTTTTATTCTTTAAAGTGGTGGAAGCTTGTGTTTCCAGTACTCATCCTCTATCTATGCATACTCTTTTTATCACTCTACATCAACTGGACAAGTGTTGGCAAGAATGAACGAATTTTTGACCAAACTTCTTAATTTCATAAAATTGTATGACATTGTCATTACAGTTTTTCTATATTATATTTTTGTTTTATAATATCTTTACCGATGAGACCATTGTTCATGTTTCCAGACTATGTGAAAAATAGCATCGTCCAAGTCTAGTATATAATGCGAATTTAATAATTTTTTTATAGTCTCTCACATGCAAAATTTTTAAATCAACTTTTATAAAGAATCTAATTTAATCTCATACACTTCTCATTACACTATAACTTATTAACACTACACTATAATTCATTGATTGCTGTAGGAACAGTCGATGTTTTGTACAATAAAATACACAATCCCAATCAGTTTCCTTACTGATATTCACTTATTTATCCAGAATTACATAGTTGAGTACAACAGGCATAGCTCAAATAGCACTCATGGCACATTTATAACAAAACAAAATAAGAAGCACAAGGAAAATTTAAAAGTAAGTTCAGAGAAAAAACAATAATTTGAAAATTAACTAAACTGTATTACAAAAACTATAGATTAAACAATAAATGATCTATAACTTACATAGAAAATAGAAAAATCATAAATTCAAAGTTCTATACATGAAAAAATTAAAATAGAACCAACATATTTGGCTGTTGTTATATTTATATTTTTGTATTGCGTTTCTATTTATTGATGGCGTATTTCGTTGAAATAAAAATATATGGACATATCATTGAAAATCAATATTATTAATTACAAATATGAGGCTACTATAAACTAATCTGTCTACTTGATTGTTTAATGAACAAAATTGGTATACCTAAGTCTGCTCCTCGAAAGTGGAAAGTTAGATTTAAGATATGGTATTATACTTTCTCAATGGTTTACTTATGAAAAATCATTCTTTGTCTTTCCTCAATGATGGGTGCAATACACTACTGAAGGGTATAAAATTCTACAGCTTAGAGCTTTAGTGTCATACCATACAATGCAACATTGTTGTATCAATCTCCCTGCCTGGGAGGCGTTCGCTTGAACTAATGCTCGCTTATACTAACGATAAGTAGTAATAATTCTCCATGGATGTACTGTAGTTCTTTTTAAGAAAAGCTTCGATGATCGATAAAAACTCAAGCAGTAAAAAAAATGGTGCTGTATCCTTTAATTATCGGGTTTGATAGTCTTGTCAGCTTTGATTCCTTGACATTTTTTCTAAGTAACAAAGCTGTTGCTTTATCATGATTGGAAGAAGTCTGCACTAATTGCTTGCCGTCCTCGTTATGGACTAATAGAACGCCAACGTTAACGAAGGATGTTGCAAGGCGACATTCGTTAAATTATATCGAACAACAGCCTGCGGAGTGCAGAGACGTGACGTCACTTGAATTGCGTTCTTGAGTGCCATCCGCCTATCTACTGTATTCTATGAGGACCTTTCCACCGCTTTCTGCAAATAATTATAATCAATGTCAAGTAAATAATACTGTTGTTTTCTCACTCGAGTAAAACACAGGTCTTTTCCGATTCTCTTCTCATGAAACTTGGAGATCGATCTGTCGATGCAATACCCGATAACAATGTGACTTCGAAGCCCCGTATTGTTCCACGCGCTTTCGGAATTCTCTTAGTACGAAAAGCGTCGATCTGAATGGAGGACTTTGTTCGCTAATGGCTTTGGATTCTTGGCTCTATTGTTGCGAGTTCAGTTGAGTATTGCCCGGGTTTTTTCGAAGCGAGAATTTTCATCCGGTATGCTCTGGAGCTTTTGCAAACATATACCCGAACTCTTTTGTTCTAGACTCACAAATCTTCTGGATCGACTCCATTAATGCCACTGGGGCCCAACTGTCAATGCCAAAAGCTATACGGCAAGAAAATCTAATAAAATCATGCTGCATGGCATGATATTATTCAAATCTAGAAGAATCTCTAATAGAAGCTGCTTTCCATTTCAACAATGCAAAGAAACTAGATTATTTTTGTATTTGATATATATACAACTTTTGAAATGATATATTTGAACTTATAGAAATAAAATTTAACGCTAAAGCTATTTTCGCCAGAATCTCTCAGTCACCATTACTGAAACAATTTATCTCCATCCCACTCATTCGCAAACAATAATTGTTCTATTTTAATAACTAGCGGTTCACCGTACTTTGCAACGGGATTTTAGTTATAATAGCGGTACCCGGCGAATTCCCAAGAGCCTTGCACAAACCGCATCTTCCTAGCTTTCCTAAAATGATATTTTTTGTTTGGTTAAATTGCAATTAAAAAATTTTGTTTCTTTCTCACCAAAGAAATAATGGATGAGACATAAGCTGAGCCTTGATTCTCCAGTCATATGTTTCCTACATGACTGCAATGGTCCGACAACGCGGTACTCCCGTAAAGCTGCAGACAGCGTAAATAACGCCGCAAAGGGCCACCATTTGATTAAAGACTGTTTACTTCTATCAGCTGTTCCTTTAAGGTTAGATTTCTCTTTTTTGTGTCCTTCAGCGAGGACTTTTGAACTCCCAAACTTCACAGGAACCATTTCGGGACTATTCTACATCATGGTGTCTAAGAGTTTCATAAAAATCGCTTCAGCGGTTTCGGAGTTTACTGGGAACATGCATGCATAAATACATACATACACACATTGCCTTTTATAATATTCAAGAGATTTTTTTTTTTTTTTTTTTTTTTTTTTTTTTGAGGATGAAGCCCACATAGGTCTGAGACCTGTGCGTGGGTAATGAGTTGGATGATGGTGATTGATGAGTTGGACCTACAGTTTTAGGTGGGTTCCGAACCCATGATTTGCTTATCATGTTTGAGTTTTTGAAAAACTGTGAATCGCCCTTTCTATAGAATTTGAGATGAAGTATTGGGCTACCATATCATCTTTGAAAATGAGCATTGTTGTTGAGTCGCTGTATATGAAATCGTTGCATAAGAAATAGGAATATTCAGTTAGGAGTCAACAATTACCTGATCTTTTAACGGTTCTTAGGGCCGTATTTATGAACGTTTCTTATCAAAGAACGACTTGGATAAGTCTTACTTAGCGACAATAAGTCTTACTTACACTTATAGGCTCATGACGTGACAAGTCAGCGAGTAGCTGTAACACTAAAAGCCAACCCAGCTCTCTAAACAAAGACCTGACTCGTGATAAATAATTAAACATTAATAATTTACATAAAGCAACTCTAGTTTACACCAATATGAGAATTTACACTACATAAATGTTGCAGGGACAACTGAGTCGGCTTATAACCTTACTTTTCAGCTTGTAAAATCACCCAGTATAAGCAATGCTACAACTTAAGTTCGTATTTATGAACCTTATTTGAAGATCTTCTTAACTTAAAAGTCAAGTCGTGCTTAAAATCGGTATCTGAAATCCGTTCTTAGCCAAGATAGGTAGGTACAGAGCTGACTTGAAGCCGTTCTTAGATTGTTGTGTTGTATCATATTTTGGTATCATATTTTCTGTATCTATTTTTAGTATAGCATCGGCTCATAAAAATAAAATTATCATATTCAATTTCTGCACCATTGCAATGTTATTCACTGATCACTGTATATTTGACTTATTGAAACTATTTTTACTTCCTTTATATAAATTAATCGAATTATAACCTAAACATTTTTCTTTGCTCTAGGATAGAATTATTTTTCTATGAAATAGAATGGATGAAGTTGTTTGGTCTGTTGGCAGGTAGCGCTCACTACACTGCATCAAAATGTTCTAATTTTAAAAGTTTGAAAACATAAAATAATCATTTGGAAGTTATTGGTGTGGTAATAATTACGTAACAGTAACTGCAAATTTTCATGCAGTGCAATATCTTTATTTTTCTTGTATGTTATTTTTATGTTTATAGGTACCTGATAATATAACGCAATTTTAGGTTAGCTTGTGACCACATTCAATGTGATAGAGCCTTTCCAAGTCGTTCTTTAGTGAACGTAAGTCACGTTCATAAATACGGCCCTCAATCTCATGAATACTCACACTGCTAAGTGAAATATTAGCAACTGACAATTGGGGCTCTTAAAACAAATGATGGAAAAAAGCATGAAAATGAGTAGGTAGAAAAAAAAGATTGATAAAAACTCAGATGTATTGATTTCATTGAAAATATTGGTGGGAAACGCAAGGAAAAGAACGCCCTTCTACACTGCTGCATTCTGTCAACAGTACTTCCGGTTACATTGATAACGTGCACTTGTTGTTTTTCTATATTCGTCTCTCTTATGGCAAATGCGTTTCTGTTATGTCTGAGCATTTCCGAGATAACGCTTATCGGTTTTGATGGAGATAGAACTTTATGGAATAGATATTTCTAAAACAAACAAACTTATAAAACCGGTTGTGCATGTCAGCAGGAAGTTAGTTGTTATTCGGACATCAACACGTTCATATGTGATAATAGACATTCTTTCTTTGTTCATGGCAGTATATAATAGAGCTATTGCGATTCCACGTATCAAGTGTGATTGATAATAGCCCGTGATAGAAATTGTGCTTCATAAGTGCTTAGTTTATTATTGGGTGCTTAAAACTTTTATTATACATTTCTTATTTAGTCATTGAACAGTTTATTGGACACTTGGTATTTAATTATTGATCGGCCTATTGACAGTTGATTAATTCGTTATGTACACTGATTAGCTTGTAACATGAATATTCATTATTATTTGAACGTAATTGAACTTATTAAAGACGAATTCCCTTAAGTGCTATTAATTTGTACTGAAGACTTCCGCAATGGCGTATATTAACAACAGCATTGAATAACTAATGGAAATCGATATACAAGAATATCACTTATTCAAAAATATTAGTTATTCAATGCGGTTGTCAATATCTGCCATTGCAAAAGTCTTCAGTACAAATTAATAGCACTTGAGGGAATTCGAAATTTATAAATTCTGTTTTTGTATATTCTTGTTAGTTTGCTAAATTGTCGCAGTTACTTCAAACTAACTTGTGAGATACGAGCCGATATGGCCAAGTTTAAATCGAATGCTGCTATGCAGAAAGGTCAGTACAGACTAGTAGTTAAGGAGCCCGACTGGCGATTGGGAGGTCCGTGGTTCGGTTCCCGGTGATGACTGATATTTTTGTACAGTAGCATTCATTGATTACCATTAGTTATTCAATGCTGTTGTCAATATCCGCCATTTCGGAAGTCTTCAGTTTCTTTTTCACTTATAATTCACAATTAATAAGTGAATTATTAATTCACTTAAGGGAATTAATAAAATCTGTTTCTGTGTTTATGATAATTATTTGTCAGTTTGTTTAATTGTCAGTTACTTCAAATTAACTTGTTATTGAACTTTTTCTTTATTGATGTTCTTTTAATAATTAATTGTTAGTGTCGCTCGTGAGTTAATTGTATGAATAAAGTCTGAGTGTGAACTTCAGTGTTGTCAGCATTATTTTAGTGATAGAGCCGTAACAATATATTTAAAATCATGATTGGGGTATACTATTTACAATGAAATAGTGGATATAATTCAACTTTGAATCAAACAGATACAGATACAAATTCGAACAGATACATTTTTGATATGACAGATGACAATGTTTACGGTGATAAATTTGAGTAAATAACAAGCTTTGAGGGTTGCGTTTAGGACGCCATTAGGCAGCGCGTGTCCTGGCATCCTCAGTCAGGATCAGCGATTGTGTCTTAATCAGAGGAGACACAAGTACGCTGCACAGGCACAGGAAACATCCCACCCCTCACCTCACAACCGCCCAACCCTTCCCAAACCATCCGGTCCTTCTCCTCTTTCACCGAATATAAACAGATAATATCCGTGCAGATCCTTCCCACAACTTCCTTTTTGAAACCGCTAGACACAATATTTCTCCGGCTACGGATATAGCACAACGCAGACTGTGTTTACTCTCCCGAAGATCCTCTTTGAGCGACGAAACTACCGAAGCGACCAAATATAACGGGTTGATCATCCACCAGAACATCATCTTCACAACACTCGTGATCATATTTCAGAAGAGCAGCAATCGCTACAATAGAATTTCAGTTTGTACCACCCAAAGCGAATGAAAGTGAACAGGCAATATCAGGTCACTTTTTATTTAGCGAAATCATAAATTCCTAGTAGATTATTATAAATATAGCCCACATAATGAATAATTATGTTATGATATGGTTTGAATATATGCAATTTGTAAATACGTTCAATACGAAATATTCAACATATTATTTACAAATTGTTTCGGAACTCTCTACCAATACTAGGCAGTGTTTCTGGACCACTAACAAAAGTAAATATCGTAATGAAATTTTTCTAGAGGCCCCAGTTACTCACACAGCCGCCATTTTGTTTTTTCACACATTATTTTTTATTGGAACACCATTGAACGTATAATTTTGAAATTTTGCATACAGCTTTATAACAATTGAAACAATGTTAAAAAAATTAATCAAAATTTTCCGATATTAAAAAACAAATTGGCGGCCATTTAAAATCTTTGATAGGATTGAATTAGGCCTAATAATGGCTAATGGTATCAAAATTTGACTGGAATAACTTTTTTTATACAAGGTGTCCCACTAGTAACCCGAAAAACTTATAAGGTGCTTTCTTCTCATCAAAATAATGCAAAAGGTTTACGCTAGCTAAAATGTTTCGCTAGCCGTAACTCCATTACAAAGCATTTCCGGACATATGTTTATATAAACTTTTTTAATTATTTTGATGAGAAGAAACCACCTTAGAAGTTTGTCGGGTTACTCGTGGGACACTCTGTATATTGTTATTGCAAATCTAACAATACCTCATTTTTCAAGATTGGTCAACAATTAACAGAAATATGCTACTTTTTAGGGTGTGCGGTGGTTGCAGTTTTACGAACAAGCAAGGAATAACTAACAAACAAAGAATAAATGGAAGTTTGTTTACCATAGATAATTACAAACAATAAATAACCATGAGAATGCAATGCAATTGACTTGCAATGCCTTGCAATGACAGTTTAAAGAACTGCAAACCGCTTCCAACCAACGCACACCTTAAAAATTAGCATATCTCAGTTAATTATTGGCCAATATTGAAAAATGAGGTATCTTTAGATTTGTAATAAAAATATCTAGAAAAAATTATTTCAGTCAAATTTTGATACCATTAGTCATAATTAATTTAATCCTGTTCAAAGATTTTAAATGGCCGCCATTTTGTTTTTTAATGTCAGAAAATTTTGATTAATTTTTTTAGATTCTCTTAATTGTTATAAAGCTGTATGCAAAATTTCAAAATTATACGTTCAATGGTGTTCGAATAAGAAAATAACGTGTGAAAAAAACAAAATGGCGGCTGTGTGAGTAACTGGGGAAAATTATTTACTGAAAATTTTCATTACGATATTTACTTTTGTTAGTGGTCCAGAAACACTGCCTAGAAGTATTGGTAGAGAGTTCCAAAACACCCTGTATATTATGCTGATTGATGATAGGTATAGATTAAAAACTTATAAATGTGATTCATTTGTTAATTATTTTTTGAGTAATCCATACCAAGAGTAATCTGAAATTGGGTTTTCAACATTTAAAAACAGCCAATGTCCAAAGTTCTACGGTTTTCTGATGTTTTCAACGAAATACTACTCCAGGATGAATTATTATGCATTATACTAATTAATTTACTCCCTAATTTATTAGGACTATTCATTCAAATCAAACGCATATCATCAATGCACACGTTTCTTGAAATTTAAAATTATTGAAGAAAATTTGAATCCTTCAATTTCCATAGAACACTCTTTTCTTTCGTGGTTTTAAATTTGCTTTTCAATGATACTCATCAAACCTCATAATGTTGTTATAAATTACAGTAAATCAAATTTGATAATGAAATAAATTATTTTTATCCCTTCTTTCTTAGGATGTTTTTCTACTGATCTGTTGAACATAATAATATCGTGTCATATCAGAGTTTCCAGGTCGCACCAAAAAAGTTGGTATTGCTACCAACAGGCTAAAAATTATTTCATTTTTTTCATATTTCGTAGCTGGAGAGTGAGTTGAAGAAACAACTTGGAAAAAACTGTTGGTCGAAAGTACTTTCAATCTAAATACAGGGATGTACGAATACTCTTAGCCGGTGTCCTATGAAAATTCTCAACTCGTCGCATTAAAGATTCAAAACAGAATCCATTTAGGGAATGATAACTTATTCAGGTGCCGTTCCGCGTTGCAAAATTCAGTCGCTGTTCATTGTGTCATTAAATTCAACTTTTTCGATTAATTTCTTTCAAAATATGGACCATGAATAATAAATTGCCTGCAAGACATGACAAAGCTGAAGACTTGCCAGCCAGTTTCTGGAGAACTTAAAAAATATTTGAAGTAGAAAGCTTTCAAAATCGCATCTCTCATCCTGATTTCAGTCACACGTACTCAGTCTAATCAGTATTCTATTTCTGTTAGAGTATTTGTGAATGCAAATTATTTCTGCTGCTTTTGTTCATTTATCATCAGTGGATGGAATAATCTGAGTGAGTTCAAGGAAATTCAACTATCACATTTTGCCTATCAGGAATCAGGAAATTGCAAACCCACTTTAGTGTACACAAACAATATTGCAGTGATTATTCATATGAAAATTATTCATGAAGAAGGATGAGGGTTGAAAGAAATAACGCCTGTATTTATAGGCTATATTTTTTATGCGATTATCGTTTAACTAAGGACCACGAGGTATCATCATCATGTCGTTATCAGACAGCTCCGTTACTGGCGACTTTCCTTTTTTTAGCCCAAAAAGCCTTCACCGTAACTGACGTTGCTCTTTTATGCTCCTCAGTCCCAGTGTAGCCACTTTTTCTATCATGTTTCCAGAAACTAGCACACTGCTCCAAAGGCTTCAACATGTCATGACGAAGCTGAAGACTTGCCAGCCAGTTTCTGGAGAACTTAAAAGATATTTCAAGTAGAAAGCTTTCAAAATCTGTATCATATATCTTATGTATCCTACAATCTATCCTATAATTTGTATCCTGATACTGTATTCTGATACTGTATCCTAATAGTAGTTTATGCAACGATTGTATTATGTTCTAAACATGTTCTAAACATCTCACGAGCTGCTTTAAGGTGAAATACGTTGTATTAATCATCTAATATTTATTTAGATGAACCTGATCAGGAAATTAAAGTATGAAATACTCACTGGAATTACCATAATAGGAAACACTGATTTAAGCTGCTTGCTATTTGCCAAGACCTGATAATTCTGCAAAAGAGTGAGAATGACTTGTAGAGAGCACTCTATGAGCTATTCAATCTGTGTCAGGATTCAATCTTTGAAAGTTGACAGTTTCAATAAAAAAGACAAGGTTGATAGAATTCAAAGGGAAGGAACCAAAAAGGAGCAAAATAGTCTTGAATAATTGTATTTTAGAGCAGGCATCACAATTGAATTACTTAGGTTGTGATATTTCTTATATTGAAGAGAAAGATATTTATTATGAGCAATAAGATACAACGTTTTCAAAGCATATGTGGAACCATCCACAGAACTCTCAAAAATGATGCCAGCCAGAGTCAAGAATAGTATATAGGTTACCTATATAGGAAATAACCTATATACTAACCTTGAGCCAGAGAAGCCTACCAGTCTGAAATTTTATAAAACCTTGACAGTGCCGGTTTTTCTTTATGAATGTGAAATGTGGGTGTTTTCCAAGCAAGTTGAAAGTAGGTTACATGAATCCGAGAGATTTCTCCGGAAGACCTACAGTTTGTTGTAGTGGAGAAGATCGTTTCAGGAATAAGAAGAAGATAGCTTAGCATCTTCTCTATAAATGGAAGGGGTTACTGATAAAAGCGAACACGACTAGAAGCGAACAGAGACATTAGCGTACAGAAGTCAGGAGTGACAGTTGATGAGGGTCAAAGCAGGTAGATAATTTAACAGCATGGCATAGCGGACAAAAGCGTACAACTTTCAATTCTGATAACAACGACCGTCCTTGACAAGATTCAGATATTTTTTGTTTATCCAATAATTCAAAATGTTATGGCTATCAACAGACTTTCAATTATTGCTTTGTTTGTTGAAGATAAATCATTATCTGAATTTTGATTCAGAACCAGATTTCCATCACACTTTTCCAGGCTTTGGACTAGCAAAATTATAAACGGAGAGATCCTACGATAGTTGTGGCATGTTTAAAATCAACATATTACTTCGAATTTTCTATCTTTTTTCAATTTTTTTAAAATTATATTTAGGCTACAGTGTTATTTAATTTTCTTAGTTGTTATATTCATTTTTTAACAGTTTTGAAGTTATTTACAATACTTACACATTTAAAGTTATATTCAATAGCTCACAAAATCTTTCAAAGAAAAGATTCAAAATGTTTGTGTGTGAGAGAGAGTTTTCTGACAAGAAAAAATATTTTAATTTTCTAGGTACAGTTGAACAGTTTTTAAATTCTCATATCATGCATAACGTATTTATTTTTTCTTTTCTTTTCGCCCATATTCAATTCCAGTGTCATAGTACTGGAGACTTCGGCTTCTTTCTTCAGGCAATCAATGAATCATTCACTCTAGGGTGGGGGATCAAGAGTTAGTGATTCAGTTTTCGATGCCAACATTCTACAGCTTCTACAACCTTCTATTTGTTGTGCGATGTCTTCGTTAATGGTGTGATCACAAGGATCCAGAAAGCTCAGTATTCTCCAACCATTGACCTACGAAGTAATCTCAAATTAATTGAAGTTTCTCATTTTGTGGAGCCTGACTGAATTATAACAAAACCTTCTCCCACATCTTCAGGTTTCAAAAACGCTAGAGATGCACGCATTTTGACGGCGAGTCGAATCTCTTCATTTGTTCTGTAGTCTACGACTGTCAAGCCAAGTTCTTGCACCTTTCGCCACAAGCATTTTTTAAAGTGGAAAAAACATCCCTTGACTTCCGCTTCAGGCAAAACATCTCGGATCGCCGATATTGTGGCAGCCTCAAACTCTACGTTATTAATTTCGGAGTCCAGTCTGGAGCGGCTTCACGTATGAGGCAAAAAATTCTCATATACCTGTAAACCATGAAAATATTAATGGGAGCACCTTGGTTCCATTATGACTACTGGCAAAGTCTCGAGTATCGAGTATATTTGGCAAAACTGTTTGCTGCAGCTCTTGAACGTCCCATCCATAAAAAAAGGTTTTGCTAGTTTTCAATGCTTCTCGGCATTTCTCATCAATATTCTAGGGCCCGTGGTGTCATCCTTCAGAAGAAAACTGCTTCCTTCTTGCTTTTTAGAAGATTTTGGAGTTAGGATTTTATTAGTAATAATCAAAAAATATCATCATAAATGTCATGAAGTCATCACAATTTTTTGTAAATTTTTCATATGAAGAAAGGGTTCTAGTAACTTATGGAAAACGAATAAAAATTGAAGAATCAGGGTTTCCTTATGTTTTTTAATAACAACATTCAATACTTGATAAAACATGCAATATTGTCAGTTTCAATTTCTTATATTATTCCTAGTGCAATCTAACAGATAATCACACACCGTCCTATCAAAAATGTTGTACGCTTTTGTCTGCTATACTGAAAAAATTATCTACCTGCGTTGACCCTCATCAACCCTGACGCTAATGTTCGCTTTTAGTCATGTATGCTTTTGACCAGCTACCTTTGAAAGCAGACTGAAATGGTATGAGCACATAAACAGAATGAGGGAAGACCGAATACTGAAGCAAATGTTGAGCTACAACCCAGAGGGAAAAAGTGAGATTTTCTTGGACGTCCAAGAAAAAGATTGATTGATATGAGGTTCGGAACAGGCAGAAGAAGAAGAATACAATCACTGTAGATAATTTTATCTTCGACCTTCAATAAATTAGGTTTAATTCATCTTACAAATGCATCAAATAACTTCTGACTTCTGACTCTAAAAGGGATAATAGTGTTAAAATAGGTTCATTATACAACTAGTTTGATAATCCATGGAATAAAGTAAACTGTGTTGACATCGCTTTCGAACCTCTTATAACTTAGCCGTATATAAAATTGATATTTTATACTCGAGATGACGCTTTCTCACATACTCAAAATTGAATGTTCATATTTCATAGTCAAATTGAGAAGTTTTGTTGCTGTATTTCTCATCTCACTAATTTTTCTCCGCAATATCAGTATTCAGCTAATAATAGGATACTGTACTAAGATACTACGAACTACGAAGAAATTGAGATACTTACCACAAATTTCCCCGTCTTCTCAGTTATTTTTCTATGAGGACAGTGATAATATGAAAGTAGGACATAAAAAAACTCTGTAAAATGCATTTTATCGAAACTCGCTATCACAATAGATAGAGTGAACATCACAAAACAAAACTAATGAAAATACTTATGCTATTCTCAACTGATAAAAGTTGTTTGTTACTTTTCTTTCAAATGCAAGCTGGGCTTGAGGGAGTAGGATAATAACATTACTGAATCGAAACTCTCCAAGTATTTTCATATGCAATTCTAACGTGGTTCCGTACAAAAGATTTCCTTTACTGTCTCGGGAATTGAAACAGTTTGTTGGAGACTTGTCGCACTACTTCTCTTAGCTCTTCTTTTTAAACTTCCTATCAGTAAGAAGTGAGTGGGAGTAGAGAATTCGAAGGAAGAGAGTGTAGGAATGGAATGCACCCTTTTTATGCTCAGCAAAACTGGATGGAATTAAATGTTTTATCTATGTAGTAATGTTTGTAATGTTCATCTATGTAATGTTTACCAATGCAGAGAAAACTAGATCGTCAAAGATCGTATACAGAAGAAATACGGAAATCTTGTTGCATGGAAAAAAGACTGTCTAATTTCCATTACAGCTACAAAACAATTATCCAGAAAACACGTATCATCTGTTTTCCTATTCTACATACTGTGAAGCATATTTACAATGCAGTTTGCAACTTTTTAATTTCGTTATTCATTGTTTGAAACAAAAACTAAAAAAATAGAAAACAAGCTATAGGAAAGTTCAGTTTGGAATGTTTGCAACATTCTTCAAAAGTTGCAAACATTTATGTTGCAGACTGCTGAATTGGACAATATTTACAAATCAGAACGTAAATTATAAATATCCCAATCCCATATGCTATACATAAAAATATCATTGAATAGACCCGTAGTTATTCAGCATGTTGCATAGAATCCTTTCAATTGTTTTCATATATTTTCTATTTCAATTGCTATCTCAGCATTTTATTAATTGGTGCATTACATAGGGTCTATAATCAAGAAGCCAAAATAGTATTAAATGCACCAAATGAAAATATTGGAAATCGCCTTCAACCATGATTGAATCATCATAAATTGAATAAATGATCACTTCTCACTCATAGCTATTAATGTTGCTTTCATCAATTCCCCCCCCCCCCCCACCCATTAGTAAATTTCCTTAGAACTTGCGCCGTTAAAAGGAACACAAATTTTCAATTGTCAGTTTTATCCCATCTCTCTTCAAAAGTAACGACGCTTGTCCGACGATACATGCATTTTTTTCAGCTCATATATGTATTTCATGAGTTGACTTGAAAACAAAAAATGCCATTTGTTTCTTTACAGTTTAGAGTCAATTTTTTTAAATTTTAAAGTTTATCTTGTATAAACTTATATAGCGTACATAATGAGAATGAGCATACGTTGTCAATGAAAATACTTGGAAAGTAAAAAACTTTAGTCGTTGAATAATATCGGTAGGCGATGCTTTGTTTCGCAACTCTTATCGGCTCTGTTCCTCTCCAACGAGCCAGAACACTCATCGCAGACAGACACGCGCGCATCCATTGTGCACCAACACAGTCACTGACACGTGATAAGCTGCACGTTTCAAATACTCTTCGGCATCAAATGTGAAAACGAGCATTCTCACGGTTTGCCTGATAAAGTTTGCTTTTATAAAGGATTGAAATAGCCTTGATCTTGTTCATCAAAAATCTTTGATTGTTCATTTATTGTTTTGATTCATATCAAGACCTAAACAACCATTACTTAATTTTCGAATGCAGTCTGTTTTCCCTCCCGTCATCCACTATCTCAACACTCCTTTCACTATGCCCCCTCGTCTTTCTTTGATAAACTTTCAGCAATTTTAAGACAAAATTTCTAAACCATTTATTAGTTCTACATTGGCTGCAGTAGAGCTCTATCTTCTCTCCTAGCTACTTTAGTAGTACTTCTCTATTACTATTTTTTCTATACATTCAGTCGATGAATTGATCCTCTTCACCCTTCTTCAAATTCACAATTCTAGAACCTGTAATTCTATTTTTGCTGTTTCTTGTCTATATTGAGCCAAATTACAGACAAAGAATTTCATAAACCATTTCCATACTCTATGCTCCCTCTTCCGTCTTTATTGTTCGCTAATGAAACGATTTCAATAAAACAGTCAATAAACAACCAATAAACTTATGAGATCTAAATTTATAAATAAGGCAAATATTAATAACTGTTTAAACCAATAACTGTTTTTTATTCCTCACTATTATCATTTCATTCGTCTCTAACCTTGCAATCCATAACATTTTACATGCTGTTCTTGATTCCACTAGCTTTCCTATTTATATAATATTTAATAATTATGTCTCATTATTATTATAATATTTAATGCTACAATAATTTAAGTATATTCAGCATACGTAGACAGTGAAAATAGTTCGAATTTTATTAATATAGAAGATATGTTTCATTACCATAATATACAATGCTTAATATCAATGCTCTGCTATTGATTGGTTGAATAATTTATTATTAAATTACTACATGAATAGGGGTAATTTAAACTGTATATTGATAGGGGTAAGGAGAAGATATCAGCTTCTACAAGTCTTTTCTTACCCAAGTTACTTTAGATAACACAAGAGCTAAAACAAGCCGTGTTGAGCTGCTTGTTCTCAAAATCACGTATCCTGTTACTCACCCCTGTGACTTGAAAAGCGTCAGCTGATAACTGGTAACTGTCGGAAGGTATTGTTCCGGTCTGCTATCTGCGAATCCGTTCCTGAGCATCCTCATCGTAAACGAGTTACTGGAGGTGTCTGCTCGACATACCTTTCTTACACCCTATTAAGTTATCTCCAACCATACCAGCAAACGTTGTTGAATCAATCAGTGAACTGTGTTCATTTCAATGTTATCCGACATGAGATTGAAGTAAGATTTTAAATTAAGCTTCTCTATCAAATGCAGTAGAACTGAAAGAAAAATTTATACGTGACAAGAGCAAAACAAATCATCTACATAAATTAAGAATCTAATAGCCTGATCTACTTATAGAAAAAGTCAAGTGATGATTCAGAGCTTTGAAGCATTTTTGAACTAATAAGATGATTTGACAAAGCCCAAAAGGTGAATGCTAACATTCTATCAAATTATAATGAGGTATAGATAGAGTGCTGAACTGGATCTCTTTATGTAACTCTATAACTCTTTCAGAGTCACGTGTTGGAAGACATGCATCATGGTATCAAGCTGAACGGTTGGATCGTGTAACAAACAGAAGTGAATGTGATAAGAGCAACGAGGTTAATGATTGGGCGCCAAAATATGATATGAATATGGAAATTTGAGGGCAAAAGTGAACTGGAGCCACGAATAGCAGCAGTAGCATCAACCTACGCTACCTAATTCATTAGGAAAGCTGGCCGAGTGAAGCCTGAAAGGATTAGTTGGGGCTGAGGGCATTACGGGAAGACGAATGGAGCAGAAAAACTAGTGCAGGTGGTCCATTGAGCAAATCCGGTAATGCCGTCTCACAAAATGAATTTGGCTTTCGCGCCCAAACTTTGCTAAGCCCCGAACTTCGAGGATGAATGTCTACATGAGTAATACGGCAAGATACAGAGCTTCTGCTAGGGCTTCGCTGGCTCTGATCCCACTGCTTTGTGGTGTCACTTGTTGGAGCCTGTGCTTCGAAATACATTTGGCTGACAGCAGTTAATTACGTTGTTTCAAATGACTTGCAATATTTGGCGTCAACCCTGTTCACAAAGTTATGAGACGCCCAAGCCCCCTTGATTACATAGATCAGTTATGCAAGTTTAATCCTGGATTAGTACTTCTCTTTCCAACTCGATTGGCTTCAACAGACGTGGTCTGTTCGTGAATTTTTTTATTTATTTTTTTGTAACAAATCGTCAGCAAGAATCGTGAAGCAATTG
This sequence comes from Conomelus anceps, assembly GCA_948455865.1. Taxonomy (NCBI): domain Eukaryota; kingdom Metazoa; phylum Arthropoda; class Insecta; order Hemiptera; family Delphacidae; genus Conomelus; species Conomelus anceps. The sequence goes on along the minus strand of OX418217.1, from coordinate 58,588,179 downwards.
ATGAGGATGAAAAAACTGTTTTGTTTTTTATAAACGTATCTTAATCGCAAAGTTAAAATGAAAAAGGCAAACTTGTAGACTCTACTGTCTTCAATATAATCTATACATTCCCTACGCCATAGGCTTCAAATACTCTACATTGGTACTATCTTCAGTTGTGTCGGCCCAAATCCTTGATATTAGAGTTCACTTTATTATCATTTCAAGGTACTGCAATATCTCACTTTAGAGTTAGAACTTGACAAACTAGAAAGAGTTTAGAATGAATGATTAACAGCTTTTATTAAGGACGAAGTTAGAGCCCAAAGTCCTCTGTACCACTCAACCATATTATTACAAGTAAATAAAACAAGAAGGAGGAAAAATGTTAAGAATTATTGTAAACCCACTTATTCCTATAAATAATCAATTTAAATGACTGTAACTGTCACCACATGACTATTTAGCTTGGTACTCGGAGGACAATATTTTTTCACGATGGAAGGAAACTATGAAAAGGGCTATCAATGATGAAAACTCAGTGACTAAATTTAAAGTAAACTTTAGTGGTTAAACTAAATTTCCAAAAACCATAACAATAAATTGGAGATACTTGATCTAAACGCATTCAATACATATTTAGATGGTGACACTTCTTTTGCTACAACAGAACTGTTTAATTTTATCCAGTTTTGAATAGACTCTAATAAATAATCACTTTTCAAACACTTTAAGCTAGCTCTAGCTTTATTAAATCAGCTCTATTGTCGAAGCTATTTAAGAAGTTCTCATTTTCATAAGAATACTTTCACTATCATAAGACCTTTTTGAATATATATAGTTTTTTGTAAAACATTTAGACTATTCTCTTTCTTTAGTCTAGATCATGCAAGTAGACAAGTAGAGTGTAGAGATGAGTCTGTAGTTAGGCCTACTGGTACTGTTAGGCAAGTAAAGGTAATAGGCGTGCGTAGAGTGTAGAGATATGGTTGACTGGTTGTCATTCGTCCTACACGAAATATCGTCTTACAAGTATGTCATGGTTTTGTATACCCTGTATCAAAGATTGAAGAGAGAAAGTTTCTCTTCACAAATATTTTATTGTGGCAATAAAACAGCAGTACGAATAGATGAAGATTTTATCGCAGGAATGTGGTAGCTTGTAGATTGAGATTGAGTTGGTGAGTGAGAGAGGAGCTTCGTGGGTGTCAATCTTTTCTCCCGAACTGTCGAATTATTTACAGTTCAATTTTCTTTTTCAAGTGAGAGCAATATATCGCGAAACCTTATTTCAGCTCACGCTTACTTTTCTTGTTCCTGGAGCATTGCCTGTTTTCATTTCTAGCTGGAGATGTATTTTGAGAAATATCGAAAACAAAACGGAGAAGAAGCGATATTTATTCAGTTCTTAATTTGACGCAGCTTAATTACATTCCCGAAAGCACGGTTGAAGAGTGGGAACGATTTTCATTTGCAGCTGCTACCATATTCAATTAATGTTACGCGAGAACTTGGAAGCGATAACCGAGAGTAAAGTAGTTAGTAATTCTCGCATGCTTTCTTGCAAAGTGTACCTTCAACCTTATGCATTTGTTATGCCTTTTAACTTTGAATTCTGCACGGTAAGTTAATAAGACATGAATTCGAAAAGTAATCTTGTAATATTGAATCGCATAAGATACCTGATTAAAGGTTTACCCGAGTTAGATCTCAAGCCACTTTCAAATTAGTGCCTAAAGGTAGTGGTGGGCTTCTCTTGCTTCAGACATTCTGTGCTCTTGTGCTGAGTGAACCTTGGCTCGGTTTATTTCGGTTTAGTCGAGTGCATTTCAGATATATTTCACTTCGAACGTTCACTTTTCTCCTGTCATCTTTTGTTTTGAAAATGGTTTTACAATTTCATTGAAGCTACTCTTTTGGCCCGATCCTGCTATATGTTGAGAACAAACGAACGGATAAAATATTGTTGTGAAAGGAATAATATATTTTTACATTTGATAATCTCTTCAGTAATGTAGGCTACATATATTATTGTAAGTAGGCTACTCTGAAAAGGCAGGCAACCCATAATTTTATCGTGTTATAGAAAAATATCAGCTCAAAAAATATGTCGGAGATATAGCTTCTAAAACTGATCATCTTTCATCTCCGCCACAAATACAGCTATTTTATTTGAAGATCGCTGAGATTGCGGGTAGAGGTACGAGGTGAGTAATTCCCATTAGGCCATCCCTAAATGGTAATCCTTCGGCCACCGTTTAGGCTCTGTCAGAAAGTTGATCTTATAAACAAATGAACTACTATAGAGTTTGAAAATTAATGGGAATGAATATAAGAGTAATTAAAAAAAAATTCAAAGGATTTTGCCCTACCATGAGATTCTCGTATACTCTTTCCTATTCCTTCTGAGGGTCAATGTGCGGCTACTTACGTCCAAATGTTTATGCGGCTTCCACATGAACATCAACAATGCAAAAATATTTGTGAAAAAACTTGTTTAAAAACCTTACCAAAGCGTTAAATTCCATTGTATGAACTCACCTTCACACAGGCTACCAACAATGCAATTATGGCGGAACAAATCGAACAATATGATCGGAGCATAACAACCTGTGCTGCTGTGCTCTGGTCTAGCCGACTAAAAATATACGAGACAAGGTGTTCACTATGTTTTTAATAAGCTACCAGACACTGAGATCCTTGTCATTGTTATATTCCCGTGGGAAAGGCAATTTTTTTATTGATAAGATACGGTTGTCAAGAAACACAAATCAGTCCTTTACTGTTCCTTCTTTTCGCACCTTATCACCCATTATGCAATATTCTTCAGAGGCTGAACTATCATTTTCTGTATTTATTTAATTATTCAATCAGATTTAATTTAGACTTATTCATCCATTCATAAATTGGGTTGAAATCTTGTAAGGCAAAAGAAAGTGTGTGTTCGGTCCTTCGAACTGGAACTCTATTGCACTGTTACACTTTGATTCATGTTCGATTAAAACATTCTAACATTTAATATGAGAGTCACAAAAAAGAGGACATTGAGATTGATTTCGGTGGTCTAGCTTTCTCTGTGCTTGGAGAAATCTTATTGAAAATAACGAAACATTAAAGTTTTTCATTGGTCTGGTCTCTCGGGCTCACGGGTATGCAAAGCAGAAAAAGAAAGTTGTGCTTCTTGTCTGAAAGCTCACCGCTCAATTCTTCTTTATAAAGTTCCTATTCACTAGCGACGATGATAGAAGCTTTCTCTTATAGGTTGCCAACTAAAACGTCAAGTGTTAGGTTGATCACGAAAATTCAATTCGAAAAATTAACTTGATTTGATTTGTGGAAAAATAAGCGAAAAACAAGAAAATAAACTTATTTCATCTAATGAATGTTTTTATAGAAAAAGAAAAAACCCTGCAGGTCTACCGTATTCCGTATATATTTCGTACAACAAATAATAATATACGGCCGGTTGCACGAAAGCCAATTGAATAAGGAGTTTAATATCAGTTAACTAACCGTCGTAAGTGTAATGGGTTTATTTCCGTTGCACAAAGAACTATTAGTTAATTTTTGTTAACAGAATGGGCACAATCTGGCTACACTGTGATTTGATCAGCAGATTAATATTTTTAATAAATAATATTTAGAAGTTGATAATAAAGATGAATTAGAATCATTTCATTGTGAATTATTTGAATCATTATTCAACTATCTCAATATTATTATTATTATATTCTTAATAGATTTTATTCATTTTGAAAGGTTTTTAACACCTACGTCCTAATTTGCAGTTCCGTGTTCTGGTACAATTTACATAACCTATAAATGTAACTTAACGGGCATTACTCAGATTTCATAATCGGTGATCGGGTGGTTAAATATATTTTACACCGGCGTTATCGCTTTTAAATGTCTTTTGTGCAACTAAATTCTCTCTATCAGTGTAATTTCCGTATAATGACGTTATTCTACGGGGATTAAATTTAATTGGCTTTTGTGCACCCGGCCGATAACCAATATTGCTAGAACTAATTACAAATACTTATTCCATCAAGATAATTAAAAAGAAATATTTTAGAAAATGATATATTTGAGCTTTCAAATGAATTTTAGGGGGTTTTGGGGGTGCATGAAAGTACTAGTGATAAAAAATAAATTCGTTTTTAAATAGCAGAAAACTTCATTCTTCTCAGAGGAATTTTTAATCAAAAATTTAAATGTTTTTAGTAATGAGAAACAGTCCTTTCCCGACGTCATTTTGGTTTTTCCGGATTTCAGATTAGTTTAATCTAAAATCCGGAAAAAGTTTACAGTTTCTTCAAGATGAAGGCTAGGAATTTTGAGCACTTATAGTATGTTGTTCAGCCTGCTTTTCTGGCCATGGAGCTTTTAGTAGACAGGCTTTTAGTAGTTGAGATTTTCAATCTTATTTGCTGGCTCAATATATTGCACGCTTGCTAATCACGCAGAGGCCCCGGGTTCAATTCTCGAAAATTTTTCTGTTAACAAAAGTCAACTCTAAAATAAGTTATCTAATTTTCAAACGAATATGGTCAAAACTATTCAATTTTTTTCTCGTACTTTGATTTTAATTCTGTTTTATAGGAGAAACTGTTATATTTTACTACTAAAAAACAATTATTTCCATTCTAAACAGCATAATAAATAAATCAGTAGCTTACCGTGATAAATATTTTTAATAAATCTCAATATCTTTCAGGTTTGAATGGGGACTTTATGAAATTATTTTTCCATGTTAATATTAATAAACATTTAGCGATGGAAAAATATGAAATTAAGTTACCTGAATTAAAATTTGCGTGAGTTAATAAAACTGTAGGATCATGCAGTTGATCATTAAATGATCAACTTAACTTCTTCTCACATACCCTCTTTGACAAAAAAATCCTAATTTTAAACCTTCCGCCTACTCATCCCCTCACCCCCTCACCCTTCCAACATCCATTACCTTCAAACTCATGCCTTGAATCAGTGTACTGTGGGTCGTCTGACGATGCCCTTGACAACAGAGTGAAACGGCCGTCACGCCATAACGTAAGTTAATTTCCACTTAAGTGGTTTTTAAGTTTTTATCACATGTAAGATTTTATTGTCTACTTTAAAAGCATGTTGTGGGCCGAATTAAACTAGCTCGCGGACCGCAATTGGCCCGAGGGCCGTAGTTTGCTCATCACTACTCCATCTTATTAAGACTCGGAAAAAAGTAAGTTATAGGTACGCAAAGTGAATTTTATTAATGAACTTTAGAGCATTGTTCATCTGAAAAGAATTTCCAAATAAGTTATACATAGGCGAAAGACGCAAAGACAATCTAGTAAGTTTGTACGTTTCGATTGCAACTGGATTCTTTCATGGAACGGCGGAACTTTTGCCGTGGGGTGGTTGAAATGGATGCGATGACGTCACACTTGTGCTATTCATAGCAACACTTTGCCTCTGCTGTATGCTGCTGCTGCTGCTGCTGAAGGAAGGTATTTCATTTTGGATTTGTTCCGCTGTGAACTGGTGGTGTCGGTGACCGGTTTTTTAGTGATGGTCGGGTAGAGAAGGGAGGAGGTGACCATCGACTCCCCCACTAGACGGACTGACTACCGCACACTCGTTCTTCTTCGTCTGCTTGCAAGCCAGCAGAACGGCAGTCTGAGTCTGAGTTTCAGAGAAGTCCGAGTCAGTCTCTCAAAGTCAAGCGTGAGCGTGACTCTTCTCGTGGTCGCCTTGTTGCATGTCTTCCGCGTCGTTTTACTGCTGTTGAGAAAGTCTGAGAGTTTGGACCGGTCGTCTCGTCCGCTCGCCGTCTGTTGCAGTCAGCAGATGCCAGAAAAGTTGGAACGGTATCCGAAGTAGGAACATGCGGTGGCGCATTCCGCAGTACCAACCTACCGTGCACGTTGATAAAGCTGCGACATTCTTTAGTAGAATACCAGCATTATTCTAGTATACTGTATGGAAAAGTGTTCACCGTTTTTTTCCAACGGTTTGTGGTACCAAGTGATTGTGTTCATAGTTTGTGTTTTTACAGTGAATTGAGTAATGTTGAAATAGCAAAAAAATCATTATTACAGTAATAAATCCTAATCCTGTGATAAGTTATCATACGTACTCACGCACAAGTAGTTCTCTTATTCTTATAATTAATTGATATATTGAGTATTTCTTGAAATGGCTGCTATTCAAATCTCATGAGAGCCAATCAATTAATATCCTTCTTGCAAGCCACAAGAGTATAGGTTACAAACACTTTACTGATGTATGCCTCATCTCAACTTTTAAAGTATTACCTGCAGATTCAATGCAGACCTAGCTGATGTATTTTTGTCTATAAATAAATCAATAATAATTATTCTCATCATACAGTATAAGATTATGGTGATAAAGAATAAAAGGATTGAAACTCATGATTACAGACTTATGAGTTGGTCTCGCCTCACTTTTCAGTTTTTTCAATGACTGCCTTATTGTATCAGGAATATTGATACTAAAAGTTACAAGTAATTTAGGGTTTAGGGCAAATCAGTAATCAGTACAGAAGACAGAGTAGTATGTCTGGAGGATGTTGAGTTAATGTCACAAAAATTTCAGGCCCAGTCGTGGACAGGGGAAAATCTTAGGGGGTGTTGAGGAAAGTATCCCTCCAAAATTCTCTACAAACACTGAAAAAAAGCTTTATTTGTGCCTTTTATTGGGAGGGATAAACCCCTTTTTTGAGGTGATTTCTCCCCCGAAATATTTTCTCACTTTATGTCTTCCCCCCCCCCCCCCCATAAATTTCTGAATGTGGCCCTGGTCGGGAATGGAACGATAGTCTAACGTAGGTTTGGCTAACCCGTAATCCAGGTTGTAGTATATTATTCTGTAATGAAAGTAGCCCCCAAACCAGTTATTAGTTCTAGATTATACTTCACAAAAAGAACTGCTAAAGTTAGTTTGCCTCTTTCAGTTTCTTATCTTCATATATCTTATCAGTCATCTGCAAAGTGACATTTATCATTAGCAACATAACAATTCTAGGTTCCCAGATGTATTCCTTAGACCCTTAGTGTCACTACTTCTGAAATCAAGATCAATTTGAGCAGGATTTGACATTTTTTGGAGCAATTATGTAATGCAGGTGTACAGCTTGTTTACCGTACCTTTTTCATGACTTTTCAAACTTACATAACACTCTCAGTAAGGCTCAGTATTGATTGAGCTGAGCAGAAAACGTGATACCCTATAATGTTACATAACATGAAGATAGAATGCTGTATATTTCAGCTTCTTGAATGAGGAGACATGGGTGGAATGACCCCGAGCTGCTGAATGTTGCAAGAAAAGGAGCAAAGGTAGATTTTGTTTTTAAAAAGATGTGAAGATATCATGTGAAAAAAGCTCCTCACCTTCCTCAGATTACATAAATGCGGTTTTTTTTCACTAAATGCCTGGAAAACTCCAGTGGTGGGTCTGCTGCCCATATTTCCTCTCGGTGTTTCCTGCATCAGTCCCTCCAAGTCCACTTACTTGGAGGAGCTGATGCAGGAGGCAAAGGTCACTGATGCCACAAAAAAGGTCACTTACATTAAGGTTGATCAATAGGCCTACCATATTTTTATTTTCAATTTTAATTAATTAAAATGTGATGGATGAAGAGCAAAGGAAATAGTATCCAATGCCCAACACTATATCAAGTTCAAACGTGCTAGATATTATTATCAATCATGATCCTAAGCACTATAGAAAATTGAATACTGACATCTTTCGCACTGCACATCTATATAAATTTATAAAGATGAAAGTGTTAGTACAGGGCTGAACTCGCGGTCTTTCGAGCTAAATAGCCACTGAGAGCTTTATGTCTGTGTTTCAAACACTTTATAATTCCGTTTTCTAGCCGATCATAGCGTGAACTGGTGTGGGCTGACTGAGCGGTTCACGTTCAAGAGGTACCCATCAACTGGTCTAGGGCATAAATTAGATGGTTTATGAGGAGATAACACATTCCTGAGCTCTTGTCGGTCGAATTCCTCGATGCTAGCAGCCGACTAGTCTACGCATCTGAAGACTTTGCGAATGGCAGAGAATGATGAATGCAATGCGATGAGACGCGCACTTACCGGCACTATTCCGCAGCCTTCTATCTCTCAGTTCTTCTCCCAGACTCTCTTTGGATCCTCTTTTCCAGAGTTCTCGCGGCTTTCATCGGCTCTGCCTACACAGCTTACACAGCCGAACAACACGCTGCAAGATGCGTATTATATTTGATGCTCTATCCGAGCAAAATATAGGGGAAAAGCTTTCCACATAAATGATTTTTGCACTAATGCTTCCATTTGTTGGGCGTCAGATCCTCTTCGATCCCAGAAACGTGTTCGGGGAATGTAAATCTATAAAAAAACACCCTTGATGGAGCTTATCTCAGTTCTCTTTCCACCGATGTTGATTTTATCAGATGCTCTAAAATATTGTTCCAGTCGATCGACTAACAATAGCAATCGTAATTTGAAAAGATTTTTCCACCTCATTCCGTCATTGTGAAAATTAATTTATAAAAAATTTGTTTCTGCTATATACAGAGCAGTGTTTTTCTTTCCTTGTTTTTTCTATAATTTTACCATTTTTGGGAAACTAGAGCCTCTTATCAGTAACTTAACTATCTCAACAAATGTCAGTGAATAGATATTCAGGAGTCATTAGATTTCAACATTACATTGTCACACCAGTTATTAGAAAAATTTAAAGTACGTTTTTAAGCTGCCTTTTTATCTTGTATTGACAGAATAGTGTCAACTGGATAATTTTGATAACGTATCCATGTTCACTCTCATTGTAAGTTATATATGTAGAATCAAATTCCACATTATGCCAGGCTCAATATAACTTGCTGAATATTCAATATTCAAAGGACTTTTTCTAGAACAATTTTTGTTTCTTTGGTCCTTAATTTTCACAAGAACAATGTGGAGCGTGATAATATCAGGCAAGTAATGAAAAAGTGGATGATATGGAATTAAATCAATGTTCATAATTTTCGGAATTGATTCAGAGACGTGATATCCTAATATCGCGTTTAACTATGGATTCAGTAATGAATTGATGCTTATTGTTTTGATCGCATAATTTAAAAGTTGAATTTATAAAGCGAAAGCTTTATTCTATATTTGATCAGCCTTTGTAATTACAGTATTGGGAACTTTCACGTTTGAATCCTTTAATATTCATGTGATGTGAATAATCTGTTCAAGTGTATTATTTCATACAACACATGAAAGTCGTTTTTATGATGCAATTCGTTTGACAGGCTACCATTTTCAGACCCTTTAATCAATCCTGATTGCTTGGCTCCAGCTCCAGTTTTGACCAATGATCAAAAATTCTTTCAAAAATTAATACCTACAGAGGAAAAATAAATAAACCAATCAAGTTGCCTTCCAAACAAAGTTCAACGAGTGAGATTACGTTCATCTTTAAACTTGTATCAACAAATATTTTTCTGATTTGCCGAATAGATATTACACAAAAATCTATCACATTCAATAGATTTTGATTCATACCTAGGGCTAGGTCTATTCACTGCACATGATTATTGTACACTATCATAACAAACTGACTTGAGAATAGTTCACTGCAGGAAATCTGTATTTTTGCAAAAGGATGATGCCTCCAAAATCTCATTAAATGCTCTACTTGGCCTTGGAGTCAATACTTGCCCTTGAAGTATGTGATAGCTCGTTATCCTCGATTACAGAAGATAGGCTAACTATTTACAGGAGATGTAAATTGATGTGAAACCCATAATTGGAAGCTTTCTAGATTTACATGAATAGTATCTCTTCCTTTTTAATAGCAATAGTACAGATGCCCCTTGATGCAGTTGGTGAAACAGAAACTACCATCAATTTGCTTTGTTATAGAAAAAAGTATCTTCTTCCATAGTAGTTCAATATTATTGGTTTTTCAGCTTGTTATTTACTTCTTAAGGAAGTAGTAAGTGAAGTGCTGTGCTGCCAGTGATATATGTTAATCATTCGTCATTCACTAAGTGAATAATGAATTTAGAGTTTAAACTTTGAACTTATAAAAATGTGATGTGCCAAAAGTGCTGTTTGTATTTCAAAAAATGGGAAGAAGGAGTTCTAACTGTCAAGGCCCAGGGCCTCTCTTCCGAGTCCACTACAGGAAACTTGTAGATGACTCGGTCAGCATCAACACTCCTGAGTACTTTTCCTACTCATGCAGACATTGTGGGCACAGGCAACAACTCAAGGTGAGTTTCAGATAATCAACTATTAATTGAAATTGTGACTTCCTTTTTCCAACACTTTCTACCAAATAAACAAGTATTTAAAAAAAATATTTCCACCCCTGTTGAGATGGAAACAGTGACGAAATTGTATCCAAAGAAGTCAGTATTGAAATCATTATTATCAATTAATAGAATTCTAGTCATAAAGACTTAAAGACCAACTGTTGATATGATCGACGATTATTAGGATTCTTTATAAGAAAGCTGCAATAATATTCAACAAACAGCTACTAAACTAAATACAGGTTTATTGTTATGCGTTACTGTTAATTATGTTTAGCGTTTGGAAGCACTCACAAAGAGGTACATCTCTCTTGTAGGTCTATTCTAGATATTATATAGAAAACTATTTTAGCATCACAACATCTGAGATGCCTCAAAGAAAGTGACCACCACTCAGTGGCGTAACGTTTTCCAATTGGGCCCCCCCGCAACCGATTTTCCGGTAAAAAAAAAATCCTCCCCCACAATTACCCCCCTCCCCCTGAAAAACTTGCATATTTTGTGGGAAGTTATCATAATTATGTGAGAACGAAATGTCTTTTCCTCCCCTATTAAATTTAAAAATTCAATAATGTTTCTAGGGGGGGGGGGGGGGGGGGGGACTAGTCTAATAATTTTGGCACTAGCCTACGGGTTCCTGAAAGATGGAAATAGTTGAGAGTTGATTTTATTATAAATAATTAACTTCATAGAAACCTTGAATTGAGGTCTTCCATACATTCACATTCTCTTTGCTAGCACCTCCACTCCTTTTCCCAGAAGTGGTATTCGCCTCGTTCGCGCACACGGACACAGGTTAAATTTTAATAAGAAGGCACTTTTACGGTGAAATTGCTAAGTCAGGAAAAGAGAAGAAAATTCGAGAAATTTCCTGGCGGAAGAGAGAAAACGGAAACTACTTATGCATGATACTATTACAGTATAAGAAAAAAATTCTACTTCATTGGGAGAACTGGCACAATTAAACCAAAACTATTATTTTATATACTTATACAATAGCCGCGTAATTGATCCGATATTTCAAGAGTTTAAATATTCCTTCTAAATATTGTTTAAAAATTTACAAGTCGATAAAAAATGAAATAACTAAAAAATGAAAGTATGACATCATAATATCACACATGTTGAAAAATAGAACAGAAATGAAAAAAGTGGCACTCCAAATAATAAATATCACGATCACGATGACACTCACGAACTCACTTGATACGGTTTACTCTAGGGCTCTAGGCCAATTTACCGGACACGTGAACATGCATCTAGCTGGACGATTTAAAAGAGACTGAATTTAATACACTGTACTGTTTGAAGAAAAATGTTGATTGATTTCTACACAACCCCCCACTTCCCATTTCTTCGTATGCTAACAAACATAAAATGGAATAAAGGAATTCAATGGGAAAATAATTAATTTTCTCCAATATTTGCACAGTGGTGACATATTATTATGACACCATAATTATTCATGATTATATTCATGGTTATTCATGATTTATAACATTATAGATAAGTTTGTTTGAAGAGTGTTTTGTCCTCGGTATCTCTTTATCTCTTCAGTGTTTCAGTTTTAGTTTTATTTATTAAAAAAAAAATATATATATATATATAAATGGCACGGGCCATTTCTTGAAAAATTATATTTTCAGTCCAGGCCCCCTTATAGCCCGGGCCCCCCCCCCCCGCGCTGCGGGGTCTGCGGGGGTGTACGTTACGCCACTGCCACCACTTCCTCTCTAAGAAGGAAATTTTCATAGGCGACTTTGTTAACCAGATATCTCAAAATAGAGTGTCAATTGAATTTGGAAGAAATTAATTTAGTACCATCAAGATGCTGTTTTTAATCGGAATTTATTTTCAAGAGTGAATATAGTGTAGGAAATGTCTCTAGTAAGTTACTGGTTGAAGTGTATATGCTAGATATTATTGCTTCAACTCAATTTGGTCTCGCCTTTTACGATTCAAGTTGTGTAATAAATCATCTCACAAGCAAATGCACAAGTCATAGAAATAGAAAGATTACTACTTGAAACCCAAATTTCTCTAGAATACTTCTTCAAATTTCAGTGGACTACATGCGGAACTGCAACCGAAATATTCATCTGCTTAAGAAAATATTTCTCTTAGGCGTTACTTATTATTAAACAAGTGAAACACATAACTGCTACATGGAAATTTTACAAATCGCCAACTACGATATTTGGAAAATCAATTTTTTGTGCAACTGTTAGCTATTAGAAAGTCGTTTCGAATCAGAGCAGTTTTTCCTTCTGGTGAGAAAAACCACTACCTGAAAATCAGTTGCATTAGCAAATCTGTGAACAGTAGACCTCACGCCCAAGAATAAGGGTGCTTACTAGAGATGAGGCGTATTTACTGGAACAGGTATTTTTACTGAGTATTTGATCGTACGGACTAGCACCTAGTATTCGAAGAACAAAATACTCAGATATCTGTGAGTATTTCTAGAAACGAGTAAACTACGCGACTTCGGTACGCTCAGTGACCCTGAAGTCCCCACTCCAATTTTTGGAGTAGGAGTGGAGATTTGTAATTTGCAGTTGCACAGTAGCTAGCTAATCTCTCATTATGGAACTATTCAACTACTCACTCGCTCTTTCACTCTCTCTCTCATACTCTATCTTTCTCTCTCATTCTCTCTCTATTCACTGTACTCGATTGTAGGCGCATGCTTAGTTGCGTCAAGGACAATAGAACAATTACATTAGATTGTCTTTGGTTGCGTGCGTATGGCGTACGCGAGTACTTTTCCAGTAGAAATACTTCTTGAGTACGAGTACTTTGTTACTCGAGCGTCTCAAGTCTCGAGTCTTGCCGTCCGCGTCTCATTTCGCTACAGCACATTTCAGAGCAACTCAATAATTAGATTCGTGCTGTATTTAACGCAAGAAACAGTAGCAGTACCAGTACCGCAGTACAATACTCGATACTGTACGATACTCTCTTGTACGTGTACTCTCTTACTCTGGCGAACTGGCTAATATAAAATACTAGCTAGTATTTTGGAACAGGTATTTGGAATAGGTATTAGAACGTACTTGTACTCGGAATACTTAGTATCAGAAAAACCTAGTACGACCCATCTCTAGTGCTTACTCAGAGGAACATACTCGATGTACTCAATGATAATCACCATCGTAAATTAAACACAATCATTAGACCTAACCGTTGATTCAATTTGCGTGTCTATTTCATGTGTGTTTTCCACTATAAGTCACTCCGAATCATATCACCAAGGCCGCATTTCTATTTTCCAGACAGCTGATTGATCAGATTTCACATGTTTGGTGAATGAATATTTACAAAATAATATTAATGAAATTTATCTTTGTATCACTTAGTGATTACTTAGTAATGAATCTTGTTATTATACTTTATAAAAATATTATAAATTATTTGTTGCTATAAAACAAATAATGTAATATTATGAATGATAACTTAATTCATATGGATAAGGATCAACCAGTAACCAGATGAATCTGGAAGCCCGAGTGCTATGTATGCATCTAACTCCAATTGCATATGATGGAGAAGCTCATTTAAAAAAGCATATGTTCCTATTGAAGTAGGCCTATCAGTCTTACTTTTTTCCTTTCAAATATCATTTGAATGCAAGTAAATTTCAAACATCCTTACACATACATCGCTGGGCATTCCTCAAGATCCATGCAAAGTTTCATTGAGTTTGGTCCACGCGTTCAGGGTTCAGCCGTAAATGCGTTACATACAGAATACAAAACGGTCGAGTTGATACAGAGTTGATACTCTTCGTTCGGTCAATCAATCTCGAAATAATCTTACATATCTTCTTATGTAGAAAATAATTGCACAACATTCTCAAAACGTGACTTCGAAGATTGAACCTCATTAGCATAATAATACAAGATTATTTGAAGGCTCAATATTAACTTAATAAAAGGATTCCAAATTCGAAGACGAAACTCGATTCGCCACTTAATAATGATGATATGTTATGAGGCCAAAATTGGATTGACATAAGCTGCCCAATGATTGACTGTCGACTGAAGATAAACGCTCTCGTCTCTATTCATGCCTTGACCCTTTAAAAATGTTGCTACCACAACCTGTTCAACAGGTTGGCGTTGCTCCTCAAATATATATGCTATTCTTAGCTCACCTACTTTGGCAGATTTGGTTAATAGTTAAAAGAAGAATGTTGTTTCTGTTCTTGTTCACCCAAGTGTTGGGATGAACACAAATTGAAAAATTATTCGATAGCTTCCGCTTGAAATCTGGTATTGAAAAATTTTGTACCCAATCATTGTAGCTACACAACTGTAGATTGACACTGGAATAGAACTTGTGCTAATAGTATGAGTTAATATTATTGTGGAAGCAAGAGTCTAGATTTCTCCACGAGAGCAATTTAGTGCATTGAGACCTTTGTTCTAACGGAAATAAAGCTTTATTGTCATGTAGTAATATTTATGTATAGTAATACCTTACAGCTATGTTTGTATATCACAACTTGAATTATTCAATTTTCTCGGAGATTTTCTTTAATTATGTTCATTAAGTTTCTGGGAGTAATAAAAAAGGTCTATAATGAAATTTGATTGGATAACTAACTTTATTGATGGCAAATACATCTTAAAATAATAATGAATAACATTTACGTGCACAATGTGACAAAAAATAAGTGTTCATATCCAATTTTTGTTGATTATTTGAAAGCTCAATATTAACTCAATTAAAGGATTCTAAATTCGTAGACAAAACTCGATTCGCCACTTAATAATGATGGTATAATATGAGGCCAAAATTGGATTGACATTAGCAGGCTAATGATTGACTGTCGACTGAAGATTTGGATTTGAACACTTATTTTTTGTCACATTGTGCAAGTAAATGTTATTCATTATTATTTTAAGATATATTTGTCTTCAATGAAGTTGGTTACTCCATCAATTAAATTACAGTTTATCAATTAAATTATAGATCACCGTAGTAGATTTTCCTGATTTTTACCAATAATCATAACTTGCCAAGTCAAGTTGGCTAGTTGCAACAGAGAATTTGCACGATGCTTTAAAAAATTGACACTGTAGGCTGATAGTAATATGATTTCCTTCCACTCAAATCAGAAGAGAATTTCAGAAACTTTTCGAGTTATCGAGTTTACTTATTCAATGATATTGTTCCGAGCGAACAATTTAATGCCGGATGTGCAACCAACCTCTTTGAAGCTCCTCTTGCACTCGGGATAGCTATCGGTGGTTTGTTGGAAGCTAGTTTTTCAGTCAATTGCTGAGAGGCGCCATGGTATGTTGAGTTGGCTGGAGCGAAACGTGAGTTTGCAGCCAAGTTGAGGCAAATAATTCGAAAGTGCGAATACGCAGAGGAATGGGTGGTTGGTTTGTGAATTGTTGCTTCGGGAGCAAAGCGAAGCGCTGAAGAGTGTGGCTGACTTGCTGAATACTCTCACCTTGCCAACTATGCGAGTCTTATCTTGCCCAGTTTATGACCAGCTCCCCGTGGAATACATCCCGGTGCCTAACTTCAGCAACCAGGCAATCAACTTCAGGCCCATGCCCTGCTGCTCGACTCTCGGAAATAATTGATTCTATGTGGCAGTATGGCAAGTTCAAGTCGCATAGAGTCGTAGCAATCGCAAAGTCATTAAACTTCCCCGATTCTTCTGGGGAAACAGGAACTAGCTTGTCACGCTATTTATATAGGTGGGAGGCTGGGAGGAAATTAAACTTGCTGGAATCGATCATTTTTATGGTATGCATTACGTTATCACTCTTCGATCGATATTTCATTGATTGTAGCCTACAATACAGGTATTAATACTACGTTTCTATTTTCATAACATGGTGTGTTTTTCACACCTTGATATATATATTCCATTAGTTGCACAGTGCATTCTACATCTATGAACATGTTTTCTTTGCTATGAGGCCAGAAAGGATAGCTGGGAGTGATTTCTGCCTTCTCGTAGCCTACTACTTGTGCAAAAGTGGAATATGTATAGAACTTCTCAGGTTAAGAATTTGAAACTTTTCCAGTAAACTTATTTGAAAAACTCCTCTACTAATTATCATGTGAGCTTTCATATCCTTAGACAGAGGTCATATAAATTGAGATTAACATATTATTTTCTTTTAAGAAATATGTTTTTCTCTATGATCTCTCGTCTCCAAAATCCTTGCAAAATGTCATCAACTTCTGACTCGTATATCAATTCTATGATAGCTTGAGCAAAATATAACAGTATGTCGTTTTTACCGACTATCCCAAGGGTTTCTTCACTTCATGATTAATTTATGTTTAATTCTCAAGATTTTGTAGTTTCCAGTAGCTAAACTCCAAGCTTCTAAATATTCACTGAAACAACTGAGGAAACAATTTCAACATAATTCATTGGTAAAATTTTTCTATTCTGAATGTGGTAAGATTCTGAAATCATACATTTTCAATCATGTTTTCTATATTTCACTTTGGTGAGTGAGTTATGCTTTTCAATAAACTTTTCCGAATAATTCGGTTCAATTTTCAATCGATCAGAATTATCAGAAAACTATAGTCTTCATGCACATTAATTTTATTTTGTAATCGGTCATGTTACATTTTTTCAAATGTATTCAAAACAAGAACCTCTTTTTATTTTACAAGAAATCGTTTACAAGAACCTCTTATTTGGAACGTTGGCTTTGACGAAATGCATTTCTATTTGCTTTTTTAAATGTGGATGTTTTTTCTGTAATCTCAGCTTTTTTTGTTCGTCAGAACTTTCTATCTTTTTTCTTTAATCGAGATTATTCCACATTATTCAATGATAATTGCAAAAAATAAGGCCAAAGAACTGAAGAAGAGTGAAGAGGACTCACCGTTAGGTTGAACCCTGATAAAAGTTTAGCAGTCGGCTGTCGCGATTTCGTCTGAGAATGAAAGAAAGAATAGCAGCTGTTACAAAAGCAGGACAACCGAACACTGAACACGAATGTCATTTGAGCAAAGTGACTGTGCGCATTCCTCAGGTCTTCTCTCCTATACTATATACTGCACTATACTATATATACGTGGGCCGTCAGCAGCCAAGGCCTCCTGTTCACGTTGTCCATTTAAAGTCCAAAATTCCTCTCAAGCAATAAACGATGTTCAAAAGAGATTTATGGACAAACATTATGTATTTGTCAAGCTTAATGCTATGTGTGAAGCTCGTTTTGGAAAATCATTGTACTTAATCTTAGAAAATAAATGTTTGTCTGTCAATTAAAAAATCCGTTGTCACTTGAAGACTCACTACGCACCAAAAGATTTAAAACTCTTCTTTGATCCTCCCATCCAAAGTAGGAAAATTTATTCATAACAATTTTATTAAGTGATTAATCTCTTTAATTGAGGCCATCATGAGTAATTCCTTTTACGCTGTAGAAAATTGCTTTTATTTGATAATTATGTTCTCAATTTCTCCTTCACCTTCTCAGAGTCGTTTTGTCCATGTTTTACCTTACTGTACATTTTCCTGTTTGAGAACTCAACATTTTATCTTAAGGATAACAATTTTTCAAGAAGAAAATCAATCCATTATCATTATCCTACGTCTAGAATTCTCAGCTTTTATCGATATATTATATGCATTGTTTATTTTATCGAATTTTATAAAATTTATTCATACAGTATTATGTAGAAAGTATTATGTGAAAGTATCATTCTAAAAATAGTGGAAGAAAATAATAGTCTCAACATCACCTTTAATATTATAAGGATATTACCTGAATAATCAGAAAGCATAAGTATTGGATACAATATGAAAACTCATGTTCACAAAGTTTATTGGTCCATTGTATTGAATATAACATCGATGATAACATAGATTGGAAACTGTGAGATAATGGCGAGACTATTCGTGAATCATTCGTCATATTTCTTGATTCAATTTGGAATGGAAGTTTGAGTGGTAAACAGATTTTTTCTGAAAGATTTACACAAAATCTATGTGAAACGATTTATAAATTACTCTCAAAATTAAACAAATTCTTCCTCGTACGGATTATTGCATTATATATGTCTGTGCATCTCTCTGCCAAGTCTCGCCCAGTGTAAAGACAGAACCTTCCGTCCGACCTAACATTGCCTTTTCATGTGAAACAATGCTATTATAATAGCATTAATAGCTGGAACTTGGATTGACTCCTCCAACAAACGTAGGACTATTTACTATCCTAAAATTCTATATGAATTTTTTCAAACAATCTTGAATTTCAATCCATAAATTCTTGTTTCTATGACACCCAGGATCAGAGATGATAATATTCTAAACAATGCGGTATCATAAAAAAATCATTAATTTGAATAAAAATCATCTCTACCTCTATATATTATGCAGCATTCAATTAGCTGATAATGACGAGACTATTCGTGAATCATCCGTCATATTTCTTGATTCAATTTTGTGAATCATAATTCATGATTTGGCCATGGATAGCAGTGAGAAATTGCAAATAAAAGGAGAGCCTTGAGCAGGTGCTAGTTTGAGTCAACTTAATCCAGCTGGCGGACTTCACAATGTGACTGTAGAAGTCGTCCGTCTGGAGAGTCCATATAACGCGTTCTCCAACAAAGCAACCCCGACCGGGCTATTCGAAAATCCTCGCTTATAAGGAAACTATTGACTGGCCAGCTCTTCATAATGCCACTCGAGCTATGGACTTTAAGGCGGAGACCCCAGCACCACTTCATATTTTATACATTTCCGAATGCCCGCTAAATGTGAATCGTCCGAGTTTTCTCCACACACGCAATCCTCTAACAAAGAGGGCATTCGTTAAGAAGTCCCTGCTTCTCCCCATGCGACCCCGTCAACAATCATTTATAGCTGCATATCGAAAAAATCCCAAGTCGGAACCCTCCTCTCCTATTATACGATACCATCGCTTTCACTGAATCACACTAAAATGATGAGGTCTTCTTCTTTTGAACAACAGACTCAGTAGGTCCTTCAAACCATCAATTCTCAGCTGGAAGCTTTTGAGTCAGATAAAGGGTGCTCTTTGATGTGGAAACCTTGGAAAGTACTACTTGAAAACACTTTTGCATTAACTCCAAACTCTATTGATTCTTTATTTTCTAAAGCCTCCCAGACTTGCTTATGAAGTTCTGCAAATGATTAAAGTCTCTCCTTATAGTCTTCTAACTCATGTTTTTACAGCTGCCACAAGCTTTGATATTCCGCCTGCATTCCTGTCTTTCTACTCTTCTAATCCATCTTCAGGCTCAATTTTTTATTCATCCTTATAAGATCATCACGTATATATTTCTTGATGGTAATCATTTTTATATTATGTCTCTTCCACGACTTAGCTTATCATAAAGAATTCTATAGATATGCATTTTGTATCTTCCATATCCACAGTATTTCAATCTCATTTTTTTATAGGTGTTTCATCATCATAACCTACTCTCCGTTGTATGGACGTTTGTCAACATTCAATTGAGCTGTGGTGACATAGACTCAGACTGGAACTTCATTTTTAAATTACATGCATTGGATGCTTATTAATTGGAAGTGTATGAATTAGGCCTATGCACCAATCAATAATGCTGCTCCATTAAAAGCATCTTCCATTTCCCTCTTTACACGAAGAGTTTCCTTGAAGAATAAAATAAGATCTCCATGAGCAGTATGACCTGAAGAACTAATTATGACTGATGAGCAATTATTTATTTCGTTCAACTTGTAATTGAAGCTATACGTTGAATATTATAAGTTTATAATATATAAATGTGTAAATAAATTGATAATAATATATCAAATACAGAATTATTGCAGGTTTTGGAGTGAGCGAGTGGCCTAAGTTATGGTAACAGGTTACGTGTAGTCTACTGGAGAGTGAGATAAATACAACAGTTTGATGATAACCAGCCTGGTATGAAAATAGAAAAACTTTTTCGAAGTTTGAAAGAGGTTACATTTTTCTACATAATTATTCTAAAGATATTTACATGCCTTCCATATAAAGTAGTCTGCAGATAATGGAAGGGACTGCTTACTACTTTTCTATTATAAATTATCTATAGTTAATAATTAAATTCATTTCTATTTTAAAACATATATTCAAGTTTATTTCTCAATTTCCATGGAGTGGCATAAGTGACGGTCATAAATCAAGCTTCCCTAGGAGAATTTCAGAGATTTAGTGTGCAGTAGGGCAGGATGAGGAACAGCAGATCCATTCAGCAGTCAGAAACTGATCTGGCTGTGGTTTGGCTGAGGATGTAGAACGATTAAGGATGGGTCGGGTTTGGATGATCAAGGAGGTGGTTGTGATGAGAGAGAACAGAACCACCTTATATCCGCATTCACTAGATCTGTCGAAAACAGAGTTGGCTGGATCCATAGCACTATCGCCTGCCAAGAAGAATCTCTTTTGTCAAACGAAAATATATAATGATAGCTGCGTGAGAATCGAATCCAGTACAATGTTACCTCGTAGCCTGAAATATATGCATTCTTTTCGAGTGCAATGAAAAGAAGAATCGGCAATAGTAAATCGACTGGAATGAAGGGCGCATAGAACACGATAAAGGACGCGGGAATTGATAGCATATAGAAGTGTGAGAGTAACAAACGAGGCTTGGATGCATCACAACAAGAAGGCTGTAGCAAGACTTGCGAATTCATTATTTTATAATGTGGGTCTACGAATCTAGTTATTGATGTATTTGATGATATTTAATCATTGGCTAATCCATTTGACGTTGAACATTTCAGTTATTGAATACAACTTTTGGCATGTGCATATCTTCTTAGGGCTCACATTTTCTTCAAACTCTTCATTGGAAGTAAGAATAGCCTCTCATTCCAAATGAAATGTGAGAATGAAACCGCTCTTTCACCCTTCTGCTACCAGTCATCAAACCCAATATAAAAGACATTTTGTAGAGGCTATTCATCGTATATAGTACTTCCAACTCCATGTCTGATAATCAAACTTCAAATAGTGTTAATTCTATGTTGTTCATTGGTTTGATTCTTTATCAAAACTAATGTATAAATTAAACGTATGAATGAGTATATTTGTACGTCAGTGCATTAGTGAATTATTTGAGTACCTATTTCAAGCTCTCAAAAAGGACATGGATAGCTCTTCAAAACAATTTTTTTATTCCATCATTCTTGGTCACCATTACTGATATTTTTTATCAAGTTTCTCTTTTAGTAGTTAATGTAGCATCTATCTTATTCCTATTCTAAAGCATGTCGATTTAAATTTGATAGTTTTTTTAACGTTTTGGCTCTGCATAAACTTATTAGTGATCGTTGTAGCAGATAAGAGACTGATCAAATCTACATGCTATCATTGAATATCAATCAACTAATTATTGACAATCCAGGGTGGAAGAGCTACAGGGATCACGAGTCAATGAGGAAAATCATGTTTCAATGAATTATTCTCAAGCACGTTAATTAACTGCATCAAGCAACCGGATCATTATATTGAATTCTGAATGATTATTATGGATTTTTCACCTATTATCTGTATTGCCTCTGGTCTCACCGTGTTGATGATGCAATTTCATGCAAAGTACATCTTACAAGAACATCTTTCTCAATTCATCAGTAATCTTAGCCAAGTATGTTGAAATTAGATAGGCTTGATTATTTCCACTCCTACATGTTTGGGAACCGGTTTAACGAAGCCAAACATGTTTTGTCCTTAAAACTGAGATAATCGACGAAAGTCTGACTTGGGAAATACATAAATTCATGAACCGTCGTGCAAATGTCAAGAATCCTGCTGGTTCGGTTTGTAGGCCTTCGCTTGTAATTATTATTACTTGCATCCATCCGAGGCGGATCTTGTCAACATCAATGTTTTGATAGGTTGTTCAATCCCTCACCGTTATGAGCATTCCAATTATAATATTCTGTACATACAGCTCAGGAATCCAGAGCAGAGCAGCGTAATATGGGGAACACTTCGTCAGTAATTTCCAAGTGGTGATTACAATAATTTCATTAATTACTGCATACATATAAGGTTTGATATGTAAATTAATTTAGGAGAGTTCTCCCACTAGAGCTTGTTAGCCAGAGAAAATAATGGGGCTAATTGCATCGTACATATTCAAAGAAAGCACCGGAATAGAAAAGTGCAGAGCTTCATCTGCATTTTAATTCTATAAAATTCTTTGGCCCGCTAAGTGATTGAAATGCCATATTTCCGGACAATAGTGAGAGGGAACTATTTTGGCTCGCACTATTTTGGAAGTACAGTTTGTGTTTAAACTATTTATTAATGATTCAGTTCTTTTATTTTAGCATATGCATAGAATTGTTTAAAATGTCAATTTTGTCAGGACTGATCGAGTACTCCCATTCTACCAGATATTCTACTAGATAACTCATGAATCAATAAGAGAGAGCTCTTCCGTTATTTTAACTCGTTGGATGATGATTCGAGAAATATCGTTCCATTTCCATTACTTCTTGATACTTGCTCAAAGAAAGAAATTTTTCCTTATTTCTTAAAAATGTATTTTCCAAAATTATTTATTTCTCAATTATTTTCTCAACTTTCGTAACAAATTTATTAAACCGTCTGTTAATAACATAATAAATTGAGCTATTACTTATCATGCGATCTAATCACTTCCTTCAATAGGTCAATTTCACGCTTGATTATCCTAACTCCATTTAGGATAATCTAAATCGATAAAATAATTCATCAATAGGAAAGTTCTACTGTATAAATGTTAGTAGCTTCGTGAAAGGCGGCACAAATAGAATTTCGGATGAATAGAAAAGTAAAATCTCAAAAATAGATAAAGAATTTATTTCAACTCAAGAAGATTTATTATAACTCGCGTACATCCTACGGAAGCTGAAAAACTGAAGGAAGAATGATTGCAAACGAACAAGTCTTACCATTACCAGAGTGCTTCTTGCTGAAAAGCGTTCATTGGTGACGATAACTATGATCATTATGATGATTATCATGGTGATAATTGATGTCTGAAACAAAAAAGTGCAGCTGCCGAGACGGGCTACACCAGATCTGAGATTCAGGGCATTGCAGTTGCCATATATGGAGGTCTGACGATCTTGTGATGGAGGAAGATGAAAAATACACTATGGTTGAATATGCAGGAGCATCAGCTCTTTCGCTCTGATACTTGAATAAAACGAAATAACCTTGAAACAATCAAATTAACAGCAGACACTCATTAGTAATAATCACTCACGAGATCAATAAAACCAACAACCAGTTCAATAAATTCAATTTCAGTTTTAATAATACCTATATGAAAATACATATAGATTTTAATTGAATGCCTAAACTATAGTTTATGAGCAATAAACGGAGAAAGGGATAAACATCTTCCTTCTAAAATCTATCCTGATCCACTGACGCTGAATCAAGTATTAGAGTAACGGATTCCCGTTCAGCCTGGCATATTTTGTGTAATCATTCTCCTCATTACCCGCGCACTAGTCGCATTTTTGTGTGGGTATCATCAGCAAAAAGGAAAGAAAGCGTTTAGATGTTTTTCTCTTTCTGGAAACAAAGAGAAATTAGGAACAAGAATTTATAAACTATTGCTATGAGTTCTATCACTGAATTAAGGCTGGCAACATTAATTTGAAAGTAGTGCCAAATGTTATTAACCAAATTAGTTTAATTGCGAACTCTAATTAGCGATTAGTTTGATCTAATTAGATTATCACTCACAAAATCAATAAAACAAAGAAACATTAATCATTTTCAACGAGCAAAAGATTAATCACTGCACTGCACTGCGTTAAGTCTCTACAATAACTGTTTTGTAAGAACTATCACAACGAGCACTGATTTAACCACCGACTGACTCATCACAAATATTGTTATCAGGCCTTCAATAATTGCTAAAAACACTGTCAGGTAGGCCGATCAATAATAATATAATTAATAAATGTCCTATAAACTGTTCAATGAACACAATAACAATAAGCGACGTACGTAGACCTACTGACACTGGTCTAAAAGAAGTTTGGTATAATCTTATCACAACTACTGCCAAAGTTATTCTCGCACTAAAATTCCGAAACACACTTGTACCATAGATTAGGGTGTTACTTGATGGTTCGTCTATGCTTGTACTGTGTACAGCACTGCACTGCACTGCGTTAAGTCTACAATAACTGTTTTGTAAGAACTATCACAACGAGCACTGATTTAACCACCGACTGACTACTCACAAATCACAACCCCTAAATACCGTTGCATTGATCTAGATCTAGAGAGTTCCAGAACTGTTATCGGTGACACTTTTGTTTACATAGCAGAACCCAGAATTTGCCTAGAGTTGCCAGAATAGTATAGAATCATCCTGAAGCACATGAAGGAGAGTGATATAGTAGATAGAGAAAGGTAGTCAAGTTTTGTTCTTGAGCGACGCTCCATTGTTGTCTGAGTAAATAAAGCCATCAAGCGATTCGCGAATAATGACATTCGTTATATTTTCATTACACTAAAAAAAAAAAATAGAAGAGATAACTGAAGCCGAAATATCCTCTTGAACTAATCGATTTCTTAAGGCTTTTACCCATACAATGCTATCCGGTTAAATTAAGGTGACCAGACGTCCCGTTTTTGAGAGTCGTCATGTCCCATTGTCCCCACCATCCTTGTCGGGACACCCATTTGTCCCGTTTTGGCAATATTAGTTACTAATATTCTACTTCATGAATAGGTTTTTTCATTTATTGATAATTTATTATTGCTCTAAATGATCTAAAAGCTAAACTTAAGTCCTAATTACAATTGAACTTAGCTCAAATATCCCTCGTTATTATGAGCGGAGTTTTATTATTCTTCGGTCGTCTTCGGATGGTGAATATCGATGGCATTAAAAACTTTGGTCTGGCTTTAATATAAGATGTGTGAGAATGACGACAAAAATATCTTTGTATAGAGAAGAAATAAATCTTTCTACTATTTTCTGATCAATTTTCAAAGACCCCCCTACAGTTGTCCTGTTTTGGGGATTCAAAAATCTGGTCACTGCAATTAATTATCAATTTTAATTCACTAAATGATGAATTGAATATAAATTTACCACAGCTTGAAGAACTACCTTGAGGCGGTTGGAATACAAAAAATTTCATGACGTTAAGTTTACTTCTTGGTCTTTTATCAAGGTGCACGATTTATGAGATGGTCAGCACTGATTCTATGTTGATGTTTTGCGACCAAGTCCTGCAAGGGCCAGCCAGCAGAGGAGGAACAAATGCAGCGACGGTCAGCACGCGTCATATCAGCCTGAACTGGTCCGGTGTGTGGAATTAATCTGCTCTCGCCTTATCTGGAATGTCATCAGTAAACGCGAAATAGTGGCGTGTTGGAGTAGGAACGACGGCCATTCGGAACAAGGGAACCATCACACCTCCGGCCCAAACACACCCACACACATTTGTATCTGTCCGAACGCTGAGCAACCATGAACGCCTTGTGTTATTACTGTTGTACCGGCGTTCGAAACGTCGTACACGGTAGATCCCACATCGAAATAGCGTCACAAGAAAGGAATTTCACGTTTCGAAAGCCCTGTTTCCACGACCAGTTTAGTTCGTGTTCTCCAACATGAGCTAGCTGATAAATTGAAAATAGTAGGTAATGGAGTTGATAATGTTTCCTTGTATGCCAAATTGGTTGTTTATATTATTATACTCCTAAGTAGAAGATATTTGTTACTTCTTTTAGTCCCACTGAATGAAGTGTTTCCACAATCTATTTTATCAATAAAATAAATTGATTTTATATGCATCTTGCATCAACGATAGGATATTGAATGAAGGAGAATGCAATAATTCGTCACTCGTTGTTGTGGGTCTGTTAGTTCAGAGAAAGAACGATGAAATATTTATAAGCTTCAGAAGCAAGCTACAAATAGTGCTTGTCAACTGACATCAACCACTTAATAAATAAGTATGTATCTTGTTGATTGCTTTTTAGTTTTCATTATGTAGGACTGAAAAAGCAAAAAAGTTGAGTATCATGAAAATTTATAAATGTGCCTGAGCTGTCACTGAATACATAAAATCCCTGTAGTTGCTGTGCTAAGAGTAGCCTAGCGATAGCATATAATAGTAGAAGTAGCCTAATTTCAGTTTTTTAATGGAATATAAAGGATATCTGGATGGATATTCCTTAGTTTAATGAAGAAATATAAAGGATATGGAAGGATTTCCCGATGGTTCGGAACCCACCTAAAACTGTAGGTCCAACTCATCAGAATCACCATCATCCAATTCATTACCCACGCAAAGGTCTCAAACCTATGTGGGCTTCATCCTCTGAAAAAAAGTTAAATCTCATACAGGAGGCCTAAATAATGAAAGTGAAGTGTGTTATATTTTGTTTGGTTTTTTGAAGAATTTTAGACAAACACGTTCAATGTGAAATATTAATCTAATGAAGATTTATTTTTCAAAGCTTGCCCAATAATTTTGAAATTAATACTCGATATACTGTTTTCCCAATGTGACTTCCGTCAAATAAAATGATTTTAAAGACGATTGGAAATCTTTTGCTGATCTCAGAGCAAGATGAGTTTGCTGATCTATTGATCTATTCTATTCATTTATTATAAAACATTATTTCTTGTATTCCATTTCTTGTAGGCTAAGTAAATGCTATTTCAACTTTTTGCTGTATTTTTGCTATGGTTGCTGTAATTTTTCTATAGACGATATTAACACTCGTTAAAAAGTTCATTTGAGTGTCGTTTACCATTACCATTGTTCATAACACTTCAATTTCAACCACCTTGTATTAATAAATTTCTCTCTAATTTACTATTCATATTTTTCTAATTAATCCGTAGTGTATTTCTGTTTTTTTCACACAATTTTTACAACACATGCCCATGCTCAGACTTGCTTGGTTCAATATCAATATCATATCAATAGCAAGGCTTGCTCAGTCTTGTGGGTATTTTATTCTTTTTCCATTGAATGAACTATTATAAAACTTCTGCATCAATTACTATTTAATTTTGTATATTTTAAATGTATTTTTATCTTTCTGATGTTGATATGTTTCTTTGTTATGAAAGATGAATAAATTTGAATTTGATGAATTGAAAATAGAATATAATGGAGCAGTTAATATTGCTTTCAAGCAAATTTTTTATCAAATTTGCTTCCAGTGATCAATTTATGATGAATTTATGATTCGATGTTGTCATCCATCACAATGATTGTATTCAGTGCACTCAGTGAATGTTATGTGGAATCGAAGCAATATATTATTCGTAATAAGCATCAGTGCCTCTGTAGGAAATTGGTAATGAGTTTGTGCGGTAGGCTACAAGGGTTGGGATTGGGACCGACCCGAAGTTACTCGATTAATATCGAATCTAGATTTATACTGGTTGGGGATGGTGCGACGAGTGTGCCGGTGCAAGACTGTCTGGGATCGGATAGAGAGAGAGAGTGAGAAAGGGGTGACATTATTAATGGAGTGCGTGGACCGGAAGCAGCCGCAATGGCCTTAGACCGCCCGCCCGGCCGGCCAGCCAGCAGAATGAAGGAATTATAACTTATTAAGGTTTCCATTCACGGGAGGAAGCCTATGAGCCTGAGGTCAACAGTTGTAGGTCTGGGCCGAGTCCCGAGTCTCATGACTTCCTTCGCTGCTAGTCGAATTTACATCCTCTGTGCTACACAGCGACAAACTTTGTTAAATAGCCAGGTATTGGGCTTCTAGGTTCGAGGAACCCAACATCCAGGACTGTCAAATTGTTTTTGCTTTGCACAAAATCAGCTTAGGACTTAGAACACACAACCCAACTTAAAATTCGATATTCATCTTGTCAGAAACATGTGTACAAAATTATTGTTTGCTGACTCTGCTCTCTATCCTCGAAAATGTTGGCCCTATATAATATACATATTATATAACAGTCATGTAATAACATATATTATATGTTATACCTTATTATATAGCTTATGTTATGTGGCGTCTTCTGCCTCCAAGCAAACGAAACAGATTGTTCTCATGCATACTGTAGGCCTACTGTACTGTGTAAAAAAAATTATATTGTAGGCTTAATAATGCTGTATTTTGAACGATCAATAATCTGCTATAGGTATTCACACTCGTAACCCCCCTTGGTGGCAATCACATAAATAGTCAACTGATCTCTAGAAAGATCTAAATTATAGTCATTACTTTGTCAAAATCAACTTCTTGAAACTAAAGAATCATCGTTTTAGTAGGATGTGGTCGCAAGCTATTGACCAATGTCCATTCCATTAAAATACTATAATAAAATGTGCTTTTTATTGTTTATTTTTTAAGCTGTGTCCGGCTGTATGCCACTTGTCTTTTTCACTTTCGAAAATTTAAAATTTTAATTTTAGTTTTGAATTTTCTTAATTTACATTTGGCCTATTCTCCTTGTTATTATTAGCACTCTAATATCTTTTTTGTAAAGGTTGCATGGAATTTGTTACTTATTAATCATTTTAGGAGCTGGTTTCAAGAATTTAATGTTCGAAAATCACTTATTCGTTCAGTGTTGAACAACATCGTAATTCCTTGAGTTTCATTGCTTTGCTAAGACTCTGTACCGATCAGTTCGGTTTTTCACTTTCATTTGACTTATTCTATACTTGTAATAGTCTTTAGAAAGAAAATGCATGTATAGAAAGTTCTGATAACCATCATATCGTTATTAATCTACACATATATTTTTCAAATACTGATAGGTCGTGAGAATCATTGAAAGCACCCTCAATGCATTATCAATGATTGTAGTACTTCCAGCAAGCCACTCTCTCATTTACATCTTTTCAAGCTCATGTTTGTGCATAAGCAGATGAAGATTGTCGGAATAATTATTATTCTAGAGCTCTTCCTCTTTATACTTAGGCAATATTGTAGCAATGCTCTCTTGAGACTCGGTCACTATTATAAGTGCAATCTTACTTGAGGGAAATCTTCTCTGAATCTAGAGTGGATTGGAAAATTGAAAGTAACTTGGAGCGCTGCTGCACATGTTTTTTGCATATCCTTCTGATGCAATTTTATTGAAATACAACTTACGCATCGTCACTTCGTTGAGGCTCAAAGCACAGATTAAAGAACAGGTTTGTCTGTGCTCAAAGTCTCAAAAAGAAGGAAAGATAAAACGAAGGCAGATTTCATCAACTCGGTAAATGCATGTTATCAGCTCCTCATAGATGTCTGACGGCAGTAGTTCTTGTGAGACGTGCGTTTTTAAAGCGAGATATAGAGTGGAGTTCGAGCGTCAGTGAACAAGAACAGCCTGTTTGTAGCCACCTTATCGAAAGTGCACTGCATTTTTTATCGCGCCGCTCGACGGAATAAGTGGCGTTGGCAGGCCTGACAAAAGGCAAGGAAGTAAGCAAAGGAGAAGGAAGGAAGGAAGGCTCTTGTCATTCTTCTGCAGAGTGCATTATGAAATTTCGTTGCAAAAATGAAAACATCGGCGAAGGAGTAGGCGGGGAAAAAAGCAGCTGGAAAAGTAAACACAAGTAGTGCGTTGTTGGAGAGTGTCTGTGTGTGCGTTGATTTTGAATCAAACATCATCTACTACCATCATTTCAAGTGTTATATAGAATACTCACTCATTTTTATTGTAGTGCACATTACTCGAGAATCTAGTAGTGGGGTAGCTTTGTTGATGAGCTCCACAATAGCCTGGTTTTAGCCATCTCATTGATGTATTGGGCACTACAATGCACTGCATTTTTTATCGCAAATTTTTCTTAGCCGTTTGCTCTGCTATTTCTAGAATGCATGTCAAAATATTTAATACTCATGATTATTCCCGCTTTCTGTTCATCACATCATGTAGGCCTACATGACTATCACATAGTAACTTATTACTTAGTGACATGGCATTGTACTATTTGATCCAAGGTTAGTATATAAATTCATCTATTCCACCTAATTCACTTGCATTTGATCAAGGTTATTGAAAACAAGGTTGTTCCGCCTTTTGAGAACTGGAAAATAGGTGGGGGTATGACGTTTTTCAGTTCAATAACATTGAGTAAACCCATATCATTTTCAACTGATCAAGATATAGTCACATCTGTGATGTGTGAAAAACTTTTTTGTACTAAAAAGTACATAAATAGAGCTGAAATATGCAGATTAATGGTGATTTTGGACAGAGTATCGTCATGACTTTTCTATTGTGCCAATTCAAGCGAGTTGTGGAACAACCTTGTTTCTAGCCATCATACATGTTATAAATTGATATTCATACTGGACTGTAACTAGTTTACAGAGGAAGATAAATTTATAGAGATTTTTAATAAAGACTTTTCATGTTCTCTATCCCTTTAATGGATAGACATTCAATATCTTCAGTGGAAAAAATTATTCATCTATTTCTTTAGGTTATTTCAAATGTTGGAATGAGTAATGATTGTGGAATTGAACAGGGAATCAGGAGTTAACTTTCTCAATTCTACCTATAAAGTTGTACTGATTTATAGCTCCCCTTTCATAAAAAAATAATCCTTTAATGATTATTTTTCAACTCTTGAGTAGATTGCATTACATTACATTCGATTCTTACATTTTTAAGGTTATTCATAGATGTGGGTATGTCAGGGGCTCTAATTTGACAATATGAAAGAGCAAAATGTAGCAGCGTGAAATTGTCTAGTTTCAAAGTGTAGCCTTGTTTGTGGTTGATAGCTTAACAGCTTGTGAAATTTATTTATTCTGGCTTTTACCCTTAACTTCCCGATCTTCTGACCTTTTAAATCATCCAAGTTGATCATCCCAAGTCTGCTAAGTCAGTGTAGATCCATTTCAGTACCTCATTCCCATAACCAGGTGCACAGGAAGATCTAACATCCACCACATTTGGTCTAATACGTCTTGAACCGTGGTGCGAATGGTCTGGCAAAGTCCTTAATTAGCACATAATAGAACATTAAGAGCAATGTTTATCTCAATGAATTCAGTAGTGACTGAATTCATCACTGATTCTCCTGTTAACATAGATGAAACACAAGAGTTTCAATGTCCAGTCTTTCTTTTGTAGGCATCTTCCTGAGTTGGTTCCCAGCTCAGCATATTCGTATTCCTTCCAGAGACAGCTGTTCTCAGGACGCTGAACTGGTTCACATCCTGTCGGAAACAAGTTGTGTGTATCAATGAAGTATTGTATTGAGAAATAAAACAAGAACTTTTTCACTGTTTGACTTCTCGTTCAGGCAGGGATAAATTACTGCTGTATGTTGTTAATTGCTAATAAACATCAAGAAGCAGTGAGTCATGTCTCAAAGGAGCTCTACTTTATCTTATAGATTTGTTAACGAGTTCAAGAGCAGTTTCATGTCAAGCAGGATTCGTTATTAGTTTGATATCAAGTTGATTAGTTGAAGCATTGCGCTGTGCATCTCAAAATGAACCTGAATTGACACAATAATTACAAATTATTATTACCCCGAATTGCTGAACTTCAAAGTAATTATTTATCTATTATTTTAACTTTAATATCCATTCTTTGTGCTCAAATGAATATAAATGCTCACAATAACCACAAGAAATTGAGTTCCGGAAAAATTACGTTTCCTGTTCAATAGGGTTCGAAATCCGCTGCTGAATGTATGATTCTAATTTCAAGAATCGAAATCTGTGACGAAATGAACAATCTAATATTAAAACTGACACTGTATTCCACTTTTAAATAATGTTTTACACACATATATTGGAGATGCTTGAGGAATGCACATTGTGTCTGTGAGAGTTGTTTTTCAGAAGTGAAATGCATTCCTCAAGCATCTCCAATATAAGAGTAAAACATTATTTAAAAATGAAATACAGTATCAGTTTTAATATTAGATTGTTCAAGAATCGAATTTGTAAAGGTACTGAACAACTGATACTGCGAAGTGATCGAAGAAGAAAAAGAAGAAGAAGAAAAGAAGAAGAAAAGAAGAAGAAGATAGAGCCATTAGCGAAAATCGTAGTTGTAGCCTGTAGATTCTCACATCATCAAGAAATTGAGCTCTAGAAAAAAATCACGTTTTCTGTATTATGGAGATTTGGAGTTCAAGATAAGTTATGAAGTCCGCAGCTGAATGAGAAATTTTCAGTTCAAGAATCAAATTAGTAATGGTACTGATACGTTGAAGTGATAAAACCATTAGCGTAAACCGTACTATTATAATGTATGTAAAGGGTTCAAACCATAGCGTGAGTAGATTCGATAAATTATCCTTGCTGGTAAATTGTTCATGAACGTGCTGGATCAAAGGGTAGCAAATTTCACCCTTTTACAGAAAGATGATTGTTCTGATAACTCAATATTATCCAAGTTACACTCCTTTGTGTCATGGTTTGTTGCACCACGATATCAATTTTAGTTCTCTTTTAGAATATTTTATGTGGTGAATAATTCTAGCTTCAAGATTCTGACATGAATAACCCATTTTAATATCCCCGATAAGTAATGAACAATTTTTTGTTAACACCTCAGCATATTTCAACACCAAAAACTTGTTTAATATCATGCTTTAAAACCCTAGCACAAAATAATTGAGAACCAAAACATTTTTGTACGGCTGTCCTCAACTTATTTTGCTACAAACTACTACCTAACCTGAAGTATTTTTGAACCCAAATTTCCTCTTCATCTACAAATGGAAAGTGGTTGAATTATCTAGCACATAGTCCTCATTACATTGAGAATATCCTGAATGTTCAGTGGTAATGATAGGAATGATGTAATAGCCTACGAGCTGTAATACGTCAAGTTCAACATAGACAAAAAATCCAAAATTCACTCAATATTGTCGTTTTTAGAGTTATCTTGGAATTTAAACACAGTTGCCCTCGCTTGCGCGTTCATCAATTTTACACCCAACTCTTCATGATGCCCACTTGAATCCGAGACTTGTGCGTGGGTAATAAGAGGATGATAATTATGTTGAAGATGATGTACTTACGGTTTGTGGGCTACTAACCATAATGTAGGTGATAATAAAGCAGATAGCGTCATGCTATGACGTAGTATTGTACTGTCCCAATCACGATTCGGCTGAAAATTATCATACCTTCCATGATATTTTTCATGAAAGATCTGTCTTATCGCAAACCTCTAATATCCACTAAAATTTGTTTTTTACTCTTAGTTACTTTTTTGGCTATTTAGAGATAAGATTCTCATAATATTTGTGTGGAGAGAACATTACTGTCACAAAACAATTACTAGAAAAACATGAGGTCTGCCACTCTTTTGCTTCGAGTAGGCAGGTTCAGTAGATTTTTTTTAGATACATTTTCCAGTTGTCTTCGCAACTGCTTCAATTATAGTGTTACAAAGTTACTATGCTCATTCGAACGTAGCGCTGCAATTGAAATGAAAATTAGAATGGATAAATTCGAGTGCTTCACTTCGTGAGGAGTGTTCCTTCCGGCTGTTTTCTCATTGTTCCGTAGACGTCTTGACGTGAAAAGGATTTCCGAGATTACTGAACGGTGAAAAGCAATACGGTCTCAGTGCTATTATGTGGAACATCGATTTATGTAGCTAGTTATTATTACCCATTTGTCATACTTGTATCCGACTTTGTTAACGAAGTCTACCACCGACATTGTACACCACAGGCTGAGATACTGTGACCCGTTTGTTCACGGCCATTAGATGCGCTGGGATATTCCATACTTATTTTTTTCTGGCCTTTACAATGGCATTATCAGTGTTCAGGATGAAAAGGAATGTTTTCTTTGTTATGACACTATATTTTGGACATTACTGAAATCCTATAGGATAATTCTCTTTTTGAGTTTTCGAGTTGAAGCAATTTGTTACAGTCAATAACTTATTTTTTTGGTATTGATGAGATTATTCGAGATGTGTAAATGACTTTCTCAAAGTATTGAGGCTCTTTCAAATAAAGCAAAACTGAAAAAACAGAATACATTTGTTTAGACCAGTAGACTATTTCCATGAGCAATGATCGAACTTTATTTTTGCCGTTTCATCTTCACTCCAGGCTAAGCTAGGGAAAAGGTCTCCTTGGAATCTCCTTAGATCCTTCTCCCTGGAAATCTTCCTAAAATCAGTCTCCTTTTTAATGGGTAGGTAAATGCAGAGAAGAATGTTCTTTTCAAAGAGCTTCAAAAGGAACAATTTTGGGGACAAATATTTCATGAAAGCAATAATAATTAATAATTGGTCTGCAACCAAGCGCCGAAGAAGAACCACATAGTTTGAAACGCGTCCGCCGCGACTCAAAAAAGGTCAGTTCTGCACAGCAAGTTTATACCTATGAATAGTTCTACTGCAGTTTACTAAAAATGGATACAACAATAATATAGGATTCAATCCTATTTAACAACGACACACTTCAGACTGATGTGCTTTTTATTTCAATCCAATTCAAAATAAATTTTACTGATATTGTCAACTTTACGTATCCGTTTCTATTAAGAAAGTTTCTAATCAATTATAATGATTGTTCCAGGTATTTATTCCACATACATTTGAGAAACATCTAATGTGAGTAGATTTTTATTAGCCTCAAGTTTCTTAACTCCATCTATTGAAAATAGAGCTAAATGGCTCAATTTTTAGCAATTGCTACTTGCTACCACGATGAGTGAATGAATCAAAGCACTGATCAATGAATCACATCACTTGTACACTATCCACATATCTAGTTGAAAGTCGGTTGCCTACAATAACATGTAGGTAGTACAATGTTGTGCTTTGATTATTATTTATTGAGAGATTTTATGAATTTTCTATCCTATACTTGTTCCACGTATTCTAATGCTTGTTTTCAGGTAGATTGAAAATGTTCGTCATTATCTGATAAGAACTAATCATTGATCTTTCGAATATTCTTGAGAATTTTAATGTAGAACGTACAACAGCAGCATATATTCTTCGTTTTATCTTGCTTTTTCTTTGTTAATATTTCTCTTTCCTTAGAAAGAGACATTCTTACTCTCTTACTACAAAGGTCTAGAACATCAGATCCTTGCTATATATTTCAATATCATGGAAGGGATCAGATGTTTCTATCTCTTGAAAATTGTAGCTGGAGTAAAATTAATGATGAGAATAACGTCCTAGCTGCTAAATATTGTGTCCTACTCTGATTACGGGAAAAAAGATTTCAGACCCCCCCTTCCCAAAATAATGACCCTTGGCATAATAGATCACATCGCAATTTTGTTGTAGCTGAGTTTAGTGAGTTAAGAATAATAGATGAAGCGAAGAGGACGCCTGTTTGAAGCAAGTAATAATCATCTGTTACTGGCAACTTTCTCAGATCCTGCAGTCACTGAGACTCTCATATCCACTCTCCTTTCTAATGAGAATAACGATCTAAATAACGTGACGCCCATCTTTCATGGCGTATATAATTTGAATATTTCGAGCACAAATCATAATCATAACGATTTGACAACACGAGTAGTTTGCACGGTGCACTGAAATCCGCGTAAAAATAAAACATTAAAAAGCTATTCATTTTCAAACGCGATGCTGGAAATCGTAGATGCAGGGAGACAGTTCCTGCATAAAATTTACGAAATAATTCATAGTACATAGTCTATTATGATGTTTTGAAACTTATGCCAATAAACATCACTTACCTTATACAAAAATAGAAAAACATCCTATATTTCTTGTTTGGCCTTTTTTTAGAAATCTTTTGTGGTTCACTTATCATATCTGTATTTCATTATGTATGTCTGTACCTGACCATTTTTCAGCAAACAAAGATAATAAGGCAACCACCAAGCAAAGTGCTCTAAAGAAGAGGCTAACATGGAAGAAGAGACATTTTTTAATTTTGGCACGAGTTAATTGACTCCAATCTTGTGTATAAATAAATTGCTCTTTTCCAATGATTAAACTCTCATCACTAGGATAAAATACACCTTTCAAATGAAAATAATTTTTGTGATGTTGACTTCTTTAGTGAGTTGGGAGTTTCCAAAATAATTTATCAAGCCAATAATTTATTTTGTTCCACAAGACACTTTCTTCTCAACAAAAATCAGAAGGTTTTTAACTTTTGTAACAGTTATCTAATTTTATCCTAATTTTTATCTTTAATAACTGAGATGAGTGAAAAAATTATTTCATTCATGACTAAATATCAAGAGTCGTTTAATAATAATTCATACTATTGAACCCATTTGCGGTATTAGATTGAGGATAGTAAGAAAGTCTTATGTTGATTAAAAAATAACAAAAAAGAAAAATAATCAATTGACAAGTTCAGTATACCTACGCCACTGGAACTGTCAGCAACCACCTGTCTCACTCAGCCTACGACTTATCTCTTTATCTTGGGTCATTTTCGCTTCTGAGAGTGCGGTAATTGAATAAATGGCTTCCTCCACGGTCGATTAAATATCGCAATAGAGGGCACATTGACGCCACTTCATTGCTTCACTAGTCTTTTTGTCGTCTGCAAGATCCGCAAAGGACAGTGACTCTTAATCAAGAATCAAGAAAAGTTTCTCTACATAAACCTGTCTAGGATTTAGTTGACAGTCATTCTTAACTTGGTTATATAGATTGTTGCTGTGAAGATTGACTGATGCCAGATAATTTGCATCAGATTTCAATTATATTTACTATATTTATCTCGTATTGCATAATATTATTGTTGTGGATATCAAAGAATACCGTGTTGCTGATCTGATTTCTCAACAGTGTAATCCGACAATATGGCGACGCTTCTTAAGAAGCATGAGAAATTGGTCCATTGAATTGAGTGAGTTATTTCATTCACGAAAATGGCTCTGAACACCTTTCTAGTGCCTTATAGCTACAACAATATTCTCAGGAAGTAATTGGCGCAAAATATCTTTCTTTCATTCCAAAGTATAAAATGATTGTCTGAAGGTATACTTTTTTAAAGAAAAATTAAACACCTGATTGAGGATGATCAGGACGAGTAAAGTTCATGCATAGAGTCAAGCCAAAAATGTTTTTGCAAATTTTGAGTCTTTTGGCTCAAGTCCCAGCTGCAGGCCTGATTACACTGCATATTTTTTTTTTAAATATCACTGGAAGAAAAAATTGGAGCTTTGCTCCAATTACAACGTGAAATTTTGTGAGACTGTTTACAGTATTTGAGTGATCAGTGGTTGAGCGCTATACGTGCCAAGGCCTTTCACTACTTTCCTGGCAATTCAATGGCATTCTTCCAGAATATCTTGACCCTTACGAGAAGTGCTAACTTTCTGAACATTAACGGCTCAATCCAATATAGGATTAGAGCGTGAGAGGTTACTAGCTCAACGCCATGTAAGCGCTTTTAAGAAAGAGTACACTGCCCTAAGTCCAATTATTGTTAGACTGTGTGGGACTTCCATGCTTTCTCAAGGGGAAAAGTGGAAAACAGCCGAGGGTGTGTGTGTATGCGTGCGTTAGTCCGTCCAAAGCTTTGCAAGAAAAACTGGCTGGAATGATGGTAAGGGAAGGTGAGATTTAGAGACTGTGCTTTCTAAAGCCCACAAAAACGTTAATGAGAAAGCAAGGGTCTAGCCTTCATTAGCCTGCACTCAACTTCATTCAATTTGTATCTATCGTATTGGAGATTTCTATGCATTTCTCAAACATGAATTGAATGAAAATTTGAATTGGCAGTGAAAATGGATTGAAGAAGAATTTAATAGCAATAACAAGGATATTTTGAGACTATTTTTGAAGGTGGAAATTTATTTTAACTACTGATATATTGCTGAGAGGGAAAATAATCGCCTAAATTTACATCTCACACTTCAGACTGAACACATCCCACGCTGCTGAATGCTTTAGAAAACATTCCAGTCATGTTTCTCACTAGTAGAATTTCTCACATTTCTCTTATTTCCATGATTCATTAATTTGACTTCAACGAACGTCACTTAGCCATCTTTGGAAATTAATCCTCCTACTCCTTCTCCTCCTTTACCTCCTTCTCCTCTTCTTACTCCTCCTCCTCCTCCTTCTCATGTTCCTTCTTATCATCTTCGTATTCTTATTCCTCTTCGTGCTCATCATTCTTGCCTCTATCATTTCCTATAATATATCCTGATCTTATAATAGTAGATAAGAATTCTGAAGAAAATAATGGATAAAAATATATCTTAAATGTTATAGGTTATAGATACATGTTTAAAATATGTATAGGCACTACCAATAAAAATAAAAATAGTATACAAGTATCTAAAGTATTTGAAAATATTTTAAATAAAGCTCAGAAAAATAATCATAAATCTTCAAATCTTATACATTCTTATAAAGGTCTTGAATTTAAGAATAAAGAATTCAACTCATCATTTAAAAAAATATAATTCAAAATACTATTACATAAAATGAGGGAAAAAGTTTAATAATAGAAAGATTCAATAGAAAATTGAATACTTGATTAAAAATTATTTTTAAAATAAATATTTTTTTTTAGATGGATTGATGATTTACAAAACATTATTGAAAATTATAACAATACTAAACATAGCATCCATTTTAATCCTAAAGAAATGAACAAAAAAAAATGAGAATATGTAATTAATGAGAATATATAAGTAATATTGCTATTGAATTTTCTCTATACATAAATTGATAACAAGAATCAAGATCTAAAAACATGTACAAAATGTGAAATAGCTAAAACTCTTGATGATTATTATAAAATAAGACTTGTGAAAATAATATATTAAGTTGGTGCACTTCTATTGAGAGTGTATTTCTATGTTAGGTAAATATGCTATGAGTACAATAGAGAAAGGATTTTAGAAAAAATATTATGTGATGTATTAATTTGTAAAATGTATTTAAAAGAACATTATAAAAAGAAGTGTAATATTTCAAAACTAGAAATTAGTGTTGAAAAACAGTTGAATAACTTAACCTTTATTATGTTTCCATTAATATAATCTAAAGAAATCAATTATTTCCATCCTTTTCATATTTATTTCTCAATTACTTTTAACTTTTCATAATCTTTTTAATGTGTTGTGTTGGGTGATCAACAAATCAGAGAAGTACACAAATTATTTATTTTATAATATAGTTATTATCTGATAATATAGATTGTGAAATTGAACTATCTTATCAATTTTACTAACTACCATATTTCTATAGAATATATTAATTTTTTCTAATAAATAGAACCATGAATTCTCAAACTAAAATCAGTTGTACTATTTGTAATGTTGAATTTGCAATAAGTCTATCATTCATAAATTTAGCATTAGACATTTCTCCATTATGAAAACTATTTTATCCAGCATTTTTTGTGCTGAAGAATAATTAAGTATTTAACCAATTCATTGAAGCTATTAACATATCTATATTCAATTGGTTTATCATTCAGTTCCATAATTCCTTGTCCAGTTCTATTTTTAAATAATTGTTAAATTCTTCCCAAATAGGATTAACTAGTTACCATTTTCTTCCTCTACTAGATCTTGTTTTTCTAGTTCTAGGATCATTATATTCAAATAATGAGTGAATTTTAATTCATATTTTCTATACATTTTCCAATCATCATTTGTAAACATTTCAGGTTCTAAATATTCATTTTTAGTTGATAGTTCCCCACTTAATAAGAAGTATTAACTATTATAATTTATATCTTGCAAATGTTTAGAGAAATTATGTGCAGCATGAATACTGTAAGCTATAAAATATCAGTTCCTTCTAGATAAAATTTTTTTTTCATAAGAATTTTCAAAGAATGCTTGATCTGAACAAGGATCTGGTCCTGGAATGCTCCTATAGTGTGATGAATGTACATTTTGTAATGATGAATACCGTGCAGCTTTTCTTGCATCGGGATTGATGAGAATAAGCCTTTTACAGATAATGATGTAAAGGCGGAAAATCCTTTGTTAAAAATTCAGGAAGATCGGTTTTCAGCAATTTGGTTGACATCAAAGGATTTTTTGCCATACCTAAGATTACAGCCATAGACGGTCTCTAAGCTAGCATGTAATTCGCTGAATTCAGAGCAGCCCTTTTCAACGTTGCTTTCTTTAGAATTTCCAATGCTATCTTTTCCTGGCTTCGCTTCACTGAAAATTTTATTTCTACTCTGAAAAGGTCAAACTCCAATATTCATAACCAATTAAAGCTTTCTCGTATCGTGGTACAGAATTCAATGTAACTCAAATTTCCAATTAGTGAATAGAGTTGAATTGCTAACCAATTTTGTCCACACTCATTCATTGTGAACTGAAAATACATTAGATTTATTCGAGGAAGAAATCAATTATTATTTGATAACAATATCTCGAATAAGCATTGAGTTGGCAGTATCAATAATTGCTGAAATTTTCTTAGAATAAACTAGGAGTAATCATGCGAGTCGTTGTACCAGCTGTACAGCTACCACCTGCCTACCAGTTGTACATGCCAATCTCAGACAAACCCATATAATTTATTCCAGACAATCCATCAATGTAAAACAATCTTCAGTGAGTTTTGACTTGAAAATTGAGTATCGAGAGATGCATTATTGTTAAAAAAAAACAATCATTGATTTATGAAGATAAGCTTTTTTAGAGCTCCATTACTTTAGTGTTTGAGAAGCGATTTTTATTTTAAATATTCATTTATTATTGTATTTTGTTCATCGTATTTTAATATTAGAATAATAATAAAAATGAATGATTCAAGTTTTATTATTATTATTTTCTTTTTGTAATGTGGTATTGCAAAAGCAATTGTCCGTTATTCGACCAATGCCTTTGCTATCGACGATTGATCAGCATTATAAAATGAAAAAATTGGCAAATAGTAATCTCAACATATTCCAAACAGCCTACATTATGTATAATTTGCATCGTTTAAAGCCCCGACAAATAATATGAATGATATACAGGCACAATTATACTAATATTCTCTTATTGTTATATACATCTCCTTCATGTACATCTCAAATTAACAATTAAAATACATGGCAGTACAGTACAAATATGTTTAAATAATAATGAAGAATCTGTATATCTGTTGCTCAATCAGCAATGCTTTTGAGTGTTCTATTGAGCCAGAAGTGCTCCCTCTTTTTTATAATAATGTTTAAAGATTCTCCATGTAATTCGAAGACATGATCATGCAGTCAAATAACGAAATTAGTGCAACATCCTATAATCTTACTCTTTAGACTCATCTTTAATAAGAAAAGCACATCTTCCTTGTTGACTCTTTTCAGCTGCAGTTGAGCATAAACTCGAAGATTAGCTGAGAGTGAATAACCGGAATAAGCCTTTAAAAGCTCTCAAAAGCAAATTAGTTGAAATCCGACCAAACGGTAGCAGAGATCTTTCCCAAAACAAGCTAACGATTTTTTAAGTGTGGAGAATGAAAAGAAGAGTTATGGTGTCGGATTTTTGAGACGATGGTGCCGTTTTGTCGAGCGATTGATGGGTAGTGATTATGGGGGGGGGGGGGGGACGATGAGATCTTGTAGGTGGTGGCGATGTTGAGGGAAGAGGGACGACCATATGTGAGAGATGAAGTCGGTACGCCCAGATTGTGGTAATTGGTTTGGAAATGGTTCCTATCGGAATGAGATGTCCTGGTGAGCGGTCCGCCTAGTCCAGCGCCAGCATTCCTGGCATTCCTTCTGACCGCGAGGCCTGTTCACAGTCGGCTAATGTCGCTCCTTCGTTCAGACCGGAATTCCTTCCTGTGCGGAGCTCTCTCTGAGCACTGTGCTCACATCCCGCCCAAATCAACTATGGCACAGCTCCTTCACATCTCTCCCTACCCACACCTATTATGTACGTGAACAGCGTCGCACAGGCTGGCACATATTATTCACAATCACAGTTTGTTGACAGTTTTGAAAATTCGCCTTCATAGAACTTGGTTAAAACGTAAGAGGATGATGTATATCAATTTAAAGTCAAAGAATATTTGGGAATCAATAATATTTTCCAGAATATTGAGGTACCCAGATGTCAGAATTTCAGCCTATTGGGAATAGGGAGCTACGATAACTCACAACACCATACTTTATCTTCCTCATGTGCTCAATATTTTCTCCTCTCAAAATTTGAATAGAATAGAATATTTTTTATTGTAACCGCTTCTGAGGTCGTCAGAAGCATTACCTATACAATAAATGTCATACACTATACAATAATTTGAAAAGATAATATTCTAAAAACACTGCAATACTATAAAGTATTGACAGTCACATAGTGGAAATGTCAAGATATAGAAAACAAAGAGATAAAATTTTTATAATTATAGGCTATCCTGGTCTTGGGATACAATCTAACTACTCAAATAAAAATTCAAAACAAAAGTAATAATAGTTGATAGCAGGACTTTACCCACAACGTATACAATTGATGGTTGTCATTACAAACAAAGAACTTTAGGCCTACCACAAATCCGAATACATTAACATGGAAAGGTACATTGATATTAAGCATTAAAAAGTCCTAGCTAGATCATAGAACTCTTGAAAAGTGTAAAGAGGGTTAATAATTGAGAGTCGTTTCAGCTTCTGCTTGAAAATTTGATGTTGTAAACTTCTAAATTGCTCGGAGAGTGAATTGAACAGCCTTACACCTATAAATAGAAAAGTTTTTTGTGTGCTAGCATAAGCGTGGCGGTTGGTGATCAGATTGTTCCTACTTCTAGTTTGATTTTCATGGGATACTCCCTGCTCCACAAACTTATCCAAGTTCTCCTTCACATAATTCAAACATTGAAACACAAAAATAGAGGGCAATGTCATTATTTCTAATTCTTTGAAGCTCTCTCTACATTGAGCGCTTTGGCAGTCCACAAATGAGCCTGATTGCCTTCCTTTGAATTCGAAATAATTTAAAGGTATATGCTTTTGAACCCCAGAGTATTGTACCATAAGACAGGTGCGACTGAATGTGCGCAAAGTAGACCACTTTCAAAACATCAACACTGACGCATGTCCTCAACCTTCTTATTATAAATATTCCTCTATTGAGCTTGCCGGCAGTGATATCATTGTGCCTGGACCAATTCAAACTATTATCTAGAGTAAAGCCCAGAGACTTAGCTTCTTTTTTCTCATCTACTGTGAGAAGTCTCCTATTATAAGTTTACCTCAAGTCCTGAACCTTATTGGAATTCACGCACAACAAATCTGAGTTACACCACCTGTCAATTGACTGAGTCACATCCCATGAAGCAATATTCAGGGAAAACTCTGTGAGTGTACTCAGAAATACACAAAGGTCATCAGCAAACAAATAACTCTTAGCTAGAGGACCAAATATAGTTGGGAGATCATTTATGTA
The DNA here is from genome assembly GCA_948455865.1 of Conomelus anceps. Lineage (NCBI taxonomy): Eukaryota > Metazoa > Arthropoda > Insecta > Hemiptera > Delphacidae > Conomelus > Conomelus anceps. The sequence goes on along the minus strand of OX418217.1, from coordinate 58,544,631 downwards.
GATGATGAATAATATAGGTCCCAATATAGATCCCTGAGAAACCCCATGAGAGACAGGCAAGTACTGGGATTCTGATCCATCAAAAGCTACCTTTTGAAAACGATCACCAAGATATGACTCAATCATCCTTATGGATCTGTCCTGGAACCCATAGAATGAGAGTTTATCCAAAAAGAACTTGTGAGAAACAGTATCAAAAGCTTTTGATAAATCAAATAATTTGGTCTGAGTAAACCCCTTATTCTCCAAAGAGTCCAAGCAATCCCTATAGAGATCCACTGCAGCTCTAACTGTGTTCCTCCCTACTCTGTATCCAAACTGAGAGCTGCTAAAAAGACAATTGCTCTCAAAGTAATCCACTATTTGGATATTCAAAACACCCTCAAAAACTTTGGATACAGTGGTGGTGATATTAATTGGCCTGAAGTTATTACAATCAGATCTACAACCAATTAGACAGGTAAAACTTTATTCAATTTCAAACTTTGTGGAAAAAGACCATCAATAATGGAACTCACTAAATTTATCAAAGGATCAATAATATACTCACAACCCATTTTAAGCATTTTTGGGCTTATGTTGTACATGTCTGTACTATTGATGGCTTTCATTTTCCCAAAAACTCTCTCAACATCGAATTTTTCAATTAATTTAAATTCAAATTTAGAAGAAGGTTTACAATAGCCAGCATTTAATGAATCGATTGGACTATGTATTGAATTCCTACTTTTAACCTCAGCAACAACTTTATTTATATTTTCTATGAAAAATTGATTGAATTGGTCTGAACTTAATGGACTTTTGTTTTTTATTAACGATGATTTATTGACTGTTTTTTAATTACTTCCCAGATTGCCTTGCTTTTGTTTTTTGATTCAGAAATTATCTTGTCGTTTTTATTTTTTCTAATAGTATCTAACTTGTCCCTAAACTCTTTTTTGTTTCTTTTATAAAGTAACTTGATATCATCATTTCCAGTACTATGATATGCGCTGTACAACAGGTCACAAGTGTTCTTTCTAGCAATTAGTTCTGCACTGTAAACCTTATTGGGTTTGGGAGCAGTAGATTTAATTTTAACTATTTCCAATGGAAAAGCTGCATCTACTATGTTCTTCAATGTTTCTAAAAAGAATGAGGTTTTCCATTCTAAATTTTTTCCGATATATAAACTAGTCCAATTCATTTTAAATAACATATTTTGAAAATCTGAGATACCATTATCATTTATTGTCGTATTGTCCTGGTTTCAGTAATGTTACCTTTTGTCTGTTTAGTAAGGAGAGTGTTTTTCATAACCAGAGCCCAATGGTCAGAAAACCATGTTTTCACAACCTCAACTGTAATTGACTTCTCATGAATTGTAGTTATGATGTTATCAATACAATTCCCTCCATTTAATGCACTGGGCCTAGTAATACTGTTGAAACCCACCTTGAGGCCAAATGAAACAAGAAGCTCTTTTAACTCTTTGAATATTATTATCATCCTTCATAAAATCATAATTAAAATCTGCACATAAGATAAGTCTATCAGAGTACTTGAAGGCGTTTTCCAATACCACACTTAGTCTTTCAAAGAATATTTCCAGATTATTGTTGTCAGTGTTTGGTCTATACAAGGATAGAACTATAGCATTTGTGTCCAATAATTGGATAGCTGTCACTTCCAAGATCATTTCTATTGATAACTTATTTATAATTTCAATTTTTTTTGTATTTTAGACCATTCCTAACATATATAAGACACCCACCATGCTTCCTGTTTTCCCTACAGTAGGCATTTCCAATTATATACCCTTCAATGCCAAAGAATTGTGCTTCCCCAGGTTCCAACGAAGTCTCAACAATACAGGCTATATCAACATTTAGTTTCTCAAGATGATACACTACTGAGTCCAGCTTGTTCCTAATGCATTGGACATTCCAGTGAAATATTGTAATTTCTTCTGTTTTATAGCTATTGTTTGTATCTAAGGAGAATCTAGAATCAGAAAAATTACTCTCTATTTGTGCATAATCTAAGCATGGATCACTATGTGATTTATGGCCTCTAAAAAAGATCTAGGTCTTGCAATAACTGGTATCTCCATGCTTGGAGATGGATCCCCACCAATAACCAGACCAGAGTCCCCATCGGAAGAATCAACACAAGCAGGAACATTAGAAGAAGGAAAGTCGCCATTGCCAGTTAAGACAGGAGGAACAGGACGCTCTCTCCCACCATGCACCTGAACTCTCACCAATAATTCCATTAACTCATCTGCAATTCGTTTTTTCCCATGTCTATTAAGATGTAGACCCATGTCCAGTGTGAAATCTTGCCTGATAGTTCCATATGTTAAGCATACTGAGAGAAAAATCTTGTGAAATTGACTGGACAACCCCATTGAAAAACTCTATACATTTGTTTATGTGCGCACCCGCCGCCAGGTCGTACCTGTATGGGTCTTTTGATAGAATTAATTCTACCTCTCCTTTCAAAACACCAATCACTTCGCGAAGTTTTGTTACCCAATTGAAAATATCACTCTCAGTAGAGGACTCATCAAAGCTATTTGTTCCCCCTATAAGAGCCATTATGTCATCCTTTTTCATTTCACCATGCTTAAAAGAAGATACAATGCCATCCAGAATAACATCAATTGGCGTGCTAGAGGCAATAAACGATTTGAACCTCAACCCAGATAATGAATTCCTATCCATTAGCTCCCTCAAGCCCCTTACATGGCTGTCTCCCCATAGCCAAACATTGCGGGAATTGTCAACAGGAATTTTGAGAGACGTATTTCCCCTATGATCAATATTTTTTGTCTTTACTCCATAGAAAACTGAACTCATCATGGAGCACGACTGAAGAAAACCATTCAGTACAAACTTGGCTCTCTCTACGTTGGTTTCTATATCCAATAATAAGCGCCCATTTTTCTTCAACTCAGTCTGCAATCTAGAAATTTTATTGAGAAATTGCTTTTTCTTGTTATGGATCCCCCCCCATTTTGAACCAAACTAACAGAGTGACAATCGGTATTTTCATTGATGTCGTTTACCTCAACCAGACATGCATCCATCTCCTCCGTTTGAACTCCAAAATCCCTAATATCCCTATCATTAAGTTCCATGATTAACTTGTCATTCACGATTGAACGGTCTGTAGCCGCATTCCGCTGTACCAATAAACGAGAATTCTCCTCCACCAGAATCTGATTCTCAATCTTTAGCTTCTCAACAAGATGAAAACATCTTACACAGACTTCAAGAGAAACAGAATTATCCATTCCATTTTTAGGCTCAATATCTTCTACAGGCTCCCGACCGCTCAGCCCCGACACAACATGGAGCTCAGTCTCATTGCCATGAGAAATAGGGGTAGAAGACAGTGCCGTTGAATCACGAGCTGACATCACACTATCATTTGATGTAAGATGTGAATGGTCATTACAGACCGAATCCTCATCTGCAGAATCATTGTTCAACTGGGTAATTCCATTGCATGGGGGAGAATGATTGTGAGAACAGGACTGGCTCATATCTACTATTTTTTAAATATTTTTATCGGTTTTAAGAGTAGCTTTGCAGGCTTTTCACAGACAGCGCCACTGTATTTTTCCTAACGAATTAACAGACGATTTTCTGTAAGAAAAACCTTGGAAAGTCAATTTAAAATTTCCTTTGTTGGTTTTCCCAACAACTAACTCAGCCATAAGGCTTTTGATAATAATATGCAGTAATACTATAATTTAGAAATATAAATAAAAATATACACTGCAAATAATTAACATATCTGAACTAGAGTAGTGGTTACGCTGTATGTGGATCAGTTGATAATTATTTAATTATTGTTAATTATTAAATCACTAGTGATTCAAGTGAAAAATGAAAATTATGGTAAAAAAAAGGAAAAATCCTATAATAGAATTCAATATCAATTGGTAATATATTTTTACTTTTAATGGAATAATATCTTGAATTACTTTATTTTATTCAACAATCATGAATATAGTGGATTTAATTAATTATTCTAGAATAAAAAGTGCTGAATTCTATAAACTGAATTTGTTTTAAATAATGAGAGAGCTAATTCAAAACGAATGCAAGTCCGATGCTAAAAACTATAAGAGGTCAAACAAGATTGCTTGAATAGAAACATAAATAATAACCTTCAAAGTTGAAAATATTAAATAAAATGTTGAACCTTATGATCAAATTTAATAGGAGGATTAAATCCTTAAATAAATTTACAATTTACTACTTAAATCAGACATCCTATTAATTTTTAATCTAATGAAAAATGATTAATGTCTAAGAATATCTTATCTCTATGAATTTTCAGTGTAATTCAGGAAAAGTTCTATTCTGATGATAAGGAGTCGACACCTTCAAAAATCTTCAGTCAATTCACCACGCAAAGAATAAAGCAGCAAGGTACTCTCTACGATCGGTAGCAAGGATTGCACCTCAAACAAGAGATCAGTTCCGTATCATCAGTTCTAGATCCATATCGCAATCGATGGATCGTCCATTCACACAGAAACCAGAGATTGATTGGCTTTTTATTAGTTCAATAAAATATTGATAATGACAGTTCAGGGTAAAATGACATGCTAAGAAAAAAAAGAAACGTACGATCTACGTGAAATCTTCTTGGTCTTTCGAATGTTTAGTAGCACAATTTTTACTGTTGGTACAATTACATCCCTCAAGTTTGTTGCAGGGAAGTCAATGTTCAAATCGCTCAAACTAATCCACTATGACCGGTTTTTTTTGGCTATTTCTTGTAGGTTAGAAAGTAATTATTATCAGCAGTTAGATTGGAGTTGTGTCTCTCTCCACTTGAAATTATCCATACACTCGTACAATCACTCCTCAAATTTTTGAAAAATCACTCACTATGAAGGTAAAACTCACAAAATAACTGCTTAATTCACAAAAACAGACAGACGAATTTTCGAGTCAACTACTCGTAGCACCCAGTGCTACCAATCTCATTCTCTAATTATGAGAGAAGTTTTGGAACATTATCCCACTGTGCGCACCCCAAAATCAAGTTTTGTATAATTATTTTATCAATCTGTAGGCCCTATTGTGAAGTTAGCCAGGCCTTCATATTGATTTTTCATTATTTTTCTCGTTACGTAGATAAAAAAGCATAAATTCAACAATCATATTTTTGATTTCTGCTTCTCAGGCTATGCAGTTTCATATGAATTTCAATTTTGAGATAGTGGAAATCAGAAATGGTTGGACATAAATTGAATGACCTAGTCCTAATCTATCATCACCTCATTAAGGAGATTGTAAGCCTATTTATACTAGCCATCTGACTCGCTTTGCTCGCTTTATCGTCTAACCTAAGGACTCTCTGTCCTCTGGATTCACGGGAGGGGAAGTTTAAACAATCAAGCTAAATTTTTACCATAATTTCTCTGAAACATCGCTTAAATTTGTACGTGCTTTTGGTAAATTCTTGAAGCTCTTCCTTAGCACGTGACTCAACTGAATATTTGTAAAAATTGGAGGAGAAAGAGAGAGTTGCAGTTAGGGTTTAGTTAATCAGTGGTTTTTGGAATTGATGGCTCGTTTGTGCATAGATTAATCATTCTCTAGCCCATTTCCAGAACATCTGAAGTATTTGAAAATTTTCTTGTTTACTGGTTTAACGGGTACTAGTTTATAAGTGTTTTCATTTCTGTAATGTCAATATCTGAGGGTTCTCTAGTCTAATATTGAGCAACCTCTACTAATCATAATCAGATCATAGAACCTCAAAACTATTTCTTTGTGAGTGTGAAGTGAAATTCCTTTTTTCTGAGAAATTCTCTGGTAACAAATGATTTTCATACTCCATGATGAGGATGGAAGTAGACATCTCGTTTGAAACTTTTTATGTCTGCCCTTTCCATGACATTTAAAATGCTAATCTGCTATCATTTTCATTGTGGGTGTCCTGGATGAAGATGAGGCTTTTTATTTCTTCTTGATTCTGGTGCTTTAGTCATTCTTTTCAGGAAGACTATTGTATCCCTGGTATTGAGGATGGACTTTTTAACGCTCACACTTGGGTTATCAGTGACCGGATTAAGGTGTTGATAGTGACAATCGGCCGCGTTATGGCGTCTGTGGTCAGGAAACTGTTGAGTTATATAGCGTTCGCTGGGGCGCCGTTAAATCTGTGCATCGTTCAGCTAAAGCAGTATAAAACGCACTAAAAGCACACTGTGCCTCCCTTTACGGGCTACTAAAGACAATTGTAGCGGGCAAAACGTCATGAAAATGGCGATGTAAATGCATGACAATTTTCTTGCGAATGATAGGCTGTTGTTGCCGAAAGTAGTCATTCGTTCTCCAGACTGTCTGGATAACTAGAGTAATAACAGTAGTTTTTCTTCTCAGATAGAGTACTTATCTGGATCATTCACAACTAGAACGTTTTTAATCCACGTATACAGCCGTTCCTCAGAATATTTCACTCACGTTTTCGACGCACTACATAATTGCCAAGACCTTCAGATTTAGATCTCCATTCACATCTTGCACAAACTACACACCTGCACTGTTCATCAATTACCTATCACTATCCAGCCAATTATCATGCAAATTATTATAACTTTAAAAATTATCCTAGTTTATAAAATATACATAGTATAAAGTATACCTAATAGTATAATAGTATGAAACAATATAATAGTATAAAATATACCTAGTTTCAACTGGACTGTACAGTGTAAATTTTAATGTAGGTACTTTTTACAAACTTAAGCTACATTATAAACCCGACTTTGCAAAAATCATGGAAAAAATAATTTTTTAAGAATATTAATTTTTGTCTTGGATTTGATCGTTCCAAATTCAATCTCCATCGTTAATTTCAGTTTTTTTTTTCAAAAGTAGGCTAGGCCTATAGCAATTTCTACTCTTGATTCCGCACACTGTTTCGTCAAGCTGGGCTTCGCTTGCTATCTGAGTGATTAAATTTGGACCTTTCTCCTCATGAGAGATGATGTTGAAATAGGTCATAATTTTCTCGATCAATATCACTGTCAATTCGAATGAAGAAATGAAGAGAAGCTAGGGATTTTACTTGTTTTCGCTTGGATTCGTGCTGCAGCTCACTTTTTTGGGGAACTTTGCGCTGTAGGCAATTAGATTGATTAAGGCATCCTTCACGGCTGTACATGAGCTCTAGTGAGGTACGGTACGAGCAATTGGCAAGGACTATAGGACTATTAATAACTCTGTTATTGTTGGTGTTTGAATCACTTTGCTGTCTGGATAGTCATAGTCACATGTATTCACAGACTCTCAGGGAATAGAAGAGCCCTCATTCTATTCTGTCAATGTGAGGCTTTTTTTTCTATTCTTGATATTCTCATATACTCTCGTGTGTTCTATTCTTGATATACTCTCATTTGTCTTTTAATTTGTTTTTTTTTCTGATAATTTAAAGAAAGATGTTGCTGAAATTATGAGACAATTTAGCTTATAACAGAAAATTAAGGCCCGACCAACAGAAAATAATTATTCATTACTAAAGAGTATTCTATTATAATGAGTATCTCTGTTTGGATGAGCCTTTTTCACACTTCCTTTATTTAGAGTGCTTAAGAGTCTTTTTTGTCTGAATTTGGGGAATTATTTCAACTCGCCATTCCAAACATTTAGAAATACTCATACAAGTTGGCTATCCCATCTTATATATATATGCCTTTAGCCATAGATCAGGGAGTAAGATGGTTCATGATGGTTCGCCTATGGATCCCAAATCCCAAAAATACCTGTATTTTATATATGTAAAGTTCAACTTCTCTTCCTAAAAATAATAATGGAGAGCTGGTATTGCAATATTATTAGACTATTTTTAAGTTATGACATCCATTTCCAAGATATGAAAAAATCCACTTGCCAATTCCACAATTCATTGAAATTTCATGGTATAGATCTGACGAGGGTAGTTTGTTTTTCAATTAGGTCCCTATAGCCATGGGAGACAGAGTCGGCCGACCAGTCGTCCGAGGGTCAAAAAGCATTGAGTCATATAGGGGCTTATTAGCAGTAGGAGACCAGTCTCGGCAACAGAAAAAGTGTTCGGGACCAGAAGACAGTTTCAGAAGGCTGTGAAGAACAAGCTGGCACTTCTCAAAGCCATCATTGACACTGATATTAAAAAACAATGGAAATGGCTGGAAGGCAGTTTCCTTGCTTTCGGCCATATAGCAGAGACTAGAAGGTAGGGCTATACCGGATTCCCTCTCAGGACCTCAGTCAGGTAAAAATCATAGCCCAATTCCCTCCCATTGGTTAAATATCTATATTTATATATAATATAATAAATAGCTGAATATCATTAAACACAGTCACAATTCAGTTCGTTTAGCATTACCCAGGGTGCACCACGAGGAGGCGAACTGACACATCCCTTGCAGTCTTGCTGTTTATTAGCTGCGTCAGTATTTCAAATGTGTTCAAATCTTACATGATTTACACAATTCTAGATTTTTGCTTCAAAGGTATATGGTTATAGAGTATATGTATATGTTATAGAGTAAGTAGAGCCAGTGACAATAGAGCAGTGGCTGGGAGAGAATCGGGCTATGTCCAACTTTATACCTGGGGAAAACCGAGGGACAACCTTTCGCCTGGGAGGGAATCGGGCTATACCCGAAGGAAGACAGAGTCGGCCGACCAAGTCTCCCTGCCTTACTGTTATGTGACCGTTTTTAATTTTCAACCGTTCCTGAAAACGCGATTATTTTGTGTGAACTTAATATTATTAGAATGAGTATTGTTTTACCTCCTACTGCATACAGTAATTCAAATGAAACTGATGAGTAGTATTAATTGCGAAGATTATCATTATTGCATACAACTCATTCATGTTACAAGCTTGGGGTCTGTCCAATTTCAGGGTTAGTTGGACAATAATGTGATGAGTTGTTGCTCCACTCTCACTCTTAGACCCCGCAGGCTGAGTCGCATTTATTTAGTAATGTTAACGATGGCAGTATGTGAGGCAGTGAAGAAAAACTGCATTAGCTTCTCGAAAGTAGGCCAGATTATATCTTCAAATTATTCTTCTGATATTCAGCTTGATGTCAGATATGATGCAATAAGAGGTAGCTTATGGGAATAAGATTGATGACTAGTTAATGTTGGCCCCGTTAGCTAGATATGGTGGAGATGCTCTTTTTGCCAAAAGCGCTCAGCATGCCATATGCCTTAGTCATTCCATTTTCCTCTAAAATGCCAGATCGCTCTTCTTCGCCTCAAGTCGATACGCTCATTAATGTATTCAACCACTAGCAAACAGATTCTTCGTGATAGCATTACTTCTTCAACTCATTAAAGTTTAGACATCTCTAGACATCAAAATCATGTTACAACTTGTGAAATCTTGTGGTCTCTCCCCAATTTCAGGGTTGGTTAAACATGGAAGGAAAACTCCCATTAAAAAAATTGTTCAAACCATGATATAGGTTTCTTCTTGTGGAAGACACGTGATAAATATGTCAAATTGCCTCAAAAAGGTTCGGCTCCGATAATTTATTGCAAGTTTTAATAGTTTCTACCACAATCAAACAATTAGAAAAACAATAGTTTTATATATATTTTTTGAAAAGTTAGACTTTGAGCTAATTATTATCATTATATCACAATATAATACATAGTTGTATTACATTTTTAATAGGTATCATCACAATATTTAAATAATAATAATAAAATGATAAGAATAATAAAATAATAATAATAGCAATCATAATATTTTTGTGCACGATAAAGCGAATGGGCTGGTCTTCCAGTTTGGTCTTTCCATACTGCTGATCTCTTCCAGATTTTTTATCATCACTACATCAATCACTACCTTCTCGAATGAATTCTGCATGAAAGAATTTAAAATTTAAACAGAATTTTACTAAATATCTACCGTTATGAAATAATATCACTAATGTTTATTAAAAATCTTTATAAGCAATACAGTTTGTGAATTGTGTGTGTTCAGAAAGAGTAAGTCATAATTCTACATGCTAATTACAACAATATATCTGTTGTGAGGCCTTGTGTGAGAATTCTCCGTGTAGAAATAAATGAGTGATTTCCCTTCAGAATATTTTATTGTTGCAAATTTCATGCATGTATTAGACTCTGGTTGAATTCGGTTTTTATATCGAGATTCGAACGATTTTGCAAACCCTTTACAATTCAACTAGGTATAATACTCTCACGTGACTCGTTGTTTGATTTTTTGATAGTCTTTGGATTTTATTTCTCCATGTTTTATTTCGAAAGCTGATCGTTAAGACGTAAGAAATTCTAACTCCATTATAAAATCATTTATTTATTAGACTTCTACCCATTATCCATTTTGCGCAGTCCAATTTCACGGTCAATTATTTTTGTGGTACAAGACAATGGAATGTATTCGGACATGGATGAAGTTGTAATGAAGTCATCTAAAACTCAGCGGTTCGGCTTCGGCCTGTTTTCAGAGAGATATTTGTACAGAGAAAATTTCCTCTACTCTATTTGCGTTCCTCTGTAGTTTCTATTCACCAACGTCGAAATAACCTAATGAGTTAATCCAGGTTTTTGTTTGCATAGTCACACAGCACTGCGCAGCGCATCAAGGTACAGTATTTGCGTTTTGATCTCATGCAGATTTTACAAGAAACCCGCTTTTGTGACATCGTTATGTTATTTGACATAGACCCAAAGCTGAGCTCATCCAGAACATACTCTGCTCCGAGATTTGTCATTTCAAATACCGTAACTCAATCCCTCTAATATTAAGTCCTCGTTATGTATTTTAGAAGTGGCGTATTAATTCTTTTTTAATTCCCATTTAGAATTTATTTGATCAATTTTAAATGATAGGAGCTATTTACATCTTACCTCATTTTTGTTGGGGCTTTTAACTCTTGTAATTTATAAGAAAGATATCTTCTCTCAAGCTCTCATTATAATTATTCAACATAAGAATATAATAAGTCATCTTCAAAGTATATTAATAAGAACCACAAATATTGGAGAAATTAAAATTGCGTAGGCTCTCTGAATCGAATCCTTTTAAAGTAATACTTCTGATAAATGTAACAAAAATTTCTAATAATGACGAAATTTACAGGAGTTTTTTTCATCATTCACATTTTCAATAGCTCTAGTTCTTAATTTTTAGCGTTGATACAGTATAGCTGAATTCAGTATTACGTGCTTTATTATTTTTTTAATTCCTGTGACTAGCTGTAGTCACACCGGTCAGGCTACAAGAACGACATTCTAGCGTACCAGCGAATTGAATCCGTGTACATTGTACATCTTCCAAGAAGTCAGACTACACTAACAACCCGCTCTACGCAATATGATACGTCGTCTTCGTGTAGCCTTAATCAGTCACGTATAGAATCGCTGCATAGAAATTACACCCTTCAAATTAAAAATACATTCAATTTAGGAATAGTTAAGAATATAGTTATATTATTCGTGGTGAAACTCTATTCCGCAATCCCCACCCATAATTTTCTGAGGTATTCGTGAAATTTAATGAAACCCGATAAATATTGTTAATTTATCATCATGTTATCGGATATTGGTGCACCGCTTCTTAGAAAAAACTCCTTTCCAAAGTGTCTCCTCCTCATGTCATCCTTTTCCAGTTCGCACCTCCTGCTATCAGTTTTCTGATATTTTCAGCATTAAATTTATGTAACTCATCTCTAATCGTTTTTTCACACAGTGTGCTTTAAGAGTTTACTCACACGGTCACTCTTAATGGGCTACAATTCAATGTTAATTGTTCCAATAGGATGCACGTATCTCGTACAAAGGCAATCTGATGTTATTTCATACGCCACTTTGATGGAATGGTGGTGGTGTCGCGGTCTCGAAGGTGGAATTTCTAACCCCTTTGACACATGCAAAAGCTTTTCCGCTGTTTTTCCGCCCCTCCATACACACACACAAGCGTTATCCTGACGTACGCATTCGCATGCTAGCTCACACGCTGTACCAGCGGCTGGAGCTGTGGAGCACACACTTTATTACCCATAATGCGTGTCGATCAGTCGTCCGACCAAGAGTGCTATATTTCACAGCCGACTTGATTCACGCTCATACTATATGCCACGCCAACTCGGCCATTCGCCTCTTCTCTGGCGTTTTTCCGGTTTACTCGGTTTTCTTTCACTCTAGAACGAAATGCTCTCAACACACAAACAACATTCTGTAAAAAAGCTGTCAGAAATTTGATTATTTGATTCATTGTGAGACGAAGTTATCAACGTAGAGGTCAGGAAAAGCTCAAAAATACTGTTTTATTACAAAAGGAATAGGCTACATGGATTTGCAGTGTATCACATAAAAAGTATAATATGCGGAAAACACGGTTAATCAAAATTTTAGCTGGAAAATATATTTAAATTTTGACAGACATATTGCCAGAATTATAAAAAATTGATTTATAAAGACACCATTATTGCTTAAGTACATGCCTAAAAAATACTGTTATATTAGGTCTACAGAACAAAGCTTGATCTGTGGCGTATATAGAAAAAGCATTTGGAGAAAAATTACATAATTTATTTGATTTCATTTCAGTGCATGACACTTGTGATTGTGCCATACTTTGGATATAATAATCCTTATTGCAACCCTAATAAATTTACCCTATTCATAGGATACGCCTAGTAAAATCTTATTTTTTCAGTTACGATAACAGTCGTATACCTATTTGAATTGTATTTCAATTTAAATTTTCAATATTGAAACCCAATGAACGATTATTTTTCTTGGTACCCATATGCCCGGTTTCTGAGTTGATCATTAACTCAATGCTGGAGCAATGGGTTAATGTTCCATTAAACTTAATGAACAACTCAGAAACCGGGCAATAGTCACTTAGCAGGACTTGATAGGTGATCACGCATCACCCACTCACAGACAGTTTGACAGGTTTTCTTCGAGGATTTTTAATTTGTCTATGAAAAGTTTACTACTGGTAAAATTACAACTAAAAGGAAGGACGTCACTGCTTTTTGATTATGTCGTTATAAAAGGCCTATTCATAAGCGTCACGAGTGTCACACTCCATTCTGTGTTCTAGAATCGAAACCATCATGTAAACCTAATTCTACGGAAATTAATTAGCTATTGATAAGTGAAGAGCAACATGTTTCAATTTCTGTTTTTAAGCCTTCAAGGTTAGTAGTAGAGTGGTATTTATAGCAGTGTAGTAGTATTCTAAGTAACAAAAAGGTCGAGTTGGAGCTGGAAGTTGATGAAATCAGGTAACTAATTTGTCATAGTGGCTTTTGCCAACGGAATGAAAGGTAATTTAGGAAATAATTAAAACATTGTGAACGTAAGTTGATGTACATGCATTGAAGGTAACATTTCAAATTCTCTTTGAAATCTGACGTTTCTCTTTTTGTCCTCTTCTGAGCTGTTGTTCTCTTCTCGGTTTATGTGATCTCACCTTGAAAAATCCTTCCTTTGATTGAGCTGCCACTACAGAAAGTTGAAAATCTCAACCTAATCTGAAAAGAGTAATCAAGAGTAATTCAAGTCAATATTTCCCCTTTCAGATCCATGGAGCGAAAAATCCAGGCGATACTTTGATTTGATTACGGTCCCAGCCAATCTAGAAATTATTATTGTCTGCAATCAGTGAAGAGCCTCTTGGAGAGGATTCAATACAGCAATATTTGAGAGCATTGCCATTCATTCCTGAAGATATTCCTTTCTAGTTTTGTGAATTGAAACAAATAGTTCTTTATAATACTTCTGAACCCTTTTAGAAGCAAGGTTGAGGGCTACTGAATCGCTATTATTCCTTTGGAAATAACTTAAATTTATTTTTTGCTTCTACTTTATACTCCCTACTTTTTTTAAATACCTTAACTTATTACCAGAATATGAAAAAAGTTTGCAATATTGTAGAACAATTTTACAGTGCAACAATTTATTCTAGTACAACTACAAGCCTGTGGTAGCGTGGTAAGAGCTCACAACTCACAACTATTTTTTCTCCATTTAAACATCAACTTTGCGATTCAATCTCTTATAATATAAACCGATTGATTTTATGTTTCACACTTCATAAAAGAAGTACATTGTACCCGCAGTACAGTGTTAGCATTGAAAGAACCAACTAATCTAAACTTAAAATGAGTGTATTGGTGAAAACAGATGTTTCAAGTTATCAGCTACTACAGCCTAGTTACCTGAGTAATTAATGTTGTTTATTTGTTCAGTGTTCCTATTAATGCTTAACAAGTTGAATAAAGCCAAGTTCCTATATTGAATTCTGGTTAATAATAATTCGTAACAATGAGCACGCGGCTAAAAACGTTGAAAATAGTTGTCATAGAACAATCATGGATTTTAGTTAATAATAATGCAATTATTTGAAGGATTTTTCAATTTTCTGGCCAAATAAGGTCCATAAACTGGAAAAACGTATTGCGCCATCTAAAATCAAAATGAGCAACTACATTTTACCTTTTCAGTACCGTACTAAAAATTTCGTTTTTGTAACTTACAACTGTTTCCTGAAATGCTTTGTTATTGAAATGCTTCTGATTGCATCCGGCTCTGTGGACTTTAATACGAACCCATTAAGCGTGGACTTTCCTATGAAGCATAATTCAACCATGGACTTTCCTACGAACTGCTACTTGTATTCTTTTACTTGTATCTGTTACTGTTACTGCCTTCTAATCTACTGGTTTTATTATCAAAAGGTTATTAGCCGCTGCGAAAATTCTCATGGTCTAACAATCGCAAAGGGAAGCTTTTACTGTAAATATTATTTTTATGAATAATCGAATGAATTCCCAGCTCTTGCTGGATTTAAAAATAAACTCACGAATTCTCTAAGATCAATTTTATATTTCTATTATAATTAAATTAAAAGAACCAGTAACTCAGTATGGAAAGTTTTAGGGTTAGGGGCACCTTAACATCCGGTACCGCAACCTCCGGGAAAGTTCAGAGATGTGGTAACACTGGTCAAGTACAATTTTGCTCGAATAATTCAACTGATCTCCTTCATGTTTTTCAATAATAGTACTTTTAGGTCTACAGTGCTAGTTTCTGAGATAATAATTCTAGAACGGTAGTGTGCGTAGATTTTACGCGTAGTAGAAGTGGTACTTTTCCCTGCTATTACTAAACTATTTGGAATAATCCTCTATACTCTCGACAGTGCCTTCTTCAATTACTTATCAATCAATTAGAGTCTTGATCGGGAATCCGTATGCATCGAATTTTTGTCAGTGTTCAGTTAAAAGTATTACTCCCATGTAAAACAACGTATTTCTAGCATCAAACTATTTTGCAGTATTTCTTGTCCTATCTGTGACTTAAAATGTTGTGGATTGTGAACTTATAGGCCTACATATTTGATTTACTACTATGCATCTATGAAATTTGCACTGCTAAATTACGATATGCCACCCTAAATTACTTTGTGAGAAGTGTCACTACAAGTCCACCCTCATACAAATAATAGTCACAGTTACATTACTGGACAGATAAGAGTAATAGATACAAGTAAAATAATACAATTAACAGTTCTTAGGAAAGACCACGATTGAATTTTGCTTCGTAGGAAAGTC
The DNA here is from genome assembly GCA_948455865.1 of Conomelus anceps. Taxonomy (NCBI): domain Eukaryota; kingdom Metazoa; phylum Arthropoda; class Insecta; order Hemiptera; family Delphacidae; genus Conomelus; species Conomelus anceps. Next base: position 58,529,024 of record OX418217.1, on the reverse strand, counting down.
CACGCTTAATGGGTTCGTATTAAAGTCCACCATATTATAAAGTCCACGCCTTTTTGCATCCAGTTCCACAATGCAGTCATAGGATTTATCAATCCAGGTATCCAGGATTAGGATAAGGATTTATCCAATCCTTATTAGTAAAAATCATGAACATGGGGATATTTGTGGTATAAAGAAATACTTTAGGGCTATGCTGCCCCTGGTGGAAGCCCTGGGTTCGAATCCATTAAGGGTGAATTTTTTTTTTGTTTACAAATCCAAGTTGTAAGGAATAATTTTTAGATTTCAAAGGCTAATTGGGTTGAAATCATTTTAATTCCTTAATTTTTCCCTCCTAATCTCTTTGTTCATAAGAAAGAACTATTGTTTCTTAATTTATGAGATCAATAAAAATAAATAAACCTAATAAATTCCATTCGATTAATATAAATAAATAAATCTAATACATTTTAGTTACTTCATTTGAAATTGATAATTAAAGTTCACTTAAATTGATGGAATGAATTGAAAAAATAGCACCAATAAAATTAAAAAATTGATTCAAAATTATGAATCAATTGAATTCAAATGGTGTCTTTTTATAATTAATAAATATTTCAAATTCAAGTCATTTGGGCATAAACTGAGATTCCATGGAAATAATTGTTCTATTTGATTAAAAATTATTTAAGAACATAATATCACTTAATAGCATAAAGGGATTGAATTAAATTTCAAATGCACTTTTAATAATAAAATTGTAGAATCTTGGGAATTAAATTTTAAATTTAGCTCATTTTACAATAGTTAGGGCTTAAACAGGGATTTTTTAGGAATGATTTTCTCAAGGATTCATCTACTACATTGAAATTCTGATAATCTGGACTAATAATTAATTAACGAAATAGTCTACTAAAAACTCCAGGTTGATATTGATTTATTTTCCCAATATACAATAATTATTATAATAATAATAATTGAAAATCAATATTTAAAAAAAACGGAGAAATGAAAGTGAAAAATAATAATAATAATAATGTTAGAAGTTGGAGTAGAGACACCATGAATAGCTATCGTGTTTAGGATTACATGGAATTGAATTTTAATAAATTCGTTTGAACCAGTTATATTTGACAATGTGTGCAATCAAACGAAAGTGTTCAAGAATGATGCTGATAATGATACGATAATTACACCTACAGTTGCGTTTATAGGAAGATTTAAATGATTTAGAAAGCTATTTATATTAGCATCCATTACTTCCTCAACTTCAGAGCAAAGCCTGGCTTTTTCTAGTTAATTTGATATTCACTTAGTCTACTACCATAAAATCCTGTACCAAACTATACTCTTAATTCCAAAGTAGTATCCAGTTCGGCTCTATAATTGAATTTTCTATTCTGACTTCGAAAACTCTTGACAAATTTGAAAAATTTGTTGTTTTGATATGTGCATTCAATCATAATGATTTGAACTGAAAAGAGTGGACTACCATTGATGGTATTATAATTTTGGCTCAATAAAAATCTTCTCACACTAAATTGTGAGAAAACCCATTTTTTGTGCTTCTCGGCTACGCAGCAGGGTCAACCAGTGGAGAATCATCTGACAGTTCCTGACATATCAAACTACACTTCTTACACGGTACACAAAAAGCAGGTGCAAAAATACCTTGGTGGAACATTGGATTTTTTTCTGCGCTGGACCATCACATAAATGATCTATGCATGAAATCGAGAAAACTTATCTACAAGTTCCGAATGCTGAGGTCATTGGTTTATTTGAGCTGTTTGAAGATAATTTACTATTCTGTAGTGCAGTCCTTGCTGACATATGGAATAGTAGGATGGGGTGGAAAAAGTTATGCACACATTGACCCGCTTATAAAAGTGCAGAAACTAATAATGAAGGTCATAATTAAAAAACCACTGCGTTATCCATCAGATCAACTTTTCAGCGAATTCGGTGTGATGGATGCAAGACAGATATATTCTAAAGAAATAATCTACAGAATACACAAAAACACAGCACCTTTTCAACACAGGAACCACAGTCACAACACAAGAAGTAGGCACCTTCTTATTGCAAATTTGGCTAAGAAGGCTTTATACCAGAGACACTACAATCACTTAGCACCAAAACTTTACAATCTGCTTCCAAGAGACATAGGCTACAGGAAATACCACACAGCAAGAAATTCAAAATCAAAGTACATCACTGGATAATAAACATAGGAAGACAAACCATAGAAACCATAATTTCGAACAATATGTGAGCTCATAACCTGATATTAAAACACTGAATCCTGAAAAATTTAAATTGCAAACCTGCTCTAGAACATGGATGGCATGCCATAGTAGAGTAGGTTAATTTCCACGCAAAAGATGTTTATAAAAATGTAATCTTTGGTAGTTTTAGTCATGTAGTCTTATATGTATATGTATTTGTTTGGATTTAGTTTTAAATTGAAATAAAATATTTATTTATTTATATAAAATTTAATATCGGTGGCCCCTAGTAGGGAAGGGGTGAATGTTTGGGGCAATGATGTGTATCTTGAAGATAAAATATGAGTCAATCTTTTGATGTAGGAGAGGGATTAGCGACGCGTTATGCTGGTTTTTTTTTCCTGTAGATTACGTGTTGTTGGAGACTCCAGTTATGGAGTATAAGACAAGTCAGATTAACAATTATACAATCTTATACACTAGTTACCATAATTACTAGCCTATTTTAATTAATTGAGGTGAGGCTTAATTTTGATGTGAAAGGAACTCTTGTACACTTAAAAAAGCTTCTTAAGCTAAATATTTTTTCAATTTTTTTTAAATATTTCTATATTTTGAAGAATGTGAAAACTGCAGTAATTTGTTGTAGAGTTTCCTACTAATATAACTAGGTTTTTGTTTAAATAAGCTACTATTGTGTCTCACAAAGTGATAATCTCCTCGGTTTCTTGTATTATAATCGTGTACGTCAAGATTTTGGTTAATATCACTCTTTTAGCGAATTTCTTCAAATTCAGCTATTACAGCAGGTCGTGATGTGCGACTTTCACCCGGGACCATGATGATGGAAATTTGTTTTGGAGCCCCCAGAGTACAAAAATCATAGTGGCACAAAATGTTTTATATATGTAGATATATATATATATATATATATATATTTACATCTTCCTGTACAAGTGGCAGCCGTCAATGGTAAATTTCCCATATGAAGTGGCAGCCCCGACTTGTGGCAGCCTTATACGGTTGCCACTTCAACTTCCCATTATAATCAACTTCCCGAAACCCAAAACCCACTAATAAATTATGTTTGATAATCTTTAAGATCCAAATAACTCAATAAAATTGATTTTATGATTTCTTGAAGTAAATAAACACCAATAAAAATTAATGAAAATTATTTTTTTGGCTGCCATAATACTGGATTCTGTATGAAATGTATAACTTGAGGTTCAGTGTTTTAACGCCAGGTCGGCGCCACTATCACCTGTGTATATTTTGCCATGTATATAAAAAATACATCTTGCTGATTAAGTAGCAGCCGGTAAACCGGCAACCATGTTATGGGTAAATGACCTTGTGTTTCCCACTTGAGTGTCTCGGCTAAGAATAATACCAAGCCTTCTCATATTATTGCTAGTTCTACATTTGTTTCTGATTTTTAATCTTTCTTTCTCTCTATCTGTCTCACTCGATCACTCACTCTCTCTCTCTCTCTCTCTCTCTCTCTCTCTCTCTCTCTCTCTCTCTCTCTCTCTCACCACCCACACTCAATCACTCTCTGGCACTCTCTATGAGAAAAATTTGTCCAGTAGAAATTACCTTTTTTGAAGGTAAAATCATTTTTTGGTGAAAATCTCATTTTAAAGGTGATTACTACTGAATACGGGTGTCTATTACAATTTTATAAAGTAGTTTTTACCTTTTAAAATGGAGAAAGACACAAATAATAAAAAGTAATTGGCGAATTTACCGTGTAAGGTACTAAACACCACTTGTTTGCGGTAATTCATAATCTTATAATGTAAAAATTACTTTATCAAGGTGAATTGTGCTCATTCAATGTGATTCCTGAAATTACCTTTTATAAAGTGTATTTTTAACAACATTGATATTGCGAATTTCACAATAATATAAAGTAATGCTTACTTTAATCTGCGATAACAGCGTTTAACACTTTCATAATTGTGAAAATCACCTTGCAAAAGGTAAAATCTACAATGTAGTACTTTTTGTAACAGTCTACAGCACATGCGCGTATCACATGACCAGTGCTGGAATGCACTTCTTTGTTCATTTCATCGAGTATTTAGTTTTGATTCTCAACTAATCAACAATGGCAGATTTCGAAACAAGGAGTTTGTTGGAGAAGTGGGGACTTCTGGAATACACCCACAACTTTATAGGTGAGTTTATCTCTTTGATTATTCATGATATGTTTAAGTTTGAAAATGAAAAGTTTAAAATTAATTGTTTGGACTTTGAAGTCAACTTATAAAGTAAGGATTGACTCCATAATAGAAAAGGTTAAACTAGGTACTACTATTTATAATAATGGTGGCCCTATACACATTTAGCAACATTTTATTCTTGAATAATATTCTTTCTTCTGATCGTCTGACCCAGAGAAGACTTTACAGTTGTACCATGGATGCGTATTATGACCAAGAAGCGGTCTTATGAATTGGTCCAAACAATCAAATGTCTGTTTTTCAATGACTGTTTGTAATGGCTGCTACTTGTACATCAGACATGCACAAATTCGTCAGAACGATTTGAGCGATCAAATTAATGAGTTTGAATTTTTCCTACAAACTCTAACGAACTGTATCTAATCTACAGAGCTCTCATGGGAATAAGAGGACATACATTTTTACGAAAACTGTTATAATATAGTAAATAACAAGTTTTTAAAAGATGTTCTTCTGTCTGGGTAAGGGGTTCGGGCCAAATGTTCATCTATTCAGTGCTCTAGAGTTTACTATGCCAACTGTATCTCATCAATTATTAACTTATATCGTCTATGCTCTTGTGTCTTGAAATCTTGAATATAAAGTTTTATAAAAACCTGAATATGACAATGGACAGAGAGAAATTAATTAAAATAACTCAGCCTCTAATGGCTCAGTCAGTTGGGGCGCTTGTCTTTCATTAGATAAGACTCTGGCTGACTGCTTTTCCTTAAGGTCTCGAGTTCGAATCTTGCTGAGACTTGGATGTTTTTACCTCATCATTGAAGCTTAGTAGACAGTGTTGTTGTACTCTATTAACCTTGATCATCATTCACTTTTTTTTTTTTTTTTTTTTTTTTTTTTTTGTAGATTACGTCTTGGAGACTCCAGTTAAGGAGTATAAGACAAGTCAGATCAACAATATTATACACTAGATACCATAATTACTTCAATTAGTTGAGGTGAGGCTTAATTTTGATGTGAAAGGAACTCTTGTACACTATAAAAAGCTTTATCAACTAAATATTTCTTCAATTGATTTTTAAATATTTCTATATTTTCAAGACTCTTCAAAAACTGCGGTAGCTTGTTGTAGAATTTCCTACCAATATAACTAGGTTTTTGATTGAATAGGCTACTATTGTGACTCACCAAGTGATAATCTCCTCGGCTTCTTGTATTATAATCATGTACATCAAGATTTTGGTTAATATCATTCGTTTTTACATATAAAGTAGCTTCATACACATATAAGCAGGGTACAGTTAGGAGACCAAGTCTCTTGAACAACGGCCTACATGAATCTAATCTATTTACTCTTTCTATACACCTAACCGCTTTCTTTTGGATCTTAAACACCCTATCAAGATTTTGTTTTGATGAATTACCCCATACTAAGATAGCATACCTAATATGTGACAGTAAGAGCCCATGGTAAGCTGTAAAAAGTAACTTTTTGTCATTCAATCTAGCGAGCTGTCGCAGGACAAATACCCCAGATGAAATTTTACTACATATTTTCTCAATGTATGGAGTCCAGGTCAATCGTCTATCCATCTTCGTCATACTTCATCACCTATTTGAGCATAGACTCAAGTGGGCATCATCCGGCAAAAAATTATAACTTAACTTGAGTCTTGTATTTGTAAATAAATGTTTGTGTGAAGAAAATTAGAAGACTGATATCTTCGTCTATTCCCTTCAGAATGTATGCAAAATTTCAGGTCTCATCCTGAAATACTCAAAAAATATTGTCGGTTGTTCATGCAATTCTTGATAAAGCATAGGCTAGAATATTAAACTCTCCCTTTTGGACTCTATTGGAAAATAAATCGTTGATCGTGAGAATTATCAACATTAATTTAATTAGGGCTTTTTTATATAACTTTCCTGGAAAAAGTTGAACTTTTGCACCCAACCTAACCTTACCCAACTCAGCTTATTAGTAGGTTACTACTAAATCAACCAATTGCATTTTTCAAAGGAAGATTTCATTCTAGAATGCATCATAGACCGAAAAACCAAAAATTTATATATTTATGTGTTATGAAACAGTTTCAAAATTATACGGTAGGCTAATTATTAAATTGTTTTCAGATTATAAAGTTGGGATTGCTGCTTTGAGGCACTTGGATATAAAAGATCCACACATAGAATTTCTCATCACTGATTTTGGGCCAAGACTATGCTTCCATGCCCAATTTCAACCTTGGAGGAATACAGAATCAGCTGGTCCATCAAACCTCAACATATCGACGGGCAGTGTAAGTTGATTGTTAAAATTCTAGCCTATATTGATTTCACCTTTCTTTCTATTCCCACGACTCAGCTTTTAAGCTGCATTTAAACCAGCAGAGTTGACAACAAATTCAATGACAACAATTTGTGTTGGGTGCATTAAAATGTCGATCGCTTGACTGAAGGACTTATGAGATTGGGATTCGGACTGATGGAAGGCGTTGATTATCTGCATTATATTTAATATGTCTAAAAGCAGCGCACCAATTTTTAACTTTTAATGTCGACATTTTAATATCCTGAGCCAAATTATACCCTGAGCGCCACCTTGCAAATATGGCATGACATTTGTAGAAAATTGAGACAGCAAGTTAATAGTTTGGTAGTTTCTTTATTAGTTATTCTGTGTTGCTGTTTTTTTTTTTTGAAATTTGAAGTCCTACAAAATTTCAGTATAGTTTTAAAATTGTTAAATAAGAAAAAACTAGGAAAAAAATTATTTTTCAGGAGTTAACAATATCAAGATCTTGATTCAGGAAACTTTATAAGTGATCCAGATGATCCCAGCGGAAAGGAACTACTCTCATTAAATTTCGAAACTGATTTGGGTCCTATCATCTCCGATCATTCTTTGACAGATTTAGATTCATCTACTAATTCAGATATTCTACCGGTATTGGATGATGAAGAATCATCTAGAACACAAGCAAGTAATGGCAACTCTGATCAAGTAATGGCAAGTCTGACAACTTATTAAAATCTCAAACATACATTAAATCCAATAGTTGTAACAGGGGACCGAGTTTTGATGGGTGGGGTGGGGGTGGGGGGGTAAGTCTCCCATGAAATAGTTTTTGAACACTCCCCCTAATGAAGACCTTCTTCATTAGAACTAAGTGCTAAAAAAATCAACACTATTTATTGTTTTGCCATGTTGAAAATTTTTTTTAGCCTCGCTCTGCTATTTTTTGCAAAATACTGTTTTTCAGTCGAAAATACTTTGATCAAATACTCATATTTATCAAATAGTAAAAATGTTTCCTACCTGTTCATTGTGATTTAATATTTTATTCCATCAAAACGCTAAAAATTATTAATTTTGTTGGACAACCTCTTAATTGTTTTTGTTGAGTTATGAACTGTTCATAAATATTTTTATTTAAAAGGCAAGATATTATAGCACATTTGGAAGTTTGTCTGCTATAACTGTGAAAATTAAAAAGTAATAAAAATATAATTATTGTAATATGACTCCAGGAATTAAATTGATGAAGTGAAGATATTACTACTTGTCATTAGGTTCTTTCATGACTTTAATTAAATTAACATAGCTTTCTAATAATTTTCAGCATTTAATGTTGGTTTTTTAATTCTAGGGTACGTCAAGCCTTTTAAAATTACCGCAGACCTTAGAAGGCTAGACAATTTTAAATCGATACAAAACTAATAGAAGATTGGAAAATAGTGACAGAAACAGACTCTGCAGAATCATCATCAACCATTGTAAATTTTTGTACAATGTTGTTCATTTTTTCATTTTATAATATAGAAATTTAAAATAACGTGGAGTACTGGGTTTTTATTTTCCTTCTTTATGAAATGAGAAAGTAATTTGGTATTTGTAATCTTGTCAGATTTTTTATGGATTTAAAATTACCTGCATATAAATTCCTGGATTTCTTGTTCCATGACGAACTGCGTTGTTAATATTAACTTTTCAAGTGAATTAAACGACTTGCAGTCAAATTCTATTAAAATAAGTAGTATTTCACTTACTTCTGTAGGCCGAACGTTTTCGAGTTGTTAAAACCCTACAGAAGTAAGTGAAATACTACTTATTTTAATAAAAATTTGACTGCAAGTCGTTTAATTCACTTGAAAAGTTAATACCTGTATATAATTAATTGATTTATATTTGAAGAGTATTTTCACTTGATTTCTATTTTTTATGTACACATTTGTATGGCTGTAATTTTGTTAGTTGTATTAATCAAAAGTCATTCTACCATTCTAAGAATTTATGTGTTTATATGAAATGGAACATCAAAAACGTAAGATGGTAGAATACATTATGAAGCAGTTTACAAACGAACACTTGAAATTTGGCAAACATAATGTGTATGTAACAAATAACATTTGGTTGAACGCGGATTCGGACGTGCGTGTTCGCGGGCAGAGCTGCATACACTACAATCGATGCTTTTGGTACAGTTTAGGTATACCAAAAGCATCCATTGCAGTGTATTCAGCTCTGTTCGTGGACACGCATGTCCGAAACCACGTTCAACGAAACCACACATTAAAGTAAAAAGTACTATTTGGAATGTAACAATCACAATCAAGCATACAGGGAAAATCACCTTTCATAGAAGGTAATTTACACATTTCATGTAAAGATAATTTTCACCTTCAATAAAAGGTAATTTTTACAATACATGAAAGGTAGTTTTTACATTTTATGAAAGGTAATATTCCGTATTATAAAAGGTAATATACGCATCTTGTACAAGGTAATATTCATATTATGTAAAAGGTAATTTTCACAAACTAAATAGTGAGTTTCACCTTGAGCATGAAAGGTAAATTTCACAATAAATCAAATTACCTTATTTATAAGGTGAAAATCACATTTAAAAGGCTGTCGTCAGTTTTTACACTATAAAAGGTAAGAAACCTATATCTCTCTTGGTATCCTTGAATATCCTTCTCCGAAATTGACGTTTAAATCTTTAAACTTCGACGTTTCATGTAGATAGATACATCACAATCATATTAGCGTTATCAAATTGCATCTCATCCTCATATCGTTGAACAATTCTTCAGTTTATTCAATTATTTAGTGAAATTCATCGAATAATCTTATAATAAAAGAGAATGTTGGTTTGTTTGTTTGAAGTTTATAGACTCGGACAGGGGCGGATCCAGCAGCAGATTTTGGGGGCTTGAGTGGGTATGGTATTGGTATCACGGGGGGGGGGGGGGGGTTAAAAGGCCTAAGATCATGAATTTGAAGTAATTTAAGGTTATTTTCAATTGAAATTATACCAAATTTAATTGTTCACCTATTATACTGTTAATACGAAATGATTCATGATGAAATGAATTCACGTCCTATACTGCCAAGCAACCCGAAACTTTAACCAATGGGTGTAAATAGAATAATAATTAATGCAGCAAAAAATTTAAGTTCAACCCATGATTATTTAATGTTTTTATCTAAAATAAAGATTAAGTGAAAATATCACCAATGATGTTGCTGGGAAGGTTAGACTCTCGGTATAATAATTAAAATAGTAATTTGGATTAGTAGACCTCTAACGATAAATTGAAGCAATATACATGGCTTTTTATTCCAAAACGGGGGTTCGGGGTACTCCCCGAGAAAATTGGGGAAAAATCATCTCTAAAACCACATTTCAAGTGATTCTACAATAGTCATTAATTCTTCTAACATACACTTCAACCCACGTAATGTGGCAAAGTAAATTTTATCTAGTTCTTGTGTTATTGTTAATGGGAGATCCGGTCCTAACTTTAAACTTCCATTTTTCTATATTTGATCCTGATTGGGGCACAATACACTACCGTAGGCTACTTGAAAAATTTATTTCAATAAATTTGAGGGGTACTCCTTGAAAATGTTTTTTAAATAAAATTCCTACAAACCACATTTTTAACGAGTTTACTTTTACTCTTGCCAAAAATTGAAAAAATGAAAAATGAAATTTAGAAGAAAAATTACATACATTATTCGCAATTGAAAAACTATTCAATTAGCCAAAATCTCCCAACAATTTTTTGAAGATTCGATCTAGGCTCTAGGGTGATTATCTTAATGGATATAAAGCAGTGCTAGTAAAACCAGTCAGCTTTTTCTGCCATAGTAGTCCTCAGTCAGAAAAACAGAAAATAGTAATCCAGAAAAAACTTTCAGAACTGGCATCATTTTTAGACCAAGTACTGTAGTACACAATATTTTTAATAGCTAATTAATTGTTGGTTAGGCATTGCTGTCTCAATTTTCTCCCTTGTCAGCAACTTTAAATCTCTCATTTTCTTCTACTTTTTATTTTATCCTTATTTTTCTTCTTTTTGTCTTTTTTCATTTTCATCTCTCTCCTCCTACCAATTTCTATCCTTTTACTTCTCATCTCTTTTCCACTTTGTCATCTCTTTTCCACTGTTTCCTATCATTTCCATTCGTTCCTCTTTTCTTCTTTTTCCCTTCTTTTTCTTCTCTCTCTTTTCCTTCCTCTTCTTTCTCTCCTTCTTTTTCTTCCTCAACTTCTGCGTTTGGGGGCTCCCTGACTTGAATGGGTTCCTCCCTAAAGGACCAGAAAGGATCCCATGTTAATCTTATGAAGACCATATTAATCATAAAGATCATATGTTACATTACGAAAAGGTATGATCATGGAAGATGAATAGAGTAGAGATATAAAAAGTAATGGTCAAGGAGGAAAAAATAATGGAGACGCCCTTCTTTATTAAACAGCGGGCAAGACCAGGTGATCTGCCAGCAGTTCACCCGTGCTTTGCTACGTGGTTTATTAAATTATCTCAGATAATTGAGGCTTCGATGTGGGTACTTGATGAAGCTGAAAACAACTGACTATTTTATGAAAGTCTGGTGTAGAGCAACTTTTTTGATCATTTTGATATTTCCAATTCAGTATCTAATATCTGGAGACCGAACTCCGTTCAGAGGGTAAGTGTGTGGAATGACTGAACGTTCTTGCTTTTCCCATCTTTCAGTAACAGTACCCAGCAAGTGTATAGGTGGGAAACGTCCATTGCAAACAGTTCCAGCCGATCTGTTTCAAATTATGGACAGTTATATTTTTTGATTGGTAACATTCAGTATCTTGCTTGAACCCTGTAGCAAAGCACGGGTAACCTTCTAGTCACTTATATTTTCAACTATCGTAATCAAGAATTTGAGCCGATTATATTTTTTTGTAATCTGCATGAATAAAGTAAATAATCTAATCAATATTTCCATCAGAATGAAGTAAATCTTCAATATCCATACCAGCTATTAATAGCCCTCATATTCACAGAAAGATTCATACATGTTTTAAATGATTTTCAATACCAATTCTTATGGTCAGTATAATTGTAAAATTTCATCACCCACTATTGTTATTCTTGAAAATGATTCTCTGATTTATCATTCACATTCAAATCAAATCAAATACTTTATTCACTCAAACAAACACAATATTCACAAAATACAGAAAAATTATCAAGTGAATTCCTCAGCTAAACCTGCATGTTTGATGTTAAACATTGATATTAATGTTTAATTTGCACTATTCAACTTATTCCAAAAACTAAAATTTTAACTCTCTTTTGTTAACTATAATTACAACTATAACTGTCACCATCGTTTCATGCCTATGTGATTCGCGAAATATCAAAATATCACACATTGTTGTTACAGGAACATTACTATCTTTTCAGAGTGAATTATTTCTTGTATAGTCACAAGGTGACCTCGATGGTTTGAGATGAATTTTGTTGGCTAAAGAAACATGATAGTTTTTGGAAAATTCTATTCTAGTTAAATTATATTTTATTTTCGGAGGAAGACTGTAAAATAAACTGTGCTTATAAGGTTGACGCCATTCCGAGTTCTGAGGGTTACATACTCATACTCTTACTCACCTAGGGGAGGGTGAGTAAGCTCTGATCATTTTAAAAATCAAGATTTTAAAAATGATTTTTTCATTTATTAGAGCACTAGAGACTGTCAAAATATAGGGGATATTTTTTCTGATGATGCTCACATGCGTTCCTGACTTGTGCTTGGGTAATGAGGTAAGGGATGATAGAGACAAATGCCAGGCGGGAAGGGAATCGAACCAATCACCGCAGTAGCTGAAGCAGACTAAAGTTTTGACGCTTTAGCCCTCCAGGCTACGGACGTTGACACTAAAATTTTGACACATTCTTTCTTTTGAAGATAGAAATACCATACTGTAAAAAAACAGCCTATGAAAATCTAACAGAGATCAATCAGGAATTGAAGTAATTTTTGGGGATCGATAAAGTGTTTGAAATTAAGGAAAAATTGTATTTGACCTTCTCTTCAGTAACCAACCTCTTTTATGGTGTGAAGATCTGAAGAAAATTGGAGAACGCCCATAGAGTTTTTCATTTGCTAGAATTGCTAGGAATAATTTTCAAGGTTTTGATTGTTAAAGTTGAAAGGATACTTTTGGGTAACAGGGCTTTATCAAAAATGCATTTTAATCACAATAGTTTTTGGATTTCATATTTGCCAAGCACCACCCATTATTTTATTCCTTTTAAATTTATTTCAACTTTCAATCCATACACTATACTGCAGTGATATGCACAAGAAAGTACAGTAAACTAGAATTAAAACGTCGAATGCTTCAAACTGTTACTACATTCTATAATAAACTTTCTCCAACAGCGTTCAAGTATGACAGTTCCTTGTAGAATATTTATTCTAACTCGAATAACTAGAATATTATCGAATTATATGGAACATGAATTGATTTGTATAAGAAGTATTCATCCAGTAAGGAGTATACTCAATGGCAAAATATACACAAGTATATTATATAAATGTTAATTACTGAAGAACTGTACCATATAAAATATATATGATTGGATATAGGTATGAAGAAACTAGTCAAAAATGTGATCCCAAGCTCAGAAAAGCTTAAATATCAATGAATAATCCTTTTTTATTAAAAATAATATGAAAACCCAAAACTTAGTTCAATGTCCAGGAAAGAACTACGGATAATACTTCATTCTGCTTGTAAACTAGAATCAAATTTGAAAAACGCTTATAACTTTGTTAATTTTGGACAGATTGATTTAAAAATTCATGGGAATGTTAATAGTATGAAGGGAAACGTTCATGATTTTTTGTAGAATTTTCCCATGTTCTCTTCAACCCTTTTAAGCTGGAAAACCATACAGGAGTTCTTAAGCTTTGCGGGAAGTTTCAAATCTCCCGCTTCGCTGCCTGCTCGGCGCCAAGTGATAGGATTGAACAAAAATCTCCGCGGAGCAACACTATTGGATGACTCCAATTAAACCACCCAGTTCAAACATAACTATTATACTGAAGACAGCCTAATTGATTCCTTTTTACTCGAAAACTGAAATATGTTGGAGATATGAACAATTTTTATTGCACAAAATAATTATCCGCTTTGGATAGGCCTACAGAATTAAATAACGATATTCAACTCTTGACTACTTTTTTATTATAACCTATTTTTCATGTTACATTACACTATTAAATTATTTATATCTAAACTATTTTTTTACATGATTGTTTTTAACAGAGATAATCTTTCTGGTTATGTCATAAGTGAGTCTTGAGTTATTATTTATAATATTAATAACAATAATTTTCTGGATATTCATTTTTAAATATTTGTTTTGTACACATATACACGTATATGATTGAAGTTTCTATTATTCAAATCAAATAAATACATTTTTCATCTTCCTTTTTTATTCTTTATAACAATGAATCATTGATCGATCTGATACAGTAGAAATCCAATTATCACTAATTGGGACCGGACCCCATTAAATAAATAAATATCTTTATTGACATAAAATAAATTTATGATGTTTTCCAAATTAGCTTATGACTTGATTTGTGTGACTTTTTACTATCATGCAAATTATATTCTATTCGGTGCTTAATTTCTAAAATTTTAGGTGTGGGAACGCTTATTTATTCTTATAAACCACCCTCTCTATTTTCTACTAAGGCCTAGTTAAACATTCCCTCACTCCCTCTCCCCACCCCGTTAACATTTCGGTGCCTACTCTAAATTTCCTATAAACCTGTTTCGATCTGCACCAACAATTTTGTATGAAGCTTACATTAACCAAAATAATTTTTTTAATTAATGGTGAAATAAAAACAAATAAAGCCTTCTTTACATTTTTATTTATATACAGTACACAGGTTATACTCGCTTCGCCCTACGTTACAGTACTTTATTATTATTCGCAATATTTAGTATGATTATCTGAATAAATAATTAAATGAGACACCTTCGGAATCAGATTAGCGCAAACTGAGCGTTCCCTTGCGTTCCGGCACTTTTGGGAGGTAAGAAAACGCCGTTATCTTGCGTTCCCGTTTGAAATTAACCCCTGATTCTATTATATTATCATTGGTAGCTGGATATGTTTGGGTTCCTTTGATGAGAAGGATTTCTAGGATAATATCTCTGCAAATTAATTATGTTTCTTTATGAAGAGTTTCACCAAAAAATAGTGATCCCAGTACCACCTCGGTATTCTACAAGCTAAAACCAACAAAAATAGCCTTATAGAAGTAATGCCAATTTCCCTTTTGTTTTCCCGTATTTTTTCATACCCGAATAAGCCATCAAAAAGTATTAAAAAAAAAAAAAAAAATAATACTTGGAAAAACGAAATGACAGATTACAGGAAACCTGAGAGGAAATTGCAATTTTTTCTAAGGTAATTTTTTGTTTGTATTAGCTTGTAGGATACCGTGGTGGTACTGGGATCACTATTTTTGGGACACTATATTCATGTATTGCACATATTATAAACTATATTCCTATGTACAAAAATATTTCAATAAACTAACTAATTTTTCAAAATATTTTATGCATCAAATTGACAATCTCATTTACCCATTACATTCGAATCCTATAATCACCCTAGTCTCATGAACAGGATAATTTTGTGAAAATATAATTATGTTTATGATTGTGGAACCTTACACAATCAATAAGATTGTAATGCATATCTGGGTCATTCTTGGTGAAAAGTTTATGCTTATCTTCATGAATTCGAAAATCCAAACTTTTGCGTTATTGCAAGTTTTGTCTGTGATATTTGATTCAACTTTCCTATCTCGAATTTTAAGAGGTCGTCGTAATGTATGAAAAATTATTTTAATGTGAAGTTTAGGAAGAAAATAACATCTCAAACACTTTTTTTATATGTATCATAATTTTTTCAAAAATTGTGTTCACAATAAAACCGGTAGAACCAACCAAAGAAGAGATAGAGTATTATAATATTGTACATGGTGGATGGAGGTAGAACCCACTGTAAAGTGCATTTCCCCCAATTGTTTCACTTGTATTGTTCCATGATAATGTGATGACAATTTGACATTCAGTATTAAATAGGCTAAAGTAGTTAATTACTTTAAGCATTTTCGATAAAGTAGCAACTCAGGTTAAATTTAAGTTACACTAGTAAGGTTGTTGCAATACTTAATAATAGTTTTTCATTCAATACTATGGAAGGATGATGTTATATATGGAAGGATGAGTGCATAGAGTGGACCGGCTGCATCCTAACTCCGCCCTCCAGGTTTAAAATAAATACTTGAGTAAAAAATTAATAAATAAATAAGTACCACTTTTTCCTGGAAATGATTTTATCTAACAAGAAAAAATAATAAAATGGATGTTGCGGTGCATGCTCAAAGTTGAAGCAAATATAACTTTTAGCTTTGAATGCTTATGATTGAAAAACAAAGAACGTTATCAAGAAACTGCTCGAGCCATTAGCTTTCTTTGGTCTTGCCGCCCCCTGAAGCTTGCTGCCCCTGAACATGTGCCTAGCGTACCGCAATTTGATATCCGTCCCTCTGTGAGAGAAAGAGTAGTGAATGAGAGGGATGGACTAACAATGGCTGAAGGAAAGACTGGGGGGAAGTCGCTGATGACGCCTGATTGAGAATGTTGTTATAAATTGTTGATGATAAAATTGGCAACGTCGCTGGCTGTCATATTGCTGGAATTTGTAAAAAAATATATACACTGGCTGCCACTTTAAATGCAATTTAAAAATATACAAATGGTTGCCACAATACCTGAAAGTTGATGGCTGCCAATATGATAGTACAACCGCACAATGTTAGGCAACATTTTATTCATTGATTTTATCAGAATGAGAAACCGATTTTGGACCTAAATTTGATGTTTTAAGACACTATTCACGATAAAAACAACATATACTCCACTCCCAAGGGTGGCTGCCAAAAGTATGTTTTACCTACGGCTGCCACTTTTATAGGAAGATGTATATATATATATATATATATATATATATATATATATATATATATGTGTGTCTGATAGCACGATAACTTTTGAAGGAGATGTCCGATTTCCACCAAATTTGGTATACACTTTCCTCTTGTGAATAGCTTGGACAAGTTCGTTAGCCAGGAAAATCCAAAAAGGTTAACCCCCTTTTCGGGGGTATTTTCCCGCCAAAATTAGGGGTTTTCAAGAAAAAAAGGGTTGTATTTGAAAATTTTAGTTCTATTGTTAGACTTTAAGATAGAGCTCATGGAGTCAAAAATGTTAAGGTATTGCACTGCCTTCTAGCTCAACAAATTTTCAAGATATCAAGAAAAAACCATTGTTGTCAAAAGCTGTATCTTGCCCTATGGAGTTAGTTATTTGGTGCTAAAAAAGTGTTTCAGGAAAAAACTTTAATCTTTTTTTTTCTTGACTGTTCCTTATGGTTTTTGAGGCGCTGAATCCGAATTTCAACTCATCCACCTCGAAAAACCAGTGCGTTTTGAGAAAAGCAGCCATTTTCAAAATGGCGTCGAAAATTTTTTAATTTGTCAATTTCTGTGCAATATGAAAAAAGTGATTAGTTATCAGTATTTTTTGGTGATAAAAGCGAATATGGAGCTAGTTTTATTTAATTTCAAATTATTTGAATTTCGTGGGGGGAGGGTTTGAGAGAATTTCTTGAAATGTAAATATTGCAGTTGGTCGTGATGTGCTACTTTCACCCTGAACCTCGATATAAACTTGTTTTGGGGTCCCTAGAGTACAGAACGCTTCGTGTTTTTTTCCAGAAATTAAAAAAATATATAGCCTATAGATATTCATAAATATTTGAAAAAATACAGAAATTCGCTAAGTTTTGCAGGTCCTGCGAAAGGAGTATTTTACATATAAAGTAGCTTCATACATAGATAAGCAGGGTACAGTTAGGAGACCAAGTCTCTTGAACAACGGCCTACATGTATCTAATCTATTTACTCTTTCCAGCTTAACAGCTTCCTTTTCGATCTTAAACACCCTATCAAGGTTTTGTTTTGATGAATTACCCCACATAAATCAAGTTCTCACTATTATATCAATTAGGCACAGGCATGGATGTGAGATCTTTCTAACATAACCATGAAATTTAAACATAAGCAATGAGGCTAGGCTAATGAATAATTTGGAGATTTCAATATACAGTAGGCTCTGCTTACTAAACAAGTTGATGACAAAAATTATATAGCTTGAATAAATCAAACAGGTGAGTGATTTGTTTTTGCATTTTCTCATTCTTGAAGATTGCTTAGTTTTTGGGGGTTAGGTAAAATGTACCTTGACAATACGTACACACATACATACAAAAATTGCTCGTTTAATATGATGGGATTATGTTTGTATACCATATCTTGTGAATATTCATCACTTTGTGGAGTGAAATTGATAACTCATCAATCATAATACAGTTATAAATCATAATAACTTATTTATAAATATATTAATTTCAATGTATCACTGGCAGTTTCCTAATTAAATGCTCACAATTCATAGGCTATCGATATTCCGCATTTTCACTCCACTTCAAGCCTTAAATATTGAAAAACTAGGATTTTAGAACTTCATCAAAATTCCAATAGCATTGAAGCACTAAAATAAACCACGAACCACTCGTATAGTAGCTTCAGAGTTAGATAAATGAATTGGTTGTCGTAAAGATGTCACTTCGATGTTCTACTGTTAGATATTCAGATAAAACTGGTCCGATTTATAGCTGTTTTTCAAACTAGCCTTCAACGGGATTGGTGTTTCGTTTTAAAGAAAATTGAAGTATCCACGAGGGGATCATCAATTTACTGGAGATAGCTTGTATCTCACCTACGCATCTCTATCGTTTGATCCAATCTGAAATCCTTTTAGTAATTACGTTTTCAGTAGAACTACTATGAATCGCTAACCGCTCAAATGAATTTTCAAATTGCTGGGTAAATCCCATGAAACTCTACCCATGTTTTTTTGAAATCTTCAAAGATAACGTTTTCCTGACAGGAGAGCCAATAGATGCAGATACGATGAATGGTATTCGGTACATTTACTTTCAATAAATTTTGTACAATTTGAATTCTTGTTCTAACTACAAACCATTGCAAAAAAATCATCTCGAAGTTTGAAACCTTGCAGGATGTTCAATCCTTGGTTTGAATTGATGAGTATAGGCCTAGGTCTATTGTTAATAAATAAGAAGGTCTGTATTATGTATGTAGAGAGTGAGGACTGATGTGCTGTATAAAAACTGTAATTAAACTGTTCTCGATTTAAAAACAAAACAGTCAATAATAAGTAGGCCTACCTATATTTCAGTTTCATTAATCAAAATAATAGGTTACACTGAAATAGTGCAATATATTATTTCAATGTTTGCTTGTGACTAAATATGCGAGATCCATTCCATCACTATTATTCTATCACTCCTGATTATTTTTTTTCATTGCGGATGATTATTTCTTGAGCCTGACGCTTCCATGATAAGGTAAATGGTGAACGAATCATGATACACAAATGCTACATTATGATCAGGTATTGAACCCGAAGCATTTGGGGCCTTTAAAGCACAGAAGCATCAAATTGTTTCTTTATACATTGGTGAATGCTTGCATCTTACATACTTCCATTAGAAGGTCGGAGTGATGTACAAAGAGTAAAATATCTCCAATTTTTCAAAAAATTCTTCCACAGATTGAGCTTCAAATTTATCAATATTTATAGCAGGCCTATATTTTCTCAAATATTCTTGGAGAAATGGTGGATGAGCACCCGTTAGCTTATATAATTCGATCTTCCACTGGTTTGAGCGTCTTTCTAATAAGCTTAGTAATCTCCACTGTGATGGATGAAGAAGATCTGTGGCCTTCTGGAGGTTTTCAGTTGATATCGAACTATTTGGTAGCAGGTGTCCATTTGTAATGAACGCTGAAAGAGACTGAACAAATCAAATCAAGTGGGGACGAAGTGCTGAAGAGGGAATGAACAGCATTAAGCACTTTCCGAGAGACTTTACCTATATTGTTCACTGGATGCGGCCATACATCTTCTTTCGAACTTTCCTATTGATTTCGTCAGGCTCATCGACTTCCCACCCTGTCAATGGAGTTCAATTTATATTATTGGCTGGCAACACAATAACACTGATGGACTTAACACAATAACACTACCTACTTTTAAATTGTAATTTTCAAAGTTATTTAAAATTGTATGATAAAACTTCACATTTTAGTGTTTGTTGTCTATTTCAAAAAAACATCTTTCAAACATTCTCTTCTCTTTGTAGAACTGAAACAACATTAGGCCTAATTTATACTGAACTATACCAGCATACATTCATACCAACAATGTCAATCTCATATATTATGAAGTTGAGCGGCTCTGATGGTGCAGTTGGTTGGAGCGCTTGTCTGTGTTAATATATGGGGCTCTGGCTGGCTTCGTTTCCTCCAGCCTTGAGTTCGAATCTCATTCAGCCATGGATGTTTCTCATCATTCACAAGTTTCCGAACTCATGTGGGCATCATCCGCAATAAAAAAACTGCATTCTGTCAATTTTAACGGATGATATCCATTATTATAAAAACCATAGAATAAGCAATCAAGCAATTTTGAATCCCTTCGTTTATGAAGAAACCTACCATTGGGTCCTCTATTATTTCTACAGCTACTATTTTATAGCAGCCAAAACAATACTTTCATGTTTCCTTGTGTTCAGAAAGAGCACTAACTTTACCCTAAAACTCATTTTTTTCATAAGTGAATCATTGTTCCTGGTGTGTATTGTTTTTTCCTCCCATAATTATTTGATGTTCAATTTTATAGTTCTAGTCCGCCTTCTCAAGTTTAGTTTTCTTTGAAGAGATTTAGGAAAATTTGCGTAATTTCTCTTGATTGCTAATTCAGGCCTCGTCATATCGACCGCAATATTTGAAATCTACCATGATTACATGGCACTGCAAATTTGCTTTGAACACAGCAATGAAGAGGAATTTATTAATTCGATTATTTATTACTTTATTGATTTTCTACTTTATAATTTGATGTGTTGTCATTTGATGTAATTGTGTTCATTATAGCATTCACATAATTCGGACAGCAATAAATAATAGTTCATTGATCTACTTTCTCAAATTCATGCAGTTAATTTACCGACTAGCAATCGATTTTGTAATTTATAAAAGTCTCGCTATTGTCAGTTGCATTTTGAGATAGTGCCTTTTGTGAGCTATAGCTCGAGTGGTGCCCTCTTTTGAAAATAATTTGATGATGCAAATGGCCGGATGCTGCAGTCGGGAGTAATTCCTTATGAAACTCTCGATGATAGGTGCACCATCTCAATCTACAACTGTACAATTTAATATCTGTCTTCACTAGATGGAATCGCAGGAGAAAACATAGAATGTCTATGAATGTCATACACACGATTCGACCCAGCAAAGAGAGATAAATGAAACAAATATTATACTCCAAGCTAATTTCCCCTCATAAGCGAGAGCCGTATGTAGAATGTGTAATGCTTCCTAATTACACTCTCCCAACAACTCACGCCAATGAGGTGAAAAAGCTACAAAAAACAATCAAGTCATAGACTGTCTAAGAAGAGAAAAGAATGTTGAGTTAACACGCATGTCCTCTATCAAGGGCATACGAGTATTTACCAAATAACCAACTCGGCTGTTGGATTTCTGAATTAAATTACATATTTATTCTACAACCAGAGTCGAGTAGGAATTTAAATTATAAAAATTAGTTGAAATTACTATGTGGTTTATTATAAAATTTGAATAAAATATATGCATAAAAGATCGGAAGTTAAGTAACAAATGGAAAAAATATTCATAAATAGAAGTTGAAATTTAACAATATGTTGAATTTGAAGTTGAATAAAAATTGTTATTTGAGCAATTAGGTTTTTGTCACCTAAGGGTGAAGCAATTTCGAGAGTTCGCTTCGGCAGTATGTACAAGTGATATACCAAATTTATTATATGTCCTCAATTGTAATAATAAAATTTTCACATACCATACTTTTCTGATTGGGCCCAATTTTTCGCGCACTCGATGAGATATTTATTTCACTGATGCTCAATCGGGGTTGGCGTCGTTTTCTCTTCGGACATCTTGGGTCGGCAGCATGTCTGGGTCGCGAATTTTTTTATATTTGAGGTAAACGTACTTTTTTGGTAATCGGAATCTTTCACTTTCGAAGCGGTAGAGGAATAAAAAACATGTAACATTTAAAATTGACTAGAAATGGTAAATTTAAAACTTTAAAACTTTTGTAGGAGAGGTTTTAAAAACGGACCTCCTCCTCAGCTTGCCTCCTCTTCTTGTCCAATTTCTGAAGCCAGAGTTTTGGAAAGAAAAAGGTGGCGTGATATTAATCCACCAATCCTAGCAGATTTAGGTGAAATCTTCCAACAGGAAGGCTACAACGATCCCGAGCTTACAGTTTGACATTATTACGTAACAGAAAACAAAATTTGGAGGAAATAATATTTAAGCTAAAAAATTAAATAATTGATGGGATTTGAATAAGCAGATTTCTCAGATAAACATAAAAAATAAATACAGAAAGAACAATTCGAAAAAATAATTAAATTTTACGAAAGAACCGGCAGAGATAAATCGATAAACAGCTGTTTGATAAGCCGGCTAGTGCAAGCTTTGGATAAATTCAACCCTTTTGAACAGTGGCGGTCCCAGGGGGGGAAGGGAGGGATATATCCCCCCCGAAATATCAAGATGGATCCCCCCCTGAAAAAGAATTTATTCATAATTATGTATAGTTTTTGCGAGAAATAAATTTAATCTGTGTCATTGTTACTTGTTAGCTAGAAGAATAAACAAGAAGGATGTGTACATCCTTACATCCATTACATTGTTGTGTAACAATCTGAGTATTTTTTGGCTATTCCTTCGTAACTTACATATTAAAAATAGGGCCTAACCATAAAGAAAAAATTCGCAGTGAAACTTGATTTATTTTTGATTTCATTATACGTTTATTTAACTGAACTTTGTCATCATGCTCATTAGCTCATTAAATAATCACATTGACTTTTAATCAATTTTCTTTGTGTAGCTAAAGGAAATCAAAGGAAAAACACATACTATGGTTGGGTCCTATTTCACCCAGGTACAATAAACTTTAAATGAAAAACTATTTTATTAGCTAACATAAATACTATTAGCTTGAGCATATTTTAGAGCTCAAATACGTATAAAAATACACTTTAGGCTTTAAACTCCACATTTTTTCCTTGCGGGGGGGGGGAACAGACCCCCCCCCCGGTGGTCACCCCCCCCCCCCCGAAATGAAATCCTGTGACCGCCACTGCTTTTGAATAACGTAAACATTCGTTGTGTACTACGACCATTGTATGACGCTAAAACATGAATAATTTGACGAAATATGTGTGTGCCCATGATACAATATTATAAAAAATGATATGAAAATGATCTCATGTGAGTACTTAATTTTCTAGATTTAATCTTTATCTTTGTTTTTCTCGAGATATTTATTAACGAAGTGGGCTGGTGTATTTTGCACCGTGACACTATGAATATTGATAAATTAAAGCTTAATCCGTGGGAGAATTGTTACCGTTTTAGCCCATTACTTTTCTTGTATTTCTGCCCACTTACTTTGGCCCTCAATTGTATTTGCTGCACCTACATCTTGAAATAGCTCTATCTTGTCCAAATTAATATATAAGTACAAAAAAGCATGTCATACCATGATTTTTAAATTATTGGTAGCCAGCTCATGCACAGGACTGACCTCATTGTGAGTTAAAAACCATAAAAATTAGCGAAAATATTTTTTTTAATGAGTACTGAACTTGAAAAATTTCTGTATTCTAAACTATTTTAACGTCCTAGTGCAGTACTCTAGTAAACTTCAGGTACAATTCGGAAAATTAAAAGAGATCCAAAATACTTCTGATTCTCTGTTTGACCGCTTCTATATTCCCTCCCTCATCCTAGAAATTGAACTATTTTGTGAAATGAGAAGCCAAAATATTATGAAATATTAGAAATGGGACTAAACAAATTGTGTGCTACAAAATTGAGAATTGCTAAAGAAGAGCGGGTGAAGCACTTGAGAGCACGTATCACATATCTGTCCAATTTCATTTGGGGCGACTATTTCGAAGATAAACAGAGTGGGTGGATCGTAAAGTGGCGAATTTCGCTTTTCTGTGTTTACTGTGAGTGAAGATGAACTGAGAAGGAAAGAATGGTGAGTGTAGGCTATTGGAGATGAAGCCAACTATCTGAGAGGCGCCAGCGTCACCAAAATACCATTGTCAACAAAAGTATCCCTCTTCCTGACTACTTTTCTTGCTGAACAGTTTTCATAACTTCTCAATCATTTTATTATTATTGGTACTGCATTTTCCTTTTTTTCACAATGAAATGTTTGAAAGTTTTTCCATGTAAAACGGATTTGATTTATATCATCTTCACTTATATTAATGAAGTATGCTGTAAATTACATTAATCCATTATAAATAAAATACACAATACAATACAGTTTATTGAATCAATTTTATGAAAAAAGAGTGCATCAATTTCGATAATTTTTCGTGAAAGTCAATTGAAAACATTATTTTTAAGTTTTGGGACAGACACTAAATTTCAGCGAAAAAGTAAAAAAATGAACCAAAGTACATAATAACGAGCTATCAAAAACTGCGATAACTTTATTGTTTTTTGAGGATGAAGCTCACATGGGACTGAGACCTGTGCGTGGGTAATGAATTAGATGATGGTGATTGATGAGTTGGACCTACAGTTTTAGGTGGTTTCCGAACCACCGGGAAGTGATTTTACAGCAGAGAACAGTCTTTTTTGCTGGCCAATCCAATCGGTCACCCTTACAAAGAGCGCCCTCACAAATCCAAATCCCATAAGTATCATCCTTACAAATTCTAACCTAACCGCATAAGCCTTCACCTGCTCTAAATACAGATGCTGTAGAGCAAGATGTGACATGAGGTGGCCAGGTTAGAGTCAGCGTTATCGTAGTCGTAGTTACAACTACTTTTCAGGCTCGTTATTCTTAATCAGTATTGATCACTTCACATCTCCGCTAGCTCCACAGATCTGGTCTGAGCATGTGCAGGACTGATGTGATCAAGCAAATAGTGAGTGTAGAAAAATTGTGTAAGCAAACTCGCCAATAATAAATTATTATTTACATTATATAGTTTTATTATACTTATTATTATTTTTTTTTTTTTATTATTATTATAGGAATTCACTGATACAAGAATCTTTTCAGATTTTTTCAAATCAGATGATGCGCTAGGAAAATGATTATTATCATTGATATCTTATTTACATATTATATCAATTTAATTCATTCACTTTTCAATAGCTTGGTTACACAATAATAGATTACAATGCCTGTGTCTTAGAATATTATTTAATTCTTTATAAAGACAAAATTCAATTGAATGCGAACATGCAACAGGCTGCTAGCCCAAAGCTGCTTCATTCGCAAAAAGTTAACTAGAAATTTCAGGTCTAGGGTTAGGTCTAAGTTTCACTGAGAAATTTCACTCATTATTATTGAATTAGTTATACTGGAGCTCAGTTTGCGTATTGTATGTTGCTTTTGAGATAAGAAGTTGCTGTTCAAGGTGCTTGAGTTGAATTTTCTCAAGGCTCCTTCTAAAATTCTTGATAAGCTTTTTCCAGAAAGCTCGTTTCTTAAATGAACCTTGCTACGATGTGTATTGTACCCGTGTTGTGCTTGTTCATTCATTCATTGAACCTGTTCTGCTCCTCGATCCAGATATAGCGATTATGCTGAAGCTATTGTTTTTTTCTCCGTGATACTGTTTATTTGAGTATCGACCAAACCATAGATCACGATCAAGCTCTGCGATCTCTCAAAAGTTTTATCACGAACAAGGTAATCTTGATAAATGCGAAAAGTTAATTGGAACCGCTGGGATTTGGACTTTCCCAGCGCATCATCTGATTTGAAAAAATCTGAAAAGATTCTTGTTATCAGTGAATTCCTATCTTACTTCCATATTCATTTCTTTATATCCTATTGCTTGCTCAAACATTTTCACTGAGATTCTAATCTCTCTGAAACGTCTAATTCCGTTGGTCTCCAAAGAAGCTCGATGAATATTATTTTTTATGTAGTTCCCTTACTAATCAAAGGATCTTTATACACGAAATATTTACTTAAACTTTGTACGGCATACAATTTACAGGGATTAGGCATTTTTTCGACAAGGGGAACTATAACTATAACCACTATATTATATTGAGATATATTCAAGTAGCCTATTATCAGTTATAAATTGGAGAGTTCATTCTAATATTTATCGGTGAACTATTTTCAAGTTAAGTTTTAACTTGATGCATATCTAACGTATCGATTCGTATCTAAAACTAAACTTGATACCTCATCTCTTGCTGCAACATTCTTTTGGTTTTTGTGACTGTTAAACATGAAACACCTCTCGAGCTTTCGAGGTTAATTCACTTATTGAATCGACCAGTTTAATTTTATTGATCAGCTCATTTATTTCGACTAAATATTCTATCATTATTATGATATACCTATTATGCAAAAATACTCATGAATATCTTTTATTCAAGACTTTCGACTCCACAAAATAAAAAAGTATATTTTTGAGACGTTTTAAGCTTCTGAATCACTTCATAATATACAAGGAGTTGAACAACAAAGTTGCATCTAACTAAACAACAGCAATCAGTTGTACAAATCAAGGTTTGCTATGAAATATTATATCGCTGAGAATTAAAAATTGCTGTTATAATAGGGATGTTTGCTAAGTGAGATGAATCTCTGGAGACTCGGATAATATTGTCAGTATTGTGTGGGCTCGATTGTGCTGTTAGACCCGATAAAAGTTGCTTTTGAGTGGATATCTATGATTACCAACAGTATTTCATAACTCTTTTTACTTTTATATTAATATTCATGTAATAAAAAATAATCTATACGTGATTGAAAAGAGTAATCTTGATGATCACCAAATATGAAAAAAAAAATGTTCATTGATTGAATATTGATAAATCACGCTTTTTGTATAGTATTGAAGTTCTGAACATTTATTTAGAGGATATGAAAAACAAGTAGCCAAAATGATTTGAGGCTAACTTTTCAAAATTATACATTTGATAAAAGGGGCCCAACCTTTGATAGGGGCACGTATGTAAATGATATCTTCACAATATTGATATTCTCAAATAATTATAACCATGATTTATTGAGCGACTTTCTAAAGAATTAATGAAATTTACCTCATTGCAATATTATTAGCCTCTCAATATAGATTTTAAATACCCACATCACAATAATTGAGTTCTCCATTAAAAACAATTTTTCGTCCTTCAATCAAGAACGGACTTGTAAAAGAGCCAAATATCAATTGTTTTAATCCAAAATCGACCATTTAAAAGTCCCAGAGATTAATAATTCACAAAATCAACTAAGCTACAATAATATAATAGGCATTCGTCTGTAAATCCTGCTTTGCAGTAGACTTACCGACCTTTTTAAGCCACGGCGGACGCGTTTCAAACTATGTGGTTCTTTTTCAGCGCTTAATTGTTGACTGACTACTTATGAATATTTATAATGCAGATCGTGAGAATGGATATCCACAACAATCATAATAATAATATTAATATTATATCATAGTCTACATTTTCTTGTTAAGAATTAGGATGGTAGTAGCGATATGTGTAGTAGCTTGAATAGTAGACTATTAAATTGCATTACATTGTTTCATTCTATATTATAGCCTATATTCTCATATAGGCCTATTATAGCTTAAAATCATACTGCAAATCAATTTGACTCCCGCTAGGTCACTGATAATGATAACGATGAACTAATCAGAGTACGGCCAGGTGATGGCATTGACGAGATCGAGAGATTGATCGGCTTTCATCAGGAAGGTGTGAAAAAATTGAACGGTTGAAAGAGGATAGAGGCAAATTGGGAAATGAAAGCGGATGAAGAGAGAGAGCCACAGATTAACGAATGAAGGATGGGGGGCGGTAGGAGGCAATGTGTTGCCGCCCTGTTGTTTGCAATCAGTCATCGGCCTGCACTTCCACTTTTGCTGCTGGTTTCACGTGTTGACCGTCACTGGCCTATGCCCTTGTCGCGGTATGCCACACACGGGTGCTCATTATTCCATTCATCACCTGACGTCGAAATAACCAATGTGCCCATCATAACATACTCCATATCCAAACGCCATCTTGCATTTACCTCTCTGCTCCCTGTTATTCGAACTCTCATGGCAGGTTAAAAACTCAAATAGCTCAAACCTAGCCGTCACCCGTCATCCTTACTATGCTACAAATGATTGCCTGCCACATGCACCTGTTTGTCTGCTACTGTATCGACAGACTTCAATCATACTCAATCTTCAATTATTTGAGCATGTCTCATCTCCTTATTTCGCTAATTCAAGAGTCTGTCAACTCATTCTGGTACCACAGAGTTCTAAGCGGCTATACGAAAATTATTGTTATAGCACGAACTACTAATCACTCTTCATTTGACAAAGAATGTGCAAATTCATTTAACTGCCAAGAATGAGTTGACAAGTTATACTTATTAGAAAACGAGTTTCTTTGTTGTTGAATGCATGAACATAGCGAAAAATTGTCACTTTGATATTAGGTCGGCCAATCTTTCGTGGTCCCTCAAATGCAAGAATAGAAGCCAATGTGGAAATGATGCCCACGCACTATAATCACTTATGTTCGATGATGCATATTGCATAGAATTCATCAGTTGTCTACACTGATGAATTGTCTACATCTTCTCAAAGTCTACAAAGTCTACATCTTCTCTCAGTTGAAGCTGGGTGACTTCCTACTGGATGCCCAGATGCCAAGGATTGAAAAAGATTGGCCGACGCTTAACATTCTGGTAATGTAGTCTAAAAAGCTTAGATTTCAAGTCAGCTCCATTTACTTATCACTTTTTATTTCATCATCACTAAATAATTCAGAATATTTGTTGTCTCGATTGTCTATAGATTGTTTATAGAAATTTTTTCTAGAAGGAGGCATGAAGGCAGGAATAACAACATTATTCTACATTCTTGTTCTGAACCTACTAATACACAATGCAACTGTGAATCGATTGAAAGAGTAGTTAATTATAAATATTTAGGAGTAATGATAGATGAGAAACTGTATTGGTCGGCCCACATTGCATTCTTGAAAAGTAAAATTCGCAAAGCTATTTATATTTTTTACCAATTAAACAAAATTCTATCACTAAATGAGCTAAGAAATATTTATTTTGCTTATGTTCAGTCACTTATCGAAGTGGGAATTTTGGCTTATGGGGGAGCCTATAAAACATTACTACAACCCTTGGAAATTACACAGAAATCTATTATCAAAACAGCATTAAGAAAAAGTATACGCACTCCCTCTGATGAAATTTTTAAAGAATTTAATGTTTTAAGTATAAGACAAATCTATGTAAGAAATATATTGTTATACATGTACAAAAATCATAAAGATATGTTCAAGAAAATAGAGCACAGCTATCGAACTCGTTCGTCAGAAGCAATAGGAATCCAAGTTCCAAGGCTAGTCAAAACTCATTCCATTACAAATACTTATTATATAGCACACACTCTGTATAGAAACCTGCCTGAAAATCTACGTAATACTGAAGGTAAATGCAAATATATTTATAAAAAAATTGTTAACGATTGGTTAAAGGAGAGTGGGAGAACGAATATAGAAGAGATAATCCATTCATTGTATAGATAAAGTAAATGTGTATTGATGGTCCAAGTTTGACTCTAAATCTTTTCCGATATTGATATCTGGTTTACCCAAGAATTTGATTGATGCAGGTACGAGAACAATCCAACGTTAGCCAATTATTGTCAAGACCCTCTTCCACACACAGGCTTCGCCTTTGTGGAGAGCTTTCATGAAGTTTCTCAAAAATGGTGTTGTATTTTCTGTATCTACGATGTATTTCAGTTGGATATGGTTATTAGGATTAATCCGATTAATTATTTAATTTCAACTGTAAGTTTTATTTATCATTATTTGTTTGCAGAAGATATAACGTTATTGTATGTTTAATTCTTGTAATGTGTTGTCATGGAAAATAAAAACCAATTTGATTTGATTTGATTTGATTTGATTTGATCTATTTCTTATTTTGTGTTCTAATATGCATAAAAACAACATCGAAATCTTCCCGAAAAACATTCAATCATTTTGTGACCAACATTGTCATCATTGTGATTGTATTGATTATATAAACTTTCTTGTTTCTTCTTGACTGCTTTACACTCACTCCACTCCTTATAATACTTTACTTCTATACTTTACATTTTTGAAGACTGCATAACTATACTTGAACACTCACTCATCTGTAATGCTCGCCTATTGAATTCTTCAGATATTTTTGTGAAGCAATATAGACAAATATCTGATGAAAACGATCTATGTAATATTTGTATGAAATAATTTCAAGAAGTATTTAGTGCCAGCGAAATTTCTTGTTGTGAAGATGAAAATAAAAAATAAAAGTCCTGCGATATTTTGTACGATCGTGGATTGTTTACAATTTTCATTCGCCGGGGAACTAGGACTAGTGTTGAGAAGACAAATGTAATGAAATCGCGCTCGGCTTGGGACCGCGGAGTCCCTCGGGGCAGGCTACGCCATGCTTTTCTCTCTCCAGCTTTCGAACACAGCAGAAAAGGATTTACTAAAAATCCCGGATCCTGACAAACTCGCTCGCCTTCGACAGACTGTCGATATGATCTTAGACAAGCGAAACCCTTCGGACAAAAATCCTTGTATCATACAAAGTCTTCACAAGAATGGGCTTTAAAAATGGAATTCAGTCTTTACCGATGGACTTTGGAAATTCACTAGCTTCCAGAGAGTCGGTGGAAATTTCAATGAAACGACTGAAACTATTGCTTTTAATTGTAACAGCTTACTTTTTATTATTTTACTTTCATATACAAAATTTAATTTTATTAGTAAGCAGCATGATTTTCATTCGTTTAGCGGGTTTGGAGGAAGAGATAAATCAATTGATAAAGAGAAGGGAATGAAGTGGATAGAAAGAGATATGGAAAGAGAGAGAGAGAGTGAGAGATTTGATTTGATTTGATGGGTTGCCTTTTTTTAACGTGGGAGGGCGAAGTTAGAGCGCAATCGACCTTCTCTCCCACTTAACCATAGAAATAGAGAGAGAGAGAGAGTGTGTGTGTGTGACAGAGAGTGAGCGTGAGAGAGATAGAGTGAGAAAGGAATAAAATTGAGCAAGTATTCAAAGTAACTGTTGTCGGGTATTTCCTGGTTTTCATAGATTAAGAAAGACCGACCAATTGTTAATATAGCTGTAATTTTTCGGTTTTCTGATTGATTTTTTAAACAAGACTCAAATTTAGTTTTTTCATATCATTGATGAGAGTACTGTATTATCCTGATGCTATTACGGCTGATGCCATATAGAAGCAAGATTACTATCACTATAGAGGAGCAATCTCTATAGACACCTATACTCTACTACAAAATCCCTACTACTATTCTGTTCTATTTGTTTACTATTATATTTATATTTATTTATATATATTTATTATATTTACTGTTGCTACATTATAGATTCTAAAATATTAGTCTTCCTTTAAATATTTAAAAGTCATCGGTATCATGCTTTTGAAGTAAACAAGAATTTTGTATAATTATACAGTAATCACGTTATTATCATTTTCATCAGATAAAGAGATTATTGCCTCCTAATATCCTTACCGTTATTCTTCAGCAAACAATTTGTTTGCAACGCACTAATGAGCTGATTGACTATAATATTATGGTTGTTGTCTAATCCTCGTTGATTTCGTTTTCCAGTGAAGTTGATAGATATTTAATAATTGTCTGTGTATTAGCAAAGAATGTACAGTAGTTAAGTTTAGATTCCAGTTATTTCTGGTTCGGGTTGTCTTCTTAGAAAATCATAATTACTACTAGACAATTTCATAGTTTATAGCCTCTCTAGCTTTATTGGGATATTAGAATTATGACATAATACAGTACATTATATTTATGCTATTAACAGAGTGTGCCCTTAGGTGCCGGCCTGGTCCAATTGAAGTTCTTAAGACTAGCAATTAGCCTAATACCCACAACAAATTTCAAACAATCGCTTCCATTATTTTTACTTGTTTATCTTTCCTTTAGAATATTTTCAGTTGAAATATTGAAAGTGATGATGAATTGATTCTCTGGAGTATTAGAGCAAATTTCGAACCATCATTTCCATTTTACTTGGTTATCATTTCTAGCAGAATATTTACAGCTGAAACTAGTTATGTATTGAAATTATAATGATAGTTATATGTATTTATTAGACTATATGATTTATACATTTAGTTTATTAATAAATAAATTTAACTGTTTATTTCTTCTTTATTTATTAATTGATGTAGGCAAAGGTAAAGAAATGACAGGCCTATTGCCTCAACAGCCTAAATATATGTCTGAAATTTAAACTACATAATCCGTAAAAGTTGATTCATTGTGATCATGAATTTTCAAAATGAAAAATAAAAAAGTCTCCTTATTGAATGGAAATTGAAAATGTTGTTTGGTTTTGTGTTGCAGGCGGAAGAGCTCAACTCAATAGTAGGAAATGCTTTCCGGATGGCGTACGCTGCTCAGTTGCAGCGTCAACCCACATTCCAGGAGGTGATCGCCTCTCAAATACACGAGCAAAGGCTACCCTGGGTTAGTATTATTATATATCTTTATTTGTAGACTACGTACTTCAAAATGGTCATTATATTTATCAAATTAGTGCATTCTTATGTCAAAGTTTAATCTAAAAATATTATAGGAGCATACATGTGGATATGCATTCACTTCATATTTATGGTTCAATAGGATTAAAAATATGCATCATGGTTGTACAATATTCTTGATCAAGGGACGTCCTCGCCCTTCAATTTTATTTTCCCACTCGGAATACGACTATTCGCCAGTGTCTGCAGTTTCATGTCTGGAATAGAGGAATGTCATTTTCCCGTCTCTAATGTTTTATTTCACTTCGATATTTTATTCAAGAAAAAGACGAGATGCTAGTTCAGTTTGAAAACTCTTTCTGATGCTTCAGTCAAACTTGAGCCGACACCTTGAATTACATTTTGCTCACTTGAGGTGTTTGCAACCATACTTCAACTTACCTTCCCATCTATTTAAAATCAGGTTGAGTGATATTGAATATAATTGAGCATTAAGAATAATAAAAATGTACGTACATCAAAATTGATTTTATTCCACTTTAGTACGGCACTTCAATTGGGAAAGAATTTTTTCAATTTTTTATCGAGTCTCATTGTAGGCCTAAATTAATTTTGGTTCCACGATTTATTATGAACAAGGAAAGCTTCATCTTTGCATTGTAAAAGTACGTTAACTTCATAATGGTTCAAACTAACTTACCCTTAATTTCCCGCTCTGAATTCAGAAACTCGGAGCGGAATTCGGCGTGAAATTCGTTTTGCTTTAAACCAGCGGTTCCCAACCGGTGGGTCGCGGAAGGGTTATAGGTGGGTCGTGACTCGATAAAACTATCAGAAAACATTGTACAAAACTTAAAAACATTGTACATAAACATTGTTTATAAACTATAAGAAAAGATAAGAAAAATCGAATTGTGTTTTTATTGTTTTCTTGGTTCTTGATTTTTGGCATCTGTGGCAGACTACAGAACAGCTACATCCCTCCCAGATCCCCAGATGACTCACACAGGTTCGTGTGAACATGTTAATTTCGTCAATTCCCAACCTAAAAACTCAAGAGTCTTTGATGTGTTGTGCGATGAAATGGGGAGTGAGCATAAGCAACTACTCCGGCATTGTGAAATCCATAGGCTATCCATAGGAAACGTTCTGGCCAGGTTGATTGAGCTTCATGATAATTTACGATTGTTCTCATCACAATTTATTGCTAGCAAAAGGAAAGTTGAAAGCTCGTCTTTTTAGACAAATGCCTTAATGGTGGATGAGGTTTGGTTAACAAAGTTAGCTTGCTTAGCGAATATTTTTAGATCTCTAAATACTCTTAATTTGACCTTACAAGGAAAAGATATTCACAAATTCTTTGTGCAAGACAAAATTAATGCTACTATCGAAAAGATACAACGGTGGTCCGATTAAGTTTAGAAAAATGTATTTAATTGTTTATTGCCACAACTTTACAAAAAAGTATTTAATGACTTGCCACTTCTTAAAGTAAATGAAGAAACTTCCAAAATGAACTTCGATCATATTAAAGCCTTGGCTTCTAACCTAAAACACTACTTCCCACCCATAGAAGAAGGAAAACAGTGTATTAAAAGTCCATTCGATGTGGACAACTAAAATAATCTTAGCCTTACCATCTCCATATAAGCTACTCTTTTAAATCTTAAAATATTACAGTAACTAAACATGTTTTATTTATTGTTGTGGTTATCCATTTTTCGTGAACTGCAGTAGAACTATACATATGTATTATCTTGCTGTGCAGAACTGACCTTTTTTGAGTCGCGGCGGACGCGTTTCGAACTCTGTTGTTCTTCTTCGGCGCCGAAGAAGGACAACAGAGTTCGAAACGCGTCCGCCGCGACTCAAAAAAGGTCAGTTCTGCACAGCAAGATAATACATATGAATTTTTTTATTTATTTTTATCAATTTGAAGTATTAAACTATTCACACTCATAAAATGTAAATGCATAAATTAAAAATATTTTAATAAAATTAAATTCTTTCTACAAATAATACTGTATTTGTCAAATTTTTCATTCCAAAATAAGAAGTCAGTTTTGTGAAGTTTTATATTCAAATACAAAGTTTGAAATACGTGGCATTTTTAGCTTTCCCTTCATTTTTTGGGGTTTGTTTTTTAAACAATTATTTTGCAGGGAAATGAGCTGACGTGATTCTATGATTAGATCAGTCTATAAGGAGAGAGATTTAACAACAATTTGGATGGTGATGAGAATAGAATACCCGTAATTGCACTGAGGGTTTCGTATGGTATTCACGACTACGTATTTATGTGAACCTACTTTTTTACATTTTTGCTTTAATAAATAACAAATACAGACATCAACTCAATGTTGAAAGTGACTTAAGATTAAAAATACCTTCATTCAATTTCGACATTGACGTGTTAGTGCAAACCAAACAATCTCGAATATATAATTAATATACTTACTAAAAACAGCAATTTTACTTATTGAAAGATTGTGATAACAATTATCTTAACTGTAATCATAATATAGCTGTATGATTTTTTTTTATTGAAAAATTAAAATGGTCTTTGAGTAATTTTATAATTGCAGTTCTCATCCTCACCTAGGAACACTTGTTAGTGAGTATGAACTACTAGTTGCATATATTGCAAACATATATAATAATACTGTATTATGTATTTATAAATAACTGCCTGCTACAAAGTACTTTTGTCTACCACTTTCAAATCAGATCACAAATTGTTTATAGACATTTAATCTGTATCTTCAAAAAGCATATATAAATGCAATATTTGATAGTAATTTATACATAAGGAAGGGATATAATACAAATAAGGTTTGTTACTCCACCATGGACCGATGGTCCGTGGAGGTATTCCGATAAGGAAAGGTGGTTCGCCAGCTAAAAAAGGTTGGGTACCACTGCTTTAAACAATAATAAACTAGAATGTTAAATGGCCCACTGCAGGAGGAATAGAAAAAACTTCGAACATCCTGTTTCATTATTTTCGCCTCATGACATATAACCACGAATTTGAAAATGATAAAAATTATAGTGTTAATCCTTACAAAGAACTTCTGAAACAGCCTACTAGAATTGTGATAAACAGCCTGTTTGCAATTTAAAGTTCCAACCAAAAACTGGTTACATTGAAGTAGCAGCTTCCAAATGTATTTAGGAATGCATAAGTCTATTTTTCTTTAAGGTATCTTAATAAAAAGTCAAATTCTATTTTCGAGGTTAGGTGTACCGATATTGATAAATTTTCTTGTAATTAAATAGTCTCAAGTTGAGAATTGTAATAAATTAAGTAATATTTCATAAATATTTAACTAAAGTCAATTGAAAACCATTTTTAGCTAGGAAAATGAGTCCAAACAAGGCATCTAAATCTAATTGTTTAACTAAAACTCAGGTAGCTATGCGATCTCAGCAACTATTAACAAAAAAATCTCCAACAGCTCTTAAAGCTACTGTAGATGTAGAAGAAAAGGTTGCTAAACTATTGAGTGATCACACCAAATTGAAAACAAAATTAGAAACATCACTAAAAAATTCTGAGGAAGAACGAATAGGGTTGGTGGATCACATAAAATCTATGGAAGTTATTGTAAAATTGCAGCAGGAAGGCCATAAAAATGAAATACTAAATCTCACGAGTCAATGTAGGTCTATGTCAGAGGAAATCGAAATATTAAAATCAAAAATAAACTTGGCTAATGTAAGATCTGAACCTCTGATCAATACAAAAAAAGTAGAACCTAAATCAAATGGGGAAAAAATAAATAGAAATGGTCAAACAAAAACGTATAGTCAGGTTTTGCAAACAGCAACCAAAACTAAAGTGAGGGCAAATAACGATAGGAAAGGTAGAGTACTGCTCTTGACATCCAGTCATGGACGAGACTGTAGTGACCTACTAAATAAAAGATTAAAAAATAAGTATGAAGTTCAGAGCTTTTTCAAACCAAGTGCCCCTATAAACGCAATCGTAGAGTCAGCACAGGAACAAACTAAAGATTTTGGTAAAAACGATTTTCTAATAGTACTGGGTGGCTCAAACAATATAAATGAACCTAATCTAAAACATCTTCCTGAAATAAATGAAAAAATTAAAGAGATTGTGCCACTCAGCCAAAAAACTAATGTAATAATAAGTACAATTCCGTATAGGTTTGATAGGCCAGAGCTAAATGAAGCCATTAAGTCAACAAATAAATCAATTCATAATACAATCAACAGCCTAAAAAATAAGAATTCTAAGCAGTTGGGGATTTGTTTTCTAAATGAAAGGCTGAAAAAACAAAAATTCACTAATCATGGTCTACATCTAAATCAATCTGGCAAAGTAATATTTTGTAATAGGCTGGCAGAGCTGATTGAAAGTCGTTTGCAATCTACTGTCAATAATTCTCCTAAACAATCATCTAACGAACCTTTTTTAGTAAAGTGGCTCAAAACCGGGAAGGGAAACTAGTTTCAGATGATAAATTCATATCTTCAATTGTATTAAAAGACGTTAATCGATCAAAAAATCAGTATAGCATTAGTGGAAGGAACTCTTGTAGCAATCTGATAGGCTCTCAAGATTCTAAGAGATTAAGTAAATCTACTTCAATATGCAAAAGCAACGATAAAGTAATAAGGGATGATAGGGAAGTACCGGTACTCACTGTGTTCCATCAGAATATTCAATACATTCGTAACAAAATAGATAGAATCGAAGTATTTTTCAAAGAAGAGGCTCCTGATATAGCTATTTTCACAGAGCATGGTTTAAAAGAAGATGAATTGTCACAACTTAATATTCCAAACTATTCATTGAAAACGTCTTATTGCAGGACATCTCATCGAAGTGGGGGAGTAGCTATCTTCACTAAAAATGCTAAGAATATGCAAACATTTAATTTAGAATATGTAGAGAAATTTGCTGTGGAAATGGATTTAGAAGTTTCTGGGTTAAGAGTAAAAATCGACAATAATTTCGAAGTAGCGGTGTTAGGTATTTATAGGTCACCAAATGGGGAATGGAACAATTTTTGTGAACTATTCAATAGGATTTTAGAGATTACTACTACTCGTTTTACAAACGTTATTGTAGCGGGAGATTTCAATACAGACTTTGCAACACAGAATAAAATGACAGAAGATTTAAAGGATATTATATACATGAATAACTTGGAAATAAAAGTTCATGAATATACCAGAGTCACAAGAACATCACAAACAATAATTGATAACATCCTTACTAATATAGATTACTCTAAAACAAGATTAGGCGGCTCGGAACTATCTGATCATGACTATCAACTCTTAGAGGTGGGGTTGCAAGGTCATAAATCAATTAAAAAGAGTAGAGTAATGAAAGAAATTCAACAATGTGAACAGGGGAATATCGATTGTTTGAAGCAGAATCTGCTACAAGAAAACTGGAGTAGGGTTTACAATAGCAATAGTTTAAATGACAAATATGATAGTTTCATTAATATTTTAAGGTTTCATATTACTATGAGTTGTCCAGTTAAAGAAGTCCCTGTAAAGAACAAATTAGACAAAATTGAAGAGTGGATAACTGATGATATCCTTGCAGAAAGAAATAGGGTTGAAGATGCATATGATGAATTCAAACTATCTAGAAATATTTTAAGTGAAGATAATTACAAAGCTCTAAAGAAAAATTATACAAGAGAAGTGAAAAGAGCGAAATGTAAGAAAACAGCTGAAATTTTGAATAATAGTGTGTACTTTAACACAGCAGTATGGGATGTAATAAACAAAAATAGGCAAGTAGCTCATGTAGATGCTTATACTAGTGTCCCCAGAATAATTAACGAAAATAACAAATATATTGATGATAGTGTAGACATTTGTAATTTCTTTAACAGATATTATCAACTGGTTGCTAAGGATCTTCAAAAATCTCTTAATACAGGTATTAGTGATGCAAACATGAGGAATACTGAGGGGATTCAGAACGAATTAAAATTCCACCCAGTATGCCAAGACGAGTTGTCAAATATCATTGATAGTTTAAATAATAAAAAAACTGTAGGAATGGATGGGGTATCCAGTAAAATTCTGAACGAATGTAAAAGATCAATTGTTAGACCCTTTGATTCATCTGATCAATCATTCATTAGAACAAGGTGTTTTCCAGATAATTTAAAAGAGGGGAAGATCTTGCCAATCTTCAAAAGTGGTGATAGAGAAAAGGTAGAAAACTATAGGCCCATTAGTATTTAAAATGTAATAAGTAACATTTTTGAAAGAGAAGTTCTAAATAGGTTACTTCTGCACCTTCAAGAAGCTAACTTTATCTGTGATGAACAGCATGGCTTCCAGAAAGGGAGATCAACAAAAACAGCCATAGTTTCTCTAGTTGAAAAACTAATAGATATAATAGATTCAGGTGATAAAGCTACTGCAATCTTCTTAGATCTGTCAAAGGCATTTGATTGTGTTAATCATAGAACTTTATTGGAAATACTGCAAAATGTAGGTGTAAATGGGGTTGAACTGAAATGGGTTGAATCATATCTTATTGGGAGAAAACAATGTGTAGAACTAACTACAGTAGTTGGTAATAGTATAGTAAAGAATAAATCTAATAAATTAGAGGTGCAAGCTGGAGTGCCTCAGGGGTCAATACTAGGTCCATTGCTTTTTTTGTTATATGTCAACCGTTTACCTAAAGAATTAATTAGTGGTAGAGCCCTCTTATTTGCTGATGATACATCACTCATTTTCAGCAATTCCATTCTAGATAATATAGAAATAAGTGCCCATATAGGTGTGCAGTCCATTGTCCAATTTTTAAATCAGTTGAAATTAACTATAAATAGTAAAAAATGCCAATACCTTCAATTCAAAAACAAACATAATTTAAATGAAGATAGGGCTATAAACGTGTTTGTAAACGATAATCAATTAGACCAGGAAGAAAAAATTGCATTTCTAGGAGTTATGTTGGATAGACGATTGACCTGGACTCCATACATTGAGAAAATATGTTGTAAAATTTCATCTGGGGTATTTGTCCTGCGACAGCTCGCTAGATTGAATGACAAAAAGTTACTTTTTACAGCTTACCATGGGCTCTTACTGTCACATATTAGGTATGCTATCTTAGTATGGGGTATTTCATCAAAACAAAATCTTGATAGGGTGTTTAAGATCCAAAAGAAAGCGGTTAGGTGTATAGAAAGAGTAAATAGATTAGATTCATGTAGGCCGTTGTTCAAGAGACTTGGTCTCCTAACTGTACCCTGCTTATATGTGTATGAAGCTACTTTATATGTAAAAACGAATGATATTAACCAAAAGCTTGATGTACATGATTATAATACAAGAAGCCGAGGAGATTATCACTTGGTGAGTCACAATAGTAGCTTATTCAAACAAAAACCGAGTTATATTGGTAGGAAATTCTACAACAAGCTACCGCAGTTTTTGAAGAGTCTTAAAAGTATAGAAATATTTAAAAAACAATTGAAGAAATATTTAGTTGATAAAGCTTTTTATAGTGTACAAGAGTTCCTTTCACATCAAAATTAAGCCTCACCTCAACTAATTGAAGTAATTATGGTATCTAGTGTATAATATTGTTGATCTGACTTGTCTTATACTCCTTAACTGGAGTCTCCAAGACGTAATCTACAAAAAAAAAAAAATTTATTGCAGCTAATTAGATGCTCACGAGAGAGAGAGAGTGGGTGTTAGGGAGCGAGTGAGTGAAAGGGAGAGGAAGTGATTGTGAGAGTGTGAGACAGCAAGTTAGTTAATTTTCTGCTTTATTATTCTAATGAGGCTCATATTTGAATCAACGGTGGTGGTGTGCTTGTCACTCGTCCACATAACAGACATTTTATCGTTTACTGAGTTTTCAAAACACTCATTATTTTGTTAAATTTTATCAATCCAACGGTTTTGAATGATCTTTCATCTGGTCTATAACAACTCAATTACCACCAATTCTAATGGAATCTGCCCCCCTTTATTCTGAATACTGAGTATTTCCATAGGATTATCAGCAATCGATTATCATGGATATTTCATCAATCGCCATCATTTATTCTGATGTTTACTTATCGTTTTGATAGAAGATTTTGTGATATGACCTTACTCCTCCCATCTAATTGCAAGGAAAATTGTTTCCACACAATTTCAATCAATAACATTGAAATTCATTCCATTCGTAGCAATGCATTCCTTGTTTTCTATTTGACATTTTAGAACAGGGATTCTCAAATTAGCGGTTCTAAACTTGATTACTTGATCAATGTTTACGTAATCATGTTTAGAACAGCTTAGACGCTGTTTTAGAAACATTATTGCTTTAAATTTCAACTTTTTTCCGGGATAGGATCCCAAAATTATTTGAATGTATGTATAGTATATATATATTATATATAGAGGGCTGTGGAGCGCTTGTCTGTGATAAGATAAGGCTCTGGCTGGCTTTTTTTCCTGCAGCTTGGGTTTGAATCTCATTCAGCTATGGATGTTTCTCATCATTCACCCATTTACCTCATTACTCACGCACAAGTCTCCGGACTCATGTGGACATCATCCGCAGTAAAATTTAAAAAATATATGTAGTAGGATGTATGTATATATATTGTTATTTTGTGGCTAGTGTTGAATTGGAATGTGATACATGATATAAAAAACTGAATGTGTGTCACTGAAACACCACTACCAACCGATGATAACTCACTTCTATACCTTATTCTTGATTATTAATCCATACCACCCACTTCAACAAGTACCTGAAACTACCGCTCAGCTTCAACTCTCACTACATTTGAGTAAATATGAAGGCTACTCCCACTTAATGCTTTGAAGGTGATTAGGTTGATAATCAGAATGCGATCAGTGTTGATAGGAGGGATCAGATGACAGCTGAGCGGATGGTTTTTGTGTGGACACTGTACTGGTAGGAAATAGGAATCGAAAATCGGATTAATCGAATGTTGTGGCCAAGCAGCCGAGCATAGCAAACATATTCGTCCGATTATTTGGAGGACACGCGCTTTTTGCTGTTGCATTTTTTATGTGCGATGGAGTACTCGGCTCGGGATTGAGGCCGTGGCGAAGCGATAATGTTTTTCCGTCAATCCATTAGAGGGCCGGTGCAGTTTAATAAGAGCGAGGGCAACGGCCAGAGCAACAACGTTTGGGCGCAACTACAAGCACCAAGCACAGGCCGATGCTGCAAATTGACATTGAATGAGAGATCCGAGAGCACTAGGCGGGTTGGGGGAATTGGCTATATCTGGAATTCACTATATCTGCTTGCAAGTGGAACTGCCTATATGTGTACTCTTCGGGAACTGGTTGTATCGGGAACTCACTATATCTGCATGCAAGGGGAACTGCCTATATGTGTCTTCCCCGGGAATTGGCTGTATCGGGAAGTCGCTATATGTGGAACCCCCACTCTACCACCGCTTGGAACGTGGACAGCGCCAAAGTGGGCAGATAACTAAGTGGACCCAGCACCACAACAACAACAACCTAGATCGGTTGCCATCATCACCGTAATAATATATTTAATTTCGTAAGGCTATTCTTTGCGTCAAAACTGGGGGCGTTTGGCAAGTTGTAGAAAGATGGGAGAGGGATCAAATTAAAGGACTCTATTCCGTGATGGTGGGAAAACTATTGGAATTTCCAGAATGTTAACATAAAATCAGATATAACGTAAAATGTTCTCCATAAGAATAGAATTGGAATTCAAAAACGTCTGATTTGTTTACATCAATACATTATGTGATCGTGCTTTATCTTCTAGTCAGTGTTCAATATTAACATGTGGGTTACTTGGGATAGTATAATTCAAATTTAGACAGACATATGTTCTAAAAATTTTTTGTTTTGTCAACATTTCTTCACATTGAAGAAGACAAGCTAATAATTTCAACAACAGAAAACAAACCTCATAACGGACCTAACTAGTCACAGAGGAGTTGATATAATAGATATTCCAGAAAAGTTTGTGCTAAGAAATGAATCTATGATTAGTTTTATTTTTCATACAAAAATAACTATCAACAACGTTAATATGTTTTCAAACAACATAATAATGTGTCCATTGAATGAACAATGTCATAATATTAAACAGAATTTATTAATTTCGAATTCCTTTAATTGCTATTACTTTATACTGAAGACTTCCGCAATGGCGGATATTGACAACAGCATTGAAAAGCTGATGGGAATCGATGAATGCTACTGTACAAAAATATCAGTCACCACCGGGAATCGAACCACGGACCTCTCAATTGCCGGTTGAGCGCCTTAACCACTAGACCATGGAGACCTTTCTGCACAGGAGCATTCATTTTCAACTTGGCCATATCGGCTATGGCCGAAGGCGCTCAACCGGCAATTGAGAGGTCCGTGGTTCGATTCCCGGTGGTGACTGATATTTTTGTACAGTAGCATTCATCGATTCCCATCAGCTTTTCAATGCTGTTGTCAATATCCGCCATTGCGGAAGTCTTCAGTATAAAGTAATAGCAATTAAAGGAATTCGAAATTAATAAATTCTGTTTATGTATATTTGTCAGTTTATTCAATTGTCAGTCACTTCAAACTAACTTGTGAGATACGAGCCAATATGGCCAAGTTGAAAATGAATGCTCCTGTGCAGAAAGGTCTCCATGGTCTAGTGGTTAAGGCGCTCAACCGGCAATTGAGAGGTCCTTGGTTCGATTCCCGGTGGTGACTGATATTTTTGTACAGTAGCATTCATCGATTCCCATCAGCTTTTCAATGCTGTTGTCAATATCCGCCATTGCGGAAGTCTTCAGTATAAAGTAATAGCAATTAAAGGAATTCGAAATTAATGAATTCTGTTTATGTATATTTGTCAGTTTATTCAATTGTCAGTCACTTCAAACTAATTTGTGTCATAATATTAACAATGTAATACTTGGAAACGTGGAGGGAGAAGCAATGAACTACTTTATTGTGGACAAAATTATTACTGATGAACACATTGAACTTTTAAATATTCCAATAGAATATCACACCATCAGGAATGCCACCACATAAACACCATATTACACTAAAAATTGGCGCTATCGTGATATTGATAAGGAATGTGAATCTCGGGTCAGGCTTGGTCAATAATGGTGTATGATTCGAATTGTGTTGGGCCTTTACGGAAGGTGCATAAAGTTAGAAATAATAACTGGATCTGGAAAGGTAATGCAATATTTTTACCAGGAATTAGGCTTATATCAACAGACCCTAATATGCCTTTCCATATGTCAAGAAAACAATTTCCAATCAGACTAGCTATTTGTATTACTATCAATAAGTCCCAAGGCCAGAGCTGGGATATACCTAAGTAAACCAGTATTTACTCATGGGCAATTATATGTTGCATTTAGCAGAGTTAAATCTCCAGAAGGAATCAACTTGTTTATTGTAAATAACAACAACCAAAGCAACCAAAAAGACTATTCTCACACAAAAAATCTAGTAAACAGGGAAATTCTGACTCATAGGTATAATTTGATTGTTAGTTCGTTTGATTTATAATACTGTAGTATAATGACTTGTTTTTTGTATTAGTGTTTTTATTCAGGGATTTTTGCCCCTACAAGCCACTAGTTATTATTAATGACAGCTATGAAAATTATAGTTATTTTATAAAATGTCAGTTGCTCATCAACTTGTTCTCATGAATAGGATGTCATTCAAAAATTCATTTATTTTCATTTAAAATTATTTTTTTTCTTGAAAATAAGACAAAGTTTTTGTGTATCAAAAATTCAAGAATAATAATTCAAAAAGCAAACATGAGAAAACAGTGTGTACTTTGGTGATGGTCATGAGTGCTTCTTCAAAAAATATTAGGCTATATCAATTTCTCATTAAGTACAGTATTTAACTGAATACTTCATGTATTTTGTTCTGCGTTTTGAGTGTAGTAGAACATGATCAGGCTTAATCACTGTTTCTGTTTCTGTCATGTCAATTACCTGTGAGTAGCTTGTAGATTATTATTTGTATTTAGTTTTTCTCCATCTGATTACAAAAATCATCATTTATACACAGTTTCTATAGTTTTCATACCTATCATGGTACATGCTGTTTCGATTCATACCGACACTC
Source organism: Conomelus anceps (assembly GCA_948455865.1). Classification (NCBI taxonomy): domain Eukaryota; kingdom Metazoa; phylum Arthropoda; class Insecta; order Hemiptera; family Delphacidae; genus Conomelus; species Conomelus anceps. Next base: position 58,484,317 of record OX418217.1, on the reverse strand, counting down.
ACGGACACAGGATGCTTTTTACTTTGCTAAATTTATTATGTCTCTTGTATCTTGTGAAAGAAGAAATGGAGATCTATTTAATTTGGAATTACAAGGTCAAGTGGTGATGAGGGTTTATTGTGTCATATCTTTGACTTCCCCTGTCAAATCTCTTAGGTTCATGTCTTCATTATTATTAAAAATAAAGCCGCGGTTCATTTCCGTAAAATTTGCAATAATATTACGTAAAGTCAATTTCAGAAATTTGGAGAATTTGTAAACAAAGAAAATGTTTGGGAGATACCTCACCTGGAAAAAATGTCTTCACCTCCATAAAAGTCACAGATTTGGCTTCTTTTGTTAGTCAAGAGTTTCTGATCAGAGTTCATTTAGTAGGCTATTCACAGTTTCACACCATCCCTCTCCCTTTTCAAGAGAAGATTGCATGTTTAATTGATGCGTGATTTTCTGGATGAATGTGATTTTAAAGAGTTTTTGCTCTCTTTCTTGTCTAAATTTATCTTCCATAACATTTTAATTTCCTTATTTCACGCATATTTATATTTTTTATGTTTCTTGTGATGAAGCATGGCATTATTGTACAATAGGCTACAAAAGTAGGCGTTCTATAGTATGATTCTCTCTCACTCACCCTCACTCTAACTTTCACTCTCACTCTCACTCTCTCTCAAGTGTCGTAGTGGGGTGATAATATACTCGTATATATTACAGTTCTTCACTCGAATTTATTCACCACTACTCCTTAATAATAAAAGCTTACCATTATTAACCACTCTTTACTCACAACTAACCAATGGCGAATTCTCCGAGCGTGCTTAGCATTGCCCGCATGCCTAACAAATAACGCGCAAATAAAAAAGAAAATATTGTTAATCAATACTATACTAACAAATTAAGATATTAATGAAATATCAGATATTAAAGTATTTATGTTTGCCACATTCATAAGTCACTACATATCTTCATAGTTTTCTTCAAACAAGAATATAACTGGTTCTTCTTATTAAGGACCAAACAGGGCCTTATTGGAAATGTGCCGTTGTCCGACTGTCTGTCTGTGTAAAAGCTCTTGGAAAGAAGGTGGTCCACATAGTATTCCATGTGGACCCCCTGGGATCCAAGTCTATAATGACTTGGTATGAAACCATAATATGTTATAACTGAAAATAACCCAGGAAATCTACGCCGAAAATCTAAAGAAACTTAAAGAAATAAAAACAATATTCATATAAAAAATAAACAACTGACATATTGTACAAAGGGTATTTATAGATAAAAACTGATAGAGAAATCAGAACGAATGTAGAAGTACTGGACAATGCAGAAAGAGAACTTATCAATGAGGACAAGAAACTGATTGAGTCCAATGAGGCCGGCCGTTTAAGCAAAATACATAAATCTAAATATATATTTTCACTGGAAATGACCTCCACTAGGCTTGGTTCGTAATTATATTTAGTTTGTTTTAAAACAAATAATGTTAATCAAATAACTGGTGATTAATAAAAATATATCAATTACAAAATTATATAAAACAAATTAAACTGTTTAAAAATGTAGTTTCCTTGATATTTCAAATATTAAGTGTGTTTTCAATTAAATTTCCTCATACTTTTGTGATAATAATTATATTGTCAGGTGAGGAAAAAGCTCATAAACCAGAGTGTACTCTCGGGCCAGGCCTCTGACAAAATTTCTAATTTAATTCCTTCAGAATGCAATTGCAAGTTATTCTAGTAATGTTTGGGCTCCATACAATTGCTTGTCGTAGCTCTCTAGAAAATTGGCTAATTGGAAAATCCCGAAATATTCGAATAGGGTGCTCTTGGCAGAAGCTAATCTAAAAACTACTACTCTTTCTCAGTTGTGCCCATAATTCGCGTGTTTGATGGATGGGGGATCCTTCCTGCTTCCGGAAGCCTTTTTTTAAGTTCCCCCAGGTTTTTTTCAGCTTAAAGTAATATTTATTTTTCAACAGAGTTTTTTTTTATTCTTCTATAATAAACTCTTTTGTAATGATGACGCGGACTCTTCTTCACACACAGGCGTAAGGCCCATGTGAGGAATTTTTTGCTCTCTAACTATATTTTGTATTGAATAGTTTGTATACTTTTTTTTGTTTATTTTGTATTTTATATGAATTTACCTACATACATATTGTATTTGTTGAAGGAGAAATAAAACCATTTCTGATTTGATTTGATTGGTCAAAGTATTCGAAAGTTATCATCGAACATACAAACATACAGGCAAAATCGCGAGCCTCGAGTCACGAGTCAAAACATAGGACTAGCTCATTTAATCATATATATGTGATGAAAGTACACAAAACATAGAGAAAAAAATACATTGAAAATAAACAATAATTATTGGACTTTTCTATATAAGAGTGGTCTTAAAATCCTATCCCGGGGGAAAAATTACGAAAATAATCCCTTCGTACACGCTCTCTAAGCGATTCTAGGCACTTAATACAATAATTTTATCCTGCATTATCGGTCAAAATTAATTCTAATAAGTGTTTTGGTCCAGCCTCGGAGAACACGCGAACCATTTGATAACATTTATAGGTTCACTTATTTAGAGTCCATATTAGCACCAAAGTTTAACAAATCACATTATTTGATTCAAATTTTGAAATTATAATCATTATATGCATACAATCATGTATAATCATTATTTATTATATCAGCTTTTTGTCATCTCCCTAAGGCTGGAACGCGGTGCGGTCCGCCCCCCTTGCCAGGCCGCTAGTGTAGTAGTATCCATAGATCAACCATCATATTCTATATTCATCCTTATTTTATGGCAGTATCTAATTTATTTTAAAGTATATCGATTGTTTATATGATGAGATGTATATTTTAAAATTCCTTTTGTTAATATTTTTTTCCTATCTCTATTATTTATAAAAATTTTCAGCTATCCTATTAATGCAAGCCTATCTAATAATTTTTCTTATTTTGTTATAAATGTTCACCCCCTCCAGCTTGGGCTGGTTTAATTAATTTAGCCTGAAATTGTGACCCGCGACTGTAGTGTTTCTGTATAATAAGGCTCTAAAAATGTGCTATTTTTCAAGATATTTGTACATAAAGTACTTGGTAATAGCAACTTTCCAAAATACAAAAAATGGTTCATTTTTGACCAACTGCAAGAATTGGCTTTTAGGCTTGTCGAATTTAGAATTTAGTGTTCTACAATTCTTATCAAAAGAAATATCTTGGAAAATTACAAAAATAATTACGATGGAAATTTTGAGGAAAATGAATCATTCCAATCAATTCATAAACATGAAGCATATAAGCCATTAGCTATTGTTAGCAAATGTCTGGATAAATTTTTTTTCGAAAGAGAATGGCGTTAGTAAGCGCCTTATTACACAGATCAACTGTGCGGACATGCACAACAATAAATGTATACACCCCCCCTAGCGAGTGTTTGAGTTCAACAATGTCACTTTGCATGTAAAAGTTCCACTGTATTGAAATTTGCAAAGGAAATGGTATCTGCAAAGGAAATGGCTCTGCTACCATAATATACAGTATTATATGACTAGCCAGCAGGATCGCTTCCCACGTTTTAGCTGTCCAACTAAAACCACTGATGGGAGGCGGAGATATATACGCAACCAAATTTTAAAAGTAATACATTTTCACACCTGGTAAAAATTTTGCTTAACTAGAGTCTTAAATGAACCTGGATACTCAACTTATAAGGCCACATAGTTCTTGAGAAACGGTGATAAAATATATCTTGAAAAATTGTTGTTTTTGGTCCCAAATGCTGGAAATTTCACATGGTTTTCGAAAAAGTGTGATGAGTCAGTCGGCCAATGGTAATTAGCTTTTCTGGCTTCACCAGATAGGTTAGAGTCAGATTGTAGAGTATTTTTTTCATGTATTTTTTTTTGTATTATAATGAACTTGTAGCTAGCTCGCAAGTTTCTCTTTGCTGGCTGTGCCATATTGTATTCAGAAACGTATGCAAATTGAATTTTTGTAATGTTTGGTGAATAAAAATATTATATAAAAAATTATTTATAGGTTATAAGTATAAATTCTAATTAATAACAATGATTAAGAAAAGGTGGTTAGTAATTAAAAAAGTCAACTGTGGGATTTCAGGTAAAACCTGCTCTTAGTATGCATCTAGGGATCTTAACTGAACATGTGCAACAAATTTCAACTTCTAGCCGCATGGTTTACAAGAAATAGTGATGAATCAGTCAGTCAGTGGCATTTGGCTTTTATATTAACAATGGCCAAGTAAAAAAACGTTTATACTCTGTCACTATTTATTTTAATTATGTTAATTTAAAATAGCAGGGCGCGCTCTGCCGCGCGCTCACCGACAGAGTTTGTCTATCACTGGGGTAGTGAATGAATAGTGTTGGTATTCTATCGCCGTATCGTTGGCTCCACCTGGAGCTGTGGAACCGTCACAGTAGCGCTGTGAAGGAGACCCACCTGCAACCGTCACAGTACGCTGTGACGTAGGTGTGACGTCAGATATAGTGAGTTCCCGCTAGCGACGATACAGCCGGTTCCTGATATAGGCAATTCCACCGGCTGACATACAGTGAATTCCAGATATAGGGAATTCCCCTAGTCGACACATATACCGAATTCCTCCTCAGAACAGTTTTATAAGCATAGGACATTTAACACAGATATAGTGAGTTCCAGATATAGCCAATTCCCCGTTCCCCACTAGGCTACTTGCACACTGAAAGCGGTTAATGTGTTTACGATGGAGGTAATTAGTGTGACAGAGGACAGTAGCAAGTGTGTTAGTTGATGCTGCCAAGCGTAGGCCCACTCTGTGCCATTCCCCATTCCCATTCCATTCAATCCTTCTTTCCCCTCTCCTGCTGCAGCAAATTCATTTGAATTTAAAAGCAGAACACCACTTTCACTCTGCGATCGAATGCTATAAGTGATTCATGCTCATGAAATCTGAATTCAATGCCAACTTTACATTGATAAATTGAAGAACGTACCCGATGTTGAATCTCTAATAAGAGTTATCTCTAGTGAGTTTAGAATAAACTGAACTATGGATTGGATTTCTATTTATTAATATCTTATACGATCCAACTAAGATGAATAATTGGATTAGTGTGAAAATTTAATTAAAGTAAATAGCAGGAGTGAAGAACTTTGGTTGAAAAATGATTATATTCAAATTTTGAGGTTCTATTAATATGTAGTAGGCCTACTGATTTGTTTGGCTAAAAAATAATATTCTACTTTATTTTGCAAAAGGAAATTTATAAATAATCATAAGGAATCTGTCATTTAAAATTATGTATACTCTTTTCCTTAATTTTCTGATACCATTAGATCGTTTTAAGATTTCAAATCTTGAGCGTGAATTGAGAGGCATGCTAAAGAATGTTTTTTTTTTTTTTTTTTTTTTTTTTTTTTTTTTGTAGATTACGTCTTGGAGACTCCAGTTAAGGAGTATAAGACAAGTCAGATCAACAATATTATACACTAGATACCATAATTACTTCCAATTAGTTGAGGTGAGGCTTAATTTTGATGTGAAAGGAACTCTTGTACACTATAAAAAGCTTTATCAACTAAATATTTCTTCAATTGATTTTTAAATATTTCTATATTTTCAAGACTCTTCAAAAACTGCGGTAGCTTGTTGTAGAATTTCCTACCAATATAACTAGGTTTTTGTTCGAATAAGCTACTATTGTGACTCACCAAGTGATAATATCCTCGGCTTCTTGTATTATAATCATGTACATCAAGATTTTGGTTAATATCATTCGTTTTTACATATAGAGTAGCTTCATACACATATAAGCAGGGTACAGTTAGGAGACCAAGTCTCTTGAACAACGGCCTACATGAATCTAATCTATTTACTCTTTCTATACACCTAACCGCTTTCTTTTGGATCTTAAACACCCTATCAAGATTTTGTTTTGATGAATTACCCCATACTATGATAGCATAACTAATATGTGACAGTAAGAGCCCATGGTAAGCTGTAAAAAGTAACTTTTTGTCATTCAATCTAGCAAGCTGTCGCAGGACAAATACCCCAGATGAAATTTTACTACATATTTTCTCAATGTATGGAGTCCAGGTCAATCGTCTATCCAACGTAACTCCTAGAAATGCAATTTTTTCTTCCTGGTCTAATTGATTATCGTTTACAAACACGTTTATAGCCCTATCTTCATTTAAATTATGTTTGTTTTTGAATTGAAGGTATTGGCATTTTTTACTATTTATAGTTAATTTCAACTGATTTAAAAATTGGACAATAGACTGCACACCTATATGGGCACTGATTTCTAAATTATCTAGAATGGAATTGCTGAAAATGAGTGATGTATCATCAGCAAATAAGAGGGCTCTACCACTAATTAATTCTTTAGGTAAACGGTTGACATATAACAAAAAAATCAATGGACCTAGTATTGAACCCTGAGGCACTCCAGCTTGCACCTCTAATCTATTAGATTTATTCTTTACTATACTATTACCAACTACTGTAGTTAGTTCTACACTTTGTTTTCTCCCAATAAGATATGATTCAAACCATTTCAGTTCAACCCCATTTACACCTACATTTTGCAGTATTTCCAATAAAGTTCTATGATTAACACAATCAAATGCCTTGGACAGATCTAAGAAGATTGCAGTAGCTTTATCACCTGAATCTATTATATCTATTAGTTTTTCAACTAGAGAAACTATGGCTGTTTTTGTTGATCTCCCTTTCTGGAAGCCATGCTGTTCATCACAGATAAAGTTAGCTTCTTGAAGGTGCAGAAGTAACCTATTAAGAACTACTCTTTCAAAAATTTTACTTATTACATTTAAAATACTAATGGGCCTATAGTTTTCTACCTTTTCTCTATCACCACTTTTGAAGATTGGCAAGATCTTCCCCTCTTTTAAATTATCTGGAAAAACACCTTGTTCTAATGAATGATTGATCAGATGAATCAAAGGGTCTAACAATTGATCTTTACATTCTTTCAGAATTTTACTGGATACCCCGTCCATTCCTACAGTTTTTTTATTATTTAAACTATCAATGATATTTGACAACTCGTCTTGGCATACTGGGTGGAATTTTAATTCGTTCTGAATCCCCTCAGTATTCCTCATGTTTGCATCACTAATACCTGTATTAAGAGATTTTTGAAGATCCTTAGCAACCAGTTGATAATATCTGTTAAAGAAATTACAAATGTCTACACTATCATCAATATATTTGTTATTTTCGTTAATTATTCTGGGGACACTAGTATAAGCATCTACATGAGCTACTTGCCTATTTTTGTTTATTACATCCCACACTGCTGTGTTAAAGTACACACTATTATTCAAAATTTCAGCTGTTTTCTTACATTTCGCTCTTTTCACTTCTCTTGTATAATTTTTCTTTAGAGCTTTGTAATTATCTTCACTTAACATATTTCTAGATAGTTTGAATTCATCATATGCATCTTTAACCCTATTTCTTTCTGCAAGGATATCATCAGTTATCCACTCTTCAATTTTGTCTAATTTGTTTTTTACAGGGACTTTTATAACTGGACAACTCATAGTAATATGAAACCTTAAAATATTAATGAAACTATCATATTTGTTATTCAAACTATTGCTATTGTAAACCCTACTCCAGTTTTCTTGTAGCAGATTCTGCTTCAAACAATCGATATTCCCCTGTTCACATTGTTGAATTTCTTTCATTACTCTACTCTTTTTAATTGATTTATAACCTTGCAACCCCACCTCTAAGATTTGATAGTCATGATCAGATAGTTCCGAGCAGCCTAATCTTGTTTTAGAGTAATCTATATTAGTAAGGATGTTATCAATTATTGTTTGTGATGTTCTTGTGACTCTGGTATATTCATGAACTTTTATTTCCAAGTTATTCATGTATATAATATCCCTTAAATCTTCTGTCATTTTATTCTGTGTTGCAAAGTCTGTATTGAAATCTCCCGCTACAATAACGTTTGTAAAACGAGTAGTAGTAATCTCTAAAAGCCTATTGAATAGTTCACAAAAATTGTTCCATTCCCCATTTGGTGACCTGTAAATACCTAACACCGCTACTTCCAAATTATTGTCGATTTTTACTCTCAAACCAGTAACTTCTAAATCCATTTCCACAGCAAATTTCTCTACATATTCTAAATTAAATGTTTGCATATTCTTAGCATTTTTAGTGAAGATAGCTACTCCCCCACTTCGATGAGATGTCCTGCAATACGACGTTTTCAATGAATAGTTTGGAATATTAAGTTCTGACAATTCATCTTCTTTTAAACCATGCTCTGTGAAAATAGCTATATCAGGAGCCTCTTCTTTAAAAAATACTTCGATTCTATCTATTTTGTTACGAATGTATTGAATATTCTGATGGAACACAGTGAGTACCGGTACTTCCCTATCATCCCTTATTACTTTATCGTTGCTTTTGCATATTGAAGTAGATTTACTTAATCTCTTAGGATCTTGAGAGCCTATCAGATTGTTACAAGAGTTCCTTCCACTAATGCTATCCTGATTTTTTGATCGATTAACGTCTTTTAATACAATTGAAGATATGAATTTATCATCTGAAACTAGTTTCCCTTCCCGGTTTTGAGCCACTTTACTAAAAAAGGTTCGTTAGATGATTGTTTAGGAGAATTATTGACAGTAGATTGCAAACGACTTTCAATCAGCTCTGCCAGCCCATGTTAGAATATAAACTGAAAAAATCATTTAGTCTACATTCTATTAGCTTCGGCTGTAGTGCCATTAAATATGATACGAGAGTACAAACTTCAATGTACCTATTAAGATTATCTTAAACTTTGAAGACCCTCTCATTTTTCAAGGGATGCGGTTTCCTAGAAATAAATACTACCTCTATTTAATTTTCACTGACACAATTTTATGATTTCTTCAACTTTCTCCAGGTTTTAGTTTGTATGAAAGTCAATGCAAATCCTATATCACTTTATATAAGCCTGTTAAAGAAATGTTTGGATCATGTAGAATATCACATTCTTCTTTCTAATTATCTGTGAAGATAATTTGGATAAAAAGAAACTTACAAATTGACTGTAGTAGAGCAGATAGTAGATGTAAAGAGTAGATAGTCGAGATCAGAATAAATGATGGAAAATCACACCAGTAGGTCTTTTACTGTACATACTTCAAAAACTGGAACTGGAATTTTATAACCACATTTTTGCAATTGATCCGTGAACTAACATTGATAACTAATCTCTGTTTTCGCGCGAACATTTTTTTTCGCGAAATAGTCCTTTCCTGTACAAATTGCAAAACCACATAATACTTCTAAGATTCTTCTACATTTCACTGTAGATACTTCTACATTTACAGTTGAATTGTTGGTTTTCCAACTTTTTCTCTTTATTCTCCAATTACATTGATTATTTCAAAACGGTTTTTTCTGCTCAACTGTAAATATCAAATAATGGTTATAGGAATACTTAATTGATAACAACTTATTTTACTTTATCAGCAGTAAAGTTTCGCTTATACTTGAGCTAATTATTCTCACTTCCTGGTTCAATGATGCTCGAGTGTTTCTATCTTCATATTATATCCCATATTCCATCTTTATTATGTTTAATCAATTAATTGGTACTCTACTTTTAATCTTGGTGCCTACCTGTTCATGCATTTGAATACAATAACTCACTCCTTCGAGATTAAATTTCCACAACCTATTGGTTTATTCTTCACATTATATTTTCATAATTAGAGTACTATAACACGTTATGATCCCAGTGGGTGGGATCACCCTAAATGCAAGGAATATTCTTCTGGAATCAAGGTAAATGGAGTGAGAGTGCAGAGGCTACGTTTTGCAGATGATATTGCAATAGTAGCACAAGATAAAAGAAATCTGGAGAGACCACTAAATACCTTGCATGACATCCTGAGAAATGAATATGACATGGAAATAAACAAAGTAAAGACTAAAGTGATGATCTGCTCCAAAGAACCTGAAATTGAGTCAGTGAGGTTAGATAGCAGCGCCCTCAAGGAAGTAAAAATATATAAATATTAAAAGATATAAAGATATAAATAGCAATCACTCAACAAAGAATTTTGATAGCTTGGAAGATCGAGCAAGGACTATGCTATTCAGCTTCCCGTCCTGCATGAGTTTTGGTTAATGCATAACAACTATAAGAATGTTGAAGGCCTTGTAAACTACATTTCACTACGAATAAATATTAACTCATATCAGTTATTGCAGTCATAGAACAGGTGTGTCGCTATAAAAAAATCTGCGTGGGGTGATTTAGAGAAAACAAAACAGTAAACTCTATTCAAGAACAGACACGAAATAGTAATTTGTTGGTCATATTATTCTATCATGAAGATAGAGATAGCATAAAAAGTTATTTTGATGTCTTTAGGCTCAGATAGGTAGTAAATACTCTATCTTCTGTGCTTTAGGATTATAAAACAGAATGAATTATGTTGTGTTACTGTTATTCTATTTAAATATTACTAATGCTCTTCTAAATTGTATGTATCGATCATAATCTTTTATTATTCTAAAATGATTCATACATTCACATAGACACTGCATTCTCAAAAAACTTGCCTGTAATGTAATTGTATCGTTCTTGGAGGGTCAGATTCAGAATTCGTAAATTGAAATTCAATCCTTACATACTTTTAGCTATAGCTGCCTCATGCTTTTCCACGTTATGTATCTCTATTCCAAATGCAGATACTGTTTTTAGATTGATATCAGTGTTATTATAATATGATAGACCAGTGACCTCCAAGGCTTGAAAATATTGATATTTTGTTCATGGATAGTGTAAACCGTCGTAAACAGTACGCGAACAGTTAGCAAGCCATCGGGATATCTTTATTGGCGCACTATTCGTTGAATGAGCAAAACATGGAGATAACTGGACTGTTTGCTAAAACTATCCTAATTTAAATCATAATAGTAGAAATCATTTCAAACTCTAGTAGAGCTCTTTATCTCTAAATTAAGTACATATTACAGTATTTTCAATTTTCCTTCTATTGTTTCTTGATCTGAAGTTATTATACCTGCCTCTTACATTCTTGAAACGAACAGTTTGAATAGAGAAATCGATAAGTATTGAAATCAATTGCAGCAGAACATGGTCGAACTCTATTGTATCCTTGAAGCTTTTTTACTGGTTATTCCATTCTTTATGCGGAAAGAAAACTCTCTCCTTATACTCTAATGAGCTATCTGGAACATGAACTCAAACAAAACCTGGCTGAATATAAGCGGCCTGCAAGGAGCTGGCTTAGTGCTGCTGGAGAAGCACTCTGGGCGCTGAGAAGTTTCAAGTGGAAAGGATATTAGAACGATTTTTAGCTTACAAGGAGTTTCAGCACAGGCAAAGTAAACAGACTCGGCTGCTCTGGTCTGGCATCAATATCCTTCGCTTCTTTCCTTTACCGACACACAAAAATTGAACGCTCAAAACCGAATTATTAAATCGACGCACTCATTATTGGTTTGCTTCAAACCAGCTCTTGATTTTTATACTCCGAATGCCTTGTGTCATTATAAACTAGGTGATTGAAAGAAGGAGTACAGTTCTTCAAAAAATTGCACTCATATCATTGTCTGTTTCTCGGCTTCTGTATTTCGAATTTTACAGGTATCCATCCAATAGAGAAGAAATTCGATAAAGGATAACTCTCTCAAAAAGTTTGTAGACATTAGACTAGTGAGATTGGGCGGTAGGATTTTTGGCACTCAGGGTCATTCCCAGGCTTTCAAAGTGCAATGCCTGTATGTATTCTTTATTTATTTTATATGGCAGGTATGCAATCTGAGATATGATGTAGTTGAATAATTCTGTCATCCAAGCTTTTGCAACATGGCCGAGATGAAAACTCATCATCATTGCATCAAAACTTCCTCATTTAAAACTTCATCCAAAAGCTTTATGGGTCTTCAGTGATTTGGATGGTTGAAGATCCATCTGAGTCATGAAAGAATTCCAGTTTGCCTTTTTAAAATTGAACCTTCATTTAAGGGGAACCTGACTCATCCTAATTGATGGACCAACCTCCAGGATCAGAGACCTATGTTGAGTATTTGGGATACATCTAAGATCTGCTTATTGCATGATTTTCTGAACTTCTCTGTGGTGAAGATATTGTCTGGAATAGTACCTATTCTCCACCTTGAAGGATGGGCCCTGCTTAGGGTCATAAACGAGTGAGAGACCATCATTCATTGTCTATTGTTCCACTCTACCACCATTTGCGTCTGTGATTTGGATATCGCCATTTCTCACTGTGGCTATTGAAATCTCCCATTACAATTTTGCACTCCTTGTTATCAAAGTTTTGGGTTCTGCAGAAATCGAAGTCAGCACTAGGTGGCTTATAAACTGATGTGACTGTACAATTTGACAATTCAACTGTTATAATCTTAATGCTGTTTTTACTTGTTGAATTCGACGACATCACTCTCAGGTTTTCTCTGACAAAAATCTTAGGTGCCTGTAATAAATCACGGACATCAGTTTCATACCATTTATCTTAGGCCTTTTTTGTTCATGGGTTGTATGGGTCTCTTGTAGACACGGCACATCACATCAACGAGTTTTACAAAAAATATTACTAAGAGTATCTTCCTTGATATACGTTAAGCCGTCAATATTAATTGAGGCTGTCGTAAGGGGTGGCCCTGATAACGTCTGATTGGTGGCACATCTTCATATATCACCCGTATTGGCTGCATTCAGTTCTCCGACTTCCAAGTTGAAGCACTTATGAAATAATTACTTAAAAGCACGCATTGTATTTTCCATTTTCGTATCGTTCATATTGCAGTCGGTCCAGGAGCACCACGTGGAGGAACAGCCTTACCACCATGCAATATGACCTTCTGCGTTCAACACAGGAACACACTACAATTGTTCTTCAAGTGTTTTTCACTCTACTAAAATGAATACTACTTTATGTTTGAATTATTATGAAAGGGGAGTAAAGCGTGGAGCTTGATGATTAAATTTCAACATTTGTATTCCAATAGAGTAGTTTAATTCGCTCAATGAAGTCCAGTGTCCAGAGGTGAAGCCCCCAATGACTAGTGAGAGAGTCATTGTGTAGTAGACCTACACTGAAAGAAATTTTCAGTCAATGTAGCTGAAATTCCGCTCATTTTAGCCAAACCTGACCCCTAATTTCGTGACAGCTATTCAGTTTGACTTCTGTAGCAAAACAATTTTCGCTACAGCCGTTTCCCTATTCTAACTGAACAAATACAGTGAAACAGCATTATCGACTTTAGAGAAGTGAGCAATGCGACTTTGCAGGTTATGTAAACGTTTTGAGTACTTCGGCGACATTTGTTTCAACAAATTGGTAAGAAACAGTGTTACTGTAGGTAAAATGAGGAGATGTGTCAGCAAGCCAGTATGAAAGGTCCAGCAAAACGTGTGGTGGTACGTTAGTACAAAGAAGTGGCGATATAGCGAAATGGTCGGCCTAGTGCAGCAACGGAGATTGCTAAAGCAGATGCTCACAATATCCTAGTCTAGCGAAATGGGACTGCCACTTCAGCGCTAGGCAGTGGCTGATTTAGCTAAATGGCTGACCTAATGTAGCAATAAGGTTAGGTATATCAGAGGCTCGCAATATTGTGGACCAGCGAAATGGAGCGTTTACTTTACACATACTATACTTCTAATTTAGGATTGTGAATACCTATTACTGTGATCGTAACTGGTAATCCAGCTAAAGTGATCTGCTGCTCCTGACAAACTGTTTAGTTAGATTTCCCTTTCAATAAATACCTTTGGCCAATTGTTTCAGTCGATTTAGGAGCGCGTTGGGCAAAAACAATCATTCTTATTCCACTGTTTTGGATGCTAATTTGTCATCTGATATAAAAAAAAAATGGAACTGAATTTTTCAGAAAGGTCTTAGAAATGTGTCACTGTGTTTTAAAATTTTGATGCTCTAGCTTTAAAACAATCATATTGATCAATAAACTTCATATACTCTTTATTTATTGACAAGCAGCACGGAAATTATCAACTTAGAAAATCAAACTTTTAAAGCACAGTGAAAATTCCTCAGACCTTTCTGAACAATTTGATACCATTTTTATGTTAATCAGATGACAAATTAGCACCCAAAAAGTGGAATAAGAATGATTGTTTTCGCCTCAAGCGACCCTATAATTTGCCTCGACAGATCAAAGTTGGTCAAAGGTATTGACTCTTATGAGAAAATCTAGCTCAACTGTTTCTCCATTACTGAAAATATGAAAGTAGAATATTATTAAAAAGAGAACAATTTTCTCAAGTTATAGAATACCCATTTATTTGTATAAAGAATTGATAGTTGACATTTGTAACATAATCATATTTTACTTTTTATTGTAAAAATATTGAATTAAAAGATTGACCTTTTACATAGGTACCGTAACTGATCAGATTTTTCTTTTTACTGTAAAAAGTTAGAATAAATAGTTGAGATTTTTAAGATAACCAGATTATATAGTGTTGATTATAGTGATTATATTGGTGATTATAGTGTTGGGTGCCAACAAAAATGGTAGAGCTGAAAAGGCTGTGTACGAAGTCAATTCTTCATTAAGATCTGAAACACAACAAGGAAAATATTAGTCCAATATATTTTTTAAGACAAACATTACCCATCCCTTTTAGTGTGAGAGCATGTAATCAAATCAGCTCTACATAAAAATAGGCTGTACCCCTCTAACGCAGTATACTCCGACCTTCAAGTACTCAACATAAGACAACTTTATATAAAAAATCGTATTTGTTATATGCATCAAAACCACAATTCTAACTTCACTCCTGCTAACATATTTTATAACACAAGACATGCTCAAAATTTTAATTACAACACCCCTCATTTAATGAAATCTATCTAACTTCATAACTCGTTTTATATATCCCATATCTTGCACAAGAAGCTACCACCATATTTCCCGCACACAGGACTTTCTGTGTGGGAATTAATTTCTATTAACTTCAACTGTATATAATTGTAAGCTGTATTTTTTTGTAGAAATAAATTGATTGATAAGTTTCTCAAATAAATGGCAGTAACAGGTTCTATTTGATTTTTCAGCTCATTTCACTAAAACCCATCCACTTTAACACCTAAATAATGAGGGATCTGGAAGTTTCTGTAATTAAATTGGAAGGGCTAGCTGAATCTTCCGCCATCTTTATCTCTATAACGAAGCGTTTCTGAGCGTCATAATTTTTTGTTAATTTTCATGAGAGCAACAAGCTTGAGCAGTATCTCAGATAGTTCTGTGAAGGCCTATAAATCTAATCTTGGATAAGGCAAGATATTCTTAAATAATTAAATAACCACTTGTTTGTGAAATTAACACTTGGGTCTTCGGGTGGTGGTCTGGTGGTGATGTTAAATCACGGACGCTCGGGACCGTGCTTGGATGGGTGACCGGTAGAAAATAAATCTTTATTTGTTTTATAATCACTTACCTGGTGGTTCGGACCCCACCTAAAACTGTTGGTCCATTCATCTCTCATAACCATCAACCGCACGCACAGGTCTAAAACCTACGTGGGCATCATACTCAGCAAAAAAAAAAATAACTTCCTGGATTTCTTGTTCCATGACGAACTGCGTTGTTAATTTTAACTTTTTAAGTGAATTCAAAAAGCTTGCAGTCAAATTTTTATTAAGAATAAGTACGTATTATTTACTTACTCTAATGCCCTCTGAAAATGGATGTCTAAGATTCAAAAACGTTCGGCCTACAGAGAAAGTAAAATAATACTTATTCTTAATAAAAATTTGATTGCAAATCGTTGAATACACTTAAAAAGTTAAAAAATTAACCTTTAGTATTGATAGGCATTCAGATTGAACATGTCAAACAAAATTTTAATCTACTGGGTACGAATGGATCACATACTTAATGCTAGTACAAAAAAAAACTTCTTATACAAGAAGAGTTTTTTCTTACCTTGAATTGTATTGTGCTCGTATTTTTGCATAAACGTTTTGACATCTTTCAACTGATTTTTTTCCAAAATCAATAATTTTTCCCTTCAACAATGGAAATTTTTGCGATAAGTTTGTTGTCATTTTCTGGGTACATGAATCCAAAATCTTCCTTCAACTGAAAAAATGAATTATCATGTCATGTTGTTTCATCATGAAAGCAATTTATATTTATGAGAGTACAATAGTTGGTTGAAAATCAAGTACTGTACTTTCTTCAAATGATATATGAAAAGTGATGAATTCCTAAGTAAATATCATTTGAGCTATTTCATCAATAATTTATAACAGGTCGCTATCCAATAAACAGGAAATTTAAGACAATTAAAATTTCAATATATGCCAGCAAAAAAGACACTGTTCTGTATGCCGTAAAATCACTTTCGGGTGGTTCGGAACCCACCTAAAACAGTAGGTCCAACTCATCAATCACCATCATCCTATGTGGGCCAATCACCATCATCCCAGACCTATGTGGGCTTCATCCTAAAAAAAAATCAATGAATAATCTGATGTTTGCGGATGATCTGGTATGATCAGGATAGCGAAGATAATTTACGAAGAGCAATGTCCAATGTTCATGTTGTTTGAAATTTATAAAGGCTACAATATGAACATTTCAGAGCAAAACACAGACAAGAATCTAGTTTGTCTATAAAAAGATGAGAGCGATGGCATTTCTAAGAAGAAGAATAATTCAATATACAGTATAACTAATATAAGTTAAACTCACCAAAACGTATCCATCTGGTTTTGTAAGGCAGGGTTATTCAGTAGATTATCGTTCAGCAGGGATTATCATTGATTGATTTTGTTGATCACATTTTAGCTGACGAAGTCGAATTTCTGATGTTTCCTTCCAATAAGAAACTACAGTTTCAAATGGTGCTGTCGAGTTTCTCAACCACAACAATTTATTATTAGTTTCTTCACTTTCAATTCGGGAATCTGAAAATTAATAAAATTGAATTTATTTTTTTGGGTCGATTGTTTGCTCTCCAAATCCTGATTGTATCCTGATTGCTGTGGGATATCCAGAAAAATTTCTTCACTTTGTGCTGGCTGCTGATCTGATGCTGTGTTTGAAGAAACTAAATTAAATGTAAAGTCTTCAGCCTGAACTATAAGTATAGTATACTATAGAATAATAGACTTTTTTGTAAAAATATGAAAATAGTTTACTGTATATAAATACGTACTGTATTATTTGGACTATAATTATAAAAATATTTTCCTACAACTGCTCATAAAGTAGTTCTTTACGTACTGAAAACTAACTGTAAAATACCTCTTTACTGCTCAGCAAGCGGTAAAGTACTTTACGCTCGCCAGCTGTATTCTTTACGCTTCTGTTTTGATTTTGTTGCCTTCTCATTGGTGGATCATGGAATCCGTGAAATTCACATAACCTCAACAATGGCGAATGCTAACCAAATCCGCGCATGGTCTGTGATGTTACAAACTAAAAGCTTTTATTGTGTTGGAATCCAGAACTGCAGTTTTAGGAAAAATATTGTATGCAATTCGCGCGTGAAGCTTCTTCATCGCTCTCGCAAAATGTTTTGGCTCGAGCGACAAAGTCGCGCTTCACGCTCTTAATGCATAAATAACTATTCTTGTTATTTACTATCTTGTTCAAGGAACATTTAAATTCAGTTGGACAAATGAAGTTGAGTTCATTCATATCGGTAAATATCCAATATAGAAATCTTAAAATGTTTCAATGTTCAGCATTCAACGTGAACTGTTGATTGTTATTTTCATCACAGGCTACTTTAGGCTGAGTTTCAAATTTATGTTTTGAATTTCATTTTAGCTGATCACAAAATAATAAATTGATGAGGTTTAACAAATTCAAATCACATACAAAAAATTGAAATTTTAAATTATTTGTTATTTAACTTTCTTCGTATTTGTGATTGTGATATTGGTCGTAGGCATCCAAAATGAATAAGAGTAGACATTGTCACAACCACATTTATTATACTGTAATATATGAGATATATAGTTTCGGCAGTAACGCCATTCTCAATCTCTCTTATCTCAGAGAAACTATAGTATTTCGTATATTATAATAAATGTGGTTGTGAAAACTAATTTTCAAAAAATATATAGGCCTGAAGAACTATTCTTCTAGGCCTATTATTGGCTAAAAAGTGAATCATTTGTTTTTCCTGCCCCAAATACCGTTTAAATACACATACATCGTTTCACGGAATTTTTCCGTGACTTGTATGGACTAAAAAGCAACAGGTCCAGTCATGTTTGACTTACCCGATTTTAGTAATGTTGTAGAGACATTTAATAGATACCAGTAAATGCTTTGCAAGTATATTATAGCGAAAACTTATTTGAGATAACAATTAAAATTGTTCAGTTGAATTCTTACCCTTGTTTCTAAACTTGAGTCTAGTTAACAAGCCTATTCCAGAAAGAAGCTAACTGTAGCTAGTTAAAGTATAGTAGCTATAGTTGTAATCCTTTTAATCATGAAAGTTTGAGCAATACGTTTCTTAAATTACAATGTTAGGCCTATTTAGTTATTAAATTATTCAATTTTGTCTACTCACCTTTAAAATTTTGAATAAACTCCTCCAACACCCAGGCACTCAAGAGTGCAGCACAATCTTCATCCATGTTGGATATTGCACTACAATAGCCAGACGACAGGCGATGTTTTATCCAGTGTTCATTCCATAGAACTGGTGGACTACTTTATCTGTCTATAAGCATAGACTAGCCATATTCTTATCCTATCTTTGCTATACGTAAGCTGATTTAGCTGTTTTGTTTCGCTACTGCTGCTAGATGATAAACAAACTTAGTCGACCGTTTGAATAACCTAGTGTATCCGGTGTTGTATTTTAATGTTATGCAATTACCAAGTTTGTTGTCTTGTTTGACAATTTCTTATGTCAGGTTTCATTGATTTGGCAGGCAACATACTAAATCTTTACTTATTAAACTTAAAGATTAAAAGTTTGATTTCGATGGATTTAAAAATCGAAATTATAACTTTGGCAGAATAGTATTCTACTAATTTGGGCAAAATACATTTTAATAGTTCTAGATATTGTTTTGCAGAATTTTAAAAATAGATTTGCTGTTGTAGTCGTAAGGTGTTAGCGAAAATAATTTTGCTGTTTCAATATTATCGCTCCTCTGAATTTAACATAAAAACCGCGAGTTTTAATATTATTTCTGCTAAAGTGAGTAATTAAGCTTTAGGGAAACTGTTTCGCCAACAACCTCAGTGTCATTTTTCTCCGTGTATGTTTTTCACCATTGAAATTCGTATGAACCGAATACAATATCATTCATTACATGACAATGAGCAAAAACAATAGCAAGGATTGATAATAATTGATACAATGACATGTAATAATAAAATATTCCATATTTTTGCTGCCTTAAACCTAAAACCAAACGCGTTGTCCTATATCAGTGTTTGTAATTGATTGCATTTTAACACTATAACTGTGCAACCGGGCGCAGAGCCTTACAGAGGCAATAAATTGATACATACGAGAAAAGTAAATCATATCCAGAGTTATAAACCGATAATTAATTTTTTCGGAGGATGATCCCCACATAGATCTGAGACCTGTGCGTGGGCAATTGATGATGGTAATTGATGAGTTGGACCTACAGTTTTATGTTGGTTTCGAACCAAAGGGAAGTGATTTTACAACAGAGAACAGTCTTTTTGCGGGCGAATCAATTAGACACCCTTTCAAAGAGGGCCTAGGATCTCGTAGCTCAACTCATCTGACTGAACAGATATCTATCACGGCTCGCGGCTGTCACTTCCCTACTGAATTTTAAACTCAATGATTTGATATATCCGTCAAATTCTCCCTTTCTCATGAAACAACCACTCTGATCTCGTCGCTTTCGTCTTATATGAATGATTCATAATTAATTTAGCGCATGGAAGCACATTGTGAAATTCATTAATTATTGATTCCCCGAAGTTTTAGATATTTTTGGATTAATTTTAATTGCTTGGGAAGTAGTTGAATCGTGAATGTCCAAATGTTTATTCTAATCATTATGGTGAAATAGAAGGGGCTTCAATCATAACAGCCCACCCTTGAAACTCATAAATTGAATTTCCTGAATCTCACTGAGATTATTTTCAATTTCGGATGAAACTTTGTGGAGAAATAGTTGAATCATGATTGTCCGAATGTTATTTCAGTCATTATTGTGGAATAGAATAGACTTCAATAATGGTACGCGGCAAAGTTTTTGTCGGTTGAAAACAGGAGGAATGTGAAGTTTCCATTTAATATCTGCAGTCATGCAGAATAGACTGTTGGAGAGTTGACACGCACTGTGCCGAATTTACACAGTGGGCCTATCTTGTCCCCTCTCAAATTATCACTGTTACAATACTTTCTCTCCGCTGTTATTTCCTCTGTAACATGCATATCCACTGTTTTCTGAGTTAGAATTCGTTACTGTACGCCAACTCTGGCTGTTTCAGATGCGCATTAATTAATGGAGATTTAGATGATGCCTCTCTTTAATGACCGTCGAATATTTCCGGGGCTTAGAGATTTCCAGATTCAACCCAACAAAACCGCTCCGCATGGAGTTTGAAGTTTATTATTATTTGTTATAAAGTATTATTTCTAATAATGGAGCACGGGATCAATACATTTGTGATGAAAACAACGTTTTCAGCTTAGTGAACGAGTATGAACGCATGTTAGCCGTTATTATGTTGGAATTGAAATTTCCCGATGTAGCTAAATCTCGTAGTAAACAATAAATGTCAGTTTGGCGACCTGAATGACGAACGTTTTTCGTATCATCCTCCATGTTTCTGTGCTCCAGCTCACTTTCCGAAACATTGTGGACTATCCATTCATTCACTATCTTGATAGGGTGTTTAAGATCCAAAAGAAAGCGGTTAGGTGTATAGAAAGAGTAAATAGATTAGATTCATGTAGGCCGTTGTTCAAGAGACTTGGTCTCCTAACTGTACCCTGCTTATATGTGTATGAAGCTACTTTATATGTAAAAACGAATGATATTAACCAAAATCTTGATGTACATGATTATAATACAAGAAGCCGAGGAGATTATCACTTGGTGAGTCACAATAGTAGCTTATTCAAACAAAAACCTAGTTATATTGGTAGGAAATTCTACAACAAGCTACCGCAGTTTTTGAAGAGTCTTGAAAATATAGAAATATTTAAAAAACAATTGAAGAAATATTTAGTTGATAAAGCTTTTTATAGTGTACAAGAGTTCCTTTCACATCAAAATTAAGCCTCACCTCAACTAATTGAAGTAATTATGTTATCTAGTGTATAATATTGTTGATCTGACTTGTCTTATACTCCTTAACTGGAGTCTCCAAGACGTAATCTACAAAAAAAAAACTATGGTAATAATTATATTGCGTACCTATTGGTTGTTAAAATAGATACAATGCAATAACCCTAGGTCTGGTTTTTGTTGTTCTATCACGGTATACATTCGCTGGCTCACATTCACATACAATTTCATTTCAAATAATAATGTGTTGTATTATTTTCAAAGTAGAGTACTGTATTTCTTGGTTAAAACTATCTGACCTCTGTGTTCTGTGTAAGTGCTTAGAGGACTTTTACTACTTTTACTAAGAGTGTTATCAAGAGTTACTATTTATTTAAAACTCACTAGTTATAGCTATTTTTCCGGATATGTTGGTTCACCTCTATAAAATATTTTCATACATCACTTCATCTATCACCTAGGCTTAAAATACTTCAATAAATTGTCTTTGTACATTGAATAAAAATAAAATAAAATTACGAAAATAGAAGGAATAAATAGATATAGTCTATTTTGAAAGCTATGATGAAGATGATGTGAAAGATCCTTTATTTCCACTTATGCAAATAATAGTATCATTTCAAATACCAAAAATGCATACGGTAGGAGGAAAGATGCATTGTCTTTAGAAGTATTATCTAGATCTAGATCAAGGAGAATATAATTATTAATCATAATTAGCTTCATCACTACTATCAATGAATACAGATACTATAGTATCTGTATTCATTGCTACTATTATAAAGCTAAATTAATTATTCTTTAATAGGCTTATTATCACAAGTGATAATTCTACAAACCACGAAAAGGTAGAAAACTAGATGAATTATAATAAGGTCATAGGTCAAACAATATGAAATTATGGATTATAAAAGTATAAAACTACAGCCCAACAGTAATCTACCCGAACGACCTATTTAATTCCTGTGCACACGTTTTTTGACTTATTTATTCAAATTTTAATCCTTTCCGCACATATCATTACTCATAACACCCTCAACCCTCAATCATCATAAAATATAAAACCTAAAGACAAATCTTGCTTCTTAGAACGTTTCATCTGTAGAACGACAGCTGTGAGTGAAGAAGCACAACTTGAATGCGGAACGATTTACACATGTAATATGAGTGTTCAATATCGAAACGCCGTTTTAATAAGTTATTCATATTCTCGTTGAATAATATCCCCTTTATAATTCAAAATCTTCACATAATTTAAAACCTTGAGTCTATTATTCAGCCTTCTGAAATAATAGACCATCAAATGTGTTCAGCTCTAGCATTATCCCATCAGGGGGTGTATGCAAGGGGGGATTAGGGAATGTATTGCCCCTCCCTCCCTACCCCCCTAAATTCTCAACCGATATTGAAAAAAGTACTTTTGTTTTATGGGACTTTTTAAGGAGATATCCCCCGAAATATTTTCTTACTAAATTAACCGCTCTTCCTCCCCCCCCCCCTAAAAAATGCTGGATTTGCCCCTGGTTCTCAGTCATAATATAGCTAATCAATAGGTTTTCAATACGAATCACTCCCCTCGACCAGATTACTAGTCAACCATACATTTGAGGTTATGTGCATTACTGGCTGGCTCAGGCCAATTTATCATAATTCACCAATGAGAGATGCCTTACGGGACAATTTCATCTGCTGCGTTAACAACGGTTCGGTGTTGGGTTCTGTGATGGTGAGGGGGGGGGGAGTTGTAGAGGGGTGGAAACATTGGCTGGACCAAGCTAGAGGGTGGTGAATAATTATTGTGCCCGGCCTTAGAGGATACCCAAGGCCTACTGCTCAACCGCAGGTGGCCGACACCTGGACTTATAATTACCCCTGTGAGAGCGAGGGTGGACGGCCGGCCGACTCGGAGATACTCACAGCCACGGATAAACGAGCAATTGCCCTATATGATAATAAAGTCGTGATAACTCCTTTCCACAGCACTGGTAAATACGTGATTATTGTGTGATCTCCTTTTGTCAACAATTACTACTCTGTCTACTATTATATATAATTGTTTACAGCGAAATTATTTATTTCCTTTATACTCCGATTCTCAACTACTAATCTTATCGATCAGAATAGATTTTCAATCATAAATGTATTCATTTTCATTCATTTTATTCATTCATTTATTGTCTTGTTATTCCAATGTACGAGTAGATCATTGATTATTTTGTCATCCATGATGGAATAGAATAATATAATGTAATTGAATAGTATAATATATTGAAATTGAATAATATAATTGTAATTGAATAGCGTAGTGAGGTGCTGTAAAATGTCTTCCATAAGAAGTATATTCATTTATTGATTAGCACTTGGAACAATCTCAACCGTGGTGTGCCGCAAAATTTTCGAGGCAATATGACAATGAAAGTGAACAACAATTAAAAATAAAATAATTAAATATAAATTTCGAAAATGGACAAGGAAATATTTGTTTTCCAGTGATATAACTTACAAGGATGCACATTAGTACCTAATGAGAAATTTGAGCTTGTCTTTATTTACATAATAGTTCAATTCTTGCTGGAATTGATGACAAGCACACACGCATTTCTTGATCAACAGATTTAATAAGTGTTGCCAACTCGCCTGTCGTCAAATGGACGGTCGCGAAATGGATGAGTCAGTGTGCCGCGAGTACGGTCAACAAAGGAGACTGTGCCGCCACCAAAAAAAGGTTGAGAACCACTGATCTAAGCAGTAGAATATCAAATTGTAATCATACAACTGAGTTGGACAGTGACGAGTGACATCGATCCAGTTGAATATCAACCTTCATATATAATTTTTGAATTTCACATTGATTTGAAGAAAATGAAAATATTTAACAACATTGAGTTTTTAAATGAGCTTTGTCAGGAATATTGTGTTTTCTATTGTATAAGAATCCTGCTCACAGAAAAAATCATGAAAAATGAACTATTAGGCTTGTCTTTACAGTATTTCCAAAACAAAGTTGACTACGCAATGACTAATTTATAATGAGATCATTAGTCATGAGTCAATAATCTGTACAATCTATACAGGATTTTGAATCATTTTCATCAAAATCTGTGTTTTTTTGGTTTTTTATGACACAAGAATTCTACTCATAGAAAAAATGTTCAAGCGAAATGCACAAAAAGTCTATAACCCCCAAGAAAGTCGGCTCTACTCCATGGCTATTTTTTGATGAGATATCATTAGTTATGAGTCATAAATAATGAAATAATGTATTGAAGTATATCGTCAACCTGAAATAGATTTCAGTAGTAGTCAGTCCAGTGTGAGTTAGCTTTTCCAATTCATTTACCGTTCTCCATTTTCATCAAGTTCACGTTGGGTTACGGTACGAAAGATCCTCGGGAAGGCTACGTTCAAAATATTCATAACCCCATATCAATGAGTTTATTGAATTCATGACAGTATACTCCAAATGGAATTCAAGATGAATGGATTTTCATAAAGGGTCTTGACGTTGCAAAATGGAATGAATACTTCAGGCAGGCTCACTGCTACTGCATTGACCGAGTAATAACGCATAAGGCAAGGCTCATACTCATAACATGCTGAAAAGCTGGCACAAAGGACACAACTTCACTCACCCGATAACTGAAGAGGCTCAAGATTTTATTAAAAAAGATGAAAGTCTCGCAATGACTTTTCCACGCTTCTCGGCTAGCTTATCAAAAATAGCCTAGAAGTCAAGTGAAATTCATCACAATATTCGCGAAACAAGCCACTTGTTTTAAATCAGGCATTTCGAACATTTTACTCTAGAACATCTAACACAATAATAACATGGTAAATTTTTTCCAAATATTGGAAGTCTCTCCCTGTTTTTACGCTATTGAAGTTTTCTAGATATCTACTATCATACATAGACGAAGAATTCTAGTTGAATGGTATGGTATTTGCTACTACGCAATATGCAATGATTGGATGTATTGAAGTTTGAAAGTGATAGATAAAAGGGTCTCAAAAGTATCTCTACCTCGCCTTCGGTTATTATTATTATTGCCCTCGAACTAGTCTACATGAAACTTTTAGAGGAATTTAAGTCTTCACGTCCCGAAAGTTTCTCTTTGAATTCCAAATCAGCAAATCTGCTGTTCAATTATTCAAACAAATAGACCGGGTGCAGAACACACAATCAAGCTGTAGAAGAGTAATTTTATTAAGAACTATTTACATTTTTCAAGAACTCTCTTATCTGTATCTGCAACCCATAGAATACTGGGTACAGAATTACTTGGGCGCACGGTCGCTTGCTGTCTTGATGATTTGTTAATGATTTGCGATAGTAAACGAAATGATTAAGATGCGAAGCTTCATAAAGTAATGAGTATGATTAGCTCAGTAGTCAGTCAATGACACAGTCATTTATTTAAGCCGCCTAGCGACTGAGATGCTAGGAGAACCCTCAGTATGTGAATGGCCTGTCTTTTATTTATTTCAGTCAATAATAATAATTATTATTTTTTTACTATTATTATTATTATTATTATTATTATTATTATTATCATCAATAATAATACTAGCTGTCCTGGCGTTCTTCGTACCGCCTAAAGGTGCATTCGTATCTACACGAATGTAGGACAATTAAGATGAAATGAATGTTTGGTAAAAGTTATGGATTTTAACTGCCTGGATGAGATGAGTAGAATGAACTATCACACGTTGAATAGACGTGTCATTGATAAGGTAGTAAAATTTTTACCCCCTTTAACCTATTTTTATTTCAATTATTTTGGTTTTGACTTACTCGGTGTTTCCGTGTTCACAATTACGATTAGGAATAGAATATTTTCATGTGAGATTAGTAATGCTGTAGAGCCAAAACATAAACACAAACTTTTCTCACGTTTTCAAGATATGGAAAAACTGAGTGAACAACTACAGAATTATAGAAACAAATGACCTACAGTTCAGCTTCAATACAAATACTGTATGAGTTCATTGAAATTCTTGGTTATCATGCTAGCCACGAACCTGAATTGGAAATGTCATGTAGAAAGTGTGGGTGGAAAACTTTGTAAAGGAATATTTGTTTTGCGTAGGCTCAGATATATTGTACAGCATGACTTTTTAATGAATGTGTATTATGCACACATTTATAGTCAGTCACCTTTCCTATGGTATCCAACTGTGGGGCAATAGCACAATGGCTATAACACTATTTAGACTACAAAAGAAAGCCATAAGAATTATTTGCCATTCACAGCCGTTTACAACTTGTAGGCCTCTCTTTATTCATTTGGGGTTGCTTACTCTCCCCTCTCTTTACTTTTTACATGTTTACATTATACATGAGGAAACATGTAGAAAAATTCAATATGAATAAGGATATCCATAGCTACGGGACAAGGAGCAGACATGATATCAGAGTAGATAGTCTGTCATATGACGTTCTTGTAACATTATAAATAAGTTCTTGACACTAAAGATTTTGAAATTTGAAATTATATTTTCTCAATAGAACATCTACTATATTATTTAAACCACCTAAGTAAGCTGAATAGAATAAACTACCACATGATGGAGCAGATATTCAAATTCTTGAATTTCGGACCCCCTGGCGCCCCCGTGAACTTCATGTTTTTACATAGCTTTGAGTTTGAACAGCATCAGCAAGCTGAGTGGAATATACTATTACATCATGATATAAAGTAGTGGATAGCTAAAATTCTTATATTTATTCCTCCCCTTTGGCGCTCCCGCGAATAGTTTTTGGGAGTTTTTGAGTGGTCCGGGTAGAAGTGTTTCTATCAAAGTGTTGCTGAATATGAATTGTTTATTTGTGTGTTGTTGCAGCCGAAGCAGATACCAGGCAAGGTGTCGGAGGCGGATACGGAGATGAACGTGCAATCGCCGCCGCCGCCGCCACTAGCTGCACCAGCTGGCTCGCCGACTGTGCTGCAGTTGCACAAGCCATCGTCGATTCCCGGACTGAGGCCGCACCAGCGCACAGACTCCACGCACTCGACGCCCAGCAGCGAAGAGAGCAACTCGCCCACCGAGCTCAACTCCTACAAGCGACTCATCGACAAGCCGCCACTGATCAAGCGTCTGGCCATGGGCCTGGCCGGCACTCCGCCCGACGACGACCTGTCCTGTCCGCTCGTGCGGGCGCCCCAAGACCCTCTCCCACACCATCCTCCCCAACCCCAACCACCACCACCCACCGAAACTCTCATTAAACACATTGAAATCGACAATAGTAGGTAAGTGTCCATAGACAGAAAAGAAAGCCGAAAAGAATACATTCAACATTTTTTGTTAAAAGCTACCTATTTTATAATAATTATACCTTGAAATTTAAATGTATTAGAACTTGACATTACTGTGGATTAGATGGAGCCTGGACTGCTAAGACCAGCTACTCCAGATAGCACTTGATATTTATGTGTTTATGCCGCATTTACGCCTCCAGTAATGCCGCATTTATAATTGCAAGGTAAAATTACCATGAAATAGGTAGTATAACCAATGTAGAGTTCAGGCTCACTCTCGAAGTAAGTCAGCTGGTGCAAGCCACCGGTATTAGCATATAGTATTTTCTTGCAGCATTAAAATAATTCGGCAGAACATATACCTATAGTTCACGTTCGCGCCACCAAATTAGGCGGCTCTAAAAAATTGCGGTGTTGCCAGTTCA
Organism: Conomelus anceps; assembly: GCA_948455865.1. NCBI lineage: Eukaryota > Metazoa > Arthropoda > Insecta > Hemiptera > Delphacidae > Conomelus > Conomelus anceps. Next base: position 58,456,297 of record OX418217.1, on the reverse strand, counting down.
TGAGTTCATGCTGTGTTCTTATTGCTAGGTCAAGGTATTGCTATAGGTATTGCTACTGTCAGGTCAAGAAATGAAGTCACTTGTAAGCCGGAGGCAGTTTACTTCCGACTTGGCAACATTAATGTTGTCAATTCGTGCATTGAGGTTGGAGATTATACTGTCAATGTCAGCTGCTGGCATGATCCCATATCTGGTAACTCTGTAATTTTCCAGAGCCAACTTATTTGGTGGCGTTAACATTACTATGACTTGCTGTGTGTTATCTTTAGCCTTTTTAGCTGTGAAAAAAGGCCTGCTGTATATGCTCTTCGAAAATAATCACAGTTAAAATGATTATAATCAAATAAATTTGAATCTGTATAGGTGTTATACTTCTCAGTCGTTAAAAAAAACTGTACCGTACAGCAAATAATAATTTCATTACTATTCAAAGGAGTGGATTTAAGGGTCTCGGTGAGGACCTCGCTACTTATTTTAAACCGCCCCATTGATGATGATAGCTATCGATAGGATTCCCTGTGTCTTTTATATGCCAAAATGAAAGTTTTTAAAATAAGGCCCCTCCACTATGTGATAGAATGTGAAATAATACTGTAATATATAATGTAAATTAAGTGTTGGAGATTGACTCATGCCTAGTTAATTTATTTTTAAATTTAAGTGATAATGCCAACAAGGGTAGCTGTACGGTTGGTCGTATACAGAGAAAACGGATGAATATATAGGCTAGAGCACTATGTTAATAGAAAGAAGAATTTTGGGGAAGAAAGGTCCGCAGAGCTATTACTTTTTCCGTGGTGGCCTGGACTTCAAGAACCTGTGTATTAGACGATTTTATATTGAGCTTAAAGTTACATAAAGGCTTATTTATCAACTTGAAAGAATTTGTCACTGAACTTGATTATTATTTTTGATTACAGGCTCCTCCAAAGTTCACCAGCGTCAACAGACCAGGAATTTAAAGGCAAACGGATATCGCAGATAAGTTCTGGCAGTTCGGTGTCAGGGGCCACACCGACTCCTCCACCTCCCCCGCCTGAAAGGACAGACAGCTTGAATAACAGGCCAGAGGAGGGCGAGCTTAGAGCTGCTCCTTGGTTCCAGGCTGGTATACCTAGGTATGCAATCAGTAGTTGTATTGTGAATTTAGTGGTCGGCAATAGACGGACTGCTTCAGGCAGACGAAAGTGATTGCAAAAGTGCAGTAGGTTTGCAGCTGGGTCCGACTGCTTGAAGCAGTCCAAAAGCAGTTAATTTACAGGCGGGTCCGACTGCATCTGACTGCCTTGTTGAACCTTGTTGATTAGGTGGAGTTGAGTTGAGACTGTGGAGAGCCTTCCATAAAGACAATTAACAAAATTACTTAGAATAATTTTCTAGAAATGATTTGAGCACAAATTAATTGAAGAGAGACTCAGTGGCGTAACTTATGGGGGGGGGGGGCGTTGACTTATGGGGGGGGGTTTTACCCCTCACCCGGTTAAACACTCTTACATAATACTCCCTTCAAAAAATATCAGAATATTACACAATGTTCATGTAGGGTAAAGGAGCCAGAAGCTGACCCCCCCTTAGTAGCTGACACATCTTCATATTTTTTCTTATAAGAAGTTAGTGGGTAGTTTTGAAATTCAAACCATTAAGAATTGAACTCTGGTATTTTGTGCATAAACTGGTACCATTGAATCATGTGCTGGGCATCATTTTTGATAGAGGAAAATACTTAAGCTGTCAGGCAGGCTACAAGAATCCTTTGTTTCTAGGTGGAACTCTTTAGGAAATATCGAAGTAAGAGTGATGATGTTGAAGATCCATCTTGTTTCCACTAATATGTAATATAAACTTAAAAAAACCACTTTTAAATGGAAATTAACTCACGTTATGGCGTGACGGCTGTTTCGCTCTGTTGTCTAGAGCATCGTCAGACGACCCAAACGGCCGTCACGCCATAACGTGAGTTAATTTCCATTTAAAAGAAGTAAGAGTGTCTGAAAATCTCCAGTACTGTCAAAATAATAATAATTATTTTAAATTTACTAATGCTCGAATATATGTTGATTATACCCCGTGTTCTCTCATTAGGGGATGATTCTCATATTTTATGTTAATTGGGGGGATGTCAATCTATTGGGTATATTTTTAAACACAGGTTTATTACAATGAGGACTCTATAAGCTATTACTTATTGATTTTCAAATTTCTCTACTATGCTTATTAATATAATATTATTAATTATTTAATATACTAGAAATTATCATTTTTAAATTATTGTTGATATCTCCAGTAAGTGTTGTATATGTTTTATATGTTTGATAAACAAGTTGATACATAAAATCAAATTAGCTCATTCCTTACCTGACACGGATGTCAGCTACTGGTGTCAAGGTATGTCAGCTACTGGAGGTGACAAAAATAGGGGTGTCAGCTGTTGGTGTAGATGTCAATTGATTTTAAAATCAAAATTAAATTTCAAGTTCAAATTTGTATCCAAATTGATTCCAATTTCAATTAGCCATTTAAAAATCTTTTATAAATAGATTCTGAACAGTTTTTTATTAATCCATACAAAAGTTCCAAAGTTGATAAATAATATTCATGAATTGACTCACTAAGGTGTCAGCTACTGGTTCCTTTACCCTAGCTTCAAATTAAATAATCTTTCAAAGTTTTACTTTATTAAACTGTTTTTACAATTTTTTTTAAATTTCTTCAAGAAATGGGGGGGGGGGGTTACGTTTTGAATATAGCTCAAAACAAATTTAATAATAGTTTGAAAAATTGGTGAATGGATGGAATGAGAAATGGATCCGTAAATACTAGATTATAATTAATTTAACATAAAAATACATAATTCTCGTCATTCAATGATAAAAGGCCACTTGACATGAAAAATACAAGAAATAGTAACATTAAAGTATAAAAAATCACGAAGACATTAATTACAGATAGCAAATGATTGTAAATTAATAAAAAGATAATATTTCTTGACTTGTTCATATCATACAACAAATAGTAATAACCAGCCTAAGTACTAGAATATTATTGAATAACAATATTTGTATGAAAAGATAAAGCTGGAACCTTTTAATCCTTTTTAATAATAATTTCTATGAAATCATTGGATGGACCCAACAATTTCAATTAGTCCTACACAGGATGATTCAGTATCTTCAATAAGTTTATATTTTAAGTGACAGATTCACTTTAAATTTCTCCTAGAGCTTAACATTAATTAGGGGTAAACTGAATCTTAAACGAGAAAAAGTTCAATTAAGAGAAAATTAAGCCAAAAAAAATGTAAAACTTACATGACTCTAATCAAGGAAATGTTCAACTCCAGTATCTCTATCTTCGAAGAAGAGACTCTAGTGACAAAGTTCAACTAGTTTTGAAACCAACGCGCTATGTTCACAGAACGTATACACAGCCTACTAAATAGACACATATAATTATAATAGATGCACACAAGAGTGAGAGGTGAGTGTTGGTGCGAGCAGTCGAGTGGACTACTTGAAGCGGTCCATGTATTGTTGACCGACTGCACTTTTGCAGTCGGCAGCACGGCGGAACTAGACTGCTTGTTTTGTTTGCAAACGCAACCCGACTGCTCAAGCAGTCCATGTAGTGCGATCTTGATTTTAACATTGAAAATGCGACCGCCCAACTGCGACTGCTTGAAGCAGTCCGTCTATTGCCGGCCTAAATCTAACAAAAAAGATATTAATACTTACAAAAAACAGTGGTAACTTGAAATTTGAAACACTTTTAAATCCATTCAGAATGTTTGACCCATAAGAATACCTACAATGCAAAAAAGGCCTATATTAGAATTGGCAATCTGAAAGTTGAAAACTGGTACAATTTAAAGCTGAATACCAAAGACAAATTCAACGGTTGAGGTATGACAAGACTAGTTTCTTCATAATAGTTATGAAGGAACTTTTTGAAAACAAAGTTATTAGATCCAACTACGTAAGCCACAATCATATTTCAGCACTGTTTTACTAATTATTGTGCATCGAAGATGTGCCTGCTCCAATATCAGTCAAGTTCATTTGTTGAATTCATAAGTTCTGAGTTGAGATTTCTCAGTTTTCTGAATAGATTATTTCAAGATATTTTTTGCATCAGACCTATAAGGTGGAATGGTAAGGGAGAAGGGTAGAGTGATTTTTGGAAAGTTTTGGAGTCATGATCAGAGGTATTGTACCTTCATAGCTTCATTATTGTCTAAACATGAGAAAACTGACAATATTGTTTCGCTGTCTGTTTTTGAAGCATATAACATTGAAACCCCCTATAACTTTTCCTATAAAAAATACTGTTGTGGTATACTATTTCTAACTCTTAATGACCGTTATCAATATTCCATTATTGAACGTTTTCTATTTAAATCTTCATTTGAAAAGGCTGATCATGTTGGTTAAGTATCAATTTGATATCATAAAATATTACAGGAAATAATCATATTTAAAGTTCCTAATACATACGAACTCTGGTAAAATACAATACTGTAGTGACTATGCAAATTGATTTTGTTTTCTTATAGCAATTTAGGCCTACTTGTATAGGCTGATAGAAATTCAAATATCCAACAACGAATGAATACCAATAGATCATTTATTCTCATTTCCAGGGAGATCACCCTTGAAGTATTAGGACAAGAACCAGTTGGAGCTTTCATGGTGAGAGAGAGCACCAGCAAGCCAGGCTGCTTCGCTCTATCTCTAAGAGTTCCTCGAGAGTTCCAGCCCCTTGGAATAGCACATTATTTGATTCTTAGGACCAATAAAGGATACAAAATCAAGGTGAGCCACAAAAAGCATTTGCTAAAAATCGTTATGTGAAAATTGTTCTATTCGCTTAATAAGAATTATTTTGCCTTCTACCTCTCCGTACCTCTCCGGTATCAACTTTGGGTGAGTCCAATCTCATTAGATGTTAAATTATCTTAATATGAGCTGCAATGATTTAATAAATAACAACAAACTTTTTTTTCAATATTTAGTGCTTTCTATATTGTATACCTGAATAAAATTATCAACTTGCTGCCAGTTGCTACTTTTATCGTATTTGGTAATTCACCTCTGCTTATTCAGTAAAATAAATTTGCAACTATAATTTGCGAGATTTTTTATACGATTTGTCAGAGGTATTTCTCATTTTTCGTCCTTCTTTAACACCTTAGCTTCCCTCTTCGCAATACATGTGTGACACAGTGCCCAAAAATAAGTATTCCTGTCATCTTCTGCCTGTTTCAACGCCTATTGACGTTGGAACGTGGCATTCTCCTCATGGTGTAATAGTAAGTTTTTGACTCTTTTAGAGCTGTTTTAACATTTATGACTCGTTTGCTGCAGCGCTTTTTTCAAAATAATCAATAAATGGCAAGTAGAATGTTTTAGCCAATCGCTTTCTACATTACTAATGGTTGGGTATTCTTGAAATTCAATTGATCAAATTTAACTTTGATACCGGTTTTTTTAATAATATGAGTTACACAAGGAAATTTATTCTTTAAGGAAATTATACTCTCATTTTTTGAACAAACACTGTATATCCATATTAGTTTTTATCTTTGTATTTACTTGTGAAACATTCTATTCATTGAGCAAAAATAAGAAAAAATCATTCATATCAGGCGATCAGTTTGAATGAGAATGACGTCAATTTAAGAAATTAATCGAATGCTTCACAATAGAAGCTTCAACTATTAATTATCTCATTCAGTGAATTTTGAAACTTGAAAATAAAATTTCTAAAACCTTTAAAGTATTTTAAACTATAATAATAAACAAATATGTGTACTCAATTGATAAACTTATACTGTATATCTTTTCTCATAAATGTGTTTATCCAGATTCATTGATTTGTATCATGCACTAAATTATTTAAAAGAAAAATAGACAGTTGAAAACATTTTATTAACGTAGTAGGATTGAATGTAAGTACGGTATTTGAAATATTATTGTATCAAAAAACTGTTCAAAAGCCAATTTAATGCATTTATTGTGGTGTACTTCTAATTTCAGGGATTCACAAAAGAGTTTAGCACATTGACTGCCCTCATTACTCATCATTCTGTGATGCCAGAGCTTCTACCATGTCCACTGTCACTCAGCAGGTACAATCCCAGCTTTGTCAAGTCGGACTCTAACAAGGATTTTGCCGACATAGACTCTGATCCAGACTACAATACTCTGTCGGACTTCCGTAAAATGATGGCAGACCTCAATGTTTAACCTGAAGCAAAGCTAAGCATTGGTTTCATTGAAATGCAATTTCAAATTACCATATCAATGCTTCAGCTATGCTTCAAATAGAACAATAATAATTAAGTATGTATTTTTCTATAAATCTGTTAATTAAACCGCTGACATGAGCATTTTTTGACCATTTGCTGTTTGGAATGAAACTTATACAAGATTTTCCAATCGAATGGAAATGGAAATTTTATATCAGAGTCCAATTTGTATAGATTTTATACAATGAGAGGCGATTTCTGACTAAATAGTTTCATTCAATGAACTGAACCAACTATGTATTTTTGTAACCTTGAATAATTATGATTCTGTAAACATTAGAATATTATTTGAATAGAAATTTGGATAACCTACCTTATCATTATTGATATCATCTTACCGTCTAGCGCATGATAATTTGGCAGTGATATAAACTTATAATATATTTCTCCTTATTACCAATGTTCAATTCAATAAAATAATGAAATCTATTCTCGTTTACCTGTTGATTGGTTCATAATTAAAATTCAAAATGGGCAACGTCTGGAAGAAAAACTACAAATGATCAAAAATCATTATGCATGATCTATCAAAATATGAACGATATTTTGAAATTATTATTTTGATGGAAATTAACTTCTCAACTGTTGTTGAAAGTAAATTATGAATTTTCCAAAAAAAGTTTCTAATTTATTTAAATAATCGTGGAATAAAATATTATTGGAACGTACCGAAACTTACACGCCCCTATCAGTAATTTTTTACCCAATTAAATAGCATCATGATGTTCGATGCTCTTTTTGAATTATGAAATTCTTTTTAAAGTTGATTGCAGCAGTTAGAATTAAAAGTCAACTCCATACAATTATGAAACAGATATTTATATAATACAGTTTAACAACTGTCCTTATTTATAATTTTTTATGTTTTCATTTTATAGTGTTTTCTTTTCTTGCACTGCCAATATGTAGTTTTGATTTGATTTTTAAACACTACTATATTTATGCTGAAATAGGAATTGAAAAAACCCATAAAAACTGCTGTGAGAGGCTCAATAGTGACAAGATACACAGGTATTTATTAAAGTTTAAATCTTTCGACAGTTATACAACTAACATGTATAAAACGATGCCAAATTCAACGTTTTTTTTTTGTCAATTTGTGATTTTCAGTTCAGTTTTTATTTCGATGTCACTGGTATTGTTAGAGCTACTGAAATGCATAACAGAAATATTTTAATTTTATTTTTTTTATCAAATTTATTATAGCCTACTGTAATTTACCTCCTTTTGCGACTTATACTCACACAAAGCTGGGAATCACAATAATATAGTTACAAGTATGTTGATGTTTCATCCTTTTTCTTTAAAGACTGTATCACTTATTCCAAAATTTGATGTTGAAATTGTTATTTGTATATTGTGTAATTATTATTCCGGAGTATAACGTTGGGACTAGAATGAGAGTATGTAATATGATGTTGAATATTGATGTATTGTTATTTCTCCAGTTGAGGAAGTAAAAATGAAATTCAATGTCTTCTGAAAAATGTTATAATATTCAACAGAGACTTGAGAATTCATTGTATTTTCCTATGGGCTACAATACAGAGAATTATTAGTTATTTCGGCTTATGTATAGAAATAATTGTTAATAATGTGATAATTTATTAATAAAGAACGGAGTGTACGAGCATGATTTATACAAGAATTTGCCAAATGTTAAGCAGTTTAAAAGTTTATGTTTATTGCTCACATTTCTATATTAAACAGTTCTCTCATAGATATACTGATACTTCTATGGGTTCTCTACTAGTCTCTTTAAAGTTAAAAATTACTCTATTACTCCATTACTCTATTTCACCAAATCAAAACCATTTCCTTTGATGATCTTTCAAACATAGTACACTTTTATTGTCCTGCATTTCCCTATAAAATAGAGCTACAAAATATTTCTATGATCAATATTCTCTCTTTCAGAAAAAATAAAAGTCATCTTGTTGAGAAAAGTCATATTGGCCCAATACATATTTGAATCTCCTTTAGGCTAAGTGATAACTAGCTCATTTTATATCTCATATTCCAATTCCATTTATATTCATCAGATTAGAATATCATAAATGGCCTCACAAATATTTCTGTGTGAACCGACCCGATATAAATAATTTGAATATAATGCATCAAAAATTCAATTTCCAGGAAATTGCAATCAGATTGTTTAAGATTTGAAAACCGGATGAATGCCAATATTTGACAAATTGAAAGTAAATTATTGTTATATCATGTCTGTACCTCCTTCATAGATACCATTGTAATTAAGTAATTTTGTTGGATATACCTAACTATTAATATTTAACTTATTGATTGAATATATTGACTAATTTCTTGGAATCAGAACTGATGTTATGAATGTGATAAATTATAACTAATATATTAATATATAAACTGAATGAGTTTAAATTAACAACTGTAATATAAAACTTAGCGAAATATTATTATTGATAGATTTGGTTCACCTTAGTCATTTTTGCTACATTTTTATTATAAAAGCTAGTCTTGTACAGAATCATTAGTTTGGTTAATTTCTTTATTTTTATAAAAGGTTGATTCTTTGAGACTAAAGAAATAAAATTCTTTTCATCATCTAAAGTGTTCTTAATTTCCATGACCTTGTCAAATGTTTAGTAATTTATTAAATTGTATTCAAATCCCAGGAGCTATTCTTTCCCTATAATATGTCGTCCTTCTCATGCAGAAAAATAGCCGAGTTGAAATAGTTTTAATAATTCAATAATAGTTGAAATAATTTTCATCGCAAGCAGATAACTTGATAATGTTGGTTATCTCATTAATTTTCTAAGCAAGATGTCAAACAAAGGAGTTGGTGTGGATGTGTAAATGAATAATTTATCCTAATGAGATTACAGTTGTTTTTTATTCATCTCACCATCATGATAAACGAATCCATTGATCGAGTGAAGAACTTATCCTAATGAGAATACAGTTGTTTTTTATTCACCTTGTCATTGTGATGGAATCAATCCATTAATAGAGAGAAGATTAAATGGTGATATTATCATACTGCGTATCTTAATGAAGAGAATTGATACTTATTTGAAACTTGAGCTACCTTTTCATATATTTCCTTAGTTCGTTTCAAATTCTCCCTTCTAGTGTTCATTCTTATTTATAACTGCAGCAAGATTTTTTCAAGATCGTGATCAATTTTGTCAGTGGAATGTTGAAAACTCCAACAGTGATAGATAGATTGTGGCCTTTGCTTATGCTGAGTAAGCTATTTGGTTTGAGTTCATTTCCTATCAACAAAAGAAATGACGGAACCATAAGCTACAAAGTTCAATTAATGACATGTATTTGGAGTATCATAATCCACATTTTGTTGAGAGCTACAGAGCCGCTCACCAAAAATGATTTTAACTATGCATTTCAATTGCTTTTGATTACTCTAATTTACTGCTTGTGCTTTTCTACTGAACCCAAACTGATATTTGCAATTAATCAGCTTCTGAAATATGACATAAGAACAAATCAATTCAAATATTTCCAAAAAACAAAAAATTATGGCAGCAAGTGGATAATTATTTTAATTGCAATTAGATTGAGTTTTGGAGTTTTTCCTTCATCATATGAAATATTAAGATCAATTTTTGATTGGAATCAATTACTAAAGATTGCCTACCGCGAATTATATGTGTGTCCCTTTTATTCAGTACATTATACTTCCCTATTCCTTTTGAAAGATCTCAAAGATAGGTTCCAAAACCTTTCTTATGAATGGTACTCTCTTATTTTAAACCCTTCAAAATGTACACCATCAGAACTTGAGAATATTCGGATATTGTATTCAGAGTTGAAAGAGATAACAAAAATTATAAATTCGGTTTGCGATAAGAGATCTATGAATTTAGTAGTTTTTACTGCGTTACAAATATTTCTTTCGGCTTATGATTTGAGTGCTAATTATAAAGACTTGTCAACATACCAATATGCTGACGAGCTATCACATTCAACTTACATTATACTACTTGCTCTTGTCATACGAATTTCCAATGATTTAATTGGAATGGTAAGTTGGCCTACCATAAGTACTCTGAATAACTACTAGCTATACATACTGTACATGAGTTTGGAGTGCTCTGATATGGAAGTGTTTGCTTTCCTATATCTCTCAATTGATTGAAATAAGATGTCACAGTTCCATGCCAGATATAGGAAAGCTTTTTATAGATTTTTCCAATCTTACCCTGGGCACAAAAAGATTCTGTTGTGTCCTTGCGGCATATTGATGGATGTCATTTAGCTGAAGTATATACATTAATGTTCCTTCTCACAGATACTATGTAGGCACTGTTAGAAATAGATGTTACATAATGTCATCATTTTCTTCTCAATAAACAGTGGCTTGCAGTGGTCAAGCCATCCAGCCCTTGATACAACCCTAACAGCTCTCTTCTGTAATAACAATAGACTACTTACACTGGCAGAGTGTCCCCATAATATTGTACCATATGTAATGTGGCTTTGTAGAAATGCAAAATATGCCTGATGGACAAAGCCGTCAGGCAGACAATCTATCAGTTTCCTTAGTAAGAAAATAACCCTACTCAGCTTGATGCAAAGCTGCCCAATGTGAGCTTCCCAGGTGAGTTTCTCATCAAGCTAGAATCCCAAGAGCTTGACAGGGTTTGCTTTATTATTGTTTATTGGGTTCAGAATAAAATTTGGCTCCTGAGTCTTGTCATTATTCAGTACTAGCCTATTAGCACTAAACCAGTGGAATGCACTATTATAAAGTTTACAGCCAATTTGGCACACTGGAGGTTTTTATGACTAGTAAAAAGTGATGTGTCATCTGCAAACAATAGAACACCACTATTCAAAAAGTAATATAAATCATTGATTGAAATGAGAAACAGCAAAGGTTCCAAAACTGATCCCTGAGGGACTCCATGTTTCAAAGGTATAAGGCTAGACTGCTTACCGTTCCAGTCCACAACCTAAAACCAGTCACTGGTATGATTTTATTAGTTTAATAGCATTGTGCCCAAGGCCATACCTCTGAAGCTGTTTAAACAATATTTCATGTGAACCACAATCAGAGGCACGTGATTGAAATGATAAATCACACAGTAGAAGTGAAGTTGATTGTTTCCCTTAAAAAGCTTCAAGGATTATTGACTGTACAAAAGTTTGGACAGCAGATACAGTCGATTTTCCTCTCCTAAAACCAAATTGAGTGGGCAACAGAAGATTTTGCTGCTCAAGATATCCATAACGCTGAACAAATAATACAGTTTCAAATATCTTTGAAAATATTGGGATAATTGATATAATTCTATAATTACATAAGCTGTCCAGTGCACCCTTTTTATGGATAGGTACCGTTCTAGAAACCTTGAGTTTACTGGGAAAAACCCCATGAAGTATGCAGTCATTGATTAATTAAATAAGCACTGGGCACAATGTGAAAATAATCTGCTTGAGGAAAGTGACACTCATACCATAATAATATCTTTTGCATTCGATGAACTAAAACCATTCACTATATTTAAAATTTTGGAGGCTGTTGTAAGGTTCCACTCAAAATTATCTTCTACAATAGGAATTTTTTGGAGAGTAACAGCTACCTGATTAAATTACAAACGAAATTAAACCACTCCAGATTTCTCAATGAGTAGGCTACATAGTTGAGGCTATTTGCTGACATCCGCCATCTCCAACTCTGTAACGAAGCATTTGCGGAGCTATGTTCACGTGCACTTTTTTATTAATTTGTTGAGTACATCAAGCCCACGTAGAATTGGTAGCTCTATGCAAAACACTATATAGCACTCCGTGAAACATTTTTTTAATCCATTCATTTATTTCTTTTGTTTGGAAAAAAATATTATTTTCAATTTATTATTCTTATTCCTTATGACAATACCGTACATAATTCAATAAAATATAAAAAATAATTTGCACTGCAAAAAATATTTTTAAAAACATGCAATATAGTAAATAATTAGAATCTACTTCCCCAAAAGAGCAAGATCGATCTTGAAGAAGGCAAGTTACAGAAAGGTATAGAAAAAACAATAACTATATCCTTCTAAGAAACATTAAAGAAAAGACTTTACTAAATGAATATTAAAATATCCATCCAATATCCAGAAGTGCAATATCATTCCAAAATCATTGAATAGAAAAATATCATTCCAATGAGCGGTATTACCATAGCAAACTTCATAAAACTCGTCAAAAATTTATTTCAATAAACCTAATATTACTATGAATTAAATCAAAGTATATACTTAATTGATGAGAAATAATATTACTTTAAAAATGTATGGAATATAATAACATTATTTCATTTTAGCCACTATAACCTCCTCTAAAATGGGTATTTGAACAAATAATTATTGGTAAAATAGTAATGAATAAATATACATGTAAGTTACAGCATATGCCTCAAATTTATTATTTGAACTCGCGCTCGGCGGAGGGCTTCCCCCCCCCCTGAATCCTTCCAATGTCCTTTTGGATGAAAATTTTTGCCCTATATGGCCGCACTCCTTTTGGAAGCAATCACCTTCTAAGTCCAATGGTTTCTATGGCCGGATAACTTTCGCAGGAAATCAGTTTTTGGTAGAATTTACTTTGTGCTTGATAACATATTTGGTGATCAATATTTTGTGGAATATGTTCTATGATTGAACACCTTTGTGAAGATATTAAAGTTTTCTTTAGAAAATCATCTTCATGACATATCATTTTCTAAAAATAAAAAACATTTTTGTCAAGTCTTGGTAATAATGTTTGCAAACCTCAGAATTAATTGTTCACATTTCTGTGTCTTTCTGTGACATGCGAAAAAACTTATATTACTATAAATTTAGATTCCTATAAGACTGATGAAAATGGAAGTTGATAGCAATATTATTTTTTTTTTTTTAAGTAAAAGTTGGTTCTCATGAAAAATTATAATACAAGAAGCCGAGGAGATAATCATTTGGTGAGTCACAATGGTAGCTTATTCAAACAAAAACCCAGTTATATTGGTAGGAAACACTAACAACAAGCTACCGCAGTTTTTAAAGAGTCTTGGAAATATAGAAATATTTAAAAAACAATAATAATTATTTTTATGTTTCAATTATTGAAAAAATATTTATTTGATAAAGCTTTTTATAGTGTAAAAGAGTTCCTTTCACATAAAAATTAAGCCTAACCTCAACTAACTGATATAGTAATGGTAAATAGTGTAAGCCGAAGATTGTATAATAATTATTGTTGATCGGACTTGTCTTATACCTTAACTGGAGTCTCAAAGACGTAATCTACAAAAAAAAGGAATTAAAAATGCATTACTGGCTTTCAATGCAATTTATTGGGCGGCTAAATATATTTTGTTATACAAGTGCTGATATATATAAAAGTGCTAAATATATTTTTCCTACAACTGCTTGTAAAGTAGTTCTTTACGTACTGAAAACTAATTGTAAAATACCTCTTTACTGCTCAGCAAGCGATAAAATACTTTTCGTCATACTTGTAGGTTATGGACAGTTTACCAGTCAAGCAATCAATGTGGTAAACAGCTGTTTACAGAAATCAAAAAAGCTGTTGTAATTTGATGATTATTACCGTACACTGTGTGGTAAAAATCATCAAATGATTATTACCGCACTCTATGGGTGGTTGTGGCTACCACTTCACTGAAAAACCATTTGGTCGAAAGCTAGATCAGCTGATCTAGAACCATTATTGCCACATTTCACCTTGAGTTGGTGTGTTGAGGTTATGTTTGTATAACAATGATTTATAGTTTCTTATTTCAACTTATCTGCTATTTTAGACTTGTATGACGAAAAATATCGGACGTAACTCGTCCGGGAAGATGTTTACCATACTCGTATGATAATACCGCACTCGACTTCGTCTCGTGCGTTAACTTATCATACTCATATGTTAAACACCATTTCCCGCACTTGTAACGTAATATACTATTACGCTCACCAGCTGTTTTCTTTACGCTTCTGTTTTGATTTTGATGCCTTCTCATTGGTGGATCACAGATTCCGTGAAATTGACATAACCTCAACAATGGCGCATGCTAACCAAATCCGCGCACAGTCTGTGATGTTACAAACTACAAGCTTTTATTGTGTTGGAATCCAGAACTGCAGTTGTAGGAAAAGTATTGTATGTAATTCGCACGTGAAGCTTCTTTATTGCTCTCGCAAAATTACTGCACTCTGCTATGCATCGCGCAGTAAATGTTTTGGCTCGAGCAATAAAGTCGCGCTTCACGCTCTTAATACATAAATAACTATTGTTATACAAGTGCTGATGTTTGAGGGAATAGATTCAGTACATTCTAATTACTGACATCCAATTTGCATGGTCATTGATATTTCTGGATAAAATTGTTGAGAATTATAATATTAGAAAAAAAGCGAACTGTGCATTGGTATTACAAATTAAAGACTGGAGGTCATTTGAACATTTGATCATTTGAACAATCTATTCCAGGGATGACAGAATTTCTTCATGGGAGTACCTGATTACCGAATTTATATAGAGGTAGAGATCCTTTATTTAGATAGAGATCCTTTCTGATGAAAATTTTTGGGCAGAAATACTCTGTTTATTCATTTGTTATTTTACATATTGGAGGCCACATATGACGTAGCAATATATTTTTTACGTCATTACAGAATGCAAGTGTCAGTCATACCTCAACTTTTTGAAATAACAATAAAGATTCACCATAATTACAAAAAAGAATGATAAACGAAAAATTATGGTTGTGAAAAATGAGGCTAGAAATAATTAGCCTATTTCATAGAAAGTAAACATCATATTGACATGAAGTGAATATTCTCTAATGGAGGAAGGAAACAGCTTGTTGTAATGAGTGTGCAACAAAATGAATAAATTTAACCAAGCATGTACATTTTTTATGAATTTTATAAAAAACTCAACTTTTTTGAGATGACGTAATTATAGTCCCATAATCACTAAATAGGATGGAATATGTTTTTTTTTTTAGATTACGTCTTGGAGACTCCAGTTAAGGAGTATAAGACAAGTCAGATCAACAATATTATACACTAGATACCATAATTACTTCAATTAGTTGAGGTGAGGCTTAATTTTGATGTGAAAGGAACTCTTGTACACTATAAAAAGCTTCATCAACTAAATATTTCTTCAATTGTTTTTTAAATATTTCTATATTTTCAAGACTCTTCAAAAACTGCGGATGCTTGTTGTAGAATTTCCTACCAATATAACTCGGTTTTTGTTTGAATAAGCTACTATTGTGACTCACCAAGTGATAATCTCCTCGGCTTCTTGTATTATAATCATGTACATCAAGATTTTGGTTAATATCATTCGTTTTTACATATAGAGTAGCTTCATACACATATAAGCAGGGTACAGTTAGGAGACCAAGTCTCTTGAACAACGGCCTACATGAATCTAATCTATTTACTCTTTCTATACACCTAACCGCTTTCTTTTGGATCTTAAACACCCTATCAAGATTTTGTTTTGATGAATTACCCCATACTAAGATAGCATACCTAATATGTGACAGTAAGAGCCCATGGTAAGCTGTAAAAAGTAACTTTTTGTCATTCAATCTAGCGAGCTGTCAATCGTCTATCCAACATAACTCCTAGAAATGCAATTTTTTCTTCCTGGTCTAAATGATTATCGTTTACAAACACGTTTATAGCCCTATCTTCATTTAAATTATGTTTGTTTTTGAATTGAAGGTATTGGCATTTTTTACTATTTATAGTTAATTTCAACTGATTTAAAAATTGGACAATGGACTGCACACCTATATGGGCACTTATTTCTAAATTATCTAGAATGGAATTGCTGAAAATGAGTGATGTATCATCAGCAAATAAGAGGGCTCTACCACTAATTAATTCTTTAGGTAAACGGTTGACATATAACAAAAAAAGCAATGGACCTAGTATTGACCCCTGAGGCACTCCAGCTTGCACCTCTAATTTATTAGATTTATTCTTTACTATACTATTACCAACTACTGTAGTTAGTTCTACACATTGTTTTCTCCCAATAAGATATGATTCAAACCATTTCAGTTCAACCCCATTTACACCTACATTTTGCAGTATTTCCAATAAAGTTCTATGATTAACACAATCAAATGCCTTTGACAGATCTAAGAAGATTGCAGTAGCTTTATCACCTGAATCTATTATATCTATTAGTTTTTCAACTAGAGAAACTATGGCTGTCTTTGTTGATCTCCCTTTCTGGAAGCCATGCTGTTCATCACAGATAAAGTTAGCTTCTTGAAGGTGCAGAAGTAACCTATTTAGAACTACTCTTTCAAAAATGTTACTTATTACATTTTAAATACTAATAGGCCTATAGTTTTCTACCTTTCCTCTATCACCACTTTTGAAGATTGGCAAGATCTTCCCCTCTTTTAAATTATCTGGAGAACACCTTGTTCTAATGAATGATTGATCAGATGAATCAAAGGGTCTAACAATTGATCTTTACATTCGTTCAGAATTTTACTGGATTCATCCATTCCTACAGTTTTTTTATTATTTAAAATATCAATGATATTTGACAACTCGTCTTGGCATACTGGGTTGAATTTTAATTCGTTCTGAATCCCCTCAGTATTCCTCATGTCACTAATACCTGTATTAAGAGATTTTTGAAGATTCTTAGCAACCAGTTGATAATATCTGTTAAAGAAATTACAAATGTCTTCACTATCATCAATATATTTGTAATTTTCGTTAATTATTCTGGGGACACTAGTATATAAGCATCTACATGAGCTACTTGCCTATTTTTGTTTATTACATCCCACACTGCTGTGTTAAAGTACACACTATTATTCAAAATTTCAGCTGTTTTCTTACATTTCGCTCTTTTCACTTCTTTCGTATAGTTTTTCTTTGGAGCTTTGTAATTATCTTCACTTAACATATTTCTAGATAGTTTGAATTCATCATATGCATCTTTAACCCTATTTCTTTCTGCAAGGATATCATCAGTTATCCACTCTTCAATTTTGTCTAATTTGTTTTTTACAGGGACTTTTATAACTGGACAACTCATAGTAATATGAAACCTTAAAATATTAATGAAACTATCATATTTGTTATTCAAACTATTGCTATTGTAAACCCTACTCCAGTTTTCTTGTAGCAGATTCTGCTTCAAACAATCGATATTCCCCTGTTCACATTGTTGAATTTCTTTCATTACTCTACTCTTTTTAATTGATTTATGACCTTGCAACCCCACCTCTAAGAGTTGATAGTCATGATCAGATAGTTCCGAGCCGCCTAATCTTGTTTTGGAGTAATCTATATTAGTAAGGATGTTATCAATTATTGTTTGTGATGTTCTTGTGACTCTGGTATATTCATGAACTTTTATTTCCAAGTTATTCATGTATATAATATCCCTTAAATCTTCTGTCATTTTATTCTGTGTTGCAAAGTCTGTATTGAAATCTCCCGCTACAATAACGTTTGTAAAACGAGTAGTAGTAATCTCTAAAATCCTATTGAATAGTTCACAAAAATTGTTCCATTCCCCATTTGGTGACCTATAAATACCTAACACCGCTACTTCGAAATTATCGTTGATTTTTACTCTTAACCCAGAAACTTCTAAATCCATTTCCACAGCAAATTTCTCTACATATTCTAAATTAAATGTTTGCATATTCTTAGCATTTTTAGTGAAGATAGCTACTCCCCCACTTCGATGAGATGTCCTGCAATACGACGTTTTCAATGAGTAGTTTGGAATATTAAGTTGTGACAATTCATCTTCTTTTAAACCATGCTCTGTGAAAATAGCTATATCAGGAGCCTCTTCTTTAAAAAATACTTCGATTCTATCTATTTTGTTACGAATGTATTGAATATTCTGATGGAACACAGTGAGTACCGGTACTTCCCTATCATCCCTTATTACTTTACCGTTGCTTTTGCATATTGAAGTAGATTTACTTAATCTCTTAGAATCTTGAAAGCCTATCAGATTGCTACAAGAATTCCTTCCACCAATGCTATCCTGATTTTTTGATCGATTAACGTCTTTTAATACAATTGAAGATATGAATTTATCATCTGAAACTAGTTTCCCTTCCCGGTTTTGAGCCACTTTACTAAAAAAGGTTCGTTAGGTTATTGTTTAGGAGAATTATTGACAGTAGATTGCAAACGACTTTCAATCAGCTCTGCCAGCCTATTACAAAATATTACTTTGCCAGATTGATTTAGATGTAGACCATGATTAGTGAAGTTTTGTTTTTTCAGCCTCTCATTTAGAAAACAAATCCCCAACTGCTTAAAATTCTTATTTTTTAGGCTGTTGATTGTATTATGAATTTATTTATTTGTTGACTTAATGGCTTCATTTAGCTCTGGCCTATCAAACCTATACGGAATCGTACTTATTATTACATTAGTTATTTGGCTGAGTGGCACAATCTCTTTAATTTTTTCATTTATTTCAGGAAGATGTTTTAGATTAGGTTAATATATATTGTTTGAGCTATCCAGTACTATTAGAAAATCGTTTTTTCCAAAATCTTTAGTTTGTTCCTGTGCTGACTCTACGATTGCGTTTATAGAGCACTTGGTTTGAAAAAGCTCTGAACTTCATACTTATTTTTTAATCTTTTATTTAGTAGGTCACTAAAGTCTCGTCCATGACTGGATGTCAAGAGCAGTACTCTACCTTTCCTATCATTATTTGCCCTTACTTTAGTTTTGGTTGCTGTTTGCAAAACCTGACTATACGTTTTTGTTTGACCATTTCTATTAATTTTTTCCCCATTTGATTTAGGTTCTACTTTTTTTGTATTGATCATAGGTTCAGATCTTACATTAGCCAAGTTTATTTTTGATTTTAATATTTCGATTTCCTCTGACATAGACCTACATTGACTCATGAGATTTAGTATTTCAGTTTTATGGTCTTCCTGCTGCAATTTTATAATAACTTCCAGAGATTTTATGTGATCCACTAACCCTATTCGTTCTTCCTCAGAATTTTTTAGTGATGTTTCTAATTTTGTTTTCAAATCGGTGTGATCACTCAATAGTTTAGCAACCTTTTCTTCTACATCTACAGTAGCTTTAAGAGCTGTTGGATATTTTTTGTTAATAATTGCTGAGATCGCGTAGCTACCTGAGTTTTAGTTAAACAATTAGATTTAGATGCCTTGTTTGGACTCATTTTCCTAGCTAAAAATTGTTTTTAGTTGAATGTTTAATGAAATATTACTTAATTTATCACAATTGACAACTTGAGACTATTTAATTACAAGAAAATTTATCAATATTGGTGCACCTAACCTCGAAAATAGAATTTGACTTTTTATTAAGATACTTTAAATTATAATAGACAAATTAATAATGGAGATTATTAAGATATTATAAATACTAATAATAATAATAATAATAATAAACAAAAATACTACTTATCCGTTCGAATTAATATTCTATTCTTCAAAAATTCGCAGAGCCTGTTCTGAAAACGTATGCACAGCACCCTTTGCTGTGTGTCAGCATATCTTTGGCTGCTGTATATTGATTACAATTTTCGATAAAATATAGACCCCTACCACTAAAATGAAATTTATAGTTGTTGAGGTTTGCTGTCCATCATATGCAATTGAAATCAGATTTCAAGATAGCTCTCGGGTCTTCTTATTCATTTAATATTGATAAAGTTATCATTCATAAGAATAGCATATTTCTTTGAGAAAACGAAAATAATTTTTTATATTTCAATTGAGCATAATAATTAGTGATTACTGGCCTAAGTAAATGATAAGTATACAAATTTAATTAACATTGTTCTATAAATTTATTCATCATCAGACATGTGAAATATGATCTGATTTGAGTAATCATCAACAGCTGTCTGGAAAATAGAAGCGCAGCCTTGATGATGATACAGATTGACTTTTTGTGGCATGAAGTAGACTACACAAATTGAATATTAAAATAAGGGTTAGGTTTGTTATTGTTCAATTCTGCGATGGTGATTATCATTGAGTATAATGAATATGTTCCTCTGTGCAAGTACCCTTATTCTTGGGCGTGCGCTCTACTGTTCACAGAACTATACTAGCTATTGAAATAAAAAATTTGCCTTGAAATAAGGAAATCAGATTTGATTATAACTCAATAAAATACTCTACTGCATCTATTTTATTTATTGCAGAGTATGGATATTGTGGATTCTCTAATGATTACGTCTATAGCCAGACTTTCAATTGAATGCCAAGAGCAGGTAAATCTAAATAAAATATATCCAGCCTACTATTGATTCAGATTCAGATGACTTTATTTGTGCAAATTTACAGTGTACATGAATGATAACAGTATTATTAATATTAGCAACTTTCAGACCCCCAGTTCAAGTGACAATGTACAGTGATTTTAGAAAAGTGAACATAATGGTTGAATAGAAAAAGTAATAAATATATATTTCAAGGTATTGTACAGCAGAAATTATTGATGTGATTTGTAAAAAAGAATAAGAGCTTGGATCTGAGAGATGAATTACACAAAAAGGCGAAGTCTTGGCCTGATAGAGTATAATAGTTCATATTTAAATTATTACTTTCAGTTCATATTAATTAAAGTTGATATTTCTAAGCTTTTGGGTATCGTAGATATTTTTTTCTATTTTTATCATGATATTGTGAGGTATGTCAATAAATGATTATGGATCATGATTTTCCAAGTCAATGATTATCTAATATTAAAACTGACACTGTATTTCACTTTTATATAATGTACCGTATTACTCACATATATTGGAGATGCTTGAGATGCATTTCACTTCTGATTGGAAATGCATTTCTTTTCTAAAAAGAAGCTTTGTCAGCCTGCCGCCAGGGATCATGCTTTGTTGAGGTTCAGAAGTGAAATGCATTCCTCAAACATCTCCAATATACAGTAGCGTCACAGATTTCAATGATTATAAAAATAAAAGTGACTTTCTAAAATTGGTCAATTTGTATATTAGGGGCTATCATCAGCCAGTATTATAATTAACATTTTCAATAAAAAAAATTGAGAATGGTTATCAAATACAGCACTTTGAACTCTATAGAGAAATTTGAGAAATGATTGCTCTTGAATGGGCTAAATGAACTGTGAAGAACTTTAGATTCCAGCACTGTCATTTGTTTCAATAAAGAGCTGATCTGACACATAGGCCCGTTTGCACAGTATAAGTTTAACCTTTAGTTTAAACCAAATCTTAAAGTTCTGTGGTTTAAACTCTGGAATTATTTGAAATTCTTTTTCTTAGCCTGAGTTTAAACTGTGTCTGGAGTTTAAACTGTGGTCTAGTTTTGACTAGCCAAATGGGAGGTTTAAACCGAATACAGTTTAGCTTAACAATATCAGGTTATTATTTATGTTATGTTGTTGTACAGTGAACGATTATTGGTTATAATAAGGAATAGGAAGATAGGTTATAAGAAAGTATGGAAGAGTTTATTGAGATTCTCAATGAAATTGAAGATGAGGATTATGATATAATATTGTGACTGTAGTGCCAAAAGGAAGAAATATTAGATAAAGAATTAACCATTTCATGAAGACGAATTTTTTAAACGTTTTGCATAAGTTGGGCAGAGCACTCTGCCGTGGCTAGTTGTGTTTCAGAACGCTCTGTATTTATTCAGGTTTTTATATGGATTTTAAGCACTTTCAGGCTTGAAATAATGCATTTTGAAGTGCTAGTTTCCCTCTTTGTAGTGGTATTATTGAAATTGTGAATGATTTGGTTGAATAAGTTATAATTGTTCATTGAATGCATCTTATTTGTTGGGCATTGATGAACTGTTTGTGCGGTTGTGTGCCTGTTTGGTTCCGTATTATCACCCGGTTAGCCGGTGCTCATCTTTAGAGCTATAGATAGTTGATAGTTGCTATAGATCGGCTATAGATAGTTGAGGCTCGTTCACTCTTAATCAGCTGATGTGATAATATTGTTCGCTTATAATCCTTTTGTGTACTGTGATACTTTTATTTGTTATTACTTTGATCCGTGACTGATTCTTTTCTTCCCTTTTCCTTTTCATTCACATGAGCTTCCAAAGATCCCGCCTTGTTTGCTCTCTGGGCAACTCCTCTTCCTCTCTTTTTCCCGTATCCTAAAGATAGTTTTATCTAGTCATTGTTAAGTCAGCTGAATCTTCTAGTCATTCATGTTATTTTGATTTGTAAATGTTTATGACTTGTGTTGATTCTGCATGTGTTTGGAATGTATTTACTGTGTGTTTCACACAATAATATTTGCTCTGTATTTGTGTTACTTTGTCTGTGATTCATTGTTGATGTGATCTAATCTCAACCGTGAGTTCAGTTGAGTTGAAAAAAATAGACAGTGACACATTTAAGGATACAAGTTAAGTGACAATAAGAGAGTCAAGTAGAGTGTAACAGTGATAATAATAATAATAATAGTAATAAAAAATAGAAATAAAAATGGCGCCAAGTAAAGAAAAATGTAATACTGTACATGCAACAAACAGATATATGGTCGACAAGAGTCTCTACAATGTGGAAATTGTCCATTGAGACAGCATGTTGCATGTTTAGAAATTACCGACGAAGAATTAAACTTTTACAGGGACTCAGGCTTCATATGCCAAGCCTGTATGACTAAGTCAGTAATAATTAATGACAATACTCCAATTCGACCACTTCTATGTGGTCAATCATTGACTAGTCGGAATCCAAATTCTGAGTCCAATCATGGTGACAATGTCTTAGTAGACAATAATAAGCTTGAATTAATAATGATTATGCTTGGGAACTTGGAGGCTTCCTTTTCTCAGAAGATTCTATGCCTTGAAGAAAGCAATGCATCTCTTATCTCCAATTTGTCTTCGGAAGTGATAGCTTTGGGGCTGGAGCTGTCATCATTGGGTGAGAAGAATGAGAAATTGAGAGGTATTCTGCTCAATCGGATTCAAGCTAGATCCAAGGGTCCTGTAAAGCCAAATATCACTGAAGTCTCTGAGAAGGAGAGTGTTGAATCCAATGATGTTAAAGAAGCTGATTCTGTAATTTCTCCCATCATTGTTGAAACAGCTCTACAGGAGGAGAATGTTGTTGGTCCCAACCCTGCAGAATCTTGGAACCTAGTTGCTAAGAGGCCAAGAAAAAGAAACAAAGGAGGCCGCATCAACAACATCAGCAACAACAACAACAACAACAGCAGCAACAACAACAACAAAAATGACAACACTGAGCATGGAAACAACAATACAATGGAAATCAATGGGAAATCACAGCTAGCTGAAAGGAATAAAAATAGGAGACCTATTCAAGTTGGTTCAAGGAAGGGTACAAATATCACAACTAGAATGAGAAATAAGGCATTGTTTGCTAGCCGTTTTTCACCAGACACATCAGCTAGTGACATTGAAGATCTAAAGAGGCACAATATCT
The DNA here is from genome assembly GCA_948455865.1 of Conomelus anceps. Lineage (NCBI taxonomy): Eukaryota > Metazoa > Arthropoda > Insecta > Hemiptera > Delphacidae > Conomelus > Conomelus anceps. The sequence continues at coordinate 58,432,543 of OX418217.1, read as the reverse complement.
TCTGGTTTTGTATCCTGCACCAAGCTTTGTTCAAGATTTCCAGCTTCGTATAGCTCTTTTCATGTCCTGGTTTCTGAGAATGTCTACAAGGAGATATGTAAGCCAGATGCCTGGCCAGAGGGTGCAATTATCTCTCCTTTCTATGGTTCTCTCTCCTATACTCCATTGGAGAGCAATGAAAGAAACAGTAAGTCTGAAAGAATGAATGCAGTGGTTTCAATCGCAGTGGAGGGCTGTGATAATAAAACCAATTGATGAGAGACCTAGACATGTTTTACCAGAATGTCAGAGTCCTAAGAACTAAATCCATTGAATTTCTTGCTTCAGTTGCTGGTTGTGATTTTGATGTAGTTGCCTTAACAGAAACGTGGCTGGCTAATCATCACAGCAGCTCAAATTTCTTCCCTCCAAATTATAATGTGTTTAGAGCTGACAGACAGTATGAGGCAACAGGTCAAACAATAAGAGGTGGAGGTTCTCTACTAGCTGTGAAAGAGTTCATACCTGCAATTAGAAGGTTCGACCTTGAACTGATCCCTGAAGTTGTATGGATTGAGGTGAGGTCTCCTGGACAGCATCTGTTGGTTGCCTGCAGGCCCACCCAGAGGGGGGGGGGCAAGTGGGGCAAATGCCCAGGGGCCCGGGCTCCAGAGGGGCCCGGGCTCTGGGCTCTGTAAACGAACAACAGTCTATTTCAACATTTCTAAACATACACAGACACAGATCTGATTCGGTTGGCCTAGTTAGTTCTAATGATAGAATGTTTAATAAAGATAATGATTTAATAAAAGATAAAGATTCAGATAAAGATCTTATTAAAATTATTGAAGACATAGCAAACAAAAAAGATAGAAAAGTAATTATTTAAAAGTGAATTTCCCATTATTCCAGGCTCATTATTCCCATTTATAGGATAATCTCTTTTTCCTTCATTTCTATTGTTTCATGAGCATCAAGATATTCATGATTGTTTACTTCTTTCAACAAATTAATTTTGGAAAACGAGTGTCCAGAATCCAAAGCATGTTTGGCTATTGCCTGATTTTCTGGTTGGTTGTAGCCTACTTGAAATTTGAAACTTTGAAAATAGAGTTCTTTTAAACTGATATTTAATGTTTGGTTTGACCTACATATAATTTGTTGCAACATTCACATTTTATTTCATAGATTCCAGATTTTTCTTCGATTTTAATTTTATTTTTATGATTGCCAAGAATATGTTCAAGTGTGGATTTTGAATAAAAACTTATGTCGACATTAGCATGTTTTTTAAAATATGTTTTAGCAACTTTTACATGTGATCCATAATTCATAGATTTCCAGATTTCTTCTTTCTTCTAGTTTTGGAAAAATGTTGTTCTTAATAATTTAGAGATACGTTTTTTCTTCTTTAAATCATTTGGTCAATCAAATTTGGTTGAAACTCATTAAATTTTGCTATAATATGTTTTATTTTCTGAGTTTCCAATCAGGGGCGGATCCAGGCAGGCCAGGCGAGCCGGGCAACCGGCTAACATAACGTAGGTCGGGTCGGTCGGTTAGAACCGCGAGGCCCGGCCTATAAGCAAGCAAAGAGTAAAAGAGACATAGAAATCTGTTATATTGAAATTTCTCACTCCGAAATTATTGCGTCAGTGTGAAATACTTAAAGACGCCCACAAAAATGGGCCAGGCGAGTCAACGGGGCCCTGTGGTCAGGACCTAACCGAAAAACGCAGGTCGTTTAGAGGCGCAACCCCTTAAACCAGGTTTGTTATGCATAGCTTAAAATTCAAGACTAAATAATATTAGAAGGTGGTCTTTTTTTTAAAAGAAACGTAATGTAATGTATTGACTTTTGAGTATTGGCTATACTTTACAGTTTTGACCTGGCATATTTTATGACGAATCATGTCAACATTTTGCTTTTGGGCTTAGCTAACCATTTTCAACACGTTAAACATGAAAATATACACAGAAAACGCATTATTTTGTATAAAAAATTCAGCCAATGCATACTACCTCTATAATGCCAACTGGTCAATTTTTTAGGCTATTAATTTAGTTCATTGGAAACTACTATAATACACAAATAAGGTCGGTTTTATATGTTGATCACAACACAGCTAACTAGTTGAAAAAACGCCTCAAAAACGCATTTTTAACGTTAATTTTTTTCAAAAATTATGGGGGAGGAGCCCCAGACCACCGGTAAGTGTGGCCCCACCAAAGTCAATTGCCCAGGGCCCCGCAAAGCCTGGATCCACCACTGCTTTCAATGAATATCTTTGGAATGAAAGGTAAAATTAATCTGCCTTTAATTAAAAATCAGAACATAGTTATCCAATAAGAAGAGCACTTATCATGATGACCAGTCTTATTTATTTAACAATGTTATCATTATGTCAGTTGTGAAATGATAAAATTTTCTAACTTCATAAACAAATGTGGTTTGATTTTGATTCCATAAAAATGTAATAATACTTTATTCATAATGTCATACAAAATACAGGGTTGCATAGGCCCATATTGGAATTGGTGAAAGGGGCCCGAACTGAAGTTTGCCCAGGGGCCCGGAATTTCTCTGGGCGGGCCTGGTTGCCTGCCATTACATTCCTCCTACTTTCCAGTTAGAGTCATTCAAGTCATACTTAGATAGGTTGAGTGTCATGCTGGTTGGGCAGCCCATGGACTTGATAGTTTTAGGAGACTTCAATGCAGATGCGGTGCATTGGATGGATCATTCACTTGTGCCCAATGCTCATTGTCATGCTTTGCAAAGGGCTGAAGTCTTGTTGCAATTCATTGATGAAAACTGCCTGGACCAGTAATAATAATATAATAATTAAAAAATCTTTATTGGACTTTCTTACATACAGTATATACATAGTTTGAAAATACATACCGTAAATTTTTTACAGCTATGGCCTAGAGGCCGTCTGCCAGGAGTTGGCTTCTGAATAATACTGTCATACAATTTTTTTTCTCTTTTTTTCTTAAAGTATTTTTTTCTTGTGAAAACCTGTGAAATTCCAAAAGAAGAATAGAATTGAAAAATACAAACAAATTAAATATGAATTAAATCCTATCTTATCATTATCTTAAGTATTAAATTCCTCTATTAGCTGCGAGCGATATCTTCCAGCTATTCTCACATATTTTATCAATTTTTCCCAGCTCTCACCATTCAACCGTTCTAATACTTGTCGCTCTGTCAATTCCCGTTTACCCCAAATACCCCATCTAACTTCTGCTAAAATAGAACATCTCCCTATGAAATGAAATATATCTTCTTTCAATCTGTCATTACACATTGAACAAAGTAATTGGACTCCCTCTCTGCCCACTCTGCAGTTAAGGGGCAACAACGCCGCTCTCGTCTTGAGTATGATGGCTATTTCCGTTCTATTGAACTTCCCATTTATGTAGGCCCTGTTGCCCAAATCCTGCTTCAATTTTGCATAAATATCATGATACATAGCCCTACTCGCCCTCTCCCTACACTTCTCACGAAATTCCTTTATCATACAGTCAAGAAGTCGTTTATATTGAGCAGCTTGATTGGGGGAGTCCGGTCCCACAAGATGTCAAATTATCTTAAGATAGAAACTGCCTGGACCAGTATAATAGAAGTGCAAATGATGATCGTGTTCTGGACCTGGTACTCAGTAATCTAAAAGATGTAAGTGTTTCTCACTCTACTCCACAATTTGTAACTCCTGATGTGTACCATCCTCCTTTTTCGTTTAAAGTGAAAGGTCTCAGTTTAACATCAAAGTCTGCTTCTGCTGCAGGCTATTGTTTCAGGAAGGGTGACTATGGGAAACTGTATGATGAAATCAGAGACACTAACTGGAATGCTATCATGAATTATAGTGATCCTAGTGGTGCTGCAAAAGTGCTGACTGATGTAGTGAGAGGAGCAATGGATAATTGCATTCCAAAACGAACACCTGTACAAACACAATTTCCAAACTGGTTTTCACTTAGATTGATTCAGCTAATTAAAGCTAAGAAAAAAGCATTCAAGCTTTACAAGAGAAGTCGTCTCCCTAGTGATTACAGACAGTTCTCTGTCCTTCATGCCCAAGTGAAATGTCAACTGCGGCAGGATAGAATGTTGATGACTCATAATACAGAGCTGTTCTTGCAGTCTGAGTCAAGAAAGTTTTGGAGATATGTTAGGCAGAACCGAACTGAATCAAATAATTGTCCTTCTTCCATATCAGTTGATGGGACCATCATATCCAACCCACATGAAATCAGTGAGCATTTTGAGAATTACTTTTCCTCACTATATCAAAAACAAACATCTGCTGTAATTTACATTGTAATTTTGATATTGCCAGCACATCATCATTTGGAATTCCTGAAGTCAAGGAGGAATATGTACTTGAAGAGATCGACCTGTTGAACAGCCAGTCATCCCCTGGATCTGATCAAATATCTGTGTTCATTGTTAAGGGAATAAGTCACCTCATCTCTCCTGTACTTACTGCAATTATTAGGAGCAGCCTATTACTGGGAATTTTCCCTGAAGTGTGGAAGCATTCTGTGGTGATTCCAATCCCTAAGAAATCCAGATCCAAGGATATAAAGGATTTCCGACCAGTATCAGTATTAAATCCATTTCCCAAGGTAATGGAGAGGGTTGTTCACAAACATATTTTCAATAATGTGAAGAATAGAATAAATGATGGTCAGCATGGCTTTATGTCAGGAAAATCTACCACCTCAAACCTGGCTAACTTTCTATCATTTGTGGGACCCTGTGTGGAAAATCAAGAACAAGTGGATACCATTTATCTAGATTTAGAGAAGGCATTTGATAAAATGCCACATAGTGTCTTACTCAGTAAACTATCCATTATTGGATTCAATCAAATGCTTATCACCTGAATTGCTTCATATCTTGAAAATAGGACTTTTCATGTGAGATTCAGTGGAGGTACTTCCAAGAACTTTGTAGCAACATCAGGGGTTCCACAAGGATCTATTATTATTATTATTATTATTATTATTATTATTATGAAGGGACGGATTCAAAGATTCAAAGATCCTCACACGTCAACCGAAGCTTATTGTGTGTCCCTAGTACGTTAGTTGGGCAAACCAATATCTGTGCCCTTTACAAGATCCAGGAGTTTTTTCCCTATGCCAACGTCCCATTCATCACCTGGTTGTTTGCAGCCAAACGGAGCCCTTCTCCTTGCCCCGAGTCTCTCGCAATCCAGTATGATGTGCTTGGCAGTCTCTTCAGACTGATTGCAAAGCCTACACATCTGACTTTCATTTCTGAGTCCAATTGTGTGGAGATGTTTCCTGAAGTGGCCATGTCCAGTTATCAGAGCAATCAACTGCTTGAACTGACCTCTACCCAGCCTCACCAGCCAGTTGGTGAAGTAGGAGCTTGTGTCTGCTAGCAGCCTTTTGCTAGGTCAAATCCCTCTCTGAGGAGGAACTGGCAGAAAGCAGCCGAGGCTGCTTTACTGTGATGTAAATTGATCTGAAGGACCCTGGGCATTGTCCTTGACTGTTGATTCAAATCGAGGAACCTGCCCTGATGGGGTGGAACCTGATAGGTTTGAGGGCAAGGCAACTTCTGGAGTTACCTTGAGGTTTGGTTCTGGTTCGTATTTGGAAATTCATGTGATTCCCACGAGCAGCTAGGGAAGTGGAGTCAACCCGGACAGAGCCCCGCATGCCCGGGCAAGGCTACATACTGCAGGAGGTCGCCCGGTGTCCTGCAGGCACCGTTAGATAGAGGAAAGGGTGGAGGGAGGGGCTGGGATGAAGAGCAGGATAAAGGATAGGTTTCTAGGATAATGAGGTCAACGGACAGTTGCCCTTTTAGTCGCCTCTTACGACAAGCAGGGATACTGTGGGTGCAATTCTACTACCCCCACCCACTGGGGCTACAAGGATCTAACCTTGGCCCTTTACTATTCAATATATTCATGAACGATGTAGTCAGCAATCTGGAATGTGAGGCATTGTTGTATGCTGATGACCTCAAAATATTCAAGAAAATCAAGTCCAGAAATGATTCTTTGTCTTTACAGAATGATGTAGACAAAGTTTTTTGAATGGTCAAAGAGAAACTCAATGCCCATAAATGTGAATAAGACTTTTGTGATGACTTTCTCCAGAAAGACTAATGTCTCAAGATTTCAATACAAAGTTTCTGATGTCATTATACAGCATGTCAACAGCATAATGGATCTTGGAGTAACATTTGACAGTAAACTTCTTTTCAATGCTCATGTAAACATCACCCTATCAACAAAAATTGTTGGGGATTGGTTGGCCCTACAACTGTCTCCCACGGTTGGCCAACGGTATGTATTGGCCAACTTGCCTCCATTGGGCCACACCACCAATTGCCAACCAAGGCCCAACAGCTGAATACTTTGTTGGGCCAACTAACCACCAGCCTATGTTCGGCCAATGTACCCAGTTAACTGGCACTTCAGCCTTGTACACAATATATATATATTATACAGCATGCATGGACTTACAAATTACCATTGAGCTGCAACAAGCTAAGGAAAAATATATATTGTTTTTGTATTTCATAATTTAATATAATCAAGCTTAAGCCAATTTTGTACAAATAATATTGTAAAATATAGCCACATTTGTTTAAAAAAATTAATTAAATATATATATATAGTTTTTGAGATTATGTAAAATACTTATAAAAACTGCTTATTACCCTATGGAATGATTTTAATTTGAAAACTGAATGTACAAAAGGTTATATGTATACATTTGCTAACAAAAACCTTGACTGTAATTGGAATACCAATAAAAATTACAAATAGTCGTTTGACCAGACTAAAAAGATGTTTTTAACAAAAAAAGATTACTCTATACCTAGTTTTCTTCAAGGAACAAAATAAAACAAAAATATTTCAGAACTATTTTTAATAAATTTCAAACAAGGTCTTAATTTTACTACAAAATTGTTACTACTATCAAGTAGTATATATACATATTGCAATATGGAAAACACTTACATAATACTGTTTTATCAAGAAAACAAGGAACAGTATTTTAAATGACCATAGATCACAAACTTGTACCTTAATGGCTAGTTAATGGTGTTGTGCATAGTTCACAAATAACATGACATGTCTATAAATGTATCACATAAAACTAGTAAAAAATAAGGTTTGACAAAAAAAATTAATAGCCTAACTGAATCCTCCAAATTTTTGACAAAAATAATCGATTCCTAATAGTGATGATCAAAACCAGAAATTTGGTTTTCTTCTAAGACAAATCACTATTTCCTAGCCTTATTTTTGTGCTAGGTACATGTTACAAAATGGTATACATACATATGACGTCTTATCAATAAAACAAGGCAGAAGATGACACTTTTTTAGTATGTCAGCCGATGATAGAACTAGGGGTTTTTTGTTCCTTATCTTTACTTTGACAATGTCTAACAATGAACTTGATAATGGTAGTGTATAAAAATCACACTTGTCTTCAAAGGCATCACAATGTAGTTTGTAGGAAGACGCATTTTCAACCTTATCAATCGATCTTACAACAATTATTTCTTTGCTTTTAGTTATAAAACAAGAATCGGCCATTGAAGTATCATTTAAACACTCTTGCAAATAACACCTCCTTCTAAATAGATGGATTTGATTGTACCATCAGTATACAAGGTTTCTATTTTCTTGTCAACTGGATCATTAACAAAATCCACTTTTTCTAACAACCTGTTTGCCAACAGTTGCAAAGGTCTGTTTTGGGCACGCACCATTTTTTTAAGTTGCCCTAAGAGATTTTCAAAAGGGAAGGCTGAGAAATTATCTAAACTACCATAGTTGATAATATCATCTGAGATGTGCAAGAGATTGTGTATATTGTAAATTAACAATTCTTTGGAATATAAGGCTGGTATATATTTAAAAAAACTGTCAAGTAATTTGTTTGCATACTGTACCATTTCTACTTTTTGGCTTAGTTCACTGCACAATATATAAATGGCAGAGTGAAGAGTCAAGAAGTGACAGTAAAGAGACTTTGGCAGCACATTAACTAAGACTATTGGGCCCAAATAGAGCACAAAAGATCTAAATTCAGTGGCCTTCCAGTATTTAAACTCACTCAGAGGGCGAGGTCGACGAGAAAACTCTTTGGGATAGTAAGCTGAATTAATATTTCTTAACCTTTCAGACACTACCTCCACATAACGTGAACTTAATTTACATTTTTTAGGCCCTTTTTCCAACCAAACTCTGATAAGCCTTTTGACCACTCCCAAACAGACCAAATGCATGAAATCTAATGGCATTTGACTTATCAAGCCTATGCTCAAAACAGACAATGAACTATCTGATCTCTGATGTTCATCATACATTTGCTTATCAAATAATTCATCAGTTCTTAGATCTGCCTTCCTATCTTGATACTGCCAGGTGGTTCTTCCTAAGTACGTTCCTTCATGTACACACTTTTCACACCCATATAATGAATTATGACCCACAATGTTTTTCAAAAACGATCTGGCTGGAGCATCAGCAATGATACAACTTAATCTGCATTGTTGCTAGGGCAAGACAACAACTAGGCATAATCAGATGGATAGGTAGAGACTTTCGATACCCCACAACTGTTAGGTCTCTATTCACCTCCCTGGTTCGGAGTCACTTAGAATATGCATCAGTAATCTGGAATAGAGAGAGATTATGCACAACCAAAAAAATTGAATCCATTCAAAGAAGATTTGTGCACCTGATATTGAAGCGCCTTCAACCAGACTTACAGCAGCTTTCTTATAGCCAGTTTTGTCATGAAGTCAACCTAGAAACACTGGAATGGCGTAGAAAAAAATTTGATGCTGTATTTTTGCATCATTGCCTACATGGACGCCTAAAGGTTAGCAATCATGGAATTGGAATTATTGTACCAACACGGAACTTAAGGAATTACCATCAGTTCCATTCCTTTGTGAGAAGTTGTGTATCACCACTTGAAAGATGTATCACAATTAGCAACAGGTTAGCCAACAGAATTGATTTTTTTGAAGCTAGCAATTTGTTCAAAAGGAAGATGAAGTCTTTACAAGAAAACAGATGAAGAATGCATTGGACACTTTTGAAAAATCAAAATATACAATACATTACACTCTTGACAGTTGCAATACACAAGGCTGAAGCCGTTCTATTGCACATAAAATTGCCTAAGCATACTCGATCAGTCACTTGGCGCCATGTGGTGGAATGGGTTGGCTGTAAGGGGTGATGTGGAGAATAACTATTATTATTATTAAAGCAACTGCTAATATAGTTTTAAATCAAATAAGACACTCAATAAAAAATACAACAACTTGGAACAGTGCGCTTTCCCCTGAAGACATGTTTTTAATAACTCTCAGATACTTTGCTTCAGGAAGCTTTTTAATTAACGTGGGTGATCATAGTGGAATGCATGTGAGTACGGTTCATTGTGTAGAGCATAAAGTTTCTTGAGCAATAGCAAGCCTAGCTCTAAAATATATTCATCTTCCAAGTTCCGAAAATGAACTGCAAATTTAAAAAAAGGATTTTTTCAGTAAGGCTAAGCTTCCAAATTGTATTGGTGTCCTGGACTGCACTCATATAAGAATAAGTTTTCCTGAAGGTGAAAATGCAGACATTTCATATCAAAGCAACTTCGACAATCAATATTAACCTCAATATGTAATAAATCAGATCTGTGAGCATGGCATAAATTTATTCATGACAAACATATGGTTTTTTTGTAGTATCAACAAAGACATTTTATTGCCAACATGACACTAATCTATTTCAACTCTAGATTGGTAAAAGCACTGTGCAAACCAACTTGGGTTTGAACTTTTGGTTTAACTCAAACTCGATTAAGATAAACTATAGTTTAGCAATTTATACTGTGCAAACGGTCCTTAGTGTATAGCTAAAAAAAGTTTATTAGTTTAATAGAAGTAGAGTATAGAATGGGATATTATAAGATGAATTCAGTTTGAAAACCTTGACAAGAATAACAGGTCATTTTGACACGAATTGATGAAAATTTATATAATACTCAGTCAGTCATGGCCGCTCCAAAACTGAAAATTTCAGTTAAAACCAACTCCAAAAAATGTTTGGCGACATCAGCTGATTCCAGCAAACACTGTTTGCCGAGTATGTTTGGTTGGTCAAGACGCGGCTCAATGGGCTGGAGAACTTGCTTGCAAACAACTAATTTTGGAAAGGGAAACTCATTTGGGAAGCTTATCGTAGGGGAAGGTGGTAACGAAAAACGGCTGTTTTGATGATACTGAAGACATCTATCACTTGAAGTTCAAGTTTATCATTGCTCTGATACACAGATTTATTTTCCACAAAAAAGACATACCGTACTCATATATATATCAGGGCAATAGGATTAGTGTATCTATAGAGTAGATATATTTACCATATAAAAAACAGCTGTATGTATATATATATTAAAATATATTCAGTATATATATAAAGTATATATATTATAAATATATATATAAAATATATTCATATTTTGTCAGGGCAATGAAATTAGTATATCAGCTGATAGAGATTTATAGGAAATTCAATATTTCCTATGATACTAATATTTCCAATGATAGAAAACACTGAAAATAAGATTGGTAAACAATATGACTTTACTGAATTGATTACACAAACTGAATGAATATATTGGTAGTAACTATAAACAAACTAAAGTTGTTAATCACATGTGTGTCAACCAGCAGTAGCAGATGATTCGCCACATCACCCCCCTGGGCAGACGATGTGGCCATCCGAAATCTTGAAGCATACTTTTTTCGTCACACCATCTGGACCTGGAACGGGCTGGGAAGCCTGAGGTGAGTCGTCTTGAAGAATATATGCCGGCTTCACCCGGTCAATGGAAACCTTGTTGAGTTTACCATTAATCCTCAATGTGACAGTTTTATCATCTCTTTGCACAACCTCATGGGGGCCAGTGTAAGGTGGCTGAAGTGCCCTTAAGATTGGCCCTACTCTCAAAAAAACATGGCTGCATGTGGACAGTTCTTTGAACACAAACACCCCTGGTTGACCATGTCTTGTTGCTGGAATTGGGCATAATTGCGACATGAATTCTCTTAAGCTTGAAATAAAGCTGTCGGAAATGTCAAGATTATTGTTTTGTTGTTTTGAAGAGAGCAGCTCAAAGGGCAAATGAAGAGTCTCCCCATAGACTAACTCGGATGTAGTAGCCTTGATATCTTCCTTGAAAACAGATCGAATACCAAGAAGTACTAGAGGCAAGGCTTCAACCCAATCAACCTTAGCGTGAGCCATAATTGCGGCCTTTAGGTGCCGATGGAATTGCTCAATCATGCCGTTTGATGCAGGATGCCTACTTGTTGTACTTCTGAGTTGAATCCCAAACAGCTTGGCAAATGTGCTGAAGAGGTGGGAAGTGAACTGTGTCCCACGATCTGTAGTCACAGTTTCTGGGAAACCAAAATGAGATATCCAGCAATCCAAAAGAGCATGACAAACTGTCTCTGCAGTTATGTCAGATAGTGGGTAAACCTCCGGCCATCGAGTAAAGTGATCTGTGACTGTTAAGCAATATTTGAAAGATCATGCTGGAGGTAGTGGACCAATCAGATCGATGTGAATATGAGAAAATCTTTTTGTTGGTGTCACAAAATTTCCACAAGGAGCATGGACATGTTAAGTAATCTTTGATCGTTGACAACCATTACAAGCACGAGCCCAATCTTGACAGTTCTTGTTCATGTTTGGCCAAACAAATCGGTTGCTGACTAACTTGAGTGAAGCCTTAGGTCCGGGATGACTCAGGTTGTGGAGGCTGTCAAAGACTTGTCTTCTAAAAGGTTGTGTAATAAACGGTCGAGGTTTCCCTGTAGATACATCACAGAACACAGTAAGTGGTGATCCAGGAATGGGCACACATTCCAATGAAAGAGAAGAATTCTCTGGCATTATCTTCTGAAGTTCTTTATCAATTTCTTGAGATTTGACCAATAACTCATAATCAAGGGTTGCATTAACAGCTTCAATACGTGAAAGTGTATCAGCCACAACGTTTTGGGTGCCTTTGACATATTGTATATCCGTTGAAAACTCCGAGATGAATGATAATTGGTTGAGTTGAATTGGCAGGAGTTTTTCATGGTTCTGTTGAAAAACATAGACTAAAGGCTTGTGGTCTTTGTAGATAGTGAAAGGATGTCCTTCTAAGAGGTGGCGAAAATGCTGCACCACTGCATAAACGGCAAGTAGCTCATGATAGTACGCTGGCCAGCCACTTTCTTTCAAAGATAATTTTTTTGAAAAGAAAGCAAGAGGTTGCCATATGCTTTCAACCAGTTGTAAACATGCCCCAACCGAATGGTTAGAATCATCAGTAAACAAACCAAGTGGTGTACCAATCGGGGATGGACCAGAAGAGAAGCTGAAGAAATACAGTTTTTGCAGGTTTCAAATGCTACTTCGAGTTCAGGTGTCCAACCAATTGGTTGAGAGCCTTTTAAAAGTGGATTACTGATTGCACTATGTAGGGGAGCTTCATACTCAGAAGCATGTGGTATGAATCTCTGATAGAAATTGAGCATACCAAGAAAACGACGGAGCCCTTGAGTGGTTTTTGGTAAAGGATATTCTTGAATCACTTTTACATGGTCCTCAGGTGCTCGAATACCGGCAGCAGATATGGTATATCCAATAAAAGTGATCTCAGAGACCCCAAAGATGCATTTTAGTGGGTTGATGACTAGGCCATACTTTGCAAGACGTTTAAAAACACTTCGAAGGTGATCTTCATGTTCCTCTTTAGAGTGTGAGTAGATGAGAATGTCATCCATATAAACAAAGCAGAAATCCAATCCATGCAAAACTTCATCCATAAATCGTTGGAAGGTTTGTCCAGCATTCCGCAGACCAAATGTCATAAAAGGAAATTCAAAGAGGCCAAATGGAGTGATAATTGCAGTTTTACCGATATCCTCATCAGCGACTGGTATCTGCTGATAAGCCTTGACCAAATCAATTTTTGAAAATATTGTGCATCCATCGATAAAATAAGTAGCATCTTGTATATGGCATACTGGATAACGATCAGGAATTGTTCAAGCATTCAACTTGCAAAAATCGCCACAGGGACGCCAAGAAGAGTCACTTTTTGGTGCTAAGTGTAATAGAGATGACCAAGAACTCTCTGAAGGTCGAGTTGTTCCAGCTTTTAACATGTCATCAAATTCCTTGCGAGCAATTTTCAACTTTTCGGGGCATAACCGGCGAACTTTACTTGAAACTGGAGGTCCAGGGGTTGTTCGAATGTGATGGACAGTCTCATGTTTTATATCTCACGGTAAACCAAGCGGACATGTTACCCCTGGGAACTCGGAAAGGAGAGGAGAATAAGCAGAGGAATCCTGGATAGTTTTGATGCTGCTCTGTGACAGGCATTGAGGTAAACCTGGAGCTTTAAGTCCGGTGGAGGCGCATCAATGATATGTTTTGTGCGACAATCTGGTACAAGGTGGTAATGAGAAAGAAAATCCGAACCAATAATTGGTACGTCAACGTCAGCTACCACAAATCTCCATAAAAATTGCGTTGGAGTCCTAAGTCAAGACTCTGGGTTAGGAATCCATAAGTTTTGATTTTGCTTCCATTTGCGGGACTCAATTCGTAATTTACAGGAGAACACTTTTGTAATTGACGTTGAGGAAAAAAGCATAAGTCAGAGCCAGTATCAACTAGAAAATTAATTTTAGAATTTTTATCAGTGACAATAAGACGGCTGTTAGATGAGGAGCAACCAGATGCCGTCTTTACTGATTGCTTTGGTTGTTTCCCGACCAGCTGCATGGTTTGACGCATTTCTTAGCTTTTTCTTGATGATTATCATGGTACCAGCATAGGCCCTCCTTCTGGTTAGCCTTTTCATGTGTATTGGATTTGTCTCTATTTGTAGAGTTATGGCTGGAGCTGCGTGAACGAAAACGATATTGACGACAGTTTGGCGACTTGCTTTTGTAAGTCGGAAATTGCTTTTAGTAACTCACTCTCTGTACTTTTTCCATGAAACGCTGCATTAACTGAAAAAGTAGGTGTGCATGGTTTAATCTCAATGATCTTGTCAGCTAGTTCTGCTAGTTTATCAAGCGCCAACTCCAGTTGCGATGCGAGAATAATTTGAACATTCGGCGGGAGACAAGGAAGCCATAATTGACGCAAAAAATTGTCTTGTATGCCGGTCGCATTCGCGAGAGAGTGGAGATGACGAAGAAACTGTGACGGTTTGCGGTCGCCAAGTTCCTCCACATTGATGAGCTGTCGGACGCATTGCCCCTCGGATGTGGATAAACGGTCAATAATTTTGTCACGTAAGAACATGTATGGATTGAGCGGAGGAGGGTTTGTGATAACGTCCACAATTTCGGCTGCAGTGCGTTGATCCAATTGAGACACCACATGATGGAATTTGGTTATCTCGTTTACAATGTTGGACAGGGTGAACTGAGACTCAGCTTGAAGAAACCACAAACGAGGTTTGTCCAACCAAAATGGTGGTAATTTTACTGAAACCCGATGCACCTCGTGGTTTTGAATAGGCTGTTGTTGTGGTGGATGCTGGTCGGGTTGATTTGCTTGATGAAAGTTTTTTTTTTTTTTTTTTTTTTTTAGATTACGTCTTGGAGACTCCAGTTAAGGAGTATAAGACAAGTCAGATCAACAATATTATACACTAGATACCATAATTACTTCAATTAGTTGAGGTGAGGCTCTTAATTTTGATGTGAAAGGAACTCTTGTACACTATAAAAAGCTTTATCAACTAAATATTTCTTCAATTGTTTTTTAAATATTTCTATATTTTCAAGACTCTTCAAAAACTGCGGTAGCTTGTTGTAGAATTTCCTACCAATATAACTAGGTTTTTGTTTGAATAGGCTACTATTGTGACTCACCAAGTGATAATCTCCTCGGCTTCTTGTATTATAATCATGTACATCAAGATTTTGGTTAATATCATTCGTTTTTACATATAAAGTAGCTTCATACACATATAAGCAGGGTACAGTTAGGAGACCAAGTCTCTTGAACAACGGCCTACATGAATCTAATCTATTTACTCTTTCTATACACCTAACCGCTTTCTTTTGGATCTTAAACACCCTATCAAGATTTTGTTTTGATGAATTACCCCATACTAAGATAGCATACCTAATATGTGACAGTAAGAGCCCATGGTAAGCTGTAAAAAGTAACTTTTTGTCATTCAATCTAGCGAGCTGTCGCAGGACAAATACCCCAGATGAAATTTTACTACATATTTTCTCAATGTATGGAGTCCAGGTCAATCGTCTATCCAACATAACTCCTAGAAATGCAATTTTTTCTTCCTGGTCTAATTGATTATCGTTTACAAACACGTTTATAGCCCTATCTTCATTTAAATTATGTTTGTTTTTGAATTGAAGGTATTGGCATTTTTTACTATTTATAGTTAATTTCAACTGGTTTAAAAATTGGACAATGGACTGCACACCTATATGGGCACTTATTTCTAAATGATCTAGAATGGAATTGCTGAAAATGAGTGATGTATCATCAGCAAATAAGAGGGCTCTACCACTAATTAATTCTTTAGGTAAACGGTTGACATATAACAAAAAAAGCAATGGACCTAGTATTGACCCCTGAGGCACTCCAGCTTGCACCTCTAATTTATTAGATTTATTCTTTACTATACTATTACCAACTACTGTAGTTAGTTCTACACATTGTTTTCTCCCAATAAGATATGATTCAAACCATTTCAGTTCAACCCCATTTACACCTACATTTTGCAGTATTTCCAATAAAGTTCTATGATTAACACAATCAAATGCCTTTGACAGATCTAAGAAGATTGCAGTAGCTTTATCACCTGAATCTAATATATCTATTAGTTTTTCAACTAGAGAAACTATGGCTGTTTTTGTTGATCTCCCTTTCTGGAAGCCATGCTGTTCATCACAGATAAAGTTAGCTTCTTGAAGGTGCAGAAGTAACCTATTTAGAACTACTCTTTCAAAAATTTTACTTATTACATTTAAAATACTAATGGCCCTATAGTTTTCTACCTTTTCTCTATCACCACGTTTGAAGATTGGCAAGATCTTCCCCTCTTTTAAATTATCTGGAAAAACACCTTGTTCTAATGACTGATTGATCAGATGAATCAAAAAAGGGTCTAACAATTGATCTTTACATTCTTTCAGAATTTTACTGGATACCCCATCCATTCCTACAGTTTTTTTATTATTTAAGCTATCAATGATATTTGACAACTCGTCTTGGCATACTGGGTGGAATTTTAATTCGTTCTGAATCCCCTCAGTATTCCTCATGTTTGCATCACTAATACCTGTATTAAGAGATTTTTGAAGATCCTTAGCAACCAGTTGATAATATCTGTTAAAGAAGTTACAAATGTCTACACTATCATCAATATATTTGTTATTTTCGTTAATTATTCTGGGGACACTAGTATAAGCATCTACATGAGCTACTTGCCTATTTTTGTTTATTACATCCCACACTGCTGTGTTAAAGTACACACTATTATTCAAAATTTCAGCTGTTTTCTTACATTTCGCTCTTTTCACTTTTTTCATATAGTTTTTCTTTAGAGCTTTGTAATTATCTTCACTTAACATATTTCTAGATAGTTTGAATTCATCATATGCATCTTTAACCCTATTTCTTTCTGCAAGGATATCATCAGTTATCCACTCTTCAATCTTGTCTAATTTGTTCTTTACAGGGACTTTTTTAACTGGACTACTCATAGTAATATGAAACCTTAAAATATTAATGAAACTATCATATTTGTCATTTAAACTATTGCTATTGTAAACCCTACTCCAGTTTTCTTGTAGCAGATTCTGCTTCAAACAATCGATATTCCCCTGTTCACATTGTTGAATTTCTTTCATTACTCTACTCTTTTTAATTGATTTATGACCTTGCAAGTTAGCTATCTGAAGCTGCAACTGTGCATTCTGCTCCCACAGATCAGCAATTTGTTCTTCCATAGTACTCAATTACTTACGTGAATTTGGTGAATTATCTGTAAAAATGTTTGCTTTTATATCACGTCGGGGTCACCAATATAGGAAATTCAATTAAAATAAGGTAATTATTGAGTATCCGAACTTTTCGATTTTTCCAACAATTTTTTTTTGTGACATCTACACACCCCATGAAGCAATAATCCGTTGAAATTTTTTGGGGGTCGCGTCTTTTTCACACAAAAATTTAAATTTTCGAAAAAAAAATTTTTGATGAAAATTTTATTTTTCATTGAAAAAATTCATAATTTGCAAACATATTATGAACTCCAAACCATAAAACGATATAAATCAAATTAATAATCACATATCTGAAGAAAACTAAGCTTACTAACCTTTCAATACTTAGGGGGATACAACTCCGCAGCCGCTTTAAAAAAATAATGTACACGCTCCTCCCGCTGTTATCGGCGCTTAAACTGAAACTCAGCAAGGTAGCCGGCGAAATGCGCTTTTTTGACTCCAAACCTTGGAATCGTACAGTGCACTTCGCGCCAACTCCTCTCAACCGTATTTGTGTGAGCTTGGGTAACTGAGTCCACAAAGCAAAATGCTGAATACCAGTCAACCACTGTTGTTGTCGAAATTTGAGAGCGAAATTTAAGATTTCACTTACTGACAACTAATTCAGCACCACACTTCAAACACACTGTAATCTCTTTAAAAATACCATGCCTGAATAAAAATTCGATCACCTCCTTTTCGCTAAGGAGTACAGATTCTAAAAATTTGAGGCTGCACTCTGTATCACACATTTCACGTAATGAATAAATTAAAACAATCAGCTATTGCCAAAAATATTTTCCATGTGATCTAACAATAATTGTCGATCTGACCAAACACAAAATTATAGCATTTCAAAGAAAACATATGTTTTCAAACTATTATATTTTTAGATTGATTGGTTACTTGACCGACCTTTCCGTTGCTCAGCTCTAGATGATTCCACCTGACCAAACCTAACCTAACCTTGCCTAGACTGGCAGTGTTACAGTGTGATGGAAGTATTCATACGCGGAAGAAAAATAGTTCCATCAGAAAACTCTAATTTAAATGCCAAATAAGCGTTGCCCCCGCAAAATATCAGTGTATTATTACTTACTAGTGTGTTTTGAGTGTGTGGGGAAAAAATTGTTGAAGAATTCGAAAAGTTCGGATACTCAATAAATACCTCAATATTTCCTATGATACTAATATTTCCAATGATAGAAAACACTGAAAATAAGATTGGTAAACAATATGACTTTACTGAATTGATTACACAAACTGAATGAATATATTGGTAGTAACTATAAACAAACTAAAGTTGTTAATCACATGTGTGTCAACCATCAGTAGCAGATGATTCGCCACAGATTCTATAAAAAGCTGATGATAACTCAAAATATATTTTGAAATCTATTGAGAATTCCATATGGTGAACACAACTATTTAATATAATTGTATTATCTATATATATATATATATATATATATAAAAATGAATGTCTGTCTGTATGTATATGTCTATATAGGCTTCAAAACTACTTGACAGATCGGCATGAAACTTTGGGAATATGTTGTGTGAATATTGGGGATGGTTTCTGACCATAAATTTTAATAGGGGAGCTGATAATTATTATTAATAAATTAATAAATTTTATAGACCTAACCTACTGAACTTGCCGGCCAAACAGCTTAAAGGAACAGCTGATAGAAGTCAACAGTTTTTAATCATATGGCAGGCCCCTTAGCGGCGTTATTTACGCTGTCTTTGAACAGCAAAATACTTTGCACTTTGCATGTAGGCTACCGTACAGTCGGAGCCTTGCAATATGTAGGTAACATACGACTGGGTATGATGCAGTGGCGTAGCCAGGGGGGGGGCCATGGGGCCCGGGCCCCCCCCGAAATTTCAGAAATAAAAAATTCTCAAATAACTAATAGATAAGGACTTATTAAAGTCGAAGGGTTCTATCTGTTTTGTTGTATTATAACGAACAGATTACAGAAACCCTGGTTGTGTAATAGAATATAGCTACAGTTATAGTCAGATTAATGCATTTTTCAAATTTTTCCTCAACATTTACTCATATAGAAACTTGTTAGGTGCTCAAATGGATAATTTTTATTTAAAATGAGCTACGAAATCGAATAAAACATGTTAGAAAACTGTGACTACCATAATTATTTATTCATTACATTAAATAAAATGCAATTTTCAAATTTGAAGTGGATTAACGTTGTTAATTATTAATAAATCACCTTTTTGAATAAACTCATCTTGTAGAAAATTTAGTTTTGAAGTTAAAATTCAGTATAACCCACTAGCCTGAACGCACCCAAAGTTCATAAAATCGGGATTTTACAAATGAAAACACACAAATAAATGCAAGTTCTATGCAAGCGTGTAAAATCGGTGTGCTATGATAAAAAAAAATCCGATTTCATGAACTTTGGGTTGGGTGCGTTTTAGGCTAATGACATAAATTATAGGAAACTTATAATAATTAGTATTAATTTTGAGATTCAGTACATAAGTTAAGTATGATTAGTTTCCAATTCAAGGGTTTTAACTCAAAATAGTCACAGATATCGGTATATCAAACTTTATCATTTCAAACCTGGCCACCTAGGTTCTTGGGTAGTAATTTTTCAAAACTTTCTTTTGAACTTTAGAGCCTAACAAGTTGTCTAGATTAGCTTTTCACACCACTAAATTTAAAAAAAATCCGGACCCTCCTATACCCCAGACTTGGTGAGCCCCCCCCCCCCCCACGGAAATTTGATCCTGGCTAAGCCACTGCCCACACCCCCCCTTGGTGAGCCCCCCCCCGAAATCTAATCCTGGCTACGCCACTGTATGATGAAATGTAATTATGCCAGGTTGATGACATCATTCTGTTAACCAATGCAGCTAGAAATTTAAAATGCAGCCTCAGCGGGAGGTGGCGAATAATAAAATAAAAAACCTAGCTTCTACCCTTATATAGTCGTAGGAGGTTTAAATTTGGAATGTTTCTTCATTCAGAGGTGGTGATTAAGAAAACAACAAAGCCTCTATGATCAGCTGGAACTAACTTCTTTCCTAATTTGAAATGTAACATCAGCGGGAGGTGGCAAATAATAAAATCAAGGAGATTTTTTATGAGATCGCAGCAACGCGCGTCGGGCCAGCTAGTATTATAATATAGGTGAAAACGAGGTAATAAGTAATAGAACGAATCACGATCGGTCTAGATTGAATACACTTTGAAATGTGATGATCATTGCCAGTTTTTCAACAGTGATTATTCAAAAGTGTTTCAGTTTACAATTTCACAATTTGTTATTCATAGTTTTTTCAGTTACTTTTTCAATGATACTTTTAGTTCAGTTTACGGTGACTAACGAGATGGCGAGTCTACGGAAAAAAGAATAGAAAATCGGTAAATGGTGATTATAAAGAACTGGAATCATGTATTGTCAGATACGATTTTAATACTTTTGGTGGTAATCATTAAGATTCATTTTTCCAATTTCATATTGGGACAAATAGACTGCTTTTTAAACACTCGCCATCTCGTTAGTCACTCTTTACAGTCTTTATTTGGATTTTTATTTTAATTTATTGGCAAAGCCTATCGTTAAAAGGTGTTTTTCTTGAGCGCGAGGTCTTGTTCACAGAACTAGTTTATCATTATCGATAGCAACACATGAGTGTCTCTCCACCAATTAGTCATGAGCTTATCATTGGCCTTATCATTATGGATAAAAGGCAATATATATGTTCATGTACTTGAAATTCAATCTTTACTACTTCTCTTTAACAAACCAATCCATATTTTCACATTGAAAGTGATGAGACGTTTATGGTGTCGGTATCACGTTTGAGAAATTTATTTGGATTATATTGCACCTTTTTTGTTGCGAAAGAATTTGACTTATAATATCAAACAAAAGACGTTATGGGTTTTACAATTATTGATTCCAGTTTTAACTGAAAATTTCAGGTTCGCTTTATGTACGAATGTGTGAGGACGGGTCCTCTCACTATAACTATCTGTGGTTGCCCAGTGAGCTCACGAGTTTGGCCAGTTGTAAGTGAACTCTTTCCACTTAATTCAAACTTAGCTAAAATATTACTGAATATTAATTCAGTTACATCTTCATGCTAGAGGGTGCCTACCGTATCTGAATTTGGTTCCAGTAGCCTACTAGAACAAGATAATATAATATGCACTAGCTGTACCCTAAACCTTGTTTTTATAGTGAGATGATCCTGATAATTATTATTATTATTATAACGAATTTAATTGAGTTCTTGTACCACATGTATTTTTTATTTCTATTAGGAAAAAATTAATCAACTTGACTGATCACTGTTGTTGACCTGGAGGTGGACAAAGATTAAAAGCTCAATCCTATTATTAATTTTATTGTTCTCATTTCATATTTGCCAAATTGCCTGTGAATTATCAAGCCAAATTTTTCAAACAATTCTGATAATCGTTACAATTATAAGCAGTTGTATTAATAATTATAAGAAAACAAGGCTTCAGTTCTCATTCTATTTTTCAGGTTTTGATGGAAGAAATCAATATATGGATTGCGGTAGTTCAACTAGAACAGGAGCTGAAAAGAATATCAACTAGAACAAGAATTCAGATATTTGATTGGGTTATATGGAATAATTCACAAATTAATTCAACGTATCCCACTATCCACATTAGTGGATAAATCTTCTCTTAAATCTTATCTTCTACTGTATTTCACGCCATAAAATGCGTGAGAAAGCTGTGAGAAATTGTTGTGTTGCCAGATATGGAACTATGCCATCAGCTGATAGGAGAGAGCCAACATTAATGTATAATAATGAACAACCGCGCCGTGTTGCCTAGTCTATACAGGTTTTACAGTCAGTTGGTTTGTCACCGCAGAAAGTTGTTTTTTGCAACACGGCAAACAACCTAATTTTATGGCGTGGAGTATAACTAACTACTAGTGTGAAAATATCCGAGCTTACTTGTCAGAAATGCTGCATTTAGTATTATTAGTTCGATAATTTTAAATAATTATTATTCGAGGAATCGTAAACAAGCATGCATCTCTGCATAAAACCATGTTTATCTAGTTAGAAGTGGTTTAACTTCGTCTATTATCAACACACTGGTAATTTTTCCTATCAAATTTGCAGCCAATCCAGTTCTGAAAATGAAATGTGAAATAACACCAAAAAATAAGAAAATCGTGCTTCATTTAAGCAAATCCCACTCATTTTACATGGTAGCCTCCAACTTGCTATTCTCGAGTATTTTGATCCAACATCCAACAAACCCCTATTTTATGAACTTCGGCTGTGTTATTTCGTTGATTATTTCACAACAAATCCGTCGATTCTAAATCGTATACAGTAAAATTTATAAAACAAATTTGTCACTAAAAATATGATCAAAGTGAACGCACCTTCAAGCGGAAGTCAACAATATTATGACATATGCATTATTATGACACAATAATTTGGGAATGCATCCTGCTGTTGGTATTATAATCCACAATAATTCAATATGGTGAACAGACATTTCTGTACAAACCAAAGACACACATGCGATTGGACCAAAATGTAACAGCAATTCCAACATTAATAAATTACTTTCAAATGTGTGATATCACTTTAATTTCTTCAATGAACCGTTGTTTTCAAGTTGGATTAAAAACAAGAGCCAAATCTAGTAAAGCAATTTTATTTCAGTTGAAAACTATTCAGATAATTATATACCGTAATAATATCTATCACATTATGAATTGAGCACCACCATACAAATAAAACAAGGAATATTGAAGTTAGTAGCTGTTTAGGTAGGTAGGAGTTATTTATAGAGTCATGTCTTCGACATGTGTTGATGCATGCAGCCATATGTTTTCACAAGTCAGCGGCATTTCTGGAAAATAAGAAAACGTGATAGATTTATGTATTTTGTAGTTTTTAAGCTTAAATCTAATGTTGCTTGGATGTTAGGAGTCGATAAGTACGTTAACAATACCAATAATAGTTGTTTATAAACTTAAACAATTAAGTTTGTTTTGATCATAGAAATGCAACTAAAACACAATTTTCCTTGGATATTAGACTAAGAGTGGAATATCATTTGTAAAATATTTATTTATAGAGTAAATGTCATTACGAAAGCTCCGTGCATCCGATGATCTTTTAGAGAATCATCAACAATCCCACTATAAAGACCATTTGAGAACTATTTGAGTGATAGATACTTTTTGGTTAAGTTAGGGGACAATTACAGTGAATTACATAAAACTGATAATTTTGGTGTCCCTCAGGGAAGTATTTTGGGTCCTGTACTATACAATATCTATGTAAACTCTATTTCTAATGTAATCAGACATGGAGAAGTATTAATGTATGCTGATGATACAGTCTTAATAGTTGGCCACAAGGATCTCAGTGTTGCTGAGCAATTAGTACAGTCAGATTATAATAGTATTCTTAGATGGTCACATGACAGAAATTTAGTAATAAATAGAAATAAAACTGTATTGATGCATTTCAAATTCTCCTCACTCCAAAGTAGTCCCGAAGGTATATAGCCATGATTGTCATTGTTTTAATGCAAATTCTTTGCAAACTTGTAGATGTCCATCTCTAGCTCTGATGAATAACACCCGTTACTTAGGAGTAATGATTGATAGCAGCCTGAGGTGGCATTCCCATATCGATCATGTATCTAAGAAACTTCAAGCGTTAAACGAAAAAATATTCTATTTCCATAAAAATATTCCAACCGATTGTTTGTACTTGATTTATAAATCTCTTGTAGAATCAATAATAAGATATGGAATTGAATCATGGGGATGTGCAGCCAATTATTTATTAAACAGAGTGGAGCGTATACAACTAAGAACACTGAAATGCATCATGACTAGAATGCCTCCTCTGAATTTAAATGGCTCTCATAGTTTACAAATATTTTATCAAACACTAACACCAAAGAATTTTTACATATACAAAATTATACTATTCTTTAAAGATAATTTCCAGTATAGATTTCTAGCTCCTCCTGCACCTTATAATTTAAGATCACCTATGATTTATATCAGGTTCCGAGATTTAATAATGTCTACGGAAAAATACCCCTCCTTTATATACTTCCTTCCTTATTCCTTATTGTATGAACATACGGGATTATTCAAAGATGGATATTATTATGTAAATAATCAATAGAAACAATATTACATGATAATTCCAGATCTATATAAAAGTTAAATCTTAATATTTGAAACATAAACATAGCCTACTTCAATTTCTTTAAACAGTTTTGCTGGTTAAATCTTCCTTATATCACTGCCGCCAGCCCGAACGACTATAAATATTTATTTTTAAGTTACAGCATTACTTTCCTTTTTCCTCTTCATTTCTTATCCTATTTCTTCCTATTGTAGTTTTTTTCTTACTTTCTCAGTTCTGTGTTAACACTGTTTGTTTTTTACTTTACTTTTATCACTACATTCTTTTGTAATGTATGTCTTCATAAACTAATCTCTATTTTTTCTTTATAATATTAGAATAAGTGAATTTGTTTCTTTGTTGGAATAATTGTGAAGATTGGCACCTGCTGAAAAACCTACGGGTTTAGCAGGACCCTACAACGTTTGTAAATTTTGAAAATAAATTTGTTTGATTGATTATAATCGAACAATTATAATTTAGCATTGCATATTCAGATTGTACAAATAAAACATTGAGGTATCTACCACAATACATAAAATACAAAATATCACTGCTATTTTTGAAATTCGATTCTCATGATTCACAATTTACAACAATCATTCGGAGATTTCTATACAGCCATCATCCTGCAATTGCTATGCTTTCAGGAGTAATTCCAAACCACGCATGTTAAGGCATCCGTGGTGGCATAGTCGGTAGGAGCGTTGTCTTTGATAAGACTGGCTAGCTACTACTGTGGAAACGAGTTCAATTATTCTCGATATTTTGTGTAATCATTCACATACCCACGCACAAGTCTCAGACTCATGTGGGCGTCATCAAACTAAAAAAATATGCGTTTCTAGACGATTAATAGAAGAAAACTTCATTTAGGAGGAGGAAATTCATGATACTATAATACTGATACAATTTTGTATAATAATTTAGCCATTGATGAATTTTTTCAACCATCATATTAAATTGACCACAAATGAATCGACCGCATAGCGCAACTCTATCATGAACTATTCCAACTGAACTATTAAATGTAATGACTCCATATCGCAGTAAAAATATTAGAAAAATTCTACCAGAGAAATATCAAATTTTTTTAATATTTAAAGTTTAAATATTAAACTAAGCCCTTAGTTATGGTTGATGAATTTATTGTTAATTGATAATATCATAATATAACAAATGAGTGTGTGTGAGAAATTATTGAAATAGTGACAATTCTTACTCAAATCGAACCAGTCTTCTTTTATTCCAGAATCCTTCCTTGCTGATT
This sequence comes from Conomelus anceps, assembly GCA_948455865.1. Lineage (NCBI taxonomy): Eukaryota > Metazoa > Arthropoda > Insecta > Hemiptera > Delphacidae > Conomelus > Conomelus anceps. The sequence goes on along the minus strand of OX418217.1, from coordinate 58,406,972 downwards.
TCAGAGCATTTCTTATTGCAGGAACCACACCAAAACTCATATTTAGAGGTGGCTCACCCGTGGCTGAAAAAATGCATGACATAATTTTCATTAAAAGCTTTAGAATATTAACATCAGTGGATCTAGAGTCTAGTGCTACACCATCAATCAATGAGATATATGTAAAAGTTAAAGCTGAAATTTATTTCATTATAATTATAAATAATATCGGGTATGAGTGGTTTTAGGTCACATAAATAACTTCAGAGCCTCTGACGTGACTCAACGACTGTTTTCAGGCAGTCGGGACTGTCAAGCTCAACGTGTCACCCAAAGGACGATTGATGTCCGAGGAAAAGTCGTTCGGTCAGAACTGTAATTATCATGACATTTTTGCTAAGTTAATCAATAGAAAAGTAATAATAGTTTTATGTGGTTGATGAAAAGGATACAAATACTTGAATTTGAAGCCATTGAACAGAGGCAATAATAAAGTAATAGTAAAATACTCCTGGAAAATATTATTTCATAGATACGTTATTCTTACATAGATTCATTCTTTTTTAGTACCTTTTGAGCGAAGAACTCCAACAGGATTTTCAGAGTTTTTTATGAGAGTGACATGAAGATTTGCTGGAATATCTTTAGCACCAGGAGGTTTGTAGTACTGTAACCAAAATTAAGGTTTATTAGTAAATATGGAATTTAAATGATTTTTTCTGAAGGTTTATGAGCAGTCTATCTGATTAATGGTGGATAGGCTGGAGTGGTATTGCCCAAATAGATAGATATCAACTGTATTTTATTGAATATGCACTTTACAATAATAAAGTACTGTGGGCAAAGTTGAGGCAAAACAATAGCCCCCTCTTCCACTTAACCCACAGTATTTGAAAAAACTCTTTATTAAAAAAAAATATTTAAATAAAATATGAAAGTGAAAATATAAGTAAAATAACTTGAAATAAATCTGAAAAAGAGAAAAATTAGCATTACACACATACACACGCAAACTCACGCACAATATCTAATTCCTTACACTCAAAAATCTATGACAGGCCAAGTCCACCACCTCTAATCCACGTCATGACAGCCGCCCTGAACCGGCGCACCCGCCAATGTGGCTCTTGTTATGTATTAATATTAGAAATAAATTGTATTGAGTTGATCATTAAACCTTTATTTGCTAAGATTAATAATAAACTGAAAAATCATAAACAAGGTAGTAACCACGGGTAATAGAAGAGAATGGTAGGGTCCACGCACATGTCCCCCTCCGCTCCGCCTAGCACCAGCACACACATCTAGACATAGAACCCAGTCAATTTAGTTTCAGTTTTCGTTCAATAAGTCAAGTAACGTTAAAATGTTTCATAAGAAGGTTGTAGCACGAATATTTCCGAACATGAAAATACAATAACTTACTTGATTATAATAATATTTAAGGAAATAATCGGGCTCAACAGAAGTCGGTTCACGATGCATGACTTAGCATTGTATAATCTCTGCAGAAAACTCATGGAAGCTGATAAGGGTTTTCATCACGTTATATCCTTTGTTGAGATTTTCTCCATAGTAATCTCTGCAGAAACACTGGTAAACTGGCTCTATTTATTAGTTCAGACGACAGCGATAAGCAGCAGTGAGCACCAATTACATCATCGGCTCGCTAGTCTAATGCGCATCCACCTCATAGACCCTACCGTACTATTCTATTGCTGCGTGTGGTAGTAACTAGGTGGTCATCTGTATTTTATCAGCTGAGACATATCACCTCTAAAGACAATATGTTCCACAATCTACAAGCTGTCACCTGAAATGATTTATTAAACATCACTGCTCTTTGAAGAGAACCGTGTCTTGTCTTATCCCAGCCAACATCACTCAACAATTGGAATCCTGCCACCAAGTAGAGTGGAGTTTTGTACTCATCATTTCAAACAGGAAGCCCCATTGAGTTGAGTCATTGTAAGTACAGAGTAACATGTTTATCATGGTACAAGTCAAAGATGAAGCGTACACAGTAATTTTGTGCATGCTGCAACTTCTATCTGTTGTACAGTCTTGTCAATTGTAACCAGATCACAATATAAAAAGAGAGGAAAAATCAAAGTCTTTACCAAAAGAATTTTTGTAGAGAAGGGAATGAGATGACCAATCCTCTTCATTGTGCTGACACCAGCAACAACTTTATTACATGGTAGAGTCACATGGTCACTCTAGTCCAAAGTGCTATTCAGTATTACACCTAAATTCTTCACCTTAGTTGAATAGTCAAGTGGACTATTGTTTACTGTGACATAAGGTCCAAGTGAAAGGGCAAGTTGATTCAACAGTTGAGAATTACCAATAATAATGTCTTGCATCTTATTCTCATTTATTTCAAGTCCATTGCACTTGGTCCATTCAGTTATACATCCTAATTCTGCATTATTTCAACAACTGATGACAAATCACATTTTTGAAATGTTTATAAATTTGAACATCATCAGTGTAGAGATGGTGTCTAAAAGTCTGAAGTTCCTGAGTCACATTGTCAATGTAAACACTGAACAGCAGAGGGCCCAGAACTGACCCTTGAGGAGCTCCTCAACTCACAGCCTTCCACTGTGTAGAAGAACCCACAAGTCTCACACACTGACACCTATTCTGTAAGTAGGACGACACCCATGCAACAATGGAATGAGAGAAACCAATACTCAACAATCTATAAAATAGAATAGTATGCAAGATGGAGTCAAAAGCTTTGCTGAGGTCAACTAGGAAAACTAATCATCCAGGAAAGCAGAAGTGAGAAGAGAATTGTTGATTAAATGGGTGATAAAATGTAGAATAAGAGGCAACATGATGATAAATTTAGTTGGTAGGCCATTGGCACCGGCTGCATTACTTTTAATTTCATTAACAGCTATGAAGACATCATGCTCAGAAACAGCAGAAAAATTAAAGAATTCAGGAGCTTCACCAACAGGCAGTGAATTTAGGTAATAATGGGTGTGATCTGAACTTACAGGGTTGTTTAAGAAATGGTCATTGAGATCAAGTATGTGAGACACCACAGGCTTGCCACCCCCCGTCAACACCAACACCTTATCCTAGACCAAAGAGCTGAAGATGTTCTTGCAGAGGAAATTAAATTCTGGTAATATTGTGCTTTAGCATTGTGGATAACTTGTTCACATCCGTTTCTAATGTGTTTATAATTATTATAATCTGAGGGACTCTTTGTTCTCCTAGCTATTCTGCTACATTGATCATGCTCATGCACTAACTGCCATATTCAATCAGAGTGCCACAGGGCAAGTTCTCTAGTAACTCTGCGTTTTCTAACAGGGACATACTTGTCAAACAGATAGAGTAAATTGAAGTTACTAACTTCTAACATATAATTCACATCATTAGAATTGTGAATAAATAAATAAATAAATCAATTTATTTGTTCAGCAAATGCATACAAATAGAGTTGAGCTGCAAACGTAACGAATAACAATAGTTGTATCATGATCATGCAATATAAAATATTATAGTATGGCATTTATTAATAGGTACGATATATTTACATTATAAAGAGACAAGTGTGACACATAAATAAATACATATGTATAGTTGGAAAATACTACCCTAGATCCATTATCATTTTTCTAATTTCAAGGGATTTCACAACATATTGGAATACTCTGTTGATTTTGCCCTCATTTAGATTAGACAACAGAATCATCAACCTGTCCTCTTCGTTTATTATGTTGTAACAGAATTCATTCAATAATTGTATTCGCCAGTCTCTATACATTGGACAGCGCAACATAAAGTGACCCAATGTTTCTTCTTCTCCAAAATTACAAATGGGGCAATTCTTTGAAGGGTCCATCCACAACTTAGTCTCTCTGTCCTTGAACAAATAGAGTGCCTTATCTGAGGCTAGTCGTAGTTGAGTCAATATTCTAGTTTTTGCAAAAGGCATTCTAGTATTCAGCTGTTCACCCAGGGTGAAGTTTGGGTTTATTTTTCTGTATAAAGGACAGGTTGTCGACTCTAAGGCCGATCTTTCATCAGAAAAATTTAATACATCCCTATTTCTCACTAAAATGTCAGGCAAGTAAGCGTCAAGCACTCTCAATAGCATTCTCTCATCATTAAAGTCTACCTGAAAACCAGACAAATGAATTTGTTCTCGAATTAGAACTAACCAGTTACGCGACCCTCCAACACCACCACCATCTGCTGTCGCTAAAATGGCTAATCTCTTAAAACAAATGTATGGGTATCTATGGTTGGGCATATTCAACAATCTGATTAGAAAGCCTAAACTTCTTTTTAATACATTATTGGTTAGCTTTGTTCTGTTTGTTTCTAAGAGAACTGCCCATCCCGGTGTACATTGACTTGAAAAAAATAATTTTTTCAAAAAATGTAATTGAGCTTTCTCTAATATCTCCAAATTCTGAAACCCCCATATATCAGAACCATACAACAGAGCAGGTAGGATTACAGAGTCATAGAGCTTCATTTTGCTTTCCCACACGTTTGATTTAGCTTTTCTGAGAATACTCATCACTGGTTCACCTAACGATTTTACTCTCAACGTGAGTGATTGGCTGTGTTGTCGAAATTTCCCATCTGAACTGAAAATCACCCCTAAATATTTATATTTATTGACAACTTCAATTTTACTTCCGTTATACCAGAAAGACACATTTCTCCTCAGGCCTCGCTTATGAAAAGGTACTATTTTTGTCTTGTCTATGTTGACAGTCAGCTTTTTATTTTCACAAAATTCTGCTAAACATTTGATTTTATTTCTCAAGTCAGATTCACAATCTGCCATAATAACAACATCATCTGCAAAAAGCAGCATAAGAATGTCCTTGCCCTCGCCCATATTGACTCCGCTAAAGCCTTTATCTCTAAAGAATGTATCAATATCATGCAAATACAAAGAGAAGAGAATTGGACTAGCAGAGTCCCCCTGCAAAATACCCCTTGTAACCGGTATTGGAACGGATTCCCCATTTTCTTTACCATTATCGACAATAATCATGGCCGCGCTATATATTGCATGCAATATCCTCAGGACCCTAGAGCTGACTCCGCACCTCCCTAATTCGAGCCATAGAAGTGAGTGAGGGACAGAGTCGAACGCGGATGCAAAATCGACGAATAATGCAAATAACTTTCTACCCCTTGTGTAAGCCTGCCAGTGTATTATACTTTGCAGTGAGAAAATATTGTCGCAACAAGTGCGGTTTTTACGGAAGCCACTCTGGCATTCTGGCAACACATCACTACTCTCCGCCCATGTTGACAACCTCCGCTCCAGCATACCAGTAAATAGTTTGAAACTACTATTGATTAGTGCTATGCCTCTAAAGTTTTGTGGATCCACTCTTGAACCTTTTTTAAATAAAAAAAACATTTTTATTATCGTCCAATCAGAAGGGATTCTTTCTTCACTGAATATGTCTATTATAAAATATCAAGAGTGTTTGCTTCCATACCAAAGGTAGAGCTTTATACACCTCATATTGTATCCCATCATTACCTGGAGATTTCTTGTTTTTTGCTGATCCAAGGACACTTTCAAGTTCACACAAGTCAAAATTTTCATCCAGATAAGGGTGGAGGGCATCCTGGAAGAAAGATGTCTCGTTCCGTATATGTTCATTTATTCGATATTTTTCTGTAAGAAACTCAACCCATTTTTCTAAAGGAATCCTATTATCTATTTTTTGACTTTTGTTAAAAATTCTAACCGCTCCCCAGAAATCTTTACTGTTTTTAACCTCAGTAAGCTTTATTTTGAGTGTATCGAAATACTAATGCCCAGTTTCTGAGTTGTCCATTAACTCAATGCTGGAGCAATGGGTTAATGATACATTAAACTCAATGAACAACTCAGAAACCGGGCGTAAGCCAATTAAGACATATATCTTTATTGAACATAAGGTTCAACTTTAGGGCTTTTTAAAGCATACACTAGGTATATCAAATCATGAGCAGAAAGCCCAGGACATGGAAGCTGTCCATGACTTATAACTGCATTCCTATCCATCACTGCAATCAAATCCAGGAGCGTATCAGAGTTAAGTTGAGAGCCTGTCTACTTTTGTTTGCTACTAGCTGGCAGTGTAGCCAACACCAAATTACAATGTCACTGTGGTCAAAGCTGACATTTAACTACATAGGCTGCCAACATAACACTTCAGATGAGACATATTGAATTGTGCTGTGATAGCACTAATCAACTGTTTTGATGAATTTTCATTGAATAATTGTTGGTAAACTTCATATTTTTATTTTGTGTTCCAATATTATTCATCATCTTTGAAATTCCATAGTATAGGGGTAATTCTGGAATTTTCCTTTTTTCTATAATTCGGCTTGGTATGCCAAGCTGCTAAAACACAATCAGCCTGTAACGTTTCCACTTGCTACTCGCTTAGCTACCAACTTGCCCAATGTAATTGACCCTTAAGCTTATTTTGCCATGCTCAGGTTGGTAGCACTGGTTGCTACAGAATAGTTGGTCGAAATATTGTCTTATGAATTTTCAATATAAATACAGTTCTGTGAAGTTTTTGGACCTTTTAGAGAGCGTGCTTGTATACTAGTGAAAGTGCTCTACGTTTCTGTTTAAATTTGTGGGCGAAGTCCTTAAACCTTTATTTGCTACTGGCTTCACACATTACTATAACCTACAAAGTCGAATTGGAAGTCACAGGCTACTCGTCGTTCAAGGATAGATTTTGGACTTTGATCTCCTTGCCATCAACCTGTCATTCAATAATTTACCTGCCATAATCTACCTGCACTTTGCTTTACTGCTGTCTGCTGTACTGGATACTGCAACTTTGTACTGTGAGCGAGGCACTATCTGACTGCTGATAAGATCCGGCACACTTCAACAGGGTGGTTTCTTATCTCCGTAGCTGTGCAAAGCCAGCATCATCTCCAGCTGTTTTTTGTTTGCAAGTTTCCATGGAAACGGCCGGCGGTCTATTCAACTGAATAATAATAGCTATCACGATATCCCAGTTTCTATTTCTCTTCTCCTTTTTCCAGGAGCTTCCCGGTTTACCTGCCACGACAGCTCTCTTGGCATCTTTTATCCTTTCTTCTTTTCCTACCTGTATCACTTGGATAGTAATTTGATATAAAATGACTAGAACCCGTAGTAAATGCGACAAAGCTAATGATTTGGCACAGCAAGATCTAAATAATATGAAAAACGACCTAATTAATCCAGAAGTGGCTGAAATAGCAGTAACCATTCATGGAGTTCTCTCAGTAATATGCAATAATTACTCAAGCGATGTGATAATTGATTTGGTTCCAGAAATTACCTCCTTATTGAACAAATATGATGCTTCTTTAAAAGTCAATAATGATTTGCAGGAATATCTTGATGGTGCACTCAAAGAAAATCAATTGTTAGTAAAGACCGTGGACTTGGAAAAAAATAAAAGAAAACAAGATTTTGAGGATTCTTTACACTGTGAACAGATAGCGGAAACGGAAATAAAAAACCTAAAAATGGAAGTTGAAAAGTAGAAAATAAGTCAAATTTCACTAAAAAAAGAAATAGAAAAAAAGGATACAATTATTGGTTTACTGAAATCTGACTGTGAAAAATTGTCTCATACAACTGATTATAACATGAATGGAGAATTCCTCCCATCTAAGCATACTACAAAACTTAAAAGTCGTATTGCTGGCTTCTTGCTTCAAACTGAAAATAGATATTCAATCCTTCAAGATGAGAGTGATTCACAGTCTAGGACACTTGCTGAGGAAGTAATTCACGCCCAGGTAGTGAGTGAAAAATTATTAGCACCTGCTTCAGAGACACAGCCACGAAAAGTTAGGACCAAGTCGATGAATATTCGTTTCTATGCGGATAGCCAAGGCAGGGATGTTTACAAAAATTTCAATGACGATAGGCACAAGTTTTTCAGTATGATTAAACCTGGTGCTAAATTTAAGGATGTTGTAGAGGAGACTGGTCAACTGAATGCTTGCGATATTAATGTTTTCTTGGCGGGTACGAATGATGTCGCATGCAATGAAAGGAAGGAACTTCATTCTTCTCTCAGGGACAAACTACGAGATCTGCAAAATCGAAGAGCCGGAAATGTGATTGTTTTTTCTGTGCCACACAGACATGATCTCTCCAACTGGTCTGCTATTAATAAAGAAATTGGGGAGGCCAATCAACAAAACGCTAAGTTATGTCAGCGTTTTAATAACATCTCGTTTGTTAATATTGACAACCTAGGGAGGAGATTCCACACATCGAATGGCCTCCATCTGAACACTTTAGGAAAAAAGTATGTTGGTAGTAAAATATTGGAATTAGCGAATAATCTAGCTTATGAACAGGTATTTTATTTAAGGATAATTTAATTTATTTAAGGATAATTTAATCGGAGGACACGTTAAGCTGTCGGTCCCGGCTGCCTAAAAACAGTCGTTAAGTCACGTCAGAGGCCCTGAACTTATTCAGGTGCGACCTGATAACTCTGACACCAGACCTGAGCCAGCCAGGTCACACGATATTATTATTAACAGGAGAAGCGAGCTGAATCAATCACATTAAAGTACCACACTGATCATTTTTTAGAGGTAGGACAAACATTCTGAATCCGTCTAACTCAGAAAGATTAGGTGAGTGTGGACTCGGTTCGGATTGTGTTGAGAATATTGTCTCTTCAACTGTTATAAATGTCCAGGATAAATTGTGTGTGAAATCTTCCAATCGAATAAGTAACTATAGAATAAATAATAATCCTAAAACTAGCTCGATATCATTAACATTTAAGATAAGCTATTTGAATATTCAGGGTATGCGTGGAAAACATGTTGTCCTAAATGAGTTTGCCAGGGATAATAAGTTTGATTCTCTGTGCTTGAGTGAGCACTGGAGCAGAAAAGATGAAATTTCTTTTCATATACTGGAAGACTTCCAACTTGTAAGTAGTTTTAGCAGAGAACATCACATTCACGGTGGTGTGGCAATTTATATTAAGAAAGAATTAGTTGAGAGTAGTAGTAGGTTAAGATCTAAGCTTTTTTAATATTGAGCTGCATTTTGAGGCCACAGGAGTATTTTTCGAAGAGTTGAAAATTATTGTTGTGACTCTTTATAGGTCACCCAATGGTGACCCAAAAATATTTTTAGAGAAAGTTGAGGACTTGTTACACTTCTTTCTTAATCCTCACTGGAAGAAGTATAATATAGTGGTCGGTGGAGACATGAACGCCGCTTTTGATGTAACCAAAGACACTCATTACATTAAGGAATGTGAAAATCTATTACGACAGTTCAATTATCATTTCACAAATTGTAAGCCGACAAGAGATTCCGCCTGTCTTGATAATATATTCACAAATATTGATAGAAGCGTAATACGTTCTGATGTAGCATCATTTGCCTTTTCAGACCATGATTCAGTGTGGTTGGAAATAAATAAGATTTGTCCAAATATACAGAACTGTGAACAAAAAGTGCCTAAACTGATCACCACAAGACCAATAACACAGGACAAACTGTTCAATTTCAAAAATGCACTTAATAACTATGATTGGGAAAAGTTTCTGAATGAAAATAGTGATTGCTCAGCAGATATAGTCTTTGAAAGGTTTTTTCATATTCTCTTGAATAAATTTGAAGCTAATATTCCCCAGCACAAATGTAAAGTTAATCCGAAGGTACGTGATGTTAAGAAGCATAATAATAACGGAAACGCCTGGTATACTCCTCAACTAGCCAATCTGAAGAGTGCATTAAATTTTCATTTGGAGATCTACAGACTAAACAGAACAGACGAGTTGAAATCTAATTACTTGAGAGCCAGAAAAAACTATAAGTATGCTGTGGACGAGGCTAAGAAAGAGCACAACCTCCATTGTATTGATTCATCCAATAATAAATGTAAAGAAGCTTGGACTATAATCAACTCAGTGGCCAAAGGTAAACAAAAGGAGTCTGTAAAAATAACACCAAACGATTTCAATAACTTTTGTGTACAATCAGTAAATGAGGTCTGTGAAAGTATAATTAGGCCTCATGAAACTGTGGAAGAACTGTTGACCATGCACGGTGTTAATCGTCCACTTGGGGATGATTTTTATTTTACAGAGGTCACACAGGAAATGGTATTGGATGTAGATAAAAATTTGAAACCGTCTGACAGTGTGGACATCTATGATTTTTCTAGCAATATGCTGAAAAATATAATTAGCAGTATAGTGCTCCCTCTCACTTATTGTATAAATAAATGCTTGACTGATGGTTTATTCCCGGAGGTACTCAAATTATCTATAGTAGTTCCCATTTATAAGAAAGGAGAGAGAGATTGCCCCGCTAGCTATCGTCCAATATCTCTGACACCAATTCTATCTAAAGTCTTAGAGTCTGTTATACATTACCAGGTGTGTGATTACTTGAAGAAACATAAAATTCTTTCTGATGATCAATTTGGATTTCGAAAGGGCAAATCAACCGTTCACGCTATTGATTCAATGATTAAACAGGTGCTTAGGGCTTATGAGGAGAAACATTTTGCGCAGGCCACCTTTTGCGATCTAAGCAAAGCGTTTGATTGTGTTGAGCATGATTCACTCCTGAGCAAGCTGATCTATTATAGAATTACCAGAAGCAAAAAAGAAAATATATTTGAATCTTTTCTTAGTAATCGTAAACAAATTGTGTGCATTGGAAAAGAAAAATCGGAAATAGTTCATATAAAGTGTGGTGTACCTCAGGGGTCAGTTTTGGGACCGTTATTATTCATATTGATGATTAATGATCTACCATCTTACATAAATTTCAGCTCAATTCTTTATGCTGATGATACCACTTTTGTGAATGCCAGTTCTGATTACAATACTGTCAAAACTATGACTGAAAACACCCTGACTCGTGCTTCGATTTGGTTTCGAGAAAACGGGTTTTTACTTAATGAGAGTAAAACCCAACAAAATGTATTCACTCTGAGAAATGTACCTGCAGAGAGTAGTCTGGGCAGTGTAAAGTTTCTGGGTGTCATGATAGACAGTAAATTGTCATGGGAGGCACATATTAAATATGTTAGCACAAAATTGTCCAGAGTCATATATTTATTAAGAAATTTGATAAGCTATGTTCCAGAGTCGTATGTAAGGTCAGCCTATTTTTCCTTTTTCCAGAGCACTTTATCCTATGGGCTTTTGCTATGGGGTAACAGTGCACATGTCCAGGATATCTTGCTGCTTCAAAAGAAGGCCATAAGAACCATTTCATACTCTGACAGGCTGGCTCACTGCAGGCCATTGTTTGTTAAATACAGAATTCAAACTGTAATAAATCTCCATATTTACTCTGTTCTGCTGTACACAAAGAAAAACTTGACTGAACACCGGCTAAGGAAAGATATGCATTCCTACAATACAAGAAGTAATAGAACTATTGATACACCTTTTTGTAGGCTATCAAAGTCGCAGAACAGCTATGAAAACGTTGGCTCAAAATTATTTAACAAACTGCCTCAGGAATGGATGGAAGCTCCAGCTGATTTATTCAAACAGAGGGTGTATAGCTGGCTACTAAAAAATTCCTTTTACTCACTTAATGAATTTTTAGAATTACAAAGTATTATTCTCTGAACTGTTTAAATGATGTATGTGTATGAAACTTGAAATGTATCATCTGCATCATTGCTATATATCATTCTGTATCATCAAGAGTAGCATTTTGAACATATGACATTTACATTTAAGACATTTTCATTCATAACGCGATTTTTGTAAGGATAAAATATTGAAATTGACGACTATATTCAAATGAAATTAACTAGTGATTTATTTTTATTAGATATGGACTTTATATTTTAAATGTTTCAATTTTAATGTACCTGATTATAGCCTAATTATGTAATTTTAGACAGGGTCATCTTTCCAACCCATTATAATATGACTTCACTTTAAAATCTATATGTAGATGTATGTGTGTTTGATATTGAATTGGAATTTGTAGTGTTTTGAATTGAGTTTGAATATGACGTTGTCTGTAACTGAGCAGTTGAATGGCAATAAAATTATATTTATTTATTCATGAGAAGCAAGCTACCGGTTTCAAGCGACTTGTTGCCGGAATTTTTTGTGTGAGCACCCATTCATCTTGCAAAACCTGCGCTCTGTTTATGGCCTATGGAATCAAGATATAGCACTAATATATGGTGCACACTCAAAAAAAGCTGGTTTTTGATGCCAGCAAACAAGCGACTGGAAGCGCCTCCAAATGTGAGAAGAACTTTACATGGTTTCAATTGTGTCCATACACAGTAAAAGCTGATGCCAGCTTAACAAGTGTAACAAGCATGAACTGCAAGTGCTAACTGGCTTACAAGTACTGTATAAAGGAAACATTCTTAAGCCATGTCTCCACCAACCAAACATGTCTGCCAAACATTGTTGGCAAATACAAAAAATGGACAAACATTAAACATATGGGTTACCAAACATATGTTTGTGAGTTCAATTGAAATGTTTGGTCTGTGAGTGAACAGTGACGACCAACAACAGGTTCCCACCATTATCATAATGTTCAGGAAGGCGTCCACACCAAACCATGTTCGGCGATATCAGATAATTCCAGCAAACACTGTTCATCAATCATGTTTGGTTGGTGGAGATGCGGCTTTATTGGTCCTTGTTCAGGCTCATTCAGCCAGTCAACTGATTCTGAGCTGTTGGTTATATTATTATTGGCAATTATTAGAACTGATGATTAGATTTCCAGCGATTTTCAAAGAAAGGAAATAGATAAAAATGCCTTCTCCAAATTTTATTTTTAAATTTGTACTAGTTTTTTCATTTCAAATTTGATCAATTCTCCCGAAATCTAAACTATTTATTAATAGGTCCAACTAAAATGACTATTAATTCAATATAACGTCAATATTAATGAGTTAATTTTTAAATTTTCATAATAATAAGCCCATTTACTTGAATTTTCATTTACCTAATAATTATATGAAGTATATACTTTAGAAAAAAATTATATGAAGTACTCCTAGCTTTCTCATATATTAAACTATGAAATTAGCCCATGATTCTAAAAAATTATAAGTTTAAGGTATTAAATCTATTCTATTTTTGATACTGAGAATAGTTTTCAACATCAACTTGTTTCTATGCCCCCTCATTAACGTTAAATTAGAAATAACCCACTTTTAACAGTAAAAAACATGAATATAAACAGTGATAATAAGACTGCACCACATAATGGAAAAATTGTTCAATATTAAAAATGATTGATGAGTAGATAAATGTTTAAATCAAATATTTTACCCAAGTTCTATCAGTGAGCAGCATTCCAGTATGTTTGTCGTAGACAAGTTGTTCATGGAGATAATATCCTAGCCCCATTACAAAGGCACCTTCCACTTGTCCAATATCTACTTCGGGACTCAGACTTTGGCCAGCATCTTCCATAATATCGGTCCTTATAATCTATGAACGATATGATGAAATGGAATTAACGAAATCAGTCTAATTAATGTGAGACACAACTGGCCCTAAGAACTATAAATAGCAAACCAACATTTTTTCTAGCACAGACCTTCAATAATTTTAAATATTTCAATGAAAGTAAATTATTATGCTTCTTGAAATTACTTTCATTTTCATCTAGATACACAAGATTATTGACTATATATAGGACATGATTCAAACTAACTCTATGACTTTATAATGGAAACTGACTTGTTAACAATGTTCGTTGCTATAAACAGAAATATTATTTTCTTCTTAAGCTGGGCATTCACGTTCCAACTTTTAGTACGACTTACTAGGACTGCTAGTTGGATAGTCGACTCCACTCACGCTCCTACTTGCAATCCGACTAGTAATCCAACTTTATTCCTAGTCAGCTTTACTCTTATTTTATAATTTACCATATGATAATATTCATCTCTGATCAGCGATGGCTGGTACGCCCTGCCCTGTCAGGTTAATTATAATATTTTCAATTTGTATAGATCAGCTGTTCGGCCAAAACGGGACATTACAATGTAATGCAAACAGAAACAAAATAATACAAATATCTTTCTTGAAAATTTAATTTGGGTAAAAATCAACAAACACGAATTATTTTGATCCTATGAACGATTTTTTGATTTGATAGCTGATTCTATAAACGTATTCAATATTATTTTGTTGGAAGAGCTTTGAGTGTGAATCTGTTGTTTCAAAATGTGGAATAACCAAACCTATAACTTCATCAGATGAGAGTGGTCATAACACTCAAAGAGATTATAATTCCAAAATTGGTTATGAAAATATTAGGCAATATCACAATGGTTAATGCAATACAATCAGACTCGAAAAAAAGTTGAAAAGAAAAAACTTATAATTGCAACTTAAAAATTGATACTAGATTCATTGATGTTGTACAGCTCCACAATAAAATAGAACCAGTTTGCAAAAACGTCAATTCCACTGTTTATTTTCAAGCACTGTACACTGGTTTTACCCAATTCCACTGGTTTTAGCCTAACATATATTTTCGACAATAGGCTTGCTAATGAAATGAAGTACAGAGTACAGTAAAGCACTTTGTACTTGCACTAAAGGCAACGCACCATGCAAGGATAAAAGCATAATTAATATTAATAAGTTACCTGATGCTGTCCTGTAAGTATATCTACTTCCACTCTCATAACAGTCACTCCAAAAATCAAATATGATGATAAACTTTCATTTTTCTTATACCTGAAAAATCATAATATCGATTACAGTAAATGAAAAAAACTTTAAAAAGAAATATTGAATGTGTTTTCTTATCGAATTGAAAAATGCAAATAAAATTAAACTCGTGAAATTTAACATTTAAAACGATACCATATGTAAGGTTTTCACTTCTTAAAGGCCCCTACACGGTACCGGTACTCAAAAAACAATTAGCTTTTGGTGCTCAGAGAGTTTGATTTTCAGGGCTCCCGTGTTTCATCTTTACGTTTTCATGAATTGATTCACGGTGTATGAATGACGCAACACCCTTTATAGAGACAGCAGGAGTGAATACTATTATTTATGATAAAAGTCAATGAAGCCTTTTATAACTGCGTAGCTTGATTTTCTTAAGTTGATATGCTATGAGAGATCTTCTTGATTTAATTTATGTAAGTTCCTTACCTTACACCATTTGAACGACTTACTTTATTGATAGATAATTATATATTTTCAATAGACTAAACTTTAACAAATATTGTAATAAATGAAAAACACAATAATCATGAAATCGAACGTACAAGCTCAACAACCTTTCAAAAAACTCTAGTTCATCACCCACTCAAATAAAAATTGGAAGAATGAATTAGAAATTGGATTGATGAGGAACTGTTTCAGAAATTGGATTGATGAGGAACTGTTTCAGAAATTATCAATTGATGAAAAAGTGTTTTTTTATGAACATCACATAATCAATCATATTCATGCTCATTGAATGGTTGCTGATGGATGCGATAAATAACATCAGCATGTACACAACCAGACATAGCCTACCTGCATAGCCAAGATGAGCATTCAAACTATTTTTTAAAGACAATAACAAATAATATAGTAATTGGGAAGGCAACTTGTAGACTGGAACACAATCTGAATTTCAATTGCTTGTTATACAGAATGAAAAAGATGTCTTACATAAAATTACAATTAAGA
Source organism: Conomelus anceps (assembly GCA_948455865.1). NCBI lineage: Eukaryota > Metazoa > Arthropoda > Insecta > Hemiptera > Delphacidae > Conomelus > Conomelus anceps. The sequence goes on along the minus strand of OX418217.1, from coordinate 58,391,297 downwards.
TCCACATCATCATTAGCAGCTGCTTGAATGATAGTTTTCCAATCAGCCTTTGGCATTTTCTCTTTGTACGGGTGCAATCTCTTGTTGATCTCCTCACAGCCCTTCTTGACAGCCTGTACACAAAATATATGAATTTTATAGTCATATTCTAAACAATCACTTTGTTAATACTTTATCTTGGAATAAAGGCAATATTGAAAAATAATCAAGAGCATAAACAGTGATTCCCATTACATAAGTTAGTTTGTGATTGCTTTCCTCACTGAGCTTACAGTTTTATGTCAGTATGACAAGCCCAACGAAACAAAGTCTGAAGCTCTATACTAAACTGTCCACTCCCAACTTTACACAGAGCCTGGCTGCACAAATTAGTGTGTGTACTATCTATCATACCTCTGAGATACTTCCTGCGTCCAAGCCATCAATCGGCAGTGAGGTTTAGAACGCAACACAATTGATGTTGCCTTTTTTATATCTGAGATGAATAAAACTTAATTCACCCCAGCAAAGTTAATAAAATCGTGGGTTCAAAGACGATACGTTATAGAAAAAAATGGCAGATGTTCGCAATTATCCCTATTAATTCACTCTTCCAGAAATTTGTAGCTCATTCTTTCATGTTGTGATTTGGTTGAATTTTTAAAAAACTGGTGGACCAAAACAAGCAACTTCAAGCGTCTGTACAGAATGGGCGACTTGGAAGCAACGTCTGCTATCATCACTCAACCTCTAGGGCACACAACCATTGCTGTATTCAGGTAGATTCAATGAGTTTACCCTAAAACCTTATTACTATCAATTATGTCCTAAGAGTATTATTAACGTATGATGTTAAAATAATGAGTACCCCAAGTGGCCAATCCACCGCACGCCGATGCGCAAGCAGACTGTCGGATTCTGGGCAGTCTGCAACATTACGCATACCGGTACCAAATGAATCGGGTAATCGGGCATCTTGGAAAGAGAATCAAATACAGAGAAATAAATTTCTTAGCAACTTTCAATGTTAACTCCCTTTTAAAAACTGGTAAACTAAAACTGCTAAGCCAATTGGTCAGTAGAAAGTAGTCAGTTGGTGTCTTGTGTTGGTGGATGCAGGATGGAAAATAAAATCTTGCGTGGAATCCCATCAACATTCTTTGTGACTGGAATATACGGACAAAATGATTATGGAATGATACTCACATAACAGACTGCTTCACTTGTGACGCTGCCTCCAGTAGTTGAATCATTCGGCGTTATCAGAGACAACGTTGACTTAACTCTAACTAGATCCAACGGTATCCCCAGAATATGAGCGCACACTTGAGCTGCCTGCAAATATTCGTGATTTGAATTAACTAAGAAAATTCATGGAACTATATGTTTTGAACTTCATATAATTGTAGTACATCTTCACATTATGTCTCATAGTACATTACATCATAAACATTAAATTTAAGCTAAATGATAGGATAGGTATGATACATTTTCCAAGTATTACTATATTTCTCATTCTTCCTCCTTTATTTTTCCCCATGCATACTGTGAACCTTAGGGATTTTTTCTCCAAATATCTGCATGTTGTAAGTATTCTGTATATTCTGATTTCGAGATTCTTCTTTATTTATGAAGTGACTAATTTTTATTTCAATATAGCATTAGTTTGTTTTGTTAATGTTGTATAAATTATAAATGATGTTTTAAAATAAAGAAATTGAAGGTAAAGGTATGGGCGATGTTAGTCCCTTACTGTGGTGATTTGCTAAAAATATACATTGAAATATACTCAGAATAATATATTGACGATTTTAATTTTCAATTATTGTATATATTTATTGCATCTGAAATGTGTAAAAACATTGCCCATGTAGCTAATTCCGCCATGCTAATCTATCGACTTAGTTAAATGAAGATCTTGCTATTTTCATTAAAGGTGTTGTTATTGTCATAGGAGCTAGAGAAAGCACAAAGTCAAAACCTTCAAGTTGTTTCAGATTTTTAAAAGTACTGCTAAATCCATTACAGGGGTTCTATGCCAGCTTCTATACCCTCGAGACCATGCACCGTTCCATGTTAGATCATTCATGTTAGATCATTCTCCAGATTTTGAATTCCTATATTGAATTAATTCAAGCTTCCGGTATGTGTATTTTTCTAGAAAATAAGTTTTAAATAGTTCAGTGCTCACAAACCAAGTTTTAGCGGAGCAGATTTAGCACATCTTGAGGCAGGAGAAGATGAAAATTGTAATGTAAGTTTGTACATAATTGAAACTGTTGAAGAAATATCAATGTCTCACTTGACGGTCAATGATCAAGCCGTGGAAGTGCAATTTATTTTGCTTTGTATTTTTTGTTATGATAATGCATAATGCGAATAAAGCGAGATAATATGTATACCATATCTATCACTGAGTAGTGAATTCGACTTTTTCCCTCAATTGAAAGGACCAAAGATGTAATTGAACTACAAACCTTAGTATTCAAACCCTGACCACATTCTATTCCTCCATGAGAAATAGCGACAGTACCGTCGCCAGCAAATATTGAAATATTAGCATGATATCTTCCAAAATATTCGAGAGTATATGCCAATGGTATAAGCGATATTCCTTGCTTTTTCCATCTATTATTCTGGAAAAAAATGAAGTTAGTAGTTTCAGATAGCATTAAATTCATCAATATGCTGTAATATGCTGTGAATCATTATGCTTTATTCTAGTTGAAAATGAATTGTCCCAGATTACCTGAGACAATCAGGGTTGTTCCATATGTAGTGTAAATAGTATTATCAAAGGAATTTGAATTCAATCAAAAAACGTTTATATTCAAAGCCAAATATCTCAATATCTAGTAATTCATCAAAGTAACACACTGAGTACTCAATTATCCCTATAATTATTAATTTTAGCCACTCGATTAAAACGACCAAAAAACAACTTAAAGCAACTGAAGGTCCTTAAGGACTGAAAAAGCGTGACAGAAAAGCGTGGCTTAGAACCCTGAATGCATATTCAGCCTTATAAATGCATCTTTCGTGCCGAATTTTGTTTCATTCAGTTTCTCTAACAAGGTAACATGATTGCTATACTGTAATACATGCGTTTCTTTCGCGCTTTTTCGGTCAAGTATAGAATGGGCCTAAAATCACATCAAGTATTCATATACTTCCATTAATATTAAGTTGACTAGAATAATAAAGTATGCGATTTATAGCAGGCCTATTGAAAATCAAATTTTGTTGGAGAAATAAGTATCAATGAAGAACAGTTGGGGAATATTCTTACATTATTGAACTCCTCAATTTCTGCAATACTTTTTTGATAGTCAGAGGAAGCTTTGATTTCATCTATCATTGGTTTAACGGGGTCTGCATCCGTTCTGAAATTCTGGACCCTTACATCCACTGGATCTTTCTTTACAATACTGGCAATATGATCCATGATATGCTCAATTGAGGCAACGCCTTCGGTTGATCCTGAGAAAATAAAACACCAATTGAACTCTATCCTTCATAATACAAAAATTGTAACAAATCCACAAGCCCACATGTACGGTAGTTGAAGGTAGTGATGATTAACAATATGCAACTGTATGATTAGTTATTGATTAATTAGATTCAAGAGAAAAAGTCAATTTTGAATTAATATGAAATTACCTGGAGCTCTACACCAAGTGTTTGCAGGAGTGTCAGTTCTCACAGAATATCCAACAACAGACCAGGTTTCAGTATCATAAGTATTGGGCAAAAATGCCAAAGTGCTTAAAACAACAAGACTTTCATTCTCTCTTGCACCTATATCTTGATACAATTTTGCATCCAAATACTGAATTTTTCCATCATTATTCACTCCAGCCTGCAATTAGTAAACAGACAATAAAATTCATGATGCTGGACAATTAAGTTCTTTTAATGTTGAAAAAATGTATCGCTTTTCGCTGAAAGTTATCACATTTCATGTTTTACACCTACCCAGACAAACAAAATGTGACATTAGAAAAAATGTCAATTCCCCTTTAACTTTTTTGCTTTATCTGCCATTTAGATATTTACCAAAAGTCAATTGTATATCATGAACTGACAGAAAATGCATTGAAACTTAACACAGATACTTAACTAATAGTGGCCGCAGCCGAGTGGGTTGAGTGCTGGTTTGCTAACACAAAGGTCCCAGGTTCGATCCCAGATCTGACCGAAAGATTTTACCCCAGGCCACTCGTGTGTTTCGGAGGACAGATTAAGCCTGTCGATCCCAGCTGCCTCAAAACAGTCGTTAAGTAACGTAAGGTGCGACCTGAGCGAGCCAGGTCACACGATATTATTATTTCTATTAAATAGTAGTTCTGTAGTAGATCTCAGGCCTAAGAAACAGGGTGCTAGCACAGAGCAACATACTCAATGTACTCAACGGTCGAGTTCCTGGGAGCTTGACCGGTAACTGGTAAATGTTACCGATGGCGTCTGATTAGTCTAGTCAAATTCATAGACGTTAAAAAATGTCAATAGACCAATCAGACGCCACCGCGAACAGTATTTACCAGTTACCAGTAAAGCTCCCAGGAATTCAACTAGTGATCACAATTGCAAAAAAAAGCTTTACTATGCACTTACCCGGAGGTTCGAAACCCACCTAAAATAGTAGGTCCATCATGTTCCCCATAACATGGCTCAAACGGCGAGATGGAACTACCCGCCAAGGGTCTCCCCACCATTGAAAGCCATACGCTTAATATTATTTTACCATTGCAAAATAAACACAATCAACTGACCTAACCCTTTTGATTAAATTTTCGAAGTCTATTTCATGTGTTTTCACAAAAAAATTACTCTGAATCACTTCACTAGACTGCGATCTATTTTTATCCAGTTTGTACTTCTGTTGTCCCAGACAGCTGATTGCTCAAATAAGATTTTACATGTGTTTTTATCAGATTCCACATGTCTCATTAATGAATTTATAGAACAACATTAATTGAATTCGTATAATTATCATTTACTTAGTAGTCACTTTTCTTGTTATTATACTAGACAGAAATATTATAAATTATTTGTTTATTTTTTTATGTAATTTTCATAAATGATAACTTGATTCAAATGAAGGCCCAACCAGAAGAATAAGATGGTCCAAGGGATATCTTGAAATCTGATTCCAATTGCATTATGATGGAGACGCTTTTAAAAATTGTATGTTTTCTATAGAAAAAAGTGCCTTTCCTTTTTTTCTTTTAAATATCTTTTAAATTCAAGCAAATTATGAAAATCCTTACACATACAGCGCTGGGCATTCCTTAGAGGAAGATCCATGCAAAATCTCATAGAATTTGGTCACGCGTTTAGCCGTAAATGCGTTACAAACAGACAGACAGACAAATGCAAAACGGTCTACTTGAAACAAAGCTCAATTCGTTTGGTCAATAAAATGGTACTTTTGGAAATTCTCTTTATTTTGGACGGATGTCCCATTTTTTTTAAATCTGATCATAAATAACCAACATATGCTTAAAACCTGAAATTTCCCAGTCTATTTGATTTGTGCATCTTTTAAAAAAATTAAAAATACAAATACTGTAGGCTACTGTATTGTGAATCATCAATACGGTACCTAATTCAAAAACCACCAAAACGTTTTAATGTGTTCATTATTTTTATTTATTTTTCAATTGGTATGACATAAAATCGTAGACGACATTTATTGAAAATCATCACATCTCAAAACTACTTCACCCACAATAACAAGTATTACACCCAACCAGAAGGACTACCAATGGGATCCCCAATCTCCAGCATCCTAGCAGAAATATTTTTACAGCACATAGAGAATACTAAAATACTAAAAAACACCAAACACTCAAACAAAATAATTTACTGGCACCGCTACGTTGATGACATTATTGTACTCTACAATGGAAACCAAATACAGTGTGAACAACTCCCAACACAATTGAACAAAACCCATAAAAACTTGCAATTCACAGCAGAATATGAAACAGACTACACCTTAAACTTCTTAGACCTAACTATCAAAAAGCTAAATAACATGCACGAATTCAAAATCTACAGAAAACCAACTCTTACAGACACACTCATACACAACTCATCCAACCATCCAAATCAACACAAACTTGCTGGTTTTAACTCCATGATTCATAGACTCCTAAATGTTCCACTATCACAAGCTGACCACCAAGAAGAAATCAATACAATCAAATATTTAGCACAACAAAACGGATACAACACCAATCTAGTAGACAAAATCCTGAATAAAATGAAAAGTAAAAATCCAAAACCTGCAGATTTATCACACTCACATATTTCAACAAAATAGCTTACATCTTTCAAAAATCCGGATTTAACCCAGCATTCAGAACAAGAAACAACCTAAAACACCAGATCCAACAAAATCCAGCTCACCTAACAAACAGCACAAGTCACAAATTCAACAAACCAGGAATATATAAGCTCAAATGCAACAAATGCCCAAGTACTGCATAGGACAAACAGGCAGATCATTCAACACAAGATACAAAGAACACATCAAAGCTCTACATTCCAACACTGACTCAACATTTGCAGATCACTTAATCAACACTGGACACTCACACAATAACATCCAAACTGACTTAGAAATTCTACACACATTCCAAAAAAGCCACAAACTAAATACACTGGAGCAATATGAAATATTCAAACACCATAAACAAGATAGAACCAACGTACTCAATGACCAAATACAATTCAAATCAAACGCAATTTTTAACTACATAATGGCTGCTCATCCTAAACTCAACAAAGCATGACCCCTGGCGGCAGGCTGACGAAGCTTCTTTTCAGAAGTGAAATGCATTCCTCAAGCATCTCCAATATATGTGAGTAAAACATTATTTAAAAGTGAAATACAGTGTCAGTTTTAATATTAGAAAGTAAATATAATTTTGAATTTTACTTGAGATTTTAGAGCCCAAAACTGCAGCGATCAAACCATTTTAATAATATTTATGGCCGTAAATAATTCATTTACAGACTTGAAAAATATCAAGTGATTACACTACCTTTTATTGACCAAGGCCAATATGCTAATTATACTGCAACATCTATCACTGTCACCTACCTCATAATCGATGTAGCAAGGGAATCTTTTCCCAATCATGTGCATGTTAGTTTCCAAACTCAAATTCAAACGAACTGGGCACTGGAGTAGATGAGCACAAAGAGCGCATATGGCTGAAATTTGATTATTTCGACTGATTTTAGATCCATAAGCACCACCAAGTCTCTTCACTTTCACATTAATGCTGTTGAAAAAATGGCCATAAATTAATCTTGAAGATAATTGACTGTGATTTCATCTTGGTAAGTTATAATATTATCTTACCACAATTATTTATCCTAGACAAAACTGCAGCCAATTCCGCCTATTAGGGAATAAACTCGAGTTTATTTGTCATCCCTACTTATTGAACCAGTTAGGTATTCAAAGTTATTGCATAATAAAGTCGTAAAGATAGCATAAGGCTACATACGTTTCACGCAGCACATGCTAAAATTCGTTAATGTTGTCATCTTTTCTCATATTTGGCACTCTTATTCAATAAAGATGGAATAAAATTCATTTTTTTCAACTGCCAGATTGGTGTCCCTAAAACTTTACGATAACAAATGAAACTTCAAAACGTAGTACTCTTGATCATTTTTTGATTGTGTATTTATCGTCAATCTTTGAAGAAAGACCTTAAAAATATGGAAATTCATTTACTTTTCATACGGAGAGTCCGTGATAAATTCTCATCTGCTAAACTGATTCAACAGAATATGTTTTGGAAAGCTGGTTGCGGTACCTGTTTTGTTGCACATTGAGCACATCAGCAACTGTCCACTGGATCATGGATGGCCACTGAGTCGATGGATAGACGTCCATCCCATCTTCCAAAGGAATACAGAGACAGGTTTGAGTTTCCATAGTGTAATGGTATTGCGAGCCGATTTCAAACGTTCCAGAAACTTTATGCTGCACATCACCTGGAAAAGTCGATTATTATAAAGAAGACGTAACTGAAGTAATAGAAATTCCAAAATTGTCATTCTTTTTCATTCTATTAATTTAAATTTATTTTTTGCTCCATAATTTAGTTATAAATTTAACATTTTCCACACCCGTACAACACAACACTGAAAAACGACTACTGAAATGTAATAATTTTTATTTTCAGAAAATAATAGAATAAATCTGTTCAATTACAAGTACCATAATGTTTGTTAAATTATCATTAAAGTATCTTACCTTTCTTAGTTTTTCTCTCAATTTTTCCTTTTTCTACAATTCGTTTGTTATCTTGTGATTTGATGACGTCTATGAAGTCTACAACAGGTGGGACAATTTTATTATAAACAATTTCTACTTCTTCAGCTGCCTTGAGAGCTATTGCCCTCGACTTGGCAACAATCACACCAACAGCTTGCCCAGCATGCAATATTTTATCAGCAGCAAGAATCTGGAAAAATTATGTTACATATTTGTAATTGTGATTGATTGACGGCAATTTTTCAAATTGAATAATTGCATTATATGCTCAAAGTCACATACGAGATGAATTTGTAAAAAAATTGAGCATTTGTACAGTGGAGCTCATTTAAAAACAAAAGTTTAACAACTTACCTCTTCACTTATGAAAGATGGATCCATAATAGGAGACATACAATTATTCCTACCAGGAATATCCCTGGCCGTAAAAAATGAAACTACGCCATCCATTTTCTGTAAAATAAAATGAAAATTGAATTTTGGAATACACAAATTTTACCTAATAACAATTTTTATACTTATAATACTTATATTTTAGTATTGCATCCTTTCAAGTGACATATTGTTAAAATTAAGCGAAAATCTGAGGGATTGCGGTGTTGCCAGATGTGGGACCTTGCCAGCACTGAAAGTAGGGAATCACAAACACCAATAAATAATGCACAAATTGACAACACTACTCGTAAAGTGTTGCCTAGCCTACAAGTTTGACGCTAGCAGTCATATAGTTTGCCACCGCATTCAGTTGTTTTTTGCTATACAACAATTTCTTTGAACCGCCTACTTTCGAGGTGTAAACTGCAGTATGTTATTCATATTCATAATTCAAATTTAAACATTTACCGAAATTATCGAGGATAGCAGTAACTTGAGAATTACAGCTATACAGAATACAGTATTTACTGAAGAATACCTAATACCTGTGAATTTAAAAAAAAAACTCTTTCCTAATAAGGTACTGGACATTAAATTTAATCTAATGGATAGCATAAAGTGTTATGGGTATATGATAATTCAGTTCAAGATTGACAATAATTTATTTCCTCTACTTAGTAAAAATAACCTCTTTATACTCAATAAATGAATTGAAAAATATAATCAATACTTTAATTTCAGGTGGATGGTCTCTTTCAATTCCCTCATGAATAATAACTAGGCTATGTTACATAGAAAGAGAATCAAATCAAATCTAATTTTATTGCATACCATAAAAATACAATGCAAATGATAATAATCACAAGCACTTCAACAATAAATAAAAACTGTATGTTAATATAATATTTTAAAGATTAACATATTGTGTAAGTACAGTGAAATAAATGTATCATAGATAAAACAATATTTATTTATAATAATATTTGGATGCGCGACTAGCGTAAGTTGAACTTGTGTGCTAGCCGCGAGTTCTCTCAGTACTATTTATCTACAATAATTATAAGCAATTCAGCAAAAAATAGAGGAAAAGTTTTATGAAAAAAAGAAAATTTAAAAGTTATAAAAAATGAAAATAAGTTATGTTATACCAAGGGAATGTGAAAATCCAAACAGATGCAGATCCATAGAGAGGTCAAAGGCCACAAAATATGCCGAGCATGAAAAAACTATGTTGTTAAGTCGAAGTAAATGTTAATTGTGTTGTTTAAAAATGTAACTGGAATTTTATTAATTAAAACATTACTGTAGTAAAATAGTTGATGTCGGTTTATGGTTAAGTTTATCCTGTCAGTATTGTAAATGTTTGTAGTTGATTGACGTATGTTATATGGTGTTTTATGAGTAGTGAATAATTGCTTATTTTTGTTGATAAAAAGTATTACATTTTTAACATAAGTTTGTCTAATCGTAAATACTCTCAATTCGTTGAAGATTAACCTGCTAGGGTAGAGTCTGGGTCTCCCTAGGGCAGCCCTTATTATGTATTTTTGTAAATTAAATATTTTTTTTTAAATGTGTGTTATAAGTTGCACCCCACACTTCAATGATATATTGAAAAAGTGAGTGAGCATATGCAAAATATATTTTACGAATAATTTCAGTACCTATTTTTAATTTTATTAATTCTGTAGAATATGCCAACCAAATACTTTAATCTTGAACAAAGGTGGTCAATATGATAGTTCCATTTCAAGTGTTGATCAACAACTATTCCCAGATACTTGAATTTTTCAACTCTTTCCAATTTTTCAAATTCTTGTGTATTGGCATCAGCACATCTATTGCTTTTTTTGTATTTTAAGTTCCATATCACTTGGGGGTTGTCCATGCTTGTTTGGTGAAAAGGTTATGAATTTCGTTTTTATAATATTTAGGGTCAGTATATAATTCCTCTTATTCCACATTATTTAAGTTTGCTTAATAAAATATTATGGGGAATAGTGTCAAACGCCTTTGACAAATCCATGAAGACTGCTATAGTTTTTTCTTATTATTGAAATTTTTATAAATAATCTTATTTAGATGTATTACTGCATCCTTTGTTGATTTATTTGTCTGAAAACCATATTGATTTTCATTTAAAATTTTATGTTTTACTAAAAATTCCATAATTCTGATTTTTATTACTTAGAATGTTTCCAGCTGACAAAAAAACAAACAAGAAAGATCGAATATTATAATTATATTATACTAGCCGGCAGACTCGCTTCGCTCGCCTTAACCGTCTAGCCAGGGGGCTCCGCCCCCTGGACCCCCGGGGGGCTCCGCCCCCTGGACCCCCGGGGGGTCCAACTAATTTCCATTGTGATTAGATAAATTTACAGAAATAAGTGATTTTGGGGAGAATTTTGATACCATTACTTAGTATGCATCTAGGGTCTTAATCAAACATATTTCACTCCATGTGGCCTTGAGAAATTGTGATCAACTGAATTCCAAAAATCCTAAATTTTGAGATGAATCATGTAACCCTATTTTTCACGTGTTTAGCACCCCAGCTGAAAATTTGAACTTTTTCGGCCTTGTGGTTCTTGAGAAATTATAATCACCTAAATTTTCAAAATCGTTAATCTATAGTTCATTAATTTCACAACTAATTTTTTGTTGATTTTCTGATTAATACCTATTTTCACAAAAATTCTCAGGCTCATGTACTGTTACAAATAGTATTTCGTTAATTTTGGGCCCATTTTGGGGTTAATTTTGAAACCCTTCTTTTGAAACTCATTTAGGGTCTATACTGGACATGCATACCAAATTTCATCTTATTTGGCTCAGTGGTTCTCAAGAAATTATAATCACCTAAATTTTCAAAAATCGTTAATTTTGGGCCCATTTTGGGGTTAATTTTGAAACCCTTCTTTTAAAACTCATTTAGGGTCTATACTGGACATGCATACCAAATTTCATCTTATTTGGCTCAGTGGTTCTCAAGAAATTATAATCACCTAAATTTTCAAAAATCGTTAATTTTGGGCCCATTTTGGGGTTAATTTTGAAACCCTTCTTTTAAAACTCATTTAGGGTCTATACTGGACATGCATACCAAATTTCATCTTAAATAGGCAGCATTATTGAAACCCTTCTTTTAAAACTCATTTAGGGTCTATACTGGACATGGATACCAAATTTCATCTTAAATAGGCAGCATTATTTTGGTAGCTCGGGATAAGATTGCTTTGTTTGAAACAAATTAAATCTTGAGATTATTCATTAATAGACCTAACCTACTGAACTTGCCTGCTAAACAGCTTAAAGGAACAGCTGATAGAAGTCAACCGTTTTTATCATATGGCAGACCCCTTAGCAGCGTTATTTACACTGTCTTTGAACAGCAAAAGACTTTGCACTTTGCATGTAGGCTACCATACAGTCGGAGCTTTGCAACATGTGGGAAACATATGACTGGGTATGATGAAATGTAATTATGCCAGGTTGATTACATCTGTTAAGTACACGTCTAGGGTTTGGTTATCACCAAACTTTTCAAAAATCGTCGATTTTGGGGCTAATTTTGAAACTTTTTTCCAAGGTACATCTAAGGCCGATACTTAACATGAATACCAAATTTTATCTGATTTGACCTTATGGTTCTCTAGAAATTGTTGTCACCTAAATTTTCAAAAATCTTCAATTTTGGGCCCATTTTGGGGTAAATTTTAAACCCTTTCTTAGCATGCGTCTAGTCCCCCTACTGAATACGTGTACCAAATTTTATCGTTTTTGGTCGAGTGGTTCCTGAGAAACTGTGATGAATGAGTCAGTCAGTGGTATTTCGATTATATATATAGAGATTTTATTATTATGAAATGGAAGTGTTTCATAGTCAATCAAATTCATCAGAAAATGAAGTTTCAGGTACCGGTACTCGCAATCAAGAAATCATTCTTACAACAAACTTCAATCGCTTTTGAGGCAGATTGTACTGAGTAGTGTGGTCACTTCATATGTCACTTACAAGAGCTTTCTCAGGTTTTAATGTAAATGATTCAGCTGTTGCTTTTTTGGCAATCACCACAGCAGCATGTAACTCGCCTGGATGACTTGGAATGTCATTAACATATTGAGCTTCCCCTGCAACCAAAAATGAAGCAATTCATTAAAAAAGATGTCATACAAATTCTGGTAATATAGCAGTTGTTCAATTGTTATTATATGTTAGGCATCAAAAGAACAATAATTAATAAAACAAAGTTCCAAATCAAGATATTTCAAAAATCCTTCAAAGACAATTATTAATCATCTAATCTTAAAGAATAAAAAACTTGACAGTGAAAAAGATCTCAAAAATAGAATTGGTTTCAACGTAATAGTTTTTCCAATTCAAATCCTACTCGAAGTCGAATAATCCTTTAAAACTGGAAGTTGGCCTCGAAGTTGATGTGCGTTTCATCAACTATGAAGAAACTAATCCAATAAATTCTACTCAAATCATTAACACATTGAAGAAATTACATATCTAAACATTTTTCATTTTCATTGGAACTCATTTCACTTGTTGAAAGAGGGATATTTTTCAATTGAACATTAACAGATACTGATCAATATTTATATACTTTTGAACAGAAATTTCTCCTAATATTTATATCCTGTGTGTATGTGTTTGTAAGTGAACTCCTTCTAAACGGCTGGACCGATTTTGTTGAAATTTTTTGTGTATGTACAAGTGGATTCGGAAATTGTTTAGAATGGTTTATGGACAAAAGGACAAATGTATCCTTAAGAAAAGCTGATAAAAGTCAAATAGTTACCACGTGCGCCTCATAAGCGTAAGGTTCACGGTTCGATCCCGGGTGGAATCAATTTTTTTTCACACAAATATTAGGCATATTTTGCTTTACGAAGTATTCAACATCCATAGAAAGGGTAAATTCACATGAATTCTTATCTTCCCGTAAATAATTAATTATTTGTTTTTTTATATATTTTTAAGAGACCAATATTATACTTTAGAACATAAAATAAAGCGTAGCATACTTTATACAAAACTTTAATATAATAATAATTATAATAATAATAATAATAATAATAAAATAAAATAATAATAAACATAAAATAAATATATAAAATAAAATAAAAATATATAAAATAAATACATTTGTGTGTGTTGAAGTGTATTCGAGAATGGTTTAGATTCGTCAATCAGTACATAAAAAGGACAAATGTATTCCTTTCATAGCCGATTCCTTATAGTCCATTTATAGTCTATCCGCATTTATAGACTAAGGTCAAACAATGACAATTTGTGGCTTATATTTAGAAAATCCGTGCTTTTCTCACGATCAATTATATGTTGCGTGTTCCAGAGTTGAAAGGATTAACCAAAAATGTTGTACATCCAATGGCATTACGATAAATTAACTTTTTGTAATTTGAAAAAATATAACTTTCTTTGTAGTGGCGAAGGTGATATTGTGGAAGGTATCCATAATAAATAATAATACGAAATTGTCACAACCACATTTATTAAAACTTAGAGAAACTAGTTTCGGTTGTTACACCATTATCAATCTCAATCAAACTAAAAACTAAAGTACAGAGAAGCTTAATATACTGTATTCTGAACATGGAATGATACTATTGGCTAAGCGGGAAAGAGTATGAAAAAAGCGGTGAAAAAATATACCTGTCATAAAATACTTTGAGTTTTTATTTAAAACTACGTCTACATTTCACTAGAAGGTTGAAATTTGAAAAGTAACCTCAGTGGAAGGTGGCGAATAATAAAATCAAGGAGAATTTTTTATGAGATCGCAGCAACGCGCGTCAGGCCAGCTAGTATAATTATATTGTCTAAAGAGTATAATGTATTCAAGATGATAATATTGTCAAAGCAATGATTCTATTAGTACAAGTTAATGCTTCTTACTGAAAATTATGAAAAATATTTTCAAGAATGACAATACTGTAAATAAATAGAACAATACCTGAGCATTGAGCAAAAGCTTCTAGTTTGGTGACAGGCTGATTCAGGGGCCACAGCGATTTATCAGTTTGGAACGTCTGACTTGCAGTAGAAAGGGGTCTAATTAAATTAGCACCTCCACTTTTCATCTTTGTTGACACTTCATCCGGGAATAAGCTGAGAATGAACTGCAAATAATAGAATAATTCAATGTATAGAGCAGGAGAACTGATTTTCTTCTTTTGTTTTAATACTCTACTTTTTCCTTGTAGATTTTTAACTGCACTAGAATGAATCCAAATTTAAAAATCAATATCAAACAAAGTCAATTCACAAATTGAACAATAAAATCAAATGGTTGGCCATTCAATAGCAAAAAAGAGATTGAATGTGTGATAGAAGGTTCTAGATTTCCCAGACACTACACCCTAAATAATGTGAAAAATTGTACAATTCCATCTTCTACCCTTCTGACAAATGATTGTTATTTACTATATTTCTGTCTAAAAGGATCATAGCACGAAGAAAAGAGCGATAAATCTTTGAAAGATATTAGCAGTTGTGGAAAATCTATTCAATCGAGTTTGGAATATGGCAGCTGCTCGCTATTGTATTGAGAGAGTAATGTAAATGAATAAATAAATTAGTTACGTGTAAATTATTTGAATAATTATTGTCTAATGTAAATAAAAGCTTGACAAATAGATGATTTGATAAAGTCATTAATTGATTTTTTCAATGTGACATTATGAATTATTTTACCTTGTAAAAGAGTGAAATAGCCAGACCTTTCCTATATTCAGGAGATGCATCAGGAAGAACATGATTGGGTTTCAATTCACCAGCCAATGTTTTCAATGCTTCTCCAATTACTCCGGAATCATACAGATGTTTCCCTTCTAGAAATGCCTCAGTAAGTTCGGCATGGACCTAGAATTCAAACATAGTATTAATCATTAGATAATTGACTGATTGGTATCTCAATATTGTTATGATTTTTTCAATAAGGTTCCCATATTAATAATTGAAACGTGTGTATAGTAGTTTATTTGTAGTTGAAAATTATGTGAATGACACAATCTTGATACATCATAATGATTTCTACTCAAGCTGATGATCTTGATGTCAATAAGGAACATAAAGATTGTATAAACGGAACTGCAGGTTATCGAGATAGAAACTGAATTCCTCCAGTAAATATTTTTAAATTCCTTTGTAGTGGCGAAGGTGATATTGTGGAAAGTATCCTTAATGAATAATATGACGAAATTGTCACAACCGCATTTATTAAAACTTTGAGGAATTAGTTTCGGTTGTTACACCATTATCAATCTCAATAAAACTAAAAACTACTCTCTGTACTTTAGTTTTTAGTTTGAATGAGATTGATAATGTTGTAACAACCGAAACTAGTTTCTCAAAGTTTTAATAAATGTGGTTGTGACAATTTCGTCTTATTATTTATTAAATATTTTAAAGATGAAGTTGTTCGTTAATTTATTGTAAAAGAAAGGACAACGTCAAAGCTATCTTAATTATAAATTTTGAATCTATAGCGTGAATATTTATAGTCCAAGAGTTACCACTTACAAAATTCGGATTTATTCCACCAAAAACGATGCGTGGTTTCTCCAGTACTTTGAACTTTTCATTCTTGTCCAATTTGAAAAGGAACCCAGCATTTACATAGGCATGAGCATTTTGTGCCCTAGGCATGATCTGCAAAAATCATAGTTATTTTTTAGTATTTACTTTCAAGTTTTATTGTCTACAGTATGAAAATCTCCTCGAACAAAACAAAAGTGATGGATTTTCTGGGAAAATCTCCGATAAAGTCAAAAATAGTTCTTAATGATAAAGTCCTGGAGCAGGTATCTCATTTCAAGTATGTGATATTACATACGAAGAAGATCAAGACTTGAGTATGAAGATTAATAAATTCCAGGCCATATGTGGAACCATCGATAGAACTTTAAGAAATAAAGCTTAAATTTTATAAAGTGATGGCCGTCCCCATACTCCTATATGATTCAGAGACCTGGGTATCAAAGAAGAAGGAATGGAGCCGGTTACAAGTAGCAGAGATGAGATTCTCAAGATCAGTGAAGGGATGCTCCAGGGAGGACAGACTTCATAATGTAGAAATACGAAAAGAGCTCAATATATTCTCCATACTACAGAGAGTTGAAGAGAATCGTCAACACTGGAGAGAACATCTTGAGAGAAGAATTCGATAGAATTCCCAGAGCAGTCATCTCTTACAAGCCAGAGGGTAGAACTATCGGCAGGTCAAGAAAAATATGAGAAAATGTTGGTAGTCGGAACAAGTATTATTGCCTAATCCTTGAATGAAGACCACGACGACGACTGTCAAACAAACAATAACCAGTAGGCAATATTGTGGAATAGTTGAATCGTTCCATGATTACGATTTTCAATCACTGGCCAAGTGTTCCTTCCTCAAATTACTCGATTTGTTCTGCCGCAACCTGAATAATATGTCCATCACAAATGAATTACATTCTATAATTAAATGCAAAACCAGTTTTGAGATAAATTAAAAAATATCCTCTCATCCACCAATATGCACTAATCAGAACTCACAGTTGACTACATTGTGAATAAATCACTAGATAAAAACTAAGTTACATTTACTTTTAATAATTCATACTGATGTAACTTTTCAGTAATTGAGTACTATCTTCACTCTGAAAAGAAGTTGTGTTCATGATTTTGAGATAAGCATGTAATGAATGATTTTCGAAGTATTCTAATTCTTAGTTTTTAGCCTTAGAATAAGCATCACAGTAACTTGCATGTAAAATATATATAAAATAAAACTTGTATCAGAGAAAATACAGTAGGCTATATTATTTACCTTATATGATTTAAATGTATACGAGGAACTGTTCAGTGCTTGGAGTACAATGCTTTTGATGACTTTCTTGTTCATATCAATATTCAAAATCTCTTGGATAGGTAGAGTATTTTCCATTCCCATGGAGTCAGCTGTAAATTTCATGAGTTTACAATAAATTATTATACTCATCATTTTTGGAAAACAAGTTTTTGTACTTTCTGATTATAATATTCTATACTGGGAGTTGGAGAAATTGAAAATCAATCCTTCACTTATACGAACCTTCAATTTCAAGAATTATTTTTACACTGGAGTATTCATTGAAAAAATTACATTTTTTCTCATAGATGTTGACATATAGTTTTGAGGGTGACAGTTTGTTCCACTTTGACACCCATCTAACTTTTTAAAATCATCACTACATAATCTTTACTTTTTGAGATATCTCAAATATCATCACATAAACAATGACTATTTTGATTTTAGCACTATACATATTATAAAGATTTATTATAAATGTTTTCAGACTTGTTAATTGTTGTTGCAAGGCAATTTAAATAGTTTTATGGATAACTGCTGCTATACTTTAAAATATATATATGAAAAAATGTGCAAGTTCAACTGTGAAAGAGCAAGTTAATATTTTGTTGGTAAAATGTTGAGCATGTACAATCTCTAGTACGAGACTTGGATTTATTGGTGGTAGAGTGAAAAAACTGGTTTAGTTATTAAGCAACTGATATTTGATTATACTGATTCATCATTAAATGAATTATTTTACTGATAATTTATTATATTACTGATACAGTATACAATTATAGTGAAATTTCTATTCCCACTCACCAATATTTAGCTGGGCACCAACAGTTTCAAATATGAGAAATACATCCGAAGGGAAATCTTTATGTTGATGCTTTATTGATAGATTCCCAGCCAATGTACCAGTCTGTAAAAAAGAGAGAAATTTTAAAAAATCATCAAATCATATGAAATTGAAGAAGCGTATATAAGGTACTAAGGGTTTGTATAAGTAAGAATATCTAAGAGAAAAACTTCATCATCATTATTATTATTTTATTAATAGGATCGGTACAAGATCTGAATTTACAAGAATGGAGATATGAAATGAGATGAGAATAGAACGGAAAATCTACTTTATTCGGCAAGGTTAAAACTTGTCACAAGATCCTGCTAAATACACTCAGGAACAAAACTAATACTATTGAAATGTTCCAATAAAATTAAAAACAACTTGTCTCTTTTTAAACTTATCACATGCTGAGGAAAACAGTGATTATGTTCTGTATTATGCAATCTCAACAATAAGTTCTCGTCATTGGAATCTTTTTATTTAAAATGTGCATGTATTTTTAAAGCAGTGATGCGTAAAGTTTTTTCTTAAAATTGCTTTTTTGAACTCATAAGAGAATTCTGCTTTAGTGCAACATTTATTCTAAAAGTATTTAATCAATAGGCCTAAATCGAAAATCCAGATACCAGAGACTATTTGAAAGATACATTTTATCGACCGAACGATTATTAACAGCAAATATATGCTTGCTCTGGAAGAACATTATTAAAATACATATTAAGATATGTTTTATATTATTTTATAAATTATATTCAGATACAAACGTTTCGAACGGGGACACTAGCGATGGAATCGATGTGATCTGCCATTTGTTTCGTGTAGCCGAATAGTTTACTGTTTGATTTAGAAACTGAATTGAAAAAAATCATTGTACTGGTGAGAGATAAGTTGGCTCCCAAAGTTAACGAATCATCGTTCATACTAGTAACTATGAGCTCACGTATTCCTTTGATATCTATGAAGTGATCTATATTTTTTGTAGGACGATAGACACCTGCAACCAACAATTACAAATAAATATTAATAAAATCCAAGAATTGTAGAATTGTATATCAAATACTATAAAATGGCAATGCTAGATAATCAGTTCAAAAACTTAATCATTAGACCAACAATTACAAATAAATATTAATTAAATACAAGAATTGTATATCACATACTATAAAATGGCAATGCTAGATATTCAGTTCAAAAACTTAATCATTAGACCAACAATTACAAAATAATATTAATAAAATTCAAGAATTGTAAATCAGATACTATAAAATGGCAATGCTAGAAATTCAGTTCAAGAACTTAATCATAAAACTTCTCTATCATTGATAATTTCTGGAGTTATCAGGAATAATCCACAGGAAAGGAGCATTCACAAAAGATAAAGACATGAAAAACCTTCCGTAGCAAATTCTAAAGAACTTGTGAGAATACTATATAGGGTAAAGGTACGACCATTTGATCATCGTGAATGGAATAATAATTACAGGAAGGACTTGTAAAACTATGGAACATAACTGTACAATATCAGGGAGAGAATACCCAAATTATATGTTTAGAGTCTGTCGCTGATAGAAAATAGTCTCTTAAATAATCTCAATGCAAATGAAAAATCAAATTTTTTTTTTTGTAGATTACGTCTTGGAGACTCCAGTTAAGGAGTATAAGACAAGTCAGATCAACAATATTATACACTAGATACCATAATTACTTCAATTAGTTGAGGTGAGGCTTAATTTTGATGTGAAAGGAACTCTTGTACACTATAAAAAGCTTTATCAACTAAATATTTCTTCAATTGTTTTTTAAATATTTCTATATTTTCAAGACTCTTCAAAAACTGCGGTAGCTTGTTGTAGAATTTCCTACCAATATAACTAGGTTTTTGTTTGAATAAGCTACTATTGTGACTCACCAAGTGATAATCTCCTCGGCTTCTTGTATTATAATCATGTACATCAAGATTTTGGTTAATATCATTCGTTTTTACATATAAAGTAGCTTCATACACATATAAGCAGGGTACAGTTAGGAGACCAAGTCTCTTGAACAACGGCCTACATGAATCTAATCTATTTACTCTTTCTATACACCTAACCGCTTTCTTTTGGATCTTAAACACCCTATCAAGATTTTGTTTTGATGAATTACCCCATACTAAGATAGCATACCTAATATGTGACAGTAAAAGCCCATGGTAAGCTGTAAAAAGTAACTTTTTGTCATTCAATCCAGCGAGCTGTCGCAGGACAAATACCTCAGATGAAATTTTACTACATATTTTCTCAATGTATGGAGTCCAGGTCAATCTTCTATCCAACGTAACTCCTAGAAATGCAATTTTTTCTTCCTGGTCTAATTGATTATCGTTTACAAACACGTTTATAGCCCTATCTTCATTTAAATTATGTTTGTTTTTGAATTGAAGGTATTGGCATTTTTTACTATTTATAGTTAATTTCAACTGATTTAAAAATTGGACAATGGACTGCACACCTATATGGGCACTTATTTCTAAATTATCTAGAATGGAATTGCTGAAAATGAGTGATGTATCATCAGCAAATAAGAGGGCTCTACCACTAATTAATTCTTTAGGTAAACGGTTGACATATAACAAAAAAAGCAATGGACCTAGTATTGACCCCTGAGGCACTCCAGCTTGCACCTCTAATTTATTAGATTTATTCTTTACTATACTATTACCAACTACTGTAGTTAGCTCTACACATTGTTTTCTCCCAATAAGATATGATTCAAACCATTTCAGTTCAACCCCATTTACACCTACATTTTGCAGTATTTCCAATAAAGTTCTATGATTAACACAATCAAATGCCTTTGACAGATCTAAGAAGATTGCAGTAGCTTTATCACCTGAATCTATTATATCTATTAGTTTTTCAACTAGAGAAACTATGGCTGTTTTTGTTTATCTACCTTTCTGGAAGCCATGCTGTTCATCACAGATAAAGTTAGCTTCTTGAAGGTGCAGAAGTAACCTATTTAGAACTACTCTTTCAAAAATTTTACTTATTACATTTAAAATACTATGGGCCTATAGTTTTCTACCTTTTCTCTATCACCACTTTTGAAGATTGGCAAGATTTTCCCCTCTTTTAAGTTATCTGGAAAAACACCTTGTTCTAATGAATGATTGATCAGATGAATCAAAGGGTATAACAATTGATCTTTACATTCTTTCAGAATTTTACTGGATACCCCATCCATTCCTACAGTTTTTTCATTATTTAAACTATCAATGATATTTGACAACTCGTCTTGGCATACTGGGTGGAATTTTTATTCGTTCTGAAATCCCTCAGTATTCCTCATGTTTGCATCACTATTAAGAGATTTTTGAAGATCCTTAGCAACCAGTTGATAATATCTGTTAAAGAAATTACAAATGTCTACACTATCATCAATATATTTGTTATTCTCGTTAATTATTCTGGGGACACTAGTATAATCATCTACATGAGCTACTTGCCTATTTTTGTTTATTACATCCCACACTGCTGTGTTAAAGTACACACCATTATTCAAAATTTCAGCTGTTTTCTTACATTTCGCTCTTTTCACTTCTCTTGTATAATTTTTCTTTAGAGCTTTGTAATTATCTTCACTTAAAAATTTCTAGATAGTTTGAATTTATCATATGCATCTTTAACCCTATTTCTTTCTGCAAGGATATCATCAGTTATCCACTCTTCAATCTTGTCTAATTTGTTCTTTACAGGAACTTTTTTAACTGGACAACTCATAGTAATATGAAACCTTAAAATATTAATGAAACTATCATATTTGTCATTTAAACTATTGCTATTGTAAACCCTACTCCAGTTTTCTTGTAGCAGATTCTGCTTCAAACAATCGGTATTCCCCTGTTCACATTGTTGAATTTCTTTCATTACTCTACTCTTTTTAATTGATTTATGACCTTGCAACCCCACCTCTAAGATTTGATAGTCACGATCAGATAGTTCCGAGCCGCCTAATCTTGTTTTAGAGTAATCTATATTAGTAAGGATGTTATCAATTATTGTTTGTGATGTTCTTGTGACTCTGGTATATTCATGAACTTTTATTTCCAAGTTATTCATGCATATAATATCCTTTGAATCTTCTGTCATTTTATTCTGTGTTGCAAAGTCTGTATTGAAATCTCCCGCTACAATAACGTTTGTAAAACGAGTAGTAGTAATCTCTAAAAGCCTATTGAATAGTTCACAAAAATTGTTCCATTCCCCATTTGGTGACCTGTAAATACCTAACACCGCTACTTCGAAATTATTGTCGATTTTTACTCTTAACCCAGAAACTTCTAAATCCATTTCCACAGCAAATTTCTCTACATATTCTAAATTAAATGTTTGCATATTCTTAGCATTTTTAGTGAAGATAGCTACTCCCCCACTTCGATGAGATGTCCTGCAATACGACGTTTTCAATGAATAGTTTGGAATATTAAGTTGTGACAATTCATCTTCTTTTAAACCATGCTCTGTGAAAATAGCTATATCAGGAGCCTCTTCTTTAAAAAATACTTCGATTCTATCTATTTTGTTACGAATGTATTGAATATTCTGATGGAACACAGTGAGTACCGGTACTTCCCTATCATCCCTTATTACTTTATCGTTGCTTTTGCATATTGAAGTAGATTTACTTAATCTCTTAGAATCTTGAGAGCCTATCAGATTGCTACAAGAGTTCCTTCCACTAATGCTATCCTGATTTTTTGATTGATTAACGTCTTTTAATACAATTGAAGATATGAATTTATCATCTGAAACTAGTTTCCCTTCCCGGTTTTGAGCCACTTTACTAAAAAAGGTTCGTTAGATGATTGTTTAGGAGAATTATTGACAGTAGATTGCAAACGACTTTCAATCAGCTCTGCCAGCCTATTACAAAATATTACTTTGCCAGATTGATTTAGATGTAGACCATGATTAGTGAAGTTTTGTTTTTTCAGCCTTTCATTTAGAAAGCAAATCCCCAACTGCTTAGAATTCTTATTTTTTAGGCTGTTGATTGTATTATGAATTGATTTATTTGTTGACTTAATGGCTTCATTTAGCTCTGGCCTATCAAACCTATACGGAATTGTACTTATTATTACATTAGTTTTTTGGCTGAGTGGCACAATCTCTTTAATTTTTTCATTTATTTCAGGAAGATGTTTTAGATTAGGTTCATTTATATTGTTTGAGCCACCCAGTACTATTAGAAAATCGTTTTTTCCAAAATGTTTAGTCTGTTCCTGTGCTGACTCTACGATAGCGTTTATAGGGGCACTTGGTTTGAAAAAGCTCTGAACTTCATACTTATTTTTTAATCTTTTATTTAGTAGGTCACTACAGTCTCGTCCATGACTGGATGTCAAGAGCAGTACTCTACCTTTCCTATCGTTATTTGCCCTTACTTTAGTTTTGGTTGCTGTTTGCAAAACCTGACTATACGTTTTTGTTTGACCATTTCTATTAATTTTTTCCCCATTTGATTTAGGTTTTCAATTTGGTGTGATCACTCAATAGTTTAGCAACCTTTTCTTCTACATCTACAGTAGCTTTAAGAGCTGTTGGAGATTTTATTGTTAATAATTGCTGAGATCGCGTAGCTACCTGAGTTTTAGTTAAACAATTAGATTTAGATGCCTTGTTTGGACTCATTTTCCTAGCTAAAAATTGTTTTCAATTGATTTTAGTTTGTTTAATGAAATATTACTTAATTTATTTCAATTGTCAACTTGAGACTATTTAATTACAAGAAAATTTATCAATATCGGTACACCTAACCTCGAAAATAGAATTTGACATTTATTTAAATACTTTAAGTTATATTAGACAAGTTAATGATGAAAATTATTAAGATATTATAAATACTAATAATAATAAACAAAAATACTATACTTATCCGTTCGAATTAATATTCTATGCTTCAAAATTTGCAGAGCCTGTTCTGACAACGTATGCACAGTACCACTGCTACCTCGTATGGGTAATCCCATACGTAAATGTATCCTCAGCTTGAGATTAAGATGGAAATGTGAAATAGCAGTAAAAGTGATGAAAATAGAATATCAGAATCTTAATTATTATTCAAAGTGGCAAGTATAGAACTAAAAAATAATTACTAGTGAACCAGCCATCTCAGGGTTTCTAGAGAAATAGTACAGAAAACTCATAAGTGCTCTCATAAGAATCTGTAAGTTCTCTGTAATCGAATACCGTAGTCACAATCTATAAAATAATTACTTCAAACTGTGAGAGTTCAAAAGACTTTGAAGCATTCACAGTCTCCTACTCTAGTGCAATAGAAACCTTGTCCTATCAGATCAATGAGGAAAAGGTTCGAATATGTTTCTAAACTCTAAACAATAGCGTAATTTATTGTATTTCTATCTTATTTACTGCTAAGAAGACTAGCTCAATTTTGAGAAGAACATGCAATTTAAATCCTATTCTTCAAACTGTAATTACATGAAAGAAGTGTGTTAATAATAATTCAAACTATCGAAAATTGTTGAACAATGGTGGTGCTGAAATTTAATACTCTACCATAAGATGTGTTTCCACCAACAAGCATGTACGATCCGTCAGCGACCATTTCAAGTATTTCAAATATTTCTTGAACAGATTTCACACGATACCAGTTCTTTCCATCATCAGTTGTCAACTGCAGTTTACTTTCATTCAATAACGGACTCATGGTTCGATCACATACACTACCGCACGATGTAAGGCATTCCTCTTTTGTTCTGGGACAAATAACTGACAATTCCTGAAATTAATAGAAATTCTGATAGCATCTCCACTGATACAATATTTCAACTTACATAGAGAGACTTGATAATAGTGGTCTACAATTTATAGGTGAGCAAACAAGTCTCAATATTATATTTTAAAAAATATGTAAAAAGCAAGAAGAGTTATAAACGCAAATGACATGTTTGTAATAACATGACGTTGTCTGCTTTGTCATCACTTAACTGCTAGTTCGGAGTCCATCTCAAACTACAGGTCCACCATCCATAACATAATTATATTTCACCTATTATCCACGCACAGGTCTCGGGATCATGTGAACTAGAAAATCGGGAATACACTGAAATGACTGAAAAGTACACTTCACAATTTGATCCATCCGTAAGCTGTTTAAAGAAGTGCAAAGCTGGACGCCAGTTACTATCTCTACTGTCATTGAAAGATTATTGTTCGCTGAAGAGGGATGAGACACAGTGCCTCAAGTACAGGAAGATCTCAATTTAGACTGTGATTTTCATGTAAATGCCTTAAAATATGAATTTCTACATATACATTTTCATATACTTTTTATATAATGTAGGCTCTCATAACAAGTATCATGTATTTTTTACATTGAAGCATTTATCTTCTAGTTATACCTAATGAAGAAATACATATAAATCTTCATTCACTACAGTATGAATGGTTTTGTGTAGCCTATAATATGCAAATCAGTATTTCTTACCTCAATGTCGACACATTTTTTTATTAGATCTTCACTTGCATTCTTAGCGAAGGACTTGAATGTATCCAAAATCGGTCTGTAACCTGTACATCGACAAATATTTCCTCCAAATGAGTTTTCAATCTCACTCATGGAAATATCCTTATTCTCTTGAAGTAAGCTGTAACGTAAATTGAATTTGAATTCGTAGTTAAGGCAGATTAAATTCAACTCATTGTAGATTTGGCAAGTACTAAGATAAACTCCCCAACGCCAACTAACATGAAGTGCATCAATGATACATTTTCGGTTGAAAACTGAAATATTAGTTTGATAAATAAATTTTCGATCAATATTTTCATTCGATTGGTGTTTTTCCAATCAACCCATTGTTTTGAAGATTTGGTTCTAGCTACGTCTTGAACTTGAACTATATTTCTATCATCGCACATTCTTCGCAAGATTGACTCTCAACAGAGAATTAAATTGAAGACTAATATAAAAACTGACTATTTCTATTTAAATTATTATTTTTACTCACACTGAAGGGATGCATTTTGCTTCTAAAGAGAAACTTCGTCAGCCTACCACCAGATGCAGATCACTCTTTGTACGATACAAAGAACACATCAAAGCGTTAAATTATAACACTGACTTAAAATTGGCAGATTACTTGATCAACACTGGACATTCACACAAAAATATCCAAACTGTTTTGGCAATTTTATACACTTTTCAAAAATCCACAAACTAGAACGGTACACTGGAGCAATATGAAATATTCAAACACCATAAACAAGACAGAATCAACTTACTCAATGACCAAACATAAGTCAAATCTAATGCAATTTTCAATTACGTAATGGCCATTTACCTAATCCTACCCTCAAAAAAACACAACCCCTGGTGGCAGGCTGACGAACCTTCTCTCTAGACGCGTAATGCATTCCTCCAGTATAAGTGAGTAAAACCCATAATTTGAATAGAAATACAGCATCAGTTTTTATATTAGATTGTTCATCAAGTATTTCGTCATGGAGAATATCACAGATATAAATTAAAGTCTTGATGCTGATGTATTCAAGACTAAACAATTGTTTTTAGATCTTAATTACATAATTAATTGACTGTATTTGACATATTAAGCAACCTAGAATGTCAATATGAACAGCAATAATATATTAAGGTAATGTACTGGTCTATTTTCACTTTCTCACTGAGTAATATTTAACTAGAATTGATAATTGGACGCATAAAGTAGGTGTTTATATTCACTCTGAAGAACGGTCCATATTTATTTATAATTTTCTAGTTTAGCATTCATCTTCTTGATATTCATATTTTTAAATGGTAGGATATCTACCTGTACATGTTCATAACCATGCCGGGACTGCAGTAGCCACACTGAGTTCCATTATTTGAAGCTAGACGACTTTGAATTTTTCCAAAACCTTTCGAAGAGCTACCTAGAGCTTCAACAGTTTCAACCACCCATCCATGGCAGTTGTAAATTGGAGTCAAACACTAGAAAAATTAAAATACTTTATAGTAGACCAGGAGATCAATTGAAAAATTAGAATTTATCAATTTCGAATTCCTTCAAGTGCTATTAATTTATACTGAAGACTTCCGCAATGGCGGATATTGACAACAGCATTGAATATCTGATGGTCACTATAGTCTAGTGGTTAAGGCGCCCGACCAGCAATTGAGAGGTCCGTGGTTCGATTCCCCGTGGTGGCTGATATTTTTATACAGTAGCATTCATCGATTTTCATCAGCTATTCAATGCTGTTGTCAATATCCGCCATTGTGGAAGCCTTCAGTATATATTAATACAAATTAAAGGAATTCGAAATTAATAAATTCTGTTTCTGTATTTGTCAGTTTGTTAAATTGTCAGTTACCGTACTTCAAACTAACTAGTGAAAAATTAGTATCTAATATTGAGAACTAAGAACCTAAAGATTTTGACGCTAAGAAATTAAATTAAGTTAGTGCTCTATAGATAAGTTTTCATAAAAGAAAACAATTTATGATTTAAATAGACTGCTATAAATATTTAATTCTGAACACTCGCTTATCAATAATTTTCCAATTATGATGATATTTATGTGTCTTTTGAAAAATCGTATCATTTTACTTGGAAAATATATTTTCTAGGTTAGAAGAAATATTATTTCATATTTTTTACTAAGAAGAACTTCTTCGCCGAGAGACGAGAAAATACTTAAAACTAGAAGCTAGAAAATGCTGTCCTTGTAAATTGAATGAGTAATAATTTTTGTCGAACAGAAAGTTAATGAAGCTTCTCACGACCTGGGAAGCTTCAGTGAGTTACATTTATACAATGGAATAATAAATCGAATTCCATTAAAACTGCAATCAGAGATGAATAGTATTGTGGATTGCAGTACTTCAAACAGATTGCATGACGGAAACAAGATTTAACGCATCCACCGAGATAATT
This sequence comes from Conomelus anceps, assembly GCA_948455865.1. Taxonomy (NCBI): domain Eukaryota; kingdom Metazoa; phylum Arthropoda; class Insecta; order Hemiptera; family Delphacidae; genus Conomelus; species Conomelus anceps. Next base: position 58,363,005 of record OX418217.1, on the reverse strand, counting down.
ACCATTGCATGTAGTGGTGTCATAGCTTATTCAATGACATAGTATAGACTGCAGAATATTACTACATTATTATTTCTAGTATATGTTTGGAGTTTTCAGACCATGTTTGTTATGATCCAGATGAAAAAAATATATTATACACATAAAAACAAAATAGTTTTTTTCGTGTAAATGAAATTCAGGTTTTCCATGAGTGCGGGTGACGGCTAAATGCTGAAGGACAATGTTGAATTAAATGTACAGCATTCTCAAAAGAGAAGTTCGATAACAGTTGGATGCTCACACACGCCTAACACCTTCCAAACAATTAATAGAACACAATAATGATGATGAAGTTATTGGACTGTTTGGTTTATTGATTTCTTGAGTGATAATTTCTTATTAGTGTCTGCTGTTTTAATTGCACTAATAAAGTTTCGTGAGTTACTTTCAATTGTTGCCAGCATTGTTATAGGCCTAATGTTAGAATCCGTAACAATAATCTCTTTTTGGGATGCTAGTTGGTAAAGTAAGTGGAGACTACATTTGATAAAATAATTATCAATATTAACAAGCTGTATCAGTCTTATCAGAGTGATTTTCTCAGTTACTGCCTGTTGATCCAATGTTAATAATTGAATTATAGTTGAATGCAATAGAATTATCTGTTTCATATCATAGTTTTGTGAAATCTTAAACTAAAACCTACAACTTTAACTGTCTTTTTCAATAAGTAGTTGCATGCATTTAAAATTTACAATTCATGTTTATAAGTAGGTATATGGTTAAAAAATAATAATCTCAATTATTATTTTCTAAAGTTCCGTGTATAGCATCGATATTATTTCACTACAATTGATTTTGTACTATCCTGCAGTAAAAAATGAAAACTACGGACTGAATAAACCAATGATTTGACATTTAAAAAATAAACAATACCAGTTCTAACTTTTTTCTCAAGTGAAAGATTCTTCAATACGTACACAAAATATTAAAGAGTTTTGTGTATTCCGCTATTTCAAGTGAAATTTTCATGATTTAAAATAATTTTCAGGTTTATTTAGCATTAGTTTTGTTCCTTAAACAATAGCGAAATATTAGTAATATAATGATTTCAAATATTGTTTTATTTCCTGTTCATTACAGCACTTGGTCTAAACCACCCAGTGAGAACCCTCGCGTGATTCCTAGTAGCGCGACTCCTCACGGTTTAAATGATAAGTTACGATTTGAAATGTCAAACATTAGAAAGAAAAATTCGCCATCAAAACAACTGAAAACTTTGTTACATAAAATGCTTTTTTAAAACTTTACTTTTATATCATAGTTTGTCAGAGGGAAAAAGAGCAATATGAATCTTACGGAGTTCACGGCAATGGTTGTTGTTTTTCCAGTTTGTGGGTTGGGAATCGTGGCAGCGACAATACACGCTCCACATCCACCTTCCTCGCACATATATTTGGTTCCTTTAAGGTTTGCATAATCTCTGATGAATGTGTTAAGAGTTGTACTAACTGGCAAACCGGATGCTGAAAAAATTGAGATTAGCACTTAATTATATGAACAATAATATTTTTTTGCTTAATTATACTGAAAATTATTTTCCGGTATTTATTTATCCATTAAGACTACATTACAATAAAATGTGAAGATTCAACAGGATTTAAGGCTGTGGATTTCATTTGAGACAGCCATATCGACTAGTACAATCAACCAAGAATTATTAGAAGGACGATGGAGTTTTATTAAATTGATAAATATTAACAAGATATTAACAAGATATTAACAAGATATTACTTTTCATGCTATAAATTAAATCATTGTGAAATCAAAAGCCCACAGTAGCCTGATTTACATTTTTTATAAATACTGTAATTGTATAAATCCACTAAATCTATTGCTGTTTTGAAGAAACTATTGTTATATAACTTACATCTCTACATCATTAAAACGTATAGATCTACTGCTACAAAATTATGAATCCGAGTATAATAATTAAATGTTCAACTATTCATGTGTCAATCATTGCGCAGGCATGTTATACAATGATACATCAATAATCCTATTGTATTTTGAGAAAGCACTTTCCCAAGGCTAAACTTTATCAAGAGGATATATTACCAGTCTTAAAAGCTGTCACTATTTGAAGGCTGCCTAAACCGTCACAGGAGGCACAAAAAACGTCAAACAGCTTATTACGTACCATAATCTATTCTATGTTAACCCTTTTTCAGTATATAACTTATTTAACAATTCAAATGCTGTTGAAGCTGCTTTTATACAAAGAACATGATCAATAAAAATCCATCAACATGAAATTATTCCCTTGTTCCTTAAACTCGTAACGTTCACATGATAACGATAGATTATGATTGACTTATCTTATTTACTTCCAAATGCTATCTATTGATACAATCGTCATTTTCTCGATTATGGCAATTGATGACAACTTTGCTAGAAACGACATTAACAAAAGGGTTAAATTTAAATTGAAAAGGAGTTGTTCTCGATACACAGTCTGAGTGTCTTCAAAAGCATTTTTTATCTTCGAATGGTTTCAACCGATCTTTATGAAACTCGATACCGTACCGTATGGTTTGGTAATTAGATAGAAGAGAGGGGAAAAGACCTCGGAAAAAATCAACTTGATCCAATTTAAAATTTCCAAATGGGGTCCATTTTGAATTTTTAAACAGAAATTGCGGGAAAACAATCAAAGACGTAAAAAATTAGAATAACAAGCTTCTAATAATTTTCATATTTTTTACTTTTCCCGCGATTTCCATTTAAAAATATGAAATGGACGGCAATTTAAAATTTCATATTGGAATAAGTTGATTTTTTCCCTAGAATAGTCTTTCCTACCTGCACGTACATATCGAGTTTCATAAAAATCTGTTAAAATAGGTAATTCGAAGCGTAGGCTATAAGCGAAATATCTGGTGAGCGAAGCGTTTTTGGAGAAAATTTTATTCCAGACTTTCTCTCTATTTTGACGGGCCATTTCACGGAGTTTGGAACTATACCTATGACCTTATGAGACATCCTACATCGAAGCGTTTGATATTGTTGCTTTTAATTGAGCGAGGGAAAAGGAAGTATGCATTGTTATGTACTGCGCATTTTGCGTGTAATTAGACAACAATGGACATTTCTTCTGAAAAGCGGAGAAGCAAAAAATTTGCATAAATTCAATACCCTCTATATTGAGTTTTGCACAATATATTCTATAAAGAAAGTTGGATTAGCTACAAAAAAATTGTAAAAATTCATGAAATATGCTTAGGCTATTATATCTATTTATAAATTTTGTCATCTAGAAATAAGAAACGAGTAGTTTAACGTCATTAAACATCAACGTTAACGTCATTAAACAGTAAATTTCTCCATTAGAAGGTTTGGATTGAATTTAGGATTGAATTCTGATAAATTTGAAATATTTCTATTCCAGAAGCCCACTTTTGAAAAAAGATTTCTGCGTATTGGACTTGAAATAAAATTGGAATAATATTACGAAATATTAGTGATTCAATTATTATTATTTTAGTCAAAACTGGATTTTAGACAGAAATCTGCTTACGAATCGGAGGCTCCGGTAGCGCTTGTCTGTGATTAGATAATACTCTATCTGTTTTCGTTTCCTGCAGCCTTGGATTCCAATCTCATTCAGCCATGAATGCTCTCATTATTCACCCATTCATCTCATTACCTACGCACAAGTCTCCAGACTCATAAGAGCATCATCCGCAATAAAAAATCTATTTTATGCAATGTAAAGTTGATGCTGACTACATTATACCAGAAATCTTTCCTTTTCATTCTGACCACCACACAGATCTTCTTATTCTTCGGTTGCGCTTCCTAATACAATAATTTATGATGTTGGGCATTATCGAAGTTTTCTTTCTGAGAGATATTTCATATTGAAAAGTGAAATTTTCGAAGCGACTGTATATCCAGGAGCATTCTTGGCTTTTATCGTACAGATAAGTAGCACCACAGAATCTACTCCAACTTATCATGATTGGAAAGTTGAGTTAAAGTTGCATTTTACTAAGTAATGGATTGATGTTTTAAAATGCTTGAGCAATAGCCTATTCCATTACGCAATACTCCATTACGATTTTTTTAAACAATTGATTGAAGGAATAATAAATCAATTATTGTAAAATAATTCTCTTCTGTATATATTCGACTTACCTTCATATTGTTTACCATTGATCTTGAATGATACTTCTTTGTCGGCAACCCTACAAATAAATGAATCACTATGAAAACATGCAAACCATCATCATATTTAACTTATTTTCTAACGATTTCAAAATAGATTGTCATTAAATATTATGTAGGGGCTGAATTATTCAAATATTTATTAGTTCCAAATTATAGAGGCACAACGTTTTATAAGGTGTAGCCTATAACTATTATAAGCATCCATTGCTTTTCTATTTGCACATTCAACCACCTCTTACAAAATTTCCGATGGCACTATAAGCCTTTTTTATTTTCAAATTCAATTTATTGAGCCAAAACGGTGTACATATACAGGCCAAGTCAAAACATCAAACAGAAAATAATAACAATTAATTTATCTGTTTTCGATGCCGTTATTTATCAAAATGACGCGGATAAAGCTTCAAATATCAACTCTAGTTTTGTTAATTGCAGCAAAATGTTTTCCTGTAGTGCAATTCAATTGTGACCTTCGTCATCATTCTTTTCCTATCATAATTTTTTCTCTTTTCTCTTCCCTATTATTTTCTGAAATTTTATCTTCTTGGAACATATTACCGAAATTCGAATCCCTGGTTACTTCAGTTATATATTAGACCTATAGGATATATTCAGCTGTGTTGTCGGACAATCATTTCAAATAGGTACCTACTTGGATCATGAACTCGTCCATTCTCAGACATTCTTCGGCCCTTGTGTGGCGATTAATTTCCTTTAGCAAAGCCTGTTAATTTATTGCTCAGCATATTTTAATATTTTATTTTTTATATAACTCTCAATTTATCTTCGCTTTTTGTACTACAAAGTTTTCCTTTATTATCTGTATCTTGATTATTGTCCCCACTGATGTCACTTCATCTTAGCTTTCAAAGGAGTACAATTATTTTCTATCATTTTTTTCCTATTCAGCAAGTCTCTTAATATGAAAACTGACACAGTATTCCTTTTTGAATTATGATTCCTACTCACTTATATTGGAGGGATGAATTTCGCCCCTAAATAGAAGCTTCATCAGCCCTTACTGTGTAGCGAGTTGTTAGGTCACAATTATGCCACAGCAATACTGAATCGGTTTTTTAAAAGGGCGTCCCGGTAAATCATCATTTTTGCGAAATTGGGTTTAATGCATTTTATTGATGTTCATGGGTAGGGCTATTGATTTCTTATAAAAAGGCGTTCTGTTCATTATTCTGTGAGTCATGAAAAAATATAGAAATTTCTGATTTCATCTTTAAGGGCTTATGTCAATATTGTTGTTTTTTTAAAAGGGCGTATGTTAGCTGGGAGCTCCATAAAACACAGGATGGTATAGTAAAGGGCGAGGATATTCCTTTGTAAAGAGACTCGTGCCGACCGTCTTCAAAAAGTGGGGATGAGTGGGAGCTGTGACGTCACCAACGGAACAGAATCTACACTTCTAGCTTGCAGTATGGTAAACTCCATGCTATTTTTAAATTATTCTCCAAATTTTGACATTCTCTGACAGCTATGCTATTGCTGTAATCTTATGCAAAAATCTACCTGGCAGTTGGACAAACTTGGAAGGCACAGTGACAGGCTAAAGAGTTCGTTTTTGACTTTGAATAATCATTGATCAGACCGTGTTCATTCGTAAGCATTCGTTGTAAACAAATTATGTTTTGTATTATTACCATCGGTTCAGTAATCTGTAGTTAATGAATAGCCTTAGCACTATAGGTACTTGTATAATAATTTATTTTTATATGGGTTTTATATAGTTACTAAAGACTTTTAAATACTTAGTATTTGCAGACAGCCTACTACTTATAATTATTGACGTGCCAATCATTCATGTTGATGGAGAAATTAATTTAAACACACAGGGGGTTATCTGAGTTTTTATTCATTTATTTTATTTATTTTTATTTAGAATTTAAATTATCATCATCATTATTACTACAACTTTATTATCATTATTATTATTTTATCGGCAGTTTTCATACGTAGGCTAATTCAGGTCTTCAAAATGAAAATGAAAATCTAAAAACTATCAGCAACTTTATCTTTAAATTTGACTAAGTTTGAACATGACTCCAAGTTTAGTAATGAATCAATGCAAACATTTCGTGATTGATGCCAAATCCTTTCTATAGCTCTCAATATATTGGAAAATTCAAGCCACAAGAAATTAACAAATTGGTAGTTTTTTTCAACAAATAGGCCTAGTTCAACTGTTATGGAAAGCTTACCTAAATGATTATCTAAGAAAATGATTTTTCATGCAAAAGCAGTTTCACAATAATAAATAATATGAAGCATTACAAAAAAACTTCACAATATTTTTCACCAGAAGCTATGAAATTATAATTCTTCTCAATTAAGAATAAATTTTAGTTATATTAATGAAAGTTAAAATAGAAGAAGAATGCTTCAAGTGGTGACAAGTGGATGGTGGAGGAAATAAAATAGGTTGGAATGAAAATGAATGAATAGATCTGAAATTTAGACATCGATATTGAAGAGTAATTATTGTAACTCCAATTATTTATGGTCTTAAGTTTCATTTGGCATAGTGCAGACTCAAAAAATATATATCTTGCCATTACATTATAAGGGTAGAAGCTAGGTTTTTTATTTTATTATTCGCCACCTCCCGCTGAGGCTGCATTTCAAATTTCTAGCTGCATTGGTTAACAGATGTCATCAACCTGGCATAATTACATTTCACCATACCCAGTCGTATGTTTCCTACATATTGCAAGGCTCCAACTGTACGGTAGCCTACTGTAAGGGGCCTGCCATATGATTAAAAACTGTTGACTTCTATCAGCTGTTCCTTGCTGTTTGGCCAGCAAGTTCAGTAGGTTCGGTCTATAAAATGGATTAATTAATGATAATTATTAGCCCCCCTATTAAAATTTATGGTCAGAAACCATCCCCAATATTAACACAACATATTCCCAAAGTTTTCATGCCGATCTTTCAAGTAGTTTTGAAGTCTATAGGGAACATACATACATACATACATACAGACAGACATTCATTTTTATATAAATATAGAAGATATAACGTTAAAACGATTTCCATGATTATGCATGCAAAAAAGTGCATTACATGACTCTAAAAGTTAACGGAAAAGCACTGTTTAGCATTAGAGCTGAGCGGTTTGTCTCGTTGGTGACGTCACAGCATGCAGAGCTCACGACAGCCGAAAAAGGTCCAATGTTCTCGCCCTTTACTACAGGTATACCGTCCTGCATACACAGCTGTTCGACCAGATGTCTTACGCCCTTTTAAAATTGACCTGTCTGACATAACCCCACCTTACAGTTCCGATTTGGATGAAATAAATATGGCGTTTCTATTGCTATAGTTCATTGCAAAGTTATTTACAGTATAAGATTACCGAGCACATTTTGAGCAGTTCTTCTACAACAAACAAATTTAATGTACTGTACATGAAGTTGAGGCTGACTGATGATGTATTAGATTTTAAGAAATGGCATATAATTTCCTACAAGGCATCATCTATTTCCAAAGAAACAATGGGGGAAAACGTGAGAAAAGAAAATAAGGTATTTTTTCAAATCAGTACTCTTTCCCATTTTGAGTACTCTAGTGCACTGAAAGTGTATGTGAGAGAGTGAGAGCATGCCCAAATATCAAGGGATTAGTCTGCCACAGAATTTTCCTGAGTAAATGTAAATGTCCACTTTTCCCACCAACCCAGCTTGCATGTATAGCAGTGGCGCCATTTGGGGGGCCTAGGCCCCCCAAAAATCTGATAAATAATTTTAAATAGGCCTATCTATGTGAAACATTAAAATCACAAGACTAATTTAATAATTTATTTTAAACAGCAGTAGTATAATTTCTTCTACAGTATTAATGTAGCTAAATAACTTTAAAAGTAAGGTTCTTTTTCATCAGTAAAAGTAAATGAGTTTTAAGAACAAATTTTCAGCCGGCCTACAACAGACCAACTCGCCAATTCAGCTGATAGTGACTTTGAAAAAGAAATAATTAATTTAATAATAGCCTATACTGGAAATTGCAATAAGAATCAGTAGAAAACTGACTAATTCATGGCTTATGAAGTATAAATTGTGATAATAATAATATAAAATTAATAAAGCGAAATTTAAGACTCTTAGGCCCATATAGTCTATAGGGTGATTCAAAAAAGTAATAAAAGTTTTGTAATATAAAATTGAGATGTTTTTCTTGTACAAAAACACCGAAAAACACATTTACATGTACATTTAACTTTCCAGTTTAATAAATGAAACTAATTTGAATAAATGAACTAGTTTTAATGAATTAATTTTAAGTTTAATAAATGAAACTAAAAAAAAAAAAATTTGAATAAATCATTTCTTTATAGTGCTGTCCAAGAAAATCATTTCTTATAGTAATACCAAAGCTCTGTCCACGAAATTCACTGTAACTGTGTGTTGAATGGACTGCTCTGTTTAGTTTCCTTCATCAAATCATGGATGTTTAAGGGTTTTTTGACAAACAACGTTGATTTGAGATGCATCAAAATACCTGAAACCCTGAAACATTGATGTTTTCAAGGAGAACACTTACAGACGCTATCTGCTTAATCGAAGTTGATAGGTGTCATGCACTGTGAAAATAGCATAAATAGGATTCTTGCAAAATCGAACCGCGAACCGTTTCCAAAATAATTTATCATGCATTTTTTTTTTTTTTTTTTTTGTAGATTACGTCTTGGAGACTCCAGTTAAGGAGTACTGTATAAGACAAGTCAGATCAACAATATTATACACTAGATACCATAGTTACTTCAATTAGTTGAGGTGAGGCTTAATTTTGAAGTGAAAGGAACTCTTGTACACTATAAAAAGGTTTATCAACTAAATATTCCTTCAATTGTTTTTTTAAATATTTCTATATTTTCAAGACTCTTCAAAAACTGCGGTAGCTTGTTGTAGAATTTCCTACCAATATAACTAGGTTTTTGTTTGAATAAGCTACTATTGTGACTCACCAAGTGATAATCTCCTCGGCTTCTTGTATTATAATCATGTACATCAAGATTTTGGTTAATATCATTCGTTTTTACATATAAAGTAGCTTCATACACATATAAGCAAGGTACAGTGTTAGGAGACCAAGTCTCTTGAACAACGGCCTACATGAATCTAATCTATTTACTCTTTCTATACACCTAACCGCTTTCTTTTGGATCTTAAACACCCTATCAAGATTTTGTTTTGATGAATTACCCCATACTAAGATAGCATACCTAATATGTGACAGTAAGAGGCCATGGTAAGCTGTAAAAAGTAACTTTTTGTCATTCAATCTAGCGAGCTGTTGCAGGACAAATACCCCAGATGAAATTTTACTACATATTTTCTCAATGTATGGAGTCCAGGTCAATCGTCTATCCAACGTAACTCCTAGAAATGCAATTTTTTCTTCCTGGTCTAATTGATTATCGTTTACAAACACGTTTATAGCCCTATCTTCATTTAAATTATGTTTGTTTTTGAATTGAAGGTATTGGCATTTTTTACTATTTATAGTTAATTTCAACTGATTTAAAAATTGGACAATGGACTGCACACCTATATGGGCACTTATTTCTAAATTATCTAGAATGGAATTGCTGAAAATGAGTGATGTATCATCAGCAAATAAGAGGGCTCTACCACTAATTAATTCTTTAGGTAAACGGTTGACATATAACAAAAAAAGCAATGGACCTAGTATTGACCCCTGAGGCACTCCAGCTTGCACCTCTAATTTATTAGATTTATTCTTTACTATACTATTACCAACTACTGTAGTTAGCTCTACACATTGTTTTCTCCCAATAAGATATGATTCAAACCATTTCAGTTCAACCCCATTTACACCTACATTTTGCAGTATTTCCAATAAAGTTCTATGATTAACACAATCAAATGCCTTTGACAGATCTAAGAAGATTGCAGTAGCTTTATCACCTGAATCTATTATATCTATTAGTTTTTCAACTAGAGAAACTATGGCTGTTTTTGTTTATCTACCTTTCTGGAAGCCATGCTGTTCATCACAGATAAAGTTAGCTTCTTGAAGGTGCAGAAGTAACCTATTTAGAACTACTCTTTCAAAAATTTTACTTATTACATTTAAAATACTAATGGGCCTATAGTTTTCTACCTTTTCTCTATCACCATTTTTGAAGATTGGCAAGATCTTCCCCTCTTTTAAGTTATCTGGAAAAACACCTTGTTCTAATGAATGATTGATCAGATGAATCAAAGGGTCTAACAATTGATCTTTACATTCTTTCAGTATTTTACTGGATACCCCATCCATTCCTACAGTTTTTTTATTATTTAAACTATCAATGATATTTGACAACTCGTCTTGGCATACTGGGTGGAATTTTAATTCGTTCTAAATCCCCTCAGTATTCCTCATGTTTGCATCACTAATACCTGTATTAAGAGATTTTTGAAGATCCTTAGCAACCAGTTGATAATATCTGTTAAAGAAATTACAAATGTCTACACTATCATCAATATATTTGTTATTTTCGTTAATTATTCTGGGGACACTAGTATAAGCATAATATGCATTATATGTATATTATACATGAGCTACTTGCCTATTTTTGTTTATTACATCCCACACTGCTGTGTTAAAGTACACACTATTATTCAAAATTTCAGCTGTTTTCTTACATTTCGCTCTTTTCACTTCTTTCCTATAGTTTTTCTTTGGAGCTTTGTAATTATCTTCACTTAACATATTTCTAGATAGTTTGAATTCATCATATGCATCTTTAACCCTATTTCTTTCTGCAAGGATATCATCAGTTATCCACTCTTCAATCTTGTCTAATTTGTTTTTTACAGGGACTTTTTTAACTGGACAACTCATAGTAATATGAAACCTTAGAATATTAATGAAACTATCATATTTGTCATTTAAACTATTGCTACTGTAAACCCTACTCCAGTTTTCTTGTAGCAGATTCTGCTTCAAACAATCGATATTCCCCTGTTCACATTGTTGAATTTCTTTCATTACTCTACTCTTTTTAATTGATTTATGACCTTGCAACCCCACCTCTAAGAATTGATAGTAATGATCAGATAGTTCCGAGCCGCCTAATCTTGTTTTAGAGTAATCTATATTAGTAAGGATGTTATCAATTATTGTTTGTGATGTTCTTGTGACTCTGGTATATTCATGAACTTTTATTTCCAAGTTATTCATGCATATAATATCCTTTAAATCTTCTGTCATTTTATTCTGTGTTGCAAAGTCTGTATTGAAATCTCCCGCTACAATAACGTTTGTAAAACGAGTAGTAGTAATCTCTAAAAGCCTATTGAATAGTTCACAAAAATTGTTCCATTCCCCATTTGGTGACCTGTAAATACCTAACACCGCTACTTCGAAATTATTGTCGATTTTTACTCTTAAACCAGTAACTTCTAAATCCATTTCCACAGCAAATTTCTCTACATATTCTAAATTAAATGTTTGCATATTCTTAGCATTTTTAGTGAAGATAGCTACTCCCCCACTTCGATGAGATGTCCTGCAATATGACGTTTTCAATGAATAGTTTGGAATATTAAGTTGTGACAATTCATCCTCTTTTAAACCATGCTCTGTGAAAATAGCTATATCAGGAGCCTCTTCTTTAAAAAATACTTCGATTCTATCTATTTTGTTACGAATGTATTGAATATTCTGATGGAACACAGTGAGTACCGGTACTTCCCTATCATTCCTTATTACTTTACCGTTGCTTTTGCATAATGAAGTAGATTTACTTAATCTCTTAGAATCTTGAAAGCCTATCAGATTGCTACAAGAATTCCTTCCACCAATGCTATCCTGATTTTTTGATCGATTAACGTCTTTTAATACAATTGAAGATATGAATTTATCATCTGAAACTAGTTTCCCTTCCCGGTTTTGAGCCACTTTACTAAAAAAGGTTCGTTAGATGATTGTTTAGGAGAATGATTGACAGTAGATTGCAAACGACTTTCAATCAGCTCTGCCAGCCTATTACAAAATATTACTTTGCCAGATTGATTTAGATGTAGACCATGATTAGTGAAGTTTTGTTTTTTCAGCCTTTCAATTAGAAAACAAATCCCCAACTGCTTAGAATTCTTATTTTTTAGGCTGTTGATTGTATTATGAATTGATTTATTTGTTGACTAAATGGCTTCATTTAGCTCTGGCCTATCAAACCTATACGGAATTGTACTTATTATTACATTAGTTTTTTGACTGAGTGGCACAATCTCTTTAGTTTTTTCATTTATTTCAGGAAGATGTTTTAGATTAGGTTCATTTATATTGTTTGAGCCACTCAGTACTATTAGAAAATCGTTTTTTTCCAAAATCTTTAGTTTGTTCCTGTGCTGACTCTACGATAGCGTTTATAGGGGCACTTGGTTTGAAAAAGCTCTGAACTTCATACTTATTTTTTAATCTTTTATTTAGTAGGTCACTACAGTCTCGTCCATGACTGGATGTCAAGAGCAGTACTCTACCTTTCCTATCGTTATTTGCCCTTACTTTAGTTTTGGTTGCTGTTTGCAAAACCTGACTATACGTTTTTGTTTGACCATTTCTATTAATTTTTTCCCCATTTGATTTAGGTTCTACTTTTTTTGTATTGATCAGAGGTTCAGATCTTACATTAGCCAAGTTTATTTTTGATTTTAATATTTCGATTTCCTCTGACATAGACCTACATTGACTCGTGAGATTTAGTATTTTAGTTTTATGGTCTTCCTGCTGCAATTTTATAATAACTTCCAGAGATTTTATGTGATCCACTAACCCTATTTGTTCTTCCTCCGAATTTTTTAGTGATGTTTCTAATTTTGTTTTCAATTTGGTGTGATCACTCAATAGTTTAGCAACCTTTTCTTCTACATCTACAGTAGCTTTAAGAGCTGTTGGAGATTTTTTTGTTAATAATTGCTGAGATCGCGTAGCTACCTGAGTTTTATAGTTAAACAATTAGATTTAGATGCCTTGTTTGGACCAATTTTCCTAGCTAAAAATTGTTTTCAATTGATTTTAGTTAAATGTTTAATGAAATATTACTTAATTTATTACAATTGTCAACTTGAGACTATTTAATTACAAGAAAATTTATCAATATCGGTACACCTAACCTCGAAAATAGAATTTGACTTTTTATTTAAATACTTTAACTTATATTAGACAAGTTAATGATGTAAATTATTAAGATATTATAAATACTAATAATAATAAACAAAAATACTACTTATCCGTTCGAATTAATATTATATGCTTCAAAATTCGCAGAGCCTGTTCTGACAACATATGCACAGTACCACTGCTACCTCGAATGTGACTTATCAAAGATCAACTTAAGACAGATTGGTTAAGTCAGACTTAGCAGCAATAAGGCCCGTATTTATGAACGTGACTTATCAAAGATCAACTCAAGTCAGATCAGATAAGTCAGACTTAGTGGCAATAAGGCTTACTTACACTAACAGGTTCAAGCCAGCAAGCAGCTGTAAACCTAAAAGCCAATCCAGCTCCCACAACAAAGATCTGACTCCTGATAAATAATTTACATTAAACAACTCTAATTTAAACTAATATAAGATTTTACACTATGTAAATGTTGCAGGGACAACTGGGTCAGCTTATAACCTCACTTTTCAGCTGGTAAACTAACCTAGTATAAGTAAAACTTAGATTAAAGTTCGTATTCATGAACCTTACTTAAACATCTTCTTAACTTGAAAGCCAGGACGTGCTTATAATTGGAGTCTCAAATCCGTTCTTAGCCAAGCTAGGTACAGAGCTGACTTGAAGCCAGTCTTAGATTGTTGTGTTGCATCATATTTTGGCTTCATTTTTTAGTAAGGCATCGGCTCATAATAATAAAATGAAATCATCATATTCAATTTTTGCACCATTGCAATGTAATTCGCTGTATATTTGACTTTTTGAAATTATTTTTACTCATTTTATAGTTCTAACCTATACATTTTTTTGGCACTAGCATAGAATACTCGCGCTCTTTCTACAAAATAGAATGAATGAAGTTCTTAGATCTGCTGGCAGATAGCATTCAATACACTGCATTGAATGCTCATTATTCAAATTTGGGAAACAGAAAATAATGATTTGAAAAATGTTGGCATGGTAATAAATTATTATGTAACAGTAACTGTAAATTTACATGCAGTGCAGTATCTTTATATTTTTATGCATGTTATTTTATGTTTATTAGTGCCTGATAATGCGACACAATTAGGTTAGCTTGTGACCACATTCAATGTAATAGAGCCTTTCCAAGATCTTAGATCAAGGTCTTAGATAAATCCTGCTTAGATCAATGTAAGTCACGTTCATAAATACAGGCCCAAATCTCAAATTTTATCACTTGAAAATTCAATTTTTTTAAAAGGACAATATTTTGCACTTTTATTTTGTTGTTAAGAACACAACTAATGATCAAATTGCCAAAAAATTAGAAATTTCAGAATGTTTTTTTTAATTTGTTAAAAATTTGTAATTGCTGACATAATCCCTTTAAAAAACAGCTTCAATTAGTGTACCGCCTGATTTGTAAGCTTATGTTATTGTTGGACATGATATAATAGTAATTGTATTTTTGTTTGTAATCTTGAAATTATAATCATATATTTTTGTGATTTGGAAGGGATGATCTGATCCTAAATTTTGAATCATTTTAAATACTAAATTTCAAATACTAAATCTGATCCTAAATTTTTAAATACTGTGGTCTAGTGGTTAAGGCGTCCGACCGGCAATTGGAAGGTCCGCGGTCCGATTCCCGGCGGTGACTGATATTTTTGTACAGTAGCATTCATCGATTTCCATCAGCTATTCAATGCTGTTGTCAATATCCGCTATTGCGGAAGTATTCAGTATAGATTAATAGCACTTTAAGGAATTATTACAATTATTTTTTAATAATTATGTTATTTGTAGAAATTCATTTCGTTTGTGAACCAACAGATATTATTTATATTCCGTTTTATAGAAAAAAGTAAGAGGAAAGAAGAACATTTGAATATTAGTTTATTTTATCAACATAACAAAACTATTACCAGTGAACTGAACTCACTATAATTATAATAGTGATATAATTGGAATCTCTAGATGTATTTTTGAAATTGTAGTGCTTTGCGTGTCGAAAAATGTTAAAATTTTGCTCCTATCTTTTTGGAGTTCAGAAGAGATAAATGTGTGTTATCTGCTCCTAAATTTTGAAAAAAAACCCTGCATAGCCTATAGGTTTTTGTATGAACTTATGTCTTTGTATGAACTTATTCGTTTAATTCGTAAAGTCAATCGTTTAATTGAACGGCCAAGCAGCATGGATCTGAGAAAAAATAATATTGAACCTGTTCTCAAAGTAATTAGTATTTTAGCTACCTTTCCTGTCCAAAATTATTGAAATGCATAGCCTGTGAAACGAATGTGAACTCCAGCAAAAAGCCAGAAATGTGCCAATTAGCTGCAGAAAATACAATTTAATTAAGAAATGAATTAATAAACGTCTCCTGGAGTTGGAGGAAATTATGCTAATTAAGCATTGTATAGATAACAGTAAGAGCAAGAGCGGCCATTAATTTAGCCGTTTGGATGAGGAATATGAAAATAAAGAAAGAGCACAGGATTGAAGTGAAGATAAAACAGTAAAATAAATTATCAAAATGGTATTTAATTATATATTTTAAAGCAATAAGAACTCGATTATCACATAGCCTCAACTAAACAAACCCAAACCGAACTTATACCTTCATCAATATAGGCCTAGTACTGTTAACAGAAAGGTTTTGTTCCAAGGTTCACCTCATCGAGAAATCCTGATTCTATATGACGTTTCTTATGACAGCCTTCTAATAAAATGAGCATGAAGTGGGAATTGCATAAGAGAAAAAAAACGCTCAGTAACGTGCTCAAGTCCTCACGAATTTGAAAATATCTAACCCCAGTTCAGAGGTATATTGAGACTTTTTTATATTTACGAATACATGACCACGTAACAACGTACAAAAAAAATTGATTCCATAGAGTTATTCATTTGTCTCAAAATAATTCAAGATCTGCAAAAGTTATAAATTAGTGATACAACTTCCCCTGTTCTCAACTGATCGACAGACGACGAGACATCAATGTAAATTGCACATTTTGGTTTGTCAGCGTGCTCATGTTGTCAGCTGTGATCTGTGTTCTGTGACAAATTGTTTCAAATAGACTGTAAGCAGCTGACCATTAATATTCATCCATTCAAGTCATAACAGCTGTTTCCATATATTATGTTTAACACACTTGTATGTTGTTTAGCATAGCATGCGCGCATCACACAGTTCAATGTATTTAACGAACCCTTCACCAAACTTGGTACGCCTGTACTTCAAGTCAAAATAACGGCATATTTATCCAATACTACTCATTAAATAGTTTGAAAAACAATCAATTCTGATTCATATAATCTTCTAATATAATCGCCTACATATTGTCCTCTGTCAACGGAACTCTAGCGCTCCCTGTGACAAGTAAGAAACATTTTAAAACAAAAAAATAAACTGACTTCAATTAAATGATTATCAAAAATTAGGCTAAATACTCAAAACTCAAGTACCTACTAGAAAGTTTAAAATAAAGTATTCAGTTTAAACTGAGGAAATTTTAAATCCAATAGCCTACCTACAAGTAACCTTTTGAAGTTGGTGCCAAATGTTTCATGAACTCCTAAAATATGAAATAGAATGTTTTATAAACTCATAAAATATTTGGCATCAACTTCAAAAGGTTACTCATATTGGATTTAAAATTTCCTCAGTTGAAACTGGATACTTCATCAAAGTCAGTTTCCTTTTTTGTTTTAAAATTTGTTTTTTATTTTAAGCTTTTTAGTTTAATATTCAAACTTTGAAAACATAAGAAATTTCTTATACATTACATTACTAGGCTACATTACAAAATATTTAGCAAATTAGCAAATCCATATGAACAATATTAGCCTACACATAGATTGAAGTAATATTCTACCAAGCGGAATATTCACAATGTGGTGAACAAATTTGAGGAAACTGGTTCAGTGAATGTTCAAACAACACCCATATGTCAATGGAATGCAAGGTCTGCCAAGAATATTGCTGCTGTATGTGAGAGTGTGTAGGAGAATACAGCAAGATCCAATTCAGTGGCGTAGCCAGGATTAGATTTCGGGGGGGGGCTCACCAAGCACCAAGGGGGTGTGGGCAGTGGCTTAGCTAGGATCAAATTTCGGGGGGGGGGGGGGGCTCACCAAGGGGGGGTCTGGGGTATAAGAGGGTCCGGATTTTTTTTAAATTTAGTGGTGTGAAAAGCAAATCTAGACAACTTGTTAGGGCTCTAAAGTTCAAAAGAAAGTTTTGAAAAATTACTACCCAAGAACCTAGGTGGCCAGGTTTGAAATGATAAAGTTTGATATACCGATAGCTGTGACTAATTTGAGTCAAAACCCTTGAATTGGAACTAATCATACTTAACTTATGTACTGAATCTCAAAATTAATACTAAATTATTATTATAAGTTTCAAAATTTTATGTCATTAGCCTAAAACGCACCTAACCCAAAGTTCATGAAATCGGAATTTTTTTTATCATAGCACACTGATTTTACACGCTTGCATAGAACTTGCATTTATTTGTGTGTTTTCATTGATAAAATCCCGATTTTATGAACTTTGGGTGCGTTCAGGCTAGTGGGTTATACTGAATTTTAACTTCAAAATTAAATATTCTACAAGATGAGTTTATTCAAAAAGGTGATTTATTAATAATTAACAAAGTTAATCCACTTCAAACTTGAAAATTGCATTTTATTTAATGTAATAAATAAATAATAATGTTAGTCACAGTTTTCTAACATGTTTTATTCGATTTCGTAGCTCATTTTAAATCAAAATTATCCACTTGAGCACCTAACAAGTTTCTATATGAGTAAATATTGAGGAAAAATTTGAAAAATGCATTTATCTGACTATAACTGTAGTTATATTCCATTACACAAACAGAGTTTCTGTAATCTGTTCGTTATAACACAACAAAACATATAGAACCCTTCGGCTTTAATAAGTCCTTATCTATTAGTTATTTGAGAATTTTTTATTTCTGAAATTTCGGGGGGGGGGGGGCCCGGGCCCCATGGCCCCCCCCTGGCTACGCCACTGATCCAATTGAACCAAGAGCTTAAGGTTAGCAATCATACACAGCGCCATGTGTTCACTGATTGAGTTTTGGAGCAGTTGGAAACAGAACCCCATTTTGCCAGAAAAATCTTCTTCAGCAACAAGGCCCATTTCTGGATGAACAGGAATGTTAACAAGCAGTTGTCCATACAAGATCCACCAAGTGGCAATGCATCCCAAGAGAGTCACTGTTTGGTGTGCACTTTGGACTGGAGGCGTCATACTTCATTGAAGATGACAATGGCAAGGCCATCACCATTAATGGAGAGTGCTACAGGTTGATGATTACCAACTTCTTCTTGCCCAAACTGGACAATATGGATGTGGATGATATGTGGTTTCAACAAGATGGTGTAATGTGCCACATAGCACACAAAACAATTGACATTCTGCATGAGCGATTTCCGAACATGGTTATTTTGTGTGGAGGGGATGTCAAATGGCCACCAAGATTGTGTGATTTAACCCCACTAGACTTTTTCTTGTGGGCTATGAAAAGTTGCAGGTCTATCTCAATAAGCTGCAAACCACCAATGCCTTAAAAGCCAACATTACTCAAGCCATCAACGTGATTCAGCCCAATTTTTGCACCAGAGTCATGGAAGACTTGACTTCTTGGATCTATGCCTACAAGAGAAGCTAAGGTGGCCATTTGAACAATGTCATATTCAATACATAATGGTAATAATAGGCCTTCGAAACAAAGAATAAATGTTGTCAATATATCACACACAGCTTGTTTTTTTTCAATCTTAAAGATAGGAAATGCTTAATGGAAACCCTTTTATTAGTGTTTGTGACAATGTATTTCTGATGTACTGTACTGTAATTTTATTTGTAAGGTGATGAACGTGATGTGTTTTTTAAATAAAATCTGACATCTGCTATAATTGTAATGTACAATTTTCTTGCAATAAAAAATTGAATTGAATTCATTGAATGTGTCAACAGGAATGAATTGGACCAAACCGTAACCCATGGGACAAAAGGCCTCAGGACTATATTTCCTAATTGATATGACTTCACCTCATTTGGTTTGTTAACATTTTAGTTTGGAATAAAGATATTCAATTGTTCAATCAGCTGTAGAAGTATTCCATTGTAAGATTAGGACAATATATGGTGAACATAGTATTTTTTCAGTTCTGAAGTTTATAGTAAAATTCAATATCCTCTTTCCTGGAACTCTTTGTTGAGTGCATATTTTAAATTGATTTACTTTCTTTATTATCTTTAAAACAATAAGACTCCTATGAACTTTTCAGTGAAAACCATTATTAGTGAGATGTATAAGTGTGTGTAGCCAACGTAACCTTCAAAGGTTTCTATGAACTTTTCAGTTGAGAGTTGTTGAGAATACGTTTTATAGTTACTAAAATCCTGATTGAATGTAGATAAATGAATGAATAGATTAATAAATTACTGGATTTCTTGTTACATGACGAACTGCGTTGTTAATATTAACTTTTCATGTGAAATTTAATGACTTGCAGTCGAATATTTGTTAAGAATAAGTATAACTCACTTAATCTGTAGGTAGAGCGCTTTCAAATCTATGAGATCCATCTTCAGAGGCGTGGGTTCCTAGATCATCATGTCAGTTTTTTGGTTAGAAGTGTTGTGGTTTTTGTAAAATGTGATCAAAAAGTTTGTGAGATTTAAAATTTAGTTGTTCATTGAGAATGTTTTGTTTATTGTGTGTGGTGTGTTTGTATATTTCAAATTGTTCCAAGGTGTTGAGTTCATGTCCTTTAGATTTTATATGTAGAATGTGTAGGTTGGTACTGATGTCAGTAAAAGTGTGTCCAGTTTGAATGATATGGTCGGCGAAATTCGATTCAGCTTTTGATGTCAGGGCTTGAAAATGTTCCTTGTAACGTTGTTTGAATGTGCGGCCTGTTTGTCCTATGTAGAATTTGTTACAATCAGAGCAGTTCAGTTTGTAGATCCCTGGGAGATCGTATTTGTTTGTGTTCAGTGTGGTTTTGAGTGTAAGTGCATTTTTTATTTTGTTTTTTGTTCTGAATGAGATGGTGTGGCCGGATTTTTTGAAGATTTTTGCTAGTCTGTATGATTGTGGATTAATGTATGTCATTGTGATGTATTTTTTGTCAGTGGTGTTGGTGTTTTGTTTTTTGTTTCTTATTTTATGATTGAGTTTGTCAATTAGGTCGTGTTTGTAGCCGTTTTCTTGTGCTAGGTATTTTATTGTATTTAGTTCAGTGTGGTAATTGTCAGTGGATAGGGGTGTGTTGTTGAGTCTGTGTAGCATTGACCTGAATGCTGAGTGTTTGCGTTGTGTTGGATGATTGGAGGTGCTGTGTATTAGGGTATCTGTCATTGTTGGTTTTCTGTAGATGTTGAAGCTGTGTTGTTGGTTTGTGTTCTTTGTAATTGAGAGGTCTAGGAAGTTTATTGAATTGTTTTGTTCATATTCAGCTGTGTATTGAATGTTCTTATGTATTTTGTTTATGTATGATCGAAGTTGTTCACATTGTCTTTTGTTTCCTATGTATAGCAATAGAACATCATCTACATATCTGTGCCAGTATATTATGTTCTGTGAAAATTTGTTATTAAAGAGTATATGAGTGTTTTCGCAGTGTTGGAGATAGCAAATACGCTTGAGATTGGTGAGCCCATTGGCAGTCCATCAGGTTGTAAGTAGAATTTGTTGTTGAAGGTAAAGTAATTTTGTTGAGTGATGATTTTTAGGATGTCTATTATTTCATTTATATGTTCTGTAGCTGTGTTGTTGTGAATAAGGATGTTCTGTATTATTTCTATTGTTTCATTGACAGGTATGTTGGTGTATAGGTTTGTTATATCGAAAGATGCAAGAGTGGAGTTGTGAGGAATTTGTGTGTCTTTTATTTTTGTGATGAGTGCTTGCTACTGTTTTTTATGTATGTGTTGTTGTTGATATTAATTCGTTTTCTCAGTGTTTGATCTATGTGTTTTGCTAGTTTATAGGCAGGTGCTTCTTGGTAGATTGTGTTGTAGGTTTCAATCATAAAATAAGAAACAAAAAACAATACACCAACACCACTGACAAAAAATACATCACAATGACATACATTAATCCACAATCATACAGACTAGCAAAAATCTTCAAAAAATCCGGCCACACCATCTCATTCAGAACAAAAAACAAAATAAAAAATGCACTTACACTCAAAACCACACTGAACACAAACAAATACGATCTCCCAGGGATCTACAAACTGAACTGCTCTGATTGTAACAAATTCTACATAGGACAAACAGGCCGCACATTCAAACAACGTTACAAGGAACATTTTCAAGCCCTGACATCAAAAGCTGAATCGAATTTCGCCGACCATATCATTCAAACTGGACACACTTTTACTGACATCAGTACCAACCTACACATTCTACATATAAAATCTAAAGGACACGAACTCAACACCTTGGAACAATTTGAAATATACAAACACACCACACACAATAAACAAAACATTCTCAATGAACAACTAAATTTTAAATCTCACAAACTTTTTGATCACATTTTACAAAAACCACAACACTTCTAACCAAAAAACTGACATGATGATCTAGGAACCCACGCCTCTGAAGATGGATCTCATAGATTTGAAAGCGCTCGGCCTACAGATTAAGTGAGATATACTTATTCTTAACAAATATTTGACTGCAAGTCGTTAAATTTCACATGAAAAGTTAAGATTAATAAATGATGCAGATCTGACTAAAGTGTGTGTTTTAAGTGCATTATTTATAATGTTTGCATCATTTCTTTATTAATGTGAACCAGGTAAGTTCACTAGGAATTATTGCTATTCTAGTCTTCCTCATACAGCAGGAATGTATTATAATACATTAAATTGTACAGTGTCCAGCATAATAAAATCAATCATCATTGAAAATTGAATTGAAATCGAATCTCAATGATGTTAAACTACATTGTTTATTAAATAATTTAATTTGTTAGCATGCCATGTGATAAGAGCATGAGTTAACTGACCAACCTATATAAATCTAAGGTTTAATGAATCCATGACAAAGAATATGATATTAGCCTTTCTATGAAACAACTCAATTGTCTTTCAAATATTATATTGCAAATACTGTAATATAAAACTGTTCTGAAAACTCATGTATGAAAAGGTAATTGCAGAAAGGCAAAGGGAATAATTAACTCTCTCCACTGAAGTAATTGTTCAAATTTCATTGGTTAAATTGTCAACTGTCTTTCTTCAAATTAATGTAATAATCTTCATTCAAATTCATTCAATAATCAAGATTTTATTTATTGGCTCATATATAAGATTTTATTGACGTTTTTATGGTAGTTGCTCGAAATTCTTAGGAGGTAATAAAGGGGTTTTTTTTGTTAAGTAGATTTGGATGGAAAAGTAGTAAGAAGGGATGGAATGACTGTTCTAATTATTATGTGAAGGGAGCTCAATTGGATAAATTCGTCTATAATAATCTTCATATGACTAAACTCATTAATATGAGTGTGGAATTATGAGTGTTATGGTAATAATGATTTAATAATTGAGTAATAATTAGGTAAGTATTTGGGTTTTCCTGTATTGGCCCCAACGTTCACCCTAATGTTTGTTCTCACTTCTCAGTAACTTTATTAAGGAGCTGTCAGTGCCTTATATATGCAGAATTAATTGTCTGCAAATAGCATGTATTGCAATTTTTTTTTTTTTCACGTGGTAAGAATACCTGAGTTTGTCAATAATTATTTTTGTTACTTTGTGAAATTCTTACAAAATGATATTGTTCCAAGTTTTGTATTTAAAAGAACATAAACAGTTTTCATGATATAAATTTAGATTGATTTTTTGTGAACTCCTGTTCAATAATAAGGTATTGCTTGGCTTATCAACTCTACCATATGATTTTGAACATTAGCACCAAATGAGATTACGTCATTGATCAGTCCCAAGGCCTTCTGTAGCGTAAGCCACGACCAAACGCACCCACGCTGGCTGCCTTCTATTTGCACCCGGCCTGGTTTGTAACAGAGTATGTCCCGTGAACGAAGGTAGGAAGGGAGTAGGTACATGTCAAAGTGCTTTTGAAAATTAAAAAGTTTGAAAGAGTTTAAACCTTTTTCTCAGTGCACGTATTGGGCCTCAACTGAGCCTATACAACAAATTTAGACTTCTTGGCCACGTGGTTCTCAATAAACAATTATGAATGAGTGAATCAATCAGCCAGTTGTATTTGGATTTATTATACATATTTGTATATGAATTAGTTCAATATTGTATATTTAACACAGTAGCTAGTGTGAAGGATACAATACAATAACATAATTTATTAATCAACTTGTGACAATAAGGTACAATACTTACTACCATCACATTCTTACATGAGTAAATGATAGTCAACATACAACATATTATGTGAGATCTTATTTAAAATAATGAAATTCACTGACAACTAGTGTACAGTGTACAGGATTTTGTTTTGGCGGGGGGGGGGGGGGGGGGGGGGGGTTAATCCGGACCTCATCCTTGGCACTGTCATAAGAGCTATAGCTCACGCCACAAAATTAGGCGGCTCTGAAAAATTTCGGTGTTGCCAGATATGAGACAATGCCGGCAGCCAATAGTACAGAATCATTTAGCTCAATGCACGAATTGACAACACTACTCATATCGTGTTGCCTAGTCTACAAGTCTGACTCTACCAAGTTAATTTAAAACATCTCTTTATTAACCGGTACGCCCTTATGCACACACAATACTGCCAAGCAGTTAGTATAGTTTCTGATAGCTCCTTAGGTAAGATTTCAAATATTTAGAAAACAATCACTCAGCAGTATGGTACACTGTAGCAGTATGGCTACTGACAGAGTTGCCAAAATTTGCAGGAGTTTGTTTACAAAGCTTCTACTGCACTGATTTTTATAGGCTATTTTTTGTTATTTAGAATGTTGTAGCTATGTAGAATACTTCTCTTGTAATTTGGTTCAAAATTATTTAAAATAAATTATAGATTGGTATAAAACAAGATCTGTAACTCCAGGGGCGGATGGGAGGGATATATCCCCCTAAATATCAAGATGGATCCCCCCCCCCCTAAAAAAAAATTTATTCATAATTATGTATGTATAGTTTTTGCGAGAAATAAATTTAATCTGTGTCATTGTTACTTGTTAGCTAGAAGAATAAACAAGAAGGATAAGTACATCCTTACATCCATTACATTATTGTTGTGTAACAATCTGAGTATTTTTTCGCTATTCCTTCGCAACTTACATTTTAAAAATAGGGCCTAACCATAAAGAAAAATTCGCAGTGAACACTTGATTTATTTTTGATTTTATTATACGTTTATATTTAACTGAACTTTGTCATCATGCTCATTAGCTCATTAAATAATCTCATTGACTTTTAATCAATTTTCTTTGTGTAGCTAAAGAAAATCAAAGGAAAAACACATACTATGAATGGGTCATGTTTCACCCAGGTACAATAAACTTGAAACTATTTTATTAGGTAACATAAATACTATTAGCTTGAGCATATTTTAGAGCTCAAATACGTATGAAAATTCGTTTTTAGGCTTTAAATTCCACATTTTTTCCAGGGGGGGGGACCCAGATGAAATCCTGGGACCGCCACTGTATAGCCCTAACATTTTCTAATAAAACGTCCTTGAAAACCTCCTGGGGGAAGGGGGCCCGGTCCCATTCGCACCCCTTCGATGCGCCCCTGCAGTGAGGATGGTCTTGCTAACATAATTAACTGATGTTTATTACACTAAGCGCCGGGAGTAGAACCATGGACCTTTCAATGGCCGGTTAGGTGTCCTAACCACTAGACCACATTCAGTGACATTTATTTTTCATTTGAGATTTAGCTGTAGGCCTATAGTACCGGTAGGCTACTGGGCCGAAGCTATTTTGGATAATATTTTATTGAATTGCTAAATGTCAACAACTTAATTCTGGAGAAATTCTGCAAATCTGAAATTAATGTGTTGTTTGAGCAGCTGGGAGGTGTGCGGTTCGATTCCCGGCGCTAACTCGAAATTATTGTGTAGTAGCATTCATTGATTTTCATATTTAATAGTTGTTAATGCCTGAATTTGGAATTTGCTGTCCTCCTGGAGTGCTCATTTTAACACACTAGAGAGCAACCACTCTCTAACAAATATCAACTTTGATTGCAGAGTGATCCAATTCAAATTATTCTCCATTTTCTTTTTTTTGTAAATTTAACGACTTGCAGTCTACTTTAATTGTGAATAAATAATATTTATTATTATCTTGAAGATGAAGATGGGTCTCCATGACTCAGTGGCGTAACGTTTTCCAATTGGGCCCCCCCGCAACCGATTTTCCGGGCCCCTCTCCTCAAAATCGTATAAATATCCCCCTCACCCTTGCCCCCCCCCCTGAAAATTTGCACAACTATTATGTGGGCAGTTATAATTATGTAAGAGCTAAACATCTTTTTATCTATTAAATTTTAAAATCCAATCATGTTTCAATGGGGGCTAGTCTAATGATTTTGGCTGTAGCCTACGGGCTCCTGAAAGATGGTAATAGTTGAGAGTTGGATTATACTTTATTATAAATAATTAACCTTGAAACCTAGAAACCTTGAAATTGATGTCTTCCATAGGATCCACATTCACATCCTCCTTGTTAGCACCTTCGCTCCTTTTCCCAGAAAATGTGTTCTCTGAGAGTTCGTCGCCTCGTTTGCAGACACGGACAAGGTTCAATTTTTAATAAAAAAGCATTTTATCTAAATTACTAAGTCAGGAAGAGAGAAAAAATTTAAGAAATTTATTCTTAAGAGGCAGAAGAGAGAAAACGTACTTATACAGTACCGTACTTGATCATATTATAAGAAAAAAATTCAACTGCGTTGGGAGAACTTATACAATTGAACCAAAACTATTATTCATTTACTTATACAATAATCACATAATTTTCCGATATCAAGGGTATAAGAGTATTCCTTCTGAACATTGTTTAAAAATGAACTAGTCGATGAAAAATAGAAATAACTAAAACATGATCGTACAACATCACAATACCGAACACCATAAACGCAGCATGTAGAAAAATAAAATAGAAAAAAATGGCACTCCAAATAATGAAATTCACGACCACAAACTCAATTTATATGCATTATGGTTTACTCTAGGCCAATTTACCGGACACTTGTAGGCCTAAATGCATCCAACTGGACGATTTAAAAGAGACTGAATTCAAAACACTGTATGAAGAAAAATATTGACTTTGATTTGTTCACAACCCCCCACTTTCCATAACTTTGTATATGTTAATATACATTGAGGAATTCGATGCCAAAATAATATTAATTTCCTCTAATATTTGCACTGTGGAGACATAGCTGTCATGATTTATAACAGTCTAGATAAGTTTGTTTGAAGAGTGTTTTGTCCTCGGTAAGTCTCCATTTCCATTTCCTGAAGCCATAACATCCTGCTTCTCAATGCCTTCATTAAATCTATCTGTGAATTGATAAAGTAAACAATAAACATTGACCTGATAATATTTAGCTAATTCATTTCTTCTTTCTTCCTTCAGTGTTTCAGTTTTATTTCTTTTGAAAAAATATATATACAGTAAAACCTCGATATAATTCGGCCTAAACGGGCGGCCGGTAGGCCGGATTTACGTAAAAGCCGGACCATCGAGAGACCATTTACAATGTACAGTAAAGCTTGATTCACACATATAGGACAGTGCGCCGACCGTGTCGTTTTGGATGGATTCGCCAAAGCAGTCTTTCCATTTAAAATACACGACGACAGTCTCAAGTGATTCACACATATAGGACAGTGCACCAACCGTGCGCATACTGTGTCGTGGCCGAGCTCTTTCAGAGTGATCTATCAAGGTCACAGTCCGACACAGCCGGCGCAAGGCCTGTGCACAGTCCTACATGTGTGAATCAACGTAGGGCGACGATAGGGCGACCAGCGCTAGCCAAGTGAAACTTCGGGTGTTTCCGTAGAGCCTCGGGCATTTTCGTTGAAGAGAAAAGTTCCTAAATTTTCCAAATCCAACATCCTTTTCATTCTGTTCATCTGAAATCCTGTTGTTATTGTTTGTACTTCAGATTGTAAATTAAATTAAAAACATTCTGTTCTTTGAATAAAAACATTTAAAAATGAATGAAAATATATTATTTTTTTGGGGATGAAGCCCACATAGGTCTGAGATCTGTGCGTGGGTAATGATTTGGATGATGGTGATTGATGAGTTGGACCTACAGTTTTAGGTGGGCTCCGAACCACCGGGAAGTGATTTTACAGCAGAGAACAGTGTCTTTTTTGCTGGCCAAAAAACTTACAAACTCTCATGCTATGCATGTCTTGCATTACCTACTCAGACATGTTATAGATTACAACCTCAAGTGTAGAGGCCAAGCAATGTGCATGCACTTTGAATGCATATCATATAATTTTTTTGAAGTATGTTTCATTCATTTTTTAAAATATTTCTTGTTTTTGAATTTTTGTTTCTTCCTTTCTTTTTCTTGCAAAACAATTAATGCTGAATCCATCTCTGAGACTGGAGTAAAATTCCACTGAAATTGCGTCATTGCAGAACAAAACGGTCGCAGCACAGTCGGCGCACAGTCCTATATGTGTGAATCAACCTTAATGAGTTTTGTGACTATGTCATTGTTCTGTTGTGTGCGTGCGTACTGTAATTATTGTGATTCTGTGTTTAGTACAACACTATTCTATTTTGTACTGTATTCATTGACTGTAAATATATAATTTAAATGTGTGTAAAATTGTATCTATTATTTTTTATCAGTTATTATCTAAAAAAATACAACTTTTAGAATCAGGCCGGTTTACTGGAGGGTCCGGATTTTCGAGGGCCGAATTATCGAGGTTTTACTGTATTTCAGTCTGGGCACGGGCCATTTCTTGAAAACATATATTTTCATTCCGGGCCCCCCCGCGCCGCGGGGTTTGCGGGGGTGTACGTTACGCCACTGCCATGACTTGAAAACGTTTGGCCAAAAATGAGTAGAAATATTATTTATTCATAATTGAAATTGACGGCAAGTCGTTAAATTTACAATAAAAAGTTGATATTAATTTTAAACGCAGATCGTTATGGAACAAGAGATCCAAGAATATTATATCCAAGATAAACTTATAAACCACTTTTAAATTGTACAATATTGCAATAGTAAAGTTATACATATTAAGGTACCGGAACGGTACTAAAGTAAATTCGTATGGCTTTTCGTGGTGGGGAGACCCTTACGGGTAGTTCCACCTCGCCGTTTTTTTAACGACTGTTTTTTTTTATATATGCAACCGGGACCGACGGCTTAACGTGTCCTCCGAAACACGGGAGTGGCTCAAGAAAAATATCTTCTACTCAACTGGGATCGAACCCAGGACCTTTGGCTTATCAGACCAGCGATAGATAAGCTAACTCGGCTAAGCCGACTCCGGTACATAATATTACATATCACACTCATTAGTATGCTATATTTATGTGAATAAATTCATTACCGTACTTACTTTTTATTTCCAAAAGATTGTGCTGTAGAACTATCTCCTTTCGACCAGGAGCCTCCTGGAGGGCTCATTTTGACACTTGATTTTGAATAGCAACTTTTCTCTAACAAAAATTAACTTTGAAGAGTGATCCAATTCAAATTATTCAATATCAATCGAACTTTTATATTCACGGTACTCTAGCAATGGGTTCAACCTATTGCTTCTCACCAATTGTGAGTAGACCTAATAATTAGCAATGTGATCTACAGCATGTACTGAGTGTATCCGAAGCTAACAATTCATTGAACGATTGAACTCATGACCTAACTGGTAGCAGTGCCCGGTCACAAGTTTAGTGTCTAGTCTGCTGTCTGCAACAAGAAAAACAAGACTGCCGAGCCGAATGCCAACGAGCAACGACACAACCCAGCACGCCTGCTAGATTCCTAGCGTGCTAGCCGCTTGGGAGAGTCTATCTATCCCCTCCCAAACTCACAGCAATCATGATTGTGATAATCACTACAAGAGTATCAGTAGTAGAACGAGCTAGAGAAGTAGGAAGGGGGAAGCGAGAATTTGTAGAAGAGCTGTCTCATCGCTTGTTATCTTTTTTGTGTTGAATAATAATAATTTTGCCAAACACCAGTTGCCACTTGAAGGCTTTCAAGCATGCATGAATATAGTTTGAAAAATAGCTCAATCAAATTGATAGAGCATAAGAAACTAATTAGTCAGGGGGCTTCCGTGGGCCCTTTGAGTAGGCAAAACAAGTGTGAGAGTGGTGTCAATCTCTTCTTTGTGACTAGCTGAATAAGAATGTCAATGCAATGGAGATAAGTTCAACTGGTGCTCATTCGCCTAAAAACAAGATTAATGGACCTACAGTCTTACAAATCACGTCAAATTAAATCACGATAAAATATCTAAAACATTTTTCATTTCTCCATTTTCCAACTACTTTTTTTAGATAAAAAAATTATAGAAAAAACAAAAATTTTAAGCAAAGAAAGATTATTTTTAATTTTTCAAATTTTATAATTCATGAAATATGCGATTTGAAAAAATTATTCGAGACAAAGGTTGTAGAGAATGTTGTAAGGAACATTTTAGTGAGAAGACCAATTCTATATCTTGATCGATTACCGAATTGCAGTCGATATAGTGAAGCTTTGCAGATTTTGGCCGCCATCTTGTTTTTTAGGCGAATGAGCACGAGTTGAACTTATCTCCATCGACATTCTTATTAAACTAGTCACAAAGAAGAGATTGGCACCACTCCCACACTTGTATACAGTACTCAAAGAGCCCAAGGGCCCAAGGGGCAGTACTTGCCCCCAGACCCCAGACAAAATTGTGTATAGAAATTTGATCCTACACAAGGAGAATAGTGTTTAGAACGGGTTTAATCTATTACGCATGAGTCCATAAAATAATGGTCAACATTGACATTAATAGGGAACGGTTTATATATAGGTTGAGTTCCTGGGAACTTTACCGGTGGCGTCTGATTGGTCTATTTAAATTCATAGACGTTGAAAAGTTTGAATAGACTAATCAGATGCTACCGGTAAATGAGAAGGTTCCCATGAACTCAACCATTGTTAACGGATGAAGATTTTCCGGTTTACATCCAATCATTGTGATATGAAAGTATGAAAGGTCATAAATTTATCGTCATGCCGATTAGTGATCGTTTACGTAAACAACTATTGAACATTTGCACTATATCTTTTTATTATTCCAAACGACTGATTTTCAAAAATTAAAAAACAAGAGCATGCATTTTGCAATACAAGTACAATATATGTATACATAATATGTAAAACTACACACGACTACAGTAATTTTTATAGTAAAATTAAATTCAGTAGGCCTATTCAGTTACAGTATATTACTATACCGGCAGCTATAACATGATGTTATCAGTCTTTTGTCACTCGGTTTCATCTTTTGGTTCGGAACCCACCTAAATTTCATTATAGGTTCACCATTCATAACATCATTCACCTGTCACCTCATTACCCAAGCACAAGTCTCAGACCTACGTGGATGTCAGACCGACGTGGCCCCCAAGTTATAGGGTGCCCAAAAACGGAATAATTTAAAAAAATACGTTTTTAAATATTTTTTTTATTTTTGCGTTTTTATTCAAACCCACATCTTGTTATATTCCACAATACACGTTGCTTTAAATAATTTATTATTTTATTTGTTTAAAACATTGTTAAGGGCCATTGTTATTCCATACCTCCCAGACCCTCCCAGTAAGGGGCCCACAGGTAGTTAATGCCCATGGGCCCCCAACCTCCTCAGACCGGCTCTGTTTCTTTCAATTAATAAGGCATTCAAATGATGGCATTTTTCATATTAACTGATAGGCCCCTTTTATACAGCATGTCGTGTGACGCATGCCAGGTGCGCGTTGTAATCTAATTTGTGTGCATTGCCGGTGTATAAAAAATGTTTGAGTAAGTTTATATTTCAGCTGTGATTTTATTCGCACAAACACAATAATTCTATGTTCAAGTCGAGTGAAGTTCAAATCATCTTAATAAACATTATTTAGATGTCATCAACTAGCTTCAAAGGTCGGTATTTAGACTATCAAATATTTTATAAAACTAGTTTTACAGAAGACCAATGCAGTAGATTGTTTAGATGCAAGGAGACAGGGGAATGACATGCAGCCCAATATTGATTGAAATAGACAATATTTATACATTGTTATTTCACTTTGAATCACAATCACAATATGGATATGCAAGCCCCCCATTGTCCTTCCTATTTATGAATAGATGGTGTTCTGAGGAGGAATATCCAGAGAACAAAGCCTCTATACAAATATTACAG
The DNA here is from genome assembly GCA_948455865.1 of Conomelus anceps. NCBI lineage: Eukaryota > Metazoa > Arthropoda > Insecta > Hemiptera > Delphacidae > Conomelus > Conomelus anceps. The sequence continues at coordinate 58,331,215 of OX418217.1, read as the reverse complement.
TTGAATGCTTGGGCAACTTTCCCTGCAACATACCCAGCAATGTATACTACAATATTTTCAACATACTCTGAAAGCTGCATGTTGATCGTACAATCAGAAAAAAGTTCCTCATCAGTCATTTTGTTTTCAACAGGCTCTTTCCCTATCAACTTATTTGTTGAAAATATAATTGGATCCAACTGCAAAGTTTCATCAATTTGTAGTAACTCAGTTGGATCTTGGGGAGCACAGTTTCCATTACTGCTTACTTTTATTCCATTTTTTACAAGCTGAAAGTCTGAAACCCTTGCATTTCGTAACATTAGGCTATTTGTACAGTTGAATGCAGGCAAGTCTTCACCATACTAATTTTGTCGGATAAATAAAACTTGTAATAGCAAATACTTCATTCAACTGTTTTTGCAGAACTTTAGTGCTTTGCACAACGTAAACATACAGAGAATGCCCCCCGTAATGGCGTCTCAAGTCAGTTTCAATTTGCAGAGCGATTCTAGCGCTGTTGCTCCTTCTAGTGAATATTATTATAACTTCTTTGGCGCCAACTTTGCGACTCATAATTGCTTGGGTGACAAAATCAAAAGAGTGCCAGTTTGTCGTTGCATGCACCGCCAACCTGGCACACTTAGGAATTCAGCCCATGGTGACGGCGTGCACCTTTGACGTTAGCCAAGCTTGTCGTCAGCCAAGATTGACGGCGTGCAACTTTGACATCGTCTCAATTGCTCTGGCGAGGCTGTCGCCCGTCTTAATAATATTGCACTGGCTGGCTACATTCGCGCGATTGTTGCACGTGTGAATCCGGCCTTAGTAGTTAACAAATTGCCCACACGCAGCTCTGGAATCGGAATCATTTTGCGGTGCCGATCCTTTCTTCAGCTGTTTGCTTTGCTGTGAATTGTGAAATTTGAAATAAGAACTAACCTAAAAATGAAACGTGTGTGGAAGTAGCGAGTGAATTTTTTTAGGTTATATATTAAATCGTTGCTTGTCTCAGTTTCTCTTTATCAAGACTTATTGATATAAAATTTTAAAAAATCATCCAAGAAGACTGTTTATTTAATATTGAGTGCACTTCATTTGAAATATTCTACTATCAATGGAACTGGCCTACCTGAAGCATCACGTCTTATGAGTTGAATTGAGAAATATTGGTTTGTACCATTCAAGACTAACCATCCAAGAATGGTTGAATCACCATTGAGTGGTTGGTCTATGTTTGTACTCTTTATTAGTGTGTTGATCATTTGGTAGAATTTCATCACAAGTTATTATGGGCACCATTTAACTTATATCTCAACAATTTCAAATAATGGAATCAGTTCAAAATTACTTTAGAATTAAAATAACGCTGAGAATGAATTTTTTATAATGGAATTTACCCAGCAATATTTTTTTGGAGATTACGTCTTGGGGACTCCAGTTAAGAAGTATAAGACAAGTCAGATTAACAAAAATATATGCAATCTTAGAATACACTAGTTACCATATTACTATATAAATTAGTTGAGGTGAGGCTTAATTTTGATGTGAAAGGAACTCTTGTACTCTATAAAAAGCTTTATAAACTAAATATTTTTTCAGTTGTTTTTTAAACACTTTTATATTTTCAAGACTCTTTAAAAACTGCGGTAGTTTGTAGTTTCCAAAACCAATATAACTAGGTTTTGTTTTAATAAGCCACTATTGCAAGGGCGGATTAAAGGAGGGGGCGGAGGGGGCGACCGCCCCCTCCGAGGGCTTGCACATTTAAAAAAATAAAAAGGGTAACACATGCGACACGCACACGGTAAAATTTTGATTGTAATGAAAAATAAGACGAAATTGTCACAACCACATTTATTAAAACTTCGAGAAACTAGTTTCGGTTGTTACACCATTATCAATGATAATGATTGATAATGACAATGATAATGAATGTTTGATTGAGATTGATAATGGTGTAACAACCGAAACTAGTTTCTCGAAGTTTTAATAAATGTGGTTGTGACAATTTCGTCTTATTTTTCATTATGGATACCTTCCACAATATCACCTTCGCCATTACTAAGAAAATTTTAATTGTCTGGCCACATCTATGACAGACGGAATATAACATGTCATCCCACTTGTCTTATTTTCTATATTACCTGTACTTTATATTTAACTGTTGTTATCTATATAAGTATAATTCAATGAAGAATTAACAAATGACAGAGAATGAAGGAAATCTTATATCAAGTGAAATACTTTTGAATAAGATTAATCTCTTATAAAATGAGTGGGGGCATATACATCTCTGTTTGTATTTGACCTAGTACGTATTTATTGTAGTACTGGTATTATGAAGCATGAAAGAATGTTGGGAGTAATTTAAATATAATATATAGGTCTAAAAATCATCACGATCATGAATAAATTGCTTAGACTCTGTTCATTTCTTTGTAAATTTTGATAAAAAGTTAAGCTAGCAAAGCAATTTTTGTTCAAGACATATACAACAATTTCTATTCATTTCAGATGAATATACAGAAATAAACTACCGTACTCTAGTTAGGGGAAATTTGATTGTTCTTAAACAGAAAAAAATATATTTCTTCTCCATTTTAAGTGCTAGAATGGTGTAAAATGCGGTTAAAGGCTACTAAATTTCCAAAATTGTTATTCCATACACCCCCCCCCCCCCGACCGACAGTATTTTTCGAGTATCGCCCCTCCCCATAAAAATTCATTAATCCGCCACTGCACTATTGTGACTCCCCAAGTGATAATCTCCTCGGCTTCTGGATTTTATCTCGGATAATGATTTTAATGATCAGTAAACCATTTGCTATTTGAACAACGAATTACTGACAACGGACTCACAGCTTAATGTTTTACAGTTCAACAAACGTCTTCAATTTGTCAGCCACTGATTAGGTCGTCAAGAAGAAATTCACATTTTGGATTTTGTAAAGCTTTGATTGCGTGCTTATTGCTTCGATGGATATTTGAGACCATATTTCCCAATATTTGTCACTAATAAAGCATAATTCGGTATTCTATTTATTGTGTGGAGGCCACCCATTCAGAGTGCGATAGGGATAAAACATGACTGTGTAAAGGCAAAGGAAATGAGCCCTTATTTGTGAACGTACCTTGAGGCTTCCTCAACTTTCGGGAGGGCTGCAGTTCCGTATCTGCCCCACAAAACAATCGACTATCGGTCGATATGAAAGGAACGTTAGATTTAGCTTTCGGTGTCGTGCATAAATCGATTTTCGAAATTTTCATTCGATTGTATCGTAGGGGAGATACCGAACTGCAACATAAGGGATTCGTGAAAAGCCTTGAGTGAATGTATTTTATGTCACCCTTGATTGCTTAACGAAGAATAGCGGCCGGGTCTGATTCCTTCAAATTTAGGCCTATGGTTTTGTACGATTTGTTATGTTACGATATGTTATTTTGCATTAGGCCTAGTTGAAATCTGCAAAAAATTCCCGCTCACCTGTAGTTAATTTCAATTAAATTAAAAATAATTTTATCAACATTATTCATAATCCATTGTATCAATTCAATCTTTTAATTGGTCAACAACTGAATATCAAATATTGAACCCAATAATCATTGATATTAATTAATATCATGAAGTTATATGCCTAATTTAAATTGGTCATTTTATTACTATTTAAATGAATGCATTTCTTCCACATAATTTACAGTCATCTCATTATTGTTGTATTATTCATGCTTTTGCTTCTGTACAATATTTTGAATAGCAGGATTGCATCTCCTCTCATTGCTGAATATATATGTCTCTTCAGTCACGCGACGCTCCACTTTTAAATTTCAGCTACCACAATGCAACTCCAATAGTCACTGCAATTCTCCAATCAATCGCATGATGAGTCTTTATAATCAAAATGGTACTCATCTTGATCTCTTCTATATGTCCCCCACTCAATTCAAGAAAGCTTGTAGGCTGCATCATCCCCCAACCTTCTTACGCTAGACCTCGGTCCAATTAATTTCATAACTAGCAATTCATATTTCTTTTATATTCTTAGTTTCATTATTATATATCATATTCATCTTTCTTTCGCTTAATCTTTTATATTCAGTTTACCAGCTGAAATTTTTCTTTCTTTTTGTTTATTTTCCAGCTACTTTTTCTCAAATTGTAAATTGTATTTATTCTAATATTTTCATCATTTTTGGGGTTTCCCCGTATGCTCCCACATTGTAATTGAATAAATAAATAAATGTGTGTCTGACTAAGATCGATACGTCGATAGTTGCCGTTCAATGCTCCCTCATATGCTACTCCTGCTAGCCACCCAGGAAGGTTTAGATTAGTTGAGCATCACGTAATGCTGTTTAAAATCACCTCTCGCTAATTTATATCTGTGATCAACAATTCTTTCTTTTGACTCATCTTTATGTGTTTATTCGAAAGCGTAAAAGCATGGTGCTCACCTCTAAATGCAAGGTTATTTTTGTCAATTAACTACAGGTGAGCGGAAGGTTTTTTTGACTAATTCATACCCAGAATCATATAAAACCAGAAAATTTGAATAAATCAGACCCGGCCGCTACTCCAGTTACCCCCCCCCCCCCCCCCCCCTATGAGTTAAGGAAGCGTCAAGGTCGGTTCATTCATTCATTCGATTTTGTGTGCCAATTTTTTTCATTTATAGGCTATTTAATATCATTAAATAAATATATTTCACGTGGAACATATATTTAAAACTTGTCTGAGATAGTTTCTTACTTCTCTGAAACTTTGTCATTTTCAGGATCAACGTCTCTTAGATGGCCAAATTGAAGAAACCCAATTTTTCCAATAAAAATTCTGGGAGTAAATCAAGAAAACAGTTGCGTAAGGAGAAAAGACTCAGCAAAAAAGAGAGGAAAAACGAACATTATAAGAAGAAATTCCTGATTTCGAATTTACCTCAAAAGAATGACGCTGCTGATGGTGGAATGTTTAGCAGTACAAAAGCATCAAAGAAAAAGGCAAGAAAAAAGAAGCAGCAACAACCTGAAGAGAATTGTGATAGAACTTCTCCTAGTAAACCTGATACACAAGAATTGCAGAAGCTCAATCACGCCAATGAAATTAATTTGAAGAAAAAACTTGAAAAGGAAATGAAGAAACAAAGGAAAATCCAATTATTGGAAGAAAATAAGTATGAAGATATGGAAATAAAAAAACTAGAAAAACAACTTAAGATGAACAAGAGGAAAACGAAAACTTTGCCAAAATGTTTTGTTGAGGAAGGTTTGGATTGTATCCTTTTTAAATTTTTATAATATAGGGTGAAGGCACCAGTGAATGAACATTTAAAGTCATCTATAGATATCATTTTCAATAAATTGGCAACAGTGAAAATTATCTCAGTATGAAAATATTTTTTGTACTCCCAAAATCATAAGCTACAATTCCAATACTCATTCAACCAGAAAAAAAGTAGAAAATATAAAAAATAGAGAGGAACACTAGTGAATGAACACTTGCTACCAGTAACTGAACACATTGTAATCCAGTGAATGAACACATATTTTTTATTGTTTGAAAATCGGAAAAAAACATTGAATTGAAAGAATATAATAGTTATTAAAACGAAATAATAATAGTAATAAACAACTACAGAAATGATAATGAACCTTGAATAGAATATTTGGGAAAAACATTGTCAGAATCATGATTATTTTTACAATCAATGAATCGTTTCGGAATAATGTAGGCTATATTCAATTTAAAACTAAAGTGAAAAAATAACTGCAGGTCTATAAAAGTTATTGTACAAAAAAATAATATTTCATGTAAATATTCTGACTTAGTTTGCTGTAAGTGAAACTATAAAGAAGTTTTAGCTAATTTAAACTGAAATGAAGTAAAAAGCAGTATAACTATAAAAAATCTAGAGTTCTACAAATAGGCTACATAGTATATACATAAAACAAACTGAACTAAGAAAGCAGTAGATCTATAAAAATAAACTTAAAAACATCAATGTTTATGCAACTGTAAAGAAAAACTAAGAAGTTCAGGCTTCAATTACGGACATGGCAGAATAATTCACGATAAGCTATAAATACCTCTAGCATTGACTAAAGATGGGGGTGAGATTTTGCCCATTATTTTCTCTGTACTGTACCAAATTTTATCAGGGTTTGCAGGCCACTTCCAAATTTTAGTACCACTTTTCGTCATTGCATTTACCTTATATTCACTCTCCCTTATATTTACAACAATGCCTGGGAAGTGCAAATCATCGTAAATTATAATAATGTAATCCCCAACAACTATTGGTGAAGAATGTATTGCAACAGACTCCAGATCAGTGTTACTTGACTTGGAACTGTCAACATCATCATTCACATCAATTTTTCTTTTGACATCTGCTCTTTCATTATCTGGTTTCTCAGAAATAGCTTTCCTTTTCCTCTGCCTTTCTTCTGCTTTTTCCCTTTTAACTCGTTCTTTAGCACACTTTTCCTCTTCATTCCTCCTTTGCTCTTCTTGCCACTTTTTTGATGTGATTGCATATGGCATTCTTTTTCTATTAATTTTTTTGTAGCCTGGTTTTCCTTTGGCCAATGTAGATGTTCATACCAAATTTCATTAGGAATTTCTTTCTTTTGTGAACACTCATTATTAATTATAGATATATTTTTATCTGCACCGGGCAAAACGTTCTCTACATTCAGTTCCATTGACACATTTTCTCTCTCTATTTCTTCATCCAAAACCTTCTCTTCATTTAGTTCCATTGAGACATTATCTTTCTCCATTGATTTGTTTTCTCCATCCAAAATCTTCTCTTGATTTAGTCCCATTAGCAAATTTTCTTTCTTCACTGAATCATATTCTTCATTCAAAATATTCTCTTCATTCAATTCCACTGGTGAATTTTCCTTTTCAATTGATAGTACCTCTTTATCCAGAATCACTTCATTTCTCCCTTCTCTTCTTTTCTTCTCTTCATTTATTTCCATTGACACATCTTTTTCTATTGATTCATTTTCTTTGTTGTTCAGATGATTGAAAGCTTCAAGGTCTAGGTCCTGCGAAATGGGCGTATCAATATCAAAATCAAATATTAATCCATCTATTTCGACTGGCATGTCTTCAATAGAAATGCCAGTCATTTGAGGAATTTCAGGATGTGGATTCAGTTCACTTTTCATGTGGCAAACCTTCCAGATCTCAAACAATTTTAGATCTTCCAAATGTAGGGCTGTGTTGTTCATAATTGTTTGTTTAAAAAGTTATGTTTTCTCATTCCCCATCTCATACTCCATAACCTTTTTTGCTAGCATATAATCTTCTTCTGTTGGTTCAGCATTCAGTTCCTCGTTATTCTCATTTTGTCTTTCAATATCTTCTCTTCTTTTTGAAATGCAATTGTCATAGTTCACAGCGTTTGGGTTGAATAGAAATAGACCACAGCTTTTGAATCCATTTTTTATAGTATCAGTTTTTATTGCTGAATCGATGACCCTCTTAAATATTTTAGGAAAAACAGCCTTAGTAACTGATTTGCTGGTCTGTTGCTTGTGAATTCTTACCTCTTTTCTCCAAGAATTTTTCAGTGGCCGAAAAATACTGGTGTCAAATGGTTGTAGAATATGGGTGGCGTGTTTGGGGGAAAACAATACAACAAAATTTTTTTCTCAGCACAGTTTTTTTCTCAATGCCATACTAATATCCATGGATACTTATGTCCATCTAGAAAAAACAGAACTGGTAATGGTACCTTATTTTCAATTAGCCAAGGATAGAATACATTAGAAATGTATTCGTAAAATGTAGCTGATACCATCCACCCTGAATCAGACCTCCCTACAGCCCATTTCTCTGGCACATCATTTGTTATATGCGAAGGAATGCGTTCAAAAGGAAATACTATCATAGGAGGGGCAACATCTCCAGCAGCTGAGAATGTAGTGAGCACAGTAATAGATTCTTTTTCATTTCCTGCTGCAATATCATATAAATTTTTATATTGTTTTGGCCCAAGGAGGACACCACTCTTGGGGCAACACTGTACACCTGTTTCATCTGCATTAAAAATTATTTTGCCACAGTCCAGTAACAATTTTCTTCTGAGCAATAATTCAAAGCATCATCAAACCATTGTCTAATAATTTGCTCAGTAACACTGACTCTCGATTTAGACAATAGTTCACTGCGACACTTCACAATTTCTGGATTCTAAGGATAAACAACTGCATCCACTTTTTTCCCGGCCGGTTGTCAGTAAATGGGTTTTCACTTCCAGCAGCTTTCAGTATCTTTTGCACTGAATCCTTGACATCTTCAGGATTCATAGGAAATCCCAACTTTGCTTTATTTAAAATCCATTCCACGATCTTTTTTTCTTCTATTGCAGATAATGTAGATGCAGGTCTCATTTTTTGAGTGATTGGCACCTTATCCTTGAGTTTTTTGTGAAGCGTTCCCTTTGGGATGCCGTAGTATATGGAAGATTGGTTGAGAGACTTCCTTTTCTCCCTGATATCTTCCAATGCTGTTAACAGGGTCTCTTGCGCATATTGGAATCTCTTGTAAGGCTTCTCCATTGTAGATCCACGGTCCTGAATAAGAAGACAGAATTAATAGCATACATTAGTAGATTGTAATCTTTTTCATCACAAAAAAAATTATATTGCAAGATAAGCCCATCTATTAGATTATATATTGATTAATATTAAGATTTTGAGTTGTTAACTATGTTTGCAATGTAGCCTATGTATGTATTGATAGCCTATCAGGTTTTTTGCCCTCATGGGTCTTGGACTTATGCTTGGGAATGGGATGAATGATAACATAGATTCTTAGCGGAGAAGCTATCTAAAGCAGCAACAATCACTTAGAAAAATTTATTTTAAATTTTTTTCTCTAAAATTTATAGGTCTATTGCAAATTTATCACTGTAAAACTTGTTGAAAATGTGTGTGTTCATTAATTGGTAACCTCAGAATGGTAAAAATGTTTCAATATCCAGTAAATGAACACCTAAAAAATTAATGTTAATCTACTGGTACTGAAAATCGATGTCAAAATTAGACCTACATTTATAAACTGTTATATTGTTTCCTCTCACCATAAAAAAGAAAAGAAAAAACAGATTCACTGTCAGCACCAGTGAATGAACAGTGATGTTCATTCACTGGAGAAACATGAATTTTAGGATCCAATGCACGAACACTAAAATTAAAAGTATTATTTTTAGATTAAACAGATTATCAGCATTAAAATTTCAATAAGAAACAATTCTCATTTGTAAAACACAAAGAACAAAGAAAATATTTGAAAAATAAGACGATAATAGACATTCAAAGTACAGTGTGTAATGGACTTGCCTTACTATTCTTCCTAATCAACTCGGTGGTTTAAAGAGCTGATCAGCTGTGACTTTGCAAAGAAGAAAATCAAACCAAGGACAAATGTAGAAATAGTGTTCATCACTGGTTATATGATCAATGTGATTTTAACCTTAGCATTTGATGAAATGTTATCATTAGTTCATTCACTGGTGAATGTTCATTTATTGGTCACCCTATACTATATCTTTTTTTTAATTTCAGATCTTTTTCTGTATTGTCTAAAACATTACTTTTTATCAAATTCATTGTATAATTTTCCTTCTTGTAGATCCCTCTAATTCACGATCCGATAATTGACAGATTGAAGAACCAATGATCCACTAGCTATTTTCTTTTGCCGGATGATGCCTACATGAGTCTTGAGACATGTGCGTAGGTAATGAGGTGAATGTTGACATGGTGACAACAACCAAACCGTAACGAGATTTGAACTCGAGGAACAGCAACCAGCCAGAGTCTTATCTAACTGAAGGCAAGCGCCACAACTGACAGAGCCACCGAGGCCAAGTATAATAATTTTCTTCCTGTTTTTAATTTCATATGCCCTACTAGATACTTAAACGAAGCAAATGATAATAAATTTCCTACTATGTAAGTTTTCTGCGCTATTATTTGATATTTCTAAGAATTAAATATCCATTTTTTATGTAGACTATGAGTTTACCTAAGATATCTTGACAACTAAACGAACTTTGGCGGCCACAGAGCGCTTGTCTCTGATTAGATAAGACTCTGACTAGCTGCTGCTCCTCCTGCGGTCTAGAGTTAGAATCTTTCAGCCTCGGATAGTTTGTGTAATCATTCGCCTCATTACCCACGTACAAGTCTCAAAATTCACGAGCGCATCATCTGTTAAAATGATTAGAATATTCTTATTGTTTAGTCACGTACATTAATCACTTCTTTAAGATGAGGTGGAATCACAAGCTCTCATGCTCAGAAGACTTCCTTTCTTAATTTTTCTTCTTTCTATTCCTTTTTTCTCCTCTTCCTACCACAACAAGAGCAGCCTTTTTGCTCACCCTCTCGCCATTCTCATAATGTTGGATATTTGCAATATTATTTAAAGTTTTTGATGAATGTGTAGGTAGATCTGTTCCCATTTCTATTTACGAATTTAGTCTCCACCATAAAAATCTTTATCAGAACTGTAATTGACGTTATTCCTTAATAACACACTTAGATCTTTTGAATGTCTGTGATTCGGAGAAAGTGAAAAATATGTTGGTGAATCAAGATTCTGACTCAGAATTTGAGGACGATCTCGCCATGGTAAAAGGAGAAAACCCAGCAAAGAAAGCGAAAAAAAGTGTTGTTACTTCAAAAATGTCTAGTGACAGTGAGGACGCTTATTCTGGCAACGAAGGAACTGATGATATGTCACATTCTGATGGTGGTGATGATGATGATGATGATGATGATGATATTGATGGTGATTCTCAATACCACAACAAGAAAACAAAATCAAAGAAAATTGTCCAAGAAGAATCTCAGTCCGAAGAAGAGCACTTACCTTCTGGTAGTGATTTTAGTGAGAACAATCCCAGTGAAGACAAAAGAGAAATGGGCAGTGATGATGATGATGATGATGATGAACAAGACATGGAGAACGCAGTTGAAGCAGAATGTTTGGAAAGTGGAGATGATGTCGACGTCGGTCAAGAAACAAAAAGTAATGGAAAAGGAAAGTACTGGCAAGATATTTATGGCCGGCAGCGTGACGAGAAAGGCAATGTTGTGCAGGTAGGTGCAAATTTCAAGAAATTATTTCCTGTGTGGCGCAGGATGACTTTTTGTGAAGCATAGAATGGATCATACTTCATTCTAGCTTCTATTTGTGCAGTCAAATTCATTTCTGTGTTTGATAAAAATTAATGCCGTGTCAAGTCTTTAAGCCTATGCTTCTATTTGCGCTGGGTGTTGAAGAGTTGGGAAAATGTCGCATATGATGTAGCATATTAATAAGTGAGATATAAATCATGATCCTCGAAATTTCAATACCTGTTGAGGAATGAATTGAAATACGAGGTGCATTCAAGTTTTAAGACTACCGACTTTTTCTCTCCGGACTAAAAACTAACAGAAACATGCAGCTTATTTAAAAATGAATGCACGCTTTTACTCAATGCGTGGCAGAGATGTCATCACTGTGCTGCAAATAAAACTCCAGAGGCTGCTGCGAGAATTAGAACTGTTTATGACACTTGAAATTGTATAGTTTTTGGTAAGTCACAGTATTGGAAAATTGATTGTAGTCATGTTCTGGTACAGTGATGGCATAGTCCTTACCGAGAACATTTTGTCCTAGTATAATATATCTAGGCCTACTTAAGTGGATGGCTTCCAAGGTATAGCTGCCCTAAAGTGAGTGAAAGGTATAAGAAATTACTCTCAGTAGAATTATTTAGGAGTTGACATATTGTTTAACACATGTGCTGATAGTTGATACTCTGCTGTAAGTGGAATTGAACAAATAGCACTTGAAATTTCTAAAAGTGTTTAGAAATGAGTGCGCATACAATAGGATTTATTAATAAAACATTTATTATGATACAGGTATTTTCATAGAATTGTAAAATTTTCAGACATTCAGAATTTGTTAGTCTGTGTATCACACTTAATGCGCCTAGTTATTACTGATGCAGCCAAAAAATACCAAATTGGTCTCTACTGTGTAATCAGAGTAATAATTATAATGTAAATTACTTAGGCTTTGATAGCATAAAACGTATAAGGCAATTATTAATATTTCACAAAATTAATTTAACATTTGACTACCTGACATATATTAATATTTTTTCAATGTCTCTGTTGAAACTTCAATTGATTCTCTAATGTAGGTAATTTTTTATGACTATGATTTTTAACAATGTCCAATATTTAGCACTGACTGTTTTTTGTTCTTTCAGTCAGAAGGCAAGTATATTCCTCCTCATTTGAAAGCCAAAATGTTGGGTGACAGTTCAGAAAGAAAAGAACAACTTGCCAGACTATCTAAACAATTAAAAGGACATATTAATCGCCTTGCAGAGAACAACATGCACAAAATTGTTTCAGAGGTAAGGTGAGACCGCTTTTACTATAAGTGTTGCTTAATTAAAAAATATTTTATTAATTTCGAATTCCTCAAAGTGTTTTAATTATACTGAAGACTGAAGTCAATATCCACCATTGCTGAAGTCTTCAGTATAATTAATAGCACTTTGAGAAATTCGAAATTAATAAATTATGTTCTATACATTTGTCAGTTTGATGATTGTCAGTTCCTTTAAAACCAATTTGTAAAAATATTGGTATTGTTAATTTGATTATTTTTCTAGTTAGTCTATCTTCAGAGGTATAAAAAATATTACGTTCTTTAGAGCATTTAAAACCTGCTCATTTCCTTGGGAATTCATATTTTTTAGACCTTTTTGTTTTTATCAACTTTATACGAGTTTTGAAGATGAAATTCTACCTGAATCACATAACTGAAAAAATGTTAATGTCATTTAGTATTCTTGAATACTTAATTTTTTTTAATATCCATTTACTATGTTCTATTTTATATTATAATTATGCTGTACTTGTAATTTAATTATATTGTTTATATCTGGCAATTTAATAATTGTAACAACTTTTAAAATAATTGCAGTTTGATTGCACTAGTTAAATCTAAAGTAATTGCTTTCATACAGAGCTTGTCAGTATGGTCTAGTGATCAGGGCGTCTAACGGGCAATTAGAGACTCCGTGGTCTGATATCTAATGATTTTTTGTGTAATTTTTTATAAATTTCCATAAGCTGCAGCTAATAAGCGAAGTTGTAAATGTCCACAATCACGGAAGTCTTCTGTATGATCCGAGCATTAAATAGAAATTCTAAATTAATTTCGTTGTATGTTTCAGATTGATCAGCTGTACATGCAAAACAGCAGGAATGATATGAATGAGACATTGACAAAATTGATATTTGAGTCGTTGATACAACCTGTCCTTATTCCAGAAAGATTGGTGTCCGAGCATACAATGCTTATTGCAGCCTTGCATGCCAATGTTGGAACGGAAGTTGGTAAGTGCGATATCTTTTCTTAGTGGAGGCGTTGAACTAAGAAATAATAAGTTTTTTTAGAGTTAAATCATAAAATTCTTCTTGATACTGAGTGATATCCATCATGATCAATCTCAGCAGTGCATGAAACTATAGAAATTTGTGAAGGAATTCCTGATAATCAAGAAGTTGATTGATAAATAACCGATTCATTTTTCATTTCATTTATTTATTTACAAGTTCCAAATAAAGTTCCTGCTAAACCTTGCGGGGTTTTCAGCAGGTGCCAACATAATATAAATATTACAAGATTACATAATGGAAATCAATTATATAATGCAAATTGCAAAATGAATAAATTATTGAAAAAAAGAATAGGGAAAATGAAGGTTATGGTGGAAATTGAAGATAAGTCTAGTGTATGTAAAGAAAAAGAAAATTAATCTAAAAAATAAAAAAGCGTAATAAATAAATAACTATAAAAATAATTGGTTGTTTTGATGCGGCGTCAGTTTAATTCAATTATTTGTAAACTAAGTTTTTACGAGCAATGGAAAACAAAACAAAGAAAAAGTAGCAACCGTCCGTATGCTAGAATAAATAAAATCAAAAATATAAATATAAGGCCTTAAGAATGTAATATGATTTTGCTAATCTTTTTTTTTACCAGGTTTACTAAGTTTGTATATTATGTGTAATGATGTAAAGGAAAATGTCTTCCCTGGTATAATCACGAATACCAATTGTTAAGCTGTTGAATAATTTGGCAAGGAAATATCTCAATGATCTTTTTCCATAAGAATTGTTGAATCTGGGAATGCAGTAAATATTGTTTGTTCTCAAGTTGTAATGTGGGATTGGTGCGAAATATCTATGAGCGTGATTATCTTTGAACATGAGTATGACTTTATACAGATAAAAGTTCTTCGGAAAGAGAGTGTGAAAGAAAGTTTGAAGACTGCTTATTCACTCAACAGTGAATTATTATTTATAAAAATTGAATTATTATTTATAAAAATTGAATTATTATAATATAAAAAAATATTATTTCACTCAACAGTGAAATTTAACCGATTAAATCTAGACATGATACACATAAGGGTTCTGAATTGAATTCTTTCAATTCTATCAAAAAGATAATTGGTAGCACTTCCCCAAGACCCAATACCATATCTTATAATCGATTCTGAAAGAGATTTGTAAATTAAGTAAAGACAGTCAGCCGGTATAATGCTGTGCAAGTAAAACATCTTTGTACTTGAAGCTCGTAATTTATTTGTAATATAAGATAATAAAAATATGAGATTCCCATCTAAGATTACTCCAAGGTGAACCGATTTATTGAAATTGTATTTTTTTCTTTATCAATGATGCTGGAGGTTCTGTAACTGGATTTATATTGTTTTCACTGGAAACCAAATTCTACATTTTATAGACTTTATGGTAATATTTGTTTTTATATGTTGTAACTTGTAAAGTATTTTCACACATCACACTTGGTTAAAGGTGAAACATTTGAAATTCTTAGCATAAATTATATTTGTATCTATTTTACTTTAATAACTGTTTACTTTTCAAAAATTGTATACAACAATAATTGAAGTTATTTTTTCCTATCAAGGATTATTTCCTCGAGGGTTTGAGGTTCGTGCGTTAGTGATTGTTAATTTTAGGGAATTGTGTCCCCGGACGCTTTATTATTATAATATTATGTAAAGAAGTACATTTGGACTGCGTAATTGTAAATTGTACAACATGGTTCATGCATATTCTATGTTAATGAACGATTAGTAAATCATAGAAAAAACTATTGTTGTACAATATGTGAATTTATGCCATTTTGCGTTTGCAAAGATATGATATTTATAATGAAATTTTTATAGGAGCATACTTTCTCCAAGAGCTGGTTGAAAAATTTGACGAAACATTGAAGAAAGGCATAAATGAAGATAAGAAAGATTTGGATAATATTTTACTCGTAATTTCTTATCTCTACATTTTTAAGGTAAAATTTTAAAATAATTATTTTTATTATTATTATTTTTGTAGCTCATTTCTTTATTAGCGTTATTGAAGCCTAAATAATTAGCTATTTATTATGCTACTGAACAATTGAAGTACAGTATCAATTAAAGTTACTGAACTGAAGGTTATTATGCTATTGCAGCTTACGAAGCTGCAATATTACACAGAATAAAGAAAAACGAGGATTGCGAAGTAAAGTTCATTATTGTTAACATTGAAAACTTAAATGTAGCAATGTTTATTATTGTGTTATTTCAACTTAAGCTGCATTATTTTTCAGAGTGAAATAAAATTATTTAGTGGTGTGGGGTCATCTTCTTCAGTGCAGTTCATGATGAAACTATAGTGTACTAAAGGAAGATGGCATCTGAAGATGCATGTACACTTTCAGGAAACAGCTATCACACCAGTATGCGAGTACTTATTCCTAAAACGAAGTCAAACGTTATTTTTCTTCAGTTCAACATTATTGACAACCTATTAATGTCTTTTTATACTGATTTCTTGAAAACAGCTGATAATGTCGCTTCAGAGTATTAGAACTGAAAATAAAGACAAGATCCGCGTATATTTAAAATTACTATTTGTCAAGATAATTAGAAGACATTTTCTTTTCATTGTCTTCTAATTTGCTTGCTATGTGTCATAAAAATGTTTAGTGTAACGGAAATGTAAGGCTTAATGGTTAGGATAAACTAGACTTTATGGTTAATGAATAGTTAGTTTGTTGTGGTTCAACCAAAAGTTGAAGTTGTACATAACTCTGAATTGAAAACTTTTACTAGTAACTTTTCTATCTACTTGAAGAACGACATTTCTAGAGAAAACGTCACGTTTTCCTGTTACTGTATAATCTTTTGATTGCATTTTTGAACTATTCTAGCTTCTGCAGATAACACATTCTATTTTTTGCAGTCATGAACTATTAATGAAAATTGTGTTGATGCTTATTTCCAGGTGTGCCATTCAGTATTGATTTTTGACATGCTTAACAGAATTTGCAGCAGAGATTCACTGGGAGAGAAGGAAGTTGAACTCCTTCTAGTTGTCCTTCGGTCGGCTGGATTCAGCTTGAGAAAAGACGATCCTTTAGCGTTGAAGAACCTCATTATGAAAATTCAGACTCAAGCCACAAATACAGCTCATCAGTAAGTTGAATATAACATTTCAGTAATCAGTATTTGGATTTTTGTTTTGAAAGATTGTTTTTACCAAAAATATTATCAAAGAAATAGCATAAAATCAAAGTTAATCTCGTGGTATTAGCGTTACTTATTAACATTTCGCTAGTATCGGGTTCGATTTTTGGCTAGGCTTGGCAGTTTCCTTATTAGCTCATATTCTTATTATTTACAATGCACTTTAGATTATGTTAGAATAATCTTCAATAAAAGCGTAGAAAAAAACGAAGTATTGATACAGACAAAGTTATTATGAGTCTGGTAAAAGTATTAACAATAAAAAAGTAAAATAAAGACATGTAATAGCCTCCACCAAATATGATTTAAATGATTGTTTACTCGCTCAAAATAGAATTGTATCTACATTAAACATAATAATTTGACATCTTACCTCTTACTCTTAACTCAAAAACAAAATATAAATTCTTATTGAACTGACTCTTATACAAACTAGTAATTTATTAGAAATAAGGGGTTGGCAACTCGCTTGGCATATCTGAATATTTTAAAATTTAGAGCAAGAAAGAAGAAGATAGATAGAGCAACAGAAGTTGGTTAGTTGTGTGGTCAGCCTACTCTTTACCTCAAATTGTAAAATTAACTAAGGTTTTACCTTTTTTTGTGATGGGATGCCATGCAAGATGGAAGCTCGTGTTCAATCCTGCATTCACCAACACAAAACACCAACTGACGCTCACTACTCTACTGCCGACTCGATTAGATTTCTTTATTCATGTGAATTTACAAATTTGATTATGAATGGTTAAAAACAAAATTATTAACATCACATGTAAGACAATTAAATATATTGAAAACAAAAATCTTATGAGCATCTCATGTCAAAGCCAAATAAATTCATCTCTGGCATTGAAATACTTCAGACCTAATCAAAATCTATTGCTTCATCAATGTCACCAAAAGAAACTAAAAATATTCCTTGAATCAGATTTGAAAAATAAAACACGTTGTTTAAACTTTTACATTAAAACCAATGGTCAAACAAATATTCTTCCAGAAATACATAATAAAATAAGCCTGTAGTAGGCTAGTTCACTCATACTATTAATGGGCATTTTCCTCCATGTCTTTTAGTGATTTGGAATTTCAAGCCTGGGAAATACTATCGCATGGGATACCAATTAGTTGATTTATTGAATCAGGGCTTTGACAGAAAAAATTCATTGTATAAGGCTATTAAGCCTTGGTTTCCAGCAACACAGGAACAGGATAATGGAAGCGGTAAGAAAGGCTGGGGTACACAACACATTATGCACCGACCTTCTTTCGAAATAGGTTAGGATTAGGTTCAACTGTTGAAACATTATCAAATGCTTTCTCAACTGCGCAAAATGTAAGTGTTCCATTTCAAAGCTTGTCCTTGTTGGAAATCGTAGTTTGAGTATTCATAGATGAGAATAATATGAAAAATAAACGAAGATTCATACCTTACCACCACTATCATCGCGTAAAGTATGGTTGTTTAAAAAAAAAGAAGTAATTTTTGTAAAATTTATTGAAATTAAAAATTTGAATTGAGTAAAATTTGCACTGAAAATTGTCATTCAACATTATTTCAACATTATAATTTCAACATTAAGTTAAATATAAGATATTGAATTAATGTAATAAAAATTGAAGGATTGAATTCAATCCTTTATTTTGTATTTATTTGTTGTAGATCTCGTGTGAAATTCATGTTGGATGTTCTAATAGCAATAAAGAATAACAACATCACAAAAGTGCCTCAGTATGATGCGAATAGGTACGAGCATTTCAAGAAAGTACTAAAAACTGTGGTTCAAAAAGGAAAATATATATCAGAGCTAAAAATCTCTTTGGAGGATCTTTTAAATGGTAAAACTTCAATCAATCGTTTTGGAAAAATTTGTCAGCACTTGATTTCTATTTTTAGTTTCTTTTCTAATCTATCTATCTTTTTATTTCATAATAATAAGAGCGATAATTTTGTTTTAAACGTCAGTATTAAACAAGATAATATTTCAAATCATTCCTGTTTAATAAAAATTCTATAAATGCTTGCTCTTAGAGATCAATTCTTGTGTAATTTATTTCGACTTCAATATTATTGAAGATGTGTTGACGTATTTTTTGGCACCAATTTTAAAATTTCGTGATTGGGCTCGGACTACATGGACGATCCGGGGACGTTCTCTCATTAATAACTTGACCCTGAACATGTTAAGAATGCAAAACATTGTTGACTGCACCTAGCGCGTCACCGTATTGTTTATGTTGTCCAACCTTTGTACTTATTATCTTATGACGTTGTCTGTTGTTCAATGAACCGAGTGACAATAACATTTTATTTATTTATTAATCGAGCCTATTTGTAGCTTTTTTTATTGATGTTATGGAACTCTATTATAAAATTTAACAATGATGAAACTTTGTCAACTCCTTGTTTTTCCATGTGTGGAATTGACAAACTCTCATCCTTGTTCAATTTTATATAATTTCTTTATTTCTCAGTTTCTCTAATATAGATTCTCTATCTGCTTCCTCTTGCGATCCAATAATAAAGTAGGTGATAGAATTGTTTTAAGTTTAAATTTTTTTAATGACTCTTGTTTAGTAGCAAAATCATTAATCCATATTATTATTCATCAATTCTTGTTAAATGATGGTTGGTAATTGAAGATTGCATATTGATTTACATAAAACTTTTCTTTAACAGATATAGTAAAACGTTTTTGTGATTTAATTGAATTTTTCACAGCTGGCGATCGAGGTAGGTGGTGGATTGTGGGATCTGCTTGGGCAGGAGATAAAAAAGATGCTTCCGGAGATTATGGGCAGCCTTTAGCAAATAGTACAGATAGCACGTTCAGTTCCAAACTTCTTGATCTGGCCAGAAAGCAGAGAATGAATACTGACGCCAGAAGGAACCTATTCTGTATACTTATGTCTGCTGAAGTAAGTTGTATTACAACTCAAAATGTATTTAAAATTATAAACATTGTTGTAATTTTTAATAATCAACAGTTGATTTCTCTAGTAAAAGAAATTAACGTTATCAAAAAGGAGTGCGCTTTTAACAAATTTCGAAATTTTGTTATGCCAAAATAGAAGTGGATGTCATATTATTACACCGAAAACATTGATAAACCGAAAAATACAATTTCACTTTACTTCCACTTATGTCCACGACCATCGATACCGTACTCGAAAGATTGAGTCAAGAGTTTAATTTCAAGTGTACCATTACACTTTTTATTCCTTATCAAATTCACTGAGACATTTTAATTTGTAGCAACGGCGACCACATTATGTAACCACTTGAATATGTAATCATCTGTGCCATGTATGTAAAGGGCTGCGTAGCTCAGGTAAAATGAAATGAATTTTTATCTCACAACAAAATATAATATTATTTTATTAATTTGACTTCAATACAAGTTATGAATAAGGGGATTGGCAACTCGCTTAGCATATCTAAATATTTAAAATGTTAGAGTAAGATTGAGCAAGATAGATGTTGATTAGTTATGGGGCTGGCCTATTATTTAGTTCATGAATGGAATTGTAAAATCAACTGAGGTCTTACCTTTTGTGGTGGGATGCCATGCAAGATGGAATCTCCTGTTCCATCATGCATCCATCAACACAAGACACCAACTCAGTGCTCACTACTCAACTACTAACTCATCTACTGGCCTTCCCAGTAATTTGACAATGCCTTAAATATATTAGCAACAAAAATGTTATGAGCATCTCAATGTCAAACACAATTGAATTCATGTATGTCATCGAAATACCTCTGACCTAAATCAACATCTATTGCCTCCTCAATTTCACAATGCGCTTTAAAATAAAACATTCTACTGAAAACAATCCTTGAACCAGATTTGAGAAATAAACTTATACCTCACAAACTTCAATGTTAAAACCAATGGTGACAACTTCTCCCATTCACCTTTAGAACTGGACCCTCAGTTCTGTCCTTATCAGTAATTTCTCAAATTGATTCAATTATTGTCTAAAAATACATCATTACTCTAATTAAATATAAACACCAATACTGACAACTTCTCCCATCTACCTTTAGAAGTTAACTATCAGCTCTGAATCACAATAACATTTCCAACTTTCATAACAAAAAATAAATTTTCTAATTTACACATTATATTTTCCAGTTTTAGCTTATAGTAGCTTGTTTGATTCAATTACTGAACATCAATAACTCACAATATCTTTTCTAGCAAATAGTACAGTAAAATTAGAACACTGACCTTGTTACTGTTCTTAGCAACAAATTAATCCATTACATAAAAAATACAATTTTTTTTTCAATCTAAGAAGTCAAGCGAGTGCCTATCTGAATATAATTATTATTTCTGGTTTTCATAACATAGTCAAAACATTTTTCCCTATTATTAGTGTACTGTACAGAAATAAATATGATGAAAATCTTTGAATAATAAAATATTTAGACTATTATACAATTTGAAATTTCATAAGAATAATCAAATTATTATTTTTTCTGATACAATATAAATAATGTCTCCTAAATTCAGTTAACCAGCCAGTTGTAATACATAAGATAATAATAATTGAACAAATACTCTAAACTCTTGATCACAACTTTGAATTTCTCATATAGAAATAAATTCTCATCGTATGGGTTGAGAAAAAAAAGGACTAAGGTTTATGGAAATTCTGGAATTTAGAGGTTAATGCCATGCATAAGCTCAGCTGCTCCTTTCCACATGGATGTGCTTTTCGATGTGTGTAATCAACTGCTGCTGCCATCGAAATCATCCGCTGTTTTTAATGTCGTTGATGGCTAGAAGTAGTAGATTTTTCGGGGTATTATTCTCCTCCAAATTCTGGTGCATAGTTTGAATGAATCTTCTTGCAGACAGTGCACGCTGATAGGGTCATTTTGCATTTGACCGGGTGGTTTTGTAGGGGCTGCTTGAAGACTTGTTCGACGGCTGCTTGAAGAGATCTGAATCTCCTATTCAGTGATTCCATAACCACTGGAGCTGGTGCAAGCAGTGGGACTAATCACTGCAACTGAACCAGATCGTCAATTTGGAGCTGATGTTGTATCGTAGAAAATTGTTCCAATGAAGGGTTTTTTTTTTGGGGGGGGGGGGGATTCTTGAAGACGCTGTTCTCCACATTTTTAAGATTTCTTGCGTCTTTGGATGTAATCCTTGCAATCGTCGTTGTTCTGGATCACAAAATATATTTTTGAAGAATTTTCCTTGACTTATTGAGAGCTCATATAATATGCACGGCTTCGGATTAAGGAAAGATATTCATGGAAGGGAAACCCATAGTACAAATAAATGATTAAAATAATATAAAAATTAATGACATTCAATAATAAATACGATTTCAAATATCTGGCTGGATGTGCTACAAATAAAATAAATCAAATTAAAACTTTTCACAAATTTTGAAAAAAAAAATTTCTTGTTAATTTATCCCAATCAATTCACCAATATACGCAATAACATTGTGAATTATATTTACTTTATTTATAAAAATTATAATCATTCCGGTTTTAAGTAATAACATTTCAAGAACCTAAAACGCATAATCGAACATACTCAATTATATGCTACAATGCAAAAATCTTTAAATATATGAAGCTTTTTTTACAATTACTTCTTTTCGTATGCAGTTGACCTTCTAATTACTAAAGATTTAATATGAATAAAAAGTTTATTATCATCTATACAAAATTATATTATTCAAATATACTAACAAACTTGCATTTTCAAATTAAGCCTCTACGCTTATTATTATACAATATAAATAATCTTCGAACCTAGTATTGTACAGCAGTGGGCATCTTAAGATTTGCATGAAATTATTAGCACTTACAAAACTTATCATTACCTTATTGCGTTTGTATTTCCTAACTACCTATACTTTACGGATTGTGGGTGGCCACCCCTTAAAACTAAGTAATTCAATAAACTATCATATAAATCATATTCAATGTATATATTTTCATATTCAATAATTCAAATTTAACATATTTATTTATAATAGATACTCAATAATATTCTTTTTTTAAATAACTTTCTTAATCATCTCCATTCACCACTTTAATGGCTTTTTTTCATCAAATATACATAATATCAACTGTAGCTGAACCGCCTTATAACTTTAAGTTCATAATTCTTCTCAATTCATAATTCTTCTCAATTGAGATACTTTTTTTGTATCAACTCATAAAATAATTAACAATTCTCTCTTATTCGAATCTTTCAACAATCTTCATCAATATTCAATGATTAAAATATTCTTCAGATATTTTTACCAACGTATCCGATTATCATGTTGTGTAGACGTCATTCCAGTTCCTCACTGGCAGTGATGTAAGTAGTATATACTACCTACATGATTAAATTTATAGCTTAATTTCCAGTAATCATCTCTCATATCATCATCTCATCTCATCTTTCTCATCTCTCATATCTCATCAAAATTTCTTCTAATAGTTCATACTCATTTAATAGAATAATTTCTATGTAGGATCTTTGTAGCCTATCATTGCAATAGTAATAATAATTCCTAATCCTTTTCTCTTGAATCATTTCTCAATCAATCATTAAAATACCTAGTTCTTCTGAAAATAAAATTGTATTAGATACATATGAAAATCAAATGCGCATCAAATAAATAAAACAGAACAATTCAATACATATCAGCTTCCATCTTCGTGCATCAACTGTAAACAAACAAATCATAACAAGGCTTTTTTCTATTAGCAACATACTGTATAATTCATACCTGTTCTATATTTATAAATTTTCTCTTCCTGTATTTATATATTATTAAAATTATCAATGCCATGAAAATTTGCGCAAGTACTGAACTAATGGCATGATAGCTGGACTATGCAAGGTCGCCATACCTTGGTATCTCACTAACTGAAATAGTCCTACATAAACTTCGATCCAATAAAAAACTCAAAAATTATCCTTTCAACAAATAAAAAAAAAGTCAACTTTCAATAAAAATATCAATAACAACTGCAATATTTGAATATTTATATGTCAGTACTCTATTTTGAGGAATATCTATCTTCATGAATAGTTTTCCACAGTTCCATGTTTAATACTGGGACAGATTTACCTTTAAATTAAATAATTAATATTTTGTACTAGAAATAAGTGAATGGACCTCGAAAATCATCTAAATTATCATAAAATTCATTAACACTTTATCTCCAACATTTAATTCAATTTTTTTTCTCTTGAAACATCTTCATTATTTAAAATCTCAACACCTACTTTTGCGTGGACTGCTCTTTATTGAATTAGACCTCTCAATTTTACCTATGGTCGCATTTTGTAATAAATTCAAACTGTCAACTGGCAATGTTGAATTTTCAGAACCTGATTCAACTGCTGAACTAGCTTTTCTCTCCAATAACCCTCTATTACATTCTGGCCTATATTTAGATTCAGCTTTGTTCTCAATTTTCAAACTACTATCGTTGCATAATTTGGTTGTCATGTTTACTACACTGTCGTTTGATTGCAAAATGTTTTCATTTAGCTCATCTTGTCTATGCATTATTGGATTTACATTTAAAAAAATTCCGTCGTATCTATTAGCATCGTTGATTCCAAATTTCTGACTAGCACATTGACCTTTGTGCAAATCTGTGATTTCACTGATTTTATTTTCTACACAATCATTTTCAGATCTGTCATTATTCTCATTCCCTTCAATATGTTCAGTTTCACTATATAAATTTTCTGGAAACGTTTTCCCATTATAATAGCATTTCCTAGTTTCATGCCCTCTTTTATCACAAATCGTACACTTTCTTATATATCTACGTTTATTATATCTTGATTTGTAAAACCAATTACGGGTAAAATGGTTAGTTCTTCCACAAATTTTACAAAACATTCTACTCTTTTGCCTGACACTCTTATTGTAATTATTTTCATAATGCGGATTCATATTCTTATCACATAAATCATTGTTACTAATTTTATCACTAAAGTTTCCTTCATTCAACCCAAAAACATCCTGATTCCTCCACAAATAATCAATTTTTCTACTCAATTCCAATAACTTCTCCAAATTTACATCCTTTCTCGCTGGGTTAAGAAAATCATTCTGATTATTTATCAAGTACTGTGAAAATTCATATTTCTGCAAATTATCTATTACTTCTTCAATTGATTCATTCTTCAGCATAACAATCTTTTCTAAAATATGGGGTGATAATCCTTTTAAAATATATTTTATCTTCCTAGACTCTTTCATTTTAAAATCTACCTTATTACATAGGAATAAAATTTTTACCACATAACTTCTGAAATTCTCACCAGACTCCATTCTACATCTATTCAACTCCTGCTCAAATCTTTCTACATGATAAGAGGGTCGGAAAAATTTTAATAATTTATTTTTTATAATCTCAAACTTTAATTCATTTCCTGCTCTCAATTGCTCACTAATCAGTTCAAAATATTTCCTAGCTACTCCTTCAAGGTAGAAGTACAAATAAGTTAATTGATCTTTTTTATCCCAACCATTAGCTGAGGAAACACGTTCAAAATAATCAAAGAAATATTCAATATCCTCTTCTTTTTTTATTCGAAAATGTCCAAGGAGTGAGTAAAGGCTTTAATTTATTCGACATTTTCAATACCAGATAGTGCCTTATAATGCTTCTTTTGGTAATATTTACCATTTTTCTTCACAAAAACTTTCTTTAATACTTTTTTATTCTTATTCATGTTCTTCTCCAATATTAGTTTTTTTTTAATAATGCAACTTTTTTATATATTTGAACCCCAAACAACAACTCTCTTGCTCTGTACTCGGGAAAGTCCAACGGTTGATGTCAGATAATATACACCGACTGAGCCTCCACCAAATATGTAGCAACGGCGACCACATTATGTAACCACTTGAATATGTAATCATCTGTGCCATGTATGTAAAGGGCTGCGTAGCTCAGGTAAAATGAAATGAATTTTTATCTCACAACAAAATATAATATTATTTTATTAATTTGACTTCAATACAAGTTATGAATAAGGGGATTGGCAACTCGCTTAGCATATCTAAATATTTAAAATGTTAGAGTAAGATTGAGCAAGATAGATGTTGATTAGTTATGGGGCTGGCCTATTATTTAGTTCATGAATGGAATTGTAAAATCAACTGAGGTCTTACCTTTTGTGGTGGGATGCCATGCAAGATGGAATCTCCTGTTCCATCATGCATCCATCAACACAAGACACCAACTCAGTGCTCACTACTCAACTACTAACTCATCTACTGGCCTTCCCAGTAATTTGACAATGCCTTAAATATATTAGCAACAAAAATGTTATGAGCATCTCAATGTCAAACACAATTGAATTCATGTATGTCATCGAAATACCTCTGACCTAAATCAACATCTATTGCCTCCTCAATTTCACAATGCGCTTTAAAATAAAACATTCTACTGAAAACAATCCTTGAACCAGATTTGAGAAATAAACTTATACCTCACAAACTTCAATGTTAAAACCAATGGTGACAAATTCTAGTTTTTTTTATTATAAAGGCATTAAGGCAAGGATTAACAAATACCAGTTTGAGAGATTAGAGGGTCTCTGGTTATTTTCCAAGTATGGCAAGCATACGAAATCGAATGACCATATGAACGTAATTGAAAAATATCATTATCCTTGATTCCCTTGAAAAGTGCTTGACTTTTGGATGAAATTATTGTGAGGCCCTACACTGTCAATGAGTATTGCGATATTTGGATCACGAAATCCATGTTGATGTCGATGTGTTGATGATGAATAGTTTTTTTATAAATGGATACAATGGGCAAAGCTCTGGAATTTGGTTTTATAATTGAAGTTCTCTAAACGGAAATCTTCTTTTCAATAGAAATGATTCGTCGAATAGTTTTTGAATAAATTTAACAGATTTACTTCTAATTTATTACAGGATTATCAAGATGCATTTGAAAAGATTTTGAAACTAGGTCTCAAAGGACAACAGGAGCAAGAAATCGTTAATGTTATAATGCACTGCTCTCTTCAGGAGAAAAAGTACAATCCTTACTACGCTTTTGTTGCTGCTCAGTTCTGCTCATGTAACAGAAAGTTTGTGGTGAGTAATTGAATTTTATTATAGTTTCATTCTTAATGTTTGACTTATTTTAGAATAGTCATTCAAGCTCGATAAAACACCAAATTTTTTAGTGAAGTTTTTTTGTTTTTTACTTGAAAATATAAAAATTCTCAATATAAACTGCGAAAGATGATACTGCTAACTTTTATTCTTATACAGTGATATCCTAAGTATACCTTAAGTACTATGTGTAATGTGTGTAATTGTGAGTTCTTTATAATTTATTGCATTATCTCGTCAAGCTCTCATGTTCCTATAATGTACAATTTTGTTCATTCTTAATATCCATTTTTTCATACTTATGTTCTCTCTAGTATCAAATAAGTAGCACTCCACTTATTTTTCATTTTGCGATTAGATTCTGCCTTTAAATTGAGATTTTTCACGTTTCACATCAATTGTTAAAAAGCAGGCAAGAAGAAATTTATTGCTGAGTTTGTTGAATACTTCATTGGCAGTCTAGTATTGTATAAGAATGAATTCTAAGAAATTGTAAGTTTTAGCTTGATCTCGAAGTATGTGTCTGACCTTTCTGAGCGTTCTTCAATGTCAGCTTCGAATTGCAAAATCAATGTTTATTATATAACTGAGTAAGAAAGTACGTCCAGAAGGTTATGAAAGGACTGACTAATTGAATAATTAGATGCCTAAAACTAACTATGGGAGTGTCAGATGATTTTTAATATATCCAGTAAGTTATTGCAAGTACTGCAGACCTATAATTGAAATTTTAAAAAAATTCTCCCTTTTTATTTTGATAGCTACCACACTCTTCGAGTATAATTTTTTGTAAATGAGTAGGAAATAAAGCATTTTCACAGTCTCATGCCAATGTTGAGACTACAGTTAATACTTTTCAGGGACTGTTTGAACCACTATAGTATTACAGGGTGTCTACTGGTCGGGAAAAGGTCGGGAATTGTAATAGGTCGGGAAAACCCGGGAAAAGGTCGGGAATTTTGAATTTTTTTGAATTTGGTCGGGAAAATGAGAAAATTGATTGTAACACGTATTTTGACATACTTTTGTTACAAGCGCATAATTAAATTAAATTAAATCAACAAGGAAACACAAGAATAATACAATGTGTAGCTGGGAAAAATTAGTCAATAATTTTGGCAATAAAATAATAAAAATTTGATAAAAAATTATAATAAATAGAGTAATAAAGTATTTCCAAAGGATTACAGATGACATTCCAACATCTCATCCTGCTAGTATATTATCAAATCTGATTTTCCCTTCAACTGCTCGTAAAGTAGTTCTTTCTACAACTGCTCATAAAGTATTTCTTTACATACTGAAAACTGATCGTGAAATACCTCTTTACTGCTCAGCTGGCGAATGTAAAATAGTTATTTATGTATTAAGAGCATGAAGCGCGACTTTATCGCTCGAGCCAAAACATTTACTGCGCGACGTGTAGCGGAGCGCAGTAATTTTGCGAGAGCGATAAAGAAGCTTCACGCGCGAATTGCATACTTTATTTTTCCTAAAACTGGAGTTCAGGATTCTAACACAATAAAAGCTTGTAGTTTGTAACATCACAGACTATGCGCGGATTTGGTTAGCGTTTGCCATTGTTGAGGTTATGTGAATTTCACGGATTCCATGATCCACCGATGAGAAGGCATCAAAATCAAAACAGAAGCTTAAAGAAAACAGCTGGCGAGCGTAAAGTACTTTACCGCTTGCGGAGCAGTAAAGAGGTATTTTACAATTAGTTTTCAGTATGTAAAGAACTACTTTACGAGCAGTTGTAGAAAAAGTACTTTACTGCACGCCAGCTGTTTTTGATGTCTTCTCATTGGTGGATCATGAAATTCTCAAAACCTCATTCTCATAAAAATGGCGCACACTAACCAAATCCGCACACGCTAAAATCTGTGGTGTTACAAACTACAAGCTTTTATTGGAATCCAGAGCTGCAGTTGTAGGAAAAATGAAAAATGTTTTATGTAATTCGCGCATAAAGCTTCTTTATCGCTCTTGCTAAATTACTGCGCTCCGCTTTACGCTCTTAATACATAAATAAGTATTACATATTGTAAAACTAATTGTAAAATACCTCTTTACTGCTCCGCGAGCGGTAAAGTAGTTTACGCTCGCCAGCTGTTTTCTTTACGCTTCTGTTTTGATTTTGATGTCTTCTCATTGGTGGATCTTGGAATCTGTGAAATCTCATAACCTTAACAATGGCGCACGCTAACCAAATCCGCACACGGTCTGTAATACTACAAATTACAAGCTCTTATTGTGTTGAAATCCAGAACTGCAGTTGTAGGAAAAATATTGTATGTAATTCGCGCGTGAAGCTTCTTTATCACTCTTGCAAAATTACTGCGCTCCGCTATGCGTCGTGCAGTAACTGTTTTGGCTCAATCAATAAAGTCGCGCTTCACGATCTTAATACATAAATAACTATTCTATCAGGTTCTTCAAGCTGCAATTGTTCATTGTAAATCACTGTAATGTTATGAGTGAATGAGTTTTGTTACTTTTAGATGATGTTCCAATACCACCTGTGGGATCGTTTTAAAGAATTGAAAGATTTGAAAGGTTTTCAAATCACAAATATGGCTAAATTTCTTGCTCATCTTCTTCTACAGAACTTGTTACCTCTTTCGGCACTCAAGGTAAGTAAATGGAAGCTTGTTCAATAATTGAACAAGCTATATGTATGCAAAGTAAAATTTTGTTTGAATTATTTTTCATTTCGTCTTTCAAATTTAAATTCATATAGTCTATAGGGTGATTCAAAAAAGTAATAAAAGTTTTGTAATATAAAATTGAGATGTTTTTCTTGTACAAAAACACCGAAAAACACATTTACATGTACATTTAACTTTCCAGTTTAATAAATGAAACTAATTTGAATAAATCATTTCTTTATAGTGCTGTCCAAGAAAATCATTTCTTATAGTAATACCAAAGCTCTGTCCACGAAATTCACTGTAACTGTGTGTTGAATGGACTGCTCTGTTTAGTTTCCTTCATCAAATCATGGATGTTTAAGGGTTTTTTGACAAACAACGTTGATTTGAGATGTATCAAAATACCTGAAACCCTGAAATATTGTTTTTTTCAAGGAGAACACTTAAAGACGCTATCTGCTTAATCGAAGTTGATAGGTGTCATGCACTGTGAGAATAGCATAAATAGGATTCTTGCAAAATCGAACCGCGAACTGTTTCCAAAATAATTTATCATGCATGAAATCGGAAGGTTAGATATAGAGGTTTTCTATTGTAAGGATGTATTTTGATTGTGCTTTCAGTAAAAGTTGACACTTTGAATGCATATATCAAAACCGGCGCTTTTTGAATCACTATGTTATGTGCCAAAAAAACTCGTAAAATCCCACATAGGTAGTTTTGTTTTATTTGAATGTATAAAATATTCACCAATTATTGTTGATCCTATGAGAGTTCGTAAACACTTTTGAATTATGCTGAAAAATCTAAATATTCATATCATGCACTAAACTATCTCAACAAATTTGTTTTTAAAAGAAATGAGAATCGAAAAAAGGTAATTGAAAAGGTAAGAGATCTGCCCACATACTATAAGCATGGGTAGAGTATCATCATTAACTACTGCAAATAGGAAATAGGGAAGGGGCCGAAAACCGTCAATTTATTGTTTGGTCAAGTACTTCGATTTGGTAGACTGTAGATTAATTATGCTTTCTATCTCGTATCTACATTTTTCTTTTGACATTTTATCTACATAATTATTATTTGAAGTTTGTTTTCTTGGGTAGGCAGCTCTTGAAATTTTTCTCTTGCAGTGACAAAAAGTTATTTTAATTCTCAATGTTGGTAAAATTAGACTCTTGAAGTTCGATTCTATGCTTTAGTGGGATTTTTTCCTACGAGTTGGTTTGAATTTTTGGTATTTTTTAATGATTGAAACTTGATATCCTAGATAAAAGCTATAATGAAAAAACGTGATTCCTATTGTAAGTTTAGTTACTTTCCAATAATCTTTTAGAAATCTTCAAAAAATTATTGAATGGATACTACCTTATCAATGAAAATTTTAACTATGTCACCTCTGGTAATTTATGATGAAAAAGTATGGAGATTTCATAATAGAGGAAATATGATAAAGTGGATAACTGCATCTCTAAACTAGTCTTGGGTCGTTGACGGTTTTCTCAACGAAACGTAACTAGTTTTGAATAAACGTTTACTAGTTGATAAACTAGTTGAATGTTGAATTTAACGAAGAATATGCGTTTTCATTGAAGAATAACGAGCTGCCTATGTGTCAACCGTCTGCCGATAACGTTTTCTTTTTGAGCAATGTGCAAACAAAGCATTACTGCCTTGGAGCAAATAATTATATCACATCTACAGAACTCAATAAACAATATCACGTCTAAAAAACAATATTCATATAAGGATTAATTAAAAAGTTATCTTGTTAAATGTGCGGTTGCTTAATAAATTGTAAATCATAAAATTAAACGTCAATGTTAAATTTTTTTGTAAATTAACCTCATTGAGAATTGAATACTTTCAATGTAAGCTGTTTCATTTGATTTCTGTACTTTTGGCTCTAAAATCTATAATTAAATTCAAAATTATAACTACTTTCTTCGGATTATTGGAGTGTTTTGGTTCTACGTTTTTAAATTGAATTTCTAAATTTGTATTTTTATTTAGGATAGAATCGTTAACTGCACTTCAAAGAGAAATTCCTAGTTTAACTTGGACATAGCCTGAAAATTGGATTTTTCTTTTAAAAATTTGTAATGAAAGAAGTAGTGGGCTATGCCTGTGGTGTCTTTACTTGTTTGTGTTTTTGTGAATAGATTTAATAGCACCCTGCTATCAGATAGAATTTTAGTGCCTGATGAATTTTATTTCAACGTGAGACAGTCAAGCTTTGTGGATAGTTGTGTATCGGGTTATGCTTATGCATCACATGCAGTAGAGAAATAGGAGGAGTAATTGTGCGAGTGAGAAATACAGAGAGAATAGAATAGTACTATTCTATTCTCTCTGGAGAAATGCGAGAACACTGTACTGCTGACTCGAAACAAACGTCTCATCGTCGTTGATCAACTGTTTATTTGCTAGTTGGATTTAACAGACTTCCATTCCAGTTGTTCTAGGTTGATATAAAAATGTAGTTGAAGCATCAACTATTTTAGTTGATGAGACAAAACAGTTTAATCGTTAATAACCAATAAACAGTTTTTTCAAATTGTTTGTTGAATCAACGCTCATTACTGCTCTAAACTTCTATCTTTCTTAAAATAATTCAGTATAGTCAAAAGTGCGCAGTCTCAAGAAACGTTTTCCTTAAGCTAAAAATCCTTTTTTCCGCAGGTTATTGAATTTGCTTCTCTTGAAAAGCCCAGCGTTCGGCTTTTACGACAGCTATTCTTGAGCCTTCTTCTCAGTGACAATGAAGAGGATATAGCAACTGTATTTTCTAGAATTTCTCAAATATCGAAATTCCACATATTCAGAGAAAGCATTCGCCTGTTCTTCCACCATTTTCTTTTGAAGAACATCAGTGAAGAATCTCCAGAGGCATGTTTACTGAAGAAAAGAATTCAGATGGCCGAAAACTTACTGATGGGTGTCAACATCAATGATAATCCCAACTCGAAGTTTTTTTAAAAACTTGTGCGTAGAACTCATCTTCTATAATTTGTACATTATACATGCATTTCATATATTCGATTCCAGGAAAGGTGAGACATATTTGAAGAAAGTGAATAGAATAGTAGAGTTTTAGGGAATAGAAATGGGGACGGCTGTTTAAGGTTAATAGAAACACTTTCTGAAGCATTCTGTCTTTTATTAACCTTGGTGGCTGTCTGCGGCGTTCTAACTGGCTGCTCATATTGACTGATTTTCTATCCTGGCTATCATAAGCAGAATTGGACCTCTTTGATAACTGTCTTTCAAAACTCCAATCAAGTGCGCATTTGCTGTTTTTTTTCCTTCTTTTTTTTGCTAATGCGCACCAAATTAATGGAGCTACTCATTTTCCTTGCAACCAACTGTATGTAGAACTTAAATAGCCATTACTTGTAAATAACCTGTGATCAAACATTTAAATTATAATACATTTTGAAACTAAACTTTGTTATCTACTTTATCCCAATAAATAATTTATTTCAAGTATCGAATTGTGTGTGCTAGATTATTAAAACAGATTATTTACCACTGTTCGGAAAGCTCCTTTTTTATTTCTAACAATCAAATCCAAGAAAATTATTGGCAGCTCATGATGTTAGATGTTGAATAACTCACTAAACTCCAGTGCCTGATTTTTTTTAACAAACTATCTTAATTCCTCGCTTAATATTTCGTTTTCATAATTTCAATACTTGTAATTTTACCATGAAACTTATTGCACAACAAAAACAATACATTCTGGTTTTTAGAGCTAAATAAAAATGGTGTCTTCAAACGAGGACAATGGTAAGAGCGATAATAAACCTGTTTCAGTAAGCATACTACCAGAATCCTATTGATTCATTCTTATCGATTCCCTTATCAATTGCACCGATTCAACTGTACTACAACACTGTTTGTGTTTTTGGTAACATTGGCATGCGGTGTTCTTGTTTCAAAAAAGCTTCCATATTATTTGGTAAGTAAAAATCAAGTATTATTATCAAGATAAATTTTTCTTGCTGATAATTATCACATTTTACTCTTCTAGTCTGTGAAGTATTTGCCTCAGACCTTGACAATGACTGACTTCTCCAAGCGACTACAACTTTCAGAAATTGAAGCTGCTTTGCATGAGATTCTTGTCGACGAGAACGTGGCGATTGAAAGAGCTGAGCCCACCGTTTTACCTCCTGATTCAGTTGAATCAGTTAGAATTGAAGAGAACATAAATAAAAATCTTACAGGACCAGTAAGTGTCAAGGAGCTTAGAACTATTTGCTGAATTGAGAAATCATTCTAAGGTAAATATTTCAAGAAGTGCGATGATGATCAACCCCAACAAGGGTCCTCAAAAGAAGAAGCAGTTCTTCTGTCTGATCAACAGAATAGAGCTCATTTTAGTATAACCTTTCCATCAAATTCCACACCGCATGGCTCTAGCACTGAAGTAGCTCCAAATTATTCTTGTCCAAGATGGCGAGAAGTTGCTCCTCGCTTCCCTCATCTTCCTCCCAAAACAGCATTGCAAAATTTATTTTCAATTCTCTACTGTGAATTCGAACTGGCTAGTTATTTAGATCTTTCAACAGATTTATAACACTGAAATACAACATATAGTAGAAGAAACTGTGAGATATGCTAATGAAACTAAGAATGAGGCATCATTTACTTTCAGTGTTAAGTCCAGACTTTCATTTTAATCCTTTTTTCTGGATACTATAAAGTACTAAAGCTACGCACTACTGGTTTCACTAGAGGATCTTGGTGTACCTCTCATTCAGAAAGGCATGAGCAGAACCAGATTTACAAAAATTAAATTCTATTTTCATTTTAGAGACGACAGTAAATTGAATGATGAGACCAAAATTGATAAGGGTTTCAAATCAGGTCTCTATTGGATACTATGTGAATGAATCTATTGCTCAGTTTGAGGTTTTTGATGACAAACTTTTGGTCAAGGCTAATAAAATATTTTGGTAAGCATACAATAAAACAATTCATTCGAGACAAACCTATAAGGTTTGGATTCAAACTTTGGAGTGCTGAAGTATTGAAGTGTGGAGTATGCATAATAATGTTGCAGGCTATTGCTTTAGAGTTTACTTGTGTTGTAGTCAAACCAGCGGAACAACATGTACTGGGTTTAAGTGTAGTTCGAAATCTTCTTCTGGGAAAATCATTTGGGATATGAAGTCCACTACAAGAACTTTTTAATTTCCTTCATTCTCATTTCAGAGCTCAGTGACATTGAGTTTAGATGTACTGGAGCAATAAGAGATAACAAACTAAATAACTGTCCGCTTAAGTGTTAGTTGGAGGAGGCTAAAAGAGGAATATTTGTTCACTCTTTTGGCAGGAATAAACTATGGTTTAATTTGGTAACAGTATCGTCACTTTAGCTACCAATAATGAATCATATGAGCCTGTCAGCAGCAAAATATTGTATGTGAAAAAGTTGAAAGCCCAATCACAAGTCACACAACCGGATATTGTAAAATCATTCAACAAATCAATGTCAACTTACTTGACTGGCTTGTTGATGGTATTGGCCGATAGTCAGAAACATTTTTTACAGGATGCTTGTCAAAATCTGAGTGATCAATAAAATTATCGAAAGACTTCACATAGGACCTCTAAAGGTAATAATATTTATTTAGTTTTAAATGTAAATAAAATATTTATTTATTTATTTATATTTATAAGGTATAGGTGTATAGGACCTAAATAGCTGTTTTAAAAATGAAGTACTGTAATTTGAACAGAAAAATAACTCGGTAAGTAATGGCCCTTTTACGTCATCAATGACAAAATTCATATAATCCCTGATATCCGTCTACCAAAATAAAAGTAATGACCAATTTATGACCTTAAATACTTAAATTGCTTCTAGTAGCTAGACCAAATAATAGTATAATGTCTCATTCAACAGAATAGGTCATTAATTTATAATATTTGCTAAGTGATGTTGTATTTTAGTAACTAGAACTTTTTGATATTGGCTTTGATTTCTTTGCGCCCAGTATTTTGCCCTTATTAGTTGGTATTGTATTTTTAAGGTGCATCTATGTATATTGTACAATGTTTAATTCATGATATATTTTATGTACGGTATATTTTTCTAATTGGCAATCAACATATTCTATTCCAATTTATAACTTAGAAATCACTATCTTCAACTCTACCTAGGAGTTGGACACGGTGCAATATACCTACAGCAACTAATAAGCTTAGCCGTCAGTTGGAAATTATGAGTAGATCTAGTGTATTATTGAGTGACAGGTTCACTACACATTGAAAATGTGATAAGTCTATTAGTGATGGCTGGTGGAGGTGTATCGACCTTCTAAGTTCAGGTGGAATGGAATAATGGAGCACGCCTCTATTAGGTAAGTGTAACTGCTCGAGCAAGCAAGATTCAAATTTCGTGGAGGGGGGTGAGGTGACAAGAGGAAAAGTCGTGATGTTGTTGTGAGGAGGAGGTGACGTCACTAGTCACTGGAATATATCTATTAATTAACTTTAAGGGATACCTTAGAAACGCTGATCAACCACCAGACTGTGGGGTGGAGTGCGTCCCGCCATCCAAACCCGTGCCACCGCACGAAGCCCTACAAAGCGTGCACACTCACACAAATACACACCAACTTGCATTCGCCTTCTTCTTATTCTTGCCTTCTTGTCAGTGTACTTTGGTCTCCCTTACAAACAAGCCTGACGCGTGCTCTCAGCTTGCTACTCAACTGTGACCGTTTCATTTTGTAGGTGATCTTGTAGTAGCTTCCTGACACGCTTACTAAGTCCAAGCAAATCTTTCTCTAGGCTGCTAGAAATGACTTTCAATCAGTGCTTGAGGTTGACTTCGTACAAGGCGCTTCCACAGTGGAGCATCCAATACTCGATGACAGTCACAAAATCAATCGCATGAGTTAAAATGGTGCAGGACTGATTTAATCAGCGTAAATACTATCTTTCCAAAGGATGTGTTTGGTGGCGATTATCCACGAGTATATGGTGCTCCACTGTGCAAGCACTCTTACAGAGCATAACTATAACAAATTGCTCATAATAAAACAGTGACGGCGACGGCAGTAAGCTTCCCCTCCGCCTCGCAAATATATTAAGGTACTACTCGGCTCCTGCAGGGGGGAGGCTGGGCCGTGGATAGCCCCTTATTACCACCGCTGATTATGAGTTGTGATGCGACGGTCTCTTGCTTTAGTTGAACTAATTTTTCTAACTGAAGACAAATAAATAAATTTAGCACAAAAATAACAATTGAAAGTACATTACATGGAAATCAATATTCAGGTGAAAAATATTTATTTATACAAAAGACACGTGGGAGCACACAGGAAAACCCAAAATTTGCTCCCTAATCGCTTAATCAAACAAAATAAAATTACACATTTCATAACCAGCTAGGCCTATATCTTTACAGGCTGTAACAAGCTGTAAATATGCATGCTCTTTTGGAGCATGTTCGCATATTGTAGTAAAATAAGGATAATAAAGAAACATTTTTGTTACTGAGATGTCATAAACTTGATTCAAATGAACTTGAGATAATATGGTATAAATGATACATTGGTTGATAGTATAAAAATAATAATATTTATTTTCTTTACATTAATGGAATATTTCATCGACAGAAAAGTGTGAATTCTTGAAAATATGAATTCTTCACATTTACGTTAGAAGCAACAGATAGTTGTTTAATCAACCTATCTTGCTTACATAATAGATAACACAAATGAGTAAGGCTCGATGCACACTTGCGTGTTTTCAAGCGGCGTACACGCCGCTTGTTTTTTCTCTTAAATACACACTAGAGCGTGTTTTCAGCGGTTTCAACCAGCCAGACCGCCCGGAGTGTTGTGAAAGCTGCGTGCACGCGGCGGTTGGGCAGAAAGCTGCGTGCTCAATTTGCAAGTAGCGTGCACGCCGCTTGCAAGTCACTTGCTCTGCTCAAGTGTGTACTTCTTCACTAGAACTCATCTACCGCTGAACCGCCGGCGTTCGCTAGCTGCGTGCACGCAGCTTGAAAAAACGCAAGTGTGCACCGAGCCTAAGTCATGCAAAATTGAAAAATGTTATAGTAAACAGTCATACAAAATAATTCTTGGTGGGTTCCAAACCATGGTTTTTTGTAGATTACGTCTTCTTGGAGACTCCAGTTAAGGAGTATAAGACAAGTCAGATTAATAATTATACTATCTTATACACTATAGTTACCATAATATTACTATATCAATCAGTTGAGGTGAGGCTTAATTTGGATATGAAAGGAACTTTTATGCACTATAAAAAGATTTATCAATTGTGTCAACTAAATATTTTTCAATTGTGTGAATTGGGTGAATGATAGAGTGATAATATAGCTTAACAACCCATCCAAACGCAGATTTTCCGTTCATCATAGACGGCTGATGGATAGCGATAGCACAAAAGAAAATTAATATAGTAAATGCAGCCTACACTTTGTATTGGAAATACTTTGAGTAATTAATGTAGGTTCAAAATGATGTCCCGTAGCCTACAGTGACAAAGCGTAGCAAAATTGAAATAGGCCTTTTGTAAGCCTGTTAGCGGATTAGGAGAGGGTTTGCGGACAATCTACACACGTTTAGTAGTTCTGATTTGAGTGCGGGGCCGATTATCGGTTTTCTAATTACATTCCTTATCGCCTTTCCTAGCATTTGGCTAATACCCGGCACGCGGCGCGGACTCATCCTTTGCGATGATCATCACTTACTGATTATGAGTACCGCCAAAAAGCTGCTGAACTTGTGTTGGTAAAATGGCACACGCACGCTCCCGCTCACTCACGGTCGGCGGTCGTCACTGCGCCACGCAACCCTCCACAGAAATCGGAGCTTATCTTTTGATCTGACGCGACGCGACGTCTTCGTGCCTTGATCTTCGGTAATTCGAGATCGAAGGATCGCCGCTACGCGGCCACAACAAAATTAAATGCCGCTGACAAAAATCGAACTGACGAACTAGGCCTACAACTGGCCGCAGAATTTTATTTAAAAAATTCATAATGCATGAGGAACCTTTCACCAGTCTCTTTGCAGCTTCTCTATTAAAATAGTGAAATATCGAATCTACTGAGAAGAGATATATATTTATGATAGATATATATATATAATGCGAGATATATATTTTGCGTTGCTGAATTGAAATATATTATCGCTTACAACGGAAAATCGACAGGGAGAAGGACTCAAATTTCAATTTTCGCTGTTGTATTATGACGACGGGGGCATAATTGTCATATTGCAGCAAAAGTTTTGTTCATTGTTACATGTTTCGCGCCTCTGTTGTCATTGGATAAGAAGTTTTCATAATTATGTTGAAAACAGTAAATGCTTGAAATTGGTCAACAATAATTACAAACATAAACTAGTATTATTATTGATCATTCAATCCAAAAAGGCCTCACATTGAAAATGATTAGTATTATTAATTTATTTAAAAAAATGTTCAACTTGAATGTTTGATCAGAATGGAATTGTGGAATTGTTCTTATCTTATCCAGAACAACAAAAAAATGTAATTAAACTTTTAAAGTTTCCATATAATAATACCAGACATCAGTAAATATCAAAACATTGAAAACAATTTTATTGACTAGTTTTCAAACTAAATATAAAAAGTTATCTATTGAAATAACTATCATGATTATTAGTGAGACATTCAATATGATATGAGCAATAAATTAATTTCATCCACTTTGGGTGAGATTTAAAATTCCAATCTGCGTCAAAATGAGTAAATATATTTTCAAGCATTTCCTGGGGGAGTACCCCCGAAACCCCCTCCACTTTGATAAGAAGGAGTTTAAGAATTAAATTGCTGAAAAACTGATCTCAATTGAATAATCGCCTCTTTTTGTGAGCTAAACAAGAGTACTTCTACTATATTTTCAATTATTGAGGATAATCATCATTGAGGCATAAAATTTAAATCGATGACTGAAATGTAAACAAACGAGTTTAATGAGTACCGTATTGATCAGGTTTTTTGGCCCGCCCACATAATTTCTCATCTCAACTGGCCCTCTCATTGAAAAGAGTTTGCCCATCTCTGGACTAGAGCTACTTAGGCCCTATCCACCTGACAATCCCAAACCAAAAAATCCCATCTCTTCCATCATATGAGTTACTGAGATAATGCCATTTGTCTACTTCAACCATATAACTCTTATGCCCGGTTTCTCACTCGTTCAGTTAATCATTCAGTAGCTACAAATTCAACAACGGCCCTTAAGACTGCGCTTGGATGGGTATAATCGTGCTTCTATGACTTGCTCTTACAAGCTTTATTATCACTTACCCAGGTGGTTCAGACCCACTAAAATTCTACGTACACCATGTTTCCCATAATATGACCGAAACGACGGGGTATAACTACCCGTAAGCGTCTCACAACTAATAAAAGCCATCCGCTTATTACCGACCCTTGAAGCTTGCTGTTTCACACATAACCGGCATCGGGCAACCGGTGCCTTTTATCGTATCATATTTACATGATTTCAAAAATCGGGGCAGTGTGAAGCGCTGCTTATATGGTACAATGTCCCTACGGCCGGGTAA
This sequence comes from Conomelus anceps, assembly GCA_948455865.1. Taxonomy (NCBI): domain Eukaryota; kingdom Metazoa; phylum Arthropoda; class Insecta; order Hemiptera; family Delphacidae; genus Conomelus; species Conomelus anceps. Next base: position 58,291,243 of record OX418217.1, on the reverse strand, counting down.
ACTACACCGGTTACCAGACTGCCGGGTATGTGTGAAACAAGCCTAAGAGACGCTATTGGATCTGTACCGTAGCTAATGAATGTTTTATTAAACGACTGAGAAATCGGACGTAAGAGTTACCGTATTTCAGGAGTTTAAATTCAAGTTTGAATCTGAGAGTCGATAATCATGGTAGGCTGCTTAATACTATAATTTATTGTACCGTAATCAGTCGTATGGTATGCGTACAAAATTGGATCAAATAAAATCATCTGAATCTGGTTAAGTGTTTAAGAGAAGTCGAATTTTTGTTCAAACTTCACCGTTTAATGTGTTTACATAAAGTCTCTTTACTTAATATAGTAATTTGTTAAGAGCATATAGGATAAAATGGTTCATATTTCCAACAATATATTAAAAAAGCATCATGCAAGTTTACAATCTATGAGATCTTTACTCCTAATATTTTTTTTCATCACTAATACGCGAAGCTGTGTTAATTTGCATGAATTAAATAAATGATCTGATCTAATCAAATAGAGATTTAACTAATGAATTTCACAATTTTGACATTATAAATTTGAGGATTTGACCAAAATAGCTTGAATGTAAAAATTGAAGATAGAAATTACAGTGTAAGGGTGTATTTTAATATAAGTACGATATTCCAGTAAGTAAGATATTTTCGGATTGTTCTAAAATTATTGTTTGAATAGCACCGGCACTGGTATTCAATAAAATAAATGAAATGAAAAATTAACCTGAATACGTTAGCTAAGATTTAATAGCCTGATATACAGTTAAGATGAATATATTGTCTCAAATCACTCTCATCCCAACCAACATTTTCTTTATTTGGATTTATTTTTAATAATAAATAACATTGGTATAACCAAACAAGTGCAGTCAGATCTCAAAAATGCCAAAATCACGCCTGAAGATAGAAGAAAATGCTAGACACAAATTGATCAGAGAATACTGGAAGGGCAAAAAAAGTTCCAACAGATCGCAAATTGCAATTGACTTACGTGATTCATGACTCCAAATTAATAATTTGCTGTAGGATTACAGTAAGTTTAAAATATTCTGTATAAAAGCTTAGGCTATCTGTTCAACTTAGTTTCAACCAGGATATTATTATATTTAGTGAAAAAATTTGGTTATATACATTCATACATTCAATTTTTATCAGAGTGCTTTATCTCATTAATAGAGAGATTTTTCTGAGTAAGACTCAGTGTATACGGTACTTATTACAATTTATTCTCTGTTCCAGGTTCATAGCCACTTGGCACCAGGTCTCATTGCTGGCCTTATTAAAGCCTCGTGTTTTATTTGCAATGCTTTCAAAAACAAGGATGGAATATGGAATTTCAATGTACGATTGAGAGAATATTTTAAAGCTATTTTTAATTAGACTCAAACTATATTGACAAAATTCCTTAACAACAAAACAAGTCAGTTTCTTAATAAGCACTTAACAGTTTAGAATTTAGATTAAACAATATTAAGTCATTTCCCCTCTCCACTCTTCACTCCATCTCCCACTGAATATGTGTATTCAATAAAGAAAAAAAAAGAATCTTTGTCCAAACTTCGCCATTTGTAATTGCTTCACTCAGATTCTCATTACAGTAGTTAATATAATATTATCTTTACCGATACAGTAATCAGGGGTGCCCACAGGGGGGGCTTTGACGCAGACTGCATCATTAAAATTCTTGGGGGGGGGGGTTCAAAAAATATTTGTGGGGGGGGGGGGGTAAAGTTGATTGAAACCGTGTTTAACGTGACGACATTCAAAAATATATTACGAAGTCACCAGATAGAATGTCAATTAATGACAATAGATTTATAATTACTATTAGGCTATACAATACCTATATAAATCTTCTTTTAGTTTTAGAAAGAATATGGAGGGCTTACTTTTCGCATTTTTTGGGGGTTCCTAATTTGGGGGGTGCGTCATGAGGCTTGGGGGGATGGGCAGCCCTGCAGTAATACCATCGTTTATATTTTCAGAACTATGAAAAATAGTCACTTTAAAGTATTTAATCTATGATTAAAGGTTAATGATTTTTGTTTATAATCACTCAAAATTACGGAAAACTTTACATTTTACATGAATGAATAAATCTAATCTATTCTGATCTCCCTTTGCCCACTGTTATAGGCCTAATATATTCCAATATTTACAGTTAGATTTTAAATAGAAAAAACATGCATTTTTAAGAAATCAATGTGTCTTGAGTTAATTTAGCAATACATTGATAATGTTCTTCAATATGGAGCGAGAACCAGTGATTAGTGTGTTGAGAAATGAGTTCGGAGAAATTTTTAGACAAGATGCAGGACGCGGAGGCCAGCTGAAACAGGCGAGTGTTGATCTGTTGATGCTGCGATGGCAACATAACAGTCGAACATCAGCTCGTGTTAGTGTCAAAAAGTCGGACAACGGCCTCCTCAACGCACAACGTCGATCGTCGGCTCCGATTACTGCGGCTGCTGCCGCACCGAGACGCCAATGTCCGAGAAGTGAGAGAGAGAGTGTGCGAGTGAGAAAGTGGCAAATAGATGGCCATAGATCACCACCAAAAGCAGCTGGTGCGATCTACCGCTGAGGCAGGCCACTGTTTTTACAACTTGCATTTCACTGGATACCCTCCAAGTAGCCTGATGTATCAAGAACTAAGATAACAGTACGATATGTACCGTTTGAACTGGAAGGCTTAGCCTTGACATTACACTATTTCCTGACTGTCTGCAGGAGAAATTGATACCGCATCCTGGCTTATTTTATAAAGCTGAACATTGGGAGAGAAATAATAGATAATATTTATGATTGAACTATGGATGTGGTCCCAAATAAAAATTTTGTAGGCCCTTCTAAATTACTGAGAATTCCAGAAAAGAGATTGAGTATTATTACTGTGTCTATTGACTTGTGTCATTTGACTGGACAAGCTGATCAGTGTGTGTGTCCTCACTTGAAATGTGATGAGAAATTTTATAATAAGCTTATTTTTGTAAAGGATTATGAAATTTAAAAGAATTGAGCAAGGGCGCCACCAGGAAATTTTTCAGGGGGGTGCCAGTCCATTCGGGGTGTTTAGCGGTATGGAAAATTTCCCCCGGAAAAATCAGAGTGAAATTGGTGAGTTTAGAAGCTTGTTTTATGACTTCTACACCTAATTTCCTGCAATAGAAAAAAGATCTGGGCAACAAAAATCCCAAATTCCTGGGCAACGAAACAAATTCCTGCGCAAAGATCTGGGCTACAAAAATCCCAAATCCCAAATTTAACAGTCTGTAACAATTAGCTCTATTCATTAATATTTTTCTATTTACATCAAGCTTTATTTTTAAAAAAACTGAGCTCTTCTACTTTCAGTGGCAAACAAATTGATTTAATTTGTCATAAATTGTTTTTTCTTTCAAAAATTGTCTGTGTGCAGACTTCAGGCAAAGCACACTAAGCATTTCGTTGCCTGTTTTATTTCTAGCGCCTAGCCAACTCTTGAACATTCCGCAAAATAATATTGTGCGAAGTATGATACTAATACAAGTCGTACAGAAATAAGTATATGTTAAACAGTTTTCAGTCATTTTTAATACTTTTCACTGAAATATATTTTCTATGAAACTACAACTTTGAAATACTTGATGAATGTTATGGTATTTTTTCCTAACATATTATTTTTTTCCCTAGTGGCCAGGGGGGAGCCGCGGCCCCCCCTTGCCCCTATGTGGTGGCGCCCATGGAATTGAGAATACCCTAGTTGATAAAGTTTTTTATAGTGTACAAGAGTTCATTTTAGTTATATCTAAGCCCAACTGATTTAAATTTTCTTTATTGCTGATGATGCCCACATGAGTCCGAGACTTGTGCGTGGGTAATGAGGTGAATGATAACACATAAATGCCTGACGGTGGAGCGGGATTCGAACTCATGACTACTTAAACGACAGCAAGCTGAAGTTGCGACGCCCCAACCAACTGCGCTAAGCGGCCCGTCAATTAAATTTATGGTAGCTATAGTGTGTGATATTACAGTATAATATTGTGAATAATATTATTGTGGGACGTAATCTTGGAAAAAACTGAATAAATATATATAACAAAAGCAATAAATTGAATTTTGGGAAATCCGAAATATATTGTAGTATGTATAGTAATATAGGTGGCATATTTTAACTTAAAATGTATACCGGTACAAGCTCGCCGTGGATACGAGGAGCATCTAATCGCTCAAAGTACATGAAAATCTCTCCTTTCTTTTTAATAATATTAATATTGAGTAAAAGTTATTATAAACTGAATTATCATGAACCTACCCGGGACTCATACCCCCTGGAAAGCTATATCAGGTCCACTCCATCTTGCTGATTACCTATAACATGGCTCAAACGGCAAGGGGAAACTTTACCTGTAAGGGTCTCCCCACCAATAAAAACCATAGGCTGATTTATTTATTCATGCACCTGATTCAGTTCAATTTATTTCTTCCAAACCTAACACAAACAGCATAATAATTTTTATTGTTTGGAAATGGAAAGAATGTATTTATTTTAAAATACAAGGACAATACTGCAGCCAATATACAGTATTACAGAATAAAATATAGGCTGAGTAACAGATTATTGACAATAGTAAAGTCAATATAGACTGAAAGAGGAATGGACTATTAGAAGTATATCACACTCTTGTTAATGAAAATGGCAGATAAAAATGAAGCTGGTAATCTTGTGGTCTTCATTATGTCTGTTGTAATAGCATTTATCCGTGAAATGGTTTCGTTAATAACAGAAGGCACACTGTCGCTATTTCGTAAGTTATTTGGTTTTGGTGTGTCTGACCGATCTTGACTTATTTCTGAGTTATTTCCCTGAGTTATATAGACCATTGATATCTTCTGAATATTGTCACTATCACGTATTGGAAAAATCACCCCAGAACAAAAGTTGTATGACGGGAAGTAACGACATAGCAGCAGTAGGCCCAATCCGTGAATAATGTCAAGTTATAGGTTTTAATTTCATCGTAACGTTATTTCCCCTAGCTGCCCTTCCGGCTGTTCTGTCTCCCCATTGGCCACAATTGACGGACGTCCGGGACTTTCGATCCCGCCACTGTTCAGGTTCGGTTCAACACTGGCCGATTCCAATAAGCCGAGGAAGCTCGGTTTCCTTCCCGTGAGCTTAGGTTACCGGCACATCCCGATCCGCACACAACATGGCTGAGCGGAGAAAGGAAGCAGGAGTCATCGGATTAGGTCAGCTCACTACAGTACTTACGTAACCAACCCCTTTCGCACCTGGATCCTCTCTCGCGTGCTTGAGCCACGATTTTGTCAGTTGTTGGAAGGAAACAAGGAAACTTAGCCTTCGAAAAGATGAAAAATGTACCTCTAGCGCTACAGAGGTTCGAAGCAAAGTGAATCATGTAACCAAGCTGAAACAAAAGTAAGTTTAAGCTATAAATTGAAAATGTTCAATTTTCTAGGTGAATATCAACACTTACTTGATGAGTGTGATATTGTAGTGCTTCCTCAAACACAGCTGGAGGTTCAGTAAACCTCCAGCCGTGTCTGAATAGGCACCCCAACAGTCAAGCACTATAATATTATGAATATTAGCCCAGTCAAATTAGACAAATCGAGAGAAACAATTGATGGAGGAATGGTTTTTTCACCAATCGCTTCCTCTAACCTTAGGGTAATAACATACCAAAATTCCCCAAGGGTTGGGGGGTGAGCTCTATGAGGAAGGGGGCTGGAAAGGTTCAATTTTTCAGTTTTTTACTCATAAAACTCGCCTGGCAGTTATTTGTGAAATTATCTATTCAACCAAAATTGAAATGAAGACATCGATGAATGCTCCTATTTGTTTAATATTGGGCTAAGTATTGGTTCGATCCTTACGAAATTTGGATGGGACCACCACTGAATGATGCTCATTAATTTAATTTTTTTATCGAAATCGGTTCAATAATGATCGAATACGGTAAATGATGTAAAAATATTTAAAAAAAAGGTCGAATAATTCTTAATTATTCGGTTCTCAATTTTCAATTAATAGGTTCTCAATATTATTGAGAACCTCCTTCTGTTTGGAAGGCGATTGAAAAGTAGACCTTCTTTATAAGAACATATGATTTTTAAAATGACCTTCACATCGTATGCAATTGAAATCAGATTCATAGATAGCCCTCGGGCTATCATTATTAATCTGGTTGAGACTTATAATTATGAATTAAGTTATCATTCATGAGAATTAAATATTCAAAAACAAATCATTTCTAATATTTTTATTAAGTATAATAACATTTATATTATAATATCATGTATAATATATATGTTATTTATATTAAGTATAATAACAAGTGATTGCTAAGGGAATGATAATTATACAAATTTAATTAGTATTGTTCTGTAAAGCGAAATCTAAACTTATTTTAGGAATGAACTGTCTGGCACAACATATAGGCTAAGTACAGATGATTGGCTGGTTAGCCTACGTGGATAGAACGGCAGCCTTGGTGACGTGAAACAACTTTGTGAAATACAGACATAAAATAGACCACGCGAATTGAATCAAGGGTTAGATCTAATATATTCATCTCTGTGTTCCACAAAAATTCATCCTGCATCACATCAATAATCCCGTCTGTGGAATAAATTGTATGCGATAGTCGATATCAATTCAATGTTATATTGTGGATTGTGGATTACATATTGAATTGTGCAACTCAGTAAACTAAAAAGGAATATTCATTCTTAGTTACTAAAGCCAAAATACATAAAAAAATAATAATTCTTTTTTGCCGATTGTGCATCTCATATATTTGTGCCATAATGTGATATAATATGCAACCCCTTAATTTGGGAAGCCCGTAACGCGCTTGTAGTTGGCTGTACAAAAATCCATATGATCATTTTTGTAGAAAATTTTGTCAGCTTTTACGTTGATAAGAAGAAAAAATCTATTTGATTTATCGTTACTGATTTATAAGCAAAAAACTGAAAAATTGTACCTTTCCACCCCCCTCCCTCAACGAGCTCAACCTTCACCATCGGGGACTTTTGACATGTTATTCCCCAATATTAGTGGAAGCGATTGGCGAAAAAAACATTTCTCTATTACTTGTTCCTCTCATTGGCCATATTTTGTCTAATTTGACTGGGCTGTATAGTCAAGAAACTGCTTAGCTCATTTCAGGTACGAACTGATCTGTGAAATCGACCGATAACATGCATTTTATAGTGATAGAACTGTAAATAGATGCATCAAACTGATTTATAAAATACATTTTGGTCCCTTGCAGCTCGGCTGTGCGATATTTCATACAATTTGCAATGGCTCCAAGTGTAAACGTACCTTTGTTGGCAGATTACTGGGCGACATGATCAGCGGGGTGTCGATCATTATGCTGATTGGCTGTGTTAAGAGCATAGACTATATGATCAGAAAGGGCCTGCGACAGGATAGAGCGCGTAATGTTTGGCCAGAAGATTAGATTTGTGGGGGCTCGTAGGCCTCTTTTAGCCGCAGTCCACGTGCAGTCGGCCTCTCATATCACCTGTGTTTGCACTGTCACCGCTCTCGCTTCACCGGACACGCGTCTTCCATGTGATTACACACACACTCACACACTTGTCTCACACTGTCTTTCTTTTTCTTGATGAAAGCCCTCGTGCATCATGTGTAGCCCTGTCCGATCGTCGGACCCGTTAACAAACAGCCCACAATCTAAACTAGCCCACAAAAAGATCAACCATAGTGTCAAATTTCATGACAATCTGTGTTTTGTTCACAAATTTGTGTTTTCTATGTTAATTTGTATAGCTTGCTTAACGGCTCCAACTCGAAATCTACTGCAGTTACAAAGGTCACATTGGTTTCAAATTGTACCTTAAACAGTATTCTAAAGAGCCAAATATAAGTTACCAATGTGCGTTTCATCATTCATTAAAAATACCTGTACTAAAACAAATGGAATGTCGTCTAAATTTTTCATTTTTAAAGGAAATTGCTCTATTTTGAAATACTGTCAGTATCTCAATCAATTTCTATGATTTTTAAAGAGTTCTGGTGTCAAATTGTAGGGAGTTTTGTCTGTTTTGGATTAGTTTTTGGACATGCTAATCCGTCCGCTGTAAGGTTTTGAAAATATTTAACAAAAACCAAGAAAAGTGCCAACATCTTTATATTATTGGAAACTTTTGGGGGTTGCACACGGTTTTCGACGGTACAAAATTAGTTCCAGACTACTCACATGTGCAGGGCCGTACCCAGCTTTGGCGGGCCCCAGTAAAGATATTAGGCCGTGCCCCCTCATGCCCCGGTACTGCGCCCCCCCCCCACCCCGCCGCCACACCACTGCGTACCCCCTTCCACCGTGACGATTATCCCAAAGACACATTTTATTATTTGGTAAAACGTTTTGCTTAAAATAAATAGGAAAACTAGATTTAATCGGACCATTTAAGCTTTGTTTCCAATTAATTTCTTGAATTCTACAAATTAGGTTTACTAATTTTGCAATTCAAATTATAGAACATAATATATTTTATTTCTTCAGAAGGAGAAACAATTTTCATTTGAAGAGAAACTTCATAGTTGTCAATCGTATTGTACATACATGAATTATTCTACAAACTCAAAGTAATTGCTTTTAGTAAGAAATTACTTCACTAAGAAATGAATACTGTCATACTATCTACTGTTACTGTAGTACAAAATTCTCCATAGAATATCTACTAGAAATCCTTTCAAAAAATTTAGTGCCTCCAAAAGCATAGCCTGTGTGAAGTTACCTCCCCATCAACATTTAAATTACTCTTATATAGATGAGTACAAGAAAGTTGCAATCTAAATTTCTAGAAATAAAAACAAAACAATTGATAGTAAACAAAAATAGTAAAATTAATTAAGTTATTCTGATTGTAATTACTATTTGTGACTTATTCAACTTGGATCAAGAGCAATGCAACCTTTAATACATTTTTACATCCGTACAGCGTACAATCTTAAAAAGTCAATGTCTTCATGATTTAACATCCAAAATTTTAGTTTCTTGAAAAAAAAATCGCTTTAGCTTCAACAATGTTTTGAAAATTTGGGAGCCTATATAATATTTGTGGGCATACAAACGGAAAGCTTTTTATTATTAGTCACAAATTCTTTGTAATTGTAATGGAAGATATTTAGCCTTACAGTTTAACAATATAGATATCAGATTTAGATAGTAACTCCGTCCGGTAAGGCGACGGCAGTGGCGTAACGTTTTTCAATTGGGCCCCCGCAACCAATTTTCCGGGCCCCTCTCCTCATAATCGTATAAATATCCCCCTTCCCTTGAAAAACTTGCATATTTAGTTATCATAATATTATGTAAGAGCTAAACACCTTTTTCTCTATTGAATTTTAAAATTGAATCATTAGTCGTCTAATGATTTTGGCTCTAGCCTACGGGTTCCTGAAAGACAGGTGAGAGTTGATTTTATTATAAACTAGCTGGCCCAACGCGCGTTGCTGCATTCTCATAAAAATTCTCATTGATTTTATTATTCGCCACCTCCCGCTGAGGTTACATTTCAAATTAGGAAAGAAGTTAGTCCTAGGGCTCTTCCAGCTGAGGCTTCGTTGTTTTCTTAATCACCACCTCTGAATGAATAAAACATTTCAAATTTAAACCTCCTATGACTATAAGGGTAGAAGCTAGGTTTTTTATTTTATTATTCGCCACCTCCCGCTGAGGCTGCATTTCAAATTTCTAGCTGCATTGGTTAACAGATGTCATCAACCTGGCATAATTACATTTCATCATACCCAGTCGTATGTTTCCTACATATTGCAAGGCTCCAACTGCACGGTAGCCTACATGCAAAGTGCAAAGTCTTTTGCTGTTCAAAGACAGCGTAAATAACGCCACTAAGGGGCCTGCCATATGATTAAAAACTGTTGACTTATATCAGCTGTTCCTTTAAGCTGTTTGGCTGGCACGTTCAGTAGGTTAGGTCTATAAAATGGTTTAATTAATAATAATTATCAGCTCCCCTATTGAAATTTATGGTCAGAAACCATCCCCAATATTCTCACAACATATTCCCAAAGTTTCATGCCGATCTGTCAAGTAGTTTCGGAGTCTATAGGGAACACACATACATACATACATACAGACAGACATTCATTTTTTTTTTTTTTTTTTTTTTTTTTTTTTTTTTGTAGATTACGTCTTGGAGACTCCAGTTAAGGAGTATAAGACAAGTCAGATCAACAATATTTTACACTAGATACCATAATAACTTCAATTAGTTGAGGTGAGGCTTAATTTTGATGTGAAAGGAACTCTTGTACACTATAAAAAGCTTTATCAACTAAATATTTCTTCAATTGATTTTTAAATATTTCTATATTTTCAAGACTCTTCAAAAACTGCGGTAGCTTGTTGTAGAATTTCCTACCAATATAACTAGGTTTTTGTTTGAATAGGCTACTATTGTGACTCACCAAGTGATAATCTCCTCGGCTTCTTGTATTATAATCATGTACATCAAGATTTTGGTTAATATCATTCGTTTTTACATATAAAGTAGCTTCATACACATATAAGCAGGGTACAGTTAGGAGACCAAGTCTCTTGAACAACGGCCTACATGAATCTAATCTATTTACTCTTTCTATACACCTAACCGCTTTCTTTTGGATCTTAAACACCCTATCAAGATTTTGTTTTGATGAATTACCCCATACTAAGATAGCATACCTAATATGTGACAGTAAGAGCCCATGGTAAGCTGTAAAAAGTAACTTTTTGTCATTCAATCTAGCGAGCTGTCGCAGGACAAATACCCCAGATGAAATTTTACTACATATTTTCTCAATGTATGGAGTCCAGGTCAATCGTCTATCCAACGTAACTCCTAGAAATGCAATTTTTTCTTCCTGGTCTAATTGATTATCGTTTACAAACACGTTTATAGCCCTATCTTCATTTAAATTATGTTTGTTTTTGAATTGAAGGTATTGGCATTTTTTACTATTTATAGTTAATTTCAACTGGTTTAAAAATTGGACAATAGACTGCACACCTATATGGACACTTATTTCTAAATTATCTAGAATGGAATTGCTGAAAATGAGTGATGTATCATCAGCAAATAAGAGGGCTCTACCACTAATTAATTCTTTAGGTAAACGGTTGACATATAACAAAAAAAGCAATGGACCTAGTATTGACCCCTGAGGCACTCCAGCTTGCACCTCTAATTTATTAGATTTATTCTTTACTATACTATTACCAACTACTGTAGTTAGTTCTACACATTGTTTTCTCCCAATAAGATATGATTCAAACCATTTCAGTTCAACCCCATTTACACCTACATTTTGCAGTATTTCCAATAAAGTTCTATGATTAACACAATCAAATGCCTTTGACAGATCTAAGAAGATTGCAGTAGCTTTATCACCTGAATCTATTATATCTATTAGTTTTTCAACTAGAGAAACTATGGCTGTTTTTGTTGATCTCCCTTTCTGGAAGCCATGCTGTTCATCACAGATAAAGTTAGCTTCTTGAAGGTGCAGAAGTAACCTATTTAGAACTACTCTTTCAAAAATTTTACTTATTACATTTAAAATACTAATGGGCCTATAGTTTTCTACCTTTTCTCTATCGCCACTTTTGAAGATTGGCAAGATCTTCCCCTCTTTTAAATTATCTGGAAAAACACCTTGTTCTAATGAATGATTGATCAGATGAATCAAAGGGTCTAACAATTGATCTTTACATTCTTTCAGAATTTTACTGGATACCCCATCCATTCCTATAGTTTTTTTATTATTTAAACTATCAATGATATTTGACAACTCGTCTTGGCATACTGGGTGGAATTTTAATTCGTTCTGAATCCCCTCAGTATTCCTCATGTTTGCATCACTAATACCTGTATTAAGAGATTTTTGAAGATCCTTAGCAACCAGTAATAATATCCAGTGATAATATCTGTTAAAGAAATTACAAATGTCTACATTATCATCAATATATTTTTTATTTTCGTTAATTATTCTGGGGACACTAGTATAAGCATCTACATGAGCTACTTGCCTATTTTTGTTTATTACATCCCACACTGCTGTGTTAAAGTACACACTATTATTCAAAATTTCAGCTGTTTTCTTACATTTCGCTCTTTTCACTTGTCTTGTATAATTTTTCTTTAGAGCTTTGTAATTATCTTCACTTAACATATTTCTAGATAGTTTGAATTCATCATATGCATCTTTAACCCTATTTCTTTCTGCAAGGATATCATCAGTTATCCACTCTTCAATCTTGTCTAATTTGTTCTTTACAGGGACTTTTTTAACTGGACAACTCATAGTAATATGAAACCTTAAAATATTAATGAAACTATCATATTTGTCATTTAAACTATTGCTATTGTAAACCCTACTCCAGTTTTCTTGTAGCAGATTCTGCTTCAAACAATCGATATTCCCCTGTTCACATTGTTGAATTTCTTTCATTACTCTACTCTTTTTAATTGATTTATGACCTTGCAACCCCACCTCTAAGATTTGATAGTCATGATCAGATAGTTCCGAGCCGCCTAATCTTGTTTTAGAGTAATCTATATTAGTAAGGATGTTATCAATTATTGTTTGTGATGTTCTTGTGACTCTGGTATATTCATGAACTTTTATTTCCAAGTTATTCATGCATATAATATCCTTTAAATCTTCTGTCATTTTATTCTGTGTTGCAAAGTCTGTATTGAAATCTCCCGCTACAATAACGTTTGTAAAACGAGTAGTAGTAATCTCTAAAAGCCTATTGAATAGTTCACAAAAATTGTTCCATTCCCCATTTGGTGACCTGTAAATACCTAACACCGCTACTTCGAAATTATTGTCGATTTTTACTCTCAAACCAGTAACTTCTAAATCCATTTCCACAGCAAATTTCTCTACATATTCTAAATTAAATTTTTTTTTTTTTTTTTTTGTAGATTACGTCTTGGAGACTCCAGTTTAGGAGTATAAGACAAGTCAGATCAACAATATTATACACTAGATACCATAATTACTTCAATTAGTTGAGGTGAGGCTTAATTTTGATGTGAAAGGAACTCTTGTACACTATAAAAAGCTTTATCAACTAAATATTTCTTCAATTGATTTTTAAATATTTCTATATTTTCAAGACTCTTCAAAAACTGCGGTAGCTTGTTGTAGAATTTCCTACCAATATAACTAGGTTTTTGTTTGAATAGGCTACTATTGTGACTCACCAAGTGATAATCTCCTCGGCTTCTTGTTTTATAATCATGTACATCAAGATTTTGGTTAATATCATTCGTTTTTACATATAAAGTAGCTTCATACACATATAAGCAGGGTACAGTTAGGAGACCAAGTCTCTTGAACAACGGCCTACATGAATCTAATCTATTTACTCTTTCTATACACCTAACCGCTTTCTTTTGGATCTTAAACACCCTATCAAGATTTTGTTTTGATGAATTACCCCATACTAAGATAGCATACCTAATATGTGACAGTAAGAGCCCATGGTAAGCTGTAAAAAGTAACTTTTTGTCATTCAATCTAGCGAGCTGTCGCAGGACAAATACCCCAGATGAAATTTTACTACATATTTTCTCAATGTATGGAGTCCAGGTCAATCGTCTATCCAACGTAACTCCTAGAAATGCAATTTTTTCTTCCTGGTCTAATTGATTATCGTTTACAAACACGTTTATAGCCCTATCTTCATTTAAATTATGTTTGTTTTTGAATTGAAGGTATTGGCATTTTTTACTATTTATAGTTAATTTCAACTGGTTTAAAAATTGGACAATGGACTGCACACCTATATGGGCACTTATTTCTAAATTATCTAGAATGGAATTGCTGAAAATGAGTGATGTATCATCAGCAAATAAGAGGGCTTTACCACTAATTAATTCTTTAGGTAAACGGTTGACATATAACAAAAAAAGCAATGGACCTAGTATTGACCCCTGAGGCACTCCAGCTTGCACCTCTAATTTATTAGATTTATTCTTTACTATACTATTACCAACTACTGTAGTTAGTTCTACACATTGTTTTCTCCCAATAAGATATGATTCAAACCATTTCAGTTCAACCCCATTTACACCTACATTTTGCAGTATTTCCAATAAAGTTCTATGATTAACACAATCAAATGCCTTTGACAGATCTAAGAAGATTGCAGTAGCTTTATCACCTGAATCTAATATATCTATTAGTTTTTCAACTAGAGAAACTATGGCTGTTTTTGTTGATCTCCCTTTCTGGAAGCCATGCTGTTCATCACAGATAAAGTTAGCTTCTTGAAGGTGCAGAAGTAACCTATTTAGAACTACTCTTTCAAAAATTTTACTTATTACATTTAAAATACTAATGGGCCTATAGTTTTCTACCTTTTCTCTATCACCACTTTTGAAGATTGGCAAGATCTTCCCCTCTTTTAAATTATCTGGAAAAACACCTTGTTCTAATGAATGATTGATCAGATGAATCAAAGGGTCTAACAATTGATCTTTACATTCTTTCAGAATTTTACTGGATACCCCATCCATTCCTACAGTTTTTTTATTATTTAAACTATCAATGATATTTGACAACTCGTCTTGGCATACTGGGTGGAATTTTAATTCGTTCTGAATCCCCTCAGTATTCCTCATGTTTGCATCACTAATACCTGTATTAAGAGATTTTTGAAGATCCTTAGCAACCAGTTGATAATATCTGTTAAAGAAATTACAAATGTCTACACTATCATCAATATATTTGTTATTTTCGTTAATTATTCTGGGGACACTAGTATAAGCATCTACATGAGCTACTTGCCTATTTTTGTTTATTACATCCCACACTGCTGTGTTAAAGTACACACTATTATTCAAAATTTCAGCTGTTTTCTTACATTTCGCTCTTTTCACTTTTTTCATATAGTTTTTCTTTAGAGCTTTGTAATTATCTTCACTTAACATATTTCTAGATAGTTTGAATTCATCATATGCATCTTTAACCCTATTTCTTTCTGCAAGGATATCATCAGTTATCCACTCTTCAATCTTGTCTAATTTGTTCTTTACAGGGACTTTTTTAACTGGACAACTCATAGTAATATGAAACCTTAAAATATTAATGAAACTATCATATTTGTCATTTAAACTATTGCTATTGTAAACCCTACTCCAGTTTTCTTGTAGCAGATTCTGCTTCAAACAATCGATATTCCCCTGTTCACATTGTTGAATTTCTTTCATTACTCTACTCTTTTTAATTGATTTATGACCTTGCAACCCCACCTCTAAGATTTGATAGTCATGATCAGATAGTTCCGAGCCGCCTAATCTTGTTTTAGAGTAATCTATATTAGTAAGGATGTTATCAATTATAGTTTGTGATGTTCTTGTGACTCTGGTATATTCATGAACTTTTATTTCCAAGTTATTCATGCATATAATATCCTTTAAATCTTCTGTCATTTTATTCTGTGTTGCAAAGTCTGTATTGAAATCTCCCGCTACAATAACGTTTGTAAAACGAGTAGTAGTAGTCTCTAAAAGCCTATTGAATAGTTCACAAAAATTGTTCCATTCCCCATTTGGTGACCTGTAAATACCTAACACCGCTACTTCGAAATTATTGTCGATTTTTACTCTCAAACCAGTAACTTCTAAATCCATTTCCACAGCAAATTTCTCTGCATATTCTAAATTAAATGTTTGCATATTCTTAGCATTTTTAGTGAAGATAGCTACTCCCCCACTTCGATGAGATGTCCTGCAATACGACGTTTTCAATGAATAGTTTGGAATATTAAGTTGTGACAATTCATCTTCTTTTAAACCATGCTCTGTGAAAATAGCTATATCAGGAGCCTCTTCTTTAAAAAATACTTCGATTCTATCTATTTTGTTACGAATGTATTGAATATTCTGATGGAACACAGTGAGTACCGGTACTTCCCTATCATCCCTTATTACTTTATCGTTGCTTTTGCATATTGAAGTAGATTTACTTAATCTCTTAGAATCTTGAGACCCTATCAGATTGCTACAAGAGTTCCTTCCACTAATGCTATCCTGATTTTTTGATCGATTAACGTCTTTTAATACAATTGAAGATATGAATTTATCATCTGAAACTAGTTTCCCTTCCCGGTTTTGAGCCACTTTACTAAAAAAGGTTCGTTAGATGATTGTTTAGGAGAATTATTGACAGTAGATTGCAAACGACTTTCAATCAGCTCTGCCAGCCTATTACAAAATATTACTTTGCCAGATTGATTTAGATGTAGACCATGATTAGTGAAGTTTTGTTTTTTCAGCCTTTCATTTAGAAAACAAATCCCCAACTGCTTAGAATTCTTATTTTTTAGGCTGTTGATTGTATTATGAATTGATTTATTTGTTGACTTAATGGCTTCATTTAGCTCTGGCCTATCAAACCTATACGGAATTGTACTTATTATTACATTAGTTTTTTGGCTGAGTGGCACAATCTCTTTAACTTTTTCATTTATTTCAGGAAGATGTTTTAGATTAGGTTCATTTATATTGTTTGAGCCACCCAGTACTATTAGAAAATCGTTTTTTCCAAAATCTTTAGTTTGTTCCTGTGCTGACTCTACGATAGCGTTTATAGGGGCACTTGGTTTGAAAAAGCTCTGAACTTCATACTTATTTTTTAATCTTTTATGTAGTAGGTCACTACAGTCTCGTCCATGACTGGATGTCAAGAGCAGTACTCTACCTTTCCTATCGTTATTTGCCCTTACTTTAGTTTTGGTTGCTGTTTGCAAAACCTGACTATACGTTTTTGTTTGACCATTTCTATTTATTTTTTCCCCATTTGATTTAGGTTCTACTTTTTTTGTATTGATCAGAGGTTCAGATCTTACATTAGCCAAGTTTATTTTTGATTTTAATATTTCGATTTCCTCTGACATAGACCTACATTGACTCGTGAGATTTAGTATTTCAGTTTTATGGTCTTCCTGCTGCAATTTTACAATAACTTCCAGAGATTTTATGTGATCCACTAACCCTATTCGTTCTTCCTCAGAATTTTTTAGTGATGTTTCTAATTTTGTTTTCAATTTGGTGTGATCACTCAATAGTTTAGCAACCTTTTCTTCTACATCTACAGTAGCTTTAAGAGCTGTTGGAGATTTTTTCGTTAATAATTGCTGAGATCGCGTAGCTACTTGAGTTTTAGTTGAACAATTAGATTTAGATGCCTTGTTTGGACTCATTTTCCTAGCTAAAAATTGTTTTCAATTGATTTTAGTTAAATGTTTAATGAAATATTACTTAATTTATTACAATTGTCAACTTGAGACTATTTAATTACAAGAAAATTTATCAATATCGGTACACCTAACCTCGAAAATAGAATTTGACTTTTTATTTAAATACTTTAACTTATATTAGACAAGTTAATGATGTAAATTATTAAGATATTATAAATACTAATAATAATAAACAAAAATACTACTTATCCGTTCGAATTAAAATTCTATGCTTCAAAATTCGCAGAGCCTGTTCAGACAACGTATGCACAGTACCACTGCTACCTCGATCTCGTCTTTTATATATAGAGACTAGCTGGCTCGACGCGCGTTGCTGCGTTCTCATAAAAATTCTCCTTGATTTTAGGTAATTATATAGAAACGTTACTTGTTGAATTTTGTGGTGAATTTTTTTTTGTGACATCTATACACCCCAGGAAACAATAATCCGTTGGAATTTTTTGGGGGTCGCGATTATTTCACAAAAAAATTGAATTTTTCGAAAAAAACATTTTTCATAAAAATTTATATTTTTATTTGAAAAATTCATAATTTGCAAACGTGTGAGGAGTTCCAAATCTTAAAACAATGTAAACCAAGTGAATAAAACATTTGCAAAACACTACCTTCCCCAAACGCAGTGCGCGCAAAGCGCGCATAACCAAACCTAACCTAACCTAGCTAGATGTGACTGAACCACCTCATACCTTTATTATTTTGGTAATTATATAGAAACGTTAGTTGTTGAATTTTTTTAATATAACAATTCCTAACCTAACCTAACCTAGGCTAGATGTGACTGAACTACTTCACAAAAGACCAAACCGCGCGCCTAACCTTTGCTATCATGAATTATATAAAATACATGCATATCTAAAACTCACCAACCTTGTGGTCCATCCCTCTCAATGTGATTTGGTGTTTTCAAAAAAAGACCCCACTCTGGCTGACCCGGCAAACCCGCAAATTCTTGCCGCCTTCTTGCCAAGCACCACCTTCTTCTGGCATCTAAACATGAGAGTGCCCCGATTCACGTAGAGATCATCTCCACAGTTCGGACAGTCATTTTTTTCTTTTATCACTTTGTGATGTATTAAAAAATTAAAAATGTCTTCATCATTGAATCTTATCGACTCCAGAAAAGTCACTTCACACACGCCATAAATTACCACACAACAATACCTTGAGCAAACACACAAAAACAGATAGATACACCAGGACACCCAGTACAAGAATGACTAGGTTTTTTCTTCTTCAAGTAACCGCATGCAACTTACTTAATTTCCGGAAATTATAAAAAGCGAAAATGATTTTTTTTTTGTTTGTTACGCTTTTATGCAGAAACTACAAAACCAATTATTATAAAAAAATTGACTTTTATTTTAAGAATATTGCAAAAGATATAGGACAGATTTTATTTTAAATAATAATTTTTTTTAAACATTGTTAGGAAAATCGATTCTATTCAAAAGGGAAACACAGCTGATACAAATCAATTAAAATGTTCCAATTCATTAGAACTGAGAGAAGGCATGCCTCATCGCATGCCCCATAGCCGTGCCTCAAACAAGAATTCTTTATTAGTGAGTCAGCTGATTATCAAACTTGAAGAAAATCACGATTTTTGACACTGCGGATTTTCACAAATGGAAATATTTTCTTGCGCCTAAGAAAAATAGTACCACTGGAAAACTTAAATTTTAATGAGAAATAATCGCGACTCCCAAAAAATTCCAACGGATTATTGTTTCCTGGGGTGTTTAGATGTCACAAAAAAAATTCACCACAAAATTCAACAAGTAACGTTTCTATATAAATACCTGATTTTATTATTCGCCACCTCCCGCTGAGGTTACATTTCAAATTAGGAAAGAAGTTAGTCCTAGGGCTCTTCCAGCTGAGGCTTCGTTGTTTTCTTAATCACCACCTCTGAATGAAGAAACGTTTCAAATTTAAACCTCCTACGACTATAAGGGTAGAAGCTAGATTTTTTTATTTTATTATTCGCCACCTCCCGCTGAGGCTGCATTTTAAATTTCTAGCTGCATTGGTTAACAAATGTCATCAACCTGGCATAATTACATTTCATCATACCTAGTCGTATGTTTCCTACATATTGCAAGGCTCCGACTGCACGGTAGCCTACATGCAAAGTGCAAAGTCTTTTGCTGTTCAAAGACAGCGTAAATAACGCCGCTAAGGGGCCTGCAATATGATTAAAAACTGTTGACTTCTATCAGCTGTTCCTTTGAACTGTTTGGCCGGCAAGTTCAGTAGGTTAGGTCTATAAAATGGATTAATTAATAATAATTATTAGCTCCCCTATTAAAATTTATGGTCAGAAACCATCCCCAATATTCACACAACATATTCCCAAAGTTTCATGCCGATCTGTCTAGTAGTTTTGAAGTCTATAGGGAACATACATACATACATACATACATACATACAAACATACATACATACATACAAACATACATACAGACAGACATTCATTTTTATATATATAGATAATTAACTTCAAAGAAACCTTGAAATTGATGTCTTCCATAGCCTCAGCTTCCACATTCACAGCCTCCTGCTTAGCACCTCCGCTCCTTGCCTCAGAAGTGGTGTTCTCTCAAAATTCGCCTCGTTCGCGCACACGGACATAAGTTCAGTTTTACAAAGGCACTTATTAGATAGGCACTTATCGACTTACAAGTCGATAAAAAATAAATAGGAATAACTAAAAAATGAGAGTACGATATCACAATACCCCAAACACACGTTGAAAATAGAATAGAAATGAAAAAAAGATGGCACACCAAATAATAAAACTCACGATCACGAGCTCACTTAGTAATACACGTACGGTTTATGCTAGGCCAATTTACCGGACACGTGTACACATGCATCTAGCTGGGCGATTCGAAAGAGACTGAATTGGTGAATTCAATATAATATATAATTTATGAAGAAAAATGTTTACTTTGATTTTGACACCCCCCCCCCCCCCCCCAATTTGGCATTTCTCTCTGCATGATAAGGAATTCGGTGGGGAAATAATTAATTAATTTATTAATTTCCTCCAATATTTGCACAATAGAGACATATAATAGCATAATAGCAGACGAAATAGCCATATTCATGATTCATAACAGACTAGACTAGTTTGTTTGAAGAGTGTCTATTAATTTATAGTGTTTTGTACTCGGGTTGTCTCCATTTAGTTTCATTTCACAACATCCTGTTTCTGAATTCCTTCACTAAAGCTATTTGCGAATTGATAAAGTAGACAATAAACATTGATCTGACAATATTTAGCCTTTTCATTCTTTCTGTCTTCCTCCCTTCAGTGTTAGTTTATATATTTCAGTCCGGGCACGGGCCATTTCTTTAAAAAAATATTTTTTGCCTGGGCGTGTATGTTACGCCACTGGGCGACGGTCTCTTTGAGTAGATGTTTGGCGGGGCACGGCACGGGCCCCGGTAGAATTGTCCGGAAAAACCGGTCTGAGTACGGCCCTGCACATGTGTCCAAACAACATAAAAAATCATAACTTCATTTAATTTTGCAAGCAGGAATGTATCAAATGTCTGGACTAAATATGGTAATAAAAGCCAAGTAGTAATAACAACCAATCCTAATATTTCGCAACTGAATTGGAAATATTTTCAGCTTAATTTATATAATAGTAGGCCTATTAAATTTTCAACATTTTCATTCAAATTTCAAAAGGGAATGACAGCTGAAAAAACCGGTATCTGTAAAAAAGTTGGAAACTTTTTTTCTACATAATACCTGTGTATTAGGCTGCCTATTAAGCTGCCTAGAGTTTGATCAATTCTCACAAACCCAAATCCGAAGAGATAGATACAGGGCTTTGCAACTGCTGATGAGTTAAATCAGTTTTATGTTGAGTCTGTTGAAGGTATTTTGGATAAAATTTCTTCTGGAAACATGAATAACATTGCCGTTACCCTCCAGAAAATTCCTATTGTAGAGGATAATTTTGAGTGGAACCGTTAAAACTTAACAGTCTCCAAAATTCTAAAAAAAGTGAATTGTTTTAGTCCATAAAATGCAAAAGATATTTATGGTATGAGTGTCACTTTCCTCAAGCAGATAATAAATTGTCACACTGCGCCCAGTGCTTGTTCAATCAATGACTGCATTCTTCAGGGTGGTTTTTCCACTAAACGCAAGGTTTCTAGAACTGTGCCTATTCATAAAAATGGTGCACTGGACAGCTTATCTAATTATTGATTTATAAGGCTTATCCCAATATTTGCAAAGATATTTGACACTGTAATACACTTTTGTTCAGCTTTATGAATACATTGAGCAGCAATATCTTCTGTTGCCTGCCTCTATTGGGTTTTAGGAGAGGAAATTCTGTATCTGCTGTTCAAACTCTTGTACAGTCAATCCTTGAAACTTTTGAAGGGAACCAATCAACTTCACTTCCACTCTGTGATATCACGTGCCTTTGATTGTGTTTCACATTAAATATTGTTGAAAAAACTACAAAGGTATGGTCTTGGGCACAATGCTATCAAACTAATTAAATCATACCTCAGTGACCGGTTTCAGGTCGTGAACTGGAATAGTGAGCAGTCTAGACCTATACCTTTGAAATACCTTTTTTATACCATGGAGTCCCTCAGGGATTGGTTTTGAAACCTTTGCTGTTTCTCATTTCAATCAATGATTTATATTACTCTTTGAATAGTAGTGTTCTATTGTTTGTGAATGACACATCACTTTTTACCAGTCATAAAAGCCTTCAGTGTGCCAAATTGGCTGTAAGGGAACTTTATAATAGTGCTTTCCAGTGGTTTAGTGCTAATAAGCCACTGCTGAATAATGACAAGACTCAGAAGCTAAGTTTTAGTCTGAACCCAATAAACACTAATAACGCAAACCCTGTCACGCTCTTGGGATTCTACTTTAATAAGAAACTCACATGGGAAGCTCACATTGGCCAGCTTTGCATCAAGCTAAGTAGGGTTATTTTCTTACTAAGGAAATTGGTAGATTGTCTGCCTGACGGCTTTGTCCATCAGGCATATTTTGCATTTCTACAAAGCCACATTGCATATGACACAATATTATGGGGAAACTCTGCCAGTGTAAGCTGTGTAAGTAGTGTCTTGTTACTACAGAAGAGAGCTGGATGGCTCAACCACTGCAAGCCACTGTTTATTCAAAAGAAACTATGACAGTATATAACACACACACACAGTGCCTAGTATCCGTGAGAAGGAACATTCATTTATATACTTCTGCTAATGGCGTCTATCAACATGTCACAAGGACATTTCAAAATCTTTTTTGTCTAGGGTAAGTT
Source organism: Conomelus anceps (assembly GCA_948455865.1). Taxonomy (NCBI): domain Eukaryota; kingdom Metazoa; phylum Arthropoda; class Insecta; order Hemiptera; family Delphacidae; genus Conomelus; species Conomelus anceps. The sequence goes on along the minus strand of OX418217.1, from coordinate 58,268,594 downwards.
TGGAAAAATCTATAAAAAGCTTTCCTATATCTGGCAGGAAGTTTTTTAATATGCTGCCAGATGAAGTGAGAAAACTGTCTTTTCCCACTTTTAAATCAATAATGAAGTCATGGCTTATTTCCAATCCTTTCTATTCTATTATAGAATTTGAAGAATCTGACCATGGTTCAATACTTTGCTGTGTCAAATCGGTTCATGTCTAGTGTTATATTATAGTTAGTTATTGTGGTATGTATATGTGTGTATGTATGTTTATATGTATGTATTAAGTGGACTATATGGACTACTGATTCATGGAAGTAAGTGAGTAACTGAACTCAGTGGCGGAATTTCGTGGGGGGGGGGGGGGGGGCTTTCGGGCTGAAGCCACCCCCAAAACCTCCAGAGTGTAAATTTTTCCAATATAATCAGTTTGAAGCTCGTAAAATATTCATTATAGCAAGAATTACCTAATTCCACTACTAAGTCTTCAATTGTAACATTAGATCCCATATTTCTATAAGAGGAAAACTAATCGTCAGATAAAAACTTTAGAAAAACATCTCTTTTTACAGTGTGGAATTCACACAAAGTTTATCTATTAAAACTAGATGAAACATTAGTTCATTGAAAAATTCGTATCTTATTAAAGTTCCCACATTGATTTTCATTCTTAAAAATTGAATAATATGACCGTAATACCGGAATAATACTAGGTCTATGTTCCTTGACAAACTGTTGAACACACCAGATTCAGCCATAATTCAATCAAAATTTTCCAATATACTTTAAATTTAAGTTAATTTTATCGTCGATATGGTTCAAAGCACTAGTAAAGCTATTTTTTATTTTTTCCCAATAATATGAATAGTTATAGTTCGGGTATGATTGATTATGAAAAATTCAAAAGCTTTCACAATACTTGTTTTCAGTTCACCTCTACAGCCCCCCCCCCCCCCACCAAATCATCAGTAGCAAACCAGCCACCCACAAAAACATTTTCTGGATCCGCCACTGACTGAACTGCTCCTATATATCTTTTTATTTTCCTATAGCCTATTTCTTGATTCATGTATTCTTTCTAGCTTATGAAAAAATTGTCACAGACTTGAATGGTACTTCTATAGTTTAGCCTACAAATCTCTCAAAGAGTAAATTCATGGTTTGAGAAATATGTATGATCCATAGGCGTATACAGTGGGGCGGGGTTTTGGGAGCCATAACTCCCTGTCTATAAAAAATTGAATTATTTTATTCTTTTCAACTTTATTCTCTTGAGGCATATCCAAGCCATTTCTTTTTTATTAAGATTTTCTGCCTACGTTGCTTCTTATTCATATTTCTATTTATAAGCATTGGCCGGTTGGTTTATGACGTCATAATCAAGGAAGAATCTTCTGCCAGTTGTAATAAGAAGCGTAAATTGCATTTATGTTGCGTAGGAACGAGGTTGCTCTTTAGAATTCAGTATATTTTTTATTTATTAATTCTCTGAAAGATGATGATGCAAATAAGAATTGATTACTCTTCCCCTTCCTGAGGGGTCCTTGTTCTGGACTTCAACCTGATTCTGGCCGTGGTTCGACGAAACCTGGTGATGGTTCACGTTCTTCTTATCATTAGGGAGCCGTAACGCACAGAGCTCTTAGCAAATTCATGAACGAATAACAACAATTTACATAAATGGCATCTACTCTACTGTGACAGCTATGAATCTACTAATTGAATTGTAACTCCAATTCATAGCTTTTCTGAACGATTTTCTAAATTGATATAAAACTGGTACAAGACTACTTGATATGAAACTACTAAGCCTCAATTTAGCAGTTACAGATTTTACGGAATGTGTATGTTGTATAGTCTACAAAATTGCCGTAAACTATTTTGACACTTTTGATATTATTTTGTTATTATTGATACTTTGATATTATTATATTTATATCTTCATAACATTATATCATTATTGATATTATGGCATTTTGAATATCAGCTTGCACAGTGGAGCATTTAATATTTGAGGACAATCACCATCGTAAAATCAAAGAGTGGAATGGAGTACAGTATGACAGATTAGAGCAGCGTGGATACCATCATTCCACAGCATGCGTTTCATTTTGTGATGGTGATAATCCTCGAGTATTGGATGATCCACTGTGCAAACACCCTCCTCAAAGGTAGGTCGACTTGTAGCGGAGGAAAGACAATGTTATATGGGTGGAGAAAGATGGTCGCTGGCGGATGGTTGCCGTGCCTTGCCTTGCCTGGCCGGACGAAGGACGACAGTTGACAGAGATGGTGTTGACGTGTGCATCAGCGACGGACTACTTCCGTTACCGCCGCCGCAGCCGTAGCCAGCCCGGGTCCCGGGTCTCCCATCTCGAACCGGTAATCCGAACCGAAGGCTCGCCGCTCCACTCACCTGGCACTAAGTCCAGGCCCCGGCTCTCAGCTCTCAGCTCTGCTCGTCTGTTCTTCCGCTCGCATCGCCGGAAACTCACGCCGGTTGCTAAGCAATAAGCACAAAAATGCGTTGTATTCTATGTACTATTAATAATTAAGACAGTCAACTGCTTAATAATAATCATAATAATAATAGCACTCATAATGAGTACCATTATTATGGTATGCTGAACGGTAGCCACCTTGGGGGGCATGTTTCACTACAAATTACAAATAAAGTCTACTGGGGTAAAAACTTTCATGTGATTTTGCAGTGAATAAAAATACAAGTACTAATAGAAGGCTAATACTTTGTCCGCAGGGCCGGTCCCAATTCGGAAGTTTGGGGGTCACAAATTTTGTTGACTTTTTTGCGAGATTTCCCCTCTTCCTACCCCTTTACCGGTAAATTTCCGATTTTGACCCTCATGAACCCCCTTGGAAAGCCCATGGACATTGTGCCTACTCTGTTCTGAAACAGCCACAGAAAATAAAGTCATGAAGGAATCCGGTTGTGCAAGATTTTTTTGATAAATTGTTATTATAAACTGTGAATGGTTGATTTTGATTATAAATGTTATTTAAAATTATTTGAGAACGATTTTTCACTTTATATAACTTGCATATTTTCTTTACACCTTATACTACTTCTTATTAAATTTCCGTACCGTACTCATCAACTTATATTATACTTATTTCTTTATTTCTGAGAAATTGATGATTTTCTGTTACATGACATAATCAATCATTGACTAAATTCAGCATTACTTGTTTTGCCTGATATGAGTAACCCAAATTATATGCTCGAAACCATTACTGTTGTATATGTGCTCAAGTCCTGTAGTAGGCCTAGTATTATTTGAAAGAACTAGAGTATGACTTTTGTAGAATATTTGTGCTGATGTATGCTTTCATAATTCGTAATCAGGAAAATCTTTGGCCAGAATCCATAGTTTATTACTCTGTCATAGACACACTGTCTCAGTGATTGCTGAAACTGTTCTGCTTCGAACTTTTCTTGGGTCAGAATGTTTATACATTGATTTTGAATTGTAATATAAATTTGGATGTGATCTTTCTGAGAAAATGTTTTATTCTCTACTGTAATCACGCCAAATTATTCTAAATTCGAATATAGTCTCAAGATTATTTTTCTCATACAATAGAATTAATTGATAATCCTATCAACAATGATTTTGATTATCAATAATTTCATGAAATTTATGATAATGTATAAAACAATAGTTGTTAAAAATGATCATTTAATGAATCTTCTGCATTACTTTACACTCATATTTCAAAACAATATTCCAATATTGTGTGAAAGAAAACTGGATGAGAATACCAGAGCTCCATCAGATCGGGAAACTCCAATAGGAAGCAATCAATCGAGAGACTTGATTAAGATTCACCAGCTACTTTACAGTGGTAAGATTGGGAGGGGAAGGGTGAGGGGCGACGAAAGCCCACATTGTAACTACTGATTATTTGCAAAGCGCACATAGGACTCACCCCAACTAGTGGCTACGGTATGTCTAGTAGATCTTAGTAGAGAAAAACAAACTCTTACATCCCTGTGTTGTGTGCGGGGAAGTGTGCGTGTGTGAGTGTCCGTGCATAAGTGGGGGTCGTCAGCTGTCCGATAGTTTAGCATCCGATCAGGGTGATCGGTTTTCAACTCTTCTTCAGTCTTCTAGTGCACTTCATAAGAGCCATATCGGATTATAGTCAATAATGAAGGTGAGTGGACTTGACGAATATGTTGATATTTCAAGTGCTAGTCAATTTTTGAATTTCCTGTTTTTTTTCTCTTCCGTTTGATAAAATAAAAAGCATTGAATTATCGCCCAGGTTTATAAGAGGTGAGCGAAGATAAGATTACTATTCTATTTGTTTTGTTGAAATCAGAAATATAATTGGCTATTGTGATGTCTGTGAGTGACCTTTTTTCATTGAAGTTCATTTTTGGCATATTTATAAAGAAATTAGAACTGCAGATATAAAATACCATTAAATATTAAATACCATAATTCCACAGCATGTATTTGATTTTGCAATGGTTATTATCCTAGAGTATTAGATGCACCACTGTGCATGCACCCTGAGTTTTGACAAAGATAAACCAGTTATTCGTAATAACTTCCATCTATAAATTACATATGTATGTAACTATAAGGTATATAATAATAAGGTAAGGATCCGACTTATTATAGAGTTTTGGATAAAGCAAGGTGGAAGGGTCTCCCTAGCTATGAAAACCGTACCCTAGGATTATTATATTTTAGCAAATATTGAAAATAGACTTGCAATAGGAATTAATTGTGGAATTGGTGATTCACGCGCGGTCTCCTCTTAGCTTACTACAGGAACACGAGTTGGAATTAACCTGCGACTTACCGGTAAAAGGAGACTAAAATTGCCAATTCTAAGTGCATATTATATCTAGAATCTTGAGATGACTCTTTGAAGATGAATTATTTCCAATTTAATGATCGAGTTTGAATTTTGAGTTCAATTTAATTGTTTTTCTCAACTTTTTTAACCACTTGAAACTTTGCGTGATTTTCAAACTCTGGAAGAAACAAATTGTTTTGTTGAAAGGAATAACAGTAAGTACCGGAGATAATATATATCTACCTATATAACATTTTAGTAGCAATGGTATAAAGCGCATTATGTGAAGGCTAAATTTAGTTCAAGATTGATCAATTCTATAGTTTCCTAAAGAGGTGACTAAATCGAAACTGTTTATTACACATGATTCACAGATTCACATTGAATTGAAATAAGTAATTTTGTGGTGCTCGATGTCCTCATACAGCAACAAAGTAAACCTTACAGCAACCTCATAGGTACTCTCATACAGCTACAAAGATGCCTTATCCTTATCTAAAATAAAAATTCAATGTTTGAAACCATTTTAATATTCTAATTACAATTATTTAAAAACAATCCCATTAAACCCTATATTTTAATATGTATTTAACATATATTTTCGACTGAATGAGGAGAAAACTGACGGTCCTACCTCTGCAGCAAAGAATACAATTGAACAGTAGGTGGCGTAGTCTTTCGAGTAGGGCCCGCTAAAGAAACCTGACCCATAACATTGTGGGAGGAAAGAAGAAGTTTAATAGCCTAGAAAATTTCTTCTGCATCCTCTAATTCGCTCTCACCTATATTTCTATAGCTACCCTGTAACGTTCTCAAATCACTTTCCTATTTGCATAATCTAACAGAATTATGTAAATGAATGGGAAGTATCAATTCCAACTTTTCAATGGAATTGATTTTTTTAATGAACGGACTTTTGCTAATCTTTCATTGAGGGATGATCCCCTCAGTTGCCTTATCCTTATCTAATTTTTCCAATGAGATCATTGTCTTTCATTCAATCTGAATGTAGCATATTCATTTGACTTCCGTTCCAGACTGAAGTCCGGCAGCCATCCGTTCTATTACGAAAACTATTTTGCTAATCAATGATTATGGTGATTATCCGCATGAATATGCAATTTTAAAAGTTTCATCTTTATGATTACTAGAAGCAAACTACTATATCAATAACTAACTAAATTGCAATATTCTGAACCCTCTACAAATATCATATAATGTCATTTTTTATTTTTGGATTGATCATTACCTGGTAATGAAAGCATTCTTCTTCACATTACTAATAAATACAAACACAAGTAAAATAGTTCTGAATGTCCTTGTAAATGCTCATAACAAGTATTCTGAGATCAATAACCATTAAAAATGTTAGCTGTTTATGGTCCAGTAAATGAGAATAAGAACTCATTAGACCATGTGACGCCACAGCAAATACAGTAGCATGCAATTGCGATATTAGGCTTCAATAATACAAAGTAGACTGAATTTATTTCTAACTAGTTGTCCCATCGCGTGTCGATCTCAAAAGAAATTCTCCGTTATTTTATTATTCGCCACCTCCCACTGAGGCTACATTTCAAATTTCAACCTTCTAGGACTATTAGGAAAGAAGTTAGTCCTAGGGCTCTTCCAGCTGATCAGAGAGGCCTCATTTGTTGTCTTCTTACTCACCACCTATCAATGGAAAAACATTTCAAATTTAAACCTCCTACGACTATTAGGGTAGAAGTTAGTCCTAGGACTCTAACTTTGCACTTTTTTCGAGTTTTGCACTTAGCAACACACTTAGCGATTCTTTTTTATTTATATACGAGATGTAGATGTTTATAGAAATATTATATTATTTTTATTGTTCATTCGAATTAAGTTCACTTCATTGGCTAAAACAGGACATTACAGGCTTGTTTCATACATTACCAGCTTTTGGTAAGAGATGTCGTCAACCCGGCAAAATTACATTGCATCATATGATTTCAAAAATCGGGTAGATGTGAAGCGCTCCATTTGATAACAATGATCGGCCCGGTAAACGACACCGGTTACCCGACTGCCGGTTATGTGTGAAACTGTCCTATTCGGACAAAATTGAAATAGAGACATCGATGAATGCTCTTTTTTGTTTGATATTGGGCCAAGTATTGAACCAATCCTTGCCAAACTTGGATGGGACTACCACTGCTGAATGATGCTCTTTCATTTAAAAATATTTACCCGAATTGCTCAGTCCATCTGTTTGAAAAGTAATTTCGCAAATAAACTGGTTTCTTTTTTCACTGATGACGAAAAGTTTTAGTGTTTCATAAATAAAGTACCTTTTTATCAACTTTGCAGCTCTGCAATCTGCCTAGTTTTATATTTAGTTCTTTAGATCAATCAATCAATCAATCAAACTCTCTATTCAACACATACATTAATTATGTACATGAATGCGTCATTGAATATAAAAAATATATAATATATATATATAATACAATCATCGTCTAGCATTATAAAATTCATCATAATTATAACAAACTAATTCTATCAGGTACTTCTTAAGTTTATTTTTAAATCTGTTATTATCTCTTTCATCTCTAATACCACTTGGTAGATAACCCATAAATTTTATTCCTATATAAGACGGACTTTGTTTAATGCATTACAGAAAAAGCTCTGTATACACAATAAGAAGTACGCTCACATGACGCTGGGTAATTAGCAGCTGCAACAATGATGTATAACTAATCTGTTGCTTTGGCTTACGACATATAGGCGTATCATATTAGCACCATAGTGATGTTTCGTGTTTCTAATCATTACCGCTTATGTGAAATCCTCAAGACTGACATACATATATGGGCAGTTTAAATTTAAAATGTGTTTTATGGATTTCTACTGCCAATAATGACAATACAATACTGTATAAATATTAAGTAATTTTTATGATTTAAATTTTTCTTTTAATAATATAATATTTTAATATTTAAAATGAATGTTAATGACATTTGTTATTATCTTGCCGGCCTCGCATTTACCACAGATAGATGATCCTCCACAAACAATTAAGCCTTTTTTCTCTGTTTTTTTTGGATGCAATTTCATTTTTCTCTTAAATTTTTTTTAAGTTTGTCTTTTTTCTTCTATATAAATTATAAAGTTCTACCGATTCAGACTCTTCTTCGCACACAGGCATTATAGTCCATGTGAAGAATATTCTTTTCTCTGAATTATTGTTATTATTGTTGTAGCCTACTTGTTTTTAAAGAGGAAATAAAGAACAATTCAATCAAAAAAAGTTAATATAAATAGAGGTTAAATGCCTGTGTTTTGGTATCCAATAATTGTTTTATTCACTACCGGTTTCAACCCTCCATCAGGTGGTTGTGGATGTTATTATGTCATCTCCGATTCGGCGATGACAATAACGTCCACAACCACCTGATGACCCTGATGATAGGAGGGTTGAAGCCGGTAGTGAATAAAATAATTATTGTATACCAAAACGCAGCTATTTAAACCTTTATTTAATTTTTTTCGCTTGTATGTGCTATGTCTGCTACTTATAATCAATAATCATCATCATCATCATCATCATCCAACTCAATACCCAGCCACAGGTCCCAGACCTATGAGGGCTTCATCCTCTGAAAGTACAGATAATCAAAATTTTCAGTTATCACCACAAATCTCACCTCAATATATATTTTTTCAGGTGGAAGTTTTTGAACGCTAGTAACAGTTTGGTGAAAAGTTGTGTGAAAAGTGAGGATGGACGAGTTGGGAGGCTCGCCGTCGCCGAGGGATGTGCAGGAACAGGAACAGGTGTGCTGTGGTGAGATGGAGCTGGTGGCGCTTACTAGTGGACGGGAGGTGGGGGCGTCGCCCAGCTGAGGACGCGGTCCGGTCGAGGAGGAGTCCATCCACACCGATCCACACCAGCAGTCCACCTATCAACGCCTTCGCTCCTTCAGCATGGGATCTTTCAATGGGTGAGTAGCGCTTTTCTATGGTAGCGCTAGCTGATTTTCATCGATTTTTAAATGAAAATATTTTTCCGTATAAGCTTCAATTAATTGATCACTATGGTTACTGGTTCTATCTCTAAAATAACGCTGGCAACATTTAAATTTATTACTCGCATTTTATTTTCACAAATTATCCACAACTCACACTGTTCAGTTATTTGTTACACAAAATAAACCATCAAAAACAGATTGTTCAACTGATAAAGAGTTTTCAATATAACTGTACAAAAATCAATCACTAACTGTTAAAAGGCCGATCTAATATAAAATAATAACTGTTCAATAATTCAAGGAGAAGCGTCTAATACATAACAGTTGGAACTCTATAAGCACTTACAAGTCACTGTATAAACTGTCAAGTAAGCCTGAATAATAATCTGTCACAATATACTGCGATTACCACTGTTACAGCAGACATTTGTTTATCACAGTTTGCATAAGCGATTACTGGTAAACAGGAACTGTCACTACGGCCACTTATCGCATTAAAGATCGAAGTACAACTGGACTCACTTTTACAAAAGTCTCTCCTATTTAAGTTATACATTTTTCCATAATCTAGAAAGAACTAGATATCTCTCCATCTTTCTATCAACTTCTACCAAATTCTAAAATAAAAAGATAAAGACTCTCGCATTTTCCACAATATTCGATAAGATTCCATTAAATTCTAATTAAATATTCTACAAAGTTCTAAGTAAATATCATAAAAGTGTCAAAAATAAACTAAAAGGCGAAGAGAGTACAGAAGAAGAGTAATTAATTGCTTACACCGAAAGACTTGTTGACACAAGCAGATAACACCAAATATCACTGTTCTTTCTTTCTATCTCCACAACACTATAATAATAAGCGTATGGCTTTTATTGGTGGGAAGACCCTTACGGGTAGTTCCACCTCGCCGTTTGAGCCATGTTATGGTGAACTATTTAAGGTGGGTTCCGAACCACCGGGTAAGTGACAATAAAGCTTATAACATCAAGTCATTGAAACATGGTCACCCATCCAAGCGCAGTCTCGAGCGCTCAGAGTGAACACCAAGAATATGATCGATATATGGCGCATAACTCTTGTAGCTTAAATCATGCATGAAGATTCTTTTTTCTATCTTCTTCTTCTTCTTCTTCTTCTTCTTCTTCTTCTTCTTCTTCTTCTCCTTTAATCCCTTATTCTCTAGCGTTTGATTTTTGTCGTCAGTCAACAGCAAGTAGCTGCTCATTATATAGAATAGACAGCTGATGACCATAATCATTTGTATGAAGATCCGCCGTGAGAACCGGCCATGGACACTTGAACACTCGATCGCAACGTGTAATTGCGCCACAAGTATTATGTATTGTTCAAATGAAATCAATAAAGAATTTGAATTTGAAATTTGATGTGATAAGCTTTTTCTATGTTACTGTCCTTATTCATTTGAAATCACCATTTGAGTTCATTTTATTAGTCACTTGAAAGATCACATATTAATACACTGACTTTTCATGGCAAGCCGGTTGGGAACCTCTGATCCAGATACATATCAAACATTTTTCAGTGTCAGGTTCTTGTCTAGAGAAATTTAAGGCAATAACTGTTATTCCACCATGGCCAGAAATCTCATGTAAGTCTTATAATAAATATATATAATATTCATTTTCCGTATTTGAAGCAACATTATTACATTAATATATTATTATCCCCTATCTGAAATATTCAATGTTCTTATAAAATACTTTAAGTACCATTGCTAACAACTTTAGATAAGTGAATTTTTTTTAAAAGATATCAAGTTACACATTCCACTATTTATATGAGAGAACAAATTCTTCGATCATTTGGAAAAGATGCGTGGATATGCTATGGAATATAATGCTAATACAGTTATGCTAATAGACGTGAATAGAGCTGCGGAGGATTCAGGAGCAGGGTAGGCAACCTGTTAATAAAATAAGCTGAGAGTTGAGCCCTCTCCGCCAAAAAAATAGTTACCGAATGCCATAAAATATTAATACTAAGAAATCTATGTCCTGTATTTAAAATTGTATCTCCAACACTTTTTGTCCTGTCACAAAAATGATGGGATTGAAGGTTTAAGAGAAGATAAAATTTTTTAATAAAATTGAAAATTCTCGAAAAAGTAGATTTTTCCCAAACATTACTTCGCTCTTAGGATGTACTAAGATTTTCATATAAAAATGAAGAGAACAAAGTGCATTGGTTCTTCAATATTTATCATTCAAGTATTATTTTCCCCAAAATAAATTAAAATGTTTGTCAACGTCGTAACAATTGGACCAGCAAATATAGAATTTTCAGCATGCTAGAAACATTTTTGTTTCAAGAGATAAGTGGGTGATGTCAGCAAAACATTTGTTCACAAATAATTGAAAATTACTATTACACTATACTATAACTATACTATTTCGTATACTATATAGTGTAGCCTTTCCCATAGTAGATGGAAAACATTCATCCGATCCGTAATATAATTATAAAAGTTCTGACTTTCATACCGCTCTGAGCCGGTTAAAGACTTTTAAATGGTGTAATGTAATTTTAAAAGAGTTTTCCAATAGTAGAGTGACCATCCGAAAATCTGAAATAGTAGAATACATGCACAAACGAAACAGAAGACCTTAAGTTTATTTTGTATTTCACGTCTTTTATTTCTAATACATTTATAATTACAATAGACCACATAATTATACTCCTTGCACGTTGGTATAAATTGACTTTAGCTTGAAGTTTAGCTTGGTTACTTCCATCTGGCTCTTGAAACCAAAGAACATATGGAGGTAGCTAAAAACATTTTCCAAGCGCCACATGAAACTAATCAAGCTAATAGTTCATTTTATTGATGAACAATGGTCGCTATCGATGTATATAATATTGATGATTTACCCAACTACTGTATCTACTCGGAAAGTGCATAAATGATATTGAATAATGAGAATCTTTGTAATACATTTACTTCGACAAAATTTGCCTACTCTCGTCAAGTTCAAATCTGGAAATCTAGATCCTTTATCAAGGATATAAATTCACAGAAATTATGTTCATATCACAATCTGTTAAATTAAAAATCTAGGCATCAAACTGTGCATAGAATTTGAAATGGTATAAAAGAGAAACAAGAGAGTGGCTAGATTAAGATTTGTGGTCAGCTTTGTCGGCAGGCCTTGCAATCGGAGAACGGAGTATCGGTTGCAGAACTAGTGCCAGCACACGCGTTTAAGGGGTGGCAGGTGGTAGTGTGTGCAGGGGGGCAGTGAGGGAGAGACGCCGGTTGGTTGCGGTATTGGGGCGGCAGACCATTCATCTACCAATAGTAGACACGCTCGTATCCATGGACACTTGGGCACCGCCCCTCGACACGTTATTGATTCTAATTTCTCAATGTTCGTGAATGCTACTTCTGACTCCAACAATGTCACTCAAGAAGACTGAGATATAAATAAAACTGTGATAGCTAGCACTTATCTCGGTAATCCTATCATTCCTTTAGAAGAGCTGTTTTTAAAAAGTGACAGGTGATGAAAAAAAGAAATTACTTGTGTTTTCAAGTAGCAAACCGATAAAAAAACGTTGATTTGATGTTTTGGAGTATATTCAAAATTTGTATAATTTAATAATCTATTGTGTAGACCAGTGAAAAATGAAATTCTTTTGTAATTCATATAAAGCATGTTCTAGATTTGATTTTTTCACAAACAACTGAAATTTGTGAGTTCAACTTTGTATGATTGTCAAAATATCATTTTCCAGCGACTGGGGAAAAAATAAAAAATACTTTAATTCCAAACATCGAAGAACTACTATAGATGAATTAAATATGCAGGCCAGTAGATCTTTTCAAGACTTCAAATTCATGTTGGGGCAATTGAAAAAAAAGAATTCGGTTTGCACTATATTGATTATTAAAAATTCTATTGTAGGACGTAATTTTGAGACCTGAATACAAACTGCAAATTTACGTTTGGAAAGAAGGGATTTGGAAACGGATAGCATAGCCTGAGAAATGATGATAATTGAGTTTTCAGAATTATTGAATAGTTCGTACATGTATCTACTTTAATGCGAGGGCCCTGAGAATAAACAAAATATCAGACATAAATAATGAACTTCTTTTCTGAATGCAATGGAATTTTAAATCTTTTTTGAACAATGGGAGCATGAGAGCACTAGTGTTTAGAATCAGTCAAGTTCATGGACGCGAAATTATAATTGAAAGAATAAATTTTCCTTTCAAGATCCCAGTAAGACACAAACACAGTTCATCTATCTTTCTTAACTTTTATGTGTAAATTGGTAAAACAAAATTAGACACCATCAACAAATTATCCCGAAATGGAAAAATTACAACAATATAAATTTAATTAGATTTGTGGTTAAGTATGAAACGTTTTGAAGAGGTTCCTTTGAGCCTCAGTTAGATTCCACCTCAACATTTCTAGTACCCAAATATTTTCTGTATTGTGTTGCATAGAAAAATGTAGGAATTGTAGGAGTAGAATTCACGTAGTATTGAAATTGCAGCTCCAAACAAAACAAAGGTCATTAATGTATTACGCATAGGTTCTTGCTGCTTTTCGACGCTTTCACATTATTTTTTATTGGCACGATTCGTTATCAAACGACAAAGATCCATCTGAGCAAGTTTTCACTTTACAAATAGGACAAAGGTACGAAGTTCATCTCCGTCGAACCCTTAAGCAACTGTGTGATACAACAAAAAAGTTTTGTAGAAATACTTACCATTAGACTGTAACATGATTACATGAACGCATTCAAAAATTGAAATTGATTAATGCAAAGTTTCCTAAGTCTTATAGATAAGAAAACTTGTACAAAATCAACTATTTTGAATTATCACCTCATCTTCTCTTATCATCCATAATGGTGATAATGGTTAGCATTTGTTAATTTTGTATAATTCACACTTTATATTTTTATTACTTTTTGAGTTTTAAATAACATACATTCCTCTTTTATAATGCGCTCCTATCATGCTAAGGCACAAATAACTACAACTTAATGCAAATAGAATAATTCTCTTTCAAACAATACCGGTTAAGTGCATTTAAAAATGGAAGAATCTTTGTCCAAACGTCCAAACTTTGCCATTTCATGTAATAATAATGTCCAACACAGTAAAAATAACATCTAAGTTTACTGCAGTACTTATGTGAAATTAATAATTTTGTTTACATCCACTAATTCAAAATTTGCAAATTTAAAACTCGGCTGCTATTCAAAAATAATGTCTCAAATCAACCTAATAAATCATACACTTTCTCGGTATTTCCATGCACTTTCCAATCATGCAATAAATTTTACATGAATTTGAAAGGGGTAAAAATATAATCTGTTTTTATAGGAAATGTATCTTTTGTACCCTCTCCTGTTCTCTCTAAAATAAAAAATTGAGAAGCGTACTTGTTCCATCAAGCACAATCATGTAAGCGCTGACAAGTGGTTTATTAGATGCATTTTGACTACATGCTTCCTCAGTTTTCAATTTGAGGTAAATAGTACATTGAATCAAGCTGTAAAGAGCATCAATTGTTATTTAATTTTGTAAAACGCACATTAAAACATTTTTCTGATCTAAAATATTATTTTGCCTTTAGCCATAAACTTCTTGAGACGCATTAGATTGCAATAATAAGAGCCTCAATTCATAACGACAAGCAGCTTAAACGGATCGGCCGTACATTTTTCAGGGACACACACTTTTCATTCTGTCCATTTCAAACTAGAAAATAAAGTAACCTTATCGAACACAGGTACACATACATATCGTGTGTATCATTCACATTTTTGAGGTTATTAAGTGATTTTGAATTGCCGTCGACCGAATAGAAAGCTCTTTATCGTTAGAAAAACGTACGTAAGAAAAGCTTTCAAAAGTAGAACTCTTTCTCAGCAGAGAAATTCTTGGGACCAGAATTCAATAGGAGTGTGTGTTACGGTGTTGATTGTTGGTGTGATGGCATTTTTGTGTTTTGCAGATTGAGCGGTGAGTGTGGTGGCGGCGGCGGAAGTGGAGGTAGCCAGGAGACGTGGGTTGGTAGCGGCGGGGGTGGCGCCGCCATGATGGACGGGTGGGGCTCAATGCCGCCTCCGGGTCTGGAGCAGAGCTGCCAGTCGCTGTGGCCGCCCCCGGATGACATGGGCTCTTTCTCGCTTCTCGACCTCGACCCTCTAGCCACTCTCTTTCCGCCGACCACCTACAAGTACGCAAGCAACTCCTCAATCTATAGTCTAATTTTTATTAATCATTTAAAATTCAAAGTGATTCCAAGATAACTTAAATATACAATTTTGTCCAAGTACAAATATAACTACAGATACAGACAGTGCAGAATGAATTTTTAAAAAGAATTACGGTAGCTTGTTTGGAAACTAGACCCCACTTAGGATACCTGTGTGTTTAAACAGTTTTACTAATAATTTGAAAACATGCAAATATAACAGGAAAAAATAATCCATTCGGAAGAAACAAGAGAGTACACATTGTAGAATCGTATATCTTCCATCAATTTTTCATAACAATAAAAATGCGCAGATTCAGATAATGAACGATATGATTTAATAAAAACAAAAATGCATAATCATATATAAAAATTCCATAATCATTGCAAAAATAACAGAAGAAATGTTGGTAAACGCAATTTTAAATTTAATATAATAAAAAGATCAAGGCTGGATTTTGCTAACCCCTCTGTTATTATTTAATACACTGAACAGTTATTTTCTACTAAACGGTTCCACAACATGAACAACAATTTACAAAGGAAATTGATTACGATATTCCCTTGAAATAATGAAAAATATGTTGAAGCAGGTATAAATTTATAGCCTAAGCAAGTTTTGTTGTGTAAAGCTATATTTTGCTGTTCAAGAATTTTGAAAAAGGTTTCCCTCATAGTGAGGTTTCCCTCTAAAAACTAGTAAATTAGCTCATGTTTTATTTTGTTCGTGAAACATAGTGCTACCGCTGTTACTACTACTACTACCACCACTAGCCTATAGGTACAACCCTACAACGTAACTAATATAATAAATACAATTTATTTTCTAGAGCATTAGAATAAGATTTGTGCGTGGGTGATGCTTGACTGAACGGGAATCGAATAGATAGATTATAG
Organism: Conomelus anceps; assembly: GCA_948455865.1. Taxonomy (NCBI): domain Eukaryota; kingdom Metazoa; phylum Arthropoda; class Insecta; order Hemiptera; family Delphacidae; genus Conomelus; species Conomelus anceps. Next base: position 58,252,645 of record OX418217.1, on the reverse strand, counting down.
ACTATGTATTATAACTATAGATTATAACTTATATTAATATCTATATTGATAACTGTATATTTATTAATCTATATTATAACTATAGCTAGAGATAAAAACAAAAAATTAATGCCACATTTATCTTTCCCTTTCACTATAGAAATTCAAAGTACAGCGATTTGAAAAGAGGGATTTCACACCACAAGACCTTTAGCGTACTTAACGTACACAAGATTATAATCAGAAAGAAGCAAAGGGATTTTGTTTTACAACTTTGAAAAAACTCTATTTTAATTTAATTATGTAAAAACTGACTGAACGTATCACTACGTCCGTCACGACGCACAAGTCGCCGACCTCGACAGACTACTTGTGATGTAAAGAGACGGAATGATATAATCTAACAGACGGAATAAAAAAATTGGTTATGGCAAGGCTTGAGTAGAAATTTAAAAACATGAGAATGTTCATCTTCAAGTTTGATCCACATAAATGAGTCGTAGAAAAATAAAACTAAATTTCTGTAGTATTCATATAACTTGGCAGCGTGTAGAAGATAGGAGGACTTGCTAGATCTGAACCCATCTGCTGCCAAGTTATATGAAAACTACAGTATAAAACTTCATGGAATGTCTGATGAGCGTATAATAGATTGTATAGGATCTATGGTACTGAGATTTGTAAATGTAACCCGAATATTGGGCTCAGCGGTCAGGGATACAACTTCAAACAATGTCAGTGCCGTAATAAGATTTCTGAGCATTATAGCCTAGATCTATTTATCTTGTTTTAACAAGAAAGTAGCATTTTGCAAGCGATAAGAAGTCTAGATACACAAATTCAAATTCCGATTTTCAAAACCAAATTGTTATTTTTCATTAGGAGCCACCTACCGTAATTCAGTAAATTTGATTCTCGTTACCTTTAAAATATTAAATTGACTCAAAAAATAATTATTGTTTCCTCTATTCACAAGGATTCAAGTTAAATAAACTATTAATTATTATTAATATAAAATAATAAAATTTTTAATTCTAACATCAACCCAAACGTCACCTCAAAGCTATAACAGTCATCCCAAAAGTCTACCAAATGGGTATTTTTATCAAGTTGGATTACAATACATATTCAAAATATTGTGAGTGGAAATGTAGCCTATACTACTAGAAATATATTGATATTTTTCTTGGTTTCTTCGAATTGAACGATCAAAACAGTCTGCCTTCCAAACTGCTTCTCATAGAGATTATGCAATTAGATTTGAATCAGAAAGCGAGTCATTTTTAGAAATTTCAGAATATTATGACCAATAAATCATTGATTTTCAACAAGATTATATATGTAATATGGGGAATATTGAGAGTGTTATATTATTGATATTTATTATTAGTGCTTTAGTGTTTTTTTTCCAGGTGCATTGAACTGATTAGAATTAAGCTGACAAATTTTTAAATATGAACTCAAGTGAACGTTGGATTGCTATGTTGTCGTAATTATGAGAGAGTTAATTTTTTAAAGAAATTGCTGTCTCACAATTACCTATTTTTGCATATAAGGTTTTGCTAACTTGCATCGAAGAAGTCAAAATTATTGCAGGTTTCAAGCATTTCCATTGTACTGAACTTTAATTTGTGATGAAATTACAATTTTATTTGGAATGCTTGAACCGTGCAATGACCTCCCTTGAAATTATGGCGACTCTGCTGAAATTATGTTCGGTGCTCCATGTGGTGCGGCCGGTTGGTCGCCTGGAGGGGGGATATAATTGAAGTGGAAGAGGAGAGTTCGAATCGAGACGTGGCCACGAGAAGAACAGAAAAATTGTGAAGGAGCCTCGGGCCTCCTAAGTGTGGCTTGTATTATTTTACAAGATATTGAATCTGAGTTGAAATTCTCCTTTTCTTTTCTTTTGGCAAGTTGACTACCTTCCAAGTGATATGAACTATTGGTATTTTTCTACAATTCAAGATAACAGATATTTCAAATGGTTCAATTTTGGTACACATGTTCAGTTTAAGCCATGGATGCACGTTTTAAGAAGGGGTTTCAAAAATGTATCAAAAATACACCCTTAGTTTTTTGAAAACTAAGCTACTTTATTCAGCGTTTCTTGAGAACTCTATGGATGAGAATGTAGAAATTTAAGATTTTATATATATAGTTATAGAAACTAGACATGTGCAAATGAAGACTGATGAAAAATGTCTCAAGACATGCCGAAAACTGACGTTATTCTTTTGAAAAACTGATTTTTCATGCGGTGATTTTTCAGCTTTTTATCGTGTAGGCTATTTTGTAGAAATATTGAAATTGGTTAAACATTTTCGGTTGAGGGACCCAGACACGTTCTAAGAAAGATTTTTTTTTCAAAAAACACCAAAAATGAGCGATTGTTTAAAATGATCACTGTAATCATGGAGCCGAAAAAGTTGGAATTTAATACACGTTTTCTATTGAGCCATAGATGTGTAGCCGGTGGCTTTCCTACCCTTATATGACACCATTTATGTAACAGAGAACTTTTCTAACCTTACCTGACACCATTTATCTAACCGGAAATATTCTACCTCTACACCCTTCATGTAACCGTAAAGTACCTTACTTCACCCACTCATGATATGCCACCATTTTTGTAACGGGGTATTTCATCTCTTTACTAAACTGTATAATTTCGAAAGGCGAAACACTCACTGATTCTATAGACATTCTTGCCATCGAAGTCTATACCATCTCTGGCGACCAGATATGTAACCGGTGGTTCACCAATGTCAATGTCAATTGAAAGTATTTGGAATTTTCCCCATCAACCACTTGAAATTGGCACTGAATGGAAACTCACTCAGTTATTTAAAGCATGCTTTCAACACTTCCAAATCTAGGGTTGGGAGCTTTAGGTTCGTTTACTCAAATGCAAAGATCATTTAATATATTTCCTGTCTAACACCTGGTTTAGCAAATAACTAAAGAGCAAGGAACTGAATTTTTCGGAAATAAAAGAGTTGGTGCTATTCAACTCATATTTATTACATATCCTAAAATTAATTCCAACATAAAGAGTGCAGCAATGTATCATGTTCAAACTTAAATTTTATTCCAATTTCTTCATTAAATTCCTACAAGTTTTTGACATCTTATATCGACTACATGTAATTTAATAAATTCAGGGCCTCGGTCAATAGGGTCTCGATTTGAGCTTTATAATAAAGTTCAGGCATTCACCAGTGTGTTTTATCCATCAATGTTTTAAGAATTCAGGCACTTTATGATTTCGAACGCACGCCATAACTTCATGTACCGCAAACTCTCGGGTTAACTTTAAACTGAACCAGCGATTTGACTTGATACTTCTTCACACAACTAATTTCACAAACTTGACCGCTCACCCCACTCTAAATAGGCCGCAGCCACACTTAGAAGGCCCGAGGCTTCTTCAAAAAAATCCTGTTCTCGCGGCCACGTCTCGATTCGAACTCTTGCTTTTCCACTTCAATCATGTCCCCCTCCCGGCAAATGAAAATCCAGTACAGTGGAAATGCTTGAAATCTGCAATAGTTTTGACTACCTAGTCACTGGGTCCAGCCGGACGGGTAAGGCGAGCGAAGCGAGCCTTCCGGTTTTATAATGATACAAAATAATAGATTTCAAACTAGGACTGGACAAATCGAGATAGAGAGCTGCTAACCAAACAAACAATTGAGTAACTGATAAAAATAATCTTCACTGGATCGTAGACTGGCACGAGAACAAGGGTTATTTCAATCAAAATGCAAAAAACGTATAATTGTTTGGGATGAGATGAATTAATAATAAACAGACTTCAAAATTCTCATTATTTTGCTCAAAACAAGAAACTAGCAAAATAAAATGGTGACCGTTGGAAAACTGTATTTGAAACTGGAGTGAGAAGATCCAGAAGTGCTCCACATCTTCATAAATTAATGTGAAACGCGACGCAATTCAAGTCACTATGATGATATAGACCTACTGACTTTCTGGAAAAACTGAATCATATACCAATAAATTAATGTGACTTCAACTTCCCGACTTCAAACAGGCAATAGAGAGCTATCGAACTCTAGCCAGTTGAATAGAAGGCTATCGGATTAATCTGTTTGGAATGAATTTTAATAATATAAGTTACTCCAAGTTTCAAGTGTAGGCTGTACAATGGTAAAGGAATTTTGCAATTTTCTGTGAAATTTGACTTCAACATATTTTATTAGGAAGTATGAGCATACATAAAATTGAGTGCAATTAAACTAGTCAGTAAACTCATTTTATTTATTCCAGTTGATTTTATTGGGGAAGCCCAGATTTTGGGGGTCATGATCCCCAAGACCCCCCCCCCCCATGGGACCACCCTTATGTTGAGGCCCTGTAAAACATTTTCACAGGGCAATGCTTAACCTAGCGTTATTACTGTTTTTATGTAGTCTTATTCCATTTATTTATTAAATTTATTTATCAAGACGTAAATCAGTGCGTTGTTTGTTGTTTTTGACAGTGAGTGCTGCGATTGCAGGACAGAAATGGGGGTGGGAATGGGTCTGGTGGATTGTAAGCAGCAGCAGCAGCATCAGCAGCCAAGTGACATGGCGGCCGATGTGCTGTTGAGTCTGAAGCACGCCGTCGTGCACCCGGGCCAGCTGTCACCCACTAACCTCACACCAAACGCCCACCACCCCCATTATGCCGCCGCACCACAGCCACCGCCCCATGGCCAAGCCGCCCCACCGCCTCCACAGGCCTCGCTCTCCTACACCGTGCATCCACATCAGGTAACAGCACTGACCACAAATTTCAAAAAAATAATATTGATTAAATTGTGCATTATTGCACAACACTATTAATTATTTAAGCTTTTCCTATCCCATAATTTTCTTAGTAATGGCGAAGGTGATATTGTTGAAGGTATCCATAATGAATAATAAGACGAAATTGTCACAACCACATTTATTAAAACTTCGAGAAACTAGTTTCGGTTGTTACACCATTATCAATCTCAATCAAACTGAAAAACTAAAGTACAGAGAAGCCTTATATATACTGTACATGGAATGATACTATTGGTTAAGAGGGAAAGAGGCTGACCTTAATCGGACGTTGTGATTGGCTGTCAAGTCACGCCCCCTGGTGGGAGGAGTAGCAAGCAAAAATACGAGTCAAATCTATAACTAAACACAGTGAACATCAAGAAAACAACAAAAAATTGAATAAGGCTAGAATTTAATCAAATTAAAATTAAAAAATTAGAAGCTCACTGAAATTCAATCAAGGTCAACTGAGAAATACACATGAGAACTGCTTTTTAAAAATAGACTGGAATTATAATGAAACCAAGTTAGTTGTATTGAATTGGTTAAAATAAATTTGGTCATTTAAATTAGTTATGGAATCGTTTTTTACCAACTTAGTTATCTCCAAAGCTTCTAAAATGTTCAATTGTCTGCCTTTGCCAATCAAATGCAGAAATTCAACATTTTCTTCAGCCTTGAACTTGTGTCCATTATTGATGAGATGTTCTGCAAAATTTGAATCCCCTTTTTGGGTTTTCCAATCCCTGATATGTTCATTTACTCTACATTTGAAACTTCTACCAGTCTGACCCACATAACAAGCATTACAATCACCGCAATTCAATTCATAAATCCCACTTTTATCCCAGATATCAATTTTGTCTTTACTACACCCAAATAAGCTCTTTAAAATTGGTTTGGTTTGAAAAGCTACATCAAAACCGTTCTTTCTCAGTTGTTTTCCTCATTTATCAGAAACTGGGCCAAGGTAAGGCACCGTTATCCATGACCTTTCCCCAGTTTCAGTTACAGCAATGCTAGCACTCACTGCTAGTCTCCTATTTATTTTATTTAAGATTTTATTGACAATGATTTCCTCATATCCATTTGTAATAGCTATCTGTTTAATCGTACTAATCTCTTTTTTGAAGTGATGATTGCTCATTGGAATAGTTAAAGCTCTATAAATCATACTATTGAAAGCTGCAAGTTTGTGCGATATTGGGTGACATGAGTGATGAGGTATGATTACATCGGTATGTGTTACTTTTCTAAAAATAGATAAGTTGTGGGTTCCTGTGCTATGGTCAATTCTTAAATCTAGAAAATTTAAAACACTATTCTCTTCTAACTCTATGGTGAATTTAATCTTATGGTGTAAACGATTTAAATAGCTAAGGAAATTATCTAATTGTCTATTACTACCCTTCCACAAACAAATAATATCATCTACATATCTGTACCAGGGGGCGTGACTTGACAGCCAATCACAACGTCCGATTAAGGTCAGCCTCTTTCCCTCTTAACCAATAGTATCATTCCATGTACAGTATATATAAGGCTTCTCTGTACTTTAGTTTTTCAGTTTGATTGAGATTGATAATGGTGTAACAACCGTAACTAGTTTCCCGAAGTTTTAATAAATGGGACTTCGTGCCAATTTGGGATATCTTGGTGTACCACTTTTGTCCCTTATGGCTTACTTGATGCACAATTGGAGTGACTAATTTGTAAATAGTATAAGCGAACACCCAACAGGTGACTTAGAGAAATATGTCTCAGGTTAATCTTATTTATAAGGATAGGATTGTAGGGGTTTGTTGAAAACACAAAAGATAGATTCACAATAATTTCTCCATTTATTAATACAACATATAATAATACATTTTTCTATTTACAATGCAATATATTAAATACAAAAAACAACTCTTTCCTTATTTCTACTGGGGGTATGCTTAAGGACATCCAACCTAATTCTAATTTTAGAATTTAAATCTATGTTAGAGTTCTCAAATTCTTCCTCCAACCAATAATTCGAGATATACAATGCTTCTAGGTTCTCAAACTGTAAAATATACCAATTCTTATTTCTAGCCCATACTTGTTTAATTGCAATAATGACCAACTCTGTACCTTCTGCTAACTCTTCCAATCGTTTGCACTGTCCTACTTTTACTTTCCCTTTAATTTCCAGCATTGTAATGCTGTTGAATTGCTCCACTTCTGACTGTGTAAAGGATGTGTCTTCCAAGTTTTTCCATACATCTGACGAAAATTTGATTGATTCTATTTTTGGAAATGTGTTACCATTATAGCTTGCCATACCATTAACAGTTATTACACAAATAGTTTCTCCTCTTGGCAAGCATAATATACATCTTTCGTCATTGTAGGGGATTACAAAATAGCCCACTTTCTTAAGGTCTTCTATTGCTTTGTAAGCATTGAGAAAAGCATTTTTATGGTACCCTTTTACAAAGTAAACCTGTTTCAAGCCATCTTTTTCCCCTAGAACCCCAACATATGTAAATTTTTCCTTATTATTCACAGTAAATGCAGTCACATGATACACCCCACTTGGTTCAAAATTCTTCCAATGTGAATAAAAATATGGTTCAAGCTGCTCTCTCAAATCTTTGATTTCATTCTCATACTCTACTAGCTGTTTATGCTGTTTCTTTATGGACTCTGTAGCTTCTAAAAACTCAACTTTTCTACATTTTAGATTGAGTTCGTCCAGCTCTAGCTTACGCTTCCTAGCAGATAGCACTGTGATTGGAGACAAGGGATCTATTTCTCTAGCAGGGTAGGGAGCAAGCTTAGAGTTTATGTTTGCTCTTTTTCATAAGACTTGTGGTATTAGATTACTAGTTTCCACAAGACCTAGCTCATCTAGGTTAACCCCTTTGGTAATGGTAGAGAAAGTGGTGGTTGAATTGGAGAAATATGTCTCACCACTCTTAATATAACACTTTTGTGTGAAACTAATGTTATCCCTGTTGTCTGTATCCTCGCGAATTTCCACATAATTAATGGGTAGTAAATTAAAGCTAAATGCAGAAATGACATAGGATATTATTTTATTTCGATGTTGTGGATTGGTGGGCAGCTTTACTTGTACTCCAGTCAATTTCTTGGTGTTGCTATTCCCCCAGTAAACATATTGTAGAAGATTGTTATAAACCAAGCAACAGCTATTCTTTAAACTATCTGCCAGTTTGGACCACATCTTAGCCAAGGATACAGAATATATTGGAGCATTTTCAAAATAATCTTTACTGTCATTTAAGAGTGACAAGCTATCTCGAATAGGATCGAATTTCTTAGAGTTGGAGCTATTTTTTATGCTATAGTTATAAATTGTTGCTTCCAAACGTGTAATGCCATGCATTCTAGCTAAATCAGAAGTAAAGGTTTCCCGTAATCTTGTATCTGGACAGGCAATAAAGTCTACAATATGGTTACCCAGCTGCTTATTTACACCAGGGCTTGTCATTTGACAAATAAACTTATTATAAATTTTCACTCTTACATTATTATTAACCCATGTCAAGCAATCAATCCCAACAGTTTTATCATTATCTACAATCACATTATAGTCTTCTTTATACTCTCCTTGGAAGCAAAAACAATGATTTGTAGTTAAAAAGTCACACATCCCAGTCTTGTTGAATATTCCAGCAAAGTCCTGTGTTATGTCCAAGTCTAGAAGATAGAAATGTTCCTTCCTAAGCTGCTCCAATAACTTTGGTAACTCCTCCATTAATGTGGCAATGGGAACATCAGCAAGCTCCACTTTGTAGGGTATCCCCACTAGGTTCTGGTACTTCTGTTTCACTTCTTTATAGTTGTCTTCATCAAGCACTTACAGAATTTTTTTGGACATATCACTTCCACTGTCCAATAAGTATGGTAACTTTTCTTTAACTCCATGTTTAGCTGACACCATTTTGGAGAATTTTCCTCTCAAGTATAAATTGAATGCTCCACATATTTCTTTTTTTAGAATAAACCGTCTCTTATCCATTTCCTCACAGTCCTCCAAAGCACAAATTTTCACAAGCATTATATTGTCACAAAAGGTCTCTGTAATAGGCACAAGATTTGAATCAGCCTGCACCAACAGTTCTTCTCCAGCAGTATAATCAATTTGTCCAATATCTGTAACAAGGTTGTCATTGCACAGGTTTTCTGTTAGAAGCCACAAACCGAACCTCTCACTGGTAGGCTTCACTTTATTCCCACAGAGCATGGGGACATTAAATACCTTGGATGTATCCATGTTCACTGCTTCGTTGTCTTAATCAAACTGAATGAATGCAAGTTATTGTGTGGTATTTATAGGTGCTGGCCTGGTGGGCGGGGCCAGTGATGGAAGTAGAAGTGGGGATATCTCTCTCTCTCTCTCTCTCTCTCTCTCTCTCTCTCTCTTTCTCTCTACCCTCTCTTTTTCGTTGAAACAGCCTTCGTTGAAGTAAAGTAAGATGATTTTTTACCTATATGAATAATTGATGATGTTGGCCAAGCTTAAATAATTAATTAGGTCAGACAGCCTCAAAAAATCAATAGTTTGAATAATTGATGATGTTGGCCATGCTTGAATAATTAATGAGGTCAAACAGCTCAAAAAATCAATAACATGAATAATTGATGAGCCCCCTCCCTTCCCCTCGCCTGCACCCCTCTCCCCCTCCCACCCCCCTCGCAAAAAATCAATGGGATTCTTGCCAGGGTCCTCCAAATGTACCTACTTAAATTGATTCTGTAATGATGGAAGACCCTGCCAGGTCCTTAATAAAGTTACTGGCACCTAACATTGTGAACTTTGAGGCGAAGCTGGCGAAGGCAGGAAAACCCAATTACATACCAGATAAACAGTTTCATTTCTTTATCAATCCCAAGCTAAAGCATTGTTAAGATTGACGATTCCACACTAATATTTATGACTCAGTCATACGAAGATGATTACAGATGAATTTATCTCCATGAGTGACTATTCTAATTATTATGTGAAGTGAGCTCAATTGGATAAATTAATCTATAATAATCTTCATATGACTAAAAAAATTAATATTAGTGTGGAATCATCAGTTTTAATGATGATTTAGCTTAGGATTGATGAATAAATTAAACTGGTTATCTGGTAATTGGGGTTTTCCTGCCTTAGCCTCAACGTTCCCCAATATTTGTTGTCAATAACTTTATCAAGGACCTGTCAGTGCCTTGTTATCTTCCAATATTACAGAATTGTCTACAAATAGCAATATTTGCATACGGTAAGTATTCCTGAGCTTGGTCAATAATTTTTTTTTTTTTTACTTTGTAAAATTCTTACAGAACGATATTTTTTCTAGTTTTGTATTCAAAAGAAAAAATGCAATCATCATGATATAAATTAAGATTAATAGATTTTTTTTGAATTCCTGTTCAATAATTTATGGAAATTGGGAATAAGGTAATGCTTGGCTAATCAACTCTGCCATAATGATTTTGAGCATTAGCATTAAATGAGATTACATAATTAATCAGTCCCAAGGCCTTTTGTAACGTAGGCCACGGTCAGGCTCGCACTGTAAAAAAAAGGTAATCAATGAGGTAAGCAATCTCCAAATGTAACAAATTCTTTAATAAGGTGAACCAGCTGTGCAATATTACGATTTTCGCTAACACAACAATATAAAGACATGCTATAGTGATGATCTGTTTTTCATCAAAACTACTTTCATGCTCAACACCCAAACTCCAAAATTAATACGGCCCTCACTTGGACTATGAGGAACCAGTGGCGTACCGAGGTTTCAAGCGCCCTGGAGCGGAAGTGTCTTACGATTCCCCCCCCCCCCACAAAAAAAAAATCAGTCTCACTCTCAACCACCCGATTGGGCTGATATTAATATAGTGGTCATTTAATGAATCAGCGGTTTTTCCCGCCTTTAACTACGCCGTATTTGTCAGAGACGCGAATCTCCGATGAATGATTTTTCGCCAGGCCAGATTCTGCTTTTATCAATTTCCAAACAGCTTGTTTTGGATTTTTTCACTTTTCTATTAATTTATTTGCAGTTATTTTTTTTAGCATTTTGCAAGTCATTCGTATAAGAATTTTCTTATATTTTGGAAATAGGATTCAAGCGTGAAGTATTTCAGTCCTGTTCTTGTTAATATAAAAACCATTGAACTTCTTGTGGATTTATTTTTCCAGAATAAATTCGAATCTTCATTCAATTACTTGAAATTGTTATACCTTTTGTCACCCAATTTTAATCGTTTTGGCTTTGCTACTTTCGACTATTTGCTTCTTTTGACTCGATCGTTTTGCATTCTGTCTGTTTGTAACGCATTTATGGCTAAATAACCCGTGAACCGATTTCTTTTAAATTTGACATGAATGTTCCTTTTAGTAATGCGCAGCGATGTATACATACGATTTTTTAAAATTGTGTTGCATTTCACCCCTTTGGCCTTCATTATATTAATACATTTGTTGTAAGTAAAAGGCAATTTTCTCTCAAGAACGGTGCGCCCCTCAGAGCCTTGCGCCCTGGAGCGACTGCTCCACTCGCTCCATTATCGGTACGCCACTGTGAGGAACCTATATATTCCTATATACCAAGTTTCAAGAGTAGCTTATGTATTGCACATTTGGAATAAGCAAGTTAAATTATTTGAATGACTTGAATAGCATTTTATTTATTGAACAGATGGCAGTGTCGATGTCTCCGGGCGGGGGTGGAGGCTGCTACGCAGCAAGCACGGGTCCTCAGTATGGTGGGTGTGGTGCTGACCAGGTGCCCATGGCCCCCCTGTCAGCCAGTGGCCCCCCGGTGCCCCAAGCACCATACCAGTTCCCCAGCATGTCTGTCAATGTCAGCATGAACATGACCATGCATGGCTACCCGCCATGTCCCGTATCCTCTGTACACGACCAAATTCCTCAGGTAAGCAAGATGTTACAGCTACGATTCGTATTGTACCATTTAATTGACTTATTACAATATTTAATCAATTAGTACAAAGTACTGTAAACTATACGTAGCATTTGTATATTTTATAAAACCTTGTACAATTCTATTTATTACAATATATCATAATTTTTACCCAACTTCTTTGAAGATTACAGTGAAATAAAAGTTTTTAATTCAACAATATTTCCATCTTCCTCTTCAGAACTGTCTTAAAATTTCGAGATCAAGTATTTATAAGGCCGAGTGGCTGAGGAATGCAAGTGTAGAGCGGAGGAATACAAGAAACAAGAAGCTCAACCAGAAGGACGAGGTTCAAAGGCAGACAAGGGCTAGTGGTTGCAGGAGTAAAGTATACGAACAGGTACAAAGATAAAGCAGACTGGCAAAAATATAGATGAACATGATGGAAAATATCTGGGAGGTATTGAGAGAGTTAAATGAATATTCCGCTCTGAGGTATGAAAAATCTGAAGAAGATCGACTTATTATGCACAAAATTACCTGACACTGAAAAGTAGAAGGTATCACCAGCGATCACATAAGACCATTGGTGTTATGTGATCGCTGCAGTGGCGTAACGTTTTCCAATTGGGCCCCCCCGCAACCGATTTTCCGGGCCCCTCTCCTCAAAATCGTATAAATATCCCCCCTCTCCCTTGTCTCCCCTCCCATAAGAACTTGCATGATTTTTTTGGGCAGTTATAATTATGTAAGAGCAAAACACCTTTTTATCTATTAAATTAAAAAATTCAATCATGTTTCAAGGGGGGCTAGTCTAATGAATTTGGCTGTAGCCTACGGGCTCCTAAAAGATGAAAATAGTTGAGTGTTGATTATAATTATCTAATATTAAAACTGACACTGCATTTCACTTTTATATATTGTTTTACTCACTTATATTGGAGATGCTTGAGGGATGCATTTCACTTCTGAAAAAAAGCTTCGTCAGCCTTTGTCACTTTTCAGAAGTGAAATTCATCCCTCAAGCATCTCCAATATAAGTGAGTGACACAATACAGTATATTCAAATTCAAATAATTTTTATTCCAAAAAAAACATGATAAATTACATAATTTTACACAAAATACCATACAAGGAATTCCTCCACAAAGACCAATCGTCTGCGTGTGGGGGAGAGTTCCATATAAAAGTGAAATACAGTGTCAGTTTTAAAATTATATTGTATTTCGTCATGGAAAACATCACAGATAAATAGTTAATCTTGAAACCTAGAAACCTTGAAATCGATGTCTTCCATAGGATCCACATTCACATCCTCCTTGTTAGCCCCTTCGCTCCTTTTCCCAGAAAATGTGTTCTCTCAGAATTCGCCTCATTTGCAGACACGGACACAGGTTAACATTTGAAAAAAGGGCATTTTATCTAAATTACCGTGAAATTACTAAGTCAGTAAAAGATAAAAAATTTAAGAAATTTATTCTCAAGAGGCAGAAGAGAGAAAACGTAGACTACTTATACAGTACTTGATCCTATTATAAGAAAAAAATTCAACTGTGTTAGGAAAACTGAAGCAATTGAACCAAAACTATTATTTATATACTTATTCTGTACAATAATCACGTAATTTATCCGATATATCAAGGGCATAAATATTCCTTCTGAACATTGTTTAAAAATGTACTAGTCGATAAAAAATAGAAATAACTAAAATATGACTGTACAACATCACAATACCATAAACGCAGCATGTTGAAAAATAGAATTGCAATGAAAAAAAATGGCACTCCAAATAATAAACTCACGATCACGAACTCAATTAATATAATACGGTTTACTCTAGGCCAATTTATCGGACACGTGTAGGCCTACATGCATCTAACTGATCTAACTGGACGATTCAAAAGAGACTGAATTCAAAATACAGTATAAAGAAAAATATTGACTTTATTTGTACACAACCCCCCACTTTCCATTACATCATAATAAATGCTAATATACATTGAGGAATTCGATGGGAAAATAATATTAATTTCCTCTAATATTTGCACTTTGGAGACATGATTTGTAACAGTCTAGATAAGTTTGTTTGAAGAGTGTTTTGTCCTCGGTATGTCTCCATTTCCATTTCCTGAAGTCACAACATCCTGCTTCTGAATTCCTTCACTAAAGCTACTTGCGAATTGATAAAGTAAACAATAAACATTGACCTGACAATAATTAGCCAATTCATTCTTCTTCCTTCAGTAATTCAGTTTTATTTCTTTTGAAAAAAAAAATATATAAATCAGTCAGAGCACGGGCCATTTCTTGAAAAAATATATTTTCATTCCGGGCCCCCTTATAGCCCGGGCCCCCCCGCGCCGCGGGGTCTGCGGGGGTGTACGTTACGCCACTCACTGGATCGCTGGGTATCACTAAAGAAAAAGAAGAATATATTTTTGAAAGAGTCGCTAGCAGACATACCCCCGGTTGCACAAACGTCTTATCATATTGTATCATTATCCATGCGGCAACAACAAAAATTACGAATATATATGTGTATACGTATAACCATTCGTATGTGATCTTTATATTGTGGATGAAGGTACCTATATCAGATGAGCTACAAAATGCATGGTACGCATAATATAATTTGATTTACGACAATATGACTTGAATTACTCGTATATGTAAATGTGAGGTAAAAGGGGTGCCCATCCCCCCTAATCCTCATGACGCACCCCCCTAAATTCAGCACCAGCCCCCCCCCCTAAATTCAGCACCAGCCCCCCCCCCCTAAATTCAGCACCAGCCCCCCACCACCATAAGTTAGGCAACCCCAAGCCTCATGACGCACCCCCTAAATTTAGCACCATCCCATAAATTAGGCCCCCCAAAAAATGCGAAAAAATAAGCCCCCATATTCTTTCTAAAGCTAAAACAGGATTTATAATAGCTATTGAAAAAATTCAAACCCGTCGATAATATACAAAATGTATGTATATTTCTTGAGATTCTTTACATAACATAAGTAACATTTTTTTGTAAATTTAAAAAAGAAATATCCTGGATTTCTTGTTCCATGACGAACTGCGTTGTTAATATTAACTTTTCAAGTGAATTCAACGACTTGCAGTCAAATTTTTATTGAGAGTAAGTAGTACTTTTACTTACTCTGTAGGCCGAACGGTTTAGAGCTGTTAAAACCCATCTTCAAGGCATCCTAAATATCAATGTTGGTTTGTTGGTTAGAAGAACTGTGGTTTCTGTATAATGTGGTCAAAAAGTTTGTGTGATTTAAATTTAACTGTTCGTTGAGGATGTTTTGTTTATTGTGTGTGGTGTGTTTGTAAATTTCAAATTGTTCCAAGGTGTTGAGTTCGTGTCCTTTAGATTTTTTATATAGAATGTGTAAGTTTTTAGTGATGTCAGTAAAAGTGCGTCCAGTTTGAATGATATGATCTGCAAAAGTCGATTCTGTTTTTGTATGTAAAGCTTGTAAATGTTCCTTGTAGCGTTGTTTACACACAATAAACAAAACATCCTCAACGAACAGTTAAATTTTAAATCACACAAACATTTTGACCACATCATACAGAGACCACAGTTCTTCTAACCAACAAACCAACATCGATATTTAGGATGCCTTGAAGATGGGTTTTAACAACTCGAAAGCGTTCGGCCTACAGAGTAAGTATAAATACTACTTAATCTCAATAAAAATTTGACTGCAAGTCGTTGAATTCGCTTGAAAAGTTAAAAGGAATATCAATGAAATGAATATATGAACTTCTGCTCAATAAACTTAATTGCAAAATAGCTAAATAAGAATGTGAACTTAAATTGTTTTTAAACAATCAAATATTATTACAAATACACAATGCTTCAATAAAAATGAAATACCTATAAGTCTAAGTTCGGTGTACCAATTACGTTCAGGTTAAATAATTCTACAAAGTTGTTCATTTAAAGGAAGTGAAAACAATGAGTTGATAACTTCATTCGTAAAACACAAAAATTCAAAATACCAAGTCATTTATGCTAATATTTATTGGACAGTAGTTAAACAACAGGTTATTTACTTAGTGTAGTATCTTGGGAGAATTTATGTATGGAGGAAGTACGGTACATAAAAGGCACACATTTCATGTATAGTTATTTACAACACACAATCGAAAGAAGCGTCTTTCAAAAACAAAATAAAAACATAGTTATGAAAAATTACATAATTTTTAGTATTTACTTAGTAAATTTTGCTATAGCTGTTCTTACTTATTAGTAAGTAGTTATCGTGAAATACACGAAAAACATCAACAGTTTGTAGTCAAGCATTTTAAATTTGTAGGCTGTGACCATCTACAAGTTAGCTAGGCTGCCTAGCCTAGGCACCTTCTAAGCTTGTTAAATCTATTTCTTTAAACCCTACATAGCAGTTTTTTTCTTTAGGATGAGGAAACAGAAAACCATTCAATTATTTCTTTAGAAATAGACGAATCTTTTTCTGCAGCTAGAACCATTAGATTGGACAACCATGAGTCTCCCATAGCTGATCTGAGTCTGTTTTTGATCATTTTAACTCGACTCATTGCTCTTTCCGCTGATCAACTAGTAACTGCTAAGGAGAATAAAGTTGTATAAACCACTTTCAGAGCACTCACTTAGCGTCTCGCTAAGCTTGAATAATAACTTCCTGCACAAATACTAAACATACCTATTTTAGCTAATTCATATTCAATAGTACCGAGTGATTCAAAAATAATGAACCGATTCCATGTATCGATATGAATAAGTAGCAAAACATGGATAAAAATAAGTGAGTGGCCCTCTGAAAGAACATGTTTCTAAGTTTCAGTTGGTTGCTGCTAGAACGTGCTAGACATATTGGTCTTCCAGTTGTTTGTTGTTTGTCAAAATGGCGACACCGCAACAGAAGTCATTCTGTGTATTAGAGTTTTTAGTGATGAATCAACTTTTCATTTGAATGAGAAAGTGAACAGGCACAATGTATGAATTTGGGGAACCGAAAACTCTCATGAAATAGTTCAGCTTCAAAGAAACTCCCCTAAAGTAAACGTTTTCTGTGCGGTATCCAGTGACAAGGTTTGTGGCCCATTTTTCTTTGAGGAGAACACTGTTACAGTGCCACTGAGGATAAACCTATGAGCATATGCTACGAAAGTGGTTATTCCCTTTACTGGAAGCCAATTCGAATTAATTTATTTTTCAGCAAGATGGGGCGGGGCACCTCTCCACTGGAATCGATCACTTTGAGCTTTTTTGAAAGAAAAACTCCCTCAGTGATGGATTGGAAGGATAATAATGGACCAAAACAACGCTTTTTGTGCTTGGCCTCCTAGATCACAGACCTCACAGTGTGTGATTTTTTTTTATTGGGGTTTTTAAAGGATAAACTCTTTGCTCTGCCATTACTTACTGATCTGAATAATCTTAGAGATCGAACAAAAACTGTGATTAATTTAGTTGATTGCAACATGCTGCAATGTGTTTGGGAAGAGTTCACATATCGTATTGATATTGTCCGTGCTGCAAGGGGCGGCCATATTGAATAATTGTAACATGTAAAGTAAAGCTTGACTGTGAGTACAATACTTGAACATTAGTAAAAATGTTTTGCTATTTTTCCATAATAAAATATTTAATCACAGAATCGGTTCATTCTTTTTGAATCACTCGGTATAATAATAGTTATAAATCTATTGTCATTAATTGACATTCTGTCTGGTAACTTCGAAATATATTTTTGAATGTCGTCACATTAAACATGGTTTAAATCAACTTTACCCCCCCCCCCCACAAAAACGGTTTTTGGACCCCCCCCCAAGAATTTTGATGACGCAGTCTGCATCATAGCCCCCCCCCCCCCCTGTGGGCACCCCTGGTAAATGACCCACCATGGTGATTGGTCACGCGGTGGGCGTGGTGTTCATGTGATCGTGATTTTCAGTCATGACCGCTCAAGACTGCGCTTGGATGGGAGACCGTGCTTCAATGACTTGATGTTATAGGCTTTATTATCACTTACCCGGTGGTTCGAAACCCACCTAAAATAGTAGGCCCACCATGTTTCCCATAACATGGCTTAAAAGGCGAGGCGGAACTACCCGTAACGTTCTCCCCACCATTAAAAGCCATATGCCCTATAATTATTATTATATAAATAAACTAGGGAGCCCCTCGGGCTAGAGAACTCGCTCGCGAACTATTAATTTTGAACTTGGCAACTTATTTTTATAGCTTAGGCTATCCTAAGAGAAGATGTTAACAAAAAAGTGGAATGAATATATATATATTATATATATCTCAGCCCGTACATTGAGAGCTAATCGGTGAGTCAATTCCTTGATCCTCCTCAATAACACAATTTTTACCAAAACTAGTAACCTAGCTGGACTGTTCATTTTACATTCCCATAGCAATAGCAACACATGCTACAGGATTAAGACAACTTTACAAACGTTCCTTCAACTCTTCCATAAATACCATCTTGACAAATATCATACCAAACCACTTGTTGTGAACGTGCTCTCATCCGATCTACCTTTATTGGGAAGAAGTGATTCAACAGAATTTAATCATTTTGGAAAAACATCTGATTACAATAATATTTTGAAATCAAATTTATACTCTTTCAGCTCTTGTCTAATTCTAGTGGGTTTGTGACAGTTTTTTACAATTTTCAAGCATTTGCAATTCATCAATTTGAAACATTTTAAGCTTAAGAAATGAGAAAATTTTCGTGTAAAAATTTTATTGTCACCCTGAAAACAAATCGCTTTGAAATTTCAGTGAGATTTCGGAAAATCCACTTTTTTGTACTTTGACCCCCAAAACAACACCTTAAATAATTGAGATAACTCGAAAACAAAGGTCCCATTTCAAAAACGTCACTGAACATTTTTTGTCAGAAATTTAATGAAGAATCTCTGGTAACTGGCTTTTACACCTTATATGGGACACTCTGTATATTTGACATATGATAAAAAAAATGTTCGTTTCCAGAGCAGAATTGCAGGCTGGGCATATCTTACCCGGGTTAATATGTGCTTTTTTATAATTGAAATACAAATGGGTGTCTGTTGTTGTCGGAATTCTGAGCTGTGTTAAGCAACGCATTTTACTTATTGAAATAGGAAAAACTAACTGCTCAGACATTTCCAAATTGGGAATAATAATGTTTACAACTACGAGTGTTCAATGCCTATCCAAATCTTTGAGAAGCGCGAAGTACCTATTCAAAACTTCGAAAAATATTAGACAAGTATACCTTGTCAACGCCATTTGAACCCCATAAGCTGCTCAAGTCCATTTCACCAAGCTGCCTCCTGATACAATGCACCCAATTATTATCTCTATCAAACTTAGCTTGACACAGTACCCGATAGCATATATACGGCAATCTTGATTCACTCATACTTAAGATTTTTAATAGCCACTGTAACTGCTTTATGAAAAGTTGTAGCTTTAAACTGGAACGATTCGTCTCTATTCTAACCGCCTAGTTTTGCGAAGATTGGTTCAATAAAAGAGTTCGTTTTAAAAAGAACGACTGAATTCTTTAAACAGCTTCCTCGCAACCGAGCGCCCAAACTTCAGCACGATACAATGCAGGAGGCAAAGAGTTTGATTTTCCCTACCCGGTCATCTGATTTTAACCTTTTACAGAACCGCCATAGTAGCACTTGTTTCAGCTTTAGCTTTATTAATTGAATTTTTACACATTGTTGTAAATTTGCCGGATGACTGGAAAGTGACTCCCAAATAATTATACTCTCTTAAAATTTCAATTTCATATCTATTGATATGAGTTTGATTTTCCCTACCCGGTCATCTGATTTTAACCTTTTACAGAACCGCCATAGTAGCACTTGTTTCAGCTTTAGCTTTATTAATTGAATTTTTACACATTGTTGTAAATTTGCCGGATGACTGGAAAGTGACTCCCAAATAATTATACTCTCTTAAAATTTCAATTTCATATCTATTGATGATGAAAGGTCTAAGTGTTCTTGATCTACCCCTGTGAAATGGCAACACCTTTTTTAGAACAAACTCTCAGCCCCAATTCCTCACTGTATTCAAACAAGCATTTCGATTTCTTCCTTACATCCGGTACACTATCAGCTAAAATAATTTTATGGTATTTCATACGAGAAATCCAAATTTGCTATCAATTTTCATCAAAAGCGACTTTTTCCCATAACAATAGCACGTCAAAGATCATGATTTTTAGCAAAACGTACTATTTCCATCGTCATTTTCCAAACGATTCTATACGTAACTAATTCCATTGAAAATACAAGGCATCAAAACTGACTTTTTCTATAGTGTTCTGCTAGTATTAGCTGATGGTATAATTCCAAAACAGACTATTTCTAATAACGATCTAACCTCTCCTACAGTAACCTAAGTGGTTGGTGATAATATTACCATGTTGATAGTTTATTGTTGGAGAGTCATTAAAGGTACAGGTTTTTTGATCTTCTAAGAAATGGACTTTTTTGAGATAGTAATTTTTCGGAATGAAACCCTTGATATTGTTTCCCTTATTTTCTTTCTGTAAAAGTGAACGTGCTATCACTGATCACTGATCGTGATATCACTGATCGTAGTCACTGATCCTAGCAAAGACTGTTTTAGTATTTTCTGCAAACTTGAAATATCAATTTTGTATTTTCATTTTTCAATATTCAAATTAGTCATAAATAGTAGGCCCACATCTCAATAATTTTATAATATAGGATCTTGTTTGATATTCATTTGTTTTCATTGCAAACTCAACACCAAACCCTTTACTTCTGAGATAATAAAATATGCACAATGTATGCATATCCAGCTTGTGATCATAAAGCTATACTTGCCATCAGATGGAGTATTTAAAAAAATAGAAAAAAAATTTGGAGGTAAGAAGAAAAACGCGAATTCCTGAGTATCCAGTATCATATGATAATGAGGAAATATAATAATGCTACAGTCAAGATATGTACAATAGTACAGATGATCAATGTAATGTATGGATTGTGCATAATATAATCTCAGTTCAAGTGCGACAAAACCGACTACTTCCAGGAAATAGTCAATTATGTAGAAACAAAAAAGCTTTTAATGAAAAAAAAGCATATTCAAAATGTAAATTACTTGTCTGAATGTGATAGGGTTGTTCAGAATTGTATCTGCATTAGGGAAGTGATAGCCGCGAGCCATAGCAGGTATCTGTTCAATCAGATAGATAAGTTGCGTTCTCGTAGGTCCTGTTTGTAACGGTGACCGATTAGATTGGCCAGCAAAAAAGACACTGTTCTCTGCTGAAAATTACTTCCCGGTGGTTCGGAACCCACCTAAAACTGTAGGTCCAACTCATAAATCACAATCATCCAACTCATTACCCACGCACAGGTCTCAGACCTATGTGGGCTTCATCCTCAAATAAAAAAAAAAAAAAAATTATTATGAGCAAGAAGAATAACAAATATATGGATACATGACCAAGTTACAGGTTTTTTGCTCTCCTGAGAAATTGACTTTTTGGAGATAGTCATTTTTGGAATGAAACCCTTCATAATAGGAGTGGGCTAGTCGGGTCCCTCTGAAGTACGCCCTTAGCGATTTTTACTGGCTCTAAAAAAGTACCGGTGCCCAGCCTTAACAGTCACCGTTGCTCTAGAGTAGATATTTTTCAGAACTCGTAGGAACTTGCCGCTTAGCCCAATTCTACTTAATCTTGTGACCACAATCTACAATGGGGAATAGAGTCAAAAGCGGCCTCAAAATCCACAAAAATTCTAAACATGGGTCTCTGTTTTAATTCCAGATAATAATATATAATGACATTTTAGTGTAAATATATTATCTATACAGCTACAATTTTTGCGAAATCCTGACTGGCTTTCGTCAAGGATGTGGAAATCCTCTAACCAAATTATGAAAATTAGTTTTCTTTCAAGTACTAATTAAAATATCAGTTTCTAGACTTGCTGAATATGTTTTACTTACAATTATTTGTTACGTCTCATAGAACTTCACTTCAGTGCCATGGAGTGCAGTACACAAATTCATAATAAGTTATTTTGATTTATTTCTCAAAGAAATTATGCAATTGTTGCAGTGAATTTATGAAATGTTGCAATTTTTCAATAGTTATTGTACACAATAATTACCGTATTTGAAGTGATTTTATGTAATATGAAGAAAATTGTTCTGCTCATCAAAAAATGTGTCATCAAAAATTTTAATTGATGTAAAAACTCTTTCTTGCAAAAAATTAATAATTATAAATAATAAAAAAAACAAGAAACTCTTGTTATCACAAATAATTTAAAAATTATTGCCTAATAAGGGAAAGCCCTACATTAGGCGAAATTGATATAATTATTACAAAATTCAACTATCTACAAAACAGAATGTACTCTAATAATAAAAAAAGGCATAAAAAATAATTCTGCATTATTATGGTTTTTTTTTAATTTTAGTCTATATATGCATGGTACTTACTATGTAGATTAGGATTTTGATTGGAAACAAGATATACATTTATATCAAAATTGTTCGTTGTTAAGGTGCAGTGGACACCAGCAGCAGCAGCCAATTTGTCGCCGGTGTACCAGAGTCCGCAATACGCAGGCGCCACCTATTCGTTCACGGCCGATTTTCGGCCGCCACCAGCGCCGCCGCCAGAACCAGTCACCGCCGCCACCGCCTTCGCCTCCTGCTTCAAGCCGCCGCCACCACAGCACCATCAAACTACCCCCACCAAGCCACTACACCACCACCACCACCTGCCACCTTCACACCACCACCAGCAAAGCAGCAAACGCACCAAGCTGCTGGAATCGCCAGGAGTGGAGGAGCAGGTGGGGGATGCGGCGCGACCCAACCAGTGTCGCATATGTGGAAAGACGTACGCACGGCCCAGCACACTCAAGACCCACCTGCGCACGCACTCCGGCGAAAAGCCCTACCGCTGCGACGACTGCAACAAGTCCTTCAGCCAAGCTGCCAACCTCACCGCCCACGTCAGGTACCTCACGTCAGTAGCCAACTCACACACCTCAATAAGCAGCCCCTAAATCATTATTATAATAGGAACTTGTTGTCAAAATTTATCAATTAGAGAGAATGCATAGACGTTCTATTTATGCAGGTCTAGTCATAGAAAACTTTGGAAGAATGAAGATTTTTTATTTCATGTACAGTAATAGCTGTCATTTTTCAGTAAAATACCTCAAATGTCACGACTATTGGTGATCCGACAGACATCGGAAATGAATTTCTTGCTCTCTTTCTAGCATATAAGCAGTGCAGTTTCTGTTTCTAAAATCTGGAAGATTGTCTGGCAGGGGAGAATTGAATTTATTTACATTCCAAACATTTGTTACAACAAAATGAGAATGAGTCAGTACATGCAGGTCATATCATACAGTCAAATCACAAGAACATCAAAATATTAAAAAAACACTAATCATAACAACATCAAAATGTGATAATAATTATTTTAAATTATTCAAAAATCATACAAAAATGTTCATTGAATTGACATCAAAAACCTAAGAAAAGAAAAAACACAAAGAATTTCACCTATTAAGAAATTCGCTCAAACAGTAAAAAGCCTTCTCCACCAACCAATTTTTCAAATTAATTCTAAATTGCCTTTAATTTGCTACTTTAAAATTTTGAGGTAGCAATTTATAAATTTTGGGACCAAAATATTGGGGGGACTTTTCAAATAGTGTTGTTCTGTGAGCAACCACTGATATCCTAGTTGAATTACAAGTGTTGTAAGAGTGTGATGCATTACAGCATTTAAATGTGTCTAGATTCTTATGAGTATGAGAGCACACTTCCAAAATATATATTGATGGCACCATTAGTAACTTTCCAGAACAGAAAAGTTCCCAACATGTATATCTAGGAGGCTTACCATAAATAGCTCTTACAGCCTTTTTTGTGTTTTGAACACCCTCTCTGCTGAACTAGATGCACCCCAGACAAGTATTCCATATCTAAGATATGAAAAAAAATAACCATAATAAATGGTCATGAGCGACTTCATACTCACCATTCCTCAAAGCACCCTCAAAGAGAAGCATGCAGAATTCAGTTTTGAGCACAATTTTTCAGCATGTGCTGACCATTGCAGGTGCCTGTCAATCAGTAATCCCAAAAACTCAACATGAGGACTATGAAAATTGATTGAGCCATCTGTTGCCTCAGATATTGAGTCATTAGCCTGACTATGTGCAGATTTGAAAGATATTACTTTGGTTTTGTTTGTGTTCATTGACAGACCATTAGCTTCAAACCAAGCTTTTATATAATCTAACTCTTGAGGTATCTGACTGGTCATAGAATTGAAATTAATATCATATATTATCAACAATGTATCATCAGCATATTGAATTAATGGTCTTTGAGTGCATGATGATAGATCATTAACATATAATGTGAAAAGGGTAGGCCCACGAATTGATCCTTGAGGTACTCCAGCATTGATTGTGGCCCATTCAGATCTGAAGACATTTTGATGAACAGAAATTTGTGTGGCCTGTCTTCTATTCACCAAGTATGACCTCAACCATGCCAACTCTCTACCCCAGAAGCCATACTTTTCTAATTTACTGAGGAGTATACCATGATTGACACAGTCAAACACTTTAGATAAGTCACACAGCAAGCCACAGACACGATTTGAGAGGAGTGCATGATGGAAGATACAATATTAACAAAATTGGCCATGGCAGACTCAGTACTTAATCCTCTTGTAAAACCAAACTGGGTCTTAGCAATAATGTTATTGCTATGGAGAAAATTAAGAACTTGTTCATTTGCAGCCTTTTCAAATAGTTTTGAAATTTTTTTTTTTTTTTGTAAAAATGAGGTGAGAATTTTTTTTTTTAAATGAGGTAAGAATTGCTATCGGTCTGTAATTACTAAAATTATCTTTGTCATTATTTTTGTATACAGGCTTCACCAAAGCATATTTCATTTTGTTGGGGAATACACCTAGAGTGAAAGATTGGTTAAGAATCTTGGATAAAGGTTCTGATAAAATGTCAGCCACAAACCTGAAAACCTTCACTGGAACTTCATCCCAACCAGAAGAGTTCTTATTTTTCAGAGACCTGATCAAATTTCTACTTGAACTGGTGTCAACAAATTAAATTTAAACTCTGCCTCCTGGCTAATTATCAGGTTACCCACTGCCACCAATGGATTGCAAGTGCCACTGAAACGTTTGGGAACATCCATAAAGTGTTTATTAAAATCATCAGTCAGCCTATTGACAATGGAATTTTCTTTCCCCGGGAAACTGCTTTCAATGAATCTGTTTCAGAGTCTCTGTTTTTGAGTTTTGCTTACCCAGCTCAATCTTTACTAAATCCCAAGTTGCTTTGATTTTTCAATAAATTGATCATAGAATTTCTTTTTTGCTAATTTCACTGTCTGCTTGAAAATTTTATTGTATCTCTTATAACAATTTCTAAAACCAATGTCCTCTGATTCCAAGAATAACTTATGGAGTTCTCTTTTTCTTCTACTTGAAACAATGATGCCAGTAGTTATCCACCCCTTTCTGATATGAGTCCTTAATGTAGATGTTTGGAAAACTTCATTAAAAGGATGAAGGAATTGACAAATGAAACTTTCAAAATTCTCATCCACCGATAGGGATTCATCAAAAATCCACTTAATTCCTTGAATCTTGTTCCTAAATTCCTTTAGCTTATGAGAGGTGAAAGCCCTTAATCTGAAATTAGACACTTTTGATGGGGCATTCGTCTCCTGGATCGGCAGCAGGAGGGTCATATGGTCAGAAATCCCCATATCAAAAACAAGGCCCTTAACTGGGCCTTCAATAATATTTCTGGAGAAAATGTTATCAATACAAGAAGATGTAGTAGCAGTAACTCTAGTTGGGATCCTCAAATTGGGTCTCAGTCCATAGGACTCAAATATTCCCACATGCTTTCTGGATATTGGTGAATCTGATAGCATATCTATGTTGAAGTCTGCTGCAAATAGTATATTATCATACTTGTTTCCTATAGTTACATGATGGAGCACTGTATCTACTATTTGCAGGAATTCATTTACATTTTCATAACTTGGAACCCTATAGACTGAGATTATGAGCAACCTTGGTTCAATTAACTCTATGCAGGAAGCCTCAAACACTTTCTCTTTCCAGAGAAATTTGAGATCATCTCTTCTTTTGAATTTAATATCATCTCTTATTAGGATAGCAGAGCCACCTCGATCACTCAACTCTCTAGAGAATCAGTCTGCACAGGAATATCCATGAAGAGAACCAAGAAATTCAGTGTTTGAAGTGCGCAACCAATGCTCATTTATACAAAAAAATGGAATCTGCTTATGGTGCTGCAATAGAAATATCTAAAGATCATTTTTATTATTTTGGAAACCTCATAGACCGAGGACTTATCAAGCAGATCATTGCCTGGCTCAGAAGTACACAAAGCTGTTTCCCGGATACTGTTGATAATGTTCAAAACACCATTAGCTAATCTCATCTTCCCTTTAACATTCAAGTGCAAACCATGGACAGTGTGAAATCTCCTCTCAAACAGCCAAGCATCAATGACATGGATAGAGTATATTCTCGCCAGTTCACGGATCATAGAGTTAATTTTCTTTATCCAATAATTCTCACCTGAACATACCCCTTCTTGAATTAACCCTTGAGAAAAAACTCTAATGTCAAGACTAGGGTGTGAGGTAGCCTGCATGGCCAATCACAATCCACCAACCTGTGGTGTAGACCTCGGAAATTACAAACTTCTGTGAGAAAATGAGATGGTCTCAAAATCGTACTGTTAGTAGAAAGGATTTCTGTTGAAATCTACGCTACACACTTGTTTCATTGAGTAATAAAACAGCAAACACGCTCTGCACCTGTGAAGAAAGAAAGCTATTTTAACTAATAACTATAATAATTATTGCACTAAGGTCTGTTCCACAAGAGATTGGCGTGAGGCGCCACCTACTGAGTAATTGTTGTCAAGGTCGGGCCGATTCAGAAGCCAAACTGTCAATATAAATGAAATTATGCAAAAGCGAGAATAGAACAGCCGGCTGCAGATGAGGGATGACTGCGAATCAAAATATTTGCATAATGAAGCTATTATACAACTGAAGTCACTTTTTGATACAGACTCTAGCTCTAGACCAATGATTTTTTTTTAAATTGTCGAGTTCTAAGCTGATATACAAATCAATAGTCAACAAATTAATACTGTATATTTCAGGATATATTAGATTGAGAAAGTTATCCAAAATAAAAATGATTTGTAAATTTGTATTTTCTGCATATTGGTACTTGTAGATCAAAAAATGAATGGAACAATTGTATCCAGCCTTTAAGCTACTCCTGAAATGTAAAGATTTTTAGTTGTAACTTTGTAACCTACTACTTGTGACAGTCATGATACAATCGTAAACAACTATTTCCTATTAATTTGAAAAAATGCTCTGCTGCTCTCGCAACTGTTGGTGTGGTCAATGATATAACACCATTTCATCAACATTGAAACATTCATTTGAAGCAGAATTTTTCTGAGCTATTTCGTTTTTAGTTCTATTAATAATTGTTCAACTATTATTAGTTCAATAATATAACTAATAGTTGATTGCATTTTGTGAATAATTTTCATTTATGATAATGAAATAAATTTGATTTTTTATTCCAGGACTCACTCAGGAGAAAAGCCGTTCAGGTGTCCGATCTGCGCGCGCCGCTTCTCGCAGTCGTCGTCGGTCACGACGCACATGCGCACGCACTCAGGCGAGCGACCCTACAGGTGTCGACTGTGCAAAAAGGCATTCTCCGACTCATCCACGCTCACCAAGCACCTGCGCATACATTCCGGCGAAAAGCCTTATCAGTGCAAACTGTGTCTGTTGCGATTCTCGCAGTCGGGAAATCTGAACCGGCACATGCGGGTGCACGGTGCGGCTGCCGCCGGCTCTGGCCTTGGACTCGGCTTGCTGCCCGCGTGACCCGCAACACCCCGCACGCCCTGCTGGGACCTCTGCTGCTCACGCAACTGTTGGTGTGGCCAATGAGACGACACCATACAGTATAGACGCCAAATCAAAGACATTACATATATTATTGTGAACATTCTTTGGTGCAATTACTATACATGAAATAGACAATTGGACTGACAGATGGTGAGACCAAATAAAGCTAGGCTTGAAAACAGTGAGTAAGAATAAATCAAAGACATTAGATAAATAAAAAATGAAAATTTTTTACAACGTGAGGATACGTTTTTCTTATAAACTTATGAGCTGAGAGATGAGCTCATATATAACATAAGATAGCTGCAAATTTAAAGGCCAACGGCAATCAACATTCTGGCAGATCCACATTTAATTGAACTGAAAGAGGATGTGACTAGGTGAAGCCAGACTATAGTGATCATATAAATAGATCAAACTCTTCAATTTGTCACAGCATTAGACAACTTGTGAAAATGTTGTGACAATTAACTTAACATTTTACAAAGATGAGGGGCAATTATGGTATGGTCCAGTACGACAGGAAATTGTAGGACAAGGATAGAAAATAGTAAGATTCTTTAAAGTGCAAAAGATCAGATGGTTGAGTTAGGTTCAGCAGTTGGCCCTTACAGTGTACTGTATTCTTACAGTGATTTCTCATGTAATAGATGGTTGGATGGGGTCTTGAGTAATGTTAGAAGATGGGTGTGCGAGGTTTGTGAGAGATTGCTGCTGATAGGGATGCTTGGAGGTCGGTTGTTTCGAAGGTCAAGGCTCACCAAGGGCCGTATAGCACCATACAAAAAAAACTTATTTATTCTGTGGCATTTCAACAGTATTGATAAATGTGGAAAAATTTATAGATAGAGATTGATAGATGGTGGGAGTGTGACTACTAGGTGGAGGCAGACGTACTTGCATCTATTCAGCATAGGTAGATCAAAATATTCCATTAGTCAAAAAATTCATAGAAAATTATTAGGCAGACATTATTAGGCAAATGAAAACGTTGGACAATTTAAAGATACTTATAGTTTTTACAGTGCTTTAAGCAGTTACAACCGTGTTGAACAGGGAGGAAATTATAATAGACTAATGACTGTTAACTTCTCTTAGCTGCTGGGCTCTTTCATATGCAACTGATGGAACAATGTTAAGAAGATAAGATTAAGTGAACAATGAAGAAGGAGACTGAGCGCATACATTCAGCATTCATGGATCGATCTCGATGCTTTATAGGCTACTATTGTCAGAGCTCAGAGGTGCCAATAACAACACTTACAGTAGGCTATCCATAGCATCAAAGTTATTAGAAATATGTTTGGTACCTACATACATAATGTTTAATTGAACAGCATAAATGATTGGCTTTCAATTATGTGAGTTACCTACCATTTTTGAAAGTTAAAACCTAACAGTAGGTCTATACAGTACGGTATCCATAAATTTCAATTCCACAAAATTTATGGTACAGAACAGGGTACACATTTTATCAATAATATATTGATTTGTATTTTATGTTTCTTTATTACTACCTCAGAAAATACAAAAAAGTATAAATCAAAAAAATACAAGAGTTAGTGAACAATATTGAATGATTTCTGGTTTGTGAATCTCCTACTGGTACCAAACCCGTGAAATAGGAAACTGGGATTGATGACCAATAACAGTGCGTGTTGTTATGGGCAACAGTGCTCATCTATAAGACCTGCATAGGGCGTGCTATTGATAAAGTAGTGTACCAGGCTTCTTCAATATAATTATGTAAATATAGGACAAACAGCCTGTAGGCTGTTTAAGATTAATCGTTTGTAAATCTTGAAGGAATTAATTCTACAACACAGGTACTGTACTATCGTGTATACTGTACTGTACTAATAATTTATCAAAGATTTATTCAGTATTTGTAGATTATGATTCCTGAACTTGTAAAAAAACGAGCTTAAAACTAATTTTGAATTGGATAGGATACGATAATGATATCAAATAAATAGTTAACAAATTAAGACAAATCAAACCATAGTTTTTATAGTACTGAAATTTATACATTGTGTGCCTATGAGTATTGGATTATGATTGTTTAAAAATTAAGGACTTTTAAGGTTTGTTTGAAAAGTAAGTAATTAACCTTTATAGAATTGCCCCCTTGTAAATATAGAAGATAATCGGCTTTCATTAAATTAATATCATATATCTCATAATATAAGACTATTACTATTTATTGAATAGTAACTTACCTATATACATAAGAATTTTTTTGAAGATTACCGTACTGTATTAGAAAATAACACAATGTTCTTTGCTGTACGGTACCGTATCTAGATGAATTAATTACGTTAATATATCAGAATGATGTTTAATTTTTTGTTAATCCAAAAACTATTGTAAATAATGGATTCTCTTTCAAGTTATTTATGGCTGAAATTTATTGAATTTTCACGTCTACTCTCAGAAGTAACACTATGGTACAAATTGAAAAGTTGATGTTGCAGATCCATATTACTTTGAAAGAAATTAATTTTTTTTAAACATGAACTTGTGTTTTGAACCCATCACTCTACTACTTGCTAATTCCTGCTACAAATTTGAGGCGCCTAAATTCATAAATTATAAATTTACTTGAGCCTTTGAATTTAACGAGCCATAAAACAACGCTTTATTTTAATAAACCTACAGTATACCACGTCTTATTACTCTTTATTGCCATCGACTTCATCATCATCATCATTTAGAAAACTTGAGAACCACAGAGCTGTTTTAAAAAAAATGCATCGCTATAAAATAATATTGATCTAAAATTTTGCACTGTCAGTTTTAATGAGTTTTACAGTACTTGAGTGTATGAAATAGCCTACTCTTATAGTCTTAATACTGTAAGTTGAATCATTTCAATGGAAATGTTTCTGTACATTTCAGAAAGGAACCAAAGAGATGTTGTTACATTATTATTTAGCGGTAGAAAATTAACAGTGATCTACCCATATCTTAATAATAATTATGGCTGGCACGAGGAAAGGCATCCATAATTCGCTTAGCATACCCAATAGGAATTCTATAAAAAAAATAGTGACTAAACTTACAAAAGAAGTGTCTACTGTATGAAGTCCATATTGATGCGAGGCTTTCACAAAGAATTCATTTTCAAGGAATTGATAATAACATTATTATCACTGTGGGAACTGATTAAACGTTCCATTTCCATATTTGTTTAGTAAGGATTATAAATTCACAAACCTTCCAGTACCTTACATTCGTCTTTAGGTGTTTTCTGTCTCGTCTCATTCTCAACAATTTGTTAAATTATATTTTTAATTCCATTTTATTGTCATAGTATAGACACCAACTATGTTCCGCAGCCTACTGAAGACAAAAAAGTGTTATTCATAACTCAACTGACTCCATTCAGATACAGTCTAGTCAATAAAATAATAAATATTAATTTTGTATTTTGTTTCTGTGATAGATTAGATTGTAATAAAAATTGAGAAATAAAATACTGAGTCGCATTATTTATCATTTTCACCATTTTCCCATCACATTGGCAACAACTTGAAACTTGTATAAGTTTTTAATGATAGTTAAATCATTACGAAATGATAAATTTGTTAAGATCTTAGTATCGATGTCCTGAATTAAAACTGAATTCAACGAAGTGCAAATCAATGTCTTCTACCAGACAGAGAATTGTTTTTCAATTTTATTAACTTATAATTATTATCAGTGGGAAAAGGCTAGAACAGATTTAGAATTATATAAGGACCTCAGATACGCATCTGTTTTGTGAGACATGTTTATCGTGCAAGTAAACGCTTGTTTCGCCCGTGCGGCCCTAAATTCTGACTAACGACTTTGGCCGTAGGGATTAATTTTATTATTACATTAACTCTCAACTGGTGATGTGCCTGGCTTGCAACATATCTGGTAACGTTGGGTCTCGTAGACCCATTTTGATTATCTTCATAAAACGTTCACATATCAAATAAGAGGATTTTTTAAAAGTGTATTTGATCATAGACAACCATGGGGAGGCAGCATAACAAATAATGTGATCTATACACATTATAAAATCTTAATAAGTAGTTTTGAAAAGTATTTGTACAAATTTATGATGAAAAAACTCAATAAGTTTGTAAAAAATTCAATATGGTTGCAAAACGTTTTTCTTGTAGTTTCAATTTGATGATCATTAAGATAAAATGTATGAAAATTGTAACAATATATACATAGAAAATATGAGTTCATAAAAAATGTTTGTGCAGGTTTGAACTTTGCTGTTTTTATATAGCCTAATATGGTTTTTTTATTATATGGTTATTATCAATTCCGCATTCAGCACACGAACAGCCAGTTTGAAATTACTACAATCCAAACAATATGATTTCTCATATGCACTGTGATTTCACTTTCCTCTAGTTTTTTTTTTTTTTTTTGCAAGTATTTGCAACTTTAGAGTCGCATCTTGCAACCCTTTCGCCATCGCTCCTTATCGCCCCAGTCACCTTCATATAATCCTCTTCTTTCCATTTCCTGATGGACATTTGTAAACCATATTTTTCTTGGCCTACCCCTTTTCTTATGCTGATGTGGGGCCCATTCAAAAACTCTTGATGGTATTCTATCTCCATTCATGCGGCGTAGGTAGCCATACCATTTCACCTGGTCTCTACCAATGCTACTTATTATAGTTCCTTCCACTTTCATTCTATCTCTTATAATCTCATTCCTGACCTTATCAAATAGTGTCAAACCTGAGCATCTTCTCCAATACATCATTTCTGCTGCAAGTAATTTTGATGCATGTTTTTGGTCCATGACCCACACTTCGAGTACGTGTCACAGAGACAAGTTGTGCTTTTAAACGATAGTAGTGTCATAGGGACAAGGTTTCGTAGAAGCAAGTAGTTCTAAAAGTGGCAGTGTCACAGAAGCAAGTTCTCATAGAGACAAGGTGACAGTTTTAAAATTATATGCAGTTTCACTGGGACAAGATCTCATAGGAACAATTTGGCGTGGCGTGTTGCCTACATCTGAACTTGAAGGCATTCCATTTGTTTTAGTAAATTTTTTTTTTTTTCTTTTTGAGGATGAAGCCCACATAGGTCTGAGACCTGTGCGTGTGTAATGGTTGGATGATGGTGATTGATGAGCAGAATGTCTGCTGTAGTTTAATCATATATTTATGACTTTTAGACCTTTAGACGGAAAGAATAATGTTAATATGTATTATAAGGTTCGACTTGGGGGGGTGTGTATCTCATATGCGCTTAAAATAAATTTTGATGGCCGGAAGCTGCAGTCGGGCAAATTCCCGACGAAGAATCGTCAGGATACACCACTCCAACTCAAACCCCATACGAGAAAATATCCGTCCCTGCGGAATACAGTTGCGGGGTGATACACAGAATAGCTGTTATTTACGCCCACGCAACTACAATCCAACAAAGAAAGATATATCTAAAGTCAGGAAAAAAAATCAGCTAAGTCCCTCTCGCGAGCGAAGATTGGGTGCGGAATATACAATTCTTGCTTGTTGCACCCTCCCCACAATTCACGCTAGCGAGGTGGAAAAGCTATGAGACATAATCCTGATGCAAATAGCCTTCCAATAAATGATTGAAAGAATCAATACCATGTGTCCTTCAACAAGGACAAACCAGAATGTTACTGAGATAATATATTCCTCTCGGCTGTACCGCTTGATGGTCCGCTGAAATAACGTATAACTATAATCTGCAGCCAGGGTCGAGCAAGGATTATAAATCAGAACTAAGGTTTTAAAATTACAATGGATTTTTAATAAGCGTAAGTTGAAATTATTGAATTTAAAAAAAATGAAAGATAGCAATTCATATGCGGAGACGCAACTCTCGCTTTCAAATCCTATCACTAATATACTGAAGTTAAATAATGATACAATAAATAAATTGTTCATATGAGCGTTTAGGTCTTTAGCCTAAGGATATCTCAGTTCCAAGAGAGTGGTTTGATGGCAATTTACAAATAGATATGCCGATTATTTGTATAAACCTTTTATGAATAATTGATTTTCGCACATACCAGATATTGGGCCCAATTATACGCGCACTTGTCGAAGTATTACTTTCTTCTTTGGCACGTCACAAGTTGGCGTCACCCTCAGACATCTTTGATTGATCCTCGTGGTCGATCGCGAATATTTTTGAGATTTTTACAGGTTCAACTACTTAAATTCGGCAATCTTTAGGTTGCGATCAAACGGCGGGATTTTAAAACATTTATAATAACATTAAAATTTGACTAGATTAAGTTTCTTTTGAAATAAAAATTATTGAGTAGGGGAGGTTTAAAACGGGACCTCTCCCTTAGCCAGCCTAGATTTTCGTGAAGTCTCTCCTTCTTCAAGCTCTGATTCAGTACTTGAAGAAGGGGCTGCGTCATGCGGTAAATCCGCCAATCGCAGTACAAGAATTTAATTTCCCCCAATGAGGAGCCTACACCCGATTTTAAGTACGGTGTACCATACGTAAGAAAATTAAATAAATGAAAATTTGGAGGAAATAATAATTAAATTAAAGAAATTAATAATTAGCAGGACAAGCATAAGCAGATTTCCCAAGTTGATCAAATAACATAAATACAAGAAATAAATAACAATGAAAGAATTATTGTAGCGAAAAGAAAAGTGACGTTATTAACCGGTAACAGCTGTTTGATAAGCCGGTTTTATCAAGACAATTGACAAGCTAACCTTTCACATAAAGTAAACAACTTTTCGTATTTCAGCCCATTGTAGGATGCTGTTTTATAACAAATTTGGCAAATGATTGTGCAACTAAGTTTTTATGTAAAATTAAATAATATGATTGATAATTCTGAGTGAGTATTAATGTTACAAAATTATACCTTGTTTTCTCAGATTAGTTATGATATTAATGTTGATTTGAGGTTGGTGAATTTGCACCGTGACAGTATCTAATATAAAATCAAATATATTATAAGGCCAAATGACTTATTCATCACCGTTTCTTGAAAACCTTATGGCCAAAAATGTTTAAATTTGGTAAAAATTGATGCCTTGGACGTGTACTAAAAAAGAGTTTTTAAAATATACAAAAAATACGCCCGAAATAGACGTATTTCGAATTTTTAGCCATCTTTTTAGCCAAAGGTTGAAATATGGAATTTTTTGTTCAGTTGAGTCTCTGTAATGTCGTCTAGACTATAGTCTAAATACTCTAGACTACATCTAATAGATCTATGTAAACGTCTCGTCAGAGTAGCTTACCTTCTTAAGCGACTAAAGACATCAGACAGCTTTAAAATACTAATGATGAGCTACTATGGTCTTTTTCATACTCATTTAAGTTATGAAATAAGAATGTGGGGTAACTGCTCATCAAAAAAGAAAGTATTTATCTGGCAGAAAAAGGCCATTAGAGCTATACTAGATCTTTTCCAGAGAGAGTCATGTAAGTCTCACTTTACAAAACTTGGTATTTTAACTCTGCTATCTTTATATTGTAATGAAACGAAAATCATATAGTTGCCAAGGGAGACGAGAGAAAAACAAGTTTGTTATTGGGAGTTGGATTGGGAGATGTATAACAATAGGACGTGAAAGATAGTGACTTAGGTATATTGTGAATTTACTAAATAATATACTAGATGATGTTAAATAAAATGATTATTTGAAAATTAATATGGAGTTCATTCAATAATAAACTAGAACATCACAATATATTTTTTATAATCTAATTCATGTTAGAAAAAATGTTGAAAATTATCTTAAACCATGAATTTTAGTCTATGGATACAATACGAGAAATGGAGATTGACCGAGGTCTCTGATTCAACACGAGCGATTGGCATTTGGATTGTGTGTGTGTATGTTCCGCAGTTTAAACCGAACGGATTGACCGATTTTCTTGAAATTTGGTATGAAGATACTTTGAACAATAACCAAACGACGTATATAATATATATAATTTTGAAATTTTCAATATGGCGGCCCTTTATTCGGAAATTTTACCCTTAAAATCGCCCTAACGTTTTAATAAAAAACCCCTATCCGCATAGTCGTATCAGAATGAAATCGGGCTCATTCTTCTCAGCGCACCAAGGCGGTCTTATTTCATTTATCACATGTAAGAAATTTTATAATTTTTTTCAAAGTCCAAATTCAACTTTCAGATTTTTCCTGACAAAGTATTTTTGACTTTTAGACCATCGTATCACGTCAAATATCTGCTAAAACTACCTAGAAAAATCTGAAACCCCGACATTTTTATTTTGGGGGGAATTGGGGGGAAACAAAACTTTGAACTCTTAAACCGTACTTTGAATCGAAAAAATGACAGAGAACGTTTTTGTTCAGCTCAACGAATTATGTAGATTTCAGAAAACAATTTCTACCGGGTTGTGTGGGGAACGCAGGGGGGCAATTTTCAATTTTATGCATATTTGGCAGTTGAGTTGTGGCTGATAAAGTTGTGGCTGTTGTTGATACTGTAGATGGGGTTTTGCTGATGGATTTTGACTATAACTATAAGGCAAAGTTAGAATGTGAAAAATTCGATGAAACATCTTTTTAATCGTAGCTCTAATTCAACTGAGCAATAACCTTCTGAACGACAAGTTAATAAACATTCAAAATTTACATGAGTGCAATGAATATTGTGGGGTCGCATTATTACTAAATGAGATGAGGGCACTGAATTAATTTTTATCTGCAGAAAGCGAAAATTTAAGCTAGACGTAGCAGCCTAGTTCACCAAGAAATAAATTGAGGATAATTTTGAATAAATTATTAATGAACCAAATTGGATAAATATATCATAATACAAACCTGATTTATTGTATTGTACAATATGTATACATTCAATCATCCATCGAAATAGTAAAAACTAACCAAAACTTTATTAGATTCATTGTTTACCTTTCTTATCAGTAATCTGTTAGCTGTAAATGAACCGGTTTTCGGACAAGTTTTGTCAAAAAAATTATACTAAAATTATTATTTATTTCCTAAATAACTAATTGTAAACGCTAAGGACCGTTCATTATTTTCCCCATCAATAAAAAATGGATTTGCTATAAATTTCACATTATTTTTTTTGTTCAATCCGTGACATGCAAAATTTTATAGAGGTTTCAACCTCTGAAAAATTATGGATGTCACGTGACTTTTTAAAATCTTAATAACCATGGACTCAATTTCCAATCATATTTTTAATAAATTTCATCTGAATTCTAATTCTAGGTTCCATGCTTGGAACATAAATACTCTTCTTATGCCAATAAATTTACAAGTATTATTTTTTACATTATTCTGTGTTGCACCCTGCTTGACGATTGCTCTGGTCCAACTATTTTATATCACTCATTTGTGAGTCAGGAGTTCAAATTGTTGAATTTACCTGTTCAGGCTTGAGCAAGGGTAGTAACAGTATCATGTCCCTAGTGGATCTGAATTTACATCACACACAGTGGCGTTATTAAATACAAATAATAGCAGCCACTTCACAGGTGAATTATTGGTTACATGTTTTACTAGCAAAAGATCTAGGTACGACTGGAATCAGTAATATGTCCTTCCTAAGCCTACGAGAAATAATTGTAAGGATTAATTGAGGGGCATATTACTTTTCTTGTATGGTTTGATTGGAATCTGCCGAGTTATTCACCTGGACCAAACCTGAAGTTTTACTGCATCCGAATAATTCCAGAGAGGAAATATTTATTTCATGTATTATTTTTAATTACTGAGGGCAGAGGAGAATACAGCCTGACAATATGTAGGGACTAGGGATCCATCAATTCAGAATAAGTATTATACCGCAAGAAAAATGTTTTCCGTTAGGTACTTTTGGGAAAGCCCGGTCAGTGAACCAACGGTTGGTGGGCTCAGGTAGTAGAACTACTCAACTAATAGACTTTGTTTACTGAACCGTAAAACCAAAGTGAACATTTATTCTATTCTATTTCGCTATATTTCTATTTCTATTCTATATTCGCTTCTATTTCTGAAAAAGTTAGTGCCAGGCGAAAATTACTGCACTTTGGCGGCAGGAAATAATTAACATGTGTTTTTAACATACCCTTCCTCGAAAAAATATATTTTTGGTTAGTATTCTTTGTCTTCCCTCTACGAGGATGCTTTACCACCGCATTTGCGTTGCGAGTTCAGTAGTTGATTGAATTTCGACATGGATGTAGTTAAGGAAATCGTATCGTTACGCAATACAACATTGTACCATATTGACGATGGATTTTTCTATCTGGTGACCTCCAGCGACAAAGCGCGTGTCTATTTGAAGTGCAATGTATGCGAGTGTGCAAGTCGCGCTGCAATGCCACTTCGTATTGCAAATAGAACATTTAATAATTTAAACTCTAGATCCTCCTGAACCTGTAATAAATTTAACGTTACAGTAATAATGTAACTTTTTGGAGGGTGAAGCACAGATAGTTCTGATACCTGTGCATGGTTATGAGTTGGATGATGATGATTGATGCAGTTTTAGGTGAGTTCCGAATCATCGGCAAGTGATTTTATAACAGAGAGCAGATTACTTCTTGGTGGCTGATCCAATCGGTCATCCTTACAAAGAGGGCTCACGAATTTATAGCTCATCTTATCTGACAGATACCTGCCACAGCTCACGGCTATCACTTTCCTAAAAAAGGTATACCGTACAGGTGTTTGCAAAAAAATTCCGCAAGGAATCTGCCAGTTAGCAGAAACGTATTCCTTCAAAAACGCTTCGTTACAGAAATACAGATAGCACAAGAATGAAGCTATCTTTTTAGTAATAAATCAACAAATTAGTACTCATTCAGAAACGTGACGCTTCTAGAGCCCTCATTTAGATGGTGAATTGAATACATTCATTGTGAAATGAGCTGGAAAATCATATAAAACACTAACTACTGTGATTATTGAGTTATTCTATGAAATACGCAAAAAAGCCAAACGAATGCTTTTTTTTAAATGGAAGGGTATGAACTTTGTTATTAATTGCGAATGAAGCATCCAGAGTTCATAAAATCAGAATTAAAATTGGATCAAAACACACAAGAATAGCAAGTGGGAAGCATCAGTGCAAAACCCGTGTGCTTTGATTCAATAAAACTCGACTAAGCTTTGGGATCATTCTTAACAGGGATCAATTTCTAAATTGAGAAGTACCGGAGCTGTGACTTATGTACCGGGGTCTGGGGGTATGAAATACCCCCCAGCAAAACGGTGGGTGGGGGGGTCCTCCCCCGGGAAATTGTTGAAAATTACACTTGAATTGGTGCATTTTTAACGCATTTGAGCATGGTTATTAATGCACATATAATATTACATAATATACAAAATAATAAGATTCAGGTTTTGAAAAATAAGGTCTTTTAAGCGGTTTTGACGAAAACTTGAAAACCATAGCTACAAAAGTCAAAAATAAATAAAAACAATAAGTTCCAGCTAGTTCAGATCTGGTTTAAAATAAATGATTCTATTATTGTTTTAGATAAATCGAAGCGTCTAAAAGGTACCGGATCTCCGCTCCGGTGTACTCCGGCTGAAATTAAGCCCTGGTTCTCAACTATTAGGTACATTCACATTTAATTAAAAAAAAATTATTTCACAAGTTTTGAAGGAGAATTTGAAAAAGATTTGGTTCATTGCCAATTAAATTAGTATACCCATTAAGCCGACAATAAAAAAACGTGTTTTCATGATTATTTTGTAAATTTTTGCAAAATATCCCACCAATTCAAAGATTAGGTAATCTCGATTTGCGTTCAGACTGGCATTTCATGTTCACTTTATTACCCACGCAAAAGTCTCAGAATGGTGTGGGCATCATAAAAATGTATAATAGTAGATCTTGTAGCCAATATTATTTTAATTCAATTTAATTCACACAAACTATATGAAGGCCTTAGAGTTTTCTGAATTTATGATGGAATAGCTTCAATCTTTCACCCTCTTTATTTCTGTAACAAAGCGTTTCCGGACCTTGATTAATTTTATTTTTTTTTATCTTCATGAGAAATGCTTATGTAGTCTGGCAGAATCATTTTGAACTTTTGAAACACTCTGTTCAAATAAGACACATTTTGTTTCCCCATAGCTAATACTCTTTAAAAAGTCAATTAATGAACCCCCCTCAATGAACGTTATTGGGCCACAACCTTGTAAAAAAAAAAGCTCAGAAAATCAAAATTCTATCCCCTCCTCCTTCCAAAATAATTTTACCTCGTAAGCCCCCCCCCCCTCCCCACCAAACCAAAAGTCTGGGTGCGCCCCTGACGGTGTCTGGATCTATGGAGTTCAAAATATCAGTTTCTGAGTGCTTTTAACAGTTTTCGTTTGTCGAAGACGATCTCAATCTGGTTATAATTCTATTACCTCCAATGCTTAAGAAGGAGAGATTCTTGGGCTTTGAATAATTTTGAGTCGAAATAGGCCAGATCCTAGTCGAGGGCGGCCCGCGCGGGTACTGGAAGAATCAAGTTCATTCAGTAGTAGCCTACACCATTGATCAGGGATAGTAAGATCGTTGATGGTTCGTCTATGCCTACACCCTACAGTCGCAACACTCAACCCGGCCGCTCGGCTATAACGACGATTAGCCTCGTCGTAAAACTTGTCAGTTTCAGAACAGGAGGGCGTCAAATTTTCCAGGCTGGAGGGCGCACCGGGATACGTCCCAATACGGGCCTGCCAATAATTCAGTATCACCTGTGAAGTGGCCGCTATTATTGAATAACGCAACTGTGTGTGATATACATTCAAATCCACTAGGGACAGAATACTGTTTCTACCCTTGCTCAATCCTGAACAGGTAAATTCAAAAATTTGAACTCCTGACTCGCAAATGAGTGATAAAAAAGTTGGACCAGAGCAATCGTCAAGCAGGGTGTAACACAGAATAATGTAAAAAATAATACTTGAAAATTTATTGGCTCAAGATGATGATTGAATAAATACTTATTGTACAGTAAATTAGGTTCGTATTATGATTTATTTATCTTTTATTACTTTTTATTTCTAGGTGAATTAGTCGTATGAAGCAAAGACTAGGCTGCTACGTCTAGCTTAAATTTTTGCTTTTTGCAGATAATAATTATTAACTCAGTATCCACATCTCATTTAATAAAATGCTACCCCACAATATATATTTCACTGTTTAAGTGTATTCATAGATTTAACTAAAAAACAAACATGGAGAAACGTTCTATTAAATAAAATACAGCAGGCATTCAATTTACTAAAACAAATGGAATGCCTTCAAGTTTAGATGTAGGCAACACGCCACGCGAACTTGTTCCTGAGATCTTGTCCCAGTGAAACTGCATATAATTTTAAAACTGTCACCTTGTCTTGATGAGAACTTGCTTCTGTGACACTGCCACTTTTAGAACTACTTGCTTCTACGACACCTTGTCCCTATGACACTACTATCGTTTAAAAGCACAACTTGTCTCTGTGAAATCTTGTTTCTGTGAAACATCCCCCACACTTCTGATCCATACGTCAATATTGGCTTGATCATAGCCTGATAAAAATATATATTTTTTTTGTTTTTTTTTGGTTAATGTATTATTCCACAGTATAGGATGTAGTGCTTTTATTACATTTTTTCCCTTCCCTACGTTTTTCAATATATCTGTATTATCCCTACCATCTTCGTTTATCATAACTCCAAGGTATATTCCGTTACACCCCTTATCATCCCAAACTCAGTTTCAATGTCCTGCCTCTTAACTCCAATGTTTATGTAATTTGTCTTGTCTGTATTTACCTCAACTCAAGTCCCCATTTTTTCAATTTCTCTAAGAGCTTGTTCAGCATGTAGATCATATCTTGCTGATCTTCTGCAAGAACAACCTGATCATCTGCAAACAGGATTGTATAGATAGGTTTGTTCCCTGTCCATATTCCCATAGGGCTACATTTCCTAATCCATTGTTTTAAAGTGCTGCAGAAGTAGATTTTGAATAGGGTTGGTGACAGAC
Source organism: Conomelus anceps (assembly GCA_948455865.1). Lineage (NCBI taxonomy): Eukaryota > Metazoa > Arthropoda > Insecta > Hemiptera > Delphacidae > Conomelus > Conomelus anceps. Next base: position 58,210,941 of record OX418217.1, on the reverse strand, counting down.
TTGACCTTACTTAACACCTTTATTTGCTGGAGATATAGTAGCTGACTCTTGACCTCCAATTCTGATAATTGCTTTGCTTTCCTTATACAGTGCCTTTATTGCATTTATTTAAACACTGCTGATACCAGAATCTTTCATTGCAGTCCATAATTTGTTGAGAGGAACAGAATCAAAAGCCTTTTTCAGGTCTATAAAGATGGCATGAAGCTCCAATCCTCTAGCTAATCTTTTTTCCATCAACTGTTTTAGAGTGAAAATGTCTATGCAAGATCTTCCAGGTCGAAATACACTTTGTTCCTCAATTTCTTTCAAACCATGTTCTATTCTAGCTTTTAGCACTCTTTCATATAATTTTCCAATTGAAGATGTAATACTTATACCTCGGTAGTTACCACACTCATTCCTGTTTCCTTTTTTGTAAATTGAGCATATGTAGGATATTTTCCAGTCACTTGGGATATCCTCACCATTCAGACCCTTATTAAAAATTGTGCACAATATCTCCAGAACTTTTTTGTGGCATGCTTTATCAACTCAATAGGCAAATCACCTGGTCCTGATGCTTTGTTGTTCTTCATCTTTCTCAAAGCTGTTTGTATTTCTTCCAGCCTTATCTGTTCCACTTCACTTACAACTGTCTCTTCAACATTCACTTGAGTATCCAGGAACTGTCCCTGTCTTTCTGTCAACAGACTTTCATAGTGATTTCTCCATTCTTCCACTTTAATGGGGTTTGTTCTTCTCTTCTCATTAGAGTTTTTCCTGATACTATTAATGGCTCTCCAAGCTTCTCTGGACCTAGATCCTCCTACTAGTGAGCTTATATCTGCACACTTAATATTCCACATTTCGTTTTTAGCTCTTTTAACCTCTTTCTTAACAATATATCTATATCTGCTATAGTTTCTCAGGTCTTCATCATTCTTTGTGTTTAACCATCTGAGATATAGTCTTTTTTTCTCTTCAACCACCTTTTTTAAATCATCTGTCCACCATAAACTATAGTGCTTTGTTTTTTCTCTCAAACCAAGTGCCTCTAGTGCTGCTTTCTGTATTTTCGACTTCAGTGTATTATGCATCATCTCTGCTGAACCAGTCAATTCTTCCTGCAAGGTATTTGCTAAACGAAGTTTGTATAAGAAGCAAGTTGATTCATTTTTCAACCCATCAATGTTAAACTGCTTTGGTAATTCTTGTTTATTATTCTGTTCTTGATACCTTCCTTGCTTTGCATACTGTACCTCAAGTTTGGCTTTCACTAGAAGGTGATCAGAACCACTCTCTGCTCCTCTCCAAACTTTTACATCATAGGGTTTTATAGCAGAGTTTTGCTTTATAACAATATAGTCTATCACTGATCTTAGGTTCCTTGTTTTTTGGTCCAAGTATATTTGTGAATATCCTTATGCTGAAAATAACCATTCAGAATCTTCAATGAGAACTGTTCACACAACTCTATCCATCTTATTCCATTATCATTGACTACATCCTCGCCGTGTTGTCCAATTATCTTATTGTCTAGTGCTTTACCAACCCTTCCATTTAAGTCTCCCAATATTATAATTTCTTGTCTACTCTTTGTCTTGTTCAACTCTTCCCCAATTTTGTCAAAAAAGGCGTCTTTTGTGTCATCATCCGAATCATTAGTGGGTGCATAGATACCAAATATTTGAACTTCTCTTCCCTTTATTGACACAGTAATTATCCTTTCATCCACAGGTTTCCAGTCAATAAAGTCTTTCATCATATTCCTTTTTATTATCACAGCCTTAGTTCTTCTTGATTTTTCCACTCCACTCCAGAAAAATATGTAATTATCTCTATAATTATTTCCATGTCCTTTCTTTTTTGTTTCACTGAGAACTGTTATATCCATATTGTATGCATGCAGTTCTTTAAATACCTGTTCTTCTTTTGTGTTCAATCCTTGCACATTCCAGCATCCTATATTCTTTAATTGTTGTCGTTTCCTTTTCTTCAATTTCCGTAAGTTCCATTCCATGTTCCGAGGCAAATTATTGGGATTAAAAGCAGATGAATATTTTTTTCAAATGTTGGGGAGCTGGCCGAACGATTCAACCCCCAACCTGGAGGACCAGAATTTTTTTGGGTTTATTTCCATAAATGCAACTACTTTGAGCTGCACCCATGAGCCGCATAATCTAGGTACAGACGCTCACAGTTACAGGTGTGCGATGGCATTTCCTCCATCACAGGCACAGAATAGAGAAGAATTCTTCTTCTCTATTCTGTGTCACAGGCCTGTCACCTTGCTACAAAAAGAACAAAAGATTGGAGACTGGCAACTTGACCCCTGAAAGGAATTCGCAGTGAATATTGATAAATACAGCACATTTGAGAGCGACTCAACTGGCTCACTAACAGCAGTGATAAACCCAAATACCACTGGCTCAGATTCGTGCTCTATTTAGTGCAAGGCATAGTGGAGCTATTACGCTATTACAACTTCCTTCACCTCTTCCCTTCAGGCGTCAGGGGTCATGTTGTCAGTCCCCAGCAGTACTGAGAGCTCCTCCGCCACACTGCCGTTGGCTCCCCGTAGTTTGCTGGGTTATACCGCCGCCTAGCTCTCAACGCTGTGTTTCCTTTTAGTTGACTTAATCCTGCCCTCATTAGATTATTCATTCAGAAACATTCCCTCATTAGATTAGCCGCACCATCGTGGAGGAACACGTCTTCAGGTTGTTATTGATGTTGAATGAGAGGGAATATCTCTGAAGATGTCAAAACAAAGCGGCCCTTTCCTCTAGTATGTCTCTAATATTATCACAAAATTTCGGATTATTTGTTGATATTCCTTTCGAATAAAAGTACTTTTTGTTAAATTCAACTTTTTCAAATAATGTAATGTTAAATTCAACTTTAACATAACATAATGTATGACGTTGGGTCTGTGGTTCAATGAAAAACTAATTTGTAATTGTTTTCTACTAAATTAGGTTAATGAAGTGCCTAAAAAAAAGTTCATATGTTCTGATATTTAATTATTTTTTGTGTAAACTATGATTCTTCTTTTAAAAAACACAATTTAATGTACCGGTACGACTTCAACCTTTTGTTAACCCAGAGTCATACACTGTGTGAAGTAATACGTGTACGACTTCACCCCAACCTATGGGGTGGTCATACACTTTTTTATTTTTTTAGAACTAGCATAGATTTTTGAGACGTTTTTTTATTACTGTGGCTAAGTAGACAATGTATCGAGGAATGTACTCTGATTTTTTGAAAGAATCAATTTTATGGTGTTTTTGGAAAAAAACTTCCAAAAGTGTACAACGTCACCCCATTTTACCAGTATATACAACAACCAAAGCAGTTTTATCCGGCCACTCTTCAATAAAATGGATAAAAATAAAATGCAATTTATTTAAAAGAACGATGAAATAACTAAGTTCATTGACACATTTAAAAACTTTGGTACAGATTTTCAGTTTTAAATTGGAATCTGGAAAAATTAAGAAAGTCGACAGATAAAATTTGAAAAATAAATGAGTTTAAAAACTTTGTTATTAACTTTTTAAGTGAATTTAACGACTTGCAGTCAAATTAGTATTATGAATAAATAGAAATTACTAACTCTGTAGGCCGAACGTTTTCGAATCTTGGAGACCCATTATCAGAGGCGTCCTCCTTGATCATCTATGCCAGTTTTTTGGTTAGAAGAATAATTGTGATTTTTGTAGAGTATGAAGAAATCCAGGAACTTTGTTACTGTTTTATTGTACCTTTTTAATGGCTACCTTGTGCTTGGTGGATTTTAGCTTGAATGTCCGGCTTTATGTTCGCCAAGTTCAGACGTAAGTCACCTTTGAGGCAAATAAGTCCAACTTATTTCTTTGCTTTGTGAGAAGCTGGAAAATAGATCTAAATATTTTTTCAACGAATATTTTGGCGGGAACGAGTTCAGTTTTTTGCCACAGTTGTGAATAAGTGTTCGTAAGCACATAAGCTTCACCCATGCTAACTCGTAAGTCGTAACCGCTCTGCTTGAGAATGATTTTCGCCTCCTACTTCATACTTCTGGTCTAGAAACCATCTGCAAAGAACTATCAAGCTTATCCACAGCTTCAAACGAGAATGGATCTGTATAGAATCCAATCAATAATTTGTAACTTGGTCAAATCTTCATTCCATGACAGTTTTCAACTGGTCACGGTGATCAGTAAAATTTAGGATTTGTCTTCTGGGAGTTCAGTAGTCATGTTATCTGACACTGTCGGAAACTGAATCAGCTTTTACGACAAATATTTGTCTTGTGACTATCAAACTTGGCGACGAATGATGAAATGATTCCTTTAGCCTTGATAAGGTTCATCTGGTTTCCTTGAAGCCTTATACAGTATTCACTTTGTTCATTTTTTTTTTAAATTTTGTAAGGTACGGTATGCAAGTTATAACTTGCGTTGTTTGAAATTCTCACTTAAAACAGGATAAGACGTGACGAGAAACTCAGTAACTGTGTTAAATAATTTTCACAGTTCATACAATTTGGTCTGCGAATGAAAGTTTGCAGTCCAACAGCCTAATGGTTTTTGCAGCATGCACTGTTAATAATGATTGTTCATTGTGCATTTGAAACTCGCTTGCAAGCAATATCTTATAAAAATCATAATATTGTGTGCACTGGCTGGCTCAGGTCTGATAATAGAGTAATTAAAACGAGCTCAAATCTCACAAACAGACCAGCAGGTCCATGTGAGGGATGTTTCATTTTTATTATGAAGTCTATTTTATTTATTGTAGTTATTTTATTGTGTATTTGTACTTCAACTATGTTTTGTATCAATTATGCTGGAAACGAAATAAATTCAAATTCAAATTCAAGTATCAGGCCACACACAAACATGTTCAGAACCTCTGACGTGACTTTACTGTTTTTAGGCAGCTGGGAACGACAGGGTTAATGTGTCCTCCGAAACACAGTGTAATATGGTTAGTTGGTGTAGTAAAGGTATAGTAAATGAAAAGGATGAATTTTTACTAATGGGGTAACGCTTGGCATACGAGAGGTGTTTCCGGTACTACTCTAACCTCATGAGAAAAAGGTGCTACTATTAAAGTTACTTCAGATTGAGTTCAGAAAAAGAATCTAAATGTTTATTTTAATGTTATAATAAAAAAATAATAAAATTCTAATGAGCTTATCAAGAATTAACAGAAGAATTTATTTACTCACAAACGGTCACTCGCTCAGCAGGGAAGAGTGGGGCGGGTCATCTGCCGTAGATGTAGCCAGCTCCCTTACTCGACACCGACTGCCCCGAGCCACTCGTTTTTCAGCACAATTTTACTTGTCATGAATTTTCACAGACCTCATCATTTTTCTTTTAATAGTTAACAATGGCTCTATCCTCTTTTTGTGAAAATTCATGGCAAATAAATTAATTATGCTGTTCCCCGGACATTACATCCCCGGGTCCCCCTAAACTTCGACCCGAAGTTTCCAAAAAATAATTACTTTCTAATCTTTAAAAACTTATTTTATTAATATATTCAATATTTAAAACTCTTAACCCTCACAATAACGTAATTTACATAAATATTGTTAAATTTCTTTTAAACATAAAACATTACAAATTATCAACCCTAACGAAATACAGAGTGAAATATATAATTAATTTTGAAATAAACTGCGCTTTTACATTTACACCTAACATTTAAAGATCCTGTGGATAGTCCACAGCTGGGGTCCTTCTTGCAACCAATAACTTCCTAGCTCTTGCTCTTATATACTGTTGCAGACAACAATATACTATTACTACAGTAATAGTTGTTTGCCAACAAAGAATTATGTATATAAGTATTATTGTTCGATCCTTAATCAGTACCCCTTCTATTCCTCTCCTTTTCTTTTCCCCTCCTTGGGCCGAGCGGGTCGGGGGTGGACTTCGACAGTAGTTGAGATAACGGAGCAGCCAGCCCTCTCTATATAGTTTTTAGTTGTGGTGTGCTAAGTGCCCGAGCTGCATCAATCTGGTCCGAAGCAGACTTCAAGGAAGTACATTTTCCCCTCGCTGGAAGTTTAAAGTAAGTGCCTTCCTTCATTATTTTTCCTAATTTTTCCAGAGCTTATTTTCCACCGAAATCCCGCAAGGCGGCGATTACATTTCTGGTCCTCCGCAGGCCAAATGAATCAGTCCTATTTAATTTACAGTCCAAATTTAAATTATTCTCTTTACCTTTCTTAATTAATTTCTATTTAATTTACAGTCCAAATTTAAATTATTATCTTTAACTTTCTTAGTATATTCATTAATTAATTTTATATTCAGTTTAATTACCGATGAAACACACAAATGCTCTTGCACAAATGTTATTGTCATAATTAAGTTACAAATTTCTTTATTTTATTTCGTAACATGTCTAAAACTGCAAGTCTCAGTGTACTTATTGCTAAACAAAATCAATTATTCCAAAAACTTCAAACTCTGTTTGATTTAACTAAATCTCCTGGATTAACAGGTTCTGTTAAGGATGAAAAAATTGAAAGACAATTTATTGCTCGTTACCGGCAAATTGATAATACGTATGATGAATTCAAAGATATTTCTGAACGAATTAATTTACTTAAAGTTGCTGCTGAACCTGAAAAAGAAATTGATTTCCAAACATTGACTGCCTTTGAAGATGTTTTATTTCAAGTTCAATCATTTCATGATGGCTATGATTTTTCAACAATTGAAACTTTGCAAGTTAAGCCGTGTGAGGTAGTCAAGCCAGTTCAACCTCGCTTGCCTAAGATAAGTATTCCAAGCTTCGACGGTACGTTGCAACAGTGGCCTTGCTTTCATGATAAATTCAAGTCACTTGTTCATGATAACATATCTATCAACTCAGTTGAAAAATTTCATTATCTCTTTTCTGCTGTAAGCGGTCCTGCTCTTTCGATTGTCAAAAGCCTGCCTCTTACTGGAGATAACTATGAAATCGTTTGGAATAGTCTATTAACTAGATATCAAAATAAAAGGGTGTTGGGAGCTGATCTATTAGAAACACTCTTATCATTCAAACCGATGCATAAAGAATCTATTGTAAACTTTAATTTATTTCTGTCGTCCTTTCAAGACTCTGTTACTGCATTGAAAGCTCTCAATATAGGTGACTTAAGTGAATTTATATTGACTCATCTAGGATTGCGTTGTTTACCTTTAGAAACTAGAAAACAATTCGAGCTTAAATCTAATTTTCATGATCTACCTAAATTTGAAGTTTTATCTAAATTTATTCAAAGACAAGTTCACGCTCTAGAAGTTTCTAGTCATTCTTCTGATATACAAGTGAAAACTAAAGAGCCATCTCTTAAAAATGCTTATCAACGATCGTCTGATAATTTGAAAAATGTTTTTACTGCTACTGCTAATAGTAATTCCTTTTCCTCTACTATGACACGTTCTTCTTCTTCAAAAACGTGTCCTGTATGCAAATCTGATGAACATTCTATCTATAACTGTGCTTCTTATGCCAATATGACTCCAACTCAACGCAGAATTTGTATTGAAAGTTTTAAATATTGTTTTAATTGCCTTAAAGGAGGTCATATGATAAATTCATGTCCTTCTACACGTTCTTGTTCAATTTGTTCATTGCGGCATCATACTTCACTACACAAGACTACAATTATAGATGATAAGGCGATTGCTAATCGCAAATCTAGTTCATCTCCTACAAATTCAAAGCTTCAGTCTAATTATTGTGATTCACCTACTGCTGGCCTTCACAGTCTAGGTTCAAATCAAACCAAATTTATTTTATTAGGCACTGCGGTTGTACATATAAAAAACAAGTTAGGAGATTATGTACCAGTGCGAACTCTTATCGATTCTGGAGCTCAAACTTCTTTTATTACTACTGCTTGCGCTCAACGTCTTGGTTTAGTAGTTAAAAAATGTGAACTTCCAATTGCTGGATTAGGTCAGAGTCTTGTTTCATATATTAAAGGTTCGACTTCTTGTACAATTAAACCACGAATTTCTAGTAATCCGATTTTGAAAACTGAAGCTGTAATAATTTCAGAAATTACAAGTAAAATGCCTTCTTTCACTTTACCGAATGCAGTCTGTCGTCGGTTTAGTCACTTGATCCTTGCTGATCCCAATTATGATAAACCTTCATCTATAGATTTTCTTATTGCTGCCGATCTGTTTCCATTCCTGTATGATGGACAACGTGTTCTTGGAGGAGATGGTGTTCCATCGGCATTAAACAGTATTTTTGGGTGGGTCATCACAGGAGCGATTGGATTCTCACTATCATCTCTACCTGTTACCACCGTAACAACTCATCTTTGCACTCAACCTATTGATGAAACTTTAAGAAAATTTTGGGAAATTGAAGAGCCCCCTGTGGCTAAGCCTATTTCTAATCCAGATGATTTATTATGTGAAAATATATTTGTTAAAAATTCTAGTCGTGTTGACGATGGAAAATATATTGTTCCTTTACCTTTTAGAGCTGAGCCCTCTTGTTTAGGTGATTCTTATTCACATGCTTTACACCGCTGGTTAGCTATGGAGAGACGATTCATTAAACAGCCCAAACTTGCTGATGATTATCATGAATTTCTAAGAGAGTATGAACGTTTGGGACATATGACACGTGTTCAATGTTCTAATACTCATGATCAGTCTTGTAATTATTTCATTCCACACCATGCTGTGATCAAAGAAACAAGTTCTTCTACAAAATTACGTGTTGTTTTTGACGGTTCTTCAAAGCCACCCAATGGCCAATCTCTTAATAGTTTGCTCATTCCTGGTCCCAAACTCCAAGGAGATATAGTGGATATTTGCTGTCGTTTTCGGCTTCATGAGTTTGTATTCACTGCTGATATTTCTAAAATGTTTCGTCAAATTTGGGTGCGTAATGAAGATCATGCTTTTCAACAGATACTTTGGAGACCAGAACCAAACGGTCCAATTGAACAGTATCAATTGAATACTGTGACTTACGGTTTATCTTCAGCGCCTTATTTAGCGCAACGTTCCTTGCATCAACTTGCGATTGATGAAGGCTTCCAGTATCCCAATGCTAGTGAGGTTATCACTAAAGATATTTATATTGATGATATTCTAACTGGGTCAGATTCTAAGGAGAAACTTCATGATCTTAAAACGTCTGTCATATCACTGCTCTCAAAAGGTGGCTTTGAATTGAGAAAATGGAGTACTAATACGCCTGATTTATTAGTTGATCTTCCATCTGACCATGTTGAAACACCCCTACGCTTTGATGATGATGGTCATGGAGTTATTAAAGTTTTAGGTCTACAATGGAGTTCTTCACTCGACTCTTTTTCTTACAAAGTTACTTTGTCTGAGGCTGGCTGTACAAAGCGCTCAATTCTATCACATGTGGCTCGTTTATATGATCCTATGGGCTGGTTATCGCCTCTTATTTTTCGTTCTAAATGTCTTATTCAACACTTATGGCGTTCAGGTATTGATTGGGACGAAGATGTTCCATCATATATCTTGCAAGAATGGAATAATTACTGTGAACAATTATCACTTATTGAACAATTACATATTAAAAGATGGATGTCCCAAGCTGGCATTAATAGCACATATTTAGTTGGGTTTTCTGACGCTTCCGAAAAGGGGTTTAGTGCGGTTGTTTATTTGGTAACTCATGGTCAAACAATCACTTCCACTCTTATCCTTGCTAAATCTAAAGTGGCTCCTGTCAAAACACTTTCAATTCCTCGTCTAGAATTATGTGGTGCTCTCTTACTGAGTCGTCTTCTTGATTATGTGCGTAATATTTTTAAAGAGGTTCTTCATATCTCTCAAATTTATGCGTTCACGGATTCAAATAATGTTCTTGGCTGGTTGCGAACTTCACCACACTTGCTTAAAACGTTTGTAGCTACAAGAGTTAGTAAAATTCAGGAGACTATTTCTCCTTCCTCGTGGTATCACGTTTCCACACATTCAAACCCAGCTGATTGTGCTTCTCGAGGTTTGTTACCAAGAGAATTACTGGACCACCCACTTTGGTGGAACGGGCCCGAGTGGCTATCACAACCTTTGAACGAATGGCCACTTCATGACTCTGACAATCTATTTATTACAGATTCAAATGAGACGAAACAAATGTCAACAGTATGCTCTTTTCTAACGACACTCACTTCTTGGGATATAATTGAAAATGTTTCTTCTTTTACTAAACTACAGTGCATGACAGCATGGTGCTTACGTTTCAAATTTAACTTGATGTCAGCTAAAGATAAACGACTTTATGGACCACTTTCTAGTGAAGAACTTAAAACCTCATTGAATTTTCTTGTTAAAGTTGTTCAACAGAAATATTTTTCTGACGATATTCATCTGGTAAGCCAAGGCAAAAGGTGTACTACATCTTTACAGAAGCTTGTTCCTTTCCTTGATGAGACGGGTGTTCTCAGGGTGGGGGGAAGATTGAAACATGCTCATCTTCCTAAATCGTCTATGCATCCTGTGTTGTTGCCGAAATCCTGTCACCTCACAAATCTCATAATAGATTTTTATCATTTAAAATATTTACATGTTGGACCACGTGCATTACAGTCATTGATAGTTCGAAAATTTTGGATTTTGTCAGTCAGAAATGTTATTCGTTTTCGTTTGTCAAAATGTATCACTTGTTTCAAGAGTAGGGCAGTGCCTAATTATCCTAAGATGGGAGATCTCCCTCAACACCGAGTTATACAGGGTCGTCCATTCATTAATGTCGGAATCGATTTTGGTGGCCCATTTTCTATTAGAGAGAGTAAGCGCCGTAATGCTAAAGTTTCTAAGGCATATCTTGCATTATTTGTTTGTTTCTCAACAAAGGCTGTACATCTTGAAGTGGTGTCTGATTTGACAACTGACGCCTTCCTTGCTGCCTTTGACCGTTTTGTATCTAGGCGAGGATTGTGTCACAATGTCTATACTGATTGTGGAACCAATTTTGTTGGTGGTTGTCAACGTCTCAAAGCTTTATTCAATTTTTTGAATTCCTCTTCTTGCTCCATTGAAGCTGATTTAGCACAGAGAGAAATAAACTGGCACTTTAATGCCCCCTCAGCTCCTCATACAGGAGGCCTTTGGGAGCGTGGTATACGCTCTGTCAAATATCACCTCTATAAAGTCATTGCGGACCGTGCTTTGACGTTTGAAGAAATGGCTACTGTCCTGACAAAAATCGAAGCTGTTCTTAATTCAAGACCATTGTGTCCACTTTCAAGTGATCCTACCGAAATTGACGTTTTAACTCCAGGACATTTTATTACTGGAGCTCCCTTACTTGCGCCTCCTGAACATAACTATAGTGATTCACTGGATAACCACCTCGACCGGTGGCAGCGTCTTTCTAAAATAACCCAGAATTTTTGGAAACGTTGGTCACGTGAATATCTTCACACCCTGCAGCAACGAAATAAGTGGTTTACTGAAACTCCAAATATCAAAGTTGGAGATCTAGTTTTACTGGTAGAGCAGACTCCTCCTCGCAAGTGGCGATTAGGGCGTATTGAAACTGTTCATCCAGGAGAGGACGGTGTAGTTAGAGTGGTTACAGTTAAAACCACAACTGGGACTTACCTTCGCCCTGTGGTAAAGGTATGTCCTCTACCTCTTTAAGTTTTTATTTTAAATATTTGTGCAAGATGCTATTTTTGTTTCATTTGTAAAGTATTTTCATTTTTTTTTTCAATTTTGTTACATTTTCAACTAATTTTTTGCCATTATTTTTATTAATTATTATTTTTTTTCAATTTTTTGAAATCAGACTGATTTCGGTGGGGGGTATGTTCGATCCTTAATCAGTACCCCTTCTATTCCTCTCCTTTTCTTTTCCCCTCCTTGGGCCGAGCGGGTCGGGGGTGGACTTCGACAGTAGTTGAGATAACGGAGCAGCCAGCCCTCTCTATATAGTTTTTAGTTGTGGTGTGCTAAGTGCCCGAGCTGCATCAATCTGGTCCGAAGCAGACTTCAAGGAAGTACATTTTCCCCTCGCTGGAAGTTTAAAGTAAGTGCCTTCCTTCATTATTTTTCCTAATTTTTCCAGAGCTTATTTTCCACCGAAATCCCGCAAGGCGGCGATTACAATTATATTGTTCATTCCTAACAAATAAAAATGTGATGGCATTTCCACATGCTTAAATACATCCTCAGAAAATAAGTTGTGCTCTTCAAATCTTGTAAACTTTATGTTCCAGTGTTCATTTAAAATGTCTGATAAATTTAGATACTGTGGTAAGTGCTCATGTTCAAAATAGGAATTGCTAGTTTTGGTAGATTGGTCCACATAAGAGGTATTAATTTGGTGATATAAGGATGTGAACGGGAATCACATGGATAAATACTGCTGATAATTACATCACCGTCGTGTCGAAGTTCACAAGCACAAGGGATGTGGAGCGATAGCGTTCCGGGGCTGTTTTCTGGAACTCTTGTTGCAGTATTTCCGCAGCCAATTTCCATTTTGTCCTTTATGTTGTGGATGAGGTAGGTGTCTTCTTGTAATCGTGTGATCAGCGTTTTGTTGTTGTTTGCTTCACATTCGAAGTTACAGACTTGTTGTAATTGGGTTACTTCTGCTTCAGAAATGAGTGATTGTAGGCATGTCTGAGTTGCAGTAGTGGAAGTTTTGATTCTTGGGATGGAGCAGAGGCCTTTTTCTTTGAATTTGCAGTCTTCTTCTTCATCACCTGTCAGAATTCGTAGATTGTTTTCTTCTTGCAAGATTAGATGATGTTGATTAGTAAGATGACAAGTGAGACCATTCCAGTATAATGGTATAGTTTGTAGATGAAATAATTCTGTATTTATTAGATCTTCATGTTCGGCATGGACAAAGTCTTGTAGATTGTTCAGATGTGAAGTAATGTCACCTTCAGTTTTTACGTACGTTCCTAATTCTTCGTCTGTTGCTACTCCACAACACCAGTTCAAGGCTGCCCCAATTGCGTCGATTGAACGTCTGTGGCATGGAAGTCGATTCTTCTCATCCGATGTGTAGTCGTCCTCATAGTAGTTGTCATCATCGTGTAGTTGCAGAAGTTGTAGTTCAGTGTGATGTATCTGATCAAATACAGCACATTCTGATGTGGAAAGGAAAGGGCATGATTCATTGGTAGAGTGTGCATTTTTTAGATATTTTATAATAAAAGCATGGGATCTAGTTATATGAAATGTTAAGGGAATTGTGGACTCATACAAAATTACATTATGAATTTTTCTAAATAGAGCACCATGAAATAATGACATTTCTTGAGAAATTTCCGCACATAATATACTAGTAATTATTATAGATAAACAAAGAGATAATGAATTCATTTTAAGTGATCAATTTCAATCGTTATAGAGCACAATTGTCTTGAATTAAATTTGAATCAAGTTTTAATTTCAGTAGGCCTAATAGATATAAGTATATGTAAAGAGGCTTTATGTACAACAATAATACACTTCATCTACTAATATTATTGATAATATCAAAAATCAATATGGGTTATGCACTTATGCTTGATAATATGAATTGTACCTATAGACTAACTTAATAATTGTGAAACACCACACTTGATTTAATCATTAACAATAACTATAATATAAACAAAATCCAAAATTATATTCCTGAAATAACAGCAAAGATCATATCATCTGTGTATTTGATTGAATTTATTAGGTCTGCAGATAGAACAATGAATTTATATAAAGTGGTGTTTCAACGAATAATGACTAACATATAATCAAAACTGAATTCCTCCCTAAGTTACTAAAATTATCTAGAAAATTCTTGATAGCTCTCAATAATCAAAAGTATAACACAATGACGTATTTTTATTCAACAATAATTATCAAGATAATTCCTTATATCATAGTATACATTGGTCATCCGATTTTCTGAAAAAGAAAAATCAAATTATACTTATTTATCAAAATTACTTAAGCATCAAATTACTGAATGCATCTTTTCAATAAGAACCTTTAAAGCATGGGAATAATTGTCATTCATTAAAATGATTTGACAGCATTTGGCTAAAATACTCAAAATCACTAAAATTAATCAATTGTTTGCAAATTATTGTTGAGACAACGGTTAAATCATTCTGACAATGCTAATTACAATGAGAATTTTGTCATAAATGATTTTGTAAGACATTGTTCTTTTGATGAATATTCTGCTAGTGTTTGCAATAATGAAATTATTCTTAAAATATCTGTTTGCTCTAAACTTCCGCCATCAATAAAATTGTGTTTCAAGTGAATGAAAGTCAAAGAATTGAACGTTGAGCTGTTGAATTGCTGAAATGAGAAAATGATTAAACAACGGAAAAATCAATCTAACGGCGTTCGTGTGAAATATTTTTTTAATTTATCTACATGAAAAGCAACGTTCCTGAAATATCCTCTTAGTGGAAAAATATTTCGTAAACCTCATCTGTTACTTTTTTACAACCTCATAAGGACCTGAATATTTTTTAATCAATTTTCTTCACTGTCCTTGTTTGAAATCAGGATCAAAAACCATAACTAAATCTCCTGGTTCAAAATTGCAAAAGGTTCTGTTCCTATCATAATAGTATTTCTGTTTATCTTGCACTTCTGTCATAACTTTTGGAATCTGTTCTCTGATTTCTTGTAGATTTTTCAAACTAGTCTCTAAATTGTATGTAAAATCTGTAGACTGAGGAATAATTTTCAAGTCTAAAGGGGTAGTTGCTTCAAAACCATGCAAAAGGAAAAATGGTGAGTTTTTCAAAGAGCATTGTTTAGAAGTGTTATAAGCGAATAATACCTTAGGCAACATTTCCACCCACAATTTTCTATTATCAGCCACATAAGCTGTTAACATTTGTTGGAGTGTCCTATTTGCTCTCTCAACCAATCCTTGACATTGATGATGGCTTGAAGATCCTAAAATATGATTGATCCCTAATTCAGCTAAGAGTTCATTAACTTTTTTATTTACAAAATGAATACCTCTATTCGTACAAATCTCTTTTTGTACTCCAAATCTATATATTGTCTTCCATAAGACTTTTATTGTATTGTTAGAATCAGCATGTCTACATGGTTCAGCCAAAATATGATGGGTTGTTAAGTCTACCATGGTTAGAATATAAGAGTAGCCCATTGAACTCTCTAATGGTCCAATGTAGTCCATCATTGATCCCAATCCCAGCCACGTAATTGATCTGATCTATCAAGGGTTTAAATATTCCTTCTAAATATTTTTAAAAAATGTACAAGTCGATAAAAAATAGAAATAACTGAAAAATGCAAGTATGACATCACAATACCTTAACACAGATTCAATAATTGAACAGAAATAAAAAAAATAATACTCCAATTAATAAATATCATGATCACACTCACTAACTCACTTTTGATACGGTTTACTCTAGGGCTCTAGGCCACGTGTACATGCATATAGCTGGACTAATAAAAAGAGACTGAATTTAATCATGGCTACCTCTAAGGAAGGCCGTGGCGTTCGAATTGGCAACGCTGTAATACTGAGCCGCAGAGGAGTCACTGCGAGTGCCGGCTGCCATGCATTACCATTGTCTTTAGTGTGCAAAAGCACTCGTAATTAACTGTTTTCATGCTGGAGAGGATATAAATACATATTATTAGACATTGGGAATATTAATAAAAACTCTTATATTTATAAATTAACTTAGTGTATTGAATAAACGTGATCAAACCACAACACATTTAAAGTTCATCACAAATATCAAGCTATAACATCATAAAATTTCCAAAACAAAAGCTTAGGACAGAATTTTCAATTTTCTCTCATTTTTACGAATAATTACAAATATTGTGCTCACAGTGTACCGTGGTTTACCAAGAAAAATCAGAGAAAATTGATCATGGAAAAATGATAACTACTTGAGAACGTAATCTGAACTATCATCGCTACAATTTTCTATTTCTAATTTCAGGCTTGTTAAAAAATTATTTATCTGCTGAACTAGTACACTTTTTTCATTTTTCTTAACGCCTTGGCTATAATCAGTACAACATTTTATACCCTGCTCAAATTGACTCCATTTACTTAAGAAAGATTTCTGAAAAATGGGTAGACCAGCTTCACAAATTAAATTATTTTGAATTATGCTACCATTTATGTGGACCTCGACAGACCGATCATTGTTAACTCTAATGCTAGAAGTAATTTTAGGTATGTTTTTGATATTTAACTTATAAACTAAGCAAATATTGTCATTCTTAAACACAGACCAGTCTTCAATTCCAAAACTTTTAAGCTTGCTTGCCACGTCTGATGAAAATTGTTGAAACGAAATTACTTTATTTTCCTCTTCAAATTTCCTTTTTTCTTCTTCTTCTGTTTCTTTCTTCCTCTTATCATTTTCGTTCTTCTGTTCTTCAGGAGATTTTCTTTTCTTAGTCGAGGTTTCACTCAAATAGTTTGGTAAATTCGGAAAAAGTTTTGGTATAGCAGAACTATTGAGAATTGGCTTGTCCCTACGCCTTTTGTGCCACTTTCCATTGCTGTCTTTGTACTTTTCTACAACACTAACGTCTTCAGGATGGAAATGTTTCACACAAACAACTGAATTTGCCGAAGGCTCCCATTGAACGGGAGGAATGGCGTGAATCCAGGCACTTCTCAGCTCCGGGTCCTTAGGGAATGAAAATATAGTGATATGCCCCTCAGTTTTTATTGCAGACTTGTAATTGGACTTACACCCGGGCACTACACATGAACTAGGCATATTGACATCAGTTCTCAAACACTTTCACAGTAAAACAGGATTAAATAACGATTTAAAGAGCGGGCGACGTGCGTCTACCATGCTGGCTTATGGGCTGACTGGCACTGCATGACTCCACGTTCGGCGTTGCCAATTCTACATCGCTGCGGCCTTCCTTAGAGGTGGCCATGATTTAATACACTACTGTACGAAGAAATGTGTTAACTGATTTCTACTCAACTCCCCACTTCCCATTTCTTCGTATGCTAATAAAAATTAAGGAATTCAATGGGAAAATAATTAATTTTCTCCAATATTTGCACAGTGGTGGCATAGCCTTATTCATGATTTATAACAGTCTAGATAAGTTTGTTTAATCCTCGTGTGTTTTGTCCAGAGAGAATAGAAGTAAAATTATTCTATACTCTTCTTATTCTATACTCCCTGGTTTTGTCCTCGGTATCTCTTCATTTAATTTCCTGAAGTCACAACATCCTGCTTCTGAATTCCTCCAATAAGCTATTTACGAATTGATAAAGTAAACAATAAACAATTACCTGACATTATTTAGCCTACTCATGCTTTCTTTCTTTCTTTGTTCAGTGTTTCCGTTTTAGTTTTATTTCTTTTGAAAAAAATATATATTTAAATCAGTCTGGGTATGGGCCATTTCTTGAAATATTATTTTCTCAGTCTGGGCCCCCTTATAGCCCGGGCCCCCCCGCGCCGCGGGGTCTGCGGGGGTGTACGTTACGCCCCTGGTCATCATGATATATTTCGAGTATTTTGTTGATAAGAGATTGAGGTACAACTAGTCTTAATTCATTAGTGTCCATCAAATTTTTAAAAATAGACAATGTCATTCGCAATAGTGAACCTTCTCGCTTTTCGTATTGCGTGTTTATTGCTATAATCTCGGGAGTTTTTATTGCATCATATATATTTTTAATGCTCTCGTCTTTTTTCTGTATCGATCCTATGTCAATCTCTTCTATTCCAAAAATGTTGAAGTTTTTGTCACTTGTCATGTCAGTAATGTCTTTTTGAACAGGGTATCTACTTAAAGCATCTGGTACATGCATTTGAGCTCCAGGTTTATATTTAAGATCAAATGTGAATTCTGTTAATTTCATCAATAATTTACTGACTCTTGTACTAGGATTCTTCCATGTTTTGTAATATTGTAGACTAGCGTGACCTGTGTAAATGGTGAATTTTCTCCCTATTAAATATTGTCTGAAATGATTCACACAGTACGCTATAGATAAAAGTTCAATTTCCCCAACTGCCCAGTTTTCTTCATTCTTAGTTGGTTTTCTAGAAACAAAAGCTACAGGGTGGAGTTTTCCATCGTCATCTGGTTGTGAAATTACTCCTCCTATACCTATACGAGAAGCATCCGTGTGTACTGCTACCTCTCTGTCAGTACAAAAGTGATGAAGTACAGGTTGTGATGAAAGTCTAAATTTTATTTCTGTGAATGCTCTATTCTGTTCTGCTTCCCATTTAACGGTTTATTTTCGTTATCTTTCGATATTAAGTTTGTTAATGGGCTTGCTATCGTTGCATAGTTATGAATAAATTTCCTGTAGAAACCACTGAGACCGAGAAATGCTCTTATATCTTTGATCGTTTTCGGAATTGGATATTGCTCGATTGCCTATAAATTTTCAGAGGTGGGTTGAATTCCATCTTTCGAAACAGTATGACCAAGTACTTTAACTTTTCTATGAAAGAAATTACATTTGGCTGTATTCAATTTCAATCCAACATCTTGCAATGTTTTAAACGTTTTCTCAAGCTGTTGATACTGTTTATCAAAGGTGTCTCCATAACTTATGATGTCATCTAAGTAAATCAACACTCCTCTGCATAGGCGTAAATTCAGGATTTCATTGGGGTGGCGAGAATTCCCGGGTGTGGGGGGGGGTATGGAATAGTTTAGTTTTAAAACTGTACATTTAAGCCTTTTTAGAGACGTTTTCAACTACAAACTTATTGTTGATTCACAATTTTTACTTTAAAACCTGAGCCTTTTAAAGCCCATTTTCGTTAGAGATGAGGCAATAATTTAAGACTTTTCAAAAAGTTTTAACTCAAAAACACATATCCTATGTTTATTGACATGTTTTAAAAATATACACTAAAAGAATCATAGGTACTAACATATGAACATTTGACTAACTATTGTCTTTAAATAGTTGAATAGTACACATATTAAATCACTTGAGGTTAAAAAAGCACTTAAAACTCTTTGTTTAATATTCACTTAAAATCTACTAGTTTTTTTACTTGAAATGAAGCCTTCGATTTTCTTTTAAGTCAAATTCGGTTATAACTTTGTTGATGTCCACCACCACATCCCGCTCAATTGCCAGAAGGGCCAGAGATGACAACCTTTCTTGACCGGTGGTATTTCTACAGTAAGTCTTCAGTCATCTTAGGCAGGAGAAATTCCGCTCACAGGATGCTGAACTTGTTGGTATAGTAAGTAGAAGTCTAAATAAGTAGAACACCATAGGAAGAGCTTCTTTTAAGTTTCTCTCCAAAAACTCGGTTACTCTTTCATCAAAGGACTTTTGCTTCATGGGTTTCATGCTGTAAAAACATTGCAGTTCAGCTAAAACTTGGTCTTTTGGCATGTTGTAAAACTTGCAGACTTCACTGGCGCTAGGCTCATTCAGCTCGTTTGCACTAAGGATACTTGACAGGTGATGAAGGATTGTCAAGTCATTTTCTGCAAAGCGGTTTCTAAGCTCTGAAATAAGAATATCTACTACAGGATAAACAACTGTAACTCTATAGTACTGTTCAACTGAGTTAAATGAGTTTTTGGGGCCACCAGCACCACCTAACTTTTGAGGAACTCTACTGATCCTTGGGAGAGATGCGGGCTTTAAATCACAGTTTTCTGCTAATTTACTGCAATGATCCCACAGTTGCTGAAAAAAAGAGTCACTTCTAAAATATGTTAACACTTCGATTGTACTCTTAGCGACTTCACTTACAGTTGCATAGTTGATTTTGCTAGACTGCAGAGTCTTAGACAGAATGTCACATTGAGTAAGTACTCTCATAAGAAAAAAAAGACAAAATACAAAATGAAAGTCTTCAATTCTGTTAAGAAGAGAATTGGCTTCACCACCAACTGAAGGGTCATCTTGAGCAATTTCTTGTAAGGCTGTGATGGTTTCATCAAAGTTATCAAGTAAAGATCTAACTGCTTCTACTCTACAGTACCATCTGGTGTCACTCAGAGACTTCAGTGTTGTAGTTCCCCCAAAGAAAGAACGAGAACTTTTTTGAATTTTCTCAAAAATAGCATGACGTTTAAACGACCGTTCAATAAAGTTATATAGGCTCTGAAGGTCAAAAAATATATTCCTAATGGCAGGAACAGCTGTACAGCAGCTCACTATGCATAGATTTAACACATGAGCATAGCAATGTATATACATAGCCATTGTGTTTTCTTTCTGCAATCTTGAAGCCACCCCCTTATACGGTCCTCTCATACTAGATGCACCATCGTAGCATTGTGCACGAAGATTATTTATGTCAAGATCTAATGATGTGAGAACTGACTTCAAAAGATTTGCCAGAGATTCACCGTCAGTTTTGTCAGTTCTATAAAATCCAACAAATGCTTCATGAATGTTTAGATCGTCATCAACATATCTGAGTACTATAGCCACTTGCTCATGCTTTGCAATATCTTGAGTTTCGTCAGCAATTATAGCAAAAATTTGACTTTTTTTCACTTCGCAAGATATTTTATGTTTAATTTGATCACCAATAATGGACAATAACTGATTCTGGAATCTTGGAGCAACATACTGAAAATTCTTTTCCCGTTGAGTATAAAGGCGCTTGATAACATCACTGTCGTGAGAACGAAGTTCCATCAGCTCTAGAAAATTTCCTTTATTTTTAGAGTCTCCAGTTTCGGCATGACCCCTTAATGCGATACCTTGCTTACCGCAAAATATTAATGACTCACACACTGAGTGAAGGTATACTCTATTTTCTTTAACATCTTTAGAAAATTGACAATTAACTTTTTCCATAACAGTGCCACTTTGCTGAGACTGTTTAAAAGAAGACAATTTTACAGTATTATTCACATGTACTTGTGATTGGTTGTGATTATCAAAGGTACGATTTGCTTTTTTCCATTTACAAAAGCCATTCACAGTGAAAGCATCATCCGATTTATTCATCACTCCTTGATAAAAAGCTCTACAAATAAAACAGTAGGCCTTGTCTTTTGAAGGGCTGTATTCCAGCCATGGATACATTTTATACCACTCGGGCCGAAATTTACGCCCGTCTGTTACTGGAAAATTCAAAATAGGTTGAAATGGGCCCTCATTAAGGCTGTGCAATAGGGTTTTGGTCATATTTTTTTTTCAAAGTCTCTTTGACTGGAGATTATTAGGCTACTGAAATGTAGTCTATTGCAATAAATAAAAAAAAAATCATCAATTATTTTCTGAGATATGAGCACTTAAAGTTAATTTTTGGGGGCAACCAGTATCATGAACGGTTGTGAATAGAAAAGTGTAATTTCCAGGATCAATGTAACAAATTATTGTTTTTGTAATGAGGTATTTCATTTTTCAAAATTTTCATTTTAAAAAAAAATCACTTTTTTGAAACCTTAATTACAGAAAAACTATATTCCCGATTGAAATACAAAATATGTCATTGAAATCCCTGATATCCCTTCTAGTAATAGAGAAATTATTGTAAATCCAAATTGAATCGTTGGGTAGCTACGTTGCCCCAAAGTTTTCTTGGATTCTCTTTAGTTTTACAGAGTCAACTTCCTCATGCGAATGCGCAAGCACGTTCTCTCACACATATGCAAGGACTTGCTATGTTGCCAGTTTGAATCATATTCGTTCATCACTTACTCGCCCTTATCAATGCTCCCTCACGCGCAACACCGGCACTCGCCTGTCTACCGGATGGTTTTATTTGCAGTTCTTGAATAATTATTCGATCTACAAAAATAATTGCTTTGAATGACATGTCTCCAGTAGCACTCACATTTCCTTTCCGCTATATCACTCTCTTTCACCCTCATTCTTTTTCTCTCAAACAAACATATGCCAAATTGTGTCCGAAGGAAGGAAACGAATTTTTCTTTATTTATAAGATTTTTGCGATTGTTCCATATATTGTACCTTACTCTTGTGATTTACATTATGGTTTATTGGATAATTTACATAGTGAATGAGATTATAATAATATTGTAGGACTTCTTTGATAGATAATAAATAGGCTTCCAACGAAAACTGTAGTAGAAGTGTAATTGAAAAAGTTGCTCTACAAACAGAAATTTACTACAAATGATGAGATGAAATACTAAAAAAAGAAAATATAAATATTACAATTGAGTAGTATATTATTATACTCAATATTATAATTGTGTTATATTATTTAACACAAAAATTAGGCAATGAAGAAAAATCATTTTTCATTTCAATCTTAGATGTAAAATTTTATTAGCATCTAAGCTGTTTTACCTGCATCTGGGTGGTGTAACCATAGCGGATTTCAACTTCACATCTTGAAATAAGGTCCGCGTAAATATTAATTACCTATTGCCACAGACGAACATTCAATGTCATCGTCTTTGGTAACTTGCTGTGATTATTATACAATTCATCAATCAACTTATCACATACATACCTTCACATTTTAAAATCAGTTTCAACAAAAAAATATGTGAACATATTATACCGTACTATAAAATAAAATACAATTTCATAACGAAATGATCTTAGTATAAAAGTATAAAATAAAAATGAGAAAAAAAGCAAAATAATAATTATCATTTTGTTTCCATCAATTTTAGCTTTTTTTTTTTATCTTGGTGCACTTTGAAAGACACATAATTGAACTTATTTGGCGGGCCGCTTAGCGCAGTTGATTGGTGCGTCGCAACTTCAGCTTGCTGTCGTTCAGCGGTCGTGGGTTCGAATCCCGCTCCTCCATCTGGCATTTATGTGTTATCATTCACCTCATTTTCCACGCACAAGTCTCGGACTCATGTGTGCATCATCAGCTATAAAACGAATATGCACTTTTAACGTTTACTATCGATTTGTGTTACCTACTCTACATTTGTCTGACTGACTATAATTTATCTGACAATACTGACTTCTTCAGCAAATTCGTTCTCTGACTGAATAAATACACTTTATCTTAATTATTCTATAATCACCAACTACATTTTTGAATTCGTTGAAAAAATAACTACTAAATGTTTTTCCTGATATCACTTGCTTATGAAACTTGGTTACTGTCCTAATTGATTCAGGTTTGATATACAGTGATTCAGGTTTTTCTACTTCAAATTGAGAACTCTTCTGAAAGTAAATTCAATGATCTAAAACTTCTTACCTCTAACTTTTTATGTGTTGGAGTGAGCATTTACATGATAAATGCAACGAAAAATTAGGTGACTTATTTTTCACAAAGGAGATAAAAATACATGATTTTTGAAAATTGATTGTGAATGAACAATTGAACGGATATATTGTTATACATCAATCGACGTAGAATTTCATATTCTTCAATTTCAACTTTTGAAAACTAAGAGAACTCTCTTTTAGAATACCTAGAGTGGATTAAAAGAACTTCCAGCTTTGTACCAATTTTTGTCCATCAAAAGAGTGGACAAAATTTGAGAGGGCTCTAGTGTCAAACGAAGGAAACAAATTTTTCTTTATAGAAAATTCTTGCGATTGTTCCATATACTGCATCTTAATCATAAAATATGAATACATTATTGGAGAGCTTACATTGTGACTGGAATCATATTATAGGACTTCTTTGATAGATAACAGAGAGCCTTTCAATAAAAACTGTAGTGGAACTGTAAAAGGTTGGGGGTTTTCAGTTTTCAAGCAAGGAATAGTAACCCCCCCCCCCCCCCCCCAACAACCGAATAGTGGGTCCAGGGGCCCGGGGAAATTATTACATTAAAACTTCACTATACAGGGGATGATACCAGCGAACACATAAGACCAATAGAAGGGGATTCTTGTCACCGAGGTGAAGCCACTTGTTAGGCGCTCGTCCACTACAAATATGGCGGCGCAGGGATGACTCCCCAAGTGGCGAGCGCTTGATAAGCCAGTTTTTGCTATTACCAGTACGGCACGCATTACATCGCCAGCCTGTTTCTTCATAATATGAATTGCTCATTCTTGAGACGGATAAATTATAGAAATGTCATTTCTCAGTTGATCTAATTCTGAAATTTTAATTGTGAGTAGAGGCATTCTGTGATGAATTTTGTTAACAAGGATTACTCAAACTTTACTCGAAAAATAGTTAATTTTCTAATGGAGTGACATTTTTTCACATACCTTCCTATATTATATCCGTCATTATATCATTAATATCTGTCATTTGACTGCCACATCCTTTTACTTAACATGAAATAGAACAGTAGGAGAAAGAGAAAACAAAAAGCTGAATTGAACTGGATAATGTATTTACTTTGCAAATCTAGTCACAGCGATCATAAAAGACATCACAAAAACACTATCACAATAAAATTATTGTCTTTTGTTATCCCTGTCTAGTCACAACAATAATAATTAATAATCTTAATGTTGTTTGACATTCTCACTCATAATTTCTATAAATAGAATAGTCTCTTTCTCTAACACATACCACAATACTCAGTGTCTTCACGAGTGCTTGAAGAATACTTTTTTTTATCAACCCAAAGTTGATCTGGTTGGCGCCCATATAGAAGTTATATCATTCTGGATAGCGAAAGTAGGGTCTTCACAATAGGCTATTTCCCCATTAGACAAAGTAAGTAAACGTTCAACGTTTTGTAGTCATTGATTTATACGATTCAATTTAGTTACATGACTTTAAAGATGAATTTTCATTTTATAATTTCATTGTGTAACAGCATAGTACAGAAATTAAAAAAGTTGTGACATTTATTTCTATAATAACTCATATTAAAACTGAGTTATATTGTATGTATTATGTATTTTAATGGAGATGACTTTATATTTTAAGAATATTGGCTCATGTTTATATTGTACAGGATATAATGCTCAACATATGATTAATAAAATGAAATAAAAAATTGTTCTAATAAACATTTTCCTATTTGGATCTTGTTCATTTGCGTTCATAATGGAAAGAATTGAAGGTTAGACTAATTTAATCAATAATTTCCTAAAAACAATCTAACTATAATATTATTACATTACAATAATAAACCTTCAAGGAAGTATTGAATCAAACACAAGAAATAAGTGATGAATTGGCTTTGTGGTTCTGGATGCACAAGCCGGCTGACGACAGCGCGCCATCCCGATCGCACTTCAACCTAACATTGTATCCAAAGTATAGGTCGTATTTTAAAATAAAAATCATGAAAAAAAAATTCAGTTATTTCTGTACAACTTTCTCGCTTTGATCACATCTCTACCCAAAAGATGAAAATTTTGGTAGCCGACTCACTTTTTTATGTCATGTTTGAAACTCGGACAAAAATTATAACTTTAAACAACTAATTAAAAATTATAGAGGTAACTATTAACTTTTATAATGCCACTGTTATCTTCAGAAACTAATTGTCTATACTCATGCCAAGTTTGAAAGTTATATCTTAATCCTAAGTGTGTTAAACTGCAGTTTATTTGGAGAGCGCGCATTGAAATTTTCTGCTCTTGAAAACACGATTTCGTCTTTCTATCCACTACATGGATGGCAGACGGCTTCACCTCCTGTATGCTACGCTAGTGCAGACGGCTTCACCTCCTGTATGCTACGCTAGTGCATACGCCCCTTCTATTGGTCTTATGGGTTCGTTGGATGATACCTACTCACAACACACGCACAAGAAATAACTTGATTACTCACCGTTACAATTATTCAAACACACAAAAGACTTTTCTTTTTAGAAGTGTAAAACTGTTCAATGCCATCCCAGAGAGCTTCAAAAATCTGCCATATCCAATTTTTAAGCATAGACTGAAACTTTTTTTGATGGATAATCCATTAATGTATAGGTTTGAGGATTTTTATGAAAGGGCCAAGACTTTGTAGACAATTTATAGACAGCTTTAAATGACACACTGCTATAGATAGGCAGGCTAATTTTGAATGTGATTTTGTGTTTTTATCTGTTTAACGTTCTAGCAATGTTGTATGAGACAAAATTATTTTGATGTTAAATATGACAATTTGCAGTGCTTTTGACGAACTCAGGAGTTGCTGCAATAAAGGTTCATCAGAAACTATTTCAATCAGAAACTATTTTTTATAATCATGAAATTATTAGGTGTATCTTTACTGAATTTTACTTTACTTTAAAAAATTGAGACATAAGTGAAAGACATACAAAAATTGAAAGATATACGTGATTCTTTGGAAATAAATGGAGAGTATAATTGCAAAAAAATAACTAAAATTATTTCAACTTGAGAAGATAATTAAGGAAATTAGAAAGGATATGATTGAATTAAGAGTAACCCTGGGTGAATTGAAAAATAAAAAACAAAATATTGAAAGTCATGACCCAACTAATGCTTTGCTTTGCCAATTGGCTTTGAAAATTACAAAAAATATTATAGTATGTTTTGAATATGAGGTAATAAAGTGTTATTTGTAAAACAGCCTTCTCCAAATTATAATAATCAATTTTATTCTTATACTAGCTATTGTGCCCGTCCTTCGTACGGATTATGTTTAGAAATAAGACTAAATATGTTTCGGCTTTTTTGATAGCAACGATCATGAAGTTGTTAGCAGCTTAGGCCCAGACGATGCAGTTTTTTTGCGGTACGGTTTTTTTACTGTACGGCGTCAACTGTACTGTGATGTTCACACGGTCCGGCTTTGCTGCTTATTGCTGTACTCTCCTCCTTCTTCCATTGCGCTTCCAGTTCAGTTTTATTTATTCCAGTCCAGGATTTTTTTATTTGTGTAAGATTTTTTAAATAAGTTTCTTACTGAAGGTTTCTCTTTAATTTTGATCAAAGTACGCAAATTCTGGTTTCAATATTCCACACATTTTTCTCTCTTTATTTTTATATTAATCTTAAGTCTTGTCCCACAAGGCAGGTCTCTCATATATTAGAGAAATTAAATTTTCACAACTAATATCTTCCACTTCTGGACACTGGAATTCACTAATAAAAAGATCAATGCTGAAGAATATCAATGAAGAAGATCAATGCTGACGATCTGAAGACTGCTTCCAGCGTAATAAGCGTATCGTTTGAACATATCCATTACCGGTACAATACATGTGCCACCGGATAAGGATAGTTATTTTGCGGTACAGCTGATTTTAGCGATACAGTTTTCGAAGACAAAACCGAATGTAGAAATCGGCTAGAACAGCTTTTTTACTGGATCCAGTCGAAACAGTATTGTGTGAACATACAATATGAAATGCACATGCAAACGAAAGCACTGCAAAATAACTGATACAGCAAATTTACTGTACCGCACAAAAACTGTATCGTGTGAACGGGCCCTTAGTAAACAACTTAGAACGTAAACAATTCAGTGACAGGTATCGGAGAGAATATTTTTTGAGAACAGCTGATTGATATATCATGATAAATTACGTGATTTTTCTTATGTGGTAATATTTATATAATGTGGTAATAAAACTTAGAAGAAATGTTTCCAAAATCGCACAATACTTGGTTTTTAAACGTTTATTATTCTGTTGAAAAAAAATTTATTTAGTTTTTTAATACTGTTCAATAACTAAAATCCCGATCGATGCTCTCGTTTTTGAGGAGAAGGCCGCGTAAAATGCCTTTGGGGCCGTGACAGACAGACAGACAGAAAGTGAGATAAGACTATTTTCGGCTTATTTAATGTATAAAACGTAAAAATAACCATAAATATATAATTCTGATAAATGTACAGACAAAACTCTAATTTTATATATATAGATTTTATTAGTTATTTTTCCAAATTTAATAAATTTCCCCAAAATCTAAGATATTTGCCTCGGGCGCCAAAAACTCACGCTATGGCCCCCGTTTTTACTCAATCAGAAACTATTTTTTATAATCATGAAATTATTAGGTGTATCTTTACTGTATGTCTGTTCAAAAAATTGAAAGACACGTGATTCTTTGGAAATAAATGTATAGAATGATTGAAAAAATAACTAAAATTATTTCAACTTAAGAAGATAATTAAGGAAATTAGAGAGGATATGATTGGATTAGGAGTAACCCTGGGTGAATTGAAAAATAAAAAACAAAATATTGAAAGTCATGACCCAACTAATGCTTTGCTTTGCCATTATCAACACAAGAAAAAACTCCTTACATTAATGTCATAAAACAAAAATTAGTTTTATTATTGTAGAATTCTGTACAATATTAGGTTAAAAATAAAACACGGCACAAAACAATGTACAAACTACTCATGCCACCCGAAGTGAACAGAGGTCTCAAACTGACCAGGCTATCTAGCCGTCAGACATATCAGATTATTTTTGTGAATGAAAGCTCAGGTATTAGAATATCTGTGGCTCAGGCTTGGAAACTATATTTGCTTTACTAGATTATGAGTAGTAGAACGACTCTGCCTCCCTCCCAAGAAGGCCTAGTCAGACCAGGCGAAGAGGGGAGTAGACGTGAGCCGAGAGATCTGGCAACGTTTTAGGGGTATGGAAAGCTAGTTACAAACTAATCCACCAGAGTGATTCAAAACCGGACCAAACACGATTCGACTCGATTGTAGACTCGTTTGTTTGTTGCCTTCAGTCGGGACTCGAGACTTGATCAGAGTCATGGTAGCTGGCGCACAGCCTTAATGTGATTCTTTGCTAGCAATGTATCATTACATGGATCACGTGCATATGTAGGAAGTGTGGTAGTGGTGCTACTAATTTTAGGGTCTGGCTTTTGAACGTCTTTTGGAGCAGTAGGAGGGGGACAACATTCTTCTGGGGTGGGAAGCTCTTCCGCGAAGGATGTTGAAGGTTGGGCAATATTGGAAACATCTGATGCCTGATTATCCTCATCTTGACGAGGTTTTTTGTTTATATGCCCAAAAAATTTAAGTAGTGAACTTTGCCCTTTTTGTTGAGCCTGAAAAGAAAGAAACGATTATAACAAAACAGTGGGATAAAAAATTGAATCCCTCCCTATTAGGCCTAGTAGTCTATAGAGGGGATAGGGAGAGGCGGCATTTATTTACGGTTTGACCCAGATGGTAAAAAAGCAAAACAAACGGTACCAAAAATAATATACAGGGTGGGGGAAATGTTTGGAAACGGCTTAATATTTCATATACAAAGGTGATTTTGCGGTAGGTATGATTGAGGATCCTACTCAAATTGAAAATACTATTTTACTGTGACTTTAAAAATCTGGTGCGCCATCTTGGAACCGCCATTTTGAATGTAACTTTTTTTTTTAAATAGGAAGGGGGTCATGCGATACATGATTTCAATACGGAATTTTAAGACAAAATGAATGCCGAAAACCGCACATCGATATGTCAACCCGTTTCGGAGATATTTACATTATTAATCGATACCATGAAAAGCAGAAATGAAATAAATAAGTACATTAAAATCTTACCTATCAAATTTTTTGTTAATAGTGTTTGCTAATGAACATTAAAACCCAATTATTTTAATAAATGTTCAAACTGTTTTCCTTCAGCTGTTTGAGAATGTGCTAATCTTAAATAATAGCCATCAAGCACATTTTGAATCATTTTGCGTGATGAACATCTGACTCTGGATATCATAATATCAACAATAATCATGATATCAACCTAAAATCATCTGTAATAATCCAACTGATTTAATGAATTCTTTTTCAATCATGAAGTAGTGAGTGTGTTTAAAGTCGTTCGCAATGGCATTTTTAAATGAAACCGAGAGAATAACTTTGTTAATGATGCGCGGCTATGGAGATAGAGTACGGTCTTACCAAGAAGTTTCTGATTTATTCAACGAAACATTTCCCAACAGAAATCCAATTAGTAAAAGTGTTGTTTTTAAGACAGTAAAGCGGTTTCAAGAAACGGGCAAAGTGACTGATCGTGCTCGCACTGGAAGAACAAATACTGCCACCAACAATGAAAAATCTTTAGAGGTAATGCAATCATTTGTTGAAGATCCGCATACATCAACTAGAAGCGTTGCCAAGGAACATGGTATGTCTACTCGTTCTGTCAGAAAAGTTCTTAAGGAATCTCATTTCCATCCGTTTAAGCTTCATGTATTACAAGAACTGAATGAGGATGATTTCGACCGCCGGGTAGAGTTTTGTGACATAATGATGAACAAGTATGACAATGATCCAAACTTCTTTAATAATGTAGTATTTTCGGATGAAGCTACGTTCATGCTTAACGGCAATGTAAATAAGCAAAACTATCGTTTCTGGACCGATGTCAACCCATACTGGATGAAGGAGGGTCATACACAGTATCCTGAAAAATTAAACGTATGGGCTGGTATGGTAAATGGTCACATTGTAGGACCATTTATTATCGAGAATAATTTAACAGGTGCCATTTACGAGAACATGTTAATAAATTTGATCGTTCCAGCCATCCAGAACATCAACGGACAAGAGTTACATAACTTGTGGTTTCAACAAGATGGGGCGCCCCCTCATTATGCATTAGGAGTGTGGGATATATTGAACCAAACATTTCCCCAACGCTGGATAGGTCGTAGAGGTGCAATAGAGTGGCCCGCTAGGTCACCTGACCTCTCTCCACTTGATTATTTCTTTTGGGGCTACATGAAAGACAATGTGTACAAAAAGAAACCAGCAACAATTAATGAACTGAAAGAATGTATAACTGAAGTGGCTAACAGAATTCCACGCGAAATGATTCAAAATGTGCTTGATGGCTATTATTTAAGATTAGCACATTGTCAAACAGCTGAAGGAAAACAGTTTGAACATTTATTAAAATAATTGGGTTTTAATGTTTATTAGCAAACACTATTAACAAAAAATTTGATAGGTAAGATTTTAATGTACTTATTTATTTCATTTCTGCTTTTCATGGTATCAATTAATAATGTAAATATCTCCGAAACGGGTTGACATATCGATGTGCGGTTTTCGGCATTCATTTTGTCTTAAAATTCCGTATTGAAATCATGTATCGCATGACCCCCTTCCTATTTAAAAAAAAAAGTTACATTCAAAATGGCGGTTCCAAGATGGCGGACCAGATTTTTAAAGTCACAGTAAAATAGTATTTTCAATTTGAGTAGGATCCTCAATCATACCTACCGCAAAATCACCTTTGTATATGAAATATTAAGCCGTTTCCAAACATTTCCCCCACCCTGTATAATATTTTTGTATTTGTTGTGTGGTTTTAGTAACATTACCTACCTAAATTCCAAATTTTATGTTTATAAACCACAAAACAGTAAATTGCCCCTTATGGGGGCTTTTTGGCCCTAGAAATGAGTTCAAACCCCAATAACGTTTGATCCAATATGTTTACAGACATACGGGAGGTGTCTAATTAACCACCATTATTGACGCCACAAATGGTGAAAATTTTATCAAAATCGTTATAGACGTTTTTTTACAAAACATTTAAACCCGTATTTTAGGGGTTTTCGGGCCAAAAAGGGTTGTTTTAATACTTTTAATCTAGGAAATCTAGGTTAGGTTTTTCAGAGTGAGAAAAACGTTATTAATTATTGTAGCGAAGATGTTTAATACATTATTATATAATCAAATGAACTTACCTTCATGATGTCGTAGATGGCATTAAAACATCTTTCTTAAAACATAAACTGATAAACATCAAACACGACACGATAGATACGGTACTGAAAACAATTAGATCTTGGGATACTTGACAATCATAACAAACAAACCAGCCACAACCGCGTGTTTGGCTCAGTGTTGCCAGGTGAAACAAGTGAAAATTCCCACCCGGCCCCCGGTAACTTAAAATTCCCACTTTTGATTAAAAGTAAAAATGACAGAATCTAGATGATAACATTTTTATTTAAAACTATTATACTGTCAAATGGAGAATAGTTATTAAGTTATACGAATATATTTACGGTTTGATTCTTTAATTAGGTACAACAGGTAGTATTTTTTAATATATTGGGGTGGCAACTGCCACCCCGTGCCACCCCCGATTTACGCCTATGCTCCTCTGTACAAAAGGTCATTGAATACTTGATTTATTGCGCGTTGGAAAGCATTAGGGGATGTTTTTAACCCGTTTGGAAGTCTGGTAAATGTGTATAATCCTTTATGAGTTGCAAAAGCAACATAGTTTTGACAATTTTTATGCAATGGCTGTTGGTAGAATGCCTGACTGATATCAAGAGTAGAAAAATAATCCGAGTTTTCAAGTGAATCAAAAATTGTTTGAATAAGAGGAAGAGGGCATTTATCGGGTAAAATTCTCTCATTGAGAAATTTGTAGTCAACTACTAATCTAAATCCACCACATTTCTTTGTCACTAAAAATGCAGATGAGGAATAATTGCTTTGAGTCTCACAAACTATTCCTGCTTTCATCAATTGATCCACTTGTCTATCTATTTCAGCCCTCTGTGCTATGGGTAATATATATGGTGGCATTGCAATGGGTGTGTTATCAGTTAATTTAAATTTATATTCTGGCAATTTTGCTTCCTGAAAATCAATTTCGTTAGTTGAAAATAGGTGTTTGTATTTACTGATTAGTTGTTTTGCTTTGAAATCCTGTTCCGGTGTTAGGTCTTTATATCTATTCCACAGCCTGCCCCATCAAACATTATAGAATCAACTGTCAGTAAAGTTTCATCTGTAACACTTACTTCTCCCTCTATTTCTCCAATCACAGTTTGACACAGTAATCTTACATCCTGTTTCCCTGTATTGAAAAATCTCATTTGTGCTACATCACCTCTATCATAAAGTTCTTTGTCCCAAAATACATGTAACTTTTTATTTCTTATTAAAGATTCATTAGGAGTGAAATGAGTGATCTGATCCACCTTTTGAGTGAAACTTACAAGTAATGTTACTTCTCTTTGTGCCGGAATTATTGTTTCAAGAGCACATTTGACAAAATTTACGGAGTTTGATACAATTTCTTTTTTAATTTGTTTGTTTGAGTTGTTGAGTTTATCAATGGAATCAATCCAGTCTTCGTCAATATTCCACTCAATAACTCTACCATTATCAATCAGTGTACTGTGGGTCGTCTTATGATGCTCTAGACAACAGAGTGAAACGGCCGTCACGCCATAACGTGAGTCAATTTCCATTTAAAAGTGTTTTTTAAGTTTATAATACATATTAGTGGAAACAAGATGGATCTTCAACATCATCACATTATCAATCATTGATACTTTATTAGTATCATAATCTATAATCACTTTATATTTAGATAGAAATGAATTTCCTAGCAAAACATCGCACTGTAACACATCGGTAATCAATATAAGTTCACGTCAAATATATTTTCACATATATCTAGCCCACACGTTAACATTCCTGAAATTGGGAGTAGAGTACCATTAGCAGCAGATAAAGTTATATTGCTATTTTCCAATTTCTTCAAATCATTATCACTCAGAATACTTTTTTGAGCAATACAGTATTTACATTAGAACGTGTGTCATGCAATAGTAATTGAAACAGTTTTTCCACTAAATCTACCTACAACGGTTAATGCTGAATTAATATTTTTATGCTCATTATTCAATTATCCATTCACTGTAGACTTATGCTGCGTCTGCATATCTGAACACATTACTTTGTTTGAATGAATTTTGATCATTATTGTTACATAATTGATTATTTTTATAAGACTGGAAAAAGTTTCTAACAAATTCTATCACCTTATCCTGTTCTTGTTTTTGGGCGAATAAACACATAATGCGGATCCCAAGTTCGAATCCGATTTTTTTAAGCTCGGGACCCTGGTTTCGCGTTTTTTGACAAGTAGAAGCAATCATCTGTCCAGTGATTATCACGTCTACAATATTTGCAGAACCTAGATATATGGCCTTCATTATGATTATTGTTACGATTCCTATTCCATTCATAAGTTTGATTTGCTGGCTTGTTGAAATATTTTTTATAGTTAGAACTGTTTTGTGTTGAGTCAGCATGTTCCCTGTTTCTTAAATTATAATTATTATTATTATTACTATTATTTGCGATTGGCTGTGTTTGAAAAAATTTCTTATTCGAATTTTGGTGAACACTTCTATACTGAGGTTCGTCACTACATTACTCAGATTGTCCAATTTCTTTTCCAATGTTTCTACACTAACTCGTTGAACTGGTTGTTCATTTGAATTGAGCTCTTTACTAATAATTCCTCATTTTTTATCCAATAGAAAACGAGATATTTCATATTTTGCCAAATTTTTCTCCAATTCTTCAATTGTCGCATTATCCATAAAGGCAACATGTTGCAATGCACCTACATCTAATCCCCTTAGAACGTATCCTACTACTCGTTTGTCTGACATTTCAGGTTCCAGAATATGGCACAATTTTATTATATCTGCTGTGTACTCAGTGTAGGTTTCTGTCTGTAATTTATTTCTGTTTTCTAATTGCTGTCTGGTAGTTTCCTCGTGTACTGGGTCTACTAATTTCTGTTTTAGGTGATCTACTACGTCAATGAAAGTTAAGTTTGAATTTTTTTCAGAAAAATTATCGAAAATAGTCAATGCAGTTTTTTTAAGTAAAGTGGCAAATACAATATTTTATCATCATCATCATCCCATTTATTTATTTTAGCAGCTCTGTTGAATATTTTCAACCACTCATTAAAGTCTTCAGTTTTTGACCCCCCATAAGTCTCTGGTTTGGCAAAAGGTCTACTCCAACGAACCCATAAGACCAATAGAAGGGGCGTATGCACTACCGTAGCATTACAGTTTACAGAGGTGAAGCCAAGTCCGCCATCCATGTAGTGCAGGCGCGTACCCAGGGGGGGGATTTGGGGGATAAATCCCCCCCGAAATTTTGTCAACTTAAAAATACATAATTACATAAAATAGCTTAATAGGCAATAGACCTAAGTCAAGGCTAAAGGATTATAATTATTAGGCTTACATATCTCGTGAAATAGTTCAATTAGTATAGAGTTCATTCAATAAATTAGTAAGTGAAATTAATAATAATTATTGCCAACAGGGGAGCAGAGTAGATCAGATGTATACTCTGATTATCGAAAGAAAGTGCCTAGAGGAGCGGCCGCGCGGCGACCGAGTTTAAGTACAAACATTCTATTTCACAAACTTGTGGAAACGTAAAACAGAAGGCTAGAAATTCCCAATAAACGGTGTTTAAATAGTCAGTTAAGCACGTTTTCAGCACATGTTTTAAATATTTTTTATCTTATTCAGATGAATTAATATTTGTAGTTATGTTTGTAAAAACACGAATTGGAATTAAAATTTTTTCATTCGCCATGTTCGATGTAGAATAATTGTGATTAGAAGCATCGGGAAAATATTTCTTGTAGAGTATTACTAGTCGACATTCTTAGGAACAATATATTAAAAACTGGGATCCCCACGAATACAATTAACGACGTTATTAATTTTTTCCGAATGTACTGTTAACTCTGTTATTTTAAGCCGTTCATGAATGAGCTTCACGTGATATTTTATAGTGAATGCACACAAACAGCTGTCTGTCTGTGCGGAACTGAGCAACTGCGCTGTGAGCTACTGCGCATTGATTAGTTCAGCAAACGGCCGTTGCATTGCCGTGCGCTGCTTGTGGCTGTCACTGCCTTCTGCCGTCTGCCTTGCCAGTGACACGACAGGTGCCATTTTAGTTCGTTTCTCCTATTGTTAAACTTTTGTTGTACGTTGTACTCAAAGTTATTGTGTATTGGTTTGTGTTAAGACATTATTTAAGAGTTAAGACGTATGGCAAAGTGAATCGTTTTTAGTTTTATTCATTATGTCGAAAAGAAAAAGCACACCATTGATTACAAGATTTTTCAAAAGTAGTAAAACAAGTGCGCAGTCAAGTGAGTCGCTAGCTTTGAATGACAATACAGCAAGTATAAGCGACGTTGGTGCCGATGGCGGGACAGTTGGAGTTGCTTCAACGTCAACAAGTTGTTCAGGTACCAGCACCAGACACGTTTACTCTGAAATTTTAAACAAGCCAGATGATTGTGATAGCTTAGATATTGGCCTGTTCATTACAGCAGATTCACAGATTTTGTCAGATGATATAAAGTACTCTTTGTTAAGAAACACTTGGGTCCCACCTGAACAGTACAAATTCCCAGCTGGTGAACGAAATTTAAAATTCCAAAGAAAATGGCTACATGAACATCCATGGCTTAGTTATTCTAAGCTTAAAGACGGGGCATATTGTAAATGCTGCTCCATTTTCTCTTTTGAATCTAGTGAAGTAGGGAAAGGGAGTCACATTAAGCTGGGTAAATTTGTGAGACTACCTTTGGTTCGCTGGAAAAAAGCCAGAGAAGATTTCAGAGAACACGAAACTACAGAGTACCACAAAAAATACTCATTAATGGCCGATAATTTTTTGTCGGTTCATGCCAAAAAGATACCAAATGTAGTGGCACAAGTTTATTCTGGGAGACATACTCAAGTTCTTGAAAATCGGAAGAAAATAATGCCAATCATAAAAACTGTAGTTTTATGCGGAAGACAAGAAATAGCTCTTCGGGGCCACTCTGACAGTGGTCCCTTACTGTTAGAGGACCCTGAAATAAATGATGGTAATTTTCGCGCCCTATTGCAGTACAGAATCGACGGAGGGGATAACACACTGAAAGAGCATGTTTTGAACTCAGCCTCAAATGCCATGTACTTAAGCCCCAAAATTCAAAATGACATTATTGAAACATGTGGGGAGATTATTCAAGAAAGTTTAGTTGAAAAAGTTAATAAAGCACAGTGTTTCAGTGTCTTGGCTGATGAAACTGCGGATATATCAGGTGTTGAGCAGTTTTCACTTACTGTTCGTTACACAGAAAAAGATATGCATGGTAAATTCATTCTTAGAGAGGATTTTCTGAAGTTTGTACCAGTTCATGATATGAGGGGGTCAGCCTTAGCATCAACACTCTTAGATAGTTTGACAGAACTCGGGGTTAATATCAAGCACATGAGAGGGCAAGGCTATGACAGAGCGTCCAATATGAGTGGGCAATTTCAAGGATGTGCAAAATTTGTACAGGAGAAGTGTCCCCAGGCTGTGTACCTACACTGTGCAAACCATTCGTTCAATTTAGCACTAACTCACGCATGCAAAGTACCTGTAGTAAGGAACTGCCTGGGAACAATGAAAGAAGTTATCACATTTATTAGAGCTTCTCCCAAAAGAGAAACTGCGCTCAAAAAGATTGTTCAAGATTTCAATCCTAGTTCTAAGAAAACTAGACTTTTGAAATTTTGTGAGACTAGGTGGGTTGAGCATCTAGATGCTATACTGATATTTCAAGATTTATTTGAAGTAATTAGTCAGGCTCTTAGTGACATGCAAAACCTGCCCTGGGACAATGAAACTTCTAGTAAAGCTTATAATTTGCTCTCAGCTATGGAGAAATCTACATTTGTTGTAGCAATGACTGTCACTAGTAAAATATTTGCCTTGTCACACCATTTATCAACATCGCTTCAAGCAGACTCTATTGATCTAGTTTATTTCCTTAAACATGCTGACAACTTGGAAAAAGAACTGCAGAGCATGAGGGAACAGTCTGAACAAAAGTTTCATTCTTTATTTGTTGAAGCATCTGAAATTTGTAAAGTAGCCAACTTAGAGATTGCAATCCCCAGAACAACTACAAGACAAGTGTACAGAGAAAACTTTAATACACAAGACCCAGAAGAGTATTATCGTCTATCTATTTTTAATCCATTTCTTGAGTATTTCCTTGAGCAAATTGATATCAGATTTCTTAAGCACAGAAAATTGTTGGAGTCCCTTTCATGTCTGCTTCCCCAACCATGTTGCACACTTGAAGATGATGAGCTAAAGGATGTTGCCGAGTCACTTTCTACATTTTGGCCTGACGATGTTGTTCACTTTAACTTCACCCTTGAATCAGAAATTATGATGTGGAGAAGAAAATGGATAGAATTTCCAAACAACCTACAGAAGCCAAAATATTTTCTAACTTCCCTCAATGAGTGCAACAATGATTTATTTCCAGGTAACTATAATATAATATAGAATAGAATAGAAAAATTATTTATTTCACCAATTTATCATACAATACCAATATAAAATTGCATAAATGCACTAACTTCAATATAAAAATTGGTTTATTATGAATTATGAGTTTCTAAGTTATCTGCTACTGCTGCTGGCATCCTTTTTATGCGTGGGAAGAATTTTGTGACACATTAAGTTCGTTTTTTACAGGGGTACATGCTTTCCTGAAAATTGGTGCAACACTGCCAGTATCTGTTGCTACAAGCGAGAGGTCTTTTTCCACTCTTAGGAGAATTAAGAGTTACACCAGAAGCACAATGGGACAGCAAAGATTGAATGGTCTCGCATTGATGTCTGTTCACAGAGATATCTCATTGAATCTCGACCATATTTTGGATAAAATGTCGAAGAAAAAGACGCGGAGACTTGAGTTTCTTTTGTAATATGTAAAATTTCTGTAGTTCTGTATGTAACTGAGAGTTGTGTTCTATGAATAAACATAAAGTTTAGAGGAAAGAGTTAATTTTTATCTAGAACCCTTTTAACTATGTTATTTCCTAAAATAGCTTTAAGCCTTACCATTTATCACTGTTTTTCCCATAATTCCCCTCCCCCCGTTTTTAATGGGAGTCTTTTATCCCCCCCCGAAAAAAATCCTGGGTATGCCCCTGATGTAGTGGATAGAAAGACGAAATCGTATTTTCGAGAGCAGAAAATTTCAATGCGCGCTCTCCAAATAAACTGCAGTTTGACACACTTAGGATTAAGATATAACTTTTAAACTTGGCATGGGTGTAGACAATTAGTTTCTGACGATAACAGTGGCATTATAAAAGTTAATGGTTACCTCTATAAATTTTAATTGGTTGTTTAAAGTTATAATTTTTGTTCGAGTTTCAAACATGACATAAAAAAGTGAGTTGGCTACCAAAATTTTCATCTTTTGGGTAGAGATGAGCTCAAAGCAAGAAAGTTGTACAGAAATAACAGAATTTTTTTTTTCATTATTTTTATTTTAATCTACGACCTATACTTTGGATACAATGTTAGGTTGAAGTGCAACGTTGAAACGCGATCGGGATGGCGCGCTGTCGTCAGCCGGCTTGTGCATCCAGAACCACAAAGCCAATTCTTCACTTATTTCTTGTATTTGATTCAATATTTCCTTGAAGGTTTATTATTGTAATGTAATAATATTATAGTTAGATTGTTTTTAGAAAATTATTGATTAAATTAGTCTAACCTTTAATTATTTCCATTATGAACACAAATGAACAAGATCCAAATAGGAAAATGTTTATTAGAACAATTTTTTATTTCATTTTATTAATCATATGTTGAGCATTGTATCTTGTACAATATAAACATGAGCCAATATTCTTAAAATATAAACAGTCATCTCCATTAAAATACATAATACATACAATATAACTCAGTTTTAATATGAGTTATTATAGAAATAAATGTCACAACTTTTTTAATTTCTCTACTATGCTGTTACACAATGAAATTATAAAATGAAAATTCATCTCTAAAGTCATGTAACTAAATTGAATCGTATAAATCAATGACTACAAAACGTTGAACGTTTACTTACTTTGTCTAATGGGGAAATAGCCTATTGTGAAGACCCTACTTTCGCTATCCAGAATGATATAATTTCTATATGGGCGCCAACCAGACCAACTTTGGGTTGATAAAAAAAGTATTCTTCAAGCACCCGCGAAGACACTGAGTATTGTGCAATGTATTGTGCTATGTGTTAGAGAAAGAGACTGTGATGATGTTTAACATATGATATATTAGTTTGTGACTTCCAGCTGTAGCTATTTAGTACCTATTGGAACAGTCATTAATTTATCTTGTTATATAGTTTGTCTCTCATCTTGTTAGTAGAATCATTCATTGTTCATTAAAGCCTTTAATTACCATTAAAATAAGGTTCACAATCATTTCAATTTAATGAACAATGAATAATTTATTGATTAACTATACTCTAATGGACCGTCTCTAGAAACCCAAAGAACTCGATTTGGATCCTAATTCACCGACAGCAGCAGTGGAATGGGAACATTGGTATAGGACATTCATAAATTTTATATCAAGCATACAATCAACGGATGCTGAGAAACTGAAACTTTTGATCAACCTTGTCTCTCCAACAGTATATCAGCGGATAGGCCATTGTGGTACGTATTGTGATGCACTCACTTCTTTGCAAAAATTGTTTGTCAGACCTGTCAATGAAATTTTCGCTAGACATGAATTACAGGCCAAAAGACAACAACCAGGCCAATCAATAGATCAATTTATAGAGGAATTATTGTTACAGAGTAAAAAATGTAAATTCAAGGCCGTTACTGCTGAGCAAAATCATAATGATTGTGTTAGAGATGCTTTCATCAGTGGCTTGCTTTCACCAAATATTCGACAACGCCTATTAGAATCCAAATCTTTGGATTTTAACGAAATTCTTGATCAAGCAAGAACTTTAGAATCAGCATATCAAAATTCGCTCAGTTTTAACTCTTCTTCTGTTTCACTTAACGCCGCATTACCAGTAGTACCACCTTCTACTGAATCGATTATGAGACCTGCTTCACCTGTTACTGCACAGCTTGTAAGTTCAGAAAATCCGAAACTTCAGAAACGATCCAAGTTATGTGATTACTGTGGCTATAACTTTCATATACGAAATAACTGTCCAGCTCAAAATGCATTTTGTAAAAATTGTGGAATAAAAGGTCACTATGCAAAAATATGCAGATCCAAGCAGACCAACAAAAATAATTCTAATCACTGGGGCTCTAATAAGGTATCTGCTGTTGAAGTTTATAGTTTGTCACCTCCTGGA
Source organism: Conomelus anceps (assembly GCA_948455865.1). Taxonomy (NCBI): domain Eukaryota; kingdom Metazoa; phylum Arthropoda; class Insecta; order Hemiptera; family Delphacidae; genus Conomelus; species Conomelus anceps. The sequence continues at coordinate 58,170,191 of OX418217.1, read as the reverse complement.
CTCAGCAAAGCAACTGTACCTGCAATATTGAATAACTTCAAAGTAGCAGCATTGATTGACACTGGTAGCTCAAGCAGCTTTGTTAATAAACAACTGGCAAAAGATCTAAAATTAAGAATTTATCATTCTAATGACGAAATTTGTATGGCCTCTACTTCTCACCGTTCGTCAGTTGTTGGCCAGTGCTCGGTTAACCTCACAATTCTTGGTCATAAGTACAATAACATAGTTCTTCTTGTTCTTCAAGATCTCTGCTGTGACGTTTTACTAGGACATGATATATTATCTAATCATTCAGGTCTCTATATGTCCTTTAATGGGTCAAAAGATCCACTCAAAGTGTGTGGTCTAACTGCTGCTCAAGTCAAACCTGCCTCATTGTTCCAACATATTTCTCAAGATGTTAAGCCAATCGCGATAAAATCTCGACATCATAATCAATCTGACATGGAATTCATTAATCAAGAAATAGATAAACTTATAAAAGAAGATATTATTGAAACAAGTGACTCTCCCTGGAGAGCACAAGTACTTGTAACTTCCAACACCAACCATAAAAAACGTATGGTGATAGATTACTCTCAGACAATCAACAGATTTACCCTACTTGATGCATATCCTCTGCCAAATCTGGAAGAACTAGTCAATAAAGTAGCTAGATATTCTGTCTTCAGTACAATCGACCTTAAAAGTGCCTATCATCAAATACCAATAAGGAGTTGTGATAAATTATATACAGCTTTTGAAGCAGTGGGTCAACTATATCAGTTCAAGTGAATTCCTTTTGGAGTGACAAATGGAGTAGCTGCCTTTCAAAGAGTAATTGATGATATAATTTGAAAAGAAGATCTAAAAAATACATTTGCATATCTTGATGATGTTACAATTTGTGGAACTCTACCATGGAAGAACATGATAGAAACTTAAAAGAATTCATGAACATTGTACAAAAGTACAAATTGACTATTAATTTGGAAAAGAGCTTGTTTGCAAAATCTGAAATCAACCTTCTTGGTTATATCATCAAAGACAAAACTATCAGACCTGACCCAAGCAGATTAGAATCATTACGATCATTTCCCCCTCCAGCAAATGCTGTGTCTATGAAAAGAGTTCTTGGAATGTTCTCCCACTATTCAAAATTTATTCCCAACTTCTCTGATAAAATACATCCTTTAGTTCAAGCTAAATTTCCATTGACTGCATCTGATATTTTAACGTTTGAAGCAATGAAACAATCTATCATTGATGCAATAGTGGTTGTCATTGATCCAGAAGCTCCATTTGTGGTGGAAACCGATGCATCAAATGTTGCTATTGCTGCTACATTATCACAATTGGGCAAACCAGTTGCTTTCTTCTCCCGCTCACTATCATGAACAGAACGACATCATCCAGCAATAGAAAAAGAAGCTTCTGCTATAGTTGAGACTATCCGTAAGTGGCGCCACTTTCTTCTAATGCGACATTTTCAACTTATCACAGATCAAAGATCTGTTTCCTTTATATTTTCGAAAGACCACCAGAGTAAAATTAAAAATGAAAAAATTCAACGTTGGCGCTTGGAACTTTCTTGCTTTTCATATGATATTACTTATCGTCCTGGTAAGGATAATGTAATTGCTGATGCTTTATCCCGAATGTGCGCAAATATAACAAATGGAAGAGAGAGACTCCAGAACTATCATAAAACACTGTGCCATCCAGGAACAGCTCGATTCTATCATTGGATCAGAAGTAAAAATCTCCCATTCTCTCTTGATGAAGTGTGACAAACAGTAAATCAATGTAGAGTGTGTGCAGAAATTAAACCAAGGTTTTATAAACATCAAGGAACTCTCATTAAAGCAACCTCACCGTTTGAACGCCTCAATTTGGATTTTGAAGGCCCAATACCATCTAAGACCAAAAATAACTATTTTTTGACTATAGTAGATGAATATTCGAGATTCCCTATAGCAATACCTTGCCCTGATATGACATCTACAACTGTTATTAAAGCTTTACAATCGATTTTCTTTATGTTTGGAACACCAGCATATATTCATTCAGACAGAGGATCATCATTTATGTCGCAAGAACTTAAAGATTATTTAGCAATCAATGGGATTGCATCCAGCCGAACAACGCCTTACAACCCAAGAGGCAATGGGCAAGCTGAAAGGTATAATGGCATAATATGGAAAACTGTTCAGTTAGCTTTAAAAACTAGAAATCTACCAATCACGCACTGGGAAGACAGTCTACAAGAATCACTCCACTCAATTAGATCTCTATTATGTACAACTACTAATGAAACTCCTCATGAAAGAATGTTCCATTTCATCAGATGTACTGGAAATGGTGGCTCTACTCCTTCTTGGCTTATCTCACCAGGACCTGTGCTACTCAAGAAACATGTAAGAGCATCAAAATATGCATTGATTGAAGAAGTTGATTTACTTGAAGGAAATGGTGAATATGCTCATATAAAATTTCCAGATGGAAGAGAAACTACAGTGTCAACAAGAGACTTAGCACCAACTGTTCCTGTAGCTAGTTTAGAGGAACCCTCCACTGAACTTCAAGAATCAGAAGTCATACAAGATGTTGATGAACCTCAAGACATAGTGGATCAAGCTGAAGATCAAAAAGATCGAAGAAACTCTGGAAGAAAATAATTGTACTCCCAATATATCTCAAAATGAACAACGGAGAAGCAGAAGAAACAAACAACTTCCTTCTTACCTTGCCGATTATGAACACTCACTTCTCTTCTTAGGCGGAGTGAATGTGATGATGTTTAACATATGATATATTAGTTTGTGACTTCCAGCTGTAGCTATTTAGTACCTATTGGAACAGTCATTAATTTATCTTGTTATATAGTTTGTCTCTCATCTTGTTAGTAGAATCATTCATTGTTCATTAAAGCCTTTAATTACCATTAAAAGGTTCACAATCATTTCAGAGACTATTCTATTTATAGAAATTATGAGTGAGAATGTCAAACAACATTAAGATTATTAATTATTATTGTTGTGACTAGACAGCGATAACAAAAGACAATAATTGTGATAGTGTTTTTGTGATGTCTTTTATGATCGCTGTGACTAGATTTGCAAAGTAAATACATTATCCAGTTCAATTCAGCTTTTTGTTTTCTCTTTCTCCTACTGTTCTATTTCATGTTAAGTAAAAGGATGTGGCAGTCAAATGACAGATATTAATGATATAATGACAGATATAATATAGGAAGATATGTGAAAAAATGTCACTCCATTAGAAAATTAACTATTTTTTGAGTAAAGTTTGAGTAATCCTTGTCAACAAAATTCATCACAGAATGCCTCTACTCACAATTAAAATTTCAGAATAGATCAACTGAGAAATGAAATTTCTATAATTTATCCATCTCAAGAATGAGAAATTCATACTATGAAGAAACAGGCTGGCGATGTAGCGCGTGCCGTACTGGTAATAGCAAAACCCGGCTTATCAAGCGCTCGCCACTTGGGGAGTCATCCCTGCACCGCCATCTTTGTAGTGGACAAGCGCCTAACAAGTGGCTTCACCTTGGCGACAAGAAGCCCCTTCTATTGGTATTATGTGTTCGCTGGTCTACTCTCATTCCTAGCCATTTTCTTTTCTTTATCAATATCTAAAGCAACTGCATCATAAAAATTATCTAGTTCGGGGGTTCTCAATCTTTTTCAAGGACTGTACCCCTTAAGAAATTTTGAGAAATTAAAATTTAGCATACCCCCTTGTTACCACGAGATGTTGTGGGGGGAGGGGGAGGGGTGAAAGTTAAATTAAAAAACCTTTTTACATCAAAAACACAATACATTTGGAAACATATTTGAAACCTATTACAAAAAATTAATGAGAAGGATGAGCTTGCTTCTCAACATAGCTCCTCAATGCTAGGCTCAAGGTAAAACCTTAAATCGTCCCCAACATTAACCTTGTCTCTGAACTTCTACGAAATAGTTATACAAACCTATTGCACTTGTTGGTTTCTAGTAGCTCGACCACAAATTAGGATTCATTATTAAATAATAACCTTGCATGATTGTGAAATGGAAAAACTGGTTTAATTTTTAATTAATCTGCCTCGCATACCCCCTGAAAAGTTTCAAGTACCCCTAAGGGGTACGTGTACCACAGTTTGAGAACCTCTGATCTAGTTTATTTTCCTGCTTATCATTAATATCTGGCATAACTGTATCATAGAAGTTCTCAACAGGTTTATGATTTAATATTCGTAATCAGCTAACATAGGGAACTGTATGATTACGTTCCTCATTTGACAATTTTCCTGTTCTGAGCAATTGACTCAAAACTTCCCTCTAGCACCTGAATCTTGATTTGCATAAATACTAACTTTTTTGCCAGATTTACTGCAAATCTCAGGTATTCAACATTCCATAAAATGGATTTCCAAATTTCTCACAAAGATCGATCAATTGCGTTTTGTCTGTTTTTTCTTGTAAATCTAATATTGATAAGCTCATTTTAAAATCACAGAAAATATAACTATACAAAACATTATGACTTCTTTAAAAATTACTAGGTTTAGAAACAAATAATCTCAACAAAATATTGAAGTTAAAAAAAACTAATCTCATAAGAACGGCGCCCAACACCATGTAATATGGTTAGTTGGTGTAGTAAATGAAAAGGATGAATTTTTACTAATGGGGTAACGCTTGGGTGCTACTATTAAAATAACTTCAGATTGAGTTCAGAAAAAGAATCTAAATGTTTATTTTAATGTTATAATAAAAAAATAATAAAATTCTAATGAGCTTATCAAGAATTAACAGAAGAATTTATTTACTCACAAACGGTCACTCGCTCAGCAGGGAAGAGTGGGGCGGGTCATCTGCCGTAGATGAAGCCAGCTCCCTTACTCGACACCGACTGTCCCGAGCCACTCGTTTTTTCAGCACAATTTTATTTGTCATGAATTTTCACTGACCTCATCATTTTTCTTTCAATAGTTAACAATGGCTCTCTCCTCTTTTTGTGAAAATTCATGGCAAATAAATTAATTATGCTGTTACATCACAACAGGAATGACCACTGGAAAAATATTTTCGTCTGATGGGGATCGAACCAAAGGCCTTTATTAGGTTAACAAGCGAGAACTTAACCCACTAGGTTACGGCTACTCAGATAGATTTTTACAATTATAGATTGACTAATTCGTAAGGTCTTACAATATTCAGATTTTATGTTTTCATTTGTTTTTAACAGTAATCTGTTTTTTAATGTTTTCAACAGTAATTACTGTGAATGTCTTCAACTCAGTGCTGAAGAAGACTTACCAGTTAAATTTGCAACCCTTCCAAAAAAACGAGATACCCAGTCTATTTAGTAAAGCCCATAAAATATGATTGTGTTTTTAAAAAAAGAAATTAATGTCAATAGCAATGTAAGTATTGTGTCTGTTGTGAAAGCAACTGGTTTGTGTAGGTCATGAACCAAAACTAATCAGCCTGATATTAGTCAATTTGCTTGAAAAAATAAATCACAACGACCTTAGGTCCTTGTGGTGGGGGAGGCTTAAGCCAATAAAGCACCCCCTTGGTACACCAGAAGCTCCAAATTAATTGGGATCACGTTCCAATAACGATCGGAATAAGAAGCAAAGAAAGCAGCAAATAAGATTCATATTTTTCTAATGCTCATCAATTTGAATAAATTTCTAGAAAACCACAGTTAGCGGGATCAAGAAAAGTGTCTATTAGTGGGAGCCACGCATGCTTTTTCTTGTTGAAGAATATTATTATAAATACAGGATTAAAATAATTATTATAGCCTTGACAGTCTATATCAAATCATTCGATATTTTTTTAAACAATAATTGACAGTTAACGCCTGCGGAAAATACTCATGCTACTGGCAAATTCTATAGTACTGTAATATTTTCATTTCCCCCCTGATAACCTAAATCGCCCCCAGGTTGGAAACCACTGATCTAGAGGAATGCGGAGGAGGATGAGTATAAGTAATGAAAGTATAAGGTCAATACGCACATGTCCGGCTTCAGTGCAGTGATAATTCCTCACTGGCATTTATTTCCGGGTGAGACCGGCTGACTCATCTCAGATTCCTTTCCGCAATCAAATACAAACAAAGTTTTAGAGATGTGATTTTTCAAAATATTTAAAATGCTTTTCTGCTTGAGCTCTTGATTCGGAAACAACTTGAATTTTTCCCATCATATAAGCAAAATTCAAGTAGATTTGGTTCATTTCTAGTTGACTCATTCCCGGCATAGGAACTGGAATCTTTCTTGATTTTTGTGGCTAATTTTGATGACAGAAAAAATCAAGTTGTTTCAGAATCAAGAGCTCAAACAATATAAAAATTTTTAAATTCAAATATCTGAAATTTTTATGTTTCTTTGTGCATTTGACTGGGGGAAGAAAATGATGTGTCATCATCAGTGCCAACTATTTCTCAAATAGCACTGAGAACACCTTCATGGCAATAATGTGAACAGCTTCAGTGTTTTGTTATCTCGTTACTTGTCTTATCAGCTTCTGATTCCTGTTTATCACTGTGCATCATGTCCTGGTATGTGACAGTAGACATATTTCTATCCTATCCTATTAAACGAGCAATTGCTTTATGTATGTATGTCTGATGGATCTCAGAAACTGCTCTAACGATTTTTATGAAATAATTACAAATATAGGGGTTTTTTGGTGCAAAAATACGTTTGCGCTAGGTCTTATTCATGTAAAACCTCGCTGAAGGACGCATAAGGAAAAAAATATCCTTAAAAGAACAGCTGATAAAAAGCAACAGTTTTTAATCATACGGTAGGCCCTTTAGTGGCATTATTAAATAAATTTTATGCTGTCTCAAAAGCAAAGACATGCGCATACTGTGTTGCACCCTTGCAGTGATGTAGACACATATGACTGGAAAGTCAAAGCTCAGCTAATGTTCTATCCATTATTTCTTTGGTGAAAATAAACAAACTTTTCTAAATGAAATTTAACAAACAAAAAAAAACATTTTTCATTCGTTTGGTTATTTTGAATTACAATAACTCTGGGTCCAGGCAAGCCAGGAAGATGCGGTTTGTGCTAGGCTCTAGGGAATTACATTGATACTACATCATTACTTCAGTAGCATATACCATAACTAGATATGATGAGGTCCTGACTATACTGGCGACCCGGTGGAAGCACGTAAACATAGCTTGAAATTTACATCTACAAAATATATTGTTCAACTGTGTATATGCGCATCACCACCCTTCGAATGAGGATTCAAAATGATCCAGTACTGTGGAGTAGCAGACTCTTTGAAACTAGTTCTAGCTATTAGATTCAGTCTTGTACAAGAAACTGAACTGTAGTCAAAATGTTTCAGCAAGTAGTTATTATTGAACAAATGAACGAATTGAATCTATTCTTTTCAGCTCTATGTTATATAAGTTACTGTCAGTTCAAAAGTAATGAGCCTTTGTTCAACAAGACAAATTAATTGTGTGAATTGGTAATTACAACACATATTCTTCAAAATAGACTCATTTTGTATTAAGAAGCAATTGCAGGGGATTTTCAATGACTGAAAGGCACCAGTGTTTGATGTTTTGATGTCCACAATCGAGTAAAAGTGTTTTCTTTTCAGCACTGATTCCAAGAGCGGTCAGACAATAAGTGAATACTGTAGAGGCTGGGAGACCACCGGAACGTGTATTACCAAGATCTGTCTGATGTCTCCTAGCCTGCAGTCGAAGTTTCTTTTCAGTCTCTGATTATTCTAGAGCCTCGGATATTTGATATTGAATTTAAATGTAAATCAATATTGGAAGAAATCATGCACTTGCTGCTGCACATTAATGACAGCTTTGGCGGATGACAGGTGTCCAAATCGTCTCTTACAGCCTTGCCTCACTTTTTTCATGAAAAAAAGGGATGGACACTCAATCTTTAATGCCTATTGAGGCATTTCAAATATTTTAGAAGGATACTTTCCCATCCAGAGGACCAGAAATAGAACTTGTTCGCATTGTTGCATTTCACCGTGTCCCTAATTACCAAACAGGGTTCTTTCAAGGCACATCCTACCGCTCCAAAAGCTCATAGGCAACTGAGCTTGGTTGTGAAGCTAACATTAAACGGCATAGGTCACTGGCAGAGGCAGTCACTGCGAAGTATAGTCATATCAAAATAAAATGAGGCTCCTTACTTTTGGACTGACTATGTATTTCAAAGTTAGATTCCTATTTTGTTTCTTTGGTCAAATGAAGATTAGTCAATATAACACTTTTATGAATTTTTGAAATCTTCAATGGAAAAGTTACTGATATTATTGAGTGAAATGTTTTCAAATAATACAAAAGTCTAATAGAATACGTATTATAGTTCGGACTGTGTTGGGCAAGAGGCACAAAAATGATTATCAACTTTTATAATATAAGCTAATACTACTTGACTTCATAAATCAACATTTTTAATTTGCTTGAATGCTTTTCTTAGTATGATCGCTTTTTCAAGCAACCAAGGGTTTCTTGTGAGTTGAAACTATCAAAGGAAGTGAAAATATGCAAACTCTCAAAAAATAGTTTAAAAAAGTATTTACAATAGTTGAAGGATAAAAATTATAAGCATGGTATAATCGTACATATGAAGATCTCCACACTATATACAGTAAAATTGTTTGTACAATAGAATGCATAGAATGAGCGAGATGTACCAATTATTGTAAAGTATGAAAAAATCTTTAAACAAATTCATTTTTCTGATTGAGAAACTAAAATTTATCAAGATAAATTTGACTGGAAAGCAATAAGTGAAAGACCTAGCTCAAGGTAAACTAATGTAGTTGAGTAATCATTGCGTAGATACGTTCATCAATAAATCCATTGAACATTCCAAACCAGGCAAAAAGTCGGGTTTTTTGGTAAAACAAGAAAAAGGTCTGGAGGATTAAGAAAAAGATTACAAGATAGTTCATTATTTATTTCCATAATGATTTTAGAGTCTCTGATTGGAAGATCCCTATAACATTCATTCAATTGGCTTAAAAGACCTATCGTTCACTACATTAGCTGCCTAACTTACAAACCTAAGATGAATAAAACTGATCTACATTCTAACAACTTATATTAAAGATTAATGTTAGTGTTATAAAATACTTGCTCACTCGACATACAACATTATTGGTGATCGCATGTTCACTTCCTCATCTAGCTTACAATTCGGATCACTAGACTGCCTCTTTAGTTATTGTTTCAAGTAAAAGAGTCATTGACAGTTCAGGTAAAAAGAGATTCTATGAAAAAATCATTCAAATCACCGTCACATTCATAAAGAATTCCTGCAAGTGATACAGTCCAAACTAGTATTAAAAAATATATTTATAAAATGGCTACATTTATAATCACCTGAAGTTGTTCTCGGCTTTTCATACTCATTTATAAACGCTTTAAACTTGGATAGTCTTCAATGAAATTATTGAAGTACAATCCAACACTCGAGTGACACAGTTTGCAATATGACAAGAACAAGAGGTATTTTCAAATTTTCAACACCACATTGCTGTTGAGTGAGGACTCCGATTGCAGATTGCTAATACAGGTAGAGGAACGCCTAATCAAATAATATCATGAACATTTGAAAACTAATCAAATAAGATGCCAAATTAATATTTACAAACAACCTACATTATTATTGTGATGTCTTGCAGACCGAATAATATTTCGATTGCAAAGGGTTTCAAGTCAATAATACCATTTGGGAGACACAAAGGCTCAAAAGCCTTAATTCTCAAAAGGGAAAACAGATTGAAGCTGCAATACTGAACTTACAATGACAGTTGAAGCAAAATTGCTACTTCAAAAAATAATCTCTACAATCAAGAATAGGTGGTTCAAAGAGAAAACTGTGAAAAGAGTTTCAAGAGGAATGTAATAGCCATCGAAGAATTCACCATTCTTCATGTGTAGTGTTGAAAAGGCATTGGCAAAGATTACAATAATGAAATGGAAAGTAGAAAAAAATTATGGAATAGTATTTGATCCAGCATATTATTAATATTTAGCAGCTTACAATACAAAGTGACCAAAATATTCAAAAGATAAAAGTTCATAATGCCAGAAATAGTCTGAAATCAATCTCATGAAATACAAAATTACAATAGTCGGTTGAGTTCAAGCATAATACCAGTTCAAAACTGCAGTTGTTTTAACTATCACTTTACATGCTGCATTATAATTTTATACACATTAGTCATAATGTCTAAACTTGATAAATTTCACTAATCATTTGCTTCATTCACTGAACGAACAAACATTCGCGGCGCAAATGTTCTCAGTGGCAATAAAAGGTAAGTTTTTAAAACACTGACTGAGATCAGCATCCCCACCTAGCCAGACCACCACTTGCACACTTATCAAAAACTGTTAATATGTAGAAAAACTGTCAACACAGAATCACCCACTTTCCACATAGATCATGCACCTAGCAAGACAAGGAGCAACATTATAAGGTAAGAGACGGCTCTACCGATGTAGCCATACAATATATTTATGTATATATGTATATATTTAACAAAATATTACACTCTGTCAACTGAGTTCAGTTTGTTCAGGGATTCGGGCGTAACATTCAAGCAAGAGATTCGTAATTACCAGCACGATTAATATAATCTAGGATTCAGAATTCTTCAGACAGAAGAACTGGCTGATGAGTGAGATAGATAATAAGCACCTATCGTTTGAATGTGCGCCCAAAATACAAATAATTATGCTCATAATACATCTGAATTTCAATATCACAAAAACTGAAGCAAATCATCAAACTACAACGACAATATATTTCAGTCGCATACCAATCAAAATTACACAGTGTAGAATGTTTGACGGAAAGCTATCATTGCATACTCTATATAATCTGTATATAATATTTACAACTGGGTGATAAGTTTGGATGTTAGGTTACCAACTGGATGACAAACTTTCGCTCAACAGTAACTGAACTCACTTCACAAAATTGTAATATAAAACAAGCAAATACAAGAGGCATTTCAACAATACATTTTTGTACTATTTTCAAAAATACACTTTTTACTTGCTTTATACTTTTTACGACTCGACAATTTGTTTTCTAAACTGTAAAATTAATCTATAGTTATAAAGAATATTTTAATCGCTTGACTAAGTAAAGTTACTCAACTGTGAAATTTTTCAAGCAAGAATGACGCACGGTATTTCGTGACAGTATACAGTATAAAAATTCTTATCTAAAACACAATATCATAATAATAGTAATAATAATAGAATAATCGTAATGATACAAAATAATTGAAATAAAAATTGATTGTAACAATTATCATCAATAATTGAAACAGATATGAAATAACCAGAAAGATATGATGTTCCAACACTTGAATGATATCTCCAGTTGTATGTTCCATGAATAAGTCGACTCTGATATTGATTTGTACATGTAGAAACAGAACAGAGCTGTCTTCTTGGGAGCAGGACAAGGACAGTGCAGCCCGCTGCCACTATTAATGAACTTCCGATGACTCCGGTTTCTGTGCGTGATGATTTGACGGGTCGGGCCCTGAGCTCAGAGGCTGCAACAACAAATTACAAATCATATCAAAAATAAATTCACCAAATCAATAACCTTCACTAAAATGTTCTTGAAGCCCTCACAATGGCAGTTTACTTGGATTACTAGTTTATTTTCCTCACCACGATTTAATTACTTATGCGGTCAATTACCAGGACCAATAAATAGAAATAATAAAGTTTTGATCCTTGGTAAATTTATCAAACTAGCAAGGTGAAGTACTAGTGAAAACAAAAATAGCAAATATTATGTTGACAAAAAAGGATTGGATGATAATACGAGCAGAAGTAATTAATTTTTTGCGATGTTAAGCGAATTAGTAAATGTTGATATTGATAATGTTGATATAATAATGTTGATAATGTTACATTGAAATCATGGTTGAAAAAAATAAAAACGCGTTATAGTTCGATATTTTCGTACTGGTAAAAGCCTCTTACAATATTCCAAGATATATTCATATTAGATGAATAGTTGGATTATTTATTCAAAATTGGCAGATTATTAAGGCCTGATATATTTTTAAATTATCAACATTGAAGACTGATTAACATTAAAAATCAAGTATAACAACCAGTTTAAAACTATAGAATATTCTTAACAAAAAATAGTAATAGAAAAATTGCATCAAATTGAGAAGCTATCCATTTCCCAAAAAAGAAAACAATTGCCTGTAATCATTACTATTACAGTATTTTTATTGTTTGTAAAGAGAATTCAATAAAAAAAATATTTCTGAACAGTAAAATTATTTTTTTTTGCATAAATTGAATGGTCATTTGTTAAAATTATTTGGGATTTAATTGAGAAATCTAAAGCTAACTTACAGCCAGCGAAAGATTTATCAACACGTTTTGGTATTAAGATGAATTTTGTAAAACCAACACTTGATTTAGGGCGTTGTTAATCCTGTATTAATCCGAAATGATTAATGGAAGCTGATTGGTGACATGAATGATCAATCCCAACACTGTCAGTCTGATTAATGCTTTCTGAAAACTGAACCCCCTGGGTGGCCACACATTTTGTAGGGTTCACAATGCCCCATTCAATAGACTAAATTGTTTACTTGATACAAACATGAATATGAAAAGTCGAGTTAAATACACTAGTAGTTCTGTGAACAGTAGGACCTCGCTCGCACAATACTCCTCACTCGAAAAAAGTTCAAGCGCACATAAAATTACAGACTTAGGTACGCACTTAATTTTACAGACTCAATTTTCATTGCTCAATCCTTAACCTATCATTGATGAGTCAAATACAAAATTTTTGACACCCCATAGAAATAGCCCCTTATATGTTCCAAAGAGTTGCTAAGCATTATCCTGCTCTTGATATCTACCTCTACTCATAAAAAGTAAAAATGATTCATTAACAAAAAATTTCAAGTTTGTTTTACCACCACCCATCATTTTAAAGTGGAATTTCGTCTTCAAAATTTTTGGTATTTATTTCTAATTATCTCAATATTTGATTTTTTTAAACATTTTCTGACATTCCACCCCCAACCTGCCAAACTTTAAATCATTTTTTGAAGATTCAGAGTCAACCTTCTAAACTTCCAAACGAATTAAACAGAAATTACCTACAAAACGAGTTTTTTGAAAAAGTACATTTTTCCAATACCTACCCCGAAATGCTCAATTGATCAATAATTTAGTTTTTAATATTCTCTAGGCTCAAAAAATACTACCTAAACAAAAGAATTAATCTCAACATTGGAGATAAAAAATTTGAATCCCCTCTCTATCGTCGCCATCAGTCTATTGAATTTTTGTCAGGGATCCCCTCTTCTCAAATCGCCTCAATGCTGATTTAAAACCAAGCGCACACAAAGATATCGGGGTAAATTGGCTTCTAAAAATGGGGGGCACTTTTTGGAAAAAGCTTGTACAAGGTTCTAGTAATAAGTATAAGCATTGTGAAGTTTAAGCAAAAATAATGCAAAATTCCATAACAATCGGTCAAGGCATCTGGTCACAATCGTGTAACGGACAGACAGACAAGTCGAGTTGAAACTGTAACCTCACTACGCTCGGTCAACTATTATTATCATCTAAACCTTAGAATGTTTTATTCCATAATTATTCTTTAGATTCACTTATCACATTAGATCTCACTAGATTCGCGAACGAATTCACAAATAAACGGTTCTGTAACATCATTTCCAAATCTAGATAACGGAGGAATTATCACAAATATCTAAATCACAATTTAGAAAACTGTGTAGTATGGCACAATTATTTTTTTTAATTGTACTAAATTTGTTCAAGATCCCAATATTTGAGTTTGTGTACCTTGAATTGAAGTACTTTTGCTTGATTCAAAGGCATGCGCTGATTACTATGCTGGAAGATTTTGAGATTACAAATCAGTAACTTATACTGATTCAAATTTGGGCTAGAGTAGCATTTCACGAGAAGAAAAAAATGAAATCTACATTGAATTATTATAATGCTATAACTAATATAAGAAAAACCCCCTTGGGCTTGATTATAGCACAAGCGGTATTTAACAATAGATTCGGAATAACTATTCTCGCGATATATAATTACAATCTTTTTTCAAAATCCTCCATGTGGGATCATTATTTATATTACCGGATATGAATTGAATCAAAGTTTTAACGCAACTGATCTTGTGTTGCAGAGATGTATTCGGCAGTGATACGACGGTTCAACAGATCAGCCACAACTATCTCTGTTTTAATGTTGATAAGCATAACTTCAAATATATTTTCCTTTCGTTGATAGTTTTCGAATTACCATCTAATTTTATTAGAAACTTCCGATTACGAATATTGACAACAATAACAATTAATAGGTTTTGCGAAGATTCAATGAATGCTATACTGACCAAAACAACATACATCGCCGGGATCCAAATTTAGTATTTCTCTTTTGAGATTGCTCTGCATAAGAGAAAGACTGATTCATTACGCAGATTACATCTTAGCTACGGTGGGCTTTCCTGATTAACATTCATTTGATACTTGAGCCTACGTGTATTGATACTTGATAATATAAGACGACATTATAGAATTACATAATTTCGACATTGCTATTAAAAATAAATTGCTAAATGCAAACAATAATAATTTTCGAATGTTCTTTTCATTCTGTCCATTAAAAGACTACAGAAGACTTTCAAATTACGAATATTGACAATAGTAACAAATAGTTTGAAACTTTCCAGTACAATAAATTGATACAGTTAAAATAATAAGAATTTGAAAATTATTAAAATCTGTATTTAGTGATTATTGTTAATTGCAATATCGAAATGATGTAAATCTACCAATTAATATTTTAATTCCCGTTGACAAAGTCTGTTCAATATTTCCTGAAATAGACCATCTTTTTGAATAATCCTGTTCAGTATGCTACAAACTTGAAATTTCGCCCCTTACAAATTAAAACGAAAAGGCCTCAGCACACATACCATTTCACCTTGAGCCCTCTCATCAACAATAAATTAGCTACTTTTTCAAACATGGGCAATTGACTGACTAGCCTTACCAACGGATAGCTGGGCTCCTAAAGGCTACAGTAAAACAGTATTACGGCTACAATTTCCCAAAACAGTAAAACCTCACCATTTCGAACTCGCTAATTCGGAAAGCAAATATAGTCAACCCTTCATAAATATAACAAACTTTTATAAACAAAAACAGAGAAATGTTCCACATACCTTGACATTACAATCTTGGCCATAACGAATACCTGCCTAAATAGTTTTTCCCCATAAATGACCGATTCCAAATTTAGTTATAACCTATAGGGTGGCCTTTAGTTTAGGCTACAGTTCACAACTTACACAAACATAAATAATATCACACAATACATAACATCATATCAGACAATTTCCGGCTGGCGATTATGAAATCAAACCGAATACATGTGTGTGTTATGATCTTTTCACACAATAAGAAAGACGAATTAGAGCATTTTCTATTTTATTCTATAGCATACAAGAGTAATTTGCACAAGATCAGGAAGTAATATCAAACACGGAATTCAATACGGCAGTGTTTCCAATTTACATACTATGCGAGTACTATTCACGATACACGTTCGAAATGGCAAGGTTTTACTGTATATATCTCAAAAAGAAAGTAATCGAGGCATTTTTCTATTTTGTATAACACAACAGTAATTCACTGAAAATCAGGAATGTAATATCAAATACGCAAGTTAACACAGCGATGTTTCCATTCTACTCTACACGACATAATAATTTTGAAATGGCGAGGTTTTACTGTATGTATCTTTGCTAGTAATTACATATGCGGCCACCTATGGAGGGGGGGAGGAGCATCATTAGATGAGTTGTTGTGAGTGACTACTGACTAGTGAGTGAGAGAGGCCTGTGGGTGGAGGTGGCTGTGGCTGGCCGGGGACAGACTGTGGAGGTGGCTGTGGAGGCGGTTGGGGCGGTACCTCGTGCGGCGTGGTTGAGTGCGCCTGCTGGACGGGGGGCAGAGCGGGGGGACCGCCGCCCCCTCCACCGGTCGTCGCGCCGCCTCCCACGCTGCCCGCTGCCGCTGCTGCAGCCGCCGCCGCCGCCGCTGCGTAGTAGCCGCCGTTCATGCCTTCTGCCGCTGCTGCCGCGCCCACCTATGCAAAAACAATATAAATATCATCACTTTGAAATTATTACTAAAATATACACAGTATTTCCGTCCAAATTAACTTTATGTACAGCTTGTTTCCGTTGCTAAGCACGCTGGCTTCAACCGGCACCCCAGCCAAGTTCTGAGTAAACTTTACCTAAAAGGACCACTGTACACGGGCAGAGTTAGAAGGCTCGCAGACTGAGAGCACGACTGTACGGACATTTTTAGGAGGAGTGTGGAAGAATGTGAAAGGAGGGAGAATATTGCATTGCTGACTTTATTTTCCTCAGAGGGCGAAGCTGAGGCGCAGCCGGTCCCCTCTTGCACTTACTTGACCCTCCTTTTTTTAAGCCACATTGGACTACATAAGTTTATCAAATAAGTTATTCTATCTAGATGTCTGGTACCTTGTTACATTTTTTCTTAATGTCTTTCCTTGACCTTTCTTCAATCTGTTTGACCTCCTTTGGCGCTCCTCGACGGAAATCACTACTACCCGTCGTTTAATCAGATCTCTCTGTTGAAATCTAGTGGTTTTCAACTTCTGATAATTTCCAGATTTGGTTAACCCTCCTTTACAATATTAAAAAACATAATAAATAACAAAAACAAATTTATAGTATTATATATGAGATCGCGCGCGCCCGGCGGTCTTGACAAAATAAACGAGCTGTACTTAATATGTATTTGAAAATAAATAGACTGAGCGATGTTCAACCACCGATAAATATAGAAAGTCCCATTTTAAATGCAGCCCATCAATAATTGACAACTAAAACTTTTCAAACAACAACGTTACTCTCCTACTCGTTTCTGATGAAATAATAAATGACAATAATTTTATTATTTTCTCTTTTCCCCTGAACTCATCTCCAGGGTCTTTGCTTTTCATTTTATTTTTTTCTAATGCCTGTCCATTACATAGGAAACCATAACTGTTTAGTTATTCTTCTCCCTTTCCTCAAATAAATGGACAAAAATATAATAAGCCCAGTCAAATTCAACTATGAAACATTATGAAATTTATTATGAATATTGCATAGTATCAACAATCCACTAGTACAAAAAATATATACTATTTTCATTCAATTCTACATATTGAACAAATCTATTTTACTTTTTTTTTAATAAAAAATTACAGTAAGTAAACATTCAATTCATTCTGCACAAAGATTTTAAAGAGCCAAAGGTATCTTTTACATATAAATCTTGACTCAAATGAAATATATTAAACATTTCAAAATGAACTGAGATCTGAATGAATGAGAACATGCAATAAGAATGAATTAGTAGCCAACAAGAATAAAAGCAAGCAAACAAGCGAATGTGTTCCAATCGTTCATGATTATTAACAAGGTGGATGAAGATAGAAGAAAATGCTAGATGATAAAAATCTTCTAAGAGAACGTTAATATATACATTATCTCCAGACTATATTTCCTTGTGTGGTTTCACGTCTAATATGCCGCGTTTAATACTCGCAAAAATAACATCGAAGCAAAAATTGAAAAAAAAATTAACATTCATTCATTCATTAGGGATGACATTCGTTGAAGATGGTTGTAAAAAATTGAGATTTCATAAAGATAGGATAATTAAATTTTATAGGTTTTGATTTAAGTAGAATGAAGCACTAAGCAGGCGGGAAGGTGAGTTGGTCAAAATGCACTCAAATGCATAAAAAAAGAAGTATTTATAAAGACAATACTTATCAAAAGTGTATTAGTAGCACAATTTGGAAATACTGTACGATATATGTGTTGAAGTGAATCAATATCCAAACGGAAATAATCTCAAACTGCTAGATATTTTAAAAGACCTATTCACTGGAACTCTCAATTATTAGTGATATTTAGGCAATAACTAGATCTATATAAATAGAAAAATTGCAGGGCTGATACTTTCAAGTTTCAAGGTAAGATGCACAGATACCCAAAGTTGCAAATAATACTAGATTCTTTCAAATGATTCTTATCTAAATATCACTCATGTATGACAGAGGAATCATACAGGATTGAAAACACTGTACTATATTTACAGAAATATCAATAACTAGGCACAATGAAAGCAGGTTATATAGATAGCGATTTGTTAAAGAAAAACACAAGGCGATTGACAAAATTATAACAAAACAAATCACACTGAACTGGCCCACCCATTCCACTAAAAGATTATTACCTTAAAAGCCATAGCTATCGACTCTGAAGGGGATAGATATCCACCTTCATGAATTTCTCGTTTAACGCTGTTATCCAATTTATGCCCCATGACCTTGAACCATACAGAAGAAAAAATAATAAAACATACAGAAATAAACTCAAAAATATAAGTCTAACATACTATATTTTGTAAAACATAATTTTTTGAGACATAGTTCATCTAAAAAACACAGGTTTTTCGTGATTTGTAAATTTTACCTCACTTATTTCATTGAAGGTTGACTTACAAAAGATTCTTATGGGCTGTTACAAACATCATAACCTATGAATACAACTAAAATGTCTTGAGTTGAAGATATCCTCTCTTTCAGTTTGTTTGTACAGAGTGCGATCTAATTACTACTCTATCATAGAAATTATATGAACAAAGTAAACTATTCATAAATACAGCATTCAACCCTGATTAAAAGGTAGAATGAATTTTATTCTCGTTATAAAAACTTATTTTAGATATATCATATAAAATTTGGAAGAGAGATAATCAAGTTGATTAGAGTTTGCATCCTCCATGTTTTTGATTATAAAATTGAACGAGGTCAATATCAATCAATGTCTATTATTAATTAATTACATTCATTGATTATAACAAGCAATATCTGATTGTTATTGCACTCACAAGATACGTACAACTAAAATCATATGCATCAAAATCTTCATCATCTTATGAAATCAATGTAATTTTCGAATGAAACATGACCAAAGTTTAAATGAAGGGAAAAGAGTAGGGTTTGATATAGAAAAAATTGATACAGAATAGACAAATAATGATAATGAGGCCAACTCAATTATACATTTATAGGTGAAATGTTATGAAAAAATTTTCAGATTATGAGTCGATAGCAGAGTGCATACAATGAGTTGCGGGAAAAATAATTCAGTGCAGTTTACACTTGAAATCGATCACCAATTAAAAACTGTTTCAGTAAATCAGTAATGCTTAAAACCCTAGAAGAATTCAGCAGTTAGCACAATCAAGATTACTCAATGCTTTCTTATAGATTCTTCAAATATCATGGGTTAAGTCATTCCTGATAAAGTTAGTGTGAATTCGCATACCATGAGCCCAGAATAGAAAAAGTAAGTTCCAAAACACCTCGTCTTATTTGAATAATAGCAAACTTAAAGTTATGATATTTCACTTCTTGCAGGATTGGTGCTAATAATACCCTGCCCTAATAGTGAAAGCAAGCATTTAAAAAGCGAAATCATTATCTAGCATTTAGAGAAAAGCTCTAAAAGGTGTATTTCTATGTTGAAATAGCTATTCCCACGAAACCAATTGTTATGAAAGTTTTAGAAATTATAAATCATAGATGACGATACCATTTTCCCAGAACTGAAAAGGATAGAAAGTTAGATTATTTTTAACCGACAGAGCTTGTTGTTTTCAAGAAATTTCCAAAGAATTTTTCAGAATGCCATGCTGACTAGTGTAGTACAAATTAATATGTAGTTCTAAATAATTATTGCATAAATTCAATACTACAGCCTACTATATAACGAGGTTCAAAGCAACAATATTTAAGTGCTCCTTTCCTAGATTTCAGCAGTTTATGTCATGCTTGCTACCACAATTCAATAAATTCATTTAGCCAAGCATCAACTATAAGCATTTGATTTTTCAAACAAACTGAAAACATCCAAAATAAGTGATAACTTCTTCCAAGAAGTTGTAGTATCACCGAATAGAATCACTCTCATGCCAAAGCGAATTAATGAAATACAGTGTTAAATGATTTGAATAGTACATACAGGATAGCCAACAGCTACTCCTCCCGATGGGAAATACTCTTTGTTGACACAATTTCGAAGACAGTCGGGGATTCGGCCCATAATGGCTCGGCGTATTTCTGAAGCAGCCATTTCTCTGAGCTCTGTGCAGGAGGCATCTGAGTAGAAAGCTGCATGAGGTGTGCACAGCAGGTTGGGCGCGTCTTTCAGCGGTCCTGTCACACCAATTTCACATTAGTCATTTCAATTAGGGTAAACTAAATACAATTCAAAGACTCTCACATAAAATTATATGACTCAACATCATGATCGCCCGCAAACCACGCTTACCAAATGACCAATCACCACCTACCATGAGCTAATAAAAAGTACTAATCAAGACATATTCTAATTATCAATTTCAACCTAATCTGTCTAATAAGTTAAGAGCCAAACTCCGGGAAATGAATCTAATAATATGGCCAAAATAAAGAGAAAGTCAAGAATATATCTTTCCAAAAATGCTTGGTTTACCAGATATTCGCCATTTTGTATTTTTTACAAGACTTCTTCCAACCGATCTTCATGAAACTTGGTATTCATGTCAAGGTATGAGGAGACCTACTCCTTATTCCAAATCCTCAGTCCAATTTGAAATTTCAAGATGAGTCCTTTAAAAATTTTCAAACGGAAATGGCGGGAAAATGGTCAAAAACGCAAAACATATTAAAATCAATTCCCCTTTTCCAGGAGTTTGGCACTACTTTTGGGACATTCTGTATAAAGAGGTAAAACGTTGTATTGATAACCGAAGTTTTCCAACACATTTCCTGTACTCTACATGACAATCAAAATAGTTAAGACAAGAATCTTTATTTTGTATCATCAATCATCATACACCTCATTATTCACGCAAGTTATTTTCTCTCATGAGTTACTCATGTCATGAGGGCATCACCAAAGAAAAATGTAAATATAAATAATCTTTTTATTAATTGAAGTATCAATGGGTTTGATGATCAATTGAATTCACTCTAAGTTCTAATCCATCGAGTTAAGTCTGTGCGCAGGGGTTTTGGTCGTAATTTTTTTCAAGTTTCTTATATTAGATGATATTGAGGTATTTAAATGTTATCTACTGCTTCCAGAATAAAATCGATTTAAATATTTTGTCAAATATGGGTGCTCAAATTTGAAATTGTTCTTATATCAATAGATAGCATTTCAATACCTTAATAATATTCAATACAATAAACTTCAGAAATAAATTATGAGCAATCCCCTGCGCACAGCCTCAAACTACAAAAAGCAATTTCACTTAGGACATGCAAGGATACAACTTATAATGTACAGATCCATTCAGTACCAAGGAATGATTGTTCACCCATGTCATACTTCTAGTAATTTTCTTTTAATCAGTTCAGTAGAGCACAACTCACGATTCAGATTAGACTATATTTGTGTGAAATAATTGCCTCTCTACAAAATCTCTTTTCCGTAACATGTGAAAAGTGCTTACATCTAACATAGTGATTCAGAAAGAGCACCGGTTTTGAGGTGTTTACTTTCACTAAAACGCGAACAACATACAAAGACAAGTTCTTCCAACTTGTATGAAAAAATATTTTGGATAAACCATTTTCACGGTTTGACTTTGAAATAAATCTATTCATGCAATTCTCTCTCGCTGCATGATACTAAACAACTTCGATTTAGCAGGTAATGTGTTCATAAAAGCGTGAATGTTTCAGGGTTTCGGACATTTTGGCACATCTCAAATCAAAGTTGTTAGCTAAGAATCCCCTGAAAGGTCCATTGAGGATGAAGGAAACTGGACAGTATTGTCCACTGAACAGTTCTAGAGAATTGCATGGCCGAATTATGGTATTACGGTACCGTAAATGAAATGATCTATCGAATTAAGAAATTATTCAACAAATAATCGACGCTGAATCAATGGCGTTGGGTCAATGAGTATTTGTAAAAGTGAACATCTAAATTTTATACATCAAATCCGGAGCTATTTTTAATCGTGTTCTGATATATTATTTTAATACTATACTGTAATTGAATTGAACACTAATAAGTGAGTAGTGACGAGGCAGCGCGCCGGAATACTTACGTTGCTCACCTTGGAACACATTATAGGGTTCGTTTTCATGGACATCGAGGGCCGCCGCCCGAATTCGTCCCTGCTTCAGCGCTGCTGCTAACGCGTCGTCGTCGACCAGGCCACCTCGTGCTGTATTCACCAGGAAAGCACCTTAACACACAATAATTCAACAAATGAATTAAATAAAATCAAATAAACACTAAAAAAAAAACTAAATGATACGAGCAAAGCTTCAGAATCAATTTTGAGTCTCTTACATCTAGTTCTACTGCTCCACTCCAAGTGTACACACTACACGCAAGACGTGCAATACTTTCGCAAAGCCTTGCGCTGTGTTGACGTGACCGCAGGCACAAGCCTTCGGTCATTTACCGTGCATTTGAGAATCGCTCAAAGGTCGGTCTCTTTCAGAGAAAAGCTAGTCCACACTAGGGCTAGAAAGAAGATGTTTCTACAATTGAACCAGCATGAATATTTTCAATTATTGTCAATCGCTTAAGATTCACTAACCCTGGCTTCTAAAAACAGTTTGAGTTTTACGGAGTGAAGCATCTTAAAAGGCAATTTTAGAAAATTCTGGGAAAGCTTTTGAGATTTCAATCCCGAGGAACGTTACAAGGCAATATATGCAATACTAATCAATAAAAATATGTGAATACTGATGTGTCAATAAGTTCGTCCAGATCCCCCATCAGAAGCAAGTGAAAGAATGGCAGATGTCAATACAACCTTCTTTTAAAACAGTAAGACAGTTGCAAATAAAAACAAGGCTTGGTGACGTTTCGTAAAAAAATGAGACCTCTCCCTTGCTTTGAGCAGTGCAATCTATTTTAATTGCTTAAAGTCATCCTGCGCCATGCCACGTTTTTTTTTAATTAACGCTGGATCTTGGACCGCTTTCATACTTCCACAACCTTTCCTCCATGTGAAATGTTGCCAAACAAACAACCAAATGACAAATACATTATGTCAATGACTCCCCAATGCCATAAAAATTTGACCCATGGAAGCTTCTTCTAATTACTAACCGCGATTGTAAGTTTCATGCTATCGGTCAGTTTTCAGAACCAACTCAAATTTGTTATTCAAGTGACATTGGGAAGTAATTAATTATTGGTTGTCAAAAAGTTGTGGAAGAGGCGAAAGAAACAGAATTTTCATATGTGACATCATTCTCATTATTGGAAGCCTACTGAGCCTATTGATAATTGCATGAGAGTCGAAACTCAATTACGATCCCTTAATAATTTTACATTGATTGAATAAAATATGCAATTGTCTTTCCGGACAGGGAGGAATGATTAAAAATGACAGTTTCAGCTCATAACGGACTCATGCGTCCACCATGATTGACTGCAATATATGCATGCATAACAAATGAACCCGATGGACGATGGTAATCAACTCATCAGTACATAAAGGTAGACATACACTAGACCAGTGGTCACCAATTAGCGGACCGCGGTCCGGGTCCGCACCGTAGAGCCGTTTTGTACGGACCCCAAATAAATCTAAGAAATTGAAATAAATAGTGAAAATCAGGCCTCATGAAAATATAAGTAATGTTGTACAGATACTGAACAACTGTTTCTCTCTAAAACCTAATGGTGAGTGGACAAGTGAAGCTTCGGCTACTTTAAAATTGATAAAGCTGTCCTTTAAATGGAAATTATTGATTTCCAAGAAAATGTTTCAGAAAGGAAAAGTTCAGTGAAGTGCCGAAAGATTTTTCGTGTGAAGTCTTCTGGGTGAAATATGTGTGTAAGGAAAAATACCCTGAACTGCACCTGGCAATGAAACTATGTACAATGTTTGGCTCTACCCACACATCTGAATCAGCTTTTTCCAAGATTTCCAAGATGAACATTATCAAGAATAAATAATACAGATCTCGACTAACCAACAGCCACCTCAACGACCTCATGAGAATAAGCTGCACAAGCACAATTCCAAACATTAAAAACGTAGCTCAAAACAAAATTGTCATTTTCCTCATTGATTTTTCAAAGTGGTTTTTCTTGGTTAATTTCTGTAGTTTTGTCCTGAATAAAACAAGCTGTTAAAGGCATTTCTCTTAGTCTTAACATTTATTTGTTTTCCATTTGAGATTCCTAAGTAACACTTTCTTTTGTTTGCTAAACATTTACTTACAATAATAATGTCAGATCTTAATTGCATTCGAGTGGGGAGGCCAAATATTAGGCCGCCCCAAGCGGACTCTGAACATTTAAAACGGACCGCGAACAAATATAATTGGTGACTACTGCACTAGACGACTAGACCGTACCATACTAGGACCGAGTCCGTCCCGACACATGCAAAATAACATTCTCTGTATCATACGTATTGAAGGAGTAAACCCACTAGATCGTTTCGTCACCGTCAAACATATGACCGTGCCTTGCCTGGCAAACTTGTGAATTCCTAATGCGAGATAAGTCCTAATGTGCACAGCAGTGATCAGAACTTCATTGCTGGGCCTGACACGGTCAAGTAAATCCGTATGATACGGTCTAGTGTGTGTCCTTTCTTAAAGCTATTAGTGTTGATGGCTGATTGTGAAGTATTGAATAAAGAATCTGTAGAAGTAACATCAACAGTTAGTTGATTGATTATTATTACTGCAATAATTATGATTATTAACAATAAATACTTCTCTCAATAAATAACTACTAACCAGGTTTTGTTTTTTTATAATCAATAATTGCAATTGAAATATTCTAATGTTCACAACAATGACAGCAGAATCTAATCAATCTGATCAAAAAATCTCTGAAAAATTATTGAGCCTTCGCTCATCGACAACAGCATTTGCACTAATAAGATTGTTCACCGCTCGAAATTTGACGTCTGTGCAAGGCGGTCACCCATCTTGTGAGAGACTAAGCTTGGCCTTTTAAACGCAATTTCTATGAATTTCTCGACTCCCAATTATTATTTGAATGAAAGTGAATATCAGTTCCAAAAAAGAAAACACACACTCATAATTTCTCAATCTTGAACAGTAGTGCATAGTAATAATATCTAGTCATCTATTGAGATCAACTCTCTACAGCGGAACGGTAGATAAGATAAATCCCTATTAGATAAGTAGAAAATCTACATTATGAGATGAATTATGTATTACCTGGCCTCATTTGCTTGATGGTAAATTCGTTTATTAGGTGATGGTTGTGTTCATTGAGAGTACAGTGCAATGAAACACAGTCTGATTGGAAAAGTAAATCCTGAAAAAAAATTTTATATTACTTTCACTATTTGAGAATGTAGAATTAAAACTTAGTATCGATATGCTGTACATAAATACAGTATTATAATAATAAGAATTACTGAATTAATGGCTATTTAAAAAAGAGCAAGAGATCAGTTTCACTAATTTTATTTAGAGAAAAAGTTTCAAGATATAGTTTCAACTATTGGCTGAAGAAAAGTTTAAAAAATAAACAATCAATTTTAAATTCTAAAACCTACAATTTCGTCATTTTATGTCACAAATAAGCCTGTAACGTGAATATAGAATCATAACGTCACACTGTAAACTTTATGATTTCTAAATAGTAAGCAAGATTTCCCAAATGATAAATTGGTTGCTGTTGAGAATCTTTCGAATAATTTTCCTAACATCGTTTAGAAATTAGTGTACGATTCTAAACTCATTAATTCTGCCATTGCAGACCTAAGCAATTTCAAAGATAAAACTGTGAAAATTCCAACAATTCACATTTTATCTAATTAAATATTGATAAAGAAACTAGAAGCAATCAGAATATAAAAGAAACCAAATAATACAAAAATAAAGAGAACTAAGATAACAATTTTTTTTTTTTTTAAATTTGGACTGGAGGAATACGGTACCTTTTCAATTTTATAGCTTTACACCTATATGGTCTTATGGATCCAAAGAAAATAAAATATCAGATGGAGAATATTGAATTTTCAGAAATATGAATTCATTAAAATTCTCACTGTTCATATCTAATCCCAGGATTAAAACAGTGAAAGTGAATACTGTGGAGGATACATTCAACTTACAATCTAAATTTGGATTTTCAGTTAGCAATTTGTAAAGAGGCCTCTTGTATCTCAACTCGATTGTGTTTTGTGTAACACATATATAACACAAAAACACGCAATCACAATATTTTATGAAAAACAAAGCAACTTACCTGTAATGTATAAACACGTGTTAATCCAAGGGATTTTTCAATCCCATCGGGTAGGTAGGGGTCGTAGAAAATAACATTGAAACCAAATGCTTTTGCTCGTAGAGCTACTGCAGAACCAATACGCCCTGAAAAAAATAGAGATTAATAATTACATTGCCTCAAGCAGAATTAAAACTGAATTTTATTCATTATAATTTATTAATATACTTCAATTAATTTCAGTTTCATACAACTTCAACTTCATTAATGCGATCATAAAACCATTAGGGAAGTGATAGCCGAGTGCCGTCCGTAGCAGGTATCTGTTCAATCAGAGATAAGATACGAAACTCCTGGGTGTTCTTTGTAAGAGTGAACGATTGGATTGGCCAGCAAAAAGACTGTTCTCAGCTGTAAAATCACTTCCCGGTGGTTCGGAACCCACCTAAAACTGTAGGTCCAACTTATCAATCACCATCATCCAATTAATTACCCACGCACAGGTCTCAGACCTATGTGGGCTTCATCCTAAAAAAAAAATTAAAGAAGTCCATTTATTCATTGTTTGATTTTAATCAAACATTGCTTATTACGAAGTAGTTCCATCATTTGTTCATCATAAACTTTGGTCATAATCAATTACAATTTTAAAGCACAACAATGCAATCGGAAACGTCATTATACACTATACATATACAATCCACAACATTTAGTTTTCATAAACCCAATGAACAAGTCATAGGAGTCAAAATAGATTCACAATAATTAAAATAAACTTTATCACAGATATTTGTATTAATAATAATTATAAATAGCTACTCACTGCTAAAGAAGGCAACTGGAGGAATTCGGTTATTGAATATAGAGGATTCTTTAAATTAAGTTTGAACGTGTAAAGTGGTGTATTTCTAGCCAAACATGGGAGCTTATTGAAATGTTTCATGATAAATGACTACTGTTAGAGAATATATTTTCAGTCGAGTGTAGGGCACATCTACTCTTATCTTATTTCTTGTATTATAGATGTGCATCTCATCTCTATGCTGATAAGTGTTTCCAACACCAACACCTTCACATTAAGAGTGAAGGCCACCATACTATACACTGAAATTATTTTCTTATCAATGAACAAAGGTCTACAGTGGTCAAGGTAGGCAGCATCAGAAATGATGCGTATAGCTTTCTTTTGCAACAGCAAACCCCTGAGAGAGTCTGGGGCACAGCCCCACAAGGCCAACCCTTAGACATAAGTGATCTGGAAGAAGAGAGAATTAACACATTTTCAAATAGTGCTTAGATTCACAATCCCTAAGATTGTGTAACAGGCAGATGACCCTACTAAACGTGGAAAAACACTGCTAATGTGAAGACTCCAAGTAAGTCTCTGACCCAACGTTATGCCAAGAAGCTCTGCACTCCTTGCACCTACAACCACCTGCCTGAAACCAAGCACCTACACCTGGGCCTTGTCTTCATTAAGCAATAAACGATTTGCCTTGAACCAAATTGCAGCCTCATCCTGACATCTGGTCACTTTTTGCTCACGGACACTAATATCTCCATCACCAGTGACTATGCTGATAATCATCAGCATAACATACTACCCTTGATCTAATACTGAACCCAATATTATTCATCACCAGAAAAAGCAAACGCCCAAGAATCGATCTCTGGGGAACTCCATGAGGTACTGACAGAGATGTTGAAAGATTTGAATTAACAATTAGTTTGGCTGCGGCCCTTTAAATAAGATCTTAGGTCAAGAGCGTTGTTACGAAGACCTATAAGATTAAGTTTGTTCAATAAAATTTTTATGGTCGACAACATGAAACCCCTTAATTAAATCAAAAAGGACTAATCCTGTGTTTTTTTTTTATCAAAGCCATTCATAACATCTGCCACCACTGAACTGACAGCATCAACAGCAGATTTACCTCTCCTGAAGCCAAACTGGACATCACATCAGGTGAGTCTTTGCTGCCCTTCATGTGAATAGGTACTGTTCTAGAATGTTTAAGTTTTGATGGAAGATTCTCAGATTCTCTTAGGGTAAGCGCATGTTGAGGAGGTGAAGGTGTAGGTGTAGCTGGAGGTGTAGGTGTAGGTGGAGGTAGGTATCGTATGTTCAGGAGGTTTACCGAGCTGCTTTTCCCATTACAAGCACAAATACAAAGCAGAAATATTAAACTATAATAATTATGTTTACCATTCCTTTTATGAAAAAACCAATGATTATGGGCCTACAAAGGCCATGTCTACTACAATCTCATTATCACTCATATAAGTTATAACTAATAACTTCTTTATGTGGCGAAGGTGATATTGAGGAAGATATCCATAATGAATAATAAGACGAAGTTGTCACAACCACATTTATAAAAAAATAATGAGATACTAGTTTCGGTTGTTACGCCATTATCAATATCACACAAATTCGTTTGTTTAAGATTGATAATGGTGTAACAACCGAAACTAGTATCACTATTTTTTTTATAAATGTGGTTGTGACAATTTCGTCTTATTATTCATTATAACTAATAAACCGCGAGTTTTATAAGCCAAATCTATATAGCCTAATAGCCTATATATGAAAACCAAATACCACGGACTCATTCATCACTAATTTTGAAGAACTACTAGCCCAAAAAGTTGAAATTTGGTACGCATACACAACGGGTTTTAAAAATTTAAAATTTTCAACGAGCACGGGTAGAAGTGAACTGTTTGGAGGAGTGTGTGGCCTTGAACGGACCAATCACGAAGAAGCAGCGCGCTAAGCGGCGAGGTAAAATAAAAATATTTTGTTCTTGAAAAGCATCCAGCAAGACCTCCTTGTAAGCGGCGACCTACACCTCCACCTCGACCTGCTCACTATGCGCGCACCCGTAACAGATAATGCATTTGTTTTACCTAGCGGTGATGGCGAGCTACACCTTCACCTACACCTCCTCAACATGCGCGTACCCTTATGCATGCATTCAAACAATAAGTTATTGATGATAAAAATAATTTTATGACATTTTGACAACATAGAGCTGGAATGCGAATAAATGTCGTTGCTTACAGACGCCTTCATCTTGGAGACAATATATCAGCAATCTGGACACAGGACAACTCCCACATTACAAATTCAGCCTGAGTTTTTTGGGGAAGAAGATAAGAGCTTCTCAGCCAGCTTGTTAGATGGTTCTACATCTTTATGAATCCGTGACACTATATTGACAAAGCAGTGATTGCAATCTTCAGTTGAAACAGATGTTGAACCATCCTGAATAGGTTTTGAAATCCCTTGAATGAATAACTTTCCAAGCAGCTGAACATTATTATTAGTGGCTGATTCAATAGAATCAGCATTGGATTTCAGAGGGGCCATCTTTAATTCAGATTTATATAATTTATTGTCTTATATTATTATAAACTAGCGTGGTTAAGTCTGTTCCATACTTTTTAAATTTATCATAATTCATAATTCAGAAGTTCATAATTCTGCAAAATATTCAAAGTAGGTGAAGTAAGATATGATTTCTTCCTTTTTACAGTGCAAGACTTTGGTCGACGAGTAACAATGGGAAAAGAGTCCAAAAACAATCCATGAAACCTGAACCCAAAAAATGAATTGAAATTACATTCAGCATCATCGTTAACAACAAACTCATGATGAATTTCACAGTAAAATAATAATTTCACAGTCATAAGCAGATACATCAATGGCTTTGAATTTATCAGTATTTTTATTTGCAAAAAAAAATGACAAACCTCCATTTCTTTGCATTGGCTCTGTAGAAAGCTGATGCCAGTATAAGCCCCATGTATATGGGATTGAAATGCGAATTTCAATAAATGATTATAAATTTAAAAATATATGAAATTGATGGACAGAAGATTTTTAATGAAAAATAGAATTTTGTAATTTATAGTACTTGACTAGCACAATTGTTAGAATGTAGAAGTGTTTTGCAGAAACAATCAGATGATTGAAAAAAGAAACGAATAGTGAGTAAAGTTGAAGCCATTAGATGAAGAAGAAAACAAAGAGAACTGGAAAAGGAAACTAACAAAGTTAAAAGGAGTTTCTGGAATGAAGTGAGCTCAACAGGAGTTGCTATGGCAACCTTACTTCTCACTTTAGCAAGTTTCCAACATCGAGAAATCACTAAATGCAATTTCTCTCAAAAAACAACCTCACCGAATCTTTCCTATTTGGAAAGCAATGAGTTTCTAGGAAATAACCAGGTCTGAGAACTATGCGTGGGTAATGAGTTGGACCTACAGTTTCCGAACCACCAGGAAGTTATTTTACAGCAGAGAGAGGTCTTTTTCGCTGTCCAATCCAACACAGGGTCCGCCACGGGAAACGGGCATTTTACATATGAATGACACTCCACTATTTTAAGGTTTAAAAATCATTTATTGGCAGAAATAAGTTTCTTAGAACATGCAGTTTGACTTACCTATGTAATAATATCATTAAATAATATCATTACCTATGTAATAATATGACTTACCTATGCAATAAAATCATTAAATAATATATTAAATAATATCATTAAAATTGTGTCCATTTTTTCACTGACAAATGTGGAGACGCTCTCTGAAGTTAGCTTGTTAGAAGTCGATGATCAATCTGAGCGATGATCTGCTCTATCGCTTGTCACAGTTCGGCCAATGTACAAGGTTTGGTTTCATACACAAGAGACTTTAGATACCCCCCACAAGAAATCACACATCGCAAGGTCTGGAGAGCGAGAGGGCCAATGCAGATCACCGAATCTGAAGATAAAGCAATTAGGGAACATTTGTCAAACAGCAGCCATCGACACTGACAGTATGGGCCGTAGCTCCATCCTGTTGAAAATAAACATCTGGCAGATTGATTCGTCGTCGTCGACTCAGCTCAGTTTCAAGAAGTTGTTCATCTTATTTACTTAACGATCAGCTGTTGCGGTAAGTGTTCCCGTTTTCCACAAAAAAGTAGGGCCCCATGATACCAAATTTCCCGACGCCGCACCACACCGTAACTTTGGGGCTGTGCAATGGTAATTTATGTAACTTGTGTGGATTTTCACAGGCCCAGTATCGGAAGTTTTGCTGATTCACAACACCATTGAGATGAGATGGAAACTAACTTAAGAGAGCGTCTCCACATTTGTCAGTGTGAAAATGGACACCATCTTAATGATGTTCGTTTCTGCCAATACATTATTTTTAAACCTTAAAATAGTGGTGTCGTTCATTTGTAAAACGTCCGTTTCCCGTGGTGGACCCCGAATAATCGAAAATCAACTTCAATACATTGAATACAAAATTAAATATTAAAACCGGCGAGAAAACCTTGAAGGGAGCCACTTCACTAGAAAAAATTATATCACTGATACTTTCACATTTTTTCTTTATTGAAAATAAAACAGTTTTATTCAGTAAACGTTGAGGTAATAGAAATGATGTAGCCTACGTCTTCAACGCTATGACGCATTTATTCATGGGAGAACTTTATTCCAGTTTCTTGGTGCATTAGAATTGAAAGATCGAAATATTTGTCCAATTATCGACACCTCAACTCGCAAAAACACTTCTGTATTAAGGCTGTGCGCAGGGTTTTTGGTCATAATTTTTTTTCGAAGTTCATTGTATTGGATATTATTAAGGTATTGAAATGCTATCTATGCCATGAGAAACTATTTTTTTTTCATCAAATATTTTATGGAATATGGGAGTTTAAAGTTGGAATTTTTTGGTTTTGGGGGGCAATTGAACTCACCTACGAGTTATTTTAAACATTTTATAATTTTTTTATAACTGAGACACCTTGGGGAAAAGAATGACACATTTTTTTATTTCAATTGGTCTTTCCAAAATAATTTGTTTTTAAACTGAAATTTTTCGAATGTTTTAAAAAATTTATTTTGAGAAAACTAATTATTTGATTGGAATGAAAAATATGTCATTTTATTTTTTATTTTATTTATTTTTTTTATTTTGTCTTTTATTTTTAAAAAATTATTAAAAGTTTAAAATAACTTGTAGGGGGATCTATTGCCCCCCAAAACCGAAAAATTTCAACTTTGAACTCCCATACTCCATAAAATATTTGATGAAAAAAATAATTTCTCACGGCAATAGCTGGCATTTCAATACCTTAATAATATCCAATACAATGAACTTCGAAAAAAAGTTATGACCAAAAACCCTGTGCACAGCCTTAAGATGATACAACGAAATTAACAATATGAAATTCAACAACAAGCAGTCTAGTTTTGAAGAATGACAAGTTGAGAACTGCCTCAATTAAGGGCGGAGATAGAATCCAAAATCCTCTCTACTCTTACAAAAGACTATTGAGCTCTGATGCACATAGCAAATGTACAGAACCATTTTATCATAGAAAATTGCTAAATTCACTATACATAATGTTCAAGAAAGAAATAATCTTACTTCAGTAACAGGTGATTATACAGCTGAAAATTAGGAAACGTTTATAAAAACAAGGGACCATACAATACTGACTCTACACAGACCTTAATACAGGTTTCAATTTCATTGCAAATGATGCCCCCATTGTTGCCCTTATACAAATAAATCATTAGTTGTATAAATTATTTACAACTACAATTATTATAATAATTGTAAAAATTATTAGTTGTATGAACATCAAGAAATATTGGCGTTTATGTGTCAAACTATCTTATTCGAACAAAATTGAAATGAAGACATTTTATGAATTCTCCTTTTTGTTTAATATTGGGCCAAGTATTGAGCCGATCCGAACTAGGATAGGACCACCGCTGAATGATGCTTTCACTTATAAAAAATTGATTGAAATCGGTTTGGTAGTGTTCGAATAATTGATGTACAAACATTAATGTCGAATTATTGTACAAACAGGTCGAACCTCCTCCTGTTTGGAAGTCCATTAAAAATGGAAATATAATTTTGCTAAACGAATTTGAAGCACTAGCTAACAAGCGATTACCTCAGAATTATAGAGCGTAAAGGCCCTTTTACACAAACATCGAACGACGGTCATCGGGCGTGCGTCGGCCGAGGCGGGAAAAAATTTCTCACGTCTTTCCAGTCACATATGCCAAATAATGTGCATCAAACGACAATCGTCGTTCAAGCGTCGCCCAACCCATAATTGGACTCCCGACGCTGCATCGTTCGACGCTTAGTATAAAAATGCCCCATCTCTACTGTCAAAGTCAGGGGGCTATACAGGGGGGCTACATGCCAAATGAAGACAAATAAGCGGCAGGGCAATGTAAAAAGTAAATCACACAAAAACTGAAATCTTCCACCAACTTAGTGTTTTCCGAACCTACGTTCATATGGGTATTGTATTGTTTAAATGTGGTTGTGACAATTTCGTCTTATTTTTCAGTATTGTATTGTTGTATTGAGTTCCTGAGGTATGTTTCGTTCCTAATGAAACACTTTTTAATTGATAAAAGATAGAGGGTTTATGTATTTCAATCAATCAACAGGGAATAAATTTTTACCTGTGCATACAAAATTGCATGGTACTATTTTCATATTCAATAGCAAATAATACATCATAATTGTACAGTATTTTGTAAAGGAGGAAAAAAGGGTTTCTACCTGTTGTCTCCAGCAATAAACTATTTATTTAGTTATGTAATACAGTACATAACAGTTAAGAACTTGATGCCGTTAATTCAATCATACCTAAGCCAACGATTCCGAGTGTGTCGCCTCGTATCCTCGCACATCCTTGCGCCGCTTCTCTGACTTGTTCGGGTCCGGTGAACTTTTTGCCTTCCCTGACCATGTTCGCTAACCAGTAGGTGCGTCTATACAAATTCAATATAAGGCAGAGCGTCGTGTCTGCCACTTCTTCTACTCCATACCCGGGCACATTACATACAGCTATTCCCAATTCACCAGCAGCCTACAAAAATTAAAAATATTTCATTATTTTACATAACAGTGAGAAAAAGAAATATATTCAACGATTAATGAGATTAATTTCAGCCATCGATTAATGAAAATATATCGAATTTCCATTGAGCATATCACCGAAAAATAAACTGCATATCCTCCAAAAGACAAAACCCTACGCAATTTTATTGCTAAGTTAATATAGACCAACCACTGTAGTTGTTTTTTACAAGAAAAATGAAAAATTATACGAAATAAGTTTTGGAAATAACATGTAATTTTTCAATCAATTCAACAGATAGTGCAGTTAAGAGCAGAACAATTAATTTTTTACAATAAATATAAGAGGCATTTTGTGATAATAGCCATTTTATAATAAATGAAGATACTTTTCATCTGTTTGCATAATTATAGTGCTCGAGTAAATGCAGAATTGATTTTGTAAAAACTATTATATTTTGAAACTATTTCAAAATTTAAGAAAAAATCATGAAATAGATTTGAGTACTAAATTAAAACTTATTATAGTGAAACTATATTTAAAACGAACGTCAAAATACTTAGTGAGATTTTCCTTATTATTGATAATTATGGTGAATCTGTAAGATTTCCTTTCAATGACTAATGCATCTACTTTCAACGAACTTGATGTTTTTAAAGACTAACACATAAGAAGAATGTAGTACTG
Organism: Conomelus anceps; assembly: GCA_948455865.1. Taxonomy (NCBI): domain Eukaryota; kingdom Metazoa; phylum Arthropoda; class Insecta; order Hemiptera; family Delphacidae; genus Conomelus; species Conomelus anceps. Next base: position 58,135,214 of record OX418217.1, on the reverse strand, counting down.
TAGTATTCATATAACTTGGCAGCGTGTAGCATATGGGACATGCTAATCTGAACTCAACGTACTGCTGCCAAGTTATATGAAAACTACAGTAGTTCTTTATATGAAAATGAATAATATAGTAGAACCCTTCTGGGCTGTTTTTTCTCAATTCAGATTTCTACTCCTAAGCTATAGAAAGATAGATTTTGGGTTGAACAATGATTATTTTCATCACCATTCAGTATCAATTTTATCAACAGAATGGTTTCCTTCCTATAAGGAGTGAATAAAATGATACATTACATAACTCACTGGCACCAAGTGCCGAATTGCTAGTGACAAGCCGAAAGATTGACTTACAAAAAACTTGCAATTATTTTTTTCAATAGAAGAGTATTAACTACATTGGAGATGAGATCATTGAATTAATCAAATAATCATAGTTATTTCATAATGGTTGTAATCCATGGATATTCGCAATGTATTTCAAAACTTAAAAAAAAATGTCACGAATTTATGATAGATTAATTACTGTAATGAAGGGTGGAACAGTAAGCGTTCTATATCCAGGTTAATCAATCCACACTAGAGATCAATAATAAACAAAATGTTCAAGAAATTAAAAAAACAAAACAATTTAATATTATACAGAAAGATAGAAACATAATAATATAAAGCATGAAGAACTGACAGTTATTTCAAACAACAATAATAATAATAATAATAATAATAATAATAAATGAAAAATCATTGACAGTCTGAATATCAGGAATATTGTAATCTCGATTATTCAAATTTTTAAAGTTTGCCTAGTGAAACTAGCAATCATCATAAAACTACTGAAATTTGCATAAGAAAATTGTGAAAGAGCTGGAGGCGAGATGGAGCAATGCAAACCATCAAATGTTCTTATTTTAATTGAAAATGGGGTACGTTTTATTATATCCTCATGAATTATACAATTGAAAATAAGAATTGTGTCTACAACTTCTTGACGAATTGTCAAAATTTTAATTAAATGAAAGAATATTACTCCTTGCAAGTTCACCAACAGCCATAAAAGTTATTATTAGATTCCGCTTAAATAGTGTTCTCAACTTAAACATCTCTCCATGTTACATAAGTTAAACAGTCGCAGAGAAGTTTGGAATTAGTTGGGAACTTAAAGAAAATGAAGGACTATCGTCTACACTGCGCCGTTGGGCTGCGAGTAATACGCAAAGTTTGCAGCTTAAAACTTTTCCGAATAAACTGTTCGCACGATGAAACTTTATTTGTAGGGGAACTGCGCTTCAAGAGGGAACAACTTTGCAAAAGGGCAAAAGTTGTGCAAGGGGAAAAGCAGAACTAACTTCTTTTCTCCTGGCATATTATTCCACACATTTGTTTCAAATCACGAACAGCTACACTTGATTCAGATATAAATTGTTCTTTCATTCAGATGAATGCTAATAAATCTGTTTATAAATCTCATCTCATACAATTTTTACTATTCTAAAAGACAGATGTATACCTGAAATGGATACCTATGAATAGAAATGCATGTAATACAATCAATAGTGCTATTACAAGTTTTAATTTTTCATAATATTCATGATGGAAGAATTCTAAGAATTTTCTGTACAAAATATGTTAACAGGACAAATTGATCGGTTAATTATTCAATATAAATATTGAGTTTTTATTATAATTCATGAAAATTAGCCAATTTTTATGATAAAGAACAAAGTTGATTCCAATATTTCATGATAAACACGCTTGTTCTAGTAGTTTCATTGTTCACTAAAAAAACTTATCTGTTTTCAATTAACTTGGGAATGGCCCGGCTAAATTTCCAAAAGTCACACTGCATTACAGTTAATAGTAGCATACAACTACAGTAATTGTTGGCACAGTTTCAAATTCGCATAATTCTACATTATAATTTTTCACTCACCATAAATATTTTTTCAATTTCACAGAAAAATATAATAAACTTTTATCTGCATATTTTCCAATTTTTTTTTTACATTTGTAATTGGGCGTTTTTCAAACATTTTTTTTATTTGTAATTACAAATTGCATATGTAATTTATTTGAAGTGCTGACATGATAGATTCATATTAATCTTATTAATCCAACCAAATAAGAAGGAGCTTATAATTGCACATTACTGCACATTCATGATGCACTCATTTATTATTAAATCATACAGAATCTTATGGATTTAGTAAAGGCTGGCAGCAATCAATAGAATTTAATGCACCTTATATTACAATATAGCCTTGATAGCATCAAATTCGTAAGCCTCTAAGCTCTAGGGAATTATATAACTGCACTTATGATAGGCCAATCCAAAAAATATTCCTGAATTTATTGTTCCATGACGAACTGCGTTGTTAATATTAACTTTTTAGGTGAATTTAACGACTTGCAGTCAATTTTTAATTGAGAAGAAGAAATATTTTGCTCACTCTTTAGGCTGAACGTTTTCGAGTTATGGAAATTCATATTCAAGGCATCCAAGATCGACGATGTTCTAACCAACAAACTAACATCGCCGATCTAGGATGCCTTGAAGATGAATTTCCATAACTCGAAAACGTTCGGCCTAGAGAGTGAGTAAAATATTACTGTCTCGATTAAAAATTGAGCAAGTCGTTAAATTCACCTAAAATGTTAATACCAAAAATGTTGTTTTTTTTTAGTTTCAATATTTTGATGTTTTCATTGAGTGTTGACACTTGACACTTACATTTAATGAATTATTCAAATAAAACATTTTCTTTGCACAAATTTACAATTGTTTAGTACATGTCCTCAGTTTCCAACTTTCTTCTACCTTAATTTGTTTGAAAATAGTTTCTTCACAATACCCGGCGATTACAAAAGAATGACCAATTTCGAAGGGTTTCAATTATAAAATGCACATGCTATCAGAACGTCTTGACCATTTATATGAAAAAGTGAATTTGAAACTTTTTGAATGACCAACATTTTTCAAACGAAAAATGCGGTAATCGAGTTACTCCGGGGCAAATGCTACAAAGCACGGCTCCTGTGAGTATTTGAGTATAAAAGAGTGGGAGTGGTGTATAGCAGAATAACGACTTTGTCGTGAATAGCAGAATAAGAATATCGATGATAATAATAACTCATGTTCATTCACCTAAAGAATTTGGCGGCCAAAATTTTCTGATCTCTATTGATAATTGGGATATCGATAATACAGAATTCAAGATATCAAATTGATTTTTCCACTAAACTGTTCCTTATCAAGTTCTCTACAACTTGTATAAAACGATTTTTCCCAAACGCATAGCTTATTTCATAAGCAATAAAATTTCAATGGGAAAATTGAATTTTTTATTTTTTCTAGAATGTTTTTTGTATGAGACACGAGAATGGTAAAAGCAAATGTTTAAGAATTATTCTTAAGCTTTAAAATTTTGTGATTTTTAAAAATTCAAAGTCCATTAATTTTGTCACGAGTGTGGGAAAAATTTTAATATCGTTTGGGAGTTGGTCACATTCAACATTTAATGAAACTTTTGTAATCAATCACCAGGAATTTAGTTTGACCCAATGATGACGAGGAGCACAGTGCAACATATCCTTCAACGATTTTGATGAACTATTTAAAGGGATCTAGTTTTAGGCTAAAAACCCGCTGGTACCTTCCAATTTGTATGCAGATGATGAATTTATGAATAAATAAATAGGGCATGTTTTATGGAGCACATCAAATCATAAAATGATAATATAAATATCATAATCAGTATAAATAACATTAATACGATGTTTTTCTAAAGATATAGATTATAAATAACAAGGTCTAATTATCCTCCAAGAATTGGAGAATGATTATGCAATAAAAGATCAATAAATGTTGTTGTTTATGTAAAGGAAAGAACTCACTTCCACAACATGAAATAACTACAGAATCAATATTTCATAAGCATACTACTGCTGAAATTGCTATTCTAAATATTTATATTGGCAAGTACTCAAGGGATGAGCATTGCTCGGTTTGATATTACTATTGTTATTAATATAAATTGATTTCGCAATATTTGGTAATTACATTTTTATAGCAGGCAAACGGGAACCAGACAAATGTAAAAAGAATGACCCACTAACCTTAACATCAATATTATCCACACCACTGCCAATACGAACAATAATTCGAAGCGTTTTGAATTTTTCAAGGTCTTCTTTCGTCAATATGATGGTGTGCCACATTAACGCACCGACCGCTTCATTTAGCACCTGCAAAACGAAATAATATTAGCACTGTTCGAATAATTGTCATTTTTTTATCAATACTGTAATGTGCTCAAGAAAATTAAAATCGCAAATACTGTAGGTTTAAAATACAAACAAATAACAAAAACAATTTATATTGAAATAAAATTTTTCCTCAAATCCAGCCATGACAATGGTTATATCAAATTCCATTCAAATATGTTTATCAAATCTAGCTCGTTATTTTGGAATTATAATTGCACATCAGAATGTAAGCAGTGTAATAGTATCACTAGACTACATTAGCCTACTGAATGCGGTGTACTTATGTTTCAATAGGAGAAGAGTGTTTCGCAACAATATAATGCATGACAAAAATTACATTCAGTTTGAACAATGAACACAAAATTGAATGGTGAATCAGAAATGCATTGCTATGAATACAAGTTTTATGAAAGTAGTTCTGCTACACTCAGCAACTCAGGGCCAACATCAAACAATTCTTTCAATTAAATTTTATTAAACAATTATTACTTTCAGACTTGTTGCAGTCAGTGGCGGATCCAGAATTTTTTTTTGGGGGTGGCTCTGATGGCTACTGACGATAGGAGGGGGGGGGGGGGTAGAGGTGTACTGAATTCAAGTAGTTGTGAAAGCTTTTGAATTTTTCATAATCAATCATACCTGAACTATGGCTATTCATATTATTGGGAAATAAATATATATTTACTATTGCTTTGAACAGTTTCAGAGATAAAATTAATTTAAATTTGAAGTATATTGGAATCTTTTTATCAAATTATGGCTGAATCTGGTGTGTTCACCAGTTTGTCAAGGTATTCCGGTATTACGGTCATATTTCAATTTTTAAGAATGAAAATCAATGTTGGAGCTTTAGTTAGCTACAAATTTTTCAATTAACTAATGTTTCATCTAGTTTTAATAGATAAACTTTGTGTGAATTGCACACTGTAAAAAGATATGTTTTTCTAAATATTTTATCTGATGATTAGTTTTCCTCTTATAGAAATATGGAATCTGAAGTTACTCCCCCAGAAAATGTTTGTATAATCTCTTTGAGAAAAAATCAGTTAAAATGCTATTAGATCCATATTATATATATATTTTTTGTAGATTACGTCTTGGAGACTCCAGTTAAGGAGTATAAGACAAGGCAGATCAACAATATTATACACTAGATACCATAATATATATATATATATATATATATAAGTAAACCCAATGCAAGCGATGTATCTGAAATTTTTCCACGATTATAACATATATCAGTAGCTGGTGATCATCAGTGGTCTGGTTTGCAGACTACTGCAATAGAATGTTAAAAAAAACATTGGTTGATATGTTAATGTAGTTTCTCGTTATTTTCATTAAAAGAAAGTTTGTACTGTCGTGATTCAATTACTGCAATAAACTTTATGTTGCACTACTTTTTCCATTCAGCAAGTACAAAAATCTAAACACTGAGTTGATTGGTTGCAGGCAATGTAAATGTATCTAAGACATTATACAGTATTAAAACGTTAACGGATTTCATACAATAATAAATTGAAGACTCAGTAGTGGAATTAGGTAATTCGTGCTAATGAATATTTTACGCGCTTCAAATTGATTATATTGGTAAAAAATTTACACTCTTCCAAAAACATTTTGGAGGTTTTGGGGGGGGCTTCAGCCCGAAAGTGCAAGTGCAAGTGTGCACCGAGCCTAAGAGTATGATATATTATCTGTACTGGAGTGGAATATACAGTATTCAATGTTCTTTGTACAACAAATTCTGGTGATTTACACAGGATCTGAGTTAATACGTCTTCCATTTTCATAGAAAAAGTGAAAATACTATATGTAAGGACATAAACATATTTAAAAAACCAAGAAAACATGGAATTCTTGAGGCATCCTCATGTAGCGACTCCACAAAAAATTTAAAATACTTAAATTGATTAATTACTGCTGTTAATCATACGTTTCCAACGTACTAATCTACTTAGATAAACTTTCCTTTTTGTACTAGGGCATGACTAGGGTCATTCCACGTCAAATCAACACACTTTTCTGTGATGTTTTCGATGACGAAATACTTGATGAACAATCTAATATAAAAACTGACACTGTGTTTCAATTATAGTCATAGTCGAAAAATCATATATTTAATTGAAATATAATGTCAGTTTTGATATTAGACACTTTTTTCGTTCATCATCTCAGATTTTGATGAAATTTATACACCGTACTCATAGGAAGTGATGAGACTAACAAAAATGCATAATATCATATTTCTATTCCAATCTGTTCGTTTTACAGCCATTTGAAATTTCAAAAATCCCCCAAAATTGGAAATTTGGCATTTTCTAAATTGCTAAATAGCAGCTAGTGCAATCACTTATTATTCTTACAGTGATATATACAGTGAGATATAATGAAAAACGATGTGTGCTGTAATTGAAATATTTCAAGTAAACCCCAAAAAAATACTTATGTTTTTCTCAAAAAGTTCATCTTAGAAATTTTTCATAGATACTTTGTGGTTTTCTTAAAACATATGCCAGAATATAAAAATGGGATGAGAATAGGTTGTCGAAATTTTTTCCGAAAACAAAAGCTTTTCCAAAACAAAATTATAAAAAATGTTTTTGAAGGTTCTATATTCCATGTATTTCAGAGATCTGGATTCGAATTTCGAGTTTTTCAAGTAGTGGGAGCGCCCGCCGCTTCGCCTTTAAGATACAAAAAACTTATTTTTGTATTTACTTAGTATTTTTGCTATTACCTCGATTGAGATAGGATTTTCGAGAAAAAACATTCAATACAACTATAAAGACGACAAAATTTCCTACAAAATGAGTGGTCATATTTTATTCTCCGATCAGTGGTTCCGAAGCTAGAACGTATCAAACAAAGAAGATTTTGGGTCATTTTTAGAAATTGACAGAAATTTCAATCACAACCAACAACTTCAATAGAAACGCTATAAGAAAAATAAAAACTGCAATAGAAATGCTGATAATGCATTTCAAGATGAAACCTATTCATTTAACCTGAGAAAATAAGAAGTTTAGAGTGAACCAGATATAGGCCAATTGTTCTATGCTTGGATGCGTTCTAGTTCAGGTGATAAACATAAATAGCTTCTCCTCCTGGCTTACTTTAAAATCTTCGCTTTTATGAATATATGAAGGATGAAATACATATTTTGTGGAGAATTTATTATACTATCACTGCAGCATATAGTCCAGACTTGGTGGATGAAAATTGATACAAAACAGGATTTTTTTTTAATCCACTAGGCATCCCAAGAAATATTCCCACAAGTTTGCGAAAAATCTGACTTGTGCATAACTTTTGGGGGGCAAAAACAAATTGTCAAAACAAATTTAATTGTTTATTAAAACTTTCAAAAAAATGTTAAGAAGTTTTCGAAATTTTTAAAAAAAGGTTCAAGTTAGATCACTAAGGCCCCCGTATTTATGACCGTGACTTATCAAAGATCGACTTAAGTCAGATCGATTAAGTCAGACTTAGCGGCAATAAGGCTTACTTACAGGCAATAAGGCTTACTAACAGGTTCAAGCCAGCGAGCAGCTGGAACCCTAAAAGCCAACCCAGCTCCCACAACAAAGATCTGACTCCTGATAAATAATTTAACATTAAACAACTCTAATTTACACTAATATGAGAATTTACACTACGTAAATGTTGCAGGGACAACTGGGTGGACTTATAACCTCACTTTTCAGCTAGTAAACTCACCTAGTATAAGTAAAGCTTAGAATAAAGTTCGTATTCATGAACCTGTCTTAAACATCTTCTTAACTTAAAAGCCAAGACGTGCTTACAATTGGAGTCTCAAATCCGTTCTTAGCCAAGCTAGGTGCAGAGCTGTCTTGAAGCCGTTCTTAGATTGTTGTGTTGCATCATATTCAATTTTTGCACCATTGTAATGTAATTCACTGTATATTTGACTTTTTGAAATTATTTCTACTTATTTTATAGTTCTAACCTTACATTTTTTTGGTACTAGGATAGGATTCTCTTTCTAAAAAAGAATGGATGAAGTTCGTTGGTCTGCTGGCAGGTAGCGTGTACTACACTGCCGCGAATGATATCATTTTTCAAGTTCGAAAAACAGAAAATTATAATATAAAATATATTAGTGTGGTTATAATTACTCAACAGTAACTGTAAATTTACATGTAGTACAGTATCTTTATCTTTTCATGTATGTTATTTTGCGTTTATTAGTGCCTGATGATACGACACAATTTTAGGTTAGCTTGTGACCACGTTCAATGTAATAGAGCCTTTACAACTCGGTCTTAGATAACTCGTGCTTAGATCAACGTAAGTAATGTTCATAAATACGGGCCTAAGAGATTCAAGGTATCGATGGTACTAGTGTCAAAGAAGTAACTAATACCTACAATTCGAGACCAACCTCGCAATTTTAATCGTGGTACTTACTGAGTTACAACTATTTCAATATTGAAAAATCGTCATTTTCCAGGTATAGGCAAGGCAACGTCTTCTAGAGATACAGAAGGCCACTTTGCTCTCGATTGTAAAAGAGACATTACCTTTAGTTCGAGAATGTATCTTTAGAAGGCGTTGGTGTAGGCCAACCTAATGTATACTACCCTTTCAAATGAAATTCATTTCAGACATTATTATAAAAAATTATTTTTTCAACTATGAACCCTACTATTTTTTCAACTCATCCCATTTTAATGTTCTGGCATACGTTCAAGAAAACTGCTAAAAAGTATCTATGAAAAATTTCAAAGATGAAATTTTTTTTTATGAAGTCAATCAATCAATCAATTTTTATTACATGAAAAGACATTACAAAATGGTCCCGCTAAACCTGAAAAGGTTTTACAGCAGGTGCCTATAATAAAATAAAACAATAATAAAATGAATGCTTACAATGAATTAAACAATGGAAAGAACTGAAAGAAAACTTTTTACAAGTTTCAAAATGAACTTTAAGGTAATTGGAAGGGGAGTAATTGGGGTTGAAAAGGAAAAGGTTAAGGGAAAAAAAAAAAAAAAAGATAATGGCCTACTATAAATTGAAAGTTAAAATTAAAAGTAAAAGAATATGCTATAAAATGAAAGATAATACTAAATATAAAGAAATAAACTACAATAATTGAATGAAAATGCTGTAATAGATTATGGTATTTATATTTAGTTTGGTCGCTCTAATGCGGCGGCGGTGTTCTATATTACATCAAAACTAATGTTTATCTTCACCAGCAATCGGTGGATTTTTATTTATATTTATATTTTCAGATCCAAAAGGAAAGACAAAATCAAAAAATAAATATATATTTGGGGTTTGCTTGCAATATTTTAATTACAGTACACGTCCTGTTCCATATCACTGTAAAGAGCAAGAAAGATGCTGCAAAATGATTCCAATTACATCCCTCCAGCGTGATTGCAGCTGCTAGAACAATTTAGAAAATGTCAAATTACAAATTTTGGAGATTTTTATGAAATTTCAAATGGCTGTAACTCTTAAACAGATAAAACGATAATTATTTATTTTTGTTAGTCGCTTCACTTACTATGAGTAACAAATTTTATCAGAATCTCTAAGATGGTGAACAAAAGAAGTGCGTTGGAATGACCCTCTAGATACTCTAAAGGCGTAAGATATTATTTGAAGACTACTATATTACAATTCAACATACCTAGCGCTTTAGTAATTTATTTGTTCATTAATAGTGTACATAGTGCAAAAAATTATTTATTCCGTTTCTTTAACGAGATTCGGAGTTATTTGGTACAATTTCCTATCTAATTAGGTTTCATACTTCTCTGGCTGTCCACATCTTCGTGGTCGTCAGTCTACATGTACAGCTTTCGAGAACCTACAGTTGTCGAGTCTACATGACATGTACGCATGTACAATTGTACATGTACGACTCCAGATCATTCATGTGGTCAGAGCTTACAGTCTTCTGCCAATAAAATGCGCAGGCGTCAAGACATAAAAACTAAAATACTCAGGTAAAATAACTAAAATACTCAAGTAAAATTCTATTTCTTTAAACATTAAATTTCTCTTTTGTAGTGATTATATTACAAGAGCTCCTACTATTGATACGTTTAGAGAATAGAAAAATAATAGGGATTGAGTTACTTATGCAATTGAGAAGTGTGAAGTAAGATTTAAAAATATCGATTGATTAAAATTACAGAGGAATCAATATTCAGACACTTTTATAAATTATTTGAGTTGGCACCTGACTGAAGACTAATAAGCTATTCATTCTTTCTCAATTTTCCGATGGACTACTAAATTTAAAAAATATGCAATGATTGATTCAGTTTGTTTTTCTTGGCTTGTTGGCTACTTCTATTTCAACACTACTTTTATTTAGTGTTTATTTTCTACTAATTAAAATTAAAAACTTGATAGAAGATTTAAGAATGAAATTATCGAGTGGATAATGTCCAGTAGAATTGAGGAAAAACTTTTCGAATGATTTATGTCCTATTTTAATAGTAAGCTGTTTGCCATCTCTTCTCTTCTCTTTCGTCTTCTCTTTCTCTTTCATTTTCACCTTCTGCTTCACTCTCTCTCTCTTTTTTTCTCCTTGGTATTTATTTAAAATCTCTGTATTATTTTTTCTTTGACAGTTCATTAAGGTTTTTGCTTATGTATAATATTAGCAACTCTTACCTGCGCACAGGATGTTTCCTTGCAGGTAATTATTAGATTTTGTAATTTATGAACATTTATTCTGAAATTTTTATGATGTGAAGATCTAAATAAGTTTTTTTTCTTTTTTTTTTTTTTTTTTTTTTTTTGAAAAACCTTACTTTCAAACCAGATATTTCTGAAAATGCAATTTAGAATTAATCAAGCTCTGCCTACTATACAGTATTTCCTTAAAAGTTGTTGAAATTGATGAGATGACCACACGTTATCCAACGCTACAAATGTATTTAATGCTTTGCAATAAGGTATTGCAAAATTTCATTTTAATCAGTACTTGATCACTCTAGGAATAATAAATACTTCTTACTCGTTAAATAATTTTCCACTTGCAAGCATTTTGTTGAAGATTATTCATCTGAATCACAGAATGACGTTATTCTCTGAGTTCGACAGAAATAAATGGAACTCAATACAGCTGAGGTTGGCAGATATAAAAAAGCTTACAAAAAATATTGCCACGAGAGGTCAAATGGGATAAAGAATATGATGACCAGGGATTTTGTACAATGAAATGAAGTTGAGAAAACTAGAACTAAAATTCCGATGACATCACAAACGTTCTAAACGTTCAAACTTTCTCATAGTATTCCATAATAACGAGGAAAATGGTATATGCATTGATAATGACTATATGTATTGAGAATATGTATTGATTCAGACCGTTCAAAAGTACATTGAAGGGAAAATTGATTGGCGCTGCACCCTACAACATGGAAGAGTGTGTTCAGTAGTTTTCTGTGAAATAGAAGACAACCTGCCTACCTAACTTGCCTAATCACTGCTATGGACAATTTTTGCAAAATAGCCATGTATGTTCTGAAAATGTTGAATTTTATAGAACAACTGTATGTTTTACTTTTAAAATATGACATGTCAAATACTGCCAAGCATTGCTTGAATATGTAGTGCTGTTTGATGCAAATAAAAATGGAATGAATAAAAAATATATCAACACTGACTCCAAAAATATTAAGACATTAAGCAACATGTTTTGAAAAATTCCATAAACTTTCCATCTCATTTAGACAGAAGTAAAAAAAGAGATAGGGTCGAACTGCGCATGTTGCCAAGAAATTACCAAGCGGATTATTCCTAATCTAACCTAGCCTCTGGAGTAACACCATATGAATTATGCGAACGACCGTGCGCAGTTCGATCGCACAGAAAAAAAGTTCGTCAGGTTGAAAAGGTTAATCAATAAAATTCATTAACGTATCTGATCTCCAATCGAAATAACATTTGCACTATCAAAGTGCATGTAATTGATTACAGAAAAACCTGTTGGTCATAATAAATTAAAATTCACTAGTCTACCGTTATTAAATATTCAGTATAAACTATAGTAAGAGATAATAATGTATAAGATTTGGGATTGGGAGTCGCTATACAATATCATCACGTAGACTAGGAGAGTCGACTAATACCAATTATTCATTCCCCCCTGCTCAGGGAGTGCTTTATAACAAATAAATAACTGTAGTTACTGGCAAACCTTATGGAAATTTCAACTTGTGAACTGTACTTGTAATTTTTGCTGGCTCTGGTAGCGCAGGTACGAATCTCATTCAGCCATAGATGCTCATCATCACTCTCCCATTCACCTCATTACCCTCTCTTGTGGGCATCCTCCGCATTAGAAAAAAATAAATAAAACGCCCCAGATGGATTGGTTTGCCCTACCGTGTGAAAAGGTGTTTTCCTAAAGTTATCTAACAAAGCAGCTATTTATGCACTCATTACGCAAAACAGTTTATTCATGCACTATTTTACTTTGCCGCACTCCAGCTGATTTTTTTTTATTGCTGCTGATGCCCACATTAGTCCAAAACTTGTGCGTGAGTAATGAGGTGAATGATTACAAATAAATGCCTGACGGTGGAGTGGGATTCGAACCCACCACCGCTTAAACGATAGCAAGCTGAAATTGCGACGCCCCAACCAACTGCGCTAAGCGGCCCGCCATCACTTTGCCGAACTCATTTTACTGTACCGCACTCCAGTGGTCTGCCAACTGTAGGAAAAATGTAATGTACAGTTCGGTCTGAAAGTATCTTTGCTGCACTCAAGAAATTATTCCGAACGCATTTCTCTCGTGCAACAAAAAGCTACTTTAAAATTATACAAATAACTATTTTAACATTCTCTGTTGGTCGTTACCAACAGACTTTACGTTCACTCTTTCAAATTTCTGATTTCAATTTAAAACCTCCCCTCAACATGGAAAAGAGATTGCATCACAATCGAAGTAGTGAGAAGGAGCCTCATCAGAGCCAGACTAGCGCTAGAGGGTAGAGATTGCATATTCAAATGCCATGTCGTCATTGCTTCTGGACCTGATCTTCACTCTTTGTTGATCTCACAGTTCTGAAATTGGCTGAACGCAACGTTATCCTAGACTTGTTTCTACTCTTGACTTGAAATCTTCTCACTTTATGTGGGTGCTTTTTGATTCTCCTATCTGAGGGAGGAAAACACTCTATCTTAGCCTAAGAATGACGAACGGTAGGACCTCAGCCACGATAAGAGCGGAAGCGCTTGCCGCTTACTATCAAAATTCTAATTTTCTATTGTCACTTGTCGCTTATATCGTGGCAGAGGTATAATAGTCACAGTACTAATCTACGTACCGAATAAGGTAATATAACACAGTTGTTTTGACAAAATCTGGAACTTGTACACCTCGAAAGTAGGACAGACCACCTTATCATCAACATCATCTAAAATGATGGGACTTAATTGTTCACATTGACATTCAATTTTCTATTGTCACTTGTCGCTTATATCGTGGCAGAGGTATAATAGTCACAGTACTAATCTACGTACCGAATAAGGTAATATAACACAGTTGTTTTGACAAAATCTGGAACTTGTACACCTCGAAAGTAGGGCAGACCACCTTATCATCAACATCATCTAAAATGATGGGACTTAATTGTTCACATTGACATTCAATTTTCTATTGTCACTTGTCGCTTATATCGTGGCAGAGGTATAATAGTCACAGTACTAATCTACGTACCGAATAAGGTAATATAACACAGTTGTTTTGACAAAATCTGGAACTTGTACACCTCGAAAGTAGGGCAGACCACCTTATCATCAACATCATCTAAAATGATGGGACTTAATTGTTCACATTGACATGATTTCAGAAAAATCATTCGAAAATGTTTTTCATTGAATAGACGAACGACGATTGAACAAACGACGAATCTTTAATAAATTTGAACTGGAGGTTATCTCTAATAATTAGGCTTTTAGGCTAAGTAGAATTCCGTAGGAAGTAATTAGTCAGGCTATTACAATTCTAGAAGTAGTCAAAGTGGAACCGATAAACAATTTTCCAAATTGTGGCTGACTCTCATTTGTAGCAAACAATGCCAACCTAAAATAGTAAACCTAATTCTCAAAACAGAAAACTTATATTTCATTTTATAGCGTTGTTGACGCTATAAAACTAAAGCTATAAAATTCGTTTATTTTCCAAGATAATTGGGGCGAATACGAAAGTTTTCATACATAGCAAATACGAAAAGAAAGTGAAAATACTCATGAAAGGATTCACAATACTGGTAATGATAAGTCGCCGTGGTGTAAATGGCTAGAGCGTCTGCTCTGATTGACCTCTCATTTTGATTCGATTCTCATTTCGGCCATACATTTATTTATCAACGTTCATCATTACACGCACAAGTCTCATACTAAGGTAAGCGTTACCTATCTTCAGAATGAAGAATCCTACAGGAATGCATTCCGGTTTCATCATCAGCATAAAAATTCTCGGGTAAGATGGACAAATAATGTCTCATTCAACTCATCATTGAAATACTGTACTGTCTTAAAAAGAATTCGGTAGCTGGAGGCCTGTTATCTGTTAGGTTGGCGAGAGATGATGACAACATTCTACAGCGTGTCTCATAAGTTGACCGCGACTAGTGTCCACAAAATTTGATTCAGTTTGATATCTGGCGGCGGCATAGTAGTAGTATAGCTAGGCGCAGTAGAAGTTGTGCACCACCAACTAATCCAAACTTTGTTTCCTCCCCTTCATTCCCCGCCAAGCACCCAGCGCACACATTGGGGTCGTCGGCTGCCGCTCCATTTGTGAGCGGTAATTAAATTCCGAAACTTCTTACTTCTCATTAACGAATGCTTCGTATTCTGTTGGGTTTGATAGAAGTTTGAGCGTGCCTCTTCTTCCATTCTGCACCGCCAACCCCCTCCATTTTCCACGGGGGTGTCGGATCGTGCCGCACCCCTCCCCACACCCAAACTTCCTTGAAAAGTTCCAACTTGCAGCCTGTTATCTTCCTGAGCTCTTCTATTCCCTTTCTCATTTTCAACAGACAAAAAGAATGAAGCACTGAAGGAAAGGAGGAAAAGATCAGAAGATGCGTGCTTTCTTTTTCAAAGTGCATTCCTCTCATTGAGCATTCACTCCCAAGAATCAAGTATCCAAAGTATTTTCGATAATTCCTGACTCTCTTATTAAATAGGTGACACATTTCCAATGAGTTTTTTCATGAGCATTTAAGTGTTGCTGTAATCCAATATAATGTATTATTGTTAAATACACTCAATTATTAGTATTATTATTGTGAATTGTCATTGCTATGAACGTTCTAACAAAATTTATATGCAGAAGGAATAATTGTGACGTCATAACCCTCTCTTTTGCAACTATTTCTCTTCTTCTTCTTCTTTCTCCTACCCTTTGTGCCTTACAGCATCGGGTGTAGCCAGAGAGTATAGAAGAAGAATAGAGCAGCCTTGCGTATAACTGGTTGTACAGCCGGAATGCGCCTAACCCCCCAACCTCACTGGGGACCTACCTCGCCCGGCCGGTCCTCTGACTTGTTAAAAGCGTTTCGTAAATCGCCCATATCTCAAGTTCTAATCAAAATATTTGAACGAAAATGATTTCGATGGCTTCCTTATATCATTCTCTACCTATCACTTGCCAATCTCGTCATCTTATTCAGATTCTTACCCCTCTTTTGTCCTGCCGCAATCACACTATCCATATAGATTCTCATACTTTAAAAGTATGTAAATACAATTTTAGAATAATCAATGGAGAAAGAAAGAAGTACGATATAGAAAAGAAGGAAAGGAAGAAAGAAAATAGAAAAGTCTGCACAATAGAAAAAAATAATATCATTTAGTTAGATGAAGGTTAAATTTATCAGTTATCGCTTATCCATTTATTAAGTTTCTTTTGTTGGGGGTGAAAAGTCTTCTGAAAGTATATTAATTAATTTAGTGATTAAATGGAGAAGTTGTCTCTGAAGTAAGGTGAAATTAATATGGAATACTTTATATCTCCTTATCATTACATCAAAGTCCTTAAACACCGACTTGAATAATCTCTTGGCTTACGGAGTATAGTTTTGATCACTGCTTTTTGTGTTCTGAATAAACTAAATGGGTGACATATTTTTATCGATTCCACTAATGCAAGGTACACCGTTTTTATTTGTTCTCTATTTAGTATTTTATTGATTTTATAGAATTTGAATGTTATAAATTTTAGTTTTTATCGATGAAATTCATGAGGACTCCATTTGAGGTTTTCATAAATTATCACACCCAAATACAGTACAGTACTTTGTAGAACTCACATTTTCAAAAACAGGGAAATTTTTGCAGTTAGTATTTCTATGGAAGCCTACAAATTGGTTACCTAGTTTAATTATTAGGTCACATTCGGCATAACGCTTCAATTTGCAATTTCTGGTTGGTTTGTCAACATTTGCTGAGAAGGTTATGTATTTAGTTTTATTCAAATTCAAGCTCAATGTATTATGGTCAAGCCAATTCTTGATTGAAAAAATGTCATTTTCTGCATTGGAAAATGCTCTCTGCCAGCTGTCATCTGAAAAAACAACTGCAGTATCATCAGTAAATGAATACACTTTACCGTTTTTCAGCCTCAATTTCAACATATCATTTACATATAAACAATACGCAAAATGTAACAATACATTAAGAGCTGGAGGTGTGATGATACTAATAAAAGATAACATAGAATGCACATCAGCATTTATTGATATGTCTGCGGCGGACTGTTTGCTCATCAAAATTATTTATGGAGGTTTTGAGTTATCACTGCTTGCAATTTATAGATGACCCAATAGTGAAATTAAAGATTATATAACTGAATTAGAAAATGTTTTAAAACAAAATAGAGAGAAAAACTTGTTGATTTTGGGTGATATGAATGTAAATATAATGAATGTTCATAATAATAATGTTTTCTTATACATGTTGCTTATGTCAAGTTTTGGTTTCAAGTCTTATGTGAATATCCCTACTAGAGTAACTGATCACTCTGAAACTATAATTGATCATGTGTTTCTTAGAACTGAAAATAACAGCTCAGCACTCAAATGTAAAACTATTTTAGTGGATACAGGGCTCACCGATCATCGCTCAATTGGAATTAGTATAGGAAAGAATGTTTCCATTGAAAACCGCTTACCGCTAAGAAATGACTTATAAGAAAATTGATTTTGTTGGATTGAATAGATTGCTGTCTAATGAAAATTGGAATTTTTTAAACCAGGATCAATCAGTTTCTATTTTGTTCTCGCTTTTTGTTGATAAGTTAGTAGAGTTAATAGATTTGTCCACTGAAAGGGTTCAGATAAGAAAAAAATATGTTAAGCTTAAGCCATGGATAACCAATGATCTTTGCATTAGAATACGTAAGAGAAATGAATTATATAAGAAATGTATCAATCAACCTTATAATCAAAATTTAAATAACCACTACAAAGCTTTCAGAAATTCACTACAAATTGATCTAAGAATGGCCAAAGAAAACTACTATTACTCCTCGTTGGAGGATTCTATTAAAGCTAAAAAACCACGAGAACAGTGGAAGATAATTAATTCGATTTTAGGATCATCTAGATCTGAACAAAATATCGGCTGTGTGAATGATAGAAATGGAGATCCAGTTACAGATGACCAAGGTATAGCAGACGTTTTAAATAATTTCTTTGTAACAGTGGCAGGTAATCTTAGGAGAGAGAAATTGAACCTACCAAATGAAATTAACAGAGATAAATTCCGAAGAAGTTTCAATTCACCCTATTCATTACGGTCTATTTTTGTTCAACCTGTAACTCACTTTGAAATTCAAAATTTAATTGAACAATTCAAACCTAGAAAAGCACCTGGTTTGGATGGTATTAGTGCTTTAATAATTAAAAAAATTAGTAATAATATTCTAGATCCTTTAGTACATTTAATCAACTTGAGCTTCTCAAGTGGTCGTTTCCCGGATGTTCTTAAAAAAGCTGTTGTTATACCTTTGTACAAGAAAAAAGGTGATAGAACTAATCCAGTTAATTATAGGCCAATAGCTCTATTGTCTGTGTTCTCTAAGTTAATAGAAAAGTGTATGAAAGCCAGACTTGTTTCGTTTCTGAATAAAACATCTTTTTTCAGTGGCAAGCAATTCGGGTTTAGGCAGAATATGAGTACTGAGCAAGCACTTTTGAGATTTGTAGAGCAACTTTATGATGGTATCAATTGTAGCCAATTCACTGCTGGTTTATTTGTGGATGTTGAAAAGGCTTTTGATACCGTTGACCATGATATTTTATTGAGTAAGTTGTGGAGAGCTGGTGTCAGAGGGGTAGTAAATGATTGGTTCAAGGACTACCTAAGTGGGAGAGTTCAATGTGTGAAAATAGGGAATATAAATAGCTCTTTTCAAATTGTGCAATATGGTGTACCACAAGGTTCAGTTCTGGGTCCTATTTTATTTTTAGTTTATATTAATGATCTTACCGAAGGTTTGTTTAATGGTGCAGTGACTTCATTTGCTGATGATATTGCCTTTCTGTACAAATATAAATCAAATCAAGCACTTATGAATTCTCTGAATGAGGATATTGATAAATTGAGCTGGTGGTTCTCTTCAAATTATTTAATACTGAGTTCAAAAACATCATTTGTTAAGTTCAGTCTGAGGAAGTGTAATGACATACTACAACCAGTAATATACCATGATGTTAACTGTAATAAAACAGATAATTGTCATTGTATAGTGCTCCAAAGCGATTCTCGTGTTAGATATCTAGGTCTATATCTTGATGAGGGGCTAACATGGAAATATCATTTAGATCAGTTGCGGAATAAAATGCTTTATAATATAAGAAAGTTTTATAGAATACGTAAATTGTGCCCATCCAAGGTACTACAACTGATATATTATTCCATAATTCACTCTAGACTTCAATATGATATTGAGTGTTGGGGAGGAACTTATATATCTTCATTAAAACCATTAATTACGACCCAAAAATGTGTAGTTCGTCTGATAACATTCAAAGATCAGAGAGAACCCTCTCTACCTCTTTTCAGACAACTGAAGATATTGCCTCTGAGATATTTGTATGTGTATAAAGTGTTGAAAATATTTTTCACTCGAAGTGGTTTTATAAATAATATTGATGATGTTAATGATGTTAGGAGAGCTTTGAGAAATAGATCTGATAAATTCATTCCCAGGCCAAGAAAAACAGCATTCAAAAATTTTTATTCATTTCTGGGTCCCAAATTCTTCAATTTATTGCCAGCTGAGATTAGAAAAATGAGAACAATGTTTAGTTTTATGAAAGGCATAAGAGATTTCTTATTTAATTGCGATGATGTTGAGACATTATTTAAAACCCTAGCATAAGTTTATTATCATTTTCTTCAATGTGATTGATTGCTTTTTACCTTTGGAAGTCTACATTTAGTTTTATTTTAGTGGAAGGATACAATTTTCGTTAATTCCTTAGGTTGATCTTTCTAATGTTAATCAACTGCAGTGCGCAGCGCCTTGGTGGCTCTCTCTGATTTTATTAAAAATGTTTTTTTTATTGTGATGGTTGACCCAAATCAGGTTTTCAACCTCAGGGTAACCTAATTATTTTTTCGCAATTTTATAGACTAAATGTGTTGTATTCTTTGTACTGTATTATGTAAACCTTATTATATTACTGAACTATGTAATAATGTAAAAGATTTGCGGGGAAATAAAAAATTTATTATTATTATTATTATTATATAGTAGGAATAAAATGGGTAACAGTACTGTTCCTTGGGGTATGCAAAACTCACTCAATTCTTTTTTATCTGATTTTGTATAGTGTCAGTATTTGTGATCTGTTTTTCAGATAGCTTCTGAACAAATCCAGTGGTACACCTGTTATTCCATATCTCTGCAACTAAAAAGTCTTTGATGAGGCACAGTGTCAAATGCCTTTGCCAAATGCAGACATATTGCCATTACTTTCTTGCCATTATCAAGTTTTAGTGTGATATAATTTGAAAAAAAAAAATTCTATTAATGCATCCTCTGTACTTTTATTTGCTTGAAAACCAAATTGAAAGCAATGGACCATTGGATTCTGATGAGTAATTTCCCTTATTGTATCATTTCTGAATTATCCAACCTTGTCTATCAACTGATTTTCTCAAAAATGTAATTTCAATTGTAATCCTTGATGAAATATTGGAACTCTAAGCCGCATACAACAATGTGGGCTTATAGACTGCTTCAAAAATCTGCATTTTCGCTTTTAAGCCCACCTCTATCTTTCCTATCACTGTTATACAAAAATGATAAAATACATTATTAGCTTTCCTTACTCAAGAGTTTCCTGTTCAGTCTTTCCATTGCAGCTTATGGCGGTTCCCAGATATTCAAAATGTTCACACTTTCAATGTTAATTTCTTCGCGAATCCCATCCTTGCTAACTAGCATGACCTTACTTTACTTTGCATGCCTCGTCTAACAAGCTCTTCTTACCATTCTGTCACACTTACCTGAAGGTTTTGAATAGAGCTGGCAGCCAGTACAATATTGTTATGAATGCAAGTGAAGAACGGACAGGAATTTTCAGCTTAATTACTGCTGCGTCAATATTGTCTTCCGGTTTATGAAAGTTGTGATTCGAACGTTGTGATAGTGACAGTGACAGTTCCCGCTCATACAAACCGGATTACCAATGAGCGTTAATTCAAACTGTGTTATATGAATGTTTAATGTGTTGAGTGATAAAATAAATAAATAAATAAATAAATACTTTATTGCCAATATAATAAATATTTACAGAAATAATAAATAATATAAATTATACATTGGCGTGGCTAGAATAAGAAAAACCTTGTGCTCTAGCCACGAGTTCTATAATGAAATATAGGCTACTTGCATATTAGGTGAGATATATCAGGCACATGATAAAGCAAAATATAAAATACAAATGATCATAGCTCAAATTATAAAACAAAACATACGAAATTACAAAAATTTAAAATACAGACCAAATGAAACATTTAAATACAGCAAACATTTTGAAACAGAAGTAGAATAAATATAAATATTGTCAATGTCAAAATTTCACTTTTTTCTTCTGTTAACTTAATATATATTTTCCTTATTCTGTTATTCATGTTTTAACAGCTACCGCTCATCAAATATTTATTTTGGGCAAATCAAGAAGCTGTAATGCACCATACTTTGTAAACACTAGGTACCAATTCCATTATTTAGTTCGTAAGTTTAAAATAATAATTCTCTTTTACCCATAATGTTATTAATATTAGTTTATTTTTTGTTATTTTGTCCTTAATAAAATTTTCCGGAATTTTATTTATCAATCTATTGCACTGATATTCAAATTGGCGTCTGGAAGTCGTTAATACAGTAGGATTTATATTAAATGCATTAGCTGCTGCTGGACGTATATTATATGGGATAATACGAGGAGAAAATAATTTTGTATTTTTATTGATGTATGAAATTAAATTTGTGACGTACGTTTGCCGAAGCGTGGGTAAGTCAATTTCTTCAAAGATCATTTTGCTGGGATAAAGCCTGGGCCTTCCCAGCGCAGCTCTTATGATATGCTTTTGAATTGTGAACAACTTGTTTAAATGAGTATCATACGCTGCTCCCCATACTTCTATATTGTAATGGAAGAGTGAATGGGCATAGGCGTAATAAATTGTTTTTATTATATGTAAATTTTTTAGTTTATTTATCCTGTAGAATACGTTTATTAAATATTTGAGTTTATAGCATAGGTGCTGAATATGCATGTCCCATTTAATGTGTTGGTCAACTATTACACCTAGATATTTTATTGATTCCACTCTCTCTATTGGTGGGCAAGTGCAGTTAGGGATGACACTGTTATGAGAATGAATTGTCAATTTCAACTCTTCTGGAGGCTGACCACTTCTATTAGGGGAAAAGGTTATGTATTTGGTTTTGTTTCCATTCAGTGTGAGAATATGATTGTTAACCCAGGACTTGACAACTGAAAGACCATGATTTGCACAATTGAACACTTCTTCCCATGTGGAACCTGAGAAGACCAAAGCAGTGTCATCAGCAAATGATAATGTGACACCATTCGGAATACTAAGTTTCAACAAATCATTTACATAGATCAAAAATAGTAGTGGAGATAATACGGTACCTTGTGGAAGCCCAAAGTCTTTAATATTTTGTATGTCAGTTTTATTATTCAATGTTAAAATCTGGACCCTGTCTGTAAGATAGCTAGTAAATAACTCTTTTGTTACTCCCCTTATTCCACTATTTTCTAGTTTATTTAATAGGATAGAATGTGGTATTGAATCGAAAGCTTTGGCTAAGTCCAAAAATACAGCCAATGTTTTTTTGTTACTATTGAAGTTTTTATTAATTATATTTGTTAGGTGTAAGACTGCGTCTTTGGTCGATTTACCCTTTTGAAAGCCATATTGCTCCTTCTTAATAAATTTGTTTTTTTCCAAAAATTTGACCAGTCTGACTTTTATTATTTTTTCCAAGACCTTTGACAAATTGCTGAGTAGGCTGATAGGCCTATAGTTTTGAGGATTATCAAGTTCCTTAGATTTAGGTACTGGTTTAATTAAAGCTATTTTAAATTTTTTGGGAAAATACCCTAATAGAAAGCACTTATTAAAAATAAATTCCAGTGGGTGCACAATGAATTTTGAAATATTTCTCAAGCATAGTCCAGTAATATTGTCTGCACCAGGAGAGGAGTTAGTCTTAAGATTATTAATAAATTCGTTTATTTCTAAGGAATTAGTTGGATTCAGAAAGAAGCTATTCAAAGGTGGTATGGAGTTTGAGTCTGGGATTTCAATTACATCATTGTGTATTAGATTATACGCATAAGTTTGGCCTACAGTTGCAAAATGCTTATTCAATACATCAGCTTCGATTATAGGTTGACTTTCCATTTTTTTTGTGTCCATCATTTCTTTTATGCATTTCCATGTTTTCTTTGCATTTCCCTTACAACATTGGAATTTGTTGTTGAAGTATTCAATTTTAGCATTTTTTATTAAATTGTTTAGAGTGTTTCTGTACCTTTTATACTCTTCTTTCAATCTAGATAAACACAGTACAATGTGGCAGATTATTATTGAGGCTTCTTCAACAGTGAAAGTGCTTCGTAGTGTTTCAACTGTATGTTTTAGACGCTTTTCTTTGAATTGTTGAACAGTTAGTGATTGATTTATTTTGTAAGATATAACTGATTTGTGCGAGTTGTCAGTAATTTGTGTTAATAAAGTGCGAGTGTTAATTTGAAGTGTTGCCAGCATTATTTTAAATATAGAACACATAACAATATCATCTGCATAAAGTAGAAATTGCAGAAATATTGGTTGCACTCTCCAGTTACCAATATTCACTCTGGCAGTTCTCCTCTAGCACATTTTGGCCACCTCATCCATGGTGTCCAAGAATAACAATGGACTATCACCCTTTTTCAGTCCTTTCTTCATTTGCAATACATTTGATGTCATTCCTCCCACTCTTACTCGGCCCTCTTGTATCCTTATACACAGATTCAACACATTGTATCTGCTTTGATGACACTCCCTTTCCTATTAAAACTTGCCATACCTGATCTCTGTGCACAGTATCAAAAGCACGTTATGTCCAGAAACGCGAAGTGTAGGGTTTTCCTCCTGCCCAATGATTTTTCAATAGCAGTTATAGTATGAATATTTGATCAGAGTTCATCCTCCAAGACACCTTCAATTTCAGCTCTTAGTCTTATCTAAAGTATTCATGTATATAACTTGTAAACAACAAATGACAAACATATAGTCCGGCAATAAATTTTGGCTTTGCGAGTGTCGCCTTTCTTATGGATTTGGGCAATCAAATTCTCCAGCCACTCCCTCGGGATTTGCTCTTCATTCCATATTTTTTTAATAAGAAGGTGATCATGCTTATCAGTTTGTGGTCTCCCAATCTATCAACTATTCCGCAATATAAATTAATCCACTTCATATTAACCTCTTTAATTTGGCTAATAAAATTTAAATTATTAATAAATGATTATTGTAATTTCATGAGCTACATGTATATGAAACCAGTAGTTCAATATCATATAGTTTATTTGTACACTACCTTATATACAACGTTATCAATACAAATACCCTGTTTTTAATAATATAGATAACTGTAGCTATGAATTGACTTTCATGTCCTTCTTCAACATAAGTATACGGATTGCAAACACATATACCTGGGTTGTCCATCATTAATAATATTGGACAGAAGTTCGATTGGTATAAATGGATTGAACTATTGAACTTTGTAAGCCTGATAGATAATTTAAGGTGATTAACCAAAGAAACCAATTCGGGTTGTCAACGCTCGCCTATAAATGTTTAGCTGGGATTATTTAAAACTGATGAACTGATAGTAAAAGCCTATAAATGCCTACAAGAGAAAGAGCAGATGTATTGTGATTACTTAAGATCCTGTTTCTATTTCCAACACCTAGCCAAAACTATAACTTCTGTGCTTCCATGAACATAGCGAAAGTACATTGATTTTTAGAAATTCAACACCTACAGTACTTGAAAAGTGGAACGTAGGCTTCTAAAATGGCCAACTATTCATTTTTCATCGATTGTTCCAATTCACATTACGCTTTAGAAATGGTAATTCATTCATCATGAATAAACAAAAGTGACTAATTTCAACTGATTATTTATCATCATAGTCTAGAATGGATAGTAAAATTTCACATTTCAAGGTCGATCTTTTGAATACCGTAATCAAAACGATGTTTGTGACCCAATATCTTAAGGAAATTTATAAGATAATCAGATCAATATCTTAATCCAAAAACAATTACTTTACTGTTATTTGTAATACTTCGCTATTCTTGCAGTTTGAAACTACAGAAGTAAACATTTTCAACACTAATAAGGAAGATCCTCCACCGACTGCAATCATCAGTCAATTTGATTGAAATAGAAAGTTTGCGAAAAATAACTTTCAAACAGGAGATTATCTAATAATAATAATATAATAATAATAATAATAATCTATCAAATAACCAGGGCATCTAACAGGGTATCAAATAACTATTAAATAAGGGCATCTTCGCCTTTCAAACAAGAGAGATGTACAGCATTTGGTAATTTGCTTGATGACTAACATCTCAATTTCAGATGATTAATGAGTCTGGAGATACAGTGATAAGAGACTATAGAGTGATCCGATTCTCAATTCCCTTCAACCTAATAAATCCTCTTCAATATTGTCCAATAATAAATCCAAATGCATATGATTTGGGGTATAGGAGATAATTCTGGTTACGAAAACTTCAAATTGCGTACCTTTTCTATTACTGTAAATACAATTCTATTGGAGATTTTAACAAAAACACATAGTAAAATTTCATTTGCATATTAAAAAATTCGAAGACCTTATTACACTTCTAGTAGTTCTGTGAACAGCAGACCCCACGCCCAAGAATAAGGGTGCTTTCACATAGGAACATACTCGATGAACTCAATGATAATCACCATCGCAAAATAAAACACAGACATCAGACCTAACCCTTGATTCAATTCGAGTAGTCTATTTTATGTCTGGTTTCAACGAAAGGTCAGTCTGTATCACATCAACAAGGCCGTGTTTTTTCTATTTGCAAGACAGCTGATTGCACAAAAAATTAGATTTCAGATGTGTGATGAATGAGTTTATAAAAAAATATTAATTATATATACAAATTTAATTAATATTGTTTTATTTAACCGACTTCCAAAAAGAAAAAGGTTACTATATTCGACCTGTTTTTTTTTTATGTTTGTACATCAATCATTCGAACAATATTGAACCGATTTCGATGAATATTGTTTAAATGAAAGAGCATCGCTCAGCGGTGGTCCCATCCAAGTTTCGCAAGGATCGGCCCAATACTTAGCCCAATATTAAACAAAAAGGAGCATTCTTCGATGTCTTCAGTTCAATCAAGTTTGAATAGGACAGTTCCACACATAACCGCCAATCGGATAACCGGTGTCGTTTACCAGGCTGATCATTGTATCATATGGAGCGCTTTACATCTAGACGATTTTCGAAATCATATGATGCAATGCAATTATGCCGGGTAAACGACATCGGTTACCCAAAGCTGGTAAGTGTGAAACAAGCCTGTAATGTCCCGTTTTGACCAATCACGTGAACTTAATTTGAATCGAGAATAAGAAGAATATAATATTTCCGTCCATATGTTCATATGAAAATTGTAAATAATTTAGTTGATGTTATTGAGTCATAGGAATAAGGTTATTTATTTAGTTTCAATCATAAATTGGAGAATTTGGAAAAACAGCTGATCTCAGAAGTATTTTTAGTTTCGCTGCTGTGATGGATTAAGAATATTTATTCGCCATTAAATACATGTGCGTACAATAGACTATTTTGAGGTTATGTTTAATGATCCTTTTGTAGTAGCTCAAAGTTTAGGTTTTTTATATTAACAAAATTTATATGACTAATATCACGAAAAATATCGTGCATAACTCGTCCGGGATGTTTACCATACTCTTATGATAATACCGCACTCAACTTCATCTCCGTATCATATTTTCAGTAAACACAATTTTCCACACTTGTAACGTAATAATTATAGGCCTACTATTTCAGTGTAGGTATATTCTGAAAGGGACCACATCAAAATGAATCAAAAGCCATTTCACTTTTAAGAAGCCTTTCGCTATTATAATTTTCCTAAATACAATATTCCACATAAAACAAGACGTTGTAGAATTTTCCTTAGTTTATCTTTTCTTATAAGTGGATTTTTAGTTACTTAAGTTTGGATTTTATAAATTAGTTGGCTTGCTAATTTGATAAATATTTCATAATGTAGGCTTTAAGAAATTTCTCATGTTTTTAAAGTTTGAAAATTCAACTAAAAAGCTTTAATTAAACATATTTAAAACAAAAAAAGAAACCGACTTCAGTGAAATGATAAAATACTCACGTACTAAAAAGTTCAAAACAAAGTATTTACTTTAAACTGAGAAAATTTTAAATTTCATACAAGTAATCTTTTGAAGTCGGCGCCAAATATCCCATAAACTTCTAAAATATAACAGAATTACTCTGTGATGTTTTCCATGACGAAATAATTGAACAATCTAATATCAAAACTGACACTGTATTTCAGTAGAAGTGAGTGTAAATCACATATTTAATTGAAATACAGTGTTAGTTTTGATATTAGATAGAATTTCTTATCAATTACTGTATTTCAGTAAAAGTGAGTGTAAATCACATATTTAATTGAAATACAGTGTTAGTTTTGATATTAGATAGAATTTCTTATCAATCACTTCCTGGTGGTTCGGAACCCACCTAAAACTGTAGGTCCAACTCATCAATCTCCATCATCCAATTCATTACCCACGCAAAGGTCTCAGACCTATGTGGGCTTCATCCTCCAAAAAAATACAGTGTTAGTTTTGATATTAGATAGAACTTCTTATCAACTTCATAAAATATTTGGTGCCGACTTCAAAAGATTACTTGTATGAAATTTAAAATTTTCTCAGTTTAAAGTAAATACTTTATTTTAAACTTTTTAGTACGTATTCTATCATTTCACTGGTCGGTTTATTTTTTTTTGTTTTTTTTTTGTTTTAAAATATGTTTTATTTTATAAACTCATTCATCACACATCTGAAATTTAATTTTTTTGTGCAATCAGCTGTCTTGCAAATAGAAAACACGGCCTTGTTGATGTGATACAGACTGACCTTTTATTGAAACCAGAAATAAAATAGACTACGCGAATAATATATAATTTATATAAGAATAATATATAATTTACTTACTAATCATTTGTTATTATTATTATAATACGTAAAGCTTGTTTTTTCGGGTACTTTGGGTAAGTTGAATTAATTATTTTCTCATGGATGCTTCTTTCCGCTTTTCCAGTACTCCTTCATTCTCTCCGATGCTGTCTTTCTTCTTTCTTCTGATACTACAGTACCTCTTCTAGCTTTAGGATGTTCTTGGAATCTTCTATTTTCATCTTGTAAAGCTTGTTATTATACTGAACTAAAATTATTAGAAATGAAACAAACGGATATGAATGATAACTTTATTCATATGAATAAGGCCCAACCAGATGAATAACCAGATGTTACGGCCCCTGATTTCAATTGCATATGATGGAGAAGCTTATTTTAAAAATCATATGTTCCTATAGATATAGAAGAAGGGTTGGTTGCCTTTCCTTTTTTTCCTTACAATTATCCTTTAAATGCAACAAAATTTCGAAAATCCTTACACATAAATCGCTGCGCATTACTTAGAGGAACATTCATGCCAAATTTCAAAGAAATCGGTTCACGCGTTCAGCCTGTTAAGTTAATGTGTTACAAACAGACAAATGAAAAAAGGTCGACTCGATACAGAGAGACCTCTCTTCTGGTACGTCCAAGATAAAAGCAGGTAGTCAGATTCAGATTTCTCGGCGCCGACTGTCTGACTCCGAGCGACAGGATGTGGCCATTATGCAAGCAGGTTGTAGCGCTGCCACCAAAAGACACTGAAACTTACAAGCGAACAGGCTGCAGCTTTATTGCTGCTTAGTGACAATCTTGCAACCAAGTTAAAACCAATGCGAAGTGAAATGCATCCAATTAATAAATTGAGATCTGTTTACAGGAAGTACAAACACCTATTTCCGAATGAGCCCGGTTACCTTATTTTATTTTGTCAAAAATTGAACAAAGGCTGGCTAAGAACTGGGCAAATTACCGGTACCTCAAAACCAATTGGAATGTTCTTTAATGCGCTTATTCCATATCGGGGAATTAAGTTGTACTATTGATACCAAATCTTCGATATCCATCGGGAACTCTCAATATAAACAAACGAAAATCACTGTCTGACTAGCAGGTCGCCTGAAACCAGAATAAACAAATCAAATCATTCCGGTAAAAATCTCGAGTCTAATGTGTTATTATAGGAAATATTCTATTTATTTAATAATTCGCTTTGGGGGCACGCAGGTGTATTATGTATGACCACTCCCATGATTTAGCAGCATGGGATTTTACGCACGCCGACTCGACGGGGTTCGCCCGCATCTTCGACGTACCCTTCGTTCGGTCAATTACCATAAGGTTGATATGTAATGGTTAGCTCAGTGACGAAAGCAAAAGTAAACTAACTCACTCCTCGTTTGCGTAGTACGATCTTTGGACTACATCATAACTTTGAGGTCTGAAGTGTCACCTAGAATAGAAAACGACAATGGCACATACTTTTATTACTATAAAACATTTAAATATACTTTAAAAGTAAATTTAGAGGTCCATCCAAGGCCACCTATACTATGACTGAAGATTCAACTTCGTAACTGTGATTTCTACTTTATCTTGGCCTTATTTAAAGAATTCAAATAGAACGAGATAGTGCATATAATCTTGGGTTACTGTACCGCAATGAAAAAAAGATTGAGATTAGTGGAATTCTCGAATTTTCAACTGGCTCATATATTTTTTAGATGCGTCTGTACTTTTTTAAACCTGGTGTCACCTCATGAATTATGGATTTAAAACAGAAAATATTCCAGGATTTCTTGTTCCATGACGAACTGCGTTGTTAATATTAACTTTTCATGTGAAATTTAACGACTTGCAGTCAAATATTTGTTAAGAATAAGTATAATAACTCACTTAATCTGGCCGAGTACTTTCGAATCTATGATATCCATCTTCAGAGGCCTCTGAAGATGGATCTCATAGATTCGAAAGTACTCGGCCAGATTAAGTGAGTTATTATACTTATTCTTAACAAATATTTGACTGCAAGTCGTTAAATTTCACATAAAAAAGTTAACAGAAAATATCTCAAACCTTTAATTTCTCATAAACATATTTTTTTCTTATGAATGGAGTCCACATAAGTCTGAAACTTATCATGCGTGAGTAATGAGGTGAATTAGGATATAATAAATAATACAGATGTTGTCACAACCACAAAATAATTAACACACGAGATACTATTGTTTCGACTGTTACGTCAGTGTGTGTGTTAATTATTTCAGTGGTTATGACATATGTGTTATTCATTGTCCATTTACCACAATATCACCATCAATAAGAAGAAAAAGAAATAAAGAAAAAAAAATAAAAGAAAAAAAATATAATAATGTCAAGTGAGGTGGACTTAAAGTTTGAGGTGGGTTCCTAACATCCTAACCCATAAGTGATGATAAAGCACATAACGTCGTCATAGTAGCCATTCCAAGTTTTCCAAGCGACCGCAACCTAAACGTTACGATAGTTCATCTACTCGAGGAAGGAGGTGGAGATTAGATCAAACGAATAACGACAGTCGAGAAGAAAGTGAAAACTGAGACTGCGTGCGAGTGTGTGTGTGAAATGATAAAAATAGAACGAAACTGATAGAAATTGGATGTGATTAGCAGATGTGAAATTGCTAACATGATAGTTGCTAGACGAAAAGCAATCAAGGTAAAGTAAAGATGTGCCATACACAAGTGGGAAATTGGTGTGTGTGGAAGGGAGCGGATAAAAGTGGAAGGGAGCAGACAGGTGGCTTGAAAAGATGATGGATCAAAGGGGGGGAGGGCAGAGAGGCCAGTACACTCGTTCCCGCGCTCCAAGGTCGTCCGTCCCGCGCATTGCCAAACAGCGTTGCATAACTTCACCGCTATTATTTTCCAATTCGTTTTGCGCTGCATTCACTTTTACAATCGCGTAACGCGTATTTCGCTGCAGCTGCTTCCGTCACCCATGTCCGGCTTACAATATTGTGTTCTTTTCAGTTAAAATTCACGTTTAATGGTTTAGTACAAATTCTGCTGAAAAAGGAGATTTCATGTTTTGGACCAAACGAGAGACGTGACAAAAACAAGGAAATAGAAAATCCATTGTTCGCGTGTGAGCCACAAAACAACATTGTGATTTTGGTTAATCTATTATAGTCTAGTTCAATTATGAATTTGTTTAGTATAATAATTCTGATTTAATTTTAGATTTTTCTGCTTTGTTTTCTAAAATGGGGTTTAAATTATTGGTACTTACGTATTAAGCTAGAGACACACATGTCCGCACCGAGCCCGCACCGCATGTTGGCCGAGTGTCTGTGAAGGTCATGCCAAGCCACACATATCCAACACAATACCGTGCACTAACCGTGCATCGGCCGGAAATCACTGATTTAAGTCACGTACGTAACTTCTCTATATCCATGTGGAAAGAGATTAGAAAAAGGTTAGATAATTGTCACAGACACCGCACCGTGCCCGTCAAAAAGTAAACTTAACTAGTCGGGCTCGGTGCGGTGATGTAGTTGCGCTGACGGTGCGGAGTATTGGGGACTAGCAGGTTCAATTGCTTTGTTCAAATCCCAGGCCGTGTGATGGCCTACACACGGCCGTGGCACTGTGCGGACGCGGTGCGGATATGTGTGTCTCTAGCTTTATACGGAGGCCACTTCTTAACAAGCTTAGCCTAACCTCGCTAGATCGTGAATTCCTAGATATCGAATGCAATAATGTAATGGTCAAACACAAGCAATCTTCAAAACATTCAAATTAGCGGGACGTCACAATCTATTGAGGTTGTTGAACTGTACCAAATTATTTCTGTTTTGGGTTAATTTTTCAGGTTTTCCCCCATCAAGTGAAAATCAATACCCATCAATAAAAAGAAAAATTTACCGAGATCATACACAAATTCTAGTTCAGACTAGAATTAGATTGATAACAGCAACAAAAAAAAAATGAAAATAATATTGCAAGCGGGAGAAAAGTAACAGATAAAGAGTAATCAATACCTGAATTATCCTAAATATTGTTTTCGGAGGATAAAGCCCACATACGTCTGAGACCCGTGCGTGTGTAGTGAGTTGGATGATGGTGATTGATAAAATATAAATTATGAACCTATACCTTCATACATTCTATCTTGATGCCACCAACTTAGGCGGCTAGAAAAAATTAGGATGTTGTCAGATATGGGGCCATGCCAGCGACGGATCGTCGAGAATCACCAACCTCAATTCACGAATTAGCAACACTAGCGGAACCGTGTTGCTCAGTCTACAAGTCACCATAGTCAGCTTTTTTTCAATACCGCAATTTGTACCATCTACCTAATTTAATGGTGAAAGTGAAGTCTATAAATACAATCTATGTGATGTTAATAATATTGTCGTCACTCATGAATTTGTAAATGTCATAAATTAAGTAATCTTATCTAATTTCTTTCCTAATACATTAGTTTACTAAGGTTTTACTAAAGGTTTTTCCACTCGTACACCCTAAGATACCATTCTCTTAAAAATTTTCATGCCATGGTTTCATTTGTTTTTTGCTATTTTTCACTTTTATTGACTGGCTATTCAGTGTGAAAGATGTTATTATTATTCAAGTATTTTTAAAACGACTTTGTGGGTATTTATCTTAATTCAATCAACACATTATTACAGTTTTAATAGTATACTTGTATTGTGAATTTAGCTGACCTTTTCGTGAATTTCGGATGTGGACTGGGCGTCGCAAAAGGCGACGGTGGCGACGTCCTTGAGGATGGGCATTTCAATGGAGCAGTCGCGGCCGTCGAGCAGCGCGACCAGCGGCCGAGTCTGCATGGGACCGTTGGTGATCGGCCCTCGCAGGTTGTCCATTCGCGGCCGTTTCGTTATCATTTTCCGCTTGTCCATTGTCAGTCACCACTACAACTTCACACCACTACACCACCACCACCACCACTACAACTTCACACCACGCACCCCGCACCTCCGCCTTGCCTCACACTCCGACGCCAACGCACCACATTGCACCGACACGCACACGCACCTCCTCACTACTCGATCCGACACCTACAACAGAAAAAAACAATATATTAGAAATATGAACAGTAGACTATCACAATGTGAACAATCTCCACTAAAATATTAGCACAATAAACAGCAGACTAAAGTATTATATTAAATCAAGATGAATGATAAAGTCGATTCCCGATATAAGAAACTTCTAACCAACGAAATCCTCTACTTTGAGAATTTTTATGGTGTCAGAGTTGCCAAAATTTGCAGGAGTTTGTTTACAGAGGAATGCAAAGATATATATCGCAAAGCTTCTACTGCACTGATTTTTTATACTTTTTGTCATGTAGAATGTTGTATGTTGAATACATCTCCTGCAATTTGGCTTAAACTTATTTGAAATAAATTGTAGATTGACATCATTGAAATAATTGTAAATTGTTTATGTATTTTGTAGCTTTTAACATTGTAAGCTAGTTTGTAATAATGCTATTATACAACTCGCTCCTCTCTCACAGGCATGTGCCCATAAGAGGAGCCTCCAATATATTGTATTTTCCAATTGTAATTATTGCTGTTATGTTAATTTTGGAGAATAAAGTATTTCAATTTCAATAGAAAGACCAGTCCTAACATTGCCCAACAAAGTACTTCCTTGAAAACCTCCTGGGGAGCGTTTGACTGCGCTTGGATGGGTCACCAATGTGCAAGGTTAACTAGATGTTGCCTATTCCATTATTGACAACGGAGTCATTTTATAACTAGGTGGTTCTCAATCCATCTAAAATTCTAGGTTTACGATATCACCCATTACATGGTTCAAACGGCCAAGTGGAACACGATCTCCCCTCCAGTTATATACACTTTTATTTTCATTGAAATAAAATTATGTCCACATTCTAGGCACCTAAGCATCTAGGCTTGAAAGATGGATGAATTGATTGCGAACTCACAATTATTCAAACAGCAAGGAGCTAGCTGTCTGTTGACAAGCATTTCAAACCAATGATAATGTGTAAAGCCCTTGAAACTGCCCAGTGGGTGGGGGGGCGGAGGGAGGAGGAGAGAGTGAGCAGGAGATCGAGCTGAGCAGAGCGCAGTCTCGATATAAATAAAAAAAAGGAGACAGGAGATGAAACGAGACGAATCGGCGAGATTAAGCGGCAGTGTAGCAAGACAACGAAAAGCGGCAAACTATGGAGGAAAGAGGTCGTAGAGCTGGAGAATGGTACGAAGAAGGTCAGCCTTGAGCGGGGAACAAGCATCAAGTAGGTTGGTAAATTGAGTCGAGAAAATAAGCAGCAGCAGCAGACTCTGTTGAAGGGATGGGGAAGGATCGAAGTACGGTATCCGAGAATCTGCCAGCAGAGTAGAGGAAGATGTAGCGAACTTTACTTTTCGGTCGTCATAGTAACCGATAAAGGCACCTCCTCGCTAAGTTAGCAAAGCTACCCCCGTTCAACAAAGCACAGCACACCAACTTAGCACCATGGCGCATTCCTCCCTCGACAGCCTCACTCACTTCCAACCCCCTCAAACTTCCACCCACCCTACAACCACACTGCACCCTCAAATCATCAAAACCCTGAAATGTGTTTTAATTCCTCGAATGGGCTTACTGATCTTCAAGAATGGATGGTGGTTTAGATTAAATTATTTGACGTGAGTTTCAAGCAAAGAATCTGGACATAAATTTGTTGTCAAATTGATGAGGCATCAACTGTGGGCTTATTTCACCAATGGACAGTGTCATTGAAGCACGTTCAGAGTAAAGCCTAGGTAGTAGAAGCTGGGATAATGAAATGCAAAAAATAACAAGCTGATGCTGCTGCAAGTTGCGGTTGCCCATGCAGCACAAAGCATAAACCCAAATAACCGTGATTGAATTAACAATATAGTGTCAATAACACTACAGCATAACGTGGATAAAAAGCAGTAAAGTTTGGTGAGTTAAACTTATAACATTATAAATTTGATAATGCACATAACTGACAAGAGAAATGAAATACTGTAATTTATTATTGAAAATAATTATGCAGACTTCGTTTTAGCAAATTTTGACATATTTACAACGCACAATAAATTCTATTGACGAGTTAACGTGAATGTCCTCAAAACACCAATTAATGAATAAATTTTGCATAGATCAGACATATAAATTTCATTTAATTCAATAGATAATCAGGTATCCTATTCTGTGTTTGTCTCTAGATGTTATTGTGAAAAGATGTTCTACAGTCTGAACAAATATTAATAGGTTCCTTGATTATCAATTAATGAAATAATATATACAATACATATTATAGGCATTGATTTTCATATGTTGTGAAACTAAATAAACCATGGACAACTGGTTGCATCTTAATCATTTTTTTAAGACTAAAGAACTGATAACCGTAAATTCATCTCTGCTGGTCTTAATAAAATGCGTAAGTACAACACGAATTACAATCAACGTGCTGCGTTTGAAATTTAGAAAAAAATTAAGAGAAAACGTTGAAAACATGACAATTAAAAGCCAATTTAGAAAAACAATGACCGAAAAGGAATCGTGTTATTTGTGGACAGATGGAGACTGGTCTAAGGAAGAAGGAAGATAAGAAGATTAGTATGAAGAGAATGGCAAAGGGAGTGGGGGTGGGTGGTTTGGGTGCAATGTTAAGTTTTAATGGAGTCGAGCCGCCGCGAGGGTCTTTGAGAGTGTAGATGGGAAAGGGTAGGGGGATGACTAAGGGTAGTAGCCTGGCTGACGTTATCTGGAAACAACCCCTAGGAGGAAACTTCAATATAAACTCGGCTCCGCACTTCACAAACAAACTGTATAAAACTCTGTTTACTAACTACAGTCCTTACGACAGGCCCCAGTCGCGTCGAGGAGACATCAAAAAGTTGGATGTGACTTTACTTCGCGTCGCGGTCCAACTTCAATACTTCAATGACCCAACACTTTCTTATCTTACCAACTACGGTACTGTGTGTATTTTGCTTTCCCGTCATGTGTATCAGTAGGCACTTCCAGTAAATTATTTTCAGATGTCATCACCGAAGCACTGTATTCTACCAACGATTAAATAACCAACAATAAAATTTATGAGGAATATCAAGTTTTGAGACAAGCTTTCTTTTGATATGAAATAAATGACTGAGTCCCGGCAAACTTCTTCAAGTTTCTTCACCTAAACTGAAAGGAAAAAAGCAGGTTGAAAAACAATCTCTCATATAGACATAGATCATGAATGAGTCACTTCAGAAGCATAAGAGACAAAAATTGGCACTGCGGAGAGTTGATAACTTATTAATAATTTTAGCGAACAAAAATCATAACCTTATTTGAAACTTTTTTGAGACGATTTTCATTAAAAATTCATTAAGGTTGGATATTTGAATAGCACAAAATAAGGCATCCCAAAAAAATTCTTATAAAATCTCTCGAAATATCAATTTGAAATCATTAGTACAATGAGGTTACAATCTATAGCAATAAGATAAAATCAAAGTGTAAAGAACATGACAAGTACATATACACATACAGGCAGAGGAGACAAGTCAATGAGAGAGTGGGTATGCACACGGTGTTTGAAGCATCCAATATTCAAGGATAATCAAAAGCATGCAGTGAAATGGTGGCATGCATGCAAATGGCAACATGAATGCCAGCATTCTACTGCATGTGTTTGATCGGGATTATCCTCGAGTATTGGGTGTTCAACTGTGCAAGCATCCTTAGGGGTTAGTACCAATCTGTATATGGTAAAGCTTATAATAAATATTATTTACTGTCATCCCAAGATGATTGAAATTGATACGAGTAAATGAATGTTTTCGCTCCTATCAACAATGAAAACGCATAATTACTAGCAAAAAATTCAAACACCGAGTTCCAACAATACATCCAAAAATTTCAACTAGACTGCCCATCTCAGCTCTACGGATTGAAAAGCATACCAGATTGTAAACAATGCAGGATAGAGAAGAAACTTTGTCGACTATTTAGAAACGACAACTTTCAACGGGTCTAAAAAAACAGCAGGCGAGTGAGTGAACCGTTCAACTTTTTGAAAAGTTCAGTCGTTGCACAAATGCGTGACATGTACACATACAGACAGAGGAGACGAGTCGATGAGAGAGTGGATGTGCACACGAATCTAATGGACGGCCTATTCATGAATGAAAGCGAGGGTCGACGTAAAGAATTAACATAAAAAGTAGAGCGAACAGAGGAGAAAGAGGCTTGCCCTAGCCAGTCGTCGTCAAATGGGGGTAGTAGAAAAGCATCAAGTTAATGAGAATGGTGAGAGGACTGGCGCAGGCACAAGCACACGCCCGCACGCCAGTTGTAAGGGGGAGTTGCAAGTCGCGCGATATCGATTACCGCTGCCGTAGTGAGAGAAGAGGAATGGGATGTAATAGGTAGGGGCGGGGGCGGTAGGACAAGGAGATACGTTAGAAATAGCTAACATCCCTGTCGGGTGACGAGTCTGGGGGGGGGGGATTGATGGAGAGGGGGTAAGGGAGCTTCCGCTGTCACCGGTACAAAACACACTTCCCGGGTTGGGTTGGTTCTCCACTCTCACAACGCGATGCGATTGCGACTCTCCCTGGCATTTGGCCGCCAGTCCGCAGAGACATTTGTTGTTTGCCTCAACACTATTCACTTCTCTTCTATTCGCTATTCTGCCACTGTTCTCTCAATCCTACTCTGCTGTTCCCCCCACTCATATACAGAAATACGACAACTTCGGTCAATAACAATACTCATTCAAAAAGCCCAACAGTCAGCCTTCAACACAAAACATTTATACCATTTTTATGAAATATGGTAGAACAGAACGTTTTAAAATATTAGTGTAATACAACAAAAAATCACAACAGGTTTGAACCGTTTAGAGGCAATAATAGTTAGAAGATAAGTAGAGTAACGTTCAATGTGTAATTTACATAAATGAATTAAAATCACTGAACAGGATTAATATAAATTGAGTACACTCAATTTCCACTCACTTTCTTATACATCTACCCTGCCACTTTGAGCGTAGTACGTATTGGCTCAATCCCCATTTACAATAATGAAATAGAAATCAAAATTGGAAGCCAGCGGTTATTGTAATTATACTTACAATATAATTATTCACTAACACTATGGTCATACAATAAGAACATTCATTTCATCGTCGTTAACTCGGTTGCAGTAATGTCGAGTTCAACCACCACTCCCTAGTTCCTGAATATCAATTACTTCATGTATATGAGTATTGTATTCATTACTAAATTATTCTATTCACTTTTAAAGTTCGCCAGAAATAGTAAACAGATTGATAAATAATAATAATAATAATAAGATCAATAAAACAATAGTAAATAGTGAAAAACATCATGACTTTATAACAATAATCAATCCAAATTGAAGAAACAAAAAAAATATATATGTTTGAAAATTGATAATTACTTTCATTACTAGACTACTATCCCAATACTTTGATAACTTCCTATAATTTAAATGAATAAATCAACCTCATTTTCATATACAGTACATAATCGATGATTAGTGAGACTATCGATTTATTTGTAGAGTTGTAAAATGTCTCTTCACAGCACAGATAAATTCCATCAAAGCAACTGAAAAGTTCAACTGAGAGCATTGGCGAAAGCATGAGCACTCCTTTGCTCCTTTCACAGATAAAACAACGAAAAAGCGTTACTTACAGAAATTCAGCTGAAAGCTTGCAGCCGTAATTCATCACATTGATCTCTCCACGAAGCTTTCCCTTGCACAATCGTGACTTCACACCACACACCACAGCTCCACAGAGGGACAACTGGCCCAACACACGCGCGCAAAGCACAGCGGATAGGAGAGAGTGAGAGAGAAAGAGAGGAATCTGGCATGTCGAGAAAGAGAATGTTAGTGCAGGCAACAAAGTTCGAGTCGGCTCGATGTAACTTTGCTCCTGCTGTATCCTGAACTCTGAGCCGCAGCCAACTAAGTTTTGCAACTACTAAGCTCAACTCCCATCACTTTAACTTAATTCTCGCTAATTACCACCAGCCTCTGCGAAACCAATAAAACCATTAAAACTACACAGCTCCTGGTCGACTAGTTTATTGCTTCATCTTCTCCATGATAGATATTCGGCACTGAAATTAACTTGCCTCCAAAGCGCCAGAGAAATCATCCGTTCAATTCTTCTGAAACCGATTAGGAGACAGCAATACTTATTCCTTAACAAGATAGTAGACAAGTCATGAAGTAAATAACCTCTATCGTGTTCATTTCACGTCAAATATAATGTAAAAATTCAATTCGCTAATAAAGTATTTTCATAGACATACAATGACAGTAGGAAATTTCTCGTAGATGGCAAACAACTTGTGGCATTTGCATTCAAATAGTGGTTAGTGAAGTGGAAAATACAAAATATTTTTATATTCTCTATTAAATATTTTCATTTTTATACTGTACCAAGTACTTTACTCATTTACAGTAACTGAACGGTGGTTCAATAGAGGATC
Organism: Conomelus anceps; assembly: GCA_948455865.1. Taxonomy (NCBI): domain Eukaryota; kingdom Metazoa; phylum Arthropoda; class Insecta; order Hemiptera; family Delphacidae; genus Conomelus; species Conomelus anceps. The sequence goes on along the minus strand of OX418217.1, from coordinate 58,095,600 downwards.
ATTTCAGATAGAGTATATCAACGCAGCTGTAGAACAGGTTGTTCATTTATTATTTGATGTTGCAATACATAGTCTACGGTAAAGCAATTAGATTGTACCTAACAATCATGCTTGGGTCCCTAGTTTTTCTATGTGCATTAGTCTAATACGTATTTGAGAAACTCTGAATGTTAGTCGATGAGAAGAAAAAGGAGGGGTTTCAGAGGGATCTACCAAAATTAATATTTGTTTTGAAGAGGGAGGTTGTTAACACAATCAATGCCTTGATTCAGGAAAGAAGAAGAAATGAGAACAGTTTGTAAATTTATAACTTTTCCTAAAAGTTGGGAACATTAAGTCGATAAGCAAGGGCAAAATTGGTTGCCCTTGCACATTCATGAGACAGCCAACAATACCTAGGGCATGAATAATGACTGCTTGATGGACATTAACATTATTCTTATTTTTATGAATGGTTTGAAAATCTATAACTTTTCCTAAACATTGAGAACGAAATTCCTTCATGACCAAACCGATGCAAAACCATAATGGGAATTGATAAATTAATTAATCAGGCAACACAGCTTACCGTAAAAATAGTACATAATATGTATATTATAAATCGTGTACAGAGTTGTTTTCTTCATAAACGTTGGCATAACGATTACTTTACAGATCCAACAAGAAAGGCTGTTATGTGATCTGAGTGCAGTTGCTTTCACTGTAGTATGGTATTTATCCACCGGATACAATGTGAGCATTAGTAGAACTCTCACTAGAATATTATAGACTACTATAATGTTCCCACTCATTAGAATCCACATAAAATGGTTCATGAAGACTTTAATGAAACACCTGCTCTAGAAACACGCTAGTGGAGTAGAATAATTTCTGTGTGTATAGAACTTTTTAAAATGTGAAGTATGTGTGTACCGTGATATTGCGGACATTATAACCTTAATTATGTAGTAAATTGAATTGTAGTATCAAATTTTTACGAAAAAATGTATTTATTCAGTTACATTTTAGAGTAAATCATAGAATGAAATAGTAGTTCTTGGTTTCATCGAATTTTTACACTAACAATTTAAAAATAATTTATGGTGTCATACTTGTTTAAACATTACACGTTGTTACGTCAACTTAGTTCCTTTAGTGACAACTTAATTGTTGTATGTGATGATCTAGACATGATGTAATGAGTTACATGTAATTTCAACTTCAGCAATTCAAAAAGTGGATACAATGGATTAACAATAACGTTTGAAAATCCGGACGGTTTCTAATTCATTGTTTGAAACTGAACATTTCTAGAAACTGTCCTGTTTGTCGAGAAAGCAAGGAAACTGGCGGGTTAAGATAAGATTAAAGTTGAAAAGTCTGAAAAGTCTTACGATTCCAGCTTAAAATTATATGGTCATAATAATTTTCGAGACAGTTTGATTAAAAACTTTGTTGAATCTTAGCTGAATCTCTCTTAGCGCTAGCGTTGCACATCTTCTTCTGTCCCTTCAAAGGGAAAATAAATGGGGTGAAGCATGGAAAACGACGCTTCCGCAGCTCTGGAAATGTTTAAAGAGTTTTATCTTCTATAATGTGAAGAGGATAAGGTATGGAGAGATGATGCTGCTAGTCGCCTCTCACTCTTTTTTCAGCATCAATAACACTGATAACAAGTGAATTATCTATATAAAAGAATTTTTGGCAGTAAATAGTAATCTCATTCGAGTTACACTACATTCTTAATGGAACCAGGAACAAAAATTTCATTCATTTATCAACTAATTGTAAAGTTTGACAGACTTTACAAATAAGTCAATTCATTCCAGGTGAGGCATGTAATGATTACACAAACATATTGAAAACAACTATATTTTCGCAAATGTGCTGAGCGTTAGCTTCAGAGATGGATGGATATTTCTGTTCATTTACAGTTCAGAATCACTAGATTAATAGGCCTATCGATTTTTTAGTCTTATATGGTCAAATCAGTTCAATTAACACGTTAGTCAACTCTTGTCTTTGGTCTAAACTTTCTATGACTGCTAACAAAGCTACCAAGATTCAAACTCCCGTTATGAACAATTTTCCATTGAAAAAATAAACTAACAGCACGAAAATTTAGATAATACATTATTGTCTGTGCTTTATTATCTAAATTCATATTCTTAGTACCTATATTAGTGCATTCATTTAAATCAAAATCACAAGCCGATGAAGGGGAAACGCTACAGTTCTTGCACAGCAGTTTACTCACAATAGCACAGAGCCCTACACCATGAATAATGAGGAACAGGAACTGGTAGGACAGAATTATGTAATCAAAATTATAAATAATATCTAGAACTGGGTAGGCGTCCGACTCTGAAGGAACTAGATCAGACGTGAGAGAAAACCAGGAGCAAAACAGTAGGCCTGTGTAGTGGGTACTGGGCGAGAATAGGAACCTACAAAATGCACTACTCTGAAAATAAAAGAGACGAAGACGTCTCAGAAGCGTGCACAGCCTGCAGCTACACAACTTCCACTATCAACCAATAATAAATACGGAATACTACCTTTTAGGTATGAAAAATTGAGTGAAAAATAATAATTAAATAAAGGATGAAGGGTGAAATAAAATGTAAAGGAAAAAAAATCGGTTTAGAGTGGGGTCCAACTGACCCCCCCCCCCCCCCCAAAATCCTAAAACTCACAATAATAATTATAGTAAATTCCTCAAATCGAATAGAGTAAAAGATGAATAGTTAATGTTCAAATAATAGAGTTTGAGCGGAACTAAGCTAATGATGACGCCAATTTTATTTTGACCATTCCATATTTCAACATTTTGAGCAAGGGGAGGAGGCATAGAGTGTTCAATTTAAAACTAGTTTGGCTGAAACTCTCTTATGGTAGTTGAATAAGTATGACTGAATCATTCAATCAAAATAATTCATTGAATCATTTCCATAATGTATTACTTCTTGTACCACCACATGAAATATTAATAATTAAAACTACAAAAGGAAAAAATTAGTCAAAATAATAACTGAGAAATTGTCGAATTGTTCAATTCCAATTATCCAGTGGAATTCGAAAATTAAAGTTATTAGACAATACTATGTAGACGCTGATTCTCCATAATTTATTGAAACCTGTACTTCATCAACATGAATTCCTTCTTTTACATAATCACTGCAACAAAAATCAGCAACAATAGTTTAAAATATCAAAGACGGTGAGTGCTGCAGTAACAACTAAGTAATCAAATTGTTTGTTACTCTAATGTATATTAGTTTGTTATGAAGAACTCAATAGAAATGCCTTTTATATCAGCTACAACATTCAAGGTACAGTACAATACACAAGCATAAAGTATCGGCTTCATAGGAGTTCACTTTTCAACAAAAGCCAAGTGAAAAATCCATCACTATCGACAACTGACAGTAAAGTCGAATAGCAGAGATATTGAACAAAACTGGCAGGCAATGGAAAACTGGTCGACGCTATTTTAAATATTGAAATATTCTTTCAGTGTGACTCGGCGGCCACAAATTATGCATGCGACGCGCACTAGAAGTAAGTGTCAAAGTTTACAATACACATACGACAACAACAATAGTAAGAGATGATGTTGAAGGGCAGGGAAGGACAGTCTAAGAAAATATACAAAGAGATGACGTCACCACGACAAACACCGGTCGCTCGTACACGCACTACTCCTCATCCGGCCACCGTCTACTCCGATCGATACTGGACAACTATGACAGCCCTACAGAGAGCCGTCGACTATTCACTAGGGGCGGAAGGAAGACCACTCTCAACGCTGAAAACAGAGACAGAACGGAAGAGGGTATCGCCCGCAGCACACTACGGCTAGGGCTGTAGGCATGGCGGCGGCGTCTGACTAAGCATATAGGCCGTCCCCGAAATGGCCTGTGCAGTTCCGATAAGTCTTGTCGATAGCCAGAACCAACCCAGGTCCATTCGAAAAAGCCCTACAACTCACACACACACAACACACCCCATTACACGTTCTAGGAACGATATAAGCATGCACTGGTCCCTACTTACTGCGCACTATGCAAGTCTAATTATTATTCACACAAGACAACACTATTCCATTCGCAGGTCGAGAGCACTTATTGTGAGTAGATTTTCATCCGTCAAAGAATAATAGAATAACTAGGGCTAGTACTCATAAGTGCTATAAGATGAGTAATAATACTTAGTGAGGTACTCAGTGAGGAGATCAACTATGTGTTATTACATACGCATTATTTGTTTATTTAAAACTAATTTATCAATACTACAAATAGAGGTATAACTCAGGTGAGGCACGAGGTAGAACTTAGGTGACTTTTATAAGAAGAAAATAGGGCAAATAAGCATTGAAAGTCAAATACAAAGAGTATTAGAATAGAACAAATAAAAAGAGCCATGTAAATTTTACATTCAGATAACTTTCTGACCAGGAAGGTACATGCCACCAAAATATTCTAGTCTATTCCAAAGTAGAAGATTGAAAGTTTGAATCAGCTGGAGAGAGGGCAACATCGACCACTGCACTAATGGCCGCGGCCCCTTGATTCTGTGTTTGCTAAATCGTAGCCTAAACATACTTACATGAACTTCAGTATGAGGCGGAATTCAACAGACAAATTACTGAGATCTCCTCTTCAGACAAGGCACATTACACCTGCACCAAACCAAATCAGTTTTCAGTTAATCGTCTGCTTCGTAGATTAGTCAAGTTATTCCCTTTTTATTCGACTTCCAAACAGGAGGAGGTTCTTAATTCAACCTATTTTTCTATAGCTTTTATGCGTTAAAAAATTTGTTTTAATAAAAATTTGGCCGGTTAAATTTTATTTAAAAATACGTTTAATTCAGATGCGAAATGTTACGAGTAGGTTTTAGGTTGTTATTACCAATCTGTGGAAGTTTTATTTTAAAATTCTAGTTTAACGGACCGAACGCCCCCCCCCCCCCCTCCCTCCAACAACAGGCCACCTGGTACATCCGTCACTGTAATTTATTATATATGCACGTCTTCAATTGGCTTGTCACTAGAAACTTGGGTTGTTTTTTCAGTAAAACGTCTCATCGTGGTTTGAACCATTGCAGCTGGACGTTTATATTACACTCAGTTTAAATTTTTTAGTCAGGTATGCTAACCGCTATATCACGACAGATGCAAGTTTAAAAACGGAAATTTTCATAAGGCAAGAGAATTACTTCAGCTTACTATCAAAAGACAACACTAACAAGATATCGAAACACTGTACAGTAATTACTGAGCTCAGTGAGTGATAGGCTGAGATTACAGCACTATAAACGTGAAACCTTAATCCACGATGAGCTGAAATCGACAGAGTAACATTTCCACGAAACTCGAACTGAGAAAAATCTATCAATCCCTGTAAACTTGGGAATAATTATTGGCGTGTTGTACAAAAGAGCCAATGCCAATTATACTAGTGATAAGAACTTGTGCCGTATGATTGAGACTGGTGCGAATTATATGAGCAAAGAGAGCGGGGAAGAGGATATATATATATAAGTGGCAGGAGTAGTTTGGAAGTCATCTCGGATACTAATCCGGGCACAATCGCATTCGTAAACGGGCAAAGGCAAGTAAGTCGGTTTTACGAGGTACGTGCAGCTAGCGAGCACCGCGCCGTGCGCACTTCAGTGGGACCAAAGAGGAATGGAGTGTGAGAGAGGAGAGGACCAAAAGCTAAGAGGGTAGGATAGAGGAATAAAGTAAGTTAGCCAAAAGTTACGAGGGTTGTGACGCGGCAAGCGGAGGGGGAGCTCTAGAAACCGGGTCATAACACAGCACAAGCAAACTTTGCACAGGGTGGGCGAAGTAATCTGGAGAAGAGCGCACACTTCTGTTCGCTCGAATTCACCCCGACGCCATTACAACCCCTTCACAGACAACACTTCCACCCAGAGCTAGTGCCGCCGGAGGGCGAGGCGGCGCTATCTAGAATTATTAATCCACACAGTGCTGTACAATGGGAGTGGGAGGCGAAGGCGATCGCTCGACACGGCTGTGTTGAATTATGCAAGCGACAAAACTGCTCTTTGAAAAGCCCATTCTGAATCGGACTGATCGTCGTGTTACTCATAGATCCACAGAATCAGCGATCACATAATACAGGACAGGATCCACTATTATTTATTTATTTATTCACTATTATTCATGACATCAGATAGCCTACTGGAGAAAAACACGTCGGAGCCAAATAGAATGTCATTTCTAATTCAGCATTTTCATTTTTTTGACGACTACAACAATAGAAAAGCTTACTACAATTATTGTATATGGACTATTAAGAAATTTGTTAGAAACAAGAACAGTTCTGTGCAATATGCTCGACTCAATTAGTCCTCGGGTGTAATGTGATTATCCACTTATCTTACAATTTTTTTAATGTTCAAAAACTAAATCAACATAATCGGTTCATTGAAGAAGCTTCGGTTGCAACCAGTTCAGACCATCGATATTTAAGAACTTAAGAACTTATTTAAGGACTTATATATCGATGGTTCAGACACTGGGTGGTTGGAACGATTCCTAGCGGCTTTCCTGCTGACAGTGTCTAAATCATGGGTGACATTTGTCAACATTGGAGTGGCTCTCAGTGACTGTTCTCTGATCTCAGTTCCAAATATTTATAATAATAGCTGCTGTAAAAAATTATAATTTGTGCCAACTTATAGAAACTTTGAATTTTGCATTAAAATTATTTGATTTATATCAGGTTGATTTTTGCCTGTCAATGTCATTTAGAAATGATTGGTTTGATTGTTGGATTAGAAATATATTTAAAATAGATACAATAACGTTTTTATTATTTGTCCAAAGATGTTATGCATAATTCATAGCTTCAGTTTAGAATTTAGGTTCTGGCTTGGGAATCAAGCGGTTTGTGTAGGTTATGGTTATGGTTATGGTGTGGCAATCATCAACAAAACTTCAGTTTGGAGGTTAGTTCTGCAATGCAAGATAACTTTCAATTGTTTACCAATACAGATCATGGTGATGGATAAGCACAATTAACGAAAGTTTGTTGTAACTTGTATTGAAACTAATGTGTCCCAAATAAATAAAAACCCTGCATGCAAACCACATAGGGAACAATAGCTCATCATGCTAATAATATGCAAGTTAAATCAAGTTACCATAGATAGATTGATTATTGAAACCTAAAAACTTGATATTCTATTTGATAAGTAATTATTTAATAAGTAATTATTGGAATGTTTATTAAAGTTCATCTAATCTATGCAACATAAACAACTATAATTTATTATACTTAAATCATCAATAAAAAATAAGGTAGACATGATTATACCAAGAGTAACAAATTGCTATTTTCAATAGGTACAGTATTTGACAAATTAATATAAATTGAATCCCCAAATATATTTATAATATGAAGTCCTCATTATTCTGTTTTGCTATTTCATAACCTCAATAATTTCTTAACCTACTCTACTTGATAGACTTGTTTCAAAATTGTCAATTTTTCGACTTTATATACTCAACTGTCATAAACCGAAGTGATATGAAACAAAACCATAAGTGTGATTAAATAAGATAGAAACTAGAAACTACTTTTATTTTTCTACCTACTGCCGCTTATCTAAATATGGCACGCTTTTTTGCTTCCATAAGTGAGAGACACCTTCATCTCTAAATCTACTACATCTTAATGCAACTATGTCTTCATCTTAGCCATTACTTAAATTTCCTCATGTAGGTGACACGCCAGGAATCTTCATCAGAAATTCCTCTATTACTTCTATTAGCTGAATCAAGTTGAGATGACGTCACAGTGAGCGGTCGAATCTTGGACCAATTACAAACCAACACTGAGCAAAACTGAATTTTAACCGAGAAGACACACCTCGCTGCTGCTGCTGCTGCTGCTGCTGCTGCAAGTGTCGAGTAGAGCGAGTCTCGTTGTAAACGAACGGGTGGCAGTGGAAGTAGTGGGTAGTGGAGATGTGAGTGAGTGAGAGCGTGATCGGGGAATTGTTAGGGGCGACTTCGCTCAGCTCAACATCGGGCATCGGCATAGTAGTGTAGTGTCCCCGAGGTGTATATCGATCGACGGACAACAACGGGCCCACAACCGTCCAATTTCGATTAATAACGTCAACTGCCCCCGTTCCGGTCCCCGCCCGACCCCAACCCACCTGCCCCTCTCAGAGGGCACCCGCCATCATCACGACCCGACGGCCGTCAAATTATCTGATTGCGTCCCGCGTCCCCACAGCTCTAGCTCTCTGCTATGCTCCCTGGCGTCCATTTTCCTCGTCTGAAGCAAGCTATCTCTCTCAATCTACTCGTTCCACCACCGTTCTGGTGTGCTTGAGCCACGCAAACGATCCAACAGCAGCCATTCTTCATTACTTCTTTTTCACCCAGCAACCCAAGCCCCCCGCCACCCAATCACTGGATCACCCCTCATCAACACTCGACTGCACTCGTAGACGACGACGCTTCTTCTGTGGTTGGCCGTGGCATGGCAAGCCGGCCGGCTCTCCTAGTTGACTGGCTTTGGATCACTCCATCTCTCTCAAATTTCTCACACTTTCCATCGCTCGCTCACTCACTGTCGATGCACTACGATCCGGTCATGAACGCTGGTCTTTTATTTCCAACAACGGCCACCTGGCTAGAATACTAATTGAACGTTGCTGCTACAAAGAACTGTGTTGTGTCAACTAGTCCCATAATAGGCTGGGCTCAATAGTTCTTCAGTGTAGCAATTTGTGAAAATTAATAAATCTTTCAAATGAAGTTTCCAATAGACATTACGGAAATTAAAATTGTAGGGAGAGTTGCCAGACTATGCACAAGTAAAAATGCAAGACAAAGCTCCTTAACACAGTGAGATAAACCTATTGCACCTGTTGGTTCCAAGTAACCTGACCACACACGTATTACCTTGCGTGATTACGAAACGGAAAGAAATTAAAATGGTTCAAATTTTTATTAGCCTGCCCCGTGTACCCCTTGAAAATTTTCGCGTACCACAGTTTGAGAACCCCTGGGCTAGGCAATCAAGATATTTTATGATGTTAATGGTAGTATGCATTGATTAATGTTGCATATGAATTAATAATTCAGGAATGTTGCAGTATAATGTGTAATATAAATTAGGTATGCTTCTTTTACTTTAGTTAGTCTACAATTAGTGATGTGGGCCGGGTAAATACCCAGAGGGTAGGTATTTATAAATTGGGTATTTATTTACCCCAGACCTGGGTAAATGCCCAAAAACTGGGTATTTATAATTTTTATTGAATTTAGAGAAGTTGTCTTTTTGCTTGTACTATCCTGTAAAGAGAGTAAAATGACAAGATGTTTAAAAAAATTCATAAGGTCCACACTAGCATTTTACTTCTGAGCATGATCGACATAAATACCCAGGTCCTGGGTATTTATGATTTTCTTCGTTTTTTGGGGGGGACTTTATTAAAAATGACAAAAAAGAGTTCATAAAAGTAATAATTATTATTTAAAGAGAGGAAAATTTGACATAGTATGTGTAAACTAACACAAGAAAATAATAAAAGCTCAGTCTGTAGGATGGTAACGATTTTTGTTCAAGATCTTTTTAGTACTAACCTAAACAAACATAAACTCTAGGACACAAAGCTTTAAAATTAGACCAAAAGACAAAAGGAACTTTTCAAAAAAGGTTTATCCAGATTGGAGCTAAGAGGCAACACTGAATACCGGCATATCTATCTACATTGAAAACTTTTATTAGTTTTAATATTATCCCAACATGTCAGTTAGGCCCACTTCCAATCCATTTTCTAAAATAAAAATCATAAAGTAACTTAATAACAGTACAAGCATGTTCACTATTTTTCTAATGTGGTGCTGTCTTGATTTCACATCTTAGAGAATTTTCAGTTTTGGGTATTCCAGGGTTGCATCACTGGCTTGCTTCACTGCACACCTGCCTAAACCCCTCCAACAACCAACCCACAAGTCTTTTGTTGTGTGTCGCAGTCTCACCAGTAGAATTACTGTTATTTACCTAGTTTCTTCTCTTTATTCCGATTTTAGACACAAACAAATCATGTTTAATTACAAACTTTGAAAAAAAGTTAAATTAGTTTCTATAGACTAACTCAATATATCATACAATGATAATAATAACATATTCAGGGGTAAACATCAATTAATCATGCTCGATTTCATAAATTCCCAAGATACCCGGGTATTTATGAATTTTGGGTATTTACCCAGAGTTTTAAATACCCAGGTATTTTCCATCACTAGTTTTAATACAACATTATTCACAACTTCTTCTTCAAGACCCAAACTTACTCAGGCATTTCCTAAACCACAACTAACCAGTTCACAATGTTCGTTGCTATAAACAGAAATATAATTTTCTTATTTTTAAAATTGCCAAAGGACAATATTCATCTCTGATCAGCGATGGCTTGTACGCCCTGCCCTGTTAGGTGAAATATATATATTTTTTAATCTGTATAGATCAGCTGATTGGCCAAAACGGGAAATTACAAAATAATGATAATGGAATATCATGAACAAGGTCAAAATAAAATTTTTTATAGGGAATGCAAATTGTCAAATCCATTATTTTCCTTAAACCGATGTAACCATGGCGAATAGCAAGGCAAGCATTAAAAAGGAGATACGATAGCGGATTGTGAATGCCACTATGGGACAGGCGACAATTGTCGTGAAAGGAATGAAGGGTATGGATGGGAAGTGGATAGGACAGCAGTGCGCTCCTGGATAAAGGCAAAGCATCAGCAGATAATAAGGATGGTGAGAGGTGGGGGAGGGGACAGCCGGGATCAGCAGTTTGCCTCAGCCAGCAGCACACGCCGCTATGCCATGGCTATTAGCCAGGAAAAACAATGTAGTCAGCAGAAAAAGCAGCGAACAGCCAGACTGTTTCATGATGTAGTGCTGACGTAGCCACCTCGTCAGTTCAACCCCACTAGAGAGTTCTGGCCCTGGCGCTCGTGTGCAGCCTTATCTGTGTGCGACCTCACCAACCCCCTACACCCCCACAACCCCTAACCCATACTCACTATTGCAACCCACATCCCCATCGTTCAGCACTAACAGAACAAATCAGTCCCCGGTTTCACAAGTTTCACCCGAATAAAAAAAGGGGTTGGGGGGAGGGGAAAACAACAAAGTTGAGTAATATATAAAATAGCATTTACAGAATTGTAAAAATGGAAAATTTCAGTCGATATAGAACGTTGATATAAATTTTTTTTCAATTGCGCGATCTATAAAAAAATGTTAAGAAACATTGACACATCAACCCAAATCTCATACATTATCAAGCATTATCTATAACAGCATTCATCTAAGAGAAAATACTACTTACTTTACTAGAAGAAGTTACAAATTAAAGTAAGTAATTAAATAATTGGTGATGGTGATATTATTTAATATCAATAACTAGTAAGACTTGATATTGTCACAGCTGCATTTATTATTAATTAACGGTGGAACTGTACTTTTGACAGTCACGCCATTCTCGGATTCAGATACGCATAAGACTTATTTATTACTTGAGGCTATTATGACCAGTGATAAGACTTTTTCTAAGAGGTGTGTATGCGGATGTCCACTATTTACTGATTATTTAACTAGTGATAAGACTTTTTCTAAGAGGTGTGTATGCGGATGTCCACTATTTACTGATAACTTCAACACAATACACATTGTAGTTCATCGGATACAGCAGAGATAACAATCATGACAGAAGTAGCTAGGGAACAGCTGAGAGGTAAGAGCGCTATTGCAGAATGAACTGCCATTATGGGACTGAGCTGAAGTAAACAGAAAACCTAATAAAAATTTTCTCTTTCCGCAAGGCCCATTCTAAACCGGACCGAATGTCGGCGTCAGAAACACGGATTACAGAATCCATGTTACCAAACTATATGGACCGAAATTCGGCGCCGACAGATGAGTATAAGTTGACATGGGTTTCTGTCGCCGACATTTGGTTGCGCTTTTTAGGTTAGTATAGAATGGGCCCAAGTTGAATGAAAAACGACTTTCTGTATGGACCAAACATTAGCCTAATTCTATAGTAAAAGAAATTTTTATTTAGAATAAGAATAAATTTCCTGTTCTCTAAAAAAATGTATTTTTGTTAGAATCATGTTGGAAGGAATTCCTTATTGCTCCTATTTATAGCTGGCAAGCATGATCTCGATTACGTAGAACAGTAACAAAATAGTAAAAAAAGGAATATTCTCTGCTATTGGTGTTGAAAATGCTATATAAAAAATTGCAATCAATATCGATAGTATTCCAAGGGAAAACAAACCTAAACTAACTTGTGTTGCTTGAATCACACATATCTAATTTCACAATCCCATTACATCTACCCAGGTTATAATTGAATGCCAAAAGGGGAATGAGAGAAGCGAGATAATAGAAAAAGGGAGGCAGCCGGGCATGAGTCATTATTGGATACGAGACCCCCGCCCGCCACTACAACCACGTGAGGTCATCAATGGAGAACAATAAAGCTTCCTAGAATAGTGAAGAGTCTGCTTCAAATGCAAGCTTCAGTTCCACTCAATACCAGGAAACTACTCACTAAAATTTCTTTAAAAGTCATTTACTGCATAGCCACGGTCATGGAGAGAAATCTCGGCCTTGAAAAATGCATGTTTGTTCATAATTTATGCAGTCAAACACTAGTCTCTTTCGCTAATGCATCAATAGCCCAGTCAGATCTATGGAGCCGTAATCGATAAAATGCTAGCAGATGAGCAAAAAATATATACATAGCAATAATAATAAGTAACCAATTATTATTAGAGAAAAAAGGATAACTAATATTAAAAATGACGAATAAGAATAATTGTTGAGCTTTGACATGATTAATCAAACAGAATAAAATCCTCCAAATAGGGAAGAAATAATTCATTTTTTTAATGAAACAGTTAACTACAGGAGATAAACTACAATGCACTGCCTAGTGACAGACAGTACATTTTGTTATGCACCAACAGTCTTCCCACGTGGACCAAGTAATATTTTTATATTTTCTTTACTTCAAGAAATTAATCCTATTTAGTTGGAGAAACTTGAATAATTGGGAAATAATTCAAGAAAAAGGTAAGCTTTGATCCGTTCTATGAAAGTTTATTTGCATCATTTCCAAAGATCTAATATACTTTACTTTCATGCTCTATAACTCGTATTTAATTAATTTAACAGCACTGTAAAATGAACTGAACTAACATCTATTTGATGTATAAAAAATATACTATATTGTTACCGGTTCTATCTTCAAAATAATGCTGGCAAAACTTTAAATTAACACTCGCACTTTATTTACACAAATTACTAAATTAAAAAACATAAATAACGTTCAGCTAATAATGAATTTTCTGTATCACAGTACAAAAATTAATTACTAACTATGAATCGATAGTATTTTAATAAAATAAAATCCAATGAAGTAAAAAGAAATGTCTAAAAACAGTTAAGAAGGGAGAGGGCTCAAATTAAAGGTCTCTATTCCGCGATGGCGGGAAAACTATTGGAATTTTCAAAATGTCAATGTAAAATTAGATATAACGTAGAATGTTCCCCATAAGTATAGCATTGGAAGTCAAAAACGTATGATTGTTTACATCAATACATGTAATCGTGCTTTATCTGCAAGGCAGTGTTCAGTAGAATGTGTGTTACATGGGATAGTATAATCTAAAATTAGACAGACATAATGTTCTAAGTGTTTTGTTTTGTTTACTTTTCTTCACATTGAAGAAGGTTGAAGCTAATAATTTCAACAATTAAGAGTTAAATCTCCGGAAGGAATCGAATTGTTTATTGAAAATAACTACAAAGCAACCAAAAAACTGTTCTTACACAAAAAATGTAGTGGTTTGTTTTACGTATTAGTGTTTTTCTTAAGGGCTTCTGCCCCTACAAGCCACTAGTATGTCTAGTGTGTCTGGATTAATTATATATATATATATAATTAATCGAGCTATATTCGTCTGTAGTGATTGATTGGCAATACTTGAATACTACTCAGTGCCTTCTTGGAATTTTCTTCTAGAAATAGCAAACTATGGATTTATTTCTAGGTACGAGCTAGAAATTTCTAGCCCTAAACCCAGACAGCTAAAAAAGTATTTCAAAAAATCATTTTTCTTAAACCAACATACCTATACTTTAAGTTGAAAGAGACATGCGCTTCCGGGCTTTGTTGTTTGAGCGTGCTTCTATTAGGTGAAGAAAGCACACAGTTTGAAAGAGACAAGGGCCAGGATCGGGGACAGGGACGATTCGCAACCGAGGATGCTTTAATTAATCGAGGGCTGGACAGGAGCCCTGCCACCACCGGCCGCCGCTTCATGAATATTGCATGAATCAATAAGCAGAGCAGAGCGGGTCGTCGACGCTGGATTAGCAGCAGCAGCAGCAGCGGCGCACAATTATGCGTACCGACGCCACCCCAACCAACCCCACCCAGCCCAAAACGCCATTCAGCACTTTACAACTGCAATCCGCTATTTATATCGGTGGTCCCAGCCTTTTGCTCGTAGTTTTACAGGTCGCTTTCTCTTAATTTTTCAGAAAAACTGTCTCAATCGTGCAACTAAAAATTTGTTATTACTGTATAACAAAATATAAATTATTGAAAAGGGCGCCAGGGTAGAAACAAAAGGAGTGATACAAAAAAGAAAAATTAATTTACCAAGAGACAACCTAAGTAGATGTTTATTAAATTCATTAATCCACTTGTTTTGCCTGGCTATGATAAACACCTTGTTTGCATCTACGGATTCTCTTTTATTTACAAATCAGAATTCGTTAGTAGATGAATTGAACCTGCATGACGAGGCGATTAGTGTGTTCATTTTGTAAGAGCTATTTGCTAATAAAGTTAAATGTTAGGTATTTAAGCAAATGTTAGATTTCACCTGTAGGATCTTGAATACTACAAAACTCAAGAACGTCTTGTTGACAAACCATTACGGTCTTGATAAAGAATCAAGTATGTGTGTAGGACTCAGCACTTGAAATTATCGCAGGCTAGTTCAAGGACCGGCTGAAAACAGACACGCTTCTTTATTCCTGTAATAAATCGATCTCTTTGTATTTAAGGCACTTGGTTTCAACTTGAGAAAGAAGAGCCTCGTAAGACTCTGGAACTAGCATGTGATTTCAAGACTCAAGATGCACACTCTTTCCAGCTAACATTTCGAGGGAAACGATTGGCGAGGAGAGAAGCAAAAACGCCTTCACGATTATGGCAAAAGTCATGGCAGGCAGGCAGCAGGTTGCCGAGTCTGGGATCTGGGACCGAGAAGAGCCCGACATGCCAAACGAGGACCAGTGCCCGGTGCCTTGACTCGGGGCTTGGGCAAGGAAGGACGGCAACAGCGCTGGCAAACAATATCCGCCGGCCTCGACGTGGAAGAGACGACCAAAAGTAACGGTCAGCGTCGACTAGCCATCCGACGGCTTGCAGCTAGTTAGCTGGAACTCCTCACATAAACAACTACAACAACCTGACTTTCAAGAAGAAAATAGGTACAAGCCTATACAGATACTATTCGAAGGCAGGCATGTGTGTGCGAGAAACAGAGACAGTGAATAAAACAAGTGAGACAGTGCTCTCGACCGGCCACATTTTGTGACGCACGAGCCGGTTCCAAGATGACTGCCCGGCGCTATTCCCCTCCCGTCCCTCTACAACAACTCCTCTAAACGCGGCGTACTTCCACCTCTTCGACGACAACACAACAGGCTATTATAACAGGCTATCAACAAGCGAGCCTCCTTTATAATACATCCCATCTATTAGTAAGGTTGGCGATTTTCAACAATAATTATGGCGGCAGCCAGATTGCTTCATATCAGCTAGTAACAACATACAAAGAAATAAGAATGATATTAACAGCCTGATTACAATCTGTCAGGGACAAAGAGCATACATACCTTACAATTGAATCAACTCTTAGTGTTTGATTTTAAATAACCTGTTCCTGTTTAAGCTCTTCAGCCAGTTGCATTCGCATTCTTATAACTAATAATAGTGCTAATCTCAAAAGTTCACTCAATTATAGTGGCGCCGTATCGCTAGTTGAAATCAATATTCGACAGCCAGTTTGATGACCTAGGAGAACGCGATGTAAATCCAATAGAAATACAATATATCTGACAATAGTTCCACCAAAT
This sequence comes from Conomelus anceps, assembly GCA_948455865.1. Lineage (NCBI taxonomy): Eukaryota > Metazoa > Arthropoda > Insecta > Hemiptera > Delphacidae > Conomelus > Conomelus anceps. The sequence continues at coordinate 58,079,390 of OX418217.1, read as the reverse complement.
TCAAGTTCAGATTTCAGGGAGTAAACCTAGCGTGTTCGTTATTGATTACTTGACATAAAAATATGTCTTTCTTAGTAATGGCGAAGGTGATATTGTGTAAGGTATCCATAATGAATAATAAGACGAAATTGTCACAACCACATTTATTAAAAGTACGAGAAACTAGTTTCGGTTGTTACACCATTATCAATCTCAATCAAACTTGATTGAGATTGATAATGGTGTAACAACCGAAACTAGTTTCTCGTACTTTTAATAAATGTGGTTGTGACAATTTCGTCTTATTATTCATTATAAAAATATGTATTTCTAGAATTTTTTAGAAATGGCAATTTTTTATAACAGCTTGAATTATTTCATGTACTTATATATTTTTCCAATCCAAGTTATGAACATCACATTTCAATAAATTTAGTTAAATTTTTAACACTAGTTGATATTGTAAATTTCTTGAGATCATCAATTTGCAGTAGTAGGTACCCCTCAATCTTCAAAAAGAAGGGGTTAAACCCTAGATGAAAATGTTTTGGATCTCATCCAAATTCATACAGTAAAAACCTGTTTTATCAACTTAAGTGTACAAACCATGAACTACAAAGGATAAATAACTGATTTTTGTGCCATCGTCATGCGTACAAACTATCATCGTCACTCAATATTTCGAAAAAGAAAATTCTCCAATATAGAAATCATAATTTAACATAACTCAATTCTTGATATTGCTTGCCATTCGTTGTTAATTGAAAAAGAAAAGACCATAAATGTATTTTAATACAACATAACTCAGATTTTTAGGAGTTTAAAATACATTGGCTTAGAAGCAGATCGATATTGAAATCAAGTTTCTTAAGTAAATCCCAATTCTAAATTATACTAAAATAATATAACAACTGCTGAAGAGAACGTGGTTTGTATTCAAAAACTTACCAGTCACGAATTCGAAGAATCTAAAAAATACTTCTCACTAATAGCCAACTAAATCACTTCATCATGTCATGCACTAGAAAAAAGAATCACTAACAACGTGAAACAGACTCGCACTAATAATAATGAAATAAACACCCGGCCACAGATGCACCGTTCAGATCAGAAGGAATTGAGCCGTTGTTTCTAGAATCGGCAGAGAGAGTTTGCCTCGTCACTTGGCTGCAGGTTGACCAACACAATACAAGAAAATTGCCCACTTCACCGGTCCTTATTCTCCCAGCCTAGACACTGTAAACGACTACAAAACCACCACCAATCAATTACCGACAAAAGGCCAAAAGGTAGAGCACTGCTGGAGTGGTATACACTAAGTGCAATAATAATGATGATGATGATGATGACAAAACGTCTTCACTACCGTAAATGATTGGCACAATAAACAGTTATGTATTCAAATCATCCTTAGGCTTTAAAGAACATGAAAGCTGTTCATAAAAATTTAGTATCGTTCAGTGATTACAAAAGTATAAATGATTTTGAATCTTTGAATGTTAACAAAGGCATTGGCGGCCGCTTTAATTATTATTAATTAGATAACTACTGAAATAACTTGGTTAGTATCAGTTAATAATATCAATTTTAGTTTTTCTGAAATAGGCCAATTCGTGTATAAGGCAAAGAGGCATCACACAATACGAATTTTACACGCTATATTTCAACTAGCGGTAGCACGATAGCTATAACAAATTAATCCTTCACATTAGTTTCGATACCTCCAAAATCTCCAAGGTTTCAAATTATTGGTGATTTTACAGAAACAAGAGAAATAATAATCTCTTTTAATAATGCAGCATAATGGCCATCACTACAAATCAATAGAGGACCATTCAATTAGAGCAAGCAGATTGAAGAGCTGAGAAGTCAGTCAATGCGAAAAGTTTTGAAGCATTATTATACACTTTGTTCTCATATCAAACGCGCCATACAAATGTTAATTATAAAAAGTATTTACGTTCATAGCACAAATATTGGTACAAAGCCGATTCCAATTGAATCATATTGAAAGTGACGAACAAGTTATGTTTCAAGTTCTGTACACTTTCGCATTTAATTCACGTATTGTCCAATGCAACAACCGCAGTGATGTAATGGGTTGAGTTGTTGGCTCTGATAAGACTTTGGCTCCAGCGATCGCCGGTCCGATTCCCGATGTTTATCCTAGCATATTCTGTGTCATCATTCACCTCATAACCCACGCATAAATAAATTTAATTTGGTCAGTATAAAGGAGAAAAATAGGTCAACTATAGCTTTAAATTTTATTTGGTCAGTATAAAGGAGAAAAATAGGTCAACTATAGCTTTAGAGTAAAAATGAACATTGTTTGTTCAATGCCATGCTAATTAAAAGTCATATGAATTTAATAAGAGGAGTTAAAATTGTTCTATATAAAATTATCTACAATATATTTAATACATCGGAAATACACCATTCATATATATATATATATATATATATATATATATATAGCATATAGCCTATCTAAACCAACAACATGGAACACAATACTGGATTACTGAAACATAATACAGTAATAGGATTAATAGGACCACTGCATTACGTTCCGATGAACTAAGTTACCATTCCATCAGAAATAAACATAGATTCGGCATACATTATACTGCAATAATTACAGTGAGTGAGAAGGGTAATGAGATATACACATATTAACTCAAAAGGAAGCAATGACAAGAAGAAGAACGAGAAGCCAGCAAAGGGAGTTTAATCTAGCCAGCTTCCCTGCTAGGCTTGGTCCGGGCGCAGAAAGTGGGCGTGAGAGTGTGCGTGCGCGTGACAACTCGAATCCGACTTGTTAACGACTTTCTACTCCCTCTCTATTCACTGCTATCACTCGCTTAGTTATGTGACGAAGTGTGGCTTGTCCACTCTACACACTCAACTGCCCGCCAAAAGTAATGTTTTCAAGATAACCGCGGAGGACCAGCGCCCAATTCAAAACGAAACACCACACACACACGCAATTTCACAGAGAACAATCTGGGAAAATAAACAAAACTTATTACGTCATAATAGAGATTATTTTACAACCCACTTCATTCTAACAATAATCAACAGACATGTCTCTCTAATAATGTTAAAAAACTGTTCTTTTGACAACTGCGCTTTGTAACAAAACAATATTATTATCGTACCCCATACAAATTACAAAACAAATTAGTATTAATGTAGTATTATTATTAAGCAGTATAATGGAAAACAATCTATTAGCGAGATTAAATATCAGGGCGACCAAGGCTCGTTTATTGCTTTAGGATAGACTTAAAGATACCCGCCGTTATATGTATTGGTGGGGCAGAGCTTGCTCACTTTGGGCAGACCTGGAAAATTGGTCAAAGGCAGTGAAAAGATATGCTCATCGTATGAAACAGAGGGTTTATTTTCACAAATGACCAATACATCTACACTCATACTTATTCCAATCATTGACATTACCTGAAAAAATGGTCACGAATATCAGCTAATTATTCAACTGAATTATAACCGAAGGTGTTTTAAAATAATTGAGAACGGTAAATTATAATATAATAGGCTGGCTACAAGACGTGGATAATGTTCATCTGCAAATGTTCAAATCTGTGAAAAAACAAAACCATCAATGTGTTTAACTTTGAATCATCAAGTCTGAACTAAATCGCATCAGACCAGGTTCCATTCGACTTCCCGGTCGTCATTAGGCGCCGATTGCTATCAGACGACGGTCGCCACCCATGTCGCCTAGTTCCTGTTGTCCCATGTCGTCCCTGTTCTCGCCGAGTTATCAAGGAAACCCCTAATAAACATTACGTTTTTTTGGGTCCACCTAATAGCAAGGTGCCAATAACAGGCTTCAAGACAAAAACATGATGGGAGTCTTTGAAATGTAGGTTGGCAAAAGCTTACATTGGGCGAGGCCACATTCAATTGGGTCTAAGTGATTGTCTAATCAATATTTGCTCAATGTAAAACGACAGCTGTTTGAAGAAATGTCTAGCGTTTTTTTTTTTCAATTCTTTTTGCTTCTAAGCAATCCATAGAGCTGAAAGTAGCCTTGACCTTCGATATAAGCTACAAGATGAAATTCCGCGACATGAATTGAGCAGTATAGATTGAAATTCGATGCACAATAATGCGGCCATACGATGGCATGGATGCACAGTGGAAGATGGGGGGGGGGGGGGGGGGGTTTGAGACGGCTTCAGCTTCGAGTCCTGTCCGATTCTGCGTGATTGTCGCAGCCCAACGATCAACCAGTTTCATGTTTCACTCGCGCAAAACCGCACGGCCAACAATCCAAGCCGCAGGAACACGACACGGGCGCTCTCTACGGACGAGATGGTTGCATGTCTGAACCGTAACGAACAACGACAACTGCGGTCTCAGTCCCAGTGGTTGCCAGTTCTCTAATAAAACATTGAAACTTGAAACTCAAGTATAAGCAACTGCAACACAAAAGTCGCTTGTGCCTTACGTTTCAACACTAAAATATACACCGTAAGCGAGATAAACACATGTTGATTTGTTTCCTTACAACTTCGATAATGACTTAAAACTCACCATTTGAACATAACTATGGCTCTGTAGAGCCTTTATAGTACCTTAGGGCGGGTGTCCACGGATGACTATCGCATGTGGTATGTGGGTACTACTGACCGGGAATGCGAAGAATGCGTAACACAAATCGCGCTCACTGGTGTCCACGATGTGGTATGTGGCGGCTGCTGCTCTGCTATTATAAGATATATTATAAGATTTGTAAGATGGGGTGGCAGTATTCCTTATAAAACAACCTCTCAATAACTAATACCTCCCAAAAGCGAATTTTTTCTTAGAATAATCGACTTTGTTATACAGAGGTTCAACTGTACTTTGTCCAATCGTGATAAGTAAGTTATCGTTGAAAGTTGCATAAAATATGCTAACTTTGTTTTCTCTTGGCATCTTTTCGAAAAATAAATTTTCGTAAAATTTGGCAGTAAATAATTGAAACGGCCCACCACTTTGGAACAATTTAAGATTTTTAAGAGAATTTTGTATGAAAATTTGTTTCTTATAACAAAATTTCAACGTTGTATCTCAAACAGTTATTAAGTTATGAATTTTTTTGTAAACAATAAAAAACAGAAAACCAAGCATCGTAGATCCATGTTTATATTGTAAAAATAATTTGTCTCGACCTAAGGAACAATTTGTAATAAATGTTCCAGAGAGTTCCAGGACACCTTGTATATTTTATAATATGATTAGGCCTTTCAAATGATAACAAAAAGTAAATTTTTACTCTACTGTTTTTGTTTCATTAATTTAACTTGTGTTTACATTTCACCACAAAGGCCTACTATCATTATTTCATTTTGCTTAGAAATAAGTAATTTTACAACAATTTTTTACATAAATTTCTCCACCTTCTCTCCACTTTTTAGCGACTCATATCCCGGGACCATGATAGTGCACACATCTTCCCATGCTTGGTGTTTAGAATGTTTATTAGAATATTCCGGTGAATAAAAATTCCAAAGCGCCGGCCTACACTCAATTTCTATAATGAAACGTTCTGTGTCAAATTCAATCATATTTATAACATCAAATATAATATAAACGCACAAGCACTGAGACAGAACGCAGAAAAAATCGTCCAGATGACAAGGGAAACAGGCTGCGACTACCACAAAAGCTAGGGGACAGAGGTATGCACGGCGAGTCGGTACCACTAGCGCACCTCATAAAAAACCGACGACAAAACGCGTGGTCCGTGGACACCGATAGACGCGACTGCCATTGTTTCAAATGTACTGACCGGAGCTGCGATTCCGGACCGACAATTTCAAGAATTTTGGTCACTACGTCCTTCTGCGATTGTCGTCCGTGGACACCCGGCCTTAAGCATAACATCATAGACGAACAGATATTTAGAGCAATGGAGTGCCATCTATACATCATTACATCCATGACATCGGTAATAACAGGTGTGCTATGGGAGCCTGCATTGGTTCATTCGAGCCTTTTACCGTTTACAGGTAAATGAAATTTTACAAATATTTAATTCATTTGTGTTTGGTTTTCAGTAAATTTCCATTTACCGGCAATGATAAAGATCATATTCTGAGCCTATGAGTCTGAATATTGGATTTAGAATTATGAATGTAATTAGACCAATCAAATGCTCAATTGTAGTTTCATGCACCAGTAGACTCCCAGGATATAATAAATATGTGCAGTAATGCAAATTCAAGAGATTTCTCTCTTTTTAATATCAATATTATTTCTGTACTGTAATATTGATAAGGTTAGGTATTGCTACTAATTTGGTTCTTGTATCAAATTTATTTCTGTCAGTTTCATAAAATTCACTTCAAAGACAAGAAAAATGAAAAAAGTAGAAAATTAAAATATTTTCAAAAACTTGTATAATATATTACATATATTTTCATTTTAAACTGCTGCTACTGCTTCAATTGATCAGTGCTAATCTTACTCTTTTTAGTGTATCTAATTAGCTTATCTTTTACCATGCTCCACATGGCATTTCACTAGGCAAACTTGCTATTATGTGTCATGAATAAACCTACATAATGTAAGTTAGTGCTAATTTGTTTTTCATCCAAATTATTTTTATATTTGACCCAAAAACCTGCAAATCAATAAAAATCTCACTTAGTGATTACAAGGAGCCTGTTGTTCAAAGTTTTAAATGTCAAAAATCATTATTCAACATAAAATGTATAATTCTTCAAATATATTCTCATTACAATATATCTGTGAGTTCATAGTAAAACAAAAGCATCAGTTTCAGATTCTATAGCTCTATGATATTATCATCCATCATCGTTAGTCACACTCGTTAAAATTCATAAGCTTTAGAAATAGAATAGAAGGCCTAAGCGCCCAAAACCCAGGCTGTGGCAACAGATTATGTAGATGTGCAATGCATCAAGTGATAAGATTAAGGAACAAATTGAAAATGCTTATTATTGAATAGATAAATTGTATGAGTAAATAATTTATAAACTAGAATGAAAATTATTGCGTTGTGATGATTCATGCATTCTAAACACTCAATTCAAGTTAATTGCTAAAGATAATCATTTTGGGGTTCAGTTCAAAAGGTGATTTTTTAATATTGAATAATTAATTAATTGAGGCCTACACTTAAAAACTTAATAATTGTGATCATAAGACCTAAGTTAATACTACAATTTAGTGAAGTTTCACCTGATGAAGTTTCATCTGCGGCACAATTACCAAAATATTAATTAAATAATAAATAATTGGTGGATATGTAGACATAGAGCTCATTATTCTAGTAAAAACACAGCGCATTGATCTAGCCTCTGTATTGAAAATAGTTTTGTTAAAAATGAAACGAGATGCCGAATTCTATTATTTCTATTAAGTTTACAAGACTTAGTTTCAATGCTCTTGGAATCATCTTCAGTTGGTGGTTGAGTTAAGACTGAAACAATTAGGTGGTGGAGAACATTTGTGACAGTGGTAGCAACATATAGACTAAGCTAGAACAAAATAGTTATAAAGTTGAACTTAAAAAAATATGGACAGTTCAAAAACTATTGTAAATATTGAACAAATATTCTATAAATATAACAACTATATTTTTAGTTGTTCAATATTTTAAATAGTTTTTGGATTGTCTTCACGCCCTGGGGCCACCCCAGGGAGACTGGCACAGAGCTAGTACAGAAAGATTGATGGAATGCGTGAGTGTAATTAGTTTATAAATAAAAAAGAATTATATAAATACATGAAGATATACAAAAATTATGATGATCTAATACCACTGAATGACATTTGTGAATTAGAAAAGTCGAAATTTCACGTTCTTTATAGGTAATTCATCTTCTATGCCTGTTGATATCATAGGCTACGATACCATTAGATAATACTCGCATCATTACTGTTATTATTCCACCAAATACGATAGAATAAATACAGAATCATAAGTGTGCATTACAGCTACAAAAAATTAGTCAGAGCTATCAGAAACTGCAATATGAATCGTAACAGCAATACACTGATTCAAATCAATAGAGGACATTTAGAAGTAAACATGCTTCTCACATTAAAGCTATAAAGTTTTTAATACTTTAATTGCATGATTACAATGCGTCACAGCCATAAAATACCGATGAGCTAAATATAGTAATCATACATGAATTTATTCCTTTATTGAGAGTTGAACGTTGAAATTTCAATGTGCACAGACTAGGGAGTCCTGTACTGGACAGGGGCGAATCCAATGGAGGGATTTATCCCTCCTCCCCAAAATTCTCAACTGACACTGAAAATTGCTTCATTTGTCTTGCAAGGGGATAATAACCTTTTTATCAAAGTGATATCCCCTCCCATAAGCATTTCCTTACTTCATATCCCCCAAAAATTTCTAGATTCGCCTCTGGTACTGGAGATAAAATATTTCTACTCAAACCTAGTTACATTTGAATGCGTTAATAATATAATTTACATTATCGCAAGAGTACATCATCTTCAGTGCATGATAGAATAACTAAGTTGATCAGATAAGTTAATTTCTCGCTCATCGCTCTCAAGCTTATCCCATTTATTAGTAATCTATGATCTATTTTAAAATCAAAACGTTAGCTATCAAATAACTCAAGTTAACAGGAATTGCGAATTTATCTAATTCAGCACAAAATATGCTACATCAACTGCCATTCCAGTATTTGAGAACAGAAAAATTGAAATAATGATTATGTCATCATGATATTGACTTGGACTGCCTGTTTAGCAACTTTTATTGTCTTTATAAAAATCATTGTAGCAGTAATTAAACCGGTAAGTCGAGGGAATGTAGCAATGAGGATCCAAGACCTGATATTTAGTAATGACCATGAGAATTGACAATTAATCTTATTATGATTAAAAAATTAAAAATAGGCTACCAATAATTCTGCAATCCAATAAACCGTTGTTTTCTCCAACCATTTGTTAAAAAACATGGAAAAATTGGAATGCCAAATAATTGCGCGGTAACATAAAAAACGTTACTAAGAGCTAACAATCCAACATCCTGTCTTATCACTTATCAGTTGCAGAATCTAACCTTAACCCTTAATTCAACTCCAGCAGCATACTCATCCCATTCATTGAGCTTCTACCTATATTCAAAATACCTAATTATTCATGATATAATTAACTATGATAAAACAGAAGCGTATATCAAGTTCAACGGTATGCGATTTGACTCACAGAATCCCTACCATTAAATACAAATTTAAAGCCTCAATTCAAACCGCGAACTGTTTATTAATCGCCTACTGGGAGCACACTTTGCGACGAATCAAGGTGGCCAACTAGATACGGAAACTTAACACTGGTTGTCATTGACTTAGACCAGATTTTGCTTCTATTTCAATAGACAAGCCTTTCTAGCATTAACCGAACATTGAATACAAGAATGCCAATCAATACTAATTGACAACTTCCGAGAGAATAGGAAGAACAAATCAAAACAAATAATGGCTACACCGATAGAAAGTTCCTATCAACCTAAGCAAGGCGTAGCCATTGAATTGTTAATCATTCTAGTTAAGCTAGTAACAGTCTTCAGATATTAATAGCTCGTTTCTAAAATTGAATAAAAGGATATAACCTTAATTAATTGAGTGGCAACTGGCATGAAAGATTTTAGTATCGATCCAATATTATCTTACCTTGTAACTTGGCAGAAACAAAGAGCCACGCTGCCTCGTTGGTTTCAATAGCCGACTCAAACTAACGCACTTATAGCCTCCACAGTAAAATTGTATAAATGACGGATTTTCGAAATAAAGAAATTTATTTCATTAGAGTACTTGTCAAAACTACTGAATAATCTTAAACTAGTATAATCACAATCCAAAACACTATTTCATTTACTTAAGAAAAGATAGTTGATGTTCGACCCCCACTAGAAGATGGTGTTTGGTGTCAGTTCTCGCTGTATCTCGTCAAACGACCACAGTTACGAGATCTCGCGAGATTCTAACCCATACCAAATGAACAGTGACAAAATATTTATTACAAGTTTTAAATAGTACTGGTTCATAAAACACAATATATTTATTCTTCATAATCCATTCTAAATATTATTTATTGTGAATGATAATCAAACATAAAAATATTTATTCAGTCACAGTGTGGAATATATACAATGAACTTTTCTCATGTTAAAGATTATTGAAAATCACGAAACATATCAACAATCCTTCAATTTTTTCAATTCTCGGCCATTCTACTCTATTAAAACTCAAAAATATTTGAAATTATTATTTTTTATATTTTCTCATTGTGTAAGGCGGTAATTTATTGACCACTTGACAAAACAGATGGTGGTACCCTACAGTCATGTTGTAGCCTGCAACCAGCACTGTATTGTATTTTGTGGTTATACTTTGCCTTTCGGTTTTGTATTTTAATGTCATACAATATCAGTTAATAAATCACAAAATTGAAATCGCCTACGATGTCAGCTTCTGTTTGAAAACTTGCCCCTAATCATGTAACTGGGGACTCACCGATTCATATTTTGTCTTGAATTCAGCAATTTTTCATAGTGAATGTTGTTCACAATTTTTATTTACTTCAGCTAAATATTTTAATTAATAAATCGAATCAGATCAAAATGACGGCAGAAAGTGTTGTTAGCAGTTTGAAATATGTGCTAGAGCGAATAGCTTTGGCATCTTCAAAAAGATCTCTTGTAAGGCATTTTTCTTTATTTTTATTTTCATACTGTTAGCTTTTAGTTTCTGATTTGTGTAAATAATTATTTATCATTTACTCATCTTGAATGGCTCAGAGATTTTTGAAGAGATACCATTGCAATTTAGTAAAGACAAATTGAATAAGGTAAACATACCAATTATCAGTCCCCACTAAATACCGACCCGTACATTTTTAACCTAAAAAGTAAGCGTCTGCTTCAGGGTTTCAACAGCTTGTTTACGCCAGATGATTCATTGGTTTATTGTATTTGAAATAACATACCAAGTTTAAAAATGATGAGAAATTACGGATTTTTAATGTTTTTGTAAATAATAGTTTATTGACACAAGAGTTCACATTTACAAACATAAAGTCTTGTCAAATGAAGTACAGAATTATCAAATCAATGCCATTTTTATAAAATTAATTAAACGTTATCTTCAGTTCAACCATGACAGGCATCTGTATGTATTATTCTTTTTGTTTTATAATATACTACCTCCATTGTAATATTTATACAAAGTGTTTCAGAAGGAATCTGTCATGCAGCATTATCTGGTTTCTCTCATCAAAATTTTCATATAAACATAGGTCAGGAAACACTTCGTTACAGGAATACTTGAATACAGATGGTTGCGAAGTTGTCAGCTATCTCTATCAATCTACTTATTCAAAAGTCTCTAGGGCCTTTATTTAGGCGTTAAATTGGACAATTTTATGCAGAAGAAGCTGAAAAATCGAATAAAGAATAACTGCTACAATTATTTAGGTTCTAGAAAGTCTGTAATTAAATTTGAAAACACACCAAAAGCTCGTTAAATTGGAGTTTACTGGTCGAAACATTGATTTTGCACAGTTGTTTTCAACTTGCTATTGTTTCTGTATTGTTCTAACATTTTATTTTCAGAATTGAATTTTCTACTAGAAAAAATATTGGTTTACTGACAATTAACAAACTTCAAACTTGAAAAATTCAATTTTACAGTTATTTTTTAGTGTTTTGTAGAATATCTTAATAATTACGGTACTTACAGACTTGTAACCAGTTTTATACAATTTTTCAACATCTTTTACAAAAAACCTACCCAAAATTCCCAAACTCTCAAAATTCATTATTGGATTTTTTCAGTTTTTGCTATTATCTCGATTGAGATGGAATTTTCGAGAAAAGATGTTCTCTACAATTATGAAGACGCTAAAATTTCCTACAAAATAAGTGGTTATATTTGATTCTCCAATAAGTGGCTTCGAAGCTAGAACAAGTCAAGAAAACAAATTTTGGGTCAATCGACTCCCACTTTCACAGCCTACAACTAGGTAAAAATATGCTTTACTGACAAAATTCTAATATCTATGAGTGATAGTAGGCTATAACAAATTTTCCACAAAATAAATACTTCAAAGGATTCTCATTCAGCTAGTAAGTACCATGACAGAGGAAGCTAGTTGAACACCTGAACTGGTTACAAACAATAGAACCTAGAACAATTGAACCTTATTTAGTCTTAACTTATATTTTCTTAGGAAAAATGAATAAGGTTCGACTGGAAATGCATTTATCAACATTTGATGAATGTAATGCATTTATTAAATTTTTTAATTTGATAACCTGAGCCTGTCTATGGCAGAGCTTGGTTGTAACAGTTAGAATTTAACTTTTGTCAATTTCAAAAAAATGACCCAAAATCGTTTTATTTGACTCGTTCTACCTACGGAACCACTGGTTGGAGAATCAAATATGGCAATTCTTTTTGTAGAATTTTATCGTCTTCATAAAATTGTAGTGAACATCTTTTCTCGAAAAATCCATCTCGATTGAAATAATAGCTAAAAACTAAAAAATTATATTTTTTTATTTTAGTGGTGGAGTAACTTGAAAAAATTGAAATTAGTTTTCAGAATCCAAAAATACTCATAAAACCCTTGATAAATTTACTTTTATCATTTTGTTCTAGAAAAAACTACCTTTAAACGACAAATACCGATTTTAATTAATTATCCTATTATTAGTCATTATTTTTTTTAACAATGATCCCATTTTCATATTCTAATAAGTGTTCAACAAAACTACAAAGTATCTGTGAAAAGATTTTAAAAACTTTCAAAAATGAACTTTTTGAGAAAATCAAAAAATAAATATATTTTTTTGTTATTTTTTTAAATAACAGCACATATTGTCTTTACAGTTCAAATATCTGTAAAGGGCCAGAATATGCTGCAAAGTGTTACCATTTGCAGTCCTCTTCTAGCTTGATTACATCAGCTGCTAGGGCAGTTTAAGAAATTTCCAATTTCTGTCAATTTTTTAAAATTCTAAATAAATGGGCTTTTTATTGGTGGGGAAACCCTTACAGGTAGTTCCTCTTCATCGTTTGAGCCAAGTTAGGCAGAACATAGACCTATTATTTTAGGTAGGTTCCGAACCATCGAGGGAGTGATAATAATGCTTATCAAATAACTTCAAGTCATTGATGGCTGTAAATTCTGAATGGCCATAACTCATAATCAAATTGGAATAAAAATCGAATATTTTATATTTTTGTTAGTCTTATCACTAGTTTACCGAATTTAATCAAAATTTGAGATCGCGAACTAAGAAGGGTGTGTTGATTTGACATGGAATGACCCCTTAGTTTTTTTTTTTTTCATTGAAATCAGGTAGAACTTTTACTCAAATTTTCAAGAAAGTTTACAATAAAAATCATGCCGTCACTGGTCTCGATCAATGTGCAGAAGACTCAAATGATTATCAAATTATTTAGGAATACAGAGTAGCATATATTTTCTGTAGCTCCCAGTTAGTGTACATGATTGACTATCACTCCCTACGTTCCATCTTTATAGCTAGTTTTAATACCTACCATGTCTATCACTAATTGATCTTGAAGTCCCTTCTCATGAGTGGTTTCAAAAAATGCCAGATTGAACTCTCTATACTACACACTTGTATAGAAAGTTGTATGCAACAAACTACAATTTTAAGAATTTTTCAAGTTCATTTTTTCAGGATTTCCAAAATGTTTCACCCAGATTAGTTGCTGTAAGTAAAACGAAACCAAAGGATTTGGTAATTGCTGCTTATAACATTGGTCAGCGACATTTTGGAGAGAATTACATCCAAGAATTAGTTGATAAAAGCAATGATGTAGAGGTATGTGATATTTTATCATATCTTGGTTTCGTCTTAATCTCATTTGAACCATATAATAAATAGTAGCACAGTGACATTTAATACCTAAGTTAACAGTACCGTTAACAGTATAAGGCTACGTTCATATTGGACGCACGCTTGCACGACTAAACTGGTGGCGCACGCGTGTGCAAGCATGCATGTTTATGATTGTGTTCATACGAAGCCTACGGAAATACGGAAGTCCCGTAGGCCATGGTTCATACTGGAAGCAAGCTCGTGCAACTAAATGAGGTCATACAAACGTGGCATAGCCAATAATCAGAGTATTCAGAGGACGAGGATATAGTTTTAGAGAATGGTGCTCTGAAGTTTTTATTATTGGATGCAGAAGTAGGCTAGTTCGGAAGGAGTGGATAAATTTAATGAATATTTTTTGGACTGGTGACATATGGGTTGGCCGCATTGCCAACTATATTGTTACGATTTATGAGGAATGAAAATATACACATACTACTGTACGCTCTGTGTATTCTACCTACAATAACTATGCATTACAATCGTCACAAGTCCAAGTCAATAGAACACTTAGTTATAATAATATCTCAGTCCAATATTTTCTTATCTTAATCTAGAATATAACGAAGATAATATTCACGTCTCTAAACATAAACTATGAAATAGAATTAGCCAAGGTAGGTACAAGAATAAAAGCCATTAAGCGTATTTACAAATTTTTTGCCAGCTCAGGAACTTCTGAAACTTATATAGTGGGTTATCCAATTAAAAAACTTTGAGCCTATGCTTAAATCATGGTGGAATGATACATGGGTGTGCTCGTACGCATGGGGGCGGGGCCATTGCCCAGGCAGTGACGTCAGTCTGGAAGCAAATCGCCAGACGCTCGGATTCGTATCCTCATTTACCGTGATATGATGGGATGTTTCAACTTAAACTAATTTAGGAATTTTAAAAACTAACAGCTCTATCATTCCATGAAATGAGTCTGAGTAAACGAATGACTCGCTTTGCTCGTGTCCCAACTTAGATCTCACTCGTGGCTTTTAAAAGCAGACAATACAATAATTGCATGAACTACAATTTCCAATTTACTGTCAACATTTGCAAATAAAGTATTAACTCATCTCAATTGCAAAATCTGTGCGCGAATTTTCAAGACTCAAGTCAAAAAATAATAAATTATTTAACTGGCTAATAATAATAATAATAATAATATTAATAGACTAATAAAAATACAATTATAATAATATAATAGACAAATATAAATAATATTATTAATAATAATAAGAATAATGATAATAAATATGATGATGATGATAATAACCTAATAAGCTAATAATAATAATAATATAATAGACTAAATTTAATAATCATAATAATAATACATATAATAATAATAGACAAATAATAAAAATAATATAATAGACTTATAAGCTTATAATGATAATAATAATAACAATAATAATAATAATAATAATAATAATAATAACAATAATAATAATAGACGAATAATAATAATAATATAATAGACATATAAGCCGATAATAATGATAATAATAATAATAATAATAGTTATGATAATAATAATAATGATGATGATGATGATGATAATAATACTCATAATAATAATACTAATAATACTGTAACAATAATAATAATAATAATAATAATGCCTGATGATAAAAATTGTTTCAAATTGTCATTATTATTACCCATTGATGGGTTGAAACCAGTAGCAATTACCGATTTTTGGATACCATATGCAGGAAATTTCGCCTTTATTCATACAATAATCATTACATTTATCGATTTCGTAAATATCAATCAGTTTAATAAACATCAGCTATAAATAAAATCAGTTTAATAGACATTTCTCCATACTGGGGTGTTGTGACTGGCGCGCGGTGCATCCTGAGTGACGTCATGCGCTAACGTAGCCAGTTTTCGTTCTCCGCATGAGCACACCCTTGTATCGTTCCACCATGTGCTTAAATATTTGATTACTTAGATTCCTGAAACTATGAGGAATTGAATTATATAGCTGTATACTGACGAATATGAATGTTTTTTTGTGTGTTGGCATAGATGTAACGGTGATTGGTGAGCTTTTTTCTGTTTCTAGTATTATAGTCATGTACTATAATCATGTTCAGTAAGCATTTTCAAATTGTTCTTTACATAAATCAGGCTCTGAAACACAAATATTGAAGGCAGTGTCAAAATTTTCAGCCGCTTGAAGCTATCTCTACAGTGAGCTCTTTGTGGAAGCCCACACATCAATCTTACAGCCCTTTTCTGGATTTTGAACAACCTAGTACTATATGCTCTAGCATCCCAGAGGACAGTTCCATACGAGAGATGCGACTGAATGTGGGCAAAGTAAACGACTCTCAAAACATCTATACTAACACAGTTCCTGAGTTTTCTGATTACAAATATTCCCTTACTCAGTTTACCTGCAGTGACCTCTCTATGTTTGGACCAATTCATACAACTGCCCAGAGTAAATCCCAAAAACCTTGCCTCTCTCTCTCTCCTCTTCCATGGTCACCACTCTCCTATTACAGGTAACTATCAAGTCCTGTTGGACCTTGTTGGAGTTGACACACAACAAATTTGAATTGCACCCGTTCTCAACCAGCTCAGCCATATATTGCGATGCCATATACAAGGAATCTTCTGAGGGGGTGCTCAGAAGTACCTTTTAGCTGGAGGACTTACGATTGTTGGTAGATCATTTATATATATATTATAAGACCCAGAATAGATCCCTGAGGAACACCGTGAGATACAGGCAAGTACTGACAAAGTAAAAACATAACAAATTGGCACAGTTGAATGGATTTTACATGCTTCTACTTTGGTTCCTCTATACATTGAGGTTATCTCAATTTCCTATTTCACGGTATGTTTTTATGAATGTCATATTATGAATTTCACTACCGTATGAATGAAATCTGTACGTCTAAATATATTTACAACTTCAAGAACTACATCTTCATTATATTCAAGACACAATAATTAATATTTGAGTTTGGACTTTGTTATCAGTTACAGCATCAGTATGTAACTTAGTGGCCTATGTATTCAGTGTTTGTTGTTCATGATGTCTGAAATCGACCAGCTACAGTCTTCTATACATACCTTACTGGAAATTGTCACAATACAAAGCGAATTAACTCAAAAATTTCTGTCAGATACCCGTTGTAAAGGCGTGACTGGGATTTCCTTTGACAAGTTTGATGAAACATTGGAATATTTTGATACATACACCAACCGGCTTGCAGGTGCAAAATGATAAAAAAGTGCAATGTTTTGTGTCACTAATAGGACTGAAGCTCTTTAGTCTTTTGAAGAATCTATTACACCCGAATACAATATCATCAAGGAGTTTTGATGACTTGCAACTACTTCTGAAAAAAGGCGTCCCTGATTACCTTGAATCTCCATAATTTTGAAATCCATAATTTATGAATGAACCTGGAAAAGTTTAATGAATTTTCTTACTGTAGAATAGAATGGTTCTGATTAGGAAGCAACATATAATTTAAAAAACATCCATACATTACATAAATTTTGTTCAACAATTGATTCTAAATTCTGAATTGTATCTAAAATAAGTCTATTTGACGCCAGCAAGCGCACATTATGCCATCATAAGTTTGTATTAAAATTAAAGTTTTATCTAAATCAATTGCTATTGCTAGACATAATCGAACACTTTAATGTCATAATCTGGTAGATTGGTGTCCTTTCTCAAGAATAAAATGATGCATGACGAATCTCAGTTCATATTACATTATTATTTATTATCTATAATGAACGTTTCACGTTTTTATTTCACAGATTCTGGAGAAATGTGAGGAAATCCAATGGCATTTTATCGGCCATCTCCAAAGTAATAAAGTGAGTAAACTGGTATCTGTTAAGAACCTTTTCGTGATTGAAACGATCGATTCTGAAAAGTTGGCCACGTCAATTAACAATGCCTGGAATAAAAAACATGCAGAGCGATCACTCAGGTGTATGATCCAAGTAAATACAAGTGGGGAAGAGGGTAATTATTATTTTGTGATTGCTACGCTTTTAATGATCTAGTACGAATTAATTTCATTAATTCATTAAAAAATTGTTTATACTTTTTAAGCAAATTGACTGTTGGGGCTATGTGCTCCAGGGTCATTAGTATTGGTACATTTCAGGTTTTCACACTTTTTCAAGTAGAGAAATAGAGTTTTTAGCCTGGCAGAATTGAATTTGACTAGGCGACTGGGTTCAGATAATAATAGCTATTTGTGTAACTAAATTTCAAAATGGGGATTTTCTGCACTGAGAGAAACAGTTTTTTTCATGGGCCGAAGGCGAGCGAAAAAAGTTTCTTGAGTGCAGAAACAATACTTTGTGCTCGAATTACACATTAAATTTTTCCTAAAGTAATATATAAAGTAATTTAAACAGGACATACATAACCTGACAATTCCTCATATAGCCTATCTTCAAATCAAATCGATTTCAACAACACCTACAGCTGACTATTTTGCAGTTGAAGCAGAGTAGCCAATCTATTTTTGAATGCAGAATAGGGAACATGCGTATTACATGCTCACTTTTTTGTGTTGTTAGATTGCAAATTTGGAGTGCAGAAAAGTTCTTTCCCGCATGTGTGGCGAATCATCTGCTACTGCTGGTTGACACACATGTGATTAACAACTTTAGTTTGTTTATAGTTACTACCAATATATTCATTCAATTTGTGTAATCAATTCAGTAAAGTCATGTTGTTTACCAATCTTATTTTCCGTGTTTTCTATCATTGGAAATATTAGTATCATAGGAAATATTAAATTTCCTATATTGGTGACCCTGATGTGATATAAAAGCAAACATTTTTACAGATAATTCACGTAAGTAATTGAGTACTATGGAAGAACAAATTGCTGAGCTGTGGGAGCAGAATGCACAGTTGCAGCTCTAGATAGCTAACTTTCATCAAGCAAATCAACCCGACCAGCATCCACCACAACAACAGCTTATTCAAAACCATGAGGTGCATCGGGTTTCAGTAAAATTACCACCATTTTGGTTGGACAAACCTCGTTTGTGGTTTCTTCAAGCTGAGTCTCAGTTCACCCTGTCCAACATTGTAAATGAGATAACCAAATTCCATCATGTGGTGTCTCAATTGGGTCAACGCACTGCAGCCGAAATTGAGGACATTATCACAAACCCTCCTCCGCTCAATCCATACACGTTCTTACGTGACAAAATTATTGAGCATTTATCCACATCTGAGGGGCAACGCGTCCGACAGCTCATCAATGCGGAGGAACTCGGCGACCGCAAACCATCACAGTTTCTTCGTCATCTCCGCTCTCTTGCAAATGCGACCGGCATACAAGACAATTTTTTGCGTCAATTATGGCTTCCTCGTCTCCCGCCGAATGTTCAAACTATTCTCGCATCGCAACCGGTGTTGGCGCTTGATAAACTAGCAGAACTAGCTGACAAGATCATTGAGATTACACCATGCACACCTACTTTTTCAGTTAATGCAGCGTTTCATGGAAAAAGTACAGAGAGTGAGTTACTAAAAGCAATTTCTGACTTACAAAAGCAAGTTGCCGAACTGTCGGTTTCTCACTCACGTCAATATCGTTTTTGTTCACGCAGCTCCAGCCATAACTCTACAAATAGAGACAAATCCAATACACATGAAAAGGCTAACCAGAAGGAGGGCCTATGCTGGTACCATGATAATCATCAAGAAAAAGCTAAGAAATGTGTCAAACCGTGCAGCTGGTCGGGAAACAACCAAAGCAATCAGTAAAGATGGCATCTGGTTGCCCCTCATCTAACAGCCGTCTTATTGTCACTGATAAAAATTCTAAAATTAATTTTCTAGTTGATACTGGCTCTGACTTATGCTGTTTTCCTCGACATCAATTACAAAAGTGTTCTCCTGTAAATTACGAATTGAGTGCCGCAAATGGAAGCAAAATCAAAACTTATGGATTCCTAACCCAGAGTCTTGACTTAGGACTCCAACGCAATTTTTTATGGAGATTTGTGGTAGCTGACATTGACATACCAATTATTGGTTTGGATTTTCTTTCTCATTACCACCTTGTACCAGATTGTCGCACAAAACATATCATTGATGCCTCCACCGGACTTAAAGATCCAGGTTTACCTCAATGCCTGTCACAGAGCAGCATCAAAACTATCCAGGATTTCTCTTGCTTTCTTTTCAAAAAAATTATCTTTGAAAGAAAGTGGCTGGCCAGTGTACTATCATGAGCTACTTGCTGTTTATGCAGCGGTGCAGCATTTTCGCCACCTCTTAGAAGGACATCCTTTCACTATCTACACAGACCACAAGCCTTTAGTCTATGCTTTTCAACAGAACCGTGAAAAACTTCCACCAATTCAACTCAACCAATTATCATTCATCTCGGAGTTTTCAACGGATATACAATATGTCAAAGGTACCCAAAACGTTGTGGCTGATACACTTTCACGTATTGAAGCTGTTAATGCAACCCTGATTATGAGTTATTGGTCAAATCTTAAGAAATTTATGAAAAACTTCAGAAGACGATGCCAGAGAATTCTTCTCTTTCATTGGAACATGTGCCCATTCCTGGATCACCACTTACTGTGTTCTGTGATGTATCTACAGGGAAACCTCAACCGTTTATTACACAACCTTTTAGAAGACAAGTCTTTGACAGCCTCCACAACCTGAGTCATCCCGGACCTAAGGCTTCACTCAAGTTAGTCAGCAACCGATTTGTTTGGCCAAACATGAACAAGAACTGTCGAGATTGGGCTCATGCTTGTTACGGTTGTCAACGATCAAAGATTACTCAACATGTCCATGCTCCTTGTGGAAATTTTTTGACACCAACAAAAAGATTTTCTCATATTCACATCGATCTGATTGGTCCACTACCTCCAGCATGATCTTTCAAATATTGCTTAACAGTCACAGATCGCTTTACTCGATGGCCGGAAGTTTACCCACTATCTGACATAACTGCAGAGACAGTTTGTCATGCTCTTTTGGATTGCTGGATATCTTGTTTTGGTTTCCCAGAAACTGTGACTACAGATCGCAGTACACAGTTCACTTCCCACCTCTTCAGCACATTTGCCAAGCTGTTTGGGATTCAACTCAGAGGTACAACAAGTTGGCATCCTGCATCAAACGGCATGATCGAGTGATTCCATCAGCACCTAAAGGCCACAATTATGGCTCACGCTAAGGTTGATTGGGTTGAAGCCTTGCCTCTAGTACTTCTTGATATTCGATCTGTTTTCAAGGAAGATATCAAGGCTACTACATCCGAGTTAGTCTATGGGGAGACTCTTTGTTTGCTCTTTGAGCTGTTTTTGGTAAAGGATATTCTTGAATCACTTTTACATGGTCCTCAGGTGCTCGAATACTGGCAGCAGATATGGTATATCCAATAAAAGTGATCTCAGAGACCCCAAAGATGCATTTTAGTGGGTTGATGACTAGGCCATACTTTGCAAGATGTTTCAAAACACTTCGAAGGTGATCTTCATGTTCCTCTTTAGAGTGTGAGTAGATGAGAATGTCATCCATATAAACAAAGCAGAAATCCAATCCATGCAAAACTTTATCCATAAATCGTTGGAAGGTTTGTCCAGCATTCCGCAGACCAAATGTCATAAAAGGAAATTCAAAGAGGCCAAACGGAGTGATAATTGCGGTTTTACCGATATCCTCGTCAGCGACTGGTATCTGCTGATAAGCCTTGACCAAATCAATTTTTGAAAATATTGTGCATCCATCGATAAAATAAGTAGCATCTTGTATATGGCGTACTGGATAATGATCAGGAATTGTTCGAGCATTCAACTTGCGAAAATCGCCACAGGGATGCCAAGAAGAGTCACTTTTTGGTGCTAAGTGTAACGGAGATGACCAAGAACTCTCTGAAGGTCGAGTTGTTTCAGCTTTTAACATGTCATCAAATTCCTTGTGAGCAATTTTCAACTTTTCGGGGCATAACCGGCGAACTTTACTTGAAACTGGAGGTCCAGGAGTTGTTTGAATGTGATGGACAGTCTCATGTTTTATATCTCGTGGTAAACAAGGCGGACGAGTTACCCCTGGGAACTCAGAAAGGAGAGGAGAATATTATTACAAAGAATGAATAATTCTACAACATCTGTGCAAGTAATAAACAAAAATTTGAATTAAAATAAAAAAGAACACAAAAATGAAAAAAAAAATAATTTAAAAAAATCAATAAAGCTAAAGTACAATGTAGCTTATTTAAATGAAATTAACAGTTTTAAAAATTAAATAAAATATGCTCTTGCAATGAATTTGGAGAATAATTGTAACATAATATAATAATTAGGAATACATAAATTCCATGCATCTAACAAATGGTTATATAATTTTAACTTGAATGAATGGATGGAGATGAAATGACTTGGAGTGGCAGTAAGTTCCATAGGTGTGAGGCAGTCACTAGAAAGGATTTGTTGAACATTTCAGTTCTATGAAGGGGGATCTGCAATGTAAAACAGCGAGACCAAGTGGATCTTGAATGGACATTGGCCAAAAGAGTAAAGCTATCTCGCAAGTAAGCTGGATTAGAATTCTTGAAAGTAGTTCTTTACATACTGAAAACTAATTGTAAAATACCTCTTTACTGCTCTGTGAGCGGTAAAGTAATTTACACTCGCCAGCTGTTTTCTTTATGCTTCTGTTTTGATTTTGATGTCTTCTCATTGGTGGACCACAGAATCTGTGACATTCTCATAACCTCAAAAATGGCACACACTAACCAAATCCGTGCACGGTCTGTGATGTTACCAACTACAAGCTTTTTTTTTGTTGGAATCCAAAAATTCAGTTGTAGGAAAAATATTGTATGTAATATGCACATGAAGCTTTACTTTACTTCTTTAGTCCTCACCAGCAGTCCCAAGGCTGCAGGAGTTGTCATTGTTAGGAATCATCTCCTATGTGTGTAGGTGTGCTCATCTATATATTCCTTGATGTTGTAGTATGGCCTGTCCAATAGGTAGTTTTTCAGGCTGCATGCAAAGATCCTCATGTCAGCAATTGATTTCAACTTCTCAGGCAGCAGGTTAAACAGAAAAGATCCTGAGTATGCTGGGGAGTTGCTATATTTCTCCAGTCTATGAATAGGCAGGTTCAGCTTGTATTGATTTCACAGGTTGTATTTGTGAAGGCTGCATCTCAGTGTGGGGTTGGTTCTCCTGACTTGTATTACTGATTCCAATATGTAGAGAGATACAACTGTAAGAATCTTGCTACTCTGAAACAGACCTCTGCAGTATTCTATCCTGTCCACTCTCAAGATAGTCCTTATAACTCTTTTTTGTATTCTCAGTATTTTATCTATGCTTGTGTGGGATGCTGAGCCCCAGGCTGTAATTCCATAGCAAAGGTGTGACACAAACAGTGAGTGATAAGCAATGAAGGCAGTGCTCTTGTCTGAGATGTTGCATATCCTGCAGATTACATATGCAGCAGATTATAATTTCCTACTGAGGGTCTGTGTGATGTTGCCAGGTCAGGCGGTCATCCATCATTATGCCTAGGAATTTTGCACTGCTTGTTGTGGTTATGTCACCAGTCTTTTGCTCCACTGAACTGCTTCCTGATGGTGCAAAGTCAAGATGAATAGTTTTCTTTTTGTTTATTGATAGGCTCAGTCTATTGCATATTGTAGTTGCTTCCTCTATTGCTGCCTCAACAATACTAGTTTTTTGCATGTTTTTTCCTGATGGAATTAGTATTGTTGTATCATCTGCAAATAGGATGCATCTTTTCATGTTTTGTAGCTCCTTTGGAAAATCTTTTATATAAACCAGGAAAAGTAGGGGGCCCAGTATGGAGCCCTGGGGTACACCTCTGGTCACTGTGCTGGGTGAAGATTTGTAAGTTGTAGTGAAGCTATTGTGTTGGTGGTTGATTTCTACATATTGCCGCCTGTCTGAGAGATAGTCTTTGATTCACTCCAGTGCTTTGCCCTCAATTTTCAGTTTTTTCAGTTTAGTTATCAGGATATCCCAGTCAATAGTGTCAAATGCCTTCTGGAGATATATGAAGAGTGCGGTGGCTCTTTTTTGTTTTTCTCATATGCTGTTTATATCATTGCATAGTTCTGCAATAGCTGTTGCCATGCTATGACCTTTTCTAAAACCATGCTGTCTCACAGTGAGTAGTTTGTTACTTTCCAGGTGTGTTATCAGTTGGCCATAAACTGCCTGCTCAATAATTTTGGATGTTGTTGGCAAATTTGCAATTGGTCTGAAGTTTTTACATCTGTCTTATCTCCACCTTTGAATTTGGGATAGATCTTTGCAATCTTTTAGGGACCTTAGCTTGCTCCATAGATGAGTTCAGGATATCCAGGAGTGGTGTTGCTAGTTCTTCACTGCAGTACTTGAGTATTTTGCCTGTTACATCATCATGACCTGCCAAGTTGTTGGATTTTAGCTTTGCAAGAAGCTTGTTCAAGCCTACTTTGGTAATTTTTTAAATTTGCTAAGTGTTGGCTCATCTATTTGGTCTTTTACAGTTTGAGGCATTTTTTGAGGTGCAACAGTGGTCTGCTGGATGAAATAATTGTTCAAGATGTTACTGATAAGACTTGGATCAGTTATCCTCCCTTTGTCTGTTATCAGGTTTAGATTTTCCTTCCCTTCTGCACTCTGGGAATTTCTTTCATCATTTATTATTCTCATTTATTATATGTCTGGGTTTTGTTTTCATATTTTTCCACTTTATTTTTTAAATGCATCCTTTTTTTGTTCATCACCTCCAAGTCATATAACCTTTTCAGTTCATTGTATTGTTCCTTGTCCATTGTAGAGCCCATAAGCATGTATTTGTCATGAGCAGCTGAGAGTCGCTTTTTCAGAATAGTGGTGTCTTTGTCCCAAAAAAACACTTTTTTAGAAAAGTTATTATATTTTTGTTCTACCTGTGAGGATGTGGTTATTTGTTTCCAGTTTACTTGGGATAGTTTTGATTTCAAGCTTTTCAAGTTGCACACTGAGTAGTTTCTGGCAGTGGCATATCTGTACATCACAGTTTTTGTATTTGTATTGCAATATATTTTACAAACCAATGCATGATAGTCTGACATTTGGTTTGGATATGCCACACATTTAATAAGTTCCTTTTGTAAATTGTGATAGCAGCCATCTATGCTTGTGGTTGATGTCTGTGTAATCCTTGTAGCTGGTATATTGTATATGCTGCACCCATGCTGTATGAGCATATTCCTCAGTTCCTTGAAGCTTTTATTTCCAGTATTTAATAAATTTATGTTTGTGTCTCCAAGTATTACTAGTCTGTGGTGTTTTGCAGTATATTTCTGAATAGCACACCCAAGCTTTGCTAGATATTCATTTTCTGTTCCAGGGTCGGGTGATTGGTATGTACCTATTATAATCAGGTTGTAAGACTTTAGTTTAACATTTTGACTGCAACTGTTCCGAATACCTCTTATGCGAGCTGGTATGTCACTTTCAGTGGTATGACTTCAGCTATTGATGCTGTGTTATCCCATTTGTATATTGATATTCCTCCCCACATGTAGTTTGTTTGATAGAAATGTGTTACATATGAGTATACCCAGGAGGATTTGTGAGTAGTAGTTCTTCTTGTCTTAGGCCATGTTCAGACAGAATCACTATATCTGGTGAATGGGGGTCTAACTCAATTGAAAGTATCTATTTTACCTTGAAGGCCTCTTTGAGTGTTTAAATGATATATGGTGAATAGGTTTGTTTTTCTGTGTTTCTGATAGATGTTTGTTCCGAGATTGTTGTTTGAGTTTGAACTGGGGAGTTGTTTTTCAGGTGGTTGCTAGGTAGAGTGTTGGTGGCTTCTCACCTCTTCATCCAAATCTTCTTCCAAGAAACTCACATGCTTATTTTGATTTGTTGTAGTCCTGATGATGCTGAGCTTCTTTATTGCTCTCACAAAATTACTGCACTCCGCTATGCATCGCGCAGAAAATGTTTTGGCTTGAGCGATAAAGTCATGCTTCATGCTCTTAATACATAAATAACTATTCGTGCACTGGAATTTACTTTCCCGCACTGGTGCAGGAATAGACTATTTTGCATGCTAAAGTTAGTGCAAAAATAGGCACTTTTTTGGGTCACTGTAGGAAAACCAATAAGTTTCACTCAAATCGATCTGACAATCATGTAAAGCAGTATAGGATATCTAGCCTTTAGAACCTCCTGGACCTAATACATTTAGGATAAAACACAATAATAGGAAGAAGAAAGCACCCGTGCAAAATCAGCTTTGATTCAATAAAACTTGACTTTAAAACTTTGGGAGCGTTCTTGACTATTGCATACATTCACAATTCATTTAAAAAAATGAATTCACAAGTTTTGAAATTAGAATTTCGTGGTTCATTGGCAATTAATTTAGTTTATCCACTATATGCCTACAATAAAAAACTTCTTTTCATGATCTTTTGTGAATTTTTGTAAAAAATATCCCACTAATTCAAAGATTAGGTAACCTCGATTCACGTTCAGACTGGCATTTTTCGTTCACTTCATTACGCACAAGCCTCAAAATGATGTGAGCATAATAATATATTATTATGAAACGCAAGGAAAAAAGAAAATATTTCTGTACTGCCGTTGTGTCAATAGTACTTCCATTTAAATTGATAACAGGCCGCACTTTATGTTTACTCCCCCTGTTCTTCCCCTTGTCATGTAGTCATCTAGAATGTACCAGTCAAAAGTGTAAATAGATTGATCTAGAAAGTTATGGAATTCTCGAGTGTTTCCTGGAATGTTACAATAACGTTTAAAAGCTTTTTAAACAGCAGTTCGGTGTGATACGAACGTTTAATGTGTTAAAGTGATAAACGCAGTATATTGTAACAGTGTATTATTCAGACTTTCTTTAAAGTGTTTATACACTGTACACATAAGTAGTGCTGTTTCTATGAATGGTGATTAAGCATATCAAATACAGTGACAAACTGTGCTTTGTAAGTGTTCTATTTCTTTATTAAGTGTTTAACTAATTTTATGCATACTTATTTTTACAACATCGAATAGTTTATTGGATAGCTATTTATTAAATTATTGATCAGCCTAATAACAGTTAGTAATTCGTTTTTGTACAGTGATATAGCAAATTCATTATCAGGTGAACATTATCGATGTAATTGTTTCTTACTTATCTTTCTTGTGTGGCATAACTGGTTAGTGCGTGTTGTAAGTAATTTGCGTAAATAAAGTGCGAGTGTTAATTTCAAGTGTTGCCGGCATTATTTTAGCGATAGAACCCATAACAATGTGTTAGTAGATCTTGTAGCACATTTCAGCTAATTTTACATTTATTCAATTGAATTCACACCACTTATATGAAGGCCTTACAGATTTCTGAATGAATGATGGGAATAGCTTTAATCTTTCGCCCTGTTTATTACTGCAGCAAAGCGTTTCCGGACCTTTATTCATGTAATTTTTTTATCTTCATGGGAAGATGCTTATGCAGTAATCCACAGATCTTGCAGAATCATCTTGAACTGTTGAATCACTCTGTATAAAAAAGACACATGATGGACACATTTTGTTTCCACATAGCTAATATCCTTTAAAAATTCAAGTAACGAACTTTATCGGGAAACAATCTTGTAAAAAGAGGTCTGCAAAATCCTAATTTTACCCCCCTCCCAACCAAAATTTCACTTGTTGGGCTGGGTAAGCCCTCACCCCAAACTAGAAGTCTGGGTGCGCCCATGAATGTAAGAAATATTGAAAAAAATTGTTTCAACCTCAAACTAATAGGCTTGATGACCATTGGAGAGTTTGGGTATGATTATTCCAAGGGGCCTAATCCTGACTTTGTGGTGAATCTTTTTCCTGGAATTAATGCCAATCTAATGGGAGCTACTGGAACTATTTATTGAATAATTATAGTACAGTGCAGACTTTGTTCCAAAGTCTCTCAAGTACATCATGGATGCTGGTCTTTCATCTGATATTCACTGCAATTGCAGTGATATGAGCCCAATAACAAATATAATTTTCAATTACTAGGAAAAGTGGGGGGTTGATTATTGCATAATATTCTGACTTTAGTCTTTATTTAATTGATTTATGTGATTAATAAGACGAAAACATCGATTTGTAATGATCAGTAAAGTTATTATGAGTTATAAGTGAATAATAAATAATTATTGTCATTTATCCTAATTTCAAAATCTTTTTGGTGAATTAAAGTTCCTTCGTAGCGTTTCGATTTGTTACATTTTTCTAGATCTCATGATTACTCTTCCATTCTCTAGGAAAAAACGGCGTTAAACCCGATGAAGTAACATACCTTGCAACTCATATTATTAAAAACTGTTCCAACCTCAAACTAATAGGCTTGATGACCATTGGAGAGTTTGGATATGATTATTCTAAGGGGCCTAATCCTGACTTTGTGGTGAGTCTTTTTCCTGGAATTAATTCCAATCTAATGGGATTACTAGAATATATTTTCATTCTTGGAATTTGGTATCCATGACGAGCTGGGCATTAATACATTTTTAAAACTATACTGTGCACAACAGTGCATTCAAAATTCGATTAATTTTGAATAATTATGGTGCCTACTCACTGAGCATATGTCCATTAATTTCGGACCGCGTGGCACCATCATTGGTGAAACGATGAGTTTAGAGTTTAATAATCTTTAGTACTTTGAAATTCATCTTGGCTCAATAGTACTATATTGGAATTTATCTCATTCCGTATTGATCATAGACAGATTATTTTTATTTTATAGTTTTTTTTTTGTGTTAGGAATACATTGAAAATAACTTTATAATATTGTTAAAAGGAAAATCATTAATAATTTAAAAACCTCAAATTCCCCAGTCATCTTATGGACTACATGCATTCTTATTTGCAACACTTAAATTTTGATTCCCAACTTATTTGTTAAAACTAAATTCGGCTTTCAAGCGTTAATACTTGAAACCTATATTTTATACTGAGAAATAACTACAATAATTTCTCAATCTGGGCTGATGGCCAAGCAACTGAATGAATAATACATTTTACATGTTTATATTATGCATGCTCGATGTTCTATTGATTGATCCATCTGATCAATCCATTCATTAGATCATTTGAACAAGGTGATTTTCCAGATAATTTGAAAGAGGGGAATATCTTGCCAATTTTCAAAAGTGGTGATAGAGTAAGAGTGGAAAACTATAGGTCCATTTGTATTTTAAATAATATTATGAAAGAGTAGGTTACTTTTGCAACTTCAAGAAATTAACTTCATCTTTGATGAACAGCATGACTTCCAGAGCGGGGAATCAACAAACACAGCCATAGCTTCTCTAGTTAAAAAACTAATTCGGGTGTTGAAGCTATTGCAGTTTTTTTGGATTTATCAAAGGCATTGATTGTGTTATTCATAGAACTTTATTGGAAATACTGCAAAATGTGGACGTAAATGGGGTTGAACTGAAATGGTTTGAATCATACCTTATTGGCGGAAAACAATGTGTATAACTTAATACTACAGTACTTCGGAATATCATGGTAAATAATAGATCTGATAATGGGAAGACCATGCTTGTGTGCCTCAGGGTTCAATACTAGATCTATTGCTTTTTGTGTTATGTGTCAACCAAATACCTAAGGAATTAATTAGTGGCAAAGCCCTCTTATTTTCAGACGATACACCACTCATTTTCAGCAATTCCGTTCTAGATAATTTAGAAATAGATGCCATTATAGGTAGAAGTGCAGTACATTGTCCACTTTTTAAATCAATTTATTGAATCGCTCAATGTTAAAAGGACAGATGTACACTTGACCAAATTGTTGGGAAATGAGGAAAAACTGATTTATGAAAATAATATTCATGTTATCTTCTAAATGATAAGCCCAGTTGACAAAATCACTGGAAGCCAATAAAAATACATGAAATGAACCATTTTGAACCAGTGGGAGCTTGTACAGAAATAAATTAATCATTTGGACCTACGCCCTTTTAACATTAGTTGTTGAAACTCTATGTAGAAAATGAATAAAAAGTCTGTTTTCAGTCATAAATCCTCATCCATTCCTCAAAGTTACATTACACACATGAAGAGAGATACAAACCAAAATCATAATGAACTTGATTATAATACACGAAGCCGAATAGATTATCACTTGGTGAGTCACAATAGTAGTTTATTCGAACAAAATCCTAGTTTTATACTGATAGGAAATTCTACAACAAGCTACCGCAGTTTCTGAAGAGTCTTAAAAATATTAAAGTACTAGCTGGCCCAACGCGCGTTAATGCGTTCTCATAAAAATTCTCCTTGATTTTATTATTCGCCACCTCCCGCTGAGGTTACATTTCAAATTAGGAATGAAGTTAGTCCTAGGGCTCTTCCAGCTGATCATAGAGGCTTCGTTGTTTTCTTAATCACCACCTCTGAATGAAGAAACATTTCAAATTTAAACCACCTACGACTATGAGGGTAGAAGCTAGGTTTTTTATTTTATTATTCGCCACCTCCCGCTGAGGCTGCATTTCAAATTTTTAGCTGCATTGGTTAACAGATGTCATCAACCTGACATAATTACATTTCATCATACCCAGTCGTAAGCTTCCTACATATTGCAAGGTTCCGACTGCTCGGTAGCGTACATGCAAAGTGAAAAGTTTTTTGCTGTTCAAAGACAGCGTAAATAACACCGATAAGGGGCCTGCCATATGATTAAAAACTGTTGACTTCTATCAGCTGTTCCTTTAAGTTGTTTGGCCGGCAAGTTCAGTAGGTTAGGTAAATAAAATGGATTAATCTCTATATATAAAAATGAATGTCTGTCTGTATGTATGTATGTGTGTTCCCTATAGACTCCAAAACTACTTGACAGATCGGCATGAAACTTTGGGAATATGTTGTGTGAATATTGGGGATGGTTTCTGACCATAAATTTCAATAGGGGAGCTAATAATTATTATTAATTAAACCATTTTATAGACCTAACCTACTGAACTTGCCAGCCAAACAGCTTAAAGGAACAGCTGATATAAGTCAATAGTTTTTAATCATATGGCAGGCCCCTTAGTGGCTTTTTTTAAGCTGTCTATGAACAGCAAAAGATTTTGCACTTTGCATGTAGGCTACCGTGCAGTTGGAGCCTTGCAATATGTAGGAAACATACGAATGGGTATGATGAAATGTAATTATGCCAGGTTGATGACATCTGTTAACCAATGCAGCTAGAAATTTGAAATGCAGCCTCAGCGGGAGGTGGCGAATAATAAAATAAAAAACCTATCTTCTACCCTTATAGTCATAGGAGGTTTAAATTTGAAATGTTTCTTCATTCAGAGGTGGTGATTAAGAAAACAACGAAGACTCTATGATCAGCTGGAAGAGCCCTAGGACTAACTTCTTTCCTAATTTTAAATGTAACCTCAGCGGGAGGTGGCGAATAATAAAATCAAGGAGAATTTTTATGAGAATGCAGCAACGCGCGTTGGGCCAGCTAGTTAATAATAATTATTAGCTCCCCTATTAAAATTTATGGTCAGAAACCATCCCCAATATTCACACAACATATTCCCAAAGTTTCATGCCGATCTGTCAAGTAGTTTTGAAGTCTATAGGGAACATACATACAGACAGACATTCATTTTTATATATATAGATTAAAAAAAAATTGAAAACATTTTTAGTTGGTAAAGCTTTGTATAGTGTACAAGAGTTTCTTTCAGATCAAAATTGAGCCACACCGAAACTAATTTAACTTGTAATTGTGATAACTAGTGAATAAGATTGGTAATATATTGTACAGTATAATTATTGTTGATCTGACGACTTGACTTGTCTTATACTCCAGAACCGGAGCCTTCAAGAGTTAGGTACCCATTACAGATTTCCAAGACCAAATATTACGAGGCAATTCTTTGTACAGTATAATTATTGTTGATCTGACGACTTGACTTGTCTTATACTCCAGAACCGGAGCCTTCAAGAGTTAGGTACCCATTACAGATTTCCAAGACCAAATATTACGAGGCAATTCTGTCATTTGGAAGTTATTTAATTACTTTGATGTTTTTTTTTTTTAATGTCAAGAACATTAATTTTATTAGATATTTAGAAAGGGTTTCTCCTTTAAAATTTTCTAATCTTTATTTTCAGTCTTTGGTTGAGTGCCGAGAAAAGCTTTGTAACTCTCTGGATGTGCCAAGAGACAGCCTAGAACTATCTATGGGAATGTCGGATGATTTTGAATATGCAGTGAGTTATTGCAGTACTATGATTAAAATAAAAAATTGAGTCAATGAAATTTTTTATCTGTGATGTTGTTTATGACGAAATACTTGATGAATAATCTAATATAATGAAACAAATTTTAAAACAAAAAAGAAACCGACTTCAGTGAAATGATACTCAAACATTAAATACTCACGTACTAAAAAGTTTAATACTTTACTAAAGTTGTAAACTTTTATTTCACATAAAAAATTTAAAACAAGGGAGAGCTCCTGGGGATGATGGGGTTTCCTCTAAACTATTGAAAATTGTTGCTTTTGCTGTAATTCCTATTCTATGTGATATATTTAACTGCAGTCTTGCAACTGGCAAATTTCCAAGTAAAATGAAACTGGCCAAGGTGATACCAATTTTCAAAAGTGGATCAAAATCTAAGTTGAACAACTACAGGCCAATCTCTTTGGTATCAGTTTTTTCTAAGCTTTTGGTAAAAGTAGTTAAAAAAAGAATCTTACATTTTTTAAATTCATTCAACTTCTTCTATCATCGCCAATTTGGTTTTCGTGAGGGGCTAAGCACAGAAATGACACTTGAATGTTTTATGTCTTCGGTTTACCACAGTCTTAATGCCAGGGTTACTTCTTTTGTGTCAGGTCTGTTTTTGGACATCAGAAAAGCCTTTGATACAGTGAACCACTCGATGCAGCTTAAGAAGTTGTATGAGGCAGGTATTAGGGGTGTAGCTCATGAGTGGTTTTGTTCATATCTGAGTGATCGATCACAGTATGTTGCTATTGGAGATACTGAAAGTCAGGTCTTGGGTGTGGACTGTGGGGTTCCACAGGGTTCAGTCCTGGGCCCTGTACTATTTCTTATATTTATAAATGATCTTTTTTCTGGCAAATTCAATGGTATGCCCGTTTCTTTTGCGGACGATACTGCTTTTTCTTATTGTTGTAAAGCTAAGGAAAATTTGAATATTATGATGCAAGATGATCTTGATAAACTGTTTATTTGGTTCAACCACAATAGTCTTTCTCTTAATATATCCAAAACTAAATATTTTTTATTCACTTTGTCCACTTGGCATATGCATCATCCTTTAAAATTTCATAACACCTCATGTAGTCATGATACTTGTGTTTGTGAAGTTGTAATGCAAACCCAGTCTATTAAATATTTAGGTGTAGTAGTGGATGAGAAACTCACTTGGTCTCACCATATTTACAATGTAAAAAATTATCTCCTCAACATTTTAAGAAAGTTTTATTTCCTTAATAAAGTAGTTCCTCAGACAGTTCTAAGGCAGTTATATTATGCCCTGGTTGATTCCAAGTTGCATTATGGTATAGTTTGTTGGGGCTCTACCTATAAAGCCCATCTTAATCCTATAATTACATCACAAAAGTCAATTGTCCGGGTCATGAAGGGAGTTAGAAGGTATGAACATAGTTTTCCAATTTTTCAGCATTACAATTTCTTGCCATTTCATTATATTTATATATTCAAAGTTTTATTGTCGTTTTACAGGATGTCTGGTAATTGCAACAGACAGATGTTTGAGAGTGATTTAATATATAGTACGAGGAGACTCACTAACAATATGTTGAGGCTCCCAAAGTCTTATAATACTTTTTTTCAAAAAACTTTTGTGTTTTTGAGCCCCAAATTTTTTAATCATTTGCCTGTTGCAATTAGAAGACAAAACAATTTACATTCTTTTCAAAAACAAATTTTTAAATGGCTCTTTAGTTTTACACCTGAATCAATTGAGAGTATATTTGCTATAATAAGTTGATAGTCATTCTATAAGTATTTTTGTCACATGGTATGTGTATGTGTATCCTACATAGAATTGCAATAGTGTGAAAGGTGTGTGATTGTGTGTGTGAATGTAGCATTAGAAAACCTTTTTTTTTCAACTGTGCTCCTGCTTGCAAACGAATTATATTCTAATTCAGCAAGCAGTATTTTTATTTTTTCCCAAATATTTTGTGAGTTTTGCTTTTTAGTAGGCTAGGGATATGTTGGTGCATCTATCTTATTGAATTTGATGAATTATACTTAATTTGATGATATTTTTGTTAAGTTAAGAGTGATGTATCTATATTATTTCTTTTGGCTAAATTGTTAATGTATTTTGGATAAAATAAAAATTATTTGAATTGAATCTCCTCCAGCCAGGTCAAGGCTCTTTCATCAGCCAGGTGAACTCCCTGGAGTCCCCCTTCATAAGCAAACACCGGGCAGTCATCCACCAAGTGCTGCATGGTCTGAACATCCCCACAGTGGCAGTGTGGGTCAGAAGCAATGCCTCATCTGGTCTGTGCTTGAGCGCTTCTACCTGCAGATGTGAGGAACCAATTTAACCTGCACCACAGTTTTCTCCTCAAGCTCATGCCTGGCACTGGCAAAGATGGATCTTTAACTAAAGACTTGTTCTCTACAGTTGCCTGGTCCCATTTCTGCTGCCACATAAGTCTGACATTTTGTCTCTCAACTTCAGCCAGCCTGAGATAATGCCTCGATTTCAATATCTTAGGGAGTGGGTTGAGCATATCTTTCATAAGAGGGAGCTCTTGTCTGGAAGATAAGTGACTTATCAGCTGGTTGGTTTTCTCTTTTCTTTGCAACTCTGGTGGCATAATATTTCAGAGTGCAGGCAACCATTCAGTTTCAGTAGGTCTAATGGTTCCACTTATCTTTCTCATTGTTTCATTCAGGGTAGTATCTATTTTATTTATATGAGCACTGCATTCCCATACTGAACAGCAGTATTCTGCTGCACTATATATACCAGTGCCAGGCTAGATGTTTGAAGAGCCCTTACACTGCATCCCCAGGAGGTACCAGCCAGTTTACTTATACAGTAAAACCTGTCTAAGGCTGACCCCTTGTAAGACGGAAACCTGCTGAAACATAATGTTTCATACAGTCCCTAGGAATTTTGTATATAGTTACGTATAAAAAGACCTTTCTAAGCCAGAACCTTTCTAATGCAGAAACGGAATGCTTAAAAAGTCCCTTGCATTAATTAAAACTGTGTAAAACGGAAATTTGATAAAGATTTACAGAACCTGTTTAATTGCTTTTGCAATGCACTGTATTCCGGATTATTTTCTGTATAAAGTAAATATAGAGTTCAATATTTGTTTTTAAAACAGCAGGATGTTTTTTATCATATGAAGTACACTATGATACATTATTTCTTTTTTCCGGATGTCTTATTAGAAGGTTATTGCAAAATAAATAAGACACAGTGTCCCACTCGATTTTATATGCTTCTCTATCCCGCATACGTACGTATTGATGGCTAATTGTTTCCAAGAATCGGAGCGTTCATTTTAAGGGGAAGTCTGTACACACGGTGTTTTGACACCATAGCATCCATCACATTAGGCATAACATCCCTGGCGTTTTAATTTTGGATTGGAACTGTTTCTGCATCAGTTTAAGCAAGTCTTTCATATGGTACATTCTTTCCAATTCATTCAGAGTTCTGTCATTTAAAGTAATGCATGATTGTTTCATCAGTGTTTAATGTTTTTTTATTTAAAAAAATTGTGTTTAATCGCTGTAATTGTTAGTTGGTAGTGCTCTTTAATTTTGAAATGGCAAACCTAAAAACAAAAACGTTGTCTTTTAATATGTGGATGAAAATGAAATAGGTTAGTGAAGGAAATTTTTTTAATAAAAACTTAAACACTTAAAAGTGTTAAGTTTTTATTATATTAGCGGAAAGAAGATGAATCTTCAACGTCACAGTAGGTTTTATTTATAATTAATTTTACAGCTATTTCATGAGACAAAATTAAATTACAGTAATTTTTTTACCTGTCACATGCTTTTAATATGATCACCCTGTCTAACCCGGAAACCTGCCAAAACGGAATTTTTTTTCAGTCCAGTGGAGTTCCGCCTTACACAGGTTTTACTGTAATATTATTTCTATTCTTCAACTTATTCAACTTAGACTCCACTATCGGGTAGCAAACATTCAAAAGGCATACCAATGTCCTAATGTTAAGTCGGGCCTCAGCTAATACTCAACGGTTCTGTCACATAAATTTGTCAAACTCTTTAATAGACTAAACAGACGCCACCGGTATCACTTACCGGTACTGGTAAATGAGAAGGCTCCCATGAACTCAACCAATGTTTAGACTATAATGTTAAGACTTTTTCAGTAAGTGTATGAACGTTAACATATTCATTGTTCATTAAGTATTTCGTCATGGAAAACATCACAGATTAACATAAGCCTCTGCTCAATTTTCAACTGTTCACAATAGAAATATTGGTAGAAAAAAGTCAACAAAGGTACTCAAAATATATTAGTGATACCAAATATTATTTGAGATATTATAGGCTGAATTGACTTTAAATTTTATTCTAATTAGTATTTCAACAAAATCTTGCTCTTCTACAATCTGAAATCGATGGATCTGGGTTGAGAACTTTGACTTTCTTGCTAGTCATATCCTCCCACTATACTGCAATATACGGTATTTCAAACTCAATAATCCAAGTTATTGAAATTGTACTATTATTTTGTAATCTAGACTGTACCAATCAATAGAAACCACCAGTGGCAAGCGGTCAGATGAAGCAACTGAAGCATTGCTTCACTACTCTAGTCATTAAGTAAAATAAATAAATATTTTTTATTTATAAATTAAATTACCAGTGTACAGTAACCGAAACTAGTCAAGATTTAACTATACTATATCTCTGAGCACTAATGTTCAAGAATTCAGAAGCCTCAGTACATTACATAGATACACGGACATCGTTCAACTGAAATGGTTTGAATCATATCTTATTGGGAGAAAACAATGTGTAGGACTAACTACAGTAGTTGGTAATAGTATAGTAAAGAATAAATCTAATAAATTAGAGGTGCAAGCTGGAGTGCCTCAGGGGTCTATACTAGGTCCATTGCTTTTTTTGTTATATGTCAACCGTTTACCTAAAGAATTAATTAGTGGTAGAGCCCTCTTATTTGCTGATGATACATCACTCATTTTCAGCAATTCCATTCTAGATAATTTAGAAATAAGTGCCCATATAGGTGTGCAGTCCATTGTCCAATTTTTAAATCAGTTGAAATTAACTATAAATAGTAAAAAATGCCAATACCTTCAATTCAAAAACAAACATAATTTAAATGAAGATAGGGCTATAAACGTGTTTGTAAACGATAATCAATTAGAACAGGAAGAAAAAATTGCATTTATAGGAGTTATGTTGGATAGACGATTGACCTGGACTCCATACATTGAGAAAATATGTAGTAAAATTTCATCTGGGGTATTTGTCCTGCGACAGCTCGCTAGATTAAATGACAAAAAGTTACTTTTTTACAGCTTACCATGGGCTCTTACTGTCACATATTAGGTATACTATCTTAGTATGGGGTAACCCCCAGTGGGTGGGGGTAGTAGAATTGCACCCACAGTATCCCTGCTTGTCGTAAGAGGCGACTAAAAGGGCAACTGTCCGTTGACCTCATTATCCTAGAAACCTATCCTTTATCCTGCTCTTCATCCTAGCCCCTCCCTCCACCCTTTCCTCTATCTAACGGTGCCTGCAGGACACCGGGCGACCTCCTGCAGTATGTAGCCTTGCCCGGGCATGCGGGGCTCTGTCCGGGTTGACTCCACTTCCCTAGCTGCTCGTGGGAACCACATGAATTTCCAAATACGAACCAGAACCAAACCTCAAGGTAACTCCAGAAGGTTCCTCGATTTGAATCAATAGTCAAGGACAATGCCCAGGGTCCTTCAGATCAATTTACATCACAGTAAAGCATCCTCGGCTGCTTTCTGCCAGTTCTTCCTCAGAGAGGGATTTGACCTAGCAAAAGGCTGCTAGCAGACACAAGCTCCTACTTCACCAACTGGCTAGTGAGGCTGGGTAGAGGTCAGGTCAAGCAGTTGATTGCTCTGATAACTGGACATGGCCACTTCAGGAAACATCTCCACACAATTGGACTCAGAAATGAAAGTCAGATGTGTAGGCTTTGCAATCAGTCTGAAGAGACTGCCAAGCACATCATACTGGATTGCGAGAGACTCGGGGCAAGGAGAAGGGCTCTGTTTGGCTGCAAACAACCAGGTGATGAATGGGACGTTAGCATAGGGAAAAAACTCCTGGATCTTGTAAAGGGCACAGGTATTGGTTTGCCCAACTAACGTACTAGGGACACACAATAAGCTTCGGTTGACGTGTGAGGATCTTTGAATCTTTGAATCCGTCCCTTCATAACATAATAATAATAGTATGGGGTAATTCATCAAAACAAAATCTTGATAGGGTGTTTAATATCCAAAAGAAAGCGGTTAGGTGTATAGAAAGAGTAAATAGATTAGATTCATGTAGGCCGTTGTTCAAGAGACTTGGTCTCCTAACTGTACCCTGCTTATATGTGTATGAAGCTACTTTATATGTAAAAACGAATGATATTAACCAAAATCTTGATGTACATGATTATAATACAAGACGCCGAGGAGATTATCACTTGGTGAGTCACAATAGTAGCTTATTCGAACAAAAACCTAGTTATATTGGTAGGAAATTCTACAACAAGCTACCGCAGTTTTTGAAGAGTCTTCAATTATTTAATTTCAATTTAATTTCAATTTATTTCAATTTATTTCAACAAGATTACATCATGTGGATGCGACAGGCAAAGCCCAAAACCGCACTCCACAAAAACATATACAATAGTTTGAACTAATTAAACGTTTTACAAAAAAATCAAGAATATAGATATTGTCGGGTTTTTTATAGTGAATCATTTCAGATTTACTGATATAGAAATATATACACCACTAAAATATAATTAAATATAAAAACATTACAAATTCAGAAATATATAAATCTAATAAAATAGAATACCGTTCAGTTGGATTTGAAAAAATCAAAGGAAAAAAAGAAAGAAAATAAATGATAGGAGGAAGAGAGTTCTACAATAGATAAAAATGAATAAAAATGTCAAAAAGAACAAAGATCATTATATCTAATCTAATATTTCAACAATATAGAGCATGATTTTACAAACGCCTCTAAAGAGGGACTGAAAATATCAACATCACGTGACACAGAGTTGAAAAGTCTCATGGATCGATTGATAGGTGAATTGAAATCTGATAATGTTCTTGATCTTTGAATAAAAAAGGAAAAATATCTTCCACGTTGGATAGCTGGTACATAGAAATTCAATCTCTCCAAATAAAAAGGATGCCGCACATGACCATTGACCACCTTATATAAATGTATGATGGCTTGAACGGCACGCCTAGATTTCAATGTTGGGATCCCGAACATGCTTCTGAGTTGAGAAGTTGGAAAAGCAAAATGAGGATAGAAGCCAAATTTTTTGAAATATAAATAACGGAGAAACTTGTTTTGAACCTTCTCCAAAGAATCAGAATATTCAGCATGATACGGATCCCAAACAATCGAAGCATATTCCAGTCTACTTCTCACCAAGGATTTGTAGAGATATATAATAGAATCCAAGTCCCTGAAACCCTTACAAGTCCTAATAACAAAACCCAAGAGCCGATTAGATTCATTTAAAATATGCTCAATATGGGAAGTAAATTTGAAGTCATTTTGAAAATAGACTCCTAGATCTTTACAGGACATTTTAACAGGAAGAGCTGAGTTATTGAGCATATAAGAAAAGTTGAAAGGGAAACGTTGTCTTGAATATATCATCATGCTTGATTTATTAACATTAACCTTTAAGCCATTTGTAGAGCTCCATTCAGTAATACTATCAAGATCTTTCTGCAATAAATGACAGTCATCTAAATCACTAATATTTTTATATACCTTAACATCATCGGCAAATAGAAGGCACTTTGAGTTTTTTATTACATCTGGCAAATCATTAACCATGACCAGAAATAAAAGTGGACCCAATGAAGTACCCTGAGGAACACCAGATATGTTTATGTAGAGATCAGAATCTGAACCATCGTAGGAAACAAAATGCCTTCTATTCCTTAAATAAGTTGAGAAAAAATTTACTGTTGACTCTGATATATTATATGCTTGCAATTTGTAAAGGAGAACATCATGGTTTACAAGATCAAAAGCCTTCCGAAAATCGATATAAATAACATCAACCCTCCCAGAAGACTCCAGACCCTGCACAACATCATCAGAGAATTCAATGAGATTTGTGGTAGTTGATTTACCTGGCAAAAATCCATGTTGCTGCAAATTAAAATAGTTCTTCAGGTGTTCGTAAACACACTCGAAAATTACATTCTCAAAAACCTTTGAAAAAACATTAGACAAACATATTGGTCGAAAATTCGAAATGTCCTGCCTATTGCCAGATTTAAATATTGGTGAGACCCTAGTCTTGAAAATATAGAAATATTTAAAAAACAATTGAAGAAATATTTAGTTGATAAAGCTTTTTATAGTGTACAAGAGTTCCTTTCACATCAAAATTAAGCCTCACCTCAACTAATTGAAGTAATTATGGTATCTAGTGTATAATATTGTTGATCTGACTTGTCTTATACTCCTTAACTGGAGTCTCCAAGACATAATCTACAAAAAAAAAAAAAAACATAATCTGCTATGTGCATTAGCCTTGCCGCCTATAGCTGAGGCATATGATTCAACGAGAAAGGAATCGTAGCTGAAATTGCTTCAGCTGGGTAGTGCGCATGCAGCTATTCTAGGTAGTAGCCCCTAGGAGGGGATCCATCTGAAAATAGACACTAAACGATTCGCACTTCGGTTGGTTCTTGAATGTCAAGTCATTTTTATGACAGTTTCTGATCATGGCCGAATTTTAAACTTTCAAGTAATGTTTCTGATTGCCAACTCAACAGCTCCAATTCTAATAATTTATACTGATTCATCACGCTTATTTATTTCGTCATTACACTATCAAGATTCTCACTACTTTTATCGTTTTATAGAATAACTAGCTGACACTACGCGCGTTGCTGCGTTCTCATAAAAATTCTCCTTTATTTTATTATTCACCACCCACTGAGGTTACATTTCAAATTAGAAAAGAAGTTAGACCTAGGGCTCTTCCAGCTGATCATAGAGGCTTCGTTGTTTTCGTAATCACCACCTCTGGATGAAGAAACATTTCAAATTTAAACCTCCTACGACTATAAGGGTAGAAGCTAGGTTTTTTATTTTATTTTTCGCCACCTCCCGCTGAGGCTGCATTTCAAATTTCTAGCTTCATTGGTTAACAGATGTCATCAACCCGGCATAATTACATTTCATCATACCCAGTCATATGTTTCCTACGTACTGCAAGGGTCCGACTGCCTGGTAGCCTACATGCAAAGTCTTTTGCTGTTCAAAGACAGCGTAAATAACGCCGCTAAGGGGCCTGCCATATGATTAAAAACTGTTGACTTCTATCAGCTGTTCCTTTGAGCTGTTTGGCCGGCAAGTTCAGTAGGTTAGTTCTATAAAATGGATTAATTAATAATAATTATTAGCTCCGCCCCTAATAAAATTTATGGTCAGAAACCATCCCCAATATCCACCCAACATATTCATAAAGTTTCATGCCGATCTGTCAAGTAGAAGCCTATAGGGAACATACATGCATACATACATACATACATACAGACAGACATTCATTTATATATATATATTTTTTTTTGGAATGCTACTCAAATGAATTCGCCTTTTCCATTGGTAGGGCCCTTTTTTCACCGCTATTTGATTTTTTTCAGCAGAAGCGTTTTCTCTATTAGTAGTCAGTAAGCCATAAAGATATTTCTTTCACAACAAACGATGTTCTGGATGAGCTTTCTTCAAAACCACACAGATTGAACTCTGTTCTGCAGGTTTTATAGGACAGTTGGTATCTTCTGTTATTTAATTAAAATAAGCAGTAATAGTGAAAGACATTGTTTCTTATTATTTAAAGCTACTTTTATTAAGCTTCAACGTTACCCAATCTGTTGATTTTTTGACTTGCACAAACTTTCTGATTTTGAGCCTCAAATCTCGTCTTTATCATCGAAAATCCTAAAAATTGTTGGATTTAAGCATTTCTAAACATGAGTAGAATCTCTAAAAGACGATTTTAGGGGCATTATTAATCAACATTTTTATGGGAGTGAACCCCCAGACCCCACCGGAAGGAACCCAAAACACCGTCAACCCTTCCACCATTTCAAAATCCTGGTTATGCTGCTGGGACTTCCGCTTCACTGTTAACCGCACCGCTCGCCACTGGAAACCACCATTATTTGTTTCTTTCTCTTGTTGGGTTACCATCCTAATTCGGTAAAACATATATTAAGAATACATGACAGTACTAAGCTCTAATTTTCGAAAGAACTTGGTTTATGAAAATCCAGTCCTCTTGATTGAAAATCGTTCTAAGGCCCATGTTATACGGGCAGCTTTGACGCGACAGATAAAACGCTGACGCTGATCATAAAAAACGGAGCTGTTATACGAGCAGAAAAAACGCCGCGTCGTCGACGCAAACGCTCGATGGTGGAGCT
The DNA here is from genome assembly GCA_948455865.1 of Conomelus anceps. Lineage (NCBI taxonomy): Eukaryota > Metazoa > Arthropoda > Insecta > Hemiptera > Delphacidae > Conomelus > Conomelus anceps. The sequence continues at coordinate 58,036,722 of OX418217.1, read as the reverse complement.
GTTATACAAGCAGAAAAGACGCTGCGACCGGTACCAAGGGTGCCCAAAGGTCACAACAATATAATTATGCTGTCAACGTGAACCTGCGAACTCACGTGAATACGCCAGAGGAATGTGTGGTGAGCAGTGTTGTCTCCATAATTACTGCAAACTTCAAATAAATCACTTTTACTAGAGGTGGCAACACTGGTGGTTTTGCTGAGGTACCAGATCTGCCGCATCAAAGCTGCCCGTATAATAGCCACAGCGTCATTTCTGCCGCGTTTTTGCTGCCCGTTTTACCGGTCTGAACGCGTTCTCGACGCTGACGCTGACTTTACAGGGTCCGACGCGACAGACATAACGCTCGTATAACTTGCACACAGGGAAGTCCATTGCCCGGTAGGCTTGGCGTGTACACGACGTAAAATTTGTCGCGTCAAAGCTGCTCGTATAACATGGGCCTAAGAGGAAAGAGGTAATTAATTAAACAGGAAGTAGAATCTGATTATTCTTGGTCTAATTGAGCTTAGCAAAGTTATGTAAAAAGTGAGACCATATAATACATAATTGAATATCAATGTGAGACCATATTAATCTGAATTCAATCAACAGAGATTATTTTATTTTTGAAGATTTTCATTGCCTGGGGTACGGTATGTATTGCAGCTATTGAAATGAAACACGTTTGACGTGTAACTTGACCTTGACATTATTATATTGAACAGAAACAAATGAAAAAATTAATGATGTTCATACAGGTATGAAAGTAGAAATTATGTGAGATTTGTACCCTGAAATCATATAACCATCATCTTGAGCCACATGTTATTCCATATACGTTATTATTTTTATGTTTTACTAAGAATCGATACATGTGATTTCATTATTTATTAACCACATTAATTACTTTTTCAGATTGAAATGGGTAGCACCAATGTCCGAGTTGGCAGTTCGATATTTGGCATCAGACAGAAAAAAGACAAATAACGACTCTCATTCGAAAATGTATAAATGTTATTTCTCATGGTCGGATTGACGAGACACTCATTGCAATAGAACAGACGCTGAAATCTAGACTCTCATTGCAAGAATAGATTGAACATCTATTCTAAACCCTCTATGGCTCCGTTTAGACAGGCAATAAATAAATGACTTTAATTCAGAGATTCTAGATCTAGATATTAAGAGGATTTTTATGTAATAATGCTGCATATTGTGATGTCTGGTGAATCAATCAGACATATCATGTCATAAGTTTCGTAAAAAAGAGTAATTTCGATTTTCAATTGTCTCAAGAGAACATAGATTTGTTTATTTATTTTTGTTGTACCGTACAAGCTTACGAATAAAATTGCTGTATAAAAATTTCTGTTGACATTATATTGATTGACCAGCTATTAGGCCTGTTACCAACTCCTGAATTCATTCGCATATGCCTAATAGCTAATGGTAAGCATTCTTAGCGACGTAAAACGCTTTGTGCGGACGCAATTACCTCTTGAAAGCACCCACTGCCATGGGGCCGGCGTAATGGTTCACTAGGGGAATCGTACCTTTAGTTGCATTAACGACTAAAGTTGGGGTCATACGAATTTAGGCAACAGGCTATAATTGAGGTGTTGTCAATTGACTACAAGAGAAAATTCCATAAACTTTATTCTAATCGCATTTCAACAGAATGTTGATGCACTTCTACCATCTGAAATCTGATCCAATCTACCATCTGATTGGGGTAGCGAACTCCGTCTTCTAAAGCCATCTTCTCTTACATACTACACTGCATTTCAATGACAAAAATTCTACATTTTCCCGTCAATAATCCAAGTTCTTGAAGTCTTGCTAATTTGTGTGATGTTCTTAGTTATTAAAAATTAGAATAAAATAACACAAACTACTTGTATTATAGAGCTTGTGGTTGAAAATTTAATTCTATACTTTAAAGGAGGCAACGTTGTTGAGGAACAATACGTTTTTGGGAGGTTCCTCAAGCATATTTAGAAATAATAAAAATATACCTTTTGAGACATCTTTTGGTCTGAATTCTTTATTATTTCAACAATAATTAATTGAACAATGATTTTTATTCCATCAATTCAATATTTTAAATTTCTCAATTACAAATAACGTTTTTATTTAAATTAATTGGTTGAACTCTATTCAACATACATTTAAATCATATTTACAAATGAATATATGCATTAAAATATCTTAAACAATAACATGACAATATACAAGATAACATTTCAATAAATAAATAACATTCATAATTCAATAGAAAAACTATCACAATCCAGTTAGGAGTATTCTTATGATTTTCTTAAAGTGATCTTCATTTCATTCAACGTGACATCCATTTAAACCAGTCAAAATGGGGAATACATTAAATGTATTGAATAGTATTATATTTAAAAAAACTAATATTATAAGATATGCAATAATTAAAATAGTCATAGAAATAAAATCAAGGAGTATTAAAATAGAATCATAATAATAATATTGATAAGGATTTTCGAACCAAGTCAATATTCCAATTAAAGTGGAATTTTAATGCTGATTAATACAAAATTCTGAAAAATCTACATATTGTAAGATTTTAATTATTGACAGTATTAATTAGCAGTTTCCATGAAACAATTGCATTAGGTACCGTAATCAAAAATGGTATGAATATAATATCGTTTGACAGAAAATAGAGTTCAGTATGCATCAGCATTGCTGTAGATTTATAAACATCACAATGGAGGGAACAAACCGTTCCGACATCCTCTGGCATTCTATCCACAATCTTGTTGGTTATCCGCATGCGCAGACTATCAAAATAAATTTATGAATAGCATACCCCAAAGACAGTGGATCGGTTTGCTGAGATCCTTTCCTGGTTTTATTTATTTATTTATTCAATTACAATGTGGGAGCATACGGGGAAACCCCAAAAATTGCTCCCCAATCATGAACATATTACAATAACTAAAATTTACAAATTTGAAAAAAGTAGCTGGAAAATAAACAAAAGAAATAAGAATTTCAGCTAGAAAACTGAATATAAAAGATTATGCAAAAGAAAGATGAAAATGATAAATGATAATGAAACTAACAATGATAAATTTTATCCTCTGGATTTCAAATCAAGATCGGTGAGAAAATAAATTTCAAATTATGATATCAATTCATATACATAATGATGCCACTCTACAACATAATAAGAGTTTTCTACCATCTCTTTAAAATTGGTTCAACTAGATACCAATAAAAACACTTGAGAATGTCGTAAAAAATGTGATGTGAATAGTTATTGTACTCATTATGTATTATTCTAAGTGGGGGGTTTGCACCAGTACAAAGAACCTTCAATTCAGTTAATAAAATGAGTTAATGTAAAAGGATTAACAAGGCGATTGGAAAGTGGAAATCTACTGCGATTTAGCAAACATATTATGGATTAAATAATTTGATAGACTGATAGAATTTAGTTTAAAAAAATGCCAACACTATTTGATTCCATATGGCACAAAATTAATGGAGTTCGTTTTCAATTCACTGAACAAGGTATCAAACATAGCACTGGATCATATTGTTGACCGAAAAAATAGTGAACAGATCTACAAATTGAGCAAAGTCTAATTTCATACACATTACAGATTCGATAAAAAATATTTTGCAAGTACAATTATTGTAGAACAAAAATTCAAAGGCATCTCCTATTTTGTTCAATAGAAAACAAATTATGGAGAAAATTTCAAAATCCTAGCAAACACCAATACATTATGTATAAAAATTCGTTTACAAATACCAGTAATGGCGTGTTTTTTTGACAGACGTCAATTTATCGCTTGCGAATGGAATGCTAGTAGATCTTCAAAGGTTTGCTTGCCAACAGTCATCTTGACAACTCCAATGGACTTGAACAGCTGATCTGCTGGAAGATCATCAGGCAGTTTGGTTAGGTACTTGGAGCCATGGATGAAGTCCATTTCTAATAGAGTATCCTTGCAAAGATGTAGAACACCTGGAAATTAGAATATGATAGTTGTATGAATACAATAGTGCGACCTCAATTAGGGTTGGTTAGGGGTGTTCGCAATCGAGTCAAGATGCTTTCACGTCGGCCTCAGAACTTCTGAATACAAAGTGAATTATTGTAATAATTGGGCTGAATTGCATATACATAGTTTCATTGCATATATTGTCAAGTTTTCAATACAAAATAAATAACAGCCAAATAACACTGGCTCACTCACTCATCACCGTTTCTTGAGAACCACTCGGCCGTATATTTATTTATAATTGATGAACCCACATGCGTGCTAAGAGAAATTCTGAATATTTCCCCCAAATACGCCCAGAATTGACAATGTTTGAAAACTAAGAATTTCTCAAAGTTACTCAAGAACAAGAGCCAAAAAAGTTGAAACAAAGAAGTGTTGTTACATAAGAACGGTTGAGGGCATGGGCACGTTCTTGGAGTGTTTCATAATTTTTAGAAAGTACGTCCGAAATGAACAATTTAATTTTTTTTGTTGATCACTGTATCTCAAGAACCAACAACTGAAAAAGTTGAAATATTGTTCACAATAATGTACTGTTGAGCGCCTAGACGCGTGCTGAATTTAAAAGTGACAATTTTTTAATGTTGAACGTTTCAGCGATTGGCCCAAAATCGATAATTTTTAAAACTTTAGGCGAGCCTGCTGGTTATATTGTATAGAGAAAGTCAAGTTGTTTATGCAAAGCCGTGTACACAAATGTAGAGTTGTGTAAATATGCCATCAAACGAATAGTCTAGAGCAAGAGTAAATAATACTAATAATATCCGACTGGCGGCTTGTTCGCCATGTTTTCATTACAATATAATATATGAGGTGAATTATTGTGAATTGATAAAAGTGGATCACAGCCAAAAAATCTACTTTCTAATTATAGTACACGGATACACGCTACTAGAATATTATGAAAGTTGTTGGAATAATTTATTTTTCACTTAATCATATTTTTAAAACACAGAAGACTGAGAAGTTTACTAACGCATGAATAAATGAATATATCACGTTTAAAAATTCTAAAACCTAATAAAATGTAATAGTATCAATAATTTTGTCTTACCCAACGCTGTTCTGAAAATAAACTCTTCTCCATCCCTAAGAAAAATATCCCACACACGACATGCAAGGTCCAGATTCATAGCCTTTGTAAAGACGGTATAAATCCAATCCAAAAGATAGAGGTCTGGAGTCAGGCTGGAATCCTTGAAATGCATGAAAATTTGCGGTAAATTTTCACAGAGTAGATCGTTGTATGTGGCATAGTAAGCCTGCATCTGGAAAATCGAAGAATAAATCTAGATAACATAGATATCTACAGAAATTATTATTATAATAGAATTCTTGTTTCATAATTAATTTATTGTTCAATCTAATGATTGTTCCAACAACAGAAAAAGTAAGAGTTGAGACAATTTTGTCATAGAATCTCTGGAAGGGCAAGAGGGAAGCCGATTTGGAGGAATGGGATATTGAAAATGAAGAAGAGGGATTTTTGAAAATGAGAGAAAAAATCAAGAGAGAAAAGGAAGAGGAGAGGATGAATAATTTCCAATTCATATTTTTAAAATGCATTAGTAAATAATAAACATATTTGTTTTTATATAAATGATAATACAATGAATGAGGAATTGGGCCAGAATAAAAATAAGGATTTTATAGCAAGAAATTACTTACCAGAGATTGATTCAAACTAAAGAAGGCCATGTGACACGGACGATTGAGAAGATTAGCAAAGCAGATGAAGGCATCTGCAACCTCCATGTTTAGTATGAGAACTGCAGCCAGAAAGGACATTCCTTGGACATAGCCAACATCAGGACGGTAACAAACATATGCACCCAGCAAGCAATGCAGCATATCGTAATAGGGTCCACCCTGTTGAATTAAGATAGAAAGTTGCTTAAACCATTAACAACATAAAATAAATACAAAAGAAACCCCTATTGAAATGACATGAAATTCGAGTTCTTATAAGAAAGTTCGATAAACCTTGGAAGAAAATTAGGTTGAGGAATATTCATGGAGAAACTGAAAACAATTCCATAATATTTGACTATGTTCAAACCATACTAATTTTATCTGAATTGTTCTCATTTTAATTTAAGCATTTCTGTTGGGATGATAAAAAGAAATATTATTTTGTTATACAAATTCAATTGAAAATTTACACTTTCTACGCTTGCTGTATTCGAATCAAGATTAGTAATTATTAATCTTGATTATTAATTATAATTACATACTAATAATAATAAGCGTGTGGCTTTTAATGGTGGGGAGACCCTTACGGGTAGTTCCACCTCGCCGTTTGTGCCATGTTACGGGGAACATGGTGGACCTACTATTTTAGGTACATACTACAACACACACTAAGATGAAACTTCTCGATATTTTACCAAAAAATATTAAAATATTGCTCTGCAAGCTAATGCACCAAAATTTATACAGAAAAAAAAAATAATTTACTTCAACAAAAATATTAATGAAAAATGAAAGATGTTTAACAAAATGTAAACAATTAGCAAATAATATTTCTCCAATGGACCTTGAATTTGGCCCCTTCATGTATCTTTTACAAGGCACATTGAGTAAAATTTATAAAAAATTATAAATATGAGCACCTTTATATGTCACATTTTTAGAAATGCTTTTCATCTGCTTCAACTAATTACAATAAAATAAATACATTTTTGTTTTCAAATAAAAGTGTCAGAGGAAAGCATCTAAGGATTCATTACCATCTCTACTCCCATTTAGCCGATTCTAAAGCCATTATCCCGCTAGCATTTTCAGCTGAACCTGACCAAAATGTGTATAAACTATACCAATGTAAAAGGGACATGAAACATTGAGATTATTGGATATACTTTTTATTACCTGCTGAAATATGCATAGATTTGGAAATGTTCTGCTGATATCCAACTGAATGAGTTGTACACTGGACTCTTTATTATCTTCAGTTGATTTATCACAATTCCCATCATTTGCCAATTTCAGCATATCTTGGGCCCTGAAAATTTAATTCAAGTTTACAGAAAATTAGAAAATAATTGGAAAAATAATATTGTAGCACTCATAATTTATTTTCAGTCTCAGAGTAAACTATTAGAGATTTTGTTCAGTTGATATGCTATTATATTTAATTTTATATGAGCCATAATTCCATTGAAAAAGTTCCAACATAAAGAACTGCAGTGATGAGAATGTTTGGGTTTGGAATGTTCATTACCTGCCTCCGGTTGTAGTTATGCATAATAGGCTGTCACTAGCTCATCAGTTGTTTTTTTGTTGTAAAATTGAGATCGACCACATAATTATACAATAAATAATAAGTATGAAGGCATTATAGATTACAATACTGTACATGAATTCTATCGGTGCTGATTATGCAACGTTAGTAGATTATAATCTTTCAACTTGATAGTGTTCAGTCGTTCACTTACTTAAACTGAATGGCATTCCATATTATTCAACATTCTCCAATACTTTCCCCATATTAATGCTGTCAAGTGCTTGCTTGATTCTATTAGAATATACATAGCTAGTGATGTGCTACTCCATATTATTCTATTGTAGTTAAAAACTGGAATTTTCTTTATTTCTCCTTCAAACATTTAAATTGGGCACAAGCCTTTGTGCGAAAAATATCTGAATTGAATCTATAGCGATTTTTGCAGAAAAGGGAAGAAATAAATAGTCCATGCACAAAAAGGAACATTGTATTGACCAGAAAGAGAAAAGTTCGTGATTTTCACTCATAATTTAACTAATCATTATAAAGATTGGTATATGTTGAAATATTTATGAGTTTTTCATAGATTATGTGCATGTTCCATCAAAGTTCTTATTTAATGTACTTGCCTCAAACAGCAGATATCATATAGTTGATGGGTGAGATTCAATTCATTTCCTATGGCTAGTTTCCACACCCTACCTCTGACACAAGGAGGCACGCCTTGCCACCAAAGATCTCTAGCTTTCCTACTGTTGTACCTACGAAAAAGAAGAGTTATTAATTTTCCAAGTTCTTTTACACTAAATAAAGTGTCGTTCTTGAATAGACCACGTAACAATAATCATTGTTCGAATGATACACAACTATAATAGCATTACATTCAGTTTTGCAAGCATTTATTAAAAAAAACTTTGCTAAGTTAACCAAAGAGGACATTAACTTGATGAAATAAAATTGATGTACAATAAAAACATAAGTTGGTTACAATTAATTGTAAGCATTTGATCTAAGAATGGAACTGTCCTGCAAGACAATATTATCAATTTGTCATTGGTTTTTCAGTTGATATCATTGCAATACTACAAACAAGAAAATATTGGGTTAAACTCAATTCTAAATTCATTGAAATTACTCAATCGGGTTGAAATGTTGGAGTTTCAAACCGATCTCATGTATTTATTGGAACTCTATTCGTAGCTTGCGTATGCAGAACTGACCAGATCTTGAAAAGTTTTTTCATGTTAAGATTTTTAACATAAAAAAATACGCTATTCACATCTCCTTCCAATTTGGTAAAATTTCTAGAAATATTGAATGAAATTTACAACTTTCAAGTACTTTGCAGTAACTCAGGTTGCCTGATTCCTAGTATTTTAAGGTATAGCAAAAAATCATTAACTAGAAACAAAATAATTTTTACATTGATAACTGTACTCTCAAAGCAATTATGTCTATATAGCTTGCATTAAAATTACTATTTTATTATGTACCTACTTAGAATCAAAAATATACTTTTGTTATTTGAATGACCTTCAACTATGAAGACAGGCGTGAGGGAGCGGTTAACGTTAACGTAGCTGACCGCTGCTCAGAAGGTATCGGGCTCGATTCCCGGTTCACTGTACGCGTATGTAACCTGTGGTTAAGAAAGTAATCATTTTATCTAATTCATTTGAGCTACAAAAAATGTGCATTATGGATACTCACATAGTATCCCATTTTGGTAGAATGTCTTGATTCCAAGAGCGAGCAGCCTGTGCCTGCAGTTCTTCCAGCCGTAATTGGGCTTGCAGCTGTCTTTTTCTGTGCTTCACTTCCTTCAACTCTAAACAATTACGAATAAAATTGAATTTCATTATGTTCAAAAACAGACCTCCTATCAGTTAAGAGCACACTGACGAGTGAGAATATTCGAGCTCAATAATGTTGTTGAATTACCATTATCTTTAATAAAGTATTACTCAACCACTGATGTGATGTGTATAGAATAAACATCGACAGTTCACACAATGACTGTTAAAATAATGTGTGGGATGGAGGGAAAAGCGTTGGAATGAACATGAACGGATTTTTAGGGGGAAAAGAGACACAAAATAATAACTGAGCTTCTATGAATCATTCAATGGTCGTTGACTGTAGAGTTATCCACAATTTCAACTGAAAAATCCTTTCTCTTTTCACCGAGTATTCAAGGCTGCCATCACAATAATAACGTAAATTTAGCCATCAGTAAAGTAGACATGTTAAACAAAATGATTCAATGCAAAAGTTGTGAATCATTATTACATGCAGTAATATTGATTATTTTTATCATCAACTGGCGTTAGCGAAGACTGAATCATGTAGTGTTTTATGTATTGGTATATTTTCTAAAGCTCAAATAAAAAATCCTATGATTATTTGACTTTAGTTGTTAGGACAAAATGTGAAGAGAAAAATCTACTGGGAATACACAAAATGATTATCTGTATTGTCACGGGCGCTCAGTTAGGAGAATGAACGAGCGGCATTCAAGTGATTTTGCTGACAGAGGGACGTCGGTGCAACTTTGTGTAGAAATAAACATTCTATTAATTGAAGCGTCGCTTCATATTTTAATTGTCATTGACAAATTTTATTGTTCTCTCTCTGTCAACGTTCTCTTTTACTCTTATTAGTTGAATGTGATTATGGGTGGTACTGTGTTGTTCTAGTAAACTCTCGATCATTGTATAAACAGAACACCATATGGAAATCCAGTGGAACGGTCGTTCCACCACCCGTCCCCCACCGACACGAATGAAAGACCGACGCCACTGTATATTCTGTAACCAACTTCCCTTTGATGTGCGCATGCCGCCATCTCAATTTACGCGGAAGGTAGTGAAAATTTTAAAATGTTGTAATAACATTATTTTTTTAGATTTTTGAGCGCTTTCATTTAAGACCAGAACGAAATTTCTACGATATAAATTCGCGAAGATACCATATGCGGGTATTTTGTCATTTTATTAATTTTGGGACTTTTCATTTCCACACAGCTAATGACAAAACTATCCAACAGATTTCGATGAAACTTGGGATATAGGTTCTGTTCATCGAGTAGATGCCCGCAATTGAATGAAATTTTGAAAATTTTGAAAATTGCCCCTTCACCACCCCATTTGGGGCCCCAAAATTTTGAAATTTTGAAATTTTTTCCCAAAAATGAAATCGATGGACTTGATAGTATAGGTATAGAAAATTTGAAAAAAATCGGATAATTAGGGGAGACTGGGGAAATTTTAAAATTTTCGTGAATTTTCAAATTTTGGTCAACTTTGAGCACTTGATGTGAAAAATCTGTAATGAGTTGAGATTTCGGACTACCAAAAGCGATTGAAGACATGTTTAAACTATTTACATTTAAAATTTCAAATCATTTAATGTCCGATTAAGCTCTGTAGCTCTGTCCGAATAATAACTGAAAGTTGAAAGTTGCAATATTTTGAATTTAACGTTTTATCGAATGTAAATGTCGCGATCCTAGCGGTTAAAAATTGAAAGTGATTCATACTGTTGCCACCGCCAAATTCGAAATTTTCAATAAGCAGCGTAACCACTAACCAGTGTGCTCACTCGTAGTCGGTTATTTAGCAACCGTTCTACGGAAGTCAAATACTTAACACAGTTTGATAAATGTTTGTTTTGTGAAAAATTAGACTGTCTCACCTCGCTGTCAGAGTGCTCTCAATGCAACGACGTTTGTCGTCATAATTGTTCTTTGGTATGTATTTAAACTTAGCAATTTATTGCAATTTTTGAAATCTTGTGAAAAATTCTCAAATTACGTATCTATCTAATTTCTTTATCCTCTTCAGTCCCAAATTGTTAATATGATTGATTTCACGTTTTCTATTGTTTTATCCTGCTATACTGATTGATTATTCAAAGTCAATGATATTGGAATAAATTTCAATAATCTAAATAACTCAAATTGAAAATAACAGATTAGGTTATGTTTACATTTATCTGGGCCCAGGCCGTGTGTCCAGCATACTGGACTCAATATTTATGTCATCACAAAGTCTCTTCTCAATCTCAATCTAATTTAACAAACTTTGTTGTTAACTGCTTATACATAAATTAATGTTGCTACAGTGATATGACGTGAAAGTGTGGATAGTAAATGTTAAGGTGTGGTGCAACAGACACAGTCACAACGTCATGTTTGTTCATTCAGTATTAACCATAACTGGCTCACTTATAGCTGGAATAATTTTGTAGCAACCAGTGAGGATAAATATCTTTTATCAAATAACATAGCATTTCACTGTTTTAAAAAAATTGACTCTCCCCATCCATTGTGTTTGCAGTGTTTTACCTCTATAACAAGTAGGTAATTAAAAAAAAACTGATATCCTCTCCAAAAAATTCTCAAAAAAAGAATTCGTCACCCGTCCTCTACCCCGACCCTATTGAAAACTCTGGTGTGGAAACTAAAATTTGTGTACCAAAAAAAGTCAAACAAAATTTTATATAAGCTTTCTGTAAGAAAATGTTTTGATATGAATAAGAAACCCGTCTCCTTTTGCAATATACATATGTAAAAATTTGGAAGAAATTTTGGGGGAGGGCGAGGGCGCTCAATAATTTAGAAAATTCATAAACACTTGTTAGCTCAAACACTGAAAGTTTGATTTCTGAAAGTTTACCATCTTTCCAATTCGTGATTTTTAAGTGGGTGAGATTGAGCGCCCTCGCCCTCCCCCAAAATTTCTTCCAAATTTTTACATATGTATATTGCAAAAGGAGACGGGTTTCTTATTCATATCAAAACATTTTCTTACAGAAAGCTTATATAAAATTTTGTTTGACTTTTTTTGGTACACAAATTTTAGTTTCCACACCAGAGTTTTCAATAGGGTCGGGGTAGAGGACGGGTGACGAATTCTTTTTTTGAGAATTTTTTGGAGAGTAGAAGGTTCTGGACAATACAAGGCTATAAAAAGGACTGTGTTAGTCAGTAGTCAATCAGTTTTGATTCAGGACTCGCATGATAAACAAACTCTGGTGAGAGCAACTTCGTTTCAGTTTCAAGTTTTACAGACAACATCCTACGTTATATTCGCACAGTGTATTGTGACTATAAGCATTTCGGCAGAATGAAGATAACTGTGAAAGTAATTGTTATAGGACCATTCATGATAACCAAGCTTCTTTTGGACTAGTGACAGTAAGTTCAGTGATCATTACTCTGTTTATTGGACATTTATCAATTATTATTCATCGGCCTACCTGACAGTTATTGATTAGTTTTAGACAGTAATCAATCTTGTTAAATATTCTTATTGAAATATTCTTTGCAGGTTGTGAAAGTTATTGAAAGTTGATTGTTTTATTGACTTCTTGAGTGATAATTACTTATTCAGGGTGTCTACTAGTTCTTAATTGTAAAATTCCCGACTTTTTCCCGAACACATTTCCGAAATTCCCGACCTCTAAAGTTCTATAAAACCAATTTTACTTCAGGTAATATATTCCACATTTCGATAAACGGTGGTAGTAACTAAGACTCTTTTACCTAGACATTGTAAGGGACTCCTCGGGCTTGCAAGAATGAGAGCCTAAGAACAGCGGAGGCAGATGCAACACCGATAGCGTGAATTAGTCTGCAATGTTGATTGCTTAAATAACACAGGAGTGGATCCAGTAGCAATTTTTTTGGGGGGTGGGAAATACCCGAGTGGGTACGTATCACCAGGCACCAGGATGATGGCCCAGGGTGTTTTAAAATGAGGCCTAAAATCGTGAATTTGAAGCAATTTAAGGTGAAATGAAACCAACTTTCCAAATTTAATTGTTTACCTATTGCCTGTAATGATAGAATATTATACTGTTTATACAAAATTATTCATGATTAAATTCCTTTACAACGTCCTATACTGCCAAAATCCAGAAACTTTAACTAATATAAGTTAATTTCTGAGTGTAAATAGAGCAACCAATGTAGCAAAATTTCAAGTTCAGTTCAACACACAATTGAATGTTTGTATCTCACATAAACATTATGTGGGAATATCACAATGAAATGTTCATAATATAAACTTAACTACAAAAAATAAGGTTATTGGTTAAGACAGCAGCTATCAATTGAATTGAAAGATGATATTATATGAATAGATAATATGAATCCTGGGAGCTGACTAAATTTCACACAGAAGAATTATTTCTAAAAAATCCCTTCGTCCTCTTTTTAAATTTATCATTGGGCAGAGTTCTTGTTTCCAGGGACAACCATTGTTCCCTTTCAGCCCTGCTTTACATTCACCCAGATAACACAATCATTGATCACCCTAAATCCCTAGTCCAAAAATGTGGGACTCTTGACTGTCTACTGTCTGCTATAAAACTATTGTTCAATAAACAATAGAGATTTATTCGAAAAATGATTACATTATGAGGTACTTGACCTAGAAAGTATAAAAATTACGAAACATAAATTTTAATAACCTTCTTTTAATGTGTATCGTTACATCACACAAAGCAGTAGCATAACTACAGGGTCAGTCTAGGGAGGAGAAAGACCAATGATGTTGCTGGGGGAGTTAGACTCTCGGTACAATAATTACAATAGTAATTTGTAATTTGGAGTAGTAGTCCTCTGAAGAAAATTGAAGCAATATACAGAGTGTTTGAAAAAGAACTCCCTAGTTTTGATGTGTCATAGAATCTGTAAAAAAAGTGATACACTATTCTAGTTTGTGGTGTTTGATTCAGCAACTGTCCAAGTTTTGCCCCACTGCAGTTGGCAAATTGCAACTGTTACATGAAATAAAACCTCCTGACAAAATCAAAAGGCTAGAGTTTGATATTGACTTTTTAAACAGAATTGATGATGAAAATTTTTTGAACAATGTTTGTTTTTCTGATGAGGCTACATTTCATGTTAGTGGGACAGTTAATCGTCATAACTGCAGAGTTTGGGGGGCAGAGCATCCACATGAAGTTATTCAGCATCAACGTGACTCTCCCAAAGTTAATGTTTGGTGCGGCTTGATGGTTGATCGTGTCATTGGTCCTTTCATTTTTGTAGAACGAACAATAAATGGAGACATTTACTACGACATGTTGACAGAGTATGTCTTTCCCCAAATGGAAGATATTGAGGCGGAAAAAGGGCTTGTGTTTTTCCAACAAGATGGCGCCCCTCCTCATTACAGTAACCATGTGCGCGCGGCTCTAGACACTTGCTTTCCGGGAAGGTGGATAGGGAGAGCTGGCCCAATTGCTTGGCCACCACGAAGCCCGGACTTAACCCCTCTGGACTTTTTCTTTTGGGGACACATAAAAAACGTTGTGTACAGTGAAAAAATCCGAGACATAAACCATTTACGGGAAAGAATCGTCACGGCGGTTGGGACAGTTACACCTGATATGTTGGTGAATACATGGCGAGCATTTGAATATCGTCTCGACGTGTGCAGGGCAACAAATGGATCCCATGTTGAAGTGTACTGATGTTAAACAAAACTCGAAGGTACTCTCTTTCATTGTATGTACTTGTTGATGTAGTTTTTCATTAATTTACACATTAAATTTATACCTAAAACTAGGGAGTTCTTTTTCAAACACCCTGTACAAGGCTATTTATTCCAAAACGGGGGTTCGGGGTAATCCCAGAGATTTTTTTTTTAATTACCTCTCTAAAGCAACATTTCAAGTGTTTCTAGGGATTAATTCTTCTAACTTAACACTTCAACACACTTTATGGGTCAATGCAAATTTTATCTAGTTCTTGTATTAATGTCAATGGGAGGTCGGACATTACTTGAAGCTTCTATACTTGATTGTATACTGATCCTGATTGGGGTACCGTAGAGTAGGATACTTGAAAATTTATTTCCAAGAAATTGAGGTGTACTCCTTGAAAACGTTTTTAAAATAACAATTCATACAAAACCACATTTTAGCGATTCCTGACATCTTCTTTGACTCTTGCCAAAAATTGTCACACAATGGCCTTCAAAAATTCATTTTTTTTTTGTCTGAGGGGGGTAATATCCCCCTGATTCCTTCCGATAGTTACGCCACTGCACAAACTGTTAATGAAAAATTAAATTCACAAGAAAAATTACGTCTATTATTCGCAATTGAAAAATTATTCTGTAATCAGCCAAAATCTCCCAACCATTTTTTGAGGATCCAGGATCTTGGCTCTAGGGTGATTATCTGAGTGAATATAAAGTAGTGCAAATAAAACAAGTCTGCTTTTTCTGCCATGGTAGTCCTCAGCCATGTATTGATAAGCTGCAGAATCCAGAAAAACCTTCCAGAACTGGCATCATTTTTAGACCAAGTACTGAAGTACACAATAATTTGCAATAGAAAATCAATTGTTGGTTAGGCATTGTTGCCTCATTTTCCTCCCTTGTCAGCAACTTTGAAAACTCTCCTTTATTTTCTTTTACTTTTATATCCTTATTTTTCTCTTTTTACTCTTTTTCGTAATTTTTAATTTTTATCTCTGTCCTACCAATTTCTATCCTTTAACATATTGTCATCTCTTTTCCACTTCTTCATTGTTTTTTATTATTTCCATTCATTAAGAATTCTCCATTTTTCCTTCTTTTTTCTACTTTTCTCTCTTTTCCTTCCTCTTCTTTTACTTTTCTTTCTCTTTCTTCTGCGTTTGGGGAGGGGGGAATTTCCCCTTCCCCCCGTGGATCCGCCACTGCGAATACAAGAGGTCACTAATAATTAGATGATTGGAACATGTCATCTGCTTTCTTTTTTTCACACAAAAAATAGTAAAATCTATAAAAAAAAAACAACAAAAAAATGTAACAGCCACCCTTCGGGAGAATTGCCCTGCCAATTAAAAGAAAATCACCCACTTCAGGGCAATGTAGGCTGATGACTCCATCAAAATAGCAATTAAATATTGCAAGTTGTTAAGGAAAGTTGTTCTAACATTAGTAGAGGGCAGTTTAGAAATTCAAGCCATTAAATAATTTACCATTAAAAAGACCAAAATCGTTTAAAATTTCAATCTTCTAAATAACATTACTTGTAAACCCAGGGAGTTCTGAGCCCTTTCTATAAGTCTCTTTGGTAAGCTATCATCATTATCATCTGGAATAATTGCAGTAATCGAAGGTGTTAAAGGGCTATTTCACACAATTTGAGGTTTACTTATATTAAAAAAGGCATAGTTGGCTTTGCAATCATATTCATGTTAAGAAAAAATTAAAGATAGCTTGAGATTGAACAGTTGCTTGCAAAAATGCATTATACTTGTTTAAATTACCTAATTAAAGTTTTTACAACCTTGGACAAAAAATATATAAAGTCAAATAGATTGAACTAATGGTATGGAGAATCACAGTACAATAGCAAAACATACACTATGTACAAAATGGCATTTGACTATTTTATTGCAAAATTTTATTGACTAATTGTTTCCAGCTACACATCGAATTATTCTTGTTTCCTTGTCAGCCAATTTAATTATGCACTCGTAACAAAATTATGTCAAAATAGGTGTTACAATCAATTTTCTCATTTTCCCGACCAAATTCAAAAAATTCAAAATTCCCAACCTTTTCCCGGTTTTTCCCGACCTATTAGAATTCCCAACCTTTTCCCGACTTCCCGACTTTTCTCGACCAGTAGACACCCTGTTATTAGTGTCTATTGTTAGTTAATAAAGTGTCCTGTGTTACTTTTAAATTTGCAAGCATTATTTTAGTGTTAAACCCATAACAGTATATATTCAAGTTTACCCTAGCAAATTAAAGTATATTTGTAAGGAAAATACATCAAGCTAATATTATTAAAACAAGTAAACTGCTTCCAGTTTTGAGGTAAAAAGTAAGTCCCTATTTATTAATGAGTGAAATAGAATAAATACATAATAATAATAATAATAATTAATATTTAATAATAAAAATAATGATAAATATCCAAGAGAGTTGAATTCTTAGAACTGTGAAATGTGATTCTTTAATAACCACGAGCACGATTTTTATGGTACAGTAGTTCTAACCTTGGAATAATTGTGATACTTATTTACAATAATAATGTTCAAGTCTATGGAAAAATAAAAATTACTTCCTTTTGAATCAACATTAATAAAAGTGTTTGTTGAAAGCAAGCTCTTGTAATATCAAAAGTGGTCTTTAACAAGTGTTTCATAAAGAATAAGCAAAAGTAAAATACTTGTTTGTAACAAGTGTAGGAGTGAGTGATAACTTTTAAGAATGGAAAGCAAAACGTACTTATTGGGCGAAGATCAGCACGATAAACACGTATGAAAATCAACAGTATTGAAAGTAGAGCAATAAAAACCCCTTTTCACAATACGCAATTAATCCCAGAATTTTTACTAAACACCTACCGGTAAAGTGGTCTCGCTTAGGACAGTTTTCAACTTTGACTTGACTTTTTTCACGTTATTATTTGGAGAATTTGTTATTAAACGCAAAACTTAGGTCTTGAATAATACTTTGAAAATATGAATGAAGTTTCACTTCTTCCAACCCATTTAAAAACAAATTAATCCAAGTACGGTGTACCAAGTTACCTTTAGAGGTTGGGTTTCTAAGAATTTTCACTCACTCCTAATTCTCAATGAATGACGTTCAACTCAATTTAACAATATATAGGCGAATAAAAAGGTTGATCATTTCTTGAGTAGGCAGAATTGGCAAAAGTTTTCAACCATAAAAAAATATTTGTAAAATTGGCACTGTAATAGAATTATATTAAGGTATACAGTACAATGGAATAATAAATAAAACCTAACAGATAAATAAAAGATAATAGAGAAATAGATAATTAGATCAATAGAAATAAGACGTTTATTTAGAAGACAAGGAATAAGTTACATCTTTTGAATACCGCCATAGTTTCCTTGCTTTCCATTCCTTCAAAGTATTTCAAAAGCACGAAAATTGCGATGTCAAGTGGTTGGCTAATGCCTAAACTATTTGGCGGTAGCAAAACATATCTTTTTTTGTTTTTCAATTACCATAGGCAGACCTACCTAGTTTGAAACGTGACTTGCCGAGTTGTCACCAAAGAAAACTTTCGGTTCATTCTCAATAAAGGATTATTAGAACAAAATATCACATTTTAAACACTTCCATCAATAGAACAGAACGAGAGTAACCGGGGTTGACCAACTCAGGTTAGTTGAGAGCTTTTTCTCATTGAAAACGTTAGGCTGATAACAGTGAAAGATTGTGTGAGATTGTTTCGTAGAAAATGGGAACTTGATTTTAATAACAATTTACTATGAAAGTTATTAAAGGCTCAATTTTTAGGTTAAAAATAGTTAATTGTAAGGCTGAACAAAGACTCTTTATCTGTTAATCAGATGCTCGAAACTTTATCAAATATATGATACGTTTGCAACAGAACTCAGCTAGAACTCAAATTTAATCGCAGAGTCAACTGAAAAATGAACGGTTGTTGGAAGGGTAGAAAAGTTAGCCTGCTCCTTTTTTCTAGGTAGAAAATAATAATTTACTATGTTACAAGTCTTGACAGCTACAATAATTTAGTTACCTACAAATACTTGTAGGTTAAAGGTGAATTACTTTTAGACTTGACAAGATTCACTTACAACTACACAAGTCAAGTTTTATGGCAATTGCAACAAAATTCTTTTTTACAAATTTGTTGACATTTACTTGTAAGTTGAATTTTGAAAAACACTTGCGTTTAATTCTTTACAAACTTGTCAAAATTCACTTTTTAATCATAAACTTGTGAAACAGACTCCAAATCGTCATTTGTCATCACTACTTACCATGAAGCATTGATAGTGATCATATTCATAGCATTATAACAATGGTGCTTATTAAACAAAGGTTCCAGAAGTTCAGGTTAGGTCGACAAAGGTCACCAAATTTAATACTATCGCCATATTATGTCACTTGGCGATGTCTAATAGCGACCTTTTCCAATAAGGACTTCAATACTTGTAAGTGAAATTTGGTTTGATAAGATGAATCGTTCTCACCTTTTTTTCTAGCCGCTTCGACCATTGATTGATACTCGTTCCTATGTTTTTCCAGCTCATCTTGACTCTTTGCCGGGAGACAGGAAGGTCGATCCAGCTGAATGAGTGCGGTACTACTGACTACAATGTTCTCATGACATCGTGTTCTACTGCTCGTTGACCTGATACTTCTGGGAGAATCTGGAGTTGCTACACTACCAGCATCCGACTGCCAACAAATTAAATACAAGAGACAAATTAGTAAAAGTTTAAAGTTATGTTTCAAATATGATTGAAATTATCTAAAGGCAGCAAAATTAACTGAAGCTAGGAATATAAGATTGAAACTACTAGAAAAATGAACTTTTCAAATGTTGATTGGTAGGACAGCTCATATTTATTTGAAGTACTGTATTGGCAATATGGTCAGTGAGCCTACATTTTTATTGTGAACTTACCTCATCGTTTTGGATAATGTAGGCCATTCAAAATTTGCGAAGAGATCAATTTGAGCTTTTATCCTGTTGCATCTTTGCATTTCATTGAACAAAGTGAACTTGTAATAAATATTTAACTGACGTTTAGAAATCTATCAAGTCTTAATAGACAATTATTAACATTCATTATTTTCTAATTTATTACCAATTATTACCATTTATTTCAATTTATTTGCCTTACCAATTCAATATTAGTATGGCTCTGGAGTTCTACGGCAATGTATTACGAGTGAAAAATATTTAAACTACGTAGCCTACTGATGGCTAATTGAAGTCATGGTACTGAAAGGAAATAGGTTAGTGCTAATTATGATGTTGAAGATCTATCTTGTTTCCACTAATATACAATAAAAACTTAAAAAACACTTTCAAGTGGAAATCAACTCACGTTATGGCGTGACGGCCGCTTCACTCTGTTGTCAAGAGCATCGTCAGACGACCCACAGTACACAAGAGCCATCTCACACCCAAACACACATTCCACTTTTGCTGAACACATCAACAGGTGTCATTTCAACAGGCCACAGTTATACAGACATTGACACTAATTTAGACACTTCACTTCACTCACAAAAGCCAGAAACTCAATGTTTTAGAACAATATGAGATTTACAAACACGCAAAGCAGCATCCTGACAACATTTCAAATCATCAACTTAACTTTTTCTCACATACCCTCTTTGGCAAAATAATCCCAATTTCAAACCTCCCGCCTACTCATCCCCCAACCCCTTCATCCTTCCAACATCCATAACCCTCAAACTCATGCCTTAAATTAGTGTACTGTGGGTCGTCGGACGATGCTCTTGACATCAGAGTGAAACGGCCGTCACGCCATAACGTGAGTTAATTTCCACTTAAAAGTGTCTTCAAAGATTTTATTAGTGCTAATATTATAACATAATTGAACCCATTTGATATCTAGTTAAAATAAACATATTTTTGTCAGAAACACAACTCTCGATGCGGACCACAAATTTTCGTTCTGGAGAGTAATTGTGACTGCAAAAAGCGAACATACATTCGTAATTTCATAGATTGAAATGGTAACATTGGGAAGTCTGACAAACAATCCAGTCAGTTTTTGCGTTACAAATGTTGAAGTAAAATAGTATAAGTGTGAAAGCAGAATTTAATCAAATAAATCGACAATAGGATTTCTAAGCTACACATTTATAGGTGAGTAAATACGTATTTACAATTTGATCTCTGCACTATACAAGCTCTCTCATTCACTGCTCTGGTTTTTGCTTGACATGTGAATGAAGGAATAGACTGATCAGAATTTAAAAAAGATGTAATGAAATTATTGAAATGCTACTCACCTCACTATGGTTGGTGTTTTGGCAGCTTTGAGAAGGAGATGGAGTATTCCTACCAAACAGTTTCCACCCATTGTTACTGGGCACACCAAGGCGATCATCACTACCTTGCGATCCAGAGCTCTTCCAGTTGAAAACATTTCTGGAAAAAAAACAATTCACCACTTTATAAAATAAAATTCAGAAAAATTGAAGTTAACAAAAAATTTGTATAACAAAAACTTTCCAACGAACACACGAATATGTATACTGTATTGGATATACAGTAAAATCTAGTGGCGATCCACAGGGGAGGGGAGAGAAGAAAAAATTCCCCCCTTCCCCTCAATGGAGAAAAAAGAAGAAAAATAAAAGAAGAAAAGAAGGGAAAGGAAGGGAAATGATAAATACAGTGAAAAATGGAAGATAGAAGAAAATGATGGAGAGTTTTCGCAGTTGTAGAAAAATGAGACAGCAATGCCAAACCAACAATTTTCTATTGCAAACATGACATAGCCTAACTATGCAAGTACCTTGAACCCCTCTTTTCAATAAATTATACATTACAGTATTGAATCATCGTTAGAGAACCCATCCTTCTCCTCTTAAGGTGTGCTATATAGAACCTGGAGCCTACCCATTACATCATTAGTCATCCATCACCAATGACCAATAGACTGACCATCTAGTTACATCACTGATTGCAAATATTGAGTACTTCAGTAATTGATCTGTTTATAATGCCAGTTCCAAAAGGTTTTTTCGACTCTGCGGCTTAAAAAGAAGGATAAAACCTTGTTACAAATAAAATTGTCCGCGGTACGTCCGTATATGACTACTATATATAGTGCTACATTGAATACTACGTTGGTCAACAACAATAGATTATGTATTAAGATATGTTATTCCTGCTATAAATAATTAATAGAGCAGGAAATACAAATATCAGGTCAAGTAGTTATTTGTTAACAATAGAATTTCATACAGCTCTTCGTTATCTTGTTGTGACTGAAGATGGCTATAGAGTGACAAAAGACAGGAAATAACAGAAGCAGTCTGCATTCAAAGAACTATCAATTGACTATAAGCTCAAATTATGCTTCGTACAAAAATGTACTCTTACACATCTCTGTAAATATTTTTAACAAGTACCGTTGTGAACTAGATAAAGTATCTCATAATTTATTTTTCCAGTTATAGAAATTTTATATTGAGAATTAGTAATATCACTCTGCGATAATGGACAAAATATTTAAAAACGGCGATCTAATAATGTACAAAATTACACTAAATATGAAATAATGAAATAATGAAATAATGAAATTTATTCCTTCAAAACAGAACAAAATATTTTTCAAATAATATACAGGAACTAGAGTTGACCACATTATCCAGTATTCGTGGTCAACTTGAAACTTAAAAAAATAATTACAAAATAAAAGTACAAATTAAATTTGAGTCCAGCACTTATAGAAAACACTCGCACTCTATGACGCCTGCTGAAGTAAAATTAAATAATTATACAGCATTACAAACAACAACACTTTGCTCCAGACAGCTGAGACAGTAATGCAGTAGAAAATAAGATAAATAATGGCAAGAGAAATACGTATTTTACAAAAGGCAAATCTAAATACATTGGTTTATAAAACCCTGAATTACAGAAAAAAAAACATTCAACTTAAAAAAATATATTTATCCTTTCACATAACCCTGTGAAAAATTTAGTCAACATACATTATGTTAGTGAGGCATCAAGAAAGTCTTCAGAAGACACTAGCCAACTTCTCAAACGATTCAAGAAGCATCTTGCATTTTCACTCGATTTTATTTCCCATGGTAGTTGATTGAAATACTTAGGAGCAACATATTGGTAAGACTGTTTAAAAATTGATTTATTGACTTTTGGCAACCTAAATGTTCTATGTGATATACCTCTTGTTTGATAAAATAAGTTCACTGTACCAGTGTTGCCAGATCTGACATAAAATAACTTTAAAACTTTATAAACGAAAATATGATGCAAAGGTAATGCTCTTATATAGCAAAACAAAGGATAGGAACTTTCTCTTCTCGGGCTATTGCAGATTATTCGAATAATATGATTTTGTGAAACTCTCAATTTTTCAAGGTAACTCTTGCAAGTGCCCCCCCAGCAATGAATCCCATATTGTAGCCTGGAATCGACTAGCGCAAAATATAGTACTCTTAAGAGATTGAAATCACAGAAATTTCTCAAGAAATAAAAGTTTCTCACTGAGAATTTAATGCTTTTATGTAAGTTTAGAATATGATGGTTCCAATTCAAATTTTGGTCAAAATGAACACCCAAGTACTTAAAAGTATTGGCTTTTTCTATGGCCTCGCATGAGCAATTTATTTTGCTACACTGTGATTCATGATAAGTTAAAGCTGATGCGAATTCAAAGCTGTTTGTTATACTGAAATTTACATATTTTGTTTTACTTACATTTATCTTCATTTCATTAACACAACACCATTCTCTCAACTTTTCCAGATCTTCTGTAATATTCGACCATATATCATTTATATTCTTCTCAGAATAGAAAAAAGCTACATCATCTGCAAAAGCACTTGCATGACCATGCAAAGGTAACTCAAGCAGATCGTTGATAAAAATCAGAAACAAAGTGGCCGATAAAACAGACCCTTGAGGCACACCTGTCCTTACAATTAGTGGTGAACTGAAATGTTCTTTTACTCTGACTTTTTGAACCCTATTGCTAAGAAAACTTTTAAACCAATCGTTAGCCGTTCCTCTAATGCCCACTGCCTCTAGTTTCGCTAATAATATCCTATGATCGACTAGGTCGAAAGCGGTTTTGAAATCTATAAAAAGACCAGTTGTTTTGTGATTTGCATTGAAGCTGTTATAAATTTTATCAGTTACTGCAATTAGAGCGTCCTCTGTTCCAATTCCCTTTCTAAAACCAAACTGAAAACGACTGAAAAAATCTATGTTGTCCAAATAATTAACCAGTCTGCTTCTCATCAGCTTTTCAAATATCTTGGAAAACACAGATAACAAACTAATTGGTCTTATATTGTCAAGCTTTAATGAAGATCGTTTTTTGAATATTGGAATTACTGTACTTAGTTTAAGTTTTTCTGGAAAAATGCCATTCTTGAAGCTAAGGTTAATTATGTGAACCAGTACTGGAGTGATTGATACAGCTATATTTTTAATAAGAGTAACGGATATTTTGTCATGCCCTGTTGATTTTTTATTTTTTAAACATTTAATTATTGACAAGACCTCATTGACAGTTGTAGGAAAGATAAAGATAGACTGATAACAATTTCGACACTGCAAGTTTGGAAGACACAGTGGTGTAGAAGGTGCGGGTTGATTCAGGCCGCTCTGCCCTTGAATTGAGATAAGATGACTATTGATTACTTCAGCTATCTGTTTTGGGTCGTCTAAAACTGTTCCATCGTTGAGTTCAATCTTATCAACCGTTTTCTTATCTGAGGATCCTATTACATTATTAATAACTTTCCAGCATTGTGAAGAGTCACCATTACAACTTGCAATTTTGTTAGCAAAAAAATTATTTTTTGCTGTATCAATATCATTTTTCAGAGCTTCACAAAACATATTAAAATGAGATTTAAAATACTGATCATACGGACGCTTCTTAAAAGTTGAATATAGTTTCTTTCGTTTTTCAATTCTGGCTAATAAATTTGTATTCAACCATGGGCTAAAAGATCTAGCTTTACTCAATTTATTATGTTTGACAATCAATTTGCATTCATTCAAGACCTCTGTTAGAATTTCATAGAATCTCTCATAGCAACAGTTTGCATCATCATATTCAAAACAAGAACTCCAATCCACTTTATTAATTTTTTCAGCAGCCAACCTGAGGTCGAAAGAAGGAAACTCAGGTTTTTGATTAATTGTATTTGTTTTCAGTTTTTTAAACTTGGAACTACAGTTAATTTTTAAACCTAACATACAGTGATCAGTAATATTTATATCAAAAATTGCACTTTTGAAAGAATTTATGTTTGCATGTCGAACGAAAAAATGGTCAATTGTTGATTTTGAGCTTACTGTAATTCTTGTTGGGTATAATCTGATGGAAGAAACTTCACCATTTTAAATCCCCACGACCGCAAATATTATATTTGACAGTGAAATATACCAGAATACCTAACTTCTTCTCAAGTTAATAATGTGATTAAACCAGTTTTTCAAAAGAGAATGAAAGGAATCACACAAAAACAAGTTCCTGTGATTTGTCAAACAGCTTTCAAGAACTAGTTCCATGAGAAAATTATTATTGTACCAAATATACAAGTCATTTAGTATGGATATTTCAACATAGATATACACCAAGACTTTGATGATTCAGTTTCATTTTATTTATTTATTCAAAAATACATATATGAGGGCACAATTTTAATCATTTATATGGAACATTTTCTGACCGATTCAATAATAAACACGTTATGTATTTCAAATGGGTATCAATTATTTTATTATTCATCATGAGAAACCTTCCAGCAAAATAATAGAACATAACCATCTAAATAAAGTAGCTAGTAGTAAAATGTTTGATTAAAAACTACATGTTATTAAACAATGTCATTTGTCACTGTTGAATGATCAGTTCAATTACTGTCAAGTTCATTAGTGAACTTGAGCTAAACGGCTTTTCATCAATTTAACGGTGTATCGAGACCAACAATTCGAAGGTAATTCAATTTTGAGATAATTGTAGTCTATAGATTATTGAAGAGGATTTTTCAATCATCCAAATTCTAGAAATAATAATTACTGAAATTTCATCGTCACGAGTTGATTATGAAGTGAGTGAAAGGTCACATTTTGCATTCAATATCTACAGATAGATTGCTTTTACAGTACTAGTTTGCAGGGGCGAAGGAAGAGTTTGTATAATTTTTTAATCTGTATTTGGTCTTGAATGATCCTGGATGCTGAACTTCCTAGACCACATGCAGTGGCGTAGCCAGGGGGGGGGCCCATGTGGCCAATTCAAGGGTTTTGACTCAAAATAGTCACAGATATCGGTATATCAAACTTCATCATTTCAAACCTGGCCACCTAGGTTCTTGGGTAGTAATTTATCAAAACTTTCTTTTGAACTTTAGAGCCTAACAAGTTGTCTAGATTAGCTTTTCACACCACTAAATTTTAAAAAAAATCCGGACCCTCCTATACCCCAGACCCCCCTTGGTGAGCCCCCCCCCCCCGTAATTTGATCCTGGCTAAGCCACTGCCCCCCCCCCCGAAATCTAATCCTGGCTACGCCACTGACCACATGGCTATTGATAAAACGATAATCAACTAAATTTTCATTACATTTTGGACCTAAACATCGAAAAACACTCGATTTTTAAGAGTTGTCAGTTTTGGCGTATTTTCGCGGAATATTTTGGAACCCTTTCGCACCATGCGTCTTAGATAACGAACCCATAAGACCAATAGAAGGGGCTTATGCACTAGCGTAGCAGTACAGGAGGTGAAGCCAAGTCCGCCATCCATGTAGTGGATAGAAAGACAAAATCGTGTTTTCAAGAGCAGAAAATTTGAGATAGGCTAAACAATATACAATGAGTTCAATCAGGATCCTGAATTAAAATGATAGGTTTTACATAAAACATAATTATTGGAACCGTGTATTCAATTCGTGGACCTACATTTCAATTTAAAACTTAAAGAGACATTGCATTACAACAAGATTGAGTAAATATACTAAAATAACTAAGATGATCACCTATCTATAAACATAACTGCATAATATCCTACGATCCTTAAACTTTCTGAATCGGGATTCTATCTAATATTTAACAAATAAAATGGTAACACTGAAATCCAAGTAATCAAATCATCGACTTTCAATTTCATATTATTCTATTATGATTTTATTGTCCAATTAGCCTACAATGGAATAAATTATCAGATAGACATAATTAGTATTTACTAATTATGATGTTTGAAATTTAGCAGTTTAAAAGATTGCAAGTTAATTCAAAGAAAAACAGCTTGATTCAACAAATTATTGACCTATAACGAATGATGCGAGAGTTGATTCTCTCAATTAGTATTGAATCAATAAAATCTTTGTAAACGACTAGCAAGGGTAACGTACCTTCTTAAACGATTAAAGAATTCGGTTAGCTTGGATGTATTAATGATGAGTTATTATGGCCTTTTCCATTCGCATCTCATTTATGGAATAAGAATGTGGGGTAACTGTTCAACAAACAAGAGAGTTTTCATATGGCAAAAAAGGCAATCAGAGCTATCCTGGATCTTCCCCAGAGAGAATCATGTAAGACTCACTTTATCAGCCTTGGTATCTTGACTCTACCTTCTCTATATATATATTACAATTTAATACATGTTAAAAAAAATTCAGGTAGCTACCTCAAGCATCATGAATGTCATGGATACAATACACGAAATAAAGAAAAAATTGTGGCACATTGCACTACTTTTAAAAGAAAAGGCGTTTTATTCAGTTGAGGAATTTTTAGATTAATGCATTTTTAAACTTAAGTTGACAATGTGATTTGACATACATATTTCTGTGGTATATTTAATGTTTTAATTTTTTTTATTTTATTATTAATGATCTATCAATGTATTGTATATTGTTCCTGTTATTACTTCATGTAATATTATGTCTTGACGAGGCCTAAAATGTACTACAAATGTATTTGTTGGTCAATAAAATATTTCTATTCTAAAGAGTAAGCCCCAATTTAATCAAATTTGAAATTAAATTTGCATCTTGATAATAGTTTAATGATGATAAGACTCTAAAATTATATGAAAACATAGTAGCATACTTTAATAAAAACATAGGATAATATCTTAAAATAATCTATTCCAATATAGGCTATTTGGACAATAAAATCAAAATAGAATAATATGAAACTGATAGTTGATGATCTGATTAGCGTACTTGGATTTCAGTGCTAACATTTATTTCATTTAAATTGTGAAAATATATATGTAAATTTGTAATAAATAGCAAAAACTGGCTTCTCAAGCGCTCGCCACTTGGGTGAGTCATCCCTGCGCCGCCATCTTTGTAGTGGACGAGCGCATAACAAGTGGCTTCACCTCGGCGACAAGAAGCCCCTTCTATTGGTCACTGGTCTTAGACCTCTACTCGAAAATGTGCACAGTACCTAACTTCAAGTTTTTCGGCCAAGTTGTTCAAGAGATAAGCAAGAAAAAATTGCGTTATTAGGAAAGAAAGTACGGTAAATTTTGGGACTAAACCAGGGGGAGGGAGAAGAAAGGGTGGAAGGGCTAATATTGGAAAAAAGATCAGCAAAATCTCAGACCGCCCTTGGGGGAAGCCCCCCCCCCCCCCAAAGTCTGGGAACGTACTTAACAGAAGTAATTTTGCATTCTAATAATTAAATTATGTTTAACATTGAAAAGACTACGTTTTTAAGCAATTCACATTGAGCGTAAGTTTGATTATAATCTTAAAGTTTTCTATAGAAGCAAAATTCAATAGTCTTATCAGTTTTAAATCGACAATATTACATTGAAAATAGAAAATCCTTGAACAACAAAATTTGTTTTGATTGGGAAGTATAAAATGTTTATAGCTTCTAAGTTTCTAGCTTTCTATCGACATAAGGAAACGAATACCGTAACTTGTTTAGGAAGAACATTGTCAGGATTGTGCCAAGGAGATTATTTGCTTATAAAATTTAGAACGCTCTTGTGAGGAAGCCTTACACTGAAAGTATTTAAATAAAATTTCAACCCGTTCAGGTCTTCTACTAGTAGAGGCGTATATGAATTTTGTGATCGAAAATTTGATCTGTTGTTCACTATTTCAAACTAGACCTTAAAACATTAAACCTCTCAATTAGGGTACACTCAGGGGAAGCTTTGCCCCCCCCCCCCCACGACCTGAGGTCTTGATAATATTTTTCAAGCAAATTATCTGTGCAATATCAGACTATTTAGTGTTTGCACATTTCATGTTTCACACTTATTTAAATAGAATTATGTTCATAAAAATATGATTACAACACTCCTAAAACATATTGTTATGAAATGCCAGAGAAAGAATGCGCTCTCTTTACGCGCTGTGTCAATAATTTCTTCCGGTTAGTGATAAAGCAAGCATGTTTTGTTTACTACCCCTGTTCTCCCCTCGCCTTGCATCCATCTAGTTCTAGAGAGCTCTGGAATGGCATTATCTGTTTACATAGAATAATCTCAAAAAATAGAGAGCCGTCTACTGTTTACTGGAGTGTCACAAAAACTTATATAAGGCGGATGCTCATGAAAACACCAGTTCATTCAGTGGCCAAACTTTGTTGACATAACAGGTGGCAGATATCCCTAGTGGCAGTTCTCGGTTCCGTTCATACAAACCGCATTACCTGTGAGCGCTAATGCAGACTGTGTTGTATGAACGTTTAGTGTTGTTCAAGAGATAAGCAAGAAAAACGCAGTATATTGCGACAGATTATTATTCAGGCTTCTCTAACAGTTAATACAGTGACTCATAATTGCTTCAACTGTTATGCTTTAGACGTTTCTTTCTGAATTACTGAACAGTTATTATTAATTTAATATTTGATCAGCCTTTCTACCAGTTAGTGATTAATTTTGGAACAGGAATATAGCAACTTTATTATTACCTGAACATTATTGATTTATT
The DNA here is from genome assembly GCA_948455865.1 of Conomelus anceps. Classification (NCBI taxonomy): domain Eukaryota; kingdom Metazoa; phylum Arthropoda; class Insecta; order Hemiptera; family Delphacidae; genus Conomelus; species Conomelus anceps. The sequence goes on along the minus strand of OX418217.1, from coordinate 58,007,012 downwards.
TATTTCTGTGTGACATAACTGATTGGTGCAAGTTGTAAGTAATTTGTGTGAATAAAGTGCAAGTGTTTATTTAAAGTGTTGCCAGCATTATTTTAGAGATAGAACCCATAACTATAGCAATATCTTAGGAGTGTGAATGGAAATAGACGGAGTGGTCTAGCAGCATCGAACATTCATTAAAAAATTGTAGACACTAGCGAGAGTAAAGTGGATTATTGCAGCTGTCTTTATTAATTAGTTATTCTGAATCTCTAGTGGCTAGTTTCACCAACCTTGTTCAAATAAATGATAACCATGGTCCAATTTAACCAACGAACCCATAAGACCAAATTGGTCTTATGTGTTCGCTGAATTTAACCATGTTCAAAAGATGAACGCTGAAAGCTGTTCACCAACATTCATCTTGGTCAAAGCTCCAACATTCAAAATTGAATGTGGTCAATTTAGAAAGTACTACTTTTCTGAAGTTGGGTACCATGATAACTTGACTTCTCATTGGCTACATCTCATTTTGCAGCCAGTTTAATATTTCTAGCCTACAAAGTTGTGAAATTGTGAGAGAAACGTAGTGCGGGGGCCTTGATTACAATAGCAGGCCTTGATTAATATAATTTCACAATATAGTAATGAAATTGAAAAAACTGGTATACTACCAAGGGGAAAGAACTATCATGGGAAGAAACAAACGTATATATTGTACTGAACTAAACAACTCAAGGGGTTCTATGAAAATATTAAGAGGCAGGCCAAAAAATACAGGCCAAAAACTGGAGGTGACACTCTCAACTATTAGCCAATCAGCCACAATGTTCTTATTTTAATAAATTACTATCACGTATTTCATGCACATTTATAGAAAATGTTCTCTTCCTGGAAACCTCGGCCTTTCGTCCTCCAAGGTATTACAAATGACCTTAATTTTCAAGATCGATTCTGATAGTCAGTTCTATACAGTTTAAAAATGTTGTTTCTTCCATTGAAAAGAAGCAGTTTTTTCTTGTTAGCATGACATGTTATGATCCAATGCTTTCAAGAAGTTAAATGTAAAGCATTTCTAAATCGAGAAATTAAATATTTATTCAGCACAACAAGTGTAACACAATATCACAAAGTTTAAAACGATATTTTATTTTGTAGTCCAATTACTTTCAAATATAAAAAAAAACATACTAGCTAAGGTACCCGATTATTTATATTTAATATATAATATTATTATTTGTTCATCATCATTATTATTATTAGGCTTATTATTCTAGCTAATGATCAAGCTACTCGATAAATTCCACAGATCACATACAGTAACCTAAAAGCTAATTTTAGATCTCGGCTAAACAAGCTAGAAACCAATCTTTGACCATGTTCAAATAATAAAATTTTCCGTTTTCAGCGATCAAATTTGAACATTGATTTGATCGTGTTCAAAGATAACCAGCGTTTGTGGAATTGACCTTGGTTGAATCCACGGTCGTAACCAGCGGCGGCTTCTTATACTGTTCACAAGTGCACGTGCACCCCCATAAATTTGAATATTCAAAAAAATATTAGTTCATTTATTACCTATTTAACCACAAAAGAGTACAAAACGTTACTGATATAACTTCTTTAACTATATCAAATAGAAATACAGTGTCCGTTTTGATATTAGACTTATTTTAAATTCACTGCTAATCTATTCGCAGCGTAAGCAATCATTCTCTGTGGACGAGTGCACAATTGGTATGTGCTCCTTTTGGGTCCTTTCTGCGCATGCGCGGCAAATTGACGACAATGTAGTATGGGCTTTTAACATGGGGGAAAAGCTCAAGGTTCCTATACAGAAATCTGTATAGGAACCTTGGGAAAAGCTGCCATCCGTTCACAGCTAGTTGTGTGTTCCGCTACTAGAGTCGTTGGTAGCAGTACCGTATCAGAAAAGCGTCGATGTTACTGGGCTGTAGCACGGTCAGTCTGTAACGTTTCTTCTCGCTACTTACTCACGTAGCTAACTTGCCCAGTGTCATCGACGCTAAAGACTAAAGAGAAGCGTGGAATGGGGAGCCCCCTTTTTTTCGACTGGCACTGCTGCCCATACTACCCATACTTCCTCGCTATGCCTTCCAATTATTTTTTTCATGGTTATTGAAACGTTGTTTCATACCAAAAACTAATTTTTTATTCTATTATAAAATATTGTTATGAGTTTACCTAAAGAAAACAGTCAGAGGCCTTTTAAACACGGATTTTATTAAAGAACAACTTTTGGAAATTATCACTTCAACTGCTTAACACAAACTAACTATTTTTATTTCTCTATCAGAAACCTTCTAAAGCTTCCAAACATTCCATTTGGTATTACCAGCTGATTTTACATAGGCAACTTGTCACCTGGCTGTAGCACTGCTCCCTCCTTAAGACTGTTCTGTCCCAGAACAGTTACAGGTCTGCAGATTGGGGGTGGCCTTACTGGATACAACTGACTAGTTGCCCATGGAGCAAACATGCAAACTGAGATGGTAATCCCAGTTTCCTTGAAGATTGTTCAAATCATTGGCCTCACGATTTTCCAGTCCAACCCATCATAGCCACAACCTAATCGGGGAATTCCAAGCTGCTTCACTCCCAGAGTTTGAAGACAATTCCACAGATGATTTAGGCTCTCCCACAAGGCTTGATAGGTGGACTCCTGCTGAGGTTGATCTTTTGTCACCAAGCAGAAGAGCTGTTTTCCTTGCCTCTGAAGGTGTAGTGTTCTTCCAACAGCTGGTCTCTGAAGTTCCAGATCATTCAGTCCTCCAAACTTTTTCCTAAAAACTGTAGCAATACCTTGAGAAGCTCCAAGATTTTTAGCTACACAGTGAGCCAGAGCATAGTCTTTTGGTAGGGTGAACAAATCTTGATAACAGACTTTTGTAACCTCAGCTTTCTGGAACATGTCCAAATTGGCGATAAATTCTTCAAAGTTGGGATCAACTGGTTGAATAGTTCTCACATCTTGGGCATTACCTGCAGTATTGTCTCCCTGGAATGGTGCCAGTCGATTGAAGTGGACAACTCTTGGTTTTCCTCTAGGTTTCTTGATCTGGTGGTAGACTACATCATTGATTCTAGTAACCACTTCAAAAGGTCCATCCCAGGAAGTCTGTAATTTAGGGGAGTACCCTTGATGTCGCTGTGGGTTGTAGAACCAAACTAAGTCTCCAGGCTGGTATCCACCATGATCTGCCTTGATATCATAGCGTTCTTTCATCTTGTCACTGGTTCCTTGGATGTTGGTTCGAACAATCTCATGAATCTCATCCATATGTTTCCAAAACTGGGTGACATAGTCCTCTCCTACCAAATCCTCTCCAGGTGTACATCCAAACTTTAAGTCACAAGGAAGTTTAATATCTTGCCCAAACACTACCTTGGCTGATGAAAGTTTTGTAGACTCATTGACAGAGCTTCGGTATGCCATCAGGAATAGGTGAAGATATTGGTCCCAGTCTCGTTGATGCTTGGATACAACTTTTGACAGGTATTTTCCCATGGTCCTGTTCATACGCTCCACCATTCCATCTGACTGAGGGTGAAGGGGCGTAGTCCTTGTCTTATGGATTCTCAGCACCTCACACATATGAGAAAACACTGAAGACTCAAAGTTCCTTCCTTGATCAGAATGTAACTCTAATGGGACACCAAACCGACTGACAAATTCCTTGATTATTACATCAGCAACACTGACTGCTTCTTGATTTGGCAAGGCATAGGCTTCGACCCATTTGCTGAAATAATCCATCACTCACCAGGATATACTTATTCCCACTGTCAGATAATGGAAATGGTCCAGCTATGTCAATGGCTATTCGCTCAAAAGGTGCTCCAACATTGTATTGTTTCATGGTGGCCTTCTTTCTATGCAAGGGGCCATTTGCAGATGCACAAACAGTGCAATTGCAACACCAGTTCTTGACATCTTTGCTTGAATTTGGCCAGTAAAACCTCTCTTGTACTTTCTCCAGTGTCTTATGAACTCCAAAATGGCCCCCAGAGACTCCATCATGTATTTGTCTCAGCACTCCAGGAATCCTTTTCCTGAGAACAATAATTTGCAGCCTCTGCTGATCACCAGCTGCATTCTCTAGCTTCCTTTTCAGGATTCCTCTGTCTTCTACAATAGAGTCCCATTGTGCCCAGAGGGACTTGACATGTGGTGGCAAAGGTGCTATTTCTTGCCAACTAGGTCTTCTTGCAGAACGTTTCCACAACCAAAGGTGCTTCAGATCAGGGTCTTCTTCCTGATCCTTAAGTAACTCAGCACCTTGCCAGTGGTCATTGGCAATAGTTGTCCTATGTACCAAAACTTCCTTCCCATCCTGGCATGAGCAGTGTTTGCAGTCCTCCTCACAGGGTCTTCAAGAAAGGGCATCAGCATTCAGGTGACTATTTCCAGCTTGGTGTACAAATTTACAGTCATGTTCTTGTAAGTGCTGGATCCATCTTGCCACTTGTCCTTCAGGAGACTTGAACCGGAGAAGCCATGTCAAGGATGCATGATCAGTTCTCAGCAGGAATTGACGTCCATATAAGTATTTGTGGAAGTGGCTGATTGATTTCACTACTGCTAGCAGTTCTCTTCTAGTAACACAGTAGTTACGCTCAGGTTTTGACAGCACCTTGTTAAAATATCCAATGACCTTTTCCTCCCCATCTTGCTCTTGAGAAAGTACTCCACCAATTGCTGTGTTGCTGGCATCAGTGTCAAGAATGAACTTGCCTTCAACTCTTGAGTAAGCCAATATAGGTGCTTGGCAAAGTGTCTCTTTTAGTCTGTTGAAGGCCTGCTGGCAATTTTTGTCCCAGAGAAAACTCTGTTTCTCCTCTGTCAGCTTGATGAGGGGTTTTGCTATACCAGAGAATCCCATCACAAACCATTGATAATATGTGCAAAGGCCAAGGAAACTCCACACTTCTGATTTGTCTTTGGGCACTGGCCACTTGGTTATGGCTGTTACCTTCTCAGGATCCATAGACACACCTTTATCAGATACCACATGCCCTAGGTAATTAACCTGTCTTTTAAACAGATTGCACTTCTTTGGGTTGAGCTTCAGGTTAGCTTGTCTCAGTCTTTCAAATACTTGCTTCAAGTTTTCCAGCTGATGTTGGAAAGACTTTCCCAAGACAATGATGTCATCGAGGTAGACCAGGCAAGTTTCCCATGATAGTCCCCTCAACACATTCTCCATTAATCTTTCAAAGGTTGCTGGAGCATTACACAAGCCAAATGGCATCACAGTGAATTGCCAAAGACCTTCTCCAATTGAAAATGCAGTCTTTTCTTTGTCCTTAGGTTCAAGTCCAACTTGCCAGTATCCACTTTTCAGGTCCAGAGTCGAAAACAACTTGCAACCTTCCAGGCTATCCAGTGTGTCATCAATTCGAGGTAGAGGGTAACTGTCTTTTTTGGTGACATCATTCAGAAGATGATAGTCCACACAGAACCAGAGTGTATTATCCTTTTTTTTACAAGCACCACTGGTGAAATCCAAGGGCTATTGGATGGTTCAATTATGCCTTCATTTTCCATTTCCTCAATTATTTTTCTAGCTTCCTCTCTTTTAGCCAGAGGTAACCTTCTAGGGTTCTGGCGGATGGGTTTGGCATTTCCAGTATCTATTGCATGCTCAACTATGTTGGTTCTGCCCTTTGTCCCTCTCCTATATCAAAAATATCCTGATAATTAGTTATGAGGTCCCTTAATTCATTTTGTTGTTCTTTGACCAGATCTTGACAGGATACTTCAACAAAGGCCTTCAGCTTCTCTGGGAGACACTTCTTCTGTGGTTGGGTTGTCTGCATTTGTTGTATGACAGATGTGACTGGTGAGCAATGTCCTAAAGTACTATTTCTCTTCAAAGTAACTTCATAATCATTCACATTCATCAAGAGGACAGGGAATTCTTGGCTGGTAAGAAAAAGTGTCCTAGCCACTAGGACACCGTGACCAAGCTCCCCCTCATGAATTTCTGGTTCTAGCAACACATTAATCCCCACAGGGACATCCTCCTTTGTCGTAGCATAAGTCACAATCTGGCTCCTTGCTGGTATAGTGATTTCAGGTGGGCCTGTAGCAGTTTTCAGCTTCCAGGTTGTTGGTGAGATATCTTGCTGGTTAGCTACTGTTTTGGAGTTTATTATTGTCTTAGTGGCTCCACTATCTATAAGTAATTTATAGGAGCTTCCATTCACCATTCCATTAATGTAAAGACTGTGGGGTTTATCAGATAACATTGCAATGACTGGTTTTTTACATGGGGAGAGGGTCTTCTGTCTACAGGTTGATGGTTGCCCCTTTACATCAACCCTCTTTAGTTTTCCTGATTCTTCTCAGAGGTCGATTTATTTGGGCACTTATTACGCAGGTGCCCTCTCTCTCCACAGCGCCAGCAACGTATCTCCCTCCTTCCTGTTCTTAACTTTTCTATGACTTTCTTCACCAATTCTTCCAGAGACTCATCACTCCTATCCTCTGCTTCAACAGCCCGGACTCGGGCATTACCCTTCACTGATTGTCATACTGCTTCGAATTCCAAAGCCTGGGTGAGGGCCTCACTGAGTGTCTGAGGGTGAGCCAATTTAATAGCTTGTTGAGTTTCAGGTTCCCGAAGACCATCCAGGAACCTCTCAATGGCTAGAGTCTCATATACTCCATCATCCACAGATGGGTAGGCTTTTCTTACCAGGTGGGCAATATCACTTTCGAACTCTTGGAGTGATTCGTTTGGCTTCTGGATCCTATTCTTGAGTTGTGAATGGTTGATCCATGTGTTGATGGCCAAACCTAATTTCTATGTGCCTCAGAAGCACATCGAAGTTCTGCCTATCAGCCATAGGGATTGTTTGGAGAACTGCTAATGCATCTCCATGGAGTGACAGGCTAAGCATTGCAGCTTTCACTGCAGGTGTCCAGCCATGTATGTCAGCAGCTGTCTCAAGCAAGGAATGGTAATCTTCCCACGGCATCTTTCCATCAAAAGTGGGTAGCCCAATTGGATGACTTGGCAGGATGATAGGTGCTTTTTGATAACTTACAGAAGTGTCTTCTCTAACTTGATTAACAGAGGCAACATCAACCATAGAGATTGATCTTTCAATGCCATTATTGTGTTCCTGTAGTTTTTTAAACTTCTTTTCAAATTTATCTTCCATGCTTTTAATTTTCTCTTCCATGTCCTTCATTTCATTTCTTACAAAATTATGATTTTTCTCAAATTCATCTTCCATGTTTTTTATTTCATTTCTTAAGAAATTATGTTTTTCCTGCAATTTTTCCTCAAATATATCTCTGTTCTCTTCTAATTTTCTTTCCAAAGCTGACTTTAACTCACCATATGGGATTTCAAAGAGGAATGTGTCCGGATCCAAACCTTCCTAAACCAATGCCACACGAAGTCGTTCTTGCAGAATAGCTTTATTACCACTTATTTCAAGATCTCGTTCTTCTAATTCTTGTTTTAAGTCACTCACTTTCAAACATGAAAGTTTTAAACCTTTTCCAGCCATTTTAAATCTCAAACCAGTATAACTGTTAAAAGTAAACACAAAAAAAATGAATGAACAAATAAATAGTTGAAAAACACTAATAAAATCACTTTTTCAAATAGATAAACCCGCCTCAAATGCACTTATTCCACTTCCGACACCAATTGTTATGAGTTTACCTAAAGAAAACAGTCAGAGGCGTTTTAAACACGGATTTTATTAAAGAACAACTTTTGGAAATTATCACTTCAACTGCTCAACACGAACTAACTATTTTTATTTCTCTATCAGAAACCTTCTAAAGCTTCCAAACATTCCATTTGGTATTACCAGCTGATTTTACATAGGCAACTTGTCACCTGGCCGTAGCAATATATTATTTGGTATATTTTATTGATCAATAATTAATTGTTATGGAGTTTTCCTAGTAGTCGGCATGATTTCGACGAGACTAGAATAATTTTTAGAGATGTAGAGAGGTCAGTCTGAAGGAAAGAAGATTCACGGAAGGATAAATGTAATGAATAGTGAGTTTACCGGGAGACGTTGGTTTTTCTAATTATTTTAAAACAAAATACGTCATCAGTGAATAATTATGTTTGGGAGTGGAAATCAAAAAACTATATAAAGAAGACTGAAATTAATATTTTATATATACTAAAACCAAACGTAAACTGTTAGTTTTTCTTAATTATTTAAAAAACAAAAAACATTAGTGAATCATCAAGCAAGTCAACCTGCCACAAAAAAATGATGTAATCAGTGCATCACCAGTTTGTGAGTGGAAATCAAAAATGAATTTTATAATATCAAAATTCACATTTTTTTCTATCTGAAAATCAAATGCAAGAATTTAAAATTTTTTAGTTCTTAGCAATCCTTCTAAAAAAAGATATTTTCACCTGCAATACAAAACGTTACATCATATTGCAATATATTTTTGAAATACATTTTATTCAAGAACTCTATCATATGTGCAATGCATCAAATGTGTTTTGGTACTATTGAATGATCTTTTATACTCATGAGCATCTTGCCCGATCAGTTCCCTGCCCCTGACGCATCTGTTTTGCCAGACAAAACAATGGCCAGTGTTGCTTCATGACAGTTGTGAGTAGAATATGATCTTAAACGTTTTTTCTAAGTTGAAGTGCTTAACATTTTGCCATCATTCTTCCTCTAACCTTTGCTTGTGAGCATTGGCGTCTGGGTGTAGGTGGGGGGAGGGGTGGAACATCATAAGCATTACTCATGCAATACGAGCAATGCAATTCATAGAGTGTATACCAAATATTTTGTGAACACCCATTTTTTCCATGCACGAGCCGCCACTGGTCGTAACCATGTTCAAATCTCTTGACCGGTACGTGAAACCGGTCATAACGCATTCATGTGGTGAATTCAATGGGTTTGATGTTAAAAGAGTTGGAAAATTCAACCGAAAACTGTTACAAGTCTTCAACTAACTTATATATTGAGGTATACTACAAAAATAACAAACATTAAGGAACATTTTGTTGGAGAAATTTTTAGTTTTTAAAATTAGCTGGAACCTAGCTCGCTACGCATGGCTTAAGTCTAGCCAAGGGGCTCAGCACCTTGACCCCCCAGGGGAAAACTTCATAGAATTGAGTCAACAGGCACTCTTCGCGCTCAGCTGACCCCAGTAATGGGCAGGGTGAGCTTGTACAAAATTTTAAATATTATTAATTCTTGCTTTTTTGGGGGGAAATTTTGAAAGCTATATTTGGTTTTGAATGATCCTGGATACTAAGCTTCCTAGGCCGCATGACTCTTGAGAAACGGAAATCTACTAAATTCTTAAAAATAATTTATTCTGGGCCTAAATATAAAAAGCAAAAGATTTTCAAGAATTGTCAGTTTTTTGCGTATCTTCATGGAATATTTTCTAACCCTTTCTCACCATGCGTCTTTGACTTTAACCCGAAGTGTACACCAAATTTCAAGTTACTCTCCCTACTTGTTCAAGAGATAAGCTAAAAAATCGCGTAATCATAAAATAAAGTAAATTTTGATTGTCAACTGTAGGAGGGTTGGAGAGCTAACCTTACAACAAAAAAGTTCAGCAAAATCATAGACCGCTCTTGGGGGAAGCCCCCTGATCTCAATAATTAAAAAACAACATGTAGGTGAATGGCTCAAGGTTGTGTGCAGAGGTTTGTCATATGTTTTCGAAGTTTCTTGATGTTATGGTATTGAAAGCTATTTATTGTCGTGAGATTTTTATCAATTATTTTGTAAAGTTTACATGGGGCTCAAAGTTGAACTTTGTCGGGTTTTGGGGGCAATTTATCTCTTGCGAGTTATTTTTAAATTTTGGTACTTGATTTTTTTTTTTTTCAATAAAATATACAAACTACAACCCACCTCGGGGAATAAAATGGCATAATTTTATTTTAATTCAACAATTATTTTTTTCTAATTTAATGTTTGATAATCTTGAAAATTTTTGAGTTTTAAAAAAAAATATTGCAAAGAAACTTGACTTTTAATTGAAATAAAAATATTCCTGGAGGAGTCTCAAGTTATAAACAAATAATCAAAAGTTTAAAATAACTCGCAAAGGAGATCGATCAATTGCTCCTTAAAACTGAACTTTGAGTCGACATATTTCAAAAAAAATAATTGATAAAAATATTTTTGCACGGCAATTTTTGAACTCATTACACTCTAATAGCCTACCATAATATCCAACACAAGAAATTATGATCGCAATTTCTGACGAAAACCTTCATCACATCATCAACTTTCAATTTAATTCATCAGTGATTGGTTTTGATTATCTTATTAATAGTTCTAATGAAATAAGACTAAAATGAATGTAATCAAGTAAAAGGAGCGTGGTGATCAAATGCTAGGCTAGTGCGTAATTAGAGGAGCATGTGAGCTTCAAGTGATTGAGGCACGAGCAAATAAAACACGTCACAGGGTCTGATGTTGTAACCTAATTACAGTTCAACACGCAGGCAGAGTAGTAATAATGGAAAAAATACGATGACCCAATCACTATCCTTCCTTTCTAGTCTAGATTCAAAACTGACCCGACCTTCCACTTCATCTTCAAAGTACCGTACATGTATTGTATTTTAAACTAAAATGGGATTAGTCCTGAGTTATTGGACAAGGGTTCTCCTATATTTAAGTTTTCAAAAAAATACGTTAGGAAGAAAATATTTTTACACAGGAAATTCAGGAAGAAACAATAAAGTAAAACATTCTGCATGTATTATAAAGAGCCACTTTATCGCAACCAGTGAATTAAGTCTTTTGATAAAAGACTTGAAGGAATTCACCTACTAACCAAACACAAAAACATTGGTCCACTTAACCAATTACAGGGATGCCCACAGGGGGGGCCTATGGCGCCAACTGCGTCATTGAAATTCTTGGGGGAGGGGGGTACAAAAAAGTTTGGGGGGAGGGTAAAGTTAATATATTACGAAGTCACCAGATAGAATGTCATTTAATGACAATAGATTTATAATTATTATTATACTATTGAATATGAATTAGCTAAAATAGTTTTCCTTTGCTTTCAAAAAAATGTTATACCTATATAAAAAATCTCAAGAAATATACATACATTTTGTATAATATCCACTAGGTTTGAATTTGTTCAATACCTATATAAATCTTTTAGTTTTAAGAATAATACGGGGGGCTTATTTTTTCGCATGTTTTTTTGGGGGTGCCTAATTTAAGGGGGGGGGGGGGGTGGTGGTGCTAAATTTAGGGCGTGTGTGTCATGAGGCTTGGGGGCACCCCTGCCAATTATTAGTTCAATTGCTAATGACTGTTAAAATTAATTAGTGAATTAATTCAAATTTTAAACGTACAATGCAGTCTAATTTTATCAACAAGTTGGCTTTACTTTGAATTCAATTGTTTAGTGCATTGTACAATAAGTTATTATAGAGTGAACATCCTTATTGTATTGTTCAAGTGTATTACAATACAAACAGAACAGAAAATATAAAATACTAATTTATGAACATTATGATCATCAAAGAAATACTGTATTCTCAAAAACAGATTTAAAAAGAAATGATTTGTTAATTTGTATAGGTAAGATACAGTTATGTCTTGAAAATGATAAGTTTAGAAGAATGCTAATTATTGTTTAGAAACCCCCGTAATAAAATGTAACAGCGTGTAATGTATTTCCTAGTAATACTCGGTAAGTTACAATACGAAGGTGCATGAAACCAAAAATGAGTTTAGACTAACTCAAGTAGCCTACTTATTTCCAATATTTCTGCATTTCTACTGGCTGATGACACTACAGAAGTATAATGCGCATATTATGTGAACGAGGATACATGAGATCCGACCTTTCAAGTTGACCATGAAACGCACAACATACTTCCGACTACCTGCATAAGCATCACACGATCCTACACCGATTTATCTCTGCACTGTGTAGGCTATAGATAAATTACATCTGTATGTTCAGTATCTATTATATTGGCTCATTTTTTATACAGGCTTGTTAGCACTTCCGTTCGTCATGTAGGACGCTAATTGATTTATAGTTTAAGATAAATTTTAGTTTAGTTTTGATAAAAGATGAGTATAGATAGTTTTCTCATTATTACGCTTGATATTTATCTTATTTTCTACTTGACAAAGCCAATACAAAAAAAAATTGTATCAAGTAAAGTTTCCATAATTCAACTGGTATTGCTACAGTATTCAGGCTCATTTTTCTCCCTTGACACGCAACTATAAATTACATCAGAGGCACCCCAATGTTCCTTGTTATTATTGACAGCATTCTCTAACATCAAACTAGAATCAGCAGTGCAAGGCAGAAAATAAATGCGAGCTGAAATTTGCTTATTTTAGAGTTGAAATACAATCTTCAAGAATTGTTATCAATGAATTACTAAAAAATCATTATTAAAAAAATTCAAAACATTACCACTAGAAGTAACACACTTCATTGAAAAGTTTTCTATTATTGTTGAAGCGCAAAGGAAATAGCTCATTAACAGATTGGATCAGTGAATTTTAAATTTAAGTTTCTCAATGCATGTAATGGTGGTGCATGAATACTTTTCATTATTCACCTCCACTGAATAAATACAAACGCTTTTGAGCACGATACGAATATTAAGGAAGAATGAATCAAAAATATTTCTATGAATCACTATTATAATCATGGTTAGAGGTCAAAAGCACTATTAGGCCAGGCAATGAATGTTTTGTGTCGTAACAAATTAGGGGAAAGCTGAATTTTTGCAGGATGTTAATATACATTGTACTTACTCGAAAAAACCAAAGTCCCGACCCCCACCCCGCTTGCTTCCCCCACCACCCCCCTCTCAACATTGCAAGAGCAGTACTTCAGTTAAAGGCTTATAACTCGGAGACTAATTAAGGTATCGTTGTGATTCTCATCTCATTTATTACTTAAAACTATTCTCTAAAAAATATGTCATATACATTTTCTATGTATATAGCCTAGTTTTTCAGTAATAATATAGTTTATAGAAATAAATGTCACCACGAACCACAAAAATCAACTTCAACTGATCATATCATTTTTACTATTGCGTTATTGGTTGTGCCGTTCCTTACAAAACTTATAGATAATTTAATAAGCTTTAAAATGATGTGTCTATTGATTACTATCGTTCAAGTTATGGCGTCATAGTGAGTGATGAAATAGTAGCGGACACCGCGTCGCCGAACCCTACAGCACTGTGTATTGCATGGCGCTTGGCTATCCAGCCCAATCCAATAAAGAATTATTATCAGACAAGCAAGACTATCAATGCCAATCAATAGTACGCGTTTGAAAGTACATTTTTCCAAAAAGTCCCCAAAAATCCCCCCTGGCTTTTCCCCCCCAAGCCCCCTAAAAGTTGAAAATTTTTCTAGTTATTGGAAATTCGATATCTCTGTAACTAACAATCGAATAGAGTTGATTCTTCTTCCATAATACCAGTCATATAATGTTCTGCAATAAATGTGCTGTTCACTTTGCCGGTAAACCTGATAGTTTCTTTAATAAAAATTGAAATATCTTCAAAAGAGAATTCTATCAACTAGATTTTTCATTATTTAGGGGGATATTTTTGTATGTCATTTTACAGAAAATAGCTTTAAATAGAAGTTAGAACTTATCCATTGATGTGCATAAGAACATACTGACGATTAGAGATGATGATTTGATAGGATGAGGGGTGGGGTGTAGAGGTGGGGGGGGGGGGGTGCCCCATTGTTGGGCCCTTCTCTCAAGAATAGTTTGTCGCACTCCATACCTTTATTTTCTCAGCTCTTTGAGGCCACATTTGACAGATAATTTGTAATTCTACTTGTAAGGGCAGTATAGGCTCCCCCCTTTACCAGACATGGGCACACTTTTGAAGGAGGAGGCTTGATGAAATGAGAAATTATGTGGGCGTGTCTAAAAATTGATTAGTACTCATATTTTACATTTCAATCATCAATTAAAAATTCAAGTCTCAATGAATATTATCCTAAATAATTAAAGATGTAGTGGAAAGACTCTTGTACGAAGGGATGCAGTAATCCAACTGAGATTAACTTTAGAAAGAATCTGATTTTTAACCCATCTTATCAAAGCAAAAGGTGACAGGGGGTACTTCTCCACAAAGATTTTGGTAAATTAGCGTTTAAAAGCAGTAATTTAAGCAGCTCTAGACATCATTTCACTCATTTTGACGCACATTAGAGTATGAACTTCATTTAGTGCTCATATCATTCGATCTTCTCACTAATTATAGATGCTATTCATAGATGGCTTTTTACATTTCATTTTACTTTTATATTCAGTTTGAAAACAAGTTGTCAAGTTTTTTTCAATGTTTCGGTAGTTCTACTGATGTCTGGTATTTTTCAATATGTAGGCTAATCTAAAAACTTAACTTCTCTTTTGTTCTGGATAAAAAAGATGCTACAATTTCATTGAGACTAAACATTCCAGTTGGACCTTTTTTAATGTGTGGACCTTTTGGCATTGATAATCAATAATGAAACTACAGTAGTTTCTTTATTTTGTAACTGATGACCAATTAATTTCAAGCATCTATTTGTTTCAACATATGAAAACTTCATCCAATGACAACAGAGGCAGGAAACCTCTTGAAATAATGAACAAGAATTAGGCCTAAAACGTCATAATACAGTAATTAAAATTTGAGTCTTTCTTCCAACCCTGTCGATTTTCTGTTGTAAGCAGTAGCTCAACTATTAGTAAGTTAACTCGTATCTAAACACTAAAAGCAAACTTAGATGCGATAATATTGTACTGCGAAATCTAAAAGATGAATGAATAAGTAAACGTTATTCTAATTTAGCAAAGAAAAAAAAATATTTTTACATTATATTTCATATATTTCTTATAACTTAATTTGCATGTGTGATTTTAGTGTTCACTCGAAATCATGTTCCGGGCTAGCTCACGGGCCGTAGTTTGCCAATAACCGCCCTAAAGTGTACTTGGAAAATGACGATTTTTCATTACAAATAGTTTATAACTTGTAAAGTACTAAAGAAAAAATTGCAAAATTGGTCTCAAACTGTAGGTAACATGTTTTTCTGTCATATCCTTAGTAAGAGAACCACTGAGAACGCATTTTAAATCAAACTAAACAATTCTATATGTAGCCAAAATTTTACGGGTTTTGGTAATTTTCCAGGTTTTCTTGATAGCACAATGTGTTGGACAAAAAATATATAGGACACAGTTATTTTAGACAATACAATTCCCTGAAACATACCAGCGGCATCTTTGTATCATGCATGAATTTTGAGTTATTGTAATTCAAATTGTTGAAATTATATGAAAAAATTGAAATTTCAACTTTATGTATGACTAGCTGCTATACCCGTGCTTCGCACTGGGGAAAAAAGTCGGTGTAGGTTTTATATCATGAAACATTAAATTACATTACATTACAATTACATTGAATTACTAAAATAAAATAAAATTAAACATTAAACAATAGTTTAACTAAATAGTTTATTTTTAAATAGTTTAAAATAGAATAACTGAAAATAGAATATTTACTTTCCTATTAACTACACTATTTTGAAACTTGGAAATAATAGAAACAGCCCGACATGAAGTGAAAATTAAATAATTTGCAAAATAGAGCTTCCAATAGTACCTTAAAAATTAAGGTACCGGAAACTGATTTATTGATGGAAATTAAAAGAAATCTGCAAAATACTAATTTTCAAAGCGTGTGGATAATAATCAATATTAACCAATGCTGAAAGTGTTGTCAAAAAAATTTAATCCGTCTTGGATTCGAACTCGCGAATTCTTACGTTTTGAAGCGTGTGAATGTGAATACAATATTAATCAATGCTGAAAGTTGTCAAAAAAATTTCACCCCGGTCGGATTCGAACCAACGAATTCCAGGTGAAGAGCAGGCTCGCTAGCCAATAGACCAACGCGCCGTTCTCCTTAAACAACAATTTTTTAACATCTTCAACTTCACATGGCTTTTAAATAGGAGCATTATTTTTCGGACAATCAATGGATGTCGTTTGATAGGTTAGGTCTGTAATTTTACTAATTATTTATTATTTATAAGAACTATTGAAATATTTAAATAGGCCTATGTCCTTCCTTGGTATACAGACAATCTTTATGCAAAATTTCAGCTTTATCAGTCAAGTATTCTAGGCGTGATGGATGTTCAGACAGACAGACAGACACCATCTCATTTTTATAATAGTATAGATTATAACTTAGTATCTATTCAGGCTACAAGTCTGCCCATGGTACCCAGTTTTGGGTAATTGTATTGTCCACAAGAAAGGTATCCTGTTTATTTCCTGTTCAACACATGGTGTGCCTGTAATATCGGAAAATCTGGAAAATTACCAAAATTTTTGCTACATGCAAAATGTGTTCTCAGCAGTTCTCTTACTGAGGGTATGAAAGAAAAAGATGATACCTACAGTTTGAGACGAATTTTGCGATTTATTCTTCAGTGGTTTACAAGTTCTAACTATTTATAATGATGATAAATCATCATTTTACAAAATAATGTAGGATAGGGGAAGCCTATACTGTCCTTTCAAGTAGAATTACAAATTATCGGTCAAATGTGACATTTTACATATGAATTGAAATAGCCACAAAGAGCTATGGAGGTAAGAGCTAAGAGGTATGATATGATATGATATCATATGATATGAGTGCGACATATGTTAGCGAGGGGGTACCCCCCTCCACTCTACATCACTCATCCAACAAATCATCATCTCTAATCGTCAGTATGCTGTTATACACATCGCTGGATTCATAAAAATAAGTTCTATAACTTCTATTTAAAATTGTTTTCTGTAAAATGACATACAAAAATGTCCCCCTAAATAATGAAAAATCTAGTTGATAGAATTCTCTTTTGAAGATACTTCAATTTTTATTAAAGAAACTATCAGGTTTACCGGCAAAGTGAACAGCACATTTATTGCAGAACATTATATGACTGGTATTATGGAAGAAGAATCAACTCTATTCGATGGTAAGTTACAGAGATATCGAATTTCCAATAACTAGAAAAATTATCAACTTTTAGGGGGCTTGGGGGGGAAAAGCCAGGGGGGATTTTTGGGGACTTATCGGAAAATGTACTTTCAAACGTGTACTATTGATTGGCATTGATAGTCTTGCTTGTCTGATAATAATTCTTTATTGTATTGGGCTGGATAGCCAAGCGCCATGCAATACACAGTGCTGTAGGGTTCGGCGACGCGGTGTCCGCTACTATTTCATCACTCACTATGACGCCATAACCTGAACGATAGTAATCAATAGACACATCATTTTAAAGCTTATTAAATTATCTATGAGTTTTGTAAGAAACGGCACAACCAATAAAGCGATAGTAAAAATGATATGATCAGTTGGAGTTGATTTTTGTGGTTCGTGGTGACACTTATTTCTATAAACTATATTATTACTGAAAAACTAGGCTATATACATAGAAAATGTATATGACATATTTTTTAGAGAATAGTTTTATGTAATAAATGAGATGAGAATCACAACGATACCTTAATTAGTTTCCGAGTTATAAGCCTTTAACTGAAGTACTGTTCTTGCAATGTTTAGAGGGGGGTGGTGGGGGTAGCAAGTGGGGTGGGGGTAGCAAGTGGGGTGGGGGTCGGGACTTTGGTTTTTTCGAGTAAGTACAATGTATACTAACATCCTGCAAAAATTTAGCTTTCCCCTAATTTGTTACGACAATGGCCATTTTTTTGCATTCATTGCCTGGGCTATATACAAAGGCATAAAAAAACAAAATCCAGTTCTATAGAATAGGACACTTTCTTTAAGATGAAACATGAACATCAAATAACAGATTCTTTGAATGCAATTTGGTCAGTGACGAGCCAATTGGATGTTGCCAAAGTGCTAAACTATGATTTTTGTAACACGAGATATGTTTTATACATTTATGTTTAAACTGAAATAGAACTGACTTTCAAGTGAAAATAAATTTATTTATAGAAGTAATATTTCTTCTAGTTTAATTTAACAATACCAGTGAAAAGAAGTTGGAGCTACAGCAACATTTATAATTAGATCTTGATTTTCTTATCCGGTTTGTCATGGGCTAGTTGAGTACGAAATTTTATGTAAGGACCATATCAATTAACTATCAAAACAGATTATGAAAATTGGAATAAATGGCTACGTTGAGCTTTAAACATCATTGTTTGAGTGATATCCGCCATAAGCTGCTGCATTATCAGTTTTCTACCATCTATTCATTTCAGCCATCTACCAGTTGAGTAGAGAAGATTCAGTGTTTTGAGAAAGTTAATATTAATCCTTGTTTGCAATGTCATTCTCTAGCTGGAACTGCTGGAAGGACTATGAGTGCGAAGTTCAACAGTGAAATATTAAAAGACAAAAATTCTCCGATAAATAGGATTTTTTCGAATCCCCTTAAAATTGAAGTGACTCAATGTTGAAACTAACGAGCTCGTTGTTGAGAATATACCATTATTGATTTTTCTGAACATAATCTTCTTTTCCTTTGATCAATTACTGAGATTCATTTTATCAAGACGGTGGTGCAATCGATTGGAGAGTTCTGCCTGCCTGTAACAACTGCGGTCACAAGTTCGATTCCGATTCAGCCTTGGATATTTCCAGTAATCATTCACCTCATTACCCATAAACGAGTCTCTTAATATGGGCATCACCATCAGAGAGGTTCAAATTACTTTCGACTTATAAGTTTATGTATAATATACAGAACTTTTATTATATGAATAATATACTGTACAGTACTACATAATATCATGTGCAGTAGTAAGCTACAGGTAAGTTATGTCACATAACTTATGTGTCTCTAATATTAATTTTATCTTGAGTTGTGTTAAAAAAGTAAAAAGAATCTATTTTCGTGAAATCATGTTTTTCATCTTCCATTATCATTACACTATAAAATCAAGCAAGCGCCAATTTTGTTC
Organism: Conomelus anceps; assembly: GCA_948455865.1. Taxonomy (NCBI): domain Eukaryota; kingdom Metazoa; phylum Arthropoda; class Insecta; order Hemiptera; family Delphacidae; genus Conomelus; species Conomelus anceps. Next base: position 57,988,018 of record OX418217.1, on the reverse strand, counting down.
AGCTTATGAAAAAATAGCGCGCATTATTTTCTGTTCCGGTATTGCCACACACCACATTCATGATAACAATATGACCACGACGTAAACGAGATAAAATATTAAATCAACAATACTCAAACTCTATGAACCAAATGAACCAGTACACTTATTGGACGATTAAATGCTTTTATCGACGACGAGTTGCTCACGGACAATGACATAGATGCATATTGCACAAAAACCTTTTCTAGTTGTAATAATTTAGTCGTTATGGATACAGTAGTAGTTTCTCTTATAATTAATGACAATGACTATGATCTCTCTTTTTTAAGTTCTGCTTCAAATCATAACAAAAATATTGCTTTTATTCTAAATGACAATAATTGTAGTTATAGTTCCAACAGTACATGGACTGGCTCACACTGGAGCCTGGTCGTTTTTGATCATATTGACAAGACTTTCTATAATTTTGACTCTTTGCAGCAGCGCAATAATATATCATTGAATATTCTAGTAGAAAAACTAAAACCTATTTTTAACACAGATAAAATAGTTCAGATGAACTGCTTGCAGCAGAAAAATTCCCATGACTGTGGTATCTTGGTACTTTTTCATCTTGAAAGATACATGAGAGTTAGAATTAGTAACAGTAAAAGAAATAGTATTAATAAGAATCTTGACCTAAGAAAATTTGATGCAACGAAACATAGATTACATGTGTTGAGTACAATTGTAAATTATTTGAAGCTTCAGACTACAAAATGTGAAACCGCCCCTGTAGAAACTATAGATGAGCTTGTTAATAATCAGAAAAATTTACCTGAAACTGAAAATGTTTTTTCCGAATCTGACGCTTCAATAAAGAAGACTACTGTTGAGTATGATAAGGAAAAGAAATCCAATATTCCTAAGCATACAACCACCAACTCCAATAGGAAGATTAAACTATTTATGGATAGCCAGGGAAGAACGGTAGTTGATGAATTAATATATAATAAAAACAAAAATTGTGAGGTGATAGGTATAATCAAGCCTGGAGCTAAATTTCAGGATGTAACAAAAGAGTGTGTTGGTGACTGTTCCGATATGGATATGCAAGATGTCGCTGTATTTCTAGCAGGGACTAATGATATAGATCAAAACGAAGCGAAGTGCTTCATATCAGCACTGCATAGAAGACTTTTATAAAATGAGACATACGAGAGTTTTTGTTTTTGATGTCCCTCATCTTCCGGACTGGTCCTGTGTAAATAATGCTGTGACATGGGCAAATAGGGAGATACGTAAGGTCTGTAAACGTTTTAGAAATGTCACTGTTTTGGAGCTAAGTAGACTGGGCAAACGTTTTCACACTAGGCATGGACTTCATTTGAATAATCTGGGAAAGCGCTATATTGCCTCACAGATTTTAAAAGAGATTGACGAAGAAACGGACTCTCCTCTTTCCTCACTAGGTTATGACATTCGGGTTTCCATGAATCGGAACTTGTTCATCATACTGTAAAGATTCGAAGCTACTATGACCATAATATACTGAGAGATGGACTTCAGCTCAATCATGACAGCACATCATCACCATCCGTAAAGCAATTTCAGAGCCCAATTGAAAGTTATAGTAATGTTATTACTGAACATCTGTCACCCAATACTGCTGGTATAAATTTTTTAGGAGTAACAGAAGCACAACTAATGGATTAAACGGCAGCTCTACTCACGTCCAACCAAATAATCAGGTTAATCATCTGTTCCAAATTTACAATTCTCAACTAAACAATTTTAATGCGGATACAGTTGCACTACTGCATTACAATATACAGGGAATGAGAACGAAACGTGATGAAATAGAGCACTTAAATAGCAAACTTAAAAATGTAAAAATTATTTCGTTTAATGAGCACCGGCTATCGATTGAAGATTATCAGTTATTGAATAGTCTCACACACTTTGTAGTAGCCGACTCGTATCATAGACCAAATGCCAGGAGGGGAGGATCATGTGTCCTAGTTCATAAGGACTTTGATTTTGTGGCTAGAGATGATATCAGTATATTTAATATCGATCATAGTTTTGAGGGATCGTATGTAGAGGTTAAATCTTTGAATGCTATTATTGTTTCTTAGTACAGAATTCCTGGTCTGTCACATTCGTTAGTATTTCTTGACAGTTTGAAAAACTCCTAGAAAGACTGGCGGGGTCAGATAAAGCAAAATCTATTATAATTGCTGCTGATTTTAATATTGACATTAGGGTTAGGAATGATATATCTTCGAAATTTATTAATGTAGTATCATGCTATGGCTTCAATTTTAATTTTTTTTTAGAATAACAAATCACAGCCAAACCTGTATTGATAATATTTTGAGTTCTATGAATTGTGATGTCAATGCAAAATGCATAGCTGACTTTGGGCTATCAGATCATTGTGCACTTCTGCTCGAATTGCCTAAGCCAAAATACAACTCGAAAAGGCCAAACATACAAAAAAGAATTTTTAATAAAACTGCTCTGGATAGTTTCTGCAATGGTTTAGCAAAAAAGGATTGGAACCTTAATCCTTATGAGGACATTAATACAAATTACAGCAGTTTCTTGATCAAGCTTTTGCTACAATTTAATGAATCATTCCCTCCTAAATTACTCTGTACAAAAGAGAAGCCATCAAATGACTCTGTTAAAACTTGGATGACAACCGGGATCAAAGTATCTAGTGAGAGGAAAAGAGAGATCATGCTAATTGCAAAATACAGTAACAATATTGAGCTTCTGAACTATGCAAAACTGTATAGAAAATTTTTCAAAAAGGTTGTCCATGCAGCTAAAACTATGTCAAATGATGCATATATTGAAAAATCAAAAAATAAATCTAAAGCATCCTGGCAGCTGGTAAGGAATGAAATTGGAATAAGAACAGAGGCGGAGACGTTGATGCTGGGTTGGGAATATCAGGTAGACGGATAGCTGAAAAATTTAACGATATTTTTACTGGTCTGGCAGCAGGCCTAGATTTGCCCGATGTAAGTGTTATAGGCATTCATGACTCCCTAAAAAATAAATATAAAAACATTCAACCCATGAAATTCTTAATGGTAACGCGTTTTGAAGTGGAGAAGGTTATTTCTTCTCTAAAAAATACAACATCAGTAGGATGGGATGAAATCCCAGTTACACTGTTGAAGTATGCTGCTAAAATAATTTCATACCCTTTAACACATTTAATAAATCAATGCTTGATACAGGGTGAATACCCAGACCTCCTAAAGTAATATAGCAGACCTCCAGTCTAATATAGCGAAAATATTTGTAAAGATAATAAATACTCATATGTAATTTCCTTAAGAAAAATTGAATATTAGTCAATGATCAGTATGGGTTTAGGAAGGGCCGTGGCACTGAAGCAACTATTTCAGAGTTCGTTAATGGGGTCGCAAGTGCCTTGGATGAAGGTCATCATTCAGCTGGTTTGTTTTGTGATCTGTCTTAAGGCTTTCGACTGCATTGACCATTCATTACTCCTCAATAAAATCAAAGATTACAATATACGCGAGGAGAGTCTGAAATTATTTGAATCTTATTTGAGAAACCGTAAACAAAGAACAGCCGTGTATAAAAATAGAGTTAAACCGTATTCTAAATGGAAAGGAATTAGATTAGGGGTACCCCAGGGGTCTATTTTGGGGCCAGTTCTGTTTACCTTATATATCAACGATTTACCTATAGAAATACCCACTAAAATAGTTATTTATGCTGATGACACAACTGCCATAATAAAGGGAGACAACATTATCAGATCTATCTAACTCTACAATAATGATTTCACCACTAGAATAAAAACCTGGTTTTCAAACAATGGGCTATTATTAAATACAGAGAAAACTACAGTAATACATTTCAAAACACTTGGGAGAGAAAATAATGAGGATCGTCAAGTGATGTCATTGCTTAACAAAGTTACTTCTCAAAAATGCCATGGCATATACATTGATCATTTTTTAAAGTGGGATACTCAGATAGATAAACTTGCGGCAAAACTCAGATCAATTAATTATGTTTTCAGCATTTTGACAAATGCAGTATCTTTGAATGTTTGCAAAATGGTTTACTTTGCTTATGTGCACTCTATTCTCAAGTATAATTTTGTAATTTGTAAGAAGGTTTACAATAAATTATTTGACTGCATTTGTAGGTATAACCATAATTTATTTCTTAAAAAATTGGATGTTTGGCTTATTGAGAATCCTTTTTATTCAATTCAGGAATTTTTTGAGCATCCAAACATCAGCTTCTAGTTTTAGCTATATCACTCTGCTCAACTTGTCTAATGCAACATAATGTAATTTTATATGTGTAATTTCATATATTTAAATGATTTCTATCAACTTGACTTTGTCGATACATGTATCTGTTCATGGCAATAAAAAAATTTGAATTTGAATATGGCATAGCAGTCTGGGGAAATTCAAATCACATTAACAAAATATTAATCCTTCAAAAAAGAATAGTTAGGACTATCCTTCAGGTGAGCAGAACTAGTTGCAGACCTCTTTTCAAAAAATTGGGAATATTGGTGATTGTTAGACCAGTCTATATATACTAGAAATGCTAATAACTGTACATAAAAATAGAAATCTCTATGAAATTTTTTTGTTCTTGCATAATTATAGTACACATGGAATGCAACAGTACAGATACCCAATACATAGACTACAGTTGTATGAGAGAAGTCCACAATATGCAGGAATCAAATTATATAATAAACTTCCTGCATCAGTTAAAACCTTAGAGCTAAATAAATTCAAAGAACTAATTAAAGCATTTCTAATAAATAAGTCTTATTACACAGTTGAAGAGTTCCTTCAAGACTCATTGACCAACATCTAAGAGAGATGTATTGTTTATGGAATAGATGTGTGATTTCTGTGACTTAGTAATAAATTAAAAATTGTTTAGGCTAATAATTTTCTGACGAGACATCTGCCTCGACAGTTTTTCTTTAATTTTGGTGTTTTATGTCAATAAAGATATTATTATTATTATTATTATTATTAATGCACGGAGAGGTAAAATTTCAATGGAAATAATGAGCAAGTCACTTGAGCAAGTCACTATCATTTTCTCAATTATTATATCAGACTGCTTTCAACGCAAGTTCAAAGAATTAATTGATTAGCCTATCACTTTTAAAAATTAAGAGAGTTCAATTAGGCCAGTTTTATGCACCGCGTTTCTTGTCACGCGTTACCAAACGCGTGACAATTTGGTCAGGCATTTTAAACGCGACATAAAAACAGTGTGACAATTGGTCATTTGGTCGACAGAAAACGGGGGGGGGGGGGGGGTCCGAGATGGTTAAATAGAGACCAATAAAAAGCACAATTTTCTATTTCTCATGGAAGAAAATTTCAAAATGATATTTTTTCAGTTGAATATGATGAATGCTATTAAAATTTAAAAAAAATCAAATACCCGAAATTAAAAAAAAAATCAATTTTGGTTGAGAGGGCCTTGAGACATCCTAGATCATTTTCTTTGATCTGGTGCCGGGCTCGACTCGAGCGACACAAAACGCGCGTTTGCATAAAACCAGATAAAGAGCCATTTAGTTTTAATGCATTTTAGCTTTCTGTGGCAGTATTTAACTCGCCTGATTTAATTACAAGGTCCCGGGTTCTATCCCAGTTCTGACCGAAAGTTTTTACCTCGGGCCACTCCCGTGTTTCGGAGGACACGTTAAGCTGTCAGTCCCGGCTGCCTAAAAAAACAGTCGTTAAGTCACGTCAGAGGCCCTGAACTTATTCAGGTGCGACCTGATAACTCTGACACCAGACCTGAGCCAGCCAGGTCACACGATATTATTATTATTATTATTACCACCTGCTGTTTGATCTTTAAAACGCTCAACGACAAAAAACGCGTTTGAAACGCGCGACAAGCATAAAACAAAACTTTTGAAGTAAAAAACATAGTAAGTAATTAAATCGCCGCGTTTAGCATACCGAAAGTATTCAGTGCATTTGACAGAGTTAAATTGAGAATTCGACATCCATTACCATCTACATTGATTCAACTATTAATAATAATTATAATATCCTCAATTGTTATAATTATAATAATGGTGAATTATTTCCACCATTAATGGCGGCCCCGCAATGGCGGCCGGCCAGGGGAAGGACATGAAGGGGTTCTCACCTGTGAATTTATTCATTTTTGTGACTAATTATTTTATTGTAATACTTTGTTTAAATTAAAATTCTTGTTTTTCACTTGATTTATTTCAAAATGAGTTTAAAAATTGCATTAGAATAAATAGAAATTATGAGAATTAAAAATCATAACTGCAATGGAGCGCTCTACAAAGAAGAGCTGACTATTGATAAGCCGGCTGAGGTCTGTCAATTGAAGGGATTTTGAACAGTCCTTCACTTAAAAAAAAACTTGATTAGGAAGCGGTTGCATGTGTGTTGAATGGTTGCCTGTTGACAATGTTGACGACCATGTAGTGAAGGAATTCAAAATGCCTTGCTCCTGCACTTATCACAAACACTAGCTAAGGCCGTGGTCAGACTGCATGCGTACGTGCGTGCTCGCATCTGGACGTCAGAGTAAAACAAACGTTGATAAACCGGTTTGATTGGTCACAGTCAGAGAGAATAGAAGTAAAATAGAGCTGCCTTGCGGGAGCGTAGAGTGCGCCAACCCCCCAACCTCACAGGGGACCTACCTCGCCCGGCCGGTCCTCTGACTCAATGTTAAAAACGTTTCGTAAATCGCCAATATCTCAAGTTCTAATCAAAATATTCGAACGAAAATGATTTCGATGGCTTCCTTATATCATTCTCTACAATCAATGTTCTATCCCTTTTCATCGTAACTGCTATAATTTAAAAGTTATGTGTACACAAATTGAAATAGTACGATATCTAGGGATTTACATATATTTTCATTTTCTTAAATAGACTTTTATAATAGCGTTTAACGGAAAAATGTTCTGAATATAAATTCAAGTACTTTTTCAGATCTTTGAATTGATGTATAATAATATATACTTGATTATCACAGAACAATGCATTGATACGTTGAAGACAGACTATAGACGAATAACTTCTTTCTTTACACTACTACCAGTAATAAGGTTGAATAGCGGAAATAGTAATCAGTGATGAATCATCACGACTTGGAACTGTTTATTCTGTGTAAACATTATATTACTGAAGTATATGAAATCATTTGAATGATATTTGATGCCATTATGGTTGAATTCCTTTGAAATCGACATCAATACAACCATAGACGAACCATTACTTAATCCCTGAATTATGATACAACTGAGTAAAATGGACTGGACTTTGTGTCAACAACAGCTTTGAATTGCTGAATTTGTTTGTCTAGCTTGTTTCATTCATGGAAAATAAATAATTATTAGTAGAAATGTCATTGTTAACAAATTATCATATAAATCCTGGAAACAGAGGGAAACCATTTTGCAATATTTAGTATACTCAGCTAGTCTGTTTTCAGTTGTCAAGAAGCTCTCCTGATATCAAGACGGGAAATTTACATTATTATTATTATTATTATTATATATTTATATAATCATACATTCATGGATTCATCTTTAAGAGCGAGTTCAATATAATCACAAGCACAAGATAGTTGAGCAGTTCGAAGTCACGGTGGCCATTACCGATAAATATTTCTGCTCTTAAACGCATCAATCTATTGTTCTGTGATCATTAAGTATATATTATTATTATACATCAATTCAAATATCTGAAAAAGTACTTGAATTTATATCCATAACATTTTAATGTTTTACGCTATTATAAAAGTCTATTGAAAAAATAAAAATGTATGTAATCCCTAGATATCATACTATTTCGATTTGTGTACAGATAACTTTCTAATTATGGCAGTTACGATGAAAAGGGATAGGACATTGATTGTAGAGAATGATATAAGGAAGCCATCGAAACCATTTTCGTTCAAATATTTTGATCAGAACTTGAGATATGGGCGATTTACGAAACGCTTTTAACTTGTGTCAGAGGACCGGCCGGGCGAGGTAGGTCCCCAGTGAGGTTGGGGGGTTAGGCGCACTCCGGCTGTACAACCAGTTATACGCAAGGCTGCTCTATTCTTATTCTATACTCTCTGGTCACAGTAGAGAAGAGTTGGTCGTACGAGGACTTGCGCACACGCACGAGTCAATTCTGGAAGCAAGTTTGTTTGATTTTCTTTGCGTGGTCGTCAGTGTGAAAATGAAAGTTGAGGAGTTGATTACGCTTGTGTTTGACCAAAATCCATTGTGGGACCAATCCACAAAGGATTATCAAATAGAGATCTCAATGTGACCGCTAATCTTTCCACAGGCTTGATAAAAGTCCAAAAATTGCTTTGTTTTTAATTGTTTGTGCTGATTCTGTTTAAAATATAAAAAAACGTTTTTAGTGACATCCGAAAATAATTGAAAAATTTTCTATCAGTTGTTCGTAGATCAGGAAAAAGTTTGAATTCTCCTTGCGTCTCTCTTGTTAAATTAATATCATTCACCCAGCTTTCTTTTTCTTCATTAACAAACAAAATTCGCAATAACAGATTGTCTAACAACTGGTCAATGCCATTGAAGTATAAACTCGCAGGAGTAGGAAGTTTGCAATGTGACCACTCTTACTCTGACGACCTACTCGTACGACCTGCTCGCAAAACGATCTACTCGTCAGTCGCATGCAGTAGATAATAGTAGCGCTGTGTTCGTAGTGAAGCAGTAGGATTTTTTTGTAGATTACATCTTGGAGACTCCAGTTATAAGTATAAGAGAAGTCAGCTCAACAATTATACAATCTTATACTCTTATACATTAGTTACCATAATTACTATATCAATTAGTTGAGGTAAGGCTTAATTTTGATGTGAAAGGAACTCTTGTACACTATAGAAAGCTTTGTCAACTAAATATTTTTACAATTGTTTTGAAATATTTCTATATCTTGAAGACTCTAAGCTGCGGTAGCTTGTTGTAGAATTCCTACCAATATGTAGAAAACCTATACCAATAGGTTTTTGTTTGAATTCGATACTATTGTGACTCACCAGGTGATAATCTCCTTGGCTTCTTGTATTATAATCGTGTATGTCAAGATTTTGGTTAATATCACTCTTTTTTACATCATACAAAGTGGCTTCATACACATAAAAGCAGGGTACAGTTGGGAGACCAAGTCGCCATATTATTATAGAAAGTGATTTACAGCCGAGAACAGTACCACTTTTGCTGGGCAATTCAATCGCTCGCCCTTACAAAGAGGGCCCAGGAGTTCGTAGCTTATCTTTATCTGACTGGACAAATACCTGCTGCGGCTCACGGCTGTTGTTCTATTACAGTGTACTGATGATATTGTGGAACTTTATCATAATAATTCATTAATAAACTACAGTAGAACTCCTCATATCCGGCCACTTCTTGGAAACGGCCATAACGTTATGTTATTCAAAAAGTGGAGAGACTATGCCTTCAAAAATACAATGGACAAGAAAGTTCAGCAGAAAATTATGGACTATTTTTAAGCTAAATAGTCTACAAAGCCTTGTTGTGAGTAATTTTCACCTCCATCTTTATTTAACATTATTTTATGTTACTTGAATTTATGTTAATTACTCAACTACTTTTTCCTATCAATAAATGTTCTATTTGTTTTACAAACATGTGTATTTTTCTAAAAAATAATCCCAAAAGAGATTTAAACACCTACTTTTGACTACACTATTAATTACACATTATTATTAGGTATGTAATATAAACTTAATAAAACAACTTTTGAATGGAAATTAACTCACGTTATGGCGTGACTGAGTGTACTGTGGATCGTCTGACGATGCTCTAGACAACAGAGCGAAACGGCCGTCACGCCATAACGTGAGTTAATTTCCATTCAAAAGTTGTTTTATTAAGTTTATATTACATATTAGTGGAAACAAGATGGATCTTCAACATCATAATTAGGTATGTATTATCTTTTTATAATAGGTTGGTTTATCCGGCCAAATCGTAATCGTGGTGGCCGTATATGTGGAGTTCTACTGTAGGCCTATAGGTTAATCGTTTAGTGCTCCAATAATCCAATTCCATTGGATTTTCTATTAGAACTAAATCTAGAACAAATCTAAGTATCAACTACGACATTTATTCAAATACCGTCAATAGAATGATGGCTAACTTATACGAAAAGCAATCATACACTTTTTCTGATACAGTATAGTACATATAGCCTAAGTTAGGTAGGCCTGTGGAATTGATCTACGAATGAACAAGTTTTTCAAATTGACATTTTTTGCTAATTATTTCAAACAGAAATTTAAGAAGGAGGAACGGTCTTATCTACTGTAATTAAATTTCATGTTTTACTTACCTCTAGGGGTAGGATAACATGGAAGAATGCATAAATTCAAAATACGCACATTTCCAATTTAATGTGCACCTAAACTACTTTCAAAAAACTGTCAAATGAATAATTTACAATGTATGACATGGTTCGTATTCCCGTACTATAAAGCTATCACTACTATCGTACTATTTGTGATATACTATTACATATTTTAAAGTTTACGCAGGTATAGTGATAAAGAGTTACGAGCTTACTGAAATTTTTGGCTATACAGAAATAGGCTGAAGTCACAAAAGTGTTATTTAGATCACCATATATGAAGTAGAGTACAGTACAGTACGATAATACTTATCCGGCAATCCATTTTGGAGTTTTTCTTTTCTGGTAGATGACTTATGGCAGTGGTCACAAAATAACAAAATTGGAACTGTAATATCATTGTGTTTATACCATACAGTTCATCTGTTTGAAAAGAGAAGTTCACAAACTCTTTTTTGCACTGACGATGTGAATTTTTAGTGTTTTTTTATAAGTAAACTACCTTTTCAGTTCTACCCATCTGCATAATTTTGTGTTTAGTTCTTTAGATTGATGTATCACAGGAAAAGCTCAATACACACAATAAGTGAGCTCGCATGACGCGAGGTAATTAGCAGCTGTAACATTTATACAGAGCTAATCTGTTGCTTTGGTTTAAGAGATATCGGCTTATATTATCACCATGGTAACGTATCATACTAGAGATGAAGCGTATTTACTGGAACAGGTATTTTTACTGAGTATTTGAACGTACGGACTAGCACCTAGGATTCGAAGTACAAAATACTCAGATATCTGAGTATTTCTAGAAACTAGTAAACTACGCGACTTCAAGTCCCCACTCCAATTTATGGAGTGGGAGTGGAGCTTTGTAATTTGCAGTTGTACAGTAGCTATTAATAGCTCATTTCTCGTTATAGAACTATTCAACTACTCACTCAATCTTTCTCGCTCACTCACACGCTCTCTCTCTATTCACTATACTCGATTGTAGGCGCATGCGTCTAGATTGTCTTTGTTTGCGTATGGCGTACGCGCGTACTTTTCCAGTACAAATACTTCTTGAGTACTTGAGTATGGGTACTAAAAAGTAGTTTGTTACTCAAGCGTCTCAAGGTCTTGCCGTCCGCGTCTCATTTCGCTACCACACTATTCGTGGAATGCAATGTTGAAAATGACTGGTATTGAACTTGAACTTTTGAGTGATCCAGACATGCACCTGTTTGTAGAGTCCGGCATTCGCGGAGGTTTAAGTGTAATCCCCAAACGATATGCAAAAGCCAACAATCAATATTTATCTACATATGATAAAAATTCCAAAAACACATTTATAATATACTTAGATGCAAATAATTTATATGGTACAAGCATGAGTGAATCACTACCACACTCTGGATTCAAGTGGCTATCTAATGAACAAATTCAAAATTTCGATGTTACAAAAATTTCAGATGAATCACATGTTGGCTACTTTCTAGAAGTCGATCTTGAATATCCAGAAAGTCTACATGATATGCACAACCATTACCCCCTGGCACCAGTAAAAGCCACACCGCCATCAGGAAGATATGAGAAATTGATTACAACCTTTGAAAACCATAAAAATTACATTCTACACTATAAAAATTTGAAACTTTACATGAGATTAGGTATGAAATTAACAAAAATACACAGAGTGATGCAATTCAATCAATCAGCCTGGTTAGAGCAATTTATATCATTAAATACTGAGTTGAGAAAGAATTCAAATAATGATTTTGATAGAGATCTATATAAGCAATCTAATGCAATTTATGGAAAAACGTTGGAAAATGTAAGGAAACACAATGATTTCAGGATTATAACTGATGAAAAACAACTTGATAGAGTGATTGCATATCCAAGAGTGAAAAACTGGTACAGGTTCAACACTGACGTTGTTGGTGTATGTCTAAATAAGCTTGAGGTTCATCTAAATCGTCCCATTTATGTGGGTAGGGCAATACTTGAGTCAAGTAAAGCAATAATGTACAAATTCCATTATGATGAAATTCTAAAAATGTATCCCAATGTTGAACTGCTAATGTCCGATACAGATAGTTTTATGTATCTGAATCAAACAAACAATATTTATAAAGATATTGAAAGAAATTTGAATTTATTTGACACATCTAATTATCCAAAAGACCACCAATGTTACAGCACAAAACATAAAAAACAACTAGGTAAATTTAAGGATGAGTGTGGAGGAAAAATAATTTCTGAGTTTGTTGGGCTACAAGCCAAAATGTATGCAATTCGCATAGGTGATTTAGAGAAGAAGGTTGCAAAGGGAATTCCCAAGAGTGCAAATAGAAATCAATTGAGATTTGAAAATTATAAAGAGTGTCTGTTTGATGTAAAACACAAAAATGTAAAATCATCAGCAATTGTAAGTAAACTGCATCATGTCTATACTGTTCAAAGTGAAAAACTAGCTCTTCAACCTCATGACAAACGTTTCATACTGCCAAACCAAATTGATACTCTAGCTTGGGGCCACAAAGATATTCCAAAAATAAGAAAATGTAAAATCAGTAAGCAGCAGCCATCTCATGGAAAAGTACAAAAACTTTAAAACCTGAAAACTTTCAAACCTGAAAAACTTTAAAATCAATAATGGGGATTTTTTAAAAAAATGGCTTTCAATGCACTCTCTACCTTCTTCTTCTTCTTTATACCACAACCTTTGTACGGTTTCAAATAGACACCTTTGCCGAGTTTCTTCCCTCCTCCACCAAATTTCACTTTTGCATTCATAAGATTTGTAACTAGATAGGCTGCTGTTCATTCAGCAAGACTAGCATCGGGTGCTTTTACTCTTTCCCACGCGAGTGCTGCAAGTTTCCTATCAGCTTCTGTTCGATTTTGTGTTGGGTCACTATAGGCTATATCATGCTCTCGACACGCTTCATCTAATCTATTTATTCCTTTATCTCCTCTTGCTAATCGTTTTTTCAGGTTTGTCCCTCCACCACAGAATTCGTACCCAGGAATATGAAGTTCTATGGGCAGTAAATCAATTGCTTTATTAATTATGGAACCCAATATACCAGATCCCAACTTCCTTTTCATTGACCTCTTCTTTTTCATCGACTTTTTCTCTATTGGAATATTATAGTTTTTTCTATTCATTTTTATATAGATAACTCCATACAGATTTTGACCTTTTGTTGTTCTCATAAAATTATCAATGTATGTACCTATACGATTTCTAGATGCAAATTTCCGACTAGACTCTCTACTGTCTCTTCTACTACTTTCATCTAAATTACTGGGAACATTGGAGGTGTCTAAATTGGAAGAGTCTAAAAAACTGGGAACATTGGAAGAATCGAAAATGTTTGTTGTATCTAATTTAGAGGTATCTAAATTAGTACAGTCTAGAATGGGGTAGTCTTCCTCCTCCTCCTCTACCTCCTCCTCATCCTCCTCCTCCTCTTTCATTTCCTGTTTAACATCAAATTGTTGTTGTTTAAATTGATTCAATGATTCGGTAATTGGTTTATAATGTTTCTGTAAATTTTCTTCTTCACTAATTGCATCATATGATAATTCTCGATGTTTTTGACATATAGAGTCACGCAGCTGTTTTATATTATTCTTGATGGCCGCCAATTCTTTTAGATCCTTTTTCAGTATCATTTTTATAATAGGATAAATTTATCAAATCCAACCCTGTACCTTCCGTTATCCAGTGCACAATCTTTGTTTATGACTAGAAAATTATTATTATTCCATGCTTGAGCACACATTCTACTGAATTCATCCCTACTCAAATCCGGATGTACATGATCGTGATATATGTGTTGTAGATTTCGATTATCCTGTTTGAATATAACAATCAAATTACTGTTGTCTCTAATCAGTTGTTTAGGAATACTAGAGTACGTTTGACAAATGTAGAAACTATCGATGTTTTTGTGTCTACCCATACTGAAATAGTCTCGAATATTCTGTTGTTTTTCCATACAAATATCATCGAAAATCATAACTGAATTGGGGTGTGCATCATTTGGGTGTGGTATTTCTTCATTATGCTGGTACAGATTGAATCCAACCTTGGCTACTTGACTCATAATTTCCTTGAGAAGTTGATACTTGTCTTGCTGGTGAGATTTGGTGAATACATATAAATGTGAAAACTTGACACCATTCTCGGCAAATAATAAATTGAAAACGGTATTTGTTTTTCCAACATTGGACGGCCCACAAACAATACATCTTACACTATTTGGTAGAAGCACACTGTGTCTTATTTGTTGCTTTTTATTTAAATACTTGTCAAAGTTAATCAGTGGTAATTTTGATTTGTGCTGTTTTAGCTTCATTTTTTTAATGTATTATTATCAATCCATGAATTGTATTTCGAATCAAAACCCAACCATTTCACATAAAATTTATTGCCTTTCTTCTTTAACACTCTTTCAATAAGATACACATCTGGGTACTTGGTTTTCTTCATTTCATACTCATAGAATGCACCCTTAATGATTTTATTGTTATCATCTTTGAGGTGATAGGTGAGGGGAATGCTTGGTAGTACATTGTGTACAGTGAAAATCTCATTAGTGTAGTTTGGTAGGTATCCTTTATCAAATATTCGCTTGTAACGAGTGATTCGAACCTTATCACCGATTTTAAACTTTTGCTTTTTAAGTTTGAGGGAACGCAGGGTAGCCTTAGGGAACACAATGTAAGGGTAAGGGTAGCCTTATCAATATTCATCAGTACATACTTTTCATTTTCAGTATTCACCTCACTCGGTTTCATGTGAGTGGTTCGATGAACAGTGTTATTGTATTTGTCTAGCAGTTTTGGAAGTAGGTTCAACCATTTATAATTTCCCTGTACAGTGAATTCACGAAACATGTACTGTTTGAGGGTTCTATTGAAACGTTCACAGATTGCCGCCTTCTTATTACTGAAAGTACTATAGTGATTGATATTGTACATTTTAAAGAGTTTTTTAACAGCAGCATTGTAGAACTCTTTACCGGCTTCAGTTTGAAAATTCTTTATCTTATTCTGTTCAAGTATTGGTTTGAGGGCGTTTGCCACATCATTACCCGATTTACTTTTCAATGGTATTGCAAATTTACTAAAACAATTTATTACTGTCAGTATGAATTTGAAATTTCTATTGATGGTACTGTAATTTGACATATCAACAAGATCGGCCTGGTACAGATCTGTTATGCCTTTGATTTCTGTATGACGTGTGGGAAAATTGTGTCTAACACTTGCATGTAATTCTCGAGCAAGTCCTTCTCTTGTATTAATTTTTTATATCAGTGTGTATGGAATTTGTTCATTCTAAATTCATACAGTAGTATTAGCTTCCATGAGAATGAAAATTTTCGTCTTGGGGGTCTCGTTGGGTTAGAAAGAGCGTCGGAAAAAATGTGTGAGCATGGGAAAAACTTTATTTTCCAATCAATTATCATCGGAAAATGGTGTTTGATACATGAATTTGGGATGCCTTTAAAAGCCGAACAAGATGGCATCGTCCAATTTGATTTCCTTTCAAGGGTTGAAAAGTTCAAATTTTTTCGTGATTTTTAACTCCTGTGAAAATGGGAATTTAAAATGTTGGGTTAAATCAACTTTGACTTACCTATGTTAGGTTAGGTTGGGGGTATCTTGCTAGGTTAGAAAAAGTGTGGAAAAAAACTGCGGCTGAATCGGCACCACTTTTAGTGAGGCGACCACACCCAAAAATTCTATCACTTTTTTTTCCAATTAATTATTATCGGAAAATTGTATTTGATACATGAATTTGGGATGCCTTTAAAAGCTGAACAAGATGGCGTCTTCAAATTTAAATTCCCTTTAGGGGTTAAAAAGTTCAAATTTTTTCGTGATTTTTAATTCCTGTGAAAATGGGAATTTTCAAGATCGGATAGATTGCGTTGATTCGACTTGAACTTACCTATTTCAGGTTAGGTTAGGTTTAATTGGGTTGGTTTAGGTTAAGGTTAAATTTAAGGTTAAAGAAAAACTGCGGTTGAATCGGCAGTCTCCCCTACTCAGGCCTAGCTAATTATTTGTGCCGAGCCCAATATCAAGACAAACATCACGAAAATAGCTTGAAATTGCTTTCAAAAGACCTAAAATATCAAACATTTTCTGGAGTGACGCCCCCGGATCCCCAAATTATGAATATCTACATAAACATTTGTAATTCTACAGAAGGTGGTACAAAATAAGTTTGTTAACTGTGTGCGAGTGGATGGGAGGGTGAGGGGTGGTGAAAAGTTGAAATACCGTCCCGGATGCCACAAGACCTTATTGCTACGCCACTGGCCAAGAAGAAATTATATATTTTTTTTTAATAATTTACCATACCTAAAAATGCAAAAACATATTTCACCTACAATTGAAATGAATTGTTTAAAAAAATAATTTGGAATAATAAAATAAATTTAATTTTTATCAATTTAAATGGTCATACCGAATGGTGAACGACTACGGTGAATATGTTTTTCGAATAAAAAATTTAATTTGATGAATTGATAAATCAGAACATAGTAGCTGTAAACTAACCTGACAAGATAAAAACATAGTAAGCATTATTCCAATAAAATTATCAAAAATATCACACAATAATAAGCATATCTCGTTAAAAAGAGGATAGGTTTTTTTAGATATTTGAAAGTGAATGATTTTTATAAAATAATTCCGAAACACTTATTGTGATTAAAGTTGCTACCAGCACGTACTAAAAACAAAAACCTAGAAAAGGGAGTGGACTGTAATCACATAAAGTGAAATTGCAATTTTCCGCTTCTGAGTTTCTTCAAGGAGCTTCAATGGCCTAAAACAATAATCACGGCTGCAAGTGCCAAGGACACATAAAATCAACAAAATGTTGGTGCTGTTAGTTGCATGGGCGGATTAAAGGCACCGAGAGTGAACATTTAAAAATTAGATGCATCAATAGGATCATTGAACGTTTTGATAGAATATATAATAATGATAGTTTTAAAAAAAGAACTAACAAGAGAAATATCGGAATTAACACATTGCTATTTCAATATTTCATATATTTTAAAACTAGACACTACACTAGAGGTATGACACGGGGGGCGGACTGCCCCATGTGCCAGCCATAGGGAGGTGACAAAAATATGATCTGATAAGGCTGTAAGGCTTATAATAGAATAGAATAGAATAGAATAGAATAGAATAGAATTTTATTCGTCATTCAATATTTACAAGAAATACATGGACTTCGTCAATTTACAATTTAAAGTGTCACAATAATTAAGAAATCACACTTGAAAACAGAATTAAAAATTACTTACATATAGTATGTATAATATATGATAAACACATAAATACATTTAAATTATTATCTATGCTGTGACATATATAATTATAAGAGAAAATTACTCCAGTCTATTGTGAAAAAATCGTTTACGGTGTACAAGCATTCCTTAATTAAAATTAGTTTTATTTTATTTTTGAATTGATTGAATGTGAGTATTTTTAACTGGTCTGGAGTGGAGTTGTACAACTTGATGGACATGAAGTACCAGTTTCTCTGAGAGATGGAATGGGTGTATTGTGGAATTACAAGTTTATTTCTATTTCTAGTATTCAAGCTGTGGAAATTGGCTGTATCATATTTATCTAGATTTCTTTGCACATAACAAAGGATGTTTAAAACATAAAGTGATGGCAAAGTAAGTAAACCCAGTTCAATGAAATGCTGTTTACAATGGGCATTGAAAGGCAAATTGCATATGATTCTAATTGCTTTCTTTTGCAGGATAAAAATTGATTTGGCCTTAACACAATTCGCCCAAAGCATTATTCCATATGATAGGAGACTTTGAATGTGAGCGTAGTAAATATTTATCAGTACAGGTCTATCAACTGTTATACAAAGTCTACGCAGCATATACAGTCCTTTAGCAAGCCTACCAGACAAAAACTCTATGTGCGCCTCCCAAGACAAACACGAATCAATCATAATACCTAAAAACTTGAGAGGCATCACATCCTTATCCTTTCTAAATCTGAAATTGATGTCAGCTGTTTTATCATCATTGAGAGAAAGATTGTTTGCTGCACACCAGTCTTTTAGAACCAAGTAACTTTTATTCCGTTCTCTTTCAAGATCAAGCTTGGAGGGGCAATTTATTCTTAAGCCAAAGTCATCTGCAAACAGGTAGCCATCTTGGATATCGCTATCAATATTTATTGGCAGATCATTTATATAAATATTGAAGAGAATAGGACCTAAAATAGAGCCTTGAGGCACGCCGTACTCAACTAATCTGCCATTGGACAAAACCCCATCCTTGTAAACAAACTGATTTCTGTTACTTAAATATGATAATAAAAGTTGAACTGCACTTGGTGAAAAGCCATAAAACTTCAGTTTATCTCCTAAAATATGGTGTTGTATAGTATCAAATGCTCTGGAAAAGTCATATGACCTCAGACCTACAGAATCACCACTTTCCAAGTTGCAGATAACCCCACTAACAACATTAAGTATAGGATCATTTGTGCTTCTACCAGCCCTGAAACCAAATTGTTTATGAGTGAATAATTTATTGGATTCAAAATAACATGACATTTGTTCATACATCAAAGTTTCAAATACCTTGGAGAAAACAGGTACAATAGCAATAGGTCTAAAATTACTTTTCTCCTTCCTTGAACCCTTCTTATGAAGAGGTAAAACTTTGACATTTTTCAACTGCTCAGGATAGGTGCAACTAGCAATAACACATTCATTGAACAGAAAAGCCAATACCTCACATATATTACCAGCTGCTATTTTCAAAATTGAAGCATTTAAACCATAGATATCCATACATTTACTATTACTTAATTTTAAAATGGTATCAAATACTTTTTCCACAGTTACTGGCTTAAAATAAAAATTAACACTAGGTTGCTTCAACTTACTAAAATAGAATGATGTATCATTAACACTAACAGGTATATCCTGGCTTAACTGAGAGATATATTCCACAAAAAAATCATTGAAGTCCTCAGAAGTTATGTCATCAATTGGAGCTCTAGCACTAACTTTATTATTAGTAAGACTATTTACTATTTTCCACATTGCTTTACTCTTATTAACAGAGCTACTTATGATTTTATTATGATATGAAATTCTTGTCTTTTTAATTTCTATCCTGTATAACTTTCTTGTTTCTTTATAGGAAGCGAGTATATCAGGTGTTCTGTAGGTTTTATACAGGTGATACAGGCCATCGCATTTAACCTTCAATTGTTTAAGATTATTATCATACCATTTATTATTTTGTTTGGCATTGCACGATCTCAAAGTTTTCCATTGGAATGACCCATTGACAGCTCTCATAAATAGTTCGAAAAATTTTTTATATCTCTCATTAACATTAGCTATGGAGTACACCTCAATCCAATTTATAGAATTTAGATAACTAAGAAAAATTCTCACATTATCATTATTTACTAACCTAGACTTAATGTTATTTACAATACTCACATCATTCTTTTTTTTTAAATTCAATCTTAACAGAATACCATCATGATCGGAAAAGAGAGTGTGAATGATCTCAGATGACCATAGACTATTATGTATATCAGTCAAAATGTTATCAATACATGATCCATTAGAAACTCCATCCAGACCAGGTCTAGTAATGTCCTTTATGGTAACACTCAGACCAAAACATTCAAACAAATTTAATAGATCTTTTTTAAAACAATCGTGACCTATAAAATTAACATTAAAATCACCGCAAATGACAAGACTGTACCCATTTTTGAACACTGAACTTAATACATTATAAAAGCACGTTAAAAAATCATTAAAATAACTTATATTTCTATTGTAAGGCCTATAGACTGACAAAATTATAATTTTATCCTTGATAAGTTCAACTGCTGAACATTCACATACCATTTCGACTGACATGTCTCTGATATGTTCAAGATCCCTGAACTCTATTTGATCTTCAACAAAAATTGCTGTCCCACCCCTAGCCCGATTTGTTCTACAAAAAACAGAGGCAGTTTCAAAACCAGGCAAATAAGTGAAATCCAATTCAATATCTCTTATCCAATGTTCAGCAATAGTAAGAACTTTAATATCGTATTTTTTACAAATTAGAGATAAATAATCAAATTTATTACATAAACCCTGTACGTTCCAGAAAAAACAATTTAGTTTGTCTTTGCTATAATCATTATTATCATACAATATCACATTTGATGATTTGTGAGTAAAATTATTCAAAATCATTCCAGTATCAATCACTCTGTCAATAATAGGCCTATCCTGAGTTTCATTCCTTGATTGTATATTTATAGCAGATAAAGTATCTTTGTCAAGAGCTATTAATTTAAATGCTCCACTAATGATGATTTAAGAGCGACAGGAGGATTGTCTACGTAATTAGAATCAATTGAAGATCCTAATGATTCATCAATTGCCAGAAAAGATTGCACACTATTCTGACCGTCATTAGATTTTTCCGGAAGAAGTTTTTCATGACCGAGTGAATGACTATTGACGGTAGGAACCTCTAATTTATTCATGCTAATTTTAACTTTCTCATGATTTACAATTATTGATGCAATTTTCTTACTCAAACACTGCTTTCCTTTTTTATTGAGGTGCAGACCATGTTTCGTATAGTTGAAAGGTTCAAGATACCAAATATCCATTAAATGTAAACTATTTTTATGACAAAGTGAACGAATAGCAATATTGAGTGAATCAATCATTTCATTTTCAACTGAATCGAAACTTAAATCATACCTGTACGGAACAGTTGACAAAATTAAATTACAATTTGCATATTCATTTATTAAATTATTCAATTTAGAAATATATCTTTCAATATCTGTGTTCCTGAACCTATTTGAAACACTATTTGTACCTGCCATAACTACCAGCCAATCGCTTTCACCCAAATCATGTCGTCTGTGGCAAGCAAGCATTTGCTTTGATATTATTTCAAAAGTTGCTCCTGGTGCAACATAAGCTTCACATGTGAAGCCAACCGGAAGTCTCTCCCAAATTAAATCTCTCATGTTTCTCCCCTGACTGTCAGCCCACAAATGAACATTACCTTTCGAATTATTTTTAATATTGCTTTGATATGACTTATTTACTTTAGTGACTGAGGAATACGTATTATTGAATACTGATTTAGCATTGGTACTCTGCCGATTTAGTCTTAATGCCGCCGAGGCATTTTCTGTAATTGTATTTTGAAGACAAAGATTATCTGCTTCCAGTGTTTCAATTGTTATCATCATTTGCTTTATTTGATTATTTAAACCTTCAATTTCAAACTTATGACATTTTATTTTATCTTTCAAGGCTGACAGATTTTCTTTAGTTGAATTATTATCAGATTGACCCATATCATCACTATCTGTGTTGCAAGATACGTCAATTTGAGATTTACCACACCTGCATTTAACTCTAAACTCATTAAAGCTACTCTCCATATCAGCAGCACGTTTAACTGCTGCCTCACATTCAATTAGACGCTTATCAAGATCCTCCCTCAGTTGAAGAATCTCCTGAATTAGATGCGGACAGCAGTCAGCAGATGAATCTTCTCCAACCCGCTCTGTGGCCGCCGATTGAATCACTCTCGAGCTGTTGTTCAATGCAGTCTCATCCTCCAGAAACGATTCGTTTCCTAATAGTGGTGAAAGGACTACATGTTGATTTAATTTCTTCGGTAGATTGTTAATGGAAGTTGGTGGAGTTTCTCTTGAACAATTGCTGGTCTTTGGCGTCTTGTCAGTGGTTGACACGCTAAATCTAGATGAAGAAGGAGGAGTTTTAAGGTCCATTTTCTCATGATTATGAGTTCCCGTTCTATTTTTCAGATTCATAATTTTAGAGTCCGTTTTAACACTAGCATTGCAATTTTTTACTAAGCATCTCCATACAATATCACCCGTGGATGCTGGTCCCGCCTTTCGATATTTGAACGAGTCAACTAACAGCGCCGGGTGGCCTTTGCTAGTAGTAGTTTGGATCATGACTCCGTATTTCTCAGATCAAACTACAGTAGATTAGAATGTTTATTCACAACTTTTTTGGTTATACTTACCAAAATGGTTATACTTACAAAATTTAAAACAAATAATAAAAATAATGTTAATTTTTTGTGATAATATGGGCTGAACTCAACACTTAATAGAATTAATTTTGACAGATAATATGGGATAAAACGAATTTATTCATTTTCGCTAACATTGCGGATTTTGGGAGGACACCATTTGTACGACTGTCGTTTTCACCGACCTAGTAAACAAAGGTGGTTCAGTCACATCTAGCCAGGTTAGGTTAGGTTTGGAGATGCAGTTATGACTGCGCTAGCAGTAGGTCGATCAAACTGTTAGGTCGCCCTAAAGGATACCACCCGCGGATTTTTGGAGGATGAAGCCCACATAGGTCTGAGACCTGTGCGTGGGCAATGAGTTGGATGATGGTGATTTATGAGTTGGACCTACAGTTTTAGGTGGGTTCCGAACCACCAAGAAGTGATTTTCAGCAGAGAACAGTGTCTTTTTTGCTGGCCAATCTAATCGGTCACCGTTACAAACAGGACTGAGGGGATTATCTTCCTATTTTTCTCCCGGGAGGACCCCCTTCTATAGAAGAGTTATGACTTCCATCCAAAGTGTTACAGGACTCCTCTTCAATAGTGAGTTATATAGTATAGTTTGCTTATGACCTACAAGGTCCCGTCGGAATTAGTATGGGTTATTTTTAAAAGACAAGGTTTAAGAGTTCGTGAGAAAGCAAGCTATGTATATTTCGGTACAAAAACTATCAATTAACTTATTTATTAACAGATATTATTTTTAATTTGAGAGGTAGTATGCACTGAAGCCAAGATTAGTAAGTTATGCAATATAGTCAGGTTCAGTAGAAATAGTGTCCATGGTCAGGTGAGGGTTCTGCCCAGTGTACCCTTTTGAAATATTAATGGATTTTTCAATTGGTCAGCCAAAATTCCAAAGAGCTGCAACAAGTATTTATGTGAGGCCAGGTCATGACTATAACTTAACATCGAATTCTGAAGCATTTAAATTAGACATTTTGCCCAAGAGCAAACCCCAGACAACGGTGTCATCCATTTCGCGACCGTCCATTTGACGAACGTACAAAAAACAGTCCACTCCGCGACCGTCTACCAGATGAAGGGCTCTATTGTTCAGAAGAACAATAGGAGAAGTGGCAAATCCTATCAAAAAGTACTCCCTAGAAATGTCATCCATGGTAGTACTTTTATAACTATGGTTATTTACTGAAAGAATTGGAGTGGAATTCGTACTGAGGTTAGAAAGATAGAGGCTGTCAAATAGGAAATTTGAAGAGATTAGCAAACAGTTGTCTGGAAACAAAATTGGCTCCCTAGCAACTAATTACATCATCACTAACAGCGTCTATTCAGTCCCTTTCGGGAGGACACCATTTGTACGACTGTCGTTTTGACAGACCTAGTAAACAAAGGTGGTTCAGTTACATCTAGCCAGGTTAGATTAGGTTTGGTTATGCAGTTATAGCTGCGCTAGCAGTAGGTCGATCAAACTGTTAGGTCGTCCTTAGGTCGTAAGGGCAATGACGCACTAGCGCGACCACGTCCATTTGAAAGTTGTGCGACCACGACCGCGACAATGTCCAGTCTTATTTTGTGCGACCGATAGTGCGGCCAGTCTCCCTTCTTGGTTGCATAGTGCTTTTTGACTGCAAGATATTCCAGTTGCAAAATCTTGAGGAGATAACTGTGGTAGCACATTTGTACAGAAAATTCATTTAAGTTAAAAGAAAGAAGAGGGCAGTTCTCCACACTTTTTGGCGAACTACGGCAATACGAGGAGAAATTTTTTAATTATACAAGAATGTATGTTGCCAGTTTTGACGAATTGCTGAAAAAGATTACAGACGATATAAGGGGAATAGATACATCAATACCAAACACCACCTGACCAACATAAACTGCGACTGTGACTGTGACTAGAGCACTGACAATTATTTTAATATAGTACTGTATATCAATGGAGAGCACAAACCACTTTGAACATCTGGTCGCACACACTGGTCGACAGTAGTGCGCTATGTCCCATATAAATGCATGATAACAGTGGTCGCAAAAATCTCTTGGTCGCTGAGACTAAAGGAAAAATTTCTGGACGCCGCGACCAGCTTGCTCGTTCGTGGTCGCGGAAGCCAAGTGCCGCTATTACCAATGCTTGGCTGTGCAAAAACTGGTCGCTCCTACTGGTCGCGATCACGCTCGTGGTCGCTCTAGTGCGCTATAGCCCTAAAGGATACCACCCGGCTCTTCTGAACAATAGAGCCCTTCATCTGGTAGACGGTCGCGAAATGGACTGTTTTTTGCAGGGTCGCGAAATGGACTGTTTTTTGCACGGTCGCGAAATGGACGTAATCCAGACAAGCACCTGTTTCATCCAAATTAGAACCCATTATGCAAAGGAAGTCCTGTGCGCAGGTGTGAGATGCAAAAAATTTCAACATTATAAAAGATTACACAAAATTCGATTTACAAAGATAATGGATGAAAAAACAGAAAAAAGGCAGAGTGATGAGGAAGGAATAAAGTAATAAATATTAAAAAGAGGCAAGTGGGAATAAAGAGATAGAAAATTATTAGTAGAGACTTGACTACATATTAATATTGAGAATTTTAGAAACAGCGCAGTGATTGTTTAGAACAGTTTTCCTTAAACTATCCATTTTTATATTTCATTGTTACTTATTTAGGCCTATGTATCTACTAGAATTTTCAATAAATGTTAGTGGAATCAGGTTTATTAACTTATGAGAAATAAATAACGTCCATTCTGACGTTTTGCGAGGGACGAAAAATGGAAGAAGATACACGAAATTTGAAAAGGTTTCTGTTTTTTTTAATATAGAATATCAGGTTTTTTATGAAAGGTTTTCGAATTGTTAAAACTTCGGATTCATTGAATAAATCCGAAGGTGGGTAGAGTCTGGGTCTACCCAGAATTGTTTTAAATTATATGTTTTTACAAAATAAAATGTTTTGCTAAATTTGTATTCATGGCTCCACCCCATGTCTTTATCCCACATTGAAAAACAGATTGTGCATAAGAAAAGTAGATCAATTTTGCTAGTTTTACTTCTTCTTGAAGTTAAACATAATTATTATCCTAGTACAATAGTGAAAATACAATTCAAAAACCCATTTATAATCTGAAACATCCCTTCAAAATAGACAAAAATTCCATCTTTGAATATGAAAAACACCTTTTCGACATGAGAGGTAAAAAGAAAGAATGGCCATGATTATGATGCAAAAGTTGAAATAACGTTCTGGGACATAATTATAAGCTATATTTTAAACAGTTTAATTAATATGTTCAAAATAATTTTGTGATAGATATTCTTTTAATTTATAACCAGATATACGATAATTGTTATTTTTTAACCTAACAAAATATATGGCCTGGTGGAAGTTATTTCCAGAGAAAATGTGTTGTACAATACGGTATTTTAAATCTTCTAGATGAACAATAATTCATCCAATTTCCATATTTCCTTAGTAATATTGGCCTATCATTGCACATT
Organism: Conomelus anceps; assembly: GCA_948455865.1. Lineage (NCBI taxonomy): Eukaryota > Metazoa > Arthropoda > Insecta > Hemiptera > Delphacidae > Conomelus > Conomelus anceps. The sequence continues at coordinate 57,962,005 of OX418217.1, read as the reverse complement.
CCGGGATAAAGAAGTATTTATTTTAGTATCAATATTGATGAAAACGTAGTGGAAAATATTCAGCAACTTCTAGCTATAGGCATAAATAAATAATAAAAAGATATAGGCCAATCAATTACTTTTCTTCTTGATCTTTTAAACGTTATTCTTATTCTAATAACCTTTATTCGAAACAGGAAGTCGAGTCGATAGTATGTTTATTTTATTTTTTTATGATGATGCCACATGAGTCAGAGACTTGTGCGTGGGTAATGAGGTGAATGAAACACATAGATGCCAGACGGAGGAGCGGGATTCGAACCCACGACCGCTGAAACGTCAGAAAGCTGAAGTTGCGACGCCTCAACAACTGCGCTAAGCGGCCCGCCTATTCAGGTACATATTTTTTGTACATATTATTTTACATGTGAAGCAAGTTGTATTAGTCCATTTGAAATTTCAAGTTAATAGGCTACTGTATTAAATTAGATATATACATATATATTTACTCACTATATAAATATTTACTCCCGTAGACTGAAACGTAATTTCTTCATTTTCAACAGCTATCTGGATCGGTAGTGTTCTCTTTGTTGTCGGTTAGGTTAGGTAAGGCTTTGGTTGGTTAGATTAGTTTGGCTTTGGTTAGTTAAGGGTCTTTAATTTTTTTGGGGATAGTTACTAGCTAAGCGAGTAGCGAATAGAAACGTTACAGACCGAACGTGCTACAGCAGCTTTTCTAGGCATTTCAGCTCAAAATTATTGTGATATTTATCACCATTGAAAATACTTCCAACATGAGAACATAAAAAGCTGAAAAATTCGAGGGCTTTCTTTCGATACATTTACCCCTAAGCATTCCTAGAACTGTTTTTATTAACACATCATTATTTTTGTGTGTTTTACTCAAAACTTACTGTGTAGTCCTCGAAGTTTAAATGTGTCGTTAAAACATAACGTACCACGTTATCAGCTGTTTTGTATCATTCGGATGATACAGAACAGGTGTGTTGATAAGCAAGAAAGTATCGATACTTCCATTCTGTATCGAAACTCGTGCGATTATTTCCATCGAACTGCAACCATTGTATACATCAATACTACAGTTTTAGTGCTATAATAGTGTGAAATGTGATTTTTTGGCGATTGAGTAACCTTTCCAAAATTTTCTTATACTTGTGAGAGTATCTCTGGAGTCTGGACCCCTTTCCTAGAGAGTATTCATAAGTTTAACACGCAGTAGCTTCTCAAACTTGTGATTTTCCAGTTACCGAACATACAGTAGCATTCTGTTGGAAATTTTCAGAGTGCGTAGTACCTTCGCTATTATGCTCTTGTCAACCTGGAGTGCGGTAAGTAGGCCTATATCAATGTCGTTGCATCACCTGGTGTCATGATGAATAATTTCTTCTCTTACGTGAAATGTATGAAGTTGAAGTGAATATATAGCTATACTGGGAATTAAGTATTACATGACAGAAAAATTCAGTTGTCTTACCTGCTGAAAAATCCAGTCAAGCTTTTCTTTTTAGGCTTTGCACCGGTTGACTCTTCTGATAAAACGCTGCATTCGCCAATAGATGCCAGAGAACAGTTGTCATTTTCCAATCCTAGCAAACTTCCCAATGCAGAATCATCATTTGTTGATGGTGATATATCACTCAAACTTGAAACAGTACTAGAAAACGAGCTGGCTTGAGTTGCAACGCGTGTCAAATTATTTGTTTCACTGTTGGTGTTTTTGCTATTCTCATCCAGATTTATGTTTATGTTATCATTACTAAGCTCCAGATTCTTCAAATTGGACCTAATTTGACTATTTTCAGAAGAAGAATCACTAAGTTTCTTCTCGCCTGTATTCTGTATAATATGCAACTGCTTTGTGATGGGACTGTATCCAAAAGGTACACTTTCTAACACCTTATTTAAATGCACTGGTTTATTAGGCTTTTGAAACGAAACTTGTTTAGTTATTGATGTTTCTAGATGTGTTGGATTACTGATAGGACTGTTTTCACACGAACTGGACGTATCTGCAGTTATTATACCACTATTTTTCAAAGCATTTGGCCTATGAGAATCACATGCATTGCTCTCATTTTTATGACAGCATGAATCAGGAGTATTATCACGAGATTTGTTCTTCTCATTATGTTCTTCAAGTTTTGAATCCGTCAACGGCTCAGAAAGGTTACGAATCTGGCTTACTTGATCTAGTTTTGGTCTTACTAAAAATTTGTCATTTCCTCTTTCTGGCCACGTTTTAAACCAAGATTCACTTGTTTCATTCAAATCACTAGTTTCTATTATACGTAAATCGTTGTTATTGAAAGTATTACCACACTTCAAAAGTTCCTCCTGACAATCTTCACTGTGATTCAATTGCGAGTAGCTCTTATCTTGAACACAGGAAGGTAGACTTTGACTTTTCAGTTTTTCTGAGATACTATTCAAAAACACTTTTTGTAAATAAAGGCCTGGGGCAATCGTTGATCGACATCTCGCTGATGAATGAAGACTAGTTGCTAAGTCAGCGTTGCAAATGATGAGGTTTTCTGTTTCTTTGGAGTCCAACTTTGATGCTAAACTAGCGTTCTGATCGTGTTTATTTGTCGTATCTTTACCTTCATCGAAATCCGAGAATCGTTTGTTCGAAATATCAGATTCTGGCAGTACATCAGAATAATCAGAGTCCGGAGATATAGTTTTCATTTTATCTCAACACGACATCGCGTACAATATATGCAGTCTGTTTTGTATTTAAATTAACAATGAAAATAAATAGTCTGTTTTCTGCAAAAACTAACACACAAGTTATACATCACAAATAACATAAATAAATAAAGCACACTAACCACCTGCCATGTTGAAGACAGACAGACTCACAGACTGAGAATTAGAGAATGTGAGAATATAGAATAATGATTACCAACATCATAGTGTTGTTGCAAGTTTTCTCAAATAATGTCCAAATATGTTAGGGATCAGCCTTTATGATGTTCTGAATTTCAAGAAATAAAATAAGTTTTCCTGTAAGGTTTATTTATCTATTGAGATTTTTTCTTGTTAGTGTTCATGAAGGTGATGAAAGAGGATAGAGCATAAATCGATGACTTAGGTACAATAAAACTATGAAAAAAGTGAATAAAAATCCTTCAACTTGAAATGAGAATAATTGGAAATGTGATTACCGGAATTTGAATTTTCGTTAATGATGCACAATTACATGGCTGTTATTACTGCTACTGCCTATGTAGATGTAGATAAATAAGGTTGGCAGCATTATAAAATTTGCTTCTTTTCAGCTCACGGCTCACAGCTGTTCACGTGAACTTCTGTTTTTCCAAATTCTCTTGTCTTCTCCATTTCTCATTTCATATACTTCGGGACTAATCATAACCTTAATCATTTATTATTCTTTACTGTCAACTCAAGGAAAATAAAATACAGTGCGAGTTTTGCCGTGTGAAATTAATAAGAAATTTTCTGCATTGAACATGTTTCGTGTTGTAGATCTAATTAGTAAACGAACATGTGCTGGCTCTTTCAAACTACTCAATAGTGCACGATTTTCATCTAAAGTGACCGAAGATCGCATTGCTATTACAGATGACGGCTCAACTATCGTTTGTTGGCACCCTAAAAAATCATTTCCTTATGAATTCACCAAAAGCTTGCCAGATGTAGTGATTCCTGAAAATACCGTTCTCAAAGTGCAAAACAAATCTGACGTCTACGATGTTTTCAAGAACCACAGCGAAGAACATATCAGGGAAGAATTGATGAAAATGACCCACACTACCAAACACAGGTGGTTCCCAAATAATCACAGGTACAGGAAAACTTTCAAAAGAGTTAAGCCTGATAGGCAATATTTGTAATTAGTTGTTTCATTATTTTACATTAGCTTCTACCGTGGAAATAAATCTAGAAAGTAATATTGTGTTCCCTTACTCACCTTTTTCATTCCTTAGGGTGCTTGCACAGTGGAGTGGAGCATCGATCCCACAAAATCAAACCAATGCTGTGGATTGGTGTCTGACAGTGGAGCATTGAGCAATAAGCGTGCAAAGACTCATTCATAGATAGTGTCAACTCTTCGAATCTAGGACTGATGCTCTACAGTGTAAGCACCCTTGAGCTCGGCCCCGATACGAGCGGCAAGCGGCAGGATACAAAAATTAGATAATTTTACGTCAAAACGTCACGTTGCTGTTTTGCCGTTTGTATCGTGGCCAAGGCCGTGCAGGTATTGCTGGATCGATGGCGTCAAATACATGAAAAATAAACATTTCGGGCAGCCGGCCACCGAAGGCTGTGCTGTGCTAATCTGCGTTGCAGGGGTTGTCAACCGAAAACGTAGCAGACTTGAGCTGCTTGGCACAGTCAGTGCAGTAAGGTGGGGAAGCTCTAAAAAGCTAAAACAAACCGAACTTTGATCTTTTAGAAGCTGTGATGTGCTACGCAGCCCAGTCCGTTTATTAAAAAACTATTGGTTGGGTTTGAACAGCTGTCACAGAACAGCTTTGTGGCCGGGCGTATTATTTTCAGTATAGGCCTATGCTAAATCCATCTTCAGGTTTCAACAATTCCAAGTAATAAATTACACCTAATTACAGCGCTATGAGTAAATTACTGTAGATTGAGTTCATCAGTCGTAATTTTTCCCATCGTAAGTTATACCTCCAACTCCAAGTTAAGTGATGGAAAATTGACTTTCCGCTGGAAAAACACATCTACAAATCCAAATCTTGATCGTTCACCAGGCCTTCCTGGATAGATCGTGTCAAGTTATACTTCTATGAATTTAAAATAACATACATACTATGTTCACTAAATAATTTATAGCCTTAACAGATCAGAGCGTCCCAGCGACCACAGCGTCCCAGACCAGCAATGCTATCACTATAGTCATCAACTCTGTATTAGCTCTTCTTGATCAGCCATCGCGACAGAGACTTTAAACGCACTCTCTGGACGCACCTTCACTTCATGGGCGCCACCACATAATGGCAAGGGGGGCCGCGGCTCCCCCCTGGTCCCTAGGGGAAAAATAGCATAACATTCATCACGTTTTTCAAAGTTGTAGTTTCATAGAAAAAATATTTCAGCGAAAAGTATTTAAAATGATTGAAAACTGTTTTACATGTACTTATTTCTGTACGACTTGAATTAGTATCATACTTTGGGCAATATTATGTTGTGGGAAGTTCAAGAGTTGGCTTGGTGCTAGAAATAAAAGAGGCTACGAAAGGCTTAGTGGGCTTTGCACACAGACAATTTTTGAAAGAAAAAAAAGAAGAATTTGTGACAAATTCAATCAATTTGTTTGCCACTGAAAGTAGAAGAGTTCAGTTTTTGTTCAAATAAAGCTTGATGTAAATAGAAAAATATTAATTTATAAAGCTAATTGTTACAGACTGATAAATTTGCCCGCATATTTTTTCTATTGCAGGAAATTAGGTGTAAAAATCATAAAACAAACTTCTAAACGCAACGATTTTACTCTGATTCTTAAACATTTCAAGGGGAAATTTTCCATATCCCCCGAAAGGACTGGCACCCACCTGAAAAATTTCCTGGTGGCGCCCTTGCTTCACTTTAGACAACCGACATCGTGGCATGTCTAAGTTTACCCTTCCTCGAGTACTATAGGAATGCACTTGATCTCTCTTCAAGAAGGCTGTACTGTTTTTCCTAACATATAGGCCTAGTAGCTATGCCAGTATGTATTGAGATACAGCATGCAAGTAACTCAATCAAGATCCTAAAGAAAAGCTGGAGGTCCAACTCAAAAAGCATCTTCCAATTCATTACCCACGCACAAGTCTCAGACCTATGTAGGCTTCGTACTGAAAGAAAAAAATGCCCATGAAGTATCAACATATATGAATTAGGATGAAAACATTTACTGTACTTAAGCAATGGGAAACTGTGTTGACCTTTCACGGACGGGTGAGGTGTACATTGTGAATCCACAGGTTACATTAATTTATTGTTCCACTCGATTACAGGAATACATACCGAACAGATTGGACGACAATTCTCAAAATAAATTTACTATTGGGTATTATAGCCAAAGTCGAATGGCCCCCGTAAGATATATCGCATTCCATTGTAATTTTGTCTTTATGAATAAATGAGTAGTGATTATCAACTATCAGTTGATCGACAAGACACTTGTCTGATACTTTGAGGCCCGTATTTATGAGCATATATTGAAGCTCCCTCAAATCAAGACAGCCGTAAAAAGTCTAGAGAACGGACTTTTCAAGTAGCTCTTGATATGATAGGGAAGCCTCAAAATCTATTCATAAATATGGGTTTCAATATAAATTTAAAAGGAAAAGTTGAGAGAAAATAATTTTTAATCTCGAGAATACAAGTACCCATTCAAAAATCTTTTCTATTCTTTATTCAACGTTTGTAACATGATTAAACTAGATCACAACAATTGGGACCAAAATGGATAATTTGTATGAACACTGAACACTAGAAACTAGCCTAGATCTTTTGCAATGTTGGTTATAAAATGGAATGGTTAAAATACAACAATAATGATACTTCTAAATTCTACATTCAATGTCATAGGCTTTAATTTTATATTCTCAACAAATTTATTTATCAAGGTGTTTATTTATTGCTACTAGATTTTTCACAATTTATGAAACATCTATCATTTTATAGAACGATTTATCCATTACATCTGATAATTACAGTACAATTCGGCATTCAAGTGACTGTTGTTACAATATACAATAAGCCACTTATTGAATTCCTTTATACTGTACTTATCAAATTTATAATTTTAATTTTTGGATGAAAAGTAAAGCATATACTGGTATTTGAGAAATCACCTAGCATCATCCACTATCCTATAATAATTTCTTATTCGAAGTTCATATTTAAAACCACATATTTTTAGATTTTTGAATATCATGTTGATATGAGTAACAAAAATATATTTTAAATAAGTACATACTTTTAAGCTAGCAAACAGCCGAGTCTATTATTTTTTCAAGATTGAACACTTGATATATACAGAGAAAAAGGAACACTAAACCAACATTATATATATATAAATCCAGCAGAATTTTTTGACCCCGCAAACAATAAATTGGGTAAGTCATATCATTTATTAAAATATAAAAACGAATTCATTTTTTCAACTTGATAGCTAACAATTTACTACAAATAATGGAAGGAAACTTAGCCTAGAAATCAATGAGCTGATGCAGTGTGAAAAATGAACGCTTACTCAATGGAAGACAATTAATTTCATGGAATATCATGATTTTTAATTAATAAAAGTGATTTAAAATCACTTTTGAACCATTGTAATGCACTAACACTTGTTGAAGTATTGATATGAATCTATAAATGAACTAGCGGATCGTTTGCGACATATGAAGTGGTGTTAGCATTAGTTCGAATGCTGCATCCTTCAAGTTGGCTCCTCTCAAATTTGCCTCGTGTAGGTCGCTACCCGACAAGTTGCAATTCTGGAAACATACATTATTGTTTTTAAAGCAACAACAGTGAAAGTTTCCCCAAGATTAATTTTGGCAATGCATTATAGTTGAAGTAAAGCAAACCATTTGGTCATTTTAATGAGAAAATATTCATTAAATTCGAATAAGTAATAATATAGTGGATAACACGTTACTAATTGAATGCGGTATTTACAAAATTATACTTGATAAAATTGTACAGTCTACAAATTGGTGGTAACAATAAGGCCTGTATCACACTATCAAATGAATTTAATTGATTAAACTGTAAGTACCATTACATTACATATTTAATCAAGAAACAATATGGGCGAACAACAATTTTACTCTTTTGGAGCTTATGTCAGTGCGACTGTTGTCATGTGTTTATTAATAAAAAAAGAAATAACATTAAAAAAAGATTGCAGGTTAGGCAATTCATTGCAAGACCTAACAAGTTAGGCATCCACACCAATAGTTGAAAGAACTTCAGTTGGGAGACCAGCGACATTATAATATTATTACCTGTTTGAGAAAGAATGTTTAGTGTTATACAAAATTTCATAATTTTCATATTCACTTATTTTATTAATATTTTAGTAGAAGCTACTGTCCTATCTGCTAGCGGCCATATTGTATCACGTTGTATCAAAGATTTGACTACTCAAGATAACGTTTGATCAAACCGGCAAACAACTATCACACTGCCAAATATTTGACTAAATTCATTTGACACACAAATGTGATTCAGGTCTAAGGATGAATAGAATTTTGCAAATACATATCAGCTGAGCACATTTCATTTTTTGTAGCCTTATATCACCCCAATTCTACCCAGCTTCTCTTTTTCTTAATACGCCCTTATAAAAAGTTAAGCCACAGAAGATATTGCGGAAGTTGAAATTAATGGACGTTTCTTGCAGGTTTTCAAGAATTAGTAAGGGTATTCTATCTTCTCACTATTGAAGTGAGTCTCAAGCGTCGACCGAAAAAGGAAGGACATAATGTTTAATAGGTGGTAGAATGAAAAAGAATATTGGTGTAGTAATAATTAATTGTAAATTTACAAAAAAAGTATCTTTCTTTTCATTTATGTTAGTGTCTAAAATTACAATTCGAGTTTAGGTTAGCTTGTGTTCAATGTAATAGAGCCTTTCCAAGTTGTACTTGCTTCAAGTTAGGTTCATAAAAAAATCTCTTATAATTTGACATACCATTCCAAATCAAATCGAAATTTATTAATCAAAATATAATCACAAAATCCTTATACCGTAGTGTAACTTAATACACAAAATATGCTTTATCAATAATTCTCCTATGCAAACCCCACTATAAAGACTGTGTTGGGCACATGAGTCTAGTTTAATATCATTAAAAAGAAAATGCAATATAATATTTTGACAGAAGATGGTAAGATGATCAAGTAAGATGTTCATGTGCATATATATATATAGTTAAAAAAAGTAGTAAAGTGAAAATAATAAATTTAAAAAATTACTACTCAAAGTTATAAAAAAATAATACTATTTAATAATAATTATTAAAATACAATATTAATAAAAAACAAAAGATATAATGATCAATCAAATTTTCACTTTGCGTTACTTCTTGATCTATCATTCGATTTATTAATTTCTTATGACCTGATAAATCATTCTTTCTACTCATTTCTACAGGAATAATAGAGCTATAGATTTTTGGTGCTATGTAAACAAATAATTATCTTTGTCCAAATGCTGTGTTCATTCTAGAAATAACAATATTTACATTTTTTAACCTAGTATGATGAATGTGATGTACTAATCTAAATTGCTCTAGTTTTTTCTTCAAGTAAGAGAGCGCCGTCTGAATATAAAGTTGTCCAACACTTGATTTTTTGTTAGTATTTATCATCGAATATTCCACTGTGCAAGTACCCTTATTTAGTAGGCGATAATTATTTACCTCAAGATCAGCCCCGGCTAGAACAGCCGCACGTAAATCGCAGTTCTGGAGGTTGGCATTTTTCAGAGTGGACACTCGAAGATTCACACCAGCCATATTACTTCCTTCGAGGTTAGCACCTTTCAAATTGACACCTGCGAAATATTAATATTATATAGTAATTATCATTGCGTTATTTGGTATACAGATAAATTAATGAACATGTCATAGTATAGTAGGCGATAGTGGCATAAAGATAGTTATTACCAAGAGATAGAGACTAAAAAAACTTTGAAAGCATTGTGATGAAATGACGGAAAGAAACAGCATTTAGAATTATTACTTAATTCTATGTCATTCTATGTTGACTATGAATTCATGTCAATCGCTTACAATGTGGGTTTAGAGAGATTAAATTCCAAAAACTTTCCGGGAGAGGACCCGACAACCCCCCCTCCCCCCTTCCCGTTTAGAAGAAGTTAGTCATCGGCTATATTATATCTTCATATTGTTAGCGGACGCTTCCTTCTTTCCCGGTACTTATTCTACACCCCCACTGCGGAAAGGCGGCATATTGTTACCAGCCACATAGGCGGCAAAAATGTACCGCCTCAACCTATTCTATTGCTTTTATGAAGGAAATAAAGTTATCAATCAATCTTCTACATAATAAGAGTGAGTAGGGTGTGTGTGTTTGATTTCACAAAAACGGCAAATATTTTGAACAACAAATTTGGCACAAAGCTGAACTTGATTCAGTGCATCTTGAAGCCCAATTTTGGATTTTCCTTTCAGACTTTTAAAATTAGTGTTCGAAACTTCGAAATTCCACAGAACTGTTGTTGTTATAGTCCCGTAATCATAGATCGTATGTTAGTCATAATTATTACTGTCCTTCGTAGTTTCAAGAGAGCTTTTAGTAGTAACTTATTCTAATCGACCTGATAGCGCAGTGCGTAGAGCACCTGCTCATCTTGCTTGGGGACTTGTTCAAATCTCGGTACGGTACGGTAAATTTTTTTTTCACAGAAGCCAATTTGGTTGAAATTATTTAATTAGAGCTTGAGCTATCTAATGCGTCATATCATGAGGTAGCTCATTCTACTCAGCTCACCAAGGCGCTTGAAATCCATGTGACACAGGCTCAACTGAAAAAATATCGTTGGTGTCCCATATTTGAAAATTGTCAATTTAAAAATGGTGGAAAGGGGGTCATCAAAAAATCGGTACATCCGATCTAAAGCTTTTTTTTTTGTTTTTGCTGATAAAGGCGGTCTAAACCTTATCCCAAACATTCATTTTTAGTTAGATCAGGAATAATAATTAAAGAACAAGAATAATAACTATTAAATAAGAAGCATAATACCTAAAATCCCGATGCAAAGCATCCGTAAACCTCTATTAATATATAAAAGCCAAATACTACTCACTGACTCATTCATCATCGTTTCTCGAAAACCACTCAGCCAGTTGAAATTTGGTACACATGTTCAGTCGTACCCTGGGCCTAGACGCGTGCTAAGTACAAGTTTTAAAAACTTCTCAAAAATAAGCAAAAAATTTACGTTTTTCGAAAACCAATTGGCCAAAAAATGCAAAATTTGGAAAACCTTATCAGTCGAGACCCTAGCCTCGTAATAAGTGAAGTTTTTAACATTTTACTCAAAATTTGACGTTTTTCTAGCGTTCTCGTGCATTGCGTGGCCAAAAACGTTGAAATAATAGTGGACATTTCCCGCTTTTTTCGTATAAATTTGTCACCCCTCCCCCCTGGATCTTCCTGGCTAAGGCTTACTTCGCTTTTTGAGCCGTTAATGAGGAAAATAGTGGACCTTCAATTTTAGGTGGGTTCCGAACCACCGTGGGAGTAATAATAAAGTTAATAACACCATGTCATAGCAGCCAATCCGAGCGCAGACTTCAACGCCCTTGACTGAACATCATGATCGCATGTACACCGCGTCTTCAATTACCATCGCAGGGGTGACAATGAGAACATTCTTGAAATTAATGAACTGATCCAACACAGTATCCAAGGACCCGACCCTAAAATGAAAGTATTATCAATTTATTGTGTTGAATTGCGCCATGAACTACACTAAGCATTGGAATGGCCCTGCAAGTCGCTGTGAGTGAGGCATGGTTCGAGCCGCTTCAGTTACATGGGGAGTATCTCACATCGTCTAGATTTCAGATCGTCTAGGTGCTATTTTAAAACGAATCTGGAGTATGTGAGACGGCTGGAAGTATCATGCGCTGATCGTCTCAGATCGTCTAGTATTCACATCGACTAGTGTCTCACTTCCTCTATATTTCATATCGACTAGGTTCCATAGCAGCCAGGCCGGTACAGTCAGCTACCGACTAAAATAGAGCCCGCCAGCTGTAATCACACGTTCTAATTATTCCATATCGTTTCACAATGCCATTTCACTATCTGAATTCCAACGAAAAAAAATAATTTTGGTACACTTGACAAATGGTATTACGTGATCCCAACAATGCAAAAAAACATCAATTTGAAGCAGTCGTTCAGCTTTTAAAATGTTTCAAAAATTTTGAAATGTGAACTGAAAAAAAACTCTAATAGAGAATTTTTCCCATTTTCATGGAAAGTTTTAAAAGTGGGAAAGTTGTAGATAGAGATCTTATCTTGAGTTTATATTTCAAACTTTTATCTCTATAAGGTGAACCTTCTTCTCTTTGAATTAGGAGCAGAGTTTACAAGTTGGATAAATAAAACTAAGCACTTAGTTCCTTTCAAGTTGTTTAACGATTTAGTTTTTCTTCTACAGTTATTCACTGTTATTCTTTCAATGTTATTAATTGCTATAGTGCTATATTTACAAAGTTTCATTTTGATGTACAGTATACAACGTTTTCAATATAGGCCTACGGCAATATTTAGCTTAATTTATAACAGAAATATACAATGCCGTGGATAATTACTATCCTATAGCCTACACTGGATAAATATACTGCAAATACTTTCAATAACTTACAATAAGATTAACTATTTATGTTATAATAACTTACAATTAAGGGAAAGGCTCCGTTGAGCCTGCCTTTGGTTAGAGTCAGTATATTCTATATCATATGTCAGAATTGAATTACGTTGATTTCAGCTCTAACTGAAAATCATAAATTCAAATCGATTTTTCAAATACGAGTAGCTTTGGATAAACTCTACATAAAGAAATATTTCTTATTGATTTCATAATTCCTAATTCATGCTCTTTATTTTTTATTAATCTATCCATATTGCAGGAATATATTTCTATCAAGTCTCATTTTTAATTATTTTTGAACATGCAGGGTTTTCTTCTCAAAAAATTTCACGAATTATGGAAGCTGTATGTACATAAATCATTTGATTTCAAAATCAATAGACATTGGAAATTATGTTTTCACTATCATTGCCATAATGAATATCTATATCATGTCTTAACAGGAAAATGTCGCAAATTTTGTCCAGTTTTTTTTTTATGGACATGTACTCCATTTTTGTGAAATTCAAATTCGAGTTATGGAGTTCGCTGTATCCACTGCAATCAATAGGAGAGGGTTTGGGGGGGAAAGTTTTGGGAAATAAACTCTCAAAAACTGATTTTTAGCAGTTTTTTGTGGAGGATAGTATCCACAAAAGTTTAAAGCTTGTGCGTGTGTAATGTGATTGATGTTGATGAAAGATGAGAGAACCTACAGTCTCAGCTACAAAGGTAAATGGCTGTAAACAATATCAGAGCAGCTGGAAAAGTTGAAAACAGTCAAACGGTCACCGTTTTAACCGCTGTCACGAGTATTACGTGACTTATCTTCTATTGCTAGGAAGACCCAACGATTTCTATACATAATCATAAATATTTATGTAGCCCCATAGAAATCGTTGAGTAGAACACGTTAGCAATCATAGAACCATCCACTACTCAAAAATAAGTTCTTGATATGAGTCGGTAGTGTTTTCAAGTGAATTTATTTCATTTACCATTCAAGGAATTTTGAGTGGACCGGACCCCCGGAATGGAGAAGTCTCGGTACACAGGCTAGACAAGTAGGACAAGGATTCATGATGAATCATTCTGTACAAGCAAGCACAAGTTCCCTATCTTCTTTGTCTAAATCCAAAAACTATTGTAGGCTACATGTTTTTCTGGATTGTACAGCGATGTGGGGAGTATCTCACATCGTCTAGATTTCAGATCGTCTAGGTGCTATTTTAAAACGAATCTGGAGTATGTGAGACGGCTGGAATAATCATGCGCTGATCGTCTCAGATCGTCTAGTATTCACATCGACTAGCGTCTCACTTCCTCTATATTTCATATCGACTAGGTTCCATAGCAGCCAGGCCGGTACAGTCAGCTACCGACTAAAATAGAGCCCGCCAGCTGTAATCACACGTTCTAATTATTCCATATCGTTTCACAATGCCATTTCACTATCTGAATTCCAACGAAAAAAATAATTTTGGTACACTTGACAAATGGTATTACGTGATCCCAACAATGCAAAAAAACATCAATTTGAAGCAGTCGTTCAGCTTTTAAAATGTTTCAAAAATTTTGAAATGTGAACTGAAAAAAAACTCTAATAGAGAATTTTTCCCATTTTCATGGAAAGTTTTAAAAGTGGGAAAGTTGTAGGTAGAGATCTTATCTTGAGTTTATATTTCAAACTTTTATCTCTATAAGGTGAACCTTCTTCTCTTTGAATTAGGAGCAGAGTTTACAAGTTGGATAAATAAAACTAAGCACTTAGTTCCTTTCAAGTTGTTTAACGATTTAGTTTTTCTTCTACAGTTATTCACTGTTATTCTTTCAATGTTATTAATTGCTATAGTGCTATATTTACAAAGTTTCATTTTGATGTACAGTATACAACGTTTTCAATATAGGCCTACAGTAATATTTAGCTTAATTTATAACAGAAATATACAATGCCATGGATAATTACTATCCTATACACTGGATAAATATACTGCAAATACTTTCAATAACTTACAATAAGAATAACTATTTATGTTATAATAACTTACAATTAAGGGAAAGGCTCCGTTGAGCCTGCCTTTGGTTAGTCAGTTAGAGACATTATATTCTATATCATATGTCAGAATTGAATTACTTTGATTTCAGCTCTAACTGAAAATCATAAATTCAAATCGATTTTTCAAATATGGGTAGCTTTGGATAAACTCTACATAGAGAAATATTTCTTATTGATTTCATAATTCCTAATTCATGCTCTTTATTTTTTATTAATCTATCCATACTGCAGGAATAATTCTATCAAGTCTCATTTTTAATTATTTTTGAACATGCAGGGTTTTCTTCTCAAAAAAATTCACAAATTATGGAAGCTGTACGTACATAAATCATTTGATTTCAAAATCAATAGACATTGGAAATTATGTTTTCACTATCATTGCCATAATGAATATCTATATCATGTCTCTAACAGGAAAATGTCGCAAATTTTGTCCAGTTTTTTTTTTATGGACATGTAGGCCTACTCCATTTTTGTGAAATTCAAATTCGAGTTATGGAGTTCGCTGTATCCACTGCAATCAATAGGAGAGGGATTGGGGGGGAAGGTTTTGGGAAATGAACTCTCAAAAACTGATTTTTAGCAGTTTTTTGCGGAGGATAGTATCCACAAAAGTTTAAAGCTTGTGCGTGTGTAATGTGATTGATGTTGATGAAAGATGAGAGAACCTACAGTCTCAGCTACAAAGGTAAATTTTTTTTTTTTCTGAGGATGAAGCCCACATAGGTCTGAGACCTGTGCGTGGGTAATGAGTTGGATGATGGTGATTGATGAGTTGGACCTACAGTTTTAGGTGGGTTCCGAACCACCGGGAAGTGATTTTACAGCAGAGAACAATGTCTTTTTTGCTGGCCAATCTAATCGGTCACCGTTACGAACAGGAACTACGAGAACGCAGCTTATCTATCTGATTGAACAGATACCTGCTACGGCTCGCGGCTATCACTTCCCCAGGCTGTAAATGGCTGTAAATGGCTATAAACAATATCAGAGCAGCTGGAAAAGTTGAAAACAGTCAAACGGTCACCGTTTTAACCGCTGTCACGAGTATTACGTGACTTATCTTCTATTGCTAGGAAGACCCAACGATTTCTATACATAAATATTTATGTAGCCCCATAGAAATCGTTGAGTAGAACACGTTAGCAATCATAGAACCATCCACTACTCAAAAATAAGTTCTTGATATGAGTCGGTAGTGTTTTCAAGTGAATTTATTTCATTTACCATTCAAGGAATTTTGAGTGGACCGGACCCCCGGAATGGAGAAGTCTCGGTACACAGGCTAGACAAGTAGGACAAGGATTCATGATGAATCATTCTGTACAAGCAAGCACAAGTTCCCTATCTTCTTTGTCTAAATCCAAAAACTATTGTAGGCTACATGTTTTTCTGGATTGTACAGCGATGTGCAATGATGAAAAATTATTATAGAAGCACAATAGCCTATAATTAGCTCATAATTATTATGTCTGAATTTAAGCCAGTATGATTTTTTACCAAGAGTTTTGGTGAATTTTTTAATAAATGAAATGTTTGTAGAATCCTGTTTCTGCTAGATTGTGTTCATATGAAGGAAGACTCGAAATGAAAACCCTCAAATCTAATTCAACATATTGAGTAGGTATTTGAATAAAGTATGTATTTAATGAAAAATCGTAACTTTTTTATTTCTCCTGTGTTATTGATGAATTGGTAGCCCTTCTACAGTTTCACTCTGATACAGCGTCAATAATATTGACAATAAATGATGTTATAACTAAGTCATACTGTATTTGTTTTACGGAATCACAGTGAGCTCTATATAACTTTCATTGAACTGATGAATATTGAGACCATGGAAAATTGACAGTTGATAAGGCCCCCACCGACCCCGTTGCGCAAAGGTAACGAACAAGTAAAAAGGAACAAACTGTTTTGATAACTTTTTTATGAGTTTGTGATACAGTATTTCAGTGGATCTCAATGATAGAAAAAATGAAGGATGTAGTTTTATTCAAGTGAATCAAAAACCTAGGTAGCAAGAGTAAAATCCTATTACATTCAGTGAGCAATTTCTGTATCTGTATACCGTATTTCTTTCCAAAATTTAAGATTAGCACAACATTTGTGAGTCAGAAATGATTTCAAATGCAAAATGAAATTGGTTTTGTCCAATGTTTTTCTATGAAACACTTGAAACACAGGCTCCCTGAGCGGAGCTCGGTTCATTTCTTCCATTTAATAATGATGTTATTCTATGGTGGAAATTTTCCATATATAATGTGATTAAGTTATAATAATACAGTACTAGAAATATTTTTCTGCCACTCTAGAATGTCTTTTTCATTGGGTGAAAGGTTGAAACACATACATTTCACAGCTAATAAAGAGAACTTCCTCAATTTCGAGTATTTTAGATAAATGGGCTAGTGTGTGGCCACGAATCTGGAATCTGAATTTCTTCCTTTTTTGCGCGATTTAGGTTCGGGTGGAAAGGATGAGTCATACATAAAGTTTATAGAATTATTTATATAAAAATGGCTAGTCTCGATACGGCAATATTTGTTTAGTGTCGCCGGGCTGTCGCGCCGGTAATTGCTTATTTCCTGTCTAGTTCATCCCCTCTCTATTTCTCAAATACTGTTTTTCAATCTCATACCAAAATTTAGCATCAGTTACTGCTGCTAGTACAGCAATAAGGCTGTGCAGGCAATTGTGAGTCTGTGAATTATTGACAAAAATATTTTCCCCACCAATCCAAGAAATGTCGAAATGGGCTATTGTTATTTTATTTTGAATCTTTATGTAACTATAAGAATGTTTCATATCAATTCAAGGGTAGCAAAAAAGGGTAGCATATGTTTCATATCAACCAATTTGAGCAAGAAAGGTCCCAGGATGGGGGGGGGGGATAAAATTGCGTTTATCTACTGGAAGAGACATAAGGGCGAAGCTGGTCTCCCCAGATCCCGATCCCTTTCCCCTTGGCGATGGACAGTTTCCAAGTTATCAAATCGAGTTTAAAACCGATTAAAACCAGTTGAAATTTATTTCAAATTGGTTATCGATTTAAAAAATCAACACTTTCCTGCTCACGACTGTTTTCCCTGATGATTGGAAATTCTCAATTGTTATCCCCTTGAACGAAGTTCCTAATCCTATTTCTCTTTCTGATTATAGGTCTATTAGTATCTCCTAGTGCTTACCAAAGTTTTAGAAATTCTTGTTCATGACCAGATGAGTAAGTTCATTGCTAGATAAGGTTTGATCAGTGACTTTCAGTCTGGTTTTAGAGAGGGACTTAGTACCCTTCTGAGAGTCACTGATGATATTCGTAGGGCATTGGATGGGTAAGAGTTGAATCTGATCGTTCTAGTTGACCTCAGTAAAGCCTATGACTACATTTTTCACCCCATTCTATTTTATAGATTAGTAAATATGAGCGTCTCTCATTTCACTATCCACGGTCCCGATCCCTACCCCCTTGGCGATGACTCAAGCACAGTTTTCACAGTTATCAAGCACTATTAACTTTAACCCGTGAAATGAGTCAAAATAGGAGGATTTTAAGTCTAGAAACGATCAAAATGTGGCTATAGATAGGTTACTTTTTCGGAGGGAGGGCCCCTGGACCCCATTTTGAGCATGAAAGCCACATATTTTTTATCATAATTGTGAAAAGACAGCTTTGAGATATGGGCCTACTGTGAAGGTAGGCTATAGAGTTTGTCTGTCACAATTAAGGGCAGGCTTATCGGAACCGTTCACCAAGTTATAGTATTGTGTTCGAATTCACTTCTTTTATCTTTTGTGACATACATTCATATGATAATTTATTACTTTGATAAAAGCATTGTAATTCAACAAGAAACATATTTTTAGAATGAATTTAAGTGGCGAGTCTTGGAATGAAGAATGAAAGATAATATCTGATTGAGGTAGTACATTATCATTGTTGTTAGTGAGGGGGGAGGGCTAGTTTGTACCCCCCTCACTAGAAATTTCTGGTCACGCTTACGGGCGGTGGGAAAGAGAGGGTGGAGGGGAATTTTCGCAAAAAAGGTCTGCAAAAACTCATTCATGACCACCCCCCCCCCCCCTCAAATTTAGAGCTGGGACCACCCTTGTATAAGATAAGAAGTCACTCATCTCAAGTGTTGAGGTAGTGTAGTGATAACTGCTTCCAGTTCTTTGTCACTTTCAAAATATATCCTGCCAAAAAGTCCTTCAGTTTATATGTGAAACATGTTTGTCAAAAAGACTTGGTTTTTTTAAATTTCAAAACGGGTATTACTTTCCGGATGCCTAAGTATATTGAACAGCATTTAAAGAAATTTGAAGGACTCTATAAAGCAATTTGACAATACGTTTTAACTCTTTCATTTGATGGAAATAAGATTGTAGAAGCTTTAACACTGATAAACCTATTCATATTTCATGAATGTTTTAGTCATATTGATCATTTAATTTAACCTTTTTCATTGTTTCAAGCTCGATTTATGTAATGAACTTTTAAAAATTCCAAATAAGTAGGTTGTAACTCATGATTTGTGATTTAGGCTACATTGAAATGATGATGATGTGAATTGGATTGATTAGGAATAAACAGAAGAAACAATTCAGTATACTTGTGATTTATTGAAACAAAGTTAAAAGGAATAGCAGATATTGAAATAACTACACAGTAGTTATTTTCAAACAGTTTGTTTCTCATAATTTTTACAAAAATAATCTATTTTGTTCAGTTTGATCAATTGAGCAATTTATTGATATGCTGTAGTTATATTTTTAAAAGAACTGCCATGAGTATTCCGTAAGAAGGATGGTCTTGGAATAAAATTTTGTGTATTACTAGGCTAATTTATACAAGAAATTTCAAGTACTTCAATAGAGAATTCTTGTTATTGGACCCTATCATCAGAGTTGTTAACAATTCATTAAGAAATCAATCTTCTACCTTGTATTAATTAATTGAGATTGGGACACTTATTATATTGGACCTTATCATTAGAGTTGTAATCAAATCATTGACAAATAATTATTTTGTACAATGACATTTGTAATGTTTCTGTTTTTTTATGTGGCAATAAATTCAATTCAATTCAATTCAATTCAATTCAAATCAATCTATCAGCTTGTTTTATGCTAATTGAGACAGAAGTGATGGGAAATACTGAATCATATCTTATGGCGAAATTGAACGCCACTGTGCTGGGCGTAGCGAGAGGAGTCCACTTTAATTGGAACCGAGCATACTAGACGAAGTGAGAACTGGACGGTTTGAAAACTAGACGCTCTGCGACAGCGTAACGCAAGAAACTAGAGGGTCTGCAATCTAGACCACCTGACACAGAGAACTAGATGGTTTGAAAACTGGACGCTGTGACATACTAGACGCTCTGCGACACTAGACGGTCCGAAATACACCCGCGATGTGCAATGATGAAAAATTATTATAGAAGCACAATAGCCTATAATTAGCTCATAATTATTATGTCTGAATTTAAGCCAGTATGATTTTTTACCAAGAGTTTTGGTGAATTTTTTAATAAATGTAATGTTTGTAGAATCCTGTTTCTGCTAGATTGTGTTCATGAAGGAAAACTCGAAATGAAAACCCTCAAATCGAATTCAACATATTGAGTAGGTATTTGAATAAAGTATGTATTTAATGAAAAATCGTAACTTTTTATTTCTCCTGTGTTATTGATGAATTGGTAGCCCTTCTACAGTTTCACTCTGATACAGCGTCAATAATATTGACAATAAATGATGTTATAACTAAGTCATACTGTATTTGTTTTACGGAATCACAGTGAGCTCTATATAACTTTCATTGAACTGAATATTGAGACCATGGAAAATTGACAGTTGATAAGGCCCCCACCGACCCCGTTGCGCAAAGGTAACGAACAAGTAAAAAGGAACAAACTGTTTTGATAACTTTTTTATGAGTTTGTGATACAGTATTTCAGTGGATCTCAATGATAGAAAAAATGAAGGATGTCGTTGAGTAGAACACGTTAGCAATCATAAATCAAGTGAAATTCAAGTGAATCAAAAACCTAGGTAGCAAGAGTAAAATCCTATTACATTAAGTGAGCAATTTCTGTATCTGTATACCGTATTTCTTTCCAAAATTTAAGATTAGCACAACATTTGTGAGTCAGAAATAATTTCAAATGCAAAATGAAATTGGTTTTGTCCAATGTTTTTCTATGAAACACTTGAAACACAGCCTCCCTGAGCGGAGCTCGGTTCATTTCTTCCATTTAATAATGATGTTATTCTATGGTGGAAATTTTCCATATATAATGTGATTAAGTTATAATAATACAGTACTAGAAATATTTTTCTGCCACTCTAGAATGTCTTTTTTATTGGGTGAAAGGTTGAAACACAAACATTTCACAGCTAATAAAGAGAACTTCCTCAATTTCGAGTATTTTAGATAAATGGGCTAGTGTGTGGCCACGAATCTGGAATCTGAATTTCTTCCTTTTTTGTGCGATTTAGGTTCGGGTGGAAAGGATGAGTCATACATAAAGTTTGTAGAATTATTTATATAAAAATGGCTAGTCTCGATACGGCAATATTTGTTTAGTGTCGCCGGGCTGTCGCGCCGGTAATTGCTTATTTCCTGTCTAGTTCATCCCCTCTCTATTTCTCAAATACTGTTTTCCAATCTCATACCAAAATTTAGCATCAGTTACTGCTGCTAGTACAGCAATAAGGCTGTGCAGGCAATTGTGAGTCTGGAACTTTCGCAAGTTGTGAGTGTATATATACCAAGATGGAAGGCGTCATTGAGATAACGGGAGAAAAGCCAAATTCGACGTGGTATCACGTAAACGACGGGTACCCTGCTATCAGATAGAATTTTAATAAAACACGATTAACAAGTGATAGGCTAAACAATATATTACAATGAGTTCAATCAGGATCCTGAATTAAAATGATAGGTTTCACATAAAACATGATTACTGGAACAGTGTATGCAATTTGTGGACCTACATTTCAATTTAAAACTTAAAGACATTGCATTACAAGAAGATTGAGTAAATATAATAAAATAACTAAGATGATCACCTATCTCTAAACATGACTGCATAATATCCTACTGAATCCGGATTCTATCTAATATTCAACAAATAAAATGGTAGCAGCACTGGAATCCAAGCAGGCTAATCAAATCATCGACTTTTCATTTCATATTATTCCTATCAATTATGATTTTATTGTCCAAATAGCCTACATTGAAATAAATGATCAGATAGACAATAATAAGTATTTATTAATTATGATGTTTGAAATTTAGCAGTTTGAAAAATTGCAGGTTAATTCAAAGAAAATCAGCTTAATTCAACAAATTATTGGTCTAACTAATGATGCGAGAGTTGATTCTCTCAATTAGTATTGAATCAAAGTGTAAGTCCCAATTCAATCAAATTTGGAATTGATTCAAAATTGATTAGCATCTACACCACTAAATTTAAAAAAATCCAATCCTGGCTACGCAATAAAAATAAATTTTCAAAAATGAAAATGAAAAACAAAACAAAAATGCTTGCTTATCGCTTCCGGAAGTTATTATTGACACAGCGCAGAAAATAGCCTACTTCTTTCTTCCTAGCAAAATTGGAATTGTTTCTATATAAACATGTGTTTATGTAGGGCAGTGACGTAGCCAAGATTTTGAAATGGGGGGGGTCTGGGGATACTTCCCTGGAAATTTTTTGAAAAATAGAGGCCCTAGAACAGTCTTTTTTAGCTCTCCTGGCATTGAAAATAACACCAACATCAGTGCTTTGTCTTATTTTACGTTTAATTTAATGAAAATTATATAAAATTTAGGACCGGAAGGGGGGGTCCGGACCCCCAGGACCCCCCCCCCTTACAACGTCACTGTGTAGGCCTATATTTAGGATTAGGATACCGGTATATAATTAATTGTTCTGGAAATATTGTAGCCAATAATTATTGTATTTATGTCTTTTTGTAAGTTTTCGGCTGTGCGTTTACAATAAATAATACGTTTAATAGTAATATTAATATAATATAATAGTTGAGTATTCAATGGTTTTATATCAAATAAACCCTGAATCCACATCTTTCTTTTTCTGTTGATGATAAGTCTATGACTTTTGCGTGGGTAATGAGGTGAAGGATGATACAATAAATGCTAGATGGAATGGGAATCGAACCCATGACCGGAGCAGCGATAGCAGACTGAAGTTGCGACGCTCCAGTCCACTAGGCTACGCCGGCTCGCCATCTTCCATCTAGCAAACACTTCTATCATCATTTCTTTGCGAGTAAGACAGGTTGATTACTGAATCTCTTAAAAATGGATAACAGAAAGTAAGTTACTGAGATTGGCAAGTTCACAGAGCATGCTTTGCTAGCACTTACTTCAGTGGCGTACAGATATTGGAGCGAGTGGAGCAGTCGCTCCAGGGCGCAAGGCTCTGAGGGGCGCACCGTTCTTGAGAGAAAATTGCCTTTTACTTACAAAAAATGTATTACTATAATGAAGGTCAAAAGGGTAGAATTGAAAAAAAACGTATGTATACATCGCTGCGCATTACTAAAAGGAACATTCATGTCAAATTTAAAAGAAATCGGTTCACGCGTTCAGCCGTAAATGCGTTAAAAACAGACAGAATGCAAAACGGTCGAGTCAAAAGTAGAAAATAGACGAAAAGGAGCAAGAAAAGATAGTGAAGCCAAAACAATTTAAATTGGGTGACAAAAGATATAGCAATTTCAAGTAATTCAATGAAGACTGAATTTATTCTGGAAAAATAAATCCACAACAAGTTCAATGGTTTTTATATTAACAAGAATAGGAGTGAAATACTTTACTTTTGAATCCTATTTCCAAAATATAAGAAAATGTCTATAGGAATAACTTGCAAAATGCTAGAAAAATAACTGTAAATAAATTTATAGAAAAGTGAAAAAATCCAAAACAAGCTGTTTGGAAATTGATAAAAGCAGAATCTGGCCTGGCGAAAAATCATTCATCGGAGATTCGCATCTATTTTTGTGATTCGTGTACTTTTTTGCAGATTACATCTTGGAGACTCCAATCAACAAAAAAAAAAAAAAAATCAACTGGAATAAATAAAATCACTTTCCTGCCTAGTTTAATTTTTATAATAGTAAGTATGCTCATAGTTTATTATGAACGATTTTGAAATCGAATTCGAATAGGAAATTGAATCGAAGTCGAATAGGAAATTGCAAAATTCCCATACATGTACAGCTTACACTACCAAGATAACTTGAGACTTGGAGTACCTTCTATTATTAAAATCCATTCCAAACAGACTAATCTAATAGCCTCCTATTCAACTGTCTAGAGTTTTACTGTGTGCAGTCAGGAGGTTGAAGTCACTTCAATTTTCTGAGCTGAGACTCAGTTTTTCCAGGAAGTAAAGTCTATCATCACAGTGACTTGAATTGTGTCGTGATACACATTTTATGAAGTTATGAGTACTTCTGAATCTTCTCACTTCAGTTTCAAATTAGTATATTACGTCACTAGGCTGGAAAGTAACGTTTTGCCGGTCGAGCATATGAAAGTTTATGCACGAGGCGCAGCTGAGTGCAGAAACGTGAATATGCGAGAACCGGCAAAAGTTTACAGCCGTGTAATGTACGATAGTTTTTGTTACACTTGATAGAAAGGCATGATACAATCAGCTGGATAATAATTATGCGAGACATTCAAAAGTAGTATTCAAGACAATTATCGAATCAGCTGCTTTATTTAGATTCAGAATTTGATGGGCGAATTCCCATATAATGAACCATAATACTGATAGCCTAGTGCAATCAGCTGGATAATATTCGATGTACTGTAAATTATTGACAAAAATATTTTCCCCACCAATCCAAGAAATGTCGAAATGGGCTATTGTAATTTATTTTGAATCTTTATGTAAGTATAAGAATGTTTCATATCAATTCAAGGGTAGCCCTAACCAATTTGAGCAAGAAAGGTCCCAGGATGGGGGGGGGGGGGGGGATAAAATTGCGTTTATCTACTGGAAGAGACATAAGGGCGAAGCTGGTCTCCCCAGATCCCGATCCCTTTCCCCTTGGCGATGGACAGTTTCCAAGTTATCAAATCGAGTTTAAAACCGATTAAAACCAGTTGAAATTTATTTCAAATTGGTTATCGATTTAAAAAAATCAACACTTCCCTGCTCACGACTGTTTTCCCTGATGATTGGAAATTCTCAATTGTTATCCCCTTGAACGAAGTTCCTAATCCTATTTCTCTTTCTGATTATAGGTCTATTAGTATCTCCTAGTGCTTACCAAAGTTTTAGAAATTCTTGTTCATGACCAGATGAGTAAGTTCATTGCTAGATAAGGTTTGATCAGTGACTTTCAGTCTGGTTTTAGAGAGGGACTTAGTACCCTTCTGAGAGTCACTGATGATATTCGTAGGGCATTGGATGGGTAAGAGTTGAATCTGATCGTTCTAGTTGACCTCAGTAAAGCCTATGACTACATTTTTCACCCCATTCTATTTTATAGATTAGTAAATATGAGCGTCTCTCATTTCACTATCCCTCCACGGTCCCGATCCCTACCCCCTTGGCGATGACTCAAGCACAGTTTTCACAGTTATCAAGCACTATTAACTTTAACCCGTGAAATGAGTTAAAATAGGAGGATTTTAAGTCTAGAAACGATCAAAATGTGGCTATAGATAGGTTACTTTTTCGGAGGGAGGGCCCCTGGACCCCCTTTTGAGCATGAGAGCCACATATTTTTCATCATAATTGTGAAAAGACAGCTTTGAGATATGGGCCTACTGTGAAGGTAGACTATAGAGTTTGTCTGTCACAATTAAGGGCAGGCTTATCGGAACCTTTCACCAAGTTATAGTATTGTGTTCGAATTCACTTCTTTTATCTTTTGTGACATACATTCATTATGATAATTTATTACTTTGATAAAAGCATTGTAATTCAACAAGAAACATATTTTTAGAATGAATTTAAGTGGCGAGTCTTGGAATGAAGTCAAAGATAATATCTGATTGAGGTAGTACATTATCATTGTTGTTAGTGAGGGGGGAGGGCCAGTTTGTACCCCCCTCACTAGAAATTTCTGGTCACGCTTACGGGCGGTGGGAAAGAGAGGGTGGAGGGGAATTTTCGCAAAGAAGGTCAGCAAAAGCTCATTCATGACCCCCCCTCCCCTCAAATTTAGAGCTGGGACCACACTTGTATAAGATAAGAAGTCACTCATCTCAAGTGTTGAGGTAGTGTAGTGATAGCTGCTTCCAGTTCTTTGTCACTTTCAAAATATATCCTGCCAAAAAGTCCTTCAGTTTATATGTGAAGCATGTTTGTCAAAAAGACTTGGTTTTTTTAAATTTCAAAACGGGTATTACTTTCCGGATGCCTAAGTATATTGAACAGCATTTAAAGAAATTTGAAGGACTCTATAAAGCAATTTGACAATACGTTTTAACTCTTTCATTTGATGGAAATAAGATCGTAGAAGCTTTAACACTGATAAACCTATTCATATTTCATGAATGTTTTAGTCATATTGATCATTTAATTTAACCTTTTTCATTGTTTCAAGCTCGATTTATGCAATGAACTTTTAAAAATTCCAAATAAGTATAGGTTGTAACTCATGATTTGTGATTTAGGCTACATTGAAATGATGATGATGATGTGAATTGGATTGATTAGGAATAAACAGAAGAAACAATTCAGTATACAAAAAACAGTTTGTTTCTCATAATTTTTACAAAAATAATCTATTTTGTTCAGTTTGATCAATTGAGCAATTTATTGATATGCTGTAGTTATATTTTTAAAAGAACTGCCATGAGTATTCCGTCAGAAGGATGGTCTTGGAATAAAATTTTGTGTATTACTAGGCTAATTTATACAAGAAATTTCAAGTACTTCAATAGAGAATTCTTGTTATTGGACCCTATCATCAGAGTTGTTAACAATTCATTAAGAAATCAATCTTCTACCTTGTATTAATTAATTGAGATTGGGACACTTATTATATTGGACCTCATCATTAGAGTTGTAATCAAATCATTGACAAATAATTATTTTGTACAATGACATTTGTAATGTTTCTGTTTTTTTATGTGGCAATAAATTCAATTCAATTCAATTCAATTCAATTCAAATCAATCTATCAGCTTGTTTTATGCTAATTGAGACAGAAGTGATGGGAAATACTGAATCATATCTTATGGCGAAATTGAACGCCACTGTGCTGGGCGTAGCGAGAGGAGTCCACTTTAATTGGAACCGAGCATACTAGACGAAGTGAGAACTGGACGGTTTGAAAACTAGACGCTCTGCGACAGCGTAACGCAAGAAACTAGAGGGTCTGCAATCTAGACCACCTGACACAGAGAACTAGATGGTTTGAAAACTGGACGTTGTGACATACTAGACGCTCTGCGACACTAGACGGTCCGAAATACACCCGTTACATGGCATGGAGTTAATTGAAATGCGCAAAATGATTATACATCATTATCATTAATTTTACAGCCTCAATTACATTGAGCAAGTTTGCTAGCTACTAGTCGGCGAATTCACTATACTATGATTGTAATCGTGAAGCGGTTCAAAGTAAAATAAATTATAAATATCGACAAAAGTTGAAGTCATGTAGTAGCAATAAAGTGTAATAGATTGTATTGTTATCAATAATTAGCGTGAACGTGAATATAGCTCACTTACCCTCCATATTTGTTCTACATCCACTGGGGTCTTCAAAATTGCACCCTCTCATATTAGCACCTTCTAAATTCGCACAAAGCATTTTTACTCCAAGCAGTTGAGCACCTTCCATTTGTGCATGAGACAAATCTGCTCGTTCTAACGAGCACCAACTGAGGTTTGCACCCACCATTCGACATCCATGTAGACAAGCAAACTAAAATCACAACATTTAATTTTTTATAAATAAAGGACGGTGATGTAAGTTTAACTACTAACTCAAGAAAGGCTAAACTGATTTCAATGATCTTTGATGTGTTAGATTCGTCTCCACCCCGATAACAGAATAACCATTAAAATAACGGGAAATTTATGAAATTAATTACGAAGAACATTTTAGATTTTGAATAAATTATTAGGTTAAGAGGCATAGTTGTTGTATGCACTAAATCAAGTGAAAGACAATACAGTAATGAAAAGAAGACTACAGGGTAGTTAAAAATTCATTATGAAATGGATCAGCTGTACGTCTTCTTTCTTCAGTAGAAGATCACTAACACTGAAAATTGGTCTTGTGCATTGTAATAGTCCTGGCAAATACCAGACGAATTAAGAATTGTTCTCGCCACTTGTGAATGGCGTACATGGAGAAATACTGTTGAGGAGGCTTTCAGCACAGACAACTAAATAGTCTTGAAAGTACAGAAATATTTAAAAACTAATTGGAAAAATATTTAGTTGATAAAGCTTTTATAGTGTACAAGAGTTCCTTTCACATCAAAATTAAGCCTCACCTCAACTAATTGATATAGTAATTATGGTAACTAGTGTATGAGATTGTATAATTTTGATCTGACTTGTCTTATACTCCTTAACTGGAGTCTCCAAGACGTAATATTAATAAAAATTCTCCACAAAAGAAAAGGTCCCGGGTTCAATTTCCAGCGGCGATAAGACGTTTTGGATAACAGCATTCATAGAATTTTTACATATCTGTTTGTTAGTTTAGTCAATTTTTGTACATCGAAATTTTTCAGTACAATTATTAATAAAATTAAAATGAGAATTCAAATTTATAACCATCACTATTATAATCTTTGTTCTCTGGAAACAAGAATCGGAATCGGTCCATCGCTAGTGTTTATTGCTGTTTCAAAGTTATCAAGTAGAATGCTGTAGTTGAACCCGGGACCTTTTCTTTTGTGAAGAATTTTTTTTTTAATATTACGTTTGTTAACAGAGATTGGTTGACAGAAATAACTTTATAATAAAAAATCTGGTTAGACTTTTAACTGTTAACTTTCAATCTAATTTAGGGTTTTGCCAAGGTAAATAATACTGGAAATTTACCAAGTTGAATATTTTATTCAGGTAATAATGTAGAAAGAAAATAATTTACTATACAGGTTTTTGAAAACCTGATGGTACGCAGTTGAACGTTATTCATGCAATACATAAAGAAAAACTGCTATTTGAGTTGAAGCAAATACAGTATTTCATTCTTGTATAAGCCACTATGGACTATGCACAACCCTTTAACACTGCGTTTATAGGGGCACTTGGCTTAAAAAAACTCTGCACTTCATATTTATGACTAGCTACGGTGAATCCTCTGAATCATAGTATTAATTTGATACTGGAGCAGATTGGCTGATCTATATAACTAAGAGTTCCTGGGTAAAATTCCTGGCGGTGATTTTTGGATAATAGCATTCATAGAATTTTCGCAAATGAATTTGTAACTATTAATATTAGTGAATAGAAAGTTTTCAGAGCAATTCGATATTTTTATAATCTCATACATCGCCAGGTCTTATTACAAACATTGTTTTTAAAGTAGTGCATTACATAACTTCTTACATTAAAGGAATTGATAAAATTAAAATGAGAATTCGAATTTATTACCATCTAAAATTATTCAAAAATTATTATAATATCCTTGGATTATTTCCACTGATTATAATGGTATCGTGCAGTAGCAGATACTCTATTCTTCATTGATCAAAGTGCCGATTCCAATTCTTGTTTTATGTTTTCAAAAAGTGTAAATAAAGTTCACATTCTAATTTTAAATAATTCGTTTCTTTTATCTGTATCATTACTTCTATGTTTTCAGGAATTCCTATTCATGAACGTTGTGTGAAGCCTAATACATTGAAGCGGAACTTTTAAATCGGCTTTACCATAATATATTATGATCGAGATGTAAACTAAATTCATAATTAAGGAATATCATGTAGGCCTAGGCTATATAACGTAAAAGAATCGAGAAAGAAATTAAAGCCTCGGTTTCCAACTCGCAGATTCGGACTTAATGGACAACAGACAGGGTCGTAATAAAGTACAGTTGATGCTTTCAATATAGGTTCTTAAACCAAAAGAATCAATTTTTGGCCTGTCCGCTGTGCATTTAGTCCGAATCTGTGTAGTTGGAGACTTTAGAATCGAGAATCTGCAGTAAAAATTTAAAATCGGAATCAAAAGTTTTAGGAGTTGGCCAATCCCTAAAAAATACATATGTTTTTCAAAAGTATGAAAATGATATATTTTAAAACTAGTTCTACTTTGAAGAAGGCCTTTACCACTTTCATTCTTCTAGCTTTTGAAAAAAAAACATTGGAAGTCTCACCTTGAAGTTGATATTACGCAGGTCAAGTCGCGACAGGTCAGAGCCCGCCAGATTAACTCCTTGAAAACGCAGATCAGAAGTGAGTGGACTCTGAATTAGAGCATTGATAACATCTCGTCTGGTGAGAGGAAGGTTATCTCTTGATCGCTGGCTTGACTGAATTATATTTTCTAACTGTGGCACTAGACTTTCTACACCAAAGAACCTTGCCTCTTCTAGTATTCCTACAAGAATAAAAGTTATAGTTGATTCTTCATGTCAGTTTGTCCGGGAGTATTTATTTTTATTCATTTCAATACACATCTTCTGTGAGTGCAACAAAGACCAAAAGCACTCATGACACAAGACAATCTCTTATACATTTACCAATTGGTTTTACATCGCACATTTTGTAAACAGATTACAGAAGCTTTACTACCTTGAAAAGCCATTCTTAACGCTATTTTTTATTATAATGTGGCAGCATCGGTTCATTAAAATCTAATAACAACGTTCCGTTACATTACTTACTGCCATTGCAATTTAATTATTTGTATATTTGACCGATCGATATTATTTTCATTCATTTGCATAAGAATCACGACACTATAAAGGAGCGTCCGGACAGCAAACAAAACCTCGTCACTAACATTACTCCATTAAACAGAATCAGCTGTGCCGACACATAGTCCCGCAACAGCACACCACAAACACAATGATAAAATGTTATTCGACGGAATAATGTCTTATGGAGTGTTGCTAAGCGATGTGGTTTGTTCACTGTCTGGATGCACCTCAAGCATTCAGAAAGATATTGAGTAGATAGAGAGGTGATAGGAGAGAGTTTTGGAGAAAAAAAGATACAAAGTTGAAAGAAGTTTTTTCCTCCTGAATCACTATCATATCACTCACTTAGTACAAGGCAAATGCATATTAAGAAATTTATAAATTATTGCCTTTATTCATTGAAGCATTATGAAAGTAAGCTACAGTTGAGCTGCAGTAAAAATAGTAGTTTTAAAGATTGGTTTGAGATATTTTTCAAAATATATACCTATTAAAGGGAATATATGTATAAACAAATTGTCATGTTATACTAACTTTTGTTAAGAATTCATTATTCAGCTTTATTATTCATTAACCTTAAAAAAAAGCGTGTTCATGATGTTCTCTCCTTCTGTACAAACTCTTTTTTCAGTCACAATAACATCAAACTCCATTGGCTTAACTGTACACATCAGATGAGAACAGCAGACCCTCAGGGATGTATTCTAAACAGCTGTACTTGCCCAGAATCAACTAGAGTGAATGATTTCAAATATTTAGGAGTACATGTTGACTGTCATTTAAAATGGAACATTCACATCAATAGAATCTGTGGCAAAATGAAATATATAATTCATAAATTTAATAGGCTAAATAAACTGAAGGATAGGAACATTGTTAGAATGGTTTACTGTGCCTATGCACAGTCAATATTCCAATATGGTATCCGAGTATGGGGAGGGGCATTGGAAGCCCACTTTAAAAAAATCAGTTTAGTTCAAAGGCATACTCTCAGGGCAGCACTTGGCAGAGAAAGACGCTTCCCTAGCCATCTATTATATACCGAGCTAAATTGTTTTAACTGTCAGACAAATTTTCATAAAGAATTTAATTGTATATATAAATAAAAATAGAAACATCTTTACAACCATCCAGAACTCAAACTACAATTTTCGTTCAAGATATAACTACTTCGTTCCAAGAACAGATTTAAATGTTTGCAGGAGACAATTTACATACATAAGCAATAGATTAATAAACTTCATACCGGACCATCTCATCTCAAATAGAATCACTAAGTCAGCCATAAGTGAAATAGAGAAATAGGTTCTATAACCACTTATATTTTTTAATAATATCTAAGCTATATAAATAACCATACATACGGTACTCAAAGCAACAATAATAGATGAAATTAGTCAATAAAAAATAGAATCACAATATCAGGAAAATAGAGACATGGAAAATCATAGGTACATAGTAAACTTTTAATATATATATTTTTCATTATTTCACTTACTTTCTTAAATGTATTCTTTTTGTCACTGATACTCATTGCTAGCGCACGAACTTAGGTTTTGCTGGCAATGCCCATATAAATTATGAGTAATATTTCTATATTATTTTAGCTTTAAGCTTCTTTTTTTCTCAAACTGTAAGATATTTATTTTTGAAATTCTGTTCAATTTGTGAAATGTGGCGAATAAAGAATTTTGATTTTGATTTTTGACCACGACTAGGATAAAGTGAGTGATAATTTGGATTTAATTGAACAAAATAGAATTCAAAACTTACCTTCGGGATTGACATTGGTGTCATAAATTAACTGTCCATTACGAAGATAGTTCAATATCGGCTCAAAATAAGTTGAGCTGCGGTCAATCAAGTACGCTCCATTACTGTCTACATTGCTAGGTGTCATATTGTAGCCACTATCGGTTTCAGCGAACATCCTGCAAATGTGTTCTAAAACTTAAAATATGGTTCAAAACCATGTATATGGATACAATGAATATAGAAGAAAACTTCTGACACTATTATTTAAAAGAAACACCAGCAATTCCGATGTAAGCAATACATTCTACAACAAATCGGTCAACTTGATAATGGCTCATAGTCTATACAATGAGGGTAACAAGTACTTCCGTTTAATACCTGCTTTAAGGGGACCCTAGGTAACCGGACAGAAAAATGTTATAACATTTTTTTTTTTTAATTTTTTATCGTGTTTATGCTACACGAGCACAAATTTTTGGCGCAGATGCTGCACCGAATTTCCACAGCTGTGAGATGTTCTCACATACTTTGACATAAAAAGAATGACTAATTCTTAGTATAGCCGTTTGGATCTCATAGCCGTAAATTATGCCTCTCTGCTTCACAATGCGTCTGTCGGCGCTGAATTTCGGTCTATATAGTGTCGACGATAAGATAGTATGGGAAATGTAAACCACAAGCTTTTTTTCCTCGTATAGGGTATCCATTACTAGAACTTGCATTCAATTTTTCAAAATTACCTCGCCAGCATACTGTTGGGTTCCTTGGTTGAGAGGGTGCTTCGAGAGGTTGTGAAATACTTTCCACCAACGTTCAACGTTACCCAATCGGACAGTCCTTTTGATGCCTTTGGAGGGCTCAACTCGTTTGTTTTAACCGGCCCAGTAATTGGTCCGACAGGAATAAAACCTTCTCCTGCTGATACGTACAGAATGTCATCATCCCTAAAAAAATCAGGTAAAAAGTGAATAGCCTAACATGATTAATATCGTATCAAAATTATACTATTGATGACAAAAAGCTTAGCATATTTCAATTTTGAATTTGTCAGATTTTCCAATAAGTTACTCTAAATAACTTATTTTATCATAAGAATTTTAAATACATAATACAAATTGCCACACGGCTTTGACCACAATACTAGCGGTGAGCGGCTTAGCTTGCCACCAACTCCCGTCAGTGTAGCATCCTATACTCGAGGATAATCAACATAGCAAAATCAAACACATTCTAAAGATTGGTGGTATTCACAGCATGTGTTACTCCACTGTACAATTACCCTGAAGAGCAAGCCCTTGGAACCGCAGTCTCCTCCCAGCAGTAAATGAATCAAAAAAGGTTGCTGCCTATTGAACTAATATTGTATATTTTAACTTCATAGTCCAATGCCATAATATCTAGTGAGCTCCAATTGTCTACACTTTATTTTATTTGGCCACATATTAGTAAACCACTCAGCCAACTCTATGTTCTTTTCAGTCGACAATTATAAGACGCAGTGCAGACATAACGCTTTTCTCAAATCTTTGGTTTTTACAGTATTCTAAGATCTTTGTTAAAATATTACAAAAATCAACACAGCAGTGAAACAAAATATCTACCTTAAAAGTTTCAAGTCGTCAATCTCACCACCTTGAGGGGTGAATAGCCGCTTTGCTACAATCCCAAATTTGCTACTGGCAGTAGTTAATAGTTCTTCCAGTGAATGTGTTACAAGAATAACCTGAAAAAGTTCAAAAGCTCAATAAGCCTTGACGAAAAAATCAATCCTAACCTACCAAGATGTTTGTCAAGACTTTCCAGCACTTGTTTTCATCAGGAATAGTATGAAGGATAAAACATTAGGACCGGTTTACAGTGTCGATACAAAGAAGTCATTGTAGTTGCTGCCTTTAGACAGGATCTAAACAATTTAATCAGTGAACTTTTAAGAATTTTTTGAATATATGTAGAATAGTTTTACTTTATAATTATTAAAATATACCTATGAGATGAACCCATCACCAAAGGTGATCAATTTCTCTTGACTATAATTTGCCTATCATACTCAACCTTAGACAACTTCCTCACCAGTTTACAGATATATTGCAATCCTATTTGACAGGAAGATACTTTAGAGTCAAACAGGAAGATGCGTATTCTGATCTGAAGGAGATTAAAGCAGGAGTTCCTCAAGGTAGTGTATTAGGGCCAGTACTCTACCTTTTATTCACTAGTGATATTCCATGCCTTGAAGATAACACCACAGCAACATTTGCAGATGATACGGCAATATTGGCAGTAGACAGCAATGCTCATGAAGCAACCGCTAAATTACAGAGATCTATCACAAAAATTCAAGATTGGACCAAAAAATGGCGGATGAAGCTCAATGAGGCTAAATCAGTACACGTAAATTTTACTAACAGGAGAATTGATTACCTGCCAATAAATATAAATAACAAAGTCATACCATATGCTAATAATGCAAAATATCTAGGTATGACTTTAGATGCTAAGCTTCGCTGGAAGGAGCATGTTAAAAAGAAGAGAGAAGAACTTGGTTTGAAGTATAAGACTTACTACTGGCTAATTGGAAGGAACTCTACACTTTCAATACCCAACAAAGTTCTGCTTTACAAGCAAATATTCAAACCTGTATGGACGTATGGTATACAACTATGGGGGTGTACCAAACAAACCAACATCAACATCATACAGCGGTTCCAGAACAAGGTGCTGAGAAACATCGTCAATGCACCTTGGTATGTCAGGAATAACGACCTCCACAGAGACCTGGGAGTCGACCTGGTAAACAGAGAGATCCAGAGGTTTGCAGAGAACCACGAAACACGGCTCCACCAGCACAACAACGTCGAAGCAATCCAGCTGCTAGACAATGGAGGATTGGTGCGGAGGCTCAAAAGGAGGAAACCATTTGAACTAGTGTAGTGCTTTTTTCAAGTGTTTCAGTTCAAAAGCAGAGCATGTTGAGTGAAATCTAGCTTGTAGTGCAGTTATCATGTGTACATAAATTATTCTTAAACGCAGTTAGAAATTCTAATGAGAATTTCACTGTATTAAATTAGATCTAGTAAGTTAGGATAGAACAAATTTGCTCATTAGTCTTGAGACTAGATAGCAATAGTATTCGTCAAAAAAAAAAAAAAAAAAAAAAAAAAAATACTCAACCAACATCGGATAAAATAAAGAGATAGAGGCTCTTTTATACTCCCAAATCCCAACTGAAATCCGACTACCTCCACAGATCGGCGAATGATTTGACTTGAAAGTAACAGATCTCATCGAAGCATCAAATTTCAAATGAAGAAAGTTGAAAATATTATATTCGGTATTCATATAGAAACGTTACTTGACAAATTTTCTAACAAAACTTTCCCTTTTTCAACCTTTTCAAACTTTCTGCATTAATCAGTGTCTCGAACAGGCTGTTTTTCCTAGTCAACTTAAGCTTGCCAAAACTGTACCTATTTTTAAGAAGGGTGATAGGTCTGATCCTGGTAATTATAGGCCAGTCTCTATTCTTCCTATAATATCCAAGATATTTGAAATGGTAATAGCGGATCAGCTCTATGAATATTGTGAGCTGAACGGCTTGTTCTTGGCCACCCAGTTTGGATTCAGGGGGGGGGGGGAGATCCACTGTTGGTGCTGTAGATTTTTGCTCAGCAAGATTTATGGGATTTTTGAGTCCCGGGGTCTTGCTGGAATGACACTATGTGATCTCAGCAAGGCCTTTGATACTCTGGATCATGGTATCCTTATTGATAAGCTCAAGTTTTATGGGGTGGATGGTTCTCCTCTCCGGCTTATCTGCTCATACCTGGGGGGCCGATGGCAGGCCGTTCTGGCAAATGGTGTGCTGTCTCAGGTTAGAGACTGTGATGACTGTGGGGTGCCACAGGGATCGATCTTGGGTCCACTTCTGTTTCTTATTATGATCAATGATGTGGCCCATATGTGTAATAAGAGTGTTGTATGCTATGCAGATGATACTTCATTTTTGGATGCAGACAAGGATGTTGGTGCACTTGGTGCTTCTATGATGGAGACCAAAGAGATGGCAGCTGATTGGTTTTCTGCTAATCACTTTCTACTCAACAATGACAAGACCCAGACGATTGTCTTCAGTTTGAGGAATGGTGATATCTACAATTCCTCTCCTGTTAAACTACTTGGCTTCACCCTAGATAGGAAACTATCCTGGGGGGAGCACATTGAGAATGTCTGTGGTAGGCTGAGTAGGGTGGTTTTTCTCCTGAGGAGCCTTAGATGTTGTGTGCCACCTGATTGTCTGAGAATGAGTTATTTTGCTTTTTTTCAGAGTGTCATTGCAATATGCTAATACGTATAATACGCTAACCGCAGAATGGCAACATGTCCAATTTTCTAAATTTTACAGGAGAGACAAAAAACTTAATTAAAACAAACTTGCCATAACTATCAAGTTCTTTGTATTTTACTATTGTATAACAAGGTAAGCAACACCTATAAGTAACCTTTAGAGTTTCCTATGTGTCAACACAAGGGCACAGAAATTTTTTTTTGGTTATGGACATGTTCCCTTTTTGCAGTAAACAAGTTTTTCACAAACTATTTTACAAGGTAATTATTGAAAAATGATGCATATTTGATTGAAACTTTATTTACAACAATGGGTCATGAGAAGGGAGTTGGAACAATAATTGAGTGTTCAAACTTTGTACCTTTTAGTCATTTAAATTTTTGTCCAAAGCTGTAGTTGATGTGGGCCATGCAATGATTGAGTTCCAAAAGGTCATCTTATCTTCAGGAATGTAGACCAAAGTTTTTTTTATGTCATCCATTTTGCTAGCATTAATAGGCAAAACAGTACTGTAAGCTTTCTTGCTTGGTAGCTCAAAAGTTTCAACTGAGTTTCGAAGCTTGAATGTGTCACTTATTAATCCTGAAAAGTTTGTGTTGCAAAGGACACTGTGTGAATTGCTTGCTGTAACACTCAACTCTCGATACTTGGAAATCATAAAAGACTGTTTCATATTTTTCGAAACACTTTTACCATAAGAATCGTTACTTAGACAGGTCTTTTTGTAGAACTTGGGCCACCATGAACTGTAGTCCAGAAAATCATTGTGCTCCATTTTCACAATGAAGAATTTGTCAGGGTTTTTTGATGATTTTTTAATGAGCTCAACAACTTCCTCCATTGTGTAATACCTTTCTTCTCTTCTCAGCTTTCTCCTAATTATCCCAAAGTCCCTGTCATTCGGCATGAATGAATGACCCCTAACAGGGAAAATAAGTTTCACCTCATCAAATTTCTTTGTCTCACAGAGCTGCATTATCATTCTAATCATTGTATTGTTCTTGTTTTGCCCGGCACAATTATCCCCAAGAATGTAAAAAGTTTTGACATCACTGTTAATTTTATTCTCTATGTACCAATTTATCATGGTGCAAACTTCATTTGCACCCTTACCACCCTCACCTTCATGATAAATGAAAATTGTTGACTGGCGAGTACCCAAGTCATGGATACCAAAAACATTGACAGTCAGTTGTCTAAGATAATAGGTATCTTGGACTGGTATGCATGGGAGAGAGATGTTGGCCATGAAATCAATACAAATTCCTGCTGTCTCTGATGGCATAGTAACACATCTGTTTGTGACCTCATTAAGGGCTGTGTAAAACTTCTTTGCCTTCCGTTTATGAACTAACACTTCAGCAACTGCCACTCTCTTAGCATTATCATTGAGAGATGGGTTTTTAATTTTCAAGTTTAGTTCTTCACAAGTAACGCAAGCATCTTTCACTGGTTGTCCAAACCCAATCTCTGGGTAGTTCTCATGAAAAAAGGACCAAAAAAACTTGTAAGATAGTCTTTTCTCACTTCTCAATGTTGTCATAAGGAAATCTTTTTCTTTTTTTATAAACATTTCATGCATGAGTTTCACATTTAGATTGGCTGGCAAATACTTTTTTTCCTTGCCTGTATAATGGTGAGATTTTGTGGGATATGATTCAATGTGGGATCTCATTCTTGAGAGCACAGAACCAGGTATTGAGTTTCCTGAGACATTTTTTCCTCTATTGTCAGTTGGCTTTTCATTCACTTGTAATAAGTGTGACAGCCTATAGCATTGCTTTGATGAATACCCATAAGTTTTAATGAATGCATCCTTACATACCTTTGTTTGAGTCCCATTATGTAGTATGTGATACTTTACATTGAATGACCTAGGTTTTTCTGATGATGAGCCTGGCCTAGCTCTATTTCTTTCCACAGGTAAAATTTCCATCAGTGATTGAATGTATATGTCTTGTTCTGACTTGGTTTCCATTCCATGAAGATGAGAAAATATTTCTATCATGTCCTCCTCTGAGTACGAAGAAAGACAGTTGTTGGTTTTGCAGCTGAAAACAATAAGAAAATCACTATCTATAGGCTACAGCACATCATTGGTGAATTATTGGAGTATGTTAAATCCTACAAAAAGTGATGGTTGTGTATGACATACATTGTATAACCACATTGTGGTTACTATATACCATAACATAGTATCAACATCATAAAATAGTATTTTATGCCACCAGGATTTGGTTTACATAAAATGTATGGTTAGGTCTGCTTCTCTGCTAAAATGGATCTGAAGATGGGTAATGTAACATAAACAATCATAATCTTTCAAGC
Organism: Conomelus anceps; assembly: GCA_948455865.1. Lineage (NCBI taxonomy): Eukaryota > Metazoa > Arthropoda > Insecta > Hemiptera > Delphacidae > Conomelus > Conomelus anceps. The sequence continues at coordinate 57,923,257 of OX418217.1, read as the reverse complement.
TTCCCATCAAATCAATCAATAAGACTATAAAAAGTAATTACTATAAAAAATTATTATTATTATTGGATAACTTACATCAATTACCTGCAAGCATTTGAGGCTGGTGATTTAGCTGGTATGGTTTTCCCGACCCAATTGATGTGTTTCTGACCTGACACTTTGGCCTTCTTGATAACATTTTGTTTGTATTTATCCAAATGCTGAATACCTTTTTGTCTTTTATGAGTTGGTGGACATTCTTCATCTGAACTGCTCATTTTAAAATATTTGTCTTAAGACTTTAAACTAAGAAGCACAGAAATAATGGGTAAGCCTAACCTGAAATCTCCCATTCAAAACAACAGCAAAGAATAGTTCAACATCTTGCCACCAGGCACTGAATGCGCCACTGACAAGAAGTTAACTGCAGACAGGGAACATGTCCAGGACTAGTTCCCTATCTGCAGTAAACAATATATTCAAAACGTCACCATTACAATGCTTTTAGGTGGACAGGTTTCGTTTCTGCAGTAAACGATGCATCTTGCATCTAATAGTTGATTTATTGAAAAAAACGATTTTTGAAAAAGTTGGACATGTTGCCTTTCTGCGGTTAGCGATTTTTCTCCTGAGGAGCCTTAGATGTTGTGTGCCACCTGATTGTCTGAGAATGAGTTATTTTGCTTTTTTTCAGAGTGTCATCGTATATGGACTCACTATGTGGGGTGGAGCCACCAATGTTCAACGTATCCTGTTAATTCAGAAGAAGACACTTAGAGTTATTTGTGGGGCAGACAGAATATCTCACTGTCGTCCCTTGTTCATCAGAGAGAGACTGCTCACAGTTTTCTGTCTCTATATTCTGCACCTTCTGATTTCAACTCATGAAAGGATAGTGGCTCTCCCCACTAGGGTGAATTTTCACACCCACAACACCAGAGGGAGAATGAGATTGGACTTGCCATATCATAGGCTCAGCAGGACTCAATCCAGCCCTGCATATTTGTCCAAGAGGCTGTATAATAAAATACCAATTTCAGCTAGAGGCCAGTCTGTGGCCCAATTCCGTCGCAACTTAAAAAAATTACTGTTGGACAAACCTTTGTACTCCGTGCTTGAGTTTTTGGCATTGGATGACAGCTTGGTGCATGGCTACTTCTCGGCTGTTTAAAGTTTGTTTTTTCTGCTGTTTGCTTGCTTCCGGATTTGGTATGTGTGTGCCCGCTTATGGGTTTTTATTTCTTTCTGTGTTTTTTGTGTGCTGCCATCTTGGTTATGGTAATTTTTCACTCCTTGACACGTCCTTGTGTGAGTGCACCCATGGGTGTACTCGACTTATGGACTTAATAATAATAATAACCTAACACCTTACTGAATAATAATAGTGTAATTTTTTGGGGGCAATGACTATTCAACATTAAAATTTAAGTTTTCCAGTGGTACTATTCTTCTTAGGCAGAAGATTTCATTTCCATTTGTGAAAAGCCACAGTGTCAAAAATCACGACATTCTTCAAGTTTGAGAATCAGCTGACTCTTACTTACTTACTTTACTTACTTGTTTACTTTAGCAGTCTTCACCAGCAGTCCATGGCTGCGGGAATCGTCTGTTTTTCTTTCCCTCACCAGGGGGCACTTGATCATTATTTGGTCCCTCTTTTGCTCTTGTACATATGCTCCTCCACAAACTCACATAGATTGTAGTATGGTCTCAAGTGTAGATAAGGTTTCAGGCTTTTGATGAAAGTATTTGTATTTGGTATAGTTTTCAGGTCTGTAGGCAGAAGGTTGTAAAGGTATGATCCTACATACTTTGGGGATTTACTGTATTTTTTTAATCTGTGTTGTGGTAGGTCGATGTCATTTCCATTTCTTATATTATAACTGTGTTTATTTGACCTGAGTATCTGAGTCGATTTTTTAACTTGAACAATAGATTCCAGGATGAACAGTGATATCACGGTAAGGATTTTGCACTTTATGAAAAGAGCCTGACAGTGTTCAATCCTGTCTACTCTCAGTATGGTTCTTATGGCTCTCTTTTGTATACACAGTATCCTTTCCAGGTTTGTTTGAGATGAAGACCCCCAAGCGACTATGCCATATTGAAGATGTAAGGCAAAAAGTGAGTGATAGGCAACAAATGCGGTATTTTCGTCTGATATATTTCAAATTCTCTTGATAACATAAACTGCAGATGATAATTTTTACATAAATGATCTATGTGAGTCTGCCAGTTCAAATTTTTGTCTATCAGTATGCCTAGGAATTTGGTGTGCTTGACTGTAGTAATGTTTTCATTTGTCTGTTCATTTTCTGTGTTATTTGATGGCATGAAGTCCATGGCCTGAGATTGTTGCATATGGTGGTGGCTTCATCCAGGGTAGAATCTATCATGGTTTTATTTGTTGTGTTTTTTTAGTAGGTATCAGTATCGTTGTGTCATCAGCAAATAAAATACAACTTTTTTCATTTCCTAGTTCTTCAGGAAAGTTGTTTATATACAGTTATACACTAAGAAAAGCAGTGGTCCAAGTATTGATCCTTGCGGTACACTCTTTGTCACAGTTCGTAATGATGATTTATATGTTATGATGCTGTTCTCTTTGTAGTATTCTATTTCAACATATTGCTTTCGGTTTGTTAGTTAGTTTTCTATCCATTGTAGCGCTTTCCCTTCTATTTTCAATTTCCTTAGTTTAATTTTTAGGGTTTTCCAGTCAATGGTATTGAATGCTTTTTGGAGGTCTATAAATAGCCCTGAGGCTGTTTTCTGTTCTTCCCATATTTTATTGATATCATTGCATAGCTCCGAAATCGCTGTTTGTGTGCCAACAAACTTCCTGAATCCATGCTGTCTCCCTGTTAGCAGGTTGTTGCTTTCAAGGTGTAACATTAGTTGGTCATATATAGCACGTTCTATTATTTTTGATGGTGTAGGTAGATTTGCTATCGGTCTGAAGTTCTTTGGGTCAGCTCTGTCACCTCCTTTGTACTTTGGGTATATTTTAGCTATTTTAAGATTTTGTGGAAATATTGATTGTTTGATGGATGAATTAACAATATGAAGAAGTGATGCTTTCAACTCATCCTCACAATATTTGATTATTTTCCCTGAGATATCATCATACCCAGCCGAATTATTTGCTTTGAGTTTCCTTAGGAGATTGTGCAATTCCTTGTTTGAGATAGCTTTAAAATGACCAAATGCTGGAGCTTCATTTGAATCTTCCATAGTTCCGCGAGCATAGACCGTGCTTGTTTCAGTTTCCGGTTGTGCAAATAATGCATTTAGGATATTGCTGACATGGTATGGATCAGTAATTTTCTTGTTTTCTTTGTTTAGATAAATATTTTCCTGTTTACCAGATTTTTTTTGTTTCTTTCATTATTGATCATCCTCCAAAGTGTTTTTCGATTTGTTGTCTGCCTGGTTTACTATGTTTCTGGTTTGTATCTTTTTCTTATTATTTACATCCAAGTCATACTTCCTCTTTGATTTGATAAATTCTTCCTTGTCTTTTTCTGCACCTGTGAGCATGTATTTTTCGTGGGCGTGTTGCACATTGTTTTTCAGTTTCATGGTATCACTGTCCCAGAATATACATTTCTTCATTGTTGAAATTTTTTTCGGTTCTCTTGGCATTATTTCATCAATTTTTTGACAGATTATTTTCAAGAAGTTGTTGTATTTCTCATTTACATGGGGTGACTCTAGTACTGGTTTCCAGTTTACATGTCATAGCTGTATTTTCAATTTATTCAAGTTTTTCTTTGAGTAGTTTTGTGTAAACTTGTACATGGCAGTTTCATGTTCTGCTCTATATTTTATTTTACACAGTACTGCATGGTGGTCAGAGATTTGGATTGGATAAGCCTTGGCATTTATGTTATTTGTTTCAATATTGTGATAGCACCCATCTATGCTTGTGGCTGATCTTTGTGTGATCCTTGCAGGCAGGTTATAGATATAGCAGCCATTTTGTGTCAACATGTTGTTCAGGTCTTTGTAGCTTTGTTCGTCAGTTTTTAGAATATTTATATTAGTGTCTCTGAGTACAACTATTCTGTAATGCTTTGCAGAAAATTTTTGTAGTATGCTTCCAAGTCTTGTTATATAGTCTTTTTCTGTTCTGTAATCAGGGGATCTGTATGTTCCAATTATTATTAGGTTGAGTTGCCTCAACTTCACCTTTACTGCTATTGTCTCAAAATCTTTCTCTATTAGTTTGTATGGTTCTGTGAGAGTAATTTCTTCTATAGTTGACACTATGTCATTTCTTTTGTAGAGTGCTATTCCACCCCATAAATGATGTGTGTGACAGTATTTTGCAGCCAATGTGTAGCCGGTGATGTTAGTACTCATAAGCTCCTCCTGTCTCAGGCCATGCTCAGAAAGAATAATTATATCTGGAGAGTGGTGATTCAATTCTATTTGTAGTTTTTCTATCTTTCCCCATAGGCCTCGTTGGATATTTAGATGGTAGATTGTAAATATATTATTTGTTTTTCCATGTTTAGCCTGTTTAGATTTGTTATAAGATGTGTCAGTTTTGTTTGGACTTGGATGTTTCATTTTACGGTTTTCTAGTTTGGGTCGAGTGTTGAGGCTCCTGTCCCGTTTGGGTAATGCCTGGTGTCATCTGCCATGGTTTTATCATCTCTCAATACATTCATCAAATTTTCTGCCAATATTCTGGATCCATCCATGTTTAGATGTATTCCATCCCAATTTAGGTGTTCCTTGTTTAGAGATTTAGTGTTGTCTACATAGGTGGCCCCTAGATGCCAGCACATAAACTTTAATGCTTTATTGGTTTCCTCAGTGAATCTTCCATTGCAGTCTTCTCTTATTGGGATGGAGGCTACATACCATTTGGTATGCGGGAACCGCTTACTATTTGCCTCAATTGCGAGCCATAGAGGTCGCATTACATGATTAGGGGTTTTTGATCCTGGGATATTGTTTGACCCTATATTCAAGAGAACCTTTTTTTGAAGTGAAGCTTTGTTTCTAAGGAGTCTACTAGCGTCTTGTATCTTCCCACCCAGGATCACTTCCACATATATTTTCCTGTTTTCCATCATTAATTATAAATCTTGAAGCTTGTTTCACATGTGAGTCTCCTATTATTAGTGGTGCTAGGTCGTTCTTCAGTCTCATATCCTTCCTCGTATCATTTACAGTTTGGTGTGTTGGTAACTTATCCACCTTCAGTGAGGGTACTTTCTGATTTATCTGGATATCATTTCCATCATCAATAATAATGCTGCAGTCAGCTTCATTTATTAGTGTTTTTGTTTCCTCTTGTGTTCTTCTTCTAGCAGGGCATGAAGGATCTGGGTATATTCCCTGTGAAAAATCGTAAATCACATTTTCGAGTTTGTATATTATATTGGTTTTTCTAGCCAGTGCATCAGAGAGCTTATTGTTTTGAGTCTTTAGGTCTGTAATTTCATCTTTAAGGTCTGTAATATCGTCAAGTAGTATTTTAACAATTTCATCAAACTCTTTCATTTGGTTTGTCTGAGTTGTATTGGGGTTAACAGGCAATTTGTTGAGCTTTGAGTCGTCCTGTGCTGAGCATGCTTTACACAACCAAGTATCTTCTTTATTCATTATTGTATTATATCGTTCATCAGATATGCTGATACATGCTATGTGATACCATACTTTGTCATTACAATCACAGGCAATTGCCTGGTCATCATTTTTAACCAATAAGTTGCAGGTTGGGCAGTAGTAAATTTTTTGAGTTTCATTATTTACATCATCCTTGGGTGTGTGTTTAGTATTCTTTGTATTCCTCGTGGGTGTATTCTTTGTATTGTTCTTGGTCTTCATACCTATTTGCGTCTGGTCCTTCAACTTTTTTATTTGAGGAGTTTTTTTTGTTGCAGACATTATTCTGATTTTGTTGAGATTTGGAGGAATATATTCCTAATTTATTTCTGGCCACTTCTATATACACATAGATAATAGGTCTAGCTCTGTGGTCGAATACTGAGACCAAAATTAAAGACGTGGTGCAGGTTATAATCTATGCTGTCTAACTTCATTCATTGCCCAACTGTATTGTTTGTACAAATCATCATATAAATTTCACTTGATCACCTTTATTTTATCACCTAGGCCCAAACTGGTGTAATAATGTGTGCAGCGTGCAGGAGAAACTATTCTGTGGCATGCATAAAAAATTGGTAGAATTTACCTGAAATTTCCTGTTTGTTTGTTATGTTTCGATCTCACCTCAGTTTGCATATAGTTTGTCAAATTTTTCACTAAGTTTATCTTTTAAATATGTTCACGAGCTTATTAGAAATAAATCACAACAAGTAAACAAGAAACAACAAGAAACAAGTATCGGTTAATAAAGTCATATAGTTCAGGCAGGATTTTTTGTTCCTGCAGTCAAAGTTTACGGCGACATTGATAAACAGCTTCAGATGGCTTGAAATTGAGCGTTTATTGCACAATTTCGGTAGAATTAACCCAATAAAACTGAAAATTCACTAGTATCACTCACACTCATGGCCGTTCTCCTCGCTCTTGCTCTGCTTTCAGGATTCAGGGATGCACGCTCACGGCTCAAAGTCGTTTACGCGCCGAGGCTAGGAAAATCGCTCACTAATAAAGAACTCTTGTTTGGGGCATGCCTTCTCACAGTTCTAGTGAATTGGAAAATGTATTATTCATATAACTTGGCAGCGTGTTGAAGATGGAAGGACTTGCTAGATCTGAACCCAACTGCTGCCAAGTTATATGAAAACTACAGTATTGATCTGTATCAGCTGTGTTTCCCTATAGAAAAGAATCGATTGTCCTTACAATGTTAAAAAAAAAATATTTTTTTAAAAATAAAATGTGTTCTGTCTTTTGCAATATTCTTAAAAAAAAGTAAAAAATTATAATAATCAGTCAAGTAGTTTCCGCAGAAAAGCGTACCAAACAAAAAAAACCATTTTCGCTTTTAATGATTTCTGGGAGATTAATTCTGTTAGGCTATAGTTGCATACAGAGAAACCTAGTCATTCTTGTACTGTCTGTTGTGGTGTAGAGTCTGTTTTACGTGTGTGTGAAATGGTTATTGTTGTGTGGTAAGTTATGGCGTGTGTGAAGTGATTAAATTAATTAACAGTAAAATAAATTAATGATTAGCTAGCAAAGGTTAGGCGCTGTTAGGTCCTTTGTGAGTTAGTTCAGTCACATCTAGCTTTGTTAGGCACCCAGGTAAGGTTTTGTAAGGCGCGCGGAGCACACACTGCGTTTGGGGTGGTAGTATTTTAGCAATGTGATAATTCACTTGATCTATGTTGTTTGATGGTAAATTAGCTTGACGTATGTTTTTTATGCAACAAAATAAAGGTATAAGGTGGTTCAGTCACATCTAGCCAGGTTAGGTTAGGTTTGGTTATGCGTGCTTCGCGCGCACTGCATTTGGGGGTGGTAGTGTTTTTGAAAGGTTATATTCACTTGGTTTACATTGTTTTAAAATTTGGAGCTCCTCGCATGTTTGCAAATTATGAATTTTTCAAATGAAAATATAAATTTTCATGAAAAATGTTTTTTCGAAAATTTCAATTTTTCTGTGAAATTTCAACGGATTATTGCTTCCTGGGGTGTGTAGATGTCACAAAAAAAATCACTACAAAATTCAACAAGTAACGTTTCTATATAATTACCTTATATTCCAATACGCTAAGGATACTTACAACCATGTTGTAAGCTTACAAGCAACTTAATAATTCTGCATCAATACATTGATTGTGTAATACATCAGACAGTAATTGTGCCGCAGATGTTAGCAAGAAAAAAATCACTTGAAACTTCACTAAATTGTAGTATTATGTCTCCTGATCACAATTATTACGTTTTTAAGTGTCGGTCTCAATTAATTAATTATTCAATATTAAAAACTCACCTTTTGAACTGAACCCCAAAATGATTATCTTTAGCAATTAACTTGAATTGAGTGTTTAGAATGCATGAATCATTGCAACACAATAAATTGCATTCTAGTTTATGAATTATTCACTCATACAATTTATCTATTCAATAATAAAAGCATTTTCAATTTGTTCCTTAATCTCATCACTTGATGCATTGCACATACTTCTACACAATATGTTGCCACAGCCTGGGTTTTGGGCGCTTGGGCCTTCTATTTCTTTAGCTTATGAATTTTAACGACTGTGACTAACGATGATGGATGATAATATCATAGAGTGCTATAGAATCTGAAACTGATGCTTTTGTTTTACTCTGAACTCACAGATATATTGTAATGAGGATATATTTGAAGAATAATACATTTTATGTTGAATGATTTTTGACTGTTATTTTCCAACCTGATATTATTTCTGAATGTAAAAATTTTAAAGTAACAAAAAAATTATCAACGAGATTTTCTGAATTACGGAATTAATGAAAATATAATAATGGTCACTATAATTAATAAATATAGTCACAGAATATCAGGAATACATTGATATTATATCACAATGAATATCATACCAGTTTCAATATATTGATAATTTTGGTATTGATACACCATCCCTACGTTGAAAAAAGGAAATAACACAATTTTCATTGTTCATGGCAGAACCTTTGAATGATATGGGTGGTATCCTTTAGGATGGCCTAACAGTTTGATTGACCTACTGCTAGCGCAGCCTGCAGTCCACAATTCTGTGTGGTACCCATAACCAAACCTAACCTAACCTGGCTAGGTGTGACTAGGTTGGTCAAAACGACAGTCGTACAAATGGTGCCCTCCTGAATGATATGTGTGTTTGTGATGCCTTGTGCCAAGTTATAGAAATTCCCAACCAACCCAGCCTTGCTAGATTGGACCAATTTATCAAGGTTAAATGTGACATGTAACTTGCATATGCATCCTAACCTAACCAAACCTAGCATTGCTAGATTTTTAGCATTCCAATTAAGCAATTTTAGGGTAGGTTAGGTTAGCTTTGGTTGGGCTAGGTTAGGTTAGCTTTGGTTAGGCTAGGCTAGGTTTGCTTTGGTTAGGTTAAATATCACAAACTGCACCAACTATTCAGACTCATGGGCTCAGAATATGATCTTTATCATTACCAGTAAATGGAATTTTACTGAAAACCAAACTTGAATAAATTAAATATTTGTAAAATTTCATTTACCGGTAAACGGTAGAGGCTCGAATGAACCAATGCAGGCTCCCATAGCACACCCATTATTACTGATGTCATGATATAGATGGCACTGATATATTGATGGCACTCCATTGCTCTAACTATCTGTTCGTCTATGATGTTATGCTTAAGGTACTATAAAGGCTTTACAGAGCCATAGTTATGTTCAAAAGGTGAGTTTTTAATATTGAATAATTAATTAATTGAGACAGACTCTTAAAAACTTGATAATTGTGATCAGGAGACATAATACTACAATTTAGTGAAGTTTCAAGTGATTTTTTTCTTGCTAACATCTGCGGAACAATTACCCATCGGATGATACGTTAAGCCCATTGGTCCCGGCTGCCTACAGTCGCGTCAGAATCCCCGAACTTGTTCAGTTGAGACCTGAACTCTTGACACCAAACCTTGAGCCAGCCGGGTCACACGATATTATTATTACTACATTTAGAATACCCAAGCATATAGTAAATTGTTCTTTTGATACTTACCTTCCCGTCAACATCAGTTCCATTTTTAAAGAGTATTACTCGCTTCATCGCGTGCTGAATCAAAAAAGCACTTCAAAATCGTAGAGAAGTAACGTCACCCTTCAACCAGACAAAATCAAGCATAAAAACATGTTCCTTCTGCTTCACCAAACGCGAAATTAACTTTTATTGAATTAAAATGTAAACCACTCTACAGGAAAATAGAATGTATATTTCATACAGTTACAGTCGTTATGGTTGTATACAGCCGAAAATCACAGTCAACAGCTGTCTGTCAAGTGTCAAGTCAAATCAATAACACCTGTTCATTGCCACAGCCATTCGAGACTCAATAACAAGTGCAACATTATTATCATATAGCAAAAATGTCGAAAAATAGTTAAAATGCGATTTTGAAATTTATTTTTAGGATTTAGAGGTAGGATAAGCTTCTTTCCCTAATTAAAAATAATATTTGATCATCAATTGCAAGTTTTGAAGTACCATCATAGTGAGATAAAAGTTACATTGGAAGATACTAGTTCTCAAACAATCAACATAATTCAATTTTCCAAATATTTTAATACTATATTTATTCATTAGTAATATGGATGTAAAGTAGACGAACTCTGATTACGTCATGAATTTGGCCTCCGAAGGTCTGAAGATTGTGACAGCTTGTGCGTCAGCTGAGGGTTAGAAGCTATAACTAGAACAGTGTTCTGTTGATGTGTAGGAATTTATGTTTTTATCCAAATCCATCATCTTTTATGTCATTTCTATGTATGTTTATGTGAATTTATGTTGATATTTCGATTCTAAAAAATGTGGAAAGTACGAGAAATCGCCGATAAAGTGTAAGTAAATATTAAATTACTTCAGGTTTTATCCTATCTGCATCTGTTTATGGTCTGATATGTTTATGCTCAATTAATTTTATTCGTATATAATTCATATTTTTCAAATAATGTCACATTTGGGTCAAGCAAAAATGATTTATAGTGATCAGAGTTTAATTCTGCTTGAGAGAACCTAACCTTTATTGGTAGCAGACCTAGATGTTATTTTTCACGGTAAAATTGTAAAGGGCGTTCTCCATTTGTTTATCTTTCTTTTTTGTATAATATGCATGTTCTTAACTTAATCTGTGATGTATTCATTAAGTTAAGTTGCCTCTCAAAAAATGACATCATTTTTTCGTTCTATTGATTAAAACTTTAATCAAATTTAGTTAGCCCGAATAGCTTCAGTTTTAAGGACTATAACACTGTAGTTCCAACTCATCAATCACCATCATCCAATTCATTACCCACGCACAGGTCTCAGACCTATGTGGGCTTCATCCTCCGAAAAAATAGTATTTCCGTACACCGTACAGTATTCTTTATTCGCCTTGTCATGCAGTACTTGAGATATATTCTTGAAATAGGTTGAACTTGATGCTTGAAATTCTGAATTCATGAATATTATATAGATTTGTCACAAGTTTCATAAATTTGAACACAAAGCATTTAAATGAGTAAAATTTAATGCCGTTTGAAACAATCTTACACGCTTGCACTTTGGATGAACTAATTTGTCTAATAAATTTCCACATTTAACGGAAACTGTTCAATGTAAACATTCATCTCATACTCAGGTGGCAATAAACAGGTACAGTTAGTACTAAACCAAGGTTAGTTATCTCTCTATTAACCTTTGTGTAGGTGGATCGCCACAAGAATGGCATTGGCCATAAGAATACATGTTAGCTGATGTAATTCTAGTGGCGATCCACCTATACTAAACAAGACTAGCTTTAATCATAGAAATTTCGAATATTAGGTATGTCAAAAATTTACAGCTTTGTATTGACAATTAGCTTAGTTATATTTCATACACACTGTCACTAGTTTTTATGAACTAAGTTATTTGAGTCTCAGAACAGTCTTGCTCAGCATCTCAGGCTAGAGCAATTTACTTTTACCAGCTTAAGGCACTCAACGTTTGCCAAGCTTGGAGTTGACTACACCCTTTAAACAAATGCTTTCATTAGCTGAGTACTATTTACTTTGACTGATCAGCCAATTACAGCCGTGCATGTGAAACGTAGAGTTGACTCCACGCTTGGCAGAAGTTCCGTGTTAGTACTATCTAAGCAAAATTTTCATATGAAACTGAAGTACCTATTTGATTTTGTTGTGTCGTACTTCCAAAACCATTGAGCAACAACAAGGATATTATGCTTTTTTTAAGTTGATGCTCCTTGCTTCTGTTACTGAATGAAAATGTATTGTTTTAGAAAGCATATTAAATAACTTTCATGTCTCAATCTAAAATAGGGATCCGCGTAGGCCTATCCACTGTAGTCAAATGAGTAGTAGTAATAATAATAATATCGTGTGACCTGGCTGGCTCAGGTCTGGTGTCAGAGTTATCAGGTCGCACCTTTTTAGGCAGCCGGGACCGACAGCTTAACATGTCCTCCGATCACTGGACTGGCCCGAGGTAAAATCTTTCAGAACTGGGGTCAAACCTGGGACCTTTGGGTTAGCAAACCAGAACTTAGCCCACTCGGCTACGGCTGTCAATCTTCCTCCACTAATTATCATTAGCTTACAAATGTGAATAACTTATAAGCTTAGTAAACTATTTAAATTTAGCTGAACTCTGAAAATTCTATTAATTTTTCATTTCTGTACTCAGTGATAAACCCAAATTTATATTGCTTAGAAATGGTGCTAAACCTGGTTACATGAAAATGGTTTCAAAATTTGTAATGACAGGTTAGGTTACCGAAATGACAGAAACAAATGTTTCTATTTTTTTACATTAAATATTCTATTTACAGTATTATGAAGTTATTGGTAAAGCTATAACATTCTATTTATTATGAAGTTACAAATTCTCCCCCTCCTGATGGCCGTAATCTATGTAGTTTGTGATATAATTATTATATACTTGAAAGGAATATTCTTTTCCAGCAATTTTGATAAGCTGGAGATTGCTTGAAATTAGATTGCATAAGAGACATTTTTACCTTCTTACTCCTTACATTTATTATTGTTATGGGCTCTAACGCTGACATGATGCTGGCGACACTTGAAAGTAATACACGAACTTTTATTTAACTTCCACAATTAAATTTACAGCAGACACTTATAAAATAATTATCATGCAAGAAATCGAATAAACGGTTTAATAACTTTGAACTTTCAAAGAATATTTCAATAATAAGATTAATTGCTCTCCAATATTAATCATGTATCGAGTAGGCCGATCAACAACAATTAATAAATGCTAACTCTACTGTTTTATAAGTTCAATGATAAATGATGCACTTACTGTCACAATTATTCTCACAATAAAAAGCCAAAACACGATTGTGATGTGTACAGCACTGTTTTACTGTCACTATTGTAGTACGTCGAACTGACACGGAAAAGGAATTGTCACAACAAAGAACTGACACACATGAAATCCGAATCAGCACTGACTTCTGAGAAACATGGCTCTTATAGGCTTGTATTATTCCAGAGTCTTCGATTTTCAGGCTGTTCAGTTCGCACAAGAATCGAGAGTTTACTAGAGTAATATACAATCATCCAGATTCATATTTAATGAATGAAAGCGAGCATACAAAGAGGGAGTGATGCAGACGAATGGTTATTTACACAAGTTGTGTGCACTACAGCTTGCAGAGTTGTGTAAATAAACATTCCAACGCTGCGCTTGAACACTATACTTGTCAATTGTCATTGCATTATTTTGTTCTGTTTTACTTCCGAAGTCACATATTCCAACAGTTCATGCTGTTATATATTTACCTTTTTTTAGAATAGTGTGAAAGACTAAATGTATTGTATGCATGTACAGTCTTTAGCCGGTTATGACTGCGTGTAACTTTGATTTTGATTCAAACTTTGATTGACTCAAACTTTGACTTCAGACTTTGATTTTGGTCCAAAGAGCGTACCACGCAAACAAGGAGTGCGATAGATTGAGATTGCTTTCCTCGCTGAACTAAAAGAGTTTCATCAGTATGGCAAGCCCACTGAAACTAATTCTGATGCTCTATGCTTAACAGTCTACCCCTACAACTACACAGGATCTGGCTGCATAGGCAACCGCGTATACGTACTATCTAGCACACCTCTAAGCTAAGTTACTTCTTGCATCCAAGCCATAATTTGACTGAGACCCTTGGATTGCAATACAATTGATGTAGCCTTTTTTGTTTCTGAGATGGAAAAAACTTCATCTCAAGTCACAATAAGACAACTTTCATATTTTTAATTACAATCTTGAATAATTGTCAGTTCAGAACCGTCGTAAGAGGATTTCCTCTATAAATTTGAACTATTAGTTGCCGCAAAATACTTGTTCATGCAATAGATCTGACCTTACTTCCAAACCACAATGCATGTGGCAGACAACGAAGGAATCAATTTCTCTTCTGTAAAATGATATTGGTCTCGTGGAATTCGAGTTATCAAATAATATAAATATAGTTGATCCGTTTTTTCTATTTACTAAGTTATTTAACTTTGAATATTAGCTGTCAGGTTGCTGTAGACTAGGTTTCTGATTAGTCTGCAGATTATAATTTTTCACTTTTAGTGTTTTTCACTTTCTGAGTGTATTGACCTCAAATCTCCATTCTTAAAACTAGTAAGGAATCAGTAAATAAAAAGTATCAACCGTTAGCAAATTAATCCCTCTATTGTTTAGCTGAGAGATAAAAACGCAATGTCAAGGTTTTGATTTCTTTGGGAGGAATAAAATAACTGCGACATTGTTATTTTTGCATGAATAACTTAATTTCTTGAATAAACCAGTTCCAACTGAGTAAATAGATTGAGATAACAGTTGTTATCAAGTTATTGGCTCAAAAGCATTCTCACCATTTGATAGCAAAGAAAGAAGGAAGTATCAAATAGAACAAAACTTAAACAAACTGGAGAAAAAAATAATTAAAATCATCGAACGGAAACATGCAAGCGTATTGGAAAAAAGTATTTTATTTATTATTATTCTCGGACATTCATTTTTATAATTTTTAAAATCATGGTTCTATTCGTTCATGATTTTTATTCGGAAATATCAAGTTATGAATGTTATAAGTGAATTTATGTTTATTTTACAGCACCAATGTAGTGATGAACTATACAGAAGTAGAAGCAAAGGTTCGTGAAGCAACAAACGATGATGCATGGGGACCAACAGGTAAATACAATCATTAAATGTTTCTACTTAAAACATTAATGAAAATAAAGGTAAATTGAGAATTTTCATTGTTGTGGAAACAGAGGTGTTGAATTGTGCAGAAACAACATGAAGAGGACCCTGTCATAGAATTTTTCTTGGAAACTTTTTATGAGATGGAACTAGCATGAGGGTGACGAGCTAAATTGCTCAAGCTATGCTGTCTTGAAAAATGAGGCTATTGAGGGCAGCAGGGTAAAAAATAAATTCATTTTTACAAAATTACATTGATTGCAAACATGCAACAGACTAAGAGTCCAAAACTTCTCTCTTTGCAACTGACTTGGCCACATTATCAAACTTTGAGGTTAGTTAATAAATGAAATTAATATATCTAAATGAAATTCACTGAAGTTCCATTGACGGTTTCATTCAGGTCCAAGTGATTGGGTTGTTTTATTGTAAAAGTTTATTAAAACAAAGTTACTATATGTATTACATAACTTACCTGATGAAGCTCAAGTGTAGTTTTGAGGCATTTATATTTTCATAAATCATGGTTCATGAGTTGAAAAAAGATTTATTCAATTGAGTGTTTGATAAATAGGATTTGAGCTCATTATAGTTACTATCTTTATTATTGCGGCATTATTATCTGAAACAAACGTTTAAATTGTTGTTTGCAGGCGCTGTGATGCAGGAAATCGCCCAAGCCACTTATACTTTCGAAAATCTTCCAGAAGTAATGACTATGTTATGGAAAAGAATGCTTCAAGACAATCGGAAAAATTGGAGACGAACATATAAGGTATAATTTTTACAGAGAAAATATAGTTATAAAATTATACTTGTAAAGAAGAAATATCTGTAATACATGTTGAGACCCATTGTAATCCGAATCGAGTTCCTGATTCAAACAGCAACATAAATATGGGGTTGAATGAATTAATATATTTTTTTTATTCCGAGGATGAAACCCACATAGGTCTGAGACCTGTGCGTGGGTAATGAATTGGATGATTGTGATTGATGTTGGGCCTACAGTTTTAGGAAGGTTCCGAACCACCGGAAATTGAAAAGATGGAACTAAGGTTGAGTGAAGGAAGGCATTTCATTGTCTTAACTTTTCCTTTGATAAAGAAATTTGTAATTAAATTTTTTTATTTTTAGTATTATTGTGAAATTTCAATGGACTTGTTGATCTTAAATTATTTGCTCGTGAGTTTATTTCACATCACCTTAAGAGAAAGAAGCTCAATCGAAGCTATAGGAATTATGGAGTAGATATGGAAGTTGGCACTATTTTTCTACAAAAGTAACCATTTTCTCAATATTATATTTTGTAAGGGAAATTACCTAGTAAAGATCCCAATTAATTTTTGGTCTCAATTTCATTTTCTATATTGATCAATTCCATCCATTAACCTGAAATTTTCGTACATTCTACAAATATTATTTCCTAGAATATTTGTCTCCTACTTTATGTAATGCATTAGCTTGAGCAATTTGCATACGGCGCATTATTTTTATAATATTGCTTCAATATGATTTTTATCCCAAATTTTGCTAATAAGTTCCCATAATAATAATATTTCTTTAAATTTTCAGTCTCTATTATTGCTCAATTATTTGGTACGAAACGGGTCGGAACGAGTGGTTACTTCGTCACGTGAGCATATCTATGATCTTAGAGGTTTGGAAAATTATACTTTCATTGATGAGTTTGGAAAAGATCAAGGAATCAATATTAGGTAAATATTATTAAACCTTGTTAATTTCTAGTCTAGTCTATATCACGACAAGCTTATCACATTTTAATTATTTTCATTGGTTATCAGAGATTTGTGAAAATTTGGAGTCAGTTTGACATGACTTATTTGTTATTGATTTGAAATGAAATGTTACTCAGTATGTTGTATTGTACACCTCAAGGATAACTTATTATTTTTTTTATAAAAAAATAACGGGAAGGATCGTTTGCAGTAAACTAAACGCCCTTGTAATGTGTATTACATAAAACCTTAGCAAGAATTTAAAAAAATTTAAAAAGATCCTGTACAGGTATGCTATTCAACTTCCAAGTCTATCAAAAGCAACAGCGATTATTATAAAGTTTTGAAAGTACTAATATCACAAGGCCAAGTCAAAAACAGAAAGATGTGAGATGAGTTTCATATTTGATCGCCGAATACTCCGATTATTTTTCCCATTGAGATTACAATTTCCCTGAAGTATTGAAAAACTGAAATTTTATAAAATTAAAACATTAGTATTTTTTCAATAGGTTTTAGAACCTGATGTGCACTGATGTCAATGTAATTAATAACTGTTTTATGGTTTCTCTATTACTTTCACAGGCATAAAGTTAAAGAGTTGATTGAATTTATTCAAGATGATGATAAATTGAGAGACGAAAGGAAAAAAGCAAAGAAAAATAAAGACAAGTATGTGGGCATGTCAAGTGATGCTATGGGCATGAGAGGCTTTGGTGAGTTTCGTATTCAACTTATATACATTTTTTCAACTTAATTATTAATTCAATCGATCAAAAGTTACAATCACCTCTGTAACATGGTGTGCTAATCTTTCAACAATTTCTGGCTGAATAAATTAAATAAAAATGAATTTAAATTCTTATTTAACTTTACATTCATGCAATTAGAAAAATAATGAGTTGAAAACAGAGAGAAAAATTATGAATAAATAATGAAAAATAAAAATAATAATTTATTTTTTTAATGCAATAGAGAAAAAATATTCTTTATTATAGTATAGCAGTTACTGTCTAAGATATCTATTAGGAGTTCTAGTTCAGCAATTAGGTGAAACCTGATCTAGAGAAATTAATAACATTTTCATGTAAACATTGATTGAAAGCATATTCATTTCATACTGTTGAATTATTTCAGGTAATGGAGAAAAATGGCGGAAAGAAGAAATTTGTGAATGGGATCAGGATATGGGAGGAAGAAGAGAACCATATTCAGAATCACCTAACAATAGGTAAAGTGTTATTAACTGATGTATATAGATTCTGTCATCCTTTTCTAATCTATCAATCCAATAAAATATCACTATTTGGGCGTTTCATTGTTGATTTGGTGCATGAAGAAAGGAACTCTTTTGATGCAAATCTAAACTCAACTAAACTTCTCTTGTCTATAAAAGAAGTTGATCATAAAGTAGTATAGCTTACATTAGAATTTTCTTATTTAATTGAATCGTATAATGCATTTCTCAACTATGATGATCCATGGTTTTTAATGCCCTCTATTTTAAACATGATTAATATCTCACGATTATGATTATCAAGTTGGTTCATTCATAAATTTACGAAGTGACTTTTTGCAGTGATGATGGTGAGAGGTACGACTCTGATCCAGAACTCCAAACAACCACTCACCAGAATGTGTCGAAATTCTCCACCAAAGAATATAAAGACTCAGAAACACAAGAAACTAATATTATTGAAAATAAGCTTTGTACGCCAACAAGAAAGCCCAAAACAGCTACTCCGTCAAAGAAAATTGATCTTGGTGCTGCAGCCAACTATGGGAAAACAATAGTAAGATATTTAATAACATTCGTTTTCTATAGCAAAACACATTATAGTAATAAAACACATATATAATCAAACACTAAATATTCGATATTTCTGATTAGAAGTTTATGTTTTTTTAAACATTGCTATTTAAATGTCTGTTTCCATTTTAGAAGCGATTACTATTATTAGCCCGATATTGCTGATTTAAATGCCGATTGAATAATGCAGTAGTTGACCAGTTACTAATTACCAAATTAAACTTTCATATCTTTTTTGAGTGTTTTTCTCGGAGGATGAAGCACATAGGTCTGAGACGTGTGCGTGGTTAATGAATTGGATGATGGTGATTGATGAGTTGGACCTACAGTTTTAGGTGGGTTTCGAACCACCGGGAAGTGATTTTATCTCTGATTGAAACAGATACCTGCTAAGGCACTCAGCTATCACTTCCCTTTTTAAAAAACTGATTGTTGTAAATGATTTCTTGATGTTGATTTCTTAGGGGCATGTTGCATAATAATTTAAAAATTACAATCCACAAGTAAAACTTCGATAAGATTTTGCAGTAGCAACAAATTCAAGTGTTGACAAATCTAGTTTGTTAATTGTTATACAGCAGGCTACTGTAAATGCAATCGGAGCTCATCCTTCAGATTGAATATTAAAGACGATAGGAAAGGTGAAAATAAATGTGTTGAATTGAATTGCATATTGAAAAGGTGGATGAAAAATTACTTCTAATTGGAAATTATATTTTGGTTGTATATTTTTGTATGTTTTTATTTGATAAATCATCAGCTGATTACATTGGGTTATGGAATCCTATCCTAGCACTTCTTGCTTCAGAGTGAAAGTACCATTTTCGATTAATGGTTATTCTCATATCAGTTTTCTACGCTTTATTCTATCACTTGAATGGCTGAGAATTTGGTATAATATAAGTCAGGGGTCGCCAAACTTTTTAGCCTCATGGCCAAAATTACTACTCCAGTAAGTTCCGAGGGCCAGAACCTGTTTAATTCCTTTGGATCTTCTTTTGAAGTCATTCCTTCTTATTTCAATTGCAATGTAGCATTCAACATACGATTTCGCATTTCAATAGGTCTCTTGAGACCTGACAAATGAAATATCAATCTATCGCTAATTAGCAATATTTTTATTACCTAAATCAGTACATTCTGAAGTCAAATGAATGGAACCTGTAATTATTGATAGTTGGTAATGGTATTCACGCTTGAACATGCTTCTTTTGCTAAATATCCTTTCACAAACATTCTTGTTTATCAATCTCCTTTTTAAAAGCTTTTTCTTCTAATAAAATGTGTTGTATTTCAGACTCCAGCTGAAAGTTCAAACAAAAATAGTGGGAACAACAACTTACTGGATGTGCTTGGTGTGGAAACCACCATAGAAAGTAATGACAATTTTTTCAGTTCGCCAACTGCAGAAACACAAAATGAGTTCGGTGATTTCAATTCTGCATTTAGTAGCAATCAAAACAAAGGCTCAAGGTAAAATCGTTTCAAGTAATACTTGAGTGTCGATAGATTAATCTTAGACTTATCACGGTTCTAGTTCAGCGTGGTCATTCATATTGGCTTCCTTTTTATAAAGTTTATAACAATGAAGTGTAAACTGCTACATTAATGACAATTTGTTGGGTAAATTGCTATCTAGTTATAGCCTGGGAGTAATTTCCCTGTAAACTCAATTTTAACCTGTTATAGTGATACTTTTAAAGAGGATAGCAAATATTCATTAAATCTTCCAATTGCATTTATTTATATAAATTTGCTTTATTTTAACTATAAAATTACTACAGAATAAATTCGCTAAATGAACACACGTGCGTAGTTCTAAAGACCAAGAGCCGATAACATCTGTAATGGTTAAATTACCCTATTTCATAATGCGTTAATTTGATGTTAACTTGTTCGATGTACAAATTGTTGGCTTTTTCACGTTGTACGCAAGGCTAGAATTGTTTTCTAAGTTTTAAATTAAAAATAATGAATTATTCATATAAATTTGAATACCTAAGCATTCCTATGTTTTTAAACTGAATTTCTAATTCATTGTGTTAGAATCTGGCTGAAAAGAATTTATTATGAATTCCGTAATAATTTATTTGTTGTAAAATCATTTCTGTATTGTTTGGTTTAAAAGTTGAATACTATGTTTTATAATGTGTATTGGAACCCTGTTCTAATAATAATTCTTCCCTGATTTTTAATTTAATTGTATTGATTCATTTCTTGTTATACAGTCATGAATTTCTTATGAACCACTGCCGATTTTAAATCTCATAAAAGTCAATATTTCTGCCCTTCTATGTTCAAAGATATCTTATGACTTTGCAAATTGCTTTTTCAGCGGTGAGAAAAAAGAGGATGAGTTCGCCGATTTCAGTTCTGCTTTCTCTTCAGTTGCGCCCGTGCCTAGTGTCAATAGTCCTATGTCATTATTTCCTCAATCGTCAGCATCAAAAATCTCTTCAGTTACAAACGGTATTTATTACGTCATTCAGTAATTGAAGAGACAAATTGACCTGGAGAAACCCCCGTTAAAAAACAATACTTTTCTTACTTTCAAGCATAATCCTTTTCAACATTTTTGCACCTTACCGTATGGGCTACTAGCGTTTTCATACCGTCTGCAGATAAATTTTTGCATTGATTTCTTCTCATTTAGGGCTGTTTTAGTTAACCAAATAAAGTAAAGTAAATGACCATAAGAAGAATGAAGCAGTACCTAGCAGCCCCCATTTTATCAATGGTTTCACGGGTTTACTTGACGTCATGAGGACTAATAAACAAATGCGTTGTTTTCTGGGGAATCATACCTCTCATTTGATATCCACGATGGAGGGCTTAACAAAGTACTAAGCATATTTGAGTATTATTGGGTGTTCATTGTATGCTGTTCAATATTTTGCAACATAATTGCAATGTACCATACCTTAAATTTCTCAAAATGACATTTTCTGCTGATGCTTTAGTTTTTAATTTTTCCTGACAGATGAGTCGATGATTTTCGACAACTGTGTTCTGTCCTATCCACTTGTAAGAATTTCCATGGTTCATAAAACCTCCATCATACACTTTGGTCATTCTAGTATATATTGGTCTTGTTTCTCACCTTTAACGATGAAAAAACGTTGAAATCGATCACAACGTTGTTTAACCAATGTGGGATTTCCAAGAAAACCTGACATCATTAAACTTAGTTTTAATGTTATAAACAGAACAAAGTTGATCCATTTTCTGGATAGAACTCATCCAAAAGATGCAAACTTAAAATCCTAAAATGATCAAACTTGTACTACCAACATTATTTCCTCCACACTAATTTGTCTCTTTAATTATTGAATGACTCACATATTTCAATTGATTCATTCAATTCTCTATAATTAATGTATTTTGTTCATTTAAGTATTAGATCATACATAGAATTGCACTAAAAGATTTCAATCAGCGACTGAAAAAGAAAAGTTTGTTCATTTTTCATCAGAATGTTACTGTTTCTCTTGACTGTTACGCTGTCATGATTTTTCAAATTTATTTTCATACTCGCTATGTTCATACAGTCTGTGTGCAACCTTCGTTGCTCGAAACACTTATGAGGGAGGATTCATATAAAACTGATTCCATTCTTCCAAATTTTTCTAATCAGACAATTCTTTATACTTAGTAAATTGTGATGAAGCTGGAAGATGTAGATTGAAATGAATGAAAATTTGTCATTCGTTATTAGATTTTGAAAGAACTTTGACAAATGACAAATCAATACCTTTCAATGCAACCAAGTGTAAAGTGTTTCAAGATTTCAGTTTAAGACTCCCATTACACTGCTTTCACAGGTGTCATAGAATGAGATTCAGAGAGTTTATCTAGCTGTATATTTGGAAAGTCAAAAAATAATCTTGGCTTCTGTCCAAATGTATCGAATTAATATTGTCGATTTCGCTTGATAATTTACAATGCTAAACAATATTTTCACAGGTTAATCCGTACCATATGAAAATTTCATCCACAATATAGTCATACTTTTCATTTTTTCATGAACTGATATGCTGAAAAGAGCTGTCTTGCTATGTTACAGGAAATAGTGTTTCTTCAAACACTGATCTTCTTTCGGGTCTTAACACTGGTACCACCACGACTTCCAATTCCAATATCTTGCTCAATAATCCGTTGGATGATTCATTTCCTTCAAATCAAGGTAAGGATTATAATATCTACTTTGCTTCAATGTACTTGGTGTTTCATTGCTATGATGATAGTAGAAATAAATTGCAGAGCTTCATAAAATAAATTTTCTCATAAACTTCTTGCCAATTTTATTGATTTTGTAATTTTATCCGATCATCGATAAAAGTTATAAAACATGTTTTTGGTCACTTGAGCTAGCTGAATACACTGATTGACCATTTTTCCATAGTCCCATGAATATTATTTCAATGGAAAATAATGTGATGGCATGTTTTATTTATGAACTAGAAGTTTCTGTAGAAGGTTGTTAAAACTTTGCTTTCACTTGAGCTAAAAAACTTTATTGATTTCTTTTTCGGCCCATTCCATGTTTCTCAAAGAGAAACTGGCTCCCTTATTAAAAAAGCCAGTTTCGTTTGATATTTTCACAAATTCAATAATTTTTTGAATTAATCGCATTTTGATTATTTCCCCATGTAAGCAATAAACATAAATGAGCAGAGTGGAAGTGATAGCCGAGTGCCGTAGCAGGTGTCTGTTCAATCAGAGATAAGCTACGAAACTCCTAGGCGCTCTTTGTAAGGGTGACCGATTGGATTAGCCAGTAAAAAAGATTGTTCTCTGCTGTAAAATCACTTCCCGGTGGTTCGGAACCCACCTAAAACTGTAGGTCAAACTCATCAATCATCCAATTCATAACCCACGCACAGGTCTCAGACCTATGTGGGCTTCATCCTCTGAAAAAAAATCAAATTAACTTAGTGTAGGCTCTAGAGTTTTAAAATATATATTTATTGCGTTTCATGTTTTGCGAATTAAATTTGTACGACTTTACTTTATTTTCCAATAACAAGATGCCAGAAGAGATAAATTATATAAAGTAGTATTTTTTTATGAAGAAGAGGATATAATGAAGATAGTCGATAAACCATCAGCTTCCACAGCTATTATCAATGCTCTATAATGCTTATTTATTAAACGTGGGCTGCAGGATACATTTTTGCCCTTGCAGTTGTTGGAGCCGAAGAAGATAGAAGAAAACATTCACAGTCCGTTGAAGAACTTGGAAGGCAACTCCTGAAACTTACCAATGAGCAGAATTTCAAGCAAATTGAAGATATTATTGAAAGGATTTTGGAATGCCTTCCTGGCCCTGTAACGCCTCAAAAAGTGTTGAAAGTCGATGTGATCTCTTTTCCTATTGACAATTTTTCAAATAAGCTCTATGGACAAATTCTAAACTTTGTTTTGAGTAAAATTGATGAAGTAGATTGGTTCGCCCGTAGCATATCAAAAATTACTCCGCAGGTTATTCGTTTATTTGCTTGTGACGGTGCGAATCTTACCATGTTCCATGAATCCATCAGTGTCTTGTGTGAAGCCTTGAGAGAAGCCCAAAAGCAAACTGCAAAACTGGATATAGTGGTATATTTAATTGAAAAGCTTGTTGTAAGTGACGGAATTGAATCAGCCTTTTTGGATTTGAATAATCAATTGAGCAAGCAATCGGATGATTCAAGTAGCAGACTTGCATTTGATACCAAGGAAGAAATGTGGCAAGAATGCGTGCAGATATTGGTGTCATTACCGAATCGTATTGCAAACAAACTTGGTGGTAAAGTGCCTGACATATTTTTGGTGCAAAATTATTCTGGGATTCTATTTACTCACATTATTAAGTGCATAGTTTATTCTGCCAAAATAGAAAGCCATCTTGGTGAAACTGTTCAATCGCATCAAATTTCAAAGCTACTGGGGAAAACGCTGGTTAGTTACAGTAAAACTCCATCATTGATCAAATTCATCGAAGTTTTGGATAAGCTCTGTTGTAAAGAGTTCGCAGAAACTATCCAAGAAGTGATGAGCTCGTTGGATAGTAGTTGTGTGGAAGTAGCAGCCGTAAACGTTCTGAGTCATTGTTCCCATTTTTCAGTTGTGACGATATTGGATGGCGTTCTAAAATCTGATCATTGGAATCACGTACTTTTGAGAAAAATTCCTTTCTTGACATTTTCACATAAAGAATATCTAATTAAAAATTTAGTTTACTATTTGAGTTGCGTACAATGCACTCACTTGGATGAAAACGATAAATTGAGCAGAGTTCTGCTTGATTTGGTAACGCAGCTCTTGGATATCTGGGCAGACAGAAGTGCACTCCTGCACACGCCATTAGAACAACATGTTTATATTACAAAAATTATTATAATGAGCGTAAAGTTTTTGTTGAAGAAATGTAAAATGGAAAAATCAGTAGTAATGGATTTGCAGTCGAGGTTATTTTCTGGTATGCCTGTGCACCTCGAGTCAACATCGGAAACGATTCGAGCAGTCGGTATGATTACGGCCGAATCTATTATCAGGGAACTCAACAAAGTGTCTGCAAACGAAAAAGCTCCGAAATTGGAATTCGAATACGAAAACATTAACGAGGATGCGCGTGCAGTTGTTGAAGAAATCAAAACGTTCTCAGATTATGAAATTGATACTTTATTGGTGGATAAACAGAGTAATCCGAACTTTGATGTTGATAGATTGTGTGAAAATTTCAAAAAAGAATTTTCTGTGACTTCAAACCAGGATATAACTTTGGAAAAATATATTAATTCGGGAATTAGAAAGAAAGCATCCAATCCATCTCAAGTAAGAGTAGTGGATGATGTAACTGATGAAGCTAACTCTGAGTTGGGTACTGATGACTTGGAACCTTATGATTTATCAAATGATGTTTCGTCATTGAAAGCAAAGCGGCCTCTCTATTTGCGAGATCTCATAAAAAACCTTGTTGATGGTCGTGATAGCAAAAAAGACCCAGAAGTGTGGATCGCCAGCATTGAAGCATGTGAAGAATTGGTCTACAAACAGCTTCCAGACGACGATGTCTCTCTCGGTTTGGAGTTGTTGGAAATCCTATTGAGCTTGGATATGCATTTTTATTGTGAAAACTTTGAAGATTTAAGATTTTCTGGAGCTTTAGCGGTGCTAGTTGTATATCCGGCACCCTCTGCCGAGTTTCTGTGCCAGTGCTTCCATGAGGATAATAAAAGATATTCAATTGCTCATCGATTGCTTATGCTTGAAGTTATTGCCGAAGGTGCTAAACTGCTATCGAATCCCACAAAAGATCCCGTTCGGCAAGCTCAAGAAAGTATGTCTCTTCAAATTTTGATACCAAAAAAGGAAGCTGTCAAGTCTTCTCCTAACTGGGAAGAGATAGTAAAAGACAGAATCAATAAGAAAACAAGAATATTTTGTCATCCCTCAGCTCGTATGCCAATCGGTAAAAAAAATGTGTTTGCGTCTGTTGTTGGCTCGTTCTTTTTCCCTCTGATACGGGGGAAAGGTGACACAACTCGAGGGATCATGTTTCGCAGTGACAAGTCCACACAAGAAAGTCCTGAAGATTCTTTGCTGTTGCTAACGCGGCTCTTACATACCCTAGCCGTTGTCATGGCTTCCGCAGTGAATTCGCATCTAGCTCAGCGTATGGGAAAGGAGCTCTTGGAAGCCACATGGTCGCTAAGATTCCACGATGAGCCAAAAATCAAGGAAGAAGTAATTGCTTGCTTAGCGTCAGTAGTATTATCTGTGCCAAAATCGCTGTTGAATAGTGAATTGCTCAATGAAATGGTTGAAGCTAATTTGTGGTTGAAGGATGTGGCAAACTCAGATGCTATTATTGGAGGACGATCGTACGAAGAAAATGTCAATTGTCATCGTTTTGCAACTCAAGTTTCATTTTTAATTAGCAATGCTTTAAGCTTCGAGAAAGACTTCGTTTAAAGTGCCATTGAAATAATTTCATGCTTCCCACAATATTCTTGACAGATTAAATAATGTATTCCCCTGTTAAGTAAATGTTATTACCTACCCAATCTGGGCAAACTGAATTAATGATTTGGAAGATAATATTATCCCTTGAATATTACATTTTATTATAAAACCAATACAAGTATTTTATTTTGACACCAGGAATTTATTTATAACAGGAAAATGTTCTCCCAGGTTTATTCTAAACATGATGTTATACCACAGTAAAATACTCGAAATATTCAAATCTTTACTAGTAAAAAGACAAGTCAAATCATTAATAAACTTTGAGGTAGTAAAACATTAATAACACTCTTGAAATATTTAAATCTAGACTTGCAAGCTCTCTATAGCATACAGGAATGCTACTGTATATGCTATTTGCTTTTGTGTAGATGTATGCAGTTTCTCAGGAATAGAGAATTTTTCATAAAATTATATTAATCATGTTATTTGAAGTTCTGATGGATGTTAGCGCATTATTCATTTATTAGTACAAGTACAAATAATTTAGCAATACTTTTCATTGTAAATGCGTGATATTCATAGTATTAATTATTGAAGTAATGTAATAATTGTTAATTAGTCGTCGAGGTAGATTATGTTTGTTTCAAGTCTGTGATAATGACACTGATTTGCGTTGATGGTTTTTATAACAAAGAATTTATTGTATAATTCAGTAATTAATTTCTTTTGATTTTCTCAAATTTATAAATAAATAACTGGACGAATAAAAATACTATTTTCAATTAATGATATGCATTTAATTATTCCTCTGTTACTGACTCTTAAGAAGTGAATTTCATTGAGGAAACATGGGATAAAATATCTAGCTTCAATCTAGGGAACCTAGATTTTGAAGTATATTAATTTTAGAAAACCTTGATTGATCATGCCATGGTTCATTGCCATGTCGGATAATTATCAAGAAATTAACATTTGAAAGCGCGTATGTGTAGCAGAACAACTGTTTTCTTAAATCGTATCTATATTCTATAGATAGATTGACGTTATTCACGCACTTTTCAATACAAAAATAAGTTGGAGCACATGAGCCCCACTGAGCTTCCACTTAACCTACTACATTGATGTAGATAAAAAGATCTAATAGCTCAACCTGCAATATGAACAAGAACACACAGAATGCGATCTTCAGATAACTAATTTTCCATTAATTCCATAATTTGTTTCACGTAAATAAAATCTTTAGATACTCATAATTGAAAGATCTTGCAAAATAGAAGCAAAGTCTTAGTAACATGACGTATGGTGATGTTTTGTGATGCCCATAGATGGATTAGACCTCATATGGTATCTGCCCAATTTTTTTTCTGTTTCGCAAGTCACCAGTTTTGTTTTTGTTTTAGTCAATTATTGTATTTTGATGATACCGTTTAATCGGTCATTTAAAACGCCAGTAGTTGAAAGAGGTTTATCATGTGCCAAATAGCCATACCAGATGCCAGATGATTATTGTTATTATTATTGAAATAATTTATTATTATTAGTTTCATATCTATAATTTCATTAGGCCTTACTTTAGAATTTAGTAAGGAGTATCATGTCAGTGATATTTCTTAATTAGAAATAATTTATTAAATTTTATGTAGCAATATTACGCACTAGCTTCAACTTGGGGAACCTAGAAATCATTCAGGCAGATAAACTTATTGCGGTAGAGCAATCTAGACCTGTTAAACGAGTACATATTGCTTTAAGGAAGCATTCTCTACCGTATAAGTTGTCCCGTTTGGAAAGGCATTTGCAAATGTTTAAAACTCATTAAGAACTTTATGAAAAATTGATATCCTGAAATAATAATGAAAGTAGAGTCTGTCTACTCATTCTTGGTAAAAAAACAGTTTTATTTTGTCTACTGATCGAACACAGTGTTCCAAGTGGCTGTACTAACAACTAGTCATTATTTATATTGACGGAAGTATGTGAGAATGCGAACGTCTTACATCTTAGAGTGGTAGTTATTTGTAGAGTGCTGACAAGCGCAAGACAAATTCATACAACTGCCAAGAATGAGTTGACAAGATATACGTCAAACTTCTAGGTTACTTGGTCCAGAACTATTAACTATGTAACTTGGCATTATTGATACTAAGACTGGAACTTGAACGAAACAAACAGAAATATATTCTCAATAATAATTTCTGGCTCTTTTCTGTATAATTTTACCAGTCTTTATAAAATAATCAATTCAAATTTCCATGTTATTTGGCCCAGAACAGTAGCTTTACCATTAATTGACTCTTGATCTTTAATAATATGTTGAAAACGACATGAAGCTAGATCTCCTAACAATAATATTTGGTTCGTTTGTGTAATAATTTCAATACTTTTCAGCGTTTTCTGGTGCTCTCGACTCCACTTTACAGCCGGTCCTGTTGAACTCGCCTATGAACTTGAATACAGCTAGTAATAGCAGCTCAACTCAACAGGTACAGCTCACTAAGGCTTCTTCAAATACATTAAAAACTTTACCAAAACACTGTCAATTATAGATTTGATGGTTTTTCTTTTGACGAGTCTATTAATCGAAGGGTTGGGCCTTATTGGGTTTTTTTTTCTTAAATAAGAATTGATGCGTTGACAGCGTTACATGACATGAGTTGTAAGGCTATCGGTCTGTTACCTTCGATGGTTAGGAATCCACTTAAAACTGTAGATTCGCCATGTTTTCAATATTTTTTTGTGAGGTTGAACTATGTTGCAATTATTCATCCATCAATAAGTCTAACATACGTTTGTTGTATAGAATGTTTTATTTATTGTACCTCTTAAGATCGACCATGAACAAATACAAAAAAGATTATCTAATCTATCCGAGTAATCTATCCGAGTTTGGATATGAATCAAAATACGCTGGTGTATAAATTATAAGCTTGTATAATTACAACATCGACTATTAGAAGATGACTATGTGTGCCTTATTGGATCACAGATAGGTATTTTCCAGACCAGGAGTGTACAAACATGTATCTGTATCAATGGACTATATGAGAAGCGCTATTTGAAGTGTTGAGGTTCTATTTGGTACACAGCGCTATTATACTTCATTTTTCAGCATTGGTTCCTGGTTAGGCCAATAGGCGTTGATGGTTTTGGGGTCAAACCTTTTCTATTGATGTCAGAAGAAGAAACCAAATTCTATATTTTGGTTAATGAATTTTATATTTTTAGCCTAGCTGTGCATTGTGAGCTGTGAGAATGTTATATTTTGTTTTAGATTGGAAAAACATGGAGTAATTCCGGGTCACTCAACATTGACATAGATAATTTGGCATTGGGCCCAGGTCGTGGTGGCCAAAAACATGGCTCCTCCCCTTCAATGAACCAGTTAGCAAGCAATCCAACGTCGCCCATGCATCCAGCAATGAGGCCTTCAGGTAAATGATGTGTAATAAATTACTGTAACTGTATAAAAACTACATGCACAATCAGTTATTTATGAATCAAATACAAAGCAGCATAGATTGATTGAGTCTACATTGGAAGCTCTCACTTCTTATATCTTTCGTCTATCCATAGAAGCGGTTTCAACCAGTGTGCACTATTTTCACTGGCAGTCTTGCAAATTAGTTATTTTGTTGGTGTGCCGGTAATTTTCAGTGAGAGAAGTTGAAATTGTAAAAAATTATCAAAAAAAGGTTTCAAAATGGTCTTTAGGGTTACAAAAATACAGTACAAAAAAGTATTTCACTTACAAGAATGAAACAAATACTGTACGAAAGAGCACTTCAAACGGGGTTTTCCACATGTACCCAATGAAAAAACTGTTATCTACCATTTTTAAGACCAACCTCACAATTTCATTCCCAGTCAATATTGAAAAATCGTCATTTTCCAAGTGCAGGCCTTCCTGTATACTACCCTTTCAAGTGAAATGATTAATAATATATGGTCAGAAATTGACATGTTACATATGAATTTGGACTGCCTCAATGAGTTGAGAAGAATGAGCTATCACTCAATTAAGGTTGATTCACACATATAGGACTGTGCGCCGACTTTGTTACGACCGTGCATCGACCGTGCTGTGTCGCTATCATTCACACATATAGGACTGTGCGCCGACTGTGCTGCGACCGTTTTGTTCTGCAATGACGCAATTTCAGTGGAATTTTACTCCAGTCTCAGAGATGGATTCAACATTAATTGTTTTGCAAGAGAAAGAAAGGAAGATACAAAAATTCAAAAACAAGAAATATTTTTAAAAATGAATGAAACATACTTCAAAAAAATTATATGATATGCATTCAAAGTGCATGCACACTGCTTGGCCTCTACAGATGAGGTTGTAATCTATAACATGTCTGAGTAGGTAATGCAAGACATGCATAGAATGAGAGTTTATAAGTTTTTTGGCCAGCAAAAAAGACACTGTTCTCTGCTGTAAAATCTCTTCCCGGTGGTTCGGAACCCACCTAAAACTGTAGGTCCAACTCATCAATCACCATCATCCAACTCATTACCCACACACAGGTCTCAGACCTATGTGGGCTTCATCCACAAAAAAAAATATATATTTTCATTCATTTTTAAATGTTTTTAATTTAATTTACAATCTGAAGTAGAAATAATAACAATAGGATAACAGATGAAAAGGATGTTGGATTTGGAAAATTTAGGAACTTTCTCTTCAACGAAAATGCCCGAGGCTCTACGGAAACACCCGAAGCTTCACTTGG
Source organism: Conomelus anceps (assembly GCA_948455865.1). Classification (NCBI taxonomy): domain Eukaryota; kingdom Metazoa; phylum Arthropoda; class Insecta; order Hemiptera; family Delphacidae; genus Conomelus; species Conomelus anceps. Next base: position 57,892,183 of record OX418217.1, on the reverse strand, counting down.
CTAAGGCTGGTCGCCCTACGTTGATTCACACATGTAGGACTGTGCACAGGCCGTGCGCCGGCTGTGTCGGACTGTGACCTTGATAGATCACTCTGAAAGAGCTCGGCCACGACACAGTATGCGCACGGTTGGTGCACAGTCCTATATGTGTGAATCACTTGAGACTGTCGCCGTGTATTTTAAATGGATAGACTGCTTTGGCGAATCCATCCAAAACGACATTGTCGCAGCACAGTCGGCGCACAGTCCTATATGTGTGAATCAACCTTAACCGCACCGATTGACCGTTGCAAAGGGGGAAGGGGGGTCCACCGTTAGTTACGAAGGGGTATCTTCACCCCCTGACCACATTTTGTAGTTCAGATTCAGGCTCAGCGTCTAAAAATACATGAGAATCCGTTAAAAAAAATTAATGTTTTTCCTGATATCACTTATGGCTACTGTCCTAATAGCGCTTTACAGTGGTTCAGGTTTTTTGCATATCTTAGAAACAAATTAGCTAAATTTTAAATTGAGGACTCTTCAGGCAGTAAATTCAATAATCTAAAACTTCTTTCCTACAACGTTTTGAGCATTTACAAAAATGCATCGAAACATGGAGGTAACTCATTTTTCACAAAGGGGATAAAAATACTTGATTTTTGAAAATTGATTGTGAATGAACAACTGAACCGATTTGGTATCGACGTATTGACGTATAGTTTCATATTCTTCAATTTTGAATTGAACAATGTGTTCAATATGGTCGATAGTTGTCGAGTTTTTGGCGAAAAAGTGTCAAATTTTTTCTTCCCAAAACTTATGCACAATCCAGATTTTCTCGCAAACTTGGGGAATCTTTTCTGGTATGCCTAGAGTGGATTAAAAAAATGCTTTGTACCAATTTTTGTCCACCAAAAGTCTAATTTGCCTGGGCTGTATACAGTAGAGAATTTTAATTTTTTGTTTGTGCAATCTCCTTTAGTAGCGTGTCCTATCTAGCGCCTAGACAATGTTATGAAGGTACCTTCGAAACCAATTTTTCTAGAAAAGGAAATCGTTTAGTAGCTGAAGAAAATGCCATTATTGTAAGATATTCAGTTAAATCATGCCGATATTTCCATAAATGCACTGCATCACGAAAGTTCGTACAAAAAATGTCAGCATTTGCTACTGTATACACATAGCGGGCGAACGGCCAATTAATTGTCCAATATATGGGGGAAAACCGATTGCTCATTCATATGGTACTTGTTCCATTCTTGTTGATGAAATAGTTTTTTGCACTTAATCTGCAACCCCGACGATCATTTTGGAACTCTCTCCTATCATAATAATGTATCTATGCCATTATGTTTACAATTTACGAATGCCTATACCTATGTACATGCTACCATTCATAATTAAATATGTGATCTTTAATATCCGGTATTATTTTTCCAGCTTGCATGTTATGCATATACTGTAATTTGATTGGCGACAAAATAAAAAGAATTATGTAAATAAATTAATTATATTATTACATAGTTTGGAGATTGGAATAGCTTTTTGAATTATAAAATACTCGTATCAGCACTCTTATCATGAAAGTAGGACGTTTATGCAACCGGGGTTCTGTGTATCAAAAATGACCGGGTACTGAGATTAGATATTGTAAATCAGTTGAAGAAACTTTTAACTTGGCCAAGTCAAAACTAAAGAAAAATTAAATATTTTCCCTTCTATGATGAAAAAAGCGAAAAAGCGCGTCAGAATCGCGTGGCTTACATTTCCCATGTACTTATCGGCCAAAGTACATGGACCGAAATTCGGCGCGTTGTGAAGCGGAGAGGCAGAATTTACGCCTATCCATGCAATCCAAATACGGCTGTAATCGGCTGTAATAAGAATTGGTCATTCTACATTACTATGATGAAGAATGTGAGAACATCTCACAGCATAGAAATTCGGCCCGAAAAATTCTGCTCGTATAGCATAGACAAAATCGGCCGAGGAGAATAAAAATTTTCGGTCGCGTTTCTGGCGCGCTTTTTCTGTATGTATAGATTGGGCTTAAGAGCAAATACCATAATTCCTTGTTATGGAATCAAGTGTGCCGTGTCTAAATGCGTATTTTAGTGTGCCTCGAGATAAAAAAGGTTGGGAATTGCTAATTTATAGCTTCCATGGAAAAAATGATCAATTAAAATTTTATTTATTTGTCCAAACACATGCAACATGCACTTATTATGAATGAATGAATTAATTTTTTTTCGCAAAAAAATGTCAACGGTGAATTATGTTACAACATGAATTCTGTAATTTAATTAGAATTTAACATGATTGTTTTCTAACATTTTGATAGATAGCCATCTTATTTTTTATTGCAGTGAATATAATATATTGCTTCAATGCCAACAGGTTTTCCCGGAGCGAGCATACCGGCAAGTTCTGTAGGATCCCAAGGAGTGTCAATTCCTCAGAGTTTACAGATGCAATCCAATTTCTTCCCAGCTTTCAAATGAGAATGATCTATTTTAGAAAGACTGATTTCTATGAAAATTGTTGCTAATGTTATGAGGCCTTCCAGACTGCCTCGCACGATTTCATTAAATTGGGAGGATCATACTGCTAGTTTTTTGCAGTTATTATAATAGTTCATGAACACTAGTGAAAATTGTCATTGACCTGTTTGATTTTCTCATCCTTGATTTATAATCATTCATTTGCATTCACTGTGAAAAATGAATCTTCAGCTTGATTCCCAATGTAATTTAATTTATTGAGCACTTAATAATAATTATTAAAGTTTTGTTGAGCGTTTCCTAATTTCCAGGAGGTATCCACAATATTAAATAGAGGAAGCTGCAATCTTCAATTATTAAACTGTACGTTTTAATTTAAATTCCATTTTAATAATGAACTTCTATAGTTTGAAACATGCCTAACATTAGAAATCATTTTTTATTCTGTTTTTATTTTATGCAATTGTCATTGTTTTAATCATCCATTTATCGCTGTAGAAGCTTCTTGAATTGTTCAATTCTCAAGTTAAATTTAATTGGGTTGTCAAAAAATCTTTTTGAAGTAATTTTCTTGTGTTTTATATCTAAATCAAATAGAATAGTTCCAATGACTCATATCGTGTTACCAAATTTATTTTTAAAAGAGTGAGTTCAAGACATCAACCTTTTCAAAATAAGTTTTGGTTTATAAAATAGAAATGCAAAATAATACTCTTTGAGTTTTATTTTAAACATATGTATTCTCGTGGTCTCAGTATATTAAGTTGAAATACATTATTTCTTGCCTTGTTTAAACGTTGAATAGTAAGTACTTTATATTTTATTTTTATCACTCAAAGAAGGACTTGTTTAACTATTTAATTATTATTACTATTCCAGCCAAAATAATATCAGTTATGTTACTCTTTATAGGTGTTGAAAAAGAAGCAAAATTGGCATTTGCTGTACGTTTCATTATACTTTGCATTTACAATGTACATTCCAGTTGAAAAGAAGCTGTTGAACCTATGCTCCTAGCATTTAATGAGGTTTTACAGTAACACAGACCTCTGTAGTGTCAAATCATTTTGTTGCAATTTGTTAATTTGTTTAGTATTAACGTTATGGTAGCACTGTTCAAGTTTTCTCTGAATGTTTTCAGATACAGGTATATTTCGCAGTGACATTTAGTTGTTCAGACATAATGCATGATGTTTCATTCTACCGTACCATAATAATTATTAACTTTGTCAAGACCTGAAAATCCTATCTTTTATATGAGCTTTGTATAAAGAATTCTGATAAAAATCTGTCTTAATCACTACTTATCATTTTTAAACTATGAATCATTGAACTATTGAACTGCAAATACAGGTGTTAACTTGAATAAATATAGCCGTATACAATCATTGAACGAATTTAGAATCTTGCAATGTAATCGACAATACTTTTGATTGTGACTAATTATTATATTAGCAGTTCTTAAAAATGAATGCATTACGGGATGCATTGATACATCAGAATACTGACTTCCAGATTTTCTATGGTTGTGTATTCAAGTGATAATTTTATTAATGTTATTTCAAAGTGTTCATTACTTAGATTCCCTACTTGATACTATTCAACAGTTGATGGATTATTTATAAGGGTGATTTGAAAATAAATTCTGTTAATCCTGTTATATTGTTAAATATCTCAGTTGGTTGTTCAATTCAAATTAATTGGTAATTCTACATTATTGAATAATTGGCAAATGGTTGTTTTGTTTCTGAAATTTCTATTATTGTTAAGAAAATGTTATGAGAATAAACTGCTCAATATTCTACTAAAATATTTACTGAAATTTTAGTTAACAAAAATCGACTATTAAAATTAGCTTGCATGTATATGTGTCTAAAGTTTTAACATATAATGATATTATATTTTGAATTGTATCGTTCGAAATCATTATCAGATTTACTAAGAAATAATGGGATTAAACACATCATCTTACAGCCTACAAAATAACATAACAATGCTAATGATCCTTTCATATACCAATTTATTGGGAATCGTTATAATATAATATAAACTGAAATAGAACCCTCTTTATATCTGTCCGTTCAGTCTTCCATAACTGCTGGGTTGGTAATGCTCGATTCCCAAAATTCAACTACATTTCAATCCAATTACTTGTTGGAAATACTGTTAGGAAATCCAAAACTGCTTGTAAGATTTTAATTTCATTAAGATAATTGTGTTCTACTTGGATCAAACATACAAAATAAATAATAGATGTTATATTTATTTTCTAAAAAATATAGCTTGGAAAAATATCCTTGCCTTGCTAAAATCAAAGTTTCGAATGACTAAAAGTTATTCAGTTGTTCCATTGAAGATACGGTACACAATAATTTATTATTTAAGGATTTCACATGGATAGCAAATTTTGATAAGGTTTTAATGTAGTTAGTACCGGTACTAATTTATTTGTGTAACAATACACATAGCTTGGATGGATATGATGTCAGATATTTAAATTTAACAGACGTTTCTTGAGCAAAATACTGTTAACTGACTAAATTGTTTTAGCAATATTATATTATTATTATTATTTAAACCAATTTTACTGTAGCACGTTCAGCTAATAACTTAGTGTACATGTGAGTTTGAAGTGAATGTGTGTTTGGATGAATACATTTTATTATATGTTGCAGCTTTTAAATATTTTATTGCAATTTAGGTTCCTATTAGTAGTTGTTATAGCTTGTTATTAAACAATGGTATGAATCTGATAGATAATTGAACACAGTTGCACAAATAGTATTTATTATCATATTTCTCATCTTTTCCAATTTTACCTTTTATGTGTCCAGTTCAAATAATGATTTTAAGAGAATCGTGTAGCCTAATTGCTAATTGTAGCTTGAAAACTGATCATGAAGGACTTTTGAGTAATGTGTAACTAGTACTCAGATTATTGTTATGGTGGAGGGCTTGATGGAATTGATGTCAAACAAAGTTTCATATCTAAATCTGCCTAACGTATGCTTTTTATTCATATATTTTAAGAAACTTTTCTTCGTCACATACTGAATCCATAAATAATTATTGTATATATCATTAAAGGTGTAGGGTTATGTATGTATTGAATTGTTACATGTGCTGTTCATAATATTAATAGACGAATAGATGGTATAATTTATTTATAGTAATAATAAAGTGTATTGCTCTAAATTATGTATATATTCCAATTTTTTAGATGTGTCGAAACTGTAAAATACTGTAGAATTTCAAGTATGAATTTAATTGAAAGTGCCTTATTATAAAAATTGAAATGGATGTTGTAAATGAGTGTATATAACTGTATAATATATGAATTCTATAATTCAGTACTGTATTGTGGGTTTTCAAGATTTTTCTTTATGAACCACCAAATCTTTCATTGGACGTAATAGGGTCTCATAGTTTCGTTTTTATTCTATATGTTGTGGTTAGAATTATTTTTTATTGAATCCAAGTTTATGGATTCAATAACAGAAACTATGTTGACTATTAATAATTTCTATTTTAATGCATAAAGCCAATAAACGTTTTAAAAAAATAAAAAATAATAGTTGTATACAGACCTCACGAAAATGTCAATATAAATGACTCATACACACAGGTTTCACATGCTTCATAGTTAGTAATATTTCATTGCACAATCTTCTACATATTAATAAACAAATTCGTTCAATTTTTATATATTTCTATTCCATTCCTGCCTGTGAACTTCTGTTTTCAGAAGTGGTAACATGGACTCGCATCCTCGCAGTGGCGAATACATATTAATCAAGACCAATAGTAACTAGTTTGGCATTGGCATTCCTTGTTTTGACTGAAAACTGATTATAAAGAAACAACAGGCTTTCAGCCAAAAACTGAATTACCGAATTTCTACCAGAGTCCAAATACTTGTAATCATAGGCTGACACAAACTTGTGTGTAAAAGTTTGTTTTGCCAAATTTATCTTCATTTCGGGGGGCCCTTCCTTGTCACTGCAACCTTGCTACACACACACACACACAAGGTTTTACTTGATCTTACATTTTAGACTCAATGTGACTATTGACTCTTATTCTTTTGACTCTGGCAAAATCTTTCTAGCGCTTGTTGCATTCTTTCATAGACAGTACTGGAATTTTGATTGTTTGAATTTTCAAAATTTTATATAGAACAAAAACTCCTATCAATCTGTATTTCTCATCTCTAAGCAGAGAGTGGCTAATAAAAATGGCAATAATATTGACATTGTACACCTTTGTAAGGGTGCGTGGTTGCTTTGTAAGTGGTTACTGAAACCTAGAGTGATCACAGTCGACAGTGAACAGTTTGATCAATGAACCTTCAAACACATCGCTCCAGCTCCACTGTGTCTTGACCTATTCCACAGCATGAGTTTCAAAATTCCGCAGCTATACGAGGCAGAAATGCGCGTGGCTTTCATTTCCCATATTATCTTATTGGCGACACTTTATGGACCAAAATTCAGCGGTGACAGACCAGACGCGTTGTGAAGCAGAGAGGCTGAATTTACGCTTATCAATGTGATTCAAGCGGCTATACTAAGAATTATTCATTATACCTTTGACGAAGTATGTGAGAACTAGAAAAGCCAGGCTTTGCTCAGACGTTGATTGAGGAAGTAATGGATGCAATCATGCAAATAATAATCTTTCTTTTCATTCAAAATCTCCCTATGAACGCAATTATAGGTGTAATTATCATATCGTCATCGTCGAACATTTTCTCTTGATTGCGCATTGTTAATTATAACTGGGTCAGACAAATTTATTGAAAATAAATCCCTAATATACCAGACGTGATAGCTATTCATGATTTTTTCCCTCTTCCCGCTTCTAATATTATTATTTTTCACCTACATACAATACATTCATTTATTCCCCCCATTTAAAAAAAAAATAATTTTATTGTTTATTGAAAAAATAAATGAATTTCACCTTTCTTGAATCTTTAGTGGTAACTGGAATTTTTAGTAGGCTGTATTTAGTAGATCAAGTACTGATCATCGGTATTTCAGTGTAATAGATGAATAATAAATCATTTCTTGAAATTCTCTGTTTTCAAGTCCAAGCTATTGTAAAATGAGCTAAATTTTAAATTAAAATTGTTAGTTTCTTCAGTTTTATTAAGTGCATTTTAACTTTAATTCATATTAAATTATGCTATGGTTTTGAACAACTTAAATTTCTATTAATGATAAGCTCTATGTATTGAACTAATTCAATAATTTGAATCAATTTTTCGAAATTCACATGACTAATATACAAAGAGCAATAACTGAAAAAATATCATTGTTTAATGAACAATAATTTTAACAATTTTGGTTGTGTTATATTCTCGGGATCCCGGGATACAGTTATAAATAATTACCAAAATGAAATTTTTAGTAGGGAAAAGCTAAATGAGTTGCTCATTTTGATGCTAGACAGCGCACTACTGTTTTCCAGTTAATTGACCTCATTTGACCAAAACATTTGATGAATCATTCATTGCATTATTATTAACTGAAATCAATAATAATTGTTCAATGATAAATATTTTCAATGTTTTTGGCTGCGTGCTCAATTCATTTTAAGTTTATATTAGTTGGTTTTATGCATGTTTGTATTTCTTTTGCAATGCAAAACCAATCGGCTTATATAAAAGAGAGGAGAAAGGATTTCTATAATGTGTAGAAATACCAAGAGAGGAGAAAGGACGTATGATTAAAACAAATCAAACAGTGTTCTAGTAAAGACAGGGGTACCACAGGGTTCTATCCTTGAATCATTATTGTTTCTTCTTTATATTTATAAATGATTTACCACAGGTAGTATTAAATGGTAAGGGTTTAATGTATGCGATACATCCTACTTTTGTGGTGCACGGACTAAGTATTTTTTAGAAGTTGATAGTTTAGTGAATACACACGCCTTAACTCAATTTCTCAAACAACAAAAACTTAAATAAATGAATCTAAAACGCAATTTCTTCAATTTAAACACAAAAACGATCATAGGAAAACAAGAGATAAAAACCTTCCAATAAATGAAATAAATATTGAACAGCCACCTTGTGTAAGTCTAGGTGTCCTACTTGATAGAAATTTGTCTTGGTATCATTATATTGAAAAACTGTGTTGTAGGATCCCATCAGGAGTTTTCGCACTCAAGAAGATTGCAAGATTGAATGATATAAGACTAACAATTGCAGTCTACCATGCTCTCATAGCATCTCATGTCCGATATGCAATATTGGTGTGGGTTGGTTCTTGTCTGCAACATTTGGAAAGAGTTTTTAGGATGCAATCAAAGCAGTTAAACCTACTGAGTCATGTAGAACACATCTTATATATCTAGGTATTTTAGCTGTATATAGAGTCGGCGTAGCCGAGTTGGCTTATCGCTGGTCTGATAAGCCAAAGGTCCTGGGTTCGATCCCAGTCGAGTACAAGATATTTTTCTCGAGCCACTCCCGTGTTTCGGAGGACACGTTAAGCCGTCGGTCCCGGTTGCATATAAAAAAAGCAGTCGTTAAAAAAACGGCGAGGTGGAACTACCCGTAAGGGTCTCCCCACTACGAAAAGCCATACGAATTTACTTTTTTAGCTGTATATTACCTTTATATATTTGAGGTAATCATTTACTCTAAACAAAGAGTATTTGTTAGAAACTGTGATACTGATACACATAATTATAATACTAGAAATAGACAGAATTATGCCTCTCACTATCATAGCACAACTATGTGTGAGAAAAAGCCTTCATAATGTGGGTCTCAAATTGAGTAGGCTGCCACAAAGACTAAGAAACTGAGAACCAGGCTGATTTTAAAAGGCAATTCAGAATATATTTGATAAATGGTGTTTACTACAGTGTCCAGGAATTCATGGAAACAATACATGTCTAATATAATCATATTGTGCTGTGTGTCTTTTTTTCTTAAAAAAGGAGTTTTGACGATTCCTATATTCTCTAGAGTCACCAGGATAAAAAACAAACTAATCTCACAGCTGTAAAGATTTGGCGCAGAATCTGCACCGAAAATTTCTGCTTGTATAGACAGGCAAAATCGGCGCGCTTTTTCTGCCTATATAGAGTCTCCCTAAGAAGCTCTACTATGCAATCAACCTTACTTCTCTAGAGATGAGTGTCCGATTAAGCAAAAGTTGAATGTAACAGCAGCCAGATCGCGCTGTACCCGAGTCTGTGGATGAGTAGTGGGATTAAAGTTGAGTACGCACTCATGACTTGAGTAAGTGGACTCGACAGTTGATCTGTTGTATCGAATGGAGTCCGATCGGAAGGCTTGAACAGTTGTAATTGGCTCAATTGTTATTCATATCAAATAGCAATAATCCCAAGCGCCGACTAAATGTCTTGGGTTTATTCAAATCACCCATTGTCTCAAGAGCAAAGGTACAGAGTAGACAATACCGAGACACTTGAAAAAGTACAGCAATAATAATTAGTAGCACAGCGAAACAACAAGGAAAAGGATGTGGAGGTGATTTAAAATTTAGCCACAAGTTCCAAGTGACTAATTTAGACATACTCATGTACTGTATGTGATACACAATTTTTAACAAAATTATAAATACGTTTAATATCACAAAATATACATAATAATATTAGGTACATCTTATGTTCAAAAGATAGTTTAGCAAGTAAATTTGCGAAATCACACGAGTTTTCAAAAATATTTTCTATTTTAAAGATGCGAAATACCGTGCTTATATTTATAAATATCCATTATACCACTTTGAAAATTTGATAACAGTTATTTTTTAATATAACTTTGCTGAAGCTTCGATTGAATTGAGATCACTAGAATGAGCTATGTCCATTTGAAAAAAGATTGTAGTATTTACATATAAAATCCTTTTACGGAACACTGTTCAGATACTGTTTTAATGAAGCATGCATATTAGTTACGCATGTACTGAGCTATTTTGTGCAGTTGTTCAACCACAGCAGCCATCAGAGCTGTTACAGACTCATCTAGAAGGTTCTGCAAGTAAGTACACGCCTCTTCATCTCCCAGATCCAGTCTCAGCTTGTCTTGTACCTTTTTCACAGCCTTGTCTGGCTCCAAAGCGATATCAGGTACGTTCGCATTCACCATCAATGAAAAAAGGTTCAGGATCAGGTTAGCATGTCTGTAAAAACCATTTCGAATAAAAAATTCTAATTTAAATTATTGTATCTTCATTCTTTTTGTCATTTATAAGGTTAACTTACATTATTCGACAAAGCTAATAATTTTCCAAAATAAATTATATTCCACATTGAAGCACGACCAACAACATTAAAATGTTTTCGCTTCTTCATTGTATGAGGAGTAAATAATCAACTATTTTAATAAGTCATGAACACATATTCGTCCATTGCTACTGAAATGACATAAATTAATGAGTAAATACTAACCATTCCCACCGAATGTAACAGTATTTTTAAAATCTTAAAACTTCTCTGCCAGACCCCACAAGGTAGGTCTATATAAATCAATGATTTATTAGCCTGCACATAATAATTCTCTATCATGTGAAAAATCTTCTCAAAGATTTTGCACTTGAACTTACATTAAACTGATTTATTCTTTCAACATTGTAATTAATCACAAAAATAGTTTCTATTCTAAAAAGTATGACAATTAAACATGAGTTAGCTATTATCATCACTGTCCGTAAAAAGTGTATAATAGCCTACTATTTGAACCGTTGCTGCAACTCATGTTGATAGTTAAACAAATCTGAATGAACGAGGACCTTTTTTGTTACACCTCCGATTCGCTATACAGAAAGAACTAGTGAATATAAACAAAAACAAAAAACAAAAAACAATTATTACCAAAATGTACGTACACTTAATTACTTCTCAATCACCTTGAAGATTTAGGCATGTGCCTTATCTGTGGACAAGCTTTTTAATACCATCTTGATAAAGTATTGCCACCAGGGAGCTTGAATGAGTCTCGACCTTGTCTTGAAGCTCCTCAGTAGTGGGAAAGTGCTGACCTCCAAGCTAGCATTTCTTTAGTTCAGGAAAAAGATGAAACTAGATCGGCACTGTATGTTGGTTGTACAAAAATGTCCCATTGAAATTGTAAAAGAAGTTGTTGAGAAACTCTGGCACTGTGTGAGCGGGTGTTACCATGCAGCAGAACAATTCCAAACGTCAGCATGCCTCTTCGTTTGTTCTGAATGCATCACCGTAAATGTTGTAAGATTTGATAATAAAAGGATGGATTAATTGTGCAAGAAATGGCTTAGATGTCCACCCTTTCCAACTAATGAGGAACTTCAAGACAAGGTCAAGACTCAGTCAAATTCATTGGCTGCAACATTTTATGAATAGAGTATTGAAAAGCTTGTTCACAGGTATAAAAAATGCCTCAATCTTCAAGATGATTTATGTTGGGAAGTAAACATGAGTGTACGCACATTTTGGCAATAAAATTATTTGTTTATATTCACTAGTACTTTATTTACAGACTATTGGAGGATTAAAAAAATGGTCCTCGTATTGAATGGCCCTATTGATTTATGGAAAAGCCCTTCACTCTTGAAATATTTCTCGACTTATTCATCCAGCATTGTTTGAGACTTAGAGATCAGTACATCACAATCAATTTTTATATCATCATTAACACCTTCCAATTGTTATTTATTTCCTATGCATTTTTCTCTAATTTCTAAAAACTTAAAATATTATTCTATATATTATGCCTTTTATGTCAGCACATACCGTGTCAAAAGGTCAAGAGCATAAGATTCCTTCAAATCCAAATACCCTCATCCAAATATATGTCAAGTAAATGAATACAGTACATAATAATTCCACCTAACTCAATTAAAAAATCAATTTCATTAAAAAAATGTCACCACATTTTCATATGCATCCATTTCAAGCACCCCTGCATGGATGGTATTCTACACTTACTCTTATTTACTTACACCCAGAGCCATCTACATCGAAGTTGATATTCAGCCGCACCAACAAAACGCCTCCAAGTACATCGGTTCTCTATCTCCAAGCCTCTCCATATCATCCTTAACCTGGTTCCACCACCAGCTCTGCCTAGCTCTTCCAGGAGGTCGCATTCCTTCCGGATTAGATGTCATCACTTTATTTAGCCTACACTCCTCTCCTCTCCTCAGTGCTTGTTCAGCCCATCGGATCCTTCAGCATTTTTCTCGCTTATTCTATTTTACAAATTAATATATATAACGGAAAAAAGACTCACCTTCGTAGGTGCAGAAAAATAGTATAACAGAGCTTTCTGAATTCGTGGTAGTGTTCGGATGTGACTCCTCCCATCGCTTCTACCATTTCTTTGCTCAACTTCATTGGAGGAGGCAGGGGTCGTGGATCTCTTCCAAGAATGTATCCAAAGTCTATGTGAAACAATTTTCCATCATTCGTTAGCAGCAGGTTGTCCAAGTGTCTGTCGCCCACGCCCAACAAGTATGTTATTATACAGTAACCAGCTGAAAATTGAATAATATTGATAGATATGGTACTGTTCTCTTAAATTACGTTAAAAAGTGGATAGTGTCATTAATGGAATAATCAAAAGAATTACTGGAAATACAATGAGTAAGACTCAATGCTGTTACGACTACACTGTAAAAAATATACTATTGTTCCGGTTACAAATACTGATACATTATAAAACACATTATTCTATATAGTCGCGGCAGCTACACAATTCTCAAACAATCTGAAACTAAAATATTGAGCAGAGCAGCTAAATGTATACATGATCAAGAATCGATGTTGTAACAACTACATTATTACAAAACAAAATTATATTTTTTGTTTTCAAATGAAAGGAAGAAAAACTTTTGTCTTAATAATGAATTTATTATTCACCAGTCGTGATAAACTATTACGACTAAGAAAATGATAAAAAAGGAATACTATAGTTTGTCATCTTCTAACTATTTATTCTGAGGATAAAACCCAAATTAGTACAATCATTTCAACAGAAAATAGGGATCAACCTCAACATAATTGCAACGCAGCCGATTTTTGTTTTTAATGATAGCTTAGAGAGTGAACCCTTATTCACCCCCTAAGAATCCCAATTAATCCCATCATGGCAACATGCCCAAAAATCCAAAATGGCCACCATGATGGGGCCCGGAATATCTATTTCAAATTTCTATCTATAGTGGTTACCAATTTAGACCTTTTTAATCACATAAAACTAGTCATTTTGTAGGTACAGGAAAATATGACAAGTACCCTCAGAAATGAAATGTCATAACTTGGACGAAATTTAACAGGTAATATATGAATTTAGACCGAGAAAAATGAGCTGGAGTTCAATGAGATTCAATCATTGGTTTACAAGTAAAGTGCTTTAGAAGGTTTGAACAATAGTGGGCCCTCAAAAACACGGTCACATTTGAAGGCGACAGAGCGGTGTTTCTAATAGACTAGACTCTAGTCACTAGAGTCTTACAAACAGTATTCCAAGAAAAAAGCATGATGTAAATGTTTGTAGTTCAGATCCCCACTCGAATTTCAGCATTTTTTTGTATGCACGAAAACGTTTGTACAGCTCTTCTTCAAAAAATACTCAAGATAAAAAGGTAAAGCTGGTTTTAAATTGTAGAGAACTAAATTATCCCCAGAGGGATTTTGAATTATGAATGTACGAACTATGATTAACAAGATAAAGAGATCAAAGATATTATTTCAACCTTTTTTAAAAGTGCTGATTTTGACCGAATATGGCGGGACCAATTGCGTCTATACCGTACGTTCGTCAGAAGAAATATTGATATGTAAATTAATCTATATTATATTTGAGCGCTCAACCGGCAATTGAGAGGTCCGTGGTTCGATTCCCGGTGGTGACTGATATTTTTGTACAGTAGCATTCATCGATTCCCATCAGCTGTTCAATGCTGTTGTCAATATCCGCCATTGCGGAAGTCTTCAGTATAAAGTAATAGCAATTAAAGGAATTCGAAATTAATAAATTCTGTTTATGTATATTTGTCAGTTTATTCAATTGTCAGTCACTTCAAACTAACTTCTTATTTTATCTGACTGAACAGATACCTGGCATCTAATTACTTCCAAAAATTATTGAAAAATAGTAATGAAACTATCTTTCAACGAAATACTCCATAAACAGCTAGTTACACAAGATTCTCCATGAATCCAAATCAATGCTCTTGATTTATCAGGTTTAAAACCTGAGAATATTTATTAAAATCGAAGATTTTTTCCATGTAGTTTAAATGAGAAAATGTGCTATTTCAAGTGGAATTCTGCACAAAAGTACAAACAAAAATTCAGGGGGAATATTTCTCATTCTAATTACAGAAATGAAATAAATGAATGTGAACATTTACCACAGCTTTTCACATAAGTGTCCATAATTTCAGAAGTTATGCCATAGGGTCCAGTAGCACTGGGATGGTGCTTCCTGAAGAAATTCTGAATTGTGTTTTCAGTTGCAAGGACTTCAGTTATTGGAAGCGATTGAATAAACTGAACAAATCCTGAAATAAAAATTAATATCACCATTGTATTCGAAGCTCAAATTATTGAGAGTGAAACATAAATCATATTTATAAATTAAATATTTAATGATTATATTTTAATTGTTATATTTAATGATATTCTACAATATTCAATATTATTAATGAATAATATCATTGAAGTTCTAGTAGGCAGTTATTGATTCTTTTAATTTACGGTATGTATTATACATTTTTTTAAAATTGGCTATCGACTGAAAAAAGAGCAAGATTTATAATAATCGTTACATGAAATCATATAGACATATATTTTTAAAAATAGATTCAAAACTGTGATTCTTCAATAATAGAATTATATAAAACCTACAAGCTACACATATCCAGTGTGTTTGAATAGTCTTGTTTAGCCTAAATATGATGAGATAGGACAAAATAAAAAGTGATAAGAATAAAATAGCAATACATGAATGCGTCTACAGACTTTGCAAGCAAAAGGATGAGCACCGAAGTCATGATTATATTTTGCATTTCCACAGGGCAGATAAATAATTGTTTGCATTAATAACACTACTAACCTGTTTTTGTACTAGTAGCTAGCACTCTGTACGGAGTGAGCTTAAGATCGAGATTTTCACTGCGCAAGAGCTTATCCATTAGTGTTATTATTTGGAGAACGAGCTGATCCTGCCTTAGATCATCTCCATTTTTGAATATCGCTACATACTCCTCTCCTTCAGTGGTGATGAACGTTAAACGTGATGGCATCATAGCTGATTTGAATAGCGATGCTCTGAAATTAAATAAAATGATCGAAATTCAACTTTATTAATAGAATAAAAGTTAAAGTAGTCCCTTTCTCAAATATCGCTACTTAATTTTCTCATTCAGTAGGATGAGAAAATTCTATTTATTTATTTATTGTGATAAATTTACAACGAATGTGAAGGCGCAACAGACTCAAGTCCAAAACTGATTTTAATAGATTTAGCAATAACAATAATGTTATTTGACTGCAAGTCGTTAAATTTCACATGAAAAGTTAATGTTTAGTAGTTTTTGCAACAAGCAATAGTTTTTGTTTTGGTTTGAATTCTTGTAATAATGAGTGTAAATCTGCCCTTTCTTATTATCTACATTTTCATATTGTAGCATGATGTAAAAAATTTTGCATATTTTTCAATTGATGAATTTCTGTCAAAATAAGGAATTATTATTTTTATTTGAAGTAGCATACAATAGTCTCATAGCAAAAGTACTCTACGACTTCTAGTTAATAAAATTAATTTGGTGAGATTTCTCTATCCATTATCATGAGTAATTACACAATTGATATTTTTGTAGAAGCAATACAATACAACACAAATTTGACACTACTCACAACAACGCGTATACCAATACTATTACAACGTAATTACTACGATTCAGTTGTGCATTTATATTTGTTCATTGAAACTAGAGGGATTTCTAATTCATTTTTTTCTGATTTCTGCTTGGCAATCCTTGCTTTAGTATAGTGGATTAAAGAAAGATAAAAAATATGAAATAGCCAAGTAGTACAAATAGTTGATATCAATGGATTACAGAAAATTCTAATTAGTTTAATTTCAATGAAGTATTTTACTCACTTTTCAGGAATAATGCCTTTTATTCTAATACTGGGGTCTAGAGGGAAGGGTAATGGCTCAAAATTGGTGAAATTCATTTTAAAAGTTTCAGTATCTGCTAGAAGAAATCTTAATCTATCCATCTAAAACAAAAAAGTTGAATTAGTACACAACTCTGTAAAATAAATGTAAATTTAGCTCCTACAAATCAAATTTGTTAATAATATTATCACATTCTTATAATCTCTTAATGAATAAAAGACAAGAGACATTTTAATGCCTAAAAATTTATGTGAATTGATCACTCAATTCTCATTACTTAGTTCATACCTTTTACATCCAACACATTGTTAAAAAAAGTACAATCTACTACCTATGTGATGTTAATATTAAAATGTTTTAATCATTCATGTGAGAAATTTGTGAATTTACATGAATAAAGTATTCTAATAGAGAGAGTAAATGAGTAGCACGGGTATTGAATACCAAACTTTTTGGTCATTGCGGGGACATGTAATATATATTTTTGTAACTATAGCATGTCCGCTAATATTTTGTGGAAATAAATTGAAATCTCGCAGTAGAAGATTAACTACCATCTTGGAGACTTACTATGTAGAGTCCGCTATAGCTCTAAAAATAAAATAATGAAGAATAAAGAAATACCTTCTTCTTTCTATTTCCACTTTCTCTAGCGACACTTTTCATAACATTGACCAACTTCTCTATGAAGGACTGTTGTCGTAAAATGTACTGATAGAACAACTTTCCTTCTTCACTGACAGATTTTAATGCCTAAAAATACAAGATAAAATAGTTTCATTTCGTAATTATGAGAAGAACATAAATGCTACTTCTAAATAACACCGTTCCACTTCCAATAATCCAAATTAATCGAGTTTAATACCTGGCTTTTTAAATTTAGGTTTCAAGTCCAGATTAAACCACAAAAGTGAGTAACTAGGTGATAACCCATATGCTACAATGATAGTCAATTCTTATAGCTTTAAACTAGCCCTCAAGCAGGGGCGCGCTATTTGAGCAGGGCAGGGGGGACATGGCTTCCAAGATATGCCAAAATTAGTATTGGTATTAATATTGTTATATTGAACAAAATTTCTACATTGGAATAACATAGTAACTAAATAATACGGTAATTAGCAACATAATTAGTAAAACTTTAAGCAATTTAAATAGATGTTTCCATTTTTCCAACAAAACTGCCAAATGCTTGCTGTTTGCCCCCCCCCCTCCCCCCCGTAAAAAATAGTTTGAACTGAAATAGCGTTCCTGTCCTCAAGCTTATAAACAAAATGATCGATTTTTAGAATAACATGTATTATTATTATTAAAAATGAGTTATACAAGATTTTTAAAATATACTTACCGAAAGAAATAATTGTTTAACTTTCAAATACATGTCGCGCACATTCATGTAAGAGTCTTGTTTACTTGCAACTTCTTTATCTTCACATTCAAGAATTAAATACCTGTCGAAAACAAATCATGCATGCATTGTCAATTTTCTATTAGAAACTGAAGCACGAGACACTTCATCTACTTAATAGATGGTTCCATTGATTTAATCTTTGAAATTCTCTAATAACATACATGTTGGGATGATAATATTCGTGTTTGGTTGTTTATATGTGCTAATCACATGCATAAAGAGTTAGTTTTATTCACAAAAATAGAAAAAAATAAAATATCAGAACGTTTCTAGAATAGAAAGAGGTGCGATTGATTTTTCACTGTTGTTTTAAAAGTTGCCAGAGGTAATTGTACAAGCCAACCACATTTTCGTAGTTTGGTAGACGTTTCAAATACAAGTTGGTTCTAATTAAATTCTATTTTCTTTATACTAGTAAACATTTGTTAAATTTTATTTATCATATTTTCACAATTCACAATTTCCAATGGATCTGATGAACCCCTAAGTGATACAAAAACAATAAAAGTGCAAAGAGCAATAAAAAAGATTAAATAAAAATTACATTTCCGCTTGGAATAATAATTCCTATTACAATTAGTTTTGAGGAAAAAAAGAAGATGAAGAAATAAACCACGAGGTTGAGTATAAATTAATTCCTAATATTCATCCATCAATCTAAAAGACTATTGAAAGAAGATAACAAGAGACAAAATGGCGAAAAATCAAAATCTGAGGTGAACTTACCAATAAAAATAGTTGGCCAATGTCATATTATTACATGCCCTGTGAATAATGAAACTGGCGAGATGCATATCATTTGTATCGATTGAAGTGCTTTGATATTGATGGGGAGTCGATCTACTGTCGTAGCTTTGATCACTACTGAGAAAAAAATCATTACATCAATTTGAGAGCAATTTACTCATATTTTGTTCAATTTTATCTTCAAGGCTCCTTCAAAAGCCGTCCAAAGAGGAAGCTTATTGCTCTAGAGCGCTATCTTGGGAGTGAATGAGGCTCTATCAATGATACACAATGTGCTAAGAGTTGACACTAGTGTAGCATGAGTACGGTATAGATTCCTCTATAGCGATAGAATTATTATTTTATTCAAGGAATTACTGTATTTGGTATTCCTATAAGATTACTCAACTGAGAGAGCGCTCTAGAAGAATAAGAATGAGCAGTGAAACTCAGTCAGTATAAAATGTATTATTGTATAATTGATTTGAGTACTGAATCTGATAGAATCATGTCAGAAACAAAATTCAAGATAATGATTTCTTGAATAAAACAAATTAAAACAAAAGAAACCGTCGTCAATAAAAAAATACCAAAATGTTTAAAATGTATTCACTTTAAACTGAGAAAATTTAATGCAAGTAATTTTTGAAGTAGGCGCCAAATTTTCCATTAACTCCTAAAATATTACATCGAATTTTTTATAAACAACAATATTATAAGTTACTGGAATTGAGTTTTTAATTTTCTCAGTTTAAAGTAAATACTTTATTTTAAACCTTTTGATATTTGATTTTTTACTATTTTTTTATCAAAGTCGGTTTCTTTTTTGTTTTAATTTTATACTTTTTAGTTTAGTACCGTATTTAAAACTTAACATGAGAAACATCTTATACATTATGAAATACTCAGAAAATCAGCTAATCAACACAACGTATAAAATTAATGTAACTAAAAATATAACAATAAGAAATGTTAATAAAATAAGTGAAATTATACAACTCTTTATTGAACGTAGAATATTGTATTTAGGAAAATTATAATAGCAAAAAGCTTCATAAGAGTGAAATGACTTCTGATTCTTCATTTCAAATCAGTCCCTTTCAGAGTATAACTAAACTAAACTACTTTTAATAAATTTTAATAATTTAAAAAAATTGACCATCTTGAAAACATTTTTCACTTTAATAGTCCGGGATCTGAGTGAGTTTCTGTAGGAATTTTGCGTATGGTGTGTTTTTTGCTGGAATGTTTAGTAGGGGTCCTAGGAAGTAACTTTCACCCGGGCGTTTATTTGGTAACTGGTAAGCTTCCCCGAAATCAAAGATAGCGGCCGCTCAATCAAGAATCCCTCATATATATTTCTACACTAATCGTGAAACAATTTTTTCTCAACGTTTATAGGTGTATTTTGAAACGCTGAATCCGAATAACACATCCCCAATTTTGTGATAGGGTTGCTTCACCCTCAAAAATCTAGAAAGCCTCAAAATTTCATCAAGAAAGATGAGCATTTTTCAAATTTTTGCAATTATCTCAAAAACTATTAGCTTTTTGAGACAAAAAATTCAATACGTACTCAAAGAACAAATTATTTTATTCAAAATGTGGGGTCATGTTTAAATTTCCGATGAGTGGGAAGTTAGAGCGTACTATAAGCTATAAGATGGCTGCCATTCAATCACAAATTTACTCATTGATGTAGTAAAAATCGAGGTTATTGAAAGTCAATTTGCTGAAAATTTTGTCTCAACGATTCTGTATGCATGATGTATTCATGAATCCGAATATTAGATCTTACATCCTATAGAAGAGTTGGTTCATCCCAAAAAATCGAAAAAACCCAAATGTTATTATGAAAATTCAGGCGTTTTCTAGTTTTTTGCAATTATCTGGCAACCTACAGATTTTTCAAGACAAAACAAAATTCAAGAACAACGCATTTTCTACAAACTTCCGATGAGCGGCGCAGAAGCTAAAGCCTAATAAAAAATGGCTGTCGCTTAATTATAAATTTACTCATTAATGTAGGAAAAATCTATTTTTTCTGAAAAAAATTTGATAAAGCTCTTGCGTCAACATTTCCTTATGTATTTCAAGACCACTGAATCCGAATTTCACGTCCTACGACTCGTAGAACGGCTTTTTTACCCCCAAAATCGAAAAAATCTAAAATTCCATCAAAAGTTCAAAAAATTTTCAATTAGGCTTGATATCTCGAAAACTATAAACTTTTCGAGGCAAAATATACCATACGAATTTCAAGAATAAAACATTTTCTATTAAATGAGGTGTCATTTTTGAATTTCCATTCGTGATTCCGAATTAAGAGCATATTAAATATTATAGCCGTTTGTTAACACGTATAGTCCTGGATCTGATGATGGTTTCTGTAAAAAAGTTGCATATAATGAATTTTTTGCTGGAATGGTCAGTTGGGGTCCTAGGAAGTAATTTTCACTCGGGTGCTCCCAGTACATTTTCCCGTTATGACGGAATCAAATATGGCGGCCGCTGAACCAAGAAAATCTCATGTACTTTTTTCTTTTTCGCTTCAGCCCTAAAAATTCCAAAATGTGATTGAAAATTGGACGTTTCCTAGGTTTGTTTTGCGATTATCTCGAAAACTGTAATTTTAGTGAGAAAAATCTTTCATAACAAACATTTAGCTGACAATATTTTACTCAAAATGAAGGGTCATATTTAGGTTTATGATAAATGGTTCTGGAGTTAATGTGACCAAAATGACAAAACTAAAAAATGTATTAATTTCACCATGAAGATTTGAGTTTTTTATTTTTACTGGCTATGCGATCCTCCCATGAAATTTCAAATCAAACATCTCAGAATAAATATAACAAAACTGAAGCAGAGGTTTGCAACGTTTTTCGTGAAAAAATATTTCTGAATCACTGATAAGCAAATTTGAGATTGAGAGGTTGCCATCTTGAACACACTCTTACTCCAGAACCACTGATCTCAAAAACATATTTGACAAAAATATTTTGTATAAAATATTGTTGACTAAAAGTTTGTAAAGTATGTTTTTTCACAGTAGCCTCACAGTTTTCGTGATAATAGCAAAACACTAGGAAACACCTAATTTCCCATCACATTTTGGAGTTTTTTGTATTTTTAGGGCTGAAGCGACCGTCGCACGAGGTGGGCATTTAGAATTCGAATTCAGCGTCTCAAAATACATACAGAATCGTAAAGAAAAAAGTTCATATTTGAATATGAAAATACTCAAGAGATTTCCTTGATTTCCGCCATTTATTTGATTTCGTCATAACGGGAAAATGAACTAGTGAAAATTACTCCCTAGGACCCCTACTAACCATTCCAGCAAAAAATTCACCTTACGCCAAATTCCTACAGAAACCCCCTCACATACAATGCTACAACTCACGATTGAAGCTATATAACCTTATTCCTACGACCCAATAGCATCAACTAAATAAATAATTCACAATGCTCATATAAACAGAAATATTATATTCTTGTTATTTTTAATTCAAAGTGAGTTCACCTGATTGGCCAAAGCGGGACATTGCATCATAATTATAATTTCAAAAATAAAGTAGGTGTGAAGCGCTCCATATGATACAATGATCAGCCTGGTAAACGACTCCGGTTACCCGACTGCCGGTTATGTGTGAAACTAGCCTATTCTAACAAAATTGAAATGAATACATCGATGAATACTCCTTTTTGTTTGATATTGGGCCAAGTATTGAGCCGATCCTTGCATAACTTGTATGGGACCACCACTGAGTGATGCTCTTTCATTGAAATTGTTTTATCAAAATCGGTTCATTAGTGCTCGAGGAATTGATGTACAAACATAATAGTGCTACTCAACTGACAGTCAATAGATTGGAAACTAATGGCTTTAGATGTTGGTAAAGTAAACGCAAATAGAACTGGCGGGTGATGGTGGCACCATCTGCTGGTGGTGTTGGTAAGATCAAGCTTTAAATTGCATAAATGTTTATTCTAAATATTGGAGATGTGTCAATCATATGACTTTAAAATCAGGTTTTATTTACGTGTTAGAGAAAATCAAACAAATAATACTCGTCACTTGTCCAATTACAAGGATTCAGCAAAGGCTTAAATTGGTGCTACTCGTATTTATTCCTTATTTTTGATAAATATTCTATTTTTTAATTTTTATATATTTTATTGTAATTCACTTTCATTTCTCATAGTTATGATGACATTTCAAATGGAAACAAACACAAAGCAGAATAGTTTGAACAAACTTTTTTACTGCTTGAAATTTACCAATACCACCAACAGATGGTGCCGTCATCACCCGCCAGTTCTATTCGCGTTTAGTATAATAGAAGTGATGTGTCGATTTATTGTTTCAAATGAATTTTTACATTATTAATAGTCGTTTTATTAATAAAACATATTTTTCAAGTTAGACAGAGTTAATTATTTATCTATTTATTACAAAACACAATCAAGTAAAGATAAAACAGGCCCACTACTGCTTTCTTTACAAATTTTCAATTAAAAAATTATAGTAATCAGATGAATAATAAATAATAGGATCCTTTGTTCGTTTCATGGTTCATGATTTTGAAAAAGGAAAGTTAAATGAATGGCGAAGCTGACCTGACGAATGCAGCTTAGATTATTAACTCATTTGAAATTTGAACATTAATTTTATCACTGGAACACCATCTTGGATGGGACGGAGTTAGGACAGAGGCATAATAGTGATGATGGTGGTGATTATTTACTGGTTCAAGGTTCAGACAAAGGCAAGAACAATAGGTGGTGAAGGTGAACCATGTGGCCCCAATTGCTATTTTTATGTTTTACAAAGCTAATTTTTCTTCTACTACTTGCACTTGAAATTCAGGAGAATTTGGGACATAGCCCAAATAAATAAATTCCTTGATGGTTACTGGTTTATGTATTCATGAAAGACAAAATTGATAGATGGTGAATGCGCTTTCTTATAGCCTGATTGTTATTCCTTTTTTTTATCTTTCATCACAGAGTTTCACTATATTTATAGTTGAAGATATATAATAGGATCATCTGATTATTTATTTACGGGTTCATGATAATAAAAAAGGAAGATTAATTGGTTGTTTACCTGTTGCTCATTAGTTTTTCCGAACCAGAGTCTTTTATATCGATGCTAGCTTCGGTCAACAATGCAGCAGTGTTCGAAATATTATTAAAGGCTTTGTTGATGTCATCAAAATTTTCATATTTCAAAGCTTGGACCAGCTGAAGGAGATATAATAATAGATCCTAGAAAAAAACAATATATAACATCAAACATTGTGATAAAATGAAATTATTATAAGATATTCATTTAATACAATACGTGCTAATATAAAGCAAAAACATTCCTTAAAAAACACTTTCAAGTGGAAATTATGACTCACGCCATAGTGTTTTTCAAGTTTTTATTATATATTAGTGGAAACAAGATGGATCTTCAACATCATAAAAACATTCCACAAACTAATCTCTTCTGAAGTGTTAAATGCAGACACAAGTAATACAATTTTTATCTATAACCTGCATACATATCATAAGAGAATTTAATTGGTGTGAACAGTGAACTTTGAAGTGACTAGCTAGAGTCCTAGAGTATAAAATGGTTACCTCGTCAGGAGCTTGTTGCAGACGAGATATTGCATACCGGCGTACCGTAGCATGAGTGAAGGAAGGGCTGAGAAGCTCAAGAGAATCCTCAACATCCATTGCGGCCCATTTCTCCATCATATCCACGGCTTGTTGAGCTTCTCCACTCAAATTCCAGTTGACACACTTTAAAAACTTGATAAGCGCCTAAAATATAATAGAATTGATCAATTTTCAACGTTTCACAATTGAAAAGTGGTTTCTAACAGTCATGTAACCATTTTTTAATCTTTTGAGAAGTAATTGATTTTTGAAGCATCTGAATTAATGCTTTACTCTATTGACTATAAATCATTGGCACAGTCGGCTGGCAGTTCAAGTACCCGCTGACACGTCAAAATTTTAATATAGTATTGTTACAAAAGCGAATGGAGCAGTTATTTACGCATTTGTTCTACGTAGATTGTTCTATTGTTTTCATGGTCAGACGTGACTTTGACATCCGATCTTCATTCTCTTGCTCTTCACATAACTTTGTCACTCTTATTCTTCAAGTGTGCAACTCTCTCACTCAATTGAATTTCTCGAGATTTCTTCAGACTTCTTGAACAATCGAGATCATGTTCCGTGGCCTTCTCGAAGCGTCTGGTGACCTCCAGTTCTTGGAATTATGACAACTATCTCGTATATAAAGGAGCTCAGGTGAACCATTGAGTGGAGTCTTATAAAAGCTTGCGTGACAGTTAGTTTTACAAACCCACGTGACAGATTGTGAGAGAGACAATCCAGTGCCAGTGGAGTAAACAGTGCTTGATTCCAGTGTCAAGTGCAGAGACAAGTGTTTACTGTTTGTGCAGCTTACTAATTGTTTAAAGACGCTGTGTTAAGTGATACTATTTGGGACTGTCAAATAGCGAATTGGACTGTGTTTTGTAAGTGATTAGTTGCTCTTTTTATCATTTCTTTCTACATTATTGTACAGTTTATTGGACTCTTGTTTCTTTTATTATTGATCAGCCTGTAATTAATTATTCATTAATTCTTGAAAATAAGTATTAGCTTGTCATTTGTTGATCTGTTTTTCTTTATTAATTGAACTTACAATAAGTGTGTGTAAATAGACTAATTTGTGTAAATAAAGTGCAAGTGTTAACTTTATTGTTGCCAGCCTTATTTTAGCCATTAGAACCCGTAACACTATATTCAAAATAATACACAAAGTAAAAAGAATGAAATTACAGAACTATGTAACAATTAAAATATTATTCAAGATTTAACTGCCAGTTGAACGAAAGAAAATTAAATTTGACCACCGTAAGATGATGTAATTTGATGGAGCCAGTGCAATGGCTTCCCTATTGAGCTCCATACGATGACGTCATCTTACGGTGGTTAAATTTAATTTTCTTTCGTGCAACTGGCCCATCAATTTGAATGAATAATTCCTCTCTTGGAAACATCTTATTTGTCTTGTTCCATGAATCAATAGGATTGAATGAACTACAAATACAACTTCAGAATAAATCCTTAACCCTTTTTGTGAGGTTTTTCAATAAGGCGAATACTCCCATAGAAAATAACGAAACATATCATCAAAACATCGAACTTAAAAAATGAATACTGCACAAATTCAATAATGATATTACCTTTTTTTGATTGCTAAGATAGAATCTAAATTTCCAAACTAGATCTTGTTCTTCGGTAGTAAGCTGTTTGGTTGGAGGGTATGCTACAATGGTGTTCAATACATCCCTCACTGTAGAATTCGGCTTGGCATCTTTATCTGAGTCACCACTTCGAAGACTGCGGGCAAGTTTGTGGTTTTTATCTTCTACCAGATTTTCCTGAGAATGTTAAACATAATAGGTATCACATTAATGGCCGCTTAGCGCAGTTGGTTGGGGCGTCACAACTTCAGCTTGCTGTCGTTTAAGCGGTCGTGGGTTCGAATCCCGCTCCACCATCAGGCATTTATGTGTAATCATTCACCTCATTACCCACGCACAAGTCTCGGACTCATGTGGGCATCATCAGCAAAAAAAAAGTGTAGGTGAGGATTTAAACAAAGGTTCTCAATACAAACAATAATTATAATACAGTCGACTGCACAAAATGCATTTAGATTTAAGCTTATATCAATAAAGCTATAAGCTAACGAACATATTACATACACATCTCTAAGGGAAAGTATTTTTTTAAATATATAAAAACATCCTATTTCGAAATACTATTGACGATAGTGCGTGATGAACACAATATTGAAATGGTATGGTACACTTGCAGCATTAAATGCAGTTCAACTTGTGGAGCTTGATTTCATATTTCTTTACAATGGTAATGGAAAATATCAATTTTTATTCTTATTACGTGCACCTGCACTTACATTTTGATTTATACTTTTACTATTTGTACTTTCAACGTAACTTAAAGATTATATTTTCATAAGAGCCTGCCTCAACAGGAAAATCCATTGTCATTGTCTAAACAAAAACTCTGATATTGACTAATTCGTTAGTTCAGACATTTAGTAAGTTTGGGCAAATCTAAAGAGGGAAAATGGGGTTGGAAATCATAGTTAATTGTGTTTAATCCGAACTTTTACATTTCAACGCTTTCAGGTCTCGAAAATTCCATTTCAGACTTTAAATTTTGTACACACAGGGGTCCGAAAAATGTATACACTTGAATTTGACATACTCATAGCGAAATGACAAACAGCTATACATTTTTGATAAGTATTGATGACAACAAATATTCAGCTTATGATAGCCATTAAGAAAATAACAACAATTAAAATAAAGATATTCACTGAAAATAAGCGTATACATTTTTTGAACCGTTCCACTATGTTTATATTTATAAATCGTTGAACTACCTGCAAAACTTCTGGATCGGGGATCGTCACAATATCAGCCTGAGCTCTAAATTGGTAAGCTTCATCTCCATCCTGTTCATAGCACACAACTGAATGCTGAAATAAAATTACGCAAAAATGTCAGTTCCACAAAAAAAAAATAATAATAATAATCACTAATGCATAAATATTAAAAATACAAATAATAAAACTATCTTGAAATTGAAAACTTGTAGCTATCTTTATCAATAACCGATGACATAACGCAAGACACTTCTAGTGGCATCCCAAGTTATTTCACATAATGGTGTTTAAAGCGAAAGTCCAGCAATTCAATTCAGTTTCAAATTCAAACATGTATATCTCTTCTAAAATACATATATTCAACAAGTATATTGAGAGCGATAACATTTTATTATATGGAGTGAACATTTGAAAACACAATGAATAAAGTAGGAATAAGCAGACAATCTGTCAAATGCACAATTCTGAATCACTATTTTTGTTGAATTTGATTGCCTTTAACATTTGAAAATTAATGAATCGAATCAATGGTTGATTGTTTAGAAGACCCCAATTAATTAATTGGGGTCCTATCCTGTTACTCCCGAGTTCAATGCAATTTATTTCAAGGCAGGCTACAAAAGTATAGAATATTCAACTTTCAGTTCAATCATCATTATATTTGGATGGTTCCCTCCATTATGTCTGAATAATGTTTAATGCATATAAAACATCCAAAAATGCACATTTACATTTTTTTTTAAATAATTTTCTAGCTTTATTAATGAAGTATGGATATGGATTGAAAAACTTTCCAGCTAGTATCTACTGGTATCTTTTAAGATGATATAATTACTACTACCAGCAATGAAAATGAAATTAAAACTGCTTTCCTTACCAATGTTCCCTTCATAATAACCTGAGGAAACTCAACCATCAAGTAGAGATAATTTGATGTTCTTTTTTCCAACTCGTATATAACTTCAATTTCACGAAATGTCAATCTATCTAACCAGTCGATCCTTGGCATTTGTCCATTTCTGTGCTTCTTAGTTAACTGAAAACATAAACAATAAGAATATTGATGATTTAATTGATATTGCCTATCACCCCTTGATAGCTCAAATTGGAGTTATGAAGAGCACTTGAAATGTTATTAAGAGAAAAATAGTTCAAAACTAACAAATGAAAAAACTTGACACACCAACTTATTAATTTACTACAAACACAGAAATATGTTTATACAATTAATCTGCACATAGAAGCATACAAAAACATCCATTAATATCTTGTCAAACAGCAGAAAATGAATAGGATGGGCTACACAAACATTAAAACACAAAGGCTTGAACATAACAATATTCTAAAATATAAAATAAGATCAACGTCAACGGTTTGTAGTTATTTTTGCACTGGTAGAGAGCTTCGTCAGAGACGACTGTCTATTGAACTAAGGTTGAGAACTTGCGGTTGAGTGAGGTAGGAAGTTGGATGGAAGAGCAAGCGGGAAATTTAATCAGGAAATATGTAGCCGAAGAAAGGTGAGTAAAGTGAACTAGATTAGTTTATTCAGAATTAAGGTAGGCTGTAGTTTTGAGTGTTGTATATTTATATTGTGCCAGGGCATTGAGTTCCCGATTTTTTGTAAGTAGTGTAATTGAAATTAGTTGTTATGTCTGTGTAAGAGTGGCCTGTTCAGCAATGATAATGGGTGATGTGAATAAAGTTCAGGACGTTGAGTAAATGGACTCTGTTGAGTGACGAGTCGACTGTCGACTGGAGTCCAATCAAAAGGCGTGAGAAACAGCTGTGATTGACTCAATTTTTATTTGCATCAAATAACAAGAATACCAAGCGCCGAGTCAAAAATATGAGATACTTTAGCTAAATCAACTTTATGTCCAGTACAAGTGGAATGTGTGTTTGGATGTGTGATAGCTCTTCTATGTTCTTTGAATGTACAGTACTCGAGGAATAGGATGAGCTATGACCTTGAGATGAGCAGTGGCAAAAGCGCGTGTGACAGCGGAGGGGGAAGCTCCGGGATCACTCACTCGCCAGTAGTCTCTCTGTTTCCCAATACGGATCTCAACATGGCCCATCATAACTTTGACTACACCCAACTCACTACTATTTTTGAATGTCTCAATCTGACCATACTACCACTAAATCCCACTCATCATACTAATGTATCTGACACTTTTATTGACTTATTAATTGTTAGCGACCTTGATGAGGTGATTCACAAGAACCAAATCTCAGTTCCAGCTATTTCTGGTCATGATCTGATTTACTGTGTACTCTCCTACAAAGCTCCCAAGCCTGTACCAAAATTTATAACTTTCAGAGATTTCAAACATATGGACGAAGAAGCATTTATGACCGACGTAGCTCAAACTTCATGGAACGAAATATTAACTTTGTCTTCAGTTGATGCAATGGCAACTACTCTAGAAAACAAGATTTTGAATCTATACGACAAGCACGCACCAACTGTGACTAGACGAATTAATAGCAAACGACCTGTTAAATGGATAACTGATGAAATATTGCAGCTCATGGCACAAAGGGACTCAGCTCATAGGAAGGCTAAAAGAACAGGTGACATTGACAACTGGACCACTTACAGACGCTTACGTAACAAAGTAAAACAAGAACTTCTTAACTCTAAGATTAGGTACATGAACTCTTTTTTAACTGAAAACCGACTTAATTCATCATCGTTATGGCGTGGTATCGAACAGTTTGGAATTGGGAAACAAAAATCACCTACCCAAATCGACCTTTCACTTGACGATATTAATGAACATTTTGTATCCCAATCTTCTCAACGTGATCAGACAGTAATTAAAAACCATCTAGAAAGCCTAATTGATCAAGTTTCCAACTCTCCTATTCCACCAGCCTCCCAGCTTCAATTTCGTTCAATTTCTGAGCATGAGGCTCTCAAAGCTATCCAGCATATTCACAGCAATGTGATGGGAGCAGATAAAATTCCTATCAAATTTATCAAGAGAATTCTCTTTGCAATTCTACCTGTCATAACTTACATTTTTAATGCTTCCCTTCAAAGTGGTCTTTCCTAAAAATTGGAAATATGCTCATGTTCGCCCACTTAACAAAGTTTCATGTCCAACTAAAGTTGAAGACTTCAGGCCTATAAGTATTTTGCCAGCAATTTCCAAAGCACTTGAAAGACTTCACTCACAAGTAGTCGAATTTCTTGAAAATAATAGCAAACTTCATAACTTCCAGTCTGGTTTTAGAAAAATCCATTCCACTGAAACAGCTCTACTGCGTGTTACTGAAGATATCAGGTCATCCATGGATCACAGAAAGAGTACAATACTAAGTTTGTTCGATTTTTCCAAAGCTTTTGATACTGTTGACCACCAGATCCTTCTCAATAAATTACTCCTCCTTGGTTTCATCACAAAGCTGTAAAATGGTTTCATTCTTATCTTGTAGACAGAAAGCAGTGTGTCACTGATGGTGAATTGCAATCAGAGTAGAAAAATGTAATTCAAGGCGTCCCCTAAGGTTCAATTCTTGGCCCCCTTCTATTTACACTGTATGCAAATGATCTTTCTTCCATAATTAGGTTTTCCAAATTTCACACCTATGCTGACGATCTTCAAATTTATTCTAGTTGCTCCGTTAGAGACCTTCACCAAACCATCTATAATATGAATGAAGAAATAGTGAAAATCACTGAATGGACTAAAAAGAATGGCCTCAAACTTAATCCACTTAAAACTCAACCTATAATAATTGGCTGCTCTCGTTTAATCAATGACATAGACTTCCAATCAATTCCAAAAATCACTGTCGATGGGACTAGTATTTCCTATTGCAAATCAGTAAAAAACTTAGGAATCATAATGAATACTACTCTTGACTGGACTGAACATGTTGTAGGCACCTGCAAAAGAGTTTTCTCTGCCATGCACTCTTTGAAGAAAATGCAAGACATCCTTCCTAGGCATATCCGACTATTACTTGTCAAAACTCTCATTTTCCCATACTTCATGTACAGCAATTCATTTATAAACGATATGACAGTAACACTCAATGAAAGGTTGCAGCGTAGTCAGAACTACTGCATGCGTTTTGTCTATTCCCTACAACGTCATGAGCAACCCAATCCTACATTCATAGTAACAACTTAAAATTACCTGATCAGAGGTTTACCAGAATACTTAAACTTCTAAAAAGCAATAGTGGAACTCCTAAATATTTTAAAAATGATTTTAAGTTTGTGTCTGAAGGTAGGAGAATCAACGTTTCCCACACCAGAAATGGTGACAGAACTCTTAGGATGCCAAATCACCAGACGACACTTTATACTAAGTCTTTTGTTGTTGGCGCTTGTCATGCTTGGAATCTACTCCCACTTTCAATTAGGAATCATGAGAGCCGAATGGGCTTCTCCCTGTCTCTGAGGAGACACCTATTGGAGAAAATGGCAGCATCTGTCCGGCCTTGAGGCGACTGCAAGATCAATGATACTATAATCCTAGGTTAGGTTATTATCTATAATCTAAATTATCTATCTATTCATTTTTATAATACTTTTTTTTGAATCCACAAATTATTTTTAATATGCTTTCATTTTTTGTTTTAATGTATACATGTAAAATTTTTTAATTTTAATTTATCTCATTTGAATTGATTTATCTTACTTAGATAGCCCGTATTAGACTATTTCATATGAATCAATGTAAACTAGTAGGACATGTTGAGGTAAAAGGTCAAGTGTAAGAATGGCCTCAATGGCCAAGACTTCGCCTCTTTGTGTAATTCATTTCTCAGATCCAAGCTCTATTTTTGTTATGTTTTTTATTTTTTAAACAATCGCATCCATAATTTCTGCTGTACTATACCTTAAAATATATATTTGTATTATTTATAATCTTTTTTACTCAAGCTATTCAACCATTATGTTTACTTTTCAAAAACAACTGTACCTACTTCACTTTAACTAGGGGATCTGGGAGTTGCTAATATTAATAATACTTTTATCATTCATATACATTGTAAATTTACACAAATAAAGTCATCTGAATCTGTTTCTCACTGTCTCTCCGTAGGCAGTTGCTTCTGCTCTCGCGCAACTCACAGCTCATCCTATTCCTTCCCTACTGTAGTTGTCAATGTATTGCCCGTTTGTCCTATACAGAACTTGTTGCAGTTATTACATTTCCTAGTCTATTGTGTTTGTTTGAAAGTGTAGATTTTCAAGTAATAATATTCTACCTTGGAAAGATGCTGCATTCGATTTCTGCCTTCGTCTCTGTGCTTACCAGGGGTCTTGGTGTTAGGACTCCCATCAGCCACTTGATTGCGCCAAACTTGGAGATCTATCATGCCCTGTAACGAGGATACAACTTAAAGTGTGAAAATGTTATTTCAACAGCTAAATACAGCAGTTAATTTATTAGAACGGTTGTTACCCATACTAGTGGTCTTATGTAAGTATGACTTTATGAGTGGTAGTAGGTCAGTAGGAGATAATAATTAGTCATATAAATTTTATATCCCCTCTTTTGCTCACAGAATTCGTCAGGTGTAACTAGTGAGGAAGAAAGCATGAAAAGATGGATACAGAAATGCCTCTCACAGAAGAGCCAGCACCAATAGCTATTCCCAATCTGCAGAGCTCTCAACTGTATGAGAGTGGGAGTGGACAGTTGCAAGTGTAGCCTGCAACAATGGGGCCTACTGCCGGCTGGTGCAATTGCACTCTGTGAGTGTCTACACTATACAGGACTTTGAACATCTTCTTGTCTGTTCCCAACTGGAATGGCCATGCACACCAATAAAGAGTCTCCTCACCAATAAAAGTCATATGCTTATTATTATTTATTTAGCCATGCACAAGGGAAGATGTCTTTTCATGTAATGACAAGGCTGTAGCAGCTGCTAATTTCTGGAAATATATTATATAAGATGTAATAACATTAGCTGAAAGTTTATATTTGATATTTGTACTGGACACAGGAAGTTGTTCGTCAAGATAGAATATACACTTGAAAATTCTAAGCTCCCACTCTTTGGCAACTAGTATCTTCCTACTACGGTCTACTGCACCACTGCACCACTGCACCCCAAGACTTCGTTAAATACCTCTCTATAAGCTTTATCATTTTCGGTAGTAAAATAGACTATATCAATGATTTCATCCCAATGGAAGAAAATTCAATACATGAATATTTTTCAAATTCAAAGGTTTTTAAATAAATCTATTAGAAATATTATCTTGGACTAACCTGTCTAAAAACACCGTGCTTGCCAAACAGTGATATTGTTGTCCCTCCAACAGGTTTCATATTTGATGGTCCAATGCAGTCGTATATTGTAAGACAGAGCAAAGCATTACGAGGAAGATCACTAAACATCAAAGGTAGTGTCACCCATTCACTCCAACTAATTTTTTTAAACAAATTAAAACAAAAATCTGTTATATTCATATTCAATAATGATTATTGAAAATAATCTCAATATTGTAACCATTAGTATCAATACTGTCATGACACGTCAATAGCAATCACTTTTAAGAAGAATATGAACAAAATTGCACATTACTTTTAAACGGAAGCAATGTTCATGAGAATCTGGCATGCGAAAAACAATGCAGATACTGTAATTGAATTGAAATACAGTTCACAAAGATGGAGAATGATAAGATTGAAAATGCCACTCATCCAAGATGCACTTAAAAGAAGTTCAATATTCAATGATGTAAGTTGGAACTTGCATTAAAATAGAATACATTATGGAGTAAAGAATTCAGTAGTGACTCCTTGTTCAATCTTGAATATACATTTGACTTCAAATCATTATGCGATACTATTTCAATCAATTGATGTTTGTTTCAAGCTGTGGAATTCAGTAGTTCATTCTATGAATGATTATGAGGTTGTGACATGGAGAGTGATGTTCTAGTTCTGTACGCCTACAGTAATTGTAACTAGTTTGGCGAAATTGTAAATAGAAATCGGTAAGGGCGTTAACTCTGATTGGCTGCTACTCTTGCTTCGATTTCAGTTGAATCTGGCATATTTTGCGTCCCCAATCATCTCATTACCTACGCACAAGTCTCAGACTCATGTAAGAATCATCAATTACAATGTTTTGAAAACAAATGTGCAGTAGGATCCTGCTTATTGGACCTTAGTAAAGCTTTTGATAGAGTTTCACATGTGATTCTCTGTAAAAAACTGGAGCACTATGGAATTGTTGACAAAGAGCTGAAGCTTTTAAAAAGTTATCTCGAGGGTAGAAAACAAATGGTCAATATTGCAGGTGAATGTTCTAATTTATTGGATGTATATGCAGGTGTACCTCAAGGATCGGTTCTTGGGCCGTTTCTTTTTCTGGTTTTTGTCAATGATTTTAGCTTTAATATACCATGTCTTTCTATACTATATGCTGACGATACCACATTAGTTCTATCAGATGTTGACATGGTAAAAGTTCAGGAGAAACTTGATGACTCTTTGGATCAAGCAAAATCATGGTATTTGTCCAATGAACTAAAGATAAATGAAAATAAAACAGAGGAAATAATATTCTCATTGGGACACACTTTAAGCCATGAGAATCTCAAGTCAGTTAAATTACTTGGTGTGATCTTGGACAGCAAACTTAATTGGGATGAACATGTGAATAGTCTTTGTAAACGACTAGCAAGGGTAACGTACCTTCTTAAACGATTAAAGAATTCGGTTAGCTTGGATGTATTAATGATGAGTTATTATGGCCTATTCCATTCGCATCTCATTTATGGAATAAGAATGTGGGGTAACTGTTCAACAAACAAGAGAGTTTTCATATGGCAAAAAAGGCAATCAGAGCTATCCTGGATCTTCCCCAGAGAGAATCATGTAAGACTCACTTTATCAGCCTTGGTATCTTGACTCTACCTTCTCTATATATATATATTACAATTTAATACATGTTAAAAAAAATTCAGGTAGAGTTTTCCTCAAGCATCATGAATGTCATGGATACAATACACGAAATAAAGAAAAAATTGTGGCACCCAGCATCAGATTGAGTAAGAGCTTGAGAAGCTATTACTATTTACAATTCTCTGTTTATAATAAGCTACCTCTGCATGTTAGGAACCTGCCTCTGGAAAATTTTTAAATTGCTATTGCACTACTTTTAAAAGAAAAGGCGTTTTATTCAGTTGAGGAATTTTTAGATTAATGCATTTTTAAACTTAAGTTGACTATGTGATTTGATATACATATTTCTGTGGTATATTTAATGTTTAGCCTATATATAATGTTTTAAATTTTTTGATTTTATTATTAATGATCTATCAATGTATTATGATATATGAAATATTGTTCCTGTT
The DNA here is from genome assembly GCA_948455865.1 of Conomelus anceps. NCBI lineage: Eukaryota > Metazoa > Arthropoda > Insecta > Hemiptera > Delphacidae > Conomelus > Conomelus anceps. Next base: position 57,856,582 of record OX418217.1, on the reverse strand, counting down.
ATTACTTCATGTAATATTATGTCTTGACGAGGCCTAAAATGTACTACAAATGTATTTGTTGGTCAATAAAATATTTCTATTCTATTCTATTTCTATCAGCAAAAACAATAATCAAATTCCACAACAATCCGTGATTTGTGTTGACTGACTGCCTATATAGAATATATAGATTTCATTTTTGGTCAATTCTAGTTGAGAATCAGCCATATATTATAAATATATGATTAATAATAGAATGATATGAGTTACATATTTTTCGTTATAACTTAATGAAATAAATATATACTTACTTCCAACGATTAGTGAATGACTTGTAACTAGTTGAAACAGGTAATGAGATTGGTCGTCCATCAGAAAAGACCTGAGTGATAACCATCAGGTCTGCTTTATTTTTTTGCGGTTGATATAGCCCTGAATGTTTCAGCATTTCATCCTCCAGCATTTTGTCGTATTCATATCTCCAACTGACACCTTCCAATGTACCTCTGAAAAATTTATTAACATACAAAAATCAAATTGCTAAATAAGGTAAACATACCAAATATCGGCCCCTACAATTATAACCTAAAAAAATATGCGTCTGCTTCCAGTTTTCAACAGCTGATTTACGCTAGATGATTAATTAATTGATTTTTGTCTTTAAAAATCATAAAGTTTGAAAATCGATGAGAAATTACAGATTTTAAGGTTAAAAATGGAAGAGGTCGACATTTGGTAGGAGGCTGACAATATTGGTATGATTACTTTACTTTGATCGAGCATAAGTTATTATTTTAAGGATTGGCCGCTGAGTGATTGTGATATTCAGTCACGGGCGCTCAGGAGGGGATCGGAAGGGATTATCACTTATATGGTGATCGGAACCTACCTAAAATCAAGAAAAGAGTACGGATAGCTAAAATAAGTAACTTATAGGTAACTTACACTAAAAGAGGAGAGAGCCGAAACATTCAAGTTTGGATTAGTCTGAAACTGAGCTAGAACAGGTATTCAGGAGCGAATCCAGGTTGGAGATTGGGGTATGATTTTGCGCACTCATTTTTTTGCCACACTCCATGTGTGCCAACTGTAGGAAAAATTTAATGTGTACGTCGTGCTGAAAGTATCTTTGCTACATTCGAGAACTATTCCGCACTCGCCTTCAGCTCGTGCGTAATGCATTTCTCTCGAGCAGCAAAGCTACTTTATGCAATAGTTACTCAAATAGGGCCAAACTAACTTAATACTTGATATCCCCTACCGAAAAAAATTCGGGGTTCACCCCTGAAGGCATTCTCTATTCAACTCTAGCACCTCCAAAGCACGTGTAGTAGACTATTAACTCAAGTCAATAATAGTTTTATAGAGGAAAACTGTGCCGATAATGAAAAGGCCAGTGGTTTCTAGTTCAGTGACATCAATGTGAATTTGTGAAACTTGAACATTGTCAAACTCAGGTTATGCTACAATACATTGAGGATGATGACCGCATATATAATATTATGATAGTCAACATACAGGGCCTAAGACAGATATTATTGTAACACTGTCAGCAAACTTACAGGCTGCTCATAATTAGCCTACTAGTAATTTTACTAAAGCTATTAATTTAAAATATTTATGTTCCAATAGTGATAGTGAAATTAAAAAATGAAGTCCAGTAGTGAGATTGATGCCTAAAATTTCCTTGGAGTAGCAGTTCAAACTTGTGATTTACATGGGATACTTGAAATCGAGTATATCTTAAAATAACCTTTCATATTAATACTTACATTTTAATTTGTATTTTCACATCCAAAGATGAACTGTACACAAAGTAAAAAGTATTATCTGGCGAAGTCATTATTATTCCTAAAATATTATGCAATAACTAGATAAACAAAACAAATATATTTGAGGTTAAGTTGTTTAGGTTATATGCTAATTGCCACATATTGCACCAAAGTATCACTTTAAAATAATTAAGGATAATAGAACTTTCATGAAGAAAGAATGATACATTTCAAACCACTGAATTATTCACTGTAGATGAATAGTATTCAAATGTTAACCACTGATTTACTATAAAAGTAACATACATTATGCACCAATCGTTTATCATGCACGATTGATAAGAGTAGTCGAGTATCGGCCAGATCGACCTATCGACTATCGAGTAGTTTGATGTTCGGGCTTTAAACAGTACTCTTAAACTTCGGTATGTAGTCGACTTCTCTGCTCTTGGCAATCGATAGTGCCTGAGCGGGTATTTTGAATATTGTTGGGTACAGGCATTGATCAGGGATAGTCTTGATGGTTCGTCTATGGTACAGGTTAGGGCAGTGATAGGCCAACTTTTCAAGGAGAGCGCCAGTTGTGATGAGCAATTATGGGGGTGGGACAAAAAAATTGATCAATACACTCATTACCCGTAAGGGTCTCCCCACCACGAAAAGCCATACGAATTTACTTTACTTTAATACTCATTGAACTGGTTTGTTTAGATTTCAGCCATCGATTTAAATGTTTTGCCTCAATGATTATTATCCTCAATATTTGAAAATATAGTACTGTAGAGGTACAACTACTATTTTATTTGTACGCTACTCTATATGTGGCTTAGCTCACGAAGAGAGACAATGATTCAACTAAGATCAGTTTTTCAGCATTAAAACTTATTTCTATCAAAGTGGAGGGGGGTTCTCCCCTGGGAAATGCTTAGAAAATTGGCACTATAAATTCACTTAACTTTTCAAGTGAATTCAACGACTTGCAGTCAAATTTTTATTAAAATAAGTAGTATTTCACTTACTAGTAGGCCTATTTCAATATTATCACTTATCAAAGTATTTATCATAGTATTTCAATATTCACTTACTTCTTACTAGTATTTCAAGGATGAAGATGGGTTTTATCAACTCGAAAACGATCGGCCTACAGAAGTAAGTGAAATACTACTTATTTTAATAAAAATTTGACTGCAAGTCGTTGAATTCACTTGAAAAGTTAATATTAACAACGCAGTTCGTCATGGAACAAGAAATCCAGGAATAAATTCACTCATTTTGACGCAGATTGGAATTTTAAATCTCACCCAAAGTGGATGAAATTAATTTTTTTGCTCATATTATATTGAATGTCTCACTAATAATCATGATAGTGTTATTTCAATAGATAACTTTTTAAATTTAGTTTGACAACTAGTCAATAAGATTGTTTTCAATGTTTTGACTTTCGCTTATGTCTGGTATTATTTACCGAAAACTCAAAAGCTTAATTATATCCTTTTTTTCTGGATAAGAATATAATTCTACAATTATTCAATTCAAGTTGAACATTTTTCAAACAAAATAATAATAATGATCATTTTCAATGTGAGGGCATTTTAGTATTTATTGAATGATCAATAATGAAACTAGTTTTATGTTTGTAATTGTTGACCAATTTCAAGCATTTATTGGTTTCAACATTATGAAAACTTCTTATCCACTGACAATAGAGGCGCGAAACTTGTAACAATGAACAAAGCTTTTGCTGCAATGTGACAATCATGCTTCCGTCGTCATAATAAAAAGCGAAAATTGAAATTTGAGTCCTCCCAGTCGATTTTCCGCTGTAAGCTGTACCCCCAATAACACATTTTAAACTCTCATTACAAACTCAGAAGCGATAATATATTACAATTCAGCAACGCAAAATATATATCTCGCATTATATTATTTATATTGTTATTTATTTTACATACGTGATTTTAGTGTTTACTCAAAAGCATATTGCGGACCGGATTAAACCAGCTCGCAGGCCGTAGTTTGCCCATCACTGGGTTAGGGGTACTGAATGATAGGAATTTTCTTGACATGTTCGAAATTTTAGTTCTTTAACAGGAAAACTTTGAAATTGTCAGTGGTTATCAAATTGAGAGAGAAAAATATGAGGAATGATATTTACTGAGCAGATTGCAGAAATAAGATTGCAAAAATTTGAATAATTATTCAAATTAATTTTCGCAAAAATAGAATACCGTAATTCAAGAATTAAATTTTTACAAAATTTTTAAAATTATGTTTTCATTAAATCTGGCATGGCTTTTTTCTATTGCTGGATACTGCTGCTTTCAACAAACTGGTATTCCAAAATGAATTCATGGAACTCTTTCACATGTCTTCAGCATCAAATAAAACTGTATCAACATAATCTTAATAAAATAAAGCAATATAATAAACAGTCAATTATTTTGTCCACTTCGAACCCATTAATAAGAAACACTCACTCTAAATTTGAATTTAGTGCTTTAACTGCGAATAAAGTTTCATTTTTTGTTCAGGTTCGCCAGTCTCTCACAGCTCAGGGAGTTAAAAATAATTTCCCATGGTTTAACAGGCACCAAAAAGACGGCATTGATTTTATTTTGTAATTTGTGACTGAAAGACCACCAACATTGGAGAATGTGCAACAAAAAATAACTTTCTGCTAGTTCTCTTAAGAAATGCCTTAATTATTGTCGACACTTGATTAGTTGTCAAAAAGTATTCTTTCAGAGGAAATACATTTACAAAATTCTTTCAATGGCTGGGGAAAGGTTCAGCCACGAGCCACCTCGTTTTACAGTGATGAAACAACTTCTGTTAATTTATTATTAATACCGTAGGTTCCAGCCTCTGGCTGCCGCTCAGAGAACACTGATAAAAGTTATTCCAAATAAACTAATATGATACCTAACAGAACAGCTTTTTTCGGACTTTCGCGTTTTTAATCTAGGCTACATAGAAAAACTATTAATTTTCATTAAAACTTACAAAACATCCATTTTTACCGAATTACAGCATAACTATCCGGCAAAACATAGGCTTTAATACTCCCAGGTCAACCTTCAGTACAGTGCGTAATAATCCATTTTATATAGCACACATACTGTATGGCTACCTTCCGCAAACAGTAATTGAAGCAGGGGAATGCAGTGTCGCTGTGTACAAGAGAAGGGTAGGCAAATGGCTGCTCGCCATTGGCAGACAAGCAGCAGAGAGTTGATTCAGTCGCCTTATACCTAATATCACCTCCTACTAGAAATATGTTTCTTTTTTTTTTAAATATTGGTCTGAGATACTGCCAAACACTTATAACCTATTAAATATAATCATAAAGATAAAAAATTTAGATTAGAAATATTTTTATAGTCAGTAGTCATAAGAAATACTGAGTAATATATTATTAAAATAATATTTCAAGTTTGTATCCTACTGTTCAACTGAAAATATATGAATTGTACAAGAGAAAACAACTGAAGGAAAAAAACAAAAGAAAAATCCAGATACAGAGCTCTTTCCCCGCACACAGATTGATAGTCTAAGCGGGGAAATATATTTCCTTGATTGTTTTATGTTTTGTTATAATTCTATTTATTGTGGAAATAAAATGAATTGAATGTTTCCCAAAATATCAGGAAATTGATTACAAAGTTTGAGATTTCGTCAGGCCAAATAATTTTTGGATCTAGTAACGGTAGGCTACTACCGTACTGATAAAATAAGAAAAATCAGATCCCTGATCCATCAATTGACCTCAACAAAATCAAAGAGGCTAGGAAGCAATAAGTAAAATCGTCTTTGCTAAAATGTAACTTACTGTGGAAACTAGTTGTGATGTTATGCAAGGGTTCGTATAAATTCAAAAATACAAACTGGTAACATTATCTTATTTTTTCTTGGATTTCTTGTTCCATAACGATCTGCGTTGTTAATATCAACTTTTTGTTGTAAATTTAACGACTTGCAGGTTACCTCGAACCTCGAAAACGTTTGGCCTAATGTGAGTACATTTATTATATAGTCACAATATAAAACTGACTGCAAGTCGTTAAATTTACAACAAAAATTTAATTATTCATATGTATTATCTTGCTGTGCAGAACTGACCTTTTTGAGTCGCGGCGGACGCGTTTCGAACTATGTTGTTCTTCTTCGGCGCTTGGTTGCAGACTGAGTAGTTTTCTAGTATGTAAGGTCTGGTGGTCGTAGGAAGGTAGTGGGAGGAGTGGATGTGGTGGAGGTGTTTTTAGGAGGGGTTTGTGATGATGTTGAAGAGGGTATGAGATTTGAAATTAAGTTGGCCATTGATTATGTGAAATGGAATGTTTGTAAATTTCGAATTGTTCAAGAGTATTGAGTTTTTGACTTTTGGGGGCAATGTGCAATGAACAATTCGAAATTTACAAACATTCCATTTCACATCCTCAATTCATACTCAATGACCAACTTAATTTCAAATCTCATACCCTCTTCAACATCATCACATACCCCTCCTAAAAACACCTCCACCACACCCACTTCCCCCACCACATCCACTACCTTCCTACAACCACCAGACCTTACATACTAGAAACCTACTCAGTCTGCAACCAAGCGCTGAAGAACAACATAGTTCGAAACGCGTCCGCCGCGACTCAAAAAGGTCAGTTCTGCACAGTAAGATAATAAATAAGAATAGTTCTACTGCAGTTCACGAAAAATGGATAACCACAACAATAAAAAGTTAATCTTATTTGATTACCTAGCTTGTTTATGTTAAGACGCAGAATCTGATAAAGAGGTTTCAGTTTGTCTATTTGAATAGAAGCCTACCAGCAGTGATGACAGCTCGACTCCAGGATACAGCAGCTGATAAGAGCAGATAATGTGGCTTGAATGCTTCGTGCAGCTCACGAACAAAGGAGGCAAAAGCCTATTTATCAGAGTCCCTAACATGTCTACTGTTCACAAAGCTAAAAGTATAATGGAATTAAAATTGTTCAACTGCTATTGATTTTTTCACCAAATATGCCACCATCTGAATTTTTTCATTTTCCAAGTAGAAAATATTTTTCCCATCCTATTTTAAAGATTTTTTTTCGGAGGATGAAGCTCACATAAGTCTGAGACCTGTGCGTGGGTAATTAATTGGATGATGGTGATTGATGAGTTAGACATACAGTTTTAGGTGGTTTCCGAACCACCGGGAAGTGATTTTACAGCAGAGAACAGAGACTTTTTTGCTGGCCAATCCAATCGGTCACCCTTACAAAGAGCGTCCAGGAGTTTCGTAGCTTATCTCTGATTGAACAGATACCTGCTACGGCACTCGACTGTCACTTCCCCTGAAGATAGCAATAGCTATACCGAACGAATGGCTTTTGCAATTAATATGAAGGTGATGCTTACTTGAGCTGTAGTAGGCAAAGAAACCTGCGTTTCCATGCATCAAGTGCTTTTTCTATTACATTTTTTCATGTTTTGATGTGGGCATTCTCGGATTAATTTTGTGTGTTCACGAAATGTGCTGAAAAATAACTGCGACAACTGGTCACTGCGACATAATAAATCCTGTCTTGTACTGATCCAAGTCAATGAGTTATTCAAATATAAACCAATAAATACAAGATCGTTAGATTATTCTGCCGGGCTCTGTATTATCAGCAAAATGACTAAATTAAAAAAAGAGCACGCTTCAAGGACAATATTCTATTGTCTTGAATGCATTTTCTTGGGGGAATCTCTGCTTTGAAGCATCTATTCTGCACACCGAGCTCCTTGACATCTCTTTAGAAACTAGCAGTAACACAGACTTTCAATGCAATCAGGATCAGTTCAATTTCCTGATTGATTGGTTTCCTCGGTTATTGAAAACCTGTACACCTACTTTCTGATGAGATATCGAAGTAGCAGCATCTTTAATCAATCAGTTATCTTAGACTAGAGTCATGTAATGTACTGAGTGATCTATTAACATTTTTCCTGTATCACTCTCTGAAATAAGAACTCACGAGAACTAATAACACCCATTAAAATTAATTACAAACTTGATATTTATTTACAATGTAAAACTTGCATAAAACGTTTTTACAGATCATCATTAATCTACAAACCAACTATTTGGAAAAATCTATACAAAAATTTGCTCAAATCCTTTGTTGAAAATTCAAGTATTAGAAATATCACCAACAAAATTTGGTTGCTTAATGAACTCCGGCCCTAGAGTTCTCTTGATTGGAATTAAAATTAAAAATTTGCTTAAATGCCTTCATAAAACCAATACATATTGTAACGACAAGCCAGAAATGACTTCCAGCATGGCAGCGCCCTACTTGCTCTGGGGTCATAAATAAACAAGTCAAGTGATCTATTAACATTTTTTCCTGTATCACTCTGTGAAATAAGAACTCACAAGAACTAATAACACACATTAATATTAATTACAAACTAGATATTTATTACTTTTAACGTAAAAAAACATACATAATTTTTTTTTACAGATCATCATTAATCTACAAACCAACTATTTGGAAAAATCTATACAAAAATTTGCTCAAATCCTTTGTTGAAAAATTCAAGTATGGAAATATCACCAACAAAATTTGGTTACTTAATGAACTCCGGCCCTAGAGTTCTCTTAATTGAAATTAAAATTTGGAAAAAGGCCTTCCTAAAAACAATACATATTGTAACGACGAGCCAGAAATGACTTCCAGCATCGCAGCGCCCTACTTGCTCTGGGGTCATAAATAAAAAAGTCAAGTTCATTGTCGCTTGTTTTTATACCTTCGTCTCAATGCTCTCTTTTACTCTTATTTGCTTATTTGTCAAATGGGCTTCTGGTATTTTCATACCCAGCTTATCCTAGATGGCAGCTTATCTGTTTTGATAGAAATATATAGAGCAAGGACAAACTCTAATAAAGAGTTGTGCTTGTCAGATTTTTGGTTCAGCAGGTCTCGTGATAAGTTTATGTGATAGTTCTTTCATCTTTTCGTGGCAGTATATACAGTGCTATTGTGTGTGACTCCAGTACAACAAATTGATATAAACAGTGCATTTGTGATTCAGTGTGTTAAGTGACAGTAATTGTGCTTAGTAAGTGTTTAGTTTATTAGACATTTCTTATTAAGCCATTGAACAGATTATTGGACACTTATTAAATTATTGACCAGCCTATTGAAAGTTAATAATTACTTCTGTACAGTGATTTATCTTGCTATAAAACTATTCGATATTAGTTGAACGAAACTGTGAATCAGTAACACAACAATGTATGCCAACTGAAATTTTTGATTTGTCATTGAAATCGGTTCACAGTTTCGTTTTTTTTCTTAACACTATGAATAGTTTCCTAACGAAACTCAAATGAATGAGTTGCATTATAACATTATATTACTTCATTCTGATCAACCTCAATGGAATGTACTACAAATATAATATAGACTATTATTATTGCTGATAATATTTACATTTTAAAAGTTCAAGCCCTGACTTATATTTTAACAGATGAAACATTTCTACTTTCAATACAAAAAAATCGTAGATTCCACAAAATGGCAAACCGAATAAAATCCTTTCAAGCACTGAATTACAAAAATAGAATTAGGCAACGGGGTTGACTGTACTTGTGGAATAATGTACTGATTATAACAGATTACAAGCTTGCAAATTACAAACTCACTATTGCATAATATACAACTAGACAGCTGTTTCATCTGACTTGTAAAATATACTGAAAAAAACAAAATTTAACTATATCAGTTCAGTTTTTTTAATAAACTACGCATAATTGAATAAATTCTGTTCTTTTCTCTTCTGATCACTGTTCTTTTTTACCAGTCTCCTTCTTTTCAAATGTGGTTTCTATCAGATTGGGTTAGTTGCCAAAACAGAGACCATGTTGGAAGGAAAAAAATGGTGGCCACATTGAATGTCCAACTAGCATAGATGTACGAGTCAACTGCACATAGAACCAGAGCTTGCTTGTTGGCCACAAACGCCTTTGTTAGCAGGTGAAGAAATTCCAACTCCGGAAATGTAACTGCCGTAAATCCCAGCACCACCCAAGACAGCATAAAAAAGGGATGTAGGATCATCCACAGTAGCTTTTTATACCACCTGCGGAATAACAAATTAAATGGTAAAGAAGTCTAAAGGAGAAGACTAGATAAAGTTGATGTTGATTACTAGATCAAGTAGAGTCTGTCAACTCATTATGGCCAGTGCGCAGGAACACATTTTGTTCTGTCTACCCAGCGTACACAGCGTTTCAAGCGGCTGTACTAAGAACAACTCACAGCATAGACTAGTAATCATTAGTACAGTGCTGACATGCACGAGGCAAAATTCATACAACAGCCAATAATGAGTTGACACTAGGCTATACTATTTTTGGATTCAAGATTAATTTACCATTACAAAGCCGGATACTAAAATATATTTTGACGAGTCAAATGAATTCATTTACCAGTTGGATGAATACAAAGCAGTAATAGACTAAATCACATTCAAATCAGTTGTAGTAGCACAAGCACAGTCAAATATCGGAGGTAAAGATATTGCCCAAAGGTAAAGAGGATAACACAGAGCATTACGAAATTAAATTGATAGAAGAAACATTGTATTTGAATGCATAAGATTTTAAATGTTATTTATGAAACTATTTCAACTATATGAGAATAAAAAGTAACAAAAACTGAAAATGGCCGATCATTGAAAATAGAAATATTAGCAATGTTTATTTAAGATTAAACTATTGTGGAATCTCTTTTATTCCAGACACTGTACTCCCAATACTAAATGATTTGGAGTTACATTGAGTGAGTTTGGAGAAAATTGGATTTGAACTTAGTTCACGGTCTGGATTTTGTGGGAGTGAGACGGAAGATAAAAGTGCTAAAGAGTGTCTCTTCCATTAACAAAAAAAAAAAACAACAAAAAATGGAACATTTTTACGCCTCCATGTTATAGATACCATTTTTGAATAATTTTTTCCTAGAATTTTCTCATCAATTTTAAATTGGTTTGAACTGTATCAATAGAATCTGAATTTTTCTTTCTGTTGTGGAACAAGCACATAATATAGAAAGACAAGGGCGAAACGGGAGAGGGAGGGAATGATTAATGGGAAGTTATCCGTTCAAAATTCTCAACCGACACTAAAAAAAAGCTTTATTTGAATCTTTTATGGGGGTGATTTCAGCCAATAGCTTCTGTAATTAACAGACCCCAATCTTGGTATCGATTGTATATAGAAAAAGGCGCCATTCGTTGCTCAAACATATTGCAATAATAGACTTCTGATGTTCTGGTATTTCTTTATTAGTGCAGTGTTTTAATCAATAACCTAGAACCATTAGCTGTTTAGTACTGTGATGTGATACAAATTATAAATAGGTCATTTGGGTTTATTTATCAAAACTTGACCAATTTTCACCTTTCCTAAAGCGAAATTTTCAAGCGGTCCTTCTAATAGAGAAATTCGTCATGGCAATTTTGTTGTCAATGACAAAATAGTAGTCTGTATTAATCATTTTGGAGCTTGTTTTTTTAATAAAGGATGACATTTTCCCTGTATAGAAATATACTTGATGGTGAACCTATTTATGTGCCTTGGGGAAATGCTCAGGTTAAATACAGTGAAGCGTATCTTATAATGTACAGTAATTTGCAGGGACATTAAAGAAGCTTTATGAATGATGTGATATTGATATTGGAGTATTTCCAACTTTGAATACCGGTAAATTGAAAACGATAGCACTAACTGTTCCAATCACTCTCAGCCTTTGCAAAAAATAATTACCGTTGTATGCTTTTCATTGATAAAGAGATGATAGGCCTACTACTCCCTGTGTTCCTGTCAGTTTAAAAAAGTTTATTTTGATAATCTATAAATGAGAATGCATTAGACATTCTAATATTGTATTCAATATTAATATCATATTTAATTAAATAGACTGGCGAACATTTTAAAATTGTACTTCCCAGTCTCTTGATTTCTGTAATGATAATCTAGTTTTTTATTTCCAATGAGAATAATTTTATGAGTATTTATTTTGAAATTACATGACTGGTTTCCCATTCATAGGGCAAACTTGGTTGACATGTTTTTCCTATATTGATTAATTGAGGTCTGTATGGAGTCTGTATTGTATCACCAACGTAGAAAGGATCAACGTATGGTTCGTGAGGCGAGACATGAGTTATGAAGATTAGGTGCTAGACATTGTGCAACGAACAATACTTGATGATACGGCAAACGCAGCATGTAAGCAGCATAAAATGTGTTCAACGTTCAAACAAGACCACAGCACACGAATGCTCACCCTACATATTGGTCGCTCATCTTTACACAATTAATAATAATTTGTTACATGTTACGGCTTATTTGAATATATTTATCTATAAATTATTATTCATGGGTATTAATAGTTTAATGTATTATATTGATTTAAAAGTAATATAAAAGAAATTTATTGATGAACAGCTGAGTGCCCAAGCAACATGTAAGCTATTTTAATGCGCATTCGTGAGTTTTGGCTTTGTTTGCGCTGATGATTTTATTTTTGTAGAAACAGTCGAATACAGAGTTTTCAAAAAAATGAAACGGTCCGTTACATATGAGTATCTTTCTTGTTTGTGTATCTTGTCTTTCGAGAGCTTCCTTTTCATTGCCACGGACAGGCTAGAGCTCATGTCTCACCTCACAAGCTATACAAGATATATTTTTTGCAACAAATTCATCTGATTTAATAGTAAGTTCCACGATCTTTCAAGTACTAAATACTAATGAGCAAAAAGAGCTTGAAGAAAACGTTAGTACTATGTATCAACAATCATTCTTACCTGTTATTTGATGACTGCAACCATAGGGCAGGAGGAACATAAATGACAGCAGTCAGAAATGCTAAAGAGAAGTTATTCATTCCCACTGCCAACAAAACTGTAGCTAGCTCCAATAGAGCAATTATGTTCAAAAGCACCCACTGGTCATCGGCATGTTTATGCCTGAAAAACATGAATGACAAGTTCAATTTAAAAAATTGGAAAACTCTCAACAATAGTGATATTTTGTTTAAATAGACTGAATACGATATTAAAATAAAGTTAGTTAAGTGAGCCGTTTCATTTATTTGAAGTTGGTTATGTTTATTTTATGAACATATTTAGAGTATAGGTAATGACATTTTTGAAATGTATTTCGGCCTAAAGAGATAATAATTATAATAAAATTAGAAGATAATTTATTCTTTAAAATTTTGCATTAGACGTCGTTTCGGGCTTAAAGCCTGTTGTTCCTTCATGTTCTATCTTGTATTCAGTCAAGATGAATAAAAAATAAGCTCATTATTTTGTTTCAGCATGAATGACATCTTTGGAATCAAATTGATTAATGCAGATTACAGATAAAAAAGCTATTGTATCGTACTTTACTTTTTTGAAAATTGGCTTGCTGAAAACCTTTACCAAAATTAAATATAAGAATAAGTTAACTCGTTCTGAGATTTTCAGTAAGTGGATTTGCAGCTGTGATTTTTGCAACATAGTTCTGCAACTTATTCCATGTCAAGTGAGATTGGTGGGGTCTGACTCTCACAGCAACTAAAGATGTCCCACCGAACGCCAATCACAGCAAGGCAAAATTCTCATAATCTATTAAAATCATTAAATTTATGAATGCAACTAGATTAATCTGAATGAATAGCGATATATAAAATGTACAATATGAAATACAAACGAAAAAATCTCAAAACTAAAATTAAATGAAAAAGTGCGATCCGAATCACCAAATCAGTAATATCGTTCTGGAAATCAATCAAAAGTAGAATTGAGCTTGATTGGCTTTCAAGTATGGAAATTCCCATGTAAAAGTCTTGAGTTTTCTAGATTCAACTGAATGGTACCAAAGCTAAAAATGATGCACTTTCATGGATAATTAGAGAACACTCACAGCCTAATGATGAAGGGTGACGCAATAGTTAGTAAGCTTCCAATGAAATAGGAGCCATAGAGCAAGTCCTCCGTTTGATACGCGTCTGAAATTCGCGTGAAGTACTGGGTGCCACTAAATAACAACACGCCTTGCAGGTGATTGATGAATACTGCTGTTCCCACTAACATCACATTCAAATTTAAGTTTTTTTTTCTGCTGCTGAGTACCTAAACAAAAAGTCGATCTATTTGCTTGAATCTAAATATACATTAATAATCAATCATTTAATAAATTTAAATGGAATTAACTGATAAAAAATGGAGTTATTTGAAATGAAATATTGTAATAAAACAAATTCGAAAAGATTCTGGAAATAAACATCCACATTTTGTGTTAATAATTCATTCCATTAAGAAAGTATATTATCAATATTTATGACCCAATATATTTTCCCCACTTGTCGAAGGTGTAATTAAATGAATTGTTTTCTGCAGCTCATGAAAATAATTACCAAATTCTAACAAACCTTTCCTAACAATGCTTTTTAATTGTGTGGCACATAATAATATATATCCTATATTTTCCTACAACTGCTCGAAAATAATTGGTTTACATGCTGTAAACCAGTGGTTCCCAAACTTTTTTGCCTCATGGACCCCTTGCCATGATTTTTGGTTTTAGGTGGACCCCCTGCATAAATGTCATTAATTATTTTTAAACTATAAGTTGAAATGTGTATTTAAAGCTGATGAAGTAGGTCTACTACTGCTCACAGTAACCAATTCAAATTGTGGTGAAGAAAACATTAAAAAGCACATAAACTTAGTAAATTTTTGTAATATAGTCTAATTTGAATTTAAACAATCAAATAGGATGGCATATTGTTTTTGGTTATAATGAAATAGTATTAATGGAACCTAAGAAGTATAATGGCTGTATTTTTAGCGGTATTTTATTATCAGCATTGTGTCCTTTGTAGTAATTGCAACATTCGCATCTATTAAAATCAGCAAGGCTGCTCAATGTGGGCAAACACGACACTCATTGTTAATGAAATGTGATAGAGAGAGAATTGAAGAGAGGAGGTGTAAAATAATAACAGTGAATATAATTAATTTTTTTTAGAATATTGCATCAAATTTGTGACAAAAGAGCGATACAGATACAGTAATCAGTAGCGTAGCGAAAATATTTTAATGGGGGGCTTATTTGAGATTTGAGGGCCCCCGGGGGTCTTAGGGTGAGGGGGGCCCGGGGATCCTCCCCCGGAAAAATTTTAATAAGCAGTTCCACTAACATCGTATCCCAAGAGATTCTACTCATGTCTAGAAAAGCATTAATCCATTTATTTTAGTCCACATTATGGGAAAATTTTTGAATTTTCGTTGCTGAGAGCTTGATTTGAGACTCAAAATCAGTAATTTTATACGAGTATTTATTAAAATGGAGTTTATAAATTGGGTAAAGTGAAAGCTTAAATTCGATAAATCACTGCTTTTATGAATCGTTTGCCTAAGAACTTGAACCCACTTTCGTTTATTGTTACCATAGTTAATTGATTAGTTGTGAACAAATTTCAATGCATAAAAACTGAAAAAATACCACTTTTATAAAGCCAATTTAACAAGTTATAGTGGTTTCAAATTATTATTAC
Organism: Conomelus anceps; assembly: GCA_948455865.1. Lineage (NCBI taxonomy): Eukaryota > Metazoa > Arthropoda > Insecta > Hemiptera > Delphacidae > Conomelus > Conomelus anceps. Next base: position 57,841,251 of record OX418217.1, on the reverse strand, counting down.
AATCAGGGCCACCCAGAGACATCTTAGTGGCCCGGGACAGAGTTGAGGCTGGAGGCTCCCTTACACCTTCACCCTAAACACCAATTTTCAATTAATGACTCGATTTCCCAACTAGCATTGCTTAAGTCTTTAAGCTATGCCTAGTTGCCTTCTGTAAAAAAATCTGTGTAACTAATTTGAATTTTTTCTTCAATTTAAAGATAAAATTAGAATGTGAGCCAACTGATAACCATTCGTCGAAAAAGCTGTGGAAGCTAGGGAAAAGGGTACTGAGTGGCACCAGAGAGAGCAATAAACTTCTCTTCTATTTTTGTGTAATCTTTTGAACTACCGGTACTCACTAATATTGGAATACCGTTATTTAAAATGTGTAAAATTATAAAAATTATTATGACTTTGAATGGAACTTGGTTCAACTTGCAAAGAGCGAATGAATTAATACCACATCCAATTCCAAACTTTAACTTATAGTCATTTTGTAATTACATAAATAGATGGTGACAGAGCCTCAAAACATTGGGTATTCTGAAAAAAATTGTTCTCAAGTTCTTGAAAGTGCAACTTTTAGCTTTTTTATGGCTATCAACCCTCATAATTATTATTTGTTGATTGATTCATGGCGTGACAAATTTCACTATCACAATAAAAGTCTTTGGGGTATCAGATCTGAACAGGAACAGAAATCAGCATTTGAAGCCCGTCTGCAAAAATATTAAGAGACCTTTTCTCCTTTCAAGCCTACTGTGACAACTTCATTCAAGTGGTCTGGGGAAATTCAAACCCATGTTTGGGAGCTCCAAAAGTACTGGGACCCACCAGCATTGTGGGGTCTTTGAAGGCCCAAAGCCGAGGCAATTAGGGGACACTTATGTAGAAACGTTGAAATTTGAAAATATTCTAGATGCAGCCTATTTGAATCTCTACTTCGCATGACTATACTGGCAATAAAAACGGGCCCGTAGTGCCCGCGGCCTCTAGGATGTTAGGCTTCTAAGGGGCCTCTAGAGGTCCAAACTGGAAAAAAGAGGCCCTGAAGGCCCCTAGCTGTACAATTTTGGGCCCCTTATTTTAATTTTGTTCTATCACTTGCTTACATTTGTAAAATGATGTGGCCCATTGACGTTAAGGCCCAAGGAAACTTGCCTTGTTCGCCTCATCCCCTCTATAGCTTTAATTAGAGTATTATTTTAAGTTAATTGAAGTATTAAAATTATAGTTTTCTCTAGCTGTAACATTATTTAAGCTACCGTACTCTTCACATACGAAAACATTTTTCACCTCTAGTAACCGATAATATCGTATTTTTATTGATGCCTCCCTACTCATTTTTGGGGCCTCTTTCACAGTCCAAAGGGGGGGTTCTAACCTGGTACCCCCCCCCCTCCCCATGGCTACGCAAATGACAGTAATGGAGTGTTCTAACAAGAATATTAAAAATTGATTCCAAAAAAGTTAATCATAAGATAAGAACAAATTTACTAGAATTGAATAGACTGCTAAGATTCATAGAAGTTCTTGTAAACGTGGAAAATAAAAACTAAACACCAATACTATAGCTAGAACTCATTTTTGAAATAAATGTAATTTATTGTGCACAGATTTGTTTTCCATCAGAATAATTTTGAACAATTATTAATTGAATAACAAGAGCTTGCTAGAATGTTAAAGAAAGACGGTATGGTTTGTTAATTTTAAGACATTAGGTTCCTTTTCCTCAAAATAATAAACCTGAAATAACTTGAATAGTTTGGTACCTACCTAAGTTGTTGAGTGACCTACCAATAAACGCTCCTTTTTGAAATATGAATACAAGGCTCCTTTTGTTTATAACTTTAAAATATATGAGGCGACTTTTGCTTATAACAACATTGCTGAAAATAGCTTGAAATTTAAAGTACCTGACTTGTTTAGTGACCTACCAGTAAATGCTAATAGTTTTAAAATATAATAGAAAATAATTGAAGGATATGGGGCTTGACTTTTCTCATGATAATACAACTAAAAACGGAAATTTATATCTGGTAAACCTGAGCTGTTTAGTCACCTACCAGTGAAGGCTTATAATTTTCAAATATAAGAAAACTAAGTATGGATGATTCTCTGATTTAAAAATGTTTTCAAATAGATATAATGCTTGCTTGCATATACGTATAACAGTAACAGTATTATACAAGTACATAAGTAGCCTACTGGTACGCTGTGATGTTTTCCATTACGAAAAACATGACGAACAATCTAACATAAAAAATGACACTGTATTCCTATTCAAATTATGATCTTTACTCACGTATACTTAAGATATTAGAGGGTTGCATTTCACTTCTAGGCTGATGAAGATTCTGTTTAGAAGTGAAATGCATACCTCCAGTACCTCCAGTATAAGTGAGTAAAAATCCTAATTTACTTAGAAATATACAGTGTCCGTTTTGATATTAGTTTGTACATAGCATATACCACGCCCCGATCCAAAGACATTCACTATGGTGGACCCCCATTAACATATCATGGACCCCCAATTTTATTTTTCACTGACATGGACCCCCTGGCAGGTCCCCGTGGACCCCAGGGGGTCCACATGGACCACTTTGGGAACCACTGCTGTAAACGAATCATAAAACAGCTGTTTACTGAGGAGCGAGCAGCATTACATAGCTGATTACTTTATGCTCGCCAGTGTTGCCAATCTTTCATTCTATGAGCATCATACCTAACGCCCAAAACTATTATATTTGTCAAATATTTTATCCATGTTTTAATAAAAAATAACAATCTTTCAATTATTTAAAATAATGTTTTGGAATGAGATTTCTTTGAAATTATTGTAAAAAAAGGGCAGATCGTACATAGCCACAGATTATTGCCAGATAATTTTTTATAACCTCAACGATAGCGAATTGAACAGAAATGATAATTTTATGCGATTATTGAATGGAAATCCAATACTGCAGTTCTAGGAGAAATGTTACATGCAATTTGAGTGTAAAGTTTTTTACAACTCTTGCAAAATTACCTCACTCCACTATGCATTGTGCAGCAAATATGCATTGTGCAGTTATAGCTCAAGTGATAAAGTCGCTCTTTATGCTCTTAATACAAAAATAGATATTTTATTGCTGTAGAATAATAATCAAAGAATATATTGAGGAAGCTTACCTGATCGTTTTCAGTTGAGCTAGGCGACTCCAATTCAGCAATAGAGATATTATTTTGAACTTTGATCCAAAGCGTGAAAGCTTTTATGATGAGAGCTCCAGCCAACATAACAAGACAGGGCATATATAAACCTGAATATAAATAAGATATTGCTGACTTTAGTTCACATTTTTTCATATGAGTTAAGATATTTTTATTCAAATGATACCATTTTATATTGTGTAAGATACCCAATAAGACGGACTAGATGAAGGAAAAAACGGATTTCAAATGTTTCAACAGAGAAATGGAAATACTGTAAAGGAGAGAATCACAGAACGGTGATTTGAGAGAGTACGAAAAAAGAAACTCAAAGAGGCGAGAGGTGATTCTAAAGTTATAGCCTAATACTCGCTACAAGCAAAGCTATACAATGTATTTCTGCATCTTTGAATGCTATCAGTTCAGTTATAAATGACAAGAAAATTATCAACTATTAATATTAAGTGCTAATAAATTACGAACTCTCATTTTAATTCTATCAATTGCACTGAAGACTTTCGGTTTACAAATATTGACAACAGTAACAGATAGACATGCGAAAATTCGATGAATGCTGATATCCAAGAAATCATGCCACTGCTGGGAGCCGAACCTGGGCCTTTCTCTTTCGCGGAGAATGTTCTTACTTACCAACTAAGCTACAGTGAATCCTCTGAAACAGCACTCATTCGATATACGAACTGGTTGATTAATATTGTAATACTAAATTTTAATACCATTGAATTATTTCCACCATTAGCCTAACGGCTCTAATATAAAATTAGTGCTGTGATTCAGAGGATCCACTGTAGCTTAGTTAGCAAGTAAGAGCATTTTCCACGAAAGAGGAGAGCCCGGGTTCAAACCCTGGCAGTGGCGTGATTTCTTGGACAATAGCATTCATTGAATTTTCGCAAGTATTTATCTGTTACTGTTGTCAATATTCGTAAACCAAAAGTCTTCAATGCAATTGATAGAATTAAAATGAGAGTTCGAAATTTATCACCACCTACATTGATTTCCAATTGTTAATAATTGCAATATCCTTGGATTATTCCGACCATTAATTTATATTGCCATGAAAACGTGTTTTCAATTAGTATAAAATTAATATATTTAATAGAACAAAAATGTTAACTGATTTAGCAAATTGGATCATTTTTTGAAATACTGTCCGATTAACTTGCTTCATAATACTTGTGACAGCTACTTTCCAATACGAATTACTCAATAATTTGTAAAAAAATGAGTCAATACACCACAAATGAGTACTTACCAATTGATATGTAACGGTCTGTGTCAGGTAAAAGATAGAAGAAAAAAGACTGATGAAATCGTTCAAGAAGGTTATTAAGACTTCTGAACAGTCCTTCTAAAACTCTGTAATCATAAACAGTATTTGACGAATGAACTTTGCTCTATTCATGAATACTATCTAGATAAAAAATATAAGATGAGAATTTAAAAATCAATTTCAAATGAAGTAACAATTTTGTATTACTTAAATACAAAAGGGCACGTCTCATGTGGAGTTCAGTAAATTGAAGTAAAGCAACGTTATTAAAAGAAAAAAACTAAGTTTTAATACAGTCGAATACAACATTTTTTGAGGACATAGATGTAGTCAATATGTGTAGAAGAGTAGAAATATTTAAAAGTATAAAGATGCATAAAAATGTTAAAATTAGTACTTGTAGAGAACATGAAGTCTACTTTGAATGTATAAAAGAGAAATAGTTTTCTTTAAAAACCATAGTACAGAACCTGTATAATCTATTTACTTGTATCTAACTAAATGATTAAGCCTCAATTACACGTACCGAGACAGTAGCCGAGCGAGTGGTCAATTTTTCAAATGTCCGGTCTCATACACATGCTTAAGGCGATCAGCTGTTTATCGCTTATAAAATGGCTTTTCAGAACCGGCTTTCAAAAGATTGTCCATTTGTTCGACATGTAATTGAGGCTTCCAAGAAATGTTATCTTTTAAAATCTAATAAAAATATTATAGTTTGATTAACGAATTAATTAATTGTAACTGGTTACTAACCTCCCAACTTGGAAAAATGTTGCCGGACTACCTCTTCCAACTTTTTCAAAGCCTTCCAAAGTGACAGCTTCAATACCAAATCTATAAAAAATCAATTGAAATTTGAATTAAGAATTGCATGATAACTTTATAAACACAACTCTAGTTCATTTCAGGGAATGCTAACATTATGCAATACTGCAATGAGTTGGTGATGACTCTGGGATGTGCAGACCACATGAAAAATATCTACAAGGTCGGAAGGAGATATCTTCCTCTGAAGGACACTTGTTCAATACTGCCCGTAGCAGAGAGAAGTGGCGTCCTATAGTTTGTTCAGTTAACAACAAACATCAAGACTGAAAACATTCTCAAATTTTGACAGTACGAAGGACAAGATAAATTTCGCAGCTATTTTTATTTCGGAGGATGAATCCCACATAGGTCTGAGACCTGTGCGTGGGTAATGAATTGGATGATGGTGATTGATGAGTTGGACCTACAGGTGGGTTCCGAACCACCGGGAAGAGATTTTACAGCGGAGAAGAGTTTTTTTTGCTGGCCAATACAATCGGTCACCCTTACAAAGAGCGCCCAGGAGTTTCGTATCTTATGTCCTTCTTAGTAGAGCACTAGAAATACTTCCAATACATTCCATAGCCTACATCTTTTATTTTCTCAATTCAACACTGAAAATCTTAATGAAAAGATATCAATTACTACTTCAGAAGCTATCTCTTATAATATAAGCTGATTGGTTTTCTGCTTCACACTTGATAAAAGGAGAATAAAGTTCCCACAGTACAGTGACAACATGCAAAGAACCACCTAATCTGAACTTAAAATGAATTGAGCATGCGGCAAAAAAAAAAAAAATGGAAAATATTTGACATAGAACAATTATTGATTTTATTTTATAATAATTCAATTATTTGAAGGATACACAAAATGTTTTGGTCAAATAAGGTCATTAAACTGGAAACCAGTATTGCACGATCTAGCGTCAATTTGAGCAACTACATTTAATTTATAACTGTTTTCTGGGATCCCGAGAGTATAACACACCCAAGCGTGCTTCATTGCATGCTATCATTGTTCTTTAAACAATAATATTTTTTCAGTTATTGAACTTTGTGATTTGAAATAGAAATGATTTTTTCTATTAATAGTAATCTAAGTTGATCAAAACCATAGCAAAATTTAATATGAATTAAAATTAAAATGCACTTAAATTGATAAAACTGAAGAAACTAACAAATTTAATTTAAAATTCAGCTCATTTTACAATAGACGAAAACAGAAATTTTTAGGAAATGAATTGAACAATAAAAATTGAAAAATTTATTCAAATTAATTCAATTTAAATAGAGTTTTTTATCGTTAATAAATAGTCTATTTGAAATGGAAATTATTTTTTCTACTGATTAATACCATAACATCACTTAATAAAATTAAGTTAATTGAATTAAATTATACTGTACTTAAATTAATAAAATTGAAGAAACTAACAAATTTAATTTAAAATTTAGCTCATTTTACAATAGTTTGGACTTGAAAACAGAGATTTCAAAGAAATGATTTATTATTCATCTATTACACTGAAATTCTGATGATCTGTTCTAATAATCGATCTACTAAATATACCCTACTAAAAACTCCAGGTTTCTATTCATTTATTTTTTCAATAAATAATAATAATAATTTTAAAAAAGAATGGAGGAATAAATTAATTTATTGTATGGAGGTGAAAAATAATAATAATATTAGAAGTGGGAAGAGAGAAAAAATCATGAAATTTCAATAAATTTGTCTAACTCAGTTATAATTATTAACAATATGCAATCCAGAGAAAATGTTCGATGATGATATAATAATTACACCTATAATTGCGTTTGTAGGGGCATTTTAAATGAAAAGAAAGATTATTATCAGCATCCATTACTTCCACAATCAATTTCAGAACAGAGCCTGGCGTTTTCTAGTACCGTTATAATATAAAGCTTAGAGTGATGACTGTTTTGAGGTTTTCCAAATCTGAAAACCCCATACTTATAAGGAACACGATTGAAATTGAATATTTCAAAATTGAATCTCAATATTTATATTTATAACTTTAATAATTTCATTACAACTTATTCAAATATTACAAGAATTGTAACAAAAGCTCGTTGTTACCTATGGAAAAGTCCATGATTGCCATTTGGCATTCCGGTTGCCTGGGTAAATACCATGGACATCAAAGTATGAATACCTCGGGACCAAGTTGCCCACCAATTATTCTTGTAAACTTTCTCCTGAAAAATTTAAAATAACACAATTCGAAATCCTCATCATTATAAATGTCATTCTGTGGCAATATGCGTTGAATTTTTTGGCTTAAAAATTTTCATAAAAATTCAATATTATCAACACTTTTCAAGTGTTTTTAGTGTTTCGTTTTGAGTGAACTCTCAAGTTTCATAGTATTCATGTAAAAAGAACCAATCTTTTCGAGTGAAATATCTAAGTGATAGTGAACTTTTCTTGTGAGTTAGTCTAAAAAGTTTTGGGTAATGTAAAAAGATAATGAATAAGACTGATGTTGTCCAAACCACAACTTCAATTATTAACAATCGAGAGACTATAGTTTCGACTCGTGTAATTTTTAAACTCAATAAAAAATTTAAGTGGTGCAGACAACATCAGTCTTATTCATTATGGATATCACCACAATATCACCATCGCCAACACCAAGAAGATGTAAAAAGATTTGTAGGAGTGGACACTAATTACTTAATAGAAATAAATAGAAACTAATCAAAAGGCACTAATCTATCAAATACAGAGATGCGAATAAGAAAATATGTCCACAAAAATCACTTGAAACTGCATATATATAAAAATTACAGCGGTTGGATATTCTTATGACTTAAAACTTTATCAAGTTTTACTGGAACGCTCTACGCATAGGTTGGTCAAAGTCTCAACTCTCCCCAATAAACAAGCATGAAGATTTGAACTATCAACCTATATAAAGTATTCAATTATAAACTCCCAACGACTTTTATATCCTTAATAGTTTCACGAGAGGACTATCAGTTTTAGCTCGTATGTATAATAATTTTATAAGTACCTTATTGTTGAAAGTATGACGTACACCTTCCTTGGAACACATTCTGTGTACGAGATTCACCAAATCCAGATTGGGAAGCTGACCATTCAAGCCTGCTACTTTGATATCTATGTAACCAATCTGCAAAAAACAAATATTATTTTACAAAAATTTATTAATAATTTAAATTGATATTGAATAGCAAACAATGAAAACTGAAGTAATTTTGCTACTCAATCTTAAAAAAGTAACTTCCAATACGCCGATTGAGTCATATAATTGGAAGCATGCATTTCAAATGATTAATTCCATTTATTGTTGAAATTACAATAAGCTGCATTCTAAAAACTAATTTCCTCCCTAATAATAACATTTTCATTATTTAATACGCTTCTTACAGTTTCGAATCCTTTACACACATTCTTGTTCATTTTTTATTCTATTAAACAAAAAATTGCTTCTATTTCGATTCAAGAAGCTCTTTATGTTTCATTTTTCCAATTCAATTAATTTTTACCCTCATTATGTGTAACGAATCATGAGTTTTCAAAAATATTGATTATGTACAGATCAATTCACCAAGACATTGACATATATTTTCAAGAAAAATATTTCAATATGATAGAGATTTATAATAGCATTATTTATAAAGGTACTTTTTCTTCTTCAACTTCCTCGCCAGTGTGCCGAGTGTGTCCAAGTCGTCTCTGGCAATGTTATGAACTATAAACGTAAAACAAACGTTTACGTTTGGCTGGGGCTCCACTGGCCGTAGTTTATCGCGCTGCAATTTTCGGGCGCTACACGCGACAGTTGGATGGCTTCATAGCAACAGAAAACGAACTGCAATCTGTAGCGTCTCGCCCGCCGTGGCTTCACTAGCAGTTCATTGTAGCGGTATACGTGACGGGACCGATCATGCCGCAAGTTGATATTCGTAGTGTTGTACTCAGTGTACTTTTAGTTTATATACGACGCCGGTTACACAAGAGAAAATGGTGGATTCGCTCAATAATAAGTAACATGAAGTCTGAAAGCTTGATTCATACGTTGCATCGCAAAGTATTCAGATACGTTTTTTGAATTTTATTGCATGTCTCAAAACTTCTTTGATTACTTGTTAAAACTCTAAAATTTCTGTTTTTATCATTCTCATCAATTTTATTGTATAGAATGGGGTATTTCTCTACTTCTAATATAATAACCTCGCAATCAAGTTCAAACTCCATTGTTCTCAATAGAATTCACTTTACTTGAAACAATTTATAATAAAACTTTAAACAGAATAGTGTCGATGTGGCTTGCGCCTTGGATGCTGGTCGGCTATAGACTGACGCGTTACTACAGTCTACAGCTATAGTAGAGCCATCTAATGGCAGCAAAGTGTGGCGTGAAAATGGGACAGGTTCCATTTCCGCGCGACGCTTTATTCTGCAGCGCGCCGTAAAATGTTTCACGCTGCAGACTGTTGCTAGTGGAGCCACCTCCATTTATTCGCTACCTTCTCATTTATCTGATTTATCCACTACAATTTGTAGCGCGATAACCTACGGCCAGTGGAGCCCCAGCCTCAGTGTGAGTGAAAAAGTATTGACTAATATCAGCTGTGGACCGATCGATTAATTTCTACCAGTTCATACTGAGTTCAGTATCACATTCGCTGTCACAGTTACCGGTTCACTTATATACTGTGCGTTAATTGTGAATCGGCTACAGTGAATCGGTCTTGTTGTTCGAAGATACACTCTCGCACGTGTATCGTTGTTTACATCGTCTCCCTTTTCCGTGAACAGAGTATAGACGTGATATGCCTCTGCCCCTTGACTGTCTCCATCTTCAGCACTTTCAAGTCACTTGCTCGCGGAAATGTCTGTTGACATAGCCTTACCAGTGCAGTTTCCCATCAATTACCTTCATCAGGAATAGGTTTTTTCTTGTTGATGAAGCCCACATGAGACTGAGACTTATGCGTGGGTAATTAGATGAATGATGAAACAATGATGGAAGCATTATAAATGAAATAACGGATTATAATGTCGTAATTTAAACAGATTTTTTATCACGAGTTTGAAAGTTTTTCATTAGTATAAAACTGAATTGGTCCAAAGGTGAGATGAGGCAAATCTTTGAAGAACTGAAAATTTATAGCTATAGCAATATAGTATTTCTAAATACAGCACACTCAGAATGAATAAGGAATTAGTCAATCCCACCTTGCTTGCATGAATTTCCAAATTAATTGCTGCTTGAATAGCACCTCCACGTCCTCCAAGATCACCATGGTCAAGAACACCTGAAACAATAAATAGATAAATTCAGAAGAATAAGCAAAGAAATTGAACTTATTTATGTTTGAAAATAAGATTTACCACTAGCACTCAAGTTCATTACCCAAGTTTTTTTCTTTTTGAGGATGAAGCCCACATAGGTCTGAGACCTGTGCGTGGGTAATGAGTTGGATGATGGTGATTGATGAGTTGGACCTACAGTTTTAGGTGGGTTCCGAACCACCGGGAAGTGATTTTACAGCAGAGAACAGTGTCTTTTTTGCTGGCCAATCTAATCGGTCACCGTTACGAACAGGACCTACGAGAACGCAGCTTATCTCTCTGATTGAACAGATACCTGCTATGGCTCGCGGCTATCACTTCCCTCAGTTCCATCCAAACTAAGTCACTTATTGCTATTGAGCAAAATTTCATAGAGTAATCGGAGTTCCTAAGTCATGAATTACATAAATGAAAGGTATTCGATAAACCAAGCCAAATTTAAATATAAAGAGAAAATTCATTATAATTTGTCTAGGTGATAATTAAATACAGTACTTTATTGAAAGATAGGAAAACATTTAAAATGTTTATTTTGACATTATTTAACCTTTGAAATTACCTGATAGTCCACAAGAAGCTCCGTGGTAAGCTTCAAGCCAAGCTTGGGCTCCAAGCTGTTCATGCTCGGTAACAAGGAAAATAATATCCTTGGCCCAATATTTTTGTCCTGTAAGAAAACAAATGACTTGGTATCGATACACTTTTATACGATGCTTTACAGCATTGAATGAATTAAGAAGAATATCGTGGAATGCATGTATTTAACACGTACTTACCACCTCGTATTTACTACATGCATCACAAAGCTAACTTAGAACTAAGAATAAATAGCGATACTGGGAAAATCTATAACAATGCTATAGAATATCAATGAGTAGAAGATTCTCTAGTAATTTGAAAAAAAAAAAAATGTCTTGGAATTCATTAAAATGTATGAATTCATTAAACGTATGTCTTACACAAGCGGCCAGTTAAGACAGCATAATCTCTATTAGAATATAGGTAACTTGGGCTTAGCCATGGAGGCGCAATCAGTTGGAGCGCTTGTCTCCAAACTAAAGACTCTGCTGGCTACTGCACCTGTGAACAGTAGCTGACAGTAGTGAACAAAGCAGTGCTGTGCAGGGATAGCTGTTCAAACCGAACCAAAGGTTTTCAATGAACGACCGGTCGCCGATTGCAATGCTGGGCTAGGCGGCGTCAAATGAATTGTTTTTATAAAAACCAATGATTTGGTTTGAATACTTTACTCAGCACAGCGTTTTGTGACTGGGTGCCTAACTACTGTAGGCTGTAGCCCTTTCACTAATGTATAAACGCTTTGAAAAATAAGGATGCAATTAAATTGAACAATTTGAACAAAATAACGGGAAAAAACTTCTAAGAATTTTAATGATCTCTATTCACTGATAGAACAGCGAGTTTTACCCGCGACCAATATTTAAATTTTGTAATTTTGTAGTCTATTGCAATAAATAAAAAAAAAATTCATCAATTATTTTCTGAGATATGACCACTTAAAGTTAATTTTTGGGGGCAACCAGTATCATGAACGGTTGTGAATAGAAAAGTGTAATTTTCAGGATCAATGTAACAAAGTATTGTTTTTGTAATGAGGTATTTCATTTTTCAAAATTTTCATTTTTTTAAACCTTAATTACAGAAAAACTAGATTTCCGATTGAAGTACAAAATATGACAGCAACACCAGCACTCGCTCTGTCTGCCGGATGCATTTTGTTTACAGTTCTTGTATAACTAGGTTATCCCGGGTCACACGAATGTGCGACTTTATTCAACTTTGTAAAATAAATTCAGCTGATAAATATACAATTTTCTTAACACACCTGTGCTAAAGAAATTTTTTAATTCTTCTTTTTCTCTTTCTTTTTCTTCTTCTTCCTCTTCTTTTTCTTCTTCTTTTCTTCGTCTTCTTTTTCTCCTTCCTCTCCTTCTTTTTCTTCTTCTTCCTCTTCTTCTTCTTCTTTTTCTCCTTCCTCTTCTTCTTCTTCTTTTTCTTCTTCTTCTACGACTTCTCCTTCTTCTTTTTCTACTCTTTCTTCTTCTCCTTCGTCTTCTTCTCCTTCGTCTTCTTCCCCTTCCCCTTCTTCTTCTTTTCTCTCTCTTCCTCTTTATCCTATCCTCCCACCCTCTCTCTCTGAATGTACAATGAAAAATAAACTTTTTGTTTCAAAACAGCTGATCATCAAATCATAAGTTGAAATGTGAAAATTTTCAGCTCACCGATCCCTATGTTAAAGCAATGGCAAAAATTGAAACTGATCGTTCATTCCTCATGTCCACAATGACTCTTTCAAAATGTAAGACCTTATCAAACATCTACTCGATGAGATCTTTCAAATGAGACGTGAACGAACAAAATCGGTCGAGAAACCACGGAGGAGTTGTCATCACAAAAAACATGTTCGCCTATTTTATATAAAGATTATTATGCGATCAAAAATAATTGCTTTGAATGACATGTCTGCAGTAGCACTCTCACATTCCTTTCCGCTCTCTCACTCTCATTCTTTTTCTCTCAAATAAACATATGCCAAATTGTGTTGGAAGGAAAGAAACGAATTTTTCTTTATTTCTAAGATTTTTGCGATTGTTCCATATATTGTACCTTACTCTTGAGTATTATGGTTTATTGGATAATTTACATAGTGAATGGGATTATATTGTAGGACTTCTTTGATAGATAATACATAAAGAGGCTTACAATGAAAACTGTAGTAGAACTGTAATTGAAAAAGTTGCTCTACAAACAGAAATTTACTACAAATTATGAGATGAAATACTTTAGAAAATACATATAAATATTACAATTGAGTATATTATGAAACTCAATAATATAATTGTGTTATATTATTTAACACAAAAATTAGGCAATGAATAATTATTCAATAATAAAAATAAAAATTCAATAATTAGGATGAAGCCCACATAGTGACATAGGTCTGAGACCTGTGAGTGGGTAATGAATTGGATGATGGTGATTGATGAGTTGGACCTACAGTTTTAGGTGGGTTCCGAACCAACGGGAAGTGATTTTCACTGCAGAGAACCAAGTCTTTTTTGCTGGCCAATCCAACCGGTCACCCTTACAAAAAGCGCCCAGGAGTTTCGTAGCTTATCTCTGATTGAACAGATACCAGCTACGGCCCTCGGCTATCACTTCGGTTTGATATACAGTGATTCAGGTTTCTGCATATCGACAAATTGACCAAATTTTCAAATTGAGAACTCTTCTGAAAGTAAATTCAATGATCTAAAAACTTCTTTCATCTAACTTTTATGTGTTGGTGTGAGCATGATTTACTTGATAAATGCAACGAAACATGAAGGTGACATATTTTTCACAAAGGAGATAAAAATACCTGATTTTTGAAAATTTATTGTGAATGAACAATTGAACGGATATATTGATATACATCAATCGAAGTAGAACTTCGTATTCTTCAATTTCAACTTTTGCAAACTCACTTAGAATACCTAGAGTGGATTAAAAAACTTCCAGCTTTGTACCAATTTTTGTCCATCAAAAGAGTGAACAAAATTTGAGTGGGCTCTTGTGTCAAACGAAGGAAACAAATTTTTCTTTATAGAAAATTCTTGCGATTGCTCCATATACTGCATCTTAATCATAAAATATTATTACATTATTGGAGAGCTTACATTGTGAATGAAATTATAAGACTTCTTTGATAGATAAAAAAGATACTTTCAATAAAAACTGTAGTGGAACTGCAATTAAAAAAGGTGCTTTACAAACAGAAATTTACTACAAATTATGAGATGAACTATTTAAATATTACAATTAAGTTCATTATTTAATACAAAAATTAGGCAATAAATAAAAAAAGCATTCAATGTTATCGTCTTTGCTAATACGCTGTGATTATCTTATAACTCATCAATCAACTTATCCTAGCATTACATACCTTTACAATTTTACTCTTAATATAAACACTTATTTTGGTTGGCTAAAAAATCATAAAAACCTACATTGAGTGTCGAAAGTTACAGAATAATAACGTTATACTTACAACACAATTAAATTTAATAGGCTAATTATAATAAAATTTCAAAATAAATCGGTTAACAAAGAATTGGCTATATATAGTCAGCTAATTTTAGCTGACTAATGAGCAAAAATATTTTTAATGTTGCATTGTCCTTATTAAATGTTGGGGGTTTTCAAGAAAGGAATAGTACCCCCCCCCCCCCCCCCCACCACAATCGAATAGTGGGTCCAGGGGCCCGGGGAAATTATTATATTTCCACATGGAATGCTTCAAATACTGCTTCAAATTTTGACCCTTACCTCTTTGTTTTACAATGTTTGATCTATGTGGAAAATAATTTGGAAAACTTCACTATACAGGGGGTGAAACACTCACAACACAAGAAATAACTTGATTACTCACCGTTACAATTATTCAAACAAACAAAAGACTTTTCTTTTTATAAGTGTAAAACTGTTCAATGCCATTCCAGAGAGCTTCAAAAAATTGCCATATCCAATTTTTAAGCATAGACTGAAAATTTGTTTGATGAATAATCAATTATTATATAGGTTTGAGGATTTTTATGAAAGGGCCAAGACTTTGTAGACAATTTAAAGACAGCTTTAAATGACACACTGCAATATTAGGTAGGCTAATTTTGAATGTGATTCTGTGTTTTCATCTGGTTTAACGTTCTAGCAATGTTGTATGAGACAAAATTATTTTCATGTGAAATATGACAATTTGTAATGCTTCTGACGACCTCAGGAGTTGCTGCAATAAAGGTTTATTATTATTATATATATATATATTGGTATTTCCAAGATTTTTCAGCACTGAATTGGCTTTGAAAATTACAAAAATATTGTGGAAATATTATATATGTTTTGAATATGAGGTAATAAAGTGTTGTCTGTAAAAAAGCCTTCTCCAAATTATAATAGTCAATTTTATTTTACTGTATATTAGTTATTTCTCCAAATTTAATCAATTTTTCCAAAATCTAAGATATTTTCCTCGGGCGCCAAAAACCCGTGATGACCCCCGTTTTTACTCAATCAGAAACTATTTTTTATAATCATGAAATTATTAGGTGTATCTTTACTGTATCTTTGTTCAAAAAATTAAGTGAGACATACAAAAATTGAAAGATATACGCGATTCTTTGGAAATAAACGTATAGTATAATTGCAAAAAAATAACGAAAAAGAATTTAAACTTAAGAAGATAATTGAAAATTAGAAAGGATATGATTGAATTAGGAGTAACCCTGGGTGAAAAATAAAAAACAATATATTGAAAGACATGACCCAACAAATGCTTTGCCTTGCCATTATTAACACAATATAAAACTCCTGACATTAATGTCATTAATCAATAATTATTAGTTTTATTATTGTAGAATTCTGTACAATATTATTTTAAAAATGAAACACGGCACAAAACAATGTACCAAACTAATCATGCCATCCTAAGTGAACAGAGGGCTCAAACTGTCCAGGCTCTCTAGCCGTCAGACATATCGGATTATTTTTGTGAATGAAAGCTCAGGTATTAGAATATCTGTGGCTCAGGCTTGTAAACTATATTTGCTTTACTAGATTATGAGTAGTAGAACGACTCTGTCTTCCTCCCAAGAAGGCCTAGTCAGACCAGGCGAAGAGCGGAGCAGACGGGAGCCGAGAGATCTGGCAACGTTCCAGGGCTATGGAAAGCTAGTTACGTACTAATCCACCAGAGTGATTCAAAACCGGACCAAACTCGATTGACTCGATTGTAGACTCGTTTGTTTGTTGCCTTGAGTCGGGACTCGAGACTTGGTCAGAGTCACGGTGGCTGGCGCACAGTTAAGCTTTGCTTTTGCATCAGTTATTTTGTAATTTTGAAAAACAAGTGAATAGCAGTTTGAATTTAAGAGTACTTATTTTTAATATTAATTCATTTCTTACTACGGAAGAACTTTGCCAGAGACAGCATGAGAGCAAGTCCAGGTGCCGTAGTGGGATGCACGCTATTGGGTGGTCGGTAGGGCACAGTCAACATCACTGCTTCCATACTGGAGCTCCTAGCCGCACGCAATATGCCATACACGTTGCGACCAGTGAATTTCTATGAAATAATAAACAAAATATAACATTAGAAATATGCATCGATTGATATAAGATTCGTCTTTATAATGAACTCATTAAAAGCCATAGAAAAACTCAGTTATTATTTATTTTTTTGTAGATTACGTCTTGGAGACTCCAGTTAAGGAGTATAAGACATACTCTTATACGCTAGTTAGCATAATTACTATATCAATTAGTTGGGGTGAGGCTTAATTTTGATGTGAAAGGAACTCTTGTACACTATAAAAAGTTTTATCAACTAAATATTTTTTTAATTGTTTTTTTTTAAATATTTCTATATTTTCAAGACTCTTTAAAAACTGCGGTAGCTTGTTGTATAGTTTCCTACCAATATAACTAGGTCTTTGTTTGAATAAGCTACTATTGTGACTCACCAAGTGATAATCTCCTCGGCTTCTTGTATTATAATCGTGTACATCAAGATTTTGGTTAACATCATTCGTTTTTACATACAAAGTAGCTTCATACACATATAAGCAGGGTACAGTTAGGAGACCAAGTCTCTTGAACAACGGCCTACATGAATCTAATCTATTTACTCTTTCTATACACCTAACCGCTTTCTTTTGGATCTTAAACACCCTATCAAGGTTTTGTTTTTATGAATTACCCATACTAAAACCATCTTTTCAAATATGAATGCTGCAAATCAATCTGACTCAAATAGTTTCAAAACTTAATGATAGAACCATGATTATTTAAAACAAGTAGTCGATAACATGGAGCACACCTTCTTTCCAGTCAGGTGGATGGCCCTCCCTCTTCAATAGGGATCTAACTGTACAAATGAAGTAGTCAGCCATGCTCAAGGTTAATAGAAAATAAGGTTGAACGGGAACACATGATGTACAGTAATAACTTTAAGCTGGGCACTCACGTTCCGATTTGCAGTACGACTTAGTAGGACTCCTACTTGCAATCCGACTAGCAATCCAACTTTATTCCTAGTCAGCTGTGAACATCGCTCAAAAATGTAACCGAAGTTGCCCGAAGGTCAAGCACTGATGTAAGTTGGACGAATTTAATCCGACACGCTCCAACACCGTCTACAGTCAGAAGTCGGACCTTCCAGTCATCCCTCTAGTTCCAACACCTACACTTCCAACTATCCAACAAGCCCATTCACGTTCCAATATCGGATCCAACCTTGGAGGTTGGACCACAAGTCGTACTGCAAATTGGAACGTGAAAGCCCAGATATATATTCATAGAGCAGTGGGGGAAGTTATTAAAAACAAGGTTGTTCCGTTTTTTGAGAACTAGAAAAATAGTAGGGGTAAGACGTATTCAGTTCAATAGCATTGAATAACTCATACAATTGACAGCTGATCAAGACATAGATTCAAATCTGTGATGCAAGAAACTTAATTTTTGTACTGACAAAGTAAAATAATGAGCGAATTCAAAATTCTAAATCTAAAAAATAATTTTCTATTTTCAAAGGCAAATTGGGTTGGAATAATTTTATTTCTTATATTCTTTCTTCACAATCTGTCTTGAATTCTGTTCATGAGAAAAACTATTTTTTCTAAATTTATCAGATTAGTTTTAATAAATCTGTACTCTAATTAAAATTTTTCATGAATAAATAAAACTAATAAAACTTAGTTTTTTGATTTGAAATTGAAAATCAAAGTTCATTAATGTGATAAAATTGATTTAAAAATAAAATTAATGGAATAGAAAAATTGATTCTAATTATTGATGTGATTCAATTTTAATAGAGCATTTTTATCATTAATATCAGATTTGAAATGGAAATTGATTTTTTCTATCAATAGAAATGGAGTGGCCGTAGCCGAGTGGGTTAAGTGCTGGTTTGCTGGAGAAAACATTCACTTAAAGGTTGTTGCTCATATTTCATATTCTACTCAACATTACATGGTGTCAGGTGTGTGAACTTTTAATATGGGAAAAAAAAGAACACCAAGAAACCCACAGAAGTTGAGGCAGACATTCATGAAGAAATAAATGACGAAGACCTGAGCAGTGTAGCATCAAAGAGGATACCAGCAACTAGAGGTAAGGCAAGACAGAAGAAAGTAAAAAAACCCTCCAATGAGGATAATACTAGGCCTAATTCTATTCCAGTACCTACTCAAGTAGTTGTGGGGCTACAATCTCAGTTAACTGCACCGGAAAATTTTGACTTTACTAACCCGGCTTTATGGGCTAGGTGGATCAAACGTTTTGAAAGATACAGAATTGGGTCGGAGCTACACCTTAAACCCGATCACCAGCAAATCAGTACTCTACTGTACACATTAGGCCAGGAAAGTGAGGAACTGTTTGAAACATTTGGTCTGGATGAGGAAAATCTATGTTATGAAGATGTGGTAGAGGCGTTTGGAAAATATCTTGGAATGTCAAAAAACATAGTTTATGAAAGAGCTAAGTTTTTAAAACGTAGACAGGGTGCGGGAGAACCGGTGGATGCCTTTATCAATGATTTGCATAAGTTTACAAGGTAGGACAAATCCTACCATAGCTGTTAACAGACTTTTCATTTTCACACTATCAAATGCTTGCTTATAATCATAATGTTTGTATTAAATACTATATCATTGATGACTAATCTTTTATTGAATTGGTGTGACTCACAAGTAAGTCAATGTATTGATTGAATTGGTCATTCATGAGATGGCTAATCTATAATTAGAATGGTGACTGATGAGCACAGAAAATACATCAGTGGGAAAAAAGTGGAGAGAGATAAGAGATAATATTGCTAAGACTGCTCAGGAGATCATTGGATATCAGAAAATAGAAGCCAGAAACCCATGGATGAATAAGGAATGCTTACAAGCTCTTGAAGACAGAAACAGAGCAAGAATGAATATGAACAGAAAAACAAGTGCAACAACAATCCTGTTCCAAGAAAAAATAATGTATGCCAGACAGCTTTGCCACAAAAGAAAAGGGATTTTGAAAGAAGTAAACTGAAAGAGATAATGGCTTTTTCTGAAGCAAAGGATTTAAGGGAAATGTATTTGAGAATATGGGAAGGAAAGGCTGGATTCCAACCCAGAACAAATTTTTGCAAAGGATGGCAATCTTGTAGGAGTAGAAGAACACATCATTAAATGGTGGAGGGAGTATTTCAGTGAATTGCTTGGAGAAATTGTAGAAGCTGATGTACAACTCAAAGAATTCAATCATATAGACTCAGAACCATTCAGTCCAGACCCTCAGCTGCATGCAGTTGAAGAGACTATTGGATCACTGAAAAATAATAAGTCAACAGGAGTAGATGCAATAACTACAGAAATGATAAAAGCAAGTGGCCTTGTTCTCCTGAAAGCATTGCATAACTTAATTGTTCAAGTTTGGAAAGAAGAAATGCTTGAAGATTGACAGATGGCAGTAATTTGTCCTATCCATAAAAAAGGAAGCAAGACTGACTGCTTAACCTACAGAGAAATCTCCTCACTGAGTGTTGTTTAGAAGTTCCCAACAAAAATAATAGCTAAGAGATTGATGCCCTACATGGAAGAAATTTTAGGGGACTATCAATGTGGATTTAGACCAAACAGATTGTGCATGGAATATATATTCACAATACACACAATCTTGGAAAAGTCCTTTGAGTTTAATATAGATTTACATCAACTAGCATATACATAGATTATAAGCAAGCATTTGATAGTGTTAAAGGGATAGTCTATTAACAGCTATGATAGAATTTGGCATACCTAGTAAACTGATAAAATTAGTGAGACTGACATTGAAAGATATAAAGTATCAATTAAAGACACAAGGAGGCCTGTCCAACAGTTTCAAGGCTGAGACAAGGAGATCTATTATTTGCAATATAATTCAATAACAGTTTGGAAAAGGTTATGTGGAACTTGGTAGTCAACCCAAATGTAACTATTATGGATAGGACTCTTCAATTCATGGCATGGTATACATGGATTGTGGTTCTGATAGCCAGGAACAAAATATCCCTGATGGTAAAATTTGACCAACTTAAGAATGAATCTGAGCAAATAGGACTCAAAATGAATACATCCAAAACAAAATACATGCACAATAGCAGGAGAAATTTCCAAGGAAATGAAAGACAGTATTTTGAGACAGTAGCTTTGAGAAAATTTAGGAGTTCAAATATTAGGGAGCTGTGATAAACACAAAAATGAAGTCCAAATAAATGTCAAAGCTAAACTATCAGAAAATTTAGATAGATAGGCTGTATTAAATTAATTTTCATTATAAAAAAGTTAAAAGACATGTTGTTGATTCACCATTCCATTGTTTTGCAATTGTGAAATATCAACGGGCATTGGTTGCTCTGCTCTGCAAGCACCTTAATTTAGAATATAATCATACAATGATAGCTACTTACAGAGCTAGTTCCAAGTGGATAGTTGAGAGTGAAGTTGTGTGTGTAGGCATCAAGGGAGAGCCTATGGAATCTGGAGAGAAGCCAAGCAGAGGGCAGAGTGTGTGCATGAGAAGCTGCTTCCGCTTCCAGTTCAACCAGCAGTGATCTTGCTTCAGTATCCATGTCATACTCCCCCTTAACCAGACCAGGCAGCAAGGCATTCTCCGAAAAGTAGGTAGCTATGAAAAGATGAGTTTCACTACTTGCAACTTTCTTATAGATTTTGAAAATTAAAAACTATCATCAAACCAGCTTTAAGAACAATCTTGAAGTAACAGAAATTCTAACGTATGAATCATTCAAAAATTTGTAAATTGGTAACTATGTGTCTCATTTGCTATTAAGGGAAGGAAGAAAATATGGAGGATTTGGGCCTTAGCCATGATACTTACTAGTGGCGCAGTTTGCTGTCTATTACTGACATTATATTGTTCTCTAGCCATTCAAAATTATTTATTGGAGAGGCTCTTGAGTACATCTACAGCATTACAAAACGTCATTCTTAAAGCTAACAAAACATGGTGCACTCGAAATACAATTTACAAATCAGTCAATAAATGATTAGCAATTTCATTTAAAAATTCTGCCTCCAATACCTGAGATATCTTAAGAAACAAGATAAAATCATCAAATCAGAAAATTAACTACATCATAAAATTCATGCAACTCATACATAGGATTCAGCAGAAAGAAGTGTTTAACTTTAATCTTAAAGACAGCTGTTGGTAAGAGTTTAATATTCTCAGGTATATCATTGAAAAGTTTTAAGGAAACATAATAAAAGTTTATTGAGTTTTAGAATAATTACAAAAATGCAACACTAGATTATTCCTACCCCTGGTATTGTATTTGAGACACATACCCTGTTGAACAAACGAATTATGATTTTCTTTAACATGTGTCCAACATTGATAAACAAAAATTGATGTAAGTGTCATTACTCGTATTGATTTAAAACTATCTCTACAGTGGCCTCTGGGAGGAAGACTACATATTAACCTTACAGCTTAAATAATTTAATATATTTAAATAATTTCTAAATAATTTACTGCAGCATTTATGATAGCCCACATTTAGATTCCATAATTAAAATGACAATGGACATAAGAAAAATAAACTGTCCGTAGAACTTATTAGCTTACACAAGTTCTACACTTCCTCAGCTTGAACAGACCCTAACTTAACTTACCTGCAACTTTATCTATGCGACAATAATTTCAATGTATTTTTGAATCTACATGAAAACCAAGAAAATTACCTGTCAGAATTAACATCATTACTGAAAAACCTGTCAGAATTAACATCATTACTGAATGATGAGGCCTTGATTTTTTTCAGTGTTTGAACACAGCAGGTTTGCATTGCACCAGTCCTCAAACACAATAGTCAAGTTCTCCATTGGCCTAACATTATTAAACAACGAGTTAGGCTTTGAACTAATAAAGACCGCCAAAGTCATCAGCAGACAGTTTTGCTGAGGGTCCAATTACACTAGGCATGTAATGTAAATACATTCATGTAAATAATGAACAAAATGGGGCCCAAGATTGAACCCTGTGGTACACCTTCAGGCACCTTTATTTGTGCTAGATAATATAATCAGCAACCTTGTCAAAGGCTTTTGACTAGTCAAATACTTGTCACTTCAGTCAAATTTTTGTTTTCCAGTGACTGTGAGTTATATAGGAAGATAGTTGCCTAACAGAAATCCATATTGATAGTCACTAAAGAGATTATTAACTTAAAAATACTGAACAATCTGGTTATTCAAAAAAACTTCAGAAATGATAGGAATAGAAAAATAGGCCAGAATATATTGCAGTTAATTTACTACCTGTACATCAGAACTGCGTTTACAAATTTGAGAGCATCAGGAAAGATAGTCTAATATACAGCAATTTATGAATTAATACTTCATATATTCTTGATTTTTTTAGCAGGGTGTTCATACCATAGGCATCAGTACATTTGCTAACCTTCAAGTTTTTAATGACTTTCAACTTCTATCTTACTAACCATCTAAAACTTATGAAGTTGAAGATCCATCTTGTTTCCACTAATATGTATTATAAACTTAAAAAACACTTTTAAATGGAAATTGACTCAAGTTATGGCGTGACGGCCGTTTCGCTCTGTTGTCTAGAGCATCATCAGACGACCCTCAGTACACTGATTCAAGGCATGAGTTTGAGGGTTATGTAGTGCTACGGCCAGGTGTCAAGTTGCCTATGTAAAATCAGCTGGTAATACCAAAAAGAATGTTTGGAAGCTTTAGAAGGTTTCTGATAGAGAAATAAAATAGTTAGTTCATGTTAAGCAGTTGAAGTGATAATTTCCAAAAGTTGTTCTTTAATAAAATCCGTGTTTAAAACGCCTCTGACTGTTTTCTTTAGGTAAACTCGTAACAATTGGTGTCGGAAGTGGAATAAGTGCATTTGAGGTGGGTTTATCTATTCGAAAAGTGATTTATTAGTGTTTTTCAACTATTTATTTGTTCATCCATTTTTTTGTGTTTACTTTCAACAGTTATACTGGTTTGAGATTTAAAATGGCTGGAAAAGGTTTAAAACTTTCATGTTTGAAAGTGAGTGACTTAAAACAAGAATTAGAAGAACGAGATCTTGAAATAAGTGGTAATAAAGATATTCTGCATGAACGACTTCATGTGGCATTGGTTGAGGAAGGTTTGGATCCGGACACATTCCTCTTTGAAACCCCATATGGTGAGTTAAAGTCAGCTTTGGAAACAGAGATATATTTGAGGAAAAATTGCAGGAAAATCATAATTTCTTAAGAAATGAAATAAAAAACATGGAAGATAAATTTGAGAAAAATCATAATTTTGTAAAAAATGAAATGAAAGACATGGAAATGAAAATGAAAAACATGGAAGATAAATTTGAAAAGAAGTTTAAAAAACTACAGGAACACAATAATGGCATTGAAAGATCAATCTCTATGGTTGGTGTTGCCTCTGTTAATCAAGTTAGAGAAGACACTTCTTTAAGTTATAAAAAAGCACCTACCATCCTGCCAAGTCATCCAGTTGGGCTACCCACTTTTGATGGAAAGATGCCATGGGAAGATTACCGTTCCTTGCTTGAGACAGCTGCTGACATACATGGCTGGACACCTGCAGTGAAAGCTGCAATGCTTAGCCTGTCACTCCGTGGAGATGCATTAGCAGTTCTCCAAACAATCCCTATGGCTGATAGGCAGAACTTCGATGTGCTTCTGAGGCACATAGAAATGAGGTTTGGCCATCAACACATGGATCAACTTTACCATTCACAACTCAAGAATAGGATCCAGAAGCCAAACGAATCACTCCAAGAGTTCAAAAGTGATATTGCCCACCTGGTAAGAAAAGCCTACCCATCTGTGGATGATGGGAGTATATGAGATTCTAGCCATTGAGAGGTTCCTGGATGGTCTTTGGGAACCTGAAACTCAACAAGCTATTAAATTGGCTCGCCCTCAGACACTCAGTGAGACCCTCACCCAGGCTTTGGAATTCGAAGCAGTACGACAATCAGTGAAGGGTAATGCCCGAGTCCGGGCTGTTGAAGCAGAGGATAGGAGTCTCTGGAAGAATTGGTGAAGAAAGTCATAGAAAAGTTAAGAACAGGAAGGAGGGAGATACGTTGCTGGCACTGTGGAGAGAGAGGGCACCTGTGTAATAAGTGCCCAAATAAATCAACCATTGAGAAGAATCAGGAAAACTAAAGAGGGTTGATGTAAAGGGGCAACCATCAACCTGTAGACAGAAGACCCTCTCCCCATGTACAAAACCAGTCATTGCAATGTTATCTGATAAACCCCACAGTCTTTACATTAATGGAATGGTGAATGGGAGCTCCTATAAATAACTTATAGATACTGGAGCCACTAAGACAATAATAAACTCCAAAACAGTAGCTAACCAGCAAGATATCTCACCAACAACCTGGAAGCTGAAAACTGCTACAGGTGGGCCTGTGAGTGTCTCTGGAGAGATGATTGCCACCTTCAAGATTGGTAAGGCCTGTTTTAAACATTGTGTACTTGTGGCAGAGATTAGTGAAGAAGTCATACTAGGCTTGGATTTTCTTTCTACTTTTGGCCTAGAGTTGGATCTTAGAAGGAAGACATTGACCATTGGTGGAGAAGAAGTTGTTCTATACTCTGGAAAAGACTGTACAGCCCAAATACAACTGCTGAAAGAAATCACAATACCAGCAAGGAGCCAGATTGTGACTCATGCTACAACAAAGGAGGATGTCCCTGTGGGGATTAATGTGTTGCTAGAACCAGAAATTCATGAGGGGGAGCTTGGTCATGGTGTCCTAGTGGCTAGGACACTTTTTCTTACTAGCCAAGAATTCCCTGTCCTCTTGATGAATGTGAATGATTATGAAGTTACTTTGAAGAGAAGTAGTACTTTAGGACATTGCTCACCAGTCACATCTGTCATACAACAAATGCAGACAACCCAACCACAGAAGAAGTGTCTCCCAGAGAAGCTGAAGGCCTTTGTTGAAGTATCCTGTCAAGATCTAGTCAAAGAACAACAAAATGAAATAAGGGACCTCATAACTAATTATCAGGATATTTTTGATATAGGAGAGGGCCCAAAGGGCAGAACCAACATAGTTGAGCATGCAATAGATACTGGAAATGCCAAACCCATCCGTCAGAACCCTAGAAGGTTACCTCTGGCTAAAAGAGAGGAAGCTAGAAAAATAATTAAGGAAATGGAAAATGAAGGCATAATTGAACCATCCAATAGCCCTTGGATTTCACCAGTGGTGCTTGTAAAAAAAAGGATAATACACTCCAGTTCTGTGTGGACTATCGTCTTCTGAATGATGTCACCAAAAAAGACAGTTACCCTCTACCTCGAATTGACAAACTGGATAGTCTGGAAGGTTGCAAGTTGTTTTTGACTCTGGACCTGAAAAGTGGATACTGGCAAGTTGGACTTGAACCTAAGGACAAAGAAAAGACTGCATTTTCAATTGGAGAAGGTCTTTGGCAATTCACTGTGATGCCATTTGGCTTGTGTAATGCTCCAGCAACCTTTGAAAGATTAATGGAGAATGTGTTGAGGGGACTGTCATGGGAAACTTGCCTGGTCTACCTGGATGACATCATTGTCTTGGGAAAGTCTTTCCAACATCAGCTGGAAAACTTGAAGCAAGTATTTGAAAGACTGAGACAAGCTAACCTGAAGCTCAACCCAAAGAAGTGCAATCTGTTTAAAAGACAGGTTAATTACCTAGGGCATGTGGTATCTGATAAAGGTGTGTCTATGGATCCTGAGAAGGTAACAGCCATAACCAAGTGGCCAGTGCCCAAAGACAAATCAGAAGTGCGGAGTTTCCTTGGCCTTTGCACATATTATTGATGGTTTGTGATGGGATTCTCTGGTATAGCAAAACCCCTCATCAAGCTGACAGAGGAGAAACAGAGTTTTCTCTGGGACAAAAATTGCCAGCAGGCCTTCAACAGACTAAAAGAGACACTTTGCCAAGCACCTATATTGGCTTACCCAAGAGTTGAAGGCAAGTTCATTCTTGACACTGATGCCAGCAACACAGCAATTGGTGGAGTACTTTCTCAAGAGCAAGATGGGGAGGAAAAGGTCATTGGATATTTTAACAAGGTGCTGTCAAAACCTGAGCGTAGCTACTGTGTTACTAGAAGAGAACTGCTAGCAGTAGTGAAATCAATCAGCCACTTCCACAAATACTTATATGGATGTCAATTCCTGCTGAGAACTGATCATGCATCCTTGACATGGCTTCTCCAGTTCAAGTCTCCTGAAGGACAAGTGGCAAGATGGATCCAGCACTTACAAGAATATGACTTTAAATTTGTACACCAAGCTGGAAATAGTCACCTGAATGCTGATGCCCTTTCTCGAAGACCCTGTGAGGAGGACTGCAAACACTGCTCACTCCAGGATGGGAAGGAAGTTTTGGTACATAGGACAACTATTGCCAATGACCACTGGCAAGGTGCTGAGTTACTCAAGGATCAGGAAGAAGACCCTGATCTGAAGCACCTTTGGTTGTGGAAACGTTCTGCAAGAAGACCTAGTTGGCAAGAAATAGCACCTTTGCCACCACATGTCAAGTACCTCTGGGCACAATGGGACTCTATTGTAGAAGACAGAGGAATCCTGA
The DNA here is from genome assembly GCA_948455865.1 of Conomelus anceps. NCBI lineage: Eukaryota > Metazoa > Arthropoda > Insecta > Hemiptera > Delphacidae > Conomelus > Conomelus anceps. Next base: position 57,813,932 of record OX418217.1, on the reverse strand, counting down.
AAAGGAAGCTAGAGAATGCAGCTGGTGATCAGCAGAGGCTGCAAATTATTGTTCCCAGGAAAAGGATTCCTGAAGTGCTGAGACAAATACATGATGGAGTCTCTGGGGGCCATTTTGGAGTTCATAAGACACTGGAGAAAGTACGAGAGAGGTTTTACTGGCCAAATTCAAGCAAAGATGTCAAGAACTGGTGTCGCAATTGCACTGTTTGTGCATCTGCAAATGGCCCCTTGCATAGAAAGAAGGCCCCCATGAAACAATACAATGTTGGAGCACCTTTTGAGGGAATAGCCATTGACATAGCTGGACTATTTCTATTATCTGACAGTGGGAATAAGTATATCCTGGTAGTGATGGATTATTTCAGCAAATGGGTCAAAGCCTATGCCTTGCCAAATCAAGAAGCAGTCAGTGTTGCTGATGTAATAATCAAGGAATTTGTCAGTCGGTTTGGTGTCCCATTAGAGTTACATTCTGATCAAGGAAGGAACTTTGAGTCTTCAGTGTTTTCCCATATGTGTGAGGTGCTGGGAATCCATAAGACAAGGACTATGCCCCTTCACCCTCAGTCAGATGGAATGGTGGAGCGTATGAACAGGACCATGGGAAAATACCTGTCAAAAGTTGTATCCAAGCATCGAGACTGGGACCAATATCTTCACCTATTCCTGATGGCATACCGAAGCTCTGTCAATGAGTCTACAAAACTTTCACCAGCCAAGGAAGTGTTTGGGCAAGATATTAGACTTCCTTGTGACTTAAAGTTTGGATGTACACCTGGAGAGGATTTGGTAGGAGAGGACTATGTCACCCAGTTTCGGAAACAGATGGATGAGATTCATGAGATTGTTCGAACCAACATCCAAGGAACCAGTGACAAGATGAAAGAATGCTATGATATCAAGGCAGATCATGGTGGATACCAGCCTGGAGACTTAGTTTGGTTCTACAACCCACAGCGACGTCAAGGGTACTCCCCTAAATTACAGACTTCCTGGGATGGACCTTTTGAAGTGGTTACTAGAATCAATGATGTAGTCTACCGGATCAAGAAACCTAGAGGAAAACCAAGAGTTGTCCACTTCAATCGACTGGCACTATTCCAGGGAGACAATACTGCAGGTAATGCCCAAGATGTGAGAACTATTCAACCAGTTGATCCCAACTTTGAAGAATTTATGGCCAATTTGGACATGTTGCAGAAAGCTGAGGTTACAAAAGTCTGTTATCAAGATTTGTTCTCCCTACCAAAAGACTATGCTCTGGCTCACTGTGTAGCTAAAAATCTTGGAGCTTCTCAAGGTATTGCTACAGTCTTTATGGAAAAGTTTAGAGGACTGAATGATCTGGAACTTTAGAGACCAGCTGTTGGAAGAACACTACACCTTCAGAGGCAAGGATAACAGCTCTTCTGCTTAGTGACAAAAGATCAACCCCAGCAGGAGTCCACCTATCAAGCCTTGTGGGAGAGCCTAAATCATCTGCGGAATTGTCTTCAAACTCTGGGAGTGAAGCAGCTTGGAATTACCCGATTAGGTTGTGGCTATGATGGGTTGGACTGGAAAATCGTGAGGCCAATGATTGAAGCAATCTTCAAGGAAACTGGGATTACCATCTCAGTTTGCATGTTTGCTCCATGGGCAGCTAGTCAGTTGTATCCAGTAAGGCCACCCCCAATCTGCAGACCTGTAACTGTTCTGGGACAGAACAGTCTTAAGGAGGGAGCAGTGCTACAGCCAGGTGACAAGTTGCCTATGTAAAATCAGCTGGTAATACCAAATAGAATGTTTGGAAGCTTTAGAAGGTTTCTGATAGAGAAATAAAATAGTTAGTTCATGTAAAGCAGTTGAAGTGATAATTTCCAAAAGTTGTTCTTTAATAAAATCTGTGTTTAAAACGCCACTCACTGTTTTCTTTAGGTAAACTCGTAACAGTATGTTGGAATGGTGAAGGGGTGGGGGGATGAGTAAGCGGGAGGTTTGAAATTGAGATTATTTTGTCAAATAGAGTATGTGAGAAGAAGTTAAGTTGATCATTTAAAATGTTGTCAGGTTGCTGCTTTGCATGTTTGTATATCTTATATTGTTCTAAAACATTGAGTTTCTGGCTTTTGTGAGTGAAGTGTAGTGTGTCTAACTAAATTAGTGTCAATGTCTGTATAACTGTGGCCTGTTGAAATGATGTGTTCAGCAAAAGTGGAATGTGTGTTTGGGTGTGAGATGGCTCTTGTGTGTTCTTTGAATCTAGTGGTGAATGTCCTGCCAGTTTGTCCTATAAAGAACTTGTTGCAGTCATCACATTTCAATTTGTAAATTCCAGATCTGCTGTATTTGTTTTGAGATGTTGTCTGAGAATGCAGGTGTTTTTTGAGTGAATTAGTTGTTCTGTAAGCTATTTTATATTTGAGTTTCCTGAATGAAGCTGCTATTTTATGAGTTTTGTTGTTGAGGTAGGTAAGTGTAATGAATGTTGTCACAAAGTGATTTGTGACAGCCAGATTATTTGAAATTAATTCGATAATTTCAAAAAAAGGGAGTGAGCGATGCTTGACGGTGGAGCAGCGGCGGGGTAATTAGGGGGGTGGTAAGATGGTACTGTATGCGCATTTTCGGCGCACCAGTGTTCCTGTAATCTACAACTTCCCAATTAATTACTCCTCCCCCGCACTTCGCCTACACTTGGGCCTATAAAAAGGCCAGTGCTGATTGATTCAGGGGACTTGAACTGCGGCCGGCTCGTAGCTCATTCCTAAACATATTCCAAGTGAGTCCACTTGAGGGCCACTTAACCCGAATACTTAGTTAGGACAGCTACCCCTGTCGCTATAAGTCCCCTGTCTTTCCACCTATTCCTCCCACACCCTTCCCAAGCCTTGCAGTTACTGACTGCATATGCTCTTTCCTTCCTCTCAGAGCGGTTCCAGACCAGCGAAGAGTACCCACCCCTGGACTTAGCGGTTACAGACTGTGAGGGTTCATCCCTACCCCTACAACCCCTTCCTCAAAACCTCTGGTGCGGTTGTGGACTGCACTCCCCTGTTCCTCGACCTCCTCGTTGTGGTTACAGACTCGCAGCGATCCCCTTGAGCGGTTCCAGACTGCTTATCCATCTCCTTCCTTCATCCTCTCGTGCGGTTACAGACACGCAATGGGTCCCCTTGCAGTTTCAGACTGCAAATATCCTTTCCTCTTCCCACTCAAAGCGGTTACAGACCAGCGAAGAGTACTGCCCCCGAATTGAGCGGTTTCAGACTGCAAACATTCGGTCCTCTACCCTCACACCCACCAACTCCTTAACATCCTCTCGTGCGGTTACAGACTCGCAATGAGCCCCTAGTGCATTTCCAGACTGCCTATATCCTTTCCTCCATCCTCTCATAGCGGTTCCAGACACGCCACAAGTACCCTTGCGGTTTCAGACTGCATACAACCCTTCCTTCATCCCCTCGTGCAGTTACAGACACGCAACGAGCTCCTTTTTGCAGTTCCAGTCTGCATATATCCTTTCCTCCATCCTCTCGTAGCGGTTCCAGACACGCCACGAGTACCCTTGCAGTTTCAGACTGCATACAACCCTTCCTTCATCCTCTTGCATGGTTACACTCGCAGCGAGCCCCTAGTGCGGTTCCAGACTGCCTATATCCTTTCCTCCATCTTCTCGTAGCAGTTCCAGACACGCCACGAGTACCCTTGCAGTTTCAGACTGCATACTACCCTTCCTTCATCCCCTCGTGTGGTTACAGACACACAACGAGCTCCTCTTTGCAGTTCCAGACTGCATATATCCTTTCCTCCATCCTCTCGTCACGGTTTCAGACATGCAACGAGTACCCTTGCAGTTGCAGACTGCATACAACCCTTCCTTCATCCTCTCGTGCAGTTACAGACATGCAACGAGCTCCTTTTTGCGGTTGCAGACTGCAAATATCCTTTCCTCTTCCTTCTCAGAGCGGTTTCAGACCAGCAAAGAGTGTGGCCCCCGAATTGAGCGGGTTCAGACTGCGAGCGTTCGGTCCTATACCCTCCCAAAACACTTCTCAGATTGAGAAGTGGATCCTCCAAGAGCTCGGCGGTTGTAGACAGCCAAAGCTTGTCACCTACACCCACGCCGAGCGGTTCACAGACAGTGACACATGTTCCAACCCCATCCAAGTACTCCTCATTCCGTAATAGAACCAACCATTCCTAGTGTTAACTCACCCTGTCCATGAGCAGAAGCCTCTGGACGAAGGAAAGAAGAAGTAGACCGGGATAAGGCTGCTAAAAAGCAGGATAAGCCTACGAAGAGTGTGTCCTCTTTTCCTAACCCCCCCATTCCCCGACTGAGTCTAGTCAATCAGGAGAAAATCCTGGTATCAATCAGGCACAACTCGAGGAGGAGACGAGGTGGCCTGATAATGTATGGGGGTTGTCATTCTGTTTGTTGCTGGTGTGAGTGATTGGTTTTGTTGATATTCTGTACAGTAGTTTGTCTATTAGTGTGTGTTTGTAACCATTCTGTTGTGCTATGTATTTTATAGTATTCAATTCTATATTGTAATCTTCTTGTGACATAGGAATTTCAAACCTCCCACCTACTCATCCCCCCACCCCTTCACTATTCCAACATACATAACCCTAAAACTCTAGACAATAGAGCGAAACGGCCGTCACGCCATAACGTGAGTCAATTTCCATTTAAAAGTGTTTTTCAAGTTTATAATACATATTAGTGGAAACAAGATGGATCTTCAACATCATAATTTCGCTGAGAGGACAACATTGATCCATACCTACAGGAACACTCAAATTAAGTTTATGAAATCATCCCTTGCCATATCATTCAATCACATTTGCATCCATAACCAAATCATCCCTAAATATGCAAGAATTTCTTTAAAAAGCAACAGCATACCTGCTCAAAAAACTGTGAAACAGGCTCAATTATTATTCATCAAAAACAGCATACAACATCTACACAGACAAAAGAATGAACTCAACAAGAAAGCATATTATCTACATTTAAAACTCAGCTCTATTCTTCACTACACTGAACTACAAGAAATAATCACATATACAAATAGCACAGTCAATCTCATGAGTAGAAAATTAAAAACCAAACATAACCAAAAAATTTCACAACTTCAAAATGCACAGACCCCATTAATCACCACAGAACAGCAATTCCACAAAAAAACAATGAATACCACACAAATCAACTTCAATAGATCTGAAATTGAACTACTTGATAAGGGACTAAAACACAACATTAACACACAACATGACCTCTCACAAAAACAATTGACTGAAACTATAATAGACACAGAAACTGCTATACAGAATACAAATATCCATGTACATGAATACCTGAGGCAGGACATATCACGCAATAAAAACACTTTCAAAGTCCAACCCAGATTTTATAACCATGAAAACTATTAAGAAAAAACAGAAAGAACATAACCTGATCATAACCACAGCTGACAAAGGCAACATCACAGTCATTATAAATAAAACAGAAATAGACACAAAGGTACAACAATTCATTACTAATAATAAAATCATGGAACTAAAGAATGATCCCATTCCCAAGTATCAAACACAAATAAAATATGCCATCAATCATACTCAACACATCATTCCTCACAGCCACAAAAAGTACCTCAAGCACATAAATCCATCAGCACCAAAACTAAATGCCTTACCAAAAATTCACAAAGCAGATATTCCCATCACACCTCTCATAAATCACACACATGCACCTGCACACAAATTAGCAAAACTCCTAGATAAAACAATAAGACAGAACATAACATTCCATCAGCACACAGCAGTAAAAAATAACATAGACCTGATAAGACAAACTACAAAAAATCCATATACCACACAATTCCACACTATCTTCTCTTGACATTACAAATCTTTACACCAATGTACCCATACATGAAACACTTCTTCACCTTAAACAAATGCTCATCCAAAACAACACACCACCTGAACAGCTTCAAAAATTTTTAGACCTCACAACACTAGTCACCTCACAAAATTACTTCTCATACAATAATAAATTCTATTCACAACCTCATGGCCTTCCTATGGGTTCCCCAATTTTTTGCATCCTAGCTGAAATCTTTATCCACAATATAGAACATATATACAATATAGAAAACATATCCTACATAATACAGACAAAATCATCAGCTGGCACCGATATGTTGATGACATTCTAATTCTATACAAAGGCAATAAAAGACAAACTGAAATATTCCACACCAATCTTAATAAAATCCATCCAAATTTAAAATTCACCTTAGAACTTGAACACAATAATAGTATCAACTTTTTGGACATCACTATAACAAAGCAGGAACATTCATTCAAAACATTTAGAATTTACAGGAAACCCACAACAACTGATACAATAATCCATAACACATCAAATCACCTAACCCAACATAAACACGACGCTTTCAATCACATGCTCCACCGACTAACAAACATTCCTATGTCACAAGAAGATTACAATATAGAATTGAATACTATAAAATACATAGCACAACAGAATGGTTACAAACACACACTAATAGACAAACTACTGCACAGAATATCAACAAAACCAATCACTCACACCAGCAACAAACAGAATGACAACCCCCATACATTCATTACACTTACCTACCTCAACAACAAAACTCATAAAATAGCAGCTTCATTCAGGAAACTCAAATATAAAATAGCTTACAGAACAACTAATTCACTCAAAAAACACCTGCATTCTCAGACAACATCTCAAAACAAATACAACAGATCTGGAATTTACAAATTGAAATGTGATGACTGCAACAAGTTCTATATAGGACAAACTGGCAGGACATTCACCACTAGATTCAAAGAACACACAAGAGCCATCTCACACCCAAACACACATTCCAATTTTGCTGAACACATTTCAACAGGCCACAGTTATACAGACATTGACACTAATTTAGACACACTACACTTCACTCACAAAAGCCAGAAACTCAATGTTTTAGAACAATATAAGATATACAAACATGCAAAGCAGCAACCTGACAACATTTTAAATGATCAACTTGACTTCTTCTCACATACTCTATTTGACAAAATAATCTCAATTTCAAACCTCCCGCCTACTCATCCCCCCACCCCTTCACCATTCCAACATACATAACCCTCAAACTCATGCCTTGAATCAGTGTACTGTGGGTCGTCTGATGATGCTCTAGACAACAGAGCGAAACGGCCGTCACGCCATAACGTGAGTCAATTTCCATTTAAAAGTGTTTTTTAAGTTTATAATCTAAAACTAAATGAACATGAAGGCCTCAAATTACAATTATTCAAATAAACTACACAGTTTTGTTTAAACTATTTCTGAGCAACCTTTCCTATAATCTCATTAATCTTATCAACAAATAACGGTTGAACAGATTGATTTAATTTACCCTTGTCCTGCTGTTTGTATCGTGGCCAAATGCTTTAATCTCAAGGAATTGAAATCTTTACCTCATTTAAAAAATGTTGAATTAATGCAGAAAAATAACTATGCAGAGCATTGAAAGAAGCAAATAATATCGTTCATTTCTTCTTGAAGTTGGAGCACTTTTCAAATTTTAATGTTGGTAATTAATTGATTAGAATTGAGATCAGATCGTACACGTAATTGACAATCTAATTAATATTAAAACTGACTCTGTATTTCTAGTAATTATTTTTTGTCACTAAAACGGGAGGGTTGCATTTCGCTTCTGAGAAGAAGCTTCGTCAGCCAGATTTAGAGTAAAAACGATTGTAAAAAAACTAAAAATAAAAAAGAAATAAAATTATGATGATAAACTAGAATTACAGTATTAGTTTTGGAATTGGATTGTTCATCAAGCATTTCATCATGCGAAAAATCACTGATTTCATACAATTGAAGAAAATTTCAGTTTATGAATAAAAAAGCAGATCGCACTAAAATGTGTTGTTCCTATTACTATTCTCCCAATCTTTGAACTTCTTGGAACTCACCTAAAATTATAGGTTCACCAGGTTTACTACAACATGGTTCACACGGTGAGGTGGAATTACCCACAAAGGTCTACCCACCAATAACAGTCACACGCTCATTCATTCATTTTATAGTAATTGTTATTTGCAGCAAATGAATTGAAAATTAAATGTAGATAAGCTCATAGCTTTGCAGGCAACTCTATACTCAATAAAATGAATTGTATATTTTTCATTTTCATCGTACCATTGTTGAAATTATGGTGTGCTAACAGCATGAACCATATTATTGCACCGAAGTATAGTAGGATACACACTTTGCTGTGATAACGCAAAAGTATGCGTCTCAAGTGACTGTGACTTGTGCCGGGATCTGTTAAGAGGCCCATCTGTAAACAAAACGAAAAAAAATCAAGCAAACGGGAAGAAAAGTGAGAATGTTGCAATCTGAATCTACATTCTGTAGATTGATTCAACCCGTTTTGACGAACAGAATAGTTGAATAGCAATTGTAAATGAAATTATAGCGTTAAATGAATCTTCAACTTTTCTAAAAACAAAAGACGTCCATGGATTTGGATTGAGCTAAAGAATATGTTTTTGATAGATTGGTTGTCACTCGTCACGCCTCATATCTCAATAATTTCAAATGAAATCCCTCAAAATTACTCGCAATGAAATTCATGAAAAATGAGACCACGGGAATATCATTTTATAAAAAGAACACTACTTTTTAGTAATCAAATACAATTTTTTAAATTTTAAACTACGGTGAAATTCAACCAACTAGGATAGGCAGGCCACCTCAAATTTTTGGGACATGTAACTTATGTGGAAACCGAATATTTTCCTTGAACTCAGCCACTGCTCTACTTTTTGTGAAGAACAAAAATTAACTTGATACCGAAACTTAATAGGCCTTCTCCGCAAATAAGAGTAAATGTCAATAGCATTGAAAAATAAATCGCGTCGCACCCTTGCTTCCATTTGCGGAATAAGTTAACTTAGGCCTAATAAATTAGACTTAATTCCTTTTTGACCTAAATAAGTTCCTGGTACCTTTTTTGATTATGGGTACCTGAGATACATAAGTACATAACTTAGCATAGCAGAATACACATCAAAAAGTTCCCTACACGTAAGGAAATTGCCTGCCTGACTGTAAGGTAAATACCAATTATTATCGGCCCCTACACTACTAACCTACAAAAATGAACGTCTTCTTCATGTTTTCAATAACTGATTTGAATCAGACGGTTCATTGGTTTGTTGTCTTGAAAATAACGGCTGCACTTTCGTATGTGGTACACCGAAATAATCGACTGAGAGAATCAATAGTCGGTAAGCTAGGGTTAACTTTGATACAGATTAGATACTATGGTTATGGTAAGGTAGGATTTGCACTACTGATTCCCTGTCGATTATTTTGGTATAGGCTACAAATAAGGAAATGCAATCAAAATAACATATCAAGTTTCTTGGATTTCTTGATCCATAACGATCTGCGTTGTTAATATCAACTTACATTTTATTGTAAATTCAACGACTTACAGACAATTTTAATTGTGAATAAATAATACATCTACTCACTCTTGGCCAAACGTGAGTAGAAATATTACTTATTCACAATTAAAATTGACTGCAAGTCGTTGAATTAAAAAGTTAATATTAACTGGTATTATTGTAAATTTAATAACTTGCAGTCTTTTTTAATTGCGAATAAATAATATTTTTGTAGTCACTCTGGACCAAACGTTTTCGAGTCATGGAGAATCATCTTCTAATGTGATCAAAAAGTTTGTGTGATTTAAAATTTAATTGTTCATTGACAATGTTTTGTTTATTGTGTTTGTAAATTTCAAATTGTTCCAAGGTGTTGAGTTCACGTCCTTTAGATTTCATATGCAGAATGTGTAGGTTGGTAGTGTTGTAAGTAAAAGTGTATCCAGTTGAATGATATGGTCTGCAAGTCGATTCGGTTTTTGTATTAAAGGCTTGTAAATGTTCTTTGTAACGTAGTTTGAATGCGCGACCTGTTTGTCCTATGTAAAATTTGTTACAATCAGAGCAGTTCAGTTTGTAAAACCTGGGAAATCGTATTTTTTGTGTTCAGAATGGTTTTGGGTGCAGTGCATTTTTTATTTTTATTTTTTTTGTTCTGAATGCGATGGTGTGGCCGGCTTTTTTGAAGATTTTTGCTAGTCTGTGAATTAATGCATGTCATTGTGATGTATTTTTTGTCGGTGGTGTTGGTGTTTTGCTTTTTGGTTATTTCATGATTGAGTTTGTCAATTAGGTCATGTTTGTAGACGTTTTCCTAGGTATTTTATTGTGTTTAGTTCAGTGTTGCAGTTTCCGGTGGACAGAGGTGTGTCGTTCAGTCTGTAGCATTGACCTGAAAGCTGAGTGTTATGTTGTGTTGGATGATTGGAGGTGCTCTTACATCTTACATCCAGTGTCTTCGCCACGGTCCATGGAATCGTCAAATTTTCATCTCCTCATCAGGATCGTCAGGGGGTGAGCTCATGTGTTAATTCACATTAATATGTCCTCAGGAGTTGAAAAGTATGTTCCTCAATAAATTCAGTCACAATGTAATACGGTCTGGTGATAGAATATTGCTTTAGTTTTTTTTTAGAAAAAGTGAGTTTGAATTTTTTAATGATGCTCTCTGTATTAGTGTATCTGTCATTGTTGGTTTTCTTTAACTTAAATGTTGAAGCTATGTTGTTGGTTTGTGATCTTTGTAATTCAGATCGTTAAGGAACAGGAAATCAAAGAGGAAAAAGAAAATATTAAGTATAAACCCCGATGAGACATTTCGGATTTTAAAGGTTAAAAGTTTAAGGGGGGCGTTGTTTGGTAAGGGGCCGATAATTGGTATGTTAACAAGTTACTTTATTTTTTAATGATGAAACCACAAAGATATTATCAAAATTGTAGAATTTTTCTGCGATTATTTCACTGGATGGGATATCGAACTGCAACTGCAACCGAATCATTCAAAGTACCTGTCAATATATATTACCGAAAGCTAGACATGCCATTCCCAGAAGCATAGTTTTATAATTTGAAAAATAAAATAATGAAAAGGTGGTCTATTGCCCGGTTGGTATCTATAAACATAACCTTAATTCATCTTCACTACCTTACCTTCGACATGGTTGAAGTTCAATACAATAAAATTGAATTTGAATTGTTCAGTGATTTACACTCACCTTAGAATCAATTAAATGTTCCACAAACCATTTCTGTAAATTCAATGGAAAAAAGTTGATTATTTCTGATTGTATTTGATTTTAATGAATCAAGTAGAAATGAGATTAACAAAGCCGAGAATCGAACTATCGAACATTCACAAATTCACATTCGATTTCTGTCAGTTCGTTGTTCGAAAGGTTGAGTATCTCTGGAATCCGCTAGGAAGCCACAGCGCTAGTGTCGCCTGCTTCTAAATCTGGCAACATCGGGGAAATCTGTATAGCGGTAATGAAAAACCCCGTATTTACTATTTATCAGTGCTAATTTATTTATTCACAATTGAAATTGAATGTAAGTCGTTAGATTTACAATAAACAGTTAAGTTTTGTATCGACATAACATGAGTAGCTGAAATTCTTAAGGCTGTGCTCCGGGTTTTTGGTCATAATTTTTTATCGAAGTTCATTGTATTGGATATTATTGAGGTATTGAAATGTTAACTACTGCCATGAGAAATTATTTTTTTCCATCAAATATTTTATGGAATATTGGAGTTCAAAGTTTAAATTTATAGGTTTTTGGGGGCAATTGAACTCACCTGCGAGTTAAATTAAACATTTGATAATTATATTTTGATAAATCGAATTGTTTGATTGAAATGAAAAATATGTCACTTTATTCCTGTGTCTCATTAAAAAAATTATCAAAAGTTTAAAATAACTTGTACAGGAAGATCAATTGCCCCCAAAAAACGAAAAATTTCAACTTCAAACTCCTATATTTGATGAAAAAATTATTTCTCATGACAATAGTCAACATTTCAATACCTTAACAATATCCAAAACAAAATTATGAACAAAAACCCTGCGCACAGCCTTAATAACAACTAGCTTCCTGCCGCAATAAGCCGTAGCAGGAACCTGTTCAGTCAGATATGCTATGAACTCCTGGGCACTTTTTGTAAGTATATCCGAACTGAGCATTGTACAAGAAACTATTCGTATTTGAAGCTATTCTCTGGGGATAATTTAGTTCCCTGAAATTGAAAACTAATTTCAACTTTTTATCTTCAGCAGTTTTTGAGGCAGAAGTGTACAACAAGTTTCGTGCATTCAAAAAATGCAGAAACTCAAGTGGTGATATTAACTACAAACTTCTAATTATTTGCAGCCAAAAATTTAAAAAATTGATGTTTTGCTGAAAAATCGATTATTTCTCAATGAGTTTCATTTATTTTTTTGGTTAATCAAGTATTGATAATTCTATCATTGTTAATCAAAATATTTGATTGGGCTATTCCGAAAGTTGCTGAGCATTTACTTTTATAGTAACTAATATAATGAAACTTATTATAATGAAGTCTATTCTAATGAAACTCGAAGTTGTCTCATTTACATTTATTGAAAATAGTGAGATACTAGTTTCGGTTGTTACACCATTATCAAACTCAAACCAACTAAAAATAAAGTAGAGAGTAGCTTAATATATACTGAACAGGGAACAATATTATTGGCTGAGGGAGAAAGTGCCTCTAATAGCCTGACCTTCATTGAAGGTCTGTAATTGGCTGAGGGCCAAAACAAGACCCACCCACTGGTGGGAGGAGCAACAAGCAAAAATAAGAGTCAAAATCAAGAAACAGAAAACCATGAATGCCTAGAAAGCAACAAACAAGAACAATACACAAGGAGGCAAGAATTAAATAAATTTAAAATTAACAAATTGAAGCTCACATAAATGCAGTCAAGGTCAACCGAGAAAACACAAAAGTAGCCTACCACTATTAAAAAGTGTAGTTTTGATGAAATATCATTCCAGAATTATGATGAAATCAAGTTAGTTGTATGGAATTGCTTAAAATAAATTTGATCATTTAAACTAGTATTGGAATCGTTTTTTACCAACCTAGTTATCTCCAAAGCTTCTAAAATGTTGTATGGAATTGCTTAAAATAAATTTGATCATTTAAACTAGTATTGGAATCGTTTTTTACCAACCTAGTTATCTCCAAAGCTTCTAAAATGTTCAATTGTTCTAAAATGCCAATCAAATGCAGAATTTTCTTCAGCCTTGAACTTGTGTCCATTATTAATGAGATGCTCTGCAAAATGAGTCTCCTTTTTTGGGTTTTCCAATCCCTAATATGTTCATTTATTCTACATTAGTAACTTTTACTGGAAACCCCAAAAAGGAGACTCAAATGTACTCTGGTTTTTTTATTTTTACTTGTTGCTTCTCCCACCAGTGGGCGGGTCTTGTTTTGGCCTTTAGCCAATCACAGACATTCAATGAAGGTCAGCCTATTAGAGGCACTTTCAGCCCATAGTATCGTTCCCTGTTTAGTATATATTAACACACTCTGTACTTTATTTTGTTTGAGATTGATAATGGTGTAAGAACTGAACCAGTATCTCACTATTTTCAATAAATGTGGTTGTGACAACTTCATATCTTATTACTCATTATGAATATCTTCCACTATATCACCTTCGCCCCTACCTGACATTTATCCATCACTTTGATATCTGTAAAATTATTCTTGTGTATGTGATGTTGCCTTAATTTATAAATTAAGGTTGGAGTTCGAGTGTTTTAACATTGATGATGGAATATTGGATGATGGTGATTGATGAGTTGGACCTACAGTTTTAGATGGGTTCCGAACCACCAGGAAGTGATTTTACAGCAGAAAACAGAGCCTTTTTTGCTGGCCAATCCAATTGGTCACCATAACAAATATGGCCCAGGAGTTTCGTAGCTTATCTGATTGAACAGATACCTGCTACAGCAATCGGCTATCACTGTTCACTGTAACAACGCAGATCGTTATGGAACAATAAATCCAAGAACAAACATATCAGTGCCGTACTGTACAGTGATATATGAGAACCGGACGCTGATTAGACAGTGTAAAGAGATAACAAAACACTGAAGCTGTTCGCAATAATTGTCTGACGAAATCACTGACAGCGCCATCAGTGTCCTTCATATCAGTGTTAGTGGGGTTTCACACCAAAGCTGGGCCGGGCCGGGCCGGGCCGAGCGGAATCCGCTTGCGCACTAAATATGCAGGATTTAGATGGGATCATTCAAATATCACGCCGGGCGGTGCCGAGCGGATTTGTGCAGTCCTCCCTACGGCCGATTCGAGCGTTTTCGGCCAAGCGGATTCGCCTTCGTTCAGTTTAGTTTGGTCTTCCAACATAGTGAGTTGCATAATATTTTGTATTTTAAGCGAATCGGCAATCGGCTTCAGTGCGAACGCAGGCAGATTCCGCTCGGCTCGGCATCGCATCCCTCTGCTCGGCCCGGCCTGGCTTTGGTGTGTAAGAAGCCTTATTCAAGAAATTAGTTACCAACGATATTTTACAGCCGCACGGATCGGCACTGATGAGTCATCACCATTTCCTTTCCCCAGCCAAATGCAAAAAATAAAATTTTCAGATATTTGATTTTTTTTTAAATTTTATATTATTCTGCTCAAGTTCCTGATTCTGGAACAACTCAATTATTTTCTATTATCAAAATTAGCCACAAAAAATCAAGAAAGTTTCTTGATCATTGTCAAACCTGGCTGGAGATCACACTGGGTACAAACAAAATCATTATTTTTATTGCAAATGTAAATAAATAGATAGATAAATAATGATCAAGACTTTGATAGAAAAACTTCAAGTTGTTCCAGAATCAGGAACTCGAGAAAAATAACATCGAATTTTGAAAAATTCAAATATCTCAAATTTTATATGTAATTTGGTATTTGATAGAGGAAAGGAAATGGCGATGACTCAGCCGGTCTTGTCCAGAAATGTGTGAATGCCAGTGAGGAATTTTACCATGGATCTGTCCTGTACCGGTATGGAAGAGCACTGAAGCTGTCATCGCTTCATGTATGTATCGATCTCAGTTTTGATTCCAAAAAGTGTTTTGGACGAAAAATAGCCAGACATGGATTGATTAAAACTTTTAGATTAGGGGCATGATTCTCTGGTAGGGTATTGTACTGAAACCTGTTGGTGAAAAGAGAATAATGATTTTCTTGGTGCTTTTCAAGTTCATTATTGATTACCAAAATATTTCAATGCAATTCGCAAACCAGCATATTGGTTTATAATAATTTATTTTAATAATTAAAATATTCAAGTGAAACCAGAACATCTAAACAAAGTGAGCAAGAGTATAAAAATGGGCTATCAGACATTCAATATTTATTGTGCAATGTTCTGAAATCGGTCATTATTCATCTCCATTGAACTATCAGCTTTTTGCAAAATTGTTCTTTTTCACCCTAGTTAGAGTTTTCAGGTCGCACTTGAATAAGTTCAAGGCTTCTGGCATGACTTAAACATTTATCAACAGTCATGTCCAACAGGTTTACCAAGTCCTCTGAATCATGTTATCATAACATCTATCAAAATAGTTTATCTGTTCATTAATCAGGATGATAGAGCTTACTGTGTTATCAATCAATAATATTTATCCCAATTTAGTTAAAATAGGTAATCCAGGCTTTGTTACATATGAGTATTTGACAACAATACTATAATAATGCAATAATCCAAGAGAAACTGTCAGTTTATAAACCGACAATTATGATACAGACATACCCTGAAAGACAAGATAAAAAAACATAATTGATTATTTGAGAAAAAAAAGAGACTGTGAATCTTCCCACAGCATTTCTACACATTCTTCAAATGAGTAGGGGTCACCTACCAACAGGACTTCCTCGATCAATTCAACATTCTAGAAAATTTTGCAAAATCTTTGAAATTTGAAGAAATATTATTAGATCATGCAAAATCTTTTCAGAAACAGCATTTCTACACATTCTTCAAAAGAGTAGGGAGAACCATGCAATAGGACTTCCTTGATCAACTTCAACATTCTAGGAAACTTTCCAAAATCTTTAAGATGCAAAGAAAGAATCTTTGAGTTTTGAAGAAAATGTGGCTCTCTTTTTAAAAGGTCAGTACCAGTACCCTATGTTCTAGGAAACTGAGGATTGAGCTACCGTTTGCTGTATTGAAGAGGTGATCCTGCTTACTCCACAGTTGATGATAACTTACTCCTCATTCTTATTATTGTATTACAGTTATAGTATCTTATTATACTTATCTGATTTATCATCTCTTACCCATTGTTGATTACTTCTGGGCGCAAATTGTAACATATTTTTGCCAAAATGAATGCCAGCCCTTCCTAGACTGTTTCTTTTTCTGGTTACTGCCAATCCCATCAACTTTGACCGAAGTTACCATCTATCTTGAGTTGAAGCTCTAACAGCAAATTGATTAATAACTGCTAAAATTACTATATAATTTTTCTTGTATATCAATCAGGTTGTTGATGGAAAATATATATGTGTAATGATATTTTAAGGGATAATAATTTATTGTTTTGGAATATATATACCAATTATTAAATTTAGCATGATAAATTTGTAGTTTCTTATCCAATTTTGCAGTTTAATGCCAGGTTTCTCAGTCGTTCAATAAATCATTCAGTAGCTACATAAATCATTCAATAGTACCCAGCAGTCTAGTAACTGGTGTCGTTTACCTGGTCTTAGGAACATTGTATCATATGGAGCGCTTCATACTTACCTTATGCCAGTTATGTCTGAAACAAGCATTGAATCTGTAACTACTGAATAATTTATTGAATGACTGAGTCTGGTCATGAAGGTATAGTATTTTCATTTTGGTCATTAATTTTCAATTTAAAATGAACTGAAAAATCGAATTAAACTCTTTTGAGGTCTGTATCTGCATTAGTAAATTAACTTTAATTTAATTAAAGTTAATTTAACTAAAGTTAATTTAATTTTTAATTTAACTAAAATTACAAGTAAATTAACTTTGCTTATTTGAAGACAAAACATAGTAAGCTTGCAAATGTTACTTGTGTATTAGATCAAAATTCAACCCCAAAAATTGTGTCTTCTGAACATAAAACTTTGAGCATTTTGCTCCAGAAAAATTTATACCTACTACTTCTACAGCAACATCAGAAACAATTTTTTTGATTGATCTGTATATTGATCCTAAGGGTAGACCTGGTTTTAGCAGAAACTTTCCATAAAATAGACTCAGTCACCATTGTTCCTGAAAAGTCTCTCATCTCATCCATCACCAAATTTAAAAAAAAGCAACAGCCTTTTCAATAGGAAGAACATGTTATTCTAAGATTGTGTAGTGCATTCTTTATTTTATTTGTAAGGACTATTCAATATTAATGGACTATTCAATTTAAAAGACTATTCAATGTGATTGAAGGTCAAGGGTTCAAAAAACGATTAAATGAGTTGGCATCTGCTTTCAAAATAGCTAGTGTAACTTATAACAAAAGCCAACTTCAGTTGAAATATGAAACATGTCATGCAGAATCAGAAATCAAATTAGGGAAGCACAACATGTCTGCATTTCAACTGATGTCCGGACAGAAACCATGCCAGAAAGGGCATTTTAAGGCATGACTGTCCATTTTTTAATAAGCATAGAAATAATCTCTGTTGATGTTTCAATTAAACAGCTAAAGTCAAACCACACTGCTGAGTAGGTGGCAGAAACAATTAACAGCATTCTTCTAGAGTGGGATATTGAGAATGACAAGATTGTGTGTGCTGTTACTGGCAATGGGACAAATATGGTAAAAGCAGTCCACAGAATCCTTCCAAATACACATGTACCATGTTTTGCCGATACCATTAACCTTGTTACAAATGCAGCAGTTTCATATCCAGATATTGTAAATACCATCAAAAAAGTGGGAGAAATAATGAAGCACATAAAAAACAGTATGAATATAGATAGATAGATAGTTTATTCTCAAATAAATGAATTACAACAAAATAACATTTCAATGACTTACAGCTATTAATAGTTGGAAGAAACAAATTAAATATAAGCTATAAAGAAACTAAATAAAGAATACAAAATTATATTATTTATTGAAAGAATTTTTGAGAACATACATTCCAGCACACAAGACACATTTGTGGACTGCTGGAGGGAGTCACAATACTATTACAATACTGATACAATTTTGCTATTGCAAAATACAAAAAAGGATGATGAAAAAAGGGAAAAAAACCTGAGTAATTGTGTGAATTGCAACACAAATCAAAGAAAAGAAATAAACAAAACATCAATAAATCTGCTTATAAGGTAATCCCTGAGCATAAGCTTCAAACAATGACTTGGAACAAGCCTTCTACAAATTCAGGGGTCAGAGACAGAAGTCAAGCTTTAAGCTTTCTTCTCTTCAAGCTTCTGCAATGAGATGCTATGATTGCCTGCTTGAGGCTATGGGGCAGAGCGTTGTAGAACCTAGGAGTAGGAATATAAACATCTTCTGAAAGAGTGCAATTGGGTCTAGGACACCTGACACTAGAACCCACAGCCAGCCTTGTTCAATGACTGGCAGTAGCAAGATTACAATAATCTATTGTTATGCCTCTATTCCCACTAATTTGGAAGAACACAGATAGAACCTTAAAAACGTACATGAATCTCACCAGTAATATTCAGAGATGACAGAAAAGTGAGATAGTATGTTCATCAAAGCTGCTATCAGTTATCAGTCTAAGAAATACTTTTTGTAGTTTAATGATTGGAACCTGACTGGTATAATATGAACTTCCCCTACAGGTTATTCCATAATCTATTTTAGAATGTACAAAGGAGAAGTACAGCTCCTTCATCACATTAAAATCAAATAAGAATCTAATGTGATAGAATATCATTAAATAAAACCTTAAAGACTTTTTGAGCACTGTAATATACTGTTTCCAATTTAAATTAGCATCCAGTGTGATACACAAATACTTTACACATTTCTCTAAGCTGATAATTGGACAATCACAATTGGCATAAAGACAAACTGGAGAGTGCAAATGCAGTGGAGCAGGTAGTTCTAAATAACCTGTAAGACTAAAAATCATACAATTAGTTTTTGAAACATTAATTTTGAGCTTGTTACAGGCAAACCATAAATATATTTTGTTCAAATCAGACTGAATTTTGGTGTGTAATGGATGTTATTACTTTTATAAGAGAGTGCAGTATCATCTGCAAAAGCAGTAATACAACCATTAAAGTTACCATTGTACAGATCATTAACAAAAATCCAAAATAGAATAGGACCCAGTACTGATCCCAGTGGTACCCCACATGTTATTGGCAACACATTGCTAGCAGCATTGTTGATTTCAACATATTTTTCCTGTCCTGGAGGAAAGACTTAAACCATTCTAATGGAATTCCTCTTATGCCAGCACTCTCCAGCTTATCAAGTAACAGACCATGATTTACAGCAGGGATGGCCAACTGGTGGCCCGCAGGCTGCTTGCAGCCATGTTTTTTGTGGCCCCCAAATAACTTTTAAAAGTATTAGATATTTTTTTAACAGAAACATAAAAATAAAATTTGTATATAAGAGTCCAGGTTAAGTTTAAATTGTATATTATGACAACCTAATATGAAATGTTTTAACAACTAGCAAAATTAAGGTTTAATTACTATAAGAGAATCAGTAGGAAGCATACTTTGAGTATGAGGCAAACACACCAGTTTGATGTCACATGGTGTGGCAACTGCGCTTTCAGAACCAGACAGACTGCATGGTTTGGCAACTGCACATTTGGAACCAAACAAAACACTCAGTGACTCTGAGATACTAAGACTGTGCACATGAGGTTGACTACTGTCAAACTGTTGGTGCTTCATCACTGTGTTTAGTTTTAACTTACAAATCTAATTGCATTATTTCACAAAGAGTAAGAAAAGTTTCAGAAGAAAACAGAGTGTTCCAAGACAAGTGAGAAACCGAGTATCTTTTTGTAAATAACAAGGACAATAAACCTCAGTGTTTAGTGTGTTTGCTTATACTGTCTGTCCACAAAGAATATAACCTCAATTGGCACTACACTCAGCACCATGCAGCTAAGTACAAAGATTACACTGGACAAGCTAGGCTTACTATTGTATCTGACTTGAAGAAAAACGTTAGTGCTCAAAAAACTTATTTAATAAATCCACAACTTTGCAAAAAAACGCACTCTTAGCTTCTTATATTGTAAGTGCAGAGATAGCTAAGGCTAAAAAACCTTTTACTGATGGCAAGTTTGTAAAGAAATGCTGTATAGAAGTGGCTTGAGCTTTTGGTAAAGAAAAATTTAGTAATGATTTGAAAAAAATCTCACTTTCAAAACAGACTGTCACTAGAAGAGTTGAAGAAATAAGTAACCATGTTTCCAGTGAATTAAGTAATATTGTTTCTGAGTCTTCCTACTTTTCTCTAGCCTTGGATGAGTCCACTGATTTAACAGACACTGCTCAACTGTCAATTTTCATCAGAATGGTTGACAATAATTTCATGATTAATGAAGAATTACTGGGTCTAGAGTCACTGCATGGATACTACAGTCAGTCTACTAAAGGTCAAGACATTTTTGATGCACTTATGAAAGCCCTCAGCTGTGGAGGAACAAAACAATAATTGTCAGCAATTGTAACAGATGGTGCCAAAGCTATGGTTGGCTCTCAAATAGGCCTAGTGGGCTTGTTAAGAAAGGCTGGTATCAGCTGTCCATCATTTCACTGTATCATACACCAGGAAGCTCTCTGTGGAAAAATGCTGGGAATGGAAGACACAATGAAAACAGTTATGAAATGTGTCAACATGATTAAAGGAGGAGATAGGTCATTGACTCTTAGAAAGTTCATGGCTTTCGTAACAGAACTAGAAGCAGAGTATGGAGACTTGACACTCTTCACAGAAAAGGAAACTGCTTAAAACGATTCTTTGCTTTGAGAAAAAAGGTAGCTGAGTTTCTCAATGCACATATAAATACACCTATCTCTAAAAAATGCAAGAAATGCTACTAGATTTTAAGTTTTTATGTACTATGGCTTTCTTAACAGACATAAGTCACCACATGAATGAGTTTAACTTGAAATTACAAGGTCGAAATCAAACCATACCTGAGTTAGTTAGACACTTGGATGGATTTGTAAATAAATTTAAGGTTTTCAAATCAAGCCTAGAAAAAGCTAATCTAGTACATTTCCCATTGTGCAAAGAAATCATGGAAGAAATTCCAACCAGTTATTTCAGCTTTTGTGTACCAAAATTGAATATGCTTTTGGAGTCATTCAATGAATGGTTTTTAAATTTTAATGAACTGCAACCACATCTCTTCTTATTTAACAATCCCATGACATGTGACATTTCCCAGCAAGATGACAATATACAGTTGGAGCTCTGTGATTTGCCAAGTGACCCACTTTTCCAGAAAAGACTGGAAACTGGTGTTGAAATCTGGAGTAGGCTGCCTGAGGACAAGTATCCCAAACTATGTGACTTTGGTAAAAAATTGTTTCAATGTTTGGAAGCACCTACATTTGTGAGAGCACTTTTTCAACAATGAAATTTATAAAGTCAACTCACCATAACAGACTTACAGACAACCATATTCAAGATCTGCTAAAGGTGGCCACCACCTCAATAAGAATTGATTTTGATGAACTGGTGAATGATTGTGCCCGCCCTCAGTGTTCTCACTAGTGAGTTTTTTCTTCAGTAAAATTGTGGAGATCTTAAAGAAAATTCATACTCAAGACGTTCAAGAACTTTTGGCTCAATACCATGTTTATTTGAACTAGAACTAAGTACATAAGTACATCGATGGTTGAAAGTCAAAATGTTGTAAGCACCAAAATCTGGGAAAATCAGGTTTTGTGCCCATCTGATAGATCTGTACTTGTTTTATGTCCCAGCAAAGTGTTGTAACCATCTTGCTTGTTATAAGGGAGAAAAAGGAGAATATATTATGTTGTAACAGCCAATATGGCAAGATTTTGAAAATCAGAATGTTGTATGAGCTTTAAACTGAAAGGCAGAATGTTATAACATCATCCAACAACATTTTGCACTAGATCCGGTTTCCAATCTCTGCTAGCCAGAATTTTGTATATGCCACCTGTTACTGGGTTCCAGGTTATGTTTCAGTGGAAATTGAAGCACGATTTTTGTTGCATGAGATGGTGTAACGTGATCCGATTAGAATCGAATAGATCCTACTGTATTATAACCAAAATATTCCAACACATAAGTAAATAGATACGATATATTATCAGTAAAATTAAAATGAAATGATATTTTCATTGAGCTATGGCAATGAAGACCTATCTTGTTCACACTGATGAATATGAAACATGGAGTGAAGAACTTTGTAGTGGAAGAATTATGAAAATTCACTCAGAGGACACATTAAGCTGTCGGTCCCGGCTGCCTAAAAAACAGTTGCTAAGTCACGTCAGAGGCCCTGAACCTATTCAGGTGCGACCTGATAACTCTGACACCAGACCTGAGCCAGCCAGGTCACACGATATTATTATTATTATAATTATTATTACTTATGGTGTGACGGCCATCACCAGACAACTACACAGTAATTGACAATTGATAACTTTCAAATAAATTATGCCTGTGATGGTTGGAATAGTCTATACTCTATAGTCTATAATCCAGCAGGTACTCTATACTTTGTTATCTCTATTCTATGTACTCTACTATGCATCTGTGTTGTTACTCCTTTTTTACGCTTTGTCATTACTAGAATATAATGGCGTATTATAATACTTGAGAACTATGTTGTATTACTTAATATTTCAATAAAACCACAGTATGTATATTCACAACGCTATATTATTTCCACATTTCAACAGGTAATGGTGCCCAGGATATGTGAATTGTGAAACAGTTTTTGTGGTTATGATAAATCTTTCCATAAGGTATGTACTATGAACGGTAATATTTACGTGTAATTTTGTGGCATTTCATGTTTGAAGACATATTATTTCATCATGACCAAAAATACTACCAATACTGATTCTACAAATCCTAATATGAATACGGAAACTACTACTACAATCTCCAATCTTTCTACTGCCATGCCTAACATTGAGAAATTGGAAGGACAGCAAAATTATGGAAGTTGGAAGTTCTCAATGAGAATGTTTCTCACCCTTGAACATCTTTTTGATTATGTTAATGGAACTATTCCAGTTAATTTGCCTGCTGATAAATTGTGAGATCAAAGTGCATTAGCTAAAATTTGTCTATCCATTAAGCCAAATTGTTTTATCCATGTCCAAAATGCTAAAACATCATTTGAAGCCTGGAACAATCTCAAAAGTGCTTATGAAGGTCAGAGTATGGCTACGGTTTTTGAAGTTACTCATAAACTTTTCAACACAAAACAGGACAATTTTCTTTCTATGGAAGACTATCTTACAGACATTTTTGAGTCGGTCCATAGACTTGCTGACATTGACGAGCCGATTATGTGATGCTTTTATAATGATGAATGGCGTATCTGAAGACTATGAAGCCTTGATATCTTCAATCAATCAACAAACCAAGGAAAAGATTTCATCAGAAGAAGTAAAATTAGCTCTGATGAATGAAAGTGAGTGTCGGCGTGTCAAAGCAGGTGAACCATCTAGTACTTCTGCTTTATTTACTAATATGAAGAAGAATGCTACATCGCAGAACTTCAAGAAAAACAATGTCAAGAAAATTTATTGCTATAATTGTGGGGACCCTTCACATAAGCGGCCTGATTGTCCCATGATCAACAAGAGCAAGGAGCAGAACAAAATTTCCATTTCCACCACTAGAAGAAAGCCTACTGAAGAACTCGATCCAGGAACGTTATTGGCCAGTGCTCAACTGACAAAGAGTATCTACTACTGAATGGATTATTGACAGCGGAGCAACAAACCATATGACAATGGAGAAGGAAAATTTCACAAATATAGGAAATCAATGTAAAACCCTTATTTCTGTAGCCAACAATATGAAAATTTCATCAGAAGGTGTTGGTGATGTGAAACTCAATGTTATGGTCAATAATTGTGAAAAATCTATGTTGGTAAGAGATGTGTTGTATGTACCCAACCTATCCAACAATCTGCTGTCGGTAAGTAAAATTACTAACAAAAATCTTGTTGTTGTATTTAATAATGAAACATGTACAGTTTATGATAAATCTGACTTTAATATCAGAGGTAATATTGTTGTAACTGGTACAAAAATTGAGGATTTGTATGTCATTGATAGGCCAGATATACGAGATTCAGTGAGGGCAATGTCTGCTGACAGTAATAATTATCCCTTATCTGAACATGAATTGTGGCATAAATGCCTTGGTCATCTTTCTCGTAAAGGTATGAGACAATTACAAAATGGAATGGTAAATGATATCAAATTTGGTAATGACAACCATGAGGTATGTATTACATGTCTAGAAGGTAAGCAAACTATTAAACCTTTTTCTAACAAAGGTAAAAGAGCTAATGCTAAACTAGAATTAGTCCACTCTGATGTTTGTGGACCAATGGATGTTCCATCTTGGGGAGGAGCTAGATATTGTCTGATTTTTGTAGATGACTTTACTAGAAAAGTTTTTGGTTACATGATTAAGGCCAAGAGTGATGTTTTTTCTAAATTTTTAGAGTTTAAAGCATTAGTTGAAAATGAAACTGGTGTCAAATTAAAATGTCTAAGAACAGATAATGGAGGTGAATATACCAGTAATGCTTTTGAGAATTATCTTAGGGCTCAAGGTATTTGTCATCAGAGTACTGTGCCTTACACACTGCAGCAAAATGGAGTGGCAGAGCGCACTAATCATACTTTACTTGAGAAAGTAAGATGTTTGCTTTTTGAATCAAATTTAGATAAAAAGTTCTGGGCAGAAGCTATGAATACTGCTATTTATCTGAAAAATGTTTCTCCAACTGCTGCTGTGTGTGGTACAGTACATGAGGGAGCTTGGCGTGGTGAAAAAATTGATATTTCTCACTTACGTATTTTTGGTTGTAAAGCTCAAGGTTCACATACCTAAAGAAAAGCATTGTAAGCTTGACAAACAATCCAAGTCACTGATTTTTGTTGGTTACTGTATTAATACCAAAGGTTATCGCTTGATATCACCTGATAATCCTAGAGATATCATTATTGCAAGAAATGTCGAATTTATTGAATCTAATATTAACTCTAGTATAGTTCCCGCTAAATGTGATAAATTTGAAGTAGATGATAAACAATGTTTTTCAAATGTAAATCCTGTAGAAGTACCTGATACTGATATTCAAAATCAGTCCACTAATGATGTTTTTCCAACCGATATTCTGGAGATATCATCCGATTCTAATATAATGGATGAATCACTTGTAGTTGATTATAATAATAGTGTGCTTGATGATGAATTCCAGTCCACTGAAATAATGGGTCCTAATTTGCAAAAGGTAACAAATAGGTATCCAACTCACATCAGGAAGCCCAATCACTCTGAAGATTTTGAATATGCTTTTCTAGCTGTGAGTCCTGATGATCCCAAAACATTTGATGAAATTTGTGATAGATCTGATAGTATTCATTGGAAGAATGCTATGCAAGAGGAATTTGAAGCTCTAAATAATAATAGTACTTGGGAATTAATTGACAGACCATTAAATAGTAATGTTGTAAAATGTAAATGGGTATATAAACTAAAAAGAGGTATTGATGGTTCAACTAGGCATGAAGCAAGATTGGTCACTAAGAGTTTCAGTCAAAAACCTGGACAGGATTATGACCAAACATTTGCTCCAGTTGTTAAACTATCTTCATTGAGAGTTATTTTTGGTTTAGCTGCTGAATTAGATTTAGAAATTGAACACATAGATATTACAACTGCTTTCCTTAATGGTGATTTGAATGAACAAATATTCATGGAACAACCGGAAGGTTTTATTCTAGAAGGAGGGGAGAATAAAGTCTGTAGACTCAAAAAGGCAATTTATGGGTTGAAACAGGCAGCTCGTTGTTGGAATAATAAGATCCACTCTTTTCTTGTATCACAAAATTTTTGTCAATCTAAGTATGATCCTTGTATATACATTATGAAATCTCAAGATAATTTTGTTGTTATTGGTTTACATGTTGATGATCTGTATTGTTTTTCAAACTCAGTTGATGAAACTCAAAAACTTAAGTTTGCCATTGGGAAAACTTTCAAAATGAGAGATCTTGGTCCTATTAAAGAATGCTTAGGTATGAGAGTAACTAGAGATAGGAAGAATCAAACCATCAAATTGGATCAAGAATTGTATATAAATGATATAATTGACAAATTTGGTATGACTGAGTGCAAATCTGTTATAACTCCTTTGTGTGCATCTCAAAAATTGATTCAATCAGAAAAAGATCAAGAAAACAATTTTTATCAAAGATTGATTGGTGCTCTGATGTATTTGTCAGTATATACACGCCCAGATATTTGTCATGCTGTAAGTTATTTGAGCCAGTTCAATACATGTAATGATGATAGTCATTTAGTAGCTGTAAAAGAGTCATACGTTATTTGAAAGGTTCCTCAACTTTGGGCTTATTTTACCATAAAAATGAATGCTTATTGCAAGGGTATGCTGATGCTGATTTTGGTAATTGCACAATAGATAGAACATCATACACTGGTTATGTTTATAAATTTTGCGGTGCTGCTGTAAGTTGGTGTTCTAGAAAACAGCGCACAAAGAGTCTTGCTGATAGTTCAACATTTGCTGAATATGTGGCAATCAGTGAATGTGGCAAGGAAGGAATTTACCTGCAAGGTTTGCTGTCTGAATTGTACACATGTCCTTTACCTTCAACAATTTTCAATGACAATCAAAGTGCAAATAAACTTTGTTATAATGAAGGTCAGAATAATCGTAGTAAGCATATTGATGTCAAATATCATCAAATTCGACACTGGGTCAAACAAAATTTGATTAAAATAGTATATTTGCCAGACAATGAAATGATTGCAGATATGTTGACTAAAGGTCTTAATGGACCAAAACATGATCTGTGTGTTCAAGGTGTAGGCATGAAGTTGTGAGTAATTTTTATTATTTTATAAGTGATATATCATTTTTCTATTTGTATTTTATTTTACCTTGCTGGATTAAGTGAGGGTGTTGGAATAGTCTATACTCTATAGTCTATAATCCAGCAGGTACTCTATACTTTGTTATCTCTATTCTATGTACTCTACTATGCATCTGTGTTGTTACTCCTTTTTTACACTTTGTCATAATATAATGGCGTATTATAATACTTGAGAACTATGTTGTATTACTTAATATTTCAATAAAACCACAGTATGTATATCCACAACGCTATATTATTTCCACATTTCAACAGATGATAACCCTAAAATCATGCTTTATGACTGTTGTTACTATGTAGTCATTTATCAATGGTTTACAAGTGAAACAGCCATCAAACTATAATGTAAATGAAAATGTCTTCCTAAATTGCAATATTTCAAGGTTTATATTTCCTAGTTATCTGCATCATCAACACAATTAATTATTGTCAGTTTAAAATAGCATACTAAAGAATTTGATGCAGGTTATTTGTTCATTGGAGATTCAATTATTTGCAAATAATCAATACAATCAAGATCAAGACAGATCTAATGAAGACAGAAAACATAGTAATATACAATGTAGTCTTTTTTGTAGAACATATCCACAGAGGTGGATATTAACTTACTTGTTTGTGGTGGCTACAGGATGGATACAAGCAATAATTTTATAATAAAATGTGGACACCATAGTCATTTTTTTACCGGTACCTATTACAACAAATATATTGAAGTCAAATGATAAAACTAGTTAGCAATATTCATATAACAACCTGTGAGTTAATCTCATGTGTTTAATTCATAATTGATTCTTGCTATCATTGCTTATAATATTGATGAGAACTATGTTCTTCTTCACAGGTTGCAAATGATGGAAAATGGATATGCATATGGATAAGGATATCAATTCTACTGAACCACAAACAACAGATCCACCAACAGTTCCAGTTCCACAACTGGATGAAGAAATTCATTTCGGAAACATTGAAATGGAAACTTTCCAACAAAATGAATATCCAGAAGATGAAAAAAGGATGGTAGAGCGGTAGAGCTCAATTCATCAGATGTCAACATCTCTATTCCATCAGAACTTATTGACATCAACAGCATTAATGATTTTATTCTACTGGACACTGCAGAGACAATTGATGAACAAGTTAAAATAATTGATGAAGATGAAAGACTTGTTGGAGAAGGAGGATTAGAGAAAGACAAAGTGAAGTCCATGCATGGTAAAAATTGTAATGATTATGTGCTGACTGCTGATATAGGAGGCAGTGGAATAAAGATGGCTTCTTGTAAAGTACTCTGTGAATTGTTATTGAAGTGAAACCTTTTAATATTAAATATATTACATGGCGCAGTCGAAACAGGAATTGAATATTTTAAAGATGAACATAGTTTACTCATATTGTTTGGTCAGACTTCCAGTTAGATTGATGATTTTATTAGTTTTGTGACTGATACCGTACTGAGTTGGTTGGTCTTCGGTCAACGCCTTTGCAATGGCAGCACAATTCAATGTTCCTGCTTCATTGGTGCTGACAGGGAATTTGAGTGAAAACTGGAGAAAATTTAAGAAAAATTTTAATATCTATATGTCGGCTACAGACTTTGCTAAGGAAAATGATGAACGACAGGTAGCAATTTTACTGAACATTATTGGTGCTGAAGCTGTCAAATTATTTGATATGTTTGGACTTGATAATGATGACATTAAGAAAATTGACACAGTATTGGCGGCTTTTGAGACATATTGCAATCCTAAAAAGAACATTTTATATGCTCGTTTTTTGTTTTATACATGTAAGCAACAGGAGGCTAAGTCATTTGACTCATTTTTATTGGATTCTAAAACATTGATTAAAGACTGTGAATTTTGTGAACCAGATGAACTTCTATGTGACAAAATTGTTCTAGATTCAAATGATTCAGACACTAAGGACTCCATTATCAAGATGGGTGATATCTCATTAAAGGATGCTATTGAAAAATTTCGAGTGGCTGAATTGGTACGTAAACAGACTAAAGACATTTTTAATGCCAGTACGCATGCGAATAATGTTGATTCAATCAAAACTCTTTCTGCCAAAGAAGGAATCACAGGAGAATCAGAGAAATTTTCGTGACAATCAGAAACGGATAATGATGGATTGCCTAAAATGTGGATACAAACACTTGCCAAATAGATGTCCGGCATATGGGAAGCAATGTAAAATTTGTAATAAGTTTAATCATTTTGCCAAAGTATGCAACAATAAAGGTAAGATGAATAATTTTATTGACAGTGAAGGTAAGTCCTACTATTGTGATACTGTAAACATTGAATCAATTGATGCAATAAATTCTTGCAATTTGAGGGTTAAAATAGAGAACAAATATATTACTTTCAAACTTAATTCGGGATCAGATGTAAATTTACTGCCTTTAAATGAGTTTCAAAATATACAGAAAACTAGTAACAAGAAAATTGTTTTGAATAAGAGTACAATTAGGTTGACTGGATATGGCAGTGATTATATTCCAAACTATGGAGTATGTGATTTATTAATAGAGTCAAATGGATGTTTCTCTGTTGAGAAATTCATAATTACGCATTCCAATTCCATACCTATACTAGGATTGGATACCTGTTTGAGAATGAACTTTATTCAAAAAAATGTTGACTTAGTTTCACAACAATTAACAAAAGACAATACTTCTCAGAAGTATAATGACATTTTTCAAGGGGTTGGGTGTTTCCCTCACTCCTATAAGCTTGAACTCAAAGATAATGCTGAACCTGTGTCATTGCCACCTTATCGAATCCCACTTAAGTTGCATGATAAATTCAAGGTTGAGCTAAACAGATTATGTAAATTGGATATAATTACTAAATATGATAAATCAACAGCCTGGGCTAGTAGGTTGGCTATTGTAGAAAAACCGGATCACTCTCTTAGATTATGTCTAGATCCTCAATATATAAATAAGAATATAAAGGATGAGCATTTTCAAATTCCAACTATGGCTGATCTTAAAGCTAAAGTTGGAACAGCCAAATACTTCAGTTGTCTCGATTTAAAAGAAGGGTTTTGGCAAATAAAACTAGATGAAAAACGTATACAGTATACTGTGTTCTCCACCATGTTTGGTATGTATGCCTTTAAGAGGTTACCTTTTGGATTGAAAATTTCTGCACAAGCTTTTCAGAAAATTAATAGTCAGTTATTTAGTGACATAGATAATGTATTTGTATATATTGATGATATTTTGATCTGTGCTGAAAATGAAGCTCAACATGATGAAAATCTAATAAAAGTCTTAGAAAGAGCTAGACAAATGAATGTTCGATTTAATTTGAATAAGTTTCAGTTTAAACAAAAGGAAATAAAATATTTGGGACATATTTTCAAACAAGGAGTGGTAGAAATGGATCCTAAACGAATACAAGCAATGAAAGATTATGATGTACCTAGCAATAAACATGACTTACAAAGGTTGTTAGGTTTGGTAAATTATTTGAGGGATTTCATTCTAAATCTTGCTGAAGTTTCGAGTCCATTACGCTATTTATTAAAGAAAGATGTTGAGTTTCAATGGATGAGTGAACATACAAATTGCTTGAATGCTATCAAATCAATGATTTGTGAGGCTCCATCCTTACATGCTTTTGATCGTAATAAAGAAGTTATTATCCAGACAGACAGTAGTAGTAAAGGTATAGGTTGTGTTCTACTTCAGGAAGGTAAACCTATTTCTTTTGCTTCTAAAAGTCTGTCTGAAAATGAATGTAAATTCTCACAAATTGAAAAATAATTTTTGGCAATTTTATTTGCCTGTAAAAGTTTCCATTACTATATTTATGGTATGAATATTAAAATTCAAACTGATCACAAGCCCCTCCTTGGTATTATGCAGAAAGAAATTCATAAAATTTCTTCCAATCGTTTACAAAGAATCAAATTGCAATTATTGATGTATGATATTCAATTGATTTATACACCAGGTAGTAAAATGTTTATAGCAGATGCTATTTCACGTGCTTGCTCTAAGGCAGACAATCAGTAAATTAATCCCCAGTTGGTAGAGGTTATTCATACCGTAGATGTAAGTGATGATAATATGAATAAAATAAAGGATGAAATGTTGAATGATGAAATATTGCTGGAAATTAAAAGACTCTGCAGACAAGGTTGGCCAAATGATAGGACGAAATTGAAAGAAAATGTTAGATTCTATTTTAATAAACACTTTGACATTATCTTGGATGATGAGATTTTATATCTGGATAATAGAATAATGATCCCAAAATCATTGCAAATGTACTTTGTAAAAAAGGTTCACCAGGCCCATTTAGGAATAATGAAAACAAAACAAAGAGCAAAATCATTATTTTACTGGCCTTGCATGGATCAGATGATTGAAGAGGTAATATATAAATGTTTAATTTGCCAAAACTTCAGACCTAACAATGCTTATGAACCTATGTTTATTCATGACATTCCATCATTACCATTTGAGGTGATTGGATGTGATATTTTAGAGTTTGGTGGTAAGAGTTATTTGGTTGTAGTTGATTATTTTTCACATTGGATTGAATTGAGATTGTTATTTAATAAAACAGCAAATGCTGTTATTAATGTGTTGAAAGAAATTTTTGCAGTACATGGTACTTCATTCAAATTTATTAGTGATAATGTCCCTTTCAATTCGTTTGAGTTTCAAAAATTTGTCAAAGATTGGAATTTTATCTCAGTAACATCCAGTCCTCATTATCCACGAAGCAATGGTCTTAGTGAAAGATATGTTGGCATCTGTAAAAGTTTTTTGAGGAAATCTAAAGAAGACAAAATAGATTTGCATTTGATTCTGTTAGAATACCGTAATACACCTATAATGGGAACCCAGTTTACCCCAACACAATTGCTTTTCAGTAGACTGGTAAAGACAAATTTACCGATATCTAAGAATTTACTAATTCCAAATGTGGTGACAAACTTCAATAAAGTACTCTCGGAGTTGAAGAGCAGAACAAAGTTTTATCATGATAGGACGGCATTGACCAGAAATAATGATTGGGATGTAGGTGATTTTGTTATGTATAGAAATAATAATACATGGAATCCTGCAAAAATAATACAGAAATGTATTTGATACATTTAGATATGTAATTGTTAGAGATCTCAAGTCGGGGAATGTTCTTAGAAGAAATATGATTGATATAAATTTTTCAAAGCATTATGATTTCAGTAATATTTGTGTGAATAGACCTGATAATGATAGATTATGTCATGGAAAGGAACAAATAGCTATTAAACCATCTTATTGGGATAGATCAAAACAGATCATTTGAAAATGTTGACAAAAATGATAATAATGATAAAGGGTTGAATTTTAATGAAAATCAGAATGATTGTAATAATGATAATGCTTATTACAAAACAAGGGCAGGAAGATTGGTGAAACCCAAACAAATATTGGACTTGTAGTTTGTTTTTCTTTTTGGTTTTTCTTATTGTATAACATAATTTATTGTAACATTATACTCAGTATACCATTTCTTTAAGAAATTGTTAAATTAATTTTAAAATTCTTTATGAAAAGGAAGATGTAATGATTTTGTGCTGACTGCTGATATAGGAGGCAGTGGAATAAAGATGGCTTCTTGTAAAGTACTCTGTGAATTGTTATTGAAGTGAAACCTTTTAATATTAAATATATTACAAAAATAAGAATATGAAGCCTAATCCATGTGCTGAAGGGAAGTGTAGATTGGGCTACTTCCTCATGCAAGAGAATGAGTGGCATGAAGGTTTTAAGAACTATTGGAGTATGAACTCCTATGAAGAGAAAAGAAACTGGATTCTCTCTTGTGTAGAAAATGGTGTGGTGAAAAGGAGAAGAACTGATGGAGAAAGTCATTGATCTAAAATGTGTAATTATTCTTTGATACTCATTGATAAAAAGACACAAGTTTTCCTGCAGTTCCTTTTAAAAACGCTGGATCTATCACATAGAGCTATTTCCTATACCAAAGATAACTCATTGAAAACAAATACATGCAAAGGAGACCAATGAGGAAGACATTGTCCTGCTAACAAGATGTCAGAAGAGAGAAGAGCTGCTGTGAAAAACTTCATAAAACGATTGCCAGCTGTACCATCACACTATTGTTGACAAGATTCGAAAAAGAAATGTCTTGACTCTGAGCTACAGAACTTATCAAATGTTATTGTTGTGGTTATCCATTTTTCGTGAACTGCAGTAGAACTATTCATATGTATTACCTTGTTGTGCAGAACTGACCTTTTTGAGTCGCGGCGGACGCGTTTCGAACTATGTTGTTCTTCTTTGGCGCTTGTCTGCAACCAAGCGCCAAAGAAGAACAACATAGTTCGAAACGCGTCCGCCGCGACTCAAAAGGTCAGTTCTGCACAGCAAGATAATACATATGAATAGTTATCAAATGTATACAGAATATACAAAGCTAGTGTTAGCAATGATTTGCTTGTGAATGAAAGAGTGTTTCAAAACATCTTCAATAATGAATTCGATTTATGGTTTCATGTACCCAAAAAAGACAAATGTGCGCTTTGTGAAAAATTCAAATTGAGAAAAAGAAGAACACTTGAAATTAAAATAGGTTGCTAAGAATCAGTTTGATGAAGCTCATAAAAGAGCCTTAGCTGATAGTTCTTACTTGTGTGTGAGCTTTGATCTGCAAAAAGTGTTGAACACTCCAAAGGGAGAAAATATGCTGCTCTATTACTCAAGAAAATATGCAGTGTATAATCTCAGTGTGTATGGGAGCATAACTGAGATCTGCTCAATTATAAGCAAATATCTTGAAGCAGTAGATAGGAGAGAGCTGATCAAAGAAGTTGCATTGTTCTGTGACAGTTGTCCTGGACAAAACAAGAACAAATGATAGCTTGTATCAAAGTTGCCAGAATATAAAGGAAGAAACTATCTCATATTTGTTGCCAGGCCATACCTACATGACTGTAGACTCAGTACATGCTACAATAGAAAATTTCACAAAGAAGAGACACATTTGGGCACCAAGTGAGTGGCCAACACTTATTTCCAATTTGAGCTTGAAGCCAAAGCCTTACAATGTGTAAGTTCTAAAACACACAGACTTCCTGGATCACAAGTCATCATCTGCAAGGTATAATTTGGAGAAGAAGGGAGAGAAATTTAATATATCAAGTGTGCGAATTTGTCAATTCAAAAAAGGAGATGAAAATGTTTTTCTAAGAAATAGCTATGATCAAGATGGAGAACCAAGGAAAATATCAATGCTTTGTAAAAGGAGCAAGACAGAGGTAACATCAAAAACCCAATTGTACAATGATGAGCTCCCAATAAATGAGAGAAAATATAAAAATGTAATAGATTTGTGCAAGAATGGAATTATCCCTGAAAGATTCCATACTGAATACTTCCGGATCCCTCACAACAAAAAGACAGCTGATGTTCTTCCAGAAAGATGATGAAGACTCTGTAGAAGTGTAGAGAATTAGAACTATTATAGTTCAAATACAAAAACAATAATAATAATAATTGGTGATTCATTATGGAATAAATAGAAGGATAAATATGTGGAAATTGTAACTGAAAAACAATATCCTCATCTTCTTGAATTCCTCATTTATTTGAGGCAATTGCAAGAAATCTGACTGGTAAAATTGATTTTAAAGGATCCTATTTTAAAGGATTACCGGTATTTAAAAGAAGGCCTCTAGATTATGTTTGAAAGATAGCAGATGAAGGTTACTGGCTGAACATGGCAAGAAATTTAAAAGTTTTGAAGAAAAATGACTAGGATTAGTCCAATCTTGTAAAGGGTATATCAATTTTTGTCTTATACCTTATGTTATGGTTGTGGAGGTCCTCTCTACAAGTGTACTGGTCAATGTTTTTCTCAACATTTATCTAGAGTATGAAGGCTACCATGTCATACACAGTCATTATTTTCTCATTTATAAACCATGGTTTACAATGATTGGTAGGCTGCACCAGAAATAATTTTTATTGCCTTCTTTAGTAATAAGAAAACTTTATGAACGTCTGTGGCACAACCCCATAAGGCTAATTCATAAGTTAATTGTGAGAAGAATTGATTGTAATTATATTTTCTACTCAGTAGATGTCTATAATTACTTATATTTGTTTCAGGTAATACGGAAAGTCAACGAAAGTCATCACCAACTTCCAGAATACGGAAAATATCACAAAGAAACTGCTACCCCTACTGTGAAAGACTCATAACAAACTTCGGTCGTCATCTAGTTGCAGTCCATCCTAATGAAAATGCTGTACAAGAATATCTGAACATACAAGGAGACAATTTAAAAGAAAAAAAGTGTAAACGTGCTGAAATTTCTAATAAACTGCAAAAAGAAGGTAATTATAAATACAGTATTGCTCACAAAGAATGTATTATACCAATGAAGAGATTGTCAGTGAATGGGCCAGACACCATGTCAAATAACACACATGTGAGTTGCAAATTTTGTCGGGGATTGTACAAGAAAATTTTTTTCTTTTTGCATTTGCAGTCATGCAAAATGTTTTTTGAATCTACAAGGTCAGAAGGTAGAAATTTTAGAGTTAAAAATACAGTACTTGATTCTTTTGCGGAATGTGTCTCCCCAGATTTACCACAAGCTTCAGATCTTTTGAAAAAATATGTCATACCTATTATGCTGAAAGACAACATTTCTCTTATTGCACAGTCTGATCCACTGATCTCAACATTTGGTTCAAGATTTTATAATGTGCACCGCAATGCCATCAAGTACACGTCAGCAAAGATGAGAGGACTTGCAAGAGTTCTAAATGAAGTAAAAAACAATAATTCCAGAATAACATCAATGACTGATTGTTTGAAACCTGAAAATTTTGATCTCCTTATGTGTTTGATAAGGAAATTGAGCAACTATGATGTTGCAAGTGGTGAATGTAAGACGCCCGGAGTAGTGCCCCCACTTTGCAATTCATTGAAGAAATGTTGTGAAATTATACGTTCAGAAACAATAAAGAATCCTAACTTGAATCAAAAACAGAAAAACTAAATATTTGTCTCTTTGGATGGGTTTGATCACTTAATGAAGAAGTAGTGGTCCTACGAAGTTAGTGCTGATGCTGAACAGAGCCGTAAAAAACAGAAAGTCAATAAAGAAGATGTTCTCCCTGATTCAGAAGACATCCATCACTTTTGGGAGTTTCTTGAACAAATGAGTATATCAGCCATGGCATGCTTAAAGTCTCATGTAACTCCCAAGAATTATGACAGGTTGACAAAAATTGTTATTTCCCAAATCATTGTATTGAACAGAAGGAGGCCCGGTGAGATACATTTAGCAACTTTAGAAAATTATGCATTACTTGATATTCACAACAATGTAGGACAAGAAGATGAAACGACTCTCACAGACAGAGGAAGAAAAACAGAATGTGAAAAAAAAAGACTACATGACTCATCCTGGTTGCCAGATGGTATCCAAAATGAGGACATGTCCTCCTTTTTCAGTCATTGTCCTCCTGTCCTCCCTTTCCTACAAATTGTCCTCCTTTTCAAAATTTTGAGACTTTTAACTATAATGTATTAGTTCTATAAAAATATCTTTAGAAAACAATTGATTAACCAATGGAGGGAAAATAGATGAATTTGCATAGCCATGACAGGAAATTTGGTAGCTTTGTTGACATCAACTAAATCGACTACATCATAAATTTATAATCTTTGCTAGTTGTTAGGGTTAGTCAAAGTAAAGTAAAATTTTTTCAGTTGTGTAATGTGTTGTTGTTTTCACAAAAATGGGTGCTACTAAACAAAAGTGCAAATTTTCTGAACAATTAAAAACAAAATATCCATTTTTCACATCAGGATGGGACAAGTATGATGCAAAGTGTACAATTTGTGACTGTCACATGGATGTTAGCAACAAAGGAGGTACAGCATTAGAACAGCATGTAACAACAGAAAAACAAAGGAAGATGATTTGCACTTCAGACATATCATCCAAAGTTACAATGTTTTTTCAATCATCATCTTCATCAATTTCTAGAAAGTCGAATGCTGCAGCAGGAGCTTTAGCATTTCATACTGTCAAGCATCACCACTCATTCAACTCAATGGACTGCACAGCAAACTTATTGCAAAAAATATTTAGTGATTCAGATATGGCCAAAAATCTGAAATGTGGCAAAACAAAAACTAAAACAATAATAAACCAAGCTATTGCTCCACATACCTTAATGGAAATTATTGGAAGTTTGAAGAACATTTCATGTATCTCAATTGCTACAAATGCAAGCAGAAAAGTTGTTCCCCATGTTAATTCAGTATTTCAACTATAATAGACAAGGGATAGAGAGCAAAATTCTTGATTCAAAAAGTTTGCCAAATGAAACTTCTGAGTCAATTGCAGTGTTTCTATTATAGACATTAGATGAACATTACCTTTCTTCAAAATGTGTTGCTTTTATTGGCAACAATGCCAATGTAAATTTTGGAGGTGTAAATAGGAACCCTGGCCAAAATGTTTTTACAATACTAAAACACAGCTGCAGAAAGAAAATCTTATTGGAATTGGATGTCCAGCTCATATTATCCATAACAGGATACACCTTGTACACCTTCTCACCTTCTCACACCTACACCTTCTCTACACCTTCATCATGGTGTAGAGTTAATGAAAGTGGAAATTGAGTCAATAATTATGAAAATTTCCAATTTCTTTTCTGTGTACACAGTGAGGACAGAAGCACTAAAATAATTTTGTGACTTTGTTGACATTCATTACCAGCAACTGCTCAACCACTCCAAAACAAGGTAGCTCACCTTGTTTCCATGTTTCGAAAGGATACTGAAGCTTTATCCTGCTCTGAAAGAGTACTTCTTATCACAGAATCAGGCACCCTACATCCTCAAGTCATTCTTTGAAAATTCAACATCAGAAGCTTATTTATGGTTCACACATTCTCTCATGTCAATTTTTCAGGCGAATCTAGCCACCATTGACAAAGAAAATAATTCTGTTTTGGAAGTGACAAGGATTCTAAAATCTATTTTACAAATGCTACAATGCAGAAGTGAAGATAAATTTGTGCCTTTAAAAGTCAAACAACTTCTTTGAGACAATGAAAATAGTTGAAATATTATTATTAAATTCACAACAGTCAAGAGTAGCAACAATTCAAGCTTGTCAAGACTATATAATAAAGTGGACAAAACCATTGGAGGCTTTCAAATGTTTTGAATGGATGACTCTGAAAGAGTGTGAAAAGTTGAAATTTTTGATTTAGTACCATGAATTCAGTTTTTAAATGACAGAGGAATAGAAATAGATGATGTCAAACTGCATGACCAATTTTGCAATTTAATTTCATATGTCAAGTCCAGTTCAGGTTCAGCAAGTACTGAGGCAATGAAAATGCATGAATGGTGGTGTATGTATTTCAATGTTCCAAAAATATTGATATTTTTTCTGAATTGCTCAAAATATGTGAGTACTACTTCTGTGTGAGCAAATGTACTACTTCTGCACAATGCAGATGTGGAAAGAGTATTCTCCCTTATCAATAGCCAGTGGACAAAAGAGAGAAATAGGCTCAGTATTAAATCAGTGAAAGCACTTATTTTAACAAAATATAATTTCAAGGACATGGACTGTGAAAATTTCTTTCATTATATATTGAAAGAGGAAACACTTTTGAAAAAAATTGGAAGTTCTGAAAAATATAATGATTAAGTGTCAAGTTGTATTGAATTTTTTTGCAGTGAAAATGATACAAGACTATTATTGAAAACATTTTCATCAAACATAATATAAAAGATATAGGAAAGTTTTTTCAAGAAACATATTATTCACTGTAATAAACATTTTTTTGGATGTCCTCCTTTCAAAAGTTTTTTTTGGGCTTGTTTCTCAGGACTGCTCTCCTTTTTCATATTCTCATCTGGCAACCCTAGTTGCAAATGAGGGCCTCTCCAGGGCATGTTGTAACTTCAGTAGGTCGTTCTTGCAGTCAGTACAATCAAACTTTCTCAAACAGTTTCAAATGCCATAGCCAGTGAAATACCCATAACAAAATTCACTAGTTAATACATTTTGTTGAAATACCTCTAACTCACTCAGCAACTTCACCCAGAGATGCAGCATGCACAGAATTACTGTGTGTGTTTCATATTTGGATTATAACAAGACGAACATATAACCCAGTACTTTGACCAACTTAAACCTATGAGGCTGCATGAATGTAGATGTCTCAATGCACTAATTTTCCTCTTCAAACTATTGAAATTTCGATCACCTGACTACTTGGCATTGGGGTTCCATTACATGGGCGATCTTGGAAGAGGTGGGACTTGTCATGGTTATCATTTGTTGGCTGTTCCTGTTCATCGAACAGAGATGTTCACAGGTGCCTCCACATGTGACAGTTATGATCTAAATGTGAGCAACCAAATTAATTGATTCCCAGATTAATTTAATCATGCCATATTGATCAATTCATTCAATTACCACATGAAACGCCTCCACCAGTATCTTTTTTTTTTCAGAGGAAAAAACACTAAACTCAAAGTTGAACTCAACTCAAATTAAACTCAAAAATAAACTTATGATAACATAAGGTGTTTGAGTTTTCTGTGGAAAGAAGAAATGAAGAGTCAAATTGTTAAAAATGTATGTTTTTTAATTATATTTAGTTATTATTAAATTCCTTTCTTTCTAATTCTAATACAATAAAAATTCATAGAATAAACAAAGAAGATAAAACCTACAATGGATGAAATGTAAAAACAATTCAGTTATAACAAAATTATATGAAATAAAATAATGTAATAAATGTAACTCAAGAATTCAGGAAAATGGGATAACATTCTCTTGATAATTATTGTTGTTGTTATTGTTGTTATTATTATTTTTAATATTATTATTATTATTATTATTATTATTGGACTATTATCTGCCAGTTTCAACTATTGAAAATTTTGTGAGAGAAAAATATTCAATTTACAGAATGTCATCATGCAGACATCAGCAGTCTATTTTATTTAAGGAAACTGAACATTTACAATCTTACAGCATATTTTACTGTCACTAAGAAAGTTTATTGTGCACTGTGGCCAGAAACACTTTCAGGTCAAGCAGGAAATGACCTTGCAAGTGCCCTAAAAAAGATACTAGATGTTGTTGTTTAGGAAAATGAATTGACCTAAATAACGCTTTGGAGTGATTCATGTGTTCCCCAAAACAGGAATTCAATTATGTCAAATGCTATTCTTGATTTCATAAGATCAAATCTACATGTACAAAACGTTACTGTAAAATATTTGCTACCAGGACACTCCTGTGTTCAGGTCAATAATGCACACAGCCAGATCAAAAAGGCAATGAGGGCAATGGATTTGTTGACAAGGTGAAAATGGCTATGCTAAGAAATCCCACCCCTTCAGCTCAATGTCAAACAATATCTCTGTCATTTCTGATCACAGTCTGAGGAGGATTTTGCACAATGATTTCCAGTACCATCCATATAAAATTCAGCTAGTGCAAGCTCTGAATAATGATGATCATGCATCCCATCTTGCTTTTTGTAATCAGATGTTGGACATAATTTTTTTCTACCATTGCAATCTAGTCTAAGAAGGCTAATGAGCAATTTTTCACTGATAATATACTGTTCAAATAATAAGTTTAGTAGTTCTCACCAGGACTACTACTTCTAAATACTAATAAATAAGTATATAAAAATAATAAAATAAATTATGTGTGCACTGTATAACACATTCACACTATTATCACTGCTCTGCTTTATCACAATACCCCAATACTACACAGTTCAAATGGTTTGGTCCACTTCAATCTGCGCAGCATATCAGTGTTGTCAAGCAGATGCATAACTTCTTCATTCTCATGCTGCTGGATCTTATCTGCATGCTTGCATGCATAGTGCCCAATTTCACTTTTGACAAACCTCCAGGTCTGTGGATATCGGCATTGCAGATGAATCTTGGAGCATTAATGATGTTCCTCAATACTTTGTTCTGGATGCATTGAATTAGATCCACATTGCTCTTGCTGGCACAACCCCAAAGCTGGATTCCATACATCCATATGGGTTTCAGAATGGGTTTGTAGATGAGAATCTTGTTGTAGATAGATAGGGTTGAATTCCTACCTATCAGCCAGTAGATTTTTCTATATCTGATTCCTAATTCTTCTCTCTTTTTCTTGACATGTGTGTTCCAGCACAGCCTTGCATCTAGTATCATGCCCAGGTATTTGGCCTCATTAGCATATGGAACAGGTTTCCCATTGATGATTAGGGGAATTTGCCCACATTTTCTGTTAGTAAAGTTGACTTGAACAGATTTGGTTTCATTTTCCACAGTTTAGACCAACTGGAAATTTCATCAGCAGCATCCTGTAGTTTTGCACAGATTCCTGACTGTCATTGCCCAAAGTTAGTATAGCTGTGTCATCAGCAAATGTTGCCACTGTATTATTCTCCAAATCAGGTAGGTCACTTGTATATAGCAATACAGAATTGGGCCAAGAACACTCCCTTGTGGAACTCCTGCTTTAATCTCTTTGAGTTCAGAGTAGGCTGCTTCCTGCTTGACTCTAAAATATCTTCCCACAAGATATGACTAAGATTTGAGTATATTCTACTGAAAGCATCGTTCTTAATTTACTTGGGAGTCCTTTATGCCACACTTTGTCAAATGCCTGTGCAACATCTAGAAATACTGCACTACACATTTTCTTCTCTTCTAGTGCCATTTCAATTATATTGGTAATTCTGTGAACTTGTTCAATAGTACTGTGCTTTTCTCTGAATCCAAATTGGTGTTTTGGGATCAGCTCCTTCATCTCTATAATTGGTTTCAATCTTTTCAACAGTAGCTTTTCAAAACGTTTCGATATTACTGGTAGCAGAGAGATTGGTCTATAAGAAGTGGCTTCATATGGCGTTTTTCCTGGCTTTAGTACCATGATGACTTCAGCAATTTTCCAATAGTATGGGACATATCTCAGTCTAAAAGCTGCATTTATTAGAAATGTAAGCTTTACAAGAGCTTTATGTGGTAACTGCTTCAATACTTCACCAGTTATGAGATCAAACCCCAGTGCCTTCCTGGTGTTACAGGTTCTATGTCTAAAATAATGCTGGCAACACTTAAATTTATCACTTGCACTTTATTTACACATATAATCCACAACTCACACTGTTCAGTAATTTCTTACACAAAAATAAGTAATTGAAAACAGATAAAACGATATTGTTGAACTGATAAAGAGCTTTCAATAAACTGTCAAAAATCAATCACTAAAAGGTGACAGTACAATAAACTGTCCAATAATATTCAGAAAGAAACATCGAAAACGAACAATTAACTTATGTAGCACTAGTCTGTAATACAATAAAAACCATTTAGTAGCTCACTGGTATGAATTGAACAGGAAAAAGAATTATCACTATAGGCACAGAGAAAGAATTATCACTATATAGGCACAATATATAGAACTGTCACAACTCGTTTATCACAACGAATTTCAAACAAGACTGAACTAATTTACAAAAGTCTCCCTCTATTTATATAATTTTCCATAATTGAGATATCTCTCGATTTTTATATTAACTTCTAAATAAATAAATAAGGAAACTTGCTCTTTCCACAATATTTGATAAGATTCCATTAATGTCTAATCAAACAACTAGAACATTCTACAAAGTACAAAGTAAACACCATAAAAGTGTCAAAAGCAGAGTAATTAATTGCTTAGAAGTAAACATTTACATAGCAGATAACACCGAGAATGACTTCTTTCTCTCAATTCTCACTACACTGGTATTGATGCTACTCTTGATTGTATTTTCCACTTCCAATACAGTTACAGGTGCTATTTCTGCAGATTCCTGAACAGTGTGTGGCAGATGGTTATCTTCATCAAAACTTTGGTTGTTGTCTCTAGCCCAAGTCCCATCCAGATTTCTAATAGGCAAATTCTGATTCTGAAGTCTTTTTATGCACTTATTAGCTTTCCAAAGAGAGTAGTCAGTACTCCTCTCATTAGTCAAATCATTGAGATATCTTGAAAATGTTTCATTTTTCAGCTTTTTTATTTCCCTACTAAGCTGCTGTGATAGGTTGTTTAGCAGTGTCTTGTCTCTTGGATCCCTGGTGCTCTGCCTTTTCCTACTTGCTCTTCTTTTTTCCAATAATAGATTTTTTATTTCTGCAGGATAATTATTGCCTTGAGTTGTCCTTCTTATGTCTGAAGTACTTGCCCATGCTGCTTGCTGGATAGAGGTCACAAATTTCTCAATTTCTCTGCCAAGTTGATCTCTACTTCTAAGTGGTACATTTAAATTTATGTTTTCTTCTAGTAAGAGTCTGAATTGTACCCAGTTTGTATATCTATTGCTGATAGTATATCTTGATTTGTATATCTATTGCTGTATATCACACTTTCACTCAATGTGAGTAGGATTGGTGAATGATCTGATGTCAAGTCACAGCTGTCTTCAATTTTTTTGTAGAAATCTCTTTGGTGATAAAGAAATCTATCAGATATGGTATTTTCCTGGATCAGTTGGCTAGTATGTTGGATTACCACTTGATAATGCTTCACATTTGTGTTCCTGGATTGCACTGAACAGTTCTCGGCCCTTTGTGGTAGTTAATCTGGAGCCCTAGAGAGTGATTTTAGCATTGAAGTCTCCCCTTATGATAAATCTTTTCCCAAGGTGTTTGAAGAATTCCAATTAGTCTTTGCACTTGAGTGCATGCCTTGGAGGGCTATATACTCCTGCTATGGACACTGTATATCCTTTCAGTTTTAGTGATATGATAGTAGCTTGTATTTCATCTGTTTTGTATTCCATCTCCTCATTATGCTGAATAGTCTCTCTTATGATTACT
Organism: Conomelus anceps; assembly: GCA_948455865.1. Classification (NCBI taxonomy): domain Eukaryota; kingdom Metazoa; phylum Arthropoda; class Insecta; order Hemiptera; family Delphacidae; genus Conomelus; species Conomelus anceps. The sequence continues at coordinate 57,769,849 of OX418217.1, read as the reverse complement.
GCACTACCTCCATTTGCTGTGTTGTTGGGATGTGTAGTGTGGTAACTTCTATATCCTCTAATTCTAAGAAAATACTGTTGTGTCATGTGTGTTTCTGATACAAGGCAAATGTCTATTCTCTCATTATTTAGTACAAGTTCTAGTTATTGCTGTCTTTGAATTATTCAATTGGCATTCCATGCCATAATTTTCAGTGATTTACTCATTATTGATTCCTTCTATTCCCTGCCAGGAAGTTGCTGCTTTCCAGTTTCTGTAGCCTTTTTTCAAAAGATGCCAGCAGTGTTTCTTGCTTATCCAGCTTGGATAGTATTACCTGCAGAGTTTGTAGCACTCCATGTACTTCTTGATAGCTGTTCCTCACTATGCTAGTTTGTCCTTTTGTTGCATTTGCATATGATACAGATTTATCAAATGCTGGCACCCTTGTACTTGTTTTTCAGTAGATGTAACTGGTAAGGGATCAGGTAATGATTCTTTTGCCAATCTGGTTGTAATTTCTTAGTAGCACTTGAAGAAGGCTTTTACTTCTAATCTTTTGCAGTTCAACAGCAACGCTACACCCACAATAACTAGCTGGATGTGGTTCACCACAGTGAATACATTTTGGTCTTTCTTCAGCTGTCTTAGTACATTCTTTTGAGTTGTGTCTGCCTGCACATTTGACACATGAAAATTCTCTGGAGCAATACTTCTGGGTGTGTCCATATGCTTGGCATCTCTTGCATTGGGCAATGAGCTTAGATTTTTTAATTGCCTCCATTTCAACTTTACAGCCCATTATATTTGTAATTTCAAAGATTTTATTTATATCTTCTTCTGCTGCAAACTCAAGCATAAACATGTCTAATGGGTCCTTAGTTTTCCATTTTAACTTTATACTTACATTAAGAATCTTGAATTCTTTCCCTTTAAGATCCTCTATTATATTTTCTGTGTCACATGATTGATGTAACGTTTTAGCCATAACTCTAATTGGCCTTGACTGCTTGTTCTCATAAGAGTGCCAAGTATATTTCTCTACATTCAACTCCTTGGTAAGCAGTCTATAGTCCTCCTCATTGATCAAGTTGATTTTGAAACTATCCAAGTAATTTTATATTAAAATTTTTATCGGGAAGTAGTTTTATCAGCTTTTCATGGAATTGTGTATATGATTTGATGCCATCGACTATTATTGGTGGTAATGGGGGATTCTTCTTGGCTTTCGATTTTGCTTGTTCACTCTTTTCAAGGGTAGACAACTTCTCTTCTTCAAATGGAGGGGTGAGCGATGTATTTAGCTTCCTCTTCTTAAATCTTTTGTTCTTCACTCTCAGCCACAATTGGGTCTATCATCTGAAGAAGCAGTGCCTCATTCAATATTTTCAAATGAAGTTCATCCTGATGACCATTCAACCCCCCCTCCCCCCTCCCCCACCAATAATGACTCTTCTAGTTCTAGTGATAAAAATGAGGCATTGGAAGTACTTCTTTATTCCTCTGATGAATCTTATAATAGCAGAACTGATAGCTCAAGAGACAGAGGGAGGAATTGAAGTTAACTTTCCTTCTTCATCTTGTTCTCCTTACAAGGAGACGAAATCATCAATTAGTCCCATGTTCCAATTTCTTCAAAGGTGGGCTGCTGTTAATTACAATGTATGACTCTTTACTAGATGCCCTTTCAAAGGGTCTGAAGTCTCCCCCATGTTTTGTCAATCTTCCAAGTTGTGGAAGAACAATCCTTAACACACCTTCTAATCTGGAAAACCATGCTATTGATCCAGATTTTTATGTGCATTTAGGGCTAAAAGACCAATTAATAACAGTGATGCCATCTCTTTCAGTATCATTAGTTGATGAAGTGAAATTAATGGTCAATGTAGATTGTTTACCACCATTTAAAAGCAGTCAGGGTGAGATTTATCCCATTTTAGTTTCAGTTCTTAACATTCCAGAATTGAGAGGGAAGGTAATCCCTGTAGGTCTGTACTACAGTGTTGAAAAACCTAGGAGTGTCACACAGTTTCTAATGCCCTTTTTTGATGAAGTGATTGAACTACTTAATAGTGGCATTAGATTTGATGATACACATATTGAGGTTTCATTGGCAGGGTTTTGTTGTGATGCTCCTGCTAAATGCTATGTTATAGAAATAATTGGGTATGGTGGTTTTTAAGGCCTGGTTACACAGTGCAAGTTGCTAACCAGACAGTGGACATCTGCACTTGCATGACAGTAGCTTGACTAGCCTTGCCCAGTCACACAAGTGTGAGTTGCTGGGGTGAAATTAGACAGCTACTGCTTGTGTGTACTTGCATCAAGCAGTTGATATTCACATATGCTTTGCTTTGTACAATTATGTCACAAAATTCATGACTACTCATGGTTCATACAGTGACAAGAGCATTAACAAAAATACTTTGTGTGGAATCACTTCAAGCTGAAACTGCAAGAAAAAAAATAATGGAAAAAAGAACAATTTAGATGAGGAGTTGGATGAAAAGGAAAGGGGCAACAGATACAATAATGAGAGTGATATGCTATAAAGATTCATGGGAATATAAAGCAGTAATGAGAGTGACACCTGAACAAGTGGAAATACTATTAAATTTAATTGGTCTGAAAATTTAATGTCAAAATACACACATGAGAGATGCTATACCTGCAAGAGTGAAGTTGAAATAATATCTTTGGGAATATTGTACAGATTGTTGTGATTGTTAAATATTGTATAGATTTCTATTCTCATCACCTCCTGCTTGTAGGTTGAATGTAGATTTTCAATTTTTTTTGTTACTTCACTAATCCTTTAAACCCAATTCCTTCTGGAGATAATCTAGGGAGGCTTTTTAAAGATTGCAGTTTTTATCATTTGGATCCAAGCAATTCCAAAGGTTGATTTGTTCTTAATATAGTTCAATAAACTTGATGTTTTGATCTGGAGACCATCTGGACAAAGGAATTGGTGAATGCAAAAGACACATGAACAAACTTGGTCCAGAGGTGAGTTACCATCATTTTGGAGCACCATGAAATTTGATGGGCGAGTCACATGCAAGTATGATGGGTGATCATGGTGGGGGAAGGTGAGTGGCCAGGAAACCAAAAATGTTTGTAGTTACTTGGTACAAGTTACTGGCCCACTTGCTCATGACAGTAACTTATATGATGCAGTCACTTAGTGCAAGTAGCTGCAGTGGAGTAACTGCATAGGTCAACTCAGATGCTAGCTTGCACTGTGTAACCAGGCCTTTACTCTTGTACAAGATGTAAAGTAAAAGGTGGCACTGTTGAAAAAAGAGGGTTTTATTGCAGGGTGATTGTTGTAGGAGAGCTCATGAAGATGTTTTCAACAAAGCTATGCACTTTTGTAGCAAAGATGACACACCTTTGCTGTTAATTCCAAATTCTTTTGTGCTTGTCTATATGCATCTTGTATGCCTTGGAGTTGTTAGGACATTACTTGTAACGTGGACTTCAGGCACAAAGTCTTTGAAAGCTTCAAGAATTTCAAAAACGAACAGAACTGTTTTGTCAGGGAAGTTTGTTTTGCTCACTTCTAGTATTCCATCTGAATTTTCTAAAAAGATTCGAAATTTAGGGGTACTTCTCAGGTGGAAGGCAACAGAATTAATAATGTTTTTATTGTATGTTGGCCCTGTTGTTTCCAAAGGAATTTTAGATGATGATAGATAAACAAATTTTCTTGAACTTCATATTGCAATGACAATCCTTTTGAACCCCATATTGTGTACAGATAAAGAGGCATGCGAAAATTTCAGAAAATGATTAGTTCATTTTGTCAAATCTGTTGCTGTTTTATAAATATGGTGATCAAATGACTTTGCACAATTTTCATGGGCTTTTTCATATAGTGGATGATGCTGATAACTTTGTGAATGTTGTTGAAAGGTTTACTTTAAATGAAATATTTTGTCGCTTAAGACACAACACCTCCTATGTGACATTTTTTTCAAAATTGGGTTTATTGTTGCATACACTGCAAATGGTGTTTAGCTAAACTATGAAGGTCCGTGAAGTTAGCCCCCCCCCCCCCCCCCCAAGGAAGCACTAACATTGAAAATAGTATTAATGGTTAGTGCTCCGTTAGTGCTTCAAGTCCCACCATTGGTGCTCTTTTGGTTCCAGAGATATATGCGAAAAACACTGGGGGGGGGGGGGGGGGCTAACTTCATGCAAGTTAGCCCCCCCACAGTGGAAATACTCAAGCTATGAAGGGAATTTTGTTTAATCCAGAACTGCAGTTGTAGGAAAAATATTGTATTCATGGAAGTTAGCCCCCCCCCCCCCCGTGGAAATACCCAAGCTATGAAGGGTATTTTGTTTAATCCAGAACTGCAGTTGTAGGAAAAATATTGTATGTAATTCGTGCGTGAAGCTTCTTTATCGCTCTCGCAAAATTACTGCGCTCCACTATGCATCATGCAGTAAATGTTTTGGCTTGAGCGATATAGTCATGCTTCACGCTCTTAATACATAAATAACTATTAATTCAATTGAATTAATTCAGCTGCTGTCTTGACCAATGACGTAATTATTTTCTATTTAAGTTTATTATGAATATTTCAATGTGATATTCCCACTTGATGTTTATTTGAGATAAAACTGTGGATTGAATTAAAATTTTTTGCTACATTTAATTATTCTATTTACCTAAAATCTGCCGCTGGATCCGCCCCTGCTCCAGTGGCCTGAATTACTGAATCGTTTTTTTTATTATGGATGATGCCCACATGAGTCTGGAGACTTGTGCGTGGGTAATGAGGTGAATGATGAGAAACATCCATGGCTGAATAAGATTCAAACCCAAGACTGCAGGAAACGAAGCCAGCCAGAGCCCCTTATCTTATATAGACAAGCGTTCAAAGCAGGTGAATAATTTCAATAAAATTTATTGTTTAGAGTTTTTGTAGTGTTGTGATTCTATTTCGAGAATTTATAAATATGGAAAAATAATGCAGGAGTTTTCTTACCACTTTCGTTGAGATTTGCAGATATTTCCTCCCATACGACCTCCTTCATCGTAATATTATAATAGTCCTTGTGTGACAGGTCGTATAACATTGGATATGCCTGTACCGCTGATATCAGGCATTCATCAAAACTCATCTTGATATTATAATATAATTTCTCTCACAGCATATGATCTAATCCCAGCACTTCGAAAATATGTCAGACCTACCGAGTTCAGTTGCACAACTGTCTGTCTGTAGGCCTACTCTGCGCATGCGCGGCTTCTCAGCTTCAGGCAAAAATCGCTCGCTTACCAAAAAGTGGCTGAGACGGACGGGGCGGTCTGAGCTGAGCTGAGGGAACGGATCCGGTCTGCTGCTCTACGTTTGAATACATGGTTTCCGAATTTTGACGGAAGCGACTGAAGTGAGCGGGCTGAACTGAGCGGATCCAGTGTGGGACAAGCCTATGGTTCCAATTGATACGTCATATAGAAAAAATTATGTCTATTAAAAGAAAAAAAAATAGTTCACTTAGCAGGCATCAACATTAAAATTTGAAATGCATGAAAGTTTGTGGTGTTTCCCAAACCATATTTTGATTTGACATTGAGTTCTAGTTGATTGGACTCCCCAATAAATAGTTATGGCCATTTTAATATAAACAACCTGAGAAAAACTAGTTACTGTAGCAGACAACATAAAGTGAGATCCATTGAAAAAATCACTGTTTTGGGTAGTTTTGAACCTAAATATCGATTAGACCTTCAGTTCTAGTCAATCAGAAAGCATGAACGCCTTTTGAAATAGAATATTTTCATTGTTAAGAACGTAAACCCAGTACTTTTTACGTATATATAATAAATAAATTGTCACTAACATTTTTTTTTAAATAAAAGAACACAGTATTATTCCAAGATTTTCGAGTATTCTATTAATTCTATTCTCCCTTCTGATCTTACATAATCATCATAATGTATTCTCAACACACCTCGATCTGCTCTCTAAACCGTGTCCAGGGTAGGCTCTTAAGGTTGAGCGATTGATAAAAAAAAAATTTTTAATATTTTTTTTTCTTCTTCCAAATCATTAGACAGGTTCTTAGGACATAATGTATAGGATTAATTTTTTTTATCATCTCCCGTTTGTTCAGAATGGGACTTAAAAATTGGCTTTTTTGAGGATAATGGTACACACACCACATAAAAACTACTAATCAAAAAGTTAAAAAAATATATACACAAGTCTCCTTTTTACTATAGCAAAAAATACGTCAACTTTTTTTTAAGAATCTCAAAAAATAAAAATTGATATGCATTTTAAACACTTTTTTTCGTACTAAATGTTTGTTTGATAGGCTTCAAATCTATCCGATCTTGTAGCGCTGTTCATGATGAATACATTGAATGCTCAACACTTTTATCATCGCAATAATAACCGTTTGGTGTGTGTACCTTTCAAGCATGGTTTTACGTCTGCTGAGCTCGCTACGCACACTAACGGATGATATACAGCGCCCGCACTCGCAAGAAGGGCAGGAGCGCACTGCTAATCGTAGCCACCTTCCCCTCCATTTCCTGTGACTCATAACTCCATCTCTAGAAATGCTAGTGCAGCCTTGTATTTATCGTATAGCTGAACGGACTTCGATTAGGGAGCTGTTGCCCAGCCTAGCTTTTCGTATTGCAACGCTTCCGTAAATTGTTCATATCTCGGTTACTAATAAAAATATTGGAATGAAATAAATTTCTATGTCTTCCTCATATTATTCTCTACAATTAATGCTTTGTCCTTTTATAATTGCCATAATTTGAAAGTTATTCCTGAACGAATCTAAAGAATAAGGTATTTACGATTGCATACGTTTTTATTTTCTTCTATAGCCTTTATTCCCAGCGTTTCACAACAAAATGTTTTAGACAAAACCTTTAGTTCGTTTTCAGATCTTCAAATCCATATATAATAACTAATACTTCATGGCCTTGAAATGACCAACATTTACTAAGAAGTATCACCGTGTCCTTGTTTCTGTTCGCGTAATGTGTAGGCTAGCTACAAGAATGTTATTGCTTAGTTGTAAATTGTTTACCAATATAATCAGTTTGAAGCTTCTAAAATATTCATTAGCAAGAAAAACCAAATTCCACAACCAATTCTTCAATTTTATGATATCTGTTAACGTTTTAATAATGTATAATTTCTTAGTTACATTCACATTGCCTGAAACTAATCAGCACAAAAAGTGTTATGTGTTGCAAAGTGACTAGCGATGTTGACTCTTGGACCAAGTCTCCAAACAAAAATTCTGTGTCCCCATAACTATGCATTTATCACTCTCGCCAGTAGAACTACTTTGTTTCATTAGATGTACGATATACTTGACAATAAATCCTTTTCACAATTTAATCTGCCTTTTATCAAATTGCATGAGGAAATTAACAAACAAAACATCCTGAAAAAACGTTTTTAATTTAAAAAATAACTATGGTTCCACACTGTTTTGATTGCTTCATTATATGAAAGTCCTTTCACAAAATTTTCCTCCGTTCAGCCATCCCCAAAATAAAATCTCTAAATCTCTACCAATAGAAAAATGAGGAGATTCCACAAAAACGTTCATACTCGAGCAATGAATGAGGAATTTGTCACTATAATATCTGAGGCTGCTTTGTAGTTTCGGCTTTAAAGATATTTTGAAAATTGTTTCACAAATTTTGCAAATCTGATTCACATCTGATGAGGGCAGTACTAAACCTCCACGAGTTTTTATCGATACTAAATTAACACTAAGATTGACAGGGCTGTCATCACAGTTTGAGGTGACAGCTGCTAAACATTCTTCGCATTTGATTTGGAAAATTGGATCCATTGGTTCAGTAGACTATTCCTCTTCATAATTTTCCAACGAAACCTTTGAGGAATTATAAGATATCATGGGTGACAAATACTACTCCATATTTCTTCACAATTCTTCTAAAGAAGAATTAAGAAGAAGTTCCGCATTTCTTCAAGAAGAGAAGAGGAATGAATGGAAATGATAGAAAACAGTGGAGAATTGGAAAAGAGATGACAATAGAAATTTGTAGGAGAGATGAAAATAAAAAAGTCTAAAAAGGGTGAAAATGAGGATAAATTAAAAGTAGAAGAAAATGAAAGAGATTTTTCAAAGTTATTGACAACAACTCCAATTCACATCTGATTGTTCAGAATGGGCTTCAAAAGTGGCTTTTTTGAGGCAAATGGAACATACATTACATAAAAACTACTAATAAAAAAAATTATATGCATTTAAAACTCTTTTTTTGAATTAAATGTTTATTCGATAGAACATTATTATAGTTCCAATTTTTTAAAGTAACTACTGTATTTAGTTTTTGAAAAACATTAGTCCTAGCTGGGCGTGTATTTATAGTTCCTAGATTTCTAAAACTATTTACTTTTTGAAAAACATTATTATATTTCCAATTTTTTAAAGTAACTATTTACTTTTTGAAAAAAATTAGTCCTAGCTGGGCGTGCATTATAGTTCCTAGTTGTTGTAGATGATTCAAACGCATTTTTATTTTTGTTGATGTATAAAACAAGTTTTAAAAGTAATTTTTTAAAGTAACTATTTACTTTTTGAAAAACATTATTATAGTTCCAATTTTTTAAAGTAACTACTGTATTTACTTTTTGAAAAACATTAGTCCTAGCTGGGCGTGTATTATAGTTCCTAGTTTTTTAAAGTAACTATTTACTTTTTGAAAAACATTATTATAGTTAATATATAATTTAATGTTATAAACATTAAAAATATATAATTCTGATAAATGTACAGACAAAACTCTAATTTTATTCATCTAGATATGTTGCAAAAGAAGAAGGCTTGGTTGCCTTTCTTTTTTTCTTATCCTTCATATGCAACACTATTTTTTATGTATAATGAATGTTTATATATATATTCAATTTTTTGATGGCTATACACATACACGTGCATTACTAAGAGTAACATTCATGCCAAATTTCAAATAAATCGGTTCACGCGTTCAGCCGTAAATATGTTACAAACAGACAAACCCAAACGGTTGACTCGATACAGAGACCTCTCTTCGTTCGGTCAATTATTGTGATTGCATATCATATTATTTTTCCAAAGCAGGAGGAACGAATGTGTGTGTGTGTGTGTGTGTGTGTGTGTGTGTGTGTGTGTGTGTGTGCGTGTCTGTGTTTCAAGTACAGTATCAATAATGTAGACGTACTTTTTAGTACGTTGACTAATGTTGACAATACGGCCATAATTGCGATTACTTCCGTATTGCAGATTAGAGTAGGCTATTTATTTTTCCCAAGAAAGGTGGAATCTTTCCACACTCCCTCATGCTCTTTCTCTCTCTTATCAGACCTAACAATAATTATATCTTTGACGAATACGAATCTATCTTTCATTCTCACTCCTTTCATTCAGTGTGAATGCATGCTTTTTTTATATTTTTGTGCACTAGTGAAAGATGACGTGATTTTTACTCTACAGAATTCTCATTTCCAGTCGGCTAATTTAGTTGACTCACTATGAATTATGCTGTTTCCATTTGACCGCTTTTCAAGTGGAATAAGATTTGGTAGAAGAAAGTTTTGAACAATTGGCTTCTTGGGGATGGTGGTGGCTGAATATCAGAAAATGATGCTTCTGAAAATCAACTTTTTTGGTTGAAATTTATTGGTTTCACGATCAGGATCTTGTTTTGAAAAAAATTATGTTTGTTAAAAATAATAGTGTCATTGAACTCCCATGACTATTTCTAGCAAACACGTATTAAAAGGAAATATTTAGTGTGCGCATCATGCACAATAATTATTCAACTAAATCTAAAACATTTTTTGAGATCATGTATTTTTATTACAGAGTTTAATACAATGTTTTGATAAGTGTAACGTTGAAACTATTTTCAGTTTTTATATAAGGAGAGTTTTTGCATATCGTTACAATATCAAAATGAAACCCTATGGGCTTAGTACTCATAATTCAGCCTTATTTGCTGAATTATAGAAGACCAATAACGATCAGCTATCATATCGGAGCGATGTGCAGTTTCTGCATTGAAAGTAAAAAAATCCCCTTGTTTGTACAGCAAATTTTAGAAAAATCTGTTAGTCTGAGAAAAAAAATATATATACATAATGTATAAAAAACATACTTTTACTGCCACGTTTTCTCAGCATCGGGGTGAAATTCGAACATTTTTCAAATATAAATCATAAATTTGATGAAAGAGAAAATTCCAGAACCAGCGCAGCTGTGTTCGTAATTAAAAATGAACAAGTTAATCTTGAAAATCCTCCTTTATCTAACATTACAATGCATTATTACTACCCTCCTAATTTTTAATAATTTTTTATATAGCTGCACACGTCATAGCTCAGGGATAGCGAGGGACTCTGGACAGTACTAAAAAAATAAGGATTACGATAGTTCAGGGTAAATCAGAAAATTTCAGATCATTCTCAGGGGGATATTACACAATCGTTTATCTTTATATAAAATAGGCGAACATGTTTTTTTGTGATGACAACTCCTCCGTGGTTTCTCGACCGATTTTGTTCGTTCACGTCTCATTTGAAAGATCTCATCGAGTAGATGTTTGATAAGGTCTTACATTTTGAAAAAAGTCATCAAAGTGGACATGAGCAATGAACGATCAAAGTTTCAATTTTTGCCATTGCTTTAACATAGGGATCGGTGAGCTGAAAATTTTCACATTTCAACTTATGATTTGATGATCAGCTGTTTTAAAACAAAAAGTTTATCTTTCATTGTTCAGAGAGAGGGTGGTAGGATAGGATAAAGAGGAAGAGAGAGAGAGAAAAGGGGAAGAAGGAAGAGGAGAAGATGAAGGAGAAGAAGAAAGAGGAGAAAAAGAAGAAGAAGAAGGAGAAGTCGGAGAAGAAGTACAAGAAGAAAAAGAAGAAGAAGAAGAAGAAGAAGAAAAAGAAGAAGAAGAAGAAGAAAAAGAAGAGGAAGAAGAAAAAGGACAAAAAGAAGAAGAAGAAGAGGAAAAAAAAGAAGAAAAAGAAGAGGAAGAAGAAAAAGAAGAGGAAGAAGAAAAAGAAGAGGAAGAAGAAAGAAAAAGAAGAGGAAGGAGAAAAAGAAGAAGAGGGAGGAGAAAAAAGAGGAAGAAAAAGAATAAGAATAAATAGAAGAGAAAAAAGAAAAAGAAGGAGAAAAAGAAAAAGGAGAAGAAGATAAAAAAAAGAAAAGGAAGAGGCAGAAGAAAAATAAGAAGAGGAAGAAGAAATGGAAGAAGAAGAAGAAGAAGAAAAAGGAGAAAAAGAAGAGGAAGAAGAAAAAGCAGAAAAAGAAGAGGAAGAAGAAAAAGAAATAGAAAAAGAAGAAGAGGGAGAAAAAAGAGGAAGAAAAAGAATAAGAATAAATAGAAGAGGAAAAAGAAAAAGAAAAAGAAGGAGAAGGAGAAAAAGAAAAAGGAGAAGAAGATAAAAAAAAGAAAAGGAAGAACCCGAAGAAAAAGAAGAAGAAGAAAAAGAAGAGGAAGAAGAAAAAGGACGAAAATAAGAAGAAGAAGAAGAAGAAGAAGAAGAGGAAGAAAAAGCAGAAAAAGAAGAGGAAGAAGAAAAAGAAGACAAGGGAGAAAAAAGAGGAAGAAAAAGAATAAGAATAAATAGAAGAGGAAAAAGAAAAAGAAGGAGAAAAAGAAAAAGGAGAAGAAGATAAAAAAAGAAAAGGAAGAAGCAGAAGAAAAAGAAGAAGAAATGGAAGAAGAAGAAGAAGAAGAAGAGGAAGAAAAAAAAGAAGAGGAAGAAGAAAAAGAAGAAAAAGAAGAGGAAGAAGAAGGAGAAAAAGAAGAAGAAGAAAAAGAAGGAGAAAAAGAAGACGAGGTAGAAAAAAGAGGAAGAAAAAGAATAAGAATAAATAGAAGAGGAAAAAGAAAAAGAAGAGGAAAAAGAAAAAGGAGAAGAAGATAAAAAAAGAAAAGGAAGAAGCAGAAGAAACAGAAGAAGAGGAAGATAAAAAAAGAAAAGGAAGAAGCAGAAGAAAAAGAAGAAGAGGAAGAAGAAATGGATGAAGAAGAAGAAGAAGAAGAAAAAGGAGAAAAAGAAGAGGAAGAAAAAAAAGAAGAGGAAGAAGAAAAAGAAGAAGAAGAAGAAAAAGAAGAGGAAGAAGAAAAAGCAGAAAAAGAAGAGGAAGAAGAAGGAGAAAAAGAAGAAGAAGAAAGAGAAGGAGAAAAAGAAGACGAGGTAGAAAAAAGAAGTAGAAAAAGAATAAGAATAAATAGAAGAGGAAAAAGAAAAAGGAGAAGAAGATAAAAAAAGAAAAGGAAGAAGCAGAAAAAACAGAAGAAGAGGAAGTGGAAGAAGAAGAAGAAGAAGAAAAAGGAGAAAAAGAAGAGGAAGAAGAAAAGAAGAGGAAGAAGAAAAAGGAGAAAAAAGAAGAAGAAGTGGAAGAAGAAGAAGAAAAGAAGAAGAAGTATGTAGAAAATCTACATTTGGAAAGTATTTTACAAAGTTTAATAAAGTCGCACATTCGTGCGACCCGGGATAACCTAGTTTTATCAAATTATTTGATCAAATCTAGCCTCAAAATTCAGTTATTTCTTAATTTTTCGCTGAAAAATGTAATGGCGAACTATTAAATTTCATAAAACTAATTACTTTCATTAAATAAAACAGAATTTCTTCCTAAAATATTGCTAAGCGATAAATAAATAAATAAATAAAAGATGAGAACGATCTGTGATAAAGATCCAATAAAGATTGTGTTATTTGACCCGAAGAAAGTTAGAATAGAATCCGTACAAAACCAACAGTTTGTTATAATATAAAAGTGAGGCTCAGGGTCATCATTTCCTAGTTGTGTAGCAGGAAGAAGTTGTATTTGTATTTGGTGGTGTTGCGAGTGCGAAAGAGTACGTTAGAGAGAGGGGTCTAGAGAATGATTGAGTGGGGGGTTGGTGACGTTATGGTGAGGGGGGTAGTCTACTCACACACATGCAGTCTGTCACAACATCGATACAGTGCCCGACATCTAGTGGCAGACATTCGACATTAATAGTGGTCGCACAGCCTTAACATTTATGGTAAGCCTACTTAATGTGTGTAAGCTATGGTATATGTAAGGTATTTTACTCATCATCCCAATTTCGTAAATCTGTGACCACTGCTATAAGTAATCCACCAGAAAAAAATTAACTCCTAACTGGAATCCAAGGCAAAAATAGGAGGAACGCCAGTAATGATTAAAACTATAGTTCTCATATATTTGTAATTTGTAATATCACTCAAATTTGCTTGGGCTAAAACATGAATTTGAGGAAATTCCTCTATTGATATACAGATTTAAAAAAAGTACTATATAATTATAATATTTGAATTACATAATGAAACATATTCATGCACCAACGATTGATACCATTCTCGACTTCCTGTCTCAAGTACCACAACTAGAAGGGGACCAACCCTCAACGGTCCCATTTCAAACTTCTCTGTGAAGTTAGCCCCCCTCCAAAGATTTTATGCTTATATCGCCCAATTCATATGAGCACTAACGATAAGACTAGATTCAAGAATGTGCACTAGAAGAAATAACTATTGAATTCATAGATCAATTTTTTCAAACAGGGGGTGATGACCACCTGACGTTTCCACCTATATCTCCCAAAAGAGCATTAACGATGAGACTTGGATAATTTTCAAGCATAACAATTGACACCATTTTCAACTCCATGCTTAAGAATTTCTACTGCGAGGGGTGCTAACTTTATGGAAGTTAGCCCCCCCCCCCCCAAGGATTTTTTTGCTTGTATCTTATGGACCAGAAGAGCACTAACAATGGGACCTGTATATTTTTCTGAGCACTAACAAAGCACTACTAAAGATTGACACCGTTTTTTACTTCATAGCTCAAGTTTATCAAATGGGTGGTGATGACTCTCTTAGTCTGTTTACTCATACTTTTCAAGTTTTCAAGTATAGTATCTATAAAAAGGTTTTTAGCTTATATATCTCCTGAACCAGGAGAGCACTATCGATGGGACTTGGATAATTTTCGAGCACTAACGAAGCACTAACGATTGACACTATTTTCAACTCCATAGCTCCAGTATTTCTATCATGGAGGGGGGCTAACTTCATGGAAGTTAGCCCCCCCCCCAAGGTTTTTTGCTTATATCTCATGAACCAAAAGAGCACTAACGATGGGGCTTTATTCATCAACCAGCACTAACGAAGCACTAACGATTGACCCCATTTCCAACTTCATGTCATGTATTTCTACTGTGGGGGGGGCTAACTTCCATGAAGTTAGCCCCCCTCAAGGTTTTTCGCATATATCTCTGGAACCAGAAGAGCTATAATGATAAGACTTGATCCAATGATGAGCACTAACGAAGCACTAACGATTGACATCATTTTCAACTTCATAGCTTGAGTATTTCCATGAAGTTAGCCCCCCCCCCCCCACCAGTGTTTTTTGCAAATATCTCTGGAACCAAAAGAGCACTAACGGTCGGACTTGAAGCACTAACCATTAATACTATTTTCAATGTTAGTGCTTCCATGGGGGGAGGGGGGGGGGGCTAACTTCACGGACCTAAACTATGACTATGTAGTTTTACTCAAAACGATAGAATGTGCTGTAAATTACTTTTTTCTAACTCAGCCAATCAGCTTGTCAAGGAGCAACACCACCAAACTCCCTCAGTTCTACCATTGTGCTTAATATAATAAGGTGGATTAAGTAGCAACATGTGTCTGGTTTAAGATAGAGGTAATTTAAACTTATTTATTTATTCATCTGTTTGTTGTAACTAGCTTATTGTTAACTTTAATTATAACATAAGGATAAGGATCTGGTGTAATAGATTCACATATTAGACTTAATTTAATACTTGTTTCATGCTGAGGAAAATTGAATGGGAGATAGGTGGAGTTTGTTCTTAAAATTGCTTTAAAGCCTTGGAGTTGAGCAGAGTTGAATGATAAATTACCTACTTTTGTAACTTAATAGCAAATTAATGAATTTGAAAACACCAATATCTTTATTCAACTTATAAATTAAAACTACTATTAATTTGAAAATAATAGATTGAATTGAGTGTGACTATCTAAATATGCATGAGCTTCAATAAATGTACAATTTTTTTTAGGAATCATGTTAGACTCAAGGGATGATATTTCAATTGATGATGGTGAGCTTCCAAGTGGAGATGAAGAAATCCTTCTATCAATGGGCTTCACATCTGAATTAATTGGAGTAGCTGTACAGAACATTCCTCAGGATTCAACGATGAGTGTTTCTCAAGGTTATGCTCTTTTTCCATGCTTTACAAGCCCCATTATTGTGTAGTCTATTCCATTAGTACACAAAACCAAATTATAAATTTTTTCTTGGAATATTTTTAGTTGTATAGAGGAAGAATAAATAACAGTGAGGTAGAATGACCAGAACTGGGCTACATACTCTGAAGGAAATATGAGAACAGCAATGATAGTATAATTATCTATGAATATAATAATGTGAGTTGTATCATTGTCTATAGTATAAATTATCTTCATAATAGGTACAGATAATAAATATACACAGTTCTCATCACTCCTCCAGATCAGACTAAATACAGTGGAGTAAGGTTTGAGTTAATACTAGTTTAGATTTAGAGTTTAAAAAATTCTACTAGCTCAATGATATAAGTAAGTATCTATAGCCTAAATTCACTCCTTAATATTTGCTTAGTCTGCTCTTTAGATTGCTCCATTTTAGATTCATATTGCTGTAGTCACCCACATCCTGAATCGGCTATCGCTATAGGAATCAACATAACAATATTCTAACCATTTGATTTATTGTTCCAGGTATTCAGAAAATCTGAATTAGAGCTTGCATTCCTCATCAATTATCCAAGATCAGGAGATCTTACTAGATAAAACATGGATCATTCTTTAGGTAATTACTTTTTCCAGTGCAAAATATGTTGGATTATACATTGTATTGTGGAACCACATCAACCAAATATTAAATTAATATTATCATTATTAGTTGTAGAGAGCTTTCAAATTAAAAGATACTTTTTTTGTAGATTACGTCATGGAGACTCCAGTTAAGGAGTATAAGACAAGTTAGGTGCTGAATGAAAGAATTCATTTAGCTATGTGACTCAGAGATGTTCTTCTTGTTTTTCCACCAGTTTTTCATTTTCAGTGTTAAAGCAGCATTTCTTTCTTCCCTTAATTGTGTACCATTTCTTAGAGGTTTTGCCTCTGGCACAACTTACCAGTTTTCAACTTTTGTTCTAAAATTCTTTCTACTGTAAATTTTGTCATTACTAATTTTGGCCAGTACTAGGTCTCTTTAATTTGGATCCATTCTTTGCTATTGACAATTATTGAATTTTCATATTTTACAAATCTTTTTGTAAGCCTATAATTGGGAAGCATCATGATATGTGGCCATAACATTTGAGGAATATTTTTCTCATGACTACTTTTATATTATTCTTCAACTCTAGTGTCAGAATTCAACAAATTTATTATTATAATCATTATTTGTTTTAATCAGTTTGATATTTCCAGGTGGAACAGAAGGTGCACCTTGTGGCTCAGTACTGGATGTCTTGCAGCATGAAAGCACTACACAAGATGTCATTTTCAATGTCAGCTCTGATTTAATGTCATACCATACTTCTATTTTTAGTGACGGAAATTTGAGTTTATGTAGCAATATTGAAGTACTTACAAGTTTGGACATAACTAATGTATCTCATACAGTGAACAACAGCATATTATTATCTTCATTAGAAAATGAAGAAAAGATGAATGCTGAATCTTCTAGTGGGGAATCAAGCCAAGCTGATGATCCTGATTACTTGCCTGACTCAGACATTGCAGGACAAACAGAAAAACAAAATATGGATGAAGACATGGATGAAAGTAATAAACACTGTGACAAACAAAACAATAACATTGTAGAAGATATACCTGGTTAAGAAGGAGAAGATGATGAAGCAGAATAGCCAATAAAAATGAGAAAAGAGATAAACACAATTGGAAGAAAAGCTTCACCTATGATAAGAGACAGAAAGAAGAAGCCTACATAGGGTATAGAAGATGTGGTCCTGGAAAAGTAGCTCATGATGTGCAAAAGGAAGCTAAGGTTTTAGGTCCTCAATGTTAATCTGCAGCTTGTATCAAATCAATGTTAAGAGCATGCAACACTATCACCAAAGATAGATGATTAGTCTCCAGACATCTGGAGTGGCCGTAGCCGAGTTGGTTAAGTGCTGGTTTGCTAGCCCAAAGGTCCCAGGTTCAATCCCAGTTCTGACCAAAAGATTTTTCCTCAGGCCACTCCCATGTTTCGGAGGACATGTTAAGCTGTTGGTCCCGGCTGCCTAAAAAACAGTTGGTAAGTCACGTCAGAGGCCCTGAACTTATTCAGATGCAACCTGATAACTCTGACACCAGACCTGAGCCAGCCAGGTCACACAATATTTTTATTATTACCAAAGATAAGAGACAAAAGATTTTTAATGGTTTTTGGAAAAAAATGTTGTGGGACAAAAAGAGGTGTATGTGATTAGTCTATTGGAAAAGGTTGATGTTTCTTGAAGAAGAAGCCAATCTGAGAATTCCAGATGGACTGAAACACTCAAATATTTCCTGGTCATGAATAAAATTCATGTACAAGTGTGTCAGAAAACATTTTTTCCTCCACCTACTATCAAAGGTCGCATTTTACTCCCTGGAATCGATTACTAAAGTACTACTTTTTCTCCCTAGGGACTAAAAGTGATTCTAGCGGGACTAAAAGTAATTCCATAAGAATAACCTGGGAAGAAGTCCGACAACACCGCGATTGAAGAGAAAGGAATGTGGCAACACTGTCATGGTCGGTAGAGGAAAATTCAAGAGAGCTGTATTTCGATCTTTGGAATATTTAGATCTAGGAAATAAGTAGCTGTATTTCGATTGTGGGGTTATGTTCAACCATTGGAGGATATGAAAAAGTACTCACCTCTAACGTCATCGGCATCTCTATGAGAGCGTTCATCTAACAGAGACGACTGAGCATGTCTGCACAGGAAACAAGATTGCAGGTTATGTTTTTTCTTGGTTACTAAGATCTTCGACATCGTTGAAATCTGCTACCGGTATTGTAGAAGTTATTTTTGTTTTTATAAAATGGAAAGTGAGAGTGATGAGGAGTTTGTTCTAACTCCGCCGAACATTTGACACAAAGCTGAAAATGTAACTGGAAATTTTCTTCTGGAAAAATCGAAGGAACTATACATCAAGCGATATGATTTATTCGTTGAATGGTGCAAGAAGAATTGTGGTGGAACTGTAAGAATTTCAGAAAACGTAATCCTTGTTTACCTCTCACAACAAGCACAGGTATGTAGCCCAAGTTATTTATGGACCATTTATTCAATGTTGAAAGCAACAATCCTTGTGAAACATAACATAGACATCAGTAATTTTACAAAAGTGGGTGCTTTTCTGAAAAAGAAAAATGTAGGCTATCAACCTAAGAAGTCTGAAACATTCACCAAAGAGGAGGTAAATAAATTCCTGTTAAATGCTCCAGATGAACAATACTTATTGAAAAAAGTAGCCTTGATTTTTGGTATTTGTGGAGCTTGCCGAACGGGTGAATTGTGTAATATGACTGTTAGTGACATTGAGGACAAAGGTTCAATTCTCATAGTTAATGTACCTGATTCTAAAACCAACAAGGGACATGTTTTTACTGTGATCAATGGCACACAACGAGACATAGACTACTTATATTATTTCAGAAAGTATTTAAATTTAAGACCAAAGACAACAAATTCACCCCAGCTATTTTCAAGTTTTAAAAATGGGAGATGCTATAATCAAGCCGTGGGGAAAAATTCCCTGGGAAAAATACCCATGAGTATTGCACAATACTTAGAACTTCCCAATCCTAACTTGTATACTGGACATGCACTAAGGCGGACTTCAGCTACTTTGCTGGTTAATGCTGGAGGAACAATGACCCAGCTTAAAAGACATGGCGGATGGAAGAGTACTACTATCGCTGAAGGCTATATTGAAGAATCAATTGGAAATAAAATACAAACAGCAAACAGGATTTTGAACCAAACAACAAGCAACATTGATTTAAATCACACTTCATCTGGGCCTATGCCAGTGGCCACAACACACCAGCTTCAATCCAGTTCCAGCGAGGTTGATAAAACTTCAACTAGGCCTATGCCAGTGGCTGCAATGCACCAGTTTCAATCCAGTTCCAGCGAGGTTAATCACACTTCAACTAGGCCTAGGCCAATGGCTGCAACGCACCAGTTTCAATCCAGTTCTGTTGTATCAACCCCGAACACGGTTTTCCAAAATTGTGATGGGTGCACAATAACTATCAACAATTATTATCAGAAGTAGGCTAAATTTTTACACTATCAACAATTAACTATCAACTATAAACTATCAACTATCAACTAGCAACTATCAACAAATTATTATCAGAGGTAAGCTAAATTTTGTTTTTAAAAAAATAGTGTGAAAGCGTGAAGGTAAAGTAAAATTATACATTGTTATAGGTATTGGTGTAGGTGGAGGAAAAATGTTGTGTGCATCATGGGACTAAAGTACTTTTTCTCCCTCAGGGAAATTGTCGCCCTCGGCTACGCCATCGGGCGACAACAGTTTCCCTCAGGGAGAAAAAGTTGCATTTTAGTCCCTAGATGCACAAATAACTATTAAACATACTTGGGATTAAAAAGTGGTGGATTTGCTATTGGTTTAATGGAGAAGGACATTTGACTGCTACTACCCAGGTTAATGATAACAAAATTGTAACATCATTACAAAACTCACAAACATCAAAAAAAGGGGAGCCAAGAAAAATGGAAGATATAAATTTTCTAAAATAATATTTGAAATCTTTGTCACATTTACCTTCCAACTATTGTGGGTCAAGCACCCTAAAATTGTACATAGAATCAACCTTTGACTCTATGACAGAGTTATATGAATCATATGCTGAAGTGTGTAAAAAAAATGATAAAAATATTTTGAGTCAGTTCACTAGTGATAAGATTTTTAATATAGAAAATTTGTCTCTATTTCAACCCAAAAAAGATATGTGTGACACATGTAACAGTCTTAAAGTGAAAAGCGGTATGGTAACAGAAGAAACTTTTAATGAAAACTTGAAAAGCAAAGATAGAGCACAAGCTGAGAAAGAAAATGATAAGAAAAGAGGGAAGGCACAAGAAATTCATGTACTTACACAAGACACACAAGTGGTTAAATTGGCTCCATGTGTAAATGCCTCTGCTATGACAAGAGAAATAATGTGTACATAATTTTACAATGTATAATAATGTAACTAAGGATGCAGTAACTTATTGGTGGGATGAAACCCAAAGTGACCTTAGTGCATCTTCTTTTGCATCATGTGTAGTTCACAACTTGACAGATTCTCAGCTCAGAATTGAAACCCATAGTTATTTGGTCTGATGGCTGTTGTCATCAGAACAGGAGCAGTGTGATGTCAAATGCTTTGTTACACTTAGCAAGAGAAAAAGGAATTGAAATTGAACAGAGAGGGGTCAAGGGGCATACCATGATGGAGTGCAGCAGCATCCACTCCACCATTGATACTATTTTAAACCCAAAAAGAGGGACAAAAAACAAGAAAACTGAGAAAGAAATAAACTTGCACAATCAATATTCTCAACTGGCAAGGGAGGCAAGAAAAACCCCTTTCCTTACAGGTCAGAATGCCTGGATTACAATTTTCCAAAAATTAATCAAGCAAGGAGACTATGGTATATGAATCAATTCGCCCTGGAAAGAGACTAAGAAATCCAAAAGTAACTGATCTCAGGGCTTTGCAATACAAGCCTGATGGTGATGGTACTATTGAGTACAAGATTGATTTTGATAAGGAGTATGTCCCCTTGCCAATCAGAACTAAGAAAATTTGTGGAGCTGTAGGATTTCCTAATTTAAACAATGCCAGAATAAAAATATAAAAAAAAACAAATGGGACCATCTACACTACAGGAACTCAAGGCGCACATACCTGTAGATTGCCATAATTATTATGACAACATCCCATATATATGAGGCATGAAGAAATTGTCCATTTTTTCTTTCTCTCCAGTAAGAAAAAGTGAAAATGAGGAAAACTACAGAAAGATGGGAAAAAGTAACCAAAAGTGCAAAATGAGAATAGAAAGAAACTAGAAGGAAAAAACGAAGAAGTTGTATGTAATGTAAGAATTATGTAATAATATGTAATGGCAAAGAATTTGAGGCAATTCGATTATTTTTGTACAATGTACTGTATGTACCTATGTAATAGTCATAGAACTTGCCTCTCTAGAAAGGAATGAATCAATGAGTCACATAATTCAATTCCTATTTCTGAGTCAAATTATAATTTGTAAACTGAATTATACTACAATGCTTTTCCATTCTACTGTGTAATTAAGGAAATGTCACATAACAACACTTAAGAAACAATACGGCCTATCTGCGATTTTTTTTTAAATCTTGGATTTCAACTGTTATGTATTCTATGTGCTGTCAGGCATACTATATGAGGTAGTTTACTGTCCTATTTCAATAGATAGCGTAGTAATAGCATTTGAAACAATACTCTTGGTAAGCTCTTGTTTTATACTAACCTCTTCAGTCCCTGTGCTGCCTACAGGAGACATAGTACTGTGTTTACTTTCAACAGATGTATCCTGGGAACATGTATATATTTTGCATTGGAAATAGTTTCAGTGTATCATGCTATTTCGCATTAGTAATCTCCACCATGTTCCAACCATTCTTCTGAACACAGTATGAAGATGGCGGCTTTTGAAAACAACAACTCCAGAATGTTACGCCCACAACATGTCAGCCTCAGTAATTTACATCAATTATTTTCTTCTAATAGCTTACCAAATCCTAATTTTATCAAATATAGTAATTTAAAGTATATATTTGACAGTAGTATTGAGAAACATTGATTAATTCATGTTTCCAAATCATTTTCAAGCTGATGAACTCAATGTATCTCACAGGTGACATTGGGTCTCAATTCTGAATATTATTCTGCATTCAATATGCTACAGTGATTTTGATTCCAACGAAAATGAATGACCAGTTATCAGGATCAATCAGTCATCAATCTCTGCAATGTAATATAATTATTCTGTAATAAAAATGACTGAGTTTGACCTGTGAATGTTTCAATAGTGCAACTAATTAACTGAAAATCGTATTGAGCAGCAGCTTATTACCAACTTATTTTTTGATGAATAATTTCCCAAAATTTGATCTAATTATAATGTTACTAAGTAGTATGTCTTGATTACTTGTTCTAGATTCATCCTCTTTTGCTGATTTTGTGAATTTGGAATTTGATGGCAATGACTTTGAAATCGACCTGAGTGATGATGAGGCAGATCCAACATACATCCTCAATCCAGAAGATGCTGTTGTTGATGAAGTATCAGATTCTGACCAGGAGTTACCTCAACTGGACCCTCAACCTGGCCCTTCTGGGGAGAATTTGGATTTGCCAGAATCCCAATTGCCAAGGAGATTGTTTTTGAAGAAGACTATGAACTTCAATCCTCTTCCTCCAGCTCCAGAGTACAGGGAACTATCACGTAATGCTTTAAATCTTCCTGTTCAGGACTATGTAAGTAAATATATACCAGATGAGATATATCAGGACTTGTGCACATTTACAAACCAATGGTATGTGAAAGACACTGGGAAATCTCTCAACTGCACAGTTGAAGAGATTAGAAAATTCATGGGAATCTCAATAATAATGTCAAATCTGAAACTCCCATGTATCAGGATGTATTGGTCTCGGAAATATAGAGTACCAGCAGTAGCTGATCAAATGAGTAGAAATAGGTATTTCATGATTAGGAGAAATCTCAAAATCATTGATGATGATGTTGTCCCTCAAGTGGAGAAAGATAGGAACAAATTTTGGAAGGTGGAACCATTACTAAGAGTGGTTCAAACTGGATGCAAGCTTAATCCCAGGTCAAAAGATATTGCTATAGATGAGCAGATGATCCCCTTCTGGGGTCATACATCTTGCAGACAATTTGTATGAAATAAGCCAAACCCTTGTGGCTTGAAAAATTTTGTTGCAGCTGCACCTGATGGGCTTCCCCTTGATTTTTTTTCTATCAAGGCAAGGGAGACTCAATATTCCCAGATGGAAGATTTGAGTGTCTGGATCTTGGTGGGAAAGTAGTTATGAAGCTGACAAATTCAATTCCTCCAGGAGAGACTATTTACATGGATCACTATTTCACATCTGAAGCTCTTCTGGACAGTCTTCATATTGAAGCTGAATGTCAAGGCACAGGCACTCTACAGAAAAATAAAATCCCAAAGACTTGCAATTTGAAGGATGACTATACTCTGAAGAGAGAGGGTAGGGGATCTATTGATCAGTACATCAGGAATGATGGCCAAATTGCGGTTGTAAAATGGTATGACAACAAACCAGTGACTCTGATTTCCAACAAAGAGGCTTCAGAAACCATTGATAATTGTTGTCGTTGGTCCAAGGAGCAGAAGCAATACATTATGGTGCAATGGCCCTTGGAGCCATGGAGACATGGACTTTCTGGGCCTATGGAGGGGGAAGAATTTTTTTTTTTCATTTTTCTGACATATTTTTGATGCCAAACAACAATATATTGTTTGAAATATATGTTCAAACTGAAATTCGGAGAATAATTTCTTGGGTCTGAGGAGGCTATATTTAATATTTTTTTCAAGGCATTAGCATGTACATATTTGACATTTTATTGATCATAGAGGATTCATGTAACTTATTTGACAAAGACATTATCACTCTGCCAGTGAAAAATTCAAAAATGCATATAATAAAGTTCTTATGTAGTTGAGCAGTATTGTGGAAAGTAAGGATAATGTAGTTAGGCGCTATTAAGTACCAAAGGGACCATAAAGCACTAAATACAAAACAGAAGGATGTGTTCGATTATTTGGCATTCAGAGAGAAATTTGAAGAGTTCCTCAGACATCATGTCTCATCTGATGAGAATTCTGAAGATGAGCCTGGTGATGAACCGGCACCAAAACGGTCAAGGGCAGTTATACCTCAACCTCCTGAACAGTTAAGGAAGAAAAATGTTCTTCATTTGCCCGAGTTTCCTGCACCAGTGATGAAAAACTGATGCAGATGTCCAGGCTGTACATCAAATACAGCACACATACATTGTGCAACTTGTCAAGTATTTCTGTGTAGGCTTGGCAATGATGACTCTTTTCAATGAGTCGTTCAATTGCCCTCACTCTTATAAGTGAGTCGTTCATTTGAACTAGTTTAAAAATGAGTCATTAGCAATGCTCATGCTCATTTGTACCATAGCTTGTTCAGATGCTCAGTGGTCATTGAGCATTCATACACACACAACAATAAACAGCCTTGTCATATGTCTGATTGTCTGGCGCCTCAATATAAATAATTCTCAGAATCTGAGTCATCAGTTTAATATTCCAGAGCACAGAGCGTATTCTATTTTTCAGAAGTATTCAGCCAGGTTATGGAGCTGAGAGAGGTGAGAGTGAGTGAGCAAGCTGTTGTTGTAGTTAGTTCACTTCACAGTTCGAAATGCTTGTGGAGTGAGGAGGTGAGTGCTCTTTCAAAGAGTGCTCACAAGATGAAAACACAAACGCAGCTCAAAAATGAACTAACTACTTTCTGAATTTGAACTACTAGTTTGTAGTTCATTTTAAAGAGTCAGTTACTTTGAATGACTCACTCATTCTGGTCACATGTCTATTTCTGTGTGTGCAAGATACCTGTAATTGTTTCAAAACTTTCCATGAAAATTAGAATGTAGCAGTATTAGTAAATGTTGAAGTTTTGAAACTAGTAGTATTTAGTAAAAATGTAATATTATTTTGTTATCATAACTCATTCTGGATTATTTTTACTTTAATATTTGATTGTGGATTGTTTTTAAATAAATATATCTGGTATTTTAATATCCTTGAGACCCAATGTATCCCACAGGAGACATGGACTTTCTGGGCCTATGGAGGGGGAAGAATTTTTTTTTTCATTTTTCTGACATATTTTTGATGCCAAACAACAATATATTGTTTGAAATATATGTTCAAACTGAAATTCGGAGAATAATTTCTTGGGTCTGAGGAGGCTATATTTAATATTTTTTTCAAGGCATTAGCATGTACATATTTGACATTTTATTGATCATAGAGGATTCATGTAACTTATTTGACAAAGACATTATCACTCTGCCAGTGAAAAATTCAAAAATGCATATAATAAAGTTCTTATGTAGTTGAGCAGTATTGTGGAAAGTAAGGATAATGTAGTTAGGCGCTATTAAGCTCACATTATCTTTGTAATTCAGCTAACATCACATTAATTTGTGCTTCATTCTCTGGCCTTAAATTTGAAATGAATTAATAATAATGTATTAAAAACGTTTAAATAATTATCACACTATTATTATTTGCTTAATAGTTTTGTTTTATTGTTTAAGGTGAATGATGATTACAGAATGACTACTAACTGATGACAAAATCATCAAAGAAGCTCTGCATGAAGTTCTTGATGAAGCAGATGTTGATTTGGACAGAATTTTATTGGATGGTATTTATGCTGGACCAGAAGCTACAAATGAAGGTATGATAGAAAACAAATTTTTGGCCAATAAAGGTGTCTACAGACATATGCCAAGTAATGTAACACAAGTAGGCGAACTACATGGTGATCTACATGCCAATTCCAAGCAGTGTTTAGTTTAGGCCTAACTAACCAAAAACTACTTGCCAAACTACATAAATGTGTCATGTGTTACTTTACTTTTTTTTTTTTTTTTTTTTTTTTTTTTGAGGATGAAGCCCACATAGATCTGATACCTGTGCGTGGGTAATGAGTTGGATGATGGTGATTGATGAGTTGGACCTACAGTTTTAGGTGGGTTCCAAACCCACTAATACACTAATATACACTTGGTGTATATCTGTAAGACACCTTTAGGCTATGGCCAGATGAGCATTTTTTCACACATGAACGCAGCCTGAAAAAATGTGAGAAAAATGGGAAACATTTGAATGTAATGGGATATGTTGCATGAGCATTTTTTCATGTGGTAATAGTAGCCTACATTCCATTGCTGCTCATTTTTCTTGCATTTTTCAGGCTGCGTTTGCATGTGAAAAAAATTCTCATGTGGCTGCAGCCTTTAGTTTTGCTTGCACAGTACAAGTTAAATCTCAGTTAAAGTCAAATTCCATCAGCTGGGAGTTTAAACCTAAGGTTAACTCAAAAACCGTTCTTGTAGCCGAGTTTAAAACTGAATCTTGAGTTTAAACACAAGTAAAGTTTAAACCTTCAAAGCAGTATGTTTAAACCAAAATAATAGAGTTTAAACTCATATCAAACATAATAATGGTGAAAACACACCCTATTTGGATAAATGCATTATGTACGGTTACCAAAAGGCTATTCTAGATTAAGAATATTTCTACCAAACCATATCTCTGTGAGATAGGAAATCACGTTTTAAAATTTGAAGTTATAAATATTTTATTAAAATTCACACTTTATTCAGAAATTATCCATATTAATGCACGGTTTCTTCATAAAGTTTAATGGATCACTAACCCATTGCTCCAGCATTGAGTTAATATGGAGTTAAGTTAATGAACAACTCAGAAACCGGGCATAAGGTGAATAAATAAAACAAATGTTGCTTATTCCACATTAACGATTTTTATTATTTAAAAACCAAACTTGAGTTTCAATGCTCATGGCATCATCATCAGTGGTTGAACCTAAACTGAATTTGGAACAGGTACATAACCTGAAAGGATTATAAGGCAGGTGAGGCAACATCTCAACTGCATGTTGTATATTTAAATATTGTAAACTATTACTTATAGAACTATATTTTTTATAGAAAATTACTAATTAATAAAATAGATATTTTATTTATAATAATGTAGTAAAAATGGAGAGGAAGAAGGAACAGTGGTTCTCGGTGTTATCTGCTATGTAAATGTTTACTTCTAAGCAAATAATTACTCTTTTGACAGTTTTATGGTGTTTACTTGGAGCTTTGCAGAATGTTCTAGTTGTTTGATCAGAAATTAATGGAGTCTTATCAAATATTGTGGAAGGTGCGAGAGTCCTTTATTGTTTATTTTAGAATTCCGTAGAAGTTGGTAGAAAATGGAGAGATATCTTGATTACGAGAAAGTATATGAATAAGAGAGAGGCTTTTGTAAATTAGTTCAGTCTTGTTTGAAATTCGTCATGATAAACAAGTAGTGACAGTTCTCTGATAATTGATTACTGTATTCTGTGCCTATAGTGATAATTCTTTTTCCTATTTAATTCATACCAGTGGACTTTACTAATAGCTTTTATCATATTACAGACTTGTGCTACATAAGTTTAATTGTTCTTTTAGACATTTCTTTTTGAATATTATTGGACAGTTTATTGAAAAGTTATTATTTAATATTTAGATCAGCCTTTTAACCCTCCGATAGGCGCGCGGGCTACAGGTGTAGCCCAGTACTTTTGTTTTCGCTGTCGCCATGTTATGGGTGGATGTGGTGGGGTGAGCCGTTCAGTAGCTGCCTTTTACAACCCCTACTACTCAGGCAGTTGATTGTTGACATTCTACGAGTGTGTGTTGTCTTGTGAGTTTCCGTGAAAGTTGCTTGGGCTACATCTGTAGCCCGCGCGCCCGTTTGTGCAATGAACCGTTGGATGAGAGTGAAATATATAATGAACTTCTACGCGATTGTTTCACTGATGATGAAGATGTTATTTCGAGTGATAGTGATGATGGAGAAATAGATAATGTTGAAGAAGAAATTCACCCTTCGGATACTGAAAATGAGAATAGCAATGTCAATTCCAGTCTTGGACAAGTAGTTGACGATCGAATGAATGTGGATGAGGAGGATAGTGGTGATGAACAGCCGTTGGCGGATCTATATTTTTCTATGGACAAATTGAACAATATCATGAAGTGGAAGAAAAGTGTTCCTTCTCATCCAAATATTCGAACAAGAAGCAGAAATATTGTTCTTCATTTACCTGGATCTAAAGGTGAGGCAAAAAATGCTGCAACTGAGATAGAATGTTTCAATCTTTTTTTTGACAACACTATTATTGGACTGATAGTTTCTGGTACAAATATCTATATAAATAAAATAAAAGAAAAATATGAACGAGAGAGAGATGCAAAACTCACAGATGATATTGAAATTCGAGCTTTTTTGGGCATATTACTGCTCTCAGGTGTAATAGGTGGTAGTAGAAAAAACCAAAAAATATGTGGGACAATTCTCGTGGAACTGGGGTGGAAATGATCTACTTAGCTATGAGTGAAAAGCGGTTCCGTTTTCTAATGCGGTGCCTCCGATTCGATGACATCAGGGATCGAGATCAAAGACGTGAAATTGACAGATTAGCGCCTATTAGGGAATTGTTTGAACTTTGTGTAGCAAAATTTCAGCGATTTTTCACTCCTAGTGAATTTGTTATAATTGATGAACAGTTGGTGAAATTTCGCGGTCGTTGTCAGTTCAGAATGCATATTACTAGCAAACCTGGGAAATATGGCCTCAAAGTGTTTGCCCTGGTATGTGCGAAATCTATGTACTGCTTGAACCTCAAAGTATATGTAGGTACTCAGCCTGATGGGCCATACAGACTTTCACAATCAGTGGAAGAAGTGACATTACGATTGATAGAGCCTGTAGCAGGTACTAATAGAAATTTAACCTCTGATAATTGGTTCACATCGATAC
Organism: Conomelus anceps; assembly: GCA_948455865.1. Classification (NCBI taxonomy): domain Eukaryota; kingdom Metazoa; phylum Arthropoda; class Insecta; order Hemiptera; family Delphacidae; genus Conomelus; species Conomelus anceps. The sequence continues at coordinate 57,741,062 of OX418217.1, read as the reverse complement.
CGTTAGCCAAGAGACTTCTAAGTGAAAAATAATTGACAATTGTAGGCACTATCTGGAGCAATAGGGTGGGAGTGCCACAGGAACTCAAAGCAAACAAAGAACGTGCTGTCTATTCATCTTTGTTTGCCCATCACAAAGGAAAGACCCTTGTCTCCTACTGCACAAAACCGAAAAAAACAGTTATTCTACTTTCAACAATGCATGATGATCATAAAATAGATGAAGAAACAGGAGACAGGAAAAAACCTGAAATAGTAACGTTTTATAATCATACAAAAATTGGAGTTGACATACTAGATCAAATGTGTTCCAAATACGATGTATCACGCAATACAAAACGATGGCCAATGGTGTTATTTTTTGATCTTTTGAATATTGCTACAATAAATGCATCACGGATCTACAATGCTGACAAAGCCGGACAGCAAGTCTTGCCTAGGAGTGATTTCATATCAGAAGTTGCTTGGGAGCTTATTGTTCCTAAAATAAGAGAAAGGATCGAAATTCCTGGGCTGCCAGCTGAAATTAAAAGAAGAGGGAAGAAGCTTCTTGGAATTGAAGATCCTCAGCCACAACGACTAGTTGCTGACAACCGAGTGGGAAGGTGCTACAGATGCGGTAGACAACAAGATAGGTCAACTCGAAAAAGCTGCAATGAATGTGGACAAAAAATCTGCCCAGATCATTCAAAACAAGTTTGTGACATTTGTTTTGAACATCTCTAAAGACAATAAGATTAACAGGTTATGAATATTTCCTTTTTTATAATCTTAAGTTTCCAGTATACTTTTCTCGAAAATGCACATTTTCCAAAATATCTATATTTGTACTTCCAAATTTGTAAAATATCATCTTTTTTTCTTTAATTTAATTTCTAATGAATATATTGAGCAGAATGTAGCATAAAATTATTATTGTGTCTTGAAAAAATTTTGAGTTTGAAGTTGATAAAGTTGGTAGATTTTTATTAGATTATGATCATGATAAATTCAAGAATTTTTTTCAAGCTGAAATAATTTAACAATTACTCTTTTTTATTTTTATTCATGATAATAAATATGAAACAAAACCTAAATCACGATTTTTACTTGAAAAAAAAACCCAGTGGACTATTTTATGCACTTAAAACAAAATGGGCTACATATGTAGCCCATGTGCCTCAATGTGTTACTTTTGAAGGTGCGCCTATTGGAGGGTTAATATTTAGTGATTGATTTTTGTACAGTAATATTGAAAATATTACTGTACATATTATTCCCTAATAATATGTACTAATATTATGAACTAATAATATGAACTAATTTACTAATTTACATGTATTACATACATAATATTCCCGAGGGAGTTGCTAGTCTCCTACCAGGTGCCTCCCCAGGTGGCGGATAGGGGGATGCTCACCAGATATGGTGGGTACCGGGGAAATAAAATACCTGTGGTGGACCAAAACTAGCAACCAGGGCATGATGGTTCCACATGTCAGTGGTGGTTTCACATGTCAGTGGTGGTTTCCCGACAGCGTCTGTTTCACATGTTAGTGATGGCTGAGTATCCCTCTCTGGATCACCTCCAGAGTTGTAAAACGGAAATTTATTTCCACACCAGTTGACAACCTGATAGTTGAATATGGAGAGGTCTTTGAGGAAGATTCCACCATCTGGCCGTGGCCAGAGAAGGCTGCATTCGGATCCGGTGGGCAGCCACTTGAAAGACTGTAACCCAATCGGAAAATTTGGAACCAACAACAATAAAAGAAAACTCCAATGTGATAAGTTTTCAAACTTTGCTACAATAAATATAAACTCACTCCAGAAAACTGAAACAGCTGACAGACATCTTAGATCAACAAAGAATCTTGATTACAGCTCTTCAGGAAATCAGAAACACAGATTCTGAACCTTTTGAATCTGGGGGTTACAGAATATACAAAGGCCCATGGGTAAGAAGATAATGAAAGGATGCCCACATCTCGGAGTGGGATTCATTATTAACACCAAAATAATCGATTTGATCATTGACTTTGGGTCAACATCTTCTCAACATGCTACACTGACCTTCAAAGCTGCAAATAAGATCTATACAATAATAAATATTCATGCTTCGACAAACAATAAAAATGTTAAAGCAAAAGAGAAATTGAAAACAGATGAGTTTTGGGAAGAAGTTGATCACCTTATAAGTAGTATTCCTGACAATCACATACAAATTTTAATGGGGGATTTCAATGCACAGATTGGGCCAGAAAAGAAATTTCAGAACATTACAGGAAAATGGACAGCACATAAACACACAAATAAAAATGGATTGAGATTAATCAAGGTCTGTCAAGATAATAATCTAGTCCTGAAGACTACATGATTCAAGTGGAAAATAAGCAAACTCAAAACCTGGAAACACCCTAACCCTGCTTACGGAGAATACCAGCTGGACCATGTAGCAATGGACAAGAACTACCATCGAGAAATTTATAATGTAAAAGTGCTGAGAGGAATTGATGTGGACCTGGCTGAACCACCAAAACAGGAAGACTATGGAATTTTACAGAATGTTGGTTGAAGAAAGAAAGATAGCAACAAAAAGCATAAGGAGGATCAAGCGTGAACATCAGCAGTCAGTCCTGGACACAATTGAAGAAGAACTTAACAAAAACAATTCAAGAGACTTTTACAAGACTTTTAAATCCCAACTTTCTGAATATTCCCCTCCAACTCTGACATTAAGGAATAAAGAAGGAAAACTGGCCCACAATAATTCAGAGAATGCAGAAATATTAGTGGACTATTTTCAAGAACTGCTCAACTGTGAGGAACCTCAAAACCCAACAAACATGAAATATGAGGAATTAGTGGGAATCTTAGATAATTATTTGGATCCTAAATCAAGTATTCTAAAGCTGCATTTACACCAGAGTCTTTGACACATATCAGCAACAAAAGTCAGAGACTTTAAAAAATCTTCTAAAATTTCTCACAACATTGTGTCAGTGACACTTTGTCAGCTACTGAAATACTGTGTCACAAACACAAGTTAAGGTTTTCCATCAAGAGTTGGTAAATATCAAAGGACTGTCACCAACAACATGACACAGACTCCTGTTGCAGTATTTGTAAATGCCATGGTGACTTTTGTCTGCAACAAAAGCCTCCTATCTTGCATGCCAAGTACCACTTGTCAGTGCAGCTTGTAGAGAGCTATGTCAGTTTGAGGTTAGCTTGAAAGTGTTTGGCATTGTTTTTGTGTATTATAGAAAGTATTATTGTGTGTACATTTTGTTTATTATAGAGTGAAGTGAATAGTTGTGATAGAAGAGGACAACATAGCAAGTATGGAGTAGAACCAGGTTCAAGTTATACAGTTGATAGAGCTGTACTATGAACATAGTGTTGTGGGACCCAACTAGCCCTGAGTTCAATGACAAAAATCTAAAGAACTACACTTGGTCTGAAATCGATTCTGCTTTGAAATTGACCAAAAGTGAGGTAAAACTCAAGATTAGGTGTGTCATATGGCAGTTCCAACAGGAATATAAAAAGCAAAAGAGTGGATCCATTGCTGATAAAAAAGTTAAGTGGTTTGTGTTTGATCATCTTATGTTTTTGAAGGATAAATAAATATGCCCCAAGAAAAACTCTGGAGACTGGGCTAGCACTGATTGAGGTGAGTAAAAAAAAAAGTAAATAAATACAACTTCAAGTTTATTGCTGTAGTTTGTGTATAATACAAGAGTAGAACAATGAACTTAGGCCTAGATGAAATAAAAAGTATTGTAGTACTGTACATCAAATAAAATTCTAGATGTTCTATTTTATTAAATGAAATTCAAATTTAATACTTTATATTTAATTTGTTTAAATAGAATGTTTGAGTTGACATGAAAAACATCTAAAAAAACTGACATTATCTAAAACTAAAACATTTCAATCAAGCTGCTTTGATGTTTTATATTTTAGGCTGCACCACTAATATTTAATTTTTCCTTTTGTTTAGAAATACACAATAAATAATTATTTTATTGTAGCAAAGCATGGGCAAAACAACTAGTATACAATAAATAGTAATGATGTGAATTATATGAGACAAATATTTAAAACCACCAGAAATTAAGGGAAATAAAAAATGTATATTATGAAAGATAAATTTGTTTATTTATGAATAGTTAGCAGGGAATATTTAATAAACCAAATTTTCTGACAAGGAAGAAATAACAAACCAACATAATTAACTATAAGTCTTTTAGTACTTGTTTTGCCATGGCACCAAGCCCTCAGGAGTGTTGAGATATGCACATAATAGTTCATCTTGCATTTGCTTTGTGATTTCAGATGGCTTTCTTAGTATTTTTTCAACCACAGTAGTGTTCCTGTTGGCATACCAGTGGCATACCGCCACTGACCAGGAACTAATTAGCACATGTTACAGAGGCCCTTGATGGTCAATCATTTTGATCAAAAGCTTGAGTCAATCGATTGACTTAAGCATGATTGACCATGTAGGAACCTGTTTGACACTTGAAGCAAGGCTTGATGGTGATTGATTTTAAGTTTGAATGACTCAAGCAATTGAAGGAGGGGATTGATTGTCTAGGGCAATTTTTGTCAAGCATTGCGTCAAGTCACTAGGTGGAAACCATGGTGTCCACTGCTAATTAATGTGAACTTCCCAAAAACTCTGAGTGGGAATTCATTAGCTTGTTAATCAAATTATATTGCAATTGTCCGGAATTATGGAAAGTGAAGAGTAAGGACTATTTCAACAGAAATAAGAAAAGTGCAGCATTAGATAAAATCGTGGGGGGTGTTGAAAGTGCTGAAACCTGATTTTACTGTGAAGCTATTGAAAGCAAAAATCAATGTTCTCAGAACAAATTTCAATGCTATTGAGGGAAAAAGTGTGTCAGGGATGTCTACAGATGACATCCCTCAACCTTTGCTATGGTATTACCATGATCATTTCTTCATAAAATATCAGATGGAAATGGCAGCAACTGAAACTTCTGAGGTAAGAATCTTAATTTTTTAATTTTATTTTTTATTGTACATTTTTACATACCACCACACCACCACCAATTCTACATACATCACCACCAAAATCAACACAGCAGCTCAAAAAACAACCACTAGCAAACAAACAACAAGTGTGCACTGATCCCATTACTGATGAGAAGAAGGTTTTGATCAAAAAATTGAAGGCCTGATTGAGGTTGATTGAAGTGTATGTCAATTGATTGACTCAACCATTTGATCAAGCCGATTGATTGTTTAGGGCCTCCTTTAGGGTCTTTGTGGTCAAAAGTTTCTTTTTGGAGTGTAAGATGCATTTGAGGATTTGATTTGTCTCAGGAAGTTATGTAAATGCACACAAGGCAACAAAACTTTTTGGAAAAATCTGTTCAAGTAATAGGGGTTTTCTAAGTACTTGGAATATAACAGATAAGATTCCAAACACATTTTCCACAACCCTTCTAGCTTGACAGTGTCAATAGTTATAAATGCGTTTCTCAGTACCTTTCTTGTACCAGGGTATGTTTTCATGACATTTGGGTGTAGTGGAAAAGCATCATCCATGGCAATAAAATACAAGACAGGAAACGTCCTTCCAGGCAAAGGAGTAGGATCTGGTAGTTGAATTGTTTTCTCAACCAAAAACTGTTTTAATGCAGTTTGCAAAGACTCCACCATCTGACAATCTTCCTTGACATCCAACAGATACATATGTGAAACAATAATTGGCATCAACCAATGCAAGGAGAATGATACTAAAGAAGCCTTTATAGTTGAAGTATTCACTTCTGCTATGTATTGGAGCTTGTAGCATCACATTCTTGCCATCCATGGCCCCAATGCAGTGAGGCAAGTTCCATAGATGAAGGTATTCTTCTGCAGTAGTTGGTATCTGAAAATAATTATAAAAATCACAAAACCCCCATGTTTTGTAACTTTTAATTTTGAGGGTGGAGAAGAGGAGGAAAAAAACGTTGATTACTGTGGACCAGAAAGGGAAGAAATAGAAGAGGAAGAAGCCGATCAAGCAAATACCATAATTACAGCCACACAAGTCCCAGCCACACCCACAATAAAACAATCACAAACACTGAAGAGCCCCAAAATGAGGAAATAGTCAAATGGTACAACAAGCTTTGCAGTAATGACTTGGCCTGGAAATTAAAAGAAGGATCATTGTGATGTGTTTGGGAAAAATGTGGCATGCCAGCTTTGGGAAATAAAGGACCCAAGGTCACAAATGATTGCAAAACATTGCATCAACCAAGTTCTGTTTGAAATGAGTATGTCAGCATTCAAACCAATCCCATCTCCATCTTCTTCTGTGAGCACAGAGCCCCAGCTCTTGTACAGTCCCAGCCCTAGTAATTCTTTGACAAGTCAGCCAAACTCGATATATTATTATAAATTTTAAAAAATTTCTTGTATATTTGAAGTTGTTACAAATATTAAATAAAAATTCAAAATTATTTTATTCATATAAAGAGAAATTAATATATTGTTTTTCATGAAAAATCATAAAAAAGACCTTTGAAAATAAGTGAAATAAAGTGTTTATATGTTGGGTTGTAAATCCCATCAGATCTTTTATACCATACCAGTTCTGATTAGATGCTGTATATCTCTTCTATTTTTTAGTTTCAAATTATTTATTTAAATTACAGAAATCATATTGCTTTTGATCATTAAGCTTTATCTGAAATGCTTAACTTATTTCCCTCATTTTAAAAAGGTCAAGTATTTATTGAATGCCTTTAACAAAAATTTTCTTACCTTTATATTGTCTTGGAAGCACTCAGTTAACTTGTCTAGTACTTGGGGAACAATCAATGATATTGTCAATTTTGATATTTTAAACAAATACCCTTAGCTCACATAGGAGTCACCTGTAGTTAAAAAAACGCAAAGTAACTACTAATCTTTCTTTCACTGGAATGGCTTTTCTATAGTTTGTATCCCATTTACCAATTCTGTGGCCTAACACTTGGACTAAAAACTCAAAGTCACAACTGGCCATACATAAAAAATTTCACTTCCATTACACCTCAGTTCTCATGCTAGAGGGTCATGGTCATCATCTTGCAAATTATTTAGCATGCTTTCAATGATGGTCAAACCCAATAACTCCTATGTTTTCTCTGTTTCAACAAAATAATAATGCATGCTGCAGCAAGAACCAAGTCATCCTCTCTCACCATTGTCACCACTACTGAGCACAGAACACTCAGTAGTACTGGTGGTGTAGCATTGTGGACAGGCTGTGAGATACACTATGTCACTGACCAAAACAAAAATACAACATTATCTGTCAGTAACTTGTGTTAGTGATTTTTAGTCTGTGACAAAAGTCTATGACAATTCTGTCACTGACTTTGGTGTAAACACAGCTTAAGTCTCACTTTACAAAACTTGGTATTTTGACTCTACCATCTTTATATTGTAATGAAACAAAAATCATATGGTTGCCAAGGGAGACAAGAGAAAAACAAGTTTGTTATTGGGAGTTGGATTGGGAGATGTATAAAAATAGGACATGAAAAATAGAGACTTAGGTATATTGTGAATTTACTAAAAAATATACTAGATGTTAACCCTGGAACCGTACACCAGGGCACTCAGTGCCCCAGGGAATTTTAGTTTTGCTGTAAATTTGAGCTGGCAACACTGAGCATAGCCACCTCCCACTACTTTTCCTTGACGTTGGAGAGCTGCCAGTTGTTTTGTTTGCCACTTCAATGATGCATTGCATTCTTTCTGTAGAATGGTGTTGGGGTACTCAGTGCCCCAGTGTACAGTTAGTGTAAGTTTTTCTTCAAGTGTACATATTTCGTTTTTGTAGACTTATGTGGATTTTGTGGAAAGTGAAAAAGACTTTTTGAAAGAAGATGATGTTATGTCAGACCTTATTTCACCCGATGAATCTGAAGATGAGTTTGTCCTTAGTGGAGATGATTTAGAAGAGGAAGAAGAAGCAGAAACAATACATCATAGAAGAAAACAGCATAGACAAAAGGAAGCAACACAAGACTTTCAAATTGATGAAGATAAAGAAGACCAGGAAGATGCAGATGAAGATGGTATGGAATCAGGTGAGGATGAAGTTGAATATACACTCCCCAAAAATGTTATTCAAGTGAAAAAGAAAGTCCTGTGGGGTAAAACATAAGTACCATTGGGCAACAAAGCATGCTGAGTGAGTTGGAAGAACACCAAGAAGGAACATAGTCTTACTAAAGCCTTCTCCCAAAGGAGCTGCAAAGGTTGAAACAAATCCATCACAGGTGTTTGGCCTATACATAGATGAGAACATGATAAATACAGTAGTTAATTTTACAAATCAAGAAATTGCTGTGCAAAAGCTTCAGTACAGCAACTAGAGTTGCATTGGTGAAACATCATTCAATGAAATCAGAGCTTTAATTGGACTTCTCATCTACTTTGGTGCCCAAAAGCAAAATCACACCAGATCTGAACTACTTTGGCACGAATCGAGAGGGTTGAGGATTACAAGATCCATTATGCCCTACCGAAGATTTGAGTTCCTAATCAATTGCCTAAGATTTGACCAAAAAGACACTTGAGCTGCTAGGAAGGAGACAGATCCCTTTGCTGCCATTCATGATATATGGGACAATTTCAATCAACACTGCCAGGAACTGTATACCCCACAAGCATACTCCACAATAGACAAACAACTCTTAGGATTTAGGGGCAAATGCCCCTTTAGGATGTACATACCAAACAAACCAGCAAAGTATGGTATCAAGATTGTGATGATGTGTAGCTCAAATGGCTATCTGATGAATGCAATACCATACACCAGGAAGAAGTTGAACACTGAAGGAAAACCAAAAGCTTCATTCTTTGTGGAGAAATTGTCTCAACCAATTCATGGTACTAATAGAAATATCACAGTTGACAACTGGTTTTCTTCAGTGCCTCTATTCAATAACATGCTCAAAAACCACAAGCTTACAATGGTTGGGACTCTTCGAAAAAATAAACATGAGATTCCACCTGAACTACTGAAAAAAAGACCAGCTGAAACTTCACTGTTTTTACATGACAGGAAGCTGACTTGGTGTCTTATGCAGCCAAGAAAAATAAGACTGTCATTCTCCTCTCCAACATGCATCATGGTTGTACCTTCAAGAAAGATACCAATTTGCCTGAAATCATTCACTTTTACAACTGTACAAAAGGTGGAGCAGACGTTTTTGACCAAATGTCTGCTCAATACTCATGCTGTAGAAAGACAAGGTGGCCACTTTGCATATTTTATGGAATACTGAACAGTGCTGGAGTGAACTCATACATAATCTACAAAGACAACATGTTCTCTGCTAACTGGACACCAATGCCAAGGCTAGAATTCCTTTTCATGCTAGCAGAGGACTTCATGAAGCCGTGGATGCAAGAAAGACTCAACAACACAACCATTTGAAGAAGTATTAGGAGTGCTATAGTGAGCCAGCTGGGTGTCAAGGTGCCAGCGCCACCACCAGGAGCAGTCAAACCAAGGGCCCAAAGGTGCAGCATTTGTTCATGAAACAAAGACACAAAAACCACAATTTTGTGTGCTGAGTGTAACCAGTTCACTTGCAAGAATCATGTGAAAAGTGTTTGTGCCACTGGTAGTGAAGAAAACTAGAAAAAGTCTTAGAATCTGCACAATCTCACAACTTTAAACATTTTTATTAAAAAATGAAAGTTTTGGTAATTCTTCTATAATATTTACTTAAATCTTAGAAATGTAATAAAAAGTATTTTTTTGCAAAAGATTAAGGCCTAAAGAACACATTTATATTGTTTGTCAAATAAAATTTAAAAAATTTCAATTAAAAATTATTTTTTATTTTTGGGGCACCCAGTACCCCTGTGTACGGTTAGTGTAACAGAAATTGAGGTGTTCAGATCCAGGGTTAAATAAAATGATTATCTGAAATATGGAGTTAATTGAATAATAAACATCACAATATACTTTTTATAATCTAATTCATGTTGGAAGAAATGTTGAAAATCATCTTAAACACCATGAATATTAGTCTATGGATACAATACAAGAATGGAGAAATTGACTGAGCATAAGTGAGGTCTCTGATTCAACTTGAACAATTGGCATTTGGTTTGTGTGTGTGTGTGTACGTTTCCATATCTTTGTCGGGAACCACACCTGCATGGGAGCAGACAGTTGGGTTGACACCCAACAGTCGGGCCTCACACACAGGCCCGACAGCTAATACTGCACCAAACGTTAGAGTCGGTCTCCAGGAGAACTTGGTAAAAAAATATTTATATGGCCCCACAACTTGAGTATGAAGCAGATTTCCCTAATTCCTATCTTAGTTGGGTCTGAAAATCCCACTGTATAGTAGCGCTTCAGTGGCGTTGAGACGAACTATAACTTCACTGGAGTGTTAGGCCCAACAATCACTTCAAATGCTGGTTTGTTGATACATTGTGATTGATTAGAAGCTTGGGGGATTTTACAGCGTTGCCATTTTCGCTGAAAGTTTACTTTTCAAGAGACATTGAAACATCCAGAAGAGAAGACAGAGTTTAGTTGAAGCATTACTAGCACTAGTTTGCTGTTTTAGTTATGGTCATATGCTGTTTGAGCTGTTTGTGTCGTCATTATGGGTGAGTACTGTGACATTATTATTATGTTTGATCTGATTTTAGTTCAAATGTGATTTTAGTTATGCCATAATATACTCTTTATAGGATGGCATTTAACTTTACAAATGTGTTATTAATTTTTCCAAGTCTTGTGACTAAACAAGCCATTGCCCAATAAACAAGTACAGTTTTGTAATTACATTCTAAAAACACCATTCTTGGTGTTTTTCGGGTTTCTTCTCAACATTTATAAATTCAAAATTGTTCATTCACTCTTGGATTAAGTGTAGATTAAGTCGGATTCACTCTTTCTGGAGAAGAAATATTTTATGAAAACAGAAACTTGTGCATAACCTCAACATTTGGACTATTCATGTGACTAATCTAAATTTGTAGTTTAAACTGTTGGGCTAATGCCGGTTTGTTTAATTACTTTATTGTTATTATTTAAATGGATAGATGAATAAATAAATAGCCCTATATATATTGTATTTAAACCAAACCTTACGTTTTGTCTCTGCATAAAAAATAAAAATTGACTATTTCCAATGTACTGTACTGTATCCTATGGAAAATAAACTTCTTGATTCTTAACCTTAAAATGCTCAACTTTCAGATCAGGGTGTGACTTTCTAACAGTTTTGTTAACTAACTTTCAAATATATATGTTCAACATATATATATACATACAGGGTGGGGGAAATGTTTGGAAACGGCTTAATATTTCATATACAAAGGTGATTTTGCGGTAGGTATGATTGAGGATCCTACTCAAATTGAAAATACTATTTTACTGTGACTTTAAAAATCTGGTCCGCCATCTTGGAACCGCCATTTTGAATGTAACTTTTTTTTTTAAATAGGAAGGGGGTCATGCGATACATGATTTCAATACAGAATTTTAAGACAAAATGAATGCCGAAAACCGCACATCGATATGTCAACCCGTTTCGGAGATATTTACATTATTAATCGATACCATGAAAAGCAGAAATGAAATAAATAAGTACATTAAAATCTTACCTATCAAATTTTTTGTTAATAGTGTTTGCTAATAAACATTAAAACCCAATTATTTTAATAAATGTTCAAACTGTTTTCCTTCAGCTGTTTGACAATGTGCTAATCTTAAATAATAGCCATCAAGCACATTTTGAATCATTTCACGTGGAATTCTGTTAGCCACTTCAGTTATACATTCTCTCAGTTCATTAATTGTTGCTGGTTTCTTTTTGTACACATTGTCTTTCATGTAGCCCCAAAAGAAATAATCAAGTGGAGAGAGGTCAGGTGACCTAGCGGGCCACTCTATTGCACCTCTACGACCTATCCAGCGTTGGGGAAATGTTTGGTTCAATATATCCCGCACTCCTAATGCATAATGAGGGGGCGCCCCATCTTGTTGAAACCACAAGTTATGTAACTCTTGTCCGTTGATGTTCTGGATGGCTGGAACGATCAAATTTATTAACATGTTCTCGTAAATGGCACCTGTTAAATTATTCTCGATAATAAATGGTCCTACAATGTGACCATTTACCATACCAGCCCATACGTTTAATTTTTCAGGATACTGTGTATGACCCTCCTTCATCCAGTATGGGTTGACATCGGTCCAGAAACGATAGTTTTGCTTATTTACATTGCCGTTAAGCATGAACGTAGCTTCATCCGAAAATACTACATTATTAAAGAAGTTTGGATCATTGTCATACTTGTTCATCATTATGTCACAAAACTCTACCCGGCGGTCGAAATCATCCTCATTCAGTTCTTGTAATACATGAAGCTTAAATGGATGGAAATGAGATTCCTTAAGAACTTTTCTGACAGAACGAGTAGACATACCATGTTCCTTGGCAACGCTTCTAGTTGATGTATGCGGATCTTCAACAAATGATTGCATTACCTCTAAAGATTTTTCATTGTTGGTGGCAGTATTTGTTCTTCCAGTGCGAGCACGATCAGTCACTTTGCCCGTTTCTTGAAACCGCTTTACTGTCTTAAAAACAACACTTTTACTAATTGGATTTCTGTTGGGAAATGTTTCGTTAAATAAATCAGAAACTTCTTGGTAAGACCGTACTCTATCTCCATAGCCGCGCATCATTAACAAAGTTATTCTCTCGGTTTCATTTAAAAATGCCATTGCGAACGACTTTAAACACACTCACTACTTCATGATTGAAAAAGAATTCATTAAATCAGTTGGATTATTACAGATGATTTTAGGTTGATATCATGATTATTGTTGATATTATGATATCCAGAGTCAGATGTTCATCACGCGAAATGATTCAAAATGTGCTTGATGGCTATTATTTAAGATTAGCACATTGTCAAAAAGCTGAAGGAAAACAGTTTGAACATTTATTAAAATAATTGGGTTTTAATGTTTATTAGCAAACACTATTAACAAAAAATTTGATAGGTAAGATTTTAATGTACTTATTTATTTCATTTCTGCTTTTCATGGTATCGATTAATAATGTAAATATCTCCGAAACGGGTTGACATATCGATGTGCGGTTTTCGGCATTCATTTTGTCTTAAAATTCCGTATTGAAATCATGTATCGCATGACCCCCTTCCTATTTAAAAAAAAAAGTTACATTCAAAATGGCGGTTCCAAGATGGCGGACCAGATTTTTAAAGTCACAGTAAAATAGTATTTTCAATTTGAGTAGGATCCTCAATCATACCTACCACAAAATCACTTTTGTATATGAAATATTAAGCCGTTTCCAAACATTTCCCCCACCCTGTATATGTTTTAACAACCCCCCATAACGTGTTCAGGCGGTTGAGCTATGAAATTCTATCAAGGTCCCGTGCTTAACTTTCACTGTGATAGTCATCTTATAGTAATATTAATTAATACTGTCAATTAATACTTTAGGTTATTAATTAATACCTTATATTATACTGTAGCTATCTACCTCTCCATAGGAAATTCGCTGGTACTTTTATATTATACCGACCACACATAAATAGGTAAACAAAATCTAACCAAACGTAACCAATGTATGGGTGTGGTTGGTATAAATAAGAAAGTTCCAATCCGCTAATAATACTATATATTGATGGTGCTGTTTATCTTGCACATCTACTGTATATAGATATAGATATATCTGGTGACATAGATAAGTGTTCTACTTGAAGTTCAAATTCAATTTTAAATATTTTCAATGGTTCAATTTTGATTGTTTCAACATACAGCGTGTCCCAAAAAATAGTAACGCCAGTACCACCATGGTATTCTACAAGCTAAAGCTAGAGACACACATATCCACACCGCGTCCGCACAGTGCCACGGCCGTGTGTAGGCCATCGCACGGCCTGGGATTTAAACAAAGCAATTGAGCCTGCTAGTCCCCACTACTCCGCACCGTCAGCACAACTACATCACCGCACCGAGCCCGACTAGTTCAGACTACTTTTTGACGGGCGCGGTGTCGGTGACAATTATCCAATTATCTACCCTTTTTCTAGCCTGTTTCTAATCTCTTTCTACATGGATATAGGGATGTTGATTGAATCAGTATGTAACTTTCCTGTGCTGTATGATCAATCACATTAGGAGTACAGTGATAGTGATGATAAGGACCGCAGTGGCGGATCTACGGGGGGGGGGGGGGGGTATGTGCCTTGACAATTTAATTTATCCAACTATGGCAAAGCCATGTATTAGGATAAGTGAAATAGGAGATGAAAAGGAAGGGGAGTTTGAAAAAGGAAAAATAAATTCGTATGAGGAAGCAATTTTAATTTCAACTATTTTATTATTTATTATTAAATTAATTTCATTTTTATTACAAAAAATAAGTTTCAGATAAAAATAAAACTTCACCATTTAAGTGTTGTTTTTCAAATTTTCCATCACCCCAAATATCATTTTCCATCCACTCTTTCTTAATTGTTATTATTTTCCTAATATTTGATGTTGAATTGAGTTTAATACTTCCGATTATTATTTCAATAAATTTAATAGAATTAAATCAATTAATCATTTCAAGATTTTTAATTTCATTAATTATTACCTACAGACTTTACCATGAATGAATAAATGGAGTAATCGAATGATCTAAGTGATTAGGAGAACAGTTACCTATAACATTTAAATTGCAATTAAAAAGTACATCATGTTTCTCTTTTAAATTTATTAGTAAAGAAACATGACCAGTCCACAAACTGTACCAACTACACAAAATGATAGTAAAACTCCACAAAAATGATCTATTGCAATCGCTTCAAAGTGATTTGAACTGAACTGAACTGAACAGTATGCATCACGGCCGATGCACGGTAGTGTGTTGGATATGTGTGGTTCCGCATCACCTTCACCGACACTCGGCCAACATACGGTGCGCTTGCGGTGCTGGCGCGGTGCGGATACGTGTGTCTCTAGCTTTATACAAACCAAAAATGTTCTTAGAGAAAATGTCAATTTCAAATTAGCTCTCACGTAATCCAACATTTTGTTTTTTTAAGAATAGGCATGATATCTCGTGAATGGAACAAAATTTTTTGTTGAAATTTGATGTGTGTACTTATGAATATGTGGTCTACAACATAAAAATATCAAGAATTTCGAATATCCAGATTTTTCAAAATGGCGGCCGATTAAATTTTCAAATGGATTTTACAAGAAAACTGATATTTTTCTACAAAAAAAAAATATATCTTATCAAAAATGTAAAACTTTTTATTCTAAAGAAAATGATACCTGGTTTTGGAGAATTGGATAATAAATAACAGAGATATAGCGATTTCTCGGTTGCTTCATATTTCCAGTAACTGGAAATATGGAATGGAACATTAGAGTGATCATTAATTTCAAACATATGTTTGTGTATCTTTGTCACTTCAAATCTAGTGTTGATCGAATTCTCAAGAATCCACAATCATATGTTACCAGTGGCGTAACGTTTTACAGTCGGGCCCCCCCGCAACAGATTTTCCGGGCCCCTACCCCCAAAATTATATATAAATTTTTCAACTTGAATAATGTATTTGGGAAAAGATTGGTCGGGCGGTGATGCCGCCTCACTCTCTTCTATCGCCTATAATCTCTTGCCGGTGGTTTGGTTCGGAACCCACCTAAAACTGTAGGCACATTCACCAATCACCATCATCCACCCATTATCCACGCACAAGTCTCAGACTCATGTGGACTTCACCTCAGCAATAAAAAAAAAGTATATATATATATATATATATTTTACTGTTTTTCATTCACTTGAGCTATAAATGTTAATAATCGCGTACCTACAAAACACCTTTTGTTAATAGTTTTGTAATACTAATAGCCGACAGCCTCATTTCGTTTGCCTTGACCGTCTAGCCACTCCGCCCTCTCGACCCCCGGGGGTCTAACTAATTTTTCTTAGAATCAGCTCAATGTTCAAAAATCGGTTAATTTGGGCTCATTTTGAAATCGTCTAACTTGGTATTCATGTTAACTAAACATGCATATTTATCAGTTTCACATTTTGCCTTAAAGTTTTAAAGAAATTGTAAAGAAAAGCTTGTAGAATACCGTGGTGGTACTGGCGTTACTATTTTTTGGGACATCTTGTATTTATATACAACGTTTTGTG
Source organism: Conomelus anceps (assembly GCA_948455865.1). Taxonomy (NCBI): domain Eukaryota; kingdom Metazoa; phylum Arthropoda; class Insecta; order Hemiptera; family Delphacidae; genus Conomelus; species Conomelus anceps. Next base: position 57,724,846 of record OX418217.1, on the reverse strand, counting down.
CAGTATTAGTTGTCGGGCCCGTGTGTGAGGCCCGACAGTTGGGTGTTAACCCGACATGTTAAAGAATGCTTTTTTTGTCCTCTTTATAATTTGTTTGCATTGTACTTATACAGCATAATTGTTTCGCCATAAAAGCACTTCTGGAAATGGCATGTAATTATCAGAAAAACACATTTTTGGCAGTAAAAAGTGAAAAAGGTAAGGAGACTTTTAAATTGTTATTATAAAAAAATCGATAATACTTCACAACTGACTAACAGTTGTAGTCCAAAATCTACTAATTTAGGGAATATGGACCTAAAAAAAAGTAATTTGAAATATCAGCTTTTGTAGAAAACCCAAATATAAAAATTAAGTATCCTCTTCGAATGTAATTTTATAAGAATTAACAGTAGGCCTATAATATAATTCTTCTTTTTCACATTATTCAAGCTTGTCATAATATGGCCAATATTTTGGAACCAAACAAACATAGACAGCTAGATGAATATGAGAACTTACTGAGCGAGTATGGATTTGTTCACTGTATAAAGCATCCTACTCGTATTGGAAATAGTGCAGCTTCATGTTTAGATCACATGCTGGTAAACTTTAGGAAAGAGGTGATGCCAATTATATTCCAAAATTCAATTACAGATCACTTCATAACTATTTTGGGAGTGAAAACCGAAGTTGAAGAATCAAATTGTTCTAGAAGGGATCACCAATATGAAACCATTGATCAGGAGAAGCTCTCATCATTGCTGCTGCAGGAATCGTGGATCTCTGTCTACTCACAAGTTAATGCTGAAAGCACATTGAACGAGTTTGTGGCAAAAATTGAGAGATATGGAGAGGTGTGCAAATACACTCGCAGAGCCCCACATAAAAGAAGGAGAATCAAGCCATGGATTACAAATGGGATCTTAACATCAATCAGAAAGAGAGATAAATTACATCGGCAGAGCAGAAGTAATATAGCCAACGTTCAACTAGGCGCTTACTACAGAAGATATAGGAACTTACTAACTGCAGTTATAGAAAGAGCAAAAAAACAGTATTATTCAGATAGGCTAGGAGACTTGAAAGATTCAAAACAGACTTGGAAAGCAATAAGAGAAATAACAGAAGTGCAACGACCAAGAACACAAATCAAGCAAATTAATATTGATGGTAGAGAATTGAAAATGGGAGAGAATGATGAGGACATTGCAAATTCTTTCAACAAATTCTTCAAGAGCATTGGACCCAAACTGGCACAAGATATTTTAAATAGGAATCAGCACCTCAGAGATGTTTCCACGGCCATTGATGGGACACCTTGTCACTCTTTATTCTTCACACCTGTGGACGATGAGGAGATAATGCAAATAATAAAAAATCTTAAAGTGCACCAATCTTAAAGTGGTCCTTGAGACCGGAATTTTTCAAACAGAATGGCGCTAGTCTATCTAAACCCTTAACAGCAATTGTAAATAGAATATTTGAAGAGGGTGTTTTTCCACAATGCTTAAAAGAAGCAGTTATTTGTCCAATTTTCAAGACTGGAGATAAAAAAGATATAAATTGCTACCGACCAATTTCACTATTAAACACAATAGCAAAAATTGTTGAGAAATGCATCAAATCAAGGCTTGTAAGCTATCTTGAGAAAAATAAAATTCTATCCCCAAACCAATATGGGTTTAGATCCAGCTGCAGCACAAGTGATGCTATCCAACATCTTACCTCACAAATAGCAGAACAAATTAATACAGAAGAGAAACCTTTGGCAGTATTTTTAGATTTGAAAAAGGCTTTTGATACTGTTTCGCATAAAATGCTACTATCCAGACTTTATAACTATGGTATTAGAGGACTTCCATGGAATTTATTTAGGAGCTATTTGACAGATCGAACACAGTCTGTTAGGGTAAACGGGCACACAAGCAGCAAGCTGATAGTGGAATGTGGCGTCCCACAAGGAACGGTTCTGGGACCAGTCTTATTCCTATTGTACATAAACCCATTATGCGATATGCAAATTGATGGAGAAGTAACCAGTTTTGCAGATGACATGGTTCTTCTGTTTTCTGGAGCATCTTGGGATGTGACTTGGAAGAAGGCTGAAACCGGTCTAAAAAAAGTGTCTCACTGGCTTGATGAAAATCTTCTTACACTTAACTATGGAAAGACATACTTTTTGACCTTCTCCGCTACACAGCATGGACAACCAACTAAGAATAATTTAATAATAGATAACAGCTTGATTAATTCTTCATACGCAGTCTGCAGGAAACAGTTTCAGAAATACCTTGGAGTGACAGTGGATTCTTTTCTACGCTGGGATAAACACATAGATGAGCTATGCAAAAAATTAAGGAGAACAATTTACAAATTCAAAATGCTGAGATCACTAGTCAATCTGAAGTGTCTGAGGATGGTCTATTTTTCTATAGTTCAATCTCTACTAACCTATGGAATCGTGGGTTGGGGTGGAACGAGCTACACCCACATTGACCCCCTCATAAAAGTTCAGAAACTCATCATAAAAGTTATAAGAAGAAATCCGCCACGTTACCCATCAGACCAACTATTCTACGAGTTTGGTGTGATGGATCCAAGACAACTCTACTCTAAAGAAATAATCCAGAGAATACACAGGAACACAGCACACTTTGAAAACAGAAACCATAGCCACAATACAAGAAACAGGCACCTTCTTATTGCGAATGTAGCAAGGAAAGCCTTATACCAGAGACACTTCAACCATTTAGCTCCCAAATTGTACAACCTGCTTCCTGAAAACATCAAGAGCACAGCATCTGAAACAAGATTCAAATCTGCAGTCCACAAATGGATATTAAATACAGGAAGGCAAAACTTGGAAATAATTATCTCAAACAACATGTGAGCTCACTTACCTAATAATTCCGCACTAAACCACCCCCCCCCCCCCCCCTACTCTAGAACATGGGTAAACCATAGTTGAGTAGGGTAATTTCCAAAAATTATTTCTCAAAAATTGCAGTTTTATAGTTATTAGATTCCCATTTAGTTTGCTAATATTTATTATATTGTTTTATAGTTTTAATTAATTATTGATTGGAAATAAAGTATTTATTTATTTATTCAATTTGTAACTTTTAATTTTTATTTAATTTTCAGTTTTAATTTTTTATTTCTAAGTTTTTCAATTTTAAGTTTTCTGAATTATCAGATGGTTTTATATTTTACTAGCTGACCTGACAGACTTCGTCCTGCCTTACCTAACAATATTTCAAGTTGTATAGATGACCTTTTTTTGTATTCACACTTGTATTAAGCTTGTATAAGACCCGCCCTTTGTACCTCCCTTTAAAAATTATTCTATTGTACACTAGATGACATTCATTAATTTGTTCGCCGTAAACTAAATTGATTTTTTATTTATTTATTTTTCCAACAGTCAGTGCTTTTATTGATTCCGGAAATCAATGATTGAATTCAATCTTACTAGGCCATGGGTAGATCACAATCCAGGGGTTCGATTTTAAAATAATATAAAGCCTTCAATTGTGTACATACCAGGTTCATTCCTCCAATGTTTTGCAGTACACTGTCATTGATTGCCCTATTAAAATTTTCCCCACATTGATAGGGATTAAATACAAAATTTTCAAGTTGTTGAGCCCGACTCAAGCAATTCCCTTCAATTTAATTCTGTCAATTACCAAAGAAAATAGGTTTTGTTGTCTTCAATTTTACACTTACAACACACCTTACATTTTTTAATATATTCTGTGTTAAAATTAATAGGGTACTTTTTGATGAATTCAGCTGCATCTTTTAGGAGAAGATAATACCAAATGTGTTGTACCTATTTCAATTGTAATAATTTTTATTGTAGGTGGGTTTTACTTGTGTAAAACATTGGAATACATCCCGGCGCGCCGAAGAAGAAATAGAAGATACAAAATAAAATGGCTTGAGGCAGTTAGTAACAACTCATACCTCTTGTCCTATGATGACACTATAGACTCTGACTGCATAATAACATCTGTCATCTTAGTCAACAGAAGGTCAGCTCTCCTAAAACTCGGTGAGTGTGAAAAGAAGAGGATCGAAAAATTAGCCAACTCAAGTGAGATTTCAGCTGTTGAAGACATCTGGTCTAATGATGACGAAGATGAAATTAATTTACATGAAAAGGAGATGGTGGTGCAAACCGAAGAACAAAAAATAACTGAAGAAGAGCAACCAATGACTAAAAGTTATGAAAAAATAGAAGTTGACATTTAAGTTATAATGATTGAAGAAGCAGGACTTAACAGTAAAGGTAAAAGCATCGACAATGCTGAATGTAAAAATAATTCTGATGAAGAAGCGAAGGAGATGGTGGTGCAAACCGAAAAACAAAAAATAACCAAAGAAGAGCAACCAATGACTAAAAGTTATGAAAAAATAGAAGTTGACAATGAAGTTATTATAATGATTGAAGAAGCAGGACTCAACAGTAAAGGTAAAAGCATCGACAATGCTGAATGTAAAAATAAATTTAATGAAGAAGCGAATAGTATTGAAGAAAATGAAGTAGTGAGTGAGGATAACAGTAGTAGAGACTCAGATTTTGAACCTGATTTAGATGACGAATCTTCTTCAGTTGCCTCATTCTCAAGTATCAATTCTGAGATGGACTCTCCTAGGCCGCCTCCCCCCCAAAAAAAACAAGTAAAATTAGAAGACCTAAATTTGAACAAAATAAACAGTCATCACCAAACAAAATTTGTATCCCATCCTCAAAATCAGTAGGAAGAATCATTCATGTTTTTACTGTGATAAACTTGTTCAAAAAATGTCAAAGCACCTAGAAAGATGTCATGATAAGGAGATGGATGTTGCAAAAATATTATCAATGACATTGAATTCTAAGGCCAGAAGAGATGCTTTCATTGAATTTACAAGATTAGGAGATTATCACTATAATTGTGAGGTGCTCTCAAAGAAAAAAGGTGATCTTATTCTCTTGAGAAGACCATCACCTGCTGAGAAGGAAGGTAAAACATATACAGACTATTTACCTTGCCCTCATTGCCTCGGTTTTTTACTCAGGCCTCATTTATGGAGCCATATCAAGTACAATTGCCATGTAGCAAAGACACGTGATAGCCATGAATCAAATGAAAAAAGAAATGATTTCCTTGGACTTAGCCGAGCTTTGCTCGGACATACTCTTTCAACCAATATGTCAGTATCATTTTATGAAAATATAATACTAACATTAACTTTTCATGTGAAATTTAACGACTTGCAGTCAAATATTTGTTAAGAATAAGTATAATAACTCACTTAATCTGGCCGAGCGCTTTCAAATCTATGAGATCCATCTTCAGAGGCGTGGGTTCCTAGATCATCATGTCAGTTTTTTGGTTAGAAGTGTTGTGGTTTTTGTAAAATGAGCAACTACACACCGATCCCACAAATGTTTACCAAACAAAACTCAAACAAATAATCAACAAGACAAATCATGTAATTAATGATTCACAAAAAAGAAAACTGAAACAAATACACCCTTCTGCACCATCACTTCAAACACTTCCCAAAATTCACAAACCCAACATACCTATTAGACCAATTGTAAACTACCAAGAAGCACCTGCCTATAAACTAGCAAAACACATAGATCAAACACTGAGAAAACTAATTAATATCAACAACAACACATACATAAAAAACAGTAGCGATCTTATCGCATAAATAAAAGACACACAAATTCCTCACAACTCCACTCTTGCATCTTTCGATATAACAAACCTATACACAAACATACCTGTCAATGAAACAATAGAAATAATACAGAACATCCTTATTCACAACAACACAGCTACAGAACATATAAATGAAATAATAGACATCCTAAAAATCATCACTCAACAAAATTACTTTACCTTCAACAACAAATTCTACTCACAATCTGATGGACTGCCAATGGGCTCACCAATCTCAAGCATATTTGCTGAAATCTATCTCCAACACGGCGAAAACACTCATATACTCTTTAATAACAAATTTTCACAGAACATAATATACTGGCACAGATATGTAGATGATGTTCTATTGCTATACAGAGTAAACAAAAGACAATGTGAACAACTTCGATCATACATAAACAAAATACATAAGAACATTCAATACACAGCTGAATATGAGCAAAACAATTCAATAAACTTCCTAGACCTCTCAATTACAAAGAACACAAACCAACAACACAGCTTCAACATCTACAGAAAACCAACAATGACAGATACCCTAATACACAGCACCTCCAATCATCCAACACAACACAAACACTCGTCATTCAGGTCAATGCTACACAGACTCAACAACACACCGCTATCCACCGACAATTACCACACTGAACTAAATACAATAAAATACCTAGCACAAGAAAACGGCTACAAACACGACCTAATTGTCAAACTCAATCATAAAATAAGAAACAAAAAACAAAACACCAACACCACTGACAAAAAATACATCACAATGACATACATTAATCCACAATCAAACAGACTAGCAAAAATCTTCAAAAAAGCCGGCCACACCATCTCATTCAGAACAAAAAACAAAATAAAAAATGCACTTACACTCAAAACCACACTGAACACAAACAAATACGATCTCCCAGGGATCTACAAACTGAACTGCTCTGATTGTAACAAATTCTACATAGGACAAACAGGCCGCACATTCAAACAACGTTACAAGGAACATTTTCAAGCCCTGACATCAAAAGCTGAATCGAATTTTGCCGACCATATCATTCAAACTGGACACACTTTTACTGACATCAGTACCAACCTACACATTCTCCATATAAAATCTAAAGGACACGAACTCAACACCTTGGAACAATTTGAAATAGACAAACACACCACACACAATAAACAAAACATTCTCAATGAACAACTAAATTTTAAATCTCACAAACTTTTTGATCACATTTTACAAAAACCACAACACTTCTAACCAAAAAACTGACATGATGATCTAGGAACCCACGCCTCTGAAGATGGATCTCATAGATTCGAAAGCGCTCGGCCAGATTAAGTGAGTTATTATACTTATTCTTAACAAATATTTGACTGCAAGTCGTTAAATTTCACATGAAAAGTTAATATTAACAACGCAGTTCGTCATGGAACAAGAAATCCAGGAATATAATACTAACATTGAAAAAAAAGATGATGTAAAAGAGATATGTACTGAAGATCCACTCATAATTAAATTGGGGATGCTACTTTTTGAAAAATTTAATGTCACCAAGAATGATCTTATTAGGCAAAACATGCGAAGGCTTGATTTTTTATACAAGCTGTCAAAAATATAACTATCACCGAGTTAAATCCATCAGAACGTCCAAAAATGAAAATCCCCTCTCTTGCTCTTAAACTTGGTCATACCCTTAGAAAATATGCTTTTCTTCAGAGAGGAATTTGCTTGAAAGAAGGAGATTCGAAAAATGAAAGAAACATGAAGTCTTTTCTCAGTCTAATCGAAATAGAATGGGAAAACCGGATTTCATCTACAGCCTTAAGCACCTTTAGAAGGGCTAAGTTAACAAAGGAAGATCTCTTACCTGTAACATCAGACCTTTTAAAATTGAATTCACACCTAGATAAGAACATTGAAAGCTACATTGGTTTATTAAAAGATGACCCAATCAATGGAGTGCTTTGGTGTAAGCTGTCAAGATCAACTTTGTCCAGAATAATGATTTTCAATAAAAAAGATCTGGTGAAGTTTCAAAAATGAAAATTCAAGATTACATTAACCGTAGAGATTGGGAAGGAGAGAATTCAGAAGAAATCAAAAAGACAATGTCAGATCTAGAAAAAAGACTAATGGAGACCATGAAATTAGTATATATTGTAGGTAAGCGTGAAAGGAATGTACCTGTCCTCCTTACTGCAGACATGAAGAAAGCCGTTGATTGTTTGCTAGAGCACAGAAAAAACATTTCTATGATAACAAGTGTCAACGACTATATGTTTCCAGCATTCAGCTCTAAGGAGCCTGAAAGAGGACATGATGTCCTGAGAGACATTTGTAAGGAAGTAGATCTCATTAACCCTACGGCCATAACCAGTACTAAAATGTGTAAATACATAGCAACAGTTACTCAAGTAGTAAATCTGTCTGATAATGAAAGTGATTGGTTAGCCCGACACTTAGGACATAACATTCGTATGCACAGGGAATTTTACAGATTACAAGAATTGGCAGTTGAACTGACCAAAGTCAGTAGACTGCTTTTAGCTGTGGACAAAGGACAAATAAGCCAAATTCCTGGGAAGTCGTTAAATTTCACATGAAAAGTTAAAATAAGCCAATTCAGTGGACGTAAACTAGAAGATATTAATATTGAAGGTAAGTCGAAATCATAATAAGTTTTACAAAAATTGTTAAAAAGTTTTTGAATGTGGGGTTTATTATGTTTTTTTTAAAAACATATTTGCTCATATTTTAGTAACTGCCTTATGTAGTCCCCATAGCCTCTCCCATCCACACCTTTCTCTCCGCCACCCCATACCCACCTCACCTCCCTTCATCACTAACTTTCCTTACCTAGATTTCATTCCCACCTTCACAATACATTACCTTCACATACCTGCCTTAACTTCCACAAGTAATTACAGGAAATCTGCATACTCACTTTTTATTATATTTATGTGAAGATCAATATGTTCTATTTCCTACCTACCTATTATAATATTGAATTTTATAATTAATTACTTATTATTAAATTATTCTCTGTTATTAATTTATGTTGGACTACTTGACTTTCAAACTTGAATAACTGTTAATCCCATGTCATTTTGAGTTAAAGAGAGTACACAATTATGATAGCTAGATAATTTGCATTGCTTAAAGCTATTACAGCTGAAAAACATTAGAAATTCACTGAGTACATACTGTACATAGCAAAAGTGGTATTTGGTGCATTATTTGTCAAGAACTGCTGCATCCTTCATTTATCTAGTACTAGCGGTTCACCCGTGCGTTGCAACGGTATTTTAGGTGGGTTACACACATATGCGTTGCTGCGTTCTCATAAACATTTTCCTTGATTTTATTATTCGCCACCTCCCGCTGAGGTTACATTTCAAATTAGGAAAGAAGTTAGTCCTAGGGCTCTTCCAGCTGATCATAAAGGCTTCGTTGTTTTCTTAATCACCACCTCTGAATGAAGAAACATTTCAAATTTAAACCTCCTACGACTATAAGGGTAGAAGCTAGGTTTTTTATTTTATTATTCGCCACCTCCCGCTGAGGCTGCATTTCAAATTTCTAGCTGCATTGGTTGACAGATGTCATCAACCTGGCATAATTACATTTAATCATACACAGTCGTATGTATGTACATATTGCAAGGCTCCGACTGCACGGTAGCCTACATGCAAAGTTCAAAGTCTTTTGCTGTTCAAAGACAGCGTAAATAACGCCTCTAAGGGGCCTGCCATATAATTAAAAACTGTTGACTTCTATCAGCTGTTCCTTTAAGCTGTTTGGCAAGTTCAGTAGGTTAGGTCTATAAAATGGATTAATTAATAATAATTATCAGCTCTCCTATTAAAATTTATGGTCAGAAACCATCCCCAATATTCACACAACATATTCCCAAATTTTCATGCTGATCTGTCAAGTAGTTTTGAAGTCTATAGGGAACATACATACATACATACACACATACATACATACAGACAGACATTCATTTTTATATATAGATTACTATTTTAGATCTGCCAGTGCTTTCTGAAGACAATGAAGAAATCTGTGCAAAAGTAAATGAAGTCCACAAATCAAAAACCCGCTCACAGAAATGTAAGATATAAATTTTTATTAACTCATGATTTTCAGTTTTTTTTTATTTTGTTATTTGGCCAAACAATCTATTTTATATTAATTTATAGCCAGTGTTTCAATTGTAACACTTTCAATGACATAGAGTTGATTATTATTTAAAAATTATTAATCGGTGTCTATGGTAAAATTCGCTCATTGTTCCTTTAGGTAATAGCTAGTCCATTTGCCCATTTCACTACAGAACTTATGTTATATTTGTTTGAGATAGGCTTCATAATAAGTATTTTTGCCTAATCTTGCAATAGTTTTTTTTAGAGCATACCCATCCATACTTGTTTGTCTGTCTGTGTATGTCTGTTTGTTTTAGTCTGTTTTTAATTGCTTGGTATCAACTTCCTTCTTTACTAAAGCAATTAAAAACAGACTATAGTGGGTAGTACATGTAGCTAGGGTTTAGTGGGTAGTTTGCAAGAGAGTCCCACACTCCATATGTAAGTACATTCCACCTACTAAAAAAAATCCCCTTGAATAAAAATGTCAATCCCATGTAATTTTGAGTTAGAGAGTCGATTTTACAAAATTATAATGTAACTAGTTGATTTTCATTGTTTTTCCCCCATGGAAAACATTAGAAATTCACTGAGTGCACCAGTGGTATTTGTTTCATTATTTGTCAGGAACTGATACATCCTTCATTTACCTAGTATTACTATTTCAGATCTGCCAGTACTTTCTGAAGACGAAGAAGACGATGAAGAAAAACGCCCAAAAGTAAATGAAATCCTCAAATCAAAACACCGCTCACAGAAATGTAAGATATGCATTTTTTTATCAGCTTATGATGATTTTCAGATTCTTAATTTTGATATTTTTAATTAGTGTCTATGGTAAAATTCGCTTATTGTTCCCAAAAGTAATAAATAGTCCATTTGCCCATTTCACCGCAGAACTTGTGTTATGTTTGTTTGAGATAGGCTTTATAAAAATTTATTATTATCTAATCTTGCAAGAGTTTTTAAGGGCACACAGTACTCTTGAGGAATTTTTTTCTGAATATTTCTAATGTTAATTAAAAATATTTGACTACATAACAATATCTGTGAGAAAAAATCCAAAATAAATAATAGAAATTAGAACCCTGTATTAAAAAATATTCGATATCTTGAATAATTTCCATTCCCTTACAAAAACCTACAAAGAAAGTCAAACAAAAAAACTATACATATTTAAGAGTCATGTGTTTTAATAAATCATATTAAAACACAAGTTTATTTCTTTTTTTTTTCATAGATTATCCTGAACCTTCTGAATCAGACGAAGATGGGAACCTTCAAGATTGGCCGTCACCCAGACAACCAGTTATCTCAAAAAAGTGTAAGATATGGATATTTAAACAAAATAATCAAGATTTTTTTTTTTTTTTTAAGAAAAATTATTTTTAATACAGTTTACTCTTGTTAACTGTAACCTTGATAACTCAAAATATTCGATATCTTGAATAATTTCCATTCCCTTACAAAAACCTACAAAGAAAGTCAAACAAAAAAACTATACATAACTCAAAATAATTATATGGTTATGTTTTACCTCTTTAAGTATAAAAGACTCAAAATTTATCAATAGCTCAATAGATATGTCAAATTCAGTTGCCTTATCGAAAGGCCATTTACAGCCAAAATAATGTACGAATATGCAAATTTATGTAAGTTATTTGCTGACCGGTGGCCCGGTAAACTGTCAATTTATTCCTTCCCAAATGGGTTAAAATTACTAACTACTCATTTAAGGAAATATTGAACTTGTGTTCCTCCAACAATGGACCCCCCTAGTCTTTATTGAATCTTTACTTCAAATTCCTGAATTCTCATAACTTTGTTGTTATTGTTACAGGTAATAAGACTATGAAAAAACAAATTGAAACTTCAAAGAAAAGTTCTTGCAAAAAGAGAAAGGTATGGCCACAACATGAGAAGCAAATTTTATTCGACCATTTCAAGCGTAATATCAAGAAAGCTGAAATTCCCGGGAAACTAAAATGTGAAGAATTTATACAGTTGAATGGCAATAATTCCTTTATCTACGACCATGTCATAATGTATACATTACAGTTTCACAATTGATGCCAAAACAGCTGTCTTTTCGAAATGCTTTTTGAAACCCGTTGTATAAAGAGCTCATTATAGTACAGGTTCTACATTATAACACGGGTTCTGGACCAATCAGAAGCATTTTTGATGGAATCAATATCGTAATTCAATATTGTGAAACTATCAGCTGATTTGATCAAATTGCTAACTAAGCTGCTAACCTAACAATCTACTATAACTTCTCGTATTTGAGATGAGAGGTTAGGTATCTCTGACAGTCACAGGTAAAATGAAATTGTTTTAATTAAATGTATACTAGTGGTCGTAGATAAAATAGTGTATGCAACGATTTTATTTGGCCATTAAAGCACTCGTGAGATATTTATAACACTCGCATTCGCTCATGTTATAACTTACATCTAACTTATGCTTTAATAAGGGTCAAAATAAAATCGTTGCATAAACTACTATTCTCTTATTTAACATGGAGAGGCATTAAGTATGGCATGTATAGACCATCAAACCTAAAAATAGGAATTAAGGCATTAAGATTGTAACAGCTGATTCTATAAAAATGTTAATACAAACATAGATCTGTGTAATAATAATACAGGGTTATCCTAAGTGAATGGTGCGGTTTCAAACACGGTTTAAACAAAAACCGAATCACTTACAGTTAATGTTTTACATTCATCTAATTTGCCATAACAGTTTTTTTACAAAATTAATTATTATCAATTTGCGCAGTAGCTTTGTGCTGCTGTATTTGCTATATTCTACAACCTAACCTAAAATAAGGAGATTAATAACGCTTTTTAAGCACTAAACGACTAAACCGGCTATGCTGGTTTTTAATCTAAATGTACAGGGTGATCATAAAAGAATGGGGCGTTTTTGAACATGGTATCACAAAAACCGAATTAATTACAGTTAATGTCTTAAATTCTTCTAATTTGTCATTTCAAACAGTTTTCTTACTAATCAATGAAGTAATATAAATTTTAAGAATTATAACATGTGCGCCCTTAGTCGCTTGACAAATGTCCAAACAATAATCAACTTTTATTTATTATTTTTTTGTTTATTTTGACGCTATCACCTCATCCGAGACTAAATAACGTAAAAATAAAAATAATAAAAAATAACTATGACAAATTAGAAGAATTAAAGACAACTGTAAGTCACTTGGTTTTTGCTTAAACCGTGTTTGAGACCTATGTATACTATGTATTTTTATATTATAATTCCTAAATATTTTATATGATCTGTGTGCTCTATTGAAGGACAATATTGCAGTTTATGTCATTCATTTTTTACATTATCAGTAAACTGTAAGCATTTTTCAAATGAATTTACTTTTGGAATTACTATGTTTTTTTTATATCTATGACTTAAATAAAATTGAGTAATAAATTCTTTAGTGATTTTCATTCTTTTCTCCCCACAAACTTGGAAATTACAAGTTGACAAGGTATTCCATGACAAATTTCAATGATTTCCTCCTATCATTCTATTCCATCCAGGTTAAGCAGTTTTAGCAAAACAACTTATGCTACTTTTCCAGTTTGTTAATCAGGCCAGTGTTCTGCACAATCTTGGGCAGGTTAAGGAAGTATAATGAGCATGAAAAATAGCAAACGCTATGCTAAAACTCTCTAAAATCAAATGGTATCATATAAGTTAAACTTCATGAGTACCGGTACTCCTATTGTCATTATGCAAAAGGTTGTAACCCTCAAATTTTTGTTGGTTACAACCTTTATGGTTGGAAAAATCGTCAATATTGCTCAATTGCACTATTGAGAAAAATCGAATCATCATATTTCAATTTATTGAATTAATTTTCATAGCAAAAATTCTTTGCTGTTTGAATTTCAAAATTATTTCATTGGGGATTAATTCCCAGCTCATTTATGAAATTAATTGTTCAATAAATATATATATATTACAACGCTTGCACTAATGACTATTATGCCTTTTGGCATCAGATCTTCTTAGCAATAAATATGTATTATTGTTTTGTGGAAAACTCTCGTCCTACTTTGTTCAATTCCCACTTGGCAAATTTTCTGGTTTTTCTTGTGACTGACGAGTGGTTACATGAGCGCACAGCTACACCTCATTTCTCATTACAATTCTTAGCAACGTGGGTGGTAGTTTGTGCGTTTATTGGTCAGCTCGTTCAGTATTTTAAATTTTTTAGCAAGAGTCGAAATCTAAGGCCATTTAAGAACGAATCTGATCATATCAATTCGTCAAGGGATTCTACAGGACTAGAGCTGTAAGCAGGGGCGCATCCAGACTTTTGGTTTGGGGGGGGGGGGCTTACCCGTCCTACCAGGGAAAATTTTGGAGAGGAGGGGGGGGGGGTTCAATTGGGATTTTTCAGACGACGTTTTGCAAGATTGTTGCCCGATAAAGTTTATTGAGGGGCGGGGATTCATTACTTGACTTTTTAAAGAGTATTAGTATTAGAGTAGCTATGGGGAAACAAAATGTGTCCATCATGAGTATTTTTTGTACAGTGTTTCAGGAGTTCAAAATGATTCTGCCACACTGCTTAATCAACTTCTCATGAGGTTAAAAAAATTAGAATCAATGTAGGTCCGGAACGCTTTGTTACAGAAATAAAGAGGGCGAAAGATTACAGCTATTCCAGCATCCATTCAGAAATGACTAAGGTCTCCATATAGATGGTGTGAATTAAATTGAATCAATGTCAAATTATCTGAAACGTGCTAAATCTACTATTATAAATTTTTATGTCTACACCATTCTGAGACTTTTGCGTTGGTAATAAAAAGAACGAAAAACTCCAGTCCTAAAGCGAATCGAGATGACGAAATCTTTAAATTGTTGGGATACTTTACAAAAACTCACAAAATGATCATAAAAACACGTTATTTTACGTCGTCCTAATGGTTAACCAATTCAATTGCCAACGAACCAAAAATTTTGTTCAATTTCTCCTTCAAAACTTGCCAAATCATTTTTTGAAATGAAATATGAATGTACTCAATAGTCAAGAACGGTCCCAAAGTTTATAGAGTTTCATTGAATCAAAGCATACTGATTTTGCACATATGCTTTCCACTTGCTATTCTTCTGTCTTTTTATCAAATTTAAATTATGGTTTTGTAAGTTCTGGGTGCTTTATTCACAATTAATTGCTCATACATTTCAATATTAAAAATTCCTTCTTTTGGCCTTTTTTTGTGCATTTCATAGGATTACTCAATAATCACGGTAGTTAATGTTTCATTTGGGTTTTCAGTTCATTTCTCATCAAATGTATTCAATTTACCACCTAAATGAGCACTCTAGAAGCCTAGAGTTTTCGGAATGAGTACTAATTTATTGATCTCTTATTGAAAAAGATAGCTTCACTCTTCTGCTATATTTATTTCTGTATTGAAGCGTTTTCGAAGGAATAAAGAATAAGAATAAGGAATATGCAATCTTATTGAAATTTTTTTGCAAAAACCTGTAAACCATTTTTAGGAAATTGTTAGCCGCGAGCCGTAACAGGTACCGTACCTGTTCAGTCACATAAGGCAAGCTGCAAATTCCTAAGGTAAGGGTGACCGAATGGATCAGCCACCAAAAAAAAGGTTTCTTAGCTATAAAATCACTTGCCGATGATTCGGAACTCACCAAAAACTGTGGGCCCACGCACAGGTCTCAGAATTATCTCGGCTCCACCTTCCAAAAGGAATTACATTAATACCGTTAAATGTATTACAGGTTTAGGAGGTTCTAGAGGCTAGAGGTCCTGTACTTATTGGTTAAATGAATGTCATATTGATATGAGTGAAACGAATTATTTTTATTATCTTTACCCAGCCACCTAGTCAAATTTAATTCTGCAAGACTACAAACTCTATTTCCACCTATGGTAGTCACTCATAGTATTCCTGTTAATAGTATAACGATATTGTTAATTGTCATCCGATTTAAACAAGTTTTAAATATACAGCCTAGAGTGCATATTACACAGTCAATTCGCTTGAAAATTATCAACATTTTGATAAGGATTTCAGGACCTGAGGGCAAGGCTTGAGCCCCAAAACCCCCCATGTTAAGCCACTTATTATGAACATTATTCTACTTAAAAAGTGTGAATAAATGACATGTACCAACACTAATCAGCCTGCAGCACATACTCTCTATAGTAAATTTTCTTGAAAATTATTAACAATTTTTTAAGGAGCTCGGGTTCTTGGGGGGGGGGGGGGGGCTTAAGCCCCCTAAGCCCCCCCCTGGGTGCGCCACTGGCTGTAAGTACAATTATTTATTGGCTGGTCACAATTGAATAGCCGCTGGCAAAAAGGTTGTATTCCACAAAATGTAAATTTTTCAGGAACAGCAAAAAACGTTATTTCCATTTTTTTCAAGAAAAAACACATTTTGATTGTCAAAAATAAACAATTATGTAACCATTATCAAGCTCTGTAGGTCAAAATCTTCCATAATATATGTTGATAAATTTTCAATTAATATTGTCCAGTAGCACAACCGGTCAATTTGATAATACAAATTAAAAACCAAAGAAATATGAAAACCTAGGTGAGTACAATGATTTTTCATAACACAATGTAATTGACATTTCAAATTTGCGCTGCCAATTATTTTACTTCAGAACGAAACGTTAGAAAACTAGGCTACAGCTCAGTTGAAATTTCGATTAAACTTTAATTTCTAATCTCATATATTGCTAATGTCCTATAAACTACAACTATCAACCAAATCAGGCGCGTACCCAGGGGGGGGATTTGGGGGATAAATCCCCCCCCGAAATTTTGTCAACTTAAAAATACATAATTACATAAAATAGCTTAATAGGCAATAGACCTAAGTCAAGGCTAAAGGATTATAATTATTAGGCTTACATATCTCGTGAAATAGTTCAATTAGTATAGAGTTCATTCAATAAATTAGTAAGTGAAATTAATAATAATTATTGCCATCAGGGGAGCAGAGTAGATCAGATGTATACTCTGATTATCGAAAGAAAGTGCCTAGAGGAGCGGCCGCGCGGCGACCGAGTACAAACATTCTATTTCACAAACTTGTGGAAACGTAAAACAGAAGGCTAGAAATTCCCAATAAACGGTGTTAAAATAGTCAGTTAAGCACGTTTTCAGCACATGTTTTAAATATTTTTTATCTTATTCAGATGAATTAATATTTGTAGTTATGTTTGTAAAAACACGAATTGGAATTAAAATTTTTTCATTCGCCATGTTCGATGTAGAATAATTGTGATTAGAAGCATCGGGAAAATATTTCTTGTAGAGTATTACTAGTCGACATTCTTAGGAACAATATATTAAAAACTGGGATCCCCACGAATACAATTAACGACGTTATTAATTTTTTCCAAATGTACTGTTAACTCTGTTATTTTAAGCCGTTCATGAATGAGCTTCACGTGATATTTTATAGTGAATGCACACAAACAGCTGTCTGTCTGTGCGGAACTGAGCAACTGCGCTGTGAGCTACTGCGCATTGATTAGTTCAGCAAACGGCCGTTGCATTGCCGTGCGCTGCTTGTGGCTGTCACTGCCTTCTGCCGTCTGCCTTGCCAGTGACACGACAGGTGCCATTTTAGTTCGTTTCTCCTATTGTTAAACTTTTGTTGTACGTTGTACTCAAAGTTATTGTGTATTGGTTTGTGTTAAGACATTATTTAAGAGTTAAGACGTATGGCAAAGTGAATCGTTTTTAGTTTTATTCATTATGTCGAAAAGAAAAAGCACACCATTGATTACAAGATTTTTCAAAAGTAGTAAAACAAGTGCGCAGTCAAGTGTGAGTCGCTAGCTTTGAATGACAATACAGCAAGTATAAGCGACGTTGGTGCCGATGGCGGGACAGTTGGAGTTGCTTCAACGTCAACAAGTTGTTCAGGTACCAGCACCAGACACGTTTACTCTGAAATTTTAAACAAGCCAGATGATTGTGATAGCTTAGATATTGGCCTGTTCATTACAGCAGATTCACAGATTTTGTCAGATGATATAAAGTACTCTTTGTTAAGAAACACTTGGGTCCCACCTGAACAGTACAAATTCCCAGCTGGTGAACAAAATTTAAAATTCCAAAGAAAATGGCTTCATGAACATCCATGGCTTAGTTATTCTAAGCTTAAAGACGGGGCATATTGTAAATGCTGCTCCATTTTCTCTTTTGAATCTAGTGAAGTAGGGAAAGGGAGTCACATTAAGCTGGGTAAATTTGTGAGACTACCTTTGGTTCGCTGGAAAAAAGCCAGAGAAGATTTCAGAGAACACGAAACTACAGAGTACCACAAAAAATACTCATTAATGGCCGATAATTTTTTGTCGGTTCATGCCAAAAAGATACCAAATGTAGTGGCACAAGTTTATTCTGGGAGACATACTCAAGTTCTTGAAAATCGGAAGAAAATAATGCCAATCATAAAAACTGTAGTTTTATGCGGAAGACAAGAAATAGCTCTTCGGGGCCACTCTGACAGTGGTCCCTTACTGTTAGAGGACCCTGAAATAAATGATGGTAATTTTCGCACCCTATTGCAGTACAGAATCGACGGAGGGGATAACACACTGAAAGAGCATGTTTTGAACTCTGCCTCAAATGCCATGTACTTAAGCCCCAAAATTCAAAATGACATTATTGAAACATGTGGGGAGATTATTCAAGAAAGTTTAGTTGAAAAAGTTAATAAAGCACAGTGTTTCAGTGTCTTGGCTGATGAAACTGCGGATATATCAGGTGTTGAGCAGTTTTCACTTACTGTTCGTTACACAGAAAAAGATATGCATGGTAAATTCATTCTTAGAGAGGATTTTCTGAAGTTTGTACCAGTTCATGATATGAGGGGGTCAGCCTTAGCATCAACACTCTTAGATAGTTTGACAGAACTCGGGGTTAATATCAAGCACATGAGAGGGCAAGGCTATGACGGAGCGTCCAATATGAGTGGGCAATTTCAAGGATGTGCAAAATTTGTACAGGAGAAGTGTCCCCAGGCTGTGTACCTACACTGTGCAAACCATTCGTTCAATTTAGCACTAACTCACGCATGCAAAGTACCTGTAGTAAGGAACTGCCTGGGAACAATGAAAGAAGTTATCACATTTATTAGAGCTTCTCCCAAAAGAGAAACTGCGCTCAAAAAGATTGTTCAAGATTTCAATCCTAGTTCTAAGAAAACTAGACTTTTGAAATTTTGTGAGACTAGGTGGGTTGAGCATCTAGATGCTATACTGATATTTGAAGATTTATTTGAAGTAATTTGTCAGGCTCTTAGTGACATGCAAAACCTGCCCTGGGACAATGAAACTTCTAGTAAAGCTTATAATTTGCTCTCAGCTATGGAGAAATCTACATTTGTTGTAGCAATGACTGTCACTAGTAAAATATTTGCCTTGTCACACCATTTATCAACATCGCTTCAAGCAGACTCTATTGATCTAGTTTATTTCCTTAAACATGCTGACAACTTGGAAAAAGAACTGCAGAGCATGAGGGAACAGTCTGAACAAAAGTTTCATTCTTTATTTGTTGAAGCATCTGAAATTTGTAAAGTAGCCAACTTAGAGATTGCAATCCCCAGAACAACTACAAGACAAGTGTACAGAGAAAACTTTAATACACAAGACCTAGAAGAGTATTATCGTCTATCTATTTTTAATCCATTTCTTGAGTATTTCCTTGAGCAAATTGATATCAGATTTCTTAAGCACAGAAAATTGTTGGAGTCCCTTTCATGTCTGCTTCCCCAACCATGTTGCACACTTGAAGATGATGAGCTAAAGGATGTTGCCAAGTCACTTTCTACGTTTTGGCCTGACGATGTTGTTCACTTTAACTTCACCCTTGAATCAGAAATTATGATGTGGAGAAGAAAATGGATAGAATTTCCAAACAACCTACAGAAGCCAAAATATTTTCTAACTTCCCTCGATGAGTGCAACAATGATTTATTTCCAGGTAACTATAATATAATATAGAATAGAATAGAAAAATTATTTATTTCACCAATTTATCATACAATACCAATATAAAATTGCATAAATGCACTAACTTCAATATAAAAATTGGTTTATTATGAATTATGAGTTTCTAAGTTATCTGCTACTGCTGCTGGCATCCTTTTTATGCGTGGGAAGAATTTTGTGACACATTAAGTTCGTTTTTTACAGGGGTACATGCTTTCCTGAAAATTGGTGCAACACTGCCAGTATCTGTTGCTACAAGCGAGAGGTCTTTTTCCACTCTTAGGAGAATTAAGAGTTACACCAGAAGCACAATGGGACAGCAAAGATTGAATGGTCTCGCATCAAGGGCGGATTAAAGGGGGGGGGCGGAGGGGGTGACCGCCCCCCCCGAGGGCTTGCACATTTAAAAAAATTAAAAAGGGTAACACTTGTGACATGCACACGGTTAAATTTTAATTGTCCCGCCACAGACGGAATACCTCCAACTTGTCTTACCACTCCACCTCCGTCGGCCGGGAATTAACAAATGTTGTAATACTTATTTTGCCTTATTTTCTATATTACCTTTACTTTATCTTTAACTGTTGACATAATTTTAATTCAATGACGAATTAACAAATGACAGAGAATGAAGGAAATCTTATATCAAGTGAAATTAGTTTGAATAAGATTAATCTTTTATAGAATAGGTAGGGGCATATAAATCTCTGTTTGTTTTTGACCTAATACATATTTATTGTAGTAATGGTATTATGAAACATGAAAGAATGTTGAGATTAATTTAAATATATATATAGGTCTAAAAATCATCACGATCACGAATAAATTGCTTAGACTCTGTTCATTTCTCTGTAAATTTTGATAAAAATTAAGCTAGCAAAGCAATTTTTGTTCAAGACATATTGTATTGTATAAAAAAATTTGTATTCCTAATTCCACATGAATATACAGAAATAAACTACTCTAGCTAGGGGAAATTTGATTGTTCTTAAACACGAAAAAATTATATTTCTACTACATTTTAAGTGCTAGAATGGTGTAAAATGCGGTTAAAGGCTACTAAATTTCCAAAAATTTTATTCCATACAGCCCCCCCCCCCCCCCCCGACCAACGGGTATTTTTGGGGTATGTCGCCCCCTCCCATAAAAATTCATTAATCCGCCACTGTCTCGCATTGATGTCTGTTCACAGAGATATCACATTGAATCTCGACCATATTTTGGATAAAATGTCGAAGAAAAAGACGCGGAGACTTGAGTTTCTTTTGTAATATGTAAAATTTCTGTAGTTCTGTATGTAACTGAGAGTTGTGTTCTATGAATAAACATAAAGTTTAGAGGAAAGAGTTAATTTTTATCTAGAACCCTTTCAACTGTTATTTCCTAAAATAGCTTTAAGCCTTACCATTTATCACTGTTTTTCCCATAATTCCCCTCCCCCCGTTTTTAATGGGAGTCTTTTATCCCCCCCCCGAAAAAAATCCTGGGTACGCCCCTGAACCAAATTTAGCTATTACAATAATAAATTTTCAGTTTATTTGAAGTTTCTAGGAGTTTGAAACTTGCTATCAGTTCTCTTGAATTTTTGGCGCTATAGACTAGACAAGATGTCACTGCTCACATGGGCAATTTGAAAATTGAGCCTTTAGTTGACTAAATAATTTCTTAAAATTATTCAATGAAATTTCGTTTCATCACAGTATGAACTTTCAAGTTTCTATACCACTTTCTCTAAAGGGGCCCACACACTAGCGAGTATGGCTCGGTGAGTAAGACTCGGCCAGCCGGACTCGGGAGAAAATTACTAGTTAGTGGGCTGTTTTCTCCCGAGCCGAGCCGAGCCCAGCCAGACTCGCGCAGGGCTACAAGCGCGGCTGGGCTCGGCTGGGACTCGCTAGTTAGTGGACGTCTTCCGAGCCGAACCAGGCTTGGCACCTCATTATAACATAGCAGATCGTCAGAAAGCAAATATTTGCACTGTTCTAAAGATGTAAAATAAGTTAATTTAGTTATCTATTTAAGTTTGTATATTTACTATTACTATGACAATACTATGACTGAAATAGGTACCGAGTTAAACTAATGTATGAACAGAAAAATAAGAAAGAAACCGTATATTAAAATTTGAATATTCAAGAAAAAATAAAAATGATAATATTGCAGTGCAGAGCTTATTTTTAATACAATACAAATAAATATTCGAATTTTGTTTTTTCAACAAAAAATACCTACAGTAACATAAAACAAAATTCTAAAAAATAATAATAGCTTCTAACAGATAAATTGTGTATAAAATAAATAAATAGTTATTAATAATAATGATGATGATAATAATAATAATAATACATCCCTTTGCATGTAAGCCCAATGCCCATTTTATATTTATTATTATAACATTATCATTATAAATATAACAGTATTTAATAAATTGCAATATAACAATTAATTACTTCGATGCAAATGAAAAAAAAATGGAAGTAATTAAAAAATAGAAATTGAGTAAAAAGTAGATGAAATTAATCCTATATTTCATCTGACCTTTTGAATTCTATGGAATAGGCCCCCTATTACCCTTTTGCTTATTTAATTGTAGATGTTCTTCTTCTTCTTCTGAGACCTGTGCGTGGGTAATGAGTTGGATGATGGTGATTGATGAGTTGAACCTAAAGGTTTAGCTGGGTTCCCAACCACCGGGAAGTGATTTTACAGCAGAGAACAGTCTCTTTTTTGGTGGCCAATCTAATCGGTCACCGTTACAAACAGGACCTACGAGAACGCAGCTTATCTCTATGTGATTGAACAGATACCTGCTACGCCTCGCGGCTATCACTTCCCTAATTATAGATCTATATCTATAATTATGTTATAGATCTATAAGAAAGATACTTAGAGGTGGGAAAATAATTGTTATAAAAAACATAAATCGTGCCTATAAACGCTCTGACATCTTTTTCTCTTATGTCAGAAAAAAATTAGAAGAAATAAAACATTTCTTAATAATAATAATAATAATAGTAATTAATAAACAAATTTCAAGAATTATGAAATTTTAGCAAAACCAATACTCTCTCTAGAGCATAAAATGTCCTTCCAAATGAGATATTGATTGTAATTTGAAGATTTTGAGACTAGATGAGCTATATGGATCAGAATTAACATGGGCGCACTCCAGCCGACCTTGAAAAATAGCCAAGCCGGACTCGGGAAGTTCACAACACGTTAGTGGTGATTTTCTTCCGAGTCTTAAGGGGCCCACACACTAGCGAGTATGGCTCGCGAGTAAGACTCGCGAGTCTGGCTCGGCGAGTAAGACTCGGAAGAAAATCACCACTAACGTGTTGTGAACTTCCCGAGTCCGGCTCGGCTACTTTTCAAGGTCGGCTGGAGTGCGCCCGTGTTAATTCTGATCCATATAGCTCATCTAATCTCAAAATCTTTAAATTACAATCAATATCTGATTTGGAAGGTCATTTTATGCTCTAGAGAGAGTATTGGTTTTGCTAAAATTTCATAATTCTTGAAATTTGATTATTACTATTATTATTAAGAAATGTTTTATTTCTTCTAATTTTTTTCTGACATAAGAGAAAGAGATGTCAGAGCGTTTATAGGCACGATTTATGTTTTTTATAACAATTATTTTCCCACCTCTAAGTATCTTTCTTATAGATCTATAACATAATTATAGATATAGATATAGATCTATAATTAGGGAAGTGATAGCCGCGAGGCGTAGCAATTATCTGTTCAATCAGATAGAGATAAGCTAAGCTGCGTTCTCATAGGTCCTGTTTGTAACGGTGACCGATTAGATTCGCCAGCAAAAAAGAGACTGTTATCTGCTGTAAAATCACTTCCTGGTGGTTCGGAACCCACCTAAAACTTTAGGTCCAACTCATCAATCACCATCATCCAACTCATGACCCACGCACAGGTCTCAGACCAATGTGGGCTTCATCCTCAGAAGAAGAAGAAGAACGTCTACAATAAAATATGCAAAAGTGTAATAGGGGGCCCATAGAATTCAAAAGGTCAGATGAAATATAGGATTAATTTCATCTACTTTTTACTCAATTTTTATTTTTCAATTACTTCCATTTTTTCCAGTTTTATCGAAGTAATAATTGTTATATTGCAATTTATTAAATACTGTTATATTTATAATGATAATGTTATATTATAATAATAAATATAAAATAGGCATTGGGCTTACATGCAAAGGGATGTATTATTATTATTATTATTATTATTATTATCATCATTATCATTCAATAATTATTTATTTATTTTATACACAATTTATCTGTTAGCAGCTATTATTATTGAAATTATTTTTTAGAATTTTGTTTTTATGTTACTGTAGGTATTTTTTGTTGAAAAAACAACATTCGAATATTTATTTGTATTGTATTAAAAATAAGCTCTGCACTGCAATATTATCATTTTTATTTTCTCTTGAATATTCAAGTTTTAATATACGGTTTCTTTTTTATTTTTCTGTTTATACATTAGTTTAACTTGGTAACTATTTCAGTCATAGTATTGTCATAGTAAGAGTAAATATACAAACTTGAATAGATAACTCAATCAACTTATTTTTACGTCTTGTGAACAGTGCAAATAATAGCTTTCTGACGTTCTGCTATGTTATAATGAGTTGCCGAGCCTGGCTCGGTTCGGAAAACGTCCACTAACTAGCGAGTCCCAGCCGAGCCCAGCCGCGCTTGTAGCCCTGCGCGAGTCTGGCTGGGCTCGGCTCGGCTCGGGAGAAAAGAGCCCACTAACTAGTGATTTTCTCCCGAGTCCGGCTGGCCGAGTCTTACTCGCGAGCCAAACTCGCTAGTGTGTGGGCCCCTTTACTCGCCAAGCCAGACTCGCTAGTGTGTGGGCTGAGCGACGGCCAGTGTTGTCTAGTTCCTGCCACCAGATGTCGTGCACTGTGTCAGTGCTGTGACATTGCATGTGTGTGAGTAGACTACCCCCTCCCCCCTTAACGTCGCCAACCCACCACTCAGGTCTCTTTCGCTAGTTCTCTTTCTCTAGACCCCTCTATCAATCGTTCTCTTCGCAACTCCCCACTCAACCAGAATACGTCTTTCAGGGTTTCTCTCCACCATACAACCGATACCTATGCACTGTTTTCATGGCAAGCCGGCCCGCCTCGCTCTTTTCCGTTTCCAAGTTACTAAGGGGGATATTACACAATCATTATCACAGATCGGTCTCATCTTTTCTTTATTTATTGTTCTGCAATATTTTAAGAAGAATTTTGGTTTTATTCAATGAAAGTAATCAATTTTATGAAATTTAATAGTTTGCCATTACATTTTTCTGCAAAAAATTAAGAAATAACTGAATTTTGGAACAGAAAAATCAATGACTAGCAATGTAGACCTATATGAATAAACTACATACATTAAGTAAATTTATTTAATTTTTCAAACTATAACTTTAATTAATTAACAAAACAAACTCATAACCTTCATATGGTTAAAAAAAATTGGCTAATGAGAAAAAGTATCTAATAACTTGTCTGTGGTATTGTGTTTTAAATTTTACATGTTATTTGTATGGAACTGTATAATAAATGTCCAAGTAATTTCAAGTATATACTATACATACTGACCAATACTATACATACTATATATCTACATACTATACTACATACTATACATACTAATCTATACTTCATGACAAATAATAAACCACATGAAACTATAGTTTTGTCTAATTATGACAAATTTTGTTTAGTAAAATATATAAAGTGGTATTAATATAAAAAAGTTACCATTCAATATATTATATAACTGTATAATTAATGTTCAAGTAATTTCAAGTATATACTATACATGCTGATCTATACTATACATACTGATCTATACTATACATTCTATATCTACTCACTATGAACTACATACTACACATAAGCATCTTTACTTACTGACAAATAATAAACCACTTGAAAACTACAGTTAAAACTGTAACAGTGTAAAACTCTACAGTTTAAACTGTTCGTTACCATGAGTATTTTTTTCAATGTTGTTGTTGGCTTTCTTTTTAACTTTTTTCTCTTCTTGTTTTTTTTGGGCTTGCATGATGAACAGTGGGTATCGTAATTTCAGGCCATGCACTAATCTACTGTCCACTATTTCCGGGAGCACACATTCCAAATAGAAAGTTCTCAATTTTGGTAACACCTTGTCCCAAAAACATGTGTCCCGTTTTATTCTGTCGGTAAATAATTCACCTTTTTGAGTAAAAACTACGAAATTACACCATTGCCGATCTGTGATGTTTAGCTTGCCTTGCACTTGATAGTAATAATCATGCATCTTTTTCAATTTTATATTACCATCAACAGTTTCAAAGCAAGTATTTTTATATTTCTTTATGTGTTCTGCTAGGTCCAGTTCTTTTACTGAGTGTAGGCATTTCACCTCGATTAGCCCATCATTTCCTATTAGTCCATCTGGACTAGCACCAAGGAAAGGATTGTCCAGGTCCACGAAGAGACCACACTTTTCAACATTAGAGTTAGCTCCTCATACATTTTTATGACCTTATCCTCATTGTCCCGCCCGAAAGTGACAGCTTCTTCTTCTTTTCTTCTTCTTCTTCCACTTCCACTTCTTCTTCTTTTTTTCTCCTTTTTCTTCTTCCTCTTCTTTTTCTTCTTCCTCTTCTTTTTCTCCTTTTTATTTTTCTTCTTCTTCTTCTTCTTCCTCCACTTCTTCTTCATCAACTTCTTTTTCTTCTGCTTCATCCTTTTCTTTTTTTATCTTCTTCTCCTTTTTCTTTTTCTCCTTCTCCTTCTTTTTCTTTTTCCTCTTCTATTTATTCTTATTCTTTTTCTCCCTCTTCTTCTTTTTCTCCTTCTTTTTCTTCTTCTTCCTCTTTTTGTCCTTTTTCTTCTTCCTCTTCTTCTTCTTCTTCTTCTACTTCTTCTCCGACTTCGCCTTCTTCCCCTTTTTCTTCTTCTTCTTTTTCTCCTTCGTCTTCTTCATCTTCTCCTCTTCCTTCTCTTTCTTCTTCCCCTTCTTTTCTCTCTCTTTCCTCTCTCTCTTCCTCTTTATCCTATCCTCCCACCCTCTCTCTCTGAATGAACAATGAAAAATAAATTTTTTGTTTCAAAACAGCTGATCATCAAATCATCATAAGTTGAAATGTGAAAATTTTCAGCTCACCGATCCCTATGTTAAAGCAATGGCAAAAATTGAAACTTTGATCGTTCATTCCTCATGTCCACGATCACGTTTTTCAGAATGTAAGACCTTATCAAACATCTATTCGATGAGATCTTTCAAATGAGACGTGAACGAACAAAATCGGTCGAGAAACCACGGAGGAGTTGTCATCACAAAAAAACATGTTCGCCTATTTTATATAAAGATAAACGATTGTGTAATATCCCCCTGAGGATGGTCTGAAATTTTCTGATTTACCCTGAACTATCGTAATCCTTACTTTTTTAGTACTGTCCAGAGTCCCTCGCTATCCCTGAGCTATGACGTGTGCAGCTATATAAAAAATTATTAAAAATTAGGAGGGTAGTAATAATGCATTGTAATGTTAGATAAAGGAGGATTTTCAAGATTAACTTTTAAACATTAACATTTTTAAATACGAACACAGCTGCGCTCGTCCTGGAATTTTCTTTAACGTGGCAGTAAAAGTATGTTTTTTATACATTATGTATATATATATTTTTCTCAGACTAACAGATTTTTCTAAAATTTGCTGTACAAACAAGGGTATTTTTCTACTTTCAATGCAGAAACTGCACATCGCTCCGATATGATAGCTGATCGTTATTGGTCTTCTATAATTCAGCAAATAAGGCTGAATTATGAGTACTAAGCCCATAGGGTTTCATTTTGATATTGTAACGATATGCAAGAACTCTCCTTATATAAAAACTGAAAATAGTTTCAACGTTACACTTATCAAAACATTGTATTAAACTCTGTAATAAAAATACATAATCTCAAAAAATGTTTTAGATCTAGTTCAATAATTATTGTGCATGATGCGCACACTAAATATTTCCTTTTAATATGTGTTTGCTAGAAATAGTCATGGGAGTTCAATGACACTATTATTTTTAACAAACATAATTTTTTTCAAAACAAGATCCTGATCGTGAAAGGCAACCAAGCCTTCTTCTTTTGCAACATATCTAGATAAATAAAATTAGAGTTTTGTCTGTACATTTATCAGAATTATATATTTTTAATGTTTATAACATTAAATTATATATTAACTATAATAATGTTTTTCAAAAAGTAAATAGTTACTTTAAAAAACTAGGAACTATAATACACGCCCAGCTAGGACTAATGTTTTTCAAAAAGTAAATAGTTTTAAAAAGCTAGGAACTATAATACACGCCCAGCTAGGACTAATGTTTTACAAAAAGTAAATACAGTAGTTACTTTAAAAAATTGGAACTATAATAATGTTCTATCGAATAAACATTTAATTCAAAAAAAGAGTTTAAAATGCATATCATTTTTTTTTTATTAGTAGTTTTTATGTAATGTATGTTCCATTTGCCTCAAAAAAGCCACTTTTGAAGCCCATTCTGAACAATCAGAATTTTCTTCTACTTTTAATTTATCCTCATTTTCACCCTTTTTAGACTTTTTTATTTTCATCTCTCCTACAAATTTCAATTGTCATCTCTTTTCCAATTATCCACTGTTTTCTATCATTTCCATTCGTTCCTCTTCTCTTCTTTAGAAGAAATGCGGAACTTCTTCTTAATTCTTCTTTAGAAGAATTGTGAAGAAATATGGAGTAGTATTTGTCACCCATATCTTATAATTCCTCAAAGGTTTCGTTGGAAAATTATGAAGAGGAATAGTCTACTGAACCAATGGATCCAATTTTCCAAATCAAATGCGAAGAATGTTTAGCAGCTGTCACCTCAAACTGTGATGACAGCCCTGTCAATCTTAGTGTTAATTTAGTATCGATAAAAACTCATGGAGGTTTAGTACTGCCCTCATCAGATGAATCATGTGAATCAGATTTGCAAAATTTGTGAAACAATTTTCAAAATATCTTTAAAGCCGAAACTACAAAGCACCCTCAGATATTATAGTGACAAATTCCTCATTCATTGCTAGAGTATGAACGTTTTTGTGGAATCTCCTCATTTTTCTATTGGTAGAGATTTAGAGATTTTATTTTGGGGATGGCTGAATGAAGGAAAATTTTTTGAAAGGACTTTCATATAATGAAGCAATCAAAACAGTGTGGTACCATAGTTATTTTTTAAATTAAAAACGTTTTTTCAGGATGTTTTGTTTGTTAATTTCCTCATGCAATTTGATAAAAGGCAGATTAAATTGTGAAAAGGATTTATTTTCAAGTATATTGTACATCTAATGAAACAAAGTAGTTCTACTGGCGAGAGTGATAAATGCATAGTTATGGGGACACAGAATTTTTGTTTGGAGACTTGGTCCAAGAGTGAACATTGTCATTGTCTTCTTCGCTAGTCACTTTGCAACACAAAACACTTTTTGTGCTGATTAGTTTCAGGCAATGTGAATGTAACTAAGAAATTATACATTATTAAAACGTTAACAGATATCATAAAATTGAAGAATTGGTAGTGGAATTTGGTTTTTCTTGCTAATGAATATTTTAGAAGCTTCAAACTGATTATATTGGTAAACAATTTACAACTAAGCAATAACATTTTTGGAGGTTTTGGGGGCTTTAGCCTGAAAGATCCACCACTGACAAAGTTCTTGTAGCTAGCCTACACATTACGCGAACAGAAACAAGGACATGGTGATACTACTTAGTAAATGTTGGTCGTCATTTCAAGGCCATGAAGTATTAGTTATTATATATCGATTTGAAGATCTGAAAACGAATTAAAGGTTTTGTCTAAAACATTTTGTTGTGAAACGCTGGGAATAAAGGCTATAGAAGAAAATAAAAACGTATGCAATCGTAAATACCTTATTCTTTAGATTCGTTCAGGAATAACTTTCAAATTATGGCAATTATAAAAGGACATAGCATTAATTGTAGAAAATGATATGAGGAAGACATTGAAATTTATTTCATTCCAATATTTTTATTAGTAACTGAGATATGAACAATTTACGGAAGCGTTGCAATACGAAGAGCTTGACGGGCTGTGCAACATTTCCCCATCGAAGTCCGGACAAGGCAGCTCTAGCATTTCTCGAGATGGAGTTATGAGTCACAGGAAATGGGGGGAAGGTGGAATGCGGAAAGGTGGCTGCGATTAGCCTGGCGCTCCTGCCCTTCTTGCGAGTGCGGGCGCTGTATATCATCCGTTAGTGTGCGTAGCGAGCTCAGCAGGCGTAAAACCACACTTGAAAGGTACACACACCAAACGGTTATTATTGCAATGATAAAAGTGTTGAGCATTCAATGTATTCATCATGAACAGCGCTACAAGTTCGGATAGATTTGAAGCCTATCAAACAAACATTTAGTATGAAAAAAAGTGTTTAAAATGCATATCAATTTTTATTTTTTGAGATTCTTAAAAAAAAAGACGTATTTTTTGCTATAGTAAAAAGGAGACTTGTGTATATATTTTTTTAACTTTTTGATTAGTAGTTTTTATGTGGTGTGTGTACCATTATCCTCAAAAAAGCCACTTTTGAAGTCCCATTCTGAACAAATGGGAGATGATAAAAAAATTTAATCCTATACATTATGACCTAAGAACCTGTCTAATGATTTGGAAGAAGAAAAAAAATATAAAAAAATTTTTTTTTATCAATCGCTCAACCTTAATGTGTTGTGAACTTCCCGAGTCCGGCTCGGCTACTTTACAAGGTCAGCTGGAGTGCGCCCATGTTAATTCTGATCCATATAGCTCATCTAATCTCAAAATCTTCAAATTACAATCAATATCTCATTTGGAAGGTCATTTTATGCTCTAGAGAGAGTATTGGTTTTGCTAAAATTTCATAATTCTTGAAATTTGTTTATTAATTACTATTATTATTATTAAGAAATGTTTTATTTCTTCTAATTTTTTCTGACATAAGAGAAAAAGAAGTCATAGCGTTTATAGGCACGATTTATGTTTTTTATAACAATTATTTTCCCACCTCTAAGTATCTTTCTTATAGATCTATAATTAGGGAAGTGATAGCCGCGAGGCATAGCAGGTATCTGTGCAATCAGATAGAGACAAGCTGCGTTCTCATAGGTCCTGTTTGTAACGGTGACCGATTAGATTGGCCAGCAAAACAGACACTGTTCTCTGCTGTAAAATCACTTCCCGGTGGTTGGGAACCCAGCTAAACCTTTAGGTCAAACTCATCAATCACCATCATCCAACTCATTACCCACGCACAGGTCTCAGACCTATGTGGGCTTCATCCTCAGAAGAAGAAGAACATCTACAATTAAATATGCAAAAGTGTAATAGGGGTCCTATTCCATAGAATTCAAAAGGTCAGATGAAATATAGGATTAATTTCATCTACTTTTTACTCAATTTCTATTTTTTAATTACTTCCATTTTTTTTTTTCATTTATATCAAAGTAATTAATTGTTATATTGCAATTTATTAAATACTGTTATATTTATAATGATAATGTTATAATAATAAATATAAAATGGGCATTGGGTTTACATGCAAAGGGATGTATTATTATTATTATTATTATTATTATTATCATCATTATTATTAATAATTATTTATTTATTTTATACACAATTTATCTGTTAGAAGCTATTATTATTTTTTAGAATTTTGTTTTATGTTACTGTAGGTATTTTTTGTTGAAAAAACAAAATTCGAATATTTATTTGTATTGTATTAAAAATAAGCTCTGCACTGCAATATTATCATTTTTATTTTTTCTTGAATATTCAAATTTTAATATACGGTTTCTTTCTTATTTTTCTGTTCATACATTAGTTTAACTCAGTACCTGTTTCAGTCATAGTATTGTCATAGTAATAGTAAATATACAAACTTAAATAGATAACTAAATTAACTTATTTTACATCTTTAGAACAGTGCAAATACTTGATTTCTGACGATCTGCTATGTTATAATGAGGTGCCAAGCCTGGCTCGGCTCGGAAGATGTCCACTAACTAGCTAGTCCCAGCCAAGCCCAGCCGCGCTTGTAGCCCTGTGCGAGTCTGGCTGGGCTCGGCTCAGGAGAAAACAGCCCACTAACTAGTAATTTTCTCCCGAGCCCGGCTGGCCGAGTCTTACTCGCGAGCCAAACTTGCTAGTTTGTGGGCCCCTTAACTTCTAGTTAATGTAGCTCCTAGCTCGTTTCATTTGTAATTGTGTTGTCAGCCGACGACAATCGTGTCACCCCCATATCAAACATGAATTGTTGTTATTTGTTGGAAAAAATGTTTACATTTCAGTAGTTAAATCTAAATTAAATTGAATGAAAAATCTGTTCATTCATTTTTTTAAGAGAACTAAGAAAAGCAGTGAGTGAATTAGGTTGCGTTTTCCATTCTTCAATGAGTCCTACATATTGGCCCTCAGACAGAAACAAAATTCCTGACCTTTTGGACTTTTTTATATCTAAGAAAATCTCCAGTAATTTTATTCATATAGAGGAGAATTTCGACTTCAGCTCAAATCACTCTGCTGTAGTGCTTACCCTTAGTAAAAAAATCATACATACAAAAAATAAGCCAACTCTAGTTAATAAAACAACAGATTGGAGAAGCTTTCAAATGTATCTGGAAAATGAAATTGATCTGAATGTCCAATTAAGGAATAAACAGCAATTGGATAAAGAAGCTGTAAATTTCATTAATCTACTACAGAAAGCAGCCTGGCAAAGCACTAAGGAGTTATTCACATCGTTCTAAGGGCATAAATTATCCAAGAGATATAAGAGATTTAGTAATTGAAAAAAGAAGAGCAAGAAGAAGATGGCAGCAGTCACGCGATCCATTAGATAAAAGAATTCTAAATAACAAGACTTAACGATTAAGGAGGGAGATCCGAAGATGGAAGGAAGAAACTTTCAACACGTATCTTCATAACTTGACAGCTGATGAGGAAACTGACTTGGCGCTCTGGAAGGCTACAAAAAAATTGAAGACAACAACATCACACATTCCACCAATAAAGAAAGCGGATGGATCATGGGCAAGAGAGGATCATGAAAAAGCAGAAGAATTTGCAGAATATTTAGCTACAACCTTTCGGCCAAATGAAATTGAAACTGGATTTAACATGGATGCCATAGAAAATGTAGACTTCTCGGATATTCGGCCTGTCAGTGTAAATGAAGTGGCTAGGGAAATAAAGACAAATCTCAATACAAGAAAAGCACCAGGATTTGATCTTATTACTGGAAACATAATGAAACAACTTCCAAAAAAAGCGATTATAATGCTATCATATCTGTTTAATGGATCATTCAGATTGAAGCATGTTCCTGCTATATGGAAGGTAGCTGAGATAATAATGCTACAGAAACCAGGAAAACCACCATATGATCTTAAATCCTAAAGGCCAATATCATTGCTTCCTGTTATTTCAAAGTTGTTTGAGAAACTCTTTCTGAAACGATTACTACCCATAATAGAAAATAGAAACTTAATACCAACACACCAGTTTGGCTTCAGAAGGAAACACTCTACAATAGAACAAATTCATAGAATAACAAATATAATAGAAAAATCTTTGGAAGAAAGGTATATTTGTTCTGCGATTTTTCTAGATGTCGCTCAAGCGTTTGATAAAGTTTGGCATGAGGGACTTCTACAAAAAATAAACATGTTGAGTTGATCACTTCTTATATATCAGACAGAACATTTAGAGTAAAGCAGAATGATGACTATTCTAGGCTGAGAGAAATTCAAGCAAGTGTTCCCCAGGGAAGTGTACTGGGACCCATTCTGTATCTTTTGTACACATGTGATATTCCACAGTCTGATGGCATCACAGTTGCAACATTTGCCGATGACACTGCTCTTCTAACTACAGGAACCACTATTCAAGAAACATCCAATACTCTCCAAGAAGCTACACATCAGCTATATGAATGGACAAAAAAATGGAAAATAAAGCTGAATGAGTCTAAATCACAGCTCATCAATTTCACTAATAGAAAGATCACCAACCAAATCCACATCAATATAAATGGATGTAACATTCCCTGTGAAAATACTGCAAAATATCTGGGAATGACGTTAGATGTTAAATTGAAATGGAAGGAACACATTAAAATCAAAAGGAAACAACTTGACATCAAGTACAGACAAATGTATTGGTTGCTAGGTCACCAATCAAATCTCTCCTTGAAAAATAAGATCATCTTGTATAACCAAATTTTGAAACCAATTTGGATGTATGGGATCCAGCTCTGGGGTTGTGCCTGCAAAAGTAATATCGATGTGATTCAGAAATTTCAAAATAAAGTATTGAGGAACATGGTTAATGTGCCTTGGTACATCAGAAACAGTGACCTGCACAGGGATCTACATATTCCATATGTATCAAGCGAGATAAGTCGATTTGCTGCCCGTCATGAATCCAGACTTCACCATCATGTCAACCCTGAGGCAACTCAGCTGCTTGATAACCAGGAAATTACAAGAAGGCTGAAGAGGATAAAGCCTTTTGAATTAGTGATTAGGGATTAGAAAATTTTATGTGCAATAGGATTTTTTTATATTAGTAACTCTCTATAAATACTCAAGTCATCAGTGGATGAACTGAAGTTGAATCAATTATTTAAATTTAAGAAGTGAATGAAAAGTTAATGGTTAGTCTTCAAGACTAGTTTTAATGACATTCATCAGCAAAAAAAAAAAAAATTCATTTTTTAATAATCAACATCCTTTACACTATACACTAGTAGTTCTGCGAACAGTAGACCTCACTCATGAATATAACTTTCAAATTAATGAGGAGGGCCATTATGAAAGTATATTGGAAGTATATATACATTATGAAAGTGAGCATATTCTTCTTGATTTTTATGTTAACTTTACCCCTAAACCCTCAAAACTTTATAAAAATCAAAAACAAAAAAGTAAAAAATGTAGGGTTGAACCCTGTTTTTTTGGACAACCCTAAATTAGAAGGGAGTGGTTTTTTCAAAAAAAGTAAATCAAAACTTTGAGCTCATTTTTCGGTCTTCTATAGGGTTGCAAAGATAATTTTTCAAATATCTCATAATTAAACATTTTCAAAATTCTTGTACCACAATAACCCACCCCTTGAGGTATATTTTTAAGGGTTGCATGACACTTTTTGCACCTGACTCAAGTTACCTTCCGCCTCCAATCATCAAATCCCCAAAAAATTAATAAACAAAAAGTTCAAAATTCTCAAGAACCCCATTTTTTGGCCAAAATCAGTTTTTCACCCCCCACTTCGCAGGGGGTGTTTCTTTTCGAAAATGTACCATCAGTCAAACATGCTTATTTTTATAAGCTCTATCGAGTAGCAAAAATAATTTTTCAAAAATCTCAATGTTGAAAAAGTTTAAAATTTTGACCCCTTCCCCCTGTAAAGCCACCAACAATAATTTTGATGTCAGACCGGTTTAAACTGATGGCTGATGGAATTGTTTCTCACAAGAAATGAGTAAACCAAGAAAATCCCTATCAAAACTCAAAATTGACCCCCCCCCTTAACCCCCCATAGAGCACCTTTTCGAAAATTTCCCATACATATTCTTGTTCAGCTCAAAGAGTTCTAACAATAAAAAAATTAAAAAATCTCAATTTTCAATTTTTTTTAAATTTTGACCCCCCCCCCCCCTCAAACACGATAACCCGTCAATTTCCCCCCCCCCCTGTTAAACGGGTACCAATCCATAGCCAATTGAGTTAAATCATAGCCAAAATGAGCAAATTATGGAATTTCATTACCAAGAAATCAAAGAAATTCAAAACTTTTTTTGCTCTTTTTGGACCCCTTTTTTCACCCTCAACTCCTCAAAGAGCACTTTTTCGAAAATGTTACATACCACAACTTTTTTTCAGCTAAAAAAGCTCTATCTATTGGCAGGAAAAAAAATTTCAAAAATCTAAATATTCAACTTTTTGAAATAATTGACCCCACCCATGAAACCCCTGAGTTTTCTGTGATTAAATGTGTATGTGAGCCACCCCTCAAATCGGTTTAACTTTTATTTAAAACTTGTCCGGTTCAAATCGGATGCATCAAAAGCAAGGGGAAAATTGCCCCCCCCCCCCCCCCCCTAAAAAAAATGGGGTGTCAAATTTGATAAAGTTGAGGTTTTCCCTAGGTGGAATCTATGGGCCCAACATAAAACCAGAAACATTTTCTGTATTTTGCAAGATAACAGTGTTAGATACAAAAAAGTAACTTTCTGGGTGGAGGTTGGTCTACAGTTTTTTAAATTACAGAAAAACCGGAGGTCGTATCAAAAATCGTTACACATATGTCTTTGCGCCTTGTTTCAAAGTACTTGTATACCAAATTTTATCCAAATCGCAATAACTGCGACAGTAACTGCATGACAAACAAACAAACAGACAAAAGCCAATCGACTTGAAACTATAGACCTCAGCTTCACTTCGGTCAATTATTTACGTATATACGACCCTACATCACATGTACAGTTTACATGGTAATCAGTCAAAAATTTGAAAACCATTTTATTGCATTATATTTTCTAATTCCTAATTTTTTGAGTTTATAAAATCAATTTTTTGGATCAGCTTATTGTCACCCCCTCAGGGCAGGCACCCGGGGCGGACCGCCCCCTCCGCCCCACGCCCCCCGCCTTGAACGCCACTGAGGCCAGTGAATACGAGGCCAGTACATATGCCATGAATGTGCACAGCACGACATCACCTGGGACAACAGTCTGGCAACACTGTAATGAATCATAACCATGATTTTCACACACCAATAGTCAAGTCCTTAACCCTTAAGGAGGCACGTGGGGGCCCAATCGACCCCAGCCATAGGGAATTTCTTTTTTCCCTAACTAGCAGGTTGGCAAGACTTATGACCAATAGTACACGTGTCGGCTGTACTATGATGCATTGTTAGCCATAATTAGTGTTCGGCTAGCATGCTTCCAGTTCGCATAGTTTTACGTGAATCAAAGCTGTGCACTCTGGGGTTGGTCTGCACCCCACGCGCCTCCATCCGTTACCCATTGTTTTTGTATGGACTGGGGTCGTCTATGACCCCTTGCGCCCTCTTGCGTTACTTTTTTGAAGAGTGTCTTTATAGTGAGTATGAGTGTATTATTGTAGTGATGAATCCGGAAGAAATAAGAAAGTATTTGCTAGAGGAGGAAGAAAATGA
This sequence comes from Conomelus anceps, assembly GCA_948455865.1. Lineage (NCBI taxonomy): Eukaryota > Metazoa > Arthropoda > Insecta > Hemiptera > Delphacidae > Conomelus > Conomelus anceps. Next base: position 57,687,681 of record OX418217.1, on the reverse strand, counting down.
GGACTTGTTTGATAACCTGACAAGCGATTCTGAACCCGATGATGGTGAGATAGATCACATTAGTGTATCAGAACACAACACAGACTCTGAAGCAGATGTCAGCTCGGAGGCAGATGACAGCGATGCCGACCATGATTACTTTTCAAGCATAGATGGTGATAATATGTTTGTTGACGACATTATCCCGGCTACACCTGATCCAAACTTTGAACCTGTTGATGATTACAATATCCCAACTACGCCTGATCCCACCTTTCAACCTGTTGATGATGACATTATCCCTGTTACACCTGAACACACAGTGCAATCTATCAATAATGATGTAATTCCTGCTATGAGTCCCAATAATGGTGTAGATCAAACTATTGAAGAAGTTGTGAGAGGTGCTGGTGGACCTCTAGAAGATTTTGTAGGCAAAAAATAAAGTAACTCTGTGGAAAAAAGAGCCCATTGTTCCATCCAATGCTCGTGCAAGGCCTGTAAATATTATAAGGCATTTACCAGGCCCAAAAAATGCGGGAAAGAATGTAAAAACTCCACTGGAATGTTTTAGTCTCATGATTGATGATGAAATTTTGGATATCATAGTAACAAATACAAATGTGTTTATAGAATCAAAAGCACAAAATTTAACAAGATCTAGAGATGGGAAGCCTACTGACAAATTAGAAATAAAATCATTCTTAGGTCTGTTGCTATTAGCAGGTGTTATCAGATCTGACCATCAAAACCTTAGTGACTTATGGGCAAAGGATGGATTTGGAATAGAAGTTTTCTACTGCACAATGACTCTGAGGCGCTTCAAGTTTCTGCACCAGTGCATAAGATTTGACAACATACACAACTGTGCTATGAGACATTCTTTGGACAAACTAGCTCCATTCCGAGAAATGTTTGATATTTTCAACAAGAACTGTGGTGAAAATTATACTCCATGTGCATTTACTACTATTGATGAACAATTGGTACCTTTTAGGGGAAGATGTTCCTTTAGACAATTCATGAAAAGCAAGCCAGCCAAATATGGAATAAAGGTTTTTACGCTAACAGATGCAAAAATGTTCTACGTTCTAAAAATGGAAATTTATGTAGGCAGTCAACCAGTGGACAGTCCATTTGTACAATCCAATAAGCCAAATGATGTTGTTCTTCGGCTTTCATCAGTTATAGAGAACTCTGACCGTAATATAACGGCAGACAACTGGTTTTCCAGTATGCCATTAGCTGAGGCACTAGTTGCAAGAAAAATCACATATGTGGGAACGCTTCGAAAGAATAAAAGAGAGCTGCCACCAGAACTTGTCACTAAAACCCGAGACCCCAATTCAAGTATTTTTGCCTTTCAAAAGGAGGTAACTGTAGTCTCTTATGCTCCAAAGAAGAACCGAAGTGTTGTTTTGATGTCAACTATGCACTTTGATGCAGCTATTGACCAGAGTACAGGAGATCAAATGAAACCAGAAATGATAACGTTCTATAATTCCACCAAATCCGGTGTGGACATTATTGACCAGAAATGTGGAACCTACTCAACTTCCAGGAGATGTCTCAGATGGCCTCTTGTTCTGTTTTATCATCTGCTTGACATAGCTGGCATCAATGCTCAAGTTTTACATCTGAGCAATTCCAACAGTGATTGTCCTATGCCCAGAAGGATATTTTTGAAGAACCTTGGAATGGAGCTGGTGAAGCATCAAGTGGCAAAAAGATCAACCATTGAACGTCTTCCAAGACCTCTACGGAGTTCAATTGAGAAGATGACAGAAAGAGGAAGAGCTATGGACACAGAACCACCAGCAAAAAGACCTGTGGTAACACGACTTCGGTGTGTGAAATGTCCCCGTAAAAAAGACACAAAAACAACCCATGCATGTGACAGCTGCAAAAAGCCAATGTGTTCATCTCACTTGCTCTCTCTCTGCAATGAATGTCAGGGCAAAAATCAAAAGTCTGATTCTGAGTAAACTCAAGTGACTGAAACTGTTTCTTCACATGAATTTCATTATGTTCGTTGATTTTTTTCATAGTCTACAATAATAAGTGCAATGCAGGCAACAAGTTCAAAGTTCAATAAAAATGTGTGTTTCTTAGATGTGTGTTTTCTTTCTGCTACACCCTACAACTGTGTTGATTTTTTTTTTTTTTTTTGTAAGCTAAACTTTTACTTACATATTTTTGCTATAAGGTTCAGAAATATAGTAGTAGCCTTTACTGTATGAATACATTTTATTTAAATCGAAATAACAAATTTAAAATAACATTTTCCCACCTAATTTCAGTTGGGGTCGTTTTGGTCCCCATGCGCCCTCTTATGTTACAAAACCAAATGCAACTTAAGGGTTAATGTATGTTTGTTGGGACAACACACACAATTTAATGGTTGCCGGGAAGTCCTGACAATCTTTTTATTCTCTTTGATCAAAGAAAACGGTGTGTAATGAATAAATGACCACTTATTAGGTAAGCACACATATAACTGAACAGTGAAGAATCTGGGATAGAAGCCACTATAGACAAATACCACTTTCTTCAAAAGCAATACATTTGCCACCCGACAACTAAAGTATACCTGGAACGCCAGCGCTGCAAGGGAGAGAGTGAGAGAGTAAACCGAATAGCCAAGGAGGTGGGAGTGAAACGGTTCCTTTTGTTAAAGAAAGCAACAACCCTTGCCAGTGGCGGACTTAGGGGGTGGCAGGGGGGGGCGCCCCCCCCTTGACCAGGGAAATTTTTTAATTTTTGTGGCCATTCTGGCCGTTTAAACACATTTACTAGTGTAATTTATCCCTAAATCTTTTGAAAAACTGGTGGGAAACCAAATAACTTGGGTAAGCTTGTGAGGGAACCTTTATTGAAGTTTGCTAAGCTTCTTGGTAAAAAGGGAGATCTTGAGAATCATCAAAATACATCTTACTATTGAGAAGCGGTACAGAGTGCATTGGATTTTATTGAAAACTTCAAAAACCCTGAGGCACAAATATTTAACCAACTGGATAGCTTCAGGCTTCAGATAGTAAAGGAGAATAGAGAAAAATGAGCTGATTCTAAAAAATGTGATTTTTCTCAGCCATCAGAACATAGCTTTTAGGGGCCATAGAGATCATGGGCTTGTGACAGTAGAGGAGCGATCCAAAAATGATGGTAATTTCCAAGCTCTGTTGCGGTTCCATTCTGATGTTGGTGATACAGCCCTAGAAAAGCATCTAAAGACAGCTTCTCAGAGAAATGTCTCCACCAGTGAAACAATTCAAAACTCTCTTATTGAATTTTGTGGTGAGGATATTTTACAAACAATCATGTCTTGTGTATGGGAATCAAAACTGTTCAGCTGTATGTTTGACAAAACTGTGGATGTCTATTTCTCAAATGGCTTTAGTATTGAGGTACATAGCAGAGGAAGGGGCAAGACAAAAATAAGAGAAGATTTTGTGGGGTTTCTTGATCTACAGAAAGCAGTCACAGAACTTGTTGATAATAATTCTCCATCTGATAATGAAAGTGAAGATGATGTGTATGAGAGAAACGTGGAATGTGACACTGAACCTACAGTGACTGGTGTAAAACTTGGACATGTTGTGCTTCAGGAATTAAAGTGTCTTGGTTTGGATCCAAAAAACTGTATTGGCATTGGGACAGATGGAGTGTCCTTAAATATTTCTGTGAGCTATCGCAATATTTTGGAGCTATCCAAGAAATTTAGAAAGTTGCAGTCAATGCTGTAAGATGCCCTTGCTATAATCACCAACTTAACTTGGTAATATCCAAAATGGCAAAAGTCCAATCTGTATAATATTATTGGAAAAGGTCATAACATTTTTTAATGGATCATCAAAAAGAAATATGGTTCTAAAAAATGTGTTGAAGGGCCAACTTACTCAACTGTGTGATACACGTTGGGTGGAATGTCATGATGCAGTTTTGAAGTTTATTAGACACATAGAGAAAATTACCACTGCCCTTGAAATTTTTTCTAACTGGTCGGATGTACAAGGGGATACATCACCACCAAAAGCCCAAAGTTTGCTTGTGAATATCACTGATAGTGAGTTCATTGTTACTCTGTGTTGTCTGAACGAAATTCTGGTTTTCACTCATAATTTAAGTGCACTCTTCCAGACTAATGATCTTGATGTTCAGACAGCTTCCAATGCAATATTTAATGTGAAATATATTCTTATAAATAAACGTACCAACATTGAAAAGGATTTCACCATTGTGTACAATAGAGCTACTGAAATTGCCAATCATTAGGTGTTGAACTAAAATTACCATGAATTACTCAGAGGCAGAGAAACCAGCCTAAGGCTCCATCTACAAATCATGAGGAGTGTTGCAGGAGAAACATTTATGTCCCCTTACTTGACTGGATTATTGAAGACTTCAGGACAAGATTTTCTGAAGATGTGCTTGATGTTTTCAAACTAAATATTCTTCTACCTGCCATCATTGTTGCACAAAATGTTGATGTTCCAGTGAACCCTCCACCACTAACATCTGATTTAAGAAATCTTGCTAGATTTGCCACCTTGATTGATATTGAGGATCAGGAAGACTGTAACAAAACTGCAAGCTGAGCATTGTCAGTGGAGTGTGAAATGGAAGCGTGAAGTTGAAAATGGCTGTAGTGTCCCATCTACTCCAGTGGATGCATTTGAAATTTGCCACCCAATTTTATTCCCACTAATAAAATCTCTGCTCAAGATTCTTCTCACTCTTCCAGTCAGCACTGCAAGTGCAGAATGATCATACTCAACTCTAAAGCTACTGATGACATACTTACGTTCAAGAAGTGGAGAAGAAAGACTCAATGGACTGGCAATGATGTTTGTACACCATGACATACCCATGAATAATGAAAGCATTATTACCAGATTTGCAAAAAAAAAAAAAAAAACAGAAAAATCAAATTACTAATGTAGGCATAATGTCTTTCTTCCAATAAGAAGACCTTTTTGTATTAAATTACCTCAAGTTTTTTTATTCAACTGATATAGGGTAAGTCCGGTATAGATGGACCACTGGTATAGATGGACCAGTCAAATAATTCGTGCTTCTTCCACCACAGCGCTGTGTGAACGTTAGGAGTCGTTGCCAGAGTGAAGACACATTGTTTACACTGTTTTGCTTGTGATTTTCTTATATATTTTGAGAGAAAACCTTCTTCATTCCTTTTGGTAAGTTGAAAAATTTTTCAGTCTTGACTTTTTTTCTGTTGTGTCAAGTTGGTTTTTATTATTCCAACTTTAGTTCAATACTGTAGCTCAAGTAAAAACTTTAGTATATTTCTAACCTAAAATGGCTGGCCAGAAGCATTGCTGGTCTGAATGGGGAGCTGGTCCATCTATCCCCCACTTTTGGGATAGATGGGCCAGTAAGATTTGGGATAGTTGGACCACTTGAAAAGCCTGGGATAGATGGACCATATCTTCTATTAGACTTTTATTTTCTATATTAATGGCATAATTTTGTTAATACTGATAAAATGAAATCAACTTAATGCAAAAAAAAAAAATATTTTTGTGCTAGGTTTTGACAGACCCATTATTGTAAATAGAACAATATTACAAAAATGAAAAAGTATAACTAATGATATTGAATATTATAAAATAATGATATACTTATGAATAAATAGTAATAATAAATGATATTACTATAATAATAATTATTAGGTAAAGATGTATTCTGATTAGTTTGGTTTTTTTGTTTGTTTTAGAAGAATGCCTACTTTTTACAAAAGGAAAGGGACTTCTGGGCGAGGAGAATGGACCGAAGATGGATTGAAAAATGCTGTGAAAGCGGTTGAAGATAAGAAGATGGGAGTCAATGCTGCAGCCAAAGCATTTGGAATACCGAAGACAACTCTAAAACGGCGTCTCAAATCTCAAACTTTCACTAAGGGCTCTATGGGGAAAAATTCATTGTTGGACATTGAAAATGAAAAAAAAATTGTTGGACACATAAAAAAATTGCAATCATGGGGGTTCACTCCAACAAGGGACTCGGTGCGTTCTATGGCATATTACCTGGCAGAAAACCTGAAATTGAAACATAATTTCAGCCACATGAAGAAGCAGGCAGGCTATGATTGGCTGTCTTCTTTTCTTGCACGAAACCCTGAACTATCTATCAGACAATCTGAAGGAGTTTCAATAGCAAGGGTGAAGGGTTTGAATAAAATAGTTGTCAAAGAATATTTTGAACTCTTGAAAAATGTTGTGGAAACAAATGGTCTCATTGACAAACCTGGAAGCATCTTTAATATGGATGAAACAGGTTTACAACTCAACAACAAACCTGGGAAAGTTGTTGCCTTGAAAGGTTCCAAAAATGTGACTTCTGTCACATCTGGAGAAAAGGGTGAAACTATTTCTTTATTAGCTTGTGTTAATGGAGAAGGTACATTCTTGCCACCTTTCTGCATTATGAAAGGGAAAAATTTGAAGCAGGAGTTTTGTGATGGTTTGCCACCTGGGGCCGAGGTGAAGATGTCTCCAAAGTCTGGCTATGTGAACAGTGATTTATTTTTTGATTGGTTGAAGACCCATTTTACTCCCAGGAAACCAGCAGGGAAGGTTCTCCTACTCTTAGATGGCCACATTTCGCATACAAGCTGCATTGAAATGTTAGAGTTTGCAGAAAAAAATGATATAATTTTGATGAGCATTCCTCCTCATACAAGCCATTGGCTCCAGCCATTAGACCGTGCCTTCTTCAAATCTCTGAAAATGAACTTTTATTGTGCTTGCTCAAACTACATGACCAATAATCCTTCAAGGAAAATCACCCGGCTGCAGTTTGGCTCTCTTCTCAGCATTGCTTGGGGGAAGTCAGCAAATGTTGATAATGGGGTCAGTGGTTTTAGAACTTGTGGAATCATTCCTTTGGAAGCAGAACGCATACCAGACTATGCTTTTCTGTCAGAATCCACAGACTCCAGGCCTCTGAATGATGTGGCTGAGTCTGGTGGGTCAAGAAATAATAGCAATCCAGGAACTCCAAGAAGCAACCAAGAGTCTCCTGCACCTTCACCTGGATCTTCTGAAGAATGCAAGGATAATCCGGAAATTTCCACCCCATCTAAGATATTGGACAAAATACATCCTGTGCCCAGTGTTAGTGGACTTCATCAGCCTTTGAAAAGGAAGATTCAGTTCTCATCAACAGTATTGAGCTCTCCACAAAACATTACTGTTTTAAAAAAGAAAAAAAAGATGAGAAAGAGTTGAAGACTAGAATAAAAGAAGAGAATAAGAGAGTAAGAGAAGAGAATAAGAGAGTAAGAGAAGAGAAGAAAAAAGAAAAGGAAGAGAAGAAAAAAGGCAGACAAGAAAAGAAAAGTGTAGTGGAGGGAAAGCAGTTGGTGGAAAAAAGTGACAAAAAGAAGCAAGTAAAAGAGAAGAGATTGAGAAAGAAAAAAGAGCTCACCTCATCCTCAGAATCTGAAGACTTTGATAGTGACATTTGTAATGACAATAATGATGATAGTGACTGGGATGAAAATCGGTGTGTATGGTGCAAAGAGGACTACAACGAAGGTAAAGAAGGTGAAGACTGGATAAAAAGTGTGTCATGCTCTCTCTGGACACATGAAACCTGCTCTAGATTTGAGAACAAATGTGACTATTGCGGAAAGAAAGATAGCAAGAACAGCCTATAAATCTCATATTCTATGACTAGAATAATGGTGTTAGTGAACTTTCCAGTATATAATATACTATATTTTTCATTTCTTTATTCATTTTTATAATCTTTATTGTAAATAAAAGTCTTAATATTCTTCATAAACCTTACTTCTTGAGTGATTTCCATGATTTAGTAACACTTATACCAGAGGTCCATCTATCCCTGAGTGGTGGTCCAACTATCCCAAGAGGTATTGGGATAGATGGACCACCCCTTAAGATATAAAAATAATTACAGCTTCAAGTGTAATTAATTTAAGAGCTGAATACATGCATAAATCTCTTCTGGTTCTCAAATATATTCTGTATAATATTTATTAAGTCATAGATATTACAAAATTTTGAAAAAAATTAATTTGAAAAAAAGTGGTCCATCTATCCCGGACTTACCCTATTGAAATTTAAATAATGTACATTGAATAATGTACAACATGTTATATTTAAGTTTTATTTGGTTTGCATTTGGTAATTAGGAATCTCCAATAAACAATGGGAATACTGCAAATAATAGAAATTGTATTGATTGCATAACTGTTTGATAAAAAATATTAGACACCATACAAAATGGCAAAACTACTTAACCTAAACAACAGTGAATTTTAGTGCTCAAAATGCTTAAAACGTGAGTTTTAGAGTTGTCAAAATCAAAAATAATGCTCCCTGTACCTCCCGGACTCCCCCTGCAGGCGGACTGCCGCCCCACCCTTAAAACTATCGTAAGTCCGCCCCCGACCCTTGCACATGTGACGAAACTTCCAGTCGATTAATTCTATAAATAGTATCACTCGTGTAGTTTAAATATTATAATAAATTGGTCTTCAGGTCTACACTACAGCTACTACACAGTTCAAGGGCGGATTAAAGGGGGGGCGGAGGGGGTGACCGCCCCCCGAGGGCTTGCACATTTAAAAAAATTAAAAAGGGTAACACTTGTGACATGCACACGGTTAAATTTTAATTGTCCCGCCACAGACGGAATACCTCCAACTTGTCTTACCACTCCGCCTCCGTCGGCCGGGAATTAACAAATGTTGTAATACTTATTTTGCCTTATTTTCTATATTACCTTTACTTTATCTTTAACTGTTGACATAATTTTAATTCAATGACGAATTAACAAATGACAGAGAATGAAGGAAATCTTATATCAAGTGAAATTAGTTTGAATAAGATTAATCTTTTATAGAATAGGTAGGGGCATATAAATCTCTGTTTGTTTTTGACCTAATACATATTTATTGTAGTAATGGTATTATGAAACATGAAAGAATGTTGAGATTAATTTAAATATATATATAGGTCTAAAAATCATCACGATCACGAATAAATTGCTTAGACTCTGTTCATTTCTCTGTAAATTTTGATAAAAATTAAGCTAGCAAAGCAATTTTTGTTCAAGACATATTGTATTGTATAAAAAATTTGTATTCCTAATTCCACATGAATATACAGAAATAAACTACTCTAGCTAGGGGAAATTTGATTGTTCTTAAACACGAAAAAATTATATTTCTACTACATTTTAAGTGCTAGAATGGTGTAAAATGCGGTTAAAGGCTACTAAATTTCCAAAAATTTTATTCCATACAGCCCCCCCCCCCCCCCCCCGACCAACGGGTATTTTTGGGGTATGTCGCCCCCTCCCATAAAAATTCATTAATCCGCCACTGACACAGTTCTTGGCAGTTAGTTTCCCTTTAGCTCTAGCAAGCTTTAAGACCCGTTTAAACTGACTATAAAAAAAAAAATAGAGCGATAGGTCATTAGATAACCAATGTACTACGGGATATTCAATAAATTATCAAGTGTGAAAATTAATTTAAAATAGAAATTTGTGGAATGAAAGACCTAAAAATATCAACCAATCTACCATAGCAGCAAAGCTTAACCTAGCTGACCAAAATATGAATTTTGTTTATGAATATGGTTTATTAGCGTAACTGTGGTAATTTTGATCCTAGTCAGGTGCATGAAGGACTGGGCAATTTATGAATCTATTCTATTTATTGCTCTGTTTTTATGCAACTTGCACGAGGTCCATTACCGCATATTATTCTATTATTGACCGAACGTAGTGAGGTCTATGATTTAGAAGCACTCGGCATTTTGTGTGTCACACAATTAAAACGCTTCAACCAATTATAATGATTTTTCAGATGAATGTTCTTTATTGTTAGGTCGAGCGATGTATTTATAAGGATTTTTTCATTTTTGTCCCCTTATTTCTTCTGGAAGAGGGGGAGGGGCAAATCACCCATCAATATTGGTGTGTCCTCTTCATACCGGAATGATTTTAAATGAAAATATATCCGATTTTAATGGTACCTTTTCCTGAAACAAATTATTTTTATTATTTGATATAGCTTTTCAAGCCCTATGCGATGTATCTGAAAGGTTTTTCCACTACTTTTGTATTCCTTTTTTCTGGGAGGGGGGGGGGGGGGCAATTCACCCCTTAATATTGGTGTCCTACTCACACTAGGATGATTTTAAACGAGAATTTTCTCGGTTTTAGAGGTACTTTTCCCCAAAACAAAACAAACCCGATTTGTTAATTATCTAACGAGTGAGGTCTACTGTTTACAGAACTACTAGTTATTGTATGCTTATTATCTTTGAATACCTTTCTGGGCCAATGAAGCATATGCATATATATATATATCTTTGAATGCTGCAATCAGTGGCGTAGCCAGGGGGGGGGGCCCGAAATTTCAGAAATAAAAAATTCTCAAATAACTAATAGATAAGTACTAATTAAAGCCGAAGGGTTCTATCTGTTTTGTTGTATTATAAAGAACAGATTACAGAAACACTGTTTGTTTGTGTAATGGAATATAGCTACAGTTATAGTAAGATTAACGCATTTTTCAAATTTTTCCTCAATAGTTACTCATATAGAAACTTGTTAGGTGCTCAAATGGATAATTTTGATTTAAAATGAGCTACGAAATCGAATAAAACATGTTAGAAAACTGTGACTACCATAATTATTTATTTATTACATTAAATAAAATGTAATTTTCAAGTTTGAAGTGGATTAATTTTGTTAATTATTGATAAATCACCTTTTTGAATAAACTCATCTTGTAGAAAATTTAGTTTTGAAGTTAAAATTCAGTATAACCCACTAGCCTGAACGCACCCAAAGTTCATAAAATCGGGATTTTATAAATGAAAACACACAAATAAATGCAAGTTCTATGCAAGCGTGTAAAATCAGTGTACTATGATAAAAAAAATTCCGATTTCATGAACTTTGGGTTGGGTGCGTTTTAGGCTAATGACATAAATTATATGAAACTTATAATAATTAGTATTAATTTTGAGATTCAGTACATAAGTTAAGTATGATTAGTTCCAATTCAAGGGGTTTGACTAAAAATAGTCACAGATATCTGTATATCAAACTTATCATTTCAAACGTGGCCACCTAGGTTCTTGGGTAGTAATTTTTCAAAACTTTCTTTTGAACTTTAGAGCCTAACAAGTTGTCTAGATTAGCTTTTCACACCACTAAATTTAAACAAAAACCGGACCCTCCTATACCCCAGACCCCCCCTTGGTGAGCCCCCCCCCCCCCGAAATTTGATCCTGGCTAGCCACTGCCCACACCCCCCCCCCCCATAGTGAGCCCCCCCCGAAATCTAATCCTGGCTACGCCACTGGCTGCAATATTCAACTTTATCACCAGAATTGACCCAAGACAAGTGGTAAGAAGGGCGTGGAATTTGGTAGTAGAGAATACTGTATGCCCTTTATACACACGTGCATGTCGCTGGCCCGGCCATGTCTGAATTTGTAAAAACAAATTATGCCACTATTAAGTACCTATTTCGTACTATTTAGTACTTCCAATAAATATTTTCGTACCTCAACCCTGACCGAGCTATTAACATTCTTAAGTTGCCGGGCCAGCGACATGGTAGCCCGGCCATGTCTGAATTTGAAAAGAAAAATTATGCCAATATTTGGTACCTATTTTGTACTATTTAGTACCTCCAATAGAAATTTTCGTACCTCAAAGGTTGAGGAGATACAGCATAAAATGATATAGGTCAATGACCTCTCAGCCCGGCCATGTCTGAATTTGCACAAACAAAATATGTCATTATTTAGGATATATTTCGTACTATTTAGTACCTCCAAGAAAAAAAATGTTACCTCAATCCCAACTGAGCTATAATTTTTTTTTTAAATTTCACTGGCCTTGTGAAAAAAATCGTTTACTCAGTTAGGGATGAAGTACTAATTTTATTCTTAGAGGTACTAAATAGTACGAAATTGGTACTTAATAATGGCATGATTTTTTTATAGAAATTCCATCATGGCCGGGCCAGTGACATGCACGTGGCATGCATGTCGCTGGCCCGGCCATGTCTGAAATCATACAAACAAATTATGCCACTATCTAGTACCTTTTTCGTACTATTTAGTACCCTCAAAAAAAAATTTAATACCTCATAGGCAACTGAGTAATCGATTTTTCTAGATTATCTGTAGTATGACGTCACAGCCGTCTGCTGTATGTGGTGAGGTGTGTTTGTGTATCCAAGCGGCTCCCTTCCATATTCCCAATTATTGTGGAATGTCATCACGTAGCCTACAAACGAAAGAGGGGAGAAACTGAAGAAATGACCGATTAGGGCTAGGGCAAGTCGCCGGCAGAAAGAGTAGAATAGAACAGTGTTTCCCAACCTTTTTTCAGCTGGTGACCCACCTTTCTTTATCAGAAAAGAAGTTTCATTTTAGAAGCTCAAGACAAACGTAGAGTAGGCAATGCAAATCGAAAGTAAATATTAATTGCATATTTGTGCAATATGTGTCTTTCAAAGTGCACTAAGATTGAAAAATCTTAATTATTTGATGGCTCTATTATGATAATTATTATTATTTTGTTTTTACGGTCATTGGACCATTTCAGTCAATCGTGTATTGTTTTCCTCTGTAATTTTCTTTCAGAGCCACATTCGGTCTGATCTCCTTTGTCGTTCCTCGGCTGTAAATATCTTTTGTATGGCTTGTTGTTTGCATGATGGCAGGGAGTCTTCCCTCCCACCATGATCGGTGTCTATTTTAGGATTGAATCCTACTTCTCTATATTTCTATATTTTGTTTAATTTTTCCAATTGCCCAGGGTTACTACTCCTAGCTCATTCATATCCTCTCTAATTTCCTTAATCCATCAGTTAAATTTGAGTTACATATGAAAAAAGATTGAATGTAAAGTCAGTAATCTGAAAAAATAATACAGAAATTCTATCAAGTCATTATGATCTGATGTTCAATGTAATCTTCTTGAGTTGGAATAATTTTAGTCATTTTTGTAATGATACTATACCTTTATTTCCAAAGAATCACGTATGATAGTCAATCAATAATTTTTTGAACAAACATACATGTACAGTAGAGATACACCCAGTAACGTAATGGTTATTGAAAATAGTTTCTGATTCAATAAAAGGTTTTCTAATTTATTTTAAATTAAATAGAAATATCACATTGAGCAAAAGCATTATTATTCTGTAACTCTCGACATTTAAAATGTTTTTGAACAAATACACAATATAGTAAATTAACTAAAAAGTAGACTAATTTATTTTCAAATTTGAATATAATTAGCCTTATTGAGTTATAACGTTATTATATTTATTGAGTAGTAAATTTCAATATTTAATATATTTATTGGTTTAACGTATTTCTTAGGATTTTATGATGTGTATAGCTAACCAAAATAGTTGTTAAAATTATACTTATTCTGTGCCACATGTCGGCACTACCAAATTGTGTTTCTGCACATTGCCAAGAATGAGTTCACAGAGCCTATCAGTGAACAATGTGAAGTGATAGGTTCACTGTAAATATCAGAATTTTTTTTCATTTTCATTTCATACTTTAATGCTGAGATTATGTCGTTGTATTTTGTATTGCATTGTTTGACAGTAAGACTTATTGACACAGGCAGATAATTATTATACTTCTTTCTTCTTCCTAGCATTTCATAACAATACCATGAATTGTACAAGCTATTTCCCAATTTTTAGATCAGTAATGTAACTGATTCCAATAAAGTACAAAAGGTGACTATAACTATAACTAACTGTATTTTGTGGATTTTTCAAGTAACTTCCATAACATTCTTGAAAAGCATCCTTATAACAAATATTGTTCTACCTATCTCTGACAACTTTCCATCCATTTTTCAAGATACTGAAATAGAACTCATTTATATTAAAATGTGTTATTACAATGAATTAAGAAAATAATTGTGGGGCATTATTTGTATTGTAAGTACTGTATATTTTTTAAATCGGAATTGAATGAAAAAGTCTTTGTCAATAGAACAAAATTAATGATTAGATTAGGGCAACTTTTCTGTAAACCTCAATTATACAGGTTCTGAAACGTTGGTGTTAATTGTCTAAAACTTTGTGTAATCTGTGAGTCTAGACCGGGTTGAAGACTTTATGCATGTTTCATGTTTGGAGAAGTTTTCTCACAACATGTACATAAGTACGGTACTACCAAAATTGAGATTTTCTCTCAGTTCTGCAAATAACGCCAGAAGACTAGCATGAAATGCAATATTTTTCGGCTCAAAAGTTTTTATAAAAATGTTATATTATAAACTATTTTTAACTGTTTTTGGTGTTTCGTTTCAAGTGGACTTTTAAATTAATAGTGTTTAAGAGAGAAGATGCACTTTGTTATTTTTCGAGAGAAGGTTTTTAGCGAATTTTAAATTCTTAGTCTGTGTTAACCTCAATGTTTTGGACAATGTAACATATTGTTACGGGTTCTATGTCTAAAATAACGCTGGCAACACTTAAATTTATCACTCGCACTTTATTAACACAAATAATTCACAACTTTTTCATCTGTTCAGTAAGATGAGACATGAACGCTTGGAATTGTAACCGATTTGTATGACCAGCAAAGATATCTCGCAAATCTTTTACAAATCTCTTGCTATAAAATTTTGGTTTGTATCAGAACACACAAAAAACTTCAACTGCACTGATGCATTTTTCAACTGGAAAATCGTTGCCATAGCCTCTAAGTTCATTACAAGCTGAAAAATGTGTAAAGGAAAAGATCCTTAGTGAAGAGAGCAGAGCCATTATTGAAGTCTAAGTTGCAGCATACCATTCCTGTTACATTTAAGTACTCAATGTCACTCATTCTATACTTGGAAAATTAATCACAAAGTATCAATATTGAGACTTCCATGCTACTTCTACTTTAGCAATAGTACAATAATGCATCAACGATTGAAATTTCCAATCCATCATGGAAGGAATTCCATGAGAAATCCTATTTTTATTCAATCAAAATAAAAAAATGGGTTGTAAAATGTAGATAAAATAATAGTGGTTAGATGAATCTATATGTAATAATCATTCAATATATTACACGCTTCTGTAAACAATGATATGAATACAGCAACGTCAGTTTACACGAATTACTTACTATACAATAATAATCAATCAAGAATGTCAAAACTCATTCCTCTGATGAAAACTCATCATTTTTTGTTGGAAATTAGAATGCTATGAACATTAGAATGCACTGAAAGGCAGAAGTCAATAAAAGAAACAGTTCTCATTACGTTTGCAAGCAAACAGAATTGAAAATATTATGCGAATGATCGTATATACAGTATACAGTATATATAAAGTGAGTCAATCATTTAAAAATATTACATTGACAATATCCATGATTTATTTCAAAAACCTCATACAATATAATTTTAATGATAATTCAGGGTCTTATTTTCTCAGGTCTTATTTAATTGAAAATGATTAATTTTATGTGTATCCTCTTTCGATTCATCACAAAACACCAACATCACAGTATTGTAATTATTGGCATCAGCATCAATCAATTACGGTACTTATTAAAGCTTTTTTTTTTTTTTTTTTGTAGATTACGTCTTGGAGACTCCAGTTAAGGAGTATAAGACAAGTCAGATCAACAATATTATACACTAGATACCATAATTACTTCAATTAGGGAGGTGAGGCTTAATTTTGATGTGAAAGGAACTCTTGTACACTATAAAAAGCTTTATCAACTAAATATTTCTTCAATTGTTTTTTAAATATTTCTATATTTTCAAGACTCTTCAAAAACTGCGGTAGCTTGTTGTAGAATTTCCTACCAATAAAACTAGGTTTTTGTTTGAATAAGCTACTATTGTGACTCACCAAGTGATAATCTCCTCGGCTTCTTGTATTATAATCATGTACATCAAGATTTTGGTTAATATCATTCGTTTTTACATATAAAGTAGCTCCATACACATATAAGCAGGGTACAGTTAGGAGACCAAGTCTCTTGAACAACGGCCTACATGAATCTAATCTATTTACTATTTCTATACACCTAACCGCTTTCTTTTGGATCTTAAACACCCTATCAAGATTTTGTTTGGTAAGTTCGACTCGGTTCAGAGCAAATGCTATCATAATATTCATATTATAAATCATAGGTCTTCCGGGCTGTCTTTTTTCTAAACGGCTTTTCCAAGTAGATGAAACCCCCTTTTCGACCCGATGTTTGCACTACTTAGGAGATTTTCTTATCTTGCACTATTTTCGTGTACGCAACTCTCCAGCAATCCAAGAAAAGATATTCACTCACACTCTCTCAGACAAACTCGTTGTCTATCTTTTCAACTGGATTCTATCGGTCTATACTGGCATTTATAAACCTTGAAGCCTTTGATAATTATTGAGTTATCTTTTTTTGTAAATTCACCAAACTTGTAGTCAATTTTAATTGTGATTAAATGATAATAGAAAGAATTTAATTTTGATAAAAATTTTTGAAATTGATGCCTCTACATACTACGATTGTGAATAGTTTAATAACTCAAATTGTTAAGAGAAAATGTGTATGAAATGTTTAGTTAGGAAGTGATAGCCGTGAACCGTAGCAGGTGTCTGTTCAATCAGATAGATAAGCTGCGTTCTCGTAGGTCCTGTTTGTAATGGTGACCGATTAGATTGGCCAGCAAAAAACACACTGTTCTCTGCTGTAAAATCACTTCCCGGTGGTTCGGAACCCACGTAAAAACTGTAGGTCCAACTCATCAATCACCAACACACAACTCATTACCCACGCACAGGTCTCAGACCTATGTGGGCTTCATCCTCCAAAAAAAAAAAAGAAAAAAAAAGTTAGGCTGCTGTAATATTTTGAGATGTAAAAGAGTAGTAGCTTAACTGGGAGGTCGTAAGGCTGAGATTATTTAAGTTAGTTGTCCTCATCGAATGGAGTTTTAATCCACTGCTTTTCCTTCCTCTATGAGAGTGGAAAGTAGTGTTTCAGTTCAGAAGACACGGCTTTAAGATCATCAAAGGTCATTTTGGAAGATTGTTTATTTACTTTGATCGTTCTGTAATAATTTTACCGTCCAAAAAATCGTTCAGAAGTCACAAGTCATCAATGAATTTGTGAATATCTTTTTTTTGTTAGGTCAAATTAAGAGTATTCAGAGAACTAAAAATATACGCCAAGTAAGCTAACTTTATTAACCAAACCTCATCATTAAGGCATTTGCCAAAAAAGACGAGCTTTCAACTCTCCTTCTGCTTGCAATTGCGATACGAACGAACAGCTTTACATTATCATGAAGCTCAATCAACTTGGTCAGAACGTTTCCTATGGATAGCCACAACGCAGGAGTAGTTGCTTGTGCTCACCTCAGGGGCGCACCCAGACTTTTGGTTTGGATGGTTTGGGGGGGATAAATAATTAGAATGAAAGTAGGTCCGGAACGCTTTGTTACAGAAATAAAGAGGGCGAAAGATTACAGCTATTCCATCGTCCATTCAGAAATGACTGAAGTCTTTATATAGATGGTGTGAATTAAATTGAATCAGTGTAAACTTATTTGAAACGTGCTACAAGATTCACTATTATAAATTTTTATGATGCTCACATGAGACTTTTGCGTTGGTAATGAAGTGAACAAAAAATGCCAGTCTGATCGCGAATCGAGATTACCAAATCTTTAAATTGGTGGGATATTTTACAAAAATTCACTAAACCATCATGAAAAATGATTATTATCATGATGTTTTCTTAACATAATGAAAATCTTTCTCATTTCTTAAGCTTTTAAATGAGACTAAAATGTTTCAAATTGATGAATTATTGCAAATGCTAGAAAATTGTAAAAACCTTTCACAAACCCACAAGAATTAGTATCTAAGGGACAAGAGCTGAGAGAGTAGAAATTTGATTTCAAAATTTTGTTGTAATCAGATGTTTACCAAGATAAATTATTAATTACTGTGGTCCCTGAGTGACCGCAGGAAGCCGTTGAAGGCTAAATAAATTAACAATACACACTACGTAAAAATACTGATCTACAGTAAGTACTGTAATGCAGTACTCTTATCAGAAACTTCTTCACCGAATCACATCTCTAAAGTAAAAACCACTGCACATGAAATTTGTGGTTTCAGTTCAGCAATTCAAGTGAATTTTTAATTGGGATATTAAAGAGAACATTTTCAGAGACTAAGGAATGACACAATCTTAGTCTCCGAAAATGTTTCAAACCCAATTTTGTTTTGAATCATTCTATTGTAGAAGCTTTTAAAAGCGTTATCAAAAATCGCTTTTAATAGAAAAATCAATCTGCAATTATCTGCTCTATAGAAAATTTGCAAATTATAAAGATATGGATAATAAAGGCTTTATAATATAATATACATATATAAAGTAATATTTATTATTCTCATACGTCTCTTTCAAGAGAAATAAGTCATGCTACTCTAGCTCATTCCTCACATCAAAAAAAGAGAAAAATTCTTATAAACAAATTATTATTTTCTTAAAAAAAAAAATATATATATATATAATATTTTATGCTTCTACTCAAGCCTCAAATAAATATGCTACTCAAATATTGGTTAGCAGAAACCATGCTTGAATAAAAAAATGTTTGGATATCTTTCTATGAATAATTCTTACCTGTAATTGTCAAAGAAATCTCAATTATGAATAAATTATCCTTTAAAATTTCAACATTCGTGTTTTAATAAATTGAATAGGAGCTTGTTGTCTGAAATTCTGGAAAAAACACTAGGCATTTTAATCATCAAAATGATGGTATTTGGACGTCTAACAAAGGCTAAGGAGGATCTAAGCTTGAATCATATTTCTGTATACGCAAGTCATATTTCATTTAACTTCAAGAGTTTCGAATCATAATTCTCTTTAATATCCCAATTTAAATTCACTTGAATTGCCGTACTGAAACAAGAGATTTTATTTTGCAGTGGTTTTGAATGAGTGACATTAGGTATTTCAATGTCTGTTGCAACGTATGCTGCAACTCTATAACAGGGTTGATTGATGGCTCTGCTCTTTACAAAAAAATCTTTCCCTGATAAGTCTTAGCGATTTTACACATTTTCAGCTTGTAATAAACTTGAAGACCATGGCCACAGTTTTCTGGTTAATGCAACAGTTCACTCGGAAGTTTTTGGCGAGTTCCAATCCACAGCAAAATTTTACAGCAAGATATTTTACACCACACACAGAGTATTTCCACTGGACATCCAAATCGTTCTACATTCCGAGCGTTTGTGTCTCACCTTATCTGACTGAACAGTCAGGCTCGCAGCCAATGACTTTCTTAATATTGAAAATCGACTTTAGCAATGTAAAATAAAATTTGCAGATGGAGGTGATTGAGCTGCAAGCTAATGATACTTTAAAAAACGTGTTCTAGAAGAATAATTAATTATATTGCATTTCATGCTAGTCTTCCGGCGTTATTCGCAGAACTGAGAGAAAATCTCAATTTTTTGAAGTACCAATATTTGTGAGAAACCTTCTCCAAACATGCAACACACATCAAGTCTACAACTTGGTCTAGTCTCACAGATTACAGAAAGCTTATACAATTCACACCAACTTTTCAGAGCCTGTGTAAGTAGGGTTGACATAGAAAAGTTGCTCTAATCTGATCATTAATTTTGTTCAATTGAAAACGATTTTCGCATTTCATTTCGACATACAGAAATACACTTAAAATACAAATGATGTTCCACAATTATTTTCTTGATTTATTGTAGTAACACATTTTTTTATAAATGTGTTATATTTCAGTATCTTGAATCTTAGCAACTTGAAAAAATTATGGAAAGTTGTCAGAGATAGATAGAACAATATTTGTTATAAGGAAGCTTTTCAAGTATGTTATGGAAGTTACTTAAAAATCCAGAAAATACAGTTAGTTTTAGTCACCTTTTGTTCTTTATTTGAATCACTTACATTACCGATCTATAATTAGGAAATAGCTTGTAGAATTCATGGTATTGTAATGAAATGCTAGGAAGAAAAGACGTGTAATTGTCTTCCAGTCGAAGCTATAATTGGCATGTTTGTTTACTCTCCCCGGTCCCCTCACACCTTGCGGTCCATCTAGAGACCTCTAGAATACATTATTTGTTTGAATAGAATAATCTCAAACAATAGAGAACCATCGTGTGTTTACTGGAACATAACAAAAATGTATATGAAGCAGGGGCTCTGTAAACTGTTAGTTCATTCATGGTTTGAAGTTCAGTGAGAATTCAAGACAGACTTCAGTGAGAATTTATTCAGACCGTGTTAAACAAACGTTAAACACAGTATATTGTGACTGTATTAGTGAGACATTCTTTACATTCTATACAAGTGGACTCATACTCTTAGCTATTATTGTAATACGGACCTGTTCTATACATAAGTGTTCAATTGTTATTTTTAGACGTTTCATCTTGAATTATTGAACAGTTATTATTTAACATTTTATCGGCTGGGCCTTTCAACAGTTAGTAATTAATTTTTCTACAGTAACAAAGTAAATTCTTTGTTAGCTAAACATTATCGTTTTATCTGTTTCTGATTGATTTCTTTTGTGTGATATAACTGATTAGTGCGTGTTGTGGATAATTTGTGTAAATAAAGTGCGAGTGTTAATTTGAATTGTTGCCAGTATTATTCTAGAGAGAGAACCCGTAATAGTATTTTATATTTACGGCCCTTACTTATAAAATACAAAATACGTTGAACATGAAACCCACAGGTACAAAAAAGGAGCCGACCCCTGGACAATACATTTTCGTGAAAAAGCTTGTCTGTGTGTGAGAGAAAAGTGAGAGCGCCAAGCGAAAAAGAGAGCATGGGGGTGTGTGTAAAAAAACAACTAAATATTGCTCCGTGCAGGTTTGGTGAGAGAAGGTGTCAAAAGAGTGCCGAATTGATGAAGGATTGGCCGTAGTGATGAAGACGGAGACATATGAAAAGATGAAGAATGGAAAGGAGTGTGGGTGAGCGAGCGAGCGAGAGAGTGGGAGAGTGAATGAGAAAGACCTTCACAACAGACTGGAAATAATTATCACAATTTTTGTTTTGTTATCGATGACTGGCAGCATGTGACGTCAAACAGCAGTTGTATAAGAATAAGAGGCGGGAATCAGCTGTTCTATGATGCATGAAAGTGAACATCTAAAAAAATCGATTACGCAGTTGGGGTTGAAGTACTAATTTTTTTTTGGAAGTACTAAATAGTACGAAATAGGTACCAGATATTGGCATAATTTTGTTTTTCAAATTCAGACATGGCCGGGCTACCATGTCGCTGGCCCGGCCATGTTGGAATTTGTATGAAAAAATTATGCCAATATTAAGTACCAATTTCGTACTATTTAGTACCTCTAAGAATAAAATTAGTACTTCATCCCTAACTGAGTAAACGATTTTTTTCACAAGGCCAGTGAAATTTAAAAAAAAAATTATAGCTCAGTTGGGATTGAGGTAACATTTTTTTTCTTGGAGGTACTAAATAGTACGAAATATGTCCTAAATAATGACATATTTTGTTTATGCAAATTCAGACATGGCCGGGCTGAGAGGTCATTGACCTATATCATTTTCTGCTGTATCTTCTCAACCTTTGAAGTACGAAAATTTCTATTGGAGGTACTAAATAGTACGAAATAGGTACCAAATATTGGCATAAATTTTCTTTTCAAATTCAGACATGGCCGGGCTACCATGTCGCTGGCCCGGCCATGTTGGAATTTGTATGAAAAAATTATGCCAATATTAAGTACCAATTTCGTACTATTTAGTACCTCTAAGAATAAAATTAGTACTTCATCCCTAACTGAGTAAACGATTTTTTTCACAAGGCCAGTGAAATTTAAAAAAAAAATTATAGCTCAGTTGGGATTGAGGTAACATTTTTTTTCTTGGAGGTACTAAATAGTACGAAATATATCCTAAATAATGACATATTTTGTTTGTGCAAATTCAGACATGGCCGGGCTGAGAGGTCATTGACCTATATCATTTTATGCTGTATCTCCTCAACCTTTGAGGTACGAAAATTTCTATTGGAGGTACTAAATAGTACGAAATAGGTACCAAATATTGGCATAATTTTTCTTTTCAAATTCAGACATGGCCGGGCTACCATGTCACTGGCCCGGCAACTTAAGAATGTTAATAGCTCGGTCAGGGTTGAGGTACGAAAATATTTATTGGAGGTACTAAATAGTACGAAATAGGTACTTAATAGTGGCATAATTTGTTTTTACAAATTCAGACATGGCCGGGCCAGCGACATGCACATTTTATACACTCTACCTTTATAAAGGATATTATACATTACTCACGAATTTTATTGCTGAAGGCGTAGCTAAAATTGCGGAGGCTACAAGAACTTCAACATTAAAACTTAATTTTCTGATAATAACAACATGATTATAATTACATAGCATGCCCGCCAGAGGCCCATGTCTTTATCAATAATTAACAACCCTTTCAGACCGAGTGGCTACGATTGTAACCATTAAGTTAATCTTTTCGCAGTGGCTACAGTCACGGCAACCGGGTCTCCATTGGGTAGCCGGCAGATAGATGACTCATTTACTTTGAACATTTGCGCCTGCACCAATTCTCCTTCTCTTTCTCAACCGATGGGTGTATACTCACTCCCGTAAAGCCAACCTCGGGAAAGTGGTTTCCTAACTTTATTGTGCCTAACCTGTTTCCCGATAAACATATAAATACTGAAATTAGTTTGCATTTGCACTGTGTTCGGAGGCGGTAGTATTTTGGAAATGTTATATTCACTTGACTTATATTGTCTTATGGTTTAGAGCTCCTCATATGTTTGCAAATTATGAACTTTCAAATAAAAATAGAAATTTTTTATAAATTTTAATTTTCTTTATGAATTTTTCAAATAAAAATATAAATTTTTTAAATTTAAATTTTCTTAATTATAAATTTTTTAAATAAAAATATAAATTTTTTATAAATTTAAATTTTCTTGTGAGAATATTGCGACCCCCAAAAATGTCAGTTTATTGCTTCTTAGGGTGTGTAGATGTCACAAAAAAATTGTTGGAAAATTCGAATTAGTCCAGTGCGCTGTTGAGAACAAAGTTTTAGCAATTGAAAAATACAATAATGTGAATTACGAGTTATCTATCATTCACTAACAGACTGTTAGACATAAATTTTTAGTACGGTAAAGCATAAAAGCCTTGAAAAGACTTTTCTCTCTTAGGGGTTTCAAATGTTGAATTTAAAAGAAAAAAAAAAGAGTGTTCAATATGGTTCTTTTCCAATGATGCATGAGGCTTCATAGAAATAATGATCTCTAGATTCTAGGAAAGCGCGAATGAATGTAATAAGCGGTATACTGTGATAATCAGAAAGTATATATTATTGCACTGGCATTAAATCTGCCATTCTAATATACGTAGTATTCAGATACCGGTACTCTACGTCAATATATTAATTTATCCCACTCTATTATAATTATGCTATATTTATGCAAGCTACGCTGGGGTACTGAGCCCGTGAGCCGTAACCATCGTACAGAGCACTGACATTATAAATAGCAGCGCATGCGCAAATGTTCAAAGTAAATGAGTCATCTCATCTATCTGCCGGCTACCCAATGGAGACCCGGCTGCCGTGACTGTAGCCACAGCGTAATCTTTTCGAGCGATTTCTGCCGTCAAATAAAAAAATTTTCAGTTCAGACCGGCTGGCTACGTTTGTGAGCACTTCTTCTATTCATAGAGCAGCTCATGCCATCTGTCGGTGGAAAAATAAGATGATAGTGATGATTGTAAAGTCTGCATGCATGGCATGTTCAAGTTTTATGTTTCCGTATAATTAAAAAAATAATTGTAAACTTAAAACCCAATGAAGCTTTTTGAAATTTTTTTTCCATGTCAAAGATATGTTTCCGCATGTATATGTTTAAAAAAAAGTGACATATGACACATTCATGTGATTCTACAGGCATTTTTGTAAATGGCTATTTTTGTAACCAGTCGGTCTGTGATGGTGTATGACAAAACTAACCTCAATACCAGTTGTGCGGGTTGTACTGTTGTTTACAAGTAAGTAAGCAATTCTGATTCGTGTTTCTTATATTTAATCATGCTATTTCAGTGTTGTTTGTTTATATTCCATATATTTCTATGCAATTCATATATAAACATTGGTATTTATTGAGTATCCGAACTTTTCGAATTTTTCAACAATTTTTTCCCCACACACTCAAAACACACTAGTAAGTAATAATACACTGATATTTTGTGGGGGCAACGCTTATTTGGCATTTAAATTAGAGTTTTCTGATGGAACTATTTTTCTTCCGCGTATGAATACTTCCATCACACTGTAACACTGCCGGACTAGGCAAGGTTAGGTTAGGTTTGGTCAAGTGGAATCGTCTAGAGCTGTAGGTCGGTCAAGTAACCAATCAATCTAAAAATATAATAGTTTGAAAACATATGTTTTCTTTGAAATGCTATAATTTTGTGTTTGGTCAGATCGACAATTATTGTTAGATCACACGGAAAATATTTTCGGCAATAGCTGATTGTTTTAATTTATTCATTACGTGAAATGTGTGATACAGAGTGCAGCCTCAAATTTTTAGAATCTGTACTCCATAGCGAAAAGGAGGTGATCAAATTTTTATTCAGGCATGGTATTTTTAAAGAGATTACAGTGTGTTTGAAGTGTGGTGCTGAATTAGTTGTCAGTAAGTGAAATCATCATTTTTGCTCTCAAATTTCGACAACAACAGTGGTTGACTGGTATTCATTTTGCTTTGTGGACCCAGAAACCCAAGCTCACACTAATACGGTTGAGAGGAGTTGGCGCGAAGTGCGCTGTACGATTCCAAGGTTTGGAGTCAAAAAAGCGCATTTCGCCGGCTACCTTGCTGAGTTTCAGTTTAAGCGCTGATAACAGCGGGAGGAGCGTGTACATTATTTTTTTAAAGAGGCTGCGGAGTTGTATCCCCCGAAGTATTGAAAGGTTAGTAAGCTTAGTTTTCTTCAGATGTGTGATTATTAATTTGATTTATATCGTTTTATGGTTTGGAGTTCATAATATGTTTGCAAATTATGAATTTTTTCAATGAAAAATAAAATTTTCATCAAAAATTTTTTTTTTGAAAATTTAAATTTTTGTGTGAAAAAGACGCGACCCCCAAAAAATTTCAACGGATTATTGCTTCATGGGGTGTGTAGATGTCACAAAAAAAAAATTGTTGGAAAAATCGAAAAGTTCAGATACTCAATAATTACCTAAACATTCTTTATTGACAAATATAATTGGTTATAAATCAACGAAAATGTAGATAGACTATCATTACCGGTACTGTGAGTGATCATTCCATTGCTTATTTTCATATTTAGGATATAAATATAGACTAATATGTAAACTATGTTGTGGGACTAACAGAACTTATAAGCTGCAGTATTATTTTATCTTTGTAATTATTTATTTGTAATCATCTCATGATGGAGCCTAGGCCTAGCACAAGTAGAAATAGGGATCATGATGAATTTGAAGATATTTTGAAAGACAATTGTATATTAGAGTTGCTAGGTGATGGTAATTTGTCTGACCTAAGTGATTTAGAGAATGAGGAATTGGGCAATATTTCAATTGATGAAGTCAACAGTTTTCAAAATAGACTAAGAATAGGAAGTGATGTTTTGAAAAAAAATAGTGAACCACTTGTAGAAAGTATAAATGACATTGAGGACACTATAGTAGATGAGAACCCCTTAGAAGATCAGGTACTCCACAATAATAGGGAGGGTATTTTCAGCTATGACTTGGTGGATAAAAGTAATGTTAAGTGGAGGCATCGATCAGTAGATCATTTTGATGATGAGTGGGAGGGGTTGGCACCTTTAGATATAGAAGAACAGTCTTCCCCATTAGAATATTTTCAAAGGTATGTTCCAGACAACATATTCAATTTGATGTCAGAAATGACAAATATCTATGCCCTACAAAAAAACTTGGCCAATTTTAAATTGACAAATGCAAATGAAATAAAAACTCTAATAGCATTGCACATTGCCACAGCAATTTACAAATTCAAACGCATCAGGATGTACTGGGACTCATTACTCAAATTCAAACTATTCACTGACACATGTCTAGGGATCGATTTTTTGAACTTAGAAACAACTTGCATTTAGTGAATAATTTGGAGGTCCCTAAAAACAACACTGATAAATTCTACAAGGTATGGCCACTCTATGATAGCATCCGAGACCAGTGTTTGTAAATTCAAGTGGAGGAGATTTTAAGTGTTGATGAAGCAATGGTACCATTTACTGGTAGATTAGGAGTAAAACAGTATATTAAAAACAAACCCACTCCTTGGGGGATAAAAATCTTCATGTTGTGTGGCAAGAGCGGGCTTTGCTATGATTTTATAATCTACCAGGGTGCCACGACTGAAATTCCTCCGGAAAATCAAAAAAGTGTGGGTTAAGGGCCCAGTATAGTTTTGAAGTTTGTGGACTGCATAAAAGACGAAAAAGGACACAAACTATTTTTTGACAATTATTTTTCTTCATACAACCTGTTTCACATTCTAAGGCAGGTGAAAATCCAGGCAGCAGGGACTGTACATGTCAATAGATTCCTCAGCCCTCCACTTCTTCCAGATAAGGAGGCCATGAAGAAAGGTCGAGGTTTCTGTGATGAGGTGACTAGTCTTGACAATGTATCATTAGTGAAATGGATTGACAATAAGGCGGTAGTTGTAGGATCGAATTATGTCGGAATAGGTGCTCCTGATGAAGTGGAAAGATGGGACAAGTCTAAGAAACAATACAACAAGGTGGTTCGACCTGAAGTGGTAAGGAACTATAACCATGGAATGGGTGGCATTGATCTATTTGATCAGTCACTTAGCTATTATAGGATATTCTTGAGGTCTAAGAAGTGGCCACTATGTATGATCTTCCATGGGATCCAAGGGTGGAAGGAGTACAAGAGAGAAGCTGAAGTGTTGAATGTTCTGAGCAAAAAACTAATGGATCTTCTCACATTCAGAATCAGAGTAATGGATGGTTTAATTTTGGTAGGAAGATCTGTACCCATGAATAGATGTGGTCATCCAACCAATACACCTCAAACAATAGAAGTCGTTCAATGGAGACATGGAGAGAAACGACCCATGCAAGAGGTTCAATTTGATGGTATGGACCATTGGCCCAAACATGGTGGAGATAAATTCCCTCAGAGATGTAAATACCCAAAGTGCCAAGGGAGGTCCAGGATAATGTGAATGAAAAGTCAAATTTAAATTTTTTTCCAACAGAAGAAACTTTAATTTAGGGTAATTAAGTGGATTTAGAACTTTTTATGATGTTGTAGTGGCTGCACTGGAGCTTTAGTAATCACAGTGCAACAATACCACATTTTCCACTCTACAAACTTTTGATTCTACAGTCTACAGTGAAGAAATGAAATAGCAAGTAAGTATCAAAATAGTATCTTTATATACTTCTTATCAAAATGTGACATCAAGTTTTTGTCTGTTTTGATTAAAAAATATGTAATACATGTTTTTACAGAACATAACCTAAAATTCTATTTCTTGGGGTTACTTTGGCCCAAGGCTTATGTTAAATCTCACGGTTGTCTTCAATTTTTAGGTTAGTTGTTTGTTACGGATTTCGTTTGTCTGCTGTCGTCTGCTGTAGTTGCCATCCACAGCCTTGTATATCAGCTGTTAGTCTAATAGTTGTTGTACTTGGAATTTATTATTTTGATTGTTATAATGTCTCAGTTGATTAAACATATTTTCTTAAATGCTATTTTATCAAGGTTTCCTTTTTATATACATTTCTTGCAAGTTTTGATTGTTGCTATTTGGCATTAGATTTGTTCCAACAGGCATTGCTTGCTTTGTTGCCTTCTTCCATTTCACTGTCTCAAAAATGGCTGTCAACTGATCTTCTTCTTGTATTCTGTTCAGTGCTCAACTTAAAGTTTTCATTGTTTCATTAGTCTATAATGACTTCTCATCCGTTTTTGTATTCTACGGATTTTTCTACGCATTTTGACATATTATTCTTTGAATTCGCTTTGTTAGTGTTTGAGATATCTGGTAATCTCAGTTTCAAGGGCCAGAGCGCATGGCTTCTTGGTTGTATGCAGCATTACGATCTGCTTCTGTGACGATTTCTGGTTGAAATCATATTCTTCATGGTGAGCAAGGGCTCACAATCTCCTACCTTGGGATTCTTCATCATTCTTGGGACGATTTCCATTGAAATCGTATTTCTACATCGTGAACAAGGGTTCACATCTTGTCTTCTTTGAAGTTGGTCTTCACTGCGGTTGCTGGGGTGATTCCTCGTCAAGGTCGCATTCTTCGCCATGAACAAGGGTTCATGGTACCTCTCTGTTGAGGTCATTCATCTTCATGCTGTCTTCAGAGCTATGAGAGCTCATCCTGCTTCATCGTTCTACTTTGGAATTTAAGTTGAGTACCCTTCCAAATTTCCTATAATTACTGGGTTACCGTGCCTTTCTTTATTGAATATTGTTAATGATTTTCATTTAATTGTTATTTTTAGAGCTCATTTGTATGCTCATTAATGAATTGGTTTGTGCATCTTAATTGGCACCTTGTATGATTCTACAGTTTAGAATCTTTCATTTCAATTCAGCATTACTGCACATTTCTTTGTTTTATTTATTGTATTGTTTAAATTTGGCACTTTGTGCATTCCAGAGTTCACTCTTTGTTTTACATAATTTATTACTTATATTTTAATGCAACGCTAATGCGCATTTCATTTAATAATTATTAAATCTCTTGGTATTTTGATACCTTATGACACATTTAGTCATTACAGCACATTTTTGTTTATCTGGTATTACTACTGATTTTAGTCTTACAATTCATAGGCCACTTCTTGTTTTGGCATTTGCACATTGCCAGTCATTTATTATTGTAATTACAGTATTGCTGGTATGCAACACTTTTGTAATTCAGAGCTCACCTGCTCGCATAATATTTAAATGCGCTTGCTTTTCATTTATTCTTTATTTTTATTCAGCGCTCTCGCATTCATTATATAGATAAATTTGAATTAATTCAAGTTGTGTCTTGACACCAGTTATGCGCTTTTGCACTTGTTATTTGAGCACCACTGTGCCATTTGCTATTGTATTTCAATCTTTGAGATTCTCATTTTGCACTTTGCGTCATCCAGCGTTTTTGCACTTCTTAATTATTTGCTTGAGTTAATTTATACTCTATCTACAAGTTCTTTGTCAATTTGGCGCTTCTGCGCACTGCTTTGTTCATCTTTATGCGAATTTGTATTTGCTATTTGGTACATTCAATTCATATTAATTTTAATATTGTGCACATAGATTTTCCTTGTATTCGGTTTAAATTTCCATATGACAACATTTGTATATCTTACAATTTATTGAGTTTCACAATAAACTCATGTTCATGTTTTATTAGATTTTTATTGTCTTCTAACCTTTTTTAATTCATTGAGCTCCTGAGCATAATTAACCGCTTTGCTTGTAAGTGTTGGCCACTCTTATATGCACAACGGTTTTCAACTAGATTATGTGGGAGGGTGTTGTTAGCAATAATTATTGCATTCAATTTCATTATACAGTCCACTTTCAATTTTATTATACAGTCCACTCTTTATTCAACATTGCCAACACTTATTTGGGCCTAAGTAACCCCTGGATTGGTTTGGAGTGATTTCCTTGAAGTGCAATAACTAAAATCCAGTTTTTCAACTTTTTATCATTATATTCACTCCAAATATTTTTTCTTTCATGTTGTATTTTCCATGTGAAAATTAGCAATATTATTTTGTACCTGGCATCTGTTTCAAAATTAATTCCTTTGTTTTTTTTTCTCAGATAACAGAGGCTATCATGACCAGAACTTATAAAAGAAAGGTAGGATCTACAAATTATGTCAACTATACCCAAGAGACAGTGCAAGCATGTTTGAATGACATTCGTTCTGGTTTGAGAACACAGCGCAGTGCAGCTGATCATTATGGTATTCCTCAGAGTACAATAAAAAACAAGTTGAAAAAAATGTTCCCTAAAGACCCTGGCCATCCTACTACATTCACCAGGGAAAAAGAATGCTCATTTGTTGTCCACATTCAAAAGCTAGCAGAATTTCGGTTCCCAATCACTGATCAAGACCTCAGATACACAATTAAATCCTATCTCAACAGGCAAGGGCGCACTGTGCAACATTTCAAGAATAACTTGCCATGGCCAGATTGGGCTACTTCTTTCCGAAAACGTCATCCTGAGCTGAGTGTTCGACCAGCAACAAACATCAAGAGAGTACGAGCAGCTGTTGATGAAGTTATTTTCAATGATTATTTTAACAATTTGGACATGGTATTAAAAGAAGTTCCAGATGAAAATATTTGGAACTATGATGAGACTAACCTACAAGATGACCCAGGAGTTAAATAGTGATTTGCAAAAGAGGGCAGAAATATGTAGAATGCATTATGGAGTCAACAAAATCATGCACTTCAATCATGTTTTGTGGCAGTGGAAGTGGAGAAATGTAGCCTCCATATGTAGTCTACAAGGCAGAGAACATGTGGTCAACATGGACTGAAGATGGGCCTCAGGGCTGCTGTTACAATAGAACCAAAAGTGGTTGGTTTGATATGGGAACATTTGAAGACTGGTTTTTAACAACCCTTTTGCCACGACTTAAAAAGCAAACAGGGACCAAAGTCATCATAGGAGATAATTTGAGCTCCCATATCAACGTAGCAGTGTTGAAACTCTGTTCACAAAATGATGTTAAATTTGTATGTTTGCCACCAAATTCGACACATCTTACACAGCCACTAGATGTTGCATATTATGGCCCCATGAAGAAAGAATGGCGGAAAATTCTGAGTCAATGGAAGGAAAAGAATAAGACATTGACTAATTTACCAAAAGATATGTTTCCTAAACTTTTGAAACAACTTGTTGATTTATTGTACAATGAAAGAAAAAGCAACATGATTGCAGGCTTTAAGAAAACAGGTATCATCCCTCTGGATAGAAATGAAGTTTTAGGCCGCTTGCCTCAGAAAGCCCCAGCACGGCCCAGAAAGATCAGCACGCCCCAGAAAAAACTAATAGATAACTTGGTTAATAACTTGTAGATAACTTCTTGATAACTTGGTTCAAATGAGGGACAGCTCTATCAAAGAAGGGCCTAAAAAGAAACGTAAGAAACTGTTTGTGGCGGCAGGAAAAAGCATCACTGCAGAAGAACTGGGGGAAAGCTCAGGTGGACCAGTGGCAGCATCCATAGGCGTCGCCCCGGGGGGGCACGGGGGGGGGCGTGTGCCCCCCCAACATTAATCCGACCAACAATAAAAAATCCAAATAAAAATTGTTTTCTACAATTTTCTAATACTTGTTTCTCTAGTCACAAGAGATGTTTATTTTTACCATATTAATCATAAACATTCACTTTATAATTATATGTTATCATTATTACATTAATTTGATATGAGATAAATCATTTGGCTAATCAAAAAGATGTGTTATTTATTTGATGAAATTATTACAATCAAGTAAAAAACTACAGGCATTTGCCCAAAACAGTTCAAATTACAAATTTGTCACATAAATAGTCCAAATTAGGTTATGTCAATAGGTTGTGTTCAAATTTCTGTTTCCATCAAATATTTCCACTAAAAAAAGTAGTCCGACAGTAAATGATCAATTTGAATGGTTGATAAAACCGAAAAACACTACATAACACAAATATTTCAAGAATATTGAAATTAAATTGATAATTTTGAGCCGGAAATTCTCACAACCTCTACGAGCTACTACAGCTGTTTAATTTGTTATACATACATTCGTTGAGTAGGCGCCGTCTTTTTATTCTTTGACTGGGCATAGGTTGTTCACCCTGTGCGCTGTGTACCTGTCATCCCCTCCCGGGGAGGTCCTCCCCTCCCCTGCTCAACCATCACAGTCCACAACACTCCACCCGTCTTTGTCTAGCCGTCTGCAGTGCAGTAACTTGAGTTCGGTGTCACACACCATTGGTATTATATCGTTAGTTTAGTTCAAGTGTTTCACACAATTTAAATTGAAAAGTGTCTGCTATCCTTTATAGTTGACATCGACATGTCAAAACAATCTTCTGTACTTTCTTTTTTTTCTAAAGTGTCAAGTGCAAGTGTAAGTGTTGAGTCATCGTCATGTGGTGAGCAAGGAGATAAACATTTAGCTCCAAGTAGTGCTGCTGACTGTGCCGATGAGTCACCATCTTCTTCGCATAAACATAGCGATTGAAGGGGAGAGTAGAGACCCTTATTTAGGTGTCCAAGTAGCAGATATTTCAAGAGGTCCTTTTCAGCCTATTGATTGCTTTAAGGTAAGCAAAGTTCATTCTAAATCGAGGCAATTTAAAGAAACTTGGTATAAGGAATTTTCTTGGGTCGAATATAGCCCCATTTTGGACACTGCATTTTGTTATGCATGCCGATTGTTTTGCCACCATAAGACTGGGCGAGGCGAGGAGTCATTTACTAAAGTGGGTATGAACAATTGGAAAAAGGCACTTGAAAAACTTAGAAAACATGAAAAAAGTGAAATGCATCTTAAAGCAATACAATTTCTCAATGAATACAGGAAACCTGTTCTGAGTGTTGCAGATGCGTTGTCCTCTGGGCACACCAAAAAGATTCAGGCTAATCGGAAATATTTAAAATTTATTATTGAAACAATTTTATTTCTTGGCAAACAAAATCTCACCCTAAGAGGACATGATGAGAGTATTGGGTCATTCAACAGGGGTAACTTCCTCGAACTACTTCAACTAAGATCACAAAATATGGACAAAGATATTCAAACATTAATTAAGTCACCAGTGCACTCATACAAAAGTGCCCAGGTACAGAACGAGATCATAGAGTGCATAAAAAAATGAAATGCTGCAAGATATCATGCAAGAAGTGGATGAGGCCTTAGCCTACTCAATAATTTGCGATGAGACAACTGATGTTTCATCGCGTGAACAGCTTAGCATTTGCATTCGATATGTTGTAAAGGTAGATGGCAGTATCCAAATCAAAGAGAGGTTTTTGGGGTTTGTTGATGTAGTAGCTACTACTGGGGAAAACTTACGTTATGTAATCAAAGGCTATCTACAGAAACTTGGTATAAACATCAATAAAATGCGAGGACAGGCATATGATGGCACTAGCAACATGAGCGGAAAATTCAAAGGCGTAGCTACACGGTTTCAAGAAGAAGAGCCTAGATCATTGTACACAAACTGTCATGCCCATTTACTTGATCTGGCCGTGATGCGGTTTTGTGAGGAAATAAGGCAGCTGCGTAATTGTTTATCTACTGTAAATAATTTGTATAATGTAATAAATGTATCAGCTAACAGATTTTCAATTTTCGAGTCAATATGCAAGAAAAATGGAGAGACAAAACTGAAAAGACTGGTGAGCTTGTCATGAACTAGATGGACGGTTCGTCACCGAGCCATTAACGCTATTCTAGAGCAGCTACCACAAGTTTGTGACACATTAGAAATTGTGGCAAATGACACCTCTAATGGTAAAGTAGCAGCTGATGCTGATGGTCTATTAAAACAAGTAAGCACCTTTGAGTTTGTTTTCAATCTAAAACTATTGTACAAAGTTTTAAGTCAGACAGATATCCTCTCCAAAGAGCTTCAGAGTAAAACTCTTGACATCTCCAAGGTTTTCATAAAGGTTGTAGCATTGATTGATTGTTTTAAACATGAAAGAAATGATGATGGATTTGCCCAGATATGGAACGAAACAGAAGAACTCTGCAAGGAATAAGCCACCAAAGGATTGTGTACTGAAAGACCTTCACTACCTCGCAAATGGAAGATCCCCAAAAAACTTGAAGCTAGTAACTTGTCTGAGTCTTCATTTCATCACCAATCACCTGAACAATCGTTTAAGATTGAAGTTTTCTTTGCTGGGCTAGACACAGTGATTACAAACCTGCAATCTCGTTTTTCAAAGAATGATTATGAAAAAATCAATAGCATTGCTCAACTCCTATTTGATTGGAATAACATCGATAACAATGCTGTTCTGAACATCCAAAAGTTTTATAACTTATCTTCAAGCTTCTCTTCTCAGCTCAAGTTTTTTCACTGCTATGCAAAGAACAATTTTGTTAAAACAGACAAAAAAACAGTAAACATAAACTTTCAAGAATTAACAGAATTCTTTGTTAAGAATTGCCTTCAAAACAATGCACCAGATGTTTATCAACTTTTGGAAATTTCTCTTTCATGGCCCATCACAACAGCAAGCGCCGAAAGGTCATTCTCTATGCTGCAAAGACTTAAGACGTACCTGAGAAGCACTATGAAAGAAGAACGCCTAAGGCCGGCCGCACACCAAATCGGGCACGGCGCGGCGCGGCGCGACGTTTTGCCTTAAGGCGCCTTGTGCGACATGGTTTGTATTGGTTTGAATGGAGGTGCCGCACACTGCATCGAGCACGGCAAGGAACGGCGAAGCAGCGCCGCAAGGCGCTTTGTCCTGCCGTGTCAATTTTCGTCTTTCGGGCAAAACGCATCAGGCAAATCGGTCTGCGCATGCGCGGGGATCGCCACCACGTGTAGCGGTGGTTGAGTCATAGCATGTATAATGTAATTGTCTTTGGTCCTAGTGATAGTCGTTCTAGTATTGTCTAGTTGTTGTGTGACAAGTGAAATGGCAAGCCAGGATGATTAAACTGCAACTCTCATTTACACCTTGAATAATTTACACCAAATTTCACCTTGAATCAGATCGGCAATAGAGCCATAGAACACAAAAAATTATGATAAAAATCATGTTTGCTTAGTCCAATATAGAAAATCTTGTCCTACGCGACACTACACTACACTACACTACCTACACTACATACGAGCAGAAATAAAAATCGTAAAAGCTACCTTTAGCCACAGATTACAGAAACAACAAAAACAATAATAGATCTCTGTGCTTTAGCCTACGGTGTTTCAAAATGAAGTTCACATTTATTTACCTTTCAATTAGCCTACATAATCAGCGAAGAGGGTTTCTAGTAGATAATTATTTCAGTTTATTTTATTTTAAATGTTTTTGATATGCCTGACGGTGGAGCGGGATTCGAACCCACGACCACTTAAGGCTGTGCGCCAGCTACCATGACTCTGATCAAGTCTCGAGTCCCGACTCAAGGCAACAAACAAATGAGTCTACAATCGAGTCGAATCGAGTTTGGTCCGGTTTTGAAACACTCTGGTGGATTAGTTTGTAACTAGCTTTCCATACCCCTAAAACGTTGCCAGATCTCTCGGCTCACGTCTACTCCCCTCTTCGCCTGGTCTGACTAGGCCTTCTTGGGAGGGAGGCAGAGTCGTTCTACTACTCATAATCTAGTAAAGCAAATATAGTTTCCAAGCCTGAGCCACACATATTCTAATACCTGAGCTTTCGTTCACAAAAATAATCTGATATGTCTGACGGCTAGATAGCCTGGTCAGTTTGAGACCTCTGTTCACTTCGGGTGGTATGAGTAGTTTGTACATTGTTTTGTGCCATGTTTTATTTTTAACCTAATATTGTACAGAATTCTACAATAATAAAACTAATTTTTGTTTTATGACATTAATGTAAGGAGTTTTTTCTTGTGTTGATAATGGCAAAGCAAAGCATTAGTTGGAATCTGTGATGTTTTCCATGACGAAATACTTAATGAACAATCTAATATTAAAACTGACACTGCATTTCACTTTTAAATAATGTTTTACTCACATATATTGGAGATGCTTGAGGAATGCATTTCACTTCTGAAAAGAGTTGGGTCAAACTCATTTCACTTCTGAAAAGAGTTGGCATTAGTTAGGTCATGACTTTCAATATTTTGTTTTTTATTTTTCAATTCACCCAGGGTTACTCCTAATCCAATCATATCTATATAAATAAAATTAGAGTTTTGTCTGTACATTTATCAGAATTGTATATTTTTTGGTTATTTTTACATTTTATACATTAAATAAGCCGAAAATAGTCTTATCTCACTTTCTGTCTCTGTCTGTCTGTCTGTCTGTCTGTCACGGCCCCAAAGGCATTTTACACGGCCTTCTCCTAAAAAACGAGAGCATCAATCGGGATTTTAGTTATTGAACAGTATTGAAAACATTATTGACAATGTCTTTAGCTATAAAAAACTAAATTAACTTTTTTTTTAACAGAATAATAAACGTTTAAAAACCAAGTATTGTGAGATTTTGGATACATTTCTTCCAATTTTTATTACCACATAAGAATAAGAACAAATCACGTACTTTATCATGATATATCAATCAGCTGTTCTCAAATATAAATGGTGGGCCCTTCGCGGCGTTATTTACGCTGTCTGCAGACTTGTGTAGTCGGAGCATTGCAGTCTTTTAGGAAACATATGTCTGGTGAATCAAAGCTCATCTTATGTTTTATCAATTATTTCTTTGTTGAAAAAAAAACAAAATTTTCTAATTTCAATTTATCAAAACAAAAATTAACATTTTAGGAAGGTGCGGTTTGTGCTAGGCTCTTGGGAATTCGCCAGGTAGCACTATTATTACCACATAAGAACAAATCACGTAATTTATCATGATATATTAATCAGCTGTTCTCAAAAAATATTCTCTCTGATACCTGTCACTGAATTGCTGACGTTCTAAGTTGTTTACTAAGGGCCCGTTCACACGATACAGTTTTTGTGCGGTACAGTAAATTTGCTGTATCAGTTATTTTGCAGTGCTTTCGTTTGCATGTACATTTCATATTGTATGTTCACACAATACTGTTTCGACTGGATGCAGTAAAAAAGCTGTTCTAGCCGATTTCTACATTCGGTTTTGTCTTCGAAAACTGTATCACTAAAATCAGCTGTACCGCAAAATAACTATCTGTATCCGGTGGCACATGTATTGTACCGGTAATGGATATGTTCAAACGATACGCTTATTACGCTGGAAGCAGTCTTCAGATCGTTTTGATCTTCTTCATTGATATTCTTCAGCATTGGTCTTCTTATTAGTGAATTCCAGTGTCCAGAAGTGGAAGATATTAATTGTGAAAATTTAATTTCTCTAATATATGAGAGACCTGCCTTGTGGGACAAGACTTAAGATTAATATAAAAATAATGAGAGAAAAATGTGTAGAATATTGAAACCAGAATTTGCGTACTTTGATCAAAATTTAAGAGAAACCTTCAGTAAGAAACTTATTTAAAAAAAACTTACAAAAATAAAAAAAAAATCCTGGACTGGAATAAATAAAACTGAACTGGAAGCGCAATGGAAGAAGGAGGAGAGCACAGCAATAAGCAGCAAAGCCGGACCGTGTGAACATCACAGTACAGTTGACGCCGTACAGTAAAAAAACCGTACCGCAAAAAAACTGTATCGTCTGAACGGGGCCTAAGCTGCTAACAACTTCATGATCGTTGCTATCAAAAAAGCCGAAACATATTTAGTCTTATTTCTAAACATAATCCGTACGAAGGACGGGCACAATAGCTAGTCCTCTCTAATTTCCTTAATTATCTTCTCAAGTTGAAATAATTTTAGTTATTTTTTCAGTTATTCTATACATTTATTTCCAAAGAATCACATGTCTTTCAATTTTTTGAACAGACATACAGAAAAGATACACCTAATAATTTCATGATTATAAAAAATAGTTTCTGATTGAGTAAAAACGGGGGCCATAGCGTGAGTTTTTGGCGCCCGAGGCAAATATCTTAGATTTTGGGGAAATTTATTGAATTTCGAAAAATAACTAATAAAATATAAGAATAAAATTGATTATTATAATTTGGAGAAGGCTTTTTTACAAATAAAACTTTATTACCCCATATTCAAAACATACTATAATATTTTTTGTAATTTTCAAAGCCAATTGGCAAAGCAAAGCATTAGTTGGGTCATGACTTTCAATATTTTGTTTTTTATTTTTCAATTCACCCAGGGTTACTCCTAATTCAATCATTTCCTTTCTAATTTCCTTAATTATCTTCTTAAGTTGAAATAATTTTAGTTATTTTTTGCAATTATACTCTCCATTTATTTCCAAAGAATCACGTATATCTTTCAATTTTTGTATGTCTTTCACTTATGTCTCAATTTTTTAAAGTAAAGTAAAATTCAGTAAAGATACACCTAATAATTTCATGATTATAAAAAATAGTTTCTGATAAACCTTCATTGCAGCAACTCCTGAGCATTGCACTCTGAAAAGCATTGCAAATTGTCATATTTCACATCAAAATAATTTTGTCTCATACAACATTGCTAGAACGTTAAAACAGATAAAAACACATAAAAACAGATAAAAAGTCTTTTGTGTGTTTGAATAATTGTAACGGTGAGTAATCAAGTTATTTCTTGTGTTGTGAGTATGTATCACCCCCTATATAGTGAAGTTTTCCAAATTATTTTTCACATAGATCAAACATTGTAAAACAAAGAGGGAAGGTAGGATCAAAATTTGAAGCATTCCATGTGGAAATATAATAATTTCCCCGGGTCCCTGGACCCACTATTCGATTATGGTGGGGGGGGGGGGGGGGGACTATTCCTTACTTGAAAACCCCCAACATTTGATGTGGACAATGCAACATTAAAAATATTTTTCCTACAACTGCTCGTAAAGTAGTTCTTTACGTACTGAAAACTGATTGTAAAATACCTCTTTACTGCTCCACAAGCGGTAAAGTACTTTACGCTCGCCAGCTGTTTTCTTTACGCTTCTGTTTTGATTTTGATGTCTTCTCATTGGTGGATCACGGAATCCGTGAAATTCACATAACCTCAACAATGGCGAACGCTAACCAAATCCAGACACTGTCTGTGATGTTACAAACTACAAGCTTTTATTGTGTTGGAATCCAGAACTGCAGTTGTAGGAGAAATATTGTATGCAATTCGTGCGTGAAGCTTCTTTATCGCTCTCGCAAAATTACTGCGCTCCGCTATGCGTCGCGCAGTAAATGTTTTGGCTCGAGCGATAAAGTCGCGCTTCACGCTCTTAATACATAAATAACTATTATCGCTCTCGCAATAGTTTCTCGCCAATGTTTTGGCTCGAGCGATAAAGTCGCGCTTCACGCTCTTAATACAAAAAAAAACTATTTGCTCATTAATCAGTTAAAGTTAGCTGACTATATAGCCAATTTTTTGTTAACCGATTTATTTTGAAAATTTATTATTTTTTGCCTATTAAATTTAATTGCGTTGTAAGTATAACGTTATTATTCTGTAGCTTTCGACACTCAATGTATACATGCTTTTCTTAGGTTTTTATGATTTTTTAGCCAATCAAAATAAGTGTTTATATTAAGAGTAAAATTGTAAAGGTATGTAATGCTGGGATAAGTTGATTGATGAGTTGTAAGATAATCACAGCGTACTAGCAAAGACGATAACATTGAATGCTTTTTTATTTATTGCCTAATTTTTGTGTTGAATAATGAACTTAATTGTAATATTTAAATAATTTTTATTTTTTTAAGTTTTTCATCTCATAATTTGTAGTAAATTTCTGTTTGTAAAGCACCTTTTTCAATTACAGTTCCACGACAGTTTTTATTGAAAGTATCTTTGTTATCTGTCAAAAATGTATTATAATATAATTCCATTCACAATGTAAGCTCTCCAATAATGTAATCATATTTTATGATTAAGATGCAGTATATGGAACAATCGCAAGAATTTCCTATGAAGAAAAATTTGTTTCCTTTGTTTGACACAAGAGCCCACTCAAATTTTGTTCACTCTTTTGATGGACAAAAATTGGTACAAAGCTGGAAGTTTTTTTAATCCACTCTAGGTATTCTAAGTTTGCAAAAGTTGAAATTGAAGAATACGGAATTCTACTTCGATTGATGTATATCAATATATCCGTTCAATTGTTCATTCACAATCAATTTTCAAAAATCAGGTATTCCTGGGCGCTCTATGTAAGGGTGACCGATTGGATTGGCCAGCAAAAAAGACTTGGTTCTCTGCTGTAAAAATCATTTCCCGTTTGTTCGGAACCCACCTAAAACTGTAGGTCCAACTCATCAATCACCATCATCCAATTCATTACCCACTCACAGGTCTCAGACCTATGTGGGCTTCATCCTAATTATTGAATTTTTATTTTTATTATTGAATAATTATTCATTGCCTAATTTTTGTGTTAAATAATAGGGTATAACACAATTATAATATTGAGTATAATAATAATATACTCAATTGTAATATTTATACATATTTTTTTAGTATTTCATCTCATAATTTGTAGTAAATTTCTGTTTGTAGAGCAACTTCTTCAATTACAGTTCTACTACAGTTTTCATTGGAAGCCTCTTTATATATTATCTATCATAGAAGTCCTACAATATAATCCCATTCACTATGTAAATTATCCAATAAACTATAATGTAATCAAAAGAGTAAGGTACAATATATGGAAAAATCGCAAAAAGAATAATTCGTTTCCTTCCTTCCAAAACAATTTGGCATATTTATATAATTTGGCAATTATTTTCGATCGCATAATAATTATTCAAGACTGTAAACAAAATACATCCGGCAGACAGAGCGAGTGCTGGTGTTGCGTGTGAGGGAGCATTGATAAGGGCGAGTAATGAACGAATATGGTTCAAACCGGCAACATAGCAAGTCCTTGCATATGTGTGAGTGAACGTGCTTGCACATTTGCATGAGGAAGTTGACTCTGTAAAACTGAAGAGAATCCAAGAAAACTTTGGGGCAACTTAGCTACCCAACGATTTAATTTGGATTTACAATAATCTCTCTATTACTAGAAGGGATATCAGAGATTTCAATGACATATTTTGTATTTCAATCGGAAATCTAGTTTTTCTGTAATTAAGGTTTCAAAAAAATTTTTTTTTTTTTTAAAATGGAAATTTTGAAAAATTAAATAACTCATTACAAAAACAATACTTTGTTCCATTGATCCTGAAAATTACACTTTTCTATTCACAACCGTTCATGATACTGGTTGCCCCCAAAAATTAACTTTAAGTGCTCATATCTCAGAAAATAATTGATGAAATTTTTTTTATTTATTGCAAAAGACTATATTTCAGTAGCCTAATAATCTCCAGTCGAAGAGACTTTGAAAAAAAAATATGACCAAAACCCTATTGCACAGCCTTAAATGACAGCAAGCTGAAGTTGTGACGCCCCAACCAACTGCGGTTGGTTTACGGTACCCAAATTCAGCATAATTTTTTTTTCCTGTTCATATTGGGAATTCAGGATTGAATGGGTTAAATTTCTTTACAATATTAACTCCTAGGCAAAATTTGTTGCTCCGATAATTTCCACTAGGCATCGAGTGCCTATATTTCACAAAATAATTGTTGGAATTTTTTACGGCAATAGATAACATTTCAATAGCTTAGTTGCCAACCCATGAAACTTTGAAAATAATTGATGAACAAAACCCTAGTGCACAGCCTAAGCCTAAAGTCCTGTTTAGACTTAGAGCAAGACGGAAACTAATTGCTTGGACAACTACTGACGAGTATAGGCTAAACCAGGGGTCAGCAACCCGTCTCCCGCAGGATAATTTTGAAAATAAATGTTTGTTTTTTTTCCACAGTTTTAATTAATTGTACAAGTTATATTAATTCAATTTTTAGTCTACAATTTATCATAATATTGATATCATTTAAATTAAATACTTGCTCATCATTTCCTAACCACCTCGATCCTCTTACACTAGTAGGTTAATAGTTATAATTTCACCTCAGGCTGAATTTGTAATTCCACTATTACTAATCCATCCTAATAGAAACACCACAACCAACTATTTTCATCAGTGAATCAGTTTAATATAAATGTACTAGAATTTAAATGAGTACAGTAATTTTTTTTAATAAAACCACTATTTCTAAAACAATTCTACAAGTTAAAAGTTTTCGAATTTCGATCTATAATACTGGCTTAAAACAACTAGGTACCTAGAATGATTTTTTAGAGCTTGTTTTCCAACATTTTCCCAGGAGAGGGCCCCTGGATCCCCCTCCATCTAGGAGGTATTCCATACCCCCAGACCATCGGTGGCTATAATGCTCCTTGAGGTCATCCTAGTTACACCTATGCGTTGAGTATTGAAAATGTGTTACTGGCAGGTGGCCCGACAAAGATATGTATGCGGGTATTTGATGTGTGTATGTTCCACAGTTTAAACCAAATGGATTGACCAATTTTCTTGAAATTTGATAGGTGGTCTTATTTCATATATCACATGTAAGAAATTTTATAATTTTATAAATCCAAAGTCATCAGATCAAATATCTGCTAAAACTACCTAGAAAAATCTGAAAAAAAAAATTCTACTGGGTTGTGAGGGAAACACAGGGGTGTGCTAAAATTTTTAAATTTAATTTATTCTTATTAAATAAAATAAGAATTTTATTTAAAAAGAAATTTTCTTTTTATATTTAAATGACAATAATTCAAAAGAATATTCATTGGAATAAATAAAAATAATGAATAAAATATCAGATGGAGGAATTTTGTTTTGTCATGTTGCATCACTGGTCAACATTTTCTTCCTAGACTATCATTTGTCTGGCAGACTCTTGCTAAAAATTCTGTTATGAATATTTGATTGATTCAATTTTGATATAATTTGTATTCTTTTCTGCATTATGCCTTGAATTAACTGCATTATGCCTATTATTGATCCGTCAGAGATGGATCAATTTTATTTAATTATCTGAACTACCTTTTTTTAACCCAGTTGGGTAAGTAATAATTAAATTCATTCAATGATGGAATAACTGCATTTTCCTTTCAGATTCATATTTCTTAC
Source organism: Conomelus anceps (assembly GCA_948455865.1). Taxonomy (NCBI): domain Eukaryota; kingdom Metazoa; phylum Arthropoda; class Insecta; order Hemiptera; family Delphacidae; genus Conomelus; species Conomelus anceps. The sequence continues at coordinate 57,644,760 of OX418217.1, read as the reverse complement.
TTAATTGAATTGTTAAATTTTCTCTGCTTACTACTATAATATTTTGAGTACAATTATTCTCTTAACTTTAATTGTACCATAACTTAAATTCTTCTTAGCCTTGGGCTCTGCATCAAAGAATCACTTGGATTCATAACCTAGCCTTCTGCTATATGATTTTATTTATTGTTCAATTCTCTTTAGCTAAACTTCTAAAATTACATTATTTATCTAATTACCTCTGGTAATAACTATTGTCTTAAATTTTCTACTTTCCTTAGCTCTTTCTCTATTATTTTATTGTTCACATTTTGACAAATTTCAAAGCCCATGTACATGTTCTAAGTTTGTCAAATCTTGTATGCTCTTGATAAGCTGATCTGTTGGATCAACTGAAATTTGTATCCCTTTAGAGATTATTTTTCTACTCTCTCTGTTCTTTTGTACAGGTTTTTTTTTTCATTTTGTATCAAAAATGAACAAATGAATATGGGATCAAAAATATCAAAATTGTTTGGAATGACTAAAATTAGATTACAGATTCAACCAAATTGAAACATTAACCCTTTCACTACATAGTCCCATTTAGAGGATGATGTCTAAAACCATGGTAAATGCTCAAAGAATTGATTTGAGTGATGGAATTTCTATTGGTACATATAGAAGAATTTCAATGTGTCTGTATTGTGCTGTGACCTGGTGGTGATATTAAAATTATTATAAAGCTTTGAAATGTGCACTTTGGCTCATTTCATTTCATGACTGATGCTGCCAACTTCAAGATTTTTTATTTGCTGTTGAGCCCAACACACACAGATGGCAATCCAGTGGCAATTTGACTGCAAAATTCCAGTCGGTTGCAGTTGAACTGCCAATGAGTTGCCATCGATACCGACTGCACTTTGACTTCATTTTTGACACTGGATTTTTGACACTTCATTGGACTGACACTGGCTTGCAGTTCTGTTGCCATTGTGTGTGTGTTGACATGACTGCAAGCCGATGGCAGTACAGCGCCACCTTCAATATTATATACATTTATCAAATTTGAAATCAGTACTGAAATGGATTTTGAAGAGGAAGCTTTATTGTTGCTTTTATTGCATCATAGAAAACGTCATTTTAAAAATCGTAGGTTTTGGGTTCATTCCATAATAGAAGACAAAAGCAAGAGTCAATTTCAGTTATTGTTTAGTTCTTTAAGAGATTTTTTTATATATTTTAGATTAAATAAAAGTACTTTTGACTATTCTCCGTGTTGAAAGATTCATCTACATTATCAATAATTATTATTTTTCTGCCATTTTAATAGTGCAGAGTGATAAAGCCTATATAATAATTATTAATAATAACTCACACAAATGACAATTCAACTAAAAACAGTGAAACAATTGTCTGCAGTGAAAAAAAAAACAGTACAACAATTTAACAATACAGATATAGTGATGATAAATACAGTAGTGCTACTAGGCACCACTAGGAGCACTGAAGATAAAGTTGATGCTGGCTTGCAGTCCCGTTGCCACCATGTATGTGTTAGTGGCTCTACACACTGGTGTCTTATGACATCTGTCATGTCATATGGAATTGAATAAGACATGGATGTTTTATGCATGTCTTATGTCTTACATGCATTGCAGACAGCTAATTGTTGAGCTCAGTTGTTGACAGCTCACAGCCTCATTGCTTGGGCGACGCACGCTAGTGCGCATGTGCCAGGGCGGTTGTAAGTCATGACTTACCAAACACCGACCCATGTGACACATGTCTGAAGCAGGGATGTCGCATCGCACTGATGTCTCAAGCAGTGTGTAAGTCCTCCATTTAATAACATGGGTTGGTTTTTGATAAAAATGCATCAGACATGACAGATGTCATAAGACACATATCTTAAGACACCAGTGTGTAGAGCCACTTAACTTGACTAAAAGCTGATGGCAGTTTTTCAGTCAGCTGGCTGACAATACCAACAGGTACCATAGGCAGTCGCCCATTGATGCTGGCTTGCAGTTCTGTTGATGTCACCATGTGTGCGCTCTATAACATTTTGTATCTAATCCCATTGAATTGTGTTACTGTCAGCAACTGACAGCAATTTTGCAGTCGAATTGCTGCTGGATTGCCATCCATGTGTGTTGGGCTCAACAGCAAATAAAAAATCTTGAAGTTGGCAGCAATGTTTTATGCAGAGGAGGTGAAGAGCAATGATGGGTCAGTAATAATCACTAAATGGCTGGACAATACTGCCCTGCTAAGCACAGATGTGGTAACTGACATTTTTTCACAAAGTGGATATAGTATTTTAAAGCATTCTAGATTGTCTTCTAAACACGGGAAGATGTGACAAAATGTCTTAAATACAGATATTTTAGTGAAAATTAACTAATTTAATCTCCTCTATCTGCAATTCTAGCTGGATTTCCTAAGCGAAAATGTGGTATATACACAATATTAAGGCATTTTGTGGTATCTGACAGTAGTTACAATTGATTCCTTTAGTAACATGCAGTTACCACAATATACCTTAGCATTTATCACATACAATGAATTCGCTTGGTAAGTTTGGTGTACCTGTCTGAAGATACAACGAAGCAATGCACAATTTTTATGGTTATGTTTTATTGCTGGAACTACCACAACTCAGTGTTTCTTGGTTGGTTTGATTGTTTTATTTATAATATAATTGATGTGAACACTAATTTGGTTTTAAAAAATGTTCAGCAGTTCATCTTTTGTGAAAGGACTGAAGAGGAAAAGTACTTGTCGAAGAGAACTATTGCAAGAATTGTGCAAAGAAATTTCCAGTAAGTAATTCCACTTTAACAAGTAGTTGTATCGTATTATTATAACTAATAGGTGTAGGCTAGTATTATTTTGAAGCTAGTTCCATAAAATGGAAGAAAACTTGAAGTCTAGAAGTGTGTGTGTTAGGCTAGAGCTTTTATTTGATATAAACCTATGTAATTAAGATATACTTTGTCAATAAGTTGGTTTTTTTGGCTTGGATTTACTGTTGAACTTTTCACATAACACTACCGATAAGTTTTATCACTTATTAAACCCTTTTAATTTGCATATTTCACAACAGGAAACATACAGTTTCTATATGTAATTTTGGTAAAAGATAGACTTAGTTATATATAGGCCTAATACAACAATACAGTAATCTCATACCACTTGTGCTTGAATTCCCGTTTATGTTAATAAAATGTTTATTAATATTGTTTCAGGTTCAAAAGGAGCAGGATCTAGCCGAGTTGAGTTTAAATCACCCTTTGATGATGAGCCTTCAACAAAAAAAGCCTACTGTTGTAGGTAAGGAAATATATAAATCATCAGTGTAGGCTTAAACTGTTCAATATTTATATCATAATTGTTGTGAATATCCATTTTCGTGAACTGCAGTAACTATTAATATTTAGAATCTTACTGTGCAGAACTGACCTTCATGAGTCGCGGCGAACGCGTTTCGAACTATGTGGTTCTTCTTCGGCGCTTGGTTGCAGACTGACTGGTTGCAGACTGATTCTCTAGTATGAAAGGTCACCTTACATACAAGAGAATCAATCAGTCTGCAACCAAGTGTCAAGGAACAACCACATAGTTCGAAACGCATATGCCACGACTCATAAAGGTCAGTTCTGCATAGCAAAATTCTAAGTTACATATTAATATGTATATTGTATGCATGAAAATGAAAGCAAGCTTACAAAATTAATTGGCAAGTAACAATAATCCATTTAGAATGTTGAAGTATAACCAGTTTTAATACAAGACAAAAAATATACTTTCTGTAAATGCAACAACCATTTTGTGTGTATATTTTGTAATTAAAGTAATTGATCATTTTGTGTCATGGTTTCAACCATGGGTATAAAAAATAGCAACATCACAAATCAAGCTATTTCTGAAAAATGGTACCCAGCTGACTCAATCAAATTCAAACAACAATATACACTCTACATTCTTAGAATAATATTAGAATAGTTTAAATTCACATTACTGTCTCACTATTTACTGTGTTCTTTTCAGTTCTGACAAAGCAGATTCTAATCCACAACACAAGAGTCAAGACCCTCAAGATGCAAATACCAGCATAAGTGACCCTCAGGATGCTACTACCAGCTTTCATGACCCTCAAGTTGCCAATACCAGCATCAGTGACCCTCAAGACACTACTACCAGTTTTGATGACCCTAAAGATGCCATCACCAGCTTTGGTGACCCTCACAACGCTACTACCAGCTTTGATGACCCTAAGGATGCCACCACCAGCTTTGGTGACTCTCAAGACGTTACTACTAGCTTTGATGACCCTAAGGATGCCACCACCAGCTTTGGTGACCCTCAAGACGTTACTACTAGCTTTGATGACCCTAAGGATGCCATCATCAGCTTTGGTGACCCTCAAGACGTTACTACTAGCTTTGATGACCCTAAGGATGCCACCACCAGTTTTAGTGATCCTCAAGATGCTACTACCAGCTTTGGTGGCCCTCAAGACTCCACTGCCAGCTTTGTTGAAGATGAAAATACAGAATTTATTGTTATGGAGGATGGTACTTTACAAGCAGTCTACTCTGAGGAAGAAAGGGTAGAAATTCTTAATTTGGAGGTAACTTCAGAGATAGAAATTGTTACAGAACCTGATGAAAATGAAATACAAACTGAGTTTACAAAATCTGGAGAACAAAGGACAAGGAAAAAATATGTATACTCTCCAAGAAAAAGAGCACAGATGAAGAAAATGAAATTGAAAAAAACTCACTGTATCACAGAGACGTGCCACTGCAAACTCAACTGTTGTACAGCTATTTCAGAAGACCAAAGAGTTAAAATTAATGAGGAGTACTGGAGCATGACTCAATTAGCTCAAAAATCTTTTATTCTGGGCTCAATTAAAAAACAGCCTGTGAAGAAACGCACTACAATAGCTGGAGATTCCAGAAGAAATGAATCTGTACAATATTTTTTCAAAAATCATGAAGGATTCTCTATGAGGGTGTGCAAAGTGTTTTTTTTAACTACACTTGGCTATGCCAAAAGTAATGATAGAATTATTCAAACAATGTGTAGAGAAGATGGGCTTTCACCAAAGACAGATGGTAGAAAAGGAAAAACCCCAGCCAATAAAATTGACAGAAACCTTATTGTGAAGCACATCAAGTCATTTGGGCCCAAAATTTCCCACTACTGTAGGGAACATGCTCCTCATAGGTTATACCTTCCCATTGATTTGTCTATAACAAAAATGTTTGAAGATTTTAAGAGAAACAACCAAGGGTTTACCTGCTCCTATGAGCTTTATAGGGGAGAAATAGAAAAAATGAATGTATCATTTGTGAAGCTAGGCCATGAGGAATGCGAGTCTTGTGAGCATTTTGAGTTGCACCCTCATAACAAAGAAAACATGGATGATGATTGTGAAATCTGTCAATTTTGGAAGGCTCACAAAGAAAAAGCAAATGTTGCCAGGGAAGCTTACAAATCTGACAAAGAAAAAGACAAGGTTGCAGATGAAATCATTTATAGTATGGACATGCAAAAAGTTATAATGCTTCCTAGGCTAGATATGTTCAAAAATGCTATCTTTACTTTGAGGCTGTCTGTTTATAATCTAACTTTTGCTCCTGTTGGATCAAAAGATAAGTCATGTATTGTACCAGTGCTCTGGCATGAAGCAATAAGTGGAAGAAAGCAGGAAGATATCATAAGTGCTCTTTTTAAGTTTTTAGTTAGTAGTGGAGCTCAAGATGCAAAAACAATTACATTGTGGGCTGATAACTGCTCTTCTCAAAATAAAAACTGGACATTCTTCTCTTTTTTGATCTACATCATAAACTCATGTGTGATCAGTGCAAGAGAGATAACTATAAAATATTTTGAACCAGGTCATACTTTTATGTCGGCTGACAGTTTTCACCACTCTGTATAAAAGTCAATGAAAGTGAACAAACGATCAAAAGTTTATGACTTTAATGATTTCAAAGAGGCTACAGCTCAAGCTTCAAAAAAAGTACAAGTTCAAGAAATGCTTGTTGAGGACTTCGCAAAGTGGCGAAGCTACAAGTCGGCAAAAAAACTGTCAAATGTATCTGACAGACCATATTTGCATGATATTGTTTCTGTAAAAGTAAAACGTGGAAGTCTTTTGCTGTCATATAAAAAAAAGTTAGATGATAATGAATGGAAGGAATTAGATTTTCTTTTAATGAAAATTACAAAGACCAATAAAGTACCAGCTCCTGCAAAATGCTCAGTTCCAAGAGGAATCTCTACGATGAGGAAGGGGAGCATTATTAATCTTATTAAAGGTAGATCAAGCATCATTCCAGAAAACCGGATTGAGTTTTGGCAGAACTTACCACTCTCTCAAAATGATGGAAGAGAAGATGCTAGTGATACTGCAGAAGATGAAAACTGTCCATTAAACAATTAGTTAAGAAGTAATAAAGTAAGGGCTTTTTAGTTTTAAGAGTTTTAGTAAATTTATTTCATTTAGTCTTGACAGTTCTCTTGTAACAATAATTGATACTCTTCTTTAACTTGTATACTAACATTAGTTCAATATTTGTGTGTCACCTACTCTTATATTTGTTTCAACTAAGTTTAATAATCAATATAATTTGTGTCTTGTGTTTTTTAGTCTTATAAGTTACACTTATTATTTAGTTCCTTGGTTTTAAGCAAATATGACTAGAAAATTCACTTAATTGATTATGTTACTAATTGCTGTGGAAAGACAAAAAGCCTATGTATTAGGTAACTATTAATATTAAGAATGATTGAAATGGTTATTGTTCCTACTCATCCACTACCAAGTAATAAGAAATGTTACTAGCCAATAATGAACAAAGAAGTAGAAACATGAAGTTTTATTATTATAAACAATTTTAACAAGTCATAAAATTGTTAATATTATTTTGATCAGTATAATTAATTATTAAACTAATTTACCAAAAGCTTGTTTGTTTTTTAAAAACCTATTAATTTGCTGTATCTGACACATTACTATGAATATGATAAGTCAATTTGTGGTATCTACAGAGATACCACATATTGGCTTAGAAAAATGTAGTTGCCACAAAAAGGCCAAGTAAATTCAATTGTTAATGATAAGCAAAAATGTATTATCTGATTCCTTGGTTATTTAGGATGTTTAAATGTTAAAAATAGTTTTAAAAACAGATTCAGTGCAGAAAAATACATGAGATGTGATAAAATGGTATTGTTATATGGAATTTTGACTGTAGGGCAGCATTTCAAATATACTTTTGCAATTTTCTGAAATTTACCCAGATGTTAGTAGTTACCACAACTGTGCTTAGCAGGGCAGAATAGTACTACTGTGCATTTAGGATCCAATTATCAAGGTAGGAACCAGGGATAAATGTAAAAGGTGGGATAAGTCCAAAATAGCATATATTGAAATTGATCGACCTGAGTGCATCAAACTTTATAACCAGAGCATGGGAGGAGTGGACAAAGTGGATTTTTTGCTTGCAATCTATAAAGCAACCATCAGAAGTAGAAAATGGACTCTTAAAATGATGAATCACACTTTTAACATGGCTGTTGTCAACTCTTGATTGATTTACCAAAGGGATGCAGAATTGCTTGGCTCACCCAGAAACAAGACTAGATTTACTGCATTTTTGCTTATATATTGCAGAAAGCCTCATTCAATGTGGATCAATTACATAAAAAAGATGTGGTCAACCATCAAACAATCCTGCTATTGCAGAAACTGTACCTAAGAAGAGGAAGCAAGTACTAGCTCCAATTGCAGATGTCTGGTTTGACAATGTGGGGCATCTACCTGAATTTGGGGATATGAAGAACACTGGAAGATGCAAGAGCAAAACATACATCACATGTGTGAAATGTAAAATTTATCTGTGTTGTGCAAGGGGAAAAACTGCTTTCTTCTGTATCACCAGAAAAATTAGTGCCATAAAAAATAGGTTTATAATTAGGGCTTAAAATTGGGTTTAGCATTAGGTTTAGGGCTTATTGGTGAGGTGCAATGTTCTTCAAATTGTTCAATTTTCTGTCTATATTCAAGTTCTTTGCTAAAAAGTACCCTTTCACTTTTCAACTTTCATACTTCAAACTTCTAAATTTATAAAATTCTCTGGTTGGCCATATTAAAAATTCATATTTGTATGTATTAATTAATTTTGTTTATTTTAAATATAAACCTTGGTGGTTCAAACTACACTCTTGTCTTTAGTCAATCAACCTGGTTTCCAACTTTTCAATTTTTTGCATTCTGAACTTAAGTTATTTTACTAAATAACTTCAGTCTAGATTCTCTGTTCACCTACTCTAGGTTCTAGTTCGTTTCCAACTCTAAAGCTTATCATACTATTTGGCATCAAATATATAGGTGTGGTAACAGGGGGTAATTTTCAATTTTATGCATTTTTGGCAGTTCAGTTTTGGCTGATAAAATTGTGGCTGTTGCTGATACTATAGATGGGGTTTTGCTGATGGATATTGACTATAACTATAAGGCAAAGTTAGAATGTGAAAAATTCGATGAAATCATATTTTTAATTGTAATTCTGATTCAACTGAGCAATAACCTTCTGAACGACAAGTTAATAAACATTCAAAATTTACATAAGTGCAATGAATATGTAGGGACTAGGGATTCCATCAATTCAGAATAAGTATAATATTATAAGAAAAATGTTTATGTTTTCTGTTAGGTACTTTTTTGAATGCCCAGTTAATGAACCAATGGTTGGTAGGCTCAGGTACAGTGGTGCACCCATGGGGGGGGGGGGGCTTAGGGGGCTTAAGCCCCCCCCCCCCCCCAAGAAACCGAACTCCTTAAAAAATTGTAGATTATTTTCAAGAAAATTTACCATAGAGAGTATGTGCTGCAGGCTGATTAGTGTTGGTACATGTCATGTATTCACACTTTTTAAGTAGAATAATGTTCTCTCTGGCTTGACAGAGGGGCTTTGGGGCTTCAGCCTTTCCCTCAGGTCCTGAAATCCTTATCAAAATGTTGATAATTTTCAACCGAATTTACTGTCACATGGACTCTAGGCTGTACATTTCAAACTTGTTTAAATAGGATAGTGTTTGTAACAATTATCAATATCGTTATACTATTAAAAGGAATGCTATGAGTGACTACCATAGGTGGAAATAGAGTTTGTAGCCTTGCAGAATTGAATTCGACCAGGCAGCTGGGTAAAGGTAATAAAAATAATTCGTTTCACTCATATCAATATGGCAATTATTTAACCAATAAGTACAGGACCTATAGCCTCTAGAACCTCCTAAACCTGTAATACATTTAACGTTACAGTAATAATGTAATTTCTTTCGGAAGGTGAAGCCCAAATAGTTCTGAGACCTGTGTGTGGGCCCACAGTTTTTGGTGAGTTCAGAGTCATCGGCAAGTGATTTTATAGCAGAGAAACTCTCTTTTGGTGGCCAATTCATTCAGTCACCCTTACCCTAGGAATTTGCAGCTTATCTTATCTGATTGAACAGGTACCTGTTACAGCTCGCGGCTAGCAATTTCCTAAAAAAGGTTTACAGGTTTTTCCGAAAAAAATTCAATAAGATTGCAAAAGCTTATTCCTTTGAAAACGCTTCAATAAAGAAATAAATATAGCAGAATAGTAAAGCTATCTTATTCAATAAGATATCAATAAATTAGAACTCATTCAGAAAACTTTAGGCTTCTAAAGCCCTCATTTAGGTGGTGAATTGAATGCAGCATTCGTTGTGAAATGAACTGTAAAATCACATAAAACATCAACTACTGCGACTATTGAGTTATTATAATTATGAAATACACAAAAACGGTCAAAAGAAGGCCTTTTTGAGATTGAAGGGTATGAACTTGGTTATTGATTGTGAATAAAGCACCCAGAGTTTACAAAACCAGAATTTAAATTGGATCAAAAGACAGAAGAATAGCAAGTGTAAAGCATGTGTAAAATCAGTATGCTATGATTCAATAAAACTCGAATTTATAAACTTTGCGACCGTTCTTGACTATTTAGTACATTCATATTTCATTTCAAAAAATGATTTGGCACGTTTTGAAGGAGAAATTGAACAAAATGTTTGGTTCATTAGCAATTGAATTGGCCACTAGGCCGACAATAAAAAACGAGTTTTTATGATCATTTTGTGAATTTTTGTAAAACATCCCACCAATTTAAAGATTTGGTAATCTCGATTCGCGTTCAGACTGGCATTTTTCGTTCACTTTATTTACTACTCAAAAGTCTCAGAATAGTGTAGGCATTATAAAAATTTATAATAGTAGATCTTGTTTCAGATAATTTTACATTGATTCAATTCACACCATCTATATGAAGAAATTAGCCATTTCTGAATGGATGCTGGAATAGCTGCAATCTTTCGCCCTCTTTATTTCTGTAACAAAGCGTTCCGGACCTACATTCATTCTAATTTTTTTACTCTCATGAGAAGTTGCTTATGCAGTCTGGCAGAATCATTTTGAACTCTTGAAACACTCTGTACAAAAAATACTCATGATGGACACATTTTGTTTCCCCATAGCTACTCTAATACTAATACTGTACTCTTTAAAAAGTCAAGTCCCCGCCCCCTCAATAAACTTTATCGGACAACAATCTTGTAAAAAGAGCTCTGAAAAATCCCAATTTTACCCCCCACCCCCTCCAAAATGTTTCCTAGTAGGACGGGTAACCCCCCCCCCCCAACCAAATCTGGGTGCGCCCCTGCTCAGGTAGTAGAACTACTCAACTAAAAAGTTCACTGAAGTGTAAAACCAAAGTGAACCAAACGCTTCTATTTCTGGAAATTTTAGTGCCAGGTGGAAATTACTGTACTTTGGCAGCAGGAAATATTTAACATGTGATTTCCACATACCCTTCCCAAAAAAATATATATTTGATTAGTATTGTTTGCCTCCCCTTTACAAGGATACTTTAACTCCACGCTTCTATTGTGAGTTCAGTAGAAGATTGAATTTCGACATGAATTTCAACACTATACCATATTGACAATGGATTTTTCTATAGGGAGACCTCCAGCAACAAAGCGCATGTCAATTTGAAGTGCAATGTATGCGAGTGTGCAAGTTACACTGCAATGCCACTTTGTATTGCAAATAGAACTTTTAATAGTTTAAACATTACTATTGGTCATAACCATTTGCCCAACCCAACGTTTGTTGGTGTTAACTTGTTGAGAGCGTGTACACTGCAATGTTGTTCCAGTGAAACAACTAAGCCATGACACATATTTGACAAAGATTGGGCAAAGTAAGTACCTACATTATCATTATTTTCAAGTTTAAGTACATAGAGCATTATATAACCTCTAACTGCATATAATATATATAATAATCTCTATCAGAAGTTAAGTAATTCGTATTGTCCCAGTGAAAATAATACAATATAATAATAGGCCTATGCAAGAAAATTACAATGTAGGTTCAGCTTAACAATGAATCTTGAAAAAATGAGCAATAATAATTATTTGTAGGAATAGCTTTATGAGATATTACAATATGAACTAAATAATATTACATTTCAACTGCTATTCCACAACAAACAAATTGAGCATGAGTAAATCAAAGAAAGACAACAGCAAAATAAAAACAAAAAAGAAGAAAAAGTAGGTAATACTCATAATATAATTCCATGAATATTCCTAATAAAGTATTCTGTATTATTGTACATTGTTTTATGCTTTAGATATAGTAGAAGTAGACTACTTGTTGATTCTTGTTAACCCATAATTTACCACTGTCCTTGTTTGAGGACAGTGTCTTTCTTTTTTTTCTTTTAGCAGAACCTGTGAAAATTAATTATACCTCATGATGCTACATGTTGCAAAACACTATAAGCTTCAGTACCAAATTTTTATTTCAACAGAATATTGAATTTCTTTATTGTTATCCTTTTTGAAGTATTTGTTTATTTATTGCCATGAACATAGCTGTACTGTTTATCATCTGTTCTCCTTATTCTTGATTATTTTGATCAAGAATTTCAATTTACTGATTCCCAGGTTTTTTACAGCTGAGTGAAATGTGGTGTCCTCAAATGAGGATAGTGGTAAGAACAGCAGTAACCTAACACAACAATCAATCAGCTGTTGCTTTATAGGTTATGAAGGTACTACAATACTATAATTGCAACTGTTGATATTGGTCTGCAGTATTTTGATACAAATGAGCTACAATACTATTTGGTAAGAACAAATTCAGTTTATAATCAATGTGATACATAATTATTGCTTCATTTCACCAATATATGTCCACTATTTCATGTGAATCAAACGTTTTTATAAATAGTTGGAACAAACATTCAATGTTATGTAAATGTGAGATATTCTTTATTATAAATTGAATGTCATGGCTCATTTGGTCAGGTATAAGTATTCGTACATTTTGTTTTTGGCATTTGATAAATGAATATGACATGCTTAACAGAACATCAATTTACAGATATTGTTTATTTGATTGTTACAGGCAGTGATAATTGCTTAATTCTTCAAAGGGCTACAACTTTCATTAATAGAATCTGCTCTGCATGAGATTCTAGATGATGAGGATGTGGAGATTGAAGATGCTTCTGTTACCACTCTACCTCCAGAATCAATTGAACCAGTTACAGATGAAGAGGATATAAATTATGATTTCACAGGACCAGTTACTGTATCTGAAGTATCTGGTAACATGGAGATTTTTGTTGAAGTTAGAGATCATGCTGAGGTAGGAGGTTTAGTGGGAGTGATTGATGAAGATCATTCACAGCCAGGATCATCAAGAGAGAATGCAGTTCTTCAGTACAGAATAGTGTTCAATGCAATATAACCTTACCAACAGTTTCTGCCCCATGTAACAATGACTTTGCTGTTTCTTGCACTGAAGTAACTCCAAATTATTCTTGTCCAAAATGGTGAAAAGTTGCTCCTTGGGCCATGGTCAGACTGCATGCGTACTCCGACGAGTAAATGGACATGCGTGCTCACATCTGGACGTCAGAGTAAAACAAACATTGATAAACCGGTTTGATTGGTCACAGTAGAGAAGAGTTGGTCATACAAGGACTTGTGCACATGCACGAGTCAATTCTGGAAGCTAGTTTGTTTGATTTTCTTTGCATGGTCATCAGTGTAAAAATGAACGTTGAGGAGTTGATTATGCTTGTATTTGACCAAAAGCCTGTGTGGGACCAATCCACAAAGGATTATTATAATAGATATCAATGTGACTGCTAATCTTTCCACAGGCTTAATACAAGTCCAAAAATTGCTTTGTTTTTCAATCTTTGTGCTGATTCTGTTTAAAATATAATAAAACGTTCCTGGTGACATCCAAAAATAATTTTAAAAAATTCTATCAGTTTTTTGTAGATCAGGAAAAAATAGCTTGAATTCTCCTTGCGTCTCTCTTGTTAAATTAATATCATTCACCCAGCATTCTTTTTCTTCATTAACAAACAAAATGCGCAATAACAGATTGTCTAACAACTGGTCAATGCCATTGAAGTATACTTGCAGGAGTAGGAAGTTTGCAATATGACCACTCTTACTCTGACAACCTACTCATACGACCTGCTCGCAAAATGATCTACTCATCAGTTGCAAGCAATCTGACCATGGCCTTACTTGAATTGGCTAGTCCTGTAGACATATTTCAATGTATTTTTGTAACACTGAAATACTGCAACACATTGTAAAAGAAACTAGAAGGTATGCTACTGAGACTAAGAATGATCCAACCTTCAATTTTAGTGTTGAGGAACTCCTGGCTTTTATTGGAATACTCTTTTTCTCTGGGTATCATAAAGTGCCACAAGCCACTCACTACTGGTCTCAACAAGAAGATCTTGGTTTACCTCTTATTCCAAAAAGCATGAGTAGAAACAGATCCACTAAAATAAAATCCTACTTACATTTTAGAGATAATACAGAATTAAATGATGAGACTAAAATTGATGAAGGTTTCAAAATTAGATCTCTATTGAATATGGTGAATGATTCTGTTGCTCAGTTTGGAGTTTTTGAAGACATACTTTCTGTTGATGAAACAATGGTGAAATATTTTGGAAAGCATTCTATAAAGCAGACTACATGCAGCATCTCTGGCTATTGTTTCAGATTTGATTTATATTGTGGACAAGACAGTGGAACAAAATGTAATGTCCCATTGGGTTTGAGTGTAGTGCAGATGTATCACTGGTAGTTGATGATCCTCTAGGATATGAAATATACTTTGACAACTTTTTCATCTCCTTCAACCTCATTTCAGAACTGAGTGACATTGGCTTTTGGTGTACTGGAACAATCAGAGAGAACAGGCTGAAAAATTGTCTAATAAAGCCTCAAAAAGAGATGAAGAAAACTGAAAGAGGAATGTTTAATTATTCTTTTGACAAGAGCAATTCCATTTTTGTTGTAAGATGGAATGACAATAGTATTGTCACTTTAGCTACAAACCATGACTCACATGAACCAGTCAGTAATGCAAAACAATATGTGAGGAAATTGAAAAAACAAGCACAAGTCCCTCAACCAAACATTATAAAATCATATAACAAGTCAATGGGGGGTGTTGAACTCCATGACTGGCTTGTTGCTGAACACAGAATTAAAATAAGGGGAAAGAAATGGTATTGGCCCAATGATGTTCATGAGATAGGTATATTAGAAGAAAACAAAAAATACAAATATGGAAAAAACAGACTGAAAAAAGTTACTGTTACTGATACACTTTACTGTCAGAATAGGGTTTGTGGCCTATTGATATATCTGAGTTTTGAAAAGAACTAGTATTATCAAATATTTACTGTCAAATATTAAAATTATTGGTATAGCTATAACTACTGTACATCCCCAGAGCAGGCAGCAATGAGACCATGATAGTTGGCCAGTTGCCTCTGTGGTTTGTTTATGTGGGGAAGGGTGGCAGCTCAGTGCCGGAGGGGGGAGGGAGTACAATGACCCATCTCAAGGACATCATTCATGGCATTCACCCTCCCCTCAGCACTGCCTGCTGACCCAACCACCACAGTGCTGTAGTTACAGTTGCTGTGGGTGTCAGGTGTCTCTCAGCTGTAAGTGATTAGTTGTCTCTCTTAATCATTTAGAAGAGTGCTGAGTAAGTTTGTTAGCTTTAGCATAAAGTTTACTGTCGGAATAGGGTTTGTGGCCTATTGATACATCTGAGTTTTAGAAAGAACTAGTATTATTGTCAATGGAGATTTTTTCATTTAAAAAAGCGCACTTGGAAGTGGAAAAAACCAAAGAGAGAGGTGAAACAGAAGACAGTACATCAACTTTCTGGGCCATATGCATCCACTTCTTGAACTTCTTTATCAGTTGGAAACAAAACAGGTAAAAAAAAAACAGTTTAAAAATCTTGGCTTTTATCTCATTCTTGGATAGAGTGGAATTCACATACCAAAAGTGTTTTTCAAAATATGCAAAGTGGCTGAAGCTAAATGTCTTCTGATATGCAAAGTGGCTGAAGCTAAATGTCTTCTGATATTTAGTTCAAAAAAAGAAGATGCTTTTACTGCAAAAGGGTTTTCCTATTGGAAAAATGCATGTGAAAGGTTCAAGGCTCATGAAAATTCACACTCTCATAAAGAAAGCACAATGAAAGTTTCATCAAAACAAAATATAGCAGGTTTGCTAGATGACCAACTTGATAAAGACATTAAACTTGCCCACACTACTATGATGTGTATTTTTACAACTGTAAAATTTATTTGCCATCAAGGTATTGCTATTTGAGGGCATGAGGACAAAAATTCAAATTTCTGGCAATTGTTACATTTGCAGAAGGAGAATAGGCCAGACCTAGCAGAATGGTTTTGATGGTTAGGATATAAATGGACATCTCATGACATACAAAATGAGATTAGAGGCATGCTAGGTCAATGTGTCTTGCAGTCTGTGATTCAAGAAATAAAAGGTTCTGATTACTTTAATAAATAAATAGATAATGGTGGATGAAACAAGTGATATATCTGTCCAAGAACAAGTCAGCTTTTGCATCCAGATGGTTAATGAAAATTTTGAGATTTGTGAGGACTTCCTAGGTTTTTATGAAGCTCCAAATAGTGAAGCCAAAACTCTGTTCAACATAGTAAACAATATTCTAGCTAGGTTTGATTTGCCTCTAGAAAAACTT
This sequence comes from Conomelus anceps, assembly GCA_948455865.1. Classification (NCBI taxonomy): domain Eukaryota; kingdom Metazoa; phylum Arthropoda; class Insecta; order Hemiptera; family Delphacidae; genus Conomelus; species Conomelus anceps. The sequence continues at coordinate 57,628,610 of OX418217.1, read as the reverse complement.
AGAGGTCAATGCTATGATGGTGCAACACAGATATAGGGAAGATTTAAGGGGCTACAATCTATCATCAAAGATATTCAGCCCCAAGCACTTTATGTACAGTGTGCAGCTCACAGCTTGAGTTTGGCTGTGGAAGACAGTTTATGCCAACTTTCCTATATGAAGGATGTAATGAACCTGGCCAAAGATCTAATAAACACTATTAGAGAATCTCCAAAGAGGATGGATATTTTTAAAACTATATTGGGAAATTACAAAACTGGTCCCACTTGCCACATTTGACTTAGCCCACTTTGCCCCATAAGGTGGGCCATGTGGGCATCAAGCCTAAACCAAACTTTACAAAAAATTTCAAGCCTTATCAAGTGTTTTGATTTATTTTCAGAAAGTAATACCTCTGATGCTGCAGTTAAATGCTCAGGATACTTAGAGGAGATGACACTCTTTGAGACATTTTGGTTTTTGTCCCTTTACAGTCTAGTAATGAGTCCTGTGGAGGAAATAAACTCACAACTACAAAGTTAGTACATCAGAGCTGCTGAAGTCAAGGTTAAGCTAGGGCTCCTAGCTAATGTCCTTGAAGAAAAGCATGGCAAGTTTAAACAGTTTTGGGAAACATGTAACAAGATGAAACCCAGCTTGGTTGATGAACCCATTTTGCCAAGACATTGTTGTATTCCAAAGAAATTAGATAACCCTGGAGGTTCTGAAGCACACAAATTCTCTAGTCCTAAAGATTATTTCAAACAAGTGTAAAATGAAGTGTGTGACACTGTTCTTATGTGTGTGAGGGGAAGATTTCAACTATCTGGACTAAACTAAATTTCTGCAGTTGTAGAAGAATGTGTTTCTGTCATGACAACTGGATCTAATAGGTCCCAGAAAATTCAAGAATTCTTCCATGGTGATCTGGACCAAGCCTGACTTCTCCTGCACCTGACAATGCTGAGTGTTATTGTTAAACAAAGAAATGTTTCTCTTTCTTCAATGCATGAAGTGAGGTAATTTCTTGTAGAAGAAAAAAGTGTAAAAGATCTTCTACCCGAGGTGACCAAATGCCTTAAGTTTTTGAGAACCATCCCAGTAACCACTGCAATGGCAGAGAGGTCTTTTAGCTGCCTTTGATGACTCAAGAACTATTTGCGGTCAACAATGGGACAGGAGAGACTAAACTACATACCATTCTGAACTGTCATCAAGAAGTGCTAGATAGTTTGGACATGAGGCCACTTGTTAACAAAAATAACATTAAAAAAGCAAGCATTGGTATTTCATTCAGTACTTTTTCTGTTACAATTCTTGTGAATACAATTGATAAAAAGTACCAAATGAAATATGAATTCAATGACTAATAACTTTATATTGAACTAAGATAGATAGAGTGTGACAAATTTATCATTGTCCTCAATGTATTATTATTTTTTAGCTCAATATAAAGTTATAACTCATAAAAATTGTATTTTATTTGGTACTTTTGATACAATGCTTGTAAATAGAATTGATATAGAGTACCAAATGAAATGCAAATTTGATGAGTGATAACTTTATATTGAGCTAAGATGGAAAGAATATGACAAATGCTATGGCATAGTCTATTTATTTACAAATAATTAAATCATTACCTACCATGAAATTCCAGATAAATGTTTGAATTAAAATTATCCTAGGGATCATTTTGCACATTTTTAGGAGAATATGTTTAACTAATTTAGGTGCAAAACAAAAATTTTAAACACTATGGAGAGTATTTGAAATTGCTCCAAACAGCCTGAAAACTCACTGTTTTCATCTGTTTTTTAATTTTCTTGGGGGGCAGCCCCCAGACTCCCGCCTTCTTGGGGGCACCCCCTGGCCCCACCAATGTTTCCCCAAGTTGGCGCCCATGCTATAGACTACCTATATAATAAAAAACGATATTTTCTGACCTATATGAAGTTTTTAAAATGTATTTCTGATTTGCTATTTCCAAATAATGGCCAGTTACTCATGGTACCTAGCCACTCTTGAATCATCAGATTATCAATTTATTCATGTACATTAATTTATTGACCTTTTCAGTCAATGAAGAAGAAAGCAGATGCATAATGAATACAGATGTGCATGCCAGAAAATTGGTGAAAATGGCAATGGCACTGTCATTATTACCCCAAGACAATATTAATCAAGGCCTATGAGACATAGCCACTTATGCAAACCAAAAAGGTTTGTTGGCTACTATGGAACCATTCCTACAATATGTGCAGCAGATGTGGGTTGAAGATAAACTATCTCACCTATTATATTTTTATATTAGACCTATATTTGCCTACTTGAAAAAACCATACTAAGTGTTTACTAGTTTTAGTAGGTGCCATATGTAATAACTCTCTTACTAGATAAATGTAGGCTATGTCTTGGTGGCATAGTCAGTATGGATCTGAACTACTAATACAAAGGTATGAATGTATATAACAGGAGTAGGAGCACAGCACCTATTAGTTTTCGGTCAAAAAAGGAGGACAAATAACGGCCAAGAATCATTCCACAATTGCATCCTTCAGAAAATTAGGAGGGCGCATTCCAAAGTTTGGTGTTTTACCAGTAAGTGAAGTAATACCAACACTATATTTAGAGGAAGGAATGAGTAGATATCAACTGTTGAATCTAAGAAGATTGTAAGGATATTGAGGATTGGTCCATATCCTTACAATCTACTATATTTAAAAATGATCTATAACATATAAATATCCACACCAAAGAAGAAGCAAGTCTCATACCAAGAAGTGTGATTGTATGAACAAGTGGTATACTTTTAATGGTCCATGCATTGTAAGTTTGTCAGTGAGTAAATTTGATCACACAATTCAGATTTCAGGTATTATGTAGTATGTCCTAGCATTTCTAAGTTTTCTACTTAGATGAGAATACATTATGCAAGTTATACTTATTACAGTAAGTGAATAAATTAACATTTTACTTGGCTTGGATTATCTATTATCCTAATCTAATTCCATGTAAGTTCATATAACTACGGTATTCATTAGCTATTTTAAAGTTGACTGGCACAAATATATGAATGTGAGTGAAAAAAGTGAGTGTACCTACTTGTATGTAGATGCATTGAAATATATTTTATTAAATTTAAAAGATAATGCAATTAGAAGACCTTAGTGTGGTGTCTGTGAGGATAGGGGACAAGTTTATTGAGTACAATAGAAGTTTTAGATGAACTTTTTTTGTTGTTTGAGGAAATTGGAGCATGTGGCTGTGCAAGAGTACAAAACCTACTTAAATGGAACTGCTCCACCATAGTCTAGGCCCAGTGCATACCTAGCACAAGACCAAATAATTATTTCAGCCTCCAACCAGTTGGTGGTGGGAGACATTGTTGAGTCAGAATTCCTCTAGCTTATATGTCACACTATCAAAAATGTATATGACCCACAGAGTGGCTATGTAGGCCTAGCAGATGATGATGATGTTGTTCCACCACCACCTCTTCCAGCAAATCCCTTGATGGCTCCAGCAGTGATAGAAAAAGGGGGCAAGGTTGTGGTAGGTCAAAGGGGTGACCAACAAGGCAGTCAAGATCCTGCACTAGGTCAGTTAAGATACTAATTAGTACTGAAAAAGTTGATTCAGATGTGTTGGATGAGTTACACATTAGGCCTATAAAACAGAAATTTAAAGTTTCTTATAACTTTATAGCCTACAAGTTTTACAAGTTTTATAGTAAAAATATCAATGCAACCTAAATTTGTGAAAATGTGTGCATCCATTTCAGAGAAATTGAAGTTTATAATGTAGTCTACATTTAACAATTTCTGTGACACTGCCACTTTTAGAACTACTTGCTTCTAAAGGGGCCCACACACTAGCGAGTCTGGCTTGGCAAGTTGGGCTAGGAAGAAAATCACCACTAAATTCACCACTGTGAACTTCCCAAGTCTGGCTTGGCTACTTTTCAAGGTTGGCTGGATTGCGCCCATGTTAATTCTGATCCATATAACTCATCTAATATCAAAATCTTAAAATTGCAATCAATATCTCATTTGGAAGGTCATTTTATGCTCTAGAGTACAGTACAGTCTCTATAATGTGGCTGTGCGCCAGTATGGCACATCCAGTAATCTGGCACTGTATGGGCGCCAGCCATTGGGTCAATGCCCTTTGTTTTCAAGTCTCTGCAGGTGCATATGACATACTGTACTATCATTTTCAATTGGTAATCTTACTGTATCCATTTTATTGTTACTTTTATAATTTCATAATTGTACAGTACTGTTGTATTGTAGAGTACAGTACTGCACTGTTCTACTATATTTACTTTAACGTGTTTTTATTAAATTTCAACTTACATTTGTATGTGTTTTGAACGTTTTTACCCATACATCAACTAATCTGGCAATTTTGGTAAAGGCTGGTTTACACATTACTTCTTACTGTACGTTTTACTGGATAGGATAAATCCTATCCAATAAAATGTTGTGTGTGAACAGCAAAACATATGTCTTTTTGAATCAGAATGAAGTCCAAGGTCATATTGCAGAACTGACCAGAGAAGCATAGATTTGCGATAACTGATAGGACAAAACAGAACGTGTAGACATAGTTTGGACAAAACATCTGATCTTGGCCCAGTTCACCACTAGCTCTGTTCCAGTCAAGTGAAATGTCAGATTTGCAGCAATAAAATCACAAGTTTCTTGCAGAATTTACTGTCATTTACTCAGGGTGTCTACCAGTCAGGAAAAATTGGGAAGTTGGGAAAAGGTTGGACATTTTGAGTTTGGTCGGGAAAATGAGAAAATTGATTATAACATGTATTTTGACATATTTTTGTTACAAGCGCATAATTAAATTGGCTAACAAGAGAACACAAGAATAATAATTCGATATGTAGCTGGGAACCATTAGTTTTTGCAATAAAATAATCAAATGCTATTTTGTACATAGTGTGTGTTTTGCTATTATACTGTGATTATCTATACCATTTGTTCAATTTATTCGACCTTATATATTTTTTGTTCACTTGCAGTTGTTGAATTCACTTGAAAAGTTGATATTAACAATGCAGTTCATCATGGAACAATATCAAATTGTGTGAAATAGGTCTTTACCACCTGAGATTACTGCAATATATTATTCCAGATGATAATGATGAAAGCTTACCAAAGAGACTCATAGAAAGGGCTCAGAACTCCCTGGGTTTCAAATAATTTTATTTAGTAGAGTAAAATTTCAAAAGATTTTCCTAAGTACAAGGTCTAAGTAAAATATTTAATGGCTTGAATTTCTAAACTGGCCTCTAGTAATTGACATGTTGGAACAACATTCCTTAACAACTTGCAATATGTAGCTACTTGCTATTTTGATGGAGTCATCAGCCTACATTGCCCCAAAGTGGGTGATTTTCTTTTAATTGGCAGGTCAATTCCCTGAAGGGTGGCTGTTACATTTTTTTATTATCTTTTATAAGATTTTACTACTACTTTGTGTGAAAAAAGAAATAAAAGAAAGCAACTGTGTTTTCTCCATAATGCATTCTCAATACATTAAATCACAATATTCACTAATCAAATCACAGTAGCCTACACTACAAATTGAGCCTGGATCGGAACTGAGTAGAAAACGGAAGGGAGAATGTTACTGTGTAGACACTGGACAAAACATGCATTTTGTATTCCATTTTGCAGGACAGACAAAACGTACAGTAAGATGTAATGTGTAAACTGGCCTTCATCCAACAACACCAATTCCAATATAGTGCCAGATTAGCAAGATGTATTGGTTTTGCACTGTATTGATTTTGATGATGCACTGTATTGGTTTTGCTAAAATTTCATACTTCTTGAAATTCTGTTTTATTTATTATTATTATTAAGTAAACTTTTATTTCATCTAGTTTTTTTCTTCTGACATTAGAGATATAGATTTCAGAGCATTTAATGGCACAAGTTATGTTATTTTCCCACCTCTAAGTATCTTTCTTATAGATTTATCACATCTACAAATGAATATGCAAAAGTGTAATAGGGGGCCTGTTCCATAGAATTCAAAATGTCAGAAGAAATATAGGATTAATTTCTTCTACTTTCTACTCAATTTTTATTTTTTAATCACTTCCATTTGTTTTCATTTGTATCGAAGTAATTAAATGTTATATTACAATTTATTAAATACTGTTATATTTATAATGATAATATAATAATAATAATAATAAATATAACATGAGCATTGGGCATACATGCAAAGGGATGTATTATTATTATTCAATAATTATTCATTTATCCATTTTTTTATGCACAATTTATCTGTTAGCAGCTATTATTATTGAGATTATTTTTTAGAATTTTGTTTTTATGTTACTGTAGGTATTTTGTATTGAAAAAAAAACAACATTTGAATATTTATTTGTATTGTATTAAAAATAAGCTCTGCACTGCAATATTATCATTGTTATTTTTTCTTGAATATTCAAATTCTAATATCTTTCTCATTTTTCTGTTTATACATTAGTTTAACTCAGTACCTATTTCAGTTATAGTATTGTCATGGTAACAGTAAATATATAAACTTAAATAGATAACTCAATTTTACTTATTTTTATGTCTTGTGAACAGTGCAAATACTTGCTTTCTGACTATCTGCTATGTTATAATGAGGTGCCAAGCCCGACTCGGCTCAGGAGACGTCCACTAACTTGTGAATCCCAGCTGAGCCAAACTGAGCTGTGCCAGTAACCCTGCGCGAGTCTGGCTGGGCTCAGCTTGGGAGAAAACAGCCCACTAACAAGTAATTTTCTCCCAAGCCCGGCTTGCCAAGCCAGGGCTGCAAGTCAGACTCACTAGTGTGTGGGCCCCTTTAAGACACCTTGACCCTATGACACTACTATCATTTAAAAGCACAACTTGTCTCTGTGAAACATCCTCACATGGTAGTCATTCAAAATAATTTCTATTTAGTTTGTGATACTCATCAGAATTAGTGTATCTGTTAAGTTTGCTACTCTTGACAATGTGATGTCATGTTTTACTTCTTGTGATAACAACTTCCATTTATACTTGTGTGTCATATGTGTGTGTGTGTGTGAGTGAGTGTGTGTGTGTGTGTGTGTGTGTGTGTGTGTGTGTGTGTTCATTAAATATGAATATCTTTCAATTGGTGCTTTATTGTGTATAATTGTTTTTAACCCAAAGAATTACTCAAGGGTAAAACAGTAATCTGAACATGGTCATCCAGAGCCAAATCAATTATTTGTGTAATTAATACAATATGGAAATAATGTCCTGCACACCAGTCAGTGGTCTACATAACCTATACAAACAGTCTACAATCTACAACAGTGAAAAATGCACAGAGAATTTAATCTAAGTTAAGGTGGATAATTACAAAACTACAATAATGGCAGACTTCAATTCCTTAATAAAACAACAAGGAGCAATCAAAGGTGGTGTAACTAGAATTAACAATTTTGTATCGAATTTCAGTGAGCATGATAATAGAAATCTACTCAAGATCAAAGCTGATAACCTGGAGAAATTGCATGAAAAATATGACAATATACAATCTAAACTAGAAATTCATGATGAAGCTACAACCAAAATTATAAATGATCACAAATTAAATGAAGAGACAATAGATCAACTGCAAGCTAAAGTTCTGACACTACTGATACAAACCAAAACAAACCCAAGTGAGAGTGAAAGTGATACAAACAGTGCCAAAACTAACCAAGGTATGTTGTTTCCAATAAAACTACCAACCTTTGACAGAAACATTTTTCATTTTCAAGGACTTGATTGATAAAAGAGATGACTTATCCAAATTGCAAAAACTGCAATATCTTATTTCATCTCTTTGCAGTGAAGCATTGGATTCAATAAAAACTCTTCCTATCAACAATGAAAATTAGAAAGTTGCCATGAAAATGCTGAGAAACAGGTATGACAATAAACTTTTGATTGCTAATCACCACATTAAACATTTACTGGAGATTGAAAAACTGCAAGGAGATAACTTTGAAAACAAGAACTCTTTTATCAACAAATTATCATCATCTATAAATGCTCTTAAGGCTATGAATTTAGAATTTAATGCTTATGAACTGATAGTTGTACAATTTCTTGTAAATAAGTTGAGTTTTCATTCTTGCAAAATGTGGAAAGAGGGATTAGCTTCTCTTACAGCTAATGAGTTTCCTGATATGGAATCATTCTTAACATTTTTAGAGTGTAGATGCAGCCTGCTTGAAAATAGTGACTTGAAATCCAATGATACAGTTTTAAATAAATGTGATAAAAACATCAATTTCTAATACAAAAAGGTTCACTGAACAATTTGAGAAAGTCCAATCATATCATGATGGTAGGCCTGCTATTGCTCCAAATGATCCAATTTGTCTCTATTGTGAATCAATAGATATATACCTTAGATATATATCAATAGATAATCAATATACCTTATTTTCAATTGCAATGATTTCAAGTCATTATCAGTTGAAAAACGTAATGAGTATGCTAAGGTAAAAAAATTGTGCTTAAATTGCCTTCAAAAAATCATTCAGTAGATAAGTGTTTCAGTAAGCATGTCTGTATAATGTGTAATAAGAAGCACCACACATTAATTAATTTTGATAAATCCAAACTGCAAGGCAACAATACTGTAGGAGGTAATCAAGAAAATAATTATTATTGTGCACTAAAATTACAGCAAATAATATACTGTTATCCACTGCAGTATGTACTGTAATTAATAAGTGGGGAAAATCCAAATCATGCAGAGTTTTACTAGATTCAGCCTCCCAAGGCAATTTCTGTACTATCGATCTTGCTTGCCCACTATGCTTGCCTTGCCCTCTTCCACCTTTGATGAAGAACTGCATCAATTACATCACTCAACTGCATTGTCGCACTTCTCCCCCACAGCAGGGGTTGTTCTGCAACCATGCATACACCCACCAGCCAGTGCACTCAGCTGCCACTTCCTTCAAGTCTCTCTCAGCAACATTCTTGTCCTCTACCTCTTCACAGGTCCACACATTCCCATGACTTTCCAGTCAATGCAATGACTAGCAGTAATCTCTCCATTGCCATGAAATTTCTCACACAGGTTGACATCTTCTTGCAGCATTCACTTTGCCTCCTCACCAACCATTATTTGTTTTGACACCAACAAGCTGCTGCCCAGCTTTCCTAACATTGCTACTTTTGAGTGCATTCACTCCATTCCTACTCCCATGCCATCTGCTGACCCTCATTTGCCTTACACTGTTCCAAATGCTATTGATCATGAATCCACCATGCCATTTCCAGTCTCTTTTTCACCATTGGATGAATTTTCTGGGCATGCTGTTTCTAACACTGAATCTGATGCTCTGCTTGGAACTATTCAACTAACTGTACTCAACTCATTCAATCAACCAGTTCACATCCATGGCATAAAAAACTTACCAGATTCAACTTTTTGAAAAATCTTGCAAGGTCCTTATTATAACCACATTAGAGAAGACATATCAATAATGAAGTTCTTCCAAGACAGCTACACTCAATGATTGCAGGACTTTTGGGAGAAATTGTGCCTCAACAGAATGTGCATGTAGGAGAAAAAAGAAGATGTCAGGTTTGCCCAAGAGAATGTGACAGAGAAACAAAATTCCAGTTCAGAAAATGTCAAATTGCATATTGTCTGGGATGCAGAGCTGATCTTTGCTCAAATTGTGAAGAAAGCTAAGAGAGCTTTTTGGTACAATAATAAATGTTTGGTGCAATGACCATAGTGAATATATTATGAGTTCTCAAATGATATCAATATCAAAAAAGTAAAAAAAAGAAACATTTTTTTTAAAGGAAAGTTTGCAAAAGTGGACCCCTGGCTTTTTTTCTCTGTACAGTGCTAAGCATAATAAGTTCAGACTTATACCACTACAAGGTAGAGCACTCATGTCATCTGCTTCACCCATTAGCTGTCAGTCAGCCATTACATGTTTTGTTGACAGATAAAGTTTTTACAGTGTCATACATTATTTGACATTTCTCCTATATTTTTGAAGGTGAGGCTTTTAACATATAATCAAAACTTAAGCCTACACAATTTTCATTATTCTTACATAAATCAGTTATTTCAGTTATCTTTGAATAGAATTTTTTTGAACGTCTTTTGTGCAACATTAATTCAGCTGCTGCAACTCGTTTAGCTGCATCACCTAAACTATTGCTCTTTAGTTTTACAGATAATTCTTCACATTTGATGCATGTGTCCACCTGTGGTCTACCAAAGCGGTAGTTGAAATTTTCCTTGAAATATTGGAGATAAAATTCATACTTCACCCTGACAGCTTCAGGATTAGAGTTCTTGAACATACAAAACATAGTTTTTACATCTAATTTAGCATCCAGGTATTCAAGCTCTTTAGTACCATAATGTGTTTTGTGTCTTGGGAATGAATCAATATGATTGTGTATCAGTTCACAAATATTACCAGGCATGACATTCGCTTTAGGATTTGTCCCTCTTTTGTCACATGGGCTTTTACCTAATAACAAGAGATCACAGAGATGTCTAATACAATTCTGTGTGATACCATGTAGAGCTATGAATCCCTTTTTACACACTGTAATTTTGTCACTTCCTTTCAAAACATGATAAATAAAATTCACTATGAGTGTAACAATTGAGCCATCTCACCAGTTGAGGGTTGAAATTCTTTTTCATCCCTACTACACAAGAATTAACCAAGAGCAGACATATTTTAGAACATTTAATGAAAGAATTGAATAAAGAACAAATATTGAATGAAAACGTCTTCCAGAGGACACCTCCATTATCTCCACCATATACCTTTTAACCTGCAAAATATGTTTTTAATTGCAGCCCTTCAATTTTTTTATACATAGAAAATTCTTGATGCATTGTGTATTGTGTAATTCTTGATCAATGTGCTGAGAAAATTAATATTTGACACCATCAAACCCATCTCTTAACACTCCAGTAGTCGCGTCTCCGACTGTGACGTGAGTAGTCGCGTGGGGTCTCTAGAGACCCCACTCAGTATTTCGGCCTTTATAGCAACATTAATTGATCTAGTACTTCATTTATGAAAAATATATTATCTTATAATAAATTGCAATGAGTTTGTAACAATTTAATAGTTATTACAAGACGGCAGACTCGCTTCGCTCGCCTCAATTTCAGACCAGAGCTCTCACCAACTTAATTCTTTTGGTGGGAGATAAATTCGTACAAAATTGTAAAGAAAAACTGATGGAATGAATGAATAAATGAATCAGTCGATCAATGGTTAATATATAATAATCATAGAATAATAATAGAAAAGTATAGAATACTAGTAAAAATGGTAGGAATTGTCCCAGAAGTTTCTAGATTGCCATTTAGCCTATTCTACTAAGATCAAAAGTTTGTATGTGTCTATATTCATGAAATATTTTTATAAATTGTTTCTTAGATCATAGTAAACTATTATTATATGTAATTTAGTGAAAATTCAAATATAAAAAGTTTCTTACAATGTCATAAGATGTAATCTTCAGTAAATTTTACTGGAAACCCCTGTTTACTGTATTATTACTAAAGTTTCAAATACATTTTTCACAAACGATTCTTTTATGACTCATGCACACAGTATTATGGCATTTTTCACATTTCAGTTTTGATTTCTTGTCTGCTGCTCGTGGGCAAATGTAACATCGAGTACGGGATCTTGCAGGTTGGTCATGTTGTTCTTGTGGCTCACCAAGGTCCTCAAGCCCTAAAAAGTACTTGCATTTCACCTGTAGTATTTTGGGAATTCTTTCAAGACTCGACCGACGGTGTACAGCTGGCTTCAGTAACTCGATGGCTAGAGTAGTGAGGTATTCCCTTCTAACAATATTAATTCCATTGTTGTTTGCGCGGAAAATGTTCATTGCATTCACAGCCCCCACATTCATCAAGTGAAAAAAAAGTGTCAATGGCCATCTTCTAGAGTTCCTGCTCACATCATATTGGTGACACATCTTATCTAGTATATCAACGCCGAATTTTGTATCATTATAGTCTTCTATTATTATTGGTTTTTTCTCGTTCATAGGGTCGATTTCCCCAATCCTGTGCATTGTTGACAGGGCAATTACAGCTTTTCCTTTCTTTGGAACATATGATATCAGAGTAGCTTTCTCTTGATATCCAAACAAGCTACTGTGTAGTTGCCTATCTTTGTGTGCCAAGAAATTCTCAGGTACTTCTCTCTTGTTTCCTCTAATAGTCCCCAGGAGAGTAAGTTTTCTGTCTTCAAGAAGTTCGTTTGCAAGTGAGATTGAAACAAACCAATTATCAGCTGTAATGTTACGTTTTGAGCCAGATACTGGTTCAGTTAGGCGTAACACTAAATCATGGGGTTTATTGCTGACTCTGAATGGCCCTTCTGGCTGAATCCCAACATATACCTCCAAGTTGCTAGTATAGAAATTTGAAGCTGATACAAGAGCAAATACTTTTATTCCATACTTTGCGGCTTTACTTGGTATGTATTGACGGAATGTACAATTTCCCCGAAATGATACCAATTGTTCATCAATTGTCATGTAATCACTTGGATTGAAAGATTTTTTGGAGTTTGCAATAAATAAATTGAAAATTTCCCTGATTGCTGCTAGTTTATCTACGGCCTTGCGTTGATCCCTGGTGTGTACATCATCAAAACGTAAACAGCGCATTAGAAAAAGAAAGCGTTGTTTACTCATTGTAACATAAAGAGCTTCAACACCAGTTCCTGATCTCATATCAAACATCTCTATGATATTTCTTCTGCTTGATTTCATGACACCAGCCAAGTACAAAATACCGACTAGAGCTCTTATCTCACACAAGTCTGTTGGTTTTGCATCACGATCTCTTTCAAAATGGTTTCTAGCTTTGTCTATATAAATGTTTGTATAGATCACAATTTTTTCAATTATTTCGCTGTTGAAAATACATTCGAATGATTGAACATGTGTTTTAGAGTCTCTTGCAGAACCTTTGGGTCCAGGCCTATGAAAATTAGGAATGATATTATAAGCTGGAGTGCGAGATGTTGCAGCCATTTGTGGCTCCAAGTACCATCTGGTTGTCCTATCTTTTCCAATATAAAATTCGCGATCATCAATGACAGCTTGCTCCGGCACTATCACTTCCTGGTCTACATAGTTGTCTTCTTCGATTATCATCTCATTGTTAGTATCATTCTCGTTGTTATTGTCATTCTCGTTGTTATTGTCATCTATTTCTTCATTCCTGGGAAGATTCACTTCGATGAAGTCCTCTTCTGCTTCATCAGGATCTTCAAGTCCCAAGATCTCATCATCACTACTTGTTTCATCTAACCAAATACGTAATTGTTCTTGAACACGTTCTGAACCTATTCGTAACTGTTCACGACCACGTCCCGCCATTATACTGATGAAAAACGTAGAATCACTGTAACCGCACTTTGAAAAAACACTAACGCCAGTAGTCGCGTGGGGTCTATGCCGACCCCAATAGCGCAGCTATCCGTCTGAATGGTTATAACACGACTGTCAGCTTCAACAGGAAGTTGACGCGACAATGGTATACTTAGAACAGTATGACTGTAAGCTACTGAGCGGCTCAAGGTCATACAGTAGCGCCAACAAAAATACACACGAAAAGAAAACGTCTGGGGTCGCCTGAGACCCCATGCGACTACTGGAGTGTTAATATTGTTACAAATGCAAACAAGCAGTTCATCATGCACTTGTTCTATTAAATATCATTCCATTGTTTTCTCAGACAGACAGAGCTGCAATTTTATTCCTTTCGTTCTCACTCATTAAATGTCTTTCTCACTCCTATTCTTCAAGTCTGCAACTCTCTCACTCATTTGATCTTCTTGTCAATTCTACATTCTTCTTGAAGATTCTCAAAGTGTCTGGTGAGCTCCAATTCTTGGATTTATACAACTACAACAGCTATAAAAAGGAGTCCATGTGAACCAGTGAATCAGTTTTCAAATCTGTGTGACAGATTGTATTACAGATCTAGTAAAAGAGACAATCCAGTGCCAGTGGAGTAAACAGTGCTTTATTCAGTGTTTAGACAGTGTCAAGTGCAGAGACAAGTGTTTACTGTTTATGCAGCTTAATAATAGTTTAAAGATGTTGTGTTAAGTGATATTATTTGGGACTGTCAAATAACGAATTGGACTGTGTTTTTGTAAGTGATTGTTGCTCTTTTTATCATTTCTTTCTGCATTATTGTACAGTTTATTGGACTCTTGTTTCTTTTATTATTGATCAGCCTGTAGTTACTTATTCATTAATTCTTGTAAGTAATTACTGGAAATAAGTATTAGCTTGTCATTTGATGATCTGTTTTTATTTAATTAATTGAACTTACAATTAATTTGTGTAAAATAGACTAATCTGTGTAAATAAAGTGCAAGTGTGAACTTTAGTGTTGCCAGCCTTATTTTAGACATTAGAACCCGTAACAATATACAGAAAATTACTATAAATGTTGTTTCACTGTCAGTGAAAGTTATCTTAATGGGCTGTGCACTATCTTTTTGGATTGTTTTCCTGCAAGTAGATGGATAACTGTCAAGTTTTGTTTCTAAAGATTTGAGTCAATTATATTATAATATTCCATTCTAGATAATTTGAAAAATCATGCCTTGTCTTATGCTGCCAAGCATTGTTTGATTATGTTGTAATTATTTAATAAAAAATCAATTGAAATAAATAACGCAAATACATTGAATTGAGCACTTGACTTCTATTCCATATTAATATAAAATTAATATAACTATATGTCATTGATATTAATAGTAATACTACTCATGGGTTCCCTCTGGGATTAAAGCAAAGAAGAATTTCAATTCAAGCCACATAAAGATGAGAAATACTGAGAGGTTTGCTTGTCTCCCAACTAAGTTGGATACTAAAACGCTTTCAACAATCATGTCAGTTCTACCCAACATTGCAATGCCAATGAGAATATTAGGCCACAGCAGCCAATGAGAATGTGGCATAGGTAAAAAAATCCTAGAGCAATGGCGGATGCCACTAGAAGAAGAAAGTAATAAAAAGAATAATCAAATTGATAACAAGATACAAGTTCATAAATGATAGCCAAATTATCCTCCAACCAAAAATTGACTTGTCAAACTCGAATTTGCAGAACAATCTATATAAATAAAATTAGAATTTTGTCTGTACATTCATCAGAATTATATATTTTTTGGTTATTTTTACGTTTTATACATTAAAGAAGCCAAAACAAGTCTCATCTCAATTTCTGTCTGTCTGTCATGGCCCCGAAGGCATTTTACGCGGCCTTCTCCTCAAAAACGAGTGCATCGATTGGGATTTAAGTTATTTAACAGTATTTAAAACTTCATTGACAATGTCTTTAGCTATAAAAAACTAAATTACCTTTTTTTTAACAGAATAATAAACGTTTAAAAACCAAGTAAAAACCAACTTCCTGTGAAGGTTGGGAGTTCAAAAGTCCTCACTGAATTACACAAAAAGTAGAAATCTATCCTTAAAGGAACAGCTGATAGAAATCCACACTTTTTAATCATATGGTGGGCCCTTAGCGGCGTTATTTACGCTGTCTGCAGACTTGTGTAGTCGGAGCATTGCAGTCATGTAGGGAACATATGACTGGTGAATCAAAGCTTAGCTTATGTTTCATCCATTATTTCTTCGGTGAATAAAAATTTATAATTTCAATTTATCCAAACAAAAATTAACATTTTCGGAAGGTGCGGTTTGTGCTAGGTTCTTGGGAATTCGCCAGGTAGCACTATTATAACTAAAATACTGTTGCAACGCACGGGTGAACCGCTAGTAACAAATAAAACTAGAAAGATAAGTTTTCAATTAAAAAAGGTAGACATAAACAAGCATTTAGAATGGAAAGTGGAGTTGTTGGGATTCGTTTGTAAAGATAGAATATCTATTAAAGCAGTAGGTTTTCATAACTATGTTCAGTTAGTGCCACAAATCCCAAGAGAAACTAATACTACCAGCATCTCTGCATTTCATTAAAATTATTATAAACAAAGTAAAAGTTTCACTTAACCTATCACTAACTTCGAATCTATTCAGAAACTCCTAAAATTTGATAATTACTATATCTCACTTTTGGAACTAAAATCTGTTGATTTGCAAATTTCGAAAGGTGAAGAAAAAAATTGAAGGAACATGATAAGTTCATGGGAGGCTAGTTGTATGATACAGTTATTGATATGTTTACACATATTCTAGTGAATAATGGCAGTGATAGCCTTTTAATTGATAGTCATCATTCCCAGGTAGTTACAAAATAGATTTGGAGAGTGTGTTGAAAGATTTATTGTAGAGAATTATAGAAGATTTAGTAAAATATAATTATTCCTTGTTTTATTAGTTCACATTGGCTTCTTATTGTGGCCAGAGTTATTAAAAAGAAAATTTGTTTTCCTACAACACAACAATTAACCAAGTGCAAAAACGACTTTTGGAACATTGGATAAAAGTATTAAGTAATGAAAAGATATTGAATGAAGAAATCTTCCAGTTAACTATTCCATTCTATTCACCACATTTCCTCCAACGGGAAATTTTTTATACATAAAATAGTCCCTCTAAAATCGTGTTCCAAGAGATTCTAGACGCATGTCTAAAAATGCTAAAATCCATTCATTCTAGTCCACATTATGGGGAAACTTTGGGATTTTCGATGCTGGGAACTTAATTTGAGGCTCAAAAACTGCAATTTTATACGAGTAATTAAAATGAAATTTATAAATTGGGTAAAGTGGAAGCTTAAATTTAATTAATCATTGATTTCATGAATCGTTCGTTTGAGAACTTAAACCCACCTTTTCAAATCAATCAATTCAAATCAATTAGTTTGATTGAAATTGATAATGGTGTAACAACCGAAACTAGTTTCTCAAAGTTTTAATAAATATGGTTGTGACAATTTCGTCATATTATCCATTATGGATACCTTCCACAATATCACCTTCGCCACTACAAAGAAAGTTCAATCCTTCAACATGATTATGAACGTGTTTGACCAAGGCATTTGCACCCTGGATTTTTTCAACTCTGCTGCTTTGTGAAATACTTAATACAATAAATAAATAATGTTTATGATCTTATACATGAAATAGATGATGTACTTCTCAGAGCTGATGTCTTCACCAGGGACTGAAAGGTTCCTCGGTCACGTGGAGTTCTCCAACACAGCCACTCTCATCATCACGGAAGAGAAAGAACGGTATTCATGAACAATTTTCCGCCTAGCTCAATGATTGATAAATAACTGAACTTCATTCTTGATTACGCCGTCTTTCTTGTAGAAGATCCAAGTCTACCCAAAGTTGAGATGTAATGCAGCAGATATACCAGTTTTCATACTGTGACAGACCTCTGTGAACTGAGCATGGAATTTCACACGATCTCCTAGAAACAAATAGAAAAGTTAAGAAATGAGTGTATTCTATCGATCAAAGCACAAAGATAACATACATTGTTTGTAGGGATATTGAAATGAGGGATAATTTGAAAACGTACAAGGCCCTGCGCGAATAGAAACGCAGCGCTGCATTGCTATTTGTAAAAAACACACAAAAATAAGGTTAATACTCAGCAAATGGAAGCGAGAATAATGATAAATTAATATCTCTGTCAATTCATTTAGTGAATTACCTCACTCAATCAGGGTGCTTGCACAGGGGAGCATCCAATACTCGATGATAAATCACCATCGTAAAAATCAAACAAATGCTGTGGAATGCACGATATACTGTAGAATCGTGAATACCAGGATTCAACAGCATGTGCTTCATTTTTCGATGGTGATTATTATTGAGTATTGGAGGCTCCACTGTGCAAGGACTAATTTGTTTCAAAATGTTGAACAGTCAGACTGCGTTTCTATTTGTATCTGACCTTAAACAGTGATGCCAAACTTACGGTTTCAATACAAAATATACAAAAAATAAGTAAATGATAATAATATTCATAATAATAATAATAATGTTACCGGGTTCTAATAGCTAAAATAAGGCTGGCAAAACTAAAGTTCAGACTTGCACTTTATTTACAAATTAGTGTAATTTACGAATTTTTAATTATTTACAAAAATTAATGAATAAGAAATTACAGGCTGATCAATAATAAAAGAAACAAGAATCCAATAAACTGTACAAATTAATAATTAATTACAGGCTGATCAATAATAAAAGAAACAAGAATCCAATAAACTGTACAAATGAATAATGAATTACAGGCTGATCAATAATAAGAGAAACAAGAGTCCAATAAACTGTACAATAATGCAGAAAGAAATGATAAAAAGAGCAACTACTCACTCACTTACAAAAACACAGTACAATTCGTTATTTGACAGTCCCAAATAATATCACTTAACACAACGTCTTTAAACTATTAGTAAGCTGCATAAACAGTAAACACTTGTCTCTGCACTTGACACTGTCTAAAGACTGAATAAAGCACTGTTTACTCCACTGGCACGAGATCTGTAATACAATCTGTCACGCAGGTTTGAAAACGTAACTGTCATGCAAGCTTTTGTAAAACTGACTAACTGGTTCATGTGGACTCCTTTATATAGCTGTTGTAGTTGTATAATTCCAAGAATTGAGCACACCAGACACTTCGAGAATCCTCAAGAAGGCTTGGACTAGACCTTGATTGTTCTAGAAGTCTGAAGAAATCATGAGAAGTCTTGAGAAATCAATTGAGTGAGAGAGTTGCAGACTTGATTAATAAGAGTGACAAAGACATGTGAAAAGCAAGAGAACACAGACTGGTTGTTGAAGTCACGTCCAACCATGAAAACAATAGAATGACATAAATAGAACAAGTGCGTGACTAACTGCTTGTTTGCTCTCGTAACAATAATAATAATAATAATAATAATATCTCAAGAAGGCAGGTATCAAAGAAGCTGACATCAGCGACAGAAACACTTTTAGGAATAAGGTAAGCCGTACACAAGTGGGAGATAACGCCAGAGCCAACCAAACCAAAATGGTTAAAATGCCAACCAAACCAAATGGTTGGTACAGACCAAAATGGTCAGAAGAAAGAAAACGGAAATTCTCACAACGAATGCGAGAAGTCTGGGCAAACAGAAAGCAAAAATGATTCTATTCATCCTAATTATCATCTTCGAGAATTCTCCAATAATAATTATTATAAATATAATTATAATTAAAATAATAATAATAATAATAATAATTATTATTATTATCCTTGTAATGTTAAATCAATCCTTGTAAAAAATTAAACAAGTAAAACAAAGCAGAATTATTATTATTATTATCCTTGTAATGTTAAATCAATCCTTGTAAAAAATGAATATTGTTAATGGTTAAAAGAAAGCAGAAACAAGTCACTTCAAAGTTATCACTTTTGAAGACTTTAAAAAAGCTTATAGGCCTAACTGCATTCATGAATCTTCATAGATAATAAGGAATTTCGGACTCTATCCTAGACTGATTAAAATCATTTAACTAAATTTAATGAATGCCAATTTAAATTAAATTTTTAAGAGAAATATCTGAGCCGTTTATAATTAAAACATAGATAGGCAAGGAGACGGTTTATCATCATTACTGTTCAACTGCGCTCTAGAATACCCTGGGAATGGTACAAGAAAAATCCTAAAAATATAAGTACCGTATCGGAACTAAGAAAGATTATAGAATTTTGAAATGCTTGGGTTCGCAGATGACTTAGCGATGTTTGCCAATGAGATAAAAGAAGCGAGAAATCAAATAACTCTACAAAATAAAGCGGAAGAATAGGACTCCATATTTCGTTACAAGAAAGGACTAATACAATCATAATATATCCACTGGCTATCAATCACACAAATGTGAACAACGTTAAAGTTAAAATAGTTGAACAATTTAAATACCTAGAGGAAATTATAAAACATAGCTTGGAAGAAGAAACCTTCATGGCAAAATAGAAATAACATGATGAAATCTCCAAAAATAACATGGGCTCCATACAACAAAAATGCCTATCTATCAAAACCAAATTAGAGCATTACCAGACATTAGTTCAATTGTCGGTAACATAATTATGGACAAACCCTTTTAGGAGAAAGAAAATTTTGTAGTAGCCAGAACGTGTATCAATAGAAAATATCAAAAAGATGGTCAGTGGTGGATAGTCTGAAATGAAGTGATGTACAGAGAACTCAACCCGTCACGGACACAAGAAAATAATATTATTTTACTTATATCATGAGGACACTAGACTGTAAGCATCAAAGAAAATCATAGAGGAACTTTGGAATATGAAGCAGCAAGTGGGATGGATTAAGGAAATTAGGGAGGATATGAATAAACTAGAAATAACTCTAGACGATTTAAAAACAAAACACGAAATATTTTAAAACTGAAATACATAAAATAAGATTCAAACCAAAAATAGGCAAACAAAAGAACATACAAAGGATATTGACAGACAGGGAACAACAGAGGAGTTCAACCTGAACTACTGAGTGGATCGGAAAGAAAACTTATGAAAGAGGACACAACATGATTGACTGAAGTGGTCCGATGCGGCCGTGAAAGTAAAATAAATGACAATAATATAATCCTTGTTAATGATTGCTACAACCAGGTTTGAGCATAAGTTGAAAGATATTTTAAGCATGTAACAGTTCCAATCGCCTCACTGAAACCGACATACTTATAGATATCTCCTATAGATATACTTTGTATTAACTTTTTATGTGAATTCAACGACTTACAGTCAAATATTCATTAAGAATAAGTATAATTTACTTACTCTGCAGGCCGAGCGCTTTCGAATCTTTGAGATCCATTTTCAGAGGCGTGTGTTCCTTGATCATCGATGTCAGTTTTTAGGTTAGAAGAATTGTGGTTTTGTAAAATGTGATCAAAACGTTTGTGTGATTTAAAATTTAGTTGTTCGTTGAGGATGTTTTGATTATTGTGTGTGGTGTGTTTGTATATTTCAAATTGTTCCAAGGTGTTGAGTTCGTGTCCTTTAGATTTTATATGTAGAATGTGTAGGTTGGTAGTTATGTCAGTAAAAGTGTGTCCAGTTTTAATGATATGGTCAGCAAAGTTCGATTCAGCTTTGGATGTCAGGGCTTGAAAATGTTCCTTTTAACATTGTTTGAATGGGCGGCCTGTTTGTCCTATGTAGAATTTGTTACAATCAGAGCAGTTCAGTTTGTAGATCCCTGGGAGATCGTATTTGTTTGTGTTCAGTGTGGTTTTGAGTGTAAGTGCATTTTTTATTTTGTTTTTTTTGTTCTGAATGAGATGGTGTGGCCGGCTTTTTTGAAGATTTTTGCTAGTCTGTTTGATTGTGGATTAATGTATGTCATTGTGATGTATTTTTTGTCAATGGTGTTGGTGTTTTGTTTTTTATTTGTTATTTTATGATTGAGTTTGTCAATTAGGTTGTGTTTGTAGCCGTTTTCTTGTGCTAGGTATTTTATTGTATTTAGTTCAGTGTTGTAATTGTCGGTGGATAGCGGTGTGTTGTTGAGTCTGTGTAGCATTGACCTGAATGCTGAGTGTTTATGTTGTGTTGGATGATTGGAGGTGCTGTGTATTAGGGTATCTGTCATTGTTGGTTTTCTGTAGATGTTGAAGCTGTGTTGTTGGTTTGTGTTCTTTGTAATTGAGAGGTCTAGGAAGTTGATTGAATTGTTTTGCTCATATTCAGCTGTGTATTGAATGTTCTTATGTATTTTGTTCATGTATGATTGGAGTTGTTCACATTGTCTTTTGTTTCCTCAATGCATGCTATGTGGGACAAACTGGCAGAAAATTCAAAGAAAGAAGGAGGGAACACCTGAATTCACTGAGGAAGGGAAAATTAGACTCAAATTTTGCAAACCACCTTGTGGAGGAGAATCACAATTTAGACTCTTAGACAATAGCTTCAACATGGAATACCTTCACTTTGCACCAAAAGGACAACTACTGAATGTACTGTAAGCAGTGGAAATAAGGAGAGTGGAACAAGACCCAACAATAGAAAGCCTTAATGAACAATTACAATTTGACAAATGCAATGTTGTGAAGTATTTCATTTAGAATATTAATTATTGGACTACTGCAAGATATTATCAGCTTACATTTCAGTTTTAGAGTTCAGAATAATCAAATATATTTTTTTATTGATCTCAATCATGTTCAGCTAATTCCCCACTTGACTAAATAATTAACTTTACCATTATAACAACAATTAGCTTAGAAAACATGTCAATTTTTAATTACAACAAGGGCTGTAACAGATCTCATTCAATAACAATTCATGAGTCTTCTAGTTAGGTTACTTTTAGTGTAAACAATAAGTTTTTATTAATAGTTATTGAACTTTTAGAATTATTTAAAATAATCAAATATTCTTAGAATTTACAAATTACATAAATGTTATTAGTTAATTTTATATTTAGTATTTTTTACATTAGAAATAACTATTATTTTAGAAAACAGTTTAACATTGATAGTTTAATAGTTTGATTTTGAAAGTGGCTAACCTGCAATACATTCCCCCACTAACCTAAAACACCTCTGTTGCCAAATTTAGTTTTAACTCAACATGCAACTGATGATGATGCCATGAGCATTGAAACCTGGTTTTGCGTAATAAAAACTAGTAGAAATTGACAATATCTGTGTTATTATTCAATAACTATGTTTTTGTTTGAATAAGCTACTATTGCGACTCACCAAGTGATAATCTCCTCGGCTTCTTGTATTATAATTGTGTACATCCAGATTTTGGTTAATATCATTCGTTTTTACATATAAAGTAGCTTCATACACATAGGCAGGGTACAGTTAGGAGACCAAGTTTATTGAACAATGGCCTACATGAATCTTATCTATTTACTCTTTCCATACACCTAACAGCTTTCTTTTGGATCTTAAATGCCCTATCAATGTTTTGTTTTGATGAATTACTGATTCAAGAATCGGACAATGCACTGCACACCTATATGGGTACTTACTTCTAAATTATCTAGAATGGAATTGCTGAAAAGGAGTGATGCATCGTCTGCGAATAAGAGGGCTCTACCACTAAATAATTCTTTAGGTGATTAGTGGCCATATAACGAAAAAAATCAATGGACCTAGTATTGAGCACTAAGGAACTCCAGCTTGAACCTGTAATTTATTAGATTCATTCTTCACTATTCTATTCCATCAACCTCTATTTTAGGAATAGAATCAAAATTAATATTATTTATAAGATGAGAATATCCTACTATCAACGATTGAGTCTTACTGGGATTGAGTTTCAAGCCATTCTTTTTCGTCCATTCAGTTATTCTTGAAATATCCCTATTAACAATTGCTATCGTTTCATCTAATTGGTTTTTATGACAACTAAGGTAAATTTGAAGATCATCAGCATAAGTATGATACTTACAAGACTGAATTGAGGAAGGAAGGTCATTTGCATAGAGAGTAAAAAGAAGTGGGCCTAGGATGGAACCTTGTGGTACTCCCAGTATAACATTTTTTGAATCTGACCTGATTTCCCCAACTATAACACATTGCTCTCTATTACTGAGGTATAAACAAAACCATGAAATTGCTTCTTCACATTGCTTCTTCACAAAATCCTAAAAGATTTAACTTGGAAAATAGGATGCCATGATTTACTGTATCAAAAGCTTTGGAGAAATCAAAAATACATAAAATAGTACATTTCTGCTTATCGATTGCTAGTCTTATATCATCTGTGACTCGTGATAAAGCTGTTTCTGATGAATGGTGCTTATGAAAACCAAACTGGTAATCATGAAGCAGGTTGTTCATTTCTATGAAACTAGTAACCTGAGAATGAACTATTCCCTCAAGTACTTTTGAAAGGACGGGTAGTATACTTATTGGCCTGTAGTCTGAAACTTGAGTGGGTGATGAAATTTTGTTTAGAGGATGAACTAGGGCATATTTCCACTTTTTAGGAAAGGTACCAGAGAGAATAGATGCATTGAAGATAGAAGTTATTGCAGGCAAAACTGCAAAAAGGATTTTCTTAATCATTTGTATTGCTTAATCAATTGCTTGATTATTCAACATTTGTTCTTGAATGGGAAACAAAGAATTCATTAATGCCATTCAATGGCAGGACAACAGGCGGCAGGCGTGTGGGCCTTTTGTTTACCTAAACCAAATTTTTTAACCCCTCGCCAGAGCTCAGTTGTATTTTTCCTATTATCTGTCAGTAAGGAATTCAAATACCTCATTTTGGAATTTCTTAACTGCTATTTTATCTTGTTACTAAGATGACGATAGTCATTGAGGCTATCCCAGTCATTGTGTCTCTAAGCTCGTCTGTGAGCGCGGTCTCTATAGGCCATTAACTGTAAGATTTCTTGGGTAATCCAAGGTACCGGCTGTTTCCTAATTACTCTTTTTGTCACAATCGGTGCATGTCTCTCATAAACGTCCAGTATCATAGTCTCCAGAGTTTCAACCATTTCGTCAACTTAAGTCAGAGTTTCAATTCGATTCCATGGGGTTTGTGCAACATCAAAAAAGAAGGTTGTATTGTCCATATTCTTGAAGTCTCTATAGGTAATATATTTTTGCTCAGGTTTTGGAGCCCTATGAGATAGAACACAGTAAATTAAGTCATGCCCTGATATGGCTGGGACTGAAATTTGGCCTTTGTCTAAAACTTCATCTGGATCACTTACAATTAACAGATCTATAAACGTGCAGTATGATGAGTTGGGTTCAGAGGGAGTATAGTCATGTTGAGGCATTGAAATATAGTAGTTAATTGAGTGTAGTCAAAGTTGGGATTTGTCATATTCAAGTCAATATTCATATCTCCCATTACTAAGAAATTGCTATAAGGCATAAAGGTAAGTAGCCGGTTTCAAAATCAGTAAACTGAAAGAAAATTTAAGCATCCACTGGCCTCCCATCACAGGGGCATCTGGATTTGTCCAATGTTGAATTTAAATTCTGGCCTATTATTTCCATTCAGGCTATATTAATTTAGGACTTTTATAATACTCTCTATATTGAAATAATGAAATTTATTCCTTCAAAACAGAACAAAATATTTTTCAAATAATATACAGGAACTAGAGTTGGCCACATTATCCAGTATTTGTGGTCAACTTGAAACTTGAAAAATTAATTACAAAATAGAATTACAAATTAAATTTGAGTCCAGCACTTATAGAAAACACTCGCACTCTATGATGCCTGCATAAGTAAAATTAAATAATTATACAACATTACAAACAACAACACTTTGCTCCAGACAGCTGAGACAGTAATGCAGTAGAAAATAAGAAAAATAATGGCAAGAGAAATACGTATTGTACAAAAGGCAAATCTAAATACATTGGTTTATAAAAGCCTGAATTACAGAAAAAAAAACATTCAACTTAAATTTATCCTTTCACATAACCCTGTGAAAAATTTAGTCAACATACATTATGTTAGTGAGGCATCAAGAAAACTCAAGTCTTCAGAAGACACTAGCCAACTTCTCAAAAGATTCAAGAAGCATCTTGCATTTTCACTCGATTTTATTTCCCATGGTAGTTGATTGAAATACTTAGGAGCAACATATTGGTAAGACTGTTCAAAAATTGATTTATTGACTTTTGGCAACCTAAATGTTATATGTGATATTCCTCTTGTTTGATAAAATAAGTTCACTGTACCAATGTTGCCAGATCTGACATAAAATAACTTTAAAACTTTATAAACGAAAATATGATACAAAGGATTGGAACTTTCTCTTCTCGGGCTATTGCAGATTATTCAAATAATATAATTTTGTGAAACTCTTAATTTTTCAAGGTAACTCTTGCAAGTGCCCCCCCCCCCCCCCCCCAGCAATGAATCCCATATTGTAGCCTGTTATCG
Organism: Conomelus anceps; assembly: GCA_948455865.1. Classification (NCBI taxonomy): domain Eukaryota; kingdom Metazoa; phylum Arthropoda; class Insecta; order Hemiptera; family Delphacidae; genus Conomelus; species Conomelus anceps. Next base: position 57,602,713 of record OX418217.1, on the reverse strand, counting down.
ACTAGCGCAAAATAAAGTACTCTTAAGAGATTGAAATCACAGAAATTTCTCAAGAAATAAAAGTTTCTCACTGAGGATTTAATGCTTTTATGTAAGTTTAGAATATGATGGTTCCAATTTAAATTTTGGCCAAAATGAACACCCAAGTACGGTACTTAAAAGTATTGGCTTTTTCTATGGCCTCGCATGAGCAATTTATTTTGCTACACTGTGATTCATAAGTTAAAGCTGATGCGAATTCAAAGCTGTTTGTTATACTGAAATTTACATATTTTGTTTTACTTACAGTGGTATTTGGCTTTCATATATAGGCTATTAGGCTATATAGATTTGGCTTATAAAACTCGCGGTTTATTAGCTATAATGAGTAATAAGACGAAATTGTCACAACATTTATAAAAAAATAATGAGATACTAGTTTCGGTTGTTACACCATTATCAATCTTAAACAAACGAATTTGTGTGAGATTGATAATGTCGTAACAACTGAAACTAGTATCTCATTATTTTTTATAAATTTGGTTGTGACAACTTCGTCTTATTATTCATTATGGATATCTTTCACAATATCATTGGTTTTTTTTCATAAAAGGAATGGTAAACATAATTATTATATTTTAATATTTCTGCTTTGTATTTGTGCTTGAAATGGGAAATTTTATATCTTTTAATAATTTGTGTCATTAAATAGCCTTATAAAGAAGTAATATAATATAAATAGTAAAATGTAATATAATATAAAGAAGTGTGTAGGAAAAAGTTTCAGGAGTCATTCTTAAGTACTGTTGAAATTTCTCTGGGTACGATTTAAGTTGAAACAAGTGATGATATTCGCCCAGTTTCTGCCGTACTTGGTTAAGGGTCGGCTGTAGCGCGGCCATGTTGGATTTGTATCTCCATAAGAGCAATGCTAATTTCGAAACCATATAACTCACCTATTTATAATCAGAAAATTACTGTCAATGTCTTATTTTGAAGGTCTGATTATGCTCAAGCGACTTTGCTTTCTGAAAAATTCATACTTCTTCCACTGTTTGTTCTAAATAAGCATTTATGAGTCATGAATTTATGATTTTTTTCTGACGTTTGTGATATAGATATCAAAAAATGACAAAACAAGTCCTCTCCGTTATAATGTTTTTCATGACAAGGAATTTTTTCTCAAGTATTGCTTCATTTGTCAAGTTTTTAAATGGTTTTTTGTGGAGGTATGTTCAACAAAATAGCTGCTGTTCGGTCCACTCAAAATAGACTTGCCTATAAGCAGTACCGTTGACAGGGAGCGCCAGTACGCACAAACACACACAATAGTAACTGAACCGGCAGTGAGTGGCCTTGAAGCTTGTTCGCAAATAGCTGTCTCCCTTCCAGTACAGAGAATCTACGTTATCTTATCTTATTGATCTCTTCTTCTTATTTGTTCTCTTTTCTTCCATCAGTCAGTTGTAGATCGTTGTAGCGTCAAGGGACATGTATCCGGTCGTGCTGAATTGATTTTAGAAGTTTTAGGAGCAAAACTTTTCTAGTTATGGGGAATAAAAAACGTTTGAAGGTCCATAAACTAAAAAATCGGCCATATTCTTGCAGCAATTTCAAAAAAATAAAACAATAGACATATATCAATAATTTTATCAAATTATTGTTCATTCTTTGAAGTATTCAATTTTACAGTAGTGGACAGTATTAAAATACACACTACTTTGTTTTTTTTGGAATTAATTCTTTTTAATGTGCAGTTACCCTCGCAATCGTATGTGATAATCATAAATAGTTTATTAGTCTAGTAAATAGGTTTATTTAGTATATGCTTTGGATAATCATAAATAGTTTATTAGTCTAGTAAATAGGTTTATTTAGTATATGCTTTGGATAATCATAAATAGTTTATTAGTCTAGTAAATAGTTTTATTTAGTATATGCTTTGGATAATAGCTTTGCTCATATTCTTCATAAAATTGCTTCATATTTTTGAAGCAATAAAAAAATAATAGCCATGTATATTATTTTTTCTATTTATTAGGACAATTTTTTGCACGTAGAATAAATTGTACAATATGTTTTGGTTGATCAATACTTTTGTCAAATTATTGTTCATTATTCACTTCTGCAGTAGTATACAGTAGTAAAATATACAATACTTAGTAGGCCTATGTTTCTGAATTCATTATTTTTAAATGTTCGATGCAGTCGAATTCAAATATTGCTACAAAAAGTGTGCAGTACCCTTGCACTCATGTGTTATAATCATGAATAGGTTCGAAGTCTAGTAAATAGTTTCATTTAGTCTATGCTTTGGAATAGCTTTGCCCATTTTCGCTGCTCAACGTAACCACAGACAAACCCAGACTGCTCACGCTAAGTTCCAAAAACATGCGCTAGAATGCGTAGGTATAGCGCCTAGAGAGTAGAGTGTTTCCCTCTCTACTTTCTCTGTTCTGTTCGCTCTCACTCATCATCACTCCCTCCATCCGTCACTTCTTCATTCCTGCAACATCATCTACACGCGTCCTTCGCATAATAATTATGCATGCTCACCCTACAGCACTGTTGCCGGATCAAGCGTTATTGCCAGATTTCATTACAGTTTACGTTTTTCTCTGCTACTGCGTGCTCTGATCTGGTGACAGATCTGCCGGCTACAATAATAATGACGATTGGGTTGACTGCCTCTAAAGTATACTGCTATTGCGAATCCCGTTTCATTTCATTTTGTCAAAATATTAATAAGCCTCTATAACTAAATTATTTAGATTATGTGATAAAATATTATTTAAAATAAAAATAAATTTGAATTCATGTAAAAATGTTAAATAGAAAAATAAATAGAATATGTTTCTACAATGTTTTTCCCGTAATTTAACATTTTGAGGAAGTTTCATTTCCATCTATGTGTTTACTTCCGTTAACTTTTTCTAGGAATAATTTTATGTTACTGTTTAGGCTGACTGAACAAAAAAAAAAAAAAAAAATGAAAAAAGAAATGTTAAACTGTTTCGAGAAACAAATAAACCGATTCAATGGAGTATTGAAGGACCCGATATTCCATACCTATTCTATAGTAAATAAATAATAATACATGGATTTTTATTTTGAAAATTTATACGGACTTTTCCCCCCTACAAAACCCGCCCGCGGATTATTGATTGAAATAATTGACATGAAATAATTTTTTAAAATTATTAAAAAAATTATCCAAGACGGTGCATCGAAATTTTCTTAATGTCCCCTACGTCCAACGTCAATCCCAAAAACCTATAAAATTTATAAACTTAAAAAACACTTTTGAATGGAAATTGACTCACGTTATGGCGTGACGGCCGTTTCGCTCTGCTTTTGTGGAAACAAGATGGGTCTTCAACATCATATAAAATGTATTCAACAGAAAGTCAGAATATTTTCCATATTGTCACTTTTTATTTTAAGCACCTCTCCTCTACGAGAGGATGATTTCTTGATAAAACTTCACATACATATTTTGCTCACTTTTCAATGCCTTTTGCCAATATTATTTATTTATCCTCTACAAAATAATTTAAAAATAAAAAACATTTCTTGAAGTTTTCGAAATTTTCTCCAACCCCTTTGACTTTTCTAGCGGTAACAAGGCATATTGAACTTCTGCACCTACTTACCTTACACTTCCAATCTAAAAAGCTAAAATTACTCACAAACAAAAAGTTTAAAATTTCTTTGCCCCCCCCCCCCCTACGTTTTTCAACAAAATTTTGTTTTTCACCTCCCCCCAAACACTAGTGAATTACGGAATCAAAAAGCGTTCAAATTACATTTAGTACAAATTTGTCGGTTTCTATCTGATAGAAAAAAGAATTTTCCAAAACTATTAACATTTAAAAAAATGAAAATGTTGACCCTGATGAAATAGAAAAAAACTAAAATTTCCCCCCAAAAAATGTGGAAATCGGGGGAAAAAAATCTCGATTTCTGCTCGCGAACTGCTCGCCTACGAGAACAGTTGGGCACCCCAGTACTAGTGGCTTGTAATTCAGTTTTTAGTAATCCGCCAATGTTAACTGTCACCGGTCAAAACTACTCGGCATATAGTAAATTGATCCAAACTAGATTTTTCCACACTTTTGTCTGAATTCAAGATTTTCTCAATTCGAATTAATGCTTTTTAATAGAGAATAAATTGGGTGGAAGAAGGTTCATGTTGAATACATATTAGGTTATACATTTTATTTGTCTCTGGTTCGCAAGCCATCCCTATGAGGTTCAAAGACCAATAAACCCCTCCTCCACCTCTTATGAGATATAGGCTAACTACAATATTCTTTAAAATAGTAGGTACTATATCAGTAATTATCTTAAGACAATTGGCGACCCCAAGCAAAACGCATTTGGCGGCCCTTCCGTTTGTAATATTGTGAATTTAATAATGATGTAAGCCTGTCAAAATATCACAACAGGCTTTTCTTACATTGAATAATAAAAACAAATTCTAGTATGAAATGTTTTACAATGAAATATCAATGAATAAAAAATAATTCAATTGAATTATAAAATAATATAATAAATTGTCATAGTATTCAGTAGGCTATATATTCGAAGCAACTGTGATTTAGTAACAATTTATTTATTTATTTGATTAATATGTTTCAATACAAATAATACTGACCTTAATGATATTGATACAAATTATACTGATCAAAAGAAACATTGATTAATGATTATCACCATCACATCATATCAAAATAATATAAAGTGAAATATAACTTTAATTTTTAGTAGCAAAATCGTTGGTAAGTTTGGAGAAGTTAAGACGGGCAATGCTGTTTTTGATGAAAATAATTTTTTTTTTTATTTTGTTGTGCAAAAACATCGTAACTGTGCAGTGACTTTTGTATTTCTATCGGTCACCGCTACAGATTCTGTCAACGAGCGCCGTGACTTATCTTATCTGAGTTACAGATAGCGGCGCTAACCGTTCGGACGTATCACTTCCCATAGTTATTTATGATGTATGTATTTTCCCCCTTGGAAAATACTTTATCCGCCATTGATTTTACACAAATGTTTTTTTTTAATTCTTGCTTGTAGGGTATTCCATATTCCCAGACGTTTCAGCCCCCCTCCCCCTTGGAGAGATCATGGTTCCACCACAGGGTGATAGCGTAGGGTTAGCGTAGGTTTATGAAATCTATTATCTTATATTATTATGATTATTTCTAATGTTTTTGTGAGTTATTTGAGAGTTGATCAATAATAATCTTATAATGTAATAACTTGGCAGCCCCAGGAGCCAGCCTTATTCGCAAGCCTATAAAGCCGGCCCTGACTATATATCAAAACCTGATGAAGAAAAATCTTACATCTGTGGAAGCATATTTTAAACATATATATACATACTGTTAAATATAATATTAGTTAAATATAACTAACTTACTGCTGAAAATAACTAATCAAGCTCTGCCAGCTTAAGCTTTCTGTTTCTTTTTTATTCTGTACTTCAACTCAAAATGGGGTGATTTTTTCAACAAGAGTTGAATACGCCTTTTGCTCAACTGTTCAAAGTTATGCCTATATCTCAGAAAGGGGTTATTTATTCAAACAGCGTTGAATACGCCTTTTGAAGTTTTAAAAGGCTCAAACAAATTTCCACCAAAAATCCCAACTTTCAATTTTTCCCTAAATTTTGCACCCCTACAATAATAGCCCTCGCATAGCATTGTTCGTAATGTGTCCTCAACTTACCTTTAACCTCCAATTACAAAACCCTTGAAAAATCATTTAACAAAAAAAAAAAATCATTTTTTCAACATGTTCCATTTCAAGCGACCCTCTTTTTCTAGGGGATTATTTCACAAATGCATGTTCTGCTGACTTTCTAATGCCTTAGGGGTGACTTTTAAAAATTATTCCACATCGCATTTAATACAGATTTTTTCATTATATATGATACAAGAAACAAATTTTCAAACATATTAATATTTAAGAAGTCCACAATTTCAACCCCCTCATTTCTTTTGAAGAGAATCCATTTGTGATGCACACATCCCAATAGATTGTCTTGCGCTTAAAAATGAAAAATCAAGAAGCTTTTCATTAAAAAAAATTAACAAATTTGTACAAATTTCCAGTTTTAAACCACTTTCATCCCCTTAAACGATATATTTTTCCAAATCGCACACATATCATTTCGTTTAACACAAAAATCACTATAGAATTAAAAAAAAAATTTCAAAAATATCAATGTCCAGCTTTTTCAAAAATTTTTATCCCAACCTAAACCCCCCAAAAACCAAATTTTCCAAAAACGTTTCACAACAACTTATAAACAATCACCCAATTCTGATTTTAAACTATTTTCAAATAAAACATTTATCAAATTTTCAACCCCCCCTTTACCTGGTAACTTGGGGCACTTTTTGGAAATGTCAGATTCCTCCCTATGGTTTTGAGCCCAACCGAGAATAAACCACTCACCTACAATCGAACCCCCATCATTGAATCTTCAATATCAATAAGTGAATGAGTAATTCCAGAGTTGCTAATTTAATTACTTTGAAGAACTTTTACATGAAGCGATAACTCAAATATTCCCGCATTGCAACATGTGCTGCTCCCCGTGGACGAGTTTTCTATCCGTAGAGTGCCGACAATTCAAGTATTCCCGCACTGCAACAATGCTGCTCCCCGTGTTGAAATCATTGACGCGTGGCGCTATCTCTGAATTAAATCATTAACTAGGAAATCCGCAAGCGACGTGATCGATCTGGTTCTTTAATCTGTGACGTAACTAATTATTCGATCGTAATTAGCAATAATAATATGTTTATGAAGTTTATTACTGTATTTTTAGATGAAAAGTTTCATTTTCAAATATTAGAGTTAGTCTATGTTATTCATTGATATGTTCATATATTTTGTAGGCCTACTATTTTTTTTTCTCACAGAATTAACTGTTGGATATTTTGATAGATATTTGAATTCGGGTATAGTTATTTGTTATTTTTAATGGCTGATTGATCTGCATTTATATTTTTGCCATCTTCTTGCTGTTGGAATATTAAATTTATGTTGCGATATTTATTCATAGCCTAATGTATATTATTATTTTGTGATTGATGCATTTTTTAAAACAAAGTTTAGTATGCTGTTCGGACCTTTGATGTTTCATATTATTGACGTTATACCGTATATGTTATAAAGTATATCCTAATGCTTAGATGATTTTTGTGCAATATTATAAATTTTCAAGAAATTAATGTTCTTGCAAATAAAAGTTTCTATGGATTGAAGGGTCTCAAACAATATCTATTCGTAAAGCAATAAAATGATGAATAGAGGAAGCAAGAATGTCAACAGTGGCAAGATGCAACAGATAAGAGTGCAGTAACCTTGTCTTCCTAGGGTGGTGGATGGCTCTTCGCTCTTTGTCTCTCCTCTCTTAGCGCTCTCACTTCTCACACGCACACAAAGACAAACCTTACTCACACAAATGCCAGTGATACTGTACTCTTTTTAGTTTGAAACTAGTTCGTTCATAACTTGACAGATTCGCTACTGTCGATTTTGAAAAACATTCTAGCTACTGCCGACCCTTAACACTCCAGTAGTCGCGTCTCCGACTGTGACGTGAGTAGTCGCGTGGGGTCTCTAGAGACCCCACTCAGTATTTCGGCCTTTATAGCAACATTAATTGATCTAGTACTTCATTTATGAAAAATATATTATCTTATAATAAATTGCAATGAGTTTGTAACAATTTAATAGTTATTACAAGACGGCAGACTCGCTTCGCTCGCCTCAATTTCAGACCAGAGCTCTCACCAACTTAATTCTTTTGGTGGGAGATAAATTCGTACAAAATTGTAAAGAAAAACTGATGGAATGAATGAATAAATGAATCAGTCGATCAATGGTTAATATATAATAATCATAGAATAATAATAGAAAAGTATAGAATACTAGTAAAAATGGTAGGAATTGTCCCAGAAGTTTCTAGATTGCCATTTAGCCTATTCTACTAAGATCAAAAGTTTGTATGTGTCTATATTCATGAAATATTTTTATAAATTGTTTCTTAGATCATAGTAAACTATTATTATATGTAATTTAGTGAAAATTCAAATATAAAAAGTTTCTTACAATGTCATAAGATGTAATCTTCAGTAAATTTTACTGGAAACCCCTGTTTACTGTATTATTACTAAAGTTTCAAATACATTTTTCACAAACGATTCTTTTATGACTCATGCACACAGTATTATGGCATTTTTCACATTTCAGTTTTGATTTCTTGTCTGCTGCTCGTGGGCAAATGTAACATCGAGTACGGGATCTTGCAGGTTGGTCATGTTGTTCTTGTGGCTCACCAAGGTCCTCAAGCCCTAAAAAGTACTTGCATTTCACCTGTAGTATTTTGGGAATTCTTTCAAGACTCGACCGACGGTGTACAGCTGGCTTCAGTAACTCGATGGCTAGAGTAGTGAGGTATTCCCTTCTAACAATATTAATTCCATTGTTGTTTGCGCGGAAAATGTTCATTGCATTCACAGCCCCCACATTCATCAAGTGAAAAAAAAGTGTCAATGGCCATCTTCTAGAGTTCCTGCTCACATCATATTGGTGACACATCTTATCTAGTATATCAACGCCGAATTTTGTATCATTATAGTCTTCTATTATTATTGGTTTTTTCTCGTTCATAGGGTCGATTTCCCCAATCCTGTGCATTGTTGACAGGGCAATTACAGCTTTTCCTTTCTTTGGAACATATGATATCAGAGTAGCTTTCTCTTGATATCCAAACAAGCTACTGTGTAGTTGCCTATCTTTGTGTGCCAAGAAATTCTCAGGTACTTCTCTCTTGTTTCCTCTAATAGTCCCCAGGAGAGTAAGTTTTCTGTCTTCAAGAAGTTCGTTTGCAAGTGAGATTGAAACAAACCAATTATCAGCTGTAATGTTACGTTTTGAGCCAGATACTGGTTCAGTTAGGCGTAACACTAAATCATGGGGTTTATTGCTGACTCTGAATGGCCCTTCTGGCTGAATCCCAACATATACCTCCAAGTTGCTAGTATAGAAATTTGAAGCTGATACAAGAGCAAATACTTTTATTCCATACTTTGCGGCTTTACTTGGTATGTATTGACGGAATGTACAATTTCCCCGAAATGATACCAATTGTTCATCAATTGTCATGTAATCACTTGGATTGAAAGATTTTTTGGAGTTTGCAATAAATAAATTGAAAATTTCCCTGATTGCTGCTAGTTTATCTACGGCCTTGCGTTGATCCCTGGTGTGTACATCATCAAAACGTAAACAGCGCATTAGAAAAAGAAAGCGTTGTTTACTCATTGTAACATAAAGAGCTTCAACACCAGTTCCTGATCTCATATCAAACATCTCTATGATATTTCTTCTGCTTGATTTCATGACACCAGCCAAGTACAAAATACCGACTAGAGCTCTTATCTCACACAAGTCTGTTGGTTTTGCATCACGATCTCTTTCAAAATGGTTTCTAGCTTTGTCTATATAAATGTTTGTATAGATCACAATTTTTTCAATTATTTCGCTGTTGAAAATACATTCGAATGATTGAACATGTGTTTTAGAGTCTCTTGCAGAACCTTTGGGTCCAGGCCTATGAAAATTAGGAATGATATTATAAGCTGGAGTGCGAGATGTTGCAGCCATTTGTGGCTCCAAGTACCATCTGGTTGTCCTATCTTTTCCAATATAAAATTCGCGATCATCAATGACAGCTTGCTCCGGCACTATCACTTCCTGGTCTACATAGTTGTCTTCTTCGATTATCATCTCATTGTTAGTATCATTCTCGTTGTTATTGTCATTCTCGTTGTTATTGTCATCTATTTCTTCATTCCTGGGAAGATTCACTTCGATGAAGTCCTCTTCTGCTTCATCAGGATCTTCAAGTCCCAAGATCTCATCATCACTACTTGTTTCATCTAACCAAATACGTAATTGTTCTTGAACACGTTCTGAACCTATTCGTAACTGTTCACGACCACGTCCCGCCATTATACTGATGAAAAACGTAGAATCACTGTAACCGCACTTTGAAAAAACACTAACGCCAGTAGTCGCGTGGGGTCTATGCCGACCCCAATAGCGCAGCTATCCGTCTGAATGGTTATAACACGACTGTCAGCTTCAACAGGAAGTTGACGCGACAATGGTATACTTAGAACAGTATGACTGTAAGCTACTGAGCGGCTCAAGGTCATACAGTAGCGCCAACAAAAATACACACGAAAAGAAAACGTCTGGGGTCGCCTGAGACCCCATGCGACTACTGGAGTGTTAATGGGATGAGCACTAAACTCTCAATTGCTTAATGTACTAGTAAACCACCACTTACTGGCCGAAGACATCTTATCACTATCATCACTACTGTCTGTAATCATTATTACAGAAAAATTATGCACGAGACAATGAGAACGTACTATTGCCCCACACAGTTGGAGACAGACGACACACTGTCTGTGGACTGGAGTGGTGGGAGAAAAGCAGCTTGGTAAACCTCCTGAACATACGATACCTACCTCCACCTACACCTACACCAGTGGCGGCTCGTGCAAACACGCATTGGGGGTTCACATTTCAAAATCAACATGCACCCAGATTTATTATAATTTTTAAAATCCCATCTTTCAAGTAGGCTATTTTTGTGTTTTACCTTGCTGTAGATGCAGCACATTCATTTTGAATGGAAATTCCAATATATAATATTACTGGGAAGATTAAAAAGTGTTCTCTACCTACAAGATGTACTTCTATTGAATAATTTATGATAGGTATATAGGTGCACAAACTTATAGTGATCTTGTAAACCACTCATCCTAGTTTTAATGAGTTTCTGTAGTGCAGTTTTTGTAGATGAAATCCATCCTCATAAAATCCATTTTTAACCCATGCCAGATCACCTTTTTCACAAGCAAACGACAAACATGTGAAACAATAAAGTTTGTTTGTTTTTTCACAACCACAAAGCCGTTTTTTCATATAATTGTTCTTTAAAATCTCTATTGTAAGTCCTAGTTTTAGATGTAGAGGTCTGATGTATTTCAATTCGCGGCATTGGCCTACCACTTTCTTTAATCAATATTTTATCCTCCAATGATAAACTGGCAAACGAAATTTCCTTCAAGTCACTCAATGTATACTTTCTTAAACCTTCCATTCTTCTTTTTAAAAACAATCACTTCATTAACCTCAAAATCGAAGCCGAACAACGCGTGACAACTGACAAGACAACAGCCAGAGTGCTGCAACGGCGGGCTACCAACTGCCCTACCTGTCAGTTGCCCAGCCAAAACAAACTACGAAAACTAAATTTTATGAAAGAAGTAAAGCGTACATTTCATAACATTGTAGGGCTAGGTTAAATCGTAAAGTTTTCTTTGGTCCGTCAACTGGTAAGGTCGGGCAGATGACAGGTAGGGCAACTGGTCACCAATCTGCCACACCGCAACAAGGCAGCATTGGAGCACACTCGAAGGCAGCTCCCCATTTAGCTAATGTAAATAGGCGTACACCCTCCCTGGGGAAGCAACTGGACTCGTCCGGCTATCATTTAAACAAATGCTGAACGCTTGGAGCTGCTTTGAAGTGTGCTATGATTCAGTCATATTGCTCTCAGGCGCGTTGGCGCATAATTCAAAACTAAATCGCAGTTGGTGTGCCTTCTTATCGTATAAATAGATGAGTAATCTTAGTTCTGTTTTGCCCATTCTAGTATTAATTGAAACTATAGTTATTGTAGCAATTTTGTAGGGGGTTCACGTGCTATTGTGCTCTCATGAAGCCACCGCCACTGACCTACACCTCCAGCTACACCTACACCTTCACCTCCTCAACATGCGCTTACCCTTTAAGAAAACTTTCAAACCAATCGTTAGCCGTTCCTCTAATGCCCACTGCCTCTAGTTTCGCTAATAATATCCTATGATCAACTAGGTCGAAAGCGGTTTTGAAATCAATAAAAAGACCCGTTGTTTTGTGATTTGCATTGAAGCTGTTATAAATTTTATCAGTTACTGCAATTAGAGCGTCCTCTGTTCCAATTCCCTTTCTAAAACCAAACTGAAAACGACTGAAAAAATCTATGTTGTCCAAATAATTAACCAATCTGCTTCTCATCAGCTTTTCAAATATCTTGGAAAACACAGATAACAAACTAATTGGTCTTATGTTGTCAAGCTTCAATGAAGATCGTTTTTTGAATATTGAAATTACTGTACTTAGTTTGTTCTTCTTGAAAAATTCCATTCTTGAAGCTAAGGTTAATTATGTGAACCAATACTGGAGTGATTGACACAGCTATATTTTTAATAAGAGTAACGGATATTTTGTCATGCCCTGTTGATTTTTTAAACATTTAATTATTGACAAGACCTCATTGACAGTTGTAGGAAAGATAAAGATAGACTGATAACGATTTCGGCACTGCAAGTTTGGAAGACACAATGGTGTTAATGGTGCGGGTTGATTCAGACCGCTCTGCCCTTGAACTGAGATAAGATGACTATTGATTACTTCAGCTATCTGTTTTGGGTCGTCTAAAACTTTGCCATCGTCATATTCTTGACTTGAATGGAAACCACAGTCCTCTAGCTCTCTATCGTAAACCTCTTTAAATTTTTTGAGGCTCTTAAGCCTGGCCGGTAAAACATTAAAAAGTTGAATTTCTAACACAATTTGCATAAAGAGCAGTGCGATGAGTTTCATTTTTACGTTCCTAACTGTTAAAAATCTACTAGAACTGTAATCATAAAACCCAGGGATCGGAGATAGATAGCATTCTTCTTGAGGTTTTAAGAAGTGAATTGATCTTACCAATCTCCTTTATGGTTGTGTCAGTCAGCTCATCGAAATTTGGGATAAACTTTTTTATAACCGTCTCCCAAACGTTTCTTTTAGCTATTTTGCTGCTATAGTCCACACTTTGAAGGCTCCACAAAGCTGGTCCGTTCTTAAATTCACTGTATTGCGCCACAGAATAGAGAAGAATACCTAATAAATCAACGTCTTCAACCTCACGTGTTGATGCCTGATGGGCTGTTGATTGTTGATGTGTTTGAGTTTGAGTTGCCAATTGCCATTTTCAAGTTCAAGAATTATGGGGGATTTAAGAGGATGACGCCAAAAGTAGTCGACGACAAAGGAGGTCGATTTTTATTTTACGCTGACGACAGAGGCGTCAACATTTCTGAGTAGTCCAAGGTCCAAGTCTGGCGGGTGCATGCAGCGACAGACTAAAACCTTTAGGGTTCGCAATATCGATACATACAAAATATCGACAGTTAAACTTCAGTTAATCGACCTCAACAACATCAAAAACTTGATTATATGAGATTGGCAGCTCTGTCCTCTCCACTGTGAGTAGGTTTGAGGCTCTATAATAAACACTGGAATAAAGTACCGTATAATTTGATGAATGAAGTCTTCTTGGAGCCTCAAGTTTGTGCCATTATTGAGGTGTACAAGACAAGTCACATCAACAATTATACAATCTTCTACAATAGTTACCATAAATTACTGTATCAATTAGTTGTGGTTAGTACACTATAAAACGTGTCAACTAAATATATTATTTTTATTGTTGTTATGATTCCTAAATACTATTAAATAATTTTTAGATCTTACATTAACTTCGTTTATTTTTTAGTTTAATATTTCAATTTGCTCTGACCTACATTGACTCATGAGAATTAGAATTTCAATTATATGGTCTTCTTGCTGCATTTTTACAATAACTTCCAGAGATTTTATGTACCGTAATTCACAAACCCTATCCGTTCTTCCTCAGATTTTTTTAGTGATGATTCTAATTTTGTTTTTAATTTGGTGTGATCACAGCACAATAGTTTAGCAACTGTTCATGCATGTCTATCATTTTTACATTTCAAGCCAGAGTTTGTTAAGTAGCTCAGTAATTCTCAACTGGCTTACAATACATTGTAAGGTGCAATTCTTTTGATGGTAGTTTTATTTTGTACAATTGATAGTTTAAAAATATGTCAGAAATAATATTTTAATAAGTTTTCTGTAAGAACAATTATAAATAACACAACCAATTACAGAAATTGCTATGGCTACTATCAAAAATACCACATTTATGTTTAATTCGAAAATAGCTAGACAAGAGCCGTTTGTCTGTGTTCATGGTTGTGAAAAAAGAACTGATGTTTAAACGACTTTTAATAAAATGATGTGAATAATATTTTTATGATAATTGTAATAAAGTATATTTGTTAAGTTGTGCATGAACTGAAATTACTCTCCTCTTGACTGCTAACTACTGTTTCTGGCTGGATACCATTCAATCTTATTATTTATCTACATACGTAATTCTTCTCAATTTTTTATGTATATTTCTATTTTGAAACCGATTTTACATTATAATACATCAGTAAGTATTCTATGCTCTTTAAATTTCAAGAGTTCAATGTTGTATTTGATATGCTCACTCCGCAGTGGCATATTATCCAAAATTAGAAAAGCAAATTAAGAATAAGAATCTTTATTTGCCATTAAAAAATAAAACATTGCAATAGGCTTCGTCAATATATCATAATATAGTTTAAGATGTTGATTCTCAGCTAAAACAAATGAATAATAGTGTTTTCCCTCAAACTAAAATATTTCATACACTAAAATACATCAAGTTTGAACAAAAATTAAAATCACATTTTCAAGTCATTAATAACACAATACATGTATTCATCTGTGATGTTTTCCATGACGAAATACTTAATGAACAATCTAATATTAAAACTGACACTGTATTTCACCTTTAAATAATGTTTTATTCACATATTGAGATGCTTGAGGAATGCATTTCACTTCTGAAAAGAAGCTTCGTCAGCCTCCATGTATTCATTCAAATTATAAAATGGCTTTTTTCTTAACCATTTGTTAATTACTGATTTAAAGCTTTTTTCTGGTAACATTCTTATTTCAAGAGGAAGTTTATTAAATACGGTATTAAACATGGTATACATAGCTTTTATGAGTCTTTGACAATCTTATATAAGGAGTAAGATCAGAGTTCGTTCTAATATTATAATTATGAAAATTATGATGTTGATCAAAATTGTTTAAATTATTTTCAACTGTTATCAAATTATAATAGAATGTAGGTATAACATAATATTAGGTATAACACTGCAATAAAAATCATTTATGAATGACACGAAGAAGGTAAAACAGGAACAACCATACTAATATGTGGAAATTCACGAAGAATTTTAACCTATGAGAGATACAACATCTACAAAGAAGTTGTATAAAAGAAACACCTTTTCAACACCATGAACAATACGATTCAAATTTCGAGGCAAAGCCAGGTTATACAGCCAATCTTCTGGCTCGCCGAAGTCTATACCATATCGATTAGTTACAATGAATCGATAGAAGAGAATCGATATAATTACCTCATTCCTTTGTAGACCCACTCTGTCGAGTGCGTGCAGCGACAGAGGCGGTCGATTTCTATTTCTTCACCAAGCGACAAAGGAGGTCGGCGACAGAGGTGACCACGTTCCTGAGATGACCAACTTTGTCGGGTGCGTACAGCGTCAGATGCGGTCTAAAAATCGTCCGGTTTGTCGTCGACCACTTCTGGCGCTCTCCCGATTTAAGTTTAACCGTTTGGCTCGAAAATACCGTATGTTTACGGTACACATGTTTGGATTTACAATAATTTCTCTATTACTAGAAGGGATATCAGGGATTTCAATGACATATTTTGTATTTCAATCGGGAATAAAGTTTTTCTGTAATTAAGGTTTCAAAAAAATGATTTTTTAAAAAAATGAAAATTTTGAAAAATGAAATACCTCATTACAAAAACAATAATTTGTTACATTGATCCTGGAAATTACACTTTTCTATTCACAACCGTTCATGATACTGGTTGCCCCCAAAAATTAACTTTAAGTGCTCATATCTCAGAAAATAATTGATGAATTTTTTTTTATTTATTGCAATAGACTACATTTCAGTAGCCTAATAATCTCCAGTCAAAGAGACTTTGAAAAAAAAATATGACCAAAACCCTATTGCACAGCCTTAAGGGTCGGCAGTAGCTAGAATGTTTTTCAAAATCGACAGTAGCGAATCTGTCAAGTTATGAACGAACTAGTTTCAAACTAAAAAGAGTACAGTATCACTGGCATTTGTGTGAGTAAGGTTTGTCTTTGTGTGCGTGTGAGAAGTGAGAGCGCTAAGAGAGAAGAGACAAAGAGCGAAGAGCCATCCACCACCCTAGGAAGACAAGGTTACTG
The DNA here is from genome assembly GCA_948455865.1 of Conomelus anceps. NCBI lineage: Eukaryota > Metazoa > Arthropoda > Insecta > Hemiptera > Delphacidae > Conomelus > Conomelus anceps. Next base: position 57,586,430 of record OX418217.1, on the reverse strand, counting down.
CACTCTTATCTGTTGCATCTTGCCACTGTTGACATTGTTGCTTCCTCTATTCATTTTATTGCTTTACGAATAGATATTGTTTGAGACCTTTCAATCCATAGAAACTTTTATTTGCAAGAACATTAATTTCTTGAAAACTTATAATATTGCACAAAAATCATCTAAGCATTAGGATATACTTTATAACAGATACGGTACAACGTCAATAATATGAAACATCAAAGGTCCGAACAGCATACTGAACTTTGTTTTAAAAAATGCATCAATCACAAAATAATAATATACACTAGGCTATGAATAAATATCGCAACATAAATTTAATATTCCAACAGCAAGAAGATGGCAAAAATATAAATGCAGATCAATCAGCCATTAAAAATAACAAATAACTATACCAGAATTCAAATATCTATCAAAATATCCAACAGTTAATTCTGTGAGAAAAAAAAATAGTAGGCCTACAAAATATATGAACATATCAATGAATAACATAGACTAACTCTAATATTTGAAAATGAAATTTTTCATCTAAAAATACAGTAATAAACTTCATAAACATATTATTATTGCTAATTACGATCGAATAATTAGTTACGTTGAGCAGTGAAAATGGGCAAAGCTATTCCAAAGCATAGACTAAATGAAACTATTTACTAGACTTCGAACCTATTCATGATTATAACACATGAGTGCAAGGGTACTGCACACTTTTTGTAGCAATATTTGAATTCGACTGCATCGAACACAGTGGCGTAACGTACACCCCCGCAGACCCCGCGGCGCGGGGGGGCCCGGGCTATAAGGGGGCCCGGAATGAAAATATTTTTTTTTTTCAAGAAATGGCCCGTGCTCAGACTGATATATATTTTTTTTTTCAAAAGAAATAAAACTGAATTACTGAAGGAAGTAGAATGAATTGGCTAATTATTGTCAGGTCAATGTTTATTGTTTACTTTATCAATTCGCAAATAGCTTTAGTGAAGGAATTCAGAAGCAGGATGTTGTGACTTCAGGAAATGGAAATGGAGTGGAGACATACCGAGGACAAAACACTCTTCAAACAAACTTATCTAGACTGTTACAAATCATGTCTCCAAAGTGCAAATATAAGAGGAAATTAATATTATTTTCCCATCGAATTCCTCAATGTATATACTACTATCCGTGTCCAAAGCAAAACATCTCTTGTTTGCTCTGGTGGTGAGAGAATTGGGCGTTGAAACAACATGGGACGCTGTTTTGCTATAATCACAAACCAGCTTCTCTCTTGTCCTTGACTTTGCACAGATATCTTTTACATTTGAGTATTGCCAATATCCAACCCCTACCTCTACCCCGCCGTTGGCGACAAACGCATGGATGGGTTTAGGGAGGGGATGTATTTTGGAGAGGATTACTGGAAGGACTATATACTGGTGAAAGGTATATTGGGATAGACAAGTGCATGTAGGACAAATAATAGGAAATGCATTGTCTAGCTCAGGGTCCAAAGGGTCGCTCCCCTTAGAGTAGCTGGAATTTCTACTCCCCCTACGGGGAGTATATTGTATAATGTATATTAGCATATATTGTGATGTAATGGAAAGTGGGGGGTTGTGTAGAAATAAAGTCAATATTTTTCTTCATACAGTATTTTGAATTCAGTCTCTTTTGAATCGTCCAGTTAGATGCATTTAGCCCTACACCTGTTCCAGGTATGTGGAACAGAGGTGCACCCAAGTGATAGTATCAAGTACCTGGGTGTATGGCTTGATAAAAACCGCACTTTCATCAACCACATCCAAAAGACAGCTGAAAGGGCTGGGAAGCTGACTACAGCCATCTCCAGGGTCATGCTCAGAACACATGGGTCCCAAACAAGCAAGCGCAGGCTGATCAGCTCAGTGGTGGGCTCTGTCATACTGTATGCTGCACCAGTATGGTCCAAAACTCTGAGGTTTGCCAAAGTCCGAACTGCCTTGGCCAAGGTTGGGAGACAGCTAGCACTGAGGATAGTGGCTGCATACCGCACCATATCCTATGATGCAGCAATGGTGCTAGCAGGAACACCACCCTTGGAACTAAGGGCCAAGGAACGCACCAGGGTACACGAAGGGACAGACAGAGAAACTGCATCTGAGCTTCTCTGGCAGGAGTGGCAGCAGCAATGGGACGCATCTGGCAATGGTCGCTGGACGCACCTGCTTATCCCAGAGCTCAAGCCATGGTGCACAAGAAAACATGGAGAGCTGGACCACATCCTCACACAGTTTCTCAGTGGACATGGGTGCTTTGAGTCCTACCTGCATCACATGGGAAGGAGACGCACACCTACATGCATGTACTGTGGAGAGGAGGACACTGCAGAGCACACTGTTTTCCACTGCAACCGATGGGAGGAAGTGCGCCAGGTGCATCTAGAACACCCCACTGGATTCAACCCAGGCAGCATAGTAGGCGACATGCTGGCCAGTCACCAACGATGGCAGGAGTACAGCAAAGTGATTCACCTCATACTGGAGCAAAAGCTAGAGGAAGAACAAATACTTCAGAGAATTGTAGTAGGAGAAATGTGAGCTCTGTGGATCCCAGCAGGAGGGGGTACCTCTGAACCAAGTAGGGGGCGGTTCCAACTGCTGGACCCAGAGACCAACGTAAATAATGTAAAAATAGCTAGCTATAACATTATCATATAGAGCATAATATTAAGATCATCAGTTAATAGCCCAGTAGTTAGGAGGTAGTGTTAGTAGCCATTTTTAGACTAGGTAGACTAGGATAGACTAGGTAGCTGAGTTTAGTATCAAGGAGTAGTTTCTGACTGTAAATAGCTAAGGAATTAGATTACCCACAAATAAGTAGATAGGACAAATAGGATAGGATGCACATAGGACATAGGGTTGCACATAGGTTAGTAGCCATTTCTCAGACTAGGTAGACTAGGGTAGACTAGGTAGTTAAGTTTAGTGTCAAGGAAGTAATTAGTAGTAGTCTCTCACTGTAAATAGCTAAGGAAGTAACTGAATCAAATAAGTAGATAGGAAAATAAGATAGGATGGAATAGGATGCACATAGGACAGGATGCAGCAAAGATGCCCGTGGACAACATCACATAAAACGTAGATTAAATAAACTTAAATAGTTAGCGTGAGTCCCATAAATAGGCGTAACAAACACACAAACAGGATGTAAGCAATGTGCAATAGGATGTATATTAGGATAGGACATAGATAGGATAAAGATAGGATGTCCACGGGCAACAGAGGAGAGGAACCCCCAGTGGAAGGTGAGATTAAGGCTCTGCCAAGATCCACAAGAAACTGGTGGGTGGGAGGAGAAGCAAGCGTATCTGCACTCCAGATGGCGCATACCATTGAGCCTGGCAGAAGCAATGCCTCTGAGGCGTACCTGTCAGACTTTCTGGGCAACACTAGGTAGTTTAGTGGGTAGTAACCTCTCTTCATGTGTGCAACTGTGTTAATGGCTGCACAAATGAGTTGAGGGATGTAGTCCCACACACCGGACTGGCATATGTGTGGCCAATGCATAGACGCATGTCGGTGCAGAACGGCCCCTGTGCTAGTCTGATGGTGCGTAAAGGCATTCTACCGTCCTACTTGAAAAAAAAAAAAAAAGCCCTACACCTGTCCGATAAATTGGCGTAGAGTAAACCGTTGAGTTCGTGATCGTGAGTTTATTATTTGGAGTGCCATTTTTTTTTCATTGCTATTCTATTTTTCAACATGCTGCGTTTATGGTATTGTGATGTTGTACAGTCATGTTTTAGTTATTTCTATTTTTTATCGACTAGTACATTTTTAAACAATGTTCAGAAGGAATATTTATGCCCTTGATATATCGGATAAATTACGTGATTATTGTACAGAATAAGTATATAAATAATAGTTTTGGTTCAATTGTTTCAATTTTCCTAACACAGTTGATTTTTTTTCTTATAATAGGATCAAGTACTGTATAAGTAGTTTACGTTTTCTCTCTTCTGCCTCTGAATAAATTTCTTAAATTTTTTCTCTTTTCCTGACTTAGTAATTTCGCGGTAATTTAGATAAAATGCCCTTTTTATCAAATTTTAACCTGTGTCCGTGTCTGCAAACGAGGCGAATTCTGAGAGAACACATTTTCTGGGAAAAGGAGCGAAGGTGCTAACAAGGAGGATGTGAATGTGGATCCTATGGAAGACATGAATTTCAAGTTTTCTAGGTTTCAAGATTAATTATTTATCTGTGATGTTTTCAATGATGAAATACTTAATGAACAATCTAATATTAAAACTGACACTGTATTTCACTTTTATATACTGTATTGTTTTACTCATATTGAAGATGCTTGAGGGATGCATTTCACTTCTGAAAAGTGACAAAGGCTAACGAAGCTTTTTTTCAGAAGTGAAATGCATCCCTCAAGCATCTCCAATATAAGTGAGTAAATCAATATATAAAAGTGAAATACAGTGTCAGTTTTTATATTAGATAATTATTTATAACATAATCAACACTCTACTATTTTCATCTTTCAGGAGCCCATAGGCTACAGACAGCCAAAATCATTAGACTAGCCCCCCTTGAAACCTGATTGAATTTTTAAATTTAATAGATAAAAAGGTGTTTTGCTCTTACATAATTATAACTGCCCAAAAAAAATCATGCAAGTTTTTATGGGAGGGGAGACAATGGCGAGGGGCCCGGAATATTTATATTTATTTGATTTTGAGGAGAGGGGCCCGGAAAATCGGTTGCGGGGGGGCCCAATTGGAAAACGTTACGCCACTGATCGAACATTTAAAAATAATGAATTCAGAAACATAGGCCTACTAAGTATTGTATATTTTACTACTGTATACTACTGCAGAAGTGAATAATGAACAATAATTTGACAAAAGTATTGATCAACCAAAACATATTGTACAATTTATTCTACGTGCAAAAAATTGTCCTAATAAATAGAAAAAATAATATACATGGCTATTATTTTTTTATTGCTTCAAAAATATGAAGCAATTTTATGAAGAATATGAGCAAAGCTATTATCCAAAGCATATACTAAATAAAACTATTTACTAGACTAATAAACTATTTATGATTATCCAAAGCATATACTAAATAAACCTATTTACTAGACTAATAAACTATTTATGATTATCCAAAGCATATACTAAATAAACCTATTTACTAGACTAATAAACTATTTATGATTATCACATACGATTGCGAGGGTAACTGCACATAGAATATTTAAAAATAATTAATTCCAAAAAAACAAAGTAGTGTGTATTTTAATACTGTCCACTACTGTAAAATTGAATACTTCAAAGAATGAACAATAATTTGATAAAATTATTGATATATGTCTATTGTTTTATTTTTTTGAAATTGCTGCAAAAATATGGCCGATTTTTTAGTTTATGGACCTTCAAACGTTTTTTATTCCCCATAACTAGAAAAGTTTTGCTCCTAAAACTTCTAAAATCAATTCAGCACGACCGGATACATGTCCCTTGACGCTACAACGATCTACAACTGACTGATGGAAGAAAAGAGAACAAATAAGAAGAAGAGATCAATAAGATAACAATAAGATAAGATAACGTAGATTCTCTGTACTGGAAGGGAGACAGCTATTTGCGAACAAGCTTCAAGGCCACTCACTGCCGGTTCAGTTACTATTGTGTGTGTTTGTGCGTACTGGCGCTCCCTGTCAACGGTACTGCTTATAGGCAAGTCTATTTTGAGTGGACCGAACAGCAGCTATTTTGTTGAACATACCTCCACAAAAAACCATTTAAAAACTTGACAAATGAAGCAATACTTGAGAAAAAATTCCTTGTCATGAAAAACATTATAACGGAGAGGACTAGTTTTGTCATTTTTTGATATCTATATCACAAACGTCAGAAAAAAATCATAAATTCATGACTCATAAATGCTTATTTAGAACAAACAGTGGAAGAAGTATGAATTTTTCAGAAAGCAAAGTCGCTTGAGCATAATCAGACCTTCAAAATAAGACATTGACAGTAATTTTCTGATTATAAATAGGTGAGTTATATGGTTTCGAAATTAGCATTGCTCTTATGGAGATACAAATCCAACATGGCCGCGCTACAGCCGACCCTTAAAGTCTCCATACTACTATGGCTAGGGGGGTAGCCACTTGACCGAAAAACGAAAAGACCGAATGCCAACAAGGCCTACTGGTGGTAACAGCAGACGACACTTCGAAATATACCAACATCATATGACGTCACAATGTCACTTTCGGTCTTTTGGATGTTCGGTTTAGTGGCCTACACCCCTACGGCTATGCTATGACTATTCATCAATGGCTATGCTATGGCCTACGTGAACAATGGCCTCATGATTAATCAATGACGTCAACTCATCTATAACTAATAAAAGTTCAAAATCATAATTATTATGGTAGAATTGAGTGGCTGAGCAATACCTTATTCGGATTCCTACTTTCCATTAATTGAACAGGAATTCACAAAAATCTGCTGTAATATTATATGTTCTTATGCTTATATTATATGTTCTTTTAAATATGAAACTCAAAACAATATTAGCATTCTAAAAGAATTCTACAAAGTGAAAATAATAATTATTAATCAAGCACAAGAATACTTACCACATGCAAAAATTGCAATACTAATGCTGGGGACACACTCAGCGGTTTTGTCTGTCATGGATTATTTGCCATTGCCATCCTACCGACATTGGTGTGAAGGAATATATAGAAACATACGCATTGGATGAAAAAATTAGTGATCTTTTCTTCACTTTTTTTTTGTAGATTGCGTCTTGGAGACTCCAGTTAAGGAGTATAAGACAAGTCAGATCAACAATATTATACACTAGATACCATAATTACTTCAATTAGTTGAGGTGAGGCTTAATTTTGATGTGAAAGGAACTCTTGTACACTATAAAAAGCTTTATCAACTAAATATTTTTTCAATTGTTTTTTAAATATTTCTATATTTTCAAGACTCTTCAAAAACTGCGGTAGCTTGTTGTAGAATATCCTACCAATATAACTAGGTTTTTGTTTGAATAAGCTACTATTGTGACTCACCAAGTGATAATCTCCTCGGCTTCTTGTATTATAATCATGTACATCAAGATTTTGGTTAATATCATTCGTTTTTACATATAAAGTAGCTTCATACACATATAAGCAGGGTACAGTTAGGAGACCAAGTCTCTTGAACAACGGCGTACATGAATCTAATCTATTTACTGCTGATAGTAGCTGTGCACTGTGTGCAGCTACCCACTGCCACTACTTTGACATAATTTTTTCTGCCTCTACCAAAACAGGGGCATATGTGACAAAATGCAAGTGTACACAAACATCAGTTTATCTGCTGTCTGCTACACTGTTGTTGGATCTATAAGGGTAGATGCTAGATTTTTGATTTTATTATTCACCACCTCCCGCTGAGGCTGCATTTCAAATTTCTAGCTGCATTGGTTAACAGATGTCATCAACCCAGCATAATTACATTTAATCATACCCAGTCATATGTTTGCTACATACTGCAAGGCTCCGACTACAAGGTACATGCAAAGTCTTTGCGTTGCAGGCAGTGTAAATAACGCCGCTAAGGGGCCTGCCATATGATTAAAAACTGTTGATATCTATCAGCTGTCCCTTAAGCTGTTTGGCTGGCAAGTTCAGTAAAATGGATTAATTTATTAATAATAATAATTATTAGCCCTCCTATTAAAATTTATGGTCAGAAACCATCCCCAATATTCACACAACATATTCCCAAAGTTTCATGCCAATCTGTCAAGTAGTTTTTAAGTCTATAGGGAACATACATACAGTCAGACATTCATTTTTATATATATAGATAACATACAATAAGCCTTATAAACTTATCTATCTATATCTATATAATCGAAATACCACTGACTGACTCACTCACTCATTCATCACAGTTTCTCAGTAACCACTCGACCAAAAACGATAAAATTTGGTACATGTATTCAGTAGGGGGACTAGACGCGTGCTAAGAAAGGGTTTCAAAATTTACCCCAAAATGGGCCCAAAATTGAAGATTTTTGAAAATTTAGGTGACAACAATTTCTAGAGAACCATAAGGTCAAATCAGATAAAATTTGGTATTCATGTTAAGTATCGGCCTTAGATGTACCTTGGAAAAAAGTTTCAAAATTATATATATATATATATAATATCTATATATATATATAATCGAAATACCACTGACTGACTCACTCACTCATTCATCACAGTTTCTCAGTAACCACTTGACCAAAAACGATAAAATTTGGTACACGTATTCAGTAGGGGGACTAGATGCGTGCTAAGAAAGGGTTTCAAAATTTACTCCAAAATTGAAGATTTTTGAAAATTTAGGTGACAACAATTTCTAGAGAACCATAAGGTCAAATCAGATAAAATTTGGTATTCATGTTAAGTATCGGCCTTAGATGTACATTGGAAAAAATTTTCAAAATTAGCCCCAAAATGGGCCCAAAATCGACGATTTTTGAAAAGTTTGGTGATAAACAGCCAAATATTTTGAAATTTGCACTTAACAGATGTCATCAACCTGGCATAATAACATTTCATCACACCCAGTCATATGTTTCCCACATATTGCAAGGCTCCGACTGTTTGGTAGCCAACATGCAAAGTGCAAAGTCTTTTGCTGTTCAAAGACAGTGTAAATAACGCTGCTAAGGGGTCTGCCATATGATTAGAAACGGTTGACTTCTATCAGCTGTTCCTTTAAGCTGTTTGGCTGGCAAGTTCAGTAGGTTAGGTCTATTAATGAATAATAATTTGTTTCAAACAAAGCAAACTTATCCCGAGCTACCAAAACAGTACATGAGCCTGAGAATTTTTGTGAAAATAGGTATTGATCAGAAAATCAACAAAAAATTAGTTATGAAATTAATTTACCATAGATTAACGACTTTGAAAATTTAGGTGATTATAATTTCTCAAGAACCACAAGGCCAAAAAAATTCAAATTTTCAGCTGGGGTGCTAAACACGTGAAAAATAGGGTTACATGATTCATCTCAAAATTTAGGATTTTTGGAATTTAGTTGATCACAATTTCTCAAGAACCTCAAGGCCACATGGAGTGAAATATGATATAATGTATATGTTTTATTAAGACCCTAGATGCATACTAAGTAATGGTATAAAAATTCTCCCCAAAATCACCTATTTCTGTAAATTTATCTAATCACAATGGAAATTAGTTGGACCCCTGGGGGTCCAGGGGGCGGAGCCCCCTGGCTAGACGGTTAAGGCGAGCGAAGCGAGTCTGCCGGCTAGTATCTATATAATCAAAATACCACTGACTGACTCATTCACTCACTCATTCATCACAGTTTCTCAGTAACCACTTGACCAAATATGATAAAATTTGGTACACATATTCAGTAGGGGGACTAGACACGTGCTAAGAAAGGGTTTCAAAATTTACCCCAAAATGGGCCCAAAATTGAAGATTTTGAAAATTTAGGTGACAACAATTTCTAGAGAACCATAAGGTCAAATCAGATAAAATATGGTATTCATGTTAAGTAACGGCCTTAGATGTACCTTGGAAAAAAGTTTCAAAATTAGCCCCAAAATGGGCCCAAAATCGACGATTTTTGAAAAGTTTGGTGATAAACAGCCAAATATTTTGAAATTTGCACTTAACAGATGTCATCAACCTGGCATAATAACATTTCATCATACCCAGTCATATGTTTCTCACATATTGCAAGGCTCCGACTGTATGGTAGCCAACATCCAAAGTGCAAAGTCTTTTGCTGTTTAAAGACAGTGTAAATAACGCTGCTAAGGGGTCTGCCATATGATTAAAAACGGTTGACTTCTATCAGCTGTTCCTTTAAGCTGTTTGGCTGGCAAGTTCAGTAGGTTAGGTCTATTAATGAATAATAATTTGTTTCAAACAAAGAAAACTTATCCCAAGCTACCAAAATAATTGCAATAGCTAAAAGCCAACGTTTAAAAAAGTAGCTGAGGTACTTTTATATATATAATCTATATATTATATATATATATAATCGAAATACCACTGTTTGATTAAGACCCTAGATGCATGCTAAGTAATGGTATCAAAATTCTCCCCAAAATCACCTATTTCTGTAAATTTATCTAATCACAATGGAAATTAGTTGGACCCCCCGGGGGTCCAGGGGGCGGAGCCCCCTGGCTAGACGGTTAAGGCGAGCGAAGCGAGTCTGCCGGCTAGTCTATATATATAAAAATGAATGTCTGTCTGTATGTATGTATGTATGTATGTTCCCTATAGACTTCAAAACTACTTAGACAGATCGGTATGAAACTTTGGGAATATAAGGTGTGAATATTGGGGACTGTTTCTGGCCATAAATTTCAATAGGAGAGCTAATAATTATTATTAATTAATCCATTTTATAGACCTAACCTACTGAACTTGCCGGCCAAACAGCTTAAAGGAACAGCTGATAGAAGTCAACAGTTTTTAATCATATGGCAGGCCCCTTAGCGGCGTTATTTACGCTGTCTTTGAATAGCAAAAGACTTTGCACTTTGCATGTAGGCTACCGTGCAGTTGGAGCCTTGCAATATGTAGGAAACATAAATGACTGGGTATGATGAAATGTAATTATGCCAGGTTGATGACATCTGTTAACCAATGCAGCTAGAAATTTGAAATGCAGCCTCAGCGGGAGGTGGAGAATAATAAAATAAAAAACCTAGCTTTTACCCTTATAGTTGTAGGAGGTTTAAATTTGAAATGTTTCATCATTTAGAGGTGGTGATTAAGAAAACAACGAATCCTCTGTGATCAGCTGAAAGAGCCCAGGACTAACTTCTTTCCTAATTTGAAATGTAACCTCAACGGGAGGTGGCGAATAATAAAATCAAAGAGAATTTTTATGAGAACGCAGCAATGCGCGTCGAGCCAGCTAGTAATTTTATAAGCCTTCGTTCATCTCCAAGGGTGTACCAAGTAACACATCTCCAGGCAGAAACGAAAACAAATAAGACTCTGTCATAAATGACAAACTGATAGCCTATTACAAAATTTATTAGTCATGGCTACAAAACATAAAAAGATGTTTGAATCGAGAAGTCACACTTTTTCTCCCTTAACTTGTACGAAGGAGAAAGGGCCGTGAATCTAACAATCAGATCGAATAGTTAGCATTTTAAAAAATTCGATTTTTAATTTCCTAATGGCTGGACCAAGGAGATTTTTCACTTCTCATCCATGCCTAGTGCCTGACGGAGCGAGCGGTCAACGATGGTCTGAGATTTCCCAATTTCTCCATTGGTAATCAGGTATTGTAACACATTTTATATTATATAGTATTTGTAATGTAAACCAAAAATCTTTTTAATCCTCATAAAAAATAAATAAAAATGAAAGCCGGAAGAATAATATTTAAAACTACATAATGTCACTTTCCCCACTTTTTGTTTTTCATTTTAAATCATAATTTCTGTCTTTTATCACCATTAATAGTAGACCTATATTAAAAATAAAAATTAGAAATTAATTAATAAATTATGTTGTTTCAAAAAAAGGAGATTAAATAAAAATGTATTCTGTTCACTATTAGAAAATAAATTAAAATTCTGTATTTTATTTGATTTACAAAAATCTTTTATAAGTTAGAATAATAATCAAATATTTATAATCTGGCTACTGTAACCGTCCTTCATATGGATTATGTTTAGAAATAAGACTAAATAATTATGTTTCGGCTTTTTTGATAGCAATGATCATGAAGTTGTTAGCAGCTTAGTAAACAACTTAGAAAGTAAACAATTCAGTGACAGTTATCAGGGAGAATATTTGAGAACAGCTGATTGATATATTATGATAAATTAATTACATGATTTGTTCTTATGTGGTAATAGAACTTAGAAGAAATGTATCCAAAATCGCACAATACTCGGTTTTTAAATGTTTATTATTTTGTTAAAAAAAAAATTAATTTAGTTTGTTATAGCTAAAGACATTGTCAAAAAGGTTTTCAATACTGATAAATAACTTAAATCCCGATCGATGCTCTTGTTTTTCAGGAGAAGGCCGCGTAAAATGTATTCAAAATCGCACAATACTTGGTTTTTAAACGTTTATTATACTGTTAAAAAAAAGTTAATTTAGTTTTTTATAGCTAAAGACATTGTCAAAAAGGTTTTCAATACTGATAAATAACTTTAATCCCGATCGATGCTCTCGTTTTTCAGGAGAAGGCTGCGTAAAATGCCTTTGGGGCCGTGACAGACAGACAGACAGAAATTGAGATAAGAGACTTGTTTCGGCTTCTTTAATGTATAAAATGTAAAAATAACCAAAAGAAAATTCTGATAAATGTTCAGACAAAACTCTAATTTTATTTATATAGATAGATAAGTTCTACCATCAAAAGCTATGCTGAGCCCTTGAAATATGAATTAGTGAAATATTATTGTCACACTCTGTCTTTTACGATTCCCACATTCATAGGATAAGGTTGCATATGGTAATTGAGAGTGAATAGGTGCAATAATAATATTACACCATAACCATTCATTGCAGAATCCTTACCTGGTGGAGGCTACAAATGGTAAAGGCGCTGTCTTTTAACTATATGAATAAATGAATAAATGTTTATTTCCATCAATAAATTACCATGATATAGTTTTTTTTTTAAATTTTGGAAAGTAACTGACCACTTTTCCAAGTAGTGTGGCAATTGTTAGTAGGTGTTAACAAATTATTCTACATTATTACTACAGTTCATTGTTAAAGTTATATATATTTTTTTTGAGTTCAGTTCTTTCATTTTTTAAACTGTTGAGCGCACGACGCCTGTAACACTACTAATATCTAATACTAGATTCACATTCAGTCCGAAACAATTTCAAATTTCATCAATACACAGAGAACCAGGCAACAACAACAATATATCAATAGAAAAGATAACAATATTTATAGACTACACATTTCCACAACAATACATAAACTCCAAATAACAAAATAATGCAACAAATATCTACACTGGGTTAATCCTTAAAGCCTCAACATCATTGTGGATCCACAGCCATAATTTTATCCTTTTCTTGAATTCATTCTTAGTATTACATTTTTTTATTTCAGTTGGCAAACCATTAAAGTATTGTGATCCCAAGTAACTAAAAGAATTTTTGAAAAACAGAGCATTAACCTTTGGTGTTCTGAAAAAATGTGTAGCTGCTCGCCTTGTAGTATATGTTAAATTCTCTGTCCCTCTATTCCCACTTTTTTCATAAAATAAGCGCAGCACCTTGAACACAAACAAGTGTTGAACGGGTAAAATATTAATTTCTCTGTATAGTGGAAAGGAGCTGTCTTGAATTTGCTTTTTCAATATTATTCTTACAAAATGATTTTGTGTTGTTCTTAATGGTTTAATCAGCGTCTTGAAAGTCCCGCCCCAGCATGTTATACCATATTGTAAAGATGAATGTACAAATGCATAGTATAACATTCTTAATATTTTTTTATCACAGTAATTTCTTAGATAATAGAATTTTCTAATAGACATTTTCATTTTATTATGTAAATTATTGATTTGCTTATTCCACCTCATTTTTCCATCAAATATTATCCCCAGGTATTTAAAATGATCGACTCTTTCAATCGCCTGACAACAAAAATTTGAGTCATTAACACAGTCAGAGGTTTATGATAAATCAAATTGAAGTCGAAATCAAATGGACTGGTATTGAAATTTATATATTTTGTCTTCGCAACATTGATTTCCATCTTGTTCTTCATACACCAACTACTAAGCAACCCAAGATCCTGCATTACCTCAACATAAATATTTTGAGGATTTTTACTGGAGTAGAAGATACCAATATCATCGACAAATGCAGAAACATTACCTTTAAAGTTCTGCATTAGAAGACCGTTGATAAATACCAAGAACAAAGTCGCCGATAGTACCGATCCCTGGGGCACACCCATTCTTACGACAAGTGGTTCACTCAGATGCTCACCAATGCGCACCTGTTGCTTTCTACCTATTAAAAAACTCCGGAACCAATTCAGCGCTACACCTCTAATTCCGATATGTTCCAATTTTTTCAACAGAATTTGATGATCAACTAGGTCAAAAGCTTTTTTTAAATCTACGAACAATCCAGTAGTTTTTAGCTTATTATTAATATTGTTATAGATACCATTCGTCACTTCGATCAATGCATCTTCAGTTGATTTACCTTTTTGAAAACCATACTGCTTGCTACTTATAAAATTCAATTTCTCCAAGAAGCTTGTTAATCTTAATTTCATTATCTTTTCTATTATTTTTGAAAAAAACTGACAGCAAACTAATCGGTCTAATGTTATCTAGTTTTATTGAATTTTGCTTTTTCAAGATGGGTATAACAACACTCAATTTGAGATAGTCAGGAAAAATTCCTTTTTCAAAACTCAAATTTATTAAATGGACTAGAAGTGGTGCAATAGAATTACAGATATTCTTTATTAATCTGGTACTGAAGATATCACAACCAGATGATGTTTTCGATTTCAAACTCTCAATTATATGGAGTACCTCAGGAACTGAGGTGGGGAATAGATAAAAAGAATGGATATTATTTTCAACTGGGCCGTTATCTTGCGCTGATAAACCAGAAGCAGGTGCAATGTTATTCGGTTCAATTGTGATTAAGAATTGATTTATTTCTCTCGCTACGTCTTGTGAATTTGAAACAATTGTACCATCCATCAGCAAGCTCAATCTGTTCAATTCCTTTACTCTTCTGGTCTCCAGTTAAAGTGTTAATAATTTTCCATTGTTTGGATGAATTACCTTGGCTGTTCATTAGTGATTTTGAATAGTAACCGTTCTTTTCAATATTAATATCAGTCTTCAGTTTTTGACAGAAGGGATTAAAGTAATTCTGGGAAGTGTTATCATAGGGTCTTTTTTTTGCAATAGCATACAATTTCTTTCTCCTTTTTAATTTATTCAATAACTTTTGGGTTATCCAGGGACTAACTATTTGTGCTTTAGCCAATTTCCTATCAACAACTTTCGTTTTCGAACTGGTTTCAATAGCGTTATTTAAAATATCTTTCAACTTTTGGTAACAAAGATTAACATCAGTAATTTTTGTAAAATCATCATAACTCACTTCTTTAATCTTATTACTGACTAATTCGTAATCTATGTATACCTTTTTCATTTTTCTTTCTAGCTCATTTGATATATTATTCTCCTTTTTAAACACAAGACCCAGCATACAATGATCAGTAAGATCAACATCAAATATTGCAGCTTCATAATTATTAATTCTCCTATCTTTAATAAAGATATGATCTATACAGGTACTGGTGTTTTTTGTTTTTCTTGTTGGCGCATTTATCAGCGAATAAAACCCATTATCGTTTAGAAGATTCAAATATTTCATAGTCTGAGAGTTTTTGTTCAATATATTTATATTCATATCACCTATGAAAACTGTATTTGTGTTCAAGCACTTAATATAATCTTCCAATTCCTCTATGAATTCATTCTCATTGAACCGTTGTAGTCTGTATATACAGCAAACTTTAAAAAATGAATTGCATAATTTTACATTCAGTAATAACGAATCGGCCGTTCTCATTCCATTTATTCTAACCTGCTGTACTGTAATTTCATCTAATGCAAAGCACAACACTCCTCCAGCTCTATAATTCTCATTGCAAGAGGCAAATTTTTTATATCCTGGTATATTATACAAGTTTAATTCGTCCGGCCCTATCCATATTTCACTAAGGATTATGAAATGAATCTTAACTTTAATCTGGGAAAATTCTAACAGGAAATTATTGAAATTATTTCTAATGCTTCGAATATTTGCATAAAGGCAAGCAAAGTTTATATCATTATTTTCTGTAGCATTAAAAAATGATTCCTCTAGACCCATGTATTATTCCTTTGTATTTTTGTTAGCCATCTATGTTTTTCAATCAATTTTATTCTTTTTTAAGTTAATATTCTATTTCTACATTATGTAGAAACTATTTAGAACACTCAACTATTACTCAACTATTTAGAACACTCTATCTTGTTTACTTTGGAATCATTTATTCTGAATCTTTGCTAAATCATTTATTTTACTTACTTTAATATATTTTTCACCGCTTGCCTTCCTTACATAGAACTTTCCTTCTCGACACCATGCGTATTGATATTCAATTTCCTGACATATTTTTTTCAATTGAGAAAGAAATTGTTTATTGGTCGGTGACAAATGTTCATTAAGGGCTATAGCGCACTAGAGCGACCACGACCGCGACCGCGACCAGTAGGAGCGACCAGTTTTAGCACAGCCAAGCATTGACCATAGCGCACTTGGCTTCCGCGACCATGACCGAGCAAGCTGGTCGCGGCGTCCAGAAATTTTTCCTTTGGTCGCAGCGACCTAGAGATTTCTGCGACCACTGTTATCATGCATTTATATGGGACATAGCGCACGTACTGTCGACCAGTGTGTGCGACCAGATGTTTAAGGTGGTTTCTGCTCTCCACTCCTTTGATATACAGTACTATAATAAAATAATTGTCATTATTGTCAATTGTCAACTGTCACAGTTGCAGTTTATGTTGGTCAGGTTGTGTTTGGTATTGATGTATCTATTCCCCTTATATCGTCTGTAATATTTTTTAGCAATTCGTCAATCCTGGCAACAGACATTCTTTTGTATAGTTAGAAAATTTCTCCTCGTATTGCTGTAGTTCGCCAAAAAATGTGGAGAACTGCCCACTAGTAGACCTAGTTTGTAGCATACGATGTACCCAGTATTATCTCTTCTTTCTGTTAACTTTAATGAATTCTCTGTACACATGTTCTATAACCACAGCTATCTCCTCAAGATCCATTTTGCAACTGGAATATCTTGCAGTCAAAAAGGACTATGCAACCAAGAAGGGAGGCTGTGCTATCGGTCACAAAAATAAGACTGGACGTGGTCGCGGTCGCGGTCGCAGTCGCGGTCGTGGTCGCGCTAGTGCGCCATTGCCCTAATATACACTCTATTTTCGGCAAATGAAGGATTGACAATTTTTGCAGTAAACTTTCCTCTCTGCTCCTTGAATTTGTTGATCCATATGTCTCTATCGATTTTGGTTGCGAATTGGACTACAATTGACGGCACCCTATCTCTCCTGAACGATGGTATTCGATGGGCTGCAGTAATACAGCTGCTGCGGACGTCGACTCCCAATGCAGTTCCCACGTCTCTCACCACACATTGAATGTCTTCCTGGGGCGTGACGGGAATTCCACTAATTTCGACGTTGGTTCGTCTCGAGTATTGTTCAAGGGACGTCACTTTATCATATGTAGTTCATTTACAGTTTCTTCTAGTAGTAGAACATCTTTGTCTCGAAGCTCCTTATTTTCTTTCTTTATTTCAGCTAATTCATTTTTAATTTCCTCCATTGGCAAGGTCGTAGTGTCAATTTTACTCGAAATGAAGTCAGTAGCCCTACCCAGATCGGTCATCTCCTCTCTGAATATTTTCAATTCCTTGAACAATTCTTTTTTAAATTCCTCAATGATGTTCACCATAAAGTCCTTGGATACATTTTCACGGTCGGACGAATTGGAGGTCGCGAGGTCGGTAGATGGAACTTGACAGTCTCTGCACTTCCAGTCCTTTCCTGATCTTGTAATTCTCTCATCGAGACCACTGCTGACACATTTAACGTGGAAACTTCTATCACATACACCATTGCATTTCACTGATGTGTCTTTTCCGATGATTTTTTGGTTACAAATGCTACAGACCGCCGGCATAACTATTGGATAAAAATAAAACTAGGCATTAACTTTTAACAACACTGCAAATAAAAACACGCCGTACTGTCGAGTAGATCGATATCAAGAGCGGCACAGAAATGCGTCTTATCTGTTCGGCTGCCCGAACTGAACTGAAGGAAACTGAAGTGAAAGAATTGAAAAAGAACGGTATTGATGAAGCTTTTAAAAAAAACCTATTTTAAAGAGTTTATTCGGGTGTAGTGAAGACAAAATTGATATCTGGGATAAAAGTGGGGTTTATAAATTGAATTGCGGTGATTGTAATGCTTGTTATGTGGGTCAGACTGGTAGAAGTTTCAAATGTAGAATAAATGAACATATCAGGGATTGGAAAACCCAAAAAGGAGATTCAAATTTTGCAGAGCATCTCATTTATAACGGGCACAAGTTCAAGGCTGAAGAAAATGTAGAATCTATGCATTTGATTGGCAAAGGCAGACAATTGAACATTTTAGAAGCTTTGGAGATAACTAGGTTGGTAAAAAACGATTCCAATACTAGTTTAAATGACCAAATTTATTTTAACCAATTCAATACAACTAACTTGGTTTTGTCATAATTCCAGCCTACTTTTATAAAACAGTTCTGTGTATTTCTTGGTTAACCTTGACTGCATTTCAGTGAGTTTCTAATTTTTTAGTTTTAATTTGATTCAATTCTAGCCTTATCACATATTTTTCTTCTTTGTTGCTTTCTAGATGTTCACAGTTTTTAGTTATTGATTTGACAAGTATATTTGCTTGTTACTCCTCCCACCAGGGGGCGAAGAATTGTCAGCCAATCACAACCTTCAATGAAGGTCAGCTCTTTCTCGCTTAGCCAATAGCATCATTCCATGTTCAGTATATATTAAGCTTCCCTGTACTTAAGTTTTAGTTTGATTGAGATTGATAATGTTAAAACTAGTTTCTCAATATTTTTAATAAATGTGGTTGTGACTATTTTGTCTTATTATTCATAATGAATTGATTTATTTGTTGACTTATTTTGCTCTGGCCTATCAAACCTGTATGGAATCTTAGTTATTATTACACTGTGAATGGTATGTATACATTCCATTTTGATTTTGCAATGTTGATTATCCGCTGAGTATTGAAATGCTTTACTGTCCTATAATCAGCCAAAACTGCAATTATGAGAGGCAAAAGAAATTGCATCAATTCTGTTATTTGTATTGAATAATTTATTTTTACAAATCAGAAATTAAGATTTCATTTGTATGCAATACTATTTTTAAGCACATAAACTTTTACTTGATGATTTGCTTCCTCTCACAGAACTCTCTGATTCGCCTCCTGGGCATGGTGGGGCTGCAGGACACTTGTTCTTTTCATCTTCTTTTTGGAATTCTCCATCAAGAATTGCTCTAGCCACTTGCAGGCGCCTTGCACTTACTGTTGGAGTAGGATCCTTCAGATCTATCAAAATGAAATACAGTAACTTGTTCAGTTTATGGTACAGTAATTGTAATATGTGGTAAACGGATATTTATAGCATACTTCCTAGGGTGGTTCCAGCAGAAAAGTTTGTTGGGTGGGTGGTTGTTTGTTACAAATTGGTTTGCTGCACGACAGATCACAGAATTATCTATGCTATATTTATTTCTCTAACTATTTATGCTCTGCGTTCAAAGCTCAACTGAAGTGCACTTCATATAGTGGCTGTTTTCAGTTTGGCCCCCTCCCAGCCCTTCTCATAGAATGACTGCATGTGCACCGCCCAGCTGAAGTAATTTCATCTATGCTTACTGCTTTTATGTTGAATCATATGCCTCAGCTATAGGCGGCAAGGCGACTAATGTTGATTGCAGATGATGTCATTGTCTGAATGCTGACCATGTACCACATAAAGCACTGAGGCTTCTGATTTCTTGAATATGATACTCATGCTCAGAGATATACAGTATTATACTTGAATTTTTACTAGTTTTAGTTACTCTGGTAATTTAATTTATAAGTAACAAATATTTCTGTACTTTATTCAATGACTTTTCAGTAATGTAGCAGTGATTCAGTTCCTTCATCTGACTGTGCTCGTCACTGTTATTTGCAATACATAATATAGTATAAAATCATGAGTTGTTAGTCTAACAGTCTTAGAATTAGTAACTACACAGTTATAGATATTAGAATTGAGTAGCCCAGTGCAAATTTCATTGATGAACATTCTGATCTCTTTGCATTTAATTGATGACAGTTTGCTATCACTAAACAGAGAAAAGTTACTCCTCTGCAACTTTTTTACGCTTTTAGAAACATGAAAAAATGGAAATATTTCAGTTATCTAGGTGATTTTTCGAAGAACAAATCACAAGAGAGTTAATTTCCTGAACCAATGGCACTTATTTCAGAGTTTAAAAGGTTTAGATATGGTAGTCTAAAGCCTCTGCGAGGCTCCTCCTACCAACAACAATTCCAGAATCATCAACACTGCATCTTTCTCGTGCATATTCAGTTTAATTGTTGGTAGACGATTGACCTGGGCTCCATACATTGAGAAAATATGTTGTAAAATTTCATCTGGGGTATTTGTCTTGCGAAGCTCGCTAGATTGAATGACAAAAAGTTACTTTTTACAGCATACCATGGGCTCTTACTGTCACATATTAGGTATGCTATCTTAGTATGGGGTAATTCATCAAAACAAAATCTTGATAGGGTGTTTAAGATCCAAAAGAAAGCGGTTAGGTGTATAGAAAGAGTAAATAGATTATATTCATGTAGGCCGTCGTTCAGGAGACTTGGTCTCCTAACTGTACCCTGCTTATATGTGTATGAAGCTACTTTATATGTAAAAACGAATGATATTAACCAAAATCTTGATGTACATGATTATAATACAAGAAGCCGAGGAGATTATCACTTGGTGAGTCACAATAGTAGCTTATTCAAACAAAAACCTAGTTATATTGGCAGGAAATTCTACAACAAGCTACCGCAGTTTTTAAAGAGTCTTGAAAATATAGAAATATTTAAAAAACAATTGAAAAAATATTTAGTTGATAAAGCTTTTTATAGTGAACAAGAGTTCCTTCCACATCAAAATCAAGCCTCACCTCAACTAATTGATATAGTAATTATGGTATCTAGTGTATAATATTGTTGATCTGACTTGTCTTATACTCCTTAACTGGAGTCTCCAAGACGTAATCTACAAAAACAAAAAAAAAGTGCATTAAGTGTTAGCCTATGAATAATTATTAGTACATTAAGCCAATCAGTCTTTGATCTTGGACGGAATTATCAGTAATAACAATTTACCTATTTATTCATTACAACATTATTGATTACACTTCTTTCCAACTGGTGGTTTATGATGAAATATCAGGAAGATTATAGTACCGTACGGTATCCATAAATAAAAAACCTCAATTCCCTCATCAAGCATTACATGTATAACATCATATGAAAGCAGACTCATAGATTTCGATTTTATTTTAGCAATATGAATTTATTAGAAATTATACAGTAACTCACTGATTGGAGGACGTGAGAGTATCCAAACGCGTTCCAATAATGCTGTATTTGTGTCAGTTGATTCTCTGTCTCTTCTAGAACCTTCCACTAGGAGAATGTTTTTGGGACCACATGAACCGCCATCAGTGCCTTGGTTGAATTGTGATAATTGTTGACTAAGAGAGCAATCAAACTTCAATTTCTTGCAGTTGGCCATTTTTTTGAAAGATCTTAAACTTCAACTAACTCAAAAACCTTTTTCCCAAATCCTGACAATTCTCTTGTATAGCTTTGTCCTTATGACAATTTTTACACCAGTGTAGGAGTCCACAGTTGTTCAATTTCCCAGAAATTCGTGATTATTGCAGGAGTGTATTATATATATTATGATATATATTCATATTTCTTCTTTTTATTTTCTAGTTAGTTTCATATTTATGCAACGTAATGTCCTATCTTCCAAGTTCTTCATTCACTTGAGACTAGAAAGAGAAAAAAAATATTTTTTAATTCCTATAAGCTATTAATTTGGGATTCACAACATTTTTAAAAAGTTATTGAAGACATTACTTTAAATAGGAAAATTCGAATTGGCATTAAACATATTTCAGAAATTCTGTGCAAAGAAGGCAGGGTTGCCCACAGTGGGGGGGGGGGGGGGGGTTTGTCGCAGACTGCGTCATTGTAATTTTTTGGTGGGGGTTCCAAAAATAGTTGGGGGGGGGGGGGTTCTTAGTTGATTGAAACCGTGTTTAATGTGACGACATTAAAAAATATGTTACAAAGTCACCAGATAGAATGTCAATTAATGACAATAGATTTATAATAATAATAACAATAATAATTAAATTCGTGTTAATAATAATAATAATAATTATTATTATTATTATTATTGAAGCCTTACAGATGTTTGATCAACTTTTCTAGCTTTTTTGCTCTGAAAGTGGTTTATACAACTTTGTTCTCCTTAGCAGTTACTCTAGTTGTTCAGCGGAAAGAGCAATGAGTCGTGTTAAAATTATCAAAAATTATTTTATTTTTGAAAGACGCTTCTTTCGATTGTGTTGTAAATAAATATACATGAAATGTGTGCCTTTTATGTACTTCATACATACATAAATTCTCCCAAGATACTGCACTAAATAAATAACCTGTTGTTTAACTACTGTCCAATAATATTAGCATAACTGATTTAGTATTTTGAATTTTTGTGTTTTACAAATGAAGTTATCCACTCATTGTTTTCACTTCAATTGAAGGAACAACTTTGTAAAATTATTTAACCTTAATGTAATCAATATGTACACCGAACATAAACTTATAGGTATTTGATTAGGTACTCAATAGGCACTCAATATGTACACCGAACATCAACTTATAGGAATTTGATTTTTATTGAACCATTATGTATTTGTAATAATTTTTGATTGTTTAAAAACCATTTAGGTTCACATTCTTATTTAGCTATTTTGCAATTAAGTTTAAGTTTGAACAGAAGTTCATACATTCATTTCATTGATATTTAAAAATAAATATTGCGGTACATTAAAATAAAGCTGTCACAGTTTGTAGGTAGCGGCAATAAAAAGTTTATATTTTGCAACTGCTGAATTAAACATATTCTAATTCATATACATATAAAATGGTGGAATGTCCAAATTTTTATTTAAAAAAGAATGATAGGTACGAAGGAAAAGCATAAAAAATAAAATAAAAGAGCTGTGGAGAATAATAAGAAAAAAATAAGAAGAAAAAGAATAAAAAAGAAAATAATTAAAGAATAATAAGAAAAAGAATTGAAAAATAAAATAAAAGAGCTGTGGAGATGCTGTGGATGTGTGGTGGTGCAGGCGAAATGCGCTTTTCAAGACCGAATAGAGGGTCAGTGATTAATTCCATAAATAATAATTTCCTTAAACAGAATTTATTAATTTCGAATTCCTTTAATTGCTATCAGTTTATACTGAAGACTTCCGCAATGGCGGATATTGACAACAGTATTTAATAGCTGATGGAAATCGATGAATGCTACTGTACAAAAATATCAGTCACCACCGGGAATCGAACCACGGACCTCCCAATTACCGATCGGGCGCCCTAACCACTAAACCATTGAGACCTTTCTGCACAGCAGCATTCATTTTTAACTTGGCCATATCGGCTCGTATCTCACAAGTTAGTTCGAAGTTTAAATAAATTCTGTTTAAGTAAATTTGTCAGTTTGTTCAATTGTCAGTAACTTCGAACTAACTTGTGAGATACGAGCCGATATGGCCAAGTTAAAAATGAATGCTGCTGTGCAGAAAGGTCTCCATGGTCTAGTGGTTAGGGCGCCCGACCGGCAATTGGGAGGTCCGTGGTTCGATTCCCGGTGGTGACTGATATTTTTGTACAGTAGCATTCATCGATTTCCATCAGCTATTAAATACTGTTGTCAATATCAGCCATTGCGGAAGTCTTCAGTATAAACTGATAGCAATTAAAGATATTCGAAATTAATAAATTCTTTCTAAGTAAATTTGTCAGTTTGTTCAATTGTCAGTAACTTCGAACTAACTTATAATAATTTCATTCTCGAATGAATATATCTCAAAATTCATTCAATTAGTTCTAAGCAGTCTTCTCTGTTTGATTTTCCAAAACGTCTTGGGGCTCCTTAAGTTATTAGTTTCAATATTCGGAAAAATTATTTCAATTATTTCTGAACAACTTTCTCACTAATATCACCCAATTATCTCTTGAAACAAAAACGTTTCCAGCGTGGTGGAAATTCTATGTTTTTTGGCCCAATTTCATTTTCATGTATTTTGTGAAGAAAACTCAGTTGGATGAAAAATATTGAAGGACTAATACAACGTACCGTACACATTCTCCCCTTCGTTTTATTGATATGAACTATGTACATTTTAGTGCATCATATGAGTCAAAACAAAGTAATATTCAAAACAAATCTACTTTTTCCTGAATTTCAGTTTTATTGAAAAAGTTTAATTACCCCTTACACCTACAATACAATTTTACATACAGATCTCTAGATCTCCAGTTAAATGACAGATTTATTGATATGGCCTAGAAATTAAATTTTACGCCATTTGGAAATCACGCTTTTTGACCAGTGAAAGGAAGGCTTATTTGTCAACTTATTTTATTCTGACCATAATTAATTTCGAAAATCAAATACTTTTAATTACAATAAATTACGCCGACGACCTCCGCTACTAAGGATGTTGACAACTATTAAATACCAGCTAATATGGAATCGATGTCGATGATGAATGCCACAACACAAAAATATTCAGTCCATACTGGGAATCAGGGATCTTCCAATTACCGGTCGGACGTTTTTGTTAATATTATTTAGAAATTTCATAACAATTTCAAATCTTTTAAAAAAGTCAACTTTTTACTTTTGAAACTCCCCTACCACTGGAAAAGTCCTTGTGCTGGAACTTTGGTCCTGAGTCTCTAAGTACGGTATGTAAATCCGCCACTGGTGGAAACGCTCAGAAAATTGTGAAACGGATAGAAATTGTAATTGCTCTATTACAAATTTTAAAAAACTTGTTAAGATTCACACCTTAATAAATACTGCCTACATTCACTCAATTGGGTCAATTTATAATAGATCAGTTTACAAGGTATTTCAAGAATAGTGAAACCATTCAATATAGAAAAATAGATAAAGATTAAAAAAAGATAAAGATGATACATAATTTAGCAAGTACTCACTGATAATTAACTCGCCAATTTATTCTCAATTTTCCTTTCTAAACCATGTTTATTGAACAAACTCCACTGATCGACTGATACTATTTATTTTTCCAAAGCATTCAAATAACATGTGGAGCGATTCCAATCGATATATGGTCAGACATCATATGAAATCTTATGTTCCTGTCTACAAAATAATAATGTATCATTCATTTTATGTAGTTTACATAATCTACGTAATTGAGTAGCAGGTCTGGAAATAAAATTATAAATTTATCATTTATGCGTTTTAAATAAATTAAGCAGGTAGAAAGACACTAGACTGTAGCTTGTCCTTACCGTACCCGTAACGACACATACAAACAATGTTTTGTACTTGAAGTTCGTAGATTACGGTATATTTTGTTTTGAAAAGTTTAGTTTCCGAAATATCAAGGCAATTGCAAATAAAACATATTTTAAAACAAAAAAAGAAATCGACTTCAGTGAAATTATAAAATACTCACGTACCGTACTAAAAAGTTTAAAATAAAGTATTTACTTAAACTGAGAAAATTTTAAATTACATACAAGTAATATTTTGAAGTCGGCGCCAAATATTTTATGAAGTTGATAAGAAATTCTATCTAATATCAAAACTAACACTGTATTTTTTTGGAGGATGAAGCCCAAAGGTCTGAGACCTTTGCGTGGGTAATGAATTGGATGATGGAGATTGATGAGTTGGACCTACAGTTTTAGGTGGGTTCCGAACCACCAGGAAGTGATTGATCAGAAATTCTATCTAATATCAAAACTAACACTGTATTTCAATTAAATATGTGATTTACACTCACTTTTACTGAAATACAGTGTCAGTTTTGGTATTAGATTGTTCAATTATTTCGTCATGGAAAATTCTGTTATATTTAAAAAGTTTATGGGAAATTTGGCGCCGACTTCAAAAGATTACTTGTATGAAATTGAAAAATTTCTCAGTTTAAAGTAAATACTTTATTTTAAACTTTTTAGTACGTGAGTATTTTATCATTTCACTGAAGTAGATTTCTTTTTTTGTTTTAAAATATGTTTTATTTTAAGCTTTTTAGTTGAATTTTCAAACTTTGAAAACATGAGAAATTTCTTAAAGCCTACATTACGAAATATTTATCGAATTAGCAAGCCAATAATTAATTTATAACATCGAAAGTTAAGTAACTAAAAATCCACTCAAGTTATAAGAAAAGATAAACTAAGGAAAATTCTACAACGTTTTATTTAATGTGGAATATTGTATTTAGGAAAATTATAATAGTGAAAGGCTTCTTAAAAGTGAAATGGCTTTTGATTCATTTTGATGTGGTCCCCTTCAGAATATACCTACACTGAAATAGTATGCCTATATTACGTTACAAGTGTGGAAAATATTGTGCTTACTGAAGATATGACAAGTAAATGCAGGAGATGAAGTTGAGTGCGGTATTATCGTACGAGTATGGTAAACATCTTCCCGGATGAGTTACGTACGATATTTTTTGTGTTATTAGTCATATATATTTTTTTAATATAAAAAACATAAACTTTGAGCTAGTACAAAAGGATCATTAAACATAACCTCAAAATAGCTTATTATATGCACATGTACGATAATGGCGAATAAATATTCTTAATCCATCACAGCAGGGAAACTAAAAATACTTCTGAGATCAGCTGTTTTTCCAAATTCTCCAACTTATGATTGAAACTAAATAACCTTATTCCTGTGACTCAATTACATCAACTAAATTATTTACAATTTTCATATGAACATATGGACAGAAATATTATATTCTTCTTATTCTCGATTCAAATTAAGTTCACGTGATTGGTCAAAACGGGACATTACAGGCTTGTTTCACACTTAACCAGCTTTAGGTAACCGATGTCGTTTACCCGGCATAATTGCATTGCATAATATGATTTCAAAAATCATCTTGATGTGAAGCGCTCCTTATGATACAATGATCGGCCTGGTAAACGTCACCGGTTATCCGATTGGCGGTTATGTGTGGAACTAACCTATTCAAACAAGATTGAAATGAAGACATCAAAGAATGCTCCTTTTTGTTTAATATTGGGCTAAGTATTGGGCCGATCCTTGCGAAACTTGGATGGGACCACTGCTGAGCGATGCTCTTTCATTAAAAAAAATTCATCGAAATTGGTTCAATATTGTAATAACCTTATTTCTATGACTCAATAACATCAACTAAATTATTTTCAATTTTCATAATTATGAACATATAGACAGAAATATTATATTCTTCTTATTCTCAATTCAAATTAAGTTCACGTGATTGGTCAAAACGGGACATTACAGGCTTGTTTCACACTGAACCAGCTTTGGGTAACCGATGTCGTTTACCCGGCATAATTGCATTGCATCATATGATTTCGAAGACCATCTAGATGTGAAGCGCTCCATATGATACAATGATCAGCCTGGTAAACGACACCGGTTATCCGATTGGCGATTATGTGTGGAACTATCCTATTCAAACTTGATTGAAATGAAGACATCGAAGAATGCTCCTTTTTGTTTAATATTGGGCTAAGTATTGGGCCGATCCTTGCGAAACTTGGATGGGACCACCGCTGAGCGATGCTCTTTCATTTAAAAAAAATTCATCGAAATCGGTTCAATATTGTTCGAATGATTGATGTACAAACATGAAAAAAAAGGTCGAATATAGTAACCTTGTTCTTTTTGGAAGTCGGTTAAAAAATCAAGAAATACCTTTGAAAATTCAATGACATCTTGTTAGACAAGAACTTGTTTGACGCAATGTTACATATTTACATTTAATACTAATGAATGTTACATTCAGGAAGTAGTCGCATTAAAGTGAAACATAAATGTGATGATATCACAAGCATTTTATACTTTTATTATCAATATAACACAGGTTAGTCAATAATATGTAGTTATAAGAAGTATTTTACACAAATGTAAATTAATCAATTGTGAACGCCATTGACTTGAAAATCATATTCTGTAAGTACATGACCTTCTCAAGACTAGAGGAGGTCATGGTAAGTACCAATACTGTAATTGATTAAAAACAATATACTTCAAATAAACCACTATTTTGTTCCTAAGCAAAGTTCTGTTATAAACAAAACCATTTCCATAATACAACAAAACTTAAATATTTATAATACTGATATTATCTGCATATTAATGTACGATTATTCTATTCATTGTGTTAACGAATGTCAAGGATTAAATAATTCTATGTGACACGGACAAGAATTCTATTTGTTAGTTCAATTTCTGAAATGCTTAATTATATCGATTTAGCTATTGAAAAAAATTAATATACAGTAAAATAAGTTCTAAATAATTTTCTATAAAAAAAGCTATCTGTTCCCCAAATACTTGAGCTGCATTTTATATAGAAACTTTTCAACCATTGAGTTTGAATAGCAAAGAAACTAACAATTTGGAAGAAATGATAATAGAATATTTACTATAAAATCATAATACAATATATAGTAAGTTCAGAATCGGGAGGCAACCATGAAAATAACAGCTTTAACACTGCGAGGAAATTATGAAAATAATATGATTTTAAAACGAGATTTAATAATAATTTTCATGGCAATCATTGAGATCACGTTCTTACTTTGGGTTCTTTTATTATTATTAATAATAATAAATACATGCAGGTTTATAAAAAGTCTTTACAATAAAGTTTATTTATTGTTATATTTATTTTTTTGTATATCTAATCCAAGAAACTTGATTGAAAGTTGTACTGCAGCCTACTATACTTGTGATTATATTCAATAATTATTTACAATAAGATTAAATAAAGAATAATAAAATAAGTGGGACTCTATATTTCATGAGTTTCATAGTTTTTCATTAAAATAACGGAGAACAAATCTCACAGTCCTCTAAAACTAAAACATCTATTTTATAATAAATGTACATTTTACAATAAATTTAAAGGGGTGGCCTACATAGAATAAATATTTCTACTGATTTGTTACAAGATAATCTCTTTCATAATTTCTAAGTACTGTAAAAATAAAAAAATTATTATTTTCTACATACATATAAAAATAAATTAATACATACCAATAATTATGAAAAAACTAAAATAAAATTAATGACTAAAAAACAAGGGAAGAGTATAAGCGGAAGGCTAGCTGAGCGTAGGCATGATTAGACAATGATTTATTATTAATTTCTCAAGAGGTATTTTAACAAGCAATAATTCATAAAATAAAAATAATTTATAAAGGTCAACTCTATTATCATACAATAGTACGTGAATTGAAACAGTGGTTCATGAATGAAAAAGGATCCAGGAAAGAAAGTATGTTGTACTAGCTTTAGCGATTGCTTACTAGAAGTAGTATTTCTTCATTTGCTGTTATTATACATAAATTGTAAAGAGAACGCATACAACCTTCATAGAACGTTTGCATTATCTTCTCTTATGAACTGTATATAGGCGTTGCCTAGATACAAAGTTTGTTACAACATGACGATGTGTTTAGTTTGAGTTTAGTCTTGATTATGCTATGTAAAATTTAACATGTATTTTTCCATTTATAAGACTAGTTGTTTTTTCTCGTAATATTTCATTAATTTCCACGGAAAACTCACAAAAATTCTATAAGAATACACATAAATGAATAAAGTTAGGGTGCTGCCGGCCCTCTCCTACTTTCATAGTAAGGGATGAAAATAACAGAAGATGGCAAATGCAAATCTTCTAGTATAAATTAAGAAATTGGTCCAAATATGCCAATTATAAAATTATGATTGTCTTCCATCATGAATGGAGCACTAGTGAATCGCAAGTTAATCCTGAGGAATTAATAACACACAGAAATAAAACCTTTACATCTGAGATGTAGAAAAACTACATGCAGCTTTTTATGAAGATTTGAGTCATCCAAGTCATCTTTCAAAACACTACAATAACTAAACTGAATGATTTTCAACTCAAACAATACATCTATTCTATTTTTGTTCTACAATTTTGATACTATACCTGACATAATGAAAGATGTTCATCAAAGACGTTAGTTTTACTATACAAAGGTCACAGTAAAAATTATCATTTTTATTGGTACATGCCTTTTGTTGGTGTAACACCTTATAAAGGCTAATACATTGGGCTATTACAACCACTAGTTAGATGCAATGGCATTCAAAGTTTATATTTCATGATGAATTGGTAAAAAAACATTGACGGCGATCCTCAAATACAGGAAATTTTAATGAAAGCTGCTATTTTAAAAATTCTACACAATTATCAATCCTTATCATTTGGGAAATAATACATTTACTGTTAAGATTATGTAGTTACAAATTTAATATGTCTTGTCAGAAATTTGATTGCATTATTAATTACAATCACGGATACTCGTTCAATACTTTTATAGAATTCTAGTATTAATGACAATAATATCACTATGATATACATGATATCACAATAATAAGAAGTAATAAACTTTTCAACCAAAAGTATTCTAGATTTGGTACAGGAACACTATTTTGAATTTACAAACTTATAAAAATATTTACGAATGCCGCGGGTGTCATAAGTAATTCAATTTCAGATCAGCACAAGACACACTAAATATGAAAATGACTGATAATTCCAGTATCATATAAGCAATTCAGTCCAGCAGATTACCGAATCTGTTACTGTCATGACATAAAATAATATAACTTTACAATATCCTAGAAATGAGAATTTTTAACAACTGGTTAATAGGTTAACAATAATTATGTTATTATTTTTAAAAGCTACAACATTTTTTACATCATTTCACAGATAATTTTATAAAAAAAATCAACAGTAAGTATTCGAGAGAATCTATACATCCTAGTTTAGTTGGAATCACACCAAAAATATTTCAAATATTAAAGGAAGAATACTAACAAACTTTATTCAACTGGCTTTATTCATTCATCAAGGAATGAATAATAAATATATAATATCACAAGAAAAATAATTTCTCTAAAAATAACAAATTTGTTTATACCTTTTGGTAGTTATCTTACAGAATAAACCAATTTACAATATGCTAGCTAAGATGACATTGAAACTGTTAATACGTTTGTATAAATTTGTTGAAATATCGGTCTATCAAGAGTCGTAGAATACTATTTCTAAACAGTCGTAGTCTGTTGCTTTACAAGAACATTAAAATCTAGTTTTATCTTTTCAAATGCAATGTACATATCTCAATATTATAAGTTGAGAATACTATACTAACCAAACCCAATTACACAATGCATACATTTAGCTTATTATTACACTATTTAAAAATATTTTCTGTCAAACGAAACATTTTTTATACAACTATGGCAAGCTACATCATTGATTATTTCATCAAACAACGTTGAATGCTCTGACACTAAAGAACAGTTGAACAATTCTAAAAATTAATGTTCTTTCTAAGCAAGGTCACACAAACCAGAAAATGTTGAGTGCCTGAATTCAAGCCTATCGAAATTTTCGAATATTCTTGCTTGGATTAGGAGTGGGTCACTGTGACTGTTGATTGAACTGAAACATGAAACATTATTATTGAATTAGTAAAAGAATGACAACACATACATCAGTCATTGAATTCCAGCCAGTATAATGCTGAGTCAGTGGCGTACTGAGGTTTCAAGCGCCCTGAAGCAGAAGTGGCTTACGACCCCCCCCCCAAAAAAATTCAGTCTCACACTCAACCACCCGATAGGGCTGTTCACAGCAGTGCAAACGATTTGCTAACATGACTTTTAACTGAATTAAAGAACATTCTATTACTAACAATTTTCCATTACCAATCATTTGTGTTGTATTTTGCTACTATTATCACTATGACTGTACCATTTTCATTTGTCATTGAACAATACATTTAATTTGGTTATTGTAAATTCACTTAAAAATTAAATAATGCTCAACTCGAAAAGTTGCTATTTTAATTAACGAGCGAGGTCTACTACTCACAGAAATACTAGTAATATTGTTTGGCTATTGTTTCTAAGAAAGCCTTGTGTTCGTGTTACTGTAGCCGGCTGAGACGTGAAAAAGTTGTCAAAGTCTTCTCGGTGAATAGAGGATAGTATGTAATACAATGAAAAACGGAATATAATAACATAGAGTTCATTATAGTCATTTGTTGTAAGTAAAAGGCAATTTTCTCTAAAGAACGGTGCACCCCTCACAGCCTTGCGCCCTGGAGCGACTGCTCCACTCGCTCCATTATCAATACGCCACTGCTGAGAGTTGTAACAGGAATTTCTAGTGAACATAATCTTTTTTCAAGATGAAAATAAATAAGACTTCGGTTTAAAAACATATACGGCCTGTTGCACGAAATAAATAGTTATTTATGTATTAAGAGCGTGAAGCACGACTTTATCACTTAAGCCAAAACAGTTACTGCACGTCGCATAGCGGAGCGCAGTAATTTTGCGAGAGCGATAAAGAAGCTTCACGCGCGAATTACATACAATATTTTCCCTACAACTGCAATTCTGGATTCCAACACAATAAAAGCTTGTAATTTGTAGCATTACAAACCGTGTGCGGATTTGGTTAGTGTGAACCATTGTTAAGGTTATGAGAATTTCCACAAATTGAACAGAATTTCAAAAATGAATATCTTACAGTTTGAGAAAAAAAAGCTTATAGCTAAAATAATATAGAAACATTACTCATAATTTATATGGGCATTGCCAGCAAAAACCAAGTTCGTGCGCTAGCAATGAGTATCAGTGACAAAAAGAAAGAATACATTTAAGAAAGTAAGTGAAATAATGAAAAATATATATATATTAAAAGGTTACTATGTACCTATGATTTTCCGTGTCTACTTTCCTGATATGGTGAATCTATTTTTTATTGACTAATTTCATCTGTTATTGTTGCTTTGAGTATGTATGGTTATTTATATAGCTTAGATATTATTAAAAAATATAAGTGGTTATATTGTTAGATAGAACCATTTTTCTATTTCACATACGGCTGACTTAGCGATTCTATTTGAGATGAGATGGTCCGGTATGAAGTTTATTAATCTACTAGCTATTGTGCCCGTCCTTCGTACGGATTATGTTTAGAAATAAGACTAAATATATTTCGGCTTTTTTGATAGCAACGATCATGAAGTTGTTAGCAGCTTAGGCCCCGTTCAGACGATACAGTTTTTTTGCGGTACGGTTTTTTTACTGTACGGCGTCAACTGTACTGTGATGTTCACACGGTCCGGCTTTGCTGCTTATTGCTGTGCTCTCCTCCTTCTTCCATTGCGCTTCCAGTTCAGTTTTATTTATTCCAGTCCAGGATTTTTTTTTTTATTTTTGTAAGATTTTTTTAAAATAAGTTTCTTACTGAAGGTTTCTCTTAAATTTTGATCAAAGTACGCAAATTCTGGTTTCAATATTCTACACATTTTTCTCTCATTATTTTTATATTAATCTTAAGTCTTGTCACACAATGCGGGTCTCTCATATATTAGAGAAATTAAATTTTCACAATTAATATCTTCCACTTCTGGACACTGGAATTCACTAATAAGAAGACCAATGCTGAAGAATATCAATGAAGAAGATCAAAACGATCTGAAGACTGCTTCCAGCGTAATAAGCGTATCGTTTGAACATATCCATTACCGGTACAATACATATGTGCCACCGGATACGGATAGTTATTTTGCGGTACAGCTGATTTTAGTGATACAGTTTTCGAAGACAAAACCGAATGTAGAAATCGGCTAGAACAGCTTTTTTACTGGATTCAGTAGAAACAGTATTGTGTGAACATACAATATGAAATGTACATGCAAACGAAAGCACTGCAAAATAACTGATACAGCAAATTTACTGTACCGCACAAAAACTGTATCCTGTGAACGGGCCCTTAGTAAACAACTTAGAATGTAAACAATTCAGTGACAGGTATCAGAGAAAATATTTCTCGGGAACAGCTGATTGATATATCATGATAAATTATGTGATTTTTTCTTATGTGGTAATAATAGTGCTACCTGGCGAATTCCCAAGAGCCTGGCACAAACCGCACCTTCCTAAAATGTTAATTTTTGTTTTGATAAATTGAAATTGGAATTTTTTTTTTCAACAAAGAAATAATTGATGAAACATAACATGAGCATTGATTCACCAGATATATGTTTCCTAAAAGACTGCAATGCTCTGACTACACAAGTCTGCAGACAGCGTAAATAACGCCGCGAAGGGCCCACCAATTATATTTGAGAACAGCTGATTGATATATCATGATAAATTACGTGATTTGTTCTTATTCTTATGTGGTAATAAAACTTGGAAGAAATGTATCCAAAATCGCACAATACTTGGTTTTTAAACGTTTATTATTCTGTTAAAAAAAAAGTTAATTTAGTTTTTTATAGCTAAAGACATTGTCAAAAAGGTTTTCAATACTGATAAATAACTTAAATCCCGATCGATGCTCTCGTTTTTCAGGAGAAGGCCGCGTAAAATGTATCCAAAATCGCAAAACACTTGGTTTTTAAACGTTTATTACTCTGTTAAAAAAAAAGTTAATTTAGTTTTTTATAGCTAAAGACATTGTCAATAAACTGTTCAATACTGTTCAATAACTAAAATCCCGATCGATGCTCTCGTTTTTGAGGAGAAGGCCGCGTAAAATGCCTTTGGGGCCGTGACAGACAGACAGACAGACAGACAGACAGACGGACAGACAGACAGACAGACAGACAGAAAGTAAGATTAGACTATTTTCGGCTTATTTGATGTATAAAACGTAAAAATAACCAAAAAATATATAATTCTGATAAATGTACAGACAAAACTCTAATTTTATTTATATAGATTGCTTATGTATGTAAATTGTCTCCTGCAAACATTTAAATCTGTTCTAGGAACGAAGTAGTTATATCTTGAACGGAAATTGTAGTTTGAGTTCTGGATGGTTGTAAAGCTGTTTCTATTTTTATTTATATATACAATTAAATTCTTTATGAAAATTTGTCTGACAGTTGAAACAATTAGCTCGGTATATAATAGATGGCTAGGGAAGCGTCTTTTTCTGCCAAGTGCTGCCCTGAGAATATGCCTTTGAACTAAACTGATTTTTTTAAAGTGGGCTTCCAATGCCCCTCCCCATACTCGGATACTATATTGGAATATTGACTGTGCATAGGCACAGTAAACCATTCTGACAATGTTCCTATCCTTCAGTTTATTTAGCCTATAAAATTTATGAATTATATATTTCATTTTGCCACAGATTCAATTGATATGAATGTTCCATTTCAGATGACAGGCAACATGTACTCCTAAATATTTGAAATCATTCACTCTAGTTAATTCTGGGCAAGTACAGCTGTTTAGAATACAGCTGAGGGTCTGCTGTTCTCATCTGATGGGTACAGTTAAGCAAATGGAGTTTGATGTTATTGTGACTGTGTACTGAAGAAAGAGTTTGTACAGAGGGAGAGAACATCATGAACACGCTTTTTTTAAGGTTAAGTGTAAGAGTATGTTGTTCGAACCATGCCCTGGCAACCATAAGACCCGACTCAGCTAGAGTCCTTACTATATTCCAACTGGAGCCAGTAAACATGAACGCCATATCATCTGCAAAGGCAATTGCTTTGCATCCAGTAATATCTAATTTTAGTAATCCATTTATGTATATCAAAAACAGAAATGGTGAAAGGACCGTTCCCTGTGGTAGGCCAAAATCAGTTGAAATTTTATTACTTGATTTGTCTTTTATGGTGAGGATCTGTAATCTATTTTTCAAATAGCTTTCAAAAAATTTTAATACAATGCCACGCAAACCAACATTCTCTAACTTTTTCAAGAGGGTTTCATGAGGGATGGTATCAAATGCCTTGGCTAAGTCCAAAAAAAGCCAGGTTTTTTTTATTCTCATTGAAATTGTTGGATATGATCCCGACCAGCTCAGTTTTTCCTCCCTTTTTGAAATCCAAATTGGTTTGGTTGTATCAATTTATGTTTGTCTAAATATTCAATCAAGCGTTTTTTTATTATCCTTTCAAATATTTTAGACAAATTACTTATAAGGCTAATTGGTCGATAATTTTCGGGAGCCATTTTATCACCAGATTTGAAAAGAGGGACCAATCTGGCAATCTTAAAATGAGATGGAAAAAGTCCAATCTCAAAACATTTGTTGAACAGTATTGATAAAGGCTGAGCTATAAAAGGAGATTTTTTTTCAAACAGTTATTATTTAAATCATCAATGCCAGGGGACAAGTTATTTTTAATGTATTAATTGTACAGATTATTTCGTTCGGACTTGTTGGGTATATATAAAAGGAATCAAGAGTGTAAGAATTTGAATCTGTAAAAGTAAATTGTTGTGAGTTCGAACTTCTATTGATTAGTGACTAATCACTAATTAGTGACTAATCATTAGTCTATTAGCATACGTTTTCCCTACCTTAGAAAAGTGATCATTCAGTATTTCTGGATCTATGTCTGGAGCATTTTTTGGTCGCTTAGTATCTAATATCTCTTCAATACAATTCCAGGTCTTTTTATTATTACCTTGACAAGATGAAATTTTGTTTTTAAAATAATTTATTTTTGTGGTTTTAATTAATATATTTAGTAAATTTCTATATTTGCTGTATTTTGCTTTCAGAACTGTATTAAACGGTTGATTACTAAGCATTTCATGCATTCTATCACGCTTTCTGATAGATCTAATCAACCCCGAAGTTATCCATTTTTTTAAAGGTCTTTGTCTATTTCTTATCAATTTATTTTCTGTTGCAGATTTAATGTAAGTTACAAGTTTATTGGAGAATTCTGTCACTTTTACATCCAAACAAAAATCAATTTCATTCACATCAGTTTCATTTTCCCATTTTTCATGTTTCAGTTCGTTTATCAATTTGTTGTACGGTAGTCAACTTTTTTGTGAATGAAATCGTTCATCTTAATATTGCTAAGCTCCCTGTGTCCTATATGTAGACTAGTGCAGAAATGATCTGTAATATTAGTTCTTTGTATAGTGCCAACCATATATTCCTCTTTAAAATTTGAATTTCTATAGAAAATATGATCTATGCAGGTTTTTGTGTGATGAGTAATTCTTGTCGGCCTATTTACCATAGATTTAAACCCATTTATTTGCATAAGTCCGATATTCGTTGGTTATATTACTATTATTCAACAAATCTATATTCATATCACCAATTATTACAATGTTATCATTTTTGTTTAAATTTCGAAGTTGCATAATCCAAATCATTTCAAGAGATTTCGGCTTTTGCTGATGGAGATCTATACATAGCAATTAAAGTTAAAGAAAAGTTTGATATTTGTAATCTTATCGTAACTAAGTCGGCCTCGGTATTACAGCAATTTAGATTATCAACATTAATGCTATCTCTAATAAACAGGCACAAGCTGATTTATTCAGTTTTCCAGGTTTATTAATAGCTGAATACCCATCAAGGCTATAATCAAACAATTTGTCATCCGTTATCCACGTTTCAGTTAGCACAATTATATCGTATTTGATTTTACAATTTTGAATGACAGAGACAAATTCATCAAAATTTTTGTTTAAACTGCGAATATTCATGTGCAGAATGTTGAAGAATTTGCAGTTCTGTTTAAAATTTGTCGGATCAAACTCAAAAATATCATCATTTTCAATGGTATTATAACATTCTAAATCAACCAAACTATCACAATTATGCTCATGTATCATAGTATTAGATTAGAAAAAAAACCCACCAAGACAATGTTCAATAAGAATTAATAAAAATACAGAACACAGTACACCAATAAGGAAATTTATAGAATATTAATAAAAAAAATTAATGTAAAGTTCGTTGGAAAATTGAACAAACAAAAATAATAGAATAAAAATTAAAGGAAAAGTTTGAATAATAGAATAAAAATTAAAGTAAAAGTTTGTTGTAAAATGAAAAAATCAAAAGTCCGCGCCAATGCGCTCTGTTTAAATATTTGCCGTAAAATCAGTTATTGTAAATTTCAAGGTCCTCATCACTTATTATTCTTTTGGTTCGCGCGTTTTCGTCTTTTTTTACAAATATTTTACCATCTCGGATCCATACAAATTTAAGTTTGTTTTTTTGTTTCAAAGTTTTTGCTTTACCGAGCAATATTTTGTTAAACGGAGAAAGATGATCATTCACATAAACCTGGGTGTTTGGTAAAGAGTCGCAGAATTCATTCAATTTAAGTCCTTTCTTCTTCCTTATTGCTGTAATCCACTCGATTTTTTTTCTTCGGCATGTAAATTTCACAAAATTATAGAAGAAGTTCCCTTGAAAGTTTGCTGCCGGTGCACAACTGAAATATGGTCTTCCTTATAATCAAGATGCAGCGCTTTGGCCATGCATTCTTAAATAAATAGTAAGTTTTCTCCTGCAGTTTGTGGCACACCAATTATTTCCAAATTATCGATTCTTGTGACTTGTTGTAGAGAAAAAAATTCCTTTTGTAAAATATGTACATTTTTGGTGGTTTCAGTGATTCTCTTTCCTAGGTCCTCATATTTCCGTTCCAAATTTTTCTGCTCCAAAGCAAGATTGTTCAGACGATTCTTGATATCATCAGTTTTTGTATCAAGTCTTTCTAGTTTACCATTTAGACACTCAAACTTTGATGTAAAAGACGATATTAAGTCCTCACGTAGATTAATTAATAAGCCCGATATTTGATTATATGTGAATTCACACTGACCTGTATTCCTATCCAACTTACAGGCGTCGCATTTCCATGCAGATTTGGCTTGCGCATTCATCTTCTTGAATTTTTCTGTCGTTTCAATTCGTGTACAGGAGGGATGAAAAGTTTTTTTTACACTCACTACATTCAGCTGATTCTTTCAAGTTCTGTAAGACCGAATTACACTTGAAACACATGTTCGAATTTTTTCTGTTTTGTTGGAGTTGAAATAGTGAAAACAGACGCGTAATGAAAACAGCTGGCGAGCGTAAAGTACTTTACCGCTCGCAGAGCAGTAGAGGTATTTCACAATAAGTTTTCAGTACGTAAAGCAGTACTTTACGAGCAGTTGTAGGAAAATTAAATTTTACCACCATAAGATGACGTCATCTTACGAAGCTCAATAGGGAAGTCGTTGCACTGGCTCCGTTAAATGACGTCATCTTATGGTGCTTAAATTTAATTTTCTTTCGTGCAACTGGCCGATAGTATTTTCTTGCCCAAAAAAGCAATAACTGTCCATAAAATTGATTCAGCAAAAGAAGAAAACATAGGTTGTAACATTGCCGTCTGCATGTTATGAATCAGTCAAGTCTCTTGAGTAATCTATATATATATATATATATATATATATATATATATATATATATATATAAATGTCTGTCTGTCTGTCTGTCTGTATGTATGTATGTATGTTCCCTATAGACTTCAAAACCACTTGACAGATTAGCATGAAACTTTGGGAATATGTTGTGTGAATATTGAGGATGGTTTCTGACCATAAATTTTAATAGAAGAGCTAATAATTACTATTAATTAATCCATTTTATAGACCTAACCTACTGAACTTGCCGGCCAAACAGCTTAAAGGAACAGCTGATAGAAGTCAACAGTTTTTAATCATATGGCAGGCCCCTTAGTGGCGTTATTTGCGCTGTCTTTGAACAGCAAAAGACTTTGCACTTTGCATGTAGGCTACCGTGCAGTCGGAGCCTTGCAATATGTAGGAAACATACGACTGGGTATGATGAAATGTAATTATGCCAGGTTTATGATATCTGTTAACCAATGAAGTGCTAGCTAGAAATTTGAAATGCAGCCTCAGCGGGAGGTGGCGAATAATATATAAAAAACTAGCTTCTACCCTTATAGTCGTTGGAGGTTTAAATTTGAAATGTTTCTTCATTCAGAGGTGGTGATTAAGAAAACAACGAAGCCTCTATGATCAGCTGGAAGAGCCCTAGGACTAACTTCTTTCCTAATTTGAAATGTAACCTCAGCGGGAGGTGGCGAATAATAAAATCAAGGAGAATTTTTATGAGAACGCAGCAACGCGCGTCGAGCCAGCTAGTATATTATAATTCAAAATGTTTTTAGTTCATATTCACTTTTTTAATTAATTCAGAGTTCCAATACTGAACTCAAGATCATTTTGTAATAATAATAATAATAATAATAATTATTATTATTATCATCCACTGTGATAAAGATTCTGTACCACACTATAAGCTTTTATTTATGCACATTAAGAGAATGAATATTAGCACATTAGAATACACATATGACTTTGAAGTAAGAAATAAAATAAGTACCTGCGAGGAAGAGTTCATGACGTCATTCAGAGAAGGAACATGAGAAGATCGATTCTGCGAAGGTCCACTTACAGGTGGGGCCAAACCTGGGAAAACACTTCCACGACGAGACCTGAGACAACACAAATGTTTTAATTTGAAAAATGCACGTAAAAATATTATTGCATAAGAGATAATTTTCATACTAAAGTTTGTCTTTTGTTCAATATGTTTTTTGTGAAAATACAGAGATGGCCGGTATTCTGGTAAGCGATAAGCTAGAGAGAAATTGAGATAGAACTGGAATTATTGTTATTAATTTGAAAATACAACAAAAAAATGTTGGTTTTATTTGTATTATAAACTTTTGACATTTCTTCAATTTTCAATAAGATTTGTATTCTAATCAAGTCATTAGAATTTCACAATTGACTTACGGAGCATTAGCCATGTGACGTTCAAATACTTTCCAGTGATTTTCAAGGTTCAAAGTAGGACGAGCTACTTCTGATGATGACGATGATGCTGTTCCCCTTTCTGGCCGCCCTTCAACTTCAAATGCAGGCGGCGATTTGCTTCTCCTGAAAAAAAAAAACATTAATAGAAAATACTGTGACAAGGAGCCAAAGGAAGTTTCTCGTAGGCGCTAGGGAAAAGGAGAATGTGGGTATTCTTGGAAGAGCTCACTCTCTCTCCTTCTACCCCAGGTAATTGCTTCCTCGCCCAGCGGAAACAAAGGCTATTGGCTACAAATGGCAACACCAAATTAGGTCACCTCTCGAAACTTCCTGTGGTCAATGACATTGTCGTTGCCATTCATTTCTGGATTGTGATGGAACGTTCTAGAAAAATGGACCCTATATAAAGGCAGCAACCGATGGGAACGAGTTAGTCAGTGTTTGAAGATTGAACTGTGAGTGATCTCTGTCGGTATAGAGACAGTGATATTTGGCGTAGAAAGTAGTTAGTGTTTTGTTTTCTGTAAGTTGTGAATTAGAGTTGTTATTTTATAAGAGAATTTTAATTTGAAGACTCTCAATCATCGCTGAGTGGAGTTCTGTGTCTGTGGTGGAGCAGTTGGACTGTCACTAGGGTGAAAGATAAATCAATTAGAATTCATTCTATAAGGCTACTTTGATAAGAGAACTTTTAACTGACAACATTTCATTAATAGTAGTGCTAATAGATCAGTAATTGTGTAATAGAACTGCTAACCAGAAGAGGACTGTTAACTGTTGAGATTTGACAATGTGAACGATCTGTAATTCGTTACTAGAAATGAAATTTCAAGTAGATTATTAGAGAACTTGTCATTGTAAATAATAAGAGTTTGTTGATGAATTGATTACTGTTAATTTATTAGTTGCGCTAAAGTAGAGTTCTTAATTTGTAAGCATGTGCCATAGTAGTTATCAGATTCAGTTCATTTGTGATTTACTAGTGTTAATCAATAAATTTTGATTAAATAATATTTTATTAAGGCTGTGCGCCAGCCACCGTGACTCTGACCAAGTCTCGAGTCCCGACTCAAGGCAACAAACAAACGAGTCTACAATCGAGTCAATCGAGTTTGGTCCGGTTTTGAATCACTCTGGTGGATTAGTACATAACTAGCTCTCCATAGCCCTGGAACGTTGCCAGATCTCTCGGCTCACGTCTACTTCCCTCTTCGCCTGGTCTGACTAGGCCTTCTTGGGAGGGAGGCAGAGTCGTTCTACTACTCATAATCTAGTAAAGCAAATATAGTTTACAAGCCTGAGCCACAGATATTCTAATACC
The DNA here is from genome assembly GCA_948455865.1 of Conomelus anceps. Classification (NCBI taxonomy): domain Eukaryota; kingdom Metazoa; phylum Arthropoda; class Insecta; order Hemiptera; family Delphacidae; genus Conomelus; species Conomelus anceps. The sequence continues at coordinate 57,544,361 of OX418217.1, read as the reverse complement.
TGAGCTTTCATTCACAAAAATAATCTGATATGTCTGACGGCTAGAGAGCCTGGACAGTTTGAGCCCTCTGTTCACTTAGGGTGGCATGAGTAGTTTTGGTACATTGTTTTGTGCCATGTTTCATTTTTAACCTAATATTGTACAGAATTCTACAATAATAAAACTAATAATTGATTAATGACATTAATGTAAGGAGTTTTTTATTGTGTTAATAATGGCAAGGCAAAGCATTAGTTGGGTCATGTCTTTCAATATTCTGTTTTTTATTTTTCTATTCACCCAGGGTTACTCCGAATTCAATCATATCCTTTCTAATTTCCTCAATTATCTTCTTAAGTTGAAATAATTTTAGTCATTTTTTTGCAATTATACTATACATTTATTTCCAAAGAATCACGTATATCTTTCAATTTTTGTAAGTCTTTCACTTAATTTTTTGAACAAACACAGTAAAGATACACCTAATAATTTTATGATTATAAAAAATAGTTTCTGATTGAGTAGAAACGGGGGCCATCAAGTGTTTTTGGCGCCCGAGGAAAATATCTTAGATTTTGGAAAAATTGATTAAATTTGGAAAAATAACTAAAAAAAACAGTAAAATAAAATTGACTATTATAATTTGGAGGTTTTTTTTACAGACGACACTTTATTACCTCATATTCAAAACATATATAATATTTCCACAATATTTTTGTAATTTTCAAAGCCAATTCAGTGCTGAAAAAATCTTGGAAATACCAATATATATATATATATATATATATATATATATATATAATAAACCTTTATTGCAGCAACTCCTGAGGTCGTCAGAAGCATTACAAATTGTCATATTTCACATCAAAATAATTTTGTCTCATACAACATTGCTAGAATGTTAAAACAGATAAAAACACAGAATCACATTCAAAATTAGCCTACCTATCTGTTGCAGTGTGTCATTTAAAGCTGTCTATAAATTGTCTGCAGAGTCTTGGCCCTTTCATAAAAATCCTCAAACCTATATAATAGTGGATTATTCATCAAAAAAGGTTTCAGTCTATGCTTAAAAATTGGATATGGCAGATTTTTGAAGCTCTCTGGAACGGCATTGAACAGTTTTACACTTATAAAAAGAAAAGTCTTTTGTGTGTTTGAATAACTGTAAAGGTGAGTAATCAAGTTATTTCTTGTGTTGTGAGTTATTTCGTGTTGGGGGGGGGGGGGGGGGTACTATTCCTTGCTTGAAAACCCCCAACATTTAATAAGGACAATGCAACATTAAAAATATTTTTGCTCATTAGTCAGCTAAAATTAGCTGACTATATAGCCAATTTTTTGTTAACCGATTTATTTTGAAAATTTATTATTTTTTGCCTATTAAATTTAATTGCGTTGTAAGTATAACGTTATTATTCTGTAGCTTTCGACACTCAATGTATACATGCTTTTCTTAGGTTTTTATGATTTTTTAGCCAATCAAAATAAGTGTTTATATTAAGAGTAAAATTGTAAAGGTATGTAATGCTAGGATAAGTTGATTGATGAGTTGTAAGATAATCACAGCGTATTAGCAAATACGATAACATTGAATGCTTTTTTTATTTATTGCCTAATTTTTGTGTTAAATAATGAACTTAATTGTAATATTTAAATAATTTTCATTTTTTCAAGTTTTTCATCTCATAATTTGTAGTAAATTTCTGTTTTTAAAGCACCTTTTTTAATTACAGTTCCACTACAGTTTTTATTGAAAGTATCTTTGTTATCTATCAAAGAAGTCTTATAATATAATTCCATTCACAATGTAATCATATTTTATGATTAAGATGCAGTATATGGAACAATCGCAAGAATTTTCTATAAAAAAATTTGTTTCTTCGTTTGACACAAGAGCCCACTCAAATTTTGTTCACTCTTTTGATGGACAAAAATTGGTACAAAGCTGGAAGCTGTTTTAATCCACTCTAGTAGTCCAGTAATTTTAGATCAAAATCGGCCCTCAAAAAAAAAAAAAAAAAAAAATGATACAAGCAAGAAACTTGGCACATATGTACTACTTTTCATGCTGAATAACATACTAAAAGTTGTGCTTCAGCCGCCATCTTGGAAAATGGCGGCCAAATTTCAGTTTTTCCCAATTTTCTCAAAAACCATCATCCGCATCGGAAAACGTTTCAAATAAAAAAATGTTTTTTAGATTAATATCTACAACGTTTGTTCTCTGCATTTTTCAATATCTTCAACCCTTACGCCATAAAATTTAAAATAAAAAATCACCTTTTTTGAAATTTCCTCAAACATAAAATTCGACTCATGATTTCTCATTGAAATCAAAGTTGACATGGCAAAATTCTCACCAAATCGATAAACCATGATAGGTAGCTCATTTTTATGACGAAAGACCAAGATATTCATCACTCTAGAATTGTACAACCCTTTATCTCTCACCAAACCACCCCCTAGCTTCCAATGTGGAAATTCATCTTATGATTTACAACCAATTATTTGCAATTGAAATGGAAATATCATGATGATTTATTACGAATAGTATTCAAAATGATAAATTTAAGTTTTTCAGTGAAGGAATCTGACACATGGCCGCCATATTAGAAAATGGCGGATAAAATCTAATTTTCTTGTTTACTTGAAAACTATTGCTCAGATTGGAAAAAAGTATGAATAAAAAATTATCCTTACTCGAAGATCTAGAACTTTCTCACATATTATCACTTTTTGATATTTCCAACCCTTGAGTTGTAAAATGATCTCATTTGGGAAAATTGGGAAAAACTGAAATTTGGCCGCGGCTGAAGCACAACTTTTATCGCCAACGACTTTTAGTATGTTATTCAGCATGAAAAGTAGTACATATTGTAACGAATTTTAGTTATATTCGTTACGTAATTCGAATTTCTCTCAATTATTATTTTCTCTGGGAATCAGAAATATTCCCCTCGAATGTTTGTTGTGGTAGACAAACAGTATTATCTGATAATAACACAAGTATCAGTAAAGAAGACAGAACTGTGACGATGGTCAAGAAATAAAAGTAATATTCCATCTCTAATTCGATTTGTATTTCAGACTCTCATTGTCGTCTTTGTTATTGTACGATTCAAAGAACAAGAGAATATTCTCTTTTCTATAAAATTTTCTACCTCTGAATTAATTTAAATAATGAAGTACATTGTTCAACGTTGTTATTGTAAAACTCAAACGATCGTGAGAATGTATTCTCTCCATCTTTGTCTACTCCCTCTTACTCAAAATAAAACAAAGACAAGAGCAAAGGACAGTAAATGACCCTACTGGCCAATGACAGCCATGAGCACTGTCTTGACGCATGCGCAATTACTATGGTTTTCGCTTATTCTGACAGTGAGAACCAGCGGACGATCAATTACTCTGCTGACCGTCGACAAGTAAACTTTCATTATGTGATTACTAAAATGTTTCTAAGTCCTCTAAGATGTAAATAAGTAGTTGTTAAAATAGTAGGTTGGAACCGTTATTCTTAGTTATACTTTCGTTCCAGTTTTACGTTAGTTCAAGTTATGTGAGCTTAGTTTACAAAATGTCGACTCTACAAGATTTATATTATGGATAATTATCTCCACTATAAAGGTAACAAAATTGTTAATTTTTTGTGTAATAAAAATACTAAAAATATTATTTTTTGTAAAATTATTAATGTCATGTTTCTGAAGTCAATTCATTTTATTAAATTAGTAACTGATTCTATATATTTCAAAGTAGATTGATGATTGTACAGTTCAGGTACATTATCTTTCTTTTCAAGGAAAATTAATTCACTGATAGGTTTGTTTACTCTTTTGCTTTACTTATGAATTTATTACTCAAATACTCTGACAATTAATAACTACAAATTAACTTAGTAGTCTACTTGGTAAAATGATAACTTGAAATTATTTCTTAACTTGAAGTATTTAACTTTTTCCAAAAAGTTCTGAGTAAAAGTAAAACTATTATTAATTTTCATTAAAGTAATCTGTAATCGAAAAGAATTTGCAAAATTAAATAATCGAATAATTGAATGAATATTTAGGTAAATAAAACAATAAGTGAATAGTTTCTATTCTGGACTGTGATTTATTTCACAGCGGTCCTTGAGACGGGTTTGCTTGACCGGGGATTCAACTCTATGGCACGAGATACTTGACTGGGGACTTCATTCCTAGACGTGGAATTTGACTTGAGAAGACGGGTCTCTTACCTGTGACCTGATACGTGTCGTCTTGATTTGGTGATCTGCAAAACCTGAGTTCAATTTAATAGAGACTTTCCACTTCGTATTCAGAATGGACTGTGAATAATATCGCCAGATAAAGGGAGCGTACGTACGTTTTATTTCGACAGAACTTCGCTATGCCAAGGTAACACCGTTTACATTACTACGTATTAAATTCGTTAACTTCGTTTCTGAAGTAATGGTACCAATAATTTCGATATCTTCTTAACAAAGGACTTATTTTAACAGCTGGGCCCAGGCTGAATATTCTATTGAATTTTTTATGTAATATTTTGAAAAGTTAACATCACATCTTTTATTTGTAAAGTGCCAAATTATTAATTTGGTTATTATAATGAGTTCCAACCATTTCTTGTGTTTTTGTGACTTGATTCCCGCCTCTAGATAAATTGGATGAGAAACCTTTTTAGTGATTGTCTTATCTTTCTAAATTAAATTCCAAATTATTTCTAAATTATCGATTCTTCTAAATACAAGGCAATTCCAATATGTGCCAAGTTTCTTGCTTGTATCATTTTTTTTTTAAATTTCCTAAAATTACTGGACTATAGGTATTCTAAGGAGTTTTGCAAAATTGAAATTGAAGAATACGAAATTCTACTTTGATTGATGCATATCAATATATCCGTTCAATTGTTCTTTCCCAATCAATTTAAAAAAATCAGGTATTTTAATCTCCTTTGTGAAAAATATGTCACCTTCATGTTTCGTTGCATTTATCATTTAAATGCTCACACCAACACATAAATGTTAGATGAAAGAAGTTTTTAGATCATTGAATTTACTTTCAGAAGAGTTCTCAATTTGAAAATTTGGCCAATTTGTCGATATGCAGAAGAACCTGAATCACTGTATATCAAACCGAAGTGATTGCCGAGGGCCGTAGCTGGTATCTGTTCAATCAGAGATAAGCTACGAAACTCCTGGGCACTCTTTGTAAGGGTGACCGATTGGATTGACCAGCAAAGAAGACTTGGTTCTCTGCTGTGAAAATCACTTCCCGTTGGTTCGGAACCCACCAAAAACTGTAGGTCCAACACATCAATCACCATCATCCAATTCACACACTCACAGGTCTCAGACCTATGTGGGCTTCATCCTAATTATTGAATTTTTATTTTTATTATTGAATAACTATTCATTGCCTAATTTCTGTATTAAATAATATAACACAATTATAATATTGAGTATAATAATATACTCAATTGTAATATTTATATATATTTTTAGAGTATTTCATCTCATAATTTGTAGTAAATTTCTGTAAATAATCTGTAGTAAATTTTGTAGAGCAACTTTTTCAATTACAGTTCTACTACAATTACAGTTTTCATTGGAAGCCTCTTTATATATTATCTATCAAAGAAGTCCTACAATATAATCCCATTTACTGTGTAAATTATCCAATAAACCATAATACTTAAGAGTAAGGTACAATATATAGAACAATCGCAAAAATCTTAGAAATAAAGAAAAATTAGTTTCCTTCCTTCCAACACAATTTGGCATATGTTTATTTGAGAGAAAAAAACGAGAGTGAAAGAGAGTGAGAGAGCGGAAAGGAATGTGAGAGTGCTACTGGAGACATGTCATTCAAAGCAATTATTTTCGATCGCATAATAATTATTCAAGAACTGTAAACAAAATGCATCCGGCAGACAGAGCGAGTACTGGTGTTGCGCGTGAGGGAGCATTGATAAGGCCGAGTAAGTGATGAACGAATATGGTTCAAACCGGCAACATAGCAAGTCCTTGCACATTTGCATGAGGAAGTTGACTCTGTAAAACTAAAGAGAATCCAAGAAAACTTTGGGGCAACTTAGCTACCCAACGATTTAATTTGGATTTACAATAATCTCTCTATTACTAGAAAGGATATCAGATATTTCAATGACATATTTTGTATTTCAATCGGAAATCTAGTTTTTCTGTAATTAAGGTTTCAAAAAAAAAAATGAAAATTTTGAAAAATGAAATACCTCATTACAGAAACAATACTTTGTTACATTGATCCTGAAAATTACACTTTTCTATTCACAACCGTTCATGATACTGGTTGCCCCCAAAAATTAACTTTAAGTGCTCATATCTCAGGAAATAATTGATGAATTTTTTATTTATTTATTGCAAAAGACTACATTTTAGTAGCCTAATAATCTCCAGTCAAAGAGACTTTGAAAAAAAATATGACCAAAACCCTATTGCACAGCCTTAAACGATTCAAGTTTCCTTGGTAAAGTGTGCTTTAAAAAGTATTAAAATAAAATTACAAAGAATCTTTTAATTCTCTTGAAGGATAAAGAACTTGGGCAGGGAACTAGTCACTTGCATTTCAGACATATATTAGCATGCAGAAAAATTTGGTCTGCATCATCAAAATTTCGTAGGAGTCATTTTATACAGTAAATTGTAAAGTACTCCTTGCATATCATACTTCAAAATGACTAGTCTCAATGTGGAAGTTGGATTGATGTGTAATACTCCTCCCAAATATACTTGATAAATATTATTTTTGAATGAAATTATACTCAGTAAATATCCGTCTAGAATGAAAATACCCTTACAAAATATACTTGGTAAATATTCTTCTTGAATGAAAATATCTCTACCAAATATTTCTCATAAATATTTTTTTTGGATAAAAATTATACTGAATGAAATATTGTCAACTTACGGCGAGGTAGAAGTCATATGTCGCTCAAATACTCTCCAGTGGTTCTCAAGATTCACGGATTGCCTGGCATCGGATGACATAGAGCCTCCCCCTCCACCTCCTCCTCCTCCTCCGCCACCACCACCACCACCTCCTCCTCTTTCTGGGCGTTCATCGGCTTCAAAATTCGGTGATTTACTTCGACTAGAAAAAGAACATCAATGTACATTTATTTTGAGCAATAGCCTTTTGTATTCACATTGATTGTATGTTAGTTAAATAGATGAATGAAAAACCCTTTTTCTTCACAGTTCACTCTACAGTAATAATCCAAGTCAGGGCTCAATTTTTAAATTGAGAAGTGCAGGAGCTTTGACTTACCGGGGGGGGGGGGGGTCTGGTGGGTAAAAAGGGGGGGTCTGGTGGGTAAAAAGGGGGGGTCCGAGGGTACGCCACCGGAAACGTTTCCGGGGGGGGTACGGGGGTCCTCCCACGGAAAATGTTTGGAAATTACACTTGAATTGGTGTATTTCAAACGAATTCGAGAATGGTTAGTAATGCACATATAATATTACATAATATACAAAATAATGAGATTTAGGTCTTTTTATAATAAGGTCAAAAATAATAAAATACAAATGATTTTAAATGATTTTGACGATAACTTGAAAAACATAAATACAAAAGTTAGAAACTCAAGTGTCTACATTAAAAAAAAAAACAATCATTTCCAGCTAGTTCAGATCTGGTTTAAAATAAATGATTTTATTATCGATTTAGATAGCCGGTCCTAAAAGGAACCGGAGCTCCGGTGTCCCCTGGATGAAATTGAGCCCTGATCCAAGTTATGATTTCAATACAAATTCTATACGGTACAATAGAAATGTCTGAAATGCAAGGATTAACACTGAATATTGTAATCTGTGTATAGGGTCATTCTACGTCAAATTAACACACTTTTTTGTTCACCTCAGAGTTTGATGAAAATTGGTAAACTAATAGTGAGTGATGAGACTAAAAAAAATAAATAATATTAGATTTTTATCCCAATCTGTTTACGAGTTCAACATTTCAAAAATTCACCAGAAATCCGACATTTTTTTAAATTGTTCTAGCAGCTGGTGCAAACCAAGGTTAATAGAATACATAAGGTTGGACAGAAATGTCGTTTTTGAGCAAGGTTAGTATATTACAATGTTGGCCATTGTAAGCCCATCAGTCATTTTTTTCCGTTGTGGTGGCACTAAAAAATTGTCACTAATGACGCCCCGATTATACACATTCTATACCTATATATTGTGATTAGTTGATTATTAATTTATCTATTACACTGAGTGGACAGCTGTGGGCTAAATGATCTTGAATTTTCATCTCATTACAAGTCTTGTTGACCGAGCGAAGTGAGGTCTATGTGTCGAGTCAACTTTTTGCTTGATCGTCTGTTTGAAACGCATATGTACTGATTTCTGTGAAATTTGATGTATGTATATGGTTTTTCAAAATGTTGTTGCATTTAAAGGATAATTATAAGGAAAAAAGGAAAGGCACCAAAGGCCAAAGGCCTAGGAACATATGATTTTTAAAATGAGATTCTTATCATATGCAATTGGAATCAGATTCATAGATAGCCCTCGGGCCGTAACATCTGGTTATTCAACTGGTTGAGCCTTATTCATATGAATAAAGTTATTATTCATATTTGTTTGTTTCATTTCTAATATTTCGATTATAATAACATGTGATTACTAAGTAAATCATATACAAATTTAATTAATATTGTTTTATAAACTCATTCATCATTCATCAGACATCTAAAATCTAATTTTAGAAATCAGTAAATCGCAAATTGAAAACACAGACTTGTTGAGGTGATAGAGTTACCATTTGTGAAAAACAGACATGAAATAGACTACACTAATTTAATCAAGGGTTAGGTCAGATGACTGTTCAATTTTGCGATGGTGGTTATCATTGAGTACAACGAGTATGTTGCTCTGTGCAAGCACCCTTATTCTTGGGCGTGAGGTCTACTGTTCACGCAACTATTTTATTAGATAAATGTTTAAAAGCTTTGTTTTTATTGAAGCAAGATTTGTGTGCTTAAACAAGTAAAATGTTATTCGCATCAGCTATAGTTGGGGCACTTGATCTCATTGCACTCTTCACGGCACAGTGCCCTAAAAACTACATAATTGACCGAACGTAGAGAGGTCTCTGTGTAAAGTCAACCATTTAGCATTCTGTCTCTTTGTTTGTAACGCATTTACAGCTAAATGCGTGGACCAAATTCAATGAAACTTTGCTTGGATTTAAAAGATATTCAAAAGGAAAAAGTAAGGCTATTGTTGGCCTACTTCCATCTATATAAAAAAATGAATCGCTAAATGTGTTGCTAAGCGCAAAACTCGAAAACGGCTAGAGCAATTCCGGTAGATTTGTTTCTAATGAAAGACCATCATTCAGCGGTGGTCCCATCCAAGTTTCGCAAGGATCGGCCCAATATCAAACAAAAAGGAGCATTCATCGATGTCTTCAATTCAATTTTTTCAAATAGGACAGTTTCGCACATAAACGGCAGTCGGGTAACCGACATACCGATATGTTATCATATGGAGCGCTTCACATCTACCCGATTTTTGAAATCATATGATGCAATGTAATTATGCCGATTTGACGACATCTATCACCCAAACCTGGAAATGTATGAAACAGGCTTTGTAATTTCCCGTTTTGGCCAATCAAGTGAACTTAATTTGAAGTAAGAATAAGAAGTATATAATATTTGTTTATATGAGCATCTATATAAATAAAAATGAATCGCTAAATGTGTTGCTAAGCGCAAAACTAGAGCCCTCTAGGACTAACTTCTACCCCGATAGTCGTAGGAGGTTCGAATTTGAAATGTTCCTACATTGAGAGGTGGTGAGTAAGAAAACGTCGAAGGAGGCCTCTCTGATCAGCTGAAAGAGCACTTAGGACTATCTTCTTCTATGATAGTCCTAGAAGGGTGAAATTTGAAATGTAGCCTCAGTGGGAGGTGGCGAATAATAAAATCAAGGAGAATTTCTTTTGAGATTGCAGCAATACAGAAATACACTATAACATCTCGATCAATCAAATTAACCAGAACAAAAAGGTATCAACCAGAAACTAAGGTGAGATTCAAGTATTAAAGAGAACTAAAGAAGAATTTTATGCAAATTATTATTTTAAATAATTGAACAACAGAAATAAATACTAGCTTGCAAAGTGATGTAGTGCATCACTTGAGTTCAAGCAGAAGTCGATTATAGGAAATTTACCACACACACACTCTCACAAATTTTTTTCAAATATAGAGCGTCATATACTCAAAAGCCCCATTATTTTGTAAGGCCTTTATTGAAATGTGGCCACCAAGTCCCCTAACTCACTTCAACACAGTAAACCATCTTTCAACATCATCAGGAAGAGCCCCCAGGAGCCAAAGTCTCACTTTAGTCTCAAAGTCTCACTTCACCTAAACTAACCTAACCTGACCATTCTTATGTCAACTGGCAGTAGATTAAAAAACATTGGCCCAAGAAAAAGAAACCACTTTTGGAACAAAGTACAATTAACCTTTGAGCATCTCACTAATCCTTGTGTTAGGTGACCGGTTTTCTAAGTATGATCAATTCCAATTTGTAATAACTGATCATAACTTCCGCTCATCCTGTAAAATATTGCAAGAACCTTAAAGACAGACATATATGCCATAGAGGAGCTGCATTGAATTGTCTAAATAGAGGGAAGGAATGAGTTTGTTGACGAACACCAAAAATTACCCAAATTTCTGCCTTTTGCGATGTTATGAACGATCTGAAATGGGAAATATATGCCCAAAATGCAATTCCATAATCTAATCTGAAGTTGAAGAAAGCAAAATATAGCTGACGCAAGACGTTTAGATGTCAGAATTGCCTCAAATTATAAAAACTTCTCGGTGAAAAAAATAAGAGTTTTTTCAGACCAATAAATAATATGAGAGCTCCATGTCATCCACAACCAACCCAAGATATCTTATTGACTGCAACTTTTCAACAACAGGAAAATCACAATGCATACTATTACAGCCATTTTCATGATAAAGAATTGGGACATCCAACATAAAAGACGATGACAGAGTGAGTCAAATACTTTGTCTTTGCAGTATTTAAAGTTAATTTATTGAAATCAAACCAAAGGCGAGTTCATCAAGATCAAGCTGCATCATTTGTTGCAATTTATGGATATTTTGTGATGTATATGAGAATGCTGTGTCATCAGCAAACGATGTAGCACAGCCATGGAACTTATGGGAGAATAAATCATTAATGTATAAAAGGAACAGTAAGGGTCCAAGAACGGACCTTGGGAACATCATTAGTTATTTCAAGAGTTCCACTATTTGCGCCTCCAATGCAAACATACTGACCTCTGTCTTTTAAATATGACATCATCCACTCCAAAGCCTTACCACGGATACCAGCAGAAAACAGCTTCCCAAGTATTATGCCATAGTTGTCAACTGTATGAAAGGCTTTCTTGATATCAAGAAACAGTCCAGACACCTTCCAGTTACCTTTTTCATGCAATCCTGAAAATATTCCTGTCATAAAATGATGTAAAGCCATCTCAGTACTTAACCCCTCCTGAAATCCAAACTGACCCTGATAGAAGAATTTGTTATTTCACAAACTGAAAAATTCTCCTAACAAACTTCTCAAAGTTTTTTTGAGAACACTGACAGAAGAGATATAGGTCTGTAATTAGAAAGATCTGATCGATCTCCCCTTAATTGGTAAGTCTTTAAAGTTTGAATAATATTGCCTCTTCTCTTCTTTGATTCAGATTCTAATATTATTTTTTAATGTGATGAAAGCATTTTGAAGCCTAATGTTACCAGGATTTCTTGACAATGATTATCACGATTATGGATTGTGGGAATAACTCTGGCTCACTGTGATGGAGAACCTGGATTGCTCAATATAAGAGCTCAGCACCTCTAACAACAAATACATTCTACCATTCACACCTGCAGTTGCATACACCGGGCTCCAATCATGCTGCATCAACAATAATAATCTTAACCTATCATAATTGATTTTCACTTTTTCAGTAGCAACCTTAATATTATTACATACACTTGCCTCAGAAATGGAAATCGAAACAGTACAGTGGTCAGTTATCAGAGTTTCAATAACAGAACTAATAACCCTATGTCTATGGTTCATTGATCTGAAGAAAATATGATCAAGGCAGGTTGAGTTCAATGGAGTCACTCTTGTAACAATGTCAATAATTGATTGACAGCCATTACTACTAAATATCTCCAGATACTCCTGCAAATTACCATTATTCGAATCTTTAATGTTAATATTAATGTCACCTAATATCAAAGAATCATAGTGACTATGCTGCTCCAAAAATACATTAAAGCTACTGAGAAACCGACTGGTTTCAACTCCATGCCATCTGTATGGACACAGCATATTGAATTTATAGTTCAACAGCCTACATTCCAAGAAGATGGAGTCCAAGCCTTCAATTCTAGAATCTATTTGAGAGCATCGCAAGCCACTCTCCACTGAAACATAGACCATTATCCCTGATGCAGCAGTGAAATCTCTACCAGCATGAAAACTCTCATATCCCTCAATGTTGAATGTTTATCATCACATGATCAAAGCCAAGTCTCAGAGAGAACGATAATTGATGGTAACCTTTTCCAAGAGTTAATATAGGTAAGAAAATCATCAAAAATTTTATTGATGCTCCATAATATATTTAGATGGATTATGGTTTTATATCATCTGTCAGGAAGCATGAATTGATTTCATCAATACCTAAAACTTATCTACAGTCTACATCCATAAGTGTAAAAAGTCAAATTTATCCGCTGTTCATCAAAGGAGTTCAGAAAATTAATTCCAACAATTGAAATCTCAAATTTTAAACCTTTATGGTGCCTTACAGGTGAACTTATTATTTGTGAGTATATATCTATGTAATTAACAACATTCATACTAGCAAGTCATACTAATCTCATAAGGAAGAAGGATTGAACAGAGAATATGAAATTGAGAATGCAGTGTGAGAGAAAAATAAACATGTGAACCAATAGCTCATCATACTATAAAAACCTGGAAGAATAAATTTGAATTAAATCTTGATGAAGCATGAAAACATTATCATCATTACCATTTTTACCACATTTTTCAAACCAAATTTCTTATAAAAAATCAAAAACATAGGTACTCATACATTCATCAACTTGAAAGCCTACAAAAATATATTCATCAATAATTATTTTATATAAGATAACAAATATGATTTTTTCTACTATGATTCTGCATTCATCAAACATCGAATAATCTCTTATATTTATAAGATAATAAAGATCTTTATGTAAGATATTAAATAATATGTAAATATAAGGTAAATAAAACAGCAATACATATTCATATTGGGTATTAAATGAAAATGTATGCATGATATTCTTCTATAAAAAGAGACCATTAAAAAATATACATTATTATGCAGCAGCTGACAATGTGAAGCATTGCAGATCTGTATATTATGTGAATGGAAATTGTAAAAAAATAAATAAATATATAAATAAAAATGAATTGTCCGTCACTTAGCAATTGATCCATTTAGTAAGACCATCAAGTATTTACAAGAACATGTTCATAGATTGTAATCAGAATGGATCAATAGCAGAACATCTATCTATACAAATTAATGTAAAGAAGTGTGATAAGTGTAATAAGAAGAAAAAATCATTTTCCAATTCTTTTACTAGTAGCCTGTTATAGATAGCTTAGCTTCAATGTAGCAAAAATAAAAAAACAAAACAAAAAAATTGGCAGTGAACATTGCATATTTACATATTAAGCAAATTCAAGTGTAAAAAACTAATCAATTTGAGAATAAATGAAATTAATGTGGAGAATTAAGTAGAAGAATTTCAGTACAATACAAGAGAAAAATGATATCAACATCACAAAGAAAATAAAACATTGATGAGTTCATTTCAATAGAAGTAATATCTTTTCAGTTCAAAAATCAATTCATGAAAAATGTTATTCATTTATTATTGTCAATTCCAGTAGAGATTACGTTAGCCAGGTTGAATTCCTTGATATTACGTATGATTACAGCTTTGGAGGAATCGTCCTTTCGCTCAAACAAAGTGCTGTTTCGAAACCAAACATATTGTAGCGAGTCTGAATTGGAGTTAATAGAGAGAAAGATGGACAGTGGTTCTGGGTGTTATCTGCTATGTAAATATTTACTTTTAAGCAATTAATTACACTGCTTTTGACAATTTTATAGTGTTTACTTAGTAATTTGTAGAATGTTCTCGTTGTTTGATTAGACATTAATAGAATGTTATCGAATATTGTGGAAGGTGCTAGTTTCCTTTATTTATTTATTTAGAAGTTGACAGAAAATTCGAGAGATATCTCAATTATGAAATTTTATATAAAAATTATAAATTGTCCCTAACAACCACATACCTGAAGTACTGAGGAGTTTGCCTGATGGAAGTTCTGGTGGTCATCTTGGACTTCACAAAACATTAGAAAAAGTCAGAGAAAGATTCTACTGGCCTAACTTGAAGGAGGACATCAGAGATTGGTGTAAGAAATGTACAACTTGTGCAGCAGCCAATGGTCCACAAAGGAAGAAAAGGGCACCAATGAAGACCTATAATGTTGGGGCACCACTTGAGCATGTGGCTATTGAAACTGCTGGACCATTTCCCAAAACCAATGACGGAAACAAATACATCCTAGTAGCCATGGATTATTTCAGTAAATGGGTTGAAGCATATGCCTTACCAAACCAGGAAGCAATCACAGTGGCTGATGTGTTGATAAAGCAGTTCTTCAGTCATTTTGGTGTGCCATTAGAGCTGCACTCAGATCAAGGAAGAAACTTTGAGTCATAAGTGTTCAGCAGAGTGTGTGAGTTGATGGGCATCAGGAAGACACAGACCACTCCATTGCACCCACAGTCAGATGGCATGGTAGAGAGAATGAACAGGACCATACAGCAATATCTGAGGAAAGTGGTTTCAGACAATCAGCATGATTGGGATCAACATCTCCATTTCTTTTTGATGGCATATTGTAGCTCCATTAATGAATCCACAAGGGAAACACCTGCTCACATCATCTTTGGTAGAGATCTACGGCTACCCTGTGATCTTCAGTTTGGAAGCAAGCCTGGTGAGACATTCGAGGAGGAAGACTACATCACCCAACTGAGGAAACACATGAATGAGACTCATGAGAACGTCCGCACCAATCTTGATGAAGCAAGCCTTAAGATGAAGGAGCGGTATGACATCAAAGCTGACCAAGGTGGATACCAAGCAGGAGACCTAGTTTGGTTATACAACCTAAGGAGGATTCGTGGCTACTCTCCAAAGCTTCAAAATCAGTGGGAAGGACCATTTGAGGTAGTGACTAGGATCAATGATGTGGTATACCGGATAAGAAAACCTCCAAGAGGGAAGCCAAGAATAGTACATTTCAATCGTTTGACTCCATTCCATGGTAGCAATGGTGCTGAGGAAGAACATGCAGCTCAGGTTCAGCATACTATATCCACAGAGAAGTCTACAGATGATTGCAGTTCAACAACAGTTGGGAAAATGATCCAGACAAGTGAAAGGGATCTGTTCACCCTGCCCAAGGAGTATGCACTGGCGCATTGTGTCACCAGCAACTTAGTGGAATCTCGAGGTATTGCTAGTCTTCAGGAAGAAGTTTGGTGGTCTTGGAGACCTGGAACAACAAGGACCTGCAAATGGAAATGTTCTTCATCTGCAGCGGCATGGTCAACATCTCTTCTACCTGGTGACTAAGAGACAGCCTGAGATGAAGGCATCAAATGACACATTGTGGACTTGCTTGGTTCAGCTGAGAGACAGAATGCAACAACTAGGAGTAAGGAAACTTGGCATACCATGGCTTGGAAGCGGATATGATGGCCTGGATTGGACAATTGTGAAGCCAATGCTGGAGGAGGTGTTCAAATCCACTGGTGCCCAGATTACCATCTGCATCTACAATCCTTGGAAGACCAATGAGGAGCCAACCAGTAACCAGAGCAGATCCAAACTAACATAAGTGCTTTTGTTCTGGGACAGAACAATCTCTTAAGGTGGGGGTAGTGTAGTGAGTCTGAATTGGAGTTAATAGAGAGAAAGATGGACAGTCGTTCTCGGTGTTATCTGCTACGTAAATATTTACTTTTAAGCAATTAATTACACTGCTTTTGACACTTTTATAGTGTTTACTTATTAATTTGTAGAATGTTCTTGTTGTTTCATTAGACATTAATGGAATGTTATCAAATATTGTGGAAGGTGCTAGTTTCCTTTATTTATTTATTTAGAAGTTGACAGAAAATTCGAGAAATATCTCAATTATGAAATTTTATATAAATAGAGGTGGACTCTTGTAAACTAGTTCAGTTGTCTTTGAAATTTCGTCGTGATAAACAAGTTGTGTCAGTTCTTTATTGTGTCTATATATGTGATAATTCTTTCACTGTGCCTTTGTTATTGACAATTCTTTTTCCTGCTCAATGCATACCAGTGAGCTACTGAATAGTTTTTGTTGTATTACGGACTAGTGCTACATAAGTTAAGTGTTCTTTTTTGACGTTTCTTTTTGAATATTATTGGACAGTTTATTGTACAGTTGTGAATTAATATTAGATCGGCCTTTTAACTTTTAGTGATTGATTCTTGTACAGTTTATTGAAAACTCATTATCAGTTGAACAATATCGTGTTATCTGTTTTTAATTGCTTATTTTTCTGTAAGACATTACTGAACAGTGTGTTGTGATTATTTGTGTAAATAAAGTGCGAGTGATAAATTTAAGTGTTGCCAGCATTATTTTAGAATTAGAACCCATAACAATATTTTATAACTTTCTGCTTTTGTAGCTCCTTACCCTTGAAAAATAATTGTCTATTATGAGACATAGATTAATTTATGAATATCCTTTGAGAATTACCTCCCCAGTCAATATCACTCAAAGTGATTAGTCCTCTTTTCATTTTTCACTGCATAAACCTTTGTTTGTCCAAATTGTTATGAAACTTGACTATAATCTGATGTGGGAATTTTTTTGGTGTTATTAGACAGTCTATGGCAGTTATCTATCATATCCGCTTTGAAATCAAAATCAATGTAATTGGAGATTTCATCAATAGGCCAAAAATATTTTAATTTCCTTTGTAAGGGAAGGGATACCTACAATATTTAGACAGTTCTTACGGCTATATGGCTGTAAAGAATCCAACTCAGATTTTACTTTGGACAGTTCAGACTTCAAGAAAATCACTTCATTAGAGGTTGCAGTAATGTCACTTATACAAGTATTTAATCATTTATTTTGATTCAGGACAGTTTTTATTTTTATTAGCCAGAGAAAAGCAACGTTCAATAGAAGTAATAATGTCTTTCTGTTCTGAACGAATTGCCTCAACGTCAGTCTTTATTATTTTCAATTCATTAATAATTATATCCAGTTTATTATTGGCCAGTAGAACACTTACAGTTTGTTCACTGGTTTGATTTTGCTTAGGGGAATTTCTTATCTGCGCCAGATAAAGCAGACCTTGTTTCGGGCATGATTTCAGCTGACCAAAACTAACTTATAGCATGTAACTTACAATGTATTCTATAAAAAACACAATATTTCAACAGCTTTGCTATTTATCGAAAAAAATTAACACACCACTCGATAGAAAACTTTCCACTTTATACTTTTCCTGTCACTTCAACTGAACTAACGAATTTCAATGTGAACAAAGAGCTTCTCACAGAACGTCTTCACTATTCAGGCATCCTGCCTCAACTGATTATCATCGATTACTGGATGCTCCACTGTGCAAACACCCTTAGATGTAGTTCATAACACTAAGATTAACCAACTCTATGATACTCTCTAGATACTAACTCTACGATTGTGACATTGCGTTCATGGGTTCGATTGCCATTGTTCAGCCGCCTAGAATATTCTGTGTCATCATTAACCTCGTTACTCAGGCACGAGTCTCTGACCAATGCGAGTATCATAAAAAATGGCCTAATTTACATAAATCAATTGTTAATTATTGTATTTTGAAAATTGTTATGCAACAGGGCTCAGATCGTCCATCTAGTCAACAAACACATTAAAGCATATTAAGACAGTTTGGGGCCAAAAATAACCTCATTACCTCTAGAAAATAAGTGAAAAGTATTAATGAAATTGATAAAAATATATATATATATATATTTCCTTACAACCTATGCTTAGCTATTTTAGTGGTTATTTTGTAGCACAAGGAAAGTTTGCCAAGGAAAGTCGACTTCATGCTTCAAATAAAAATGGCTGTCATTGGCTGAACCTTCAGTCAATGACATTCAGCCAATTACTTTAATTTATTTGATGTGTGGGGTCGACTACTTGCTTAGAAAGCGCTCCGAGTGCGATCTGCCAACTAAAATTTCAACACACCAGATCAGACTAATGCTTGGTTAGTGGCA
Organism: Conomelus anceps; assembly: GCA_948455865.1. Classification (NCBI taxonomy): domain Eukaryota; kingdom Metazoa; phylum Arthropoda; class Insecta; order Hemiptera; family Delphacidae; genus Conomelus; species Conomelus anceps. The sequence goes on along the minus strand of OX418217.1, from coordinate 57,525,893 downwards.
ATGATAGATTGCACTCACTCTTGGCTGACTTGGCAAGACAGGTCCGGATAGTTTAGCTGTAGATCACGATGTACCCGGTTGTGATGGCGAATGAGATAGCTGTCGCGCACAAATGAGCGTCCGCAGATGTGACAATCGAACATGCTGCCCGGCATGTGAGTGCGCATGTGCAGTGTGAACTGAGACTTGGAAGTGAATGTCAAGTTGCACTGGTTGCAGCCGAGCGGCTTTTCGGACACGTGGCTCCAGCGATGCGCGCTCACATAGCTCTTCACTGCGAACCTCTTCTGGCAGATGTCGCACTCATACGGCCGCTCACCCGTGTGTACTCGCTTATGCGTGTTCAGACTGCTCTTCTGTGTGAATCTGTACATAACAAACAATTGCATTCGAAACTAGAGCTTAGTTTACTAGACAAGGATATTAAAACGTGTTTTATTCAATTTTTCAGTTCATTTTACATGAAATCCAATAAATGTAACACCTAACTTAACGCTATACAAAAATCAATTTGGCTTTATTTCCATCCTTTCCCAGAAAATCGGGCGAAATCTTTCGCTAGCCGTAACTCCCTAACAAAACATTTGAACTTTTATTTGAAGTTTATATGAACTTTTTTCATTATTTTGATGAGAGGAAACCACCTTAGAAGTTTGTTGGGTTACTCGTGAGACACCCTGTATATATATATATATATACCCCACAACATTGCCCCACGACGTAAATGCATACCGGAACCTATATTTTTACAAAAATAGCACTACCGTGTTACCTATTAGTTAATGAAATTCATTTCGTTTATTCCAATCTTAGTACATAGGACACAATTATCTTCAAATAGTACAAGAAAATACTGGACATACTATGGAGAAAGAGTAAAATAGCAGAAGGAAAAATAAGAAGAAAAAGGGAAGGGAAGAATAAGAAAAAAACACCTACTCGCTTGACAATCACAGACCAAGGAAGAACAAGCACAGAGAACGATCGCCAAGCAAAAATGGAATAATCTATTTACCTTTTGAAACAGACATCGCACTGGAAGGGACGCTCTCCAGTGTGCGATCGCATATGCACTTCAAGATACGGCTTACGACAAAAAGTGGCTTCACACTGGGTGCACTGGAAAGGCTTGTTGCCCGAATGCAGTTTCATGTGCACGTAGTAGGAGGAGGCCGATGACAGCACTTTGCCGCACACCTGACACGTCTGTGGCTTGGGCGGTCGGGCCGCTTCCTGCTTGTTGGGCAGATTCGTCTGTGAGTGCACGTCCTGTGTGTGCGCGTTCGGACTTTTGTCGCCATTGTTCTCCGCCAGGTTGCTCACTGCTTCGTTCACTTCTTGGCTCGATGTGTTACTCTCGTCACCACAACCATAAAAACCACTCATCTGCAACACACATCATACAATAATAAGTTCAAGCCTGAATAGAAATAATAAGGATAACAAATAATATTGTGTGCCCTGTCTAGCCCAATCCTGGGGACCGTTTCACGAATCTGCGTTGTACCAGTAGAACAGTGAACTTGTACTGATATTTCGCATCTAAAATTCTACACCTAAATTAATATTGCCATCTATTTTCAGTGATGAATAAAGTTGAGTGTTGAACTCTTTACAGCTTTTATTTCAACATTCAATTCAAATTGTTTTTTTATTTAGACAAAGATACAACATGATAAATCAAGATTATAAAGTTGATTATTTTTAACTACAACACGGTAAATTGAAATAACTTGAGTTAGTTACTAATTCTTTGCCAAAACAAAAATACTTCTTGCTAAATTATTGAAAAATTGGTTTGCACGTAGGAATCTTTTGAAATGCTCACATTGTCATACACATCATTCATACTTTTAAGTGCATAATTATATAACAAGGTATGACAAATGGTATATTTAACAAAATAAAAGTCAAGTCATAATTACAAAGAAACTCAATTATTTCAGGTACTTGATAAGCTTTAACGGATGTTTTTTTTGAAAGAATGCCTATTTTTCAGTTGTTTAATTTCTTTAGCCACATAGTTAAAGAATTTTGGGTTTTAAAAAAATGAAGGATTTTTGAAAAAAAAAACGTATTATACGCTTTCGGTAGCCTTAATAAGTTGTTCTTTAGTCCTCTAGTACTGTAGACATAATTTCTCTCAAGCAGCTGACAATTACGGTTACCCGACCTCATGTAAAACGAATATAGAACCTTGAAAAAGTAGATGTAGCGCAGTGGCAAAAAGTTGAATGACTGAAAAATAGGAAAAGATTGTTCATTTCTACACACTCCCTTCATGACCCGGACACTATTGATGTCGTTTAATCGTTATAAATCGTCTACACCTAGATATTTGATGGAGTTGGACTGCATCACAATGTCAAAATCACAGTTATTTTGGCTGCATGAATAATTATGGAATTTTAAGGTATGATATAAATGCCAAGACATTAGTAGAACAGACAGTGGGCCAGAAATCATGAGGAAAAGGCACATACATTTGCAGACCATCTTGTGAATGTCTTTCAGCCACACAATACAGCTTAAGAAGAGAATGTAGATGCAGAGGAAAATATCATACAGGACAATCAAGAACTAATGCATGTCACAGTGGAGGAAGTCAAAAAGGAAATGAATATAAAAAAAAAACTCCAGGACTTAATAGCCGGCTTAGTTCTAAAGCACCTACCAAGAAAAGTAATGATTAAGTTAACAAACATTTTGAATGCTTCATTCAGACTGAAATTTGTACCAGGAATCTGGAAAGTATCAGAGGTTCTAATGTTACTCAAGCCAGGTAAAGAACCACAAGAAGTATCTTCTTATAGGCCAATATCATTGTTACCTATGTTATCCAAGTTGTTTGAAAGGATATTACTGAGTAGGTTCAAACCAATAATTGAGAGGAAGCACTTAATTCCAAATCATCAGTTTGGTTTCAGAGAAAAACACTCAACTATTAACCAAGTACAATGAAGGACTTCTTTTTAAACTAAAAAAAAAAAAAATGCTTCCAAAGCAATTTACAGATATATTGGAATCCTATTTGACTGGGAGGTAGTTCAGAGTCAAGCATGAAGGTTCGCATTCTGATCTGAAGGAAATAAAAACAGGAGTTCTGCAAGGAAGTGTTTTAGGACCAATCCTTTACCTTCTCTACACTAGTGATATTCCCAGCCTGGAGGAAAATACCACAGTTACATTTGCAGATGATACAGCCATATTAGCAGTAGAAGCAATGTCCATATTGCAACATAAAAACTAGAGATCAATCAACAAAATACAAGATTGAACTAAAAAATGGCAGATGAAACTCAATGAGGGCAAGTCGGTTCATGTCAACTTCACTAACAAAAGAGCTGAATACCTTCCAATAAGAATAAATAATATAATTATACCACATGCTAATTATGCAAAGAACCTTGGCATGACTCTTGTTGCTAAGCTTCGCTGGAAGGACATGTTAAAAAGAAAAGCTTGGTATGTAATACAAGAAATTCTACTGGCTTATTGGAAGAGACTCATCACTTTCAATACCAAAAAAAGGACTCCTGTATAAACAGATATTCAAACCTGTTTTGACCTATGGTATTCAACTCTGGGGGTGTACCAAACAAAGTAACGTCACCATCATACAACGCTTCCAGAACAAGGTGCTCAGAAACATTGTTGATGCACCTTGGTATGTGTGGAACAGCGACATCCATAGAGACCTGGGAGTCAATCTGGTATCCTGGGAAATTCATCGGTATGCAGAGAATCATGAAGCTCAGCTCCATCAACACAACAACATTGAGGCAATCCTCAACAATGGAGATTGCCCCAAGCTGCTACACAATGGAGGATTGGTGTGGAGGCTTAAAAGGAAGAAGCCGTTTGAATTAGTGTAGTGGTTAAGTGAAATCTAGCTTTTAGTGCAGTTAACAGATGTACATAATTATCGTTAGCAGTAAGAGATTCTAATGAGTCTCACTGTATTATTTTAAGATTAGTAAGTTAGGATAGAACAAATTTGCTCATTAGTCTCAAGACTAGATAGCAAAAGTATTAATAAAAAAAATATTCTGTACTCATTCCTTCTCAAAAACCAAATTGACGACAAACTATTCTTTACTCCAGTCGTGGCAGCTTAATAGATCTCTTATCTATCATAATTAATAATGGTTCTTTCCTATAAAATGTTATTATTTTTTTAGAATGTTATTTTGAGTAATTTTTAGTCACCGCATTATGGTCACCAATTACATTTTCAATAACTGAGCCTCCAATAAAATAAGAATAGTTTTGTGACTTAAAAAAGTCATGATCTATGCACGTTGAAAAGGTATCAGTAACGCTAGTATGCAGATCAATTATGTGATCATAACCATAGGCACTTAACACTTCCAGATAGCTATCAGATTTATGATCATTACCATTATATAGGATATTGATATTCATGTCATCTATCAATATAGAGTCAACTGCCTGTCAATTTTCTAAAATGGAACTAGAATTAAAAAGAAGACAGCCAAAATTAAAGCCATGCCAACGGTATAGACACAAAAGACTGAATTTATAATTAGAAATACTACATTGCAAATTAATAGTCTGCACCTTCCAAAGTAACATCGGTATCCAACTGTTCATAAATAAAATCAGTCAACTCAGTAGAATAATGGACAATTAATCCAGTAGCTTTAGTAAAGGTAGAAATATTTGAAAATTGTTCAGAACCATCAATATAGAACTGAGATGCATCATCACTCAGCCACACTTCAGTCAAGACCAAAACAGTTATTTTTTCAACAAATAATATACTTTAAAAAATATCAAAATTGCCATTAATGTATGTTTTGATGCAGTATAGTCCAATTGAAGGTAACCGGAATATGAGTCATTTACTTCTTCAACATTCGAATACATGAAATGGAAATACATAAATTACAATATACACATGATGGAAAATATCCAAACTTGTTTAGAAATAATTGAAAAACTATACACACACACACATTCATGCAAACTTACTGAAACTATATAAAAAAGCATAACGAGAATTTTTCATCTCCGTAATCTATATAAATATAAAGAATTTTATCTTCATTTCAACTCATAGTTTGACAGCAACGAGGAAAACACAAATATCTTACTTCTCCCTTTCAGAAGAAAAAGAAAATTAATAAAATCAAGATGATAATAATACTACGTCCATTTTTATTCAATTTAATCGACTTGAAATGAGAATGAATTAAGTTATATGTTTTTTCAAATGAAAATGTTCTGTGAAACTAAATCTAACCTAAAACGATTTGGACTCAGCTTAAAACTTTGTAATAGAAGCAGTTTTGAGCCTGGAGCATGTAGTTCCATTATTCAGCCGAGATGAAAGAAGTTTTGTTAATAACAATTGAAAACAAGTCCTTTTAGTAACAAGTTGACAACAGTAAGCGTTTTACAAACGATAAGCATAATTCAATTCAATTTATTTATTGCCAACAATACATAATAGAACATTCATATAAATTACACCACAAAAATTATGTAACATAAATTACACCACTTCTTATAATAATAATAATATCTACATAAAACATCACAAATGAAATAATTGTTGCATCCCTCTTTAAGCAAAGCTTGTGCTGAGGGATGGTGCATCTCTAAAATGCCAATATCATATAAGAGATTAAATTAAAAAATAACATGTATACTACAGAAATCTGTAAACACATAACTGTTCTGCTCATTATACAAATGCTTGTACATAGGCTATTGGTTTAAAATATACAATTGAATATTTAAAGCAAAACAATAACAAGTTTGATAACTAAAAAAACACGTCTAGTTTTTTATTATTATTTTAAATGAATGAATCATCATTAAAATACAAAATTTTAAAACTTTAAAATATAACACTTATAATATTATAGGAATTTATTAGGTATGTACTTTTCCATTACCTATCTGTACTAGAAATATTGCTATTTATAATTAAAATTGTGTCCACTTTGAACTCTTTGATAAAACAGTCTGAATGATTTTTGTGAATGGACAAATAATAATAATCCGTAATGGACAGGGACGTCCCAGAGATTTCAAGTAACAGACGGTTAAAAAGTCTAGGGCCATTATATGCTGCATGGAGACTGGTAGCCATTGTTCTACAACGTGGTTCCAACAGGAATGTCTCAGATTGCCTACGGGTATAATTTATTTACAACAACAACAACAACAACAATAATAATAATAATAATAACAGCAATTGAAGTACTTGTTGGTAAAGTGTGGGTGATAAACTTCTCAGTCACAGGGGAAAAATAAAACCTATAGGGTAAGTTACTGGGGTTTCAGATGGATTTTGTTCTATTTTCCTCCATCAGAGTAGCTGGTGTATTCATTAATGTAGTTGAAAGGTGTTTGCTCCATTATTAATAAAAATCGGTAGTTCTTTTCCAAACCAATTTATAAAAATGTCTGTTTCATAGTTTAGAAGGCCACTTTTCTCGTTGGAATTGATTTTCAATTCATCTATTTCACTTACTGGTATCGAATTGTCATAGAATAGGTTAATTATACATTTTTATTGAATTTTATATTGCTAGCTTAATAACCGGTTTCACAGACCTCTGTGAATTTTTAGATCGGCTGCACTGAAATTCGGCTGTCTGCACATAGAACTGCCTTCCTATTGTCTACATTCATGCTATCAACAAAATCTGAGTTCTGAACATGTGGTAGTTTCACTTTTTAGGTGACACAGTATAGGAACACAGCATATATGTTCAGTATTGATTTTGAATAGTATAGAAATAAAAAGTTCAATTTGACAACATAGATAAATTAATGGTGAATGATGCAAATTATTCATCCTGAATAAACACCAAATTAAGATCTACGCACTCCATTTATTCCATTCATTAATAAGCACTCCATTTATTAATAAGCATTCTAACCAATATAAGCCGGGTTCCCGGCGTTTGTTACTGCTTCCACAACTAGGGTTAGTTTGTTAGTTAACAGATATTGGTGAACCCCCCAAAATGGCATTTATTGGGAAGTCAGCGATTTGACTATGCTCAAATGCTTCAACGAATGTTGGTGAAACCGGGCATCATTGCTGCTCTCAGACTCAAACTCATGAGAGTTTGATTTCGATAATTTTCTTGGAATAAGTTTGTCTTGTATGCTGTATTTTTGGAAAAGAAGAAAAACATTGGAGGTCAAGAGCTGGAGCTTGCAAGCAAAAAAGAGGGTTAATACTTGAAATAATAAAATAGAAGACCTGCTCAATGTTGGCGGTCTGAGTCGGCTGTGAGCCAGCAGGTCGATGCGCGGGCTGTCCTTGAGGTCGCTTGACTACTTTGACACTGGTGCGACCGTTCCTGAACATATCGATCCAGCCGTAGACAGAGGGCAGCGGCAACACGCTTCCGCCATAGATATTGGTCAGTCGACGATGGATTTCTGCGCCATCGTAGCCTTCAGCCCATAGAAAGCGAACTACTGCGCGCTGCTCGAGTTTGGTGCAGATAACGAGTGGCGCCACCATTGTACACGATCAACGAACGAACATGCACTGCGCCTCCTGCAACAAAACAATCAACATTGAAATTGTTAAATAACATGCTACAACGGGCCTCGTCAAAACAAGTATTTAAATACAGGATGTTACCGGAGGAATCTGCCCAACTTCTCGAACATAATCCTCTCAACGGAGTAATGAGAAAAGCTCATATAAACATAGGCCGCAAACGCTTCGTTAGAAAAATAAAAATGGCGGAAGTTGGCAGTTATTGCTATTAAATCAAAGATCCTGGCGCCTGCATTTGAGTGATAGATTGAATAGGTTCTCTGGAGAAGGAGCTAAAAAATCATCGAATAGGACAAATTCACAAGTCCTACCTATTTATTGAGTTAAATTACAGAATAAGCAAAACTGGCCATAAAAAATGTTTTTACAAGTTTGAAGTGGATTAAATTGGTTATTTCTGGGTGGACGACTACGGTTGTCCAACAATACTTGCAGAGAATTTTAGTTTGAAAATAAGACGTTGCATCATCCAATAGCTAAAAGCACACTAAAAACTCATAAAATTGGGGTTTAATGATCGAAACGCACTGATTAAGCATGGTTGCTTTCTACTTTTATCCTGTGCTTTTGATACAATAGAACCCTGATTTATGAACTTTGGATACATTTTTGGTAATTTAACATTTCATTTTCAAAATTAAATTCTGTACAAGTTTCGTTGAAGAAAAATAGTGATTCATACACAAATAACCAAATTAATCCGGCTCAAACTTAAATAAACCTTTTTTTGCATACTTCCTATCGTAATAGATGTTAGACGGAGGTTTGTTAAATGGATGGGAATGAGAATGATTTACAAAATTGAAAAAACTTATTGCTGTTTTTACGCGGCCTGAACTAAGTAAATCTTGGACTATCAAGGAGAATAAAGAGAGTTTAATCGACAGTTCCGGAATATAGTTGTAAATAATATTGAATTAGATCTACTCCGTAGCTGAACAAGTGAAAAGGACGAAACTTTTGTTCTTGGGCATTTTTTGCTGTCCTCTTAATTTTCTTCTTCATTGGCACTTCAGTCCGTGTAGGACTCTAGCCCCTTGAGGTGAATCCCTCCAAACGTCCTGGTCCTTGGCAGACCTTCTCTATCTTCTTAGATCTGCCTCCACATCGTCACCTCTTCATCGTTATCTGGCCCCTCTTCTCCCTCTCCCTCCAGGATTCTCAACAAATAATAATAATATTTTATTTCGCCAAAATACAAAAATACCTTTTTCATTTCTCTCCCCTCATTTTATTCGACTTCCTTGAACGTTTTTTGATGTCTTCCAGATTATCTTGTCTTCTGACTCTTTTTCTGTTACCGAATTCTCACCCGGGCTTGGCTCTAAATCAAATTTCTACTGCGATTATCATCATCAGTCAGAAAAGGGATGATAATAAGCAGTGCTATTTTGAAAAGTACAGGTTCCGGTACAATTTAATTATTGAGATATTATTCTGCCTATGCGCAGTCCATATTCCAATATGGAATCACAGGTTGGGGTGGTGCTCATGATGTGCACTTCAAATAATTTACATAATCCAAAAGCATATTTTGAGGGCGGCGCTGGGAAAGCCTAGGCTTTACCCAAGCAAACTCCTATTCTAAGATCTAGGCGTGCTTACTCTAAGACAATTATATTTAAAAATTTTAATAAAATATATTCGAATAAAAATCTATTCATCTCTTGCTTATGTACAACATAATGGGTGGATGAGATTGGAACATGATGATGAGATAGTTAATTTCATTCTTGGATAAGTTGGTTCTCAATGAGAATTCATTATATAAGTTATTGTTGTTGTCTCCTACATCGCTTAGGAGGGCCTTTCTGAGTGATGTGAGGGACAATAATAGTGACTGTAAAAAGCCAGGAGGGCTTTACAATTATTAATTATTATTATTATTATTACTATTACAATTAGTCATTTTATAGATTACATTTTTATTGGTAACGAAGTGTTTTCTCCACATGTTCGAGCTTCTATTTTTTTCTTGTGAAAAATTTGAGTAAACCGTGATACCACATACTTTATATATATTAGTATTTCACTTATTAACTTATATATTTAGGATATATTATTATTCCTTTAATATTTCTCTGCTTCTTTTCATGATCATGACTTATATTCTTTCTATTATATTTACTATGCATTTTCTATTCACCTATTTTATTAAAAAAAAAATAATCAATAATTAAAATTATAAAACTGATCAACTTATAAATTTCCCTTCTTCTCAATCGTAATTATTAAGTTATAACTCTAATATTATTCCATACTAATAGCGTTTCTTATGCTATGAATTACTTAATAAGAACTCTTCGTTAATAGGTAATGATTTCGTTCCTAATTAGACATCAGCATTATTTTGCTGATACATTAGACCACATGCATTATTATTTTGTTATCAAACTGTATTTATGTTGACCATATCTCTAACTCTGAATGACACAACAGATAAAACCTGTTATTATCATTAATTTAGAGCTAAATAATACTCCACCAACCATTGCACGTATATTATTCTGGTCTGAAAGAAGCACAACAACGCTATGGATTGGAGACACATTTATAATATATTTATATGTAAATATTCGTTAAAACAGTGACAGTAATTAAACTTTTAAGGAAAATTTAAAATCAAAGATGACATACAAATCTCTCAATTCGATGTCCACAGTTTATGAAGGGGAAAATACAGAGTTATAAAAACAGAATAACCTTACCTTTCTTAGATGTTGTTGAATAAGGATTCATGTTTGACATGACTACCTTATCATGTCATAACTTACCTACTAGGTTATAATCTATTTCTTCTATTATTATAACCTAATAGGTTATAAAGGTTAATTATTAATAGTCTCAGAGCACAATACTTTGATAATCCTAGGCTATATCAAATAACTCAACTGTATGCTACACAGTCTGAAAAATGGCCTGTGACAAGCATCAAAATATAAGTAAAATTGTCAGTGAGTTGTAGCTTCAAAAGACGAAACATGATTCACCCACATATAGTAAAACCATCTGAAGATGATGAATAGAATGATCAATAATACTTTATCTAGGTATTGAGGAACCATAATGAGAGCTGTCTGCAGTAATAGTTGGCTTAGAAAATACATTCGAAGTTCACTAACATTAGGTACCAAAGGTTTAATTACAAATGCGAAAATAACATAAACCAATCTCATAAACTTACCAATTTTCTTCATGTTCTATTTAGCAAACTAATGACTGGGTGGGTTAATTTAAATTTGTTCATAAGTTGATACTTGAAAGATGAAGTAAAGTGATCGTCTCACAGATTCTACAAGAGGTCAAAAATAGTTCAGTGCCGTACCATCTTACCAAACCAATATGGTAATAAAAATAGAAATAGTATTCTTTAAACTCAGTTAATGATCAACATTGAATAGGTTATGTTATTTATCAATATTCATAACACCACCTAAACCGGTGGTCATTTATTATTATACTGTATATATATGTAAAAGCCGAAACAATATAAATAGACGTTCTCAAGATGTAGTGTAAACAATAAAGTTGTCTAATATACGTATATACATATATTTCATATATATTTTACTAACCTGTGGCAGCGGGAATATAAGAGTTGGATGAATTAAAACCAAACCATTTAGAAAAACTTTCACAATAATAGGTCTAAATAATATTCAGTTTCAATCGATCTTTGTTCTAAAGGATAAATAAATAGGTCTGATTTATGAGAATAATATACTTTTTACAAGAATACTCTACGATTCACAGCCACTTGAATCACTAGATAGCGTGCTAAAATCTTTCCAAATAATTATTTATTTCACAAATCCTATAATTTGTAATAGATTACAATGTATTTTAATTCTATTTGTTATAGAGTTCAAGTTTTGGATGATAAGAAACTATATAATTAACTATTCAGTTTTATACATATTGATATTTCGGGAGAGCGCCAGAAGTGATCGACGACAAACATGGACGATTTTTAGACCGCATCTGACGCTGCACGCACCCGACAGAAAGGGTCTTCTGAGGAATGTGGCCGACTCTGTCGCCGACCACAATAAATTGTCGTTTGGTGAAGGAATAGAAATCGACCCACTCTGTCGCTGCACGCACCCGACTGAGTGGGTCTACGGTCTACGCAGGAATGAGGTAATTATATCGATTCTCTTCTATCGATTCATTGAAACTAATCGATATGGTATAGACTTCGGCGAGCCAGAAGATTGGTTGTATAACCTGGCTTTGCCTCGAAATTTGAATCGTATTGTTCATGGTGTTAAGAAGGTGTTTCTTTTATACAACTTCTTTGTGGATGTTGTATCTATTATAGGTTAAAATTCTTCGTGAATTTCCACATATTAGTTTGGTTGTTCCAGTTGTTACCTTCTTCGTGTCATTCATAAATGATTTTTATTGCAGTGTTATTCCTAATAATATACCTACATTTTATTATAATTCGATAACAGTTGAAAATAATTTAAACAATTTTGATCAAAATAATAATAATCATAATTATAATACTAGAACGAACTCTGATCTTACTCCTTATATAAGATTGTCAAAGGCTCATAAAAGCCATGTATACCATGTTTAATACTGTATTTAATAAACTTCCTCTTGAAATAAGAATGTTACCAGAAAAAAGCTTTAAATCAGTAATCAACAAATGGTTAAGAAAAAAGCCATTTTATAATTTGAATGAATACATGGAGGCTGACAAAGCTTCTTTTCAGAAGTGAAATGCATTCCTCAAGCATCTCCAATATATGTGAATAAAACATTATTTAAAAATGAAATACAGTGTCAGTTTTAATATTAGATTGTTCATTAAGTATTTCGTCTTGGAAAACATCACAGACGAATACATGTATTGTGATATTAGTGACTTGAAAATATGATTTTAATTTTTGTTCAAACTTGGTGTATTTTAGTGTATAAAATATTTTAGTTTTAGGGAAAATGACACTATTATTCATTTGGTTTAGCTGAGAATCAACAACTTAAACTATGTTATGATTCTATTGATGAAGCCTATATTGCAATATGTTTTATTTTTTAATGGCAAATAAAGATTCTTATTCTTAATTTGCTCTTCGAATTTTGGATAATATGCCACTGCGGAGTGACCATATCAAATACTACATTGAACTCTTGAAATTTAAAGAGCATAGAATACTTACTGATGTATTATAATGTAAAATTGGTTTCAAAATAAAAATATATATAAAAAATTGAGAAGAATTACGTATGTAGATAAATAATAAGATTGAATGGTATCCAGCCAGAAACAGTTGTTAGCAGTCAAGAGGAGAGTAATTTCAGTTCATGCACAACTTAACAAATATAACTTACTTTATTACGATTATCATAAAAATATTATTTACATCATTTTATTAAAAGTCGTTTAAACATCAGTTCTTTTTTCACAACCATGAACACAGACAAACGGCTCTTTTTGTCTAGCTATTTTCGAATTAAACATAAATGTGGTATTTTTGATAGTAGCCATAGCAATTTCTGTAATTGGTTGTGTTATTTATGATTGTTATTACCGAAAACTTATTAAAATATTATTTATGACATATTTTTAAACTATCAATTGTCTGAAATGAAACTACCATCAAAAGAATTGCACCTTACAATGTATTGTAAGCCAATAAAGAATTACTGAGCTACTTAACAAACTCTGGCTTCAAATGTAAAAATGATAGACATGAACAGTTGCTAAACTATTGTGTGATCACTCCGAATTAAAAAAAATTAGAATCATCACTAAAAAAATCTGAGGAAGAACGGATAGGGTTTGTGAATTTCATAAAATCACATAAAAATTGAGCCTCACCACAAATAATTGATACAGTAATTTATGGTTACTATTGTAGAAGATTGTATAATTGTTGATGTGACTTGTCTTGTACACCTCAATAATGGCACAAACTTGAGGCTCCAAGAAGACTTCATTCATCAAATTATACTTTTATTCCAGTGTTTATTATAGAGCCTCAAACCTACTCACAAAGGAGAGGTCAGAGCTGCCAATCTCATAATCAAGTTTTTGATGTTGTTGAGGTCGATTAACTGAAGTTTAACTGTCGATATTTTGTATGTATCGATATTGCGAACCCTAAAGGCCCACTCTGTCGCAGGTCCACTCTGTCGAGAGGAGAAGTAATAGGAATAGAGCAATAGACCAAGTCTGTCGCTGCATGCACCCGTCAAACTGGGACTACTCAGGAATGTGGACGCCTCTGTCGTCAGCGTAAAAAAAAATCGACCTCCTCTGTCGTCAGCATAAGATAGAAATAGACCACCTCTGTCTTCGACTACATTTGGCGTCATCCCGATATTTCAGAATTCAAAGCCAAGATGAGTTTTCATCGTGTGTTTTTGTCGTGGAATAAAAATTCACATGAAGTTATTCACACCAGTTATTGAAGTTCGGTCGATTGTTGTATTATTTAAGTAATAGAGATTTAGTAAACTTATGATAATAATATTGAATGATTAAATAAATCATTGAATAAAAATTACAAGAATGCTTAACTCTAAATCTAACCTTCAAGACTATGGAAAAGTGAAGCCACTTATTATGGCGGGAAACGGCCAAATCGGGGGAAAAAAGCCAAGCCAACACAGGTTCTTATAAGGAAAAATAAAATTTCATTTAGAGATTTCTCGCAACTACCTTGAGGTATTCCAATAATTCTTTTTCTTTGAAAAACAGCATATGATTTTGTTTCACATATAGTTGAAAAAGTTTGAGATTCTAGACTGTTTCTGGCTCAAGCCAACTTCAAATTCAGAGCCCTGCATAAGCCAAAATGACACTAGTGCAGCTGGACTTCACAGCGGATTCCAGAGTTACTTACCTAGTAGCATAAAATTATATCAATGAAATAGACATTAAATTAATCCAAACTTAGTGAGTGACACAGAATAGAGGGAATTTTTAAAAATATCAAAAAACAAAAGTGAAGGAAGAAATATTTATGATAAACCATGTCAACTTTTTGCTTTTGGGTTTAGCTAACCATTTTCAGTACGTTAAACATGATAATACACACAGAAAATGCATTATTTTGTATAAAAAATTCTGTCAATGCACTACTATAGTTTTCATATAACTTGGCAGCAGTATGCTGGGTTCAGATGTAGCATGTCCCATCTGCTACATGCTGCCAAGTTATATGAATACTACATTACGGTACCTATATTGCCAAATGATCAAATTTTCAGGCTGTCAATTTAGTAAGTTAGAAACTACTATAATAGTACACAAATAAGGTCGGTTTTATAAAGTTGAACGAACTCATTAGAAAAGACGCATTTTTATTAGAACTGATTTTTTCAAAAAATCATGTGGGAGGTGCCCCCGACCCGTTGGTAAGTAGGGCCCCACCAAAGTCGATTGCCCATCAGGGCCCCGCAAAGCCTGGATCCGCAACTGGTTACAGCTGTTTCACTCTGATGTTAAGAGCATCGTCAGATGACCTGCAGTACAGTAAATTTTTATTATAATAATAAATTGTCAATTATATTTGCCTCAGCATACTGGAAATGGTGGGTGAGGGATGACATAGAAATAGCTTGAACTAGTCCTCTTCCTACAATTGTCATGGAAAAATAATTTTCTACATCTCTCATTTTGGTGGTATTGGGGGTAATAAGAGCTACAAATCAAGAAGAACGATATTAAATTGTCAATTTTTGTCTTAACCCACACAGTACAAGAATATCCCTGGCATATCCTAAGAATGTCCCATAGGGATGACAGGAATATCCTGAGGAGATCCTGTTGTGGGATATGCATATCCTCAGGATGTCCCTAGGACATGTGAATGTCTGCCAATATACCGATCCTGGGGATATCCCTCTAGGATATCCTGATACCCTGGGGATATCTGTCTAGGATATCCTGATATCCTGGGGATATCTGTCTAGGATATGTCAAGGTTGTCCTGAGGAAATCCCGAGGAAATCCCTAGGAAATCATCTGGTCACACGTCCAGGATATACTCTAGTGATATCCCTTTAAGTATATATTCTGTCATATCCCAAGGTTGTTGTAAGAAAATCATGTGAGCACCCCTTCATGATATTCTAGCAATATACTTCTAGAATATCCAAGGGATATAGGACACGTTTCAGGAACTTTAATCAAAGTTTGAAGTTATTTAATATAAATAGTGTTAATAAAGGTGATAGGAAATCCAAAAATGCTGCATATATGCAGGTGCAAGCCACAGATTAATGATTCATCTAGTTGATTTTTAAGTTGATTATAACTTTATAATAATGGCTGGTTTGGTTTGTCTTATTAAATTACTGAAATTATACAACATTTTATGTAGAAAATAGAATCAGGTGAATGAATGAAACTTTTGTCTTAGATTTACAAAAACAATTTATTGCAATAATTCATTTCAAATCTTACAGAAAATTTATTCATTTAATAAAATTTATAGAAAATTAAAATTTATTATTCCCTTAGAATGAAAAAATATATACTAATTAAAAAATAATTGATCATCATCTGTAATGGGAGCTTCTGTTGCACCCATCATCCCCAAATATACTCAGTCGCAGGCCATTCGTTTTCCGGAAAAATAATAATTGATTGAAAAAACAATAATGAAACTGCCTATTAACATTATTGACACTTTAAAATATGTAAACATATGTAAATAAAAATCATAACAGTGCTGTGATAACAAAGGTCTGTTTTCATTAATAGAAATCATATCAAAATTTGAAAACAATAATATCTACCAAGCCAGTTCCAGAGACATGTGCATGCACAGAACACTGTTGCCAATAAAAGTGATCTAAAAAATCTTCTGAACAAGTTGCTCAGAATCCGGATACTGCAATGAAGCATTGTTTGTGATATGTTACATCAATACATGATATCAACAACATTGATAATTGAGGGAATTGATCATTGGCTAGAAGAGGGGTTCACAGTTCAGAGTTGGAACATAAGCTTTTGTAATAATGCACTGTCATTTGATTGGGACTTAATAAAAACTAAAGTAACAACATCTTTTGCAGTTTTCTTTAGAACATGGTGTCAGAAGTAGAGAGCAAAGCTGTGCTTGTGTTCGAAAGGCATGCATCTGTGAGTATGACTATTTTGTGAAGGTAACTTATAACTTGTTAGGCACGAGTTCGAAATGGTACTGGATTACAGGAAGGACTAAGTTATTAAATTAAAAGTAAAATAAAATGGATTGTTTCAAGCCGCCAGTTAATCTCCGTTTAAATGATGAACATGCTGTTCAAAATTGGAGGCTGTTTCACCAGATGTTCGATTTATACATGTAGGCTGTGGGTACCGATACAGTCGATGAGGCAAGGAAAATAGCCATGCTTCTTAATTGCATAGGGGAAGAGGCTCTCCATGTGTATAGCAATTTTAAAATCATTAAAGACAAATTGACCCTGTGTGATGTTTATGGTGCATTTGATGACTATGTGAAGCCCAAAACTAATCTTGTAATTGAAAGGCATAAATTCCTCACTCATGTGCAGCAACCTAATGAGCCATTTGATAATTTTGTTACTGAACTGCAAAAACAACTAAAATATTGCGATTTTGGTGATCAGGCAGATTCACTTTTAAGGGACAGAATTATCATTGCTATTAATGATGAGCAATTGCAGCAACGTTTTCTCTGGGAGCCCAACCTTACACTACAAAAAACTTTAGATTGTTGCTGTGCTGCTGAAATCAGCAAAATACAACAAAGAACATTGAAAAGTGACCAACCATCAGTTTCTGAATCTCCAGTGAGTGTTGATGCTGATAAGAGAACATGCCAGTCAGCACCCAGTGTTCAAACTGCTAATAACCATCATGAAGTATACAACTGTTTGAAGTGTGGAAAACGTCATAAGCAAGCTAGCTGTCCAGCTTTTGGTAAGAATTGCAATACTTGTGGAAAATTGAACCATTTTTCAGTAGGTTGTCGTCTGAAGAGTCAGAAAAGGGCCAATGAACTTGAGTATTTTTCTAGTAGTAGTAATAATAATTGTGAGTTTTATGTTGATCTGCTGTGTGATAGGCAGGCTGAGAGCTCATACTGGAGGCAGTCTTTGCAAATAGGGAATAATAAGTTGATAGATTTTAAGCTTGATACTGGAGCTGATTGTAATGTATTACCTTACAATGTTTTTAGAAGCGTTAAGTTTTCACAAGAACCTATAATTAACAACAAAGTAAACATTACTATAGTGTCTTATAATAATTCAAAAGTAAAAGCTCAAGGATTTGTTGAATTACCCTGTAAATTGAATAATGTAAACTGGACTGTCAAATTTGTATTGCTTGATATAGCAAGTAAGCCAATTTTTTAGGTCTTAAAGCTTGTCAAAAAATGAATTTGGTAGCTAGAGTAGCCCTAAATAGTAAATCGTATTTGAATGATGATCAATAATGTGTCACAGTTGACACTACAATAAAAGTTGAGTCCATTAATGAAGAAAGGGAAACAATTCTTGAAGATAATAAGGATAATTTTGATGGAGTTGGCTCTTATCCTGAGGAATATGAAATTGTGCTTAAAGAAAATACTGAACCTGTTGTAAACTCATGCAGAAGGGTACCAATAAGTATTAAGCCTCAACTTAAAAAAGTGTTAGACAACTTGGAAAGTAATGATATCATTGAAAAAGTTGATTATGTGACAGATTGGGTCAATAATATCACAATAGTTGAAAAACTTGATGGATCTTTGCATGTCTGCCTTGATCCCCATCATTTAAATAGCTGTCTCAAACCTGAGAAATTCCCTATTCCTACTGTGGAAGAGCTTAGTGCTGGTTTATCAGGAAAAAGTATGTTCACAGTACTGGATATGAAAAATGGGTTTCATCAAATTGAGCTTACACCCTGTAGTAGTGATATTTGCACTTTTATAACATGCTTTGGTGAATACAAGTATAAAAGGCTTCCTTTTGGGCTCTCAACAGCACCAGAAGTGTTTCAAAGAACCAATATGAAGATATTTGGTGATATACCAGGTGTTTTCATTTATTTTGATGATTTAATTCTAGCAGCTAATGATGAACTTGAACATCAGCATATAATCAATAAAGTTATGACAAGAGCAAGGGAAAATAATTTTAAATTTAATGCTAAAAAGTTGCAGTTTAAGGTGAAGCAAGTCAAATATTTAGGATTACAATTTGATGCTATGGGTGCCAGGCCTGATACTAGCCACATAGAAGCTATTAAAAATTTGAAAACACCCAGTAACAAACAAGAGTTGTTGAAAATACTTGGTTTGGTTAATTATTTGTCCAAGTTCATTCCAAACTCATCAGAATTAACTTCTCCTTCAAGAGCATTAACAAAAAACAATGTTGAGTGGCTGTGGACAGAATTCTACACTTCAGCTCTTGATAAGATTAAGCAGTGTATTATTAATGCACCCACTTTGAAACTTTTTGACAACAAGCTTCCTATTGTTATTCAGGCTGATGCTTCACAAAATGCATTAGGTGCATGTCTTCTACAGGAAGCAAGGCCTGTTTCATTTATTTCCCAAAGTCTAACTAATACAGAAAAACAATATCCACAAATAGAGAAAGAATTTCTTGCCATTTGCTTTGCACTAGAAAAGTTTCATCAGTTCATGAGGTAACAGTTCTGACTGAATATAAACCTATAGTAAGTATTGTTCAAAAAGAGATGCACAGGGTGACCCCCAGACTGCAAAGACTGAAGTCTTCTTAGATATAAAGTGAAAATAGAATATTTACCTGGATGTCAAATGGTAGTTGCTGATTTGTTGTCTCATTCAATTGTAAATAATGATATTGATAATTGTGATGATACTGATGATGATTCTTGTAATGAAATAGTGCATGGACTTCAGGTTGAAGTCGCTATGAGTGATAGTAGAGTAAACCAGTTTCAATTAGCAACAAAGTCTGATAATGTTTTAAGTGTTGTAATGGATTACTTTTTGAATGGGTGGCCTGAATCTAAAGAGAAGTTGCCCCTTGGAGTTTGGCTATACTGGCCTTTAAGGGCTGATATAACAAGTAATAATGGTATTCTCTTTTTAAATAATAAAATTATTGCTCCCAGCTGCTTGTGCAAAGAAATGATGAAGTTAGCTCATACACCACATATGGGAATAGAAAAAAAAACAACAAACTGATTAAGACAGTTATTTTATTGGCCAAAACTAAATGCAGATGTTTATGAATTTGTGTCATCCTGTAGAATTTGTGAAAAGTACAATAGGGCAAATGTTAAAGAGCCTCTAATACCTCATGACATACCTAGTACTCCTTTTGAAAAAATTGGCATAAATGTATTTTACTATAAGTCTAACACCTACTTGGCTATAATGGATTACTATTCCAAGTGGTTGGAAATAATCTCATTGAAAAATAGTACAGCTCTTGAAATACAAGACAAATTAATTTCAGTGTTTAGCAGTCATGGTATTTTAAATATCATTGTCAGTGACAATATGCCATTTAGTAGTTATTCTTTTGCAAAATTTTCTAATGAATGGTCCTTCAAAATAATCACTTCAAGTCCCCATTATCCAAGATCGAATGGGCTTGCAGAAAAAGCTGTAGGCATCTCTAAAAATATACTTAAGAAATGTCATGAGGATGGTGTAGATATAATAGCAGCATTGTTGGAGTACAGGAATATGCCAATCTCTGGGCTGAATGTTTCTCCAGCTGTGTTGCTGATGTCTTGTAAGTTGCACACTTTGTTACCCATTACCCAAAGGAAGAAAAGGGCACCAATGAAGACCTATAATGTTGAGGCACCATTTGAGCATGTGGCTATTGATATTGCTGGACCATTTCCCACAACAAATGATGGAAACAAATACATCCTAATAGCCATGGATTATTGTAGTAAATGGGTTGAAGCATATGCCTTACCTAACCAGGAAGCAGTCACAGTGGCTGATGTGTTGATAAAGCAGTTCTTCAGCCGTTTTGGTGTGCCATTGGAGCTGCACTCAGATCAAGGGAGAAACTTTGAGTCAGAAGTGTTCAGCAGAGTGTGTGAGTTGATGGGCATCAGGAAGACATGGACCACTCCATTGCACCCACAGTCAGATGGCATGGTAGAGAGAATGAACAGGACCATGCAGCGATATCTGAGGAAAGTGGTTTCAGACAATCAGCATGATTGGGATCAACATCTCCATTTCTTTTTGATGGCATATTGTAGCTCCATTAATGAATCCACAAGGGAAACACCTGCTCGCATCATCTTTGGTAGAGATCTACAGCTACCCTGTGATCTTCAGTTTGGAAGCAAGCCTGGTGAGACATTCGAGGAGGAAGACTACATCACCAAACTGAGGAAGCACATGAATGAGATTCATGAGAAAGTCCTCACCAATCTTGATGAAGCAAGCCTGAAGATGAAGGAGCAATATGACATCAAAGCTGACCAAGGTGGATACCAAGCAGGGGACCTAGTCTGGTTATACAACCCAAGGGGATCCATGGCTACTCTCCAAAGCTTCAAAATCAGTGGGAAGGACCATTTGAGGTTGTGACTAGGATCAACCATGTGGTATACCGGATAAGAAAACCTTCAAGAGGGAAGCCAAGAATAGTAAATTTCAATCATTTGACTCCATTCAATGGTAGCAATGATAGCAATGGTAGCAATGAGGAAGAACAAGCAGCTCAGGTTCACCATACTATATCCCCAGAGAAGTCTACTGTTCAACAACAGTAGTTCTGCAGTTCAACAACAGTTGGGAAAATGATCCAGGCAAGTGAAAGGGATCTGTTCACCCTGCCCAAGGAGTATGCACTGGCACATTGTGTCCCTAGCAACTTAGTGGAATCTTGAGGTATTGCTACAGTCTTCAGGAAGAAGTTTGGTGGTCTTGGAGACCTGGAACAACAAGGACCTGCAAATGGAAATGTTCTTCATCTGCAGTGGCATGGTCAACATCTCTTCTACCTGGTGACAAAGAGACAGCCTGAGATGAAGGCATCATACGTCACATTGTGGACTTGCTTGCTTCACCTGACGGACAGAATGCAACAACTAGGAGTAAGGAAACTTGGCATACCATGGCTTGGAAGCGGATATGATGGCCTGGATTGGACAATTGTGAAGCCAATGCTAGAGGAAGTGTTCAAATCCACTGGTGTCCAGATTACCATCTGCATCTACAACCCTTGGAAGACCAATGAGGAGCCAGCCAGAAACCAGACCAGATCCAAACTAACATAAGTGCTTTTTTCTGGGACAGAACAATCTCCTAAGGCTTAGTCACAGATTAAAGAACCAGATCGATCACGTCGCTTGCGGATTTCCTAGTTAATGATTTAATTCAGAGATAGCGCCACGCGTCAATGATTTCAACACGGGGAGCAGCACTGTTGCAGTGCGGGAATACTTGAATTGTCGGCACTCTACGGATAGAAACTCGTCCACGGGGAGCAGCACATGTTGCAATGTGGGAATATTTGAGTTATCGCTACTTCATGTAAAAGTTCTTCAAAGTAATTAAATTAGCAACTCTGGAATTACTCATTCACTTATTGATATTGAAGATTCAATGATGGGGGTTCGATTGTAGGTGAGTGGTTTATTCTCGGTTGGGCTCAAAACCATAGGGAGGAATCTGACATTTCCAAAAAGTGCCCCAAGTTACCAGGTAAAGGGGGGGTTGAAAATTTGATAAATGTTTTTTTTGAAAATAGTTTTAAATCAGAATTGGGTGATTGTTTATAAGTTGTTGTGAAACGTTTTTGGAAAATTTGGTTTTTGGGAGGTTTAGGTTGGGATAAAAATTTTTGAAAAAGCTGGACATTGATATTTTTGAAATTTTTTTTTTATTCTATAGTGATTTTTGTGTTAAACGAAATGATATGTGTGCGATTTGGAAAAATATATCGTTTAAGGGGATGAAAGTGGTTTAAAACTGGAAATTTGAACAAATTTGTTAATTTTTTTTAATGAAAAGCTTCTTGATTTTTCATTTTTAAGCGCAAGACAATCTATTGGGATGTATGCGTCACAAATGGATTCTCTTCAAAAGAAATGAGGGGGTTGAAATTGTGGACTTCTTAAATATTAATATGTTTGAAAATTTGTTTCTTGTATCATATATAATGAAAAAATCTGTATTAAATGCGATGTGGAATAATTTTTAAAAGTCACCCCTAAGGCATTAGAAAGTCAGCAGAACATGCATTTGTGAAATAATCCCCTAGAAAAAGAGGGTCGCTTGAAATGGAACATGTTGAAAAAATGATTTTTTTTTTGTTAAATGATTTTTCAAGGGTTTTGTAATTGGAGGTTAAAGGTAAGTTGAGGACACATTACGAACAATGCTATGCCACCCCTTGATTTGAATGCGAGGGCTATTATTGTAGGGGTGCAAAATTTAGGGAAAAATTGAAAGTTGGGATTTTTGGCGGAAATTTGTTTGAGCCTTTTAAAACTTCAAAAGGCGTATTCAACGCTGTTTGAATAAATAACCCCTTTCTGAGATATAGGCATAACTTTGAACAGTTGAGCAAAAGGCGTATTCAACTCTTGTTGAAAAAATCACCCCATTTTGAGTTGAAGTACAGAATAAAAAAGAAACAGAAAGCTTAAGCTGGCAGAGCTTGATTAGTTATTTTCAGCCGTAAGTTAGTTATATTTAACTAATATTATATTTATATTAGTTATATTTAACAGTATGTATATATATGTTTAAAATATGCTTCCACAGACGTAAGATTTTTCTTCATCAGGTTTTGATATATAGTCAGGGCCGGCTTTATAGGCTTGCGAATAAGGCTGGCTCCTGGGGCTGCCAAGTTATTACATTATAAGATTATTATTGATCAACTCTCAAATAACTCACAAAAACATTAGAAATAATCATAATAATATAAGATAATAGATTTCATAAACCTACGCTAACCCTACGCTATCACCCTGTGGTGGAACCATGATCTCTCCAAGGGGGGGGGGGCTGAAACGTCTGGGAATATGGAATACCCTACAAGCAAGAATTAAAAAAAAACATTTGTGTAAAATCAATGGCGGATAAAGTATTTTCCAAGGGGGAAAATACATACATCATAAATAACTATGGGAAGTGATACGTCCGAACGGTTAGCGCCGCTATCTGTAACTCAGATAAAATAAGTCACGGCGCTCGTTGACAGAATCTGTAGCGGTGACCGATAGAAATACAAAAGTCACTGCACAGTTACGATGTTTTTGCACAACAAAATAAAACAGCACATCAAAAACAGCATTGCCCGTCTTAACTTCTCCAAACTTACCAACGATTTTGCTACTAAAAATAAAAGTTATATTTCACTTTATATTATTTTGATATGATGTGATGGTGATAATCATTAATCAATGTTTCTTTTGATCAGTATAATTTGTATCAATATCATTAAGGTCAGTATTATTTGTATTGAAACATATTAATCAAATAAATAAATAAATTGTTACTAAATCACAGTTGCTTCGAATATATAGCCTACTGAATACTATGACAATTTATTATATTATTTTATAATTCAATTGAATTATTTATTCATTGATATTTCATTGTAAAACATTTCATACTAGAATTTGTTTTTATTATTCAATGTAAGAAAAGCCTGTTGTGATATTTTGACAGGCTTACACCATTATTAAATTCACAATATTACAAACGGAAGGGCCGCCAA
The DNA here is from genome assembly GCA_948455865.1 of Conomelus anceps. Taxonomy (NCBI): domain Eukaryota; kingdom Metazoa; phylum Arthropoda; class Insecta; order Hemiptera; family Delphacidae; genus Conomelus; species Conomelus anceps. The sequence goes on along the minus strand of OX418217.1, from coordinate 57,501,658 downwards.
ATGCGTTTTGCTTGGGGTCGCCAATTGTCTTAAGATAATTACTGATATAGTACCTACTATTTTAAAGAATATTGTAGTTAGCCTATATCTCATAAGAGGTGGAGGAGGGGTTTATTGGTCTTTGAACCTCATAGGGATGGCATGCGAACCAGAGACAAATAAAATGTATAACCTAATATGTATTCAACATGAACCTTCTTCCACCCAATTTATTCTCTATTAAAAAGCATTAATTCGAATTGAGAAAATCTTGAATTCAGACAAAAGTGTGGAAAAATCTAGTTTGGATCAATTTACTATATACCGAGTAGTTTTGCTTGTGAGTAATTTTAGCTTTTTTGATTGGAAGTGTAAGGTAAGTAGGTGCAGAAGTTCAATATGCCTTGTTACCGCTAGAAAAGTCAAAGGGGTTGGAGAAAATTTCGAAAACTTTAAGAAATGTTTTTTATTTTTAAATTATTTTGTAGAGGATAAATAAATAATATTGGCAAAAGGCATTGAAAAGTGAGCAAAATATGTATGTGAAGTTTTATCAAGAAATCATCCTCTCGTAGAGGAGAGGTGCTTAAAATAAAAAGTGACAATATGGAAAATATTCTGACTTTCTGTTGAATACATTTTATATGATGTTGAAGACCCATCTTGTTTCCACAAAAGCAGAGCGAAACGGCCGTCACGCCATAACGTGAGTCAATTTCCATTCAAAAGTGTTTTTTAAGTTTATAAATTTTATAGGTTTTTGGGATTGACGTTGGACGTAGGGGACATTAAGAAAATTTCGATGCACCGTCTTGGATAATTTTTTTAATAATTTTAAAAAATTATTTCATGTCAATTATTTCAATCAATAATCTGCGGGCGGGTTTTGTAGGGGGGAAAAGTCCGTTAAATTCTCAAAATAAAAATCCATGTATTATTTACTATAGAATAGGTATGGAATATCAGGTCCTTCAATACTCCATTGAATCGGTTTATTTGTTTCTCGAAACAGTTTAACATTTTTTTTTCATTTTTTTTTTTTTGTTCAGTCAGCCTAAACAGTAACATAAAATTATTCCTAGAAAAAGTTAATGGAAGTAAACACATAGATGGAAATGAAACTTCCTCAAAATGTTAAATTACTGGAAAAACATTGTAGAAACGTATTCTATTTATTTTTCTATTTAACATTTTTACATGAATTCAAATTTATTTTTATTTTAAATAATATTTTATCATATAATCTAAATAATTTAGTTATAGAGGCTTATTAATATTTTGACAAAATGAAATGAAACGGGATTCGCAATAGCAGTATACTTTAGAGGCAGTCAACCCAATCGTCATTATTATTGTAGCCGGCAGATCTGTAATCAGATCAGAGCACGCAGTAGCAGAGAAAAACGTAAAATGTAATGAAATCTGGCAATAACGCTTGATCCGGCAACAGTGCTGTAGGGTGAGCATGCATTTATTATGCGAAGGACGCGTGTAGATGATGTTGCAGGAATGAAGAAGTGACGGATGGAGGGAGTGATGATGAGTGAGAGCGAACAGAACAGAGAAAGTAGAGAGGGAAACACTCTACTCTCTAGGCGCTATACCTACGCATTCTAGCGCATGTTTTTGGAACTTAGCGTGAGCAGTCTGGGTTTGTCTGTGGCTTAGTGTAGCAAATATGAGAATGAAAATAGAGAGAAAGAAGGACAGTGGTTCTCAGTGTTATCTGCTACGTAAATGTTTACTTCTAAGCAATTAATTACTCTGCTTTTGACACTTTTATGGTGTTTACTTGGTAATTTTTAGAATGTTCTAGTTGTTTTATTAGAAATTAATGGAGTCTTATCGAATATTGTGGAAGCCATGAAGGTCTTTCATTGTTTATTTTAGAAATCGGTAGAAGTTGGTAGAGAAATTGTGAAATATCTCAATTATGGAAAATTATATAAATAGAGGGAGACTTCTGTAAATTAGTTCAGTCTTGTTTGAAATTTGTCGTGATAAACAGGTAGCTCAGTTGTTGTATGTTGATAAGTGGCAGTAGTGACAGTTCCTGTTAATACAGACAGTGCAATCCTGTTGGCGCTTTTACAAACCATGTAACGAAATTTCGTTGTCTGTAGTGATAATTCTTTTGACAGTTCTATAGTGATAATTATTTTGCCTATTACTGTATTACAGACTTGTGCTACATAAGTTAATTGTTTTTCCTTGACGTTTCTTTCTGGATATTTTTGGACAGTTTATTGTACAATTATTATTTAATATTTGATCGGCCTGTTAACTTTTAGTGATTGATTTTTGTACAGTTTATTGAAATCTCTTTATTAGTTGAACAATATCGATTTATCTGTTTTTAATTGCTTATTTTTCTGTAAGACATTACTGATCAGTGAGTGCTGTGATTATTTGTGTAAACAAAGTGCGAGTGATAAATTTAAGTGTTGCCAGCATTATTTTAGACATAGAACCCATAACAATATAATTGATAAGAACTAGTCCTGTTTCTTCCATTACCACTGAAATATAATTTTGTACAACTCCCTCTCGTTTCGGGTTATTGTGTTATAAAAAGTTACATATCAAATTGCTTAAAACAGAAGATCAATAATAAACTGTCAATTATTGCCTCAACATACTCTAAATCGAGTGAAATAGTATCATAATTATTGTGAACAAGTCCCTTATTTTCCATTATGACAGAGAAATAATTTTTCTGAGCAAGAACAAATAATATACTGGCGCCATTATACAGGAATCACACAGATGCTTTTTTTTTGTAGGTTACGTCTTGGAGACTCCAGTTAAGGAGTATAAGACAAGTCAGATCAACAATATTATACACTAGATACCATAATTACTTCAATTAGTTGAGGTGAGGCTTAATTTTGATGTGAAAGGAACTCTTGTACACTATAAAAAGCTTTATCAACTAAATCTTTTTTCAATTGTTTTTTAAATATTTCTATATTTTCAAGACTCTTCAAAAACTGCGGTAGCTTGTTGTAGAATTTCCTACCAATATAACTAGGTTTTGTTTGAATAAGCTACTATATTGTGACTCACCAAGTGATAATCTCCTCGGCTTCTTGTATTATAATCATGTACGTCAAGATTTTGGTTAATATCATTCGTTTTTACATATAAAGTAGCTTCATACACATATAAGCAGGGTACAGTTAGGAGACCAAGTCTCTTGAACAACGGCCTACATGAATCTAATCTATTTACTCTTTCTATACACCTAACCGCTTTCTTTTGGATCTTAAGCACCCTATCAAGATTTTGTTTTGATGAATTACCCCATACTAAGATAGCATACCTAATATGTGACAGTAAGAGTCCATGGTAAGCTGTAAAAAGTAACTTTTTGTCATTCAATCTAGCAAGCTGTTGCAGGACAAATACCCCAGATGAAATTTTACAACATATTTTCTCAATATGTCAATCTTCTATCCAACAAAACTCCTAGAAATGCAATTTTTTCTTCCTGGTCTAATTGATTATCGTTTACAAACACGTTTATAGCCCTATCTTAATTTAAATTATGTTTGTTTTTGAATTGAAGGTATTGGAATTTTTTACTATTTATTGTTAATTTCAAATGATTTAAGAATTGGACAATGGACTGCACACCTATATGGGCACTTATTTCTAAATTATCTAGAATGGAATTGCTGAAAATGAGTGATATATCATCTGCAAATAAGAGGGCTCTACCACTAATTAATTCTTTAGGTAAACGGTTGACATATAACAAAAAAAGCAATGGACCTAGTAGGGCCTGAGGCACTCCAGCCTGCACCTCTAATTTATTAGATTTATTCTTTACTATACTATTACCTACTACTGTAGTTAGTTCTACACATTGTTTTCTCCCAATAAGATATGATTCAAACCATTTCAGTTCAACCCCATTTACACCTACATTTTGCAGTATTTCCAATAAAGTTCTATGATTAACACAATCAAATGCCTTTGACAGATCTAAGAAGATTGCAGTAGCTTTATCACCTCTATTATATCTATTAGTTTTTCAACTAGAGAAACTATGGCTGTCTTTGTTGATCTCCCTTTCTGGAAGTAATGCTGTTTATCACAGATAAAGTTAGCTTCTTGAAGGTGCTGAAGTAACCTATTTAGAACTACTCTTTCAAAAATTTTACTTATTACATTTAAAATACTAATGGGCCTATAGTTTTCCACCTTTTCTCTATCACCACTTTTGAAGATTGGCAAGATCTTCCCCTTTTTTAAATTATCTGGAAAAACACCTTGTTCTAATAAATGATTGATCAGATGAATCAAAGGGTCTAACAATTGATCTTTACATTCTTTCAGAATTTTACTGGATACCCCATCCATTCCTACAGTTTTTTTATTATTTAAACTATCAATGATATTTGACAACTCGTCTTTGGATACTGGGTGGAATTTTAATTCGTTCTGAATCCCCTCAGTATTCCTCATGTTTGCATCCCTAATACCTGTATTAAGAGATTTTTGAAGATTCTTAGCAACCAGTTGATAATATCTGTTAAAGAAATTACAAATGCCTACACTATCATCAATATATTTGTTATTTTTGTTAATTATTCTAGGGACACTAGTATAAGCATCTAATGAGCAACTTGCCTATTTTTGTTTATTACATCCCACACTGCTGTGTTAAAGTACACACTATTATTCAAAATTTCAGCTGTTTTCTTACATTTCGCTCTTTTCACTTCTTTTGTATAGTTTTTCTTTAGAGCTTTGTAATTATCTTCACTTAACATATTTCTAGATAGTTTGAATTTATCATATGCATCTTTAACCCTATTTCTTTCTGCAAGGATATCATCAGTTATCCACTCTTCAATTTTGTCTAATTTGTTTTTTACAGGGACTTTTTTAACTGGACAACTCATAGTAATATGAAACCTTAAAATACCGTATTAATGAAACTATCATATTTGTTATTTAAACTATTGCTATTGTAAACCCTTCTCCAGTTTTCTAGTAGCAGATTCTGCTTCAAACAATCGATATTCCCCTGTTCACATTGTTGAATTTCTTTCATTACTCTACTCTTTTTAATTGATTTATGACCTTGCAACCCCACCTCTAAGATTTGATAGTCATGATCAGATAGTTCCGAGCCGCCTAATCTTGTTTTAGAGTAATCTATATTAGTAAGGGTGTTATCAATTATTGTTTGTGATGTTCTTGTGACTCTGGTATATTCATGAACTTTTATTTCCAAGTTATTCATGTATACAATATCCCTTAAATCTTCTGTCATGTTATTCTGTGTTGCAAAGTCTGTATTGAAATCTCCCGCTACTATAACGTTTGTAAAACGAGTAGTAGTAATCTCTAAAAGCCTATTGAATAGTTCACAAAAATTGTTCCATTCCCCATTTGGTGACCTATAAATAGCCTACCTAACACCGCTACTTCGAAATTATTGTCGATTTTTACTCTCAACCCAGTAACTTCTAAATCCATTTCCACAGCAAATTTCTCTACATATTCTAAATTAAATGTTTGCATATAGCTACTCCCCCACTTCGATGAGATGTCCTGCAATACGACGTTTTCAATGAATAGTTTGGAATATTAAGTTGTGACAATTCATCTTCTTTTAAACCATGCTCTGTGAAAATAGCTATATCAGGAGCCTCTTATTCTTTAAAAAATACTTCGATTCTATCTATTTTGTTACGAATGTATTGAATATTCTGATGGAACACAGTGAGTACCGGCACTTCCCTATTTTATTACTTTATCGTTGCTTTTGCATATTGAAGTAGATTTACTTAATCTCTTAGAATCTTGGGAGCCTATCAGATTGCTACAAGAGTTCCTTCCACTAATGCTATCCTGATTTTTTGATCGATTAACGTCTTTTAATACAATTGAAGATATGAATTTATCATGTTGAAGATCCATCTTGTTTCCACTAATATGTAATATAAACTTAATAAAACAACTTTTGAATGGAAATTAACTCACGTTATGGCGTGACGGCCGTTTCGCTCTGTTGTCTAGAGCATCGTCAGACGACCCACAGTACACTGACTTAAGGTATGAGTTTGAGGGTTATGTATGTTGGAATGGTTGTGGGGTGGGGGGATGAGTAGGCGGGAGGTTTGATATTGGGATTATTTTGTCAAATAGAGTATGTGAGAAGAAGTTAAGTTGATCATTTAAAATGTTGTCATGCAAAGCAGGAACCTGACAACATTTTAAATGATCAACTTAACTTCTTCTCACATACTCTATTTGATAAAATAATCCCAATTTCAAACCTCCCGCCTACTCATCCCCCCACCCCACAACCATTCCAACATACATAACCCTCAAACTCATACCTTAAGTCAGTGTACTGTGGGTCGTCCGACGATGCTCTAGACAACAGAGCGAAACGGCCGTCACGCCATAACGTGAGTTAATTTCCATTCAAAAGTTGTTTTATTAAGTTTATATTATGAATTTATCATTTGAAACTAGTTTCCCTTCCCGGTTTTGAGCCACTTTACTAAAAAAGGTTCGTTAGATATGATTGTTTAGGAGAATTATTGACAGTAGATTGCAAACGACTTTCAATCAGCTCTGCCAGCCTATTACAAAATATTACTTTGCCAGATTGATTTAGATGTAGACCATGATTAGTGAAATTTTGTTTTTTCAGCCTTTCATTTAGAAAACAAATCCCCAATTGCTTAGAATTCTTATTTTTTAGGCTGTTGATTGTATTATGAATTGATTTATTTGTTGACTTAATGGTTTCATTTAGCTCTGGCCTATCAGACCTATACGGAATTGTACTTATTATTACATTAGTTTTTTGGCTGAGTGGCACAATCTCTTTAATTTTTTCATTTATTTCAGGAAGATGTTTTAGATTAGGTTCATTTATATTGTTTGAGCCACCCAGTACTATTAGAAAATCGTTTTTTCCAAAATCTTTAGTTTGTTCCTGTGCTGACTCTACGATTGCGTTTATAGGGGCACTTGGTTTGAAAAAGCACTGAACTTCATACTTATTTTATAATCTTTTATTTACTAGGTCACTACAGTCTCGTCCATGACTGGATGTCAAGAGCAGTACTCTATACCTTTCCTATCGTTATTTGCCCTTACTTTAGTTTTGGTTGCTGTTTGCAAAACCTGACTATACGTTTTTATTTTACCATTTCTATTTATTTTTTCCCCATTTGATTTAGGTTCTACTTTTTTGTATTGATCAGAGGTTCAGATCTTACATTAGCCAAGTTTATTTTTGATTTTAATATTTCGATTTCCTCTGACATAGACCTACATTGACTCGTGAGATTTAGTATTTCAGTTTTATGGTCTTCCTGCTGCAATTTTACAATAACTTCCAGAGATTTTATGTGATCCACCAACCCTATTCGTTCTTCCTCAGAATTTTTTAGTGATGATTCTAATTTAGTTTTCAATTCGGTGTGATCACTCAATAGTTTAGCATCCTTTTCTTCTACATCTACAGTAGCTTTAAGAGCTGTTGGAGATTTTTTTGTTAATAATTGCTGAGATCGCGTAGTTACCTGAGTTTTAGTTAAACAATTAGATTTAGATGCCTTGTTTGGACTCATTTTCCTAGCTAAAAATTGTTTTCAATTGATTTTAGTTAAATGTTTAATGAAATATTACTTAATTTATTACAATTGTCAACTTGAGACTATTTAATTACAAGAAAATTTATCAATATCGGTACACCTAACCTCGAAAATAGAATTTGACTTTTTATTAAGATACTTTAACTTATAATAGACAAATTAATAATGGAGATTATTAAGGTATTATAAATACTAATAATAATAATAATAATAATAATAATAATAAACAAAAATACTACTTATCCGTTCGAATTAATATTCTATTCTTCAAAATTCACAGACCCTGTTTTGAAAACGTATGCACAGTATCACTGCTACCTCTGCCGGGAGCTCTTCAATTATTAGTGAAGTGCGAAGCACCGGTCACTGCTCTAGCTCCCAAGCTTCTTCAGAGCCAGTCATCATTGGTAGAGAGAAGTGTCTGCTCCAGGAATGAATGCCCCAGATAGCAAAACTTTTTTGAAAAGTAATATTATCAATTTCCATCAGCGGCGCCGACTTCATAGGAATATTGGAGGGGGGGGGGGGAAGTCCACCAGAAAGGTCTGTAGGGGTGTCATCTGAAGAGAGGGGGGGTTTCAAGATACGCGAGTTTACCATTAAGACTGCTTTTATGCATGCGATTTCGTACAGAAGTCTGTAATACATACTACAATTAACTTGCTATTTTACTGTAATCTTAAATTCTCTATGATCATACTATTTATTTTATTCCAAATTGAAATTAAAATTTGGTGATTCTAGCTAGTCAATGAATTAAGTTTTTCCTACAATTTTGAAAAGGAAAATAACATATGAACACAGTTATCAAATTTCACTCACCTTTCAGGAGCGGCGTAATCGTAATGATGATATTTTCAGAAGTAGAACCGATACAGTTGTATGTTGGAAAAGGTTGAAGCTACACAGCCATCAATCGATTCTTTCACACTATCCGTTACATTATTCGTTCTTTTATACTATCAATAGCGTTCAATACACTACAATTATTGAAGTTCATGGATAACACCGCAAATATTAAGTATTCCACTCTCCTCTCATAATTTGTTTGTTCTCATTCAAGATAATTTATAATTTTATGTACTGTACATCCATTTACAGTCGTCATGTCAAATAAAAAAATGTAATCATCAAAATCACTTGAAGATGGGATTATTTTGGGAAAATGTTCTCTTCTGTTTGTCATTTTTCGAGATGAACTCATCTGCCACCAGGTCCAAATCCAATTTTTCGGCATCCTCCTTGTGAAAATTCAGGAGACTCAAGGAACTGAGTCTTTGTTGACCCATCGTCGACCGTAATAACGTCTTCAATCTTTTGAGACCAGAAAACAATCTCTCTGCGGTTGATGTTGATACCGGAACTGTTAAAATTATACGCACAAATTTGTGAAATTCTGGTAGAAGATCTTTTAGATGTGGATTCTTCTTGAAAATAGATACTATGTCTTGTAGATTCTCAACATTATCGTATTTTGAAATATTTTGGAACATTTCTCTATGGAGGAGGAGGCGTTCAAAGTCTATATCGCCTTTACAGAAACAAGATATTTCATCATATTGAGAATCTTCTCTGAGCATAAATTTTTCCACGTTTATTAGTAACTCGAAAGATTTACTCTCAAACCTAGAAACCAATGAAGTCTGATCTATTATTTCAATGTACAATTTTCTGTATCTCTGTTCCACTGAATCAAATTGACTAACATAATTGTCTTCAGAGCTATCGAATTTCTTGGGAATTTTCCTTCTTCTGGAAAGTTGTGGGGAGTTGACTTCGAAAGGTTTATTGCTATTTACGTCATTCCAAGTTTTCTCAAACTCCTCTCTAAAAGACTGTATGCTTATTTTGAGAGCCAACATCATTTTTCGCACTTTATCAAGATGTAGAGTATTTTTCTGTAGAGCACTATTCATTGAGTCTATATGACCAAATAAATTTACCAGTACTTTCAAAATGAAATAGAAATCAAAAGAAATCAATTGAAACTTGTTCATTCCTACTCACATCTGATGTTTTGTCACATATTATCGAGAAATATTCAGCATTTTTAATTTTAGTTATTAGAGAACAAAAAAGCGTTCAGCCTAAAATATCCAGCACATTTCATTTTGCATATCATGACTACAACATGTGTAGCTGTCTCCTTGAAGCCAACGTTGCAATTCTGGTGAGTCTTCACAGCGTAATTTCAGTAAATTGTTATAATTACTTTCATCATCAGAATGTCCCCTAATGGCAATACCTTGCGTTGAAAGATAGAGAAGGGAAGAAAACATTTTCAATAACAAGAACGAATTCCATCATTTGCTTCTGTTTTTCTTCCAAAAGTTGAGAAATCACATTTATTCCGCCTAATATTAAATACATTTTTATGACGGCTTCCTTGTGGCAAGCTGAATGTTCATGTGATTTGAATTTCTCTATGCCTTTTTTCCAGTTCTGAAATCCAGATTGAATAAACGTTAATTCTTTTTTATTTGAAAATTGAAAGTGTTTTTCAACAAATATTTTCCTACACGTAGTACATAAAACAATATATTTTTCCTTGTTGTAAGAAATCCATGGAAAGTTTTTCATCCATTCTGGATTAAAACACCTTTTAGTTTTTTTCATAACTGCAGTAGCACTCACTTTATTGTCACATTTTTTAGATTGTTGGCAGTCAATAGGCGATGAAGAGGTTGAAGGTACATTTTGATCCAACTGACACTTATTATCTTTATCACTGGAACTGGAACTCATACTACATTCACTCTCATCAGAAACTTTAGTTTTTATAAGAAACTTTTCCATTTTCACTTATTACCACAAACACATCGCACGAAATTCACGGATAGAAGTGCTACCGACCGCTCTCACCAGTCAACTGAAAACTGAAGTAATTCTGGTCTCGAGGTTCATATAGTTTCTTCATATATATTTTGTATTTGTACTATATATGTTCAAAGAAAGGAGAGTGGAAAAGTTATAAATAGAACAAACAATATCAAGTCTGAATGAAAGAATTTCTTGCAAAATGATACTTGCAAAAAGCATCTATGACTCATATCCAGTGTTTACAACCTAGGCCTAGGCGCCTAGCTGGGCAATGGAAATAATAAACAAATGATTCAAAGCACTGATCGGCTGACATATTTATGGTTTGTTGAAGTAATCTTTCAAAATAACACTGAAGCCTAATATCTTTCAGTTCACTGTAATAACACAGTGAATACTCTGTTCGAATACACTGAAAGTAGCTAAACAGGTCCATTGTTTTGTATACGGTAATGTAGTTTTATTTGAGCTTTTTGGAATTGAAGATGGAATAAATGAAAAAGATTCGTACTTGATGTCATTTTTTCTGGTATCGTATGAACATTGGGGGTGCAAAATACATGCATTGCCCCCACAGAGTAATTATGGAGGGGGGGGGGGGCAGAAAGTGCCTTGCCCTCCAAAGTCGGCGCCACTGATTTCCATGAATATATCCGATAGGATAAGGAATTTAAATATTCTCATAAATAAGGAAGTAAAGAAAAATTGTAAAACTTGTTTGCAAGTTTGTGATGATGGTAGATACTGCCAAGGAGAAAAGTCAGTTGAAATGTAGGTAAAGAATTATATTCTTGTGGAGCCTATAGTTCTAGGAAATGAAACTCGTCTTATGCAATGTGCTCAGAGTGATACCTAAAAGGATTGTTGTCGGTGACCAAGAAATGCTTTTGAGAGGATGTGTAGGGTTCCTCGGAATGAACAATGTAAGTGACATATGCCACACATTCAGAATGTAAGTGACATATTCAGAATACATTCAGAATCAATGAATGTTGGCAAACGTTTGATGATCTTTAAAGTAATAAAAATGTCAGCGCTCCTAAAACAGATATAAAAGCTCATCTTATTCTTTACACTGTGTAATCATTAACTTATACAGTAAGGAGCAACTACTACTTTGAACATTTAAAAAATTCAGCCATAGGCTATATATGCCAAGATTTTGATCTAAAAAATTTTATTATTTAATAACTGTAAGCAAAATTGAAATCTCAATTCAATTTAAAGCTTTTAGGCGGCGTTCACACCGGCACGATATGCGACATGCGATATATCTTAGTGAAAATCTCGTTGAGATATATCGCAAGGAAGGTTCACACTGCAGGCGATAAATCGACGCCACCTCTGCGATAAGGATGTGAAGGGGACAATGAGTCATCATTTATTTCTAAATTCAGAACAATTCAAAACAACGAGACTACTTTAGTCACAAATATGAGCTCAAGTGAGGAGGATGTTGTAGTGGCTCATTGGTTCCTCAGGCGTAGGATGAGGAAAAAAAAGGAAGTACTGGGTCATTCCAGATGCACTGACGAGATTTGACTAAATTAATAAAATGAAATACAGCCTTGTCTTCTCTTCCCGACATGTTGACTACTCGAAGTCAATATGCAACTAATCGTAAAAACCAATAGCATGAAGGAGAGAGGAGAAAGAATATTGGAGTACAGATCGTTTCACGGTGCGTGGCGTCTCGATGGAGCATGCGCGCTGAGCGCTTTCTCCCACTACTGTACCTGCTGCCTCGCAGTACAGTCAAGTTCAAATATTCCCTAAGTCCGCTAACGCTAAAAAGTCCAGTAGTGAGTGTATTTGACGCGACTGTACTTGATGGCTTGAGGGGAAGCGTGGTGGGAAAGACTTTCTGTCTCTCTCGTACTGCCTCCCCTGCCACCAGCGAGACGCCATGCACCGTGAAACGGTCTGTACTATATTGTAGGCTCAGTATGACGCAATGTCTGTTTACTTAACAAATTCCTTCCTAGTATCGTATGCAACTAATCGCAAAGACCGATAGCATGCAGCACTTGGTGCGATTCATCGCTTACGATATATTGCACAATCGCCTCGGTGTGAACCATTTTTATCGCCTCTACATTTCAAGTATCTGTCCATGCGTGTCGCGTCTCACGTATCGTTTAAGATAAATCGCATGTCGCATATCGTGCCGGTGTGAACGCCGCCTTATGTTTAAAATATAATTAAACTCATCCCAATTGCTAAATAATTCGCAAGTGAATAGATTTTTGTGAATAGCTATCAAATTTTCGTCAACACCATCCTTCAAGATACTATTGTATTATATATTTTCTCATTCATTATTATTTTGTTTACAATATGATTACCGGTAGATGTATTGTATACATATGAATATTGCTACTTTGAAATATTATTGAGAATGAGGGCTTCATGAATGTTGCAGAGAATTCAATTTTTTTATTCATTCATTGTCTTCACTAACCTTATCGATGTTATGTGTGATTGGTTGGTCACTGGAAGAATGAGGATTTTCTAGCAATTTTCTGATTAATTGATTTATTATTATTATACAAAAAAAAAAAAAATTCAAAAAGGATCAAAACGAATGCAATAATTATTTCGATGGATTTTCGTATTATCATTTCATTAATTGATTTTCTCATCACTTTTGACACCTGGGACACAGCAAATCAACACTTTTGTTTCTATGTTTTAAACGGTTTTTTGTTATTCTTTGTACAATGATATTGCATACTTACTCATAATACTAATGATATTTTTGTACCCTTTTAGTCATTTAGTCTGATAAATTTTCCGTTGTGCTCCTTCTTTGGTCTTTGAAATAAAGCTTTAAAATTTTGAACTTATGAAACGGAGGTACCTAGAACAACTTGTTAGTATATAAGGAATCACATTATCAAAAAGGTTTTTAATAAATCGGTAAAGTAAACCAAACATCGAAAAAAAATCTCAAAAGTCTGTACGGTTCTTTTTCCCAATATTAGAAGATTTTTGGCAAAACTTGTAAAATCTCTCATAATTCAGGTAGCAAGTGAAGATACTGTATTAATGAAATAAATATCAATGAAATTTTCAGACAAGGCTGGTAGAAAATCAAATTTCAAATACAATATTTTAATATAAACTTTCCCAAATCTCAAAAAGGATAAGGAAGCTGATAACGACATACCTTACAGAATGAGTCTCTTTCAATTCGATAAATTCTGGGTTTTGGTGGCTGTTTGTCAATGTACCATTCTTAGTGTTATATGGATTCATTTGTTCAATTCTTGATAACAAATTCATCATTGAAATAGTTGAACGAGTAACAACAGGATTTCTGCACATGAAGGTTTTCCTTAAATTATTACAAAAAACATTTGGAAATGGGGTTCTTGTTTGATACAGAACATTTTCATTCCACAAAATGATTTCCAGTCCAAAAAACTGAAAATAGTCAGTGTTGAATTGATGAAGATCAGAATAAATTACAGACAAATCACAAAACGAACCATTCAAATATTGAACGTACAATTCATTCATTAACAATAACATTATCTAGATAGCTTCTGCACTTTCAAAGTAGATTTAGGCCTATTCGATTCTGAAAGTTATGGGTTTCTGAAACTTTCTAGAAAAACTACAGAATGGTTTGAAAACGTGTAGTGTCTCAAAGAATTTTTCCTAATAAACGACATGGACGATTGGGCAAGAGATGACCAATTTACAACCCAAATAGAAATATCATAGGCCTACTTCTAAAATGTTTTGGTTTTTTTTTTAATTCTTATTTTGAGCTGTATATAGGTACTTCGGATACTTTCTAAAAATATCAGATATATGATCTATTCCTCTTCAACTTTATTTTTTATTCAATTTTTTCATTGTCTTCACAAGACGTATTAATGTTATTTGTAATTAAATGATCACTGTAAGAATGTAAAGGCAATAATTAGGCAAATTAGGCTTATTTGCACCCTAATAAGCCGAAATTAGAGGGGTACAAAATTATTCCAGTATGTTGAGCGTTGAGGCAATAATTGAAAAGTTATTATTGTTCTTCTGTTTTAAGCAATTCAATTCATAGCTCTTTGTACTTCGATACCCTGAAATGAGAATGGATACAAAATTATTTTTGTGTTGCAGCGGAAGAAAGAAGACTTGTTCTCTACAATTTTGATATTATTTCCTTCGAATTCAATTATGTAAAGGCAATAATTAAAAATTTATCATCGTTCTTCTGCATCAAGAAATTTGATACGTAACTATTTGTGCCCTAATAAGCCGAAATGAGAAGAGCTACAAAATTATTTTAGTGTGGTAATGGAGCAAGAAGACTACTTCCAGCTAATTTTGATATCATTTTATTAGATTTAAAGTATGTTAAAAGGCAATAATAATATTGACAATCTATCATCATTCTTCCGTATAAAGCAATTTGATACATATTTATTAATATCTCATCAATAGGCTACCCTGGATGAGAAGGGATATATTTTTTTCTGTTATGATGAAAAAAGAGGATTTTGATATTATGTCAACCGATTTCAAGTATGTATATAGGCCATAATTGACAATTTAATATCGTTCTTCTGTATCAAGCAATTTGTTAGGTAACTATTTGTACCCTGATAAGCAGCATGAAGACGGGTAAAAAACTATTTCATGTTGCAATGGACTAGTGAAGAACCAAAATCGTTTTTCAACGATTTCAAGTAACTTATATTGAGGCAATAATTGGCAATTTATTATTGCTCTTCTGTATAAATTATTTCTTTTTGGGCAAGTTGGGTTCTAGCCTCCGACTTTTATATCGCTTGTACCCCAAAATGGGTACAGAATTTTGTTTTAGTGGTACAAAAAGGTACAAAATTATTGCAATATTTTGGTATAGGTTTTATTGCTATTTGTGCAAGTCGGGGTCCAGCCCTTGACTTTTGACCCCAAAATGGTAGAGTTACAACATTTTTTTTATGTTAAAAAATAAAAGATTGTGTTACTTTTCTTGAAATTTGAGCAAGTCGGGGACAGCCTTGAAACTGTACCCCGACTTTTGAATCGTTCTTACTTAAAAATGGGAAGGGGTACAACAATTTTTTTTAGTGGTACAAAATGGTACAAAATTAGTGAAAAATCATGAGATGGTTCATTTTCAAATTTGGAAAAAGTCGGGGTACAGGTTTATGCTGCTCAATAATATTAAAAAAATTTTTTAATCATGCGTTTTCACTTGATGTGCTTTATTAATGAACTGCAGTGAAAGTGGTGAGCATTTTTGGGCTTTTCGATATGAATATATTTATAGGTATTATGAAAAATAAATGGTACCTAAAAATGTAATATATATTCATTTATTCATAGATTATATGAATATATATGTATAGGATTGATTCTCTGATGTTGCAGTTCCATATTACTTTTTCACTTGATATTTGAACATTAATGATATTTGAAAATTCTTCACTAGCGAATTTAACACTAATATTCGTGTGACGGCCATTTCGCATTGTTGTGGCTACCTCAGGCACGGCCGGAGGCCTACTGAATCAGGTTTATGATGTAGCCTGATTCTGTATGCCTGCTCCACAAGGTAGCCTACTATTGTAATTTTATTCAAAATGTGAAAAAGCTGGACTTTGATGTTTACTTTATTGAAAATATCCCATAATCCCGAATTTTCTCACAGAATAAAAAACACATATTCGAGTTCAGGGTATCACAGACCACAACAATAATATTGCTCTAGAATTTTTTCTTCATCATAGTATAAGAAAATTATCTTATGAAATTTTGCCTGCCATCTTGGAAATAACTTGAGAAGCGAGTGTTTTTTGGGTTGCCAGAGTTCAGATTCGGATTCAGCACCTCAGATTACATAGGAATACTTCATCTTTTTCCTGCAATCACATACTTATGACAAGGGCGCCAACAGGAATTTTTTTAGGGGGTGCCAGTCCGTTTGGGGGGAAAATTTCCCCCGGAAATTAAAAAAAAATCAAAGTAAAGTTGGTGAGTTTAGACGAAGCTTGTTTTATGACTTTTACACCTAATTTCCTGCAATAGAAAAAAGATGCGGGCGACAAAAAAATCCCAAATTTATCATGAATAATAAGACGAAATTGTCACAACCACATTTATTAAAAGTTCGAGAAACTAGTTTCGGTTGTTACACCATTATCAATCTCAATCAAACTGAAAACTGAAGTACAGAGTAGCCTTATATATACTGTACATGGAATGATACTATTGGCTAAGAGGGAAAGAGGCTGACCTAGATCGGACGTTGTGATTGGTTGTCAAGTCACGCCCCCTGGTGGGAGGAGTAACAAGCAAAAATACGAGTCAAATCAATAACTAAACACTGTGAAAATCAAGAAAGTAACAAAAAAGTGTAATAAGGCTAGAATTTAATCAAACTAAAATTAAATTTTTTTTTAAAAATTAGAAGCTCACTGAAGTGTAATGAAGGTCAACTGAGAAATACACATAAGAACTGCTTTTTTACAAATAGGCTGGAATTATAATGAAACCAAGTTAGTTGTATTGAATTGGTTAAAATAAATTTGGTCATTTAAATTAGTTATGGAATCGTTTTTTACCAACTTAGTTATCTCCAAAGCTTCTAAAATGTTCAATTGTCTGCCTTTGCCAATCAAATGCAGAAATTCAACATTTTCTTCAGCCTTGAACTTGTGTCCATTATTAATGAGATGTTCTGCAAAATTTGAATCTCCTTTTTGGGTTTTCCAATCCCTGATATGTTCATTTACCCTACATTTGAAACTCCTACCAGTCTGGCCTACATAACAAGCATTACAATCACCGCAATTCAATTTATATACCCCACTTTTATCCCAGATATCAATTTTGTCTTTACTACGCCCAAATAAGCTCTTTAAAATTGGTTTGGTTTGAAAAGCTACATCAAAACCGTTCTTTTTCAGTTGTTTTCCTAATTTATCAGAAACTGGGCCAAGGTAAGGCACCGTTATCCATGACCTTTCCCCAGTTTCAGTTACAGTAATGCTAGCATTGACTGCTAGTCTCGTATTTATTTTATTTAATATTTTATTGACAATGATTTCCTCATATCCATTTGTAATAGCTATCTGTTTAATCGTACTAATCTCTTTTTCAAAGTGATGATTGCTCATTGGAATGGTTAAAGCTCTATAAATCATACTATTGAAAGCTGCAAGTTTGTGCGATATTGGGTGACATGAGTGATGAGGTATGATTACATCGGTATGAGTTACTTTTCTAAAAATAGAGAAGTTGTGGGTTCCGGTGCTATGGTCAATTCTTAAATCTAGAAAATTTAAAACACTATACTCTTCCAACTCTATGGTGAATTTAATCTTATGGTTAATCTAACGGTGCCTTACCTTGGCCCAGTTTCTGATAAATTAGGAAAACAACTGAAAAAGAACGGTTTTGATGTAGCTTTTCAAACCAAACCAATTTTAAAGAGCTTATTTGGGCGTAGTAAAGACAAAATTGATATCTGGGATAAAAGTGGGGTATATAAATTGAATTGCGGTGATTGTAATGCTTGTTATGTAGGCCAGACTGGTAGGAGTTTCAAATGTAGGGTAAATGAACATATCAGGGATTGGAAAACCCAAAAAGGAGATTCAAATTTTGCAGAACATCTCATTAATAATGGACACAAGTTCAAGGCTGAAGAAAATGTTGAATTTCTGCATTTGATTGGCAAAGGCAGACAATTGAACATTTTAGAAGCTTTGGAGATAACTAAGTTGGTAAAAAACGATTCCATAACTAATTTAAATGACCAAATTTATTTTAACCAATTCAATACAACTAACTTGGTTTCATTATAATTCCAGCCTATTTGTAAAAAAGCAGTTCTTATGTGTATTTCTCAGTTGACCTTCATTACACTTCAGTGAGCTTCTAATTTTTAAAAAAAAATTTAATTTTAGTTTGATTAAATTCTAGCCTTATTACACTTTTTTGTTACTTTCTTGATTTTCACAGTGTTTAGTTATTGATTTGACTCGTATTTTTGCTTGTTACACCTCCCACCAATCACAACGTCCGATTTAGGTCAGCCTCTTTCCCTCTTAGCCAATAGTATCATTCCATGTACAGTATATATAAGGCTACTCTGTACTTCAGTTTTCAGTTTGATTGAGATTGATAATGGTGTAACAACCGAAACTAGTTTCTCGAACTTTTAATAAATGTGGTTGTGACAATTTCGTCTTATTATTCATTATGGATACCTTCCACAATATCACCTTCGCCATTACTAAGAAAGCCAAATTTATCAGTCTGTAAAAAATAGCTTAATTCATTAATATTTTTCTATTTACATCAACTCTTCTACTTTCAGTGGCAAAAAAATTGATTTAATTTGTCACAAATTCTTAGTTTTTGCTTTCAAAAATTGTCTGTGTGCAGACATCAGGCAAAGCCCACTAAGCCTTTCGTTGCCTGTTTTATTTCTAGCCCCTAGCCAACTCTTGAACTTTCCCCAAATTATATTGTAAGAAGTATGATACTAATACGAGTCGTACAGAAATAAGTAGGTAGGCCTACATGTAAAACAGTTTTCAATCATTTTAAATACTTTTCACTGAAAGATTTTCTCTATGAAACTACAACTTTGAAATACGTGATGAATGTTATGCTATTTTTTCCTAACATATTAGTTTTCTCAATGGGCCATTGGGGAGCCGCGGCCCCCACTTGCCCCTATGTGGTGGTGCCCATGACTTATGGCACTTCTTATGCAGTGCTCTGAATTTGAAGTTGGCTTGAGCCAGAAACAGTTTGGAATTTCAAATTATTACTACTATAATTATGTAAAACGAAATCATGAGCTACTTAATTGTTTTTTAAATCCATCAAGGTAGTTGCAAGAAATCTCTAAATGAAAATTGTCTTTTTTCCCATAAGAGCCTGTGCTAAATTTCAACTTTATCCAGATTTGGCTTTTTCCCGCCAGAAAAAAATGACTTCACTATTCCATAGTCTTGAAGGTTAGAGTTACGCATCTAGCAGTATATATCAATGGAAATAAATATAATAATCAAAATAATAATATGACGAAAAACGTAGATGGCCACTGCAAGAGCTTTAGCGGGTATTTTGAAATGCTCCATAGGCCTTGAAGATTGAAAGCAATGTCCTCATCCTGTAATCACTACCTGTGTAGGTAATCAAAGTTGATAGATTTGGGGCTGCTGTATTCCATTCTTCCAACTGGTCCCAAGAATAACTAATACAATGAAATGAGGGAGGAAAACAAATTTATGACAAAATAATATGGGGGTAGCCAGGCACAAAGCCAGGATTTTATTTCAGGTGGTGATGAAAACGTGTTAGTCCTGTACTAGCCATGGTGGGGGGTCAGGGGTGTATGGAATAACCGAATATCCCTAAAAAATTCTGGCGGGGGGGGGGGGGGGCTGAAGCTGCCAAGCCCCTCCCTTGGCTAAGTGCCTGGGGGACAAGACAAGCATAATTTATTATATTTCACAAAAAATATAACTTTCACAGTAAATTAGTTATAATATGGAACAGTGATAATTAATTATTAAAGAGTAAATTATTCACATAAGCGATCATGTGATTTCTTTGTATTTGTTTTTATTAAAAACTAAAATTTTACAAAACATTTTTCAAATGTTTTTATTTAAAAAATAAAAAAATATCGTAGTACCAGTAGGTCTACATTACTTATGCCTATAGAAAAAACTACTGGTATCCTATAACTGCATGCAACAAGCTGCTATATGTCGTATCCAAATGAATTGTTGCAGTGGCGGATCCAGATTTTTTTTTGGGGGTGGCTGGTAGCTACTGACTATAGGGGGGGGGGGGGGGTTAGAGGTGTTCTGTGTAATACAAGTAGTATTTTGAAAGATTTTGAATTTTTCATTATCAATCATACCCGATAGTTATTATTGATATTATTGGGAAATAAAAAATAGCTTTACTAGTGCTTTGAACCATATCAGCGATAAAATTAATTTAAATTTAAAGTATATTGGAAAATTTTGATTGAATTATGGCTGAATCTGGTATGTTCAGCAGTTTGTCAAGGAACATAGTATTATTCTGGTATTACAGTCATATTATTCAATTTTTAAGAATGAAAATCAATGTAGGAGCTTTAGTTAGTTGCAAATTTTTCAATTAACTAATGTTTCATCTAGTTTTAATAGATAAACTTTGTGTGAATTCCACACTGTAAAAAGAGATGTTTTTCTAAAGTTTTATCTGACGATTAGTTTTCCTCTTATAGAAATACGGGATCTGAAGTTACTCCCCTAGAAAATTTTTGTATAATCTCTTTGAGAAATCAGTTAAAATGGTATTAGATCCATATTAAATATAAGTAAACCCAATGCAAGCGTTGTATCTGGAATTTTTATCAGTAGCTGGTGATCACTGGTTTGCCGACCACTGTGATAGAATGCTAAAAAAAAAAACATTGGTTGATATGTTAATGTAGTTCCTCATTACAGTATTAAAAGAATGTTGGTACTGTCGTGATTCAATTACTGCAGTTTTATGTTGCACTACTTTTTCTATTCAGTAAGTAGAAAAATCTAAACACTGAGTTGATTGGTTGCAGGCAATATAAATGTAACTAAGACATTATGCAGTATTAAAACGTTAACGGATTTCATACAATTGAAGACTTAGTAGTGGAATTAGGTAATTATTGCTAATAAATATTTTACAAGCTTCAAACTGATTATATTGGTAAAAAATTTACACTATTCCAAATACTTTTTGGAGGTTTTTTTGGGGGGGGGGGGGGGCTTCAGCCCGAAAGCCCCCCCCATAAATCCGCCACTGAATTGTTGAAAAGTAGTGAGGTCCAAGTTTTAACTTGACCGCTCGGCATTTCGTCTGTCTGAATGTTACACGATTGCCAAACGCCTAGACCGATTGTCATGAAATTGCGCATAAATGTTCCCTATCCCTAGGACAAGCTATAAATGTCTGAGGTTTTTTCTCAAAAAAAGCCGCCCTTTTTTTAGGGGGCCCAATTTACCCCGATTATTGGAATGTCTGATTTGGATGCGGTTGTTTTAAAATTGAAATTTAATTTTATCAGTGCCAAAAAAATCGATAAACTCAAGGGGTGTTAGAGAGGGGGTTCAAAATCTTGAAATTCTTCGTCAATTATTAAGATTAATAAAATTATTTTTGTGTTGGTAGGGCTTTTTAAGCTGAGTGGAATTGTATATACCAAATTTTTGATAAATTGTGCATTTAGTGGGAGTGTGGAAAATTAACTTTTTCAAAAAACTCATTTTGTGGATAACTTCTGCTTTATTTTGATTGGAAGCAGAAGATAACTCTATAAGAAGAAGGTTGACATAACTACAGTACTTACTACTGTTAGCACATCGGTGCTGTACCAATGATGGGCCCACGCGGTTCGAAATGGCCATCTGCTCAGTGAGTAAAATATTTTAATTTTCACTCAAATATTTGATTGCATAGTTGTGCAATTACTTTTAAATTACTAGTAAAAAAATGTGGGGATGGGTGATTGAGAAAATGAAAAAACCTTGAATATTGAGAGAATTAGAAAATTCTTCTTCTCATCAGGTAGAGTACAAAAACACTGGAGATTTCCATTAGAAAAATTTGTAAAAATAATCTGCTTCGAAGCTAGGGGCGGAAATTTAAATTTCACTGGAATTTTGGATATTGTATTTTTTTGATAATGGATAATATTTATTTTTTATGATTGGTGGTAAATATTAAGAGCTGCTAAAATGCTTTTTAACCATTTATTACGTACTAGCGGTTCACCCGTTGGTTGCAACGGTATTTTAGTTATCAATAGTGCTACCTGGCGAATTCCCAAGAGCCTAGCACAAACCGCACCTTCCTAAAATGTTAATTTTTGTTTGTATAAATAGAAACTCGCGCTAATAAAAAATTTTTTTTCACCAAAGAAATAATGGATGAAACATAAGCTGAGCTTTGATTCACCAGGCATATGTTTCCTACATGACTGCAATGCTCTGACTACACAAGTCTGCAGACAGCGTAAATAACGCCGCTAAGGGCCCACCATATGATTAAAAACAGTTGATTTCTATCAGCTGTTCCTTTAAGGATAGATTTCTCCTTTCTGTGTCCTTCAGCGAGGACTTTTGAACTCCCAACCTTCACAGGAACCATCTCGGGACTATTCTAAATTATGCCTGAAAATTTCAATACTGTTAAATAACTTAAATCCCGATCGATGCTCTCGGTAATAAAACGTGGTAATAAAACTTAGAAGAAATGTATCCAAAATCACACAATACTTGATTTTTAAACGTTTATTATTCTGTTTAAAAAAAGTTAATTTAGTTTTTTATAGCTAAAGACATTGTCAAAATAGTTTTCAATACTGTTAAATAACTTAAATCCCGATCGATGCTATCGTTTTTCATGAGAAGGCCGCGTAAAATGCCTTCGGGGCCGTGACAGACAGACAGAAATTGAGATAAGACTTGTTTCGGCTTCTTTAATGTATAAAACGTAAAAATAACCAAAAAATATATAATTCTGATAAATGTACAGACAAAACTCTAATTTTATTTATATAGATAAGAAGTAATTCCTAGGGTGGCTTCAAAAATTGTGGATTTTTCTAAATTGATTTTTGCAGTTTCTACCATTAATAACAGATTAAGAAATAAAAATTAAGTCAAAAGTGCTCTTGATTTTTTTTAAAAATATCATTTTCTTTTGAATGAGTGATGTTTACTGTTCATAGTTAATAATTCTACTAGTTAAAAATTTAGAAGTGGGTTGAACCTACAGCAACACCACTAAAACAGCTATGACAAACTGCGTTATGATGAATCACTTTTTAACATCAATAATTATCATCGACATTGATTATCTTTGAAATAGTCCTAATAATTTATTGCTTTTAATAATTTAATTGCTTAAATAATTTTTCGAATACAAACTTGAATTGCTCAAGCGGTAGAGATTCTTCCTCATTTTTTATAAGAAAATTACGTAGTATAAGTCACATGGTTGTGAGTGATATAATAAATATTTTCTGAATGTTTTCATGTTCTGTTTTGATGATTAATTTCATTTCTAAACATTCCCACGTTCAGTCTCAACGCATGCCTGATAGAAGATTTGTACAGTACCGTAGCCTATTCCGATATCAATAATTCTTACAATGAGTGTGTGTGAACATCGATTTCTATGGTTTGCTCACGCATTAGTTATACGTGCGCAGAGTTTGTGCTTGTGAATTGTGTGTGTGCTTTCACATATTAATTTGAAGCTTGGGATTTTTGAGTCCCATCACTCTCAATTAACAAAATTTTCATATTAATACTTACGACGAATTCATTATTTTCATTAGAAAATGTAAAATTAACTCACTGGGGTGTAGCATGCTTCCGGATCTGTACATTGCCAACATTGTGAAATAGATCCAAAAGCATTCGCGAGGCCAGTAAGGAAATTTCAAATTGTCTCATGAAAATGATTGAAAGCCGTTAGTAGGATACTATTGTGAAAATTCAATGTCTGGATTCATGATGCGTCAAGAAAGTAAAGATTTGTTGCTTACGTACTGTTTGGTTACTAATATTATCGTATGGGAGAATTCGCAAACACTGAATTTATGTGGAGGGTGTTTGGTGTTCTGTGTTATATTCTGTATTACAGGAGATTTTTTCATTTTTGGTTTATATTTCTGGTTCATGTGAGTAGTTTAGGGTATTGATATGAGCATGCTGTGATGCATTATTTCATTTACCGTAGGGGGAATAGCTACTCCCGCTATTCTAAGGATCGTGCCTCTCCGGACCACTAGTCAGTACAAATTTCTCAACCCTCCCCCTTCCAAGCTTTATTTGCACTGGCTATCCTTTACATCCTATCTATTCTTATTCTCACATCACCCAGCCACCAACCACCCATCTCTTTCATCCTTTCCCCTCAGGGTATTGGTATTAGTTGGAGATTGGCAATTGCGCACATGGTTTGTTCCTACTGCAAAACGTTGAGAGCAAAGCTGTCCGCGCCCATATGTTATACATGCTCACATTAAGCCGCATTTCCACCAACCAAACATGTCTGCCGAACAATGTTGGCTAATACAAAAAACGGGCAAACATTAAACATATGGGTCAACAAACATGTTTGTGAGTTCAACTGAAATGTTCGGTCTGTGAGCGAACAGTGTCAACCGATCATAATGTTTGAGAAGGCGTCCACACCAAACCAACTCCAAAAAATGTTCGGCAACATCAGCTGATTCCAGCAAACACTGTTCACCGAGCATGTTCGGTTGGTGGAGACGTGGCTTTAAATGGACAGCAACATGGTGCCGAATGCCATACCCTGGCCTCCCAGCCAGTGCAGTGGTAAACGTGGTAGAAAGAAGAAATGTATAGCAAGGAAAACAAACAAAACAATCAGTTCTTTTCAGAGCCGACACCTGACTTGGTGTTGGCAGTAACTTGAGGATATTACAACTTAATATTGAAGGTATATCTAAGGCTAAGATAGAGATACTCAGTAAACTCACTAGTAAGCACAAGATTGATGTGGCATTCTCTTCAGAAAACCCATGTAGACAAAGATCATCAAGAAAGGCTACATTTGCCTGGATTTACACTCCTTAATGAAAAGTTCCACCCCAAACATGGACTTGCTACATACATCAGATCAGACATCTTAACCCCTACTGGCTGTCAATGATCAAAACTGCATTGCAAGCATAATGCAAGATGCAAAAGGCCAAATGCAAGAGGGTGGTCTATAAACATTATAGATGGTGATATCCCCTATTATCTATTATCATCATCATCTATAATGTTTATAGACCATCCTCTTGCATTTGGCCCCCAAATGTGCTCCCACCTGCTAACTCAAAAGCTGTCTTCAATGGTGATTTCAACTCCAAGCATACAATGTGGGGCTATTCCATGGTGGATGAGACAGGCGAGGTTTTGATGATGTGGACCAATGCAAATAAGATGCACTTGTTATATGATGTAGTATTTGCTACAAAGCAGAAAAAAACATTTAGATCAGGTCGGTGGAACACAGAGACAAATCCAAATCTTTGCTTTGTGGCTTCATGCCAGCAGGATAGAAGACCAATACCATCTGAACATATTATGGTCCTGCATGATTTCTCACACTATCAACATCGTCCATCTCTGATCAATGTTGGACTGTCAGTTCCAATTGTGGTTGGTCAGGTAGTGGCTCATTGGAACTTGAAGTATAAAAAAATTGCAAATATTTATCAGTCAGAGCTCTGTACCCATTAATCAAATTTATTCTATACTTCAAATAGATATTGTATGAAATCTTTGATGTTCACCATGATGGGATATCTTACATTAAAACTGACAAAGCATTTCCACTTGATTTTTATTTCAACTCACTAAAACTGGAGTGATGTGTTTCACTCATGAGAAATTCTCATCAGCTAATCACCAGAGGATACGTTTTTCATAACCTTTTAAATCTAGTCAAGCATTTTTTTCTATAGGAATCATTCTATTCTGCATCACTCACGTATACTGAAACATAATTCACAGTAAATTAAGTTGAGCAGATCAACTGGCCAGAAATTGAGACTTGCTATCAATTCTAGGTAGTCGGTGCCTATGATATCAATCAGTTGTGAGAAACAAGACAAACAATATTCTTAAATAAAGAGTGGCTATGGTAGACTATTGAAAGAATTCAAGTAATAAGTACAGCAGCATTTGAATGGGCATTCCTAAATTCTAGGTTCCTGTATTCAACTATTTGTAGAAACCATGAGAGAAAACGGGGTAGAGTAGAGGCTATATAATTATGTACTTTGGGAAATGAAGGAAAGAAATAGTTCTTTTGAAAGATATTATTGAAAAACGTTTGCTTTAATTTCAATAACACTACACATAAAGCAATGACCATTGCATTAATATTTCTGTGAGAACTGAAAGCAATTTGCAAGTATACTTGTGAACTAGATGCAAACTACCTATCTTCTTTTAAACGAATTGAGTCAGCATGAGTATTGTTTGGACTTCAACTTCTTACACGCTTTAAATTGTCCGTATCAAACAATGAGGTAGGAGACTACGACTGAAGATTTTTGAAAGCATTGGGTAGCATCTCAGTTATTGGAAGAGTATATTTTGATGTATTGGTTGAGGAAGATCTGCGGAGAGAAAGGCAAAACGCCATCGATGACCTTGGACTTGGAGGGTGCTGCGCTGGCTTAGCTGTGGGGTGTCACCGTCACCGAGGAGCTTGCCAGAGTCGAGCTTCACATCGCTCAGTCGTTCTTCAACTTGGTTCGCCTCCACACACGCATTACCATGGCAACTGATCTGACGCTCCTGAGCTCGCTTCCGTACTCAAGGTACGTTCCTTGTATTCCCACAACATTTCGGAAAATATTATATTTCTACTTTCGTAGTGGTGATTCCATGAAGTAGTATATAAAATTGAGAATAAATATTATTTTCACACAAAGTTCTTAGTTCTTTTGATTGATTTGGTTCTTAGTTCGATTGATTCGAATTTTGTATGCCTACTTTCAACTTTGTAATTTGAACTACTCAAATTGAGCAAGCCACTTTGAGAATGCTTCTTCATCAGCTATGATTGAATTGAATGGATGCCTGTATTTTAGTGGGGGGAAGCTTGATTATTGAAATCAGAATTTTGTATAAAATTTAATAAATAAAAGTTATAAAATAAATCTTCTATAAAATTTGTATTTTATGAGAATCGTTTACTTTATCGTCTTTAATTGAGAGTGAGTTTTCTCCCATAAGCAGATGCTTTATCTATCAGAGAAGGATTTCTCTTCTCCCAATAGCACGGAAATGCTCCCAATAGCGGAAATACATTCCCGATTCACAAGTTCACAATAATTGATCAAAATTAACCACTTTCAAGAAATCCAGAGCCAGTAAAAAATCGTTGTATAAGTGTTACGTCGTGGTGAAAATTGTAGAGAAAAAATTCATCTTTCTATTTACTATTGGGCTAATTTAGCTTGTAGAGAATTTATTGTTGAATCATCTCAAGTTCAGTGTAAACTAGCCTAATTTCAATAAGTTTCAAGTCGTTTTAATTACAGATGTAACTTTTGCTTTGGATGTGATTGAAAGATATTGTTCATCACAATTCAGGTAGTTTAGGACAAAGTAAGATGATTTTTTAGTTCTCTCTAATAATTGAATAAGATAAAAAGGTTCTGCAGGATAACTTATAATTTGCATAGATTTTTCATCATTTTATCCTACTCTATTCAAAAGGATAGAAGGAAAGAGATTTAGAAAGCACCAGTGAATTAATTTTCAGCATTTTGATATTATTCATTGTTACGGGTTCTAACACTAAAATAATGCTGGCAACACTTGAAAGTAACACAGGAAACTTTAACACAATTAAATTAACAGCTGACGCAAAAACGTACTTACCACACAAGAAATCAATAAAAGAAGCAAACAGGTGGATAACTTTCAACTAGCAAATAATATTAAAATAACAAGATTAATTACTGTCTGAAACTTATAAATCACTATCAGGCCGATCAATAACAATTAATAAATTTCTAATAATCACAATTATAATTGATGAACTTACTCTTACCCAAAAGAAGCTCTCCTATCACTAATACTCTCATCACAATTAGGCTACTTTCACATTTATTCTCACACTAAAACGCCGGAGCACAATTGTACTGTGTTAGCACTGCGTTGTAATGTCACAAATTAAGAACGTAGAACTGTCAATGATCTTGCTATAACGATTGCTGCTCAATCAACTACTGACTGAATCAAGGTATTAATTTCAATTCTTAGAGAATAATTTCTCATCAGCTATGATTGAATTGAAAAATAATTGGACTGAATCATGTAACTCATGTAGAAAATCAAAGCTCAAATTCTAAAGCTGGTCAATGATTTTTCTTCAGCTATGATTGTGTTGAATTGAATGGTTGCCTATATCTATATTTTTCTTTGAGAAAATTTGTAACAATCTGATTTTCTATTATTTAATAGGTTTGAATCTCAAAGCTCTCGTCAACCCTGATTGAGTGATTTTGGAATTAATAAAATAATTTATACTACAGGTATAATAATTTGATACGATTGTGTTCAATTGATTCCTTGATAAAATATAATATAGCCTACAAGTCAAACTCAATCAGAAAAAGAGCTTGAAGTGTAAGGAAGAAAATTAAAAGTTATAGTATTTAGTTTTATCGAATGTATGAAGAATAATCAAGGTTTCTAGTTTCTTCGCCTTAATGTGTTGGTTATGAGATAAAATTTTTTGAATGAGCTCAAAACTTTTACATTAATAGAATGAACCTATAGTCCACCGACAGATCATTCTGGCCTTTAAATTGAACTCAGGCCTAATGCTCGGTCTGAGAAAACACATCGTAGATCCTTGGCAGTTAGAATAGGTAGGCTACTCTCAATTTATTTCATTGTCTACTTCCGTAAAAAACAGTTAAATACAAGCTCATGGTGGCTCATTAATTGTTTGAAGGCTAATTGGCAGAAGGTAATGTAGCTTTGTAGAATAGATGCTAGGCTATTGCTAGAAGATGTTTTTACAAGTTCACAAATCTACAACTAATAATCTATGTTTGAACAGCCAATTCGGATTGGAAACTTTGCTTTTAAAGATTCTAGAGAATACGGTGATTTTCTGCCGTATTCTGCTTCTACTTGCAGGTCTCAAACCCGTTAATGAATAATTGATGGAGTAATTTATTGATAAACTGTTCATTTCTGAGGACCCAGAATAATTCATCATGTTAGAAAAAATAATTCAAATGATTCGTGATGGCATCTCTTATCCCATTCTGTAATGATATAATGTAGCCTACCGTATAAAACGTTTTTTTAGAGTCTAGAGCCAGTGGCGTACCGATAATGGAGCGAGTGGAGCAGTCGCTCCAGGGCGCAAGGCTCTGAGGGGCGCACCGTTCTTGAGGGAAAATTGCCTTTTACTTACAAAAAAATGTATTACTATAATGAAGGCCAAAAGGGTAAAATGCAACACAATTTAAAAAACCGTATGAATAAATCGCTGTGCATTACTGAAATGTCAAATTTAAAAGAAATCGGTTCACGCATTCAGCCTTAAATGCGTTACAACCAGACAGAATGCAAACCGGTTGAGTCAAAAGTAGCAAATAGTTGAAAGTAGCAAAGCCAAAACAATGTAAATTGGGTGACAAAAGGTATAATAATTTCAAGTAAGTTAATTGAATGAAGACTGAATTTATTCTAAAAAAATAAATCCAAAAAAGTTCAATGGTTTTTATATTACCAAGAACACGACTGAAATACTACACTTTTGAATCCTATTTCCAAAATATTAGAAATTTTTTGCAGGAATGGCTTGCAAAATGCTAAAAAATAACTGCAAATAAATTTATAGAAAAGTGAAAAAATCCAAAACAAGCTGTTTGGAAATTGATAAAAGCGGAATCTGGCCTGGCGAAAAATCATTAATGAGAGATTCGCATCTCTGACAAATACGGTGTAGTTAGAGGAGGGGTAAAAGCTGCTGATTCATTATAGATGCACTATATTAATATCAGCCCAATCGGTTGGTTGAGTGTGAGAACGATTTTTTTTGTGGGGGGGGGGGGGCATCGTAAGACACTTCCGCTCCAGGGCGCTTGAAACCTCGGTACGCCACTGTCTAGAGCTCTTAGTAAGGTAGGCCTACTACAATAATATTCTAAATAACATAGTCTAGAAGAAACACAAATAACAACTGAAGTAACACGAATAACAATTTACTGGTTACATAATCTGCAACTATACTATCTATCATCCATTCACAATTCGTAATCCGCATTTAACATACCAAGAAGTGGCATAATAATGATCTACTTTAGGCCTAGAAATTACAATTTATCACGTTTCAAGTTTTCATGAGAAGCCTCAAGTAGTGTCATGCGTAGGCCGATATCTTAACTCGATAAGCTAACGATAATCGCAGTTTTCATTTGGTATAAAGTAGGTACTCCGTAGCCTATGCAAGGCAAAAGTCATGCGTTTGTCCATCTGCTAATTACCGTATTGAAATCTCTGTACTGCACCTGCAATGTGCAGGCTAATAAAAGTTCAAGTAGACACCTCATTGAATAAAAAAAACTAAACTCAACAACGCAGGAATTTTATATGGAAAATTGGATTAGAATAGAAGGGAATAAAATTTGCTCAAGTGAAAAATTTCATTACCGGTTCCTATGCATACCGTGCATGTCTACATCATTGTACAGTAAAGTTGTGCGTTATCAACAGTGAAAACCTTTGGTCACGTTCGCTGACTTTCAAAATAGCGACTGTTGTTTCATTCATACAAAAGTGATAAAATGCACATCTATTTTACTGCTTCAATCGCACTTTTATATTGTTTTAACTACCAGTAGCCTGTTTCATAACAATTTATAGTAATTACAAATACAAGTACAGTAAAGCCCCGATTATCCGGGGAATTGAGTGGCAAGAGCACCGCGGATAGCAAAAAACGCGGATAACCCGAAAAAGGGCAAAAAATATATTTTAGTATAAAAACTATGTTTTACTGTACAAAGAAAACATGTAAAACTTTTTAAATATATATAGTACAGCAGAAACATTTGCTCTACATCTAAAACACTAAAATAAAGAACAGTTAAACAAAAACCAATTATACTGTACTGTTTGCAAAATGTGTTCAGTCACGCCTTTCTAAAAAAAAATCAATCACTCGTTTTTGCTTCTTGCTTTGAAAAATTAAAATTTAATTAAACATTTTTTGTTGTACTCGTGGATCATCCGCTTGCGGATAATCGGGGCTCTACTGTACTGTACTCCTGAAATTAGTCTGTGAATTAAAATGAATTAAGTCCCAAAACTGGTTTTAGTATTTGAGTTCTAGTATTGAAAACATTCAATACTAGAGTTGACAAATGAATGAAAAAACATTAGATAGTGTTAAACATTTACTTAAATGCTAAACCTTTAAAAAATGTATTACCAATTTTCTCATACATAATAGTATAAAATATAACCTAAAAAATTTACAATGTCGACTTTTTAATAGGCATTTCAGTCTGTACAGCCCATAGTGCCAACCTGGGCAGGATATTTTTGTAAATATTAAGGAAGTAGACTATAAATTCAACCAAGGCAATAAAAACTGCAATAATTAACTCAATATCTGATCATTTGTTCTGGAATCCTGTAGTGAGAATAAAATTACTAGTCTCCTTATGTTACCGGGAGAGCTATAAAAATTACAAAAAGGGAGGTGGTAAAACATTCAAGGGGAAAGGATAAAAGACAGAAGACGAGAAGAGAGAGAAAGGAATTGTACAATATTATTTAGATCAGTAGTCACTAGTCGCTCATGAGTTTCTGCTCGATCCCATTCGTATTGGTTACGAAATGAAAATTGATAAGTTATAAAATAAAATTATAATTTAATTATAATGATGCTTTCAACTATTTAACTAATCAATTAATGAAACCATTCTATTATAAATTGATTTCAGAGTGTAGGTATGTCGTTTAAACAGTTGATATTGCATTGTTGTAATCTGAAAGATTTGAGTAGAGCGGAGACCCTTCTTGATTAGATTCTAGGCCACTGGGACATTGTTGTATGTAGTGCAGTGCCATTGTGCTTTCCCATCTGGATGAGAAAGTGACAATTAAATCCAAAGCTGTTTGATCTTCCTATTGTCTGGTGCCTTCAAGATAATATCATAGTCTCATCAGAGCAGAATTATCTGATCATTAAATTGTAACAAATATTTGAAAGTTTTACATAAATTATGAGAATAGAACTTATTGAATATCAAATTCATTTAATTAAGAGTACTGTTGAATGTTTGGTCATAGACTGCTTTTCAAATTGTGCTATCAGTAAATCAAAACTTTATATAAATTTTTCTATTCAAGAGTACTATGAATAAAAAATAACTGCTGGAGAGCCTATAGTCAGGATTAAATTATAGAGACTCAAGAGTGAAAGATTTGAAACAAGAAAGATATAGAATAAACAATTAGGCGATAGCGAATTAAGAGATTTCAAATGAAGAGACACAAGTATAATAGATATAGGTGGATGAAGATTGTAAAGAGATTTCAAAGAATAGGTGTGGATAACCTCATTATATTATTCAAATTCAAACACTATCCTGAGTGAAAAACCAAGAGCTGTAAAAGTGCACATAGTTGAAATTTGACAAAGTCGAATAAACATCAATGTCAGTTGAAAAGAAGAGTTAATGATCAATAAATTGATTGACAATTGAGAGACATTTATAATAATTAATAATCATGAAATCTTAAACTTCCAGCTCTGTAGGCTACTCTTAAAAGGAGTCTTAACGGGATTGCTTTAAAACTTGGCGTGAAATAAGTATTTTACTGGTTTTTAATCTTGGACATTCGAGACTATTAAGCAACACATAGGTAATTATTGTGTGAATGAGTACTCTATTTTTCTAAACTATTACTCTCCCTAGATTTGAGATTAGGTAAAAAACAGAGCATTTCTCAAGGACAGTGTGTAGAATGGATGCATTCATCTTGTAAGCCAAGGTAACAGAAGCGTTGCTATGTAATTAACTTAAAATGCGATCTGTGACTGAAGTTATGGGTTCACAATGCGTGAATCCTTACTTTTTCAGATTTTATACAAATTGCTTTTACAAAAAAAAGTAGATCCAGCATCTGGTCTAAAGTAGATCTTAGAGAGCTTCTCCACTCTGAACTGAGCTACTTAACCGCGTGAACGTGGTAGCTTTGTTTACAATTATTTTATTCAGTGGCGTACCGATAATGGAGCGAGTGGAGCAGTCGCTCCAGGGCGCAAGGCTCTGTGGGGCGCACCGTTCTTGAGAGAAAATTACCTTTTACTTACAAAAAATGTATCACTATAATGAAGGCCAAAAGGGTAAAATGCAACACAATAAAAAAAAACCGTATTTATACATCGCTGCGCATTACTAAAAGGAATATCCATGTCAAATTTAAAAGAAATCGGTTCACGCGTTCAGCCTCTTAGGCTAAATGCGTTACAAACTGACAGAATGCAAAACGGTCGAGTCAAAAATAGCAAATAGTCGAAAGTAGCAAAGCAAAAACAATTTATATTGGGTGACAGAAGGTATAACAAAATTCCAAGTAATTGAATAAAGACTATGAATTTATTCTGGAAAAATAAATCCTCTAGAAGTTCATTGGTTTTTTAAATTAACAAGAACAGGACTGAAATTCTTCACTTTTGAATCCAATTTCCAAAATATAAGAAAATTTCTATAGGAATAACTTGCATTCTAAAACAATAACTGTAAATAAATTTTTAGAAAAGTGAAAAAATCCTCAACAAGCTGTTTGAAACGTTTGGCCGAGTGTGAGTACATTTATTATAGATTCACAATATAAAACTGACTGCAAGTCGTTAAATATACAACAAAAAGTTTAAATTATTTTATTGTTATTGATTGACAAACCATCAATAACCAACAAAATTGATTTTCGGAAAATAAAAAATACAATGCTTTTTTTTCTTAAACTTTTAAAGTTTTTTCAATTGCATAAATTAATATAGGACCATTAACAGGATCAAACCCAGATAATTCTTCTATCAGCTAAGAAAATAATTTGGGGGGGGATTCAATTTTTCAAAAGTTACATCCTTATAAAAGCCACAAATATAGACTAGTTTTTTAATGTTGAGAATTTCGTGGGAAGGTACATCCTTTTTAAACAACCTTCCGGGATTCGCGCCTGCCCAAAAGTTATTTATGTAGATTATATTGTTACGGGTTCTAATGTCTAAAATAAGGCTGGCAACACTAAAGTTCACACTTGCACTTTATTTACACAAACTAGTCTGTTTACACAAATTAATTGTAAGTTCAATTAATAAAGAAAAACCGATCAACAAATGACAAGCTAATACTTATTTTCAGTAATTATTTACAAGAATTAGTGAATAAGTAATTACAGGCTGATCAATAATAAAATAAACAAGAGTCCAATAAACTATACAATAGGCCTAATGTAGAAAGAAACGAAAAAAAGAGCAACTAATCACTTACAAAAACACAGTCCAATTCGTTATTTGACAGTCCCAAATAATATCACTTAACTATTAGTAAGCTGCACAAACAGTAAACACTTGTTTTTGCACTTGACACTGGAATCAAGCACTGTTTACTCCACTGGCACTGGATTGTCTCTCTCAAGAGATCTGTAACACAATCTGTCACGCAGGTTTGTAAACTGACTAGCTTGTTCACGTGGACTTCTTTATATAGCTGTATAGTTCCAAGAATTGGTGGCTTCTAGATGAATCAAGGATGCCGTAGAAGGTCAAAGAATAAGATCTCGATTGTTCAAGAAGTCTGAAGAAATCTCGAGAAATGCAATTGAATGAGAGAGTTGCACACTTGAAGAATAAGAGTTACAAAGACACGTGAAGAGCAAGAGAATGAAGATCGGATGTCAAAGTCGCGTCCGACCATGAAAACAATAGATCAATCTCCATCGAACAAGTGCGTAAATAACTGCTCCATTCGCTTTTGTAACAATATTTTTATTTTTTTCCAGATGTTTGCTGACGATACTCTCAGTAATGTCTTTCTTGGGGTCAGCTAACATGAGGGAGTGTGCTCTAAAGCTACCTGGAACGAATCGAATAGAGTAAGGAATTTCAATTACGTAGGCTAATCCTAATCTTAGAACGCCTTGGAATAAAAAAAGAAGATATTGTACATAGGCCTTTATTCTTTACTACCCAGTTAAAAAAAAATTGGAACTGACTCCCAATTAAAACGTTTTTGCATTCATAATTCGTTAATAACCCTTAAACCAGAACTGTTGAAGCTTATGTGTAAATTCTTGATTAAACGTTGATTAATACGCTTAAATTGTAGGAAATTCATTTACTGGCAACAGACTTGCGTACTGCTTCTCAATAAACTTCAAACCTAAAAACATAAAAAATGAAGAGATTTGGCTGTCATCATTTTCTAATAAAATGTTGATTTGCTTGTGAATTTGGACTCCTGGATGGCTTACTTCAATCTAGTTTCAATTGACGTCTAAAATGTATTTCTCTAATCTTTTATTTGACAACTAAATCACATTTGGTTTGAAATTTATAGGATAGTGTAGTAGTCGCTATTTTAGACTTGAAATTGGTGTCCAACTGTAACTTCTCTCACACTTGGCATTGATTACTTCTTGTTTGGCCGACTGGAAATACAAGGTTCACACTAAATGTTATGATAATGTGCTGGAAATAATAATATTATTGCAACCAACAGGACTTGTTATACCTTAGGTGAGGTGACCAGGTTTTTGAAACTCCAATACGAGACAACTGGACGTATTACCGGTAGGGGTGGGGGGTGGGGGCTTGTTTGAAAATTGATCAGAAACTTTATTTCTTATTTATACAAATATATTTTTGTTGGCACTCTCACACCTAAAAGGATAACGAGACCGAAGGTTTTAATGTCATCAATGTTCACCATCCGAAGACGACCAAAGAATAATAAAAGTCCGCTCATAATAACGAGGGATTTTGGAGCTAAAGTTCAATTGTAATTAGAACTTGAGTCTAGCTTCTAGAGCAATAATAATTATCAATAAATGAAAAAACTTACTCATGAAGTAGAATATTAGTAACTAATATTGCCAAATCGGGACGAATGGATGTCCCGACAAGGATGGTGGGGACAACGGGACATGCTTCTCAAAAAGAGTCTGGTCACCTCTGGTCATTAAAATTGAGGGTGTTTGAACAAAAAATGTTATTCACTTTTTTTGTTGTAAACTTTAAAGTTCATTTAGTCAAAACCAAATGTGACATTAAAAAAAGGCCAAGTGGTCTGATATGAGTATGCTATGAGAAGTAAATAGTAGCCGATCGTGTCAAATTGGATGGACATTACATTTGAACAGAATATTCTGAAATTTGAAAGTTGTGCCCAGATCCTGTAAAATAAACAGTATTGTTTACTTCATCAACTACTCTTCATATAATGCTCACACCACGCGAATTTTACCCTAGTATAGAGAAACTTTGATATTTTTTTTTATTTGGAGAATATTTTAAATTTTCATCTAGTTTCGTTAATTTTCTATGGTCATATAAATTTGCTCTTCAACTTTACGGACACTGTATTCAAAATTAAAGATACATTAAAGTAGTAACATAATCTTTATAGACACTCCTATACACTCGCAACAAAAAAATCATATTGTAGTTTTTAGTGATTGGATCTTAAAAAAGCTAATGTTAGTTGAATTGATAGCATATCAGTTACGGGTGGGTAGTTATCTATTCAATTAGCTTATCAATCTAGTTACCGTATCTACATTCTTATAAGAACAAGAGACAATGAATTGACATGGGTAGCTTATTATAAATTAGCACATCATCAAGTCGCAATCTAATATAAAAAATCTTCAATTAATGTAGAATTGGAATTTAAAACTTATAAAAGATTCAAGATCACAATAGTTGAAATTTGGGATGTTCTGTAGTGAACGAAGCATTTCCTCTGAGATTCTCAATCTTGTTAAGAGTAGAGACTTGAAAATGGTTTGGAACCTACCTATAACTGTAGGCCCAACTCATCAATCATCATCATCATCATCGTCATCATCATCATCATCATCATCATCATCATCATCATCATCATCATCCAACTCACGCACAGATCTACAGTCTATGTAGGATTCATTCTCAGAAAACAGAGAAAAAAATATAAATTCCATCATTTTCTGTGGATTGTTATTGAAATAAGGCCGGGTTCACTCGAGCTACAATCGCGCGATTGTAGCCAGAGCAGTTATCGAGAGTTGCGCGATTCTAGTAGAGCACAGGATCAGATTGTGCTGTTCCAACGAGCTACACTTCGCTGCGATGTAGCCGGCCTGTAGTCGATTCTAACAGAATCGCGTGCTTGTAGCCAAAGTCATTACCGTTTTTAACTCAGCTAGCAAAAAAAACATAAAATTTTGGAATTTTGAATTTTTAAAAATCCCATTGTACTCAGCCCATTGTCGTGAATACGTAGGAACTTGAGATTTTTTCTAGCATGAATATTAACATTTCTATAGAATATTTGTTTGAATTGCATAAGTTGCCGTTATACAAGTGATCCATGTATGCTATTTTATAGCATAAAAATGTTAATTTTAGTGATAGGAGAAACATTGAAGTTGGTTTGGAAGCTGAGCACAATAGCATGGGACTTTAAAAATTTGAATATCTGAAATTTTGATTTATTTGTATTTGTATTAGGAAAAAAGTCGGCGACAACTCGTCTACATACATAATTGCTTTGGCGAGGCTGTTGCTCGTCATAATAATTGCTCTGGCTACAATCGCGCGATTGTAGCTCGTGTGAACCCAGCCGTAGCTATATAAACATTTTAAATCTACTCTATTAGAGTATTAAAGTGGATTTTTGCTCTGTGTTTTCAATTGAACAGTCAGGGATAGTTTATTTCTTGAATTAGGTCTTTCCTCCCCAACCCAAATTGATTTCTCGAGTTGGGGAATCAAATCAATCATCAAGAGATATAAAACCCTCGAGTGTATCGAATTTAAATAGTAGCCTATATAACATGACAATTATTATTCCTGAAGAACTATCACATCAGGACCTTTTTTAATATCAAAGTACAAACTTATATCACCAGCTTTGGTAACTGTGTAGTATTTGCAAAATCCAATGAGAATTTTATCTATTCATTTATCAATTGTGACAAAATTACAATGAATGTGAAGACACAATAGTCTTCAAAACTGTCCAAAAAGTCTAAAACTGCTCTCTTCATAAATTTAAAAAATACTAAATCGTCCAAAATATTGAGTTTAAGTAACACTTTAAATCAACACTAGAATTATTTTCACTTGTGATTTGTCATTGAACAGCACACCGGCTCGCCAAAACTTAAAATCACCTTATTTGTGTTTCCTTAATTTCCAAAAAATAATTGCGCTCGCCAAAAAATTTTAAACTAGTTCGAAACTATTTGAAACTTTTGTCAACTCTTTCCTGTTTAATTTATTGTTGTTGATTAATTAGATGTGATTCTTATTTTTCAGTGGCCGTCCCCTGTGCATAACCCACGAGGATGTGAATCAGGCTTTCTCAGACGCGAGGCAGAAAGTTGGTCTGCGAGCTTTGGCACTTCGAGAAGTTTCCGACATCATGCTGGACCAGTTGGGAACGACTTTACAAGAGACCACCCGCATATTGGCAACAAGGTAACGTACTACTTCTCCTACTACCTTAAACATTTCAATTACTGTAATCTCTGAACTTGCAGGAATCCCTATCCATACCTAGCTAGGTCTAATTCTTCACTTATTCTCACTTGATACAGTGGAAAATAGAGTACTCCATTTTGTGTTCCCCAATAAAATATGTTTTTATTTTTTGATATACTTGCATCGTTAGATTTCGTAGTTCATAATGAAAAAATAGGTCAACAAAGTAGGCAAGAACATTACATACAACTTAATGAGAACATTGCCTGAAAAAAATTGAGTTTGGTTATTGTGAAGAGTAAACCGATGAGATATCAAGCGTGTTTTTGCAACCACCTTGCTTGATGCTATAATATACCTATTAATTTCGCATTCTTTTAAATATATTTTAGGATACATTCTATGGCAATTTAAAAATGGATAGGTATTCCGAAGTTGCGGAATCTTGGTGCTCTACTATTAATTTTCTACTGACATGGCATTCGTACGCAAGACTTCAATAATTTGGGGCGAAGTAATGAAATACCAAACCGTTTTCAACGACATGAGTGTAATGAAATTCTTATAATTTGAAAATGATTACAGTCATGTCAAATTGTGTGTGAAGAAATTTCAGAAGCAATAATCCAGCGAATTAAATGTTTTTATCTTGATTCCTTTTTCGATTCCATATTATCAGTATAACAGTTTAGCCAATTGGAAGATAAAATGTCAAACATCAATGCATTAATGCAGCAGTAGAAGTAGAACTCTCTGCTTAAAAAAAAAAAAATTTTTGGTTAAAAAATTGAAATTTGTTATAAATAATTGGGTTATTTCTATATCCAATTATATATAGAATAAATAAATCTTCATATATAAAGAAATTGCAGGCGGCTTTAAACTAAATTGTTTAGATAAAGATGTCTCCTTACACTCCTGAACAGTCGAGAGCTTTCAAAGCCGAATCAGAAAAGAGGAGATGAAAATGTTGGATCAGAAATTGAGGATAATAATGGGTTGAAGATAAGAGAATGTTGGAAAATGTGGCTGAGCCTTGAGCTGACAAAGCAAGATTCTGTCTCCTGTCCTTTCTTTCTTTCGTTCTTTCCATTTGTCGCATATATGACAATATGACTTGCCAGTGGATATTAGAGGCCCCGTGAGAGAGAAAAGGCGGAGAAGTTGGGTCGTAAGCGACCCTCCAAATCACTGGTCAACGTAACGGAACGCTTTCGATTCACTGTCGGCCGGGGAAAAATGCGTCTATCAATATCAGAGCCAAAATCGAGTCTCGTTTACATGAATAGCGATGAAAGGCCATCTGTTGCCTTCACTTAAATTCCCTTGTGTAGGGCTTTTTTGTTCAGAGTAATGCAAGTGTACAAGAAAAATATTTTATCTTACTTGAAGTTTGCCCCTTCAAATAACTGTTTAAGCTCAGGGGAAACGTACTATCACAACCTTATTAGCCTATATAACTACATAACTCTGTGCAAATTGATAGAATTTAAAAAAGGTTTCTCCAACGAAATCCATTTCGTTAAGAACAATTAGTTCATAGGAATTCAAGTTACCGGAAAAAAGATCCGTTCAGAATAGGCGACATATGTATAATATATATATATATATATCCTCATTTTTCTGTGCTAACCCTACTCTTTCTACTCCTATCACCGTATCTCCATACGAAATAAGAAATGGTTGTCAAATATGTAAAATCCAATTCTTTCGCAAGGGAGAATATTGGAGATAAAAGAGTATAACAACCACCTTTTCAGCAGCGAGAGCTCTCTTGTTTCTTGGAGCTATTGTGAGATCTAGTCAAGTGTTTGTTATTTTCCAATTATATTATATTTACATACATTATATTATATGTAATTAACATTCTATTTTCCCTTCTTTTAATTAGTACTATTACTAGAAACACTTTGAGTAATCATCACAGCGTTACTGAGTAATGTTCACATTCAGTCATAATAGACCACAATAATTTATAAAAGAATATGTGTTGCAGAGCAAAA
Organism: Conomelus anceps; assembly: GCA_948455865.1. Taxonomy (NCBI): domain Eukaryota; kingdom Metazoa; phylum Arthropoda; class Insecta; order Hemiptera; family Delphacidae; genus Conomelus; species Conomelus anceps. The sequence goes on along the minus strand of OX418217.1, from coordinate 57,460,950 downwards.
ATATATTTGTGAAGGTCATGTTCTTCAAAGTCTTAATTGTATTTAGTTTGAAAATAGGAAGTTGCAATTCTCCATTCAAGCTGTTAAATTGTTGAGTACTGCAGCAAATACAATTAATTTGCAATCGTTCTTAGTTAGGACCCGACAGGGCCTTATTGAAATCGTGTCGTTGACCGTCCGGCCGCTCTAGCGCTTGAAATGAAGTTTCAATTTTCTAGTCTCCTGAAACTTGGTATATTTTTTATAGCTTCCTCATAGTCAAAGTGAGATCGCTATTGATTTTGGAGGTCGAATACAAAAAGAATTATGTATAAAACATAATAACTCCATTATAACTAGGCTTCAGGCAAATTTGGCTAGTGAAAATCTAACATTGGACTGCTGGTTTATCTCGAATACAAAAAAAATAAGAATATTAAAAAATAGCTGATTAGCCCAAGTTTTCACTTTATTAGTTTCCATTTTTGATTGTGTTGACATATTTTCGTAAATTATTTTAATTTGTCGAATTGAAAAACCAGAGAGAAAATATTGAGGTATGATATAATAATTATTATGATATCTGTTGAAGAAGTAGAAGAAGAAGAAGAAGAAGAAACAAAATTCCTTTTCAAGAATTGCCGCTGTGCATTTGTTTGTGAATCGGGAAGCATATAATTATGATGTTTATAGAAATCAAATAAGTTTATTGGTGCATTTGCACAACTGATAATGATAATCATTATTTTATGTGAATTTGTCGAGTCCGTGGATACTCCGTTGTATAAGTTTGTTTACTCTAGAAATTGGAATTAATGTTGATAAATTGATACGGAATGATTATTTTTTTCATTAATAAGGGTCTCGGTGACAATTTTTTATTTTTTCTCATAATATATTGATATATTTTTCAAAGAAAAATACAGTGTCGGGCCCAATCATAGAACTTATTCTGGAACCGCCTCGGCCAGTAACATCTCATTTTACATTAGGCTACTCTATGTTTGTCAATCATGAATTGAGTAATGATGAATTAAATACATTCCGAGATTTGAAAGACTTTATGTTGTAGAAGTTAGGATTTGAACTGATGAATCATTTCAGAGTCATCATCGCCTCCAAAGCTTACAAGAATAAAAAACAGGAAAGTATGAAAATGATTGGAAAAATATCAGACAAGTCAACTGGGTTATTGCTGCTGAATACCTTTCAACAAAGGTACACAGCTGAAGAAAAAGTTTCAGCAAAAGAAAAGACAGTAAATTCGGAAAATTAATCATATTGCTGTTATATTCCACTGAGCCACTACTTAAAGATGCAAAAGATAATTCAAAATCTTCGTAAGTCATAAATCGACATTGTTTGTTTTCGGAATCAACATCGACATTTTTCCGGTACAACGTAGTATCTCTTAATTCGATAGTGGACAGGAAGGGTAGCACAGAAACGAATGAATTACTCGAAGGGGAGAGCCGTTGAGTTCATCTTACAAATTGGTCTATTCGATAGGGCTGTTTTCCTCTAAGGGGGTGGTTATTTGATGCAGGAGGTCGCAGATTTTCGGATTCGCCCCGTAAAACGTTTACGACGATAACAGTGTCAGCACATTGTGTGCGAAACGACTCGTCCAGCCAGTTGTTGCCCCCTATTTCCTCCCCCCCACCAGGAATAGTCCACCCCTGAATTACCGTTAGTCGAAGGGAAATCGAAGAGTGTGGCGCGCGTTCTTTTTGGTGGAAAACAACGAATGAAAAATGAGCTGATAAAGGCGATGTGTGCACGGTGAAATATTGATGGAGAAGTGTGGTGTCAGGCGAAAAATAGCGGGATGTTGAGGAGTGATGATGGTGGTGGAGGAGTGTGAGAGGGGAAACGAAGGGCTTGTAATAGGCACCTTACAAGGGGCGCTGGTGGTCAGAGTGCCAAGTCAGCAGAATGTAGCAAAGATCCGATCTGTCGGTGGACGATGGCCAACGATTTAACCTCGTCTCTTGTTTCGAATCCTCTGTCCTCTGTCCACACATCCTCTTGGCGGCCACACACCAGCCATGGTTTTCGCCGATCAACCACATTCAATAAACTTAATCCGACGTCAATTAATCAGAGAACCACTTTCTTAGTTACTGGTTCATAGACTTTCGTAAGCGACCACTAAACCAAAGCCAAATCAAACGACTGTCTACTTGGAGATTGTCTATAACGACGAAGGAGATAGAAAATTCGCCTGCGCTATCAGATTGAGTGGAGCATATGCCTTAATAGCAATAATGATGAATATGGTAAATATTCCAATAGTTAATAATTATTAGTTGATAGTAGTAGGATATCACATTGAACTGTAATAAATTACAACAAAATTCATCCAGGAATATCATGAATTCAACTAATTTGCAGGCCTAAAATCTGAGCATGTAAAGCGTTCTACAGAATTTATGAATTAACTATGCGGGGGGGTTAACTATGCGTTAATTGATGGATGTTAGGTTTTGACATTAATTTTTAAGCCCAGTACACACTTTTCTATTCCACATTATTTATTTTATTTATTTTCATTATTAACAATACTTTTCTATTTACACACTATTTTAAAAGCAAGTTAGGCCCTTACTATAGAGAACCACTACAGTCGCGGTCGCGAGCCACAATTTAGGCTGAATTACATTAGCTGAGCGTCTTACCGAGCTGAACAATGTTAAACATGTCAATGCCTTCAACAATGAAGGAAATTATATGTTCAGAACTTCTATATAATTTTGGGACCTCCGACGTGACCCAAAGACAAGGCTATTGACAATGACATTCGACAGTTTTAGTTATAAATCATCGCTTTATTTTACTTACGGATAATAAATTCAATGAACTTGTTGAACCGTCTAAGCTAGATTATAGAACTTCTAAATAATAACATGATAGAACTCCCCATTTTGAATAGGATGAATAAATCCATTCAATTTAATATTGAAGCATAAAAATATAAATTCAGAGGACACTACTGACGTGAAATCATTTATATCTGCTGATGATGGTACATTTTTCAACAGTACTTTAACATAGTATAAACAAAATTACTGTCTCGTTCAAAACTAAGAACAATCTTTGGGTTCTATCAAAAGAAAGGCCTTCCGTAACAACACCCATGTATGAAAAAACTGGTGTATACAAGATTAAATGTAATGATTGTGCACAGTAAACAGTATTACATCGGCCAAACTTCACGATCCTTCAAAAAAAGATTTCAAGAACATATACCTAAAAAGTCAACATCATCCACTTTTACAGAACATTGAATTGAAAAAAATCATAATTACACCAGTATCAATAGCAACATGGACATATTACATTTTTCAAAAGATCGTTATAAAATGAACACACTGGAAGAATTTGAAATCTATAAAGCTGTCAAACTGGACCAACACAATATTTTAAACGATAAATTGTCATTTGCATCGAATTACATATACGATGTTGCGATTAGATTGAATGAGGGGGAGGGGTGTTAGGGCTACTTCAAGAAGTGATAAGGGATCGAGCAGAGTACTACAATTTCGTACTGGCAGTCCGGAACTGTCAGTCAGCGCGAGCGTGTTGTCCGTCCTGTCATCCTCGTATTCGTTTCGTGTTATGTGATGTGTGTGTTTTTTATTTTCCGACGTTTTACATTACGACGAATTGCCAAATCGGCAATGATATAATAACGTCCACAACCACCTGATGATGACCCCATAGGAGGGTTGAAACCGGTAGTGAACAAGTAGTTATTGGATATCAAAACGCAGGTATTTAAACCTTTATTTATATTCAATTTAAGGCTCTTGAATATCAACTTAAGAGAAAATTCCTGATAGGAATTTGTGGGTGTATACTTTAATAGGTATGAAGCGATTCATTATCGATTTACTCAATGATAATTTCTGGCAAAACTAGGTAATTTGGGCACCTTGGTGAAGTTGACAATAGTCCCTCTGTATTCATGGATTTTAATATCGGGAACCATCCAGAAATAGGAATAAACTTATTTTACTAGTGGGCGGGGACAGGCAAATCCCCACCAATAAGAGGAAGGAGCGGGAGATGTGACACACCTCCTCTTCTTGAAATGAGTCTGTCTTTCAGTATACGTTGCAGAAGTCGAGTAGCGAGCTCCCTTAGAAAGTTTCCATTACATTATTTGTACTCATCACTCCCTTTAGATCAGATTATCAGCAGAAAAATGAAGGTATGAAAAATCATTAATATTTTAATAACTTCTATTATAATTAAGCTTTTATTAAATGGTATTCTATTAAGTGGTATATCATTAAGTGGTACATTTTCCAATTATTTTGAAGATATCAACAAAGAAATTATTGGGTTTTTATGAGTTTTAATTGTTCCAAGTAAATTTGAATCGCGAACGGTTTATAATTTTTTCTGACCTGTCAATATTCATTGAAATGTCAAGGACAAAAATTAAAAAAATACATAATTATACAATATTGTGATTTTTGAGCAGTAAACTATCATTCCTCTTCAAGGGTAGACGATATGATTTATATTAATATATACTCTTTATAAGAATAGATATATTTACTCTCTATATTTAATTAGATAGAGCAGAATTAGAATTTTAATAGAAAAGAAATAAACATTGAATTTTTATTTAAGAATGGTTGCTTATCCTTTTTCCATCGAGCAAAGACTTTACGAGTATTTTTCTACTCTAGTTTTGTTTAATTACTATTTTTATAATGTGATTCATATCTAATTGTATAGTGGCTTAAAGACTGTCATTACTAGCTTTAGTTATCACCCATCAAAACTCTAGGTATTCCTCTTTAAATTCAATTAATATTTATTTACAAAATAATATCAACAGCGTGGCTAATAAAACGATGAGTCTTCTCAAAAATAAAAGCCAGTAATAAACACTATTACTTTTGACGGTAATAGCCGTGAACGTTTATCTAGAAGATTTCGGGGGAGTTCAATTTTTATTACGAAATTCAGTGGAGTGGCAATCATCTTAAATCTCGAAATAAGTAAGCATATTCTGTTTTTAAAGTGTTGTGCTACACAGTCTATCACTACTGTACAGACAACTAGGAATTACACACTTAGCTTGCCTAGCTTATGTGGTATAAATATTTCTATTGTGTTTTTAGTGGTATAAAAAATAGGCTACCGCAGTTGGTATCCAGAAATAACGTACCAGCGGCAAAACGTACCACTTGATTTTTCACGATAAAACGTACAACTTTGGTCGGTATTTACCTGGGAAGGGTCGACACTAACTTCAATGCGACAAAACGTACCACTTGATAGGAAAAGATAGTTTTTCCTGGTACATATTTTAAAAACTCTTTTTTTATTACTTTATCCATGCTAGGCTAATAATCACTTTGGCGTGTTTAATTTGTTTAAAATCAGCTATGGTTAAAACGAAAAGGGTTTCCCGTTACATGGACCCTTGAAAAGTGTCGGTATACTAAACCCAAACGGCTCTTCACGAGTAGGAGTAGGGTTAGGGTTATTAACCCTTGAAAACTACTAATTCCTAGTTATAACTTTATTGTGTGTGTTTACTAAGGCGACTAATCATGAAGAGTAATTAAAATGGAGTATTCAAACTATGTACCGGGAAAACCAATGTATCAAGTGGTACGTTTTGTCCCATCCAAAATATCTTGAAGTTATTAAGATATTAAGGTAAATACCGACCCAAGTTCTACATTATGTCAGCTGGAATGTTTTGTCGCTAGTATGTTTTGTCGGGTATTCACCGTAGTTTACTTGACTTGGCAACAATAAGTCTGAATGAGAACTCATTCACAAACATAGGCAGTTAGGTCTCCTATGTGGCTGCTGTTTCCCTTTTCCAGATTTTCCAGGTCCTTTTATTACCCTCCTTTTATTTATTGTTATCGATGGAATTATATTTAAGTCGCAAGAAATTCGCTGCGATAATTCGCTGTTTGTTAAAATAATAATGAAACCTCTCATATACAGAGTGTTTCGGAACTCTACCAATACTTCTAGGCAGTGTTTCTGGACCACTAACAAAAGTAAATATCATAATAAAAATTTCCTAAAGTCCACAGCTACTCACACAGCCGCCATTTTGTTTTTTTCACACATTATTTTTTTATTCGAACACCATTGAACGTATAATTTTGAAATTTTGCATACAGCTTTATAACAATTGAAACAATTAAAAAAAATTTCCGACATTAAAAAACAAAATGGCGGTCATTTGAAATCTTTGAACACGATTAAAGTAATAATGGCATCAAAATTTGACTAGAATAACTTTTTTTGCATATTTTTATTGCAAATCTTACGATACCTCCTTTTTCAAGATTGGTCAACAATTAACAGAGATATGCTACTTTTTAGGGTGTGTGGTGGTTGCAGTTTTACGAACAAACAAGGAATAACTTACAAACAAAGAATAAAATGAAAGTTTATTTACCATAGATAATTACAAAGAATAAATAACCATGAGATTGAAAGCCTTGCAATGACAGTTTAAAGAACTGCAACCCGCTTCCAACCACCGCACACCGTAAAAAGTAGCATATCTCTGTTAATTGTTGGCCAATCTTGAAAAATGAGATATCGTTGGATTTGCAATATAAAAATATAAAAAACGTTATTCGAGTCAAATTTTGATACCATTAGCCATTATCAATTTAATCCTGTTCAAAGATTTTAAATAGCCGCCATTTTGTTTTTTGATGTCGGGAAATTTTGATTAATTTTTTTTAGATTGTTTTAATTGTTATAAAGCTGTATACAAAATTTCAAAATTATACGTTCAATGGTGTTCGAATAAAAAAATAATGCGTGAAAAAAAACAAAATGCGGCTGTGTGAGTAAATGGGGACTTAGGAAAATTTTTATTACGATATTTACTTTTGTTAGTGGTCCAGAAACACTGCCTAGAAGTATTGGTAGAGAGTTCCGAAACACCCTGTATAAATAAAGTTTGATTGATTTAATTCTTAAAGTACATAACACATTTTTTGTTATTACGAATAACTTTTCTCTTTATGCAATATAAAGATTTATTTTCTTTTTCCTTTTTTTCATCTTTTAATTTTAAGTATAAGATTTATTTTTATTTTGTCTCTTTATTCTTTATGCAACTGTAATAAAATTATTATTGAGAAACATGCTTGTTTCCGGGGGCGGTGTTTAAGGTTTCGTTTGAGCGGCGACGAGCTGTGGGAGGCGGTGCCGGAGGCAGACGTGTCACGGTCGGAGGCGGCCAAACGGTGTCCGCTTTGGCTGCGCAGCGGTGGAGGCGGCTCGGACTGTTCGGCCACTCGGTTCCGTCGTCACGACGGCTCTTGCAACAATTTGCGTCACTCGACTTGGGGCGCCGCTCGCACTCCCTTCAAGCGTCTTCTGCCACCCGAGTATGCTGACGGTAAGTCAATCATGGCATCAGTACTATTATTTTTTTTTGCTCTTTGAAACTCATTTTCTACTCTTTGCTTTTTTCAAACTATGTTTATTCGACTTTTCTGAAATAAATATTTCTATGTTTCACTTCTACTTTGTTAATATTATACAATTTAATGTTATTAATGAATAATAATAATTGTCAACACCTAATTAATATAAATTTGAATCAATCAATAAGAATAACTATAATATTTTTTTCTCAGTATTTTGGGTATAAAGCAATAAAACACATAATTAAACTCATGCTGCAATAAAAAAGCTATTGAAGTTTAAAATTCAAGAAAAAATAAACTTTAAAAAAGTTTCAATAATTCTTGAATGATTCTATTCAGTTGAAGTTCTAAAGAGGATCCTATCCTTTGTTCTTGGATGAAATGTTATCCAACTTCATCAGTTCATTTGAATTCTTGTTAATTTTGAATAGTAGAATCTATTGTTATCAGAGATTTTCAAGTCAAGCCATCACGAACTATTTCAATTAAAAAAGTTTAGGATATTTTTTGTAATGAACTATTTATTCAATTAAGTACAAACTTAGCTTAAGAATGCTGACTTGAGTTTTGTGTGAAATTTCAATTAAGCATGAATCAACCAATTATTCCCATACCAGCAGTAGTAGGCTAATTATTAATTTTTGTTCCTTCTTATATTAATTTTTTCCTTTTTCTCTTTTTGGAGCTTTTTTGTTTGAGAAACTCTAGAATAACTTTATTATTATTATTATTATTATTATTATTATTATTATTATTCTCGAGCCGTAATCTCGGCGCACCACTTCTTCTGAATAGAAGCCTGGCCTAGGAGAGGTAGTCATTAGAATAAAAATTCATTTTTCATACACGTTGTTTATTTCTCAGAAGATAATCAATAAAGTTGAACCGAGTTTCAAAATTTATCTTATAATAGCAAGCAGATAATTGACTGCGCGAATCTGAACGAAATACTAAACTAATGAAATACGAAATGAGTGCCTTGTAGCTGGGTAGTCATTACGAGTTAGTTGTAGTCAATTTTAGTTGAACATATCCAATCAAAAATAAGAAGAGCTTGAAATGAGAATGCTTGGTGGAAGTTCCGTGAATTCTTATGTGAGAATATTCTTTCTACCACCATTCATGAGAGGCCAAATCGGCCGACATTTAACACCGTATGTTATCGTACCTAGAATTGAGCTCCTTCGAGTTTCGATGCAGTTGTATTGAATCATAACAATTCTCTATTCTATTCACATTATTTTGCTCTTTTACATGTTGCTTCAAACCTTATTCCATGTTTAGCTTAACCAAATTTCTCTTGAGGTTGAGACCTTGATGTGAGAATATGACAAATGCCTCTCATACAGTCTTTCAAAAAGAGCGCCTAGTATAAAAGCCAAATACCAGTTACTGGCTTATTCATCACCGTTTCTCGAAAACCAAACGGTCGAAAAAGTTTAAATTTGTTCAGTCGAGACATGTGCTAAGGACGGGTTTCAAAAACTTCTCAAAAATACGTTACAAATTGACGTTTTTCTAGCATATTTTAGCCTTTATCGAAAATCACTCGTATAATCTATATAAATAAAATTAGAGTTTTGTCTGTACATTTATCAGAATTATATATTTTTTGGTTATTTTTACGTTTTATACATTGAATAAGTCGAAAATAGTCTTATCTCACTTTCTGTCTGTCAGTCTGTCACGGCCCCAAAGGCATTTTACGCGGCATTCTCCTAAAAAACGAGAGCATCGATCGGGATTTTAGATATTGAACAGTATTGAACACTTTATTGACAATGTCTTTAGCTATAAAAAACTAAATTAACTTTTTTTTTAACAGAGTAATAAACGTTTAAAAACCAAGTATTGTGCGATTTTGGATACATTTCTTCTAAGTTTTATTACCACACTAGCTCCTACCCGTCCTTCGTACGGATTATGTTTAGAAATACGACTAAATATGTTTCGGCTTTTTTGATAGCAATGATCATGAAGTTGTTAGCAGCTTAGTGAACAACTTAGAACGTAAACAATTCAGTGACAGTCATCAGAGAGAATATTTGAGAACAGCTGATTGATATATCATCATAAATTACGTGATTTGTTCTTATGTGGTAATAAAACTTGGAAGAAATGTATCCAAAATCGCACAATACTTGGTTTTTAAACGTTTATTATTCTGTTAAAAAAAGTTAATTTAGTTTTTTATAGCTAAAGACATTGTCAAAAAGGTTTTCTATACTGATAAATATTAAATAACTTTAATCCCGATCGATGCTCTCGTTTTTCAGGAGAAGGCCGCGTAAAATGTATCCAAAATCGCACAATACGTGGTTTTTAAACGTTTATTACTCTGTTAAAAAAAAAGTTAATTTAGTTTTTTATAGCTAAAGACATTGTCAATAATGTTTTCAATACTGTTCAATAACTAAAATCCCGATCAATGCCCTCGTTTTTGAGGAGAAGGCCGCGTAAAATGCCTTTGGGGCCGTGACAGACAGACAGACAGAAAGTGAGATAAGACTATTTTCGGCTTATTTAATGTATAAAACGTAAAAATAACCAAAAAATATATAATTCTGATAAATGTACAGACAAAACTCTAATTTTATTTATATAGATAAGAACAAATCACGTAATTTATCATGATATATCAATCAGCTGTTCTCAAAAAATATTCTCTCCGATACCTGTCACTGAATTGCTTACGTTCTAAGTTGTTTACTAAGGGCCCGTTCACACGATACAGCTTTTGTGCGGTACAGTAAATTTGCTGTATCAGTTAGTTTGCAGTGCTTTCGTTTGCATGTACATTTCATATTGCATGTTCACACAATACTGTTTCGACTGGATCCAGTAAAAAAGCTGTTCTAGCCGATTTCTACATTCGGTTTTGTCTTCGAAAACTGTATCGCTAAAATCAGCTGTACCGCAAAATAACTGTATCCGTATACGGTGGCACATGTATTGTACCGGTAATTGATATGTTCAAACGATACGCTTATTACGCTGGAAGCAGTCTTCAGATCGTCAGCATTGATCTTCTTCATTGATATTCTTCAGCATTGATCTTCTTATTAGTGAATTCCAGTGTCCAGAAATGGAAGATATTAGTTGTGAAAATTTAATTTCTCTAATATATGAGAAACCCGCCTTGTGGGACAAGACTTAAGATTAATATAAAAATAAAGAGAGAAAATTGTCAACGCGGCGAGAAATGTGTGGAATATTGAAACCAGAATTTGCGTACTTTGATCAAAATATAAGAGAAACCTTCAGTAAGTAACTTATTTAAAAAAATCTTACACAAATAAAAAAAATCCTGGACTGGAATAAATAAAACTGAACTGGAAGCGCAAAGGAAGAAGGAGGAGAGCACAGCAATAAGCAGCAAAGCCGGACCGTGTGAACATCACAGTACAGTTGACGCCGTACAGTAAAAATACCGTACCGCAAAAAAACTGTATCGTCTGAACTGGGCCTAAGCTGCTAACAACTTCATGATCGTTGCTATAAAAAAAACCGAAACATATTTAGTCTTATTTCTAAACATAATCAGTACGAAGGACGGGCACAATAGCTAGTAAAAGAGAAATTTTGTACATAATGTCAATCGAGACCCTAAAGACACGCCAAGAACGGGTTTTGAAACTTTTAAAAAATACGCTTAAAGTTGACGTTTCTAGGGTTTCTTGAAATCCACCCGACTAAAAAGTTGAAACTTCGTAAACATCATGTTTAGTCAAGAATCTAGACGCCTGCTATGTTTTTTTTTAAATTTCCCAAATATACGACCAAAATCGATGTTTTCCTAGAGTTTTTAAAACTATTCGGAAAAAAAATTGAAATTTTGTACACATGCTCAGTCGAGACCCAAGTTGCATTATAAAAGAAGTTTTCTAAAATTTTCCCCAGAATAAACCTAAATTTGATGGTTAAAGCGAGCAGAGCGAGCCTGCCGGCTAGTTTTGTATGTAAATTATTGAGATGATTACTTTCATAAAAACACCGGAAAAACCCCATTGAATAATACATTCAAGTTCCCAACTAAATGAAACTCTAATTTTTATAAATCATTCATTTCACTCTTTCCACGAAGTCTGCTATAACTCACCATCATTTATTTTTACAGGCAAAACAAAATTTTTATACAAAAACAACATTTGTATCATTTAAAAAGTTTACAACTGTTTTATAATACTATGAATACTTCATATTATATAAAGAAATAAATAACTTTTTTTATAATACATAAATAGTACACTCAAGGATTTTTTCATATATGCCCAATTTTCGTGGTTCTAGGCATTTGGCACATCTCATGTTATGTTAAATGATGATTTTCACGATGTTTGGCAAAAACACACAGAAAAATTAATCATTTGTTGAAGGGAGCTGGGAATGATCCTATTAAACAGTTTAAAGAGTGTGAGGTGCTCTTAAAACGGAAGTGCTCGGAAATTATACGTGAAAAGTTTAATGCTATATTTATTTATAAAGTAGTTATACTCCGTATTTACCAATTTACGTTCTTCTGCCACTAACTCTTAACAAGAACCAAGAACTGATTTAAATGTTTGTATGAGAGAGTTTGCATAAATATTTGTTACAAAATAATCAACATACTGCTGAGTAGATTTGTAAAGATTGAGATCATTCCAAAATTACCAAATGAGGTGGAATCGTGGGTAAAAACATAATGCATTTTCAATTGAAAATTTTCTGTTTCCAGACAATTCTTTTTGAAATTGTTTATATCTTGTATCCAGTTTCTCAATAATAACTTCCAATGACGGTTATCAAGGAACTATTTTGATTGCTGCATTCTTCTAACTCGCATGTTGAGGTGTGTCATAGGAACTTAATAGAGGATTCAAAAAGAGAGTCTACGATAGTTTTTTTCGTCAATGAAATAACTAGCCTAACGGCTGGTTGCACAAAAGTCAATTAAATTGTTTAATGTCAGTTAACCAACCATCTTAACCATGGGTTTATTTCTGTTGCACAAAGATCCATTAGTTATTTTTCGTTAACCGAACGGGCACAATCTGGCAACACTGTGATTTGATCAATAGCTGATTCTGAAATTGAGAAAAAAGTTGAATTAAAATCATTTCATTGTGAATTATTTGAATCATTACTCAACTATCTCAATATTATTATATTCTTATTGGATTTTATTCATTTTGAAAGGTTTTTAACACCTACGACCTAATTTGCTATTCCGTGTTCTGTTACAATAAACATAACCTATAGAATGAAACTTAATGGGCATTAGTGAGATTTAATCCTCGGTGATCGGGCGGCTAAGTATCTCTTACGCCGGTTAGCCTGATCGGCGTTATCGCTTATAATTCTCGTTTTGTGCAACCAAACTCCCACCAATAAATGTATTCTCCAAAGAATGACGTCATTCTACAGAGATTAAATTTAATGGGCTTTTGTGCAACTGGCCGTAAGAAAATTAACGCGTGAAATTTATATGAAATAAGCATATATATCAATATAAAAAAATCTATAAATATTTTTTATGGTATAGTTTTGCTGCAGCTCTCACCATTTGGATGGGCCTTAAGTTGAATGGTCTAGATCAGGGGTTCACAACGTTCTAGGAACTGCGTACCACCTGAAGGTTTTGGAAGATTTTGGCGTACCAACATCTCCGGTCTGGGGGTGTACATTGAAAGAAAGCCCCCCTGAAACTATTTTTTTTAGAAAAGCATTTTCTATTAGAAACATGTCCATTATTCATTTTATTTTTATTAAATAAGTAATAAAACTTTATATTTAAACACTTGCTAGTTTGCTCTTCATTTATTTTGAATATACAACAGTTCTGAAAAACCACTCTCACACAAGTAACTAGTGACAAATGACATTAAAAACAGCATAGCTTTCCAGAAGAGCATTGGATACTCGGATTTCTAACCGATCCAGAATTCTATAAATGATTTCTCTTTAAAAACATCTCTCTTGAAACTGATGTTAAATCGATAAAAAATTTTCTAGACGTTCCAACTCATTTCCTGCAAAAAGATTTCTGATCCAGCCAAGTTTGGAATAATCGAAGAAATATTTATTAAAACTTTCTGGAAGAGCTTCCAAGTGCAGAATTATATCAACAAACACATCTGGTTTTAGAGCTACATAATTTTCTTCAAAAAATGATGACAGTGAAGGAAATGCTGAGACATTCTTCTCTTGTATTTGCAAACTTAAAAAGACCAACTTTTTCTTGGAAGAGTTTATTTTGTCATTGGCTGTGAAGGGTTTTGTATTTGCTCCCTGAAGACTCATGTTCAGCATATCGAGTCTATCAAAAATGTCAGCTAGATATGCCAATCTTGACAATGACAACCATTCTTCATCACAGAACAAGTTTTTTTGTCACTATTTTTTTAGGCCGCGTGACCACCTGAAATCTTCCCGCGTACCACCGGTTGGGAACCCCTGGTCTAGATGTCTAGATTTAGACACCAGTCTTGCATAAATGAGAGGTAGCGTGGAATAATTGAAAAACGAACATTCTAGAGCTCTGTATTGATCTTACAGACGAATTTTGTGGATTTGACATAAATTATTCGAAGCGTAAGTCAAACCCTAAATTCTACAAGCTAACGATAAGCCGCCGGCTGCTCAAATTGTCTTTATTTGTTCTACTGTATTAATATTGGCTTCAGCTTTAAAGACAATTTAAATTAGTTTCAGTATTATTTTGGGAAGTAAGAAATACAGAATGATAATGATCAGGAGAATAGATTCGGAATGCTATGTTGAGTAGGAATGTTGAGTAGGATATTGTACTATTGTACTTCTTAGATGACAGAAGCATTTGAGAGAAGAGCGTGGAGTCAATTAATAACTATATTCTTCTTGGTGCATTTTTAATGGGAGAACCTTTTCACCAATAAATAATTAAATATATATGGTTCTGAAAACGATACTTCAAGTTTGGTGAATCTCATTTATCCCTTCAAGTGTATACTCGCTTCATCTTCCTTCCTCGTATCATCAGTAATTATTGTACTTATGACAGAGTATAAGATAAATACATACTTCAAACAGAGACTGCTTCCATCTACCAGTACTGAACACTTTCAATTGCAGAGGATGATTTTTAGAATGGATCTTATTTTTTATAATTTTCTGTCCACCAATAAGTTGATTCATCGTTAGTTCATGCAATCATATGAAAACAAGGAACGTGAATATTTTTAATGCGTGCTCTCAGGTTTGAATGAACCCTCAAGAAAGCCTGCCACAGCTGAGAGGGCGCTCCCCCACATTGTCAACACTGCGTGCACTGAAAAAATAATTTCAAAATCGTTCAAACATTTCACTCTTCTAGTTGTGGGGTGAAAAGACATAGGCTTGCCCTCTTACATTTTACTTCTCTTTTGAGTACGCGAAAATTTGCATGAAGATGAAGTTGAATGTTTTTCAACTAAGCTATAATTATATACAGAGTAAACTAACATGTTTTTGGTCATTTCTCTCATCCTCATCCTCTTACCTCTTACATCCTCTTAATATCTCAATTTATTATGCCGTGAGTGTTCATTATTCATAGCCATAATGAACATTCTGACCAAATCAAAATTGAACACAAAAAAATAATCGTATTGAAACATTGCCATAGCTTGAAGGAATGTCTCTACAATGGTATAATTTTCTTACGGTTCGATTTTGCAAGAAATCTTTTCATATAATTCTCTCTCACTGAATGACAAGAAACAACTTCAATTAAGCAGATAACGTTTGCCAGTCTTATCCGTGAAACCATAAATTTCTCAAACTAATTTCACCAAAAACTTTTGCAGACTTGCTTTTTGGCTCAGTGGTTCGGTTTCATTTATTTATTATTTTTTTTTTTGAGGATGAAGTCCACATAGGTCTGAGGCCTGTGCGTGGGTAATGAATTGGATGATGGTGATTGATGAGTTGGACCTACAGTATTAGGTGGGTTCCAAACCACCGGGAAGTGATTTTACAGCGGAGAACAGAGTCTTCTATGCTCGCCAATCCAATTGGTTACAAAGAGCGCCCAGGAGTTTCGTAGCTTATCTCTGATTGAACAGATACCTGCTACGCCACTTCCCATTAAGTTCCTATGATATAGCTAGAAGAAGGCTGCAAACAAGATGAATCTTCGATATCCCTCTCTAAAAGTTTTGGAATCCCCAATAAATACTTCATGTACTTCCACTTAAAAAGCTCAGTTGCCATCGTCCGACCACCCACCATAACAATGACAGCGGTCCTCAGCCAACCTTCACATCTATAATGTTGAAACCTACATTGCCTTTGTATAACCACGACTAGATTAGGCCATCTCGAGAGACAAGATACTACTTGGAAATTGATGCGGTGCCAGAGCGGATGATCCGTTGATCGAGCGCTGCTCCCAGCTGAAGGTGGCAGGGGTTCAGAGGTAGATGAGTGACGGAGGTAGCAGTGGGGGGAATGGGGGGGGGGGGGGGCGATGGCCGGTAATACCAGGTGATGCATCGCGGTGTCGGCAGCGGCTATAAATCCGACCCTCGAAAAAGTTGGTCGGCCGACGCTTTTTTAATGGAAAGGGGCCTCTCTTTATCGCCATCTCCAGTGATTTAGAACCTCCTTGGGCCCTTCGCGAGCGCTCTTTGATGCTGCTCCGTTTGATAATATTAAAGCTTTTTGCTATTGCCATTGTCTCTGGGGCGTCTTCCGCAAATCCGCGTCTCGTGACCCTTGGCGTACCCCAGCGCCAGTGCCAGTGCCCAGCCACCGTGAACAGATTAAAAGATCTCCAACAGCACCCACTAGCTCTGTCTCTCTTCATCTTCATCTACTGCACCTTTTCGTCTGCATTAGCGCGTAAAATCGCTACAGCCGCAATTATCATACAGCTTTGTACTTCATTCAACTGCCCACAATGTCTTGCTCTGGTTTTACTCTATGATTACCGTACTTGATGACTTCACAGAGTTTGACCATATTAGGACCGGCTGTGCCAAAAGTATTGACTGAGAAAGTTGTCAATTTAACTAAATCAATTGCTACGAAATCTTCCTTAAAATTATTTCATGCCGTACTGCTATACTAATCTTGTAGGCCTACTATAATCTTACAGAGCTTGATGCTTTCAACGATCGTTCTTTGATTCACTTCATGCCGAGCTGTCGTACTTATACTTTAACTTCACTATACTAAATTGAATAGCTTTTTACAAATACCC
The DNA here is from genome assembly GCA_948455865.1 of Conomelus anceps. NCBI lineage: Eukaryota > Metazoa > Arthropoda > Insecta > Hemiptera > Delphacidae > Conomelus > Conomelus anceps. The sequence goes on along the minus strand of OX418217.1, from coordinate 57,444,330 downwards.
ATGAGAAAAATCTTCCTACTATCAACATGTTATCAATTTGTTGTATTCCGAAAATATATTTTTGTAGAAAATTTGAAAGAGTTTACCAGTGCTTTAATTATTGATTATGAAGCACCAGACATATTACTAAAATAATACTAATTTTTGTTTGATTCAGTTAATGCGTATTCGAATTCTGTACGGTACTGCAACTATCAAATAATTATTGGTCGTTATAGAGAGTATAAAAGCCAATAGAATAGAATATAGAAGCGAGAGTTTATAATAGAATACGTGAACTGTACCTAATAATCAGAATACAGTTTCGTTTCCAAAGAATGAATATTTTGATCAATAGACTATCAATAGCTTCATTAAACTCTCATAGGTATAAGTGCTCCCAGACTGGGGGTGAATAGATTTCCTCTTCCACCTGCTCGAGCCGTCTCTTCGAGAGTGCATCGGGACTTCTCCAGAGAACACGAGCACAATGTGACTATGATGTTTGTTGCCTGGGGACAGCTAATTGATCATGATCTGACTCTCACTGCAGAAGCTAAAGGTAAATAAAAATTCTCTTACTTATAGACTAAGCATAGAACATTTATAGTGATGAAAGACATAATTGATGGTCTATGTATTAAAATATGTATACATATTCAAATATATTTTATATCTAAACTGTAAAAGGTTAACCTACATTTGTTTTATTGCTCAACTTGCAAAAGATTCATATGTTGATGTACTGACCAAGTCTACCAACACTGCTGTTGTTGTAAGTTGTACGTAAATTACGATTCGCCAATTTTCCTGATAAATCATTCTTCATTATTATCAGAAGAGGGAAAACTTGATTCGATTTCATATACTTATTTTAGGATTTCCAACAGACTATTTCTATTCGTTTTTGTGGCATAACACCATGACAAAAAATTGATCAAATGCTTCCGTCACATCAACCACATAATAGACCTAACTTTATTGAAAACGTAAAGAAAATTAACAAATAAAAACAAGAACAAATGGCGAAATTGCAAATTTTAAACTTGAAAAAAAACATTTCAATATAAATGGTTTTAAAAAGGTACTACATTGAGATATGGTACTAACTAACAACAAACAATGGTAAAACGTGTCCTTTTTCAGAAGGTTTTTTTTTGGAGGATTAAGCCCACAAAGGTCTGAGACCTGTGCGTGGGTAATGAGTTGGATTATGGTGATTGATGAGTTGGACCTACAGTTTTAGGTGGGCTCCGAACCACCGGGAAGTGATTTTACAGCAGAGAACGTGTATTTTTTTGCTGGCCAATCTAATCGGTCACCGTCACAAACAGGACCAACGAGAACGCAGCTTATCTCTATCTGATTGAACAGATACCTGCTAAGGCTCGCGGCTATCACTTCCCGAAGGGTACAGGACAAGATAGGCCTAGCATTGTACCTGATAAGAAAAGCAAGTTCTACTGTGAAAATTGAAAACTAAATTGACAATTCATCGATTATTACAAAATATATAGTTAGTTCAGTAGAAAACAACATAAAAAAAGTTGAATAAGCCTAGGACCTAGTCTACACATCATCTTGACAGATGAAATTATGTGTTGCCTGGAATTGCATGAATTATTCAAAGCGCTATATAATGTAAATATGAAAGAGGATATGCTAGAAGCTAGATGATTCTGCAAAGTAGACCTTCCTCTTTCTTTCAAGTCCTGGGTAGTCGATTTATTCATAGTAGCAGATCAATTAATTCAAAGTTATTAGACATGAAACAAACGGCTAGTATTGCACTCGAATTTGCAGTCTAAAATATAAGAGTAGTAAGATAAATACAGCAAAGTCTTATATAAATTGGAGCAGATTAGATTAGCAAGGTAAAATAGCTGCAAGACGTAAAGCGATTGGCGTGTGGATTGGCAATTTGAGAGAAGCCATCTGGAATGAAAGGGGGCAACGTGTTGGGGCCGGAAGTATATATTGACTGCAGGGTGCGACGATATCGGCTCTTTCACCCACACTCTCTCTCTTTCAGAAGTGTTACTATTCGATAACAGATGGGCAGAAGGCCCAGGTAATGGCAAGGCGGCGGCGGATGAAGCTTCCGGTGACAATAATTCGGAACGTCTGTCGCTGATTTATTCGGAGGGTTATCGCGGGCTCCAGATCCAATTATTGCTACAAAGCCATCTTGATATAGGACAGGCAACTATGCGAACTGACACCGGCAGAAGCGGAGACAAAGCACCCGGTTTCTTGTCCGCCTCTGAAGACCTCCCCCCCCCCTCTCAACACACCCAAACCCTCACGACGACCAGATACAGTCGACTTCAAGACGGCCAGGAATTCGCTCGTCGAGACCCCCATCACCTTCAACCACGCTACAAAGATCATAACCGCAGCAAATTGCAAGTTCTCAGAAAGCAATAGATTAATTATCATTAAACACAAACAGTGCACAGATTCCGAAAACAAGTCGATCCCCCACCACACATGAAAGCATGCATTCAAAGACTGTCTTAGCACGAGAGTTTAGGGGGAAAGGTCGTTAAATTTCACATAAAAAGTTAATATTAACAACGCAGTTCGTCATGGAACAAGAAATACAGGAAGATAAATTTAAATTTTGCCAACTGTTTTGCGAGGTTGTCATCCTTCCTAGTAGAGTTCTGATTTTGGGGAGGGACATGACTTTTTTACCAGAGAATGTAAGTCCCTGAATTCGACCTTTACGACTAATACGCTGAAATGATTTGTCCTCGTCACGGCAAAAATCCATTTGAACACATTCATTTCGTTCTCAACTCTTACGCCGTTCATATGTAAATTCATTTTTTATCAAAAATCAAAATCATTAATTCTAGAAGTCTAATTCGATTTTACGAATCTGTTATCGTATCAAAGTCGAAACGTTATGATGGTAGTTGTGGTACTAGCCTATCTGCCTGCATGTAGGGATACTTTCATAAAAGTGCTTCCCCACTTTTTTATGTCGATTTACATGTGAGGGTTTGTTTTGTAGAGCCCGTGACAAGAAAAGATCCAGACTGCTGCGCACAAGGACCCAAACACCCCAACTGTTTGCCGGCCAATGTTCCTCACGATGATCCTTTCTACAGAAAATACAACCAGCGTTGCATCAGTGTCCTTAGATCGTTGGCTGGAGCTCGTCCCGATTGTCGTCTGGGTGAGTTTGCCATTTGTCATTTGTTCAATCTTCATTGCGCAATCTGCATACGTAATGTATAGGTTACTTTACTATTCAATAATTTTCTGAATATGTGATGGTAGGATGATACTGAATATAAACTAATATTTTAGCAGCTATGTGTCTTAATGACAAATCATCACTTTCCTTTCTCATTCATTTCCCTTGTTTTTCTCCTCCTCCAAACTCCTACTGTTCATCCAACTTTTCTTTGTGCTCTATGTGTACCTTTATTTTTCTATTTTTCTGCTTCTACTTCTTGTTTCTCACCATCATCATTTCTCTACTTCGTTTTATTTTTTTAATGTTTTTATCTTTCTTACTCCTCTATCTTTTGACTCCTTCTTTCCATTCCTCTTTACTTCCAGCTTCAACTCTTTCCTCCTTTCCACTCCTCTTTACTTCCAACTTCAACTCCCTCTTCTTGCTCTTCTATTCCTTAAACTCCTCCTTCTTTTTTCCACCCCCCACCACACCGTCATACTTTCCCTCTTTCTTTTCTTACACTTCCACCTTCTTGTTCGTCTTTCTATCCATTCTCCTCCTACTCCTCTTTCCTCATATGTTCATCCTTTTTCAATTACTCTTTTTCACTTCATTTTCCAATTTCCCCTTCTAACTTATTTCGTTTTATATACATCTCTCTCTCTGCATCACCACCTTCTCACTTCCTCCGTCTGACTATTCTTCTCTTTCCTTTCCTTCTCTTCTTCAACTGTACATCTGCTCCTCCTCTTGCTTTCCCTCCTTCTCACTCACCTTCTCTCTCTTCTACTGACAATAATAATTCTGCCTTATAGTAGTTTCATCACGATCTTGAGATTATGTTTAGATTACCTATAAATTGGAATCGGCTCCATTGATAAAGTGCCTCCTATTCGCTAATAATCTATAAATGTTTCTACGAGTGTTTCCATTATTATTTTTGAATTGAGTTCGAAAGTTAACAAGTTGCTTCATCAAGCATAGTGTATAATAAATTATGTGGATTCAAGCACATAGCATATGTTTGATGAGAAGGGAGCGTATGCTGCGGTTTGACGACAAAAGAGTGAGAGGGTATCAGGAGTGAGACGAGGGATGCTCGAACTTTGAGGAGCGTTGCAAGTGATGGCGGGAGGATAGCGAGCGCCTTGCTCATTCGGGAGCAGCATGAGTAGCATCATCGGTGGTGGCACAAGACAAAATAACAAAGGGACGTCGAAACTGGGAATAAGCGTGACCTCTCGCCAGCGACGACGACGACGGTTACTATTCGTCTGAGAGTCGGCAGTCGGCAGTCGGAGGGGCCTCTTCATTTCGCAAAGCAAACAGCGTACAGAGAGAGCAACAAATTAATTTCTCCGCTTTTTACATTTCTCCATTCGAGCATTGTTTTCTTAGCTGATTTGTGCCTGCCTTGTGCCTTCTACAGCAGCTATTTCACAGTCTCTTGCAAATTTTATGCCACCCACCCAATATTGTTCTTGGTGCACTCCTTAAAAATTCTCAGTTGGCAAACAACGGCGAACATCTGTCTATACTCTTCAACTAACTGTGCATTATTGTAAAGAAGCTCCTCAATTATTCATAGCTCATTAATTTAGACACTTATGGTTAGCAAAGCTTATTGCGGTTTCCTACTCACTCATTGGTCAGTGGAAGACAATATTTAAAGATTCACTCAGATTGGCCGTAAAATGAGCAATTGATCTCTCGCTAAGCACGGTGTCAGGGTGATTTTCGCGACTGCGACAACGTTCGGGACTGGGCTTGAAATAGTGATCGGCTGCTATGAAATCACGTCACCTGCTTCATTATCACTTACTTGGTGGTTTGGAACCCAAACCGTGGATGCACGCATACACCATTCATAACATCATTGTTTCATTATTCTCCTCATCACCAACACACAAGCCTCAGCCGTAGATTCACCAGCAAGTAAAAAGAAATTAAAAAAAATTGTTTTAATTTCTCTCTATAATTTGAAAAAAGGTTCAGCGACAGATAACATCTGAGTACTTAGTATACAAGATATAACTCTGAAAAAAATTAATAAAATGCAAGGAGATATTTTTTTATATTAGCGATGCTTGGACATAAAATAATCTTGGAAGGGCCTAGTCATATTGCAATGAAATATTGCTCATTTTGTTCTAATTAATTCCATTTACGACTTCACATAATTTAATGATAGAAAATGGAAATCAATGAATGGAATTTTACATTTCATACATTTCTAGAATATCCAGTTTCACATTAAATACTGAGAAGATATTTGAACTTAAAAAAGGTTGAGGGTTAGAAAATCCCTTTATGTCTTTGAATTAACAAACTTATATTCAAACTTATAAACAAGCGTTTATAAACAAACTTATAAACTAGCGTCACGCAAGGATAGAACAATAGAGAACTTTTCTGTGGAAGCAAATGGAAAAAATTCTCAAGAATCTTCAACATGGAAATGATAATCTTATTCGGTAGATAGTATTTAATACGACTCCAAATTAATCTGATTACTGACTACTTATAAGTTATAAGCTCAACTGGAAGTAATTTCTGTAACTCAAATGTAATAAATGATGACGTATCAAGGCTCGAAAAAAGAACAAAGATCATTTGACGCTTTTGAATGGGAGAGTGCTACTCATTATGAGGTTGCTCGGTTACAGACTTGGAGTAAAACAAACGTTACTGACTGAGCAATGAAGACCCTCAAAAATCTGTCAAGATCAGTCATGTGAGAAAAGTCTATTACATGTGTTAAGTTGGAAAAAGACTTTCATCTTTCGCAGGCGGATGACTTCCTATCATATGATAATAATTTCATTAACCTGGAAACGAAAGTCAAGCTCATTTTCTACTTATATCAACTAGTTAAAGTATTTCAGTGAAAAAATGTTCAATTCGGGGAAATATGTCTTATACATTATTAATACATATCTAATACATTCACAAAAAAGTAGCTTTAGTGAGGTACAAATTTATTGAAACTTTATTTTGGTTTTCCCGAATACTATTTATTTATTACGATTTTCTCATGTATGAAAATTCAGTCATCAGTCAAATTCCATTGCTCTAACATATCAACGAGCTTAAATAATTCATCGTTATTTCTGTCTGAGATTGCTGATTGCTTGGAAAACGATGCGTTATCGCTCGTTCTAGTTGAAGGACTAACTTGTGACATCAGGTTGCATCTGTCGAGATAGTCAGTAGCTATACTGTAATCAACTCCAGTAGTTGTACATGACGTTAAAGCAGAGAGGCAATTTGATCCCCTTGAACTATTTGGGGTACTAACCCTGGTCAGAGGCTCCTGGAAAGAAAGAAATATTGAGAAAATGCTAATGCTAGATCAATTCAACAGTAGTTTATTTTACTCTATAAATCTAATCTACTTGGTGGATTTTGATAAGTTTGCTTGTTGAGAGACAAGCCGTCAAAGTGAACCGTGCCTTCCTCCCTTCTCAACCACATTCTACCCTTCCCTTACCACCCCATTCCTCCCTCTTCTTCCTCATCACCACCTGACCACTTCTGTTCGATATCGTGCTGTTAACATCTAAAATTGCGTCTTTGTAGACGCAAGCGTGATCGTTCCGTTCCGTGTTACGTTATTAAAAACAGCAAATAAGGATACTGAGATGCCTGCAAGAAGTCAACACATCTTTACTAAAAACCTACATACAGTCCACTATTCCAGAAAGCCTTCTTCACGCAGGTGAGTACAACATATTATTTTATTGCTCGCATATCATTTTATTATAACATATTATTTTACTCCCTTTCATTGGTTGGCTGCGTTATATCGTTCTATCTTAACTGTACCCTGGATCCTTGTGGTTCTGAGACAGGAAGGGATTACCAGTACAGTTGAATTGATCACAGCTGATCACTTGTGTGGACAATGAAAAATTCAGCATTTAATTAATTGATCACGATAGAATATAATGTGAAATATAATTTAGAATGTATGTAAGTGAAACATAATGGAAAACATAGTTACAATCAGACTCGCATTCTTGAAGCTTATTCACTTAAAAGGCGTTTCAAGTCTTTCTTTAGTTATGGAAGCCTACGGGTCTAAGACTTAAAAAACGAACCAGACTATCAAATAACCTTGTATATTTATCCTGATTTGATATTATTATGAAAAATGCTTTCAACTTGAAATAATGATAAATCAACAAATTTTGCGATGATTAATCTACTGCGTTATAAACTCACCCCAATCGTGTTGTGATTAAAATCATTTGGAATTCTTTTCACTCTTTTGTTGCTCAGAATTGTACTCAATACTGAAACTATGCCAGCTGGTGATGCTCCTTCATTCAACATTTGTATCATTATACTGTCAAGGAACAAGATTAATGCAATTATTAATTTCTAAAAAATGTCCCAGAACTCTTTAAGAATACTTTCAGGCATTGTTTCTGGTACAAAAGTGATCCAGAATATTATATTTCGAACACACAATTCACTTTTGTAGCCATTATTGGTTTTGATTTTTTCCAAGAATCTTTTACAATTCATTTTTTATTTTTTATCTGTAGGTGACTATTCAGACCTCAAAGTTATGTTTTAGTCCAAAGAGCGTACTACACAAACAAGGAGTGAGGTTGTTTGTGATTGCTTTCCTCACTGAGCTAACAGAACTGTATCAGTATGCAAAGACCACTGAAACAAATTCTGAAGCTCTATGCTTGACAGTCCACTCCCACCTAGGCAGTGCATGTGAGTGTGCATACTATCTAGCACACCTCTGAGCTAATTCCTGTGTCAGAGCCATCATTTGACAGAGACGTTTGGAAAGCAACACAGTTATTGATGTAGCCTTTTTTGTATCTGAGATGAGCAAAATTTAATTCATCTCAAGCCACAATAAGTCTTTAATATCTCATTAATAAATCTAAATATTGGATAAAATTTGGTATTGATTCAATTCTATCTAATCTACAATATTGAAATAGAGTCATTCTCAAAATTCAGAATTCCTTAGTTTCCGAGATTTCGGTTTGAAAAATACAATCTACTGGAGAAATGATTGACAAACGATCCATGTGTGGACTGCATTCGCCTCTTTTTAAAGTGGATTGGATACATTTCAAAAACGTTTGAAAACTTTGATTATTTTATAAAAGGTGATCTTGGAAACAAAATTACTTATAGGACTACAATCACATACTCATACTCATACTCATAAATTGCATACCATAAATTTTACTCATGCATTACTCATCATAAAATATTCTCAGTACCAGAATATTATTGTTGAATGGTTCTCAATACCCATATACTGTGAACTATGACTTTGACTGGGAAATAGATTGGATCAACATTACCTCCCTAGTCGTTCAGGAATAGGGGTTCCCGCCAGCTCAGCCAATTCAAGAAGATCTTTCGTGTAGGGTAGATCCGGAGTTTTGATTCGAGGTGGAAGATTGAAACTATCATAGGTTGTACGGATAGAATGATTGAAAGAAGAGCTGAGCTGTGATACATCATCCAATACATCTGAACTCGATTTAGACTCAGAATCTGAGGAACAATACATTTATAAGTCGTTTTTTCTTAGAGACAGAAATCCGTGTTGAGCTAAATCACCAACGAACCTTGAAACTTTCCAACTTTAAAGATCTTCGACTATCACAACATAAAGGTTACAAGAAAAAACCAATAATTTTACGTAATCCACAAATTTTAAACGGAAATTTAGCACCTAATTTGAAAAAATTGTGAGTGATCACATAAGTACTGGAATATTATTTGAGTTTCATTCTTAATTTGATGATAAAAATTGTTTTTCACGTAAGCAGAAGATTTTGAACCATTTTAACCTAATTAATGGCAAACCATATCAAGGCATAACTTATCATAGAATATTGTTTACGTAGTCAGCTGAGAAATTATTTTTAGTATACAATGTGGTATTCTAATTCTTCAATGTGGTATCAGCCATTGGAATTGATTGCATGGATGAATGGACCTTGGCGCGGGTCATAGTAAGAGTCAAATCTCCTACATACACCGTGGTTGTTGGTTGTAGAATTTACTTTCTTTTTATAATTCATAAGACGCTTTTATGTGTCAGTGTCAGATAGGTGCAAGTCCGTTAATAATGAATTGGTTAATTGTCAATCAGCCCGGGGAATTAGCAGGTATCTGTTCAATCAGAGATAAGCTACGAAACTACTGGGCGCTCTTTGTAAGGGTGACCAATTGGATTGGTCAGTAAAAAAGACTCTGTTCTCTGTTGTAAAATCACTTCCCTGGTGGTTCAGAACCGAAAACTGTCGGTCCAACTCATCAATCACCATCATCCAATTTATTACCCACGCACAGGTCTCAGACCTATGTGGGCCATCCTCCGAAAAAAAAATTATCACATTCAAACTTTTCCTCGAATTTCACAGAAGAATCCACTCTACTTTTCTACTCACTGATAGGAAATATTGTGGGACGATTATTTTTCTGATTTTTCACGGACTTCTGAAACAGTTACGACACATTATTATCCCCACTGGACGCTCCCTACATTTTATCTTGATCCTCTAAATGTTTTTAATTTGCTAATAGCCCAGGCATATTAGACTTTTGGACAAAAAATGGTACAATGCTGGATTTTTTTAATCCACTCTAGGCATCCCAAAAAAGATTCCCTCAAGTTTGCGAGAAAATCTGGCTTGTGCATAACTTTTGTGAGGGGTGAACCCCTCAAATTTGGAACTTCTTTCAGGTTTTCACTTAAAACTCGAAAACTATCTACCGCGTTTAAGACATTGGTCAATTCGAAATTGAAGAATATTAAATTCTACGTCTATTGATGTATAACAATACCAAATCGGTTCAGTTATTCATTCACAATCAATTTTCTAAAATCAGGTGTTTTTTAACCCCTTTGTGAAAAATGAGTCACGTCCATGCATCGATGCATTTATCTTGTGAATGCTTACTCCAACACAAGACGTTTTAGATCATTGAATTTACTTCCAGAAGATTCCTCAATTATCGGAAAATTTTGCCAATATCTAAGATATGCAAAAAACCTGAACTACTGTATAGCGCTTTAGGTCAGTAGCCAAGTTTCATAAGTAACAGGCTTGGCAATAATGACTCTTTTCAATGAGTCGTTCAATCGCCCTCACTCTTATAAGTGAGTCATTCATTCGGACTAGTTCAAAAATGAGTCATCAGCAATACTCGTGCTCATTCACTACCATTGCTTATTCAGCAGCTAAGCGCTCTCTCGCTCACTGAGCACACATACACACACACACACACACACACACACACACACACACACACACACACACACACACACACACAAAACAATATACAGCCTTGTCGTACAATTGTATGTCTGGCGCCTCAATATGAATAATTCTCAGAATATGAGTCATCAGTTTAATATTCCAGAGCACAGAGCTTAGTCAATGAGCTTTCTGAGCCAGCTTTAGTTGTAGTTCGTTCAGCTCACATTTCAAAAAGCTCGTGGAGCTGAGAGAGGTGAGTGAGTGAGCAAGCTGTTGTTGTAGTTAGTTCACTTCACAGTTCAAAATGCTCGTTGAGTGGGGAGGTGAGTGCTCTTGTCTATCAGTGCCTATAGCAGGCCGCTGCACTGCTCTGCTAATTCAAGGAGCACTCACTAGATGGTGTGTTGACTGTATTCCGTAAAACACAAACGCAGTTCAAAAATGAACTACCTACTTTCTGCATTTGAACTACTAGTTCGTAGTTCATTTTAAAGAGTCAGTTACTTTGAACGACTCGCTCAATCTGGTCACATCTCTAATAAGTAAGTGATATCAGGAAAAGTATATAGTAGTTCTTTCCTTAACGGATTATCATGTATTTTTTGACGCTGAGTCTGAATCTGAACTTTAGAACTCCACTCCTGTGGTCGGGGGGTGGAGAAGCCCCCTTCGTACCCAACGGTGGAACCCTCTTTGAACGGTCAATTACACCCCATTGAGCGATAGCTCATTCTTCTCAGCTCATTGAGAGGGTTAAAATTCATATGTTACATGTCAATTTCTGACCATAAGTAACCATTTCACTTGAAGGGTTACATGAGTAGATGGTATGGTATGGGTAGATGGTTGGTATATGGTTTACATAGGTAGGCCAATACTTGAAAAACGATGATTTTTCAATATTGAAATAGCTCTAACTTCTTCAAATATTGAAATTGCTTTAAAATAGCAGTAGTTTCCGGAATTACAGGGAATAAAATTGCGAGGTTGGTCTTAAATAGTAGGTAATTGTTCTTGAACAATATTACAATCTTGAAAGTTTCTATTTTGCTGATGATATTGACACGAGTCAATATGTTTTATGTAGTCATATGTTGTTATGTTGTCATGGTGACATGATGCATGTCATACAAAGGTTATTCACTTCACATGCATTGAAAAAGGGACCAACACTTTCCACCTTATTTGAATCTATCTACTGTAAATCAGAGAGCTAGTAATGAGAGTTCTAAAGAAGAACGTTTTAGGAGGAATTTGAAGGGGAATGTTGGAAAGGAAGACTTGGATATTGAAAGTAGGAGTGAAAACTTCTTAGAGAATAAAAGACGAAGCCAATCGTAGTTTATCTGTCGAAAAGGTACAAATGAAGGCGTCAGTATTCAAATCACACAGATAAGAAGATGTTTTTTCCAGCGGGCGAGGGACGAACCCTGATTAGCATTCTTAATTATGAAATAAAATCCGTGTTGGAGGTAAGGCGATTCAGGAGTCGCCCCCGGGGGTAGACAGAGTCTTCGGGGTAGGAATCGGTGAGGCGGCTTAACATTCCACTCGATAAACTTTTGATTCCGAAGTCGAGCTGTCGAGGGAAGGTGGAAAGCGGAGAGAAGAGCTAAAAACTTTCTCGAAGAGGTTATAAATAAACGATTACTAGGGACGATATCTAATATGCAAATCGCAGTTCCAGGCCACCTAGGCTAAGTATTTACTCTCGGCGAGATGAAGAGGCTGCGACGGAAACAGCAGCAGACGCATTCGGAGGCTGCAGCGGCGGCTGTTCGATGCGGACCGAAGACAAAATAATGGAAAAAGAACGCGAATAAATCCATAAGTTTAAAATGACGCCGTTTCCCGGACGTCTTCACTCGTGAGTGCGTTTGCCGCCAATAAAGAAAGGAGTCGGGTCGAGCCGAGCCGAGCTGAGGCGGCTGCCTCTGTTTGCCCAGCCACGCTTCACCAACATTTCAATATTCCAACAGATGTGTACCTATCCTCTCTTTCCACTGCCACCTCAGCCACCCTCAATTCCATCTCACAGATTGTCGAATCACAACGAGACGCGTGTCTGTACCCATGCTCAAAAACGCTCATCCACACACACATGTACAAACACAAACGTTTTCCAAAGTATTACAATATATTAATCAACTTATTATTGTTGGGATAGATGCTATCATTATTGGCTATTGTTCGATTTCAAAAAAAAAGAAACGGTATGGTCAAACATTCTGTTTTCCCCAGTCAGCATGTCATGAAGATGATTTCAGTTGAATAACAAAGTCTGCTCCAGCCGCCACTCTTTTCATGTGTTTACTGAACATGATTGTAGAGCTTTGAATAGGCAAGTGGATCATTAGAATCCTATAAATTAATACTTTATCATATTAATTTACAGCAACAGTCGTTAAAGAACATTGAGTTTTCCTTATAACAAATAATTGGTAATGAAAATTAAATGAAGCTGAACTATTACATTTTTTATAATTATAATACGGTAATATCACAGATGAGAGAACAAATTGTTTCTGCAATACAAATGCATTGAACAAAATATTCTACAATAATCGATATACTGTGTTAAAGCCAAAGAAGTTTCTTTGGACATATTGGTTGAAAAGTGGAATGGTTTTTTGCATTTTTCTCCCTAACGCGAATAGGTAGCTTTAATAGCTTTTAAATAGATAGATGGCTTTGTTATTTATTTTGTTATAGTTTAAGACTAGTTTGCTATTAGTATTCTATTCAGAGTTTCGAAAAGTAAGATATTCAACGAACAATATTCAATTTCTGACCTGAGAAAGAAAAAGAAAAATGGAAATTAGTGTATTTTCAAACAATCCTTTCCGTGACGATCCCTTGGTAATTTTATAGAGTTGCGGTTTTTTCAGGAAAGGTGATTAATGATATCAGTGTTTGTACAAAATTGGAGTGATATTTCCTTTGAGAGCGACGGCCTTTGGTTGGATACTGTTTAGTGCCCAATACTTTCATATTAACGACAACCCATTCTTCGACCGGGACTTGATTCAGAGGGCGCTAAATTAATTACGGAGTACAATTTTTCATTCTTTTCAAGTTACTTCTTTTCAAGTGGAGGCGAGGTCGAGTTTTTTCATTTTTGAGGGTGGGAGGGAAAGTCGCTTGCAAAAAGAAGTAGGAAAAAAGAAGGGTGTGCATGAAAAGGGATGAGAAAAGAGGATTTGTAATCTAATTGTCCTCAATCAGAAGAGTCGGATTTTTATCCTTGCGACAGAACGTGTAAATCAAGTTGACATAGTTCGATAAATAATTGTGTGGCGCGGCTTTTCTTCGGAGGAAAAGCAGACGTAGCGATGAATACTTATCGTGAGGGGGGGGGGGGAATTTGTTCCCCCTCATCGCCCTGTGACGCAGTAGTTGGAGGTCTCATTAAGGGTGGACAGGCAAGGCATCGAGTGTACGTTCTGGAGGGAAATGTGAGGAACAGGAACAGGGCATCTGCGTTCTCTATTCATAATTAAAAATGAAATCAATTTGTGTCCAACGTAGCCGAGCCGATCTCGGTCCATGTGTCCCCTGCTCTTTTAATTAACGACATAATTCAACACTCTCGATGGCACTGCTTTCTGCAGTCCGTTCGACCTCTGAAAGCTCAATGAAAGCTCTCTGAAAAGCTCCTTCCAACTTGGATATTATTACCACCTGATCGCCTGCTAATTAATTGCTTAGATCAGGACAATCCTTGTCCTTAAACCTAGCTTTGTGATTGTCTCTATTTTGAGAAACTCCAAGCTACTCTAAAGCATCACAAATTGGCACTTAAATTTTCTTGAACTGCGCCGATCAAAAGGATTGATTGTTTAGTGACTTGCTAAACAAGTTATATAACAATTGAAAAACTTGAAAATTGAAACTACTCTTCAAGGCCAAAAAGACGGATAATTATAAATAGAATAGAATAGAATGGCTGCCTTTATTTATTACCTGGGAGGGTGAAGTTAGAGCGCAGCCGGCCTTCCACTTAACCTTCCACTTAACCCTCATAAATCATAGTCTCTTAAAAATTATTTATCGCATTCAAATCTCGAATAAATAATTGTTAATTCTTCTATTTTTAACCTAACATGAGCTTTAGGTTGAAAATAATTTAATAATAATGCCTTAGGTTGAACCATGAATTATTTTGCAATATAATAGACTACTATGATATTTTTTAGAGCAAATTGTGATGAATCTAATTGTTGAGAGAAATTTAGCTTTTTTTCGAAATATGGTCTTTTTACATAAATAAGATCCATTTTTTAATTTAAAAAAATAATCGCTTCAATAATACAATATATTGTTACGAAAGCAGACAAGCAGTTATTCACGCACTTGTTCTATTTATGTCATTCTATTGTTTTCATGGTTGGACGTGACTTCGACATCCGATCTTCATTCTCTTGCTCTTCACATGTCTTTGTCACCCTTATTCTTCAAGTGTACAACTCTCTCACTTCATTAAATTTCTCGAGATTTCTACATTCTTCCTGAACAATCGAGGTCTATATTCCAAGCATTCTTGAAGATTCGAGAAGCCGCCAATTCTTGGAATTATACAACTACAACAGCTATATAAAGAAGCTCACGTGAACCATTGAGTGGAGTCTTACAAAAGCTTGCGTGACAGTTAGTTTACAAACCTGTGTGAAAGATTGTATTACAGATCTCGTGAGAGAGACAATCCAGTGCCAGTGGAGTAAACAGTGCTTTATTCAGTCTTTAGACAGTGTCAAGTGCAAAGACAAGTGTTTACTGTTTATGCAGCTATAGAATAGGTAGGGGCATATAAATCTCTGTTTGTTTTTGACCTAATACATATTTATTGTAGTACTGGTATTATGAAACATGAAAGAATTTTGAGATTAATTTAAATATATATATAGGTCTAAAAATCATCACGATCACGAATAAATTGCTTAGACTCTGTTCATTTCTCTGTAAATCTTGATAAAAATTAAGCTAGCAAAGCAATTTTTGTTCAAGACATATTGTATTGTATAAAAAAATTTGTATTCCTAATTCCACATGAATATACAGAAATAAACTACTCTAGCTAGGGGAAATTTGATTGTTCTTAAACACGAAAAAATTATATTTCTACTACATTTTAAGTGCTAGAATGGTGTAAAATGCGGTTAAAGGCTACTAAATTTCCAAAAATTTTATTCCATACCCCCCCCCCCCCCGACCAATGGGTATTTTTGGGGTATGTCGCCCCCTCCCATAAAAATTCATTAATCCGCCACTGCCCCCCCCGAGATCCAAGAGAAAAAGAAAAAAATCGGCATAAATCTAATAGAAACTAGGACGAAATTATGTAAGCAACAAAAATTGGCCGTTTCCAATTTGTCTTTTCTTTTACTTTTTCTCTTCTTATCTAGATAATAGATATCAAACAGTTAGAGTGAGTACAGGACATGGCAGCTATACACCATCTGAATGGAGAAGGGCTACTTGCGGAGTGCCACAGGGATCAATTTTAGGCCCAGTTTTGTTTAACCTTTTTATAAATGACCTACCATTCACCATAGACTCCAAACCAATTTTATATGCTGACGACACTACTGTTCTGGTTAAGGGCAAAAATAATGCAACCGTCCTCTTGAAAGCTCAAGAAATTTTAAAGCAGCTTACCGATTGGTTTCATAGCAACGAACTCAAGCTTAATGCCAAAAAGACTAATTACATTAAATTTTCAATGATAAACAATGAATACAATCATACATTAATGCTAGATTCTGGTATGGAATGCCATTCGACAATGGGAATTAAGTTTTTGGGTCTGGAGCTGCAGTCAAATTTAAAATGGGATAATGAAATTCAAAGCCTTAGGAAAAAGTTATCCCATGCGGTTTTGCTTTGAAGACCTTGAGAAATGTTTCGAACAAAAAAACAGCCTTAGCGGTCTATCATGGGTATTTTATGTCCCAGGTTCGTTATGGTGTGATATTCTAGGGTGGTAGCGAGGGAAATATCAATGCAATATTCAGATTGCAGAAGAAATCGTTGCAAATAATTGAAGGATTTAGTGCAAGGCAGTCATGTCAACCGATTTTCAGAAAATTAGGACTGCTTACAATGCCAGCACTGTATTTTTTTTGAGATTGCCGTGTATTCGCATAAGAATCAGAGTAATTATGAAAATAATATAATCGCTCACCCATACAACACAAGACATGGAGAGTCAACACTTCGTCGGTACCCCATGCATAGGCGGACTCTGATCGAGAAGACGCCACACTATTCGGGTATAAAGATTTTAAATTGTTTGCCCAAAGTTTTAAAAGGTTACGGTCAAGACAAATTCGTGAAGGAATTCAGGAAGATGCTTATTGATGCCTGTCCTTACTCTCTGGCTGAATGTTATGGGGTTTTTCGGAGACAAAATGTTGAATAGAATCTGTTTTCTAATATGTTTTTATAGATGAACGAACGCTTGATGAATTAGTTTAGTTGAAGTGAATTGACGTGTCACATGCTGTGCGAGCCTAGCTCGATAGATGCAGCTTAACGTGACTATTAACAAATTTATTTTTATTTTATTTATTTATTTGTGTAAAGCCATCCATGTTACTTGTGCAGAGGGCATTCTTTTATGTCGTGTTCTAGATATTAAAGAACATGGGTTATTTAACCCGCTAGTACGCGGGTGTACTTCAAGCTTCAAGTGAAGTAGACTGACTGTAGACGGTGTTGAGCTGTTGAGTGTTCCGACCGAATATTATTCCGACTGCCGCCACTAGAATGGTTGTGCCACACGCGCATTCTAGCGGCGGCTCATATTTTATTAAATCATTACCTTATTCATATTATTGATATTTTTATATCTAAAAAATGTGTTCTATTTAGTAAATTGGATGAGAACTCATTTGAAATTTGATACGTAACAACTTAAAAACTTAATTTATAAGAAAAAATACAATGACAAATAGATATCAGGTAAAACGGTAAGGAATGCAAATTCCCAATACAAATACAAATTTGTACATACATATTGATAAAACAGTGCTATCCATGACAACATTATGAGGGGCCTAAAAACTGTCAAAATACACCATTTTCTATTGAAAAATCCAAACATTTTCCGGGGGTGGCCCCCGGACCCCCCCCCCCATTTGGTTGGGGAGTATGGAATACCCCCTAAATCCCCCGGTGTTTGCCCCCCCCCGAAATCACCTCCTGGATACGCCACTGAAGTGGGCTTTACGTCGGATATCTTCTTTGTTTACAAGTCTGAAGACAAGTGCTAACAGTAACGATGCTTCAAAATTGTAAAAAATATCCTACTGCAAAATAGGTATTGATGAAGCTTAGTCATGATAATTTATTCTAGTTGCGTTCAGATGAAGCAGAGCGTTCTCACGTAAAAGAAATAAGTCAAATTTGTTGGGGCGTAGGCTCAACTCTCACACCGTTTATGTAACGACCTAATGCCACCTTTACTATCGCCCACTTTTCTCCCCATCGAACTCCCCAACTAAGACTAAATACAACCTTTAAAATTATAATGTAATGTTATTATTACGTGCTTTAGGTAAACTAATTGCGTAGACTTCATCAAACCTCTATTCTAGTAGGTAATTCTACTGAATTTGTCTCTTTTTAATACTGCGAAAGACTGTCATACTAGATGCTGGACTGGACACATGAACTAAATTAATAAATTCCTCAGACCCACTGAAAGACTATGATTTGGACCACTTCAGTATTATTAGTCGATAATCGGTCTGTAAGTTTCGCCAAAAGCCCTGAAATATGGTGCAATATAAGTAACTATCGAACCAGAACTCAATAATTCAATATGCTCCTTATTAATAATTCTAACCTCTGGGATACAGTAAATAAAGCCGCTCCAATTAGAATTCAGTCCATTTCATTTCCATAGTTTCATTCATAGCTCAATATGAATAAACTGGTCTTGCTAGATAACGAGGAACCTCCAAGTGATGAGGAAGAAGAAAATCTATACAATCAAGCCAGCAAGCTCACTAGTTTCGCCTAATTTCTGTTAAATTACGCTCAATTTAAAAATCCTTCAATTTTCAGCGTATTTTTGGGAAGTTTTTGAAACGCGTCTAAGGCCCTAACTGTGCATCAAATTTAAACTTTTTTTGCCCGCGTTGTTAAAGAGAAACAGTGATTTATTAATCATTCAGAGGTATTTGGCATCTATTTATTATAAAATAACGTGATTCATAACATATTTATTTATTAGGTAAGGTGAGCGTAGATACATTATTTTGAATAGATGATTTGAATACTGAATACCTAACTATGTATTTTTTAATATCATCTTTGGTAAGGTTTATTCAAGACTTGATAGCTGAATTGGAGTTCAGACAAGGCCATTATTCTTGCACCAAGTGAGGAAAAATTAAGTTTTTGGTCCCTTTCTGACTTGTGGATTTATGGAAATGATGTTGTCTCCTGGTGTGGATTAAGTTCGCACCAGTGAATCAACTGGAAAGTCGGTACGTGAGACAAGCTATTACAATAATAGAGCGATTGTTGCGGCTTGGAAAGTAAATAAAAAAGTCAAATATATGAAATAAAGGTGATGTACGAGCGAATTATCGTAGATGTTATATGGCGAGCATAAGTAGGTTATTTATGCGCTGAGCGAGTGTCATGGGTGGGGGCGGGTGGTCATAAAGTGTGGGTGTAATAGGACGGAAGAGGGGGCATATTACTATTCATGGCATTCGTCGTGAATAGCTCTCTCCGTTTCCGCGCTAACAACAGATCCGCGAAACTTTCATATTTATTCTAATATTATGGGCTGCACCGACTTACGTGTTCATCATAGAAATCATCGAATTCTGCATTTCCATTTTAAGTGTTATGAGATTCTCTCCTCCCTTCCGCCTCCCTTCCTCCCGTCTTTCAACTGACAATCGATCTCCAGTCCCCAGGTGCTAGTACCGGGCACTGCATCCCCATCCCATTCCATCCTGAATCTAGCACTCAGGGCTTTCAATTGTAATGTGAAGATGACAATATAGATTTGCAGACATTTTCAGTTATTGAGAAACTTTTATACCTTGCAAGTAGGAATAAATAAGGAGCATGAAATTTGAAGGAACAGTGGAAATTGACAGGGATATAAAAGGTGATTTCAGATAAAGAAACATGAAGAATTAAATGCGATGAAACAATAAAATTTCAAACAGGTGAGAAAGATGAAGAAGGAATTTCTAATGAAGAAATATTTTCGAAAAAAATGAGTTTTAATATGAGTACAAGCCAGGTCAGGTCTTCTTTTACAAGCTATACAGAAATATAAGAAGGAGAGTGAATAAGATAGCAAAAGACAGAAGAAGATAGATAAAACCTTTATTGGCGATGCCCACATGAGTCTTGAGACTTGGGCGAAGGTATTGAGGTGAATGGATGAATGATGAGTAAAAGTCATGGCTGAATGAGATTCAAACTCGAGACTGCAGGAATACGAAGCCAGCCAGAGTCTTATCTGATCACAGATAAGAGCTCCAACAAACTGCATCACAAGAGCGGCTCTGGAGCCCTGATTTAATAAAACCTTATTGAGAGGGTATTATATTAGATTAGTGTACTTCAACTAAAATAATTTACAAAGTTTTATTAGGCATCATAAAAAAGAGATTTATAAACTCAGATAGCAATAGATAGATTATATCTGTAAAAAAATGATGTTAAATAAAATAAATCAGTTACTGACACATTTACACATAATGGTGAAGTTTGGAAAAATTCGTCTATTCTTGGTCCACTCAACCTATTGGCGGAAAAGAGAGGAAGAGCCATGAGAGAAAATAAATGATGGAAAAAATTACTTGTGTAAGGAATAACAGTTCGCCTCCTTGTCAATGAACTATTTTGTTATTCAAAATTTAGCCATTTTTATCAAACAAGTGGAGTTGTAGAAAGAATTAAGTGATCATGAATAACTTTTAAATTCAGTTTTTAACCGACTTCCAAAAAGAACAAGGTTCTATATTCGACCTGTTTTTTTATGTTTGTACATCAATCATTCGAACACTATTGAAACGATTTCGATGAATTTTTTCAAAATGAAAGAGCATCATTCAGCGGTGGTCCCATCCAAGTTTCGCAAGGATCGGCCCAATATTAAACAAAAAAGAGCATTTTTCGATGTCTTCATTTCAATCTTGTTTGAATAGGATAGTTCCACACATAACCGCCATTCGGATGACCAGTGTCGTTTCCCAGGCTGATCATTGTATCATATGGAGCACTTCACATCTAGACGATTTTCGAAATCATATGATGCAGTGCAATTATGCCAGGTAAACGACATCGGTTACCCAAAGCAGGTTCAGTGTGAAACAAGCCTGTAATGTCCCGTTTTGTCCAATCAGGTGAACTTAATTTGAATCGAGAATAAGAAGAATATAATATTTCTGTTCATATGTTCATATGAAAATTGTAAATAATTTAGTTGATGCTATGGATTCGTAGGAATAAGATTATTCAGTTTCAATCATGAGTTGAAGTGTAAAATGGTTTTGAAATCGTTAATTTCAAAAAAATAATTGAACAATATTCTTCAGTTATTAATTTTTCGTCAAACTCGCCACTTTACCGAGAAATAGGAAAAACAGCACAGTTGATCTCAGAAGTATTTTTAGTGTCACTGCTGTGATGGATTTTTTGGTTATGTTTGATGATGCTTGCTGTACTAGCTCAAAGTTTAAGTTTTTTAGGTATTTTAGACTAGTATCACGAAAAATATCATACGTAACTCGTCCGGGAAGATGTTTTTTTTTTTTTTTTTTTGTAGATTACGTCTTGTTTACCATACTCGTATGATAATACCGCACTCGACTTATCATACTCCTACAGTAAACACCATTTTCCGTTCTTGTAACGTTATATACTATTTCAGTGTTGGTATATTCTGAAAGGAACCACATTAAAATGAATCAAAAGCCATTTCACTTTTAAGAAGCCTTTCGCTATTATAGTTTTCCTAAATACAATATTCAACATATAGATATGTTTTAGGTAATTATTGAGTATCCGAACTTTTCGATTTTTCCAATAATTTTTTTTTTTGTGACATCTACACACCCCATGAAGCAATAATCCGTTGAAATTTTTTGGGGGTCGCGTCTTTTTTACCCAAAAATTTAAATTTTCGAAAAAAAAATTTTTGACGAAAATTTTATTTTTCATTTAAAAAATTCATAATTTGCAAACATATTATGAACTCCCAACCATAAAACGATATAAATCAAATTAATAATCACATATCTGAAGAAAACTAAGCTTACTAACCTTTCAATACTTCGGGGGATACAACTCTGAATTGAACAGAAAAACTTCCCGGCAAAATGAATACCAGTCAACCACTGTTGTTGTCGAAATTCCCAGCTCTTCACAAATAAATATTTGTCGGGGTGGCTTTAGGTGCAAAAGTATTGTCACCAAATAGAAATATTTTTCTATTAGGAGTCTACAATTGTCCAAGAACGAGCCCACCCTTGCCGAGCCAGTAAAGCCACAAACCGCAGCCGCCTTCTTCCCACGTCGAATTTTTTTTTGACAACGAAATTTAAGATTTGATTTATTCACAATTAACTCCGCACCACACTTTAAACACACCGAAATCTCTTTAAAAATACCATGCCTGAACAAAAATTCAATCACGTCCTTTTCGCCAAGGCGTATAGATTCTAAAAATTTTAGCTTGCACACATTTCACGTAATGAATAAATATGAATGAATATCTTCCATGTGATCTAACAATAATTGTCGATCTGACCAAACACAAAATTTTTGCATTTCAAAGAAAACATATGTTATCAAACTATTATATTTTTGGATTCAATGGTTACTTCACCGACCTTGCTAAGCTCTAAACCAAACCTAACCTAACCTAGCCTAGTCTGGCAGTGTTACAGTGTGATGGAAGTATTCATACGCGGAAGAAAAATAGTTCCATCAGAAAACTCTAATTTAAATGCCAAATAAGTGTTGCCCCCACAAAATATCAGTGTATTATTACTTACTAGTGTGTTTTGAGTGTGTGGGGAAAAAATTGTTGGAAAAATCGAAAAGTTCGGATACTCAATAAATACCATGTTTTATTCCATAGAGCGTTGTCGAATTTTTAGTTAATCTTTTTTAGCTGGGTGGATTTTTAGTTGCTTTAGTTTGGATGTTATATTGGCTTGCTAATTTGATAAATATTTCATAATGCAGGCTATAAGAAATTTCTCATGTTTTCAAAGTTTGAAAATTTAACTATAAAAGCTTAAAATAAAACAAATTTTAAAACAAAAAAAGAAACCGACTTCAATGAAATGATACGAAAACATTAAATACACACGAACTAAAAAGTTTAAAATAAAGTATTCACTTTAAACTGAGAAAATTTTAAATTTCATACAAGTAATCTTTTAGAGTCAGCGCCAAATTTCCCATAAACTTCCAAAATATAACAGAACTTCTCTGTGATGTTTTCCATGACGAAATACTTGAACAATCTAACATCAAAACTGACATTGTATTTCAGTAAAAGTGAGTGTAAATCATAATCGAAATACCCTACAGTGTTAGTTTTGATATTATAGATGGAATTTCTTATCAATTTCATTATATATTTGGCGCTGACTTCAAAAGATTACTTGTATGAAATTTAAAATTTTCTGTTTGAAGTTTGAATACTTTATTTTAGACTTTTTAGTACGTGAGTATTTATTGTTGGGGTATCATTTCATTGAAGTCGGTTTATTTTTTGTTTTAAAATTTGTTATATTTAAGAGTATTAAAAGAATAAAGATTTTCAGTTTCAAAAGTATAGATGATCCACAGTTCCTCTGCACATAGATAACAGTAATACTAAAGTCTAATAGAACCTAATGAATTAGATTTGCAATATTGAAATAATTATTGATACAACAATTGATCATTCAACAATAATCATATTAACGTTTCAAAGTTAATGTGTAATGATTTTCAACCACATAAGTAGACTCTTAAATATGCTTCCCTTAACAACTCTTCAACGTTGAAGAAGAACAAAAGGGAATGGATTTTTCTGATCAGTGATGTGGAAAATCAACGTTTTAGTGGTTTGCCTCCACTTGTCTTCGTACAGGAGGAGCTCTCTCACGGCGAAGAGCGAACAGGAATGTCTGAAGGGAACTTCAGCTGCAAAGGATGCTTCTATTCCCACCAGTGCATATATGGGCACGGACTTCTGCTATTTATTTTCATACGGGACAAAAGTTGACTGTGGGAGCGGCAGCAGAAACCAACCGACCCTAGACAGACACTTTGAACAAACAGCCAGTCAGTAATGAGTTCGCAAAGAAAGTCTTGCACCTGTAACGCCTACAGCGTTTATACCATTGCATTTCCATTCTAATACATTACTGGTCTACTCTTCCACGAGTGCTATTATCCATCCATGCGTGGAATCAGCATCAAAGTCTCCGTGAATAATCATCTGCTAATTTATTCCTCTGTAACTTATCACCTGGGCTTCCATTCAACTTTGAACTGAGTTATATTATATCAACACCTGACTTTAAACCATGGATGGGTGTGTGGGGTGTAGAGTTGGATGGCATGTGGTCCTCAACAATGTGCTATGTTATGTGAAGATGTAGTGATATCTGATAAAATGTCTCCTGAGGCAGATACCACCCTAACTGCTGAGCTAGTACTGAAGGGCTCGAATGCTAATGACTAATACACTTCATTGTGCATAACACGAAGCATACGACATGTTTCACTAAAATATGTGATAGAGTGATTGAATTTTTCGTTTACAAGCATACAATTATTGATTATTCTTAACTATGTGAGGTTCCGTTGAAATTTCAATTCATTTATCCTAGTAGTAGTAGTTTACTATACTTCAATGGCACTGACTCCTTGTTTAGGTGAATATCAATTATCACACGATACAATCTCCGTTTTTCAATGGAATAGAAAAAATTGAGACCTCTCTCAATTTTTAATCGCTCATCATTTCATTTGAATTATTATGAGATTGAAAATTTATGTACACAGGACTCATGTTCACTCTGTAGACATAATTTTCTGCCAATTTGTTAGACATTTGCCTTGTCTACTTAGACATAATTGTTCACATGCTATCTATTAAATGTGACAGGCTCCTTGTGTTACATGCAGCTGTTATCACTGTTATCACTTGTATGACTGTTCACTATAATTAAAATATGTAAAATATATCTTGCAAATTCACAGTTCTCATTCTACCACAGTTCTGTTTCTAATTGAATGGTATGATTGTATAATTCATTTACAGCTGTCAACATATATACTATTATTATAGTTATATTTGATGACTATTTTTTATTATTATAATTATAATTATTATTGTTATTATTATCATCATTATTACTATCGATATTATTATTACCGATAATAATCAGTAAATTTATGGTGATAGTGCATTATTACTAGCCTTCAAGATTACTATTATTAGAAGTATTTATTGCACCATTTATTAATTCAGAACAGATTGGCTAAATTCTGTATTAAATTTTTAAATTTGTATTGTACAAAATGAGGATGTTCAAATACCCATTTTTTAGAGACAATATATAATGTGATTTTAACAAACGATGATTCAAATGGAAATAATTAATATTCATAAACATTAAAATATATTGTCTCTCTATAAATATTGTACCAGAAACTGAGCTGTACAATAGTCAATCAAAAGGGCAAATGAGTAACAATATTGACAGGATAAAGCAAGGTAATTGGAGAAGATTGTATTCTAATTACCTTGGGTAAACGCACAATATTTTCAATATATAGAACTTCTTTTGTCAATAATTGATTTATAATTGAATGATTGATTAACACCATTGGCAAGAGAATCACAGTTAAGATAAAGAATTCCTTCTTAGTTTGGGGAAATCACCATTAGTAAGAGTATCACAGTGTTGAGGGTAGAGCAGTTACTCATTGAATGATGAGAGTTAGACAGGCGCAGGTGTAAATAACAACAACAAAAACAAAACATTGAGGTGTTGTGGAATGTTTGGGTTGAGGGTGGCAGGTGATGTAGGGGCATGCGCGATGGTGTAAGGGAGCATCGATCGGCGACGCGTGCCTCCAGCAGTGGTGAGCGACCACCTCGCGCGTCCTGGTAACCTAGTAGCGGGTAAACAGGTCTGAGATGCATTTTTCCTTAGACACGGCGTCTTTGCTCACCGGGAGGGGGTCTTGTAAACAAACAACCACCCCTACAATCCTTGCGGCCGCCTCTAGGATTCTGCAAGCCCGTTACCGGGTAAACATGTCCAGCCCAAGCTGCAATGTCTCCTGGCGATTAGGTGGCCTGTAAACAAACGTTAAGCTCTAGCCAGCAACAAAGTAAACAGCGACTACATCTTACAGCATCATGGTACCCTGTTCTGCGGTAAACAGATTGGGAACGCTCTGCAAATTCTATGCACGCGGGGAGCGAAGTCGGTAAACAAACACAACAAACAAATCGCCCCCTATCACGAGCCGAGCCGAGGAACCACTCTGATCCACTTCTGCTAGCCTGTTCCCCCGTAAACAGCTCGCCCGCTTCTGCTGTCCTACCAATTCCAAAAAAACGTCCTTGTAAACAAACACAACAAACACTACCCCTTTCCTCTCAAGCACCCCTTTCTGTGAGGACTTTGTTGCTAAATAAACACCGACCTCCTTGCTGTTTACATTTTCCTGGTTTAAGATAAACAATCTGAGGGAACACGAGTAAACAAACAACAACGCGTGCGCGCGCACCGTTGAGTGGACGGTTGGTGGCGGGTGAAGAGGGCTGTTTCCAACAATATTGACTCAGCAAAACACAACCTCACCCTTATCCGATTTGTACTCAGGACACCTCTAAGCGGACAAGAATAATAACCTAATCGCCATCTCTTCGAAGCCCATTCGAAATCCTTCGCACCGAGATACCAGGATTTTGTTTGCCTCCCATTCTACTAATCAGATAAATTCTACTAATCAGATAAATTCTATCTCCAGGCATTTGAACTTTGTTCGTAGGGAAGATAAATCTATGATTATTCGATTTGTTTACTGTAAGAGTCAGTGCTACAACCAAAAACTTCCTGCCAATTTTGTTTTTGTAATTTTCGACAATGTATTATTGAGAAGCTTCTACCTATTAGATGTGAACAACCATTATATAGGTTATTGTTGTGGATATCCATTTTTCGTGAACTGCAGTAGAACTATTCATATGTATAAACTTGCTGTGCAGAACTAACCTTAGCTTGTTCTGCACAGCAAGTTAGTTCTGCACAGCAAGTTTATACATATGAATAGTACATTATATAGGTGATGAAAATTAAAAATTGAATGAAAATATTATCCTTTTGGAAATTATTTCAACTTATTTGCTGTTTTAAGACTTTCTGCTAGATAAATCAACCGGTCAACTCACATGAATTTCATATTCGGATAAGTCTACAATAATAATCATAATACTGATAATTACTTGAAAAAAAGAAGTCAAATTTCTTCTTTTAAGAGCCAACAAAATTTGTTGGCCTTTTGAAGAACAATTTTTTTATTAATAAATAATTCAAACATATGTTATATCCAGTGTGATCTTAGATTGAAGTCATAAATTATAATATCGTCGTCTTCATACAAGGATTAGATAAATTTTCTGTTCCGACTTCAAACCCCGTATGAAATCCATCGTTTTTTGTAATATCTATTCATTCAAGTAGTGTACTTTGAAGTACAGCCGATTACTAGAGTAACTGGCTCCTTGATCGAATGATAACCCATCATTACATGAATTCGATATCCGGTTTTCAACAAATGAAAATAAAATTGGAGAGCCTTCTCAATTTTTATCAGCTGCTAGTATAGCGCCCCACAGATCATCCAGAATCACTCATCTATACTGGTGACATCACCCCAACTGGTGACATCATTCACGATGAAACCATTCAATGTATTTCGAAATACTCGTATGAACAATACGTGCTGGAACAAATAATTGGAAAAAAATAATAACATTTGTGCTTTAATGATTATTTCTAGCAGTTAAAAGGGTCAAAAGCAAGTCCACTAAAGAGTACAGATAAATCGGTCATAAAACATTCAAAGTAGGCCTATATTCTACTGGTTAATATGATTTTTTTATTCCATAATACGAATGTGAGAATTGACCTAATAATTAAATATTGTTATGTACTGTGAAGAACTGAAGAAGAATGATATTTTTAGTAACTGTACAGCTTTGTCGAATATATTTTCTTCTCTTTTTCCCCTACCGTGATATCGTAGTGGGCAGCAGTGTCTTTCTATTTCAGAGGGATTTCATTCCAGAGGTAACAGTTTTACCATATTGTCTTCAACTCGTAAGGCAAGCCATAAATTTCCTCTCTTGTGTCTTCCCCCATGCTTCCATCTTTCTACCAACTGAAAAGTTCGAATATTTCAATAGATCTCTATTCTCTATCACATTCAATTTCCCAAAGTTTTTCTACCATCTGATATTTTCCGTTTTTTCTTCTCTTTTTTTACAACAGTCAAGTTGCTTTCCTCCAGCAATGGTAGAAACAGAAGTCAGAATTTAGTTTTACTCTCGGACATCGTCATTCCCTCCACCTTCAAAATGACACTTTCCATAATGAACTATGGTGTTTTAGCTTTGTCTGGAATATTGACAATCTGAGTATTTTCCGCGTTTCGCTTCCCCAATATCTCAGATTCGTAATTCTGTGATTGAAATTGGGAAATTTTTCAATAGCTTGGAAAAATGAAAAATAATAAATGTAAATGTTGACAAAGCCTAGGAAATAAATAACCAACATTTGAGCATGTTTTGCAGGCTGAGTTTTTGAAACTGTGTTTAGTATACATAGACCGTTTACTAAATTCATTGTTTGTTTCAGAATTAATTAATATGATATGAAATTTCTAGAATAATGAAGTTTCCGGGTAGAATGCTCACACTCTTTTCCTCTCTGCTACTTTGCTCATCATTGTTATATTTATTGTGTTGACAATTTGAAGTTTGAAAAATACATATCATTAAAAACATTGATTATTCAATTAAAAAAGAATGCTAAGAATGTACGTCCTCTCCAAATAATATAACAGAATTAATATTGCTTCTAATATTAAAACTGACACTGTATTTCACTTTTATACAATGTTTTACTCACATATTTATATTGGAGATGTTTGAGGAATGCATTTCACTTCTGAAAAGAAGTTTCGTCAGCCTGCCGCCAGGGGTCATGCTTTGTTGAAGTTAGGATGAGCAGCCATTATGTAGTTAAAAATTGCGTTTGATATGAATTGTGTTTGATCATTGAGTAAGTTGTTTTTATCTTGTTTATGGTGTTTGAATATTTCATATTGCTCCAGTGTATTTAGTTTGTGGCTTTTTGGAATGTGTGTAGAATTTCTAAGTCAGTTTGGATGTTATTGTGTGAGTGTCCAGTGTTGATTAAGTGATCTGAAAATGTGGGGGCAGTGTTGGAATGAAGTGCTTTGATGTATTCTTTGTATCTTGTGTTGAATGATCTGCCTGTTTGTCCCATGTAGTATTGGGCATGTGCTGCATTTGAGCTTATATATTCCTGGTGTGTTGAATTTGTGAATTGTGCTGTTTGTTAGGTGAGCTGGTTTTGGTTGGATCTGATGTTTCAGGTTGTTTGTTGTTCTGAATGCTGTGTTAAATCCGGATTTTTGGAAGATGTAAGCAATTTGGTGTGATTTTTTGTTGAAATATGTGAGTGTGACAAATCTGTTTTGGTTTGCAGGTTTTGGATTTTTATTTTTCATTTTATTCAGGATTTTGTCTACTAGATTGGTGTTGTATCCGTTTTGTTGTGCTAAATATTTGATTGTATTGATTTCTTCTTGGTGGTCAGCTTGTGATAGTGAAACATTTAGAAGTTTATGGATCATGGAGTTAAAAGCATCAAGTTTGTATTGATTTGGTTGGTTGGATGAGTTGTGAATGAGTGTGTCTGTGAGAGTTGGTTTTCTGTAGATTTTGAATTTGTGCATGTTATTTAGTTTTTTGATAGTGTGGTTTAAAACGTTTAAAGTGTAGTCTGTTTTATATTCTACTGTAAATTGTAAGTTTTTATGGGTTTTGTTCAATTAATTGTGTTAGGAGTTGTTCACACTGTCTCTGGTTTCCATTGTAGAGTACAATAACGTCATCAACGTAGCGGTGCCAGTAAATTATTTTGTTTGAGTGTTTGGTGTTTTTTAGTATTCTCTATGTGCTGTAAAAATATTTCTGCTTGGATGCTGGAGATTGGGGATCCCATTGCTAAATGACTCAACATTTG
Source organism: Conomelus anceps (assembly GCA_948455865.1). Classification (NCBI taxonomy): domain Eukaryota; kingdom Metazoa; phylum Arthropoda; class Insecta; order Hemiptera; family Delphacidae; genus Conomelus; species Conomelus anceps. The sequence continues at coordinate 57,414,580 of OX418217.1, read as the reverse complement.
CAGATCACTTAATCAACACTGGACACTCACACAGGAACATCCAAACTGACTTAGAAATTCTACACACATTCCAAAAAAGCCACAAACTGAATACACTGGAGCAATATGAAACACCATAGACAGGATAGAAAGAACTTACTCAATGACCAAACCCAATTCAAATCAAACGCAATTTTTAACTACATAATGGCTGCTCATCCTAACCTCAACAAAGCATGACCCCTGGCGGCAGGCTGACAAAGCATCTTTTCAGAAGTGAAATGCATTCCTCTAACATCTCCAATATATGTAAAAGATTATGTAAAAGTGAAATACAGTGTCAGTTTTAATATTAGATTGTTCATTAAGTATTTCGTCATGGAAAACATCACAGAATATTGCTTGTCAAAGTATTTTATATTGCTATATAATAATAATTGATGTTGTTCTATGTAATCATAGTCAATTAATAACAGTAACGCCGTTATTATTATGATATATCTTTCTAGCTAAAAATTTGTATATGTCAAAAAAGAATTTGAATAAATTTTGATTTGATTTGATTTAGAGTAGCTGAGATGATCACAGACGTTTTGCTCTGAGATGATCATTAGATTTGTTTCAATATTAAACATTTGAATTAATATTATTTATTTCTATATTCTGTCTGATAACGATGGCTCTCCTGTTCTTAAAATTCAATTGTGACTTCGTATAGGCCTACTTGGGAAATTCAACATTTGTGAAAATTTTTTAAAAGAACCTATGGGATTTAAGACATTACAGAAGAACAATGGTGAAATTCGGTTTTTGATATTGTAATTATCTACAACTAAACAAAAATAGACAACGTGAATAATTTTCGATCTCCCCATCAATATAATATTAATTGACCTGAAGATTTCCATCATTACAGATATTGGCAAGTGGTAACAGTATCAAATGCAAAAGTTCGATGAATGCTCATGATAAAGTTGTATAGTATTATTAATTATTGAATGTCAGCATCTGTCAATATCTCTACATGTTTCCAATATCAGTAATTACAAAAGTCTTTAGTTCAATTGATAGGAATCTTGAAATTTATTCACGTTGATTATACAGTATTCATCTAATACTGCATTTAAAGAGTTAAATTCAATCCAACTTTTAAATGAAATAATTTTTCACTACAGCGATTGATAGCTCATTATTCCAAGTCAAACATTTAAGTCCAAATACAATATTCCATCGAAATTCCAATAATCCCAAACACAGCTATTCCATCAAATGTCATGTCTAGAAGAGATCAAAGAGAGCAGACCAAAGACATTGGAATATCTTATAACTACCTAGTTATATTGGTAGGAAATTCTACAACAAGCTACCGCAGTTTTTAAAGAGTCTTGAAAATATAGAAATACTTAGAAAACAATTGAAAAAATATTTAGTTGATGAAGCTTTTTATAGTGTACTAGCTGGCCCGACGCGCGTTGCTGCGTTCTCATAAAAAACTCTCCTTGATTTTTTATTCGCCACCTCCCACTGAGATTACACTTCAAATTTCAACCTTTTAGGACTATTAGGGAAGAAGTTAGTCCTATTGCTCTTCCAGCTGATCTGAGAGGCCTCCTTCGTTGTTTTCTTACTCACCACTTCTGAATGAACATTTCAAATATAAAACACCTACGTTCAACTATTAGGGCGAAAACTAAGTTTTTAATTTTATGATTCGCCACCTCCCAAAAAGGTTACATTTCGAATTTTAACCTTCTAGGACTATTAGGGAAGAAGTTAGTCCTAGGGCTCTTCCAGCCGATCATAGTTTCCTTCAGTTTTCCGGTCCTTCGTTGTTTTAAAAACATGTGTTTAAAGATTTGTTATTGGTTAAAGTCAGTATAATCCTGTATGCCCAAAAAATTACCTCAGCACTGAAAAAGCATGATCATTACAGATGATTGGTAAACATACGTTTACCGGTTTGATAGACAGACGTTGATTTTAGAATGATTTGCAAAACACACAAACAGCTTGTCCATCGAAACAGCGTGTACAGCAGATCGAAAAATTTCAAATTATTTTCCATATGATTAAAAGATCCCAGTAAGCTAGCTAGCCATGTACCCGTGCTTTGCATAGGCAAAACTTTAACCCCCTAAAAACACCCCTAAAATTGCGAATTTTGAAAAATCCTTTCTTATTGCACGGTGAAATCCTATAAGGATTGTTCATACGAAATTTCAAGTTCATAGGCCTAGTAGTTTTGGTTCTGTGCTGATGAGTGAGTCAGGGTATCATCCTTTTATAGATAGAGATAAGAGTTCCTTTCACATGAAGTAATTATGGTATCTAGTGTATAATATTGTTGACCTGACTTGTCTTATACTCCTTAACTGGAGTCTCCAAGACGTAATCTACAAAAAAAAAAAAATATGAAACAGACTCGATCATGTGGAAATGATCGATTGATTTTTCGCTTTCTCTGTCGATATCTTTCGTGGGTTCATGCCCTCTAATCCTTCTTTCTAACGTTTCTTTCCAGACTTGTCATCAGCAGTTAATATTTTCTGCTCGTTTTATTACGTGACTCTCCAATTTCATTCATAGTCATTTCATCTCATTCATACCCTGAAATAGTTCAGAAGTATTCCGATGATTGGAGAGGGGCCGCTCAAACTAGGATAGGAAGATGTGAATGAAGGGCGTCAAGAGGGTGGAAGTTGGAGGGCAGAAAATCGGCAGTGCTCTCCACAGGGGATGAATGATGGCTGGGAGAAGTATGGGGGGGGGGTTTGATACAGCGAAATAAATAGAACCCTCTACTTGGCCCTGTTTCCCTGGTTAAAGATAAACAAGCTGAGGATCTGCAAAGGCTGCTCACGTCACAATTCTGTTACTAAAATCTAAACAACGCTCAGTCAGGCTCAAGATGCGCTCAGCATCATCATCCAAAACATCTTCATCTAATAGGCAGACAACTTATCTACATCAGATGTTCATTTTTGTGATAAATGGGTTGATATTGAGCCATATTAGCAGGTTCATACACAGTCCACTTCCAAAGGATAAATAATAAAAAATAAGTATACATATATTATACACATTAATAGCTTAACTTGAGAACAAAAGCCTTAAAGGACTTCTGAGAGTGAGGGAGTACAGTATGTCATGACTCCATTATAGTTGACCCGATACGTTGATCCAAAATTAAAGTGGATCATGAACAAGGCGATAATTTATTATTAAGATAAAAATAAATTTAATTTGAATTGCAGTCAATTTTATATGACATATTGTTGTTTTCATTTTAAACTAAGTACTAGCATTCAGAGAATTTTTCAATTCACTCTAAATTTTGTTAAGGGACTGACTATATTTATTACAGTTTGTTCTCATTAATTGCCGGTACAGAAAATAATAAATAATACATAGTTTGAAAAATTGTTGATTTAAAATATAAATTAAATACAAGGGGAGATTGTGTGCAAGATTTAAATCCTTTATAACATAAAATAAACAAAAAACTATCAATAATTGAGTTTATAAATCTCTTCCTGAGAAGAAATTATAGATATAATACATTTAAAGATCTCCCACCAGTTAGATAACAGTGAAAATGATTGAACAGCTTAGTAATTTTCTATAACATAGTTTTTCTATTATATCTTTATTTATTTATTTATTGTGGCAAATTTACAGCGAATGTGAAGGCGCAACAGACTCAAGTCCAAAACTGCTCCCTTCACAAATTTTGAATATGTTACAAAACATTGTCCAAAACATTGAGGTTAACACAGACTAAAAATTTAAGATTTGCTAAAAACTCGAAAAAGAACAAAATGAATCTCACTTAACCAATATTAATTTAAAATTTCACTTGAAACGAAACACTAAAAACAGTTAAAAATAATTTATAATATTAAATTTTTATAAAAACTTTTGGGCCGAAAAATATTATCTTGTTGCTATGGTAAATAGGTATTATTAAAATATAAGTAGCCAATCTTTTGGCAATACAAATAATTGAGTTGAATTCGAATAACGTTTTGTTGTTCTCGATAAAATATGTGGATCTTGTTCTTTACCGTACCAAATCTTTTTTATCAGATACGTAAAACATCTTTTAAGCTTCATAATATTGATTGAAACGGGTTCTTCTTTGACAATAATGAATAATTAATGTAGATGAAAATGAGAATACATATATTATTACTAAAAATGAATTGCGAAAACTGTTTCGGATTAAGTATATTGGTTCAACATCCAATATGCTCAGAAACTCAGTGCTATAATCTATCTAGAGAGATCTATTAATATATTTATCTTTTGAGATTAGCGTTGATGATATTTATTTAGTTTTATTATCTTTTCCTTTTATTGCGGTCAGTAATCTTATACTGATCAGTCTATATATTCATGGTTTGCAAAATATGCAATTAATAGATTAAATAAAATAAACAACATTATTGAATGCACATTGAGAGCCGGTACTGTACATTAATTTTACTTGTTCTATGATTGATCCATGCTCCATATTCCCATTAATTCTACATTGTAAATTTCAATGATATATTTGTTTGATATTATCAGTTGTCAGTTTTATACCTCTTTGGTATAATTTTAGGTAAAAAAAATTCACCAGTAAATGCATTTGATTTTGTAAAACCGATTTGAGAGCTTTTGAATTCTGGGGTTGAGGGTTGATAAACATCTCGGTGGAATTTATACATATGATACAGCATCTCAGCTTGTTTTGTGTTTGGAAAAGAGGGTGGTAAGTGGGGTGTGTAGAGGGTGAGCGACAGCTAAATAAACAAGACCTCCTGTTCAGTCTTGTACTCCTGGTAAAAGATAAACAAGAACGAGGAACCTGTAGGGTTGGTTATCTCGATAAACAAATGCGGCACAACTTGAGTCAATTATTTTGTTGTCATACATGCTTCAGCATCACTTTAGATGAACAATTCTTATTGGATGAATAATTAATATTATTCAATCTCAATATGGGAATACTGTTCTCTAATATGATAAAGCAGTATTTTAAGAACTGCAATCTTTAGAATATTTATCACGTTGTTTTCATCAACAAGTCATTAAATTTTCTATTATAATTTTGATATTGGAGCTAATACTTATTTTAACGTAACCGTATATTGTATAAACGTATAGCCAAACGACTGGCATTGATGCATTGAATTCAATTCTGGAAATAGAAAGTGCATCTACCAGAAAAACATTGAAAATGTGACTACGCATACAAAAAAGGCAAATCCTGAAAAGAGAAAAAAAAGAGAAAATATAGGAGTTAAAAAATGTGTCTATTGAAATTTGGAAAAAATTAATAAAATAAGAGATAAAATTGGACTCCAGGATTTCTTGTTTCATTATGATATGAGTAATTAATATTAACTTTTTATGGTGAACTCAACGACTTGCAGTCAATTTTAATTGAGAATAAATTATATTTTTACTTACTTCAGGCAAAACGTTTTCGATTCATGGAGACTCATCTTCAAAGGCATCCTTGATCGGGATGTCGGTTTTACGGTTGGAAAAATTTTGGTTTTTGTATAAAGTGATCGAAAAGTTTGGGTGATTTAAAATTTAATTCTTCATTGAGAATGTTTTGTTTGTTGTGTATGGTGTACCACACAATTAATGAACAATAAAATTTTAAATCACACAAACTTTTCGATCACATTATACAAAAACCACAATTCTTCTAACCAAAAAACCGACATGCCGATCAAGAATGCCTTTGAAGATGACTCGAAAACGTTTGGCCTGAAGTGAGTGAAAATATAATTTATTCTCAATTAAAATTGATTACAAGTCATTGAATTTACCATAAAAAGTTGAGGTAAAATTGAAGAGTAGGCTACCTCAGTGCTTTTGCTTGAGTGAGCACTCTTATGTCTCGCATAATTATATTTTTCAAACAAAGAGCCGCTTATTTCTGGATTGGTATAAACCTTAAAAAAAACAATGTGAAAATATTGTGAGGAATATTATGGATAGGACTACAGATTGTGATATAAACAAATAAATAGATAAACTACATGTATGCTGAATAAACAATTTCCATGTTCTCTTCACAGTTAAGTACATTATTCAAGTAAAAGACACCGTTATCTTTATGATATCATTATAACAAGTTTCAGAGTAACAGAGTAGAGTATAAGAGTATAAGAGTTTCAGAGTAACAGAGAATAATCTAAAAAATGCATTTATTCATTATTTTCTCCACCATGTTAGACATAAATGTGTATTATAAGTTTATATTAGGTATTGGATAGGAAATGTAGGAAAGCAGTTTCAACCTCAAAGCAACTTCAGATCAACACACTTGCTCAAGTTATTGACAAATTGACATAAGATATTGAAATTTACACTGGGGGGCCGTTTATTGAAGCAATTCAACTAGATTGCCAAACTAAACCTTGTTTGTTAGAATACTTTCTGCCTTTTCAATGGAATATAGAGGGATAAAATCCTCTTTGGAGTCTCCTTGGAGTTGGAAAGCAGTTTTGGGCACTTAGGCCTACTAAGGCAGACTACTAAGGCAGACCTTAGGCCTACTACTCCGGCAAAAGAAAACTGTTGGAATTAGAAACACGTGCAAATATGAATGTTGAACGAGATGGCCTCAAGACATTTTGGTGGAGAGCTAATCTTATCTTGATGAATCCGACCCGGGGGGCGGAATCGATGTCGAACACTTGTAAGTTTGGCTTCCCCCATCCCTTCATCGTCTGTTATGGTACCGTCGGGAGTGGCGCAGCATTGGAAAACAGCAATTAAAGTGAGAAGTTGATCGAGCTGGGGACGCGACGGCGACGGCGACTGCACTCTTCTGACAACAACGGCTTGTTTAATTTGCATCGGCACAGTGGCGGTTTGTCGGTTTGTGCTTTAGGGGAGGTTGTGGTAGAGGGGAGAGGTTTAAGAAACAGCGGAGACCCGCCTAATTACCTGAAATGACTGCGCTTTGAGATTTTGACGTGATTTGGCGGCCGACGCTTATTAACTAAGCATGATCCAGCCGGCGTCGTCGTCTGCTCAACCTAATTGTCTTAGCAGAGCGAACTGATTAAACACATTAAGTTTTACGCACACATTAACTTCACATTTTAAACATTGTTAGGCGCTTTGTTCCGTCCATTTACGTTTTATGAATCTTCTCACTTTCCGACAGATGACTCCTCTCCTTCCTTCTCCAACTTCATATCAAGATGAACATTTGAGCGCTTAAGAATCCCTTCACAAGCAGACGCCTATCACATACTTTTCAGTTCTATCGTGTACCTCTCTCCATGAAGATTAATTTTCGAATTAAAAATGAAATTATTATGAAATGCGTCTCAACTGGAAACATGGAGAAGTTTTGTCTTTCTCATCTATTTAATCTCCAATATTGTCACAGCTTGCACAATGTGCATTATGTAAGGAATAATTTCGTTGAAATGCTGCGCCAGTCACTGTGAATTAAATATTCACCAACTGAGAGAATCTACCAACTGAGTGATGTGCATTGCCAAATCAAATTGATTGCTGAAAAAAAAGTAATGAAACACAAAGCAAACTTGTAAAACCAAAGATATAGATAAAAAACATGGAGATTGTGTCCCTTGGTGGGAGTCGTTATCCTCAACATTATTTATATCATGCACTTTCCTATTCACATATTTCTATGAGGGTGAGTTGATGAGTGTATGACTATGATTGTGATTCAATAAACACAATAAAAATTATTCAAGCCATTGCCATGAGAATTCATATACATTTCAATCAATCAGTCCACATACAATTGAATCTACAGGATCGATCTTCTGTTGAACCTACCACTTTTACTTCGGGCATTACTTAATAAGCATCACTATAATGTGCATTATAGTTTATGTGATATTAGTTTACTATTAGAATAACCATGAGCTCCGAGTAAAATGGTTACTCAGTAATTGATTATACAAAATAGCAACTTGTCATGTTGCTTGACAAGAGAGCAAACATTTTTACAAGTTTACAAGGTTTTACAAGTTCCGCGAGAGAATGAAGTCGAGCTCAACCCAAATCCTAAAGGGACAGACAGCTGTAGTCAATAGGGAAGTAGGTTACGTCATCGTGACTTCCTAGTTCACATTTATATTCCGCTTCCACTTGATTCCAGTTTTATTGACTGATTGGCTTGTTAATCGGCCTGACCCTTATGTTATTGGCTGAGCAGGAGGGGCCTAACTCCATTCTCCTGTGGAACAGATGATAGGATTTCAATGATAATTTTGACTTCCTGAATCCAATTGAATGGCTTTGTTCTAATAACTAGTATTATAGAGCAATTTCTATGTAGCAATCATTCTTAATATTGTAATTCTAGTTTTGTAGCGCAGCTTTGAATCACCACATTACACAATCAGAACAGCCCTAGTCCCTAGTACAATCTGATGAGAGTGTATAATGTAATATTTTGTTCTTAAAAGAACAATTCCATGCGAAGTGTATATCTAATTATAAATATATTTTTTTCCATTAGTGTATAGTATAATTAATTATTCATTTAATACTATGCGGATTTTGGTGGTTGATTATGGATTGATATGCCCGTATTAATAAGCTAACATGCTTCAAAAGCACATAATCAACGCTGCGTTAAATGGACCCAGATTACCTTAGTCAGATTAACTTTTGGAAAACTGGATATAGGCCTGCTGACTGTAAGACAGTTACATAGAAAGAAAATGGCAATTTATACTTGTGAAAATTAATATTGATTACAAGTTAGTTTGAAGTGACTGACAATTGAATAAACTGACAAATATACATAAACAGAATTTATTAATTTCGAATTCCTTTAATTGCTATTACTTTATACTGAAGACTTCCGCAATGGCGGATATTGACAACAGCATTGAACAGCTGATGGGAATCGATGAATGCTACTGTACAAAAATATCAGTCACCACCGGGAATCGAACCACGGACCTCTCAATTGCCGGTTGAGCGCCCTTAACCACTAGACCATGGAGACCTTTCTGTACAGCAGAATTTATTAATAAATTCTGTTTATGTATATTTGTCAGTTTATTCAATTGTCAGTCACTTCAAACTAACTTGTGAGATACGAGCCGATATGGCCAAGTTGAAAATGAATGCTGCTGTACAGAAAGGTCTCCATGGTCTAGTGGTTAAGGGCGCTCAACCGGCAATTGAGAGGTCCGTGGTTCGATTCCCGGTGGTGACTGATATTTTTGTACAGTAGCATTCATCGATTCCCATCAGCTGTTCAATGCTGTTGTCAATATCCGCCATTGCGGAAGTCTTCAGTATAAAGTAATAGCAATTAAAGGAATTCGAAATTAATAAATTCTGTTAATATTGATTCTTATCTAGGCAATTTTGGTACAGCAAAAGACCTTCAGCACTTTTATTCAAATTCCGTCATTTTATAAAAAAATTTGCAGACATAAAACTTATTGTTTATACAGCAGATTATTAAATTTTATTTCAATTTATTTTACTATTTATCACTGGAAACTTGAAAAGATCTCCATTAATAAAATCAGTTGGATGAGTTAAAAATAACTCTTATTTTAAAATTAGTAGCCTGGTGTAATTTTTCATGAAGAGTTTCCATTGATTGTTTTTGTAACTCATTGTTAAGTTAAAATACTGTTCTGACATTGTTTAACTCATTTTTGTGCCTGTACCGTACATAGGTATACATTTTAGTCATTTAATGCGAAATTTCACTATTTTAACTTACTATATTAAAGCTTATTAGTGAGTTATCTTAAATTCATTGTTGAATTGAAAATGTCAGAGGAAATAGCGTCAGCGCACAAACTTGACTTTACTCTTGCAAAATTGTTGTAAGTTGTTATACATAAGCCTACACAGTTGGAAAACTTTTTGTTCACGGGGCGCTCGCTTACTTAACGGAAAAACCAAAGCTCTAACTAAATTTTCACAATGTTTCACTTCTTGCTCTGAAATCAGAGCAAATTTTCAAAGAAAATTTGATTAGTAGATAATATTTATTGAATTGAATATTTATCATACTTGGTTAAAAAAAAAATATTATAGTCAATTCTAGAATAAGCACAGCTTTTAGACAAATATAATTTTTTCCTTAGCACTAGAAATTCAACTAGAAAGAATTAATTATCGTTTTAAGAAAAAACGAGTGAATATTATGATAGAGCAAGAAGTAATGCATTGTGACAATTTATTTAGGGCTCAAATTGTTTGATTATTATATTTTGATAATTATTGTTAGATATTATTCTATTTTGTATGATCTGGGTATTTATTTATTCATTTATTATTTCAAAGAACACTCTAGTTCTATCTCAAGTCAATAGAAATCTGTATTTATATTTTCCTCATCTTACATGATACTAATTTGTTAAACAATTAAACATAAACATCATACTATCAAAATAATACATTGTTGCTATCTTTCAATTAATATTATTAACTAACACATATTTTTCATAGTGAGGCGTATATAAGAGAAATATTGATAACAAATATTATAAATATATGTATATATATATATAATTCTCTTATATACGCCTATATATATATTATAATATATAATACGTTGCTGGGCGGGCCGCTTGCGCAGTTGGTTGGGGCGTCGCAACTTCAGCTTGCTGTTCGTGGTCGTGGGTTCGAATCCCGCTCCACCGTCAGGCATTTATGTGTAATCATTCACCTCATTACTCACGCACAAGTCTCGGACTCATGTGGGCATCATCAGCAATAAAAAAAAATAAGTTATTCTATAAAAATTTTGTAATTATATTTTAATTAATAAATTTTGATTTGCTTTGATCTGATACTATCTTTTTTTTATCGTATTGAATTTCTATTTTGTATTTTCAAGAGAAATTTATAAAAACAAATTAATAAAGTTAATAAATAAACATTTTATACTTCTGTACGAGGTCGAGGGTTTTTGGGTTAGACTGCAATAAATTATTAACAACGATTGATAAATCATGAATAAAACGTTAAAACATTAAAGGAAGATAACTGAAAGAGTGAGAAAGAAGAAAGTTGAAGAGAGAGAGAGAGAGAGAAATAATGTACAGATGGAGAGAAAAAGTGTGAGAAAAAGAGAGAGAATGAGGGAGATAAGATTGAATGAGAAAAGGGGATGAGGGTATGACAAAGGAAGAATACAGTCTAACAAAGTTGGACTGATGGAACATTCGCAGGATTCATTTGGCAGCTGCAGAGCAAGCGAGAGGGCGATAAGAAGCCTTATTGCTGCAGCTTATTGATCAGTGTAATAGGGGTGAGTTTTAGCGGCACGAGCTTTGCGATTTCTGTTCTCCTGGTAGATGGGACGCCAGAATGGGGTTGTGCTGCGCGTGACGCATCCAGACCTGCGTCAACTGGGCGTCAAATGTGGCGCAAAGACTTGCGCATTTGTTAGGGGTTAAGACGCACAATACCGCCCCTATTTTTCGCGCACTAAATGAATAGTACCTCTGAGCTGAGATATTTGTTTGTAGTTTCTTCAAACTCAGTTCTGTCTCAATACCACCCCTATTGTTCGAAATAAGTTCAGAACACTGAACTACAATGATATTTTTGCCGGATGATGCCCACATGAGTATTGAGACTTGTGCGTTGCTAAATGAGGTGAATGTTGACAAGGTGAAAACATCCAAGCTTGAACAAGATTCGAACTCGAGAAACAGCAGCCAGACAGAGACTTATCTAATCAGAGACAAGCGCCTCAATTGACTGAGTCACCGAGGCCGACTACTGAAAAGTAGGCGATGTGATCCGTCATGAGTTTCTGATGATCCGTCATTTCAACAATTCTTCCTCTTCTTTCTTTTGAGAACAGTGTTCTAAACTAGAGATTCTCTGATTAATAACTTGATATATAAATTGATTTTTACTAGTCCCATGTAATCTATTCATTTTTTTCAGTTATTGGTTAATTTATTTTGTTTTGTGATCAGCTCTAAGCCATTATAATTTTTTCAGCCATCTAGTAAATTTGAAATTTAGATTGGTTATGAATTTAAAGTGGCTCTATGTAACAATGTAACTCCTCATAATTATACAGAATAAATTAAAATCCCTTATGTTTTACACTCATTAATTTAACAATTAGACTTGAAAATGATTTTGGAGTGTTAACACTTGTTTGAAATCGGTTGATGTCAATTCTCATGATTGCTGACACTGCATGGAATAATAGAATGAGAATAAAATGCATACAAAATATTAAAGTTTTAAAAAACTTTCGACAAATTTTTGTAAAATAACAATAATTTTGTGAATGCGCACTTTTTGCAGCCACTTGTGTACAGTCCCGACCATTTCAAGGCTTAAAATATTCCTGGATTTCTTGTTCCATGACGAACTGCGTTGTTAATATTAACTTTTCATGTGAATTTAACGACTTGCAGTCAAATATTCATTAAGAATAAGTATAACTTACTTAATCTGTAGGCCAAATCTTAATCTGTAATCTCAAAGATTCGAAAGCACTCGGCCTACAGATTAAGTAAGTTATACTTATTCTTAATGAATATTTGACTGCAAGTCGTTAAATTCACATGAAAAGCTTAAAATATCACAGAAGCTTCATCGATTAATCATTCAATAACAAAGCATTAGAATAGGCTTCAATAGAATAGAATACCTGTCTTGCGTATTTTATTTTTAGCATAAATTACATAAATTGTAGAACACGGATTTTGAATTAAGTATCTCTTATAAAAATAGGAACATTTTAAACTATATTTCAAATCACTTTCCATTCAGAACAGAGTAATATTACTAACAAGTAAGAATAATTAATTAAACCAGAAGAGCAACTTTCTTTCTTGCTTAATCATTGTTCTTGTTTGGAGATCCAATTTGCAATAGTGATTATTCAATTTCTTCAGTCTCTCAACTTTCTTCAAATACGGTAATGGAACTGTTAAAAAAATTATAATAGTCAACACAGTGGGACTTCCAGAGCGAGTAGGTACTTGCTGAAGTTTTGCAGTTTTTAGTGTATAGCTGTGAACAAGTAATAAATAAAAAGTGAACCCTTGACAATCTTAGGAAGCTTCACAGAAATGAATACTCATTTATTTCCATTACATTACGAAGTAAAACATTCAAACAGTATTAAGAAGTCCTTTTAATACAAATAAGCTGTACAACATAAAAAAGTAGTAAATAAAATATTCGGATCGGTAGTGCTATAGGCTACTATGGAAAATAGTCTTCTTGGACCCTACAGCCTTTTGGGTCATGTTATGGGGAACATAGAATGGACCCACAATAAAATTTTAGGTGGGTTTAAACCACCGGATAAGAGATGATAAAGCTGATAACACATCAAGTCATAACAGTTTGGTAACCCATCCAAAGTGGAACACATAGTAAACTTAGAGCATCAATCACATCATCTGTGAACTTATTGCTTCACTACTAACAACCAATATAATTTCCTCAAAAGAGTATTCCCGTCTCATGAATTGTCTGGCTCATTTCTATTCACAAGCCCGATTATACAAAAGCACGAAAAACAATATTTTGTTTTTAAATGAGCGAAATATTCATTGTATCGTTCTAGGGCCACGAGTGCAAATAAATTCTCTCACATCTTATATAGACGCCAATTTCGTCTACGGATCCAGTTTCCGGAAAGCGGACAGTCTGCGACTACTGCGAGGCGGCCTGATGCGCATTTCAACACCCTTCCAAAGCCAGGGCCTCAAGCCGCTTCTGCCTCCCAAGACTGAGCAGCCAGATGACGGCTGTATTCGGCACAAGCCTGGCGAATTCTGCTTCTATGCAGGTACTCAACAAAATTTACAAAATTTGATTTTGAATTGAATCTCTCAATATTTAAAGAAAGTAAAATACACCTTTTGATTTTGTTTTGATGTGTCAAATCTTTAAAAGAAATATCGTACCAGTTCCCAAAAATACTATTTGAATCTTCAATTATATGAATGTTTCGTAAAATTTTTTGAAATGTAAAATTGAACTGCACATCAAGAGAATAATGACTTCTGCCTGCAGGTGATAACAGAGTGAATGAACAGCTGGCACTTGGAGTATTGCACACAGTTTTTGTTCGGGTACATAATCAAATAGCTACAGAACTTTCTAAAATAAACCAGCATTGGGACGACGAAACACTCTACCAGGTAAGGAAACTGCTTTACTCATGTGAATTGGTTATAGTATAGATATATGAATAATAGGAATATGAAATAATAAGGATGAATTATAATAAGAATTTAAGAGTTTTGATTTTCTGTAACTGCTTGAAAAATTAATTTAAATTAAAAATTGCTGTATTTAAAGTTTAGACTTCTTGCTCTCTTTATTCTATAATGAGAAATACACGTTCTGAAGAAACCATGCAAGTTAGCGGAATTTTGATCCAGTTGTTGCCAGGATCAGGATCATGTACAAAGCCGATAGGCATGTGACTACAATGAGGACATCGTAAAGTATGTCGCTGCGTCTTGTAGAAGTCTGTAGCGAAGTTGTTCAACGAGAGAAGGTCGAAGAATGTAATTGATGGCGCCGCGGGTGATTTGAGGTGGTGCAGGAGGGGGTGCAGTCAACTTCCCAAGTATCCAAAAGTTGTGAATTATGCAGCAGCAGCAACAGCAGCAGCGACGGCAGGAGAGGCAGCTACTGGGCCCAGCGCCCTGAGGCTTTCTGTCGCCGCAAATGAAAGCCCATTGTTGCACCGTGAACAGAACGCGAGAGCGGCCGTAAAAACTAATTGTCTTAGGAAAGAACAAGAAGTACCAGCGAAGAGGAGGTGGAGGAGAGATATTCGAAGGCAAAGTTGCAACAATGGTAGGATGAAATTAACAATTAATATGTCGACCTCCCGGTCCATGTCTCTGGCGCGGGCCTCGCCAGCTCGCTCATTAATATAAACGCTAAGTAAACGACCAGAAAGCTTTCGGCCCAGTCGGCCCTTATTGCCCTATTCCCATCTTCAAACAGCTCCGCTACTGCTGTTATTTGATCTGATCCCCCATCCTTCCTTGTCTTCCTCTTGTTTCTCATCCTTTTTCATCTGCCAATACAAAAGGTACCCGCGTTCGATACACGATCGTTCTCTCTCTATTTCTCTCAGAATTTCTCAGCGGACTAGAATCACCGATTACTTATCATTCCGCGCCCGAACGAATCGTTAGCAAACATTTGAAGGCATGATGGTGGCGCATTGGCCGGTCGCACTGCACTTACTTCTTCCTTTATTATGTGTACGATCTGTTCGCTTGGCCGCCGATTTCATTACTCTGAAATGCATAGTTCAGCCCCTTACCAATAAAGCAGACGTCATCATGGATTTTGGGATCTACATTCAGTGTGAATAGGTACCGTACTGTCTCAGTGCATCCAGTCAATCGACTTATACTTTTCACTGTCTTCAGAATTATTGTAGAACTTTACCTAAAACAAAATGCCAAGTTCCACTGGAAAATTATTTTTACAAGCAATACCGTTGAATTTCAATGCTTTATGGAATAATCCTTAGTTGGCATGTCATTGTTGGTGACAGAAATATTGTAGAGCTTTCTTATATTATGTGATGAATAGAACAGAAATTTAACAGTTAATTCCAATGAAAAATTGATCTCTACGAACAATAAGCCTACATAATCATGAATGTTTATGGAATCACCCTCATAGTTGGTGTTTGTCGTTATAATATACAATCTAATATTAAAACTGACACTGTATTACACTTTTTTATATTGTTTTACTCACATATATTGCAGGCTGACGAAGCTTCTTTTCAGAAGTGAAATGCATCCCTCAAGCATCTCCAATATAAGTGAGTAAAACAATATAAAAAAGTGAAATACAGTGTCAGTTTTAATATTACATTGTTCATCAAGTATTTTGTCATGGAAAACCTCACAGATTATAACATAGTTGGTGATTTATTACAAAGGAGGCCAGACAAACTCAACAGCCACCTGCGAATGATGATCCCACGAGCACCAAATTCATGTTAAGTAAATGAGAAAAATAAATTGCAAAAATAAATTAACACTAGATGTCGGATATGACTACTTTTTGTTTCATTCATCACGTATATTGATACACATCTTCTCAACTTTTGCAAAACATGTTACATTATATTTTTTCATACTATATGAACGAATCAATGTCATAGTATTTATCAATATGAATTATAGTAATAACTGCAACAATATTTTACAGGAAACCAGGCATATAGTTGCAGCCATCGTTCAGCATATAACCTATGGAGAATTCCTGCCTTTATTACTCGGTCATGACACAATGCGTCAGTATGGTTTAACTTTAAAACAGGAGGTTAGACTAGATTCATAGCTTAATAATTTCACTCTTTTATTCAAGATCATTAACATTGATCAATGCAAATTTATAATTGATAAAATACATTATGCCTTAATCTGCTGTTTTTTTTTATTTGGTAAATATATATATATATGTTAGCAGAACAACGATGGGCGCCATTTTCAATGTAATTATATCTATATAATTGTAATTCTTGAGGAATATTAGTTGATTCTGATGATGTTATCATTGATACCGTACTACTTTAAATTTTTCATATTAAGGTTATGAGAATTGTTTTAGAAATTTTGATATTTTAGTATTTCGTCAAGGAAAACATCACAGGCTAAATTCAAAATTAACGTTTTGAATTTTAAGATAAAAACGTGAGTATCAATTATTATTTTCGAAGCAACGTTCTCCAAACTTATAAACTACAAAGAATGTGGAGTTCGTTGATTTTTTAAAGACAATATTTTCAGAGCTTATTTTTAATCAGAAAAGTTCAAATTGTTAAAAAATAGTTAAAATCAAATTCACTAATAATTAAAATTGTATCCATTTCATAAAAAACTTAAGTTTTTACAGTACAAAAAATACATATAGGGATGAGTCAATGGATGAGTCACCAGCACTGGAAAGTATATAATTATTTAATATTAAATGATTTAGTATTATAATATGGGCGGACAAGGCTCATAGCTGTGGTGAAAGCAACTTGTCTAGGGGAGCCAACCCTACACAATCCTGCGAGTTCAGGCGCAGCAAGGTGGCGGCCCCATCACTGAACTTAACCTGCGCAGCGTTCGTACCGCGGCCAGGGGATAATTTAATTACTGGCAAACCTCAACAAGCCTCGGATTTGGGACCTGGATTTTCGGATAAAAACATAAGGACACAATCAAATAAAAAGCGATTTGGGATAATGGATTCATTGAATATTGCAACCTGGAATGTAAGAGGAATATCGACAAAAGAATCAGAACTAAATAAAGAACTCAAGGATCAAAAAATCAATATTGCTGTCATCACAGAAACTAAAAAGAAATTGAAAGGAACAAAGGATTTGGATAACTACACAATGATTTATAGTGGAGTAGATCAGTCAGTAAGAGCTAATTCAGGAGTGGCAATCCTCTTTGACAAGAAATGGAAAAACAAAATAAAGAGCTATAGTTACATCAATGAAAGGATAGTCATGGCAACATTTAAAGTTGAAAGAGGAGATTTGGTGGTTATTGGTGTTTATGCCCCTGAAGAAGGTAAGCCGCAAGAAGAAATCGACAGACTATACAAGACACTGCAAGGTTTGCTTAATGCCAACAAAAATAAATATGTCCTAATTGCAGGAGACATGAATGCAAGAGTTGGCAACTTGCCTATTCCGAAAGTAGTAGGCATGTTTGGAGAGCAATGCATAAACAGGAATGGCCATACCTTGAGAGACTTTGCCACTTTCAACAATTTAAGGATTACCAACACATTTTTCCGCAAAAAAGACATACACAAATTCACCTGGGCTGCACGAGGTACAAAGTCATTAATAGATTACATAATTGTGAATGATAAACTGAGTATGAATGTCAAGGATGTAAGAGCCTATAGAGGATGTGACATTAACTCAGATCATTACCTTGTAGCAGCAAAGATAAATGTCATTGCAAAATGGAAGAATGATGCAGTAGGATGCGAAAGGAAGCCAAAGGAAGAGGTCTTCAAAATACATCTACTGAGGGAACAAGGTGTCCTGAGGCTATTCCAACAGCGTTTGCAGCAATGCCTCACCGAACTGCCAACCTCTGACAACATAAATGAGGAGTGGAATACTCTGAAGTACTGCTTGAAGAGAGCAGCCAATGAAGCTCTTGGGAAAAAACAAAAAGTAGTGCACCGGAGAGGTTTGAAGATATGGAATGATGATATAGCTCAAGCAATAGAGGATAAGAAAAAAGCATACAAAATTCATTTACAAAGGAATACAGATGAATCAAAACAAATATATAGGGAGAAAAGAAACTTTGTAAGAGGGATAATTAGGAGGGCACACAAGGAATCGTGGGATAATTTCATAAGGGCACTTGAAGAAGATTTACATGGAAGACAGCAAGTTGCTTATAAAATTATGAAACATTTGAATAAGACTGAGAAAGATACAGCGCATTTGAATGTGATACCTATGAATGAATGGATACAGCACTACACAGAACTCTGGTTTGATGAGAACTCTCAGACAGATACAACCGAGGAAATGATAGAGGATTCATCAATTGACTTGCTGAGCATACAGGAACTAGAGAGAGTGCTCAGGAAAGCAAAAAATCGCAAGGCAACTGGACCAGATGGTCTTAATATGGAATTGTTCAAATGCAGTGGATTATTTTTCAAGTTCAGATTCCTCCATCTCCTTAACATGTGCTGGAAACAAAAGATGATCCCAGATGAATGGAATGAAGCTTTGGTGAAATCTATTTTCAAAAAAGGAGATAGAAGTTCATGCGATAATTACAGAGGCATAAGTCTGCTCAATACAGCATACAAAATTTACAGCATGATGATCAAAGTTAGGATGCAGACCATTTCTGAAGTATTGCTACTAGAAGAACAATGCGGGTTCAGGAAAGGGCGATCGTGTACAGATAATGTGTTTGCCATTAACCAAATTATTGAAAAGAGAAGCGAATTCAACCTGGAGACTCACATAGCTTTTGTCGATTTCCAAAAAGCGTTTGATTCAGTGGATAGGACAAAGTTATGGGATGTTCTGCATGAGTCTGGCTACCCCTCCCACCTCATCAAAGTAGTCAAGAGTTTATATACAGGCACAAAGGTGATAATAGATACAGGACATTCCAAATCTGATGAAATAGTGACCAATAAAGGAGTAAGACAAGGGTGTGGCTTATCACCTGCTTTATTCAATATATATTTAGATGACGTGATCAGGAAATGGAAGTCTAAAATACATTCTGGTATCACCATAAGTGAAAATTGTGTTGTTAGCTGCTTGCTCTTTGCCGACGACCTGATAATAATGCAAAAGAGTGAGGATGACCTGCAGAGAGCTCTTTATAGGCTATCCAACCTCTGCCAAGAATACAAGCTGACAGTATCGGCAAAAAAGACAAGGGTGATGGCTTTCAAAGGGAAGGAACCAGTAAGGAGCAAGATAGTATTGGATAATTGTATCTTAGAACAGGTATCCAACTTCAATTACCTGGGTTGCGATATTTCTTACAGGAAAGGGAAAGACACCAGTAACAAAATACATCGTTTCCAAAACATATGTGGTACCATTCACAGAACCCTGAAAAATAAAGCTAGCCAGAGTACCAGGCTGAAATTCTACAAAACCATAGCTGTGCCAACACTTCTATATGGATGTGAAACTTGGGTGTTGTCTAGGCCAGATGAAAGCAGATTGCAGGCGTCGGAAATGAGATTTCTGCGGAAGACGTATGGTTGTAGTAGAGAAGATCGTTTGAGAAATACTGAGATCAGAAAGCAATTAAACATCTTCTCTATGAACGAGAGGGTATCTGATAGTAGATTGAAATGGTACGAACATGTAAACAGAATGGGAGAAGACAGGATACCGAAGCTGGTGCTAAACTATCACCCACAAGGCAAACGAGACCGAGGGCGTCCGAGAAAAAGATGGATGGATATGAGGTTCGGAACAGGCAGAGATGCCTAAACCGTGAAAGGAAGGAAGTATTATAATAATTTGTTGATTTTATTTTCTTTGTTATAGGGCTATTCCAACACTTACGATCCTGAAGTAGATGCTAGTATTCCAGCCTCATTTGCGACGGCTGCATTCCGTTTTGGACATTCTCTTCTTCCATCAGCAATGGAAAAACGTAGTGCAAGTCATCATATTATCGGTCAGTTTATAGGAATGTAAAAGTAGTACAAAAGCCAAATCAATTTAAATTGGAACATAAATAATTACTGATTCTCATCAGCATAGAACACATTTTATATTAACTTACATAATTATTGCACTTCCACTTCAAGTTATTTATTTACACAATAATTTATTCAAAATTTGAAGAACATTTTATCACAAAAATAGTGCTGCCAAGATTTAAACGTTTCATTCAGGCTATTTTAAAAAAGTGATTTGACAAAAAAGTGGGCTATGCCCGCTGAACTGGAATCGAACAATGAAAAAAGCACAGACAGGATGGGCAAGCCGAGTGTGAGAATGTGAAATTGAAATATTTAAAATTGTATTCGCATTAAGTTGGGGAAAGTGAATGAATATACAATTCATATATGCTTGATTAGATACTTCTCTTAGGTACAGTAGTACTACAGTTTTTTTGTGCGGTATACAAGGGGTCCAGTACATAGCTGGTGGTGACAGCAATTTTCGCTACCAGCGAAATTAAATAAGTTAAATACTTAAATACACAAGCTTGCCCCGTTACAGCGTACAGGCTAATTCAATTATTTCAAATTGGCAGTTCAATAGCCGATAGCCGAGTGCCGTAGCAGGTATCTGTTCAATCAGAGATAAGCTACGAAACTCCTGGTCATCTTTGTAACGGTGACCGATTGGATTGGCCAGCAAAAAAGACTCTGTTCTCTGCTGTAAAATCACTTCCCGGTGGTTCGGAACCCACCTAAAACTGTAGTTCCAACTCATCAATCACCATCATCCAATTCATTACCCACGCACAGGTCGCAGACCTATGTGGGATTCATCCTTCAAAAAAAAAAAATATATATATTATATTAGGCAGTTTTCTCCAAAACCAGCTGAATATAGGTATCCGCTACCAAACGTATTCCTGTACTTCTAGTACAGAGCAAACTTTATTATTAATTAGTCCAATTGACAATAGTCCAATACAGAGCAATTATAGTTCTCCACTTGAAAGACATTCTTACAATAAATTCACGTACAGTAACTTTTGCAGTTGTTCCAAACCAAAGCCTTATCCATCTATTGAATGTTCCAAAGAGGGTCTAATACAGCCCGTTTACAAAAAGTGTCTTCTCCTCCAGTAATGCTATGGCAATCATGAAATTCTGTTCCAAAGAGGGTCTTATCCTCTATATGATCTTCAGGCACCGATTTGAAGCTTTATTTTGTTTTATGACAGGCAATTCAAGCATTTTAGAAAATATTTGTTTTTCTGAATTTGTCTTAATGTAACTTAACCTAACCTGACTAAAAATATGTGCTGCATCCCTATGCTTTAGACCACTCACTCATTTCGACTTGTGTGCAATTCAGATTTTTTTGCTATTTTTAATGGTAATTAAAATGTTCCATGGTAAATACGCTATAATGTTTCATGGTAGCCTATAATTATCGATTGTATGATGTGAATTTTGTAATTTATGATAGACTTCAGATTTTGCTGTGCTTTATGGTAATAATATTATGCTTCATTATTTTTTATAATAAGTTAATTGTATAAGTTTTTATATTTTTACGATTTTTGTAATTCATGACAGTCAATCCATGAATCTTAAAAATTTATGCCAGAAGAAAGTATCCTTTTGGGTAATAATCGGTTGCTTTATTACTACTCTCATCTAAACAAACTTTCATGTTTTTTAATTGTTTCCTAACAGTTCCTTATCCACCATCGCCTGTTCCAAACAGGTATTTTTCCACAACCTATTCCGAAAAAAGTCGTATCCAAACTTCAGTACCGGTATTGAATAATAAATTTATTTTCTGCTCGAGACAGTCTAAATTGTTTTATTTATTTGTAATCTATGATTCAATCACTTATTGTATAAAAAAACCAACATGGAATTCCAATCCTAAGTACTCACAATAGTTTTTCATGAAAAATTTGGTAAAATGATGAATTTTTTGGTTGTATAGGACTCAATTATTTATTTTTAGTTTGGTTTGGCATAATGAGTAAACTTACGCATCAGCAACGTTCACAAATGTTCAAATTTATTTTGAAAATAAATTGTTCAATTCAAGAAACTCATCAGGCATGACGGCTGCTCATAATCGTCCGTCAGAATTATTCGGGAAACTGTGAATCGGTTTTGCAAAATTTTCACCCTAAACGATAATATGCAACCGGTAAGACATCATAGAAATAGAAATAGAAATATTTTATTGTCCAACAAATACATAATAATGTACATTAGGCCTCGTCAAACTTACTCAATATCATTAGTCTAATAATTTTAAATAACACCTGAAAATCTAACATGTAAGTCATAGTATAAAATAGCACATAGAAATTCAACATGCATAATATACACTAAAAACAGCATACTTCAATCAATCAGCTTAGAAAAAAACTATTTATTATATCAGCAGGCAATTCGAAAAATTCCTTCACGTTGTATAGGGGATTCTCCGGGAGAATCTTTTTTACTTTAAATTTAAACACGGACGCACTAAGAGCTCTAGAGACCATAGGTAACCTATTAAATGCTTTCAATGACACGATTTTTGATTGACACTGCAGTTTTTTTTAGCCTAACATAAGGAACATTCAAATGACGACCCTGTCTAGTAAAGTGCTCATGCTTCTCTGATCTGCACTTTAACGTATCCAGCTCATCTTTCACCCTTATAAGAAGAAGCATAATATACAAGCTGGACACAGTCATGATCTGCACTGATATGAATAAAGGTCGACAGTGAGCATAATAGTCAGCTTCTGCAATTATTCTCAGAACTTTTTTCTGGAGCAATAACACCCTCCCTACATTAGCTGCTCAACCCCAAAGAATGAACCCATACATCAATACACTTTGGAAAAATCTAAAGTATGCAGATCTCAGATAATGATGAGGAACAAGATTTTTTAACTTTCTTATGAGAAAGACCACTCTACTGAGTCGTCCACACACCCAATCAATGTGACCTGTCCAAGTTAACTTGGTATCGAGAATTATACCAAGGAGTTTTGCTGAGTCAATCTCATTATTCACGTTTCTCAAGTTAAAAATCATAGTTTTGGTCTTCTCCTTATTTAATGAAAGGTAGTTAGCCTCAAACCAGGCTGATATATCATCATGAGCGTTTGTCATCTGGGTCCTCAACAATTCTAAATCCACATTACTTGAGAGCATAGATGTGTCATCGGCATAGCTTACAACCTGACTGTCCAGACTGAATGGAATATCATTTACCATTATGATAAACAGTATGGGGCCCAGAACCCACTGCATACTACATACAGTGCTTACACAACAAAAACGATTGCTGTGCAGCATAGTGTTGATGATAATCCAAATGTGTCAGTTTGTCATTGGGCTCAACAAGTAAACATCATGTGTTCATCCGCATTATGGAAAATTTTGCATACAGATCTTGCTTTACATGTTTATAAGCTTCAACTTGTACAGGAATTGAAGTCACACGATCATCATTCATGTTTGTGAATCTGTGAATGGGCTGAAGGAAACATTTTTGCTATTGATCCCACAATTTCATTTCAAATTTTTTTCAGTGATGAAGCACACTTTTGGTTAAATTACTACCATATGTGAATAAG
Organism: Conomelus anceps; assembly: GCA_948455865.1. Lineage (NCBI taxonomy): Eukaryota > Metazoa > Arthropoda > Insecta > Hemiptera > Delphacidae > Conomelus > Conomelus anceps. The sequence continues at coordinate 57,390,809 of OX418217.1, read as the reverse complement.
CATAATTGCCGCATTTAGAGCAATAGTAATTCACATGCCATTGTTGAAACACCATTACATCCACAAAAGTCACCATTTGGTGAACTCTATGAGCTGGTGGAATTATTGATCCATACATGTCTTTAAAAATAGCCGAGGAGCCCACACGCCTCTTATCATATTTAAAAACATTAATGCCGTAAAATTTAATGTATAATAAAACCAATTTATTAGATACTAGCTGGCTCGATGCGCGTTGCTGCATTCTCATAAAAATTTTCCTTGATTTTATTATATGCCACCTCCCGCTGCTGAGGTTACATTTCAAATTAGGAAAGAGGTTAGTCCTAGACGAGCTCTTCCAGCTGATCATAGAGGCTTCGTTGTTTTCTTGATCACCACCTCTGATTGAAGAAACATTTCAAATTTAAACCTCCTATGACTATAAGGGTAGAAGCTAGGTTTTTTATTTTGTTATTCGCCACCTCCCACTGAGGCTGCATTTCAAATTTCTAGCTGCATTGGTATCATCAACTTGGCATAATTACATTTTTTCATACCCAGTCGTATGTTTCCTACATATTGCAAGGTTCCGACTGCATGGTAGCCTACATGCAAAGTGCAAAGTCTTTTGCTGTTCAAAGACAGCATAAATAACGCCGCTAAAGGGCCTGCCATATGATTAAAAACTGTTGACTTCTATATCAGCTGTTCCGTTAAGCTGTTCGGCCGGCAAGTTCAGTAGGTTAGGTCTATAAAATGGATTAATTAATAATAATTATTATTAGCTCCCCTATTCAAATTTATGGTCAGAAACCATCCCCAAAATTCACACAACATACTCCCAAAGTTTCATGCCGATCTGTCAAGTAGTTTTGAAGTCTATAGGGAACATACATATATTGATACAGACAGACATTCATTTTTATATAATACTAGCTGGCCCAACGCGCGTTGCTGCGTTGTCATAAAAATTCTCCTTGATTTTATTATTCGCCACCTCCCACTGAGGTTACATTTCAAATTAGGAAAGAAGCTAGTCCTAGGGCTCTTCCAGCTGATCATAGAGGCTTCGTTGTTTTCTTAATCACCACCTCCGAATAAAGAAACATTTAAAATTTAAACCTCCTATGACTATAAGGGTAGAAGCTAGGTTTTTTATTTTATTATTCGCCACCTCCCACTGAGGCTGCATTTCATATTTCTAGCTGCATTGGTTAACAGATGTCATCAACTTCGCATAATTACATTTTATCATACCCAGTCGTATGTTTCCTACATATTGCAAGGCTCCGACTGCCCGGTAGCCTACATGCAAAGTGCAAAGTCTTTTGCTGTTCAAAGACAGCATAAATAACGCCGCTAAAGGGCCTGCCATATGATTAAAAACTGTTGACTTCTATCAGCTGTTCCTTTAAGCTGTTTGGCCGGCAAGTTCAGTAGGTTAGGTCTATAAAATGGATTAATTAATAATTATTATTATTAGCTCCCCTATTCAAATTTATGGTCAGAAACCATCCCCAATATTCACACAACATATTCCCAAAGTTTCATGCCGATCTGTCAAGTAGTTTTGAAGTCTATAGGGAACATACATACAGATGACAGACATTCATTTTTATATATATATATAGATATTGGTTGATAAATTTTCCGCCTCTAAAAAAAACATCCATTATTAGAGGCTGAGCTTGGAGGGATCACCCCTGAAATTATTGTAAGTAGCATGTTAAAAGGACAACATTAATAGGTACTCATGTAGTATTCTCATGTACACTCATGGCTGGTAATACATAAATGTATGTAACTGTATTTATGTCATGGACAGTCTCCAAAACGAGAAGGTCGATTTTGAACTACAGAAGGCTGGGCTGATTTAGAAAGCAAAGATTTAGGGGCGAGGAGTGAAGTAATAATTGAGAAAAAGTTTCAGGCTGGTCCAGGATGAGGTGCTTTTTAGGCATTCTAAGTAAACATTAGCAAGAGCCTTGTATAACGCAGTTTTTGCATGTCTACAATATTCATCAGTAAATTTTTGAAGTTCGCGGTTTTAGTAATGGTAGGCTGAATAATGAAACGTTTGTACCACAGATAGCAGCAGTGGTAGAAATAGAAAGGTGATTCGCTCATTCACTAAACCTCTCGCTTTATTTTCTGAAGTGAGTTAGTATACGTAGGAGAGGCCATACTAAATTTAATTGTCATCAGAAGGGTCTTGATTGACCAAATCTGTATAAAATGATGAAAATGTCGTGTATGAATTACATGATTACATGGCTCATAATTCGTTTGACATAGAATTCATGCCTCTGATTATACAGATTACGATGACCGATCAAGAATATCAAAACTTGATTTCATCAAGGTTTACTGAAACAGTGAAGTAGGCCCAATCTCGCTTCCACAGCTAGTTGAGTAAGCTTCAATTTATTTACAGATATGGAGCTAATTTATACGATACCGTAACTCACAGCAGGCAGAAATGTGAACTATCAGCTCTATCACAGACAATAAAATTAATTATAATATTTATTTATATTGTTAAGTAGGAACTTGAATCACAATAATTATCAGTGGAACTGGAGTTCCATTGTTCTGTAACTCCTCATGCAAAAGTAAAATTGATGTTATTATTGAAAATATTTATCAATATTCACTATTGTTATTTTTGTTTGTTCAAGGCGAAAAAAAGCTGAGTGAAATGCTTCAACAGCCCTATGATCTCTATCGACCTGGTATAATGGATCAATATTTGATTGGAATGGTTGATCAGTTAGCTCAAGCTATGGATGATTCAATTACTGAAGAGGTCTGGTTTTTTTTTTTAATAAAAAATTAAGAAGCATGCTAATTATGCCAACTGAAGAGTTCTATGATTTTTCCAATTGAAAATTAAGAAGCATGTTTATTATGCCTCAAAGGCTATTTTCATTGGTTCATCCAATAGCTTCATCTTATTGAAAGAGAAATTACCGACAGTATATAGAATATAGTTATTTTGTTTTGGCAAATAATTTGATAAAAACACGAAATTGAAATGCAACATGCAATTTTATTATTAACTAGCATTTTACCCGATCTTGTCCGGGAATCCAGTTAGTTTTTCTTTTCTTTTCAAACCAAATAAAAAATCAAGTTTATTCCCCCAAAAAACAAGAAGTTAACAGATGACAATAAACCTTTTTTGCACTGATGACATGGGGAGAGTCAGGGTGGGCAGGAAGGGGCTCTTGACCCCCCCTCCCCCAGGCTGATTCAGACCAACTTTATTTTTTTTAAGTTAGAGGTTGTTTTTTGTGGAAATGCTCACGTACAGTATCATACTAACTGTTCCCTATACAAGGGCTTCAGTTGCATTATTCCTCCGTTGAGACGATTAGGAGAAGTTGCAATAATTGCCCTATCACTTTCAGGAAAAATGAACAAAAACATCCAATTTTTCCATCCACTAACTTAATCGGATTTTAATTCTGCCCCCATCTCTGTCAAACATGCCAATCATGCCCCCCCCCTGACAGTCAATCGCCATCATTGTTACTGTTAAAATCTCAATTTCAAAATTGCTTAAAACATTTTCTAATAAGAGCAATGGAATTGAAAACTCAGTCCTTCAAAACATTGCTCAGGTGACACATAAATAACACAGATTCTGATAAATTATATCAACATCTAAGAAGGTCTTCTCATAATAGGCTCACTATAGACAACCATATATGTTCGACTCCATTGACCCATGGTGGTTTAGCCCCTCCCAATTTTACAACCAAATGGGGAAAAGTCAAAGGCTCAAAGTCACTTAATGATTAGATTTTATTTCTTCAAAAAAAATTTTATGTATTTTATTTAATTTGAAGAAATGTAGAAAATATTAAGCTGCATGGTAAAAAGTGAGATTGACTGTTTTTATTTTGATTTGGATTTTAGTGCTACTTGCTTATAAGAGCCCTTAGTTGGCTAAGCGAAAATACAGTATGCAGTCTATATCCCCCATCTATCATTGATTGCAAAGAGTGGTTTTGTTTAGCAGATGATTTAGTTTTACTTCTGATACATTGAAATGAATCACGTAGGAAATTCGTCTAAAGAGAGCTGAAAAACCTATTTTCAATATTTGACATTTGAAATTTTCCTGTGGGGAGATTCCCAGGACCCCCTTCATAATTCTCATTTTCAATCCAAACTTTGGTAACATTGAAAAAAATGTGCACTTCCACCTTAAAAATTTTAATTATAAAAAAGTTTAATCACAAACCTAAGGATAATCATATTCTTAAGAGATAATACAAACAGAAATTTTGCCTTTGTTCAAAATTTTATGCACCCGCATCGCTGCATGAAATGCAACCATGGTTCATAAAATATTAATGGAGGAATGCATTCGAGAATATTTAAATAATAACTATAAAACACACTACAGTACATATATTTTTTATTACTAAAAATTAGTCTAAATACACATTTTTGAGTGGCTAAAATGAAATGATAAATTCCAAACATTTAAAAAAAATAGATAATATAAAATTTCATGTTTTTGAAATAGATGAATACCAATTAAAACTGTGGTAAGTGGAAATATTTTGGCAAATACCTGTTTTTGAAATAGCCATACTGCTATTTTTTATAGCCTGAGAAGCTCCTATTTGAAATTTTTCTAAAAAATGTTCATCTAACTTTTGCCTGTAATATTGACCCTTGACTAACATCATGTTTCAAAATCACACAAGTAACATAATACATCTCTGAGACACCTTTTGGTAATTTGAATGGAAAAAAATAACAAAAAAACGTAGAAATGAAATTTAATGGCACAATTAGGGAAGAAAATACTGGTAAACTATTAAATACTGTCAAAAAATATCATATTTTGAAATAATTGTTCATAAAAAATTTATATTGAAAAAGTTTATATAGGTAAACTTGGAATTATTGCAGCTTCCAGTATTATTTTATTTCAACGTCTGTGAACCTTCTTTTGAATACAATAACTAGATTGCAGATCAACACTTCTGGCAAGGGTACTTTTGTTCTCCTTTTCAGTTTAGGCTGGCAAGTTGAGGAAGTTTTTCTCCCCTCAAAAAACTCTGGAACATCTTGATCAACATGTTCTGTTTCCAGTATTCTCTTGATAGTTGTAGTTCATAGTGTGATTCAGTTGTAGTTCATGGGGCGAATTCCTAGACATCTCCATTTGCCTTGCCATCTGGGGATGGATCAAACTATTTGCAAGCGTTTTCATGAACAAAAATCTGGTCATTTTCTCTGAATCTTTATAGGTCTGATGTAGAACAAAACTATTCACTCCACACCCATTGAATTATAAAAAGCAATTATTTATGGTTTATCAGAAAGCTTCATCCTAAGCATAATGGTGCATTGATGATAACAAAATAACTGCTTTGCCTTTATTTTTTGGCACATATGACAATAAAGTCAAATTTTCCATACAAAGAAGATTTTTCCATCCTAGTTTTGTTTGGTTGGAACTCTATTGGTATCTCCAACTTGTTCTTTTTTAGAGTGCCAGCATGTCAGATCTCGTTTTAGAAGCTAATTTACTAATTCTACTGAGCTAAACCAATATGAGCTGTGATGTTCTGGTGGGACCCTTCCACTGGCTTGACCAATCTGATAACAGCTTGAGATGGGATCAATAATTTCTTCTCAATAATTGACAAGCCTATTCCATCACTTCCTTTTCACAGTAGATGCACCAGTTGTAGACATAATGTGTTCTTGTGTCTGTCAAGTACAAAACTTTGAGCCCATATTTTGCTGGTTTTTTTTGGCATATAGCCTAAATGTTGAATGCACAGTGGCTACAAAAAGGAACTAAGGAACTTGCATCTCATCAACACACATAGTAGTAAGCCCAGGGGACTGAAATCAAGCGAATTCTCAATAAATTTGTTGAAAATGTTAGATACAGCTGCTACAGGATCACCCTTCTTCCTTTCATCATGGTCATCAAATCACAAAGCCAGATCGAGTGAATACAGAAATCTATTCCTTGTCATTATGCAATGATAAACATCCCTGCCAGTCCCATCTGTAGCAAAGACTGTCAACTGTCTCATTTTGAGACTTGAAAATGGCAGTATTCACTAGTAGTCCAATAAAAGCCTTCATCTTGATCATATCCAAATAATTTAGGCAAGAAAAACTCTTTGTATAATTTGTTGTGTGCAAAGATTTTATGGTTTGTCCACTTCAGAATATCTTCTAATATACCTTTGATAAACCTCTTCAACAGATGGTTTTGTTCCTGTTTTGTTTTGCTTCAAGGCCTGGAAATTGTAGAATAATGTTGCATCTTTGTGTCCTAGAATTTAAAGGAGGGGCTTCTTTTTTCCATTTGAATCTGTCTTTTCTACCCAAGAAATAACTCAACTGAGGTGATTTTGCAGGTGGTTCATTGATTACATCATCACTGCTCCTATCTCCTATGGTTATGTTGGCATCATTATCTTCTTCATATTCTTGCTCAGAATCAGAGTCATGGTCACTGTCAATTTGGTAATCTTCATCCTTGTCACTATCATATGTCAGGTTCAGAAGGTCCATCAATACATCATTTATACTAAGTCTTGAAGCTGGTCTTCAAAATTGTGGCTTGCAAGGGAGACTAATCACTTCAGCCTTTCCATGAGAAGGGCCTGGGGTGGCCAGGTCTTCAACATCCATTTTATAATAACAAGGTTATAATTTTTACAGTTTTATAACCTCAGCAATATGCAAATGTCTTATTTGCAAACTAATAAACTCATATAAATGAAAAGTATCCTCAATCTGTTCCAAAATCACACAAAATAAAATCAAATAATGAACATCATACATCTCAGACAACGGCTCAGAAAAACAGCAATATGGCGGTTCAAGAACAAGACACATTGAAAACACATTCACAGCACGAAATCAACCAACCGACTGAAAGGTAGATGGAGTGGTGGCACCTAAATGCTTTGTGGAGGGGAATATGAATTATTTAAATGATATTAATTGAGGGTTGATGCAGAGCTAATCTGATGCTATGGCTATTATCACCATAGTGACGTATCATGTTATCAGCTCTTCTATGACCTTCCTGCATCTAAACACATTTTAAAACAGTAATAGTGTCCATCATAAGTGAAATTTAAACATTTATTTTGAAAAGTCTGAAAGAAAAATCAGAAATCAGGCTTTGAGGTGCACTGAATTGAGTTTACAGGATGCTTTGTGCCCAAGTGTTACAAATCGATGCCGTTTTTGTAAAATTCTCAAGACTAAACACACATACACACCCCGAACTCTATCTTATTTTTACACATTATAAAATTTGAATTTTGTTCATAACATTTCAGTTTTGTTTTTTGAAATTTCTGAAAAATATAAATTGGAGCTTAGAAATATACTGGTTTCCTCACAGCTTGTCTTAATGTACTAAATAAATTATGCAACTGACTTAAGAAACTGATTCAAATGTAGCATTAGACTTAACAGCTATAGTAAAATAATGAATTTTTCAAGCTCTAATATGATGACAATGCACCTTTCAGTATTGAGCAACTGCAATTTAATGATTACTTGTAAGTATTTAGTAATATTCCAGTAGAATAATTCCATTGGTGTACATGAAGAGTACAAAATAATATTCCATGATTTATAGGTCACCAATCATCTATTTCAAGAGCCTGAGAAACACTTCGGGAAAGATTTGGCAACTATAAACATTCTACGTGCACGAGAGCATGGGGTTCCAGGTTTTATAAAATACAAAAGGCTTTGTGGCTCAGAAGACATTGACAATTGGTCAAAAATGGTTTACCATTTTCGAAATTCTACAATCGACCATTACTTGGATCTATACAGGTAGATTATTGTTATTGGGTTCACTATCAACAATCAACAGAGTTGGATTTTAGAGAATAAAAAATCTATAGCCTTTGTTTGTGAAAATAAGAGTATCCACTGTAACACAATCAAATAAAAATTTATTAAGATTATTAAGAATAAACCGATACAACAGAGCATTTAAAGACTCGGTTGAACAGAATCCAGAATTTTCCTTTCAAGAGCAAGATACAAGAGCACAGACGGACAATGGCACGATTTCAATAAGGCCCCATCGGGTTCTTAATAATTTAATTCTCAAAAATATTACATATAGTTCCTACATTCGTTTATATAATAGTAGCCTAAAACAAACTTGAATTCTGAGAAATTTTTACATTTAACTCTTGAGGCTGATATTGATTTTAACATAAATGGTGGAGTTCGGTTGCGAACTAAATGAAATTTATTGGTATATTATTATTATTATAAAAATAATATAGGTATATCATTATACCATTATTTAAACTAAGGCGTTTGATTGGTCTATTAAAAAAATTAAAACGTCTATGAATTTGAATAGACCAATAAGGCGTCTTGGTTTCCGGTAAAGTTCTATTTACCTATAAACGGTAAGGCTTCCATGAACTCAATCAGTTATTGTGCACATATTAATCAAGAGATCACACAATAATATTGTCCAATGTCTACATAATAATCAAGAGTTGTGAATGAAATATTTGCAGTGACATTGAGGACATTGACTTGTGGTCGGCCGGAGTGGCAGAGGTGCCGAAAAGAGGCAGTCTAGTGGGGCCAACATTCAATTGCATCATTGCTGGCACATTCAGAGATGTAAAACGTGGAGATCGGTTCTGGTACGAAAATGATGGTTGGCCCAGCTCTTTCACTCCAGGTAAAACTATAGAGCTATCCATAAACGAGGGACTAATTTTGTTCAAGTATTATTGGAAAAGATATCGTTTATAAACAATGTGAGAAGGAATAAAGCTTCCTATAATTTTATTTGAACAGATTGGGAGAGGCTAGAAACTTTACCATGTGAATGAAGAATGTTCTTCACTAGATTAGTTATTAATCGATTCATCATTTTGTAGAAATCGATAAATCTGCATTATTTGTTTCAGAGCAGCTCTCTGAGATTCGCAAAATCAAACTATCCAGGCTTCTATGCGATGCTGGGGATAATATTGCAAATTTACAGCTGAAAGCTATGGAGATAACTGACTACACTTTGTGAGTGCTTTTGAATAATTAAAATGATGTGTGCCAGTTACATTATTATAAGCACAATTGATAACTACAAATCATAATTATATATGTTTTTCTATTGCTAAATAAGCCTACTGTGGCATGTTCCATGAAAAAATATTTTTCAAATACATTCTACCATGATACTAATTGTTTAGAGTCGATCACTTACTGTAATCAGTTATTCAGGTTTGTAGTTATTGAACAATGATTTTTCGCCAAAATCAATGTCACATTTTCAATTCACTGCGGTCAATCTCACGAATTTGATACATTTTGTAATTTCACTTTTGCATCAGTCAGAGCCTTTCTAGACACCATAAGAAATTTATTCAACTGTAGTTATGACTGATATTTATTACACAATGCACTTATAGACTGATATTATAAACTTGGGTAATTTGAAATGATTTCATAATACACACGTTCAAATAGACTCTTCTACCAATCAATTAAAATTTCAATCCAACTAGTAAATGGCAAATGAGCACAAACTTTATTGAGCATTAATTTTATGTACGTCTATGCTGGAGCAATCATGAATAAATTGATGATCGTCAAGTTGACTATGTGATCAATCAATATCATAAATTATGAGACATCATATAATGTCCTCATTGATCTTCGGTATTTTTATTATTCGTCATTAATAATTTGAGATTTCCATCAAAGTATTCGAATAGGTACAGCGTTGTGGAGCAAACTTCCAAAATATTTTTGTTTTAAGATTCACTCCGATGTTCGCGGGTTAGATACAAACTTTCACCCATCATTCTTTTTAGCACGCACAAGTCTCAGACTGATGTGGGCATCAGAAAAAAAATTAATGAATAAAAATGAACGCATATATAATTTTGTAACGATTGTATCATAGGACTGTAGGCATTCATTAACAATAAAATTCAATTTACATCATTTTGAGCTTTGAATTTCAGAAATCCTAGAGTATCTTGTTCAAGTGGATTACTACCAACGTTGGATCTGACACACTGGAAAGATTTTACATCGAATAAGGTATGATGGATATTTTCTGTTTCACACATGAAATAAATTTGAAACTATTATTAATTTAACTAAGATATGGAATACCCCTTTGAAACTGAATCACACAAACGAACTTTAGAAGAATGAGATAGGTATTAAAAATCCTGATGATTTTGCTTCGTAAGATTAATTTTTAAATAAAACATTATTCAGCACCAAAACTAATAATAATTAATTACTGTATTATTAACATTTCTAAGTTCCAAGTTGATTTCAGCAAATACTGTACCTATAAATATGTTGATAATTTGAAAATCAGAAGATAAATTTGAATTAAACATTGGAAATCTTCCTGTTCAGACTAAATAGCGCATGGTGTGTATCAATAAGTTCAATGAAATAGCTGTTTAAGGCAAGGTAATCTAGAATGAGGGCGGTTTTTGAAAGCGATGATATCTTATCATCATATTTTAGGATTCATTCTAGTGGTTTACTGAGCTACTGTTTTTCTATGTCCCATTGTAAAATTTAACTAACTATACAAGTCTTCATAAAGTAACAAGTCTTTGATTGAGTATAGGCTTCTTTCTTGGAAGTCTAGTTTCGAATTAAACTTAATACTTAATTACTTCCAGAATCATAATCAATTTTTGAAAAAAAACCCAGAAAGATGAATAGAGTGCTACACTTTTAGTACTAACCTACACAAGATGAATATTAAAATATTGTAATGTAAATCTGTATTTTATCAATTTACCATTTTTTCCAAATAGAACTTATTTTTCAGCCAGTTTTAGTTTCAGAGGAATTAATTCATCGCCAGTATCATCTACCAATATTTTTCAGGGACCGGACGAATATTTTGGAGAGAACTCAGTTAGTTTGAAGCCTGTAGAAACATTTTTTGAAGATGGCAATTACTTTCCAAGCTCCAGACCATCAAATAGTAATGGTGGGAATGGCTTTGAAGCTTTAAATTCTGATATACTCATACAAGAAGGAACAGCATGGAATGAAAGCACCTCGTATTCAACTTTTGGTGGATCACCCTTTCCATTCAGGTAATTATTCAATCTACAACTAAATTTACTACAATTACTTTGTAAAGTGTACGTAAATTTCAGAGCACTCCTGATTGCTTTCAGTACGCTAATGAGTTCTCAATAGAACGGGACAATTATAATAATAAAATAATAAACTCAAAAATGCAAAAGAAATCTAATAGGCTAATTGGTTTAATTATCACCAAGTTAAATATAAAAACTGATACTATCACAATATTCTAGATTAAAATTATGGTGAGAGATGAAATTAATAATACAAGAAGGTTGAAGATGATGATTGTTTGGTTGTGCATATAGATTTGAACTATAAGATTATTTTTAATCGATTTTCCGTGTACCAATTTTCACTTCGTATTTGATTCCTGAAAAATAAAATATTAAACTTTGGGATTTATCGAAATTTTTGGAGCGATTCAACTAGATTACAATTTATTTCCAAAACAATTCCTCAAGAGTGAACAAAATATTATATATTATCAATGTTATATATCAAAATATTATATATTATTGAGTACGATATTATTAACTTATCTACGATTGCGTTATAAAGTAGATATTAGAGGTTGGAAAGTGATGTAAATACAACTGACCTCATCAAACCAGAAGCATAATGAAGCTATTATACAACCACTATTGGACTACGGCTCTAGACCAAAGAGAATTCAGGAATTCTCTTTGGGAAATGAAATGAATAAATAATATGCATCAGTCACATCAGCAGATTGGAATACTTTGCAATCAAATTTAATTTTTTATTTATTTAAATCACACAACCGTCAACAAGCAAGCATTCTAGGTTATGTTAGTTTGGGTAACGTATTCGATTGATTGGTTAGTTAATTGCTCTATTTACTGCATTCATAATTATTGATCTATTGTGAACTAGCATTTTACCCGGTCTTGCCCTGGAATCCAGTTTGAAGTTTCTATTGTAGATAATTGATGGTAGTGGTCACAAAATTGAATTGAGTTGAATTTCATATTAAACTCATTAGATCCTTCAATTTTATTATTTTTCAATCCAATTGAGTTTTGATTCAAGTAACTTAAGTTGATGTGTTTTTTGATTAATTTTTAATGACATTAATAGGAAAAAATAATTCCAAAAAATCTCCATTCATGCCCAAACAACATTGGATTTCGTTAAATTAAGAGTATATATTATTGTTTTAGAAAAGCTATGCATTTATTTATTATGCTGATTGGAATGGAAATAATAGTTCCTCTTACAAAACAGAATTCAGAACAAACTTTGAGAAAAAATTATACAAATAAAATAATTTCAACCAAATTGGTTTTGAAAATACAAAAATAATTTGGTAGAGCTGACTTCTATGAGCAAAAAAATTCTGCTCAAACAGAGATTCGAACTCAAGCTCTCAAGCATGATGAGCAACTGCTCCAGGACTGATGGAAAACTGTGCTACTAAAAACTCTCTTGAAACTAGGAAAAACTATTATAATATTATGACTACCATATGAACAATGGACAACAACAACAAGGAGAATTTTGAAGTTTTAAACATCAATTTTGAAAATTCTGAAAGCAAAATAAAAAATCGGGCTTTGAGGTGCACTGAATCGAGTTTAGAGGAAGCTAAGTGCCAAATTGAGTGTTCCAAATCGTTGCCGTTTTTGTGAAATGCATAAGACAAAAAACACACACACATAAACAAACACACCCCTACTCACTCTTATTATCGATTGAATGTAGAATAAAGTATTGTATACATCGATTGTATTTTGCCATTAAGCCTCACGTCAGATGTTCAGAATATTTGCCCCGCTTGTGGCTAATTCAGTACTTACTCGTGGCTTAGAAGCAGACATAATACAATCGTTCCAAAAACTACCATTTCAACATTGATCATCATTAGAAGTGTATAGCCCATGATATCTAATATCTTAAAATGTTTACCAAATAGTATTAGTTTTATTTATTTCTAGTAAGAGTAGAAATCAGTGGGCATTTTATGCTTGTTAATTAATTTTAAACCCAGAAGACAAATTCTGATCTTGAATTTATACACAAACTGTTGTGCACCCCGACATTTATTAAAAGTTGAAAGTATATTTTATAACTTACAAGGGGTACATCGTACAGTGTTAGAGTATGTCAACTCATTTTTGGCAGCACGCTAAACACACCAATACATATCCCTGGAAACACAGAGTTCTAAGTGGCTATACTGGGAACTAGACATTCTCCATCTATGTGAGAACATCTCACACCACAGGGTAGTAGTATTGTAGAAAGCAGACATGCGAGAGGTAAATTCATACAACTACTAACAAGAGTGAGTTGACAAGCCATTGTACATATTGTATTCCATCATTGATGAATTGTTCAACAGATTTTGAAACCGATTTATACTTACTTGACAATGTTGTGCTCAGTTTTCTACCAAAAACAAATGAAAGACAAGTGATAATATAGCACACCACAAATATCGTTGCGATTTTGTCCGCTCTCATTGTGTCATACATAAGATAGATCCAATTTCCATACATGATTCCAGACCATATAAAACTGCAACCAATGAAAATGTAAATCAATCAGATTTTCAATATATTATAAGCAAAGGAGACGTAATTGATGTAATTAATATGATGTAATTTTCAATAAATTGAATAAAATATTCTAAAATACCTAGAATTTATACATCTTACAACGAACATGAATGGATTAGACTAATATTGATGTGGAACAAAATTATTAATAGTTAATTTAGATTATTAATAAATGTTTAAATAGCTGTGTTTTGGTATCCAATTATTATAATCACTACCGGTTTAACCCTCCTATCATCAGGTGGTTGTAGATGTTATTGCATCATCGCCTGATGATGATCCCACAGGAGGGTTGAAACCGGTAGTGACTATAATAATTGGATACCAAAAAGCGGGTATTTAAACATTTTTTTATATTTACTGGTGTCCGGAGGCTAAAGAATTCAATATAAAAATTATTAGTATAAATTATAGTAGTAAAGTGCCCATAATTTTTCTTAGATAGTGAAGTAATTGAAACTGATATTTCTGAGCTTTCAAAAGTTCATTTCTTTATGGTTGGTGCCTGCTTTCAACTCGTAGGATAGAAAACAATATGGTGCAAACATTCAGAAAGAATCCACAGTTTTTATTCTTATAATCCACTTGAAATCGATGTGTCTGAATGAAATAAGCCCTCTTGAATACTGATGGTCAAATTAATACAGCTGCCATGCTATTTTAACTACAAATTAGTTTGCTATAACCATGCAGTTGCTGCAGAAATATAGCACAATACTTTTAAAAGATTCATAATATTATATTTTGTTGCAGGAATCCAGCATTACAAAGTCAAGAAGTTTCCCATAAAAAAGAGCCATACAAAAGTTGGGGTTGAAGTTCGAGGTTAAATCCATTGAATCATCAATGGTATGACAGTACAGTAAATTACGAAACTGCAGGATGACAGAGAAAATATTCTACAAAGGATTTGGAAGTTGAATTATTGAAGTGCCATAATTATTCAAAATAAAACGGTGCATTGAATAATGGTACTACTCTATTGTTTGAACTACATGATGAGCTTGATTTGAGATTTATATTTTGAGTCTATTGTTATGTGGTAAATAAATCTATATAAACTGTTTTTGAAAATATCTACTGTCTATATAATTATTATGAACTTTCAGGGTTTTATGAACATTTTCTTAAACCTAACATACATGCATAATAGGTCTATATGCATAATAGGTCAATATGCATAAGACCTGGTCTAGGAACATAGATCTAAGCTGAGCGCGGGTAATGCATTGGATGATGGTGATTTATGAGTTGGACCTACAGAGATGATCAGTCTTTTTTGCTGGCCGATCCAATCAGTCACCTTTACAAAGAGGGTCCAGGAGAGCGTTGCTTATCTAATCTGATTGAACAGATACCTGTTACGGCTCACGGCTATCACTAACCCAATAAGTTAGTTATCAAGCATTTAATTTGTTACCGTTTATTACTTCTTTTGAAAAATTCAAAAAGAGTCAAAGTATTAATTTAAACTGAAACTGGGAATAGAAACAATGAATTTTCTCATATTGTTTCTTCACATGGTATTCCTCTATGGTAATACCTCTAAAAAATTAAGCCTAGGGTCGCTCCAAAATTCACAAAATAAAAATCAAGAATCCAAGAAATCTCATATAAATCAGTATTATAGACTAATTAAGAAAATACACGGCCGTTAACACAAATACTGCTATAATAGCAAACACGAAATAAGGTGGGAAGATTGGTGGTATTGCTAATAAGAAAGCTACTTTGTAAGAAATGATATAAAGAATGATACCAAATTCACATCAGCAGTGTAAAAATCAATAGCTCCCATCACACAGAGCTATCGAGTGCAGCTCTGGTTGTGAATGATACAAAGCAAAGCTAATGTGAAATTTGCACCTCTCTTTCTGAGGCCAGTTGTCTGATTAGTCAATACGTTAGCTCTTTTTTAATTTTTCAAAAGAAGTATTAAACGGTAGCAAATTAAATGTATAATAACTAACTTATTGGGGAAGTGATAGCCGTGGGCAGTTGCAGGTATCTCCAAAATTCTATCCACCTACTGTAGTTTTCATATAACTTGGCAGCAGTATGTTGGGTTCAGATGCAGCATGTCCCATCTGCTACACGCTGCCAAGTTATATGAATACTACAGTACCTAATTTCGTGAACATTACAAGTTATTCATTATTTATCTTGCAACTTATGCGAATAATTACATGTTAATGAGAATATGATGATAATAATTAATAGGATTGATGAAATAATAAGTACTTACCAGCCTGTATACAACAGCTCCATTATTGAAATCAAAACAATGCAAACAGTCGAGTTAATATCGCTTTGATCAGCAAGAAACAAGTGTATGAATACTAATATCGGTGGTATTGTATGGCAGCCATGGTTCAGAGCAAATGGAACCTCCTTGTCCAGAACTTCTGGATAAATTAATTCTCTGTCATAGATGAATAATGTCCAGAAGGTAAGTCCAATCAACTGCAAAAAAGATATTTCAAAATTTTAAACTATTTCAAACCCATGGAAACGGACAGAACAATCGCTTTGATATTAGATGAATGCTCATCTGGTATCAAGGTTTATAAGAACACTGTCTTACATTAACCTGAACGCGTATTGCATTATTTGTCGTGATTCAAAGATGTTTAATAAAAGTACAACAGAATTTATTAATTTCGAATTCCTTTAATTGCTATTACTTTATACTGAAGACTTCCGCAATGGCGGATATTGACAACATTGTTATGAATTCGAAATTAATAAATTCTGTTTATGTATATTTGTCAGTTTATTCAATTGTCAGTGACTTCAAACTAAAAAGTACAACATTTCAGCCGCAAAAGAAGTGTAGTGTAGTGTTTCAGTCACTATGATCAATTGTAAATATGCTTATTAATCATCCATGCTTAATTGATAGTGAATAAGAGAATTGATGAAAAAGTGAATAAGAGACTATAATAACTAGCTGACCTGATTCAGAACTTGATATTTTAAATTTCATGACCTGACTTTATAGAAAAAATGACATAATACGGTTTCAAATGTAGAACAAAGCATTAATCAATACAAATTGTATGTCATGGTCAGAAATAATTTTCTATGAATGCCGGGACGTGTATGCAAGATAACCTTTTACCCTTACTAATATGAAATTCTCACTTTTGTTGAACAATAAACGCCAAATCCTCTAATTACTTCTAAAATTGTTTATATACGGTCGGTGGAGCTAAACTCTATGATAAATATGGATGAAAAGCCTCTAAAAATATACTGTTATTTGCTTCAAATAAGAGATTATAAATAAATATGGATTCAAATCATAACAGAACTGCCTTCCAAGGTGATTTACAATCCGGCGTAGAAAATTTTATGTTTCTATTCAAGAATTTGTTTTCACTAAATTCGTTAATGATCGAATGGTTTGATTCTCAAAATTCATATTGAACTTTTAAAATAAGTTTTCCTAGTTCGAAGGCAATATTTTTGAGTGGACAAAGAAGAAGGAATGATGTGATAAATTCGATTTATCTTAACAAATTATGTATTTGAAACCGGTTTCATAGAAAATAAACTACAAGCACATGTTTCAAACTGCAATACTTCACAGTAAGTTAAAAACGAGTACTAATGTGGGCCTGTGCTATTGGTTTGATATGAAACAGAGAGAAAAATAAGGAGAAATTGCATTATATTTTAACACGTTATAATAAAAACATGATGGCACACTGATAAGGCTGGAAAAGGAGAAATTCTATAATATCTCTAGACAATTTATTCACTATGGTTTGGAAATAATATAAAAAACACAGTATGAAAAACTTGAAGCTGAATAAAACCAAGATATTGGAAACGCACAATATCAAATGAATCGGTGAAACTAAAGCATTCTTTCAACATACTGAATCAAAAAATTTCTACTTTTAAAGAATAATACTATTATACGGTATTTTTTAAGTTCCTTGACGTCTTGAGCGGTAAATAATACTTGTTCTTTGTCCCGCAATGTAACACAATCATGTCTGAGAATTGTGGGTGAATGATGACAAATAAGTGTAATGGCTAATAAATTTTTCAACTTGAATCTGAAAATATTATGTTTATAAATTAATTTTATGGGAATAGACAACTGAAATAATGAAAAAACTTTCAAGATTTCAGAGACATAAGCTTAATTAATCAATCCTGATTACTATATTCTGACTGCATACAGTCAATAATGTATATTAAAAATAGGCTATAGAGATTCTGACTCACCAGAGTAGTAGGAAAGACAATTGCCATGAAAAAATGTTTTCTGAAGGTTTCCAAACAATTTTTCCAGGGTGAGCTACTCTTCTCTGATGTAATTTCTGTGTAATCTAGAATTAGAACAAATGTGAAGTAGGCAAGCTGGAAAGTCTGAAATGAAGGAAAGACAGATTTATTGAAAGACCAATAGGTTGGGACATATTTTTATCATGGTTTCCTCTATAAACTCGAGCCACAGGTTGAAAGGCACATTATTGACAGCAATTTCTAAGGAAAATTTCGTATAATAATAAACTATTTATTATAAAAGAAAGCATTCATTTGTACACGAGACTAGAATAGACGAATCAAATAGCAAAAAAGCCAATCATCAATGCAGTTATTATTTAATAACTTCTATTTATCTACTAGATTATGATGGAACTGACGTAATTTAATTTCAAGTTGACTTGTATGGGAGCTTCAAAAGGATGAGAGGGCCAACTGCGCTTCAACTTCGCCTTCTTATGAAAAATAAAGGTACCATTCCAACAATTCAATACATTTTTTATGAGACTGATAAGTGAAAAATCAGATTTTAATATTTAATCAACACTTGCTCGATATGTCGAAAAAATGAAGTAATCTATGGCTTCCTAGCCTTGACAATGTAGGTAGGTACTAATTTAAAAATTGTCCTAGAAGATAGTTGATTCATTAAGTGCATTCAATTTTAGTTACACCTGTGCTTGAACAACTACTTTCGATTTCATACGAGTTATTAGCATGCGTGTTACGTAGGTATAATTTCTATTCTTATAAGTGATGAAGGAAATTTATGACTTAAACAATATGGAATGCCTATAGATTCATAGCGTTTGATCAATTATAATTCATTGATGATTATAGAAACTAATATGCAAACTCGAATCAAAATAGATCTAATTTTAATCAATAGGCTATTTGATGCGCTTTTTATTGTGGCTTGAGGTGAACTGAGTTTTGTTCATCCCAGACAAATAAAAGAATACATCAATTATTATAGTGATGCTTTCCATACGCCTCTGTTGGATAGCTTGGATGCAGGAGTAGCTCAGAGGTGTGATGGGTAGTATTCACACTCAGCTGTGCAGCCACACCTCCCTTACTCACTAAATGTGGGAGTGGACTGATAGAGCTTCAGAATTTGTTTCGGTGGGATTGGCATACTGATATGAATCTGTTCAGTTGCAGAAGCATCCGCAACCAACCTCACTCCTCGTTTGCGTAGTAAGATTTTTGAACCAAAACGTAACTTTAGGGTCTGATGAACCAACTACAGTCGAAATCGTTTATGTCACTATATACAGGTTATTGGGAATAATCATATCGCGTGTATTTGAAACAAATGCATTTTCATTTGTTGAAGTTTTACTGATGAACGCTAGGAATATTGACAATAATCTTGTATAGCACTTTTCAACAGGTAGTATTGAATAACATATTGTACATTTAAGACTTTAGTCAAGATCCATGATTTCCAGTGTAGTTTAAAGTTGTATAATTAGTAGATCTTATACCCCTATGTGCTAGTCAATAATTCGAAATGTGGATCAGATGTAGCGCAACTCGAAATAGATAAGATGGAATTAATTATTTATTATCATACAAACAGGAAGATTATAATGAAAAGTTATCAGAGGTGAAATAAACTTTAGCGTCTGGCGATCATCAATACGGTACAGAGACCTTCTCCACCTTCTCGGTTGGTTTCAACACGCTGGTGTTTATCGTAACATACTGGGTAACAACATTTTTTGGTCTAGTCTTAAACTACTGATGAAAAAGGTGACAAAAGTTTAGATAAGGAAGATTTTTATGGCCTTTAATTTTTCTTTTTGCATTTAAATCATATTAAATCTGTGAAGAATAAATTAGATTTATCCAACCCTTTGAATTAATTTCAAAATACAGTATTGAAGATCTGAAGCAAAATACTATCAATTTGCACTGCGAAATAGAATTATTAGAATTAGAATAGAATTATAAAAAAATGCTAAAATTAAAATAGTAACGTAATAAAATAAAATACAATCGAAGTAATAGGTAAAGTTTGATAAAGTTATTTTTGTTAATATAATTTTATTTTATGCAGATAACTTTCAAAATTTCAATTCATGGAAAATTTTATTTAGAAACTCAGTTCTCAAAAATTATAGATCAACATGACTAATGAATATAAAAATCTAACATCTTCCTATTAGTTTGATAAATTGTCATTTGAAATGAGTTTTATCGATTTTTGAACATTAATCCAACATGAAAATAAAGAGGAATTTATTCTCAACGGTAAGGTGATAATTCAATAGAAGAATAACTGCAATGTAGAGCATAAATTCAATTGAAAGCTAACTCAGCATTTCCGCCTCAACAAGGGAAAACTGATGACAAGTTATCTCAATACGCTAATATTGGCACTGAAGTACCTAGAACAGTGCAATGAACTCAGAACTTGAGACTATTCAATGTAGAATGGACAGTTTTTACCTGATCATATCCTTTTAGGACAGATATGATCCAACAAGATACAATGTTAAAAGATTTGACTAAGAAACTGTAAATTTGCACCAACAAAAACAATTTTCGATCATACAGACTTTTCAATATTACAGAGAACATTTTTCATCATCAGAAAATAAAATCTTGAAGATGTTCATTTGCTAGAAATTGTCAAGTTTTCACAAATTTTGGCTTTTTATGATAAAATATCAAATATAAATTAATCATGTATGTATTGATGTTGTCATTCATGAATATTGATAATGTTGTATCCAGTATCAGTGACTTTGTATTTAATTGTAATAATGGTGGGGGGGGGGGAAGGTTGGGAGATGACGTAAAGTTTTGTGAGTTTGAACGAATATAAATCAAATTAATATACTTCTAGTAAAAGTTTATTCTAAAATAGTATGAATAAGTTCCACAAAAAATAAGAATTTCAAGAAAATCAATATTTTAAACTGAAAGAAAAATATTCTTACCACACCCCATAAGCTGAAGTACATGAATGGGTTCTTATCCACAACCGTCTTCTTGAAAATGTCACTCACTTTTTCCACATCATAAAAAAATAATAGCCTGAGTCCAAAATACACGAAAATCAAATAGTACATCATAATAATGCAATGACATAGTTTTCTAAACATTTTTCCTTTGGAAATATGTTCACTACGGTCTAATTAGTATGAAGTATTCAAAATACAAATTTATCCCGTTCAAGTACACTCGTAGTACTTTGTTCTACTCAGTTTATAAAAACTATATTCTGAATATTGCACTAGTAAAATGGTTAAAACTAAAAAGAAATTAAACTACAGACGCAGTTGGAACATCTAGTCTGTACACAATTGTATAGCCGGCAGTTAATTTTTATGAATAGAATTTTCACACATATTAAAGTATGAACTTCAATGCCAATTTCTATAAAAATAGTTGAAATCACATAGTAAAACTTCACGGTATTGAATTCAAGAAAACGATCAACACTTCGCCATGTGCGATAGTGAACTAACTGCAAATAATGCACAGTGCCCTCCTCCCCTCTACCTCCTTACCCTCCTAGAGTTTTTCTTCATGCCATTTCCCCTTCTCTTCTCCTTGTACAATTGTATTCTACTTTAGCAGCTTCCTTCAGCTCTGACCGTAACTCTATCCATGCCATTTTATGGATTTTCATAAATTTTCCTACGTATATCGTATCTGTGAGATGGTTTGATCTTTTATAATGGCTTTCTAGAAAACATTAAACTATGATCTGAATGAAAATTGGTTGTGAGGTGAAAATAAGATCTTGAAGATGTTCTATTGAAATTCTGTGAACTTTCCGAAACTGCGAAAAGTAGTCTATATTCAAAATAATTATGAACAGTATTTTTTTAAATAGAATGAAATTGGACATACTTTTCATTAATTATTATTAAATTAGACCGTTTTAATTGTTTTATCCTGAAAATTAATCGGGAAATGTATTTCAGAATTGATGGTAGAGAAAGACAGATTTAAAGACAGAACGTTATTAATGTTTTTCTAAAACTTAATCGGTAAATAAATTTTAGAATAGACGGCAGTGAAAGACAGATATTACTTAAAAAATTGAAAACTGCAATGACAGTTTTTTCTAAAAAAAAAAAACAGTTTTAAAAATGTGTTTACAAGTGGTGGAGTTGATTTCGATAAATGAACGTTTCTCAAAGTTTATACTCATTTGATTGCTAGACTGTCACAGATGCGACGATCGCACAGATCGTTAAATTAATTATAGAGCGTTCCGTAAACATGTAGTCAAAGGAGATAGAATAACGTGACAAATCAATAATACTCAAGTAATCAATCCAAATAACTTACATATTATACTTATTGTTCATATTGTTATAGAAACGCCTGACTTGACATACATTCTAAAAGCACTTGACGAACTATTGATCCACAGAATCCCATGAACTCCAAAAACGTCACTCACATACCTATTATACAGATGAGTTAATTTTTTAAACATAAATCTGTGACTATCGCCTTGTTTTGAATGTGAGGGGGTCATGCATGCACGTTTTCACTATTTTCTCGGCTGTTTTGAAAACATTGTTTCTTTCTAAGTAGAACATAACATTATTATCTGAAGCTTATTTAACGAATTTAATATATTTTATTTTGCTTGAACCTTGAGCGAATTTTCATTAGAACTGTACGGTTTTTAATTTGTAATTGTTAATCACTATATTCATTTTTAATGATTACATACTTGAATTGAAAGTTATATTTTACATTTTTGAATGAAATATTGGTAGTATTTTTCATGAATAAATTGATCAATCTTTCAAATATTTCCGTCTGAAGCTAGTTCGTGAAAACTATAATGCAAGAAAACAGATATCATTAATCTTGCAATATTTTACATCAAATTAAAGAACGATACATTATTATAGCCAAAGTATGGTGACATAAAATAATTCATATTTTTCTGAAAATAATGGATAAATAATGTTTCCATTGAATTTCATCATGTGTACTATTTATTCATGTAGTACTAGTTTCCTGACATTAAGAAAATATCACTTACGTCGGTGGTTAATATCAACAACAGAATTTGCAATACTGTTAAATATTTTTTCACAATTCCTATCTGAAAAATTTTCACTAGACAAAATGATGGCATGGGAATATGTGCAAAATCCAACCATCTCGAAGCTGGATAGCATGAAATTTGAAAAATGTATGTAATTTGAAGATTTACTGAATGATAGGTTAGAAAATAAATACTTTTATGACGTTTTGAAGCTTTTCCATGATTAAAAATTGTCCAATTACACTGTATAAACGAGAAGATTTACCAGTGCTCAAACAACTAAACTAAGAAAAATGTGTGGGAGGTTCAGTTACGATCTGGTCTTACTCTAGTTTGTTCAGTGAAATTCGATAACTTATCATTTATTTCCAATCACAAACTATTTCATGCTAACAAAATGATGATCAACTTTAGTGATTTAATGATAAGCAAACTCATTGATAACATTTATGACAGAAACTTTATTAAGTTTAGTTATATTCTGATATGTATTGATCTCAAAAATAATCATGGTAGAAATCACGTAGCTTATAGAAACCTACATCCTCAAAACGTTTTTAGGTTGTTGAATATTCCTATTGAAATGGCAATGTGAATGAATTAATATGTAAGAAGTCTGTCTTGCTGGGGTTATATTAAATCTTTAATATTATGGTGTAAATGGATTAATTATTCATAAATTTCATATCTATCAATTTCCATGAGTGTGTTGCTAAGATATTTTTTTAGAATCACTGAGTTTTACAATAAATGTAATAAAATCCACTATTGAATTAATTTAGGTTTCAAATATATACCATAGTTATATTAGAATTACGAGTAAAACATGAACAATACCTGTAGATGGTTACAGAAAAAAATCATAACTCAAAAGTATCTAATAAACGTTTTAGAAGAATTTAATTGCTCTAACACTAACAACAAACAATATCCGACTAAGCTTCAGGTTGGACATCACCTGCCCCAATATCTTTGATCAACTCTCGCTTGCTAACAAAAAAGTCTCTGAACCAATTGATATGAGCTTTCTTCTCTTCAACAGTCAGCCAGTAATTCTTTGAAAGCCCTACACAAACTAGTTCCATGAAGTTGCGAATAGGTCCTTTCTCTGGACACCAACCCTCCAGGTGATGTTCGAGATGAACATGCTCCGAAAAGTATATCTGTTTCTCCTCTTCCAAACCTGAAAAAAATAACTAGTGACATTTTTTCGAACATCACGCTACATCAAAATTGAGAAACTTGTGACGAGGTCGCCAAGCAGAACATGCATAGGAAACTAGGCTAATGGAGAGGCGACCGTATTATATTAAGCACCAATAACACAAAATAACAATCAATGGCCATTGAAAAGCTATCTAGCTTGGCGACCTCACCCTGTGAGGGCTTTGGATTAGAAGGTCAACTTTCTTATGTGGAGGTGATAATTGAAATCATATTTTCTATGTACTAATAAAGGAAAACGATTATGTGATGGCAAATCATCCGCAACTGAATTTCTGTAGAAAGACAGGCCCCGTTCCGACGATGTGATCAAGGGACGGGTTTTTACCGTATCGGTCAAGTTACATATTTGTCAACAGTGATTCTATGAGTAAGGTTCAAGCCAATAGGCTACCATTTAATGATTCAGAGCTCTGGTACGTCCGACTTGCAGGCGAACCGGTCCCTTATCTGTGTTTACTACGAGATGGTCAACGTTACCGAGTCTAGTCTGTTATTTATGTTCTATTCATAGGCTTCTCAATACTTTCAAGTTTGACAGATTGGTTTCTACTTTCTTTCGACACTGCTAATACAATTATTTCAACTTAAATCATGAGCGGGAAGTGTGACATATGTTATAAATCTTCTTTGGCCTCCAAAGTGAAAATCACGTGTTGTGACTGTAAGGAAGAATTTCACGGCGATTGTGCCAATCTTACACAACAAGATATTCATTGATTCTTATGCGTCAGTGACTGAGTTCTGGAGACGATATGACCCTTGTCAAGGCATTCGAAGATCAAGCATGCGTACTGGTGAAGAGATAACTGGGTTAAGCTAATGAAAAATAAATGAATGACTTTTTACGCGGCATGGCGGAAGATTTAAAAAATCATACTGACAAAACGTTGAAGTCACTAGAAGACGAGTTAGGTAGGTCAGTTGAATACTGTCATGAACAGATGTCTGAGTTGATGGACACTATAAAACAACAGCCAGCGACTTTAAAAGGTTGCGATAAACTACTCGATTCATTGAGACAAGAAAACTCTGTATTAAACGCTGAAGTGAAGAGATTGGAACATCAGTTGTACGACGCAGACCAATATTCACATATCTATGTGATTATGTCATGCTTTGCAAGAGTGTTTCTTTTCAAATGACTTGTTGCTTCTATTTTTCAGTAATGATGTTGTTCTTTCTTTTTCCAAAGCCAATAATAGAATTGCAGGTTAGATTTTAATCATTTTTTCTTCCGATCCAGGATGAACATACTGGATAAGAACACATAAATTTAGTGAACTCAACAGTCATATAATAATAATAATAATTATTATTTAAAAAAAACATTGGTTCTCTGGGATTTTTTTTATTTACTTGCCCTCAAACTGGAAACCTCAAGTTGGTTATCATTTTAACTGAAATTTGGATTGAAGATAGAGAGATAACTATTCATAAATTGCCAGGATATGCATCTTTTTTAAATGTATTACTTCTCAAAGATCAGGAGGAGTCTGTATCTTTGTGTACAAATAGAGAAGACAAAATTTGAAACAGCTGATTGTGTCCATTTAAAGGTAACTACACCGGATGTCCTGTTCGAGATACTAGGAATTTACAAATTACAAGAATTTAGTCCAAATCGTTTTTCCTGAGGAGTTAGATGTGTCTTAAGGCAGTTAAGAATAAAAATTGTATAGTTGGCGTGTGGCGATCAAAACATAAATTTGTTAAACTCTACCACCTGTGTAGATAATTACTCAATGGTTATGGCAAAACATGGCCTTTGTTGATGATCCAACAAATGATCCAACGAGAATTAAACACAACTCACAATCATTGATCTATCATGTTTTTGCTAGGTCCAATATACATTTAAAAACCGATGTAAATGCTCGGGTTATCGATTCACAGATCACTGTATGACTGCTCTCACTGTCAAACATAACCGAGTGAATCCTGTGAAAAACTATAACAATAATACCAAATGTTGAATAATGCATTAAAAATGCTGATTGGAGATTAATGTACACTTCTTGTTCAGTGTTGATAGCTTTTTCTCACTTTCAAAGATCTTACAAGCATGCATAGAATCATCATGTAAACCCAAGAAAAATCATAGTGCGTTATACAAAAATTAATGCCGTGGATGATACATGAATTATTGAAGAAATTTGAAGTTAAAAACTCAATGTATAAGAGATATCTCAAACAAAGATACAACAACATTTTATTGAATCAATATAAACAATGTAAAATTGCTCCATCATGAAATTTCAAAAGCAAAAAAATATTCATTATAAGAATTACATAGAGAGGAATAAAAACGATCCTAGACGTCAATTGATAATTGATTTTATTGAGCCAAAATACAATCAATGTAACATAGGCCAAGTCGATTAAACAGATAAATTATTATGAATAACAGTCAACACATGACAGTGTATAAAAGAATTTATTGGGAAACCTGGTAAACAGGATATTATAAGTGTAAAAAATGATGTAGGTGCCTTCGGGTATATGACAAACCCTGACACTGATAAATTCAGACTCCAACAAATCGAGACTAAAATCCTTTTGACATTGTCAGGAATTGTCGCGTCTGTGTAGAAATGAAATGGTCTCGTTTTGTCGTTTACTTTCGCGACAATTCCTGAAAACTTTGCTTACCCCGTGGTTTTTGGCACTGACTGCTAACTCCTTATCTGTCTTCCTGACTTCCTATCTATACTTCTTACCTGGCTTCCTGTGAAACCTCGGGGTGAGAGATAAGAATGACACAGGCCTGGTGCTTTTCAGATCCTGTTCTTTCTCCAAGTTTTGTGGTTGCTTTATGTAGTGGTGATCTACTTTTTGGCAAGGTCGTGCATTTAGAATATTTCTACATACCTACTAATTTCTATGATCTAATAACTAGTAGTTCGAAAGTTATATCGATATTAGTGTGCAGAACATCATGCCGAATACACGTATAGCAACAAGAAGTAGCTCTAAGGTCCCAGCTGGCAAGGACAAAGGTTGGTTGGTTGAAAAGGGCTTGCTAAAGGAATTTGTAGCCGAGCTAAGTGTTTTTAAATAACTTCGCTGATCGTGTGGCTGAAAGACTTATTGATAAACTTGAGGAGAGGCTGACGGCGCGAGTGTTAAGTGTATGTGAGCCATGTATGGTGGCTATTGAGGAGAGGATCGACTCGCAGGTGGATGAAGTCGGCGTCATGCATGAGGTGTCAGCGGTGCGCGAAAAGGCGTTTGAGAGCAAACTGGATGCTCATGAACAATATTAACGCCATAATAGCATCAGAATATTTGGCCTACTCGAGGAGAGAGGTGAGAACGTCACGGTGGTGGTCACAAATTTATGCTGTGACAAACTCGACATCCAGATCGATCTGTCACCCATCGACCGTTGTCACCATGTAGGTCATCTTCCACTCGGGACAGGACAGAAAAGAGACCATTGGGTATTGAATCTGGGTCTCCCGCTCCCGTTATTTTTTATGGGAAACGAGCTCTGTCCTAAAGTTAGCTAATTCAATCGGGTAAGATTTGTGCATTTATAAATACGAAATTAACCGAAGAGAAAAGCGTTTTCCATATTTTAAATTATGAAGGACGAACGAAAACAATATGATGGTTCTCATAAGCTTTCGGAAAAATATGTGAATACATGAAAAAAGTGTTCCAAAGCTACCCCAGTCTACCAGTAGCCTAATAATTAAGTTTATAATCGAGTGGATTTAATAGATCTTGTGAAACTATATCTATTATATAATTTTACATACTTCACAAGTAATTCTACAAATCAAATACTACATAGAATAATACTAAATAAAATAATAAAAATGAGATAAAAATAAAATAATTCTAGACATAAAATGTAAATTAATGGATGAAATTGACTAGAAACACATCCAAACTTGATAAATCAGGACAAAGAAACAAAATACTGATTATGCAAACAGACGGTCACTTTTAGCTTGCTATTCTTTTAAAATTCTTTACAATAGCTGCAATCTTCTTATCTGTAAATCTGCCGGTACTTATGTTTTAAAGTAGTAGTAGCAGTATAATAAAATAAGTAAGTATTATAACAACACGGTATTTGTAGTGTTGTCAAATTGTGCATTGAGTTGATAATTCTCTACTATCGACTACTGGCATGAGCCCATATCTGGCATACTGGCAACACCGCAAATTTTTAGAGCCGCCTAATTTGGATTCCTCTATTAATTAAAGAAATTAAATAAATAATAAGTGTTTTTATGCTTATTTATAATATCTATTTCTTATAAAGTTATTATTTCCTGTTGACCGGACCGGCCTTTAGCCCTTCCAGAGCTTATACTCTTTTTATTATAATATACCACCTCACAGGCTCTACGTAGCCTCGGGATGCAAACCTTTTTTACTAGTTGTAAGAGATCTTCTATTATTTAAGGAATGTTTTGTACTTTTGACAAATAAAAAAATATTAATTCATTTATCAAGCGTGAATAACCGATGAATATTATTTCCATTCTAACCAGCATAATAAAATGAAAACGTAGTTTTTTTTAAAACAATAATAAATATTCGTTATATTCGTTTGGGCTTGAACGGGAATTTTTGGGAATTATTTTTGCCTATTAATATTATTAAAAATGAATAAATAGAAAACGTGAAATTAAGTTTCTTTAATCAAAGCTAACTTGGATTAAAAAATAATAAAATTTAAGAATTTAATATGAAATTCAATTTTGTAACCGCTACTGTACTATCAATTATCTAAAAAAAAAACTCCAATTTCCGGTAAAGACCGGTAAAATGCTAGTTGTTGATAAAGAATGAGAGCTTGGATCTGAGGGATGAATTGCAAAAATTGGCGATGTCTTGGCCATTGAGGCCATTCTTACACTAAAGCAGGAAACCCACTAGCCCGGCACCGGCGGCGTCCGGCGGCGACCGATGCGTACCGGCAACATTGCTTTGCATTGTTTTCATTGAACGACAACCCACTATATCCGCCCGTCACCGGCAGCGGCCGGCGGCGACAGAAGCCTTCCGTCTCCGGCGGCGGCCGGCGGTGACAGAAGCTCTTGGGGGCATTCTTGCCGGGCAGCCTGTCCGGCATTTCTCTAATCGATGCCAGAGTATCGCAAGTGTTCTGCGTGGACGGTACAATGAGTTCTTTATTTGTGATAGTCGCAGTGTGTGTTGAAGAAGAAAAGAGATAGAAACAGAGGAAGCAGTTAATAAAAATAAAATAATAATAAAGTAAAAATGAAATAAAATAATATAAATAAAATTAAATGAGAATAAAAATAAAATAATAAAATAAAATGAAATAAAAATAAAATAAAATAAAATTAACATAAAATAAAATGAAATGATTTAAAAATAAAATAAATTAATTATTAATTGATAAAAATAATGTCATGTTACTATGAAATAAATCATTCATTCATTCATTCAGTTATTATTTTGTTTGTGATAGTCGCATTGTGTGTTGAAGAAGAAAAGAGATAGAAACAGAGGAAGCAGTTAATAAAAATAAAATAATAATAAAGTAAAAATGAAATAAAATAATATAAATAAAATTAAATGAGAATAAAAATAAAATAAAATGAAATAAAAATAAAATAAAATAAAATTAACATAAAATAAAATGAAATGATTTAAAAATAAAATAAATTAATTATTAATTGATAAAAATAATGTCATGTTACTATGAAATAAATCATTCATTCATTCATTCAGTTATTATTTTATTTGTGATAGTCGCATTGTGTGTTGAATAAGAAAATAAACAGAAACAGAGGAAGCAGTTAATAAAAATAAAAATCAACTAAATATAAAATAATAATAAAGTAAAAATGAAATAAAATAATAAAAATAAAATAAAATGAAATGAAATGAGAATAAAAATAAAATAATGAAAATTAAAAAAATAAAATGGAATAAAAATAAAATTAAAATTAAATAATAATAAAATTAAAATAAAATAAAAATAAAATAAAATAAAAAAAATTCATTATTAACTAATAAAAATAATGTCATGTTACTTTTTCAATTTAATTTGAACCAATAACAAAAATAATCCATGAGATCGAAATTCTTTTGCTGGATAGCCTTTTGTGACTCCATGTCACCTTTCAATTGCCTGTTATCTCATCCAGAACTCAATAAATTTTATCACATCACAAAATCATGTTTTATTTGTTATTGGTTCAGGTAAAATAGTGACGATTCAATTATTAAATAGCTGTTTTGAAAATACTGCAGATAAATAAGTCACATTGATCTAAAATCTTACTAATCAATACTTACCTGAACCAATAACAAATTAATTCATGATTTTGTGATGTACTGTAATAAAAATTATTGAGTTCTGAACGAGATAGCAGGCATGACAGGTGACATGAAGTCAGAAAAGGCGATCCAGTGACAGAATTTCGATCTCATGGATTATTTTTGTTATTGGTTCAAATTGAATTGAAATAGTAACATAACATTATTTTTATTAATCAATAATTAATTAAATTTTATTTTTAATTAATTTTTATTTTATTTTACTTTAATTTTCAATTTTAATATTTATTTCAATTTTAATTTTAATTTATTTTAATTTTTAATTAATTATTATTTTTATTAATTGCTTCCTCAGTTTCTGTCTCTTTTCTTCTTCAGCACACACCTTCATCACAAATAACTCCTCATCTGACGAACTCTCCATTGCAACTGCTGCATTTCTTCTGTCAGCTCCAGTTTCTGCCGGAGCTATGCCGGACAAGTGGGATATTGTTGTAAATTGCCGGCCGTCGCCGGTTATCGCCGGTCGCCGCCGGACGCCGGGCTAGTGGGTTTCCTGCTTTAGCGTGCTCGACATGTTCTACTTCACATATCAATAGATAAAAATGAAATTGACTAATTAATAAATGAAATGACCAAGATGAATCTGCTTGAATGAGATAATCGTCCATGGAAAAAATAGATATTCCTGATATGGGACGAACAAATGAAAGAAAAATATGATAAAGATAAATTAAAACGATAATAGTATTATTGATCACGCAGTCGCCCCACGGTCAGACAGATGCAGCAATTATCTCCAATAGATGCCTCCTCAGGGAGAAGCCCTGACAAAATACTTAGTGTAAAGTGTCATCCGTGATTTGGCATCCTAATGCAACCAGAACACAGTGACCCAACATAGACAGATCAAGGCGGACACGATAGTGTACTGTACCGTGTAGGTCCGTGGTAGTCCGATTCACCATGATCCGTGTTCGCTTGAGTTCCGACTCTTGTTGGTAATTAGCACGGATCTAGACGGAATCAGCCGAACTCCGAACACGGACAAGCACAAACTATCGCCAGTACACACTCGCCTTCATTCGCCATCAAGTCAACATTCGCATTCACTGCTCTGCTCTGTTATTTAAAATGACAGGAGAATATTTTATGAGAGTTATCTTTGGGATGTTTATATTTTCAATTTGCCACTGTTCAATTATCACGGCAATACGCTGGATTTCTCACGGCAATAAATATCATTTCAATTTGCCACTATTCCATTTCACGGCATTACACTGGATTTCTCACGGCAATAAATATCATTTCAATAGCTATCAACTTACGATTTTGTATTTTTAATTGGGTCTAAATGTTAATAAAATGTACATTTATATCTGTTCTTTCCATATCTTAGTACCGCGCATGTACAATAAGTATAATATTGTTTATTACAAAGTACAAATACATAGTTTATATATAAATCGTCACTAGGAAAGCACACATTTAATTTGAATGTACAATAATGGTATGAAAACACTTGTTGCGTTTGCCTGTGGGTTTTGGTCGTAATTTTTTCCCGAAGTTTCTTGGTTTGGCAACTACTAAGCTATTAAAATGCTATCTATTGCCGTGAGAATTTTTTCATGTATTATTCATGTATTTGTGAAATATGGGCTTTCAAATTAATTTTGGGGGCAACAAATTAATATTTCCTATGGTGAAATAATTACTCTTGGTAATTTTTTATAGCTAGAACTTACATCAGGGATTAAAACAACATATTTCTTAATTCAATCTAAATTTTAGTTTTTTCATGTTTTTTAAACTTCAAAAATTTTGGGGTTTTCAAAAAATTATTACAAAGGAACTGAACATTTGATTGGAGTGAAAATATGTCATTCTAATCCCTGATGAAGTTCTGACCATAAAAAAATAATCAATAATTTATATCAACTCATAGGAAAGATTTATCGCCCCAAAAAACCTGAAATTTTCAACTTTGATAGCCCATATTTCACAGAATAATTTATGCAAGAAGGTTTTTCTCACGGCAATAGATACAATTTCAATAGCTTAATAGTTGCCAAGCCAGGAAACTTCGAAAAAATTATGACCAAAACCCTATACTAGTGCTCAGACTGTGTTTGGAACAATAACAAATTATTTCAATTTACCTTGTTCTTTTTCTATATATTTCCTTCGCCCAACACCTTCTACGGTTCCAAGGCTTTGTAATTTTATTTTTGTGGTAAGTATAAATATACTTATAATAAGCATAACTGTATAACGAAAATGCCGCAGCAACTTCAACATAAACATCCTTTCTGGTCGATCACTGAATGACGATTGAGTGCAAATGTGTTGGTACCAATAGTTGGGCCAATGTGTACTATTTTGCGCACATTCAACAACATCCGTTGTCGCTACTCATTCAGAACATTGACGGAACATTCGGCGAAGGTGTGGGCCACAGTGTACTGGTAGCATAAGAGTTCTGTCACCATTTCTGGTGTGAGAAACAAAAGGTGGGTGATGATAATATGGCCATACTAAGGATTGATCAATTTTTCTGGTCACAATTTTCAAACTTAAGTAAAATTATTTATGTATCCTTGAAGTACATCTATTTGTTTGATGAAAAAAATAAACATAAACTTATTTAACTAGTTTTTAGTATTATAAAAAAAATATTTTCCAAGGTTTTACCTCTTGGCCATATTAAAATCATATGATTGTAATATGGCCAACATGATATTGTGAAATAAACTCCCCTTAGAAAAAATTATTAGGTACCTTAGAAATATTTTATGAGTATATTAAATAGAATAAGTAGTACTTAAATCTATTTATTAATATATTTGGTCAATATTAAAGTACGGTACAATAAATTATTTTTCAGTTTGACGTCAGCTCTGACGTCTTTAATTTGCTTGGTTTAAAATCCCTCGACTCCAGATCCCACGTTTTTTTCTCAGTATTCTCCTCAGCATACATTTCTGGAAACAAAAAATAATACTTATAATCAACATTTCAAATAGGTGCTACTAATATGGTCAACTGCCAGGGTTGGCCATATTACCAACAAGTGCTAGTTGTAATTATTACCAAAATGAAGAATTTATACTAACAGTTTCTTTCTCAACAATGTTACCCATCGATCTAGTATTAGAACCTGTTCTGAAAACAATAATAAGATCAATCACATGTGCTCAAAACACAAAGAAATAGTAGTTAACTTACCTTCAAAATCTAGTAACAGCATCTATTTTTCCACAACAGCTCAGAAAAACAATGACTACCGTGCTCTGAAAAGGTTCTACCCCACAAGTAATGGACTCTACCCGTCTCGGTGACCTGGTGGGAGAGTATCCTGATGCATTCTGGTGAAAATCATTCGAACTAGCTATAATATTACAACTTGGCCATATTACCAGCTTGGCCATATTATCATCACCTACCTAACATTGTTTCTCCTACCTTCTGACACAATCTTGAAAAATTACTGCTTGGAACGACCGCTTCCTCCATTGTCTTCAAACTGGTTGTATCAAGCTGGGTAAAACCGAGTAACAGATGAACCGTAAGTCGCTCGAAATTCACTTTTTAAGGCATTATTAAAAAAATACACAGAATTTCGCGAAACTATGTACATAACCAAAAACTTTACGAGAAACTGAACACTTCAAAAAATTCAAGTTGTTTCGAACGAGAAATACCTGCGAAAACGTTTGCTGAGCACGAATCCGAAACAAAGTGTCTACTCACTAGGCATAGCAGAGAGAGAGAGAGAGAGAGAGAGAGAGAGAGAGAGAGAGAGAGAGAGAGAGAGAGAGAGAGAGAGAGAGAGAGAGAGAGAGAGAGAGAGAGAGATGGAGAGAGAGAGAGAGAGAGTGTGTGTGAGCGAGCTTTTTCTCTAGTTTGTAGAACGCAACTAAGAATATACTGTCTAAAGTTAATCGGCTACTAGTTTCAAATAAGTGCAAGTTGGCAAGTTAGAAAAGA
The DNA here is from genome assembly GCA_948455865.1 of Conomelus anceps. Lineage (NCBI taxonomy): Eukaryota > Metazoa > Arthropoda > Insecta > Hemiptera > Delphacidae > Conomelus > Conomelus anceps. The sequence continues at coordinate 57,356,336 of OX418217.1, read as the reverse complement.
TGAATTCATAACTAATGATGAGTCGTCTGGTTATTATTTTTACTGATTTTTTGATCAGTCGTGAATAAATTCAACTGTTTTGACATTACTCCCTAGCCTCTCATAGCTACTTTATAACAGTTGTGGATGAAAAAATCAAATTTTCATTCTGAACAGATTGTAATTTTGAATAAGCTTTGGGAAAGCATATGAATATAAAAAATCATAACAATTCCATATCCAATCACACGCTATAGCCTATTTTTAAAATTTTATAAAACTAACAATTTTGTTTGACAATAAAAAATGTATTACCTTGTTCATTATCAATAGGAAAGTGCCAAAGCATTCCCTTGTCCGTCCATTGTATAATTTCTTCATAGATATTGGTGGGAGGCTGTGTAACAGTCAATCGAAGTTCCCTGTTGTAGCATTTCTCCCACACATCAAGTTTCACTTGTTTACTTTCTCCCTCAGCCTTCAGATCCTTGAAGAAACCAAATGGCTCTCCATTAAATAAATTTATTCTCTCAACTGACTTCCTGGAAAAGAATACAATATTGAGCAAAATTAATCATTTTTCACCTTCTCCAATGTCAAGTGTGGGTGGGGAGTGAATCCCATGAATATTTTTACGGCCGGATGACTTTCCTGACGCCAACCCGTATAGCATCCAGGCATGATCGAGTAATATTGAGCAACATCACATTAGCGAATATCACAGCTCAATAGAGCAGTTTTATTTTTGGCTATCGGCCATTATAAATAAAAGTATCAATTATTCCTTCATTAATAATTTAGGATAAAATTATCGTGAACAATCATAATTATTGTTGAAGTTTTTTTTATTTAGATGAAATGATGATCACATGTATATTATATGTTGTTAAGTTGTTTCTCTGTTTTAGTTTATTGATTCTGTTCTAGTCGTGTGGTGACCTTTAAAATGAAAAATACATCAGTTAAGTTCTATAATATGCTGTTTATTATTTCCAAAAGAATAATTGATTAATTATAAAGTGACAATGGTTATGGGCCCAGCCACGTTGAGATATTTGGTAAGTTGTTAAATAATTTAAAAGAGATGGATGTTACAAAAATAGTGATGGCTTCTCTGGAGAATAAAAAACAGTGAGGTACAAAATTGAGGATTTGTTAAGAACAATTCCCTATGGAATAGATGTAGTGAATGGAAAACTTACTAAACCAAATAGTTTGCCACAGGAGGTCACAGCGGCTGCGAAGAAGAAATATGATAAAGATTTAATTTCATTTAACAAGGCAGATAGTACAGCTCTAGTTGTCATAACAACCAATTTAAGTGAAGCAAACTTGGAAAAAGTTTTGTGATTTCAAACAGCAAAACAAGTTTGGGACGAGCTACATAAATTTTTTGAAGGAAAGTCAGAGGATAAGATATATGATCTTGGCTTACAGTTTTTCCATTTTAGAAAAGTAGAGAGCGATGACATATCAACTCATCTAAGTAAATTGAAAAAAATATGACACGAAATGCAAAAGAAGCTTTTAAATGAGCACATCACTGCCTTGCCTGATTTTTTGTTTATTTGTAAAGTCTTGGGGACTTTGCCTGATGACTATTTCAATTTTCGATCAAGCTGGATTTTTTTGTCTAAACAAGAGAAGAATATTGAAAATCTTACAGAACAGTTGTGTGCCTTTGAAAGGACACTGAGAGAAAGGGAGAAGGAAAGTTCTCAAATTGAAACATTGGAACTAAAAGGATATCAAATGAGAGAAAAAGGAAATTCAAGAGTGGAGACTTCAGCATCAAAATCATATCAAAGAAGAAATGAAGCAGGGAGGAAAATAATTTGTTTCAACTGCAAGGAAACCGGACACATAGCCAAATATTGTAGAAATACAAGAGTGGAGACTTCAGTATCAAAATTATATCAAAGAAGGAATGAAGAAGGGAGGAAAATAATTTGTTTCAACTGCAAGGAAGCCGGTCACATAGCCAAATATTGTAGAAGGAAGGCAAAACATAAATATGGTAAGTCACCAGAAATTTCTACCTTTGACACAGATGATGATCAATGTTTTTTGCTCTCAGAAAAATCATTTCATTCAAGTCACTTCAAGAACTCCAAAGATTGGTTTGTTGACAATGGTGCAACCAACCATGTTACAAATATGAGTCATGTTTTCCAGAATTTTGAAAAGTTTCTAGAGCCACATGGAATTCTTGATGCTAAAGGGCAAGCATTGGAGGCGATTGGTAGAGGTGATGTAGTTTGTGTGTCGACTATCAATGGAATTGAGCAAAATATTACACTCACAAATGTTTGGTATGTTCCAAGTATTAGGAAAAATCTGTTTTCAGTGTTATCTGCTCATGATAAGTACCATAACAGTTTTTTTTAATCTAACAAGAATGAATGTAAGTTTATTGTGAATGGACGGGAAATTTTGAGAGGTTATCGCAAGACCCATAGAGGGCTTTTCAAATTGGACTTGAGAGTGAAACCTGTTTGTAATGAGCTGAATAATGTAGGTTTAAATGAATCTAACTTGCTCCAATTGTATCATGAAAGATTTGGACATCAGAACAAGAAACATGTTAGGGAAGTAATTCAGAGAAATTTAGGCATCTCTGTAGGATTGGATAACCAAATTTGTCAAGGATGTATGTATGGGAAATTCCATAGATTACCATTTGCAAAAAGAGTTTGCTCCAATGCACCTGGAGAAATTATACATTCAGGTGTATGTGGTCCTTTTCAAGTTCCTTCATATCAAGGCTCAAAATATTTTGTTTTATTTAAAGATGATTTTTCCCGATTTAGCTACATCTATTGTATTAAGCAAAAATCAGATGTTGCCTCAAACGATTCTTGGCTGAAGCTGAAGCTGCAGGACATATTGTTAAACAATTTTCTTGTGACAATGGAGGTGAGTTTAATAATAAAGAAGTAAGTGACATATTTTATGAAAAAGGTATATGACAAGTATTTACTATGCCATATACACCACAGCAAAATGGTTCGTGTGAACAGGACAACTACAAGACTATAGTAGAAATGGCTAGGTGCATGCTTCATTCAAATGAAGTTATGTCTCAAAAGTTGTGGGCAGAACTTGTAACAACAGCTGTCTACATTTTGAACAGAACTGGCCCAACAACAGAAAAAGGGATATCCCCTTATGAGCTGTGGTATGGGGTAAAGCCCAACATTGGTAATTTGAGAATAGTTGGTTGTAAATGTTTTGTTCATGTTCCTAAAGAGAACAGAAGAAAAATGGACACAAAAGCTAAGGAAGGGTTTTTAGTTGGATTTGAGGACAATGGTTACAGGATCTGGAGTAAAGATAAGAAGCTCATAAGATCAAGAGATGTTGTTTTTGAAGAGATACCTCTAAATTCTGGTATTATTGATTGTTCACAAGAGAAGAACTCATGCAATGTTTCTACTCAAACATTGGAGGTTGAGGATCCTGATAACACAAGTAAAACCCAGTTTTATGGAAATGAGACAGTTGAAAAAAATTTTGAGAGGTTGCAAGATTTTCAACAAAACAATTATCCTATAAATCTTAGGAACAGAAGTACTATTAAACAACCATCAAACCTAGCAGATTATGTGGCATTAGCTGAGGTGATGTGCTCAGATCACCTTGGTCCTAAAACATTTACTGAAGCCGTTGCAAATTCTGATGCTTCTTACTGGAAAAGAGCTATGCAAGATAAAATTGATTCATTAAAAGAAAGAGAATCTTCCAAAAGTCCAGATAAATTGAGCAAAGTATCTTTTAAACAAAATAAGGAAATTAGTATCACAAGAACAAAGACTGTCACAAAGTTGAAAGGTAAAGAGAATTGTGAATTAAGTGAGAAGAATATTAACAGAGGATTTGAATATATTGTTAGATAATTAGAAATCAAGTGATAAGCCTACCATGGAGCTTCTAAAAAGATATTGAAGAAGACCAATTTAAGAAAGAAACAGTTGAAGAAAAATAGTTATTCTATCCAAGAGAACCAAACACATTTGGCTTTTTTTTGTATGTGAAAAGGTTCTTAGTGGTACTGTACAAGTTTCAAGGGTCTTTTCAGAGGATCGGATAGCTGACACACTCACAAAGCCTTTTAATCCAGGAAGATTCAAGAAACTTTAAAAAATTGGATTGTGGACATCTAAATAAAAAAAGGGGATGTTGAAGTTTTTTTATTTAGATGAAATGATGATCACATCTATATCATATGTTGTTAAGTTGTTTCTCTGTTTTAGTTTATTGATTCTGTTCTAGTCGTGTGGTGACCTTTAAAATGAAAAATACATCAGTTAAGTTCTATAATATGCTGTTTATTATTTCCAAAAGAATAATTGATTAATTATAAAGTGACAATAATAATCAACCCCTGAAACATCCTAGGACTGTTGACCTGTAACAGATGCATAGATATATTGATAACATAGATAACGAAATTAAAGCATTCGTCTTAATAAAATATTGTAAAATGAGTTGTGTATATCTCACGTTGTTAGACACATATAGCGGACATTGATAGCAGCCATTTTTCTCTTACCAGAATATCGATATCATTAACTCGTCTGCGTTCGTCAACTGTGCGGCATGTATGCTATTAATATGTCTATGGATAGATATTACCTCAGAGTAACGAAACCAGGTTACTGAAGCATGAAAGAAGCTGTTGATGAATAGAAATTTGAACAGTTTAACCAAGAATAAAAGCGTAAGGGCGTAACAAATGAAATTTTTACAACCTTGAGACGAATGCGAATGCTCTTTTACCCACAAAGCTTAGTGGTATACGTCGGTCAATCTTTCTCGGTCCCTGAAATGCATGAATCAATGTTGAAATTACTTCCAACATTCTATTATGATATTGTTTACTTATACAGAATCTAGCCTCGTGTAGGTTGTCAGTTGAACATTATTCTAGCCTCGAACAGGGCCATTTTGTATTAGATATTCAAATGCTAGATACCAAGAAAGATTAACCGGCCTATTGTATGTGCAACTTACAATTGGTCAGTAGGTAAAGGCCTTCGTGGACGCTGTTGGGGCCATTGTTTCACAGCTTGTTGTCCCAATATGCTTCGAACCTGGTCTGCTCGTGTTTGATATTGTGCAGCTGGTTTTGGTTTTGATCTATCAATCTTCATTTCAGTCAAAAGTTCACTGAAAATAAAAAAGGTGGAATTAAAAACGAAAATTTTAGATACACGATTTTACTGTAAAGAAAACACAGGTAGTAACGTTATTAATGACTGTAATTAACGTTTTTCTTAAGCAGAAGAGAAAACTCAATCACTCATTTTATTAAAATAATAAATTATCATTTAATGATTAATCTGAAATAAAGAAGATATTTCTTCTAAACTTTATTAGATTGGTCAAAATATTAGTTATTTCAAGATTAACCAAGTATATGTTTATTGAAGGCGATTGTTAAGATCTTGATTGTTTTTTTCTTCTATATTAGGCGTGGATTATAAAGTGACTACGTGATCAAAATGCTAGTCAACTGAAGATGGCTCACAATTTGAACATTGGCCATACAATAAAGGAGTTCGAACCAATTAGAAGAAATATTTTTTAAAAGCTTGCAAGTTAGGCCTACATTTATAATTTAAAATAATTATGTTACGGTAAAAAAATGATAAGTGCAATAGAAAATAATAGACAATTACTGTACTTTGATGAAGTATGATAGGAATGATTTTTCATATACCTCAATGTTAGATTTCCAAGATCTTGTCTATCATCCTCCTTTTTCTCACGTTTTGGTTTCGATGGCTTTTCACTGTCATCACCGACTGGCTTTTTGTAAAGAAGCTTCTCCAACAACTCCATTTCAGTTTTTTTCACATCTCCGCCAAGATCTTCTGCTACTTCTTTAGCAGCCGATGCAAGTTTTTCATCTAAAAAATTCATGTCCATGACAGATACAAAAAATAATTCAAAGCATTCAAAACAGAAAAAGTAGTACAAATTTAATGTTTTACCAACCATCAGAATATACACTTGTTGTGAATTAAGTGCTGTACTACAATATAACTGAAGAACTGTGTAACTGCTATGCGAATTTCGCACCCAAATAAGTTACAAAATAAGAACATTTTCTTGACCTGATTATTTATTTTCATGGCGAATTGCACTATTCGCTTATCTTCATGAATATGACACTTTAAACAAGTAACATTTTACAAGTAAAAATAACAACCAATTAATCTTATGAATTAAGTGACCAAGTCAAATGTATGTGGCTCTTTTCTAGAAAATTTACCTATAGTCAACATTTTTTTTAGGTTAAAGCTCACATAGGTCTGAGACCTGTGCGTGAGTAATGAGTTTGATGATGATGATTGATGAGTTGGACCTATAGTTTTGGTTGGGTTCCTCAACACCGGAACTTAGTAGGAACGTAGGATTTTTTTTGAAATGAAGTGCAGTACCATCTTTCTGAAAAAGGAAACTTACAATGTTCATCCCGCAAATTTGTACGTGTAGCACCAAATACCTGGTGATCACTTCGGTTTCACTGCAAATTGTTAGGTGTAGCACCAAATACCTGGTGATCACTTCAGTTTCAATGCAAATTTGTAGGTCTAGCACCAAATACCCGGTGATCACTTCAGTGCAGCAAATCGCGTTGTCTGTCTATCAGCCTGTGTCAATAAAGTAAGTTCGACTATTTGACATCACCACTCTGTTCCAAATAAATAAATAATATGATTCTCATATGAATATTCCTTTCAATATAACTTTCATTTGTAATAGCCTCAATACTTACAAAAGCCATCAAGTGATTAGTGGAGGTGGTAGAATATTTACAATAGCTACGAAAGCTATTTTAGTTGCAGTGACGATGATTTATGATTGTTTCTCTCAACACCAATGTAGACAAATATTTCAAATTTCTAGTAACGTAGCTCTACTTCTATAGTAAAAATAATTGCACCATAATCTGCCAACGAGTTTCAAAAGCGGTCCTTTTCCACAAAATCGGAAACGTGTATCACTGGTTTATTTACCAGTTGAATGTTTAGACAGTTAAAAAAGAACGAGTGGTGATTAATGTGAACTGATTTAATCTAATGTATATTTTATTTAAATTAGTAAAAACAATTTTATCGTTCCTTCAATCATTCACGCAGTATATTTCGGTGCGAAATGATAAATACATATGCTTGACCGCATGATTTGATTAATAAGAAGTGGAATTTTTGAACAAGGCAAGGTTGTTGGGTGGGTGGTGGAGGTGACCGGCTCGTATCTAATAGTTGCATTGTTTGCATTCAAAACAAATTTATCTTACTTTCTATCACTGGAACGACACATTAAGGTGGATCAACTCAGAGGCTAAGCAGCATCAACCGTGATACATTATAATACAAAGAATATTGGTCAAGAATATAGGGATAACTTATTTGATGAACCATAAACTTTACCTAGTTTTTTCTCGTTTTTCTTCTCCATTGCTTTGGCTCTTTCTATCTGCCTTGGCTTGGCCAGATTCAATTTCTCCTGAAGAGGCATGTTTTTCTCTTCCTGAGACAAAATACTTCAAAACATTAGTAAAAAACAAAATCACAGAATTTATATTTCAACATCATTATTTAAAGCATGATAACATAAATACTGTAAATCATTTTATCTACGACCATGTCATAATGTATGCATTACAGTTTCACAATTGATGCCAAAACAGCTGTCTTTTCGAAATGCTTTTTGAGACCCGTTGCATAAAGAGCTCATTATAGTACAGGTTCTACATTATAACACGGGTTCTGGACCAATCAGAAGCATTTTTGATGGAATCAATATCGTAATTCAATATTGTGAAACTATCAGCTGATTTCATCAAACTGCTACACCAGCTACTTTAACCTAACAATCTACTATAACTTCTCATATATGAGATGAGAGGTTAGATATCTCTGACAGTCACAGGTAAAATGAAATTGTTTTAATTAAATGTATACTAGTGGTCGTAGATAAAATAGTGTATGCAACGATTTTATTTGGCCATTAAGGCACTCGTGAGATATTTATAACACTCGCATTCGCTCGTGTTATAACTTACATCTAACTCGTGCCTTAATAAGGGTCAAAATAAAATCGTTGCATAAACTACTATTCTTGATTTCATCATTCACACTGCTAATTAGCGGGATGAAATAAATAAATTAGAAAAATTGATAAAAATCTGAGGATTTAGAAGTAATCATTATATTAATCACCATTTACTGAACAATTATTAAGTGAGCATGATTTTTAAAAATCGTGAGAATGTCACATCAATAGCAATATGTTACAGTTATTGATATTTTTAAGTTAGGCTCAAATATTATAGGAATAGAAATACTAACTTCTCAAATTAATTTACTACTATATAAATGATTTTATTAATAATTATAAATTTCAGTATTAGAAAATAATAAACTATCTGCAAGTAAATTACATCTAAAAAATAAGTCAGATTTGAATTCAAGAGAAAGACCAGAGAAATATGAGTTAAGCTTGTCTGCTGTACAATATTCATGAAAATAATTAAATTTAATAGAAAATTTGCACTGCAATATGTAATCCTTACGACATATTCAGATCGGAAACTAACATAGCGGTTTGGAGAAAATTAATTTGATAAAATTATATAGAAATGGACGTTATTTTTCGAGAATAGTCAAGATTTTTTTTGTTTATCGAGAAGATTCTGGAGAATTCTGACGCTTGATACAAAACTGAACTCTGGCGCCGAAAGTAAGACAGATTTATCGACCAATAGAAGACGTTTTCGAGAAGCGTCGACGAGCTGCGATTGGCTGAACGCATTCTAGATCTTTCTCATACGCCGTTTCGGGTAACGTTTGCTTGCTATATAAACGAACTCCGAGCCCCAGCAATCAGTTGAAGAAATTTTGAAACTGTGTGAGATTTGAAATTTATAATTGCGATTTTTAACTATACTCGGCGTTATGTCTCTGTTCCCATACTTGATCCGTGATTTTATAAAGATCTTGAACCATCCGATTGTATATGATCAATATTTCGCATTGCGACCGTCGGTTTTCAGGTTTATGAACGTTCCTCTTCAGGACAGCCATCATCGACCACAAAAACGCATATCCAACATTGAAGAAGACAAAAACAACTACAAAGTGAATCTTGATGTGCAGCAGTTTAAGCCAGAAGAGATTTCAGTGAAGCTATCAGGTGACAACATTGTAATTGAAGGAAAACATAAGTAAGGCAATGAACAGCAAGGATTCATTTCTCGCCAATTCTGTCATCGCTACAAGTTGCCCGAAAATGTCGACATACAGAAGTTGGAAACAGAACTATCATCAGATGGAATTCTATCACTTATTGCACCCAAAATAATTAATGAAATCAATAACAACGAGCGACAAATTCCTATCAAACATACAAATCAGCCAGCTCTGAAGCAGAATCAACAGCCTTCCACGGACAAACAGCCAGAGGACAAGATGGAGTCCTAACTAAATCAAAGTACTCATGCTACTAAAGCAACAGTTCAACTATAGAATATTATTTATGACTAAGCACAAGACTGAACTCTAATTTTATATTGATTTGTGGACACCCTAATAATAAAGTCAATTTATTTGTAGATTTCTTATAAATATTGTCTTGTAATACAGTATGTATGTAATAATAAATAGCCTATTATAATCAATGTGCTTCCATTTATTTCATACTTCCTAATTACTCTAATCACAATTGCAATCGAAATAATAAGGTAAAACATTTATATTTTGAGATATATCAATACACCTACGCTTTATTATGTATACTGAAAATGTGTTGTGCACAGTGGAACATCCAATACTTAGGATAATCACCATTGCAAAATCAAACGCTTGCTGTGGAATAATGGTATTCACGCTGCTGCTACAATCTGTCATACACCATTCCACAGCATGTTTAATTTTGCAATGGTGATTATCATTAAGTATTGGATACTGCACTGTGTAAGCCACACTATTGCCAGTGATCAAGTTTGTCATAATCGAGAATTTCAAAATACTGTATTTTGTTACAAATAATGGTTGAGTTATTGGGAGCTTTACCGGTAACATTTACTGGTGGCGTCTGATTGGTTTATTCTAATTCATAGACAGGTACTGTAGTTTTCATATAACTTGGCAGCAGTATGCTGGGTTCAGATGTAGCATGTTCCATCTGCTACACGCTGCCAAGTTATATGAATACTACAGTGCGTAGGCACTTAGTACCCAGGGGAAGGCTTGAGGGGCTTCAGTCCCCCCCCCCAAAATTTTGAGGAATATCAATACCAAAAACTATGTTGAACTAAGTAGAAACAAGTTTTTTTAATTATCAACTGATCGAGTGTGATGGTCAATTTTACTCATTTATCATTATGAATTTATACAACATACAACTCTTCCATACAACACAGAATAAACAAATACAATAATAATTATTCTCAGAAAGGACAGATATAACTCAAGAACTGCAGAATCATTAATTGATATCAACCAATAATTAATTTTTGAGAAAATAACTTTTGGAGGTTTTTGAGACTCTAATTTTATTGGGGGACAACTTCAAAATTCAAAAAAGTGACCCCAGTTTTGAAGAAATCTGGTACATAACGTTGAAATATTGGTATTTAGAAAGAACTTGAATTTCGAGAATCTTGGACTTCTTGTTAATGATAAATTGAGACTAATTATTATGTACTTTGAGATAGATATTGAGCGCAGGCTGATGGTGAAAATGCATAGTATCCCTTTGTTACGAACAAGAGGGGGGGGGGGGGGTGTCACAATTTATAAACTTTTAGAATATTGTTTTCTCTGCTAATTTTATTCCAAATAATAGATTATTTTCATATTGAAATTTTCAGCAATAGATAAGCATAAATTGGTTATAGGTTTATAGGTACACTTTAGACCCATTCACGCACTTTGCCGTTCATTATGTATTGGCGCGATTTGCATTTATGAAAAGATAAAAATTTATTGAGATGCATTTGACAAAAAATCGAATCAATGTGACGTTTTTCAAGGATTTTTAATATTCAAGTTAACATTCAAGTCAATATTCAAGTCAAAGTTGGGGGAACTTTGAAAAAATCACAAATGCCATTTTTAGCGGTTGATTATTTTTAGAATAAAGTTTGAGTGTTGTCTAATAGGGAGCAGGGGCGGATCCAGGATTTTTGTAAGGGGGGGGCGCACCCTAAACTTTTTGTAGAGGGGGGGGGGTATGGAATACCCTGCACAAAAAGGCGGTCCGGAAATTTTTTAAAATTTTAAATGCTAGAAATATCTTTTTAAGGGGGTAATGGATAACTTTTGTAAGTATGTAGTATCAGACGCGTTTAAGGAACTGATTCCTATTCTCAGTGAATAGAGAATAGAGACTGCTGTAAAGAGTACACTACATAGAGTATACAGAGCGAAACGGATTAGGCCTATGTATTCTCTGTTTGCTGAACATGATACTCGGGTCTTGAAACGCGTGCGCTACTACTCACAAAAATGTAAGTACGTTTAATGCAGGAATCGTAATTAACAGCGATTCTAGATATGAATTCATCTATTTTGAAAATTCAACCCAAGTTATGTGTCAAATCAAATTTCATCAAGCTCTTGCGTTATTGTCAAAGTGTGATCCGGGCCCTCATTGTTTTAGTAAAACAATTAAATGCAGGTATTTATACTCTGCTCTTTTTGATCCCTCACCTTTTCTGATTCTGGTACTGTACATACTATACTTGAAAATTCTTTTAAAAGGAGAGTTTGGGGGTGCTCTATAGGCTATTATTGATTTGTTTAATTTCTTAAGTATCATTTTATTGAAGTCGGGTTCTTTCTTGTTAGAAAAATAATCCATCTAATACCACACTTTTATCGATTTCATACATCTTTTGACAAATGTTGTCACTAAAGGCTTCTTAAAATTTGAAAATTTATTTTGTCTGCAAAGGATCTATCCACCTGATTCCCTTATAGCTACGCCACTGTGATGTTACATGAACAATGAATACATAAAAATTAATCGATTTTTAAAAAGTGTTTAACATTGCAAAAAGAATTAAACCATTAGTACTCATTATACACTTACAGTTAGTTATACATAGACACTACATTATACAACCTACAACTATGCATAGTGAATCATTCAAATTGAAGTGATGTTGAAATTCAAAACTTAAATTTTCTTCTAATAAACCATGAAAAATTGCGGATAAATTTTGCGCCCCCCCCCCCTCGCATTATATACCCTTAGTCCAGGCATATTTAATCCAGCCCTGGTGAGGGGTCACCAAATGAAGAAATAGCCGAAACAATCATCTATATTTTTTTAAATAAATATGGCTAATGACAATATTATTTTACAATAGTCTTATTAATTTTGGATATCTACCATATCACCAATACAAATTAGATTATTATAAAAGGATGTTAAAGAAAAATAACGATTTAGAATCAGTTGGATTACTTAATAGATGTATAAATTATGTAAAGGTGTATCATTTTTCACTAGCATTAACCATAAAATATATTTTCACACTACCTCAAGGGGGGGGCGCGCGCCCCCCGCGCCCCCCTGCTGGATCCGCCCTTGATAGGGAGTGTTCTTCAATAAAGCGGAGATACAAACCGATAAATGTAGCATACATCGGATCTTCCAGTTAGTGAAAGAAAACTAGCAGAAAGTAAGGAAAACCCCCCACCGCTGAAAATCCAGATATATAGTCAAAAAACATGCTGAATATCATTCTGATAAAATGTCTTCATTTGGTCGACGTTAGGACTCTCTTACACTTGACCATTAAATTAAAAAATAATAATTAAATAAATCATTTAGCATTTTACATGCACACACACTCAAACTCAGTTTACTGTGATCGCAATATCAACCTAATTTGTGATAATGCAATTTCAAACTTTCTTCACAACAGCTCAAGCCAGCCGTACGCCACCCGCTCACAGCCAGTTTAGAACGACCACGCCAAACAGGGTGCGACTTTCCATATTTTTTACTTTCCATGGTAAAAGAATACCGGACAGCTGTTACATGGAATGATTTATTGTACATTGTTGTGCGATGGTTAAGAACGACCAACAACCGGGATCCATGTCTGGTATCTCTTCCACCCCGATCTCCAGAACAAATAAACTTACCTGCCAAGATCTTTTTGATTTCAACACATCAAACAGTAGCATAAGAATGTGATATGCCCTCAAGTTCCCAAGCCTTTGCACATAGCTTCCGTTGGTGGTGTCTTTTTCAGCAGATAGTTGACAACTCCATCAAGCTCTGCGTCGGGATTAGCCTTCCATCGGCAGAAGGCTGTTGGAAATGAGATATGGAGATTCTGATAGCTTCGGCCACAACCCAGGTAAACCATTTACTAACGTAATTTTGATTTTCCCGAAATTCAGATCAAACTAAGAGTCAACCAGTAAAAGATACTAGATTTTTTTCAGGAAACAGAATCTGACTGAAGCTTCATCCCTGTATCCCTTCATTATAAAATATTCATTAATTATTCTACTGAACTGCCATATACACAATATTAGGCTAAGTAGTTTTACAGTAGTTTTCTTTTCTTCAATACTTTTTAAATTTAAAATAACTTTCATTCTCAGTTGGAACTGTTAAGGGGAGTTGAACAGAAAACAATTTTTTTTTCACTTTTTTTGTTTTCTATTTCATTTTATAGTACATCTTTTCCTGAACATTTTGATGTAATTTTCAACTATTTAAGATGACTGGAAATATTTTTTTTTAATTCTTGAAAACCCATCTGCTTCCTATTTTGAACAATTGCATGTCTGATTTCAGCTGACTGCAATTTCATCTAAGTTACAGCAATATACAGCTGCTAAGTTTGTAATTGCCGCTCATTGATAAAATCGATCTCACAATCAATCTTAGATAGTCGATTCATATAGTCGACTGCTCATTCTTTTTGAATTGTTTTGATTCTCGATTTCCAATCAGTGTTTGTTGTGCTGTTTCCATAGAGAAAAGAGGTTAGGAGTTCGAATCGGTTCTTATTCAGTTTTTATCGGCTCTATCGGGTTTTCTTTTATCCAGTACAGTATTTCATTTATTAAAAATATGCTGAGGGCTAAAAAGTGGTGTGAAAAGAGAAAATTCACAGGTATTATGTATGTGAAGTTTGATAAACCAAATGCGAGTACCGTACTCGAGAGAATTTTGAACAATTGGATCCAGGACCTCGCAACTTACTAGTGCTTCAAAGAGAAAAATTTACTGGTCTCCCACAGTACAACAGTACAATGATTTTCTAGGGACAGACTCAAATATTATTATTATTTCAATAAATACTTTGTGAACAATGATACAGTACAGTGGAGATGAACATTATATATGCACCTGGCGCATTTTGAATGGAAATATATTCTCATAGTTCCAAACATCTCTTTTGTTTTCTTGTGTTTCCCAAAAATCTATATTTTTTACCTTTAGGTACCATTATTTCAAGAACTAGAAGAGATAATCGTTCAAAATTTTAGTATGTTATCAATCCTGATGTATTCTATCTATGGTGAACAAATTATTCAATTTGGTTTAGAAAAACATTTTTTTTTAAATAAAATTTAAACTTTTTTTGGGGGAAAAAAATTGGTTTTGGAATTTTTTTTTATTTACTTACATTTTTGAACTAGCTGTATAATTGGTTCATTGTAGTCTCTCCAATAATGTGGGAGTAACCTCTAAAAATTTCATCTCTCTAGGGTCAATAGTTCTTGAGAAAAATGTTCCTAAAGTTGATTAATTTAACATGGGCGGAATAGGACTGTTCAACTCCCCTTAAGGTAATTTCAGTGAAAAAGCCCATCTAAATCTGTGAATAATTTTTTCCTTAATTGTAAAAAATTCATGATATCTTTGGCAAGATTTTCAACTTCAAAAAGACACAAAATGCTTGTTTTGAGGACAAGTTTCTCAAAATTTCACGGGGGAGGACCCCCGGACCCATCAGATCCACCGGTATGAGGCTAAAATTGCATTTGCAAAAGCAATAATAATAGATATGCCAATGTCAACAAATGGAAAATAGAAAAGGAGGTAAAACTGAAGAGACAAGTTGCCGACTCATGCCTCGCTGACTACGAAGGTCCTACCCACCTCCCGACTCCTGCGTACAGTTTCAAATCAAAGAAAATTTATTCCACAAAAATACCAAAAATTAACATATAACAATTTCTATTCCTCCAAGAAGACTATTATTCGTCTGGGTTTGTGTTGAGTTCCTTTATAGAAAAACCTTAGAAAAAATAAACAAAAAAACAGAGCTACAAACTCAAATCAGTTTGATCCTAAAATAACAAATTCATCATTAAATAACTTGAAAATCTTTATTTAAAAAAATTAATCATAAAAAACAACTAAAAAACATAAGAGCTAATAAGAATAGACTTGATAAAACATTATCAGAGTGGAATCAGCAATCCTGTCGGCAATAGCAGGAAAGTAATGGTAATAGCTATTTTTTGTGTAACTAGAGTGCAAAATGAGGTTTTTCTGCACCGTGAGAAACAGTTTTTTCGAGTGTAGAAACAATACTTTGCGATCGAATTACACATTAAATTTGTCCTACAGTAACGTATAAAATAATTTAAATAGAACAAAACACGACATATATAACCTGACAATTCCTCACATAACCTATCTTCGAATCAAATCGATTTCAACAACAACTACAGCTAACTATTTCATAGCTGAAGCAGAGTAGCCAACCTCTTTTTGAATGCAGAATAGGGAACCTGGGTATTACATGCTCACTATTTTGTGTTGTTAGGTTGCAAATCTGGAGTGCGGAAAAGTATTTTCGCGCACTGGAATTTACTTTCCAGCAGGAATAGACTATATTGCATGCTACAGTTAGTGCAAAAATAGGCACTTTTTCGGGTCACTGTAGGAAAAAATAATAATGAATGAATAGTAGAGCAGGAAACCCAAGTCGGGCGACGAAGCGACCATAGATCCCTAAATAGTTAAATATAATCATAGTGAATAGAGCAGAATGGGTGCTGCAATGCTTATTTATTTTATTAATCTGAAATATACAAAGTGAGAATATAACATTCAAAACCCATTTTATACAAAGCCATTTTTGATCCGTGACAATTGTCACATAGTTTAGAGTTGATACATAATGGCAGACATTGCTTACTTTGTAAAAACAATGCTCCTTTTATCTGAACTTTTTGGAAGATCCCAAATAAACACATCGTTTACGATGAAAAGAGCAGTAATATTACAGACAATAATTCACTTTCCTATGAAAAATATTATCAAAGAAAGACAAGCTAAACTCAAGTTTCTCTGGAAGAATGGAATACACAGTAGAAAATGGGAAGGGGAGTTCAAGACCTGAAATGGCTCAGTGAATGAAAAGCAAAGGGCTTGTACAGTGGAGATCCAATATAATAGGGCCTACTCGATAACATACACAAAATACTCGAAATGAACACATGATGTGGAATGTTGTATGAAAGATTGATCTTGTATTTTTGATCTTGCAATGGTGATTAACCTCGAATATTGATTGGTTGCTCTTTTGTACTAACACCTTAATGAACAGCATGAGATAATTTACTAATTTTGAACTGGAAATGTAAGCTGTAAAGGAAAAATGTTAAGTACTTTTTATAATATGATATAATATAATTTTCATTAATATGAAGTTCAGCCGCACCATTCCCCGTTCATGGTATTGAAAATGTAAAAATATGTTGAAGATTCAGAAGCTTATTACGAACCTCCACCATTCGTTGAAGCAAGGCACTCAATTTCTGCTTAGGAGTTTCTTTCTGTTGAAGTGGTTTATTATTTTTTGTCTTCTCCTCATCTGAGTCACTGTCTGAAGAAGATGAGGACGATAATGATGACGTGTCTACATCAGGAGGATCTTTCTTAGAGAGCCAAATCGAGCTTGATAAAATTGTTCTTTTGCTCGATATGTTACTGAAAAAGAAATCTTACATGAGGAATGTCTTCAAAAAATGCCTACTCTTTATTTGGATAAGATCTGCGTTTCTTATTCTTCTGCTAATAAATTATAAATGTTATTTGAAGCCTTTTCAGTGAAATTTTGTATTCTATATAAAAAACTGAATCAATGAAATATAATAATTCAACCTCGCCGTTTGAGCCATATCAAGAGGAACAAGGTGGACCTACTATTTTAGGTAGGTTCCGAACCATCAGGAAGTGAAAATAAAGCTTATAGCATAAAGTCATAAGCTAACAAGTCATGAAAAAATGGTGTTTTATAAGAGTGTAGCTTATGACGGCCAGTAGCAAAAGCTACTGTCTAACTGGTTGAGCGGATAGTGTGGATCCGATTTTCGAGGGTGAAACACTGGAGTCAAGCCACAGCAAGAATTGAGGAAATGGAGTCAGAAGATTGGACAAGCAGAGGCTGGGAGTGGGCTGTATTGAAGAAGAATTCGGAAGAACTATTACATAAGTTAGTAGCTTGAGCATAATTATTGGGTTTGTGGTTCTAATTTCAAAGTAATGAGAGCTAATCCTCAATGGTTATTTTCTGGTAAAAATTTCGATTCCCGTACCGCAAGAAAGTTAACGAAAAAATAATATTTTCTTAAAAATTAATTCCCTGATGTAAGGACAGACAGAAAATATAGTAGGCCAACCTGAAAATCATTCGATTAAGGCAAACATACCAATTATTGGTCATATTGCACTTTCATCCTAGAAAAGAAATTCGTTTGTTCGGTTTAAACAGCTGTCCTTCCTATCAAAGCACAGAAGTTGTGGGTGGCCGGGCGCCCTTATGGGCATGGCTTTTACTTCAGTAGTCTTCACCAGCAGTCCATGGCTGCGGGAATCGTCCGTTTTTCTTCCCCTCACCAGGGGGCACTCGATCATTATTTGGTCCCTCTTTTGGTCCTGTACGTATGCTCCTCCACAAACTCACATAGATTGTAGTATGGTCTCAAGTGTAGATAATGTTTCAGGCTTTTGATGAAAGTATTTGTATTTGGTATAGTTTTCAGGTCTGTAGGCAGAATGTTGAAAAGGTATGATCCTACATACTTTGGGGATTTACTGTATTTTTTTAATCTGTGTTGTGGTAGGTCGATGTCATTTCCATTTCTTATAGCCTATTATAACTGTGTTTATTTGACCTGAGTATCTGAGTTGATTTTTTAACTTGAACAATAGATTCCAGGATGAACAGTGATACCACGGTAAGGATTTTGCACTTTATGAAAAGAGCCTGACAGTGTTCAATCCTGTCTACTCTCAGTATGGTTCGCATGGCTCTCTTTTGTATATGCAGTATCCTTTCCAGGTTTGTTTGAGATGAAGACCCCCAAGCGACTATGCCATATCGAAGATGTGAGGCAAAAAGTGAATGATAGGCAACAAATGCGGTATTTTCGTCTGATATATTTCGAATTCTCTTGATAAAATAATCTGCAGACGATAATTTTTTACATAAATGATCTATGTGAGTCTGCCAGTTCAAATTTTTGTCTATCAGTATGCCTAGGAATTTGGTGTGCTTGACTGTAGTAATGTTTTCGTTTGTCTGTTCGTGTTCTGTGCTATTTGATGGCATGAGATCCATGTATATTGTTTTCTTTTTATTTAGGGTGAGCCTGAGATTGTTGCATATGGTGGTGGCTTCATCCAGGGTAGAGTCTATTATGGTTTTATTTGTTGTGTTTTTTTTAGTAGGTATCAGTATCGTTGTGTCATCAGCAAATAGAATACAACTTTTTTCATTTCCTAGTTCTTCAGGAAGATCGTTTATATACACTAAGAAAAGCAGCGGTCCAAGTATTGATCCTTGCGGTATACCCTTTGTCACAGTTTGTAATGATGATTTATACGTTATGATGTTGTTCTCTTTGTAGTATTCTATTTCAACATATTGCTTTCGGTTTGTTAAGTAACTGTCTATCCATTGTAGCGCTTTCCCTTCTATTTTCAATTTCCTTAGTTTAATTTTTAGGGTTTTCCAGTCAATGATATCGAATGCTTTTTGGAGGTCTATAAATAGCCCTGCGGCTGTTTTCTGTTCTTCCCATATTTTATTGATATCATTGCATAGCTCCGAAATCGCTGTTTGTGTGCCAAAGGACTTCCTGAATCCATGCTGTCTCTTTGTTAGCAGGTTGTTGCTTTCTAGGTGTAACATTAGTTGGTCATATATAGCACGTTCTATTATTTTTGATGGTGTAGGTAGATTTGCTATTGGTCTGAAGTTCTTTGGGTCAGCTCTGTCACCTCCTTTGTACTTTGGGTATATTTTAGCTATTTTAAGATTTTGTGGAAATATTGCTTGTTTGATGGATGAATTAACAATATGAAGAAGTGGTGCTTTCAACTCATCCTCACAATATTTGATTATTTTCCCTGAGATATCATCATACCCAGCCGAATTATTTGCTTTGAGTTTCCTTAGGAGGTTGTGCAATTCCTTGTTTGAGATGTGCTTTAAAATGACTAAATGAGCTTCATTCGAATCTTCCATAGTTCCGTGAGCATAAACCGTGCTTGTTTCAGTTTCCGGTTGTGCAAATGATGCATTTAGGATATTGCTGACATGGTATGGATCAGTAATGTTCTTTTTTTCTTTGTTTAGATAGATATTTTCCTGTTTACCAGATTTGTTTTTGTTTCTTTCATTATTGATCATCCTCCAAAGTCTTTTTCGATTTGTTGTCTGCCTGGTTTACTATGTTTCTGGTTTGTATCTTTTTCTTATTATTTACATCCAAGTCATACTTCCTCTTTGATTTGATAAATTCTTCCTTGTCTTTTTCTGCACCTGTGAGCATGTATTTTTCGTGGGCGTGTTGCACATTGTTTTTCAGCTTCATGATATCACTGTCCCAGAATATACATTTCTTCATTGTTGAAATTTTTTTGGTTCTCTTGGCATTATTTCATCAATTTTTTGACAGATTATTTTCAAGAAGTTGTTGTATTTCTCATTTACATGGGGTGACTCTAGTACTGGTTTCCAGTTTACATGCTGTAGCTGTATTTTCAATTTATTCAAGTTTTTCTTTGAGTAGTTTTGTGTAAACTTGTACATGGCAGCTTCACGTTCTGCTCTATATTTTATTTTACACAGTACTGCGTGGTTGTCAGAGATTTGGTTTGGATAAGCCTTGGCATTTATGTTATTTGTTTCAATATTGTGATAGCACCCATCTATGCTTGTGGCTGATCTTTGTGTGATCCTTGTTGCAGGCAGGTTATAGCAGCCATTCTGTATCAACATGTTGTTCAGGTTTTTGTAGCTTTGTTCGTCAGTTTTTAGGATATTTATATTAGTATCTCTTACAACTATTCTGTAATGCTTTGCGGAAAATTTTTGTAGTATGCTTCCAAGTCTTGTTATATAGTCTTTTTCTGTTCTGTAATCAGGGGATCTGTATATTCCAATTATTATCAGGTTGAGTTGCCTCAACTTCACCTTTACTGCTATTGTCTCAAAATCTTTCTCCATTGGTTTGTATGGTTCTGTGAGAGTAATTTCTTCTATAGTTGACACTATGTCATTTCTTTTGTAGAGTGCTATTCCACCCCATAAATGATGTGTGCAACAGTATTTTGCAGCCAATGTGTAGCCGATGATGTTAGTACTCATAAGCTCCTCCTGTCTCAGGCCATGCTCAGAAAGAATAATTATATCTGGAGAATGGTGATTTGATTCTATTTGTAGTTTTTCTATCTTTCCCTGTAGGCCTCATTCGATATTTAGATGGTAGATTGTAAATATATTATTTGTTTTTTCATGTTCAGCCTGTTTAGATTTGTTATAAGATGTGTCAGTTTTGTTTGGACTTGGATGTTTTATTTTATGGTTTTCTAGTTTGGGTTGGGTGTTGAGGCTCCTGCCCCGTTTGGGTGATGCCTGGTGTCATCTGCCATGGTTTTATCATTTCTCAATACATTCATCAAATTTTCTGCCAATATTCTGGATCCATACATGTTAAGATGTATTCCATCCCAATTCAGGTGTTCCTTGTTTAGAGATTTAGTGTTTTCAACATAGGTGGCCCCTAGCCGCCAGCACATAAACTTTAATGATTTATTGGTTTCCTCAGTGAATCTTTCATTGCAGTCCTCTCTTATTGGGATGGAGGCTACATACCATTCGGTATGTGGGAACCGCTTACTATTTGCCTCAATTGTGAGCCATAGAGGTCGCATTACATGATTAGGGGTTTTTGATCCTGGGATATTGTTTGACCCTATATTCAAGAGAACCTTTTTTGGAAGTGAAGCTTTGTTTCTAAGGAGTCTACCAGCGTCTTGTATCTTCCCACCCGGGATCACTTCCACATCTATTTCCTGTTTTCCATCATTAATTATTTTTTTATTTTTTATTTATTTATTTTTTTTTTTTTGAGGATGAAGCCCACATAGGTCTGAGACCTGTGCGTGGGTAATGAGTTGGATGATGGTGATTGATTAGTTGGACCTACAGTTTTAGGTGGGTTCCGAACCACCGGGAAGTGATTTTACAGCAGAGAACAGTGTCTTTTTTGCTGGCCAATCTAATCGGTCACCGTTACGAACGGGACCTACGAGAACGCAGCTTATCTCTCTGATTGAACAGATACCAGCTACGGCTCGTGGCTATCACTTCCCAATTATAAATCTTGAAGCTTGTTTCACATGTGAGTCTCCTATTATTAATGGTGCTAGGTCGTTCTTCAGTCTCATATCCTTCCTTGTATCATTTACAGTTTGGTGTGTTGGTAACTTATCCACCTTAGGTGAGGGTACTTTCTGATTTATCTGGGTATCATTTCCATCGTCAATAATAATGCTGCGGTCAGCTTCATTTATTAGTGTTTTTGTTTCCTCTTGTGTTCTTCTTCTAGCAGGGCATGACGGATCTGGGTATATTCCCTGTGAAAAATCATAAATAACGTTTTCGAGTTTGTATATTATATCGGTTTTTCTAGCCAGTGCATCAGAGAGCTTATTGTTTTGAGTCTTTCGGTTTGTAATTTCATCTTTAAGGTCTGTAACATCGTCAAGTAGTATTTCAACAATTTCATCAAACTCTTTCGTTTGATTCATCTGAGTTGTATTGGGGTTAACAGAAAATTTGTTGAGCTTTGAGTCGTCCTGTGCTGAGCATGCTTTACACAACCAAGTATCTTCTTTATTCATTATTGTATTATATCGTTCATCAGATATGCTGATAAATGCTATGTGATACCATACTTCGTCATTACAATCACAGGCAATTGCCTGGTCGTCATTTTTAACCAATAAGTTGCAGGTTAGGCAGTAGTACATTTTTCGAGTCTCATTATTTACGTCATCCTTGGGTGTGTGTTTTGTATTCTTCGTGGATGTATTCTTTGTATTGTTCTTGGTCTTCATACCCATTTGCGTCTGGTCCTTTTATATTTGAGTAGTTTTTTTGGTGGCAGACATTATTCTAATTTTGTTGAGATTTGGAGGAATATATTCCTAATTTATTTCTGGCCACCTCTATATACACATAGATAATAGGTCCAGCTCTGTTGATACTTGATTGCTCCATCTTTGACCAGCAGAGCTGGATTGATTGCGTCATAGTTGTCGATACTGAAACCAAAATTAAAGACGTGGTGCAGGTTATCTACGCTGTCTAACTTAATTTATTGCCCAACTGTATTGTTCGTACGATTCATCAAATAAATTTCACTTGATCACCTTTATTTTATCACCTAGCCTTAAACTGGTGTAATAATGTGTGCAGCGTGTAGGAGAAACTATTCTGTGGCATGCATAAAATTAATAGAAGTTCCCTGAAATTTCCTGTTTGTTGGTTATGTTTCGATCTCACCTCAGTTTGCGTAGTTTGTCGAATTTTCCACTAAGTTTATCTTTTAAATATGTTCACGAGCTTATTTAGATATTTTTTCGGTACAATTGATAGTGTTTACTTGCTAATATTCCTAATATCTTCAAAAAACCCTGTGAGCGAAGCACGATTGTAAATGAATAAAATAACTTACTCAGTGGAAAACTCATGAGTTGGAAAATAAGTAATAGCCTAATAAAAACTTCTGAAGGTAGGCCTATTCTTCGGTGCGAGAATTGTGAGAATAAGTTAAGAAAACACTGACAACTTCAGATGCTTTAGACATCTAGTATCAAAAATATAAAATAATATTAGAACAGTGAAATTGTCCGATTAACCGGCTGATAATTGGTATACTTACCTTGACAAACGATTCTAAATTTTTCTGATACAATAAACGAATGTTTTGGCCGATAATTTAAGCTAGTTAATCAACAGTATAAATACAAGTGTTAATAAAGACGACATAAATAGCAGATTACAGAAAATATTACACCTAACCTACAAATTGTAAAAAGCACTCACCTCGATGACAAAATTCGTTGCAAAATTGGCATAGCTACTGATATTACGAGTAACAAATGAAAAATGAAATACACTGATGATGAAATCAAATGAGAATTAGAACTTTCCGAAATGGATAAATTACTTTCAATTCTCACGAGATTAAGAGTATAGGTTTGAATCCGTCATCCTTGCCATGGGCGGGCAGGGGCTTGCGACTTGCGATGCTCATCTGATTATCGATATTGATGGTCGATGTATCAGACCATCTTCATCGATAACAAGGTATCGAAGGCATCGATTGACTTTGATCACAAAATACTCTTTTTTGTGCTTTAATGTTCAGCGTAGCTCGGCAAATGGATACAGTTCGATATCCCATCCAGTAAAATAATCGCATGAGTTTCGATACCGGATGGAAGTGTCGATATCGATACTTCATACTATCGATTGGAATTGTGTAACAAAAATGTTTCGCGTATCAAAGTGTCTGTATAAAATATTTATTTATTCTCTATTAAAATTTAATTAAATATTTTATTTTTGTATTTATAATATTGTAAAGTAAACAATAATAAACTACATTTTGTTTACAATACGATTCCAGACATCAATTCATGCGTTAAAATGCAGTTTTATACAGACACTTTGATACGCAAAACATTTCTGTAACACAATTCCAATCGATAGTAAGAAGTATCGATATCGACACTTCCATCAGGTATCGAAACTCATGCGATTATTTTACTGGATGGGATATCGAACTGTGCCCTGCAGGGCACAGTTCGATATCCCATCCAGTGAAATAATCGCACGAGTTTCGATACCAGATGGAAGTATCGATACTGTTTTGCTTATCAACACATCTGTTCTGTATCATCCGAATGATACAAAACAGCTGATAACGTGTTATGTTGCGTTTTAACTACACATTTACACTTCGAGGACGATTTGCAGTCGTCAATTGACTGCAAGTTGTTAACTTTACAACAAAAAGATAATATTAACAACGCAGATCGTCATGGAACAAGAAATCCAAAAATTTTAATCAGTTTTTCTTTCAAAAATTGTCTGTGCAGACATCAGGCAAAGCCCACCAAGCCTAACAAATATACCATATAAATCAACACATGTGCGACATTTCGCGCATGCGCAGAAGCGTAGTCGGAGTGAATGGAACGAAGTGGAATGAAACTGCATAACCAAACCTTTCCTAACCTGGCTAGATGTGACTGAAGCACCTCTGTAAATTTGTCGTTGAAATGCAACGTACCATTTTATTGGGAGGACACCATTTGTACGACTGTCGTTTTGACCGACCTAGTAAACAGAGGTGGTTCAGTCACATCCAGCCAGGTTAGGAAAGGTTTGGTTATGCAGTTCCATTCCACTTCATTCCATTCACGCAGACTACACTTCTGCGCATGCACTAAATGTTCGCACATGTGTAGATTTAAAAGGTCGTGTTCAGTCACATCTAGCCAGGTTAGGTTAGTTACGAAACGATAGTTTTGTAATAGGATAGAAACAAACGAAAGCTGAGAAAGGTACAGAATGATACGGAAGAAAGCAAGAGAACGATACGGAGCAGTTCTGTCAATAGGTATTGGCACTAAAACATATATAATTCAAATATCATCTTCAATGCCACAAAAATGTTATACCCATGTTAAATATATACCTTAGTTAAATATATACATATATGTATATGTATTACTTTGTATAAATAGAATGAAATTATAATTTAACCTAAACTTTACAACACTACCGATCCAGTTGTTGCAAATGAACATATCACATTTCAGCCTACGTGAGTAAATATTTATTTATTCTCTATTAAAATTTAATTAAATATTTTATTTTTGTATTTATAATATTGTAAAGTAAACAATAATAAACTACATTTTGTTTACAATACGATTCCAGACATCAATTCATGCGTTAAAATGCAGTTTTATACAGACACTTTGATACGCAAAACATTTCTGTAACACAATTCCAATCGATAGTAAGAAGTATCGATATCGACACTTCCATCAGGTATCGAAGCTCATGCGATTATTTTACTGGATGGGATATCGAACTGTGCCCAAACTGCATTTTAACGCATGAATTGATGTCTGGAATCGTATTGTAAACAAAATGTAGTTTATTATTGTTTACTTTACAATATTATAAATACAAAAATAAAACATTTAATTGAATTTTAATAGAGAATAAATAAATATTTTCCTGGATTGTTTGTTCCATGACGATCTGTGTTGTTAATATTAACTTTTCATGTGAAATTTAACGACATGCAGTCAAATATTTGTTAAGAATAAGTATAATAACTCACTTAATCTGGCCGAGTACTTTCGAATCTATGAGATCCATCTTCAGAGGCGCGGGTTCCTAGATCATCATGTCAGTTTTTTGGTTAGAAGTGTTGTGGTTTTTGTAAAATATGATCAAAAAGTTTGTGAGATTTAAAATTTAGTTGTTCATTGAGAATGTTTTGTTTATTGTGTGTGGTGTGTTTGTATATTTCAAATTGTTCCAAGGTGTTGAGTTCGTGTCCTTTAGATTTTATGTGTAGGTTGGTACTGATGTCAGTGAAAGTGTGTCCAGTTTGAATGATATGGTCGGCAAAATTCGATTCAGCTTTGGATGTGAGGGCTTGAAAGTGTTCCTTGTAACGTTGTTTGAATGTGCGGCCTGTTTGTCCTATGTAGAATTTGTTACAATTAGAGCAGTTTAGTTTGTAGATCCCTGGGAGATCGTATTTGTTTGTGTTCAGTGTGGTTTTGAGTGTAAGTGCATTTTTTATTTTGTTTTTTGTTCTGAATGAGATGGTGTGGCCGGCTTTTTTGAAGATTTTTGCTAGTCTGTGTGATTGTGGATTAATGTATGTCATTGTGATGTATTTTTTGTCAGTGGTGTTGGTGTTTTGTTTTTTGTTTCTTATTTTATGATTGAGTTTGTCAATTAGGTCGTGTTTGTAGCCGTTTTCTTGTGCTAGGTATTTTATTGTATTTAGTTCAGTGTGGTAATTGTTGGTGGAAAGCGGTGTGTTGTTGAGTCTGTGTAGCATTGATCTGAATGCTGAGTGTTTGTGTTGTGTTGGATGATTGGAGGTGCTGTGTATTAGGGTATCTGTCATTGTTGGTTTTCTGTAGATGTTGAAGCTGTGTTGTTGGTTTGTGTTCTTTGTAATTGAGAGGTCTAGGAAGTTTATTGAATTGTTTTTCTCATATTCAGCTGTGTATTGAATGTTCTTATGTAATTTGTTTATGTATGATCGAAGTTGTTCACATTGTCTTTTGTTTCCTCTGTATAGCAATAGAACATCATCTACGTATGTGTGCCAGTATATTATGTTCTGTGAAAATTTGTTATTAAAGAGTATATGAGTGTTTTCGCAGTGTTGGAGATAGATTTCAGCAAATATGCTTGAGATTGGTGAGCTCATTGGCAGTCCATCAGGTTATGAGTAGAATTTGTTGTTGAAGGTAAAGTAATTTTGTTGAGTGATGATTTTTAGGATGTCTATTATTTCATTTATATGTTCTGTAGCTGTGTTGTTGTGAATAAGGATGTTCTGTATTATTTCTATTGTTTCATTGACAGGTATGTTGGTGTATAGGTTTGTTATATCAAAAGATGCAAGAGTGGAGTTGTGAGGAATTTGTGTGTCTTTTATTTTTGTGATAAGATCACTACTGTTTTTTATGTATGTGTTGTTGTTGATATTAATTAGTTTTCTCAGTGTTTGATCTATGTGTTTTGCTAGTTTATAGGCAGGTGCTTCTTGGTAGTTTACAATTGGTCTAATAGGTATGTTGGGTTTGTGAATTTTGGGAAGTGTTTGAAGTGATGGTGCAGAAGGGTGTATTTGTTTCAGTTTTCTTTTTTGTGAATTATTAATTATATGATTTGTCTTGTTGATTATTTGTTTAATTTTTGTATGGTAGACATTTGTGGGATCAGTGTGTAGTTGTTTAATGTTGTTTTTGTTTATGTAGTCAAGTGTTTTTTTGTTGAGCTCTTCATTGTTTATGATAACTGTAGTGTTGCCTTTGTCTGCTTTGGTATAGGTGAGATTGTGAGTTAGAGCTTTGTGTTTCAATTCTTTTATGGTGTGGTTTTCTGAATTTATGGGTGGGTGTGGTTGTGAGCTGTTTGTTTTAATTGTGTTGTAGGTTTCTATTCTAAGTTCATCATGTATTTGTGGGTCTGTGCGTTGGATGCTTGTTTCTGTTTCAATTACAATGTTTTTTGATGTGGATTT
The DNA here is from genome assembly GCA_948455865.1 of Conomelus anceps. Classification (NCBI taxonomy): domain Eukaryota; kingdom Metazoa; phylum Arthropoda; class Insecta; order Hemiptera; family Delphacidae; genus Conomelus; species Conomelus anceps. The sequence continues at coordinate 57,328,704 of OX418217.1, read as the reverse complement.
GTTGTTTTTGTAGTTCAGGTTATGTTTGAGACCTTTGTTCAATAAGTTGAGTTCGGTTTCTGTGAAATCTACGTTTGTTAGGTTAACAGTTTTACTGTAAAAAATGTGAGGTGATTGAATTGTCGTTTTTGGAGGTGTTAGGTTATGTATTTTTTTGTCATGTCTTTGTTTAATTTTGTTAAGTTTTTGTTGTACCCAAGTGTTTGTTGTTTCTGCTAACTCAAGGAAGAAACTGTGTCCGTATTTTTGTGTGATAGATAGGTGTAGTTTGAGGAGTTCCAAATTGTGTGAGTCTTTCTGTTTATATAAAAGTTTGATGCTCTCCTTGATGAAGGCAGTTTCTGCTTTATTTTTGGCTATTTGAGCTGGTTTTGAATTTAGCGTAGTTTGGTGTAATGTTGAGTTTAAGACAGTTTTTATTGAATTGAATGTGTAGATGTTTACTTCTAACCTTAAACACTGTTGATCTGTAGGATAGGATTGTAGCTTGTCTTGCCGAATTAAATTCCTGGATTGTTTGTTCCATAACGATCTGCATTGTTAATATTAACTTTTCATGTGAAATTTAACGACATGCAGTCAAATATTTGTTAAGAATAAGTATAATAACTCACTTAATCTGGCCGAGTACTTTCGAATCTATGAGATCCATCTTCAGAGGCGCGGGTTCCTAGATCATCATGTCAGTTTTTTGGTTAGAAGTGTTGTGGTTTTTGTAAAATATGATCAAAACGTTTGTGAGATTTAAAATTTAGTTGTTCATTGAGAATGTTTTGTTTATTGTGTGTGGTGTGATTGTATATTTCAAATTGTTCCAAGGTGTTGAGTTCGTGTCCTTTAGATTTTATGTGTAGGTTGGTACTGATGTCAGTGAAAGTGTGTCCAGTTTGAATGATATGGTCGGCAAAATTCGATTCAGCTTTGGATGTGAGGGCTTGAAAGTGTTCCTTGTAACGTTGTTTGAATGTGCGGCCTGTTTGTCCTATGTAGAATTTGTTACAATTAGAGCAGTTTAGTTTGTAGATCCCTGGGAGATCGTATTTGTTTGTGTTCAGTGTGGTTTTGAGTGTAAGTGCATTTTTTATTTTGTTTTTTGTTCTGAATGAGATGGTGTGGCCGGCTTTTTTGAAGATTTTATTGTATTTAGTTCAGTGTGGTAATTGTCGGTGGAAAGCGGTGTGTTGTTGAGTCTGTGTTTTTTTTTCATCTCCAATCATCCAACACAACACAAACACTCAGCATTCAGATTAATGCTACACAGACTCAACAACACACCGCTTTCCACCGACAATTACCACACTGAACTAAATACAATAAAATACCTAGCACAAGAAAACGGCTACAAGCACGACCTAATTGACAAACTCAATCATAAAATAAGAAACAAAAAACAAAACACCAACACCACTGACAAAAAATACATCACAATGACATACATTAATCCACAATCACACAGACTAGCAAAAATCTTCAAAAAAGCCGGCCACACCATCTCATTCAGAACAAAAAACAAAATAAAAAATGCACTTACACTCAAAACCACACTGAACACAAACAAATACGATCTCCCAGGGATCTACAAACTAAACTGCTCTAATTGTAACAAATTCTACATAGGACAAACAGGCCGCACATTCAAACAACGTTACAAGGAACACTTTCAAGCCCTCACATCCAAAGCTGAATCGAATTTTGCCGACCATATCATTCAAACTGGACACACTTTCACTGACATCAGTACCAACCTACACATAAAATCTAAAGGACACGAACTCAACACCTTGGAACAATTTGAAATATACAAACACACCACACACAATAAACAAAACATTCTCAATGAACAACTAAATTTTAAATCTCACAAACTTTTTGATCATATTTTACAAAAACCACAACACTTCTAACCAAAAAACTGACATGATGATCTAGGAACCCGCGCCTCTGAAGATGGATCTCATAGATTCGAAAGTACTCGGCCAGATTAAGTGAGTTATTATACTTATTCTTAACAAATATTTGACTGCATGTCGTTAAATTTCACATGAAAAGTTAATATTAACAACACAGATCGTCATGGAACAAACAATCCAGGAAAATATTTATTTATTCTCTATTAAAATTCAATTAAATGTTTTATTTTTGTATTTATAATATTGTAAAGTAAACAATAATAAACTACATTTTGTTTACAATACGATTCCAGACATCAATTCATGCGTTAAAATACTTCAGGCCCTATTAATAATAAGGCATATTAGTTAATAAGGCCCTATTTGTCAGCTGATTTTTCCGATCTAGTACGGAAAAGAGGCACTTTCCATACGTGAAAAATCTATGGAAAGTAGCTACTTTCTATCAAGTGTAACAAAAACGAATTATTAAAATCCATCAAGGGAGTTGCGAGAAATCTTCAAATGAAAATTGACTTTTTCCCATAAGAGCCTGTGTTAAATTTGAACTTTTGCCCAATTTGGCCTTTTCCCGCCAGAAAAAAGTGGCTTCACTATGCCATAGCCTTCGACGTTAGAGTTACGCATCTAGTAGTATATATCAATGGGATTGACCAATATCATGGCCTCCTCTAACAAGGCCGCGGCGAGGGAAATTTGGCAACGCCGCAGTCCCGGCCTATCGAGCCAGCCGCTGTAGCACTAGTTCATATGGAGCTTCCATGCTGTGCTAACGTTTAAACGCTTGTTAGGATGGGTTTTCGGTGGATTTGACTACTTTTGACTACTGCAATAATGCCAGACAAGTGTGTTGCTCCAGGGTGTAGCAGCAATTACCAAAGTGCGGTAAAAAGAGAGGGCTCCAAGTGTTTAGTTTTCCAAAAGATGAAAAGCGCCTTAGTGAGTGGATACTTGCTATACCTCGTTACCTCATTCCAATTGGACTCCTCCCCAACGTGCGTATCACACTTTCATGAAACCGGATTAATTTGGATAGAGAACTTTAGAAACAGCACCGGTGAATTGTGTCAATTCAAACATAATAAGCCTTTGTAAAGTCCTAGCACTGTTCCAAAACTATTTCCCAACTTGCCTGCATATCTAAGCAAAAACGCTTAAAAAATAAAGAAGAGGAAGCAGTTAAACGACAAGAGGAGAAAGATAACATCAAGGATTTTACTTCTTTTTCTCAAGCCTTAAAACTTAAATTAAAGGTACAAGTTGTTCCTCTTTCAAAACTGAAACCAGCTGTCTAGTGTACAAATTAGATACAGGCTAAGTAAGGTCCCAAAAGTTAATTTTAGCATAAGGATTAGTAATGATTTGAGTATTGAAACCCATATTAATAGCAGAATAATCCCTAGTAGCACACTAGTTCATGAAGAGAGTGATAATCCGATTCTTCACAAAAGTAAATTGTACAAATGGAGTCAATTATTAACTTTAACAAATTTCTGTAAAGGTCACGAAAAATTACATAAACAAATAAACAGCCTTTGTATGTAAATTAAGTAATAAATTTTACTCACATTATCTGGAGTGCACTTGCCCCTTTGTCAGCTGACAAAGCGTCTTATTAAAGGACGAAAGTGTACTCATCCTGATAACATAATAAAATGTATTACTTAATTGAGATACAGTGCCAGTTTTCTAGAAACATTTTAAATAGAGTGATTGTAAAATTTTTACTCAGACCGTTTATGGAATCATTATATCAATCAGGGGCGGATCCAGGATTTTTGTAAGGGGGGCGCACCCTAGGATTTTTGTAAGGGAGGGGGGGGTATGGAATACCCTGCACAAAAAGGAGGTCCAGGGTACTCGCCAGAAATGTTTTTTAAATTTTAATGCTAGAAATATCTTTGTAAGGGGGTTATGGAAAACCCCCCACGGGAGGGTGTCCAGGCGATATCCTCAGCAAAAAATTTAGAAAATGCCTAGAGATTATTTTTTTGAAGCACTAACACTAAAAAAATTGCTGTTAGTTTTGTACAAAAATGATTATTGAATTATAGCAAAATAAATTAAAAATTATCATGATCTGACACATGTTCAGACCTGGAAGTAAGAAACAATAAACATTTATTGGCCTATTCAAGGGGATAGAGCCAGTAAGAAGGGACATAATATATATTATATATATTTTTTTAATATCCTCAGTGGTTTTCATTCGTACATGAACTGTTTGTACCATACTATTGATGTCAATGACAATACGAACTTGCATTTTACACCAACTCTTAACTTTTGTAAGTAGTATCAGATGCGTTTAAGGACCTGAGTCCTATTCTCAGCGAATAGAGAATAGAGACTGCTGTACAGAGTACACTACATAGACACATAGAGTATACAGAGCGAAACGAATTAGGCAGTGGCGAGGCGTCCGGTCATCGTTTGATGAGTAGAGAAATTGGACTTATAATATTGAAATAATCTCAACTCTTAAATAATGGACATTTGTAGGCTTCAAAGCCCAGAAATATGTTCAAAAACGGTGAAAATTGTATCAAAAACCAATAAGAATATGACGAGTAGATGCTCAATATGTATAATGAAGTGCCTGGCTCGATTCCCCCTGCCATCAGTTTTTAAACCATTCAAGTAATGCTTGTGATACATCGCAACCGGCTGCGATGAATAAGGCTTCGTGCGTTCTCGGCCACTGTCGTGGGTTCTCGGTAGCTGCCTCTAAGCTTACTCTTCCCCAGTCCACACACCGCTTCTGCGCTTCAGTTACAGCGTTGTGGAAACAACGGGAATTTCGTGTATGCTAAATTATTCAACTTTTACAATAGGCTTATTATTGTTTTGCAATTTAATTAATCTTTTTCTTTTAGAGTGTGATCTCTTCTTATAGTCTCCATTTATTATTAAAGATGGTTAAATTTATTTTAATAAATTAAATCGAGTGAGTGCATCATATCAGAGCCTATTATTTCGGCTGTTTTTGCGTTTTTTCCTATATTATCCATCGTCGGTCTATGGTATTGGGGAAGATATATATTACGCAAGAGGTGCAATTGGATAAAATACTTTTTAGTTCTTTGCCTTTTGTTAGGCCTATTCAGAGGAGAGATTTCAGATGCTCAAAATCTTCAAAAGTTAGCAATTTGCCTCGAAATTTTACACATTTTCCTGGAGAGGGCCCTTGGACCCCTTTGGGCGTTGGTGGGAGAACCCCCCTGCGATGACCGGTGAAGGATTCCACGCCTCGCCTCTGGAATTAGGCCTATATATTCTCTGTTTGCTGAAGATAGTACTCGGGTCTTGAGACGCGTGGGCTAGTACTCACAAAAATGTAAGTACGTTTAATGCAAGTTTATAATCGTAATTAACATACTATCTTTTAGATATATTATGTATGTATTTGAAATTAATAGTAGTCAAGCATGAAGTAAGTATGTTTTAAAATAATAAGCACAAAACACCAGGAGGCCACGTTAAAATAAATTTCATCTAGCTCTTGTATCATTGTCAATGGGTGATCCGGACCTTTATTGTTTCAGTAAGAAAAAAAGTGCCGGCTTACTTGAAACTATTCCCATTCCCTAGGTTTGATCATTTATCTTTCCTGAGTTGGGATTCCGTACAAATATGGCACCGTGCTTAAAAATTTTACTTGAAACGGGTTTTGGGATACCCGCTGTAACTTTTCGAGAATGAAACAATTTCCCTGAAACCACATTTAAGCGATTCTAGATATGAATTAATCTATTTTGAAAATTCAACCCACGTTATGTGTCAAAGTAAATTTCATCAAGCTCTTGCATTATTGTCAAAGTGTGATCCGGGCCCTCATTGTTTTAGTAAAACAATTAAATGCAGGTATTTATACTCTGCTCTTTTTGAATTCTCGCCTTTTCTGATTCTGGTACTGTACTTTCCTGATACTTGAAAATTTCTTCTAAAAGGAGAGTTTGGGGTAGCTCTATATTATTAATTTTTTTAATATTTAATTTTTTAAGGGACATTTTATTGAAGTCGGTTTTTTATTAAAAAAATAAATAATCCATCTAATACCACATTTTTACCGATTTCAGACATCTTCTTTCTTCAAATGCTGTCTCTAAAGGCTTCTTAAAATTTATTTTGTCTCTGGAGGATCTATCCACTTGATTCCCTTATAGCTACGCCACTGTGATGTTACATGAACAATGAATACATAGAAATTAATCAATTTTTAAAACGTGTGTAACATTACAAAAAAAAAATTAAATCATTGGTACTCATTATGCACTTACAGTTAATTATACATAGGCACTACATCATACAACCTACAACTATGCATAGTGAATCATTCAAATTAAAGTGATGTTAATATACAAAACTTAAATTTTCTTCTAATAAATCATAAAAAATTGCGGATAAATTTTGCGCTCCCCCCCCCCCCCCCCCTGCATTATATGCCTCTTGTCCGGGGCATATTTTAAAATCCAGCCCTGGTGAGGGGATACCAAATGGAGAAACAGCCGAAATAATAATGTCTACTTTTTTAAAAGAAATATGACTTATGACAATGTTATTTTACAGTAGTCTTATTAATTCTAGATATCTACCATAACATCACTATAACAAATACAAATTATATTATTATAAAAGGAAGTTAAAGGAAAATAACAGTTTAGAATCAGTTGGATTACTTAGTAGATGTATAAATAATGTAAAGATGTATCATTTTTCACTAGTATTAACCATAAAATATATTTTCACACCACCTCAAGGGGGGGGGGGCGCGCGCCCCCCTGCTGGATCCGCCCTTGATATCAATTTCAAAACATACTGTCTTTCTGCAATGTTACTAAACCTTATTGAACATTACTGGGCATGATTTGATGTAGTTCCTTATTACTTTTTCTTTTGATATTTAAACTTTTGAAAATAATCTTCTCTAGTGTATTAAACACTTACTTATTCATGTATAGCAATTTCGCATTGGTAGAATGCTTCCTCAGACATGGCTGGAGGCCTACTCCTATGGTTGAGCCGTGTTGAATTAGTAAGTGTTACATTTATTAGTGAAGTTTATTTCAAATAATTATTTATGTTCATGTTATGTAAATATGTAACATTACTGAACCGTTTTACGTAACATTACAAAAATTTTTCAAGTAACATTATGTTTATGTTATGTAACATGACGTTTACACTACTATGAAACGTCACCTTAACCGATTTAGACCGTTTAACAACGTTAATATTATGTAAATATGTAAAGTAACAAGGTATCATTGTTACATTATTGTAATGTTTAGCCTATGTGCTGTGTGGGCAGAAAGCATTTATAATGCAGTGCTTCATATATTCCTTTCCTTAGGAATCAAAACAAATCGGGATGATCATATGTATAGAAATTGTTGAGAAATGTAAACATTACATGCATTTAAAGAGTTTGTGGAGAGTGTGGCGAGTAGGCCGGTGAGTGGATGAGGGGATTGCGGAGTTGCCACATTCTTGGCCGCAGCCTTGTTAGAGGAGGCCATGCCAATATTCTTGAAATTTGGAAATTTTACCCTTAAAATCACCCTAACTTTTTAACACTTAATCGGATCAGAATGAAATTGGGCTCATTCTTCTCAGCGCTCCAAGGAAGTCTTATTTCATATATCACATGGTCAACATTTTGAAATTCGGTAATTTTTTCCAAGTGCCAATTCAACTCTGCTGTAAAAGAGTCGAATTTCAACTCTACAAATTGAAAAAAACAAAAACATTTTTACTGTAACTTATATACTGTAAAATACTATTTACAGTTTTTCCGCTATTATAAGCGTATTATATAATATTACATTATATAGTAATAGTCAAAGTCTTCTTGTAGCTCATGGTTTTTGTGTTAGTAATTCATATCATTTTATAATATTCTCTACTGTAAAATCACTTCCCGGTTCGGAACCCGAATTTTTTTTAAAAATAATTATGTATAATCAACATAAACGGCCAGTGCACACAAGAAATTTGAATTTGACCACCGTAAGATGACGTCATTTGATGGAGCCAGTGTAAGGACTTTCCTATTGAGCTCCATAAGATGACGTCATCTTAAGATGGTTGAATTCAATTTTCTTCTGTGCAACTGGCCGAAAATGTGTATTGTGTGTATATAGATGTATGTATATTCTCTGCTTACAAATTGTTTATATTTTTCTAATCTGCAATAGCCATAAGGTAATGTGTTTTTTTTTTGTTTTTTTTTTTTGTACAAATGATGGCAAAGAGGTACCTCCCCGAAAGACATGAGTAAACGATTAAATCCATTATGTCTGGTGCCCCTGGTAACAATGCTTTCATTTCTAATAGATAGCATTGGCTAAACCTTATCGTTAATACATTGCAAAGGATGAAATGATGTTCAGCGAGGTCTACTGTTTTCTGAACTACTAGTTATTCTATCTTGTCTAAAATAGTGTTTTTTAAATAATTTTAAAATTAACTTTTTATTGTAAATTTAACGACTTATTTACATTATTAACAACGCAGATATTTATGGAACAAGAAATCCAAGAATTCAATTTTAAAATATAAACCATAATGAAATAATCTTGAAATTGAAAAATATGGATTTTTTTGTCAAATATGTTTTGAAAGTTATGTCAGCTAGTGACAGCCTTACCTTTTCTGGGCGTCACTGACTTCTCAGGGGAGGACATCAAAATACATTTGTACTAAATACTAAGACAGCATATTCAAATGAAAAGGACTGAAATAAATGATAAAATAATACACATCAATTTTCAAGGAAAGGCCCAACTATAATAGAAAAGGTGTGGGGTTGGAAACCTTTCCAACTATATAGTTACCCTTTTTTTTTAAATTATTCATATTTGGAAGGGACGATAGAGAGAAGAAAAAGAAGGAATGATTAAAGGATTTTTAATAGAGCATAAAAATATGCAGAGCCAGGAAATTGCAAAGGCAATTCCCAAGCAAAGACAATCAGAAAAATCCTGTTTAAAAACATGATTCATAATACTGTAAAGTAGTTGCTCTTGATTCAAATACTGATGTATTTCATTCTGTTGATTACTTTGGTATTAATAAAGTTCTAGCCTGCTATTCATAAATTTTGTTTACGTCTTTTAAATGGAATATGCCCACAATATATATGTTACCCGTGAGATTGTTCCTTTCTTTGCTTGCATCTCATTTCAATAGGCAAATTGTGTATTTACAATAGCAAGTTTTCGGACACAGGGTCTGGACCACCTCCTTTCAAAATGAATGTAATACATCAAGTTGTATCAGCGATTGCATCATTTTCATGCAGGACAGAATTGGAGGCGACACAACAATGTTGCCGGAAGCAAGCAACATGTCTTTGTAAAGATGGGCGACCCTGCGGTGACAGGCCAAATAATTTTGATTGGCAGGAGAGACAGCAGCTGAAATGTTTGTAGCACTCATCTAGTGATGCATGAGATACTTTAAAAAATAATGAACTCGAGTGGAAAGCAATTTCAGGAGAGGAAAAAGCTACAAGGAAATTAGTATACCACCTTACCACAACGAATCGTGATGTTGCAAGACGTCTAGCGGTCTATCAGTCGCATTCGAAGTAGCAGCGCATGTTCCTCAGTCGCATTCGAAGCTCGTCGCCGATAAGTTCGCTCAAGTGGATTTGCTTTTGTTGAGTGCCAGCTCGGACTTGCACCCAGCCGGGTATCGCTCTCACACGCACGCTTTTGGTTGTCAGTCTTCAATCGTTTCCTTGTTCTCCAGCGCAGAGCGTGCACTAGCGAGATCGCATCACCAGGAAAACACTACTGTAACTATGTGCGTTCATGTCTATCAATTTCATTATAACTTCATAAGGTAAAATAAACAAATGTTTAAAACAAAGAAGAAACAGACTTCAATGAAATGGTAATCAAAAATTGAATACAACTCACGAGCTAAAAGGTTTGAAATAAATTACCGTATTCACTTTAAACTGAGAAATGTTAAATCCAATACAAGTAACCTTTTAAAGTCGGCGTCAAAGTTGAACTCCTAAAATAATAAATATAATTTTTTATTAACTCATGAAATATTTGGCGCCGACTTCAAAAGGCTACATGTATTGGATTTAACATTTTCTCGGTTTATAATGAATAAAAATTACTTCATTTTAAACTTTTTAGTACGGTACGTAAGTATTTAATTTTTGATTACCATTCCATTGAAGTCGGTTTCGTTTTTTAATTTTTTTTATTTAAAGCTTTTCAGTTGAACATTCAAAATTTGAAAACAAGATAGGAAATATTTAGCAAATTAGCAAATCAATATGACCAATACTAATACTACACATAGATTGAAGTTACTAAAATTCTAACCATAAGAAAAGTTGATAAACTACGGGAAGTAAAATCAGATAATATTTACCTTACCTTTCAATTTGTATAGCTCACCTGATAGAACAAAACGGAAGATTACAGGCTTGCTTCACACATAACCGGCTTTGAGTAACCGATGTCGTTTACCCGGCATAACCATATTGCATCATATTATATGATTTCGTGTAAGTGTAATGCGCTCCATATGATACAATGATCAGCCTGGTAAATGGCACCGGTTATCCGACTGTCGGTTGTGTGTGAAACTAGCCTAAGACATTCTAGCCGCTGAATGCTTCTTTTTGATTGATATTGGGCTGGGCCGATCCTTGCAAAACTTGGATGGGACCACCACTGAATTGATGCTCTTTTTTATGGAAATCGGATCAATAGTGCTCGAGTAATTTACGTAAGTCGTAAGACGTCCCAAGACGTAATCTACAAAAAAAATGTACAAATTTTTAAAAATTGGTCTAATTGAGAACCTCTTTTCAGTTGGAAGTCGGTTGAAAAGGGATTTTCATTTGTTGGAGAATTTATTAAATCATACTTCAATAAATTCACTAACAAATGGAAATCTCTTTTCAACCGACTTCTAACAAGAAAGGGCTTCTCAATTCGACCTATTTTTTAATAATTTGTTAAACTACCTTTTTCAAAAGATAAATTAAGATGAAAATGAATGATAATAGTAACATTATAAATAGGGCTTACATAAGACTAGTGTGTCAATTAAAACATAATTATATTGTATATTCACATATAAAGTTAGTGTCACAGCTTACAGACTTTATTTTACATTAAAATGTGTGTCTCAATTTTTATACATTGTATTATTATTTTTATCGAAAGTGGGTACCTTAATTATTGATACTTGAAGTTTGCGTCTTAATAGATAAAATATGATATACGCCTAATGCAGACTTCATTCCACAAATTTATTGAATATAGTAAAAAGTAGATGATCTTTCAAGTTGCCATAAATTGGAACATTTGATATTTTCACATTTCGCCCAACATACAGAGCTATTTTAAATTAATAAGAAGTTGAATTTTTTACTTGAGGCATATGTACTTAAGAGGCAAAGAAGTTCAACTTCTTATTAATAATTTTAAATAGTTCTGCATGTCAGGCGAAAAGTTAAAATATAAACTATTCTAGTCGCAGATCATCATGGATCAACAAATACTTTGTTTTACAATTGAATCATTACAAAAACCGTGATTTGTACATTCAGGTAAAAAATTTTGATGAAAATTATAATCTTTTTTTTTAAATTTCATTTGTGAGACAGCAGTATTTTTGTTGTACCTTTGGTTGTACAGATTGGAAAAAGGTTGTGAAATTCCTTTATTACACAGGCCTACTAAATCTTTGAATTTAAATTTCTATCCAGTTGCTTATTTTCCAATAGAGAAGGGTCTAGGTCTAGAAATAGTATAAGAGTAATTTTTGAATTATAGCTTTATACAAATAAAAACTTTTTATACTGTACCAAGATTAATGGCAATTAGCAGTTATTACTTTTTGATATAATGTTCTTTAAAAAGTTATAAAGACAAAGATTCTGGTGAATTGAAAATACATTTCCACTTTCATTGACTGTTGGTAGGGCTAATGCATAGTTTTTCATTGACTGTATTAACAGAAGACTTACTTTTTATTTAATCACTCAAAAGCTTTTACATAGGCTACCGCAATCAATTTAATTGAACATGGGTAATAAAAGATGGGAGAGTAATTTATCGACTTAAAAAATCAGTATTCAATAGAACACTCTAAGCCTTTTCAATGTAATATCAACTTGACCGGGTTTTATTATTAAGCACCGGTGCTGTCGACCTACACAGCCTACGTCAATCTCAACTTATGAAATTTCACCCATCTTGCTTTTGAGTCTGAAGATTGTAAGTTGCTCTACAGTTCATTTAATCGTTGTAGGTTACTGTAAATAATTACTGATTACAATTTCTGAACTGTTGTTATTGGATAGCAATACTTGATAAAACTCTACTACTTATTGGAAAATAATGCTGAGATTATTGAATAATGACGAGGATCAAGAACACTATTAACTCCATTACATAACATTCTCACGAATGAACTCCCCATGTGATGAATGCAAATGAGTTATTAAAATGATTATTTTTCACTCATTGTGAAGAAACATGCCTACTGCATCAATGATTGTAGACGTAAGAAAACTTGATTATTGCATGACCTTTCACTCTAGATTTCTACCTTTCATATTATGTTTCTATTGACACTACATGATAGCTAATGAATACTTAACGTTCTTAATGACGACTCAAATTTCTCTACAGGAGCTAAATGAATAGGATTTATCGGTTATTACTGTACATACAATTACCCAAAATTTGCTCGTGTCCATATCAGGAGTATTAAACGTGCTTTTAAAACGTATTACTTTTTTTATTTTAATGAACGGTGTATTGATGGTCAGTGAACAGTTTATTATAAGATGATTAAATTGTTGGAAATTAAAAAATAAAAAGATTAGCCTACAGAAGCCTCTTTGCTCTTAAGTCCTGAAAATATAATTATTACTTGTCAAGTAATCACAATAGAATAATATAAACTTAATAAAACACTCGGTGTACTGTGGGTCGTCTGACGATGCTCTAGACAACAGAGCGAAACGGCCGTCACGCCATAACGTGAGTTAATTTCCATTCAAAAGTTGTTTTATTAAGTTTATATTACATATTAGTGGAAACAAGATGGATCTTCAACATCACAATAGAATAAATAATCAAAATAATCATTCTGAAAACTTATCTATTTTATTTTTAAATAATATTGAACAACGATGTAGAACTTCCGAATAGTTCTGAAGAATTTTTCAATACTGATATTTATTCCATTGCACTTAGAGTAGGTTCCATAGCGTGGTGCCGATGATACCAAATCTGTGCATGAATGGGCGACCGTGTCATCAATGGCGTGTTATCAGCTCGCATCATGTCAGTGGTTTGGATTCCACATAGGTATAATTGAATGATCCATATTCACCATGTTCAAATTTATTACAAAGTATAGTTCTATCGGCCAGAAATAACTAACCGATCTCTCCAACGACGAGGTGTATCCTCCAAGAGGATCTCTTTTCCAAAAAAGGTGTAAATTATAATAAAATTTTTTTTTTTTAATTTTTAAAAACGAATAATTGAATTATAAACAAATTAATATCATCAAATTATAGCTTTTTTCAAGAAGAGATCCTCTTGTAGGAGACACCCGCTTTGGAATAAGAATCGCTGATATCCTTCCGACCTAATGTTATTTGAAAATCAAAATATTTGGTGTATCCGGACCATTTATTTACATATGGAATCCCAGCAGAGTTCTATTTAATTCTTCAAGTTTTATATGGCAGAATCAAGCCGTAATATGGAACATCGTCTAATTAGAAGGCTAATAATTGGGTCAATTTTTCCGGTCTAATTTTGCTCGCAGAATTGAGTTTGAACTTCTTTCTGTGTGTAGCCATGTGATGCGTTACGCAAGATATTTTTTGGTCATTATCAATAATGTATACGGAAACAGTGAACCTGAATGGAAACAAGAGCACGCGATATGTAGGCTATTCATCTCAATCTCATCTGAGATAGAGCATGTTCATTGCATACGATAAGAATGGTCACATGAAGATTTCCTGTTGTCTATTTTCTAAAGATATCATTTTCTAATTGCTGCTTTCAAATAATAATCACACCAAACATGTATGAGCTACAGAATTGCTAATTAACTGTCAGCAAACTGTTTTGTTTTGTCATTAATTTCTATTGAATTTTCAAGGAGTTCAAACTTACCCTATGTAAAAAGTATCTCTAGCGTATTATTTCTCCCTCTCCACTGAAAATCGTGTTCTAGTCTCAACTTCCACGTACTTTTTGTATCAAAAACATTTAATTGTTATATATTATTTAAGTACCTTCCTTTATAATAAAAAAGGAATATTATAAAAATGGCTTCAGCGTAAACTGAGATATTAAGGTAATTAAAATAAAAGCTTTGTAATAAAAGGTACAAAAATGCCAAACTTACCAATTTTATCAGGTACCAAATATAAATTTTAGTACCAAAAGTAGCTAAAATATGAGGTAGCTAAAAAAAGTTTGCAAATATCTAATGTCTGTAAGTTGCTGCTTTTGTGAATCAGTTTTTCTTGTACCTGCTCTTGTATTATATAAATCATACTAATTATCACTAAATGCTAGTTCTTAGATTTCTTGTACCATAACAATCTGCGTTGTTAATATTAAATTTTTGTTGTAAATTTAACGACTTTCAGTCAGTTTTAGATTGTTTAGAAACGTTCGGCCACGTGTGAGTACATTTAAACACAATCTAAAACTGACTGCAAGTCGTTAAATTTACAACAAAAAGTTAGCAAATGCTAGTTATGCATAATACTATTTTTTATCACTAAATACTAAAAATATTAAAAACTAAAAATACAGAAAATACTGATGATTATGGTACTGGTACTGGAAATTGATACCAAGAATTAATTACTAATATAACTGCACGATGATTAAATAAGAAAGTAATACTAACTTTTTATTGTAAATTCAACGACTTGCAGTCAATTTTAATTAACAATTCTCAATTAAAATTAACTGCATATCGTTGAATTTACCACAAAAAGCTAATATTAACAACGCAGATTGTTATAGAACCAGAAATCCAAGAAATAATACGAATCAATCTAAAGAATTGTACTCTCAAATAATTTTAACTCATCCATATTTTTTTCTTGTTTTGTACCACATCACAAAATTTGAGCGATTGTTTCTCCCATCTACCTCCATTTAACTCGATCTTTGCATTCCTGGTTCGATTCTGTGCACTAAATTTCCAAAAGAGTAGTTTTCAAGTTTTCATAATCTAGCAGCTCCTCTTACACTCAATCCTAGGCTTTCTTACAGGTTTTTGTTTTGGGGGGGGGGGGGGGGGTGTTTAGTATACTTGCTGTTATTTTTAAACCTTTCTGGATGTCCAGCTCATATACCAATTGATTTTTCTTAACCTAAATGGACAGACGTATTTCACTTTTGGTTATGTTGTGATAGCTGTCTATTAGTACAAACTACAGTATTTAGCCTGCAGCCTCTCCAACATGTCAATCGATCTCGCCCAAATTTCTCCACTCATAACAATCCAACAAACTAGAATACTGACTGGTCTTTGTCAATCTTTGAGCCTCACCTCCATACATGGACCACAGTAATGTGTTACAAAGTTATGGTTTATGATGGCAAAATAGCTTATATGAGGCACGAATGATATTATTAAGCATTTGAAACCAATTTCTATATCCTATTAAAATAATGAAAAATTGTACAATGGACAATATAGGGTGCTCCAACAATAAATTCATATTATCAGATCTCTCCAATTTTAAATTAATCAATTTAATTATCGATTATTCCAAATTTATCGCAATTATGCTCAAAATCATGGTGAAGAGCTAATTTCTTTAAATAGTAGAATTACTTTCTCAATCTCACTATTAATTTTGTTATCCAGTCCGAACCTCCTCTCCAATTACTACAGTCACTTCTTCTACTACCTGAGCACCGGATGCACATAACGCCTTCTCCAGTCAATTATAGAACCCCAGATCTGTGTCGATTCATCACTATGCTATTTTGATGTCATTATGGAGATATAATATAGTAGAAAGGCACTTCATCTATTCTGTAATGACTATCATTTCGCAATCACTGCTCAATTCACGAATGCATGTAAAACTTATCAGTGAGAACCTTATATAATATCAATGAATTGCAACTACTAATATTTGCATTGCAACTGGGTCAGGTGGAGGAAGATAGCTTAGTGGAAAGCTGGGACAATGTACGCCACTGGATATTTAATTGGAATCAATTCTAAATTTTCATATAGCTATAATAACCGACGAAAGGAGACTGAATTTCCTTGTGTTGGATTGTGCGGAAAAAAGGAGAGAATGGGAAAGGTAGCAGCCAATTTATATTACTTGCTAACTTCATTTAATGGGATTGAGGCAATCATTTTCTCTTGGACGATTTACAAATTTACACCATCAATAACTATTCAACTAAGCACTTTCATATTTACTCATTGTGAAAGTGAAACTAATACTGATAATAAACGAAGCCAATACTACCGTTGTCAAAGAGTTTCGGGGGGTCTGTTTTGAAGAGAAAAATTCGTATAAAGAGATTAATACGCTCAATCGATGAATTACTATAGCACTACAAATTAGGCTAAGGCAATAGACAAGCTTTCATTGTATTTTTTATCATATCAATTTATTTTATTCACACATTTATGTTTTTTATTATGTGTATTAATCAATTTTATTGTTTATATACCAATGGAAAAGAAATAGAAGTGATCAAGTAGAAATAACGTTAAATTATTGAATTTCTTGTTCCATATAAATCTGCGGACTTTTAAATATTAACTTTTTATGGTAGATTTAACGACTTGCAGCCAATTTTAATTGAGAATAAATAATATATTATTTACTCACGTAGACTGAAACGTTTTCGAATCGTGATGATTCATTTTCAACAGCCTAAATAACGTTGCTACAACTTTTTTTGTAACACAAATGCTGTAACACAACGCTACACTTAAAAAAGGGCAAATTCGAACCTTTTGCAGATGCAGACCTTGTGTGAAGATTCTTCAAAATTCTTGCAAATCGATAACATTGGTTAAATAGATTAGGCTATATTAGATTTGTAGGTATATCATTCAACTTCATTGTCCTATATAGCCTATATAATCATTTGAACCGGGTTTGAATTTTATGGAAAATGCTCTGTCTAAACATGGCAGGAATCATAAGTGTTGTTTTTTGTACATGAAAAATATATATGAATCCTCTTTCAAGGTGTGAAGGACCGAATTGGTCTAGTTTTTATAAATCTCTACCCAAAATGTTAGCCCCTATAAATTACAATATATTTTTGAAGCACGAGGTAGCCACCACCACTGAGTGAAGAAAGTACAGTTGATTAACTAATAACAATATTATTCAATTATTTCAAATGGCTTCAATTATTGTATATTTGATTAACGATAATATTTCAATCAACTCAAGTGGCTTCTTCTAGGTGAACGCGATTACCTTTACTTGAGTGACGGGTTCCCATAGAATTAAATACCTTCACAGTCGTACACTTGTTATGTCATGAGAACTATATGGAAAGGTAGAAAATTTCCATTCAATTCCGTTCGGAATGATGTCTAGTCAATTCCAGTGATTTCCGTGTCACGATTTTAGAAGTGAACTACCAAAACGACATTTCTCAGGTAATAGCATAGTAAAGATGTGATTAAGAAGAGCACACGACAGACAAAATGTATTATTCGTAATCAACTTGTGGGCTGTAGGCTAATCAAAACGAACAAGAGCTATT
Organism: Conomelus anceps; assembly: GCA_948455865.1. Taxonomy (NCBI): domain Eukaryota; kingdom Metazoa; phylum Arthropoda; class Insecta; order Hemiptera; family Delphacidae; genus Conomelus; species Conomelus anceps. The sequence continues at coordinate 57,311,006 of OX418217.1, read as the reverse complement.
TGTTATTTGTGCGTTATGTATTTTGTGAACAAAAAAAGTTTGAGATAATTCTAAGAAGTTAATTTATTGTAATTCTGAGAGGGTTGCGAGAAGTTCCTGAATACAAATATATATATTTATCATTATTTTTAAATTATACAGAAATAATATTATAACAACCGCAAATATGCCTACTTTTTGAACACTTTATTTGCAGTGCCTCTGTAATGCTCATAAACTGATACACAAAACAACGCGCAAGAGAAATTTGTAATATTTTGCGTAGAAATGGTTTGGAATAATAAATTAAGCAATAATTAATCAATTAATAATTTTGTACCGAAAAGTAAAACTGAGAACTTATATTCATAGCCTACATTTCAGTTGACTGATTTGAAAAAATGATGGTGTGTGGTCGGTGTCCAAAGAGCACATGAACTAACTATTGATCAAACTGTACCTATTGAAGAAGTACCTACTGAGAAATAATTTTATCATAATCATTCAAGTATTGCATGAAAAACAATTTCAAGGTTGATTCCCAAGGTGGAAGTTGAACTCCAGCCAACCAGATCACGCGTCCTTGTCTAGGAATTTAAATGAATAGCCTAAAGCCTAAACCTGAAGCATAGTTGGCTGGGCTTATTGAATTGGAGATCATACAAAAACAATCTGATAGCATAAAAAACTTGAATATTAATATGATCCATTCATAACTAACTACATTCGTTTTTATTTAAACTCAAATTCAATTGAATCTTGAATTTCTAATTAAATAAATTTGATTTTTAATTGTATTATTAATTTCAATTGAATTAAGATTGTATTTGGCACCAGTATCGTAACTAGATTTTTTTGCCCTGGAAAAATCAGTATTTGAAAAGTCTGAAGTGTTACCATGTTTTTTTTAGCAGCACATAATAATATTAAAATTTAATCATAAAATGAAAAAATCATCAATTTACAAAAAAGTTCAAAATTTGTGAACCTCCGCCTCCCCCCCCCCCCCCCAAATTTCAAGAGAAGTTCAGAGTTCCGCCCTTAGCTTCAAAGGGGATTATTTTTGTAAACTTTTGAAATTGAGTTTGGGTATTTATGCTTTACCTGTTGAGAAGAAGAATTTCCCAATTATCTCAATATTTGATCTTTTTAAATTTTCTCACCCTCCCACCTCCAATAGTCAAAGAGTAGTTCAGTGTCAACCTCCTTTTTCAAGAGTTACCTCTAATCGAACAAAAATCAGTAGTTATCCACAAAATACGTTATTTGAAAAAGAAAATTTTTCTCACCTCCACTCCAAAATTCTCAATTTATCAAACGTTTAGTATGTATCATTCTACTCAGTTTAAAAAGCCCTTCTAAAACAAAAAAAAAACTTTGAAAAAATCTCAATATTGAATATTGATCAAGATTTTGAACACCTTTTGAGTTTAACGGATTTTTTTCATGGATTACCCCCCCCCCCCCCCACCTCAAAACATCTTAATTCTAATTTAAAATCATCCGCATGCAAATTAGACACTCCAGTAGTCGGGGGTAAATTGTGCTCCCTAAAAAGATGGGGAGCATTTAAAAAAAGAACTTACATATATTATGCATCGCTGGGCATTCCTTAAAGGAAGATCCTTGCAAAATGTCATTGAATTTGGTCCACGCGTTTAGCTGTAAATGCATTACAAACAGACAGACAAGAGCACCGCGATCGACTTGAATGAGAGACCTCTCTTCGTTCGGTCAATGAGAGTGATACCGTAGGCTACTAATTTTGTCTTTCAACTTTTTTTCATGTGGGATCTCTAAATGAGTTTCAGTTGTAAATCATAATTTTTTACTTGGTGCCAAGCGCCCCTTTATGTCGAGCGCTCTACAGCGATGCACCACATTTTCATTGAAAATGTAATGAAAAGACTTGCATTGCTACAACCACATTGCTACAGTCATGGTAGTGAGTTTTTTTTAATGTTTTCTATACAATGTGGCATGGTCCTTGAAATAAAACAAAAATGTATAGGTCAGCTTCATTCAGACCTATACTAATGCCTAATGCACGTAATGTTGAAATTATTCAATAAAAATTTAATAAATTTGCAAATATATCCCTGAAACTAAATATTCTACTAAAACCGTATTTCAGTTTATTGAGAGTTAAATAAGTGAGTCATCAGATAACCTATATTATTTTGGCTATCTTTGAAATTAATGTAAACTTCTAACTTTGAGAAGCTTACACTAACTTAATGATATCCATATTTCTTCATAAAAATATGTTAATAACTGGGTAGGTTGTCACCCACTTGCCAGGATCGATTGTGTTCCTGGGTGCTGAAATTCACACTTAACCTAAACTCTTGCCTTTTTTTCTTATGTAATAGTAATAGTATAGGGCTTAAATCGAATTGCGTTGAGCTTGTGGCAGGCAGACTTTTATTCTCCTGATTTCCGCATGTGTTTTCCTTCTTCGAGCTCTTGGGCAATTTGGAGAGAGTGTATTCGTGCCGACGTCCAGGAAGGCTAGTATAGTGGCCAACTCCAATGGATCTCAGGAGTTAGAACCTCAATCACATAAAGTACAATCCCGTATAGAGCGTGTTTGAGGGCTAACAAGCACTTATAGTCTAAGCTTCTCTATACAATTCCACTTGATCATGATTGTGGTATTGCGCGGTCCATAAGAATTTTCAATTTACTTGAATTCCATTCTATTATCATTTATCTAGTGTATGATTTCATTCTTCTATCTTCTTTTATTTAAAAATATCTTCTCTTTTATTGATGAAATAGGAGCTGACAGCCGGAATTTGAGAGATCCACAATTTGAAACAGATTTAAAAGAATGCAATAAGGAGGAGTTGAAGAATGCAAAATGCAAAATCAATGTTACAATGTTTACATTATTTTACAATGATATGCAGTGGCGTAACGTGCACCCCCGCAGACCCCGCGGCTCGGGGGGGCCCGGGCTATAAGGGGGCCCGGAATGAAAATATATTTTTTCAAGAAATGGCCCGTGCCCAGACCAGAGAGAATAGAAGTAAAATTCTTATTCTATACTCTCTGGCCCAGACTGAAATAAAAAGATTTTTCCAAAAGAAATAAAACTGAAACACTGAAGAAAGAAAGAATGAATTGGCTAAATATTGTCAGGCCAATGTTTATTGTTTACTTTATCAATTAATTCCCAGATAGCAGATAATTCGCAGATAGTGAAGGAATTCAGAAGCAGGATGTTGTGACTTCGGGAATGGAGACATACCGAGGACAAAACACTCTTCAAACAAACCTATCTAGACTGTTATAAATCAGGACGGCTATGTCTCCACAGTGCAAATATTAGAGGAAATTAATATTATTTTCCCATCGAACTCCTCAATGTATATTAGCATATACGAAGTAATGGAAAGTGGGGGGTTGTGTAGAAATTAAAGTCAATATTTTTCTTCATACAGTATTTTGAATTCAGTCTCTTTTGAATCGTCCTGTTGGATACACGTGTCCGGTAAATTGGCCTAGAGTAAACCATATGTTTATTCATTATTGAGTTCGTGATCGTGAATTTTATTATTTGGAGTGCCATTTTTTTTTTCATTTCTATTCTATTTTTCAACATGTTACGTTTATGGTATTGTGATGTTGTACGGTCATGCTTTAGTTATTTCTATTTTTTATCGACTAGTACATTTTTAAACAATATGCTCAGAAGGAATATTTATCCCTTGATATATCGGATAAATTACGTGATTATTGTATAAGTATATAAATAATAGTTTTGGAATAATTGTCAGTTCTCCCAACGCAGTTGAATTTTTTTCTTATAATAGGATCAAGTACTGTATAAGTAGTTTACGTTTTATATCTTCTGTCTCTTAAAAATAAATTTCTTAATTTTTTTCTCTTTTCCTGACTTAGTAATTTCGCAGTAATTTAGATAAAATGCCTTTTTATTGAAAATTGAACCTGTTTCCGTGTCTGCAAATGAGGCGAATTCTGAGAGAACACATTTTCTGGGAAAAGAAGCGAAGGTGCTAACAAGGAGGATGTGAATGTGGATCCTATGGAAGACATCAATTTCAAGGTTTCTGGGTTTCAAGATTAATTACTTATAATATAATCAACTCTCATCTATTTCCATCTTTCAGAAGCCCGCACGCTACAGCCCAAATCATTAGACTTGCACCCCTTGAAACATGATTGAATTTTAAAATTTAATTTATAAAAAGGTGTTTAGTTCTTACATAGCCTAATTATAACTGCCCACAAAATAATTATGCAAGTTTTTCAGGGAGGGGTGGGGAAGGCAAGGGTGAGTGGGGATATTTATATGATTTTGAGGGGCCCGGAAAATCGGTTGCGGGGGGGCCCAACTGGAAAACGTTACGCCACTGATGATATGATTACTGTATCTATTAAACAAAGCAGTAAGAGAAATAGTTTCTAGAATAGAAATAGTAGGCTAATAAAATTTCGGGTTTGAAATTAGGATATGCAAAACGGCATTTGAAAATACGAATAATTAATTACTTTTTTACTTCTGTTTGTTTCCGAATTGAAGAAACTATCACATTAAATAGGGGTTCTATAATTTTTTATTAGTGAAAATTATAATTATATGAGGCCAGTATTGATCTGTAGCCTAATCTATCCCCAATATAGCTTAAAATATAACGATTATTAAACTCAAATACTAAGCTTATTCGACTAAAACAATTTTGATAAACATGGTAGTTTATACAACTCTAACCCTTTGCGATCTTCTGGCCAGTCAGGCAGCCCATGAAGGCTTGCTCTTCTACTCCCATTTCTCATAGTGGCTTGCCGCTGTGCTTCTGTGGCCAGTCTGGCAGCCCACACTTCAAAAGTGGTGATAGAGAAAAGGTAGAAAACTATAGGCCCATTAGTATTTTAAATGTAATAAGTAAAATTTTTGAAAAAGTAGTTCTAAATAGGTTACTTCTGCACCTTCAAGAAGCTAACTTCATCTGTGATGAACAGCATGGCTTCCAGAAAGGGAGATCAACAAAAACAGCCATAGTTTCTCTAGTTGAAAAACTAATAGATATAATAGATTCAGGTGATAAAGCTACTGCAATCTTCTTAGATCTGTCAAAGGCATTTGATTGTGTTAATCATAGAACTTTATTGGAAATACTGCAAAATGTAGGTGTAAATGGGGTTGAACTGAAATGGTTTGAATCATATCTTATTGGGAGAAAACAATGTGTAGAACTAACTACAGTAGTTGGTAATAGTATAGTAAAGAATAAATCTAATAAATTAGAGGTGCAAGCTGGAGTGCCTCAGGGTCAATACTAGGTCCATTGCTTTTTTTGTTATATGTCAACCGTTTACCTAAAGAATTAATTAGTGGTAGAGCCCTCTTATTTGCTGATGATACATCACTCATTTTCAGCAATTCCATTCTAGATAATTTAGAAATAAGTGCCCATATAGGTGTGCAGTCCATTGTCCAATTTTTAAATCAGTTAAAATTAACTATAAATAGTAAAAAATGTCAATACCTTCAATCAGTGGCGGATATAGAAAATTTTTTCGGGGGGGGCCCAAGGATGAAATCTCAGTAACAGTCTTATTTCAAGTTTCAAGAAATTTGGAGTACCGTACTTATTGAAAAATGTAGTAAATGTAACACTTGAATACATGCAGTCCCACTTTTCTATAATGAACTTGCTGAGAACGGGGGCCTGTTTCATAAAACTCATGAGTCTTATAATACAGGTAAATCACCCATAACTCGTTTACTCATTTTACAAATAAAAAATATATGTATAAAAAATTGAAATAATACATGAAAATCATACCTTGATAAAGAGAATGCTGTTTGTAGTCTGATGATGCTTTACACCAAGGTAAAACGATTGGAGCAGTCTTATACCATGAGTTGAAATATTTTTACAGCACTTGAAAGTTATATTACTTATTTGAATTTAGTCAGTGTCATTTGAACATTTGCAGATTAGTCATTTTGTAAAGAGAAACAAGGATGGATCTTCCATATCACACACGCAAAAAATAAACCCCAAAAAATAAGCCCCTCTCTTGGACCAATGGCTACATTTACATTGTAAATTTTACAACACTAAATTCTCTTTCCTTGGTAAGCTTGCAAACTTATCAATAACTTCATCATCACCAACCATTGTCTCTGTGGATAGAAAGTAAAGCAAGACCGTTGAGTCTATTCTCAGATGTGGTGTTCCTCAGGTAGGTCTTTAATCTTCTCAAGCTGGAGAATGTTCTCTCTACAGTAGCAACGGAAACAGGAAGAACTGCAAGTAATTTAAGCAGGGTGTAAATGTTTGGGAAGAAATTCTTGTCACATTTTTCTAGAGAGCATAAAGCCGTTTTTGGTAGATTTGAAGGATTTTCATGACTCCACTTTTCTTTCCACAACATAAACTCACTTTGTACAATATCTTTATGTGACAAATCTTCTTCATAGAAACTGAAAGCATCTTCCAATGAGCTAAAATCTGTTGCAATACATAATTGAGGTAGGATATTTTGTAATGATGAAACTGTTTTCTTGTGAGTTTCAAAGCGAACTTTGAGTGAATTGCAAAAATCATCTAAATATGGCACAAAAACAGCTCGTCGATAATATTCTTCTTCTGTTTGAAAAGGTACATTGTTACGTGATGTTTGAAGACGACAAATATTGGTATTTCTTCCTTAATTTCAAGTTCAGCAGCAAATGACTTCACTTCATCATACAAAGCTGTAAATGACTCATTTGAGTTGGCCCTCTCCTTTGACAAAAGATGTAGTACACTTGTAACGTTAGCCAAGGCCTGTGTAAGTTCAATTTCCTTCTGTTGAAGCTGCTTTGATAGATTATGCGTGGTTGATAGCATCCGGCTTAAAACAAATAAATTTACAATAAACGGGAACTGACTAATAGCACTACTGAGAGAGTGAGCTTTAGAAGATGTGTCACTAACTCCTTCTTCTATTTTTGTAAGGGATAAAAAGATAAACTTAAAAATGTCTTTGAATAAAATAACAGAGTCGTGTCTTTCCACCCATCTAGTTTCACACAATGAAATAAGTTTCCTCTTTTTCTGGTCTGGGCAACACTCAATAATTGTTGATTTCAATATTTCCGTTCTTTTGGCTGACATATGAAAGAATGCACAAACTTCTTTTATAACTCCCATACAATTTCTTATTGAAGATATTCTACTGGCATCTGACAAACACAAATTGAGAGAATGTGAGGAACAGTGTGTATAAATAGCCAAAGGTAGCTTTTCTCTTATAGCAGCTTGTACTCCTCTGAATTGCCCACTCATCGTGGAAGCCCCATCGTACCCTTGGCCTCTCATTTTGTTAAGGTCGAACCCCAATCCTGACAAGGTTTCCAATATTTTTTAACTCAAACCAGCTCCAGTGACATCATACACAGGGACAAATGCCAGAAAATCTTCTCGAATTTTAAAAGTTTGGTCCTCTACATAACGTATACAGAGAGAAAATATGCATAAGGGGCCTAACTGAAAAGGGAATATGGGAAAATATCACAGGATTAATAAAAATAATTTAGATTATGGATTATGTATAGATTTTTCTATTATATCCATATTGCTCATATTATTCATTGAAAGCTCATTCGTGGAAATAAAATATAACAGAAATGATGAAAATAATTTAGATTATGAATTTTTCTATTATGTCCATATTTTTGATAATTTCGGGGGGGGGGGCCCGGGCCCCTCGGGCCCCCCCCCCTATATACGCCCATGCCTTCAATTCAAAAACAAACATAATTTAAATGAAGATAGGGCTATAAACGTGTTTGTAAACGATAATCAATTAGACCAGGAAGAAAAAATTGCATTTCTAGGAGTTATGTTGGATAGACGATTGACCTGGACTCCATACATTGAGAAAATATGTAGTAAAATTTCATCTGGGGTATTTGTCCTGCGACAGCTCGCTAGATTGAATGACAAAAAGTTACTTTTTACAGCTTACCATGGGCTCTTAAAACAAAACAAAAACTGTCTCCTAACTGTACCCTGCTTATATGTGTATGAAGCTACTTTATATGTAAAAACGAATGATATTAACCAACATCTTTATGTACATGATTATAATACAAGAAGCCGAGGAGATTATCACTTGGTGAGTCACAATAGTAGCTTATTCAAACAAAAACCTAGTTATATTGGTAGGAAATTCTACAACAAACTACCGCAGTTTTTGAAGAGTCTTGAAAATATAGAAATATTTAGTTGATAAAGCTTTTTATAGTGTACAAGAGTTCCTTTCACATCAAAATTAAGCCTCACCTCAACTAATTGAAGTAATTATGGTATCTAGTGTATAATATTGTTGATCTGACTTGTCTTATACTCCTTAACTGGAGTCTCCAAGACGTAAGTTAATCTACAAAAAAAAAAAAAAAAAAAAAAAAAACACCTAGCAGACTAGCACTCTGATTTGTTGACACCCAATCCAGCCAGCCGAGTCTGAATTACTTTGACAACAACAATCAAAAGTGTGATTTAGCACTTGATTTACATTGATTGTGATACAATTTGCACTTGCTCAACTGTTTTCAATTTTCATTTTTATGAAAGAATGCTCTATGAAATATATAAAAAACTAAGATTTGTTTTCAATTTATTTTTCCCACAATATGAAAAGCAGTGTCAAACTAAACTATACATTTTACATTATAAACCATATTTAATTTTTTAATTGAATTAGGGCTTCATAAAAGTTGAAAAATTCAAGAATATACGTTTTTTCAGTAAAATATAAGTGAAAAATCCTATATTGTGAAAATAAAGAATGTAAAAATTGTTAAAATCTGTGAAAATGTGAATTGAATAAAAGAAGTTGAATAATAAGACGAAATTGTCACAACCACATTTATTAAAACTTCGAGAAACTAGTTTCGGTTGTTACACCATTATCAATCTCAATCAGACCAATCAATCAGATCAATCAGACAATCTCAATCAGTGGGTTTCTCGAAGTTTTAATAAATGTGGTTGTGACAATTTCGTCTTACTATTCATTATGGATACCTTCCACAATATCACCTTCGCCATTACTAAGAGAGTAAAAGAAGTTGAGGTTTCAAAGAAAATTAGTTATACTAACTAAATAAATAATTAAATTGTCATACATAAACTGTCTCAACTAATTCTTCACAACTCAACATCCACATGTAGTCACTGACGTGAACATGGACAATGTCGTGGCCTATAATTATAGTTTACCAACTCTGTGAACAAAAATATTGTTGTATTTTCTAATACCTTGGACATTCAAGTTTAGATTAAAACGTATTACAGTCCTGAATTAAATTTATTATGGGAACTGAAAACTGAAAACAATAGCAAGCCAATATCTACACATCAGATAGGTGTATTTTAATGTAATGTAAAGGCAATTTTCGCTTGCCTCTGCCTGCAATCTTGGCCTTCTTGATGTAGTTCAGAGTTTTTACTTCAGAAAGCAGCATTTGTCGGACTTATTTTCCAAACCAACAACTAGCTGCAAAATGAAATACAACTCAATAACCTCGGGCAGCCAGACTGGCCACGAGAGCTGTAGGACAATTTCATACTATTGCTTCAAGATCGCAAAGGGCTAAAGCATCAGGTTTGAACTAGAAGAGCTTTCCCCCATGACACACCCACTTACGCAAGCAAAAATGTTTCATGTAGCGTTGGACGAACTGTCCGCTTGGAGAAGGCGTTCGATAAGTTTAGTGTACTTTTATTTGACAAGTGCCAAGTCTATATATTATAACAATCATTCTCATATTGAGTTCCAATCAGGGGCGCACCCAGACTTTTGGTTGGGGGGGGGGCTTACCCGTCCTACCAGGGGAAATTTTGGTGGGGAGGGGGGGTAAATTGGGATTTTTCAGACGACGTTTTGCAAGATTGCTGCCCGATAAAGTTTATTGAGGGGGCGGGGATTCATTACTTGACTTTTTAAAGAGTATTAGTATTAGAGTAGCTATGGGGAAACAAAATGTGTCCATCATGAGTATTTTTTGTACAGTGTTTCAGGAGTTCAAAATGATTCTGCCAGACTGCTTAAGCAACTTCTCATGAGGGTAAAAAAATTAGAATCAATGTAGGTCCGGAACGCTTTGTTACAGAAATAAAGAGGGCGAAAGATTACAGCTATTCCAGCATCCATTCAGAAATGACTAAGGTCTTCATATAGATGGTGTGAATTAAATTGAATCAATGTAAAATTATCTGAAACGTGCTACATCTACCATTATAAATTTTTATGTCTACACCATTCTGAGACTTTTGCGTTGGTAATAAAAAGAACGTAAAATTCCAGTCCTAAAGCGAAACGAAATCTTTGAATTGTTGGGGTATTTTACAAAAACTCACAAAATGATCATAAAAACACGTTATTTTACTGTCGGCCTAGTGGTTAACCAATTCAATTGCCAACGAACCAAACATTTTGTTCAATTTCTCCTTCAAAACTTGCCGAATCATTTTTTGAAATGAAATATGAATGTACTCAGTAGTCAAGAACGGTCCCAAAGTTTATAGAGTTTTATTGAATCAAAGCATACTGATTTTGCACAATATGCTTTCCACTTGCTATTCTTCTGTCTTTTTATCAAATTTAAATTATGGTTTTGTAAGTTCTGGGTGCTTTATTCACAATTAATAGCCAAGCTCATACATTTCAATATTAAAAATGCCTTCTTTTGGCCTTTTTTGTGTATTTCATAGGATTACTCAATAATCACGGTAGTTAATGTTTCATTTGGGTTTTCAGTTTATTTCACATCAAATGTATTCAATTTACCACCTAAATGAGCGCTCTAGAAGCCTAGAGTTTTCGGAATGAGTACTAATTTATTGATCTCTTATTGAAAAAGATAGCTTCACTCTTCTGCTATATTTATTTCTGTATTGAAGCGTTTTCGAAGGAATAAGCTTATGCAATCTTATTGAATTTTTTTCGCAAAAACCTGTAAACCTTTTTTAGGAAATTGTTAGCCGCGAGCCGTAACAGGTACCGTACCTGTTCAGTCACATAAGGCAAGCTGCAAATTCCTAGGGTAAGGGTGACTGAATGGATCAGCCACCAAAAAAAGGGTTCTTAGCTATAAAATCACTTGCCGATGATTCGGAACTCACCAAAAACTGTGGGCCCACGCACAGGTCTCAGAATTATCTCGGCTCCACCTTCCGAAAGGAATTACATTATTACCGTTAAATGTATTACAGGTTTAGGAGGTTCTAGAGGCTAGAGGTCCTGTACTTATTGGTTAAATGAATGCCATATTGATATGAGTGAAACGAATTATTTTTATTATCTTTACCTAGTCAAATTTAATTCTGCAAGGCTACAAACTCTATTTCCACCTATGGTAGTCACTCATAGTATTCCTGTTAATAGTATAACGATATAGTTAATTGTCATCCGATTTAAACAAGTTTTAAATGTACAGCCTAGAGTCCATATTACACAGTCAATTCGCTTGAAAATTATCAACATTTTGATAAGGATTTCAGGACCTGAGGGCAAGGCTTGAGCCCCAAAACCCCCCATGTCAAGCCACTTGTTATGAACATTATTCTACTTAAAAAGTGTGAATAAATGACATGTACCAACACTAATCAGCCTGCAGCACATACTCTCTATAATATAGAGAAAATTTTCAAGAAAATTTACTATATTATAGTAAATTTTCTTGAAAATTATTAACAATTTTTCAAGGAACTCGGGCTCTTGGGGGGGGCTTAAGCCCCCTAAGCCCCCCCTGGGTGCGCCACTGGTTCCAATAGACAATAATGTCGAGTCTAATCAAAAATTAAATGTTATGTTTGGCGGATCATTAATAATTGACGAATCATTGACACAAGAAGTTTTCAACTCAAAGATTTATCAACCGTCTTATATTTTTCGTGTCACTGGTGAGGCTAAACGTAACAGAAAATGCGGCAGGACAAAGTTTTTACAATATTGTTGTGCAATCAAGTGAACAACACGTTCAGACAAAATAATCCTTATATTCTTCATTGTAAAAGTTGAAATGTTTCGAATGTCAGCTAAAATTTTAACAGAACGGAACTTGAGAAGAAAATCATTCGAACAGCATGTTTTCACATAGGCCTACTGTTGATATAGATTGTCCTCAGGCGAGAAAATTTAAATTCTCTTTCATTCTATTGATGAAATCATCCTTAAATAGAGAAATAGGGGCACAACAAATAACTTACACATACACATTATATCATGTTGAGAAGTCATTAATGGATTTTATCAATAATATAAATGATAATTTTCTTTTTAGGTGAATTCAATGACTTGCAGTCAACTTTCATTACGAATAAATAATATTTTTACTCGTTTGGCCTAAAGAGTGAGTATAAATATTATTTATTATTAATTACAATTGACTGCAAGTCATTGAATACCTAAAAAGTTAATATTATAACAACGCAATTAGTCATGGAACAAGAAATCCAGGAATAGTATTGTACACGCTTAGTGTGCTTTCTCTATTCCTTCTCATGAATTCCAATAGAATCAGAGATTTTTCTTTGACATACTGATGAATTAATAGAAGACATAAGAAGTTTAAATAACAATAGGTGAATAAAACCCTGATTAATTGATAGTTATACTGTACAGTTAGTTCTTTGTTGTTCATTAAAATTACAACTAAAAAATATGTTTAAAAACTCATGTTTATGTATTTCTGCAAGGAACAGATTTAGATGCTTTGGTGGAGATGATACTGAAAACAGAACTCTCTTGGATTGAATTTCTCTTATTCTGGGAGAGGGTGCACTGAAAAGAAAAGATTATAAAAAATTAGTAGAAGGAAGATGACGAAGAAGAAAATGAAAGAAAGTGGCTTAATGGAGAAAAAATTAATGCTGTACGTACAGAATATGAATGAAAATATATTTGTAGAATGGTTTTGGAGTACCGGTAGCTCTCAACAATGTTTTCAATAGAGGTCAAAACACTCGTCAGTCTTGAAATAATAGGCAAATAATAAGAGGCAAAAGCAAATTGTGCAACGACAAATTTAAAACAAAGTAGTCTAGTCTTTATGAAATATAAAACTTCATGACGAACTCCACTTGTGAGTCAAGCCTTAACTCAACAAAAAAACTCGAATTTTGAAATAAGCTGAAAAACCGAAACTTGTAACTTGACAGTGCTATAAAACATGTGTGACTATTATTGTGAAGAAGTGAGCCAGTGTGATGTAAACAAAACCAGTCGATGCTATTTGTTCACTTTCACAAGGTGAAGAACAAGCTCCAAACATTTCATTTTTTTTCGTGTTAAAGAAGTTAGATAGGCCACTAACACTAGAACTACTCTTGCATAATAATTGTTTTCTGAATTATTGCATAATGTGAGATACATTGAGCTAAAAATCGCATCTCAGCTGGAGAATCAGCGGGCACAATGACAAGCGGCTGCTCATTGAATATATCGCAGACTGACAGACAACAAGAATAGGTAATTTACTTATGGCTGAGACCTAACAGGTGGTCCATGTCTCCGCTAACCCTTAGAGATCCGCTTGTGATGATTCCTACTTGTTTGAGACATACTTGAGTCTTAACTTCACTTAACCTGACTGAAGCGCCAGGGGTCTAGATTCTGCTTGGCTTCTAAAAGGAGCCTCTAGAGGCATAAACTGAGGCAATAAGCAGCCCTAGAGGCCCCCATATGGAGCAATTTGGGGCTCCTGATTTTTTTTTTGTTTTCTCTCTTGCTTTTATATTTGCCAATTCATATCTGGCCTCCCACTAGGGAGCCCTAGTTTATGTAGTCTAGCCCTGATTATAATGCCTCTTTTACTATTAGTGTTTATTTTCATTGCATGATAACAAATGCATTTTTATAAATTACAAACTCGTGATACCCGAGGACCTCTTTTTGCTATGCCCTCGCACCTGCCCTACAAAAGCTTCGAAGCAAGGTCCATTCTATGTAGATTTTAAGAAAAACATCCAGTACATCGTTTGTTGTGAAAAAAGTCTCTTGTTCGGCATTGAACATTAAGGATCTCAACTTCAACTATATTTCAGTCAGTATATTGAGTTTTTTCTAGTAATAAAATGATTTACTCTTCATGTATGAAAGCTTATTTACCGATGTTATCGTTTTTTTATTGATTCTTCCCTAGTCGTTTTTGGGGTCTTTTTTACAGGCTCAAGGGGGTTGTAGCCCGGAGCCCCCCCCCCCACGGTCACATGATGCTCTTTAACGTTGAATGTAAAGTATAACAATTCAATGTGACACTTTTCGTTCAATAAAATTTATATGGCTCAATCAAGAATGTCTTGTTATAATAAAAGTACCTTAGTTGTAATAAATTGATATTAGAATGAAAATTATTTTTCTAAAACGAAACAACCTTTGTGATACAATCAATGGTCTAAAGAGCTTCATCTAAGAACTACATCTCGATGCACCTGCGTATATTTTTTATTTGTGTTTGCCAATTATTTCCATAGGTCTTACTAGACCTGGCAACGTAAGATGTAATAAATAAATATCAAATATGCCACAACAAACATTTCTATTCAATTTAATTCCTGATGCAAAGACCGTTGTGAAACATAAATAATAGAAAAACATTTATGATAGCAGTTACATCAATGTTTGCAGTTGCAAAGCTACGCAAAAATACATTCACCAAGAATCTGGCATTTGATGAAATGTTAGTTCAAGGAAATGAATGGAACTGAAGAGTTTGAGCTATTAGATGTCACTTAGTCACTCACTCAGTCACTCTGTTAGTCATTCTCTATCACTGTATTGTAGTTTGTTGAAGAGGTGTGTCTCACTTTCACTATGGAGGTGTAGTCACGTCACATCCCAAACAGAACCTAATTTTGCTTATGATGCTTGTATTCATATAGGATATGCGCTCCTAATTATATTCAAACAGCTTTTCTTCAAGAGTTGATTGAATAGTGTCCTTTTATGTATTTGCTAATGCTGTAACGCTTCCTATGCAAAACCTGTTAATCGCTTGAAATTTCAAATCCTGTAGGTGCACTAGCTAGGTTTATCATTTATAACTCATAAGAGCGATTAGCTGCTTAGGAAGTTATAAAAAATTGAGATGAAAGTCTCTAAAAAATATTTCACAACATAGATGCATGGATCGTTCCAAAATATAATAATATATGTTTTCTGGTAATTTTTTCGACCAATGCTCTCGTTATATGTTTAATGACTTGATGAGCAATTTATTGAGCATTTTACAATAATTCAATTGATGTTTGGATAAACTTGGATAAAAGCTGTCTTTCTTTGGAATTGTAAACTTGTAATATATATTAACTTGTATAACTTGTAATCATTTATAATAATTTTAGGCTACCAGCTATACAATTCAAATACAATAAGATTAGGTCAATCTTGTTCTTTGATATGGGAACTTTGCAGCAAATACATGAATTCAATCTTCAGGAGATGGAACAGAAAGGATAACGACGCAGTAGGTGCATAATTTTTGATGAATTTTAGCATCTAGTAGTAGGCCTACCAGCAGGTAGTAGATCCTCCTCAATAACAAATAGCAATTTTTTCACTGGGCTCTCAAATTTAAAAAATAATCACACACAAACCGAAAAGCAAGGTTTTGCGCTGGTCTCTAGGTGATAATCTTGAAAGAGACACGGGCGGTAGAAGGGAAGAGGGCTTTCTATCCAGAGCGTTAACTCATGAAGCGCTGGTTGAAGGATTCAATTGCGATTTGTGAGGGTATACAGACAGGAATAGTAGAAGGAAAGGATTTTATGGGAGTTGATTGTGTCAATGAATAGTGATGTAGACTTGTAGATCAATGAATGAAATATCATAATTTGGTAGGCCTATATTCAGGGTAGGCCTACTGTGAAACGATATTTCAGAGTATGAAAATAATTAATTATATGAACAAATAGCTCTCTAACAAGTTAGTAATCAGTGATAAAATGCAAAAAATAGCTTACTTTTTGACTATTTAAAATGAGTGCGGCTGTGTAGTCTATGGTTATAGTCTAAGCGTCTAAGGCGTCCGACCGGCAATTGGGAGGTCCGTGGTTCGATTCTATGTGGTGACTGACCGATTTTTGTATGGTAGCATTCATTGATTTCCATCAGCTATTCAATGTTGTTGTCAATATCTGCCGTTGCAGGGGTCTTCAGTACAAATCAATAGCACTTAGGCTGGTTACACATATATGCATCTCGCACGGTGCGACTAGCATTTTTGACCATGTCAGTCGCTTCAAACTAACTTGTGAGACACGAGCCGATATGGCCAAGTTTAAATGTTGGATTCTTCAAGGCTGAAAGGTGGTTCAAGTGCTCACATCTCCACGATGAAAAAGCTCGACAAATTGGAGTCAGTCACTTGAAAATTTTCAAGTAAAACACAAATGTGGAAGAAGCAGTGTTCTGGTAATAGCTAGGGCTATTGCGTTACCGTAGCCTACCGTACTGATGAAGCAGAGCAGGTCGATTGCCTTTCGTTTGTTAATAACCTGTTTGCTAGTGGCAATCGACAGAGATCTCATTACGTAATGAAGGCGAATCTGTATGTTAGTTGGTCAGGTTCAGGATGGGAGTTTATGGAAAGGTAGGTCAACGCGTACCAGTACCGTATAACTGCTGATTCTGAGTCAACAACTACTTTTGAGATTCGAGCTCTCTTCTCTAACCAAGGACACTTTTTCATGAATAATTTATTTAGACACTTCATTCTTTCAAGTCAGTTCATAAACTAAATAATTGTGAGAGCTGAAAAGATTTCTCTGGCAACGTTAGACTTGAGATAAACATTTGCTCTGAAATTCTACAGTGAAAATGATAAAAACAATCATCATTTCTTTCTATAAAAAACCCATTTTATGGGTTTAGATTGAGGCGAAGGCCCGTATTTATGATCCTAACTTGAAGTTTTCTTGACTCAGGGGAGACCTGAAAAGAGTTTTGAGTGAATCTAATCTGAATTGGTCTAAATCGTATGGATAATTTAGTTCTTGGATTTCTTGTTCCATAACGATCTTTGTTGTTAATATTAACTTTTTATTGTAAATTCAACGACTTGCAGTCAATTTTAATTGTGAATAGATAATATTTCTACTCACGTAGGCCAAACGTTTTCGAATCGTGGAGATTCATTTTCAAAAACCGACATTGACGATCAAGAAGATGACGCCTTTGAAACAATCACAATTGACCAGTGGCGGCTCGTGCATGGAAAAAATGGGTGTTCACAAAATATTTGGTATACACTCTATGAATTGCATTGCTCGTATTGCATGAGTAATGCTTATGATGTTCCACCCCTCCCCCTCACCTACACCCAGACGCCAATGCTCACAAGCAAAGGTTAGAAGAAGAATGATGGCAAAATGTTAAGCACTTCAACTTTAATGTATAAGATCATATTCTACTCACTACTGTTATGAAGCAACACTGGTCATTGTTTTGTCTGGCAAAACAGATGCGTCAGGGGCAGGGAACTGATCGAGCAAGATGCTCATGAGTATAAAAGATCATTCAATAGTACCAAAACGCATTTGATGCATTGCACATATGATAGAGTTCTTGAATAACTGAGATGCCTTTCAAAAATGTATTGCAATATAATGCAACGTTTTGTATTGCAGGTGAAAATATCCTTTTTTAGAAGGATTGCTAAGAACTAAAAAATTTAAAATTCTTGCATTTGATTTTCAGATAGAAAAAAATGTGAATTTTGATATTATAAAATTCATTTTTGATTTCCACTCACAAACTGGTGATGCACTGATTCCATCATTTTTTGTGGCAGGTTGACTTGCTTGATGATTCACTGATGATGTTTTTTGTTTTTGAAAAATATAAGAAAAACCAGTAGTTTACGTTTGGTTTTAGTATAAAAAATAAATTCCGGTCTTATTCATATAGTTTTTTGATTTCCACTCCCAAACATACTAACTGATGTTTATTGTTTTTGAAAAAATTAAAAAAATAACAGTTTACGTTTGGTTTTAGTATATATAAAAAATTAATTCCAGTCTTATTTATATCGTTTTTTGATTTCCACTTCCAAGCATATTCACTGATGACATATTTTGTTTAAAAAAATTAGAAAAACCAACGTCTCCCGGTAAACTCATTACATTTATCCTTCCGTGAATCTTCTTTCCTTCAGACTGACCTCTACACATCTCTAAAAATTATTCTAGTCTCAACGAAATCATGTGGACTACTAGGAAAACTCCATAACAATTATTGATCAATAAAATGTACCAAATAATATATTATATTT
Source organism: Conomelus anceps (assembly GCA_948455865.1). NCBI lineage: Eukaryota > Metazoa > Arthropoda > Insecta > Hemiptera > Delphacidae > Conomelus > Conomelus anceps. Next base: position 57,292,729 of record OX418217.1, on the reverse strand, counting down.
TATAATAGAATAAAAAATTAGTTTTTGGTATGAAACTGCGTTTCAATAACCATGAAAACAATAATTGTAAGGCACAGCGAGGAAGTATGGTTAGATGCTAGTCGAAATAGAAGGGGTTTCCTCATTCCACGCTTCTCTTTAGTCTTTAGCGTCGATGACACTTGGCAAGTTAGTAGCTATGTAAGTAGCGAGTAGAAACGTTACAGACCGACCGTGCTACAGCCCAGTATCATCGACGCTTTTCTGATACGGTACTGCTGCCAGCGACTCTAGTAGCGGAGCACACAACTAGCTGTGAACGGATGGCAGCTTTTCCCCCATGTTAAAAGTCTATACTACTATGTCGTCAATTTGCCGCGCATGCGCAGAAAGGACCCAAAAGGAGCACATACCGATTGTGCACTCGTCCACAGAGAATGATCGCTTACGATGCGAATGGCCGTTTTCACACACACCGACACGGCGCCGGCACGACACCGGCAAGATGTCGTCCCGGTGTCGTGGGGGTTGAGATACAATGCTGCCAAATGGAACAGCTTTCACATTCACCGACACGGCACCGGCAGCCGGTTGCCGGCGCCGGCATGTCGTTGGCAGCATCGCTCCCGCCGGTGCCGGCGCCGACACTTGTGTGTCGTCCATAGTTTTGAACAGAATTTGGTCATTTTGTCAACAGTTTGAGGTTAGGTACTGAAAAAAAAAACGTCTGGTACAGTACGATGGCTGATAGGTATGATGTTGTCACCCTAATTGAATTAGTCAAATCCGAGCCCTGTTTATGGGACAAAACTATAGAAGAAAATAAGAACAAAATCTTTAGAGGCAGAAGCCAATCTCATCCGAGTGTCTTGTTTTTTGATTTCATCACTCAAATTCACTAATATATAGTCGAAAGTTTCCTTGCAGTACTCATACGAAAAACATTTTGTTGGGTTTGTCACTAGTTTATCAAATAAGGTGTAATACAAGCCATCCAAATAGCGAACTTTTATTATTGGGTCAATCCAAAGTTGTCTATTACGACTGTGCCTTTTACGTCGTAGATATAATAAATATAACAAATAAAGTACAACCTCCTGTTGTAATCAGCCAACGTACCGTTTTGAACTGTGCCGCCCACTGCAAAATAAGGTTAGTTCTTCACCGACAGCCAGATGCCGTGTCGGTAAGTGTGAAATGCTTCAACGATGTCGCGACGATATCGGCGCCCGGTGCCGGTGTCGTGCCGGCGCCGTGTCGGTGTGTGTGAAAACGCCCAATAGATTAGCAGTGAATTTAAATTAAGTCTAATATCAAAACGGACACTGTATTTCTATTTGATATAGTTAAATAAGTTGTATCAGTAACGTTTTGTACTCTTTTGTGGTTAAATAGGTAATAAATAAGCTAATATTTTTTTAAATATTCAAATTTATGGGGGTGCACGTGCACTTGTGAACATTATAAGAAGCCGCCGCTGCAATTGACAGCAAGTCGTTGAATTTAAAATAAAAAGTTGATAATTTAGTATCATTAACAAAATTTCAAAACATCATTCAAGAACAATTTTCATCCTCAATTCTCAAAAGTACTTGTAAGCTAATTGTAAAATAGTTGAATAAATCACTACCATGACTATCCATGATAAACTAATATAATCAACATTATGTGGTCAGGTCAGGTCTCCTCACACGCACGCACACGTACGTTCATAATAAGCATTGATGCACAAAGAATACTAATGATAAAAACATAGGCATAGGCTATGCTATTTCCTCTACATTAAGCAAGTTTTAAAACTATAATACTATCTCTAGAATCATAGTAACAGCACAGTTACGTTCTGCAAATAAGTATATAGTTGACTTAATAAATTGAATCATATGATTCATGTAGTAGGCTAATAGAATTGATCTACCCTAGTCAAATTAGACAAATCGAAAGAAATACTTTATAGAAAAATTGAATTTTCGCCAATCGCTTCCTCTAACCTTGGACAAGAACGTACCAAAAGTCATCAAGGGTGAGGGGGTGTTGGTAAGGTACAATTGATTTTACAGTTTTTGTTCTAATAAATTAGTAGCATAGTAGCCTATATCACATTATGGCACAGGAAGAATGTTATTTCAGAGCTATTCCACCTTGAATGTTATTTATTATAGTTTAATTCAAAGTTCAGGAGGTTGACCAATCATAGCTATATATCATACCGTTTTTTGAAGAGAAATCTCAATGGTGATTAAATAGTGGGTGAGGTGGGGTTGGGGGGTGGGTCTTGTTGTATGACAGATAATAGAAGAAGTTTTTTTAATAAATTGACTAAATTCACATTCTAACTCTTCCTTTAGTATACAGAGCACCTCCTTACCAAACCGAATTTATTTGTCAATACTAGGCAGTAGGAGGGGCGGTTATTTTGACCCCCTTGTCTAAACTATTGGGTTATATGGATTGCATCATATCGAGTGATGGCTCATTCTACTCAGCTCATCAAGGCAGATCTGTTTCATTTATTGCATGAATTGTGGAATACCACCTATTATTTGTAATGTAACATGGAAGGACATTAATTTGTCATGTTAACCCTTATACTCGGAAGAACGCGATTTTTGAACATCTAAGCTACTCTAGCTCAAAATTTTTAGAAGATAAATTTTCAAAATTGTTGTCTAATCTTAGTGGATTACTTCTTATTTCAAATTTTCCCCATTTTATAATTATAATTCAAATTCCATTTCTCTATCAATTGTTTCACTCGATGGCCATATTTTTGTCTAATTTGACTGGGCTATGATAGAAAAGTAAAAACTGTGTGCCTATGAAGCCAGAAAATTACCAAATGAAACACACCATCACATGCTTTCCTTCAGTCTAATAAAATACAACAAAAATCAATTTTTTTGGAGATATCGGTTATCAGCTATTGCAAAGCTTATATGTTGTGGATGAAATAAAAATTGTTCATTGCTTTCTTAAAACTGTCAGTATTATTTCTCTAATTAATTTACAAATTCTTACAGAGATCTACTGTTTTTTTTTAATTTTTTTTTTTTTAATGAAAGTCTGATGTGCGTTTCAGCCTCCATCAGCCTGATAGAAATAATTTTATTGGAAATATTTGAAATTGTCTTTAGACGCAGTGCTCCATAACATGAAAAATGAGAAAAATTAGTCTCAATACAACTAGAAATATTAATTTTAGAAAAACCCTAGCTTCAAAATATTAATAACATCCAATGTTACGTCAATCACATCTTTTCACAGTTTAGGAAGGCTACTAAACATACAGTCATGGATGATGCCATTAACATTTTTGTAACCAGGCTTATTTTAAAATAGATTCTTTTAAGAGTTCTTAAGGAAAAACGCACATGATAATGCACTTCGTAGTTTACTGTTTCAGAGGCCATTTTTAAACTCAGAAATGTGAGAATGATTTTAAAGTAAGAATCAATATTTCTAGAATGGCCGCCTAAAAAGTAAGGATTTGACTATTAATTATACAGCCTAAATTCTTTGTAATCAGAAGGCAAAACTAATAAAATTTACTATCTAATATCACAACTGACACTGTATTTCAAATATTCATTGAGAATAAATAAAATTTACTTACTCTGTAGGCCGAGCGCTTCCGAATCTTTGAGATCCGTTTTCAGAGGCGTGTTCCTAGATCGTCGATGTCATTGAGATCAGACATCGACGATCTAGGAACACGCCTCTAAAAACGGATCTCAAAGATTCGAAAGCGCTCGGCCTACAGAGTAAGTAAATTTTACTTATTCTTAATGAATATTTGACTGCAAGTCGTTAAATTCACATAACAAGTCAATATTAATATTTTCTTGTAATTAAATAGTCTCAAGTTGACAATTGTAATAAATTAAGTAATATTTCATTAAACATTTAACTAAAATCAATTGAAAACAATTTTTAGCTAGGAAAATGAGTCCAAACAAGGCATCTAAATCTAATTGTTTAACTAAAACTCAGGTAGCTACGCGATCTCAGCAATTATTAACAAAAAAATCTCCAACAGCTCTTAAAGCTACCGTACTGTAGATGTAGAAGAAAAGGTTGCTAAACTATAGAGTGATCACAACAAATTGAAAACAAAATTAGAAACATCACTAAAAAATTCTGAGGAAGAACGAATAGGGTTAGTGGATCACATAAAATCTCTGGAAGTTATTGTAAAATTGCAGCAGGAAGACCATAAAACTGAAATACTAAATCTCACGAGTCAATGTAGGTCTATGTCAGAGGAAATCGAAATATTAAAATCAAAAATAAACTTGGCTAATGTAAGATCTGAACCTCTGATCAATACAAAAAAAGTAGAACCTAAATCAAATGGGGAAAAAATAAATAGAAATGGTCAAACAAAAACGTATAGTCAGGTTTTGCAAACAGCAACCAAAACTAAAGTAAGGGCAAATAACGATAGGAAAGGTAGAGTACTGCTCTTGACATCCAGTCATGGACGAGACTGTAGTGACCTACTAAATAAAAGATTAAAAAATAAGTATGAAGTTCAGAGCTTTTTCAAACCAAGTGCCCCTATAAACGCAATCGTAGAGTCAGCACAGGAACAAACTTAAGATTTTGGTAAAAACGATTTTCTAATAGTACTGGGTGGCTCAAACAATATAAATGAACCTAATCTAAAACATCTTCCTGAAATAAATGAAAAAATTAGAGAGATTGTGCCACTCAGCCAAAAAACTAATGTAATAATAAGTACAATTCCGTATAGGTTTGATAGGCCAGAGCTAAATGAAGCCATCAAGTCAACAAATAAATCAATTCATAATACAATCAACAGCCTAAAAAATAAGAATTCTAAGCAGTTGGGGATTTGTTTTCTAAATGAAAGGCTGAAAAAACAAAACTTCACTAATCATGGTCTACATCTAAATCAATCTGGCAAAGTAATATTTTGTAATAGGCTGGCAGAGCTGATTGAAAGTCGTTTGCAATCTACTGTCAATAATTCTCCTAAACAATCATCTAACGAACCTTTTTTAGTAAAGTGGCTCAAAACCGGGAAGGGAAACTAGTTTCAGATGATAAATTCATATCTTCAATTGTATTAAAAGACGTTAATCAATCAAAAAATCAGGATAGCATTAGTGGAAGGAACTCTTGTACCGTAGCAATCTGATAGGCTCTCAAGATTCTAAGAGATTAATGTAAATCTACTTCAATATGCAAAAGCAACGATAAAGTAATAAGGAATGATAGAGAAGTACCGGTACTCACTGTGTTCCATCAGAATATTCAATACATTCGTAACAAAATAGATAGAATCGAAGTATATTTTTTAAAGAAGAGGCTCCTGATATAGCTATTTTCACAGAGCATGGTTTAAAAGAAGATGAATTGTCACAACTTAATATTCCAAACTATTCATTGAAAACGTCGTATTGCAGGACATCTCATCGAAGTGGGGGAGTAGCTATCTTCACTAAAAATGCTAAGAATATGCAAACATTTAATTTAGAATATGTAGAGAAATTTGCTGTGGAAATGGATTTAGAAGTTACTGGTTTGAGAGTAAAAATCGACAATAATTTCGAAGTAGCGGTGTTAGGTATTTACAGGTCACCAAATGGGGATGGAACAATTTTTGTGAACTATTCAATAGGCTTTTAGAGATTACTACTACTCGTTTTACAAACGTTATTGTAGCGGGAGATTTCAATACAGACTTTGCAACACAGAATAAAATGACAGAAGATTTAAAGGATATTATATGCATGAATAACTTGGAAATAAAAGTTCATGAATATACCAGAGTCACAAGAACATCACAAACAATAATTGATAACATCCTTACTAATATAGATTACTCTAAAACAAGATTGGGCGGCTCGGAACTATCTGATCATGACTATCAAATCTTAGAGGTGGGGTTGCAAGGTCATAAATCAATTAAAAAGAGTAGAGTAATGAAAGAAATTCAACAATGTGAACAGGGGAATATCGATTGTTTGAAGCAGAATCTGCTACAAGAAAACTGGAGTAGGGTTTACAATAGCAATAGTTTAAATGACAAATATGATAGTTTCATTAATATTTTAAGGTTTCATATTAGTATGAGTTGTCCAGTTAAAAAAGTCCCTGTAAAGAACAAATTAGACAAGATTGAAGAGTGGATAACTGATGATATCCTTGCAGAAAGAAATAGGGTTAAAGATGCATATGATGAATTCAAACTATCTAGAAATATTTTAAGTGAAGATAATTACAAAGCTCTGAAGAAAAATTATACAAGAGAAGTGAAAAGAGCGAAATGTAAGAAAACAGCTGAAATTTTGAATAATAGTGTGTACTTTAACACAGCAGTGTGGGATGTAATAAACAAAAATAGGCAAGTAGCTCATGTAGATGCTTATACTAGTGTCCCCAAAATAATTAACGAAAATAACAAATATATTGATGATAGTGTAGACATTTGTAATTTCTTTAAGAGATATTATCAACTGGTTGCTAAGGATCTTCAAAAATCTCTTAATACAGGTATTAGTGATGCAAACATGAGGAATACTGAGGGGATTCAGAACGAATTAAAATTCCACCCAGTATGCCAAGACGAGTTGTCAAATATCATTGATAGTTTAAATGATAAAAAAACTGTAGGAATGGATGGGGTATCCAGTAAAATTCAGAAAGAATGTAAAGTTCAATCGTTAGACCCTTTGATTCATCTGATCAATCATTCATTAGAACAAGGTGTTTTTCCAGATAACTTAAAAGAGGGGAAGATCTTGCCAATCTTCAAAAGTGGTGATAGAGAAAAGGTAGAAAACTATAGGCCCATTAGTATTTTAAATGTAATAAGTAAAATTTTTGAAAGAGTAGTTCTAAATAGGTTACTTCTGCACCTTCAAGAAGCTAACTTTATCTGTGATGAACAGCATGGCTTCCAGAAAGGGAGATCAACAAAAACAGCCATAGTCTCTCTAGTTGAAAAACTAATAGATATAATAGATTCAGGTGATAAAGCTACTGCAATATTCTTAGATCTGTCAATGGCATTTGATTGTGTTAATCATAGAACTTTATTGGAAATACTGCAAAATGTAGGTGTAAATGGGGTTGAACTGAAATGGTTTGAATCATATCTTATTGGGAGAAAACAATGTGTAGAACTAACTACAGTAGTTGGTAATAGTATAGTACAGAATAAATCTAATAAATTAGAGGTGCAAGCTGGAGTGCCTCAGGGGTCAATACTAGGTCCATTGCTTTTTTTGTTATATGTCAACCGTTTACCTAAAGAATTAATTAGTGGTAGAGCCCTCTTATTTGCTGATGATACATCACTCATTTTCAGCAATTCCATTCTAGATAATTTAGAAATAAGTGCCCATATAGGTGTGCAGTCCATTGTCCAATTTTTAAATCAGTTGAAATTAACTATAAATAGTAAAAAATGCCAATACCTTCAATTCAAAAACAAACATAATTTAAATGAAGATAGGGCTATAAACGTGTTTGTAAACGATAATCAATTAGACCAGGAAGAAAAAATTGCATTTCTAGGAGTTACGTTGGATAGACGATTGACCTGGACTCCATACATTGAGAAAATATGTAGTAAAATTTCATCTGGGGTATTTGTCCTGCGACAGCTCGCTAGATTGAATGACAAAAAGTTACTTTTTACAGCTTACCATGGGCTCTTACTGTCACATATTAGGTATGCTATCTTAGTATGGGGTAATTCATCAAAACAAAATCTTGATAGGGTGTTTAAGATCCAAAAGAAAGCGGTTAGGTGTATAGAAAGAGTAAATAGATTAGATTCATGTAGGCCGTTGTTCAAGAGACTTGGTCTCCTAACTGTACCCTGCTTATATGTGTATGAAGCTACTTTATATGTAAAAACGAATGATATTAACCAAAATCTTGATGTACATGATTATAATACAAGAAGCCGAGGAGATTATCACTTGGTGAGTCACAATAGTAGCTTATTCAAACAAAAACCTAGTTATATTGGAAGGAAATTCTACAACAAGCTACTGCAGTTTTTGAAGAGTCTTGAAAATATAGAAATATTTAAAAAACAATTGAAGAAATATTTAGTTGATAAAGCTTTTTATAGTGTACAAGAGTTCCTTTCACATCAAAATTAAGCCTCACCTCAACTAATTGAAGTAATTATGGTATCTAGTGTATAATATTGTTGATCTGACTTGTCTTATACTCCTTAACTGGAGTCTCCAAGACGTAATCTTCAAAAAAAAAAAAAAAAAAAAAAAAAAAAATAGTGTACAAGAGTTCCTTTCATATCAAAATTAAGCCTCACCTCAACTAATTGAAGTAATTATGGTATCTAGTGTATAATATTGTTGATCGATCTGACTTGTCTTATACTCCTTAACTGGATTCTCCAAGACGTAATCTACAAAAAAAAAATATATATATGCGGCCAGACACACTAACAATGGACTTTATTTTTTATTTTTTCTAAAACAATTCTATGCAGAGATTAATGTAAAAATTCAAGAATAGAGATGAAGATTTCATGCCATATAAACTTGATAGCATAGCCCGTGATCGTGGCCTTCAAGCCCTTTGTGGAAACACCGTTCAGTGGTCATTACCCATTTCGAGCCAACAACAGCCGGTCGCCGCAGTAGGTTAAGAATTGCGCAAGCCAAAAGAAGTCTTCTACTAGACCAGATATGAATGGAATGGCCAGACCTGGAGCCGGTTCCCAGAAAGATGTTATGCAATGCAGCCGGCATGTCTCACACACATAGAACTTACTTTTTGGATCAATCACAGCCAGCAAGATGCTATTGATCAAGGTTATACTCGTCTGGGTCAGACACGTGCATTTTTTATAGTGAAACGGCGGGGGTTTTATTGGTGAAACCCTTTCGTCAAGTTATTGTCTTGCGGGAGCCTATCTCATGCTTTCTAATGCATCATTGTTCTAAAAACTCCAACAGCATGATAATTCGAATTTCGAACAACAAAGGGATAGTGGATTGATGGCGGTAGAAATACACTTTCTAAATCCAGAATAAGAGTTAGTTCTAGAAGAGCATAGTTCATGTTTAACCATGCTACATGATTTTTTGTATTATTTGAAAATTCATAAAATATAAAATACTCATCTCTCTCAACAGGTTAAGTGTAAGATAGGTTAAGTGTAAGAGAGGGACACCGTCTCTAACTTCGCCTTTTCATACAAACGTATCACCAAGATTTTTTTCCTCTTTTTCTATATATCATATTAATATAATTTTCAGTTATAATTTCATGATTGTATATAGTTAAACAGTTTATGTAATAAGTAACTGATAATGTTTTAAGTAAAAATACTTGGTGATGCCTAAATAATGTATTTTATACTGTCCAACTATTATTTGCATGAATAAAGAAATCAATCAATCAATCACTCTCTCTTATCTTGACACTGGTTAAGTGTCAAGAATGGACGAACCTTTGTCCAAACTTGGCCATTTCATGTAATTGCATCGCTTAGATTGTTATTACTGTAGTTAATATCATTATTAGTATCATACAAATGAGATCATTGCACATAATTCTTTGCACTATAAAAATAGTATTTTCTGAGTTCACCACTCAGTATATATCTATGTGATGTTGATAATTTTGTTTTAAACCATTCATATGAAAATTTGTAAATTTACATGGATAAAGAAATATAATCTAATCTTATCTTTCAGATCTAAATGGAGATGTTCCTGCGATTAATTGGAGTGATCAACAACTTCCTTCGATTAATTCTGGAACCTGTTTTCTATTTAATATCCAAAAGAGATGTGGTAATGTCAGGAACGAAATACCAAAAAATATCTAATGCTTTAAATCTTGAAAGTGCTACAAAACTTTCCAAAAAAGTTCGAGCCGGAGAGGTGAGTCTATTAAAAAAAATCATAAAAATGAATAATCTACAAAAATGAATAAATATTATTTGAAAATTGTAGGTGTTAGGTGGGTTAGAAACCTGTGCTTATGAACATACAATAACTTACATACACCCTAATCACTAGAAATGATTAAAAATAAAGTACGGTAACATATTATCATTATACTATAGAGTAATTCCGAGAATAAAACGAAGAGTTTTATTACAAGACACTATTAAAATGTTTGTGTATGATAGTAGGTTATAGAAATTATTTGTGAATGAAGATTATTAAAATAGAAAAGAGTATAAATTCAGCAGCAATGTACATCTAAAGGAATTAGAAGCCCGAAGGTTTGATAAAACAGTGCAGTTTAAACATGAAAGACACTGGAAGTTTACAATTAAATTCAGGCTGCAATAGAGAATCGAATAATTAGGGAAAGATAACAAAAACTCTTGAGATAACTAAGCAGGCTACTATTTTTAATTTATTAAAATAATTATGCCAAAAAGCCTAACTTACAAGTAAAGACTTGTATGACAGTGCTAGATATTTAATCATTTATTTCATAGACTATCATTCAATATAGGAATGAAGGTCCCGGGTTCAATCCTAATTCTGACCGAAAGATTTTTCCTTGGGCCACACCCGTGTTTCGGAGGACACAAGCTTGTCGGTCCCAGCTGCCTAAAAACAGTCGTTCAGTTACATCAGAAGCCCTGAACTTGTTCAGGTGCGACCTGATAACTTTGATACCAGGCCTGAGCCAGCCAGAGGTTACACGATATTATTTTTATTCAATATAAAATTTTAGATCTATTAAGAATAAGATAAGAAGATCAATAAATGAAACGTTATCCATGCAGGTGGGAATTAAATTAGCTATCATTAACTATTTAGCTTATTAATCTCTAATTTATTTATTTATATATTTTTTAGCTTCTATTAATTATTAGCTTATCATTCTCTAATTTATGATCACAGTTATTCGAATTATTCAATATAAGTAGTTGAATTATATGAAGCATTGTTGATTTCAGGTAAAAAGTGAGGATTTAGTTGGAGCGTTTGGTTTCCGGGCGAGGAGAGTGCAAGTTTTACTAAATGCTATAGTTGAAGAGCGCTATGATAAGGCAGCTCAAGATGGCTACTTGGCGGATCAATTGGTCACTGTCGGCAATAAAAGTGAAACTGAACTTGCCAAAGAGAAGCCACTGCTTGGCATTCCGATTTCAATTTCAGAGGCATGCAAAGTTGAAGGTATCAGAATTAATTAAGTTTAATCCGTTTTACATTTAATACATTTCAGTGTGTTCCAGCCTTGCATGTTTGATGATTTTAACAGATTTTGTAACCCGCACAGTTTTCTCTTCAAGTTTAATTTTGTTATACGCTACCATTATTTTTTGTAGATTATGTCTTGGAGACTCCAGTTAAGGAGTATAAGACAAGTCAGATTATCAATTATACTATCTTATTCACTATTTACTAAAATGAATTACTATATTAATTAGTTTAGGTGAGGCTTAAATTTGATTTGAAAGGAACTCTTGTACACTATAAAAGGCTTTATCAAGTAAATATTTTTTCAGTTGTTTTTTAATATTTCTATATTTTTGAGACTCTTTAAAAACTGCGGTATAGCTTGTTGTAGAGTTTGCTACCAATATAACTAGGTTTTTGTTTGAATAAGCTACTATTGTGACTCACCAAGTGATAATCTCCTCGGCTTCTTGTATTATAACCGTGTACGTCAAGATTTTGGTTAATATTATTCGTTTTTACATATAATGTAGCTTCATACACGTATAAGCAGGGTAAAGTTAGGAGACCAAGTCTCTTGAACAAAGGCCTACATGAATCTAATCTATTTACTCTTTCCATACACCTGATCGCTTTCTAAATTATGACATTTATTTCTACATTTTTTTTAATTGAAGAAGATAGGTGAATTTCACAGTAGTTTTTGTCAAAGTTATTTGAATTTTCCAATTCTCTGGTAAATTTTTTTATCAATTTATATTCTCCAATAATAAATTTTCTCAATGTAGCCAAAATTGAATATCTCCAAGGCTTTTATTTCAGATACACATTTCTTTAAAAATTCCATTAATAGTTAAAGATTGTCCCCTATGTTGTCTCAGCAGAGAAAAAAATAAATATTTAAAAAAGCTGAAGAACGATATAAAAGTAACCATCAGACCATAGATTAAACATAAAATTTTAGGCGTATTATTCATACAGAAAATTATTAAGATTTAAAATTATTAATTATTTAAGAAAAACTTAATGTAGAGAATAAAGCTATCTAATTGCTCTAATTCATTAAATAGTCACTAATTTAATATGAGTTCACATTAATTTTGTATTCAAATGCGCTTGTATAAATCAGTTTCAATATATTGGAGCGCAAAAAGTTGATCTGGAAAGAAACCGTACCTACTGTTTTCAGGTATGAGTTACAGCATTGGAAGTGTAATTCGTCAAGGGAGGAAAGCAGACAGGGATGGACGTGCGGTTTCCCTGTTGAAGAAAGCTGGAGCAATTCCTCTAGTAGTGTCTAACCAGCCAGAATTTGGTTTAGGAGCTGAAACCTACAACCATATAACAGGCCGCACAGCAAATCCTTACTGTAGACAACGATCAGTTGGTGGAGCTTCTGGTGGGGAGGTAAGAACAATAGTTTATTCAACGATTTCATCCATAACTTAATTATTGAATTCAATAGAATTTTATTTGAATAGATAATGATTTTTTCAGCTCATTCAAAAGTTTCTATTTTGGATTCAAGTCAATTTTGAGAATGAAACGAATAAGTGCAGAATTTGAGTTCTAGTGAATTTGGTTAGAAAAAGATAATAAAACAGAGACAGAGGATATTATTAAGAATTATTTAAAAAATATATAATATTTCTTGAGATATAGATACTGCCCTATAGATACTCAACCCTATTTAGTAAACAATGTAAGTAGTAAGATTGACTTATTAATTGCAATTAATTAATTACGTGTAAAAAAGTTCAAAAACATCAACTTAGTTCCATTGATTACCAATATTTTTATATTGATCTCTCATATTCTATCTATAAAGTATAAATAGTTGACCTCGAAACCTTTAACGCATTCTATTTTTGCATAGGCTACTCTAATCAGCTCTGGAGCGTCTGTCGTTGGTCTTGGAACAGATTTTGGAGGATCTATTCAGATTCCAGCAATGTTTGCAGGTATCTTCGGTCACAAGCCTACACCAGGTGAGTGATGATCAATTTATCTTGTAATTAGAGTATTATTCACACATAATCTGTTATTTTTCAAATGCAAAATTTTTTGTATTAATAATTCATGTACATTCAGATAAATTTTGTTTACAATAAATAATGGAACACAATTTTTGTATATAATACTCAATGAGTTATATCTATTATTAGTTCTTATTTTTCTCAAAGAAGAAAGTGTTCAATTTGTATGACTGACTGTTATATGTCTCAAGCAAAACAACCATAACAGGCAACCTCCAATAAAATAAAAAAAACACCACCATTTCGGTGACATTTTGGGCCAAATTAATACTCTTGTACTAGAGAATCTACAAACTCATTTTGCTTCATGACAAGAGATTTTCCCTAACAATATAAATTTATAATGTTCATTATAAGACATTTTATACCTATTGTTCTCGCCGTCAAATTAGGCGGCAGGAACAAAGTGGCCTGTTGCTAGAAACGGGATCATGCCAACGGCGGATCGTCGGGAATAGCCAACCTAAACGCACGAATTGGCAACACTATCCGTGCCGTGTTGCTTAGTACTACAAGTCTGACGCTATTATTCAGTTAGTTTGTCACCAAACCCAGTTAATACCCAGTGCTTTTCCGAACTGGCAACACCGCAATTTGATCCAGCCGCCTAATTTGATTGCGTGAAGTAAACAAGAATTGCTAGAAAATGAGCATTCCAGTCGAGATCCTGATAACAGAAAATCATTAATATAAAGAACCCTATTCAATTGTCACTTAATCTTCCTGATTCATTCATTCAAGTTCACAAAGTGATCAGTTTATTTAAGGATTTTGATACAGTATAATACTGTGTCTGTGTATTATATCAATTAAATTGCAGTTTACAACAAACGTTAACTTTATATGAATAATAAATATTATATTTAAAACAGAGATTATTCTAACCATGGCTCAGAATATTAATTTATAATTTTTAATTTATCAAGAATCAGCATGGTAAGATAAATTATTATATAACACAGTAAATGTTTATAAATTATTATAAAATACAATAAATGTTCATAAATTATTATATATAAAAATAAATGTTTATAAATGCAATAATATAAATTTATGAAAAAAAATTTCAGGAGTGGTTTCATCTGAAGGGCATTATGCTGAATCAACCGATGAGCCATATGGCAACAGGGTTGGTGTGGGGCCATTGGCCAGATATGCTGAAGACCTTCCTCTGCTCATGTTAGTACTAGCCGATGGAAAAGCGCCATTACTACATCTCAAAGAACCTGTAAGTTTTTCCTTGATTGAAGTCTCAAAGTTATTTCGCCTTTTCAAATACTTCATATTTAATGTGATAATAAAATGCTCGATGTTTGTGTGAAGTTTTGGACATTGTCGTAAAAAGGAATCCTGTCAAAAAAATTTGGACTCTAGCCTATGAATTATGAAGATGAAAAACCATCCTGAAATTCTTGTAGCAACAGAAACGTAAGTGAATAGGGTTCTAAAAAAAGATGTAGTCACCTTGATAGGCCATCTATATTTATCTTTTCATCACTCATATCTATAAAATGTATATAAACTAGTTCTGTGAGCTAATAAAATATTTCCTATAAGGTGTCACTTATAAAGTATAAGTTAGACTACACCGTGGTGTAGTTGATTGGGTGTCAACCAGTGGCGCACCCAAGGGGGCTTTGGGGGCTGACGCTCCCTCTCCCAAAAACACGTAGTCCTTAAAAAATAGTTGATAATTTCCAAGCAAATTAACTGCAGGTTACAGTATGTGCTCCAAGCTGATTAGTGTTGTGTACGCTTCATGACTTCACACTTGTTCAAATAGAATAATTTTCATAACCAGTGGCTCATTAAAAGGCTTTCAGGCTTAAACCTTTCCATGGGTGGAAATAAAGTTAGTATCCTGGCAACATTGGATTCGACTAGGCGGTTATAGGTTCAGATAGTAAAAAATTCGTTTCACTCATATCGATCTGACAATCATGTCGTTTAATATAGGATCTCTAGCCTTTAGAACCTCCTGGACCTGCAAATATTACATCTAACAATACAATAATATTTTAATGTATGTACAGCAGTTTTTTTTAAATAAATATCAAGAAAGCAAGAAAGCTAACACATTGGAAGAGCATTCCTTTGGAAATGTTTCATTACAGGAATAGAGATATCGGGAGAATGGAGCTATCTTCATAGATAAGAAATCAATCAATAAGTCCAAAAATCTTTAGGCCTTTAGATCTTATTGACCTCATCTGGGTGGTCAGTTGGATACATCCGATGTGGAATAAACTGAAAATCATGCAAAACACTAACTATCGTAATAACTGATGTATTTCATGAGATAAGCAAAAAATACAAAAAGAATGTGGGTTTTTAAATTTATAGGTTTTAGGTTTTAAAGATTAGAGGGGATGAACTTTGTTATTGATTGAAAACAACGCACCTAGAGTTTATAAAATCAGAATTTAAATTGGATCACAATAATAGCAAATAAAAAGCATCCGCGCAAAATCAGTGTGTTTTGATACAATAAAACTCCATTTTATAAACTTTGGGAGCGTTCTTGACTATTGGGTACTTTTACATTTTATTGAAATAATAAATTCTTCACAAATTTTGATGGAAAATATAAAAAATTATGCGTCTATTGAAAATTATCTATTATATTCACTGTAATACAGTATTCACTGCAATAAAAAACGAAATTTCTTGATCATTTTGCGAGTTTAGCAAAATATCTCACGAATTCAGGTTTATGGGAGAAGGATTATGATAAACCTCTTTTTCTTTTTTTTTTTCACTTCATTATCCACACACAAGTCTCAGAATCATGTGGGCACCATAAAAAATTGTGACAGTAGATCTTGCAACACGTTTTAGCTAATTCTACATTGATCCAATTAAATTCACCACTCAAATGAAGGCCTTTGAAATTTCTTAATGAATCTCGTTGCTTCTGTAACGAAGCGTTTCCGGACCTAACTTATATATATTTTGTACATTACGTCTTGGAGACTCCAGTTATGGAGTATAAGACAAGTAAGATTATACTATCTTATACACTAGTTACTAAAATTAATTACTATATTAATTAGTTTAGGTGAGGCTTAAATTTGATTTGAAATATTTTTTCAGTTGTTTTTTAATATTTCTATATTTTTGAGACTCTTTAAAAACTGCGGTAGCTTGTTGTAGAGTTTCCTACCAATATAACTAGGTTTTTGTTTGAATAAGCTACTATTTTGACTCACCAAGTGATAATCTCCTCGGCTTCTTGTATTGATCATGCAGGGATATCTGTCAGTTTCAAAATAGAAATCAAAAGCCTAAGTAAGGACATAGAGTCTTTATACCAAAAAAAGCGTCTCATCACAACTGATAGCTTAATTGACTACAACGTATGTCTTTCAAATTACAACTGGTCAAACATATTCAATGCCTGTGATATTAATACAGTGATCTCTATGTTTCTCAATGTCTTAACTTTTTATCTCGATGTTACATGTCCAATGATCAATTGTAGACCTAGGCCTAAAAATCTAGCCATAAAAACTGGTTCACTCCAGAAATTAACGAAATGAGGGAACATCTGATGTTGTATAATATCTGGAAACTTAATGATACTAGTAGTGCTAAGGCTAACTTTAAGAGTTATTAAAAAAAATGACAATACTGCAATAAATCTAGCAAAAATAGCAGCCAATGATAGATGCATATCCAAGTCAGCTAACAAATGTAAAACAGCTTGGAAAATTGTAAAAAATGAAACAGGGCAGGGCTTGGCTCCTCCAAAAATTAGTCTTGCACCTGATACCCTTAATGACTACTTCATCAATGTATCAAATATTGCGGCTCAAGATCAGCACTCTTTTTCTTCTATGGCCACCTATGCTGATCTTTTAAATAATTTCAAATTTGCGGAGGGTATTGATAGTAATACACTGAAACTGTCTTGGAGAATGGTACAAATGGATACCGTGAGATCGATTGTAAGTCGATTAAGTTCCTCACAAAGTGAAGACTGTTTTGGCCTGTCTAACTACATACTAAAAAACATAATTGAATCAATTTTGGCACCATTGACCTTAATAATAAATTTGGTTTTACTTACTGGACATTTTCCTGACAGTTTGAGGCTGTCACTACTTAATCCAATTTTCAAAAAGGGTGATCGTGACTTGCCTGAGAACTTCAGGCCAATAGCAAATTGTCCCAATTATTAGCAAGATAATAGAAACCTGTATATTCCAGCAAATGTATGAGTACTTCACAGTGAACTCCATTTTAGATGTTAAACAATTCGGGTTCAGGCCCAATTGCTCGACCACCATGGCTGTCGAAAAAATAATGAATTTCATTCTTGATGGGTTTGAGAAAAAATGGTTGTTGGAGGTAAAATACTGGATTTGAGTAAAGCGTTCGATTCAATCTCACACAAGATCCTCTGCAGAAAGCTTGAGCACTATGGCATAAGGGATAGGGAATTAGAATTGATTAGAAGTTACCTCGGTGACAGAATACAAATAGTGAGAGTAAATAACAAATATTCAAAACCAAAAAAAGTATTGGCTGATGTTCCTCAAGGATCAATCCTGGGACACTTTTTATTCTTGGCATTTGTAAACGACTTTAATGTTAATGTACCATGTTTCTCCGTGCTTTATGCTGAAGACACTACTATCCTAGATATTAATACAAGTGTTGATGCTGTGATTCATAAGCTTGACTCCTCTGTTGAACACTGCAAACAGTGGTATGGTGCAAATTGTTTAGCTCTCAATGAATGCAAAACAGAAAATATATTATTTTCACTTAAGAATAATCTAAGCAAGGAACACCAGAAGTACCTGAAGCCGGTTAAATTGTTAGGAATGGTACTAGACAGCAGATTGAGCTGGAGCTGAGTACATGCAAAAAACTAGCCAGAGTCATGTACCTACTTAGGAAATTAAAATGTTGTGTCAGCAGGGAGGTACTGATTCTGACCTATTATGGCCTATTTCACAGCTGAACTATGGGCTTCGTCTATGGCCCACGTTATACGAGCAGCTTTGACGCAACAGTTTTTACATCGTATACACGCCAAGTATAACATGGGCCTATGAGGTAACTGAAGTGACATAAGAAAAGCCTTCATTTGGCAGAAAAAGGCCATTCGCTGTATTGTTGGCTTGAAGAGTGATGAAAGCTGTAAAAATAGTTTCATTGAACTTGAAATCATGACTCTTCCCTCAATGTATATTTATTGTAATTTAGTCCATGTAAAAACAAACTCAACACTATTTAAAATACATAATCATCAGCATGACCATAGAACCAGAAATAGGAATAACCTAGTTACGCCATACATCAGATTACATAGATCTTTCAAAAGCCATAATTACCAGCAATATTTATTTTACAACAAACTACCCTTGAGAATAAAAAATCTACCACACAAAAAAATCATGTTCACAGTATCACGTTGGATTTTTATACAATAGAAGAGTACCTTAGCCATGACTCAAATATCTGGTTTAGTTGTTAAATGTTAGTGATATACGGTATATTAGGTTTAGATGAATTAGTTGTAAACAGGAAGTAATTGTATTGTTTAACTGTGTTGAATACAAGAATCTGATTTAATTTAATACAAGAGTGAATTGTATCTCTAGTCAATGTATATTATGTAATACTTTGTGACTGTTATTTGTAAAACATGTGACTGGTCTGTGCATTGCGACCTCCTCAATATTGACAAAGCCTATTGTATAATGACACTGTATTTAATAGCCAATAAATATCCTTGATTCTTATAACCGTGTATGTCAAGATTTTGGTTAATATCACTCTTTTTACATATAAAGTAGCTTCATACACACATAAGCAGGGTACAGTTAGGAGACCAAGTCTCTTGAACAACGGCCTACGTGAATCTAATTTATTTACTCTTTCCATACACCTAATTGGCAGCTCTGGTAGCGTTTTTGCGCACTTTGTCTGTGATGTGATAAGATAAGGCTCTGGCTGGCTTCGTTTCCTGCAGCCTTGGGTTTGAATCTCATTCAGCCATGGACGTTTCTCATCATCCACCCATTCACCTCATTAACCACGCACAAGTCTCTAGACTCATGTGGGCATCATCCGCAATAAAAAAAAACATTCATGTTTTTCATCTTTGTCAGAAGATCCTTATACAGTCTGGCAGAATGATATTAACCTCTTGAAACACTCTTTATAAAAAAATCACTTGTTGGAAACATTTTGTTTACCCATAGCTAATACCCTGCAAAGCCAAGTAATGAATAAGCCCACAAGCAAATTCATCGGGTAACAATTTTGTAAAACAAGGTCAGCGAAATCCCAATTATAAACACCCTTCTACCAAAATTCTCCTGGACCAAGGAAGCTCTGTAGAAAGTCTGGGTAAGCCCCTGATATCAACTCTCGACTGCAACTCTGATGGTCGACGGTTAAATTCCTGTAAAGACCGACATCTTGAATTAGTGCCATCACAATGAGTGCCTCATACCGACACACAAATTTCGGACTCATATGGGCATCATCAGCAAAAAGAAAACAAGGTCAAATGGCAACTTAAAAATAATTATTGTACAGAGAAGTTCAAGAAATAGAATTCTATTCATAAGATTCATTCCCTCAGTAGAAAACTTCGCAAAAATATACTTTATAGAAATATATGAAAAATTCATTCACATGTGGAAGAATCCAGTATATTTTACAGTTGCAGAAAATATACCTTTAACAACAAAAAAAAAAAAATAAATAGAAATATGACCTTCCAACAAAATCGAATTGAAGTTTTATTCAATTGAAAATGATAAAATCCTCTAAACCATTAGAAATAGTTCCTGATGCCCGGTTTCTCAGTTAATTAAGTTTAATGGATAATTAACCCATTATTGCTCCAGCTGTGAGGTAATGATCCATTAAACAACTCCGAAACCGGGAATTAGTCTAGTAAAATGTGTCCCCTAATAAGCATACATTCTTTGAACATAGAGACTATGCTGGATAGAGTTGAAAGGAATTTTTTATTTTGTGACTCAGGTAATATCTTACTTCATACTCGTATTTTGAAATTGAACTACTTTTTGAGTTGGAATGATTCTTTTGTACATGTGATAAGTTTTTCATCAAACCCATCTGAATTAAAATTCCAATTTAATAAAGAATTAAGATGAATAATAAGACTTGGATGTTGTCAAATCACTTTATTTTGAATACATTATTGAAAAATTACAGTACCATGGTTTCGTGGGTTAACCTGCCACATCCAAGTCTTATTATTTATCATGGAAAAGGACAACATCCATTCAAAAACAACTGAATTCCAAAGAATTAAGAGTTCTATTTTTCAAATAAAATAATACTGTATACCGTATTGGTCTATTCTCAGGTTGATATTGGACGTTTGAGAGTGCTCTTCATTGATGAGCCAACCAAGTCATTTGGAATGCCTAAAATTTCCAACGAAATTAAGCAATTGATTAAGCAAGCAGCAAACCATCTGGCTGCATCCTGTGGTTGTCAGACACAGATGGTAAATAATGTAAAGTATTGATTTTTTATTCTTCTATTAGGATTAAAAATGAGTAATAGTACCTTCAGCAAAATGTATCAAAGTTATAAGCATTGCACTGATTATCTGCTCTAATAAAGCTGTATGCCAACAGCATCTATAAAAGGTACCGTACTGTAGTTCTGAAAAATGAGAAATTTACTTTTCTTGTAAAAATGAGAAATTTACTTTTCTTGTAAAAATGAATTAACGGTTCTTAATTCAGCGATGCACAATAAGCTAACTGAAACCAATGTAGGTTATTCTTATTGAGTTATCTACTTGTAACATTTACAAACAATGATGATTATCAAGAGTATGCTTTTTAATAATATCCTTATCCTTATATCTCCTCCACAGTTAATTTTATTGTGAAGCTATAAAACTGAAGGAAGTATTGTCAGATATTATCGATTTCTACTCTCTATTGTAACCCCCTGAACAGTCTCTTATCGTTTTTATATATTTGCATCTCATCAGTTTTACACATGTCCTTACATAATTCAGATGTTGATGCATGAAAACCGTTATTCATTAGTTCAGAGACTACAACACTCTTGACATTCTCTTTCTGAGAAATGAAAAATCTATAGGCCTAAATATCATTCTGGAAATTTCCAAAATTAATAATCTCAAGAGGTTTCAAATCATTATGCGAATGTGATATGTGCTTTAGTAGGTGATACATTTTAGCAATTTGTGGAATTCATTCTACAATTCATTCAAACACCCATTAATTTTATGATTTTGCAGTTCCATATTATGATTTTATGCACTGAGGAAGTATTCCACAGTTTTTAATTTTTAATTAAATCAAACTAATCTATTATTTTGTTCAGATAGCTAACTGAAACTTCTTTTCCTTTTTCAGATGAGGTTTAAACAAATGGAAAATGCTCCAGAAATTAGCAGTGCTATACTGTTTAGTATTAAAAGTCTTCCCGACGTTTTCAGTGAAGTGGATACAGATAATCCAAAGGTATTGTTTGGTGTCATCAATAACAATAGATTAGTTACCGTAATTAATTATTTGTTCCAAAACCCTCATCTTATAAAATTTAACCAAAATGCTTGTTTATCTATTTTTATAGAGACTTTAATGTCCGATCATTTTGGCTCACTATATCGAAAAAAAAATAATAGGTAGCCTACCTACTATAGTATTATATATTTATATATGTATTGCAATCTTCTTGTCTTAAATAAAGTAATGTTTGATTATATTCATTAGAAAACTAATAACTTCTTTCCATTGAATTTATTCAAGTTTACTGGAGGTATGAAAGTGTATAAAATGGGCTATGTTGGTATGAAAGTAGGGCTCATTGTAAGCTCTCTAACACCGGGCAACCAAACAATTTGAAATAAAGAATGGTGGTATCCTAATAATGGAAAATTCAGTCATTGTTAACCCCCAATTAAATTTTTATTCAGAACCCTCTTTGACTTTGAAAATATTAAGTATATGTATAATGTAATGTCTGTACTGTTGGAAATAGCAAATGAACTTCATTTCAACAATTGCATATCGAGTGTAATTTTCCTGTTCACATTTGCAGATAAAACCCAATGTATTGCTTGAACTGTTCAAATCATTTTTTGGGCTATCAAGGCATACAACTGGAGCATTACAGTTTTCTCTTCTCAAGCATTTCAATTGCATGCTGTCCGCATCGAAAACTGAGCAATATATCAAAGAAGGAGAACAACTTAAGACTGATCTAGTAGTGAGTACGGTATTGAAAGTGTTGATAGTTTATGTCTATGTATTCGAAAATTTTATTTATTCAAAACTATAGTTATATACAGTGATTCATATAATCTAGTCTTTCAAGTTATTAGGTATTATAAATTTATTGAAGTAGGTGTTTCGAATTTTCAGCATGTTTGCAACAACAAACGAACAAGAAGCTTGTCTAATGGATTATAGTGTAAGCTGGACCTAACAATCCTCTTTAAGAGAATGTAATGTATTTAAATAAAATAAAAAAACATTATTCTTTTCTATTCGAGAATCAGTCCTCGTTCTATTGGAGCCAGGATACTGTCGTATTGTTTTAAATACGATATCAATTTATAATTCATTTATTCACATAAAAAAATGTGTATATTTTTATTTTTATTTTTCAGTTGTGTGTGTTTTGAATATTTTACATAAACCTATTACATACAATAAAATAACATTAAAAATAGATTTTGAATTTTTGTCAACATAAAAATTAAAGATAATCTAATATTGTCACGCAGTTACCTTTGCTTATATCTATACCTATAGCAAGACATGGAAAAGTGCCTTGCTCGATTAGATACCGGTAGTTATTGTTAAATGATCGATTTGAAATCTGATTTGAGGGGAGCCACAGAAAATTTTAATTTACTACCACAAAAATAGAATATTTTCGTAGCCTGACATTAGTTGGCAGTTCTACATTTAATTCGCAAAATAAATAAAAGCTACACTGCTCTGTAGTTTCTCAAACATTCTGTTACATATTTCATATGTATCAGACATCCCAAAAGGTTTGATAAGAAACAAAAATAATTTGAAAGATTTGATTTGGGCCTATATCATGAACTATTTTATTTTTAGGTCAAAATAGAGGATTAGATATTACAATTAGCTACTTATCCAGCTTCCATAATAAAAAAACATGCACAATCAATACCGCAAACTTCAAGAAGAGATAGGATAATAAACTTCACTGAGATAGAAAATAACTTCACTGAGATAGGATAATAAAATATTTTTGTTTAAAGGAATGTCTAAGTGACGACGGTGTGATATTATTTCCAACTTTTCCAACGGCAGCTTACTATCACAGAGAATCAGCAGTAAGAACGCTAGATTTCAGCTATTCAGCTCTCATTTCAGCAATGGGTTTGCCGGCCACTCATGTACCCATGGGCTTGAATAATAAAGGACTACCAATAGGCATACAGGTAAAATTAATTTTATATTGAAATATCGTCAAATTAATAAAATAGGTAGGCCTAGTTTCAATGAGAATTTAAATAATATTGTCATTGTTTTGTACAGTGTAGTGTATGAAATAATGCTATAACCAATTTCTGCTCTTTTATTTAGAAGAAAAAATCGATTTCATAAAAGGATTCAGATTGAAATTGAAAAAGTAAGTTAATGATGATTTTGGTTTACTTGTCTATAGGGATTCTGTCGAATCACTAGAATAATTTTAATGAGAATCAAAACAATTAGGCTATTGTTGTTAAGCAGCGTACGAGACAATGCTTTAAACTTCAAACCAGCAATGCCGATTCTCTGGTGCTCAATCTAGAAGAAAAATATCTATTTCATAAATAATGTATACGTATTGAAAATGGAAATAATAATTGTTAATGATCCTATTTTTCTTACTTGTGACCTATTCAAGATGACACAACAAAAAAATATAAACATTTTACAAGGTTCAAAATTGTATACTGTATTAGGCCTACCTTGAAAAACTCGTCTTCACAAGTTGAGAGCTTCATCCCATATCCGGATCGAATTTACTGTTCTCTAGAATAATAAATTGAATAATCTTCTCCATTTCAGGTTGTTGCTGCACCCTACAAGGACAGGCTTTGTTTTGCTGTGGCACAAGAGCTGGAAAGGGCATTCGGAGGATGGGTACCCCCTTCAAGCTAAAAAATGATAAATTCCAAACTTTAATCAGAATTTGGAATATATTATCTTTAAATATTTTTTTAAACAATCAAAATAATATTATTTACAAACTAATTCAATTTTCAACAAAATCAAAATATTAGATCAATATACCGTACAACAAAATATTTCATTTTTTTTAAATAAATAATATTCTATTTGGTTTGAATAAACAATGATGAAGTAGGAATGGTAAATCAAAGTACGGTATAGATAAAATGTAAAACTCAAGAGATGGCTTATCTAAGCAATTGTGGTTTTTGGGTTGATAAACGGCACTCTGGTAAAAACGAGAGCAAGACAGTTTGCTCTGTATAATTTACATTACTGTTATTGTATTTACTTATTGTGATATAGTTGAATAAGTTGAAAACTATTCAAAACTGAATAATCAATAAACTTTTTATTGATAAAAAAATTTATTTTTGTTCATTAAAAAGAAAAGAAATATAACTTGAATACATTTTTAAAATATAGTAGCCTACATAGAAGGAAAAAATCAATTGATAAAACTGAAGGTCAGAAGAATGGGATAAATAGCAAATTTCGGCTGCCGATGTCTCTTTTGGATGAATAAATAAATAACACATTTAATTATTATAAAAGAACGCATCTAAACCTCCCAAATCTTTTAGTATATTTAACATCCCATTTCTGTGGTATTGGTACGGTATGTTCCTATGAGAATTCTTTTTCAAATAATTATGTGAATGTGAAATGTATTATTTATGACGTTTAGCTTTACCGATCGAATCTTTTAGTAGAGATGTTGCATAAACTTATGCTAAAACGCTATACCGTATAATGTTACTGGTAACGCTAAAAACTACAATAATTCACTCTTGTACACCTAAAGCCGCGTCTCCACCAACCGAACATGCTCGGCGAACAGTGTTCGCTGGAATCAGCTGATGTCGCCGAACATTTTTTGGAGTTGGTTTGGTGTGGACGCCTTCTCGAACATTATGATCGGTTAGTGACAACAGATGACTAACCTGTTGTTGGTTATCACTGTTCGCTCACAGACCGAACATTTCAATTGAACTCACGAACATGTTCGGTGACCCATATGTTTAATGTTTCCCCATTTTTTGTATTCGCCAACAATGTTCGGCAGACATGTTCGGTTGGTGGAGACGCGGCTTATGCCCAACACACACAGACGGCAATCCAGCGGCAATTCGACTGCAAAATTGCCGTCGGTTGCTGACAGTAACATAATTCAATGGGATTAGATACGAAATGTTATAGAGCGCACACACGGCGACGTCAACAGAAATGCAAGCCAGCGTCAATGGGCGATTGCCGCCGGTATTGTCAGCCAGCTGACTGAAAAACTGCCGTCGAGTTGCAGACGAGTCAACACACACACGGCGGCAATGGGACTGCAAGGTGCAAGCCAGCGTCAACTTTACCTTCAGCGCTCCTAGTGGTGCCTAGTAGCACTACTGTATTCATCATCACTATATCTGTATTGTTAAATTGTTGTACTGTTTTTTTCAGTGCGGACAATTGTTTCACTGTTTTTAGTCGAATTGTCATTCGTGTGAGGTATTATTAAAAAGGCTTTATTACTCTGCACTATTAAAATGGCAGAAAAATAATAATTATTGATAATGTAGATGCGTATCTCTCGACACAGAGAGTAGTCAAAACAGCTTTTATTTATTCTAAAATATTAAAAAAAAATTATCTTTAAGAACTAAAGAATAACTGTAATTGACTCTCGCTTCTGCCTTCTATTATGGGATGAGCCCAAAACAAACTATTTCTACAACGACGTTTTCTACGCAACAATAAAGCTTCAACTTCAAAATCCATTTCAGTACTGATTTAAAATTTGATAAATGTATTTAATATTGTAGATGACACTGTACTGCCGTCGGCTTGAAATCGTGTCAACACACACACGACGGCAACAAAACTGCAAGCCAGCGTCAGCCCGACTTCAAAAATGAAGTTGAAGTGCAGTCGGTATCGACGGCAACTCAGCGGCAGTTCAACTACAACCGACGGCAATTTTGCAGTCGAATTGCCGCTGGATTGCCGTCCGTGTGTGTTGGGCTTTACACGCGAGAATGTGCTACAACCGTACAACAAATAGAGGCTAGAAAGATTGAATTTTTACCAAATTCAGATGGTTTTTTGTAAAGTACAATACATAAAGGATTTGAAATGATGCAGTTAATTCAACAAATGGATGAAAAATTAAAAAATACCGTAACTATGAAACATTATATTTTTGCAACATCTCTGGAAGGCAGTTTCTGTAATTGGAAATCCCAACATCTATGGCTTGCAGGGTCAGCCATCTTATATAATATCATGTGGTTGCAAATAAACAATATGTATAGTTACTGGATTTCTTGTTCCATGATGAACTGCGTTGTTAATATTGACTTTTCAAGTGAATTCAACGACTTGTAGCTTTTTAGGATGCCTTGAAGATGGGTTTTAACAACTCGAAAACGTTCGGCCTACAGAGTAAGTGAAATACTACTTATTTTAATAAAAATTTGACTGCAAGTCGTTGAATTCACTTGAAAAATTAATATAGTTACCATGTATTTGAAAGATAATCTTACCTATATTTACTAGGTAGCTTTGTGATGTACTTAATTCAATTATGACTGATTATATATGAGATACACATATATACATTTTGGCTTAGCAACTACTTTATTATAGCAAAGAGAATACAAGACCACAACATAATCCAATTTGATCAAATATTTTACAAGCAGATCAGTCATGTTTATTTTTTGTAGCACAGCAAGTGTAACTTTGAACTTTTGCTTTGATTTTTTTTAAATTATTGTATAGTTTTTTGCATTGATGGATTTTTACTGTAGATTCGCACAAAATCTCTATGGCCTGTATTTATGAACATGACTTACGTTGATCTAAGCACAACTCATCTAAGTTTGATTTGGAAAGGCTCCATTACATTTAACGTGGTCACAAGCTAACCTAAAATTGTGTCATATTATCAGGCACTAATAAACATAAAATAACATGCATGAAAAGATATTGATACTGCACTGCATGTAAATTTACAGTTATTGTTACATAATAATTACCATGCCACCATCTTTCAAATCATTATTTTCTGTTTTCCGAATTTGAAAAATGAGCATTTGAGGCAGTGAAGTGAACACTATCTGCCAGCAGACCTAAGAACTTCATCCATTCTATTTAATAGAAAGAGAATTCTATTCTAGTGCCAAAAAAATGTATAGGTTTAGAACTTGATTTATATAAAATAAGTAGAAATAATTTCAATGAGTCAAATATACAGTGAATTACATT
Organism: Conomelus anceps; assembly: GCA_948455865.1. Lineage (NCBI taxonomy): Eukaryota > Metazoa > Arthropoda > Insecta > Hemiptera > Delphacidae > Conomelus > Conomelus anceps. The sequence continues at coordinate 57,265,063 of OX418217.1, read as the reverse complement.
GCAATGGTGCAAAAATTGAATATGATGATTTTATTTTATTATTATGAGCTGATGCTATACTAAAAAATGAAATCAAAATATGATGCAACACAACAACCTAAGAATGGCTTCTAGTCAGCTCTGCACCTAGCTTGGCTAAGAACGGATTTGTGACTCCAATTATAAGCACAACTTGTCTTTTAATTTAAGAAGATGTTTAAGTAAGGTTCATGGATACGAACTTTGGTCTAAGCTTTACTTATAGTACACGAGTTTACTAGCTGAAAAGTGAGGTTATAAGCCGACCCAGCAGTTGTCCCTGCAACATCTACGTAGTGTAAATTCTTATATTAGTGTAAATTAGAGTTGTTTAATGTAAATTATTAATGTTGAATTATTTATCAGGAGTCAGTTCTTTGTTGTGGGAGCTGGGTTGGCTTTTAGGGTTACAGCTGCTCACTGGCTTGAACCTGTTAGTGTGAGTAAGACTTATTGCTGCTAAATCTGACATAAGTCAATCTTTGATAAGTCACATTCATAAATACATGCCTATGACTACCAGCACAAAAAAAATTGGTTAGTCAATACATTTATAAAATTTAATTTTTTGCACAAGTCTTTGCCAAAACATTCATGATGCTGTGGTATTGACCGTTCTTCAAACTTACTCTTACAAAGAATGCTCAATTTCTTCAAATTCACTTTTTCTTATGTTGTGAAATCTTTCTTTATGAGTAATGAAAAACATTTTTATTATAGGTATAGCATTGATGAATAATCCTCTGCTCAATAATAAATCTAGGGGTTTAAATGGAAAGCGTACGGTAGGCCAAACTTATGACTTAATTTTTGGCGCGACCTTTGTGGTCATGTTATGAGTGGGTTCTAATTTGAGGGAATCTACTCATAACTGAAATGGGAATTTTTGGCAATTTTGTTTTTTCCAAACCATGGAGTAAGTTATTGGGATGTCATAGTAGTGTTGTTCTAAGGTTATTAAAAACAAGGGTTGATGTTGTTCAGCCATCCATCCAAGAGCACCTTGAGTTCACATGATCGCCTGGATTGCGATTAGTTTTTATTATTTGTAAAAGTCTAAATGGCCTAATCAAAAACGTCTAATACGTTCATACTTAATTATTCAATTGGAAATATTTTATAATCACTGTTAAATATTTACTCTTGTTCTTCGTGTGTCCTCAAGGAATTTTAAGGTAGATCATTCTCCGCACCGCTAGGCATCTACTGCAGTACTGTATTGCTCAATATTCCTCAAAGTTTTTACTCCTGGATTTCATTGAAGCACTGATCGGTTTTGAGAATATTTTAATTAACAATTATTATGCCACTTACCATGTGCCTTCCATACTGTGACATTAAAAACATAAGAATGAGAAAGCAGCATGAATGTGTGATCAAAGTAAAACAGACAAGACCGCTGGACGAGGTCCACAGTTGCTCACTTGACACAGAAACTTGAACAAAAACTTTCTGTTGACCAGTACCCACTGGAGCTGGATTTTTGCAACTGAAATATAACAATTATCTGTTAATAAATAATATTCATATAAAAAAAGTTAATTAGGCTATACAATTTTATTTTAATTGTTTATTATCCATGAATTCATCTGAATAAAAATTAATTTGAGATCCTGTGTAAAGACGATATATGGATTGATAGATCGCATATGATGCCATTCATTCTACTTTGACGTCATATGCGATTCGCACTCGACTTTACCCATTTTGAACCAGATCACGAAAAACGCATTGATAGTCGTTATTTGTTCACGCAAACTATCAGAAACTCAACACTATTCCCAAAAATTGTGACTAAGTTTTTGAATTTGCGTGATTGCTGAATAAATTGGTTGATAACAATGATAAAGATTATTGAATTAAATTGAATAAACTTCTAGACTGGCCAACACCGAAAGCGGAGTTGAGTTCTGATGAGCTGAATCGGTTTCCAAAGCCGAATAAAATGTTTTCAATGAACAATCGGTCTCCATCGCCGCAAGAGGTGCTTAGCTCCTCTCTGATCATTGAAAACCTGCGCAACTACGCTTCACTCCAATTTTGGAGGCCGGCCAGCTTAAAATTTACATAAAATACAGTTCTTATTTATATCCGAAGATTTGGAACTTTCCATTACAACTTGTTCCAAGTTGTCAATCTATTAAAAGATAGCTTGAAATCTAGTTATTTATTTATAAAAAAAAAATATTTTTTCAGGAAGATATGTACCTATTTTACTATCAATGCTGTAAACTTTGAATGGGATTGATAAGCATTATTTTTATAAAAACGTATTTAGATGATCAAGACTGAAATTTCGTTGGAACATTGAGTGTATTGGTTGATGTTGAGCCAGTGAGTGGATGGCAGATACACAATACTACAAATTATTGCAGTGGTGCAAGCTGTACAAAGTGCAACCAGATGTTAATTAAACATGATGCAGCTTTCAAGCAGTTTGTATAATAAAGGTATTCGACTGTCACTCCCACAATACCTAACACTTTGTTTCGAGACTACACTAATGTGGAACAAGATCAAACTTGATCTAGCTCAAGTCGCAGAGTTCATTTTTTGAACGAAAAGCCTTTCACTCTGCAAGTCAGGTCGTGAGATCATGAGGCCAGCATTTTGCACGACTAAGATGACCCAGTTGTCTACTCTTCATTTATCAATTAATAGGTTTAGAACACGTAGGGGAATAAGAAAATTGGTGCTTATCAAATAAAGCAAATATGGAATAATTAAAAATAATGACTGATGGACTAATTGTTTCAAGTCTTATAAGAATTAAGAAGAATAATATCAAGCGTATGAATTTTATTAGAAGAGAGACCAGTTTTCAGTGGGCAGTTCACCCATATATTTTTATATTTATAAAAAATTGCTTGTGATGTTTTTTTTTATAATTTTTTAATAAAGAAGAATATGAATTTGAAAGTTTCACCTTGCCGTTTAAGCCATGTTATTAGGAACAAGATTAACCTTAAATCATACTTGGGTTCCGACCACCGATTGAACGATAATAAAGTTGATAACATGAAATCAGAGAAATTAACAAACAAAATTAATAAATCTTAAATCTAACTAGTTGTTGAGCTTTGTTTGCGCATTAGCAATTTAATACAGATTGGCCACTACCTATAATGTTTGATCACTTAAGAAATAAATGAATCCAAATAAAATTTTACTTGAGGTGCTTGAACTAGAACTCGAGTGGGAATTTACCTACTTTATTTTAAATGGTATACTTTTTCTAAATAAGCCAGACAATCATGTTTGGGTTAGTAAAAAACTGCCAGTTTACATTTCTTTAAAAACAATTACTTCATTTTTTATTCAGTTTTAGAACAGAGACCTCTTTTGAAAACAAACTGACAAGACTTCGATAACTGCTAAAGGTATAGCTGAATGTAAAACTTTCACATAAATCAATGAATCTGGCAACTTACAATGCACAAGATTAGGACACAGATGATGTGTACTAGTAAAGAGATATTAGTTTTGCTCAAATTTGCAATACAGTAGCTTATCGATTTAGAATTCACGAGTTCGTTTTCGAGGGACAAAGGTATTCAACCAATTTACGTGCTTCTTCCATTCATTTGATAATTTTGGGAAAGGTTAACGCGTTCCTGGAGGAAGGTAAAAATATAGAAGAAGCAACGCTGAAATTATAGCTCTTTACTAAAGACCTATTTAGAACATTTGGATTACACGAAACCAATAACTAGTAAGAATATAAATTAATAATTTTTCGTATTTTCTTACTAGTAAGAAAATAAAAGTATCAAATTTTCTAAAGGTTGGAGCATGTACAGCAGTGGCAGTAGTAGCCCGCGGCAAGGGGTCCGAGTCCACTTACAATCGGTCAGTTGGATAGTCTTGCATCGCGAGTGCAAAAACATACTATTGCACGTTCAGGCCGTACTGAAGGAAGTATAGTGTTTGCACCCGCGTTCCAACTCGATGAAACTGATCGATTTCAAGTGGGCTCAAGACTGAAATATTAGATTTAATTGGGAAATAAACTTGAAAGTCAGATAATCGTTTACACAATTTCTTATAAAAGATAAGTCCACATTTTCAGTCAAAATACACGGAACTGAATAAAGAAATACTATATAAATGAAGAGCAATCCCATTTACACAGCTTCATAACCAAATATAGAAAACGTACATTCAACATTCTTAGTAAACTTACTTTAATAAATTTTATCTGAATTGTACTGCAAGAACAGGACATTATGAATACAACTAGATAGAATTAATTCCATTTTAACGACTGTTAATGACTGGAAAAAGATTACTGATATGAGTGCATTTGCTCCTAAAATACAAATTATTCATCCCAGTGAAAATTACTGATATCAGGCTTCTCAAGGATCGTTTGATAGCATCAGAACGCTGAAAAAATGAATGTCTACCGGAGTGCAGAGGGGTGTGCAGTGTTTTGTGGAGCGGGCATTCATCTGTTCAACTTTCTGACTTACCATCAATGTATGCTCATTATCTCGATGTACTCTCAACTCAACTAGAGACGTAGCCCAAAGTAAACCGACCTTCAAGTGAGTTGTGTAGGAAGTGAAAATTGCTATCGAACATAATGAAATTTAAATGTCTAATAAAACTTTATTGAGATTAAGAGCTAAAAAAACATTACAAACATATCCAGTAATAATTACAGCTCCTCGAAAATCACTAATTTATACCTTAAAAATAAATAAATAATATAAATGCCGTCTTATTGTAGCACAGTAATCAAGATAGCTGACATGGCAGAAAATATGTTTGTGATGATGGTACAAAACCAAGAACAATTTCGGTTACACAGCATAATGTTTGATGAGTCAATCAACCAATTTAAAATTTTCAAACATACATTTATTTTAAATAAATATTTAATAAAAATAGAAAATTATATTGCGAGTCATTTCAATTTTTCACAAACAAAAAATATTTCCTTGAAATATCTTCATCCAAAAGATTAAATAGCTTTCACAACACTTGCGGAAACGATACTATCACTTACAGTTCAATGGAGTGCCATCACGAGGAAATAATCGGAGAATTTACACAGTAAGAAATGTTGGAAGAAGTAAGAGTGCTTCCTCTGGAGCAAGGTCATGACAAGGCAGCTTTCAAATCTTCGGGCAGCTCACTCTTAGGGTGTTTGTTCTCAAAGTGCTGCTTATACGTCTTTGGATCGGGCATTTGTGCCTGCCAGAAAATAAAAATTTCATTAAAAACGCTGAAATATTTATTGGACCCCAATTCACACAGAAATGCTTTCTAATATTTCTATAATATAATAAACACCAATTCAATACCAGAAAAATGAAAGTCTCATTAGTAATAAGATCAAAGATTCTGATCTGATTATTTTCAAACACTGTCATAGGTCTATATGCAAGGACAGCCAGAGGGATCTCAAAAATGTATTAAAACATTGTTGTAATACAGTAGTGACAGACAAGCATGCAATAATAATGTGAATGACCTATAATAAATTGAACATTTGAGAGCGAAATCCTAGAAGTCACATACAAAGTTTAAATAACAATCATTCATTCATCTTCTGAATTTTTTACTTTGAAAAGGAGCTTCATTCAAGCAACAGTTTTTCATTTTTATGCATGTGAAAAAAAGCGGAATGAATATACCTTACGGCAAATTCAAAGAGGACGCTCTCACTGTCCCGACCGTATTGCAATAACGAAGGGTAGAAAGAAGAACGCAAAATTTGATATGTATGAACCCAAATTTTGACTGAACAAACCCATTCATGATCGATATGAGCGGTCAATTTGGCTATTTTGAAATTTGCTACAAAAGTATGTGTAAGTATTTGGCCATTACCATAGCAACACTTGCTATAGGATTAAGACAACTTTACAAACATTCCTACAACTCTTCCATAAATACTTCCTGACAAATATCATACTGTTTCAAAAAGTCAAAATGTTTGCTCGATACAACCTTCAAAATCATTATTGGGCCCGAAAAGATGTACAATGGCAGACAGCATGATGGAAAAGAAAATTAAAAGTCACTCTGCAAAAATTAAAATACTTGCCGATAGTCTAGGGAGAGACCTAGTAAATCTGGTCTCAAACAAAGCTAACTGTAACGTATCTGGAATAATTAAATCTGGTGCAACGTTTGAGAAAATTGCTAATAGTTGTCCTAGCGAATGTGCTGAGATGATAAATAACGATTTAGTTGTTTTAATTGGTGGAGCAAATGATATGAATCATCCAAACCTAGCACAATTTACTTCAAATATTGAGAAACACCTTGTGTACCTAACAGAAACCCGTGTAGTATTGCTTAATATCCCTCATCGATACGATTTAAAACCAGGATGTGATACCAATGTCCGGATTATTGAGATAAATAATAAAATTTCAAAAATTTGTGAGAAATTCAATAATGTAGAACTTATGGATGTAAATAGCTTGGGTAGACGTTTTCACACACGACATTGGCTGTATTTCAATTATTTGGGAAAGCGCTACATATCTGAGCGAATAATTCAGGCATTTGAGAGGCCTACCGGAAAAATAAAAAATTCAGTTACGGGAAATTCGATAAATCGTTACAACGGCGCATCTTCATCAAGGGACCTTTTGAATAGTAATCAAATCTCTGAAGAAGAAATTCCGGTCATAGGATGTAAGAGTGGGAGAAGATGTAACAATTTTTTAGAGACAGGACTGGTAGAAACTACGAAAATTTGATTAACTTGACTATACAAGAAAATAAAGTAAATCAGAAAAAGGACAATCACTTCAATTTTGTTTTTTTGAAGATGAAGCCCACATAGGTCTGAGACCTGTGCGTGGGTAATGAGTTGGATGATGGTGATTGATGAGTTGGACCTACAGTTTTAGGTGGGTTCCGAACCACCGGGAAGTGATTTTCAGCAGAGAACAGTGTCTTTTTTGCTGGCCAATCTAATCGGTCACCGTTACGAACGGGACCTACGAGAACGCAGCTTATAATTTAATTCATTATAATATAAGAAGCCTAAAAAACAAGACAGATGAACTGGCAATTCAGCTGGAAAATTTAATGAAGAATGGATCACACAGAATTGACTTTTTGTGCCTGACAGAAACTTGGCTACAGAATGATGACACAGTTAAGGTTCATAATTTCAACCGTATTTCTTTTTTCAATAGAACTAACAGAGAAGGTGGTGGAGTGGCTATTTATGCTAGAGAAGGAATGGTGGCTACCAGGTTGGATGTTGGACGGGCGGATGATAACAGTTTTGAAGTGGCGGTGGTAGAACACATGAAATATGCCGTAATATGCATCTATAGACCACCTAATAATGAGTTCAATCGATTCATTGATAATTTAGAGCATTGATAATTTTGTCCATAGTGTCAAATAGGTTTTAAGGGTGCTGGGAGATTTTAATGTAGACTTTATGATCCAGTCAACTAGAAGAAAGACATTGGAATCATTATTTGAGACTTATGGTCTGAGAGGCATTGTCAAGGACTGTACAAGGGTTACTGAAGCATCTTCAACTTCAATTGACATTTGTTTTGTATCACCACTGATAGAGACTGAGAATGCAGATATAATAGAATTGGGACTCTCTGATCATTATGACCAGGTCATCAATTATGCCCTGGCTGGTGCAGATAGTTATGGAGGCAAACTCTTCTCATCAAGAATATTTTCCAACTATGCAAAGCAAAAATTTATAAGAAACATACAATGCATAGATTGGTCAGAGGCTGTTGATGTTGAGACTCACTAGATGAAAGTTCCGGTAATTTTCTGAGTATGTACTGCAAAGCTTTCAATGAATCATTCCCTATCGTTCATCGGAAGAGAAAGAGAAAAAGTAAGAAAATTGAGTGGGCTTCTCCCCTACTGAAATATGTATGTGAGGAAAAAAGAGACCTCCCACTCTTTGCAAAGTTTTTCCCAAACGATGTCACCTACAGAGATAAATTGAATTACTTGTCAGAACTAATCCGCCATCTGATAAACTCATCAAAACATACTTATGCTGAAAACTTATTAACTTCATCAGAGAATAAATCCAAACTTATTTGGAAATTAATAAAAATGGAGACTATCACCAATACTGTTTCAAAGAAGTACCCAATAGCTGTTAATGGAGTCAAAATTAATTCAATCAGTGATATACCGGATAGATGCAATGAATACTTCACAAATGCCACTGATGCACATTGACAGACATTCATATTTTAGGACTTTGCTAGCAAATGTGGGTCTTGTTGATACTGCATTGGAAGGATTCCCCGTTTTTTCAGAGAATGATGCAGAATGGTTCAGCTATGGAAAAAATAAAAAGCAAAAAGACAAGTGGATTGGATGATATACCAAGTAGTGTGCTGAAGGAATGCTTTGGCCCAATAAGAGTTCCAATAACAAAATTGATCAATTTATCATTCAGTTCAGGAGCATTCCCTCACCAACTGAAAATTGGAAGAGTCATTCCCCTCCATAAAAAGGGTTCAACTGAAGAAGTAAGCAGTTTCCGACCAATATCTGTCACAAGCTGCTTCTCTAACATATTTGAAAAACTAGCTGAAAATACAATATCAAAGCACCTGGAAGTGAATCGAATTCTTTCATCATGCCAGTTTGGATTTCGGCCTGGTAAATCCACCATTGATGCTGTCAATGACTTTATATTTAGGATATATGACTCACTGGATAACAATAAGAAGGCTCTAGGATTATTTATTGATTTACAAAAAGCCTTTGACAGTCTGGATCATGATATTTTGCTAGAGAAGATTCATCATTATGGGTTTAGAGGAACAGCGTTTGCTTGGTTGAAATCATTCACAACAGACAGATTGCAGGTGGTTGAAATTGAAGCACAGAATCAGGAAGTTGGCAACTACAAATATAGATCAAACATCCAAAGACTGAAGAGAGGAGTACCACAGGGAACGATTCTTGCACCAATACTGTTTTCTTTATTATCAACGATCTGCCTTGTAATATATCCCTTGCTAGCAGCGTACTGTTTGCAGATGATGCCAACTTTCTTATTATAGGGGATAATGTGCAGGAGCTGCAGAATCAGGGTAAACAGGTTATTGACAGCATACAAGATTGGTGTACGGCAAATCGGCTCAAGGTGAACATAAAGAAGACATGCTTCATAAACTTCTCCATAAGTCATCCAGTCAACCCCTCGGATACCTTCAATTTTGAGATGGAATCAGAACAGATTGAACCTGCAAACGTTTGCAACTTCTTGGGAATCATAATGGACCCTGGATTAAAGTGGAATTACCATATCGATTATGTCATGAAGAGACTGAGTAGGGCGACATTTGCTATCTCTACACTCACAAAAGGCATGACTATGAAAATAGTCTTTTCCGCTTACTATGGATATTTCCAGCCTCTTCTTACATATGGCTTGATTTTTTGGGGTACTTCGCCAGAGATGATTCGAGTATTCAGAGCTCAAAAGCGGGTACTAAGAGTGATGCTTAAAAAACCTCTGAGAACACCTTGTAGAGAACTGTTCCTTACTACAAGGACGCTCACTCTGCCCTGTCTGTTTATTCTCCAGTCAGCAATCCACGGCTACAAACATAGAGCATCCTGGACTAGAGGGATAGATATTCATCACTACAATACAAGATCCAGGAATGCCTACAGACTGCAGGCTCACAGAACAACATTCTACGAAAATAGCCCAAACCACATGAGCATAAAAATTTTCAACAATCTACCTTCTCAAATAGCAAGCATTGACAAAATACATATTTTTAAAAATAAATTAAAGGACTGGCTGCTAGATGTTAGCCTTTTATAGTTTAAGCGAGTACTTTGAACACTCATAATTTTGATGTACTCTATCAATATATCAATTGAACAAAGGCTGTGATTTAATATTGAAATGTAGTAATATGTTTGTTATGTATTTTTTTAAATTGATATCTATTGTATTTTATTGTTATATTATATTTTGTAATGACGATTGCAAAACAATTTTTGAACATGCAGAGATGAATAAATTCAAATTTATTAGTGATATGCTAGTGACTGTGAGCATCGCTAGGGAAACGGCGAAAATAATTAATCAATTTTATAAGATTGCTGTTAATACAGTTTCACAATTTAAACGAATATGAAACTACACTGAATGAATAAAAAAATATATTGCATACTCAGTTCAAGAATCGAACAGCATGAACGAAAAGATACTAAAAATATACTCCATTTGTTTAGATTAAGTTAGTTATTATTAGGCTGTGTTAATAAATTAAATTACTTCTCAACTTCAATAATCGCTTCATTTGAAAAATGACGTCATTCAGATAAGGACAACACAAATTCGTTCTGTTGTCCGCTGTCAGGTACATCATAGTTCAAAATCAGAATTTTATCTGCTCTTCCTACTCCAAAAACATATTGCTATTATCTTTGGAGTACGTGAAGTAACTAAATAGGTAATTAGAACTTTCTAAGAATAGACTTCCAAATAAGACTACTCACTTTACAGACGGAGCAAGCAAAATTTAAAGCTTTAGCTGCTGCTTTCTTCTGATCCTGTGCACTATGCCCCTGCTGCTTTTTCTGCTTTGCAGCTTTTTCGGCAGCCTTGGCTTGTGATTGGATTTTCTGCTGACCTCGAGCCATGTTTCACTTCTGGAATGAAATCCAATCTCCAATCAGACCTTGGAAAGTCAGCCATTTCTCTTGAAAATCTAAATTTTAATCGATTTGTGGATTAATTTGAATGAGAAAAATTACTCACCAGCAATATTACTCGGCTTCTATTCATCAACCTTCATTATTACCCAATTCTTAGTTTCATTCGAGTTATGTGTATTTATGATTCTTATGTATTCAATTATAAACACATAACTCGAATAGATCTAAGAATTGGGTATATTAAAGGTTGTTTATAGAGCCCACTAAGCTGATGTTGATTAGTTACCCAAGTGTTTGTAGTCATATTCATGTTTTGTAGAAAATAGTCGAATAAAAAACAGAAACCTAATACAGGCAACACTAGGTGTTACTGAGTGTAACACTCGACTTCCGAACAGGGTGACCAGACGTCCGGCTTTTTGGCCTGCTGTCCTCCCGGCTTTTGTGAAATATGATAGATGTCGGGCATTTTTTCATTCAAGCCATTAGTATGTCAGCTATGGGAAATTTTCTTCTGTTTGTGGCCATTTAGTGCGTTTATGATAAATGATACATTGGCAGGACTGCTAAGAGCATAGCGACTATACTGCACCAGCAGTGCAGTTTAGTTCTAATAGCAGTTTTTACAATCTTATTTTATGATTCTTGTGCTTTAATTCAATTGTTCAACTCGTTTTTATAAAAAATTATTGAAAATTATCAAGTAGGCTGCTTATGTTTTGTCCGGCATTTTTGACAAATGTCCGGCTTCTTTTAAAAATATTCTTTTTGAAATTTGTATCTGGTCACCCTGCTCCCGAATTAACGGGGTTTCTATTAACCGGTTTCCAGCTTCATTGGGATCCATTTAGAGACAACAGAAGTAACTTACACTTTGGATTTCTGAAAGTGAAAACATTTTTCCAAGCCATATACTAATATACTGCAATAAATTAACGCAGAGGATTGTCATAGCTATCTACGTACATCAGAATATAGTATAAGCTTGTATTCATCATAGATTTGGTATAGTCCGGAATTTGAATGCTTAGGGCTTTAGGGGGTGATGGACGCAACGTTTTGCAATTTCTTTTTCAAGCCAAGTGCAGAATAATCTTTAATGAAAGCAGGTTAGGGCATAGGCCATACACGTACTAGACTTGAAGACGAAGGACAATAAACTTGTCATTTTTTATCTAAGGTATCATTCTCTAAGTTAGCAATCAATGCTATTGAAGAAACTTCTTCTCTGAAAACTAAGAAAGTTCTTATTTTAAAGATTAACAAAGGATTCAAAACGGTTTACATTTGGCATGATCTACACTGCCCTTGCCCACCTTTTACAAAAGTTTCATGTAGGTAGCACATATAATTAACCTGATCGATTTTCATCAAAATAAAGAAACAATTACACCGCAGCGTGGTTCCAGGAAGAACGATTACAAAACTCCACGTAACATGTGAATTTAGGGCACAGGGGAAGTACTACGTGTGTATGTATTCCCCTAAAATACGTTCCAGATTTCAATATAAAATGAAGAAAACTCTGAACTGAATGTTAACATTACTCACCGGAATCCAGTGGAATGTTTGTATTGAACGACTTGAGGATTTTAATTATTATTCGAACTTTTAAAAATAATTAAGTATGAACAAAGAAAAACGAATCCACTGAACAATGCAAAAGATTCTCCACGCTTGCAAACAGTTCAATCGTCAAAGTGCAAAGCTGAGATACAACATTCAACAACGATACAACCTGAAAAGTGAAAACTACAACACACAGACCACACAGTGCACAGTTCGATGTTCGATCTCTACAAGTGGACCTAGAAAGCAAGGAGGATGAATCCTCAGAGAGATCATCTCATACGTTTAGGAAAGAAGTTTTAAATCCAGGTAGCGGTAAGATAGGCCTTCCTCAGATCTTGCGAATAATTGTTATTGATGATTGAGTTTCGAGTGCGATAAACTGTCTCAACGGTTCTGATGATAATTTTTCAGAAAATGAAAGATTTATTCCGTCTGCAAAAAATTACAACATAAAATTTTTAACGCTCTTCTCGACTAGCGTCTATCTCTCAAAGGAGTTGGCCAGAAAATCGACTTACGCGATCTTCAGGGTGGCCAGAAATGGAACTATCATTAAAGCCTCGATGATATGGGTCGAGCTTAAAGGGTCGATTACATTAGGCGAGTTAGTAGCTAAGCGAGTAGGGAGTGGAAACGTTACGGACCGACCGTGCTACAGTAGTTAGGCATACCTCATACCGAATTATAGAAAAAATGAAACTTCCAGAATTACCCCCATACCCCATACTATGGAATTTCAAAGACAATGAATAATATTACAACACAAAATTAAAATATGAAGTTTACGAACAATTATTCAATAAAATCTCATCATAACACTTCAGATGAGACATATTGAACTTTCTGTGAACTGTTTTGATGAGATTTTATTGAATAATTGTTGGTAAACTTCAAATTGACTTTTTCCCATAAGAGCCTACAGAGTAAGCAAAATGCTACTAACTTATTCTTAATTAAAATTTGACTGCAAGTCGTTGAATTCACTTAAAAAGTTAATATTAACAACGCAGTTCGTCGTGGAACAAGATATCCAGGAAAAAAGAGATTTCATTTAGAGATTTCTCACAACTCCCTTGATGGATTTCAATAATTTTTTTTTAAATATCTCATGATTATTTTTACATATAGTGGTGATCATTTGACATTCTAGATTGTTTCTGGCTCAAGCCAACTTCAAATTTAGAGCACTGCATAAGCATCAGTATCGTGAGTACCGTATGTTATTGCAGGAAAAACATACAGTAGTTATTTCTCAGCGTATTCCTGTGTACTTTGAGGCGCTGTATCCAAATCTGAACTCTGGCATCTCAAAAAACGCTCGCTTCACAATATATTCCCAAGATGGAGGCCATTTTTCAAAAGCTGATTTTCTTAATCTCTGATGAAGAAAAATTCTAGAGCATTATTATTATCTGTGGTCTGTGATTCCCTGAATTGGAATATGTAATTTTTATTCTGAGAAAATTCAGGATTATGAGATATTTTCAATAAAGTGAACATCAAAGTCTAGCTTTTTCACATTTTGAATAAACTAACAATAATAGGCTATCACATGGAGCAGACTAAATTATTTTATTAAAACATTACACACTTGATTCAGTAGGCCTCCAGTCATGTCTGAAGTAGCATTACAACAATGCAAAATTGCCATCACACAAATATTATGTACCGTAAGTGTTAAGCTCTCTAATGAAGAATTTTAAAATATCATCAACGTTTAAATATCAAGTGAAAAAGTAATATGGAACTGCAAACCCAAAGAAAATATATGCACTGTATGAATAAATAAATATAATTTATATATACTCGTATTTTCAGGTACTATATACTTCAAAATACAGTAAGCTCCTATATAAATTATTCATAATTATTGAGAAGCCAAAGAATGCTCACCACTGCCAGTGTCTTTCATAAATATAGCTATATATCAAATCAAGTGAAATCACTTGATTAAAATTTATTTAATAATATTACTGTATGGTATATCACCGGGCTGTTTTAAAGGCCTGAAATCGTGAATTTGAAGAGCAAATTAAGGCTATTTTCAATTGAAATGAAACCAACTTTCCAAATTTAATTTTACCTATTTTCCTGTAATGATGTAATATTATATTATTAATATAATATTATTAACTTTTCATGTGAAATTTAACGACTTGCAGTCAAATATTTGTTAAGAATAAGTATAATAACTCACTTAATCTGGCCGAGTACTTTCGAATCTATGAGATCCATCTTCAGAGGCATGGGTTCCTAGATCATCATGTCAGTTTTTAGGTTAGAAGTGTTGTGGTTTTTGTAAAATGTGATCAAAAAGTTTGTGAGATTTAAAATTTAGTTGTTCATTGAGAATGTTTTGTTTATTGTGTGTGGTGTGTTTGTATATTTCAAATTGTTCCAAGGTGTTGAGTTCGTGTCCTTTAGATTTTATGTGTAGAATGTGTAGGTTGGTACTGATGTCAGTAAAAGTGTGTCCAGTGATATGATATGGTCGGCAAAATTCGATTCAGCTTTGGATGTCAGGGCTTGAAAATGTTCCTTGTAACGTTGTTTGAATGTGCGGCCTGTTTGTCCTATGTAGAATTTGTTACAATCAGAGCAGATTAGTTTGTAGATCCCTGGGAGATCGTATTTGTTTGTGTTCAGTGTGGTTTTGAGTGTAAGTGCATTTTTTATTTTGTTTTTTGTTCTGAATGAGATGGTGTGGCCAGCTTTTTTGAAGATTTTTGCTTAAAATAAAAATAAAAAAAAAACAAAATAAAAAATGCACTTACACTCAAAACCACACTGAACACAAACAAATACGATCTCCCAGGGATCTACAAACTAAACTGCTCAAATTGAGGCAGTTGCCTGTTCCGTCTCACAATAGCCTATATATTTTTGAATCTGTGCTACAAGATAATACAAAATGAAGCCTTATTGCCATCTCTTTAATGGTCTTCCAACATCTCTTTTTCACTGTGGCTTATACAAAAGAATTTGAAGTGTAATTCTTTCTGCTGACATTCTTTTAACATGCTCCTTCCAATATTGCTGGTACTAAACAACTTATTCATTTAGGCAATAGACATCCATTTCGGCCCGAATATCGTCATTCCTTATGTGATCCCTTCGATCACAACCCTTAATAACTCGAAGCAAGAATCGCATCTCTGCCGCCTGCACTCTACTTTCTTGTGGTTTAGTGGTGACCCACGTTTCACTACCGTAGAGGAGAATTGGAGTGGCCATCACTTTGTAGAGTTTGATCAATGTTTCCTTTCTTGCTTTCTTTCCTAGGATTTGACTGATAGTCCCACATTCAAATCTAGCTATTTTATTTTAAATACATTATTTATTTATAACAATGTAAATAATGGACTAAATGTAAATGCTTTGTTTTTAGATGTGAGGAAAGCGTTTGATACGGTTGAGCAGACTTCTTTTGGCTAAGTTGGAATGTGTTGGGGTGAGAGGTGCAGCCTTGCAATGGTTTAAATCTTTTTTAAGCAGTAGAGTTCAAAGTACAAAAATGAATAATATCCAAAGCTCCTTTTGTAACAGTAACCCTAGGTTCGACTGATATTCCCACATACTGACTGGAATTTTGCTATTGTGTTGTCAATGTCTGAATCTTCTTTATAGCTTATGTCACATCTCAAGTATTTGAAATTCGATACCTGCTCTAGTACTCTATCATCTATTACAATCATGGTTCTGACAGGATGCTTGCCACAGAATGCCATAACTTTGGATTTTTCAATAGAAATTCGAAAATTATAATTTTTAGACAATTTATCTAGGAGGTGAACAGATCTCTGGAGCTTGTCTTCATTTTCCTGGATTATCTATGAATAATCAGAAAATAAGAACGCATTGAGGTAATTGTCATCATTTAATTAAACACCTACATTTGCTTTGGATTTCCATTTTTTGAAAATGTTGTCAATATATAAGTTAAAAAGAGTGAGTGATAAACTACACCTTGTCTCAAACCTTAGTTTATAGTCATTTCTTTTAATCTTCTCTTACTTGTATTGATTACAATTTGTGTGTCATTGTACAGACTTTTGATTGTATTTATTAAATGGCATAGATGTCCTTCTTCCCACATAATAGGTGATCATCAATCATTAATCGAATATCATTTTAATAGAATACAAAGAAAATCTATTATTATTTTCAGATTTTTGGCAAGACATTACTTTGTTATTAAAGAGCCTTTCTTACACTTCTTTAAAAACGATAGTTGTCGAGGCTTGATAGCGAAATTTGTTGTATGTCAAACAAGAAGTCAACCATGTTTGGTTGAAAAAAGGTGGTAAACTTGAAATACAAACAGTAACATTCTCGACATGTTTTTAAATCCTTGATGTTTTAAATTCTGGATATATCAATGAATAAGTAACTGTACAAAGTATTGAATATGAAAAGAAGCTCATGCATATTCTCTTATTACATAAAAAAGTTAGAGGGTTTCAGTGTTTTATCAAATTTTTGTCAGTGATTAAACCCACTCTCTCAAATCATCTCAATTTATCTAAAACCATCCGCACCTAATATTCAGATACCGGTACTCCAATAATAGGGGTGTGAATTGGGCTTCCTAAAAAATATGAGGGTATTTTAAAAAATAAAAACACAGGCCTACTTCGCTGGGAGCATTTTCGTCAAATTGCTTACCTACACTAAAAAAAAACTCCAAATTTATATGGGATGAGCAAGAACATATTATTGTCGGCAATAGGTACTGGTGCTGATAATAAAGTGCTTGTTGACCATCTATAATTTGTTAACATTATCAGTTCAGATAATTATATTATCTTTTATCTGAACATTTTTCAAGAAACTATTCATCCTATTGTTTGTAACTGCAAAGAGTAGGCTACACTGTGTAACAGCAAATTGAATGGATTAAATGTAAATACCGTAACTTATTTTGTCAAATAGAGTATTGACTGATCTCAGTTATGAATTACATTTTAGTAGTTCAGAGGTGTTGGTTTGTGAAGATTTGTTTTAATAGACTTTAATATTCCATACCATCAAATATTTTATGAAAGTTATTTCATAAAAGGTTTGACAAATATGTTATTATATCAAATTTATATTTGTAGAACAACCTTGGAATCAAAACTACTTACTCCCTGCAGAACATTGGAATTATGTTGGGTACTTTTGTAGGGGTAGGGTACTTTTATATGCTTATCAAATCAAATTTATTTCCTTCTTTCACATAACAGTAATTTTACACTACGGTATGTTAAAAACGTAATATATCAATACAAGAAATAAGGAAACACCTGCAAAGGCTAAGCCTGAGTGCTGGTACCGTAATCTAAAATGAACAATCCAATATCAAAACTGACACTGTATTTGAATTAAATATATGATTTTCACTCACTTTTACTGGAGATACTGGAGGGACGCATTTCACTTCTAAAAAGAAGCTTCATCAGCCTTTTTAGAACTGAAATGTATATCCCTCCAGTACTGTAAACTGACACTGTATTTCCATTATATATATGATTTTCAGTCACTTTTACTGGAGATACTGGAGGGACGCATTTCACTTCTAAAAATTAGCTTCATCAGTCTTTTTAGAACTGAAATATATGTCCCTCCAGTACTGTAAGCTGACACTGTATTTCAATTAAATATATGATTTTCACTTTAATAAAGGATTTTTACTTTAATAAAGACGAATTTTTAAAAATACATCCATCATTTTGAATAAACTTGTTTATATGATAAACTTGAAATTCTCTAATTTAGGCATTCACGCTGTTTTCAATATCCTACTACGATGATTGTTTGAAACAAAATCTTAAATTCAGTACTGTATTGTCAAGCTTCATCTGTAAGTACCGTACGCCCGGTATCGTATTATCGTCAATAATTTCTAAGTTGTTTGGATAATGTCTTCTAAACCCACATTTATAGACATTGAGCCTTCGAGCCCATTTCATTCAATTGAGGAGACATCTTAAAATTCAACTAGGCTTAAATTTTGAGCATGAATTCAATGCCAGTAAATTAAAGTAGGATGCGATATATGAATTAAGAATTCCATACCGACGATCAAATTGAAGTAAATGGGTACGGTATGTAAATTGAGATGTGAAATAAATCAAACGCACTTAAATATCAAATCTTTTTACTGTAGTCTCTGTTATCAAAAGGAATCTACCTGTGACATTACAGCAAAATCTTCCAATCTATAAATTAATATTAATTAATAACTCTGTATAACGATTTTTCAATAATTTATGGAAGAGGATAATTTATAATTATATTACCGTACTTATGATTACTTCGAACCAGAATTGTTGTCAACCGAAATCAACTATGATACCGTAGTATAGGAGTAATTGAAAAGAAGTGTCTGAAAGAACTTTGAACAGTTGTTAGTGATGTTAAATATTTAAGAACCACCAAAATGAATAATTCTAATGGAAGTTTGAATTAAAGACGATGAAATCGACCTCTATAAGATAGACCACTATAAATGTCATTACAAATGCAACTACCGGTACTTAAATAGTTCAGGTGATAGCTTTTGTTCATGAAACTATATTTTGCACTGAAATTAGAAGTTTCTTTACCACAACAGATTGCATTTCCTAAAGTCTTAAATATGAAAATTTTAATCTTACAATTCTTGCTGCCTACCGCCACCTTAATACCCTACCACTAGTATGTTTATAAGCGAACTCAAGAATTGGCTTGAACAAAAGTTGAGCGTGAATTCATTATTTTGTAGAGATCTAAACATAAACACTCTCCTAGATAACTATGATACAAGTGACTATTTAAACCTACTTGCTTCACTGAGTTATAAGTGTTGTATAAAAGATGTCACCAGACTAGCATCTTCAACATGTCTGGATCACCTCTTTGTTAGATCCAGTTCACTCTTAACATATTTAGGACAGATATTACTGATCAAAGCACAAAAGCTGTGATATTTAAAAAGCCAAAGCTGCGAGCTTCTCGGCATGAGACGAATGAAACACGATCGATTAGCACAAGTAAAATTTGTTCAAAGAAACTAAATGAAAAATTTAATTTATGTGATTGGTCACCTGTTTTAAACTTTCAGAATACTGATGCTGCTAGGAAAACAATTTTTATAGAGGAATGTATGGGTAACTGTTTGTCTGTGGCTCCTGTCGATTCTTTAGCAACAACCAAAAATATTAGCCCCTGGATAAATAACAACATTCGTAGAAGATTATTAAAAATAAATAAATTGTACCATAAAGTTAAAAATCGTCCTTTTGATCTACAATTAATGAACTATTTCGCTGACTTCGAACGCAAGTTAGCCGATGACATAAAAGCTACGAAAGTAAATTATTACAGCCAATTATTTGCAAAAAATTGTAATAATAAAACTGCTCAGTGGAAAATAATTAATGTCATATAACAGGTAGGAAATCTCAATAAAGCAATATTTTCAAAAGTAACCATCCAGCAGATCATGACACCGTTATCACGGATTCGCAGGCTATAGCAACTGAGTTTAATAAATATTTTATAAGTGTTCCCAATAATGTTAAGAATGAGCTACTTAGAGAAATCAATCCAAGCTATAAATACAGGCCTGATGATAACAATAATGTATTCCAATAACATATATCTGGAAATTCTTTATTTTTTTACCCTGCCTCAACAGAAGAAATTTCTGATATAATTAGCCTTCTGCCCTCTATAAGATCAACGACTGGATATGACTTAGTTACAAGTGACTTATTGAAGCAAATCCTTCCAGGTATACTGCATATTCTATGTCACCTATGCAACGTTAGTATGTCAAAAGGAATTTTTCCACAAGTTCTAAAGAAAGCAGTGGTTGTGCCAATTTTCAAAGGAAGGGATAAATTACAACTTAATAATTACCGCCCCTTAGCGCTGCTCTCCATTTTCTGAAAAGTGTTGGAGAAGCTTGTGAAAAGTAGGCTACTGAACTTTCTTAAAAGGTTCAATTTCTTTAGCAAAAACCAATGTGGCTTCGTGAATGATCTAATACAGAGCGCGCCCTGGTTGACGTCATGAACAACGTTTTGTTTAGGAAGTAGACATCCATTTCTGCCCGAATATCGTCATTCCTTGTGTGATCTCTTTGATCACAACCCTTCACTCGACTCAAGAATCGCATCTCTGCCACCTGCACCTGCACCTGCACTCTACTTTCTTGTGATTTAGTGGTGACCCACGTTTCACTACCGTAGAGGAGAATTGGAGTGGCCATCACTTTGTAGAGTTTGATCAATGTTTCCTTCCTTGCTTTCTTTCCTAGGATTTGACTGATAGTCCCACATTCAAATCTAGCTATTTTATTTTAAATACATTATTTATTTATAACAATGTAAATAATGGACTAAATGTAAATGCTTTGTTTTTAGATGTGAGGAAAGCGTTTGATACGGTTGAGCAGACTTCTTTTGGCTAAGTTGGAATGTGTCGGGGTGAGAGGTGCAGCCTTGCAACGGTTTGAATATTTTTTAAGCAGTAGAGTTCAAAGTACAAAAATAAATAATATCCAAAGCTCTTTTTTAGCAGTAACCTTAGGACTCCCACAGGGCTCAGTTTTATCGGCTATATTATTCATTATATAAGTAAATGACCTATGTGATCCTAAATTGAAGGGGAAACGTTTTTGCTATACAGATACTGTATACGGTACTTGCTAGTTCAGGAAAATCATGGGATGAACTATACAGCAATATAAACCAAGACTGTAAACTTTTACAACATTGGTATTTTTGCAATAGATGAGCAATTAACGTAGAAAAAACTAAATTCATAAATTTCTCATTACATGCACCAAAACTTTTCCACCAATCGATTACCTTTCCCAGGAATAGCTGTATGTATAATGTATTATGTCAATACCCTCCAATAGAACAAGTCAATGTAATTAAATATCTTAGTACTTTTATTGATTCATCTCTGAATTGAAAAACTCATATTACAAATCTGAAGAAAAATATAAAGACTTAAGCAAATTCCATCACTTGAGAGAACCATGTAACACAAATATTCTACGCACATTATATTTTGCTTAATAATTTCAAAATTAGAGTATGGAATTGTTTATTAGGAAGGAGCAGTGAGAGTGCATTTCAATCCACTAAAAAAATACAAAAATACTATTTCAAGTTAATATTATTCAAAAATAGAAGGATCCCAAATTATTCAATATGATTCCAAATGATAGTAGAAGAATTAGATCTCTTTCAGAATTCACAAAAAGAATAACAGCCTGGCTATTTGAACAACATGAAATAGACAATATACTTCTAGTTCTTTATTCATAATAAATCATTTCTTTCGCATATGATATTTTATGATATTATAAAATGTAAGTTAATATAGTTATAGTAGGAAAAAGGTAATTAGGTATATATTATAAAATATAAATATTTATCTGCGACCATGTCATAATGTATACATTACAGTTTCACAATTGATGCCAAAACAGCTGTCTTTTCGAAATGCTTTTTGAAACCCGTTGCATAATGAGCTCATTTTTTTTTTGTAGATTACGTCTTGGAGACTCCAGTTAAGGAGTATAAGACAAGTCAGATCAACAATATTATACACTAGATACCATAATTACTTCAATTAGTTGAGGTGAGGCTTAATTTTGATGTGAAAGGAACTCTTGTACACTATAAAAAGCTTTATCAACTAAATATTTCTTCAATTGTTTTTTTAAATATTTCTATATTTTCAAGACTCTTCAAAAACTGCGGTAGCTTGTTGTAGAATTTCCTACCAATATAACTAGGTTTTTGTTTGAATAAGCTACTATTGTGACTCACCAAGTGATAATCTCCTCGGCGTCTTGTATTATAATCATGTACATCAAGATTTTGGTTAATATCATTCGTTTTTACATATAGAGTAGCTTCATACACATATAAGCAGGGTACAGTTAGGAGACCAAGTCTCTTGAACAACGGCCTACATGAATCTAATCTATTTACTCTTTCTATACACCTAACCGCTTTCTTTTGGATCTTAAACACCCTATCAAGATTTTGTTTTGATGAATTACCCCATACTAAGATAACTGATGATATCCTTGCAGAAAGAAATAGGGTTAAAGATGCATATGATGAATTCAAACTATCTAGAAATATGTTAAGTGAAGATAATTACAAAGCTCTAAAGAAAAACTATATGAAAAAAGTGAAAAGAGCGAAATGTAAGAAAACAGCTGAAATTTTGAATAATAGTGTGTACTTTAACACAGCAGTGTGGGATGTAATAAACAAAAATAGGCAAGTACCTCATGTAGATGCTTATACTAGTGTCCCCAGAATAATTAACGAAAATAAAAAATATATTGATGATAGTGTAGACATTTGTAATTTCTTTAACAGATATTATCAACTGGTTGCTAAGGATCTTCAAAAATCTCTTAATACAGGTATTAGTGATGCAAACATGAGGAATACTGAGGGGATTCAGAACGAATTAAAATTCCACCCAGTATGCCAAGACGAGTTGTCAAATATCATTGATAGTTTAAATAATAAAAAAACTGTAGGAATGGATGGGGTATCCAGTAAAATTCTGAAAGAATGTAAAGATCAATTGTTAGACCCTTTGATTCATCTGATCAATCATTCATTAGAACAAGGTGTTTTTCCAGATAATTTAAAAGAGGGGAAGATCTTGCCAATCTTCAAAAGTGGCGATAGAGAAAAGGTAGAAAACTATAGGCCCATTAGTATTTTAAATGTAATAAGTAAAATTTTTGAAAGAGTAGTTCTAAATAGGTTACTTCTGCACCTTCAAGAAGCTAACTTTATCTGTGATGAACAGCATGGCTTCCAGAAAGGGAGATCAACAAAAACAGCCATAGTTTCTCTAGTTGAAAAACTAATAGATATAATAGATTCAGGTGATAAAGCTACTGCAATCTTCTTAGATCTGTCAAAGGCATTTGATTGTGTTAATCATAGAACTTTATTGGAAATACTGCAAAATGTAGGTGTAAATGGGGTTGAACTGAAATGGTTTGAATCATATCTTATTGGGAGAAAACAATGTGTAGAACTAACTACAGTAGTTGGTAATAGTATAGTAAAGAATAAATCTAATAAATTAGAGGTGCAAGCTGGAGTGCCTCAGGGGTCAATACTAGGTCCATTGCTTTTTTTGTTATATGTCAACCGTTTACCTAAAGAATTAATTAGTGGTAGAGCCCTCTTATTTGCTGATGATACATCACTCATTTTCAGCAATTCCATTCTAGATAATTAAAAAATAAGTGCCCATATAGGTGTGCAGTCCATTGTCCAATTTTTAAACCAGTTGAAATTAACTATAAATAGTAAAAAATGCCAATACCTTCAATTCAAAAACAAACATAATTTAAATAAAGATAGGGCTATAAACGTGTTTGTAAACGATAATCAATTAGACCAGGAAGAAAAAATTGCATTTCTAGGAGTTACGTTGGATAGACGATTGACCTGGACTCCATACATTGAGAAAATATGTAGTAAAATTTCATCTGGGGTATTTGTCCTGCGACAGCTCGCTAGATTGAATGACAAAAAGTTACTTTTTACAGCTTACCATGGGCTGTTACTGTCACATATTAGGTATGCTATCTTAGTATGGGGTAATTCATCAAAACAAAATCTTGATAGGGTGTTTAAGATCCAAATGAAAGCGGTTAGGTGTATAGAAAGAGTAAATAGATTAGATTCATGTAGGCCGTTGTTCAAGAGACTTGGTCTCCTAACTGTACCCTGCTTATATGTGTATGAAGCTACTTTATATGTAAAAACGAATGATATTAACCAAAATCTTGATGTACATGATTATAATACAAGAAGCCGAGGAGATTATCACTTGGTGAGTCACAATAGTAGCCTATTCAAACAAAAACCTAGTTATATTGGTAGGAAATTCTACAACAAGCTACCGCAGTTTTTGAAGAGTCTTGAAAATATAGAAATATTTAAAAATCAATTGAAGAAATATTTAGTTGATAAAGCTTTTTATAGTGTACAAGAGTTCCTTTCACATCAAAATTAAGCCTCACCTCAACTAATTGAAGTAATTATGGTATCTAGTGTATAATATTGTTGATCTGACTTGTCTTATACTCCTTGACTGGAGTCTCCAAGACGTAATCTACAAAAAAAAAAAAAAAAAAAAAAAAAAAAAAGCATACCTAATATGTGACAGTAAGAGCCCATGGTAAGCTGTAAAAAGTAACTTTTTGTCATTCAATCTAGCGAGCTGTCGCAGGACAAATACCCCAGATGAAATTTTACTACATATTTTCTCAATGTATGGAGTCCAGGTCAATCGTCTATCCAACATAACTCCTAGAAATGCAATTTTTTCTTCCCGGTCTAATTGAATATCGTTTATAAACACGTTTATAGCCCTATCTTCATTTAAATTATGTTTGTTTTTGAATTGAAGGTATTGGCATTTTTTACTATTTATAGTTAATTTCAACTGATTTAAAAATTGGACAATGGACTGCATACCTATATGGGCACTTATTTCTAAATTATCTAGAATGGAATAGCTGAAAATGAGTGATGTATCGTCAGCAAATAAGAGGGCTCTACCACTCATTAATTCTTTAGGTATACGGTTGACATAACAAAAAAAGCAATGGACCTAGTATTGACCCCTGAGGCACTCCAGCTTGCACCTCTAATTTATTAGATTTATTCTTTACTATGCTATTACCAACTACTGTAGTTAGTTCTACACATTGTTTTCTCCCAATAAGATATGATTCAAACCATTTCAGTTCAACCCCATTTACACCTACATTTTGCAGTATTTCCAATAAAGTTCTATGATTAAAACAATCAAATGCCTTTGACAGATCTAAGAAGATTGCAGTAGCTTTATCACCTGAATCTATTATATCTATTAGTTTTTCAACTAGAGAAACTATGGCTGTCTTTGTTGATCTCCCTTTCTGGAAGCCATGCTGTTCATCAAAGATAAAATTAGCTTCTTGAAGGTGCAGAAGTAACCTATTTAGAACTACTCTTTCAAAACTTTTACTTATTACATTTAAAATACTAATGGGCCTATAGTTTTCTACCTTTTCTCTATCACGACTTTTGAAGATTGGCAAGATCTTCCCCTCTTTTAAATTATCTGGAAAAACACCTTGTTCTAATGAATGACTGATCAGATGAATCAAAGGGTCTAACAATTGATCTTTACATTCTTTCAGAATTTTACTGGATACCCCACCCATTCCTACAGTTTTTTTATTATTTAAACTATCAATGATATTCGACAACTCGTCTTGGGATACTGGGTGGAATTTTAATTTGTTCTGAATCCCCTCAGTATTCCTCATGTCACTAATACCTGTATTAAGAGATTTTTGAAGATTCTCAGCAATCAGTTGATAATATCTGTTAAAGAAATTACAAATGTCTACACTATCATCAATATATTTGTCATTTTCATTAATTATTCTGGGGACACTAGTATAAGCATCTACATGAGCTACTTGCCTATTTTTGTTTATTACATCCCACACTGCTGTGTTAAAGTACACACTATTATTCAAAATTTCAGCTGTTTTCTTACATTTCGCTCTTTTCACTTCTTTTGTATAGTTTTTCTTCAGAGCTTTGTAATTTTCTTCACTTAACATATTTCTAGATAGTTTGAATTCATCATATGCATCTTTAACCCTATTTCTTTCTGCAAGGATATCATCAGTTATCCACTCTTCAATTTTGTCTAATTTGTTTTTTACAGGGACTTTTATAACTGGACAACTCATAGTAATATGAAACCTTAAAATATTAATGAAACTATCATATTTTTTATTCAAACTATTGCTATTGTAAACCCTACTCCAGTTTTGTTGTAGCAGATTCTGCTTCAAATAATCGATATTCCCCTGTTCACATTGTTGAATTTCTTTCATTACTCTACTCTTTTTAATTGATTTATAACCCTGCAACCCCACCTCTAAGATTTGATAGTCATGATCAGATAGTTCCGAGCCGCCTAATCTTGCTTTAGAGTAATCTATATTAGTAAGGATGTTATCAATTATTGTTTGTGATGTTCTTGTGACTCTGGTATATTCATGAACTTTTATTTCCAAGTTATTCATGTATATAATATCCCTTAAATCTTCTGTCATTCTATTCTGTGTTGCAAAGTCTGTATTGAAATCTCCCGCTACGATAACGTTTGTAAAACGAGTAGTAGTAATCTCTAAAATCCTATTGAATAGTTCACAAAAATTGTTCCATTCGCCATTTGGTGACCTATAAATACCTAACACCGCTACTTCGAAATTATCGTCGATTTTTACTCTTAACCCAGAAACTTCTAAATCCATTTCCACAGCAATTATAGTACAGGTTCTACATTATAACACGGGTTCTGGACCAATCAGAAGCATTTTTGATGGAATCAATATCGTAATTCAATATTGTGAAACTATCAGCTGATTTGATCAAACTACTACACCAGCTGCTTTAACCTAACAATCTACTATAACTTCTCATATTTGAGATGAGAGGTTAGGTATCTCTGACAGTCACAGGTAAAATTAAATTGTTTTAATTAAATGTATACTAGATAAAATAGTGTATGCAACGATTTTATTTGGCCATTAAAGCACTCGTGAGATATTTATAACACTCGCATTCGCTTGTGTTATAACTTACATCTAACTCATGCCTTAATAAGGGTCAAAATAAAATCGTTGCATAAACTACTATTATATTATATAAATATATGATATTTCTTTTAGACATAATAAATAATCTCGATATACATAACAATAACACAAAATGTTTTCAATTTTTATTAATGGTTTTATTTCTAACATTTTTATTATAATTATTTCTTGTAAAGATTCTATCTTGCTTCTTCAAGCATCGAATATAATATCTATGAGTTATCCTGGTGTTATTGCACATTTCAATTTTGATATTTTTGTGTCTTTTTCTGTTTTGTATTTCAAGGTATTTGTACCACAATGGCCACAAACAATTATGGTTGTATTATTATATTTTAGCAACTGCAATTTAATTCAGAAAATATATTTATAAGAAAAGACTGGCAGCATCTATGAAAAATTGTTGCCAGGTAATTCTGAATCAATGAATGTATATAAACATTTTGTATTTTTTAAGGCAGAATAAATTTCATTTTCATTTCATATTCTTCAACTGCTAACTACTGTTTCTGGCTGGATACCATTCAATCTTATTGTTTATCTTCATACGTAATAAATTCTTCGCAATTTTTATATATATTTTTATTTTGAAACCGATTCCACATTTTTATACATCAGTAAGTGCTCTATATGTTCTTTGAATTCTAGAGTTTAATATGTTGTATTTCTGGTATGTGATATTTATGCTCACTCCTCAGTGGCATAGGGTCTATTATCCAAAATTCGAAGAGCAAGCAAATTAAGAAGGTAAAACTGGAACAACCAAACTAAAAATCTGGCAATTCACTATAAGAGTTTTAGCCTATGAGAGATACAACATCCACAAAGAAGTTGTAGTATAAAACACCTTTTCAACACAATGTAAAATACGATTCAAATTTCGAGTGTAGTAATGAGTTAGTGCTTACGTCTGAGAGTTCTGAATTAAAAGAACTGTAAGCTTAAGATCGCCTGATGTGAAATTCAATTCAAAGTTACACAATCATCGTTGAGTGAAGTTCGGTTTCTGTGGTGTAGCAGGTGAACTGTGACTAGGGTGAAAGGTAAATCAATTGCAGTTTATTTTATAAGGCTGTCTTGATAAAGGTACAGTTAACTGTTGAGATTTGATATGTAGCAGTGTTGAGCGATCTGTAATTGTTACCGTATTAGGATTGTAATTTTCAGTAGATTGTTAAGAGGAGTTATAGATTATTTGAGTTGCTTATTGATTAATTATAGTTGCTGTTAATTTATTAAGTTGTGTTAAAGTAGAGTTCTCAATTTGTAAGCTTGTACAGTCATTAGCTTGTGTCAGATTCAGATAATTTGTGACTTATTGGTGTTTTTTAATAAATTTTAGTCTCATTTTGAACCCACGGTGAAAACTCTTACAATATAATGTATATCATAGATAATAATAAAATGAGTAGTCCTGGGTCGAATTTGTTTAGTCAGATAAGATAAGCTACGAACTCCTGGGCCCTTTTTGTGAGGGTGACTGATTTGATTGGTCTGCAAAAAAAACTCCATCCACTGCTGTAAAATCACTTTCCGGTGGTTCGGAACCCACCTAAAACTGCAGGTTCCACTCATCAATCAGCATAATTTAACTCATTACCCCTCAATACCCACCCACAGTTCTCAGACCTTCATCTTCCGAAAAAAGAAAGAATTGGAACAGCAGTAAAACAGACAGAGTATATCCACTGCACCTCAATTTCATCATATATTATGTACCGTAATCCATTTGCCACTGTACTAAGTTATAAAAAAAATAGCTTATGGATTTGATGATCCACATGGGTGAATTTCTCGGGAATGTGAATAAAGTTGTATGAAATTGATACGCAATGAATCAGAATCCAAGTCAATAAACGCATAATTATTACCCACCTCATCAATCTAAATTATTCCAAAAATATTTGAAATAATACTAAATTATTTACAAGTTTAGAATAAAATATATTTCAGTTGATACACACAATTTGTTTAAATCATTCCTATTGATATAATAATACATAATTTTAATCTTGCAATCATAAAAAAGTTTTTCTTTTGATTAGGTATCATTTCCCATTTAATTTGCATTAACAGGGCTTTTGAAGTTTAAATTTATGTCAAATTATTCTTTGTTGCTTTTCATGGAGATACAATAAATTCTCTATAATGAAAATTATTTCTGGATTATTCATGAAACGAACAGATATTTTCTCTTTCAACTGGAAAATTTACCTATAATATACTGAGCCAGAAGCTGACTTTCAGTTTGTTGAACGAGTTATCTGCATGGGTTACCCAATTCATCCTTACATAATACTTCTTTCTTCTGATTTCTGAAAATAAACAAACTTGTATTATATACAGAGATTGCGAGAACTTTAGATAAAATTTAATTGTTAAACTGCATGATTGAGTTGAATAAAGCATGTCTTTGAGAATATGACCAACTTGGATAAGATTTGAATTTCAAGTTCCGTTCATAAAATTTATGTAAAGAATCAATTTCAGTATGCTTCCATGCTACATCAAAAATAAATATCAGTTATTTATCATGTGTGCATCTCATGATAAAATTTGAAACAATAAAAGTTTGAACAAACAATAGAGTGGTATCTGTGATAAGCAATAATCTGTGACTAAAAATGTAATGTGACGTTAATAAGTAGTAAGAATTTCTTCATTGTTAATGAAGTACTAATTAAAATTAATTGTAGACTTCTTTTTTATGATGCATTTAAGAACCAATTTTCTTTGTTCTTGGATTTTACAAAATCATATGCAATAAACTTGCATAATCAGTCTCATATGGAATATGGTAATATTCCAATACGCTACCTATTAAAAAAAAATAATAATAATAAAAATGATGGTTCTTTATTTATTTAAGAATGAAAATAGCACGTTTGTCCGACTAGGGAAAGACATTGGTATGGAAATAACGTGTTCATACATATTTTAAATGATTTATTATTTTCTTATGGGTGCTATCAAAATTCTATTTCTGTTTCAACTGTATTACTAAAAGTTATGAAAATAATAATAATAATAATAATAATAATAACAATTATTATTGGTATGGACATTGGACAATAATAATAATAATAATTATTATTATTATTAATATTATTGTGAAGTTCACCTACTAATATTACTACTAATATTATTGTGAAGTTCACCTGATTGTGGAATTTTAAAAATAGTATGAAGTGATTGAGAGTACTAGGGCTGATGAAACGACAGATTGCATTGAGTGAGAGTGAAATATGTCAGCCATAATGTCAAAGGTGACATTGTCTCAGAATAGTTATCACTATAAAATTAATAAATTTTTGACATACTTTTGGTTGTTTTGAGGGCTGATGAAACTACAGATTGCATTGAGTGAGAGTGAAATATGTCAGCCATAATGTCAAAGGTGACATTATCTCTTAGAATAGTTATCACTATAAAATTAATAAATTTTTGACATACTTTTGGTTGTTTTGATCTTCAGGCTTGAATGCAAACTGTGCTAGGAACTCTATCAAGGTACGAGTGGGTCTTCCAGTCATGCCTGGTTTCAAGTACTTGACAGTATCTTCTTCTTGATGAGTGATGCCATAAATGTCCATGTGAAGCCAGTCTCCCCTACAAACAAATTCATGCAGAAATGCTGCTGATCGACATGCTGATCCCAAATCATTTGCAGTTTCACACAGATCAGCCGGTAGGCAATATCTTACTGTTTTGGAGAAGTGTGTCCACAAAGGAAGCCGCCAAACTCTGTCCCCTGAATGTACTCCAGCTATTTTCATTTGCTCCCATAGTTCATCGTTATTTGTGAATATTGAAGCTGCCGCCGAGCCAAGCCCAGACTTGGTGCCTCTACTGAATGAGCCAATGTCTACAATCACTTTTGGATTGAAAGTTGCTGCATAGGAAAGTGCATCAACTATAACAAGTCTGCCATCTGTGTCAGTGCTATCCACATGGATCGTTTTACCATTCATTGCTTTCATTATGTCACCAGGCTTCATTGCTCTTGGTCCTAGCATATTCTCGCACATGGGTATCAGAGCACGAATGTTTATTGGCAGCCTTAGAGCTTCAACTGCTTTGAGAGTTGCTATTACACAAGCAGCTCCTGCCATATCTCCTCGCATATGTGCCATATTTTCGGGTGTTTTCAAACATTGACCACCAGCATCAAAAGTCACACCTTTTCCAATAAGAATGACTGGACACACATTTGGTTCACAACCATAATATGCGGCCTCCAGCAGTAATGGCTCTTCACAGGAGCCTTTGGCAACAGCAAGCAGCGCATCCATTCCTTTCATTTGCAGCCAGTGCTTTGTTTTCACTTCCAAGTTGACATCAGAATTGCCCAAAATCTTGACTGCTTGCTCAGCAAACTTTCGTGGTGTCAAATAATTTGCTGGCATTTCACACAACTTTCTAGCCAAATTCTGAGCATTGCCTTTCTGTAGCCCTATTTTCCAGCCAGTAAAGTCACAGCTGTCAAATAACTCAAGTTGAGGCATATCCACAGATTCACCATATTTATTACTTTTGTTGTCCTGGTAGGACCACAATCCAAGAACAGTGCCTTCAGCTGCTGACTCAGCATTTCCAAAGCTCTCAATGAAAATCTTCTCAACTTGACTAATGTCTCTTAGTGCAGTGGCTCCAATAGCTGCTGCCTCTCTTATTTGCTCCTTTTGCTCATCCATTAGTTCTTCTTCATTATATCCCAAGCCATCTTCACCTAATCCCACAATAGCAATACTGGGGAATGTATCTTCAAGACCATACAAAATTCTTACTTCATTCCTCCTGAGAGGAGGTCCAGATTTAATAAGTTCAAAAAGAAGCTTACCACTGAGTATTTTGTCATAAGTTTTTGCGGTTGGTGTGAATTTGAATGCTCTTTGTGAAAGAGATGCTGTATTGACTTCATAAGCACCAAGAACAAGACCTTTTGTTTCAGTTCCACATGATTGAGTAGCGAAGCACCGGCTATTATTGCTAAATGTTTTTGAAGACACTTTTCCTGAACAGATTCTTGAACAAACCTTTTTCAATACCAGCAACTTTAGCTGATTCATCATGTAATTATTAAATTTGCAATAAAAGATATTAATTTTCTCAAACTAAAATAGCTTTCTCCAATATGAATAAAGATAATGATTCATTTAATTATTTTAAAAAAATAAATAAAACTTCAGGAAAAATGAAAACTAACGTACCGTTACCATTTGAACATGATCAATGAATTTTCTATCACTTAACCCTAGTGATTTTTTTGTTGAATTATTGTCATGGTGACAGCTCACATATCATTAATATTGGACCCTCTGTCTGATATCGGACACATGAGATAAGGCTGTTTGGTTTGCAGCTGTTTTTTCTCTGATGACATTTGGAAAATAGTACATTCAAAATAAGTCTTGCTTCTCTTTTCACTGATCAAAGAAGAGGTACAAAGCAATAAAAGAGTGTTCTAGGAGGTATTAAGCCTAGTCAAGTTAGCAGTCCAGGACTGTCCCTTTTGAGATGTTTTAATAAGTTATTCATAAAATTAAAAATAGTAGGTTACATATTGGAGTGTGTATCATTTTTTCTCAATGAATGGGAGAGATCTCTATACTTTTTTACAAATGACTACATTATCTTTTGTCCGACAAAGAGTTTATTCTACTATAATGACCTGAAAATTTTCACATATATTTTCATTCTTCACTCCTCTCATAATAATAATTATTATTTTTATTCAATTTTAATAACAGAATAGTTGAATTATTTATTGAGTTCTGAGAGCACATTCTCTTTCTGGCTATAGTCAGGCGATAAATATAATTGACCGAACAAAGAGATGTCTCTATTTTGAGTCGGCCGTTTTCCATGTCTGTCTGTTTGTAACGCATTCACGGCTAAACGCGTGGATCAAATTGTATGAAAGTTTGCTTAGATCTTCCTTTAAAGAATACCCAGCGATATGATTTTTAAAATGAGTTTCCTCATTATACGTGTATGCAAAAACTGGAATCAGATTTCAAGATGGCCCTCGGGCCCTCTTATTTATCTGGTTGAGCCTTCATAAAAATAACATATTTGTTTAGAGAAACAAATCATTTCTAATATTTCAATCAAGACTCAAGTATAATAACAAGTGGTTTCTAAATATTGTTACGGGTTCTAATAGCTAAAATAAGGCTGGCAACACAAAAGTTCACACTTGCACTTTATTTACACAAATTAGTCTATTTACACAAATTAATTGTAAGTTCAATTAATTAAATAAAAACAGATCATCAAATGACAAGCTAATACCTATTTTCAGTAATTATTTACAAGATTAAATGAATAATTAATTAGGCTGATCAATAATTAAAGAAACAAGAGTCCAATAAACTGTACAATAATGCAGAAAGAAATGATAGAAAGAGCCACTAATCACTTACAGAACACACTCCAATTCGTTATTTGACAGTCCCAAATAATATCATTTAACACAACGTATTTAAACTATTAGTAAGCTACATAAACAGTAAACACTTGTCTCTGCACTTGACACTGTCTAAAGACTGAATAAAGCACTGTTTACTCCACTGGCACTGGATTGTCTCTTCTACGAGATCTGTCACACAGGTTTGTAGAACATAACTGTCACGCAAGCTTTTGTAAAACTGACTGTCTGGTTCATGTGGACTCCTTTATATAGCTGTTGTAGTTGTATAATTCCAAGAATTGGAGCTCACCAGACACTTCGAGAATCTTCAAGAAACATGATCTCGATCGTTCCAGCAAATCTGAAGAAATCACGAGAAGTCTTGAGAAATCAATTGATTGAGAGAGTTGCAGACTTGAAGAATAAGAATGACAAAGACATCTAAGGAGAGAGAATTAGAAGATCAGTCGAAGTCACGTCCAACCATGAAAACAATAGAATGATTTAAATAGAACAAGTGCGTGACTAACTGCTTGTTTGCTCAGGTAACACTATATGACAATAACACAAGTTTAATTAAAATTGTTCTATAAATTCATTCTTCAGTCATGTGAAATCTGATTTGAGCTATCAGCTGCCTGGAAAATTCAAAAACAGCCTTGGTGATGTGATAAATTTAATTATAGCACAAGCAGAAAAAAATAAAGATAAATATAGTGGCATTATGGAAAACAGACATGGAATAGGCTGTACAAATTGAATCAAGGGTTGGGTCTGATGATTTTGTCTAATTTTGCAATGGTAATGATCATTGAGTACATCGAGTATGTATCTCTGTGTAAGCACTCTTATTTCTAGCGTGAGTTCTATTGTTCACAGAACTACTAGTTAATCACAGTGTTCCGTGATACAGATGATGTGATAAAATTAATTACACTGACTTGGTAGCCATAGTTATCGAGAAATTGCCCACTTCCCCATTCAATGATTGTGTCAAGAAAATGTATGCTATAATTAGGCCTAAGTAGGCCAACAGTTTTCATTTGAAAATTACTTTTCGCCTTAGTTGACACCTGATTCTTAAACCTCATATTCATTAATGATCTAAATTCTTTTAATTAGAGCTACGGATCCCATTTTATGATTTCTACAGACATTTCATAGACATCAACCGACATTGGGAGCTAGTTTGGTATTCCAAAAATACAATTTTCTATAAGTTACCTCATGATTGTACCCTATGGGTTGGTACTGGAGTACTGATCTTGACAAGTTTATTACTTAAAATAATTCAATATTTGCCTTGGAATATTATTCCGAAATCAGTATGTTTACTTTTCCTCGCTTGTGCCTAGTTTAAAATTATCCTTAATTAATTTTGTAAGCGTTAATAACTCTATATTTCACAGATAACACAAATTTATAATTTATTAATTTATTATTATACGAAATATATTTAATAAATAAGCATATAAAGTGTTTTAATAGTGAATGGTAACGTTAGGTATCCCAAAAATAGAGAATAATTCATTATGTTATGATAGCAAATAACTTCCTTATCACGAACTTCATATGATTCATTCAATTATTTTTTGTTATAAAGGAAGCCCAGTGTGCGTGATACCTTTCTGGACAGATGCCAAATTCGTTGAAGATGGAATAAGAGGAAGCCGGTAAACACCTGTAAAGCTCGACATTGACCCTGAGTATGATGTCATAGCAGCACCTAGTCTGCATACGTAATGTGCTCTTTTAAAAAAGGTCGTCCTGCTTTTTCTCATGCAATGTTCAAGTCTTTGTTCCAACTTTTTAAAAGTCAGTTGACGGTAGACCAGGCACAAAGGTAGGATTTTCTTTCGGGTTGGGCTGCAACCGGGTTAGTCCTATACTGTTGACGGGGGGGTCAGGGGAGTATGGAATAACCAAATATGCCCGGGGGGACACTGAAGCCCCTCAAACTCACCCCACCCCCAGGCTATGTGTCTGCGGTGGACGGTTGACATAAGTATTGCAATGACCAGTTTGAACTTTGTAGTGGAACTTTTATAGCTGAAAAAATGACGCGAAATATTTTAATTACTCACTAGAATCATTTCAACACATTAAATTATTTTTCTGAATCTCTAACTGGAAGATAATTATATTCAATATACATCAGGGGTGCCCACCCCCCTAAGCCTCATGACGCACCCCCCCCCCCTAGATATAACACCAACCCCCCAACCATAAATTAGGCCGCCCCCCAAAAAATGCGAAAAAAGCCCCCCGTATTCTTTCTAAAACTAAAAGAAGATTTTTATAACTATTGAAAAAATTCAAACCCAGTCAATAATATACAAAATGTATGTATATTTCTTCACATTCTTTACATAGGTAACATTTTTTTGTAAAGGTAAAAAAGAAATATCAATGAAATTAATATATGAACTTCTGCTCAATAAACTTAATTGCAAAATAGCTAAATAAGAATTTGAACCTAAATGGTTTTTAAACAATAAACTATTATTACAAATACCTAAAAATAAAATAAAAATAAAAATGAAATACCTATAAGTTTATGTTCGGTGTACCAATTAATATTAAATTAAGGTTAAATAATTCTACAAAGTTGTTCCTTTAAAGGAAGTGAAAACAATGAGTTAATAACTTCATTTGTAAAACACAAAAATTCAAAATACTAAGTAATTTATTGGACAATAGTTAAATAACAGGTTATTTACTTAGTGTAGTATCTTGGGAGAATTTATGTATGGATGAAGTACATAAAAGGCACACATTTCATGTATAGTTATTTACAACACACAATCGAAAGAAGTGTCTTTCAAAAACAAAATAAAGACAAAGTTATGAAAAATTACTGAATTTTTAGTATTTAGTAAGTTTTGCTATAGCAGTTCTTACTTTAGTAAGTAGTTGTCGTAAAATACATGAAAAACATCAACAGTTTGAAGTCAAACATTTTAAATTTGTAGGCTGTGACCATCTACAAGTTAGCTAGGCACCTTCTAAGCTTGTTAAATCTATCTCTCTAATCTATCTCTCTAAACCCCCACACAGAAGTTTTTGTCTTTGGGATGAGGAAACAGAAAACCTTTCACTTATTTCTTCGTTAGAAATAGACTCAATTACATCTTTTTCTGCAGCTAGAACCATTAGATTGGACAACCATGAGTCTCCCAAAGCTGATCTGAATCTGTTTTTGATCATTTTAAATCGACTTATTGCTTTTTCTGCTAATTAACTAGTAACTGAATAAAGTTGTATAAACCACTTTCAGAGCACTCGCTTAGCGTCTTGCTAAGTTTGAATAATAACTTCCTGCACAAATCCTAAACATAACTATTTGAGCTAATTCATATTCAATTGTATAATAATAATTATAAATATATTTTCATTAATTGACATTCTATCTGGTGACTTCGTAGTATATTTTTGAATGTTGTCACGTTAGACACGGTTTCAATCAACTTTACGCCCCCCCAAAACGTTTTTTGGAACCCCCCCCCCCCCCCAAGAATTTCAATGACGCAGTCTGCGTCATATCCCCCCCCCCCACTGTGGGCACCCCTGTATACATGTAAGTTTGATGAAAAAACTGATTCTTTCAATATATTCAGTTTCTAAGTGGAGAGATTAAACTGTCGTTTCATCAACTGACGATTCATCAGCTGTTGTGTAAGCTATTACATAAAAGATATACGTAGTTTAAAGAGTATAAATCTATTTCAAACAGAGCTGAACAAGTATGGAGTAAACAGTTATATAGCAGCAAAAAAAGCCTCTTATGGAGAGGCCTAAATAATTATTCATACATTGAATCTAGTGGAGGGAAGGTAGAATTAGAATATTTGGTATTTAAGTCGCTTCCTTAGTAGGCTATACTAATAGTATTCCAGTACTTTAAAAAATATGAAACTATTAGAGAAGAATACCGTAGCAGGTATCTGTTCAATCAAATAGAAATAAGCTGCGTTCTTCTGGGCACTCTTTGTAAGGATGACCGATTAGATTGGCCAGCAAAAAAGACACTGTTCTCTGCTGTAAAATCACTTCCCGGTGGTTCGGAACCCACCTAAAACATCAATCACCATCATCCAACTCATTATCCTAGCACAGGTCTCAGACCTATGTGGGCTTCATCCTCCAAAAAAAAAGGTAATTTATATACTAAAACATAATTGATTTATATTTTCCATATTATTGTTGTTAGAATACCGGTTAATACTTTTTCTTTTCTGGGTTTGAACTATTGCTAGACTACTCTTGAAGCCTTGGGCCAATTTTTTCTTATGTAATTGATTTGTTGACAGCTTTTTAATCTAATGTTGTTGAATATCCTTCAGTTATATTTTGTCTTGTAGCTATATTGTATTTGCATAAAAGGAATGTTTTAGTTTATTATAAATATTAAATATTCAACCTTGTCAAGCAGCAGCTTCAGGACTTCAGGTTATTATATTTTTTGGATGAAACGTTTCTTTGTTGTATTCTAGAAAAACATAAGAATGCTCTAATTGGCGTTAGTTGATGTGGAAAGAATGTACTTTCAAATAATTTCCTATAAATAAAAATATTGACAAAATTTGTACCGGCATGTAGGCTATGCAGTGTTTTAATAAAAATGCTAGAAATTAAGAAAAGGTTTACCTGTTATATTGAACATTATCGTCAATCGTAAAATCAAATCACGTTGAACGACTACTGGTATTTACTTCATCGAAATTTCAGTCATTCTTCAATGAACCACATTCTACTAGAAGAGGTTTCAGCAAAAATAACCAGTCATAACAATTTTCAGCCGTGCAGGGATCCTACGAGTCAACCCTCTGCAGGGGTATACAGAATAATACTTTTTTTAAATAT
Source organism: Conomelus anceps (assembly GCA_948455865.1). Classification (NCBI taxonomy): domain Eukaryota; kingdom Metazoa; phylum Arthropoda; class Insecta; order Hemiptera; family Delphacidae; genus Conomelus; species Conomelus anceps. The sequence goes on along the minus strand of OX418217.1, from coordinate 57,226,850 downwards.
TTTGTTTTATATAGATATAAGTTAGTTATATATTGTTTATTATTTCATAAACCCGTGCCCCCGCCTCACGCCCACCGGGGGCAACTCAAAGGATAGTTACTAGGGTGGAAAGTTTTTAGACTTTGATTGTTTTTGCTAAAATATCTTTTTTTTTTGTTTGACTAAAGCGGAAGAAGCCACACGAATTTAATGTAGTGTGAAGTGCAAAAGCAGAGTTTTTTTTAATGTGCGAAAGTTAAAAGCAAAAGTGTGTATGAAAGTTTAAAATCAGAAGTGTGTGTGAAAGTGATTTAAAATATTCTTTAAATATTGTTTATTGTTAAAATAGAGGAGGTCAAGCCAATGGGTTAATCCTTTCCATAATAAATGATTAGCAATTTAGGTTAAAATAAAATAGCTTATTAGTCTCAGACTAGGTGCTAGAATAACTTCAGCAAAAAATATTCTTTTTTGTAGTGTTATTGCATTCATTAAATCATGATATTCTAATGTTATAATAGGTGGCTACCACCGGTACCAGAGTAGGAAGACTGATAGGCCTAATATAATAATTGAACAAGCTTTCAGCAAGGAATAGACCTTTCTCCTCTCTTTCTTATCAATCGATGAGAATGAAATGATACAATTAATTATAAATTTTATTTTATTTTTAACTCAATTAATTACAATCCATTTAACCAAACATTTATAACAGAATAACATTTACCAAACTAATATTTTCTACTGATTTTTATCAGAAAATTAAGAAAAACTTGAAACATCATATTTTAAAATATTGAAGAATAGAAACTTTCAAGGAGATCATTTTCCATCCCTAAAGACATCACATAATGCTGTCACAATCAGACCTATTAGCTACTCTACAGATGTGTATTGCCTTCTGTGTTAGTGCTATCTACTACCGTTTATTTCAATGTTTGTCTGAATATAATAAAAGCATAAGTCAAAGTTATCATTTTCGTGTTTCCGAATGAAGTTTTTCTTCATTTAGTAGCTTCTGCTTGACATTCAAAGGTCGGCGACCTTTTAAGCATTGGGTGGATTTAGAAAGTAAGCGCAGAAACGAGCTGCCTTTGCTGAGCGTAGCCTAATTTGAACGGTTCGTTGCCAACGTACTAAGACGCTAAAAATCTTGATGAAAAGATCGATTGTGGCGCAAGGTGATCGATTGATTAAATGACCATCAGAAGGTTTTCATTGATTGTCGTTCAAGGTTTCGAAAGTTTTAATTTTATCCTTTTTGTTATTGATTCCAGCATAAAATTCACTATCATCACCTTTAGATGAAAAAATTAACATTTTCAATAGTATATGGACAAAAGTGGATTTGCAGCAAACAAAGCTGCAAATTGTTTTGTTTTTATCAATTTGTGAATTCTTATAATAACGGCCGTGGAGCATAGATAATTAATAATTAGAACGGAAGACTGTTGATAAAGTTCAATGAATTCTAGTCAGACGAGTGAAACAAGGACTTTCAGAGTATAGTTTATCATTGACATGTCACAATAATTTTTACAATGACAATGTATTACGAGCAATGAGGATGTGAATATTGTTAGGCCCGAATCTGGCCATATATCTGAATCTTTTTTTGTAGATTACGTCTTGGGGACTCCAGTGAAGGAGTATAAGACAAGTCAGATCAACAATTATACAATAGATACCACAATTACTATATCAATTAGTTGAGGTGAGGCTTAATTTTGATGTGAAAGGAACTCTTGTACACTATAAAAAGCTTTATCAACTAAATATTTTTTCAATTGTTTTTTAAATATTTCTATATTTTCAAGACTCTTTAAAAACTGCGGTAGCTTGTTGTAGAATTTCCTACCAATATAACTAGGTTTTTGTTTGAATAAGCTACTATTGTGACTAACCATCCGACCATAATAGCTGGAAATCGAGGATCTCCTTAAAGATTTTCAATAATGAATAGAAAATAAAATCATAGAGTAGCAGTACCGAAGCGTGTCATAAACTGTTATGGAAATTAAAAACGTATAGCCTATATTTTTATGCATATTGCAACCACATCCTTGAAACTTTTAAAAATTTGCACCCCCAATTTTTAACTGAAATGTAGCAAAAATTCTAATATTTTTGTTAATTTAAGGAACCTATTTGAAAGTAATGTATTCTCGGTTTTTATAAACCATACCGTACTGGAAGTTCAAATGTTATAAAAGTTTTAAAGTGTTGTTGCATCATTGTCGAAATCAATATTTGAACAGAATTCATTCAACTAGAATTGAATCATAAAAATTAGCCATAAATTCGATCATGTATGAAATAGGCTTACTGAACTTGAATCATTAACAACTAATAATTGCGACAAGGTGAATCATTATACTACATATTTCATTACAGGTTTTATTATTTTCTTCAAATTAATCAAAACTCAACATCATCAAAACTCAAGCTAACAACTTCAATTATCGTCACTTGTGCTATATTTATCGGTCTTGATAACACTTTTTCAAATATGGTAGATTTTCCATTCATACATGGAATTAATTATTTGTTTGTTTCAACCGGTTCAGTTCTAGTTATAATATTTCTCACGCAAACCTTGAAACATATTTATATATTCAGCTTCACTATCATTACCTGAATATAATGCTAGATCATTGATAGTCTCAACCGTTTCATGGATCATTTATGACTCAATTTAAATTTAAATAAATAGTTGAGAGAAGGATGTTTATATCGTTTTTATAATGTTCTTATAAACTTATTAGTGATTATCAAGTAATAATACAGCTTTGTAAGTAGCCTATAATGAGCTCTCGTTTCGTCACGCTCCTTCAAAACTGAATTTGCGTATGAGGATGTAGACGGGATTTCTCCTTTCCTCATGTTTCTGGTATGGATACTAAGGATAAGTAGAAATAATGATTATTTACTAGACGATAACTGCTCAATTCCGAGTTCACTTTAGAAGCTGATATGAGCTATGTATGAATAATACCGGTGTGATCAAGAAATTTGATCCGCTCCATATGACGAAGTAGAGTAGAATCCAAATTGCAGTCTTGGACTTCAGTTTAGCCCTAAGACAGATTAGCGGAATCTGAAGGTCGTTCAACATTATTTTTTCTAGAGGATCGTTAGTGAGCTCGCCATTTCGGAGGTAGCTATTTCTTCCGCTGAAGACCCTTGATTTGCAATAATTATACTGGAATCCAGTTCAGCACTCATCAGGTTTTTAATTAAAATATTCATAACGAGTTCATAGAACATTGGAATAAAAAAGGTCTGTTGTACTGTAGGAAGAGAGTGAGTGCTACTGTTTGTCCTTCCTACAGGGGACTCAGGCGATGGCTGATTTCTCAATGAGGACGGGAAGGAGAGAGGCAATCCGCCCTACTCTATATTCTGGCACCCTCTTATCAGCAGCCAATATAGATCAAATAATTCGACCGATTCTGTCAGTCATTCTATCAGTAAGCATCCATCATTCCTTCAGCGATCTTGAGTACGAGGGGGTGAATAGTGGCTAAAATTACCCTCTTAGAATAATTTTTTATATATTTTTCAAATCTACATTTTATAGCCTACAGAGAGCGGTTGAAGTGTATTGTTCAAATATCGTTTAGAATTTCATAGAGAAAAAGACTTTTGCAGGCCAGGAGTAGGCTAAACAAGTAAAACGTAAGTAAATAAGAATGTGTGAAACGTTAATTTTATTAAAATGTTAGTTATTAAATTTGCAGATAATAAGTCGTTGGTTTAATTACTACTCATGTTAAGTTTTAGGTACTGTTTCAATACTCACTTTCAAATAAATATACAATCACTGAATTATAGGTGGCCATTTATTGGAGGTACAGAATCAAAACTAAAAACTGAATAACAAGTAGCATGGCAACGTGAATATTAAAAATGTCAGGTGTTTTTTTTTGTAGATTACGTCTTGGAGACTCCAGTTAAGGAGTATAAGACAAGTCAGATCAACAATATTATACACTAGATACCATAATTACTTCAATTAGTTGAGGTGAGGCTTAATTTTAATGTGAAAGGAACTCTTGTACACTATAAAAAGCTTTATCAACTAAATATTTCTTCAATTGTTTTTTAAATATTTCTATATTTTCAAGACTTCAAAAACTGCGGTAGCTTGTTGTAGAATTTCCTACCAATATAACTAGGTTTTTGTTTGAATAAGCTACTATTGTGACTCACCAAGTGATAATCTCCTCGGCTTCTTGTATTATAATCATGTACATCAAGATTTTGGTTAATATCATTCGTTTTTACATATAAAGTAGCTTCATACACATATAAGCAGGGTACAGTTAGGAGACCAAGTCTCTTGAACAACGGCCTACATGAATCTAATCTATTTACTCTTTCTATACACCTAACCGCTTTCTTTTGGATCTTAAACACCCTATCAAGATTTTGTTTTGATGAATTACCCCATACTAAGATAGCATACCTAATATGTGACAGTAACAGCCCATGGTAAGCTGTAAAAAGTAACTTTTTGTCATTCAATCTAGCGAGCTGTCGCAGGACAAATACCCCAGATGAAATTTTACTACATATTTTCTCAATGTATGGAGTCCAGGTCAATCGTCTATCCAACATAACTCCTAGAAATGCAATTTTTTCTTACTGGTCTAACTGATTATCGTTTACAAACACGTTTATAGCCCTATCTTCATTTAAATTAAGTTTGTTTTTGAATTGAAGGTATTGGCATTTTTTACTATTTATAGGACAATGGACTGCACACCTATATGGGCACTTATTTCTAAATTATCTAGAATGGAATTGCTAAAAATGAGTGATGTATCGTCAGCAAATAAGAGGGCTCTACCACTAATTAATTCTCTAGGTAAACGGTTGACATATAACAAAAAAAGCAATGGACCTAGTATTGACCCCTGAGGCACTCCAGCTTGCACCTCTAATTTATTAGATTTATTCTTTACTATACTATTACCAACTACTGTAGTTAGTTCTACACATTGTTTTCTCCCAATAAGATATGATTCAAACCATTTCAGTTCAACCTCATTTACACCTACATTTTGCAGTATTTCCAATAAAGTTCTATGATTAACACAATCAAATGCCTTTGACAGATCTAAGAAGATTGCAGTAGCTTTATCACCTGAATCTATTATATCTATTAGTTTTTCAACTAGAGAAACTATGGCTGTCTTTGTTGATCTCCCTTTCTGGAAGCCATGCTGTTCATCACAGATAAAGTTAGTTTCTTGAAGGTGCAGAAGTAGTCTATTTAGAACTACTCTTTCAAAACTTTTACTTATTACATTTAAAATACTAATGGGCCTATAGTTTTCTACCTTTTCTCTATCACCACTTTTGAAGATTGGCAAGATCTTCCCCTCTTTTAGATTTGTGACCATGTGATCATGACATCCAAACATCTCCCTCTTTTGTCAAATAATTTGTAATGCTGAAAAAACGCCTACTTTCTTTTCCATAGGGAACGTTCGTTTCTTCTCAATACTCTTCCGCTATGTGTTTTAACTAAATATGAACGTGGGGCTTCAACAGTATCAAGAACTGTACCAGGATCCCAATATTTTGTTTTATCATCTTGAATATAAACTTGTTGATCTTCTTCAAAGGGAACTACTCATTTTTGGGACTGTCTGTCATATTGTTTTTTTTTTTTGTTTGATCTGGTTATTTTTCAATTGTACTGGTATAACTTCTCATGGCACTGAATGGAGTTTTAGTCGATCTTGAGGATATGGTAATTTTGTTCTTAAGAATCTTCCAAACATCAGCTGAGCAGGCAAATAGTTAAGACTTGTGGATCGAGATTTAGATCGTGATTGACTTCTTGACACAGATTGAGACCGAGATCTTCTGTCTCTGGATGAACGATAGCATCTCCTGTCCTCATAAGCTCGGTTTGACCTTGTTTGTGGATCTCTGGGACAATTTCTTGCATAGTGTCCCCTCTTATCACAGTTGTAGCAACGATCCGTTGAAGGTCCTGCACCGCTTTGGGACTGGGGCATCACCCTGGCTCTCTCAACTCACACCCTGTGACCCCATATAACCTTACCATCTGACTCTCTTGCAGCATCCTGAGCGTCTCTTCTATCTTCAAATTCCACAAATGCAAAACCAGGTGGATTCCAAGCCACCCAAACATTCCTTATTGGTCCATAATACAAGAACGCATCCTCCAAATCGTCTCTGGTTGTCAAATAGTTCAAATTCCCAACATAGATTTTGCAATCCATGTTGTCATTATGTTTTGATGACATGATCTTTTTATGTACAGTGTTAACTAGGTTTACTGAATCAATAAACTCTTCAATATTCTCTGTTCCTGATGCATCTTCCGTAATATTATGTAGTGGTTGAGATAATCTTTGCTGGCTCGTTCTAAAATCTTTCCCTTTAGACTTACTCAAACACATTTTGCTAAAGTGATTCAACTTACTGCAGTGGTTACATGTTTTCCGGATGCTGGGCAAGACCTACCCTCAATATGTTGCATGCCACAATAACCACATACACGTTTCTGAAATGACCTCAATTTTTCCATGCTATGCTTGGTAACTGGGTGTGCTTCTTTTTGAAACTTTTCATAATTTATTGTCTTTTCATGTTTTTCACCTGTCTCTACACTTCGGCAGTAGCCTATTATTTTGTCGAAAGAAGCATTGTCTTTTAATAAACGGTGTTGTATCTTTCTGGATCTCATCCCTAAAGCAATCATAGCTTTCAATAATTTACTCCCCTGATCTTCAAATTCACACATCGCAACTAACCCCTTCAAGGTAGCGAAAAACGATTCAAATGACTGTCCTTCTTCTTGCTTACAAGTAATGAATTTATACACATTCATTATTTCATTCTTTTTAGGCAGGCAGTAATTTTCTAATGTTGTCATTATGGATTGAACACTTTCAGGTTCATCATTTCCCTTTAAAGCTTTATATAGCGATAAAGCTTCTTTCCCCATTAGATTCTTAAGCCGAGCAACTTGAATTAGGTTCGATTTTTTATTTGTTTCGGTTGCTATGAAATAATTTTCTACCTCATCTTTAAACGTTTCGAAATTTCTTGCGACATCCGCATTGCAGTTTAAGGGGTCTGGCTTATTAAACTCCATGACTGTTGAAATGTGCTAAAATGAATGTAACTCACCAAGCGTTTTATGTTCTATTTTCTTCAGCTCCTGTTTTAAACTGCGCCATGCTTTAATACTCACTTTCAAATAAATATACAATCACTGAATTATAGGTGGCCATTTATTAGAGGTACAGAATCAAAACTAAAAACTGAATAACAAGTAGCATGGCAACGTGAATATTAAAAATGTCATGTGTTTGTGACCATGACATCCAAACAGGTACCGTATTCTAAAAACACATTTTATTATTTTTCTTCTGAAAGTTGATATTTTTTTGCTTTTATGTTCAAGTTCTTTGTACATTATTATTGCGTAGGCTGTTCTATATACTATGCTGAATAAATAGCTTTTTCGCTATGATAAATTCGTACTTGTGACGTCTAAATTTTATCCGATGTGAATGTATTGATGATCTGAATATCAGATAATTATAATCAATTAAATTTATGATTTATAATTACATATAAACTTCTAAACCTTAAAAAACACTTTTAAGTGGAAATTATGACTCACGTTAAGGCGTGACGACCGTTTCATTCTGTTCTCAAGAGCATCGTCAGTTGACGATGAGTCATTATTTCCACTTGAATGTGTTTTTTAAGTTTTTATTATATTAGTGGAAACAAAATGGATCTTCAACATCATTTATAAACTTCTGCTTCCTGAACGTCTCTTTCTAATGATGGCTTGATAGATAGCAGTTTTTTCCACACAGAAATTTACAAATAACAAGCTGTTTATGATCAACAATATTTAAAATAAAATATAATGGAACAAAAACAATGTGATTGATCTTACATATAACATAACAAATTAAGGTGCAAAAATAAATTTCCGTTCTCTCCCAAGAGTTTATTGAAAGTCAATACACTTGGGGGGAAAAAGAAAAAATCAATTAATTATTTAACATATTAAAAAATGAGAAAAAATATTTTTTAACCAAAATATTTTTAAATGAATTTTAAAAATGAACGCAGGAAGTAGCTTGGTGGGCCGCTTTTGGGGCGCAGTTGATTGGGGCGTCGCAACGGTCGTGGGTTCGAATCCTGCTCCTCCGTCTGGCATCTATGTGTATCATTCACCTCATTACCCACGCACAAGTCTCGGACTCATGTGGGAATCATCAGCAAAAATGTATTCTATACGCACTCACCTATGCTGTCAGACTTGAGTAGTGGTAGGAGTGGACTGTTAAGGATAGAACTTCAGAATTTGTTTCATTGGGCTTGGCATAATGACATAGCTCTGATAGATCAGCGAGGTAAGCAGTCACAAACTACCTCACTCCTCGTCTGTGTAGTATACTCTTTCGACTAAAACACAACGTTGGGCTCTGAAGAGTCACCTATAGTCCAAATCGGCCATGTGCATATAGGTACTGTTTCCAGAGATTCCAGAAATTCATAAGTTAAAAATTTATGAGTGATTGCGAATAAACGAATTGAGTTTCTAGTATATCATTCTTTTCTTATGTTACATTATAGCTCTACCTATTTTTTTATGATGGACTGAGTAGACCAGGGGTTCTCAACCTTTCAGGCTCTATGCCTCCCTTATTAAACTTACATTTGTTCACGCCTCCCCTCAACTATCATCACCTAATGTGGTCAGCACAAGTAGTAGAATTTCAATCTGTAACTAAAGCGAGCTATGAGTTTGGATAAAGGTTAGATTTGCTGGTTTTAAAATGAAATATTTGATAACTTTCAATGATCAATATCGACACAATTTTTCTAACATACAGTCACAACGAAGTGAATGATTAGACAGAAATAGAAGGCTGACAGCGGGGATTGAGCTTGACAGTATTCAACTCGTTCGATTTCATTCAAAGATAAATAAAAATCAATAAATAAAAAAATAATAAAGAACTAAATTGTTTATAAAATCTTCAAAAGATTGTAGAGTTCTTTAAAAATACACTATTATATCAGTCAATGCTTTAATGGAGATAACGACAAAGCAGCTAAGCATACTACCAACCAGCATCACACAACTCAATATTGTACTACATTATACATTGGTCTTGGCTATTATTATTGAGTTTATTTTCTCCAACATTTAGTGCTGTGCAATAAAATAATGGTGTAATGGGATATAAAAGCAGCCACAAATTGTGTAAAAACAATTTTTTCAACTAATCTGGTACAACTCACGCCTCCCTCGAAAATCTTCTACGCCCCCTTCCCCCCCCCCCCCCTCCAACAGGGAGTACCCCTGCAGTAAACAATAGTTACAGACAATAAAATTTGAATGGAATGTAGGCAATTCAACCAACTCAATCAACTCATTGAGTTGCCAACTCTTCTCGGTTAGTTAGTACATTAGAAATATTTCGACATGGAAAACATCACAGATTTCATTAGAAAAAACTTACAGCCTGCAGAATAAATTCATAAATTTATGTGAAAATGTCAATGGGATTGTGAATGAAAAGCACAAACGAACAGGAGATATCTTCATAATATTTATTGTAAATAAATGTGATAATTGTTTTGTTTACCATTGTTGTATGTTACTGTAATTAAGTTACCTATATTATTTACATGATTGGATCTAATCCAATGATATGAGCTTCTATAGGAAATAAATTTCATTTCAAGAGATTTCAATGCACATACCTCGAACTCGAATTTTTCACTTATTAGAAGAATATTTACTTTTGATTTAATTATCATTTGACACTCTTTTGTTCTCTATTATTGTTCAAGAATCAGCTGGGCAGCGTTCAATCTTCTTGAATCTATAGGCCTATCAAACTCCTAATACTATATTTAGGCTACATCAAGGAAATATCTCTTGCTGTTAGAAACATTATAAAGAAAAGTCTTGCGATCAATTGCAGAAGAATAAAGATCTCAAATGAAGTACGTCATATTCATATTCTGTTGAGAAATTGAAATTTGGAGTCAGCTTATTTGAACTTTGATGGAAACAATCTTCAAATTGCTTAGTTTTACATAATCAGAAATAGAATAATTTTTCTTTACTATTATTTAAGATATGCTAGAATTTTCATCTAAAATTACTCTGTTTGAAAAGTTCATCAATATTATTTTCCAATTGCCGACATTGTTGTGCTCTATCAATTACTTCTAAAACAACTGAATTGAACTATGCAAGACTGACAGACAGTCAAATTTGTACGGTACTTTATCAAATATAAAAAATGACACTGCTATTGGACATACTGGTGGGATGAATTTCACTTCTACAATGAAGATTCATCAGGCTGCCGCCTGTGCTCATGTTTTGTTGAGGTTATATGATTGTATAGTTAAGAATTGCATTGGATTTGAATCGTGTTTGGTCATTGAGTAAGTTGATTCTGTCTTTTGTTATGGTGTTTGAATATTTCGTATTGTTCCAGTGTATTTGGTTTGTGGCTTTTTTTGAATGTGTATATAATTTCCAAGACAGTATGGATGTTTTTGTGTGAATGTCCAGTGTTGATAAAGTGACCTGAAAATGTTAGGTCATTGCTGGAATGTAGTGCTTTGATGTGTTCTTTCGTTCTTTGTATCTAGTATTGAATGATCTGCCTGTTTGTCTTATGTAGTACTTGGGGCATGTGTACTTGTACTTGTACCTTTATGTAGTACTTGGGGCATGTGTTGCATTTGAGCTTATATAGCCTATTCCTGGTTTGTAGAATTTTTGTTCAGCAAGTATTTCGTCATGGAAAACATCACACATTATGCTTTATACAAAACCATCCATACTGACTTGGAAATTTTGTAGATATTCCAAACATAATTCAATATTTCAGTTTTTTTTTGTTTCATCTAATAGGCCAAGATTGAATATGATTTTCGCCTTGGATAGAATAAACACTGTTCACCATGCGAATTGCTTTGCTTTATTCAATGAACTGTGCGATTGTACAATAGATTTAATCCGGTTCCAGACCCTTTCTCAGATAATTAGTGCAGTTTTAGTAGAACGTATTTTCAAGCTCTGAAATTTTAGATGTTAATATCGTTTTGCAGACCATAAATTATATTTTTTATTCTTTCCTCTGCTTCTATATCTACCTTCTATTTTGTTTCTAGCTATTCTATTATTTCATTGTTTAGAGTGAACTAATGTTTAGGCTTTAGGGTTATTTTTCTTTATACTGTTGTTTCATGCCATTTTCTAGCTATTCTGGTATTTATTTGTTTAAAGAGTTAACTAAAGTTTAGGGTTATTTTTCTTTATGATGTTATTTAATGCCGTTTTCTTATTGTATCTATTTTGACTTTATTTATTTGTTAGCTAGCGTTTCAACTTTTGTTTTGTGATTTCATTGTTTGATTTGAGACAATCTACTGCATTCAATGAGGTTTGTTTTGGCATGAGCTGTGAGCCTCTATTATTTGTAATTCTAATGTATGTATTTGTATGTATGCATATTCATACTGCATACTTGTTATTAGTTTGAGTAGGTGAATTAATTGATTATTTGAAATTATTAGGTTAATCGGGTAATAAGCACATCAATGTTAGAGATTGTTTCCAAACTTTTGGGAATGGTCGAACAGTTAGAAATATGTGGTTAGACTTAATATCTTCACTTTGAGATATCGAAGAATTATGATTCTTAGCATGACATTTATTTTTTAAATGCGTCACTCAACTGGTAGGCTACGTCGAGGTTTAATAGTACAATACCGGTACTTCATTACATCAATACTGTTTTTGTTAGTGAACATTTATAGTTTCATTGAACATTTTATATTAGGAAACATGTTTTAGACAGATCGCTAGAGCGTACGGTACAGCATGAGACACTATGTCTGCACGAATAAATTATTTATTTGCAGAATAGAGAGAAGAACAAGTTACCATTTTTTAGAAACAGCTATACAATAACAATAATTATTGTCTGGAACTGCCAATAAACCAGCTTTGAGAAGTTAGCAGCAAATTTGCATACTGGTAATTTCCAACAGGTTCATCCTTTTTTGCCAGTCGCAATCCAGCTTACAAATATTTTGATCGCACATTTTTTAGAAGAGCAGACGAGCATTTGGATATTAATATATTTGATGTACAAATTAATATATGAAATTACAACATGAGTATTGGATTCTATCTAAACAGAGTTCAAGATATTTTGAATATTCATATCGAATGGAATTAACCAGAATTTTCTATATTGCAATCTATTAGAAGAATAATTAAAATTATTATAGAAATTTAAGATAAAGTCACTGATCATGTTTCACAAAAGCTGAGGTTACCTTGGAAAGCTATGATTGAGGGGGCCTAGTGAAGTTTTCTCTCAAATTCAAAGACAATTTCAGTACTGTATTGAGAAAGTAACTGAGTGTACTTTGGTTGAACAATAAACTGTAGGGTCTAAGTGATAAAGCAATAGCTGTAAACTCGCAATCTCTGTTTTCTGTTCTCATGATAGGGAAGTGATATACTAGGGCCGTAGTAGGAATCTGTTCAATCAGAGATAAGCTACGAAACTCCTGGGCGCTCTTTGTAAGGGTGACAGATTGGATTGGCCAGCAAAACAGACTGTTCTCTGCTGTAAAATCATTTCCCGGCTGTTCGGAACCCACCTAAAACTGTAGGTCCAACTCATTAATCACCATCATCCAATTCATTACCCACGCACACTCAGACCTATGTAGGCTTCATCCTCCGGAAAAATAATTGAATTGTGTAGGACCAAAAAATGTAGAGGAGTACTAGTTACTTGAGAATAATAATCAACTATTATAAATAACTCTAAAACAATAGAAAAACTGTTTGCAAACAGTTTGCGAACAACAATATTCATACATGATCAAATGTAATGATTTGGTAAACCTAATAGACTCTTTAAAACTCACTCTTCTCCATGGTTCTCCACTCATTTTACCAATCAACAAAGCATGACGTATCGCTGTTTGTGATAGTAAGGCTCAAAAATTATAAATATTCATGAGGCTGAAATGAATAAGGCACTTGGAATGAAAAATGTTCAGTTCGCAATTAGTTACATATAATATTACCATTGTAGCTCATTCATAATTTTACACTTATCCACAAACCTCTCCCATTTGTATTATATAACACACTAATCGAGCTACTCTATTTTTCATTTTATTTTCTGTTGAGCAGTCTCTTGCAAAGAGTATCTTTGAACAATACTGTAGGTTCAGTAGTGTAACTAAATTCAGCGTTTGCCACTGTGAGATATTTTTCCAATGTGATTTCTCAACGATGTGAAAAAGTTTATTTTGTAGCATATGATTGGCTTAAAGTGATTTTTCAAGAATTCAGTTTTAGTAAGTTTTACAATAATTTCAAAATAATTTATGAATCAACTATTGTACCCGTCCTTCGTACGGATTATGTTTAGAAATATGACTAAATATGTTTCGGCTTTTTTGATAGCAACGATCATGAAGTTGTTAGCAGCTTAGTAAACAACTTAGAACGTAAACAATTCAGTGACAGTTATCAGAGAGGATATTTGAGAACAGCTGATTGATATATCATGATAAATTACGTGATTTGTTCTTATGTGGTAATAAAACTTAGAAGAAATGTATCCAAAATCGCACAATACTTGGTTTTTAAACGTTTATTATTCTGTTAAAAAAAAGTTTATTTATAGCTAAAGACATTGTCAAAAAGGTCTTCAATACTGATAAATTACTTTAATCCCGATCGATGCTCTTGTTTTTCAGGAGAAGGCCGCGTAAAATGCCTTCGGGGCCGTGACAGACAGACAGAAATTGAGATAAAACTTGTTTCGGCTTCTTTAATGTATAAAACGTAAAAATAACCAAAAAATATATAATTCTGATAAATGTACAGAAAAAAATCTAATTTTATTTATATAGATAAGAAAAATTCACAGATTAAAATTATTGGTATAAGAAGCTTCATGTTGATGTCAAGCACGTCACTCATGATTTAGTAGGCTATCTCAATGTATTTGTTTTGAAAAGCATATTACAGGTATATAAAGCACGACGAGTTAAAGTAGTTTATACAGAGGATGAGAGGAGAAGAGTGACAACCATCCAATTGTTTTATAAGTCTACACATTTCCAGGTTATTGATATTTTTTAAATTATCAGTTTAATTATTTACTCATCACAATAATTGAGCATATCTAAATTAGTACTTGAATAAAAATAGATTGATGCTTAATTATCAGAATCTTCAAAAATATTGTTCAACCCTGTAATGAACGTGTAATAAAACATTTTAAACGTTGGTGATTTGAAATAATAATTGTAAATTTAATTGCTTCCTAGTCATGAAATCTACAGTGTCTTTGTAAAATGATATATATTATTCATGTACCCATGAGCTGGTTTTTTCATATTCTAGTCCTATTCATATTTCTATTGAACCGTTCATAATATGTAGGCCTATTAAAATCCTGAGCGTCATTTACACACGCAGTAAAGTAAGGTACCGTAACATTAGTAGTTAGTTATTAGTGCACAAAGTGAAAATATGAAAGCAAAATATAACAGAACTGCAAGTATTGACTGCCCAAATCAATGTCATTCAATTTTAAATGTTTTGTTCCAATTTCATATGCATAATTTTCAAATGAATTTTTTTGTCTTCCCCAGCAGAAAAGATGATGTCTTGTTAGACTAAGTTTTAAGTTTTGAGACTCGGTTTGATTACGACTGTTATTATTATTATTATTTGAGGATAATAATCGCAGTTCGGTTGTATCTTACTGCTGTGGGTCTATTACTTTCACTATCCAAAATAGATTAGTTTACAAGTAGTTCACAGTGGCTTTCAAATTGAGTTCACTGATCAACATTTTGTGGGAGAGAAGTAGTGATCTGACATTACTTTCGCATGCAACTTCTTTTCATTTTACACGCAAGGGCTTCCAGTGATTCAGTGCACCAATTGAAGTTTAGGATTTAATTTGGTGTCCGACAAGCATTTTAGCATTTAGCTGGTGATGGGCAGCATGAAAGTGGCCCCTAGCCACTGATTAGAATACTTTCCACTATTTTAAATCAAGTAGAACTCTCACCGATCTATCATTTTTAACTTTTAAAGTTGGTTGTTGCATTGATGTAAAAAACTTTCAAAAATCGTTGAGTCCTGGCAGACTCATAATCCCATCTTATATTATATAGTCAAAGACTAGGGCAAGCGGGACACGTGCCCTGGATGCACAGCTTTAGGGGGCGTCAAATTGGCTGTAAAATAAAAGAATTAAAATAATTTTTTTAATATTCTAAAAAATAGTTTTTAAAATTAAAATTGCTGATTAAATACCAACCATGGACTAAGAATCAATATGTGTGTATTGTTCATCTCCAATCTCTTGGTTCAGCCGCAGTGGCATAAAAATATTGTAGACACCACGCAGTAGCCAAAGAGGAAGGGCGCGTAGTTTTCAGGGGCCCAGCAGCCGAAGCCGAACTGAAATATTGAAAACTAGCGTTACAGCAGTTTGGCATGTATAATTTTATTACCTTTCAACATAAGCCTTATGTGTCAAAAACGCCATGGCAAGGAACCCACCTAAAACTGTAGGTCCAACTCATAAATCACCATCATCCAACTCATTACCCACGCACAGGTCTCAGACCTATGTGGGCTTCATCCTCAAAAAAAAAAAAAAAAATGTGAAGGAGCAACAGACTCAAGACTCAAGTTCAAGACTCAAGGAAAATGAAGCAAGACCGTGGTGGATACAATATCTTGAGGGAAAATTCTTGAGTGCGCAAATCAACGGGTAAAAAGGAGGGGATAAACTCAAATTTAGATTTCTCTTCTCAACGTTAAAAACGGGGAAAAGAGCGGCTGACATATTAATATTACATATTTCTAAATTTAATTGAGGGTATCTCCTACTTATTTCGAGGGTTGATTTATAATTACTTGTTCAGTGCTCTTATATAGTATAAGAACCTTATTGTCCATTAGAAAGGGTCTAACAGTGGAATAAAATTTCAAAATGTGCAACCAATATCAATTAATTCGGCAAACTAGGATGGGAGACCTACTTCGACCACCTTCTCATTATCCATCCAATCATGTATTGCTTAACAAAATCCTAGAATCATTCCAAAATAGATAAGGCAAAAAAATAGGTAATACTCGAAAATGGGCACTTGCTTCGGGCGCTGAATAACCTACATAATTTTCCTGTATATGGTAGCTCATCAACTATTTCTGTAGTCCAATGCTTTAAACTATTCATTTTTTATTTCTTTTATTTCATTATTTTAAACATCTTGCCTACTTCAACAATTTATTTCACACTGAAAATTTCAAAAATGTTTTCACAGAACATTTACTCTTGGATCCGGGAGTTGCTGATTACAGTGCAGTTACCACTATTATTATGGTAATTAACACAATTAAAGTCATCTGAATGTGAATCTTGAAATGTGAAATAGTCCCAAGATGTCTGAGTCAAGCCTTCATTAATTATTTTTAAAATTTTCAAAAAATCATTTTTCATTCACAAAATTTTTGGCGCTACATTCAAATGAATCTCAAATGCAATAATATCTATATGTCTAATTTCATCTATATATTTATTATTCTAATCAATCAGATAGTTAACATTATCTAACAATAATATTATGTTCTCCCACTTTTTACAAATGGAACTATAGCAGAGTTTCTCTGAAACACGTTCTTTCCTATACAAATTCATATTGAAATGATAAAATGTCAGTATTCTAGATAAAATAAACATCTTCTAGATGCTAATTTTTAGAAAAGTAAACAAGCTTTTCCGTCAACACTACGATAAGGCGGATAATATGATATGCTTGAATATTTCTACCTGACACTATACATCTTAGTTATGGCTGACTAGTATTTTTTAGAACCAGTTCTCTGATAACTAAAGGCTATAAAAGATCTGCCCAACAGAGAAAAGTTTTTCGAGAATAACTCGGATTAGTGTTCCAATCGGGTTTCACCACTTCATTACACTCATGATATCAGATTTGGTTTACGTGCTGTCAGATGTGTCAAATTTTGTTTAAATGAATTTCAACATCTTATTAGTTGCTCTGTCTTTGACCGGATGTGGTTTTTGTGATACTGTACAGTGGTCCAAAGGCTTAAAAAAGCTCATTTCATCCATCAAGGGTCAACTAACTATCCATTGGCGAGGCCATTTTAGAAAAGTAGGACATTTATCCGACAGACCGACAGCCGTCAATTAATTCTGAAAAAATTTGCACTGTCAGCCCACACTCTCCTTTATGATTCTTATCAATTATTGAATAACAAAGAATGAATGTTGAAAGTCGAATATGAATCATAAATGAGCAATGAGCCAGTCGTTTGCGTTCCATGTCACTTTGTTGAGTCAACTTTACAAAACGTGTTCACGTTTGAAAGAACTTTTGCAATTCTTTTTTCTTGTTCCTTTTTCATTAAATTCTTCTTTGAAAGTTAAAATTCACTTATAAACCTATTTATTCATTTGCACCCACAAATTTCACCTAAGGGTGGAATTTCATTGTATAAATGTTGAATTTTGAATTAAAAAAATTTGCTAATCGAAATAAAGAATTCAATAAAATAAGACTTCATAAAAATTTAGTTTTCCTCATTCTTTTAAAACTTTCATTCAACTTCTCTTTTCAGAAGGTTGGTTCGTAGGTATCTGTTGTCATGAAACATTCAAACTTTTATAATGTTCTGACCTTCTGACAAATGTGACAACTGACAACTAACATGATCCAAGCTAAAACAGATAAGAAATTTACAAAGCCACTTTCTCTGTCACACAAGTAAGCTTCATGAAACTTGAACTTGTGAAATTGAATTATGTATGCTTTTATTGTATTATTTTTCACACTTGATACAACAATAAATCTGTACCGTGAATGAAACAAGACACAACCTCTCCTCCCTCATAAACACAGTCCCTATTCTATTAAAGTATTTGGTTGATTGGCATTCTGTATTCCGTGGATGAGTTTGCAGATGTCAAATTAAGAATTTAATTGAGAGGCTCTGAACAGCCAAAAATTTACATGTGGAAAATGTGGAGAATTTAAATTAAACGTTTTTACTTGTTATGTCAAATTACAGTCCAAAAAAAATAACGTTCTATTTTAAAAGGTAGGCTTGTGGTAAACGGTGGGTTTTTAGGAAAATACAAGCATTCCATGCAGTGGCGTAACGTACACCCCCGCAGACCCCGCGGCGCGGGGGGGCCCGGGCTATAAGGGGGCCCGGAATGAAAATACATATGTATTAAATAAAATGTATTAAATACATATGTAATATGTATATTTTTTCAAGAAATGGCCCGTGCCCAGACTGAAATAAAATTTTTTTTCCAAAAGAAATAAAACTGAAACACTGAAGGAAGAAAGAAAGAATGAATTGGCTAAATATTGTCAGGCCAATGTCTATTGTTTACTTTATCAATTAATTCCAAGATAGCAGATAATTCGCAGATAGTGAAGGAATTCAGAAGCAGGATGTTGTGACTTCGGGAATGGAGACATACCGAGGACAAAACTCTCTTCAAACAAACTTATCTAGACTGTTATAAATCATGACAGCTATGTCTCCACAGTGCAAATATTAGAGGAAATTAATATTATTTTCCCATCGAATTCCTCAATGTATATTAGCATATACGAAATAATGGAAAGTGGGGGGTTGTGTAGAAATTAAAGTCAATATTTTTCTTCATACAGTATTTTGAATTCAGTCTCTTTTGAATCGTCCTGTTGGATACACGTGTCCGGTAAATTGGCCTAGAGTAAACCATATGTTTATTCATTATTGAGTTCGTGATCGTAAATTTTATTATTTGGAGTGCCATTTTTTTTTCATTTCTATTCTATTTTTCAACATGCTGCGTTTATGGTATTGTGATGTTGTACGGTCATGCTTTAGTTATTTCTATTAACTAGTACATTTTTAAACAATATGCTCAGAAGGAATATTTATACCCTTGATATATCGTAAATTACGTGATTATTGTATAAGTATATAAATAATAGTTTTGGAGCAACTGTCAGTTCTCCCAACGCAGTTGAATTTTTTTCTTATAATAGGATCAAGTACTGTATAAGTAGTTTACGTTTTCTATCTTCTGTCTCTTGAGAATAAATTTATTAGTTTTTTCTCTTTTCCTGACTTAGTAATTTTGCGGTAATTTAGATAAAATGCCTTTTTATTAAAAATTGAACCTGTGTCCGTGTCTGCAAATGAGGCGAATTCTGAGAGAACACATTTTCTGGGAAAAGAAGCGAAGGTGCTAACAAGGAGGATGTGAATGTGGATCCTATGGAAGACATCAATTTCAAGGTTTCTAGGTTTCAAGATTAATTACTTATAATATAATCAACTCTCATCTATTTCCATCTTTCAGAAGCCCGCACGCTACAGCTCAAATCATTAGACTTGCCCCCCTTGAAACATGATTGAATTTTAAAATTTAATTTATAAAAAGGTGTTTAGTTCTTACATAATTATAACTGCCCACAAAATAATTATGCAAGTTTTTCAGGGATGGGTGGGGGTGGCAAGGGTGAGGGGGGGATATTTATATGATTTTGAGGGGCCCGGAAAATCGGTTGCGGGGGGGCCCAACTGGAAAACGTTACGCCACTGATTCCATGCAATATAATTGATTATTCATTTTTATTATTTGGCAATCACAAAATAATAGTAGAATAAATGGTAGGGGAATCTCGGAATGAGCGTTTGTTTGTTCCAAAAGTTTCAAGAAGTGAGTTCAATGTCTATTGATTAATCTTTATATTAAGCTCATGATTGTAATAACAAAAATGCTGCTCTAAAATGTTACTTAAAAGTATCCACTTCGATTCACAACCAGAAAACTAGATCGCACCAATTTCTTACGTTTGAAATGTCACTATGGCGGGTTCTTTGCGCTGATTACATGTAGTATAAATTACCTGATAAAACTTCAAAATTCTAATACAAAATCAATTATTCATAATAGCAAGATGAAAAATCACAAAATACAAATATAATATTTAAAATATTATATAGTATAGGCCTACAGCGAATATTACTTACGAGGCTATATATTAGTAAAATGTTAGTATAAAACAATAGTGAAGACGGTAACCGAATGGGGGCAGGAAAGGTTCAACAGAGAAAAATATCTTCTATTGAACCTGTTGAATTGATGACAGTGGCGGATTTACGGGGGGGGGGGGGGGGCTTTTGGGCTGAAGCCCCCCCCCCCCCAAAAAACCTCCAGAGTGTAAATTTTTTCCAATATAATCAGTTTGAAGCTCGTAAAATATTCATTATAGCAAGAAAATTACCTAATTCCACTACTAAGTCTTAAATTGTAACATTAGATCCCATATTTCTTCTATTCGAGGAAAACTAATCGTCAGATAAAAACTTTAGAAAAACATCTCTTTTTACAGTGTGGAATTCACACAAAGTTTATCTATTAAAACTAGATGAAACATTAGTTCATTGAAAAATTTGTATCTTATTAAAGCTCCCACATTGATTTTCATTCTTAAAAATTGAATAATATGACCGTAATACCGGAATAATACTAGGTCTATGTTCCTTGACAAACTGCAGAACCCACCAGATTCAGCCATAATTCAATCAAAATTTTCCAATATACTGTTATGGGTTCTATGTCTAAAATAACGCTGGCAACACTTAAATTTATCACTCGCACTTTATTAAGGCTGTGCAATAGGGTTTTGGTCATATTTTTTTTTCAAAGTCTCTTTGACTGGAGATTATTAGGCTACTGAAATGTAGTCTATTGCAATAAATAAAAAAAAAATTCATCAATTATTTTCTGAGATATGAGCACTTAAAGTTAATTTTTGGGGGCAACCAGTATCATGAACGTTTGTGAATAGAAAAGTGTAATTTCCAGGATCAATGTAACAAGTTATTGTTTTTGTAATGAGGTATTTCATTTTTCAAAATTTTCATTTTTTTAAAAAATCATTTTTTTGAAACCTTAATTACAGAAAAACTTTATTCCCGATTGAAATACAAAATATGTCATTGAAATCCCTGATATCCCTTCTAGTAATAGAGAAATTATTGTAAATCCAAATTGAATCGTTGGGTAGCTACGTTGCCCCAAAGTTTTCTTGGATTCTCTTCAGTTTTACAGAGTCAACTTCCTCATGCGAATGCGCAAGCACGTTCACTCACACATATGCAAGGACTTGCTATGTTGCCAGTTTGAATCATATTCGTTCATCACTCACTCGCCCTTATCAATGCTCCCTCACGCGCAACACCGGCACTCGCCTGTCTACCGGATGGATTTTATTTGCAGTTCTTGAATAATTATGCGATCGACAAAAATAATTGCTTTGAATGACACGTCTCCAGTAGCACTCACATTTCCTTTCCGCTATCTCTCTCTTTCACCCTCATTCTTTTTCTCTCAAACAAACATATGCCAAATTGTGTCCGAAGGAAGGAACCGAATTTTTCTTTATTTATAAGATTTTTGCGATTGTTCCATATATTGTACCTTACTCTTGTGATTTACATTATGGTTTATTGGGTAATTTACATAGTGAATGGGATTATAATAATATTGTAGGACTTCTTTGATAGATAATAAATAGGCTTCCAACGAAAACTGTAGTAGAAGTGTAATTGAAAAAGTTGCTCTACAAACAGAAATTTACTACAAATGATGAGATGAAATACTAAAAAAAGAAAATATAAATATTACAATTGAGTAGTATATTATTATACTCAATATTATAATTGTGTTATATTATTTAACACAAAAATTAGGCAATGAAGAAAAAACATTTTTCATTTCAGTCTTAGATGTAAAATTTTATTAGCATCTAAGCTGTTTTACCTGCATCTGGGTGGTGTAACCATAGCGGATTTCAACTTCACATCTTGAAATAACGTCCGCGTAAATATTAATTACCTATTGCCACAGACGAACATTCAATGTCATCGTCTTTGGTAACTTGCTGTGATTATTATACAATTCATCAATCAACTTATCACATACATACCTTCACATTTTAAAATCAGTTTCAACAAAACAATATGTGAACATATTAAACCGTACTATAAAATAGAATACAATTTCATAACGAAATGATCTTAGTATAAAAGTATAAAATAAAAATGAGAAAAAAAGCAAAATAATAATTATCATTTTGTTTCCATCAATTTTAGCTTTTTTTTTATCTTGGTGCACTTTGAAAGACACATAATTGCACTTATTTGGCGGGCCGCTTAGCGCAGTTGATTGGTGCGTCGCAACTTCAGCTTGCTGTCGTTCAGCGGTCGTGGGTTCGAATCCCGCTCCTCCATCTGGCATTTATGTGTTATCATTCACCTCATTTTCCACGCACAAGTCTCAGACTCATGTGTGCATCATCAGCTATAAAACGAATATGCACTTTTAACATTTACTATCGATTTGTGTTACCTACTCTACATTTGTCTGACTGACTATAATTTATCTGACAATACTGACTTCTTCAGCAAATTCGTTCTCTGACTGAATAAATACACTTTATCTTAATTATTCTATAATTACCAACTACATTTTTGAATTCGTTGAGAAAATAACTACTAAATGTTTTTCCTGATATCACTTGCTTATGAAACTTGGTTACTGTCCTAATTGATTCAGGTTTGATATACAGTGATTCAGGTTTCTACTTATCGACAAATTGGCCAAATTTTCAAATTGAGAACTCTTCTGAAAGTAAATTCAATGATCTAAAACTTCTTACCTCTAACTTTTTATGTGTTGGAGTGAGCATTTACATGATAAATGCAACGAAAAATTAGGTGACTTATTTTTCACAAAGGAGATAAAAATACCTGATTTTTGAAAATTGATTGTGAATGAACAATTGAACGGATATATTTTTATACATCAATCGACGTAGAATTTCATATTCTTCAATTCCAACTTTTGATAACTCAGAGAACTCTCTTTTAGAATACCTAGAGTGGATTAAAAGAACTTCCAGCTTTGTACCAATTTTTGTCCATCAAAAGAGTGGACAAAATTTGAGAGGGCTCTAGTGTCAAACGAAGGAAACAAATTTTTCTTTATAGAAAATTCTTGCGATTGTTCCATATACTGCATCTTAATCATAAAATATGATTACATTATTGGAGAGCTTACATTGTGACTGGAATTATATTATAGGACTTCTTTGATAGATAACAGAGAGCCTTTCAATAAAAACTGTACTGGAACTGTAAAAGGTTGGGGTTTTCAGTTATCAAGCAAGGAATAGTAACCCCCCCCCCCCCAACAACCGAATAGTGGGTCCAGGAGCCCGGGGAAATTATTACATTAAAACTTCACTATACAGGGGATGATACCTACTCACAACACACGCACAAGAAATAACTTGATTTACAATTATTCAAACACACAAAAGACTTTTCTTTTTAGAAGTATAAAACTGTTCAATGCCATTCCAGAGAGCTTCAAAAATCTGCCATATCCTATTTTTAAGCATAGACTGAAACTTTTTTTGATGGATAATCCATTATTATATAGGTTTGAGGATTTTTATGAAAGGGCCAAGACTTTGTAGACAATTTATAGACAGCTTTAAATGACACACTGCTATAGATAGGCAGGCTAATTTTGAATGTGATTTTGTGTTTTTATCTGTTTTAACGTTCTAGCAATGTTGTATGAGACAAAATTATTTTGATGTTAAATATGACAATTTGCAATGCTTTTGACGAACTCAGGAGTTGCTGCAATAAAGGTTTATCAGAAACTATTTTTTATAATCATGAAATTATTAGGTGTATCTTTACTGAATTTTACTTTACTTTACTTTACTTTAAAAAATTGAGACATAAGTGAAAGACATACAAAAATTGAAAGATATACGCTATTCTTTGGAAATAAATGGAGAGTATAATTGCAAAAAAATAACTAAAATTATTTCAACTTAAGAAGATAATTAAGGAAATTAGAAAGGATATGATTGAATTAGGAGTAACCCTGGGTGAATTGAAAAATAAAAAACAAAATATTGAAAGTCATGACCCAACTAATGCTTTGCTTTGCCAATTGGCTTTGAAAATTACAAAAAATATAGTATGTTTTGAATATGAGGTAATAAAGTGTTATTTGTAAAACAGCCTTCTCCAAATAATAATAATCAATTTTATTCTTATATTTTATTAGTTATTTTTCCAAATTTAATAAATTTCCCCAAAATCTAAGATATTTGCCTCGGGCGCCAAAAACTCACGCTATGGCCCCCGTTTTTACTCAATCAGAAACTATTTTTTATAATCATGAAATTATTAGGTGTATCTTTACTGTATGTCTTACAATTTTACTCTTAATATGAACACTTATTTTGGTTGGCTAAAAAATCATAAAAACCTAAGAAAAGCATGTATACATTGAGTGTCGAAAGCTACAGAATAATAACGTTATACTTACAACACAATTAAATTTAATAGGCAAAAAATAATAAATTTTCAAAATAAATCAGTTAGGCTAACAAAAAATTGGCTATATAGTCAGCTAATTTTAACTGACTAATGAGCGAATAGTTTTTTTTTTTTTTATTAAGAGCGTGAAGCGCGACATTATCGCTCGAGCCAAAACATTGGCGAGAAACTATTGTGAGAGCGATAAAGAAGCTTCACGCGCGAATTGCATACAATATTTCTCCTAAAACTGCAGTTCTGGATTCCAACACAATAAAAGCTTGTAGATTGTAACATCACAGACCATGCACGGATTTGGTTAGCGTTCGCCATTGTTGAAGTTATGTGAAGTTCATGGATTCCGTGATCCACCAGAAGGCATCAAAATCAAAATAGAAGCGTAAAGAAAACAGCTGGCGAGCATAATAGTTATTTATGTATTAAGAGCGTGAAGCGCGACTTTATCGCTCGAGCCAAAACATTTACTGCGCGACGCGTAGCGGAGCGCAGTAATTTTGCGAGAGCGATAAAGAAGCTTCACGCGCGAATTGCATACAATATTTTTCCTAAAACTGCAGTTCTGGATTCCAACACAATAAAAGCTTGTAGTTTGTAACATCACAGACCGTGCGCGGATTTGGTTAGCGTACGCTATTTTTGAGGTTATGTGAATTTCACGCAACCGGTAAAGTACTTTTCCTACAACTGCTCGTAAAGTAGTTCTTTACGTACTGAAAACTAATTGTAAAATGCCTCTTTACTGCTCAGCAAGCGGTAAAGTACTTTACGCTCGCCAGCTGTTTTCTTTACGCTTCTGTTTTGATTTTGATGCCTTCTCATTGGTGGATCACGGAATCCGTGAAATTCACATAACCTCAAAAATAGCGTACGCTAACCAAATCCGCGCACGGTCTGTGATGTTACAAACTACAAGCTTTTATTGTGTTGGAATCCAGAACTGCAGTTTTAGGAAAAATATTGTATGCAATTCGCGCGTGAAGCTTCTTTATCGCTCTCGCAAAATTACTGCGCTCCGCTACGCGTCGCGCAGTAAATGTTTTGGCTCGAGCGATAAAGTCGCGCTTCACGCTCTTAATACATAAATAACTATTACCGGTTGCGGAGCAGTAAAGAGGTATTTTACAATTAGTTTTCAGTACGTTAAGAACTACTTTACGAGCAGTTTTAGGAAAAATATTTTTAATGTTGCATTGTCCACATTAAATGTTGGTGGTTTTCAAGTAAGGAATAGTAACCCCCCCCCCCCCCACCATAATCGAATAGTGGGTCCAGGGACCCGGGGAAATTATTATATTTCCACATGGACTGCTTCAAATTTTGACCCTACCTTCCCTCTTTGTTTTACAATGTTTGATATATGTGAAAAATAATTTGGAAAACTTCACTATATAGGGGGTGATACATACTCACAACACAAGAAATAACTTGATTACTCACCGTTACAATTATTCAAACACACAAAAGACTTTTCTTTTTAGAAGTGTAAAACTGTTCAATGCCATTCCAGAGAGCTTCAAAAATCTGCCATATCCAATTTTTAAGCATAGACTGAAACTTCTTTTGATGAATAATCCATTATTATATAGGTTTGAGGATTTTTATGAAAGGGCCAAGACTTTGTAGACAATTTATAGACAGCTTTAAATGACACACTGCTATAGATAGGTAGGCTAATTTTGAATGTGATTTTGTGTTTTTATCTGTTTTAACGTTCTAGCAATGTTGTATGAGACAAAAAGGAAATTACAAAGGATATGACTGAATTAGGAGTAACCCTGGGTGAATTGAAAAATAAAAAACAAAATATTGAAAGTCATGACCCAACTAATGCTTTGCTTTGCCATTATCAACGCAAGAAAAAACTCCTTACATTAATGTCATAAAACAAAAATTAGTTTTATTATTGTAGAATTCTGTACAATATTAGGTTAAAAATAAAACACTGCACAAAACAATGTACAAACTACTCATGCCACCCGAAGTGAACAGAGGTCTCAAACTGACCAGGCTATCTAGCCGTCAGACATATCAGATTATTTTTGTGAATGAAAGCTCAGGTATTAGAATAACTGTGGCTCAGGCTTGGAAACTAAAACTGCTTTACTAGATTATGAGTAGTAGAACGACTCTGCCTCCCTCCCAAGAAGGCCTAGTCAGACCTGGCGAAGAGGGGAGTAGACGTGAGCCGAGAGATCTGGCAACGTTTCAGGGATATGGAAAGCTAGTTACAAACTAATCCACCAGAGTGATTCAAAACCGGACCAAACTCGATTCGACTCGATTGTAGACTCGTTTGTTTGTTGCCGAGTCGGGACTCGAGACTTGATCAGAGTCATGGTAGCTGGCGCACAGCCTTAACACAAATAATTCACAACTCACACTGTTCAGTAATTTCTTACACAAAAATAAGCAATCGAAAACAGATAACACGATATTGTTCAACTGATAATGAGTTTTCAATAAACTGTACAAAAATCAATCACTAAAATAATGCCAAAAGGCCGATCTAATATTAAATAATAACTGTACAATAAACTGTCAATAACTGTACAATAATATTCGAAAAGAATCGTCGAGGAAGAACCATTAACTCACGTAGCACAAGTCCGTAATACAATAAACACTATTCAGTAGCTCACTGGTATGAATTAAGAAGGAAAATGAATTATCACAGAGAAAGAATTACTACGATATATATACACAATATAGAACTGACACAATTTGTTTATCACGACGAATTTTCAAAGACAGCTCAACTCATTTACAAGAGTCCACCTCTATTTATATAAAATTTCATAATTGAGATATCTCTCGAATTTTCTGTCAACTTCTAAATAAATAAACAAAGGAAACTAGCACCTTCCACAATATTCGATAACATTCCATTAATGTCTAATCAAACAAATAGAACATTCTATTAATTACCAAGTAAACACTATAAAAGTGTCAAAAGCAGTGTAATTAATGGCTTAAAAGTAAACATTTACATAGCAGATAACACCGAGAACCAATGTTTCTTCTTCTTTCAATTCTCTCCAATTTCATATTCGCTACAATACTTTAAATCGTTCGTTTTATCGCCGATATAATTCAAAGCACTAGTAAAGCTATTTTTTATTTCCAAATCATATGAATAGTTATAGTTCGGGTATGATTGATTATGAAAAATTCAAAAGTTTTCACAATACTTGTTTTCAGTTCACCTCTACCCCCCCCCCCCCCCATCATCAGTAGCAAACCAGCCACCCCCAAAAACATTTTCTGGATCCGCCACTGATTGATGACACCAACTGCCAACCCCTGTCATCAGAGAACAATAGCTAAGCGTTTACCCCCATTCAAATGCCAAATACACGAAGCTAGATTGGCTACAAACGTACATTAAAAATTTATATTAATACATCTGCGCTTACTCCAAAAGCTAATGTCTGCAAAGCTAAAAGCATAAAAAAACTGTCAATCAATTAGCGGTTCATATAGTTTTCCTCATTGCCAAATTTGTAGATAGATTACATAAATGAAACCTTAATACCTGCATTAAAAACTAACATTTATACTATTCATAATGTGGAAATCGAATATGAATATTCACGACAATATCATTTATAAATGTACACTTGTAGCTTTGGCTACGTACATTAATAAAAACGTGAATATACCTTCCTGGTTTAAATAATTTCACATTTTGACATACTTTGAAGAAACTCCGTATTGCACCGAGAGTTGCGGGGCAAATGACTGTCCAGTATGAAAATTTGGCAAATAGCCTTTACAGACTTCCCAGTGGAATTTCAGGGTGGAAGTTACTCGAAGCATCTCGATAGGGGCAAACGCTTCATTATACAAATAAAAGGTTGATAGCAGTGTTGAATTACCTGCGAAAGGGTCCTACAATTGCATTGTTCTCCGTTGAGACTAGCTTGCCGCCATTCAGATGGCGTCTACCCAAACAATATTACAAACTATAATAATTATATTATTAATAGAAATCATAAAAATAAAGCATACATTTTTCTCAGTTTTCGCTATAACGATATCATTCTTCTTCAAAAAGCTTAAATTGTAATGACCAAACGAAAGTTTCGACTACGGACTAGAGTTGGAATAGAATATACCGCAGTAGTTCAATGATGATAAACAACGTGTTGTCCGTGAACCTGTGGTCCGCGTCTATCATAGGAAACGTACACCGGCTAGTACTATAGTAGCTGATAGTAGGCTATCATTGGAGGATGATCTCAAAGGCCTAGTTGCCTTCTCTGTATTTGTAAGTTTTATCTTTCGCCGCCTAAGAAATATGTTTACTTTCAACCATTTAGCTGTTTGAAAGAGAGGATGATATAGGAAACGAAACCGGTCGAGGTGGCTCAGAGTCAAGGTCGAAGGACAGAGCAGCGCAGACGAGAGCCGAGCTTCCTTCTCCGCTGGAAACGCGGAGACACCCGGGCAGTTGAGGGCCCTCCGGCCCTGGGCTCTGGGAAGCTCGCGGTTCCTCGGTCTGTCCGTCTCGGGTTGGTGGGGGGGGGGGGGGGCGACAAGGTCGAAACAATTTCTACAAAACACCGTTGATCAGGATGCTCGGCTCAACTCGGCATCAGTCAGCTCTCCTCGACCGGTAGTTCACGCGCGAACTCTCAGGCGCCAGAAGACACGGTCGGTCGCATCCCGCACCAACACGAAAAGTAGGCACTACTCACTGATAATAATTATTATCAATACGTAATTATTCAGTTGAAATGCATGAGACAAATCCTCTCTGTTTTAGTAATGGTATCAATACTTATGCTTGGTTACTATTGGATTAAATATTTGAAGTGATGATAGTGATTATCTTAAATCATAGGCATATGGTAGGGAATTATTGAGAACCCACATTTTATCTCGTGTGAAATTAATTTCTTCTATTTTTACACATTGTCATTAATTTCTATTAATTCCATTTTCGAAATAAACGTTGGTTTTTTAACGATATGATAAGGAAATATTGAGATTGATCCATGATTTGGTTAAATTGTCTTTCCATCTTTAGTACATATTAAATTATCTTTTTACTTCTATATTTCGTCTTGAATTATGATAAAATTTATTAACTTTTGTTGTAAATTTAAGTCAGTTTTAGATTGCGAATATATAAAAAATGTACTCACACGTGGATGAACGTTTTCGAGTTGTTGAAACCCATCTTCAAGGCCTCAACAACTCGAAAACAATCGGCCATATATTCACTATCTAAAACTGACTGCAAGTCGTTGAATTTACAACAAAAAGTTAATATTAACAACGCAGATCGTTATGAACAAGAAATTCAAGAATAAAATTTATAGTTGAAAGACATTATTAATTCCAAATAATGTGATGAGAAATTGGGGATAACCTAAATAATCAAAAGTCTTCTTTTTCTTATTCATTTAATTCTGTTATTTCTTCCCTATTTCTCATATTTCATCGTCCCGAATTTCAAGTTTAAAAAGTTGATTATTGAGTAATCAACATTGATTCATCCTACTTTGAAGTGATCCCCTTTCAATTTCGTTCAACTTTAAAAAACTCAACTATTCCAATTTTCTAAAACCTTAATTTTTTTAAATTGATTTGTTGAGCAATTAAATTTAAATTGTAGTTTTATACAGTAGTTGTATAAATCATCCTCTCTTATTTTCCCCTTCATTTTCATATTGCAATCAATTAGAGGCTTCATTGAAGGGTAAATTAAAAGAGAAATGATAATGATTATTTGATGAGGAATTAGGAATAATCTTTACTCAGCTCTTCCATTGTAAATGAATTTCCTAATCATTTTTACATGGTCATTGAATAATCATGGAGTACTCTCAGGGATTGTATAAATAGGGCTATTTCAGGAAAATATAGAAATAGATATATCTATATATGTAAATGTAGGGGTTGTATAACTTGTATTATGGTTTTTTATTTTTCAATGCGATTTAATGAATCCGATCGTTCAATTGGGGTAACAGTGGATTAAATAGAATGAAGGATTGATAACTATAATAATTGGATTACTAAGGCTTCTTATCAATCAATTCACTGCACATTTCCAACAAGAAACCAAAAAGTCATTGAAAATAGCATAGGCTACCACCCATAAACTAAAAAACCAGTTCAATTGCACTTTTATCAATTTTTGTGAAATATAAGCACATTTTAAGTATAGGGAATTCAAAAATATTTGTATTTGACTGTACAGTAGGCCTATTCCAAAATAGTGATTGACATCTTATTCAGATCAATACTATTAATCTGTAAATTTTTAGCTCGTTTTTGTCTGAATTTTTTTTTGAGATAATTGAATATATAATCCTCAATTAGTTCTGTTAATATCTTATTCTTACATTTTTGGAAGATAAGCTTGTGTCAAATTATAAAAACCATTCATCTATGTATTGTACCTTGGTTATTAACCTCGTTATGATTTTTAATATTCATTTAATTATCATGATGCCTTTTATTTTTATTGAGGTTCTATCACTGAAATAGTGTTCTGACATTATTAATGTAACCTGATAGTAGCACACGTAACTTTATTCAATCAGGCCATCAACTTCATATTGCATGGCATGGAGATTGAATGTGTAGGCTAAATGGAATAAATATGGAAAACTAAAATTAACCTAACTATGATTATTATTCTCTATATTCAAGAAACCATTTCAAATATTTCACCTAAAACTAAAATTAATCTAACTATGATTATTGTTCTCTATATTCAAGAAACCATTTCAAATATTTCACCTATTCTAACCATTTTAACAATTTCACCTATTCTAGTCTGTTTCAAAACCTTTTAAAATAATATTGTCAACGGTGAAATGGGAATAAATAATAATATGATATTGTAGCTAGGTAATAAGAACTGGGAGAACATTGATAATAGCTAATAGGCACGGTAATACTTTTAAGAGAGGTCTTCAAAATAATGAGATATAATTGATAAAATTGATAATATTCATTGCAAAATATCGCTAAATCTCGTTCGATGTCACTTAATAAACTGTTTACTCCTCTATTATTGAAGTCAATTGAAGATGTTGTCAATTGATCCAGTTACAACAGCTTCCTTTCCTAACAATAAAGTATTTACTCTGTGTCTGATTGCCCCATAAACAATCATAAAGATCTGCTACATAAAGGTGAGTGATCTATTCAGAGCTGGCCAATTCAGTGACCAATACACAAACATAACCTTCAAACATCAGTCTGAAAGAATATTAAATACAAAATATTAAAAGAGTACAAGGATGGAGTCTGCTCTATTTTTCAGTAGTACTAAGAGAATAGCCTACACGAAGTACGGCCACACTCACTTTGGAAGTTGGTACTAGCACAGACACATATTCCAACACAGTACTGACAATATAGTATACTATTTTTACATTATGTATCAAAGCTCACAGAATAATCCCTGAAGAATCTTGATGGTATAAAATAATTACTCATTAAAGATCCATAAAAAGTAATACAATTTTTTAAATTTTAATTAGCCAAGGAGAGTTAAAATAATAAGAGATATAATAGGTGAAAAAAGCTGAATTTCATATTAACATATAATTAAATGAAAAAGCCCCAATACAGTTTTTCTAAACAATGCAGATAAGAAATTCCATTCTATTAATTGTAAATATTATTTTTTTAGAATATGATGTTCTGAAATTCATTAAATTTATTTCTTATGCAGTGTCAAATTGGTAGATTGAAATGAAATGACAGATTTATGGGGTTCCAGACAAATTCAAATTCTGATGACTTTTACATTTTGTATTTTGCTAAGGTTAAGTGGTAGAAACTAAAAAAGACGTGATAGTCTTAACTTTATTCAAGAATGCAAATTGAGGTGAGTTCATCCAATAATCAATGATTTACAACTGGGTACATAAATAGTGCACTTGCTTTTATTGTTCTAATAAAAATAAAGTGTTCTAAATAGAGAACTTGCTCTAATATTGTGAAGATATCCATAACTGATACTGATTTTTTTGCCCCCTATTCATTATTTTTATTCATTTATTTATTGAGATGAAAATACTTTGATGAATAATAGGCCTATATTATGAAATAATGTATTTAATCTTGAAATTAAATTTCATACAGTAATAAATTAGCCCTTAGTCTATCTATATAAATAAAATTAGAGTTTTGTCTGTACATTTATCAGAATTGTATATTTTTTAGTTATTTTTACGTTTTATACATTAATAACCGAAAATAGTCTTATCTCACTTTCTGTCTGTCTGTCTGTCTGTCACGGCCCCAAAGGCATTTTACGCGGCCTTCTCCTCAAAAACGAGAGCATCGATCGGGATTTTAGTTATTGAACAGTATTGAAAACATTATTGACAATGTCTTTAGCTATAAAAACTATATTAACTTTTTTTTAACTGAGTAATAAACGTTTAAAAACCAAGTATTGTGCGATTTTGGATACATTTTACGCTGCCTTCTCCTGAAAAACGAGAGCATCGATCGGTATTAAAGTTTTTTATCAGTATTGAAAACCTTTTTGACAATGTCTTTAGCTATAAAAAACCAAATTATTTTTTTTTTAACAGAATAATAAACGTTTAAAAACCAAGTATTGTGCGATTTTGGATACATTTCTTCTAAGTTTTATTACCATAAGAACAAATCACGTAATTTATCATGATATATCAATCAGCTGTTCTAAAATATTCTCTCTGATAACTGTCACTGAATTGTTTACGTTCAAAGTTGTTTACTAAGCTGCTAACAACTTCATGATCGTTGCTATCAAAAAAGCCGAAACATATTTAGTCATATTTCTAAACATAATCCGTACGATGGACGGGTAGCTGCTAGTATGCTATAAAATATTCGAGTTAGAAATTAAAAAGCCCCAATTAAAAAGATTTTTTATTCCAAGATGAATTTTCGTGTGTTTTTTCAGTTATTGTAGAGATCAGCAACCACAAATCATTGTAATATTGGAGATAATCCTGCTAAATACATAACAGCTTCACTATAAGCTGCAAATTCCTCGTGAATAAACACCTGAGGATAGTTTGACAAGTTGAAAAGCTCACAATGCCTGAAACTCAAAACAAATGACTTAGCAACATTATCATTTATTTATTCAAAAGGCGATAAAAATATCAGGTGTGTGTCACGAAACATCTTCCTGTAGGCATTCCCTGCTCACTGTTGCTGAAGTCAAATATATGTTTTACTGTCATTCACTTTCTAGAAAAGTCGTGGTCAATGATATTTCCACTAATGAACTAAAGCACTAAAAGCTTTCTTCTTCTATGTTCAAATACTGCTGAAGGATTGGGCTATATATTTCCTAAACTTTTTCGGCTCTAAATACCAGTTTTTAACTTGATCAGACTAATTTGTTAATCAGCATTATGCAAATTTGAATGGTGAGAATCAATTCCTAAACGACAAGAGTTTCAAATTACTCAATTGAAGTTGTTAGAAAACTAGTTTCCAATAGTTGAGATTCTTCAGATAAAAACTACATCAACTGTACAAGAGTATTAAAAACTTGTCTTTATAGATTTGTACTGTTCTTGACCTTCTTTTTAACTAAGAGATTAATAGAGAAAACTGAAGATGTCGCTTTTTCTCAACCTCAAAATAATTTCACTTCCACTCCCGCATGTTTATTTCGAAAATATATTTCCTCGCAGGATGTACTGATCATCTTGTTTTTGAAAGTATTTCTCCAATCGTTTTTTAGCATCCTTCTATTGACGGCTGCTGAATGGAATTTCGCAATGGTTCAGCATTTCTAATAGGACTAGTTGAGACTCATGATGAGTTATGCTTATTTTTAAATGTACTAATAAAGTTCTTCGTTATGTTTGGAGCTCACGAAACAGCGGGTTAATTGCTGAAGTGCAACTTTCTAAAGGAACTACTTGTGACCTTTCTACCTACCGAAATTGTTGATATTAAAATTAGTCCTTATCATATTTAGACCCCTTTTCTTGGCCAAGCTTGAACTGATAAAGAAGAAAGTAATGGATTTTAGGTAGAGATACCGAGTTAGAGGGAATGTTGGAGTGAGAAGGAGATGAATAAGGAAAAATATTATATAAAGAGTGACGGATGAAGAGATGAAGGGGAAGTGATAGAGAGATGTTGTGTGTGAGCCAAAGAGCAAGATAATGTTGGACGGGGTTTTGAGAGAGATGGAAAATTGAAACTCACATGGGTTAGAAAAAGTTGTGATAGTGAAAGAGCATTGTATGTGTAGAACGGCAGAAGAAAAATATTTTCTGGAGAGAGAGAGAATGAGAGAGGAGTTTCATTCGCCAAATAATATTGGATCAATAATTTTTTCAAATCGTGTCCTGATTTGCAATGCGTTTGAATTAACTTCCTTGTTAATTTAAATTATGACTAGCCAGTTATTATCTAGCAACATTGCAAATTCAGCTACAATACATTACAGAGTCCTACAAGACTCTACGTAATACTTTCACGTTTCCAAATTACATTTTCGATTTAAAATGATTTACAACACGATTGCTAGAGAACTATTACCGTACCCGTTGATTTCGATCCCATGCTGCAACACTGATTATTGTTGATTGCATGAGATATTTTCATGTTCAAGATTATGTAAAATGTAGTGTTGTTTTATTTGCGATGATGGTTAGTAGAAAAATGAGCATGATAACATTCTTGGACCACGATTCAAATGCAACTAATCTATCTATTTTACGCCTGCACAAATATTTTGATGAGGGCATCATGAAAGGAAAATAAACA
Source organism: Conomelus anceps (assembly GCA_948455865.1). Classification (NCBI taxonomy): domain Eukaryota; kingdom Metazoa; phylum Arthropoda; class Insecta; order Hemiptera; family Delphacidae; genus Conomelus; species Conomelus anceps. The sequence continues at coordinate 57,191,551 of OX418217.1, read as the reverse complement.
AAAAATGCGTGAGTCCGTGATGATATACATCCATCTTACCATCGACAATCATTTTGACAAATAAAAAGCCAAAGAAGCTTGTCTCTCATCATAGCGGCACATGAAATAATGCATGAAAGTTTTTCTTATAAGGGTGTTTGCACAGTGGCGGCTCAATAATAGATGGTAATCACCCCCACAAAATCAAATACATGTTATGGAATGTATTCACTTAGCTACAATCTGTCTTACACTAGTACACAGCATTTTTTTGATTTTGTGGTTGAGACTATCATCGAGTGTGCAGGTACCCTTAATTGAGCCCCGATTACTTTGGGCGAGGCTGCTCGCTACTTGCCGGTGACTTTGAAAGCTGGTGAGTCAATAAGTGAGTCTATAATCCTGAACCTATACATAAAGCTTCCCACTCACTCAGTATCCAACTTATCCCTCACTGTTAAAAATCATATTACAACAATATACTCACAGCTAGTCAGTGCGGGATTTAGGGTACTTGCGGCCCCAGGCCAAATTACCCCGAGCGGCCCCCGATAACTTCACGATTATGTAATTAAAGCATAAAGCACATTTCATATAAATACATAATGTTTGTTTTAATTTTACTTTTTAAAATTGGTACAACATAAAAAGCATAACATACATGAATAGAAATGGCACTAATGTTCTATTTGAGTATGGTACATAAATAGGTTGAAATGTTGTATTCGCTAATCAAATAATCTTGGTTTACAAATTTGGCTAAAACCCCAAAACAGCTCTAACAACAATTTCTATATTTATAGAAAATATATAATTCAAAAAGTTAGCAAACAGCAGTTATTTGTAAAATTATTAATATTTCTAAAATTATTATATTATAAATTAGTATTTCAGTTAATTGTTAAAATTAAATAATATGTGTTTCATTCGGGAGAAAAAAAGTACAGGTGACAACAAAAGACTAAAATAAGCCGAGTTGAAAAGACATTATAAGTAAAAGAACAATCAAAATAATAATATGAATTGTAAAAGTAATAGGCTACGGTACTGAAAAATAAAAATATTAAGAATACAACAAATAAACTTCTAGATCATTCAATTCTCACATTATTCTCTTATACTAAAAAATGTCAATGTCATGTTCTTAATTTGGATAAAGTTGGATTAGTGATTAACATTGACACTCACTCGATCCACTCCGCCATACTCATAATTAATACCATATCTAAACTCTAAACACTCACTTTTCTAGCTTTTTTGGCTGCAAAATCTTTAATCAAATCATTAAAGTCTAAGGCTCGAGAAAGTTCAGCATTTGAAACAAAACTAGCCAAACTAGACAATCTAGAATCTTCGTCAGAAGTCGAGTTCCTCAAGTAGTTTTTGATTCTTTTCAACACGCTGTATGATCTTTCTCCAGATGCATTAGATGTCATCATGCATAGTACAATGCGCAAAGCCGTGTTATTATTATTAATAACATATTATTAAGCCGTGTTATTATTCGGAAATAATGTTGTTAACTGTTTTTCACGAATGAGCTTCAGATACTCCAAAAGTGCATTCCTCGGAGGCTTGGTAATCTTGTTATCATGAGGTTCCCTTTCTTCATCAAATATACCTTCAACAAAGCCTTTGAACTGTACACACTCTTCTTCAAAGTCACCATCTATGTCGATTCGATACTTTTTAGCCAAAATAGAAGCATTTCCCCTGATTTCTTCATTGGAAATTGACGATAAGTTGTTTAAAAATCCTAATTGGTTATTCTAATTAGATTGTATTGTTTATTATACAAAAGTAAAGTACTCGATTCACAGTAGCGGTAATTATTAATTAACTTTGGAAAAGAAAATCAATTTTTTTACAAAAAAAAGTTTCTTTTTACAAAACGCCTAGTCGGCCTAGTGGTAAATCCGGCACTGCAGCTAGTCTTCTAGCAACTTGAGGAAAGTGATAGCCGAGTGCCGTAACAGGTATCTGTTCAACCAGAGATAAGCTACGAAACTCCTGGGCGCTCTTTGTAAGGGTGACCGATTGAATTGGCCAGCAAAAAAGACTCTGTTCTTAGCTGTGAAATCACTTCCCGGTGGTTCGAAACCCACCTAAAAATGTAGGTCCAACTCATCAATCACCATTATCTAATTCATTACCCACGCGCAGGTCTCAGACCTATGAGGGCTTCATCCTCCAAAAAAAAAAAACTAAAATCACACACTACTAGCTGACAAGCTCACAAGCCAGCGGTTGTCAAGAAAAGTAGCGTGGCTTCGAATTTTTTTGTAGATTGAAGATAGTCTGCTAGTCAGCAAGTAAGTTGAAAAAATTGCACTAAGCAAGTTTAAAATCAGATTGTTCAATAAAATCAACGCCTTACCGAGAACCGAGAAGAAGTCTCAGACCGACGTGGGAATCACCCGCAAAAAAATCATTTGATAAAAATAGTTGATAATAGCAGCTCTAGGTGATAATAAAATAGATTTTTTATGTTGCAATTCTACTTTTCTTTTTCACTGAGAAAATGTCTACAATAATTTGATAAAGCAACTCTTTGATAGTGAATATCTTACACGAATATCTTACTCTGTGAGTGTGATGGCCTATTACTACTTCTAGTAAGTACTACAACGGTGCGAAATGGCCATTTAACACAAAAAGAAAGTTCCGTTAATTACTATCAAAGTATTGCTTCATCAAACTAAAGGTAATTTTTTTAATAAACTCTTAAATTTGATTTTTTTTTTAAATCATGGTAACTGTGTTTTGCAGAAACTTCCTGAAATGGCTCGTATGATGAGTGTTGTGCCACTGGCCATCATCTTAGTGATGGTTGCGTGCCAGTTGGAGACAGCGCACAGTCAGCCACTGTGGTTCGATCAGCTGTTGGAGCCCTACAACTACTACAACGAGCGGCCCTACTATCAGCATCAGCCCACTTATCAGCATCAGCGGCCCAGGCAGCAGGGCGCCAGGCAGCTGGGCGGCAAAGAGCGCTACAAGAAGTTGTGTCGTGTGGTCAGCGGAGATAACTACGCATTTCCAGGCAGCATACCTTATCCCTCGTCACCCTTCTGTCCCTATTGAGATACTTCAGCTCCCGTGTGTTGTTCACTTGCGACACATTCAACTAGTCAATTCCACTCCAAGTATAATATGTGTCAAAAACACAGACTGCAGACGTTGGAGCAAGGAAATCGTGATTTTTGTAGTATATTATCAATAGTTTTCCCATGAAGATTGAAGCTTCAAGAATAAAGGCATACCACGTATTCAAATGCCATTTTTCAAATATCAAGAGCTTTGCGGACTAGAGCGATTGTAGCATTATTTTGTAGCATAAAATAATATTAAAGTACCTATTTAAAATTAACTTGAAGCTGAAGGAAAATTGCAAAAATATGGATTTGAATGACAAACATTTTTCCAAATTCCTCACGCTTTCTTTGCTTCTGTGGGATATTCTATCATACCACTTCAAGTCAGTCCATTTTTTTGCAAACTTACTGTTACCATAAAATAACCACACAAAATGGTTTAGTTACTACGCTGTTACCAACAAAGGATCTTATAAATCAATCATGATTACTTTAATAATGTCACAATATTAATAGTAATTATTGGTGTAGATTCAGAATATTGATAATGAGAACATTAATGACAACTTTTTCTAATCAAATCTAAAAAAAATATTATTGTAACGTTCTAGTGTCATCGAACTGATTTATGTTTTGAGCATATCCTATCATTTTCCATTAGTAAGATACCAACAGATAGAAAGTGATGCAATAATTCGTTTTAAATAATCTCAACATTAATTTAAACCTGAACCAAAATAGAATCAAAATGTAATTCATAAAAAAGTAAGGTAAAACTATAATAAAATAAAAGTATAGAAATGTAGTTCCTATGCAACTTCTCAATTGCACAATAAACGGTACAACTCACCACATTACTGATTAGTCTTAGCAGAATGTAGAAAATAATTATGTCCGAGATATCTCCACTAACTGTTTCAAACCTGTTACGATGATTGAAGTTGATTTTACCGCTAGTCTTCATCTTCAAACAAATTGATTCGAATAATTCTTCAATCATTCCTGAATGACTCAGGTCTGATCAATGAGGACTTACAATCATCATACCAACGAAGATTGTGTTCATAGCTAAATCATTTTAATAGTGTTATGAGAGAGAACGTGCAGCTATAATATTGCATAAGTGTTTTAGGAGATCAGAAATTACTAGAGAAATGTTACTACTGTAAATATTTTTTGAATACTGAAATCATTAATTATTTTAATTAAACTCTGAAATCAATGTGATATTCGTCAGGAAGATCTGTAAAATAAGCTTTTTATTGAAATTGACTCATGACTGGTTCACTCATATACTTTTATTAGTCCAACCCTTGAAAATGATTAATTCTTTATTTTTTGTCTTCAGATTATAATTCTATATCTTTTAAAGTTGATTAATCTATTTAATTAATCTATTATTTAAAAAAATATATATTTGTTAAATTCATAACAAATCAATCTCATCTTAGTTGGAGGCTAACAGATCCATGGGTTTCTATCAAGGGTGACCGTCGGAATAAGATGATTCATGGATATTTGGTAGATGTTTAACCTTGGACGTTTTAACCTGAATATCTCATTATAGTGCCATTATGATGGATTGATTTTCTTCACATATTAATGTTTTATCAAATGGAAAATATTTAGCTGTTGAAAGACTAGTATTGTGATATCATAATGCTCTATTTGTTAATTTATTGATTACAACTGATGTTACTGTGATACATTTTTTATCTGTATTATATTTATGGATAAATTGTACCTGGAGCTCAAAGCGACCTTGAAGGTTACTAGAATCTCTAAAATTATTGTAAAAATTGTGTAATAAAAATCCATGAGGATCTATGGTGTAATTTTTTCCACTTTGTATCAATCTTAAATATGAGACTCAAACAGTTGTTACAGAGGCCTATACAGTCTGCTTGGAAAAAAACAAGGAATGGAAGATGACAAGCGCGCATTCAAGTATTATATATTATTTTGTGAATTATTTTTTTACTAAAGGTTTGTGTCCCCTTCAAACATGATACTGTCTAGTCGACTCAACAAGTAAATTATTAGTGCTTCAGTTGATTAGTGCCTGTAGTTCTCCAAGTTACTAAAAGTTTGTGAACTATCAACCTTCATAGATCTCCATGTACTGTAATTGATTCTTTGTAATTGGTGTCTTTTATTTTTGTGATGACTATCTGCTTCTTTATATATGTGTTGTTGTTGATGTTTCATAGATCAAACACTCAGAAAAATAATTAGCATCACGTTACATACATAAAAAACAGTAGCGACCTTATCACAAAAATAAAAGACACACAAATTCCTCACTACTTCACTCTTGCATCTTATGATATTAAAAATCTATACACCAACAATATAATGGAACAATATAAATCTATCAATCTATCTATCTTGCATCTATCAATGGAACAATATAAATAATAAAAAACATCCTTATTCACAACCACACAATTACAGAACATATAAATGAAATAATGGACATCCTAAAAATCATCACTCAACAAAATTACATGACCTTCAAGAACAGATTTTACTCACAACCTGATGAATTGCCAATGGGCTCACCAATTTCCAGCATTTTTGCCGAAATCTCCAACACTGCGAAAACACTCACATACTCTTCAATAACCAATTTTCACAGAACATAATATACTGGCACAGACATGTGGATGACGTTCTACTGCTATACAGTATGAATAATGAGTGCTGACAATACTGAGAGTGAGCAGACTTTTATAATTCAATTATTCCAGTTATATACATCAGAATATTTGACAGTTATTATCGTAATTGATAAATTGTTAGAGATCGGCCTGTAACTGATATTAGACATTTATTTTGGTAGTATTTATCATTCTTTAAAGTGATTGATCGTTTTCATTGACTAAATCTGCACACATTTGTGTGATAAATCTGTGAAGTGTGTTATTGTGTAAATAAAGTTCTAGTTCAATTTTACATCTAGACAATCTGTTCATTCTGGAAAATCTAGGATGCAGTGAACATTGACAGAACAGGCTCTGAGTATTTTGTAGAATTGAATATTAGTTCGAACAGATAAGTTGGTACAGTAGTATTTTTATTTTTTATTATTAATATTTATAATATCTTAATTATTTCCAGTATTAATTCTAGTATAAGTTGAAGTATCTCGATAAAAAGCCAAATTCTGTTTTCGAGGTTAAGTAGTTGATTTTTTTTGAAATTAGATACAGTAGTCTCAAGTTGACAATCATAATAAATTGAGTAATGTTCAATTAAGAATTTTACGAAATCAATTCTAAACAATTTTTAGCTACGAAAATGAGTCCAAACAACTCATCTAAATCTAATTGTTTTACTAAAACTCAGGTAACAACGCGATCTCAATTGATCAAAAATTCACATCATCTCTTAAACCTACTGTAGATTCCGAGGAAGAGGTTGCTGAACTATTAAGTGATCATACCGGATAAAAATACAAAATTAAGCAGGAAACCCACTAGTCCGGCACTGTCAGGCACCGGCGGTGACCAGCAATTTACGACAATAACTTGTCCGGCATAGCTCCGGCAGTAGCTGACAGAAGAAAAACAGGAGTTGCAATGGAGAGTTCGTCAGATGAGGAGTTATTTGTGATAGTCGCGGTATGTGCTGAGGAAGAAGAGGAAAACGAAGAAGAGGAAGAAGAGGAAAACGGAGGAAGCAATTAATAAAAATTAAAATTAAAATAAAAAAATAATACAAAATTATAATTATAGTAAAACAAAAATAGAAAAATTAAATTTAAAAATAAAATTTATTAATTGATTAATGAAATAATGCCATGTCAATTTTTCAATTTAATTTGAACCAATAACAAAAATAACCCATGAGATCGAAATTCTGCCACTGGATCACCTTTTGTGACTTCATGTCACCTGTTTAATTGCCTGCTATCTCGTCCAGAACTCAATAATTTTTATTACAGTACATCAAAAAAACATGTCTTATTTGTTATTGGTTCAGGTAAGTATTGATTAGTAAGTAAAATAGTGACATTTAATGATTAAATAGCTGTAACTTTGAAAATACTGCAGATATATAAGCCACATTGATCTCAAATTGTATAATAATATTGTAGATTGATTGTTCAATCCCATTTGAGATTGAAGATATTGATGGTTGAATAAAATAAATTATGATCCCATTTGGAGAATACAACAATTACTAAACAATTTGAGATCAATGTGACTTATTTATCTGCAGTATTTTCAAAACAGCTATTTAATAATTGAATCGTCACTATTTTACTTACTAATCAATACTTACCTCAACCAATTACAAATAAAACATGATTTTGTGATGAGATATAATTTATTGAGTTCTGGACATCAATACTCATTGTATTGTTCACGCAGAACACTTGCGACACTGGAATCGACTAGAGAATTGCCAGACATGCTGCCTGGCAAGAATTCCCCCAAGAGCTTTTGTCGCCGCCGGCAATCAACTGGTTGCTAAGAATCTTCAAAATTCTCTTGATACAGGCATTAGTAATTCAAACATGTGAGATATTGAGGTGATTCAGAATGAATTAAAATTCCATCCAGTATCTCAAGACGAGTTGTCAAATATCATTGATAGCTTGAATAATAAAAAAAACTATAGGAATGGATGGGGTATCAAGTAAAATTCTGAAAGAATGTAAAGATCAATTGTTAGACCCTTTGATTAATCTGATTAATCATTCATTAGAACAAGGTTTTTTTCCAGATAATTTGAAAGAGGAGATGATTTTGCCAATCTTAAAGAGTGGAGATAGAGGAAAGGTGGAAAACTATAGGCCCATTGGTATTTTGAATGTAATATATAAAATTTTTGAAAGATTAGTTCTAAATAGGTTACTTCTGCACCTTTGAGAAGCAAACTTCATCAGCATGGCTTCCAGAAAGGAAGATCAACAGACAGTCATAGTTTCACTAGTTGAAAAACTAATAGATTTAGATTCAGTTGATAAAGCTACTGCAATCTTTTTGGATCTATCGAAGGTACAATTTCATCTGGGGTATTTGTTCTGTGATATCTCGCTAGATTAAATGACAAAGAGTTACTTTTTAAAGCTATCCACGGGCTCTTACTGTCACATATTAGGTATGCTATTTTAGTATGTGGTAATTCATCAAAAAAAGGCTTGATAGGGTTTTTTTTGTAGATTACGTCTTGGAGACTCCAGTTAAGGAGTATAAGACAAGTCAGATTAACATTAGTCATATACACCAGATACCATGATTAATTACTATATCAATTAGTTGAGGTGAGGCTTAATTTTGATGTGAAAGGAACTCTTGTACACTATAAAAAGCTTTATCAACAAAATATTTCTTCAATTGTTTTTTAAATATTTCTATATTTTCAAGACTCTTTAAAAGCTGCGGTAGCTTATTGTAGAATTTCCTACCAATATAACTAGGTTTTTGTTTGAATAAGCTACTATTGTGACTCACCAAGTGATAATCTCCTCGGCTTCTTGTATTATAATCATGTATGTCAAGATTTTGGTTAATATCATTCGCTTTTACATATAAAGTAGCTTCATACACATATAAGCAGGGTACAGTTAGGAGACCAAGTCTCTTGAACAACGGCCTACATAAATCCAATCTATTTACTCTTTCTATACACCTAACTGCTTTCTTTTGGATCTTAAACACCCTATCAAGATTTTGTTTTGATGAATCACCCTATACTAAGATAGCATACCTAATATGTGACAGTAAGAGCCAATGGTAAGCTGTAAAAAGTAACTTTTTGTCATTCAATCTAGCGAGCTGTCGCAGGACAAATACCCCAGATGAAATTTTACAACATATTTTCTCAATGTATGGTGCCCAGGTCAATCTTCTATCCAACAAAACTCCTAGAAATGCAATGTTTTCTTCCTGGTCTAGTTGATTATCATTTACAAACACGTTTATAGACCTATCGTCATTTGAATTATGTTTGTTTTTGAATTGAAGGTATTGGCATTTTTTACTATTTATTGTTAATTTCAACTGATTTAAGAATTGGACAATGGACTGCACACCTATATGGGCACTTATTTCTAAATTATCTAGAATGGAATTGCTGAAAATGATTGATGTATCATCTGCAAATAATTAGGGCTCTACCACTAATTAATTCTTTAGGTAAATGCTTGACATATAACAAGAAAAGCAATGGACCTAGTATTGACCCCTGGGACACTCCAGCTTGGAACTCTAATTTATTAGATTTATTCTTTACTATACTATTCCCAACTACTGCAGTTAGTTCTACACATTGTTTTCTCCCAATAAGATATGATTCAAACCATTTCAGTTCAACCCTATTTACGCCTACATTTTTCAGTATTACCAATAAATTTCTATGATTAACACAATCAAATGCCTTTCATAGATCAAAGAAGATTGCAGTAGCTTTATCACCTGAATCTATTATATCTATTAGTTTATCAACTAGAGAAACTATGGCTGTCTTTGTTGATCTCCCTTTCTGGAAGCCATGCTGTTCATCACAGATAAAGTTAGCTTCTTGAAGGTGCAGAAGTAACCTATTAAGAACTACTCTTTCAAAAATTTTACTTATTACATTTAAAATACTAATGGGCCTGTAGTTTTCTACCTTTTCTCTATCACCACTTTTGAAGACTGGCAAGATCTTCCCCTCTTTTAAGTTATCTGGAAAAACACCTTGTTCTAATGAATAATTGATCAGATGAATCAAAGGGTCTAACAATTGATCTTTACATTCTATGCATCTTTAACCCTATTTCTTTCTGCAAGGATATCATCAGTTATCCACTCTTCAATCTTGTCTAATTTGTTCTTTACAGGGACTTTTTTAACTGGACAACTCATAGTAATATGAAACCTTAAAATATTAATGAAACTATCATATTTGTTATTTAAACTATCGTTATTGTAAACCCTACTCCAGTTTTCTTGAAGCAGATTCTGCTTCAAACAATCGATATTCCCCTGTTCACATTGTTGAATTTCTTTCATTACTCTACTCTTTTTAATTGATTTATGACCATGCAACCCCACCTCTAAGATTTGATAGTCATGATCAGATAGTTCCGAGCCGCCTAATCTTGTTTTAGAGTAATCTATATTAGTAAGGATGTTATCAATTATTGTTTGTGATGTTCTTGTGACTCTGGTATATTCATGAACTTTTATTTCCAAGTTATTCATGCATATAATATTCGTTAAATCGTCTGTCATTTTATTCTGTGTTGCAAAGTCTGTATTGAAATCTCCCGCTACAATAACGTTTGTAAAACGAGTAGTAGTAATCTCTAAAAGCCTATTGAATAGTTCACAAAAATTGTTCCATTCCCCATTTGGTGACCTGTAAATACCTAACACCGCTACTTCGAAATTATTGTCGATTTTTACTCTCAAACCAGTAACTTCTAAATCCATTTCCACAGCAAATTTCTCTACATATTCTAAATTAAATGTTTGCATATTCTTAGCATTTTTAGTGAAGATAGCTACTCCCCCACTTCGATGAGATGTCCTGCAATACGACGTTTTCAATGAATAGTTTGGAATATTAAGTTGTGACAATTCATCTTCTTTTAAACCATGCTCTGTGAAAATAGCTATATCAGGAGCCTCTTCTTTAAAAAATACTTCGATTCTATCTATTTTGTTACGAATGTATTGAATATTCTGGTGGAACACAGTGAGTACCGGTACTTCCCTATCATCCCTTATTACTTTATCGTTGCTTTTGCATATTGAAGTAGATTTACTTAATCTCTTAGAATCTTGAGAGCCTATCAGATTGCTACTACAAGAGTTCCTTCCACTAATGCTATCCTGATTTTTTGATCGATTAACGTCTTTTAATACAATTTTATTGAAGATATGAATTTATCATCTGAAACTAGTTTCCCTTCCCGGTTTTGAGCCACTTTACTAAAAAAGGTTCGTTAGATGATTTTGTTTAGGAGAATTATTGACAGTAGATTGCAAACGACTTTCAATCAGCTCTGCCAGCCTATTACAAAGTATTACTTTGCCAGATTGATTTAGATGTAGACCATGATTAGTGAAATTTTGTTTTTTCAGCCTTTCATTTAGAAAATAAATCCCCAATTGCTTAGAATTCTTATTTTTTAGGCTGTTGATTGTATTATGAATTGATTTATTTGTTGACTTAATGGTTTTTTATTTAGCTCTGGCCTATCAAACCTATACGGAATTGTACTTATTATTACATTAGTTTTTTGGCTGAGTGGCACAAGCTCTTTAATTTTCTCATTTATTTCAGGAAGATGTTTTAGATTAGGTTCATTTATATTGTTTGAGCCACCCAGTACTATTAGAAAATCGTTTTTACCAAAATCTTTAGTTTGTTCCTGTGCTGACTCTGCGATTGCGTTTATAGGGGCACTTGGTTTGAAAAAGCTCTGAACTTCATACTTATTTTTTAATCTTTTATTTAGTAGGTCACTACAGTCTCGTCCATGACTGGATGTTAAGAGCAGTACTCTACCTTTCCTATCGTTATTTGCCCTTACTTTAGTTTTGGTTGCTGTTTGCAAAACCTGACTATACGTTTTTGTTTGACCATTTCTATTTATTTTTTCCCCATTTGATTTAGGTTCTAATTTTTTTGTATTGATCAGAGGTTCAGATCTTACATTAGCCAAGTTTATTTTAGATTTTAATATTTCGATTTCCTCTGACATAGACCTACATTGACTCGTGAGATTTAGTATTTCAGTTTTATGGTCTTCCTGCTGCAATTTTACAATAACTTCCAGAGATTTTATGTGATCCACCAACCCTATTCGTTCTTCCTCAGAATTTTTTAGTGATGATTCTAATTTTGTTTTCAATTCGGTGTGATCACTCAATAGTTTAGCAACCTTTACTTCTACATCTACAGTAGCTTTAAGAGCTGCTGGAGATTTTTTTGTTATTAGTTGCTGAGATCGCGTAGTTACCTGAGTTTTAGTTAAACAATTGAATTTAGATGCCTTGTTTGGACTCATTTTCCTAGCTAAAAATTGTTTTCAATTGATTTTAGTTAAATGTTTCATGAAATATAACTTAATTTATTACAATTGTCAACTTGAGACTATTTAATTACAAGAAAATTTATCAATATTGGTACACCTAACCTCAAAAATAGAATTTGACTTTTTATTAAGATACTTTAAATTATAATCGACAAATCAATAATGGAGATTATTAAGATATTATAAATACTAATAATAATAAACAAAAATACTACTTATTCATTCGAATTAATATTCTATTCTTCAAAATTCCAAAACCCTGAGTTCTTCAACATGAACTCAAACCCTGGGAACAATTCGAAATATACAAACAAACCACACACAATAAACAAAATATCCTCAATTAACAATCAAATTTTAAATCACACAAACTTTTTGATCACATTATACAGAAACCCCAATTCTCCTAACCAAAAAACCGATCTAGGACGTTTTGTTAAGTACCGTACTCTTTACAATTGACAGTAACTAATACTTACTTTTTATGGTAAATTCAACGACTTGCGGATGGCCTTTGAAGATGAGTTTTCATGTCTTAAAAACGTTTGGCCAAAAAGGGAGTAGAAATATTATTTATTCTCAATTAAAATTGACTTCAAGTTGCTGAATTACTATAAAAACAATTGAGGAGTTGAATGGAATAGTGGCATAACCCAGAAATTGAGAATTTGAGAGAACAGGCCTTGAAGTTTTCAATTGACTTCAAAAAATAGATTTGCTTTGAATACTTTGAAATTTGCCACACTATAATGTGGTATTGAAATAGAATGAAATTTTATTGGAAAAAATAAAAATGTACAAATTTCACAAAAAACTTTGTTACTGAATACTTATAATACTAATAGAAAATATTATAAACACAGAATTAATTTCAGCCACATATGTAAAAACTAGCTATTAAGATATTATACAGTAGTGTAATGAGAAGAAACAAAAAAAAGCAATCCATTTGCAACCAGCATGGTTGGAGTAACCTACCCTATAACTCAAACTTGATTAGACATAAACAAGAGACAGATGTTTCATAAAAATTATTAAATGATTATACTTTGACTAAAGCAATTTACTGAATTTAAGGAGTATGAAATAAAAAACTAAAAAACATGCTAACTTATAGACTACAAGCCACAACAAATTTAAACAGCAAAGGATTGAATGAGACAAAAATAAATAGAAAATTAGTGAATCAATAAATTTCATGATTGGAGTGGATTTGAAATTTGCAAGCATACATCAGCAGATCAGCACTCAATGTTAATAACAATGATTATACTAGTATAGTGATTATAGTATACTTGTAACCGCCCTTATTCAATTCAACTGCTTAACAATGAACAAAATAAAAATATATGCTTCCTGTAGACTCATTCCCGCGCACAGGTAACAAAGACTGCGGGAATTTATATTTCATAATATATTCAGAAGTGAAAGAACTAATATTTTTATGATTATTTTCTTTATATTATATCGATTATTTTCTTTCCGCATATTGTACAAAGTATATTTTATGGAAATAAAGATGATTGATTGATTGACATTGCCCTTTTTCCATTCAAGCTTCAGTGAATGGAAGAAGGGCAGTTGCAGCTCTATGAGACTTTCTAGTGAATAATATGAAAAGCAAGCTGTAAAGTGATACTAACAACCTGAACAAGATGAAAAAAAAACTAGAAAATTATAAAAAGATAAAATAATTTATTTGTAAAAATAATTTATTTTGCTGTATACTGCAAAAGTGCAAGTTAGTGTCATAGAGGATGGGCAAGCAAAATGAATTAGTTTGTCTTCTAACTATCTATATGCTCACTGCATGAGACATTTCAATAAAAGGAAAATGCAATGCTCTATTATTCACTATTTTTGAAAGTACCGTATCTTATTATTTCAAAAGAAAAATACAACCACAAAGTGGAACATAATAGTATAATGTTCAATTATTCACAACAATCTGCAGTATAAGGTCTGACCCGGAGCGCGAACCATGTAGCTTGAAAGCCACTGAGCTAGAATACAACTCTAATAACTATATCTAGCTCAGTGTTGAAAACAAAAATAGTATGACATTACCTCCTACATATGGGCGTCACTATCTCGAGAAAGAAGATATAGCTATGAACATTGATAAAGGACAGAACATTGGTAATATAAATAAATAGTTTCTTCCAGGGTGGTTCGGAACCCACCTAAAATTGTAGGTCCAACTCATCAATCAACATCATCCAACTCATTACCCACGCACAGGTCTCAGACCTATGTGGGCTTCATCCTCAGAAAAAAATGTCCATATTCCATATAATTCCTCAATAGACCATACAATAACTAAATTATCATGAACCAACCTATCAGTATTTTCATGTAAACGATATTTCTAGGTGGCATTGATTTGAAACATATGAAAAGTTTGGCAGTTCAAGTCTGACTCGAACACATGTTGAACAATTTTTAGAGAACTGAAATAAACAACTTATTTCTTGTATTAATTGGACACTTCAACTTTGGAGCTTAATCATTAAGAACAGGTAAAGTATATTTTTGACTGTGACATCATAAAGCACAGTTCTCAAGAACTTTCAAATTAAGGAAATGTTCCAGTTTTGTGAGAATATTTTGTAGCCAATTCACCTTCTTGATTTGATAACCTAGAATTCATCAAGATCAATTTTCTGGTGAGTTATACTTTTGAAATAAAACTTCCAGGGTTGACTTCTCACTAAAATACTGTTCTCGTAAAATGTTTTGATACAATTCAAACTTTCCCAGTTCCTCTTATTAGTAGGCCACTATCATTGATTACTTGTGGTCTCATCATTTTCTAAAACTTATTAGCCTATAAGCCATCTATTTATTCGAAAGCAATTTCAACAACCAATCAATCTTACATCGATTGGTTTTATCTTATTCGAAACATTGTACTTTGTAATAATAGTCATTCATAAATTAAGAGCCTTTCATCAGTGGCTTAGCAAGAACTTTTGGCACACGAGATGGTATTTCAACTTGTCAACCAACTCCCCCTTAACCCATTCACACACAGTCAACAGACAACACCTTATTCATAGCTGATTCTTATTTTGTATCACTCATGGTAGAATTATGAATTTTTTATACAAATATTAAAAATATGGGGCTCCGGGGGCATTACTCCAAAAAAATTTCATTTTTAAGTCTTTTGAAAGCAATTCTAAGCTATTTTGTTGATGTTTATCTTGATAATGGGCTCCGCACAATTGATAAGCTTTTAGGTCTGCATATCATCTACCTTCACATTAGGTCAGAATATTAAGGTGCCTTCTTATATAAGGTGTATTAGCCGGCCCAAAAAGTATTAGCTCATCCAAACAACCATATAACATTCATGTAAACTCGGTATTTCAGTATTTCAACCCTCCTGACAACTGCATCTACATCAACAAATTCACTAATTCTCTGAGGGTGAATGGCAGTAGTAGAACAGAACAAATTTCGTCAAATAATGATAATAAATTTAACTGATAAGTAACCTCTGTGTCACACATTTCGACACTCTCTCCTGCACCATCACCCGTATGACTAAATTTCCCCCTCTACTCAATCGCCTGACAATTAGTCACCCCAAATTAGTATAATTTTTTCTCTCTATTTATTAGAAAAAATTATCTACTTAAAAAAATTCATTACCTTTTAAAGCCTTATTGTATCTGCTTTTTGTCACTGCGGGTAGTCACCCGGGGCGGTCCGCCCCCCCTCCACCGTTGCAACACCACTATGCCTTTCATCATATAATATAAGGTATTCACTTACCCAATAACATACCATTTACACTGGAGAAAGCAGCCAGATTCCCTATTATGATGCATGCGGTCATAAATATCAGATGAATGTTGAGAAGATTGATGTTTGAAACTCAGTTCGATTTTATCAAGCTATTTTACAACTTGAATAGCTCAAATAAAGCTTTGACCCAAGTCAAACGAAAGCGTAGTTCAAGATCATTTGTGAGGACAGTCAGCTTCTGGTTACTGTGGATTAAATTATAAATCAGCCTAAAAGGCAATCAACCATTGAGCATGCAATGAAACAATCGTGAAGGTTTCTTTCATACAGACAACTAAATGACCTCTTGATTGTTCCAAACATTAGAAGTTATCCTAGCGGTGAGACTACAATTGACGCAGGTATTTCAAACACTGTATATCAAAATCATTTCTCCTATATATTTTTTGAAACAATTTCATTCAATGAATCCTCTAATTTGAAGAAATGTGATGAGACTGGAGAGAGCTGAATAGCAGACTATGGGAAAGGCTTACACTGGCTCAAATTAAGTCTGGATAAGATCCCATTTCTTAAACATTAATATCAAATTGACCAACAATCAACTACAACTTTAGTTATGTACGGTAATTTGCATGTAATCGAGCTCAGGAACTTTGCTGAATCCACTCTTCTGTTTCCGCCTTAAGGCCGGGTTCATTCACACAAGCTACAATTGCGTGACATAATGTAGCCAGAGAAATTAGTAACCGGAGCAATTTTGAATTGCAGAGCTGTCACCGACTTTTTACTAATAAAAATTTAAAAAAAACTTAAAAGATTCAGGTATTTGAATTTTTTAAGTCCCATGCTATTGCGCTCAGCCTCCTTAATCCAAACCAACTTTAATTTCTCTCCTATCACTATCATTAACATTTTTATGCTATAAAATAGATCGACCTTCATGGAACACTTGGTATAACGGCAACTTATGCAGTTCAAATAAATATTGTTACGGGTTCTAATAGCTAAGATAAGGCTGGCAACACTAAAGTTTACACTTGCATTTAATTTACACAAATTAGTCTATTTACACACACTAATTGTAAGTTCAATTAATAAATAAAAACAGTTCAACAAATGGCAAGCTAATACTTATTTGTAGTAATTATTTACAAGAATTAATGAATAAGTAATTACAGGCTGACAAATAATAAAAGAAACAAGAGTCCAATAAACTGTTCAATAATGTAGAAAGAAATTATAAACAGAGCAACTAATCACTTACAAAAACACAGTCCAATTCGTTATTTGATAGTCCCAAATAATATCACTTAACACAACGTCTTTAAACTATTAGTAAGCTAAACTATCAACAGTGAACACTTGTCTCTGCACTTAACACTGGAATCGGGCACTGTTTACTCAATGGCACGAGATCTGTAACACAATCTGACATACGAGCTTTTGTAAAACTAACTAGCTTGTTCACATGGACTTCTTTACATAGCTGTTGTAGTTGTATAATTCCAAGAATTGGCGGCTTCTCGAAGCTTCAAGAATGCTTGGAATATAGACCTCGATTGTTCAGGAAGTCTGAAGAAATCTCGGGAAAATTGATTGAGTGAGAGAATTGCAGACTTGAAGAATAAGGGTGACAAAGACATGTGAAAAGCAAGAGAATGCAGATTGGGTTTCAAGTCACATACGACCATGAATGGAATGATCTATGTAGACCAACGTAGTTCTATGTTCGTAAATAACTGCTTTGCTTGCTTTTGTAACAATATTCTATAAAAATGTTAATACTTATGCTAGAAAAAAATCTCGAAGTTCCTACATATTCACGACAGTGAGCAGAGTACACTAGAATTTTGAAAAATTTTTAATTCAAAAATTTTATAATTTTTTTGTTGCTAGCATAGTTAAAAACGGATACAGTAGAGTCGGCTACAGGCCGGCTACATCGCAGCTACAAGGCAGCGAAGAGTAGCTCGTGGGAACAGTACAATCTGATCCTGTGCTCTACTATAGATATTGCTCTGGCTATAATCGCGCGATTGTTGAACGTGTGAACCCGGCCTAACGGAAAAAGAATCTTTAGGAATTATTGTAATAAATAATCAAATTAAATTTTCACACAAAATAACTTTTTTAGATAAAAACTGACTTTGATGAAAGTGGAACTTATTTAATGGCAAAGTTTAGTTTGATAATAGACTACACTGTGGAGAAAAGAATGGCAATACATCAACATCACGCGGAAATATAAAGAATGATGGAATTTGAATCACTGGAATGTACAAAGTCAAAGTGTAGTGAACCTTTTCATTGAAAATAACAGTCTATAAAAAGCTACACGAATGACATGATTTCTGTATTGATCTTAATTTATTTGATTCCAGAAATTGCTATGACGTTTTCCATCACAAGCATTTATAATATAATTTGTGTAGTGTATTCACTCCAACAATTCGTGGTAAGTTCATGGCAAATAATCATGTTGCCTATATCATGATACATTTTCAATTTATGAAAATACAGTAGAACTTCGATAATCCGGACCTCGATAATTCGTAATTCTCTATAATTCGTAGTAAAAGCTTAGTCCCTTGAAATAACCTCTATAATTCGTAGAAAAACAATGCATTCCGGTCCCCTCGATAATTCGTATTAATTTTGCAGCCCAAACGGGCGCTGGTTTTATTGTCACACTCTATAATTCCTAGTTATGACGGTGAGAACATGTTATAATTCGTATGAGCTATGAATAGCTATTCGTATGAACTTGGCCTCAAATGATTTTTCAACGCTGCCTGATTCTCCAGTGCTGTAGCCATAATCCCATAATCTTGATATAGATCAACTGCATTTTTTCCAGTTCAGTGTACAATTCAGTTCGTGTTCGGTTAAACTGCATTTCTGCCAGTCGAGCGTTATCGTGTACAATTCAGTTCGCATAGTTCAGTTAACGAATATGAGTCCAAAGCGATCAAATCATAGAGAATCAAGAGAAAAAATAAATCATAGAGACTGTCATGAGTGTTGTGAAAAAGAAAAATGTAGCAGATCGTTTTGGGATTCCTGTTTCTACATTGACTAGCATCCTCAAGAAAAAATACGTGCTAGCTGCTACTTCATTGACCGCTCAGTGGAAAAGACAAAAATTAAGTTATTACCCTCAACTTGAACATTGCCTACTAGAATGGTTTACTCAATGTAGGTTGAAAAATATTCCTATTGTAGGCCCTTTGTTGAAGGAAAAGGCGAATTTTTTTGCAGAAAAAATGGGAATCAGCAGTTTCAAGGCAAGTGGCGGATGTCTAGACAAATTTAAAAGTAGAAATTCAATAAAGTTTCACAACATTTGCGGTAAGAGCGTGGATGATGGATAAAATGTATGCAATGAGTGGAAAAAACTGGTAGGCCTACCCTAGAGATTTCCAGTATATAACTACAGTATCTATAATTCGTATTATTTTCTTCATAGCCTTCCATAATTCATAGCTTCGATAATTCGTTGCCTTCCATAATTCGTAATAAATCCCTGGTCCTGTGAACGACGAATTATCGAAGTTCTACTGTATAATATCTAACATCTGAATCAAATTCATGCACCATGATAAAAATTGAGTCCTTATTTCATTTTTAAGAAACTTTAATTTTTGATTCATGAAAGTTCATCCTTAGCTTATAGTTATACAGTAGTATAGATTTTTCAATTAATTCAGTAGATTGAAGTACCTCAATAATATTATGAAGCACATTCTATGCACAATATTTTGTAAAAACACAAAATTGGTATAGGGTTAAAAGGTCAATAAAAGGTCAATAAAGGTACAAAATAATAATTTTGCAATTATAGTTCCAATGCGTTTTAAAACTGCAAAAACTCTACGGTTTGCCTTTTAAGTTCAATAATTGGTAAAACATGGTTGAATATTTTTAAATTATAATTTCGTTTCCCCGTTACTAAGAAGTACATGATGCAAAAAAATGTTTGGCTAAAATTTATGCATTAACTCATATGTAATAGGGTAGTTGCACAGGCGGCGCATCCATTAGGGCAGGTAAGGCTGAGCCCCACCAGTAATTCCATAAAAGAAAAAATATTAGTTCATTAAAATAAACACTGAATTAATAAGAAAACCGCGCATGAATTTGTAAGGCAAGCATATTAATTTGCATGCCGATTGAGATGAGTAGCCGTGGTCTGGGCCGGTTGGGCTAGTTTCTAAGTAGCCCTGGCAATATAGAACTGAAATACATTCGCTTTATAGACAGGTGACGTCAGACTGCCAGTTCCCCCACTTTGCAGCTTCATTTGTTTCAGGCATTTGATTCCAGGGTGCAGCCCACTGGTGAGCAGTCTTGTAATTACAGTGGCTCCTTTCCACAGTTCGCGCTCCGCCGGACGAGTGCATAATACGTTGTCTGGACAACACCCAGACGAAAGTGAACTATTAACAGCATTATTTATTAATTAACTCTTATTATTTATTACTCACCTTTTGTTAGTAAGTTAACAAAAACGTTGAATTAAAAACATGTTGACAGTTTACTTTGGACAAAGTTTTCGACCTTGCCATTGAAGGTATAAAACAAATTAAAGAGTTAGGCATAGTTAGACATATACAACGCAGATACTTTTGTACCTTGTGGTTCAATAAAAAGCCGTGGTTAACTCCAAGCATTGAAAAACAAGCTTTACTTTGTTTTTATTGTTTATGTGAGGGGTCTCTACACCCCTCTTGACTGTGTCAATATAATCACTGACACAGGAACACTCAAAAACTGTACTGCCCAGTAATTATTGCCAGTATTTTTATCCATTTCTTTTTTCTTATGAAGAAAGACAATACTATACCGTAATCCTGATTTTTCTACAAATTGGCAATCCCAACATACGTTTTATAACTTGTCTGTAGGGAATAGACAGTACCGTTTCAACAGATGATTTGAAAAAATCAAAGGATTCGTCTTGAATACTGGATGGTCTTTACAATATTCTTTATACCAAGTGATCCATGAAGGTCGATCTATTTTATAGCATAAAAATGTTAATTTTAGTGATAGGAGAGAAATTCAAGTTGGTTTGGATTAAGGAGGCTGAGCGCAATAGGCATGGATCACTTGGTATAACGGCAACTTATGCAGTTCAAATAAATATTGTTACGGGTTCTAATAGCTAAAATAAGGCTGGCAACACTAAAGTTCACACTTGCACTTTATTTACACAAATTAGCCTATTTACACACACTAATTGTAAGTTCAATTAATAAATAAAAACAGTTCAACAAATGGCAAGCTAATACTTATTTGTAGTAATTATTTACAAGAATTAATGAATAAGTAATTACAGGCTGACAAATAATAAAAGAAACAAGAGTCCAATAAACTGTTCAATAATGTAGAAAGAAATTATAAACAGAGCAACTAATCACTTACAAAAACACAGTCCAATTCGTTATTTGATAGTCCCAAATAATATCACTTAACACAACGTCTTTAAACTATTAGTAAGCTAAACTATTAACAGTGAACACTTGTCTCTGCACTTAACACTGGAATCGGGCACTGTTTACTCAATGGCACAAGATCTGTAACACAATCTGACATGCGAGCTTTTGTAAAACTAACTAGCTTGTTCACATGGACTTCTTTATATAGCTGTTGTAGTTGTATAATTCCAAGAATTGGTGGCTTTTCGAAGCTTCAAGAATGCTTGGAATATAGACCTCGATTGTTCAGGAAGTCTGAAGAAATCTCGGGAAAATTGATTGAGTGAGAAAGTTGCAGACTTGAAGAATAAGGGTGACAAAGACATGTGAAAAGCAAGAGAATGCAAATTGGGTTTCAAGTCACATACGACCATGAATGGAATGATCTATGTAGAACAACGTAGTTCTATGTGCGTAAATAACTGCTTTGCTTGCTTTTGTAACAATATTCTATAAATATGTTAATACTTATGCTAGAAAAAAATCTCGAAGTTCCTACATATTCACGACAGTGAGCAGAGTACACTAGGATTTTGAAAAATTTTTAATTCAAAAATTTTATAATTTTTTTGTTGCTAGCATAGTTAAAAACGGATACAGTAGAGTCAGCTACAGGCCGGCTACATTGCAGCTACAAGGCAGCGAAGAGTAGCTTGTGGGAACAGTACAATCTGATCCTGTGCTCTACTATAGAATCGCGCAAATCTCGATAATTGCTCTGGCTATAATCGCGCGATTGTTGCACGTGTGAACCCGGCCTAACGGAAAAAGAATCTTTAGGAATTATTGTAATAAATAATCAAATTAAATTTTCACACAAAATAACTTTTTTAGATAAAAACTGACTTTGATGAAAGTGGAACTTATTTAATGGCAAAGTTTAGTTTGATAATAGACTACACTGTGGAGAAAAGAATGGCACTACATCAACATCACGTGGAAATATAAAAAATGATGGAATTTGAATCACTGGAATGTATAAAGTCAAAGTGTAGTGAACCTTTTCATTGAAAATAACAGTCTATAAAAAGCTACACGAATGACATGATTTCTGTATTGATCTTAATTTATTTGATTCCAGAAATTTTTTGTAAAACTAACTAGCTTGTTCACATGGACTTCTTTATATAGCTGTTGTAGTTGTATAATTCCAAGAATTGGCGGCTTCTCGAAGCTTCAATATAATCACTGACACAGGAACACTCAAAAACTGTACTGCCCAGTGATTATTGCCAGTATTTTTATCCATTTCTTTTTTCTTATGAAGAAAGACAGTACTATACCGTAAATCCTGATTTTTCTACAAATTGGCAATCCAAACATACGTTTTATAACTTGTCTGTAGGGTATAGACACTACCGTTTCAACAGATGATTTGAAAAAATCAAAGGATTCGTCTTGAATACTGGTTGGTCTTTACAATATTCTGACTGAAATAGACATCACGACCGACCCACAGGTGTATTTAATAATTGGCCCCACCAGTGAAAAACGTGACATGCCGCTACTGGCTTGTAGCCTAAATGTGTATAAAGTAGATTATAATTAAAAATTATCAATTCTATTTAAACTTGCAGTACATAAGCTGACAGACAATATATTGTTACAAGTTCTATGTCTAAAATAACGCTGTCAACACTTAAATTTATCACTTGCACTTTATTTACACATATAATCCACAACTCACACTGTTCAGTAATTTCTTACAGAAAAATAAGCAATTAAAAACAGATAAACAAGTTCCAATATTACCATACAAAAAAAATCAATCACTAAATGTCGAAAGGCCGATCTAATAATAACTGTCCAATAATATTCAAAAAGAAACGTCGAAGAAGAACAATTAACTTATGTAGCACAAGTCCGTAATACAGTAATAGGTGAAAGAATTATCACTATAGAACTGTTAAGAGAATTATCACTACAGACAACAAAAGTTCATTGAATGGTTTGTAATAGCGCCAACGTGATTTCACTGTCTGTAAAAACAGGAACTGTCACTACTGCCACTTATCAACGTAGAACAACAACTGAACTACTTGTTTATCACGACGAATTTCAAACAAGACTGAACTAACTTACAAAGGTCTCCCTCTATTTATATAATTTTCCATAATTGAGATATCTCTCGATTTTTTATTCAATCAACTTCTACCGATATCTAAAATAAACAGTGAAAGACCTTCACACCTTCCCAATATTCGATAAGATTCCATTAATGTCTAATAAGACAACTAGAACATTCTACAAAGTACAAAGTAAACACCATAAAAGTGTCAAAAGCAAAGTAATTAATTGCTTAGAAGTAAACATTTACATAGCAGATAACACCGAGAGCCATTGTTCCTCTTTCTCTCCATTTTCACTTTCACTACAATATGAAGAATGAATATGTTTATTAATACGATAAATTGGAGAGATGAATTTTATGTGTAGCCTTCTCTTACATGACATGAAAATCAAAAGTTTCACTGGAACACTGAAAAGAACACTTTTTGTCCTTTGAAGTCCGTCGTTTATCACCAAACAATGGCTGTTGGCCACTTCAAAATGAAAGAGGATGAGTAAAGAGTTGTTCACATTAAACTAAAAATATTAAAATTAAAAACTTGCTTCAACATTTTTAATTTAAATACGTTTATTAACATTTTTCCAGATCCTTGGTCTCAAATGCGAATTTATACATGAAACGAATTTTGCTGGTAAGTCCTTTTTATGGTTTCTACACTATACGCCAGGCTGAGTGAGAGATTGATCTAAAACTACTGATGATTTCTTTCGATTCAAATTTTAAAAGCTAATCTTTTGTATTACTTCAAATTCATTATAAAAAATAATTCATAATACTCCATCTTATACAGAGGTCGATATAATTAGAACTGATTCCAAGTATTTGAGAGGAGAAAGAACTTGCACAGTGAAATGTGTGAGTAACCAGCATCTACAATAAATTCAGAGTTTCATCAATTTTAAGTTCTTGTGCACTAGTCATGATTTAGAACAACATAATTCAACAATAATAGTGAAGGTCTGGCCACACTTCGCTGCAATTGCATTATTTTACAATACTTGGTAGCACTGCTCAATAGCAATATTTTGACTTTAATTTCAATCCATTTGAATGTTTTCTCGATTTCATTAGAAACTAAGATGTTCATCATAATTGGATGCGATTCGATTTATCTGTCTGTTCCTTCAATAATGGATTTTTGCTTGTAGCTAGCCTATTACTTGATAATTTATTTTTCTCTCAGGCCTGGAATAAATTGAAAATTTTCAGGCTAAAGTTTTCTTTCACTTTTTGACTGACATGCAGAACAATTTTAAGATAATAGAAGTAAAATCTTTCTGACATGAAACATAACATGTCTCTGGTGATGAGCTCCAGTCCGAAAACGTATTATGCCTCAAGTAAGATAAATTTTACTCCTTATTAAATTCAAATTGTTCTGCATTTCAGTCGAATTTCACTTTTCGAGCCTGAAAAATCTCAATTTATTCCAGGCCTTCCCTCAAGAGAATGAAAACTTTCAGTTGTAAACTTTTCGCATATATATTATTTCTACGCTTTCGTCACAAAAATTCAACCTTTTCAAGTACTCAATCACTGCTCTTTAGCATATTTATTAATTATTATTATTATTATGCTGACAGCATTCATGAAAAATACAAATAATTACTCTGATCCTCTGATTGTTCAATTTTCTATTCTTTTCATTCAGCAGATACAAATTTTAAATTGACAGATGAAATTCTGGATGGTCAAGAATTATTAAATATTGAGGATGAACGTTTTCCGTTTGAAAACTCATTTATTGATGAAGACGAAATGGATGAAAACACATCAGATTTTGAGCTGAATTCAAATTTGGAGGAAGATAATCAGATGCACGACTATATTTTGGAAGTCTCATCGAGAGGTAGGCGAGACAAAGATCCGTTTAAAAAACAAAAACATGATAATGAGGGAATCAATCACAATGAGGCAATTAACTCCAAGAGAAATAGTCATAACACAGTGCTGGGGAAGTTGAATAAAGAATTTGGTCGTGATCAGGATGTGAAGAAAAGCTCAGGGAGACATGGGATGGAAGTAAGCTCTAGAGGTGTTTTAAGACCAAAGATTAAATTTGATGAATCAACTCATCGTTCTTTTAATAAAGTAGCTCATCAAACTCACAATAGAGATAGTCCAATAAGGCATACTCCTATGTTCAAACACGATTCAAACTGGAAGTCTTCATCGAGGAAGGGTATTACACATGCATTATCTTCCTTGGCAGGCGATAATAGTGAAGATTTGAAATCATGTCACCCCGCATCAAGTCGACCCAAAGTGTCAATGCAATCTCAACCAACAGACGACAAGCACAGTAAGGAATATGAGGACATGCTGAAGGGAAAAGTGGCTGAACGAATTGTTGCAGTCATTCATGCAAAAGTTTGCAAATCACCGAAATTGGCTCAATTTTTCGGTAACTGCCAGGGGGGAACTGCAGTAAAAGACAGCTGGGAAGCGGAGTGCAATCCCCTATTTAAACCCGAGACTGTGAAGGAAATAATGGCACAAATGGAAGGGATTAACACCTCAGAAACTTGTCACAAGCTTCCTCCAAAGCTTTACGAATTTCTTGAGTGGTTGATAAAGGTGAAACCATCAAGGTATTCTGCACCCAGAAAACAGAGGAGCTTTTGTGACCAATACACCGACTGTGCAAAGGGTGACAGCTCTTTTCTATTCCACGCCTTTGACGAAGAAATGGGTCGTCCCAGTGATTCGGATAAAAATGACAGGTACCGCAGAAACAGCTACTTGTATCAAGAATACAACGATTTCTACAGTGACGATGACGACTCCGAGGAAATTTTGTTACGAAACGAGAGATCCGCTCAGCTGATCGATTCTCTCTCCCAGACCCTGAGCCAGTTGAACGTCATCGAAGACAGTGATTCAAAACAAGCCAAATCGACCAGAGCTAATAACAAAGACATTGCGTCACCGTTCAACAAGGAAGAAGAGAGAACCATCTTTTTGGAGTCCATCCCAAGAACGGAAAGGAATCTAATACCTGATGTGGTCAGAAATCAGAGTGTTGGCTTTGATTTGGCGTTGGCTGAAAATGTCCCCACGAATGAAGACGACGAATAATTTAAACAAAGCATCATTCTTCTGATTGGATTGAATTATTATTTCTCTAGTTGAATAATCAATGCCTCAATTTTATTGAATGAGACATCTTGAACATTTTAAAACCAATTTTACTCTTGATAGGAGTGAAATGATTATATTTTGAAATTTCTTGATTCTTGAATGAACCAGATATTGAGTCAGCAATCTTACAAGCTACCTTCAAAAAATTCATCATGAGATGATAATTACTTCAAGTTTCCGGTATGGATTCCTGGAACTTTTGAAAATAATATAGATTCTCGGAGATTATTTGAATCTTAATAGTTCACAGTCAAGGGAAGTTATTCTCCTAAACTTACAAGCTTTGGAAAAATCGGCAATAATAGTCACTATGATTACTTACAGCAACTTACGACAATAAAAATGTAACTGAATTATTTGTCTTGGTCTTGGCTTCTATTTAGCCAATAAATTTTTCCAATTCTCAATGTCATCAATTTTTTACAAACACTAAAAGTGGCATGTTTTCTAGATAACATAATAGTGATTATTTTCAAACGATCACCAACTAAAAGCACATTAAGAAAACTATAATAATAGTGTTAGTGGTAGATTCAGAATATGAAGATTTTGAATTTATATTTATTTAATAAGATGATAATGATTTGCATGTAGGCTAAAAAGATTTTGATTAGCCTGAATAGTTCGATATCCAGACCACCGGTCTCCTAACTGGTGATTTATGACCCTGGAGTTGTGACATGCTCCAAAATAGAAGAAATTATGATTTTTCAATGGTATAATTGTATTTACCTTCTCATTTCTGATGAAATAAGGAGTTCTCATATTAAATCGCTAGTTGGGAGGCACACGCCTGTGAACAGGAAACAACAGACATGAACCAAAATAAGTATAAGTATTAAGTATATTGAGATGGAATAGATAATTTTCCTGAGTCAAAAGTGATTCATCTTCAATATTAATGAAGTATGAGAAATGACTATTATTACAATAATAAATATTTATGTCTCCTATTGTGATGGTTGAGGTCGTGGGATGAATTTTGACGACTGGGTAAGATTACATACTCTACCTGCTATAAAAAAAACGTACTCCGTTGAGATGTAAGATAGAAGTAGTTATATACTCAACCACTAGAGAGCAGACAAGTAAAGCGACGAGTTTCAAGAATGTGATCTCTATTCTAGATTGATCTCTAAAAATAGTTTGCGAACTCTCTGCTAGAGTGCAGAGCACTACAGTGACTACACCATTGATATTATACTACTAGATGCGTAACTCTAACGTTGAAGGCTATGGCATAGTGAAGCCACTTTTTTCTGGCGGGAAAAGGCCAAATCGGGCAAAAGTTCAAAGTTAACACAGGCTCTTATGGGAAAAAGTCAATTTTCATTTGAAGATTTCTCGCAGCTCCCTTGATGGATTTCAATAATTCTTTTTTTGAAAGATAGCCCATGATTTTGTCTTAGATAAACGCTCGCTTCACGAAAATTTCCAAGATGGCGGCCAAAATTTCATAAGCGAATTTTCTCAATCTTTATGAAGAAAAAAATTCTAGAGTAATATTATTTGTGGTCTGTGATTCCCTGATTTCGAATGTATGATTTTTATTCTGAGAAAATTCGGGAATAAAAGATATTTTAATAGAGCAAACATCAAAGTCTAGCTTTTTCAAATTTTGACTAAAATAACAATAATAGGCTATTTTGTGGAGCAGACATACTGAATTATAAAAAACACCATAAACTTGATTCAGCAGTAGGCCTCCAGTTGTGTCTGAGATAGCATTACAACAATGCGAAATTGCCATCACACAAATATGTAAATGTTAAACTCTTTAGTGAAGATTTTTCTTTATTTCATTAACGTTTAAATATCAAGTGAGAAAGTAATATTATGGAACTGCAACACCAAAGGAAATATAAATTTACTGTATGAATAAATAAATATAAATATATATATATTTAGATATCGCATGCTTCAAAATTCAGTAGGCTCCTTTTTAAATTCATATTGAGAAGCCCAAGAATGCTCACCAATGCCATTGCAGTTCAAGCAAAATCGCTTGATTAAAAGAGTTATTTAATAAATTACTGTATGCTTTAGTAAAAATTACTTTTAATGCTTAAAAGAACAAGATTGAAGTGGTGAATATGGTGGTACATTATTTTTAATTAAAAAAAACCATGAAAGTGAGGAAGCAGAAAACAATCTTGTAAAGCTACGCTCGCACATAGACAATAAAACGATAAAATTACTTGTTTGAAAATAAATATTTCCACCAGACTTGCACTGAATGGTACATCCATAATCACTACATGAAATAATCATGTTAAAAAATCATTTAACATCACAAAACAAGTCATTTGAGCACTGACAAATACGGGTTTTTTCCATTACCGCTATACAAATTTTCGTGGTTTTGCCCGATTTAGAAGCGGGCGATGCTAGCGCTGTGACTTCACAGCAGATCACGGAGTTACGCATCTAGTAATATATATCAATGGACTACACACACTGGACGCCTCGCTTCTGATTGGAAATTCCGCCACATGTTATAAATTGGCCGCTTGGTGTTGACTACAGTGACTGAGATCTATCTCTTTCCAAATATAGTATGAACCATATAACATACTGTTGTACTTAGCATGCTAGGCTGGCGGGAACGCAAAGGTTTACACGCGACACGCGTACTGTGTAGTCGATTCCTGCAGTCACGTAGAAAGCATAATGTTTATAATAATAATTACTAGCTATTGTGCCCGTCCTTCGTACGGATTATGTTTAGAAATAAGACTAAATATGTTTCGGCTTTTTTGATAGCAACGATCATGAAGTTGTTAGCAGCATAGGCCCCGTTTAGACGATACAGTTTATTTGCGGTACGGTTTTTTTACTGTACGGCGTCAACTGTACTGTGATGTTTACACGGTCCGGCTTTGCTGCTTATTGCTGTGCTCTCCTCCTTCTTCCATTGCGCTTCCAGTTCAGTTTTATTTATTCCAGTCCAGGATTTTTTTCATTTGTGTAAGATTTTTTTAAATAAGTTACTTACTGAAGGTTTTTCTTAAATTTTGATCAAAGTACACAAATTCTGGTTTCAATATTCCACACATTTCTCGCCGCGCTGATAATTTTCTCTCTTATTTATTTTTATATTAATCTTAAGTCTGGTCCCACAAGGTGGGTCTCTCATATATTAGAGAAATTAAATTTTCACTACTAATATCTTCCATTTCTGGACACTGGAATTCACTAATAAGAAGATCAATGCTGAAGAATATCAATGAAGAATATCAATGCTGACGATCTGAAGATTGCTGCTTCCAGCGTAATAAGCGTATCGTTTGAACATATCCATTACCGGTACAATACATGTGCCACCGGATATGGATACAGTTATTTTGCGGTACAGCTGATTTTAGCGATACAGTTTTTGAAGACAAAACTGTATTATTACAGAAGACATTGAAATTTGAGACAGTAGAAATCGGCTAGAACAGCTTTTTTACTGGATCCAGTCGAAACAGTATTGTGTGAACATACAATATGAAATTTACATGCAAACGAAAGCACTGCAAAATAACTGATACAACAAATTTACTGTACCGCACAAAAACTGTAACGTGTGAACGGGCCCTTAGTAAACAACTTAGAACGTAAGCAATTCAGTGACAGGTATCGGAGAGAATATTTTTTGAGAACAGCTGATTGATATATCATGATAAATTACGTGATTTGTTCTTATGTGGTAATAGAACTTAGAAGAAATGATTGTATCCAAAATCGCACAATACTTGGTTTTTAAACGTTTATTATTCTGTTAAAAAAAAATTTAATTTAGTTTTTTATATCTAAAGACATTATCAAAAGGGTTTTCAATACTAATAAATAACTAAAATCCCGATCGTTGCTCTCGTTTTTGAGGAGAAGGCCGCATAAAATGCCTTTGGGGCCGTGACAGACAGACAGAAAGTGAGATAAGACTATTTTCGGCTTATTTAATGTATAAAACGTAAAAATAGCCAAAAGATATACAATTCTGATAAATTTACAGACAAAACTCTAATTTTATTTATATAGATATATCTAATATCCAGCCTATATAGATACATTCAAATATAAATTGGAGACAATATTATGGTGGCTGGAGGCAATGCCCACACTGTCTCTAAAACTCACTGTAGTGACGAAAGTGGCGAAGCCACTGTATTTCATACTGTGGGTGTACTTTTAGATTAATTCATTGATCGTTTTCAATTCTTATACTCAATACTATATAGTGACAGTATGGGTAACAAAAAATAAGTTTTCATAAGAATTCAACATTTTTGTGCAGCTCTATTCTGTTCATTGCCACTAACACTTTTGACTTTTCTGGGTAACCGTATTCCAATTCATTTTCATACACCACCGAGTGAGAGTCAATTGAATTTTTATAGCCTACTGTTGGTGACGATTGGGGTTGATGGTTAAGTATGGGGGGGGGGAAGCCTCTTGCAAATTTTGCAAAAAACCTAAGATTCATTCATAATATTATTTTTTCAACTTTCAATACAAATCACTTTTAACTTTCACTTTTCTTAGCCTTGGCAACCTTGTCACCCCCTCACCAGCACTCATGACAGCAATAATTAATTTATTTGTACAATCATTCCATGAAAGCAACAGGCATAAACCTAATGCTGTCTTCCTCACAAAACATATTTCAATTATAGTGAGTAGGCCTATAGGTAATGAATTATTCTAAAACTAAGAAAAAATAATTGGGACAGACAACTTACATAATATATGGATAAATAAACTAAAAAACGTTTCAAATATAATTCATATGGAAAATATGCACAAGTAAGATGATGATGAAGATGAAGATGAGCATGAACATGATCATGATAGTGCAAAGAGCTTCGAGTAATAGCATTATTATAACTATACTATTAATATATTTACTAGTGAACAGTAGACCTCACTTGCCCAAGACTCCTCAATAAGAAGGGGATGATATTTTTTTTAAATAAGAGCATTTTCGACTCAATTTGCATTGCTTAATCTTTCATTGATGATAAAAACTGCAAAAATCAATATTTGAAAAATCCAAAATTTTTGACGCTCCCTAGAAATTACTTTTAGATTAATTCTACCAGTTATTTTAATATTAACCTCTTATCGTTTTATGCAAAAATTATCTGTTAACAAAAAAGTTAAAAATTTGTTCACCCCCACCCCATTTTCCAGGGTATACGGGATTTTGCGCTCAGGCCCCTTTGCACTCAACTTTGGGCTCAGGTAAAACTAGATTGAAAATACTGAAGCTTGCCAGCTGATTATAGCCAGATGAATTTCCAGATGAATGAATTGTGTTAGCTGAGCTGTGCTTGCACATTTCTGATACATTTTATTTGAATGTACTTTTTAGATATATTTTAATATTTTAGAAATACTGTGAGTATGAATGAATCAGTTACATGACAGTCTAGTAGGTCGTTCTCGTTGCATACGTTATCCCGGTGAAGGCGGTTGTTGCTGTTTGCGTGAACACTATAAATATGATAAATATGACTTAAATCTAATGTCCGTTAAAAACCTTCTTGAGATTTGATTGAGAAAACGAAGCTGTAATAAAAGCTCAAGGTTTTCTTTCTTTCCTAGAAAGAAGTAAGACTCGTTTTTTGATTAGCGTATTTTCTGAAATATTTTCATTCACAGACGTTCTCTTCAACATATTAATTCTCTTCAAAATATTAATATACAGCATACTGTGCAAAAAAGGTGGCTGAAGTAATTGAGAGACTAGAAGAAATGAGAGAACATTGTTTCATCAAACATTTTGAGGAATTCAAAGAAAATGAAGAAAATATTGGAAGTTATTTGCCATTTAAAAAATCCAGGATAAAGTTGAACAGTACAGGAATGAATCAGAAAAGAAACCTCTGTTCGTAGAGATTTTAGACATTTTTTAATTTATTAGGGGAACAGATTCCAGTCCATAAGAAAGCTTGATTCTTCCTGCTTATTGAAAAGCAAAATGTATAAGGAGTAAAACAGAGAATTTCCACAAAACGCTTTGAAGTCATTGGTGATACATTATGGTTAATTTTTGGCATAATCCGTTTGAAAAACGAGTTGTCTGTTCTGTGTTTGTCGTATATAGGCTATAGAGTATGCTAATTAGTATTTTTATGGAAGAATGGGCAGTAATTTTCTATGTTATCTGCCTGTGTCAATATTGATTAGTCTCCTCATCGCCGTGTAGTTTGTCTGTGACACCTGTAGAATGTTTAACTAGAACGTCATGGAATTTTATCAAAAAATTAAAGAATGTCATCTGTTTATTTTGGAATTCGATAGAATTTTATAGAGAAATCGAGGACCTTCTCATTCTTTCTGGATCATGATAAACCCTATTAAAATCGAGCGCTTAGGTAAACATTAGTTCATTCTTTGTTTGAATCTCATTGACAAGTGGCAGTTCTGTTCATAGTACAAACGTTTGTTGTTAAAGTGATAATTGCCGTATTTTGTGACTTTATTAGTGAGAATTCTTTTACATTTTATGCGAGTGGACCCTACTCTTAGCTATAATTGTATTACAGACTTGTGCTACAAGTTGATTGTTTTTTTAGACGGTTCTTCTTGAATTATTGTGCAGTTTCTTGAACAGTTATTATTTAATATTAGATGGGCCTTTTAACATTTAATGATTGATTTTTGTTCAGTAATATTGCAAATTCTTTATCAGCTGAACATTATCGATTTATCTGTTTTTGATTACATTATTCTGTGAGAAAAAACTAATTAGTGCTTGTTGTGAATAATTTGTGTAAATAAAGTGCGAATGTTAAATTTAAGTGTTGCCAGCATTATTTTAGAGATAGAACCCGTAACAGTATGCATGCATATTTTGTAATTTTATTTTACACACATTTATAAATTAATAATTTTAGACATATTTTAAAGAAAATGTAATATATTCATTGTCAGCACATGCCCAAAGGGTTTATTTAGCATTCGCTATTGTGAGATCTGTCGAACAAGAGAAAGAAGAAGCAAAACTTTTTCAAGAACTGCCGATGTGTTTTTTTGTGAATCGGGGAGCATAAATTATGTTTATTGAGATAAAAGAAGTTGAATTTGAATTTATCTCGCTAATGAAAAAAGCATACAATGTACAAAGAAAGTTTTCCTTACAAACATAAATAATTTGGCAGCACTAGCATAATATAAAACTTGTTCATTAGTGCCGGTTGCATATCATTTTTTTCCAATACTGTATAGGCTATGATAAATTTCGGATGTCACTTATCTCCTACTAGTTAATGGTGCATAATGCCTATCAGAAAAAAATTAATATTTATTGTTTCGTATAAATTTTTTGGGTACTTGGATACTCCGTTGTATCGGTTTAATAAAACAACATTCCAAACCTTGCAGCACCAAGTAATCACTATTAACAGTCTATTATCTCTATTAGAATTCACTCAGGGTACAAATAATTATTATTGAAGTGCCAGTCCTAATGGGGAATTTACGATAGTAGCCCACCTATTGTCTAAATATTTATTATTTTCGAAAAGTTTCGGTGGTGTGTGAGAGCGGGTACGTACTGATAAAACGTCTGAAGTAAAGGTTAAATGGACCACCGTTGCCCGATAGGAGGAAAGGACAGGAGGAAAGCTATTTCTCCCCATTGGAAACCAATTTCCGATCCAGGATCTCTGCTACTGGTGCCGGGGTAAATATCTTTACCTTGTTATATAATGGAGGGCGTGCGGTGCTCGATAATCCCCTTTATTGGAGGCATACACCCCTTTCCCCGCCCCACCACACTCGGGAGCTTTCACACTTTCAAGATGGCGAAGAGGAATTTGCACCAATTCGGGAAACCTCCTTTTATTATCGGTCTTCGAGACATGATCCGCAAGCAAAGAGAGCTAGATGAAGACGCTTTCTTATCACCTCCTCTCTCGGTTCACTGAGCTTTATATTGCACGGCTCGTGCGCTCGACTGCGCGTGTGTAAATCGGTAGCTGGAATTCAGGTGTGCATGTGTGCACCTCACCCGCTAGTCAAGATGGCATTTGTTATCGAGGCATTATTTTTGTGCCCGTGTGCAATGACCGGGAATGTGCCGCTATCTGCTCTTCACCATGCCCCCCACCCATCAACTGTAACCCCCCTTGCAACCATTTTTCTCTTCCGACAGAGATCGAGGGCTCGTTAGGTTTGACAACTGCCGTGAAAGCAAAATCGATCAATTTCTCATCGCCTCTTTCCTTACACTAATTACTTTGCTCCCTCTATTATAACTTACACCATTTTTCTTCTATTGCTCGAAGAATTGAGAAAAGAGTAATAGACTCTTTCCATGGGCTTCATGAGTTCATCATAAACCCTTTTTATAATGACTCTTCGACTCCTTGAATATTTGTTATCAGTTCAAGGACTGTGGATATTGTCTGCCTTTTTTCCTTTGTTATATTGTCTTGTAAATTGATACAGTCATTCCTTCATTCATGACTCCTTGAATAGGATAGTTTTTAGATTTAAACGGCAATAGCTCATTAAACATAGTCTATTTGATCGCGTACCTGAATAAGTATTTACAAAATCCAAATATTTTCGATTCTTGATTAAGACTCCTTGAATCTCATTCTTCGAGTTTCGAATAATAATTTCAGGATTATAGAAGAGCTTTGAACATCAAAATTTGACAAATCTAATTAAAATTTCAGATTATCATTCAAGACTAGCATTGAATGGATTATTTGGGTTCGAAATGTGTAATATACATATTGTGTTGTGTAAAGTGAACACTGTTAGAAGCATTATTTCTCATCCATCTTTTTAGTAAGCAGTTCACATAATAATACTTAAGCTTGAATGCTCTTTATAAAAATTAGTTTAGTAATTTTCTGAATCATTTCTTTTGAAAGTTGAAAGATATGTCTGCGAGAGATATTACGATTGTTTAGGGCCTAAAACAGCATAAGATAAATATTATAAACAATAAACATGCTGTGCTGTTGGAATGTGATTAACTACAAACAAAAGTTTCTTTTTTCCTCTTTCTTGTATAATAATATTTACTGACTAAAAGACCATCACTTATTCTTTCTTCTATTTCAACCATTTGTGAAATGAGAGAGGTGAATTCTATTATCTTGGCAACCTATGCAAGATTTGGCTTTACTGGAACATTTGAAAAATCCTATTCTCGAAACTTCTAATAGAAAATCACAACTGAGTAGGAGTCAATCTTCATCCAGCTTTGTAAAAAACAATAGTTAAAGTCACAAATACATGTGAAAGAGTGGTCCTATATTGTTGAAACGATTGATCAAGTGGTCCTACATTGAGAAGAGAACGGTATATGATTTCTCACCTTTAAAAAAATAAATTGTTTTCTTGCTTAACAAATGCCAGTTTTTCTTAGAACTGGCAAATACACAAACAAGTTCAAATAGCAAAATAATCCAATAGCAAATGTCCAATAGGCTTCAGTATATTCATTTGAGAGCTGAATGAAGCCATTGAAAAATGTTGCAGAACAAGTTTAAACAGCAATAACGAACGAAGCTCTATAAATTTACCCGATTATGCAAATTCAATCGCTGTAATGGTGACACCTTTAAATGTTTGTACAAAGTTGA
Organism: Conomelus anceps; assembly: GCA_948455865.1. Lineage (NCBI taxonomy): Eukaryota > Metazoa > Arthropoda > Insecta > Hemiptera > Delphacidae > Conomelus > Conomelus anceps. The sequence goes on along the minus strand of OX418217.1, from coordinate 57,155,405 downwards.
AGAATGTAATTTCTCACTCATACGAGATAAAAAATCGCTCGCAGTTGTCGATTTAGCATCTAATATACATTAGCGTGACATATTTCCAACTCGATGGCTTTCTTATCCATTCACAAGAAAAGCAACGATTTGGAATGTATCCTACATAGATGATGGACGAGTCTGCTTTATGATTATTGTAATGACAATGTGTGTGAGTGTATATTATTTTTATGATGCTGTGGGAGAACGATTCAGTACTAAAAAAATTATGAATGTTGAGCTGGATGATTATAAATCAGGCATTCAGGGCCACTAGGCGAATATGGTTGACAAAGGTTCCTCTTTCAGTCCTTGTTGTGAATGAACTCAACTGGATTGTGTAGCTCTATGAAGGAATCGGATTCGATTGAATGGACTATCCGCTCTTTGTGACTGGAGATAGATTTCGGTCTGAGCACTTCATGATACGAATATAATTTATCGTGGGACACTGTTGTCTGGAAAGACGAATATGTTTTCAGGAATTTGTCTTCAATTGAACAGGTGCTGGATGAGCCTAGAAGCCCTTACCGTTAAAAAAAGCTCAAGATAGAAGATAGAATCAATTAAAATTTCTAGTTGGTTCTCAGCTGGTGTATTAGTGATGAATAATGGGAGGACTCACTTCCCAAGGGAAGGGGCTGTTTTTTACAACCAATTCAAAGAATGTTGTGACGGTATCTTAAAAGCAGTAGCAACTAGTAGGTAATTTGAATGGAGGCTCACAAATCAACTTTCTGAAACTAATCAAACAACTGAGATTTCAGAAATCAATATTGTTCTTCCTTGATTTCGTAGGTTGAAAATATACTTTTTACTTGAAAAACAAGTGCAAAAAGACAATTACATTTTTTTGGAAAAGAAAACTACCCTTTCTTTACAGAATCACAACCTGAATTTTCATCAAAAGTACCGAAAAAAAGCTTACAAAAGCTTGACAGATATTGAATAATCTAGCAAAATCAAATATCAACGCAAATAATTCAAGGCTGGTACTGTATAATGTTCATATAGATCTCATTGCTCGCATCATAAAATTGCAAGATAGGTCATTCGGAAAGTAAGGAACGTCTTGCGCTAGCAAATGTGGGCGTTCCCTCAACACCGTTGCTGCTTGGCTATTGAGTCTCGGAAATTTAACCGACCTCCAAACAGGAGGGGGTTCTCTATTCGACCTTGTTTATGTTTGTACATCAATTATTTGAACACTTTCAACCAATTTCGATAATTTTTTAAAACGAAAGAGCTTTATTCAGTGGTGGTCCCATCAAAGTTTCGCAACGATCGGCCCAATGCTTATCCCAATAGTTGAGATTTTTCGGTTTTGGGGGGCAATTGAACTCACCTACGAGTTATTTTAAACATTTAATAATTTTATGAGGCAGGGGCACAAGGTGGAAGACCGATTGGAAGGCCACGAGTGCAATAGGAGGAGACTGTTTCACGAATTGCAACAGAAAGAGGCAAGACAGTGAATCAGCTGAAGAGAATGGAAAGGGATCAATGGAGAAAGTGGGTCCGAAGCAGCCACCCAACGGTATGAACATGGCATACTGGGAAAGATAGAGAAGAAGAATTTTTTTATAACTGGAAGACACCTTGGGGAAAAAATAAAACATTAAGTTATTTTATTTCAATTGTTTTTTTTTTAACTGAAATTTTTTCCAGATTTTCAAAACTATTTTGAGAAAACGAATTGTTTGATCGAAATAAAAAAAATGTCATTTTATTCCTAATTGTGTCTTTTAGTAATAAAATAATTATCAAAAGTTTAAAATATTTTGTAGGGAAGATCAATTGCATCTCAAAACCGAAAACTTTCAACTTTGAACACTCATATCACATAAAATAATTGAGGAAAAATAATTTCTCATGGCAATAGATAACATTTTAATACCTTAATAATATCCAATACAAGAAACTTAGAGAAAAAAATTATCACCATAAACCCTGAGCACATCCTTAATTAACCGACTTTCAAACAGAAGGAGGTTTTCAATTGGACCTGTTTTTTTCTTGTTTGTATATAAAAAATATTTGAACACAGTTGAACCGATTTCGATGTTTTTATTTTAAATGAAAGAGATCATTCAGCGGTGGTCCCATCCAAGTTTTGCAAGGATCGGCACAATACATAGCCCAATAAAAAGGAGCATTCATCGATGTCGTCATTTCAAATTTGTTCAAATAGGATAGTTTCACACATAACCGCCAGTCGGATAACCAGTGTCGTTTACTAGGCCAATCATTGTATTGTATGGAGCTTCATACTTACCCAATTTTCGAAATCATATGATGCAATGTAATTATGCCGGGTTCACGTCATTGTTTACCCGAAGCCGGTTATGTGTGAAACAAGCCTGCAATGTCCCGTTTTGACCAATCAGGTGAACTTTATTTGAATTAAGAATGAGAAGAATTTAATATTCCTGTTCATTTATGAACATTACAAATAATTTAGTTGATGTTATGGAGTCGTAGAAATAAGGTTTTATAGTTTCAATCAAGAGTTGGTAAATATGTTTGAGATCGTTAATTTCAAAAAATATAAATGTAATTGAACAGTATTCTTTAGAGTTATTAATTTTTCAGTGTATTCAATTTCAATTATGAAAGGGACCGCTTTAAAATAACGACTTGAAAGCCATTTCACTTCTAAGAAGGCTTTCGCTATTATAATTTTCCTAAAAATATTGTTATGGACAAGGCAAGGTCTTGTTATAAATAAATTGTTATAATTATTTAGTCTGTTAATATTAAATATTAGTCTGTTAATATTTTTTTAAATATAACAGTTCTTGTTATAATAATTGTTATAAATAAATTGGATAATAATAAAAAATGCGCTGCAATTTTCCTAGATTTAGCCAAGGCTTTTGACACTGTAACTCATGGCTTGCTGTTGAAAAAATTAGAAGCTATGAGGAAAGAGGAATTCCATTGGAGTGGTTTAAATCATACCTCAGTAACCGGCAACAAAAGGTCAAAGTTGAAAACCATCTAAGTGAAGAGAGAACTATAAAATTTGGAATACCTCAAGGGACTGTTCTAGGACCTATTTTGTACTTTGTATTTGCAAATGAGCCCTTTCTAATTGCGAATTCTAATTTGAGGAAGTGCTTCTGCCGATGATACAGCTCTACTCTTTAAAGGGGATACCTGGGATGAGGTTCTCAATACAGCTGAAGCTGAAGTAACTATAATCAATAAATGGCTGAGGAATAACCTTTTAACAATAAATGCAGACAAGACAAAATTTCTAGCGTTTTCTTTAACAGATCACAAAGCCATCAAGAACTTCACTTAAGCTGCATCAATGCACAGACATAAGCCAGCCCTACACTCCAACGGGTTGATAAAATAAAATATTTAGGCACAATAGTGGACGATAATCTGAAGTGGGATTGGCATATCATTCAAAATTTAAAAAGGATCAGAAAACTAATTTTCATGTAGGCTACCATACAGTCAGAGCCTTGCAATATGTAGGAAACATATGACTGGGTATGATGAAATGTAATTATGCCAGGTTGATGACATCTGTTAACCAATGCAGCTAGAAATTTGAAATGCAGCCTCAGCGGGAGGTGGCGAATAATAAAATAAAAAATCTAGCTTCTACTTCATAGTCGTAGGTTTAAATTTGAAATGTTTCTTCATTAAGAGGTGATGATTAATAAAACTACGAAGGAGGCCTCTATGATCAGCTGAAGAGCCCTAGGACTAACTTCTTTCCTAATTTGAAATGTAACCTTTCGATGTTCCAAAATATTTTTTAGGTCAGAAAATATTATGATAAAAAATATAATGTATAGCTGCAAAGAAAAACCAGATAGTAGGCCTATAATGATGATAGTGATATTATGTTGATCATCACAGGTGAAAAAACAACAAAATTTTAGTCGGTGAAAATTGGGAATGGAAGGTGGATGAGTAAAAGTAAATAGGCCTAAACAAATTCATCATTTATTTGATGAATAATTTCTGTTTTTTATTATTGGAGATTTATTGATATTAAAAGCTGCTAAAAATGCATGAGAACCCTTCATTTTTCTCACTGTCTCTCAAACGAGGGGTGATTTCTAGGCGGCGTCATAAACTTTTGTATTTTCAAATATTGATTTTTACAGTTTCTGTCCTCAATAAAAGATTAGGAATTAAAATCGAGTTGAAAACGCTCTTCAACTTTTTTTTCGAAAATGTCATCCCCTTATGTGTGAGTGTTGAGCGAGTGAGGTCTACTGTTCACAGAACTACTAGTAGGATAAAGTGACAGTGACAGTTCCCGATCATTCAAACCGGATTACCAGTGAGCACTAATAAACTGTGTTATATGAACGTTTAGAGCGGTTTCACATGGACCACAAAACGCTGACTAAATGTTGGAAAATGTTGTTGGCTGTGGCAAGAAATTGCAGATTCCTTTCAGATGACAAACGCGAGTTTCAGCAGTTCTACTGCGATTCTTTCCACCCAATATTCATTCAGCAGTCAGCTGTTCATAAGATAACATCTAAACATGAATGATGAAGAATGTTTTTTTTTTTTTTTTGATAAAAGTGTCAGCTGAGATTCAAAAACGCCAAAAGTGCCGAGTACTTGACTACTGCATGCGCTTGTGGCGCGTTCTGGCTTTGAACGCTGGAAACTGCCACTTCATGTGAAAGCACGAATGATATGCCATTGCTACAACGCCACAACTCCAGCCGGCCGGCAGTCGGCGATTTGTGGCTGACTGAGCGCACAAAGCTGCGTTCGGCGTTTCATCGGCGCTTTGTGGCCCGTGTGAAACCGCTCTTAATGTGTTAAGAGAGAAACGCAGTATATTGTGACAGATTATGATTCAGACTTCTTTAACAGTTTATACAGTGACTCGTAAGTGCTTGTAGTGTTTCAACTGTAATGTTTTAGATACTTCTTCCTGAATTATTTGACATTTTATTGAACAGTCATTATTTGATATTTGATCGGCCTTTCAACAGGTAGTGATTGATTTTTGTTTCGATTTTTGATTCGATTTACCTGTTTCTGATTGATTTCTTCAGTGTGAAATAACTGATCAGCGCGAGTTGTCAGTAATTTGTGTTAATAAAGTGCAAATATTAATTTATAGTGTTGCCAGCATTATTTTAGAGATAGAACCCGTAACAATATCCTACAATATTCTACGTTATATAGAGAGTTGTAGAATTCTACTTAGTTTATTATCTTTTCTTATAGGTGCACTTTTTGTTACTTTAGTTTATAATTATGTTATATTGATCATATTGATTTGCTAATTTGATAAATATTACTTTATGTAGGCTATAAGAAATTTCTCATGTTTTCAATGTTTAAAAATTCAACTAAGAAGCTTAAAATAAAAGAAATTCTAAAACAAAAAAAAACTGACTAATGAAATGATACTTTAAAATTAAATATGTACTGAAAAGTTTTAAATAAGTATTTACTTTAAACCAAGAAGATTTTAAATTCATACAAGTAATCTTTTGAATTTGAATTCGGCGCCAAATATTTTATTAAGTTGATGCGCCGACTTCAAAAGGGTACTTGTATTTTATTTAAAATTTCTCACTTTAAAGTAAAGACTATGTTTTAAATTTTTCAGTTCGTGATCATTCCATTAAAGTCGGTTTTATTGTGTTGAAACTTTTTTATTTTGCTTCAGTCTGGCACTAGTCTCGATACGTTTTGGCCAGTTATTGCTCAGCTGCGCGACTTTAATTATTAACTGTATGATACAATTAATCGTTATCAATGATCCCGTCAAATTCCTGGATTTCTTGTTCCATGACGAACTGCGTTGTTAATATTAACTTTTCAAGTGAATTCAACGACTTACAGTCAAATTTGACTGCAAGTCGTTGGATCCCGTCAAGTTCGTAGTGTAATAATTTTTTGAATGCAAGAAAACTGCGACCGATAGAAGTTTAGGTGAGGTGATTCCCAATGTCAGACGTTACTTCGAATTCAAAGAAGAGGTTACATCGAAAACAAAAGGCTACAAAAGGCATCGAAAACAATATTGCTGATATGTGGGGTCATCCTCCTCCAAGACAATGAGCGTCTTCACTCTGCTACATAAATGTAATAGATCCAACAGTTTAAATGGTAAGTCTTTGAGCAATCACCCTACAGTCCAAAAGTTCACTTATTATCAAAATTGAAAGACTTTTTTGGTAAAAACCACTATGGTCATGAACTTGTAGAAGCGGTTAGTGACTGATTCAACAGCATTGTGGCAACTGTGCATATAGAAAATCTTGTGAAACTGTATAAGTGTTCAAATTTGAACGGTGACTATAATTATAGAATAGGAATCTGAGTATCAAACAGTTTGTAGATAAAGTTTTACTCTTTTAAAAGTCATGGAAGTTCTAATACAAAAACGTTCTATACTTTCCGAAGGATGCACGCATATTACTTCCAGGTTGCAACTACATTCAATGACCTACAAAAAGTAATATTGGATGTGCAATAGTAATGTAGTAAACCTCCAACTTCATTCAATAGCCTACAAATAGTAGCCTTATAACATGTGCAATAGTAATATACGTGGGTCATTCGGAAAGTAAAGAACGTTTTTGTATAAAAAGTTTACTAACAAACTGTTCAATACTTGGCTCACTTGTCAACTGAAAAATAATCCTCTCTTAAGCACAAGCCAAGGACACAGCAAAGGAGAGTTTGAGTGGAATCTACAGTTTTTTTTAAAGAGAAGATAAAAATAAGTAGGTACTTCATAAAAAACTTGATCGTAAAAAGTTTCAAAAAAGTCTTTTTGATCTATTTGTACAGTATATCGGCTACTTTTATATTTTTAATCAATGACCGAATTTTATTGAATTTGGAGATTCTTGCTAGAGTGCGGCAATCGTGTTAAGATAGCTTGAACAGAGTTGTATAGACTACACGTTAGGATACTCCTACCAATAAGAGCCATACGTTTATTTACTTCTCAGTGGATTTTGGCAATCGTTTGAGTCGTCACGTGTCCCGTACTAATCATTGAAAAAATTAACGTCATTGAAATACTTTATTGAAAGAAAAAAATAAAAGTGTACAAATACTATTCATATTCTACTGAACATAAAATATATGTAAAAGTAGTTCTAAATCTAACAAACTCAACTATACATGTAACAAATTATGTAGTGTACATGTAATGCAAATAGTACATACTATTTGTACTGTTTATATTTTCAATTCGACGATTTAAAATAATTAAAGGAAATATTCCAACACAATCAAAAATGGAAACGTTAGCGCTTGTACTGTGAAAATAAAATGGATAATTGGACTAAGCACCAGCCTTCGTAATATTCTTCAAATTTTTTGTATCGGTTTCGAAATGAACCAGCTGTTTAATGTCTTGATTTTCACTAGCCAATACTAACCTAGAACCTGTAGTGGAAATCTGTTTTCCATCATAATTATTTTTATATTCGACCCCCAAAATCTAAAATCAATAGCGATCTCACTTGGACTATGAGAAAGCTATACGAGTTTGAAGAGTCTATAAGCTTGCTTCCAAGCGCTAGAGCACAGACGGATGAGCGGATAACGGCACGATTTCAATACGGTGCGGTCGGGTTTTCAATAGTAATAATTATATTACAAATTTGAAGTTGAATAGTCAATTTTTGTAATGATTAGCAGACTACCACAAGGAATTTAAATTGACAGAAAACCACAATTTTCATGAAATTGGAATATCATGAAAACTATATTATATTACTTATGAGTAAGCAAGATTAGGTTTAGGGGTGTGGCATGAGGCACGTGATCCCCCAATTTTACAAACGAAGACAATTGTCAAAATGCACTGGGAAGTGAATAAACGTATGGCTTTATTATTATTGACTTTATTGATGGGTAGTTCATAAAATTCTGTTCAAGCTATCATAAACACATGGATCTACACTAGAAAGAATGTCAAGATTCAATAAAATTCCATCATTGGTTAAAAAGATAAAAGTAACCGATATACTGTACTAATAAATAAACATATTTTTTAGACACTTTTCCATTCAATTTCTTTTCTTTTTTCATAGAGTACTTATTTCCATCTTCTCTGCAAAAAAACACTATACAGTATACATTCCTTAAAAACTTTCCTTCGCACACAGGCTACGATTCCAAAAGTGGTGGAGGTTGATAGCTGAGAGATGACTTCTTCCAAAATCCTTCCAAAATCTGACATTTGTATCCACCTTTGGAACGAGTGAGGCTAGATGAACGAAAGTATATTAGAGTAATAATTGAGTGAGTAAGAAGGAAGATGGCGAGAGAAGTAGAAGGAGGCTAGACAAAGAGAATTATTGTGGATGTGAGGAGTAGGAGGGGGGAATAGGCCCGCTGTCTGTGCAGCTAGATTTGAGAGTAAACTGTAAAACAGTTTAGCCAGCCAATTGTAACGGCTGTTGCAGCAGGCTTCGCCGTCTCTATTGCCTCCACTGCCGCCTCCGCTGACGTTGCCACAGCCGCCTCTTGACTCAGATAAGGAACAATAGCGACATCAACGGCGTACGTTTAATTGACAAGCTGGTTATCGGGAGCGTCGTTTCCGCGCAAGTGTCGTTAGCGTCGTTATGACGTGATTGTGCCGGCGTAGGCATCACTTGTGTGAGCGCCGCGACGCCATGCTATCACCACTTTTATCGCCACGTCACCGCCGCGCTGCCACGCTTTATCGCCACGCAAATAATAAACTGTAACTACGTTTTATTCGACACGTCCCTTCAAAGGCCTATGGCTATAGCCTACACATTAACTACTGTAAACCAACACCCAATAAATAATAAAGCCACATGGAAAATCAGTGCGAGCGTGCGCTTGTAGGCTTGTTCAACTGAAAGATCATCTCTTTATCAATGATTAGGAAATGGTGCTGAAGATGCTTTGTTCACGTCTACGGAAGAAAGACTTTTGATGAGACTTTTTAAAAAAGCGGCTAAGGTTACACAGTGGGGCATCCAGTATTCGAGGATAATTACTGTTGTGGAAGAATGAATAGTGATTCTCGGTGTTATCTGCTTGGGTCAATGAGTCTTCCGGGCGAAGCATTATTCACTTTTCCCCGTACTCTCTTCGCCTTGTGGTTTTATCTAAATGTCATTAGAATGTTTGATTAGAACTTCGTAGAATGTCTTATCTGTTTAATTAGAATTCGATAGAAGTTGATAGAAAAATGGCGAGATATCTAGTTCTTTCTAGATCATTGAGAAATGTATAAATAGGAGAAACTCTCGTAAAAGTAGTCAGTTGTGATTCGATCGTTGAAGCGATAAGTGGCAAAAGTTGCAGTTCCTGTTTACCAGTGAGGGCTTATACATACCGTGTTTAACAAACATCTGTTGTTAAATTGTTAATCGCAGTATATTGTGACAGACTATTATTCAAGCTTACTTGACAGTTTTTACAGTGACTCGTAAGTGCTTGTAGAGTTTCAACTATTATGTATTAGACGCTTCTCCTTGAATTATTGAACAGTTATTATTTAATATTAGATCGACCTTTTGACATTTAGTGATTGATTTTTGAACAGTAGTATGGCAAAAATTTTATTAGCTGAGTATTATCGATTTATCTGCTTCCGATTACATTATTTTATGAAAAAATAACTGAACAGTGAGAGTTGTGGATAATTTGTGTTAATAAAATGCGACTGTTAATTTAAAGTGTTGCCAGCGTTATTTTAGAGATAGAACCCGTAGCATTACCATCGCAGAATCAGACATGCTGTGGAAAGTGTAAAAGTGTGAGGCAGATTACAGTTAGTATGAAAACCACCATTTCACAGCATGTGTGAGTGTGAACACTCTGAAATGTAAACTCCAAGCATGCCTTCACAGTATACTGCTGCAGCAGCGCCGTTAAAAGTACATGTGACCTCGCGGAAGAATGGCTTACCATGTGGGTCTGGAGTGTAAGGAATATCCCCAGAAAAGTAGGGGTCCGAGGGCCCTTTCCCGGGTAAATTTTGTAATACAAACCCGCTAAAATCGCAATTTAAGTGACTCTAGACTCATGTCTAGAAAAGCTCAAATTCATTAATTTTGACCCACATTATGGGTCAGCCACATAGAAGCCTGGACGCTGAAAGTAGTTCAGATGTGTTCGGTTACACACTCATCAAAGCAACCAGAGCCTATGAAGAGAGTAAACTGTCCAGCATAGAGCTCTCGCATTTGTTTCAGTGGGCTTTATCCAAAAATCTTATGGATAACCCTCTCCCTCATCACACTTCATAAGTTAATATTCTATAGGCGATCAGAAGTTAGCCGAAAGATCGATCGTCGCGAACTCTGGGCGGCATAAATCGGCAGCAGTGTAGTGAGTTAGTTGCATTGTTTATAATGGCTAACATAGGGAAACTTATCATAAAAACAGGATTTAAAGAAGTCAATTGCAATTTTTTAAGGAAATCTGATGTGGAAAAAGAGAAGAACCTTGTAGAGAGTAATCATGTTTTTGATGTGGAGGAGTGCAAAGGTATTATATGTGGAAAAGTGATAAGACAAACTAGCGTCAATGCTGTTTTACAATCTATTTTTCAAAAAATTTCCACTTTGTTTATCAAAAGTCAACTGCCTGGAGGTGGAAACTGCCTAAATCCGCCTCTGCTTACAATAAATTAATATTTCGCAACAATAACAAAAACATAACCTCAAAGCTGTTATTAGGATTGATTTCTTTAATTACAAATATCAATCACGCAAGTGCATAGAAAACGTCTAATTTTCATCAATCAGCAATCTTTTACACATGAAATAATTTGTAAATATAATATAACTCACTTAGTCCTTCGAACATTAGAGATCCATTTCTCCCATCTATCCTTTTTGTAAGGTCGATCAGGAAATGAATAAAATGAAACACCTTTTCCTTCTGTATTCTCATAGGTATTACTGCACCCATATACACAAAACATAATACGGCTCTTGGGCATTTTTAGTATGTTTGTCTAAAGAAATATTTTTTTGAAAAAACGTATTTGAAGTGAGACAATTTAGCACACAAATTAATGGAGATCAGATTTTGACTCACTAAGTTAGTGCAAGATCCTCCACTCGGAGCGCTGTCTGTCGATCTCCAGATCGCCTATAGCCTTAACTTCAGTTACCTTCCAAAATCTACTGGAGTAATCTATTCTAGAATATCAACTTATCAATAATTTACGAATTAGTGATCTAATTAAGAGTTTGCCTTGGTATTACTCATGAATCAAGATCAATTAAAAACTTATTTTTCGAACTCTACCGATACTTTTAGTAACTGAAGAGTGACATTGCCCGACAAGCCTGGAATGGTTGTTATAGGCATATAGGCAAAATGAATAGTTCTTTAGAAGGCAGACAGGGACAATCTTTTCAAGGGAAGATTATATAAAGATAAACTATGAGGGTGAACCAAAAAATTAGAGCAAAGCCCATTTTTATAGGAGTAAACTATATTCTCAATTTTACTTCTAAACGACCTCCCTTAAATACAGAATATCATGAATTTGAACTTCAACTCTCGAAAAAAATAAGAAATAAATAAAACCCTCTTGATTGTATTACAATACAAAAAGAAAAGAAAGAGATCTAACGGTTCAAAAGAATAGATCAATATTTCAGACGAACTCATCTTCAAGTCATTCTCATGAACGTAAAAGGGGTCCGAGGGTTTTCCCACGGAAACTTTTGGAAAATAGACCCTCTAAGTCCGGGTCCATAAGAGCTACAATCGCACATGAATGTAGTGTGACATCGCACTCTGAGCAGTAGAAGAAAATTATAATTTGATAAAATTTTGATAAAAATAAGGTACTCACAACATATTTGAAATTATTTATTCTGATTTGTATTTGGCCTACATCGACTTTATAAGCCACATAACCTTTCCCCAAGACAGATTTGTTCATTTTTGTGGGAGTAGACAAGCCAGCAGCTGACTGATAAGAAAGCAAGGGTTGTTTGATCGGGTCCGCATGATGCCAACAAACTGTATTAATTAATTGTCAAATTTTTCAATAATTATGATCGTCTCTTTGCTAATTTCACGCATTCTTTATGTGGCCAATAACTTCTCTTATTTGTTTCTGACTCAACGCTATCGAGTCTTTTACTTCATTCAAAAAATTATTTTCATTTCATTTTAGAGTGGTAATATGAGTTAAACGTCACTTGTTTTTCACAGTTTGTTTGGAATCTAAAAACGAAGATATTTATACGATTCTAAAAGACATTGCTGGGGGCTTGGACTTGCCTTTCGATCGCAGTGAGATATCTATTGCACACAGGGTCCCAAGTAGGAAACAATCTACAAATCCAATAATATGCAAATTTATATCCAGACAAACTAAACTCAACTGGCTCATAGCGGCAAAGAAAAAGCAAACATTACGGTCATCGGCACTGCGAGCGAATCTTCCAGATGTTAATATTTATATAAATGAACACTTAACAACTTTAAATAAATCCATATTGGGTGCAGCGAGAATACTAAATAGGGATAACAAAATTGCTTTTGTCTGGATAAAAGAGGGCAAGGTGTTGATTAGGAAGACAGTGGACTCGCCAGTATTGAGAATAGTACACATGGATCAATTAAACATTTTTTAATCAGACTAAATTACTATCTACTGAAGAATGTATATGAAAATTTTTTCTTTTTGTTTTCTCGCTCTTTAAATGGAACGATTTTATAGTATAAATGTAGAGCTATATGAATGTGCACAGAGGTGCGAAGGTACTCATTGGAATGGTTTTGTGAAATACGTATTTTTTTTAACATCTTTAGTAAAAATGGTATTAGTAAAGTTTTTATTTTATACTATTGCTCTATCTTAAAGTTTTTATGTATTTGGCTGGCATAAATGAAAATTAGTAATTCTTAGATAGGTACGGTATTTAAAATTAATTTAAAAAAAGTAATTGATTTTTTCTTACATTTTGCATTAATGTGATTATGGGTGTTGAATCACCGTTCCTTTGAGTGGCCAATATCCTTTTTTTGATGAATTTATTTCTTGGATTATACAATGTATATGCACAATAAAGTTCTTTTATTATTTATTTAAATAATGAATTATTTGAATTATTACGTTCGTGTGAAATTTTGTTTCTATGAGTATATGCGTTTGCATTCGACTCGCTCCCATTGCTTTGTGTGAAATGTTTTTCTGTGCCACTGTTGAACAATTAATCCATTTTATATATCAAAATTATTGGATGGAGCTGTTAAGTGGAACTTTGAATTTGTTTTTTTTGTCGTAATATTAGTTCTACTACTATTTCCCGCCTTTTTTTTGTAATTAGTTCACTGTTTTCTTTTAATGCTAAATTTGCAGGATTTTGAGGGCTCAATTGGCTACTACAATACAGTTGAAGTGGATGATTTTTTTAGCTTTGAGCCTCAGCTGCACATGAATGATAAAAATGATATTATTTTCAATATACTTCAGTTGAATATAAGAAGTTTAAATAAAAATTTCGACGAATTGACACACTATGTAAGTAACAGCAAAATTAAATACCAAATTATTTGCTTGACTGAAACATGGATAACAGATGATTTACAATTAAATTTTACCTTGCCGGGATATAATGTTATACAAAAGAAGGGCCTCTACTCCAAATGCGATGGGTTACATTTATTGATTGATGAAAGTATTCAATCGGGTATTTTGGATATAACAATTGACGAAGCAAACTCTATAGCTATTTCGTTTGAAGTTGATAATAAAAAATACAAATTAATATCCATATATCGTTCACCGAATCGTAATATAAGCATTTTTACTAATAGTCTGGAGTTGTGTCTAAATAACTTGGAAAAGGACACAAACGTCATTATTGTAGGAGATATGAATTTGAACATTCTAGAGAACAGCAGATTTGCAAATGAATATTTGAGTACCCTTCATCTAAATGGCTATATATCTTATATAAATAAACCTACTAGGGTCTCTACTCGAAGCAGTTCTTGCATTGATCATATTTTCCTCAAAAATTATTCCTTGGCGGATGAAGCTATTTTGGGAGTAATTACAAGAGCTAGTATAACCGATCATTATATAACATCTCTACACATAGGCAAAACCAAGACAGAGTCTCCACCACATAAAGAACAAGACAAATTTACACGGATTGACTATGAGGGTTTGAAATCTGATCTTGAAGATACGAACTGGAGCACACTATACAATGCTTCAAATGATAATATAGACATTATGGTTGATATATTTATTAATAGAATAACTGACCTCGTCGAAAAAAGAACTCAAATTATCAAATTAAGTAAAAACAAAAGACCGCTCAAAAAATGGATAACTCGAAGTATGGTGAGTTCAATGAGAGAAAGAGATAAAATTCACAGGAAATTAGTTAAAGAACCCTACAACATACCACTAATGAATCACTACAAGAATTACAGAAATATTTTGAATAATTCGATAAGGAAAGCCAAAATAGATTATTTCAATAGCAAATTTGAGGAGCATAAGCATAATATTAAAAAAACATGGGAAAGTATCACCGAATTATTAGAAATGAAGAGAAATAGGACATCCCCTAAATTGCAGCCAAACATTCTGAACAAATATTTTGCCAAGGTGGGAGAAACTTATGCTAAGAAAATTGTTCCAGACGTCAATAACATTCCTATTCCCAGATCCCTATCAGATTCTTGTAACATTATTTTTTTAAAACCCACAAATATAGAGGAAATAAGAACACTGATTAATAATTTAAAAAATACATCTTCACTAGGAATTGATAATTTTACAGGATCCTTTCTAAAAGTAATAGCACCCTACATAGCCAGACCCTTAGAACATATCATAAATAAATGTTTAAGTGATGGTTATTTTCCAAAAAAGTTTAAAATTGCCAGAATAGTTCCATTGCCAAAGTCAGGTGATTTGAGCCTGCCTGAGAATTATAAACCTATTAGCTTGTTGAGTAACATTACAAAAATAATTGAAAAAGTAATAAAAATCAGAATTATGGAATTTTTAGTAAAACATAAAATTATAGATGAAAATCAATATGGTTTTCAGACAAATAAATCAACAAAGGATGCAGTAATACGTCTAAATAAGATTATTTATCAAAATTTCAATAATAAGAAAAAAAAACTATAGCAGTCTTCATGGATTTGTCAAAGGCGTTTGACACTGTTCCCCATAATATTTTATAAAGCAAACTTAAATCATGTGGAATAAGAGGAATAGCTAATAAATTATTTGAAAGTTACTTATCTGATAGAGTTCAATGTCTTACATTGGCAAATAAAACTGATACATGTCATTCAACACATTTCGGACTGCCACAAGGAACTGTTTTGTCCCCCATACTGTTCTTGATATATGTAAATGATTTGCTTAAATTAAATACTAAAAACTGTACCACAATTTCATTTGCAGACGACACAACATTCATATTTACTGGGAATAGTTGGGGTGAGACTTTCAATAGTGCAAAAAATAGTAGTGTAGAGGTAATTCGGGATTGGCTTCTGGATCATATACTGACTCTAAATATTATAAAAACGAAATTCATAACCTTTTCACCAAATAAGCATGGACAACCCCCAAGTGATATGGAACTTAGAATACAAAAAAACAATAGATGTGCTGATGCAAGTACACAAGAATTTGAAAAATTGGAAAGAGTTGAAAAATTCAAGTATCTGGGTATAGTTGTTGATCAACACTTGAAATGGAACTATCATATTGACAACCTTTGTTCAAGATTAAAGTATTTGGTTGGCATATTCTACAGAATTAATAAAATGAAAAATACTGAAATTATTCGTAAAATATATTTTGCATATTTATGCTCACTCACTTTTTCAATATATCATTGAAGTGTGGGGTGCAACTTATAACACACATTTAAAAAAACTATTTAATTTACAAAAATACATAATAAGGGCCGCCCTAGGGAGACCCAGACTATACCCTAGCAGGTTAATCTTCAACGAATTAAGAGTATTTACTATTAGACAAACTTATGTTAGAAATGTAATACTTTTTATCAACAAAAATAAGCAATTATTCACTATTCATAAAACACCATATAACATACGTCAATCAACTACAAACATTTACAATACTGACAGGATAAACCTAACCATAAACCGACATCAACTATTTTACTACAGTAATGTTTTAATTAATAAAATTCCAGTTACATTTGTAAACAACGCAATTAACAGTAACATATTGAAACAAATAGACACTTGGATTCATGATAACATTTACTTCGACTTAACAACATAGTTTTTTCATACTCGGCGTATTTTGTGGCTTTTGACCTCTCTATGGATCTCCATCTGTTTGGATTTTCACATTCCCTTGGTATAGCATAACTTATTTTCATTTTTTATAACGTTAAAAATTTTCTTTTTTTCCTAAAACTTTTCCTCTATTTTTTGCTGAATTGCTTATAATTATTGTAGATAAATAGTACTGAGAGAACTCGCGGCTAGCACACAAGTTCAACTTACGCTAGTCGCGCATCCAAATATTATTATAAATAAATATTGTTTTATCTATGATAAATTTATTTCACTGTACTTACACAATATGTTAATCTTTAAAATATTATATTAACATACAGTTCTTATTTATTGTTGAAGTGCTTGTGATTATTATTATTATTTGCATTGTATTTTTATGGTATGCAATAAAATTTGATTTGATTTGAATCCCCCTTTCAAGACAGACTTACATAAATTTTCCTGAGGAGGAAACATGTTTTAAGTTACCTCCAAATAATTTTAAAGTTCCTATTTCTGTTGTGTTACTCTTGTATTTAATGTTGAAAGAGCTGTGATTTAATTTAAAGTCAGTGTTTCTAAAAAGTACGAATTTACCCTTGCAAGTACAAATTTATAAAGTATAAAAAATAAAAGTCGTGGAAAACCCTGGACACGAGACGACCGCTTCCAGGAAGGCGACATCCACTTCATCCTGGCCCATCCAGCCTCACCAGCGCCATACAAGTATCCGTGAGTGACAAAAAATATAATATATGAGCTCAAGTGCGTGCGTGAAAAAATTCAACAAAAATTGTAGGAGTATTTAAAATTTGAAAAATCAGGACGTGCATCAGATAGAGGTTTACAGACACGCTGACTTATCATTTTATATTCTTGTTAAAAAATCAAAGAGTGCGATTTATTGGGGAAAATTCCATAGAGGACAAAGATATTACTTTTCTAAAGGAGACCGAACTCTATTGAGGTTGAATCAGGCATTATTCGAAAATTACCAATCTATATCTCCTCTGTGAAGGAGCCTATTTTCATTGAAATAAATCTCCAACTTTGTTTCTAAATTTGCTTCATCATTTTCCGTCGGTTCAGTCCAAGCTCTAAGTTATAGTATCTCAGATTTTAGTAATATTCCAACCGGATTGTTCTTCACATCACCATAGTGTCTGGACAGATGAGAGTGTGGCAGGATACAAAGCATCCAATTTGTGAGGTTTTGTGGTCCCACAATTTGGAGGACGATATCCTGTCGTACTGTTGTTATTTAACAGTCACTTCTACGTAAAGGAATTCAGCCGACTACTGTACCTTGAGCTACCCGGCGCATTTATGAATGGTTCATGGAGTAAGTGGATTTTTTTAATAAGTTTCTATCTCTTAGGTAAGCCCTTTTGAGAGTAGAGGTTGACAGTAGCTAGAGAAAAAAGTAGCCAGAGCATTTATCAAGAGTTCGGCGATTCTAGGAGAGCACAGGATCAGATAGTGCCATTTGAGCTGCCTGAAGTAGCCCTTCTGCTATGATTTAGCCGGTCTGAAGCTGATTCTACTAGAATGATTTAATATTACTAAAAATACTAGAATATGTTTTAAAATCTCACCAAAGCAGGATGATTAAAGAACGCGGACTATTTTGTAGTCCGTTACCAGCTGCCGCGATCGGGATGATCTGACTAATCTTAGTATTGAAAATTCATTTGAATTGTCTGCGGTAGAAATTAAATTGATGACTATGTAAAAAAATTTTGTTTTATGTGTGTATCGCACACCAGATTCATGCCATTTAGCATATTTATTAAACTTCTTAGATCCGCCCTTGCAAAAAAAAAAACGAGAGATAAGCAAAAAATTGTGTTCATGTGTGGAGATTTCAACGTCGATATAGAGTGGAATGTTTACCGAATGTAAATAGAAAAACTCTTCGCCCAGCTAATGACAAAAATATCAACATTTTAAATAAGAATTTGGCAAAAGAATCTTGGAAGCCTGTTTATGACAGTAAAGACGTAGATGAAATTTTCAACAACTTTATTTCAATATAACTCAAACACTTTAATGGCTCAGTCTCTAAAATAACAGTGGAAAATTTAAAAGATAACAAATTACCATTGGTTACTAACTAAAGGTATAAGAATCTCTGGAAATAGACTAAAAACTTTTAATCTGTTACTAAAGATTGACTACAACCGTAATTCATGGTTTCCATCTTGATGGAAACCGGATTGGCCTATATTATTAGTCGAGATATTTACAAAAATTTATAAAAGTGTTTATTGAAAGATATCAGCTCAAGCTAAGAAAATAGCAGCAAATAATTTATTTAATAAATCGCTTAATAGGACAAATTAATGCTGTTTGGAGATTGGTCAAGTTAGAATCAGCTAAATCAGACCATCGACCAGAATTGGTTTTTGATAAGTTTGGATTCATAAAAGCTGGAAAAAAAGCTGCTGATTTATTAATCAGTTATCACATAAATATTCCTGCTAAAATATCTCATAGTAGAACAGAAAACACCGACATCAATAATAAATTATGGAAGTTTTGTAAATGAAACGGCTCCCAACAGAAATTATTCTGTACCAGTAGGCCTACATCTTAAAAGTTTCAAATTGATGAACTGCCAAGAGGGATATGAATTGATTCGTTCATTGTCAAACACAAAATCATGTGATACTTTTGGAATTTCTGATAGTTCAGTGAAGAGAATAGTCTTGCAAATTCTTGAGCCCTTCACATATATTTTCAATGCATCATTGATCAGCGGAGTGGTGCCTTCAAGGCTTAAATTAGGTAAGGTTATTCCAATATACAAGAATTCCCATCAACAACCCACTAGTCTTTTCAAATCTATTGAAATGTGCTGCTTTAGGTAGATTGAGGATCCATTTGCGAAAAACTAGAATACTATCACAGCAACAATTTGGTTTCAAGCCAGATCTTTCAACAGCTGATGCACTGCTTTGCTATATGGTGTGAGGTTTATTTTTCTTGAAATAAATATGGTCAACGGAGTGAAGCCTGAACAAATATATTGTAGTTTCAATATTTGAAACAAAATAACAACAATAAAGGGGAATCCCTGATCCCGGATCGTTCTTCGCGACTCTCGGTTAGATCAGTTATCTTCCCAAAATATTGGTTCAATAAATGCTCACAAAACACCTCGAATGACCGAAATATATACCTTTTTTTTGAGGATGAAGCCCACATAGGTCTGAGACCTGTGCGTGGGTAATGAGTTGGATGATGGTGATTGATGAGTGACCTCACTGAATGAATTCCATTTTATCACCAATTGCTGAAATTGTGTCCATACAATGATGCATCTAAGGCTCACCTCGCAGTTGAAAGGGAGGTATAATGGTAAATAGTTTAGAATTTGAATTCAATTTTCCCAATCAACAAATTCCAATTACTTATTCCCAAATACTCTTCGCTTTATATTATAACTCTGGCATAAAAATAATCCTAGCCAGTCCAATGAGATTCGCTGCTCTAGAATTGAGGTCTTAAACATAGGCAATACTCTACAAGAATGTCAAGCAAAGGAAGTAAATAATGACCAAGAAATTAATAACATAACTGACTATATTGGCAATAGACTGTAACGAATATTAAACTGGAGAGAATAGAAAGAAAGAAGAAACAGTGGTTCTCGGTGTTATCTGCTATGTAAATGTTTACTTTTAAGAAATTAATTACTCTGCTTTTGATACTTTTATGGTGTTTACTTGGTAATTTGTAGAATGTTCTAGTTGTTTGATTAGAAATTAATGGAGTCTTATCGAATATTGTGGAAAGTTCGAGTTTCCTTGACTGTTTGTTTTGGAAATCGGTAGAAGTTGGTTGATAAAATCTAGAGATATCTCAATTATGAAGAAGTATATAAATAGAGGTGGACTTTTGTAAATTAGTTCAGTCTTGTTTGAAATTCGTCGTGATAAACAAGTTGTGTCAGTTCTATATATTGCGTCTATATAATAGTGATAATTCTTCCTCTGTGCCTATAGTGATAATTATTTTTCCTATTTAATTCATACCAGTGATCTACTAAATAGTTTTTATTGTATTACGGACTAGTGCTACATAAGTTAATTGTTCTTTTTCGACGTTTCTTTTTGAATGTTATTGGACAGTTTATTGTACAGTTATTATTTAATATTAGATCGGCCTTTTAACTTTTAGTGATTGATTTTTGTACAGTTTATTGAAATCTCTTTATTAGTTGAACAATATCGATTAGTCTGTTTTTAATTACTTATTTTTCTGTAAGACATTGCTGATCAGTGAGTGTTGTGATTATTTGTGTAAATAAAGTGCGAGTGATAAATTTAAGTGTTGCCAGCGTTATTTTAGACATAGAACCCGTAACAAGACGAAAAAACACAATAACAGAGAATTTGAACGAGGGCTATCATATTAGAAATAACTAGCTATTGTGCCCGTCCTTCGTACGGATTATGTTTAGAAATAAGACTAAATATTATGTTTCGGCTTTTTTGATAGCAACGATCATGAAGTTGTTAGCAGCTTAGGCCCCGTTCAGACGATACAGTTTTTTTTGCGGTACGGTTTTTTTACTGTACGGCGTCAACTGTACTGAGATTTTCACACGGTCCGGCTTTGCTACTTATTGCTGTGCTCTCCTCCTTCTTCCATTGCGCTTCCAGTTCAGTTTTATTTATTCCAGTCCAGGATTTTTTTTATTTGTGTAAGATTTTTTTAAATAAGTTACTAACTGAAGGTTTCTCTTAAATTTTGATTAAAGTACGCAAATTCTTCAATATTCCACACGTTTCTCACCGCGCTGATTATTTTCTTTCTTTATTTTTATATTAATCTTAAGTCTTGTCCCACAAGGCGGGTCTCTCATATATTAGAGAAATTAAATTTTCACAATTAATATCTTCCATTTCTGGACACTAGAATTCACTAATAAGAAGATCAATGCTGAAGAATATCAATGAAGAAGATCAATGCTGACGATCTGAAGACTGCTTCCAGCGTAATAAGCGTATCGTTTGAACATATCCATTACCGGTACAATACATGTGCCACCGGATACGGATACAGTTATTTTGCGGTACAGCTGATTTTAGCGATACAGTTTTCGAAGACAAAACCGAATGTAGAGATCGGCTAGAACAGCTTTTTTACTGGATCCAGTCGAAACAGTATTGTGTGAACATACAATATGAAATTTACATGCAAACGAAAGCACTGCAAAATAACTGATACAGCAAATTTACTATACCGCACAAAAACTGTATCGTGTGAACGGGCCCTTAGTAAACAACTTAAAACGTAAGCAATTCAGTGACAGGTATCGGAGAGAATATTTTTTGAGAACAGCTGATTGATATATCATGATAAATTACGTGATTTGTTCTTATGTGGTAATAAAACTTAGAAGAAATGTATCCAAAATCGCACAATACTTGGTTTTTAAACGTTTATTATTCTGTTAAAAAAAAGTTAATTTAGTTTTTTATAGCTAAAAGACATTGTCAAAAAGGTTTTCAATACTGATAAATAACTTTAATCCCGATCGATGCTCTCGTTTTTCAGGAGAAGGCCGCGTAAAATGTATTCAAAATCGCACAATACTTGGTTTTTAAACGTTTATTACTCTGTTAAAAAAAAGTTAATTTAGTTTTTTATAGCTAAAGACATCGTCAATAAAGTCTCCAATACTGTTCAATAACTAAAATCCCGATCGATGCTCTCGTTTTTGAGGAGAAGGCCGCGTAAAATGCCTTTGGGGCCGTGACAGACAGACAGACAGATAGAAAATGAGATAAGACTATTTTCGGCTTATTTAATGTATAAAACGTAAAAATAACCAAAAAATATATAATTCTGATAAATGTACAGACAAACCTCTAATTTTATTTATATAGATTAGCTCTACAATGAAATGAAATAAAATTTAAGTTAAATGATAGAAATCAAATAATTGATAATATTATATTTTTCTTAATTGAATCCTTGATGGAATTGAATATTTTTCAAAATTAATATTATTAATATTTCTATGAATTGAGAGCATAGAGCTCAGGGTGCTTGCGTGGAAAAATGAAGGTTTGAGACACGTGCATAAAATTTTAATCTAAATAAATCTATTTTCGAACTTAATATCAGGATTCGTCGATAGGCTTGGCTTATTTAACTTTGCTTTTCTGCGCACTATCATGAGCTTATGAATTATATATTTTTTAATCACTCACTTGTCGGTGTTTGAGGATGAAATTCCTGGCTTCATGGACACTAGGCTGCAGGCAGTTATTAAAGTTTGGGCTGGTGATTCCTTTTCCTCGATTTTTTATTTCAACGAATGATCTGATACTGGTTACTTGTTACCGATTCTAATTATATCACTGTTTCAACGATTCTGATGCTGACTTTGCTCACACTTAAACTTTATATTTAAACATTTAACGAAAATTGGACGCCTAGGACCTGGTCATCTCTCGTCTCTTGTTCTTCCGGAAGTCTCTTAGATTTCCTTTTTTCAGAAGGGTCAAGCATTCAATCGAATGTTCTAGAACTTTTTCTAAACGGAACAATTTGATTGGCGGAAAATTAATTAACATTATCAAAAGAATGACGTCAGGATCAAAAGCTGATCGTCACGAAAAACAGTTCGCAGAGTAGCAGATTAATTAATAATAACAATCACATAAAGAAGCTAATGGGACGAATTATATAAACACAGAGTGCAATCCCCTTCTAAATCTAAAGAGCGCATATTCAAAAAATTTGCATGTGAGTCGTATGTGTTAGATACGAGTACAATACTTTCTCACTAGGGTACGTGGTTGTGTGTAGTAGTGCGCATCATTAAGACCGTGTTCTAATTTGACAAAAGTATTACTTATAATAAATTATAAAGAAATAAATCACTTCCCGGTGGTTCGGAACCCACCTAAAACTGTAGGTCCAACTCATCAATCACCATCATCCAACTCATTACCCACGCACAGGTCTCAGACCTATGTGGGCTTCATCCTCAAAAAAAAAAAAAAAAATATGTGAAATACGAAAAATAATTAACGGTGCTATATCTTGTCGTAATCTGACTAAAGAGATAAACAATAAGTGAATCGAGAGGCTCAAAATAAGATACTGTTGATACAATTCCTGGGTATTATTTCGGTAAGTACTTTTTATTTTATTTCTGCATGAGAATATTTTCCACTTAAATTTATTATGATAATTTACGATAATAATATGCTCCCAATACAAATTATGCTAGTTCGTTTGATGTAGACAATGTGATTGTCTACATAATCTCGATTATGAAGGCGGTTTGATCGGATTTTGCTCTAGACATCGATTGAACTCCTGACTTTTAGAATATTTTTATGGGTTATATCACCCAACAAATAAATAAATAAATATTTGATTATTTTAGTTTTTTTACATAGATTTAACATGCCAATAACATATAACAATATGAAATTAGTAGATGAGTGCTTTTCGCCAATACATTTGATAGAAAACTTTGTCTTAAAAAATATTTTTCTCTGTTTTGGAAAGATTGTAGATATGATAATTTTCATCATTTACTTACTCAAATTTAGGCTCAAAATTCTTGATCCATGACAATGGATAAGGTACTATCAGTAGTGGATGAAGGTTACAAGGTATGCAGCCTTGTCACTGATTTGTCAAATGCATTTAATTTAGTGAATACCGAAATAGTATTGAATAAGTTGTGATTATACTAGGTGTAATGATTGGGCAGCTCTGTGTTGAGTTCGTTTTTTCTTATTTTGAAAAGAGGAATTAGAAGGCCTTCAACAAGTATATTATTCTGAATGGTTCAAAACAAGATCGGGTGTTCCTCAGGGTCCGTTCTTGGGCACCGTTTTGTTCATCCTCTTTTTTAATGGTTTGCCATCGTACGTTGATCCTGCTGAATGTGTCCTGTATGCCGATGATGATACTGTTATGGTGAAGAGCAGAAATCAGCAAAGAATGAAATTGGAATGTGAGGTGGCTCTTAGGAAACTTGACAATTAGCTTTGAGCAAACATGTTGGCTCTAAACTATTAAAAAATGAAATAAATAAACTTTAGGTCAGCAGAAAAAGCACGGTTGGAAATTCAATGCCACAAAATTTAACGTGTTGATGAAATTAAAATAGTAGCACTAGGTGTAATGATTGACAATAGATTATCTTGGAAGCCTCACATGTATCTAAAAAAGAAACTCTACTCAGCAGTCTTAGTTCTCAGCAGTGTAAGATCTTTATTGAATATTCATAATTTCAAAAATATTTACTTTGCATCGTTTCATTCCCTTATTCCCTTATGGAGCAGTGTTCTGGGAAAATCCCACAGACTTTATTCAAATATTAAGAGTGCAAAAGTGGGCTATTAGGGTAATGGTAGGTAATGGTAATAGCAAGCTGTCGCCCATAATTATTTTTAACGGTAGGGATTCTTCCTCTTCTCAGTCTTTCTAATTTAGGATGTATTCGCGTGATTAAAAATAATCAAAATAATGAAAATAATATAATAAGAGGTTCTATGATCCACTTGCATGGAACAAGGAGACGACATCATCTTAGAGATGATTATTATAGAACTACTCTTTATGCTAAGTATGCTAAGGGAGTTGAGAGTTTGGAATTAATCTTTATTATGTCTTGCCCGAACGTCTCAAAAGATGGGAATATGTCTACTTTCTATGTGATGTTGAAATATTGTAAGCACACATTTGAAAAAAAAATGTAAATTTATCATGAATAAAGTAATCTAATCTAACACTGTCCACAACAAATACTATCAGACAGGGTAGTTGGAGATATCTCTCGGTGCAGCAATATGTCTTGCAATGACCACACTGAACACTGAGAAAAATAAATCAAACTTCCAATCTCAACAATATGTCAGCTTATGGAAAGTCCGTTATTCCCCCCTGATGATGACCTGGCAGGAATAAACGAAGCGGTACTAATGTACAGTAGAAACAATTAGTCTGGGCGCACGGCCGTTTGGTCTTCACTAATGGCGCGGGGTGGAGAGGGGAGTGTTTATCGCTCATTTCTAAAAATATTAGTGTCTTCAAGGTCACCATGTCAGCCGTCAGTGGAGCGGTAGAAAGCAGTGGAGTGAGCGAGCCAACTTTTACAGGACGGCCAGTAGTGACAGAACCGAGTATGAGAGCCGTGCGCCCAGAGTAATTGTTTCCACTGTACAGGCTAGGAAACCACTCTATGAATATTCCGGCTCTTGCCAACAAAGTAGACAAGCCATTGAATACTAAAGTGCACATGTTAGGCAGAATTTCACGACTAAAGACTGTGTAGTATATTTTTTTACCAAGAAGCATGAACAATTTACTAGATTTTTCTATGCTGAAAGAAGTTTATTATGCAATATTCCATTCATGGATTACCTATTGCATAGCTTTTTGAGGTAATTCCAGGAAAGTAGGGCAAATCTTTAAATTGCAGAAATGGGCAACAAGAGTTATGTCTGTGCCTAGTTTATTTATATTTGAAACTGTAAATTTAATAAAAAAATAAAAAATAAATCAATGTTTGATAGGGGTCTGTGGTTCATTATCATAACACTAGGTACAGGGATGAACTTAGAAATGAAACTCATTGCACCGCTCTCTATGCAAATGGAGTTAGAAATTCAGGAATTCAACATTTTAGAGGAGACTTCCTCTAAGAAAATTTAAAGAGGTTTTCAAGAGAGAGCTAGAGGACTGTGGTTTCTAATCAAGCCAAGAATATAGAGAATATTATTAAAAAATCCTCATTTAATATAGCCTGAATAGAAATAATAAATTTAACATTAGAAAAATCCAGATTATGGGAAGCCAGTGGATGCTCGAATATCTATCTATCTACCTAATACAAGTTTTTATGAAATAGGTAGCAATCAGCCGAAAAAAATCGCCCGTTTATTCTCTAGTCCAGGTTGACCATTGTGAGTGGCAGATGGCTCGTTCACTGCTGAAGAAAAACCGTGTACTGAGAATGAAGTCGAGGAATGAATCGGCCATTCCATACCAAGTGGGCAGGGTTTTTGTCAATGAAGAGTCGTCTTGCTTTTGCAAAGACCCAATCAAATGTCGCAAGGAGTGATGCCTACTGGCAGAGAACTGCTGCTTGTTGTGTGCACTTTGCCAGGACATTCCTTTGCCAGCAGACTTTCAGTAGCAGATGAGACAACTCTCATCTCATCACTTGCCGTGTAATTGCTGTAGTAGAATTGCAAGCTCAACTATCACACCTTGCCCCCACACACTCACATAATTGCCGCTTTCTACCTGTCAGAAGCTGTTCAAGCAGAATTTTCCTTTCTTGATGCAACTACAATTAGCTTCACAATGGTGTTTGATTGGCTTAACATTTCCTCCTGCAATATTGTCGCTGGTCACCAACTGAATAATTCTCAGGTAATTACTGAGGTAATCCTCTCAATAATTAAACTTCGCCTTTCTATGTAAATACATTACTTGAATTTTCATTACTAAATATCATTGCTTTGCCGATAAGACCATACTTCAAGATTTTAAGAAATTTACCTTCTACAATTTACGTGATATTGAAAAATTTTGTTTTTGAACACTCCTAATTACGGGAAAAATTTCTAATCAGCATGAATAAGTTAACCAATATTACCTTAAAGATTTATTTTCTAAAGTGTGTTTGGTTAACAAGCTATCAAAATACACGTGTTGTAATTTTTGAGCTTTTGATTCCTTGTTTTTGAAACGTCCTCCCGGCATAAATCAGGCTTTCCTACAAATAGCTTATTTTTTAAACACTCATTCATTTCGTGCGAATTTGCAAGTCATTTCCTCGCACAGTAAACTTTGAACGATCTTCTTAATTTTTGGCTTCAAATAAATACTTCTAACTTATCACACGTTCAGCAACTTATTAGTACGACATAAAGTCACATAATGGGTCTCTCTAAATTAAGACTTCCTGTGTCTCATTAATCAAGATGAAACATTATCTTCCAATGTAGAAGAGAATGAATAAATGATTCGATTTTAATTGGATTCAATGTAAAAGAGCCATGATTGGCTTGTATCAGATTGATGAAATTAGAAATTTCAATTTTAGATACAATAAAATATGTAACTACTAAATTTGAGATTTTTTTGTATAAAATACCAAGTATGAGATAGTAAATACCATGCATAACCATTATCATCCAGTATTCAGTATAATGCATAAAATAAAGTGAATATCATTACACAATACGCAGTCTCTAAACAAAGAACTTTAAAATAGTGGAGTATTAAATCTCCTATTCAATAAATTTCTTTGGTGTCCCTTGACCTCTTATCAAAGAATACCCTCCTAGAACGAATTTCTCACCAGGATACAGAGTTTCAATATATTTTATTGTATAAAAATAATAAAATCATAATCTTGCCAAATGGAATCAATAAAACAAGCGCCTATTTATGAAAATTCAATTGGAAATATCAAAATTGCTGATAAGAAGGCAGTATCACACTGCTAATTGCTCTATTAGAACAATAGTTCCCTCCTTTCCACAGTGCTGTTGGCCGATAATAGTGACAAGAGGACAAATAATTCGATTTATTAAGAGATGAAATGGCTTGTTAGTCCGTGAAAATAAAGTGCTGTGATGAATGCCATCCGAAGCTGCGAACGACCGAGTAGCGCGTGGATGATGAATCGAGGGTGAATTCATTATTAATAAAGCAGTTTCCCCGAACAATTGTGGAGAATGTTTAATCAGTTGGGGACAATAAAGTAGGGGAAGGAGGTCCGGGGTCGGAAATGGAGTAAAAATGATTGTGAGAATAATAAGGCGTCGGTGGAAGCGTCGAAGGGTAGATGTCGTCGCGACGATGGCTCTCTCTCCCTCCCGCTCTCTCACTCGCTCTCTATTACAATGTAATAGGCGTCTTATCGAAGGGGTAGGGTAATTTCCTCAGCGGAGTCTAGCGGCGGAAGCTGCCTCACTTCGTCTGACAATATCACCCGTTCCTCCTCACGAGGGGAGATGCTTGGCAAAATTGAGGAAAAGCGCCATTTTGTGTGTTCTACCTATTATAAAATGAAAAGACGAGCTTCGGTTACTGTTATGGCTCTTCCCTCCTCCCTCACCAACCCCTCAAAATGCTCAACGATAAAGTCTTCAACTTACTCCAGTAGCTAAAAACATCGACTCCTCAATAGGCTCTTCAACGCTTACCAAAAAAGCGCACATACCCTCGTGAAAGTTTTTGAGCGAATAACATGAATCTTAACTTGAAAAGCTGACAAACAGTGATGATTTATTTATAATGAGCGTGATACGACAAGCTTTTGTGAATACCAGTGTTTTGTAAACTTGCATGTTGATTTAAATTGCAATTGAAGTCCATTCAAAGAGCAACAATAATTTATTAAAATCAGCCTGGGCTGAGAGCACCGTCACCAAGGAGAATAACAATAAATCATTCTTTTCTTTTTGAACAGTGTCATCAACCCAAAGCCATAGAGAGAGTAACATGGACATCCTATATAAACATAGTAGAGACTCCAAGTAGTTATACGAGTCACTGGCGTCAAGACTTGTACAGAACAAGTGAACAAATTGAAATATAAATCACACACATCAACCCCCAATACACAACAAAAAAATTACACGCAACATTCGTAACTCACATTATTTTCTATTTAATTCTCAAATAAGCCGATCTGCTGATGCCTTGAGAGAATCAGGCCTTTCGATCATGCCTCCTGCCATCCTTTGATCAAAATCGATTTCCGATTCATGGAGAATTCGTACGAACGTTAATTAAAACCTGATCCTGCCTACGCTTGTTCTGAATGCATAATGCTGAAGAGCAGCCTAAGACCTAGAGAGGTCAGTTTAGACCCTAGAGCTCCAGCTATCTGTGTAGCACAATTGCCTACAAACATTCTTTTTACTTACCTATTATTATACTTATAGCGATCCTTTTACCTTGCTTTGTATCTTGCCTTGCTCTTTGGAGTGACATTTTTTATCATGTTTGAATAATTGTGTACTTGGTACGGCACAAATTTGATTTGAGGTTCCTCCTATCGTACGGTCAAGTGTTGATGAGAAGGATATTCTTGAATATCCTCTTCCAAGAATGGACATTTATATGTTCAAACTTCGCCGTTTCATGTAGATACATCACAATCATATTATCTTTATCAAATTGCATCTTATACTGTATACATATCATTGATTAATTCTTTAGTTTAGATTTGTAAAATTCATAGAACAACAATTACAGTACTTATATATTTTTAACTATCATAATCTAGAATCTAAGACAGTGCATTTTGTAATCTACATGAATAAAGTAAATAATCTAATCTAATCTAATCTAATCGTTGAACAACCCATTGAATTTTAGATAATTAAATCACTATTTTTAAACAATTGAAGCAAGGTGCACTGTGTGAGAATTTTACGTACGACTAAAATGAACATAGGCATACGGACTGTGAAAATTAATTTGTCATTGCTGTTAAATTGTAAGGCAAATTAACTTCTCCAATGATGTGTCTTTGAAAAGAAATATTCAATTTGTAGCTTAATATGTAATTTTTGTTAATTATGTAATTTTCCTACTCTTATGTGAAAACCTCCCATTTTTATGTGAATTTTTAAATTCTATGAATATTTTTCTGTATTACTCTTTTCCTGTACATGTAGAAAACACAGCAGCATCATAGTAGCACAATTCTTATACAAGAAAAGAATGCGTGGTAGGTGAAGAGGTTGGTCGGTCTTGGAGAGACAGAGTAAAAATAGAGACTTGGAGTGAGTGAGTGAAGCACAGATCAGAGTAGAACACCCGTCAGGCGCGGCTGAATGTTTTGAGGATGTATAGTAGAGAGACCGGTGATGCGCCCTAAGGGAAGGTGCTTAGGAGGGCGGGCGAGGGAGCTTTTCAAAGGGAAATTACCCTTTTCCATCCAGAGCCATATTCATTCATCGCGCGCTGCGAGGACTATCTTTCATTTACGCCTGACTTTTCTTATTTCAATTTCCTGTCCTGTCTGTTGAAATGACTCATTTTCTGATAAGAGACCCGCTCACAGGGACTATTATGTACCAACTAGCTCTTCTGATTACTCTCCATTATTGCGTCTACCCTTATTATATTGTTGTTACTGAGTGCCTCCCTCAACCCTCACCGCACACCATCCTCTTCTTCACACTTTTCTCTCTCTCACTTGCCCCTCCTTCCAACCGTCAAACACATTTTCTCTTCTGTGAACGTGTCCCAGCCGAATCTGTTCATCCGGTGGCAAACTGAAGCACGCCCTTCTGCATTATGTCTCTATCCCGCCGCCTAAACTCCTTCTATTCGTATGATCGTCAAGCTCTCACCTCATGCTCATGTCGCTCTGTCATTCCAATTTCATGACACCTCTGCCTTCAAATCACATATGAACAATAATTGATCACACACCAATACCATTCATTCAATATGTGCAGGCCTATCACTTTTCCATGTTGTTATTTACCTATTAACTAGATAGAAAATGAATTAATAAACTTTATTTTGTTCCTGGATTTCTTGTTCCATGACGAACTGCGTTGTTAATATTAACTTTTCAAGTGAATTCGACGAATTGCAGTCAAAATTTTATTAAGAATAGTAGAATTTACTTTGTAGGCCGAACGTTTTCGAATCTTGGAGATCCATTTTCAGAGGCATTTTAAATTTATTTTTTGTTTTATCTATTCATCGAGACTTTTTTCAAGGATGAAGCCCATATAGATCTGAAACCTGTGCATGGATAATGAGTTTGATGATGGTGATTAATGAGTCACTTCACAATGGGATGGAAGGCTTTGTAAGTCCGAAACTGCTTTCTTCACAAAATTTTAACTTAGATCCAATAATGTAGCCTAGGTAACGTCAAAAACTTACAGATCAATTCCACTTAGCGGAGTAAGCAAGCACGACGTGTATACATCGTCAATATCGTCTGATGGGTCACCCCTTCCACCCTCCTCTTCTCTTGGCAGAGAAACCTCCGGTTGACATTTTGGTGGTGAGTTTCTCTCAGGTCACTGATATTGCTATTTCTAATCATATAAAATTAAACAAGGATGAAACTCGTCAATTTTATCTATATTTCCGTAATTGAGGCAATTCCTCATGATTGAGGTAATAAGAGAATTCAAGTTGTAGCCTACACAGGAGTATTTTTTCAAACATGACAGAATTTGACAAGGAAATAGGGAGGAAAGTCTTTACTGTAAGCGTAGTAGAGACAATACAAGCTTAGCTGCTGCCCGATGTCTTGAACATTTCTCGTTAAAACTTAAATTTGAGAACTATACAGAATTGTTTCCGGGAATGTTCCTCCTAATTTGAAAGATTTATTGATCTCTCTTGCAAGAGCTTGTGATCTGTTAGTTTAGAGAACCAGAAAATAAGTTATTTATTGGAAGATTGATGCCTCTTGCCACAGATTTATTATTCTCATTAAATACATTGCCGACTATTCACCCCATGAAATCAGTCCGGAGTGCAGGAGTTCGCAAAATATTGTTATTTATAACCACCAACTAATAGGAACAAGAATAAAACGAATATTACAGTAATATGAAAAATAAAATAAAAGTAAATTTATTTATTGAAAAAGAGCCAATGCTTACAAATAGATTACTGACAAAGCTTGGTTGTTGTATGTAACAAAGCGACAGTAATCATGAATTTAGTTCCAACCTTGAAATGATAATACAGTGTGGGATTTCTATTCATTATTAAGGACCCGACAGGGCCTCATTGAAATCGGGCCGTTGTACGTCCGTCCGTCCATCCGCCCCTGCTCTACCTCTTGAAAGGAAGATTTAGACCCTTGAAACTATGTATATAGCTACCTCTAAATGAGATTGCTATTGAATTTGAAGTTTGTGGGTCGAATATAAACAGAATTACGATGTAAATCGGATTACCACTATAGACTCTATGCTAATCTTGGCTATCGGGAATCAAAACATTATATAGCTGGTTTCGAATACGGAAAAAATTGAAAAATATCATGAAGGCTGATGCTTAGCCCAATTATTTACAGTGCAAGGGTTCACATTCTCATTTTTGATTGTGTTGAAATCTTTTCTCAAATTATTTTATATAGTCAAATTGAACAAAAGATAGAGAAAAATATGTAGGCATGATATAAGCGATCTGTTAATCAAGAAGAAGAATAAACTTTTTCAATAACTGTCGATGTGCATTTTTTGTGAATCGGGAAGTGTATGATGTTTATAGAAATTAAAGAAGTTGAATTCTGCCTATGAGCACAACCGATAATAATAATTATTATATCATGTGAATTCGTCGGGTCCTTGGATACTCCGTTGTATCGGTTTATTCAAAAAGTTATTCAACCATTAATCGAAAATATCTCAACTCAACTTAATATTTTTTTAAACGTCTTTGATCAAGGTTATTTATTGAACTCAGCTTTATTCTGTGAAACTATGTGTGAGAAGATTAAATATGTGAGATGAAATAAAATAGATCACTATTAAAACAATTTCACCCTAGAACAAACTCACAAAAACTTGTACATATTTGTATAAAAAATTGAGCAAGGATTACCAAATATATTTTGGGTGAAAACCTTAGGCAGTGTTCGTTTGTGAGGGTGGTAGGTGTGGGAGTATGTTTAACAAGAATTAAACGAAAGTTTGCTAGTCGATCGATGGATCGAAAATCTTCCACAGCGGGTTGACCGCTAGCCGATGACAAGATTATTTTGCGGCGGCCGGTACAGAGTGTGCGGGGTCCGCCAAGTCCGGTCGATGATGGCCACCGGTCGTCGTTGGTCCATCGGTCGCCACCGTGTCAGGATTGTCGCAACTAATTGGGGCAATAAATTGTCGCCGTACAGCCATTTCCTAATGGGACAACGCCGCAGCTTGATCCGATCTGCTACCGTCCGTTTCCAAACTGCGGCCAATTAGGCGTTCCTCGCGAAGAGATGCGTCTCCAAGCGACGACCTTCTACCAACCGGCTCCATTTCCACTGCAGCACCGATCACTGTCACTGTCACTGTCACTGATCACGTGACCATACCGCAGGTCAATCACAGCGCAGTACAGTAGTTGCATCTCATCCGACTCGCCGCTAAATCTCTATGAACCGCCTAAGCTCACTGAGTGGGGTATATTGTAAACAACCTCTCCAGTCTCTTTTTAAGTGGTTTTGTGAACTGTCACTATGAAACGGTTCACAAACTCTTGGATTTTACTTTATTACTATCAGTCCTAAGTCCCGAATCAATCCTAAATTATCTTCTCTGTTATTTACATTTCCCAATTATTGCAATTCACTTAGACTACATGATTAGCTCCATCATTTTCCTATTCCCGTAATTAAAATCTAAAATTTCATTTTATACAAACGAATCTACAGTCATGCATACTACATGAAAAATACAAAAGTATTACTTATTATATTACTAAAGTAAGTAACTTATTCTATCACAACAGACTATAGGATTACAATTATCGATTATATTCCGTCCAATATTCGATATTCGATAATCGATAGTGTGATAGGCTAAGGGTGATTGTAGCTTTTTGAGACAAAGAAGTGCTGAACTAGTCATAATCACGAGTACTTGATGATAAGAGTGCCAAAAACTCATTAGAGGCGAACTTAGGGTGCTTGCACGGTAGACAATAGCCTACTCAAGGACAACCCACATCTCAAATTTCAACACATGATATGGAATGGTGGTATACTTATTGAGTTCACGCTGTCCCACTCTTTCATATATCATTTCACTGCATGCGTTTGATTTTATGATTGTGATAATAATAATTATTTCGTAACTATTAAACATCATTGTCATCATCAACATCATTATCATCGAGTATTGGACGGTCCCCTGTACAAGCACACTTAGTACTACAGGGAATCAATCCTTCTTTTCACTTTTCCATAAAACATAGTCTTGAAAGATTAAAATAAAACAGAGATTCTATCCGTAAAAGAAATCTCCCCAGTAGGTGAAGAAGGTGGAAATAATAATACTAATGATAAAATAATAATAACAATAATAAAATAATAATAATAATATCGTGTGACCTGGCTGGCTCAGGTCAGGTGTCAGAGTTTCCTGAGCAAAGTTCAGGGCCTTTGACCTGACCCAACGTATGTTTTTAGGGAATACCCTATAAAACGTACTACTACTGCTCCATTAGTAACTGATCCACTACTACTGCTCAATAGTAATACTACTATTTATTACTTGAGTCGGTATCAGCCTGGGAAGAGTATGACAATAACTTCAAAATATTTTGGATGCGCCAAAACTTACCACCTGATAAATTGGAAAGGTTTTCTAGGTACAAAGTTTAAATACTCGATGTTAATTAATTACTCTTCTGATTAGTTGCTTTAGTCTGATAATTTATTTTCAGTAAACACACGTATTAAACACTTAACCCAATACACACTTATAAACTATATATATATATAATATAACATTTTTTTTTAGATATTGAAATTTCGCTTTATTTGAATTAAAGTGTATTGAATATTTATTGCCAAAATCAATATATACACTAGAGAACCATACAAAACATACAAAAGGATAGGTTCTCAGGCAATCATCACTATAGGTCATATACCAGAATAAATAATTTATTTTTCGTCATACTTGTAGGTTATGGACAGTTTACCAGTCAAGCAATCAATGTGGTAAACAGCTGTTTACAGAAATCAAAAACAGCTGATGTAATTTGATGATTATTACCGTACACTGTGTGGTAAAAATCATCAAATGATTATTACCGCACTCTATGGGTGGTTGTGGCTACCACTTCACTGAAAAACCATTTGGTCGAAAGCTAGATCAGCTGATCTAGAACCATTATTGCCACATTTCACCTTGAGTTGGTGTGTTGAGGTTATGTTTGTATAACAATGATTTATAGTTTCTTATTTCAACTTATCTGCTATTTTAGACTTGTATGACGAAAAATATCGTACGTAACTCGTCCGTGAAGATGTTTACCATACTCGTACGATAATACCGCACTCGACTTCGTCTCGTGCGTTAACTCATCATACTCGTATGTTAAACACCATTTCCCGCACTTGTAACGTAATATACTATTAAGTAATTATTATACACTATAAACACTTTAACCAGACTTTTGACTGGCAAAGTGATTATAATTGAATGAGCGTAGCGAGTTCTTAGTTTTGACTCAAGGCTCATGGCGTTTGTATGTTTGTATGTTTGTATGTTTGTATGTTTGTATGTTTGTATGTTTGTATGTTTGTATGTTTGTATGTTTGTATGTTTGTATGTTTGTATGTTTGTATGTTTGTATGTTTGTATGTTTGTATGTTTGTATGTTTGTATGTTTGTATGTTTGTATGTTTGTATGTTTGTATGTATGTATGTTTGTATGTTTGTATGTTTGTATGTTTGTATGTTTGTATGTTTGTATGTTTGTATGTTTGTATGTTTGTATGTTTGTATGTTTGTATGTTTGTATGTTTGTATGTTTGTATGTTTGTATGTATGTATGTTTTCGACAATAACATTCGAACGCTTTGACCAATCAACTTCAAATTATAAACACATATTCTTGGAACCTTTTTACAAATCAAGTTCGTTCGCTGATGAGATTGACCTACTACTTCATCCTTCTAGAGGCGAAACAAAAGGATAGGTTCTCAGGCAATCATCACTATAGGGAACATTATGATGGAAAAATGATATGGAATTGTAAATTTGATCATTTATATTTATACTCAATTCATTTATACTTAAAACAAGGGAGTTCTTTTTCAAACACTCTATATGTACCGGGAAAACCTTCCTATCAAGTGGAACGTTTTGTTGCATTGAAGTTAGTGTCAGACCCTTCCCAGGTAAATACCAACCCAAGTTGTACGTTTTTTTCGCGAAAAATAAAGTGGTACCTTTTGTCGCTGACATGTTATGTCGAGACACCGTTTTTAGGGAGCCGGGACGGACAGGCCTAAGAAGGTGGAGAAGAGAATAATAAAATGGAAATCAAACTTTAAAGAGGAAATTAAAACAGGATTTAAAAAATTCTAAGATGAGGAAAATTAGAAAAAAGGAATGAAAAATGAAAATTAATCATAGAAGATGACTAGTAGAAAGGGGGACTAGTAAGTGGAAGAAGATACGTAGGAGAATGAGACGGAAGTGACAGTTTGAAGGAAAAAGTAGAAAAAGAATTTTGGGCTCTCAGTACAAAATTAGAGCATTATAAATATTCTATTTCCTTCAGGAAGCCATTTAACCCATCTTTTCTTTTCGAAATTATAAATATCTTGGAAACGATTATCAATCTAATATTCTGTGGTTTTCCAAGTACCACCCTCTTAGGCTTACTTTATACATATTAATTGTACTTAAAGCTTATACTTTATACTATCTTATTATACCAAGATTCTTATTATAAAAATCATGGAAAAGTTGAAGAAAATTGTCTTGATTCAACATGGAATGACTGGAATATGAATGAACTTCTGAACTAACTGAATAGGCTCTGATTGAACTCAAGTAAACACTCTTCCATTTGAGTTTACATTTATTTATGTTCATATGCAGCATGAGAAAATATTAGAAAAAGAGGAAGAAGAAAAAGGAATGAAGAAGAAAGAAAAAAAGGAATTTAGATATATGACGTTGTTGTGGAAAAGGAAGAGGAAGATGGGACACAGAAGGTATAGGAGCAGAAAGGAAAAATAGAATTAGGAGGAGAGTAGTAAGAGAATAATCAGATGAGGAGAATGAAAGTAGAGTGAGAGGGTGGCATCGAAGCCAATTACAAAGACGGAGTGAATGGGCCGCCTGCGGAATACTAAGCGATTTGTCAACGCGAAACCTCTTCTATATCTACTCCAGCGGCGATGGCGGCAATTTCGCACAGTCGGGTCAGTCGCAGGTGTCTGCTGAGTGCTGGCGACAGGTGCTGCGACCTGCGACAAGTGCGACCGCTAGACAACGACAAGAACAATTACCGCGTAAAGGTGCCTGTAACTAAAATGGGACAGCAATAATTGTTGCCAGTCTTTATTGTTTGCAGTGCCCAAGTCTGGAGAATCCAAGCCCACGCTCTCCGTGCGGTAATTGTCGGAGACAATCGCTTGTAAAGTGTTCGGTTCGTTTCGATTTATCTTGAACGGTGCTCGCGATCCCACACGCTCACCTCCTCTAGCTCACTCGCTCGCTCGCTAGCTGCACTGACACATGGCCGCTGCGCGATTTAAGAGCTGTCCTCCACGTCATTAGTCAACTAGCTTGATCAGCCTCGCTGATAACACACATCTTCACCATCAAATAACTGTTGATTCATTGTCTGCCTGAGAGAATTTTAATCTATGAAATGATGATGGTGGTGGTAATAATTATTAATAATAATAATAATAATAATAATAATAATAATACTAATAATAAAGCGATACAAGAAGTATCCAATGACCCTAGAAATTTACAAAGAATGACAATTACTATGTCAGTGGTGCTTAGGCTCATGCACTATTCAAATTCATATGCTTCCCAATTCACAAAAAATGCACATAGGCAGTTCTTGAAAAATAGTTTTTTTTCTTGTTCTTGTTCAACAGATCTCATGATGTCAGGCATGTATGCCTCAATATTTTCTCTGTTTTTTTTTTAAGTGAACGATTTGAATGATAAAAAATAATTCCATTTCATCGAAAATTGAACGTCAACGCTTGCACTGTAAAAATTAAGTGTATAATTGGGCTAAGCATCAGCCTTCAATTTTTTTGTATTCGAAATGAACCAGATGTCCATCGTTTTCATTTTCGCTAGGCAAAACTAACCTTGAGCTTATTGAGGAAATCTGTTTCAAATCATAAGTATTTTAATATCCGACCCCAAACTTCAAAATCAGTTGCGATATCACTAGGACTATGAGGAAGCTATATATCAAGTTTTAAGGGTCTATACTAGAATCTTCCTTTCAAGTGCTAAAACTCAGCCGGACGGCAGACAACGGCACTATTTAAACAATGCCCTGTCGGGTCCTTAGTAACGTTGACAACTATACGGACCGTACGTAAGATAGTTTGAATAGTACCTTACTAATAATTATGCTTAATCAATCTATCTCTTCTATGTGAGAGATAAACAGTGGCTGAGGAAGTTTAAAAATCAGATAATGTTCTGTATGTGTTAAGTGATCTGTGGTCTTCTCCATTACAGAATACTGTAGCCTACTTGATGAACAATCAACTGATTGATTATTATTCCACTAAAAATGAGCATTCTACCTCTGAGAAAAAGCTTCGCCAGTCAACTACCTGGCGTTTGGCCACAAGCTTCATCCGTCCACTTTTAGTGAGTAAAAACGAAATACGTTTAATTAACTAAAAATTCAGTGTCAGGTTTTCATTGTACAGTAGAACCTCGTTTATCCAAACTTACTGGAACCGGAAGCAATCCGGATAATACGGAAAGTAGTTAAGAAATTAACAAAATTGTTATAAATACCAAAATTAAACGTACCCATTGTTGTATTGATCTTCACAAACACGAAATAGTAAACAAAATATAACATTTTAAAACTCACACAAACTATTTACATTATCTTTACTGTACACTATTTACATTTATACCCTAAACTTATAGCAATATCATTACTTTTTTTGTCCAGCAGTTGATCCGGACATCCGGATGGACGGGGTCCGGATAACCGAGGTTCTACTGTACTGCTATGCTCTCTTGCTTAGGTATGAAAATTCTCAGGGTGGCAATTAGAAGATAAGCCATCACATAATTCTGTCATCCATTTATTCACAGTATTATAAGAAACTGATAATTTCGCAGAATTATTTTATATTTAACTTGCATCCAATCTATTGGGAGCGATAATTCTGCATAGACTCCTCCCCACTTCGACTTCGTTTACTTTTTAATAGAGAAGTTACCAAAGAGTGAACAACGGAGGCAGATGCGTATTGTGAAAGAGAACTAGCTAGGAGCAAAAGGAAGTTGGAATTGAAAACGATGCTGCTAGACGACACACCGGGGATCGGAGAGATAAGCATTCGCAGAAGCAAGATAAACTAGGAAGTGGGCTGCTAATTACCGCCGATGATTGTTATTAAAATATAAGACAAATCACGGAGGAGTTCAAAGGAAGCCGCTTGGCCGCGTTGCCGCCAGCCACAGACCTAATTACCTGTCCGTCGTTCGGGCGATTGATTTATAATTTAATTTAAAAGTAATTAACAGGATTAGTTTATATGGAAATAATGACTGGCCACTCCCTCAGCCTCTTCCGCTTCTCTTTGGACCGAACCACGCCGCGGCAATGTCCCTTGCTTATATTCCGATTCGAATATTAACGTTATTTAAGAGCCTCTGCTAGCATCCAAATAAATAGCGAGCGGGTTCAGGACCGGCCGGCATTTACATGCACCACACATAAACATCACGAAAAGGTGCTTTAGTGTCTTTACGATATACGTACAACTCTATTGAACGTTTAAACTTAGTGTTAATTCCAAAGCTATTGCTGCTGGACCACGAATGGTTCATTCAGTGCTCACTTCAAATTAGAAGCTTAACCTTTCTTGATTTGTAATGAGTGTTGTGAGTGAGGCGTGATAGGGAAATGTGCGTTTATTCAATGAGTATTGAAATTGAACGATCGCTAGCCTGAGAAATGTTTCTCAATTAAATTTGAGTGTAAAGCAGCTATGATTCCTAGCATACTAGCGAGAAATTTGTGCCTGAAGGAAAATAGAATTCAGTCTTTAAATGTCAAAAATTTGATACGCCCGTACTAGGCTGAGTAAAATTAGAGGGAAGAAGTTGTCTAGAGTCCCATGCGTTTACTCTGTGAACTTTAAAAATCTATTTTATTTTAGAAATATTAGAAAATTATTTTTGTGAAGCTGAAGCTTCCTTTTTTCAGACTCCTGAAGTAGAGTTGAGGACAGATAGAAGAAACTAAATAAAAAAAGGAAGAAAAAATTAAAAAATAAACAAAGATACGAGAGAAGAAGAAGGTAAAAAGGAGAATATAGATAGGAGCATTCTGACTCCTAATAACAAGCTATTAAATGCCAGTAAGACAAAAATACAGTATTGAAACGTTTACAGTTCTTGAAAAATAATTGATGTAGACCAAATCTCAAGAGTATTTTATTATCTAAACATTTTACTGGATACTGTCTCAGAGTCTCATTCAATCTAACAACTGTAGACACAAATTTTATAGTGTGTAATGTACCTGAACCTTACAAAAATGTTATTTCATATTGAACTTCAATGAACCTTTTATAGAAAAGGTTCGTTCAACTAAAAACTTCAATATGAAATATTTTTGTTCTATTTCTTCCTGTTCAAATACGTTTTATTTGTCGCTTGAGAGGGGGGATGCTGTAGAGCACCCGCGTTTTTCACATCCCCTATAATACATTATTACAATAATATTTTATCACACTACGAAATTCATCTCTACTGATAATCATGCACTATACTCATTGAATGCCACTCATTTTAACATTCTGGCAGTCATGCTTTACAGCTTCAATAATGAATGAATACGTCTGTAACTAGATGTATCATTCTTCACTATAATCCTATTACTAAATTACTAAAGCCTGCCATAACTTACTAATATTTAATTTGCCATAAAAAGATAGCATACATCTGAAATTTGACAATGTCCAGTTATGCATTCTATATTGAAAGTAAATTTTAGACTTTAATCTAGTCTTGAATCAAGTCTTCTACGCTGAAGTTCTTTAGTAGGGTGAAGAACTACTGATTTTGTGGGAGGTGGACTGAGACAGGCAGGTACTGGCTAGCTGTATTACATGGAAAGATGCACGTTGCACAAATCAATGATGCTAGCAGACGCCCAACAAGATAAGCATTTCACGTAACCAATATACCAATATATCGGACAACGAACAATAAAACACAGAAGTGCAGCAGTTCTGTAGCTTAGTCACTCTCTCACTCACATCCTCTCTTTTCTTTCTCTTCTCTTTGCTGGTCAGGAAGCCCAATTCCCGATTTCGTGGCCAGTCGCATGCTTAAATTGACCGGTCTGCTGCCGAGCGAATGGAAATCGCGGAATTCCAATCCTAATACACCCAAATAAAGACTCGCCTAATGGGCTGCGCGCCAAATCGCGACCAGTTTTCCGCCAATCGAAACAAATATAGTTTTGTGGCCAATTATATTATTTAAATGTTCACGATCATCACTCTCAAGTCTACCTGCACTATAACAAAACCGATGTTCTTGCTCATCTCTTTCACTTTATTATTCCACGTAGGTTTGGGATAATGTTTATTCTCTTTCTCACACTGCAACAGTGAAATTTATCTATTCTATCAGCGTTCGCTCACAGTCCAACTTATTTCTGCTGGAAACTACCGATATTTTCTCATGATGTTACATCGAGTTTATCCCACACATAGACTTTAATCTTTAATGCACATTGCTCTTAAAGAAACTACTAATTCACTCATTAAGCTATATTTTACTAAACATAGCTCACAACTTGTTGGAATGTGATTAACTAGTTCATAGCACATTGGACTTATCATAGATTGATTTTGCCGTTGTCTGTTTCAGTAGCGCTGCATCGATGAGGATAGGTGAAACAAAGTGTGCCACAACCAAACTGAAATGGAATCGATTGCAGGAGTAGCAGTTAGTCAGAGATAAGTAGTGCCGGACTGGAAGCTCTGTGGGCTCTTCGCTAAATTAGCCATGGGCCCTTGTAAAATGTTAAATACAAAATATAAAATAAGCAATCATTATTCTTTATTCATTAACAAATCTTTATTTATAGTATTTTGCATACAGTTATCAATACTTCCAGTGTCTGTTGCACTCACCAAATTAATGAAATAAATTCATATTGGCAAACATCTGAAACTGCTTTGTCGCAGAATTATCAAAGATAGTGGAATTCAGCCGGCATTTTAATCAATTTACTTAATCAGAAAATTTTAATTCTCAATGACTTTATTTTACTTGTAAATTGGTCGCGGTCTATGTAAAAATAATGATCTGAAAACTAATAATAATAATATCGTGTGACCTGGCTGGCTCAGTTCAAGGCCTCTGACGTGACTTAACAACTGTTTTTAGGCAGCCGGGACCGACAGCTTAACGTGTCCTCCGAAACACGGGAGTGGCCCGAGGTAAAAACTTTCGGTCAGAACTGGGATCGAACCCGGGACCTTTGGGCTAGCAAACCAGCACTTAACCCACTCGGCTACGGCCACTCCATCTGAAAACTGAATAAAACAAATTAATGCCCGGTAGCCACAGTAATTTATATGTATGCTACAAAATACAAAAATTACCAAATAGGAGTGGATTAACACGTAAACTGGCTTAACTTCTCAATATACCTGTAGTTTTTTATTTATATTTTTTTATTATTTAATTCTGCGTGAAATGTTATGAATTTAATACATAATAGAAAAAAAATACACTCCTAGGTTAAATCGGCTTCTATCGGCCTAATTGAAAACATAATAATTTTTCAGTTAGCATTTCTCAGTTAATTTGTATGTTGATTGATCAATTAAATTCCCAATTTTATGAAGGAGGTTAGGTGAGTTATTCATAATTTATCCTACAAAATTTAATTCTCTACAAGTTATGCCAGTGTGATGGGTGAATATTTAGAGGTTTTAATAGTGGATTTAATTTTATTAGCTTGAACGAATTTTGCATTTTTTTTAAAATCAGGTTACCGCACAAAATTATGAACATTGGACTCAGTGGCGTGATCGACAGACAATTCTTAAAACGCAGCAATTATTACAAAATTACTCGTGTGAAAATGTATCAGAAATTGAATTATTGCGTTGAATTATTGAAGTTATGCACAGTACAGCGTTCTTATTCCTCGTGGGGAATAAAAACTGCAATTTCTCCGCATTTTTATGCTGAGAAACTATCTCTCTCTCCGTCCATTTTGGAACCTCTCACTCTTTCCTCCCGTGGGAACGGGAGAGTTTTACACGTGG
The DNA here is from genome assembly GCA_948455865.1 of Conomelus anceps. Classification (NCBI taxonomy): domain Eukaryota; kingdom Metazoa; phylum Arthropoda; class Insecta; order Hemiptera; family Delphacidae; genus Conomelus; species Conomelus anceps. The sequence continues at coordinate 57,112,090 of OX418217.1, read as the reverse complement.
TACTGGCCGGGGAAACGTCCTCGGGCGATTTTTCCAGTCAGTCGGTGACGGTCTCTTGAAGAAAACGGATGAAATTATTTGATGCGCGTTGCGGCGGTCAATATCTCTGTTGAAGTGGTAGACTCTTGGTTAAAGTAATATTTGCGGTGTGGGCGTTATTCAAGGAGATTAGAGTTTTATCTGAACTATCAATTGTGAAGATTCACGGGCTTTCGTGGGAAATATTATGAACTTTATGACAAAATTATTATAAACTTGTATCAAAATTTAAAACTTGGCGTAAAAATTTTAAGAACTTACGGGGAGAACTAATTCTAATTAATTGTGTGAAAATCAGAACGGGTGCAAGAGTTAGTGAAGCGGCCTTTCCTGGAGTTGGATTGTTGGTACATATCGTACGTGCGAAAACGCGGGATGATGTATATTTGGAACTTTCTGTTGATGAACTGTATGACCATTACTGGTGAGTGAGATTATCGTTTATTCTAGCCACGATTCTTATAAATATTCTTGACCGAACCTTCTTTGATGGTTTACATCCGAAATTTGTCATATTGGCGACTGGAGGGGAGAGATAGGACACTGTGCATAACTAATTAATTTTATTATTCTTATGATTATTTTTCGTCTATGTGAGATATTTGATTTGTCCCTAAGTTGAGGTTTGGATTAAATTGAACGATTTTATTAGTTGCGATATTATCAAGATTATCATGATCGTGTTTTTACTATTTCATTAATTTTATGCTTATTTTTTCGTCTATGTGAGATATTTGATTGCTTCTAAGTTGAGGCTTGAACTTAATTGAACGATTTATGAATCACGATTTTGTTACATTTATGATACTATAAGATTAGTGAATTGATTTATGCCAATAAAGTCAAATAGAAGCAAACACAGTGTATGAATCTCCAGTCGCCCTCATCTGTAGTGGTTAAGGCATGTTAGTTTCCTAGAATTTCTACTATATATGTCCGGACTGGTAATATATATAGGCGCGCTACCAATTGTTGTCGACCAGTCCGGTTACATAAATGGTGGCCGGCGGTGGGATTTGACTGCAAGAATGTCAAATGAGGTGGTTGAATTTGTTGTAAGAAGTTGTTATCGACCTGAGTAAGTCGCTAAACTGCTGCACTACGTATAGAAGGATAATGAGATGAACGGTGGGAGAATGAATAGTATATAGAAGAAGTTGTTATCGACCTGAGTAAATCGTTAAACTGCTGCAGTTCGTGTAAATTACTAAGGTAAACAGGTAACAGTGTTAAGGTACTGAGTTGTAAGAAGTTGTTATCGACCTGAGTAAGTCGCTAAACTACTGCACCTAGTATGTAAGAATGTAAGACTATGATGTCGAGAAACTGTTTAGTTCGAGTGAGAGAGAACGATTCCGAAGAAGAGGAATGTTACTGGTTCAAGAGTTTTTTTTTTGAGACGCGAATTTAGAGAAATTACGAAATTAAATGATAACGAAGTAAGAGGAATTATCAACATGTTAAGATAGTGTGATGAAGTCGTTATCAAACCGGGTGAGTCGATAAACTGTTCAAGCCGAATGGAAGGCCATGAGAAAGAAGAAGAAACTAGAATATGAAGTCGAATTTAATTGGGTGGATTTATTATGAATGGTAACTGGTAGAGTGAGGATAGATAAAACGTGGAAAGAAAGGAAATACAATGAGATTATGACTCCAGCAATATGAGAAACTATGAAGGAATGAAGATAGAGAAAGAATTGAGAACAATGCAATCTGATTGTAACCGAGTGGGAGAGAGAGTTCCCTATTGTTAGAGACTATGAAATTATAAGGCGTTATGAGACTAACTAATATAGGAAGAAGAAGAACGGGTCAAAACGAAAACCGATTATCCGGCCTACTCTGTCAATACGACAGACTGGCATGTTACAATGTATATTGATGAATATAATGTGAAAAATTATAATTAGAGATGAGATTTACTTACGTAATTGATAAAAATTGAACTTTATATGTGAGCGAATGATAATTGATAAATATTATGTATTAAAATTACCAGACGAAAGACAAGTAGTAGTGCACGTAAATAGACTGAAGGCTAGTAACAAGGAAGAACAGATTATGGACGACACAGAAGAGGAAGAGGAAGAGGACGCCACAAACGAAGAACGAAAGAACGAGGCAACACACGAAGTGAATGAAGAGGAAGAACAATATTGTCAACAGTCAGATAGTGAAGAGGACGAGTATGTTGAACCGCTAAACGACGCCGCCGACGATGACGAGGTGGAAACCGAAGAAGGTAACGTAGAAGTGGAAGAGCCCTCTTCACCGGACGACGTCTTTGACAAAGATCCGCGAGACCCCACCTTCGAGCCAACCGGACGCGTACAACAGGAGCTGAGGTCCCCTTACCCTCTTCGATCGAGAGCACGTACACTGACGTAGAAAAATTATAGCAAATTTTGACCCGAGCATGTCAAAAAACTGCGTTCAGCGTTTAGAAGTAGAGTAGATGGTTAGAGTAGAAGAATGTTTAGTGGGAAATCTTCGACCAGCAAGTCGAAAAACTGCGGAAGACGAGACGTAAGAACGTACGAAGAGTAAGAAGGAATTTTCGTCGACCAGCATGCCGAAAAACTGCGGGAGAATAGGAGGAGAATAGCAGAGAATGAAGGAGGAACGAGATAACTGGACGAGACGAATATGATATAACGATAATGTAACGATAAAAGGACGACTAAATAGGAATTTCGAGTAGAAATCTAAGTGCATCAAGGTAGATGTAAAATCCACTTGAAGTTGAAACCCTATTCAACAAGCTGAAATGGGATAAAAGGAAGAAGACGAACAGCCGCCTATTGTTATTATTACAATGTCAAGGCATTCACAAAGGCTCGCTAATCGCTTCGGAACGAGATGAAAGGAGAAACTATATTATATGAAACTCTTTGTAACGTGATAAATAAATAAACAAACGAAAGTAGGAAGACAAACGATTTTAACGGTTATTGATGACGATTATGATGATTGACTGCGATGACGAACGAACTTTGTATACGAGGATTATGTTATTATTAAAGAATGTTACGGCGATTATAGCGAAGAAACGCTACGTTATTTATGGGATTCGATTTAATTATGAAGAAGATGCGATTGAATTACGGAACGAAAGAGATGATTTTTAGATAAGATAAGATTGCTGATTAAATAGTATTGTTCTACGATCATATTGTTATGATGATATGTTGATTGCTGCGTATAAATTTTGATGTAATGACGAATGATATTGTACTATATTATATTATTAATTGGGAGATGATAATGAATTTTGATGATGAGGTTATTCCGATTGTGAATTTTTAATTTGTATGTTGTATAAGCACTTTGATAAGGAGCGTTCATGATTAGGTAATAATTGAAAGTCGATTGATGACGATTAATTTTGATGGAAGATGAGGATTTTATTAACTTGAGATATCGAATATTATATGATGTATTAGGTTTAGTGATGATCTATGTTTTCGAGAAGATGATTTTGTGTTAGGATTTGATGATGTTTAATTAATTTAATTTAATTTTGATGTGTTGTTGAAAAGTGTAATGTGTATTTTGATGGTTAATTTAGTAAGAGTGTTGCGACCGCATAATCTCAATTCGAATTGTCATTTGGGTTTCAAATAATTCACGAATATGATGTCTGACCTGAGAACGTTTTATTGTTGAAAAGGATGACCAGGTGGTTAGTGGAAAACCAGACGGGGTAAGGGCTATCGTTGAATTGAGTAGGCGGTAGTATTTAAACTGAGCCTCGGTTCAAACTACCACCTGGAATAAGGCCAGTGTTCTAGAAGAGAACAAAACGTTCAAATTTAAAAAAAAAAGGGAATTTGTCTTTAGTAGTTAATGTGTGAGAAAAGGATAGGATGTGCGGCTAATGTAGAAGCTATTGACCAAAGAAAAACTGTGGAGAAGTGGAAAATGTGTGTAATTTCATTTAGAAGATATTCTGGACAAAATATATGTATCTGATTATTGACGTGAGAGTACTGTGCGAAGTTAACAGAGGAAAGCGGCAATCATGCCTTGTCAATGAATTTCATGATGTAACAGCTCACGGAAAATGGCAACATTGTAATTGAATGGGTAAATGAACAGTAACCGTGGGAAACTAGCTGAGAGAAACGACGATAACTTATGGGACAGTATATGCGATCTAGCGGTGAAAAGGAACACCATGTTTCTAATTCATGTTTATATCTTAGGTCAATGATGTCTAGTTGTTTACTAAACAGCCTTGTTGAATCAGCGGTTCTACGTACAACAATAATATTTAGCTGTCACTATAATATAGGTCACTCAAAACAGCTGATCAGAGGAAACAATGTATGCTCTTGTTGACTCATTTGACTGAAATAGCAGGTCCCTATAGTAGACGATTATTATCCCTTTGGAGATTGTCGTGATATGAAATATAATAATATAAATTACTTAAAATATTACTAGTTGGTGAATGTTTTTAACTATGAGTAGGAAAACTGCAGTACTAGATAACTGGTTACTCTTAAGGCCCTGTTAGATTTAAGAAGAGTTTTGCAATGTTTAAATGATGTTGCTAACGGTAAATTAAGTATGAATTTGATAACACCCTTAGAATTAAGAAATATTTTGTTAAAGGTTCGGTCAAGCTTACCTAGTGGCTTAGAATTAGTGTTTGGTACGGACATTTCTCAAGTGTTGAACTTTTACCAGTTGATAAAGACTTGTGCGGTAACCAGTGGCGAAGTAATTAAAATATTGTTGACTGTACCACTCTCTTCAATAGGTCGCAGATTTGACATGTTTCAGGCACTTGCACTCCCTGTGAAAGACTTTCATACTAATGTGAGTGTACGCTATCAACTCGACTCCAGATTCCTGCACCGACCAGCCTTGGTGGTCGAACCGAGGTGCGACTGAGGCCAGTCGCCATCGACATTCCTGCGGCCCTGTCTTTGGCCGAGGGCCGATTCTCGGGTTCCCAGATTCGACTGGAGCTGGCGAGACGGCAGCAAGAGGGTCATGCCTGGCCTGGAACGAGCGGAGTGGAGGAGGTCACTGTCAACCACCTGATTCGATCACTGCGAATGATGGAGACGGTGGAGCCGATCGACCAGTTGACTCATTACTGGTACTACGTCATCACGGCTGTCACTATGGTGATCGCATTGACCGGCGGCGGGGTGGCCTGGAGGCTACTCACGAGGAAGACGGCGCCCATCCCAAGCGGCGAGGAAGCGGCTGTACCACTACCACAGGTGACGACCACCCCACAAGTGAGTGATAGTGATAGTGCCAATAAAAATGTCAAAATTCCAAAAGTGATTAAAAAGGAGAGTGCTGTCAAAAATTCAGAAGGGGATGTTCGCCCTTCCCCGAAGGGGGGTGTAATGTGATGGGTGAATATTTAGAGGTTTTAATAGTGGATTTAATTTTATTAGCTTGAACGAATTTTGCATTTTTTTTAAAATCAGGTTACCGCACAAAATTATGAACATTGGACTCAGTGGCGTGATCGACAGACAATTCTTAAAACGCAGCAATTATTACAAAATTACTCGTGTGAAAATGTATCAGAAATTGAATTATTGCGTTGAATTATTGAAGTTATGCACAGTACAGCGTTCTTATTCCTCGTGGGGAATAAAAACTGCAATTTCTCCGCATTTTTATGCTGAGAAACTATCTCTCTCTCCGTCCATTTTGGAACCTCTCACTCTTTCCTCCCGTGGGAACGGGAGAGTTTTACACGTGGTACTGGCCGGGGAAACGTCCTCGGGCGATTTTTCCAGTCAGTCGGTGACGGTCTCTTGAAGAAAACGGATGAAATTATTTGATGCGCGTTGCGGCGGTCAATATCTCTGTTGAAGTGGTAGACTCTTGGTTAAAGTAATATTTGCGGTGTGGGCGTTATTCAAGGAGATTAGAGTTTTATCTGAACTATCAATTGTGAAGATTCACGGGCTTTCGTGGGAAATATTATGAACTTTATGACAAAATTATTATAAACTTGTATCAAAATTTAAAACTTGGCGTAAAAATTTTAAGAACTTACGGGGAGAACTAATTCTAATTAATTGTGTGAAAATCAGAACGGGTGCAAGAGTTAGTGAAGCGGCCTTTCCTGGAGTTGGATTGTTGGTACATATCGTACGTGCGAAAACGCGGGATGATGTATATTTGGAACTTTCTGTTGATGAACTGTATGACCATTACTGGTGAGTGAGATTATCGTTTATTCTAGCCACGATTCTTATAAATATTCTTGACCGAACCTTCTTTGATGGTTTACATCCGAAATTTGTCATATTGGCGACTGGAGGGGAGAGATAGGACACTGTGCATAACTAATTAATTTTATTATTCTTATGATTATTTTTCGTCTATGTGAGATATTTGATTTGTCCCTAAGTTGAGGTTTGGATTAAATTGAACGATTTTATTAGTTGCGATATTATCAAGATTATCATGATCGTGTTTTTACTATTTCATTAATTTTATGCTTATTTTTTCGTCTATGTGAGATATTTGATTGCTTCTAAGTTGAGGCTTGAACTTAATTGAACGATTTATGAATCACGATTTTGTTACATTTATGATACTATAAGATTAGTGAATTGATTTATGCCAATAAAGTCAAATAGAAGCAAACACAGTGTATGAATCTCCAGTCGCCCTCATCTGTAGTGGTTAAGGCATGTTAGTTTCCTAGAATTTCTACTATATATGTCCGGACTGGTAATATATATAGGCGCGCTACCAATTGTTGTCGACCAGTCCGGTTACACCAGGAAAATCCATGAGCTTATTGTGCAATTAATCAAGTGAATCTACTTCAAACTGAAAACTATTATAGTTAGGGGCTTTCAAATTATTTTATTCGATTCTTCAGTTTACTTTGCTTGAAACCTGATTACTTTACAAGTAAAATTAAAACACTAAAATTTTCTGATCGAGTTAACTGATTGGGGATAGTTGCTAACGTCCTCCATCTTTATTCTGATACGAAGAATTTCCGATCCTATGGCCATAGGGCGATGGACGCTCGGCATTCGCCGTTTTGCAGACCTGTCTAGCCTGGCTCTGGAGACAAGCGCCCTGATTGCACCGCTGCGGCTGGCAATTAATTGGTTATTACAATAAGCTTACGTGTCTTTCAGAATAGCATTGCCCATAGGTGAACGCTATATGTATTAGGTATTGCCTATATAAGTAGGTCTTAATAAGTAAATAATTAAGATGAAACGAAGAGCTTTTTTTTCAACAGGAATAGAGTAGGCCTATGCTATAAGGAATTCAGAAGGAGCACTTGAATTTCAATAAGGTTGTAAAACATTCAGGGTGGAATGAGCAATGAACGAGAGCTGTTCCCTGTTTTCGAAGCTTTCAGAGAGATACTATCATCGGTAGGCTGTTGTTCGAGATAAAGATGGCGTCTTTATACGAAGTACACACCAGTTGCCGGTTGCCGTGTTGCCATTGTGACAGTCTTCCATTTTCTGTCTACGGTTAACATTAATTAAGGGGTTGATTATTACGTCACAACTTAGTTACGGTATGGTTGCAGGCGACTTGTGAACAACTTGAGCCGACGCCATTGCTTGCAGCTACTGTCATTCAGGGATCGTATCATGGCTTTTAACGAGCTCCCAGTTTCAAACAATACTGACATTGTATTGACTCTGCAGATATTCTGAGCGATGACCGTTACTTGTCGAAATTATTGCTCTACCCAACGACAATATAACTCTTGTTGACCGTATTGTAGGAATAGAATAGCTGTCTAGCCAGAGGATGAGTGACAGCTGGTTGTAGCTCCCAGGAGATTATAACTCCTTCATACAGCCTAGCAAATGTATTGGGCTATATTGCGAGCTTGTGCTGACAGTTTTCTCAATCTATAGAGACGTGAATTTCTTAATTTACATAAGCCTACCTCTTTTCGTCATTCAAACTTCATCCCACAGCGTTTGACGTTTAATTAAATAATAATAATAATGACGTTTTATAATAATTAATTAAAATACAAGTCTTATTCACTGGAAATCATGATCAACAGAAGTTTGTCACTGATTTTGCAAATCATTACTAAGCTATTCATTCAGTTTGATTAGTTTAAACCTTGTACCGTATCATTTTTGCATTCTGAGATTTTTATAATTGAATGATCTTCACCTTCTTGAAAGATCAAGCTAATGGTTATCAATGATAAAAAGTGTTTATCAATAATAATTGATAGTAATCATAATAAAACTCAGAGGAGCTCTTTTTCTGGAGGAGGGTGTCACGCCCACCCCAAGGACCGTCCTTGAAAAAACGGAGATAAGGGTGAACGGCTCAACCGAATTCTTATAACTGAATGGACGTAGAATTTCATGTTCTTTCTCACTTTCAATGGAGCAATGTTTTACGTGGAGGATAGTTTTCGGGTTTCAGGCCAAAGACAAAAAGGACCCCAAAAGTTAAGCGCATCTCAGAAACCATCAAAAACTCATTGTTTAACTCAATGAAACTTTTATTTCTATAATATAAAGTTGAACCTATATTTTTGACTAATCCGACACACCGACACATATTTATAGAGTTGGTGTCACCAATTAACAATATTGAATTATCTGTCTAGTGCTAAGAATTTAATTTGTATCCTTATTTGATTGTAATGTTTAAGTTGTTAAATAAATTTATTTATTTTTTAATACTAAATCTCTGTTATGATGTTGAAGATCCATCTTGTTTCCACTAATATGTAATATAAACTTAATAAAACAAATTTTGAATGGAAATTTACTCACGTTATGGCGTGACGGCCGTTTCGCTCTGTTGTCTAGAGCATCGTCTGACGATGCTCTAGACAACAGAGTGAAGCGGCCGTCACGCCATAACGTGAGTTAATTTCCATTCAAAAGTTGTTTTATTAAGTTTATATTACTAAATCTCTGTTATACTCTGTGTTCTATCATGACTCAATCTACACACCGTATCACTTACTAGTACGTCTTGTATAGCAATACTCAATTATCTATTTGTTTTATTACTATCAATTACCGCAACATTTTAGCAAAAACTTCACATAAATCCTTAACAATTTTTAACCATTATAAAAATTTACTACGGCTACGGTACTATAAATTACAAACTTGATACCAAAAAACCGTGGACTATTATGCATATGAGCAGTCACTTTTCTGAAAGATTCATCTCTCTCTTTATCTCTCATGATTACACGGTATCTCGAACATCCTTTCAAACCACATTGTATTATTTATTCTATTTGCAATTGATAAAACTTCTCGCCTAAAGCACGCGCCATAATACAGAGTAATTCCACCTGGCCCACTAAATGTAGTAACAATCATCGAGTATGATTAATAGAATGGAAACGAAACGACAAGATATGTCTATAGTCCACACATTTAACGTGGGCACATAATACTATTATTGTGATGGAGGGAATTATTACGATGCTGGTTGGTTTGAGGCACTCCCATCTGGACAAGAGGTGGATGAGCGATGCCCCATTAGGGGGAAGCGTTTCCCAGCTCGACGGGGAAGAGTGAGTTGGAGGAAAAGGGTTCTAATACTGCCCGACCTCGGATTAATGACTTTGAATCGGATCCAAAGAAATTATGAGAGTCCATTCTACATAGGTTCGAATTTATGATGGCGGCACGCCTTCCTGACCGCTACAATTCGGACTGTGTGTCTAAACCCCTGCAACCCCTTCTCTTTACCAGAAACCAGACCTCTACGAACAGAAAACGCGCCCTTCCGACGCCTGAACGCGTGCGTTTCGTTAGTACGCCCGCGTGTTTCCACCAAACCGACCCGAGAGGTGTGCCTTCGCTCCACGCGACATATTGGATCTAATTCATCCTCGCCGGATACGCGTCATTACATTCTCTCTGCTCGCAGATAAAAAGTTCACTTTGTCCGACACAATACACTGCTTATTTGGCGTTCAACAATTTTTTCTGTATGTTTTATATTGTGTCTGATTTCAGATCCTGTTCTGAATACAACGCCCAGTGTAGATTCGTTTATTTGTTGATCCTACAATAACTTTGTTAACAGTTTCACTGAAGCATGCCATTTCTAGTTGTGATAGTGTTGTTTATTGCCTGATTATATTCATCATTTTGAATTTATATTGATAATTTTTTTTAATGTTTAATAACAATGGGTGCGTCTTTAATGACTGATAAATAAACACTTAATATGAATGATACCTATAAAAATATATTAATTATATGAAAAAATATATACTAGCTTACCCGTCGAACTTCATTTCTTCTAAGAGTGAATCTACACGAATGGTAACTACATGTTAGACCCATAAGGTGAAATGAATGTTTGGTAAAAGTTATGGATTTTAAGTGCCTTGATAAGATGAGTAGAATGTGCTGAAAGTAGAATCTTTGAAAAGTAACATTTCAACTCACTTTGAGCTATTTTTATTTCAATTACAGTAGTTTTGGGTAACTCGATGCTTTTTGCGCTCACAACTACGATTTGGAATAAAATATTTTCATGTGAGATCAGTAATACTGTAAAGCCAAAACATGAACACAAACTTTTCTCACGTTTTCAAGATTTGGGAAAAATTGAGAGTGAAAAACTACACAATTATATTTTCTCAATAGAACATCTGCTATATTTATTTTAACCGCCTACGTAAGCTGAGTAGAATAAACTAGGTACCACAAGGTGGAGCAGATTCACGTTCTTGAATTTCAGACGTCCTGACGCCTCCGAGAACGTCTCTTCATGTTTTCATACAGTCTCTTACTTTTACATTATTTTTAATTTGAAGAGCATCAGCAAGCTGAGTGAAATAAACTATAACATGATAAAAGTAGTGGACAGCTAAAATTCTTATATTTATTCCTCCCCTTTGGTGCCCTTCCGAATAATTTTTGGGGGTTTTCGAGTGGTTTGAACTGCATTGGAAATCTAAGTAGAATGAGCTATCACACAATATGATGCAATAGATGGTTCAAATTATCATATTCATAGACCCCCCTGGCTCCCCCAATAATAAGATTCGGAGGTTTTCAGATTTTACATGGTTTTGAATTTGAACTGTATTAATAAGTTGAGTAGAATGAATCATCACTTGATATGATGGAGTTGATAGTCATACCCTCAAATTTATAACCCCCCCCCCCATGGCGTCCCCATGAACGATTTTTCAGTAGTTTTCATGTAGTTTAGAATTAGAATTCGAACCGCGTTAGCAAGCTTAGTAGAATGAGCTATCACACCACTTGAAGCAGTACATAATTCAAATGCTTGTACTCATATTTCAATGCTCCCCCCCCCCCCTGGAACCATCCTAACAATTTTCGTGGGTTTTTAGGGTTTTTGAAATTGAGTATTCAGCTTGACAATTTAACTGCAGTAGATTGTTCATATTCTCTAATATTCCCGTCAACGATTTTATAGAGTTATGTTTCATGAGGTTTTGAGTTTGAACCGCGTCCATAGGCTGAGTATAGTGTTGTAGCCAGTTTGTTTGAGATTGATAATGGTATAACAACCGAAACTAGTTTCTCAATATTTCTAATAAATGTAGTTGTGACAATTTCGTCTTATTACTTTTTTTTTTGGAGGATGAAGCCCACATAGGTCTGAGACCTGTGCGTGGGTAATGGGTTGGATGATGATGATTGATGAGTGGACCTACAGTTTTAGGTGGGTTCCGAACCACCGGGAAGTGATTTTACAGCAGAGAGCAGTGTCTTTTTTGCTGGCCAATCTAATCGGTCACCGTTACGAACAGGACCTACGAGAACGCAGCTTATCTCTCTGATTGAACAGATACCTGCTATTCATTGAGTATAATGAGTTATCACATCATATGAAGCAGTGGTTAGCTCAAATTCTTACAATAATTTGGCGGCCCAAAAATGATTTTTTGATGGGTTTCCAGGTTTGTACACCAATTTAGAAATTTATAGACATAATATAATACAATACAAATAATCTACTCAAATCACTTGAATTTCACTTAGATTTAAAGGAAACCGTTCTCCAGAAATTGACTGATAATGCCCAAAATCAATATTTCCCCCCTCCCTGAGACCCATTCTTTGGAGAGGATTTCAGTAACACCGAAACTATTCCAGGCATGCCTCCAAAAATCCCTCAGTTTCATCGCAATTATATAGACGGTTCAGTTGCATAGATGAAAATGATAAAAATTTATATTTGCCCCCCTCTGTGCCCCCCGTTTCTATGGTGGATTTTACCAACTTAAAAACCTCCCCCGGCATGCCACCAAAAATTCTCCAAAGTGTCATTACAATCATATGAACGATTTAGTTATGGAGATGAAATCGTGCAAGAGATCTTTAAAATGATGTTTCACACAATGGGTGTTCCCAATCAAAATATTTGAGTTAGCACCCCTTGGCCACCCCCTGAGAAGGGGTAGAAATTAAGTTGTACGTGAAAAGGAAGAGTTGACCAATAACTCATGCTGTATTCAGTATTCTAGCTGAAACAATTTCCAATTTATTCAGGGGTCCCCATACATATGGACCACTTGTGTATATATAATATAATGAATACTAATATTTAAGCTTCAAAAATACAAAATTTAAAAAATATAGTAGGAAGAAAAATTAAAACACTATTCAAAAGCATTAGAACAACATTCGAGAATATGAATTCTTCGACAATGGACAAATTATAAGTGAATATTTATTGCATTTTATAATTGAACATGTAGGAAGCTATTATGCATCCCACTGTGCTGAGAGATTGATACAATTTTTCACGATCCGCCCGTGTGAGCAGAGATATACCCAATGGACTTGAGCAATAGCAGAAAGATATTGTATAACAAAATGAGGAAGGACTCTGACCTCGAAACATACCAGTCACATGTGGCTTGATATAAACCTTTCAGGTTTCGATATGAATTAATTAAAAAGCTACAGTATTTAGGTACTGTGAATTTAGAAAATTAATTTTAGGTGCTTGTTATACCTACTTATTAATTTTATTTTTTGTCTATATCCTTCAATTTCCATCCTAGCAAAGCAAGTGTTGACCTTCCTATTAGACAATTATCCTGATATTGCTTTCACAGTGTCTCGTGAGACAGACAATTAAACAGCAGTAAAAATGGTTTTCTAATTCTATTGAGCTTTTTGCAGGATATTATAGGACACATTCACTAACTCACGTAACTCCTTCCCCGCATCTCAAAAGTAGTTTTCCAGCTCTCAACAGAGTGGATAATAGCAGGTATAATTTGCTACTTTTGTATGAATTTTAATTATCCGTAGCCTGAAATATTATTACAAACCATGATCAAGCTCATTACTAACTGGTTTATTAAACAATATTGATAGTTCTTAGCTTTTATTTATTCGCTAGAAAGTTGTTTCCAATCAGATTTGAGAGATTGATGTAGCCTATCAAAACATGGCGTTGCATGTTTGGATTTTAAAAGCGCGGCTAGTGCAATTTATTTGTTAATATGGAACCTGAGCATGCGCTTAATTGCCTTGCCAGGTAGGCCTCAGCAATCAGCATTGAGTAGGTACTTCGGTGCTCACTCCCTTGTAATGACTTTATTTTTGCAACGATCAACGATTCTTGCAGAAAACCTCCAGAAGCGTCCATAACTGTCATCATAGAATAAGGATAAGTCCTTGATGATTGGTCTATGCTGTCATCTTGTTGAGCGACCATCTAATATTACTAGAAGGAAAATAACGATTACCCGGCTGTTTGCTCAAAAGCACGGCGGCTCCGGATGCACTGAAAAAATCTCCGAGAAAAGAAATTTAATGGTTTTTGATAAAAAACTGGATTTCTCTCTTCAGAAAACAAGAGCGGATCAATGGATCGTCATAACTCTCAGTCTTATGAGTCGATGTTCATATCCTGTTACTTTTGTTATTGTAAACTCATAAATTCAACAAGTTTTTCTGCTTGACAGCTAGCAGTTGAATATTACTGCTGTTTGCTAGACTGTCTCTAATGAGATGGCACTTAGCTTGAAAAAAAGTGACTTTTTCTGGCAAGTTTTTATTCAATTGTAGACCAATCAAGTTGGAATCTGTTAATCAGCCAAGTGCAACGAGAACAGTCAAAACCCCATGCACATGCCAATCAAGCATCACGATTTACAGCCCAATATTCTTCCCAATGGTTATATTATAAAATAATATTCACTATAACCAGCTCTCAATTATATTCATGTCCCAGTTCTGCTTCATCAAACAGCCTGTCAATCTTTCAAAAACTTCTGTAGAAGAAAGTTGTCTTTCACATCAAAGCTATCTACCACTTTAATAAACCTGGAAATCCGTAGGCTATACTTGAAATAAAAAGGTCGCAAAATCAATCAGCTGAAAATTTTTAGATTTATTTTCCTTTGTTATGGATTTTCCGTCCAAATTTTCTCATGAAAGCATTCATTACAATCACTATTTTCCGGGCTAACTACATATCAGAGTCAGCCGGAGTCACCCCCCCCCCCCCTCTTCACTTCAGTGTTTTACGCCTAGATACCCGCCCAAAAGAAACAAAAAAATGCATGGTTATAAATGGGTTTTCCTGCAACTGCTTGTAAAGTAGTGTTTCACATACTGAAAACTGATTATAAAATACCTCTTTACTGCTCAGCGAGCGAAAAAAAATTTCATACTCGCCAGCTGTTTTCTTTACGCTTCTGTTTTGATTTTGATGTCTTATCATTGGTGGATCACGAAATTCGTGAAATTATCATAACCTTAACAATGGCGCACGCTAATATATGTGATGTTGCAAACTACAAGCTTTTATTGTGTTGGAATCCAGAACTAGTCCACTGAACAATAAGTTCAATATCTTTGCTCATCTTGTCAATCTTTGTATTGGTGTTTGATTCAGGACAACTGGAGTACATTTGTAGGTCATCTGCGTAAGTGTGAAAACTGGAAAACTTAATAACGGAGAAAAGGTCATTAGCATACAGGTTGAAAAAAGGGGTCGTAGGATAGAGCCTTATGGGACACCATGTATTATATTTTTCCATTGTGATCATGAAATCACCGTCAGTGACACATTGTTTTCTACCTGTGAAATAAGATTGGAATCATACCAAGGCTTTAATACTTAAGCCAAGAAGACCTCATTTATTGTGTAAAACATTATGATCGACAGTGTCAAATGCTTTAAAGAAATTAAATATACTCTACATAATATATTTCCGTTGGTCCTTAGTCAAACTGGTATCTTCAGTGACACGCAATAGAGCCGTTTCAGTTGAATGAGATTTTCTAAACCCGGATTGAAAGTTATGTAGCTTACTGTTCTTCTCAAGGAATTCGACTACCTGTGAATGAACAATTCTCTCAAGAACTTTAGATAATGCTGTTTGAATGGTAATGGACCTAAAATCTTCAACTTTATCAGGAAAAGCAACTTTGTTTAATGGACGAACCAAAGCATACTTCCAATTTTTGGGGAACTTCCACTTTGAAGAGATGTATTGATAATGGAATTATTAATAGGTAAAACAGCAAATAATATTTTCTTGATAAATTTAATTTAAATTTGTCTGCAATTTAGTTGCATTGCTATGAATGTGTTGGAATGCCTTAAGAGCTTCATGCTATGAGATTGGATGAAAATGGAATTGGGAAAGTAGTGGAATATTTGAGTTAATTTTGTTAATTTATTAAAAAACAAGGTCATTGACGTGAATTTTGATGACTGTTTCATAATATTGAAATGAATGTGAAACAAAATGATCATTTATGTCATCCACTTGTAAGTCGATAGGAGTATTTGATTTCTGCTTACCAAAATCAGAATTCTTTAATTACACGCAACAGTGATGCTGAGCTGTGTCTGTTGTCTGTCATAAATGAGTTCAAGTGCCTAATTTTTGAGTTACATAACTCTTGTTCAACCTTATTTCTTAGAAGTTTATATGCAGTTAAAGTGTCCAAGTCACCTGTTCTCTTAGCTTACATGTGAGCTGAATTCCGTTTTGCCTTTAACAGTAATATATATCGTCAGTCATCCAAGGTACACGCCGTTTACTGTTTATTCTTCTGGCCACAGCAGGTGATCATGCTTTTCATAGATCTTTGGAATCCAGTCTTCAAGAGTCTCTACCATTTCATCCACTGAAGATAAATCCTCAATCTGATGCCATGGAGTCTAAGCTACAACAGTGATAAAAGCAGTCCCTGAACGCAATGCATTTATGTGCTGGGATGGGAATGGGAGGAAGGAGAGGAAATCTTGCAAAAAAGTCTGCAAAAACTCATTCGTGATCCCCCCCCCCCCCCCCTACAGTAATTTTGAGAAGGGACCGCCCTTGTTCAGGAGGTTTGATCACAATTCACAATTTAAATAAAATACACCTGATCAAGTATGTGTTAGTCGATAAAGACCGGCAGACTGCGATTGTGGATGATGATATTATGGTTATGCAGTGTACCTGAACTGTAGTGGGCTGCAACAGCTGTTTCAAGCTCAGTTAACAAGTCACTTGAACAAGCATGCTTGCTGCTTTGTCAAAAGGGGGACTGGCGCTCCGCCCCCTTGGGCGTGACTTGATGACGTCACAAAGCTACCAGGTGACACGCAACGCTCCTTTCAAGTTAGGTGCATGCTAGCTGATTGAAATGACCATGCTTCAATGACTTGAAAAAATAAATGTTGATGGAACTTAAATATGAGTAAGCTACTCCTTACTGACTCCAGAGGCAAGCTGCTTCTAGATTCAAAAATACAGTATAATTGATGAAGATGAATGATAGCAGAAGAACGCCTTCGAAAGTTCTTTATGTTTAATAATTTTTCCTTATTTTGATAAAATTTTATAAAAACTTGGGTATTTATTCATTGATACAATCCAGTCTCATGGGCAGAAAGAAATTATTTAGTGCATAACCTTTTCTGCTAAGTTTAAGCCTCTTGGGGCACCTCTTGACTGGGAGCCCCGGGCAATGCCCCGGTTGTCCGAGCCAGTCTACGGGCCAGTCAATAGAAAGGCCTATCTTTTTCTGGCTGGGTTCCTGTATAGGATTATAAGGGTTTCTCAAAAGGCTCACTATAGAGCTCAAGAGCGTTAATTTATTGCAGACGTCTCTTTAATATATACATATTTGAAGACTGACCAAATAAGCTTATTCAAATAAAGATATCGGGGCACCATTCTATATGGAACGTTTGTATCAGGGGCGAGCCCAAACATTTTTCAGGAGGAGGAAATATTTCGGACTTTCACCTTAAAATGGTTGGTCCTCACCTTCATAGAAAATACAGCTTTTTTCAGGGTTAGTTGTGAATTACGTGGGGGGGGGGGATTCGCTTCGAAATAGGCATTATCATATAAGCAAATGCATCAGCCTATTCTATTGTTGATTTGGTGATTCTTCTTGATATCACTTTGCTTGGATCATTCCCCCCTTTCCCCCTCCACTAACTTTCAAATCTCTCAAGTCATTACTCTCTTATATTATTTTTTTGTGTTGTATTCAATTCAATTTCAATTTATTATTCTCAAACTAATACAAATTCACTT
This sequence comes from Conomelus anceps, assembly GCA_948455865.1. Lineage (NCBI taxonomy): Eukaryota > Metazoa > Arthropoda > Insecta > Hemiptera > Delphacidae > Conomelus > Conomelus anceps. Next base: position 57,094,533 of record OX418217.1, on the reverse strand, counting down.
TTAACAAAACCACAATTACAAACTCAATAGCAATATTTACATAAGGAAAACAAGAAAAACTTATTTCAGAGGAAAGTTATAATACCATACCTGTAAAGGTTTCCCTGAGCGCAGGTATAAGTTAGATAGATAGATTTAATAGCGTCCATTGCCCTCCTATACAGGGGGATCTGGAGCTTGCCAAAAAAATTAAATGCACAGTAAAATAGAATGCTCAAGAGCAAGACAAAGCAAACCAAACAACAGATTCTCTTCATGCTAAAAAAATGTTTACCCAAAACCAGGGTATTGTTAAATTAAAATGTTTGAATAGTAATCTCAGTACTCTTCTATGGAATAAAATACCATACTTATAAAATCCTTTTTCAACTTGGCTCTTAACTCCCTTTCACCTAATTTTTTGATGGAATCAGGTGAAACATTATATAAACGGACTCCCGAACTCCTGACACCTCGCTTATAGAATGTAAAGCGATGAACTTCATTCTTCAGTAAATTCCTATTCCTGGTATTTTACAAATGTATGTCATCACCACGCTTAAAAATTGACTCAGTTTTCTTTACTAAACAGAGTGTCTTAAGCACATATAAACTTGGGAGAGGCAAAATTTTTAAACTTCTTAAATGAGGTCGGTAACTATTCCTGATGGACTCTCCCATCATCACTCTAATTGCCCATTTTTGAACTCTAAAGACTTCAAGAGAAGCACAAGAACTCCCCCAGAAAACCACTCCATAAGACAACAGGGAGTGGAAAAGACCAAAATAAACATCCCTGAGAGAGCCTAAATCAAGAAAACGTTTCAATGACCTCAGAACAAACACCACCGAATTTAATTTCTTTTTTTAACACTAAAGGTGAGGCTTCCAGGATAGCTTATCATCCAAATTGATATCAAGCACTTTAATCTGATGTACACATTCAATCGAGTGATCTTGCATTTAGACACCAATGCCATCCGTTGCTCTAAAAGGCAAATTCTTTGTTTTATTTGTGTTTAGTATCAACATATTTGCCTGTAGCCATTTTCCCAATTTCTCGAGAGATTCAGTACACTCTAGCTCCAAACAAGATTGGGTACAGCTTTTTAATAGAAGATTCACATCATCTGCATACATAACACTATGTGTTGGACTCAAGTAAGAAGGCAGATCATTTATGTACAGCAGAAAGAGGATTGGACCCAGGACAGATCCCTTAGGCACTCCAAACCGTATTCAGTAAGAATAACATAGATTTAAACCAGTATTGTTTACTGGTTGAGTGAATACTATTTGATAGTCGGACACCACTCAAGATTAACTTGCTGGCTAGATAACATAATGTAAAACTATTTCTCAACTACTTATTGATAATCTCGGAAACTTATTGATTGGTCTTTTTGTGTATTTTGTATCATTTTAATTTTTTTCAAAAAAATTTGGTAATCTATTCAGGTCAAGTTACTGAGCCTTGCGTTTATGTCGACGCAAGATAATTTTGAATATAGGCTACAAGTCGTTAAAATAAAAATATTTTGAAAAAACATAACTTATAATAGCTTAAAGCTGTTTGACAGAAAATAATACATCATAAGTCGAATAAACATTGTACTTTAGTATCAAAGTATAACATTGTAAATTATATGAATAATCAAAAAAAAAAAACCTAAAGGGGATAAAAATAAACGAACATGCTCACTGCACAGAACACAAAACAACCCTTTAGGCTACTGGAGGTCGCAAATAATATCGTCTGGAAAATACAGTAATCGTAGAGGCAAACAAGGACAAGCAGCCGTAGAGCTGCAGTGACAAAGGTGTGGTAGGTGGTGCCTCCTCTCTCCTCTGTGGGAACAACAACTACTAGAGTCGTGCAACTGAGAATAAGTTGAGCGCTCGTGATTTGCGAATGCTTTATGCGAGTGTATCTTGACGCTTGACGCCCGAAGAATGGTCGCTGCTTCAAGGGGGAAAGAAACTGAGAGGGCGAGCTGAGAGTCAGATAGCCGGAGCGCCAACGACTTTATTTATTGGTAGAGGCGACTGCACCGACATCATTACACGGCTGGTACATGTAAATCATAACGTGCTAGCTCCGTGTAGTCAGGCACAAGTGGAGCACGCTGCCCGCTTGTTCGCTAGTACAGTTCGTAGTTGGCGTTAAGTGAATTATGGAGCCAAGATGGCGGTTGGACGACGTGACGTCTCTTTCACGGACTCTTTGTCACGTGTGCAGCCTGCTATCACGATCTGATGCAAGTAACTAGATAAATAACTACCCCCACCCCCTGGCCGGTTTAAATAGAGGGTGAAAATGCCACTTTTTGTTCATGACTGTGAAGTTGACAAGTCGCCTGATTGATGAAAATTCAATTCAAATAAATGCATTATTCATGTATGAGTATTTGAAGTAACGTTCGAGCTATTCTGACAAGTTTTGAAGCATTGGAATAACTGGATTTGTGTTTTGTGACTGACTTTTGTGAATCATTTAAATGTTTAAAATTGAAGCAATTGGAAGGAAAAAGATAGGCTACCCGCTCCAAAAATGTTTCCCGCTAAAGATTGTTACTTTCTCATCTGCTAGGAACAATAATGTTTTGTGGATGAGTTCATCAAGTGGCATGTGCAAATAGAATATGCTGAAATTATTCACGTTACAAAAACATTTGATAAGAGCCACTCATGGCAAACCCAGATTGTATTCTAGTGGCAGAATATTACATGTCAAATATTCTCATGTAGGTCTATATAATTGGAATAGTTTAATAATAAGAGTCCACTCACTCTCAGTATTGTCAGTACACACTATTTTAACAGTCCTTAATAACTCACAAGTTGTAGATTAAATGCAATCACACTCACAAAGACGAATTTTTATCATGAATACACAGTCTTCAAACGAAAATAACTGCCGTGGTTCACTCTATTTTGCTCGATGTTGGTTTACAAACTGGTACTGCTCTCGATATGACTTTTCTTCACTCTACACTGACTGGCCATGGCCATGCCACCACTTTCACCATGCCACATTCCACCACTTTCTACAAGAAACTATACCTTTTTTCCATTCTACCACCTTCTATTAACCATTATGTCCTTCAATGGGAATATCAAGCTTCCAAAGATGATGAAACAGGATGAATGTGATCGAAATCACATTTAGTTCATTAACCTCAATTTTTAAACTCATCAATAGTCCCTGAAGCTGTTCTAGAACAATCTGGTAAGTTCATAACAATATGTATGTAGTAACATAGCCGATTTTGTCAGTAGGTGACTCTTCAGACCTCAACGTTATGTTGTAGTCCAAAGAGCGTGCTACACAAGCGAGGAATAGGAAGAAGTAGTTTGTGACTGCTTCCCTCACTGAGATAGCAGAACTGTATCAGTATACAAAGCCCACCGAATAAAATTCTGGAGCTCTATGCTTTACAGTCCTCTCCCACATTAACAGAGGAACTGGCTGCACGGGTGAGTGTGCATACTATCTATAGCACATCTCTGACTTACTTCCTGCGTCCAAGCCACAAGGGCGGTTCCAGGGCCTAATTTCGGGGGGGGGGGGCCATTCCAGTATCAGGGGGGATCAGCTATACACCCATGGTGGGGGGGGGTCCGGGGGCCCTCCCCCGAAAATTTTTTTAAAATGCAGTGCATTTGATTGCGATTTTAAGCTATCTGTTTACTTAGCCAGCTTGTGTATTGTGTTGTAGTAATATGTGTTTCTCCGAAACAAGAAAAAGCTTATGTTGGACATGTTGCACTGAAATATTGAACTTATAGCATTTACATTCTAAATACAGTGTTTAACTCAATTTAGCTACAAAGCTTAAATTTCTAAGAGAGATTGTTTTAAAATGGTAAACTAATGAATATCTATTTTTTATGTATCAGTTAATATAAAAAAAACATTTAATAAAAATTAATAATTATTTCTTCAATAAAAATTGAACAACTGATAAGTAGCAACTATTTTAATCAACTGGTCACATAAAATTACAAACTAAGCGCCTCGGCCCTTATCTTCCAATAATTTTGTCAACCTTCACATTGATGTCTTTGTGGACGTGAAAGAAACTTGTCTCCCCCATCCGCGCTCTCAGCCAAGACTTCATTCTCCTGAGTGTTGAAAATGTTCGCTAGGCTGTCGCCACACTGACTGTAATTATTATTGTTTCATAACAACTATGATTGAACCAAACTAAATTAAACATGAAATATCATGGTAGATTTAAATTGATTGTAGAACGCATGAATATACGATACTGTTTCGAATCCGTAAAATTATAAAAGATAAATATCATTTAATTTTAATTCTTTTAGCATATTTTATTATAATGTGATTGGACCTAATTTGAGGGTTATAATATCCAGTATCATTATCCGGCATCAATGATCATTGTCTTCAACATAAATAAACTGCATCTGCATGTATGCATACAAGCGATTTCAACTAACATACAAGTTTTGTTTGGTAGGTACTAGGTAGAGCCATAGTCTTGAATGAAATAATTAATGAATAAAGATTACAACATTAAATCATTAAAAAAAGTTTTACACATTTAATAATTATTTTACTTTGCACTATATTAGGTAGCCTATATGCTAATGTACGAGTAGAGTTATGAGTTACCTGGAAGTGTAGCCAAGACTGTGAATCATTGGAAAAATGTTACAGTGACATTTTTCCAAGACTTCCAATACGTCGCTAGACAGTTGGACACCTTTTTCTTTTTCAAATGTCCCATGGTTTTTTCCGTAACTCTAGTTCCCCTTCAAAAAAAGTAATGTTTGTCAGTTTGTATCCACTGCCAATAATAGGGGAGAACTTGTCGAGTCCGATTTTTAAGTGTTCAAGCAGATCTTTCTCATTTTATTCATGAGCTTCAATTAAAATAGAAGGAATATACCTCGTAAGCCAAGACACTCCAGTGAGCTATAGGTAAGTCTTGATTTGCTGAGGTCATTACAAACATTGTCCGAAATGACAACGGAAACAGCGCTGCCAACTACCGTCTTCAGCCAAAACTAAAGCCCCAACCTTCGTATTTTATTCGTGTTGAAATAAATATTGCAAAGGGTTAGCCTATTAGATTGAGTTTACACAGGTTTAGCGCCGTTAAAACTTTGTTTTTACCAATACCACCTTATACAAAAAAAAATCCTGGATTCTCGGGGGGGGGGGGGGCATGGCCCCCATGGCCCCCTCTCTGGGACCGCCCTTGCCAAGCCATTATTCGACAGAGACGTTTGGAAAGCAACACTATTGATGTAGCCTTTTTTTGTATCCGAGATGAACGAAACTTAATTCATTTCAAGTTCTCAAGCCTTAATGAATGACTTGATGTACTATACAATACTAGATGTAAAGCTAATTTTTCCCTTGTTTGCACAGCTGCAAATTTGATTATGAAAGAACTACGAGCTTTGTACATTAAAAAGTGAGAGAGAAATGAAAGAAAGATTGGGGTAGAAAAGAAAAGAGAATAGGTGAGATAGTGGGTGCGCGCAAACAAGAGACGGATATTGTATTCAATCACGGTGTCAAACAATATTGTGCAGCGCTGGCATAAAACACAAAAGAGAGCTGTGAAAATAATAATGCTGCCCTTTTGAAAATTTGATCACGAATGAGGACAAAAAGCGTGAAAAGCTGTAGCTTGTAATGGGATCAGTGAGATGTATAAGATAAACAACGATACTGAGATAATCGTGTTTTACAATGGCGAATGAAGCCATTGTTTGGGAATATTAATTATGCTAAAAATGGATCCTTAATTACGGAATGCAATCTGTAGCCAGCGAAAACGTTTAATTAAACCTTGCAGTTAATTATATCGGCGGACAAGGCAAAGCTTAGCTCATTAATCATAAAATTGGATGCAGCGCGTGCACTCACTTCGCCTAGCTGTTGACAAATGACTTATTCTTCAATGCACTCGAAAGCTGGCTAATTAATTATTGCACTTCACTGAGAACAATTGAATTCAGTATACTTTTGAGCTCTAACCAGATGGCGTGGCGTTAGAAAACATTAATCAGAACAGGTAGAGGTATAAGAAGCTGTACAATGCGAATGCTTTCAGACCTATTTCATAAGACTAGTATTTCGTTTGCGTGTTAATAAAAATATTATTCTCCCTTTAAATGGTTGATTCTTGGAGTGTCTATTTATTCGAATATCATCGTCAAAATAGAATTGGACTAGTAAGCATTAGAGATACATTTTATTATATTAGCCTAAAACCTAAGGAACCTCTATCCTTTTGACTTTTAAAATTGTTATTTCTCTCAATTAATATTTGTGTCAATATGGAAAATTCAGAGAAAATGGTAAATCTCATCTTGCAGAATTGCACAACTGCCTAAAATTCCTCATTTTCAAAGGCTAATCAGAACAGTATGAGCTGTGCAATTATTACTGTAGTTCATACACTAGGAAATAAATAGGAAGGTAGAGCCGCTACTTGTGAGCTCTTTGTGCATTAGCTAAAGTCGCATCTAGTACACAATCAAAGTCTGCACCGGATGACAAGTAGTGACTTGTAGATAACATTCAATGATGTGCACTCCATAACAACAGAAATCGGATTAGGTATAATCAATTTAAGCGATAAGCGCAGCGCGTTGACTCCGTTTTCGCCCCTCGGCTTACTTGATGGCCTCACATCGCTCCATCGCTCCAACAGCATCTAATCCTGTCTTTCATTCAGCTACCCTTCAAAGGCAGCGTTAATCACATCAACCCTCATAAAAAGGGGATGCATGTCATGAAACGTATCTAAATGCCCATCAGGCAGCTATCGCATCTCATTTTTAATGATTCTTTCTCCTCAATAGCCCCTTTTATCTACTTGTGTAATCTCGGATTTATGCTAGTGAAATGTAATGACAATTTACACCAAGAAAACAATCTAGTAAGCTCAAAATAGTCTCATGGCACGTAATTTTGAATGCATACTACATCAGCTGCTTCACGGTGATCCTCAACTTCTCAGGTAAATCCAACCATATAATAACTATTTTGTTTGATTTTTATTATTAAAAATGTCATATTCAATAATACGAATTCCATCATATAATCTATATGTTATTTGAACCAACAAACGTGGATAGCCTACGTATGTCCAATTTACAGTAGGCTACAAATAATTTTTCAAAAAGATTACATCTTGAAGACTCCAGAGATAAAGTAAGACAATTCATCCATGTTAAACCTTGTCAACTTCTCAATATGAGTACATGTACTGCAATATGAGTCAATGGATGGCTTATTCCGCAAATTTATGTTCAACTTTCAAGTTTTCTATGTTTGTGATCATAAATTACTGTGTAATAGTCTTTACTATCACGTCATAAAAGCTTGGAGTCGGCGTAGCCGAGTTGGCTTATCGCTGGTCTGATAAGCCAAAGGTCCTGGGTTCGATCCCAGTTGAGTAAAAGATATTTTTCTCGAGCCACTCCCGTGTTTCGGAGGATACGTTAAGCCGTCGGTCCCGGTTGCATATAAAAAAAAGCAGTCGTTAAAAAAGCGGCGAGGTGGAACCACCCGTAAGGGTCTCCCCACCACTAAAAGCCATACGAATTTACTTTTTATAAAAGCCTGAAAATTAATTGATTGAATTCAGTGTTCTTTATTGTTCGGAAAGTCCTCTGGGCACTCTATAAATCTTCGACCCATCTCTGGCATTAAATAATTTCTATATCATAAGAATAAATTATTCTATCACAATCACATTCAGTATTTCGATCAAACTCATTTCAATAGCACTTTTTGTCATGGATGTGAAGTCAACTTTTCTAGTATTTGGAGTAGAATAACATTGCTACTAGTTACTAGTAGAAATTTTACAAAATTTTAAAGTTTTTACTGAAAAAACATTAGGCACAATGGACAGATTAGTAGGTGCGAGAATTGATCAAGGGCAGATGTAATCGTATGAAATGTGTGATGTGTACTTTTATCAGATCTTTGTCAATTCCACTTTTCGTTATTAAAATTTAATTTCTTAATATTTATGGAACAAAAAGTGAAATTTTGTGAAGTGAAGTTAGCTTTTCGACTCTGGGATAGAACAACATTGCTACTAGTGAACATAATTATGTCAAAACACGCGGTTACAAGAACGCTATAACGGTACAAGAACGCTACATGAACATTGAAACATTGGAATCATTAGATAGAAAAGGTACAGGCAGTGATCATAGGCAGAAGAAATCAAAAAGCGGAGTTAGGATTGGTATTTCTATTTAGAGGCTGTTGATTTTTCAACGGCCCTATAAAAGGCTTTATTTGAGATAGCGTACTTTTTAATCTGGCCGCCCTCGCGATTATTAGCGTCATGAATGTTGCTCCGCTCTTCCGCCAGAGCGCTCTGCTGTGCTTTGCTCCCCCAATTACGGCGATTTTCGTTATTTTCCAGTCACCGCTAGCTGGCGTTTTATTGACGATTGTTTTTTGCAGCCAGCATGGTCGATCCTCCTGTGTCCTGGAGAGCGATAATTCAACAAAATCGCGGCACGATAACGCGCCGCTTCCTGCCGTTTCTGGCCCGTGTAATGTTTCCGTCAAAAACTGTTTAATTTCCTCCGCAGATAGCTCACACCCTCGAGGAAACCCTTTTCCCGCTCGCCACATTCATTCGCGTGTGATCGCACGGAACATCATTCGCTTGTTCAATCTAGAAAAGATAAACATTGGCGGGACGCGGTCTCTCCGTACTAAACTGGCAAAAACCTTCCCAACCAAATCAATAGAACGATTTTCCCATCGGTTCCACCATAAAATGTTCTGATGAGTGGAAAACGAAAAAACAATAAAACCCGATGTACTGCAGGTTCTACCTGATCATGCATCATCCATATATGAAAGTGTTATATAGAATAACCGACTAAAATAACGAGCTTGATTTATCAGGCGAAAAATATAAAATCTTCCGTCGATAAGCGTTTATTTATCGACCTTAGTGAACAGATACTAATGCAGATAGGCCTATAAAATCAGACATTCAATGCCCTTTTTGATCGATATTTAACATTTCCAATCACACTTATATGGAATATGATCGTGATATGAGTTCAGTCCGGTATGGTCAGAGAACTGGGCTCCACTTCCACATTAATACTATTGACAGTTGATATCACTGAACAGGATTTGCATCAGAAACACGTTTCATCAGGGTTTTTGCTCAAGCTGAGCATTTCAAAATGAAAGATATGAGTTGCTAAAAATAATGATTATCTTATTGAAACTCGAAAACAGTTGAAAGATTTTGTTATCCTGCTGATGTTCTGAAACCTTCACAAACTTTATTTGGATTTAGAAATGAGAAGGAAATTTAAATATTTATCATTCTCAAAAAAAACAAGTACAGTACAATAAGAAGTACATTAAAGGATAAATACACTACTCACCTAGACGCAAGTCTGTGTGTGAGGAGGGTCCTTTAAATGTTTGTACAATTATAATCCCTGTTATTTTTTTTGTCAGTATAAAATAATAAAAGGACTAAAACAACTTTTTGCTCAGATTAATTATTTCCTTAAAATTCATAATGAACCTCTACGTACCAAAATAAACTTAATACTGGTAAAATGTGATTTCAGAAGCATTTATGTTAAAACATTACTGTCTCAATTAGTATCCAATGCAAAACAATCATTTAAAATAATAATAGAAAATTCATAGTAATAATAATAATAGGAAAGTACAGAAACTCATAAAGATAGACAAATAAATAAAATAAAATACCTTCGGGTATCAAGATATTCCATGGGTTGCGGAAAAGATAATGTGCTAAACAGTAAGAGTTGGTTGTGTCCAAGAAATGTCTAAGTCTAGAAATTTGAATGCCTAAATGCAATCTATTTTTGGTCGGATAATCATGTTCGATGTTAGTAAACTTGTTCCTGTTTTTTTTTTTTTTTTTTTTAAATATAGATAGCTAGATTTTTACAAGAAGCTGTTTAATACTGAGAACTGGAAAGTCCTGAAATAAGATGTGTATGGGATATCTTGTACTATTTTTTTATATTATTCCTATTATATTATATTATTATTATTATTATTATATACTATTATATTATTATTATATTATTATCATAATATACTATTATATTATTTCCATGATAGCCCCCTGTGAGACAAAAAGAGGCCTCAGGATCGCAGAAGTTCCACCTCACCATGCTAAGATGCCATATTCTGGAAGTGATTGCACATAAGCACAATATACCTTTGCATTGACAAACTTTCAGGTTTTCCAAATTTATTCGTTCTCAAATAAATAAATTACTACTAAAGAACATTTCAATTCATTAAATGTCTTACAGCTATAAGTAGTCGGAAGAAACAAATTAAATATAAGCTATATAGAAACTAAATAAAGAATACAAAATTATATTATTTGCTGAAAGAATTTTTCAAAACAAACATTCCAGCACACAAGGCACACTTATGGACCGCTGGAGGCAGTCGAAATACTATTTTACAATACTAATACAATTTTGCTTTTGCAAAATACAAAAAAGGATGATAAAAAAGGAAAAGGATAGATTGAATTTTAAATTATATTTTGAAAAATTAAGGGGTAGATTGTAATTTAAAGGGACAAGCAATAAAGAAGGAAAACATATGTGAAACCTGAGTGCTTGTGTGAACTGCAACACAAATCAAAGAAAATAAATGAACAAAACATTAATAAATCTGCTTATAAGGTGATCCTTGAGCATAAGCTTCAAACAATGACTCGGGTAAAGCCTTCTACAAATTAAGAGGTCAGAGGCAGAAGCCAAGCTTTAATCTGACCAAATGCATAGAGTGATCCTCGAATGTCTGTCTTAAGTTGCTGAATTTAGGGGGCCCAATTGAATTTATTGTCAAAGATTATTTCTTAGTATCTCTATAATTCTACATTCTCAATAGAATTGCAGTTGCAGGTAAATGACTGGGTATTGCCACAAACATGCAAATGCAGCTGTCTAGCTACTAGATCTGCATCTCCATTGATAAAAATTGCTAAACTTTTTGTTTTGTTCACATTTAAAGTTAGAGCATTTTGATACAGTCAATTTTTCACTTTAATTAGGTCGATGTGCACTTCCTCCCAATAATTCCCAGAAGTGATCACAGGCATATCGTCTGCAAATAAAAAGAGCTTGCTATCAATTTCAACTTTGAGGTGTCATTTTTGAAAATTGTGAAGAGAAGGGGTACAAATTCACTTTCTTGCTTTACTTCATAATCTGCATTTGCTGCTGAGCTTTCAATTCCATTAATGGGTTCTTTTTGAACCATATTTGTTAAATAGCTTTAGATTCAGAACCATTCCAATGACTTATTCCTCAAGCCAATTGGTTTCAACTTTTCTAATAATAAGCCCCTATCAACTGAAAGGAATTTTCATTGCTAGGTCTAGGTAGCTCAAGAAAATTTGTTTTCTTTGAGCCTGTTTGCTGTGTTATCAATTTTGTTACATCAACCAAAGCATCTGAAGTATTTTTGGTTCTTCTAAAACCATACTGAATTGTATCTATAGTTTGGTTATGTTCAAGGTAATTTGATAAACGGATTTTAACACATTTATCTAAAATTTTGGCCATCACTGTCAATAGTGAAATACTGTAGTTTAATATGGAGGATTTTGAGCCTGATTTGAAGATAGGAATATCCTTGACCACCTTAAAAGCATCTGGAAACTTACCAGTGCAAAAACTTAAGTTTAATAATGATGAGATAGTGAGCAATGTAGGGAATAAGAATAAGATGATGAGAATGTAAGGAATGTACGAGGATTTAAATTTCGCCAATAGAGGCATCAAAAACAGTGTAATCTATTTTCTCAAATTGTGGCAGAATTTCTCTTTAATTTTTATCCACCAGAATGTATCACGATCCAATTATGTTTTCCTTGATTTTATCGTTTACATCTGGATATCGATGGTAAATGTTAAGCTGAGTTCAATTATTATTCATTGGGAGACTTCAGAAAAGATACTTATGAAAATCTATTTGCAATTTTGAAGTCCAGAATAACAATTTCATTTGAAACATTAATATGTACATCGTTTTTATGTGATCATTATGAACTATAATACGATGTTGAATGTAACTTCGAGTACAGAACTTCGTTACAGATTCTAGAAAGAATCCTACAAGAGTTTCAACCTTTCATACACAAACGGCTGGAGGTCTACGACTCAAGGGAAATGCAAAGTACTCCAACAGCTCGTTTCTCAAGGAATATGAAGGGTATAACAAACCAATCCGATTCCACAATAGCGAACAATTAGCTGAGAATAGAACATTTTGACAGGCACCTTCTCCTCAATCTGTCAACTTGGGAAGCTTGACAGCTGAGAATGTGTATGGTTTAAGTCCGAACAAAACATAGAACAAAAGCCGGTAAACGTTCAGCATTTAACGCTGACATGGTGGTCTGTCTAGGCTGGTCAAGCGAAAAATAGGCACATCCTTCACATTTCGGTTTTTACCTGAAAGTTTTGGTTTGTTCTCACGACTGTCTCTCAAATTTCCAGGAGGCCACCCGCTGACAAAACCTCTTGTAAACTTGGATGGTAATGCATTAAAACATCGATAGTTTGTTGTCTTATTGGTGTCCTCTTGGGAAGACTGAACACATCCGGGAGTTGAGAAGGCCTGATTTGTTTATCGGTGTGTGGGGTGGACAGCCTATTGTTTCAGAATTACAATGCAGCAAATATGTGCATGATAGATTCAGTTAAAACTGAATGGAATCTAAGAGCTTAGAGTAATCCTGGAGATGTAATTAAAGCTATAAGTGCATCTTGATCAAATTTCATCAGTTTGAGAACCAGGTTTTCCTATTTACCAGTTTTTCATTCACTACTCTGGATTCAATGTTTACTGTCTGAACTTAGTAGTTTTAGACTAACTATATGGAATAAATTCTTGGAATAAACATCATTTTCTTGAATTATTTGATCCATCACGAACTGCTATGTGGACGTAACTTTCATATCAAAATTAATGACTGCAGACACACATGAAAAAATTGTGATTTTACTCACTTGACTGGTGCTTGCTTTCAAATTACTTTGCATTAATTCTCAACGGTCGTGAATATTTTCAATTTTTGAGAATGAGTTTAAAGTTATTCGAAATCACAATTCAGTCAAGTGAAAAGTGAGTCAATTGATAATTTTCTCGCATAAATTATGCCTACAAGGCTACAAGTATTCCATTCTAAAGTAAGAAGTTGCATATAGTTTTCAACTTTTTGTTAGAGAATGATAAGTCCCTCTGCACACTAAAATTTCAGTAGTCAGGTTGAAATTTATGTAGTGAGATTTTAATCTCTAAACACTCATTAATTTCGAAATATCCGTAAAGTATTGATACTTCTTGAAACTTGAAAAATACGTATCACTTACAATACTAGTCGTACTTCAATACTATTCTACTTGATATTTGTATGTGCTTTTGAAACGTATTTTTAAAATAATCATTTGTGTGGGAAAACATTGTAACATGATCATTGTACTATTGATAAAATTGTGATTGCTACAAAGCACAACCCCCAAATAATCCAAGCAATTAATCATATGACGAGAATAATGTTTCAATTTAATGATTATGAAACAGAACGGTATTTGCCGGATGACATCGACTTGATTTATAATTTCCCCAGTTCACAAATCCTTCAAAACTATTCCGTTTGTCATTCACCAATTAGCATAAATGCTGACATCACAAAATTCATATCATCGGGCAACTGCTAACGAATAAACGAATAATAATCGAGTAATGGACTCATCAATTTCTGGTGATTAACTATTCGAATCTCTTTCGAAGGGGAAACGCGTTCGAGTCTATTTAAAACGGTTGCCAGATATTAATAACGCATGGTGTCATATTTAGAGTGTTATGAGGTTCTGGTCTATTAATTTCGGCACTGATTACAATGGCTGGGATGGTATTAGTTCAGCATCATGCAGCCTGGGAAGAGAGATGGTGAAGGGATGGGATAGTTGTGTACAATGGATGAGCAGATGCCAGTTGAGTTGGTGTTATTAATATTATTTTTAAAAGAAATTATATAGAGGTAAGTGGTGTGGTGGGGAGGATTGCGAGATGGCAACCATTGGACACAAAAGAAGAAGTCAGAGTGGTAGGGAATTACTGGTAGTGCTCGAAGGACGCAGTCACGGCTACTTGAACAGCTATTAATAATAATTTCTGAATGGGAAGGGCCCCGCTAAACGGTGAATTAATCAACCCTAATAGTGCCAAGGGCTGCATACAGTGGAGAGCGGGTCTGCTGCTGCTGGAACCAGAGTGCGGAATAATTCGCGATTTATAGTCAGCAACGCTATTGGTCGAGCAGCTGTGTACTACGAGATGAAAGGCTTCTCTTTCGATAGAATATGTCAGCACCCCCCCCCCCCCCCCCCCCTCCTCCTCATCACCATCACACGTCATTGTACCCTGCACCCCGGACCCGTTTTCACCCTTGCTACTCTCTTACATAATGCCCCCCTTCCAGAAAGCATCCTCATTCAATCAACAATAGGATGAAATCTGAGAAACCCTTGATAACGGTGTCCAACACTCCTATGAGCTGGTCATCGTAATTACTATTTAGTGGAGTGTCAACTATTCTTCCGTCCTGTTTGTTCACTCCATTTGCCTGTATGTATATTATCATCTATCTGTATTACGACTGGTCCCGCTGGGTTTTCCTAGCTCCACACCTTTTTCTAGCGCAGTGCGCATCAGTATTGACAGATGCAAGCTTTGATAATTGTGAGGAATTTAGCTCGAAATTAACGTACGCAACAATTAAACTTCCCCGCAATTATTCAGTTTGCGTCAGGCAACACTGGTGCGCAGAGTGCTACACAAAAAGTGCGGAGCTAGTAAAACCTGGCTTTACAAACAAGAAATAAATTCTTGATGAGTTTCAACACTTTTTTAAACTACATTCAATTGCTTCAATATATTATTAGGTTATTATCGTTTGGATATAGGTTCTAATAACATTTATTGTCTTCAATAAATCCTACATCATTCTTTTTTGCCAGTCTATAAAATTGTGGGTTTTCTTTCATATTCTTGTCAAATTTCTTCAACTACTTGTCACTAAACTCAAAAAGGGAATTCAGTAGAGAAGAGAAAATAATTTACTGCCTCAATTCTTGCTTTCTATGACCAAGGATTTTTGTTCGATTTCTACTTGTATAGATCCCATCTTTTAAATATTCTGCTTGTACTAAAAGATATTTCATGGTAGCCTGCAATTATGAACATTATAATCAAATGCATTACACTTTACAACCGTATGACAGACTTACAATATACTCTGGATAGAAATCGAATCTTCACTCCAGATGTCATTACACTACCAAATTATAGATAGATAGATAGAAGGAGCATCCGTTGACCTCCTATAAAATGGGTATTTGGATTTGTCAAACGTATTAAAAAAAAAGAATGTTAAATTTGTCAAATTTATGAACTTATTCTAACTATTAATTTATGTTGGCGTAATGATTGATATACTCCTGAACGGAGTAGAAACAGAATCTTTTAAACTCTTTTTGCATAAAAAATCTTTTATAAAATTAAGGGGTAAAAAATTATGACAACAAATTTGAGACCGAGTAACTGAATATTTTCCACCAATTGATAATATTATATTATCATCAAACATATGACATGAGAATGGTCAATGTATCAATAGCTTTATTAAAGCTTGTAACTTACAAGTACCCAATTGCAATAAAATGTGGAACTTTAATAAGGAAAATGAAATAAATAAGTTGAAAATCTCCTAAAGGAAATCTTTCATGTACAACAGAGCTCTATAGTTAGGCCTGTGTTCACGTCTCTAGTCTCTATAGTGCCTGTAGCTTAGGTCAGGACTCTGAAAAAACGATTTGAAACTCCTACTTAAAATACAACTCACAAGTTTTCAAAAGTAGTTATAAAGTAAATTTTACCAATAATCTGGTGGTTAGTCTCTCTATAAACATATCTCAAATGTCTCTTAGCATGTAATCCGTCAGTGAACGGGAAGTTTGGAATGCTGTTGAATAATTTTGATGTGATGTGCAACTGGGTCGGCATTTAATATGACGTCCGGCTAATTAGGACTAAGTTTATGCATGCGGGGATATCTTTAGTTGTGGACGATCGTTGAACTGAGCTTATCTGTCACGATGCTAACATAACTTTCGTTTTAGGCCGAATTATTGGAACACCGCGTGGCTAATTGGCCGGTGACACCTGTCTCTTTTCTATTTGCTTCTGTCTCTGTCCCATCACGCGCACACCCAGCGGTCTCCCGCGGTCTCCCTCCCCGCGGGACGTCGCTCACCGTTCATCAGATCTTTTCAATTTATGACACCAATTAGTCGATATCCCCTTGTAAGCCGGTCTCGTTAAGTCCTAAGACCCGGTAGCCTGCGACTATCGACCTTCAATTTACCAGTCGGCTATCTGTAGTAATTCGAACGGACAGAAATTTCTTCAGAATCTAATTGATCGTGTAAAATTGAAAGTTTATGACAACAACGTTTCGCCTCACCTGCTCCTATAACGATGTTTGCAGTCAAAATAGCCTCTGTTAGACTTGACCTTCTACACACACTAGCAAATTAGAATGAAACATATTCATGATAATTCACCAGTTATATCTTTATTTTCTTGAATGCAACGTGGCATTCCTTAAAAAGAAATATATTCAGTATCAGAATTGCAATATATATATGGAATAATAAATAATAATAATAATAATAATAGGCCTAATAATAAGTTAATAGTAATAATAATAGTAATAAGATTCTCTCAGTTGGAGAGACTGCATAAGATTAGGAAAGCGTTGGGATTTGTTCAACATGTATACAAATAAAATCTCTTTCTCGTGTAACCAAAATTCGACACTATAACACAGTAATTAAGCCTGCAGCTCTACATGCTTGTAAGACTCTTTCTATGAGCCGAAAAATGGAAATGGGTGACATTAAAAAAGAAGAAAGGAAAATCATCAGGAAAATTCTTAGTCCAAGAAAAACAGAAAATGGATTTAGATTACAGAAGAATGAGCTTGTAGAAAGATTTTCCAACATAGAAAAAGATATGAAGAAACGGCGTTGAAAGTTTTACGGTCATATTCTCAGACTTCCAGAATACAGGTTAACCAACAGACTGTCGCTAACTAGTCCGGGACCCTGGTTAGTAAATATTAGAAAAGATCTAACCACGCTCAACCCAAATGAACCGGAGATATTGAACAGGGAGTTATTCAGGAGAAAAGTGGATAAGTGGGAAATTCTCTCAGAGCTGCGCCCTAAACAGTACAGACCGCTATGGTATGAAGCAGCGGTTCTCGAAAAGGATGAAGAAATACTGGGAAAAGTAGAAAAAATAAATACCATACACCACGAGTCATTGAATACTTATCGTCTTCCTCTTGGGAGTTCTATCGACAATAATAATAATACTAATACTAATAATAATAATAATAATAATATTTTTTATAATAATAATAATAATGATGATGATGATGATGATAATAACAATGATAACATCGTTCTGAGCTCGAATCTACAAACGGATAACATAATCCCTCTGACCTCCCGGTGATATGTTCCAATCGACTCTCCCAATTACAAGCTTGATCTCATTCGTTTGAACTTCTGTTTGTACCTGGAAAACAACTTAAAGTTAACTTTTTCTGTATGGAAAAGAAAAGATTGAGACATCGATAAGTGAGAGCGATACAGTTGGATTCCAAAAGAGGAGTGAATGAGGATGAGGAGTGCACAACTGATAGAGGCGAAACATTCTTCTTTCTCTCATTCTCATCTTCTCCTGTCTCTTTTGTGTGTGTGTGTGTGTGAGCGTGATCACAAGCCTGTTTGTTTTCGAAAGCTGGCCTGTTGAGGCGGAAGCTTTGTTAAGGCTTGGTCTTGGCCTTTGTAAGGATTGAGGATCAACAGATAAAAAGAGTCAAATGTGGTAGTGCTTTGTCTTGCTGGGAAGAGGGTGGATTGTAGTCTGCAGAACAGTAGAAAGAAGCCAATTAGGAAGGTTCGTGTTTAATGAGCTCTTTAATTAAATTAACTTGGTTGGGAACGAAGAGGGGAGGTCACTGATTAAGCCTTACTGGCTGAGAAATTGGTCAATCGCTAACAGATAATGAGCTAGACACAACTTACAAGATCAGAGCTGCAGCACAACACACTCGCGGCTTGGCTGGTCACGCCGCTCACAGCACACCTACCAATGATGATGTTGCCACACTTCGACGTTCATTAACATGTCAAACTTACATGTCTCTTGAAATCTTAGAATAATCAGTTCATGCAACTCTAATGAAAGAACAGAGTTTAATATACATTTATCTGTTCATTTATTTTGTTTGTAAACGATAACCAACAAATATTTCATTTCTAGGAATTTTATTGAATATACGATTGATATAGGCTCCTTACATTGAGAAAATAGAATTTCATCTTTGATATTTTGTCCTGGGACAGCATGCTATGTTAAATGACAAAACTTATAAATGACTGTACTTTTAACAGTCTACCATGGTCTTTTGCTGTCACATATTAGGTATGTAATCTAAGTATGGGGTAACTCATCAAAACTAAACTAAAATTAACGTGTTCAAGATTCAAAAGAAAGCTGTTAGACATACGGAAAGAGCAAATAGGTAAGATCCATGTAGGCCGCTATTCAAGAGTCTGTTTAACTGTACCTTTCTTGTATGAGTATGAAGTTAGATTCAGAAGTTTTTAAAAGAGAGTTTTACAGAACAAAATCTTGGCGTACATGATTATAATACACGAAGCCGAGCAGATTATCACTTGGTGGATCATGACAGTATAGGTTACTTTAAGAAAACTTTTAAAGAAAACTGATAGAAAATTCTATATCATGCAAGCTACCGCAGTTCATAAAGAATATTGAAAATATCGAAATATTTAAAAAAAAATGAAAAATATTCAGTTGATTGAGCTTCTTTATTGTGCAAGAGTTTTTTTTCAGATCAAAATTGATCAAAACCTGTCATAATTATTGATCTGACTTGCATTTAAACTGCATTCCCGGAGTCTTCAAGACGCTCATACTCAAATTACTTTGCACAGAAAGATTCATTCAAAATTTTGAAATTTATTCTACATACTTTTCAATATTAACAGTACAAACATTGTTTACTTTAACGTTTGGATTAATCAAAATTATCTAAACCGTAATTTGGATATAGCTAAACATTACATTGCATCATCACAATGACATTACAATTACCTTCTAGGTTTAAAGGTTTATTTATCTTGAATTCCTATTGAAAATTATTTAATGTTTCACTGATTGACATTAATTCCAACAATATCACTTTTAATAATATCATTAGCCTATTACTTGCATTTATTACTTTCCCGTCATTAAATTGACAAAAATATTTCAATACAGCTTAATAGGCCTCCCAGTTGAACCCATTATTTGTTCTCATTTAATACTTGTGTAGTGAGGTCTACTATTAAGTCACTTCAGAGGGCCTGAACGTGTTCAGGTGCGACTTGATAACTCTGATACCAGATCTGAGCCAGCCACGTCACACGATGTCATTATTATAGGGCATACTGTATTTAAAATCTATCAGAAAATCAGAATTTTTCATAAGTGATAATTATTTGTATATTAGACTCTGTTTTGAGAGATTATTATTGAATCAATTTACTTTTTATTTAAAAAAAAAACTGAGGGTAAAGAAAAATATCTTGCATTAACTCACACTTTTGCAACTTTACGTAGCACAGTATCTCATATGGAATGGTAATAGCTATTTGTGTAACTAGAGTGAAAAGTGGGGGTTTTCTGCTCCAAAAGAAACAGTTTTTTTCACTCGTTATGTAGTAACAGTTATGTAAAAAGTAATTTAAACGAATCTGGAACAGAAGCCACTATAGACAAATGCCACTTTCTTCAAAAGCAGGACATTTGCCACCAAATGTGCCAGCTGACCAAACCTAGCTAACCTGGCTACTGCTAGTATACCTGCTCGTAAAAATAGTGAAATAGTGCCACCAAATGTGCCAGCTGACACATGTCAGCTGACCAAACCTAGCTAACCTGGCTACTGCCAGTATACCTGCTCGTAAAAATAGTGCCACCAAATGTGCCAGCTGACACATGTCAGCTGACCAAACCTAGCTAACCTGGCTACTGCCAGTATACCTGCTTGTAAAAATAGTGGCAAATGTCTATGGTGGCAATTTTCTATGGTGGCTTCTGTCCGGACACCATTTAAACAGAACTAAACAAGACATACATAACCTCACAATTCCTCACATAACCTGTCTTCGAATCAAATCGATTTCAACAACTACAGCTGATTGTTTTTGTAGCTGAAGCAGAGTAGCCAACCTGTTTTTGAATGCAGAATAGGGAACCTGCATATTACATGCTCACAATTTTGTGTTGTTAGGTTGCAAATCTGGAGTGCAGAAAAGTACGTTCGCACACAGGAATTTAATTTTCCTACAGTGACCCGAAAAGTGCCTATTTTTGCACTAACTGTAGCACGCAAAATAGTCTATTCCTGCACCAGTTCGGGAAAGTAAATTCCAGTGCGCGAAAGTACTTTTCCGCACTCCAGATTTGCAACCTAACAACACAAAATAGTGAGCTAAAAGAGGTTGGCTACTCTGCTTCAGCTACGAAATATAATCAGCTGTAGTTGTTGAAATCGATTTGATTGGAAGATAGGTTATGTGAAGAATTGTCAGGTTTTGTTCTGTTTAAATTACTTAATAAGTTACTGTAGGAAAACTTTTAGACTATTTTGCGTGCTACAGTTAGTGCAAAAATAGGCACTTTTTCGGGTCACTGAAGGAAAAGTTAATTGTATCTCTGACAATTTGAGTGGAATAACATTCTCATCCATTGGTTGTTATGCTAATAGACATACGTTTATAAATGAAGAAATATGAAGTTGTGTAGGAATTACAGAGTGATTCAGTAAGTGTTTCCAGTGCTTTCTGAGCTCATTGCACTAGCAAAAATAATTTAAAAAGTTCATAAATGAACATAGGTCCAGAAATGGTTTGCTACCGAGTATATATTTTGAAACCTGAGTTGTATTCAATTTTTCAGGTTGAAAGCCATGCTAGTACAATGAGCTCAGAAAGCGCCGGTAACACTAACTGAATCACTCTGTATAATAAAATAACAAACATTTGCTAAGTCTCCCTAGGTAAAAAATGTGTATTATGTATTTATAGACAGAATTACAATGAAGTAAAGATGCATCAGTCCAAGTCCAAAACTAATCTCTTCACAAATTTTGACTTTGCTCTATTGACCAAAACATTAAGATTCATTTTCAAAAAATTTATAATTCCTAAAAACAGTAAATAGAATATTATTATTATTATTATTTCATTCAATAGAAGTTAAAATATTAATTTTTGAGACAACGGTTTGTTACACGGTATGTTATGTTAGTTATGTCGGTAGAGAAACAAAGAGCTAGCCAGAAAAGTCTAGCCTTTCTAGAGAACTAATGTTTCTAAGCTTTTGAAAAAGGCTAGTGCCATTGTCTCCCTGATTGGCCCGTCATCCGATATCCTCCACAAATGAAGCATTTTGACAAGTAGTAATTGTGCGTGATGTTTTGTAGGGCGGCCCACGTTTCCTTTCAGTCTCCAAAACTAAATTGCCTTGAACTCATTTCCTATTGTGCAAGCAAACCGTGAAATTCTGGGACTCATTCCAGGAAGGAAAGAGATGGGAGGCAAGAGAGAAGAGAACTGCTTCCAGAGTGAAGGATCATGAAATAAAGAGATAACTTGTTTTTTGAGTATGATGTTTACTAAAATTAATTGTTTGGAATATTTTTCCAAAGATTTCTTGAGATATTTATTAAATTCTTATCCCAGAATATTGATAAATTTTATAAAATAAAAACTTAAAAAACACTAAGTGGAAATTGTGACACTTAGGGCGTGAAAGCCGTTTCACTCTAATTTTATAAGCATAGTCAGAGTGAAATGACCGTCACGCCATAACATGAGTCACAATTTCCACTTAGTGTTTTTAAGTTTTTATTATATTAGTGGAAACAAGATAGATCTTCAAAATCATATTTTATAAAATATTACCATAATATAATAAACCATAAACTGGTACAAATGAGTATCCAGGGACTCGACGAATTTACATAAAATGATAGTTATTTTTATCAGTTGTTCTGATAGGCAGAGCCTAACCATTTAATTTCTTTGATTACTAAAACATCTAAGTATGCTTCCCAAACCACAATAAATGCATATCGGAGCTCTTGAAAAAACGTTTTTTTCTTCTACAGATTTCATAATATAAATATTGCATAAATATTTTCTGTGTTTTTTTCTCAATATAACGAATACAAAATTCTGAGTTAGACACAATCAAAGATGAAAATGTCAATGCTTACACTAAATATAAAGTTGATAATTATAAGTAACCTTCGTAATATTCTATACATCTTTTTTGTATTCGAAATGAACCAGCTGTACAATGTTTCTATTTTACTAGCCAAAACTACCCTAGAGCCTACAGTGGTGATCTGTTTTACATCATAATAATTATGATAACATCGTAATAATTATGATTTACATTAAAATAGTTATTATTTTCATATTCAACCCCCAAACTCCAAAATCAATAGCCATTTCACTTGGACAATGGAAGATATTATATTCATAAAGTTTCAAGAGTCTAGAATATTTCAAGCGCCAAATCACGGGCGGCCGGACAACGGCATAATTTCAATAAGGCCTTGTCGAGTCCTCAATAATTAGGTCCACATGAAAAAAAGTGTACTTTACTTATTCTGAAATTTTGTACGATTGAATGATTCAAATAATTTATATAGTCTAGGTCTATCTTAATAATAAGCACTAATTTTAAGTGATGAATTTATTATTGATTTCACAAAATTACATGCATAGCGGACTGTAAAAATTGGGCGGTTCAATCCCTGTGAGCCGTAGCTAGATTGACAGTAAATTGGGTTATAGGTTATAGGTTATTAGGCGGGCCGCTTAGCTTGCTGTCGTTTCAGTGGTCGTGGGTTCGAATCCCGCTCCTCCGTCTGGTATCCATATGTTATCATTACCCACGCACAAGTCTCGGTCTCATGTGGGCATCATCAGCAATAAAAATGTCTCTTGTTCACAAAAACATGTGCCCTTCAAACGGGTCTCCTGTAGAATGAATTTTATGGGAGGGACCAACCAGCACGCTTTCTCCTAACCATAGTCTCTCACACAAAATAAAGAACATGATAGTAAGAATAGAATTAACTGATAAATGATAGACAATGAAATAATAAAAATTTATATTATAATTCAAATAATTCATACCTTCTTGAATTCCGCTCAAGTGAGGCATTATGTAAGCCTTGAACTGAAGGGCAAAGGAAGCTTTGTACTGAGAATCAAGCAAACAACGATCAATAATATTTTATTGCATTTTTTAGCCTATAAAAATTTTATTTCCATTTTGTCTCTCTTAACAAAATCGATCAGCACTACTTGATGACTCAAATTACTTGAATAAAAATTTCAACAATGAGTAGCATTATTGAGATAAAAGTTATTATTCCTTGATAATGAAATAATTAAATATTGAAAACATTCTTGACACGAATTAAAATACCGATAAGTGGTCGAAAGTCGACAAAATTAGAATAGCTCAATCATAATTCTAATGTTGAAAGGAAAGTTACAAGTAGTCTTTGATTATTCACGTCACATAATTATTATAACAATAATTATCATAAAAGTGAATATAAACTGATTTTTTTCTATGCTCAAACAGCCTTTCTGCTTGAACAGTGATGGTAAAGTGAAGGAGGGCTGCACCCTAAATTTGACCTCCGAGGTAAATCTAAGGCAGCCATTCTATTCTGTTCTTTTTAGCTTCATTAAAGCAAATTTGCAAAATATTGAACAATTTATTCTATGGAAAGATTACAATGATAAGAATTATTTACCAATAAATTATTGTAATATATGGAAACATGTTCATTATGGTACTGAAATATATTTTTTATTTCATATACAATTATAGTAGACAATAGTATTTAGCGTCTATCATCAAGTCACAAAAATCTTATTTAAGTCTTGTGAACGCCTGACTGATTCAATTTCTGTCTTATACATTATATTGCTCATTTTCAGGACATACTGAGTCGTTTCAAAAAGGCAAGAACAATATCCCACAGTCAATTGCGAAAAGGCTATTTTTTGAATTGCCATAAAGTTTTCACGTATTTTGTGAGCAGATGAGCAACGAAAGAGAAGAACTTGCAAGTTGTAGAGTTCCAGCGTCAATACAAAAAGCGTCATCTAAAGACGTCTCAAAGAGCGACTAGTTAAAAAAAGAACGTGTATTCAAGAAAGGATGCAAGAATATACTCAGGTAGGAAAGTTCTGCCGACAAAGTCAATACAATATGTTCTCAGTTCTCTTGTCTTAAAAATAACAATATGGAATCTTTCTGAAGGCATTTCAAAAGTTGTGAAGAACAGGGTATAATGAGCAATTTATCTGTCAATGGTGAGGGATGATTTACTACAGTTGAGTCTTCCACGGTAAATCGAAAGAATCAATTGTTAAAGCAAGGTCACACTTTTGGTTGTTTCCAGAAATTCTACCACTCAAGGTCTTGCTTCTCAATAACTACCTCTGAACCTTGCTGTTCGGGGTTCTTTCTGACCCATTGTTCGAGATTCGGAAAACAACTGAGCCCTAAAAGCCTCCCTTTGTTTCTTCCATTTCCGAGTGATTGTAGGCCCTATAGATAGGCTTCAGTTCTATTAAGAGCGTGTCAAATTGAAGGTATTCATCCAAAACACACCAGCCAAAAATTATTTATGGTTCCTCAACCTTCTTAGAAAATTAGCGGCTTCCTTAATGGTTTTAGAAGTTATTATACACAATTACATTATTTGCAACGCATTCAAACATTCTAAAGATACAACTTTACATGGATCCAGAAGTCTAGTATAGTTCTCAAAAAACTGGACAGAAAAATGTCTTCGAACTTTCTTGTATTGTGTGCTGTCTACTACAGTCTATAGTGGAGCGTTTTATTTTTTTCTATTTGTAGAGGTTTAAGATTTCAGGTGATGAAGAAGCAATCATCAGTTTCAATACTACACCAACAATATCATTTATCGTGCGAAAGAAACTTACATTTGACTTTTGAACTTACATTGCATTTCTCTTGGTAGCAAAATTCTCTTGTAAAAATTGAAAAATAATTCAGTATTTTTTTAGTATGGTATGCCAATCATTACTTTGAATAGAAAACATAGGAGGCCACAAAATAGGAGGTATTTGTTTTTTAAAAGGGATAAGAGTGAGGTCTAATTTATTACTTTCTCTTGAAAACTACTTTTTATGAGTTTGCTACTGCAGTACCATAATCCAGGGTAATGCCACCGCGAATGGTTATTATCTATAACCTGCCAGGTCTCTCAATAACATTAATAGAGTATTTCCATCGATTAGAAGAATAGTGATTTCTTTGAACATCCTATCCAATTAAATCAAATTTTGACAAATGTATTTTTTCTACATAACTGTTTACAATATAGGCTGATAAACGTTAATTGTGCAAGTCAATTATGAGAATAATGAAATAGTTTGTCAAGATAATCTTTGACTCTGATAACATTTAAATGGGCAATGCAATATGTTGATGCATCTAATTGCTCTACACAAATCTTGAATGTGTCAAAAAATAATTAATATTACTTTACGTAACATTCTAGTTAAAAAAACGAGGAATCACTTTGTTTTCTTCAATAAAATCCAATCAGCAATAAAGTCTAGTAATTAATTATTTATCACTGACAATGTCTTAACTTTTTTTAATAGCTGTTCTAGAATGAAAGTTCATGATCCATGAAGATCAATCTAATTGGGAATTACATAAGAATATCTTCAAGTCAATTAAACTTGACCGTAATTGAATGATTCAACATGTTTAATCTTAGATGTTTGTTCGTCATTGCATGCCACCTAATTTGATTGGTAATTGTTAAGTTGTTAATTTTCTACTCATTTGCCTCTTGAAAGTTACTTTCCTGGTTCGTTGAGCATGGGTCTAACAGGAGGAGGTTCTCAATTCGACCTGTTTTTTCAAACATCCATTGCACTATTTTGAGGATGAGGATGAAGCCCATATAGGTCTGAGATCTGTGCGTGGGTAATGAATCGATTTCGTTATTTTTTTAAATAAAAGAGCGTCATTCAGTGGCGGTCCCATCCAAGCTTCACAAGGACCGGCTCAATACTTAGCCCAATATCAAACGAATAGGTATCGATGTCTCCATTACACTTTTGTCCGAATAAGATAGTTTTGCACATAACTAGCAGAAGTGTAACCAACCGGTGTCGTTTACCAGGCCGATCATTGTATCATATGGAGCGCTTCACACCCACCGGATTCTTGAAATCATATGATGTAATGTGATAATGTCGGGTAAACGACATCGGTTATCCAAAGTCGGTTATGTGTGAATAATTTAGTTGATGTTATGGAGCCGTATAAATAAGGTTATACAGCTTTAATCATAAGTTGGAGTAAAAAATGGTTTAAAATAGTTAATTTAAAAAAAATAATTGAAATTATTAGGCCTATTCAAAGCAATTAATTTTTCATTGTTGGCATATTCTGAAAAGGATCGCATTAAAATGACAAATCAAAAGCCATCTAACTTTTAAGAAGCATTTTGCTATTATAATAATTTTCCTAAATACAATATACTACGTTAAATAGATAGTTGAAGAATTTTACTTAGTTTATCAACTCTTCTTATAGTTACTGTAATTTATAAGTTATATTGATTGGTTAGTTCGATAAATATTTCATGTTGTAGAAATTTCTTATGTTTTTAAAGTTTGAGTATTTAACTAAAAAGCTTAGAATAGAACAAATTTTGAAACAAAAAAGAAACCGAAATGATGCTCAAAAATTAAATACTCAAGTACTATAAAAAGTTCAAAATGAAGTATTCACATTAAACTGAGATAATTTTGATTTCAATACAAGTGATGTTTTGAAGTTGGCACAAGTATTTTATGAAGTTTATAAGAAATTTTGTTATATTTCAGAAGTTTATAAAAATTTTGTGCCGACTTCGAAAGGTTACCTGTATTAAATTTAAAATTTTCTCAGGTTAAATGAAATACTTTATTTTGAACTTTTTAGCACTTGAGTAATTAATTTTTGAGCATCATTTCATAGAAATTGGTTTCTTTTTTTTTTGAAATTTGTTTTTTTTTTAGATGATTCAACAAATTTTCAGTTGTTCATAAATTTGAAAAAAAATTTTGCTCCATATTTTGGGATTTATATAAAACTGTTGATAGCTTTTATTGATTCTCATTTCTTTCTCAAAGAAGGGTTTTTGAAGAATGAACTTATAGTATATTTTTTGATAATATTTTATGTAGAAAAACTGTTTTTTTTTCAAAATGGTCCAAAACCATATTTGAATCTTTATATTCCAATAAATAGGCTGCAAATAGGTACCCAATCACTTCATATATTTCCACTGATATTGATACACATAAGGGTGGTCACATTGATGGGGAACCTCCCCCAAATCGGATATAAAAAACGCACAAGGTGTTGGAGGGAGGGGCAATTTAATTTTGCAAAAAAAGTTAGCAAAATCACTTTGCATCTGGACTCCTCCGGCATCCATAGAAAGTTATTAGTTCGGATTATATTGTTATGGATTCTATCACCACAATAATGCTGGCAACACTTGAAAGTATCACTCGAACTGCACTCAAACAATAGACAACAGTCACTTATCAGTAATCATCAAACAAGAAAATCAATAAAAGAAGCTACAGTCCAATAACTTCCAACTAATGATGGATACTTCTATAACAAGTTTAATCACAGTACTAAATTTATTAGTAACTGTCAATAGGCTGATCAATACTTCAATAATAAGTGTCCAACAAACTAACTGTTCAATGACTTGATAAGAAATATCTAATAAACTCAATAATAAACTGAACACATATTAATCACAAATTACACCTATTGAGTCACTTAGCACACTGAATCACAATTGTACTGTAAACAGCACTGCATATTTCTGCCATGAAGAGAAGAATGTTAACTGCCACATAGAGTTACCACGAGTCCTGCTGAATCAAAACTGACTACTGTTACAAGCACAGCCCTTTTATAAGTTTGTTTTGTTCCAAAGAGTTCTTTTCAGATAGTTCTATTGACACAATAATGTCAAAACTGATAAGCTGTCATCAAGAATAAGCTCAGAAATACCAGAAGCCTATTTGACATAAATATAAGAGTGAAAGTGAGTGTTGAGACAAAGATTGAGAAACAACAAGCGCTCAATCATTATCTCAATGCAACCGAAAGCATTGTTGACACAATGCAACGTTTGTAGGGCGCTTTCCTCTTCCTTTGAGTATTCGGTATAAAAAGGGTCTGCACAATTTACCATCAAAAGAGCACTCTTTACAAGTAACTTTTACCCTTATCTTTTTATACTTGGATTATAAAATTAAATAGTTATAACTGGTTACATTCTTTTCAAAAACAAAATTTTAAATGGCTCTTTAATTTTACACCTGAATCAATTGAGAATCTATTTGCTATAATAAGTTGATACGGTAGTCATTCTATAAGTATTTTTGTCACATATGTGAATCCTACATAGAATTGCAATAGTGTAAGGGGAGTGATAGCCGCGAGCCGTAGCAGGTATCTGTTCAATCAGATAGATAAGCTGCGTTTTCTCGTAGGTCCTGTTTGTAACGGTGACCGATTGGATTGGCCAGCAAAAAAGACACTGTTCTCTGCTGAAAATCACTTCCCGGTGGTTCGGAACCCACCTAAAACTGTAGGTCCAACTCATAAATCACCATCATCCAACTTATTACCCACGCACAGGTCTCAGACCTATGTGGGCTTCATCCTAAAAAAAAGTGTGAAAGATGTGTGAGTGTGTGTGTGAATGTAGCATTAGAATACTTTTTTCAACTGTGCTCCTGCTTGCAAACGAATTATATTCTAATTCAGCAAGCAGTATTTTCATTTTCCCCCAAATATTTTGTGAGCTTTGTTTTTCAGTAGGCTAGGGATATATTGGTACATCTATCTTATTGAATTTGATGAATTATAGTTAATTTGATGATATTTTTGTTAAGTTAAGAGTGATGCATCTCTATTATTTCTTTTGGCTAAATTTTTAATGTATTTTGGACAAAATAAAAATTAATTCAATTTGAATTTTGTGAGAGCTATTTTTTCGTTATATCCTTTTCTCATCAAGTAATGGGGGCTGGTAGTAGAATCTCAGATCAGATCCTGTACCGTGCATTAGTACGTGCTCAGTGGTGATGAGAACATTTTTCTCAATATATTATGATGAGAAAAACGAATGCTTAGATTATTTAATACAGGAGTGACCGATCTATTTGAATTTCAAAAATAGGAAAATCATTTCTTGTTGGAAGCATATACCCCGTGCACATTTTTGATCTCGTGTGATAATCATAGCATGTTTTATCGACTCAAAACTGTAGCTTGTCTCACAAAATGAGAAAAAATATTTTGAACTAAAACTGAATTTAGTATGAAAAAAATTTCGGACTTCTCTTAGTGTAACTACAGAGTTGCACATTCAGTCTTCAGTTTTTGCAAACATTTCTGCGCCTAAGCAATGTTTCGGCAATTGTGTACCCAACTGTTTGGGGTGGTTTTTGTAGGGGCAGTTGGTGATCAGTGGGCCGTGACTCCCTCGCGTGGGCCTTTAGAGCTAGCTCTCTAGTTGGTTGGGAGGTGACTGAATTCTTACTATAAACGTCGTCTCATTCACAGACTGGCTTATTTATAGTGTTGCAGCCCTAAACGAACTGTCATATTAACGCGGTCGCTAATGTACCAAGTTCAGGCCGTGACGCTTTCATTTGATACCGTCTTTAAATGCTCCTTGAATTCAAAGCGTCTTGCACCTGGAATTTCTTGCAGACATCGACTATAGCCTTCTAATTTGCTAACTGCCAATAATTTTGCTAGTGTCAAGGAGACCGACTTTTGAAAGGAGGCATTGAAGCTTAGTGAAAATACTGCTACAACCACAAATTATGAGAAACTTAAAGTATCAGATATGATACAAACCTCAAACTGCTCTATGAAAACCATATCGACACTAGCATCACGCTATTACGTACTGGAATGGATTTTGTCGACTTCATAAAAATATGGAGCAGGTGACCTGCCTGCTAGATTCTTATTCTGAATTTTTTTCGATTCCTATCATTTATTGACGGTATTTCTAAAGATTTCAATCTCCAGCTCTCCAGAGTATGATTGTGATCAGCAATACCTGGTACCAGAGTGTGACGAAACGATTTTGATAATAATTAGAGACCTCCTTGTTTATTCATTCTATACATGAGAAGCTACATAGTTTCTAATGGATTTCAACAAAGATTTCCTACAATGTTTAAGATGGGAAGTTGGTGGTATTTGGAGATTATTTCACTGTCGAAAATTACAAAAGAAACAATAGATAGTCTACAACTATAGCTCGTAACTACAGCATAGGCCAATACTATCATAACAGGCCCAATTACCCATGAACTTTCTCATTTTAGTAGAAAATTATTTCAGGGTACGATTGCATTTATTCTTCCATGGGCCGGTTACCCCTCTATGATTCCTTATTTTGTGCACAATGATCATCAGTCATTAACTTATATAATTGAGCTGAAAATAAATAAAAAGTCAAGCTATCGAATTCGAATATACATATTCTCAAGCCAAAATACTCGAGATCCTGAGTTTGCACTGAAAACAAAGCAATTTTTCTTTTCTTTGTTGCTGATGATGCCCACATGAGTCCGAGACTTGTACGTGGGTAATGAGGTGAATGATTACACATAAATGCCTGACGGTGGAGCGGGATTCGAACCCACGACCGCTTAAACGACAGCAAGCTGAAGTTGTGACGCCCCAACCAACTGCGCTAAGCGGCCCGCCAGTTGGGTCGAATTGGAGAGTAGAATACGAAATGCTCTGACTTTTCTGTAATGAATTTCAACTGTATAAAGGACCTAATCCAGCATAAAGAATTCCAAGAGCGATGCAAAAAAAGAAGTAACAACAGTTCGTACATAAATTTATTGTGTTAGTCATGTCAGTACCACCTGTGACATATAATGAGCGAGCTTTCGGATCCAATTAGGACTGCGCGCTGCAGAATTCACTCACTTTTTCTGGCTTCTTTTGCTTACTTACTTGTCAGTCAATTATACTTGGAAAAGTTGAATTGTAAGGTTAATTTGTTGTGAGCATCTTGTTTTTCTTAGGCAATTATGTCTTACTGATGATTCTTAACGTATTAAAGTCGGACCAATAACATTTTGGTATCATAATTATGTGGAATCTCGCAAAATCCTATGATTAAGGTTCAAGATGGAGCTCCTGTACTTGAGATTACATCCTTTTATAATTCCATTTTCCTATACAATGATTTGTTGTACAGTACATCATTGTTTGTGGTATGAAACGCAAGAATAATTTTTTTGCTAAATATAATAATATTTTCAATCTTTAATTATTTAAAAGATAAACCCCCGGTTGCACCAACGCCCTGTCATTATTATGGTCCTATCATTTGTAACACTTTCATACCAGTCAGTAATCCATCAAATCAATTGATATGAAAGTGAATCACTTTTTGGTAAAAAAGTGTACATTTACATTTCCAAAAACAACAAAGAGTATGGCTTGATTATGAGTCTGAAATCAGTTGAGAATTTCAAATTGAGAGATCAGACATGATTGATAACTTGAAAAAAATGTGTAATTCCGGTATTTATATGCCTTCACTTAAAATGGGACTAATGGATTAGAATCTTCAATGGACCTTCTACCCAAATTAATTCTTACATGTGAGATTATAATATATAATGCAGCCATTCTGGGAAGGCAGCAGTGCAGTAGTGCACATGTGCATGAATGATGGGACCACTTTTATACATTTCATACTAGGCATGTGCTCTACCATTCAAGATATTATACGAGAGATCATAGAAGATCATACAAATGCTAGCATGTATATAGCATGTGTAATCGTATAATCATATGCTTTCAAATAGTAGCTTGGTAGAAAAGTGTTACAAATGATAGGAGCTTTATGATTATAGGACGTTTGTGCAACCGGAGGATAGACTTCCATTTAAAAAGGTAGGAGTATAGATTGGAGTAAGTAACAATGTCATGTAATAAAATCTTGATTTGCAAAGAAACTGTCTTTACAATATTGTTCCAAGCTCATTTTCAAAGTTACTATACTTATTTCCATGAAAATTGAATGCCTGTAACGCTGGCGATGGCGTCTCCCCCCTCCCACTCAAGAGAATCATCTATCAAATTTAAGGGATTTCAACTCATGAAAAATGGAAAGACAAACTTTGGAATATTTCTTGGACACTAAAGCTGGAGGGAAATATATTTTTCCTACAGTGACCCGAAAAAGTGCCTATTTTTGCACTAACTGTAGCATGCAAAATAGTCTATTCCTGCACCAGTCCGGGAAAGTACTTTTCCGCACTCCAGATTTGCAACCTAACAACAAAAAATAGTGTGCATATAATACTCAGGTTCCCTATTCTGCATTAAAAAATAGGTTGGCTACTCTGCTTCAGCTGCGAAATAGTTGTTGTTGAAATCGATTTGATTCGAAGATAGGTTATGTGAGGAATTGTCAGGTTATGTATGTCCTGTTTTGTTCTGTTTAAATTACTTTATACATTACTGTAGGAAAAATTTAACGTGTAATACGAGTGCAAAGTATTGTTTCTGCACTCGAGAAACTTTTTTCACACGCCTTCGGCTCGTGAAAAACTGTTTTTCTTGGTGCAGAAATACCCCACTTTGCACTCTTGTTACACAAATAGCTATTTTCAAGCATCAACCATCACAATGCTGATGTATCTTTGATCCATATTTAGCAAATATTGAACATCTTATACAGAAGTAAAAAGCTGATTTGTACTAGTACACTACATATACACTAGTACACTACTCTAATAGTACTGGGTGGCTCAAACAATATATATGAACCTAATCTAAAACATCTTCCTGAAATAAATGAAAAAATTAAAGAGGTTGTGCCACTCAGCCAAAAAACTATATAGGTTTGATAGGCCAGAGCTAAATGAAGCCATTAAGTCAACAAATAAATCAATTCATAATACAATCAACAGCCTAAAAAATAAGAATTCTAAGCAGTTGGGGATTTGTTTTCTAAATGAAAGGCTGAAAAAACAAAACTTCACTAATCATGGTCTACATCTAAATCAATCTGGCAAAGTAATATTTTGTAATAGGCTGGCAGAGCTGATTGAAAGTCGTTTGCAATCTACTGTCAATAATTCTCCTAAACAATCATCTAACGAACCTTTTTTAGTAAAGTGGCTCAAAACCGGGAAGGGAAACTAGTTTCAGATGATAAATTCATATCTTCAATTAAAAGACGTTAATCGATCAAAAAATCAGGATAGCATTAGTGGAAGGAACTCTTGTAGCAATCTGATAGGCTCTCAAGATTCTAAGAGATTAAGTAAATCTACTTCAATATGCAAGAGCAACGATAAGGGATGATAGGGAAGTACCGGTACTCACTGTGTTTCATCAGAGTATTCAATACATTCGCAACAAAATAGATAGAATCGAAGTATTTTTTAAAGAAGGGGCTCCTGATATAGCTATTTTCACAGAGCATGGTTTAAAAGAAGATGAATTGTCACAACTTAATATTCCAAACTATTCATTGGAAACGTCGTATTGCAGGACATCTCATCGAAGTGGGGGAGTAGCTATCTTCACTAAAAATGCTAAGAATATGCAAACATTTAATTTAGAATATGTAGAGAAATTTGCTGTGGAAATGGATTTAGAAGTTACTGGTTTGAGAGTAAAAATCGACAATAATTTCGAAGTAGCGGTGTTAGGTATTTACAGGTCACCAAATGGGGAATGGAACAATTTTTGTGAACTATTCAATAGGCTTTTAGAGATTACTACTACTCGTTTTACAAACGTTATTGTAGCGGGAGATTTCAATACAGGCTTTGCAACACAGAATAAAATGACAGAAGATTTAAAGGATATTATATGCATGAATAACTTGGAAATAAAAGTTCATGAATATACCAGAGTCACAAGAACATCACAAACAATAATTGATAACATCCTTACTAATATAGATCACTCTAAAACAAGATTAGGCGGCTCGGAACTATCTGATCATGACTATCAAATCTTAGAGGTGGGGTTGCAAGGTCATAAATCAATTAAAAAGAGTAGAGTAATAAAAGAAATTCAGCAATGTGAACAGGGGAATATCGATTGTTTGAAGCAGAATCTGCTACAAGAAAACTGGAGTAGGGTTTACAATAGCAATAGTTTAAATGACAAATATGATAGTTTCATTAATATTTTAAGGTTTCATATTACTATGAGTTGTCCAGTTAAAAAAGTCCATGTAAAAAGCAAATTAGACAAAATTGAAGAGTGGATAACTGATGATATCCTTGCAGAAAGAAATAGGGTTGAAGATGCATATGATGAATTCAAACTATCTAGAAATATGTTAAGTGAAGATAATTACAAAGCTCTAAAGAAAAACTATACGAAAGAAGTGAAAAGAGCGAAATGTAAGAAAACAGCTGAAATTTTGAATAATAGTGTGTACTTTAACACAGCAGTGTGGGATGTAATAAACAAAAATAGGCAAGTAGCTCATGTAGATGCTTATACTAGTGTCCCCAGAATAATTAACGAAAATAACAAATATATTGATGATAGTGTAGACATTTGTAATTTCTTTAACAGATATTATCAACTGGTTGCTAAGGATCTTCAAAAATCTCTTAAACAGGTATTAGTGATGCAAACATGAGGAATACTGAGGGGATTCAGAACGAATTAAAATTCCACCCAGTATGCCAAGACGAGTTGTCAAATATCATTGATAGTTTAAATAATAAAAAAACTGTAGGAATGGATGGGGTATCCAGTAAAATTCTAAAAGAATGTAAAGATCAATTGTTAGACCCTTTGATTCATCTGATCAATCATTCATTAGAACAAGGTGTTTTTCCAGATAACTTAAAAGAGGGGAAGATCTTGCCAATCTTCAAAAGTGGTGATAGAGAAAAGGTGGAAAACTATAGGCCCATTAGTATTTTAAATGTAATAAGTAAAATTTTTGAAAGAGTAGTTCTGAATAGGTTACTTCTGCACCTTCAAGAAGCTAACTTTATCTGTGATGAACAGCATGGCTTCCAGAAAGGGAGATCAACAAAAACAGCCATAGTTTCTCTAGTTGAAAAACTAATAGATATAATAGATTCAGGTGATAAAGCTACTGCAATCTTCTTAGATCTGTCAAATGCATTTGATTGTGTTAATCATAGAACTTTATTGGAAATACTGCAAAATGTAGGTGTAAATAGGGGTGGAACTGAAATGGTTTGAATCATATCTTATTGGGAGAAAACAATGTGTAGAACTAGCTACAGTAGTTGGTAATAGTATAGTAAAGAATAAATCTAATAAATTAGAGGTGCAAGCTGGAGTGCCTCAGGGGTCAATACTAGGTCCATTGCTTTTTTTGTTATATGTCAACCGTTTACCTAAAGAATTAATTAGTGGTAGAGAATTAATTAGTGGTTTCAGCAATTCCATTCTAGATAATTTAGAAATAAGTGCCCATATAGGTGTGCAGTCCATTGTCCAATTTCTAAATCAGTTGAAATGAACTATAAATAGTAAAAAATGCCAATACTTTCAATTCAAAAACAAACATAATTTAAATGAAGATAGGGCTATAAACGTGTTTGTAAACGATAATCAATTAGACCAGGAAGAAAAAATTGCATTTCTAGGAGTTACGTTGGATAGACGATTGACCTGGACTTCATACATTGAGAAAATATGTAGTAAAATTTCATCTGGGGTATTTGTCCTGCGACAGCTCGCTAGATTGAATGACAAAAAGTTACTTTTTACAGCTTACCATGGGCACATATTACTTACTGTCACATATTAGGTATGCTATCTTAGTATGGGGTAATTCATCAAAACAAAATCTTGATAGGGTGTTTAAGATCCAAAAGAAAGCGGTTAGGTGTATAGAAAGAGTAAATAGATTAGATTCATGTAGGCCGTTGTTCAAGAGACTTACTGTACCCTAACTGTACCCTGCTTATATGTGTATGAAGCTACTTTATATGTAAAAACGAATGATATTAACCAAAATCTTGATGTACATGATTATAATACAAGAAGCCGAGGAGATTATCACTTGGTGAGTCACAATAGTAGCTTATTCAAACAAAAACCTAGTTATATTGGTAGGAAATTCTACAATAAGCTACCGCAGTTTTTGAAGAGTCTTGAAAATATAGAAATATTTAAAAAACAATTGAAGAAATATTTAGTTGATAAAGCTTTTTATAGTGTACAAGAGTTCCTTTCACATCAAAATTAAGCCTCACCTCAACTAATTGAAGTAATTATGGTATCTAGTGTATAATATTGTTGATCTGACTTGTCTTATACTCCTTAACTGGAGTCTCCAAGATGTAATCTACAAAAAAAAAAAAAAATATTGTTAAGGTTCATTTCATGTTGAGCTCAAACCCTCATAAAAATTGCTAAAAATGAAACAAATAATTTTTCCATTAGCAATGCCCCGGAGGTAGGTTTTTGGGCACAAGTTTAAGCAGAGCTTGACGATATCCACTGTAGCTTCGTGAAACTAGCTCAACATAAATTACCCTTGAATCAATTATTATTTCTATTATGACAGATAGAAAGCGCTTTGGAACGGTGTACAATCAACCTCTGTTAAACTAGGCTAGGAGCCTAGGAGCCATGATGATTTTCATCATGAATTTTATTAGCTTATCTAGTGGTTTTACGGGCTTGAAATTCATGTAGTAGGCAGAATTGAAATCTAAAACTTGTGATTTTTATACTAGGGTATTACCAGTTGTTTAATGATACTGAATTTATTTCTCCTCTGAAAGTTCAAATTTTCGCTCCATATGACGTCATCATAACCAGAATACAGCTGGTTGATCGCAATTATTTGACTCTGTTCACTCAAAC
This sequence comes from Conomelus anceps, assembly GCA_948455865.1. Lineage (NCBI taxonomy): Eukaryota > Metazoa > Arthropoda > Insecta > Hemiptera > Delphacidae > Conomelus > Conomelus anceps. The sequence continues at coordinate 57,057,329 of OX418217.1, read as the reverse complement.
GGGAGACAAACCAAAACAAACGTTTGCGTTTGTGTGAGTGAAAAAGTGATGACTCATATCAGCCGTAGACCGATCGATTAATTTCTACCAGTTCAGTATCACATTTGCTGTCACAGTTATCGGTTCAATTATATACTGCGCATATATTGTATTTCTGTAGTTAATTTTGAATCGGTCTTGTTGTTCGAAGATACACTCTCGCACGCACATCGTTGTTTACGTGTCTCCCTTTTCCGTGAACAGAGTATATTCAATAGTCTATTTTAGATTTTTTCTTTCAAAACTATGGGAAGTGGCTTGTTTAGTCAAAAACATCCCCTCACATAATATACATTTACAATATACATTACAATTTACAAAATACAATATAGTCATTTTTTCCCCAATATCCTTATTGTTTGTTATCAAAATTATTTGTATTTGTTTTTTTTCTTATCATTTTAATATTTTTTATTGTAAGTAATTCTTAATTTGTTTGTCGTGAAATGAATAAACTTGACACTGAGTTTAATTCTTGAAATTTCAATTCACCATAAGCAATAAATGTTCCAATTTATTAGAAATTTATTCATGCCCGCCTTTCGCTGCTTCATGTTTGAAGTTTGAGTGTTGAGAATCCAGAATGAATTCAACACATGCCATCAATTAGAGACAAACGAGCCCATTGTTCTTCTGGGCAAGATACAGAGCCAGCCAGCTAGGAGAGGCTCTTGCCATCCTGACATGCTACTGATTTTTTCAAAACGCAATCCCCATTCGGCGGGTAATATAAATGTGAGCGGCCGTTAAATTATTTTTAGCGCTGCCGTTAGCGCTACCGTTCCGTTGCCTAATTGGGCTTCAGAGCCCAGCACAGCTTTTTTTACAGACTTTGGGCAGAGTTAATCGCAACAGGTCGTTTCCAAAATGGCTGTCCCCGTATACTGTAAGCATCCGGTTTCCTTAATCGATATTTTATTGGGAACAAACGAGTTTGTTAGAAACAGTCGCGATCAAGTTGCGGCAGAAGACGAGTCGAATGGTGGGGAGGGACAAAAGAAGCCCCTCACCAATCATGTCTGTGTTGATCAGCGAGCCGACGCTCCAATTTACCAAATTTGAAATGCAGTCCCGTCATTGCTCTTCAGTAAACTGTAAATCAACATAACTCTCAAGTTAACTGCCTTGTCCTGACTTGGCTGGCATGGAATAATTAACTGATGATCAATCAGATCACAGAATTGGTGTAGCGTGAATTCGGATTGGGGATAGTACACTCCATAGTACTAGGATACTAAAGAATATCAACTATCAAGATCCCTGAAATAAGAATTTTTGGGAAGAATTAAAATAAAAATATGACGCAAATCCAATTAACTGAATATTTGGGTTGAACTTCCACAATTTCAATTTTATGAATATTGATAAATGTTAATATAGAATGTTTTGTCAAACATAGCATTCTATTAAACTTGAGACACATTCTCAATTATCATATTATTTCTAAGTGGCGGTCTATTTTGTCTATTATGTCACATTGGGCTACCATGTAAGGGTGACCGATTGGATTAGCCAGCAAAAAAGACACTGTTCTCTGCTGTAAAATCACTACCCGATGAATCGGAACCCACCTAAAACTATAGGTTCAACTCATCAATCACCATCATCCAATTCATTACCCACGCACAGGTCTCAGACCTATGTGGGCTTCATCCTCCGAAAAAAAATTATATTAATAGCAATTATATTAAAAGCACTTGTACAAGAACAATGAGCACTTTTAGGAGTGACCAACATAAGTTTCACTATAGTTTAATATCGATTGTAAGTACCTGAAAAGAATATCTACTAATAAACCAATAGTAGTTTATTATTGTGAGGAGTGACTAGCATACGTTTAACTATGTGTGCACTACTCGCAAAACGCCAAGTAGCAGTGTACATCTCATAGCAACTATTAGCAGAGTAACAAGCGTTGTTGCAGGTAGCGATTAGTGATAGGCCAATAGGCCTTTATAAATGAGGTGTTTTAATTGAGGGAAAGCGGTCTCAGCTACCGCCACATCAGGTAGCGCCGTACATGTGGTGTACAAGATTCCCTTACATCTTACATGCATCCTATCCATCCAGCTCGTCCTCTTCGCATTCCTATCTGAAATAAAAAGCGATCATTTCAATTGTGGTACATATAAATTGCTCACTTAATCTTACCATGTTGTACAAGGTACCTCGACAAAAAAAACCATTCTCACCAACAAAGGGAAATCCAGCTTGAAAAAGAACAGTTGAATCCCACCAGTCGCTTCTTTTTCTCCATTCTTTGGCTTTGGAATGATAATCATCCACAATAAAACAGAGAAAAAATTTATCCGGTTGACAATTGTCGTAATTAAGAACCACTACTTCTAAACAACTGGAAATCACTGCAGTCACCGTATTAGCTGCTAACTGCATTTTAAACGAACCAAAGCCATAAAAGTTTCGCTGTCTTTGAACAATGTTCAAAACATTCCTTTGGACAATTCTCGATGACACAACTTGTCTTTCCTAGTAGCATAACAGGATACAAAATGCAGATCTTTTTAAAATTGTAAGATAGTGATTAAAATTTATCAGTCGAAAAATTGTTCAGTGTCTGAGTCTAAATTCCCAAACTTTGTAGGAGAAAGAGAGTCAGAATTCAGCTTTCCTGAAAGCTTCCATTAATAAATACCGTGGTTGTGAAACCCGTAGGCAATTTGTAGATTTCTATTGGAACCACCAACAACGATAGAACGACTGCGGCTGTTCGACATCTCTAGGATGGCAACTTACAAATCTTTTAGAAGGGGTCTTCAAATTTTCTAAGTTGAACAATTTTGACATTTTTGTTAATTTCCATTGACATAATCAAAATTATGGGATGCACCATCCTTCATATAATAAGCTTTGCTTGAAAAGGGATCAGGGAATCAACAAATTTCCAAAAAAATTCTCCTGTTTGAATGATAATGATATGTATTTTTGCTGTTGATAATATATAAAATTGAATTGAAATAAAACATTTACATGTCTCAGTTCTTCGGTTCCGAATTCACAAAGCCTAAATGCACGAAGCCAAATTACTAACATGAATAATAAGACGAAATTGTCTCAACCACATTTATTAAAAATATTGAGAAACTAATTTCGGTTGTTATACCATTATCAATCTCAAACAAACTCGTCTTATTATTCATTATGGATACTACCACAATATCACCTTCGCCACTACCGGTACATTTAACATGACATTTTTTATAACTTTCGCTTTTTAGCTATTGGTTGATGGCTGAACTTCTATTCCCTGAATAGGCTACCATAAAAATCAAGTAGACAGTATTGTTACCTTCTCCGCCAATGATTATGGATCCCTGGATTTCTTGTTCCATGACGAACTGCGTTGTTAATATTAACTTTTCATGTGAAATTTAACGACTTGCAGTCAAATAATATTTCACTGCAAGTCGTTAAATTTCACATGAAAAGATAAGATTATGGATCCTTGCACAATTAGTTTAATGACATTTTTTAGTTCAGATAAGCAGGATCTTGCCAATCACTCCTATTCCAATTAAAGATGAATTAATACTGCGTTTGAAAATCTCACGTTATTGGCAATAATAATAAGAAGTGCAGAAGGAAACTAATTGGAAGTGGTGGCCTGCTCTGAATCGTGATTGGAACTTGATTATGGAACGATAAAAGGCGGATATTTTTTCACCGCAATTTATACGACGTGAGACCAGCTAGTTTTCAGGTTGCTGGCTTTCTTGGAACTCGGACGTCAGGTATGTTGATTGATGAACGCGGATTGGCGATCGAGCGACCAACAATCCGATATTTAATTGACGGTGTCCACCAGCGGAGTAAACAAGACACACATATCTAATTAATTAATTGTTTTGACATACAGTATACGGTAGAGGCCGCTGCCATTGCCTTCTTGACAAGTTGATTTATTTTACACTGGTTTGGCTCGAGCAGCAAAAAGCTGCCGCGCCTATTTTGGTTAGAAAACTTGTCACCAGAGACCGGACGAATCGTACATTGATCGGACTGCCTCGTCTGTCTATAACTCTACTGCAGCTCTGCATTCTGTAGTCTGCAGTGCAGTGCAGATGCAGTAGACAACAAGATGTCCGTCTCTGATCTGATTTGAAGAAGCGAGTTGGTGAAAAACAGTAGAAAATTCACAACAAAACTCTGAATCTCTTTGCTCCACAAAAAGAGCGATATAGAGTAAACGGTAAAATATCAATTTCATGTTCAAACTTATTCTAAAATTATTAATATAATTCAGATGTCAAAGCTATGTAAACTTGCAAAACTAAACAACTTTAACAGCGTTTAGAAAAATAGAAAAAGTGTACAGTAACTTCATAGTTTCAAAAGCAGACATGTGTAAAGAGACCGACGAGCATGGAGTGATGAATGATGTCAAGCTATAGGTTAAACTGTTGGCCTATTTTATAGGCTGAGTTCGGGGAATAGTAATCATGAGAGAAGCTAGCTTCTATATAATAAATAAATATTTAACAGAATAATATGGGAGAAAAAAATTGAGTATCTTGACGAATTCAAAGTGGATTTTATGAAGATTTCACAGAAAATAAAAGTTTTATCAGTACAAAGAATCAAGTACCCTTAAGTAGCCTCATGAATGATAGAATCACAATCTGAATGAAATAATAAATGATAGACGTGGAAAGAGTTCAAATTTAGGCATATTGAGGATAAAATCTTTTTTTTACTAGGTATATTGTTGTCTTGCTGAGTTGCAGAAGAACACAAAATGTTCAGCAACGCAAAAAGCCAGCACTATGACTTCGACTACATGTGGTTAGTTCAGACAATATGAATCACGTTTTAAAAAGTTGGTACCTTTAGATATACCTATAGATTTACGTTGACGTAAGCTAGGTCATGTGTAGATCACTTGTAGTCGATGTATTGAGCACTTGTATGAGGATCCCATACTCTTTGTACTTATTCTACAGCATCATGTCTAAAACGTGATTCTACCTCATACCTAACAGCCTATTTCCAGTGAAATCAATTCAATCGTGACTGATCAGCCGCTAGAGGCTCAGTCAATTTGATTTTCACAGTCGTAAATACAGTATGGCTGTTGCTGTTGCAACGCTGCAATCAGGTTGAATGCATTGAGATTTACTTTTAAAGGCGAGATCAGCTTTAGAACCGGGTAGCAACCACTGTGCACTGAGGACATCACATAGGCAAGTCACATGTCAGGTGACAGTGGTATAATAAACTTGATGCTGAAATACATTGTACTAACGTCGAAAACACAGGTCACGTGACTAACCTACGGCGCTCTTCGCTCTATAACCTGTCTCAAAGAACAGTAAAACCAAATATTATTGGAAAGTGGTGACAAAGTGTAGAATTTATCAGCCAGCAAACGGATAAATGCGAAATAGTCTTAGATTACCAAGTAGGCTATGGAAGAGAGCGACAAAATAAGGATTATTTATTATTATCTTTCTCTCAAGTTGGCAAAGATAGTATCGTAAGGACATTAGGTATCTCCGTTCTTGATAATGAGAGATGCTTCTCCACTGTTGATAGAAAATGTTGAAAATATATTACGAGAATCGAGAAAATACTGAATGAATAGAGTTGTCAGTTAATGACTTACACTTCTATTATGTCTATTCCAGTAGTTTTTTATATGTCATTTCTTATTTCCTGCGATTCCCTTCATAAAGTGGCGGGGCTCCCTCCATATTATAAAACGTTAGTTATTATCTAACGTTAAATATTAAAGCGACTAACTTTATTTTCTAGCATACTAGCTGTAAAGTTGTGAACGACAAAAAACATTTTCTCTTCATTTCCTCACAAACCAAATAACTTTGAAAAGAGAATAAAAATTGGTTTCCATTACACATTATAGGACAAACAATTCAGTTTAAGCTATATTGTGTTTCCATAGTGTTACGGGTTCTAAGTCTAAAATAACGCTGGCAAAACTTAAATTTATTACTCGCACTTTATTTACACAAATAATCACAACACTCACTGATCAGTAATATCTTACAGAAAAATAAGCAATTGAAAACAGATAAATCGATATTGTTCAACTAAATATTAAATATTAAACGTTAAATATTAAAGCGACTAACTTTATTTTCTAGCATACTAGCTGTAAAGTTGTGAACGACAAAAAACATTTTCTCTTCATTTCCTCACAAACCAAATAACTTTGAAAAGAGAATAAAAATTGGTTTCCATTACACATTATAGGACAAACAATTCAGTTTAAGCTATATTGTGTTTCCATAGTGTTACGGGTTCTAAGTCTAAAATAACGCTGGCAAAACTTAAATTTATTACTCGCACTTTATTTACACAAATAATCACAACACTCACTGATCAGTAATATCTTACAGAAAAATAAGCAATTGAAAACAGATAAATCGATATTGTTCAACTAATAAAGAGATTTCAATAAACTGTACAAAAATCAATAACTAAAAGTTAAAAGGCCGATCAAATATTAATTAATAACTGTACAATAAACTGTCCAATAATATTCAAAAAGAAAAGAAATTAACTTTAGCCGGCCGCACACCAAATCGGGCACGGCGCGGCGCGGCGCGACGTTTTGCCTTAAGGCGCCTTGTGCGACATGGTTTGTATTGGTTTGAATGGAGGTGCCGCACACTGCATCGAGCACGGCAAGGCACGGCGAAGCAGCGCCGCAAGGCGCTTTGTCCTGCCTCGTCAATTTTCGTCTTTCGGGCAAAACGCATCAGGCAAATCGGTCTGCGCATGCGCGGGGATCGCCACCACGTGTAGCGGTGGTTGAGTCATAGCAAATAATGTAATTGTCTTTGGTCCTAGTGATAGTCGTTCTAGTATTGTCTAGTTGTTGTGTGACAAGTTAAATGGCAAGCCAGGATGATTAAACTGCATCTCTCATTTACACCTTGAATAATTTACACCAAATTTCACCTTGAATCAGATCGGCAATAGAGCCATAGAACACAAAAAATTACGATAAAAATCATGTTTGCTTAGTCCAATATCGAAAATCTTGTCCTACGCGACACTACACTACACTACCTACACTACATACGAGCAGAAATAAAAATCGTAAAAGCTACCTTTAGCCACAGATTACAGAAACAACAAAAACAATAATAGATGTCTGTGCTTTAGCCTACGGTGTTTCAAATTGAAGTTCACATTTATTTACCTTTCAATTAGCCTACATAATCAGCGAAGAGGGTTTCTAGTAAATAATTATTTCAATTTATTTTATTTTAAATGTTTTTGTATAATCTAGTTCATATTTGAATACTAGGTCGTCACTTCTCAAATTCCGTACTCACCTTCCGCTTCATACTGCTCAACTTACTTTAAAATCAGTTCTTAGAGAAATATTCTTCTGACCTAAATATTTTTTCAAGCATTCTCCATGTTCAATACTTTAATCAAGGTATTCAATTAGATGAGAACTTTCCAATTATTAAAACTATCGCGGTTTTATTTTAAAACAATGAAGCCCACATAGGCTGAGACCTGTGCGTGGGTAATGAGTTGATGATGATGATGATGATGATGATGATTATAATAAGCGTAGGCTCTATTGCTTTTAATGTTCGGGAGACCATTACAGGTAGTTCCACCTCTTCGTTTGAGACATGTTATGAGAAACATGTTGGACCTAACTTACTATTTTAGGCGGGTTCCGAACCACCGGGTGAGTGATAATAGAGCTTATAACAGAAAGTCATCGAAACACGGTCCATCCAAGCGCAGTCTTGAGCTCTCGTGACTCAACATCTCGATCGCAAAAACACCACGTGACTAATCACCACTCTAGCTGGATGATGATGATGATGATGATGACTGATGAGTTGGACCAACAGTTTTAGGTGGGATCCGAACCACCTGAAAGAGTATTTACAGCATAGAACAGTATTTTTTACTGTTCCAAATCGGTCACCAAATCGGCCACCCTCACATAAAGGGGTAATTAACTCACCGGTGGTTCGGAATCCACTTAAAACTGTAGGTCCAACTCATCAATCATCATCATCATCATCCAATTCATTACCCACGCACAGGTCTCAGACCTATGTGGGCTTCATCCTCAAAAAAAAAAAAAACTTATCTCATCTGACTAGCATGGCTCGTGGCTATTCACTTCGCCAAGGAAACTTTCCCCCATATAGTTTGCAAGGAGCGCAATAAAGATTACCTTTGATTTGGAATAAATTAGATGAGTCCTTTTAAAAACAAAGTCTCCTTGCCATGCCGTGCCGTGCCGTGCCGATGGTGCACGGTGCGGCGAGGCGAGGCAAGGCAAAACGTCATGCCGCGCCGTGCCTGATCTGGTGTGCGGCCGGCCTTACGTAGCACTAGTCCGTAATACAATAAAAACTATTTAGTAGCTCACTGGTATGAATTAAATAGGAAAAAGAATTATCTCTATAGTCACTGAGAAAGAATTATCAATATATAGAACTGTCACAATTTGTTTATCACGACGAATTTCAAAGACAACTGAACTAATTTACAAAAGTGTCCCTCTATTTATATGATTTTCCATAATTGAGATATCTCTTGATTTTTCTATCATTTTCTAAATAAATAAATAAAGAGACTAGCAATTTCTACAATATTCGAAAAGATTCCATTAATGTGTAATCAAACAACTAGAACATTCTACAAATTACCAAGTAAATACTATAAAAGTGTCAAAAACAGAGTAATTAATTGCTTAAAATTAAACATTTACATAGCAGATAACAACGAGAACCACTGTTTCTTCTTTATTTCTATTCCCTCCAATTTCATATTCGCTACAATAGTATACTTTTCTTGAATCGTGAGATATCTTGTAAGCAGTAGGGGCGAATCCAAGTGGAGGATTTGAGGATGCATGTAAAACCAAATTTCACAAATCTTCAAAACTTAAAACAGCTTTTAATTTATTTAAGGAATATTCGTTATTCATACATTTCTGTAAAGTGAACATGTGGGGAGCTAGATGGATGCGTTTTTTGGAAAATGAGATGTTTTAGAAAATGATTCATTTTGAAGAGCTCATAACTCAGAAACCATGGGAGATTTTGTAATTATTATGCAGAGTAACAAAGTTTCAGTAAATTTAGCAAGTTTAAATTTTATTTGTAGTACTTTTCAGAAAAACGCTCTGTTTCCGAGCTATAAGCATAAAACTGAAAAATGTATACCTTCAACCCACTCTCAAAAACGGCATCGGTTTTTCATGAGTAAATATTATCCGTTGTTTGGCCCAATACTACTCTTTTCTGTAGACATTGGAGCTTCATGATATAGTTCTTAAAATTATCCAATATTTTCTGAACTACTAAATGGCTAGAGCAGAGTGTAGAATCAAAAAGAAAAGGGAAACTATGTAACTCTAGAGTTATAGATAGAGAAAACGATAGAGCATACCATAAATGAGTGGAAGCTCCACCGATTTTTATGTTGACGTTCCGGTTATCGATCCCTTCTCAAACTAGAAATCTCAAAAATGCGACAGCAGATTGATTCATGATTTATGTTCACGTCACACTTCCTGAACTTTTTAATTAAGAATTACAATGCCACTCTTGAACGCGTAGAGTTCGAGCCTTGCAGGGATGAACTCTACTCGAAACTAATCTGTAAACTGAAAGCGGAGCCGTAAAATTGAATTCATTAAAAAGCGATAACTGGGAGCCGACTATTAGGGTTTGGCGATGAGAGGAGGTCCTTTTAGCCCTACAGCGCCTGTGGAATAGTTAGGAACGCAGGAAATGGGATGGCTAGGTTTACTAAGTGCAATATTACCGCTGTGGAAACGAAGGTCCAATTTCATCACTCATTAAGTTGTGGGTATTCGGTTAGGGACACAGAACCAATTAACTGAGATCGTCTGTGGGGTCTCGCTGGTATCTACTGGTCAGAGTCAAAAGCTATGTCGTTATCTGCAATTCGATTTCAACGCAACGAGGTTGACTTTATCTTCCACCTCATAACTCATACGACCAACTGTGATAATTTGTATCACGTTATAATAAATTAACCACTTAAATTGATCTTTAATTAGAAAACAAATCCAATCGACTTCAACCACCAATGATTTCTAGCAAACATTTTTCTTGTTCAACGTATTTCACTTCCTCTTCCTACCAGCCGTTTTCTCAGATCTCTCTCGCTCCTATTACAGTATATCTATCGTTAGTATATCTATATCTATATCTATACACAGCATATATCTATCTATCGTATATCTATCGACAGCTACAACTCTCTAGTTGATTATAGCTTTGTTTCAAATACAGATGATTTTAAATCTGTTTTGTTGATGATCATTGACTATGACACGAATATTGTCTATCTGTTGAGTGAGAAATTGAACTGGAAAACTGGTAATTCACCATAAAGAAATATATGATTTGAATATGTTTTACTCCTTTCTATACCTCCGATTTTCAATCATACCGTTCTGTACTTACTTACACCCACAATCTTATCCGTACTTATACCCACAATAGCCCAGGCAATGAATGCAAAAAATGGCCATTGTCGTAACAAATTAGGGGAAAGCTGAATTTTTGCAGGATGTTAGTATACATAGTACTTACTCGAAAAAACCAAAGACCCGACCCCCACCCCGCTTGCTTCCCCCACCACCCCCCTCTCAACATTGCAAGAACAGTACTTCAGTTAAAGGCTTATAACTCGGAAACTAATAAAGGTATCGTTGTGATTCTCATCTCATTTAATACTTAAAACTATTCTCTAAAAGATATGTCATATACTTTTCCTATGTAGATAGCCTAGTTTTTCAGTAAAAATATAGTTTATAGAAAAAAATGTCACCACGAACCACAAAAATCAACTTCAACTGATCATATCTTTTTTACTATCGCGTTATTGGTTGTGCCGTAACTCACAAAACTTATAGATAATTTAAAAAGCTTTAAAATTATGCGTCTATTGATTACTATCGTTCAAGTTATAGCGTCATAGTGAGTGATGAAATAGTAGCGGACACCGCGTCGCCGAACCCTACAGCACTATGTATTGCATGGCGCTTGGCTATCCAGCCCAATCCAATAAAGCATTATTGTCAGACAAGCAAGACTACATTTTGCCAATCAATAGTACACGTTTAAAAGTACATTTTCCGAAAAGTCCCCAAAAATCCCCCCTTGTCTTTTCCCCCAAGCCCCCCCAAAGTTGAAAATGTTTCTAATTATTGGAAATTCGATATCTCTGTAACTAACTATCGAACAGAGTTGATTCTTCTTCCATAATATCAGTCATATGATGTTCTGCAATAAATGTGCTGTTCACTTTGCCGGTAAACCTGATAGTTTCTTTTATAAAAATTGAAATATCTTCAAAAGAGAATTCTATCAACTAGATTTTTCATTATTTAGGGGGCCATTTTTGTATGTCATTTTACAGAAAATAGCTTCAAATAGAAGTTATAGAACTTATTTTTATGAATCCAACGATGTTTATAACAGCATACTGACGATTAGAGATGATGATTTGATATGATGAGGGGTGTAGAGGGGGGTGCCCCTTTGCTAATATTGTTGGGCCCTTCTCTCAGGAACGGTTTGTCGCCCTCCATACCGTTATTTTCTCAGCTCTTTGAGGCCACATTTGACAGATAATTTGGAATTCTTCTTGAAAGGGCAGTATAGGCTCCCCCTATATCAGACATGGGCACACTTTTGAAGGCTAGATGAAATGAGAAATTATGTGGGCGGGTCAAAAAATTGATTAGTACTCATTTTTTACATTTCAATCATGAATTAAAAATTCATGTCTCAATGAATATTATCCTAAATAATTAAATATGTAGTAGAAAGACTCTTGTTCAACTCACTAAGGGATGCAGTAATCCAACTGAGATTAGCTTTAGAAGCAATCTGATTTTTAACCCATCTTATCAAAGCAAAAGGTGTCAGGGGAGTATGAATTTCATTTAGTGCTCATATCATTTGAATGTCTCACTAACAATCATGCTATTTATAGATGGCCTTTTACATTTCATTTCACTTTCACATTCAGTTTGAAAACAAGTTGAGTTTTTTTTAATGTTTCGGTAGTTATACTTATGTCTGGTATTTTTCACTATTTACTCTAAAAGCTCAACTTCTTTTTTGTTCTGGATAAAAGTGATGTCACAATTTCATTGAGACTAAACATTCCAGTTGGACCTTTTTTAATGTGTGGACCTTTTGGCATTGATAATCAATAATGAAACTACAGTAGTTTCTTTATTTTGTAACTGATGACCAATTTCAAGCATCTATTCGTTTCAACATATGAAAACTTCATCCAATGACAACAGAGGTAGGTAACCTCATGAAACAATGAACCAGAATTAGGCCTATATCGTCATAATACAGTAATTGAAATATTTGTATCTTTCAAGTACCTTTGAAGTATTTGAGTCTTTCTTCCTTCCCTGTCGATTTTGGCGCTATAACTTGAACGATAGTAATCAATAGACACATAATTTTAAAGCTTATTAAATTATCTATAAGTTTTGTGAGTTACGGCACAACCAATAACGCGATAGTAAAAAAGATATGATCAGTTGAAGTTGATTTTTGTGGTTCGTGGTGACATTTTTTTCTATAAACTATATTTTTACTGAAAAACTAGGCTATCTACATAGAAAAAGTATATGACATATCTTTTAGAGAATAGTTTTAAGTATTAAATGAGATGAGAATCACAACGATACCTTTATTAGTTTCCGAGTTATAAGCCTTTAACTGAAGTACTGTTCTTGCAATGTTGAGAGGGGGGTGGTGGGGGAAGCAAGCGGGGTGGGGGTCGGGTCTTTGGTTTTTTCGAGTAAGTACTATGTATACTAACATCCTGCAAAAATTCAGCTTTCCCCTAATTTGTTACGACACAAAACATTCATTGCCTGTGCTACAATCTAAGCTTTCTCAAGACATTTTCCAACAAAAAACTCCGCCTCAAATTCACTCTTTTCACTCCATCCATACTGTCAATAAAGTCTTTATACTGTTCGTCATGAGGAGCTCAAACTCATAATAATTATTTTCTCACTTTTTACAATCTAGAGACTATCATTCACTTGTTGTGGCTTAATTGAATCTTCTTTTGAATTTTCTCTTCTCAACTACCTGATATCCAAATTACTCAAAGATGATGATTGTGATTATGAAGATAGTTGAGGACGCGAGAGAGAAAGGGATGAAGGAAAAGTACGGAGAAAAAGAGGAAGGAAAAAAGAATAGTTGAGGAGAAGGAGGAGGAAGAGGAAAAGGATGATGATGAGGAGTGGAAGAAATGAGAGGTGCGGAGAAGGAATTGATGGGGGTGGTAGAGGAGGAGAATTAAGAGGATGTTTACCGTGTATGTATAATCTTGTTGATTAAGTTGTGTTCGTTAATTGAAGACTGCAAGCCACACCGGGATAACGAATGTTTAGTCTGGAATTAATCTCTTTGACTCGGGCTTCACCTGAGAGTATCCGTCAATAAAGCCTCCTCGCCTGACAAAATAATTAAAACATCCACCCAGTGTTATCGAATTAATCTTTCACCTTTGGTAGACGACATGGAACTGTTGACAGGCAATAACTCACCATATTAGTTGGAAACTTCTATGGCAGTGGTGGTATTGATATTATTGGTTGAGGATTCTTGAAAACACAGACAACACTCGTTTAATTTGAGAATTACTGTCCAGAGCCACATAGATTTGTGTTTGTTATAAATAATTTAAATTACGAAGCTTCTTGCTGAGGTCATTATGAAAGAGAACTCGCATCATCTACGGTTCAAAGCACAATAAACATTTTTATTGCTATATTATAAGAGTTCCATATCTCTTCACTTCAGGGCTTCAGGCTTTCAACGATCAGTCTATTTCATCTCTCAATATTTTCTTATTTGTTCGTTCAGTGAATTTACTTATACAAACATTATATAAGATGATAAATTGGATTCTTGTCCAACAGTATAATTATTATAACATACGAAACGTTTTCTTTCTCTCTTCCAATGGACTACTGTCTCAGGCAAACCCCACCTTTGTGAATCAATTGTGAATGAAAGCAGAAAGTTTGATTTGTATAAAATGCGGTTGGAAGTTGCTGCAGTTGGTTGTAGGGGAAGAGAAATAATTTCATTTAAAATCCTCATGAAATAATAGCTACAGACTAGTAGTTCTGTGAACAGTAAACCTCACGCCCAAGAATAAGGGGGCTTGCACAGAGAAACATACTCAATTTACTCAATGATATCACCATAGCAAAATTAAACACAATCATCAGACCTAACCCCTGATTCAATTTGCGTAGTCTATTTCATGTCTGTTTTCCACAAAAAGTCACTATGCATCACAAAACCATGGCTGCGTTTTTGTTTTCCAGACAGCTGATTTAACGTGTCTGATTGACTGTCTGTTTGTCTGTTTTTTGTCTGTCTTTTTGCCTGTCTGTTTGTCTGTTGACCAAGCGAAGAGGGGCTTCTTTTTTAAGCCGACTGTTTTGCATTTGTCTGTCTGTCTGTTAGGCATTCATGGCTGAACGCGTGAATGAAATTCTATGAACTTTTGCATGGATTTTCCTTTAGTGAATGCCCAGCGATGTATTTGTAAGGATTTTTGAATTTTGCTTGCACTTACAGAATATTTAAAAGAAGGGAAAAAAAGGTTCTCGGGCCTTCTTCTATAGAAAACATATGATTTAAAAAAATAAGCTTCTCCATTACATGCACTTGTGATCAGATATCAAGATTGCCGTGAGGCCCTCTTATCTATCTGATTGAGCATACATATGAATAAAGTTATCTTTCATTAAAATAACATATTTGTTTAAAAAAACAAATTATTTCTCATATTTCAATTAAGTATAATAACAAGTGATTACTAGACAAAGTATATGATAACAATACAAATTCAATGAATATTGTTCTATAAATCCAATTTACCTGACATTTCTCACGCCCTCAGACTTGGTGATGTGATACAGAGTGACTTTTGGTGGAAAACAGACATGGACATGAAATAGACTACCGTTGATTCAGACCTGTATAAAGAGATAGGTCTAATAAGTGTGTTTAACTTTACAGTGGTGATTATCATTGAGTAAATAAAGTTCCTCTATGCAAGCACCCTAATTCTTAGCTGCGAGGTCATCATTAGCTATTATTATTGATGGAACGAAGAGAGGTCTCTGTTTCAAGTCGACCGTTTTGCATTTGTCCGTCTGTCTGTCCGTAACTCATTTATAGCTAAACATGCAGAACAAATTCTATGGAATTGTGCATTGATCTTCCTTTAAGTAATGTTCAGCAATGTATGTGTAAGGATTTTCAAAATTTAGAGGATATTTAAAAGGAAAAAATGAAAGGCACTCAGGGCTTCTTCTATGGAAAACATATGATTTCAAAAATGAGCTAGTTTTTTTTGAGGATGAAGCCCACATAGGTCTGAGACCTGTGCGTGGGTAATGAGTTGGATGATGGTGATTGATGAGTTGGACCTACAGTTTTAGGTGGGTTCCGAACCACCGGGAAGTGATTTTACAGCAGAGAACAGTGTCTTTTTTGCTGGCCAATTATCACTCGCATTGGAATATTAGATATTATTTTGCTTCTATCAAAAAAATATGTTATTCTTATGAAAGATGGCTCTTATTATCTGGTTGAACCTTCATATGGATCAAGTCTTGATCCAGATGAATAAGAGGGCCTGAGGGCGGGCTATCTTGAAATCTGTTACAACTGCATTTATGGTGAAGATCATTTTAAAAATCATAATGTTTCCTAGAGAAGAAGCCCTGAGTGCCTTTCATTTTTCCCTTTCAAACATTCTTTAAATGCGAGCACATTTTGAAAATCCTTATATTGCTGGACATTTCTCCAAGGAATATCTATGTGGAATTTTATTTTCCACATACTTTTCATTTTCATTTTATTAGTCAACACATTAAGCCATAAATGCATTACAAACTGACAGACAGACAGACAAAGAGAAAGACAGACAAGCAGAAAGACAAACAGCCAGACTAACAGACATACAAACAAACAGACAAAAATGCAAAACGATCGATTTGAAAGAGAGACCTCTCTTCGTCTGGTCAATCAGGATAATTGGTTCTATGTTGTATTTGCCAATTTATAAGTTATTGAATTTGATAAAGAAAATTTTTCAATCTAGCTTTGTGACAAATTACATATTCGTTGTTAAAATTTTCTGACTAGGATACTACATTCTCATATTTTGTACTTATTGTATAGGAACCTAATCATAACAGCCCAATCATAATTATACCGAGCTTTCTAGGATAATTGGTGTAAAAAATACCATAGATCGTTGTATTGAGGAAAGCATTTCTATTTTTGGATTATTTTCAGGTTTGTATTTCTGTTCAAAGGATGAAGTATAAAGTTGATGTTTGTTAATTTTGTAATTTTCTTCTATGAACAAATCATTTTCATTACATATAGCCTACTTTTTTTATCAAAATTCATTATGTCACTCTACTTTAAGGCTGGGTTTTTGTTCATAATTTTTTTTGAAGTTTATTATTGAATTGCATGTTATTAGGGATTTTACATTAATTTTATCTATAGCTGTAAAAAAAGTTTTTTAAATTAATTGTTTCATGGATAAAGTTGCGTAAAGTTTACGTTTAAAGTTGACATTTTTCAGTTTTTGGTGGCAATTGATCTCACCTACGAGTGATCTTTAACTTTTGATAAATTTTCTGCAAATAAAAGACACCTCGAGGAATAAAAGAACATATTTTTAATTCATCAAGCAATTATTTTTTTCAAAATATTTTTTTTTAATCTGTAAAAAAATTAAATTTTTCAAAAAATTATTTTGAAAAAAACTCAATTGAATTAAAAAATATGTCATTTTAACCTCAAGGTGTCTTTTAGTTATAGCAAACTCATTAAAAGTTTAAAATCAATTGCTCCAAGATTCAAAAATTTCCACTTTGAACCCCCATATTTCACAAAATAATTGAAGAAATAATTTTCCCTCACAGCAATAGATAACGTTACAAAACACTTCTAATTTTCAATACAAGAAACTTTTAAAAACATTACGAACAAAAAAATTACGAATAAAAACCCTGTGCACAGCCTTAAATATTTTCATCACCGGCTAGTGTATCTTTTTTCTTTTCTGTATTATTTTATAACTTGTAGCCGATGACTTTCATAGACTACGGCTATCTTCTTTTGAATTGGGTAGATGCAACAAGTGTTTGGTTTGAGGACAGTAGCGTTACCGTGGTGCCCTGTGACCATATCCCCGACCCAGGATCACATGAAATATCACCTTCGTTAAAATTCTTACCGGGAACAGCTCTACAACCGGTTTCATCAGTTTTCTCAACTAATTAGCTGATTAAATTCTCACCAAGTTATGCCCGTTTTACACACTCGGAGGCTAATTGCGCCCCTATCCCTATACTATTATACCATAACAGGAGTCAGCCTACTGTTGGCTCATACATGCCTACTTAATTGCTTAGATATGGTCATTAAATCGTCAATTAACTCTTAACACTCCTTCTGAAAACTAAAAAAAAAACTGTAATGGTGTGTGGGGACGGCTGGCAAGAGATAATAGAACAGACAATATCTGCTCTTACCTCATAAAAATGTATACTTGTTTATTTGTTATATTTGTAAAAAAACTACGTGTCCATTTACAGAAGCAACGCACGTTCAATTGCCAATATGAATTAGTGCTGCTGTTATCATTGAAGAAAACAAGTTTCTTATCATTACGTGTTAGCTCATAATACGACAGATGGAATAAAATCATTAATTTGCCTTGTTAATATTTATGAAAGTAATATTTATGAAAGTAATGTTTATGGGAGTGGATATTCAGTCTAGCTGTAAAGTGACTGACTCCTAGGATTAACAACTTCCACGAAATGTGCTTGCTAAAATAATAGAAAAAGAAGTTTGTATATTTGGAAGATTGCATAATTTATTCTTATTTCTCACATTATATTATTTCTAATATTCTTCCCACTATATAACTTACATAACAAAGGTCATAACGAATATTTTATAATATTACATGTTGTCTCGGGCCCCTAATTTATTTCCTGTTAGGGGCACCCAAAACTCGGGTTTTTGAGATATTCCACAGACATATCGGGAACATTTTGAAAACCCGAATTTTCTCGAAATAGAAATCGCATATTTGAATTTATAAAATTACAGAGAGTAAATCACAGCGTGTCATTCACAATTATTGATCTAGAATGTTTCGTGACGTAAGTGTTTTTTGAGGTGCCAAACTTCAGATTCGTTTTCATTGCCTGAAAATACATAGGAATAAGTTGAGAAAAACTACTATTTATGTTTTTCCTGAATAAAGTGCTTGGGTACTGGACTAGATTGGGATAAGCAAGACCAGGGGTCTCCAAACTTTCCAGACTCAGGATCAAAATTATTACTCCAGTAAGTATACCGTGGTCCAGAACCTTTTCATTTTTTCGCTATTATTAGTGGCGTACCTGAATGTTCAGTATATTGTGAGGGGGGGGGGGTGAAGTCATATAGCGTAGTGTGAAGGGTAGACTCTATGTACTAGAAATGGTAAATTAAAGGTAAAGTGGGAGGAGCCCTCTAACAATTCATGAAACTATTGATAATAAAGGATATAATTGGGCGTTCGAGGCTACTCCCCCGGAAAGCTTTAAAAAATAATTCTTCTAAAAACACATATTAAGCGATTCTAGACAAATTCATCCATTTCAATAATTCAGCCCACGTTTTGAGTCAATATAACTTTATCTAGATTTATCAATCAATAGGAAATCTGGACTCTCATTGCTTTACTAAATACATTTGGATCAGACTTACATGAAACAATAAATTATTACTGTGCTATTTTTGATTCCCCACTTCAAATGATTGCGGTACCGTAAATTGTCATTGAAAAATTCTTTCGGGGTAGACCCCCAGAAATTCTTTCGGGGTAAGCCCCTCAGAAAGTTTTGATAAAATAATCCCTCTAAAATCAAATTTTTATCAAAGCTAGACATTTTCTTGCAAAAATTGTCGTTTAAGGCTTGTTGAAATTCCAAAATTTACTTTGTCTTTGGGCGGGATCTGTCCCCCTGATACCCCCATAGTCACGCCACTCCCTATTTCTGAAAAAATCGCTGAGTATGCATCTTGAGAAATCTTGATAACTTTGATAGTTGAATTATGCATGGATGCTACTGTGATGTCACTTGATGACATCTACTGAAGAATAGTAGAAATATTAACTGATAAAATACTATACAGGAATAAGCTTCAGCTGTCGCGGGCCGGATTGATCATAATGGTGGCCGCATTTGGCCCGCGAGCAGTAGTTTGGAGACCCCTGCTCTAGACTAATACACTTGAATATGCCACCGTTTCCATAATAGGAAATGCATAACTTTAAGCATGAAACACATGTTCAACAATAGAAAACCAAGAAACTAGTTGTCATATGTTGCAAGTTTATGTTTTTTTCTAATTTCTCATGAAATTAAAGAAAGATTACTTCTAGGAAAAAGGTTTTTGATAAATATCTAGGAAGAAAATTTTTTTCAAAATCAACACATTGATTTGAACTAACAAAAAGGACTTAAATGTTCAATGAATTGAAAAATTGAAAATATATTATCATTCTAGAATGCTTTCATTCCAATATGACTTTCAAAAATTTGATAAGTGCCTCATATGCTGCACAGAAAAGAAATTATTCATGTTCCCAAAAAGGAAAGGCCAAATGAATGGTACTCCAGCACTCTTCGACGCTCATGGTGATGGCTTTTGTAGGTGATAACTATTTATCATAACATTAGAGGGGTCTATGAGCTTTAATTATATAATGAATTCCAGATACATTTCCATCCAGTGGAAATAGATGGAATTTTGTAGAAAGATTTTAATTTTGGAAATATTTCCTACCATCAAGATATTCATGAAATATAAATAGCAGAGGTTTGTAAGTAATTGTTTGTTTGCTGCGAGTGACATTCAAAACTCGACAATGGCCAGTTTTGAAATACAGTATTTGGTTTTTAAGTTTCGACAACACACACCTGAGCACATTCATTGTGTGAAATGGATTGATGGGAATTCGAGAGAGATAATGAAAAAGAGGTGATGGGAGAGTGAGAAAGAAAAAAATAACTAGATGGAGGGGGTGATGAACGTTTTGAATGCATGATTTCTCGTTTCGACAACACAATGCCCTTACACTTTGTGTAAGGCTGATTGGCCCTATTCTAAGCAGTGAGCGCATAATGTCAAGTAATGACTAGAACTACAATGAATAACTTTTTTCGGGTACGCTCGTAACACTCACTCACACACACCATCACCAAGAATACTGTATGTGTGAATTTCTGAAAGAACTTGTTGGTAATTTACAGTGAAATAAAAGAATAAAGTTAGAAGGAGCTGTTCTGAAACACAAAATTGTGTGATTTCACACAACAGCTAATTTGTTACAATTATTCTTACCGTATTCCTATTCAATACCAGATAATGAATGTTGTTTCCACATTTGAGTGTAGACAATAAGCTCAATGAATAAAAATATTTATAAATGCTTTGAAACCTAAATCCAACAACCCGCTTTTCAGAACTACTATTACTCATTTTTAGGTCGTCTAAACACGCTAAATACCAATTCATTAAGCTGTGAAGATCACTGTCTTCTCTTTAGAAAGACTGTACTTGCTATAGAATTTGCTGCAATCAGAGCATTTAGCCTTATTCAGTTAGGCATTAGCTTTTCATCTTGAATAAGAATTTCTCTCTTCTAATTTTCATGAGAGACAGTCGTTTCACTTACAATCTTTTTTACTAGAATGACATTAATAATTATTATACTATTAACATTAATTCTCAAGACTCATGTTGGCATCATGCGACAAAAAAAATATAATACCGTATACCAGTTACAAATAGGTTATTATTATTGTTATCATTATTTTATTATTATTATTATTATTATTATTATTGGTGTTTTCTCGCGTTTGCGGTTAGGTCTTTTGAAGGGAGGGGCATTCACATGCAACCTCCTCTTCAAGATAACTATTACAAGTAAGTATGGCTTAGATTTGTCTTGTGTATTGCAATATTTGGCGCACCATGCGTGCAGTGTCAAGCAAAACAGATTTCTGCATTTTTCCCACCACGGAGTCTGACAGTCCAATGAATTTAAAGCACTCGTCTGCTGACTATTATTATTATTATTATTATTATTATTATTATTATTATTATTATTATTAATATTATTATTAATATTATTATTATTATTATTACTATTATTATTATTATTATTATTATTATTATTATTACTATTATTATTACTATTATTATTATTATCAATTTATAGTGCTATTGGAGTTGGATATGGAAAGCCATCTGTACCCCAGAATTCATTCCACTCTTTGGAAATTAATCAGCGTTTACACTATTTAGCAGAGATTGACAATCAATCAGCTATATACATATATAGCTCGAACAGCTATTTGTAGCCTCGTTGCTACTGTAGTTTCTGTCAAATAGCACAGCTATAAGGATGATTGTCAAAGAAGCTTTTTTAACTACTTGCAAACCTAGAAGCTGAACCGCATTAAGCTTTTCTAGATGATGTAAATTTGGCTCCAGTTTCTCCAAAATACACGTTTGAAAACACCGTAACACCAGTTATCCCTTTATTGATGTGGATATAAAGCAGTGTTCAGTATTTATAGTGTGCATATATCTAGTATATTTTGTAAAACCTGGTGTTATGGGTATGTTTCGTACTTTTAATGCTTTTTATTTGACTATCAAAGCACTAGACATTGAACATTATTTGTAACTATCCTCCTGGTTGGTTGGAACTGGGCTGGGAAACATGGAAACATGTCTTATTATAACTAATGTGAACGGTAGTGAACTCAGTAAAAAGTATTTGTATGTTTCTTGGCAAATTATAATGAAAAACTATTATCGATAAAAAATATACATAATATGTACATAAATATCATAAAATGTACATAATATGTACATGATAATGTACATAATATGTACATGATAATGTACATAATATGTACATGATAATGTACATAATATGTACATAATAATGTACATAATATCTCAATTGAAAAATGTATCTATCCTAAACAAAATTATTACAAACAAGATGGAAGACTGGTCAGCTTCATCACTAAACAGGTGATCTAAAAATAAATAAAACTACCTTATCACCTTCAATATGATTTATTGCCTACTAAATAATACCAATAATTTATTGTCCGTTCATTGATCTTAATTCTTTTTTAAAATTAATTTTGCCCCTTTCTTTTATAGTATTAGTTCACTTATTGAACTTTGTCGTCACTGCAAAATTGTTAGATAATAGAGAAAATTAAACATAAAACGTTCTCATCCTAGCACTTCCAAATGACTGGGTAGATGTCAGTGAGTGCCCTCTAAACGCTACAGTCCTCACGTTGAAAGACCGCTCAGCAATTTTCCAGTTCGCCTTTCATACTTGAATATCGGCATACAAGGATCTCCCTACATGAATACCTGGATTCATGGATAGCTGCTTACATGAATAACCGCTACAAGGAACTGCATACATGGATACGTGGACCGCTAAAAATAAACATTCAAACAAAAGAATAGAAATTTGTCCTATGCTAAATTATTTTCTTAGTTCACTAAAGACAGACTTTAAAATGATACATTACATAATCTTGGAAAAACATTTTTGTTCCAAATCCAAATTCATAAGTAAGACAATTTTTAAATGGAGGATAATTTTCCATCGAAGATAAGAACGAAAGAATATGAATATATAGCTTTGTAGCGGTCAAGTGTTCTATTACTGAAGTATTATAATTTTCTAAAAACTAACCTGTTTGTTGTACATGAAAGAAACAGTATCTAGACTTCTTTAAAGTTTTAGCAGAACAAAAGTAAAGGCGAAAATACATCGGTTTCATTTCAGAACATCATCAAAATTTGTTAACTTTGATTAGCATAATCATGTACCAGGTTTAATGAGCGTTAACGATTTCATAAATACAAAAACAAATCAGAACTAACAACTTCATGACTATGTAATTTTCTATGACACACTCTCATCAACAAAATTTCGACTAACATATTGTATTTCACTTATAAGTATAGTAATGTAAAAATACGTTAGCTATTTTGCCAACAAACTCCATCAGCAATCTTTTTCAAAATTTCACTACAAAACGGATCTTTTTCTTGATGAGTTTTAATATCGGTAAAAACTAGAATGAAATCACTAAGTATTAGAGAGTTAACAAAATTAGTTAGGGGATCAACTTCTACTTCAGAATTAATTTCCTGGTCTTCACAGTCATCATCATCTTGGTACATACGTGATAGATAGACGGCAATGACATTATCTTTTCCAGCAATGTGTTCAACATCAAATTGATACCTAATAGTCTCGGCGACCATCGGCCTAAACGACCAGTTTGACGGGGGGTTTTCAATGCCCATGAAAGAGTAAGAAAACAAATTCTGTAAGAAGAATAAATTAATTGTGCAACAGATGAAAACGGAACCTTTCCATACCCCAGATGGCAGCAAGACATTGTACTTCATAGACCGAATATTAATCTACACTTCTGTTGTGTTGATTTCTTAGAGGCGTACGCAATTGGTTATAAGATACAAGTGACAAAGAGGCACTAGAAGACCGATCTGTTTGAAGAACAAATTGTTTAGAAAAATCTGCAATCCACAAAATGAGTGGAGAAATAATTGGCCTTTTCAAATTTTGGAATGCCTTTTCATGTTCCTCTTTTGAAACAAATTTAACATTTTTCTCTCCCAATGCATCAATGGGTGCGGCAATTTCTGCAAAATTTGGAATAAATTTATGGAAGTACCCAATTATGCCCATAAAACGAGCTACGGTACTGCTTTTGGATTTTTGGATGAAGGAAAATCTCTAATTTTTTGCTGTTCAAAATCATTGCACACTGGACATGAATATTATTCTACCGAATTTGTTTTAATTGCTTGCTCTACCATAATCTCCTTCAATTTAAAAACTGAAACTGATAATTTCACATCATTCTTTGTCACCTCTTCGCCAGAGCCTTTGCGATCTTATTCACTCACTACTCGAATGAATTTCCTTTTTGAGTGAATTTCATCATCCTAAAAACATTCCGTTAGATTACGTTTCAAAAAAAAGTGTTGGTACTGAAGATTAACATTTTAACGGTTTTTGTTCGAACAGTTCTTATTCAAAGCTCTGAATTGGAAACTAGTCTCGAAGAACCCTACTATTCTCACGTTCATATTCCTAGGCGGAAAACATTCAACAAACATTAGATTTCTAGATGAAAATTGACATTTACATGAGAGCGATGTTTTTGAAGTAATTACTTACAATCTCACCATTTTTTATAATAATCGAGTAGAGTTTCTTCTATTGTATTCGTACAATTTGTAAGCGTGCGATTCACATCTTTGAAAAAAATGTTTTTTTTTACGGGATAAATAACAATTTGTGGAGAACTTTTGACGAGGTTGGTTTCGGCTTGCAAGACCCGCTCTCCGGCTCCTCTCTGTTCATTACAACCCTATTATCCCGGCTGGGGGCTTCCCACCCTGGTGGTTTTGCTCCATTGTTCCCCATTGAACAAGTCTCTCTCGCTCTACCAATCTCTCTCTGTTCTCTTTTGTCGGTCGACTTCATTAATTCCCAACTTCTCACCTCGCACAGACCCTTCAGGCTTGTTTGTTCAGAGGCTGACTCCAGTCGTTCTTCTACTTGCCGCTCCACTTCACCATGATTTTTTCTAATCTTTTGTGGAAGGGGAAGGCCTGCCTGTGACATAAAGACTTGGCTCCCAATTCAAAGCGACAGGTAAGCCGCTACCTTGAAAGTATGAAATCGCTTCAACATTGTGCTGCTTTCTTAGCATGTTGCTATTATTCCTTTATCCTATTGCTTACATTCTCCATCTGCTCAGCATCTATAGGCTGCAATCAGAAAGCTTCAAGAAAACTGTTGTGGACTGGAGAGAACGTTTCTAGAAATTAAAAAATAAGGGAACTTAAACTATTGGAATAGGTTAAGTACAAAAGTCGATCTCAGAATAAACAATACAAATCCTCTTAACAAGTAGCTTCAATTTGATTTGAAAAAATGTTCACTTTATTACAGATAAAAGTTATTCACATTATTACAGATAAAAAATCTTCACTTTATTACAAATATGTATGAAGTACTTGACGCTAGTTCTGAGCCCTTCCATTCTCACATCCTGAATTTTGATTGAACCGTTAGTTATTGCACTTCTCATCAACTTTTGAAAAGGCTTACAGAGGGCTGATCGCATTTGCTTACAAATCAATTCATAGCGACAGGTAAGCTGCTACCTTGAAAGTATTGGTTCCTTCTCATCATCCAATCTCATTCAACACTCCTATCTCGGATTCTTTCTTCGGAACAATTTTTTTGGATCCTCTGGGATCATTTTACTATTGTAACTATTATAAATTGATTTTTCAGTACTAATTTGTACCAATGTACGGTACTACACTTTCTGTGCTTAAGTTTACGTACTGAGATAGAGTTGATCTATTAGTATAAAAATTATAGGTTTTTTCCATTCCACAGCTATTTCAGCTTTCAGTTTCACAGAATTATGATTGTTTTGGAATTATTATCGCAGTTTGGCAAAAATTGTACTCAACCACTCTTATTGTAAATTGATGTTGGCTTGGTTTTTCTTTGCAGAAGAGCTACTAAGAAGAAGTTCCCTGATCAGAACGGTATCCAGCCCTAAAAATATTCTGGCATATTGTTTTGTTGTTTAATGGACTTTTTGACACGTAGGTGGCGCCTAAAGAGCAGGTGAAATTTGTCTTCAATAAAAGAAATGAACAAAAGAATGGGACAGAACTTTTCTGCCTGTATCTTCGAGTTTGGAGTGTTTTGAACTGCAAGACTCTGCTCTTAGAAGTTCGTGTATCCTGCTGAGAGGGCGCGTGCTTACTTTCAAAGGGCGACTTTGATTGATTTTTGAAAGCGTGGTCCATTTTCCAAGTGAGCTTCCTAATTCTTGACTTGGCCATTGTGAAGAGGCGCCCCAATCACCATGTTCCCAACGCTCAATGCCCTATTAATGGAATTTTAAGTAACACCTGAGAAGTATTTCATTTGTTACCACAATAAGAGGTACTCAAGCTCGAACCCACCCGGTGCGGCTTTGTTGAAATGAAGTAGAAAGAGTATCTTCAAACAACCAGAGAGAACAATTTCATGGTCATAGTGAAGAAGGTATAGCTCTACTATTATTGACTCTCATGCCCACATCTGTCTCTTGTAAGTTCCTATAATAATTATTGACCTGCTACTCAATATAATAGCCCCCCTTTTCATAAAAGTCTGTAAGCTACTTCGATTTGCTGCTTTTAACTTCTTTTAGCTGCTCTTAGAAGCATTATTGCTTTTAACACAAGAGACAAACTCATATGTATCTTTTATATTGACACAATGAAATTTGTAAAAAATTTCTCACCCTCAGATAAATTAAATGATATTTGAGCTTCATGGAAAGAAAATTTTCAAAATTCATTCCACACGAAATGAGAGGCAAAATGCTTTTGAAACTTAGTGTTATCAATAATTATATTTCCATGAAATATGTATACATACCATGAAAATAGTCCTATAACACCATATAACTTAAAATTAAGATGTTAAGAATACAAAACAAATATCCGGGATATTTTGTTTACATTTTTTCCATTTTCATTTTAAGTTATATGGTGTTCCAGACCTATTTTCATGGTATGTTTCTTAGAAATATATCAATTTCAAAATAATGTTACTTGAAATTGAATTTGAGTTATAGGTTGAATCTCAATTCAACGGTTAATGTTATTATTCGTTGGGTATAGATTTGGAAATGATGTATGGATAAAGTGTTTTCCGACCGAAGCTAGGTGACCTCTGGAATAAACTGACATGTTAAAAAATGAAATGACATATTTGTTAAGCAGGAAGATGAGCTGCTTTGATAGAGCTTGAATGCATTATGAAAGCCACGGACCATTCTCATACGTTTTGATTAATTGTTGGGATGAGATTGAATAAAACTGAATACGAATTATCATAGTTTTATTAATGATTTCAATGACACTGTGGGAGATTCGAATTAATTAACATGTGGTAATGGATACGTTGTGAGGTCTTCCAGTTGATGGAAATCACAAGTCAACGCTGACAGAAATGTATACACACACATTTGAAAGAATCCCATTCTTCAAATCTGGGCATGAGGTTCACTTGCCTGTCATTTTCTCAGTGCAGTACCGTATATCACGATCTAATAATGCAACAGATCCCACTCGTTGATTAACAGAACATTTTCTGCTTCGAACTTCTTGCAATCCGGGATGGTCCAAATTATGAATGGCCATGACTTTATTGCTGATGTGACTAGTTAATTTACTTTGGTGATTGATGAAATCCTCTAGCCATATCATTCAGGTATGTGGGTTGCAGTTACTGCTACAAAGTGGGAGTGAATGGAAATACATAAGAAGGAGATTGCCATCTCTTTTTTTTAGCTTAATAATAAGTACAGTGTTGTAAGTAATACAACAATGAGTGATGCCTCATTGCATAAGGAGTCTGCCTATTTATTCTGTGCAGTTCACGTTTACAGTATTGAGCTCTCTTCGTACTAAGGATATCATTTTGATCATTTTCTGTAGGAAATTGGATTCTAAACAGTTTTGTAGAAGATTTCTTGGCAAGTCGGAATAGCACATAATTTTTCAAAATAAATTATTATTTCACTCTCTATTTGTTTGGTGTTTCAAGAGTGGGCACTATTCTCATACAAACTTCGCCGTTATGTTGATGGAAAACTTGGACTCTTATTGCTTGATATATTTTGCTTTAACTATAAGAACATTTACCATATTTTCAACACTTTATGTTAAATATAGCATTGTTTAAGTCTGCAATCTATGTGAAGTTAGCATTGTTTTTAATCAATCAAATGTAAAATTCGTAAGTTAACATGAATAAATAAAAGTAATCTAATCAAATCCAATTGCTTGCTTCCTCATGCACCCTTCATATCAAAACTTACTCTGAATTACATCCAGTTGAAGGAAAAATTATTTTTTATTGGAATGTTCTAGTTTTTTAAAAAGATTTTGCATAATTTGTTTTTCCTCGGGTCATCACATGTCCTAAGAGTGACTTTTTAAGACTATAATATTATTCAATTTGAGTTTGATCGAGAAATACTCACATTCTCGAATATGGTAGTATTCATATAACAAGCGATTACATTCTTCTTAAAAACCACTTCACTGTTATTGCACTTCACTATGATATTGCACTTCTTTTGAAAAATGGTAGTTGCTATTTTGTTGAGCTAATGAGTTGCTCCTGGTGAATCGTTTTATTCAACCTTATAACTCTCCATCATTGATATGAAATCTTATTGTAAATTTTCCCAAATTTTCTCCGTTAGTAGCTGTATTAAAATCTTCGATTATTAGCATTGTTTTTCGACTGTGCAGATTTTCAGAAAATGAGAACTATTTGCTTTTTTATCAACAACAATCTCAAATAGATAAATGTGAAATAATTCATTTGATTCAAATTCAAATAAATAATATTATTCTGTATTAGACAAAAGGTTTCAGTTAAATGATGTTACCACACCATGTAGTATTGTTCTGTTCTATTGTCCGTTTATTCAACAAGCAGCCTTGAAGCAGTAGGGAAATGTTAGCACAAATCATAGACGACAATTTGGAACAGCGTTATCTGGATCAGTTTGGCTGTATCCTCAAGCGGAATTCCGTCTGTTAGGAGATACGGTAAGTGAAGTATAGGGAGAGTATTCACAGTCAGCTGCTCAAGGAAACTTCAGCAACAAACGCGACTGCTGTCTGAGGGAGATGGGCCGGAATCTGCGCAGGAATGCAAAGCAATTACAGGGACGTTTAAGACGAGAAACGTGGATGCAAGTGGGAGAGAAAAGAAGAAGAATGAAGCTGATAATCGGAAGGAAATGCCAAAGTTTTCTCTTTTGAGGCCCAATATTGGAAGATGAGACTCAGACAAAGTTCAACATAGAGGTCAAAAGTTGCAGTGGGAGGATCTCTGTGTTCAGCCCCTTTGAAAGACTGTCAGCTGGTCGTATGCAACCAATTAAATAAGCAAACGTGACACATTTGCGTCGTTAGAGCCTTGCATGGCTCGTTTGGCATAGAAAGAGAGAGAATTAGTAAAAGATAAAGAGCGAATGTTCGTGAGTGAGGGTGAGAGAACACCAATTAGTCCCGAAATTTTGATTTGGGAGATCATTACTATCCAGGTCTATTTTCTATTGGGAAATCGTTGTTGTTACAGATGAGTTATTGATTGATTCCTCGCATTGGTTATAAGGTAAGTCACAAATTTAGGAAGCCTACATTCCGTCATTCAAGTCAGCATTATTTTTTAGTGAATCTTAGTACAGACTTTCTCATATTATATTCTCAAACTCAAATCGAAGGAATGGGCTGTGAAGAAACGATATTGATCAATGGAGTTAATTTCTCCATTTCGTAAGATCTCTGGAACTGGAAATAATTTCTTCTACTATTATTTGTCTAATAATAACAAGAAAAGTTGAGAGCTGATTTTCGGCTCTCTCAAAATTGGAAATATATAGCTAGCTAACGTTTTGATTTAATACTGCGGTTAAATAGAAACAAATAATACAGAAACAAACATGTCGAGAAGGATACTTGAACAATTTTTTTAAGAATATCGTACAATAATGTATCTTCTATAAAATCTCGCGTGAAGAATATTGTATCCTGTTATATCAGTTAATAAAAAAATTGGAATACTCAAAATACAAAGCCAATGAATAAAAAGTTAGTGTGCATGGATTGATGGAATGTATATTCAAAGTTCCCGAAGTTTAAGATTAAAATTATTATTCATTCCAAGTACACTTCTATGCATGAAGACAGTGGCGGTCCCAGGATTTCATTTCGGGGGGGGGGGGGATTACCACCGGGGGTCTGGGCCCCCCCCCCCCCCCGAAAAAATGTGTAATTTAAAGCCTAAAGACGTATTTTTATACGTATTTTAGCTCTAAAATATGCTCAAGCTAATAGTATTTATGTTGGCTAATAAAAAAGTTTTTCATTTAAAGTTTATTGTACCTGGGTGAAATAGGACCCAACCATAGTATGTGTTTTTCCTTTGATTTCCTTTAGCTACACAAAGAAAATTGATTAAAAGTCAATGTGATTATTTAATGAGCTAATGAGCATGATGAAAAAGTTTAGTTAAATAAACGTTTACTGAAATCAAAAATAAATCAAGTGTTCACTGCGAATTTTTTCTTTATGGTTAGGCCCTATTTTTAACATGTATATTACGAAGGAATAGCCAAAAAATACTCAGATTGTTACACAACAATGTAGTGGATGTAAGGATGTACACATCCTTCTTGTTTATTCTTCTAGCTAACAAGTAACAATGACACAGATTAAATTTATTTCTCGCAAAAACTATACATACATACGAATAGATTCTTTTTTAGGGGGGGATCCATCTTGATATTTGGGGGGATATATACCTCCCATCCCCCCCTGGGACCGCCACTGCTAGAAGAAGAAGAAGAAGAAGAAGAAGAAGTAGAAGAAGAAGAAGAAGAAGAAGAAGAAGAAGAAGAAGAAAAAGAAGAAGAAGAAGAAGAAGAAGAAGAAGAAGAAGAAGAAGAAGAAGAAGAAGATGAAGATGAAGAAGAAGATGAAGAAGAAGAAGAAGATAAAGAAGAAGAAGAAGAAGAAGAAGAAAAAGAAGAAGAAGAAGAAGAAGAAGAAGAAGAAGAAGAAGAAGAAAAAGAAGAAGAAGAAAAATAAGAAGAAGAAGAAGAAGAAGAAAAAGAAGAAGAAGAAAAAGAAGAAGAAGAAAAATAAGAAGAAGAAGAAGAAAAAGAAGAAGAAGAAGAAGAAAAAGAAGAAGAAGAAGAAGAAGAAGAGAGTTTCTATAACACAGTATTTGCATAAAGGAGTAAAAACGTGGTTAGTTAATATACTTTGAGCCTGGATTCACATAGAAAATGAATAAGCAAATGTGACTGAGCAAAAGTTGAATACTTGTCAGCCCACTATGATTAGATCACTCTTGCAATTACTGAATCATTATAAGAGCAAACTAATGTCGGTGCACAAATATGATTTTGAATACTGATAAAGTAGGTGTACGAGAATAGAGTGATGGGTGTGAGTGGGAATGGGGAGGTCAAATGAATTAATTCTGATTAATACACAGCTGAATGATAGAGATGTTGGAAATACCGGAAAAACTGGCAACTGAAGATATTAACGGCGAGCAACAAGCCGAGAGAAGGATCGATTTACACCAACCAGTTCTAGAAAGGAGGTAATTAACAGAAACAAGACTGTTAATGAACATCTCGCTTCTTGATCATTAATCTTTGTACTTTTAAACTCTGCTGTTATTAATACACATCCATTATGAAGAGGAAATCTTTTTGAGAGTCACTGCACACGATATCTGGCCGCAGTCACTGCAACTGCATCACTTTCAATAAATGAATCCTCCATTATATTATAAGTGAGAATGAAGCTCATATTTTATTCTCAGTACCATGAAAAACCAGAGTTCTAGATACTGCAAGATCCATCCTTAATTCCTTGTCTGTGCTTCTTGCAAATTGGATAATGATTAAATCAATACTCCAAGTAAACAAATTTAGGCATTGGTGCCAATTATCCTGGAATTGGAAAGAGGCTAATTAATAACTCGAAAGATTGAGACTAATACCACTGAATGAATGAGGATGAATACCACAGTCGAGTGGATGTGGAATGAATAAATTAATAATACTTATTTGATGCAAATTGGGATTCTTAGAGACAGGAATATTTAAAGGGTGGGGGAGATTGAAATAACATGAAAAGTTCATGGTAATCAATCTTTTATTAAAAGCTCTTTTTCGTCTCACTTTGCTTGTTACACTCAATTACACTCAAACTTTCTTGTCATCAGAAAAAATACATAATTAAATTATCAAAACTTATATAGAATGTGTAATGATAATGACAAAGTTTGAGCAAACAGTTTGTAAACCGCCATGGAATTTTTGTCAACGTCTTTTAAATTGGAATTTACTCATGGCGAGTTGTGCGGTTTTTGAGTCTGTAAAAGCGTAAAATTGCTGACGTCATCAGCTATCGATAACTACTAATTCTATATCGATAACTAATAATCGATAAGAGCCGTTATCTCTATTAGACTCCTGCGGTAGCGGGTTCAATTACTGTTAAGCCTTAGATATTTTTTTATCATTCACCTTTTTACCCATGCACTAGTCCCAAAATCATGAGAGCATCATCAGCCAAAAAAGTACAAAGCAAAAAAATAACAATGGTTAACGTAATATGAATGGTTAAATCTATTAGCCCAAAGTGAAATCACTTAAAAAATATTTTAAATCAGATGAGCTCAGAGACGACACTCGTTTGTCTATGGCAAGCACCGAAAATGAGCAGAATATGGATCGTGACACGTTCGTGACTCATACAGGTTGGTAACTAGCT
Organism: Conomelus anceps; assembly: GCA_948455865.1. NCBI lineage: Eukaryota > Metazoa > Arthropoda > Insecta > Hemiptera > Delphacidae > Conomelus > Conomelus anceps. The sequence goes on along the minus strand of OX418217.1, from coordinate 57,024,666 downwards.
CCCCAATTGGATAATAATTCTAGGTTTTCCACTCTTTCTATCTTAGCAGTGATATGGATTGCCTTGCCCATGTCGGGTCTCTTCTATTACTACTACTTTAAGCTAATAGAAGGCTTGGAGGTGCTCTCACATTCTTTATCATATGGAAAACGACGAGTTCCCAATACAGCCGCTTGGAACTCTGTGTATTCAGGGTTCTGCAGTGGGACAAACAGATTTGTGTGTTTCTGGGCACTGCCAAAAATGAGTTGACACATTAATAGTCAAGTTCATTTGAAAATATTTCTCTTTAATTTTTTGTTGAGCAGACTCCAATCTGTTTCGTAGCCGGATCTATCTTTATTGGAGATCAGCTTCATTAGCATTGTATGATGCCTCTGTTGCTTGCCATTGTAATGCTTCTACGAATTTCCAATGACGGATCGGCAACACAAAGGTCAAATTAGACGGACTCATTGTGCACCAACTGATGCCAATGCCGGTATTGAGCTACAAAATTTTCCAGCGGATATCGTTCCAATTAATTTCTCTATTGTGAGCAGCCAAGGCTGGTGTCGGCACAGAATGGTGATCGCGAGAAAATACAAACTTCACAAAGGAATTGCCGACTAGTAAGGCGTACATACACGTACACACTCACAGACCTTCCTTTTATCACCTACGCGAATGCGCGTGCAAGAAGGGTGGGCGAGTAGTTGGGTAGATAGGCGGCTCAATGAAACAGATTGGTTCCAGAGACGGCGGACCAACCTATGAATACAGAATTAGTGACAATGCATTCGGATAATATGATAGTAATTGCTGTTGACGTAAGCTGTGGATTTATTATTAATAGGCTGTAAATTCATTTGGAGGTCGGTTAGGTTCGCCTCTTGATCAGCAGGTCTCGGTTGGTCACTTAGATCGACGACAATGTTCAGTTCCATGTACAAAGCAACATCTAGTGAGTTGAGTGATTGGGTGTTATAATTAATATGAAAATATTATTATAACAACTTGCCAGGAAAGTGAACACGCTCATTTTTCATATCAATTTCTTTAGGTATACTATCACCAGACAGAATTTTCAAATGCTGACATTCTAACAATATTCGAAACCTAATCTTTATATCCACCAAGCTCTTTAAGGGTGAAGCATCCAATAATCTAGGATTATTACCGTCGAAAAATCGAGCAAACATAAAATATTAATAGTTCCAGTAATATTAATAGTATTAATAAATAGTTATAGTATAAATAAATAGTATTAATAGTATAATAATATTAATAGTAATAATAAATATTAATAGTTCATTATTCCAGAGCATTTGTTTGATTTTGCAATGGAAATTATCAAGTAGTAGATACACCACTGTGCACTGCGCAGCCCCCTCATCAATTTCGTATTGGGGTTGAATGTTGGCGAAACTGACAGGCTAGTGTTTCTCAAAATTTCAAATACATTTCAATGGGGATTATCCGCTGAAATAAATGCATAATTTTATATATGGTAATTATGATTTAAAAAAAAAAATAGGTATCTTGAATTAAAGATTGTGTATATTCATATATTTGAAGAAAACCTAGTTGTGATAAGTAAAGCTGGGTCTGCTACTTTCTTACATTGACCCAATTTTGAGTTCAAACGACTCTTTTGTTTGTGAAGTTCACTTGGAAAAATATTGTGAGCTATTTTTAAATTTCTTCGATTTCAGAAAATAAAATCATTCAAAGTTGCTGAACTATTGACGTCTTATCAATTTAATTGGAGGCAGAAGGTCATTTTAAAAACTGAAATAATGCGTCTCATTGTTAACAGTAATTAGTATAAGACGTCAATAGATAAATATTTTACGGACAATTAATAATTAAGATATAATTGTTATTGCTTGGTTGATGAAATGTGTTGTTTTTCTGGTCAAATACCACTGTGATAACACTTGCAATAAATGATTTTATAATTGGAATAATAATTTAACCAACTATTGATTGTGATAGTGTGAGCTTAAATTTTTGTCACAGTACAGAAGTTTTCAGCGTTTCTTCGAGGTTCATATTCCCTGATACTTGAACAAGGCTACCTGTTAAATATATCAATGGAATTAATTATAAATTGATTGAAAACCAATCCAAAACTGAGTCGAACTCTTTCAGGCTGTAATAATTACTGGTGGAAGAATGTGTGTGTAGAAAACATTATTTGCACATCGAATTCGTTTAAGAGTTTTAAAGAGGTCGAAAAAATACATCTGGATGAAGTCTATGAGATACCCTTAAACCAAATTATTTGAAGTGATAGATTTAACAGCCCAATTAGAGCCATTTATCACATTTAGCAGTTATTCTACCGTTGTCGACAAACTTTGTTGGAGCAATTTGTGCCATGTGGTGGTGGCATGTTAGCATCGTTCCCAACCTAGGTCTATAACTTTAGTTTCTCCATCCTCTGGGAAGAAATCAACAAATGTAGACTGTAGACTAGACAGATCTTGACACTGAATCAACGAAATAAAAACAACAAAATCACTCATTGATGCAGAATCGGGCTCTAGGCCACATTTTACAACCGGAAGGGAAGTTTTTCCCTTCCACGTAGTGTTAAAAATTGCATATCCGGCATTAAAACTGATGCTTGTGTTATTTTACATAATAGTTGAGTAATACTATATTATCTCCTTTGTTAAAATGAATATTTAATTTTCGTTGAAAAAGTAAAATAATAAAACAGGTATACCGTTAATGCCTTGTTATGAGAAAAAAATTTTGAGCTTTGCACAAGTAGTCTAGTCAATTTAGCACAGATTATGGGCGAAAAGGAAAAAATTCCAACACGTCTGAAAATCGGGTTATATTCCCAGAAAAAAGAACTGAATAAATAACTAAGTAGGAATAATAACTAGGGATTGATATGTATCTTTAAAAAATTGTTTTTGAGACTCCAAGCTATCAGAAACTCCATGTGGTCGTTCAAAATATTTTCAGCCATTTAAATGTTTAAAATAGTCATTTTCAAGGTTTGGAAGGCGTAACCATAATTTCAAGTTAAGAGTCAAATTCGACATGATAAGATATGAAAATGGAGCGCCTTGATGATGATGCAATGAAGAGCGTTGAGTTGTTAAAGGGGTCTGAATTCAGAAATTGTATTAGCGCCCCCCCCCCCCCACAACTCTAACTATCTCATTACATTTTTGGGCGACCACATAAAGGTTTCTGAAAGCGTGGGGTCTCAAAAAAAAATCCCCACTTTTTGGGAGACTTGTTTGAGCTTTCAAATGAAATTTTAGGGGTTTTTGGGGTTGCATGCAAGTTTATACATAGCTGCAGTTCAAAAATTATTGAAGATAACAATATAAGAGTGGTTTCAAATTGTAGAAAACTGATTTTTCTCGAAAGATATTTTAATATACTCACTTAGGTCTGACTAATAATAGGATACAGCTGTTTGAGTTATTCAGAATAGAAAATCTTTAATTTCCTGAAAAAAATACCAATATTTTGAAAAATTGTAGCCGAGCATCTGATATAGATATATATCGACTGCACTATCTTTGAGAAACCAATGCTTTTAGATTAAATTGAGTAGACTGTCAAAGATGACCTTGCATAAGAAATTTCAATCAAGGCCAATGTTATCAATCTTACCAGTTAAAAACCTCAAACAAGGTTCGAAGACAAATTTTTTTTAGGGATATCAAAAATCAATATTTTTCTGTGGGTATAGCATCGAAAAGAGTTCTTTCCTCACATGAAATAAACAGATACAAATGAAAATGTTGTTGGTATTAAATGCTGTTATACTTTTCATTTATAGTGTGAAAAATTGTATTAGTGTGAAAAAGTGATGTTTTAAAATATGAATGAATAAAAAATTCTTTATAAGGCGGTGGTAGTAGTGGCGAAGGTGATATTGTGGAAGGTATCCATAATGGAAAATAAGACGAAATTGTCACAGCCACATTTATTAAAACTTTGAGTAACTAGTTTCGGTTGTTATACCATTATCAATCTCAAGAGTTTGATTGAGATTGATAATGGTATAACAACCGAAACTAGTTTCTCAAAGTTTTAATAAATATGGTTGTGACAATTTCGTCTTATTATTCACTAATTAAATCTGATTGTGATTACAATATAACACCTCATAGTACATGCCACTGGAGCAATCCTGAGTTAACGTCATAACTGCATTAAACCTACGCTACGACCAAACGCTCTTTCAGATTAATTCCTAACTTTGTCAATCTCAATTCAATCTACTAGACTAGATCATTCAGTGAATCAGCAATGATTCTCCTTTGCAGCAATCTCTTTACGAGCTGTTTAGATTGAAGATCGGCATCTCCTAGCAGTGTGTTGATAGAACAGGACAGGAAGCCTCCTCCCAATAGCGATTGCAATTCGGTGTGTGAGCCATAACTCACCGGTTGAAATCGAGTGGCTGGCGCGATAAACATCGCACTGAGTTGTCGCGTTGTTTTACGAGCGAATATCCGTCGCGTGTGAGCGTGTACTATTATGCCGTGGCAGCAGAGATTCGCTGTGTAGCGAGCGGTAAAATGGGGAAATTGCAAGGCCAGTTCCAGTGGCCAGTATTGCAGCTGCGTTAACAGCCGTCGCAAGTGCGGCCCGCGTCGCTCTAATGGACTGTAATCTCTGATAATGCCCTCTGCCAACGATAATGCACAGCCTAATGAGACGTAACGCTTCATCTCCGCCGCCTCCGTAGCCGAAAAACGCCACTCCCGGAGGCGGTAGTGCGCGCTGCTGTACTCTCTGGCTTATCTTGCCTGCGCCCAACGTGTCCTTCCTTTACTCTGGACGGAAGATCGCCACTGATTCGATAAGTTGTATCAAGAAATAAAAGTAACACGGATAATGTTTGTGGATAGGTTGAGTGGATTGTTTAACAATCTGAGACTGTATTAAAGTGGTTGATTCCACTTAGCCCTTGAAGTAGAAGCCCACTCTCACTTCTAAAGAGAAGCTGTATCAGTTACTTCCTGCTTAGATTGATTGATAAGTAGAGTCAACCAATCTCAAGACATACAAGGTCAGTTTTTGTAGAAGATTGTTTCAAGTATTTCAAAGAAAGTGGTGAGATTCTAAGTATTGGCTTCATAAGATACGTACATCAAAAAAGTAGATCTAAAATAATTAATGATTTTGAATATGGTTACTAATATGGATGAATGAATGAGCAACATCACTTGCGCTTGGCTTTTATTGGTCAGGAAATTCCAACAGGTAATTCCACATCGCCGTTTGAGGCATGTTATGAATACGTATTAGGTGAGCTCCGAAAATTGTATCATACAGTACGAGGGAAGTTTATTTTTCAAATCGCCGTTGAAGAGGAGTTCTACCTTATTTAGGAGACAAGCCTTATATGGGCCTCTTTTATCAAATAAGTAAATTCAACCTATTTCATGGTTGAAAAAGATTTACATGTATTCGAATAGAAAGAATAAACGATAATAGGCCACTTCAGAAATCTAAGTGATTGGTCATAATCAGTTCTGTATTAGTTGTAGAAGAACTGACAGATAAGCATTTTTGACTTGAAACAATAGTTCGATTTGAAATTTTGTATTGAATAGTATGTATACGTTTATTTTGTATTTTATTGTATACTAGCTGGCCCAACGCGCGTTGCTGCGTTATCATAAAATATTCTTGATTTTATTATTTGCCACCTCCCACTGAAGTTACATTTCAAATTTCAATCTTCTAGGACTATTGGGGAAGAAGTTAGTCCTAGGGCTCTTACAGCTGATGAGAGAGGCCTCTTTTGTTTTCTTACACAGTAATACCTTACTCACCACCTCTCAATGAACATTTCAAATTTAAACCTACGATTATTAGGGTAGTAGGTAGGTTTTTGATTTTATTATTCGCCACCTCCTACTGAGACTACATTTTAAATTTCTTGCTGCATTAGTTAACAGATGTCATCAACCCGGCATAATTACATTTCATCATACCCAGTCATATGTTTCCTCCATACTGCAAGGCTCCGACTTCACGGTAGCCTACATGCAAAGTCTTTGCGTTCCAGACAGCGTAAATAACGCCGCTAAGGGGCCTGACATATGATAAAAAACTGTTGACTTCTATCAGCTGTTCCTTCAAGCTGTTTGGCTGGAAAGTTCAGTAGGTTAGGTCTGTAAAATGGATTAATTAATAATAATTATTAGCCCCCCTATCAATATTTATGGTCAGAAACCATCCCCAATATTTACACAACATATTCCCAAAGTTTCATGCCGATCTGTCAAGTAGTTTTGGAGTCTATAGGGAACATACATACATACATACATACATACATACATACAGACAGCCATTCATTTATATATATATATATATATATATATATATAGATATGAATATACATTATACAGTATATATTGTATTTGTTGAAGAAGAAATAAAACCATTTTTGATTTGATGAAGTGTAAAAAATATTAGATTATAGGAAAAACTTGAAAAAAGTCTTTAAATTTTTGAAAAATATCTACCATGAAAAGATTGAGGGCAACTTATATGAATGAGTTAATCCTGTTGAAAATATTCTTATAGGTTACCAGGCTATTTGGCTTGTTATAAGAATTCTTGCAACAAAGACGGAAAATGGAAGAGGCTAAAGCCTTATTAGAATAAATGACAAGGCTCATTCATAATTAGTACGAGGCTTGACCGCGATTATGAACTACAAAGATCTAAACATGGACTGTTGTTTGAATTAGTTTCCACAAAAACAGTTCAACAAGAAATAAATGGCCTGCTAAGTGGATTATTAAATTTCAGTTGCGGGTAAGCAGATTTTGAAGCGGTATTAGTAACTGAGCAGTTAATTCTGTTGTGCAAATAATACAGCAGGCGTTTTGCAATGCAAGTTGAATTCGATGCCAACCAGGGTGGTTTCGAGGAGACTGGGTTCTTATTCCTGAAAATTTTGTTGCGGTGCTGTACTCTTTGAGGAATTTCCGTCGTTGAGCAAATTAACAAAGACAAGTCCTGACTCTGCCATCAGTAAAAAGTCAAAGCGCAAAAGGTATTAAGTAAAGCTCCTGGTACCACAGCAAACCTTCTGGAGGCTCTGCTATCTCAGCTCAGTGAGAGTCGTTTCATCAATACACACAGCCACGTGTCCCATAATACTCCGAAAACCTTCCATTGACAGACCATCAACCATAATAGTAGACCAGCCTTCTGAAGTCATGCTAGGAAAATCACAAAACCCTGCTCTCCTGATGAACGGATCATGGCATATCGAACCCCTTCATTTCAGCTTATAACCCCAACCTTCAATCAATCAACCCCTCCTTTCATCTTTTTGTGAATCTTTTGATCTGATCTGTATCACTCTTTTCCACATTCCATACCATAATTAAATCTCTTAAGTATTTATAATAAGGGGGTTTCCAGAGCATGTAATATTTTACCCATTCGCTGTAACAAACACCTTCACATTAGATTAGATTAGACTAGATTACTCAATTTTTGTGGATTTAAAAATATTTTAAAATAATTTATAGTAGGCCCTATCTTATGCCTGATTAAAATACATTATTACTAAAAACGCATCGTCAATTTGTAATAAACATAATACATTCTAATTGTTTTCTATTTAATACGGAGTTGGAGCTATGAACTATTGTTTTATTTATAAAGCAAATTCTGAAAAGTAATGATAATTTAAAATTTTAAATAATACATTTGGCCCGCATAAAACGGTGAATCTTGGATAAAGATGGAACAGCTAAGGTTATTAGGACTTCAGTAGGCGAGATAATTAATAGGCAAGATTAAATTTGACATATTCGATACATAATAAAAGCTTAAAAAACACTTTTATGTGGAAATTGTGACTCACGTTATGTTGTGACGGCCGCTTCACTCTGTTGGAAAGTACACAATCTGAGTGTACTGCGGGTCGTCTGACGATGCTCTTAACATCAGAGTGAAACGGCCGTCACGCCATAACATGAGTCACAATTCCCGCATGGTAGTGTTTTTTAAGTTATTATTACAATGATATTAGTGGAAACAATATGCATCTTCAACATCATATTCAATACAGTCATTTCCCAGGTCGAAAATGTAATCTAATAAGGCATTTCAATGATGACTCATATAATAAAATGATTGAAACGTCCATTGTCGTTTCAAAGATATAGTAGTTAGATGAACTACTAGATGACTCTATTTACACACATTACATTAACTAATGTACTGTAGACGGAGTTGGGACATATGATACAAACTTTTCCATTTAACTTATTAGTTAACTTTTCCACTCAACTTTTTCGCTTCACCACCTTCTCACTTTACTGCTTCAGTAGAAAAAAGTGAAGTTTTATTTGTAATGACCATCATGTTCTATCATTCTCTACTAACTTGAATAATAGACATTATTAAGACAGATTATAAAGCCTGCAATCCGAATCCTGCCTGCGAGACTTTTTGCAGCTCCTGTCTCATATCACATGTGCAAGCAATAATTTTGGTTACAGTTTGATTCAGTCAATTTTTTATAGTCCACTCATGCGACGTAATTGGGAGAAGATGTAGAGAGCTTGTATCATCACATTAAATTGTGTTTTACTGTTCTTTATCTTAAATGGTGGAGTTGCAGACCTGTTTATACAAGTTGGGAAGTTGTTGCTCCGATCCAATTATCTCCTTTTGCCAGCAGAACGGTTAGTTCAAAATAATTTTTATTGCTGAAATATGTAAATCAGACAAGATTAGTGCTCATGCATAATACTGTTTAGATCTTATAATTTGTAATAAATTGAAGTTCTTGCGGACGAACTGGTGGGACGCTTTTATTATTTGGATACAGAGAGTAGTTGCTGGTGGAGTCTTGTTCAATTTCGGGGACAGAAATGCAGTCAATGGCGGATTTATAGACTCCGATTAGTATCAAGCGTAAGAGAAATTTATTTGGAAGCTGGACAATCCGGTGGTCCTGATTGTATCTGGACACGGCCCTTAATTGGCCACACAGCAGCCATCATCAGAGGCCAAGCCCTAGTGCGTTCACGGGCTACTAGGCTACTATTGCCCCCCGAACATGAGAAAAAAGCTAATATCCTGCATATAAAAATAGGTGTTTCTTCGATCTTCGTGTAGTCTGCTACGCCCAAAAAGAGAAAACTCCAGGCTGAAAGAAGAAAAGAGAAAAGGATATGCACGATACATTTGGTGGCAGCTGGAAGTAATTCGCATTTGAAATGAGGAGGTGAAGATAAAGTCACAAATCAAAAGAAAATGTTGAAGAGATCATCAAAATGGAATCGATTCTATGAAATAGTGCATACGTATCCAAAGAGCGGAATGCTACAACTTTTTACGAGTATAGAGTAGAATTTAACATGATTATGTTGTAATAGCATAGTGAAGATAACATAACGATTACTCTTCGCTCTTACAGTAGTATCAGGGTGGCTGAATAAAACTTTTCTTCGATTTCCTTAGTTGTAGAATTTTTTGACTAAGTAGTCTTTCTCTAGCTTTTTTTCCATAATCATCGATTAAGCCTACATGATATCAAGCACGCTCATTGTGCTGAATGATTTCGCATTCATTTCTGACAGAATATTTATAAATTTCCAACGAACTCAATTTATTTTCCCTTTTTCAATTCAATTACACTCGTTACAAGTAAAGTTGGAGAGCCAACAAAAATAATTGTGAAACGGAAATTTGCAAAACATACTCTGAATGGCTTTTATGATTTTATTCAATTCACACCAATCGTGTCACATATTGGACATGAAGTGAATGAATTCTGACCACCAGCGGAATAAATATTGGCGATTGTTTAATAATCTGTTTGAAAATTGAAATAAAACGCACTTTTATCAAAGCTGTTAGCGGTTATTGCAGGCATTTCTCTGGCACGTGCGGGACGTAATGTAGATTATTTCCGTACATCAATTTCATTGTTGACATTATAGTGTATTCAGTATGTTCAGAGGGTTGGGCATCCCAACTTTCAAACTCAAAACAGCTCGTCAGTAGTGTTACAACTAACATGAGAATGTTCAAGTAAAAATCCTAGCTTAGCTCCTCCTGCACCTTATAATTTAAGATAACCTGTAATATATCAGGTTCCTAGATTTAATAATGTTTACAGAAAAAGATTCCTCCTTTATAATATTTCGTTCCATATTCATCAAACTTCCTATGAAGATACGGGATTATTCAAAGATGGATATTATGATGTACATAATCAATAACAACAATATTACAATTCATAATTCCAGATTGATATAAAAGTCAAATCTTAATATTTGAAACATAAACATAGCCTATTTCAATTTCTTTATACAGTTTTTGTTGGTAAAATTTTCCTTATATCACGCCGCCAGTCCGAACGACCATCAATATTTATTTTCAAGTTGTATAGCATTACTTTACATTTTCCCTTTATTTATTATCCTATTTCTTTCTTTTCTAATTATCTTCTTTGATATGAATGAAGTATATTTTTTTCTTTTTTTCTCAGTTCTGTATTTACAGTGTTTATTTTTCACTTTTGTCACTGCATTCTTTTGTAATTTATTTATTTGTTAACTAATCTCTGTTTTTTTTACAATATTAAAATTTAAGTGAATTCATTTCTTTGTTGTAATATTTGTGAAGATTGGCACCTGCTGAAAAACCTACGGGTTTAGCAGAACCCCTACAATGTTTGAAAATTTTTGTAAATAAATTTTTGATTAATTGATATAGGCCTGTAGCTAGGTTTCTGCTAGATGGTGAGGGGGTTAGTCAAGAAGAAAACTCAGTGGGAAAATGGTAAATTATTGCAAGTTTCAGCACTTTTGAGAACCTTTATTCTCAGCTAGTCTACCTAGCTGAAGGTCTCGTCGAATCAAAAGAATAATGATCATAATTTGAAGTTAGTTACATCTTGGATGTTTCAAAATGTCAATGAAATACAGTACTAGGGAATGCTACAAGAAACAAAAATGATTAAGTGAAATAAAACAGGTGTAAAGGTTTCACACCCTACCCTACCAGGCCTTTTCTCTTGAAGAAATCGCTTATGTTTTGATATTATCTCGTCATAGTGTGTATATCTTTTTTAATTTCAATTACTTTGTATGAGTATGATAGGCAATTAAGATGTGGAAATTATTGCCTCAATAAAACAAAAAATAAAAGTTGAAGTAAACTTTGCCTCTTGATTGTTCCACTGCTTGCTTGAAAGCAAGACAGATACAATAAGGTATTACAAGAGGCACTATCATAAAATGATAATGCTGCAAAAAAGTAGATATTTCATGTGGAATCAATAAAAAAATTATCGCTCAATAATAAACTTTTAGATATTTTTATGGAATAACTTTTCAAAGTAAACTTTACCTCCACAATCGCATGCTTCGATCGGATGTTCCACATACATGTGATTCCTGCAAGAGCATCAATGGAATTACAATAATGTTTGATGTGATGAGATATAGCCTACTTCCACCTATCTAAAGCCAAACCGACCACCATTGCATTGTGTCTGTAATAAAACACAAAAATGCTCAATTTCAACTTTGAGACGTTTCGTGGAATAACATGTTGAGGCGAATTAGCAGCGTTCCAGAAATTAGGTAGGCATTTAACGGCTAGACATCATGATGAGATGCAGATTTGTCGGAGATGAAGGCTTTGAAGTAGACGACAATAATCGTTGTTACCAAGGGGCTGCAGGTGTTGAGGACATCTTCGCGTTATGCCGTGAAACGAAGTGGCAATAACTTGCTAGAGGACTGGCAACAAGTTGACAGTACCAATGCGTTCTAGCGACTTGACTGCAAAACGCTCAACTGAAAGACGTTAGCACAACAATAACGATAAATAAGGAAAAGGTGTGCTCGCCTTTTCGATCACGCACGCTCAAATAAGCGGAACCGACGACAGTGTCGCCGCATCGCATCGCTCGCTTCGCCCGCAAAGCAGCGGCAAGTAGTCGCTAATTATTTACGAGCAACGACGCTGATGCGGGAAACAATGTCGCAGACAGAGCTAACGATTTACGAGCCGTGCGACGTCAATCACTTTCAACGCTTAACCAACGCCATCTAGTAGTAAAATGCTGTCTGCTACCAGTGCTTTCAAGGGAAGAAATTGTATTCTCATAAGAAAATAACGTATTACTTTTCACCTTCATGAAATTATCAAGATCATTGCATAATTTCATGAATGAATAAAAATATTGTATTTCGAGTCTAGTACAGACTGTATTACTCATAAATTTCTAGTTCTTTTCTTCATTTTTCCCTTCATTCTAGATATTTTCCACCTATTTTTTTCTAAAAAATGCGTCCTCTAACTTGTTGCTCCCTCAGGAAAACTTCCTATGGAATCCTCCAGTTCCACCACCTATGAGATCAAGTTTTGCAAGAAACTGTTCGGCGTTTTTCATGAGATCAAAATTGTTTCAAAAACGTCATACAAAAGTGGAAATAACTATTTGTTGAAACAATTAAGTTGAAGATTTCTTAGTTATGTTTGTTCATTCATTAAAAAATTTTTTTTTTAATTTATATATGACCATACTGTATAGTAAGTAATTGATGGACTATTAGATTTAGTAATACCTACATGTCACCAATCATATGAGTGAAACTCAAAAATTTGATGTAATGTGACGATGAATGAATAAATAAATGAATTCATAGCCTAATAAATGTAATTTTTTCTTTTCCTCCTCAATTCTAGCTACTTCCTTCCTTCAGATCGTGTTAAATTCATATTGAAATAATTTTTACATTAATTAGTTTAAACTGTTCAATTCAGAAAAAACAATAATTTTTTAAAAATCATTTTCATATAAAGCAATCTATTGAAACTATTTCAATTATTATTATTTTGAGTATGATTACCAACAAATTCCAAGAAAGAGATTTGAGAGTCAGTGCGGGGGCTGTAATGATGGTGATGATGTAAGAAGCTAATCATCCGCATCCTTATCGAGAAGCTGTAGGTTTCGCATCGGAATAAGCCATGAATACGAGAATGGCTTTAGATGAGGGGCAGTGGGGAGATTAGTGTGAGGTTAAGATGAGAAGTGCGAGGAGATGCTATGAGGACGCAAAGCCGAGAGGAGAGAGGGAGCACTTTACGCCAATTTGGCTGGAAAATGAGCGGATAGGGTTCTGGCGCCGAAGACCGAATACGCTGGCTTGAGTAATCGCCGACGTAAGTTAGTTAACAGGAACGCAAAGCATAGCAACACCATCGCTGGTGGCCTGCAACCCATCAATGGAGTTGAGCACCACATTTTTATCTTCTATTCTCAAAAAATAAAAATGCACAAGTGCGGGACAAAATAAATTAGTGACACGATTTAAAAATGTTGGAAGTAACCATTGCACTACTAAATTATGTACTTTACTGAACTACGTATTGCACTGTACTGTATATACAGTTTAGATTAAGCCTGATTTAGTGAGAGACTTTTCAATCAGTTCTCCGGGCACCTGAATCTGGATGTCATGGTGGCAAGATTTGTAGAGCAACCTATTGTTCGCTTCTTTCTGAGGTACATAATACGAATATGCACAATGTTTCTTCAATTTTCTATCATTGTATGTATCTGTTTGTACAAAACTGAGCTTATGCTCGAATTTCTATTTTCTTATTTACTCTTGTATTTTGTCTCATGAGAGAAAATTCTGTATAAACGATAACTGTTTTATTTTCCATTCACTGGCATAGTCTTCATAGTGTATAGTGTCTGTTTCTTTTTCAAGTTTGGATGGTTTGAATTTTGGTTTTTCTAACATGAATTTCAAATAACATTGCGTTTCTTTATAATTCAATTGAATCGATTTGTTTTCTCTACTCAATCGATTTGACTCAATTTTTCTCTTGTAAAAATTTTTTCTAATTAATGTTCCCTGTTCTGAAATTTTTTACCGGCTGCATACATATTTTCCTTCAATAAGTTTCCTTTTTATACATGTACTTTGTCTAGTAGACATGTGAGGAGCAACCTGTTGTCTCAATGAATTAATAAAATTAATGCTCTGCAATCAAATAGCAATACAATTGAATCCAACAATTTTTTGCTCCTTAGGTGCAAACTGGTGCTCCAAAAGCCGTTGTCCGAATCACTTATAAATTTCTTACTATTACTTGTAAAAAGATGAAAATAATTTCTTACCTCACTAAACTCAATTAAATGATTCAATAATTGTTTGATGAGGTGAATCTCAATGTAGGTACTTGAAAATAGATAACCAGATTGCTTTTTTGCTGATGATGCCCACATGAGTCTGAGACTTGAGCGTGAGTAATGAGGTGAACGATTACACAGCATACGCCAGGAATCGAACCCGTGATTGCAGGAGTAGCAGTCAGTCAAAGAAAAGCGCCCTTACTGATTATATCACTGCGGCTGCCAATCAGTTGTTACTCAGTGAACACTAATTTAATGACTGTTGATATTCTAAGGCTACAGTCTATTGGATTATTGGAAGCCTAGAAAAAGTGGAAGATAAAATAAATAAATAATGTTTCTTCAAGTCCTTGCTCTAGACCAAATTTCAGCTGAATAGCAAGTCTTGAGTTCGGTTGCTTCAAGTCGAAGTCCAACAGCTGCACTTTACAGTGGAAGCGGTGCAACAATGTTATTAAAATAATAATAAATATATAATAATAATTATCAGAGAGAACCGATGGAAATATCTTTCAATGCAGCAATATGTCATAAGAAATTACTGCATTGTGCAACAGAGTAAATAGATCTAATCCTCAATCACAATTACATACCAGGTTGTAGAGAGTCCGTTAAAATTTCGCTTGCGGTGTCCTAAAGAGAATAAATTGCAGCAGTACGGTTTGTACAGGGTGAGAAACCACTCTGGAAATGGTTAGGCCTTTGCCAAATAAAACAGGCCTTTGAATATCAGAGTGTACATAGTACTAAGTTCACGGCTAGACACAGTTCGTTGGCTCAAACCTTCAGACCACCAAGTTAAAAGGGATAATAAAATGCGGTAGCTTCATAAGAACAAACAATGACATATTGTATGCGAAACGTTCTGACAATAAACATGAATAATTCGAATTATTGATATTGAGATTCAACAGCTGAGACTGTGATAAATTCAAATAAAGTTCGCAATTTGAGAATTTGATAGCTTAAGCCCAAATGAGATTTTTGTTAAAAAGTTGAATAGTAATTTTGATATAAATGTTATTCAGAAGAGCACGAAGTGGGTTCAGACTGGCTGAAAGCACGATCAGAATTTTTGCAGATGACACAGCTCAATGACTTGGAACTTTTAATAGTGGGATCGAAATTTGAATTTGGTAACCCCGTATACAAACTAAGCATTTTGTATGGGGCCCCAATAAATAAATTTTTATCGACTCACTCAGTGTTAACTAACTGCACCATTTGGTCATCAATAGAAGGAACAAGTTGTTGAGTTGGTGGAGGATGACTTGAAAATTTTCAAACTATTTGACTTGATTGCTCTTAATACCTTTTGCGAAATTTAAAAATAATCTGGCCGAGAACCAAACTCAGAACTTTCAGGCAAGAGAATCCGGTTTTAAAACAAGATTTACATGAAATTACATTAATTTAGCACAAATTGGACAGTAAGTCTAACTAGTTGGAATTTTGAGTCACTGGTTCCGGATTAATAATCAAAACGCTTGTGCACTAGCGTTTTATATTTGAGTAATATAACGTTTTCATACACATCCCACTCGGTTTCACACCAATAAAAATGTGTAAATAACACATAAGTTATGATAAATAATAAATAACAATGTATTCTGGCAACAATGCTACTGAAGATAATCTACAAGGGGACTGCTCACTCTACAATGCTGTTTCAACTTTTTGTGAAAATTCTGGGTGAGTGCATTATTTTATTATAATTTTGTGTCATATTTCAACCTTTGTTGTTAAATTGTTGATTCAGAGAGCAATTTATGTATTTATGTAGCCTTAGGCTGGGCTTGAGGTCGGAGTTTCATTATTTTGATAGGCTAGGCAGTCGATGCTTATTTATCAAGACATGCTTGAGACTTGACCATCAGCTGTATGTTTTCGATCAGTAGGGTTATAACTTTCTCCGCCAGCATAAACTCCAAGATTGGCTATATAAACCATGACAAATAAAGTGTTGGATTTTCAAAAAACGATATAAAAATGATGCTTCAACCACGTATTTCTTATATTTATGCTATTGTTTATATTCTACACTATACTTCTCAACAATTCTCTTAGTTTCATGTTTCTAGGTATTAAGCCCCTAAATTCATGTTTAGGCAGTTTTTATTTTTCAGACTTTTTATGAAACATTTCGTGACAATATATGCAATAGAAAATTCACAATAAAAATGCTTCACAATCAATTTATAATTCTCGTTGTTGTGATTATTTAGAGAAAAGACCTGAGAAATATTAGTTTATATTTTTCTCTCTCGATAAACAACGGTTAGAAAGGTATGCGGTGAGCGACACCGATGAAAGAGATAAAAGTCTAAATAAGAAAGTCGTTTAATCTATTTCAACGTTGTGTACGGTCGTCACTAAACGCTCAATTATTTTTACAAGCGACCGAGTAAGCGTGCAGGACGCTACGGATATAGCTGTGTTATAGAGACTTGCATATATATAGAGATATCTATACATAGACAAACTGATGTATACAAATATAGTGGCTGTATTGTCCTTATGAGTGAAGGTGTCTTACCAGCTGTGATTGAGCTGCGCGGGGGAGAGGAAGAAATTTATCAGTAGTCACTCACATTAAAGTCAAAGGGATGCATGTGTGATAGCTTTGGGATGTTTTGGCCGCTTTGCAGGTATTTAACGTTATTTATTGTGCGGAGAATTAATCTCCGAGTCACAGTCACGAGATGTGTGTGGTCCAAAATATGGCCTGTTTACAGCGTTTAAATACTTGCAAAGGCAAATTGAATATCTCAACAGTGATTTATTTATAGACTGAGCCTACTAGGCTGGCTGATGTACTCATCTTCAACGTTGAAAGGTTAAACTTGTATGATAGAAGAGAGTGATTCTGGTCTCTTTATATGTTGTGTGACAATAGTTTAAACTGCGTTCATAATAAATTATAGATAGTTTAAACTTTGTTTGAATTGTAATTTGTGTTCTTATACTCTAAACTTTTGTTATTATTATTAGCGTATTTTTATGGAGAGACCCTTTACGGGCCTTAAAGTATTAAGTATGGGGGTAAACGTCGATCAGCTAAAAACTGATATTAGATTGAACTCAGTTTAAACACTTGTAGTGCATTATTAAAGAGATAAGCATGTCTATAAATGTGTGATATCTTAATTTTAAACTGAACTTCAGTTTGCCGTGATATACAATATAGATATCACCTCTGGTATACTGTGATACTGGACAGAATTGATCTACTATAAAATATATATTACAAGAGAACAAATGTACTGTTCCTAAATTTTTACTCAGTTGCTGGACATCGGAAAATGAGGCGGAGCTCTGGCATCTCATTCGGGAATTTCTATAGTAGCTACAGTTACTATTTGATATAGTCCATACCCTATAATAATTACATTATTCATAATGATTCTATATCTAAATAAAACACATTGCACTGGAACTTTTCACAATTTCATTCGACATTACATCATTCTACAATACAGCCTATGAATGTCATCAGCAAGATGATAGTGATGAAATATGTACGATGTAACGCAGTTTGTAAATCAGTCAAACTTAAAATTTGAAAATAAGATCTGTAATATTTCATCTAACGGTCACTCTTATTCGTCAAGAGCAACCTGTTTTAAGCGAAATTGGATACCTTTTGACCTCTTGTCAATTCAATACATGATAATCAAAATTCTACTTCAATAAAGTAGGTGATTGTTTGAGTTGAAGGGTGGCATGCTTCTCAACTCGTCTATTAGTTGTAACTTGAATATGACAAATGAAAAGTGTGACTTTGACAATTTTGTAACCAAGGGATGTAGGTCTCAACTATTAGACTCCAGTAAGGGTTGCCATGGGACTGAACAGTAGTGATATTGATATGGGCGACAATCACCCCAATTATGATTGCACCAGATTGTTGGGTGAGGTGGCCATATAGTAATTCATAAAAAGAATTTGTAGAATGAGCTTCCATTGTAATAGTGGATAAGTTTCAAGTTACACTCCCATGGACCCACCCTTAAATATCAGGTTATTGTTCTATGATTTCGAGGCATTGTGTTCTTGCAGAAGGTCTATTGCTTTTATTGCTGATGGGGTGAAGGGTATAACAGGGTTGACTTTTAAGGGACATGAAGGTTCTCGATTGACATATAATCTATCACACAGTTCTTGGTTACATTAAAAGTTCCCAAAACTGTCCATAACTTTCAATATAATGTCATTCATCAATTATTGTTGAGATCATACTAAATTCTTATTATCGTTTTGATGGAACCCATTCATGATAATATAATAATATACTGGTTGTGGGTAGAAAAATAGTTCTAACTCCAACTGCAATTTCAAATATTCCAACTAGGAATCAGTTAATTCTTTTAATTCACGAGCCATCTACATCCCCTCATATATTTTATCACCAATATAACATTCAAAAACGATCAATTTATATGATAGGCCTACTAGTTTGAAGCTTACTTTTGAATAGCACATTTTTCAATATCAATGATGTAAATGTAGATTTTGATGAAAAACTATATAGGCTACGGTATTTACAGTACCCATGAAAATTTTAACGAACTTCCTTAGTGTATTTTCTAGTTGACAGTTACTATACAGTAACTAATCCATGCGAACTTTTCACAAGAATTTGATTATTTACTTTTTTGTATCAACTAGATATCGAATATAAAAGCATGTTATTTAATTCTTGAATATTTTTATCATTTTATAAAAGAGTAGCATCAATGAATGGATTATTGTGAATTATGAAATTTTGTCTAAGTATTATAAATTATATCAGATGATAGTTTGTTCATTGACCTATAAAGCCACAGAGCCACGATTCCAGAAAAGCCATGGTTAGTGGCTGCACCACGTAATGTTCAAATAATATGGCCTGAATAATAACGTGAATGATCAGAACTATATACTGTAAACTCAAGTTCGTGGTTAAAAGCAAGTCAGTTGAAAACATACTACTGTAATAGAAATGATAGAAAATCAAAATCATCAGAATAAATTTGAAATCTTTTTTAAATAATTTCTACTTTATTTTTCTATGGTCTTCATAAAAAACAGTTGCTGCACTGGCAATGTGCTATATTATGAGCAATCGCTTTACATAAAATCTTCAAGCCAAGATACACTTTTCGTTGGAATATATATATATTTTTTTTTTTTGTTTTTATTTTGAATAATTTAATAAATTAACTAATACCAAATACTTAATTTTATTCACTGAGAAAGTGAATGGTGGAATGATTTCACTGAGCATTGGAAATGCATCTGGATTAACCTGAAGTTAATTAGGGATTCAATATGGTTGCTACTGTATGTGCACCGTAGACGCCACCTACATAAGGAGACGCCTCATGATATTAATTCATAGGTTAGCGATCTGTTAACAGGTTGGCCTGTACGGCTTCCATTTTCTCCGAATTCGTGTTCAAATTTATCGGCGCTTCGATCGTTCCGTAACTATGTAAACGACCCACTCGTCGCCACAGCGCAACAACTTAATCAGCATATAACAATTTAATTCAGATAAATTAATCGAGCGAGAGCGAAGCAACACGAATGCAAATGATGGCCTGCCCATCCATCGTCGTGGAAGAACGGAGGACAGTGATAAAGGCAGAGAAGGATAAACATGGAGGAGGATGGAGAATGGTGATTAGCCAGGAGGACGATGCATCGGTTGCAACGAAGAGAGCTCCTGGAAGCTGTGCAGAAGAATGGAGAAGAACAAGAATGACGGAGAAGAAAACAAACAAGAATAACCAGGACACTCCTTCGGGATGAAGCGATCATGTCGTCTTAATTAGACTGTTGAGCGTTCCAATGAATTATTCAAATTGATCTCTGTTCTCACAGTGAGACTTTATCTGTTAGGTCTGCAGCTCGCATTTCTCTTTGCTAATTAACTCGCCCTTTGAACTCAGTACTTGGACAAAAAAGCACCATATCACCCGCACATTCTCAAATTCAACAATATGATGCACAAAAAATCGTTAGTACATAGTGCGACTCAAGTTTGTAGAGTCTATGGGAGTGATTGAGATTTGTTGACATGGGATTTGTTTGTTGAACATAGTCTTCAAATAATTTTCATTCTACTTTCAATGTCACAATACGATTATACTTTTCATTTTCAATAAGAATTCACCTTTGGCAGTTAAAAATTAACAGATAAATTTATTTTTCCTTTTTTTTCAATACAGTATTATGTTATATGATTTTTCAGTACAATTTTAATAGAATAGTGAAAATGGAAATGAAGGAAGGATTAAGGAGTTAAACATGGTACAAATGTAATACAGTTTAGAACGAAATGAACATCAATGTTTTTTGCTTATCAAAATGTGAAAGTCATTTGTAATTTTTATTATTTTTTAAGAATAAAGAACTATTAAGGGAGTAAACTTTGGAAGTGTTATGGCTGCACATTTGTTTTCATTAAGAAATGATATACTTTTAGTGTTCACTTGGTTCTTAGTGATCACGATAAAAATCAAAATTATTTGAGACATAAAAAGCTCCAAAAGGCTTTCTTGAATGAAATAGTCCATTGAGGTGGGCTTTCTTTCGCACTGACATTCTGATTCAATTCTCTAGTTCTTCCCATATTAATGGAATATTCCATATTTATCTGTTTTGTAGCAGTAGAAAAAACGTTTCATAAAAAGTTTTGGAGGTTGTAAGGGAATATTCCCAAGGAAGAATGTGACAATAGACAAAGAATTTGTGAGAGACCGTGGGAAACAGAGTACTGAAAACCAATCACTTTCTCAAGAATTCGCAAGGAATAAGTTACAGAAAAATCGTGGAAGATTTATCAACTTTATCAATGAAACGCAGAATTAACATCAATTATTACTTATTACCCATACTTAACCAACTAATTCAGTACTCTTTTCTGGAGTTCACTCAAACAGGAAGCATTGATCTATTTCATTGAGAATTTATAAAAAAGAGCAACTCGGAAAAACATTGTGAGAGACAATATTGATTTATCATTTTTATTGATGGAATTCACAGAATATCCACAGTTATTTTTTAAAACCTAGACTTATCAAATAAGTTCACCCACTCAAACAGCAGGCTCACTCAATACAAATAGCAATCACTTTTACAACCTTACAACACATATAACTGAGTTTATGCTAGTGATTATTTTGGTACACTAATAAGTTGAAATCAGAGCAATTATTGTGAAGTGGTGTAATTTTGAAAGTTTATTAGATTTAGCGACCGCAGAGCTGAGGCCGTGTCTGATCGTAAATGTTCAAGTTTGTTGACAACAATAAAACCAGTTTACAGCCGAGTGGTTTGCTATTCGGCTCCAGGTTGTCATTAGGTCTCATTAACAGTGATTTGTGTTCGAGTCTAAACAAACAGAGAGACGACACACACACATGTGATCCAGATGCTTCACTAATTGGCACCCATTCTGTCTTGACTCCTGACTCCGGGTCCGGAGCAGAGTCCGCGGCTATGCGCCACCCCCACTTGCACTTGCGCCCACAATTTGACACTCGACCGGTTCACACTCTTACACAAAGCACATAAATAGTCAACTAGGTCTATTGCCTAGACGCCTAGACCGACTACCGGTCGTTCTGTCAAAAACAATCAGAATCACACTTCCAGGCCTAGAAGCCGATCACAAATATTCGTCAGCAGATGTGTAGTAGATAATCGATTTGTATGCTTTCTTGAAAAACCTTGTGCTAAAATGCAAAATCAAATATATTTCAAATTTTTGTTTTTAAACTATTTTGTTTCAAGTCATAAAAGTTATATAGTTCATTTCAATGATTGAATGATGTTCGGATTTACCGACAATATTAATTCGGACGATCTTCCAAACTTTTTTGAAATATTTTACAATGTAAGAAATGCAAGAATTATCCATTCAGATTCCTTTATCATGAGACCTTTAGAGGAACTGACAACATTATTTGAAAGATTAAATATTGTAGATTGACTTGTTCATAAATTATTATTCCATTTATTAAGATAAATAACTGCCCTCATTCAATTTAAAGATTCTTCTTCAAAAATAGAGCTGCTCTTGAAATAATCTAATGCGTTCAATGAACAATTTTGATGTGGGTGGAATTTTTTTCAATAAACTCTGTTACCTGCAAAGTGCAATGATGTATCATAAGAACAGTATTCCATTTTGAAATGAATTTATAATTATATAGATGACATAATTTAATAGTTTTTAATGGTACAAGCATGTATCACGAGATCGGGTTTTTAATATATTTTTTAGTATATGAATATTTATTGTAGTGCGATTTATTTGTTAATCTAGGAATGAATAGAAGAACTGGATTGTACCGTTGCCTTGTTACTCCAGAGTTCCCACAATCATGAAAGAAAGGGATTTTTCTTCAAAATCATCCTGAGATATCCTTGGAAGCAGTGAAACTCTTCAATTCGGATCTGTTTCTGAATGTTTCATATTTTATTGTACGTCAAACTATTCATGAACCATGAATAACTCATTCCATACATTTATTGTAAATTCTCGTTTCCATTCTATTGATTCAGCCTCCTCTTTATGTAAAATCTTGTGATGAGAATCAAATCTCATCATGCTGTATGACTCATCAATTTTATCAGTAGCAATGATTTGTGGAACACATAATCATCTAATTCTGTCAAAAATTAACTTGGAAGGTCCATTTTCTGTTATATTATGAGATGAATTGTGGGAGAATTCGCGATTAAAATTTGTTAGAAATTCAATTCAAATTTCTAAAAAAAGGAAATGATTTATCAAGAAATTTGACAGCTTGACTTGGCAGTTAATTTCCCCAGCATTTAAATGAAGACATAAGATGAGTGGGAGTGCTCAATAGTGCCAAGAATAATAGGAATATAAATAATTATACTAAGGTGTTAGATCTAATATTATTTTATCAAATGGTGTGTTTTAAAAGCTCATTAGAGAACCGCTTCCACAATCTACTTTGATGTTGAGCTAGTTTAGTCATAGAACTTGTCAAGCATCGGTATTAATAGTCACCAATATAAAGAGATTGTGTTTCATATTATTTGTGTGCAAATATGTTGTCAGGTCAACTCATTATCAAATAATTACATCAGTTCTAGCTGAGCTTATGCTAAAAAATTAAGTACAGTGAGCCAAAAAAGACAAAGTGGGCAAAGTGGACATAATTTTAATTATAAATAGCAAGATTTATAGTGCAGGCAGGTAATGTAAAAGTACATACTGTAATAAATTCCTATAATATTATAAGTGTTATATTTTATCATTTTACAATTTTGTATTATAATGATGATTCATTCATTTAAAATAATAATAGCAAACTAGACGTGGTTCTTAGGTATCAAACTTGTTATCATTTTGCTTTAAATATTCAAATTGTATCTTTTAAACCAATAGCCTATATAGCCTTCTTCTTTCTCTCTATTCCCTCCAATTTCATATTCGCTACAATAAGTTCCTGTCAATCATGTCACTGTCCGATATTGGATTAAGTAGTCAAATGTCAAAAATTATGTCAGAAATATAGAATTTGAATTATATTTATCTTAGTAAACGTCCTCAAAGAATAAGTGCAGAAAATCGGGCTGCAAATATATTTTTGAAAGACAGAGTAATAGTAATAACTAATAGTAAAACTCCCCCAGACTTTTTAATTACAAACTATGGCCAAATAAAACGGACTGAAACTTTAAAATGGTTGGGTGAAATAATTGACGATAAGTTATCCGTAAAAGACTCAGTAAACCAGAGAATAAACAAAACTTGAGTTTAAACTGACAAAGAATATCTACAGCAAGAGGTCCATCTCAAAAAACGCAAAGCTCAGGCATTATCTTTGTCAATAGACCTGATGAAATATACCAATATGTATGCTGCAGAGTGTCTAACTATCAATGGAAAGGGGACCCCCAAAGATTGAAGATACAAGAAAGAAAAATTTTGAGAATCTTTTTGACAAGCATAATTAAAATAATATTTTCACTTACAGTAACAAATAAATCTATATACATACCGAAAAAATCACGGAAACTATCAGAAAGATGAGAATAACATATCATACCCATTTATTTAGAATGAATTCAGATAGACAGACACAGAATTTCCATTGAAATAAACAGTAGAAAATCCAAATTTGGCTGGTTTACAGAATCTTAAAATTTTATGATATGTAAAAGTTTGATATAACAATGACAGATTTGCAAAATAGAGTAGAACTAAGAAATAAATTGAAAAGTGTTTTGTCAGACTAACCAAAAATTGAAACTTGGTCTGAAGATAGACGTATTAATCGAAGCATTATGATGAAAGAGTATTGGAGGAGAAAAAAGAAGAGAACTATAACTTACGTGATATATAAATATATTTATATTTTTTTAAATTGTGAGTAAGCACATTGCTTAGCTAAGAAAACGATGTGTGAATATAAGTAATGCAGTATTTCTCTCTTCAAACTCCTTAGTATATCAACTAACTTCTTGACATATTATCAAGAAGTCGAGTAAAAGCCACGAAATAAATGAAGTCATGAGATATAAGAGCACTGTCATGAGACTATTGAATCATCACCACTTTCTCAATAAGCAAGGTATGAGAATAAATAATTGCTCTTTGATAATTATGCTCAAACATGAATATAAACGCTATCAAGCGATTCTTATACTCAAATAATTTAATATTGTTTCTTATTGTTCTATCCATTGCATAATAATTATATTGCTTAATCTTTTGAAATAGGATTAAATTCATGATTTTTCTGAGTAAATTGCTTCTGAGTAGAAATATCACGCTGTTAAGTGATCGGCAAGTTTCTACAAACACAAAATTTCAATAAAAATTACTATTATATAAAACTATTCATATGTATTATCTTGCTGTGCAGAACTGACCTTTTTGAGTCGCAGCGGACGCGTGCAACCAAGCGCCGAAGAAGAACAACATAGTTCGAAACGCGTCCGCTGCGACTCAAAAAGGTCAGTTCTGCACAGCAAGATAATACATATGAATAGTTCTACTGCAGTTCACGAAAAATGGATAACCACAACAATTATTATATAAAACATTTTAATTTAAAAAATTAACAATAATTATAACTTTTATGAGTGTAACTTTATCCTTGAATTCATAAGTTGAAGTTTTAGAAACCTGCCAATCAAGCTACAGCTACTCAGCACAATCCAATGAAACTGTGCTCGGAAATAGAGTACAGTCTAGTGAACTACAAGTAACGTACAAATAGGGTGGAAGCGATATGTTAGGTATTCGGCTGGGAACGCGGTTAGCTTCGCACGCAAGTAGTGCTCATGCTAAGTATGTTTGAATGCTTTGGCCATTTGTAACCGCGTTATCGCTTGAATTATTAATTAGGCCGCGATAACCGCGAGTCTCAGGCTCATGTATGACTCTCTCCTATATATATATCAACGGCGGCGAAAGAAAAATGAATGAATATTCAGCGGTGACTAATTTATTGTTATTGCTGTCATTTTTATAGCCCCGATCGGCGAGCATGGTAATGTGAGCCAGGAAAAAAGTCCTGTCCCTGTACAAACGACCCTAAGAAATGCTCATGCCACCTGCAATTTGCATTTATAAAGCACAAAGGTATTCAAGACCTGAGGCTTTCTACTTTGCCTTATCACGCGACTTGCTCCATAGTTAATATTCTTGTGTGTCTATATTTTCCTAAACAATCCTAGAAAGTGCGACGCAATTTTACAACATTGTCAGTGAGTAAAGTTACAAGGAGTATTCTGAAAATTCAAGATTAGGCTATATTGTACTGTATACTTTACCAAGTCAAATCGTAGGGGAAGAAGTAATATGTATTTCTTGTCAAAAAAATTGATAATTGAATATGAAACATGAAAGACTTTCTTCATTGACTCAAATATTCAAGCAGAAGGATTTGTTCATAACTGATTACATCATACATACTGTTTGTGGATTGAATTGAATGGAAACCATATACAATGCTTGCTTTCTAGTAAAATTATCTTGTACGGCTATATTTTCCTGAACAGCCCTAGAATACGCGAAGCAATTTTACTACATTGTTAGCTGAGTGGAGTTATATGAAGTATTTATAGAATACTCTATGTATTTGCCCTGCTTCAATGATGATTATTATTATTGATTTATATTATTTGGAACATTTCCAGAAGCCTCAATACATCCATTTGATAAAATGATTCCTAATCATTATCATTATCATCATTATTATTATTAGGATCAATCTTTATCATTATTAGGACTTCGTTATCGAGTGTATCTTATCGCTTCAAATGAATGAACACTCACTCCCAGAAAAGAATATTACTACTCTTCATGCAGAAAGTTATTCTACTTTTTATTTAATGTACTGTAATTGAGTATGTTTTTCTGAGAATGCAGCAGTTCTCAGAACGTGAGATTTTACTATTATGTCAGGTATCTTATAAATACCCTACTATGAATGATTATCAATATCCTAATACCTAGGATTCTAAATGCTCATATAGGCAGTTGTACTTCTTGACATTCTCGAATTCATTCACCCCTGGGCAAGTGGAATAAACTCAGTTACCACTGATCACAAAAACCATCAGATTACCAACTTTTAGAGTACCGTATGAAACAAATTTCGAACTCTGTCATTGCATTATTACGCCATAATAATACTGCCAGGGCAGTATTATGCTGTGTATTGCATATATTATGCAATATATGTTTGAAAAGCGAATGTATGAGTAGTCATGCAAATACGGCAGTCATTATAATCTGTACTCTGTATATTAAAATATCTGTCTGTATATTACACGATTACAGCCAAACGCCTTTACCAATTGTCATGAAATTCTCAAAACATGAAGTTCTTTACTCCAAGACAGATGGATGGATGCATAAGATTTGCTTAGAATATGCCCTCCACCCCATTTTCTTAGGAGGCCTAATTTACCGCCGATTATTGGAGTGTCTGATTTGGGTGCGGGTGGCTTTCAATTAACATTAAGATGATTAAAGAGGGGTTTACACAAATATTTGGTAAACCCAAGGGTCGGCGTGAGAGAGGGGGGCTGAAAATCTTTAAATCTTAAATACTGATATTTTTAAATTTATTTTCTTGTTTTGGTAGTGCTTTTTGAGCTGAGATAAAATGATAAATCTATCATTGTGGTGAGGGAAAATTGTCTTCTTTAAATATTAAATTTTGTGGATGGTTTCTGTTTTTTTATTGGAAGTGCGAGGTGACTCTAGAAGAATGAGGTTGACACTGAACTACTGCTTAAATAATATTGATTGGAAGGTTGGCAGAGGGGTGGTGAGAGAATTTTGATTTTTTGTAAATGGATAAATTTTATTTTTTATGATTGAAAGTAAATATAAGAGATAATCTCTTTATGGTCTCGGAAGTTTTGATCTTTTCAAACATTGATTTTGCAGTTTTCAACACCAATGCCAGATTAAGAACTGAAAATTGAGTCGAAACAGCTATTGAACTTTTTCTTCGAAATATCATCCCCTTCCGTGTCGTCTGTTGGGCGAACGAGGTCTACTGCTCACCGAACTATACTATACTATTTATAGTTAGTGAATTCCGACTTTGATAAACGCCAATCAAACAGGAGAGATCCCAGCTACACTCCTGAGACTATTGTGCGATCCGTATTAGAATCTTCTATACAGTAGTAGGTATATCGTCTATCGCAACTGACTCCTATCAAATGACCATTTTTACCTGATCCAGTATAACTTTTAAAAATGCACCAAACTCATTCGGCTGCAAATTTACTGGGCGAGAGATAACTTAGGACAAGATAAATTCAGCATCGAGATTTATTCGCTTTCCGGTCACAGAGTGAGAAGCCGAAATTAAAGATAATAACAGGCGGCTGTAATAGTCGACATAATAAAGTGTTTTAGCGTACCGTATGATACAAAAGACGCGCACAATATCACAGTCTAAAGCGGGTTGTGGTTAGGAGTTGGGAGCTGAGCGTTGTTCTATCGGCAATAGGCCGCGAATGAACAGTAAAGGCGAGATAATGGTCGTTGAACAGACCATAAGTTACCTGCAAATGAAAATATAGGGACAGATAAGCGCCAACTGAGTACAAAGAGCACTTGACACAGGGATGCAGGAGCATGGTGGCAGGAGCATGGTCGTGTATGGTGAAGTGTGGTGAGGCCTATCATCGGGCACTGGCCAACCGGCCATCACCACCGTAAAGAAAACATTTTCGCGCACTTTACCACCAGATAACAGCCGCAATAATTTAACCAGCCATGGCAACATACCGACCAGTTCACACTCTCGAACCAGCATTGTACAATTCACTCATCCCCTACTCTTTGTTTATTTGTTTCCAATTGCTCCGCTTTTCATACCAGGCTCAGTGATTTGAAATTTTCCTGATTTGAACTACGAGTCGGATGTTTTGTAAATATCGATATTAAATTCTAATGATATCCTTATCAATATTGTAGTAGCTATTCTAAGAAAGTCATATAATGGTTGGCTTTATTTGTGTAAGATTCTATATTCTTTACATGACTTTTATAGTATTTTTCCATTTCTGTCTTAAAAATGTATAACTGTATCTTTAACTTTAATGATTTAACAGTGGAATGATTCTACGTAAACTGTGTTAAGGAAGCTTTTTTGGCGTTTGCCTGTAAGCTTCCATTTCTGCTTTGTACTAAATAAATAAATAATAAATTTTATATGTGACACCTTTTTTAGTATATTAGCAACAATGAATATCATATTATGAGCAAGAATGCATAATTGAAAATTCAAGTTTTTTGACCAGTTGAAGAAGATAATTCTAGAAAAAGTGATGTTGAACAAAAAGTATGAGCTAGGATTGAATGAATGTCTTTCTCACACTGACCTAAAATAGTTATAAAAATAAATTCCCTTGAACATCACTATTGCTATCTATTTAAAACTCTTAATCCTTATGATTTGTCATCAATTATTATAAAAAGGAAATATGCATACATTTCTATAATTTAAATAAGTACCCCATTTTTATGAATAACAGTTCAGTTTTCTCACTTATTAAAATAGCACGGTAAGAGCTCAGAAAATATTCTATATTCTGAGGTAAGAGTCACGAAATATGATAATAATAAATTTTGTAATATGTAAATTCGTCGGGTACATGGATACACCGGTGTACCGGTTTATTGAGTTTTGTGGTGTTTCATACTCAACGATCATTAGTTAAGTCATGGCTGACTTTAATGAGTCGGCCATGGTTAGATCAAAGTAAGTAATAGCGTGAGCCACTGCGATCTACCAATAGTTGTTAACTGAGATTTATTTTCCATTGATGTAGAATTATTCTTCAACCTTTGGGCGAACTTGTAACTTATCATTCACCCTAGTTCTTTGTATGATTTGGAACCCTTAGCTGAACTCACTTCAAAGCAATAGAGGAGAAACAGTGATTTTCTAATCAGAGAAATCCATACTCCACAATAGACTCAAGTCTCGGTACCTCTAGATTCTAAATCATGTGCTTTGCTCATATTCCTCTGAACTTTCTCTCTTCAAATTCTCTTTTTTTGTTATTTGGTAGTTGCACATTACAAGAGACTCGAGTTTTAATCGCCTCTATGATAAGCTATTGAACTTTCATGAAACTTTAATATTACTGATTCCACATTGTATACTTGGAAGAGAAGAACACTACTCTATGTCCACAAAATTTTAAAAGCTTGTAATAATAAATAGTTGCTGATAGCCTGTAGGTCTATTAATATCATGTGTATTGACCTGTAATAATTTGAAAAATTATTGCTGTGGAAATAATCAGCAAGGAATAGGTTGCTGATACATTCCTGTTTTCTTTTAAGAAATTGAGTGACGAAATCAGTGAAATAAGGTTGTCCATTTCCAAAAGTGGTAGGTAGTGTTTATTAGAATGTGAATTACTTTAAAAGGGGAGTCAAACATGAATTTTTTTCAAAAAAATCAATTTTCTGATCTCAGACTGTTATGATAGTTTGAAATTCCCGCTTTCCAATGATACCTAAATCACGTCTCTATGACAACTAGAAGTATTTTTAATATTTTTTTGAAAAATCTATTACGTGTATCAAATTATTCACTTTCCGCTCGGAATATTTACAGCAGCGTTATTTTGCGCAAAATAGATTCTTCAACAATTTTTCATAGAATATTGAAATTTCAGAATATATAAATTTTAGAATATTGAAACTCTTCTATAGTTTGTCATGTTGGTATTTATCAACAGCTGACAATACTTGAAAAGGTGTGCTTTGCTTGTTTACAATTTTTTGTGACAATACTAAGCTACAGATTTCAATTAGATTCATACAATAATTTTACACAAACCGTTTTTTTAAAAACGAATATTGTCAGTCAATATCAGTGAAAATGCCTAGATGTGAAGGAAAAGTTTTCAAAAAAAGAAGAGGAGGATTCAATTACAGATCAAGTAGATCATCAGCCAATAATTCTCCAAGATTAGAAATGGTTGTTGAAGCTGGTCCATCACATTCATCTTCTCACAAAAAACTCAGTGATAAGTTAGTAGGATATGAGAACTTCAGTGATTTCAAATACTGCATTGTTGATTTGAAACAGTTTTGTGACAAACTTCAAGAAATAGGTGTATGTCATGCTTGTAAACATAACCTTAGTATTTCCTCAGAAACAATTTCAGGCTTAGCTTGCAAAATAAACATATTTTGCTCATCTTGTTCCAGTGAAGTTGACATGATAAACAGTGCTAAAACAGTGATTCAAGATGAAAATAATTCAGAAAAAACGATATATGATATAAATGCTAGATTGGTTTATGGACTCAGGTCAATTGGGAGAGGTCAAACATCAGCAAAGACTCTTTGTGGAATCATGAACCTCCCTTCTCCACCAGGTCGATACCACAAATATGAATTGTATTTAGGATCTGTCATGGAAAGTGTTTGTAAGAAGTCCATGAAAGATGCTGTTGAAGAAGCTGTTGAGAGGACTGGTAGTAGAGATCTATGTGTTGCTGTAGATGGTTCTTGGCAGAAAAGGGGTCACACCTCTTTGAATGGAATAGTGTCCATGACGTCTGTTGAGACTGGTAAAGCTATTGATATTTCTGTTCTGTCAAAGTATTGTTCATGTCCACAAAAAAACACTAATATTCATTTGGACTCATGTAAAGCAAATTATATTGGAACTTCTGGAGGCATGGAAGTTGCTGGGGCATTAGAAATGTTCCAGAGGTCTCAAAATCTCTACAATGTAAGATATATTGACTATCTTGGGGATGGAGACTCCAAGGCATTCCAGGCTGTTTGTAATGCTCAGCCTTATGGTCCCAATATTGAAATAAAAAAGCTTGAATGCATTGGGCATGTGGAGAAGAGAATGGGCACAAGGTTGAGGAATCTGAAGGCTCAACGAAGGAAGCTTTCTGATGGAAAGCCACTTGGTGGGAAGAATAGACTCACTGATACTGCTATTCAGAAACTACAAATCTATTATGGCTTGGCCATCAAAAGAAATGTTGAGAGTGTGAGTGCAATGCATCAAGCGGTGTGGGCACTCTATTTCCATGTGTCATCAAATAATGATGAACCGAAGCATCAACTGTGCCCTGATACAGATGATACATGGTGTAAATACAGGGTGGCCCAGAAGCAAGGAGATGTTTATGACCACAATTCACATTTTCATCTACCCACAATTGTGATGAATGAGATGAAACCTATATTCAGGGACCTATCTCAGAGGAATCTTTTGGAAAAATGCATTCGAGGAAAGACCCAAAATCCAAATGAGAGCCTCAACAATGTGATATGGACTGTTTTGCCAAAAAGGGTTTTTGTGGGTCTTGAAAATTTGTATTTTGGTGTATATGAGGCTATCACAAAATTCAATGATGGCAACAAAGGAAAAATACAGCTGTTTGAGGAGATGAAATTTATTCCTGGACATCATATGACAACAGCCTTGCGAAAACTTGATGAAGAAAGGATTCGAAAAAGCGATAACAAGTTCAATGACCTTGAGAAGAGGATAAGACAGAAAAGGAATTTATCAAGGAGAAGGCTAGAAGACCAGTATGAAGAGGCAGAGGATCCTGAAGCTCCAAGTTACAGTGCTGGGAGTTATTGAATGTGAGTTAATAAAGACCTTTTTCATTTGAGAACACTTTACGATGCATTTCTTTCATTTTCCGAAAATTTTAAAATTTAAACTTCAATGTACTTTTTCTCAGCTCCTATTTGAGATAAACACATGAATTTTTTTTTAAATTGTTCTGCTCTGCTGGTATAACAAACTGAATGTGCAGTTTTGAAATACATGCATGCAGAATAAAATAAATAATATATTTAAGAAAAAAAATGTATAAAAAAAAGATTGTTTGGAAAAATATTTTTGAAAATTACAAATTTGATTACATCAAAATTTCACACATTCAAATTATAAAGAAAAAGTTGATCTTTCAAACAAAAAAAAAATTAAGTCTCTATGTTTGATAGTAACTGAGAAAAGGGATAAAATGTTAACATTGAGTAAGATAGGATGTTTGACTCCCCTTTTAATTATTGTTATGCGGGTTGCCTAATGTCATCCCTGGAATCATACAGAAGGTAATATTAATATTTAGTAGTGTCATTGTACTAAAACGCAAATCTGAATACAAAAACTTTTCCGAAAAGCCTAGTTGAAGTAAATTAATTTTTCAATCATTTTTTTCATAATAAGTTGAAACAAGATTTTTCTCTCTAGGAAGTACAATACGTCATTAACTGAAAAATACTGTGAAATATTGAAGACAACGGGAGAAGAAGCTTACATTGAGTAAGGAAGCATTTAGGAAGTTGCAGCCGATGGAATTTCCAAATCTGATTCTTTTACTGAAGTGAACAGGATAGGATTGGACAAGACAGAAATAATTACATAGTGAAATTAGGTTTGGCATTCCATAGTCTAATAATTTAGTTCAGGTTGCTCGACTAATTATCAACTTGTCAAATTTTGCGCTGTTACTGCTCTCTTTGTTAATGTCTGAGGGGGAATAGAGATTGCGAGTTTCCAGACGCTATCAAAGCACAAAGAAGCAAGAGGAAAGAGCTGCGAAACGCCGAGGTAACGATTGGAAGAGGTAAGGAAGGGAAGTTAACAAAGATGTCATTTTAATAGAATGAGCAAAGAAAAGAACAAAAATCTAATTTAGTCGGGACTCTTCGAGATCGATCAAATAATCGGAAAGGGTGCAAGGTAATTGGGTGTATTCACCGTCCATAGAAGTTTTTTATCTGACTGGATGCAAAATTGAATTTCCTGTCGTTTGATTGGCCGGGCTACGGCTGTGTGCCAGCACATCTCGAGAGGAGCGAGGGGAGGGGGTGTTTGTAGTCGAGAAAGCAGTGGTGATACTACGGAGGGGAAATCATGGTTATTTAATGCTTGACAATATCGCTGATGGAAAAAGCGGAGTGGTGAGCAGACGACTACAATGGTTACGGCGGGAGGGGAAATGAAATAATTCCGCCTTGGCTCCGCCCCTCTGCCAGGCCACGCCCCCCACACCCCACAGTTATCAACTCCCGAATACCAAAGTGGCTATGTCTCAGTCTTGCTCAAAGCTTCGATCTGTAAGTAGTGATCCATAGAGTGCCGCCGCGAAACTTGACTGTGACTGACGACGGATGTTTCGGGTACAATCTGTTTCACAACTATTTGTTACCTCTAATTTTTTAGAAGAGTGCTCAGAAGACTATCTACTCAGGTACAGACTAATTCGTTTGTGAATAATCGTTGATATCAATGTGGATAACCTAACCGTTCACGGAGCTTATATCCATTACCATCTCCCAAATCTCCGGTTTCTTGTGTTGTCGGCAAGAAGATCAAGACTAGAAAAGACAAGTGATGAAAAAAGTCCATCGTGAGAATACTTAAAATGAACTGTGACATTTGTGGGAAGCACTGAGTAAGTTTTAACAGTTCCACAAACTCACATTTCCATGACTGTGCCTTTCTGTGATAGACAACTGAACTTCTCAACAGTTTGAAGTGAGATAGTATTTGAGGAGCGAAATTATTAGTGGAATAAGCTGGTGTAAGAGGTTATTGGGTTGTTGTCGTTGAAGACATGTAGGACGGGCGCTGCACCAGGAGGACGAGTGTATGGAGAGGAGTCGCTTCGTCAGCCAGGAGTTTGTTGTCAATGCTGGAGCCGGCAGCGAGAGCCGCTAACATGACCGTGCTAAGAGAGAGCGTGCAGAGGAGCGTCACGCAGCAACCGCAGCCTGTCGAGAGGCAACAGGACAAGTCGAGTGATGGATGCAGTCCACCGCCTAGGATTAGTTTTTCGGTGGCCGCACTCCTTTCGGATAGGAGGCCGAGGGAGCGAAGTCCACGGACACCCGAGCCCGAAGAGGACGAGCTGTCTGGTCTAGAGGAGGATGTCGACGTGGAGGACGCGGACAGTCCGACAGCTTCCCTGCTGCACCACCCCAACAGCCTGATGGCTGCACGACTGATGCTCGGTTCGTCACCAGCTGTCACGCCGATCAGGCCGACGCCAACCACGTTCAGCGCCCTGGCTGCAGCCGCCTACTCAGCTGCTCTGCAGCCGCATCCTTCCTGGGGCCACTACCCTGGACCACCTGTCTTTCCTAACTTCGGTGCCAGTCTTTCCGGTTCACCAGGTAGGAATGCATTTTTCAAACAGTATTTTCTAACATACTTGGATTACAATTAGAAAGCAATAAATTATAAGCTTTCTTTGGTGGTGGAACCCTCAGTTCTTCGTGACCTCGTCGCTGTTTCTGCGATGTCTATACAATTTTCATGGTTAGATTCGCAATAAAAACAAACCTGCTGGATGCAGCCTATCCCAGTAGCTTTTCAATCATCTCTTCAAGGGAAGAAATCTTTGTATGACATTGTGGAATAATAAATTATAGGTTTCTTATAGGCTTTTTATAATGTACAAGAGTTCTTTTCACACCAAAGCCTCACCTCAACTAATTGATATAGTAATTATGGTATCTAGTGTATAATTGTTGATCTGACTTGTCTTTCACACCTTGACTGGAGTCTCCAAGACGTAATCTACAAAAAAATAAATAACATAAGATCTTCGCCTATTTGTTACGGACAGTGGCCGCTTCTTAGCATTGCTTGCTTGGCTTCCTAAACATTTAGGAAGTTTTATAAGAAATTAGTTGATTTTTGAATGGGATATAGTACAAGTAATTTGGATTCTCGACTGCAGCCGTGTGATGAAATAAATGGTACGATTGCTTTGATCGTTCAGTAGTTTGAAATGTCATTATTATGGGAATACTCGCAGGACAGGCTGGTTAGGGCTTTGGGGGACTCTCTAAGTAATGGGTGGCTCTTGTGAATTTTGAGCCATTTAGGCTAGTTAGGCTGCCCTAGGCAGATGAGCTTTACAGATTCTAATAATATAGCTTTATAGATTCTCAGACGCAGCTTATAGATTCTAATAATCAGTTGGGTGGAACTCAAAAGTCGACTGGAGTGTTTTTGTGTATACAGTAAATTGCTTAGTCATCATTTCATACAATCCCTGTTCAGTTGGTAGCCTACATTTACCCTGCAAACTTCAAACGTTCAACGTTCTGGGATGTTTTCTAACTAAATATCTGTCTGTTTCTTGGCGCGGGACGCCACTGGAGATTGAAGGGCTTCAAGGAGCCATCAGCATAAATCATGGCACCCAGAAAAATGTTTCGAGGCCTCTAAATACTCACCACCGCTAATGATAATCGTGATTTCAAATGAATGTTGATCAGCTGTCGATATAACAGTACATTCCTATGATCAATTAGTAATTGACCTATTCTTTTGGTAGTTGATTAATAATAATTATTGGCAACGTAAATGATAAACAAATAAAAAAATTTTAATTCAATTTTTTTTGTTTTTATCATTATTTTCTATTTATCATTGTGCGAGTTTAAATTGTAAGTAAATTGACTGCATGTGCGGTCAATTAAGTACATGTTCTTCATAAATATGATTGCTAACTTGTGCACTGTTTAAAAATTAAGATCATACATACTTTCAAGAAAAGCAAGACATACTTTCATTCTTTAATATATAAAACCAAAACATAGTTCATTAGCCTAATCATTCCTCAGAAATGGCGATGTATGATTATTTTAGTATCATTTCTGTATTTGAGTTTTGAACAATTACCGGAAGCTAAAATATTATGAAAAATATCAACACATTTATTTATGTGATTGGCATGGAATTTTTCCAACTTGAATATGCCAGAGGTCCAATGAGAATAATTCTACTTATTATTACAATCATTGTGTTGGTTTCATTGCGGTCCTTGAGTTTTATTGAATTATGGAATCAACAGATTATTAAGAAACGTTTAGGACGCATTTGCGTAAAGCTCAATCAGACCCCAACACTTCTCGAAATCTTAAGACTGATAATGATAGGTATCACATGATGTGAAGTAGAGTATCAGAGAGAATCAAGTACTGATACTGACTCTTTTCGTCAACCAAAACATTGAGAAAAGGACTTTATTCTTAATATTCTAATTGCTCAAAATCGTGGAATGTTGTCGATAAATCTTTGTGTAGAATTCATTTCAAATGTGTATTTATTATGAGATAAATTGTATCTACTAAATTCTAAACAAGCTGTGCTAATATAACCCCTTTTCTAGTTCATCAATTATTAAAGCAATCATGAGTTTGAAGATTGAAAATAAGAATTTTATAATATTTTAAGAGAAAGAAAACAATTTGTAGAAGCCTATCTCTCACAGTTACTTGGAAGACTGCTTTATCTCAAAATTCCATGTATGTTTTCTATAGTTATCACAATTGTTTCTGGAGTGAACACATTATCCTTCCTTCATTACCCCTTCATCCCTATAATAACTAAAATTAATGTAAGTATTTATTCACAATTCATAACTGATAACAGTTTTGCCACAAGGTTAATGGAACAGCTACATTATTTCTTCGCCAACTTTAAATTCAAATTAATACACGTCTTGAAGTGGTGATTGCTCCTCATGATTATTTACAATGATATTAGAATAGACATGGGTTATAACAGTACTGATAACAATAAACACAATGAACTGCTAGCTGAGAACAGTAACTTCCACTCCTAAACTTATGAATAGTAATTGAAACCCAATTGGCAAATAGTAATTGCAAATTACCCCTGATTTGTTTCAATCTTCCTTAATGCATAAATTCCGTTTGTTTCTGGAGCCACATTGAATGCAATATGATGATTGTTCACATGCTGATTACAATGGTATTTTTAGTTGTTTGCCATGGTAACTGTATCAAAAAATAGTTATCGAAAAAAATCATACCGGCCGATGAGAGGAAAGACTGTTAACAAATCTATCCAATATTCTGATTAATTACAATCTAATAATTAAAAATTTAAAAATTTTCCAAATCAAAATAATAACAAAGATTATCAATATCCAGATTATCAATTGGATGAAACAGTTCAAATCAATGCTTGTAATTACAAAAATAATCCCTACTTGTTATTCTTCTCTTTGTTCTACTCTTTAGGGTCTTGGGCGGAGATATGTTGTAATAGTAGCACCGGATGTTTCTGTCACTTTTCCACTGACTATAGCAGCCTTCATGAATCTGTTTTCTCACTCGATTACACGTGCGTGTGTGAAATTTCAGACTGCTATTGAAATTGTCTTGATAAGTTAGGTGGGCTGTTGACTCATATAGTTGAGAGTATACATAACTCCTGAGAATCTTATACAGGATTGCTGGAATTAATAAATAATCAATCCATTCATCCATTCAAAATTAATCCTAAATAATTCCAAGGTCTCTTTGTCCAGCTTAATCTAAACTGTTTTGAGAAATTGTATGTTTTATAGCACATCGAGAAAGCAGAATCTTCATTTTCATTTTTTCCTTCATTTATCTAACAAAAGGGGCTATTTATGCAGTCATTATAGCACGCAAAACAGCTGATTCCTGTACTCTTTTACTTTGCCGCATTCCAGCTGACTTTGCCACACTCATTTTACTTTGTTGCACTACATGT
Organism: Conomelus anceps; assembly: GCA_948455865.1. Classification (NCBI taxonomy): domain Eukaryota; kingdom Metazoa; phylum Arthropoda; class Insecta; order Hemiptera; family Delphacidae; genus Conomelus; species Conomelus anceps. The sequence continues at coordinate 56,986,431 of OX418217.1, read as the reverse complement.
GTGCAAACTGTAAGGGAAATTTAACGTGAAACTCGCGCTGACAGTATCTTTGATGCACTCGAGAAACTATTCTGCACTCGCCTTCAGCTCGTCCAGCAAATAGCTACTTTGTTACACGAATTCATGTGTGATTCTCAATTTTCTCATTATGACTCGTCTAATAACAGACCATCTCTTAAAACTTTTAGATTTACAAGTTTTCATTTCTTTCTCTCCATGACTTTTCCAATTTATTCTTTCAAGCAGATGAGTAATTCATATCATGTACACCCATTCATCCAGAAAAAGATTAAGAAAACATATCTCCTTTTTTATGAAAAAACTTCTACGATCAATAATCTCACAGAGACAATTGATCAGTTATCAATTCGATCTCGATAGCCATCGGATCTATCAATTATAATGGCGAAATACAGAAAGTAGGCTGAATATTCATATTTGTAGTGACCATGAAAGTATGGAACATAAAATCACATTCTAGCGGGGGCCCTGAAGCCAAAATAGAGTTATAGAATTGATGAGTTGTCGCTTACAATAAAATAATTGCTTACAAACAATTGGATAGAAATAGAAGTCAAGCAACATATGATCTTAATAATTTTGTAAATAAAAGAAAAAATGCACTAGTTTTTTGGTTCGGATAAGAAATTACATCCATTTTGATTCTCTGCACTTTAAAAAGGCTAACCAATGAATCAAATTTGAATGATAGAGTGGTGCATTATAACAACCAATGAAGGGAGCACGTTAAGAGAATGCCAGCAGGAAGAAACCCATTTCAGATTCTGAACTACCACCCAATAGGAAGAAGAGATGTTGTTAGGCCTAGGAAAAGATGGCAATAACTATAATAGAAACTGCATTTTGAAATTATTGTTAGAAATCCAATACGCTGTTGTGAGTCGGAGCAGGCAAAAGCCTAAACCATTAATGTGCAGTAAGAAGAAGACCGATGATTATCATACTCAAAGAAGTGAGTTCAATTCATTAAGTTTGTCGGAGCACTTCATTTGATAATCATGCTATTTGAGAATCAATAATGAGTTGGAAGCACTTCATAAATGAGCAGGAGGAGAGCAACGAAGATTATGAATGGAAGTGCTTGTGGAGGAAGCTCAGAGATGATCTTGGGTCAGAATGGGGTAGGGGAAGAGGGGATCTGGAGATTCAGGTGGCCTTCTAAAGTGATGAAGTGGAAAACGCCTCGGGATAACTGAGGCTGGGGCCGGCGGTCTAGTCAGTTCAACACCGAGCTACAATCAATAATAAGACTGGCCAGGAAGAGAGCGGGTGGTGAGGCTGTGTGTCTGAGAGAGATAGCGAGCGTCTTTGAGAGGTTAATAGAGCGAGTGAGAGAGCGCCTGCATCGAAGTGATGATGTAGAAGAGGTTGAAAAAGAGAGAAGTGAGGAAGAAGAACATCTCCAACTCTGTTCATTCAGTATCTAATCATCCATCAATTTCATTCTCCTGGATAATTTTACAAACATCTTTACTACAATTCAAGTAGTTTGATTGTTTGTCACACCGAACAATACTATATCTAAAAAAAAGATTTTAATATGAGAATATTGGATTGAAAAAAATTACAATCTGTTCTAGTATTCTTAGAAGTAGCCTATTGGTTAAATGTTTGCATATATTATTGGGGATCGATTGAGCAATAAAATTTAAGTCGAAAGTGCTCCTGAAATTTTTCAGAAAAACCTTTCCCTTTCAAGTGAGGAGTGCTAGGAGTAAGTTTGATTTATTGAGAGAATATATCAATGCCCTATTGTTCAGATTTGTAATCTACGTATTTTTGAAAATAATTCCAGACTGATTTAGTGGAATTTTATAAACAAAATGTTGGCGATAAAAAAGCTGTTATTGGGTTCAAAGTTCAGAATAAATCTTAATTTGGCTCATCCCATTATTCATCTCCATAAATTAATTTATTGTTCTTGATCACTTTCAATTCAAGTTGATTTGATAATTTGTTTATAATTTATGGCCAATTAGAAGTGATTCAATCCTATCATTCATCAGAGTACTGACTATCACAGAACGCGACAAATAATTAATTGTGAATTTAAGTCTAATCGACAATAAGCTCTAATTATAGCACATTTTATGAGTTTGTAAGATAATAAGATTTGCTCAAGTTTCTTGTTTGATGTAATTATTAATTAAAATTTGATAACAAATTAGCCTTCTTCAAAACAAAATGAAATTACCCATGATTCATTCATTATCATGAACCTGTTTCCGTTGTCATATCACATACCCACTCTTCTGTGTTCTTCAAAACTTGTACAAAATTCATTTCATAATAATTCTGAATCTATTTTCTTCACACTTCATGGCCTTAGTAGACTACTCCAATCTGAATTAAGCTTGTAACCCTTAAAGTTGACATTAGTTGGTTCCTAGCTAGAATTATACGATTGGAAACAAGTATTTTTACTGAAAATATATATAATTTGTGGTAAATTTATCTGAAAATACTCTTTTTTTTGAAAAATGAATTTTCATGAAAGGTTCATTGTCCTTGCGTGAAGTCGGACAACCAAAACGTTCCGCCTGGAGTACAAAAAGCTGTGCTCTTGTCTTTCCTGGGCTGTCTTCACACGTTGATGATTCCAGGCAAAGTACATGAAGCATCATAATAAAGTTCTCCTGCATTTTCGCTATCGAATCCTAGTGGAAGTATTATTTACTATAGTATCTCTGTAAATAATGACTGGTGACTGTAAGAATAAAACTAAAAGTAACTAAATCTCTTCAATTCCATAAGGCTACTCAATTATAACTTAAACTCCTCTCTGTTTTGGTAAAAATCTTGGAAGTTCAGCATTTTCACCTTTTCTCATTCCAGATAACTGATTCTATAAATAATGGGAGAGATAAAGAGTGAGTATATGGGTGTGTGTGTGTGTGTGTGTATGTCTGTCTGTTTTACAAATGTGTTTAGATGAAGGACGCTCATAGAACAGCTGACAATACGTCATAGTACGTCACTATGAAGTTCTGTGTCACAAGGAAAAGCAACACATTTTTGAAAATTGCAGCTCCCAATTAATTCTTTTTTAACAGACTTCCAAACAGAAGGAGGTTCTCAATATGAACTGTTTTTTATGTTTGTAAATGAATAAATAAATAATTTTATTTTCCTTTCCAAATATACAGTACAAAGTATTTGAACAGAGTGGTTCAATATCCATATTACAGGTAATAATAAGATATACTGTATATAATAAATATAGACTAACATATATTTAGGAAATCATCCTACCCTACTACGGAATGCTATGTAGGTTAAAGTAGATTTTAGTCGAGAAAAAAGGAGGTTTAGTTAAATAATGGATATAGGATTAAGGATTGGTAAGTTTTCAAAATTACAAGATTGATTGTACATCAATTATTCGAACACTATTGAAAAGATTTCGATAATACTTTTCTAACGAAAGAGCATCATTCAGCGGTGGTCCCATCCACGTTTCGCAAGGATCAGCCCAATATTAAACAAAAATGAGCATTCATCGATGTCTTCATTTCAATCTTGTTTGAATAGGATAATTTTACACATAACCGCCAGTTGGAAAACCAGGCCGAACATTGTAACATATGGAGCGCTTCACATCTACCCAATTTTCGAAATCATTTTATGATGCAATGTAATCATGTCGGGTTAACGATATCGGTTATACAAAGTTGTTTATGGGTGAGAAAATATGGTTGTTTATGGTTCAAACCACCCAACACCTGATTAATGAATGTCCAGTACATAAATTCGATGGAGGGATTGAAGATTTAAATGTTTTGACAACTGAAGCCATTGAATGGCTCAGGCAACTTAATGTAAATCTATGACCATTTATGTATGTAAAATTTGTGTTTGAATGTGTTTTATCATGCTGACGTGCCATACGCATATATATATATATATATATATATATATGGGTGAGAAAAGCCTGTAAGGTCCCGTTTTGACCAATCGGGTTGAGCTTAATTTGAATTAAGTATAAGAAAAATATAATATTTATGTATACATGAATATCTATATAAATAAAATTAGAGTTTTGTCTGTACATTTATCAGAATTATATATTTTTTTGTTATTTTTACGTTTTATACATTAAAGAAGCCGAAACAAGTCTTATCTCATTTTCTGTCTGTCTATCTGTCTGTCTGTCACGGCCCCGAAGGCATTTTACGCGGCCTTCTGAAAAACGAGAGCATCGATCGGGATTAAAGTAATTTATCAGTATTGAAGACCTTTTTGACAATGTCTTTAGCTATAAAAAACTAAATTAACTTTTTTTAAGAAAATAATAAACGTTTAAAAAAAAAGTATTGTGCGATTTTTGATACATTTTACTCGGCCTTCTCCTGAAAAACGAGAGCATCGATCGGGATTAAAGTTATTTATCAGTATAGAAAACCTTTTTGACAATGTCTTTAGCTATAAAAAACTAAATTAACTTTTTTTAACAGAATAAAAAACCAAGTATTCTGCGATTTTGGATACATTTCTTCTAAGTTTTATTACCACATAAGAGCAAATCACGTAATTTATCAATCAGCTGTTCTCAAATATTCTCTCTGATAACAGTCACTGAAATGTTTACGTTCTAAGTTGTTTACTAAGCTGCTAACAACTTCATGATCGTTGCTATCAAAAAAGCCGAAACATATTTAGTCTTATTTCTAAACATAATCCGTACGAAGGACGGGCACAATAGCTAGTTGTAAATAATTTAGCTGATGTTACGACGTAAAAGGAATATAAGGTTGAATAGTTTCAATCAAGAGTTGGAGAGAAAATTGTTTTTGAGATCGTTAATGTCAAAGAAATATTGAACAATATTCTTCAAAGTTATTAATTCTTAAGTGTGGGTATATTATGAGAGAGACCGCTTTGAAATTAATAATTAAAGGCCATATCACTTTTATAAAGCCTTTCGCTATTATAAATTTCCTAATTGCAATATTCTACGTTAAAAAGAAAGCTGTAGAATTTTACTTAGTTTATTAACTATTATTAAAGGTATATTTTCAGTTGATTTAGTTTATATTTTATATTCAGGGCTTATTTTCAGCCGAAGCACACCGGAGCGGAGCTCCGGTTCCTTTTAGGATGCCGGAGTGGAGCTCCGGCTATCTAAATCGAAAATAAATTTTTTTTTTAAATCAGATCTGAACTAGCTTGTTATTTGTGTATTATGTGTTATTATATGTGCATTACTGATCACGCTCAAATGCGTTTAAAATGCACCAATTCAAGTGTAATTTTCAAACATTTTCCCGGGGGGGGGGGGGGGGGGCTGGACCCCCGTTTTGCTTCTCCCGTAAACTACTAGTTATAAATAATAAACTGACAGGATTTATTGAATCGAGTTCAAACAATTTACTAGATTATCCACTGTCATGGAAATATTATTGTGTCAACAGTAATTGAAAATTATTACAAATTCAGAGTTGAATTTCCCACGGACATCGGGATGAACACATTACACAGGAGATACAAGAAATATCATATTAAAACTACTCCCATGTTATAGACTTGCTATACAATTATCATAAATAATTCATACTAATCTACTGATAATAGGCGGTCTCTCATTCCAGACAACTAATTATCCAAGTTTATATAAATATTATGATGCTATTAGTTCTATCAGCTTAATAAATCAAAATTTCAATGCAATATTTGTGTGAACAAAGAATACGAACAATGACTATTATGAAATCAATTTCAAATTTAATTTGCCTGCCAATATTCTTTACTGAGTTTTTTCTGAAAGTAATTGATTACTTTTTCAATTTGAATTCGGTTTGAAAATTACAAAATAAATTAGACCTCAAATTGGCGTAGAATTGCCGTTTTTGTCTTACACTTAAAAACAAGAATTGAATTAACCGCTTGTTCAAGCAATTAATGAAACAATCAGTGAGCTTTTTTGTCGATTTACTCGTCTATCCATTAATAGCTTATCTGTTTCCACTCAATAGAGTAATAATTATTACCGGATTATATTGGACTTGCTGAGTGCTCCACTTTATTTCATGGTCGATGTGGCGTCAGCGTTTTCAGCACAAAAACAGAAAACTATAATGTTAAACGTTTCAACCTTAACTGCTTGTTTCCACCATCATAAGAAAACTTTACTGCTCATGTTTGTGAGGAATCTAATTTGAAATGAGTTTCCAGTTATTTAAAATTGACATCAACAGTGACGGAGAGAATCAGCTCAGAGAGTAATAGGCATGTGCAATTACAATTTTAATTGCTAGACAGAATTGAAATTGCTTCTGTCCAAAAAAAATATTCTATTTTCTTCCAGTCAACCTTTTCTTATACAGGAAGAACTTCAGCACTGGCAATATTGTTTGGGATATTTATGGATACGTGATATTATTACACACAATATTTATAAAAAACATCAAAATCATACCAAATATTTATATTTTTTAAGAGCTTGAGTTACTGAAAAGTCATTTCAGCACATTCAGATAAAACCATTTACTACCTAGGTCTTCGTTGATTTGGAAAAAATATTGCAGTCTATATTTCTTGTGAAGTAACTTATTAAAAAAATCTTTTGAAGTAAATTATTTCCAAAAAATATTATTTTGTCGAAAATTGATACTTCTTATAGTGTTTTCAAAAGTCAGTGGCAAGTTATAGGAATCTATTTAATATAACATGATGATATTAGATCTCAAATAATCTTAAGTGAACTCAATTGATGTTTTCAAATCTGAGAACATTCAATCTTTAATAAAAATGATATAGGATTATAGTAGGAATTTGTTCTTAGATGTTGATATTTACTAAATCTGATTTTTTACTCGTTTCACCTCACATTAAAATTGTAAAAGAGAGATTTAAATTACAGTGGAGCACTTGCTCGAAATTCTTTTCCAAGATTTGGAAACTTGATAGCCTTCATGATATTGCTATAAAAGTATTTTTAATGATTTTATTTGACTCAATTTTGAAGCAGTGTCGAGAACTACTAGCATTTGAAAGAGTATCCCAAGATAATTATTCGACAAAATACGAACTACAAGCTTGCTTCATATCAACTACCAACTAATATAGCCCATAATAATCAATCTAATGTTTGTGAATTCTCCATGCCAGGCAGAGTTCTAACTCCGCCCTTAATAGAGGCAATTTATCTATCGATCTATTATGGGTATTATCACATCTTCAATTACTTACCACAAAACAATAAATATACTATAAAATAAATAAAGCTATCATTTTATTTCTAAACTAATACCGAACTTAATTCCAAATTGCTCATTTTGACTTAATAATATTCTAATATTCACTCAACTTCAATAACTTCTTGCATATCCACTCAAACCATCAATTTCTTCCACAAATCTCTGCAAGCTACTAAAAACTTTCATCCCAATTCACAACAGTATGTTTAGATTAAAAGATTAAATTTCTAAAGATTAACAGAGATAATCGCCGCTAAAAGTATGAGAACTAAAATGATTTATTGATTTGTCTACTCCTAGGCTGAGTTATACGAGCAGCGTTGCACTAGTCGGTTTTATGAAGTCAATATTGACTGTCACTCAGTTACAGTTGAATAAAGAGGATTGAGAGAGCAGAGCAGTCTGCCGGCCAAGTGTCAGAGTTGGACAGAAACGAATGGCCTGGAATGAAAATGTTGAATAACTACAGTGACAGCTGGGTCTTTGAATCCATAAATTCAACGACCACGAGACCATGTAACCATCTTTAGTTGAGATTTATGGGATGTGGTGTTTGAGAAACAAGTTAGCTTCGATCGCCAGAACGTTGTAGGCCGATTCGTGAACTTTGGTAACAGTTAATTTAATTCGTTCACTACTTACTATGCTGTCAGCTGAATCAAAAGCATTTCCACAAATTCTTTCAGCAAGTTAATCATTTCCCTCGAATCACGAATTGAACAAAGATATGGTCTTTACATGGACAGTACATGGAGGCTTAATGGCTACTATGAATGGCTAATATCTACTATGAATCAAGTACAAGTACCACACTAGAGCATGAAGTCAGAAGTCATGAAGTTCCAAGTTATAAAGTTGGGGTATTGCCTAGTATAGACTATAGTTCAAGCCAAGAAGAGTGTACTATATTAAATAGCCAGCAAAAAAGACATTGTTCTCTGCTGTAAAATCACTTCCCGGTGGTTCGGAACCCACCTAAAACTGTAGGTCCAACTCATCAATCACCATCATCCAACTCATTACCCACGCACAGGTCTCAGACCTATGTGGGCTTCATCCTCAAAAAAAAAAATATAAAAAAAAAATAGCTATTGACTATGAACTCTAAACGTATTGAAAACAAGACTGCCCTGAGGGTATAATATTTCTATAGTCTTGCATACAATAATCACCTGAGCATCCTATTAACAATTCCACTCATTAGCTTCGCTATTAACCTATCTCAGTTACAGCTTTTCTTATTATCTAAGTCTATTTCAATTCTCTTTCTAGTACTTGAATTCTTTCAAGCAGCGGGCTAAGTTCATATTAAAATATTTCCGAGACAGCATAGGTACTTGATTGAGTTTCGTGGTTTATGAGATATCTCATAATATCATCAAATCCTACCTTCCTAAACTCACGGGAACTTGAGAAACCTCTTGAGTAAATGCTTTTGATGTTTCCCTCCACTTCAGAAAACCTCAAAAAAGATTCAGACCAATAGAAATGAGAGCCTGAATCAATCAGTTATCGTCCACTAGACTTGATTAGCAAAAATTCCGTACCGTTATTGACCTCAAAGCTTTGTGTATGTGTGATATCTTTTTTCCAAAGACGAACATAAAGAACTATTGGGAAATGGTCTCATAATGAGTGTAAAGCATGTTCAACTACAATAATTATTGATATTCATCTAGCAATTGAAACTCAGTATATATTTGAGGCTTCTTGGTCACCATTCATGATGACACTTATGAATGATTATAGATCCACCATGGTCCACTCATAAAATGGCTTATATGGTGAGGTGGTAGAACTACTCCACTTATACAGTCTTCCACACCAATAAAATCCATACAATTTTTATTATTACTGTTATCTCTATGTTCTTGTTGAGCCATCATTATTCAGATGTCTAGCAATTGAAACTCAAAGGTTTATTGAATGGAAGGATGTTGTACTTTGAAGTGGAGTCTTAAAGAACAGTGTTAGCTGCCACTAGCTCGAACTGCTGAAGAAACAGGTAACAAGTTACGAAGAGTTGCAGCCACAATGCTAGATGGTATTCAGGTGGAAGAGGAAGGCTTGGAGAGCGATCGAACAATAGTAGATCAGAAGACGTAACATGCAGCAGCGCAAGGTAAGGAGCCGGGAATCGGATAATGAGGAAGCGCCATTGCAGCCCTCAAGCCTCTCAGCACACGCTGTCGCGATCACACGCATGCGCAGACACAAGTCACGCACCGTTCATTACGATAATTGACTGTAATTGTCCACAACAGCTATTCCAAGTGTCTCTGCGACCAATGTGATCGGCGCTATTCAGATAAGACTTGGATTATTCCGGGGCTCTGAGCCGTATAATCGAAATTCACCGGTGGGATTAAATTATAAACTTTCTTTGCAACTCAACTCACCACATTTCTTGCTTGGTGCACATCTCATACTACCTTGTTCCTTCGTCCTCCCACTTTGCTATTATGTGTAAGTGCGAAGGAAGTGTGTTTGATATAATGTACACTCATCCTAATCAATAGTGATTCAATAAAGGTTCTGTGAAACAATGAAGTAAAACGCTGTCAGAAAGCGAGCTATAGAGGGAAGAGTCAATATGGAAAGAGTTATGGAGAGAAGACACACTGAAAATTGAAACCTGCACATGGAACTTATATTATATTCAAGAGATAAATAAGCAACGGTAATGGAACAGAGTGTATCTGAAACAGACAAGTGACTGCCAGAAATAAGCGAACAATGAAGGTAATAAGCAAGGCAAAAAGCGAACTTGTGAGGTCATGAAAGCGAACTATGGTGGTGAAGTAGTCAATTGGCTGTAACGGAGAGAATTAAGAAGGGAATATTAACAAGTGAAAAATAAGGATGTACATAGTTATGCTGCATTTTTCATTTAAACGATGTTCATAATATTTATACATAATCATGTATTCAACGTGTTATTACAATAGTATCGGGAACTGAATAAAATAATACGTGCAGTATTTTTAGACAGTATACTGTAGCCTGAGCTGAGAACTGATAAATAACGTTGTTAAAAGTAGAATCAGCCACCTATAAGGCGATGGGGAAGAAAATATTATTCTGTATGAGAGAATGAACTCACTGTGTAAATCAATAAATAAATAGAGGAAAAAATTAAAAACATAATTTGAGGAATCCAGGTCCTATACTAACCTACTGAACATTCAAAATACCCTTTATGTCATCGGAGTTGGACTTATTCATTTAATTTGAATAGGCTATATTTTGGTCTGGCATTATCCTCAATTTCCAACTCGTCATTAGTCGTGCAGAAACTCTAATCGATAATCTTTTTCAATATCACATTTATATCATAAGTTTCAATTTGTTCATTGCTGTTATGGAGTTTTTAGGCAATAAAAATTCCGTTCAAGCTGTATTCACAAACATGATGGAAACTGAATAAGAAGTACAATAAAATAATCTATGGAAAAATACAATTTGAACTATCATACTAAAACAGCTTATACTAGGCCCATTGTCATCGGAGCAACCGATGAGCCTAGATACGGAAACAGCAGGTCAAAAGCTTCGTCTATAGAACATTATAGAATTTCATTATGTAGGGTACCCGGCAATCCAGGAGACGGCAATCCAGCTCTCCTGGTGAATAGAGTTGGGCTTGGTAGTAATTTGTCCAATCATTGGAAAAGGTTTCCAATGATGGTTATTACAGCCTAAAGAGGGTGGGTGATGAAGTTGTAGTTCCGTGAATCGTTTCAATCGACTCAATTGTTTTGATCACGTCTCTATTAGGCTGTAGGCTATTAGATATTAGATTATATCCTTTCTCTTACTTAGTCGAATCAAAATAAGCCAGCTAAGTGATCCGTACCAAACAAGAGAAAAAAATATTTTACATGCAACAGGAATTGCAATGAACTGAATTTTCAGCACGGAAAAATATAGTCTACTGTGGATTACTCTGCAATATAGATTTCCATAGAATTTCATCAATTATTTGTCATACCAGATTTCCTACACAGTGATAACATAAATTTGAATTTGGGTATAGTTATAAAATTGTTTGTGAACTGTATATTGTTCCAATATTATGAACTAGAAATTCCAATTAATTATTTCTTGAGAGACATTTTATTAATAATTTATCGGCACAGAGAAAGTTTATTGCTTAGAAATATCCTGTGAAGTACAAATTGTTTACTGTATTCAATGGCATTTTCAAACAGAGAAAAAGGTTTTGCTATAAACAGAAAATATTCATTTGAAATAGTAGTGACGATCTGTTGTGATTAAAAGATAATCATGATATAGATTCATTGATAACATTCAAGATGATTACAGAGTTTTATTGTCTATACTGTGAATATTTATGACTGAGAAATATCAGAGTGCATTAGAGTTACTTTAGAGTTGGAGAATAATGTTTATTCAACAATTATTAGTATTGTTTGTGAATATGGGTGCTTGGAGCCAAATTTACAGGTTATATCAGTTGATACGAACTCTTGATCAATTTTTATAATCAGAACAGAAATTATGGAGTTCAGGGATTCAAGTGGAATATTTCTTATAACAGTTGAAGTTTCAACTTTATTATAATAGTAGAGAAAAATCAGAAATTGAGGAGTTTTCAGATCTGGTCGAAAGACATGAAATGTCTTTTGAACTTCTCAAATAGTGTTGTTATGGCCGCAATGAACATCTATCGTAATAGTGAACCATTTGCTTTAAAATGATAATTATGAGTAATGTAAACTTCTTACATCTAACTATCATAATTTTGTAGGAAGAGTGTGATGATATTAGTTAATCTAGCCCAACTAGTTTGTCAGGTCATTAAAACAAAGAGAATAATGGCATCTTTCGCTAGTGAAACACTTTGATAAGGTGATGGCATGACGGGTTGTTGTTTGGTGGTAGGGGGGAGTTATGAGTTGGCGACCGGGGGTCATTTTGTCGACTATCATTATCAGGTTGGGCCCAGCGTGCGCCCTGTAATTAACATGATCATTACAATCCTAGAGCGTGCAGCCAGTCGACGTTTTACCATTTGTTGGTTTATCGTTTTCAACGCCTGCAACGAACTTCATTCATGAGATTAGCCTTTATATTATATTATCAGCATATATAATAATGCGGCCGGCTTTGAAAGGCTGGCTCTAGGCTAGCCAGCATTCGTTCCACGCGCCACAAATTGTTGATATGTCTCAATTTCATCAGACAAATGATTCACGATCAGGCCAAAAGTGAAGAGATTAGCATTTCATGTGAGTCGTTTCAGAAAATTGCAGCTTTCTCACCTCTGACATCAAATTAACTTCAATTGGGTAGTTAATTTTTGCCGGCTGTGCATGTTGCTGGTTTGTAATGTATTTTTCACCATCCTTTCTTGTTGAGTCTTTCAGTTACTTTCTTCCACTTTTTTCTTTCTGGATAAATTTTATCAGGAAACCATGAGAATTCTTCATTGCTTCAATTACACAAAGAAGAGTTATTTGTCGATGCTTTAACTTGATACGTCGTAACAAAAGAATAATCATTTCAAATTTTATTGACATACCGGTAACAAAAACTAAATGAACAATCATAGACGACTACGATGGAATGGACTAATTCTAGATAACGTTTTAAAATTCGTTAGGCTATATATCCACTTTCCTGGTGGGCTTGAAAACTCATCAAAATTGTAACATTAGCAGAAAAAATGCATTCAAAAATCTGTTAAGGAATACATAGTAAGTTAGGCTACTAGAAAGAGGGCAGACAAGTAGACGAGACATCGTAATAGGAGACCCGCTAACAGTATCTTAGGGTAGAACAGATTCATCAATCTATAGACTATATTTCTCTTGTTGCCAGAAAATTGATAATAATTTATTATTTGTATTCTTCACTACAAGTATAAATTAATTTACATGTACAGTGATTGTGTGGAAAACTAAGTACAGTTTCACGACTTTCAAGAAACACATGTAAAAACAACTACAATGTCTTGAAGGAAAAGTTTGATAGAAATGACAATGATACTAATTTTACAAATATTATTCCGCTAAAGCCACTTCGTGTATTGATAATATTCGAAAATCTTTTGAGAAAGATATGATCTATAAACCTTTCTAAAACTCTATTTAAAAACAATTTTTCTATCATCGACCTTTTTAAAACAATAGTTTTCAGAAGATTAAAACTGAGATTAGTTTGGAGGAAAAGCCTCCAGATTAAAATGATTGAAAAGACGAATTCAACTGATTTAATTGCAGCTCAACTTCAAGTAGGTACTGCATAATAGGCCAATGGCTTAGAACATCTTAATTCAATTTATCGATTCTTCAGTAGCTCTTCAACCAGTAAACAAAACAAACCAGGCTTCTAACGTAGTCTACATTAATGAATCGCATGTCATAAGACATTCTCACTTCCGTCAGTCTACTACTGCCCAACCATGTTTGCTTCACAATTCTAAATAGAATTGACCAACGCAAGGAAATTCTCCAGTATTGTACCTGGATAACTTATTCCAGTTGGGCCGTCAAACTAGAAACAATAACTCTATTAAACAAATGGGTCAATTAATAGGGAAATAAGGAACTGATTTATAATTCGAAGCTTTCGTGATAAGTTGGAGAAGTTTACTTAATACGGTCGGCTACTCCAGGATCGGGCCTCACGCCTTTAATTCTTTTAATTTAGGGGAATTGTAGTTCGTCTGGGGAAGCAGTAGACTTTATTATTTGCGTGTTGTGGCATTGTTGAAAAACTAGTGAATGAATTATCTCACTCTTTTCAAGTTTTTTTCTCTCTTCAGGTTTTCCTTTTCTGTATGTGTGTTTTTGTGGTGATAAATAATTCATGGGTGTAATTGATGGTTTCTAAAGCTTATTAAGGGTTCAGTACTTACTCTTGGAACAGCTGCTGTCTGATATAGTAGCTTTCCTTCTACAAACATTAGCTGCTCTACTCTGCCAGTAGAGCTGGAATGTGATAGGGGTTAACATGAAGGGTGGGACTTATCCATCTTTCTGCTTACAAGGGTGTCTTCGGAACAGCTAGAGGGAGGAGCGTCAAAACTTGAACGCTTGTCATTGCTGGTTCTGCTTGCTACAATTTACGGGAGAGTGGTACACTTCTCAATCTGGCTCAAACGAATAGATGCTTACTTCCTATTGTCTAGCTCAAAGCTTTTAGATTGGAAGTTGACTTTTCAGCTTCTCCCATTACAGAGGTGATAGAGAAATTAACCGAAGCTATTTTGATTACATCACTCTTCTTATTTAATTATTACTGATTAAGGTACATTTCAAGTGGTAATTCAACTGCTCGAAGATTCACTTCAAAAAGCTACGAAAAGTTACGAGCATCTGTTACAAGTAGTTTAATATAATATATTCCTTCATTGTCCATCCCATCTTCATTCAAGAGTTACTATAACTGTTTTCATAGCAACTCTCAAAAAGTAAGAGAGTGGGCTTTAATGGTTTTGGTCACATTTTCTCTATTGAACCTTTCTTTTCTTCATTGACGTTTTCTTTTCTTCAATTACATATGAAACCATAGTTGGATAGGTTTTCTCCTTCCTGTTTATTTTCGGATGTAAAGCACGCCCTACCATGGAGCCACCTATTTATAATTTGTACGTAAATAGTTATTGGAATATACTGTTGTGTGTTGAGTTCACTAGTAAAGCCTATTCCAATAACTCTTCACGCTTAAATATAAAATAAAAAATATAATGGAGCTACTCAAACTGATAGTTTTTTCGTATATTTTTGTATTTGTGACAATATTAATATTTAATTGGTTTTGCTTTACTATTATTTTTGTATATTCAATGAGTGTTAAACGGATAAGAATTTAAAATTATTTAAGTTCTTCACATTTATATAAGTTTAATATACATGTTTATAATCAGAGATTTATATCAAGACTTTTCTGTTTAAATATTCTTAAAGCTTGAAAAATTTCAGCAGTATGCAAAGTGGATTGGATTCTCAATGTGCCCAACAAATATTCAGATTGGGGAAGTGGTTAAGCTGTAAATGATGCGAAGAAATGCAATGATGAAAATTCAAACCAACACAGGAAAAGAAAAGTGGTAGTATCGCCTAATTGAAACATCCTTTCCTAACATCCTGTACTTTTTATGAGGCTCGACTGAGAGAGGCTGATGAGAAAGCGTGTAATTGGGATCAAATGATGAGTCGCGAGGCAAGTCGGTGCTGCTGCTGATGCTGCTACTGTCGGTTTTTTAACTCTTAATTTTGTTGTTCTTTTAAGCGTCTCCTCAAGATAAGCCAGCTCCAGTTCAAAAACTTGCTCACTCTGTCTCTCGTGGTGGCTTTTTTGTTGAAGCACTCCAGACAGTTTAGTAGTCGGGGATTATTCTTTCTTATATGTCATCTGGAATAGAATATATAGAAAAGAAGGAGTGAGAAGTAAATGAGGGACGACGGCTCATTACAAACGGCCTGTTGTGTACGTGTTGGTGTCGTGTCGAGAGCGGGTTGTCTTGTCGTGTGAGAATACAAGCACGACAAAACAACGGTTTTGATGGCAAAATCATAACAATTTTGTTAGCCAAGAGCGGCTGAAACGGTTCCGTGAACCATAACTCAAAACACGTGTCATTGTCGTTGGTCGCACGTTGGAAACCATTAGACCAGCTATTTAACTCCATTAGAAAAAGAGTCGTAGTCGGTCGCGGCAATAACTCAACCGAGACAAGTCGACTCTGTTCGAAGTTGGCTCTGATCGAAATTAATAGTAGCGGTTGGTCGACGGTACGCTATCGGGACGTGCGTCTCCTCCGTTGGGACGCTTTTTGGCGTCAGTGCCAAGACGTCGTCGCATACCTGAGTACAATTAGTCGGCCGGGCGTCGTTGTCGTCTATTTCCGTGGCCACTGTCACTGCACGCCGTTAATTGGCGTCCAATTAGTGCGTGCGAACGCCAGGCAAAGTTCGCTTTTTGCAAAATCACCACCATCGGAAGTCACAACGCAGCACCGCTTCTAATTTAACCTGCATCCTAAAACTGCTGGATTGAACCTGCTAGGAAGTAATAGGATAGTCCAATTAATTTGCTAATTATTATAATCGAGCTGCGTTTTTTTGAGTATCAATTTGTGAAATACTATGTATGCATAGTATCATAGCCAAATTCTACAGTAGGTAGCTCTTCAGACCTCAACATTATGTTTTGGTCCAAAGAGCGTACTAAGCAAACGAGGAGTGAGGTAGATTGCTCCTGACTGAGCTAATAGAGTTGTATATATTCCAAAATACTAAGTATTACGTAAATAATTGATCACGTTTGATTAAATAGAAGCTCAACTGTTCTTAAGACTGGAGGATCTAGTAAACTTGTAATACAATTTAAGCTATACTCCAAAACAATCATTTTTTGGAGTATTTGCTCATATTTTGAGGCAGCTGATTTTGTCATTAAAATTGAAATTTTTGTTCTTCTAATTCCCAGTTGAGATTTAGTATGAATAGTCATGAATTATGACAAATAATTAATGAAAATTATTAATAATAATTAATATATATCAAAGTAATTATTTCAAAACCACATATTTATCACAATTATATCCTCCAGTCTCGAACTAGAACTAAGATGGATAAAATGCAATAAATAACAAGTTCAGCAGGCTTTCAACCAAACTTTCAACTTGTACTGTATCGCAAATCGCTAGTTCTCTAAGCTCTTTAAATATTTCTTATTTTTATGAAAAAATACACCAAAACTTGTGCACAGCCCAACAACATTTATTATCCAGTAAAAAATTGAAAATTCGGCCACGAAATCTGAATGAGGAATAGATTTGCTTATGATTTGCATAGATTTGCTTATTTGCTTATTTGCTTAGAATACACTATATGAATTGACTCTGCAAATTGTTATAAAGAGGGTTTCGTTATTTGATAGCTTCTTATACTAAAGTGAATGTAAAGTTGGACAGAAGATGTATACGAAAGATCCTTCTTAACCGAATTTACAACGAGAATTCGAAACAAAGTTTATTATGCTTGAATCGAGATGAACATGATGTGTTGACTAACTTACTATTGTGATATAGGCCTTTAAATGAAGTGCATAATGAACTCCACATGGACTGGCTTTATAAATAATTATTCATGAAAGTAATGATTATCATTTTTCTGTTGTATGAAGTATTGAATTTCTCAGAAATGCTGATCAAAATTTTGAGCTGAGGAACTTTACACCAGCATCAATGCAACCCATTCTTCTGAGGATGAACGTCAAATACATATTTTCAAGAAAGGGTGAGACCCAATTCACTGAATAGGAAGCAATAAAAAGGGCAGTGGTAACATAAGATCCGCGATTTGCAAGGATTTTGAGCTGTTTTGCAATCGAAACCCCGTCATATTCAACAAGTGATCTCTGTTGGTCAATCTGTTTTTGGGAACCCTGAATATTTATCACGTTCAATCATTCATGTCAAGCAATTGTAAATAGCTCAAGTGAGGCATTTAAATTGGTCTCTAGTAGAGTTCAAGGAAGTTGAATAATAACACAGATATTGTCAATTTCTACTAGTTTTTATTACGCAAAACCAGGTTTTAATGCTCATGGCATCATCATCAGTTGCATGTTGAGTTGAAAGTTTTAGTTTTAACTCAACATGCAACTGATGATGATGATGCAATGAGCATTGAATCCTGGTTTTGCGTAATAAAAACTAGTAGAAATTGACAATATCTGTGTTCATGATTATTCAATCATGGAACAGTTCTACAATATCTCTGAAAACAGTGTTAAATTTTTCAAGGAAGTTGATAGAGAATTATTTTAGTATAGATTATCAAATATGAATAACGAATAATTATACCTGCCAAAAGCGCTGGAGTATATATTTTTCATCAGCATCGTTATTAGAAAGAAAAACATATCATTCTAAACTGACGTTTTAAGCTGAACTCACCATCGTAGTAAACTAAAACAGTTTGTTACATCACTTACATTTATTTCACAACACTATTACTTTCTTCATGACGAGTCATCCCTATACACCATGATATTATTAGAATTGTATGCAGTTATCACTTACACTGCATTTTATAACATATAATGAATACAAATAATATAACCTCCAACTAAACATTACAAATATGCGCACACGTATGTAATTTAATGGAGCCTAAATGCTAACGATAACGATACAGACGAAAATACATAAATTATTATGATACATAAGAATCCAAAAATTTTCTTCAAAACTGTTTATCCTGTGCAGAATTTAGGAATAATTTATGCTAATGGTTGAAATAATTATTGAGTTCAAGACTATTACTTCCAAAAAAGGTGAGAACTTTTCGACTAATTCAAGAACCGTACCACATATGGAAAATACTACTTCCTTCCATCATTAATTAGATAACTAGAAAATCAATGAGATAACACTTTTGATTGACAGGCAACCAATAATGATCGAAGTTTTTGGACTACTGAAATGTACAAGACGGACTACTTGAACGTAACTGATTGGAAAGTTCTGACAGAACAGGCCATTATGAAGTAATCAATGAGTAGCTTCTTATTACTTCTTACTTTCCCCAAACCACAGCAATACAGCAAAAATAAAATAACTATTCAAATGTACACTCAAAATAATAATCTCATCCATAAACTCATTATACACGCACATAAGGGTTTCATTCTTCGAAAAAAAAAATAGTTTCCTCAAATCAATGGATCACTGTATCAAATGGTATAATCTCTTTCAATCAGAAATTGCTGAGAGACTACATTTAAACCTAGTAAGCTTTTTTGAACGATGTTGAAAAACTATAGCATATTGGTTTTATTCTTTAGAAAACATTTACTCACTTTTTTGCTGTGAATGTGTTTTTACGTGTGAACATTCAATGTTCAAGTACGACTCTGTAGTATAAATAGTACAAGCTGTTGAATTGAAAAATTATTGGCTCTCAATTAGGCCTATAGCTTATACACTGCAACTTTTCAAGACATCATGCATTATAATAATAAACATTTAATATTAAATTGAAGATATTTATAGATATTGAGTCTATTATTGTAATTTTTGAACCATCTGGTTAAAAGATGATTGAAGCCTATTAATTTATTCTTTAGGGCTGGTGTTCCTATTGACTTTGAAATGTGCAACCCTATAAACCGATCAACCTATAATTATGCGTATTATGTACAGAGAAACAAAAAATAAACACTTTTCCCATTCCTCTCAGGCTCTTTTCACCATTCCACCTCACAGACTGTTCCAGATAAATGCACAGAGATATTTATTTTATATTTATTCGTTGCTAATTGATGTTAATACAAAGTTTCTGATCGAATTTTTTCCGACGAACATATAATAATATAGAGCCAAAAGAATAATGCCTTTTAAGATCCAGCAAACTAAATAAAATAGTGTTTCATTAAGTGATCAATTAACGCAGAGTAATAGACATGTGCTATCAGACTGCTCAGTTACTGATATCCCGAGAGCCTGCCAACACAAATTTCGACCGGAAGCTTGAAATTTCCAAGTGCATATCTTTTTCTTTTCTCGTAGGCATCTCGTTATAAACTGCTAAACGTTACTTAATGTTGGCCCGTAACAGCTAAGTGGCTGCGATCTCTATATAGCTACACATTGTGATCTGTTAAACGAATATAACCGGCTAAATAGTTCTTAGCGAGAGCTGTCAGGGAAGAGCGTTGACGAAGCGGGGAAGAATTTCAAGGGAACGGAGAAAGTAGAGAAAAAAGGCGTAGAGAAAAACGTCGAGACAGCACCTTAGGTGAGTGAGTAGGGAACATTAAAGTGTGGTAACATTAGTTTTGGCTTCCAGCCGAGCATCAATCAAGGCTAGCGTTCAGATAGAAAGAGAAGGAGAACACTAGAAAGAGGAAGGTGAGAGAAAGAGTGAGTGAGAGACTCAAAATTTGGGCGCAATTCCTTCGCCACTTGTGCTCATATTTTTTAAACCGGAGACGAGTTTAGGTGGCATCAAAAAGGAGGAGTCCTGGGAACACTCATTTGCCTCTGAAAAATGTGCTTCGTGTTCTATACTAGCTAGTAGCATACACTCAAAAAGCACTCGTTAATTGTGAGACGAGCCATCATTAAGTCCTCGCACACACACAAATATCGCTGTCTTAATGCTATCAAACTCTACCGCTTACAATTTGTCTTGAACTAAGCTCGGTAGGCGGACATATTTTTTAACTTACTTAATGATAGTTAAGTGAGTTTGCGTTAATGGAATCTATCCTGTTTGTATTATAACGTTGAGATTGGGTCATATAAATTTTTATTTTATTATCATAAACTTCGCTACTTTGTCAGGTTGTTCCAGATGTCAAGCAAACACTGTTGGTGTTTACTTGAAAGCAGGATGTCAACATTTTGTAAACCATTGATAAAGCAGATGAATTCAGTGAAGTTTGTGAACGTTTGTGCTCATGTTTTCGTTGGTAGAGGAATCACACATCTGGAAAAATTGTGTTCTTGTCGTACAAAGCTATTTTCATTTGCACATTGTAAATCGCTATTTATCGTTACTGTTATGAATATTCCAGGAGCAATGGAAATTGGAACTAAGCTTCAAAGAACTGTGTTTCGATATAGATTGACCAAACAATTGGTTATCTATGCTAGTAATATTATCATGACATAATAACTCTAGCTAATAATATTGGCTTCATCATCACCTTTGGGAATCTCTTAGCTCCCCCTTATAAAGATTATTATTATTATAAAGATTATTTCTCATTTCCATGAGGTATTGACGCTTTTTATGTACCGTCAGTGAAGATCTCGCTCTCAACCTATTTTTTCTAGGTTTACAGAAGGTTTCTGAATGCTGTTATTCAGCAATATCAAGCTTTTGAGGCTTTGTCATCACTTATTCCCCCTGATAAGTTCTCATTCTTATGAAACATCAAAAACTTTAAGTACCCTCAGTAATAAACTCGCTTTCAAAACCTTCTCCCAAGTTAACATAAGGTTTCTTCAATCTGCTCGAAATAAAAAAGATTGATGCTGCTGAGAAAATCGCCTTTTTTGGAAATTAATGTTTTAATTCACCCTCAACCGTTTAATTACGCATGAAATTCGTAATTTTCCATTCTATTACAGCACTAGGATTGCTTCTCTAGCCTCGTTAGCTTTCAAAAACACGAAGACACTGAAGTCGCAAACTGTATACCAGATCACGATTCGACGTTTTTGTGATAACAACGTAAAATTGAACGTGAATAAGATGCTATCGTCGTTAAAAAAAGGCTTGACTGTTCACAATAAATGGTCGAAAATTATCGACATCCTTGCAGTTGACTTATTAGCGCATGAATTATCATTAAAATAACCATAACAATGTTTAACTAATTTCTAGTTAATTAATTGAATATCATGTCTGAAGCTAACAGTCAGTAGGCACGCAACCTGTTTGGAAAATAATTACAGAAAATTGTTAACGTACGGTGATCTGGCTCGAATTGATGATATTTCCATTATATTAAGCTGAACAGGCCATTTAATATAATCGCTGTGGGTAGGCCGAGTAGGATTCGTGTTGCCGATGCACCAGTTACCTTATTATTATTTAAGCCTAGTTTGGGTAACTCGCGTGTGAAATAGATCCTCTTGATAGGAAAACTGCTCTATAAGCGAAATAATCACTTTCTAATAATGTAAAGAAGCTGTTATTTCTTGGTTTTGAAGATTGCTAGCTCATGGATTGATTAATCAGTTATCAGCTTGCTTTGATGATAGAGAGTTTGAGTGAAAAAATGTTAATCCTAACCAAAGCACTATGTTCCATCTGCATTTAAAGCACGGGGAGACAGTGTTCAGGCTAGAATTAGCGTCATCGTTAGTGTAGTTTTGCTCAAACTCTTCAACACTTTCAAATCAAAATTTTATTCAATCAATAACATAATAATTACAAAAATCCTTTTAGTTAAACTTCATAAATACAGAATATTTTATATCAGTAATTCACCTTTAGAAACTCCACTATAAAAAACTATGTGTTGGGGTATATGAGTCTGTTAATATTATTATTTTTTTTTTTAGTCCTATATAATATATAGTTGAAATATTTTTTCAAAAATGAAGTTAGTTGTTAAAATGTTATGTTAAATGATAAATGCTAGTGCGTATTATGTAATTAAACAAAATTAATAAATGTGAAAAATAAAAAAAAAATAAAAAATTACCTAGAGTTACACAAAATAGCTACTCAATGATAATAATACATTAAAATATCATAATAATACAAGAAAATTATAAATGCAAACAAAAATATAATAATCAATTGTCAGTCATCACTTTATCAGTGTTCTTTGGCCCATCATCATTATACGAAATTGGGAAGCACTTTGAGTTTGCATATCGTATCATTCAACGTTGCCTAAAAAAAACCATATACAAAGACAAGAAACTGCATTTTTTGTGAATTGAGAAGCATTTCATGTTTGTAGAAATCAGAGCAGTTAAATGGTGCTCAACTGATGATGATAATAATAATAATCATTATTAATTTTAAGTAAACTCGTCGGGTCTTTGGATAATCCGTTGTATCAGTTTATTTCAAGTAAACTCGTCAAGTCCTTGGATACTCCGTTGTATCTGTTTTATTTTCATGGAATTGCATTAGTTTATTTTCACCAGTAGACATGGCAGAATCTTATCGTATCATATCTGACAAGTGATGGTGAAACGTACACTACTACTATTCTCAGAAAATGTGAGAGCAAGTTATTGTCAGTGGTAGGTAGGGCTTTGTAAAGGTCTGATGCATTGATTGTTTGTAGATGTCAAAGCAGCTTAATTGTTCATGGTGGAACAATATTATGGTACCAATTAATAGAATGTGATAACTACGCAAAATATCTTTGAGAAGCCCCTATAAAATTGTATAAGAACATGATTAGGCCACTTAATATAGTATAAATCAAAATAATAATAATTTATTACATCTTGTTGCCCAAAAAGGTTTTAAACGAGGTATGACCATAACAGGTATGACCATCTCATGTGTTAGTGACAAGATTGCTACATAAAAAAACAGCTTCTTTCTGTAAATGTTTATTTTGATTTTATGATCCAGCACTTGGAAAGTAAACAATTTATATTGCGTGTTCTTTAGCGGGTTAATTATAAATTAAGCAATAATGAACTCAATGGCTAACAAAAATAATTATTTTAGAAATGCCCTCAATTTCAATTTTCCAGTACAACTGAGACCCTAAATAATTTCCATAATATCTTCATAAAAGTCTCGAATGTTGAAGTTTGTGAGTTTTAAAAAGTTGGGAAAGGCTGAATGGGTATAAATGCTAAAGAGAGATAGGTCAATTTGAAAGGAGATACTCTAGAGTGGGCAGGTTTTGTCTCAACTGTCGTGAGAAAGGTTACGTTTGTTGGCTCAACCGACGTTTATAAGTTGGTCATTACGATGCTAATGACAATTTGACAAAGGTGAGCCAGGTTAATTCGATTCATTCTTTTGTCTCATTACCAGCAAACTCCCCTTTTCCATCAGTGTGAAAATTTATTAGTAGGTTTTTAGTTACAAATCGACACCTTTCATGCGTTCACTTTATGAAATTCACTTGGCATTACGATCAACCGAAATGAGTATTTTGTAATGGAGATTTATTCATTTGACATTTTCACATTCATTCTCATATTAAACAGACAATTTTGGAGTTAACATGTGCGTCTCTCATTATCGTTACTAATTCAAAACTTTTGATGTTCAGAATAACAATATTGAATACAAACAAGTTCTCACATGGGCTAAAAGCTACCATCAATTGTAAGCCTATCAATGGGTAAAACAGATATTGTTGTAAAAGAGAAAAGTTGAATTAAAATAAATAACTGAAATCGTCCAATACCAATTACATTAATAATAATAATACCATTTCTGAAAAGTTGTTACTTTTCTTTTTCATTTCAATAAGGCTTTACAACAAAAACTTTACGGAAAATAATGTAGCTTCTGCATGGTTAATGATAAATAATCAGTAACAAAACTACTTAATAATCCCAATACAGATCTTCTAATCCTTCTATACAATCCTGTATAAAACAAACTCCCATAAAACGAAATCCTTCACAAAAAATTATGATGTGCCTTGACGTTGAAATCTTGGCAAGACGACTTCTCATGAAAGAACACCTCTTTAGAACGAATCACAACTATATTTTGTAATGGTCAAGCTTTGTTTCAATGGAAAGCTTTGTAACATCGAGTAGTTCTGATTAGTCGTCCTCTTCATTCAAGGATTAGGCAATAATACCTATTCAGACTTCAAATATTTTCCCACCTTTTTCTTGGTCCGCCGATACTTCTTTTACCTTCTGGCTTGTGAGAGATGACTGCTCTGAGAATTCTACCGATCTCCATTCTTTCGAGATGTTCTCATGTTCTCTCCAGTGTTGACGATTCTCTTCAACTCTATGAAGTATGGAGAATATATTGAGTTCTCTTCGTATTTCGTATTATAAAGTCTGTCCTACCTGGAGCATCCCATCACTGATCTTGAGAAGCTCGTCTCTGATCACTCTGAGTAGTAAATATTCTATTGATTTAATTGAAATAACTGCAGAAAAATGTGTCAATAATTTCGAAATAGAGTATTAATTTGGTTATTAATGTGGACTGGCTTATTCTGACGTGTTAGGGTAAAGTTTAATCGTCTCAAAAGTATTCAGAGTACAAGGTTACTTCAGATTACATTTAAAGATAAGATACTACTCTCCGCTATTCAGCTTTCTGTAATTCCATCAGGTTTATTCCGTAGAATATAAGTTGAACTTCATACATTTAATTTCATCTTCTGAAATTTGTGAAAACTAAAGTGTGAAAAGTGTGAAAACTAAATGAAATCTCTAAAGTTTATGGGAAATTCAATATTCAAAAATGTATTTGAAATATAATATAATTTCAGAATACAATTTACTCCATCACATAACTCACTTTTTGCTATTTTATTAATAAGTTCATTCTCTGACTATGTCATAATACACTTTATATTCCCATATTCTGTAAATGGATACTACCTTTGAAGCTTTCCTTTTTGTATGATGACTATAAACATAAAATTGCCATGACGTTTTATCATGAACATAGTAGTGGTGGTTATTTGAGAGGTACCTAACCTAATGATTCCCTGCGTTAGCTTGAATTGAACAGGATTTATCACTGATTGAGCAGGTGGGCCTATTAGCACCAGGTGACTGCTCTTTTCCAAAAATGTAGCCCAGCGTTTTCTACCTCATTCAGTTGTCTTGCTACTGTCTCACAACAAGGCAGGTTTATGAGACCAAGCAAACTGGTGCTAATCTAATTATTTCTTAACGAATTTCGGAAGATGGAGTGTAGATGAACAGCATTAACTTATTCATAGTTTATGTTTCTCGTGCCCTGGGGCTCAGGTGTGCAACCTTTGTGTTGAGTGTGTGTGTGTGTGTGTATGTATGGTTGTGAGTGTGGGAGCGTTCTCAATGATTGACTGTTCACTGATAAACAGTACGAGCCTATTAAGTCTCATCTATATATCAGAATATTGTGGTGTTTACGTAGCGAGTTGAGGAAGGTAAAGGTCATTTCTGGGGTTAGCAATACACCTGGACACTGCTAGACAGCTGCTGTGCCTTGTTCGCTTGCAGAACCTTCTCACACCCTCTCTTCATCGTAGCTCCTTTCTCATAGTTCTCTCATTCTCTCTCATTCGCTCTCACTCACTCACTTCCTCACTGACTCTCTCTCACTTGGTCAGCTACCGTCGTCCAAATCCGATCAGATATTTCCTCTCAACAGCCGTAGCAGTTTCGGTGTCCTGAATTACGGTAATTGCTTTGCCGGACATCGTCTGCTATTGCGTCCTGATTAGATCAGCTAATAATATTGAATTGAATGCGTGCCATCCAACTTGAATTATTGTGTCGTCTACTGGCTACTGCTTCTGTTGGCTGCTACCACTCTCCTCTACTATAAACTAATTGGATTTTCTTCGTTTATTCCTTTTCGTATTGGTTAGTATGGCAACGATTGAATAAGTGAAAAACGAGATTAAAAGCATACATCCCAATAAAAGAAAAGTGACATATTGCTTTCAATAGCTTACAATAGATGTTGTAGCAAAACTACATTATTCCAAACCGGCCAATTTCTGTCTTCATTTGCTCTAAAAGAAAAATGATGTAGATCAAGCTAGGACATAGAGTAGTCAGGTTATAATAAATTGGTGTTATCGTTATCAGAGTTTCTCTCAAGTAGTTTTACATCGGGATTTGAGTCAATGAATAATAAAGGTGAACCTTTATTTCAATGCTTTATTTTCAGAAAAAAAAAATACAAAAAGCAATAATATACTTCCGAAAATTACTCCTCTGATACGAAGCAAGTCCGAGTTCAGAGGGAGGAGGAGCAATTCTCAACAGTACAGCATTACCTTCACCTACAGTTTTAGTTGGGTATCGAACCAATTCTTTAATATATATGATGGAATATTAAAATTAATTGTTGTCATCACAGTTTGAGGTACTTTTCGACAGAGAAAAAATCCATATATTGACTGCTTAGTAGGCTACTTTCATACTCTACTTCATAATCATACCATCTTCATCTTCTCCATCTATATTCTCCATCCTTCCCAGTAAGATTTTCTTCTGGAACTAAATCTATTAAAAAAGAAAAAACAAAATATAAAAATTTTAAAATCAAGTTAGAAACGATTGAGAAGGATTCTTCTACCATAATAATTGTATTGAGCGAATATTTGTATTTATTTGTTCCTTCTAAGCTCAATTTTCAAACTCGGATGTTTATTACAATACTGTATTAAGAATCCAATAAGCTATGTGTAAAGAACAAAATATCCTAAAACATCTTTCAACAAGGCAACTATATATCTCTTGGACTTTACTTTTCACTCATTCTTTTAAATGCAATATTTTGGGCTGAGGGCACAATCTCAATCGCTCAATACTGTAACAAAATATGCAACTTGTCTCAATGATAGTATATTCTTCTATAAATATCCTTCATACTGTATTCTGTATGGGTTATATCTTATCATTCATACTTTAAACTAATCTGAATTTCTCCAGTTTCTTATTTGTAACCTAACTCATCGATTAATGTTTCATTGGTTCTCAGAACCATACAATAGGACTTTTGTTTTTTTATTCTGCGTACTTTAGACCCTTTCATTTTACTTCTATTTCCACTATTATTGTGATTCGAAATCTGTTTCATTGACTAACATTTTTTATTTTTATTCTCAGATTCGAATAATGGTGAACCACCAAAACTAAAGTGCAATCTACGGAAGCACAAACCGAACAGAAAGCCTCGCACACCGTTTACCACTCAGCAGCTGCTTAGCCTTGAAAAGAAATTTAGAGAAAAACAGTACCTGAGTATAGCCGAGAGGGCCGAGTTCTCCAGTTCTCTTCATTTAACGGAAACACAAGTGAGTAATCAAAGTTCTCTCAGTGAAACTATTCAATGCAAATAATTCTATCCCAAGGTTAGTTCAGCTTACGTAGCTTTGTTGAGCTGTAAAGTATGCGAAATATGTTTTTCCAGTCTGAAAATGAAATGGATGAAAATTGATGGGTCGATATTTCTATCCAAATATGTTTTATACTTACTGACTTTCGTTGAAAATTTAATTACTTTTTATTGATAATTTTCAATTTTGGAGCTCTATTTTATACTGAACATTATTATCATACCAAAATAATCCAATAATTTATCACAATATTTTCAGATTGATGAATAGGTTATAATCTAATTACTGTTGTTCTGACAGACGGTAATCTCGATAATCAGGATATATTCTATTGTTCTGTTAAATTTTAATATTCAATCATGAGTTAAAATCTCTCAAGTTAGTTATCTCTAATATTGTTTCTTTTTCGTTTTGTTAATTTTTATAAATATCTTTCTTTGTAGTAGCGAAGGTGATATTGTGGAAGATATCCATGATGAATAATAAGACTTGAAGTTGTCACAACCACACTATTGACTGAGGGAGAAAGTGCCTATGATATGCTGACCTTCATTGAATGTGATTGGCTGAAGACCAAAACAAGGCCCTCTGGTGGAAGAAGCAACAAGCAAAATCAGAGTAAAAACCGTGAACACATAGAAAGCAACTAATAAGAACAATACACAAGTAGGCAGAATTAAAAAATTGATTCTCACTGAAATGCAGTCAAGATCAACCGAGAAAAACACGATAGCACCGTTATTACAAAGTAGGCCAGAATTACGAGTATGATTAAACAAAGTTAGTGAGTGATATTGAATTGGTTGAAATAAATTTGATCGTTCAAACTAGTATTGGAATCGTTTTTTACCAACCTAGTTATCTCCAACGCTTCTAAAATGTTTATATGTCTGCCTTTGTCAATCAAATGCAGAGATTAAACATTTTCTTAGGCCTTTTGCAGAGCATCTCATTACTAATGAACACAAGTTGAAGGCCGAAAAAAATGTTGGATTTCTGCATTTGATTGGCAAAGGCAGACAATAGAACATTTCAGAAGCTTTGGAGATAACTAGGTTGGTAAAAACCGATTCTAATTCTCGTTTTAACGATCAAACTTATTTCAAGCAAATCAATACTATCAATCAATCTATCTTGGTTTCATCATAATTCTGGCCTACTTTTTAATAACGTGTTTTTCTCAGTTGACCTTGACCTTTTATTCAGCCTACTTGTTTTGTTTTTCTTGTTTGTTGCTTTCTATGTGTTCACGGTTTTTTGTTCTTGATTTTGATATTTATAATTTCTTGTTGCTCCTCCCACCAGTGGAGGCGTGTCTTGTTTTGGCCTTCAGCCAATCACAGACCTTTAATGAAGATCAGCCTTTCAGAGGCACTTTCTTCCTCAGTCAATAGTGTCATTCGGTGTTTAGTATAAATATACTAAGCTACTCTGTACTTTAGTTTTAATTTGTTTAAGATTGATAATGGTGTAACAGCCTCAACTAGTACCTCACTGTTTTCAATAAATGTGGTTGTGACAACTTCAAGTCTTATTGTTCAGTTCCATTTCATGAATATTATTCCAAGCCCATCACACAAGCTTGGCCTTGCTGAGTCGTTAAATTTTAATATTGTTTTCAGCTATTTAATGTATTCTTTACAATTCATTGATTTCTCCTCTTTGTATATTATCGGATTTTATAACGATTAAATACCGTATATTCTTCAAACTTGGCCTTCTTCAACACCTCAAAATCAGACTACATCACAATATACATGATAACGTAATGATAACGTCGTAACACGCCGCCAAGGAAGATTTGGTTTCGAGTAAATGTTTTTCAAGTCTGCCTTGACATTATAGCCACATCAGAGTAGGTTCATTCAATTTCAATTTTCTCTGAACAAATTAAACGGTTTATTTTTATTGAAAATGGGTATCTGCTGCTTGAATCACTTGGTTGTATTTTTCGCGCATGGAACTCGAATTGGATGATTTGTAATCATTTCCAGAGCTATACTGGCTTTCACATCTATTTGAATGAATACTTTTGGATGAATCGCTATGTAGTCAATGCTAATGTAATGTGTGTAATTGATTTCAGGTGAAAATCTGGTTTCAAAATCGGCGAGCAAAAGCGAAACGTCTGCAGGAGGCTGAATTGGAGAAAATAAAGATGGCGTCACTGGCGGCGCACAGGTCTCACCACCCTCTGTACGGGCCGGGGCCGCTGCAACACTTCTACCACACGGAAATGCTGCACCAGTCGCACCCGCTCAGTGCCATTCTGCGTCATCCCTTGCCACACTTCATGCCGCCCCCAGCACCTGCAGCTGCTGCCCCCACACCACCCTCCGCCGCACCCGCTCCGCCACCTCCAGCCTCATCATCACCACACTCGGGTCTCTCGTAGGCGATACCATCTGCATTCTCCAAGTGCGTGGTTTGCATATTCAGCGCCGAGTGACTGGCATATTCTGCTTCTTTTACCTACGACAAAATATTGAGTTGAAAAAATACTGTGAATTAATTGAGTGAATACTGAATATAGATTGAGTAAAATATTCACTTCGAATTGAATTCAGTCTGAACTATTCCAGTGAATACTCACATATACTTACTACGAATCGAGTATGGATTTTATTCACTCAAAATTATTGGTGTGATTACCCATTTATTCAGTGAATAATCATCATGGAACAAGCTATGACTCACTATCAATTGAGTGTATACTCAGTATGAATTCAGTTTACTTTAGTCAGAGTTATTCGAGAAATAAACATATATTCAGTAAACACTCATCATGAATCAAGAAATTGCTAACTACAAATTGAGTTTGATTTGTTGAATGTACTGAATTCCGAATGATCCGAGTGAATACTGGGTTTTGATTGAGTCAATATTCACCATGATCCTAGTATTTGCTACTTTGCTCGTTGCTTCGAGTTGCCCAGGATCTCATTCGCGTTTTGTATACGATCAATACAAATCATTCTACTAAGGCAATAGCTGTGTCAAGTTCCTTAATGTAAACATCCCCTACATACACTTCAGACTCTAGCGCTCGCAAGCGCACTACACATGGAGTTTGTAATAAAGAAATCTAGTTGCATTGTTAGCTCTCATTATTACTAGTTTATTTGATGTTTGTATTGTTATTTTCATTTGTCTAGAATCCTACTTTTGAATACTCTGCTGTGATTTGAGGAATAATTTGAGGAATTGTTGTGTCAGGTACATTTTTTCTTGAAAGACTGTCTCCTTCTGTGAACTCTAACAACATGACTCATTCGAGATGAATGGTTATTTTTATTCATTGAAAAATGCCTAAGCTTGACTTTTTATGTTGGATTCCAAATAAACTGTAAATTTTATTCCATTTGTTCATAAAAAAATATGAACTAAATATAAAATTATGTATCTTGTATTTCATGAAGCTGAGTTAATTATTGCGAAATATTGTTACAATCACTCATTTATAGATCTCAATGAATCATGAATGTTAATTCATGCTTATTCAATTGTGTTTAATAATGATTCTATTATTCAAATTATTCAGTGCTCTGCTGTTTTTCTTGATGAACGCAAATTTATTTTTTCTATTTTATACAAGCTCTTCCTGATGTACTTTAATAATTTCCTGTTTCAACAATAAGGCCCAATCGTAAAGTGCCGAAAACCAAGTCTTTGAACAAGCCAACGTTATTGTGATAACTAGCCAGATAACAAGAAATAGCAATATTATTCTTATAAAGAATTGTCGCTTGAAGGAGGTGGTGGAGTGTTCATGTGCAATTTATAAATGTTTATAAAGAGAAGAAGGCAAACGCTATAAACGCCGTACTATTCGCCAAATAGGTTATTACAAGAGTTGAGAAAGATAGAGCTATTTATAATTTCCAATTTTCACATTCCTTCAAACTGTTCAATAATGTACTATTGAACAGGAAGTGATAGGTTTACAAGTAATAGAGCTTGGC
This sequence comes from Conomelus anceps, assembly GCA_948455865.1. Taxonomy (NCBI): domain Eukaryota; kingdom Metazoa; phylum Arthropoda; class Insecta; order Hemiptera; family Delphacidae; genus Conomelus; species Conomelus anceps. Next base: position 56,954,741 of record OX418217.1, on the reverse strand, counting down.
ATTTTCATATTACTCTGGTGTTGTCCAACCGCTACAATCTCTTTGGCTCTCACTCACTCACTCACTCTCACTCTCTTTCCGTCAATCTCTCTCTCACACACTCTCTCTCTCTCTCTAAGTACGAGTACTTAACTCAGTTGTGTTGGTTCAAAGTAGAAACGGACACACCTACTAGGAAAGCTTCGAATTCTATAAGCGATTTATCGGACTATAACAACTTTATTACAGGCTGTGTAGGCCGCGTCAGAGATATTCGTCTGGAGGTTCCGCGAAGCCTCTGTTCCTATTCAATTTAACCAGGTCTCTCTCTCACTCGCACTCTCTCTCTCTCTTGCAGAACGTTTTCTCTCCCAAATGCGTACTCCTGTCTGCACCGTTTTGTTCGTAAAATGACTCCCCTCCGCCACGACGCCCCTCTTCCTCTTCTTGAAATGCCACTGCTACCGCAAGTGAAATCATTGTGCTCCTCTATAAATACATAACGCTGTCTTAAAAGTACATAATGTCTTTATTAACTCCGGAATACAGATGAGCGGGGCATGTTAATTCAAGAGATTGTGGCTTGACCAGTCCTCCCTCTCCGCTTTGAAAGCACAATTATTGTATCGAGCATTTAATACCTTACAACCTAATGCTCTCTTGCTCAGACTCTCAGACTCTCTGACTTTATAACTTTGCCTCTTTTCCATATTTATCTCTCTCCCTCATACAATCTGCCCCGTTCTTCCACTCTAATCTCCTTCCACATCTTGGTCTCTGACTTTCTTAACTAACAATTCTCTCTCTCTCTCTCTTATCAAACTTCCTCTAACTATTTTTCTCACTTGAAGTCTCAGCTTCTCGCCTCCACCACAACTAGAAACACATAACCCTTACACAAAGCGATCATCTCAGTCTCTAATATATGGCTTCTTCTACTCGTCTTTCCAATCTTTAGCGTACAGTCTTCCTCCATCCATTTCTTTCAAGTGTGCGATCCAGGTGTGTGTGAATTAAAATTCGGTTTATTAAAAATGTTTATTGTATTGCTGTAGTCTGATATGTCTCACTACTTAGTTCGTTAATGGAAGTAATGATTTCAAATTTAGAATAAAATAAGTTATTTAACCGTGTCAAATAGTTAGAACAGAAAAAAACTCTCGTGTAACTCATGTCTTCAAAGGCTTGTTGGAAGTGAGAAGTATTTACTTGTCATGAGTGAAAAATATTTCTGTTTTTATTTAAATAATAATTTACATTCAAGAAAGTCCATAGAAATGAGTTTAATTTTGTAATAGTTGAACCAATCATCGGTTTTCAAATTGCTTTGATTCTATTTTATTTTCTGCTATTTTATCATCTTCAGTTCATTCTATTTTCAATTGTATTTTCAATAGAAAAAAGAATTGGATATACCTTTTCTGATTTCTCAATGTCAATGAATGATCAATGATGATCTATTCGCGAGCTATTCAGATAAGAGCGCTATTGTTGTGGGGGATTGTTTAACTTTCCTTATTTATTGAGCTACCAAATGTGTTTAAAGAACTAGTTATTGATATGGTATGAGTAACATCATGTACTTAAATAACTCTATGTTTTAAAGACATCAAATATGAAACGTGTATTATTTGTATTAAAATGTGATCTAGTTCTATTATAAGTTATGATGTAAAAATATTATATTATATGAATATTAATGTCAAATTGAACTGTGTAATGTAAATATAGACATATAACTGTGGACTGAAGAGTGTAGTCGATTATAGCTTATAAAAATAGATTGTGCATAGTATAAAAATGTAAGAATAAGATTAAAGTGTAAAATAAATCTTAAAACTTCTATAAAATTTTGGCCTGTCATTGTTAGTCAAACCAGCTTCGTCCCTCATGTAATTTATAGAGCTTATTTGAAATTAAATATAACTGGAGATTGAAGGAATGGAACTGCAGAATGAACGTTTTGACTAACTCGAATTCTGAATCTTGTCAAGAAACTTGCAAAGATTCATAGTAGACTTCACATATACATGCAGGGGTGAATCCGAGATTTTTGCCAGGGGGGCGCACTGGGGGGTGTCGGGAGTTAGTACTCACAAACTGAAAAAATTGCTGCTAGCCTTTAATGTATGAAGCCCACATAGGTCTGAGACCTGTGCTTGGGTAATGAGTTTGATGATGGTGATCGATGAGTTGGACCTACAGTTTTAGGTGGGTTCCGAACCACCGGGAAGTGATTTTACAGCAGAGAACAGTGTTTTTTTGCTAGCTAATACAAATAATTGTATTATAACAAAATAAGTTTAAGATTATCATGATTCAGAACATGCTTAGAGCTAAGGTATACTTTTTTTGGTATCTTATTTATTTAAATTAATAGAGCCATTTGAAATAATATAGTTGGTTTAAGCATATTTTAAAAATAATGAACACAAACTGCCAGAAGGTCACGTTATGTGTCAAAGTAGATTCAATCCAGCTCTTGCGTCATGGTCAATGGAAGGCATGGACCTTCATTGTTTCAGTGGGAAAATTAAAGCAGGCCTACTTGAAACTATTCTCCTACTTTTGATCGCACATCTTTCCTGAGTTGGAGTACCATGCTTAAAATTTTCTCTTGAAAGGAGGTTTGGGGTAATATGTCTGGAACCTTTTTGAATAATGAAATAAACCACATTTCAAGCGATTCTAGACATGGATTCATAATTCCAACAATTCAACCCACGTTATGTGTCAAAGCAAATTTTATTAATTTAATTCAAATAATTTACTGAGTATAGTTGTAAGTTGCATTATGTATTCTCCATGCACATTTTCTGTAAGTGTATGATGCTTAATAACATACTAAAAGTTCCCAAGAATCCTAGCTGTGCTTCGGCCACCATCTTGGAAGAACTAAAATTTTCTCACACCATTATCGTTTTCATCACAAGCCTGTAACAGAAAAAGTTACTCTTTTTTCAGAAAACGAAATTTTCAAGAATTTGATTCTAATTACAGCTTTGTACTCTGAATGAGTCTTATGGGAGAATTTCTCGAAATTATGGCAAATATTCACGAAAATTAATAACTTTGAATTTTGTATAATTAAAGCGGCTATATCTCACCAATACCCGGATCTGTATTTGTAATTCAATATTCCTTTGACAAAAATGAGATTTTCTACAATTTGAAACTCATTTTACTTTTTTATCTTCAGTAATTTTTGAGCTGCATCTATTTAAAAAATTTCATGCACTCTCAAAACCCCCTAAAACTTTGTTTGAGATCTCAAACCAATCTTTAAAAAAATGGGGATTTCTGAAATTTTGTTTCTGAGACTTTACACTATCAGTAACACCATCCCCTCACCCAGAAATGAATTTTTACCGATCTGGTGAGGGGGGGGGGCAGAAGGGGCTTTAAGTATGGGTCACCATAACAATTAAACGATTCATTGAGGTGGTTCAGACTCATGTATCATATTTTGAATTAGGCGCATAAATGTTATTTATTTTCTTGAGAAGATCTCTGTCCATAACAATCTTTAAATCACTCAAGTTGCGATAGTGAATCAGATTTCTATGCATCTCACTTTCTATTTTAATTCCATTTTCACAAAAATTATCTTTCAACTAGTGTTATAACGTTTCTCTTGACAGAAAATTAAGATTTCATTGAATATCAAAGTTGCTTGAAGTCTTTGGGAGTAAATATGTCTAGTCTAGTTCGCTGGAACATATAAGTCCTGTTCAGATCGAAACACAAAATAGAAGTGATCACAATTGAGTTTGTAAGTCAACAAGTTCAAAATAAAACAACAGAAAAAATCTACTTGCTCATTTCTATCTCATCAGATATAATTATGATGGAAGCATTTCTGGAACATCTTCACATAGTAAGCATACTGTTGAAGATTTAATGAATTTAATTCCTCCAATTAAAATAAATATATGACAGAGTGTAAACTTGAAGAATTTTTCATTATTTACGAGTTTTGAGATCAACAAACTATCAATGGACTTGCAATTACTGTACTAGTGATGTATTAATTTGGCAGACTAGGGATAAATCTTATAAAACGTTATTTCAGAACATAATACTTGCAAAATTCAATTTTTATGCGAGCAATGAAGAACTATAATGTTTATCATACTGATTTTTAAAACTCAATGATATAAATAAATAATAAATAATATTGCCGTTATTATTGCCCAACCCGTAAACGTTTTATGAGAGTTTCGAAGCAGCTATCTTGAAGAATTAGCGGGTTGGGGAATGGAGGAATATCATATTGATTTCCTACAGGGGCACAGAAGGGGGGGAACGAATGGGGCCGATCCCCCCCCCCCCAAGAGTTTTCACAGACGTTTTATTAGGCAATGTTAGGGCTGCAAATTTTTTATATCAATCTACAATATATTATTTAAACAAATGTTTGAACCAAATTACAGGAGAGGTATTCAACCTACAGTACAACATTTTGAATTCCAAAAAATCAGTGCATTAGAAACTTTGCAAGCATGTAATATACCAAAATGTATCACTCTGTAAATTAACTCCTGCAAATTTTGGCCACTCTGGCAGTAACTTCGTACCATAATGCTAAAGTAAATGCGTAATATGGCATTTATTGGTGGGGAGACCCTTACGGGTAGTTCCACCTCACCGCTTGAGTCATATTGTTGGAAACATGGAGGACCTACAATTTTAGGTGTGCTACGAACAACCGGGAAGTGATTTTACAGCAGAGAAAAGAGTTTTTTCTGGTCAATCCAATCGGTCACCCTCACAGAGAAGGCCCAGGAGAGCGTTGCTTATCTAATTTGATTATAAGAGCTACGGCTCACGGCTATCATTTCCCACCATACTGCTGAGCGGTAGTTTTTCAATTTTAAATATTAATTTAAAATCTCACCTGAGGAGCTATCAAAACTATACTAGCTGCTAGGCATTTTTTGTGTGTGCATAAGAACATACCGGTTAAAATAGTAGAGAGGTTTTAAATTCAAAATCAATTTTTTTATTTCCTTCAAAAAAATTAAAGTAACCAAAAATTACATGCGTATAAAATATTAACTACAAAACTGAAAAACCACACAGATATCTAGCAAGAGTAAGAAGTAGACGGAAATTTACTTATTCAACTGGTAACCAATGTACTAGAGTAGGTGTGAGTAATATTTGGGTGAGGGCGCAGATATCTTGGGTAAGTGAGCTCAAATATTATTTAAAATAATAGATTTCTCTATGCGAAATCTTCCTGTGTTTATAATCCATTTTTGAACCAGGGTTATGAATTTTCTCGGGTGGGCTACGTCCTTGATATTCACGGGAAGCAGATTGTACATTTTCGGTGCTAGGTGGTTGAAGTGTCTCTCATATGACTCTTTCCTAGCGACGTTAGTGAGAAGAAGGTTTCTATTGATCCTTGTGGCTCCTATGTTGGAAGTTTTCTGTATTTTTGTGTAGTCTGCAAATGATTTCTTGGGAGTAAATTTGTCTTGAATCTAGCACCCCGAACTCATTGGAAAGCTGGTCTGACGGATAGCGCACTGGCTTTTTTTGATAACTTTCATGATCAATTTTTGCACCTTTAAAAGTGGGTCAAGATGAAAGTAGCTTGTTCCAACCCATCCTATAATCCCGTAGGTCAGCAGTGACTGTTTCGTCAAACGGGAACCCACTGCTGTCTCACAGGGCTACCTTGCCGGTAGTATCCTAAAAAGACGTAATTATTGTATACTAGTTCTAGCAAAAGAATATAACTTCAGTTTTATCCGGAATCTTTTGTTATTTATGTAACAGTATGTTGTAATGTCAGTGTAAATTTGAGAATAAAAATATAAAATACTATTTAAAAATTATAGACATATATATAATTTCTATTTAAGATTGTATAATTGAGAAAGCTTTTAAATTTTCAATATGAATAAGCCCTAAAGGCTTGAATCATATAGTTAGCTGACTAAATTGTTATGATTCAGCTATTGAACTTCAAATCTTACTCGAAAGTATTGCTTTTGCTTCGAACGTTTCAACAAAAATACAAGTTATTGTGGACATACGAAAAAATACTTTGAGAACGGAGAAAACGACGAATGATATTAATTTCTCGAAAATAATAGTGAAAACTATGAGCAGAATATAACAAGAATCACAATCTACTTTAAGCGATCATTGCATTGAATAGAACCCATCTTTAGGACAAGTGTTTCCTCTTTCCGCAGTAAATAATCTACAATGATTCATCAAAAAGCCATTCGGTATTTTTTATTCAGCAGCAGATGTAGTCCAATCCATTCTCAGCAGACTGTGAATATAGTGAATACTTTTGACAAGCATTCTGTGCATGCAGCGACCGTAACGTCTGGGCGATGGAGATGTTCTTCTGCTGTAAACAGAACAAAATAGACCAGTCACTTTGACTGAAGTCTGTCTGACTCTTCCATCTTCCAAAGAAGAGTGTTATAGGCAATAATGGTAAGCCAATAATAGGCTTGTATACAGCAATAATAACAGTATTGTGAGCCGTCTATTGAAGTTTTCGTTTCTCAGGAATAATGAACTGCGCTCAGGTAGAAGATATAGTGTGTAGGACAATGGTCGTTGGAGTGCTGTGCGCTCCCCTGGGACCCATATCATTGTCACCCGGCCCGCGGCTCTATACTGGATCAAATCGCACAAAAGTGTCCAGAAAAGTAAAGGCGTATCAGCAGATTCCAGACCGAAAGTCACCCTCTCCGTCATCATCAATGGGGAGGACGAGAAAACCAAAGATTGTCGTCTCCAACCACCCTGGACCACTCAAAGAAGTCGAAAGCCAGGGAATTCACTCACATAGCACGCATCATCCAATACTGAATGCCACAGTGGGAGGCCCCACTATCAAGGTTCCTCTGAATCGAAATTCTCTCGAGCGAGTGCATCCACATAGTACCACTCCTCACACATCTCAATTGAGTCCGATCGCTTAGTTCAATACATCAGGTGACAAATTTTAATTTACGGCCTCGTAAACGATTTAACGATTCAACGATTTATTATTACCTATGTTGAAAGATTAAGTGATGGTTCTTCAATGAATGTGTGTGAGAAAAATTGTCTGATACAAAAAAACTTAAGGAAAGGAGAGATGATTGTACTTTAAATTTTATAGCCTAGTCATGGTATTTGATTTCATTCCAATATCTACTTTGGGATTTCAATGGAATTGTTATTAGAGTACTACATGTTTATACATTCATATTCAAGTTTTTCTGAATTTCATTAGCTCATATCATCAATTATTAAGTATGTATTCGAATCCTCCAATAGATAGATAGATTTAATAGCGTCCACTGCCCTTTTATACAGTTGGATCTGGAGCTTGTCAAAAAATTTTAAAATTCACAGTGGATAGACAAAAGCAATCTAATGCTCAAGAGCAAGACAAAACAAACCAAACATCACATCCTCCTCAAGCTGAAATTGTTTACCTAAAACAAAGGTTATTGAATTAAAATGTCTAAATAGTAATCTCTGTACTCTTCTATGGAATAAAATACCATACTTATTAAATACTTTTTAACCTTGGCTCTAAACCAGGGCCAGGACTTCCACTTAATTTTTTGATGGTTGAGATTTTGAGAAATTCTGTATTAATATTGCAAGATAGTTCTTCAAGAATTTCCAAGGAGCATAAGAGTTGTATTATTATTTTTTCTCTCAATTTGAAGTATCGATGGACTTATTAGATTGTAGATTGAATTTACTGCTCAGCCTGATATCGTCTTCACTAAGATTCAGTGATGAAAATGGATGTTCACCTGTGAGATTCAGATTAATAAATGAATAAGGCAATAATCAATATGATTGTATAATAGAAAGTTTCACACATAAAAAATCATCAAGAGACGTTATTCTCTCTCTCCCTATTTCTTTGCATTATTGTAAACAGCCCATACTATATTTGAAACTTCTTATTGAGGGGAAAACATGACGTATTTTAAAACTTGTTGAATAGTTAGAACGTTGCGAATAGCATTCTTTTAGAACTTTTCTCTAAAAATTCTAGTTTATGAGATATTTTTGTTATGAAATGAGTAATGAACTCTGATGTAGTTGTTTAGATTGTGATAGAACACATTTGTTTATTCTGGATAGATTCTCTTCTTTCGAATATTGAAGAGAATGAAATAAAAGCTATTCTTGCCAAACAAGGTGAATCTTCACGACGTAGAGTTTGGTAGATGTTGAGTATCCAATCATATCAAGTCATGAATGAGTTGGAGAATGTCGAACATTTTAAATAGTTTTGCTGAATATAAAAAGAGTTCACTGTGATTGCAAATTAACAATAGATCATGATGCAGGGTGTTTTATAAAGGTCGGCCAGCCACCATGAGCTATGCTGTGCTGTACTGGCATAGCTGTTGAAAGTAAATCGTTTTCAATAAATAGTCAGCCACCAAAAGCTTTGCTGTGCTATGCTGAGCTGCGCCGTGCCGATGACAAGTCGTTTATTGAAAACCATTTGTTTCTTTTCAACTGCTGTCTCAGCACAGCACGCACAGATTTCGGTTGCCTGGCGCCTATAGATTTGCATTCTTAATAAAGCATTCTTGAGTTCTCATGATTATATAAGCTGTATCAATCAGTTGAGAACTCATGTGAGTTTACATTTTTTTATGTTGTTTTGTGGCGACACGATCATTCCATCCAGAAATGCGGATGCAGTGTTTATTCTGATTGGTATAAAGCTATTGTTTGGTCCATCCATCAACCCCCACTATTATCCAATCAAATTTACATTATTTTTTTAGTGTTGTTTTGTGGAGAGAAAATCATCATCTAAAATTGGAGTGCAGTTTTTTCATAAATTTTATTATCATCATTATGATTAGTACCATCACCCACATTGGACACTACTATTGGTGGCAAGAATATTTCTTGAACTAACTTAGACAGTTGAACTGATCTACTAGCTGTTGTTATCACTAGTGTAGGGTATAATATGTGATCCATACATCCTCATTGGTCAATAGCAGGTCGTCCGTCAGTTTGAGTGATATACCTTGCATGACCGGAGGCGCGCACAGCTTCTTTAATTAAGCCGACTTAATTAAAATCATGCACCGGCATCAATGCGGCTTTGTGCGATTGCCGGGCTGATATTAATTAGCTGAGCGGTTTTTAATTTTACGGACTATAAAACGTTATTCAATGCGAGTAAATGCGCGGCGTTTATTAGAACACAAACGACGGTGTTTGTCGTACACAGATAAATCAAGTGAGCAGTGGCCAGAAAGAGAACGCATTGAGAGGAACCGACGCTGGACGGCGGCTGGTTTGATTCAGGCGATTTAATTCGGTAATCTGCCGGTTACACTAAGCGAGCGCTCAGGTTCACTGCCAGTATGCTCTCCGTAAGATCTTCTTTCGCTTCATTCTTTACTCTTCTCTTGTCTGCATTTCACCCTCTCTTCGCCGTCGTCCAGTTTTCCTCCCATTTCACGTCTCGCCGATCCAGAACAACGCGGCCAGTCACTGACAGACCCTTATCTCACCTTATCGCTCCCCTATTTTCGTCTCTCGAAATTTTAATGACCAATTTAAAATCTTCCATACAAATCGAGGATAAATAAATCTTGCTCACTCAACGAATCGTGGATCTCTGTTGAGATTATCTGGAACAAATGACCAGTTCACATTTGAATTACCGTACACGCATTTTAGAAAGAGCAGTCTGTTTACTATGATAATAATATTATTATTTGTGACATCATGTTTCTTCTAAAATGAGTATTTTTGACTTTTTAAAATATATAGGCTAATCGACGTTTAAAAGATACACTCAATTCTTCGCCCTCAATAAATGCAACCAATCAACCAGTTATTATAATAATATAATTTAGATGAGCATGATATTAATATTTATAATAATAGTTATAATTCAAGTATACTCCATAATTCTATTGGATGTGACAAACATAGGTAAATATAAACTTCATAAAAAATTCTGGACGAATGAAATAGAAGCATAACACGTCTGCTAAATCCACATATATTTGAACACAAGATAACAACTTATGTTGGCTAGCTATTTTCAATATTATTATTATTTAGTTTTTCCTATTTAGTGGATAATTTATCATTTAATAGAAGAATACCGTGTTGTATAATATACACAGCCAGCACTTAATGTTTAGTGCGTCAGAAATGAAATAGTATTTATAATATATTATGAATATTATTATCTGCGATATATTTTTGGGAAGACATGATGTTACATTTAACACTGGTGCATTAACTGGATCGTGATTGAGTCTGCAGAGGCTTTGATTTTTCAACATTTTCATAGTTTCAATGTCAATTCAAAAGTCCAGTTAAGGATCAAATGAACGAATACTTTTTAATCACGATCAGGTGGAATGATGACAAATATCATGAATAAATTCCACCGAAAGTAAGCTCGACAAAATATATGGTTCAGGTAGCAGGCAACTTAAATTTTAAGGTAAATTTGTGTGTTATTGTCATACAGACTGAAGACGATTTAATACTTGCATTATATTAGGCAAGATGGGTCAGTGACACTGACATAACGTACCAGCAACAAAACGTACCACTTAATTTTTCGCGATAAAACGTACAACTCTGGTCGGTATTTACCTGGGAAGGGTCGCCACTAACTTCAATGTGACAAAACGTACCACTTGATAGAAAAATATAGTTTCCCCCGGTACATATTTTATATACTCAATCTTTATTACTTCATCCATGCTATTCTAATAATCACTTTGGCGTGTTTAAGTTGTTTAAAAGCCTATGATTGAAACGGCATCAGCTATGGTTGAAACGGAAAGGCTTTCCCGTTACATTGACCCTTGAAAAGCTGATTTTACACGCCAGTGATTATAGAAATATTATAATCCCTATGTCAGTCCGAAGCCTGGATAAAGTGTGATAGGAATCAGTTATCACGTTAATGTTTACTGAAAATAAATTATCAGACTAGAGCGACTAATATAAAGAGTCATTAACATCGAATATTAAATACAGCACTATGTGCCGGGAAAACCCTTCCAATTTATCAAGTGGTACGTTTTGTCGCATCCAAAATATCTTGAAGTTACTGTCATATTCTTTCCAGGTAACTACCGACCCAAGTGGTACATTATGTCGAGTGGTACGTTTTGTCGCTAGTACGTTTTGTTGGGTATTCAGATCGGTCGATTGAGCTTCATCAAAGAATAGGATAAACGCAATGATGTTGCCATTTTTACTTGTTATAAATAATGTACATGAACCTAGTCACAGCTCATGGTATCATTCTTATGTTCACTATTGTGTTGAGGCTGTGGGCATTTAAACCTAGATATTGTGAATATACATTTTATATAATAGAAGCTGTGATGGTAGCGATCATACAAAAGACATACCAATGTCCTAATGTTGAGTCGGTCTTGGGCCAATACACAACGGTTCTGTCACGTAAATTTGTCAAACTCTTCAATAATGTAATAATAGAAGTTGAATAGCATTACAGTGTGCTTATTTTAATTATAATGTTTAGGTTCCACAGCATCCTTGAAGATAACATCAAATCTAGAACATTTTTCTTGCTCAATAATCAAGTGTCCCCACTGGCAAACCTAAGTGTCCATTTTATAAAGATTGAAAAAGAAGGTGATGTACTCAAGTGCATGCTAGATCCGATTATGCAATTCCGTCCAAAGAAGCGTTTATTTACCCTATTAACCCCCTATTGGGTGTCTGGTCTGCTAGAGGAATCCATTAGGAGAACAAGGGAAAGTGTGATATTAGTTAAGGGGTGTGTTCTGTGAGTCCGGAATCAATAACCGATGTTTGTTACAGCGAGAAGAGTAGCAAGTAGCAGGCCGACGGCGGTCGACCCCGCGCGTTATATTGTTATTTGGGGACCCTGGTGTTGTTCGCTGTGCTGTGGCTGTGGCGAGCCCGTCGTGATTTAGCCCCTCTCACCCACCTCCCATCAGCCACAAGGGATGAAAAAGAGAGCCGGCAGAGGCCTATTATGGCGGGAACGGCTGTAATTGGACCCCTGCCGTGACGCGGAGCAAGTGCGCATGCGCAGAATTGCCGTCAAGTAGTGCGAACCCCTCTTTATTCGCGCGTCGTCCTTATCGCCAAGATAATGCGTCGCCCAGCGCCGCTGCCGCCAATATTATCTCGGCAATTATATCGCGCCATCGGCCCATTCTCATCCTCATCCTCGTTCTACTTGTCTTCTGTCTCCTACTGACGTCAATGAAAATCGCCTTGTGCACAACCACCCTATTCCCTACACGAATTAGCATCATTCATAGAGTATTATAAAACTGATGATTTCGTACTAAGTCTGTGCACTTTTGATTATCTAAACAGTGGTTACGCACGATTAAACGAGCGATCAACTAATTCTCGGATCATTTCATGAGAGTGACAGAAATAAATATTACAAGAGGCATTTAATATAATAATATTGGTATAAATACTATACCAAACTACTTACTATGGATAGCGTTGTAGCGTCGCAGAGGGTTTATTCAATTATAAAACAATTTCTTCTCAATTTTCAAATTAACTTTAATTCTCCAACTTACAACTTTCAATAACATTTCTACATCAAAGCCAGATAAAGAATAACTGTTTACAGAGAAAGCTTGACAAACCACAAATGTTACTTTTCTTCTTCCTAATTAAATGATTAATTATCATACTGTACATTAAATTTGGTTCAGTTTTCCGATCAGATATATCTGGTACGTCTAATCAGATGAGTTATTATTTTGCTCAACTCACCTGATTGACCGAAATAGGACATTACAACGTATATCTATATAAATAAAATTAGAGTTTTGTCTGTACATTTATCAGAATTGTATATTTTTTGGTTATTTTTACGTTTTATACATTAAATAAGCCGAAAATAGTCTTATCTCACTTTCTGTCTGTCTGTCTGTCTGTCTGTCTGTCTGTCTGTCTGTCTGTCTGTCTGTCACGGCCGCAAAGGTATTTTTCGCGGCCTTCTCCTCAAAAACGAGAGCATCGATCGGGATTTTAGTTATTGAACAGTATTGAAAACATTATTGACAATGTCTTTAGCTATAAAAAACTACATTAACTTTTTTTTTAACAGAGTAATAAACGTTTAAAAACCAAGTACTGTGCGATTTTGGATACATTTTACGCGGCCTTCTCAAAAACGAGAGCATCGATCGGGATTTTAGTTATTGAACAGTATTGAAAACATTATTGACAATGTCTTTAGCTATAAAAAACTAAATTAACTTTTTTTTCAACAGAATAATAAACGTTTAAAAACCAAGTATTGTGCGATTTTGGATACATTTCTTCCAAGTTTTATCTATATAAATAAAATTAGAGTTTTGTCTGTACATTTATCAGAATTGTATATTTTTTGGTTATTTTTACGTTTTATACATTAAATAAGCCGAAAATAGTCTTATCTCACTTTCTGTCTGTCTGTCTGTCTGTCTGTCACGGCCGCAAAGGCATTTTTCGCGGCCTTCTCCTCAAAAACGAGAGCATCGATCGGGATTTTAGTTATTTATCAGTATTGAAAACCTTTTTGACAATGTCTTTAGCTATAAAAAACTAAATTAACTTTTTTTTAACAGAATAATAAACGTTTAAAAACCAAGTATTGTGCGATTTTGGATACATTTCTTCCAAGTTTTATTACCACATAAGAATAAGAACAAATCACGTAATTTATCATGATATATCAATCAGCTGTTCTCAAATATAAATGGTGGGCCCTTCGCGGCGTTATTTACGCTGTCTGCAGACTTGTGTAGTCGGAGCATTGCAGTCTTTTAGGAAACATATGTCTGGTGACTCAAAGCTCATCTAATGTTTTATCAATTATTTCTTTGTTGAAAAAAAAACAAAATTTTCTAATTTAAATTTATCAAAACAAAGATTAACATTTCAGGAAGGTGCGGTTTGTGCTAGGCTCTTGGGAATTCGCCAGGTAGCACTATTATTACCACATAAGAACAAATCACGTAATTTATCATGATATATTAATCAGCTGTTCTCAAAAAATATTCTCTCCGATACCTGTCACTGAATTGCTGACGTTCTAAGTTGTTCACACGATACAGTTTTTGTGCGGTACAGTGAATTTGCTGTATCAGTTATTTTGCAGTGCTTTCGTTTGCATGTACATTTCATATTGTATGTTCACACAATACTGTTTCGACTGGATCCAGTAAAAAAGCTGTTCTAGCCGATTTCTACATTCGGTTTTGTCTTCGAAAACTGTATCACTAAAACCAGCTGTACCGCAAAATAACTATCCGTATCCGGTGACACATGTATTGTACCGGTAATGGATATGTACAAACGATATGCTTATTACGCTGGAAGCAGTCTTCAGATCGTCAGCATTGATCTTCTTCATTGATATTCTTCAGCATTGATCTTCTTATTAGTGAATTCCAGTGTCCAGAAGTGGAAGATATTAATTGTGAAAATTTAATTTCTCTAATATATGAGAGACCCGCCTTGTGGGACAAGACTTAAGATTAATATAAAAATAATGAGAGAAAAATGTGTAGAATATTGAAACCAGAATTTGCGTACTTTGATCAAAATTTAAGAGAAACCTTCAGTAAGAAACTTATTTAAAAAAATCTTATACAAATAAAAAAATCTTACACAAATAATCCTGGACTGGAATAAATAAAACTGAACTGGAAGCGCAATGGTGGGAGTTGCTGGTCTCCTATAGGGCGCCTCCCCAGGTGGCGGATTGGGGGATGCCTCCTAGATATAGGTGGTACCGGGGAAATGAAATACCCGGGGTGGACCAAAACCAGCATAGAAACTGCTGCCTTGCAGATGGAGGTCAATGGAAATCCAAAGGCTAGGGGAAGAAAACCCCAATAGAAAATTGACTGCTGCCTTGTAGTTCAGCATTGGTTTGTTAAAGGCTAAGGAAGGAAACCTGAAAAAATTCCCTGGTCCTCCAGGTTGGGGGTTGGATGTGGGGCTAACTCCCCCACTCCATAAAAAAAACATTTGTTATGGAAGCACAAAATGATAGGAACGGACGGCCCTCAAGGAATTTAGTAAAGGAACAGACATTTAAACGATCGCTGGATAAGGACCGTTAGCGACAATTAATAGTGCAGGCCATGACCCGTCCTGGGTTGTAGTGCCACTGAAGAAGAAGAAGAAGAAGGAAGTGCAATGGAAGAAGGAGGAGAGCACAGCAATAAGCAGCAAAGCCGGACCGTGTGAACATCACAGTACAGTTGACGCCGTACAGTAAAAAAACCGTACCGCAAAAAAACTGTATCGTCTGAACGGGGCCTAAGCTGCTACTGTAAGGACTTCATGATCGTTGCTATCAAAAAAGCCGAAACATATTTAGTCTTATTTCTAAACATAATCCGTACGAAGGACGGGCACAATAGCTAGTTATACTATAATATCTATACTAGTGAGCCCAACGCGCTGGAGAACGCGCTTGCAAACAACTTATCGTAGGGGAAGGTGGTAACGAAAAACGGCTGTTTTGAAAATAATGATTTCGATAAAATTCACAAGACATCTATCACTTTTTTTTTGAGGATGAAGCCCACATAGGTCTGAGACCTGTACGTGGGTAATGAGTTGGATGATGGTGATTTAAGAGCTGGACCTACAGTTTTAGGTGGGTTCCGAACCACCGGGAAATGATTTTCAGCAGAGAATAGTGTATTTTTTGCTGGCCAATCTAATCGGTCACCGTTACAAACAGGACCTACGAGAACGCAGCTTATCTATCTGATTGAACAGATACCTGCTACGGCTCGCAGTTCCTTGAAGATCAATTTCATTGTTGCTCTGATACACACATTTATTTTCCACAAAAAAGACCTACCGTACTTATATACCTATATATCAGGGCAATGGAATTATTAGTGTATCAATCTATAAAGAAGATATATTTGCCACATGAAAAACAGCTGTTTATATATCCATATAATCAGGGCAATGAAATTAGTATATCTGCTTATAGAGATCCTATAGAAAGCCAGATCGCATTTATTCACCTACAGCTGATGATAGCTCAAAATATATTTTGAAATCTATTGCGAATTCCATAATTATGCTGAAAACAACTTTTTTCTTAAATATAGTAATATATAGTAATATATTAATGAAGGGGTGAGAACCTATCCTTTTGTTTCTCCTCAAAAAGGATGAAGGAGTGGGTCAATTTCATTGGCAAACGAACTTGACCTGTCTAAAGATACCAAAAATCTGTGTTTCAAATTTGAAGTTGATTGATAAAGGCGTTCGAAAGTTATCGTGGAACATACAAACACGCAAACAAACACACAACACCTCGAGCCCCAAGTCAAAAGGAAGAACTCGCTTCGCTCGTTCAATAAATAAAATTAGAGTTTTGTCTGTACATTTATCAGAATTATATATTTTTTGGTTATTTTTACGTTTTATACATTAAAGAAGCCGAAACAAGTCTTATCTCAATTTCTGTCTGTCTGTCACGGCCTTTAAGGCATTTTACGCGGCCTTCTCCTGAAAAACAAGAGCATCGATCGGGATTAAAGTTATTTGATAGTATTGAAAACCTTTTTAAGAATGTCTTCAGCTATAAAAAACTAAATTAACTTTTTTTTAACAGAATAATAAATGTTTAAAAACCAAGTATTGTGCGTTAATTATGCTGTCTGAAGACTTGTGTAGTCGGACCATTGCAGTCATGTAAGAAACATATGACTGGTGAATCAAAGCTCAGCTTATGTTTCATCCATTATTTCTTTGGTGAAAAAAAAATTCTCTTGTTTCAATTTATCCAAACAAAAATGAACATTTTAGGAAGGTGAGGTTTGTGCTAGGGTCTTTTGGAATTCGCCAGGTAGCACTATTATAACTAAAATACCGTTGCAACGCACGGGTGAACCGCTAGAACCGCTTATTGTTTGGACATTGAATATTATATACAATATTTATGAAGAGAATTTGTTTTACCGGTATTATAAATTTTGTAATTTATTTATTTATCAAATATGAATCCAATTATGAAAATGGATGTAAATCCAACTGATTCAATGAGCTTTGCAATTATTTTTGGAGCTACTGATAAATTTCGTGATCTCAAGTAGTTTGATAAAACTTGAAAGGTTTTTGTTACTAAGGAAAGATTAAAAGTACCAATATAATAAAGATAATTATTTGTGAGCGGTATACTCACAGTCCGTGAATCTCCTGATCTGGAGTGCTCCACCACTTTCTCTTCTACCCCAATTTCTGCTCCAACTCCTTCTCTTTCTTTTTTCTCCTCTTGTTTCATACTAGGTTCTTAACTTCAATCTTCCACTCACAGAATATGTTATAATATACGTATGGAAACTGCCTCATTATTCTGTAAACATTTTTGTTACAAAAAACCCAATCATCTAATATAGAGTTGTAGAAAGCCATGTAATATATTTTTTCAACAATTATTTTATTGATTTAATCAATATTATTAGCCTATAATCAAGAGATAAGTGATGAGAAAAATTGAATGACGGAGGAAGTGAAGGTGGAAGAAGTGATGCGGAGCAGGCAAGCAGAGACACAGACGAAGTAAAGTGGAAGCAGCCATGGACAATGGCTGTTGCTCATTATCAGTCAAATTAACTTGGAACAATAAAACGCGCTGTTTAATGGACGGGACGCCAGCACAATAGGACGATGCTTTAATTGGGTGCGTCGAGGCGCCTGATAACCCCTCCAACCCAAAACCCCACCCCAACCTCCGTAATTAACCTAAGCTTTCTACTTTTTAATTACCTAACCCATGGCTGCCGCTTCAACCCCTCTCTGCCCAGCTCGACTCTCACCGCCTTCGACGCCGCAAGTAATGGAGATGCCGCCTCCACGGCCGCCAGAAAACTTTGCTATTTACCGCCCCCGGGGCTAATCTATTGCCGTCATTATAAACCTGCTGCCCCTGCTCTTTTCTAAATTACGATTTTTTAGCCGCTTCCCGGGCCACTTCTAATGAAAGCAGCAACTCGCCGTCCAACCCTCAACTTAAGATGTCCGATAAAAAGTTAAAAATTCGCTCAATAATTAACGCCCAGTTATACGGCGGTCTCATATTTCATCTAGCCACTTTCTTTCGCCCAACTTGCTAATTTCAACCCAGGGAACAATCTCATCCATCCTGAGATTCACCGGCGTAATGGTTCGTCATCAACAATAATTATTCAAGGTGTAATTTTTCTCAATCTGCCTTCAATTTTAATGGTTCATACCTTAATGACAATAGAAAGACAGTTGTCAATTGAAATCCGATTTTCAGCCTAAATATTTTGAATCTGGAGAAACGAGCACAAAACAATATTCTTGGTATCCTTGAGTTTCCTTCCGTTGCTTAGTCAGCTTACAATGTCAGAATGGAGTGATCAGTAGAATACTAAACCATTTATTAATGACCAGACAGGGTTTTATTGAAATCATGCCGTCGTCCGTCCTTCCGTCTGTGCCCTAGCGCTCGAAAGGAAGATTCTTGACTCTTGAAACTTTGTATATACCTTCTTTATAGTCCAAGTGAGATCGATTTTGATTTTGAAGCTTGGGGTTTGAATATAAAAATAATTGTGATGTAAAACTGATTTCCACTATTGACTTTAGGTTAGTTTTAGCTCGTTAGAATCAAGTGA
Organism: Conomelus anceps; assembly: GCA_948455865.1. Lineage (NCBI taxonomy): Eukaryota > Metazoa > Arthropoda > Insecta > Hemiptera > Delphacidae > Conomelus > Conomelus anceps. Next base: position 56,936,088 of record OX418217.1, on the reverse strand, counting down.
CAAGCCAGTAGCTGTAACACTAAAAGCCGATCCAGCTCCCCCAGCAAATGGCTAAACTCCTGAATAGCGCCCTTTAACTATTTCCGATTAATTTATAAAATTGTACATCATTATTTACTTCTTTAATAATTCTGCCTGCAGGATTAGTTGGAGAGGATTTGAAAACACGTAGAATTTTATTATGAACATAATAATTCACAACTCAACGTATAAGCAAATCCTGTGCTTGATGAAAAATGAGTAAATAAGAGAAGAACGTTATCACTTTTTGAGCTCGGAAAATCTACGAAACAGTTAGTGGGTAAACATCGAACTTCTCCCTGTTGAGATTTGTTATAAAATTATTGTATTAATTAAGAAAATTATTGTAGGTTTGTTATAAAGCATTGTATCAATTAATATTATTATTTAAAATCACAAGAAAGTGCTGGGTGATAACAATCAAGATCAATGGAGACGATGTTTACGATAATTCTAATACGGGAGTAAAGTAAGTAAACTGGAAACCCAAATAGAATTTATAAATTCAGATTCATCAATAAGCGAATGCATCTATCCCTAACAGGGAAGAAAATTTTTGGACATAATTATAGTCTACGCCACCAAATTAGGCGGCCCCGAACCAGTGGCGGATTAATGCATTTTTATGGGGAGGGGCGACATACTGAAAAAAATACTGGTGGTCCGGGGGGGGGGGGGTTGATATGGAATAACAATTTTGGAAATTTAGTAGCCTTTAACCGCATTTTACACCATTCTAGCACTTAAAATGGAGAAGAAATATACTTTTAGCGAATTTCTTCAAATTCAGCTATTACAGCAGGTCGTGATGTGCGACTTTCACCCGGGACCATGATGGAAATTTGTTTTGGAGCCCCCAGAGTACAAAAATCATAGTGGCACAAAATGTTATATATGTAGATATATATATATCTATATATATATAGATATATATATATCTATCTATGTGTCTGATAGCACGATAACTTTTGAAGGAGATGTCCGATTTCCACCAAATTTGGTATACACTTTCCTCTTGTGAATAGCTTGGACAAGTTCGTTAGCCAGGAAAATCCAAAAAGGTTAACCCCCTTTTCGGGGGTATTTTCTCGCCAAAATTAGGGGTTTTCAAGAAAAAAGGGTTGTATTTGAAAATTTTAGTTCTATTGTTAGACTTTAAGATAGAGCTCATGGAGTCAAAAATTTTAAGGTATTGCACTGCCTTCTAGCTCAACAAATTTTCAAGATATCAAGAAAAAACCATTGTTGTCAAAAGCTGTATCTTGCCCTATGGAGTTAGTTATTTTGTGCTAAAAAAGTGTTTCAGGAAAAAACTTTAATCTTTTTTTTCTTGACTGTTCCTTATGGTTTTTGAGGCGCTGAATCCGAATTTCAACTCATCCACCTCGAAAAACCAGAGCGTTTTGAGAAAAGCCGCCATTTTCAAAATGGCGTCGAAAATTTTTTAATTTGTCAATTTCTGTGCAATATGAAAAAAGTGATTAGTTATCAGTATTTTTTGGTGATAAAAGCGAATATGGAGCTAGTTTTTTTCAATTTCAAATTATTTTAATTTCGTGGGGGGAGGGTTTGAGCGTTGATGCTCTTTATTACGCTTTAAAATAAGTCAATTTTATTGAGGCAGAACAACCATCCATTTTGAAATTTCCAAAAAAATTATTCTATTGGGTTTGAGCGAATTTCTTGAAATGTAAATATTGCAGTTGGTCGTGATGTGCTACTTTCACCCTGAACCTCGATATAAACTTGTTTTGGGGTCCCTAGAGTACAGAACGCTTCGTGTTTTTTTCCAGAAATTAAAAAAATATATAGCCTATAGATATTCATAAATATTTGAAAAAATACAGAAATTCGCTAAGTTTTGCAGGTCCTGCGAAAGGAGTATTTTCTGTTTAAGAACAATCAAATTTCCCCTAACTAGAGTATGGTAGTTTATTTCTGTATATTCATCTGAAATGAATAGAAATTGTCTTGAACAAAAATTGCTTTGCTAGCTTAACTTTTTATTAAAATTTACAAAGAAATGAAGAGAGTCTAAGCAATTTATTCATGATCGTGATGATTTTTAGACCTATATATTATATTTAAATTACTCTCAACATTCTCTCATGCTTCATAATACCAGTTCTTCAATAGATACGTACTAGGTCAAATACAAACAGAGATGTATATGCCCCTACCTATTCTATAAGAGATTAATCTTATTCAAAAGTATTTCACTTGATATAAGATTTCCTTCATTCTCTGTCATTTGTTAATTCTTCATTGAATTATAATTATATAGATAACAACAGTTGAAAATAAAGTACAGGTAATATAGAAAATAAGACAAGTGGGATGACATGTTATATTCCGTCTGTCAAAGATGTGGCGGGACAATTAAAATTTTACCGTGTGCGTGTCGCATGTGTTTATTTTTTAAAATGTACAAGCCCTCGGAGGGGGCGGTCGCCCCCTCCGCCCCCCCCCCTTTAATCCGCCCTTGCCCCGAACATGGCGGTGTTGCCTGATAACGGTGACCATGCCAGCAGCTGATAGAGATTCACCAACCTCATGTATGTATATTGACAACACTACTCGTAATATGTTGCCTAGTCCACAAGTCTGAGGTCATCAGTTATATAAATAGTTACCACAGTCAGTTGTTTTTTGCTACACCGCAATTTCTTTGATTGGCGTGAAGTATAGACAGAAGTGAAAATCCGTCTCAGTCGATGTCAGCGGAATGCATTAAGGAGCTTTCTTTGGATGTGGGAAAAATAACAATTTGAAATTATGGCTTATTCATGACACTTTCCATGATATAGAAATGATATATAAATGGGAGAGTCATTCATCTCGTTTTCCATGTTACAGGCAATCAGTTTCTCATAGAGACCGTGAGCTTACTGGGAAATGAATAGATGCTTGGAAATCTTGTATAATCCTGTCCTCATAAAATTTTATCCACCGATCATAGACAGCAATGATGTTCATATATGACATGGTGTTAATCGAAATCCATTTCATAAGTGCATCTATACTTTCTACATAAAGGTCGTCAATTGGTTGATGAGGTCCTGACTACGGACACTTCAAGATAAAGACCTTTTATTAGTCAATTGAGTGGTTTTTGTAGCTCAAATTATATACTTTCGGCGAACCTATTCTTAAAGTGAGCGTGATACTCAACTAGAATATTAACACAGGATAATAGTCCATTATGTTGTGTGAAGATGTAATTACGAGTAATTTTCAATCCTTCACAGCTATGAATAGTTGTTATGCGTCATTTCTGTAGAAGGATTTGGGAACAGCTAGTAATAAAATTATAAACTTATTGATCACATTTCACCTTCCTCAATCATTTTCTTTTTTCAAGCCTGTGGATTTGATAAGAGAACACAAGATTAGGCTGGAAATTTGTCAAGTTTCACTTCATGAGAACTTATAAAAAAAACTTGAAATAGGTTTTATTACATTCAGATGATAATTCATATATATTCATATAATATTATAGCCTACTCAAAATTATACCCAACATCATTATCATAATGTACTATACATTAGAACTGATTCATGAACATTCCGTAGCAATGAGATAAACTCTACATCGCATTAAATAATCTAATATTAAAACTGACACTGTATTTCACTTTTAAATAATGTTTTACTCACATATATTGGAGATGCTTGAGGAATGCATTTCACTTCTGAAAAGAAGCTTCTTTTCAGAAGTGAAATGCATTCCTCAAGCATCTCCAATATATGTGAGTAAAACATTATTTAAAAGTGAAATACAGTGTCAGTTTTAATATTAGATTGTTCATTAAGTATTTCGTCATGGAAAACATCACAGATCGCATTAAATGTGCAACATATTTGTCTTCATCATTTTTCTTTTTCAGTATTACTATCAAGATATAAGTATTTTTGTTTCTCATTAACACCTTGTCTATTCCACATTATGTGTCGTTTGGAAGTCCGATATCATAAGACGTTTTATATTTGCAGACATTTGGCATTCTCCAAATAAATCATCACAATATTTGATCGAGTTTATTACGAATAATATAATTATGCTTTAAATTTATCAGGCTGGATTTTAATTGCTAATAATGATGATACGATGATTCAAAACAAGATGAAAAAATTAATCGTATTGTGGAATAAAATTGAAATGTCATTTTCAATATACCCAAGCGAGAAAACAGTGCTTTTCTAGTGATTATATCCTGAATTTATCTTTTTTATTCCTAACCATCATCTCTTTAATTCTTATTCGAAGAAATAATCTCAATTGAATCTCTTTGGGTGTGCTCAAGCTTTGATATTTTTCGGTATGTAGTTGGGAAACTATGAGGATAGAACATTTAATTCTATTTTCAATGGTTTATTGAACATGAAATATAAATGTATAGTGCTCATCCATTCCAATATAATTTATCTTAATGAAAAATCGAATGCGGAGTATACATTAAATTTATAGTTCAAATAAAGTGAGCGAATGCGCAGCATGCTCGCCTTCTGTATGAAGTTCCCGATTATCTGGGAGTTGCGAGGTGCTATATGTTTTCGACTTTTCGAGGGCTGGTGATAACTCAGTATTGAATATCATCCCTGTTCCCTTGTGAGCCGCTTGTTTTATTCAGCCGGTTATTTGGAAATAAATCAAAACTGTCGTTTAACAATGAAAAAAAGTGGAGTAGAATGCTGTCAATGTATGAAACAGGGAAATAATGAGAATGAAGTATATTAATAACAGAGTTAAATATATTTTCAATACGGTTGGCAGCGTCCAGAGATGACGACTCCAACTCCACTGAGGGAAACAAAATATTTAATTAAAACACACTCTTCTTTTGTTCGTGAGGTTCCATCCGAGCTACTCGACAATATTCTTATCGGGTATTTTTCTGCCAGCCAAAGTGCCCACACAGCTAATTGTATTTTGCTCTCCCGTTCGCATATTGGCGCGTGTTTTGCCAATTCCAAATTGCATCTTTTATTCTAAAAACCCCAGCTTCGAACAAGCAACATTCCCTCGCTGAATAAAACTACCCGACCATGATATTTTTAATTAAGCCGCCCTACAGGGTGGTTGTTATGATTCGGCATACACCCTAATCCTTCCTGGGGTTACCAGGCATTCATTTGTTCTAAAAAATCATTGACAACCAATTTCAGAACTTAGTGTTTTTAAGGTTGGCCAGAACAAGCAACGTGTAGACAGTAATTTATTATTACAGTAAATTTTATTTCGAACAAAAAAAAAAAAACATTACAATATCTTTAAAAAATGTGTTTCCATCAAAAGTAGCTGGGTCTTCGATAATAGTAGGTAGCCTCTATCGCAAAAAAGTGATGCCCTATGTACAAGAAATGATTTGAATGCCCTACATTTAACTTAATTTAGAAATGATATGAATAGTTGAAATTTAATGATTTGCTCATCTTGAACAAATAAGTTATTCTTTTGAATGATAACTGAACTCATATGAAGGCTCAACCAGATGAATAAGAGAACCTGAGGGCTATTTTCAAATCTGATTCCAATTGCATGTTATAAGAGAGAGGCTCATTTAAAAAAATAGGTTTCTCATAGAAGAAGACATGAGTGCCTCACTTTTCCCCTTTGAATATCTTTAGAGCTTTCCAATATTCTCAACAGTTCAATATGGTAACTTATTTGTTTAATAATAGTAACTGTATTCTTTGATTGTTTTTTAAAAGCTTGCATACAATAAGCTAAGAGCATATGACATACTTTACTCCTGAAAAAGTACTATTGTAAAACATCGCAATGCCGTTGTAGACTACAATCTGATTGATATTGTGAATATGAACTCTACTTTTGCATACCCTACTCCTGTTAATAATCTTCCTTCACAGTACTGAATGCTGTAGAAGTAAACACTGGAGAGTTAATTTCACCTATTGTTAGCCTTTTCTATTTTGGGAACATCAAAGGATACCATAATACTGTATTGCACAAAGCTGTTAGTAGCAAAGACTGATGTGTTTTGTACTTTATAATTAGCTCTTGCCGACAGTAAGTGCAGTTCAACTTTCCTATAATTGGTTTGCTCCCATTGAAGTTACAATTCAACGAAGCTCATCATTTTTCTAACTTGTCTTGAAACCAATTCTCTGGCGTTATTTCAATGCTTTTAATTGCCACTTCTGAACAAAACCTATCGTCCAGTTGATTACCTGACTGGCCTTCCTTAGCCTGGCGCCAATCCAGACACCCTCTCAAGCCAACAAACAGCACTGACTTTTTCTGCTCGTAACATAATCACCATTTTGCAAACTCCTGGTTCTGAATAGACATTGCATCCTGTTCAAAAGAGTTACATATTTTCTTCGAAACCAAAGAAAATCTCAAGGATCAATTCATTTCAACACCGGACTTCAACTTCGCTGATGTCCAATGTTAAAGAGCTGTTTCTTTATATACTCCTTATTTGAACGTACCTAATTCTCCTGTTAAAATTTTAGTATGATAGAGATTATGGGAGAAAACTGCTGAAGATAGAAGAAGAAAAGTGAACAAATGAGCGAAACATTGAAAAGATTATATTAATAATAAAATAATAATAATGTACAACAATGTCCTTATTCTTCCTGTTTGACTGAAGTTAGAATTTCAATATTATTTTCTTTGTAATGGCGAAGGTGATATTGTGGAAGGTATCCATAATGAATAATAAGATGAAATTGTCACAATCACATTTATTAAAACTTCGAAAAACTAGTTTCGGTTGTTACACCATGTACAGTATATATAAGGCTTCTCTGTACTTCAGTTTTCAGTTTGATAGTTTGATTGAGATTGATAATGGTGTAACAACCGAAACTAGTTTCTCGAAGTTTTAATAAATGTGGTTGTGACAATTCCATCTTATTATTCATTTTCAATATAATTTTGAGCTGCAGAATCACTGTTCCCTACAAAACAATCTTATACTTAAATTATTTAACAAGTGATGCCCTATATACAAGGTAATGCCCACATGATTGCAAAGTGATACATTTCTTTTCCTGAACATGTCAAATAATCATGTTTGCTGTGTGATGTTGCTGATGAGAGTAAAAGTATTATAAAATGATACAGTATCATATCAGCTGTTGAATGATCAATTTCTAATAAGAATAATAATTATTACTATTGTTATTGGAATATCAGAATGTTTTTTTAACTGACTTCCAAAATGAACAAGGTTCTATATTCGACCTGTTTTTTTATGTTTGTACATCAATCATTCGAACAATATTGAACCGATTTCGATGAATTTTTTTAAATGAAAGAGCATTGCTCAGCGGTGGTCCCATCCAAGTTTCGCAAGGATCGGCCCAATACTTAGCCCAATATTAAACAAACAGGAGCATTCTTCGATGTCTTCATTTCAATCTTGTTTGAATAGGATATTTCCACACATAACCGCCTTGAGCGTGGTGTTCAAGTGATCGTGATGTTCAGTCACGACCGCTCAAGACTGCGCTTGGATGGGTGACCGTGCTTCAATGACTTGATGTTATAAGCTTTATTATCACTTACCCGGTGGTTCGGAACCCACCTAAAATAGTAGGTCCACCATGTTCCCCGTAACATGGCTCAAACGGCGAGGTGGAACTACCCGTAAGGGTCTCCCCACCATTAAAAGCCATACGCTTATTATTATTATTATTTTTACACATAACCGCCAATCGGATAACCGGTGTCATTTACCAGGCTGATCATTGTATCATATGGAGCGCTTCACATCTAGACGATTTTCGAAATTATATGATGAAATGCAATTATGCCGGGTAAATGACGTCGGTTGCCCAAAGCTGGTTAAGTGTGAAACAAGCCTGTAATGTCCCGTTTCGACCAATCACGTGAACTTAATTTCAATTGAGAATAAGAAGAATATAATATTTCTGTTCATATGTTCATATGAAAATTGTAAATAATTTAGTTGATGTTATGGAGTCATAGTAATAAGGTTATTTAGTTTCAATCATGAGTTGGAGTGAAAAATGTTTTGAAATCGTTAATTTCAAAAAAATAATTGAACATTATTCTTCAAAGTTATTAGTTTTTCGTCAAACTCGCCACTTTACCATGGATTTTGAAAAACAGCTGATCTTAGAAGTATTTTTAGTTTCACTGCTGTGATGGATTAAAAACATGTATTCGCCATTAAATAATACATGTTCGTACAATAGGCTATTTAGGATATATCGCAGCGTGCGCGCCGGGCGTATTACTGAACTATTTGAAAAGCTATCGTCTCAAAACTATATTTAAATGAAAATACAGAAAAAATTGAGACGCGGCGGAAGCTAAATTTCAAACGTGAAACAATTTTCTGAATATCAAATAAAAACGTTTAAAAATGACATGGAGAAACTAACCTCTAATAGCAGATTCGTCAAAAAGTGTCAGAAAACAGTATTTAGAAAATCAATAATGAATTATCTGCAGCATGACACAATCATCACATAAATTATGCTTTTTTCATATTTAATCATGTACGTAATTAAAAAAAGACGTTTTTTTAAAACAATGTAAAGATGACATACACTTCGCAGTTCGCCTTGTACCGTACATATTTGTAATCATTATTCATTAGATCGATCGGATTGACTAATCGATATCGACAGGGTCTTAACTATAGATACGGCTCTGTCGACTCTATTGTACAAGGTCGATATGTACCAATAACGAAACTACTACAAACCTCATTATCGGCTTTCGACACGACTAACAAAAAGCAAGTAATCGTCGTCATCATTGATTTTACTTGTAAATTGGTTTGGTTATAAGTAAAATGATCTTCGAAGTCGTATAAAAAGTTAGAAACCGGTAACTACAGTATTTTTATGGACATTAAACAAAATTTACAAATAATAAGTTATTTCAAGTACAAACCTGTATTTTTTCTATCTTGTAAAAATTTTGATTCTGAATGAAATTTTCAACAGCTCAGTATTGAAAAACACTCAGGTTTCATAAAATCGGATTTTATTGATTCAAAACAATAATTTTCCACAGTTTGCTTATTATGTTGTTTAATTCATTGTGATCCTTATTTGACAAATGTGAGGTGTGATTTAAGATAGTTAACTTGACAAAAACCTTAGTTTATTAAACCATATAGTTCATAATTGAAAAACTTTTGTACAAAACATTCATCCCTCCATGGACACAAATAGTAATTATTATTACAATCGCCTTCTGTTTAGGATGTAGATGTTTTATACAGGATCTGGGTGAGTCAGATTAGGGGTAGTTGACCTAAGGTGAAAGAGTAGCTAGTTAGAGTTAGCTCAAGGCTATAATTGAGAAAAAATGATTTAGGAACTGATTGCATCAAATCTACTTTAATTAATTTATTTTTTGTAATAAAACTGTATGTATGTATATATTACCATAGCTGATTCACCTGTAGGTGATTCTTCACACCTCAATGCTATGTTTCAGTCCAAAGAGCATACTACACAAACGAGGAGTGAGGTAGTTTGTGATTGCTTTCCTCACTGAACTAACAGTATTGATCAGTATGCCAAGCCCACCAAAACAAATTCTGAAGCTCTATGCTTGACAGTCTACTCCCACCTTTACACAGGGTCTGGCTGCACAGGTGAGTGTGTTATAATATCTAGCACACCTCTGAGATACTTCCTGCATCCAAGCCATCATTCGACAGAGACGTTTGGAAATCAACACAATTGATGTAGCCTTTTTTGTATCTGAGATGAACAAAATTTAATTCACAATAAGGCTGTAAAACCGCCTGTAAGAGCACTTGAATAGGTAAGAAGGTGCACAATAAATAATTAACAAAACCTTAAACTGAACTTACAGGAATATTGTAATGACATTTTTGAATAATAATGAATATAATTTTTGAATATAATTTAAGTTGCCAAACTATACCGAATTTTAGATATTCAGCCAAATCCAACTACCACCCACCTAACCAAAACAAAGCTAACCTAACCAAAACCAGCCTAACCTAACCAAAGCTAACCTAACCTAACCTAACCTTACCAAACCAAAGCTAGTTTGGCTTTGGTTAGGTTGGGTTGGATTGGCTTCTGGTTAGGTCAGCTTTAGTTTGGTAAAGTTAGGTTGGCTTAGGTTAGGTTGGTTTTGGTTAGGTTAGCTTGTGTTTGATTAGGTTAGGTTAGCATTGGTATGGTTGGCTTTGGTTTGGTAAGGTAAGGTTAGCTTTGGTTAGGTTGGCAAAGTTTTCAAATTCATTTTCATACCACTAGCCATTTTTTCATGCAAGAACAAAAAACATGCAACTTCAAATTTGAAAACTTGATAATGACAGTGATGTAGAATGACCAATCTATCAAAACTGTTGGTTGGTAGTAGCATAGATAAGAAAAATACTATTATTTTTCTGGGTAATTGTGCCGCAGATGTTAGCAAGAGGAAAATCACTTGAAACTTCACTAAATTGTAGTATTATGTCTCCTGATCACAATTATCAAGTTTTTAAGTGTCGGTCTCAATTAATTATTCATTATTAAAAACTCACCTTTTGAACATAACTATGGCTCTGTAAAGCCTTTATAGTACCTTAAGCATAACATCACAGACGAACAGATAGTTAGACCAATGGAGTACCCGTAAGGGTCTCCCCACCACGAAAAGCCATACGAATTTACTTTACTTTACCAATGGAGTGCCATCAATATATCAGTGCCATCTATATCATAACATCGGAAATAACGGGTGTGCTATGTGAGCCTGCATTGGCTCATTCAAGCCTTTTACCATTTACCAGTAAATTAAATTTTACAAATATTTAATTTATTCAAGTTTGGTTTTCAGTAAAATTCCATTTACTGGCAATGATAAAGAGCAAAATAACGACGACTGTCGTTTTGACCAACCTAGTCACATCTAGCCAGGTTAGGTTAGGTTTGGTTATGCCTACCATACAGAATTGTGGACTGCAGGCTGTGCTAGCAGTAGGTCGATCAAACTGTTAGGTTGTCCTAAAGGACAACACCCATATCATTCAAAGGTTACGCCATGATGAACAATGAAAATTGGGTTATTTCCTTTTTTCAATGTAGGGATGGAGTATCAATACCAAAATTATCAATATATTGTATCAATATTTTGAAACTGGTATGATATTTATTGTGATATAATATCAATGTATTGGTATTGGTAAGGTTAGGTTAGAGCTTTGGTTTGGTTAGCTTGTGTTTGGCTAGGCTAGGTTAGCTTTGGTTAGGTAAGATTTGTTTTGGATATTCTGAGCCCATGAGTCTGAAAAGTGGGTGCAGTTTGTGATATTTAACCTAACCAAAGCTAATCTAGCCTAGCCTAACGAAAGCTAACCTAACCTACCCTAAAATTGCTGAATTGGAATACTAAAAATCTAGCAATGCTAGGTTTGTTTAGGTTAGGTTAGCTTTGGTTAGGTTAGGCTAGCTTTGGTTAGGATAGGTTAGGTTAGCTTTGGTTATGTTAGGATGCATATGCAAATTACATGTCACAATCATCAATAACCTTGATCTAGCAAGGCTGGCTTGGTTGGGAATTTGTATAATTAGGCACAAGTTATCACAAACACACATCATTTGGGAGGACACCATTTGTACGACTGTCGTTTTGACCAACCTAGTCACATCTAGCCAGGTTAGGTTAGGTTTGGTTATGCCTACCATACAGAATTGTGGACTGCAGGCTGTGCTAGCAGTAGGTCGATCAAACTGTTAGGTTGTCCTAATAGGACAACACCCATATCATTCAAAGGTTCCGCCATGATGACCAATGAAAATTGGGTTATTTCCATTTTTCAATGTAGGGATGGAGTATCAATACCAAAATTATCAATATATTGTATCAATATTTTGAAACTGGTATGATATTTATTGTGATATAATATCAATGTATTGGTATTGGTATTGGTAAGGTTAGGTTAGAGCTTTGGTTTGGTTAGCTTGTGTTTGGCTAGGCTAGGTTAGCTTTGGTTAGGTAAGATTTGTTTTGGATATTCTGAGCCCATGAGTCTGAAAAGTGGGTGCAGTTTGTGATATTTAACCTAACCAAAGCTAATCTAGCCTAGCCTAACGAAAGCTAACCTAACCTACCCTAAAATTGCTGAATTGGAATACTAAAAATCTAGCAATGCTAGGTTTGTTTAGGTTAGGTTAGCTTTGGTTAGGTTAGGCTAGCTTTGGTTAGGATAGGTTAGGTTAGCTTTGGTTATGTTAGGATGCATATGCAAATTACATGTCACAATCATCAATAACCTTGATCTAGCAAGGCTGGCTTGGTTGGGAATTTGTATAATTAGGCACAAGTTATCACAAACACACATCATTTGGGAGGACACCATTTGTACGACTGTCGTGACCAATCTAGTCACATCTAGCCAGGTTAGGTTAGGTTTGGTTATGCCTACCATACAGAATTGTGGACTGCAGGCTGTGCTAGCAGTAGGTCGATCAAACTGTTAGGTTGTCCTAATAGGACAACACCCATATCATTCAAAGGTTCCGCCATGATGACCAATGAAAATTGGGTTATTTCCTTTTTTCAATGTAGGGATGGAGTATCAATACCAAAATTATCAATATATTGTATCAATATTTTGAAACTGGTATGATATTTATTGTGATATAATATCAATGTATTGGTATTGGTATTGGTAAGGTTAGGTTAGAGCTTTGGTTTGGTTAGCTTGTGTTTGGCTAGGCTAGGTTAGCTTTGGTTAGGTAAGATTTGTTTTGGTTAGGTTAGCTTTGTTTTGGTTAGGTGGGTAGTAGTTGGATTTGGCTGAATATCTAAAATTCGGTATAGTATGACAACTTAGACTCAAAAATTATATTCAACATTATATTCGTTATTATTCATAAATGTTGTCATTACAATATGCCTGTAAGTTTAGGTTCAGGTTTTGTTAATTACTTGTGCACCTTCTTTCCTATTTAATTGCTTTTACACCTAAAATTAAAAATTAAATATACACCTTAATTTGCGTTCATAGAAACACCTAACCTTAACGAAAAAGTTCAAAACTTCATTCATGAAAACAATATCATTGAACTCACACATAATCCCACCACAAAATTTTATACATCAATAAAACAAGCCATTAACAACACCAAACTCATCCTCACTCCTACACAAAAATATCATTCTAAACAAATTAAACCCTCTGCCCCCATACTAAGAGCTCTTCCTAAAATCCACAAACCCAACATGCCTATCAGGCCATTAGTCAATCATACACCTGCTCCAGCTCACAAAATAGCTAAACATCTAGATACAATCATTAGAAAAAACATAACATTCAACCATCACTCATCCATCAAAAACAATTTACACTTAGTTCAAAAAATAAAAGATATTCACGGTCCACACAACTCAAAACTCGCCTCATTTGAGATGAAAAATCTCTACACAATCATACCTATTGATGAAACACTCCTCTACCTCAAAAACATGCTAATTGACAACAAAACACCTCCTGCTCATATTAATGAAATTATGTCACTCACCAACACCATTACAAAACAAAACTATTTCACCCACAATAATAAATTCTACATGCAACCCACAGGTCTCCCAATGGGATCTCCCATCTCTCCTATCCTAGACGAAATCTTCATTCACAACATTGAGAAACCCAAATTCTCATTAACAATCCACATTCAAAAAAAATAATTTATTGGTACAGATACGGAGATGACATCATTGTACTGTACAAAGGTAACACCAGACAAGTTCACACGTTTCTACAAAATCCTACCTACATCAACAAAATCCACCCCAATTTCACATTCACCTTGGAAACTGAAATTCATAATTCTCTCAACTTTCTTGACCTCACAATCACCAAAACAAATCATCACCATACATTCAAAATTTACAGGAAACCCACCTCCACAGACATGATAATTCATATCCACTCCAACCATCCAACCCAACACAAACATGCAGCACTCAACATCATGATTCACAGGCTTATCAACATACCCATGAATCCCACTAACTACCAAACTGAACTCAATACCATCAAATACATAGCCTCAAAAAACGGATACAACCCATCCATCATTGACAAAAAACTCCATAGAATCATTCACAAACAACAAAAACCCACACAACCCCCACCAGACTCCAAATACATAATATTAACATACATCAATCATACAACACAAACAATAGAAAATACCTTCAGGAAGCTCAACTACAAAGTCGCATTCAAAACCAACAACACCTTAAGAAAACTCACCACCACCACCTCCAACATTCATGATCATTCTGGCATTTACAAACTGACATGCAACGAATGTGACAGCTTCTATAATGGACAAACTGGCAGATCTTTCACAACAAGATTCAAAGAACACATATAAGCCATCACCCAACCACATACAAGATCAAATTATGCTGAACATCTACTCACAAAAAATCATTCATTCACCAACATTGATCAAAACTTCACATCCTTCACATTGCCCCCAAAAGTCATAAACTCAATACTCTTGAACAATTCGAAATTTACAAATATTCCATTTCACATCCTTAACTCATACTCAATGACCAACTTAATTTCAAATCTCATACCCTCTTCAACATCATCATAAACCCCTCCTAAAAACACCTCCCCCACACCTACTTCCCCACCACATCCACTCCTCCCACTACCTTCTTACGACCACCAGACCTTACATACTAGAAAACCAGTTAGTCTGCAACCAAGCGCCGAAGAAGAACGACATAGTTCGAAACGCGTCCGCCGCGACTTAAAAAAGGTCAGTTTTGCACAGCAAGTGTATGAATTGTCCTTAGTTTATCTTTTCTTTTTGGTGGATTTTTAGTTACTTAAGTTTGGATGCTATAAGTTAATAATTGGCTTGCTAATTTGATAAATATTTCATAATGTAGGCTTTAAGAAATTTCTCATGTTTTCAAAGTTTTAAAATTGAACTAAATGCTTAAAATAAAACAAATTTTAAAGCAAATAAGAAACCGACTTCAGTGAAATGATACTCAAACATTAAATACACACGTACTAAAAAATTTAAAATAAAGCATTTACTTTAAACTGAGAAAATTTTCAATTTCATACAAGTAATCTTTTGAAGTCGGCGCCAAATTTCCCATAAACTTTTAAAATATAACAGAATTACTCTGTGATGTCTTCCATGACGAAATAATTGAACAATTTAATATCAAAACTGACACTGTATTCCAGTAAAAGTGAGTGTAAATCACATATTTAATTGAAATTCAGTGTTAGTTTTGATATTAGATAGAATTTCTTATCAATCACTTCCCGGTGGTTCGGAACCCACCTAAAACTGTAGGTCCAAATCATCAATCACCATCATCCAAATCATTACCCACGCACAGGTCTCAGACCTATGTGGGCTTCATCTTCAAAAAAAAAAAAAAATTTCATAAAATATTTGGCGCCGACTTCAAAAGATTACTTGAATGAAATTGAAAATTTTCTCAGTTTAAAGTAAATACTTTATTTTAAACTTTTTAGTACGTGAGTATTCAATGTTTGAGTATCATTTCACTGAAGTCGGTTCTTTTTTTTTGTTTTAAAATTTGTTTTATTTAATATAAAAACGTTCGCAAGCACAACTACACATTTTACAAAATGTGTAGTGATCTTGAGTTGTAGAGAGAAATCTCTCTGACCACTCAGTAAAAAATATCATTCTTTTGAATGAAAACTCAACCAATACAATATTGTTTTTCAGTGAACAGAAAAAATTTGGCCGTGACTTTTCTGATGTGAGTGAGACACATCTGCATTCTATCATTCCAAATGATAATGCATTAAAATAATTATGAATGTTAACAACACTTTGAAACTATTAAAGCCACAGAATATCCCATTAGAGTCATGTCCCATGGGGAAGGGTCAAGTTGGCAGCTTCCCCTAGAGAGCAACATATTATATGAATAGTGAACAATTCTCCAATAACGGCGAAAAATTGTTTTTAAAAAGCTGTTATGAGGAGAGTTATCTGTCGTTTTTAATTTGATGGCTCACCCCGAAGGGGCTCTGAACCATAACAAATTCCTTTTTATCACAGTCACTAAACTCCCGAAGGACATCACTCAGTCCCCATCCCGCTTCTTCCTCGCCCATTTTTTCTCCTCTCAGCCGCTTATCTCCCAGCCTTTTGAACTACCACCCCCAACAGCCTAGGGCAATCTTGATAGTTTATCGATTTGATTAACTGCTGAAATGACTGGAGTAACCGTGAGATAGGGATGGAATGAGCCTGATTGGGACCAAACAACAGTTCGACCTTCAAATAATCTTTGTTCCAATTAGTCATTTTTTCAGAGAAAAGACTATCCACTCACTAAAAGTGTATACTCCATCCAACAAGTCGAAACATGTTTGAGACTCCAATAATGTTCTGTCTTGTTACTCTATTTGATAGTAGCACATTCACAACAAATGAAAAAAAGATTGTTCAGTTGTTTGATTATCAACAATTAATTATTGTTAATTGTTTTGAACAGCCATACTTGAGCATATCAAATGAAATCAATTTATTGCCAAAAAAATTCCACAATAGAATAAGTTATATCTATGATCTATGCATTGATATATGATACAAAAAATATATCTGCATGCTATGATCAAACAGAGAATCGTATACAAGTATTTTTTTACGCACACAATTTCAAACAAAAACAAAGTAAAACTTGGCACCACCCAGCAAAGGAAATTCCTGTCCGCTGGATGAGAGTATCAGTTCAGATTTAAATTAGTTCCTGTTATCCTGCAACTGATTCCGCAAATAAATAAAAATAAAAAAGAGAGAAAAAGAAAAAAATTATAATATACTATTGAGGTTAAAGAAGAAATTTCCAATCATCCATTCATTTATCCTATTCCCCATCCTTAGTCTATTCTCAGCGAAAAAATCATCCAAACTAATCGAGATCAAGTTTATTGGCTTCGTGCTGAGATAAGTCAGCTGCCTCCGTACTATTGTTAAATAAGTGTTGTTTATGCTTTATATGTTATGTACATTTCTATACTGTGATTGGGGTTGAAATTCCGTCAATAATATGATGACCACTTCTTGAAAGAATTACTTGTGATAATTATATCAATAATAAATTGCAAGAATTAAGTATAACAATATCAACAATTCAAGTGAATATTATTATATCAACAGAAACATTGTCGTAGTCACAGAATACTCTGGCTAAATGAAATGTGTCTGGTGTTTTGCTTCCCAGTTATTAAAGCGATTAATATGTCGCACTAATAATTTAAATGACAACGAAGTAGAAATGAGTAGAAAGTATAGAAATATTACAAAAAAGTAGAAATAAGTGGATTTTGACTTCATGATTTGAATAATAATTTTCATTTCTACATCTATTTATTGCTCTCCAATAAACTATTCTATTAGTTTTTAACTGAATTTTTCTATTTTAATAACATAGCAAATCTGTTGCAACAATGGATAAGATCCGTACTAAATGAACAGAGTATAATCCATCAATCCAGAGAATTCAATCCATAAGACATGAAAATCAAGTGAAAGACCAAGGGGTTCATGACAAGAAAATCCAAATGCTATTTGTAGAACGATTTTGGTTCCACTCCGGGAAATAAATTATACGAATTTTAGTTTGTGGATGTACCGGTACATTTTACTTATCAATAAATTATCCAATACTTAATATTACTGTCAATCTGGTTGAGACTGACTAGATTTCTTACTGAATGAAGAATATCAACAAAAATTCATTCAAGGCACACGAAACATCAGTTATCTTAACAGATCCAGCTAGATATCTGTCAAGAAGATGCAATGAAACGTCTGAAGCCCAGGGCTAACAATATCAAGTGTTAATATAAGTCTTTATTGGTAGATTAGCGCGTCTGTCATCCATCAATTTTATCAGCAATCTCATCAACTTTATACGGCATCTCATTTTCATTAACAGTTATATGTTGAGAAATCAACAGCATTGAGAAATAGAAGGGAAGGGAGAAGGGAGGAGGGATCAATGAGGGAGACACGGCCGCCGTTAAGACTGTGTAACCGACATTGCAGACTCTTGGCTGTGCCATTTTAGCATGACAATGGCAGTCCGCCCTTCGCCTGCAGCCGCATATTATAGTGGATAAGCCACTTAGAGGTGATAAGCCTAGATAAGGTCCACACAGTAGGAACCGCCATGACTCACAACTCATATCTCTGGTCTTAGCTATTTACGTTCGGCCTTATTGCCTATATTCAATCATTGCACTGTCATAACCCAACTCCAACTACTAAACAACTACACTGGCTGGCTTTTATGTCTACATTGACGTTTTGACGCCCCCTCGTGCTAATAACACACTATATCAATATTCCTAACTCCGCAGTCGACCGATCTCCTCCAACGCTCAGCTTACTTCATTCTTCAGATGTTTATCCCCCTGCAGTCTCCCTAAGAT
Organism: Conomelus anceps; assembly: GCA_948455865.1. Lineage (NCBI taxonomy): Eukaryota > Metazoa > Arthropoda > Insecta > Hemiptera > Delphacidae > Conomelus > Conomelus anceps. The sequence continues at coordinate 56,917,624 of OX418217.1, read as the reverse complement.
CTCTCTGGAATCTCTCTACAATTCTTCAAGCTCGTCGCTATTCATATTGTAATAGCAACGATTAAGATTCAATTAATAGTCAAAAGTACATTATGGTTTCTCTTAATTTTGTGGAAGAGTAGGAAGTTTTCAAGTAAAAATGGATTGATTTTTCTGGAGATTTGAAAGATAACATACATCTTTGTCTCAAAGCTCTTGAAAGAATATTTCAGTCATATCAAAGCAGATATGATATTTATGATGTCCTAGAGCAACCTGGAGCATCCACCATATCGGTAGGTTGTAGCTGGAAGCATACTTTGTCTATGGTTGTAGTTTCATCAGTTATTATATTTTCATTATGTATTGAACATTCCCGCATTATCTCAATGTGCGATGATGAAAATTGAACGGTGAACGATTAGTATGCTCAGGAGGCTACATTTCCATTCAAGTTGTTTAGTTTTAGTTTCAGTCTATGTTTTTCTCATGAATAAAAATTTGTTCCAAAGTTCCAATGGCATTTTTTATTGGAATATGCAAATCTGAATCAGTAAAAATGGAAAATCGTTTTTTTCATTATGTTTTCTTACTGCGAGTGATCAGGCTGTGCTCGTAGCTTTTTTAGAGTTTGTGAAATAGTAAGAATGCTGTTGAGCACAGAGCTTCAAAATTTTTTTCATTGGTCTTGGCATACTGATGTAACTCTGTTACGTCAGTTAAGAAAGAAATCACATCCTCACTCACTCCAAGTTTTCGCTGTACGCTCTTTGGATCAAAACATGATGTTGAGGTCTAAAGAGCCCCTCTCAGGTGGAGTCGGCAAAGGGACTAACTTATACAAACATGTATTTACATTATGCAACTGAGAAATCTTCTTCTATTTATACAATGTAGAGTGTATCAAGCGAAAAACAATATTTATGCAAAGTATTTCCTCAGATCGCGAAGAGCAATTACGATTTTTCAAAATTCACTCTTGATTTATGAAAATTACTAAAGAAAGTTTGTAGCCGAAAGAGTAGGAGAGAATTGCTTGTGGAGTATTAAAGAGAGCCAAAATATAAACGTGAGAGAAGGTCTAAATGTGGTTGAGGGGTGGGGAGGAGATAAATGGTTGAGAGCTGTAAAAAGATGGCAGCAGGGGGCTATTTGCAGGGAGATGGGTAAGGGAGCGGGGAGCCTGTGAGAGAAGTGATATTGTGTGTTGGATGTTGGGGTTGGGCGTTCCGTAATTGCTTTATTACTACCCTTACTTGTGGTCTTTATCAAGTTGATACTTTGGGAAAATGATGGAGGAAAAGGGGAACAAAGCCCAGTGTATGGTGGATAAGATTGCCTTGCTGAGTTTCTCCAATATTACCCCAACAAATAGCTGTGCGAGGCTCGAGACCTACACTCTCCTGTTCTCTCCTGGCATTTTCAATCTTTTCAGCAAACTAGCCTATAGACTACTACTACTGATTTTCTTTACTTCTCCACTCCATCATTCCCATCTCTCATATTTTATTCTTCTAACAGAATCATCATGCTAAGAGTATTGATGTAATTTATTTAACACAATCAATAAATGTAGAACAGATTCAATTCTGCTTGAAATAGAGAACGTAAAGAGGGATGAAAGCAATCTAGTGATGTAGTGTAAAATAATAAGCCTTTAGTTTGGATCCGTAGAATCTTTCTTTAGATTTTTCAGTTAAAAATTTGTAAAGAAAGCAGTAGTGGGCTGTGCCTGTTGTATCTTTACTTGATTGAGTTTTGTGTAATAAATGAATAAATAAATCAAAAGAAGATGCCAAATACAATTCAAAATCAATTACGTGGAAAAGACGCTCACTGTTACTGCACTGATCTTGATTCATCATTAATTTACACGGTGGTTTGGAAATCCACCTTAAACATTAGGTCCTCCAGGTTCCCCTTAATGATACTCCTCGATGTATCATAAAGGGGAAGGAGTATGAGGTTGGAGCCATCTGGAATTCTTTCGGGGCTGAATTTTCATTTCTATATTTATGTTTGGTTGTTTTCTGAGGAAAGGTTGTTGGGGAAAGCAAAGAAGTGATTGCAAAGAGAATCATATTTGTGGTAGTTCATTAGGATGGTTCAAACAAGCCTCTCCGAAGCATATGGACCTCTGAAAATTCAGGTTTAAGATTCTTGAGGGACAGGGTCCCGAATCTTAATGTTGATAACTATCAACCATACTAATTGACCTTCTTTGAAACCTGAAAGCTAGTGTCAATGGGAACTTCATGACAAAATTCCAGTTTCTCCTAATCATTTTGAAAGCTGATTTTTCTTATACCACGAAAGGTGATATTATTGTTTTTCAAACATTTAATTTTAAATCATTTCCATGCACAATTATGGAATCTGCAAGTTTTTTCATTCTTTTCCTGAGCTTTTGTGAAAATTTGAAGTTGCCGTTTGTTTGGTAAATGATAAAGCACAGTGGACCCAGCACACATGCATTGTTTCTCGAGTTGTGGTATTCCGCGGTGACGGTTGCCGTACCAAACCGCACACAGTCATTATAGAGTTGTAAACAAAGAGAAATGAAATCCGTTCTGCTGGCGACATTTTATTATCAGAGTGGGAAATACAAGCCGATAAATAAGAATAGAGATGTTCGTCGAAAGGTGGAAGGGGCCGTGGCATTGTTTATGCATCTGAAATATGTGCTTTATAACAGCGTAGCTTTCTTCCTATGCCAGCGACACCGAAACAACTCGCTTATTTTATATACATTTAGATGTATATCGTTTGAAGAAGAGAAGCTTTTGCCACCTGAGTTGAGCTCCGCTCATTTATTTCCCGGCTTGTTGTCGAAGACTATGTCTGGGAGGCTCCTGTGCTACAAACGACAAGCCTTATTGTATTTAAATTCTCAGCCAGTGCTCGCCATCCTGAATTGGCCTTGTATTAATATTTAAGGGCTACGATTCAAATTTTAATCCGGCGTTAAACCAGAGCCGGTCAACTGCAGCCTCATTCACCCACTCCTTCCCAGTCAATTGACTGACTCTGGCTCACCACTACCACTCTTTCCTTGCCGGCGGCTCTACACTGTCATGAAATATTCAAACCTTTGTTGTTACTGCAAAGTCAATTGTCCATTCATTCGTTGCACATGTTTTCTATCTGTAATTGAAGGAGGTTGTTGAGAAAAATAATGTACTCTGTGTCAAGCAATGTTGGGTGAAAGAAAAGGGGATAATCAGGTAGCAGACAAGCAGTTACTCACAATAAAAAATAGTTAATGAGTAGACGAGAGAATGTGGAGAAGATCTTTAGGGATCGGAAAATGCAGAGTTGGAGTAAATATTGTGGAAAAAATCATTTCAATTAGCATTCATTTATAATTCAGAAGGAGGAATAATCAGACACGACGAATAAAAAAAAATAGGTAAGAAAACAATAAATTTATTTATACAATTTTCTCAAATTTTACAAATTTATAGAAGCAAATTTGAAAGTTTTTAAAAATAATAAATCCTACGAATTTTGTTTTCGCTTGGATCGAAATGATCACATAGAACATCAACTATCTCAATAACAGCTTGAAAATGGGAATGGACTCCAAGAAACAAATTAATTATATTAGGCAACACTTAATAGAATAATACATCGCAGGGGAAGAAGATGTTGAACACATTAGAAAGAAGGAGAAAAGAGAAGTCTATATAAATAAATGATGAAAGAATAAACCAAGATAATTCTCATTGTTAGGCTACCACATAACGAAAAAATTCGTTATTCTGCTGCACAGCTTTTGATTCTTTTTCTATAACTAATTCATTTTTTAATGAATGAATTATTATTTTAAAAAAACAGGCTGAATCCTCCAGACTTTTCAAATCAAGTTTGCTCAGTAATAATGACATCGTAGCTTTGCTACTTATGATTGCAGTATGTTTGAATGAATGAATCCTATCTCTGTACGTTTTTCATTTGAATAATAGTGGTAAGGATTTTCTTTCAGGTGATGTAGCATTTAATTGGCAGGAAAGCGAAACAATAGGACAGAGGCTGAATGCTAGTGCAGCAAATCTTGCAGCGATGGAAGAAAGGGATCCGAAAGGAAGAGATAGACGAAAGATGAGGACACAATTAGGAGAAACAGAGCGATAGAGTGAGAAGGAGAAAGGGTTGATGCTGAGGAGGTTTGTACTGTTGGAGCGGAGGTGCTTGGGAAAAATGAGCCGGAGTTATGATGTCACCGTCATTATAAATGGCCACCACAGAACAAAAGAACGTTGATAAGCGAGCACGGGTCCGTTTAGCTCCATATTTAGGCGTTCACGTCTCTCTCCAGCGACGATTCAATTGAGCCGAAAGAAAAATTACCTCCTACCCACTTCCACCGCACACTCTTCATCCTTACCCTCACGCTTTCCTCGACGACAACCATCCGGCACGATCATGTCAAGCAGCCCCTTGCTTCCCGAAGCCAGTGCTGGACATCCGATCCTTCTCCTCAAACCTAGCCTCCTATCTTGTGTAAAGACTTTGTTCCAACTCATGAACTGGAACTAACAAAAAAAGCTTGAAGCTCACTCCGTGCTTTAAATTGACCTTCGAAGTAGAGATGGGTCGTACTAGGTTTTTCTGATACTAAGTATTCCGAGTACTAGTACGTTCTAATACCTATTCCAAATACCTGTTCCAAAATACTAGGTAGTATTTTATATTAGCCAGTTTGCCAGAGTAGACGTACAAGAGTACACGTACAAGAGAGTATCGTACTGCGGTACAGGTACTGTTTCTCACGTTAAATACAACACGAATCTTTATTACTCGTGTTAAATACAGCACGAATCTAATGATTGAGTTGCTCTCAAATGTGCTGTAGCGAAATGAGACGCGGACGGCAAGACCTTGAGACGCTTGAGTAACAAACTACTTTTTAGTAGTACTCGTACTCAAGTACTCAAGAAGTATTTGTACTGGAAAAGTACGCGCGTACGCCATACGCAACCAAAGACAATCTATAGACGCATGCGCCTACAATCGAGTATAGTGAATAGAGAGAGAGCGTGAGAGTGAGCGAGAAAGAATGAGTGAGTAGTTGAATAGTTTTATAACGAGAAATGAGCTATTAATAGCTACTGTACAAATGCAAATTACAAAGCTCCACTCCCACTACGTAAATTGGAGTGGGGACTTGAAGTCACTGCCCGTACTGAAGTCGCGTAGTTTACTAGAAATACTCAAAGATATCTGAGTATTTTGTTTTTCGAATACTAGGTGCTAGTCCGTACGTTCAAATACTCAGTAAAAATACCTGTTCCAGTAAATACGCCTCATCTCTACTTCGAAGTCACTATATCTACTTCATCTTCAAGGATAGAGTATTTTACTCTTTGAAGTGAATCAACGATCAAAAGTATTCTATGTAAAAACGACATAGCTCTATTGTGCTACAGAGTGTACTATCAACGTGTACTATCGACTGCTGGAAAATGGTGCTTTAGAAAAATGAGCTGTATAGAACTATATTTATCGTTGAAAAGTTTCGAAATTGTTCATGATTTGGGTGCAGTTCAATGTTTCCTTCTTTAATTTTTGAGCAAAATGCTTCTTTTCTATTTCTGCACTCGATGTTTTTAATATCCGCCAGTGTCTCTAGTTCGCCTTTATACAGTATGCTTAGCTCAAATGAGATTCCTGAACAAGAACATTGTATTTCTTTTTATATAATAAACAGTAATCTGTGATGTTTTCCATGACGAAATCCTAATGAACAATCTAATATTAAAACTGACACTGTATTTCACTTTTATATAATGTTTCACTCACATATATTGGAGATGCTTGAGGAATGCATTTCACTTCTGGAAAAAAGGCTGACGAAGCTTCTTTTCAGAAGTGAAATGCACTCTTCAAGCATCTCCAATATGTGTAAAACATTATATAAAAGTGAAATACAGTGTCAGTTTTAATATTAGATAAACAGTAATGTAGAGAATGTGTGTAGAGATTTCTTATGAGATTGTGAACAACCAGTTCCTGATATTGTGAGCTTCTGTCAGTTGGAAATTTTTTAAAACATCAGATGAATTATATTCAAATAAAATATACAACATAAATATGAATAACTCCATTTGATGAATCACAAATGCCTATTTGAATAGAGATCATTATAGTAAAAATTCTATAAAAAACTCATCTTCTTCAGAAATTCACGATATTATAGCATCAAGACTATAGGAAACCCTAATTGACTAAAATTGAAGCATTGGGTAAACACACAATCACATACTTAGTTTGATAGACAAATTAATTACTTAAAATAATCTCACGTCAAACGAATAAAGAAGAATATCATTTTTCACGTTATTGGCTTGAAGTAATGAGTTACAATCACTGCTAGGTAACATCAGGAGTGATATGGAAAATTATATTTGAGAATCACTGTGTATTTTATCTATGTCTACATTATAAAGTAGTTATTAGAGTTTGAAAACTAATTTCATAACACAGAATCTGACTCTATTTACGCCTGATCAAAACAATAACACAATAAAGCTTTTATAACCCTGCTGTCAGTTTGAGTTCAGACTTAATATGCAAAAGTCACAAGTCGATCACTAACATTAATGCATTCTAGGTTATGTTAGTTTTGGTAAGATATCCAAATGATTAGTAAGTTGAATTTTTTGATGCCCACATGAGTCAGAGACTTGTGCGTGGGTAATGTGGTGAATAATTACACATAAATGCCTGACGGTGAAGCGGGATTCGAACCTACGACCGCTTAAACGACAGCAAGCTGAAGTTGTGACGCCCAAACCAACTGCGCTAAGCGGCCCGCCAACTAAATTAACTTAAACATACGTTTATTAACGTGGATAAAATATTATTGTAGGCTACGCAACGATTCTATTTTGCCTTTAAGGTTTGATCTTGTAGTTTGATAACTACAATCAATTTCATAAAAAGAAGACGATTCTCCATAAGCTGAAAATCACCAAATTGGTATATTTGAGAATAATACACGTAGTACCTTACAGAAAAGTAATTTCCCGTCATTTTATTGATGACAGTTTTACCTGTGCCCAAGAACAGTCCATAGTACAGTAATTAAATTATAAGTATAGTAGCACAAGAAGCTAAAAATGAGCTTTTGAAGCCTTCTATTTCACTCTGTAGCTCACTTTGCCGACAAAATTTTACTAATATTAGATCTTGTATGGGAAAGCACTGCTTTGGCAAACAACGTAATAGAAGTTGGGCGTTTACTTGTGGCAAGGACTTTTTTAATGGGGTTTCAATTCCCTAGTTGGGGCTCACTAACCATTGATCAGAGCGTTGAAGCAAAGCAGGGCGGAGATTGTAAATCAGGACGTGCTGACACAAAGACGTTGATTCCACAACGAGCAAACCATTTAAATAGGGAAATCCAAATCGATGCTCTCTCTGCCAAAGAATAAGTGGATCGACTGAATGTGTTTGCTGCGCTTTGCAGAACAAGCATTTCCTGTATTGCAATTCCCCATGAACAACACAGACAAACATTTGTCTACATTCAAGACATGCTCCGCGCAAAGGAACGTTGTTTTATTTATGAATGTTTTTTAGCGTTGGTTGTTATAAGCTGTTTACTTGTACGAATTGAACAATGGTTTATTGAACAATTGATGACGATTGGGACCCATTCTACTATTATTTTATAAAAAATAATATTGATGTACAATTCTTTTAAACTTATAACCCTGATAAAAGTTACCCTTATATATATAAAATTTATTTCGTGAATGTATATAGTATAGTTTTATGTGTTTTTGTGTAGTATTTGTGTATATAAACACTTGAAGACATTCATCCCAACTATACGGATCATTTATGAGTAATCGTTGAAATGATAGTGGGAAGTTATAGCAGTGAGCCGTAGCAGGTATCTGTCCAATCAGATTAGATAAGAAACGCTCTACTAGGCCTTCTCTGTAAGGGTGACCGATTGCATTCACCAGAGAAAAAGAATTTTCTCTGCAGTAAAAACTCTTCCCGTAAGTTCGGAACATACCTAAAATTATAGGTTTACCATGTTTTTAATAACATGGCGAGGTGGAACTACCCGTGAGAGTATCCCCAACAATAAAAGCCAAACGCATTTACTTTTTTAATTAAATGTTTCGGTAATGTAGCCTATGTTTCTGCATTCTTCGATCATCAATATTGTTCATCTATGTGTTGTTGTTGTTGTTGTCCAGCTCTGAGTTGTAATCCTTTTTGCTCTGTTGGTCAGAATGAGCATTTTCAATGAGTTTAAAGCCATTTGCAGAATTGATGATCTTTACAATCTCGAAAATTCGTAAATTCCATAGTATATGCGACTAAGAACAAATCACTTCAATTTTCTCAGAGGAACATCTAATATTTGATGATAATCACAATCAAACACATGCTGTGTAATTTTCTATTGGAGCAATTGTAATTTTACGCATTGAAGCAACGTAAATACGTAAATTCCACAGTATATGTGACTTTACGAAGGTGATAATCATCGAGTACTAGGTGCTCCACTGTGCCTCATCGATCACGCCTCACGAAATATATTTCTCCAATTGTTTAGTGATGATTGCATTCAATGTTGGACAATGAATTTGAAAAAAATAATATTATCATCGTCGGTAAATTCAGTACTTCAATATTTTTGATTATAGGCTACCATTAATGTTTCTTGCTGTATGTTGTTTGCTCTCATATACAAATCAAACTGGAATAACATCTATCTGGAATTTCCAAGGTTATCGGACCAACAACAAATATTAATTATTGTGAACCTCTTTTTGAATAGTTACGAGAAGTCAATAAATCTGATTTTTCCACATAATATTATTTTTAAGCTGGTGATTTCAAGGATAGTCTTGATTTTATCAGTATAGTGATATCACTTTGATGACACAAATGATGCAAAGAGCAATACAATTGATTCATCTATATAATGATGCAGTTTCATGTCATACATTATAGTTGATATACATTTTTTAATTTGTTAATGTTAGTTATTAGCTTATTTTAACAATAATGGTGACTTTTTCTATGACAATATTCATGATAAAAAAGTGGGATACATTATGCTGTGCCCAAATTCAATTGAAAGCGAGTTTTTCTGCCATTCTAAGTCAATTCCAGCGCGGGATATATGGCTTGCAATCAGTTGGCGCAGACGGTAAGAAATGTTTGCAGACGTTGCAAGCGCGATATTGGGAAGAAAGTAAATTGATTTCAAGAGTCGTCGACAAACGGAAGGTGGACCGGTAAAAATTGTGCAACATTGAAAGAGCGGGGAATTTGATTGTGAAAGGTGAGAGGGGAGGATTCGAGGGGTTTCAGTAATCCGTGAGTGGGATAGCAATCTTGGGCCGCGAGCTGCTAGCGTTCAATCTCAGTATGCAAAGTAATGGCCGTTTGCCTGAATAAACCCGAGGTAATAAACGCCTGGGACACTTTATTTAAATGTAATGAAGCCTCGGTACGTCTGGAGAGACCGTAAAAAATAAAGAAGGGAAAGATTGTTGAGAAAATAGGAAAAGCCGTGGGTGATTTCAAGGGAAATCTCAGCGAGACACGCTGGAAAAGTGGAGATCACAAAGAGCGACTCAAGAAAGAGGTTCGGCTTTCTCTAGCTTCCTTCACGGCTCTTCCTTCAATTCATTCGATTTAAACAACTACTTCGTTACATTTCAATTTTCTCTCTTTTATTTTTTGACGGTGGTATGGCGTAGTTTCATCAGGTAACTTTATCTTTTTTTTTGCATAGGCTTCACAACTGATGGAATGCCAGATTATGCTCTGTTTTAGAAGTCAATAATTGAACTATGCAATATGTGGGGAAGTACAAACAATTCGATCGATCACATATCCACAAATTAAATTGAATATGTAGTTGTAGTAGAAACAACTCGATAACTAACTAATCAATATCCTTTTTTTCAAAATAAATAAAGCAGACAGATTCAGATGATTCTTGTAAAAAAGTAAAAGATCCAATTTATAATAATATCTTTTGAGTGATTTAGAGTATCTAAGAGTATCTTTATCTTAGAGTATTTTAGTCTAAAATAAATAGTGCTTTAGAATTTTCAGAACTCAGAAATCAATGCTGGATTAATAACTTCATTATTTACAAAAGTGTGATAAATTTGCGTATTTAGTTTCCTATGTCAATTTCGTTCATGAAAAAAGTTGTTTATTGTAAATATATCCTGTGTTACAACGTCCACTTGACGGCACATCATGGTTGCAATAAAGTGACTCCGGTGACTTTCTTTAGTAAGCCTACAGTGACTTCCTCTAATTAAAGCAGTGGTGTAAATTTTCCAGCATCCTCAGCTTATCAAGGTGTAATGCAATAATCTTAGGACGCTGGTAAATGATGATTAATCTTAAAATAGAATTTTATTACAGTTTATTATATAATATCTTCATATTAATTTTCTTAATTGTCAATTGATAAGGTGTTTTTTGGCTATTCCAATAATTGACCCAATCATGAAAAATCAGTGCGGTAAGATTATGAATTGAAAAATGAAATTGTTCACGAAAAAATGTAGCCCATCTCCCATTAATCTTATTTCAATACTTGCGTTATCATGATCATCTATGGCGTTATTTTTAAAAAATAATGTTGCACAAATAATGTAGATCAAATTCAAATAATGTATAACAAACGTGATCAGTTTGATTGCCTCTTTAACTTAGTACAGCAGTACGATTTGTATAATTTATTTTGAATAACTATATGTTTCAATCAATTATCTAAATAGAATCATGTTTGATTGCTACTTGGAGCCGAACAGCATCCAGGAGCAGCAATCAATCTTGGCGCCATTTCTTTTATGCTATTCAGTTATTAATTTCGTTATTAAATCGCAAGAATGGGACCGGGCTCCTACAATAAAGGGACAGCGGCGCCGAGAGAAAAGTTTGCTCACAATTCAATAAGATTTAAAGCGCAATAAAAAGCGAATGGAACAGCGCCCGCCGTGTCACCGGAGCGAGCTAGCAGAGCAAGAGGAGCGAGCCCAGCTCCGTTTTAGTGCCGACTGCCAGTAGAGGGTCAAAGCACACTTTGCAATATTTGCCCGGCGGTTAGAGTTAATATTTACGCCCATGTCCCTTACCCACCCGCTCCTTCAACTTACCCCAACCCACTAGCCAGGCACTCTTTCTTACTCGCATAACCCAGCGACTATAGTCAAATTTATTGCCAGCAATTACTTTACAAAACTCACCCGGCGAAATTTTTAATAAAATGAAATATTTTTACAGTTTTTCACGGATCCACGCTCCAGAGCTGTTTTATTACTCTGTTCCTTCGTCAACAATCTCTGAAAGCCACTATTGTAAATTTGGATGAAATAATTCCGAAAATGGCGCAATCAAATGATATTTTTCTGAACATGATTGTACAATAAATAATGCTTCTTCAAATGACTGTTGTCATCAATGCAGCATTCCAGGTCTTATTGGATCTTAATCAAATATATTGGTTCATATTATGATTCCAACGAGCCTTTATATTTTACCCGGTCTTGCACGCAACCCAGTTTGGAGTTTTTTTCTGGCAGATAATTTATGGTAGCGGTCACAAAATTACGAAATTGGGAAAGGTGATTGAATACTTTAGAGTGTTCATACCTTACATCTGTTCATCTGTTTGAAAAGAGAAGTTTACAAATGAACTGTTTTTTTTGCACCGATAATGTGAATTTTCATTTTTTATTGTTAATGTTTTGGTGTATGTGGCAAATGAATGAATTTGAATTTGAAACGCGTTTCATCCACATTGAACAATTTATTTGATAGGATGTGGTTAATAAAGAAAAGAATTCAACTTCATCAACCCTTTTCAAATAATATAAATAATACAGAATACTGAACACTGCGTTGAAGGACAATTTTTTTCATTTAGTTCAGGATAAATTGCATGTTATTGAAGGAATAAAAGGGTTCAAGTTGAACCCTAAGTTGTTTCCTTCCATTAACCCATTACGTTTTTTCATGGATAGACGATAACATCCACAGTTTTAAAAGGATGTAGCTCCTTTTAGAGTTTCCAGCATTAGCCTAGTCATCTAGTAACTAATGTAGCCTATTATCCCACTTAAACATTGATTTTTATGTTGAAGAAACGCAGCTGAGAAGTTTACTCACATAAATAAATGGAGGATGAATGGATAAGAGAATAAATACATTTCACTTGAAAGTGTTTCTTGAATTAAAATCATCCACAACTATAAAATCTGTTTTTGTACAGAGTCTGACTTTAGCTAAAAGTGGAATGCTTGTAGAATTCTTGGGCTGTTCAATTTAAAATCACCAAGACTTACAAATTATGATGAACATCGAATGAGATGTTCCCAATTGAAAATGAAACAGAATTGCAAAACCTGGTTTGTGTTAGAAACATTAGCGTAGCCAGTAATTTTCTCATGAGAGGGAGGTCCGAACCTGGGGACCCCACCCTCTTGGCTACGCTCCTGCTTATATAAATTGTATTCATCACATATTGTTATCAATAGATATTGGTATATATTGGTATCATTCATCAGATATATTTGGTGGGCCGCTTAGCGCAGTTGGTTGGGGCGTCGTAACTTAAGCTTGCTGTCGTTTAAACGGTCGTGGGTTCAAATCCCGCTCTACTGTCAGGCATTTGAAGGAAGGAAATCAAAATTTATTCATTTATGTGTAATCATTCACCTCATTACCCACGCACAAGTCTCTGACTCATGTGGCCATCATCAGCAATTAAAAGAAAAAAATTGGTCAGGTATCTATGTCTTATTCAATTCAATTACAAATTACTGTGGAAGGTAACAATAATTACATTTGATACTTGACTATTCATAGTATTGGTTAGCCGATCCATCTATTCCTGTTGTATTCTGATGTACCAAACGTGTCGACCATTGTATATTTTGTGGAATAAGATGAACCCGAGTCTTTCCTCTCAGCTGTATAAACCCAATTCGACTTTTTTGACTCACCGTTCCACTCCTGTTGGAAATAAAGCCTCTTGTTCTGTCCATATCATAAGCTAATACACGTTTTGTTTTTTCTTTACACAGAAGGTAATATGGTAGAGTTGTATATGGTTAATGGATTATTTATTCTAGACGTCGGAGTTGTTTCCAAAAGGCCGCTGCCTGTCTGTTGACAGAGGACAAGCAGCAAAACGTATTAGGTCCAGAAAGGATGAGGTTGAGAAGGAAAAGAAGTATGAGAAGTTGTGGATCGAGTAGTGCCATGAAAGAGCCTTCCTTTATCCTTCTTTTGGAAAACACCGCTGTTCACATCCTGCTAGCTCATATTTATGTTTACATCTCTATCTTTTCGGCGCCACTATACCTGTTACTTTCTTCTTCTTCTCCACTATTTGCACAAATCGATGTTATTTTTTATCCTCTATTCTCTATTCGATTCCGCAGGATAGGAGAAACATCTTGTTGCTTCTTCAACATCTTCAAAATATATACATCCAATTCGATTCAAGTGTGTTTAGGTTCTCATTGTCTTGAGAGTATGTGCTTTCTTATCAAACTGGTCCACAAAGCTGAAATTGTGTTCCTTATTATCAAGCTATTAAACGAATCAGACGTGTTGTCTGACACTTCAAAATCTATGATGGATCTCATAGATTCGAAAGTACTCGGCCAGATTAAGTGAGTTATTATACTTATTCTTAACAAATATTTGACTGCAAGTCGTTAAATTTCACATGAAAAGTTAATATTAACAACGCAGTTCGTCATGGAACAAGAAATCCAGGACTTCAAAAACATCTCCAATACCTCTCACAGCCACACTTCCACTTATGATTTGTTGGTGGGAATCAGTTTATTAATCATCATCTATTAATTTCTTATATCTAATATAAACTTAATAAAACAACTTTTGAATGGAAATTAACTCACGTTATGGCGTGACAGCCGTTTCGCTCTGTTGTTTAGAGCATCGTCAGACGACCCACAGTCACTGTGGACTGTGGGTCGTCTGACGATGCTCTAGACAACAGAGCGAAACGGCCGTCACGCCATAACGTGAGTTAATTTCCATTCAAAAGTTGTTTTATTAAGTTTATATTACATATTAGTGGAAACAAGATGGATCTTCAACATCTTATATCTAATATAATTAGTAGAGTGACTATTGATGTTGTGGAACTTATCCATAATTAAAAACTCAAGAAGTTGTCGAATTCCACTTTATTTGTTACACAAATTACAGTACCATGGTTTCAGGGTACTGGGTAGGAAACAAGATGGATCTTCAACATCTTATATCTAATATAATTAGTAGAGTGACTATTGATGTTGTGGAACTTATCCATAATTAAAAACTCAAGAAGTTGTCGAATTCCACTTTATTTGTTACACAAATTACAGTACCATGGTTTCAGGATGGGGTAGGTACCCTGAAACCATGGTACTGTAATTTGTGTAACAAATAAAGTGGAATTCGACAACTTCTTGAGTTTTTAATTAATCTTATATCTAGTTACAAGAAACAAACTATTGCACCATCTAGTTGAATTTGTCGTACAAAGTCAGCATATATCAAATTATACAGTTTTTAAATTCAATATTACTGCCTTTAGTACTTGAACTATTAATTGGATTTTCCCAGCCTAAACTGATCACTGCGACTGATCAATGTTATTCTAATGACAGGATCTCGCTAGTTTTTCTCTGCTTGAATAGATTTATACACAACTCTGATATGATATACAACTTTCTACTTTCAGTGAGCACCACTGGAAGCTCACAACAGGTCACATGACTTATTTCTTCTTGTTGAACTTTTATTCCCCATCACAAACTATAGCACGTATCTATTACACCTTTTAGATTAATTCACGACATTGCAGTCATTTTCATAAGAAAATAATGATGATTTTTCATTTACATATTTTCTCGTATCCTGTTACAAGAAACAAACTATTGCGCGATCTATTTAATTTTCATGAAAACCAACATGAATCAAATTATATATTTTTTAATGTAATATTACTGTTACAGTCTTGTGCAGTTCATGTGTAATACTTGCCCTATGAGATTTCCTAGCCTAAACTGATGATCAAAGTTATTTTAGTAAATAAATAATCATCATGTTTTTCAAAATGACTGCAATGTCTTGAATTATTCTAAAAAGTGTAATTATTTCTTCTGTCTCCTCACTACGTAGCATTTTTCAGGAGGTGGATCGCTTTTCGCTTCAACGTTCTGGTGGCGACCCTTCATAGGGATTTGCTGTCCTCTTCAACAAATTACACTGCAACAAAAAATCGAGGATCGGACCAAATGATAAATTTGGCTGTTATTGTGCTTTGATAAGACAAAAAATTTTAAAGATGCTCAAGAGATCTAGACGGGAATATAAAAGTGGGACATCACATGACATTAATTTATAAACTTTAATAGTAACTTACTTCTCAAGTTAAGGCTCTTGCTTGTTAACTCAAAGTGTTTGTTTCATTACAAAAGTGAGAACAGTTCGATTTTCCCTTGACCTTGTAGTGTGGGCTTCAGTAATGTACTAACAATCTACAGAGGAACAGATTAAATTTGTCGTCTTGTACAATCTGTCACAGTCCCCATTTTAGTTGAATGACTGTTCTCTATTAGTCGAACTGTATTTGCAATTATTGTGGATGCCGTATCGAGTTGGTCTTATTGCAATTAATGCTCCAGCTTCTACTTTAACAAATAATTCACTTATCTGAAAGACTGATTACCCAATTAAGGTTCATAGGATAAAGCATGATTCAATAATAAATTATGAGAATGACGTATAATTTAGTCGACTTCAGGTGAGTAGGCCTATTTCACTGCTTGAAATTCTTATAATTAATATCAACCCGCACATATATGTTTTAGTTTGATTCACGATGAATAAGCTTGAAGGCTGAGCTTTCCATCTTGAAATAGCAATTAAGCTCGGCGAAAGTTGAGAGTGAGTGACGTTTTAATAAAGGAACAAGTATTCAGTAATTAAATTATTAGAGGTACGATACGTTTGAAAGTAGCGCGGCTGGCAATTATACGCTATAAAGATAAATAATAGTTTTTGAAGAAGTCGGCAGTCAATGTGGTTAGTTGAAGCTGGCACGGACGGTGTGTCATAAATCATAAGATTGCGCTCGAAAAAGTATATTTTTTTCACTGAGACCGGTCCACGTGGGTGAGATTTGTCGTTGATGTAGAGGGGATACTCTCAAAAAGATACTACATTTACTGATGAGAAAGAATGAGATGGAGAAAAAGCGTGAATGAGTTAATGGGAGGGAGGGGGGTTAGCGACTGGATAAGTGAGGGGATTAAAAGGGCGAAGCTTTAAGTGGTTTGAAGGAGAGAGAAGAGGAAGATTTATTGAGAAATAGTTGGCTTGAATGGAAATATGGCATAAAAGGGTGGCATAGAAGGAGTGGAGGAGACTAATGTGTAGATTTTAATATACGAAAACATTATGAATGGAATGAGAAAGAGAGTAGGAGTTGAGGAGTAGATTTGTTGGGAAGGGAGGGAGAAAAGAGGAGAATTCGGGAAGAGAAGAAGAAAACCTAGAAAGGGTAATATGAAGAGAGAGAAAGTGTGAGAGATAAGGTGAGAGGAAGATTTCGAAGATACATAAAATAAGTGAGTGAAAGAGAGAAAAATAGGGGTTGATTATTTAGGAGGGAGGGAGAGAAAAAAAATGCTAGATAGGTAAAGGGGGAAATAGTGAGTGATTGTGTGAGAAAGAGAGAGATGTAAGAGTGTATGTGTTTGTGAGTGAGAAAGATTCTAAAGATGTATAGAATGAGTAACAGAGTGAAAGAGACAGATTGATTTGTGATATATTTTAGAAAGAGGTGGGGTATTCAAAACGAGAGATGAGTGAGAAAGTATGAGCCAATGCTGTAAAGAATGAAAGGCTAAAGAGAAGTGAGATGCTGTTATGAGAATGTTAATGGGAATAGTCTAAAGACTGAGTGTCTACAAAGAAGTAAGCGAAATAGGTTTCAGAACAAGTGTAGAAACTCTAAAGAAGGGACCGATAGTTTGGAGACGGAGAGTAGGAAATCGGTGTAGAAAGGATAGGATGCCGGCCCGACTCGGTCCAGCTGTAAGATATTTACATAATGAGAGGTGGCTATATAGGAGTGGATCTTTTCCAAGACGAGTGAGTGCCGCTAAGATCTCAATTAACCATTAATTAAGAGGTCTTAAGTGGCTTTGTCGGCTGCCGCCAGCTCTTCCTGGCCAAACATCAATTAGCTCACTCACGCACATGTCTGACCATACGCGCGCATACTTAAACATTATAAGCCTGCTTCTTCTCTTAACAATATTGCCAACAATAACCATACAACCGAACTCATTATAGGATCATGAATCTATTTAGTATGAAGTAGCTGAAGATCGTATAAAAGTAATATTACAATCACAGTTGAGTAGCATTTCTGCATTTTTATTATTATTCGATGTGCAATATTACCTTTCACAGGACTTTACAAAGCAGGGAGTCTGAAGTTTTGCCGCTATGTAGAGATCTTCTCTCTGCATTTTTGTGATCCAGACAGGTTCCAGTAAAAATACTGTATGGGCCAGTATGCTTGAACTTCTCTCACAGCATTTCAATATTGTAAAGTGCAAAAATAAGGGTATTTATCCACGTTTTTCATTCTTATTTTTATTTTATTTTTTAATTTGTCATCTCATTTCATGAAGTATGTGAAGATGGATTCTTGTGGCTTACTGACACTGGCTAAAATAATAATATTAATAATAATAATAATAATAACACTCATCTCATCACTCATTGTCAGCATCTGTTCTCTAGCCATCTTGAGGTGGCCTTTCTCTATATGCAATACAGCACATTTGTCCAGCCTAAATTGCATGTGGATGCTCTGACTAAAAGCAGTCACCAGCTTGAGCATACTCTGCAGATGTGCTGGAGACTTGGCATACAACTTCAGGTCATCTATGTAAAAGCTGTGTGACAGCTTTAACTCTCTTCCTACTTCCTACTCAAATTTGTTGCCATATGCAGAGTTCCTTAACATGAGACTGAGAGGATTTAAAGCCAGGCAAACCCACAGTGGACTTGGACTATCACCCTGGAAAATTGCTCTAGCAATTTGAATTGGACCTGTTTGGGATAGGCCCCTTTCTCTACCAATACACAACCTCACACTCCAGTTTGTCATAGCTAGTTTCAGAAAGTTGACAATTGCTGCATCTACCTTATACAGCTGGAGGGCATGCAGCAACCAGCTGTGCGGGGCAGAGTCAAAGGCCTTTGCATAATGTATCCAGGCCACTGATAGATTTCTCTGCTTAGCACTTGCATGTCCAGCCACAAAAGCGTCAAGGACCAGTAACTCCTTGCATCCCTTTGCTCCTTTTTTGCACCCAAGTTGTTCAGGGACTAGTATTTCATTTTCAGTTATATGCCTGTCAACCTTAGTAGCAATAATGGAGGTCATTCATTTGTAAGTGCTATTTAAACAGGTGATAGGCCTATAATCTTTAGGACTGAGTGATTCATCCTTTTTGGGCATCATGTAGGTCAAACCAGATGCAAATCCAACTAGAATTTTAGATCTTTGGTGTAAGAGATCAGTGAAGCATTGAGCAATCTTAAAGTGGATACTAGAGAAGTTTCTGCTCCAATAATTTTCTATTCCATCTGGCCTTGGTGATTTCCAGTTATGTGTCTTCTTTGCTGCCAAGGTAACATAGTCTGAGCTAATTACACATTCGGCCATTACAGGAACCCTTCTCAAACTATCTTCCACTTGCTCTATCCAATAAGCATTTGCTTCATGTGCAACTGGCTCTTCCCAAATAGATTTCCAAAAGCCCTCTAGAGCCTCTGTGCTTGGGTGCTCCACCAACCCTATATTATTTCCATTTAGCTTCTTGTAAAAGGTTCTTCCACTATTGATGAATGAGGCTGTATGATGTCTTCTTGAGTTCTGCTTGAGTATATCTGCAACAGCGGTTTGCTAGTGCTGCCAGCTTCTGGTTCCACAGATCCATCTTGAATGTCAATGTCTCAAGAAGTTCATCTTCCTGAACAAGGCCAATAAACTGAACAATTATCTCATCTATTTGTTTCTTCTGTTTCTTGGAAGCACCATCAGGGTTATGTAGATAGCTTGTCACTATACCAATGTATTTTCTCAAGTCATTGATTCTTCCCTCAAGCTGTATCTATCATTTTGACTTCTTTTCTTGCTTGGGAGAGTCTTTTTTGCAGTTCTTGCTGAAGGCTGCACTCCTAATTCTTGCAAAACAGTCAATGCAGTAGCGCAACGAAAATATTTTCATGGGGGGGATGTTATCGAAGATTGTGGGGCCCCCGGGGGGTCTGGGGGGTATGGAATACCCCCAGGGCGAGAGGGGTCCGGGGGCCTCCCCCGTGAAAATTTTGATTAAAAGTCCTCTAAAATCGTATTCCAAGAGATTCTAGACCTATGTCTAGAAAAGCTTAAATTGATTCATTTTAGTCCACATTGAAATTTTTTTGAATTTCAGATGTTGAGAGCTTGATTTGAGGCTTAAAAAAGTAACAAAAAACAAGTTTCCATTAAAATAAAGTTTTTAAATTGGGTACAGTGAAAGCTTGAATTATCGAAGAATTCAATAAATCAATGCTTTTATGAATCGTTTTCCTAAGAGCTTGAACTCACTTTTCATATATTGTTAGTTCATTAATTTGTTCATTTAATAATTATATACTAATTAAATAAATTTAGTTATTAATGACTCGATTTCCAAACTAGCACTGATTGTGTATTCCAGCCATATCTACTTGTCTACTTTTAGTTTTGTACTCAAAAGAATCTGTGTAACTTATTTGAATTATTTTTTTAATTTAAAGATAAAATTCGAATTTAGGCCAACTGAAAGCCATTCCTTGAAGAAGTTGTGGAAGCTAGGGAAAATGGCAATGAGTTGCATCAGAGAGAGAGCAATAAACTTGGCTTCTATTTTTGTGTAATCTCTTGAATTCGCATCTAACTATTCACCAATACTGGAATATGTAAAATGTGTAAAAATATAAAAATTATTATGACTGAAAGGAACTTGATTCAACTTGCAAAGAGAGAATGAATTAATACTACATCCAATTCCGAACTTTAACTTATAGTAATTTTGCATTTACATATAGAGTGAAGGAACCCCAAAACATTGGGGATTCTGAGGGTCCTCCTCCAGAAAATAAATGTGTTCCAGGTCTTGAAAGTGCAATTCCAAGCTTTTATCAACTCTTCTCTCATATAATTTGTTGATTGATCCATGGCCAGACAAATTTCACGATCACAATAAACCCTATGATGAGGTATCAGATCTGAACAGTAACAGAAATGAGCATTTGAAGCTCATAAAAGAGATCTTTTTTCCTTTCAAGCCTACTGTGTCAACTTCATTCAAGTGGTCTGGGGTCATTCAAACCCATGTTTGGGGGTCTCGAAAATAATAGGACCCACCAGCATCGTGTCCTAAGCATTTCAAATTTAATGCGCATGACCAGTATGATGGCCCAAAGCCAAGATGCTGAAATCCCCAAATTTATACTACTATTGATACCTCCCTAAATCGTTTTTTTGGGGCCTCTTTTACAGGCTCAATGGGGGTTGTTACCCCGGAACCCCCCCCCCCCGTCGCTACGCCACTGAGTCAATGCCCCACAATATAACCAATTTGTAACCTGGCTCATGTTAGTCATTTCATCAGCATGCTTTGCAAGTATTTTATTGAAAATTTTGACTGTATGCAAGGCTTTCTTATTATAAAGGAACTTCTTCAACGTATTACGGGATTCTATGGTTACACCCTCATACTTGAAGACAATACTTAGCAGATCAACCTCAATCCTTTTCTCATCAATTTCCATTTCTTCAGCTACAGGTACTGCTTGTTCACCATCAGTCTGCACCACCAATAGCTGCTTCTAAATTATTTTATCTTTCCACCTCCTCATGCAATTGCCTTCCATCTTCTGGATTTCCATTATTTTCTGTACCATTAAATTTCTGTCAAACCTCATCCTTGATATTCGTTAGCTCAGCATCTGAGAAAAACTTTCTTTGCATCATCACTAACTGCATCACAACTTTGCAGTGCTCATATTTGATTGGAGCGTTTTGCTGGATATGATTGTTCAGCTTTGTAAAATATATTATTGTGAATCCAGCAACACGCTTTAGTTCCTTGGCTTTGTCACGCTTGTCTCGGGCCAGGACGAGATACGTGCGATGAGTGATGGAATGATGTGACACTAAGATAAATATTTGACATTTTTTATGCTTTTAGTTGTTGACAATTTACCTGTTGTGATCTAACAACTGATATGGATTAGGATTAAAAATATATTGACATGTCATACACTGTAAGAGCTGTGCTTATGACACATAACACAGTTTCACATGATGAAATAAAATAATAATAATAACTTGGTCAGATATTCTTTGGGCTGTAAGTTCAGACTCTGGTACCATTTCTAGCCAACACTGCAACAATCTCTCCCTGTAGTTATTATTATTTATTATTATTATTATTATTATTATTATTATTATTATTATTATTATTATTATTATGATTATTATTATTATTATTATCTCCTTGTTATCTCGCATTTGCGGTTAGTTCTTTGAATGGAGGAGCATTGACATGCAACTTCCATCTCATGACTACCATTATTATTTTGTACATCAAGGGATTATTGAGTACATTGCAGTATTTGGCGCACTATGCATGATGTATCCAACTCAGTGGCGGATCCAAGGGGGGGCAAAGGGGCAATTGCCCCCCCCCCCCCCGAGATCCAAGAGAAAAAGAAAAAAACGGCATAAATCTAATAGAAACTAGGACGAAATTATGTTAGCAACAAAAATTGGCTGTTTCCAATTTGTGTCTTCTTACTTTTACTTTTTCTCTTCTTATCTAGATAAGAGATATCAATCAGTTAGAGTGAGTACAGGACATGGCAGCTATACCACATCTGAATGGAGAAGGGTTACTTGCGGAGTGCCACAGGGATCAATTTTAGGCCCAGTTTTGTTTAACCTTTTTATAAATGACCTACCATTCAACATAGACTCCAAAATAATTTTATATGCTGACACTACTGTTCTGGTTAAGGGCAAAGATAATGCAACCGTCCTCTTGAAAGCTCAAGAAATTTTAAAGCAGCTTACCGATTGGTTTCATAGCAGCAGACTGAAGCTGAATGTCTAAAAGACTAATGTTATTAAATTTTCAATGATAAACAATGAATTCAATCATACATTAATGCTATATTCTGGTATGGAATGCAATTTGACAATGGGAACTAAGTTTTTGGGTCTGGAGCTACAGTCAAATTTAAAATGGGATAATGAAATTAAAAGCCTTAGGAAAAAGTTATCCCATGCGGTTTTTGCTTGAAGACTTTAAGAAATGTTTCGAATAAAAAAAAAACAGCCTTAACGGTCTATCATGGGTATTTTATGTCCCAGGTTCGTTATGGAGTGATATTCTGGGGTGGTAGCGAGGGGAATATCAATGCAATATTCAGATTGCAGAAGAAAGCGTTGCGAATAATTGGAGAATTAAGTGCAAGGCAGCCATGTCGACCGATTTTCAGAAAATTAGGACTGCTTACAATGCCAGCACTGTATTTTTTTGAGATTGCCGTGTATTCCCATAAGAACCAGAGTAATTATGAAAATAATATAATCGCTCACCCATACAACACAAGACATGGATAGTCAACACTTCGGTACCCCATGCATAGGCTGACTCTGATCGAGAAGGCGCCACACTATTTGGGTATAAAGATTTTAAATTGTTTGCCCAAAGTTTTAAAAGGTTACGGTCAAGACAAATTCGTGAAGGAACTCAGGAAGTTGCTTATTGATGCCTGTCCTTACTCTCTGGCTGAATGATATGGGGTTTTTCGGAGACAAAATGTTGAATAGAATCTGTTTTCTAATATGTTTTTATAGATGAACGAACGCTTGATGAATGGCTGATGAATTAGTTTAGTTGAAGTGAATTGACGTGTCACATGCTGTGCGAGCCTAGCTCGATAGATGCAGCTTAACGTGACTATTAACAAATTTATTTTTATTTTATTTATTTGTTTGTGAGAACTCATTTGAAATTTGATACGTAACAACTTAAAAACTTAATTCATGAGAAAAAATACAATGACATAAATAGATATCAGGTAAAACGGTAAGGAATGCTAATTACCAATACAAATACAAATTTGTACATACATATTGATAAAACAGTGCTATCCATGACAACATTATGAGGGGCACTAAAAACTCTGTCAAAATACACCATTTTCTATTAAAAAATCCAAAAATTTTCCGGGGTGGCCCCCGGACCCCCCTCTTCGGACCCCCCCCAAACCCCCCGGTGTTTGCCCCCCCCCGAAATCACCTCCTGGATCCGCTACTGATCCAACTGAACAGACTTCTGCATTTTCAGAGTCTCTGTAAGGCCAATTTATTATTATTATTTTTTTTTATTATTATAACTGTTAAGATTATTTGAAAATTACTTCTTGGATTGAAAATTACATGTTGGTATAGGTCAATACATTAGTAGCAGCTATAACAAGATATGTGGTTTAATTCAAGGTAGTATATTATATTGTCTCCAGTGTTATTCAATATATTTATATGCCAATGATTTGGCCAGCCTTAGGTTTAAGAGTAAAATATTGCAGTATGGTGATGATAATATATTTTATATGATTCATACTGATCTAAGAGCAGGCTTGGGATGCAACAAGACCTTGATAAGGCGATCAAATTTTTTTTAATAATTCGATTAAAGTAAATTCACAAAAGACCAAGGTCATTGTATTCAAGAACCCTAGAATTAATGTCCATAGTGATACAATGGCCCCTCCTAAGGAGTACAAGACCTTGTAGTTGGTGGAGGGGCTTCCGTGTTCCAAGGACCCTGAGAGCTATGCCGGCGGTAGTTTAACTACTGGTAGGGCCTCCCAAGCCGGACAGGTCAAAGGGTAGGAGCCAGACTAAGAAGTACTCCAACCCCGGCGTGTTGGGCTAATCCCCCATACGTTGGTTAAAATCAGATTCAGAGAACATTACCAAGCCTCGGAACAGGACAGGATAAATGGACAAATAAAAGGACTTGCTTTAATAGATTTGGAACACGGAATGTTGATACAGATTATAGAAAGGAGATAGAATTGGCTAGGAAAAATAAACTAAGGTTTGGAATATGGAACATACGTACATTGACAGGAAAGGAGGTGGAGTTGGTAGAGGAGATGCAAAGGCATAAAGTGCAATTGTTAGGAATAAGTGAGGTGAGAAAGAAGGGATCTGGAAGAGTAGAGCTTAAAGATGGATATATGATGGTATACTCAGGAGTGATCATGCAAAGCCGTGCTAAAGAAGGAGTAGGGGTGGTGATGACACCTGAGACTTTCAATAGAGTTATTGATTGGCAAGCGGTAAGCCCCCGGTTAATGACAGTAGATTTGGACTTGGAGATGAGATTGACATTTGTGCAGGTGTATGCTCCCACTGAAAACTCGAACGTACAGGAAAAGGAGGAGTTCTACTCAGCTTTGAATGCCGTTGTAGAAGGGATTTACAGTCGAGGAAGGCAGGTTGTTTTAGGTGGAGACATGAATGCCCGAATAGGAAATGATTGGGTACATTCCCATGGAGTTATGGGGCCTTTTGCAGGAGAGCAGAATAAGAACAGTAATGGAGAAAGTTTGCTGGAATTTTGTGTAGACAATGGTTTGCTGATTGGAAACACATGGTTCAAACATAAACATATACACCAGATCACCTTTGAGGCCGAAGGGAGAGCAGCAAAGAGTATAATAGATTACTTTCTGTACAGTACAGAGATGAGGAGAAGAGTGACTGATGTCAAAGTAATAAGAGGTGCTGAACTGGACACAGATCATAGGCTGGTGGTGATGGATCTAAGACTGAAAATACTGGTGAAGGAACGTGTGAAAAAGTATAGTAGGCTTAATGTCAGGAAATTAGAAGATCAGCAAATCCAAGAACTGTACTACCAAAGAATTGCAGAAGAATTTATGTCTCTACCAGAGGACATTAGAGAGCCTGATGACTTATGATATGAAATTAAAAATAGAATATTGAAGGCTGCAGAGCTAATATGTGGAAAGAAAGTAGTCAATACAAAGCTGAAAAGAACAAGATGGTGAAATGAGCAAGTAAAGGAGGCTTTCAAAAGGAAAAAACTCGCATGGAGAACATATCTAGCTGGAAGAAGACAGGAAGATAGAACTATTTATGTTCAGTGTCAAAGGCAGGTGAAGCATTTGGTTCGGGAAGCTAAAGCTCAGTCATGGGAAGAATTTGGACATGATTTAGAAGAGAAATATAATAATAATATCAAGACTTTTTGGAAGGTAGTAAAGGGTCTGAGAGGAAGAAGAGTGAAGGATGTGAGAAGTATAAGAAATTCAGATGGTATCCTGGTATCTGACCAGAGGGAGGTTCTGGAGACCTGGCGACAACACTATGCTGATAAGTTTGCTAGTGAAGAAGATGAAAGGGATGTTGAGCATGTTGAATTAGATGAACAACAGAGAGAGGAAGTGTGTGGAGAGATAACGATTGAAGAGATAAGGTCTGCAGTAAAAAGTATGAGAAGGGGCAAAGCTGCTGGAATTGACGACATAGTACCAGAATTCATCATATTCGGTGGAGAAATATTGAATCAAGCTCTAAGAAAACTGTTCTGTCTCATATGGGAAATTAATAGAATACCTAAGGAATGGGAAGCTAACATAATTATTCCTATACATAAGAAAGGTAGCCAGTATGATTGTGGAATTATAGGCCTATCTGTTCAAGTGGTACTGTATATAAGCTATACACCCGAATTTTGGAAAGAAGGCTACAAGTGGTACTTGAACATCAGATAGAGGAAGAGCAAGCTGCATTCAGGCCGAATAGACAGAGATCAGATCTTCTGCATAAGGATGATTGTGGAAAAGTGTTTGGACAGAGGACAAGACTTGTTCTTAGCATTCCTAGATCTAAAAGCAGCTTTTGATTCAGTGCCCAGGAAAGAAATATGGAGAGCTCTACAGGCAAAACTAGTGCCTAATAGATTGATAAAAAGAATCAAAAGTGTGTACAATAAGCCAAAAGGGATTGTTAGACTTAACGGAGAAGTCTCAGATAGTTTTGAATTATTAAGAGGAATAAAGCAGGGAGACAGTCTAAGTCCACTGTTGTTCATAAATTACATGGATGAGGTCCATAAAATTTGTAAGAGACGGACCCATAGAGCAACAGTAGGATACTGGAGATTGCGGCCGATCATGGCTCAGGCCCTACTCTATGCAGATGATATTGTGCTGATAGAAGATACAAAGGAAAAGCTCCAAAGTGCAATAGTGGAATGGAAAGAGGAACTAGAGAGAAAAGGGATGCACCTCAACATTGAAAAGAGCAAGGTCATGCATGTTGGGAGAGGTGAAGAGCAAGAGTTGGAGATTAAGTGTGATGACAAGAGAATGGACCAGGTTAGTGAGTATGAGTACCTTGGGGTGATAATTGATAGGAATGGGAAAATAGACCAGGAAGTTCTCAATCGGGTCAAAAAAGCACACCAAGTGTACTACTCAATAAGCAATAAAATTGTGGGCAAGAGAGAGATAGGCAGACGTGCTAAGTTGCAAATATTTAAATCTGTATTTTTGCCCACAATGATGTATGGAGCAGAAAGTTGGGTCACTTTGGATAGGCATATGAGTAGGGTCACTGCAGCAGAGATGCGGTTTCTCAGAAGAATTATAGGGAAAAATAGGAGAGACCGCATCAGAAATGAGACAGTTAGACAAGATTTAGAGGTGAGACCGGTAAGTGGGCTCCTGGAGGAGAGACAATTGAAGTGGCTGGGGCACGCAAGTAGAGCAGAGGAAACTAGAAAGATAAAGCAGTTCCTGGAGGCCAAACCTGAAGGAAGAAGACCGAGGGGCAGACCACGATTATGATACCAGGAGTATATGGAGAGGATTGGAAGGGTGCGAGGAAAGAGCTGGCAGGAGATGAGAAACATGATGAGGGATAGAGTTGTCTGGAGAGGATGGACCGAGGCACAAAACCACCCGACGCTGAGAGGCAGAAGGGTTTGATAAAGAAGAAGAAGAAGAAGAAGTGATACAATGGTCAAATTGATATGTCATACAACCGAGTGCCTGAGAAATAGCTGCAGAAATGAATGTACCTGTCAACCTCTTATATTCAGTGAAAGTATCAAGCATCTAGGAATGAAATTTGATGCAGATATGAAATTTGGATCGCATATTGCTGATATTTCAAACATAATGAGAGCTGCTCTGTATAAATGCTCTAGAATAAGTGGTTATTTTCCAGTTAGTACCAAGAGAGTAATTTATTTTTCAGAGATCCAAAGCATAATTTTTTATGGTATTACTTTGTACAGCCTTGCACCTGAATATATAAAACAACCTCTAAAAATTCTTGTAAGACGATTAATCCGAACTCTTTTTAATGGTATTGAACGTAGTATACTCGGAATTATGTCATTAGAAGCTTTAGCAAAATATACAGATTTGTCAAGACATTACTTTAACAACGAATACAAAGAAATAAATGAAATCCGTTATAACTTGAGACAGAGACAATTTAGCACACAAATAATTCACTATAATAATTACGGAAAACAAGCGCCAGAATTTAGAATACCTATGTTGTTAAACTCTTTGCCATTGGAGCTAAGAATGTTACAAAGAAAGGGTGAGATTAAAACTAGGCTGAAAGCGTACTTTATGAGGATAAAGTGTACTTTATGTTCTCTGCTGTAAAATCACTTCCCGTTGGTTCGGAACCCACCTAAAACTGTAGGTCCAACTCATCAATCACCATCATCCAACTCATTACTCACGCACAGGTCTCAGACCTATGTGGACTTCATACTAAAAAAAACAAAAATGACAGACACGTAACACTATGGAAATGCAAATAAAATAGGACACATAGATTACCACTCACCTGATAGTTATTGATATATTAGTTTTCAAACGCATATTTAATATGAGTTTAGAAAATACACTATTGAGTAATTTTAAAGTTAGTTGTTAGATTAAAGAGTTATAAAATGGTAGCCTAAATTATCATGGTTAAACTTTCTACTAAGATTCATAATATGAGTTATAACTGGGTAGAATAAAAAGGGGAAAATAAATCAAAGAATGATGATACTGATAATTTAATATTCTGGTGGGCTGAGATTTCTTAATGAAAATAAAAACTTATTTGCTTTAAAATGTCAACTTTCAATTTAAGGTTTTTTTAACTGTGTAGAACTGGCCACTGGGCACTAGCTAGCAACGATCAATGCCATCTAGAGATTGACAGAAAGTAGCAATATTGTCTGTACGATGAGGAAGTGTTGGATAGCGTAGATACATAAGTATATAGAGTTACGTAGAAAATTGTTATAATGGATATTACGTTCATGAATATTCCCATCATTATTGGAAGAAAAAGGATTATAATTATATTTATTTAGGAAATGTGTGTACCATTATTACTATTGTTGTATTTATTTATTTTTATTGCAAATTATATTGTAATTCTCTTCAAATAACTTATAGCTAGAAGAGAAATAATTGCACTGTGTGTATATGAAACTGTTTGTATCTGAGAGAAATAAATTGAAATTGAAAATTATTATTATAATCATTATTATTATTATTATTATTGTATTATTATTAGTATTAATGATATTGTTATTATGTCGCTTGGTCAATACTGAGAAAAATACAAAAAATGTTAAAACGAACTACTTATGGACATTTTTTGTATTATGAGAGATTATAAATTTATACTGTTGACTTAAACATGCTTTCGGCTTACAGAAATTGAAATGCGAACTATTCAGAATGTGTACATCACATTTATTTATTTTATTTTTTAATATTTATAATGACGATGCAGATATTTGTTGCAATGTGATCTTGTATACAGATGAATATGCAAATAAAGAATTTGAATTTATACAAGGAGTACTCAGTCTTGTGAGTAAATTTTCTATTCACTTATAAACAATGTTTGCAAATGAATTCTACTACTGAAAGTTACGTCAACATAGCCTTTTCTGATTGGTCACTAAATTCGAATTTTGAAAAAAAACTTAAGATAAGAAAAAAATTAATTGAATGTTCAAGTGAACCTTAGTTGAAAAATCAATATTTTATAAGAGCAACCGCTACATAATCACTATTGGCGAGCTGATTGGAGATACTATTTTTCTGAATTTTGTCCTTACACAATTTATTGAATTCATAAATTATAGAGATAGTACGTAAGCTTTGAGAAGTGATGATGGAAACATTCTCAGACGATATAGCACAGCAATGATCCCATTTACTGATTAGGATATTGTATAAGCCGGCTGATAACCATAGAAAAGTTGTCTACTATAATAATATGAGGAAATAATGATATCGTTGATAGGCATCAGAGAGCTGTTGATGAAGGCGCGCAAGCTAATATGGATTGGCAGTGTAAATTTGTGTAGATTGAACACAATGTGCAGTGATTGATCCGTGCGATGATGGATTGCTCTTCCCCTTCCAAACAACTTCCCCTCCTCATAACACCAGGCCTATGTTGGCGGCAACTCTTTAATGAAACATTTCGACAAGCGACCAACGATCGACTCTCTGTCTGCTCGTAATTAATCTACGAGTACACGCCTAGTCGGTATCCGATGTTCCACCACTAGAAATCCCAACCGTTTGGTCTCTTCCTTAGTTTAACTTACAATCTTCATTAGTAATTTGGTAAGGGGGTGTTCAGGCAGAATCCAATTTCTCCAACATCACAGTTGAGCACCTTGAGCTACTGATGCTTCTGGGTGCCTTTATCTCACATAATTATATATTTAGATATTACATGATGAATGGATGTTATCAGTCAATTCTCATGAACTAGAAAATATATTTAAAAAAATACCATACTAAAGATTAACAATTTTTCAAGTTACATCTTCCTTCCCTGCACAGCAAGGTACATACTGGAACAACATAGGTTGCTAGTATTCTGTTAACATTCCAACACAGCACTTGCACAACTTGTCAAATTTAATGAATAACCTAACATCGTTGAATTTTATGATACTGGAATACAAGAGAGAAGATTCAGCCTACAAGAGATAAGATTATTGTCTACAGCTTTGTTATCCCTTTTAATTTATATTATTTTTTTGCTTTGTAAATAAAGTTGTTTTTTTTTATACTGTGGGTTATGTTGAGGAGGAGGCTCTTATGCCTCAACTTCGCCCGCAGCACTTTGATTACTTGTAAAGTGCACAAATAAAATTAATTTATCTACCTATCTGTCTACCTCTTCTTCACATTAAGAAAAACCAAGGTATTGGTTGAGAAACTTCCTTATTAAAGAACCAATTATCTGCTGTAATTGAAAACATTCTCTTAAGAATTTTCGGCTTAGGCCTAATAATTGCAATAACTCAAGTTGGTTTTGAGTTTAAAAATGTAATGTCCTGTACATGATTTAGCTCTGTAGATATGCATAGACTATAAACCCTTTGTCTCTCACTTTTTTAATCTATCCAAGAGTTGCCTTTCGTTATTCATGGATTTGTCTCTCCAATTTATTCAATAGTAACATTACCAGTAACTCTGATCCTATCCACGTACTGAGAAATAATTACTACAAATGAATACAAGAACAGTATTAGGTCAGCTCACTATATTACATTATAATTATTTTAGCACAGCTAAACATAGTACAGTCGAATCTCGATTATCTGAGTCCCGGTCAACCGAGCCTCCGGGTTATCCGAGTTAGTGATGAGAGAAAAAATTTAAATAAAGCCTTTTTTATTTCAAGAATAATACGATTGGAGAATGCGTTTTATACTTTTTTATGATGTAATGTCATAGTCTCAGTTAAAATCAGGTGTGTAGTTATTTTACGTTTTAACCTTGGTAAAATTAAGTTTCGTCACGTTTTTCTACTTTTATTTTACTTTTCCAGGTAGTAGCACTTAACCTCCGTATTATCAGAGTTTTTTTTTCATATCCGAGGTGGTCTTGGTCCCAATTACCTCGGATAATCGAGATTCTACTATATTGACAATCGTAATAATTGCTCCACATTATTGTAGAACCATTGCCTAGTAGCCTACTATATTATCGTAGTATTTTTGACTGAGGAATTTCCGTCCGTTATCATTCAAGATTCAAATGCACTACTGTAACACATCCCGTTTTGACCAAGGTCAAAATGAGAAGGCCCAAAAGAAGGTGTTGTGCCTAGAGGCGGCGAATCATAATGAATTAAAAAAAGGAAGTGATAGCCACGAGCCGTAGCTGGTATCTGTTCAATCAGAGAGATAAGCTGCGTTCTCGTAGGTTCCGTTCGTAACGGTGACCGATTAGATTGGCCAGCAAAAAAGACACTGTTCTCTGCTGTAAAATCACTTCCCGGTGGTTCGGAACCCACCTAAAACTGTAGGTCCAACTCATCAATCACCATCATCCAACTCATTACCCACGCACAGGTCTCAGACCTATGTGGGCTTCATCCTCAAAGAAAAAAAAAAAAAAAAAAAAAAAAAAAAAAAAATTGATAATATGTTAGTCAAGAGCAAGTAATTCAAAATAAAAAGAAGATTTTCGAATGAAAAAGTCACCAGTACTCGATATATATTAAGTTAAAGAAGTACAAAGATATGAAAATAAATAATAAATTTTAGTTACAAAGTTTAAAGTCATGACTATTAAATTTATCGACGAGGTTTAGCTTAGTAGGCCTACTAGCAAATAACTCAGGTTTTTCGGAGATAATTATTTCGAAGCGAAGTAACGAAGAAAATTGTAGATCAGCCTACCATTATTGTAGAATTGTAATTGTAATAAGTGTCCATGTTAATACATACTGAATCTTGCCAGGTTTTGAAAAAAGTTTTTTCAATCGTAATTTTGATCAGTTTATTTGTCCAACTTATGTAGTAAATCTCATCTTTTGGCTATTAAGAAAATAGTTACAAAAAACCTGTAGAAAGAATAAAATACAATATTATCTAAATCGACTTACAATTAAAATTGTAGTTGACCTAGACGAGAATCAACCCAAATTGCCTAGATTACAAATCAAAGTTTATAAGATTCAGTTTAAGAAATAATGAAATCATAATCAAGAAAGTTAAACAAAGGAGATAAGTATTACATTCGTAAAAAGGAATAAATTACGGAAGATGAAATTTACAAGAAAGTTACAAGAGAACTTGTCTATTCAGAAAGAAATTAAAAAGAATTAATCTGAGTTAGTTCAAGTAAATTTAACAATGACTAAAAGAAAATTATATCAGAAGGATCAGAACTTTTGTAGAAATAATTAATTAAAAGAAAGGCAAAATTAACAATTGAAAGAAACTATTACAGAGATTCACAATGTTGAACAAGACCCATCAAGCAATACGAATATGTAGAAATACGAACAAAACTTACCCAAATTGTGTTTTTTTCTATATAGGTGACTGAATCAAACGAAGAAAATAAAAGAAGAAATTAAAACAATTAATGAGTATCCATACTCGAAATAAATTTCTCTTCCCTTGAGAGAATAAAGGAGAATTTAAAGTTGATTCAACCAATAGCTTCTGTCTCCATCTTTGAATCGAACAGAAGGATCGGTTGTGCAGTCAGAACAGAGCTACCAACGTAACCACACTGAATATTACATTTTACCACCATACTTACTAATGATAAATTTATTAAAATTACTAACGAATTTCTATAATTTGTAATAGAAAAGGAAAAATAAAAAAAGAAAGAATTAAATTTTGGTACACTTCTTCCTACAACGTTCAGAACACTGGTGAAGAAAGATGTACATTTGGATCATGATTATTCATGAAACTACTCTCCATTATAATATTGGGATTCAGCTTGCAAAGAGCTAGAAAATTCTATTTAATATATTATAAATTTATTAGAACATAAAATCAAACGATTCAAGTCTATATTGTTTGCGCATTAGAGTTAAGTTACAAAGACCACAGAATTATTTGACGACAAAAGAAGGCATTCATAGGAAATGGTTGAGAATTCAAGAAACTATTCAATAACAACAGATAAACAATGATTTTTACATTGAGAGAAGAGTTTACTGTCCTCACGAGCCTACAGTCACAGTCTACAGTATTGCATCAATACATTGTTATTTCGCATCTTTGCACGATTCCAGATCCTCCCGTTTAACCCTAATAATACCATTGGTTTTTTACCATTAGGCGGTTTGTGTAGTGAGATTACCAAGCCAATCTATCATGAAATTACAATTTCATTACATGATGAATGATTCGTAGCATGAGAGTTGAAACCGATGTATGTTGTGGGCGTAGGGCATCAATGCAGATTAACTTTTTACGAAGGCAGTCCGGCTAGTAAAACGATAATACTCTGGCAATCGACCGCCGGCAACAATATTGCAGTGGAGGGTGCAGGCCTTACAACAATAATAGGGGGGTTTTATCAGCTAGAACCGTTTAAAAGTTTGCAGAGGGTGCCAGTTCTGAATTATAATAGAGGAAATAGGATCTGTAATAGCCAACACCCTTCTGGATAATGGGATAAACACTGCTTGTCGGAGTGAGGTGGATGGCGAGGGCTAAATCTTTTTAGCTGCGTTGTAAGGGGATGATTCCCAACTGGGAAATAGGATTATCAACAAGAAAATGTACACATTCTAAGTCATCACTGTATTTTAACTTATTCCTGAACATTTTATGAATTTATAGGATTTTTCAAAGTACGATACTTTTAAAGGAGATGTTTGACATGTGATTCTTCTACATATATAATCATTTATCCTCATAAATATATTAATTTATGTCTGATAAAATATACCTCATGCCTAATGATATTAGTACCTGATAAAATTGACCCGATAATAGTGAATTTCTGATTGAAAATGTTTAATTTGCTATCTTCATGACTCTGCATTGTCAAGATGATCAGAAATACCACTTGGGCTATACATATAAATCGAATGTTATTAATTATTTTACAATTATTATCTAATCTGATACTTAATGGAAATTGTTAACATACTTGAGTTTTGTACAAGTTCAAGTCCCCAGTATTTCTCAGTACACATAGTATCTACCTTTAGATTATGCAGTAGATTGAACCATAGCCCCCTGAAGACAAGGCCCCGGCGAGAAAATTGTCAACGCCGCTCCTACAGCAGGCAGGAGGCCGGCTCTGCCAGTAGCAGGCAGTGCTCGTGTAACCAACACCTCATGTTCTCAACTTGTTATTCATGGATTGAATTGCTATTAAAACAAATTTTCTTGCCATGCTATTTTAGTTTTCGTAATTTATTGTTATTTTGAATCAGCTGAAGATCGGAAATGGTTATTTCGAGCATAGACAGGGAAGGAGTGTTACCATCGTACAGTAAACCTAAATTAGTTTAAAACTAGAATTTCTGGATAAATTACAATCTGTGATGTTGAAATTAGGTATTTCATTTCATTATAACGACTTGCAGTCAATTTTAAAAATGACAAAATTAAAATCGACTGCAAGTCGTTATAATGATACCTAACTAAATTAGTTGTCTCCTGGACTAAAAGTAGACGTTTTTAGTAAAGTGGAATGGCAATATTTTGTAATAGTGCTGTCATAAAGCTACCAGATACTGGTAATGAAATTTATTTTTCAACAAATAAACATAGTCTAGTATAATAAGCATAGGCCTATTTTAGTTTTGTTGTAGTGTGTACACAATTTTACGATCAAACAACAATACTGTATTATAAAAAAACAACAAATGAAAAAATTACAATTATGACAAAATTTTAAGTTTTCTCTGACAGCTATGATTGATAACTTGCCTTCGAGTAATTGTTCATCACAATATTACTCATTATTAAAACTATCTTTCTAGCTAAGTCCAGATTACTAATACCACAATGCCTCTTTTCTTTTAAAATATAAATATGAATACTGTATACACAAAACTTGAAACAAGGGACAAACCCTTCTGTTTTAATTTCGGAATCGTAATTGCTTCTGCACCCAGGAACGACACATTTCTTAGGCATAGTTTCACAGAAAACTGTCACTCAACTGTCTGAAATCGCATTCAAAATAGCCCAAAAAAGTGAGCGCGTACTGTCAGTCCATTGTTTTGTATGGAACTGGAGGCTTGCAGCCAGCCTCCTTGCGACGTTGCCACTTCTACATTGCCGCGGCCTTGTCTTTAGGAAGCTATGATTGAACTATACAGTACCTATTCATTTATGGTAGATAAAGCTTTATTTGTAGTGGGGACTACACCGTGAAAAATAACATAGGAGTTGTTTACCTTGAGATTCATTACGAAATTCCCAAGCAATATGTTCCCATTCTTAAAATAGAGGAGTGGCCGTAGCCGAGTGGGTTGAGTGCTGGTTTGCTAACCCAAAGGTCCCGGGTTCGATCCCAGTTCTGACCGAAAGTTTTTACCTCGGGCCACTCCCGTGTTTCGTAGGACACGTTAAGCTGTCGGTCCCGGCTGCCTAAAAAAAGTCATTAAGTCACGTCAGAGGCCCTGAACTTATTCAGGTGCGACCTGATAACTCTGACACCAGACCTGAGCCAGCCAGGTCACACGATATTATTTTTTTTATTCATAAAATGGAGATATTTTGTAAAGTTTTCTGCCTTAATAGTGATTGACTCTTCATTCTTGTTCACAGTAAATTACATTAAGAAATTAAAGAAAACTTAATTTGCTTAATTTCCTAACCCCATATTTTCTGCTCAATCTTGTCTCATCCACCTCACGATAGAATACCAAAGTCAAGCATTCTTCATTCAAATCCACACATTTTTCTAGAACGTTATCTTCTGCCTTTTTTCATGTTGAAATAGTCACAAATATTGAAACTGCCCCCAAAAAAAGCATCAATTTGTTTCCAAGATTTGCTTCTCTACTTTTAATTCAAAAAGTATTATTCTCATTTATTTATTACATATTTACATTCATTGACTTTCTTTTCTTTCTATCAAAATTCATGGAACGACAAATCACGTAAAAGAATATGTATATTTTTTCTTATAGTATTATTTCTTTCACATTCTATTACAGCTTTCTCCTACAGAGAAGAATGAAAATTAATAAATAAATTAGTTAATCGTGAAAATACATCACTAGCCGATTGTTTATTGACAGTCGCAAATCTTAAATAATTGAACTGTGTAATTCCCGATGATTTGCAGAGAGGTCATTTGAAAATTAAATCCCAAAGGAGGGTGACTAGCAGATTAGTTATTGTAATGTGGTGAGCGGCATTGGTTTAACTATTTACAGATACTAAAAGAGGAAGGAAGAAGCAGATAGAAAAAAGAGTATTTGTTTGTATTTCCCAGGACGTTGCTGTGGTGTCATGGTGGGGGGGGGGGGGGTGTTAGGTGGGGTGTGGTGCTGGTAGCTGCTGCGATCAATCATCTGCAGAAGGTGCCGCGTTTTTACCCTCTATTAGCGATAGCAATCTCATTCCCTTCTTAAAGGAGTGCTATGCCGGCAGCCGAGCAATTATCTACCACAGAGGCTTCCTGGCCATTTTTTGCTCCCTTAAAATCCACCATTCCTCCTCCCTTTTCCCCTCATCAACGAAAATCTCACCATAATAATGAGTTAAGCCGGGGAAATTACCGATGAAGCATAACAACAGGGATAATGTAATGACTGGAGCGATCTTTCTGGCTACTGTTCGTTGCAACGATAATAGCCCAACGCCGTTCTTTGCTTTAAGTGTCGAAAGATTATTATGAAAACTAAATTAACTGGCTTTGTAAAGCGATGCACAAACTAGAGGCATTTCAGACTTCTCCTGTTAAATGGCAACTGGTAATAAAATCGTTTTGTAAATGTTGAGACCTAGATGCTTTTGCTTCTTGACAGTTGATTAGAACATATAATATTGATCTTAAATATTTTATCGACTGTAGGCAATTATCTCAAATATGAGGAGAAAAATTTGCTTATTTAAAACTCCATTACAGTTTCTTGTATATAAATGTGACTAACTACGCACTCCATGGCATTTTTTAAGGCATTGAATATCAATAGTTTTAGTTGGTGAAGATTCTGAGAAAATTCAAGTGAACATATTGATTTTTAATCACTCTAATCTTCATAATTGGTCAGCTAATACTTCCACTACATTTTTTAAATATATTTTATGAATAATGGATGAAAATTACTAGCCATTACTTTGATGAATCATACAACATTTCAAAAAATGCTATAACGTACAGCCTATTACTAAGGTTTTTGAGTGTGCTGTATTAACATGATTAATTATTTAAGTGAACGATATTGCATGAATTATCAATTCAAGGA
Source organism: Conomelus anceps (assembly GCA_948455865.1). Taxonomy (NCBI): domain Eukaryota; kingdom Metazoa; phylum Arthropoda; class Insecta; order Hemiptera; family Delphacidae; genus Conomelus; species Conomelus anceps. The sequence goes on along the minus strand of OX418217.1, from coordinate 56,880,222 downwards.
TGAAAACGAATAATGTTATTTGATTCATGATTGGTTATTGGAGATGATTGAGTACCGCATGTTATAGAATTAGAGAAAAAATTCAAAATAAATATTTACGTTATGAAATAATTTATAATTAGAAAACATGATAGATTGAAAGTTTGTTAAGCTCTTAGTGGATGGGAAGCAATGTGCAACCATTATTATTTTTGATGCACACGTCAAGAGTCAATAAAGTCAAACGTGTAACAACTTTGATAAATAGAAACTTGCCATTCTTTTAGTATTTTTATTAATCGCCTCATCCATATACGGCGTTCATAATACGATTGTTTGGCAGTGATATATTTAACAGCAGCTTTGTGAATGAGTTTGTGTTATTTTTTCTCACCCTCTGTTCAATGAAGCGGTTGGAGAGGGTGTTTTTAGGATATTGCCTATACGGTATATACATCTTGAACGCGTGCACTATATAAGCAAGGACCAAGTGACTTGTGGCATATTGCTTACTCAATGTATTAGGCATGTTCCGAACCAGTCATAATAGCCGGGCCCTCCCTATCATTGTTCAAACGGAGCTGGCACATACATACGCGCATTATTTCACATTGGGGTGCATTCATTAATTCTCTGAGATCTGCGTTATTTACTCGAACTGCATAGCTCCATTATTATTAGAATAAAGCATGAAGCTGCTAGAGTTTTATTTGAGAATAAATGTTTTGTGTACGTCGTAGCCCATTGGCTATTATAAGCCATAGTCCATTGAGCCATGGGCTTTGTCGTTTCCACGCTTATGATTTACAATAAGGCATTACCCTATCCATTCTTATGAGAAACATTCACTCTTCCATTATTGTTTATGCATACATTGGAACGAAATCAATTATATCGAGGGAACTTAGTATTGATAAGAGAGAAATAATAGTAATCAGTGACTCTAAAAATACGACGTGAATTAGGAAGAGTGGAAAATTATGTAGCCAAAAATGATATTAAAAAATTAAGTTTAAAAAGTAAAAAAATAAGTCATCAAAATTCACGTAATTTCAAATCACATGAGCCTAGAATACTTTAATATTTCATGGAATTTGACTATTTTGATTATTCTTTCCACTGAGAGTTTTTGTTTTAGTAAAATTTGAATGATTTTAAATCATTATTTCGATAGTGGGATGATCAGATCTTCAAGACTCAAAACAGTTTTTGGTTTGCCCTCGGCTACAATTTAATTGATATTACAAACAATTATCACGATGAGGGTACTGAATTAGAAAAAAAATTATTTCACACTATTCTGTGGATTATAATTCCAAATCATTTCTGTAGCATATTGACTTTTCTACTAGAAGATGCGAGGCTTCCTATTTACTTTTTAACCGAGAGGTAAATGAATATTTTTTCCCTTTATTATTATTATTCATAATAATATTCACTCTTAACTCTACAAAAACTCTACAAATAAGAAGGATTCCCAGAGTTTCACCTGCGATCTTGTATTTCAACATTTCCATGAACTTCACAAGAAAGAGAAATGGAATGTACAGACCATATTATGATATAAATAATAATTCTCAGCTGTACGACTGTTGAGAATAAATTTTGTGAAAGAGATCTTCAATTTTCTTTTAGTTTTCTATTGCGTTCTCTTTGCACCTAATAAGACATTGATTAGGGAATTTAATTTCCTTTCATTCCATGATAGCCATAGTATATCAATTGCATTATAATATAAATACATGGAGTATAATGTTTTCATATAATTCAAAATCTTCAGATCGGTTCACGTGTATTATTGAATTGGCTAGCATTGCAGTTATATGACACTTTCACTTGTGTAGCCTAGAATTACAGCTTTCAGTATTATCTAAACTCGTGTACATTCATTGCAATGGAGTTGATCAGTTCTCTTGATTTTTCAAGAAATAGGTACACTTCCTCTAGGAGAGAAAAGAAACACTAATGACTTTTTCAGGACTGACAAGAGAAATACTGCCAGTGAATGCTAATTCTCCTACAAAGTATACCTACTTTCAGAAGCGGTGGACCAATTTGAATGCAATGGATGTCTCCACGTTTAGCCCAACATGTGACTTGATAATAGAAGCGTACATTGTGCTCGGCTCTTGTTTGGTCAATTCAGAATGCTGCCTTCCCATTAAGAGAGCAAACATTTGCCCAGCAATGAGAGTCGTTTGTTTTACAAACACAGCCGGCTAAACTCCAACTGCACAAACAGTAGACTCGGTTACACACAATCTCTCCAACTTCGTTTTCCTCTCAGGGTGTTGCTCCTTGTATTCTCTCAATGACCTGGCCGATAATCCTTATTTGATACTCCAATTTCAAATCACCGAACTGATTTTTCTGGCTGTAGCTCTAATACAGAGGCACTCGCATTTACTGAATATACGTTTTGAATTCAATTGTTCAAGAAAAGATGCTTTTCTGCTACCCTAGATTTGATAAATTTTTGGCAATCATTTTTGCAAATTTGTTTTTTCTTCAAGCAGTGAGTTGATTATCAGGTATTTTCATTCATATCTAATATAAACAATCAATATTCACATTCAAACGCAAATATACATTGATATAGGGCTCATAATATAATTCCTCCTGATACATTAGTATTTCATAAACTTTGTTGGACCAAAATTATGGAATTTCAAAAGTTCTACTATTTTAATATTGTAGAATGAATGAATTTCACCATTCAACCCAAATTAAAAATTCGTTTATGAAATACTAGGGATTCTTGGCATGAAAAATTAGATGACAACATAGTTAACAAAGATAAATCATGTGATGAAAATATTATATTCTGTATCAATATTGCACCAAGAGCACCGACCAGGAAGAATTATTTTGTTTCATGTTTCATGGTGGTTTCATTAAAGTAACGAAGTTCTTATTATATAATGGCCAGGAAAATTGTTATTATCAATAAAGGAAATACAGGAATATTAGATAGAGAAAAATTATCATTGGAAAAATAATTTGGAAAGTGAGCGAGTACGAAATCCAGATGAAGTACTCAAGAATCACAAAGACAAGAGCATTTGAGGGCTATGCAATAAACCGCAGTATATTTCTGGTTGTCTCAGCAGAGCCACCAACCGTCAAAAAGGGGAACAAAGTGTCACTTTTATTACAGAATTAACATAGAAATGGCCGTGAAGATTCCTCCTGTGTTTTCCATAACTGCCATCTCCGTATTTAGAAAAGCTCTGGTCTCGCTATCCATCTTCAAGAGTATTCTCCATAAGCCTTTGAATATCTTTCTTATAGGACCACGTATATCACTCTCTCCCATCTTGCAGTGTGAGAGCTCTGGTAGAAACAAAACAGAAATTTACTTAAGTGAGTTCCCTAAATCGTTTCGCGATGTCATCAAAGAAGCATCGGCCGTAAAATATTGTTATGAAACTCAAATACCGGTTAGCAATTTTATTATTATTTCATTTTGTTTCAGGATATTGAGATACTTGCCGTATGGACTGCTTGTATGAATAATTTTTTTTTTAAATTTGATCATTCTATCGATGAGAAATTTGAAAATATGATTTACAGAATTATTAACAACTAAGAATAACGATTAAGTATTCCAACTTCTTTTACATAATAAATTCAAAGAAATGTTCACTGTATTTCGTACAGCTATTAATGTTTCTATATTTGAGGTTGGACAAAATATGATGAATGGAACTTATGACCAATGAATGGCTTTGCAAGTAATAATGTTGAATAATTATGCCAAATTTTAAATCGTCAAAATGTCAAAAGTTATTATCACTTGTAGTATCTTAGCTTGGAAATTTGTGTCGTCATTAGATAGATAAATAGATATACATATTTTTATATAGATATTAAGATATACACTATTATGTGTAGCATGATGAATAGAATGATAAAATCACTTTTTTACATTCAACTGCTTTGCTGTACAATGTTGTAGATTACTCAACTCTGTGTTATTATTGCGCTCATGCAGGGGAAAGATGCAACCACCGCAACATCATCCTCGTTGCAGATAAGACTAAATTAAGAGTTTCTTAAATTTCTACATTAACTAAATGTGAAGCATATGTGCTTAAGTGTGAGCTATTACTGTAGAGCATGCTAAATGTTTCAACTGCAACTTTTTATTGGCAATCATTTTTTTCAAAAATCCATTTACCTAAAAAAATTATCTCTACCTTCTAGTCTCTACTCCAGTATCGTCTCTACTCTAGTATCAATATGGGTTTCCATCTCTTCGTTGTATTAGCCTAATTCTATAACACTATCTCCTATCCAGACGATTTGATTTTTCTGGTAGAGTCATATGCAATTATTCTCCAAAACATTTAACTTACGTCAATTCAATCAATTCATGGTGATTGCAGAAAGAACTCCCAAGTGAAGTCAGATCATCTCTGAAGTAGAACTAATATGTCTTTGTGAGTACAATGGTATTAAATGACAAACAATTAATATCCAAAAGCTCAAGCAATTATCAAGTTCAAGAGCTTTGAAGCTATCAAACTATTCTTTAAGTTTGGCTATTTAAGCTATTCTTTGGTTTAGAATAGTCAACAGAAGTGCTGGATCTTCTTTGATGTAGTTCGAGAAAAGCATTAAGTAAGATGGCGGTGGGTGGACAGATGATTACGTTTGTGGGTGGTAATGGTGGGGGGGGGGGGTGAGTTTGGATATTGATGAGAGCAGATTTGTTCAGTTTCCGGCCGGAAACGACAGCCGCGCTATGCAAAGCAAGAGCGAGAACGAGTCGAGAGCGAGCTGGGAGCGAGGGCGAGAAGGAACGCCCTGTGCCAAAGCGAAACTCCATCAAAGAGAGCAGCACCACCGTCGTCATGGAAACCGCACGGTCGCAACTGCAACCGTTGGTTCGGCTCTGCCTTAATCCATGTTTTATTCATTATATCCATCCCTCTCTTGCAGAACTGTGCCTCTGCACGGCTTCCCCCATAAAAGACGTCTCCATCCACTTAATCCCTGTTTCGCGACGTGTTTATTTAGCTCTCTTCCGCCTCTGGTCGCTTTCCGAAGCACGCCTTTCGCGCCACTCAACGTTATGTTGGCTGGCAGTAGGCAGCGGCGGCGGCAATGGCCAAGCGATCCATCGTCCGCCAGCACATTCAGTACAGTCCTTAATCAGCTATCCTCAACTGACGCCCTTTCTACGACCCCCATGCCCTCCAGGCTATCTAGGAGTCATGACCATCAAAATTGATTTAAATCGGGCATCGAAAAGCTTGGATCAGCACTGATTAGAATCGGTTAATTTTCAACAAATTAAAAAAGATACATCCGATTTCATCAACATCTCGAGGATTCTTCACAAAACATTGAGGAAGAACTCACTGAATCTCAATGTTATCTATAAAATAAAATTTGATTATTCTATCCAACAATGCCTTTAATAAAAAGTATTCGAATGAGTTCGAATAGGAGCAACAAACAAAGACAGATCTTACTTGGTACAGTCTAGAACTGTACTTCCTAAATGGAAGGACGTAGAGTAGTAGGATCTCAAAAAGGTCCTGTCATGCCCTTAACATAAAACTCATACTGGTGAAGGCCCTAAAAGGGTCGGTCACAAGGACTTAGGCCATAAGAAATTGTAACGTATTGGGTATGAACTGAAATAGATGAAAAAACGTTTGGCCTTCATTGGTGGAGATGGGTCCCACCTTACCGTTTGAGACATGTTTTAATGGAATACATCTATGTGGGCTCTGATCTACCCGGTGGTGAGAGATGTATATTATTAATTAAGCTCTGGTCGATTATGTTCATACTGCTTTCGATGGCAATTCATTGAAGGGAAGATAACGATGTAGAGAATATATTAGATTATTTTGAATCCACAGATTTCGGTTACATAAAACTTTAATAGATAATGTTAGCTCTCGCATACTATGCTTTTAAGCTGATTATCTTCAAGATCAAGTCTACTGCGGACTGTATACAAAATAATGTGTTTTTTTTTTTTTGTATTTCCTTGTTTAAGAGCACTTCTACAGTATTTAACTCTTTATACAACTATGAGTTGTAAGGATTAGTTTCAATTAGAGAAATTCACATTTCGTTAAATTACTGCCAAAGGAGCCTTGAGTAGACAAGCCGTTTCTAATTAGCAATTGCTTCAATAATTACTGAACGGGATAACAGGATTTAAAAAGTAATTTGAAACGCACGAACTTCACTTATTAACAAAATGTCTTCGTTTGCCAAAGTACCTTCAAGGTTTTATATAATTGACATTGGAAATAGTTAAATATAGTTCCTAATTGGTCAGTCATGGAGTCAGAAAGCTTATTAGAGAAGTTAAAATGTCAGTAACTTCTTGATAATGCCTGACAGATAGAAGCTTTGAAGGAATATTTTTCATTTGAAACTGTATTGTTCAGTCGTCAGTGCTCAACATGAATTTTATATGCACTAAACAAGAATATCGAAAGAAGTGATTAGTTCAGAGTTGACTACAAAATGTACGACGTTCTTGCATAAAAAATAATCAAGATCTATGGGTTGACAAATGAGGTAATAGTAGGTTGAAGGTTACTCAATATACAGGTTAATAACGAATTTGTGTTCAGCTAAAAATAGTAGTTGAAGAATAGTTCCTAGTAACTCAGTCATGGAGTCAAAAAGCTTTAGAGAAGTAAAAATATCAGTACTGATAAAATTCCTGACTGATAGAAGCTTTGAAGGAAGTAATGCATTTTTTGAATCAGGCTAATAAAGTAAGCAAAGTAATTAGAACTTGAAGAGTTTGTTTATTGTCTACCTCTCAAGTGTCAAATTTTAATAAGACTGAAACTTTATTCAGTCACGCTTACTGACTTATCTGAAAGTTATCTCCAGCTTCCCAAATTCTTCCAGCAATGTGTTTGCATGCAATGACAACTACGGAACGCTAAAACCTTTCAGGAGATATTACTAATATTTTACATACTTATCAAGCTCAGCATCAAACAAGATATACCTTTTGCGAATGAGCAACAACAAGGACTTTGTATCGACTTTGTTATATTTATTTGAGATATCTAGACCATGTTTCTTGACCACTAGATGTCAGGCACCTTAAAATAATTGTGGAGTATTCATTCTAATCCATTCGACAAGAATGCGATGGCGAGGGGAAACTTTGACTGTTGATGATTCTGGTAACAGTTGACAGTAGAAACGCTGGTTGACGGCACAAAGGAAAGAAGAATAAGAAATAGAAAAAGAAAAAGCGTGGACCACCACAAAACGGGATGAAAGTGGAACGCACTAATGAAGATGCAAGTGGATAGGATTACGTGCAAAAGAAGCAGAATAGACGTTGACAATACGAATGTGAATGAATGATATCCTTACTTTGCTATATCGGGGGTGGTGATATGTATTCATGATGAGGGGGTGAAACAAAGCTCGATCATTATTTCTGATTTAAAATGACAGGCCACCAATTGGAAGCGAGTGTTTAATTAAAGATATTTATGACGTCACCGGTCCGGCTAATTGGACTGAAAACGACTAATAAGGTATTCCGGTCGTTATTTCACGGGCACGACTCAATCTAGTTCGTCTTGAGTGCGCTCAGCTCAAGCAAGCAAAAAGGCAGGCAGCAGCCATCTTGTGTAGGCTATCTCCCTTACAGCAGAAGTTGGTTTAGCTGTCCAGATACATGGAAGTCCGCTCAATTACCATTGGACTGTGCCCTGGTATTGAAGACACGAGGATGCCAGTCAATTGTTTACTGGATGTCACAGAATAATCTACGACTATCGTCCACTGCATTCCGTTATTGTATTCTCCGTTGAGCTACTTGAACACACACATATGCACAAGGATGGAGAAGAAAAAAAGAAGAGGTTGATGCATGGTGAGAATGAGATGGAATTAGATCAAGGTTAGGATGAGGGGTGAGATAAGGGGTGAAAATTTGTTAGTGGAAGAATACAGAAGTTGAAGAGAATACTCATAGAGAAGAATGCTGGAGTAATAGTTGGAATAATCTCAACGGAAAAAGATTTATTGATGAGGAAAATGATTCAAATTTTCCACATTAATTTTGAATGTAGAAGAAAAAACTTTACGTGGAAATTGACAAAAACGTGTGAGCTGAGTATATAGATGGGATCAAGAATTGAAACTGTATAAGTTTGGAAAAAATAGATTTTAAATGATGTAACAAGCTGTATAAGAGGAGAGGAATGCTTGAAAAAGTGAGAAGGGGACATGAAAGGGGAAAAATACTTATTAATGTGGAAGAAGTGGCCATGCAGTTGGATGTTAGAGAGTATGGAACAGAACGGTTATGAGGGAAGTTGGTAATAGAATTGATGACAGAATAAAATGGGAGAAAATACCATGACAATGGAAACGAGTGGTGAATTGAGAGTAATTATAGAGTGATGACTATTGACAACAACAATTTCAACCTGATTCAAATATAAAATATCTTGAAGATTGTGCAATTGAGAATGAAGCTTGTAATATAAATTTCAATTAAAAATTCATAGAAAAATAACAAATGTAAATATTTTGGATTTTATAACATACAATGAGAGGACAAAAATGTACACAATTTGCATATATAGGAATTCGGCTGAGATTATTTTTCAATGGACATTCATATCGTGTAACTCAAAAATATGGAATACAAAAAACAAACTCAAAGAACATTCTTCAATGTCTCTACTTGAGGAACCAAGGTATGTTTCTCATCTTCAACCAGGCATGTTATTCACAGTTTTCTTAGTAAAATGATATATAATAGTCTTACAAGTATCTTTCCTACTTACAAAAAGTTTTCTAAAATGTTGTTGTGCTCCGTTTCTTAAAAGCTCATCACTTAAGCAAATACAGCTCATCAGTTCTAGGGTTAAAATAAGACAATAAGATGGTTTATAGCATTTTCAAAGCCTGGATTTGCAGTGAGTAGCTTATTTACATTTACTATCTACAAACGAAAATGATTTTTGTTTACTAGTAATAGAGTTTAAGAAGCAAAATGAGATAGAAATGACAAACATCCATAACCAAGTTACACATGTCATAATGATAAACAATACATACAAAGTTATGAATTACTTCACAAAGACAGCCTAAAAAAGTAATAAGATACATTACTTCTGAAGTTCGTCTAGTCTCCAGAGCAAATACTCAGATTTACCAATTTTCTTTTGCTGAAAATGGCAAGGAACTTTTCAGTAGTCCACAGTTGCAATAAATCTTGGCGATCTAGCTGATTAACCTGAAGTGGGTGTTGCAAGTTGCAATAGACTGAAGAAATTCGTACTGAAGAAAGCATCTCTGATTATCAAACGATGAATTTATTCGAGTACATAACAGACGGCCAGATGGCTAATGAATTTAGTGAGTTAATTTAAAATTAACATATCAAATAGAACACGGAAGATGCAGTATATCTTCACGACAAACAGTGAGTCGTAAATTATTAGCTGGCAAAAATGTAGTAGCTTTAAGAAAGGCAAACAGGAATCCAATCAAAACAACACAGAAAAGGTGTGGAGTTCACGTGAAACTGATGGGTCGTCTCCAGAACAGAAAAACCAATATTATCAGAATGAAGTTATAAATCAATAACACCGGAATTAATCAGTTTTATATTTGTATAATCGGCCATAAATATTCAACACGGCTTCCTTAGAGAACATCTCAATTATCCAACTTGTCATCGCCAGCTTAGCTCGATAAAAAACTTGTTCTTTAGAATGAGGAACGGTTCTTCTCCTCCTCCAAATACCTGTAATAACCTACATTTGATGAGTCATGAATATAATCAGCAGTTTAGAATATATGGGAGTAAATTATATCTTCCAGTGCCTTCAGGAACTGGTTTTTGTCTCTTGACAAACATAAAGTTATTATTTTGTACAGGTACGATAATTAAATTTCTGGTTTGACGATTACTCTTTTTAAATGATCGAGCCCCTTGACAATACGCATTACCCTATAACAGTATACGATAAGATGCAGAAATGATGTGCGATACAGAGAATCAGAGTGATTCAATCATAATGACTGTTTAACAATGATTGTCGTATCTCAAGATAATAGTAGTTTATATTTTGAAGTTGAAACCCAAAACTGAATACAGAATATATCCGAAAATATAATATAATACAGAACATATACGGATATATTTACGAGGATGAAGATTTGAGCTGAAAACAGATTCAGTGAGCTAGCCTGTAAACTTACACAGATTTCCTATGGGAAGATATTCGAGTATACTAGCCTACTGTATTTATAAACTACTGCATTTTCAGTTGACTTTTTGTATTTTGATGTTTCTTGAACTGTTTGAATAAATAAAGTTATAAGAATATTTCACAGATCATCCCCAATTTACACTGAATGATTGAAAAAAAATTACAACATTCATTTAAAAATGTTCTAAAAAACAACAATTTAAATTGAGGCAAGCCAATAGGACACCTATTATGCTACGTAACTCTTGTGCTGCTGTATGGTACGGAGGCCTGGACGCTGTAGCAGGATATCAGTGATCGCCTAGAAGCATTTGAGATGTGGACATTTCCACATCAGAAGAGTCTTGGATATATTCTGGATATATAGGTTGTCATATATCGAGGTACTCAGGAAATTTGGAAAGAAATTTGGTTGCTGAATGCGATTGAAATAAGAAAATTGCAATACCTGGGCCTTGCGATGAGGGAAAACAAATACGCTCTTCTATTAACACTAATTCAAGGAAAAAATCAGGTGATGAGGAGCACTGGAAGAAGACGTATTTCATGGTTGAACAAATTGAGACAGTCGTACAGCTGCTCTTCCATTAAACTGTTCAGAGCTGCTGCATGAAAAATTAAAATAGCCGTGATGATAGTCAACCTTCATAGAGGAGATGGCACTTGTGTTGACGAAGAAGAAGAATAGGACACCTAATGGAATGGAAGCTGTAATACAATAAGCCTCGAATTTTAATCATTCTTTATGTAAAACATCATGATCATCGCACTTAATGTTGAGTGAAACTTTATTGCTTTATCCTTGTTCTTGAGAGCGGAACAGCATATAACGAGAGGCGTTTGAGGAATTGGATTGAGTAACTTTAGGGATGAGAATACAATATTAATATGATGTTGGAAAATTAAAAGTATTTTTCTTGTACTTATTTCAAAATCGTATTTCTATCTTCTCATCTATCACCACACCTGATCAAGAGAGACTGATGTTGAGAATACAATATTAATATGATGTTGGAGAATTAAAAGTATTTTTGTTGTACTTATTTCAAAATCTTATTTATATCTTTTCATCTATCACCACACCTAATCAAGAGAGACTCATGTTGACGTAATTTTATTGTTTTGTACCTCCTACGTATTTCAGGATTTCAGTGAATCTCCTGTAACCTACAATTTTTTATTTTTGAACTGTTACTTTTATTGATTGCAAGTGTGAAGTATATGAAATCATCTCGTAGTTATTTTGATGAATAAAATTATTGTTATTATCCAGTCTATCCTTTTCAATTTCATTCGTCTTATCTAATCTATCAAATTTCTTCACAATATTCTTACTTTTCAAGCCATTCTCCTGGAACCGCGCATTGCACCTGAGTATGATTTAATATGTTGAATTAATAATCCTTGTTATGATGAAATTCTTCATTTTTCATTATTTTCTTTCTTCTATTTCTATTTGGCCTTGCCAATTTCCTCGGGGACAATAATTATTATCCATTCATAATTTTGTTTTTACTTCATTCCGGAATATATTAATCACTATTCCAACACAATTTATACATGACAATGTTAGAATTATAATGATTTTAATTTACATTGCATATAAATTTTTATCTCATATGATAGCAGGACTTCTTTTAGTAAAACAAATATCTTTGAAATTCTATAGGAGGTCAGTGGACGCTGCCATATCTATCTATAATGATTTTTTCCAGCGGCCATTCATTAATTCATCACAATGTTTCCCATTGTATATTAGGCGAAACAAAATTATCATTGACTAATCCAGATATCTTAATCTCAGTTGTTCTACAGCAGGCGAGCGAGCGTCGGAGAGAGTTTCGATTAAGTGAGTAAGGTCGGTCGGTATCCGTTTCAGATTGGTCCCAAAGGCGGAATTTAGGCAGTAGCTTCTGTACGGCATTATTTATTGTAATTGCGTGGCGCACGGTGTTGGTCAGTGTGATTTGTAATCGCTAATAACCGGCCAGCTCCTTTGTTATTTATTCATAACGAAAACTTTATTAACAAAGATACCACTTAGGCTCTGTGATAACTAAATCAAGCTCCGCGCAGGTCTAATGGAATTCAAATGTAGCTATTACAGGCTCTCCACTACACAGAGTAGAGATTATTTGGCGTGAAATATGAGCATGAAAATTGTTTATGACAAGTTATTCATGATCATGGACGTGCCTAATGCACGTAAAGTTGGCTGCTTTTTCTTTTTCTTCGCTTCTTCCAATTAGGGAGAGAGAATGCGCTTCGTTGTCCGCCAACCGCTATAAGTCCACTCCATGTGAAGAGTAAGCATACTATTTGCATAATATTACAAATTATAATATATTTCTCAATAGAATAATGAAAAATGTGAATATTATAGTCTAGTATTTGCATCTTGATTAAACGATAAAATAAATAAAAAATAGCTTGATGTTTCAAATCTACCATCTTTAAAAAACACTTCAACCGGTGTTTTGAGACTGGCCAAAGCTTCTTCTAACTTAATATTTTATAATAATATTTATTTGATGTCATACCATGGTCGTTTTTACAATCATGGTCACTGAATGATTACGCAGTAATGAATCAGTTCCGTTACACTTCAGAAGCCATATAAAAATATTCTCACATGTTCTTGAGTTGATGAATTTTACTGTATTTTTGCGATTAAAAAATTTCTGAACAATAATTCATACATTAACGCGTGATACTTATGATCAAAATATGATGAGGAATTGATAAGTCCAATAAATCATCTCTACATTGCTCAAAAATTTTTTGAGCTAATATTACAAAGTTGGATCATTATTCAATCCACCCTTCTAGCTGAGACAAGTTCCCTTGACCATCTTCTAAAGCATTAGAAAATTAAAGCTTACACATTTTGTAAATTGCTGTAAGAATTCACTAGACTTTGAATTCACAACTTTGTAGACTGTTGTAGAAAATGCACTAGACCTAGACTAGAAAATGCATTGGATAGTATATTGTTTTGATAGAAAATGTTGTCCAGAAAGAAATAGGAGCTTTACAGCTCCAGAGTTTCAGTCTTATTAAACCATAAAACTTTTTGTTTTGCATAAAAAGGATTCAGACCGTGGATTTGGTCAATGATATTACATTCAAAGATTTAATAATTAAATAGAGTGATGAGAGTGATGAGAGTGTCGATCAATGTTCCAAACCATCAGAAGATTACTCAGTTTCTAAAGAAGAACAATTATTTAAGATGACTCAATTGTTGAAGAACGTTCTCCAATCTAGTTACCGCAAAGTTCTTGACCACTTTTCACCCATTGGTATTTATTGTCAAGCACAATCTTCACAGGCTTATTTCAGAAACTGTTTGTTCTGTTTTTATCGTAGCACCTCTAATGTGAGAATACCGACCTCTTAGAATAATTATCTCACATGTTTCGACTGTTTTCTCATACTTAGCATGTTCACATCTGTTTGAATATTTTATGAATGTTTTAGATTGTTTCCACAAGTAGACTAGTGTCATACGCCACTAAATAACGTCATAAATATGCTTCCTTCACCTGAAGTTGTTCAAAATTAGTCTGGTTTGTTAGACCGTGTCTGAGAAGAGACCAATCAGTAGTTAGATGAGAACTTGAGGTAGGTTGTGATAGGTGAAGAGAATGTGAAAGAAATGGATGAATATTAGCTGGTCTGTCTACGTTGATTTTTCAGAGGATGAAGCCTACATAGATCTGAGGCCTTTGTGTGGGTAATATGGATGATGATTATGATGATTTATGAGTTTAGGAGAGATTCGAACCACCGGGAAGTGATTATACAGCAGAGAACAGAACAGAACAAAGTCATACTTGCTATGGTCAAACCAAAAAGGTCACCCTGCCAAGGGCAATCGAAGCGCTTGTGTCTAGTCTTATCTGACAGCAGATTCCTGACATGGCTCGTGTCTAATCACTCACCCAGAGATTAAAATATTTTTCATATAAACTTCACGTATTCTTTCATGAGTCGAAAATCTTTGATTAGTAGCTCGTCTGTGGATTAATTTGATAATATATATCAATTTTACTGTTATTTTATGAATACTTCAGAGTTGTATAAATTGCTATTTTCAAGTATCCATTACATTGCATGATGATTCACTAGAATCAATGCCATATTAAGCCAGTGATTACCTCACACCGGAAGCCCATTCATTATCAAAAGCTCAAACCAATCTTCAGCTACATACAGTACTTTCATATCGGCAACTGACATCATTCAACACATATTTCGGCAATCAGTATGAACCTGTTTATTCCATTTCCAGCTCTCAGGTCGTTACTATACGAATCCTAAATCACAAATTGTGAAATTGAACTATGATTTGAGTTGCGAGCAAGATGAGTGTGCATGAGTATGAAAATAAATAAAACAGAAAATAAATATTATAAACTTAAAAAACACTTTTGAATGGAAATTGACTCACGTTATGGCGTGACGGCCGTTAAAAAAGTGTTTTTTAAGTTTATAATACATATTAGTGGAAACAAGATGGATCTTCAACATCAGAAAATAAATCATTCGACCGGGTTTACAATTATTGTAGGTCTGTTTTCAAAAAAAAAAAAAAACGGGCTGTGATCTTCTTGTCGAAATTAATTATACCAAGACCAACAAGACCAGTACTGGTCTGGCACAGCACGACCAGAACCTTGACCAAGACCACGACAGTTTAATAAAGTCGAGAAAAACAACAGTCTTAAAACAACGATCCAGCCTGAAAATGGATGTCATGGAAATAGCAGCTGCCGTGCATGTGTACCGTAAATATGTAAAAGGTAGGAAAAAGCCCTGGCTACACCCCTTGAGAGCACAGAGACATTTTAAAGGATACTTTGTTAGTTTTTATGCTAATTTACGTTAGCATAAAGAAGAGTTTTCAACTAAACACGGTTGCGTGTTAAAAACACGTTTTTGATGTACTGCTAGTGAAAATTGTTCCTCACGTAAGTGGAACTGATACGGCTCGGCGCTTGTGTATCAGAAATGAAGAATGCTACTAGTGACGTTAAGGTAAGTTTAATAATTGAATAATATTCTAGGAAGCATAGTAAATAGATATAAACTTATATACAGTGGTAAAAAAATAATTGTAAAAAATTCGTTATTTAATTATACTCCAGTCTTCCTAAAAAATGATTATTAAATTTACACTCCAGTCTTCCAGATTTAGCAACTGTTGTTAACGTCATCAAAACATTGGAAACACAAGCTAGTCTGGCGCTTGGTCTGTGCGACCAGTGCGTACAGCTGTGGTCGTGTGTTTGTCTTGGAGTCTTGCGTCTGTCGTGCCTTGGTCTGACTACTTCACGTTCCTCCGTACCATTCCATGATATCCTGGCTGCACGTTCCTGGTCGTGGTCGTGTTCTTGGCCATGCCAGTGCGCGTTAGACTTAGTATTAATTTAATATCAAAACTGACACTCTATTTCAATTTAATATATTGTCTTTACTCACTTATATTGGAGATACTGGAGGGATGCATTCAACTTCTGAAAACAAATTCGTCAGCCTGCCGCCAGGGGTCATGTTTTGTTGAGGTTAGGATGAGCGGCCATTATATAGTTGAAAATTGCGTTGGATTTGAATTGTGTTTGATCAGTGAGTGAGTTGGTTCTATCTTGTTTATGATGTTTGAATATTTCATATTGTTCCAGTG
Organism: Conomelus anceps; assembly: GCA_948455865.1. NCBI lineage: Eukaryota > Metazoa > Arthropoda > Insecta > Hemiptera > Delphacidae > Conomelus > Conomelus anceps. Next base: position 56,864,322 of record OX418217.1, on the reverse strand, counting down.
TATTTAATTTGTGTTTTTTTGGAATGTGTGTAGAATTTCCTAGTCAGTTTGAATGTTATTGTGTGAATTTCCAGTGTTAATTAAGTGATCTGCAAATGTTGAGTCAGAGTTGGAATGTAGTGCTCTGATGTGTACTTTGTATCTTTTGCTGAATGATTTGCCTGTTTTCCTATGTAGTACTTGGGGCATGTGTTGTATTAGAGCTTATATATTCCTGGTTTGTTGTATTTTTGTGAATTGTGCTGTTTGTTAGGTGAGCTGTTTTTTGTTGGAGTATAACTTATTCTGTTTAAGTATATCGATGCTCTAGACAACAGAGCGAAATGGCCGTCACGCCATAACGTGAGTTAATTTCCATTTAAAAGTAGTTTTTTTAAGTTTATATTAAGTATATCGTTTACAATCTTCAATATCGAAGATAAAAGAAGGCTTAGTTCTTTCACAACATTTTTCTTATTGTCGTGAGAAGTTTCAAAGCTTAGAGGAAAATAGAATATAATGATAAATTGGTTCAAGATATGGAAAATAAGAGCTACTAACAGATACCGGGAAAGGGAATCAAAGCATGAAACTCAATTTAGAAGCAGGAAAGAGCTGTGAGAGTCGGAGATAACTGATGGTAACTAAATTGCCTCAAAACAAACAAGGATACACAGTTGGTAAGAAGAAACTAAGTAGGGGAGTTCACAAATAAGATTAAGGGGTAATTCCAAAGAAGACGTTGTTCAATGGTTATAACAAGGAAGAAGAGAATAGAAATTTTAATTGGATCGGTTATTGTTTGAGAAGTATTATTTCCTCGTATAGAATACTCTTCTAACAAGCGAAATAAAAGAGCTGGCTTATTGAAAGACAGCGTCTATTTTGCCTTTGTCACCTGCTACCAGTCTAATTACGTTTGGCTGCATCATTTTAATTGGCGATCTCTTTGTTCAGCTCAAGAAAAAAGACATAATCAGATTTGAAACCTAATTAATAGCGACAATATAGATGCTTGTAATTTGAACGCTGCTAATTTGTTGTAAGAAGATTATACGTATTAATTAGTCATATTAATTATTGTCTTCTCTGGATGGACTGAGATTTCCTCTTGAAATAATTACTGTCTCTGATAACACTGATTTGGCATGTATCATTGCAAATGAAATTCAGCCACCTGAATTGTTTTTAGTCACAAGTCTGCTCTGTGGATTGATCGTTGTTTGTAATTGCAATTGAAGAAATGATGATTGGAATCTCTATGGAAGTGTTTGAGAGCACTCACAGCATCTTATTCTTTCAATTATACTAGCAAATGTTTCTTTTCTTCTGTCATTCTTTGGGCTGCTTTAATATCATTCGTTGCTTTAATTCGCTGATATGCAAGGCATATTGTATTTCATTTCTACCTATTTATTAAAATGAAAAATCACAATTAAGTTGATACTGTTAGTTTTCATGTATTGAAATTTGAGCTAGACACTAGAGAAGATAGCAGCAAACGAAGTTTTTTATTTTTTTCAGTAGGTTATTTTGTTATTTTTTTTAAAAAGGCGTCACAATCATCATGTGAATTGATAGGCTGAAGAAAGAGAGGTCCCCGTTAAAAGTCAACCATTTTGCATTTATCTGTTTGTCTGTTTGGAACGCATTTTGAAAATTGGCTTGCATTTAAGGATATTTAGAAGGATAAAAGAAAAGGCACTCAGGCCTCATTCTATAGAAAACATATGTTTTTTTTTAAAAAGCTTTTCCATCATATTTCGAGAAAGCCCACTGGCCCCCTTATCGATCTGGTCTTTTCCGGTGGGAGGGAGGGGGGGGAGACAAGGTCCACCAGAAGTGCAGTGGTGGTCTAACCAGAAGTTAAGTCTGGGGAGGTATAACATGTCTGGTATGGAGGGGGGTTGAAAATGTTGGTTGGTGGGAGGGTCCACTAGTGTATTAGTAAGAAAATTCAAAATATTCATTTCATCTGCGTTTCAATATTCAACCCATTACAAGAAAATTGGAATTTACAATGAGTGACTCTAGTCAATGGATTTAGTTTTCTAACAATTTTGACTTTCAGAACAGTAAAAAATCAGTCAAACATGAACCCAATTATTGAAGTTTTTTGGAATATCACTCACCATTCAGGAAACGCGTAGATATAATCGCAACATTTCAACGTATAACTTGTCATTACAAAAATAGCCTACATCTTATTGAAGTAACCAAGTTTGTAATAGTCCAAATTTTCTAATTATTTTGCTTATATTTGAAATTTCTCACTCAAGATTGTTGAAAGATAGAAATATGCAATTGGTTTTTAATTGTAGATGATTTTATATTTACTGTCAATAACTTCTCACTTCCCAGACAAGTCATCAGTATCGGAAGTACTTGGGAAAGCGAAAAGTGTTACTAATTTTACATCCAATAAGGAATTTTGCTCACCTCAAAAATAAAACGTTGGAAAATTGATTTATAACGGATGGAAAACATAACTATGCTATTCAATTCGAAACAAATCTCAACTTTCTATCTTTAGTGATTGCAAAGTTGGAACCAAACACCATAAAGTTAAACATAAAATTGAGAACCATCTTAGACATCTGTTTATCCCAATTGAGTAAGTGATCAACTTTCAACTGGAAATGTTCACTTATCATAATAATAATAATAATGCAGTTTGAGCATTCTTTTTCCTGGTTCTGTTGTATCAGTCAGTGAGAGAGTCAAACATTTTGTTTTACCACTATTGAAGGTGAGAACATGAGAAGATAATTATTATTAAACCAGAGCATGACTTTTCGCATCTTAGACGGCTGAATCTAGTAAATTGTTCAAACTTTCTCTCTTGATTATACTTTCGGTGTGTTGAAAGAAATGATTACCTATCATTTCCAACAGGAATAATTTTTGTTGTTATTTGTTCTAGGTCAACGCCTTTTTGGGCTAATTCTGCTAATCTATATTCTTTGTGGAAACGACTATTAATCTCCATTGTAATACCACAGTATTACCTCAGTTGACTATGATACAATAAACTAACGAACCTTATTCAGTAAAGTGGCTCAAAACCGGCAAGGGAAACTAGTTTCAAACGATCAATTCATATCATCAATTATTGTATTAAAAACCGTTAATCGTTCAAAAAATCAGGATAGCATTTTTTTTATTGCTGATGATGCCCACATGAGTTCGAGACTTGTGCGTGGGTAATGAGGTGAATGATTATTCATAAATGCCTGACGGTGGAGCGGGAATATTAAGTTAAAAAAGTCCCAGTAAAGAACAAATTAGACAAGATTGAAGAGTGGATAACTGATGATATCCTTGCAGAAAGAAATAGGGTTAAAGATGCATATGATGAATTCAAACTATCTAGAAATATGTTAAGTGAAGATAATTACAAAGCTCTAAAGAAAAATTATACAAGAGAAGTAAAAAGAGCAAAATGTAAGAAAACAGCTGAAATTTTGAATAATAGTGTGTACTTTAACACAGCAGTGTGGGATGTAATAAACAAAAATAGGCATGTAGCTCATGTAGATGCTTATACTAGTGTTCCCAGAATAATTAACAAAAATAACAAATATATTGATGATAGTGTAGACATTTGTAATTTCTTTAACAGATATTATCAACTGGTTGCTAAGGATCTTCAAAAATCTCTTAATTAATGATGCAAACATGAGGAATACTGAGGGGATTCAGAACGAATTAAAATTCCACCTAGTATGCCAAGACGAGTTGTCAAATATCATTGATAGTTTAAATAATAAAAAAACTGTAGGAATGGATGGGGTATCCAGTAAAATTCTGAAAGAATGTAAAGATCAATTGTTAGACCCTTTGACTCACCTGATCAATCATTCATTAGAACAAGGAGTTTTTCCAGATAACTTAAAAGAGGGGAAGATCTTGCCAATCTTCAAAAGTGGTGATAGAGAAAAGGTAGAAAACTATAGGCCCATTAGTATTTTAAATGTAATAAGTAAAATTTTTGAAAGAGTAGTTCTAAATAGGTTACTTCTACACCTTCAAGAAGCTAACTTTATCTGTGATGAACAGCATGGCTTCCAGAAAGGGAGATCATCAAAGACAGCCATAGTTTCTCTAGTTGAAAAACTAATAGATATAATAGATTCAGGTGATAAAGCTACTGCAATCTTCTTAGATCTGTCAAAGGCATTCGATTGTGTTAATCATAGAACTTTATTGGAAATACTGCAAAATGTAGGTGTAAATGGGGTTGAACTGAAATGGTCTGAATCATATCTTATTGGGAGAAAACAATGTGTAGAACTAACTACAGTAGTTGGTAATAGTATAGTAAAGAATAAATCTAATAAATTAGAGGTGCAAGCTGGAGTGCCTCAGGGGTCAATACTAGGTCCATTGCTTTTTTTGTTATATGTCAACCGTTTACCTAAAGAATTAATTAGTGGTAGAGCCCTCTTATTTGCTGATGATACATCACTCATTTTCAGCAATTCCATTCTAGATAATTTAGAAATAAGTGCCCATATAGGTGTGCAGTCCATTGTCCAATTTTTAAATCAGTTGAAATTAACTATAAATAGTAAAAAATGCCAATACCTTCAATTCAAAAACAAACATAATTTAAATGAAGATAGGGCTATAAACGTGTTTGTAAACGATAATCAATTAGACCAGGAAGAAAAAATTGCATTTCTAGGAGTTATGTTGGATAGACGATTGACCTGGACTCCATACATTGAGAAAATATGTAGTAAAATTTCATCTGGGGTATTTGTCCTGCGACAGCTCGCTAGATTGAATGACAAAAAGTTACTTTTTACAGCTTACCATGGGCTCTTACTGTCACATATTAGGTATGCTATCTTAGTATGGGGTAATTCATCAAAACAAAATCTTGATAGGGTGTTTAAGATCCAAAAGAAAGCGGTTAGGTGTATAGAAAGAGTAAATAGATTAGATTCATGTAGGCCGTTGTTCAAGAGACTTGGTCTCCTAACTGTACCCTGCTTATATGTGTATGAAGCTACTTTATATGTAAAAACGAATGATATTAACCAAAATCTTGATGTACATGATTATAATACAAGAAGCCGAGGAGATTATCACTTGGTGAGTCACAATAGTAGCTTATTCAAACAAAAACCTAGTTATATTGGTAGGAAATTCTACAACAAGCTACCGCAGTTTTTGAAGAGTCTTGAAAATATAGAAATATTTAAAAAACAATTGAAGAAATATTTAGTTGATAAAGCTTTTTATAGTGTACAAGAGTTCCTTTCACATCAAAATTAAGCTTCACCTCAACTAATTGAAGTAATTATGGTATCTAGTGTATAATATTGTTGATCTGACTTGTCTTATACTCCTTAACTGGAGTCTCCAAGACGTAATCTACAAAAAAAAAAAAAAAAAAAAAAAAATATCGAACCCACGACCACTTAAACGACAGCAAGCTCGGTAGGGAAGTGATAGCCGCGAGCCGTAGCAGGTATCTGTTCAATCAGATAGATAAGCTGCGTTCTCGTAGGTCCTGCTGTAACGGTGACCGATTAGATTGGCCAGCAAAAAAGACACTTTTCTCTGCTGAAAATCACTTCCCGGTGGTTCGGAACCCACCTAAAACTGTAGGTCCAAAAAAAAAAAAAAGCTGAAGTTAGAATAGAATAGAATATTTCTTATTGTAACCGCTTCTGAGGTCGTCAGAAGCATTACCTTCGTCACAATACAATAAATGTCATACACTATACAATAATTTGAAAAGATAATATTCTAAAAACACTACAATATTATAAAGTATTGACAGTCACATAGTGGAAATGTCAAGATATAGAAAACAAAGAGATAACATTTATATAATTATAGGCTATCCTGGTCTTGGGATACGACGCCCCAACCAACTGCGCCAAGCGGCCCGCCAAAGTGGTACTCTTTAACAAACTGATAGGCTCCCAATATTGTAAGAGATCAAGTAGATCTAGTTCAATATACAAAAGCAACGATAAAGTATTGAGGAATGATAGGGGAGTATTCACTGTGCTCCATCAGAATATTCAATATATTCGTAACAAAATAGACAGAATCGAAGTATTCTTGAAACAAGAGGCTCCTTATATAATTATTTTCACAGCTTGAACGAAGATGAATTTTCACAAATTAATATTCCAAACTATTCATTGAAAGCATCGTATTGCAGGGCAACTCATCGAAGAGGGGAGTAGGTATCTTCACTAAAAATGCTAAGAATGTGCAAACATTTAATTTAGAATATGTAGAGAAATTTGCTGTGGGAATAGATTTAGAAGTTAATGGTTTGAGAGTAAAAATCGACAATGCTTTCGAAGTAGCGGTGCTAGGTATTTACAGGTCATCAAATGGGGAATGGAACAATTTTTGCGAACTATTCAATAGGATTTTAGAGATTACTAGTACTTTTTTGTAGCGGGAGATTTCAATACAAACTTTGCAACACAGAATAAATTGACAGACGATTTAAGAGATTTTATATACATGAATAACTTTGAATTAAAAGTTAATGAATATACACAAGAGTCACAAGAAAATCACAAACAATAATTGATAACATCCTTACAAATATAGATTACTGTAGAACGATATTAGGCGGCTCGAAACTATCTGATCATGACTAACATACCTTAGAAGTAGGGTTGAAAGGCCATAAATCGATTAAAAAGAGTAGAGTAATGAAAGAAATTCAACAATGTGAACAGGGGAATATCAATTGTTTGAAGTGAAATCTGCTACAAGGAAACTGGAGTGGAGTTTACAATAGCAATAGTTTGAATAAAAAAATATGATAGTTTCATTAATATTTCAAGGTTTCATATTACTATGAGTTGTCCAGTTAAAAAGTTCCCTTAAAAAAACAAATTAAACAAAATTGAAGAGAGGGTAACTGATGATATCCTTGCAGAAAAAAGTGTTAAAGATGCATATGATGAATTCGAATTATCTACAAATATGTTGAGTGAAGATAATTACAAACCTCTAAAGAAAAACTATATGAAAGAAGTGAAAAGAGCCAAACGTATGAAAACAGGTGAAATTTTGAATACTAGTGTATACTTCAACATAGCAGTTTAGGATGTAATAAACAAAAATAGGCAAGTAGCTCAAGTAAATGCTTATACTAGTGTCCCCAGAATAATTAACAAAAATAACAAATATATTGATGATAGTGTAGACATTTGTAATTTTTCTTACAGATATTACCAACTGGTTGCTAAAAATGTCTCAATACAGGTATAAGTAATTCGAATATATGGAATATTGAGGCGATTCAGAATGAACTAAAATTCCATCCAATACACCAAGATGAGTTGTCAAATATCATTGATAGTTTGAATAATAAAAAAACTGTAGGAATGGACGGGGTATACAATAAATTCTGAAAGAATGTAAAAACCAATTTTTTATTGTTAGGCCGTTTGACTTATCTGATCAATCATTCATTAGAACAAGGTGTTTTTCCAGAGAAATTGATAGAGGGAAGATCTAGCCAATCTTCAAAAGTGATGATAGAGAAAAGGTCGAAAACTATAGACCCATTAGTATTTTAAATGTAATATTAATAACATTTTTGAAAGATTAGTTCTAAATAGGTTATTGCTGCATCTTCAAAAAGCTAACTTTATCTGTGGTGGCTTCCAGAAAGGAAGATCAGCAAAGACAGCCATAGTTTCTCTAGTTGAAAAACTAATAGATACAGCCGATAAAGTTACTGCAATCTTCTTGAATCTATCGAAGGAATTTGATTGTGTTAATCATAGAAATTTATTCGAAATACTGCAAAATGTAGGCGTAAATGGGATTGAACTGAAATGGTTTGAATCATATCTTATTGGGAGAAAACAATGTGTAACTACAGTTGTTGGGAATATATGTAAAAAAGAGTGGTATCAACCAAATCTTGACGTACACTATTATATACAAGAAGCCGAGGAGAGTATCACTCGGTGAGTCACAATAGTAGCTTAGTCAAAAAAAAACTAGTTATATTGGTAGGAAACAAGGTACCGCAGTTTTTAAAGAGTCTTCAGAATATAGAAATATTTAAAAATAATTGAAAAAATGCTTAGTTGATAAAGTTTTTATAGTGTGCAAGAGTTCCGTTCACATCAAAATTAAGCCCCACCTCAACTAATTGATAAATAGTAATTATGGTAACTAGTGTATAAGATTGTATAATTGTTGATCTGACTTGTCTTATACTCCTTAACTGGGGTCTTCAAGACGTAATATACAAAACAATTGCTCAGCACTAGTAAATTTCAAGGTTTTTTTCAACTAACTATTAAACAAAAACAAAAATAACTTCATATAACCTCAAATAAGCTCATAAATTACTGAGTTTTTTCGGCGAAAAGGGTTCTAAATTGAAATTCCTTGGCACTGGAAAAACGTAGAATCAATATAAGAATCTTGTTTGTAACTAAAAGGAGGGGTGGCCATAATTATAGTGAACTTGAAAGTTGGAGATAGAAATTAGAATCATAGTGAACGATAGGGATAGCAATAAGTGTGAAATATTCTCTTTTTGCATAGAAATTTCATATATATTTTCTGTAAAACAAATACTTCTTATACCATTCTTAGAAATTGCATCTTACAAATATTTTTTGTGATTAAGCTTACTTGTGTCTCAGACATTACCTAACTCAGAATCAACCTATAGCCTTGCACTAGCCTTGTACCTCGTAACCTTGATGTAGCCTTGTGTCTCAGACATTCTTGTTACAAACATCCAGCTTAGTAAATCAGCCAGTAAACTTCTACTTTTGTCTTCTCTAACTTTCCATTATCTCTTTTAAGCTGATTTTTCCAAGTCCGCACGTTTTGTGGAGCGCACTGTAACGTAACAATTCAAAGAATGTTAAATTTGAGCCCAGTCCCCCACAATTCTTTAGCTTTCGTCTAGCAAAACTGGGCGCAGTGCTCTCCGCAAAATATGCTGACTAGGAAAACTCAGCTTAAAAGATATTATGGAAAGGCAGAGAAAATGAGAGTAGAAGTTTATTGGCTGATTAACTAAGCTGGTAGATGTTTGTAACAAGTATGTGAGAAAAGGTGCAAAGTGGAGCTGTGACAACCAATTCAAATGATCAAGCCGGTAGAAGTCTTTCAAGACTGTTCTACGCCATTACCCGGTAGGATTCAATACAGCGAAAGATCTGCAGCGTTACCAACGTCGTAGAAAATATAGAGACATCTGGGGAAGCCAGTTGTACACAATAATAATGGGATTGCGGAGATAAGGATCGCGATATAATGGCTCGTTACCGGTGCCTCGGTCGCGGCTCGTCCTTATATGCGGCGGCTGGTATGCTAAATGCCCTCTTGCCGTGTAAAATTTGTATTGTGCTTCGACGTTCCTAAATTAATTTCAAAAAGCGAACGGTCAGGGCTAATTGAAAGAATGCTTTCCGCCGCCAGCGCTATCTGACGACCATCTTCTCAATCCACTCGAATTGTTGTGTCGACCTTTACTCGGTGACTGGATGCGCTTGCTATTAAAATAAGTAATTGGAATCCTTTTGCTTCGTTCTCACACAAGTGTACGATGAAAAAGGTGCACAGGCGATGAGATATGTGTGGACTGTAGGATGATAAGAGAAAATGTGTGTCTGCTTGCTGAAGTACTAGAACTCAAGGTATACTAACATTCCTCAGTTCCTCAATTTAATGGATAATACAGATGGTGTCACAACCATTGACGAGTAACTATTGCATCTCGCGAATTGATAATTTAAGTATTAAGTATCATCTGTATCATTCATCGTGGATATCTATCAAAATATCACCATCAACAATATTAAGAAGATTCCTCGACTTGTTCGTATACCATGGTCTCTGTAACTCGATAATGTAGCAAGATGTCACCTGCACTTGTCAATGTCATATCAATTAGTTAATAAGTAAGCTATATGCATATACCAATATTACAAAGTATGATTATACTTGAATCAGTACTAAGAGTTATAGTGGCGGTATACTTGAAATAGAGATATGCACCTATGCAACTGAAAACGAAGAGGTTGTCTAATTTGTTCTAGAGAGTTTTTCTAGTCTGTTTTGCCTAAACTACCCGTTATGGAATAAACAAGCTCATGGATATTGTATATTTATGTAAAGTAGTTTCATATGTCCATTGATTCCAGAACTATCGTTGTTGGACAGAAAAAAAATAATCATCGAAAAGTAAATATGGTGGACTGAATTTGTAAATTGTGATAGATTTTAACGCAGAATTGATGGAGGGCCACACAAGAGTATTTTCAATGATTAAGGCTCTCCTGAGACTATCCTGTTCTGATTTTTCAAGATTTACATCAGTGTGAGATTAGTTATGAATAATTTTCAAAGACAATATTTTATTTTTAGTAGTCTATCTATTTTCTATCTCCTTCGCAAAACTCACAATATCAAATAATATAACATCAACTCTTCTTTGCGTTCATGCCCATGTGAAGACTGTTATTTCTCTCTATCACCTGAATACTTTTATCATGTGCATGTTTTTGAAATGATAATCAGACCAAAATGAAAAAATATCAGTTTTCATCGTATCATCAATTGCTTCCATAATCATGAATGTAAATCAGGGGAAGTGATAGCCGAGAGCTATAGCAGGTATCTGTTTAATCAGAGATAAGCTGCGAAACTCTTGGGCGCTCTTTGTAAGGGTGACCGATGGGATTGGCCAGCAAAAAAGACTGTTCTCTGCTGTAAAATCACTTCCTGGTGGTTCAGAACCCACCTAAAACTGTTGGTCCAACTCATCAATCACCATTATCCAATTCATTACCCACGCACAGGTCTCAGACCTATTTGGGCCTCATCCTCCGGAAAAAAAATCAATATTATGCCACTTCCAGCATTGTTATTATTGTTATTATCTGTCTTGCGAGTCATTAGTTTTCGATATTCTGGGAATTATGCACAATAGTTTGAACTGGAATAACCTTGCATTGAATTTATTCAAATACTTGGGTGGGCTGAGTCCAGTTTTATTTGTAGTTTAATCATTATTTACTTCTGTTCCAATTCAAAAATCATTATTATTCCACATTTGACAGTCCGAGAAACTCTTGAGAACACAGGTGAACGCCGGTAGCCATTTCATTTGAGGATATATTTACATATTATGATCAATTAGTTCACTTTTAATTATGGGTATGTCATGCTCATCGACTAAATCAATAGAATGCGTACTTTTCTTAATACACAATAAATTTCGCACTTATCTCTGAAACTATCGTTCATTCCGAATGAAACAGGGCGTAAGTTAATAAACAATGTCTGAATGCGTTATCAGCGAGAACTACATTAAAAAGCACTCAGAACGCGAATAGATCTGGAATTAGCAATAGTGAAGAAGGCAAATCAATTACAGATTAGGTGAAATGCAAATAAGGCTGAAACGTGGCAATTGGGTTAATTAAAAACGTTAGAATGGGTCTGCTGATGTTTTAATTTCAGTTTATGCTAATTTTGGTTTTGTTTCTATATTTTAATTTGTCCATAGCCGTCGGGAAGATGTAATTTATTGCTTCGTTACTAGTAATTAATTCTTGGACTCGGACAGTTGACGCTGTGACCTGATACTGTTCTCGTCCGCGCTTCAGCTTAATTTCGATTGCTGTCGGGAGGGCTGCGCTTTCAAATGTTGTTAGACAATTTTAGAATTTCTTCATTTACCTTTTAAATAAATAACGATGAAAGGTGTATGTGTTCTTGATGTGAGTGCAGGTAAAATCTTTCCAGACCTGTATAGTTAAAAGAAAAGGTTGTTTTGTAAGCTTTGTGAACCAGATATGATTTCTATTAGGTGAATAAATAAATGAGGACCTCATTGATAGTAGAATGATGCAACACTAGTAGAATAATTTATATGGATACTATTCACTTTGCAAGAGTAATATTGAGGGTTTCAAAAAAATTTGCAACCCAAAATCGTTGGAAGTTAATCAATTTATGAAAATTAATTGAAGTTATGAAGCAAGCTTATTATTTCAGTTCAATTATCAGTAATAATAATTATTTGCCTAATCGTGGCTTGAGATGAATTAAATTTCATTTATCTCAGATACAAAAAAGGCCACATCAATTGTTTTGTTTTCCAAACGTCTCCGGCGAATGATGACATGGACGTAGGAAGTAGCTCAGAGGTGTACTAGTATGCAAACTCTTCTGTACAGCCAGACACTGTGTAAAGGTGAGAGTGGACTGTTGAACATAGAGAGCGTTGAGCACAATTGAAAAAATATTTATTTGATACAGCTTTTTATAGTGTACAAGAGTTCCTTTCACATCAAAATTAAGCCTCACCCCAACAAATTGAAATAGTAATTATGGTAAATAGTGTATAAGAGTAATTGTTCATCTGACTTATCTTATACTCCTTAACTGGAGTCTCCAAGACGTAATCTACAAAAAAAAAGATTCAAAATTGTTTTGGTGGGCTTGCCATATTGATACAACTCTGTTAGCTCAGAGTGGAAAGTAAGCAAGTAATCGCAACGCACTCCCCGTTTGCGTAGTACGTTCTTAGGACCAAAACATAATTTTGAGATCTGAAGAGTCACCTACAGCCGATAATGGCTATAATATAATACAATACAATCAGTAAAAATGTAGTTAATAGTAAACTTCCTACTAACTCTTCACCAAACTCCCTCAACTTGCTTCATATACAGTTACTATCTATTTTCCTCTTTCCTAAGTGTGTTCTATTTTTCTCTAAAAACTGTTTCTAATTTCACTAAATAAAATTCAAGTCATCATATTGAGTTATTTTTCATCTACCAATATATTTTCGTTATAATAATACCTCTATTACTCTGCCTCTTATTATCAGATTGATATGTTAAGGATTGTAATATAATCTTTATTTTTTTTTGCCGTATAAGAGAATCATGTTAATATGCCATTGAAACTTTCAATGGAATATTGTGTGAGCTTTCATTAGCAAATAATTTCATAAATAGGTGGATACCAAAAATTGAAGCAAAATGCAATCAACAATACAAGCATATGAATAATTGTAATGCTCGAAATAATTTAAAAAATCACAGTCAACGAGTGTGTACTGCATTGTTTTAGGCCCCTCTGTAGATTTTTCAATGGAATCAGAAACAGGTAAAAATTGAAACAAAATACAATTAACAATACAAGCTTACAAAATCCTACTTGGTTTGATTTTTCCGCCCACGATTGACATATAACTGATATGTTTGAAACGTGCCCATCAAAAACGCCAACGTTATTCTGGTAGAAGCATTCGTTGTCTGAAAAATAATTAAAAATCCCCTACGGAACAGAAAAACGGTTTGATTGGTTGCTGTATTGAGCCAATCGAGGAGTTTTTCATTGGCGAACGATCATGCCACATATAAATCTGGAAATAATTAAATAGCGAGATTCGTTGACAGTGGACTTTTTCAGCCAGGAGCTGCATTGGCGATGGAACAAGCTAATCCTGTCAAAGCGGCGACCGGCAACCGTCCAAAGTATTCCTCGTCAATCATTTTGAAAAAGTGGATGAGTTTTTAAAAATAATTACAGATAATCTGGGCCGTTAATACCCCTAATGGCTTGTCTGCGCTTTGTCTCTTCACTAATTCATCAGATAGGGGATCACTTTTCACCACCCACCCTGTTTTTTACCCTTACTGCCAAACGATAAAAAGTACATCGTTATCGTGCTATCTAGGCTATTCATGGCCGCAGGTATCATCCCTTGTCGCTTCCCTTAAGCCCATCATCTCAGGCAGGGATGATAATTCAATCACGCTCAACTTCCAATAATTAATCATCCTTCTCGTTGCTGATACCTGATTATGACGTTAATTCTATTAGGCTACGAGTTTTCAATGGTTTTCTGATACCTCTGATGTTTGCTTCAACTTTTTTTTTTTAATTGTGTCTGATGATGATTCTGTGGATTTGATATTCCATGTCATATTAATATGTATTTCAATCCAAATTGAATATAGTACAATATCTTTTGCGCTCTCAGTAACAAACGAACAGCATTTGTGAATTGATATTTATGTATTGAATACTTTTTTCAAAAGTGGAGCTGGTTACAATATTATAATATTATTATTACAATAGAACTTTACAATATTATTCTCCAATAATTTGTTAGTCTCATGTATTATTCTGCAAACGACTCAGTTGTTGTCCTTCGCAAAGGGCTTTCATTCATTTATTCATTCACATACAGTAGAAATGAATACTTTCAAATAAACAGACATATTATTTTTATTTAACTGGTTTCAGCTTAATAGATGTTTGTTGTTCAGCTACTTTCATATTTATTCAAATAACAGGAAAATCGTTAATTATTCCCGTATGATTTTGTTAGAAATGTCATATTATACAGAGTAGAGTCATTGTTAATCTCACTTAGGATTTTATGTAAGGCGTGCAACTGTGCATGGCTTTCTGACATAACGTAAATATAAAAATCGACGAAAGATCATTGCATCTGGGCACACCACAAGCTAAAGCCAATCTTCTATGGCTCTATGCTAACCTCCCCCACTGAAATTCTCACTGCAGTGCCGAGAAGATAGATCCATAATCTTCTATTGTATATCACAGCTATAATATACTCGAAAATAAATGAATCAGAATACTATGTGATCTGTGGATGGTTTCGGATTTCTGAGGAATGGGTGGCAGTTTTTACTTCAGAAGGGTGCAGTTGATTCTTTTTTTCGGAGGATGAAGCCCACATAGGTCTGAGACCTGTGCGTGGGTAATGAATTAGATGATGGTGATTGATGAGTTGGACCTACATCTCTAGGTGGGTTCCGAACCACCGCGAAATGATTTTACAGCAGAGAACATAGTCTTTTTTCTGGCCAATCCAATCGGTCATCCTCACAAAGATGGCCCAGGAGTTTCGTAGCTTATCTCTGATTGAACAGATACCTGCTTCGGCACTCGGCTATCACTTCCCCTACTAAACTATAAAGCCATATTGTTGCACAAGTGCCATTGTAAGTTGTATCCTAAAGAAGATGTGGGCTACTATTGGGGTAGACTATGTAGCGTACACTTTTTATTGACGTCGTTTTGTCGTTGGGTAATTGGAGGAAGATTGTACGATTGGATTCAGCAGCACAGCAAGAGAATGCACCAAGATGCAGCAATGAATTGAGGAAATGCATCAGTCAGCTTTATTTGCATTCTGATGCCACAATGATTGACAAATGGATGTGCTCTCTAGTCAGCAGTCAACAGTCGTTTCCGAATGATTTGCAATGTCTGGCCATTGAGCATAACAATGTATTGCAACTCATTGCATGCAAGGGCACCAATTTGGCTGGCCATTGTTCGACCTCAAGTCTGCGCAATGAAGACAGTAGAAGTTTCTAATCGAATCCCATAATTTCAATCGTATTTACGTTCTATTCTGCTTAACATTCGTAACCGCTTTTACAGAATGAATAACGAGATGCTGCAGAAGAAAGAATTCATCATGCGTCGTTTTCAGGATTACGTTATTAGCTCTCTTTTACTTTCCTTCTTCTCAGTTTCTCTCTCGATTTTTCACTTCCTCTTCCACCTGTTCTATTACTTAGTCTACCGCACTGATATTAGTCAGCTATCGTAGCTGACTTTTCTTTCAATCAGTTTTTTTCATGAAGTGGCTACAGAATATAAACTGAAAGGGTAGCCATCTTCTTTGATAGATGATGGTGTTACATGCCTTCATGGATATTGAAATTTTGTATGACTATGGCTGTAAGTACCGGTATGAGAAATTATATCTAGGGTGAAAATGTTCAAAATATATGATGAAGTACTTTGTGTTGTATTTCTTGTATGTTTCGTATTTATGTATTTATCTTATACACTAGACAATCTTCCTGTTTGTACAAATGTTTTGGAATAAACAATAAATTCAAATTCAAACAGTATTCAGTCATGGAAGCAGAACAAAAAATGTTCAATGAAGGAATCTTCAAAGAAAATGAGAATTGAGCAAGATTGTCATATCAGTATTGTAAAACAGAAACTATTAAAAAATAGTAATTTTCTATGATAATATTGAACTGATAACACTTGAAAAATTTCTATGATAATAGTCAACTCTACCCTTTGGTGAACGTTTCTGCTTGTTGATACAGATCTATATTATTGTTTTGTGGTAGAGTTATGAATTAATTAGTCTGCTTTGAAGTTGCTGTGGATTGTCATAAATATTAGTCTTTGTTGTGATTTGAAATCCGATTCAGGCTATGAATGAGATAGAAATTGAAACAAAACTTACAAACAGAGCCTTTTTCAACTAACTTTCAATAATTCCCATTATTTATTTTGCCTTTATAGCCTACCTATTATAATATATTCTGAGCTTTTGAGTACTTGATGAATCTACTTGAACCGCTAAAAAATGTTCAAATAAATAAAATTATCAACCGCTTTTATCATTTTTCTGTACTGCCTCTATACTAGCCTACTATAATCAGTCTGTTGCGAATATAGACTGAACTGAATGAATCGCAGTGACTGTCACCTTGTGACTGTACAACGGCCTACCGTTGAATATTATAGTTATCAATAGAGTTCTTTTTCTTGCGAGAGACATCAGTAGATTATGATCCTCTGCAGACTGCAGGGGGTCGGGCTCGAACTTTTGTTGGACCGAGTGGAGTCGAGAAAGAGAGGGTGTGAGAGATAGAAGAGAAAAAGAGTAAAATAGAATGAGAGAGTGAGTGAGATAGTGTAAGAGAGTAAGCGCCCTCGTTCCTTCTCAAGCCACCGACAAAAATATCAACAGAGCTATTAGAAAGATGATGCAAAGCAATGTTGTCTAGAGAGTCTGGATCGCTTTCGGATCTGATAAGATAACCAAGACTGGAATATTTGAGGCAAACAAATAGCCAAGCAAAACAATCATCTGGAAGAGCCAGTTGGGCCGATGCGCCGGTCATAAATATCGGAAACAATGAGACGAGCTGAGAGATATGAAGAATTATGTTCAATTTGTTAGCGGAGGACATCCGGAGACAAAGACACTTTGATTTGTCTGCAGCGACCAGCATGGCATTCGCTTTGCATATTTCGCCGTCTGAATCGCTGAGTTTTGACTCTATCGGCATGTCAGTTTGTTTTCTGTTTGCAGAAGGCGAAAACCTTCTGACCGGATTCAGGCTACAATCGTATGCAGTATGTTAAATGACGGTAGAAGTCGGTAGACACAAAAGAAATTGAGTATAAGTAGAAATTTTGTATTTATTTTTGAGAAGAGGAAGATTCTTTGAAAGTGCAAGTGGTACTTTTTAAGAAATCAAGAGCTTCATTATCGAGAGCTTTTTCATAGATGATGTTTTGACGTTAGATGAATGTTTTGTGATGTACTACTTTCTAGTATGGAATAAGTTTCAGTATGAAATGTTATGACAGCATATTATATTCAATTTTTGAGTGGAAAAGACATTGGGTATAACTCAGAGCACTCTCAAGAAATCAATAGCTTCAAGATCAAGCTCTTGCATAGTGATGATGTGATGAGGTGCTTGTGGAGATGAAATAACGTTACAGAAGTCGTGTGTGTTTCACGTAAAATATGGAATATGAAATGAGAACTCAAGTGGTATGAGATAAGAAGATTGTATTTTATTTTTCAGCGAGAAAGGACATTAGGTACTGGCACTCTCAAAAAATTAAGGGCTTTAAGGCAGCTTCAAGCTACCCTTTGAAGGTGAAGCGACTTTAATTATATTACGTTTTACCAACTAATGTTGTTTTAGCTTCAAAAACCAACATCATCTCTAAGGAAAACCTTTTGAGGTTGAGGTTTGAAAGGGTCAGTTGACAAAGTTGTCTGTAAGTGTTAACAGGGGCACTACCAAGTGGATCAGAAAAAATTCTCTTATTTTCGATTTCGTAGCTTGACATGTTCGATGACAGAATTGAATAATAGTGGTAAAGTGCAAAAATATATCTCTTACTGATTGGAAAGTAGGCCACTTTTTATTAAGATATAGATCGACAGCTTTCAAGAAGATGATCAGAATATTTGCCTTCACATTATTTTGTGATTATTAAATTGATAGAAAAATTAAACAAAGAAGAGCGACCGAAGTTTACATCACTCCGGTAATTGATTTTTCATTTGAGACAAGATAAATGATAGTGTGCAAGAGACTCACCTTGATTTGGGCACATGGAGTGGGTCAACAAAACACCATTCATAAAATAATTTTTATTATTTCCTTTTAACGATTTGACCGACGTGGTTCTCCATTACGTATTGAGAATCCTTTGTTTGAGTAGGGATATACTGCTACAACGATCATTGTACATGAACTGATAAATCAGCAGCACGATATCTGTCGTTTCGTGGCACTATATTCTAACTTTCAGAGACGCCGAACAGACAAAGAACACCTACCTCCAGATTTTCTTTCGCATATTCCTCTTACAGAGTTTACAGTTTGTTCAATTTCCAAATTCGCTTCATGTTCCGTTAAAAATTAAAATTAATTCTCGAAAAATTATGTGTGTTAATTGATGGCCTTTGCTATTCAAACTCACCTAAATTATTTGAACCATTCATAAGGAATGTTCTGAATGTGTACTCACATTTGGATATAGTTTTGATAACTATGTATACATCAAGAGTGAAACATAAACATAATTTCAGTTCCTGTTCTCAGTTAATTATTAGAAAGACTCACATTCAAAATAGAAGTTCTACAGCCTACAATATTTATTATTGAAACGGTCATTCATTTAGACCTTATGTTATATTCAAATATAAGTTTCATAACTCACGGCATACTCACAATTATATATATTCCATCTTTACATTTATATCAACATTCATCCTTTTGATATCGAAATCATTATATTAGAATATCATAACTAGATATTAGATATTATATAATAATATTACAAGTATCACAATAAATTAATTTTCTATATCATCGTCGAAAATTGAATTAGTTAATAATTTAAAAATGAAACTATAGACTATTATATTAAAAAAACTGATAAATTAGTTATAATTTCATGTCAATTTCAAGATACAGTTATGTTTTGTTCACAATACAGTTTTACTCATTACTGTTCATTTTCCTTGTAGATTTTTATTCGCTTTTTTGCAATAGACTGTTTAATTCTATGCAGTTGCAGTATTAAAATTGTTCTACGTTTACAATGAAAATATTTATTTAGAAAGGAGCATAAAAAAAGAAATATACTAGTCGATTCTGTAACTTTCGGCTTATCGAAAATACAAGATTAGACTTCAAAGTTCTATTTCTGAACAATGCTTCAACAAAACGCTCGTGATTCAAACCCGAATTGGAAAGTTACTGTATTTTTCTAGTATTTGATTGTTTCCAACAAAAGTATTCTGAAATGTGTAGGTTTCCTCATAAATTATTTTTTATGAGAATGATGAACCGCGGCGCCTTTACAATGATGGGATGGTTTCAAATTTTACAGTTTTTCGAAAAATTATGCTACATCAACATATAGTATGATGAGAAAAACTCCCATGAAGAATAACCCAGAAGACGGAGTGGAATCTGAGACACTGATAGCCTCATTTAAGCAGCCGATATTGGGCTGGGGATCCTACCAGAGAAGAATACTATAAAAGAAAGGTCTTGGAAGGACCTTTTCTATTACTTGAGCGTCGTAACTTTGTCTCTCGCGACTTTTATGGCCAGTAGAAAAAAGAAAACGTTTCTAAACAAATTGGGATGGCGATAACAAGAAAATCACCTCATTTCGGCTCTTCTTTTGTAGCTAAGAGTGCCGCAACAGCTAGAACTGAGCGGACCCTCCTCAGAAAAATTGAAAGGAAGCTCTTCGGTATTTTTACTTATTATCTTTTATGGTCGTTGACGAATAAACGAGGTGCTCTCCTGATAGAATCGCCAATCGAGTTGAAAAATTAATTTCCATATGAAGGATGTCCTTCAATCAACGGATAATCGCCGTTATTAGACTACCAGGACCGATGTCATTAGTTGAACTAACAAGTTACAACTTTTTTGGGTTGGAAGAAGAAAATAATCAATTGGAAGAGTAATATCGTAAGAAAAAATTACTGGTGGCAGATGAAAATCTGATTTATTTCCTAGGGCCTACATGATGCTGCAGGGTTGCCTACAAATTGCCTGAATCGCAAATTCAAGCGTGAGTTCACAGTGTTGAACATTGGAAATTGTTGGAGATAAGTGACAAGGATCTCCAACAAGGAATAAGTGACATTTGAAGAAAGAGACTCGTGAAAATACAATAAAAATTCGTGTTCATTCGGGATGATATTATTGTTTAAAATATTCAGCAATTGAATATTCAATAATATAAAACTTATTGATCATCATCACTGTCCAAAAAAAATTAATACTGTATTAGCTGGCAGGCTTTCTTTGTTCTCCTTAACCACCCCCAGGACCCGTTCGGGATGAGGTGGAAATTCCATAATTATATTTCAGCCAGACGGTTCACTTAGCTCAATTATCGCTTGATTTTAAAGAAAACGTCAATTCTTTTTTGAACGTAAAAAAACAAGGCTTATCAAATTAATATTACCTGGGCGTAATTTTGTTTAATTTTTGAGACCCTTACATAGAACGAATCCAGGGCCATAACTGAACAAATGATTGTTTTTAATTATAGGTATTATTTTTTTGACTGCTTAGTTCTCGTGGAACAGTGAGGAATAAATTTTATTTCTGAATATCAGGGAGTAGCATTTGCCGTAATAAAGATAGCATTCTTAATAAACACAATACATTACTCATGATATGATATAAGTACTACCAAAATAATAGTAACACTTACATCATTATGAAGTAAGTATTACTCGTATCGGGATTTTTTTTTAATCAAGAAGGCTAAACCTTTAACTCCTAATAGCTAATATTTAACTAATATTGTCAATTGCAATAATTCTCTCCACCAACTTTCGAGATCATTCATCCCTATGATGCATCCTCAATTCATTCATCCACCCAGAAGTGTTTCTTTTGAATGGGAATTGATTACGATTGTACAAAAAAATTCAATCTGGAATTTGTAAAGCACGTTGTAAGAAATTTCACACGATCTGGCGAAAGATGTTGAGTAGTGAGACGATGGGTGCTGGCACTGTTGACGGGAAATAAATCAGGAGGACGAAGGAGGAGTCCAGTGGCTGGAAATTAAGGAGCCACCTACTGTAAAATTTGATGGAGCACGAGAAAAAAATTAAAAAAGAAAACGCTTAGTGGTGAGCAGGTAGATGGATCAGGTAGGTAGGTGGACCTAGGTTCATGAGAGCCCGTCACAAGAGAGCGTCGAAGTATGAATTTGATCGGTTGACAAAATGTTAGATTTATAGAAGTGACTCGATTAGTGCCGTGGCTCAGGTGGCGGTCGGCTTTGACTCGTTTTCGGGCTGCAGGTATTTTCCCATAGCAGTTTGTCATGGACCTGCCGTCTTCTTGACTTGTCGGCACATCTCAAGTCCACACACTTTACGACCCACTCATATGAGCATCGGCAACAGACCTTTGTTAACCCAATCAACTCTTCGCTACAAAGTCTCCCTCTTGTCGTCTCTACAGCCAATAGCTGTTACATGTTTCCATTCGATATGGATTATTGTGTCAAGTATCAACAATGGATCATCTCTCTTAACCTATCACATAAATATAAAATATCGCATAACGTTCTTTATCACATTGAATACGGCCTTACCTCTCAACCCTACAAAGCTGCAGTACACAATTTGGGCAATTCATGAGACACCCTTGAATAAAAACCCTGTCCTACCATGCTCTATGCACACCATATTGTCATCAAATGCGGGGCTTTATGCATGATTGTTCTAAGAAATAATTTTTCGTCCCTGAATAGAGCTGTTTCCAAAACGTACTTTCACATAACGACTTCAGTTCTTACCTGACGTTCCAATGTCTTTCAATTCAACATATCCCACTTTTTTCTCTCATTTTTTCGTTAATGATCTATCGCTGTTTGTTATTAATTTTCATATTTTTCAACCCCACCATCATCATCTTTTTCTTTGTACTAAAATAATCAAAGATGACTGGCTCTTGAAATGCTGAACAATTGGAACTGAATTTGAAAAAAAAATAGGAGCAGAAATCCTTATTATCAAGTATGCCATTATTTAATTAGATTATTTCTCATTATAAAAAACTAACATTTTTTATCATACTCAGAAGAATTAGTCTAATCAATAGGTTAATAATTACTAGATAACCTGATGGTACCAATTAGTTTGCCTTACCTTCTCATTTATCGAGGAGACAATAATTCCATCAATATTACTAGCGCTCCGAATTGTGGAACAAAAATTATTCTAGAAGGGCAAGGTATTTTTTGGCTTCCCTTGAATTAATATAAATGATGAGAAATCGTGAGAAAATCATGGGAGCTTGAAAGTAATTAATGAAATATGATTGTTGATGAAAGTTGTTCTTGAACAAGTAAAGATTAACGATCTTAACAAATCATTGGTTTTGATTCAATGAAATTTATTCAAGTATAGTCATCAATCATTGCGAAAAAAATTGTTTGGAGCAAAATGAAGAAAAACTACTTGATGCCAACTTTGATAATAATCAAATGACTTTATTTTTATTATTTTACAAATTATGACCATTAGTCTATTCACTAATCATAAGACAAATATTTCTGATGATTGGTGAGATTTGATCATCTGATGATTGATTTCTGAGTATTCTTGATGATGATAATACAATAATATTTTGATGATAATATTTGATAGTATGTCTATTTTTATTGAAACAAATTGATAATTTTGTTTGACATGTCTTGATGGTTGTGGTAGTGAACTTACAACTCAGCTTCTCTATAAAGAATAATGTTCATTTTTAATTGGACAAATTAATATTTTCTGATTTGTCTTGATAATATTGTCTATAATATTACATCACATATTTTCTTATGAACTGATCAATGTTGAGTTGAGTTCAGGGCTACACAAACACAATACAGTGCTTAACTAGCTGCTGGTTAGTCCACTGCAGGCTACACAACGGATCAGTTACATTGAAAAAAGAATAAACTTATTAAGTTATATTCAATTGTTTATTCCGAACAATATGCATCAGAACAGATTAATCAAAAAAGATCTAGAACAGCTTTACCATTGGAGCCGGGTCGAATATCGTTTGCATCAATAAAACTCCTGGAGCGAGCAGTCGGGTAGATGTTGGTGGACTTGATACACGGCCCGGAATAAGGATGTAAGTTAGGTGAGTGATGAAGAGGTCGGTTGTTGGCTGAGCTACAAAATAATAACGGGTGAGGCCAATGATACATTTGGCCTGCCTACAGGATTGACACGGACAATATTATTAGACAAAAGCAGAGTAGGACCCCTGGCAGCAGCCTAATAGGTGTGCAGCCTGAAACGATTGCCGCCAGGTTCAGGCACTCGATGGCACTAGGGTACTGGCAATGCTTCACCGATGAATCAGTGACTGAATGCTCATAGTTGGTGGCGCCAAGCCAAGACATCTTTCCCTTTTCCAAGCTTAGGCAATGTTTTGGTATCACACATCGTTGCGGAGTTCCTTCCAGAAAATAATATATTTGAGGAAAGCTTGTTATCAAGATTTTAAGCAGCTAAATCTGCTCAAACTCCTATTATTTCAAGGATTCTTCCATGGCTTTCCATGTGATATTTTACAATATATTCCAAAATTCAAATTTTTATAAAATATTTCAATTTATGGACTGAAAAGCAGTCTCAAAGACATTAAGAGTTATAAGACATTTTTATAACATAAGAATACTCTTGAAAGTAGTTTTGTCTCTCATGAAATCATTTGCTATGATTTTATGCCATTAGTTTTGTTACCTGTGAAACAATAGTCGATACTACTTGTTTGTCTAAACATCGCTCCATTGATCGATGAATGTGCTTGAAAGGGATTGTAAATTGACTCTTGTTGAATTACTCTCTTTGAATGTCTCTGCCGCTCCCATTTGCTAGATTTAGTTCTACTGTTTTTGAGAACTTGCTAGAATTTTCTAGATTGTGCTACCAGCATCCAGCATTTACTGGAATACTGTCAAACACTATCTAAGAAGAAGTGTAAACAAGTTTCAGTTTGTCATTTGCTCTTTAATGTTTCTAACCAGTCGCAGTTTATACAGACTGTGTGATTACGTATCCAGTGACTGTTTTTACAGACAGTGTGATTATGAATCCAGTGCCACTTGACTGACCATGTATGTTATCCAGTGCCTGTCGATTGACAGTGTGATGGACATTGTGTTTACCCATATAAAGTGGCCATTTTATCATGCTTTGTAAGTGTTTATTGACTGTTTTATAATTTTTTTACTTCATGGAACAGTTCAATGGTTAGTTGTTCATTTAATTATCGATCAGCTTTTTCATAGTAATCAATTTTTGTACAGAGAAAATTTGTTATTAGCTTAATTTTAATGTGTTTTCTTTTTGGTTTTTCTTGTGATTAGTGTGTGTTGTAAGAGTAATTTGTGGAAAAAAGTGCGAGTGTTAATTTCAAGTGTTGCCAGCATTTTTTCAGTTATAGAACCCATAACATTATTATTATTATTATTGTTACGAGTTCTATGTCTAAAATAACGCTGGCAACACTTAAATTTATCACTTTCACTTTATTAACACAAATAATCTTCAACTCACACTGTTCAGTAATTTCTTACAGAAAATAAGCAATTAAAAACAGATAACACGATATTGTTCCACTGATAATGAGCTTCCAATTAACTGT
This sequence comes from Conomelus anceps, assembly GCA_948455865.1. Classification (NCBI taxonomy): domain Eukaryota; kingdom Metazoa; phylum Arthropoda; class Insecta; order Hemiptera; family Delphacidae; genus Conomelus; species Conomelus anceps. Next base: position 56,839,558 of record OX418217.1, on the reverse strand, counting down.
ACACGAATCAATCACTAAATGTCAAAGGCCGATCTAATATTAAACAATAACTGTACAATAAACTGTCCAATAATACTCAACAAGAAACGTTGAGGAAGAACAATTAACTTACGTAGCAAAAGTCCGTCAATACAGTAATAGATAAAAGAATTATCACTATTGAACTGTCAAGAGAATTATCACTACAGACAGCGAAAGTTCATTGCATGGTTTGTAAAAGCGTCAACGGGATTTCACTGTCTCTATTAACGCGAACTGTCACTGCTGCCACTTATCAACGTAGAACAATAACTGAACTACTTAACTGTCACACTTGTTTATCATGACGAATTACAGACAAGACTGAACTCATTTACAAGAGACTTCCTCTATTTATATACTTTATCATAATTGAGATATCTCTAGATTTCTCTACCAACTTCTAAATAAATAAATAATGGAAACTAGCACCTTCCACAATATTCGATAACATTCCAAACCTGTCTGACCAAACAACGAGAACATTCTACAAATTACCAAGTAAACACTATAAAAGTGTCAAAAGCAGTGTAATTAATTGCCCAAAAGTAAACATTTACATAGCAGATAACGCCAAGAATCACTGTCTTCCTCTCCACTCACTGCAACTTCATATCCGCTACATTATTAACTTCAGTGATCTCCACTTGATAGTTCATTGATGCCAAAATGAAGGTCTTTACAAGTAGATTTATGAATAAACTAAGACTACATTCGATAAAAGTGATACTGAAGTATCAATGAGAAAATTGGAAAATATTGTCTTCTTTATATTAGTGGAAGATGTAAAGCCTATTCAATAAGTCTTGATGTTGCAATGATTGATTGAGATTGAGGTGTAACTGCCGAAATCATAGTATCTCATGACTTCATATTGTTATGGGTCGAATCACTAAAGTAACGCTAGAAACACTTGAAAGTAACACTCAAACTTTATTTACACAATTAACTTACAACAGACAATAAACAGTAGAAATATCACACAATAAAATAAATAAACAAACAGTGCAATAACGTTGTTACTAATAATTAACATTTCTAGAACAAGATTAATCACTGTACAAAACTAATCAGTAACTATCAATAGGTCAACCAATGATTTGATAATAAGTTTCCAATAAATTTTTAAATAACACAATAATAAATGTCTTATAAACGGTTAACAAACTAAATAATAAACTTATGAAGCACAATATCTGTCATGGAACTTGATATGCGGAATAAAAATAGCAAATAGAAGAATGTCAAATAAAGAATGTCACAGAATGTCACCACGTAAACTTATCACGACTCCTGCTGAATTGAAACTTCTTTCATATCCGTTTGTACCGTTCTGGAAAGATCTTGGTCTTTCTACCAAAACATATATTTCTGTCATCAAGATTAAGCTCGAAAATACCAGAAGCTCATTTGACATATGAGACCAAAAGAGAGCGCTGAGACGAATCTAGAGAAATAATCGCCCATTATCAATGTAACCGAAAGCACTGTTGACATAATGCAATGCTTTAGGACCAGTGGCGCATCCAAGGGGAGTGCTTTTGGTACTCAAGCACCCCCCCCCCTCCCCGAAGCTAATTTCTATACAGATCTCTGATCTGATTTACGAATTAAGCATTGTTCAAATGGACGCTTGCTATCCTTATTAATTACTGCAGGTTATCAACGTGCTCTTAAGCAAAGGATCCAGAAAATTCGTTTTGTGAAAACTCTTAGAACGATTTCACGAAGTAATTTTTAATACATGCATGCATGAAATTCATAATTTATACAATTCAACATTTATTATTCGAGCTGGTTTTTTGTTATTTTATTAATCAGTTCTTTTATTACTTAAACCTTACCAAAGAACACGTATAGCTTCGTTTAGAGGGGATTATTTTTTAAGGATTTTTGAGGTAGTAGGACTCAATGGCATTATTTTATAATACACTGCCTGACAAACTACCTGCAGCTACCCTTTGGTACATGTTGCAGTAACTACAAGTACTAATACTATTGCGAGGTGGAACTACCCGTAAGGTTCTCCACACCAATAAACCCATAATATGTTTATTATTTTTTACCATTAATTTGTACTTGAAACTGTATTAGGAAACAGGTCCCATGATTCTCCTTCCCTATGGGAGGAAGGGGAACTCACTGACAACTCCAATAGTTTTCACTTCCAGCACCCCCTCTGGGTCATTTCTGGGTGCGCCACTGTGCAGAACGTTCTACTCTTTCCTTGCGTTTCCCAAAAATTAAAAAAATGTGGTTGTGACAACATCTAGTCTCATTCATCATATAATATCTAAACATGGTTTTCTAAAATCAGAAAAACTGTCATGATCAATTCAATACATTTTCTATAATATCCAGGAATTATATGTCGTCATATCTGTATATTATTTACAAATCGCTAATCTGGATCAGGAGTCGAGCTGCTTGACACAATTTTCTACTAAAATCTATACAAACTTGCGGTAGGTAGCTTGAGAACGCTCCTTCTTTTCAACAATACATTTTTCTCTGAGACTCAAGTAAATAGAAAGCGACAGTATTGGAGCATGAGGCTATACATTGTAGAAAAAAGGTAAATACGACAGAGCTAAGGTGAAGTACTTCTACAGGTAATGCAGTGGTAATTAGTTGAATGAAATCATCTACCATCTCATCAGAGATATGGAAGTGAACGATAATGAATAAATAGGTAGGGTTAAAAAAAGTGCGATAGAAGCTATCATTTTCGTGATAGCTACTCGGAAGATGTTCTCGGCAGGTAGGTGGGTTTCCTCTGAAGATTTATATTGAGCGCAACATGGGATGGACCTGGCTAATTATAAGAGCCGCAGCTCACACAGCATCCCTTGTTTTATGTTTGTTTTTATGCGCACAGACTACTCCTCCTTCTTTCTAATTGCTATTAATAACTAATCACGTTCTCATGAAGACTTTCAGTAATTAAAGGAAAAGATTAAGTTATAAGTCATTTCTTCTTATCCTTTTAAAACACTAAGCTCGAGCATCCTCGGCAAGCTCAATTTTACTATGGATTTTAATTGGTATGAATGGATGGAAGAACATGTTGTGGAAATTATTAATGTTGCATCACGAGTTCAAAAAATCCAATCGTTTCTTACTTATCTTGACCTCTTATTCGCATTTTTTCACCCTCTTGCACTGATTCACTATCAATTTAATTCTGTACCCACTGATAAACTCATTAACGATAATTTCCCTTTACTATCTTGGAGTGGAATATTCTTCATACAAAGCAGAACATTCCATTTTCCTTTTGAAGAGGATGAAGCCCACATAGATCTGAGACCTGTGCGTGGGTAATGAGTTTTTAATAATTGCACCTATCACGTTATGGAAATTTACTGCAGTCTACTCAAATTCATCTTTGAGTCGATCAACCTTGAACTCCTAACGTTTTCTATGTTTGTAAGTTCGACAAAAAAGTAGGAAACTGAGAGCAATAATGTGAGATGTGTTTGAGAACACAGAACTAGTGAGTAATCACATCCTTTCTGAAAGGAGATCATTTTACAATCAGCTATTGAGATTTAGCGTACGATTTTGTAAGGTGTACTTAAAAGGGGCGAGGAAGTCGACTTGGCTATCCAGACGCAAACTGAGTTTTAATGGTGGCTCTATTCGATCTCATGAAGCTACAAATATGATTCACCAAGGATTATAGCCAGCTACTTGGCTGACTCTTTTAGAAGTTGTAGCTGCCTAGTTAGTCTTCCGATTAGCAGTAAGTCTTCCTATTTTTCCAGTATTCCTAGTTGGTCTGCCCAAGTCTGCTTGCTACTTTACTCTGCTCTATGTTCTATTAGTAGGATATAAAGGGGGATTCTGGGGCAACCTTGACCTTGACTTGACCTTGACTTGACCTTGACCTTGACTTGACCTTGACCCCTGCAACCCCCCTCACCACCCCGCTCCTAAGTCGGCTATTTTTGGCGTGGTCACTCCCCTCCCCCTCCTAAGTCGGCCATTAATGAACCCCCCCCCTCAGAGGTTATTTTGGGCAATGGGAGATGTGCAAGATAAGGAGTGTGTGGAAGAGAAGGAGTAGGTGGTGAACGAAAAGGAGGAGGAGGATTACACTATTTATAGCATGTGCGTGGAGGAAGCAATCGTTTCCTCTCATGACCAAAAAAAAATTTCTGCAATGCGACCGTTAAATTATTTAAAGTAAAAAAAATCCCCTACAGAGTTTTTGTGCTTACATCAGAATTGTCCTACACTATTTATAGCATGTGCATGGGGGAAGAACTCATCTTGAATTGATCGCAGGTGGACAAAACTATTTCTGCAACCGTCCAATGCAATCCCCTACAGAGTTTTTACACTATTATTTTATAGTATGCACATAGGGAGAACTCTTCATTGCAACGCTTGCACTTGGCTCTACTAGACGACAATTTACAGTGAGTATTTCCACTCATAGATTCTATACTAACCCACAACTTTTTTATCAATAAATATTACATAAGGACTTATTATTTCATATGCTAGTTAATTAAATATTATCCATGAACTTTTGGTTTTCTTTGCTTTATTTCATGTGTTTTGTTTGTGTAATTACTGTTCAATTCTAATATTGCAGTAAAGGTTTCATTACAATTCAATTTATCAATAAATTTATTGTCAACATAATATTATCCTTAGTATGGAAGTTGTTAAGATAGCACTCTGTTTAACATCATGTAATCACAGTATAAAATTGATATACTCATCATACATTTTTCTGTTTTCATCCATAAATTATTGGGTATCACTGTACGTTAGTACTAACAAATAATATTACATAACTATAACTTGATAAATCAAATTTATAATAATATTAAGTACACCTCGAAAAATTATTAACAACAGAAAAATCTTTTGTTACAGCTATCTTTTCATTGTCCTGCACCCCAACATCATCATCGTCCTGCTCTATCTGCTCAATCATCTACTATTATTCGGTGAGTTATCACACACAAAAAAAAAAAAAAAAAAAAAAAAAACTTGAATAATAATTGTTACATTTTACACCATTGATAAACTGAATTTATGCTAAGCAGAGCTTTATAAATTTCTATCTATTAAAATTGAAGTTTTTTAAAATGAGTAGCTACATTGCTGTTTGTCTATGCACAGATAAATCTAATTCCAACAATTGTTATGAATATGATGCTAAATAATTTTTACATCTGTCATGATGCTTATAAAGGTTACTAGCTTTACCCCTGATATTTCTCTTATTGTTTGTAAAGAGGCTGGGAACATAAATAATTGCTACTCTCATTATATTAGAGATTGCAGATCAATTTTGTGAACATTGATTCAATTCAACATTCAATAATATTTCGTTTATGTAATGCTATAACTGGTTAAATCAAATTTATAATATTAACTACATCTCAAAAATTCGTAACAACAGAAAATTCTTTTCGTTACAGCTATCTTATTTACGCAACATCATTCACAACCGCCTACACCACCATTGTTGCAGAATCAGCTGTTGTCCATTTATTGTGAGTATAGTAACCTAACGTTTTTCAACTAATTATTCTGTATCTGTACGGTTACCATCTATATTATTGCAATACTAAACACACATTTTATTAACAATATTAATTATACTTACATCCTTATTGTCACCATTCACACAAAAAAGTCTACTAATCTGTAGGTACTTATAAAATTCTAATATCAATGACTGACTCACTGATCACGATTTCTAAAAAACTACTGCAATGATACTCTTCCAAATTTATATATGGTTGGACCCAGGCATGATCGCAATAAGGCACTGTGAGGTGTTGGATCCTTAAAACTTGAAGCTCAAAAAAAAAAAAAAAAAATGCCACATTTTTTCACTGATTTATTTCTCATGACAAATTCAAAATAACAAGAATTACCCCTTGCAGTGCAAAAGCGCCGCTTGCTTGCTTTGCTTATAAATATTGGGGACCGAGCTTTGCATGGGAGTAAAAAGCTATACAAATGAAAAAGCTGTGAGCTGAGAAATTCGAAAATAAAATTCTTGCTAATTTTGTAACTCCTTTTCACGTCCTTTAGTGGGTTATTGCTGGAATGAGACCCTGAGCAATAGATTTTATGTATCAAGAACCTCTAATATTCCAAATTTCATCAAATTCGTTTTCAAGATTCGTTGGATAAATTGATTGCATAATCCTTATATATAATTCTGTAAGCAATTTAAAAACGTCTGCTTTCTTTACATTATAACAGCTGTTCTCCAAAATGATATTTTCAAATATGTTTTGCTGCGGCGGCGTACCACATGCCCGAAAAACAATAGACAGATAATTTCTCGGGCTGTAAGCATACACCCTTTTGCTGTATCCTTTGTTTCAATGAATACAGTTTTCAACATAGTTTATTTCACATAATGTATCAGTGATTGAACATTGATTAATGGCTTCAGCCCCTATGAGCCACTAGTATAATAGGATATGGTCGGTGTTTGGTCGTGACATGAACGATATAGTTACATCAGCTGCAACGATTATAAAAATTTTTTTTCATCCCTATATATAAAATCCAAATACCACTCACTCACTGATCACGGTCTCTCAAATACCATTGGGCCATACCATTCTTATAAGAAGATCAGAATTCCCTCCAATGAAGTCGAAATTGGCTACTGCTATCATTATATAACAGCAGCTTTGTAGGAAAGACAGATTCAGTTGTCAAGCTTTAAACTTTCCATAAGACATTATTTTCCATTTTCGATTCAATTTAGATAAAAAACTATACATTTGCAGATAAAAGGTGTACGATTTATTATTGATCGGTCGGCGGCGAATTGCAAAGAACTTAGATAAAACATTAAATTTAGCTGGTTTAACCATGTTGCAAGTAAGCCGACACCGTGTTTAACTTTCCTGTATTCTAACAAGAATACGTGTTTAATTGTTTCTTTTCATTTGGTCTAAATACTTATTTTGTAAATAAATTTAGGATTATTTCCATATTATACATACATATGAGAGAATGTTTGACCTCGTTTTACAGTATTGATTTTAAATACTAACTTTATTGTTTGTTGGAGCGTGAAAACGCCCGCAGGCATACACGGTTGTAAGTGCACACCACTGTATGTAGTTTTGTGAATGTGCTTTGTTATCTTATATTAAAAACCTTCGCTAAAAAAGCAAAAGATAACTAAATCTGGAGTCCTATTGGACCGATTTACATGGGGGGGTTTGTGTTAAATGAAAGGTAATCCACTCTATATTTACCCTCTGGCCTTGAAAGTTCACTATTCCTTCATTTTTTAATAATCTAAAAATGGAATTTAAAATATTTAAAAACTTTGTTTTTACTGATCAGCTGGATATGACAGCACATGTTAACACTGATACTGTAGTTTCGCAGATGACAGATTATTATCGGTCTGCACACAGATATTGTGTAAACAAAAACATATGATTTGTACTACATCGATCACTTTTTGTGATGTCATAAAACGTTTTTGTCGCGTTTTTGTTGTGTTTTTCGTTTTCGTCATTTTTTTTATACGTTTTGTATGAATTTTTGCTGTGTTTTTTGTATTTGTTGTTTTATACACTGGTTGCATTTTCATCGTGTTTTTTTTTCTTTGTTTATTTTTGTTACATTTTTCGGCATGTTTTTGTTGCGGTTTTACATTTCCGTCGTGTTTTTCTATGTTTTGGTTGCATATGATTACGCAATTGGATGACCAATATGTACAATATGTTACGTGATTCTAACAACAAGCAGCCTTCATTTGTGTGTCAACCTTCATTGAGGAAACACCTGAGGGAGACTACTAAGAGAGAACTGCGAGAACTACTCCCAGACATTTTACATAAATCACAGGATTATAGTTTGTGTTTCAGATAATCAAAATGAATAAGACCAGCCGCTGTCAGAAGACCAAGGGCTCACAGGGAGAGTTTTTTGTATTGGAGGATACCTTCAATAGCAACCTGAGAACTCTATTCTTGAACAACAGCTGTATAGATGAGCCGGTCAAGGATTTCCACTCCTTCCTCAGCAGCCAGGAGGAGAAGATCATCAAAGCCATTGAAGCAGAAGTTGAACAGCATGGTCCCATAAAGTTCAACCTTGTTCTAGAGGCAACCTATCAAAAAAGCAGCCTGGATGAACAGAATAAGGAGAAGAATGAGGTCCAAGACATAGCCTTCAAGACCCCCAACTACGAAGTGTTTGAAACCAGTACCATCCCCCACCAGGTTGAGACAGCATGCCAGAAGATGTTGCAGGAAGAAGCTAAGTTTCAGGGCAGCTCGAGTGGATGGACCCTCCTCATCATTGATGGCTTACTCATCCGGATTAGCAGACATGTGCCACTGAGAGGATCATCATACATCAAGCTACCATCCAAGCTGGCGGCAAGGAAGGCTGTCATCAACCCAAAGAATGATGACCAAAGTTGTTTCATGTGGGCAATCCTTGCCAAGCATGTTGGAGGTGAAAATCCAGAACGAGTCAATGACCGGTACTACCAGCTGAGGAATAAGTATAATTTCTCTGGAATCACCTTCCCAACTACCATCAGTCAGATTGATCACTTTGAGAAAACCAATCCTCAAGTATCAGTCAATGTCTATGGTGTTGATGCTGCCAACAACATCTACCCAAGACGTGTTGGCAAGGAAGTTAAGGAGAATCATTTTGATCTCCTTCTACTCTGTGAAAGTGTGAACCATGAGGAGAAGGATGAAACCACTACGGAGGATACAAAAGTCAATGCAGAGGATACCAAAGCCAACAATGATGAAGTAGATTTTGAGATTGATGACGACATATATAAAAGACAAGTGGAGGACACTGATGACATTGATATGGAAGTTAACAGCCACTACTGCTGGATCAAGGACTTTGAGAAGCTTCTGAGAGCACAGCTAACAAAACATCGGAATCGTATACTCATCTGTCGACGATGCTTTACCCACTACACCCTCAGCAGAGAAGGTGAACGCAGGATGGAAGAGCATGAGGAGTACTGTGCCACAAACAAGACAACAAGAATCATCATGCCACAACTCAAGGAAGATGGAAGTGCTCCAACTATGAAGTTTGAGAAGCATCTGAGGAAGTTTAGGTTACCATTGGTAGTCTATGCTGACTTTGAGTGCTTGTTGGAGAAACCTGCTCCTGAGGAAGTGGGAGAAGCATCTGGGCAATGGCATGGAAAGGCAACAAGGGTGATCCAACACCATCGCGCAATGAGTTACTGCCTTTACTTTGTGAGGGATGTACAACAATTCCCCTCATGGCTCACCCTGAACAAAAAAATACCGCAGGAGCCTGTCATCTACCGAGGACCAGATGCATCAGAAAACTTCATGAAGACACTCACAAAGTATGCAAGAGATATTGCCAATGCTATTGATGCTCTAAACATCAAAATCATACCACTCACTGACCAGCAAAAGGCAAGACATGAATCTGCCACACACTGTGAAGCCTGCAACAAAGAATTCATAGATGACAAGGTTCAAGATCATTGCCATATGACTGGATTCTACAGAAATGCATTATGCAACACATGCAACCTCCAAAGACGTCGCCAAACCTACATTCCTGTGTTCCTGCATAATTCATCAAACTATGATACCCACCTTATAATTCCCCATCTTGGATCTGATAAAGGACAAATATCTGTTATTCCAAATTCATCAGAAAAGTATATATCCTTTACAAAACAAATTTCTAAACGGCTTCATTTAAGATTCCTTGATACCTTTCGTTTTACACCAGACAGTTTGGACAACCTAGTGACAAACCTAGTCAAGACAGCTCAAAATGCCCAGGATCTCCCCAATGTACTGATGCACACTGCTAAAAAATTTGGGAATCAACTGGAACTTGTTTCCCGGAAAGGTGTGTTCCCCTACGAGTACTGTGATTCATGGGAGAAACTTGAAGAGACAGAACTTCCTCCAAAAGAAGCATTTTACAGTAAGCTGAGAGATTGTGGAATAAGTGATGCAGACTATGCACATGCTCAGCATGTCTGGCAACAGTTTGGCTGTAGAACTTTGGGTGAGTACAGTGACCTTTACCTGAAAACAGATGTACTTCTGCTAGCTGATGTTTTTGAGAGCTTTAGAGATGTATGTATGAAGAACTATGACCTGGACTGTGCACACTACTTTACATCACCCGGCTTCTCTTTTGATGTCATGCTCAAGTATACAGGGGCTGAGCTGGAGCTGTTGACAGACTATGATATGCACATGCTCATTGAGAAAGGCATCCGAGGAGGCATCACAACCTGCATTCACCGCCACGCCATCGCCAACAACAAGTACACCGGAGCACCCATGGACCCAGGGAAACCAACATCCCACCTCCTCTACACAGACGCCAACAACTTGTATGGATGGGCAATGTGCAATCCACTTCCATGCCGGAGATTCCAGTGGATGAATAGGAAGGAACTGGAAGCAGTGATCAGGGACATTACAAGATTGGAAGATAGGCAGAAGCTTGGGTATATCCTTGAGGTTGATGTTGAGTACCCTGCAGAGCTGCATGATGCACACAACGATTTTCCTTTCCTGCCAGAGAACCAGAAAACTCAGAAATCAGGTTATGCTCGCCTCATGACAACATTGAACAATCGTCAATGCTACATTGGCCATTACCGCCTGCTCAAACAAGCCGTTCAACATGGATTACGAATAACCAAGGTGCATAGAGGAGTACAGTTTGAACAGGAAGAATTCCTTGCTCCCTACATCATGCTAAACACGTCGCTGAGGCAGCAATCAAAAAACAAGTTTGAGAAAAGCTTTTTTAAGCTGATGAACAATGCTGTCTTTGGCAAGACAATGGAGAATGTTAAGAAGAGGATGAATATGGAGCTAGTGAACTGTGAGAAGCGGCTGAAGAAACTTGTGGCTCGCCCATCATTCAAAGACCGGATCATATTTGGACATAACATCTGTGCAGTAACCCTTCATCAAGAAAAAGTGACACTGGACAAACCAATCTATGTGGGACTGTCTGTGCTTGACATCAGCAAGACCCTGATGTATGAGTTCCACTACAATGTGATGAAGCCTATATACAATGACCGCCTCAAGCTACTGTATCAAGATACCGACAGCCTCTTTTATCTAGTGGAAACAGAGGACATGTACAAGGATATCAACAACATCAAGGATCTGAGAGCAATATTTGACACATCTGAGTATCCTACGGATCATCCATGCTACTCGGAGACTAACAAAATGGTTCTTGGCAAGTTTAAAGATGAGTATGCATCAAGAGCCCCTCATGAGTATGTAGGCCTGCGCTCAAAGCTGTATGCATGCAGATGCTATAATACAGATGAGAGCCAGCTGCAGAGCGGCCTGATCAAGAAGGCTAAAGGAGTGAGAAGGCCTGTACTTGGTCAGGAGCTGCCCAAGAACCATCCTGATGCTAAATGGTATATTGGCTTCCAGGACTACCTCAACTGCCTCTACGGAGATGAAGATATCTACAGGGAGCAAGTAATGTTCAGCACAAGGAAACATCAGCTGATGACAATGGTGCAAAAGAAGAAGGCTCTGAGCAAGGCTGACAAGAAGAGGTTCATCATGGCTGATGGGGTCACCACTCTAGCCTTTGGCCATAAAGATATACCAGCAGAGCAGATGATTTGCAACATGGAAGAGGCAAGCAATGATGGCGGCAACAGCAGCAACAACAACAATGATGACAACAGTCCTCCACCACCAAAGCGAGCACACATCAATCATACTATGGACACTGACAACAATGATGACAACAGTCCTCCACCACCAAAGCGATCATGCATCAATCATACCATGGACACTGACAACAACAATGATGACAACAGTCCTCCACCACCAAAGTAGATATTTTCTGCAATGTATTATGTAAATTATATTGTCATCAACTATAACAAAGTTTCAAAAGGAACATTATTGCATTGTTCCTATACAACACCTGGTGGAGGATCACACCTAACCCATTATGAGTATGAGGCTGGTGCAGATGAGGTATGGAAAAAAGAGTTATTATTTGTACATTTGAAATTGACAATTGTGAATGCAATGTGTTTGAAGTTTTCCTACCCAAACGTTTTCTAAGTGTAATAAATTTTACAAAATTTGAATGAATTGAAAAGCATAAGTATGTGTTGAGATTTTGTAATGTGAAGGAAAAAGTTGCAGACATTGTTATGGAAGGACAGATCCAATTAACATTAACATTGTGGACTATGCCTACTGGGGACACCACGTTAAAAAAAGCGAGTGCAAACTCATACGGCACCTTACCGTCACTTGGAAAGTGAGTTAATCATATATAATTAATTAATTACTTATTTTAGTATATAATTGAGCACAAACTCCTATGGACTAGCTGTTGCTTAGAAAGCAAGTAGTGGATTAGGTCTAATTTTTATCTATATAACATATAAATAAATCTATATTTAGGGGCGTGGTCACTCCCCTCCACCCCACCCCCCTCCCCCATGTCCACCGTTTTCCTCCTCCTCCTCCTCCTCCTCCTCCTTCTCCTCCTCCTTCTCCTACTCCTCCTCCTCCTCCTCCTCCTTCTCCTCCTCCTTCACCTCCTCCTCCAGGCCAACACAATGGCCTTCACCTCCTCCTCCTCCTCCTCCACCTCCGTTGTGTTTAGCATGATGTAGGGAGCAAGGAATTCTTCCTGTTCAAACTGTACTCCTCTATGCACCTTGGTTATTCGTAATCCATGTTGAACGGCTTGTTTGAGCAGGCGGTAATGGCCAATGTAGCATTGACGATTGTTCAATGTTGTCATGAGGCGAGCATAACCTGATTTCTGAGTTTTCTGGTTCTCTGGCAGGAAAGGAAAATCGTTGTGTGCATCATGCAGCTCTGCAGGGTACTCAACATCAACCTCAAGGATATACCCAAGCTTCTGCCTATCTTCCAATCTTGTAATGTCCCTGATCACTGCTTCCAGTTCCTTCCTATTCATCCACTGGAATCTCCGGCATGGAAGTGGATTGCACATTGCCCATCCATACAAGTTGTTGGCGTCTGTGTAGAGGAGGTGGGATGTTGGTTTCTCTGGGTCCATGGGTGCTCCGGTGTACTTGTTGTTGGCGATGGCGTGGCGGTGAATGCAGGTTGTGATGCCTCCTCGGATGCCTTTCTCAATGAGCATGTGCATATCATAGTCTGTCAACAGCTCCAGCTCAGCCCCTGTATACTTGAGCATGACATCAAAAGAGAAGCCGGGTGATGTAAAGTAGTGTGCACAGTCCAGGTCATAGTTCTTCATACATACATCTCTAAAGCTCTCAAAAACATCAGCTAGCAGAAGTACATCTGTTTTCAGGTAAAGGTCACTGTACTCACCCAAAGTTCTACAGCCAAACTGTTGCCAGACATGCTGAGCATGTGCATAGTCTGCATCACCTATTCCACAATCTCTCAGCTTACTGTAAAATGCTTCTTTTGGAGGAAGTTCTGTCTCTTCAAGTTTCTCCCATGAATCACAGTACTCGTAGGGGAACACACCTTTCCGGGAAACAAGTTCCAGTTGATTCCCAAATTTTTTAGCAGTGTGCATCAGTACATTGGGGAGATCCTGGGCATTTTGAGCTGTCTTGACTAGGTTTGTCACTAGGTTGTCCAAACTGTCTGGTGTAAAACGAAAGGTATCAAGGAATCTTAAATGAAGCCGTTTAGAAATTTGTTTTGTAAAGGATATATACTTTTCTGATGAATTTGGAATAACAGATATTTGTCCTTTATCAGATCCAAGATGGGGAATTATAAGGTGGGTATCATAGTTTGATGAATTATGCAGGAACACAGGAATGTAGGTTTGGCGACGTCTTTGGAGGTTGCATGTGTTGCATAATGCATTTCTGTAGAATCCAGTCATATGGCAATGATCTTGAACCTTGTCATCTATGAATTCTTTGTTGCAGGCTTCACAGTGTGTGGCAGATTCATGTCTTGCCTTTTGCTGGTCAGTGAGTGGTATGATTTTGATGTTTAGAGCATCAATAGCATTGGCAATATCTCTTGCATACTTTGTGAGTGTCTTCATGAAGTTTTCTGATGCATCTGGTCCTCGGTAGATGACAGGCTCCTGCGGTATTTTTTTGTTCAGGGTGAGCCATGAGGGGAATTGTTGTACATCCCTCACAAAGTAAAGGCAGTAACTCATTGCGCGATGGTGTTGGATCACCCTTGTTGCCTTTCCATGCCATTGCCCAGATGCTTCTCCCACTTCCTCAGGAGCAGGTTTCTCCAACAAGCACTCAAAGTCAGCATAGACTACCAATGGTAACCTAAACTTCCTCAGATGCTTCTCAAACTTCATAGTTGGAGCACTTCCATCTTCCTTGAGTTGTGGCATGATGATTCTTGTTGTCTTGTTTGTGGCACAGTACTCCTCATGCTCTTCCATCCTGCGTTCACCTTCTCTGCTGAGGGTGTAGTGGGTAAAGCATCGTCGACAGATGAGTATACGATTCCGATGTTTTGTTAGCTGTGCTCTCAGAAGCTTCTCAAAGTCCTTGATCCAGCAGTAGTGGCTGTTAACTTCCATATCAATGTCATCAGTGTCCTCCACTTGTCTTTTATATATGTCGTCATCAATCTCAAAATCTACTTCATCATTGTTGGCTTTGGTATCCTCTGCATTGACTTTTGTATCCTCCGTAGTGGTTTCATCCTTCTCCTCATGGTTCACACTTTCACAGAGTAGAAGGAGATCAAAATGATTCTCCTTAACTTCCTTGCCAACACGTCTTGGGTAGATGTTGTTGGCAGCATCAACACCATAGACATTGACTGATACTTGAGGATTGGTTTTCTCAAAGTGATCAATCTGACTGATGGTAGTTGGGAAGGTGATTCCAGAGAAATTATACTTATTCCTCAGCTGGTAGTACCGGTCATTGACTCGTTCTGGATTTTCACCTCCAACATGCTTGGCAAGGATTGCCCACATGAAACAACTTTGGTCATCATTCTTTGGGTTGATGACAGCCTTCCTTGCCGCCAGCTTGGATGGTAGCTTGATGTATGATGATCCTCTCAGTGGCACATGTCTGCTAATCCGGATGAGTAAGCCATCAATGATGAGGAGGGTCCATCCACTCGAGCTGCCCTGAAACTTAGCTTCTTCCTGCAACATCTTCTGGCATGCTGTCTCAACCTGGTGGGGGATGGTACTGGTTTCAAACACTTCGTAGTTGGGGGTCTTGAAGGCTATGTCTTGGACCTCATTCTTCTCCTTATTCTGTTCATCCAGGCTGCTTTTTTGATAGGTTGCCTCTAGAACAAGGTTGAACTTTATGGGACCATGCTGTTCAACTTCTGCTTCAATGGCTTTGATGATCTTCTCCTCCTGGCTGCTGAGGAAGGAGTGGAAATCCTTGACCGGCTCATCTATACAGCTGTTGTTCAAGAATAGAGTTCTCAGGTTGCTATTGAAGGTATCCTCCAATACAAAAAACTCTCCCTGTGAGCCCTTGGTCTTCTGACAGCGGCTGGTCTTATTCATTTTGATTATCTGAAACACAAACTATAATCCTGTGATTTATGTAAAATGTCTGGGAGTAGTTCTCGCAGT
Organism: Conomelus anceps; assembly: GCA_948455865.1. Taxonomy (NCBI): domain Eukaryota; kingdom Metazoa; phylum Arthropoda; class Insecta; order Hemiptera; family Delphacidae; genus Conomelus; species Conomelus anceps. The sequence goes on along the minus strand of OX418217.1, from coordinate 56,823,943 downwards.
TCTCTCTTAGTAGTCTCCCTCAGGTGTTTCCTCAATGAAGGTTGACACACAAATGAAGGCTGCTTGTTGTTAGAATCACGTAACATATTGTACATATTGGTCATCCAATTGCGTAATCATATGCAACCAAAACATAGAAAAACACGACGGAAATGTAAAACCGCAACAAAAACATGCCGAAAAATGTAACAAAAATAAACAAAGAAAAAAAAACACGATGAAAATGCAACCAGTGTATAAAACAACAAATACAAAAAACACAGCAAAAATTCATACAAAACGTATAAAAAAAATGACGAAAACGAAAAACACAACAAAAACGCGACAAAAACGTTTTATGACATCACAAAAAGTGATCGATGTAGTACAAATCATATGTTTTTGTTTACACAATATCTGTGTGCAGACCGATAATAATCTGTCATCTGCGAAACTACAGTATCAGTGTTAACATGTGCTGTCATATCCAGCTGATCAGTAAAAACAAAGTTTTTAAATATTTTAAATTCCATTTTTAGATTATTAAAAAATGAAGGAATAGTGAACTTTCAAGGCCAGAGGGTAAATATAGAGTGGATTACCTTTCATTTAACACAAACCCCCCCATGTAAATCGGTCCAATAGGACTCCAGATTTAGTTATCTTTTGCTTTTTTAGCGAAGGTTTTTAATATAAGATAACAAAGCACATTCACAAAACTACATACAGTGGTGTGCACTTACAACCGTGTATGCCTGCGGGCGTTTTCACGCTCCAACAAACAATAAAGTTAGTATTTAAAATCAATACTGTAAAACGAGGTCAAACATTCTCTCATATGTATGTATAATATGGAAATAATCCTAAATTTATTTACAAAATAAGTATTTAGACCAAATGAAAAGAAACAATTAAACACGTATTCTTGTTAGAATACAGGAAAGTTAAACACGGTGTCGGCTTACTTGCAACATGGTTAAACCAGCTAAATTTAATGTTTTATCTAAGTTCTTTGCAATTCGCCGCCGACCGATCAATAATAAATCGTACACCTTTTATCTGCAAATGTATAGTTTTTTATCTAAATTGAATCGAAAATGGAAAATAATGTCTTATGGAAAGTTTAAAGCTTGACAACTGAATCTGTCTTTCCTACAAAGCTGCTGTTATATAATGATAACAGTAGCCAATTTCGACTACATTGGAGGGAATTCTGTTCTTCTTATAAGAATGGTATGGCCCAATGGTATTTGAGAGACCGTGATCAGTGAGTGAGTGGTATTTGGATTTTATATATAGGGATGAAAAAAAATGTTTATAATCGTTGCAGCTGATGTAACTATATCGTTCATGTCACGACCAAACACCGACCATATCCTATTATACTAGTGGCTCATAGGGGCTGAAGCCATTAATCAATGTTCAATCACTGATACATTATGTGAAATAAACTATGTTGAAAACTGTATTCATTGAAACAAAGGATACAGCAAAAGGGTGTATGCTTACAGCCCGAGAAATTATCTGTCTATTGTTTTTCGGGCATGTGGTACGCCGCCGCAGCAAAACATATTTGAAAATATCATTTTGGAGAACAGCTGTTATAATGTAAAGAAAGCAGACGTTTTTAAATTGCTTACAGAATTATATTTAAGGATTATGCAATCAATTTATCCAACGAATCTTGAAAACGAATTTGATGAAATTTGGAATATTAGAGGTTCTTGATACATAAAATCTATTGCTCAGGGTCTCATTCCAGCAATAACCCACTAAAGGACGTGAAAAGGAGTTACAAAATTAGCAAGAATTTTATTTTCGAATTTCTCAGCTCACAGCTTTTTCATTTGTATAGCTTTTTACTCCCATGCAAAGCTCGGTCCCCCATATTTATAAGCAAAGCAAGCAAGCGGCGCTTTTGCACTGCAAGGGGTAATTCTTGTTATTTTGAATTTGTCATGAGAAATAAATCAGTGAAAAAATGTGGCATTTTTTTTTTTTTTTTTTGAGCTTCAAGTTTTAAGGATCCAACACCTCACAGTGCCTTATTGCGATCATGCCTGGGTCCAACCATATATAAATTTGGAAGAGTATCATTGCAGTAGTTTTTCAGAAATCGTGATCAGTGAGTCAGTCATTGATATTAGAATTTTATAAGTACCTACAGATTAGTAGACTTTTTTGTGTGAATGGTGACAATAAGGATGTAAGTATAATTAATATTGTTAATAAAATGTGTGTTTAGTATTGCAATAATATAGATGGTAACCGTACAGATACAGAATAATTAGTTGAAAAACGTTAGGTTACTATACTCACAATAAATGGACAACAGCTGATTCTGCAACAATGGTGGTGTAGGCGGTTGTGAATGATGTTGCGTAAATAAGATAGCTGTAACGAAAAGAATTTTCTGTTGTTACGAATTTTTGAGATGTAGTTAATATTATAAATTTGATTTAACCAGTTATAGCATTACATAAACGAAATATTATTGAATGTTGAATTGAATCAATGTTCACAAAATTGATCTGCAATCTCTAATATAATGAGAGTAGCAATTATTTATGTTCCCAGCCTCTTTACAAACAATAAGAGAAATATCAGGGGTAAAGCTAGTAACCTTTATAAGCATCATGACAGATGTAAAAATTATTTAGCATCATATTCATAACAATTGTTGGAATTAGATTTATCTGTGCATAGACAAACAGCAATGTAGCTACTCATTTTAAAAAACTTCAATTTTAATAGATAGAAATTTATAAAGCTCTGCTTAGCATAAATTCAGTTTATCAATGGTGTAAAATGTAACAATTATTATTCAAGTTTTTTTTTTTTTTTTTTTTTTTTTTGTGTGTGATAACTCACCGAATAATAGTAGATGATTGAGCAGATAGAGCAGGACGATGATGATGTTGGGGTGCAGGACAATGAAAAGATAGCTGTAACAAAAGATTTTTCTGTTGTTAATAATTTTTCGAGGTGTACTTAATATTATTATAAATTTGATTTATCAAGTTATAGTTATGTAATATTATTTGTTAGTACTAACGTACAGTGATACCCAATAATTTATGGATGAAAACAGAAAAATGTATGATGAGTATATCAATTTTATACTGTGATTACATGATGTTAAACAGAGTGCTATCTTAACAACTTCCATACTAAGGATAATATTATGTTGACAATAAATTTATTGATAAATTGAATTGTAATGAAACCTTTACTGCAATATTAGAATTGAACAGTAATTACACAAACAAAACACATGAAATAAAGCAAAGAAAACCAAAAGTTCATGGATAATATTTAATTAACTAGCATATGAAATAATAAGTCCTTATGTAATATTTATTGATAAAAAAGTTGTGGGTTAGTATAGAATCTATGAGTGGAAATACTCACTGTAAATTGTCGTCTAGTAGAGCCAAGTGCAAGCGTTGCAATGAAGAGTTCTCCCTATGTGCATACTATAAAATAATAGTGTAAAAACTCTGTAGGGGATTGCATTGGACGGTTGCAGAAATAGTTTTGTCCACCTGCGATCAATTCAAGATGAGTTCTTCCCCCATGCACATGCTATAAATAGTGTAGGACAATTCTGATGTAAGCACAAAAACTCTGTAGGGGATTTTTTTTACTTTAAATAATTTAACGGTCGCATTGCAGAAATATTTTTTTTTGGTCATGAGAGGAAACGATTGCTTCCTCCACGCACATGCTATAAATAGTGTAATCCTCCTCCTCCTTTTCGTTCACCACCTACTCCTTCTCTTCCACACACTCCTTATCTTGCACATCTCCCATTGCCCAAAATAACCTCGGAGGGGGGGGGGGGGTTCATTAATGGCCGACTTAGGAGGGGGAGGGGAGTGACCACGCCAAAAATAGCCGACTTAGGAGCGGGGTGGTGAGGGGGGTTGCAGGGGTCAAGGTCAAGTCAAGGTCAAGTCAAGGTCAAGGTTGCCCCAGAATCCCCCTTTATATCCTACTTCTATTTAATCATACCTTCTGTGAAAACACTTCATGAGTGAAACTGCCTCTCCTTCACTTTATGAGTTTGTTTAACCACGAATGTAGCTCGTATAATGTACTAAGTGATTCATGTAAAATGAAATTGAATAAGTGGAAGCTTAAGCAATTATTTTATTGAAGCATTTTTTTAGTCTAGTTGAATAATCAATTGGTTGGGACATATAATGGGATATGAAGAGTCGTAAACAAAATGCAGTTCTCCGACTTTCTTTAGCCAATTAGCCTCCTACTTGACATCATATCAGGATAACTTAACTCATTCAAAAAGTATTAAGTGTGACAGGGTCACGCACGTGCGTGAAATTCCCCACTCCCCTTCGATCCATGGATCCGAACCACCGAGTGAATCTCCGATCCTTCTTACAGTCTGTAAGTACTGTTAAAAGAGACTAATAATTCTTTTTTTAAATTTAGGGCGCCAGATAACATTGAAGATGGAGAATAATATCTGATTTGTAGGAGGGAAACTCACAAAACATCTTACTCTTCAAAGTGGAGCGAATTATCTGGCTAGTTGTTCTTCTCAACACTGGCCGTCGGAAGTCGTAAGTCATACGACTGGGATTAAGTTATTATTATTGAATAGCTACACGACCCGATCAAAGGTTTAGAACTGGAAGAAAGGTCGGTTGTTTTTCGGGCTCCGGTAAGTACACGTCGGAAGGATCTTGGGCAGCTAATATCGCGGATCCCCGCTAGGAGCGCTGACATCACGGCCGCTGGTCTGAATATTAATGCCCACCTTGGGTTGTTTATCGGTGCGCGCTAGCGAGAACAAGATACTGCGGACTGAGAGGAGTTTTGAGGGAGAAGCGGGGTCCGCCCCCCGTCGAGTGCCTGATATGTCAATTAAGGCCCGGTGTCCTGCGATGCCTCATTGCCGCCGTGATTCCCGACAAACGAGAGAGAGCCGCCATATATATTCGCTCATAATTATCCGCCGTAAATATCGGCGTTATTTATTGCCCGGGCAAAGGAATGAAAAGTGAAATTAATTCAGTCATCTACGCCCACAACAGCATGGCACTGGTCATTAAAATAATTTCCCGCCGTGAGACGTCTAGCTGACCACGAGCTGCTAATAGTGCTGGGTGCTGAGTGCACACCATGCTAGCTTGCCAGGCCAACTGTGTCTACACACATGATTTAATGTGCACCGTGTCTCCTCCGCCCCCCCTCCCACCAAACACTCGGGAACAAGACACCACATCGAACAACCTTGCTTTTCATTTCTCATCGCAATATGTCTCACTTACACTCATTCATTTTTCAGATCCGTTTTTTCAATACAGTTTAAAACAATTAAGACTTCGAGAATAGGAGCGTTTCTTTGTTCAAATCTATGAGCATTTTGAAGTGCTTGATAAGTAGAGGTGAAATTCTCACATAAGCCTACAACATTGATGCACTTGAAGCGCATCAGAATTAAGCTATCAGAGATAATGTTTATTTATTATTACAAGCACAAGGACACTAATCAAATTATGTACTGTATAGGATGATCAATATGTCAAAAAACAATTTTCGCTTATTTCAAACTTAAAAATCCATAGCGCCTGCATAAGATTTGTAAGCTAATTTTTGACTTTAGAATATAGATTTGTCAGAAAATTCCAACTTCATTCGATTTTCAACTAGGAATTCAATCTAGAAAAGTCTTTCCAGTTTTTGTTCTTGTAATTGAGAGTATATCAAGTCTATTTTTCCTTGTTAGCTTCTTTCAAATGAAACTTTCGCAGTAACGAATATACCTCTTGTTCCTCGGTTTCTTTCTCACATTATCAAATGAATTGATATCATTTGGGGACTTCAATATGAATCTGTCTCCTGAACTTACAAAGATGTGGTCTTTGATCTGAGCGCTTTTCAAAGGACAAACAAAGCATTCATAGATTAGAAAGTTTTCAAAACTCAATATCAACCATAGAAACTAGGCCTACAGAAGAAGAATTTAAGAAGAGATGATATTATTCTCATTCAATTCTTCCTGAGAACGATCACCTTGGAAATTAAACTGATTATCAAATAAGTGCGTAGGGTGTGGTCTCGCTTCTCCGCCCACCAGTTCTGATCGGAAATGAGCTGGAAACGAATTTTTCAGGACTCTACTGTATAATTTTTTTTTCGGTTTTTGTGTTCAACTGATATTATTTGATTGCATTACAAGAAACAATCATTTTATAATAATCGGAATAGATATTGTGGATCTTTGTGGGGGGGGGGGGGGGTGCGTCTTTGAAATTATAGAATTTAATTTGTCCGGAAGCCGCAGTCTGTATAGCAACGCTACACATCGCGTGGACGCTCCACTCCAACTCAAAGTCGCACAAGAATATCTGTCTTTGCCGGGCTGAACTGTGGGTCTTGAGTGGGACAGCCACTAATATCGGCCACACAATCCAGTCCACCAAAGCAAGATTTTTTTAAATAAATTGAGAACAAGGGAAATTATTCTCAAAGAAACCGATCCACTCGAGAGCAAGACTCGGGCGCGGATCATGTAACTCTTGCTTGTTACACTCTCCCCACAACTCCCACTATCGAGATGGATGGAACTAGAATTTTCTAGAACACAACGTCTTCCTACAGCAATATTATTTGCAAAAATAATTCCCTTTGATGATGCAAAATTTGATCATCTGAAATAGACTATTCTCATAATTTCCAATCAGAGCTGAGGGAAATATGAAATCAGAACAACTGGTAATAACTGTACTGAATTTAATTGAATCTCGTATTTGAGATTTTTTCAATGTTGTTAAATTGTCAATGAATAAATTGATAAAAAATATTTGTTTAGAATTTTTAAGTAATCAATTTTTTTTTTTTTTTGAGGATGAAGCCCACATAGGTCTTAGACCTGTGCGTGGGTAATGAGTTGGATGATGGTGATTTATGAGTTGGACCTACAGTTTTAGGTGGGTTCCGAACCACCGGGAAGTGATTTTCAGCAGAGAACAGTGTCTTTTTTGCTGGCCAATCTAATCGGTCACCGTTACAAACGGGACCTACGAGAACGCAGCTTATCTATCTGATTGAACAGGTACTTGCTACGGCTCGCGGCTATCACTTCCCTTGCTTGGCGGACATCTTGAATAGAACCTCGTGGTCGGTCGAATTTGGATAATTTAATTCTCGAGCTGTGTTGACTTTTGTGCATGATACGGTGATCGAATTATTGCTCTCAACAAATATTTAGGGATGCAGAAATTTACTTTCAAGCAGCACGGCTTGACATTTAACGTTAAAACATTAACACAAAAAAAAGTGAAGAGGGAGGTTTTGCAACGGATCCTCTCCTCTGGGTTGCCAAAAATCGTCTCTTTCCTCCTTAGTCGGAAGGACAAAATTACCGAGGAGAAAGTCTACGTCATGAGGTGATCCTCCAATTAGACGTGACAAGTATTTTTTCCACCAATAGAAAAAGGACACTCGTCTTTAAAGTCAGTGTGCCAAATGCCGAGACAAAATTCGGTGGAAAAGGAAAAATAATTAAATTAATAAATGAAATAATTAATAGGGTATGACATAAGCAGATTTTTCTAAGTTGACCAGAAGACAGAAAAGACAAAGATAATTCGACAATAAATTCGAAAGTGAAAACAGTGAACGAATAAACAGCTGACTGATAAGCCGGCAGTATAAAGCATTTTCGGCAGCTAACCCTTTCGTTTTGTAAACAATTCTCGCACTTCATTCCATTCAAGTACATTTAATGAACATTTAAACCGGTAAATATTATGCAAATTATCTTCTTATTAACAAATAAATACATGTAAGTACAGTAATTCTATATGATTTCGTTCCTCATCTCGTATTTTCATAAATTGTTGAGTGATTGGGCCGGGTGTATTTTGCACCATGACAATATGAAGAGTCACTGTAGGCTATATGAATATTCGTGCAAGTTCCTTGTTGAAATTTTTAACACATTCTGGAACAATCGACCTTTTCAAACTTATATGAAAATCAAATAAGTATACTTTTTTGATTCTTGGTAGCATGCATTGATAGTCTACAGTTTGTCGTAAGTGGAGGTTTTTTGAGATGAAAATTAACGTCTTTCTTTGCCATTTTAAGATTCAGCCTATAAGAACTCTAAATCTATGAAAACACATTTCAAGCTTCACACTCTCAGTTTAATATTTGATCCCTCAAAAACCCTAAAAAAACCATAACAGACGGTAAAAAGTATCAGCATGAGATAAAACATAAAGTTAACAAAAACGCCCTTTTCCAGGATTCTTTATTGAACTTTGTTGATTAAATATCCAATAGAAACAGTATGCAATGGAAAATAGAACTGTTGTATGTGTATGACAGTATCCAGGTACAATGGAATGACAAAGATCCATGGTGTTGTTGCAGGCTGTATGATTTCAACCTCCATTCCCTGAAATTGTACGGAAATCGTCAGCTAACACATTTTGTTGAGCAGGGGTTGAAAAGCAGAATACGTAGGAATAATGGTCGACCTCTTTCTTGTTGGGCACCAAGGTTTTCCAGGCTTATTTCCCCCCCGGCCAGAAGAGTCACTATCTCGTGGATTTATGGCGACAAAATAGGATATTAAGTGTCCGTTTGGAACGCCCTATCTTCCCCTAAAAAATCTATCTTGCCCAGGATATATCGAACTTCCTAAATTCCATACATGCTTTGCCTTAACTTCTCCACCAGTTCACCCCATTTTGCTTAAAATGCGATTTGGCAACGACGGCTCTTCTGTGGCAGTAGCAGTGGCGGAGCAGATCGTTTTCGCATTTCACCTCCACTACAACTGTGATTGATATTCTTAAAAATAAAACACAATGATATTCTCCTCCTGTTTCGAGATATGCTCTTTCATAGTGACAGTTCAACCCATCATTTTTCAACATAACATGGTCTTCCATGATTAATCGCATTGCAGAAGTTTCTTGATCATGCACAAAATATTACAGTATTCGAAAATCATTGTATAAGGACTACGCTGTTTTGCAAATTCAATTTTTTCTGACTATAGTGAGGAGATATGTAGCTCAATTCTTACTACAATTTTCAATTACAGAGGTGAGATTTCATTTTTATATGGAATTAGCAATATTATAAGGTTCAATTAAGCATCCAAGAGCTTGGAAATTCATTCTAATTGGTGAAATAACTATCCGATTTCAGGACCAGGAGTAGGAGCTCTGCTCTAATTGTTGAATGCTTGTTCAATTTTCGCAATTGAAACACTCTTATAGAATTAAATGCAAATTAAAAAGTCAAAATCATGAACTTCGTACGATGGATAACTTTTGTGGGTAACTTGAGCGATCTTTTGGTAAAGCATGCAACAAACTTATAATTTCTGGATTTCTTGTTCCATGACGAACTGCGTTGTTAATATTAACTTTTCATGTGAAATTTAACGACTTGCAGTCAAATATATTTGACTGCAAGTCGTTAAATTTCACATGAAAACTTATAATTTCATTTAGGAATTAAATTAAAAATAAAAAAATTTAATGAAGAGACCCTAAATTGAAATTCTACTAGACCATGGCTATTCTCCAGTGTTGGGAGCGAATGGTCTTCCATGATTTATCGCATTTTAGGAGTTCCTCGATCATGCACAAAATATTACAGTATTCGAAATTAAATGCTTAAGGACTACGCTGTTTTGCAAATTCAATTGCACCATCTCAAAACCATCTCTAGGGTTCTAGGTAGTTGGCAAATTTAAACAGCAGAAATACGCTTTTTAAGGAGGTTCACAAGATTGGATCTTTTACGTAATAAAGAAATTTGAGATGAGCTCAAGGTAAAGCCATTAAGCGAAATTATAAGAAAATATAGTCAGATGGAGAGATCTTCTTAAAAGTTGTAGTTAGGCAGAATGTCCGTGCAAGCTTTGATTCGTAGACCAGCTGGAAGGAGAGATGTCTGGAAATCTAGGAAAAATGGTCTGAACATTAAAAATCATTTACTGAAAAAAAAAACAAAGAGGACAAGGCAACTAGGCTATGAACAGGCTGTCATGCTTACACTGTGGATGCCAGAATTTTAGATTGGAATGAATAATTTAGTGATGTATCCTTAAGCAAAAATCTTGAATGAGCAATCTGAACTCTGCTTGCAATTATAGGCTTTTATGCGCTATTCTACAGTTTATTCCTAAACAATCCAAAAAGCACAATTAAATCTTCAGTATTTATTATTTCAATGAAAAAAAAAATAATATTTTTACAAGCATTGCTCTGAATAACACAGAATTGAAATTATCTTGGTTTCTGTATCGGAAGAAACTAGCTAAAGTGATTTGATTTCAAAGGATGGATTCGATTCACAACTTTTCTGTTCTGCACTTATTTCTTCACGATATATTCATGTACTCTTACTAATCTTTAAAGAAACGTTTCCTCTCCGAAAAAGTAATTTTATATTGAAAAAACATCACTGTTGGTATAATTGTATTCTGGTTCGAAAAAAGTATTTTACTTAAAAAGATCTTTGTAACACATCCCGCTTTGACCAAGGTCAAAATGAGAAGGTACAAAACAATGGTGTTGCGCCTAGAGGCGGCGAATCATAATGAGTTGGAAATATGTTAGTCGAGAGCAGGTAATCTATATAAATAAAATTATAGTTTTGTCTGTAAATTTATCAGAATTGTATATTTTTTGGTTATTTTTACGTTTTATACATTACCATGACCTTTTTGACAATGTCTTTAGATATAAAAAACTAAATTAACTCTTTTTTTAACAGAATAGTAAACGTTTAAAAACCAAGTATTGTGCGATTTTGGATACATTTCTTCTAAGTTTTATTACCACATAAGAACAAATCACGTAATTTATCATGATATATCAATCACCTGTTCTCAAATATTCTCTCTGATAACTGTCACTGAATTGTTTACGTTCTAAGTTGTTTACTAAGCTGCTTACAACTTCATGATCGTTGCTATCAAAAAAGCCGAAACATATTTAGTCTTATTTCTAAACATAATCCGTACAAAGGACGGGCACAATAGCTAGTCAAAAATAAAAGAAGATTTTCGAATGACAAAGTCACCAATATATTAAATGAATTTATAAGAATACAGAGATATGGGAATTCTGGAATTAAATCTTAGTTACAATAAAAGTTTAAAGTCATGACTATTGGCGTGAATTATCGATTATTAGCTTAGTAGGACTACTAGCGAATAATTTAGGATTTCGGCGATTATATTTTCGAAGCGAAGTAACGAAGAAAAAATTGTAGATCGACTTACCAGAATTGCGGAATAATAATTATTGTAAAATCTGTCCATGAGTTATGTTACATACTGTATCCTGTTCGGTATGGAATACGGTCGTTTAATAATCTTAATTTTGATCCAAAAATTTATCCAAAGTTATGCTGCAAGTCTCATCATTTTTTTGTAATTAAGGACATAAAAAACCCAAATTGGTTTTTTTATGACAATATCAATCAAAGATTATTATAAAATCAAAACATAATTGAGCTTCCATGCTCGAAATTATTTTTCTCAAACCATGAGAAAAATTAAAAGAAGAAAATTAAAATGTAAATCAATCAGAACATCCAATTGCCTCTGCCTCCATATTAGAATAGACCTAACCGTTCGTTCCGGCTGGCTTTGCTAGTTGTAGTCTGAACAGAACTACCAACGTAACCAAACTAAATATTAAAATTTACCATCATAATCAATAATAAGGAAGTTAATTAAAATTACTAAAGAATTTCTATAACATTGTAATAGTAAAAAATAAAAAACAATTAAGAAAGAAGAATTAATTAAATTTTGGTACATCTTTCTGTCCAATACCTAATATCTCTCATCAAATCTGTCCAATATCTTTCTGAATATTGAAGAATGTTGATTCGCGTTATTTAAGCCAGATCTTCTGACTTATTCATGGAAAAGGTTACAAGAGTGATTCACATTGAATGAATTGTGTCAGGAGGATTCTTGCGGGAGCAAAATAGTAATAGGATGCAAAAAAAAAAAAATAAAACAGATGAGAGAGGAATTGAGTTTTACCAATTTCAAATGATGAGGAGTCAGGGGAAATTGCAAGTCCTGATACTTATCGCGAATTGTAGCATTTTGTTCAGAAGGAACCAGAACATCAACTTTACTGGATTTCCAAACCTACTACCAGGCTTTTAAATGTATCAATATACGCGATTGCATTTTCTCATGTTTTCACATCTCAGGAGCGCCTTGAATACTTGCAGTCACCTATTTTTCTTCGTGAAATAGCCTTTCCCTACAGTGACCCGAAAAGTGCCTATTTTTGCCCTAACTGTAGTACTCAAAATAGCCTATTCCTGCACCAGTGCGGGAAAGTAAATTCCAGTGCGCGAAAGTACTTTTCCGCTCTCCAGATTTGCAACCTAACAACAAAAAAAAAGTGAGCATGTAATACGCAGGTTCCCTATTCTGCATTCAAAAACAGGTTGGCTACTCCGCTTCAGCTACAAAATACAGTCAGCTGTAGTTGTTGTTGAAATCGATTTTTGATTCGAAGATAGGTTATGTGAGGAATTGTCAGGTTGTGTATGTCCTGTTTTGTTCTGTTTAAATTACTTTATACGTTACTGTAGGAAAAATTTAATGTGTAATTCGAGCGCGAAGTATTGTTTCTGCACTCGACAAACTTTTTTTTACTCGCCTTCGACTGGTGAAAAAACCAGTTTCTCTCGGTGCAGAAAAACGCCACTTTGCACTCTAGTTGATACGAATAGCTATTTGCATCTTACCTGTCGAAAGCTGAATACTTATTAGAAAATATCATCCAAGCTCATCTGGTCTCTGGCGATTATAGAACTTTTCCATTTAGGCTATTTCTTTTTCATATGTCATATATCATAAATGTCAATGTGTAGAATAATTATAAGCAGCTCTTATTGTTGATAATTTTGATTAAAAATATCACTAGCCTTAGAGTGGAAATGATTCTGTAATGCTATAGTCTGGACTGCTAATATTAATCTTATTAATTTTTGTACCTATACTAATCCTAATCCTATATTAACATCCAATTTTGCAGTTCGCCTAAATACCTGGGTTTTAAAATGTTGTTATCTCCACACAACTGCATGGTAATTAAAGAACTTAACTGTTCTGAATTCGTGTATTTGATTGAGACTGTTTGTTGAAAACTGTAAAAAAAGGTTTTTAGATTTACAGTCTGACTGCTTTGAGCGGAAAAATTATGCTATGTCCGAATCAGTGGATATAACAATGCATGGACCTCCACTGCCAGGTTCAATGTCTAGTGATCTTCCACAGCCTCCTGTATTCTGCACTAAGGTGGGCAGTGGGTAGGGAGCGAGATGTTATCATCGAGGCGGTGTTGTCTTAATCAATGCAAGGAACTCGATTCGCTTAACTTCTTCGCCCACCTCTTCCACCTTGTTCATTTTCGTCTCTTTTCTCTGCTTCGTACTCGCGGTTTTCTTTTGTCTCCCTCTCTCTCGTTATCCATCCCTCTTGCGCCAACTACATCACTCTTTGTGTGTTTTGTTAACCAAATGCGCGACTGTAAATTGTGATGGTAGCTGATTTTCCATTGCTGTGCTCTCAGCGTGTACTTTGCATTCTAGTCGACAAACAGAAGACTTCGATCAGTTGAGAGAAAAAAAAGAGAAACAGTAGAAGTGGAAGAAAAAGATAAGTCGCATTACACAAGTAGAGGGTTCTCACTCAAACCGAAGAACACGAGTATCTACGCCAGTTTAAGTAGCAACTTGGTGACTGTTTAGTTTACCTGCTATTTTCCCGGCATTCAACAGACACGGTCGCTCATCGCCAATTGAATTAATTGGCTGATGTGGACTTGAATCTACCAGCCACTGTTTTGTCTTCAGCTTAGCATTGCTGCTGATGAGAATAAGCGCTGCCGGGTAGATAACAAAAGGAACAAACACAATGTCAACTAGTGCAATGGACACAGGAACATGCATTTAATTGAGTTATATGAGACTTAAATGAGTGGATATCAAAATAATAATATAGCTCGCCACTACCAGCTTTGCTCGCTACTTGAATTATAATATAATATTTGATAATATTTATTTAGCAAGTATTATATACATTGCAAACATCATCATTAAATATCACAACAATATATCTATATCTATTAGATCTATATATATTATGATTCATCAGTATGTTGGAACAGTTTTGATAACAGTGATGATAAACAGACAAACAAACTTGGACTGTACGGTACTAAGTTTTTGAAGAATTTAATGTATTCTGTATGCTGACGATTGAGTTATTTGAGAGAAAACAAAAATCCCCAATAACGAAATAATAAATGATGATCTGATCATCATATTATAACAAGAAATGAAAAAGTATAAGAAGTGGCCTTTAAAATGTGCAGTAATAATAAGTAGTCTACTGAAAAAGTATTATATTTACATCACTTTTCCAATATCATTCGAATTATAATCTAGCACTGCAATGATAATTTTGCTATAATTCCATGGGATCATTTAAATTAACACATTCTTTATATGAATGTGTGTCCTATCTTTAAATTAAATTGAATATATAGCGTCCCCAAAGCAGCAACATCTCAAACACTTTACTTATCTTAATTTTTCATCCTTCATAAATTTGATTAGTAACATCATTTGGAAGTGTGACCGGCTGTGTTATCATGACATTATTATAATTTTTATATCTTACCCGATGGTTAGGGCCCACCTGAAACCGTAGGTTCATAATTAAATCATAACATTGTATCCATCATTCATAATTATCCACGCAAAAGTCTCTAACTCCCTTGGGCCTCATCCTACATCAGCAAGATGAGATAAAAACTTCATCCTTCCAATTTCCTGATTTATCTATCGAAAATACTTGCTAATAGCCGAATCCACGCATTCAAAAAATATTTAAAACTAAAGTTCAAATATGATGAATATTGCCTCCGTGATTGCCTTCGGTTCCACAGATAGCCTACTACACAAAAATCACACTTGGAGACATAATAAGGATTTCGAGAGAATCGCTCTGAATAATAGCTGTCACTTTCCCCTCAATCTCCGGTCGCATTCCCGATTTTTTTTACAAAATAAACAAATCTCTCAGATTTTCCATTCTCTTACGATTTTTTCGAGCGTATGCGGCTCTGCAGCTTCTAGATGTAGCTCGGAATTCAATGTCGATTTGGAAATTTCCGTTTGGAGGGTTCGCCTTGCGGGAGAGAGTTGTTTGAGTCAGCTCCATGCCTCCATCACTCAACAGTCGTCGATCAAATCCTTTGCACTAAATGGACGGACAACCCTGCACTACTTCCATTTGATCCAATCGGAAATTTATTTTTTCGTTGATAGATTTTTTCAACCAAAAACTCAATTTTATTTCGGCCAACCGTCAACATTTATAACTTACACAATTCAACTTCTTTGTATTGCGTATTTCAACGATATCAATACTTGAATCTGCTATTCCATTTCCAGGAACAGCTTTTTGTTGATTCATAATTAAATTTCCAGCTTGCACGATCTTCCCTTAATCGATCCCTGATCATTATCAATCATTAATTGATTCACTTGATAATATTCAATATTCGTTCATTCTAGGTAAATGATACCAACAAATTACAGAATGGTAGCTGCGATGCGCGATGGTTTAGTCGGTTAAAGCGCTTATTTTCTGGTAGGACTGCTCATCCTGCGATCACTGGTTCAATTTCTGTTCAGCCTAGTAGCCTATATTCTGTGGAACCGTCACACACGTACCAATCTCAGATTATTGTGGGTATCATCGACAAGAAAATGTGCTACTTGATAAAATGTGTAGGCCTACAAGAAAACTCAGGTGTACATGAAAAGTTATTAAATAATTATTTATTATAGAAAGTTATTAATTTGATTTTGACAAGATGTTTAAAATGCTATTTTATTTTATACTATCTGGGAATCTTAATGATGAAGAAACAGTTCTCTGTTTTGGAAAGTTTAAAAGTCTAAATTAATGTGTGAAACACTATTTTCTCACACAAGTATCGAAGAATGAATCGTAAACTGTAGCCGATACAAGCCAGCTTTAGTATATCAATGTGGAATCACTCACCTCATCTCATATATTCAAGTCTCGGATTTTGCACCTTTAAAAGTGGTTCAAGATGCAAGTAGCTTGTTCCACCCCATCCTACAATCCCATAGGTCAGCAGTGACTGTACTAAGGAATAGTAGACCATCTTTAAGCACTTCTCATCAATCAAAGTCCTCAATATTTTTAACTTATAGATTGTTCTCCTCAGCTTCTTGCATAGATTATCTATATGGTGGTTCCAGCGCAGAAAAGAGTCCAGTGTTACTCCAAGATATTTGATTTTGATTATTTTGATATTGATTAAAATGAAGGACGAAAGTGAGTGTTCAAGTCACGAATTTCAACTACACTGACTGATTAAATTGTACATGTAGGATTGTAATAAATATTAAATGGCACTACGTAATAATAGTAAATAAATATTTTCAAACAGTTCAACTCTTTTGCAGGGTTGAACTGAAATTTTTGGACTTCCTACTTGAAAGGAATCATCCTATCCTAGTGTATGGAATTAATGTGCTATCATTTCCAACAAAGCCGGAGAGAAAGGATCATTTTTATTTGTATCCGTTTTCCAAAAGTGACTGCGAGATTAATTTTCATCAATTACTTAACTTCGACTTCCAGAATAGATTCAAAATAGATTTTCAGCTCTGTGAAAAATCAATAATTTTTTATAATTAGTCAGCATTAATTTGTAATTTTGATTTACCAAACCCAAACTTGTATGCACAATCAAATCGATTGTATAGTATATGGAATATGGAACTTAGGCCCGAACCTCAGTGTATCCGAAGGTGTCCTTTCATAATAATGACGATATAAATATATTATGATTCTGAAGTACAAAAATGGGGTCCGAGGGTCTTACCCCGAGAAAAATTTGATAGATAAATAGATCCTGCTATATTAAACCACATTATAGGCCAAAGTTAATTCTATCTAGCGCTTGAGTCGCCGTCAATGAGGAGTCCGGTATCAGGCCCCCCTGACAGCAATAATTATTATAGATAGATGTTTAGTAGGTAATAAGGCCGATTCTGCGTACCCTATGGGAGCAGGGGGGCGTGGCCACCCCCCTTCCCCCTCCCCCAGGTCAGACATTATGTAAACACCCACCCCTTCCCCCCTGTCGCGGTCAGCCATTTTGTTTTTAAGGTCACATACCCCCTTCCCTATGTGCCCCCACTTTATTCCCAATAGATTAAAGGGGGACCCCCCGCAAGCACCAATGAGAGAGGACCTATCCCCCTGACCCCACCTCTCACAGAAGGTTCCCAATAAATATAGAACATACAGCTTTATATCTATATATACATGCTTGCAAATGTATATCTATATATACCTGCTTGCAATTACTATATCTATATTTGCTCTTATCCCTAACCCCCCGCCCCCGCCCCCCGCTTTAGCTATTAATTGCATCTGCACACTTGCCACCTCCTGCTGTGATTCTCAAAGCCCTCTCTCTCTCTTTCGCACGTGCAGTGTTAATATACCCCCCTGCCCCCCCAGCCCCGGACAGTGCTTCAGATATTAATAACACTTCCGCCCCCCTGCTGTGAAAAAAAAAAAAAAAAAAAAAAAACTATTTCATAACGTTTAAAAGCAGAGCACGTGCACATGTTTTATGTGTGTGTGTGTGTGAGAGAGACGTGCTCTCAGGTCATTAACCTTAGAATTTAACGGTCGCAACACGTGCCTAGCAGGTGGGGGGCTGTACACAGAAATAGAATAGTTCTACACTCCTCGATTCCTAGATTGATAGCGTTGTAATAGGCGTTCTTGTTGGGGAGGTAAAAACAAACTACTATCATATTTTATCGTCGGCTCATCCATCCCAATAAGCCGAAGAAATTCGCTGACAGTATGTTCTGGCAATAGTCCTCGTCCCTCCAACTCTTTATAATCAAACGTTCTGGCAGCCATTACACATTTTTCTATCAAATAATAGGCATATCTATACATCAGATCATTTAAATGCCTCTTGAAATCTCGATTATTATGCACATAATCCATTAATAGGTCCTGTGATATTTTTACAGCTGTGTTAAGTTGTTCATATGAGATGAATCCTGCTTTTTCAATTATAAACTCTTTTTTAGTGAGTAAATTTTCCCTATTGAATTCATCTCGAGTGAGTAGTTTATCTCTTTCTGCCTTTGCCTCTTTGCTAATAATTTTCATCTCATTATTGAGGGTATGTCTACTCACCAGCACACTAGCCTTCTCCTGCTCAAATTCTCTCCTAGTTAAAACAACCTGTTCTAAATCATGCATGCGTTTTTCCAACACATTGTTAATTATACTTAATCCACTATTGAGATTTTCAAACGACACAAGTTGGCTTCTTTCATTGTTAAATTCTGTTCTAGTTAAAACATCCTTCTTCAACTCACTCAATTCAAATTCCAACTTGTCAAAATTCGCTACTAATTTTTTTAACTCCTCTAATTGCTTCGCATGCGGACGATGCATTCGTCCGAATCGATCGGTGTTCATTGTTCGAATGTCGAAATTAATTATCAACACCTCGGTACACCCGCTTTAGCGGTGAGGTTCCAACGCTCCGATTTGTGTTGGTTGACAAGATGACTCGCACTGGCAGCACTGACGTCACCACCCCAGCTCATGTCTTTAGTCGGCTATTCTCACTTTACACGATGTTTCGCAGAGGGGTGAGGGGGCGTCCACTCCGCATTCCTTCTAACATACTCTTTCGCAACAGCCGGTTTCACCCAGCCTCATCTCTCTCATATTTCTTTCTCTCCTCTTTCGCTCTACCGAACAGCTTCCCACCAACACGGCCTGTCCTCGCTTTTTTACTGTATAAAGTTGGCTTCTCGCAGTTCTTGTAATATCGAATCGATTTCAATATCGTGAGCTGAATTTCCTGCATTTTTTGAACCCATTAAAATAAATAACCGTTCGACTAGTTCGTTAACATCATCCCAGAATATGTAGTTTCTATCACGTGATTTATTTCTAACAAAATTCAATAATCCCTTCCCATACTTTGAACGTTTTTTGGGTGGAAAAAGTTTCTGTATAATTTGAGATTTTTTACCAGAATTGCGAATTACGTAACCCTGGTTATTAATATGTACAGATGTCAGTGATAATATTTTTTTATATTTCGCCAAATCTTTGTTATTGTAGAGATTTGAATTTGGCCTACTGTTAAACAATAGCTCCAACAAACCATGAGTCATTCTAAACCTTTGTTCGCCGACAGTTATAAAAACATCATCAAAACTTACGGGCTCATCGCCGATAAAATATAAATTTTGTTTATGATCAAAACGTATACCGTAAGGAATAGAATTATCTAATTTCTCGTTATGAAACACACCTAAATAGTTGTCTAAAATTTCTTCTATTCGAGTGCGACGGTTAGTAATATTCAAAGTCGAATCAAAGAAAGCAGATTTATCATTAGCAGAAATATTTACATCTTCCTCCCCATCCTCCTTCTCCTCCACCTCCTCCTCCTCCTCCTTCTCCTTCTCCCTTACCAGCGGTTCAACCTTGTGTTCTTTTTCACGCTTTACTGTTTCATTGGCAGAGATTGTGCTCTTTTTGAGTTCAATTAATGGAGTAATTATTGGTTCCAACCTTTTACGATTAAATTCTTCACTCTGTGTTTGAAAACCCAATAAATTTCTGTGTTTTTCAATAATAGTTTTTCTCAATTTTTTTATTCTATCTATTAAACTGCTTCTCTCCCCAACAGATGATGCTGCGGTAGGAGCAGCACGATCGCGTTTCTTACGCATATTAACTTTCTCCATTAATGCCACGACGTTGAATGACAAAAAATCGTGCAAACACCGAAGTTACCTCATTGCAAAGGAATCTTTATGAATTTATCCAATTGCTCTCTGTATCTTCCATTTTCAGCCTTACATTCAGTAAAAATAGAAACAAATTTGTGAGCACCTTTTGACCACACCTCCCAACATAGTTTTCTAAACTCACTGAAACTCATATCTTCCCCTACAAAATCCCTATAAATTAATTTCAAATTTAATTGATCAAGTTTAAAAATAATCAATACGTTGCAATTATCTCGGATGTGATGTTTCATTATCGCACCGTAACTTTGTACCAAGTAGGCTGTGTCAATTTCGCGATGTCTACCCATTGTAAAGTAATTACGAATTTGAGGTACATTGCTTAATTGTAAATCATCAAAAATGACAAGAGAGTTTCTCTCAACTTTGTTGGGATGCTTTATCATATCAGTATTGTCTGACATGTAAAAGCTTACACATTTTATCTTTGAAAACACCTTTTTCAAAAACTTATATTTATCCTGATACAAAGAATTACTAAATAAGTATAAATGTTTAAATTTCAATCCGTTTTTATTGAAAATCAAATTCAATAACGTATTTGTCTTACCACTGTTGGATCTTCCAATCAGGATAATGCGTGCATTATGCGGTAATAAACTACCATTTTTACTCTTGCCAATGTTCGGTTTACCTGTAATAACCTCATCAAAATTGATGATGGGTATGGTCGTATCCTTTACCATTGTATCACTATGATAGTCAATGGATAACTGAATAAAACACATGCTTCAACATATTATATCAATTTATTGATAATATTTTTCAGTTCTTTTCCAATATACAACATTTCGCTTATTTACAATATAATACATAGTATTTACAATATAATACATAGTATTTACAATACAGTTCTTAACCTAGTAAATTCTTTCTCTCGATCCATGTAGGTTCGCTGAAACCTAACCATTTAACCATTATTTTATCTTTATTTTTCCTTATAATTTTCTCTACTAAATAAACTTTCTGCTCCTCCTCATCCAGCTTTGTTTTTTTCATTTCTTCTTCGTAGAAACGGCCAGAAATTATTTCCCCTTTCAAATCACGCAAGATGTAAGTAGGTGGCTTAGTCGGATAGACTGAATGAATTATAAATAATTCCCCACTCCAATTAATATTATACGATTTGTCGAAAACCTGTCTGTACTTCCTAATGCGTACAACATCGCCCAATTTAAATTTCGGTTTTATTCGTTTAGATTTCAAACGCAAGTTCTCATTGGCCGCCTTATTAAGCGATGCTATTATATGATTTCGATGTTTTTTGCGAACATCAGATGGCCGCATTTGAATTGTTCTGTGGAAAGCATTATTATACTCTTTAACCATTGTTGGTAATGCTCCCACCCATCGTTTTGTTCCATGCTGCGTTAAATATTTATAGATTTTTGATTTAATAGTTCTAATAAAACGTTCGACTATTGCAGCTTTTTTCTCACTAAAAACATGGTAATGTTTAATATTATACCTATCCAATAATGCTTTTACTTTTGTATTAAAAAATTCGGTACCTTGGTCTGTCTGAAAAAATTTAACATTTTTATTTTTACGAATAATTGGTTCAAGTGCAGCATACACAGAGCCGGCACTTTTGGATTTTATTGGCACACAATAAGCATATTTAGAAAAACAGTTAATTACAGCTAAAATAAAAGTAAAATTTGAATTATCTCTCGCCAGCGAGCTCATATCAATTAAATCTGCCTGAAGCAGATCCACCTCACTTTTAATCTCATATTTTCTCCTATTAAAATGTACTCTTGGCACAGAATGCAATTCTTGTGCTAATCTATGTCTAATTTCATTCATTTTTGTCGACATCACACACGTGTGATATATCTCAACTGCCTCGGCACGCGTCCACGCGTCGCGTGGGTAATCTATTTTTAGCCACCCTCTTTTTGTGAAGCAGCGCGCCTCACTTCTCCTCTCCTCACTCACCGCCTCACACTTTGAGAGGAAGGTTCTTCTTCTACTACTTCTTCTTCTTCTTCTTCTCCTTTTTCTTCTCCTTCTTCAACTTGGGGGATTCTATAATGACCCCATGCCAAGGTGTCAACCGAATTGGGCATGATGTATCTTTTATCATCATAGCATGAGAGCGCTGTTTTTGCACATGCAATCTGATATACTTTATGACAATAGCTCCTTATCATATTGAACCTCTCGTAATGTGTGCTTCTTTCGAATAAACATTTTTTGTACAAATCATATGTTAGACAGCGATCTTTAACAGATTTCTTTACACCCTTAGCTACGTTTTTATACAATTCATTCTCATCATCTACATATTTAAAACTATACATTTTGGGCCGTAAGCCAGCAAAATGTGTGATAATTTTTGAATTTGTCTCATCTTTAAATTTCCCAACCACTTTTTTATTTACAAGACTATAACATTTGTGAGTGGTTGGGTAATCAGATGTGTCAAACCACGTCAAATTATTCCTAATATCCTGGTACACATCCTCAGTTTTTATTTCATAGAAAAGACTATCTGTATCCGACATTAATAGATTCACATTTTCAGGACAATATATGTTCAAAATTTTGTTGTAGTGGAAATCAAACATTAGCTGTTTACTCAATTCCAAAATGGTGAAACCCGCATAAATTGGTTTGTTCAAGCATATTTCAGATTTTCTTGAAAACACCCCAATTACATTTTCATCAAAAATCACCCAGCGTTTACACAATGGCCTGGAAACATATTTATCCAATTTTCTCTCATCTGTTATGAGATTTACGGTGCAATGGTGTCGATTACCCTGGAGAGATTTTCCGTATATTATATTCGATAAATTTTTAAAGTTCTGAACTTCAAATTTATTCCTGGCATTTCGCCTACATTCCGTATTGAATTGAATGTAAGGTTGTAGCCAACGGGACTGCGTAAAACTAATTACCCTATGAATCTTCGTTAAACGCATACCCAACTGAGTGTAAAGCTGGAGATTGCGATAATGAATTACATATTTTGTTCTATCATAAAGTGTTGCAAGGAGTTTTGTTGATGATTTTTGCGAATCGCGTTTTTGATATTCAGACATCAGGTGAAGGGGGGCTGCTTCTTTTGTGGGGGCAAGGGGAAACTGATTGTGAGAATCGTGTAAGTATTGTGGATACTGCATATCAACCTCCAGAATGTATCCAATTTCTGAATCGGCACTCAAGTTTAAAAAATCTACTTGTGCGATTTCATTCTCATTCAAAAATTTAAAATTTCCGCTCGGGAGAGGTTCACACATTGCGTATCCATATAAATTGTTAGCATCCAGGTAAACAAGGTAATTAGTAGGTTTACTCTCATCATAATTCGACATATATGGGTTGTTCGCTTCAGCGAACCTATGCGGAATGACCGATAATCCTCCTCTCACTGCACCCTCAATCATAAGATGAATATCAATGTCCCGAATCAAACCAAGCTCCACCTGTGTGTATTTTAGCATGCAATTCCATGAGAAATGTGCCAATGAGAGAAAGTGGATAGCATCCAATCCATATTTGTCGAATAATGATGAGCGCATATCCTCAAAAACATCGGCTAAAAGCAGAACATCCGTTAGAAGGTATAGATCGTGATATTCGCCAAGAGAGGAAATATTACACGCTTTCCACACCTTCTGTGCATGTTCATATTCAGCAGGATCCAATGGTGAATCGTTCAAATCATTGTGGAATGCTTCTATGGGAGGAAGACACGTTTCATTGAACTTTTCAGCACAATCAAAATAAGTGTATGGATACACACCCTTTTTGATTAAAAGCTGGTGCTGTTCAGGTGTTCTGAATACAGTGTACATCCTTTTAAATTTCGTTTCCAATTCAGTACTTTCTGACAAATTTTTTACAAGTGAATCTAATGAAGCATTCATGAACTTAAAACTATCTAAAAACCTAATTTTACCAATACTAATTGTCATAAATTTTTCAGAGGAATTGGCGATGCAATGTATTTTTCTTTTGCATTTCCCCAAAGCTTGCACAATAAAATGGGAATCGTACCCTGCGAAATTATGTATATAACATGGAATAAAATCGGGTGATTTAGCATTTAAATTACAGGCTTGGTGAGCTGCACAAATAAATTCGCCTGATTCGTGCGAGTGGTGTTTGCATCTCACCTCACCAATCAAGAAATCCTTCCCACATAAACCACATTGTTTTGCATCATCAAATACTTGTTGTTCACGCTCATTTAATGGAATCATCGGTATTTCACGTTTCATATCATTATAAAGCATTTCACCCAAATCTGTTACATCATCAACGAATTTTTTAATAATTTTTTCACTTTCATTTCGCGCGCGATAAAGAATGGGTCCGTGACAAATTTCACCATGTATATTTAACACTACAAAGCAATACCCGCACGCAACATGCTCACGTGTCTTTTTTGTGAAGCTACTAGTAACAGGGTCTGAAGCATCAGCTTCTTCTTCCCCCTCTTCTCCGCTTTTAATTGGTAAAATAAACGATTCAAAATCGGCGTAAATTACATATTTAGGTTTAAGTGTATAAGTATAGTTTGTAAATTTGATTACATCACCTTCTTTGGGTAGCACCGTTCTTTGCGCCGCGAACTTTGAACAAAGCTCTTGATGCCTTTCCAAATTTTGTTTTCCATCTCTATTTACCATTTTGTCAGTTGTGAAACGATGGAAACAAAATTCGCATATGTGTACTTGATGCCCTCTGTTTGATAAATGACTCAAGAGCCGAGACAACCCGTTTTTCCCGTTCGCGGTATTGATCAAGCAAAAATGTGATTTATGTGGTGCGGTTTTAGTTGTTAAAAGCAAAAGATTCACCTGATGTCTGCGTTGCCTATATATACTACATCTGTAGGGATAGAATTTCTTTCCACCATCGTCGTACGCAATTACATTAATAGATATGTTGGGATTCAAAATTTCAATTTTCCTAACATCTCTCATGGTGGCTGGGAAGTTGACCCCGTTTGTGTTGACTGTGTGAGCAAACTTGCTCAAATATTCAACACTCATGTTATCACGCCGGTAATGAAAATAAGCGAGAATTGACCACAAAAGGCATTTCTCGTCATTGAAATTTTTTATGTTAATCACACACTTTTTCCTTACAATAAAATCGGGAGTCTCTACAAAGGAAGATGAGGATGTGTACATAGGATTATACCGAATTATGTTTAAATCTAAAGAATGTATTCTACTCAAAACCCACCCACTACCAAATTTTGTAAAATTCTGGAAAGAATTTAAAATTTTCTTAATAGCTAATTCATAGTACTTGTTCAATTCATCTAAATTTTCACGAACATTCACACATATTGCCGAATAGCTGTGAAAGTTTACAGTACTCGAAATTTGTTCACTTTCCTCGGGCAAAACAATCAATTTTTGTAATATAATATTTAACACTAAAAACCATTTCACATTTCCGTGGAAACGGTCTGACTCCTCGACGATCTGGTTCAATACTATGGGTTTTGTAGCTTCCAAAGTCGATTCCACGTCCAGCTCCTCGTCTAGATAGGTTATACGGTGACGTATCGCGTTATTGTTCAATCCACGCAGATCCTTGATTGTATACCGCATTTTGACGAATTAGTGCTCTCTCTCTCTCTCTCTAAAACAAAAAAGTTAGTAGCAGATTAGAAGTTGATCACCACGGACTATTCTAAATTACGAATGATTGACTTTCAAAGGAAGCGATTCCACTGTGTTCTCCAACTGAAAGGTTAAAAAAGATTATGAGTGTGAAACAGATTATATCTATGGATATAAACGTGGCGGTAGACGAGGAAGAAGAAGAAAAGTTTATTAAAAATAAATCCTCGTTCGAAAAACAATTAATACATAAATTACGCTTCCACCGTTATGAGTGCTATGGAAGAGAATATGGACACTATTGCATGTGTATAAATCCTGCACTCAATGAACCATTACACCAATTTATTGGAGAATGTAATTCAGATACTTGTTTTTATCGAATAATGCAATTACATATTGCAGATAACCATCACGAATCGTGTAATGGGTTCTATCATACATTTAATATGTGTAACAACAAAATTGATAAATTTTTGTGTAATTCGTCTAGAAGATTTCGGTGTGGGAAAAATTGTAAATTATTTCAAACACTCAAGTGTGTTGGTAAAACTAAGTAGGAATACTGAACGTAAGTTTACTCCTCCAATGTACAACAATCGGCAGCAGAATTAGTTGAATGGAGATATTCGCATGCAGTGTGATTTCTGCAGAATAATAGTTTCTACCGAGAAAAATAATTCGAAATAATGCGCAGTCAATAATCGCTACTTACATTGTAAAAGGGTGATGGCAAATGATGAACTCTCTCTCTCTCTCAGATGTGTGCTCTCTCTCTCAGATGTGTGCTCTCTCTCAGATGTGCGCTCTCTCTCAGATGTATCCTCTCACTCAGATGTATGCTCTCTTACACTCCGCTGGTACAACTGATCTAAAACAAACAAGTTAGTAGTGGATTAGAAGTTGATCGGCACACTATGGATCAATCACACGTTTTAATGTACGAAAGATTGAGGTTGTTGAGTTTTGATGAGAGATGGAAAAAATTCGAATCTCCCCTTTTATCGCCTAAACATTTAGCTAAACTGGGATTTGTATTCAAGACGCCACCAGACTCAGTGCAGTGCGTGTTTTGTTTAGTTGGTTTGGAAAAATGGTTAATAACAGATGATCCCCAAAAAGAACATGAAAAACATAGTCCGAATTGTGGGTGGAGGAGAATGCATAATATTTCTATCGAGAATGAAAATTTTAATAATCTTCGGGATTACGACCAGCGAATAAAGACATTTTATCAAAGATCAATGCCTCACTGGTCAAACACATTTAATAAGAGGATATTGGTTTTTAAAAGAAATGCTGAATATTTCGCGAGTAATGGATTTTTTCTACATAAAACGGGTTATTTGCAATGTGTATATTGTAAAGTAATTATTGCAGATTCGAAAAAACTGTGTCATGCATCGTTTTGTATATATAATAAGAACAGTCTTAAAGGGGAAGGAGGAGAAGGAGGAGGAGAAGGAGAAGGAGAAGGAGGAGGAGAAGGAGGAGAAGGAGAAGGAGGAGGAGAAGGAGAAGGAGAAGGAGGAGGAGGAGAAGGAGGAGGAGAAGGAGGAGAAGGAGAAGGAGGAGGAGAAGGAGAAGGAGAAGGAGGAGGAGGAGAAGGAGGAGAAGGAGGTGAAGGAGAAGGAGGAGGAGAAGGAGGAGAAGGAGAAGGAGAAGGAGAAGGAGGAGAAGGAGGAGAAGGAGGAGAAGGAGGAGAATTAATTAAAAAAGTAAACAAACCTGTACGAGAAGGAAGCCGAGGAATCACTTGCGCTCTGTTGTAGACTTGAAACACCTCTAGTTGGAACTGAAACATACAAAATAGGGAAAATGGATCAGATTGATGTTTAAAAATTTGGATTATGCACACTTATTATCAGATTATGGAGATGTCGTCTGCATTAATCAGGTGTGAGAAGATTTATTGTAAATATTATTGAACAATTACTATTTCTATTACAATTGCTACAATTTAATATGCAAGATTTTTTGCACTAACAGTATTTACCCAAAAACTTGTAAAAATGCGTGATTGGGTTGAAGATAATTTTTATGAGTTTGATTATTTTGTGGCTTTATTTCGAGTTTGTTATAATTGATTAATGTAAATAAAGATTTGAATTATTATTGCTCACCTTTGTTTCAAACTGATGTGATGCTTTCAAAATGATCACTCTTCTTGTTGTGCCGTTCAAAAACGCAAATGCTCTTTTATCGCTGTGCGCGGATAGCTAAAGTTCAAACTGTTGTGACGCTTTCAAACTGATAAAGATGATCACACTTTTTCGATCCGATAACTATGACGTTCAAAACGCGAATGATCTTTTAGCGGTGTGCGCGACAATCTAAAAAAGGATTGCGGGATGCGATGAGCTTCCTTCTTTTAGGTGAGCACCTAAAAGAAGGAAGCTCGCAGGAAGCTCTCGCTGGCACGCGCTCGCTTCTCCCCCTCAACACGGTGTTCTATTTTTATCAGTATGTTTACATCTGTCAACATGGAATGTGCTTTGGCGATGCGGCACGTGTGGAAAACGATAGTACTATTTATATTTCTATTATGCTGTCTAAACACCGTACTACTTTTAAATAAAAATAAATCGTGCAATCTGCATGAGAAACGAAATGATACGCAATTTCTTTTCAATTCCTTTGGATCGTCAACTTCACTGAGAAACCATACTTTATTCAATATTAAATCTTGCGTTAATTCGTATTATAAAACACCAATTTCCTTTGAAATTGGGTTGATACATTGGTATAAATTTATGGTTGATGAGCGAGAAACAGTTTGTAATTTCTACAAATACTATAGCGTTCTTGCAAATTGTGCCAAGACTTTTAATGAAAAATCGAATTTTCTTTTGAAGAAAACTAATCAATTATGTAGTAGTAGTAGTAGTAATTACAGTTCAGTTTATGTTTAACCTTTAAAGGATGAACACTGTTAAGAAAAAGCGCCGCACTGTTCGTAAGCGTGGTAGAGGTATTTTATCAAAAATTGGGAATATTTTGGGTACAGTGATAAATAGGGGGGTTGACCTGTTACCTGTAGAAGCGCACCTAGATGGGTATAATTTCTGCGGTCCAGGAACGAGGTTAAGGTCGAGGTTAGCACGTGGAGATAAAGGAATAAACCGTCTTGATGATTTATGTAAGACGCACGACATAGTTTACTCCCGAGCGTCTGATAACAAGACGCGGGTGGAGGCTGACAGGCACTTGGCAGATGGAGCTTGGGAAATTTTCAAGGACCCAAAAACGGGGTTATCTGAGAGGGCATATTCTTATCTTGTTACAAACATTATGAAAGCGAAATCCGCATTTGGTGGCGGTTTGAGAAAACGAAAAACGAGAGGAGTTAGAAAAACGCATAGTGATAGTATTAGACAAAAGGCGATCAATAGGTTAAAAAATCATATTGCTGGTCGCGGTTTTTATCTGAAACCATATCCAACAGGCGGAAGAATACTAGTACCTCCCACCCAATACGGTGTAACACTATTTCCTAAGGTTAAAAAGAAGCAAGGAGGAAAAAAGCAGAGGAAAAGACAGAGAAAAACGCAAAGATGAACGGCCCGCTCTCAAACTATGACCTGATAAAATGGTGCAAATTATTAGATATTCCACTAAGGGGCATATATATGATTGATACACTTCCGAGTAAAATTCGAAATAATGAGCTCGCAATTGTTAATTTAGACAAACAGATTGGAATGGGAACACATTGGACTGCATATATTAAACGAGGAAAAAATGTGTATTATTTTGATCCGATCGGTGACTTGCAACCGCCACGCGAATTGGCAAAATATTGGGAAAAAGAAAATAATGTAAAAATATTCTATAATACCAACCAATTGCAGCGGGTAAACACAGACATTTGTGGGCACCTAGTGATTTTGTTTCTTGCTAACCAGTTGTAATTTTACGCTTGTGTTGAAAGCATTAGCTGAGTGAGTGATGGCTGTTATTACACTAACCTCAAAAACAAGTAATCTATATGAGAATTTAAACCACGCTCTGGAATTGGATAAAAATCGCGAATGGGAAATTGGATTGGTTAACTTGTGGACGTTTAATAGTATACCGAATATAATAAGGGGGAAAAATTCCAGTTTTAAATATGGAGATAAACTGGTGAATCTTGATACAGGATCGTACGAAATTGATAATATAATAAGCGCTATAAAGTTGAAATTGAACTTGAGCGATGAGAGTCTTGTTATACAACCGAATAATAACACTATGAAAGTTGGAATTTATTCCGATAAACCAGTAGATTTAACTTTTGACGATTCAATTGGTAAGACACTTGGGTTTGATAAACTTCTACTCGAAGCAAATACATGGCATTATTCAAATCATTTAGTCTCGATCAGTCATATTAATACAATCGTGGTGTCATGTAATTTAGCATGTGGAAGCTTCGCTAACGGAGATGAAAAGCATATTATTTACGAATTTCTGCCAAGGGTACCGCCCGGTTATTTGATTAATGAAACGCCCGCAGAAATTATATATGTACCTCTCAATACGCGCAGAATTCAGTTTATTAATGTGACGGTAACCGATCAAGACGGATCACTTATCGATTTTCGAGGGGATAGTATAACTGTGAGGTTACATATTCGTGAGAAAAGTTAGAAGATGGGTTTTATTGTATTCAATGCCGTACCTAAGCGTCGAGATGAGAACAGAGAAAGCGTCAGTAGGAGTTTAAGCTCAGTAGCGTTAACACCTATGTTAACGCCGAAAAACAGATTAACAGCTAAAAACGCGAGAATACTAGAAAAATTGGGATTTATAGTTAATTGGAAAAATGTCGGGAGCCGCAATAAGTGAAATTCTAGATGTCGATAGTCAAATTCAATTTTACTCTGATATTACTAAGTACGAATTTCACACGCACACAACATATTCTGGACAGAAACTAGGTAATTCGGATGAAGTAAGGCTTCCTGTAAATCAGCAGGATATATACACACTGCCTTGTAAATCCTTTCTATTTATTGAGGGGAGTGTTAAATGTACAAAGCCTGGTGCGAAACCCGAGGATCCGCCAGTGCATGCCGAATATAAACTTGTCAGCAACGTGGTAGGCCATCTGTTTGATGAGATACGTTATGAATTGGCGGGACAGCAAGTAGCGAAATCGAGACTTGTCGGAATTACGTCTACAATTAAAGGATTGCTTTTGAAAAATGTTTTCGATACAAATACATACCAATTGGCAGGATTTGATAGAGATGGATATAAGTTGACGGATAATAAATTCATTTTTTGCGTACCGCTGAAACTTTTGTTACCATTTTTCGAAGATTTTCAACGAATAATTTTAAACTTGAAACAAGAGCTTGTATTATTGAGAAGTGCGTCGGATCTAAACTGCGTTGAATCGGCTACAGGAACAAATGTTTCTTTAACAATTGATAAACTACAGTGGAAAATTCCGTACATCCATTTGGAAGATCACGTAAGGTTGAAATTTTTGAAATTACTCGATTCTGATCGTCCTTTAAAACTTGCGTTTAGAAGATGGGAGATTCACGAATTTCCAAACATGGCGACATCGAGAATTCATTCGTGGGCGATAAAAACATCATCGCATTTAGATGTTCCACGCTATGTAATTTTAGCCTTTCAAACGGCTCGGAAAAATGCTATTAATAAATCAATGTCAGATTTTGATTCGTGCGAGTTGTATAACGTTAAATTATTTCTAAACAGTCAATATTATCCCTATGATAATTTGTTGGGGAATAAGCAGATAATGTATCGTATGTTTTTAGATTTCGCGCCGAGTTACTATAACCGCTCTATAAATGCAGAGCATGGGAACGCTATTGATTTTAAAGCGTTTTGCGAAAAATCACCAATAATTGTGATTGACTGTTCACACCAATCTGATCATTTGAAAACATCCACAGATATAAGATTAGATATGGAATTTAGTAAAGAACTACCAAACTCGACTTCGGCATATTGTATTCTTATAAGCGATTCAATAATGGAATACACACCTTTAACCTCATTAGTTAGAGAAGTACAATAAATTGCCGGTAGGGGGATGTTTAAAAGGTGAAATGTAAAAAATAATTTATCATTCGTGTGGGCGTGTGTGAGAGAGCAACATGTCCACTTCTTCGCTGTTTCAAGAGGCGATTGGAGATTTTGAGGTTAGTGAAGACGGAAAAACACGTACAGTGGGAATACAGTGTGACATGGAAGAAAAGAAGAAGAAGAATTTTGCCGTTGCGGATCTACACTGGTTTAAGGGAGATAATAATCAAATAATTTTAAAAGAATTCGCGCTGGTTGATCGGGCTGGTAATTATGTAGTACTACACTTTAAACCGCCTTTTCCGAAATCTACTTTGAGCTGGAAAATGTTTCGCGAGGCTACCTGGTTAGAACAACATTATCATAAAATATTATGGGATGAGGGGGAGACGGAGTTTACAGATTCATTGATAAGAGGATATCTCGGCGCGTATGATTGCATTTTTACAAAGGGAACAGAAAAAGCGGCATTTTTGAAAAAGTATCATAATGATGTACGTTGCATACCGGAATATTACGCGAAACCTAATTTCACAAAGTTTAAAGATACGTGGTGTTTTGAGGTTTGTAACATACACAAAAATGTAGAAGGTGGGAGGTGCGCTCTAATAAGTGCACAACATTATTTGCAACTATTAACATCTAACACGCTTCCAAAGATAGGAGAGGAGGGGGATTATACTTGTGAAAATAATCGAATGAAAAGTATGAGGAATTGTGCTTTTTATAGTAGAACAAGCAAAAGAAATTATGCGAGACAAGGATTTTACTATGATGGAAAAAAGGTCGTATGCGTTTACTGTGGTTATGAGTTGGAATCACACAAAGTGAGAATTTGTAGCGTGGGAGTTGGTAGAAGACCTATCAATTTTTCGGTATTAATCCCGCTGTATAAATAATTAGTTGTAGATAATGGATCCTCAGAAGTGGATGTGTGCGGATAAAGAATTAGAGAACAAATTACGAGAATATCTGCAGTGGTTTGATTTGTGTGAGGATGCTATTAGAAATTCTACTCGTGAAAACATTGGACTTGCGAGACAGTTGAAACAAATTTTTTTAAACACTGTAAATTTGAGCGATATTAACCATTATTTATCCTGGTACAGGCCGCATAGGCTTTGCGTTAAAAAATTATTACAAATTGAGGAAGAAGCTACAAACTGCGCTTGCGCAAACAGCGGTGGGGAGAATGCATAAAAGGAGTGAAATTGAGAAGCTTGAATCATTAGGAAAGATGAGACGTTTCGATACGGCTGCATTCAATGCATTGGCACGTGAGGTGTTGCCTCTAGAATCAGTACCTCTCGGTTCATATCTAACCGTTGAAAACGCCATAGTCTATGGTACAGGCAGAGTGTTACTAAATCTCTACGATCCCGACAGTGAGGGAGACTCTTATTTCGATTTATTACTATGTGATAAATTTAAAAGCGTATTAAATAATGAGAACTTGACAGATTTTAACAAGAGAAATTTTGTATTAATATGCGAACATGAGAACGGACAAGTAGAGTTGAAAGAAATGTAAATTTTTACAATGGGTTTTTCTCCATAGCACAGGTTTATGTGACCTAGCCCTGTGCGAACCTCTTTTTACCCAAATAAAAAAAGAGTGACCTCCAATAAGGCGGTGAGGTTGACGTTCCTTTGGAGGCTTTTTCTAACTAACAAACCGCCGGTCATTCAGTATGTGTTTAACTATCATAGAGGAAGGATGCGATGCTACAGCTATACAAAATTTAAAAAACTATCCCGTTTACTGATGGCTATTTCAGTAAGCGAGTTTGATATTATTGCAAAGCATATTAAATTTTCAACCGAGGCAGATGATGGAACTTTGTCTGCAACAAAAACTGAGAATTTCTGCTATCCTATTTTATCTGAAATATATGATCTCCTAGATATAGTTATAAGTGAGGAGGGACATTTGCACTATGGGTGTTCTAACGATTCCCCTATACAAATTATTTCAGATACAAACGAACTTTGGGATGCTCTATATGATTTAGCAGATAAAAAATGTAAAAAATTTTAATCATGAGGGGGAAACCAACAGAACGTGGCATGTGCATTGGGAGATGGGGAAAAGTTTAAATAGAGTTGCCAGCACTTTCAAGGTGTCTCTCCCGCAAAGGTGTAAACAGTTACAGAAATAGAGAACGAAGAGAACGGCGAGGTGAAGCTATCTGTCGCCCTAGCCTAGCAGGATGAAGTGGAAACGAAAAAGGGTGATAACGCGGAGTGGGTTGCGGCGTGGGGGGAGTTGGGTAGAATACGGACAAGTGGAAAAGAAAAAGGCTGTTAACAAAGTTCGAGTCTTGTGTTGATGCAATGTGCAGTGAACCAAAGATAGAATTATTATTTTAATTGAATTGTTGTCTCTCTCTCTCTCTCACTCTCTAAAAATTCGCAAATATTTACTTAGAGGAATATTCATTTTGTATGAGGCCTTCCATACAAAAACTATGTAGGTGGTAAACGCTATATTTACAGTAGAGGGCCAATAACTTGGGCAATCGACAAATTAGGGGGATTATTCTGTAAATAACTTGGACTTGGAGAGTGAGAGTAAAGCGAGAGTAGGGGGGCGGGGGGTTACGGATATGAGCAAATATAGATATAGTAATTGCATGCAAGTATATATAGGTATATAGATGCGTATGTTGTATATACAGATATAGGTTACAGATATGCCCAAACATAGATATACTAATTGCAAGCATGTATATATAGATATAAAGCTGTATGTTCTATATTTATTGGGAACCTTCTGTGAGAGGTGGGGTCAGGGGGGATAGGTCCTCTCTCATTGGTGCTTGCGGGGGGTCCCCCTTTAATCTATTGGGAATAAAGTGGGGGCACATAGGGAAGGGGGTATGTGACCTTAAAAACAAAATGGCTGACCGCGACAGGGGGGAAGGGGTGGGTGTTTACATAATGTCTGACCTGGGGGGAGGGGGAAGGGGGGTGGCCACGCCCCCCTGCTCCCATAGGGTACGCAGAATCGGCCTTATTACCTACTATGTTTTTCGTTTCTTGGTCACAAAAAAGCAACATGCAAGCATTTGGAGCAAGCTTCACGAAATAAAAATATTGTCAAATTATATTTTCATAGAACACCAACGTCATTCACGGACAACGTCAGCTCTGAATTTAATCATTCACGTATAGTCTACAGTCTACGTTGAACGCTACATTACACAATCTATCTATATAAATAAAATTAGATTTTTGTCTGTACATTTATCAGAATTATATATTTTTTTGTTATTTTTACGTTTTATACATTAAATAAGCCGAAAATAGTCTTATCTCAATTTCTGTCCGTCTGTCTGTCTGTCACGGCCCCGAAGGCATTTTACGCGGCCTTCTCCTGAAAAACGAGAGCATCAATCGGGATTAAAGTAATTTATCAGTATTGAAGACCTTTTTGACAATGTCTTTAGCTATAAAAAACTAAATTAACTCTTTTTTTAACAGAATAGTAAACGTTTAAAAACCAAGTATTGTGCGATTTTGGATACATTTCTTCTAAATTTATTACCACTGTAAAGTCGCATTCTTGCATATGCTGTGTGTTGTTTGACCAAATAAATATGACTAGGAAATTTTCAAAATTAATAAGAAATATAATACTCACAAATTTTATTATAATATTGTTCTTATTAACAATTGCACTATGTTGGTCATTATATATTTTTTTTAAATAACATCCAGAGCTGATTTAGGTTAAACCTACATAGTTTATATCAGTTCAATGAGTCGGCAAAAGATAATGGTCAGCTGAATTGACTGCCGAAAATTTACTGATAAGGAATGTTCCGTATTCCAACAACTGGATATTAATTGAAAATTAATATAACAAAATAATTATGTAATGCATTTCCTGGCATAAATCTGCTTTTTTCCCACTCAACCCGAAATTTGGGTTTAATTCTATAAATTTATTTTCTTGGTTGCCAAATCATCAAATATTATTCTTGAAAGAGGAACGATTTTTTTCATCCCCTTCCTGGGTTGAAAAAAAAGGAGAGACAGACAATGCTTGCTTAACTTTTGCTGGACACACGTTTTTTGTGTCGATTTAAATTTTCATGTTCCTTTAATGTTTTATGTTACTCTACTGTGATACTTAAAGTTAGGGCTGTGATTAGTATTCCTCTATAATTGATTTGTACAAATTTTGAATATTGCAAGAAAAATCAGTTAAATAAAAAAATTCAATTCGGTTGAACACGAGGCGCCGACCAAGATGATTAACATTACTTGAGGCATCCAGGAAAACGAAAATTACGTATACGTGAGTCTACGAATAGTTATTATTATATGGGCCCATAGTGTTAATTTTGTCCATTTTTTTTTTTTTTGGTCCATAAAGTTGAACTATCCATGAGATCGTTTACCAAATATAATCCTGGAATAAGGTTAATGCTGAATTCTCAGCAGATGAACATTTAGAGAGAGTATTATTGAATTTCACATTGCATCTCTTGCATGAGATACCATAACTCAAATCGCCCCAATAAAATTCAATATACAGTTTTTACTTTGTAGTTATATTTTACCTCCTCTTGCTCAGTCTTTTATGATTAAGTTCAGAGTGGTCAAGATTTATTGTTTTTATAGTCTATTTAAATTGAGTATAATAGGGGTGTCGTAGCTGCAGGTGAAGCAATTCTGGGACAGGGTGCACTCATAGATCTTTTGTGATAATAATAATATAATAATAATAATATGTGATAATTTGTATTACTAACGGATAGGGGGTGTGCCGTGCCCTAGACCTGTTCTTGAGTTTGTGGGTTTGAGTCACGGTGAGGCTTATCTGATTATTTTCATATAATATATTGAGATTTTATATTTTATGATTAAAAGATATTATTCACCGTGCCCTATTCATCTGAAAGTCAATATCTCTTTCTATTTTAAGTTTGTTGTGACTGTACACTTGGGGGATCAGCCGACCACAACCTATTTGCTCCAGCTATCCGGTGCAATAATTGAGAATATGTGACGTCGTTGTCTATACAGGGTGGGGGAAATGTTTGGAAACGGCTTAATATTTCATATACAAAGGTGATTTTGCGGTAGGTATGATTGAGGATCCTACTCAAATTGAAAATACTATTTTACTGTGACTTTAAAAATCTGGTCCGCCATCTTGGAACCGCCATTTTGAATGTAACTTTTTTTTTTTAAATAGGAAGGGGGTCATGCGATACATGATTTCAATACGGAATTTTAAGACAAAATGAATGCCGAAAACCGCACATCGATATGTCAACCCGTTTCGGAGATATTTACATTATTAATCGATACCATGAAAAGCAGAAATGAAATAAATAAGTACATTAAAATCTTACCTATCAAATTTTTTGTTAATAGTGTTTGCTAATAAACATTAAAACCCAATTATTTTAATAAATGTTCAAACTGTTTTCCTTCAGCTGTTTGACAATGTGCTAATCTTAAATAATAGCCATCAAGCACATTTTGAATCATTTCGCGTGGAATTCTGTTAGCCACTTCAGTTATACATTCTCTCAGTTCATTAATTGTTGCTGGTTTCTTTTTGTACACATTGTCTTTCATGTAGCCCCAAAAGAAATAATCAAGTGGAGAGAGGTCAGGTGACCTAGCGGGCCACTCTATTGCACCTCTACGACCTATCCAGCGTTGGGGAAATGTTTGGTTCAATATATCCCGCACTCCTAATGCATAATGAGGGGGCGCCCCATCTTGTTGAAACCACAAGTTATGTAACTCTTGTCCGTTGATGTTCTGGATGGCTGGAACGATCAAATTTATTAACATGTTCTCGTAAATGGCACCTGTTAAATTATTCTCGATAATAAATGGTCCTACAATGTGACCATTTACCATACCAGCCCATACGTTTAATTTTTCAGGATACTGTGTATGACCCTCCTTCATCCAGTATGGGTTGACATCGGTCCAGAAACGATAGTTTTGCTTATTTACATTGCCGTTAAGCATGAACGTAGCTTCATCCGAAAATACTACATTATTAAAGAAGTTTGGATCATTGTCATACTTGTTCATCATTATGTCACAAAACTCTACCCGGCGGTCGAAATCATCCTCATTCAGTTCTTGTAATACATGAAGCTTAAACGGATGGAAATGAGATTCCTTAAGAACGTTTCTGACAGAACGAGTAGACATACCATGTTCCTTGGCAACGCTTCTAGTTGATGTATGCGGATCTTCAACAAATGATTGCATTACCTCTAAAGATTTTTAATTGTTGGTGGTAGTATTTGTTCTTCCAGTGCGAGCACGATCAGTCACTTTGCCCGTTTCTTGAAACCGCTTTACTGTCTTAAAAACAACACTTTTACTAATTGGATTTCTGTTGGGAAATGTTTCGTTAAATAAATCAGAAACTTCTTGGTAAGACCGTACTCTATCTCCATAGCCGCGCATCATTAACAAAGTTATTCTCTCGGTTTCATTTAAAAATGCCATTGCGAACGACTTTAAACACACTCACTACTTCATGATTGAAAAAGAATTCATTAAATCAGTTGGATTATTACAGATGATTTTAGGTTGATATCATGATTATTGTTGATATTATGATATCCAGAGTCAGATGTTCATCACGCGAAATGATTCAAAATGTGCGGTTTCATTTAAAAATGCCATTGCGAACGACTTTAAACACACTCACTACTTCATGATTGAAAAAGAATTCATTAAATCAGTTGGATTATTACAGATGATTTTAGGTTGATATCATGATTATTGTTGATATTATGATATCCAGAGTCAGATGTTCATCACGCGAAATGATTCAAAATGTGCGGTTTCATTTAAAAATGCCATTGCGAACGACTTTAAACACACTCACTACTTCATGATTGAAAAAGAATTCATTAAATCAGTTGGATTATTACAGATGATTTTAGGTTGATATCATGATTATTGTTGATATTATGATATCCAGAGTCAGATGTTCATCACGCGAAATGATTCAAAATGTGCGGTTTCATTTAAAAATGCCATTGCGAACGACTTTAAACACACTCACTACTTCATGATTGAAAAAGAATTCATTAAATCAGTTGGATTATTACAGATGATTTTAGGTTGATATCATGATTATTGTTGATATTATGATATCCAGAGTCAGATGTTCATCACGCGAAATGATTCAAAATGTGCGGTTTCATTTAAAAATGCCATTGCGAACGACTTTAAACACACTCACTACTTCATGATTGAAAAAGAATTCATTAAATCAGTTGGATTATTACAGATGATTTTAGGTTGATATCATGATTATTGTTGATATTATGATATCCAGAGTCAGATGTTCATCACGCGAAATGATTCAAAATGTGCGGTTTCATTTAAAAATGCCATTGCGAACGACTTTAAACACACTCACTACTTCATGATTGAAAAAGAATTCATTAAATCAGTTGGATTATTACAGATGATTTTAGGTTGATATCATGATTATTGTTGATATTATGATATCCAGAGTCAGATGTTCATCACACGAAATGATTCAAAATGTGCTTGATGGCTATTATTTAAGATTAGCACATTGTCAAACAGCTGAAGGAAAACAGTTTGAACATTTATTAAAATAATTGGGTTTTAATGTTTATTAGCAAACACTATTAACAAAAAATTTGATAGGTAAGATTTTAATGTACTTATTTATTTCATTTCTGCTTTTCATGGTATCGATTAATAATGTAAATATCTCCGAAACGGGTTGACATATCGATGTGCGGTTTTCGGCATTCATTTTGTCTTAAAATTCCGTATTGAAATCATGTATCGCATGACCCCCTTCCTATTTAAAAAAAAAAGTTACATTCAAAATGGCGGTTCCAAGATGGCGGACCAGATTTTTAAAGTCACAGTAAAATAGTATTTTCAATTTGAGTAGGATCCTCAATCATACCTACCGCAAAATCACCTTTGTATATGAAATATTAAGCCGTTTCCAAACATTTCCCCCACCCTGTATAAAGCTGGTCCAGTGAGTGTATAGTTACACCACATAAGAACAAATCACGTAATTTATCATGATATATCAATCAGCTGTTCTCAAATATTCTCTCTGATAAACTGAATTGTTTACGTTCTAAGTTGTTCACTAAGCTGCTAACAACTTCATGATCGTTGCTATCAAAAAAGCCGAAACATATTTAGTCTTATTTCTAAACATAATCCGTACGAAGGACGTGCACAATAGCTAGTATAAGCTAAACAGGGTATAATAGGCTATCACTAATAACCCGTTCCAGCCGACAGCTTGCTAGATTAAATGACAAAAAGTTACTTTTTACAGCTTACTATGGTCTTTTTAATGTCACATATTAGGTATTCTATCTTAGTATGAGTAGCTCATCAAAGCTAAACCTTGATAAGGTTTACCCAAAAGAAAGCTGTTAGGCGTTTAGAAAGAGCAAATAGGTTAGATTCAAGTAGGTCGCTGTTCAAGGCACTTGGTCTATCAACTGTACTTCACTTGTATGTAAAAAGAGTTATATAAACCGAAATCTCGACGTACATTATTTTAATACACAAAGCCGAGATTATCACTTGGTGAGTCACAAAAATCTAGTTATATTGGTAGGAAATTCAGTAACAAGCTACACCTTTTTTTCAAAGTACTGTATTTGAAGTATCGAAATATTTAATTAAAACTTTGTCTACAAGAACAAGGCAATTTTCAATGCTAATAGTGCTACTCATTCCTATGGGACTAGAGC
This sequence comes from Conomelus anceps, assembly GCA_948455865.1. Lineage (NCBI taxonomy): Eukaryota > Metazoa > Arthropoda > Insecta > Hemiptera > Delphacidae > Conomelus > Conomelus anceps. The sequence continues at coordinate 56,783,619 of OX418217.1, read as the reverse complement.
AAAAAAATCTAATTTGCTGATTTATCCGACTCACCGGCTCACTCTACTTGAAAAGGCACCATTTTATTGCGGACTCAGGTTTTGCAATTTCCTTCCTGAAAATATTAAGTTGTGTCGTAGCTTCAAGGTGTTTTCACCATGTTGACAAGGGGCCTTGTGGATGAGTGTCCTTATACAGAGGAGGAGTGCTACAAAGCTTTTAAAATCTTTTGACGTATTACATTCCACTTCAGCTATGCTCAAATCTTGTGGCTCTTTATAACCAATAATATAATAATAATAATAATAATAAAACAAATTGACTAAATAATCGGTTGATGAAACCTCTTATAGTGTACAAGTGTTCGTTTCATATCATTACTGAGCCTCACCTTAACTAATTATTATTGAAATAATTGTAATAACTAGTGAATAAGAATGGTAATATTGTATATAATGAGTAATATGTAATCTTAAAAAAGCACTTTTATCGGAACGTTATTCCAATCTGGTCAGTCAAAATATTTGATCTATCAAGGATCCTACGAACGCAAATGAATTATCTCCGATAAATATACCGTAACGGTTTTAAAACTCTGCTGTTGGTGGATCTTAATCGTGTAATTGGCCTATGTTGGTGAAGATAAATGCTTACTCATGTCTTTTCTTACAACATATGTTCAACTTTTACAATATTATTATCGTATGGCATCTATATAATGAGAGAGGGGTGTGTGTGGGTGACTGTGTGGGTGGGTGTGTGTGTGTGTCTTACGCATTTCACAAAAACAGCAATGATTTGGAACAATAAATTGGGCACATAGTTTCATCTAAACTCAATTCAGTGCACCTCAAAGCCCGAGTTTTGATTTTTCAGAATTTTCAAAATCAATGTTTCAAACTTCCCAACTAAAATTCCACATGTAGTTGTTGTTATTGTCCCTTAATCATAAATTATATTTATGGTACTCATAATTATTATTATCTTTCATAGTTTCAAGATAGTAGCGTAGTGCGTAGGGCAGCTGCACATCAAGCTTGAGATCTTGAGTTCGAATCCAGGTTTACTCACAGAAGTAATCTCTACCAAATTAGTTTTTTTATTTTCAAAACCAATTAGATTGAAATGATTTAATTTGTATAATTTTTCCATTTATAGACCATTAATAAGGTCGAACAATGACCATTTATGGCTTAGATTTAGAAAATCCGTGCTTTTCTCACGGTCAATATATTATGTTGCGTGTTCCAGGGTTGGAGAACCATCGAATTTGTTTGTGTAAACTCCTGAATGATTAACCAAAAATATTGTACATCCAATGGCGTTACGATAAATTGACTTTTTGTAAATTGAAAAAATACACCTGTTATGAAATAATTTCAGTTTCAACCTTCACGCCTTTAATTAAAATACATAAAGCTCTTATTTAACTAGATTTCACTAGAAGGTTGAAATTAAATGTAACCTCAGTGGGAGATGGCGAATAATAAAATCAAGGAGAATTTTTCATGAAATCGCAGCAACGCGCGTCGGGCCTTCTAGTATATGTGAGTATATATAAATAAAAAACAAATACACACACAACATACATGAACATAGAAAACATATTCTAGGCATAGACCTATCGTCAAAATGAAATAAAACTGACTCTTAATTCATAGACAGAAGGCACAAAGACATCACTATTCAAATTTGAAAGTCAAAGCTATTGAGGTAGGAAACCACTTTTGGGTTCACATGTCACAAGATTAAAATCATTGGGTTTGCCTTTATAGGCTCGTCTATTACAATGTATTCTCCACAATATGATTCAAACTTTTACAATATATTGCAAAACCTAGGATGCCTTGTTAAGCAGAAAAAAGCCGTAGAGTACTATGATGAGCGATGGTGTCAATCAGTGTTAATATTATTGCGCAGAAGCCTTCTGCGTATAAAGAACAAAACCAACTAATGAAAAGTATGCGTATGGCGTGCTAGGTTGCAATTAGTATGAGAATACAGTAGTTACTGCGCACTGGGCTGTGAAAAAGATTTATATCTCGAATTAATGGAGCAGGTTTAAAAGTTTAACTTACCTACTGCACGATTCTCATGGAGTTCTCAGGTACATTCAACCTTGAGAGATGAAAAACAACCAGAAGATTGCACATATACAGAAAGTTTTACTTGCTTACATTTAATTTTATGTTTTCTAGGATTTTCTAAATTTTTTGTTTGAAAATTATATCCTTAGTTGAATGAAATCACCTTGAATGATAAATTACAATTGTGTAAGAGATTGAATATTGTTGAAGTAGCCAATGGTACGTATCGCATGGTTTTATTGGATCTGATCATTTTTCTGGAAGTTTTGAAATGATTCTGTACTCTAATCTGTAAGATATTATCTATAACAGTCACCAAAAATGTAATAACCGTGAAGTATTGCACGTATTTGGCTCACAAAAAATTACTTTGTTATCTAACTTCCACAAGTTTTACTTTGTATTCGTATGCTGATTCCAAACTACTGAATTTCAAGTTATCGAGAAATGAGCTACAATAGTTTCGTACTCCTTCAACATTTTCCACCAACAAGATACTTTGAAAGTAAAAACTACATTACATACATTTTTTACCAAGAGATTTTGAATGAAATTTCTGTGTATAATATTACGGGTTCTATGTCTAAAATAACGCTGGCAACACTTAAATTTATCACTCGCACTTTATTTACACAAATAATCACAACACTCACTGATCAGTAATGTCTTTCAGAAAAATAAGCAATTGAAAACAGATAAATCGATATTGTTCAACTGATAAAGAGATTTCAATAAACTGTACAAAAACCAATCACTAAAAGTTAAAAGGCCGATCTAATATTAAATAATAATTGTACAATAAACTTTCCCATAATATTCAAAGAAGAAACGTCGAAAAAAAACAATTATCTTACGTAGCACTAGTCCGTAATACAATAAAAACTATTTAGTAGCTCACTGGTATGAATTAAACAGGAAAAAGAATTATCACTATAGGCACAGAGAAAGAATTATCACTATATAGGCACAATATATACAACTGTCACAACCTTTTTATCATGACGAATTTCAAACAAGACTGAACTAAATTCTACAAATGCGTTCGCCTTAAATAGGTTTTTCAACAATCGAGAGATCTCTACATTTTTCTATTAACTTCTAAATAAACAGATAAGGAAACTCGAACTTTCCACAATATTCGATAAGACTCCATTAATCTCTAATCAAACAACTAGAACATTCTACAAAGATCTAAGCAAACACCATAAAAGTGTTAAAAGCAGAGTAATTAATTGCTTAGAAGTAAACATTTACATAGCAGATAACAACCTAGAACCACTGTTCCTTCTTCCTCTCTATTCTCGCTACAATAAGCTAGTTTCTTCAAGTTCGTTCCTTTCTAAAGTATAAGCTAGGAATTGTGAATGTTAATAAATTGTAAATGTAATTGTGAATGTATTACATACACACAGAAGCATATTATAATAATAAGAATCTATAGTCTAAAAAAGTTTCTCCATTTGTTTTTAAAAGTTTTTACTCTAATACTCTGATACTTCGTTCATTATCCAGCCGCACATAATTCTAAATTTTACCATGGACGAACGAGTACAGTCGTGATTCCCGGTTTAGACTTAACGTTTTAATATCATCATTCCATTCTAAGTAACCAAATACAAGCCGCAGATTCATGTGGGAATTATTATCAACAACAGAAAGGTATTTGTAGTAGCCTACCTGTCAGTGCTTAATTTCTAAAATTGTAGGTGTGGGAACGCTCATTTATTCTTATAAACCACCCTCTCTATTATTTTATAAGATCTAGTTAAACGTTACCTCCTCCCCCGCCCAACACCGTTCACATTTCGGAGACGGCTCTAAATTTCCTATAAACTAGTTTTGATTTGCACCAACCATTTTATATGAAGCTTACAATAACCAAAACCAATATAGTTTTTTTAATGAATGGTAAAGTAAAAACAAATAAAGCCTTATTTACAATAAAACTTTGAAAAACAATTTTAAGTGGAAATTGTGACTCAGTGAAATTGTGCACAGTGTACTGTGGGTTGTCTGACGATGCTCTTGACAACAGAGTGAAACGGCCGTCACGCCATAACGTGAGTCACAATTTCCACTTGAGTTTTTTAAAAAGTTTTACTATATATTAGTGCAAACAAAATGGATTTTCAACACCATAATTTCGCCTTCTTTAAATTTTTATTTATGTACAGTACAGTAATAATATTAAAACATATCAATAGGTACGTAAACAGTCTAATAAGTGCTTATAATCTAATTTTAATGTCACAGCTTGAACTGAAATTTTTGAAATTTCACAAAAACGTTTCGTCTATCTTAGAAAGTGCAGAACAATTTTTATACCTTCAAAATAAACCAATTTCTTGAAAAAGAAAAGAAATGTTTACGGACACCGGCAGAAAAATAAAAAGGTTTAATAGCACAGAGCCCTATTTCTTGGGTTTCGACCGCGAGCGACAAGAAATATGCACACAGATCTCGCTTTGCCCTATGCTACAGTACTTTATTATTATTTGCAATATTGCGCATGATTATCTGAATAAATATCGAGATAAGACACTTTCGGAATCAGATTGTAGAAAACTGTGCGTTCCCCCTTGCGTTCCGGCACTCTTGGTAGGTAAGGGAACGCTGTTCCCTTGCGTTCCCACTGAAATTAACCCCTCCTACCTATTTCCTGTATGGACTATTTCTTAAGCATTTGGCAATTTTCAATTAAATTGCAAAAGCAGACAAATTTTATTGAACGCAAATAATTTTGTCTATTCATTCATTTTAATACAATTTCTTGAACCATGGACGGAACGTCTGAAAATCCTATCAATGATTTTCATAACGAACATAAAATAATACATAACATCTTATTTACGTTACTTTCTCATTCTTCTTCCACTTATTGAATTTGGACTAATAATGATTTAAAAGTTAGTTGAATATGCATGATAACATATGCATGTTGGAATACCAAAAATGATAAGGAACACTCACCAATTATCATCAAGTTGAATTCTATGATTGTTGAAAACATAGCATTGAGAAAAATTGGAAACTTTCGCAGACAGAACAATTTGCAATGATTAGCATCAAAGAGGACCTTCCGTGGCCCATCAGAAATAAAAGAAAACGTCTATTACCACATATAATTCGTCTTGAAGAGGAAGGAAGACAAGTAGAAATTTGATTCAGGATTGAAAGTGGACAAATTTAGAAAAGATAAGCAAACAAGAGTCTTCTGCAAGAAACAGAGTAACTAGAGCGACCACGACCGCGACCGCGACCACGTCCAGTTGAAAGTTGTGCGACCGCGACTGCGACCACGTCCAGTATTATTTTGTGCGACTGATTGCGCGATTAGCCTCCCTTTTTGGTTTCATAGTGCTTTTTGACTGCAAGATATTTCAGTTGCAAAATGTATCTCGAGGAGATAGCTGTGGTAGCACCTGTGTACAGAAAATTCATTAACGTTAAAAGAAAAAAGAGATACTGGGTACATCCTATGCTAAAAGCTAGGTCTACTAGGGGGCAGTTCTCCACATTTTTTGGTGAACTACAGCAGTACGAGGAGAAATTTTTCAACTATACAAGAATGTCTGTTGCCAGTTTTGACGAATTGCTAAAACATATCACAGACGAAATCAGGGGCATCAATGCGGTCTGGTATAGGGAATGAAGAAAAACTACTAGTCACTTTAAGGTAAGTTTACTTTATTTATGCAGATGAATTTATTGATACAAATTTGCCGTTTTTAAAAAAAGATTTCAAATTCTCATACTTTGAACTTTAGTTCACTTGAGTAGTAATGGAATAAATACGACATCTCTTAATGAAAATATTTTCTGCACTGACAATGTGACAATTATTTTATCATAGTATCAATGGAGTGGAGAACACAAACCATCTTGAGCATCTGGTCGCCATCAGGCCGCACACACTGGTCGACAGTACGTGCGCTATGTCCCATATAAATGCATGATAACAGTGGTCGCAGAAATCTCTAGGTCGCTGCGACCAAAGGAAAAATTTCTGGACGCAGCGACCAGCTTGCTCGGTCGTGGTCGCGGAAGCCAAGTGCGCTATGGTCAATGCTTGGCTATGCTAAAACTGGTCGCTCCTACTGGTCGCGGTCGCTCTAGTGCGCTATAGCCCTGAGAAGTGAGAAAGCATCTCTACTTATGGTAAAGAAGAGAATCGAATGCTAGTGAAAATCAGAATACTTGGAAGAATGGCAACAAACTTCAGGAGAAGGAGGGATCGAATAAGTAAGTACTTCAAGAAGAACACTGATGAAAATTCAATGTGGAAGCATGTAAGCAAAGGAGAGAGAGAGTAAGGATAAAGACAAAGAAGGCACAAGGAAATGTTTACAGAAAATGATGAATGAAAGAATAGAATATGTAGCAATCAAAATACTAACAAAAATTGGCAACAAAGCAAGACTGAATAAAAATATAAACGTCGTCACTTATAAGTTTGTGAAAATAAAATTGCATTTATAAAATATGTAAAAAAAAAACCAACCAACCAGCGAACACACAAGACCAAGACATTGGCCTTATGTGTTCGCTGCAACCAACACATTATTAGTTTGTGTAAGAGACTTTTGTTCTAAAAAAGAAGCAAATAAAGTTATATTACTATTATTTTTTTTTTCGAATCACCCACTTTGGGGTACGTTGAATAAATTATTTTTTCATGGATGCTTCTTTCCGCTTCTTCCAGTACTCCTTCATTCTCTCCTATTTCCGAGATCGTTGCTGGTATGAATGATGACATATACTCATTGGTTGAGTGGGCTGGGGCACATTGTTTGAGTCTCAATGCTAGTAAATGGCAAAGCATGATTATTGGTTATGGTAGGCTGTACAACCAAATTGATTTTAATGCTTTGCCCAAGATTGAGATTGAGGGTCACATGCTGCCATATGAGGGTCACATGCTACCTGTTCTTTGAAAGTTCTAGGCATTCACCTCGATAAAAATCTGAGTTGGTCTACACAGGTTAATATCATGACAAAAAGGGTATTTGCTACTATTGCTACAGTTGAAGCGACTCCGAAGGTTTCTTCCTACTCATCTTCGTACAACACTTGTGCGGAGTCTGGTATTACCTATTATTGATTATGGCAGCATAGTGTATGATGACTTGACAGAGGATTTGAATTTAAAATTACAGCGTGCTCTAAATTATGCTATTCGTTTCATATTTGGTGCAAGAATGGATGATCACATTACACCCTACTACAGAAGGCTGCGTTGGTTAAAGTTGAAGGGTAGAAGGAAGTATTTCTTGATGTGTACTACATATCGCCTTATTGTAGAGAGGAAAGGTCCGCAATATTTGAAGGATAGGTTTACTCTTCTTGCAAACATTCATTCTAGGGTCACACGGCAGCATGAATTCTTCCTTCAGATTCCAAATCAACGTACAGGCATGTACAATCAGTCCTTCACTGCTACTGCCTCAAGACTTTGGAACCTCTTACCATTGAATATTGTATTTTCACCTACCTATAAAACATTTAAATACAGACTTTTCAATTTTCTGAATGAAGAGCTATAATTTTTTCAAGTTCAATTCAATTTTGCAGCGGTAGTTTATGCATACAACAAGTTTTATTATTTTGTTTTTTGTGTTCCATGTATCTGTTATATTTCATTTTAATTTTATTTTTATTATCATTATTTTTTCTGCATTTGTATGTTTGTATATTATTTAATATGTATCTGTCACCATAGGCGATAAGCCTAGTGACAATTAACAAATATATATCTATCTATCTATCTATGTTGTCTTTCTTCTCTCTTCTGATACTACTTTACTTCTTCTAGCTTTAGGATGTTCTTGGAATCTTCTATTTTCATCATTCAATAAATTTCTTAAAATGTACAGTGTTTTTGATTCTATTCTCTGTAATATTAAACTCATTAAAATCTAGTTGAACTTGTTTGATTCAGTTACATTTTATCTTCCTGTTTTTGAAAAAGTTGAATATTTGTTTAGTGAGTAGATTTATATTCATTCTGAAAATGTGACCATAAAAACGAATTATATTTTTTATACTATCTGAGATCTATTCAATCTTCTTATAAATAATTTTAATTGAAGTCACTTTATTGTTTTTAAGTTTTGGTCCTAATTTTTTCCTCAGAATTTTTCTTTCTTTCTTTTTCAAATCATCTAGTGATCCTGTATTTGTTAAAGCTAATGTTTCTGCTGCATAAAGTGCTTCCGGTCTTATAACGGTTTTATAATGCCTAAATTTTGGGTTCCAAGACAGTGATTTTTATTGTATGTGTTCTTGGTCAACTGAAAGGCAATTAAAATTTTTCCTATCCTGGATTTCATGGCGTTTTTTTTCTACTGAATTCCAACTTATCCATTCACCTAGATATTTAAGGTGGTCTACTCTCTCAATTCTTTGATTATTAGTTTTCAAAAAGGTTGGTGAGCTTTTAATATTTGTTAAAATTTTAGTTTTTTTAACGGAGATGTTGAGCCCAACTTTTGCTGCTTGTTTTGCCAATTCTTTAATTTGTATTTCTGCCTCTACCCAATCTTTTGCAATAAGAGCCATATCGTCAGCAAATGCTAGGCAATTGCACTTGAGTCCTTTAGTTCCAATCTTAAAGCCACTGTTTACACTAAGTTTTTTATTTCACTCTCTGACTACTTTCTCTAATGTGCAATTGAATAATGAAGGCGATAAGCCATCCCCTTGTCTGACCACTGTTTTGATAAGAAATGGCTCAGAAAATTCTCCCATAAATTTTATTTTAGAATAGGTATAAGTTAATGTTATTTTGATAAGATTTGTAGTCTTGTCATCCAGGCCAAACTCTTTCAATATTGATATTAATGAGTATCTGCCAATAGAGTCAAATATGTTTTTTGAAAGTCAATGAATGATATTACGTATGGTCTGTTTGAAAGTTTACAATAATTCATGACGTTTTTAAGGTTAAAAATTTGTTCTACACACGACCTACTTTTCCTGAAACCGCTTGATATTCTCCAAGCCGACAACCCAATTGACATGTTATTGACATGTTACATACCACTTGAGCTCTGCTCAAATTGTGTGGCTCTACGTAACAAATAATAATAATAATAATAAAATTGTGGCTCTGCTCGATTAAGTAACGCATTCGATAGTATCTAAAATGTTACTTCCAGTAAAGAAATTCCCCTATAATTATTTGGATCTTTTTTTATACTTCTTTGTGAAGTGGATGTATAAGGGCTGTTTTCCAGCCTTAAAGTATTTTCTCTTTCCCAAATTTCTTTAGAAATATCTACTAATGAAAGTTTAGCATTGATGTTGGATTTCTTCCAGAGTTCTGCCACTATTTCGTCAAAGTTTCTGCCAGAGTTCTGTCTTCACCTGAAGCTTTATTATTTTTTAGTTGTGATATTAATTTTTGGATTTCATCAATATCAGGAGGTTTAGAAAAATATCTGTTCATATCGTTCGGGTTAAAATCAAACATTCTTCTGGTACTTTACAATTGGGGAGTTTTCAAAATATTTTGCTAATATATTGCAATTAATTATGTCTGTTATTATGAGCTTACTTACCACCGTCATCTTGTAATTGCAGGCTTGGATGTATTTTGATAAATTTTGTTTAAATGTTTTGTAGAAATTTCGTGTGTTATTTTTAGCAAAATCGTTATTTATTTGTGTTAGTAATTGACTCTCATAATTCTTATTAATTGATTTTTACTTTTATTCACCTCTTATTTTGTGCATGACAATTATTGTGAATATTGAGATTCTCTGTAGATAAATGAGATAAAAGAATTTCAAATCTTGTGGCATGTATCTTACAAGTGTATTATCAATTCTGATGATCAATGTTGTTTCATCGAATTAATAGCATTGTTTGCAAGATTGATTGATAATTATTGCAGCTATTTATAAATGAAAATAGAATATTGGATATATTACCCATTTACCGCATGCGACAATTATAAAATAATATTAAGTAGAATAAATAATGCATAAAATAGAAGATATTATAATAGAAAATAGGCTTTTTTCTACAAATAGTATATGGGCTAAAATGTTGAAAATAGTTTTTCTCAAGCAACTTGGAAATAATACCAATAATAGTAATGAACTGATATACGACAATAGATAGATTTGTCTACTAACAAACTGCATCGTCCTCGTTGAGAAGTTATCCCACAAAATAAGAGCGCTTGTCTGCCATCTCTTGACTGAAGTAGGAACTAAGTTCATGGTAGTACTGAAGAGAGTCCTGCCAACACCTGCTCTACTCTACTCTAAAGTAAGAGACTCGCGTCAGCCCATTGTACGAACTATCATTAATCTCCAGTTGGAGTAGAACACCATAATGTTTACTTTGACAATACATATGCAGACATTATGTCTTTAGACATAAACTAAATTCTGAATATTATTAGAGTAAAGCCAAGCCTTATAGTAAAAAATCTTAGTAAAATCACTAGCAAAGAGGTAAGGGTAGCGGATTATTGGAGGTATTATTTATTATTAAATCTTATTAATTAAGAAACGGTAATCAACTAAATCTTCGAAAATATAGTTTGTTCTGGGCTCAAACATTGAAAAATGCCAGATTTACAAGAATGGTCAGTCTCCTGCATATCATATAATTTAGAGCCCTTTCTCACCACGTGCCTTGAGCTAAAAAATCGCTAGATCGTGATAGGAAGTGAATTTTGGGCTTGGTGGGGTGAACTGTGGTTGGAAGGATGGAAAGAGCCAATCTTGCAAAAAAGATTAGCAAAATCTCAGACCACCATTAAGGATAGCCCTCACTCCAAAAGTCTGGGTGAGCTCCTGGTCCCAATCAAGTAATTAGAACCAATACATGCAAATACTTAAATTTGTTACTGAAATCTACAAGAACTCTTCTCTCTTGAGTTGATGACAAAATTTAAAATCTACTTCTTCCTTTTTATCAAAAGCTTAACAATTTATAAGAAAAGCCATAAAAAGCTATAAAAGCCACGAAAGAACTTCTACCTAACATAACCCATTGTACTCAACCCATTGTACCAAATTATGAAATTCTGAAGTTCATCCAACGAAGTTCCGTATGAAAAGGCCTGTCTGGTTTGTTCAATATTTATTATTCGAGTTCTAATAAAATGGAAACTGGCTAAGAAATTTTGTGTATTGAATCTTCTGACCATGATAACCTCATTGATTGCATCAATAAAAAATAATAGCCTAAAAATAACAATATGGCTTTTATTGGTGGGGAGACCCTTACGGGTAGTTCCACCTCGCCGTTTGAGGCGTGCTATGGGGAACATGGTGGACCTACTATTATTTTAGGTGGGTTCTGAGCCACCGGGTAAGTGATAATAAAGCTTATACTGCAACATCAAGTCATTGAAGCAAGGTCACCCATCCAATCATCATCTCTAAGCAAATTATTGGCATATTTTATTTATGTTTCACTGGAACCCAAAATCAAAATATCGTACACTCTGCGATCTGTATGCAGTCTCAGTAACTAAAAGCTCTGGTGATGTGGTGATCGTTCTATGGTTACCTACCAGATGGCATTCTCTCCCACAGTAAAACTTATTCTGTACAGTAACGAAATCTATTCATATCAACAAAATTGAATTTGTACAGAAATCATCAATTCGGGTTATCAATATCCACTTGAATTGTAAACGAAACAATAGAATTTTACGCAAAGATTGTATTTTGACTGCTTTAAGTGACATTTTATAAAATAGGACACGAGTGAAGCGAGTGGCTTATGGACAAAATGCAATCGTTGCATACACAATTTTATCTACGATTACCAATATATTTCGTTTAATTTAACTTACCAAACAATCGGATAATTCACCTACACTAACATAACCTAGAATGCGTGCTTCTTGTTGCTAGGTTCTACATTGAAATTCAAACTGATTTCAAAATGTTTGGATCAGCTGATCGCAGGGGTGCCCACTCCCCCAATCGTCAGGACGATTCCCCCCTTTAATTTAGCACCAGCCACCCCCCGTTAATCAGGCACCCATCCACCAAAAAAAATCGAAGAAATAAGTATATTCTTTCTAAAACTAAAAGAATATAAATATATAGGTATTGGAAGAATTCTAACCACGCCGATAATATACAAAATGTATGTATAGTTCTTGAGATTCTTTACAGAGGTAACATTTTCTTTGTAAATGTAAAAAAGAGATATCAATTACATGAATATTTGAGCTACTGCTCAACAAACTTGCAAAATAGCTAAATAAGAATGTGAACCAAAATGGTTTTTAAACAATCAAATATTATTACAAATACATTTTTTGTCTTTGGGATAAGGAAACAGAAAACCTTTCAATTATTTCTTCGTTAGAAATAGACTCAAGTACATCTTTTTTCTGCAGCTAGTACTATTAGATTGGACAACCATGAGTCTCCTATAGCTGATTCTAACTGGTGACTTTGTAATATATTATTTGAATGTCGTCACATTCAACACGGTTTCAATAAACTTCCCCCCCACCCAACTTTTTTTGTAACCCCCAAGAATTTCAATGATGCAGTCCGTCATATTCCCCCCCTGGCTGACGTGATTAATGGATAACATTCATTTCGACACTGTTTTGAAGGAATCCTGAGCGCTGATTGGTCTGATTCCTGTACTGAAAAGTGATAATAGTGTTGAAATAGCTTCATTATGAAACTAGTTTAAGACGTAGAATAGAGTAAGCTGTATTGACATCGCTTTCCAACCCATTATGTTTACTTTATAACATAGCCTTATATAAAGTAGAAGAGAGGTTGCGCAAATGTACGCTAAAAATCCGTTTACGCTAAGAAATATGATAATCAGTTTCAAGCCACTTGTAAGTTACATTCACATGCAAGAATGTGGTACAAGCGTACAACAAAGAGGTTAGAATCATTGAATTGACTGGTTTCTTACAATTTCAGAGGGATATACAGATGCAATATACAGAAAGGATACGGTTGATTCAATAAATGAGTTTAGCACCAATTAATAAACGAAATATTTAAATAGTTATACTGGAATCATCAACTTCATCAACTAGGTAGATTTGTGATGTATTTAATCAACTATAACTGATTATGAATATTTACACATGTCTCGTATGTTTTAGTGCCTGATGCATGTCAAAACATAATCCATTTCGCCATTTGTTGTAATTGGATTTTCCAAAAATCCGTTGTAAGGTAGGCAAAATCACTTTGGATAAATCGATAAATCAGCAGAATTTTCAGTATTTCCGATTCGGCGATCGAAGTACGTGCTGGGCAGGGAAATCAGATAAACCTTACTGATGGGAAATTCATCTATAAATCAATATTAATATCGATATTAATTGTTTACTACATCTATTATTTGAAGCCAACCACATTTTTCTTTCTTGGATCAATCCCAGTCACAAGAAATTCGAAAATATCCAATTTTATTTGGGTTTAAATTTTTATCATACGTCATTCCTGAATATGTATAATGAGAATTTGGAGAACAAAATGATCAGTACATTTTGACACGACTTTTACTTTTTTATCTAAATTATTTTTTAGGTAGAAGCTTTGTACAGTCATGCAATCCTATCCCATTACATTCGATCTTTTATTCTTGTTGTTTTATGTATTCCTGTCATTAATTTATTGTGAAAACTCCCTGTATGAAGTTCCCTATTGCAATGATGCAAAGGTTGTTAGTCACTGCGTCCTGATACAATTGTTAATTATTTTCTCTGCAGTTAGTGCCTAGCTTACTATCAGAAGTCTATAGGAAATAGCCTCAACCTTGAAATGTTTTGAGAAATTATCCATCTGAAACATAATTTCAGCCACTATTATTTCAACGGGAGACAAAAAATGATTCTCCTTTACATGGTACAAAACAAAATTCAATGTTTAATTTTCTTTCGTATTTTGAAATGATTCTAGGGTTTTATTGAGGTCAATCTTCTGTGCCATACCCGTACCTGGTATCAATGAAGTTCCTGTTTGGAAAAAGATTAGGCATTCTTTGGATAGTACTGTTCGTCTCTTTTGTTAATTTATTAACACAAGACCAGATGGACAAGTCATGACGGCGCAGAATTGAGAAAATAATCACATTAGTTCCGTAACCAGCCGCCAAAACTCTCCTCAGAGACACCAAAACGTCCTTAGCCTCATTTCTACTCACATCGTTAGTGCCTGCTTGAATTACCAGAAAATCATTCTTGCCAAATTCTAATATATTTTCCGGTACGACGCCTGAAATTTAGCGCCCAATTTTACAAACGATGAGAAATTGAGTTCACATCTTTGTTCACTCTTTCCTAACACCTCTACCCTGACTGTCAGCAAAATGATGAATTTTCACATGAGCAAATGATAAGTCGGATAGGTTGACAAAATTTATATTATTTAGTAAGAGATACCCCTGATGGTTATTTTTAGACTCACTATCACCTAAAAATCTATCACCTACACTGTTACCTACCCCGGTTGTGTTCCTTATCCTATCAGCTCTTCTTATACTCAAATACTTCGTTCCATAGCCATCTGAGTTGTCCTTACTTTCTTTAACACAATTTGCTTGCATGTCCACGTTTGTGAACTGTAGATGAGTAAAGATGCAGCACTTGAGTACTTCCATTTTTATTTCTGTACTGATATCTCTATTCTTATGTTAGATGGTGAACTTACAGTTTTAGGTGGACTTCGAACCACCAGGTGAGTGATAATAAAGCTGATGAAGTCAAGTTATTTAGTGAATATTTATTTTTATAAATAACTTTTTTATAAGTTTAGAATTGTTAGATAATTTTCTTATAGTAAAATAAAAAGAATGTTTTTTTCATATTCACTTGGAATTCTTTAATTGCAAATGTTAATTAACCAGTTAGATAGATAGATAGATATTTGTATCATCCAGTAACCTCCTGTGAAAGGACCTCCAGTTTTAATAAATGATAAAAAAGAGCAGTTATAATCAGTGAAAACATAAAAGTTATTTTTGATAAGAGTCATCAGATCATGCGAGTAAGATCACTGGGCTCTGCTTCATTTGTTTTTGTGAATGATTACTATTCTCAAACTGTGACCAGGCATGAAAGCGGCGTAAATTTATGTCAGTTTCTTTTATACAAAAAGAGCCGCTATAAGCCCAAAGGTCTGGCCACAATGTTTGGCTGGATGTGAATTATTATTAAGTCTGCAATTTGTTTACTCCAATCGATTTTAACAACTGGCCAAAATAAAATTCCTCAATGACTAGACGGTATTGCGGCAAGCGTCCATGGCGTAAACAAATTGATAACAGATAGTCGAGCTAAATAAACAGAATGAATATTCCTTTCTTAGAGGATATCTAGATATTCGCTGCCATCGCACACTGCAGCGTCAGTTACTTTATTGATTTCGTGAGAGGAATGACTTGGTTCATACTGCTAAAGGTCTCATAAACGATAATCAGGTATTTGGCCTGGTTGATTTGAAAAGAAACAAGTATTAAAAAAAAAAAATGTCAAGGATATTCCGGTTCCTATAATCTCTTACATTTAATTATAAAAGGCGATGTGTATGTATGTATGTATGTATGTATGTGTGTTGCCTGCCAGTAACCTCCGATACCGCTGAACCGATTTCTATGAAATTTTCAAGCATGATTTTTAGAATAGTCCCGAGATGGTTCCTGTGAAGTGTGGGAGTTCAAAAGTCTTCGCTGAATGACACAAGAAGGAGCAATCTATCCTGAAAGGAACAGCTGATAGAAGTCAACAGTTTTTAAGGCCAACGCACACAGCAACAGACAGACGTTTTGGTCAACGTACATAGCCGCAGACGGATGGGGGATCGTCCGCTACTAGTCTTCAGTGAGATGGCATCTAATAATGATGTGTGGTGAGGCACAAACTTTTCAAAAAATATTCCGTGGTCGGGAAGTGCCTACACGCAAGGGGTTTTAAAATTATTAAATTTTTATTTCATGGAAACGATGAAAAACTGTAACTTAATGATAATATCCATGAGGTTTTTTGAAGTCACAGCCTTCATTGATTAACTAATTGAATTTTAATAATAATTATTTTATTATTATTATTGTTATTATTCTATTATAGTGATTATTTTATTATATGCAGAAGGAAAAATTTAAAAACCCTTATTTTCGCCTCATTTATTGCCTAAATTAGTAAGAAATATTTTTAAAAATAATAATTTTTCTAGCTACATAATAATTCCGATTTTAACGGTTTGAAATAAATCTATGTTGGCTGATTGTATTTGTTCCTATATACATTATGCATAATATATTAATGCTAGCAATTGCACTGTTTAGACAGCTTTTTCTCAGAACAAGGGAGTGTACCTTGGCAATGGGAGAGTGTTCAAAAGTCGTGGCTAATGACATATACCGTACTACCTTTGTTATTTTTAGCGATGAAGCACAATTATTTTCAATCATTAGCACTAGTGTTATCAAATATATTCCTTTATTTAGCATAATTCAAACAGTTCATGATTATAAAGTCATTTTATATCTTATTTCGAATTAATGAGTAATTCTATTTACAAACTACATTTCTTAATGCTACCAGTACACTATGGCCCACACATTCGCCTGAATGTTTCGCCAAATGTTCCGTCAAAATTCGTGAATGATTAGCGAGAACGAATGTTGTCGAATGCACCCAAGTACACATTGGCCCAAGTAGGCCCAACTATTCACGATTTCACTCATTCGCGATTCAGTGATCGACCACAATGGATGTTGATGTTGCCGCAGCATTTTCGCTGTACAGTTATGCTTATTATAAGTATATTTATACTTACTGCAAGAAGAAAATCACAAAGCCTTGGTACCGAAGAAGGTGGTGGGTGAAGGAAATTCACCGAAAAAGAACAAGGTAGGCTAAATTAAATTAATTTGTAATTGATCCAAACCATTGTGTACAGGCTGTGCACTAGTACAGGGTTTTGATCATAATTTTTTTCAAAGTTTCCTGGTTTGGCAACTATTAAGCTATTGAAATTCTATCTATTGCCGTGAGAAAAATCTTCTTTCATGAATTATTTTGTGAAATATGGGCTATCAAAGTTGAAAATTTCGGGGTTTTTGGGGCAACAACTCTTTCCTACGAGTTGATATAAATTATTGATTATTTTTTCAAAGTCAGAACTTACATCAGGGATTAAAATGACATATTTCTTACTTCAATCAAAAATTCAGTTCCTTTGAAAGAATGTTTTTAAAAACCCAAACATTTTTTAAGTTAAAAAAACTATTATGAAAAAACAACTTTAGATTGAATTAAGAAATATGTTATTTTAATCCCTGATATCTATTTCAACTTAGGAACGATTTGTCGCCCCGAAAATTTAAACTTTAAAAGTTTAAACTAAATCGAAATTACGCTACTTTACACTATGGCAGATAGGCTACCGGCTACAGTACACGAGGTTATGTTAACCGGTTGTTTGCCACGCAGAGCAGTGAATGCGAATGGGGACTTGTTGGCGAATGAAGGCCAGTGAATGTGTACTGGCTATAGTTTGTGCTTGTTCGTGTTCGGAGTCCGGCTGATTCCGTCTAGGTCCGCCTCCTTTGATCCGTGCTAGTTACCGACTTTAGCCGGAACATTGGCCAATGCGGACCATGGCGGATCGGACTACCTCGGACCTACACGAAGTGACCCAGTACACTATCGTGTCCGCCTTGATCCGTCTATGTTCGGCCATAGTGTACTGGTAGCATAATATAAATAGGTTTACCAGATCTGGGAAAACTTATTGGCTATTAAATTTATATTTATGCATAAGACTTTATGAGAAATTGCCTTCATTGTGATAAATTTGTACTATTGTAAGAATGATTTTCACCTTATTCTTCTTCTTCTTCTTAATGTGCCTATCCGTTTCGAATGTTGGCGATCATCATGGACACACAAGCTCTATCAGTGGCACACCGGAATAGTTCCACCGAACTTTTGTCAAACCATGTTCTGAGGTTGGCCAGCCACGATGTTCTTCTTCTTCCAGGCGATCTTTTGCTATCTAATTTCCCTTGTAGGATACGCTGGAGAAGATCATATCTACGCTTGTTTCGCATAATATGTCCTAAGTACTGGAGTTTTCTGCATTTAACCGTTACTACTAATTCCCTACCCTTTCCCATTCTACGCAGTACCTCAATATTGGTAATCTTCTCAGTCCATGAAATTCTCAAAATTCTTCTGTATAACCAGAGTTCAAATGCATCTAACTTATTTGAAATAGCTTTGGTCAGAGTCCAAGTCTCCGCACCATACAAAAGAGTCGAGAACACATAGCATCTTAGGAGACGAATTTTTAAATTTAGAGATAGGTTGTGGCTCTTGAATGACGCACTCATTGAGTTAAATACATTTCTGGCTTTTCCAATACGACACTTTATTTCTTCTGCGTTGTCCCATTTTTCGTTAATGATGGTGCCAAGATATTGATATTGATGTACTCTTTCTATTCTGGTCTGATTAATACTTATGTGAACTCCGGTGATGTCTTCCTTGCTTATTATCATAAATTTAGTTTTGTTTATATTTATATCCAGTCCATATCTCATGATAGACTCGGTTATTTTATCCATAAGTATTTGAAGGCCCTCAACAGTGTCCGCAAAAACTATGGTGTCATCGGCATAACGTAAGTTGTTTAATCTTGTGCCGTTTATAGATATTCCTTCTTCTACTTCATTTAGAGCTTCTCTAAAGACATACTCAGAATAGAGATTAAACAAGATGGGTGACAGAATACAACCCTGTCTCACCCCACGTCGTATTTCAATCGGGTCTGTCATTTTGCCTTCCATTTTGAGAACCGCTGTTTGTCTCCAATATAAGTTTGCAATTATTCTAAGGTATTTTCCATCTATTCCTATTTCTTCCAAAATCTTAATCATTATATCATGTCTAACACGGTCGAAAGCTTTCTTACAATATTAAAATTAAATTTACAATATAAACCTTATTACAATATTAAAATTATATGTGCTGGATAGGAAGAAAAGGAGGAACAGGGACCCTCGTCAAAGACTTGCTCTGTTTCATATTAATTATCATCAACTTCTTATGTTTTTCTTGCAAATATAGGATTGAAATAAAGAACTATCATATGTAATCTGATTCTATTAGTTGTTCCATGTCAATTAAAACAAATTAGCTATTAATTAACTGAATAAAACACACCGCATGTGTTGTTAAACACAACGCAAACCCAAAGCAGGCAAATTGGTTAACAAACCTAATAGCGCCTCTTGCGGGACTGTCGATAAGTAGAGTTAGCGCATGCGCGATATGAAACGTAGGCATCAGACGTTTAGAAAATCGCCCCCGGAGCGAATCTAAAACGTCTGTATGCAGACGTCTGCTGGCAGACGCAGACAGACGGATGTCTGTGTGCGTTGCAACATTATTTAATAAACTGGGGAGCGATTTTTCATCCGTCTGTCTGCATACGTCCGTCTGTTGCTGTGTGTGTTGGCCTTTAATCATAATTATAGTGAGCCCTTAGCGGCGTTATTTACGCTGTCTGCAGACTTATGGGCGTACCATGTAGTCGGAGCATTGCAGTGATCTAGAAAACATATGACTGGAGAATCAGAGCTCAGCAGCTCATTTAGGTTTCATCCATTATTTCTTTGGTGAAAAAACAAAATTCTCTAATTTATTGCAATTCAACCAATCAATAAAACATATTGTAAAACAAAAAAAGAAAGCGACTTCAGTGAAATGATACTCAAACTTTAAATACTCATGTACTAAAAAGTTTAAAATAAAGTATTCACTTTAAACTGAGAAAATTTGTAATTTCATACAAGTAATCTTTTGAAGTCAGCACCAAATATTTTATAAATTCTTTTTTAGGATGAAGCCCACATATGTCTGAGACCTGTGTGTGGGTAATGAGTTGGATGATGGCGATTGATGATTTGGACCTACAGTTTTAGGTGGGTTCCGAACCTCCGGGAAGTGATTGATAAGAAATGCTATACAATCTCAAAACTAACACTGTATTTCAATTAAAAATGTGATTTAGCCTACACTCAATTTTAAACTGATGCAAAGCACTCCATATGATACAATGATCAAAATCTCCTTCTACAAACGACTTCTTTGTTACGATATGAAGACTATGTATAAAGGCCAATGCTATTTATGTGTCCGCGAAACTGCTGATAGTATGATGTAAACAACTGATTTGTAGTGTAACGTGCAGTGTGCAGTTGAACCACCAATCCTAAAATTTCGCATCCATGAATGAAGCCTTCTTCCTATACATTAAATTTTTTTACCTTCTTCCCTCAAACTTTCCCCTCAGGATTAATTGCAACAAGTGATACTCTTCTCCCCATACGACATGTCCAAGGTATTGCAGTTCACGTTCTTCCACTGTAATAATGATATCTTTGTCATTTCGTATTCCACTTAAAATATTCTGCGGTGAATCCATAATTTGAATGCTTCCAGTTTTCTCAAGTCCAGTCTATAGAGTCCATGCATCCGCACCATAATAAAGAATCGACATCAATAACACCTCATAATTCTTAATTATTATTGTGAACTTAGAATTAAATGTATATGAAATATGGATTCATTGCTTCTACGAATTCATTTGCATCCTCAAAAAAATTTCACAGATAAAAAATATTTATCTTTGATAAAACAGGTGCTCAGAGTAGGCTCGCTAGTGATGTAATTGTATTTGATTGTTCCATGGTGAAAACCAAATAGAGAGATAAAGTCATAGAGTAATAGCTTTTTGAAATTACGATATGATTTTGGATAGACTTAACGTTATAAAGAAAAATTTGTGCTGTCAAAACTACATTTAACATACAAAACGTGATAACTTAATATACTGCTGCTGACGATAATTCTATACAGGTTTTAGCAGTCACCCATTGCTAAATCTCAATCAAACTCAATCAAAACCTCTTACTGAATCTTATTCTAAGGTAGAGATAGGTTTTACTGCCATTCCAGAATCTTTTTTATATCTAATGTAGTTTTAACAGAATCAAAAATCCAGAAAAAAATTACTGAGCTATGTATGACTTTCCTATTTTGCGACTTCTTAAAAGCAATAAATTATTGAAGGATTAATTTGATTAAAATCCTATTTTTCACAAATGCGTGAATACGTATAATTATCTTCAATGCGTTCATAGCTATTTGTAAAGCAACTAACCCCTAACCTGTCAGTGATGGAAGCATGGCTGGATTGAGTCATTTATAGACTGAAGAATGGACCGGGTGTCATCATTGGCCATAAACAGCAACACAGAAGGCCTAAAAGGGTTTCACACGGAAGTCTGTTATCAGCGACCAGCCGAAACACTGCTAGCAGCTGGAAGCTCGTTTAGATATCACGCAGACCTTGTAAACTGCCCAGGGTTATCGGGCATCTCTGGCTTCTGTTTCTGTTTCTCGTTCAGCTCACCCACCATCTTCAGGTGATCGCCGAAATAGATTGGGCCAGACTGTTAGTAAGTTCCAGCCACATGACTAATGCTTTCATTTTTGGATTCAACGATCATTTGCTTTATAATTATTATGGAGTCGTCGTTCTGAATTATTCAAAATATTTTCTGAATTTAGAATTTATTCTATTGGTTGTAAATAGTTATCGAGCCGTAATAATCACTTATTTTATCAGTAGTAATCGTAAGGATAAGGACAGTCTACTTGCAAAAGAGATCGTGTAACTATGACCCATGAAACTGTTGATGCAATTATTATAGTTTAAAAAAACATAATGAATATAAATAGTCTTAGTTATTTTGCTGGATGTAGGGTACAATCCCCAATGATCAGAATCGATTAGTAGAGTAGTTTGGTCTGCAATTTCAACATTCATAAAATCATTTATCTTTATTCTTGAACAAGCAATAAGCTCAGCTCTTATAACTATAAAATTCACATCTAATCAAAATGTCAAGCTAAACAAGAAAGGTAATCAACAGACTGAGCGAGGATCCCAGGGAGAGGTCATGGGGTCATGAAATCCCCCCTAAATCTTCACCCGCTAATGCGCTTAAAACATATAACATATGGTTCTAGATGGATTATTTAAAAAAAAAATCACGCAAGGACCCCTAGTTCAAAGAAATTAGTTATAGTTCATATTATCTTCATAAATTTATTGTTGAAGGGCTCTTCCTTTGCTTCCTTTTACTAAATAGTGCCTAGAGTCTATACGTCTAATTGATGTATTCATTCTTGAATATCATTTAAAATGCGGTTTCAAAGGAGTTATTCCTAAAAGAGAATTCCGCTGCAGGAACCAGAACTCTCCATAAAAAAGAGTCTTTCATTTCCTGTAGTATACTATAGATTTTGCCTCACACAACCAAGCGGGGTGCGTGTGAACAATGACTCAAGCACTAGAGCGTCCAAGCCTCCATAATATGTGTATAATGAATGGATTTAAGGGTTCTAGACATGAGTCTAGAATCACTTGAAATACGATTTTATGGGGATTGATTCTGAAAATTTTTCCAGGAGAGGCTTGGGAGATATCCGGATGACTCCCCCCCTCCTTAAAACGTTGTTCTGGTTCCGCCACTGCAGCAGCCTCCGAAAGTCATCGACTTTCCAACACCAATTTTTACAATAAAAATTATATCTCATAGAGAAAAGAGAAGTATTGAAAATCCATTTCAACAAAACTATATCAATACTTTTTAATAATTTCCAAGCCCTTCTCTTATCAAATCCTCTTGAAACACATCAGGGTTCCTGTAAGAGAGGAACTATGATACAGTCGGCCACGCTCTCACACACACCTCCAAAGCAACAATGTACTGTCATTAACTCTGTACGAAAGGAGAAAATAATATTGAGGATGAGGTTTTGAAGCATCCAACTGCTTAGATGATTCTCTCACAATTTATTATTGAGAATCCGTTTCAGATTAAAGAAGGGATAGAATTGAAACAGCGGATAATTCATATTTGTATATGAGAAGAATTAAATACTTTGTCAATAAAATGTTGGCTAGAATATGTCTGCAAGTACATAAAGCGAGTTAACAAAAGAGCCAGGTTATCCCAGTCCCGATTAATGGAATTTCGGATTAACCGAGTTACTGGAAAGCAACAGCGGTGCGGTATTACGCGATGAAATTGTGCGCTTCGTTGAGATAAACAATATAATAATAATAAGCGTATGGCTTTTAATGGTGGGGAGACCCTTACGGGTAGTTCCACCTCGCCGTTTGAGCCATGTTACGGGGAGCATGGTGGACCTACTATTTTAGGTGGGTTCCGAACCACCGGGTAAGTAATTATAAAGCTTATAACATCAAGTCAACTGTCTGTTATAATATCCAGTAATATTCATCAAGCAATATCCAGTCTGTCAACTGTGATTTGTACAGTGTATGTGCAGTTTGTATTATTTGTACTTTTTATGATAAGATAAACAATATAACACTATTCATAGTTTATAGTATTTTTCTAATAAAAGATTTTGTTTTAAATCAACACATTAAAATAATGCCAATAGAAAGATATTCAGTTAACGATGAATACAATCGAACATACTGCCTTTTTCACATCTTTGGGCTCGTTTTCATTCATTTCTCCAGTGTTACACAGTCCGGCTTATCCGAGTTTTTGTTATCAAGGTACACTCGGTCCACATTAACACTTATTTAAGGCTACTGTGAACATAATTCAATACTTAAAAGAAAGTAAATTATCAAGAAAATAGTATTAAATGCAGTAAATAAAGTACTCTCTATTAATAAATTATCAGTAAATAAAGTATTCTTTATTATTTGTGTATGTCCATCTTCATCAACTTATAGTTATCAAAGTAAAAGAAAAGACTATTTCACGGTGGAAGTCTTTTATTTTTTGTCAAATGTTGTTAATACAGTAGAAAGAAACCGCTGATTATTATTTTACTACTGAATTTGTATAATTTTATGGATGTATCAACTTTTCTGTTACTTATGCAATGTAAATACTGTATTCCTAAGTATTTATTTGATGTATAAATACAGTTTTCACGTTAGGACATAAACTGGTTCAGCCTGTGTCTTCTCTGTCTTACTTATCCTTCTGTTTTATACATTTCATTTTCCTTGTATCTTAGTTAGCCTTCTCTGTTCTGTTTTGCTCATTCTTCTCAACGTGGAGCAAGATACTGAGAAAGTTTGGTGGGAGTGAACGATATTGAGCCAGTGAATTAGCCTGTTATCAGGCGGAGAATATTTCGGGCAATGAAGCTGAAGGCGCCAGCGTGTGGTTCCCAGCGTCTACGGCCTGCATCGGACAGTTGCTGACATTTGCCAGACGCTCTTTCAACGTTTCTTCCGATTACCGCTACACAGTCACAGGTGGCGACTACACTGCTCTGCACTGCACTGCACTCAACTCATTTCTTGTATACATTGAAGAAACTCTCCCACAGTTTAATTTGACATTGACTGAATCTGTGACAAATCAGATTTTTTGTCTTCAAAAAAAAAAATGAAAAATTTATGTATTATGAGAGAAAATGGCGTTTTTGTGCGAGAGATGAAGAATAAGCGTGACATGAAGCAGGAAGTTCAATTCGAGTTGCGATTTTAACACTTAGAAGTAGTCGTGGTATAGCACGGACAAAGAAGTATAGAAGAAAGGCCCGGCTGCGGCCAAGTTTCACTCCTGCTCTACAACCTAGCTCTGCTAAAGAGCAGGCAGATGCGTAGAGTGTTCAGGTTAGCACAAGCGCTATTGTTAACAAACTTTTACCCAAACTGTTCATTCTATTCATGTAAAACAGAGGAACGGTGGCCACAAACGGCTGTTTTAGAACAAATTGCGAACCTTTATTATGAAGGACTCTGTGTATTTTCAGTAGGCTACAAGTAGTTAGTAGAAGGTATTTTAGAGTAAATTCCAATCACGAGTTTCTAATTTTGTAAGACCGCTTCTATAAAACAACCTCAATACCAACAAAATACTCAAACTTTTTAATGTTCAATTACCTTCTAACAAGGCGGAGGCTCTCAATTAGAACTGTTTTCTTGTTATGTTTTCAACTAGCTGACCCGGCGAACTTCGTACCGAACTTTCACAACCATACCGTGCCAGTGACACTGCCCGTGCAGTGACCGGCACGTGATTTACTGACCGTGATCCTACAGTGACTTCCATTCACACAGGACAGTGTAGGGACTGGCACTTTTATGTCAGTGATTTGTGCTTGGTTTTTGAATTTACAGAATTTACAGGTAATGAAATGTTAATTATAGCTCTACTTTTAGATGAAGAAGAGGATGAGGCTCGACAAGTGAATAAGAGGATGTGGGTGTATGAAGCTTGGGAAAAGAGACAAAGTGAAGGCGAGTGAGTTCTTTAATCTTTATAATGGATGAGGCATAACATTTTTTCAATATTTTTGAATGTCAGAAAATACCTTCAACATTTTATTGAACAAGATCGAAATAAATCACAAGAAATCAACGCACAAGCTCAAGTTTTTCGTCGTTCATTTTAGGCACTAACCAAGCAAGTAACTAAAAAGAGCAACTAACGGACAGCAACTAACCAAAAGGAGCTCAAAAATACGGCAGTGATTTGAGAAAAATATCGTCAAGAACATTCCTAGCTGTGTCGGTACGGTCACGGTGAGAGCGCGGCCAGCACTGCGCCGGCACGGCGTCGGGTGATTGAGAATAGTCCCATCTTGAATTCGTAGAAGAATATTTCTATGTCACTGTCACGGTACGGTTGTGTGTAGAAACGCCATTTAAAAGGTGCATCTCCATCTACACAACTACTTGTCAGACACGTAACATGAAATGAATGTTTGGGATAAGTCATGGATTGCAAGTGCCTTGATGAGATGAGTAGAATGAGCTATCACACGTTCAGTACTTTACCTTTCCCCCTTAACCTTTAACCCCTTTTACCTTTCTTAAAATTCAAATTATTTTGGTTTTGGTTACTGGGTGTTTTGTGTTGACAACTATGGTTTGGAATAGAATATTTACCCGTGGGGTCATTAATACTGTAAGGCCAAAATATGAACAGAAACTTTTCTCATGTTTTCAAGATATGGTAAAAATTAAGAGTGAAGAACTAAACAATTGGAGTACTTACCAAAAATATTTTTTCAATTGAACATCTGCTATATTTATTAGAACCGCCTAAGTAAACTGAGTAGAATAAACTTTCACATCGTATAGTTCATATTCTTAATTTCATACGCCCTGGCGCCATTATAATTATAAACGGTTTATTTAGATAGATGTGATTGCCCAAAATTGATATTTCCCCCCCTCCATTAGGTAGATTTTACCAACCCGTCCAAAGTATGCCACCAAACAACCCCCAAAGTTTCATCACAATCGGGTCAACGGTTTAGGCTGGCATAAAGGACACACACGCGCGCACGCACGCACACACGCACATCTACATTCTCAAATTCAAAATTCGTTTATTTCAACTTTAGTACATACAAAACAATTATCTTTTAATAGTACAATGAAATAATAAGACCCGCATGGGCAAAAACAGCCTGTGCGCGAGAGTGAGTCTCATATTTGTGCTATAGTGTATATAAATTTTATGTAAATATATATTGAAAAAACTACATACAATAGAAATAAGAATAAATATCAGAAGAAAAAATAAAGAAGAAAAGATTGAAAAAGAAGATGAGAAAGATGAAGGAAAGGGAAGAATAAAATAGAAAATAAAAACGTAAGCATAAACTGAAGATGGACAATCTATTTTATCTGTATAATTTACTCGAGCACCATTGGATATCAATAAATTTTAAATGAAAGACCATTTATTCAGCGGTGGACGGTGGTCCCATCCAAGTTTCGCAAGGATTGGTCCAATATAAAGCAAAAAGGAGCATTCAACAATGTATTCATTTGAATTTTGTTAGTTTCATTCATAACCGGCAGTTGGATAACCGGTGCCGTTTACCAGGCTGATCATGGAGCACTTCCCCAATTTTTTAACCGACTTCCAAAAAGAACAAGGTTACTATATTATTCGACTTGTTTTTTTTTATGTTTGTACATCAATCATTCGAACAATATTGAACCGATTTCGATGAACTTTTTTTTAAATGAAAGAGCATCGCTCAGTGGTGGTCCCATCCAAGTTACGCAAGGATCGGCCCAATACTTAGCCCAATATTAAACAAAAAGGAGCATTCTTCGATGTCTTCATTTCAATCAAGTTTGAATAGGATAGTTCCACACATAACCGCCAATCGGGTAACCGGTGTCGTTTACCAGGCTGATCATTGTATCATATGGAGCGCTTTACATCTAGACGGTTTTCGAAATCATATGATGCAATGCAATTATGCCGGGTAAACGACAACGGTTACCCAAAGCTGGTTCAGTGTGAAACAAGCCTGTAATGTCCCGTTTTGACCAATCACGTGAACTTAATTTGAATCGAGAATAAGAAGAATATAATATTTCTGTCCATATGTTCATATGAAATTTTTAAATAATTTAGTTGATGTTATTGAGTCATAGGAATAAGGTTATTTAGTTTCAATCATATAAGTTGGAGAATTTGGAAAAACAGCTGATTTCAGAAGTATTTTTAGTTTCGCTGCTGTGATGGATTAAGAATATTTATTCGCCATTAAATACATGTCCGTACAATAGGCTATTTTGAGGTTATGTTTAATGATCCTTTTGTACTAGCTCAAAGTTTATGTTTTTTATATTAAAAAAATATATATGACTAATATCACGAAAAATATCGTATATAACTCGTCCGGGAAGATGTTTACCATACTCATATGATAATACCGCACTCAACTTCATCTCCTGCGTTAACTTATCATATTTTTAGTAAACAAAATTTTCCACACTTGTAACGTAATATAGGCCTACTATTTCAGTGTACGTAAATTCTGAAAGGGACCACATCAAAATGAATCAGAAGCCATTTCACTTTTAAGAAACCTTTCGCTATTATAATTTTCCTAAATACAACATTCCACATTAAATAAAACGTTGTAGAATTTTCCTTAGTTTATCTTTTCTTATAAGTGGATTTTTAGTTACTTAAGTTTGGATGTTACAAATTAATTATTGGCTTGCTAATTTGATAAATATTTCATAATGTAGGCTTTAAGAAATTTCTCATGTTTTCAAAGTTTGAAAATTCAACTAAAAAGCTTAAAATAAAAAATATTTTAAAACAAAAAAAGAAACCGACTTCAGTGAAATGATAAAATACTCACCTACTAAAAAGTTTAAAATAAAGTATTTACTTTAAACTGAGAACATTTTTAATTTCATACAAGTAATCTTTTGAAGTCGGCGCCAAATTTCCCATAAACTTCTAAAATATAACAGAATTACTCTGTGATGTTTTCCATGACGAATTAATTGAACAATCTAATATCAAAACTGACACTGTATTTCAATAAAAGTGAGTGTAAATCACATATTTAATTGAAATACAGTGTTAGTTTTGATATAAGATAGAATTTCTTATCAATTACTGTATTTCAGTAAAAGTGAGTGTAAATCACATATTTAATTGAAATACAGTGTTAGATTTAATATTAGATAGAATTTCTTATCAATTACTGTATTTCAGTAAAAGTTAGTGTAAATCACATATTTAATTGAAATACAGTGTTAGTTTTCATATTAGACAGAATTTCTTATCAATCACTTCCCGGTGTTTCGGAACCCACCTAAAACTGTAGGTCCAACTCATCAATCTCCATCATCCAATTCATTACCCACGCAAAGGTCTCAGACCTATGTGGGCTTCATCCTCCAAAAAAAATCAGTGTTAGTTTTGATATTAGATAGAATTTCTTATTAATTACTGTATTTCAGTAAAAGTGAGTGTAAATCACATATTTAATTGAAATACAGTGTTATTTTTGATATTAGATAGAATTTCTTATCAATTACTGTATTTCAGTAAAAGTGAGTGTAAATCACATATTTAATTGAAATACAGTGTTAGTTATGATATTAGATAGAATTTCTTATCAATCACTTCCCGGTGGTTCGGAACCCACCTAAAACTGTAGGTCTAACTCATCAATCTCCATCATCCAATTCATTACCCACGCGAAGGTCTCAGACCTATGTGGGCTTCATCCTCCAAAAAAATACAGTGTTAGTTTTGATATTAGATAGAATTTCTTATCAACTTCATAAAATATTTGGCGCCGACTTCAAAAGATTACTTGTATGAAATTTAAAATTTTCTCAGTTTAAAGTAAATACTTTATTTTAAACTTTTTAGTAGGTGAGTATTTTATCATTTCACTGAAGTCGGTTTCTTTTTTGTTTTAAAATATGTTTTATTGAAATACAATGATGCAATGTAGTTATGCCGGGTAAACGACATCGGTTATCCAGAGCCGGTTATGTGCAGTGGCGCACCCAGGGGGGGGGGGGGGCAAGAGCCCGAGTTCCTTAAAAAATTGTTAATAATTTTCAAGAAAATTTACTATATAGAGAGTATGTGCTGCAGGCTGATTAGTGTTGGTACATGTCATTTATTCACACTTTTCAAGTAGAATAATGTTCATAACAAGTGGCTTGACATAACATGGCCTTGGGGCTCAAGCCTTGCCCTCAGGTCCTGAAATCCTTATCCAAATGTTGATAATTTTCAAGCGAATTGACTGTGTAATATGGACTCTAGGCTGTACATTTAAAACTTGTTTAAATCGGATGACAATTAACAATATCGTTATACTATTAACAGGAATACTATGAGTGACTACCATAGGTGGAAATAGAGTTTGTAGCCTTGCAGAATTAAATTTGACTAGGTGGCTGGGTAAAGATAATAAAAATAATTCGTTTCACTCATATATGGCATTCATTTAACCAATAAGTACATGACCTCTAGCCTCTAGAACCTCCTAAACCTAGCTGTAATACATTTAACGGTAATAATGTAATTCCTTTCGTAAGGTGGAGCCGAGATAATTCTGAGACCTGTGAGTGGGCCCACAGTTTTAGGTGAGCTCCGAATCATCGGCAAGTGATTTTATAGCTAAGAACCCTTTTTTTTGGTGGCTGATCCATTCGGTCACCCTTACCCTAGGAATTTGCAGCTTGCCTTATGTGACTGAACAAGGACGGTACCTGTTACGGCTTGCGGCTAACAATTTCCTAAAAGGTTTACAGGTTTTTGCGAAAAAATTTCAATAAGATTTCATAAGCTTATTCCTTCGAAAACGCTTCAATACAGAAATAGTAGTATAAAATTACCACTCCTGGGACAGGACAATGTCCCAGAAGTGGTAATTCCCTTTCAAGGTCACCAAACCTCACCTGACCGACTCTAACCTAACCTAATTCAAGGTCATTGAACCTAACCCGACCTACTCTAACCTAACCTAACCTAACCTATCCTACCTATCCTTTAAAAAAAAAAAAAAATAAAAAAAAAAATAAATTAAAAAAAAAAATAAATAAAAAAATAAAAAAAAAATAAAAAATTAAAAAAAATTAACAAAATTTAAAAATAAAAACTAAAAACAGTGCAAAAAATATTCCCGAGAGAGAAAATGGGCGTAGGAAGTCATTGGTGGGGGCATCTAGCCTGGTGGGGGCATGGAGTATATATGGGAGGTCTCTAGAGATCATGAACCTTTGTCCCTGAGTCGACATGAAATCATATGCTGGGAGAATCCCTCTCTGTATTGTGAAAATAAAAGTTTGCCCTAACCTAGTCTCAGTGTCCACTTATGCCTTAAAGTGTTCACCTAGTGCTCACTTAGGCTTAAAAGTGTTCACCTAGTGCTCACTTAGGCTTAAAAGTGTTCACCTAGTGCTCACTTAGGCTTAAAAGTGTCCACCAAGTGTTCACCTAGTGTTCACCTAGTGCTCACCTAGTGATCACCAGTGTTCACCTGGTGCTCACTTAGGCTTAAAAGTGTACACCTAGCGCACTGTTGCTTCAAGGAAATAGGTTGAAAAGAAAAGTATACTTTACAATACATTGTTTATTAACATAAACAATCGCAAGTATGAAACAATACATAGAAATTGGCTACAATATCGCCCCTTTCAAAGTCTCTGGTAACACCATAGGTCTCTGCCGACCTATTAAGAGATTCCTTTACACGGCCCACGCCATCAGTCACATCGCCTGGCGGCCATAATCTAGGATGTTGCTCAGCTTTACAAATTGATACCAGTAGAGCAGGATCGCCTGATTGCCCATCCTCAATCCTAATGCATCTGACACGTCCATCCATAGAGTTGTAGTCAAAGCCAGCAAATGTAATCCTTCTTCTGCCAATCAAAGATAGACTCTGGTCACCACACTCAAAGTCACACCACCAAGTCTCATCACTATTGTTGAAATCAATCTCAAGCTTAACATCCTTGCTCCTCCATCCAGGCACTGAACGCAAGTCCATTATGGCTACCAAGCTATTCTTTAACTTGTATACTGATGTCAATGGAGTTCTACAATTGTCAAATATGACTGCTACCTTGAACGGCAGTGTAGTAGTAATACTGGCCATTGTTGTCAACTGAATGATGCTCAGCGAGACTCAGCTACCTCTTATATACTAGGAGAGCAGGTGGTGAGGGAGTAAATGATGACGCAATATTCACATTTCATTCTTTATTGACAAAAACAAACTTCTACAAAAATGTCTATCTTTTTGTAATGCTTGCATTATCCAATTGTGCAGGATGTTTACTACATTGAGTGCACAAAATGGCGGTACATCCAAGCGTCCTCTTTTTCCTTTGTCACCAGCCAGCTTCATCTTCACAGTCACCAAGAAGTCAAGCAGGTAATGTTCTGGGCAGTAAACTCCTGTAGTAGTCTTCATCAGCATCTCCAAATTGGGCGTCTCATGAAAGAGGTAGGGCGAACTTAGGTCCACATACTCCACATTTTCCTTGTTGTCCAGCTGCAGTAGCGTTTCCAGCAGACAAATCTTCTCATATCCGTAGACTAAGATCTTGATTGGTCATCCCAAGTCAGTGTTCAGCCATCTTCCAACTGTGTCACATACAACTTGCTTCAAGGCTGAATATGAGAGATGTGTTTGGCCGGCTCCATTGCCTGACCATCTCAGTCCATGTTTAGCTCTTTGTAATTGATTGTTATCAACCAGTATGCTTGTTTTTAGCAAAATGTCTGGGTATGGTGACTTGAAAAAATAGTGGTGTGTCAACACATGATGCTCATCGTCACGTTCCAGTATAGCCATCTCCTTGACAATAAACTCATTGTTCAATCCTTCAAATCCTTGAAAGTCCATCAGGTAGATTGGTAGTGGTCCAAAAAGTTGTGTAGCCCTGCTTGGCGCGATGTCATCTTCGTCATCAGTGGAAGCCTGGTTGAGGTCGGTTGTACTTGTAGAAGCATCCTTCTTCTCGTGTTGAGTGTAGTAGCCTAGGCAGCAGCCCACAACATCCTCTCCAACGCTGGGTGGCAACTCCCCCTCCTCCTCCTCATCCAAAAAGCGTAGAACTCTCCTAGACATGCTTCACTCAACGCTTCTAGTGCAACTATGACCATCCTGCTGCTTGTCGACCACCTTTATATCCTCCCTCCCTCTCTAGACCGATTGAACAAGACCGGTCATTGGCTGATACTCCTTAACCTGTTGATTAGTAGCGCCGCAGCATCTGCGGCACAGTGAGCCAAGGTATAGGTTAGTAACAACGCAACTGTTGCGGTTTGAACAGTGTTACTGGTTAGTTTCGCCACAGCACTTGCAACTCGTAAGGATATTGATTTCTAGACATCTAACAGCTGTGGTAAGTACTATGGAACATCACTGGCCCAAGTAGTTCTCAGAGCATCCGCTAGATCGTAGTAGTGTTCAGTTTTGTTTCGTTCTGTAACAAAGCCCTACAAGTGGCTTCGCGCGAACAAGTAGTGTACCTCTTGTCGTGACATTGAAACCCGTGTTACAGGTTATGTTTTTGTTTTTATCGTGTAATTATTCTGTTTTATTACAAACCTAATTAGTTTTGTTGCCAATGGCTCGCCGTAGCAATCTAAATGATGATGAAATACGCGAGTTCTTTATGGATTCAGGTAGTGAAGACGAAGAAGTGGATAGTGATTTGTTTCCTAACAGTGTGAATGCATCAAGTGTTAGCCTAGACGCAGATGTAAGCCTACCTACAGCCGAAAGTGATGTGTCTATGGAATTGGAAGATGATAGCAGTGATAACTCTAGTGACAGTGAGGAGGAAGATTATTTTATTGGCCCCCAAAACTCATTTGAATGGCGTAATGCGTCAGGCTCCCGTAAGTTTCAACCTAAACTGTTTCACTTTGATGATCAAAACAGCGGTATAAATCCCGACCTTGATCTTTCTGAAAATTGTACTGAATCAGAATGTTTCAAAGAAATTTTTGATAATGATATTGTAAATCATATTACAGAAGAAACAAACAGGTACTGTATGCAATATGTAAACAGTACAGTTTTGAAACCAAAATCTAAGCTACGAAAATGGTTTGATACTTCAGTAGCTGAAATGTACACTTTCTTAGCAGTTATTTTATTGATGCCTCATGTAAAAAAAAACAAAATTTTATCTTATTGGAGTACGGACCCTTTGTTAGAAACACCCATTTTCGGCAAAATCTTTTCTCAGGATAGATTCATTAGTTTACTTAGAATGATCCATTTTAGTAACAACTCCATTCGCACTCCAAATGACAGACTTGCTAAGATATGTTATGTTATGTTTGAAGGGACGGATTCAAAGATCCAGAAGATTCAAAGATCCTCACACGTCAACCGAAGCTTATTGTGTGTCCCTAGTACGTTAGTTAGGCAAACCAATACCTGTGCCCTTTACAAGATCCAGGAGTTTCTTCCCTATGCTAATGTCCCATTCATCACCTGGTTGCTTAAAGCCAAACAGAGCCATTCTCCTTGCCCCGAGTCTCTCGCAATCCAGTATGATATGCTTGGCAGTCTCTTCAGACTGATTGCAAAGCCTACACATCTGATTTTCATTTCTGAGTCCGATTGTGTGGAGATGTTTCCTGAAGTGGCCATGTCCAGTTATCAGAGCAATTAGCTGCTTAACCTGACCTCTACCCAGCCTCACCAGCCAGTTGGTGAAGTAGGAGCTTGTGTCTGCTAGCAGCCTTTTGCCAAGTGCTTGGCCTGAGTGACCTTGCCATTGCTGGTGATGTAAGTCCCTGGATCATTTGTTTATTGTGTGGAAGGCAGTAGTTTTGCTTATGCCACAGTTTGGCTCTGGGCCAAAGAATGACCTACTAGAACCTTGCTTAGCAAGCCCATCTGCACACTCGTTGCCACCTATGCCTACATGGCCAGGTACCCAACCAAGATGCACAGAGTTGTGTGTTGCGAGCTTGCTGAGTGTTTTGTGACACTCCCACACCAATTTTGACTTGATTTCATTAGAGTCAAGAGCCTTGGGGGCTGCCTGACAATCTGACAAGATTACTATATGCTTGTCGCAATAGCGTCTGGCAATGCCTATATTGGCACAAGCCATGATGCCCCAAATTTCTGCTTGAAAGATAGTACAGTATTGTCCCAGACTTGCACAGATTTCTGTTCTCGGTGATTCACTGTACACCCCATAGCCAGATTTCCCTTCAATAAGAGAGCCGTCTGTGTACCAGACAAGGCTACCTCTCCTGATATAGGGCCCTTCCTCAGACCTCCACTCCTCTCTAGAGCAGAATTTAACAGAAAAAGGTTTAGTGAAAACCATCTCCATACTCATGACATCTGAAGTCATTTCAAGCACAGGGCTATGAGCAACAGCTTTGGTGATTGTGCAATGGCCTGTTCCAGACAGGCCTTCCCTCCATTGGCCTGTGACTTTCAATCGATAGGCTGATTTTCGTGCTTCTGCCTTGATAAAAATATCCAAGGGCAGCAAGCCAAGAGCAACTTCAAGAGTTGCTGATGGGCTGCTCCTGAAAGCTCCAGTGACTAGGAGTGTGCCCATCCTTTGTAAACTTGTGAGTTTGGCTGTAGCTGTAATCTGGTTCACCTTTGTCCACCAGACTAGTGATCCATATGTGACTTGAGGCCTTATTACTGCCTTGTACAGCCACAGCGCTATGTGAGGCTTGATCCCCCACATGGAGCCTGCAAATCTCCTGGACGTCATAAGCGCCCATTTTGCTTTGTGCAGTATATTATTCAAATGATTGTTCCAAGTCAGCTTGGAGTCGATAGTCAGCCCTAGGTATTTGACTATACCTGATACTTTGAGCTGTGTTGGTCCAAGTTTCAACCGGGAGAGAGACTCCAGGTTCTTTTTCCTTGTAAATGGAACAACTACAGTCTTTGAGGGATTTATACTTAGTCCCTCTCCAAGACACCAGTCATTAACAAATTGAAGGTTGACGTTCATGACATCAGCAACAATATTTGTGAACCTTCCCTGTACCATGAGGACTATGTCATCTGCATAGCCCTGGACAAAGACACCTCTACTAGTGAGTTCACAGAGGAGACCATCCACCACAAGGTTCCACAGAAGAGGAGAAAGCACACCTCCCTGCAGACAACCTTTTGCAGGTATGATCACCATCGATTTGTCTTGAAGATCAGCCCTGATCCGCCTGGAGTGGAGCATGGCCTCAATCCACCTACATATAGCAGACTCAAGACCACGCCCATGCACTGCCCGGACCATGGCCGTGTAAGTAACATTGTCAAAAGCACCCTCAATGTCCATGAAGGTGCATAGAGCAATCTCCTTGGCAGCAAGGCTGTCCTCCACCCTGCTCACAAGTTGATGCAGGGCTGTTTCACAGGACTTACCAGGCTGATAGGCATGCTGATTCCAATGAAGAGGAGTACCTGAAAGCACTCCCTTTCTTAGATGTCTCTCCACCAGTCTCTCCAGTGTCTTCAAGAGAAACGATGTAAGATTGATGGGGCGAAATGATTTTGCAGTTGAGTAGTCTGCTCTTCCTCTCTTGGGAATGAAGACCACCCTACTGAGGCGCCAAGCTTGAGGGATGTACCCATAAGCCAGACTTGCTCTGAAGAGTTCGCACAGGAGGACCAAGAGAGCTTCTGGTCCTTGCTGCAACATAGCCGGTATGATACCGTCCCCCCCAGGAGATTTGAATGGGCCAAACTTGGAGATGGCCCATTTAACTTTGGAAAGTGTGACAATACGTCTGGCTAAAGTCCAGCTTCCACGATCAGCTCTTGGCCATGAGCCCATTTCGCTGTTGCCAGACATGCCTGAGCAAGCACCCTCAAAAACACAGTCTGGAAAGTGAGTCTCAAGGAGAAGTTTGAGACTTCCACCAGTTCCAGTGGTATATTGTCCCCCTGGTAACCTCAGAGTTCCCAGGAGGCCAATTGGGCTTGAAGCTAAGACACGCTGCAGTCTTGCTGCTGCCCTAAGACTATTTACCTCCTGTGTAAACAGTCTCCAAGAGTTCTCTTTGGCTTTCTTGATTGCAAGGCTGTATTCTGTGAGTGCCCTGTGGTATGGTTCCCAGTTACAGCTCCGTTTGCAATGGTTATGAAGCTTCCTGACAACCGCCCTTCTGCGGTCAAGGTCAGCAGTCCACCATTTAGTATTAGTACGACTCTTTCCCCGCCGCAATGGACAATTGTCCTGAAAGCAGCTTATGATTGCATTCTGAAGATCGGAAGCAATCTGATCAATGTCTGCAAAGCAGGTGACCCTCTTGCCTAATGATCCAAGTTGAGACAGGAGGTCAGACTTATAGAGTGACCATTCTGTTCTCCTTGGATCTCGATAGCAGGATGAGCTGCCTTCACTTTGCAGGTTAAAACAGATGAACCTGTGGTCAGACAAAGAGGCCTCATGACTTACGTGCCAATTGTCGATGGCACTAAGGAGTCCTTCTGAGCAAAGTGTAATGTCAATAACCTCACTTCGATTTCGTGTAACGAACGTCGGACGGTTTCCAGCATTACAGACATAAAGATTATTAGATATGAGAAACTGAAGGAGAGCCTCACCTCTTGGATTAGTGTCAGAGCTTCCCCATCCAATTGTGTGATGAGCATTGGCGTCACAACCTAAAAGGAGTTGTTGTCCGCCAGTGCAAGATGACTCCACCAGAAGTTCGAGTTCTCTTGATGGAGGAAGGTCCCCGGAGTCGTAAGGCAAGTAAACCGAGCATGCAATTGTGCTCCATTCCTTGCCTTCATTGCTCCAGGTTATAGACACCGCAGTGAGATCTCTAGAACAGAATTCAGTGAGTGTTAGGCAGTCCATACCTCTCTTCACAAGTATGCAGGTTCTGACATTTTTGAGAGAGGTACAGTAAATTAACCTACCCTTGGTATCACCCAGGCCTGCAACCCTTCCTTGGTGAAGCCATGGTTCCTGGATCAGTGCCAGGTCAAATCCCTCTCTGAGGAAGAACTGGCAGAAAGCAGCTGAGGCTGCTTTACTGTGATGTAGATTGATCTGGAGGACCCTGGGCATTGTCCTTGACTGTTGTTGAGACAATTGAGACTTGCCATAGTCCTAGGTTGGCTCTAGAGCTGGCCGACCTAACAGCATTGAAGCAGGCCTCATCCAGGAAACAGACAAATCCATAACCTTTTGGGTCTGGCTTGGCTGGCAGGACCTTCCACTCCTTCACCTTCAAGGTGGGGTTTTGCTTGTCAAGCATCTCAAGGACCTTTTCTGGAGTCTTTTTCAGAAGCTTTGGATGAGCTCTAAAGAATACCCTCATTGACTTCATAATGTCTTTCCTCAGACCAACAATGAGTTTCTTCTCCCCAAGTGGTTTGAGTCTGGGGATGAGTACCTCCAGCCAATGCTTAGTAGCATCGTTAATGCAGGATATAATCAAGACACCTTTTTCCATGAAGGTGCCTGCAAATGATGGAGTGCAGCCGTCCTCCAGGAGCTCATCCATAATGGCGTCTTCAATGACTTCTCCTTGCTCTGCTGAAAGCTTAGCCTCAGGATAGCTTTCCAAGACAATGGCCATTTTGGTGGCAGAAATGTCCCTGTAAGAGACTCCTTTACTAGAAGTCCCTAGATTAAGGGGTTGGACATCATGACCTCTATGAGTTCCACTCCTGGCCTTTTTTGTAGGTCCTTCTGCTGAGGGAGGGGTGGCCATGTTGCCTCTAGGGCGCTTGGCCACCCTTGACCCAGCCTCTAGACCCACATTTGTGCCTGGAGTTTCACCCATCTCTGGTCTCTTAGGTTTTTTCTTTTTACCCCTCCGAAACTTTGCTGGGTCAAAAGCTTCACCTCTCTCAAGAAGTTTTGCCTGAATGGCCGCCCTTCTTTGGGCAGTGGTGAGGTTTGGTTTCTTTACCCGCAAGCTGCTCAGTTGCTCTATGGCATCTTCAAGCATACCGGCGGATTTTGGTGTTTCTGGACTTCTGAGAAGCTTATCCTCCCCCTCCAGTGGGGCTGATGCGATTGAGCTCATGTCGTCCATGTTGATATCCATAGAAGCCTTCTCAATGTTGATAGCCTCTACATGAGAATGCAACGGAACCTCCTGTGTTCCTGATGCACCCATTTCAGATTGAGGAACCTGCCCTGATGGGGCGGATCCTGATGGGTTTGAGGGCAAGGCAACTTCTGGAGTTACCTTGGGGTTTGGTTCTGGTTGTTTTGAATTTTGGAGATTCATGTGGTTCCCACGAGCAGCTAGGGAAGTGGAGTCAACCCAGACAGAGCCCCGCATGCCCGGGCAAGGCTACATACTGCAGGAGGGCGCCTGGTGTCCTGCAGGCACCGTTTGAGACACTGTACAAAAGGCCCAGTGTCATCCACCCATCAGCACGGTTCACATCACACCTTGGGTTGGCCTATAACAGAGAAAGAGGAAAGGGTGGAGGAAGGGGCTGGGATGAAGAGCAGGATAAAGGATAGGTTTCCAGGATAATGAGGTCAACGGACAGTTGCCCTTTTAGTCACCTCTTACGACAAGCAGGGATACTGTGGGTGCAATTCTACTACCCCCAC
Organism: Conomelus anceps; assembly: GCA_948455865.1. Taxonomy (NCBI): domain Eukaryota; kingdom Metazoa; phylum Arthropoda; class Insecta; order Hemiptera; family Delphacidae; genus Conomelus; species Conomelus anceps. The sequence continues at coordinate 56,744,632 of OX418217.1, read as the reverse complement.
CCACTGGGGATTGCTAAGATAAGTACTATGTTACATTCATTGAGAAAAAAATTCCAAACAATCTTGTCACCATTCAAAAATTTATGTATTGATGAGAGTCTCCTTCAGTGGAAGGGCAGGCTAGGAATAAAACAATTTATGCCTAAAAAAAGACATAGATTTGGTGTGAAGTCTATTATCCTTTGTGACTGTGAGACTGGGTTTATTATTGATATGGTAGTTTATGCTGGTAAACAAACGACAATTGATCTAAATCCTAAGCTGGGCATTTCTGGATCAGTGGTCACGACCTTGAGTGAACCATACCTTGACAAAGGCCATACCATTTACGTTGATAATTGGTACACGAGCCCTTACCTTTTTCAATTTTTGCACGATCATTCAACCGGTGGGGTAGGAACAGTAAAAAAAGATAGAAAAGAGATACCAAAATTTCCAAAAATGAAAACTAACGAATATGAGGCGAAGTATACTCCAATTTTACTTTCGGAAAAATGGGTCGATAGGAGAGATGTCATGATGCTGTCAACAGTTCACACAAATGAAATGAAGGATAGTGGTAAGATACATTACAAAACAAAAGAGCCTATAAGAAAACCAGCTAGTGTAATAGACTATAATGAAAATATGGGACTTATTGATAAAAGTGACATGCAAATATCCTTCACAGACAGTGCGAGAAAAAGTACCAAATGGTACAAAAAGTTTTTCTTCCATCTACTCGATATAGCGGTTTACAATGCATCTATTGTTTATGGAATGAAAACTGGAAAGAAATTGCAGCTTGGAGAATTCAGGCTAAATTTGATACGCCAATTATTATCTGAATTTACACCAAACAGACCAGCGGCTACAGGTGGAAGGAAAAGTAAGGACCAAGACCTACCTCTACGTCTAACAGCTAGACATTTTCCTGATCCCATCCCTGCAACTGAAAACAAGAACAAACCAAGACGTGCTTGCCATGTGTGCAAGAACTCCAAGCGACGTCAAGACACATACTGGTGGTGCGAGCAGTGCGCCGTTCCACTGTGTCTTCCTGGGTGCTTTCGCACATACCATACCAAGAAACATTTTTGACAAGGTCAGAACGTGCTTTTTATAAATTTTTACTTATAGTTTATATATGCTTTGTATAATGTAAGTGTGGATGGGCAAACATATACTTTTTTTAACTGTATGATAATATTTTTGTGTACATTTCAACTCTTAAGCGTAAAACATGTAAAAACACAAAAAAATGAAACTAAAAATTTTTTATATTTTATATTTTGTTTTATTTGAATAACTAGAATAAAATACTGAAAAATCAAAAAAATTAAAAAAGTTAAAAAAACTCACTTTTTGAGCCATGCGCACTAACACGAAACTCACTAATCAACAGGTTAACCACTTCATGTATCAGCAGACAATAGGCACGTGTATTTCCTGCAATGTTTTCACTTGCTTCAAACTCAACTCTGATGTCAATGCTTCCCATCTTGAGCGATTCATTTTGACGTGAACAGTCAATGGGGAACAGTAACATCTTACTATCCCGCACAGCCTGTTTCTCAAAAAGTGGGTTGCTTGCTCGAGCGTCATCATGGTTGTAGACTCCATTGAATGCTGCATACATATTGTACACTTGGTTATCGTCACCATTGATGCTTTCATATGGATAGTACTTGTTGTTCAAGAACACTCGAATGTCTTTCATTTTGCACATGTCAAAGTATGAGCTATTCACAGTAGCTGCTCCTCTTCTTCCAGTCTGCAGTCCAATCACAATGTATCTTGGCTTCTCCAGCTGACTAGTTGATTTGACAGTCCATGTATGTTTTGTGGTCTGTGGCAAAGATGGGTACTCATACAGTTCCCAATGTCGGAATGACATTGAGATGGGCATGTTGTTTTGCACCAGTCTCAGCAGACGCAATTTTTCTTCATCAGACACCTCTACATAGGGCATCCTCCACACCAATTTCTCAATTATGACCTTGCCTGCTGCATTCAAACAGTCTAAAGTGTCCGCACTGCGTCTCAGCACCAGCTCCTGTTTCACATTCAGCATAATCTGCCTATAGTCCTCGGCAAAGCCCAACAGGTATCTAAGTGGCACATTCATGATGGTTGTGTTGACGCCATTGGCATCAAACGTGCCAAACCCTGTCTGGGCATCATATCTGTAGCCGGCTCCATCCATCTTGAGCTGTTCTTCCCGCTCAAAGGTCACGGCATTCTTCATCAAGCTGGTGATTCCAGGGCTACGTATGCTGTCCACTACAACTCCATTGATCTCGTAGCATATCTCCGAAAACAGGTGACCAAAGAATCCGGAAACACAAGGTGAGCCTCCCAAGGCTGCATTTGCTGCATTGGTCACTTTGTACTCCATATGCAGATAGCTCTCCGATGGCAGTGTATAGATGTCCTGCTGCTGAATTGATATCCGAATCTCATCGTTGGCACCAAAGCCTGTAGTATATGGTGCATGAGAATGATATTCATAGCCAGTGATGCTATTGTCTGCTGAGGGACCGCCACTTGTCACATCCAAAACTCCCATTTTTCAGTGTTGTTGTCATCTTCCTCCTCTTCTAACTTGATAGCCTTTCTTCTGCAGATATTTGATGCTGCTAGATGTTAACTCCACAGAGTCCAATGGTTGAATGATGTCTTTCACAAATGGTGCCCTATTAATAGACTCAACCTGTATGGGGGACATTGCTGCTTCCACATCCAGTCCTTGATTCCACTTTCCAAATAACAGCACCATCTCACTTGCGTTGTCGCAGATGCAGAGCAATATTTATTTCCTCACCTCTATTATTTATGAGACGTCCGTTCTCGTCGACTACCTGCAGTGTAATGCTACCAATCTGCTTGATGTCTACCGGTAAATAGATTACATTCTGTACAGTCACATTCATTTTATACCCTGGATCAACATCTGGGTAAAACTCATAGATCACGTGATCCTTGACTCCATTTGAGTAGGATCCACTCACAATGTTACACTTTATACGCAGCACATTGGGATGACTGATTTGCACTGTAGTGATACCTCTAGTCTCGACTTTAGCTTCTACAACTTGGTCGAATCCCAGCAGCTTTCCTATTGAATCCGGTTGTCTAAAGTCTAAAATGGCATCGCATAATACCAAGCATTTCAAGGTAGAGGAGTCCACAGCCATCTGAAACTTGACTCCACGCTTCTTCATCCTTGCCTCCAGCAGATTGGCGATTGTTTGAAATTCAAAACTACCTTCTGGCAATACTACCTTTTGCCAAACCATTACTGGAGCTTTATCTCCTGCCTGGGCAGCTCTGGGCTTCCTTTGGGTACTTTGGTTAGCAGTATCATTAAACAACTGATGAGCAAACACTTTACCTGTAACTTCCTCATGAGTCATTGAATAGTCGTCCTCTGGCTTAGCTGCTGCCTTCTGGTCTACTTTTGGAGCCAGAAAATGTAATGCATTGTTGTAACCATTCTCAACATTTGGTATAGAGTTGCAGCTAGTAAAGCTGATGAGTCCAACTTCCCATTCGCCATTGCTTGTATCAAGTGGCAGGTAAAATTCACTTTTCAATATTGAGGTTCTACCTCCAAAGCAGAGCATCATGCTCTTGACTGCTCAGTGTACTATTACACAATGACTTGATACTTGATCCTTGTTGCTGGGCTCGATCCTCTGTGCATGTAGTCGATAAACTCCTGTGGTGGTCTCAGGTTGCCAAATCCGTCAAAGTAGTGAACGATGCCATCCTTCTTCTTCACATAGCACACCCAATGTGTGCCAGCTCCATCACTTTGGTCCAGGTTGATGATGCCACACTCTTGATCCAGTGGTCCATTGGCTGGTAGAGCATCTCGCATGAATACTCCTCAAAATTTCTTCAGCTTGAGACGGCAGGCATACTTGTAGAGGTCGGCATCTGTTAGTGCTCGGTCGGGTAGAGCTACAATCATCCTGTGCCGCCACATTGACGGTGATGCACCCCGTTTCCCGTCTTCTGACGTCTCAGGTACAGGCCTCGGCCCTTGGTTGCTGCTGCTGTTCTCCTCATGCTCTGTGCAGCTCTCCTCTTCTTTTTAGCTCCTCCTCCAAACTTTGCCTTGGCCTTCATAATGTTGGTTACTGCTAATGCTGCAGCTCTCTCTGCCAATCCAGCATCTGAAGATGTTGCCACACTCCAAGCTCGTTCAGCCAAATCTCTGTCTGCTGCTGCTCTGCTCCTTGTATCACTATTCCTCGAATAGGCAATGTCATGCTGCTTGCAGGCCTGGTCAAGTTTGTTGATTCCTTGATCACCTCTTGCCAATCGTTTTTCAAGCTTTGTACCTGGTCCACAGTACTGGTAGCCGGGAAGATGAAGTTCTACGGGCAGTACGTCTATTGCTTTGTTGACTATTGTACCCGCTGCATTTGCGATTGCAGAAAGTACTCCTCTTCCTTGGTACCTCTGTTTTCCTCTGCATACAGCCATCTTATGTCGATCAGCGGCCTTGTCATCTCATTTTATACCCTTGGAGATTCCCATAAGCTCCAACATTTTTTCCTTCAATTGCTCTTTACTCAAATTGCGGCTTTCACTTGATGAACTAACATCCAACATGACAGTGAGACACTTTTCAACCACAGCCTTTGAATCCTCATCCAACCTTTTCTCCAAATACTGTTTGTTCACACCATCTGTAGCTTGAATTGGATCTTGCATATCTGCAAGTATTGATTTCTTAAGGCTTGTCATTACTTGCAATGTATCAGGATCTCTTCTCTTTGGCAAATGAAATGACATCATATCTCTACATGTAATCAGATTCACAGCATCATGATTGCTGTGTGGATTTGCCAAATTGATCATACGTCTATGACGGGCATTGATGTTTCCCAAGGAATTCATGTTTGCTCTTGAGAGACTTACTGCCCATCAATGCAATATTGTTGCCTTATATAGTGTGCAACTAGTATGCAGGTTTACCAACTATGTAACCACCTTCCTCCAGCTCTTCCAAGATTGAGTTGATTTCATTCTCATGTCCAGTGTTGCCAACTGCTTTAGACTGATCCAACAGCTTCAGTCTGTCCACAAGTTTGTTGGGGTCATTGTAGTAGACATATTCAATCCTGTTACCATTACTCGCCACCATATTGAAAGGTGCCACCAGTCCTCTTCCAGCAACTTTGGCTCCTCTCCCACTGACTGCTTCTCCTCCTCTTATCAGATCTCTGATTGTCCTCTTGTACTTGATATTGTTATAGTTTGCAATTCTGCCATCTGGACTGTAGTTTTCTCTGTAGACATTGGTAAAGTCCAGAAGTAATTTATAGGCATTCAAGTCGTCCCCATCCAATTTTCCTTTGTCAGGCATTTTCATGAAAATCAGCTCACAAAGGCCTGGTGTAGCTCTAAAAGTCTTTTCAATTTTACCATCTGCAGGATTAGACAGCACAATCTTGTTACCTTTAGGTCCAAAGGTAAGCAGCTTACTGCCTAGATAGTATGAGTTGTCTATCACTTTTGGACCAAATGCATCATCAAAGTTATAGTCCTTGCACACTGATCGCATAATGTACTCTCCCACTGGTTTTGAAGCCAGATCAGATTGGACCAAAGCTTGTTGTGCCACATGACTGCTAGTATCGAGCAATTTCTCAACACTAAGGTTTTCCTCATCATCATCCATGTCTTGACGCTTCCACAATTGTCGTGCAACACTTGAAGTACTTGCAGCTGGACTTGCACCTTCACCTGTTCCATATGTTTCAAATATTGGTGACTCCTCTTCTCTAATATCTGGTAGTGATTGCAGTCTATGCTTCATCCTTCCTGGATAGGGAGTGCTGCTGCTGGCTGGTGTTGTTGGCGGTGTAGGCAATATACGGGGTGCATCCAATAATGGTGTAGTCATTGGAAGTGTCTGTTGTTGAGCTGGTGGTTTAGAAGATTTGAGTGTTTCAACAATATTGGCAAGTGGATCACTAAGCGGCTTGAAATGTTTTGCATGCTGCTCCTCTGTCAATTCCCTGCCCAGTGTCAGCTCTCTATGCTTCCTCTTGATGTTACGCTTCAGCTTGACAATCTCCATGATGGTTGGTGCAATCTCTTCCACAGTTTGCTTCATCTCCTCGTCCGTCTCACTCAGCGTTCAGTGCTAGACTGAGCAAAATCACTGCTGTGCTTCAACTAAGAATGTATCAAGGCCATTCCTGTAGCGCCCTCTATTCTTGTCTGAGGACTGATCAATTACAAGGAATGCATGCGCAGATGATGACCATACGTCATTGCATATTCTTCTGAATTTGTCAAAGGTCATGTCAGATCCCACGTGATCTCTGTACAAATGTTTCATATTCAGTTCATCTTGTTTAAACATGATTAGAAAATTGGCATTATCACGTATCAACTGTTTTGGTATACAGCTATAAGTCTGTGCCAGATAAAATGCATCAACATTACTGTGTCGACCAGTGGTAAAGTAACGTCTGATGGCTTCCTGTTGCTCACAGATCACATCATCGAAAATTATTATCGAATTGGTGGGCAACTCATGCGGTGCAGGTATCTCTTCACATGTTTCACACTCGGTGTAGCTCAGTGTAGGTCCAAGGTCTTCCATAATGGTGCGCAGTAGCTGATACTTTGGTTGAAATGCAGTTTTTGAGTAGAGATAGATGTTTGAAAATGAGATTCCTTTACGATCAAAAAGCATGTTGAACAGTAAATTGGTTTTTCCACAGCCTGATGGTCCACATATAATGCAGCGCATATGGTTGGGGAACAAAGGTCCATGACGTTTCTTTGCATTCATTTCTGGGTCGGCCAGACCACAGCCTCTCACCACTTGATCAAAGTCAATTATATTGAACCTGTGACTCCTTTGCACAACCTGCTTCATCACACTAAATCTGCTCTATCAATCCAAGAGTCGTGACTGTGATTGTATCCTTTCCAGCGCACCAACAGTTTATTATCTTTCCTCTTCAGCACTCTGGCAATTTCAAAAACACTAGGTACTTTGGTTTTCACAATCTCTTCTGCATAGAATCCTCCTTGCACACGCTGTCCTCTGCAATCTTCCAACTCATATGTTACAGGCACTGTAGGTTGCACACGTGTTACTGTGAACAACTCATTTGTCCAATTGGGTAGGTAGCCCTTGTCGAATGTCATTTTATACTTGCTTATTCGAACCTTATCACCTGGATCGATTTTTTGGTGAACACCCGGATAGAACCGGTTTTCAGATTTGTCCAACAAGTTTTGTTGATACTCTTGACGTTGTTCACCAAGTCTGGAGAGCAGTAATGTCTCATGCTCTTTTGTAACATCAACTGGTCGCATACCTATTGTCCTATGGATTCTTCCATTATACTCTGACAAGTGAGGTCAGAATATCTGTCCAGCAATAGGTTCCACGCTCAGTGAATTTGATCCACATTAAATGTTTAAGCGTTCTGTTGAAACGTTCCACTATTGAAGCCTTCTTATCTGAATACGTTGAATAGTGATTGATGTCATAGTGTTTCACAAGTTGTTGAAACTTTGAATTGAACCACTCTTTACCATCATCAGTTTGCAAGTGTTTCATTGGATTCTGCTCAAATATAGGATGCATTGCCTTGACAACTGCATCGGCTGACTTGTTCTTTATTGGAATAGCGTAAGCATACTTGCTCAGACAATTGATAATTGTAATAATGTACCTGTATCCTTTGTTCTGACGTGCATATGGTATCATCTCAACTAGATCAGCCTGATACAGATCATCTAGCCCTTTCACAGTTACCATACGTGTTGAGAAATTCCGATGAGCTGACCTGTGCAACTCTCTTGCTATTGCAGCCTTCTCCATACTGATAAATATGATATGTATACATAATATATATACTAGGCATTTAAATGGCGTCAAGGTTAGTGATTGTTGCACACAGTCACGTTTTTTGTGCATTGAAAGGTCAGTAATGCTGCACACAGACATGTTTTTTCCTGCATTGACGTCATACCAATGAAGCAGGTCAGTGATTATGTAATGCATAATATTGCGCAATTTCACAGTCATGCTTCATTGGTATGGCGCCAAAAGGCCAGTTTAAGTCAATCATAGGTTTGAAATTAGTAGCTGACATGTGGATATACAATATTTATTGACAGTATACATACAGTTTAGTCCATGATATCGACAAGCACCCAATGGTATAACTGTCCCAGGTTGGCAGCAATTTCACACAGTCCTTTGCCAAGAGGGAATTGTAAAATAATAGCATCATTGTAGAGATTACTTATGAAGGCTTCAGGAAAGCATAATGACACTGTTTCCACAAAGTTTTGTAAAGTTCCAAATGGTTCAGGTTGTTGTTTGTAGCCGAAACAGAATAGTGGTTGCAGAATCCAGTGGTTGCTGGTAACAAGTTGACAATCTCCACAATCGCACATTATATCGCTCCACTGGCTGGTGGTGAGTTGTCCAGAGTCTTTGGTACAGCTGTAGTAGTAGGACAGTGTGGTGTACAGACCATGTCTGATGCAGCAATGATGGCTTCAAGAAAGCCCAGCGATGTGAAGGATGGGTGGAGACAGGTGCGCAAATTGTATGCGCAATGGACTCGTTGGCACAGGTCCTCCTCCACATTGCGTTCTGCAGCCAGCTTCATGTACCATTCATTAACGTCAATGTATTGTTTCATACTTGCGATTGTTTATGTTAATAAACAATGTATTGTAAAGTATACTTTTCTTTTCAACCTATTTCCTTGAAGCAACAGTGCACTAGGTGTACACTTTTAAGCCTAAGTGAGCACCAGGTGAACACTGGTGATCACTAGGTGAGCACTAGGTGAACACTAGGTGAACACTTGGTGGACACTTTTAAGCCTAAGTGAGCACTAGGTGAACACTTTTAAGCCTAAGTGAGCACCAGGTGAACACTGGTGATCACTAGGTGAGCACTAGGTGAACACTAGGTGAACACTTGGTGGACACTTTTAAGCCTAAGTGAGCACTAGGTGAACACTTTTAAGCCTAAGTGAGCACTAGGTGAACACTTTAAGGCATAAGTGGACACTGAGACTAGGTTAGGGCAAACTTTTATTTTCACAATACAGAGAGGGATTCTCCCAGCATATGATTTCATGTCGACTCAGGGACAAAGGTTCATGATCTCTAGAGACCTCCCATATATACTCCATGCCCCCACCAGGCTAGATGCCCCCACCAATGACTTCCTACGCCCATTTTCTCTCTCGGGAATATTTTTTGCACTGTTTTTAGTTTTTATTTTTTAATTTTGTTAATTTTTTTTATTTTTTTTTTAATTTTTTTTATTTTTTTTTTAATTTTTTTTTTAATTTTTTTTTATTTTTATTTTATTTTTTTAATTTTTTTTTTCTCCAAGTTTTTTTTTGGGGGGGGGGGGGTAAGGGGGTTAAGGGGGGGGTTAAGGGGGGGTAGGATAGGTTAGGTTAGGTTAGGTTAGGTTAGGTTAGGTTAGGTTAGGTTAGGTTAGGTTAGGTTAGGTTAGGTTAGGTTAGAGTAGGTCGGGTTAGGTTCAATGACCTTGAATTAGGTTAGGTTAGAGTCGGTCAGGTGAGGTTTGGTGACCTTGAAAGGGAATTACCACTTCTGGGACATTGTCCTGTCCCAGGAGTGGTAATTTTATACTACTAGAAATAAATATAGCAGAAGAGTAAAGATTTTTTTTCAATAAGAGATCAATAAATTAGTACTCATTCCGAAAACTCTAGGCTTCTAGAGCGCTCATTTAGGCGGTAAATTGAATACATTTGATGAGAAATGAACTGAAAACCCAAATGAAACATTAACTACCGTGATTATTGAGTAATCCAATAAAATACACAAAAAAGGCCAAAAGAAGGCATTTTTAACATTGAAATGTATGAGCTTGGCTATTAATTGTGAATAAAGCACCCAGAACTTACAAAACCATAATTTAAATTTGATAAAAAGACAGAAGAATAGCAAGTGGAAAGCATATGTGCAAAATCAGTATGCTTTGATTCAATAAAACTCTATAAACTTTGGGACCGTTCTTGACTATTGAGTACATTCATATTTCATTTCAAAAAATGATTTGGCAAGTTTTGAAGGAGGAATTGAACAAAATTTTTGGTTCGTTGGCAATTGAATTGGTTAACCACTAGACCGACAGTAAAATACCGTGTTCTTATGATCATTTTGTGAGTTTTTGTAAAATACCCCAACAATTCAAAGACTTCGTTTCGCTTTAGGACTGGAATTTTTCGTTCTTTTTATTACCAACGCAAAAGTCTCAGAATGGTGTAGACATGAAAATTTATAATAGTAGATGTAGCACGTTTCAGATAATTTTACATTGATTCAATTTAATTCACACCATCTATATGGAATTCTGAATGGATGCTGGAATAGCTGTAATCTTTCGCCCTCTTTATTTCTGTAACAAAGCGTTCCGGACCTACATTGATTCTAATTATTTTCCCTCACGAGAAGTTGCTTAAGCAGTCTGGCAGAATCATTTTGAACTCCTGAAACACTGTACAAAAAATACTCATGATGGACACATTTTGTTTCCCCATAGCTACTCTAATACTAATTAATACTCTTTAAAAAGTAAAGTAATCAATCCCCGCCCCCTCAATAAACTTTATCGGGCAACAATCTTGCAAAAGGTCCTTTGAAAAATCCCAATTTACCCCTCCCCCCTCCTCTCCAAGATTTTCCCTGGTAGGACGGGTAAGCCCCCCCCCCCCCCCCAAACCAAAAGTCTGGGTGCGCCCCTGGTTATGTGTAAAACAAGCTTGTAATCTCACGTTTTGGCCAATCAGGTGAACTATACAAATTGAAAGGTATCATCTGTTAAAGGCGTACGAGCCACGGCGAGTCAAAACGAATATTTGAACACATGACATTTTGAGTAAGAAAAAACCTTCATGGTATAATATTTCTATTACGAATATTGTAAATAATTTAGTTGATATTATGGAGTCTTCGGAATAAGTTTATTCCGACTCAATCAATAGTTCAAGTAGAAAAGTTATTAGTATTTCGATAATTTTTTAAAAATAAAACTCAGCGGTGGTCCCAAGTTTCGCAAGGATCGGCCCGATACTTAGCCCAAAATTAAGCAAACAGGAGCATTCATCGATGGCTTAGGCTAGACTCACACCTAGCCGGCAGTTGGATAACCGGTGCCGTATTATCTGGCCGATAATTGTATCATATGAAGCGCCTCACACACCCTATTTTTGAAATCACATTTTACAATCTAACTATGCCTGTAATTTTCCATTTTGGCCAATCAGGTGAACCGAAGGTAATTTAGATGACAAGGTACCGTTCACGCGCATCTCAGCTAATCTGTCGAGCCGAGTCACCTGATGCAGTGACGTATTCTGGGTCTCCTTATTTCCTCTATTATTTCCTCCTTATTTCTTCCTCTATTTTTTAAATGTTTAACTGCATAGCTTCATAAGTCTTTTTCTCAAAATATATACACTTTTCAAAAAATTTGGACGTTTTCTATGGTTCATGGTATATATTTCACTGTTAATTAATCTAAGGCATTTGATTCTACTGTGTACAGGGTGTTTCGGGAGGAAAATTTCAAACTTCGGCAACTAATTCTAGAACTAAAAATAAGGAAAAAAATTATAATAAATATATTTCCGGAAACGCTTCATTAGCGAGTTATACAGAGTGAAAGATTTTACCCAGAACTCAGACCCTCGGTAAAAGAAAGTCATATTAAAATTCCGGGAAGGTAAATTAAGAACCAAATATAATTATCTCTTATGGCTTTTGATCTGAAAAACGAATGAAATAGGTCCCAGAACTCTATCTTCAGTAGATTTCATGATATTATGATGTAAAACAGAAAATTCTGTGCCTAAAAACACGTTTTTCAGCTTTGAAGAACAATAACTTTGTTAAATGAATAATAAATGCATGAAATTTAAATACAGAACTTGTAGAGAACTTAATTCTGAAATATCTGATGTAAATAAATCTAACAACAAACAAATACTTCTCTCAAATATTCGTCTCTAATGAAAACTAAACAAAGGTTAATTGAACTGAAAACTTTTGTTTTGAAGCAACAGAGACGGAATTACCAACTCCTGTAACTTTCATGAATGGTCAAAAGAGAATCCATTTTCTTTTGTGGGAAGTAATTTTCAGAATCGCTCTTCGGTAAATGTTTGGTGTGGCCTCATTGATGATATTTTAATTGGCCCATTTATTTTAGAAAACCGTGTTAATGCAGAAAACAATTTGTTTGTTCAATTGTTGGAAGACGTCTCACTTTCAAAGCGTATGACAATGTTCTCTCAGCATGACGGAGCTCTAACCCACTGTGCAAATCGAGTAATAGAATTCTTAAATGAGAAGTTTGATAACAGATGGATTGGTCGAAGATGGCCTGTTAGTTGGCCACCAAGGTCTCCGGATCTCACCCCCGTGGACTATTTCTTGTGGGGGTGAATGAAAAATGAAGTATACATGCCAAAAGTTAATTCAAGAGACGAATTATTGATAGATCGTATTTTCATTGCTGCTACCGTAATAAAGAACGGAAAGATGCTGTTCGTCGGGCAACTACAGCAATTCTGGAGAGAGTTTTATAGTGTATGGAATATAATTTAGGGATATTTGAACAGCCATGTTAAAAAGAATTTATTATTGTGCTTCAAACCATTTGAGTGCATTTTGAATTAAAAAAGTAAAATTTGCTATTTTTTATTGTCTCAATTTAACTTACATTTTGATTATTCTGACAGAAGTTTTCAGTTCAATTAACCATTGTTTAGTTTCATCAGAGAAGAATATTTGAAAGATCTATTTGTATGTTGTTGGGTTCATTCACATCAAATTCTCTACAAGTTTTGTATTTAAATTTCATGCATTTATTATTCATTTAACAAAGTTATTGTTCTTCAAAGCTGAAAAACGTTTTTTTAGGCACAAAACATTCTGTTTTACATCATAATATCATAAAAACTACTGAAGATAGAGTTCTGGGACCTATTTTATTCGTTTTTTTAGATCAAAAACCATAAGAGATAACTATATTTGGTCCTTAATTTACCTTCCCGGAATTTTAGTATGACTTTCTTTTACCCAGGGTACTGAGTTCTGGGCGAAATCTTTCACTCTGTATAACTCGCTAATAAAGCGTTTCTGGACATATGTTTATTATGAATTTTTTTCTTATTTTTAGATCTAGAATAATTTGCCAAAGTTTGAAACCTCCTGAGTCCTGAAACACCCTGTATATACAATAATTATTAAATGTAATATTATAGCATATACATCACATCAAGGATATTACTTCTCGGGTATTTGAGTTATTTTATCTGTCATTACTCACTTCAACTAATTGTCAAGTACTGTCAAAGATTAAATACTGTTGTAAAATTTTGATGGAAATTGTTTGAAGAAATAAATATTGTTATGGACAGGGCAGGAAAGATGGACAGTGATTTTCAACGTAATTACTGCTGTGTCAATAAGTCTTCCGGTCAGAGCTAATTGGCATGATTGTTTACTTTTTCCCCATAATCTCCTTGCCTTGCTGTTTATCTAAATATCTTTAAAATGTTTAATTAGATCTTTATGAAGTGAACTAGAAAATGGGAGAATCCTTATTTGTTCACTTTAGAATTTGATAGAAAAATGGAGAGCCTAGTCCTCTCTGGAATGTGAGAAAGGTATTTGAAGCGAACGCTCAGGTGAACATGAGTTTCATTCATTGTTTGAATTTCGTCGACATAACAAGTGGCAGTTTCATTCATAGTACAAACGTTTGTTGTTAAAGAGATAATCGCAGATATTGTGACTATTAGTGAGACTTCCTTTACATTTTATACAAGTGGACTCATACTCTTAGCTATTATTGTGACAGACTTGTGCTTGCGCTATGTAAGTTTTAATTGTTCTTTTTAGACGTTTCTTGAATTATTGGACAGTGCATAGAACAGTTATTATTTAATATTTGATCGGCCTTTAAACAGTTAGTGATTGATTTTTGTACAGTAATATTAGCCAATCTTTATCAGCTGAACATTATCGATTTATCTGTTTCTGATTGATTTCTTTTGTAAGATATAACTGATTAGTGCATGTTGTGGATAATTTGTGTAAATAAAGTGCGAGTGTTAATTTTAAGTGTTGCGAGCATTATTTTAGAGATAGAACCCGTAACAATTGGTGTCAGAAGTTGGGTGTTTTTCAATTTTTATTAAAAATGGCTGGCAAAGTTACATTGTGCGATTTGAAAGTGGCCGACCTCAAACGTGAATTAGAAGACCGTGATTTGGAAACATCTGGAAAGAAGTCAACTCTGCAAGAACGACTTCGTGAGGCGTTGTTGGGAGAAAGAGAAGACCCAGCTACGTACCTCTTTGAGACTTCGAATGCAAAATTAATTTCGTCATTCTCATCCATGGAGGGCAAACTACAGGAGAATGACATCCATGGAGGGCAAGCTACAGGAGAACTTCGCATCCATGAAGGGTGAACTACAAGAGAATATGACAACCATGGAGCAAAACTTCACATCAATGTAGGGTGAACTACAGATGAATATTCAGGATATTCAGCAAACCGTGGCATCCATAAGGAGCAAATTGCAAGAAAATATTACTTCACTATTATGAAGAAGTCAATAAGGTGAAAGAGGATTTAAAAACCATGGAAGGTCGACTACAGGAAGATTTGAAAACCATGAAAAATCGACTTAAGCAGCTGCAGTGCTAGAACTTCAAGCAGCAATAAAGAAGTAAGTAAATATTCAAGTTTTCCTGAAATAGTCATGTCAGAAAAGTCAATGATGGCAGCCAAGGAGGAAGATCTCCAGAAACAGCCAGTAGTTATACCTCAGCACACTGAACTGCCTACCTATGATGGAAAAACACCTTTAGAAGACTACCAAACACTTTTTGAGTCAGCAGTTGAGTTCCAGTGGTGCTCACCAGCAACAAAGGCCTACGTCCTGATGATGAATCTCCGAGGTGAAGCATTGGCAATATTATTATTCACTCAATACCATAAGCTGAGAAGTTGATGGCTACAGGCCGGCTACAAAGCTGTCACATCGCAGTCACACTACGCCCGCGTGAAGAGTACTTTCTGATCCTATTCTCTGCTAGAATCGCAAAACTCTTGATAATTGCTTTCGCTACTAATTGCTCTAGCTACGGTTGCGCAGTTGTAGCTCGTGTTTTGTGTAAGTTCAGTAAGATTGGCTGGCTCCCTAGGCAAAATATTGCATTCTTTCAAGAAAAAAATTAATGTTTACAATGACTGGAACTTGGGCGGAAAAATGCAGACAGGAACTAGACAAAATGGGCAGAAAAAGCCACCTCCAGACTTTGAACCACCTGTGAAACGGTTGTAAGTTGTGTGTGGGAAATTCGGCGACACTAAACAGATCTCAGACTGGCGGGAGGCGTTCGCCCTCTCCGGGGTGGCCCCTTGGACCCCAGCCGCCCGGCGACGTCCATCATACAACCTACGATCAGTGTCAGACAGTCTGGGTGATGGGATAAGGCCACCCTTCAACCGGCCGCCGTATTTATTGCTGCACCAACTTACAGACTAATTTGTCGCATGACTACCGAAGTTGAATGAATCTTATTCTATTACAAAAAATCATTATCTCTTGTCTCACTATTTTTGTTCCAGTAGGTCAATTTGTTTAGAAAAATTGGAAATAAATTGCTATTTTGTTGCTTTGAATCGTTTGTGAATAAGTAGGTCTCTTTGTCGAGATGATACTGGGCTTGCGTCTACCTTTTGACGTGAAAAGATGATACCGATACCTTATTGCTTTGATTTTTATCGTGGTGGTTATGACTTGCGACCCAAAGGCTAAAACAATCTATGACAGCTCAGCTGTTGTCTGCGTAATACGTAAAGACTTCACTATATTCATGCCAATTAGCTATGAAAGAACCTCCAAAGGAATAGGCAATCTTGATATCTAGACAAAAGTTCTGAATTTTTGATTTCTGAATATTAGACCTATCTATAGGATTCCAAACAATAATCATGCATTTTTAAAAACAAAATTAAACTCACATTTTCTGTTTTTTCTAACTTTTCAATGAATTTCACGGTAGGCCTACTCAGAAAACTTGCACAATCTCTTTAATGGTGTCATAATTTATAAAACACTAACAAACTCAAGGAGGAATAATGATTGGAAAAAGACTGAGTATGGATCGACAGTATGTAGTACAAGTTCAAATAATAATTATTGTGGGAATATATTGTTCTCAAAAAATTGAATGAATGAATAATTTTTATTAGTCAAAAGTACAAAACATTTCTTACATAATAAAAATCTCTTACAACTAATAAAAAAAGGTTTGCATCCCTACGTAGAGCCTTTGTGGGATGGTACACGTGAAGATAATAACAATGAATACAGATACTATCTGTATTCATTGATAATAATAAAAGTTAGAAGGGCTGAAGGCCAGTCCGGTTAACAGGAAGTAATAACTAAGAGATAGACAACATAAACAAACATAAAAACACTATTACGATAACAACACAGGATATTTACAATAGATCCACTGCTAAATGACTCACGCTTATACATTGTAATTCTAAATGTAATTAAACAAGGAAATCATAAAATATTTTGACAGTGTCAAGAGATAGAAGGTATGATTTTATCGTTTTCAAAAAAAATGGTTTCTCTCTGTATGACTCTGATTTTATTTGGAAGGCTATTATAAAATTTGGGTGCAATTATGTGAAGAATTTTTTTAAAAGAGCAAAGCCAATATAATTTAAATTTACATATGCAACAAAACATTACATTATATAGTCTTTGGAAAAGAGTAAGCTTGTGTCTTGGTGCATAAGCGATCGATCTACTTCTCAGACCTTTATAATATGCTAGTATAAAAATCATACAAAAACATATCATACAACAACAATCATAGAAAAACAAGACAGACTGATATACAGACCTTATGATATAAGATATTTCTTATATCATTTTGTTGTTTGTTTGTTCTACGTATATTATAATAGACCTTCAATACTTTTTAAACATACAAATTTTTCAAAGGCAATATGTTGAGTTTTCTGATCAGTCCTCCGACTATTGCTTATTATTCGCACAAAATGTTTTTTTTTTTTGTACTACAATATTGTATTCAATGAAGAATTATACGTTCCTCCCCATAAAGTTAAAAGTATATTCTATCTTAGAGTTTATAGTTGATAAATGCCTAATATAATCTCCTTAGTAAATCAGCATAACAAAAAGGTCTGTTCTGATAGAAAATCCTTGTATACCTGAAGATTCTATTTTTTATGTAGTTGACATCGGACTTCCAGCTCAATCTGCTATCTACAAATAGACCAAAATATTTCACATTATCTACAATTTCTATGTCTTGGCAATTACAAATATTTTCAGTAGCACAACCTGTTTCATGGTATTTCAATGCAAATGTATCCTATTTCTTGTGCCTGGATTAAATCCTAAAGCTTTGCAAACGCCGTCAACAATCCTTTGAACTATTTACGTATATAAGAAATAAGGGCCCTCATAATGCCGATCCCTAGGGAATACCAGGCTCCGTAAGATAGCAGCGAAACCACTGGTGGGTAAACCCCCTTATTCCAGCTTAATATATTTTTTCCAAAAGAATTACATGATCGACGGTGTCGAAGGCTTTCATGACGTCAACAAATAAACCAGCACAATATTCACCCTAATTCATCCCTTCATAAACCTTACCAAAGAAATCTAACAAAGCATTTTCTATTTTTAATTTTTTTGAAAGCCATATTGATTTTTGCTTAAGAAACCTTTCTTTTCCAATATTATCACCAATCGGATTTTTAAAACTTTTCAAACATTTTTGAGAATATGGATAATAGTGATTTTCAATAGTGCTATAGGCCGGAAATTACTGAGGTTTTGTCTGTCTGAATTTTTGTACAGCGGTATAACAACTGCATTTTTCAAATCATTAAAGGAAATTCGCCTGAAGACAAGCTGAAATTGACTTAATAAACCAGTTGTTCTACGATGTTATCTGCTATATTTTTTATGAAATCTGGTGTAATAGAATCGTATCCTGGAGAATCGTATACGGGAACTATCTCAAATGTTGATCAATTATTGAGGATATCAATAATTATTGACAAACACCTGATTGAAGAGCACAAGTTCACAACAACATTCACCCATCAACTATGGTTGTTTCTGTTTTCACTTCCATCAAACAGATGAGAAATGAATAAGGATTGAGCGCAATTTATTGTTGGAGTGATCGAAAATCATATATCCATGAAATAATCCTTCTGTTCAACCAAGCATTTTTTAAAAACTACAATATTGAACTGAATATAAAATTAGAAACGTAAAACAAAGAAAAATATCAATGAAAGTTGGAAAAGAATATGAAATTGAAACATGCAGATAAATACACTTATTTTAAAACTTACAGAAAAACATCTCATTTTTTAGAAACATTTTCAAGAACAAGCTATGCCAGAGGAATAATTAAGAATACAAACAACTCATGTCATACACACAAACAGTGAAGATGAAGTTTCAATGAATAAGTCGAATAGAAGAAGGAGATTTAATGTTATATTATCCTTTTTTTATCCCCTTCTTTCTTCATTAATTTATTTTAAAATATCCAAAATATAAATAATTTGCATCCTACAAACAACTATGCTAATTCACCTTGAAATATTTAGGAAGATGTTACAGTATAACCTCTATTAACCGTCACCCTCGGGACCGTGACCGTGACGGGTAACTGAATAGACGGTTTATAGAAATGCCATTATATCAACGTGCACAGTGCAGTCTCTAAATTCAAAATAGTTTGGGAAAAGTTTGAAAAATAAGGCAGTGTAAAAATGATGATAAAATTTGTATATAAATATTTATTTCATAAAAAATATGCAATAATCAGTGTACATAACTGTTGTACAATATGCAAATAAATCGCAGAACTCTCACTTTGCAATGACGCTTAACAGGAAGTGACGGTTGAAAGAGTGACGGATAATCGAGGTTTTGCTGTACATTGAATTCCTGAATCATAATGAGATATTCTTCTAAACTTCAATTGGATCATGATTAGTTTAGGTCAAACTTGAAGTTGGAATCGTTCAGCATGTGTGTTGTAAGCCGGATGTTGAAATTGAATTCAATCGGATAACAATTAATTGATCTATAGAGTTGATTGCTGAGAACTGTGTAGTCATGAAATGAGTTTAAGAAGCTTCAAAAACGAACAAACTTGAAACCAGCTTTAAGAAAATTTCTGCTACCTTCGTACTTTCATTCAACAATCTTTTTCTCTGTAGGTTTTGCACAGCGATCACATAAGACCAATGGTCTTATGTGATCGCTGGTTTTGCAATCCAAGGTTGAAAGCTGAAATGACGACCATAAATTTGAGAAACCCCCCCTCAATATTTGATTAAAATTGAAGAACAATCATTTAGATTTAGAAAAATGTTTTTCTTCGATGAATATTGATATTCATTTTCTCATTAATCAACAATATTTCATCCACCATTTTTAATTCCTTATTTCAAATTTCCTTATCTTGAATTTTATCCAATGTAAATCGAATACCAAGCAATGTGATGTTCATGAAAACAGAATAATAACGCAATGCATACACATCATAATGTTTATCACCCTTCGCTCAGATTGCCTTCTATTAGAGGAAGGATCGTCTTCCTGGTCTACTATTTATCGATGCATTAGAGCAATTATGGCTGGGATTAAATGCTTTCAGGAAAGTTGTCGAAGGGAAACGGGATAGATCGGGGGAGGGATATTGGCGTCATCATTATCATCATCATCATCATCATCATCATCAATATAATCATCATCACTAGCGTCACAGCTTATGAATGGGAGAAGATTGAAAGGGGGAGTTGATGAAAAGAGGTGGAAAGGAAGAGTGAGAATGTTTGTGTGTTTTTTGGATGAGATTTCGGCATTTCTGAAGAGAGATAAAGTGATAGAGAGGATAAGAAAGCAAGTGAGAGACAGAAGGTTATGATTTCGTGGCTAATAGTGGGGTGGAATGTGAGGCTGGCTTGGATGAGAGGAAGCAGATGATTGACTGATAGTATAGGCGTGCCTTTGGATTTGATAAAGAGAGGGGGCAAACTTTTGGTGTCTGGCTCTGTTTTGAGATGGACCAAACAACCGGAGAATGGTCATTTTCCAACCAGGCGGCCAAGTGTGTGTAAGAAAATTGATTGTGATAGACATCAGTTGCTATTCGTATCAAATTCAATTTTGCAATCTAACGCCACGAAAATATAAACTAACCTGTTTGCAATTTTTATTTTTTGAGCGTATACAGTTGTTTTCTCGGATCAAAATCAATATTTTTCTGTCTAAATCCAGGGAATTTAGCTTAAAACTCCAGCAAAATTTTTGGCAATTTTCATTTATTCGAGTGAATACTTACGTTTCGTCGAAATTATCACAAAAATACAATATTAGAAATAAAATACATACACTATTTTCCACGTTAATCAGGTTTAAGTCCTTATTACTTATATTACATTGCAATACACCGTTGGTGGTACATTTCACACTACTAAGATTTGAAATTTGTTATAGTATTTCATCTCATTGTGAGTTGTGAGTTATTATTAGTTTCGATTAACAGAAACTAAGGATTTTGAGGACAACATAAATTCAGGTGATAGTGATGTAACGTACTTGCTCTCAACCAAGGAATGCGGAAGAGGACATGGAGCACTGAAAAGTAAAATTTATCAACAGTTGCGGAAGTTGTAAGTAGCAATATTCAATATTTTTCTGCATAATATATTGATTGGCAAAGTTTTCAGTATACAATGTACTAGATGCATGTCATTATTTTCTGTGGAGGTTATATACAAAAGCAATAATTTTATATTGAACTAGTCAATTAATTGATAGTTTTAATCATAATACCAATTGAATCATGATGTGTCTGAGGTATTCAGGTTTACATTTTCAGTATATAGAAGGATTATCAATGGATGTTCTCAGTTCATCCAAGTTACTAATGATAAAGTTATCGAATCGGAGCATTTTAAGTATCAAACACTAATAGGGTTTTCATAGAACCCTTGCTTTGAGTAAGTGACAATATAGAAATTATTTTCTGGAATGAAACTCTCGAGATCGACTAGAGCGTGGAGGTAATACCTTTTTGTGCTAAATAGCTGATGGCTCTCACAACCCTGTTTCAATGTGTAATTTCAGAAGCATGTATTGAATCAATGGCAAGTACTTACACTATCAAGCAACCCTAGAAACTCCTCTTCACAAGGGTTTTAAGAATTATTTCCTTAACAGTACAACGAAAGAGAAAAACGTCTGCATGCCATTTTCATCTTATAGCCCAGTCAAATTAAACAAATAGAGAGAAACAATTGCTAGAGAAATGGGTTCTTTTATCAATAGCCAATCGCTTCCTCTAACCTTGGGTAATAACATACCAGAAGTCCCCAACGGTATAAAGGTAGCCTATTTTACAGTTTATTTCTTATAAATCAGTAACGATAACTCAAATAGATTTTTTTGTTCTCATCAAAGTTTACATCTGACAACATTCTCTACAAAACTGATCTCATGCATTTTTCTGTAGAACCAACTGCAAGTGCGCAGCGTGCTTCCCAAATTAAAGGGTTGCATAATACTATATCACATTATGGCACAGGAAGTAAATATATTATATATATAGGGAGATAAATATATTTTTCATGTACTCACATTGACTGAAACAATTATTTCAGAGCTATTCCACCTTGATCGTACTATACCCGACATAACGTACCACTTGGGACGGTATTTGCCTGGAAAGGGTATGACAACTACTTCAAGATATTTTGGATGCGACGGAACTTACCCCAGATAAATTGGAAAGGTTTTCCCGGTACATATTTTAAATACTCGATGTTAATTTCTCTTTATGATTAGTCGCTTCAGTCTAAAAATTTATTTTCAGTAAACACACATAATAAAGTTATAACTAGGAGTTAGGAATTTCAAGGGTTAATAACCCTATCCCTTCTCATGACAAACCGTATCGGGTTAATATGCCGACACTTTCCAAAGGTCAATGTAACGGGAAAAACTTTTAGTTTTAACCACAGCTGATTTTAAACAACTTAAACACGCCAAAGTGATTATTAGCATAGCATGGATTACGTAATAAAAATTGAGTATTTAAAATATGCACCCGGAAAATGTATCGCTTCCTATCAAGTGATACATATTGTCGTATTGAAGTTAGTGTCAGACCCTTCCCATGTAATTACCAACCCCAGCTGAACGTTTTGTCGCGAAACATCAAGTGGTACCTTTTGTCGCTGGCACGTTATGTCAGGACACCAATCATATCACACCGTTTTTTGAAGGTGAAATCTCAATCGTGATTAAATAGTGGATGAGGTGGAGCTGGGGGATATCCACTATAGCTTGTTGTATGACTTTAAGCTTGTTGTAAGACAGGCAATAAAAGATTCATTTGAATAAATGGACTAAATTTACATTTTTACGCTTCCTTTCCTAAAATAAACCCCCCTTTGCCAATAAAATCATTTTTCCATTATTAGGAGGGGGTAAAGGGGCAGTTCTTCTGACCCCCCGCCTAAACTATAGGATTATATATTGCACCATATCGAGTGATGGTTGATTCTTAATCACCTCGTTAAGGCTGACCACTTTCATGTATTGCGTGTGGAATACGACTTATTATTAGTTTGAAATTTAACATGGAAGGGCATTTCACCCCTATGCTTGGAAGAACACGATTTTTGAACGATTTCTGAACTACTCTTACTCGAACAAATTTCAAATTTTTTGTTCTGGAAATTGAATTTGTTGCTCTAGTAGAACTTATTTGAGGAAGATCGAATTTATTGATCAATGGCCTGTTCAATTTCTACAACTGAATATCAAGAGTAGGAATTCTATTTCCAAACGTAATCTTTTTTGTGTTCCATTTACATCAATGATTGCCCTCACACAGTATTTTTGATTGAGTTACACAATCAGTATAGTCCATTCAATTATTATTGATCGGATTTATTCCTGACTAATTACAGGCAATGCTTTTCGAGTGAACTGAAAGAGCTTCAACAATGCTCTCAAGCCATTCAATCGCGTACCAGCCGTTGGAGTATCACAATGGATTCAGTCGTGCACCGGAGTCTTATCATGCCGCAAGCGTCACTCAACAGAATCAGCCCATGCCGACCCATTTCTCCATTAGGGACATCCTGAACCTGGTCGAACAATGCTCTGGAGAAAGTGGTGTCAGCATGCTGGAGGCGTCACTGTTCCAGGAGGATGCGCAGAATCCTGGAAATGGCTGCTGGTACGAGGCTGTCCAAAAAGTAGAGAAAATTGAAGATGGTTTCGCTACTAATTGGGATCAGCCTCAGTCGCCTCACGAGAATGGCTACTACTTGGAGCACTCGTTCGGTCTATACAGTGGCAGTATGAGGTCAACTGAGGTTTCAACAATCAAGAGTCAGGTACCAAGCGAAGTTGCCAGCCAACCACCGTGTGAGAGCCAAATGCCCATCACTGGAATGACTTCCCGCCATGTCCACAGCCTAAGTCACCTGTCACCGCCTTTCAACGACATTGATGCCAGAAGTAACCAAACAAGTGAGTCTTGAATTAATATACCATTAGCCAGTAATATACCGTTTTATCATGTCTAATTTATTCAAAAATTAAGAGCTGGTTTTATCTATAAAATTATTTTTTATTTCCTGTAGAGTAAAAATGAAACGTGGGTCGGAATACTTGTTAAGTATGAGGACATTTTATTATTGTATTGCGATCTAAGGTTAGTATGATTGAAATGAAATAAATTTATTCATCCGCAAGAACATTGTACAATATACAGAAAACATTGTCTTATTATAAAACAAATCAAATTTAATATATTATACGATATAACCATAAAATAAGATTCTTCTCCAAAGATGAATAAATGAAATAACATCCCGAGGCCTAGCCTGTGGTGGTTGCAGTCATAATAATTATGAAACTCAATTAATCTTGACTTGCCAAAAAGGAGCTCACAAAAGATTAGTAGAGCTCAACTAGCCTTGGAACTCATGAACTTACAAATAATCGTTTTTGGAGTTTACATTGATAGCCTTGACATTTCTATGTATTACATACCGATACAATCATTTAATGTAGCTCCGTAGGGTATGAATAAAATCAATGGGGTTACTGCGTTCTACACAATCGCACAGAGCTTATTCCGCCATAAATATTAAGAGCATCAATAGCGCCAAAAACCAACGTTGGTTATAATTATATTTATGTCGAGATGTTAATTCAACTAACGATATATCGCCAGTTTATGCGATTTGTCTGTGGAAAATATTGATCTATGAGTTATAAATGATCGATTATTAATATATTAGTATATATTCTATCGTATTGTATGTTAATTCTTGGCATACTTAAATAGGCTACATATTGCGGATTCTATTCAATGTAAAGATTTTCCACAAAAATGTATGTTCCCATTTTTACACTCAGCCTTATTCTATTTGCTAAAAAATTTTTGTGCATAGGCTAAATCTATAATAATTATCCTATGGCAAGAAAATTCTTTGAAATCATCTTCCAATCCTCTTATTATATTAATGATTGATTAGACATCATTCATTGCTAGATGCCAAGTTCTGAGAAATCAATAAGTATTTTATAACAAACCCAAGACTGATTTACATATCACTCCTAGTACGTTTCACTTCCATTGCTTCCATCTTCCATATTTGCATTTCATTACCGTTACACAGCGAGACACAGCGAGTCTAATGAGCATGATGAGTGCAGAATTATAATGAATCTAAACATTTTCTTCGAGAATGTTTTGCGAAGTCTGTAACATAACCCAGTAAATAAAGGTTTCATGTCGCAAGTAATTAGTGAAAAACTGGAACTCTCCTGGGTGTTAGGCTTATGAGAATTAATTGCCATCAATGAACTTTCCTTAGCATGCAGAGATTTCAAGTTACAATTATTCAGAAAACCACATTTTTCTTCTTTTTTTTAATTTCAAAAATTTTCAATTACAATTCAGGGTCGATGCAAGCTGAAAAAATTAAATTTGCACCAGGTTGTAGGAAATAGGATTGGCTACGAAGAAAGATTCAAATACATTTTTCGTCCGACTCTTAGTTTGGCTGTAAAATCGAAAAAAGTAAAAATAGTCAGAATCTGTGAAAATTTGGGTACTTATAATATGGTTCAGTTCAACTTTAAAAGTGTTTTTCTTTCAATGTGATGTAAATGACGTGAAAGAGAAAAAAGTGACCTACACTTTGATATCAACTTTGCATTCTTATCTTTATTAGTTTCCGAGCTAGGACTATAATTTATGAGGAAATATTGTTGTTTTTCAAGTACAATATAAGGAAATACTAGAATACTACCTATCCAAATAGAAGTATTACGAATTGTAAGCCAAATGTGCTTTGGTTCCTTGGCTTTGTTGCGCCTGCCTCGGGCCAGGAAAAGATATGTACAACGAGCAGTGGAATGGTATGGCGCTAAGTCGTAATTTTTTACGCTTTTAGTAATTGATAATAATTCACCTGTTGTGATTTTACGACTGATAGATTAGAAATAAATTGGCACCATGACATGAAAATAACACAGTTTCTCATGACGAAACAATAATAATAATAATAATAATAATTTTTTTTTTTTTATTAATTCACAATCTCAAATTACAATAAAATTGATATATTTTGCTATTCCTATATCATTAGTTCATTTCATAATCATTAATAAAGTGAGATATTATTGGAAGAATTCCATTTCAATTTTACAGTGGCTACCCCATGAAGATATAATAATAATAATAATAATAATGATAATGATAATGATGATAATAATAATAATAACAATAATAATAATAATAATAATAATAATAATAATAATAATAATAATAATAATAATAATAATAATAATAATAATAATAATAATAATAATAATAATAATAATAATAATAATGATAATAATAATAATGATAATAATAATAATAATAATAATAACATATTGATAATAATAACAAAGTTATATGTGGATCACCTCAATGTGCTGAGAAGAATGAACTTCAGCTCGATGTAGGGTTTCGAACCATTCTTGAGTGACGGGTGTGACAAAGACAAAGAGGGTTACTCCTTCTATCACCCATCACTTACCTTGGAACAGTTACAGTTCTACGAGTTGGGAAGCTCGAAATTCGGATTCAGTGACTCAAAATATATATAAATACCGATTGATAGAACACATTCCCCATTATTATTGAGTTTGCTTGGACAATAGCCTATGAGCTAGTACTAGGCCTTGGACTTTGATGATGGTGGCCGCAGCGTAGCGCCTCGCTGATCCCCCTCTCACACAGTGGCGTACCGAGGTTTCAAGCGCCCTGGAGCGGAAGTGTCTTACGATGCCCCCCC
Organism: Conomelus anceps; assembly: GCA_948455865.1. Lineage (NCBI taxonomy): Eukaryota > Metazoa > Arthropoda > Insecta > Hemiptera > Delphacidae > Conomelus > Conomelus anceps. The sequence goes on along the minus strand of OX418217.1, from coordinate 56,718,139 downwards.
CCCCCCCCCCAAAAGAAAATCAGTCTTATACTCAACCACCCGATCGGGCTGATATTAATATAGTGGTCATTTAATGAAACAACGGCATTTTACCCGCCTCTTACTACGCCGTATTTTTCAGAAATGCGAATCTCCGATGATTATTTTTTCGCCAAGCCAGATTCTGCTTTTATCACTTTTATCAATTTCCAAACAGCTTGTTTGGGATTTTTTCACTTTTCTATAAATTCATTTGCAGTTATTCTTTTAGCATTTTGCAAGTCATTCCTATAAAAAATGTCTTGTATTTATCTTATAAATATCTAATAGGATTCAAAAGTGAAGTATTTCAGTCCTGTTCTTAGTAATATAAAAACCATTGAACCTTTTTCAATTTATTTTTCTAAAATAAATTCAAAGTCTTCATTCAATTACTTGTAATTGTTATACCTTTTTCCACCCAATTAACATTGTTTTGGCTTTGCTACTTTTGACTCGGCTGTTTTGCATTCTGTCTGGTTGTAACGCATTTGCGGCTGAACGCGTGAACCGATTCCTTTTAAATTTGACATTTTAGTAATGCGCAGCGATGTTTTTTAAAATTACGGTTTTTTAAAATTGTGTTGTATTTTACCCTTTTGGCCTTCATTATAGTAATACATATTTTTATAAGTAAAAGGCAATTTTCTCTCAACAACGGTGCGCCCCTCAGAGCCTTGCGCCCTGGAGCGACTGCTCCACTCGCTCCATTATCGGTACGCCACTGCTCTCACAGCATCATTCTTGGCCGTGAGTATGCAACTATACACATTATTGGATTCAGAAAAAATTGCTACAGCTTTTGTTTGAACTTTATTCCTGTAAAATGAAGTCCCTCAAAAATAAGAGAAAATCAAGTTGAAAAAAATCAAATTTTTATCAGTAGAAATAAAAAAAAAAAATTATTGTGACTAACATAATGGGAGAAGAATCAATCATATCCAATGATCCGTTACTGACTTATTGAATTTCCAGAAATCACCTATCTTACATATTGTAATATGGGGAATATTGAGAGTGTTATATTATTGACTACCCGGCAGACTCGCTTCGCTCGCCTTAACCGTCTAGCCAGGGGGCTCCGCCTCCTGGACCCCCGGGGGGTCCAACTAATTTCCATTGTGATTAGATAAATTTACAGAAATAGGTGATTTTGGGAAGAATTTTGATACCATTACTTAGTATGCATCTAGGGTCTTAATCAAACATATACATTATATCATATTTCACTCCATGTGGCCTTGAGGTTCTTGAGAAATTGTGATCAACTGAATTCCAAAAATCCTAAATTTTGAGATGAATCATGTAACCCTATTTTTCACGTGTTTAGCACCCCAGCTGAAAATTTGAACTTTTTTGGCCTTGTGGTTCTTAAAACAAATTATTATTTCATTAATAGACCTAACCTACTGAACTTGCCAGCCAAACAGCTTAAAGGAACAGCTGATAGAAGTCAACCGTTTTTATCATATGGCAGACCCCTTAGCAGCGTTATTTACACTGTCTTTGAACAGCAAAAGACTTTGCACTTTGCATGTAGGCTACCTTACAGTCGGAGCCTTGCAATATGTGGGAAACATATGACTGGGTATGATGAAATGTAATTATGTCACCCATGTAGGCTACCATACAGTCGGAGCCTTGCAATATGTGGGAAACATATGACTGGGTATGATGAAATGTAATTATGCCAGGTTGATTACATCTGTTAAGTACAGCACGTCTAGGGCCTCAACCAAACTTTTCAAAAATCGTCGATTTTGGGCCCATTTTTGGGCTAATTTTGAAATTTTTTTCCAAGGTACATCTAAGGCCGATACTTAACATGAATACCAAATTTTATCTGATTTGACCTTATGGTTCTCTAGAAATTGTTGTCACCTAAATTTTCAAAAATCTTCAATTTTGGGGTAAATTTTGAAACCCTTTCTTAGCACGCGTCTAGTCCCCCTACTGAATACGTGTACCAAATTTTATCGTTTTTGGTCGAGTGGTTCCTGAGAAACTGTGATGAATGAGTCAGTCAGTGGTATTTCGATTATATATATATATAGATATTTATTAGTGCTTTAGTGTTTTTCTTTCCAGGTGCATTGAACTGATTAGAATTAAGCTGACAAATTTTTAAATATGGACTCAAGTGAACTTTGGATTGCTATGTTGTCGTAATTGTGAGAGAGTGAATTTTATTTAAGAAATGGCTGTCTCACAATTACCCACTTTTGCTTATAAGGTTTTGCTAACTTGCATCGAAGTAGTCAAAATTATTGCAGGTCTCAAGCATTTCCACTGTACGGAACTTTCATTTGTGATGAAATTACAATTTTATTTGGAATACTTGAAATGTGCAATGACCTCCCTTGAAATTTTGGCGACTCTGCTGAAATTTTGTTCGGTGCCCCACGTGGTGCAGCCGGTTGTCGCCTGGAGGGGGGGGGGACCTAGAGGAATTGGAAAATGGAGAGTTCGAATCGAGTCGTGGCCACGAGAAGAGCAGGAAAAATTGTGAAGGAGCCTCGGGCCTTCTAAGTGTGGCTGCGGCCCATTTAGGACGGGACGAACGGTCAAGTCAGTGAATTTCATTATGAATTTATTCAGTGAAAATTTAAAAAAAGTAGTGAGTCAAAATCGCGGGTTCAGTTTAAAGAAAATTCGAAAGTTGGTTGAATGTGATGTTTTGGTGGGCGTTCGAATTGAAATTCGTAAAACATTGATGGATCAAAAAACACTGGTGAGTGCCTAAAATTTAGTATAAAGCTCAAATTGAGATCCTATAGATTGACCGAGGCTCACAATTGATTGAATTACATGTTAGCAAAAGATGTAAGTTAGTAAAATCTTGTAGGAAGTTTATGAAGTAATTTATACGAAAATTTTATCTGAATATGAACATTTCTTAAATTCTTTATGTTGAAAATTATTTTAGGATATGTAATAATTATGGGTTAAATAGCACCTACTCTTTTATTTAAAAAAAATCAGCTCCTTGCTCTCTAGCTAATCTATTTGCTAAACCAGGTGTTAAACAGGAAATATATAAAACGATCTTTGCGTTCGAGTAAACGAACCTGAAGCTCCCAATCATAGATTTGGAATTATTGAATGCAAATACAGTTTAGTAAAGAGATGAAATTTCCGGTTACAAAAATGGTGTCATATGTGTGGGTGAATGAAGGTACTTCATTGTTACATAAAGGGTGTTCAGGTGTGTAGAGGTTGAAGATTTCCGGCTACATGAGTGGTGTCAGGGAAGAGTAGAAAAGTCGGCCGGTTACAATATTAAAACTTTGAGGGGGTTGGGGGAAAAGGCACCGAATGTATTTTCGGGGAGTTTTGAAAAGATACACCTCTAGTAGTAGTCCAAAACCTATATACTAGGAGAGTTTCAGCTTTTCACTAATTACTTGCGACTTCAGGCGTTTTTAGACCTTGATTGACCGGGCTAACATTGATTTTCTTGTTTCTCATATCACTTGTTGTGTAGCTGTGTTAATTAATAATTTGTTAACATCACTCGCTTAGAAATAGTGAATATGAATCCCTTATCCAATAATAAAATAATTTTTCACAAATTTTTAATTTATTCTGATGTAAAATCTTGTAATTTCTATCAGTAATCTTTCTAATCCATTTCCAGAGCCTATTTTATCAGTGCAACAAAGTAAAGTAAAAAAGATTTCATCCAACAAACCGAAATCAAGAGCAAAAAGGAAACCCAGGATTCTATTTACTCAGGTATGTAAACATTTTCGTTATATTGTAAATATATAATACACAAATGTTTTGTTTATTATCACAAAGTTTTATAATATTTTAATGTTTAACGCAATATTCTATTTTTAGTTTTAATTAACAGAGTTTTCCAACCAATGTTTTCTGAAATGAAAAATTGGAGATAAGCGATTAGGAAATTTATCTAATTCTTATTCCTTCTAACAACTTGCAAAAGGTATTTGTTCATTCCAACTGACTTGTAATTTCGATCAGATTCGATCAGTTTCAAAGCAGAAAGTTGATTGACACAGAAAAAGTAGAGTTGTTTGACGAATTAGATTGAATGAATCTTTCAATTTTCCTTAGTAGAAATTGGATATTTACCTTATTTCCAATTCCCCCCTATTGGCAAACTATTCCGATACTGAAAAATACTGGTCTCGAGTAATTCTGATAAATTGCAGTTCAAAAAGCAACTTTTCCATCTAACTATAACCTTATTCAATAATTATGACTTCTGAGAAATTAGATAGAAGATATCCATGTACCATGATATAATATGAAGATATGATGTACCATGAAGATCTCTGCAAAAAAAGAATATTTATTTCATAAATGATCTTCCATACACTCTGTAGAGAAATCTAGACTAAGACAAACTTGAGAAAGTGGGGTTATCTGCCATCAAGCAGTTTCTGTATGTGAGGATTCCAGTCTCACTCATGGGGTGAACACTAGGCAGTTTAGTGGGTATGCGCCGTTTTGCGAGTGGGTCAATCAAGGTCTAAAAACGCCTGAAGTCGCAAGTAATTAGTGAAAATCTGAAACTCTCCTAGTATATAGGTTTTGGACTACTACTAGAGGTGTATCTTTCCAAAACTCCCCGAAAATACATTCGGTGCCTTTTCCCCCAACCCCCTCAAAGTTTTGATATTGTAACCGGCCGACTTTTCTACCGGCTGTGCCGGAGGTGCATGACAATGTCAAACGCCTCCTACATTACTAGTTTCCCAACTCAGAGAGAGTGAGTCCCACACACGATGAGTTTAACTCATATCAGTGCGTAAAAGCATTCTGCCGTACTCTTGGAGAAAAGTATGTAATGTGTGATTCAGTAGCTTAGCAAGGTAGTCTTGCGCCCCCCCCCCCCCTCCCCGGGCCAAGAATTATGCGCCTCTTCCCCTCTAAAAGTACAGACTCCTCAATTTATCGGCAGCTAATTCATTGGGGAACTGGGAGAGCAGGCTCATTTCAACAACATTTTTTTTTCATTGGCACTTTTTTTCATTGGGGAACAATGCACTCTCCACTCATTCCAAACATTCCAATACTAGTAGTTATTGTATATGTATTTATCTACCTACAGACGGAAAGCAATAATTCACAGCTATGTTATTACCCATCAGTGACTGGAATAAAAATTAAAAAAAAAGAAAAAACTATACGAGTATGATTAAATTTCATTCTCAGGCACTATGCTATTATAATAAGCAATAATCAATTCACAAATATTTATAATGCATGGACATTGATTCAATCAATGACTGATATTTTCCATGATGAAATAATACTTGATGAACACTCTTGCGTGAATGAGTGAGTCCCTAGAGCTCTTGCAGCCCTCAGCACTTGCCTAACTTGCTCTTATGTTCCCTCACTCGAACACCATGCAACAAATACCGAAGTTTTTGAACTCTTTCATGATATGAAACCTTTGGACACGAAATGATGATGATTATGACTTTCGACTCCTACATTCTATCCATCCACTCATTCGTTGCAACCATGAACTGCAAAATTTTTATGGTAATATATTTACTTCTTATTCTATTTCCTTGTTCGTTTAAGCCGCGTCTCCACCAACCGAACATGCTCGGCGAACAGTGTTCGCTGGAATCAGCTGATGTCGCCAAACATTTTTTGGAGTTGGTTTGGTGTGGACGCCTTCTCGAACATTATGATCGGTGTGGTGGGGTTAATGGCGGGACCCTGTTGTTGGTCGTCACTGTTCGTTCACAGACCGAACATTTCAATTGAACTCATGAACATGTTCGGTGACACATTTTTTTAATGTTTGTCCGTTTTTTGTATACGCCAACAATGTTCTGCAGACATGTTCGGTTGGTGGAGACGCGGCTTTATATTCAAATTCTTCAATTATGTTGTCCAGTAATCAAAATTATTTATTTATAAAAATGTTTATAAACATAATTATTTATTTAATAATCTATTATATTGAAATTATGAATATATGTATCCTCTACTATGACCGGGAAACATTTTCATGTGTTCGGTCAGCAAACTGTGTGCTTTGGTAATGTGCTATCGCTCCTCACTTACTGTGGCAGCAACAAGAACAACCAGGTTCACTTATTAATTAGCTACTGCTAACCGCCACTTTTACCCCGCATATGACTAAAAAGATAGTATAAGAAAAATAACATGGGCTCAAACAAAAACGAAGAGAAATAGACAAAGGAAAATAGGAGATAGAACACAAGAGAGAGAGAGAAAGAGAAAAAAAGAAAAGGAGAAGTCAAACGAAAGCAACAGAGCAAGAGAAAACAATAAAAAATGGAACAAGAGCAATCTAAAGTGGGAACAAAAGAAAAACAAAAAAAAACTGGTTAATACCTTTTTGGCAGTTACCAGTCCGCTATGGCAAATATTCTAAAATCTCCCAATCATGAGAACAAAGAAGGGAACTGGAGTGCCCATATGAGAATAAACATTAAAAATGAATTTGAAATATTATTTCCCTCATCGTCATCAACAGTTAAAAGTTATATAAGCGCGACTGATCATCCGCTTGCAATCTTGACTATGAGTAAAAGGTTCTGCATTTCTTAACTGTCTATCGCGGTATTGGATAAAAATAACTTTTACTAAAGAATGGAAGATTTAGACGTTAAGATACATTCTATTTTTCAAATATGATAGATATCTATCCACAAAGAATTTACAGAATCAATGTCTGTTCTCTTTACTTATTTCTTTGTGGTTCAAGAGTAGTGATAGATAAAATATTCACTCCTGTAGTAAATTTACTCTCATTACGCTTATTAATCCATCATTACTCATAAAACTCCAAACAATTCAATACAATTCACATAAGGAACTCTTAGTGATAATACGTAATAATAAGCGTATTTCTAGCGTAGTAGGTGAGACCCTTACGTTCCTCCTCACCGTTACAGTCACGTTATGGCTGAACCAGTGGCGTACCGAGGTTTTAAGCGCCCTGGAGCGGAAGTGTCTAACGATGCCCCCCCCCCCCCCCCCCCCCCCCCAATCAATCTTACACTCAACCACCCGATTGGGCTGATATTAATATAGTAAAATGAACCAGCGGCTTTTTTTTCCGCCTATAACTATGCCGTATTTGTTAGAGATACGAATCTCCAAGGAATGATTTTTCGCCAGGCCATATTCTGCTTTTATCAATTTCCAAACAGCTTGTTTTGGATTTTTTCACTTTTCTATAAATTTATTTGCAGTTATTTTTTCGCATTTTGCAAGTCATCCTTATGAAATTTTTTGGATATAAATAGGATTCAAAAGTGAAGTACGGTATTTCAGTCCTGTTCTTAATATAAAAACCATTGAACTTCTTGTGGATTTATTTTTTCAGAATAAATTCAAAGTATTCATTCAATTACTTGAATTTGTTATACCTTTTGCCACCCAATTTAAATTGTTTTGGCTTTGCTACTTTCGACTATTTGCTACTTTTGACTTGACCGTTTTGCATTCTGTCTGGTTGTAACGCATTTACGGCTGAACGCATGAACCGATTTATTTTAAATTTGACATGAATTTTCCTTTTAGTCATGCGCAGCGATGTTTACATACGGTTTTTTTAAATTGTGTTGCATTTCACCCTTTTGGCCTTTATTATAGTAATACATTTTTTTGTAAGTAAAAGGTAATTTTCTCTCAAGAACGGTGCGCCCCTCAGAGCCTTGCGCCCTGGAGCGACTGCTCCACTCGCTCCATTATCGGTACGCCACTGGGCTGAACCTCACAGTTATATGAACAATAGTTACAACGTACTGTACATTAAGTTTATTATGACTGAGTTTCCAAATTACATTTTGAATTGGAATGGAAATTCCTTTGCAGCATTGAATGATTGATCATTTTAATATTATTCAATTTACATATTCAAGTGAAACCTAAATATTTGTTTTTTTCACAGTCGCAAGTATTCGAGTTGGAGCATAGGTTCAAACAGCAGCGCTATTTATCGGCACCAGAACGAGAACAAATGGCAAACAATATCAATCTGTCACCGACTCAAGTGAAGATATGGTTCCAGAACAGACGTTATAAGAGCAAGCGGATGAGAGGTTTCCCAGATCACGAGTTTTGTTCCATGTCAATGAATGGAAAAGGTAGACATAAATTCAAATCGAATAATACTCCATCACCTCATGCGAATACTGCTTATGATGATAGTTCAGTCTCTGTATATCAATCAGTATCGATGAAGCCTAGCGCTTCTCAAAACTTTCCATTAAACGCTCAGAGCTTTCCAGGCCAATTGAGTTTCAACCAACAAATCATGTGTTGAATAGAAGTTTAAACTGGTAATTTGAAAAATGTTGCTAGTATCTTTGTAATTTGTACATCAAAAATGTTTTTTATTGGCTGACTTTCATTGACTATGACGTTCTAGAGTAACACAGCCTACACTTGAATTGATTTCTCCAAGACTCTTGGCCGCCGCAAAATTTAGTGAGCATGTGTGCGGACGGCCTAAGCATAATATTCATTTGGAGTTATAATACAACAGGCTGTTCACTGTATTCATTTCTTTGTGGTTTAAGAGTAGTGATAGATTAAATATTCACTCTTTTATTAAATTTACTCTCATTACGCTTATATTACTCTTAATATCTTCATGCTTGCCATCTATCCAGTGAGAGAAAAATTCCATTGAACATTCAAGCTAATAATAAAGAAGTTGAATGGAGTGATCGCAGCCAAGCGCTTTCGTGCTAACCCAAAGGTCCCGGGTGTCTAAGAATGGTCGAAATTTCACGCCAGAGGCCCTGAAATTGTTCAAGTGTGGTCTGAAAACTCTGACACCAGGTTGCATAAAAATCCATGATAAATACAAGTCAGTAATACTAGCCCACAACTGGTAATTTGTAAAATTCTGTTGAATAAACTGTCAAGTCAGTGCACTAGTATTACTAGTGGGTTTTACTACACTATCTCATGCAATTATATCATTTAGATGAAACATACTGTAAGTGTAATGTTATTTTTTATGCCTATAGGTCCCTGACCTGAGCCGTGGTCACTAATATTACTATTATCATTATAGCTTCAGTTTATTTACTATTATTGGAGTTTCAGTTAGAAATTTTATTTTCGATGGAAGTTTTTTAGATATATTTGAAGATTCAAATTGCTTTTCAATGGGCTGTTTAGGCTGTTATGTTGTCCAGGAAGTTTTATTCAGTATTGAATCTTGAAACGTCTTAATAATGACATTACCAATGTTGTTATGGAAAAACAATCTTATGAAACAATGTTATGAAACGTCTTAATAATTGTCATTACCAATGTTGTTATGGAAAACAATGCTCATGCAAAGATCATTTGCATAAAGTGCAGGACGGTTCTACACCAGCAGCCCCAAAATCAAAATACTTTATTGATTATAGACCACTATTTTTGCACACTAAAATGTTCATAAATTATAGTTGTCTCTATTAATATTATCAGTTCATTCTAAATCATAGTGTTTCCTATAGAGCTTTCATAGCTCTTCACTGATTGACTATTATGGTTAGTGTAGTGATCATAGCGTTGCCTTAGTAACCACTTATTTACTTTAGCTGTTTATTCGTCCTACTCTGTTCATTCATGCTCAGTTCTTCGTTCAATAAAGCCTTATTTTGCAAAAGGTCTTTTCTTCTCGTACAATTTATTGAACGAAGAACTGAGCATGAATGAACAGAGTATGACGAATAAACAGATATAGTAAATAAGTGGTTACTATGTCAACGCTATGATCACCACATTCTTCCCCCGTTCAGGAAATCTTGACTTATTATGAACTTTGAGGTTTAGGTGCTAAATATCGTAGAGACGAAGATTCCTTCTGTTTATCATTTGTCTCAAATCTGTTGATGAAATGCAATAGGTCTGAAAGAGACACGAAATCTTGACACTTGGTTATTTAGTGCCATCACTATTAAGTTGGGTCCCTCATCCGAGTATAGTAACTCTGTAGCTGGAAAAGGTATTCAGTTAGAGAGAATTTCAGTTGGGTTCTGCATGTCTCGTTATGGAGTGCAGTGTTCGATGCTGACAAGTATTTTGTTAGTTCAGCAAGTAGTGTTACCTGTGAGTCTTTTCTCCATGCAATATCAGCTTCCATGTTGACATTGAGGTTTCCTCTGAGCCGATTTAGTTTTCCATTAAAGTCTTTGTTTGAAATGAAGGTAAAGAATGCATTGCTGAGTCCAACAATGAGAAATTCTGCTAAGGCTCGCTTACCTCTAGCTCCATGTCTTATTTCTTGAACACACTCTGAGGGAGCTTGGCATCTTTCAGTAGTTGATATACCCGCATCACTTGGGGGTATTGACAGCAGCTTGTGAAAATCTGCCCCTTCGGTTGCAATCAACTGGGCTAGCTCTTTGCTAGAGTTGTCAAAACAAGGATAGCTTCTATAGGATGAGGAATCTACTCTCATATCCTGAATTTTAATTTGAGGTTGTAAAAATGTATTTTTTTTTGTGTCAATACTCTATCTGCTTCTGTGATTACTTCAATGTCTCGCATTTCAACAGGGTCTTTCTATTCAATTGCAGTTCTTATAAGAGCAAATGTTATACTTATACGTAATATCATCTTGTTGGTCTTAAAAGATGACACTCTACAAAAATATCATGATGACCTATTTCACCCTGGTGTCACTCGTTTTTATCATTGGGTAAAAATAAAAAAAATTTTTTTTTCACTGGACAGTGGCGTAGCCAGGATTAGATTTCGGGGGGGGGGGGCTCACCAAGGGGGGTCTGAGGTATAGGAGGGTCCGGATTTTTTTAAAATTTAGTGGTGTAAAAAGCCAATCTAGACAACTTATTGGGCTCTAAAGTTCAAGAGAAATTTTTGAAAAATTACTACCCAAGAACCTAGGTGGCCAGCAGGCCACGTTTGAAATGATAAGGTTTGATATACTAATATCTGTGACTTTTTGAATTGGAACTAACCATACTTAACTTATGTACTGAATCTCAAAATTAATACAATGATAATAAATTGCATTTCAATTTTATAAAACAACAACTCAAATATACATGAAGAAAGCATACCTTTTTATTAGTTTCATATAATTTATGTCATTAGCCTAAAACGTACCCAACCCAAAGTTCATGAAATCGGAATTTTTTGATCATAGCCAGTTGGCTTAGAACTTTGAGCCTTGCATAGAACTTGCATTTATTTGTGTGTTTTCATTTATAAAATACCGATTTCATGAACTTTGGGTGCGTTTAGGCTAGTGGGTTATACTGAATTTTAACTTCAAAACTAAATTTTCTACAAGATGAGTTTATTCAAAAAGGTGATTTATCAATATCTAACAAAGTTAATCCACTTCAAACTTGAAAAATTGCGTTTTATTTAATGTAATATTTCAATAATTATGGTAGTCACAGTTTTCTAACATGCTTTATTCAATTTCGTAGCTCATTTTAAATCAAAATTATCCATTTGAGCACCTAACAAGTTTCTATATTAGTAAATAATGAGGAAATATTTGAAAAATGCATTAATCTGACTATAACTGTAGCTATATTCTATTACACAATCAGGGTTTCAGTATTCTGTTCGTTATAATATTACAAAACAGATAGAACGCTTTAATAAGTCCTTATCTATTAGTTATTTGAGAATTTTTTATTTCTGAAATTTCGGGGGGGGGGGCCTGGGCCCCATGGGCCCCCCCTGGCTACGCCACTGTCACTGGACGATATACGTCGTATATGCTTATCTGCACTTCTAAACGCCAAATATGTTCAGAATTGAAGCATCATTTTTACAAACATTCTGGATCACTCATAAAGTTGATGTGACATTTTGAACAACATAATATTGATTTTAAAGGTCCATTTCTATCATCTACCCGAAATAAGTATTTACTTATTATAGTGGATGAATACTCTCGTTTTCCATGGGCTTTCCTGGTACAGACATATCGGCCAAGACAGTCATCAAATGTCTAGATAATCTATTTGTCTTATTTGGCCTACCTTCATTATATACATTCAGATCGAGGCTCTTTATTCATGTCAGATTGTCTTAGAACTCACCTACAGTTAACAGGTAAAGCAATCAGTCATACAACGCCTTACAACACAAAAGGAAATGGACAGGCAGAACGTTACGTGGGAGTACTTTGGAAAACTATTACTTTGGGCTTAAAGAATCTTGGCCTACCAAAATGCAAGTGTGAAACAGCTCTTCCAGGAGCACTGTACTCAATTTGTTCCCTACTATGCACAGCAACCAACGCAACTCCACATGAAGGAATGTTCCTCCACCCACAACGTTCTCAGACCAGCACATCTCTTCCTTCTTGATTGTCAGCCTCTGGCACATTCTGGTAGAAGAAGTTCTTCAGAACAAAAAACGACCCATTAGTCAAAGAATTTCAACTCATACAAGCCAATCTTGAGTATGCATTTATCCATCATCAGGATGGACATGAGTCTACAGTATCTCTCTGATATTTAGCACCTAAACCTCAAAGTTCATAATAAGTCAAGATTTTCTGAACGGGGGAAGAATGTGGTGATCCATAGTAACCACTTATTTACTTTATCTGTTCATTCATGCTCAGTTCTTTGTTCAATAAAGCCTTATTTTGCAAAAGGTTTTCCATTTTAGTACAATTAGCAATATCTTATATGCCATTCACATGTCATAGGCTATGAATTTTTGTTCAAAATTATGGAAGTTAATGAATGTTCCATCTTGTGAGGTGCCTGAGATTGAGCAAATAGGATTAAATTGTTGATGTCAAAGAATCATCCGAGAAAAATTTATTTTTAGAAATTATTGAATGTCTGCTCATTGTTGACTCATTTTTAAATATAAGCAATACAAACCAATCAGTTATTTATTGAGGTTTGGGTGAATATTGAATAATCTCATCAAAAGATAAGCAAAGCCTTTTCCAATAATTATTGATCTTGGCTGAAAAAGATCACCAGAACAAACACATTTACTTAGCCATTTGAAAATCTTAATGTTGATTCAAAATTATTCAGCTGTACATTGATTATTATATTAAAATAGGAATATATTGTAAAAAATTGTAGTGTTATCAGGGAGTAATACAGTACATAAATACAAGTAGTTATAGTTGCCAGTCATGTTTCTATGTTGTTGTACCTATTACTTTACAAGCAGAAAGAATATTTACATGTGAATAATTTAATTATTATTATTGGTCTACGTTTTTAAAATACACCTATGATTAATGTTGGACCAGAAGCATGATTGTATTGGTTGTGATGTGTTAATTAGACATTAATTTCTTGTAGATTGAAGATGAATTTTTGTGTAGACTCAAGGCTTCTGAAGACATATGTGGTAATGAGTTTCATTACATGGAGTTAATGTTGTCCCAACTGATACATAACTTAATACTGCATTTGTCTGTAAGAGCCTTTAGGTGGTGTTCACACCTAAGCGATACAGTAGGCGATGCAATGTGATATGACTTTTGATTCCAGTATCACCACAAATCTTGTGCTCACACCATAGTAATGTGATAAGAGATGTGATTCACAATAACAATGACCTACAAATCCTATGCACTTACCTAACCAAAAAGCACTCATGCAGTAGCTGTAATCTTCAAGTCTTTATAGCTACAGGAAAAATATGTCAATCCCATTTGTTGACAACATGGCGGCTCTAACCAAACTTAACCTAGTAAATTAGAGCTAGAATATGTATTTTGGCATCATCCGCCATCTTTTGTAAACAAACGGGATTACATATTTTTCCTGTATTTAGGTAAACTCCTAATCTTCAAAAGTGTAATTCTATAAGCATGTATTATTATCTAATAATTCAACAAGAAAACTTGCAGTAGAAATTCCTGCTAAGACATGATAATACATGAAACAAAAGTTTTACATGCATTTGTTTTGTCAATCAGACAAGAGTAATGTATGTGGTAAGCAATATGGTTTCGGATTTGTATTGAATCGCTGTATTGCATTAGGCGGTGTTCTCACCTGCACGATGAGATAGATGAGGCAATATGATACAACTTTTATCTTTAGTATTGTCGAAATCCTCGTTTTCACACCAGAGCAATGCGATATGCGCTGTAAGTCACAATAACCTATGGCTCCAATACCTAGCTAACTAGGTTTTCAGCTTACCTAGCTAAAATGTAGTCTATTTATGCTGTTGTTGTAATTTTTTAAAGTTTAATTCCATAAACATGGATTATTTTCAACTAATTTATAAACAAATTTGTTGTAGAAAGTCCTTCTGATGAGCTGACATGGTAACAGTACATAAAACATGTGAAACATAACCTCACAAAACATACACTTTATCCATGAAATTATGGTGCACTAGAATGTATCACGCCAATTATTGTCTCCCGGCGTGATCGACATGCTGTGTCGCCTCTGCGGCACAACAAGTGTTTATAATCAATGGACTGAGATCGCACTAGTTTGCACTTGCATTATCGCTCAGGCAAGAAATGCATGTAGTAAGCAATGCGGTGACGAATTTGTATTACACCGCCTCATCGCATCACCTATCGTATCGCGAATGTGTGAACGCCACCTTACCTATCATAGCGCTTAGGTGTGAACACCACCTTAGGGTTGTGACTCCTATTTATTTTTAATATTATATTTCAAGATAAATACTTTATGTAAATAGAAAATTTTTTCCTGTGTGTTATGCTTCATTTCATGAACTTTACCCTCCATATCCTTTGAATCCATGATTTTGACCTAGTGATATTTTCCTATTGTAGCCTATAAGAAGAAATCTTTAATTATTTCTCAACAAGTAAAGAGTAAGTCAGTTTCATTGTATTTGAGAATTGACAATTTCTGACTAACTCTAAGTAATTTTAACCGGTTACATTTATGGCACTTGATTGAATAAATAAGTTTTTGGTCCAATAATCTTGTTAGATGTAGTTAGCTTGTTTCAAAGTGAGAATATTAGTGGGTACTCACACGTCTACCTAACTACTGTTTTAAGATTAGTGTTTTATTTTAACAGAACAAACCAAAACTGAAGTTTAATAACAACTTATGAGCCTACCTATTTTCCACCTAGTAATAAATACCTTTCAAAAGATAAAAAAAGCTTATCGCATCCCATCTTTTTAAATATTAAAAAAAAATTATGATATTAAATGATAGATGCTCAGTGAACTTGCTCACTAGTCCAGACATACAAGCCCGGAAAGGCTTGGTTGAATAGCAACAGTAAGTTACTCATTTCTGTTTCGTTTTAAATTTGATTTGAAGAGTTTACTCGATGAAAGGGACATCAATAATCTTTGAGTAAAATAATTCAGTGAATGGATTATGTACCAAAATATATTTCAGATTATAAGACTAGGTGAGAAGATTGTTCGCGATCAATGATGACAATACAACTATACCATAATTATGCAAAAATAAATTTCCAATATAATTATGATAGTTATGATTTTATTATGAAATTTTTAACGTTTTGCTAATCAAAGCGAGGTGCTGCTTTCGCGTGCTTTGATAACCGCAGTTCGTTTATACGGACTCAGTTCATTATTACCAAAACCAGGTATCCACATGTTCTATATGCGTTCTGGAATAAACATAAAATACAGAATTTGATAAAATGGAAAACTTTTAAATAGAAAGTATTCAATAAAAAAAAAAACGGAATAAGTAGCAAACACTTTATGAAGCTAATCAATCAAATTAAAGAGGGTCTTGAGTGGAATTCCCTGTTGAATGAAGCATTTCCAATAATTCTACTAATTCGACGTATTCATTCGCAAGTTTACAATGACTATGGACTACTAATTCCCGAAAAATAAATAATTAAATTAAATTAAAAATGTTTTTGAGTTAATTATGTCACTTTAAGGGAAACTATGAACACAATTGGGTGACAAAGAGTCTACTGTGTCAATTGAAGGACAAGAGAGGTTTCTATTTTTCAGGTTTGGCATAGTTGAGCCATGATTTCAGCAAGTTACCAGCACACTAGCATTACGCTTAAGATTCAGCGTAAGATTTAATCCTAAATATTAACATTGAGATTTCGCTAACACAGTTCAACAACGCTTCAAGTAAAAAAATATATATTTTTTTAATGTTATTCACACCCTTTTCGTCTTTATATAATTTCCAGTGCTACACTAAATTATGCCAAAATTCTGTGATCATGCAGCGCGGTTCAAACAACATTACAGAACTCTTCAAGGTGTGTTTTCTATTCATTACTGTAGTTTTCAAATAACTTGGCAGTTAAAGGATTCAGTTGTAGCACGTCCTTCTACACGCTGCCAAGTTGTATGACTTTTACAGTACAATATTTTACATTTTAAATATCTGAAACTGAAACGTAGGTAACTGTGTGTGTGCGGTATCAGCACTATTCTTAGCACGGTATCTGATTGCTGGTATGCTGGTTGATCCTTGATCCAGTTTTTTATCGTGGAAGAACCTATCTAATTTAAGGTGTGAATAATTAATTTCCTTTAATAATCACTATTTTTTATTAATGAACAATGAACCTTCCAAAATTCATATTCATATTATAGGCCTAATAATAAGAATAAGGATGGAAGGATGATTATTAACTTTATGAAAGTTCAATTAGGCCTGCTGGTACATCAGACATTATGTCTGGCTATTGATTAATTTCTCCATGACAAAAAACGTTTTTACAAATCATTTGTCGAATAATTTTTTAATAATGAGAACGGGTCCAGCCCATAAAGAACTGAGTTTCAAATAATAATGTGATTCGTAATAATTAATTTTCATATAAAAGTAGTACTATTCCGTCGTTTAGCAAATTGGTTTTGGGAAGCAGCTTCATATCTCTACCGCTAGATGGCTGAGCCTATATGAATTAAGGTTGACAACTTCTATTTTGGCCTCATTCATGACCAGCCGTAGTACTAGACTGCAATAAATTTAGTATTGGTGAAGACAATAAATTATAAACAATTATAATTTATTGTTATATTCTTTTTATAATAATTGTCTTTGATATTGAGCCGCACAGAGGTTCACTGAGGTAGCCCAGGAAAATAATGTTTTGTGTCGTAATAAAATTAGGGGAAAGCTGAATGTTTGTAGGATGTATACAAACTACTTACTCGAGAAAACCTAATAAGTCCCGACCACCACCCCGCTTGCTGATTGCCACCACCACAACATTGCAAGAGCAGTTCTTCAGGCTTACAACTCGATGAGGCTTACAGCTTCAGGCTTACAACTCAAGGTATCGTTTCTATTCCCATCCCATTTGATACTTAAAACTATTCTTTAAAAAACATGTTATATACAGTTGTTTTTATGTAGATAGTGTTGGATATCTTTTTTAACATTGTGTTAATGGTTATGGTGTTCTTTACAAAACTTATAGATAATTCAATTACTTTAAAATGATGTGTCTATTGATTTTTTTTTTTTTTTTTTTTTGAGGATGATGCCCACATAGGTCTGAGATCTGTGCATGGGTAATGAGTTGTATGATGGTGATTGATGAGTTGGACCTACAGTTTTAGGTGGGTTCCGAAACACCCGATTATTAACGTTATGGCGTCATAGTGAGTGATGAAATAGCAGCGGACACCGCGTCGCCGGACCCTACAGCACTGTGTAATGCATGTAATGGCGTTTGGCTATCCAGCCCAGTCTAATAAAGAATTATTGTCAGAACAAATGAGAGACAGGCAAGACTATTTAGGCCAATTAAAATTTCACGTTTAGAAATATATTTTCTATAAAGTCCCCAAAAATATCGCCTTCGGCCTTTCCCCCAGCCCCCTCAAAGTTCAATTTTTTTCAATTATTGGAGACTCGATATCTTAGTAATTAACAATCGAACAAAGTTGATTCTTCTTCCACAATATCACTCCTCATATAATGGTCTGCAATAAATGTACTGTTAATTGTGCTGGTAAACCTGATAGTTTCTCTTATGCAAAATTTAAAAAAGAGAATTCTATCAACTCGTTTTTTTTTCATTATATAGACCTAGAGGGACATTTTTAATGCCATTTTACAGGAAATAGCATGAATAAAAGTTTTGGAACTTCCTTTTCTAAATCAAACGATGGGTATGATAGCATACCAATGATTAGAGATGATGATGATGATGATGATGATTTGGTTGGATAAGGGGTGTAGGTACCCCTGGGCCCCTCTCTCAAGAGCGGTCTATCGCACTCCATACCTCTATCTTCTTTGAGGCGATTTCAATTAATATTATGTAAAATGTCACATAATACATGTGACGTAATATATGTAAAATGTCACATTTGACGTTTAATTTGGAATCCTATTTGAAAGAGTAGTATAAGCTTCTTCTGTATTTATAAAATGTTGATTTTTCATTATAAATAGTTATGACTGACTCATAAACTACCGAAGAACAAATTGAAAAATTTGTCTCAAATTGCAGGTACCTTCTTCCATATCCTTATTAAAAGAACTGTTGAAAACACAATCATTTTAAAACAAACTAAACAATCTTATATATGTAGCAACATTTTTCATGTTTTTGGTAATTATACAGGTTATGTTTCAATATTACAGCCATACCATGTGTTGGGCAAGAAATATACATGATACCTTCCTTGCAGACAATACAATTCCCCAAAACTAAGTACCAATGGCAGTCTTGTAGCAAGAATAGATCCTAAGTTATAATCATTCATAAAGTTGAAATTTTCATTCTAATAATGATCTTTGTAAATTTTGAATTACTATAACTCAAAATCCATGCATGATACAAAGATTCCACTAGTGCCATGTTTCAGGTAATTGTATTGTCTAAAATAACGGTGTCCTACATATTTCTTGTCCGACTCATGGTATGGCTGTAATATCAGGGGAAAAACTTGAAAATGACCAAAACCCGTAAAATTTTGTTTACATATCAAATTTTTTAGTTTGATTTAAAATGAGTTTTAGCTGTTCTTTTACAAAGGATATGACAGAAAAAGATGTCACCTACAATTTGAGATAAACTTTGCAGTTAATTCTTTGATAGTTTATGAGTTATAAACTATTTATAACGAAATATTGTATTTTCCAAATATAGTTTAGGACAGTGATGAGTAAACTACGGCCCACCAGCTAGTTTAATTCGGACTGTAACATGCGAATTAAATTTTAAGAAAGTAATATGTGAGATATAATGCAAAATACATATTTTTTTAATAGCTAAATTAGCATAACGGTTACTTATTCATTTATATGTTTGATATTATGGAAGATGAATCTACATTTGTTTGATGGTTAGTTACTGATATATTGAATTTCCGGCTTGGGGATCTGTGATGGGTCCACATTTATTTTCTACCTGTAGTGTACAGGGCAACAGGTTGTTGGGTTGTGGGAGGGTACAGCTATTGTTCCTAGATCTATGAATGCCCATTGTCGGTGACCAGTATGAGAACTGGACCCAAAGGTGATTTGCCATCTGAAGAGAGCACGATTTGGAGTAATGTGGAGTACTGGGCTACACATGCAGAGTGACAAAATCTCAATAAAGTGAATGCTTGAGAGTTGATTCTCTATTAGTGAATATTGTAAGCAATTCATGATTTGCTTTCAAATCAACAAAGAAGTTTCGAGATGTGGGTATTGAATATGTGTAGAATATTTTGTCTTTATATAGGCCTACCCTACTTCAGGAATTTACAGAGAGTATCTCTGAAACTGAATTGGAACAAAATATGAAAGACTATGTCAAATACAATTTTAATATTAGATTACCTATTTCCTATAGATTTAATTACCTCAAGGGTGGTAACTCCCCCCCCCCCCCGCTACTTTGATAATGTACTATCTTTGACACAATTCCAAGACCTAGCACTGAAATTCAATATAAAAAAACTGTTACTTGATAAATTATTTTTTTTCTAAAATAATATTCTGAATATAGGTTATCTTGTGGATGTATATTCACAAAAGAGAAATGAAGCAAATCCGAATACAGTACTACAACTAAGAGACAGGTTCTGATAAGCCCTTAATTAATAGTGGCAAAGGAACTCTTCAGTCTCTTTTTACAGTTGGCTTATATATCAAAGCTGTCTATAGAATTTTGACGAATATTTATTTATGACTCTCATAGTCTTAAGGGGGGAGGGTCCGGGGCTCCTCCCCCGTGGAAAAAATAAAAAAATCAACCTCTCTAAAACCACATTTTGAGCATTTCTAGACATAAATCGTTCTATTTTAAGTCGCATTGTGGGTTTAAGTAGATGTTATCTACCGGGGATGTCACCCCCTTAGCCTTGCCTCTTTGAGCAATGTGCAAATCTTATAATTGTTTTTGACGCTTGGGCCCAAAATTAACAATCTTTGAAATTTTTTACCTTCTCAAGAAACACATGGCGAAGGCTATAACTTGAAAGTTTAATATCCAGGTTCATTCAAGACAATATGAGTTCCAAGTAAATTTTTAGAAATATTCCCATAGAAGGCACAAACATCAATAACTACTGCACTTATTAAATGTTGTATAAAATTCCCTCTCCCTTCACTTGGTCCAGTTGGACGGTTAAGGCGAGCAAAGCGAGTTATGGAAAATGATAGATTTCAATCTAGGACTGGACAAAAAATCGAGATGGAGGGCTGCCAAGCAAACATACAATTGAATAATTTTCAAGAGTTCTCTGGACCAGACTGGAACAAAAAACTAGCAGAATTAGATGGAAAACTAATCAGCAATAAATTAATTATGCTGTAAAATTCTATAGAAACTCGAGTGAGAAGATCTAGAAGTACTGACAACTTCATAAATGTGCATTGCAACGCAATTCAAGTCACTATGATGGTAGGCTTAACTTCCCAGAAAAAATGTGTCCTATTTGAACAAATGAGCTTCCTGACTTCAACAGAGAGCTCTTGGTAGTGTTGGCAAGAAGGCTAACGGGTCGTTTTGGAATAGATTATGATAATATACACTACTGTACAATTTGATTTCAACATATTTTTATTATGAGCTTTGAGCACACTTCATATAATAAACATTGAATAATATAAAACGAGTAGGTACATTAACTTTATTTATTCTAGTTGATTTCCCAGGCAGGCTCAGATTTTTTTTTGGGGGGGGGGGGGGGTCAAGACCTCCATGATCCCCCTCTGGAACCACCCTTGAGAAGCTTGTATTGACCGTGAAGAAAATGCCAGAACATTTAATAAGAAGCATAGTGAATATTGATGGTCTGTGAATTGAATATTAAGGTCTGTGATTATTCAAAAACATTACCATAGATTGGAGTCTATTTTATCTTATAGAAGATGTAAACAAGCTACAAGAAGTTTCATTCTATTTTAACTGAGATTGAAAATGATTGCTCTAGATTGAATTATACTAGTAGAAAAATTTCAAGATTCTTAGTGTTGAGAGACTATTTTTTATCAATTAGATTAGACTATTTTTTATCAATTATAAGTGTTAGAAGTTCTAATTAGTGACTAGCGAGTTAATATTTTATTATTTATGCATCCAATTTATTCTTAGTAAAACTAAATTCTGCAATGAAGTTTTGCACTAAGGATCAAACATTATGAACTAGGTAAAAGTTAACAATAATAGGCCTACAGTACATGCAAATTGAAATGAAATTATTTCCAAGAACGCATATACTTCCAAGATTTTCAGATGTAGATTACGTTTGCGTGGCAATCTCGAAGAATAAAAATACATACAACATTGTTAACAAAATATACTGTATTATGCACTTATAAAATATTAGTCTTTTTCATAATCATACTAATATAATACAATAGAAAAACTGTAAGATGAAAATAAATACATTCTTAATGATGGATTGTTTTCATCAAGAGAGAGTTGAGTTTATGCAAATCATAACAAAAGAAAGGAGATGAACCACTCGAGTTTAGACAGGCAATTGAAATAATTTATTACTAAGCTTGTATTCTACAATACATTTATCCGTATTCTGGATCATTATATAATCTGTTTCAATATCTAAGTAAACATGATATAGAGTAAACATAAAATGAACACAGGACTGAATAAACTTGAGAAATAAGCTTGAGATATTTCTTCCATCCATCATCCTTCGTCTTGCAGTAAGTGTAGATAGTCTTGAATACCGCTCTAAGGAAATGAAAAATTACCGCATCAATAAGCAAGTAGGATATCATTTACAAAAAGCGGTCCACAATAGACCTTGTCATAATTATTCTCTTCCCTAGCCTACTTACATAACTTAAAAGTCAAAATATACAATGCTATAACTACAATTTTTTTCTATTTACAGATATTTTCAAGAGTACTTTTTAGCTTATATTCATACATTTAATTTTTTTAATGCACTCTGCCCATTTTAATTTGGATAGAAGTAAGCTATGGCTTCAATAAAGTTTTTAAATAGCTCATCTTCACTTGGAAACATATTTCTCCTAACATACTCTAATAGATATGTCTCAAACGAGCTAACTGACATGCATTTTTTTCAAAAATCGATGCATTTTTTTCAAAAATCGATGCATTTCCTGCCAACACGTCTTCTCATGTCGCGTTTTATTTTCGACCAATGACACTCAATGTTCTGTGTGTGGACATTCGTATTGTTTGGACACACAAAATTTATGGAATGATTCACTGTTAAGTGCTCAAAGCAATTTCGATTTAAACTTTTTTACCCCTTCCACATATCAGTCATGATAGTGATCCCAGGTTCTACAAATTCCTGAATGACCTCCAACAATTTAATTTAGTCTCTTTTTTCAACAATTTTCAGGAAACACTTCTTACTTCTTCTGTCTATTCCCCCAACAACCCATCGAACCTTCCTGATGCGCCCTCTGTTATATTTCCGTTTCCCAAACGTGCTTTCATCTACTTCAAGAACCTCACCGACACCACCAATTCTCTCAGAGGTTTCTGAAAGCAAAATTGTGAGAATTTCCCGAAAACTTGCAATCAAATGCCTAACGGTTTTTTGGCTCACGTTCATTTCATACACAATCACATTGAATGGATACTTTAGTATCCAAGCCACAAGGACGCTGATCAATAGCTCCGGTCTTATTTTTGCAAGTCCAAAAACGCTATTATCACCAATTGATTTCGCGACTGGCAGTTTCTTGTTCTGCAGCGATGATTTACTAATCCCGATTCGCGGTAGTTTAAACTCATCTTACCACCACATTTTATACAGTCTTTAAATTCCGGCACAAGGCTTAAATTCACTAGAACTTGCTTGACTCCTAAATTCAACAAACTCCTTCTGAAACACATAAGGCTATGGAAGTCCATTTTGTCGACTGAAGACAACTCCTACTAGTAACAGACTGAGTTTGATTAGTGGATGAATACTAGTCAATGGGCATATTCCATCTGGAATTCTCCAAAATTGAATTATTTTGTTTACCCAGATCTACCCAGATTAGTGAGATATTTCACAATGTATCCTTTTAGGTACATTATTATTATTAAACCCTGGGTTTTACCACAAGAGCACTAACTTGTCAACACTTATCCACTTCCACCGAAAGTGAAAACCAAAGGTTCTATATCTATAATAATATAGCAGAGCTACCCATTTCGCTCTTTACAACAAGATGGGAAGAGCTGACAGTATAATACTTTTTGAAAGATAAATGATTTGTGGTGTCGGATTTGTTGATTAATTGATTTTATTCTTTATTCTATTGTCTTTAAACTCACTTTCAGCAATTTTACAGCTTTCAGGAGACAGTTGTTCCTAAGAGATAGGTAATAATAATATATTAGTAAAAAGAAGTAAATAATTACTTCTGGCAAAGTGAGAATCACAAACTCATGCTATCAATTGATAGGATCTCATTTTCAATTCTCATACATTTCAGCTATAGTATGAGTAAGACAAAAGTAAGACTACTTCGTCCAGTGAGATATTTGACTGAGAATCATGTTGGTGAGAAGTATAAGAAGTTTAATTAGCTATAAAAATTCAAGGTTTGATTCCAGATAAGAATTTTGTAATGTGATTAAAGTTTTTAGCAGTTTAATACCGGCTATGCCAATTCAGTGCCGACCTTATGAATATAGATTAGTAGATGAAGCCATTGCCGTAGCAACGGGTGGGGGGGGGGGGGGTTTTCGGATCGCCCAAACATGGGTTTGAAGGTCCCCCAGACCTTCATGAAGTTAACGCAGTAGGCTAAAAAGGAGAAAAGGCCTCTTAATAGTTTTGCAGACAGGCTTCAAATGCTCATTTCTGTTACTGTTCAGATCTGATACTCCATATTATGACACATATTTCTGACGCTCCAGTTTATTGTGATCATGAAATTTATCATCCCATGAATCAATTAACGAATAATATGAGGGAAGAGTTTGATTACCACAAAAAAAGCTTAGAGTAGCACTTTCAAGACCTGGAAATCAATTTTTTTCTGGTGGAGAAGCCACAGAATCCCCAATGTTTTGGGGTTCCATCCCCATCCCCATCTATATGTAAATACAAAGTTACTATAAGTTAAAGTTTGGAATTGGATATGTTATTAATTCATTATCTCTTTGCAAGTCAAATCAAGTTCCATTCAGTCATAATAATTTTTATAATTTTACACATTTTACATATTCCATCAGTAGTAGTGAATTGTTCGATTCGAATTCAAGAGATTACACAAAAATAGAAGAGAAGTTTATTGCTCTCTCTGGTTCCACTCATTGCCCTTTTCCCTAGCTTCCACATCTTTTTCATGGAATGGTTTTCAGTTGGCCTACACTCGAATTTTAATTTTAAATTGAAAAGACAATTCAAATCAATTACACAGATTCTTTTGAGTACAGTAGGCAACTAGGCATAGCTAAGAAGAAGACTTAATCAATGCTAGTTGGGAAATCGAGTTGTTAATTGAAAATTGGTATTTAGGATGAAAATATAGGCTAAGGCAGCCTCGAACCATAACTCTGCCCCAGTCCACTAAAATGTATCTGGGTGGCCTTGATTGTAAAAAGAATTTTAAACCACTATAACTTGTTAAATTGGCTTTATAAAAGTAGTATCTTTCAGATTTTATACTTAAAATTTTTTTCACAATTAATAATTAATGAACTAACAATAACGAAAAGTGGGTTCTTAGGCAGACGATTCATAAAAGCAATGAATTAATGAGCTTTCACTACTCAATTTATAAACTTCATTTTAATAAATACTTGTACAAAATTACTGTTTTTAAGCCTCAAATGAAGCTCTCAACATAGAAAATTCAAAAAATTCTCCCCAATGTGGATTAAAATGAATGGATTTAAGCTCTTCTAGACGTGAGCCTAAAATCTCTTGAAATACGATTTTAGAGGGACTATTTATCAAAATTTTCCCTGGTGAGGACTCCCGGACAAACCTCGCCCTCAAAATCGACGAATTGGTCAAACTTTCAAACTATTATAAATAATTAATAGAAAAAGGATGAAGGAAGGAATATTTCCATCTTTACAAACAATAAGACAACCCTTTCCGATCCCATCAACCTGTTGCTTCGTCTACATTCAGAGAGAAAACACATGCAGACCCATCACAGATCCCGAAGCCCTTGAACTTTACATTCAAAATACATGAACTTTTTATTTTTGCAGTTTCTGTCATCAATGTCGCTTGTAAACAACATTTTGCTTATCCTAGGAAAAGGTAGGAAATAAATGTGGTCCCACCACAGATCCCCAAGCCGAATTTCCAATACAAATTTTGAACATTTAGGGGGATTGGGGAAAAGCCAAAATGAACTTTATGGAAAATGTACTTCTGAACTTGTACTATTAATTGGCATGTAGTCTTGCCTGTCTCTAACTTGTTCTGACAATAATAATTATTTATTGGACTGGGCTGGATAGCCAAGCGCCATACACAGTGCTGCAGGGTTCAGTGACGTGGTGTCTGCTATTATTTATCACTCACTACGACGCCATAATGTTAACGATAATAAACAATAGAGACATAATTTTTAGCTAATTGAATTATCTATGAGTTTTGTAAGAATACCATATCCAATAACACAATGATAAAAAGTATAGTGTTACAAAAGCAAACAAGCAGTTATTCACGCAGTTGTTCTACATAGATCATTCTATTCATGGTTGTATGTGACTTTGACATCCAATCTTCATTCTCTTGTTCTTCACATGTCTTTGTCACCCTTATTCTTCAAGTGTGCAACTCTCTCACTCAATTGAATTTCTCGAGATTTCTACATTCTTCCTGAACAATCGAGCATTCTAGAAGATTCGAGAAGCCACCAATTCTTGGAATTAAACAACTACAACATCTATATAAAGGAGTACACGTGAACTAGTGAGTCAGTTTTTACAAACCCGCATGACAGATTGTATTACAGATGAGAGAGACAATCCAGTGCCAGTGGAGTAAACAGTGCTTTATTCAGTCTTTAGACGGTGTCAATTGCAGAGACAAGTGTTTACTGTTTATGCAGCTTACTAATAGTTTAAAGACGTTGTGTTAAGTGATATTATTTGGAACTGTCAAATAACGAATTGGACTGTGTTTTTCTAATTGATTAATTGCTCTTTTTATCATTTCTTTCTACATTATTGTACAGTTTATTGTACTCTAGTTTCTTTTGTTATTGATCAGCCTGTAATTAATTATTCATTAATTCTTGTAAATAATTACTAAAAATAAGTATTAGCTTGTCATTTATTGATCTGTTTTTATTTATTAATTGAACTTACAATTAGTGTGTGTAAATAGAATGTTACAATTAATTTGTGTAAATGAAGTGCAAGTGTGAACTTTAGTGTTGCCAGCCTTATTTCAGCAATTAGAACCCGTAACAATATCATCAGTTGAAATTGATTTTTGTTGTTTTTTGTTGACATTCTTTGTATGAATCAAATTATTTCTGGATAGCTAGACTATCTCCATAGAAAATGTTTTTACATAACATGCTTTTTAAAATTTTGTTTCAAGTATCAAATGAGATGAGAATCGCACCGATACCTTCATTAGTTACCGAATTGTAAAAATTTAACTGAAGTACTGCTCTTGCAATGTTATTGATGGGACGGAGGGGTGTGTGTCGGGACTTTGGTTTTTTCATATAAGTGCTTTGTAAACTAACATCCTGCCATAATTTAGTATTCCCCTAATTTGTTGCAATAACTATTTTTTGTACTGCATTGAATGCAAAAAAATAGTAGTTGTAACAAATTAGGGGAATCCTGAATTCTTACTTCAGTAAGATACGCCTACATGGGCGTAGTGATGGTTGTCAGGGGGGGGGGGGGGAGCTCGCCCCCTCCGCTGGCCGATTCAGACCAACTTTCATTTTCTATAATTAGACTGGTAGAATTTTGGACGATCTGTCAAGTATGAGTATTGAGTAAAAGTTATGTACAAGTGAAAAAGTAGGCAGTATGAATATTTTACGTTTCTTTTAGTGGAAATGCTCAAGTACCATACTAACTGTTCCTTATCCAAGTGCTTCAGTTTAATTATTCTTTCGTTGGGACGATTAGAAGATCACTTTCAAGAAAACAAAACTAAAACATCCAATTATTCCATACACTAGCTCATTTGATTTTTAATTTTTCTCGCTACTTCAACAAACAGACCATTGCCACCATTGTTTCGGCTGAACTTTCAATTTCAAAGTTATTGCTTAGAACGTTTTCTATCAAGAGCAATGGGATTGCAAGACTCGGTCCTTCAATACATTGTTTAGGTGATTCAAAAATAATAACGATTGTGACAAATTATATCCAAGAATTTCTCATAAAAGGATCACTAGACAGCCATATGCTCGATTCCATTGACCCATGGAGATTTAGCCCCCTCACAATGTTGCAACCAAATAGGAAAGCTGTTTAAAGAGGAAAATCATCTTTATAATCGCTTATTAATTTGATTTTAATTCTTCAAAATCATTTTTTATGAATTCTATTTTATTCAAAAAATGTGGAAAATATTCATATTTGGTCTATACAGTAATAGTGTCTATAAGTGAAATTTGAACATTAGTTTTGCAAAATGGAGAAAGAAAATAAGAAATCGGGCTTTGAGGTGCACTGAATTCAGCTTGGATGCCGTTCTAGTGGAATCCGTAAGCATGAAACACACACACACACACACACACACACACACACGTGCGTGCGCCCACACGCACTCGCGCACACACAAACTTCTCTAATCTTTCTTATTATTTAGATTGAAAATCATCAATTTCCAGAAAAATTATGTCGAAGAATATTACAGTTTTTCC
The DNA here is from genome assembly GCA_948455865.1 of Conomelus anceps. NCBI lineage: Eukaryota > Metazoa > Arthropoda > Insecta > Hemiptera > Delphacidae > Conomelus > Conomelus anceps. Next base: position 56,689,919 of record OX418217.1, on the reverse strand, counting down.
AAGATTGAGTATTCACATATAAGTAAATATATTAGTTACTATTAAGAGAAGCTGACATTCATCTATGTTTTAATTACTAGCTTTTTATATTCTAGGACACATTCATATAATAACAATAATTTGAGTTTTAATGTGAGAAAATGAAGACTATATTGGTTGAAACACAACTCAGCAACAAGCATATTGTTAGAAGAAGGCGTAGCATGCTCATTTGTGCTCTGATAGTTCATTGCTGTTTTTACTGTTCAACATTATTACATTATTCTCAGACTTGAATATTGAGATTAAAAAAAGGCATGAATAAAAATAAAAATCAATGTTCACTTGTCATTGTGGTAGCTACTGAGCATACAAGAAAATTAAACAAAAACAATCTCAATTTAAAGTTATTATAACGTAAGTCTTATACATTATTAGAACAAACCAAAAAATATAGTTTATCAAAATATAACGCCAGTAGACAAGTATATAACATTAAATAATACACTGAGAATGTAAGAGGGAGAGAATGAATTCAGAATCGAAGTTAAATCACGGGGATCTGCATCACATAATCTTCCACCAGGTTCGTCATTCCATTACATAGAAGTTGGAGAAAATTGTTCGTCGAAGTGGCCATTCAAGAATCTAATTGGTCCAAGCAAAGCTGTTATTAGTGAATCTGTTGAAGGTGACAGGGCAAAAATTTAGCAAAAGTGTGAAGGGCTGGTCTCTCTGCTGAAAGGGTGTTGAGCTGGTTTTCGAGTCAAGTGGTTCAAATTGAAAACGCACTCGATTTAAAAGGAGCAGCGGAAATGAACTCAGGAAACGCTGACTGAGTAGACTTGGTTCGTTCTGAAATTAATTACACAGAAGCTCTTCTAATTTCTTTGTACCAAGTCTATGCCTACACATTTGATGCAGTGGATGATTGAATTAGCTGGAAGTCGAATGTTCTGCTAGCTTCTCTCCTTGTCTTCTTGAAGTAGAAATTGTTTCTAATGTGAATTTTCTCCTGCAGTTCACCCTAAGATTTAACTTTAACCAATGTCAGCTATTCAAATGTTTTCCTATTCTTGTCAAGACATTCAAGAATATTGCGATTCATTTGTGGTACGAATGCTAAATGAGCTTTTTATTCCAATTGAGGTGCATGGAAACTAAACTTCTACAAAGTTTAGGATTCCTCAAAAATTGAAAAGGAATCCTCAAGGTAGATTCATAAAGACCTTAAATTCTTTGAAATTAAGAAAGTACCTGGAATCTGAAATGCCTTAGAATGTAAGAGAAATAACAATTGGAAGGAAAGTTGCTTGAAATGTTCAAATAATAAACTGAAATAAGATTTTATTATTATTGTCATAGATCTTACTGTAGCCTAAATTAGTAGCTCGAGAATTTCGAAACAAAATTCATTTTTCAAGACAAACTAAAAACGTTTAGCCTACATTGAATTGAAAAAGGTATACATGTATTTTAGTGCCTCATAATATCTGGTAAATGAGGATATAAATGTATTTTAATGGTTATTCAAATTATACTATTTCCATAAAAAATAACATGATTAATAACTAGAAGAAAAATCTATATTGCCGGTATTTTTACCACCAGATAATCGTACCTCTTTATGTTAAAAAACAAAAAACAAAAAATGTGAAGAAGTCTCTCCTTTTTTATATCGTTGAAGTGTCTTCCTCTTTTTCTCTCTCATCTACTTTCATATTAAATTTATTCCTTCTTCAATCTGCCCACATCAATTCTTCCCACAAGAATCAATTCAAATCAGAACAACTCAATTCTTGTGATGACACGTTCCAGTGAGGTTATAGTTCATATTATGCAATCGATGTTGCATTATGGGAAGCCTGTGCAAAAGTGCACGTGATTATAATGAAACTAATTTTAGTATTAGGTATCAGTTCTACCATTCGAGATGAATAGACCTTACAAGGTACAATCATATACTGGTATAAAAGTAGTACGAGTAATGAACCATTATCAAAGTAGTGCGTTTCTGCATCAGAGGTGAATTTAGCATTTTCAGATAATTTATTCTTCATAATTTATTCTTCTACGCAAGTACAATATTTCCTTTCCTACGAATTTATTTTCTTATCAGTATGAAATATTGTTGAAAGCTATTGCTACAGACAATATGAATGATGGTATTAATATTCTATTGATAGATTGATGATTCATGTATGTTTAATTCGCTATATTCATAAATATTGATGTTTTCTTCAATGTGACCCTCACTCTCAACTTTACCCTAATCAGCTATTATTTTGATCAATTAATTTTAGCATCACTATTTGATATCATTACTTTCCTAGAAAATTAAAATATTTATTAAAAATCTATTGAATTTTTCTCTCGTTGACAGTATTAGTGATATTGGCCCTTACTTATTAATAAATGATTGTTGATAGCATCTTTGCTCGAATTTTAGGAACTATTGATGTTTTATGTTTATGTCTTTCAAGATTAACTAGAATGATATTTTTTCCAAATTTTTGAAATTTTTCTTCAAACAAATCCTTTTTAAATTACTACTAATTATTCCAGCATTATTTTCCTAGAAAATTTATATATTTATTAAAAATCTATTGAATTTTTTCTCGTTGATAGTATTATTGATATTGGTCCTTACTTATTAATAAATGATTGTTGATATCTCCATCTTTGCTCAGATTTTAGGTACTATTCTTGTTTTATTTTTCTTTCTTTCAAGATTAACTAGAATGAGATTTTTTCAAATTATTGATCTTTTTGTTCAAATAAATTCTTTTTTCAAATTTACTTCTAATTATTCTATTGAATTTCCTCATCGGGCCAGTTATTGAGATCTTGGTTATCATTATTTTTGTTGGACTCGCCCTTGAAAGCCGCTAAGCAGCGTCGACGATTCTGGTGCAAAGTTGACTAATCGTGGATGAAAAAAGAGGGAATGAAGAAGAGAGGTCAGGATGTGAGTCGCTTGCAGCCGCAGGTTATTTCCTCTCCACTCATTCAATCAGAGAGAGCGACCGCAGATTGCGTGCAATTTGCCGAGAAGACTGAGATGGAATGAGAATGGTTAAGAAGGGGGGGGGGAGGGGCCCAATCAGCGACTCTTCAGTTCAGCAGCCCCCGATAGCACCCATTATCCACCCCCTTCAACCCTCCCAATACTGACAACACGATCGTTTCACCATCGGAGACTTTTCCTTCTTCTCGCAACCAGTAATGACTCTCAAAAGTTGAGTCGAGCAGCTTTTCCAAGCTTGCAGGCTTTCTCCTCGTCTCACACATACAACTTCAGAAAGAACGTCTCAGACCATTCTAACCACTCGCCAATTCGTGCTTTCTCTCACTCTCGCTCTCATTCCGGCTCCTTCATGCTTTTTCATGCAAGTAGCACGTCTTGAAATCTTGACACGTGAGCGTAACGCTAGCTTTTCAAATTGCTCGGATAAAATTGTCGCCACTCTTCACAAATACGGTGGTGACTTCTCAGCTCCACTCCGCTTCTCAAATCCATTTGGGGAGTCGGTTATTCTTTAATAAGTAATATTTCTATTCTCGTCTTCTTCTTCTCTCATCAATTTCACGAAATAAAATAGCAGGAATATTTCTTCTTGAATTCAATACCTTTATCAGAATGTATAAGATTTTGAGGTTAATGATTATTCTTTTGAGCCTTATTTAAAATATTTTCATAAATGCTTTAGATACTTGTATACCATTTTTCTTTTGTGATGGTAGTGTTCATACATATTTTGAAAATGTATCTATCACATTCAAAACACATTTTTATCAATCATTTTCTACAGAATACTTATCTAGTATCATATGATCTATAGCCCATAAATCATCAATTCCCTAGGATAAAATTTACCTTTAATGATTTTTATCTATTAAATTATGTATTTCTACAACTTCAATTTAATCTTTAGTTAATTTATTTTCAATCATATTTTCAGATTCAGTTGTTGGAGATTTTATAAATTCACTTCTATCAGTTTTACCTATTGAACAATTAGTCGCTATTCTATAGTAATTCGCTATTCATTAGTAATATGAACTATTTCCGAATTTATATTTTATGTTTTCGTTTTACATTTTTGTGACAATGAATTGGTTCATCAATTTATTTAATAAAAAAAACTTATGTATTGGAATCTAAAGATTCCTATACTTATGTTTTTATAAATATTTTCTTGAATAAATTTTTCTTTAACTGAAATACTTTTAAAAATTGGAGATGATAAAAATGATTTTAGATGCATATAAATGAGCTGAACTGTGCTAACACATGTTCGATGAATAATGAATACCTTTATAATAGATTTAAGTACGAATTTAATGATCTATAAAAATGTTCAAAAATATAAAAAATATTCCTTTTTTTATATAAATAGTAATCTGAAATGGAATCATTAATAAAGAAATTTAATCGTATTGGCAAATTAGAATCTAAAGTTTCAATAAATATAAAAACTTTGGGAATTAATAAACCTTGTAAAATTCTTTATATTAGAACAGTAAAATCAAAATTTGGATATTCTATTTCAGTTGAATTAGAGAATTCCATCTTTACCTGGAAGATTTTTAATCTTTTTGATGATAAAACAATTAAAGAAAAATCAGGAATAATTATAGTTTACTTTACTAAGGGGTTAAATACGGAATTTATCCAATAGTTGAAATAATTCAATTTCAGTTACACAGCTAATTATTACATAAATTTGATATTTTTATATTTATGATTTTAATTTCTTTTACCTAATTTTTTGATATTAAACGGTTATTTTATTAATAAAAAATTATTCGATTTCTATACATTTATGACCTAAAATTTAAGAATTTATTATAATTTTACTGTATTTATTAAAAAGAAATTGATTTTTGATATTGATCTTGCTGATCCAAAAGTGTCCTCGAATTGTCATATTGCTACCTACTGACGTGATACTACACACAATAATATTACAAATATGAGTGAATGAAGATTTCTTTTTCGTAGACGTGAAGCTATTTACTTGTTAACCTTTATAAGAAGCATCACTGTCTACATTTCAATCCACAAGCAAAAAAATTTGCTTCTCAATTACAGAACTAAATCAATAGACATAAACCAATAGACTCAGAAACCCACTCTTGATGAGAATAATAGAACATTCTCTTTTCATCAACTCTCAATATGATGTTTGTTGTCTCAATCGACAAATTCGACCAAAGTTTCAATACCATCAAAGCTTTCTTTTTGCCATCAAGGTTTTTCAACCATCAAAGCTCTCACGTTTCGCTCATTAGGGTTATGTTGTGGGTTGGCGATTGATGTAATGATGAAATTTACATAATCGGAAGGGGATTGTAGAAGAGACACTCAATGATTGTAATAGAATACTGAAGAGAACATATTGAAGACCATTTTCCGGTCGACGAGCTGATTGATTCTTGTGTCTTTGGTGGCATTGTCTATGGGGGCATTACTAGGGGTGGTGAGCAGGGTGGGCTGGCGTGGGTGAGCAACCGATTCATCCTCTGAATCTGGAATCTAGAATGGGAGCCGGAATGAGTCTGGGGTTGTACTTACATGCTGGCACTTGATGGCTGATTGTGACTGCCAAGTCAAGTGCACTGACAAGAAGGGCCTTTGCAGATTACCGGTTCAAGACTGCAGCTGCCCTCTCTACTACTCTATCGTTGTACTGATTCTGGTCAAGAGGTTTATCATGACTACTTGAGAGGTTTAGTTCATAATAGAGATCGTAGAAAAACACGGTTGAACAAGGATTGAACTTGAAACCTTCCAAGTTAGTGCATTCTTAACCTCAATTACGCACCAAACATTCTCAGGAAACTAAAAGTTCTAGAGAACAATAATTTTTTTGGAAAAATAGTGATATGCAGATGAATAAAGATAAAGATAAAATTACTTTATTTACGTTAATTTATAAAATTCCATTGACTGATTAAAAAGAATGTTATTATCAAAACAATAGATTGTTCATTAGGAAAAGTTTGGATATTAACAATGAGATTTTATGTGAAGCATTTACGTAATGAATCAGAGAGTTTAACAAGCGAACCAACTGTTGATATATTCCAACAGCTAATATATTAAAAAAAATATTACTGAATTATTTGGCAGGAATAGTTTCACTAATTTTATTACCTTCTTGCAATTATCAACAAATAATCATTTTGACAATTTTCGGTAAATAAATTTCCAACATATTGAAGAGACATCACTCTTCAGTTCAAACTTGTTCTAACAGCTAGGCTGTATTTTTAATTGACATTTAGACTAATTTCTCTACGTTAATAGACTAGAAAACTAAATGAATTCCACCTTTGAGTACATCAGATGACGTTACTGGTCACGATTAGTTCCAATCATGCGCTCCAACTCATTATTGGGACCCGACGCTGCGCCGTTCGACGCGTTGAATGAAAGCAGCCCTCTACTCTGTCTTGTAATGTTGTCAATTTATTTATTCTTAAATCTATTTATCGATAGGGAGACAGTGGTTTCTAAAGAAAATTGATCAATTTCCCACCAGTTCAATCGCAAAACAGTGATTGCTTTGGAAAATAAAAGAGATAATATCATTCTCCCCTTGATTTAATTTTAAATCAATTCGGTTAAATAAAATAATATCATGTTATGCTTTATCGGTAATGAGGTCTTCTGGATCAAAAGAAAAATATATTGATTTCATAATCAATTTTTTCATAACAGTTTCATTCTAATTCTTTTCCCCAATTATTCACGCTTTTTCTGATAAATGACATCAAAGAAACTTTATAAAACAAACGATTCATGAAGCATTCATAAAACGAAACTTAGAAACTAATAATTTCTCAATATTCTTATCCTTCAATTTGAATAACTCCAGTTCACCCTCGATCTGAATCAATGACATTGAATTATAATTGAGAGTTGGTTATCTGCAGTTGGTTAGCTGTATGGATCATTAATTATTTTTTTCTATTTTTTGTTCTGTTTAATTAATTTTATCTATTTTTTGTTCTAACTGGAAGTTACGCTGTGACTCGAGATTTTTTATAGAGTTATTGTGACCCAATTAATTTTTATTTCTTAAAGAGCTCCAGTTAATTTTTGATGAATGGCTCCATTTATTTCTCGCTCCTACTGAATCTTACTTCGAAGAATTGTTACTCTTAAAGTTATTATCACTTGAGTTGTTTGAAGTTCCAGTTTCATCATCATAAGAAACAATGTACTTTAGACCAGGGGTTCTCAACGATTCAGGCTCTATGCCCACCTTTGAACACTGAACACTGATGTGAGCTCATATATGACAACAGTGTTGCCAGTCAAAGTTCAGTCAACCTCATTGATATCCAGTCTCAGCTACTAAAATTAAAGTGAGTGTTGAAAAGTTCCATTCATATGAATGGTTGCAACGTTAGCTGCCGTATGCAGCCACCCGCTGGGCAGGGAACGCTCACTGCTAAGTGGAACGACATTATCGGTTGGACTGGCTTATGTAGATGACACCTCGACGTAAATAATGCCAAAGGCGGCTGACAAGCACGCTAATAGTTGGCTCACGACAGATATGAGTAGTATGTGCCACAACACGAGAGCCACTCTGCTGGTCTTCAAGATCCACTCACTTTAAATAATCAATATCATGAGAGCATTTCCGTTCTCGTTTCCAACTACTGCAACTCAATTAGTTGCAACATTAAACTATACTATAAACACCATACTAGTAGTTCTGTAAACAGTAGACCGTGTAGATCTCAGTCGCCCAACTCTAGGTTACTCACTCAAAAAACGATGATAGTTTAAAAAAAAAAATATCAAGAGCACTTTCGATTTATTTTTCAAGATTTGCTTAATCTTTCATTGATGTCAGAAACTGCAAAAATAAAAATTTGAAAAGTCCAAACATTTTGACGCTCCCTACTAATCCCCCCTTTTACCCATTAAAAGGTTACAGTTCATTTTTACAGCTCCTAATATTAACTTTCAATCATAAAAATAGAAAAATTATCTAATAACAAAAACGTTAAAAATTTGTTCACCCCCACCCATTTTTCAGTGGAATTGAAATCTTCGCACCTAGCTTTAAAGAAGATCATTTTTACAGATTTTTGAAGTCTGCACAGTTTTTATGCTCTACCTGAAGAGAAGAAAATTTTTTAAATTATCTCAATATTTGGGTTCTTTTATTTTCTCACAACCTCACCTCTAACATTTGAAGAGTATCTCAGAAGTTCAGAGTCAACGCTCTTTTTATGGTGTTATCTTCAACTTCCAATCAAATAAAAAGCAGAAACCATCCACAAAATGCGTTTTTTTTAAAGTCAACTTTCTACACAAAATACTTAATTCATCAAAAAATAAGTATATGCTTCTACATTTAGTTCAAAAAGCCCTACCGTAACAAGAGAAGAAAATTGAAAAAAATCTCTGTATTAAAGACTTTTAAAGATTTTGAATCCCCTCTCTAACGAGAGAGTTGGGTTTATCGAATTTTTATCAGGGATTAAACCCCCTTTCAAATCGTCTAAAGTTTAATGTAAGACCACTCACACCCAAATCGGATGTAAATTGGCGCCCATGGAGGGAATTTTTTGAAAAAAAAAAACTTATACATACATCGCTCGGCCTAGGAAACTTTTTGCAAATTTCATGACAATCGGTAGAGGCATTTGGCCGTAATCTTGTAACATACATACAGACAGGAGGACAGGCGAAATGCCGAGCGGTTGAGTTAAAGCTGAGACCTCACTACGTTTTGTCAACTATTAAAACTTGATGGAGCTCTTATCAAATTAGATAGAGGATACAGTGATTTTACAGTTGAACGCTGTACAGTTGAATAGTGCAAGGAATCAAATGAAAAATTATAATGAGAAATTATTAGTTGTGTGAACAGTAGACATCTCGCTGAAAATGAAAGGGTGCTTGCACAAAGGTATTCGATGAGAGGTAGGCTACTCAATGATAATCTCCATTGTAAAATTAAACTCAATGTCCAGACCTAACCCTTGATTCAATTTGATTTGCGTAGTCTATTTCATGACTGTTTTCCACGAAAGTCACTTAGTATCACGTCACCAAGGCTGCGTTTCTATTTTTATCCAGCATGTACTCGTATTTTTCAATACAGGTGATTGCTCAAATCAAATAATGTTTAACATGTTTAACATAGATATATATCAATCAAATTTATATAATAAATTATCATTCACTTAGTAATGTTATTTACTAGCACTTGTTATTAAACTCAATTGCAATACGTTTCTCTCAAAGAGTACGTATGAATAATAACTCAATTCATATAAAGAAAGTCAACAAGATGAATGAGATGAATTATTTCGCAATCTGATTCCAATTCCATATTATGGAGAAGCTCATTTTAAAATCATGTTTTCTAGAGAAAAAGCATGTATTGCCTTCCTTTTTTTTCTATTGAATTTTGACAATCCATGCACATACATCGCTGGACATTCCTTAAAGGAAGTCTGAAAATGTGTTACAAAAATACAGACAGACAAATGCGAAACGGTCGACTTGAAAAAGAGACCTCTCTTCATTCGGTCAATAATTGAAAATATTGGGCGAAATCGAGTAAGACTGTTTTGCTTAGTAGTAGTAATTATCTCAGTAATTTTCTATTCTCTTTGGATATTATTGATTGCAAAAATCAATGCCAATGTGATGATTGCCTCATTATCTCGAGTTTTGTTTTCCTTTATAAAATTATTCTTTGTATCTGGTAAGCGAAGTAAAATGAAAGTATTCCATTCTCTTTCAAAAACGCCCATTCTCTCGGGCAAACGCCCGTTAGATTTCTTCATCTGTGGTCTTAGCAAACGGAAACCTTTTTCATATTAGTGATGGAGATATGATAGATATCCATACTAATCAGGCTTGATAGTGTTAGAACCAATTAATGATGAAGTAACGAAATACAATAGCATTCACGCTATTCTCAAAATTTATTTCAAGATTGAGTACGTTGATTCATCGAAATTCGCTGTGACAACATCAACTCTCATTCGGTATTATAAAAGAGGAATTTACACTTTCTGAATATGTTCGTATTTTATCTTCAATATTGAAGGTTTCTTTTCATTTATATGCCTCTAGCTCTACATAAGTTCACTCACTTCTAGGAATAGGGACCCATTTACTTACTTGAATTTAAGCTATTCAGTTGTAAGTTTATCATATTGACCTAAATCTGAAACGCAATAAATTAAACTACAGTATTATTAATATTACCCAAACCTCATCAAAATTGGGGCTTCTATTGAAGTTGAAAAATCACAGGAAATGTTTTTATTGTTCAAGTCATTAAAATAAGCAGTACCCATGTCTCAATGAAAATGCCCTACAATATTTCCGAATATAACGTTATAAGGTTTGTTAGGCTTCGATTTGATCGAAGCCTAACAAACCATGTAACGTTATATTTGGAAATATATATGTGATGATTGCCTCATTATCTAGAGTTTTATTTTCCTATATAAAATTATTATTTGTATTTTGTAAGCAAAATAAAATGAAATTATTCCATTCTTTTTGAAAAAAATTGAGCAGAGTATGAGCAAACGGAAACCTTTTTCATAGCTGGGTTTTCGATGGGTTCAACTCTAATATCAACTGCATTTTTTCATTTAGTCTAGTCATTGTAGTCTAGTCTCAATCCGTCATTTTAATATTTATAATTGAATAAAATTGGTTGATTTTCACAAAAAGCAGATAACCTTTTTAAAATAAAAATCTGTTTTTAGAATTTTATTTGGAAGTGTATGCTTCCTATTAGGAAAGAAGCATCGCATGAAATGTCAACTTTTCAATCCCCCAAAAAAACTGATGAACGCACATTTTATTTAGAGAGAAGCCAAAATAATGGGTGTCAATCAACAAACCGGAGTGATATATATTAGGAATGTCAGCTGAAACTAGGAAAATTATTTTTGGCAGAGTAGAGTCGAGAAAAAACATTGTTATAGATGAAGAAAGTATAACGTGAAAGAAAGACGTGAATGAGTTTGGAAATTTGAAAGGGGATCATGAGTACGCAAGACATTTCTGACATCACAATATTCTGTGTGGTCTCCTGTTTATTCCCGATTCTCAGAAAAAAGTTGAGAGGAACTTCATTGAAACTTGGAACTACAACAACATCATTCTCGTTGAATAAGCATTTTAATGGCCACATGTTCTGTTAGCACTAAGGTTATTAGCTGCTTTCGGTTTGTTTATTTCTATAACCTTCTCAGTTTCAGAAGATCACAGTTCGGCAGCTCTCACAAGCTCCCCCCTCCTCTTCTCAATATCAATAAGTGTTTTGAACTTATTCTTTCCCATTCCCACTGTTTAGGTGAACCGTGAAACAAAAATCGCTCATTTCTAATGACTGCTAAATGGAGATATATAAATAATAAATTGGGCTATTTTCATTTTCTTCTGATAGACTTTTTTATTGGGAGAGTATGTGAAAATCTTGACTGTTAGGTGTCAAAGAAGTCGCTCTGTATATTATTCGAACTTTCTTCTTACACATTCAATTTGGTGAAATATTAGTCCAACTCCAAATATTCATTTATGTGCCCTGTTCAAATAACAAATCAAGAGATCCTGAATATGTGTTTCAGAGAAAAAAACGTTATACATTCATTTCTAAAAATAGTCATGCGTGCAATGCTTACCCCAATTACAATTACCCAATTACAGACAGTAACATTATGATTTGTATTTGAAATGTTTGATCGTAAGTAGAAAATTGCTCTAAGAATAAGTACGAATGAGTGAGTATATTAGGGCATTGCAAAAGAGTTTATTGACATTTATGATTTAGCAATCATAAATAGTTATTGTAATACTACCCAGAGTACTAAAAATACCCAGCTGCCCAGCCTACCCAGAATAGCTATTAACAGGGATGAAAACCTTTGGGATCAGAGTTCATCACTGCTCATGATACAGCCTGATAAATTTATGGAAGGAATAATACTTGCCTATTGAAAAATGTAAGAAATAACGCTTAGATTGTACTCGATATTAGAAGTCTTTGAAATCACTCCAACTATGTCCTGATTTTCAAAATTATTCAAATAATTTTTGTTGGTCAAGAATTATTATTTTATTCAGTGGGTTACATGAATTTTCTATCACCTAAAAACTATGGTGGGTGAAATGAATTTGAAAGTCAGATCATCAAAGTATAATAATTTATTCAATAATCATTCTATATCACAATATAATATTTTGTATGAATAGTACAACACATGAGGAAGGGCAGTGCGAAAGAGTTAATTGACATGTTCCCTACAAACTATAAATACATGTCGCCTGTCTTTATTTTCCGCATTCGTAGAAGATTGCAGAAGAATTGGTTGGCTACAAAACTATTCTGAACTTTTTTCAAATCCATACTATCATGTATATCTTTGGAAAGCATCTATTCAAATTAAAATAAACTAGCCACCTGTTATCTGAATGTAAGCTATAATAGTACAGACTACTAGGTGGTAGGCTACTAGGTGAATACTGAGTCATTGAGATAAATACTATTAATTATTATTTTGAATACATAGTTGTATGCAGTAGTATCCAATAGTTTTCGGTGAAAAATAGAATAGAAGAACAAAAGGAGGCCTCTAATCAACATTCGTTAAACACATTTAAACAAATGAAGCAAATATTGCCGGCTGGTCTCCATAGCGAAGCGCCGTCAGGCATACTAAAATAATATATTTTTTCGCAGTATTTTCACAGTATAGTATCGGCTACAGATACAGACTATCACAATACAATGTTTCAATGTATCATGCCATTCAAAAGAATAGGTAGAGATAGGTAGTATGTAGATTGCAAGTTCCCTTTTCCATATTGCACTGAAGACTTCCGATTTACGAATATTGACAACAGGAACAAATAGATAAGAGGAAATTCAATGAATGCTTGCATCCAAAAAATCATGCCAACACCGGCATCCAAAAGCGGGACCTTCTTTCGTGGAGAATGCTCTCACCAACTGACCTACTATATCCCTTAAACGATAGCATTCATTATTTGATATTACAGCTGGTTGGCCAATATATCTATGATGGGATTAATCCTTAAATATTACAATTATAAATTTCTAAAATAATATAAGTGTTAATAGATTACGAATTTCCCTTTCAATTCTATAAATAGCATGAATATTGACAACAGATCAACGTTCTGTTTTAATCATAAATCGAAAGACTTCAGTGCAATTAATAGAATTGAAGTGAGAATCTTAAATCTATTACCTTCCATATTGATTTGGCAATCATAAATAGTTGTTATTGTAATATCTAGAGATCATTTCCACCAGAACAGTTGGAGCCTAGCCTATACCCAGAATAGCTAGCATATGGCTATACTGTACAGTATAAGTGAAATATAATAAGGGAAGGATACATAAATAAAATGTCTCAAGTTTTGCAGGGGAAAGGTATGCAACCCGAAATGTAATTTAATTATTAATTTGTCATCATAAAGGTTTGCTTGTAGTGCAGGATGCATATGTGCTAATATTGCTTCACAAAATGGTTTGATTTCACTGTTGCTATTACATTTCAAGTAACCAAGCTCTGATAATATCAGAGCTCTGACGAGCGCATTGCCTAATTGTTCGCAATTTTGAAAAATAAATCTATGCCATCAGTACAAGTGAAAGCAAACATTTTCGTTCAGTAAACCGTTTTGGCTCTGGAATTGTAGTAGCCTATATGGATTATAATTCAGAAATCAATAATTAGTTAATCGGCCCAGGTGACTATTTTTAATAAATTGATCATGGATAAACAATTTTTGGTTAGCAGTATTTATGTTAGAACATTTGAAAAACAATAATAGATCGTGCTACTAATGCAAAACATTGAACTTTCACAATTTACAGTATGACAATACGAAACTTTATTATCAGCTCTTGAAAAATTTTCTTGCTATCTATTAATCTTCTGTAAAACTGATAGAACAAACAAATAAATATAGATAGGTGCTATGGATAGAGTGCTTAGTACTATGACGATTGTGAACTACAAGTTAAACGTGTCTTGCAAGACATTTGGAAAAACTTCAAAGATGAAGTTGTAAATGAGAAAAAACACATGTTATGCATTATAATCAATTATTTCTCATTCAAGTTCATTGTGCTCTTCAAGAATCAATATAATATCCAATTTTTATTACGAAGCACGTAGACGGTTGTAATAGTCTACACTTTGATGATAGAAGCACATTAGAGGGTTTGGGAAGAAATTAGTTTATGATAACGCTAAACTGAACACTCTAGGCATCTGCCTGCTCTAAAAGCGAGATGCTAAAAAGTAGGCAGATGCATGTATTCATTAGCGTTTTGGTTAACGTAGCGTTTTTCCGAACTCTCAATTATTCATAATTAATCCTAATGAAAAACAACTTCTGTACAACTAATCACTGATATATAGGTGATGCTACTTGTGTTTCAAACAGTGCTGGTCGTTGTCGTTGAGGAAGGATTGTCATCGACAACATTAACTGGAGACTCACAATCGTAGTCAACCTCGCGATCTGTGCTGGAGGATACCGTGGGTACTGGGGCTCCTGTAGAGTAGAGCAGTGGATGGTAATAGTAGTAGGCTGAGAAAGGTACAGCATGCGATAAAGCCGGCGGGTAACCAGCTCTCGTGGGATTGTCATCCCTGACTAAGACTTTGACTGCAACACGTTTTGCTGCCGGATCTCCAGATCCCGAAGGTCGAGACTGCTCAGGTCCTTGGATCATCTGCATCTGTTTTCGTTTAGTCTTGTAACGACGATTTTGAAACCAAATCTTTACTTGAGTCTCGGTGAGCTTTAGAGCTGTGGCAAGGTCGGCTCGCTCCGGTCCAGATAGGTAGCGCTGCTGGTTGAAGCGTCTTTCCAGCTCGTAAACTTGTGAGTGCGAGAAAGCGGCTCGTGAACGCTTCTTACGCCCGGTTTCCTGTGGCTCACGCAGCATCAGCTGCAGTCCGTCCGGTCTCAGGATTCGTTCCATACCTAAGCAAAAAAATAAATTTCGAACTTGATAGCTTATAACTCTGAAAACCAGTCTGAATGGAGTTGAAATAAAGTTGGAACAGTAGCAATACAATCACTTTTCAATCACATGGGGAGACGGCAGCTTGATCATTTTTGTAGATTCACAATCTACATGTAATAATTCCCACAATATTTTGCCGTAGCTACAAAAACAAAAATGTTTATTGAATTGATTTGTGAATTGTTATACCTACTGCAGGCCCCAGTTGCTCTCAGCTAAATTACCTATCACAAATTTCCAATAGCAAAGCATTCTTTTCGATGGGCTATCTTGCTTACACATAGTCTTTCAAGCTCAAATAAGTTGAAATTTATACTTTCTTTGAAATTTACTTTCTTGGCTTCGACTAAACAGTCAAATATGCAATAGAGTTCGGAGTGGCAGTCAGTCACAGATAAGCGCTCCAACCAACCACACGACTACTGCGATGTAATGAGTACACAATAAAATGTATACGGTATTGGTAGTACATTAGTATTAGTAGTATATAGTATAATCATGGTTTACAAATAGGGTAACAGTAAAATATACAGCATAAGTACATACTCAATAATACTAATATATTATTCACACTGTAGCCTATTTATGAATTTGTCTCGAGATTTGATGTGAAAAGTGATGAAGAATGATTCAATATTAGTCTACCATTTGTCAATGAACTAGAAAAGTTTAAATGAATATACCGTAGTTGAGTCTCTTGTCTCTCAAACGCTACAGGCCAAAATTCATCGTCATGAATTCATTTTTCTTTTTCTTCTTTAAACATAATGTAATTAGTTGGATAGACTTTTTATATTCCAATTTTAGTTGTCATTTCAATCAATGTTGAATAGAAGACAATATTTTCGAATAATACATCATAACATCCGCATAGCCTGTGGCGACGAGGCTTAAATTATTTGTGCTGTGGTAAGGTCTATCGAATCCTACATACTGAATATACATAGATGAAAGAGTAATTTCAGAGCTTTGTTCAACTATTGAGCAGAAACAGATCTAGTAAAGTATAAGAAGTATTTAGAGAAACTATCGTAGAAGTTTCAGGAGAAATTTGAAGCTTTTTTAACCTAACATATTATGGAATTGTACACCTTTGAAAAAACGGAAATTCAAAGCCAACGCAATAGCTACAAACTTTTAGGGGGAAGCAAAAATGTTTAATGGCTTGTCAATTCATCCATTACCGGAGAAAGTCTATTCAAAAGCATTACAAAGTGTTGTCTACCTTTTCCAGTAGCTCTAGATAAGGGGAGCATGGACTCTCATCCCATTATGTACAAGAAGACAACAAAGAGAGCTGTTAGTTTAATTGGATGGTTCAGTTGGTACGAGGTAGTGCCTTATACTTTGAATTCAAATCACTGCTATGATAGAGTCACCGCTTGTTTATAGAACCAATAGCGCTATTATAGTGGTATATATTTATGGGAAAGAATGGCTTTCATATCGATCGGCCTCTTGTGAAGAACATGCTGACTCAAGAATCAAACCATTTATAAATCTGCTTTAACCCATTTTTTCAAGGATTTTGTTTCTTATTCAATCTGAATAAATTTCAAATTCCTTTTTCATTTGCTTACTACTCTTGAATAATGAATGAATAAATTAAAAATTATGTAGAAGCATCGCTTAATTAAAGTAAAAGAGGAACCGGACACCTTGACTTCAAAACTGTTTATTAAGGACCCGACAGGGACTTATTGAAATCGCGTCGTTGTCCATCCGTCCGTCTGTCCATCTGTGCTCTAGCCCTCAAAAAGAAGATTCAAGACTCTTGAAACTTTGTATATAGCTTCCTCATAGTCAAAGTGAGATCCCTATTTATTTTGGAGTTTGGGGGGTCGAATAAAAATAATTATGTCAGATTTCCACTTTAGGCTCTAGGCTAGTTTTGGCTAGTGAAAATCAAAACATTGGAGAGCTGGTTCATTTTGAATACAAAAAATTATTGACGTTGACGTTTTCATTTTTGAAGCGTTGTATCGGTTTATTCGATTATGTTGAAGCCGTAGTACTAGACAGCAATCACGTTACTGATAAGCAATATTATGAGAGCCTTCAATTTATACATTTGGATGTCTCATCATTCGAGAATTCAATTTTTCTAACCAAATTCCAACAAACATTATTCATCATTATGCTGGAGTTGTAATTATTATTCTAAAAGCCTGATTTTTTTTAACTTCAAGCATCAAATTTTTAGAGCTTTGACTGGATTACAATGTTTCGAGAGAATCATGATTCTCCCTATTTTTCAAGTGACTCCAAAAACTTTGAATTGAAACAATAATAGTTTATTGTCCAATGTCGAACATGAAACTTCTATTGAATCATAAATCATTAGTGTTTTTCTTAAAATAAATACATTCCATTCTCAATCAATTCATTGTCTTTTCTACGTTGAAAGATGAATGTATGAGAAAATTGTGATGAATAGGTAAGGAAGGTTTCTGAACAATGGATTCCTTAATCAACGATAAGATACACTACTCTTGAATCTTGAAAATAATATTGAAATAGAACATAAAATAATATTTTATAGCACATCAACTACATGAGATTCCAAGGTAGACTAATGTTTGAAAAATGTTATTGCTTAATACAACTATCGGTGAGTTTTTAATCAGTGCATTCAAATAATCTCACCGTCTCCTCTTCGGATGGATCAATTACTGTTGAGTGATGGATTTAGTTGTTGGCACGATATCTTGTTTTCTCTTTTAGTGATCTGGTATAATCTCTACAAGTTAGTATTAGCTGTTCATTCATGAAACCATCTTGAACGGTAGCGGAAACAAGGGTAGTCGAATGTTTTGTTTGTGGAGTAGTAATGGTGCGGGGGCGGTAGTGTTGAATGAGGCCACCCTGTAGTGCGTTTGTTTGTGGATGTTGTCGGTGTTTATACAATATGACAGGACGTTTGCTGCAGCTGCCAAAGTTTAAAGGTCGATTAGAGAGGCACTTGAAGGCCCTGGCCTGAGCTACTCTTTATCTTACTCATGCTTAGTCTACATTAGTTTTTTGCATAACCTACTACAACTCTAAAACCTCTTGAAACTGAAACTTTTATTTGCAATCGGTAATTTGAGGGGTACTGTAAATATCGCATCCCGTCAAGTTCTGTATCATAGGCTACTTGAATCAAATGTGTACATGAGGTAATTTCTAAAAATATTGTTCAAATTTGGAGAAAAAATTAGAGTTCAGCTGCTTTCATATCTACAAACTAATTTACAGCTATGACTGCTTGACCAATCTACAGTCTAATTTCGCAAAATCAACTATAGTTTATATGATCAGGACATTAGGAAGGCTAAATATTTATATCTTATATCCTGATAAGTCGTTTATTGAAAGAGCGTTTCATAGATGTTATTGTTGGATTTCTAGAATCTTTCAAAACCAAATACACTATGCAAATGAATGGAAATGCAAGAAACGGTAAAGTAGATTGGACAGTTTTCAGGAGAAACTTATCAGTTTAGCTGAACAGCCATGATTGTTTGAAATAGAATAAAGAATTTCAATTAAGAAATACGACTTGAAGAAAATTGAGGAAATAGACATTTCTGTTGAGAGCTGGGAAAAGATAATTAAAATTAAAAGTTTCAACTTATGAAAAATCTTTGCATAGGTATTGAGTCGGCAAAGCCTGTTTTGAAACTCTAGTAGGTTTTATTCCAGCCTAAATCAAAGCTTTCATTAGTTAAAAGAGCACTGCAAGCATGATCATTGCTGTTTAAACCGGAAGTTCACCAACCAAAGTCCATTCATTTCGAGTAAAATAAAAACGAGCTATTCAGTGATAATATACAGTTAGGGCTGCTCTGTCAATGCGTAGTCTTGAGCTCTCGTGATTTAACATATATTGCTTGGCCATTCAACGCGGAAACGCATACCTACACAAGCAGTACGTTATCCAAACGATACAACCCCTGATCTAGTTAGCTAACGTAAACGCTGCGCATAAAAAGAGCTCACTATCCCAGTTGCTTGCACTTACGGATCTTAAAAGCTTCTCAGGCAAAGCTTACCGTTGAGAGTTTCAATTGGTTAGAATATAATCGCTTAGCTCCTCCAATCATCCGTTCTATTTGTATATATCAGTGAAGCAGGTCAATAAGTTTTTAAGATGAATACTGAACACGTGGCTTGAGCTATTCTTCTGCGCTAATAAATAACACAAGTGAATTGCTGCAGCTACATTGCTTGATTTTGAATGAGAATGCCATTAGATGTAATCACGATTCAAAGCAATTCCCTTAAAATGAGATGGGCTTAAACGGAGAGACTCAGGGATAACTAATGAGGCTATAAATATCTATGTACAGTGGGTGACCTTATATTGGGTGACTTTCTGGATAACACGTATTCTGATTTTGAATTGACATAATATTCTATGTATGAGCCAAGATGATTTAAAACAAAATAGAGCGGAAGTTGAGTAAAAAGCACCTCTCTCCAGGGACAAGGCCAGAATGTTTTCTGGAGTTAGCATGTGAGAAATTTTTTTTTCTCACAGTGAGCCGAAAAGTGCCTATTTCTAAACTAACTGTAGCACGCAAGTAAATTCCAGTGCGCGAAGGTACTTTTCCGCACTCCAGATTTGCAACCTAAAAATACAAAATAGTGAGCATTCCCTATTCTACATTCAAAAAAGGTTGGCTACCCTGCTTCAGCCACGCAAAAAGCGAGCTCACAGTCAGCTGTAGTTGTTGTAATCGATTTGATTCGAAGATAGGTTATGTGAGGAATTGAGAGGTTATGTATGTCCTGTTTTGTTCTGGTTAAATTACTTTATACATTATTGTAGGAGAAATTAAATGTGTAATTTGAGCGCAAAGTATTGTTGCTAAACGAGAAACTTTTTTCACTCGTCTCCGGCTTGTGAAAAAAACTTTTTCTCTCGGTGCAGCAATCGCCCATCTTGCGCTCTAGTTACACAAATACCTATTCCGTTAGGGCGGAGGGGGGAATCCTCACGTGCATGAAAGACACAAATAAAGATTTTGTTTTAGTGTCTCTTGAGTATTTTGGAGGAATAAATCCCCTTTAAGCCCCTTGAATTCGCATCTGACTCTCTCCAACTATCCATAAATAAATTCACGGGATGTTAATTCATGACTCACATTCGGCATTTCACCAAATAAAAAAGAAAATCTTAGAAAATGAATGTAGTAAAAAATTTAATGAGAAAACGGGGTTTTAAAGGATGAGATTACTCTAGGGTTTGAGAAAATAGTTTGATTCAAAATTAAAGGAAACGATGGGAGAATTGGCGGAGAAAGAATAATAATGTACAGTTGATCGAGAGAATAATGATCAGACGGATGTTGTCAAAAAATCTAAAGACTGTAAGGACCTTTCCAATCTTAATCAAACTGAAATAATTAATCCAGTACTAAAATTTAGTTTAAGATTGAGAATAACGTGACAGTCGAAACTATAGTATCTTGATCTCATCCACCAATAGAAGTGGATGTGATAACATCAGTTCTTTTCATTATGCATATCTATCATTATATTACCATCAACAATACGGAAAAGATCGTGGGAGTAGTTGATTTAAATAATTAAAAGGAGCTAGTAAATAAGAGAGAGAGAGAGGAGCGAATAAATGAATAGACTACGAAAAGGAAGTGTAGAAGATAGAATACAAATTCAATAATTTTACTTCGTTTTTAACTCTGAATTGCTCCAATTTTTAATTATAAAGACAATGTTGATGTGGATTTCCTTAACGATTATGACTAGATATTGATTCAGTATTGAATGGTAGCCAAACTATATTCCTTCAATATAGTCATTCCATTTTATTGGGCATACTCAGCCCAGCTCAGTGTTGTTCATTGCAATTGAATTCATTATTGTGTGATTTGAGAATGCTCTTTCCAAAATTAAGCGTTGTTTAAATGGGCTCAATTGAGTTCAAATAGATAAGTTCTTCGAGTAACTGAGAATAGCAGTTTCTGGAAATTTTAGAAAATTCACTACCTTCTAGAAATTTTCGTTCAGGAAATTTCCAAGAAAATCCCAGGGTATAGTTTATTATTCCACTTGTCATTCATAGAATATATTAGGTAAATAGACCAAAAGCATATCAAGAAGCCTTTACTTTGGATGTTTCATGTAATTTTGTCGATGGAATCAGACAAAGTTTGAAAATATGACAATATATTCATGTTACATCTGAAAAATATTATCACACGGTGTTTCTATTGAGAATGCCTATGTAGAGAGCATAAACAGATTCCACAAATTACTTCTCAAAAGTAATTATTTGAATCTTCTGAATTAAATCACCTACCGGTCTTTCTTTGCTTTTTTTAGTGAATTATTTGCATCTTAATGAGAGTTGTATGAATGACTTTAAAAAATTCTCAAGCTCAATCAAATTTCTCGTGAAATTCCAAAAATCAATATAATTATAACCTGTTAGTCGTAGTGAAGAAGTTGGAACGCCTGATTGCAACTTCTCCGGTTACGGGATCGTTCCTGTTCCAGCCTGACTTTTTTATCTTATCATACTTTTACCTATTCACCTTATAAGTTACGCACAAGTCTCGGACTCAAGTTGGTTTTGTCTGTCAGTCATGTCTTGGACACCATGGACATCGAAAGCACTCTCATTTGTAGAAAATCATTCAAAATAAGGCTTTTTAAGTTAAGTGGTAATGAATAGAATAACGATATCCTGGAAGAGTATCATTTCCTGCTCTATACTATTAGGAGGAGCTTTATCTACTAGCAACTACTACATCCTAATTGGAGAGGAGAAAACTTGATTCTACTCAGAAAGCTTACTTGTAACATTAGTTGCAACCGCTCTCAGTAGTTATTCAATAAATACAATTAATACAGATATGTGAAGAGAACCTAAAACTAATGGAAAATAAACGCTTAAATCCAGCATTTTCAAAAAGGGCTCCAATATGCTCCAGCCTGCAGGCTCGGATTTTTCCAAGAAACTAGAATTTTACTACCTCATCATGCTATTGGGAAGGTGAGCTCGCGGTTTGAATTTAACTTGCAGGGTGTTTTTTTTTTAGTCGTATGTACCGTGTGAGTCGATTTATTCGACCTTGTTACGAAAGATGAGGTATTCTGAATCAGGACATTATGTGTAGAACAAAGCAGTTAATTTTAAGCACTTACTTATATGTTTATATATAAATTCTTTTCATGTCTTCTAGATTATGAGCTCTTTCCCCGCGCACGGATCAGTAGTCCATGCGGGGAAATGGTTTTCCAATAATGTACATAAAGTGTTATTTTACTTGGAAATAAAGAATTGAATTGAATATTGAATGGGTTCAGTCGATCAGTTTAGGCTTTACACCCAAATTTTCAATAATTTATTTTGTCAAGACTGGGACGTTTCTCTACATCTTAAAATATACTCCATGACCCTTCAACAATGACGGAAATGCGTACCGGAACCCATGAGCGTATATAAGGGGAGGGGGGGGGGGGCTCAGGGGGCTGAAAAAATGAAAATTAGTAGAAATGCGTACAAATCTGTGATTTTCACTTTAATTTATGAAAAAATTTCCCGGGGAAGGGCCCCCGGACCCCTCTTTTCGATAAGGGGTATTCCATACCCCCGATACCGCCCGGTAGTTTCGTCCCCATAGCAAAATCGTGGGTGCGCCACTGCCCGTTTTTAGGGCACCACCTGAATTTGTTTTTCTTTTTTCGCCACTGCCGAACCCATATTTTTAGTTAACAACCCTGCATCGGTTCATACAATCTCAGGCACAACAGCTACACAAAAGCAATAGGCAAACCAAGACTGGCTACTGTACTCTACATTGAATTTCAGTTAATTTCTATTGAATCGGTATAATATCAGAATGTCTCCAATGAATTAATATCTATCTAAAAATATTCCTACAAATATTCTATGAAACTGACACAGTATTCCTGTTTAATTGAAAAATTCAATTCACTGCCATACACTCAATCATTTCTTATCATCCAAATCATGGTACTAGTTTATAAAAGAAATCCTTTAAAAGCACTTTTTTTATTCATGGTATAACTTTGTAAAATTTTTCAAGAAAATAGATTAGATTAGTATACTTTAACCACATGTGAATCTTTTCGAATTTCTAAACAAATGCAATACTATCACGACATAGTGTGTCTTATCCGTGAAGAAAATAATATTAGGTGATGAAAATCTACGTGATGCATTCATATGGAATGTCGGAGTTTGCCAAAAACTCGATCATTCTTGAAACACTTAACTTTAAAAATAGCATATGTACAGGCAGTGTCAGCTTCATGGGTTTGATTTTTTCAAGAAGTATTTCGTCAGGGTTCGTCAAATAATAAAAGATGAATTGGCTAAAAGCTAATGCTAGAGCCTTGTCTCACCTGAATGATAAATCTTGGAGACTGAGGACGATTTCCTTGACATGTCGATAGCACTCTCCTGTAGCGATGTGGGCGCACGTGACTTCAATATATCGGCTATTGAGAAGGGCGTCACACCGGTGGTTTGCCTCTGCAGTCCTTGCAGGCAATGCTTCTGCGTCTGAAGGATGCTCTCCATTCTGGCGATTGTGCTGGATCATGAAGCGCTAACACTAACGTACATTACGAGGAATAAGCTTGGATAAAGCAAACTCCAGTTTTTAGAAGTTCAATATGAGTTGCACAAATAGATAGAGCACTCGTTGGTCATTGAGATCGATAATTAGAATACGAACTTAAATGATTTTCGAATGGGAAATAGTTTCTTGATTGACACAATAAGAATTTTTGAACTCTACTCTGCTTAATATTTGAAAATCTTGAAGAAATTGAAATATTCAGAGATTTTAATGGTTATACGATGTTCGTATTAATGAACATATATTGGATTACACGTAAGATTCTGTTATGGTAGAGGTACGGAATGATGTAACGGAAAAGATGGGGATTAACCTTCGATTGTAAAGTCTATTGGGAGAGCCAGGTAGCCTAATAAATCAAGGTGAGTGACTTGTACAGAGAATCAAGTTGACATCTAGAGGGAAAGTGTGTGCTCAGCAGCTCAAGAAAAATGACTAGACTGGATTTTCCGTTGATTTCAACCGACCCTATGCTATTGAATCGGCACTTTCGGAACGCGTGGTTTCATAAAGTGATTTAAAACTAGAGATGTAAGGGAGCATGCGGTACTTGGGGTTACTGACGAGCCAATCACAGAGCGTAACGTCACCCTCCCCGCGCAACTATCGCTCCATCAGCCAATCGCAGGCGCTGTAACAGTTCTTACGAGAAGAGGCGCAAAAGGAGTCCAGTGCTCACCTTGGCTGGCTTTCGTCTCTCTCACACACACTTTCTCGCTTCTGACAAGAGCTTCTTATCACAAACGAGAGAGTCTGTTCTCTCCTACTGGTACGTTTTATCGACTTCCTGTTTGACCGATTCCACCACGGATGTTGACAACGCCAGAAAAGCGAATCTAGCAGCTTCGCCTCCATAATAACCCTCTTATTCAGTAGCGTTGTGTGAAAGCGTCTTTACAAGCTCACCAGACGCTCTAGGAGAACTGAGAAACGCTTTGTGAACTGTCAACACCAGTAGCCTAGTGTAATTATCTTCAAATACATATTCCATGCTTCATCTGGTGAGAGAAGAACATTGTAGCAGTAATGAATCGTTTTATTTATTCGAATATCAAACTAGGTCACAACGTTTCAAAAATAACATCTTTTACAGATATTCATTACTATTTTGTGTACATACAACGACTGCTGCTCTACTATGCAACACTGAGTGATTGCTTGTTTTGTAGAATATGATTATTTGTTTATTTGTTTCCTTCTATCACGAACGTAGAAAACTTTTTTCTCAATATAATTGTCGTGGAAGATTTTGAGCTCTCCTGTATGAATGGTTATCAATCTAACGCGGTACTATTATTAATGCATATCCATTCATTCATTCATTTAATATACTCATGTATCCATATTCTCCGAATGACATTCATTTCCATTCACTAGCCGACAATTATCTATCATCGTTACTGACTGCAGAAAGATTGAAATTTTTCTAATTATATTTCTGACACCTTCTTAACTAGTTGATTTGTCACCAAGGCCATTAAAAAATGTACGTTAATTTGATATACATTTGTATGTTTTAATATTATTGAATGCTTCAAATTTATAAAGCGATGACTTTTTAAATTAAATTAAAAATTATTGTTTTAATTTTTCAACTGATTATTTCGTAAGAAAGTTGCATGGGGTTTTATTATGTCAGCCTATCTGACGAGCACGATTTTGTAGGTTCTCGTCACCCACCTCAGATTTTGATGAAATTTGGAAAACTTATAGTGATGAGACAAACGAAAAATACATTATATACGATTTCTATTCCAGTCTCTTTATAAGTTACAGCCATTTCAAATTTTTTAAATTGCCAGAAATTGGTTATTAGACAATTATTTTTAAATTACTCTAGAAGCTGGTGAAATCAAGCTAGAGGGCTGTAAGTGGTACCATCTTGCAGTATTTTTCTTGTTATCTGCAGTGATATGTAACACGATAAATGTTCTATAAATTATTGTTCTATAATTATTGATAAATATAAATAATTGTCCATCTGTATTTGTCCAGTTCAAATGTAGTTTTTCAAAAACAAAAATATAAAAGTTGCTTTCATCACGGTTCTCTGTTTATTTTAGGGTTCTGAATACGAATTTCGAGTTTTTAAAGTCGTGGAAGCACCGCTGCCGCTCACCACCAAAAAAACCAGACACATAACATATTTGAATTTTTCTGTTTTTCGCTATTAACTGACTTTGATTGAGATTGATTTTTAGAGAAAAGCATGTTGAAATCAATTATGAAAACGCTAGAATTCTCTACATTATGAGTGGTCATATTTGATTCTCGGACCAGTGGTTTGGAAGCTTAAAAGTGTCAAAAACAAAAAAGGAAATTTGGTTCAACTGACCCACTTTCACAGCCTACAACTTGGTAAAAACATTTTCCACTGACAGAAGTCTTAAATGCTGCAGCGAAAGTATAATAAATTCCCCGCAAAACAAGGCTGGATTTTGACGTAGGAGCGCCAAATGCTAGAGAAATAGAATATTCTCAACTTTTCTGATTGGAGCTACATTAAAATAGATTTAAGAGCAAAAAATTTGATTGATTAACGTAAATGCAACACTATGTTTGTTTTTATTTCTATTTTAGGTATAAACTCAGAAAATATTTGTAAAAACTTTCCTTTAATCGATCAGCCAAGGAGCCCTGCGCTTGCACTGAAATTGTGTATGATTCATAAATATATCAATTTTTATTCTTTGTAGGAGAAAAATTCAAAAGCTGTACTTGATGGTCATATAGAGTCTTTATGAACCTGAAATGTTTAAGCCATATGAGTCTTGAGAAACAATACTTTAATTTTTTTAAATTGGTTCTTTTCTGGCCCAAATTCTGGAAAACGCATAATTAAAAAAATTCAATTTTGAGCGCAACATGGGAATATTTTGAACAATTTATTCAGCGAGTCAGCAGGTTTGCTTCACTCGCCTTGACGCAGTGATGGGTCACGAAAACTTACACACAATTAAAGAAGTGATCAATTTTTGCGCCAATTTTGGGTGATTTACATGGCACTCATCTAGTGTCTCAAATAAACTCGGATACCAAATTGTTTAGACCTCGTTGCTCTTGAAAAACTGGGATCAACTAAGTTTCCAAAAGTTTTTGATTTCGGGCTCAGACGCTTACAAATGCTGAATATTGAATAATATTTTCAAGTACGGAATCTGAGAGAATATTTTTAAATATTTCATTAGCACGCGTTCAGGGGCTCAATGAGCCATGTGTATAAAATACCAATTCTTTAATCACGTGGGTCTTGAGGATAAAAAAATTAATCGAATAAATGAAACATATAGAAATAAATTAAAAACAAATAGATTTTATTAAGATAAATCGTTAATTTTGGTTGTAAATTGAACATTAATTTTGGAACACTTTCTTATTTGAGGTCCAAAGCCTCAACCATTCTTATTTACCTAATTTGAACTATTCTTGCATTGTTGTTTTTGAGGAATGTTGACAACACTTAATTTCTAAAACTGTTAATTTTGGTGCTATTTGTGAAAACTTTCATAATATTTTCTCAGTATGCGTCTAGGTCCCTCAACCAAAAACAAAAAAACAAGTATACCAAATTTAAAAATTAAGTATACATCATTCCACGCAGATAAAAAGCCCTATCATAACAAAAAAGCAAAGAAATCTCAGTATTGAATATTTTTTTATATTTTGACTTATATTTTTTTCAACGCCTTTGACTTTATTGAATTTTTGTCGCAGATTAAACCCCTCTCAATTCGTCTCTATCTTAATATTTGAAACCACCCACACCCAAATCGAATACTCCAATAATCGGGGGTAAATTGGGCCCCCTAAAAATGATGGGAAACATTTTTTGAAGAAACATTTTGCTTAAATCGTTTGGCCTAGGAATAAAGAACATTTATGCAAAATTTCATGGCAATCAATGAAGTCGTTCGACCTTAACCGTGTAACATTCATACAGATAGACGGAATGCCGAGCGGTCAAGTTATAGCTGGACCTCACTCCGTTATTCTGTCTATTAATGATTGAACTAATTTGAGTGTGTTGCTGGTGAATTTCCTGCTGGTCCACTTTCCACTTAGATAATCAATATAGAAAGTTAGTTTACAACATTAAGCAGTGTTTTCAATTCTCAGATCGCAAACTTCTGCCTTGAAGAAGTGTTTCTCTGAGTTCTTCTACACACTCCGTCTATTTTCTTTACACTTTTCGTAGTGTATTGCATTTATAGCTTATGCGCTCCAAGTCGGTATCATTCAATAGATTGTTTTCTCAAAAAATGATTTCTGAAACATAGACAAGTGAGAAAACAAGTGAGCCGTAAGCCGTAGCAGGTATCTGTTCAATTAGATCAAGTAAGCAACGCTCTCCCGGACCCTCTTTGTAAGAGTGACCGATTGGATTAGCCAACAAAAAATACTTTGTTCTCTGTCGTAAAATCACTTCCCGGTGGTTCGAAACCCGCCTATAGGTCCAATTCATCAATCACCATTATCCAACTCATTACCCACGCATAGGTCTCAGACCCATGTGAGCTTTATCCTTCAGAAAAAAGTATTTGTCCTTTAATTTGCGAAAAGCTTAAGTATTTGCGAGTAGTAAAGCTTTATGGTAACACTATCCGGTCAAATGAAATCCGCTAACAAACATTGCTCTAATTTCGAATTGAACAGACAAATTCTCCCAATGAATGTATCTAATAACATACCTACAATCTGATCGATATGATCAGATCGATATTTAACAACAATAAAATCAGGGAAAAACGATTTACTTTTAATTTACTTGTAATTTAAAAATTATAATAGTACTCTCAGCGTGGAGAGGGGAAAAATAAAATATGATTTTTTTTGATTGAGTTGCTCAAGAATCCAAACGATATTTGATCAAGTCAAGAAACGCATCATCCTGTCAAGTAAACTCACTTTTTTCTTTCACTAATTAAAATTTTGATGAAATTTGATAAACTCATAGTGAGTGATGAGTCTAACAAAAGTACATGATATTCGATTTTTATTCGAATCTGATCCCCAGTTACAGCCAATCGAAATTTTAAAAAATTGTCAGAAATAAAAAAAACCAAGATTTTTATTATGATGTATTTTTATATTTTCTAGAAAAGTTCTTCTTTAAAAAAATTTAAAAGTTATGTTAATTTATATTGATATATGTAGATAGAATTTAAATAGAGTAGGTTCATAGTTAGAAAAATTCTAATAATAAAGTCTGTATTTTTACAGTTTGAAGGTAGTTTTTCAAAACAAAAATATAAAAGTACAGTAGCCTAGTTCATATTATGTTTTTTTCCAAAGAGCTGAATCTCAATTTCGAGGTTTTCACATCGTGGGAGTGCTGCTTCACCCCTAAAATACGAAAAACACTTGTCAATTTTGATTTTTTCAGTTTTTGACTATTATATCGATTGATATGAATTTTTCGAGAGAAGATGTCCACCACAATCAAGAAGACGCTAATATCCTCCACAAAATGAGTGGTCACATTCAATTCTCCAATCAGTGGTTTCGAAGCTAAAACGTGTCAAAATAAACGGTTTTTGGGTCATTTTTTGGAAATTGACAAAAATTACCACTGTTACAACCAACCTCTGCAATAGCAGCTTTAATAATATGCTAATAAATGCATTTCCATTCGAACCTTATACATTTTACCTGGGAAAATAGACGTTAAGACTGAATTAGATATTGTTCTAGGATTCATTGTTTACAACCAATTCAGATAATAAACACAAATGAATAGTTTCTCCTGTATAATATAATATATGTGAATAAATATAAAAACTAAATACAATTGCAAACAAAGAAATTTCAATGATTGCTCAGTTGTATGATTAACTGAGTCACCACCGTTTCTCGAAAACCATTTGTACAAAAATGATCAGTTAAGGCCCTAGAGCCTGGGCCTATATTCTAGGAAACTCTTTCAAACATTCCACAAAAATTCGCCTAAAATTGATTTTTTTAAAAGTAAGCTTTCCTTAAGTAGGCATGGATACAAAAATGAGATTTAGTAAACAGATTTTCAATTTTTTTTCAAAATACGCACGAAATTGACGTTACTAGGAAATAGAGAGATTAATTTTTAGCCTTTCTTCAGTATTATGAGTATAAAAATTGATGTGAAAATTGTAATTTGGTATACCTGTCTCATGCTGAGAAAATATTTCAAAAGTTTCCCAAACACCAACAAAATTGTTAGATTTAATAATTGAGCGTTTTTCAACATTTCTCAAAAACAGCAATGCCAAAAAATTCAAATTTGGTAAAGAAAAATGGTTGAGGCTTTGGACCTCTGTTAAAAAAGTGTTCCAAAAACTATGTTCAATATACGTCCAAAATTAACGATTTATCCTAATAAAATTTATTTATCTCTGTTAATTTTTATTTATTTGTTTTTAATTTATTTCTATATGTTATATTTATTTGATTAATTTTTTTTTATCCTCAAGACCCACGGGGTTAAAGAATTAGAATTTCATGCTCATGGTTCATTGATCCCCTGGATGCGTGCTGATGAAATATTTAAAAATATTCCCTCAGATATGTCAAAAAATGTATCACATTATATAGTATTTGCTACAACCTACAGGTATAACCTCACATCATTCTTTCTAAATCGACCTTTTCACTAAATTGTGAGCTTTTGAGACTGGATAAGTAGGCTGAAAAAATGTAATTGACCTGAAAAGGCTGTCTGAAATCTGTGACTTTCACAAACTTTACTTCCAATAAACCTTTTAACAGTCCACTCCAATAGACGTGATTAAAAATTCTATGGGTTCAAATTCAATTTTCTAAAAAATGATCATCAATCATATATCATTCCTGGTTGAACAGCTTTCTAGTTCCTCTCCTTTTTAGTGTGTGAGTTTTTCTTAAATATCATAGAAGGTTAGAAGTAGATGATAACTGAAGGTGACTCGTGATTTTTGTAGAAACAAAGTAACATTGTTGGTTTTTTATGACCCATAATATGAGTTAAACAACATTTATTGTCCACATAAAAAGCTGGATTCCCTTGCGCATTATATAATAAATCGAATACATGCTACATTCACATCATTGCAGCATTAGATATTGAAAGAAATGTGAGAGAAGGGTTTGAAATGAATCAGTCCACTTTTTCAAAAAATTGAATCAATTGAATACGGTGATTCACGGATTACAAAGATGACAAATACAATACAAGAGATGTTCTGCTGATAATAATCAATAAAACATAAGGAACTCCCGATAATGTAACCCTTTGCATACAAATCTTATAGTGTGTTTTTCTCCCTTGATCAAATCAAATCTCCCTTGATTTTGCAATCTTAGCAAGATGACCTCTCCATTACGAATACCTCTTTTGAACGAATCGTTTGCCTAGACAATTGATTTCGTTGTACAGTATACCATTCCAAAGTTTATTGTGGAGAGCGATTTATGTCATTTGATCATCATCATTCATGTATATCATTCCTGGTAGAACAGTTTTTCTAGCTACTCTTCTTTTTAGCATGTTTTTTAAAAAATATCATAGTAGGTTTGTAGGAGATCAAAGAAGAGAATTACTCCGTGCTTTGTTTCGTCAATTCACGAAACTACAGTATCCCAATTTCCGCAAGTGATGAGCTTGATGCACAAAATGGAGCAGAGTAAAGGTTATTGATTTTCTCTATCGATGTTGATTTTCAAGGAACAAAATTGCTTTACATATTCGAATTTGTCAGTTACACTGTACATACTAACTCTAGAAAGAGCAACCGCTGAGGAACGATCCGGCTTCCACCTCTTTCTATCCTTCATGTGAGCTCCTATTCTTTCAATTTATTACATGTACAAAACAGGTTGACTTTGGAAGGACTTCATATGTTGAGGAAAGTTGCAGTGTTGAACCCCGAAGGGAGAAAGCACGGAATCCAGCTCTCAATGCATCCACCCCTCCTGCTGTCAAGCTAACAGGGCTTTTACATAAAGAGAATTACAAAAACGTAATTTCAAAATTACAGCAGGCTAAACTTTTCGAAGACTCATTTGCATAGACGTTTATTGCTGGCCACCTAACCTGATAACAACTTTGGACAGAGTTTCTTTACTTAAATTTCTATTACTGGATTAACTCTAAGAAGTATTTAACAATGGAATGAGAGCAGTTCATAGCAATTTACGTACATAGCATCTAAGAAATATAGCATAACCGTTATCAAAATTGGAAGTAAGTCAGTTATTCGACTATACCTCGTTTGAAATAGGCGAGCTGGAAGCTTCGCTATTGGAGGCCTATTGTAGTCGGCGTTTCGCTTTCGGCAAGAGTGTGAATGGTTTTTAGGGTTGGTGGGTGGGTGTTATAGATGGGAGGGGTGGTGGGGGCGTCGCATTTAAATAATGAAGTAGGCCGAAAGAGCGGCTCCCCTGCACTTACATGCGCTGCACACCTACTACATCATCACCAGCTATTGTTGGCCACGTGTCGGCAATCACATAACGCGCGTCGTTCGCCCAAGTCGAGAAGCTTCTGTGCAACAAATTTATGCAGACTCGGGTCGAATCTTCTACTTTCCAAGTCAACGACAAGCTCTAGTTCACCATCTTCTTCACCTCTTTTCAGGAATCATACACCTCACCGACAGGAAGCAGCAAATGCGGCTCTTTTGAATAAAATGAACTTTGTCGCCTTGTCAGCTAATCGAAAACTGTAGACTTATGAAAATATTGCTGAGTCTATTACATTCAAGGGCTCTCATAATGTGATTTAGTAGCTGCATAAAGTAGAAAAGAGTTGCTGAATTGGAACAGGGATTGAAATGAAATAGAAGCGTAAAATGAAATAAAGATATTCTACAACAATTATCTATTGATTGATTTTATTGTAAACAGTGCGTATTCATTGTATTCTCTATTTTCTTCTACATTCCGATTCATATCATACAAGATAAAGACTAAGGCCGCTATTAGCTGTGAGCAACTGGCTCGGCAACTGGGCAAGCAATCGATTGCCGGTCGAGTAGCGCGGCATTGAATCAAATGGGAGCCATTAGGCTACGGCCACACGAGCGTTTTTTCACGCGGTAAATGTAGCTTCTTTTCCATACCACAGCACAGTATTCGCGTGATTGCTGAATTTATTTTTATAGTTTCAGTATCAGTTTAAAAGATTATTAGGGGAAAAACTATGATTTATTTTGTCTCATATTTTTTTACAAAATAAAAAAGTTTGTAATATTTTTTCAAAAATGCGCTAACTGTGGAAAATAACTCGTGATGATGAAAATAATGATAAAAAAAATAATTATCCTAAAAGTACTTCAAAAACATGTTTAAGGTTAACATCAAAGCATAGTTCAATTCAAAACAATTTTTGTTGTCAACTAAAAGAAAATTTATTTCGGGTTCCAGTAGACCCCACGCGAGTACTGGCATCTCAAAATTAGGCGCGAGTACTTAGGGGTTAAAGATGTTCAAAGTAAAACCATTGTTGTATTCTGAAAATAATTAAAAACATCTAATGAATTTAATTTTTTAGCATATTTTTTACATGTTCAAGATTGCTTTTTAATCATAAATAAAGTAAGATAACATACGTGAAAGGGATAGACTGGGCAAAAAATTGAAGGATCAACCTTTCAACACAGCTTTAAAATTAAATTATAAGAATTACCGCAATAGACTTTCCAATTTAAATAAATAAATAAATAAATACTTTATTGCCAATATAATAAATATTTACAGAAATAATAAATAATATAAATTATACATTGGCGTGGCTAGAATAAGAATAACCTTGTGCTCTAGCCACGAGTTCTATAATGAAATATAGGCTACTTGCATATTAGGTGAGATATATCAGGCATATGATAAAGCAAAATATAAAATACAAATGATCATAGCTCAAATTATAAAACAAAACATATGTAATTACAAAAAATTAAAATACAGACCAAATTAATGAGACTTTTATAACTTGAGTATAAATAAATAACTTGAGTTATAAAACAAAACATACGAAATTACAAAAATTTAAAATACAGACCAAATGAAACATTTAAATACAGTAAACATTTTGAAACAGAAGTAGAATAAATATAAATATTGTCAATGTCAAAATCTCACTTTTTTCTTCTGTTAACTTAATATATATTTTCCTTATTCTGTTATTCATGTTTTAACAGCTACCGCTCATCAAATATTTATTTTGGGCAAATCAAGAAGATGTAATGCACCATACTTACAAAATTTACAAAATTATATTTAATCCATATAACAAAAAAACAATATTATAGTAACCTTATAACAGAAAATTCAAATAAACCTAATAACTTATGGAGAGTGATCAATGAGCTGGCTGGAAGGAGGAAGAAAAGTAATGATTTTCCAATTTCTGGTTTTACACAAAATAATGATGCCAATAGGGATAATATTAAACAGGTTGCTGATGATTTTAATGATTACTATTCCAAGGTTGGGTATAATCTGGCTGCAGCTTTGAACACTGGTGGTCAAAGGATTGTAGCAGATGAAGATTTTTCTAACCCTCATACCTTTGAGTTCCAGACAGTAAATGAGGCGGAAGTGATGTCATTCATTCAGCGCATGAAGGGTGGCTCCGCCCCTGGGTATGATGGTGTTGCGGCATCTCTGGTGAAGAGCAATGTTGGATGCCTCACTAAGCCTTTGACCCATGTCATCAATAATAGCATAAGACAGGGAATCTTCCCTAGTGACTTCAAAATAGCAACTGTCATTCCAATATATAAAGGTGGTGAGAGGAATGCTTATCCTAACTTCAGGCCTATTTCCCTCCTCTCCATCTTTTCTAAAGTTTTGGAGAAGGTGGTGAGGAGGCAACTAAATGACTTCCTGGAGGCCCATGGGGTGATAGTGCCAGAACAGTATGGATTCAGGGAGGGCATTGGAGTAAATGAGGCCCTGTTTGACTTTACCACAACAGCCTTCAACAGCCTGTCTAAAGGTAACTATGTAGTTGCTGCTTTCCTTGATCTTGCTAAAGCCTTTGATTCTATTGACAGGACAATACTCTTCAAAAAGCTGGAGCATGTCGGGGTTCGTGGCATTTCCCTGGATTGGTTCACAAGTTATCTAAGTAGTCGTAAACAGGTGGTGAGATTGCTGAACATAGAAAGCTCCTTGATATCTGTGGACTATGGAGTTGTGCAGGGTTGCACACTTGGTCCCCTCTTGTTTCTAGTTTATATAAATAACATTTTAAAGGTTGAAACACAGGGCAGAATGTTCCTTTTTGCTGATGATGCTGCTATCCTGTTTGAAGATAAATCATGGAACTGTGTTTACAGAAGAGCTGGTGAGGGTTTAAGCATCCTAAAAAGATGGTTTGATCAAAACTCATTGACCTTGAATACAAGCAAAACAAAAGTAATGCCACTTCTTCTTAGGAACCAAAATGTTAATGCAAGGAATGGTTTGTCTATAAAAATTCATACTTGTGGAGATAGCTCAAGCACAACTTGTAATTATCAAGAGCTGGAGCAGGTATCAGAATACAGGTATTTGGGTGTCTTCCTTGATAGAAACCTGAGATGGAATAGGCACATAACTCACCTTAAACAGAAGCTCAGAAGATATATATTCGTTTTTAGAAAACTGAATTCTCTGCTGGATCCCCCTGTCATAAGGCTAGCTTATTTCGCCTATGTGCAGTCTTTACTGCACAGTGGAATTGTTGTATGGGGTGATGCTTTCATGAATGTCCTGAAGCCTCTATTGACTGTGCAAAAGGCGGTTATCAAGGCTGCTGCTGGTTGGCCTAGGCGCTATTCTTCTGACCAGCTGTTAATGGAGTTTGGGGTATTGGATGTGCGGCAGCTCTTCATCAAAGCATTGCTTATGCACATGCATAAAGGGAGGCAAGGGCAAATTATGACTGTATCAAATCATGATCATTTTACTCGCATCTCCCACATCAACAACATCAGGATGCCCAGATTAGTAACAATGGCTGCTTCTCGCGACCCTCTCTATATTTCTCACCGTTTGTGTTGCAATATGCCTGTGCAGTACTCTACTTTTGACCAATTTAGTGTTGCTTCCTACAAGAAAATGCTGCTCTCTTGGCTGTTTGAACATGGAAGAGATGCATCTGAGATGCTGCTGCAGTCTGCATACCGTTTTTAAGAGTTTTCCTTTTTTCCTTCTACATAAATAAAAATAACAGTTTCTAACCCTCATATTATTTTCTTTGATCCTTTATTTAAATTTCCATTCTGCCCTCCTACCTTTTCAACATGTGCTGAAGCTTCTGGATAATTTTCTTTTCTTGCTACAACTAGTGCTCATCCCAGAAACCTTATTTGTATGCGTTTTTACTCTCTGGTGTCTCTTGTTGGCATCGCATTTCCCATGGATAGATGATCCTCCTCAAATAATTGAGCCTTTTTTTTCTCTTTTTTTCCCTCTTTTTTTTGGCTGTAATTTCTTTTCTCTTCAATTTTTTTTTAAATTTGTCTTTTTTTCTTCTATATAAAATCCTACCGATTCAGACTCTTCTTCGCACACAGGCATTGTAGCCCATGTGAAGAATATTCTTTTCCTCTAACTTATTGTCATTACCTATGTACTTGTTTTTTTAAAGAGGAAATAAAGAACAATTCAATTCAAATTAAAGAGCTCACTTATGTTTTCTTTATTTTCTGTATTCATATCTTCCCACTGCTCTCCTACAACATTGTTGGAGATATTCATCCACGCAATCCTCCTCAGTTGCCGATTTTTAAAATCTTCATGTTTGAGTCATAAACACAGGGGTTCTGCTGAACCTCCAAAATAATTCTTTCACCATCTAGGTACTCCATCTAGGTAATCAATCAATATAAGGCGAGGACTACTGACGCTGCGTGTTACTCCCGCTCGTGTGGCCAGGGATTGAGCATGAAATCAAGCGTCAAAAATAGACCGCAGCCTATTCTCCGGCGGGCGACCTTGAAGACGCGCCTGCTAAAACCTCCAGTAGCGGGAAAACACGCTGCGTGTGGCATACTCCATTACATTTTAATGCTGCTCATTTTTCTAGCGTGTTTTCATTCTGCATTTGTGCGTGAAAAAACGCTCGTGTGGCCGCAGCAATCGGTTGCCAAAGAGAAAAAAGTTGTCCATGCAGTTGCCGGGCGAGTTGTTTCAGTCTCCCTGCCGTCGGGGGGCATTGGAGTATATGGCGCCTATTAGCCATAGGCATCTAGTTTTGGGCAACTGACTGCTATGCGTGCGCATGCGCATCACCGATCTGTCTACCCCAAACAAACCCGCTCAGTCTCATCTGTCATTCATGTCTGAAGCAGGTGTTAAAATTGTTTACTATTTAAGTTTTTATTATTAGTGTAGGTAGTTATTATTAACTACTATTATTATAATTTTATAATAATATAATTATATAATAAATATATATTATAATATATTATTTATTTAATTTTTTTATTTAAATAATAAAATAATTATACAATTATAATGATTATAATTATAATTATTTTTAAAATAATTTTAATATTTAAATTATTCAAATTGTGTCTGATGCAGGTGTTATCATTGTTTACTGTTTAAGTTTTTATTATGAGTGTAGGTAGTTATTATTAACTACTATTATTATAATTAAAATATATGATATTACATTGAAATGTAACCAACTTTTTTTTTTTTTTTTTTTTTGATTAGGGGAAACTCCAACTCCACTTAATTTGTGTTGAAGTCAACACGTCATGCTTCATCTAAACAAGCATTGAAATTTCTTCACAAAATAACCTTTTCCTGAGAACTAACAGGGGTGGCATAACAGCGGAAGATCATTAATCTTCTAGTGATAAATGACTCTTGAATCAGTTACTGAAGTATTAAAGAGCTTGGAATCCTCAAAGCGACACTTCTTCAGCTCCATGTTCCTGATTGGAGTTTAAACAATGGCTATCTGCATTCATGAATATTGGGAAGTGATAGCCGCGAGCCGTAGCAGGTATCTGTTCAATCAGATAGAGATAAGCTGCGTTCTCGTAGGTCCTGTTTGTAACGGTGACCGATTAGATTGACCAGCAAAAAATACACTGGTCTCTGCTGTAAAATCACTCCCCGGTGGTCCGGAACCCACCTAAAACTGTAGGTCCAACTCATTAATAACCATCATCCAATTCATCACCCACGCACAGGTCTCAGACCTATGTTGGCTTCATCCTCCGAAAAAAAAAATAATTGAATTATGTAGGATCAAAAAATGTATAGGAGTGCTAGTTACTTGAGAATAATTTAACAACTATTATAAAATAACTCTAAAACAATAGAAAAACTGTTTGCAACAACAATATTCATGAATGATCAAATCTAATGATTTGGTAAACCTAATAGACTCTTGAAAACTCACTCTTCTCCATGGTTCTCCACAAATCAACAAAGCATGACGTATCGCTGTTTTTTTTTTTTTTTTTGTTTTTTTTTTGTAGATTACGTCTTGGAGACTCCAGTTAAGGAGTATAAGACAATTCAGATTAACATTAGTCATATACACAAGATACCATAATTAATTACTACATCAATTAGTTTAGGTGAGGCTTAATTTTGATGTGAAAGGAACTCTTGTACACTATAAAAAGCTTTATCAACTAAATATTTTTTCAATTGTTTTTTAAATATTTCTATATTTTCAAGACTCTTTAAAAACTGCGGTAGCTTATTGTAG
Organism: Conomelus anceps; assembly: GCA_948455865.1. Taxonomy (NCBI): domain Eukaryota; kingdom Metazoa; phylum Arthropoda; class Insecta; order Hemiptera; family Delphacidae; genus Conomelus; species Conomelus anceps. The sequence continues at coordinate 56,651,580 of OX418217.1, read as the reverse complement.
AATTGTGACTCACCAAGTGATAATCTCCTCGGCTTCTTGTATTATAATCATGTACGTCAAGATTTTGGTTAATATCATTCGTTTTTACATATAAAGTAGCTTCATACACATATAAGCAGGGTACAGTTAGGAGACCAAGTCTCTTGAACAATGGCCTACATGAGTCCAATCTATTTACTCTTTCTGTACACCTAACTGCTTTCTTTTGGATCTTAAACACCCTATCAAGATTTTGTTTTGATGAATTACCCCATACTAAGATAGCATACCTAATATGTGACAGTGAGAGCCCATGGTAAGCTGAAAAAAGTAACTTTTTGTCATTCAATCTAGCGTTTGCGATAGTAAGGCTCAAACATTATAAATATTCATGAGGCTGAAATGAATAAGGCACTTGAATTGAAAAATGTTCAGTTCGCAATTAGTTACATATAATATTACCATCGTAGCTCATTCATAATTTTACACTTATCCACAAACCTCTCCCATTTGTATTATATAACACACTAATCGACCTACTCTATTTTTCATTTTACTTTCTGTTGACCAGTCTCTTGCAGAGTATCTTTGAACAATACTGTAGTAGTGTAACTAAATTCAGCGTTTGCCACTGTGAGATATTTTTATAATGATTATAATTATTATCATTATAATTATAATTATTTTCATTATAATTTATAATTTAAAATAATATTAATAATTAAATTTTTATTTAAATTATTCAAATTGTGTCTGATGCAGGTGTTATCATTGTTTACTATTTAAGTTTTTATTATGAGTGTAGGTAGTTATTATTAACTACTATTATTATAATTATAATAATATAATAAAATATATAATAATATTACATTGAAATGTAACCAACTTTCGTTTTTTTTTTTTTTTTTTTTTTTTTTTTTTGAAAAGGGGAAACTCCAACTCCATCTAATTTGTGTTGAAGGCAACTCATCATGCTTCATCTAATTCTAAACAAACATTGAAATTTCTTCACAAAATAACCTTTTCCTGAGAACTAACTGGGGTGGTATAACAGCGGAAGATCATTAATCTTCTAGTGATAAATGACTCTTGAATCAGTTACTGAAGTATTGACACTGGTCTCTGCTGTAAAATCACTTCCCGGTGGTCCGGAACCCACCTAAAACTGAAGGTCCAACTCATCTATCACCATCATCCAACTCATTACCCACGCACAGGTGGGCTTCATCCTCGAAAAAAAAATGAAGCTTGATGCTTCCGGATTTTTGGATAGGCTATATCCATCCTGTGAGTGAGTAGGATCATGATTCTATTCCATTTCCATTTTTTTATTGTGTTGGGTCATGACATGAGTCATAAATATACTCAAAACAAAATTACAAATGAAAATGAATACTATATTTATAATTACTATACCGATTATTGTTGTAGATATCCATTTAACGTCAACTGCAGTAGAACTATTCATGTGTAAACTTGCTGTGATAAACTGTCTTTTTTGAGTCTCGGCGGACGCGTTTCGAACTATGTCGTTCTTCTTCGGCGCTTGGTTGCAGACTGACTGGTTTTCTAGTATGTAAGGTCTGGTGGTCGTAGGAAGGTAGTGGGAGGAGTGGATGTGGTGGGGGAAGTTGGTACGGGGAGGTGTTTTAAGGAGGGGTTTATGATTATGTTGAAGAGGGTATTAAGCCCTCACCCAACCACAGAAAAAATCAAATTATGCTGAACATCTACTCACAAAAAATCATTCATTCACCAACATTGATCAAAACCTCCACATCTTTCACATTGCCCCCAAAAGTCATAAACTCAATACTCTTGAACAATTCGAAATTTACAAACATTCCATTTCACATCCTCAACTCATACTCATTGACCAACTTAATTTCAAATCCCATACCCTCTTCAACATGTGCTATTACTTCATTTACAGCGATAACCTATATTATCGCCAAAGTAGCACAATGGGTGGATTTCGTGCTGGAGAGGGCCAGTGGTCATTTCCAACAACAAATTTCCAACAATTGGGCTAATTGTCGAAAATATCGTAAGGCTTCATGAATAAATCTTAACAAACTGAGGTGACAAACAATAGGCAAGTAAATAAATTATAAGACAGATTTAAATAACAGTGTCTGCGTATAATGTCATTAATTATACACTTTACAAAAAACTTTAAACCAAAAAACTTTGACTACATCTCGAATGATAAAAACAAACTTTTGATAATAATGTAAACTTTTCATAATAAATGATCCTTCTCTTTTTTCTAAAATTACGTCTTGAAGAGACCTATGTAAATCCAGACGGGATTTACGAAAAAGGCTACTAACGCGGTAGAGGACGTCCCAGAAGTGGAAAGGAGCGAAGAACTTAATTTTTGGAAGCACTAGCACTTATTACTTAGCTTTTGATTTTGCTGAAGGTTTGCATCTGCATCCCGACTTGGTTGGCGAGGTCCCTGGTAAGGGTAGATCCCGTAGGTGGAAGATTGAGGTACTCCTCGGATTTTCAGAGCCTCGGTCGATGCATCATGGCAGACAAGGGTACAGTGCTGTAGATTGTGCAGGAGTTTGAGCTCTCGTTCAATCCTCTTCAGGTACGGCACTCGAACCACGCAGTAGAAGTCAGCAATACATTTTCATAGCCAGATACTAACACCTATAACAGAATTTCAAAGTACTTAGAAATATGGTATAACAAACTATAAAAATCATACTCCAGAGGAGTACTCAAAATAAACATATGTATATGAAAGGAGTGCCCAAAAGGAGCCAGCTAAGGAATAAATATTTTAATAGCAATTTATTTAAATAAAAGATTTGTTGAGACACTATAGACTTTAAATGTCGATTTCATAAAGTTAATTGAATGACTCTAATATATTAATAAAAAATCATTACTTGATTCTGATAGAAACAAATTACAAAGATAATCACAAATTAAAAGATTGATCTAAAATTTAAAGAAACGACATTATGAAAATTATCTTCAAATATTGACATTTTACTGCTATTATAAATTATAATTAGAAATTTCCCTTTTTTTAAATTATTAAGAGGAAAACATCATAAGAAACTTAGAAACTTAGAAACTTACCCTAAACGGGTGATGAAGAACAAAGTATTAACACATAAATTGACAATTATCGCAGACACTGTTGTTGAACGTTAGCTCAAGAAATTCTCATAAACCACGTGGGTTTGACTATTCCAAATTCAGAAAGTGACAGATTCATTATTTATTTATTTATTTATTTATTTATTGTGACAAATTTACAACGAGTGTGAAGGTGCAACAGACTCAGGTCCAAAACTGCTCCCTTCACAAATTTTGATATGTAACATTGTCCAAAACATTGAGGTTAACACAGAATAAGAATTTAAAATATGCTGAAAACCTTCACTCGAAAAATAATAAAATGAATTTTCTCACTTGACCACTATTAATTTAAAAGTTCATTCGAAACGAAACACTAAAAACAGTTAAAAATAGTTAATAATATTAAATTTTTATAGAAACTTTTGAGTCGAAAAATATTATTTGGTTGCTATGGTAAATCAAACTAATTAATATCTAATAATTAGATCGAATAATTAGTACAACTTTACAGTCATGAGACTTCTTGCAAAAAATCTTCTCTGCTGGCTGGAGTTTCAAATTTTAGCCAAGCAGGTTGTCCAACATAACAGTACATAATTTTCCAAAGCTGGAAAAGTACACCGCACCGTCCATCAACAAGAGAGAGAAGATAGCAGTAGAAAGAGACAGAGAAGTGGAGAAAGGGTCAGAATTTCCCTTTTGCAAAATTAACAATCCTCAAGTAACTGTGGGACTGAAGGTTTTTCTCACGCATACCTAACATTCTTCAATTGTCTAGACGTCTAGACTAGATAACCATGAACTATAGGTTCAAACAAATTTTCAAAACGCAGTTACATTTCTAAGCCATGAAATAATTAATCCCAAGACAAGGTTGAAACGTCCAATGAAAAATAAAAAAAGAATTAAACATTAAATTTTGGCACAAAAATCATCATAAACCCCTCCTAAAAACACCTCCCCCCTCCACCACACCAACTTTCCCCACCACATTCACTTCTCCCACTACCTTCCTACGACCACCAGACCTTAGGTGCATGGACGGCTGGCTACTACTAACCATACTACTAAACTATACTATACATAGATCGTTGCGTGCAGTAGCACGATGTCTTCAGAATAGTACTCGCGCTAACCCCCTCGCCATACCCCGACCAGTTCTGGCCACGCTCCAAGAAATTTTGGCCCTTCTATACTAGAAAACTAGTCAGTCTGCAGCCAAACGCCGAAGAAGAACAACATAGTTCGAAACGCGTCCGCCGCGACTCAAAAAAGGTCAGTTCTGCACAGCAAGTTTATACATATGAAGTACTATTATACCGAACTATATATATATATTACTGCATACACATGACAATATAGTCGTGAGTTAACATAGTTTATTGTATTATTTCACGCTACACTCCCGATCGCTCATCTTTACTAACTGGCGTCTCACGTGGTGTATGAATTCAAACAACCGTTTCTCTCGTCGGAAATACAAAAATATAGCATTTCCCAGAAAAACGTAGGAAACCTGCTTTCTCCCACTAGTGTTATAACTGTCAAACCCCCCCTTCCAATATTAGTGAATGCTTTTTCTATAAAAAGTATTCTCTCTCCTCACTAGTATATGCAACTGATAACCTCAGGGAAAAGATTATTGGAGTGAATGGGGAGGGCAAAGCTTTTTTACAACTGTATTTTTTGGGAATTTCAGTTGAATTATACGCTAATTACGTTATCTTCTTGGAAAGAATGCACTACAGCGGAAAAGCTGAAGGGAAATTAATTCTTTTCAATTAATAAGATATTTTGTTATAATGCTCTATGAGATTTTCAATATGAATAATCTTCTGGATCTATGTTGATAGCATTATTTAAAAAAAATCTGTTATATAGTGTAACTACAATTATTGTATTATGAGTAAATTAAAGTAAAGTCTATTGGAAGTCAATATTAGTGAAGGTTTTTTCAATAAAAAGTATTCTCTCACATCACTAGTATATGCAATTGATAAGCTTAGGGAAAAAAAATTTGGAGTAATGGGGAGGGCAAAACTTTTTTCACAACATTGTTAGAAATCAAATTATTATTCTCGTCTCCTGTTCACTGGTGAAGCCCATTGGAAAAGTAAGTGGATGAAAGAGAATTTGGAATAAAGAAAGCGACCCTTCCTTGCCAGCTTCCAGAGAGCAGTAGCCTACTGTTCCTGTGTTGTCGATTGATAGCAATCATCGTCTTCAGTTCTGAAACGACAATAATTCGCCTGCTTCACCCCGCAGAAGAGTAAGGATGGCAACAGCAAAGAGCTCAGGTATAATTGAAAATTTTATTCCGGACGCGTTTTGAATCAATTAGGTTTCTTTCTTGAAGACTCACTCTTCTTTCCTATTCCCTTCGTTTCCGGTAGTTCCCCACCGAATTATAAGGGAGACTTGTGCGGACCCTCTGCAATTAAGTATCGATCTCTGTCAGGCCGATTAGCCGCTTCTGCGACAATTCTTCGGCTTTCGCCACTTCCAAAAGAACTGGGAAAAAGCTTATCGCTGAACTTTGTCTTAAACTTTCCGAAAAATGAGGACCTGAGAAATTATTAGCTGGTGACATGAGATGTGAGATGAAAAATGCTTGAGGCAATTCTTCCTGGAAATTGATTGCATTTTGAGTGGTCTTGGATACTTCAAATCTGAATTTATTCATTATCTGAATTTGATAATTATTACAACGCTTAATGGAAAATTATATTGAAAAAAAAGAATTTTGTCTTATTTGTTGTTCTATAATTACTCAGAAACGGAGAAAATGTATGTCGACATGTACATAAAAAATATTAAATGGATAATTACTATAATTAAATGAATTGTATATTGTTTAATTGTTATAGAATATGTAGGAATTGAGAGATAGAAGGCCTTTCCAGAGGGAAGGATCAAGAGAGTCAAGGCCCTCCTAACAAAAGTCCTTAATTGTACATGGCAGGGAGGAGGAATGATAGAGCAGTTTCCCATAAGAAATGAGCGAAAATTTCAATTTGTGACCCAACCCAAAATAAACTTTCCAGGTGTTTTTTACAACAAGATGGTCCTTAGAAGGTAAACATTTTACACGGAAGTGATGAATTCTGAGTCGTCTTAGATACTCAGAATTGTGTACAGTATTAGAAAATTTTCTTTAATAAATATAAAAGATTTATTTACTGGATCTTCTACAGCTCAATATTTTTCGACATACATCTGGCTTCCAAACCCAATATGTATTTGCATGGCAATCGCTCACATAACTGTCAAGTTCCTAGATTGTAAGGTCAGGTCAGAGGAGAGTGAGTGAGTGACTAGAGAAGGGTGATCTGCTGGCAGAAGCACTGTTGATGACATATCGAGAGTGACAGGGATGGCCTGAAATCGAGTAGCCCTACAGATGAGAGAGGGTGCTTCTAGCCAGCGAGGTGGTTTTAGGGCCTACTTAAAATATTTGTTGACACAGAGCACTATTAATGTGTCAGGGCCACTTGATCTCCGATCACTTAACGGGGTGGCGCCGAACCATTCTGGCGCCCAGCCTAACCCGCTTTCCTCCTTCCCTAAAACACACAACGACTTTCCTCCGGTAAATAAACAACCCTCATTGAAATCTGGCTTTGTCACCGGAAGTGCTTATGGTCGATCCACTTCCATCATCTGAAAATTAAAAGCGTTCAGCATCACTTTGCACAGTCTACAAGAGTTGAGTCCTAATCTCAAGTACAGTACTTGAACATGAAATGAACATGCACCTATAAGACATGCATGAAATTAGGTTTAGTTCCTAGAGTCTGCAGACAGATGAATGAACCAGAAAATTAAAATTAAATGCATTACTCTAAATAACTTATAGTTCACATCAGGGGGAGAAAAACATATGCAAATTAATGGATACTGTTATGGTTTTTCTGCTGACGAGGTGTAATTTATGGATTTTGTTTGTCTTTCTTAGTAATGGCGAAGGTGATATTTTGGATTATAAATCATTATGATTTAGTTTGTAATTTGGAGTATTAAACTGATAGTTTCAATAGTGCTGCTCTAATGATGGATTAATTGAATGTAACAATTTCCAATACTTTTATTTAGATTACATGGAAATATATCAGTTGAGCTAGAAGAGACATCATCAACTGAAGCCGGGTTTTCCTAGCTACGTACTTTTTACGCAGCGCACTACGCACTGCGGAGAGCGCATTACAAAGCCTACTGAACTAATAAATGAAAACAATTTTTTTACTGCCAGCATATTCCATAATGAATTGCAGAATTATAGAATTGCATAATTATAGCAGATTTATTGCGGTATTACCAAGCTCACCGAAACAAAGTCTGAAGTGCTTTGCTTGATAGTCCACTCTCACCACTCCACAAGTTCTGGCTGCGTAGGTGAGAGCGTATATTGTCCAGCACACCTCCGAGCTACAAGTCATCCTTTGACAGAGGCGTTTGGAAAGCATCACAATTTATATAGCCTTTCTCGTATCTGAGAACTCAAATTCACCTCAAGCCACAATAAGGCTTAGGTTATGACTTCTAATTATTGTAAAAATTATGTAGAAAAAACCAAGTCTTCTTGTTCATGTGAGTTATAATGATTTTTTAAACGGAAATAGATTCGATATTCATTTATTATCCGCCTATAGGCCAGTGGCGGGTACAGGTGGTGAGGGGAAGGACAAATCAAAAAAGGGAGGAAGGGAAATTATAAAAACATTGGAAAATGGAAAGTAAAAAATTATGGAGAGTTTTCAAAGTTGTAGAAAAGCAAGAAAAATGAGGCAGCAATGTAAATCCAACAATTTATTTTCTATTTCACACTTGGCGTAACTATTAAAGGGGGGGGATCAGGTAGATAGATTCCCCCACAGAGATCCAGAAACAAAAAAAAATTCGGAATTTTAGCAAGCTCTGAGAGACAATAATTTTTTACAAAAGAGCCAAAAAAGACGTATTGAATTGCTAAAAATGTGGTTTTAGAGTATTATTCTCTAAAAATTTCCGGGGAGTACCCTGGACCCCCTTTTGAATGAAAAGGCTTCATAAAGTCTAGAATTACTGTAGGAAACCCTTCTCCTTTTAAAATACATTCTCAAGAACGGTGCTATACTGTACGCCGATAAGTTGAGGTGGGGATCAAAAATAGCAGGGTGAAAATAGTTTTAAGTAGACCTGCTTTTAAGCTTGACTACATGAAAAATACATTTTTAGTGCGAGAGCTCGAATCTCCCACTGAAAATTATGCAAAAACTAGATGAACATTTTACACACAATTCTGGTTAGAATGGATGAATTTGTGTCCAGAATCGCTTAAAGTAAGGTTTTAGAAGAATTATCTTTCAAAACATTTTCCCGGGTAAGTTCCCGTTTTGAGAATTATTGTTAGAGAACCCCTCCACTGATTGGAAATATTGTGTACTTCTGTACTTATATTTACAATCATTCTGTTAATAATGAGTTTAAGTTTGAGTAATATGAGTAATAAGTTTTTCATCAAAACTTAACATATCCAAAAAAGTCAAAAATTGTTTTTTGTGGCGAATGTCAAATTCCTTTATGAACTACATAAGCTTATGTAATCATTGTGGTTCAAAAGTCAACGTACCCACCCTAAAATCGTATGTGAAATGTCATTTTGTCATCTAATGTTAACAAATCCATTTCTTTACATTTTTACATAACATTTCATCAAAACTCAACATATCCCATAGTAGTATCTGTATATATAAAAGGCGATGTGTGTATGTATGTTTGTATGTATGTTCCCAGTAAACTCCGAAACCGCTGAACCGATTTGAATGAAATTTTCAGGGACGATGTAGAATAGTCCTGAGATGGTTCCTGTGAAGTTTGGGAGTTCATGATGCCCCCCATTTTTTTCTGGGGGGCAAAACGTAGGCTACTGTACCTCTTAATATTTATGTGTCCTAATTGAACTCAGAATCCGAAGAAGTGAAATTATGAATATTACAATTTGGAAAAAATGATTTTGATGTAGATTTGAGGTGCAATGCAGTATAGTCTTGAGATAGTTCCTGTTTCTGGGTGGTGAGGTGGGGGGGGGGGGGGGGGGGGTTGGGAGTCATACTTTTTTTAATAATTTTTTTTACTATTCGGTAGATCTTTTTAAGATGAACTAAAATATTGATTTTACATTTTTAAAACTTCAAGCTTAACTTGAACTCATAAATGAAAATTAAATTTTCATTTATAAAACATGTACAAAATGCCATATACTCACTATATGAATGCCACATGAAACAACAACAAATATTGTATACCATTAGCATTTTGATTAAATACTAAGAAGTTAACCCTATGTATTCATATTATATTATTTCTGTATCATTGAAATTGTCACTCAATTTATCATTATTTGTAAATATCAATCTCAATATCAATATCCATTTACAATTTATATTTTTTTAAAAACATGTATAATTAATAAAATTCCTGAAAATATATTGTTACAAAATATGTACAAAAATTAGGTGTGTTTTTATTTGGGCATAGCCCGTCTACCTGCCCCACGCATTCCTCATTATCACAGCCCACTATGCCCCCTCTCATTGCTGCCACTGGCGTAGCAACGCACGCCGGGGACCGCTAGTAAATTCATAAAACACCTTTTTTTTCAAAACTGAACATATTATCCTAGTTGAAGCTCTATACAACCTGAGACAATCATATGTTTTAATATAGTACTCTTTAGGTTTCACAGATATCGCCACTATACTTTGTCATGACAATTCTCCATATTTGCTTTGCACGATGTTGATATTTCTGAACTGTAACTCCTCTGGCAAATGCCATGTGGCGCTGTTGATTTTCGTCGTTGTTGCAATCGGTCTCATATTCGTATAGTAGAGGTTATGTTGTCTCATTCTGTAGATGTGTAATACAACTTATTTAAATTTGTGTTGTCTACGTTGTTCTTTGTAATAATGGAAGATTCAGTTGTAAATCTTAACAGTGGCACACGGAAAAGAGGAAGGCCGAAATCTCTTGAAAAAATTCAAACAAAGCGAACAAAATATTGTGATGATGATCCTCATCTGAAAAAACTAAAACAGTTATGTAAACCATGTAATCACAATAGTAAGTCATATATGTGTTCTAAAGTTACTTATGATGATATTCGTAAAAACCGTTCAAGTTTATACTGCCACAAAGATCAATCAAGACAAGGTGATGTGTAAGTTTATTTCTGCATCGGATGTGAAACGAAATAGATCTAAAGACCGAACAAAACCAAAAACATTATCATTAACTTATTTTTTAAAGACGTCTACGAAAATGATACCTGTATGCAGATCGTTTTTTTGTTTTGCACTTTCCATTCCAATTTCACGTGTAACCAGAATAGGTAAGCTTATGCATCAGGGTTGTACACCAAGTGAGAAGAGAGGAGGTGATAAAATTTCTAAATTGTTCACAACGCAAAGATTGTCTGTGAGAAATTTTATAAACAATTTGAAATGTACTGAATCCCATTATGGTAGGAACAAGAGCAAACGTGTTTATTTATCTTGTGAACTAAACATTTCAAAGCTTTTGAAATCTTATAATGAATCAGTGGACAGTGATAATTTAAGAGTTACATATTCATTTTTCTACAAAATTTTCAGAAGTGAATTCAATATTGGATTTCAATCCCTGCTGCTGATGCGTGTACTCTTTGTATTGGGCTGAAGAATGAAATAAAATCCAACGTCACAAATAAAAAGAAATTACAAGATATAATTACTCAGCTTCGGATTCACCGACTAGAGCAAAGAGCACTAGAGCTAAGAGCAAAGGCATTCTACGATTTGATGAAGAGTACAAAAACTGATGAAGCCAGTCATTCTTTTGTTTTCGATCTTCAATAAGTACATCCATTACCCAAGACACCAATTCAAGAGGCATTCTACAGCCGACAGATTGCTTTCTACACTTTCTGCTGTGTTGATGTTGATTCAAGAAACCCAGAATACTACACATGGACTGAAGATCAAGCGGGTCGGGGATCAACGGAAATTGAATCAGCTTTATTACATTATTTACGTAATTTACAATTTAATGAGCGTGTAACAAAAATAAAACTTTTCTGTGATGGTTGTGCAGGACAAAATAGGAATGCACACATTGTTCATATTCTATGCTATTGGTTGACAAATGAGTCCCCTCAATTTATTACTGAAATCCAAGTGACATATCCAGTTCGAGGGCATAACTTTTTTCCAGCTGACTGAGCTTTCGGGTGTGCTGAAAAAATTCTAAAAAACATCCAATTGTAATTAGTGCAGAAGAATATGCTGACTTGTATTGTGAAACGGGAGTCGTTAAGCAACTTGGTAAAGACTGGAAAATGTACGATATTAAATCTCTGGAAAATATCTACTCCAAAGTAAAAGACATTAATGATGCTAAACGTCTAATCATAACAAAACATAAAAGTCGTCAAGATGCAAGAAATGCTACATCAAGAGTGAAATTTTCCACAAACTATAGGTTTGCATCATCTGTAGAATTGCAGGGTAGGTCTATTGTGAAGAAAAATAAAAGGGAGGCTGGTGAAATTTTGCAAGAATGTCAACTAACTCATCCAATATCAGAAGAGAAGAAAAATGTTGTAACAAAGATCCTTACAAAGCACTTTGGTAGCGACTGGAGAACTTACAGGACTTACAGTGGTATGTGAAAATTGTAAATAGAAAAGACAATAATAATGAACTTGAAAATAATGAAGATGTGACCTGTGATTGTTTATTAGAGGACTGTGGATGTCATATCTAAAATCACATTTTTGCCAGCCATTGACAAACTTAATGTAACTTGAAGTATAATGCAAACAATACAAAAAAAAAGTTTTTCAGTTCTAATTTTTTTCAATAGTGACTATAAAGAGTTATTTTATTTTTAGTGATTATCAAACTTGATTATTTACTCTTAGGTATGGAATGACAGAGGACATGAGTAATAATTTAATTTCTATAGGTTAGTAATGTAAAAGCATAGCCTACTAGTGATTATCAAAAACGAACATACAAGCTAAGTAGATTTCAGAATGTTTTTTTTTTTTAGCACAAGTTCACATATCCCACTTTTTTTACCAAAGTTCAACATATCCAATAAAGTTTTGTACATTGCGCAGCCATTTGAAACAATTTGAATTATCAAATAAATGTAATAAAATGGTGTTGCTAAAAGGCACAATTGAGAATAGTTACATTTAAAATTAACAAACTAGTTCAGAAGATAGGAAGTTTTCACTAATCCTAGAAAATGTTTATTTGTGGATATGTTGAGTTTTGATGAAAAGCTCCTCAGGTATTTTTGGAGGTCTCTGCGGCTTATCAATGCATGGCTGAGGACTACTACGGCAGAAAAAGCAGACTAGTGTTATTAGCCCTACTTTACATTCACTCAGATATCACCCTAGATCCTCAAAAATATTTCACAATAGAATAGTTTTTCAACTGCTAATAATGAAAGTAATTTTTCTTGTAAATTTAAATTTTCATTAACAATTTGTGTCAGTGAAATAATTGTGGGGAACTAGAGTGAAAATATCTTTTTAACAAGTTTCCCTTGAACAATCTCTTTTCGAAAGAACTTTCTAAGTAGCACACAATACAGTACAGTATCCCAATCAGGGGCGGTGAGGGATCAAATATAGCAGAGTGAATTTTTAAGTAGGACCCACTGAGGGTTTGGATCCCCCATTGATAATAACACAAGAACTAGATAAAATGTACTCTGACACATGTGTTGAAAAGTTAAATTGGAAGAATTCATTCCTCTAATCACTTGAAATTCTCTTTTTAGAGAGGTAATTTATTAAAAATTTTCTCGGGGAGTACCCCAAACCCCCGTTTTGAAATAAATAGCCATGCATATTGCCTTAATTTATCGTTGAAGGAATCCTCCTTCACCCGCTGCTGTGTAGACCTTCTACTCCAAATTACTACTGTAATTATTGTATCGAGAGTCTTACCATAGAATAGGGATAAGTACTTGATGGTTCGTCTATGGTCTTGCCCTTCCCGCAACATCATTGATCATGCCCCCCCCCCCCCCCCCAAGATTAACGCCACTGCTTTGTGTGATATAACGATATATTGTAGTGTCCATTTCTGTCGAAACAGCGAAAAAATTGAATGTTCAATGGAAACCAAAGACAGTGTGAACAACTCCTAACACAATTGAACAAAACCCATAAAAACTTACAATTCACTGCAGAATATGAAACAGACTACACCTTAAACTTCTTAGACCTCACTATCAAAAAACTAAATAACATGCGCAAATTCAAAATCTACAGAAAACCAACTCTCACAGACACACTCATTCACAAGTCATCCAACCATCCAAATCAACACAAACTTCCTGCTTTTAACACCTGAATGTTCCACTATCACAAGCTGACCACCAAGAAGAAATCAATACAATCAAATATTCAACAAAACTGATACAACACCAATCTAGTAGACAAAATCCTGAATAAAAATAAAAATAAAAATCCAAAACCTGCAAACCAAAACAGATTTATCACACTCACATCTTTCAACAAAAAAATACACAAAATAGCTTACATCTTCCAAAAATCCAGATTCAACACAGCATTCAGAACAACAAACAACCTGAAACACCAGATCCAACAAAAACAAGCTCAACTAAAAAAACAGCCCAATTTACTAATTCAACATACCAGGAATATATATAAGCTCACATGCACCAAGTACTACATAGGACAAACAGGCAGATCATTCAACACAAGATACAAAGAACACATCAAAGCGCTACATTCCAACACTGACTGAACATTTGCAGATCACTTAATCAATACTGGACACTCACACAATAACATCCAAACTGACTTAGAGATTCTACACACATTCAAAAAAAGCCACAAACTAAATACACTGGAGCAATATGAAATATTCAAACACCATAAACAAGATAGAACCAACGTACTCAATAACCAAACAAATTTCAAATCAAACGCAATTTTTAACTGCATAATGGCTGCTCATCCTAACCTCAACAAAGCATGATCCCTGGCGGCAGGCTGACGAAGCTTCTTTTCAGATGTGAAATGCATTCCTCAAGCATCTCCAATATATGGGAGTAAAACATTATTTAAAAGTGAAATACAGTGTCAGTTTTAATATTAGACACTACTTCTCTATCTCAAGTGAATGGAATGTCTTCCTAGTACATTAGAGAAACATTTGATATTCTTTCCCAATTCCCGAACTGCAGTGAGAAAGAACAGGCTACTTTTTAGGAGAGACTATTGTTTATAATTTCTATAGAATTTGTTCACTATTGTATCTTATTGGATACGGTACTCCTATTTATTCCAGTTGGAATTATTCTTGCCTGCAGGCTATCTTTATTCTCTCAATCACTTATTTTGATAGTAGAAAAGGGCAATGTGAAGAATAGGAGTTGTTTTTTATAAATCTCCAGCCTATGCTTAAGTATTTCGTATCTTGCAATGAGGCTTCCGGTATTGGTGAACCAATAGAAAAGTGAATATTATCTCTTGAATGATTTTTTTTTTTTGGAGGATGAAGCTCACATAGGTATGAGACCTGTGCGTGGGTAATGAGTTGGATGAAAATGATTGATGAGTTGGACCTACAGTTTTTGGTGGGTTCCGAACCACCAGGAAGTGATTTTACAGCAGAGAACAGTGTCTTTTTTGCTGGCCAATCTAATCGGTCACCGTTACAGACAGGACCTACGAGAACGCAGCTTATCTCTGACTGAACAGATACCTGCTACGGCTCGCGGCTATCACTTCCCTAAAATCCCCAGATTTATACAACAATAGAAACTGCAGAATGTGTAATCCGAAGGAAATTAACATCTTTTTATAGAGATTAGTGATAAATAAATGCATAGAGAATTTCTGGAATCACCTCGATCTTCCATTTCTGTTCCAGGTGCTAAGTTATAAATGAAAAAACTTCCAGTGAACCTATGACAATTAATTTATTGATGAGGAGATCCACATTCGTAAAGACACCCAACAATGATAGGTAGTTGTATCTCGCAGCTTGAGCCTGAAAACTAGCTAAAATTGCATTAATCGCTTATGCCAATCATATAATAAGCCACAATCACATTATAAGCAACCCTCACCGTTGCATGCCGTCTACCACTTGTAACAGTCGCAAACAATACTGTTTCTAGAAGCATTGCCGCTTCACGTTGAAAACAGTTTCTGCTTTTCCCCGCTAGATCGAGGGGCATTCCACTTCCAACCAGAGTCTTCCGTGATGTGCTGCTCTCTACATTCTGAAGCAATGAAAATTTATTTTTCATTCTCAGCTAGCCAGAACTGTTGGAAGTTGGAAGAAAACCAAAGTCGTGAAATTAAAAATTCCCTTTGGTTACTATTATTTTAGGTAATTAGAGGAGATCTTCTTTAATTATCTTGCTATTATCCATTTATTTCTATTTATACTTGAGCATTATTTGTAATTTTGACGGATAATTATATTTGTTTATAAGTTATTGTTTATCATCATCAACATGATTGTGGTAGCTACTCTATTGCTTCCTCACATCTCACATCATAATTATTTTGTATTTTTATTATGTATAAATCACAAATGATTTGTGGAACCATAATAATATAATTTAACAACAGAATCGTTTTTAAATTATACCTTAATTCTATATTCTGAATCAGCAGCTAGTTTTGTAAATCTAGCACACAAGTATCATTTCGCAGGAGGCTATTACCTATCTTCTAAAATACTAGTAAATCATCTTCATAGGTGGATCCACAATAACTAAATGCTCAATAAAACTTTAAATCTTGTAATACGAGAAAATTTTATTATTGATCAATGATAGCTCACTAACTAGTGGATAGATAGGCCTATGTATATACATTTTAATGATGAGTGGAACTACCCATGAGGGTCTCCTCGCCAGTAAAAGCAATACACTGATTATCATTATTTTAATGGATAGACACTCACAAATTCTAAATGATTCAGAAATGCGGTTGATTGGCTAGTTATGCCATTTTGACAAAATTTTTGTCGGGATGCACCATGAAAATATTAAAAATGGAATGCTATCCAAGGTCTCTGACGTCAGCGCGGGGAAATTTTCAATACACGAAATATTGCAAGGATAAATTTCCCATCAAATTATGAAAACTTGGACGGAGCCTGTTTCATATTTTAGTAAATATTGGACAGAATATCTTGTAAAATAATATATGCAATCCGATTATATAAACAAGTTCAATTATTATGTGAAAATAATAGTCTAAATTGAGAGAAAACATTACTATTTCAAAAATCTGTTAAGAATATTGTGGAAGGCTTTTTTCTAAAATCGTGTAGGCCTAATTGAGGATGAAATGTAAAACGCGTTATAGTACAGGCTTACGAAGTTCTTTAGTTTTTAACTCAATTGAGAATTTAATTGCTGTTTGAAACGATATTCAATTGAATTATAACGCGTTTTACATTATGCTGCTTTCTGACGGTAAGGTAGGACACCTCCTCAGTTTTGTGAAGAAGTATTGTTATAATATTGATAGATATCGTAATCGTGCTCTATTCCTAAACTGCTCTCAGTAGAAAATGTAGTAATAGCCCCCAAAGCAGAATGTTTTTGGTCTTTCTGCGACGGACCCAAAATATGTCAAATCTTTCTGCGGGAATTAAGATTTTCTCACAGATTACTTGACGTTTTCCGCATAGTTAAAACAATTTTATTGCAAACCATATAAAGTTGTAATTAATATGAATAATTTTATTCTAATTTTCTTTCAATATTTATAGTAATTATAAATTATTTAGGTTTAGTATGGATGGTTGGTTGGATACTAAACATTAATTCACGAATTAGTTTAATAAGCAATATTAGAGCAGTGGCGGATCCAGGAGGTGATTAGGGGGTGGGGGGAAACACCGGGGGGTTTGGGGATATGGAATACCCATATATGGCCCACCCCCGGAAAATTTTTGGATTTTTTATAGAAAATGGTGTATTTTGACATCGTTTTTAGTGCCCCTTATAATGTTGTCATGGATAGCACTGTTTTATCAATATGTATGTACAAATTTGTATTTGTATTGGTAATTTGCATTCCTTACCGTTTTACCTGATATCTATTTATGTCATTGTATTTTTTCTTATAAATTAAGTTTTCAAGTTGTTACGTATCAAATTTCAAATGTGTTCTCATCCAATTTACTAAATTGAGCACATTTTTTTATATATTAAAATATAAATATGAATAAGCTAATGATTTAATAAAATATGAAGCATTTTGAGTGAAAAATTGTATTACAAACCAAAGAAGTTATATAAAACCATTTATTTGTTCAAGGATACAGTATTCTTAAAGCTGCAACTCCTAAACAATGATTTCCAACACTGAATCCTTCTTTTGCCTCCCTTAGCAAAGCGTTCGATCACTCTTTCTTCATTGACTTCTATGTATCGATGTATGTATAGAAGACATAGCCCATTCAACCTATCCTCAACCATTCTTGATCGCAGCCAGCACTTCCAGTCAACACCGTCTCCAGTCAGTCTACTCCACTTGAAGCTTGACGTACCCGCTTACTAGCGGGTTAAAGAACCCGTGTTTTTTAATATCTAGAACACGATATTAAAGAATGCCCACTGCGCAAGTAACATGGATGGCTTTACACAAATTGGAAAAAGGCAATTTTTGTTGCTTACATAGTTTCGTCCTAGTTTCTATTAGATTTATGCCGTTTTTTTTCTTTTTCTCTTGGATCTCGGGGGGGGGGGGCAATTGCCCCCTTTGCCCCCCCCCCTTGGATCAGCCACTGTATTAGTGTATTTTTACACAGTAGCTGCAGAGCTATACACACTGCACGACTCACCGAGTGTCTTCCAGCATATTTATTATTCGTTTTTGTGCAATAAAATTGTTACTGCAAGTAATTGTAATGTAATTATTATTCATCATTACAGTGATAGTTTTATTTTTATTTATTTTTCTTGTAAAATACAAAATTCCATTTGTGGGTGCTACAGCTTAGTTTTACACCGCTTGGCCGATCTTTCTGCAGGCCTCCTTCTCGTTCTGCGACAATGTCGCACCGTCGCCCGTTGTTCTGCTTTGGGGGTAATAGCCCAAGTTTTTCTAATAATTATAAAAGATTTTCTATTGATTCTCCATAAGAGAGATTTTTTAAAACAATTTTAAAATTTCCTCGTGGTGACATCACATCATTATTAACCCCACCATTTGAACCACCATCTGTGTTCCTTTCAATATTTCATCTACTAACCTTCAACTTGGATGCTATTCAAGTTAGATTAAAATTTATAATAGTATAATGTTGGCGAATAATGATAGTTTGTAAATTATAATAGTAATCGGAAAATCGACTCATAGAAAAAGTATTCGTGAAAAAAATTATCGAATTTTTGGAAAGGAAGTTCTTAATCCAGTTCAATTTTTGTTCTGGATTTGTCAGAGAAAATATGTTTGATTTTAAGAGAATGATTTTAATATTTAGATGCTTCTGACATTAATTTGTTTTAATTTGATGATTGACTATGCATTTTAGCTTTCCACTAACCACGCAAAAGTGAATAAATAAATAGATAAATATATATTTTCTGTCTCATTCACCACTGTTTCTCGAAAGCCACCAGGCCGAAAAAGTTGAAATTTGGTACACATGCTCAGTCGAGACCCTAGACGCGTGCTAGGGAAAGGGATTGAAAGTTTTCCTAAAATACGTCAACATTGACGTTTTTCTAGCGTTTTTAACGTTCTGAAATACTACTCGGCCAAAAGGTTGAAATTTGGTAGACATGTTGAGTTTTGAATCTACAGACGCATATATCGTTCAGAAAGTTTTGCCTTCTATTATATTGCAAGAACCAAATTCTATAGATTATAATAAAGTGTTTCATTCCTGAATGACAATTAATTATTGGGAAATTCGAGCAAATGAAGTTAGCATCCGAGCACTCCTCTCTGTTTGAATTTCTTAAACAACTTGGGTAGTGTTAATTTATCACTTCTTTTAATTAGAAAAATATTTTTGAACACTGACATCACCAACTTACCTCTTAAAACATAATAGTTTCTAGCACGCTGAAAATTCGATGTTTGCTGGTCTAATTGTCTCGACATTAAAAAACATTTTTATTTACCAACGTCTTTCCAAAAAGCGTCGATGCTAAATAGTGAAAATCATAATTGCCATAGTAACATTTTATTTTAAAGGAAATCGACATTTGAAATTCGACTTTATTTTCTCCAACTCGCATTAATTTTATTTATCCAACTTATTCTACTTCTGATTATTCTTATATCAGTTAATCTCTATTTATGATGCTTTCAATATAATATTATATTATATCAGTGGCGTAACTATGGGAGGGGATCAAGGGGATAAATCCCCCACTCCCCAGAGACCCAGAAAAAAATTGGAGTTCTGGCAGGCCTTGTGATGAAATTTTTTACAAAATTGTCGAAGGCAATGTTTGGAATCGCTGTAAATGTGACTTTGAAGGGATTATTTTTCAAAGCGTTTTCGTTGGAGTACCCCAAACCCGTCTTTAAAAAAATTGTCAAGTGTGGTACTCCAGTCAGGTGAGGTGAGGGATCTATAGCAGCAGAGTGAAAGGTTCAAGTACGGGTCTGCTTCAAATTTCCAATACAATGAGGGTCCCGATCTTCTATTGACAATAAGCAAGGACTAGATAAAATTGCTTTGACAATAAACGTTGATTGAATTGTTAAATTGGATAAACTTTGGTCTAGAGTTGCTAAGAATGTGGCTTTAAGGGGTTTTTTAAAAAATGATCCCCGAGCCTCCTTTTGAAAGAGATAGCCATGCATGTTGTCCCAATTTATTGTGAGAGGACTCTTTTCATTTTTTATGATGTTTTCTTCAATAATATTAGAGAGCGTGGGTTACGACTGAGTTATAATATCCTAATGACGTCCCTAAAACTCTGGAATGAGCTTCAGAATTACGTAGAAGTGAAAATGATAATAATTTATTGCTCAAAACAACTCAAGAAACTACATCATAATTTCCAAAACAAATCTTTCACTCTTGCTCATTTCTTCACCATTTCGAGCTTAATCCAAATAAGGAGGCATGCCACTTTTCCTTTATATAGACAGCTAATAAAATTGGAGATTAAAATCTTTCAATGAACTTGCTGTGATGGAGAAAAACAGAATGATTGACCTGTAAAAATGAAAAATCTTTGTCAATAAGGTTTTCTTGAAGTTTTTTATATTGTATTGTAAATTCTATAGGCTTCATAAATTCATAGCAGATGAGAATTTCACAAATTATTACATCACTGTCTGCTATAAATAAAGGTCCTATAGGCTAATTAGCTGCAACTTACTGGGTTTGTAGATGAAACTGTTAACAGTAACTTTTGTGAATCAGTTTTCACCATATTTGCCATAATTACTTTTGTTACTTTTTATCGACAGTCTCCAAATCAATATTCTACGAATAGATGAATTTTGTAAATTCCAGAAAAAATTAAACAGAGAAGCAAGGGAAAATTACCTTGAATGTATGAGAAAACTAGAATATTTTTTCGATTACGAATCCCCCACACGTTTTTTAGAATACAATGCAGAATTATAAGAATTGTTTTTAAACAACTAAACTTGGACAATATCAAATGTATACAATTATCAATATCCGTTGTTGCTGGGTAGGGATAGTAAAATTGTTGTCCGTTGTTTCTTAATATTGAGTCACTTTTTCACATAAAGATTAGATTGTTATGTTGCAAACTTAAATTAATGTTTGGTTGAAAATCAGCAAAAGCTACTGCTGTACTGCATCATAATATTCGCCTGACTGATAGAAGTCGATTGTATTTGTGAAATGACATTTTTGTGAAGTGAATATATGTTCTAAGGAAACACTGGAGAACATAGACAAAGAACTATTTCCAAGATATTCAAATGAAATTGACACAATAAATTTGCTGGGATCATTAAAAAATATTGTAAAAGTCATCGTCCCCAATATTAAGAAGCTGAGAAAAACATGCAGTAGTGATTTATGAGTTGAACGATAATTCCGAATTTGCTCTGAAACAAACTGCAAATGTGCTGAGATATTTTTAAATGCCGTATTCTCTGTTGCACATTTCAATTGGAACTAATTGCATGGCTCTCTGCCCATGCTATCACAATCATGTTACAGTTTAGTTGAAAGGCAGACGGTTTTTACGAGAAGACTGTTGATTTCTAAAGTAAACACAAAATAAGAAATTATTGTGCAGTCTAAAATTTTAGACACTGTTTGAAGTTGAGCCGTTAATAAACTGTGAAGTAATAACGAATGCGCTTCTGTTCTGGGAGCATTAACAAAGGACGGACATGCTTTCAAAAGAAAATTGTGAATGATTAGAAATACAATCAACGCAGCCTACTCATGTTCAATAGGCGTTACATGTTGGGTAGGTTTAGAAAGAAGCTGGGGCTTTTTTCTTTGAGCTGAGAGTAGCTAATAATGCGTTGCCGTACTGGAGTGGATTTTGTGTTTGACGTCTTGTGGGTGACTGATGAGCGTTTTGGTACGGTTGGAGTAGTAGAAGGACTGGAAAGGTCGACTGAGGAATGAACAGATCAACTCGATTGGGGTATTGTTTGGCTGGGTGTCAGCTTTTCGAAGTAATAAGGATTTTTAAGGAAAGGGTTAGGAGTTAAGCCAGTGGCTGTTGACACGGCATTTAGTGTGCAGCGTTGTCGGATGCTTGTTGTTGTTCTTTTTAAGCTGGATGGTTCGTTCGCACACGAAGCCTGTTGCTTATTAGAAGGTGCCCGCGAAATGATTTGGCCTCCTTTGATGTTTGCCGCCAACGCCGCGCCCGCCGATCAGCCTCCGCCGCTTGAGTTAGGACCAACGTTTCATTAGCATCGACCCCGACTCGTCTCAAACGCGCCGCTGCTGCTGCCAAGGCACTGAGAGTCTCTCTCTCTCTCCAGAGAGAGCACGACATCCGCCATCCACTAGCCACCCCCACGCAAGTTAAGCTCACTATTTGTCTACAGTCAGCCAGCCATGCAAGATGCAAGCACCCAAATTTCTGTTTTCCAATATCAACTGGCTTGCAAATTTAGCATGTTCTGTCTTCTAGTTTCAATTTATTCAAAAAAATAATACAAAGCTAGATTTTTTAAAATTCACTCTAGGCATCCCAGAAAAGATTCCCCCAAGTCGGGCTTGTGCATAACGTTTGGGGGACAAAAAACCCAAAACTTTGGCACTATTTTCAGTATTTCGCCTAAAACTCAAGGACTATCTACTGCTTTAAAAATATTGTTCAATTTGAAATTGAACAATATAAAATTTTACTTCGATTGATAATAATACAAAATCGGTTCAGTTGTTCATCTATAAAAATAAAATTAGAGTTTTGTCTGCACATTTATCAGAATTGTATATTATTGTTGGTTATTTTTACGTTTTATACATTAAAGAAGCCGAAACAAGTCTTATCTCAATTTCTGTCTGTCTGTCTATCTGTTTGTCTGCTAGTCACGGTCCTGAAGGCATTTTACGAGGCCTTCTCCTGAAAAACGAGAGCATCGATCGGGATTTAAGTTATTTATCAGTATTGAAAACTTTTTTGACAATGTCTTTAGCTATAAAAAACTAAATTAACTTTTTTTAACAGAATAATAAACGTTTAAAAACCAAGTATTGTGCAATTTTGGATACATTTCTTCCAAGTTTTATTACCACATAACAACAAATCACGTGATTTACCAATCAGCTGTTCTCAAATATTCTCTCTGATAACTGTAACTGAATTGTTTACGTTCTAAGTTGGAAATGCTCAGCTGGAAATATGTAAATATATACAACGATCCTTCATGTTCTTAATTTTTTTCTTAGGTATTTTCATTCATGTTATTTTTTTCATGTGCCTGTTTTGAATCAATTTGAAGTTTTTTTTTTGTAAATGCTATCAAAACAAAATGTAATTATAAATGTTTTGTTAAATGATATGTATGTCTTATTTCTAAAAATAATCCGTACGAAGGACGGGTACAAGAGCTAGTTCACAATAAATTTCAAACTCAAGTATTTTTACTTCCTTTGGTAAAAATAAGTCACCTCCATTTTTCGATGCATTTATCTTGCAAATTCTTACTCTAACACTCAAAAGTTATAGGATAGAAGTTTTAGATCATTGGATTTACTTCCACGAGAGTCCTAAATTTAAAAATTTTGCCAATTTGATTCTAAGATATGCAAAAATCCTGAACTACTGTATAGCGACATTAGGCCAGTAACCAAGTTTCATAAGTAAGTGATATCAAACAAGAGAATACAGACAAGACAAATTGCATGAATATTGGCGGTAAGAGGCAGGACAATGAAACTGAGTTTGTGGTGATAAAAGGTGTTACGCAATATTACCTTGCAGATATGTTGAATGAAGATGGTAGGGACAATACAGATATATATTGAAAAACGTAGGGAGGGGAAAATGTCATAAAAGCGCAACATCTAATACTGTGGAATAATATATTGACCAAAATGACCAAAACAATACTTATCAGGCTATGATCAAGCCAATATTGACGTGTGGATCAGAAGTGTGAGTCATGGACCAAAGACATGCGGCAAAATTTCTTGCAGAAGAAATTATGTATTAGAGAAGATGTTCAGGTTTGACGCTATTGGATAAAGTCAGGAATGAGATTATAAAAGATAGAATGGAATTGAGAGAAACTATATAATAAGTAGCATTCCTAGAAACCAGGTGAAATGGTAGGGCCACCTACACGCATGAATGGAGATAGACTACCACATCAGCATAAGAAAAGGGTAGGCCAAAATAAATATGGGCTACCAATGTCCGTCGGGAAAAGGAGAGGATAGGATTACATGAAGGTGACTGGGGCGATAAGGAGCGATGGCGAAAGGGATGCGACTCTAAAGTTGCAAATACTTGCAAAAAAAAGTGATATCAGGAAAAGCATATTTAGTAGTTCTTATCCCAACCGATTCTCATGATATATTTTTAGACGCTGAGTCTGAATCTGAGCTTTGGAACACCAATGTGGCTAGAGGGTTTTGAACCCCTCCCGCTTTTTGAACGGTCTATCGCACCCTATTGAGTGAGAGCTCATTCTTCTCAGCTCATTGTGGCGGTCGAAATTGATATGTAACATGTCAATCTCTCACTATATTATTAACCATTTCCCTTCAAAGGGTTGTACACTTAGGAAGGCCTATACTTGGAAAATGACGATTTTTCAATATTGAAACAGCTATAACTCTGCAACTACCAAGAATAAAATTGCGAGGAAAAACAACGAAATTTTGGGAAGATATAATATGTTCCAACTTCATCTAACAAGACTAATAAGTTTTAAATGTACTTGTGTCTAAGAAGAAACTATCACCTACAATACAAGACAAACCTCGCTATTTCATTCCTAATAATAATAATTATAATAATAATAATTATTATTATTATTATTATTATTATTATTTTTGCTTTTCCATCACATTTGATGTGAGTTTTCTAATCAAAATCGGCCTATGGCAAGATTTTGATTAATCTATATGGGAATGTTCAGGAATGCCCTAATCATTGATACAGTGCTAAGTACTACTGCCTTCTGCATTGTGCATTTTGTGCTTTTTGGCACTCCCAACTGACTCAAATTTGCTGTCACCTTTGTTGTAATCAGCCCACCCGCAGAAATAATGACAGGGATGATTGACACCTTTTCTTGTTGCCAGATATCCTTTATCTCAGCAGCTAGGGGGAGATACTTGGAGATTTTCTCAGTGTAATACTGATCCAAGTTGTGGCAGCATGGTATGCCAACATCTATTAAAATAGTTTCCTTGGTCTGCTTATTCATTAGGATTATATCTGGCCTATTATGTGCAATTGTCCTATCTGTCAAGACTGATCTGTCCCAATACAATTTATATATAATGTTCTCGAGTATTGGCAGAGGCATGTATCTGTAGTAAGGATCTTTTTCTTGAAGCAGCTCATGTCTTAATGCAAGGTCCTGATGGAGTATGCCAGCTACACTGTTGTGCCTTATTATTATTATTATTATTATTATTATTATTATTATTATTATTATTATTATTATTATTATTATTATTATTATTATTATTATTATTATTATTATTATTATTATTATTATTATTATATTAATAATAATGGAAATGGATTCATAGGAAAGCAAAGAAAAGAAGAAAGTGGAAGAAGGTAGAGGAAAGAACAGTAGGAAGAGTGCCTCTAAATTAAAAATGTCTCCAAATAATAACAAAAGAGCAAAAAATCAAACGCAAATCTTGTTCATTTATTTCAATAATGGGCTATAGAACATGGAGTGATAGGCCTACTTGTTCCAAGAATTTGGAAAGTTGATCGATATACAAAGAACAGTCTAATAGTTGAAATTAGTTTTATATTAAAGATATAAATAAATTTCGATAAAACCTTATATTTAAAAAAAATTCAATTAACAGAAAGTTAATGTCGACATCCTGTTGTGAAATTGAACATCACGAATAAATAGGGAATGATTAAGTCAATAGACCTCTTCTTCTCAAAACGTTCATTTTCAATCCTCAGTGCTACCTATTTCCATAGACGAACCGTCGGGGTAGGACTTATTCTTATTCTATGCTATTTATTTTTCAGGGTATATGCACGGCCAGACACTATTTGACGGTCACTCTTCTCTGTCCTCTCTCCTCTGTAAATTTGATGTTAATATCCTAATGTAAAATTGAACATCATAAATGAAATTATTAGAAAAAATTTCAGTGGAAAGTTTTATTATGAAAGTAATAGATACAGGAAAATAAAAAAAAAACAAATGGTAGGCTGCATTCTGTCCGGAATGTTCATTATTAAAATCATTGCTCATTGAAAATCCATCATTCTCAGTAGACCACTGAATCCTGGACATCGTGAAAAGTAAGAATTTTAAGTAAAATTGAAATTTGTTTGCCTATTGCATTCATAATTCATAGATTTTCTTATTATTACGAGACTCTAAATATCCATTGTCAATAATAATAAGATTTTGAAATATTTACTTTCATACACAGTTTTTTTAGTTCACTATTATCAATAAAAATTATAAGGTTTTGAAATGTTCACACTCATACACTATTTTTTTTTAATTCTTCAAATAACATTATTCAATTTACCCAACTTCAAATTCAAGGTGGCTTCAAAATCAATGGTTGTATTCATGAATATTACAAGCTAAATAGCTTAAATTGGAAGATGATAGAGAAAGTTACTGATGAGTTGAAGGCTACTTACTCCCCAACCGCATTTCCATAAGCAAATGAATATCTGGACAAATTATATTCTCGTTCGTCGCTTTATATCATTGCTATGCTATACTCTCTTGTCAAATAATGGTTCATAGACTTTTCGATTACGGTAGATAGAAGCTTCGAAGTTGTCTCTATTCTATTTCAGGAGGGCTGAATTTATTAGTCACAAAAGTTCCGAAAAGAGAGACCTCTAGTGTTTCTTCCGTCAATAATAAATTAATGAGGCGGACTCAAAATATAGAGGACAAGCAAACGTCCACGGCGGTCATGATGGAAATGCTAATCAGCAGGTGACGCGTAGTCATCATGTCTAATTACAATATCGTTTAATCGCTTTAATCCCACATAATTGTGATAAAATTATCAGTTAGGCGACGAGAATGTCCCACATCCTTTTAACTAATTAGTCTAAAAGTGTACCATCGTATCCACTAACATGTATTTATAAACGATTGATGAACTACACTGGACAGGTCGCTTTTTTCCTCCCGCTCTAGCTACTCAGTTCTAAGTACATGTTCTACAACACAATTCACATTATCAGTTGACCTTATAAAAAGCAGATACATTTGTGCTATCTTATCTCTCGGGAATATCTATCGTAAAAACATGTCCTGTCCGATGGATAATAGCTTACTAATCAATTATTGCAAGTAGATGTTTAATTTTCTCAATAAGAACCCGTTTTTACTGTACATTCAGGTTGACTATCATTCATGAGTCCTTGAAAAAATTATTCTCTTACATGCTACAATTTATGGAGTTTAACTTATCAATATTAAAGAAATCGGAATATTTTTCGCTCTATAATTTCGAGAGTTCTCAGATCAGACCATGAGCGATGGCACTCGTTGGTTTGCAATTTAATAACTCATGTTACAGAATAACAAAACAAAAATAGAAATCTATAACAATATATGACCCAGCGAGAACATAATAATATTAACTGCACATGAAAGATTGACTAAACCAAACCCAACCAACCATAATAAAAAATCAAATTGAATATCGAGCTATTCTAATTATTCTATGAATGGTTGAAAAGTCACTGAGTCGTTCCATGTTCCAGTCGTTCCATGAACGCTACTGGAATAGCTGACCACAGGGGTCTCTACACCTCTACACCTCAATAGTCTCATTATTTTTGTAGATGGATCATGTAGTCTTATTTCACAGATAGTGAATTTGTAACGAAGAAAATGTTCTGTGGAGGAGAATGAGACTCAATCCTTTATTCCTTACTTAATTATATAAATTACTTAATTTATGTACCTAACTTGAGGCTTTCTCAACTTAAAGTAAATTTGGAAAGCCTTAGAGGGGAAGGCTCTTTCAAAGTCTCCCTTGACACAGGGAATCCTCAAGGTCGGTACATAGATTTCTAGTTCACCTCCATGGATAATTTCCTTCGTTACAAACACACTGTCAACAAGCATGTGTATGTTTTAATTACTAAGGAAAACTAGTTATAGAAGAAAATTCCACCAGTAGATAGCCGAGGAATCAATCTTGGATTCTACATGTTGAAAAGTCCACAAAAAATAGTTAAAAAGAAACTATCGTAATGAAAATTGTTTCTATTAACCTCAATAAGCGGCTCCATTTCTAATTTTCAATAAAACGTATCAATAGCTTACTATCAGCGATATAAATGAGATATCTCATAGCTGTAGATTATGTAATATCATATTGAAAGTTTTTAGAATTATTAAGGGCATAATCAATCATGTTGGTGATAATTAGACAAAGAATTTATTTAATAGCATGCTTTATGACATTTTAATAATCAAATTATATTGCAGGCAGTTTCTAACAAAAGATTTACGAACAACGTAGAATTTAATAAATAGCTGAGCCGCTTGTTATTCAGTTAAGAGTTTTGACAATGCCGGCACAAGTCATTAAATCGTCTCAGAAACACTCGGCTGAACAGAGCCAGAAGAATCGAAAGGAGGCTCTCCAGTTTCTAAACCAGCATCATAATACATCTCTATTAAGCTAATTTATGGCTATTAATGAGGGTGTTTGAAGAGATTTAACATAACGACTGTTATGGGGGCCTACGTTCGGAACAGACCCACAGCGGTGGAACGGCCATTTGCATACAATGCATTTCAAAAAGTTGGTCGAGTCCATGCCTCTTTCTATGCTAAGTTGTGTTCATCTATCAAACATCAATTTCCAACACACTCATGAAGCTCGATCAAACCTGCAGTGTTCACAGATGAGTGGTACCTGCTTGTGGCTACTGACTGTACAGTTCCATGTTAGATTCACGAAAAACATTTTTTTCTTGCCGATGGAGCTCTCATGAGTCTGCGATTCGAGCGTGAGTAATGAGGTGTATGACGACACAATGATGTTATGGATGGATAACCTTCAGTTTTACGTAGGTTCCGAACCACCAGGTGGAAATAAAGCTAATCACGTCTTGTCATCGCAACCGGCCATCCTTCCAAGTGTAGCTACTATGAATTTTATGAAAAGCGGCCAATTACTCCTTTATTGGTGTTTCAATGAAATTTCAGCCCTCTCAGCAAGTTTCTTGGATCTCAACTCGTCTGAAATAAAAATGATTATTGTATTCCTAAGGGAATAAACTTAAACAATAACAGAAAATTAAAATTTCAAATGAAATCTTCAAATTAGGGTCAAAACTTTAGAGTTTTCAACTATCCCATAACGTTTGTTACAAATAATAGATATTAATATTAGTCAAGACGAGGGGTTTCCGAGCTACGGCCCACCAGAATGATCAATGGGCCCGCGACAGCTAAGCCTCACACGGC
The DNA here is from genome assembly GCA_948455865.1 of Conomelus anceps. Lineage (NCBI taxonomy): Eukaryota > Metazoa > Arthropoda > Insecta > Hemiptera > Delphacidae > Conomelus > Conomelus anceps. Next base: position 56,622,371 of record OX418217.1, on the reverse strand, counting down.
CCTCTACGGAATAAAAAAATATTTTGAAATCACGTTATTCCCAGCAGGCTTTCTGTTAAAATGGAAATGCTAATGTAATTTATGAGAGGTTGAGCAAATTGCAGCTAACATCTCCTTACTGATAAGTTACATATCCGGTTAGTTCGACAAGTGGCTGCCAAAGAGAGTTCAGAGCACCAGGCTTTAGTGCGTGAATATGGTACGACAAACAGGTTAAAAGAATTGCATTGATTGCAGTAAATAAAGGTTCAGAAATTATGCAGTTATATAGATAAATGAAATATCGATTGATGAATGGAGTATTGTAAAATAGTCATTGCAAATATATTTTTTTAAGACATCTTTGGTACACCTTTGCTCCTTTTAGGATTGCAATCGCTCGATCAGCCATATTAATTCAGATTGTTCCGTATAGTGTGGGCATGTTGTACACACAAAAATAATGAAAATACAGTAGATCATAATTATATCAAGTATACGTATAGTATTGAAATCGTATCCTTACATCGATACGTAATTCAACTATAAAATTTAGCAAGTGCTCATGGAGACGTACTCCATGACTAACGTAGAAATTCATAAAAATTTTGTAGATGACATTAGAAAAATGAGAATGGCTCTGGCCCTCGGAACTTACTGGAGTAGTTATTTTGGCCCGGAGGCTGGAACATGTTTGGAGACCCAGGTCGAGACTATGTCAGCTAGCAATAAACTAGTGAAGAGACATTGGTCCGTACTTACGAACGTACCTTGAGGTTCCCCTGACTAGAATTTTTAAGACTCTCTCGTGTTAATAAAGCATCAAGGTAGGTTCATGAGTACGGACCTCAGTTCTTAATTCTGAGACAGACATCCTCCATTTATACAGATCTCTTAAGGAATTTTTCAATAAGTTTTCCATGACGTTTGACCGCAGGAATGATGTCTTTTAAAGTTTAATCGTTCAATGAGCTATTGTCCTAATCCTATTGTTACCGATTTCTAGGACTAAAACATTTCTCTTTTCATAGTAAGCAACTGAAGCCGCTAATGTCCAAACAATATTTTAGAGATTGGTTAAACAGTGAATCCGATAAATTGTGAGGAATAGATACTGAACAATTTTGGCACGGAGTCGGCACTCTGCCTGATACTGAGTACCAATATTGGCACTCTTAGTTGGATACAATCGATTATGAGTGCCAATAACATTTATGGTTCGAATAATTTATAACCAAGACTGTGGTGAAATGAAATCTAGAGGATTAAAAATGTGAGCAAAAACAATGTGAGTAATGATCAGCATCTTGGAAATTGGAATATTCCAATACAATGCAAAACTTAAACTGAATAAGCTCAGTAATTCCCTGTAAACAGGACCGAGCAACGTGAGTTCCAACAAGCGTATACACATAAAGAAGTCATACATCATACACAATTTCTACTTACATGCAAGTCACTGAACTAGTTAATTAAATTAAACTTGAGAAATAGAACCAGTAATTAAAGAAACTAGAACTAATGTCTTGAAAACAAGCTCGGTTAGAATAATTCAACATCAGTTCTAAACACTGATTTTTTCCAGGGTGAAATAATAGTTCTCTACGGATTAAAAATGTATGAGGAAGTTTTCAATTCCCATTTGACGGTAAGGTAGAGAGCCTTCATCCTCTAAAGCCATTCAGTGCTTTCATTGAATGTTAGTGTTGGCAGTATTAAATTGTAATTATCTTGTAATAATAATTATCATTAGAATGAGATGATGCAGCATGCAATTCGATGCCGTTAAGAATATACAATATCATAGATATTAATAATTGGTTATAAGTGGTTCGGAACCCACTTAATACGGTAGGTCCAACTCATCAGTCACCATCATCCAACTCATTACCCACGCACAAGTCTCGGACCTATGTGGGCTTCATCCTCCGAAAAAATCCACTTATTCATCATAGGATGCTGCTTCTTTCGATAATCTGAACATCCTCAAACATCAATCTTCTTCCTGCAATCTCTCTAGAATTTAAGCTTAGACTGAGCTAATCTTCGAAGAAACTCGTCTTGATTCAACTAGTTTCTGAATTTTGAAGCAACTAGTGAGATTCGGCTCAAAAACAATGATTTAGTGATTTGATTACAACTTTGGCTCGAAGGAGGTTTTTCGAAATTGTGTAGGCCGTAAATTACAAAATAACAATATAGGCTGAATAATTACTTAATAAAATTATCCAGTTTTCATGCGATGGCTCCTTGAGCTTATCAATATGCGCGGTCGGTTTTATCCAATTTGAAGACCAACCAGGATGAGATGTTATCCGCTTAATCGGCACTTAAAAGCAGCGCCGCTTAAAAGTGTGCGACTCGGAATTAGCCTGCAGCCACAGTGCTGCTTTTCCATTGCTTCTCCTGCTGCTTCCAACCAATCTCGCTGTCTGCGGCTAATCATTACTATTAACCGTTCTGCCAGCTCGGCGGCGTTGGAGGTCTTTGATTTTTTCAGTAGCCATGCTTTACCTCTTGTCTTGACACTAATCGCAATCGCTCAGTACCTCAGATGCAGCTAGACACCACCTATGAATTAAATATCATCAAATCTTAATGAGGTTAATACCCTGGTGACTCATGGTATCCTATGGGATTCAGGAATCATATTGGATACTTTTTCGTCTGATAAGTCTATTAGCCCAATAGGATTCAGTTTATTTCTTTGAAATTGTGGCGAGTTAAACACTTGTGATATTAACTCTGGTGAACACCGTCATGTTCAGCACGTTGAATGCTAGAACAAAGCCGATAAATATGAGAAAGACTTTGATGAGTAGATTACTATGATAATATCATGTAGTCTAATCATTAAATTTATCCAAGTTCTATCCCCGAGGGGCTATGAAGGTTGAAATCAGAACTTTTTAGAACAAATGAGAAGGAGTAAGAATGAACGATGGCAAGAGTCATCTTGCAAAACAACGTCAGCAAAATAACTATTGAATTTGTAATCCCCAAACTTTTCAGCTGGGTATTGCTCTTAGATATATCAATTGACTAGTAGTTCTGTGAACAGAACTGTGTGAACAGATTGTGTCATGAGGGCAAAAATGGGATATTTCCTAGTGCTCTCAAACAATTGTATTTTAAATAAATAAATAGATAAACAGTGGATCTCACCCGCACAACACTCCCCTCTCAAAAAGAGATGATATTCCCTGATAACAGCACTTTCAACTCCATTTTCATTGTTTTCAATCTCTCATTGACAATAGACACTGCAAAAATCAATATTTGAAAGTCCGAAATTTTTCACGCTCCCTAGAAATCACCCCTTAATGCTACTAGGCTACTAGGCTAGGCTACTAGTAGCATTTTTAGCGGCTCTTAATATTAACCTTCAATCATAAAAAGCAAAAATTAACCATAAACATAAAAGTTCAACATTTGTAATTTTCAAGTGAAATTTAGATTTCCGCCCCTACCTTTTCGAATGGGGTTCTCTAGAGTTTTTATGCTCTATCTGAGAAGAAGAATTTCCCAATTATCTCAATCTCAATATTTGAGTTTTTTTCTCTCACCACAACCCCCCCACCCTTCACTAATATTTAAAGAGTATTCAGTAGTTCAGTGCCAACCTTCTTCTTATACAGTTATATTCTACTTCCAATCAAAAAAAGCAGGAATTTTAATTAACCTCCTCTCAGATCGTCTCAATTTTAATATTCAAAGTCACCCGCACCCAAAACAGACACCGTAATAAAATTTGGGGGCAATATTTGGAGAAATTTTACAGCCTACACATATTGCTCGGACCTAGAATCAAGAAAAATTTATGCAAGATCTCATGACAATCGCTCAAGGCGCTTGGCCGTAATCGTGCAAAATACATACAAACAGACAGACGGACAGACGAAATGCCGTGGGGTGGAGTTAAAACTGAGTCCTCACTAAATTTGGCCAATAATCTAGTATGGTTGATGTAAGGATATTCTTATCAAATTCTTTAGCATACCACTGATTATTTAAGATTTTAAAATCCTGATGAACTGGCATCACATTATTAGCCATATACATAATACGATTGAATGATATGTAAAAAGACATATTTGTTTCATAATGCTTGTTGACTGCTTTAACAGGCTAGACTAGAAGATAGCTAGATAGCTGTGTCAATGTGAGGGACAAATCAGAGCCAGATGAGCGAACTGCAGCGTCGGTGGCGGCGGCGATCCTCTGAGGACAGAGTGCTCCCTAATTGGTCCATTCAGGAGACAATTTGTTTGTTGTCTTAGCGATATATCCACATATGGGGCGCATCCTCTAATTATTTCTTTAACGAGACAAATCGAAACCGCCCCGGCTCCAGACATACACAGTTACACAACACAACTAAACAACGTCTTATTTTATCAACCTTGTCCATGAGCTTAGGCCTACATCCCTTGACAGCAATGCTTGGTTCTAGCCCTAAACAGTATACATCATTCATTCCCAATCTAGTTGGTGTCTGTGACAGGAAGTAGGCCTATACAGCAGTTGACCTTTTTTAAACCGATTACTAATTTACTATAGCGTATTTATTGGAGCTGCATGCAAGAGCTGAATATCTAAAGAGCTCTAATTTTGAAAAATACTGGCAGATTGCATGAAGACTTGCATTTTTTGTGATTAAACTTGAAAAATGTTTTTTTCTCTATCTAAAATGTAGATGAAACCATCAAAGTTAAAATTCTGCGTTTGAGAGATGAATAATCTTAAAATCAAAATGAAGATTTTGATGAATGGGATACAGCTTACTTTCTATCAGACTATATATTATGAAAGGTGATACAAACTTATGCAGAATCAACACAGCACGGAACGGTGATTAATAATAAATTTATCAATAAAATTGATAGAATAACAAGTTGCAACTGCTGAAACTCCATTAAGATTGAGTCTCATTGATGAGATATTTGAAATGATCAATAAGTCGAATTTAAATTGTTATCCATTCATGAACGTTGGAATTGAGTTTCTATCTTTTGTAGGTTGGAAGAAATAAATAATTGAAATCTGTTCCTTCTTTTTGAAAAGCACTGTAAAGTTAGATATTCAGATAAATATTTTTAGCAGTTCCCTTGTTGTAGGTACATTTCTCTTGCGCCGTGTTCTATGGTGTCATGTGCGGAACATGGATTAATGAAAGTTTAAAAATAGTGAAAAGGGGAAAATGTTGAAAAATTGTGGGTAGAGAGCTAATAAATTTCAGTTTCTAAAATTGGGTCTATAGAAAAGAGTTAATGTTTAGTCCAGGTGACAAATAAATATAGTCTACACATAAAAAGCCATACCAGGAAATAGAATCTTCAAACTGGATTCTCGGGTCAGACCGGGTAAAATGCTTGTAAATAAATGTGACAGCAGTTTATTATGAGGTAAATATATCTGTGCAACGATGAGTGTCATTCTCAATGTAATTAGTATATCTATAAAAACTGAATGAATTTGAAACGTGGCAACTTTACAATCCAGGATATTAATTTGAATAATTTCGTGATTGTTACTTTTTGTGTTTATTTCCATTTATTGGGCCTATACATGTAAATCTCAAAATTTGTCATATTAATTTTGAATGATATACACTTGAATTGCGCAATGTAAGCTAGAACAACTGTAAAATTCTTTTGGACTTGGAATGTATACGGATGGTGTATTGTTCCATTGTGTAGTCTCTGATCATGTACGGAATCGTGGGATGGGGTGGAGCCTGTACTATACATATCAACCCCCTAAAAACAGTGAAGAAGCTTATAATAAAGATCATCATGAAGAAGCCAACCCACTATTCCTCGGAGCTTCTGTTTAGTGATTTCAAATTATTGGATCCAAGACAGCTGTATGCAAAGGAAGTAGCATCTAAGTTGAACTAAGACAAATCTGCCTTCCAGAACAGGAATCACCACCATAACACCCGATACATGCATCTCCTCATATGAAACAGGTCAAAAAAGGATCTCCATCAAAGACACTATAATCATCTAGCACCAAAAATCTACTACTTAATTCCTGAAAACATTAATTATATATATATATCTCTTATTATTACCTGTAATATAAATATTGAACCACTTGGTTAAAATACTTTGTACTGTATTTGAAAAGGGAAATAAAATAATCTATTTATTTATTGAATCGTTCTTAGTGCACACTTTTTTAAAAATGCTTCATTTATTGGGCACATTTTTTAACAGTCTTCCAACTGATATTAAAAACACAGCAGGCTTTGTGTGTATGTGTTGCTGTAAAAAGTATTTTTTGATTAATAAGGTTGTCTCCAGTTAGCTTTATTATTTTATATACTCTTGTTTGCAGACAAAGACTTTTCTTTCAGAAAGCAGTATTGATTCAATCGCTGTTTTCTAAGCTGTGCCTTTAATCTAATCTAGTAAATTATTGTTGTTATTTTTTTCAATTTGTATACTTTGTGAGCTTCATTTAATAAAATATTTATTTATTATTTGTCATACTGTATTTGTGATAATTTCTTGGGAATTCCATTCAAATCAGTATCCTCAAAACGGCCGTTTCTTGTTACCTTTTCCTAGGATAAGCTAGGAAAAGGTAGCCCTTAGACTCTTGGCAAAATGTTGTTTACAAGCGACATTGATAACAGAAACAACAAAATAAAATTTCAAGTATTTTGAACGTAAACTTCAAGGGCTTCGGGATCTGTGATGGGTCCACACGTGTTTTCTCTCTGAATGTAGACAAAGCAACAGTTTGATGGGATCGGAAAGGGTTGTCCCATTGTTCGTAAAGGTGGAAATATTCCTTCCTTCATCCTTTTTCTATTGTTCTATAATAATTGAAAAGTTTGACTTGTTAATTTTGAGCCTTCCTTGTTGGTGTTGACTGTAGAGCGTACATTTTGGAATAGATATTTTGAAGATATTTGGTGGAGTTGTGAGACGAAAACTGTAGTGTAATTATTAATGTAACTTTTAAGTATTTCAATGTCCTTTCAGGTTCTATGGAATGGGTCAGTAGAAGAAAAATTGTCAGTATCAGTAGAAGAAAAATTGTCTACTAAAACAGTTCACAAAAAAGCTTTATTCATCAATCTATATTTAGAAGGCCCATACTGAATTGGTATGGCTGGTATTAAACTGCTAAAAACATTCATTACATCACAAAATTCTCATCTCGAATCAAATCTTGAGTTTTTATAGCTAGTTAAACTTCTCAAACATGATTCTCAGTCAAATATCTCACTGGACGAGGTAGTCTTACTTTTGTCTTACTTATACTGTAGCTGAAATGTATCAGAATTGGAAATGAGATCCTATCAATTGATAGCATAAGTTTGTGATTGTCACTTTGCTATAAGTAATTATTTACTTCTCCTTTTCAACATCTTATTACTGTATTACCTATCTCTTAGAAACAAGCATTGTCCCCTGAAAGTTGTAGAAAGTCTGAAAATAAGTTTGAAGATAATAAAATAAAGAATAAAATCAAGAAATCCGACACCGCAAAACATTTCTCTTTAAAAATTTAATATACTGTCAACTCTTCATTTTATTGATATTTTGTCACTCTGCATGTGACATTCCACATTACCCCAAATCGAGCTCTCTTCAGATGGCAAATCACCTTTGAGTCCAGTTCTCCTACTAGTCACCAACAATGGGCATTCATAGATCTAGGAACAATTAATTAATAGCTGTACTTCTCCACAACCCAACAACCTGTTGTACTGTCCACTAAGGGCAGAAAACATATTATGTGGCCCCACCACATAATCCGTAGCTAATTCGATTATGTGAAAAGTTTAAAATTTTTGACACCCCTAGAAATCACCTCTTATACTTAAAAAGGGGTTACAATGCATTTCAGTAGCTCTTAATATTCATCACCAATCATAAAAAGTGAAATTTGCTCATTAACAAAAATTTCGAGATTTGTTCCCCCCCCCCCCCCCATTTTTCAGTGAAATTCAGATTTCCGCCCCTAGCTTCAAAAGGGATTATTTTTACAAATTTTTCTAATGGAATTCTGTGGAGTTTTCATGCTCTATCTGATAAAAAAAATTCCCAATTATCTCAATATTTGAGTTTTTTAATTTTCTCACCCCCCTTCTAATATTTGCTGAGTATTCAGTAGTTCATTGTCAATCTTGTTCTTATAGATATAGAGTTACCTTCTACCCAAAGATTTCGCTTCCAATAAAAAAATGGTAAAACTTCAAAAATTTGTAAAAATTTACTTATCCAAGGAATGAGTTGTATGTAAAAGTCAATTTTCTCAACCAATCACTACAAATTTATCAAGAATTTGGTATACAATTTCAGTCAGCTTGGGAAGGCCTTCCAAAATAAGATGAGTAATTCGAAGAAATCTCAATATATTTTAGATTTTGAACATCTCTCTCTCTCTCTCTAACGCCCCCCTAATTTTTGTCACAGATTAAACCCCTTCTCAAATCGTCTTAATGTTAATTCAAAACCACTTGCGCCAAATCAGACACCCCAATAATCGGGGGGTGAATTGGGCCCTCTAAAAACGATGGGGCCATTTTTTTAAAGATCCTTCCTTATATAGCTTGGCCTAGGATTGGGGAACATCCATGCAAAATCGCATGACAATCTAGGCGTTTGGCCGTAATCGCGTAACATGACAGCCAGACTGACAGAATGACAGACGAAAAATGGCGAGCTGTCTAGTTACAACTACAGAGACCTTACTACGTTTGGTCTAAAATAAATGTTATAAGATATAATAAATTTAATATAATTATATAATATTGTTACGTATTCTTAAGAAGAAATAATTTCTGTTCAATACAATCATTGTCATTATTCAATTGTACCGCCACAAGTACCTTTTCTTTCAATAACGTCTCTCATTGTTTATCAGTTACTGGTTGCTGATAATTCATGCCTCCTTTAATTCATGCTCTTTACATGACAGTTGATCAGATTGAGCCATGAATTGGTATGCACTACACAGTTCAAGTTTACTCTCTCTCGTAAAATCGCTATTATTGTATTTTCTCTTGAAAAACCCTCTTACTAACTTTAGGCTTTGTATGTCTATACCCTCAAGTTTATTAAACCCTCAATATTGAGTAAGATATATTACTCCTTCAAAAGTGCGACGAATTAAAATACTGTGCGCGAGTGTTAACGTGTGATCACACAGACTTTTCCGGCCTATACGACCTCAGGACATCATCACGACGAGTACAGGACTTCTTCACAGCAAGTATACTGTCAGGAACATTAAAAGGAAAACCAGGTATTCAGTTACACTACTTTATTAATTTGTATGTTACGTATTTTTTAACCCTCTTCCATCGACTTAGGCGGTGGTCCTCAAAATATTAATACAGTCATTACATCCAGTATTTTCTCCCCCTAATTATCAAAACCTCAATATTCGAACCGAACAAATATAGTTATAATAAATGTTATAACATTTATGTTATTTTATAAATGTTATAATGTTTGGTCAAAAATTAATTTTATAAATGTTATGTCAAAGACAACATTTATAATCTCTGGCATTGAAATACTTTTGATCTAATCAATATCTCAAAATTTAAAAAAAAATTATTCCTTTTCTTAAAATAACTTACAGCATATTCAATTCTGACATTGTGAAAGAAACAAAATACAAATTAAAAAAGTAAATTTTACAAATAAGAGTATACTGAGATTGTAAATGAATATAATGAATAAACAGTATTATGCAATGCAAAGGTAGGTAGGAAAATAATACCTGCATAGGTGTAAGAACTGTGCGCAGGTTTGATTCACAAAAATATGAGAAATAAAACAAATTGATAAGAGCGAAATATAAGGAGATAAAGAAGAGATAGGAGAGGAGAGATTAATTTGAAAATAAAAATGAGTAATGTAATGGGAAATAGACGAGCATGACTTATCAAAACATCTGCTCTAATAGTAAAATGGATTAGAAAACAAGCTAACATTGATGAAATACATTGAAAAAATACACCCGTGTACTCCTTATAATAGGCTAAATAAAACAGTCAATTTCAAGAAAAAACTAAATAGGAACACTGAGATAATGTTAAATAATTTATTGATAGACTAATGGATTATTATCGGATTGTTCTAATCAAGACATAGTTATGATCAGGTATGTAAATCATTATGAAAGAAAGGAGATGAGCCACCCAAGTTTAGAAATACCTATTGAAATAGTCTATCAATAAGTGTGCTTTCCACAATAAATTTATCCTTAATCCTGCCTATTTTATAATTTGTTTTAATATTTTTAATATTTTCTTTGCCACAAAAACGAATTGTCAACAGCATACATTGAGAACAGTACGGTCGCATTCATAAGTTATACTGGATGATCTATGTCACTAGATGTTAAAATAGAAAAACATTCTTTGAATTATTTCCAACTAGCCTGCTGTAATGTAATTAAAACCTTTATACAAATCTCGAACCTATATCTACACTAACCTTGAAACCAATGGTGACACGGTGAGCAAACAAAGATGAATCTGCAATTATTATTAAAGTCTTAATTATTGAAGAATATCTTCTGGCCACGCGATAGGGATGTCCGGTTCTACAATACGACAAATTATCTGTCGATAAAATTTAAGCAACTCAACATTCCCTATAGAGCTAAAGGTGGAAGGATGATGGTAAGCACAATTGTTTGTGTATTAGTACTGGATGATGATGATGATGATGATATCTCCCACCAAACCTGTGATGAAACTATGTGAAATTTCGCATATCCTCATAATGTTCGTTCTAGGGAGCTTGTACAGTGGAGCTTCGGTACTAGAGGCAAGAGAAACTAGTGATACTAAAGTCAAAATCAACCCCGTTCGATCAATGAGCCTTTATTGCTTGCAGTTCCTTAGCAATTCACCATTCCATAATATGTGTTTGATTTCGAAGCTATTGCCTATCCTCTTTTATTGAAAACAAGCTTACATTGAGAAAATACATTGAAAAATACACCCGTGTACTCCTAATAATAGGATACATAAAACAATCAATTTCAAGAAAAAACTAAATAGGAACAAGTAGAGATTGCCAGCACCCTTACTCCTGACACATATTACTAATTTCCCGTTCCACCACTCTCTAATTAAACGATTCTCACAAACATTCAACACATAGCATATTCCTTTCCATTTGGATTTCTGATAACTGCTACAAAGATTGAGCGTGAATTATTGTAGTTCTCATTTCAAAAGATATTACTCTACAGCCGTTAAATAGCAATTACATTGACCTTAACGCAATGGCAAAGCGTCAAATTGTGAGGCAGCTGCGTCTATAATATTTTTACACAAGCAATCATATAGAAAGCACACAATAATCACAAAGTGGGGAAAAGCGTTCAGTTGGCTCAATGGACGGTGAAATTCTTCTGCCAGCTGGTAATAGCTCCTTTGAACAAGAGAAATACTACCCACTGCGTATTCTGTCCTGTACACGGAATAAACGCATCTCCTGTGATACGATTCGGTCTAATCTACGCGATTCAAAGGTCACCTCCAACTCTTACAAAGATACCGAGGTTACTAATGACTCCATGCCTCCAATGTATATAGAATCTAATACGATCCAACTCATTTCTCTCTTCAGAAATGAGATGCTCCCGTAACAGAAGCATATTACCAGCCTTACGTGCGTTTCTCAAATTATAAGCAAATGGCAGAAAGCATCTAATGCTATGTGTGTTGTATTTTCCTCGCTGGTTGCTACGTGAAAAAGAAATAAGTTGGACTCCGTCGCTTTTTTACCAATAAAACATTATTACGAAGTAGGGGATATTATCAACATCTTGATATCGCCATGAAATTGTTTCTTGAATTTGCCTCGAATGGGTCGTCCACCTAAAACGTGATAGTCCACAGGTTTGAATAGTTCAATTGATATGGCTTTATCATGAAATAAAGTGGAAACTGTGTGGAAGAATTGTGAAGAGTGGCGGGCAGGTGGAGCTAGTGGCTGTACAGCTTAGAGATTAAAACTCTATTGAGATCGACTTTTCATCATTTATGGTTTTTAAAAATGTTTTCTTCATATCATGGATCTAGGTGTTGATCTATTACCGCTTGGTGTAAACTTGTAGATGTAGTCCAGATCTGGATAATTTTGTTGTATACACGTTGGAGCTACTCAAAATCAAATTTATCCTACTCCGAAATAAAATAGGCCTGGGTGTATAACCATGGCAGCAGTGCAAATGAAAATTTCGTTTTGGAAAAGCAAAATTAATTTTTAATTACAATCAATTTGAAACAAGAAACTACTCAGATCAGAGATTGACACATTATTTTCAACAAATGTTGAGGTTTTAAATTTTGTGTGTTTCTTTGGATTATTGTATCTAGAATTGATATAAAAGTATAATCTAGCCAATGATAACTTTCCATATCCTTCTAGATTTCATCTGCATTATATAAACATTCGAACAAGAGATTTCAGAAGTTCATTTCATAGCTTCAACTATAGAACGTGACTGATACTTTAAGACTCAATATTTTGTTATTCTTTCACTTTAAAACTTGTTCATATCTGTTCCCCCTATGACTATCTGCCAGTGCTCAACGTATTGTTTATAGGGAAAATAGATAATGCACATCATAATAAAGAACTTGATAATTTCCAACGATTTTTCTGGACACACTATTGAATTTATTCTAGGCTGTTACATCATTTTTCATCTGTTTGTTGACAGGCAATTGAATGAAGTATCACATGTTAACGTCGAATATTCCAATAGTAATTTTGACATAATAATCATCACAATGATAAACTTATAATAAGAAATTGAAATATATTCATTAAAACAATGAAAAAAATTTAATAAGTAGTACAAAGAAATCTAAATTCATCCAATTCAAACCATTGAAGTGGATTGAGCTCAGTAATTGATAGAATGATGTGTGAACTTGGATGAATATAATGGAACTAAAATGTCTCTGTGAGTAGCAATTGGATTAAAACGCACGCCATTTTTTAACCGACTTCCAAAAACAACAAGGTTACTATATTCGACCTGTTTTTTTTTTTTTTATGTTTGTACATCAATCATTCGAACAATATTGAACCGATTTCGATGAATTTTTTTTTAAATGAAAGAGCATCGCTCAGCGGTGGTCCCATCCAAGTTTCGCAAGGATCGGCCCAATACTTAGCCTATTAAACAAAAAGGAGCATTCTTCTATGTCTTCATTTCAATCAAGTTTGAATAGGATAGTTCCACACATAACCGCCAATCGGATAACCGGTGTCGTTTACCAGGCTGATCATTGTATCATATGGAGCGCTTTACATCTAGACGGTTTTCGAAATCATATGATGCAATGCAATTATGCCGGGTAAAGGACATCGGTTACCCAAAGCTGGTTCAGTGTGAAACAAGCCTGTAATGTCCCGTTTTGACCAATCACGTGAACTTAATTTGAATCGAGAATAAGAAGAATATATTATTTCTGTCCATATGTTCATATGAAAATTGTAAATAATTTAGTTGATGTTATTGAGTCATAGGAATAAGGTTATTTAGTTTCAACGATAAGATGGAGAATTTGGAAAAACAGCTGATCTCAGAAGTATTTTTAGTTTCCCTGCTGTGATTAAGAATATTTATTCGCCATTATATATGTGCGTACAATAGGCTATTTTGAGGTTATGTTTAATGATCCTTTTGTACTAGCTCAAAGTTTATGTTTTTCATATTAAAAAAATATATATGACTAATATCACAAAAAATATCGTACATAACTCATCCGGGAAGATGTTTACCATACTCGTATGATAATACCGCACTCAACTTAATCTCCTGCGTTCACTTATCATATTTTCAGTAAGCACAATATTTTCCACACTTGTAACGTAATATAGGCCTACTATTTCAGTGTAGGTATATTCTGAAAGGGACCACATCAAAATGAATCAAAAGCCATTTCACTTTTAAGAAGCCTTTCGCTATTATAATTTTCCTAAATACAATATTCCACATTAAATAAAACGTTGTAGAATTTTCCTTAGTTTATCTTTTCTTATAAGTGGATTTTTAGTTACTTAACTTTCGATGTTATAAATTAATTATTGGCTTCCTAATTCGATAAATATTTCATAATGTAGGCTTTAAGAAATTTCTCATGTTTTCAAAGTTTGAAAATTCAACTAAAAAGCTTAAAATAAAACATATTTTAAAACAAAAAAAGAAACCGACTTCAGTGAAATGATAAAATACTCACGTACTAAAAAGTTTGAAATAAAGTATTCACTTTAAACTGAGAAAATTTTAAATTTCATACAAGTAATCTTTTGAAGTCGGCGCCAAATTTCCCATAAACTTCTAAAATATAACAGAATTACTCTGTGATGTTTTCCATGACGAAATAATTGAACAATCTAATATCAAAACTGACAATGTATTTCAGTAAGTGAGTGTAAATCACATTCAATTGAAATACAGTGTTGGTTTTGATATTGGATGGAATTTCTTATCAATCACTTCCTGTTGGTTCGGAACCCACCTAAAACTGTGGTTCCAACTCATCAATCTCCATCATCCAATTCATTACCCACGCACAGGTCTCAGACCTATGTGGGCTTCATCCTCCAAAAGAATACAGTGTTAGTTTTGATATTAGATAGAATTTCTTATCAACTTCATAAAATATTTGGCGCCGACTTCAAAAGATTACTTGTATGAAATTTAAAATTTTCTCAGTTTAAAGTGAATACTTTATTTCAAACTTTTTAGTACGTGAGTATTTTATCATTTCACTGAAGTCGGTTTCTTTTTTTGTTTTAAAATATGTTTTATTCAATAACCTGAATTGATATTGAAAAAGTGTTTATAAATGGAACAGCCGACACACACACACACCGCACGGCATTGCTGTGCCGTTCCCGTTGGCAGCATAGGATCTCAACCCCCACGACACCGTGTTGGTGACGTGCCGGGGCCGTGTCGTCCAGTGTGAAAACGGCCAATATTGTGAGCAGTTTTTTACAAATTGGCCATTAGTATATTCCCATGGGAGATCATATATCCATCTTCATCTCCATGGAGTGGCCGTAGTCGAGTGGGTTAAGTGCTGGTTTGCTAGCCCAAAGGTCTCGGGTTCGTCCCAATTCTGACGGTTTCACTTCGGGTCACTCCCATGTTTCGGAGGACACGTTAAGACTGTCGGTTCCGGCTGCCTAAAAACATTCGTTAAGTCACGTCAAAGGCCCTGAACTGAGTTGGGCAACAGGCTGTGTAGACACGCCAGAATCTGATGTACAATCCTTGACACCTGGTTGTGCCTATGGTCCGCTGCTACCAAAGCCTGACATGCGCTTGTCACATGTTGGATGGTCTCAGATGCCTGGTGACATCTTCAGTTTCCAGGTTCTCCTTTGCAGCCCATAGAAGACCAACCTAGTCGTCAACTCAAGTTGCCAACTTGGTGTCCTTGGTGACCACAGACTACAACTCAATTTGCAACCTGTTATGCAACTTTGTTGTCAACTTAAGTTGTCTCATCACTTCGGTTCAAATTAACCTTTCGTCCATCTAGCTAACTGGCAAATAATTACATTTTTCAACATAGTATTACTAATACATGATAATAAATTCTATTTTGGTCTTATTTCACAAAAAAAAGTCAGTACCCTTTGTTATTTTCTATTTTGAATGAGTTGTGTGAAGATGAAGAGAGTCGCCCAAGAAAAAATAGATAAGTGTGGACTAAAGAGTGGTACCAACGTGCTGAGTTTTCTCATTCTAATTTACTAAATAAACTTCGTGTCTCTGCACCTGGAGACTTTAAAATTTTTTTTAAAGTGAATGAACCCTGAAACCTATGATGCATTATTAGATAAAGTGCGTCCATTTATTGAAAAGAAGGTCTTGAGATGTGCAATTACTGCAAATGTCTGCTACACTGCGATTTTCAGCGACTACGGTAGCAAGTTTTCATGTAGGCGAATATTTTTAAAAGTATCTGCATTAGCAGCAGGATCAATCTCAATGTATATTTGTAATAATATCTCCCACACATTTTTCTTCTTCAATCTATCTTTGAAGACATCCGACTTCACTTTCCAAAGTTCTGGAAGCTCTTTCACTAGTACAAAGAAATAATTTCAAAGCTCATTGTTTGGGATTGTCGTCATTATAACAAATTAAAAATAGTTGACTGAATTTAAAAAAAGTAAAAACGAACTAATTATTAAAAAAGTGAAAACTAAGTTGAAGAAAATTGACGTCAAAATTAAAAACTGCACTGCGCTACTAAAAATAATCTAATTAACTGGACAACAAGTATATGTAAAATATTGACTGACTAATAGAAATAACAAACTTTGTATTCATTCACGTAAATAAAGATCCTGCAGTTTACAACTGCACATACTCTGGACAAGGTGTCTGCTGGAATGTTATCTTTTCCTTTCCTATAAATTATATCGTACTTGTATTGTGATAACTCTAAACGCCACCTCATTATTTTTTCGTTTTTGATTTTACTTGTCTGAGATGAGCTGAACATGAAAGCTACACTTCTTTGATCGGTTACCAAGTTGAAACTTCTGGATATAAGGAAATGACGCCATTTTCTTATTGACTCTATTATAGCGTAAACTTCTTTTTCCACTGAGGAATGTCTTCTTTTGGAAGGTGATAAGGTCCGGGAGAAAAAGGCAACAGGTCTTCCTTCTTGAGATAAGATACCTGAAATAGAAACAGCAGAGGCATCCGTTTCTATTGTGAGCGTTGAAGAGTTGTCTATGTGCTTGAGAGCAGTTGATGCAATTTCAGATTTGAGTTTGCCAATATTTTCAATCAATTCTTTACTTAATGGAAATTTGTTGCAGTGAACAAGTGGGTGAATAAGCTCTGAAAAGTTCCTGATATACTCTGAATAATGCGCAAACATTCCAATTAATCGTTTCAATTCTGCAGTATTTGTTGGAATACTGAATTCCATCAAGGGTTTTATACGATCTGGATCAGGTTTGATAGCATTATTTTTTATTAAATATCCTAAATATGTCATTGAGGTTTCTGAGAATTTGCATTTTTCTTTGTTGACAGTTAAGGAATACTTTTCAGCCAACTTCATGAATTTTTGTAAATTGAGATCATGTTCTTCCTTATCTTTACCGCATATTATAACATCATCTAGAAAAGCAAAAGTGTCATGTAGGTCTTCGAGGTCAATTAATTGATCTATAACTCTTTGAAAGCAAGCTACTCCATTTGTTACACCGAATGGAATTCTACAGAACTGATATAACTTTCCTTTTGCTTCAAATGCTGTGTATGGTTTATCTTCTTCTTGTATGGGAATCTGATGATAGGCACTTTTAAGGTCAATAGTGCTGAAAAATGAATAACTAGATACTTTATTGATCAATTCATCAATATTTGGAAGTGGATATGCGTCCAGGAATGTGAATTTATTAATGGTTTGAGAATAATCGATTACCATTCTTTTTTTATGTCTACCATCATTAATGACAAATGCTTGTGCTCTCCATGGTGAATGGCTGGGTTCAATAATTCCTTCCAATAATAGATTGTCGACACTTCTATTTATGAATGCTGAATCATCATTACTAATTCGTCTTGATTTCGTTGCTATAGGTTTTATTTCAGGTGATAGATTACCAAATAATGAAACGGGTTCAATTTTGGCTTGTATCAAGTTGCAAATGCTTAGCGGTGCTTTGCTTCCACCAAACGAAATGGTGATGGAAGAATGTTTTCTTAATATGTCATGACCGATGATTATGTCAGTACAAAGTTCAGGTAATACCATTAGTGAAATGTTCTGATAGGTTTCTTCAAATACACAAACACGTGCTACAACACATTTTCTTATTTGTGATGTTTGATTATTAGAGGCTAATATAATTTTGCCTTTACACGAATAAAATGGAAATTTATTTTGTGCAGCGAAATTTTCATTAATGAAACTTCCTGAGCTTCCGGTATCGTCTAGAGCTTCTGCTTTTACATTGTTAACAGTGATATTTACAACTGAACTAGAAAGTTGCTAAATAGGATGTGTTTAGTCTCTGCGTTTTTCCTTCGGAAATTTTAGCAGATTTACACACTTTAGAAAAGTGTCCTTTCTTCTCGCATTTAAAACATGTTACATTTTTAGCAGGGCATTATTTCTAGAATGTATGTTATTTCCGCAAAAATAGCAATTCTTTTGTGCTGAAATGATAGCTAAGTTTTCTTCATGTGCTGTTTCCTTATTTTGTATGACAGAATTGACATTGACTTTAATGTTTTCATCGTTTTCATATTCTTGAGCATTCATTTGTGCTGATTCTAGTATTCGAGCTTGCTCTAATGCATTTTGCAGTGAAAGAGTGGAGTTTTCTAAAAGACGTTGTCTAATTGATGTTGAGGTTATACCAGAGATAAAGCTATCTAGTATATGAGTTTCTTTGTTCTCAGCTGACGATACTTTTTCGAAATTACATTTTAAACTGAGCTTCTGTAATTCTAGGAAGTATTGGTCAATAGTTTCATTAATTTCTTGCTTTCTATTGGCTAATCGGTACCTATCATAGACTTCGTTTTGCTTCTTATCAAAAATAGATTTCAATATAGTGATGGCTTCCTCATATGTTTTGCATTCAGAAATGAGTTCGAATATTGAGGGAGAGACAAAATTGGTTAATACAAAAAGCGGAAAAATCGCAGCGTGCGCGCCGGGCGTATTACTCAACTATTTGAAAAGCTATCGTCTCAAAACTATATTTAAATGAAAATACAGAAAAAATTGAGCCGCGGAAGCACAATTTCAAATATGAAACTCTTTTCGTAATATTAAATAAAAACGATTGAAAATGACATGGAGAAACTAACCTCTAATAGCAGATTCGTCAAAAAGTGTCAGAAAACAGTATTTAGAAAATCAATAATGAATTATCTGCAGCATGACACAATCATCACATAAATTATGCTTTTTTTTCATATTTAATCATGTACGTAATTAAAAAAAGACGTTTTTTTTAAAACAATGTAAAGATGACATACACTTCGCAGTTCACATACAGTACATATTTGCAATCATTAGATCGATCGGATTGACTAATCGATATCGACAGGGTCTCAACTATCGATACGGCTCTGTCGACACTATTGTACAAGGTCGATATGTACCAATAACGAAACTACTACATTTTTTCACGACCTTTTAAATCTACACATGTGGAAACATTTCGTGCATGCACAGAAGCGTAGTCTGCGTGAATGGACCGAAGTGGAATGGAACTGCATAACCAAACCTTTCCTAACCTGGCTAGATGTGACTGAACCACCTCAAATTAACACCACCGACAAATTTAAAACCACCAACAAATTTACAGAGGTGGTTCAGTCAGATCTAGCCAGGTTAGGAAAGGTTTGGTTATGGGTTGATTACATTGGGATAGTTACTCGCTAAGCGAGTAGCAAGTAGGACGTTACTGACCGACCGTGCTACAGCAACTCGGCATACCAAGCCGAATTATATTAAAAATTTATCTTCCAGAATCATCCCCATACATGGAATTTCTAAGACAATAAATAATATTTCAACACAAAATTAAAATATGAAGTTTACCAACAATTATTCAATGAAATTTCATCAAAACAATATACAATATATCTCATCTGAAGTGTTATGCTGGCAGCCTGCGTGATTAAGTGTAGGCTTGGCCACAATAATATTGTATTTTGGTGTTGGCTACTCTGCCAGCGAGTACAAATGTGACCAAATTCAAAGTTGAGAGCCTGTCTACTTTGAATTTGGTCACATTTGTACTCTCTGGCAGAGTAGCCAACACCAAAATACAATATTATTGTGGCCAAAGCCGATACTTGATCACGCAGGCTGCCAGCATTTCACTTCAGATGAGATATATTGTATATTGTTTTGATGAAATTTCGTTGAATAATTGTTGGTAAACTTCATATTTTAATTTTGTGTTGAAATATTATTTATTATCTTAGAAATTCCATAGTATGGGGATGATTCTGGAAGATAAATTTTTAATATAATTCGGTTTGGTATGCCGAGTTGCTGTAGCACGGTCGGTCAGTAACGTCCTACTCGCTACTCGCTTAGCGAGTAACTATCCCAATGTAATCAACCCATTATGCAGTTTCCATTCCACTTCGGAATGACAGTGATGTAGAATGACCAATCTATCAAAAATGTTGGTTGGTAGTAGCATAGATAAGAAAAAGACTATTATTTTTCTTTAATAATGGATTTTAATCAACTAATATATTTATTTATATCTATCATCTAATTTTAAAAATTATTAAGCTTATTTTTAATGATAATATCAATTATTTTCTTAAATTGCAAAAGTTGAGAGTCAAATAATGACAAGAAATAGTCTATAAGATCGTGATCGATACTCGATCTGACAAACTATCGAGAAGTCGAAACAATCGATCTGCAATATCGTATCGTGCATAGTACAATTAATTCCAATAGTCGAGAGTGACATTTGTGTTCCGACTTTTACATGTCCAAAAAACTACGTAATCTTACATATTTTAAAATGAAAAATACATTGAATGTCAACTAAATGAATACTAGTTCTATTACCCATTAATCAAGAATATAATACATTGATAGAGTGTTAGAATATTGTTTACTGACACTTTATTGACGGATTCGCAATTAGAGGTTAGGTTCTTCATATCATTTTTAAACGTTTTTATTTAATATTTATAGAAGTGTTTGACGTTTGAAATTGTGCTTCCGCGTCTCAATTTTTTCTGTATTTTCATTTAAATATAGTTTTGAGACGATAGCTTTTCAAATAGTTGAGTAATACGCCCGGCGCGCACGCTGCGATTTTTCCCAAAAAGCTTCTCATTACCTTTCACTTGTGTTGAAATGAAGAAATTTTCCAGAGTTTTATACCAATGCTTCCATTCTTTCTGCGATTCTGAGTCACTTGGGCTAATTGCGAGCTTTGATGGTTTTAGTACGTTTTGCATATTCATATTTTCCTTTTGAGAGTCTTGTTTCTCGTAGTCGTCTTGATGCTTCTTTCTAGCTCTAGACATTACGATATGTTCTAGAGATTCACGTAAATAAATTGAAATAAAAGATCTTAATTAGTTATCTAATGTAAGGCTTTATTTACGTGAATAAATACATAGTTTGTTATTTCTATTAGTCAGTCAATATTTTACATATCAGTTGTACAGCTGATCTTTTCATATATCAGATGGCACGAGATTTCAACTGATGTTGTGAACCTAGTTGACAACCTGTCCACAGACACTACAACAGGATCGCCAACATAAGGCTCCGCCCAACGAAAATCCAAAGTCTTTTATCTGCCGCAACTTCAACACCAACCTCCACAACAACCAAAATTCCAACCACCAACCTATCCACAGACACGAAACATGAGCTTCAACATTGCAAGTTGGCGATTAGGTTGGCAACTAGGTTGGTAACTAGGTTGGTAGTCTTTAGGCGGCCCAAAGATAAGCGCCCCCCCCCCCCCCTGAGCCAAGCATTAGATGCTGCTTGGCTTATAAGAGGTTTACACAGATCATGAGCATGGCGACCATGCGAAGGCTTATCTAACCACTTCTGGTTTATAGTGGCTATGTGGCCAATATTATTAGTTTTTATTATTATTATCATCATAATTATTCATCTCCATGGAATTGGTACTGTACTAGGGCTGAGCTATATAAAACAAATTTGCCATGACATGATTTGGGTTAAGTGAGTTAATACCACAATAATTGATGTCATTCAGGTTAACCAACCTAACCTAATGAGCTATAAACTAATTTAAGTAAATTACTATATTTACGGGTCAGCTGATTTCGGAATTGCAATTTTCAGTTGACTCTGTTGGCTGCATTGTAATTTAATTATCATTGCTCGAAAAACAGAACACTTTTATACCAAACTAGCTATTGTGCCCGTCCTTCGTACGGATTATGTTTAGAAATAAGACTAAATATGTTTCGGCTTTTTTGATAGCAACGATCATGAAGTTGTTAGCAGCTTAGGCCCCGTTCAGACAATACAGTTTTTTTGCGGTACGGTTTTTTTACTGTACGGCGTCAACTGTACTGTGATGTACGCACGGTCCGGCTTTGCTGCTTATTGCTGTGCTCTCCTCCTTCTTCCATTGCGCTTCCAGTTCAGTTTTATTTATTCCAGTCCAGGATTTTTTTTATTTGTGTAAGATTTTTTTTAATAAGTTTCTTACTGAAGGTTTCTCTTAAATTTTGATCAAAGTACACAAATTCTGGTTTCAATATTCCACACATTTTTCTCTCTTTATTTTTATATTAATCTTAAGTCTTGTCCCACAAGGCGGGTCTCTCATATATTAGAGAAATTAAATTTTCGCAATTAATATCTTCCACTTCTGGACACTGGAATTCACTAATAAGAAGATCAATGCTGAAGAATATCAATGAAGAAGATCATTGCTGACGATCTGAAGACTGCTTCCAGCATAATAAGCGTATCGTTTGAACATATCCATTACCGGTACAATACATGTGCCACCGGATACGGATAGTTATTTTGCGGTACAGCTGATTTTAGCGATACAGTTTTCGAAGACAAAACCGAATGTAGAAATCGGCTACAACAGCTTTTTTACTGGATCCCCGTAAGGGTCTCCCCACCACGAAAAGCCATACGAATTTACTTTTTATACAATATGAAATGTACATGCAAACGAAAGCACTGCAAAATAACTGATACAGCAAATTTACTGTACCGCACAAAAACTGTATTGTGTGAACGGGCCCTTAGTAAACAACTTAGAACGTAAACAATTTAGTAACAGGTCTTCTTCTTCTTCTTCTTCTTCCTCGCCCTTTCCCGCTACACGGGGTCGGCTTTCCCTATGATGACTCTCCAAGCATCTCTATCTTGAGCATCTTGTTCAGTTAAATTTAGCATCTTCATATCCCTCTGGATAATCGTCGTCCACGAAGTTTGTGGTCTTCCTCGCCCTCTTCTCTTGGTATCCATGGAAGTAACAGGTATCGGAGAGAATATTTTTTGAGAACAGCTGATTGATATATCATGATAAATTACGGGATTTTTTCTTACATGGTAATAATAGTGCTACCTGGCGAATTCCCAAGAGCCTGGCACAAACCGCACCTTCCTAAAATGTTAATTTTTGTTTTGATAAATTCAAATTAGAAAATTTTGTTTTTTTTCAACAAAGAAATAATTGATAAAACATAAGATGAGCTTTGATTCACCAGACATATGTTTCCTAAAAGACTGCAATGCTCCGACTACACAAGTCTGCAGACAGCGTAAATAACGCCGCGAAGGGCCCACCATTTATATTTGAGAACAGCTGATTGATATATCATGATAAATTACGTGATTTGTTCTTATTCTTATGTGGTAATAAAACTTGGAAGAAATGTATCCAAAATCGCACAATACTTGGTTTTTAAACGCTTATTATTCTGTTGAAAAAAAAGTTAATTTAGTTTTTTATAGCTAAAGACATTGTCAATAATGTTTTCAATACTGTTCAATAACTAAAATCCCGATCGATGCTCTCGTTTTTGAGGAGAAGGCCGAGTAAAATGTATCCAAAATCGCACAGTACTTGGTTTTTAAACGTTTATTACTCTGTTAAAAAAAAGTTAATTTAGTTTTTTATAGCTAAAGACATTGTCAATAATGTTTTCAATACTGTTCAATAACTAAAATCCCGATCGATGCTCTCGTTTTTGAGGAGAAGGCCGCGAAAAATACCTTTGCGGCCGTGACAGACAGACAGACAGACAGACAGACAGACTGACAGACAGACAGACAGACAGACAGACAGAAAGTGAGATTAGACTATTTTCGGCTTATTTGATGTATAAAACGTAAAAATAACCAAAAAATATACAATTCTGATAAATGTACAGACAAAACTCTAATTTTATTTATATAGAAGATAATGACTCACTTTTATACTGAATGGCGTGATGGATAGTAGCCTGGTTTAAAAGTGAAACAGATAATGAACCATAATTGTGATATTACGTTTGTGCAAGTGGGGAAAAGACTATCATATGAATACTATTTTCGACCGAATAAAGTTATCAATCTTGTAAGTTATAGCTTGGAAACATAGCCGAGTAACCGGTACTCGGTACTTGTATAAATTTTGATGGCGACGGCCGATACCGGTCTGTTGGTTTGTGATATCTGAATTCGGTTAACATTTACGTGAAGAGGTGGTGGAGAAGAAGGTAGGAGAAGCAGAAGAAGAATAAAGAAGAAAAATAAGTTGAAGAGTGTTCACGAATATTTAGTGATTAAGGCGGAACTTTTCTGGTCATAGTTGCCGCCGGGGGCGCATCGAGAGCCGATGAATTCACAGACAGCGTTCGATGGATGCATTCATAGAGCTAGGCCACAGCGTGTGGTGGCCCACAAGATTCTTCTAATGAAAACTTATAATAAAGCGATCATAGGGAGATAATTTAAATAGCGTCGAATGGAATGGGGGGAGGGAGTTGTGGAGGGGATGTATGATCCTTTTCAGTCAGATTTATTCGATCGACGCCAAACTAGTAATTAATGAATTGAACCGAATGGCTGGTCATGAATGTGGCCGGTTAGTTACCCGAGGGCCGATAGATAGGATGGTGAAGAAGTATGGAGGGGAGCCGGGAAGCCTCTTGACATTCCGCCCGCCCGCCTGCTTTATCATTTTCACGCGATCTGTGTGGCATTTACGCCGCGCCACCAACAAAGTTTCACTACCTGCCTAACTTCCACTTCTTCACCTTATTTTCTCTCCTTTCTCCTCTTTCTCCCCACCGTCATTATTACCATCATCATCATCATCATCTTCAACGCCTTCAGTCCATCATCTAGCACTTTTCTATCACCTTCTTGGGAATTCTCCAACTGTCCCCGCCCTTTCATCCTTTTCTGTATTTTATGGACTCGATGGGTGATGGGATCTCTATTTTGTAGGAGTCTTTGTGCTGTGATTCTTGTTGGTGTTGAAAGTTCAGCAAGAGACTCAAAAACTTCCTGAATGAGTCGGTAATGTTGGGGGTCTAAGCAGTGTGACCTCCCATTATTGAGAAAATAAGGAACAATCATTAGCCTGAACTCATTAGCTGTGACTTGTCGTTTTCTGCTCCGTAATATATATTGTAAGTCCACAATGTTTCCCATAACATGTTCATCCCAAACGTCAGAGTGGAACTACCCGTGAAGGTCTCTGCATTATCAAAAACCTAACGCTTTTTTATTTTTCCAATCAGAAATTTAACAGTGGTTTCAGAAAAATATAAAAATAGTTATTTGAGACTTTTTTGGTTAACCCTCATAGAAAATTCTCTTTCTTTCGTTGTTATGACTACTCGGTTAGTATACATGTTGGACTCAGAATTATTTCAATAACGATGCTATTTTCAGAACAAACGTTATAAATGATCTAAAAACTTGAAAGTCTGGTAAGTCAAAATCTGTTTGAATTCTACATTTGATGAATCATAAAATATAATGGAATTAATTTATAGGTGTTAAAACAGGTTATGTAGGTTAATCATCCGTGATCAGATCCAAGTTATATAATACTAAAAGGATTGGCTCACAGCATCTTGGACCTTACTGAAAGAAACAAAGGTTTCTCATGCCCCCAAGAATCAAGAAAGAAAGTGCAATGTTTTTTGGTGGGAAAAACTTGAATTATTCTTCCAAATGCACCTAGTCTTGAAAATCATAATTTGTATATCAACCGTCACATCTGGAGTTTCAATCGAGTAGCCTGATACTGGCGGTTTTCTATACTAAGCCGTAGAAGAATAGCTAATAAATGAAGAAATAATTCAAGCTCTGTTGTATTAGATGTGATTAGCAATTTTTGAATGTTGAAGCCTAGATAAAGTGATTCCTTTAACTAATAACAAGAATTGTTGAATTAATTATACATATTCCTCTGCAAAGCATTCCAAGTACACCATCTAACATTCTGTCTATGAAATATAATTTAACAAGACCAATCATCAATCTCGGCATTTGATGAGTATAACACAGGCTAATCTTTCTGTTGGGACAGCATGTACTGCAGGTTGCATAGCTGAAATAAGCCAGGCGCCAACAGCGACAGATCTGAATGGAGCGAGCAGTTATGTTCAACTTTTATTTCGTGTCGGCATCCTTTGTGAGTCCTTTTAAGGATGGCAATTACCGGCGACCGCTCCACGACTCAGTCACGGAGTTGCAGTGGAAGGGGAAGCTAGTGGTGGGGAGGAGTGGGAGGAGCGTATGTGAGAGAGACAGACGATAAAAGTGACCAGCATGAAGTGATGTGGAAGTGAAGAGGGGGAATGAGTGATAGAGTGGAAACTGATCTCGCTTGTCTACTTGTTCTTTCTTCTCACTTATCATCTTATTCCGTCTCTTACTTCTCTCTTTTCTCTTCTCTTTCTCCTGTCTCTATTTCTACTCCCATAACCTAAGTAACTTCAAGATTCTATATCATACAGCTGCCAATCCTAATAACACTCAAAGAAAAACGAATCATCTCAGAATCACCAATCACAATGAATGCTCGTAGCGAATTTCTTTGTATGATGCGAAGTTGCTCAGCCATGAAATGGTAGGGGTGTCATTAGCTTGTAGTCTCCGATATTCCAGCCAACGGTAGGTATCCTAACGAGAATTTGTGGAGATGATCTTTTTAATGGGCCTTTGATGAAGACTAACGAAACAGTATTGCAAGCTAAGGACCTTCTGGTCCTTAGAAATCAAATAAGCTTTGCAGACTGTAAGCAGCAGTGTCAATTTAACAACAATATCATGAAGAGAAATGGAATTTCTAGCAAGGGATAAAGTAAGGCAAAATAGATAAGATAGTAGAATAAAATAGGCTAAGCTGTATATTTTTAGTAAGCTATTGTTTTATACCCGAATATTTGATTAGCTGAATAAATATGTTTGTTTTTTGTGAAGATGTCCACATGAGTGCGTGAGTGAGGTGGACGATGACAGAATATACCACGCTGAACAACGGGAATCGAACACGTGACCGCAGGATTAGATTCAATAATTGGAAATTAAGCTGAATTAATGGCAATGAACATTGAAATCTTTAGATTTTAAAGCTGTATGGTTCTTATTATGATGTTATGATTAAAAATTACAGGTTCATTGATTGGATGGATTCGGTGCTGTGAAACATCAATTTCTCATTTATATATTAAAATTCTGTTCACAATTATCAATAATTAATTGAAATTATAGTTTAAATATACTTCATTAAAGTCATAGATACATGGTCTGTATCTCAAGTTTTTGAGTCAATCCCATTCACAAAAGTTATTGTCGATACTGACAGAGGTTGGATGGTCTCTCATCTCAGTTCAATTAATCAATCTTCTTTATTGTCAAAACATGTATACCAATAAATACAGATACTATAGTATCTGTATTCATTGAGTATACTCCACAAGCACAGCAATCAGTGCAATCACATAACAGTTAAACAGTAAATCGATAAAGTGCTTTCAAGGGCTTCAAAGCAAAACAACTATGCACAAAGAAAAAATTCTGTCCGCGCATGAAAGTTAAATAATAAAATCGGAGAAAAGTTGAATTTCCAATAAAATCAAATCATCTACTCAACCTTTTTAAAGAAATACACGAAAATATATCCTATGATATGGGATATAATAGAGAGACTTCGCTTAGACTATATAATAAGAATTGAACACGGAAATCTTATGAGGAGGCTACCCGTAATGGCCAAGCTTGTGCGCAGGAACCGAGTGTTATAAAACTATGCTGAACATGTTTTAGAACAAATAACTTTAGGATTTACATTATGTTCACAAACTATCCAAAACATAAATGGAAAACAAAAATAAAACTAGTTTCACCAAATTTAATATGAAAAGAGAAAAAAACAATCAAATTAAACAGTTCACTTTGAAGTTCATAGACTTTTACATCAAAGATCTGAAAATAAAATCTCTTTTTTGAGTTTAAAGTTGTTGAACTTGAAATACAGACCCACCTCATCTACATTGTGCAGCTTGTCGAAATTTCTTACCAGGATTCAAAAACATGGATTTAAATCCTGTAATAAATTTTCAGCCTATTCACTTTCCTCTTGAGTTATCAAGAGCGAGTTTCCGTCCCTTTCTCTATTTCTCTTGATATTGTACACATTTATTGATACACGTGTCTATTTGGGAAATCAGTTCATCTGTGATAAAAAACACAGCGTCAGTTTGATTGTAGTAGCCAATCACATTTTTCAACATTATTACATTTTCATGTATTTGGCTAATAATATAGTATTCATTAATATAATTTGCACATTTGTACATTCTCCTTGTGAATAACAAGCTTCCGTCAATTTTTGAATCGACACATTTCAGATTATTATTGAAGAGCTACTTGAACACAAATCCAAATTAGGAGTTATTCAATTTTTTATAAACTTTTTTCAAAATCTGTTCGATAACCTGGTTTTTATTTTAATGATTTTCGAATTTTTCAATTGGTAAAATTAATAGGCCTATAACTTTTATAAAGATGATGGTCTACATTAAAAGCTTGGAAAGTTGTTGAGATCAGCTATTTTCCTCAAACATAAATTATGCAAAGAGAGATCAACTTAATTTTGTCTTTTTACATACGGGATATACTTCTCAATCTTCACTTCCCAAATGGCAGAATTATGATTTCAACTTATTTCTAAAGTACCCACTTTGGAGAACTTTGAATACATCATTTTTCTGATTATCATTGTTGTTTTTATTTTTCAGGTCTGTGGAGGCCTGGCATACATATGAATTCATGTTTTCTGGATGGCTGGATATTATCCAATCTCATTGAAGACCCGACATTCGTCGGATATCCTTTCAGTGCATTTTAGCTGGGCTGCTGATCCACAGATAATTCAATTTTTGAATGGCTAACATTGGAAAATGCATGAAAATATAATTAAGTTCTAAGCACTCAGAGACAGCAAAGTGCATCCGGCATTAGAATTCTGATTATTTCAAATTCAAATTCATATTTTTCGGGGCGCGGGCTCGAATTCCAATCGATTAAAGAATTGTTTTGCGATTTGAAAAGTTGACAATAAGCTCATATTTTATCCTGAATATTTTTGTTGATTGAATTTTGGATTTCGATATTCCACTCAACCAGAATGGAAATTCACATTAGTGTGTGAATGGGTCATTCATACATTAGAAAGAAAATTGTCTACAATGAGTTTTCAGAATAGATTAGTTGAGATCAGCTACAATATAATTATAAAATTACTCAAGACAAGAATAGACTTTGATTCTGTAGGTCTTCCATAAGCTCTTAACACGTGGGTGCTTTGCGAATGGGAAAATATATAATAATTTCTATTTATTTATTCTATCATTTAATCAATTTCCTCGAGAATCTTAGAAGATTCTCGAAATAAAAATATTTAATTCAAAATATATAATAACTTTAGCTACATAAAATGATTTGTCCTCACGGTAATACATAACCTAGAAACACTGTTCCTGTTGGTATGGTTTCCAAATGGAAGAATATGATTGAAACTTGCCAATTAATTTATTCTATTTGACGCGATTTACCTTCAATTTTTCTCAAAATTTGAAATCATTCCTATTATTTCAAAAGACCTCTTCATCCACCAACTTCACCCTTACACAATAGACGAGGAATATATAAATTGAAATGTGATGACCGCAACAAGTTCTACCACTAGATTTAAAGAATGTACAAGAGCCATCACACGCCTATTCTTCCTTTGTAGAACACATCATTCCAACAAACCACTCTCAAACAGACATTTATATTTATTACATTTCATTCGAAAAACTCTAAACCTAACTATATCAGAGAAACATGAAACTTATAAAACACAAAGCTACAACCTGACTCAATTCAAAATTATCATTTCCAGTTTAACTCACACACCTTGTTTGATTACATAATTCCAGACCCCATTCTCATCTATCCACCACCCCACCTCACCCACAACTTTAAACCCAGTTTTTAAACCTGATTCAATAGGCCTCCAGTTATGTCTGAGGAAGCATTCCAACAATGCGAAATTAGTAAGGTTTAAATTCACTCGTAAAGCTCATTCTAATAATTATTTTTCTTAGTTCTTCTGAATCTAATTATTTGAACTTGTTCCATATTATAGAAAGACAACTGAGTACATTTTTTTCTGATAATGAGTAGCCTATATTACATATAATTGAATTGGAAAATTCTCAATTTTTTTTAATAACATTATTCATAGTATGTTGGTTTACATGATATAGAGACTGCTGGAAAAGTGTAACTAAAACTTATATTTCACAGATCACTAATGGATTGTGTTCCCCATCTGAATCCCTCGAAAATTCAAACTCATTCTCAATTAATTTGATTTATAAAATTTGTGAGTTTCAAATTGAATTTGGCTTCACACCGAAAACATCAAGTCAGATAGCACCAAGAGGAATTTAATGAGGAAGCGTAAGCTGCTTGATTTATCACCAGATTGAGAATGAACTTGAATGTATGGCCATCCATTAAGCCTTTGATAGACTTACGGATGGATACAAAAAGTCTACGAAGACAGTAATGCGTGAAAAAAGTTGGCGAATCGAAAGAGAGTCGCAGTCATCTTTGAACAGAGCAGCTTATTACTGAATCCTAGTCAGAGTGCCCATGCCCACTGTCAGTAGCGCTTCTTCAGACGTGCGGTGATAAATTTATTTATTCCCCGGCAATTTTTTTCGGACGTTCCCTCAGACGACAACTGTTCCTATAACAAATTACAAATTAACGTCCAGCCATGTAGTTTAGTGGACACGCTCAGGTGACACATAACCAGACTTTCCCATTCCCCCTCACAACTTCACCACACCCACTCATGTCGGCATAAACTCAAAACTGTCGGCATACCGCAACGCGCACAAAGAAGGCCGCTGCTTACACCCAGGGTGGCCGAGCTCTAAGTACATCCACTTTCAAAAACATCTTTCTTTTTTCTGTCTCTGATAGTGATGATAATTACATCTGGAACAAAGTTCTCTTTGTAAACATGATATAAAAGTGATAAAAGCATCTCTCACTAGCTTAACTAATAATAAGATACTAATATTTCACTCACCTGAGATCCTTGATAAAAGGTTGCATCCAAATGTGTAATGAAGAATTGAGTAGTTTTCAATTTAAAGATTTAACCTCACTCGCCCAACACTTCTCACTCACTCACTCATAAGGGGATGATACTTTCGAGGTCAAAAGCACTTTCGACTCAATTTTCAGTGCTTAATTTTTCATTGACGATAGAAACTGCAAGCTGAAATTTAATTTAAAAAGACTAAAATTTTTGACAATCCTAGAAATCAACCCTTACACCTAACCTAATAAAGGGTTACTATGCATTTTAGCAGCTCTTAATATCAACCTCCAATAATAAAAACCAAGAATTATTCATTTAAAAAAATATTCAAAATTTGTTCACCCTCAAATTTTCCAGTTAAATTTATATTTTACAAATTCTTCAAATGGAAGTCTCCAAAGTTATGCTCTACCTGATGATAAGAAGAATTTCCTTACTATCACAATATTGAAGTTATCCACAAAATGCGATTTTTTAAAAAGTCAATTTACCCCATCCACACTTACAAACGCTAAATTTATCAGAAGTATAGACACAAAAATTACCCAAATCAGACACTTCAATAATCAGGGGTAAATTGAGCCCCCTAGAAAAATGGGACACATTTATTGGAATGAACCTTATACATTCATCGCTCGGCCTAGGAATAAGGAACATTTATACAAAATGTCATCACAATCGGTCATGGAGTTTGGCCGTAATCGATTAACGTACAGACGTACAGACGTAATGCCGAGTGGTCGGGTTAAAACTGGACCTCACTATACGTTCGGTCAATTACTTCTGATTAGTAGGCCTATTGATAAATATGAACATTACTTGATTAGGCCACACAATTACTAGGGCGTGATTGGCTGCTCATTGAGCGCGGAGTCAGGGTGATCGTAAGGGCGGGTGTCCACGGACGACTATCGCATGTGGTATGTGGGTACTACTGACCGGGAATGCGAAGAATGCGTACCACAAATCGCGCTCACTGGTGTCCACGATATGGTATGTGGCGGCTACATACCATATAAACGCACAAACACTGGGACAGAACGCAGAAAAAATCGTCCAGATGACAAGGGAAACAGGCTGCGACTACTACAAAAGCTAGGGGACAGTGGTATGCACGGCGAGTCGGTACCACTCGCGCACCTCATAAAAAACCGACGACAAAACGCGTGGTCCGTGGACACCGATAGACGCGACTGTCATTGTTTCAAATGTACTGACCGGAGCTGCGATTCCAGACCGACAATTTCAAGAATTGTGGTCACTACGCCCTTCTACGATTGTCGTCCGTGAACACCCGGCCTAATGGTCAGTCACTATCGCTCAGCATCACACTTGGGTAACAGGTAGAAGTAGCATGGCGTTACCTGCTCTATTATCACTTATCCGGTGACTTGGATCTCACCTAAAAATCTAGGTTCACCATTCATAACATCATTGTTTAATTATTCACCACATTAATCATGCAAAATACTCCTGTGGGCTTCATCAACAAGAAACAAAACTTAATTTGCCTAAGTCCCAGACTCATCTGGGCAACAAAAAAAAAAAAGGAAAAACCCAACGTTCCTCCAATCTAGATCATCTATGGGATATTAATCTATCCTTTATGATATAGTTTTCTAACTCAGCTTTTTTCATGTGGATGTGTTAACAACCCAGTATGCTTTGATTAATCTATGCCAGTAATAGAAATAACAAACATAAACTTCACTTTGAACATTGTGATGCTCAAGATTCCAATGCTATCTGAAGGGAATAATTCGATCAAACTGGCAGAAAATAATGTTTTTGGACATACTGGCCACAATTATTCGACCACTCGGTGAGGATAAGAATTGTCTATTAGATTGGTACGTGCTGGACCGTGAGGATGCGGGGTTCGAGATGAGATCAAAGTCATGTTAATTTGTTCGGAGTGTTGTTGGGGCAGGCGGCGACGATGAGAAGCGATTTGACTGGTCACGATAGGGTGGAAGTTGGGGGGGGGGGGTTTGCGAGAGCGCCAGGATCAGGAAAGGCAGTTATTGGTGGTGGCTCGAGAGGGGGCCACTTATTAAAGTCCACTTAGTGTTAGCCTTGAGGCGCCTCTCTTTGATCTCGCCGACTGCCCCAAGTGATTGATTGGGAGCACAAACAAGGCGACTATTTACTGCGAGATGAGCCTTATGTTTTCCCGCTTTCCTCTTCCATGCACAACAAGAAAAGGTCATCTGCGAAGAAGGTCGAAAGCAGAGTCGCCGATGATAAATTCATTCCTAAACCGCGTATACCAGGGACCAGGGACTAACTGTCCGACAGATAACTGATGAACTCCCCTACTGTTCGGTAGGCCCGACCATCCCGCCCATCCGATTATAGATGAACCGCAGACGTCAAACTTCTCTCAATTGCACCATCCCTGCTTCATCAGTTCATCCCCCACACACTCCTACTTTGACCAGGTTTTTTCGCATTTTCAAACTTTTCACCGGTCAGGTGTCTGTTGCTCCGATAAACTACAAATTGGGATCCACAGAGGCGCGTTATTGGAACTTTAATTAACAAATATTCATTAATCATTCGGGTTTCAGCTCTGTAATTTCATTTCTCAGTTGAGCCGCCTCTCTGCTACAAAAAATCCAAGATTGTCTTAAGCTGCTGCCGGCGTTACTAATCACTTCTCTGCAACTTTCGCCGACTTCTGTTGAAAATAGAAAAGAAATAATTGAAAAAGCAATCAATACAACACTCGTATAAAAATAAACAATAGGGCTCTCAACAATGATGCGTTTGAACAGAACAACAATAATTTAGGCTTTTCAACCCGCAGTGATTTTTCCTTGATGATGAAGCCTACGTGAGTTTTCGTTTTTTTTTAAGAATTTTTATGAGTTTCATAAGTACTGTGTTTTATAAGTTGGATATTTACATAAAATATTATATTTTTGTGGTATAATATTTCTATTCACTTCTGTGCACATAAATATTATGGAAATGAGTGTCAGATAAATATTTTTGAACTTAGTAAACTAGCTCAATGTAATCAAGGCTCCGGCTTAATTAGAACCTACATCAAGTTATGATAAACATTGTAATTTCACTCTACAGTGACAGGCCGGGACCATGATGCTCCACACACCGCTGTCGAGTCCCGGCAGATGGCCTCTACAGGTCTGGCGCGGACTGGTCTGGACTGTGAGCGCCCACATTGATTACATGATCATTTTGTTAATGTGGCAGTAAATGCAGGACTAGATGAGCCAGCTAATGAGGATTCTCAATTCTGTGAAAAGATGTTGAAAATGTTTGCACTTCCTATCTCATATAACAGTAAATTCCAATGAAAATTAGTTGATGCTGGTTATATAAAGAGTATTATCTGTGATTTTAGTTCATCAAAAAACTATATTTATTTTATATATTTGGCTTATCAAATTATGTTTTTCAAAATGTTATTGATGCATTAGCAATACATATAGCATACCTCTTATGATGCTTGTTGGTAGTTTTCCCAAATGTTTAATGCTAGCCAAAGTTATACCTATTTTTAAGGGGACGATAACAAACTGTCCCACCGACAAACTTGTCCATTTCCATTTGCACACTGCCGACAAAGTATCCCAACGACCAACTGTCCCACCGACAAGCTGGTCCACATTCCATCTGAGTGGTACAGTTTGACGCTGCATGCAAACGACAAACTGGTCCTGATGAGTTTTGGTCAACGAACGACAAACTGTCCCACCGACAAGCTGGACTACATTCCATCTGAGTGGTTCAGTTTGACGCTGCATGCAAACGACAAACTGGTCCAAATGAGTTTTGGTCAAGGAACGACAACTATCCCAACGACAAACAAGTCCACATTCCAGAGTTGTTCAGTTCGTTATTCACGTGCAGTGACAAGCTGGATCATCGATATATCCTAAATATCGATTGTTGAAAGTTGCCTTCCAATACATCGATATTCCATCATCCATCATCAAGGTCGACATTCCGATATATCGACCCTATCTAATTATATCGATATTTTTTAATTTCGTAACAAGTCATTTTCAAGCAAGGTTCAAACCATATTATTTTTGCCTTGACCGAAAAGAATACGAAAAAACTACACTTTCAGACCCGTTTGTGCATCCTCTATTGTTGGATCATTATAAGAAAGAGACATACAATATACAGGCAGGTTGTCAAGGGTCTTAACATGTACAGTTAAAGAATGTTGTCCCTAAATGATTTATTTAAGTCGCCATATATTTTGCTTTATTTCCATAGCATAGTTGAGTATGGCATTGTACTCCATGGTAATAGTAATCTTTAAGCCAACTCCAATTTGATATAACATACCTATGCTGCATGTCTTATTTGTGTTACATTTTTTGTAAATTATTGCTATAAGTTTAGAATGTAAATAATTATGTTTATGTGATGCATTATTTTTTATCTAATATGTTATATTTTATCTTTGTATGAGATTTGTTAATATTAATTACATTAGTTTAGTGAATGCCATGTAATGCGATTAAAAAACATTATTCATATCTATGGGCGTCATCAGCTATTATTTATGTGGAGGGGGCGGACATATGCCAGGGGTGGTAGGGTATCCAGGAAGTTTTCAATTGTGATAAATTGTATTTGTAATATTTAATAGTATTTATCAGTACTAATCCGAATCTACGGGAAATTCAATGAAGCGAGAAAGTTAATGTATACAAAAAACAGAGTTAACGACATTTTTCTTCAAATTACGCCGAAATTAGGAAACGTTTGTGCGCGCTGTCCACGAAAAATCGTTGGCCAATGATTTAGGAAATAAGAACTGAAATTAGTGTTTAGGATCAAGAGACTGAGTTCAACATAACATCTCTTTAATTTGTTGTTAGATTATTTAGTTTGTATTTGTGATATTTTTTCCATTTGTGATCATTATATGCGGCAATTCTGAATATCTACACTTTGGTTGCCTGCCTTATTAAACTGGTTCTTGCTATCATTTAAAAAGAGTAGTTATTGTAGGCTATGGAGTAACGTTTAGTAATGAATATTTGATTGCTCAATACCTCAAATAGCACGTCTTTAGTTCTAGTAAAAGTCTACCGTTCCAAATTCATTTTTTTATGTAAACCAGTAGCTTTTCATCTATACTTTTCGGTACTTGGGTCTATGCTTTGGCGAAGATGGTGTATGTATTTTATCTTACTGTATTTCCAATTTTCCTCCAAGGGAATATTTATTATTGATTATAACAAATTAATAATGTTTTATTAAAATGACTGAGAAGTAAATGAGAATTTAGTTGTCTAGCCAGTTTCAAATCATATTTTTTAAACAGAAACAGAATTTATGAATTTCGATTTTTTTCAAATGTTATTCATTTATACTGAAGGCTTTTGCAATGGCGGATATTGACAACAGCATTAAATAGCTGATGGAAATCTATGAATGCAGTCACCACCGGGAATCGAACTTTATAACATTATATTTATTAGCACTCGTAATACAGCAAGATAATATATTATTGTGGAGTAGCTGCATATTGTATTGGAAAATCATCGGGGTATTATAGCTCAATCCTCCAACATGAAATCTTAAACCTGCACCCGGATCCGACGGAAGTCTTAATTAGTTAAGGCGATTTCAAATGGAAACGGACACGATAATTAGAGTTATAATTCCATCACAAAAACTTCTAGTCGAGATGAGAACACGTTTAACTCAAAATAAATAGTTCAAAGAACAAATTGAATAATTAATTTATAATTAGCTCTGGCACGGAAGTTATGAAACATATCATTCTGTATCGTTGAGATTGTTATGCCATCAGACAAACGTCAATTCTAATTTTATTTCTATTCAAAGCTATAATAATTGAAGGGTAGTCATTGAAGAACATGTTATTACCTGCTGACCAATACAAAGCTAGTGTTAGCTCACATGTCATACTCAGCTACACACTTTAAGTTGAAGGAATTACTGTATTTTGAAAGAATTTTCCTCGCTCAATTTTTAGTGGCTCACATTTATATTCCATCTAGTACCTTAATAATTTTATTTGTACTGTTACGAGAGCAAGCGGTTGGTCACACGCTCGTTCTATTTATTTCATTTTATTTCATTTCATAATTTCTTTATTCATTTCAAATACAACTAGTACATAGAATAGTGTCACAATTTTGGCTACTTCTGTACGTACTATTATCATAATAGTAAATTACAACTAAAGTGTAGGATATAATACAAACTCTTAATATTAAATTTTACAGTTTTACAGAGTTAAATCACTCCATTGTTTTCATGGACAGACTCAATTTGATATTTTCCATTCTCTCTCATTAGATGTCTTTGTCACTCTTATTCTCCAAGTCTGCAACTCTCTCACTCAATTGATTTCTCAAGAAATCTATTGATTTCTCCAGATTTCTGGAACGATCGAGATCATGTCTCTTGAAGTTTCTCGATGCGTCTAGTGAGCTCCAATTCTTGGAATTGTACAACTGCATACAACTGCAACAGCTATATAAAGGAAGTCCACATGAACCAGTGTATCAGTTTTTCTACAAAAGCTTGCATGACAGTTACGTTCTCAAACCTACATGTGACAGATTGTATTATGGATCTCGGGAGAGAGAAAATCCAGTGCCAGTGGAGTAAACAGTGCTTTATTCAGTCTTTAGACAGTGTCAAGTGCAGAGACAAGTGTTTACTGTTTATGCAGCTTACTAATAGTTTAAAGACGTGTTAAGTGATATTATTTGGGACTGTCAAATAACGAATTGGACTGTGTTTTTGTAAGTGATTAGTTGTTTTTTTATAATTTATTTCTGCATTATTGTACAGTTTATTGGACTCTTGTTTATTTAATTATTGATCAGCCTAATTAATTATTCATTTGTGCAGTTTATTGGATTCTTGTTTCTTTTATATTTGATCAGCCTGTGATTAATTACTTATTCATTAATTCTTGTAAATAATTACTGAAAATAAGTATTAGCTTGTCATTTGATGATCTGTTTTTATTTCATTAATTGAACTTCCAATTAATTTGTGTGAATAGACTAATTTTGTATAAATAAAGTGCAAGTGTGAACTTTAGTGTTGCCAGCCTTATTTTAGCTATTAGAACCCGTAACAGTACTTAC
The DNA here is from genome assembly GCA_948455865.1 of Conomelus anceps. Taxonomy (NCBI): domain Eukaryota; kingdom Metazoa; phylum Arthropoda; class Insecta; order Hemiptera; family Delphacidae; genus Conomelus; species Conomelus anceps. The sequence continues at coordinate 56,584,111 of OX418217.1, read as the reverse complement.
TGATTGGTATTTGTAGACAGACAACCGTGATTAATGGAGCTGGACGTCTTTGAAGACTCCAAGGAATTTCTGTTTGTTTTACAAATTACTAATATATTATTTAGTATTCAATACGACAATATATTATACAATATATATATATATAATCTATGCAAGAAATTGAGAGAACTTATTTATAAGTTCCGAATGCTGAAGTCATTGGTTGATTTCAAGAGTTTGAAGATGGTTTACTATTAGGTGGTGCAGTCCTTGCTGGTATATGAGATAGTAGGATGGGGTGGAACAATTTACACACACATTGACCCACTTATAAAAGTGCAGAAACCAATGATCAAAGTCATAATTGAAAAACCACTGCGTTATCCATCGGATCAACTTTTCTGCGAATTCGGTGTGATGGATATAAGACAGTTATATTCTAAAGAAATAGTCTACAGAGTACACAAAAACACATCACATTTTCAACATTGGAACCACAGCAGGGGTTGATTTCAGTGAGAACGCAAGGGAACGGCATTCCCTTACCTCTCAAGAGTTCCGGAACGCAAGGGAACGCACAGTTTGCGCCAATCTGATTCCGAAGGTGTCTCATCTCGCTATTTATTTAGGTAATCATGCTAAATATTGCGAATAATAATGAAGTACTGTAGGGCGAAGCGAGATCTGTGTACTGTATATAAATAAAAATGTAAAGAAAGCTTTATTTTTTTTATTTCACCATTCATTAAAAAAAGTATTTTGGTTAATATAGGCTTCATACAAAATGGTTGGTGCAAATCGAAACAGGTTTATAGGAAATTTAGAGTAGGCACCGAGATGTTAACGGGGTGCGTTTACATGAGTAAAAATTCTGTTTAAAAATTACGGTTTAACTTAGCCTACTTTCAAACTGGCTTTCATCCTGTAAGTTATGTCACCAATACAATACATAATGATACAAAATAATCGAAAAACTATAACTTTTTCTCATCCTTTAGGTGGCTCTCACAGTCTCACACCAATAAAATACAGCATATAAAAAGCAAATAACTTCTGAATTACGGAATCTGAATCAAGAAAATGATTCGCATTACAGTAGCGCCTTGGTTAATCTGGCTTGTCGTGATGGGAGTCTGATAATCCAAGGTCGGAAGAAGGATGTGCTCCTGAATAATGAGAAAAACCAATCAAAATTGATCACTTGATCATTTCACTGGATTATAATTGAAATCTAATATATAATATACAGTTTATGATTTGTATCTGATTTATACTATAATTCATCAGTATACAGGTATACAGATTGTGATTTTGATTATGAGGGAATTAGAAAACAAAAATTACTAATGGAAAAGATGTCATTCGTTTCTTTATTCCCTTTTTTAAAAAAAATGAAGAAGTAGGAACAATAATCAACTAAAGATTTTACACTAGCAATCGCTGGAATCAAGAAAGTGTCTTAGAATATTGAGTAGGCTACCGTGAACTCCACACTGAATTTTCCACTCGAGTCACAAGTTACAAATAATTCAAATCTGGTCATAACTAATACATCTTGAGAATTATGCTTAGACAAGCTCTAATAGAAATTAAAGGTGAATTGGTTACTTCTAAATAGATGGAAAAATCCTCTTGAGGCGATGGGTGCGATCATTTTAAACTACGATTATAAAAAGATACCTAGCTGTTGTCTGTCTTCAACTGGTGAAGAAATTGACCTTGTTTTAGATGGAAAAATCAGTGTATAATTAGGTATTGGAGCCTAAGTATGCTCTGTCAGTTGGCTGATAGTGCTATTAGACCAGTCTGCTAACGGCCCAACTCAGACTGCCTGTCAAATAGCTTGTCCAGCAAAAGATCTGGGAACTGACTTCGAGTCTCATTGGAGTGACTGCTCAAGAAACAGGAACATCGATTGCTAGCATATTAGTGACTCATTTCGCCAAGCTGTTGTCACATTCCAATTTTTTTATAACAACTTAGTTTGGGAAAATATTACCATATTCAATTTAATATCTTGATTGAAAATAGATAAATGAAAAATTCATTTTCTGCAAAACTTGATTATGATCACTATTTCAGAATAATATTTTATGATAGTGGAAAATGGTTTATACTGTACAGTATTAGTAAATAATAACTCACGGTGAGCGGTAATTGAGATTACATGGATTTCTCTCATTTTGAACTTATGTTGATAAAGCATAGTGCTCTCGAATATATTATCTAGAATTATGTTCATGGACTGGCCAGTATGAATAATATTTCAGTTTTTATATCAAGCAGAGCCACTTGACGAATAAGATTGGAAAATTTTTGAACAATGAATTGTTTAGCGTGATTTAAACATCATTATTGTTTAACAAGTTGAGATTTAATAGACCACGAGCGTGAATCGAATTTTTTTCTAATTTACAGGTCAAAACCTTTCAAATTTCAGATGCATCAAATTCCATAAATTTTTTTTAAATGATTTGAAACAAAAATTTAATTAACTTTCTAAATTCCAATATTTTTCCAAATTTTGAAGTAGCATTTTCCAAATTTCTAGGCTATAAGCGAAATAAAAAATAATTATGTTAATTTTCAATGTCATTATAGGCCTATGCCTAATTTATTTTCAACTGCGATTGAATTCCATAAAAATAGACTATGCTTTCAATTTTAAAATATTTTTGGGATGAACTCACCTCATGGATATTTATATCGCAAGTTTCCCCTTCAGTCTCTACAATAAAATTAAGTCCAACGGGCTTTAAATTTGGAAAGCTTATTTTAGGGGAAGGTTATAATCAAAAACGGCTGTTTTGAAGATACTGATTTAGATAAAATTCACAAGACATCTATCACTTGAAGTTCAAGTTTATCGTTTCTCTGATACGCAGATTTATTTTCCACAAAAAAGACCTACCGAACTCTTATACCTATATATCAGAGCAATGGAATTAGTGTATCTATAGGGTAGATATTATTATTTTCATCATACTCGTACATATTCACCACTTTACCGAGCATCGAATCGAGCCGGTAAACGCCTGATTACAGAAGAACAGCCGATTTTCATTACCGCATACTAATTCCAGCTGAGGGAGAATTTGCAAAACGATCACACGGAATAAATTGAATACTGGAAAAATATCAAGCCAACTACGAAACATGAAGTAATTAATAGTAATAAAATACTAATTTAAATTGAAGTTAGATGTTTCTTCTTGGTTAAAATGCTATTTTTCCAAATAATTCAATATATTCTATGTGATCGTTTTGCGAATTCTCCTATTGACATTTCATGAGCAGAGTCGATGGGAGAATTTGCAGAATGATCACACGGAATAAATTGATTAACTCGAAAAATATCAAACCAACTACAAAACAAAAAAGTAACATACATCCCCTGCACCCACCATTCTAACAAGAGAGTCATATATTTCGTCAAAATTGTGGAAAGACACAATTATTGTATATGTGTTATCGGCCTACTGTGAATGATGAGCATAGTAGTGAAAGTTATAGAAATTATTAGTTTGATTCGTGAAAAGCAAGTCATAAAGTAATGTGATTGGATTTCAAGGCACAATATTATTACAGTGAATTTTTTTCATCAAGAATCAAATTTTTTAGAATAATTTCAGTGGTAGGTCTTGTAGGTGCATTTTCCCAATATTGAACTATACCTTTTACGGTGAGTATAAAGCCAAGGAAGTGAGGTGCTCCCAGGGGTTGGACCCAAACATTTGTCATGACTCAAATTGAGTCACTCAATTCTCAACTAAAAAATCAAATCACTAGAGAATCAATTGAATTTTTTAACCACAGATTATGGGGTAAGATTAATGGGTTTGTGTCTAAAAAAGCGCTTGAGAGGATTAGGCTATTTTCTATTTATCTCCGGGGGACAAAACCCGGATCTATAGAAGAAATTTTTCATTTTTTTTAAAGTGTTACAGGGCTCCTTCAAACTGTGCCATAATTCATATTTCACATTTTTTTCTCTAAGTTCCAATAATAGAATGCCAAGTACTACGCCCAAAGTGAACCAGCTAATGATCTAATGGAATACTCAACTGAATCACATGCTGTTCAAGCAAGCTAATTCAATAATTTCAGTTAGCCTGCCCACATTCTGAAGAGTTGCGGTATGCAGGCCCAAGCTAATTAATTGTTCGGCGCCCAATATGAAACATCACCAAAATAGCATAAAATTGCTTTCAAAAGACCTAAAGATGAAAAATATTTTGGAGTGACGCCCACAAAGTCCCAAATTTTTTAATATCTACATAAAAAATGTATAGTTCTATCATGACTGATACAAATTAAGAATCAGCTATGAAGAACGTGTCGGTTTTTTGTTAACTATGAGTGAGGGGGGCAGTTGACAAGTTGAAATACCGCCCCGGGTGCCACGCATGCTACGCCACTGATTCAAATGATTATAATGTTCAATAAATAAAAATGCGATGTAAGTCGGTTACCAATAAAAATGTTAAACTCCATAATTAATTAGTTCATATTGGCTTCATTATCGCCAGTAGCCAAATACTAAGACTATGAGTGTTATTTCTTGAAAAAACTAATAAGAGCGTAGTTAGAATGATTATTTGAGATTGAGGCCTGAACATGTGAGCAACCCAACATGCTAATTTGAACTGGAACGTGAACTAGCTTAGCTAGTTTACTAAGGTGTAGTTAGGGTTTTGGAAGTCTGTAAATAATTGCAGTTGATCTCGATGGAAGACGATAATCCATTGTGAGTTGGAATTTGGAGGTTCCTATTAGACAGGCGACTTGTTTGTGACTAAGTATAGGTCAGGGTGCTAGTCGGCCAGACAAGATAACTGGAGCAGAGAAGAAGAGCACAAGGCAACTAACTATTTGGGAGGAGAGACAGCCGTACGTAGTTTGACCGAAATTAAGAAGTCTCAAATTGACGAACGCTATCCTTTAAGAATAGATATATGTACTGAAGGTGTGTGAGATTGTGATAGCAGACGTACGCACATGAGCGCGTGCACACAGGACGCCGCACAGTGAACAAGGAGGACCAGCAGCCAGCACGCAGCACCCTTTCATTAGCGAACACCTCTCGACTACTTTGGAGGTCCTCCGCTGATGAACAGCCGTTGAGTAGATGTTGGTTGGCTCCTCCCCGAACTGCACAAAGGAATGAATAGCAACTCCGCTGTCTGCCACCGGCAATCGCCCTACCTCCATTACACTTCTCAGATATTCATTTTATCAAAATCTGTCTTTCGCAGTTCGCTGTTTGTCGTGATGACCTGGAAGGGAAGCCAACAGGCGCATGGGAATAAACATTTTTCAATAGTAACTGATACTATATGTCTTGGATGCGAACGTTTCTACTCATATTATACACTTTCATCTGTATCGCTATTTTCACTTGTATCGCTCCTGAAGAGGAGCTTCAACTTCCACACGAAGTCAAGGAATAAAGAGATTTTCTCTCATTACTCATCATAGATATTATAAAATAACAGAGAAATGAGCTTCCAGTCATCATATCCATTTTCATTCCTTTACAACTAAAGAACAATTAATTTCATTTCATCCTATTGATCTTGGAATCATTTTTTTCTTTAAATATATCCTTCTAATATATCAACCCTCCTATGCAAACATTTTTATCTTTCATTTTTTTTCTTATCGCAACTATTCCAATTCATCTTCTTCATGTTCTATATCTATTGATCATGAACTACTTTGGTAAAGTATTTAGTTGAATAAATAATAAATTAGTAAATGTTCATTCGCTTTTACAAAGGACTAAAGTATAAGTCAAAGCGCTTTGCAAAACATTTGATGTTAATGACTGACTGTAGTTTATACTAGTATTACTAGTATGCACAGTAGTTTGTTTGAGCTAGTACTAGAATTTTGTGAGGGAAATTCTCTTACAACTCTAAAACAGTAATATAATTCTATATATTTATCATTGTAGGATGATAGGCTTCATATTATATTTGCGTTGCTACAGTGTAAAATGAGAATTAACAATTTTTTTGAACTGTAGACATTAAATAGAACCAAAACGAAAAGTGTGCTATAATAAAGCAAGATATTAAACATTGAGAAATGAGTTCGCTCATTGCTAAACGTTATGCAATCTTAACAATACTCTTCTCAAATAAAAGTAATAACATCGACCAGGTAATTAAGGTAGGCAACTCACTTGTGATTCAGAATGGCACATATAATAAAAACAACTTTACAAAAACAAATAAAAAATTGTCAAACTTAACTCCAATTCACAATATTGGGCGATTTGAGTCTTTCAGAAATATAAACTAACGCAGTCTTGAACAACCAACTCATTGGCCAATGTCAATGATGCGCACAAGTTTCACTATTTCAATGATTCATTCGACTAAGTTATCCATCTAAGTCTCATGCCTGGAACGTGGTTTCTTTCTCATTCCGGGTGCAGGATAGTCCTAGTTGTACATCTCATCTAACACTCCATGATCAGCAAAGGCCAGTATGAATTAATTAGCCATGTATGTGTGGAATCCTTCACTCAGCCAGCTACATTCAACTGGATCTCCCGAGTGGATAAGAAGTGGTGGAGCTGGAGCTCCATACATACAACAGAAGTATGGGCCCCAAGTTTGAAAAGAAGAGTAGAACTCCAAATGTCGAAATGAAGGCCCCCAAGGTTGAACCACTAAAAAGAAAATGCACCACAATACAATAACAACTGGGGTCCTTAAAGAATTACATATGTATCTTGGAAATCGATCCTACTAATAGAAAACTGAAATCATTTGAGCTACAGAAACTTATTTATCTCAGCATTCGTAAGGCAAACAGGAAAAGGATAATAATCAGTTAAAGAATGAAACTATTACAGAACAATAGGTTCAAAGAGATATGAAAATAGAATACGAAGCTACTCAGTAAAGCTTGTAATGATATTTATAAAATAGAATAGCATAATGAGAAAAAAGGAAAGTGCAAAAGAAGCCATCCGATTTAAAATGTCGTAAGAGAAAGGGGACTTTCATTAATGAAATCAAACGGTCATCACTCATAATTTCAATTGACGCATGCACAATAATTGATAAACGCATCCTGAGATGTGTACCAACTTATTAAAGAAAACGAGTAGAGGTATAGTTGGTTAAATGTGTAACAGGTCAGCCCAGAAGTAAGAGCACTATCTGGTCAGGCCTGAGCGAATACTCTTGTCGGCAAAGAACTTAAATAATGTCACCTTCATAAAATACTAGGACAGGATTCAAAAGAATAGCCAGATCTTCCAAACAATTCCACTTTTCGCTATATTGAATGTCAATATTTTACAGAGCAAGAAATCCATAAAACTTATAAAAACTAAAAACTTCAAGTTAAATCTGATCAGATCTTATATTATTAAAAAAAAACAACAGCGTTTTCAGAGATTCCACATGTGAGTATATTCATGTACATATATATATATATGTATATACACATACATACATAAATACACACACATACAAATACTATCACTATTGTGTGCACACTTCCAAATTCTTAAGGAGCAAAATATACGATTATAATCCAAGTTAAACTTAACATTAAAAAAAAAAAAAACGTTTTCATGTAGTAGAATAAAATTTGAATTTTACGAAGATTTAAAGATTTAAGTTTTAAAAAGAAAGTCCAGTTGATAATTTAGAATGTTGGCGGCGAAAGATAGAAAGTTCCTGGCGTTGAATAATTTGCAGATAATTTAGTACGAAATATAAAATGTTACCTTCATCTCGGAGTTACTCTAATTTTGCATCACACAAACATCAAACCTCTACGATGATTTGCTCATAAGCGGTATTCGTATTCCAAAATTCAATTCATAACGTTCTGGGTCGGCGATCACAGTTGAAGCGTGTTGTGAAGATATCTTGAATGAACATGAGACATACTTTCATTCGTCCTATGGGTAATTAGTCGGTTCATCAACGTGTCAATTCATAGATCCTGAAATTCTTCGATTCATAAGTACATCGATACTGTGATTCTGCGTTACTCTGGTTCTTCGACCGCTGAAAAGAGTCCCAATAAAAACGAATAGAAAATAGTAACTCATAAAAATAATTCCAACTTAATAGGTTTCGAAAAATTGACGAACAGTCAAGTCAAGTTCCCTCCCAAAGATTAACAATGAAAAGTTTTGAGAATACCAAACAAAAATAGATAGAATAGACATAATTAATTACGTGACTCAGGTCAAGGAAAAGATATTTAAATTTGAGACATTACTAAAAATGAAGTATTACTAACAAAATAAGAATGATGCTAACGATAGGAAATAGTTCGGCCTAAAGCACGTTTAGACAAAACTTGGCAAGTAGCATTACCTAACTGTCCTTAAAAAAAAGGACTTAATTAAATTACAGAATATTGAAACAGCCAAAAATAATAAGTAAAAGATACATTGTAAATCAATAGTAATTAAGAATGGATGAATAAATAGAAAATCTAAAAGTGAAATATTGTACTCAGCGTGCTCATAAACGAACAAGAGTCAACAAGATAAGATACGTTATTCAGAGAAAAATTAAGACTCAAATTTAAGAATACAAAGTAAATAGTTTTGTCTCCAGTTACTACGTAGTATTCTTTAGAGTAAATCGCAGCTAAAAGAGCATCAAAAAGACATATTAAGTAAATCAAAGAATTCACAAATACAAATCGACAAATTACACTTACCCAACTAGGCGGACATAAATTTAGTATTTAGCAACTTAAGTTTGGTATCAATACAGCAGCAAGTGGAAATGTTCGGAAAAAAATTTAAACAAAAGAAAAATAAAAAAGGTAAATTAAAACCAGATCACCACATGATCATATTAGAGTTATCAAAAAAAAAAATTTACTTAAGGACATCATGGTCCAAATAAGAATCAATGCTACACTTCGAACATTTTGTAAGAGAAAGGAAGCGTCATCCACGATCAAAAATCGAACAGGCTCCTTCTTATTTCAAACAGCTGTACAAATTCAAGTAAGATCAGCAGATGAACCAACCTAACGAAAAAGGTCGCAGATAAAGTCAACATCACGACAACTTTCAAATAAACAATAAAAAAACTAGACCAGACGAGTCAAAAAGAAAACTAAAAATAAATATAAAAGTGGATACCAGCTAGCAAACAGTTTTATGCATTGAATAATGTACTAGAGCAGACGAGTATGACAAGTACAGAGATGACAGTTACCGTAGTAGCGTCAGAGTAGTACCCGCGCAGTTCAAATATAATAGTTCGTACCTATAAAACTAGCAGTTTTATAAAGGGGAAATTAAAAATTCATTACAGATGTAATAGTAAAGAAAGTGGGGTGAAATCGTTCACTGGACAAGTCATGAGAGCAACCCATTCGGTTTATAGCGCAAAGACAAATCTGGACAAGAAAATTGCCTACATACATCTTACATATTGGTAAGATATATATGCTGTATATATATATATATATTGGTAACAATCAATGCTAAATAGATCGAAGACAGCGAAATCTTCCAAAATGAACAATCTTTTAAGAAATTAGGACCAGGTCTAATGTAAAGTTATATATCCAACCTCATAGCCTCATAATATCACTTATTAAATGAACCATGATAATTGAGAATCACAAAACAGTTAGGATAAAACAACCGTTGACTTCTAATAAATCAATCTAAAGCAAAAATAATGCCCAAAAGTTGTACAGATTTGGAAAATATCGGTACATATTTCATATAATTATATTATTTATTATCATTTTATATCTAAGTTTACAATACAAATTGAAATTGTATAGTTTTGTATGCTTGTGAACAGCATTCAAAACCCGGCATTTGAATAAATTCAATTAATTTCTACTATGAGATGAATGTATAATGTTCCTGAAACGCATTCAATATACAATAATTTAAAACAAGGAATACAGTTTTTATTATGTGGAAGATATAAATTTTTAATGGAAAACATTATAAACAACTTCAGAGGATTTGTTTGATTAATCATTTTATCATCAGGAGTGAATAAGTTATTTTCATAGTCTTCATTACTCGGTATTGCAAAATGGAAAATTTATTGAAATGGAAGGTGATAGAAGAACCAATTTGAACTGTATCATTCGAGATTCTATGTTCCAGGTAGTCCAGGTAGTCAAAACAGTGACTCTATTTTTTTTTTTTTGTAGATTACGTCTTGGAGACTCCAGTTAAGGAGTATAAGACAAGTCAGATTAACACTAGATACCATAATTACTATATCAATTAGTTGAGGTGAGGCTTAATTTTGATGTGAAAGGAACTCTTGTACACTATAAAAAGCTTTATCAACTAAATATTTTTTCAATTGATTTTTTAAATATTTCTATATTTTCAAGACTCTTTAAAAACTGCGGTAGCTTATTGTAGAATTTCCTATAAATATACCAATATAACTAGGTTTTTGTTTGAATAAGCTACTATTGTGACTCAACAAGTGATAATCTCCTCGGCTTCTTGTATTATAATCATGTACGTCAAGATTTTGGTTAATATCATTCGTTTTTACATATAAAGTAGCTTCATACACATATAAGCAGGGTACAGTTAGGAGACCAAGTCTCTTGAACAACGGCCTACATGAATCTAATCTATTTACTCTTTCTATACACCTAACTGCTTTCTTTTGGATCTTAAACACCCTATCAAGATTTTTTTTGAATTACCCCATACTAAGATAGCATACCTAATATGTGACAGTAAGAGCCCATAGTAAGCAGTAAAAAGTAAATTTTTTACATTCAATCTAGCGAGCTGTTGCAGGACAAATACCCCAGATGAAATTTTACAACATTTTTTCTCAATGTATGGTGCCCAGGTCAATCGTCTATCCTACAAAACTCCTAGAAATGCAATGTTTTCTTCCTGGTCTAATTAATTATCGTTTACAAACACGTTTATAGCCCTATCTTCATTTGAATTATGTTTGTTTTTGAATTGAAGGTATTGGCATTTTTTACTATTTATTGTTAATTTCAACTGATTTAAGAATTGGACAATGGACTGCACACCTATATGGGCACTTATTTCTAAATTATCTGGAATGGAGTTACTGAAAATGAGTGATGTATCGTCTGCAAATAAGAGGGCTCTACCACTAATTAATTCTTTAGGTAGAAGGTTGACATAAATAACAAAAAAAAAACAATGGACCTAGTATTGACCCTGAGGCACTCCAGCTTGCACCTCTAATTTATTTGATTTATTCTTTACTATACTATTACCAACTAATGTAGTTAGTTCTACACATTGTTTTCTCCCAATAAGATATGATTCAAACCATTTCAGTTCAACCCCATTTACGCCTACATCTTGCAGTATGTCCAATAAATTTCTATGATTAACACAATCAAATGCTTTTGATAGATCTAAGAAGATTGCAGTAGCTTTAGCACCTGAATCTATTATATCTATTAGTTTCTCAACTAGAGAAACTATGGCTGTCTTTGTTGATCTCCCTTTCTGGAAGCCATGCTGTCTATCACAGATAAAGTTAGCTTCTTGAAGGTGCAGAAGTAACCTATTTAGAACTACTCTTTCAAAAATTTTACTTATTACATTTAAAATACTAATGGGCCTATAGTTTTCCACCTTTTCTCTATCACCACTTTTGAAAATTGGCAAGATCTTCCCCTCTTTCAAATTATCTGGAACAACACCTTGTTCTAATGAATGATTGATCAGATGGGTCTACAATTGAAAGGGTCTAACAATTGATCTTTAAATTCTTTCAGAATTTTACTGAATACCCCATCCATTCCTACAGTTTTTTTTTATTATTCAAACTATCAATGATATTTGACAACTCGGCTTGGGATACTGGGTGGAATTTTAATTCTTTCTGAATCCCGTCAGTATTCCACATGTTTGCATCACTAATACCTGTATTAAGAGATCTTTGAAGATTCTTAGCAACCAGTTGATAATATCTGTTAAAGAAATTACAAATGTTTACACTATCATCTATATATTTTTTATTTTCGTTAATTATTCTGGGGACACTAGTATAAGCATCTACATGAGCTACTTGCCTATTTTTGTTTATTACATCCCACAATGCTGTGTTAAAGTACACACTATTATTCAAAATTTCAGCCGTTTTCTTGCATTTCGCTCTTTTCACTTCTTTCGTATAGTTTTTCTTAACATATTTCTAGATAGTTTGAATTCATCATATGCATCTTTAAACCGATTTCTTCCTGCAAGGATATGATCAGTTATCCACTCTTCAATTTTGTCTAATTTGTTTTTTACAGGGACTTTTTAACTGGACAACTCATAGTAATATGAAACCTTAAAATATTAATGAAACTATCATATTTGTTATTTAAACTATTGCTATTGTAAACCCTACTCCAGTTTTCTTGTAGCAGATTCTGCTTCAAACAATCGATATCCCCCTGTTCACATTGTTGAATTTCTTTCATTACTCTACTCTTTTTAATTGATTATGACCATGCAACCCCACCGCGAAGATATGATAGTCATGATCAGATAGTTTCAAGCCGCCAAATCTTGTTTTTAGAGTAATCTATATTAGTAAGGCCGGCCGCACACCGGATCAGGCACGGCGCGGCATGACGTTTTGCCTTGCCTCGCCTCGCCGCGCCGTGCACGATGAAATAAGAGCACCATCGGCACGGCACGGCACGGCGACTTTATTTTTAAAAGGACTCATCTAATTTATACCAAATCAACAGGTAATCTTTACTGCACTCCTTGCAAACTTTGGGGGGGGGGGAGTTTCCTTGGCGAAGTGAATAGCCACGAGCCGTGCTAGTCAGATGTGATAAGTTAATTACCCCTTTCTGTGAGGGTGGCCGATTTGGAACAGTAAAAAAGACTGTTCTATGCTGTAAATACTCTTCCAGGTGGTTCGAATCCCACCTAAAACTGTTGGTCCAACTCATCAGTCATCATCATCATCATCATCATCCAGCTAGAGTGGTGATTAGTCACGTGGTGTTTTTGCGATCGAGATGTTGAGTCACGAGAGCTCAAGACTGCGCTTTGATGGACCGTGCTTCGATGACTTTCTGTTATAAGCTCTATTATCACTCACCCGGTGGTTCGGAACCCGCCTAAAATAGTAAGTTAGGTCCAACATGTTTCTCATAACATTTCTCAAACGAAGAGGTGGAACTACCCGTAATGGTCTCCCCAACATTAAAAGTAATAGCCTACGCTTATTATCATCATCATCATCATCAACTCATTACCCACGCACAGGTCTCAGCCCTATGTGGGCTTCATTGTTTTAAAATAAAACCGCGATAGTTTTAATGATTGGAAAATTCTCATCTAATTGAACACCTTGATTAAAGTATTGAACATGGAGAATGCTTGAAAAAATATTTCGGTCAGAAGAATATTTCTCTAAGAACTGATTTTGAAGTAAGTTGAGCAGTATGAAGCAGAAGGTGAGTACGGAATTTGAGAAGTGACGACCTAGTATTCAAATATGAACTAGATTATACAAAAACATTTAAAATAGAATAAATTGAAATAATTAACTACTAGAAACCCTCTTTGCTGATTATGTAGGCTAATTGAAAGGTAAATAAATGTGAACTTCATTTTGGAACACCGTAGGCTAAAGCACAGACATCTATTATTGTTTTTGTTGCTTCTGTAATCTGTGGCTAAAGGTAGCTTTTACGATTTTTATTTCTGCTCGTATGTAGTGTAGGTAGTGTAGTGTAGTGTAGTGTCGCGTAGGACAAGATTTTCTATATTGGACTAAGCAAACATGATTTTTATCGTAATTTTTTGTGTTCTATGGCTCTATTGCCGATCTGATTCAAGGTGAAATTTGGTGTAAATTATTCAAGGTGTAAATGAGAGTTGCAGTTTAATCATCCTGGCTTGCCATTTCACTTGTCACACAACAACTAGACAATACTAGAACGACTATCACTTAATCACTAGGACCAAAGACAATTACATTATTTGCTATGACTCAACCACCGCTACACGTGGTGGCGATCTCCGCGCATGCGCAGACCGATTTGCCTGATGCGTTTTGCCTGAAAGACGAAAATTGACACGGCAGGACAAAGCGCCTTGCGGCGCTGCTTCGCCGTGCCTTGCCGTGCTCGATGCAGTGTGCGGCACCTCCATTCAAACCAATACAAAACATGTCGCACAAGGCGCCTTAAGGCAAAACGTCGCGCCGCGCCGCGCCGTGCCCGATTTGGTGTTATCAATTGTGTGTTATCAATTGATGTTATCAATTATTGTTTGTGATGTTCTTGTGACTCAGGAATATTCATGAACTTTTATTTCCAAGTTATTCATGTATATAATATCGCTTAAATCTTCGGTTATTTTATTCTGTATTGAAATCTCCCTCTACATTAACGTTTGTAAAACGAGTAGTAGTAATCTCTAAAAGCCTATTGAATAGTTCACAAAAATTGTTCCATTCCCCATTTGGTGACCTGTAAATAGCTAACACCGCTACTTCGAAATTATTGTCGATTTTTACTCTCAGCCCAGTAACTTCTAAATCCATTTTCACAGCAAATTTCTCTACATATTCCAAATTAAATGTTTGCATATTCTTAGCATTTTTAACGAAGATACCTACTCCCCCACTTCGATGAGATGTCCTGCAATACGACGCTTTCAATGAATACTTTGGAATATTAAGTTGTGACAATTCATCTTCTTTTAAATCATGCTCGGTGAAAATAACTATATCAGGAGCCTCTTCTTTCAAAAATACTTCGATTCTACTATTTTGCTACGAATTTATTGAATATTCTTATGGAACACAGTCAGTACTTCCCTAACATTCCTTATTACGTTATCGTTCCTTTTCCATATTGAAGTACATCTACTTAATCTCTTAGAATCTTGGGAGCCTATCAGATTGTTACAAAAGCTCCTTCCACTAATGCTATCCTGATTTCCTGATCGATTAATGTCTTTTAATACAATTGAAGATATGAATTTATCATTTGAAACTATTTTCCCTTCCCAGTTTTGAGCCACTTTACTAAAAAAGGTTCGTTAGATGATTGTTTAGGACAGTGGTTCCCAAACTTTTTTGCCTCATGGACCCCTTGCCATGATTTTTGGAATTAGGTGAACCCCCTGCATAAATGTCACTAATTTTTTTTTTTTTTTACTTTGAGTTGAATTGTGTTTTTAAAGCTGATGAAGTAGGTCTACTACTGCTCACATTAATCAATTCAAATTGTGGTAACATAAGAAAACATTAAAAAGCACATAAACTTAGTAAATTTTTGTAATATAGATAATTTTAATTGAAATAATCAAATAGTATGACATATTGTTTTTGGTTATAGTGAAAGAGTATTAATGGATCCCAAGAAGTATAACGTCCGGTATTTTATTATCAACATTGTGTCCTTTGTAGTAATTGAAACATTCGCACCTATTAAAATCAGCAAGCCTACTCATACTCAATGTGGGCAAACACAACACTCATTGTTAATGGAATGTGACAGAGAGAGAATTGAGGAGAGGAGGTGGAAAATAACAATGAATATAATTTCACCTTTTTTAGAATATTGCATCAAATTTGAGACAAAAGGGCGATACAGATACAGTAATCAGTAACATAGCGAAAATTTTTTAATGGGGGGTATGGAATACCCCCTAGGGTAAGGGGGGCCCGGGGATCCTCCCCCGGAAAAATTTTAATCCGTAGTCCCTCTAACGTCGTATTCCAAGAGATTCTACTCATATCTAGAAAAGCATTAATCCATTTATTTTAGTCCACATTATGGGAAAATTCCCATAATTTGAATTTTCGATGCTGAAAACTTTATTTGAGACTCGAAATCAGTAATTTTATACGAGTATTTATTAAAATGAAGTTTATAAATCCGGTAAAGTGGAAGCTTAAATTCGAAAAATCACTGCTTTTATGAATCGTTTGAATATGTTTATGCCTAAGAACTTGAACCCACTTTTCGTTTATTGTTAGTTAATTGATTAGTTGTGAACAAATTTTAATGAATAAAATCTAAAAAATACTACTTTTATGAAGCCAATTCAACAAGTTATAGTGGTTTCAAATTATTATTATTATTACAATCAGGGCCACCCAGAGACATTTTAGTGGCCCAGGACAGAGTTGAGGCTGGAGGCACCCTTACACCTTCACCCTAAACACCAATTTTCAATTAATGACTCGATTTCCCAACTAGCATTGCTCAAGTCTTTAAGCTATGCCTAGTTATCTTCTGTACTCAAAAACATCTGTGTAACTAATTTGAATTTTCCCTTCAATTTAAAGATAAAATTCGAATGTAAGCCAACTGATAACCATTCGTCGAAAAAGCTGTGGAAGCTAGGGTAAAGGGTACTGAGTGGCACCAGAGAGAGCAATAAACTTCTCTTCTATTTTTGGGTAATCTTTTGAACTATTCACTAATATTGGAATACCGGTAGGCTATGTAAAATGTGTAAAATTATAAAAATTATTATGACTTTGAATGGAACTTGTTCAACTTGCAAAGAGCGAATGAATTAATAACACATCCAATTGCAAACTTTAACTTAGACCTTTTCTCCTTTCAAGCCTACTGTGTCAACTTCATTCAAGTGGTCTGGGGAAATTCAAACCCATGTTTGGGGGCACCAAAAATACTGGGACCCACCATCAGCATCGTGGGGTCTTTGCAGGCCCAAAGCCGAGGCAATTAGGGGACTCTTATGTATAAACGTTTAAATTTGAAAATTTTCTAGATGCAGCCTACTTGAATTTCTACTTCGCATGACTATACTGGCAATAAAAACGGGCCCATAGTGCCCGCGGCCTCTGGGGTGTTAGGCTTCTAAGCGGCCTCTAGAGGTCGAAACTGGAAAAAAGAGGCCCTGGAGGCCCCTAGCTGTACAATTTGGGGCACCTTATTTTCTTTTTCTTTTATCACTTGCTTACATTTGTAAAATGATGTGGCCCATTGACGTTGAGGCCCAAGGAAACTTGCCTTGTTCGCCTCATCCCCTCTATAGCTTTAATTAGAGTATTTTTTAAGTTAATTGAGTATTAAAATTACAGTTTTTTTCTAGCTGAAACATTATTTAAGCTACTCTTCACATATGAAAACTTTTTTTCACTTCCAGAAACCGATATTATCCTATTTTTATTGATGCCTCCCTACTCATTTTTGGGGCCTCTTTCACAGGCTAAAGGGGGGGGTGGAGGGTTGTAAACTGGAACCCACACTCGCTACGTCAGTGACAGTAATGGAGTGTTTCATCAAGAATTGTTGTTAAACATTTACTCCAAAGAAGTTAATCAAAAGATAAGATTAAATTTATTAGAATTGAATAGACTACTAAGATTCCTATTCGATTTAAAATTATCAAGTACGTAGAGTAATAAAAGGAAGCTTATTAGACCTTATTAGAAGTTCTTGTGAACGTGGAAAATAAAAACTAAACACTAATACTATAGCTAGAATTTATTTTCAAAATAAATGTAATTTATTGTGCACAGATTTGTTTTCCATCAGAATAATTTTGAACAATTAATTGAATAAGCAAGAGCTTGCTAGAATGTTAAAGAAATTCGTTATGGTATGATAATTTAAAGACATTAGGAAAAGGATCCTCATAATAATAAACCTGAAATAACTTGAATAGTTTGGTACCTACCTAAGTTGTTGATTGACCTACCAATAAACGTTCCTTTTTGAAATATGATAGAATATCATTAAAATATAAATACGAGGGTCCTTTTGTTTATAACTTTGAAATATATGATGCGACTTTTGTTTATAACAATATTGCTGAAAATAGCTTGAAATATTAAGTACGGTACCTGACTTGTTTAGTGACCTACCAGTAAATGTTAATAGAAGATAATTGAAGGATATGGGCCTAGTTTTTCTCATAAAAATACAACTAGAAACGGAGATTTATATCTGGTAAACCTGAGCTGTACAGTGATCTACAAGTGAAGGCTTATAATTTTCAAATATAAGAAAACTAATTATGAATTCTCTGATTCAAAAATGTTTTCATAGAAAGCGCTATTATTTCAAATAGATATAATGCTTGCTTGCATGTACGTATAACAGTAGCCTATTATACACTTACTTAAGTAGCCTACTGGTACTCTGTGATGTTTTCCATTAGGAAAAACTTGATGAACAATCTAATATAAAAAATGACACTGTATTTCTAAGTAAATTATGATTTTTACTCATGTATATCGTACTGGAGATATTAGGGGGATGTATTTCACTTCTAGGCTGATGAAGATTCTGTTTAGAAGTGAAATGCATACCTCCAGTATCTCCAGTATAAGTGAGTAAAAATTCTAATTTACTTAGAAATACAGTGTCAGTTTTGATATTAGTTTGTACATAGCATATACCAAGCCCCGATCCAAAGACATTCGCAATTGTGGACCCCTATTAACAAATCATGGACCCCCCAATTTTATTTTTCACTGACATGGACCCCCTGGCAGGTCCCCGTGGACCCCAGGGGGTCCACATGGACCACTTTGGGAACCACTAGTTTAGGAGAATTATTGACAGTAGATTGCAAACGACTTTCAAACAGCTCTGCCAGCCTATTACAAAAATTACTTTGCCAGATTGATTTAGATGTAGACCATGATTAGTGAAGTTTTGTTTTTTCAGCCTTTCATTTAGAAAACAAATCCCCAATTGTTTAGAATTATTATTTTTTAGGCAGTTTATTGTATTATGGATTGATTTATTTGTCGACTTAATGGTTTCATTTAGCTCTGGCCTATCAAACCTATCCGGAATTGTACTTATTATTACATTAGTTTTTTGGCTGAGTGGCACAATCTCTTTAATTTTACCATTTATTTGAGGAAGATGTTTTAGATTAGGTTCATTTATATTGTTTGAGCCACCCAGTACTATTAGAAAATCGTTTTTTCCAAAATCTTTAGTTTGTTCCTGTGCTGATTCTACGATTGCGTTTATAGGGGCACTTGGCTTGAAAAAGCTCTGAACTTCATACTTATTTTTTAATCTTTTATTTAGTAGGTCACTGCAGTCTCGTCCATGACTGGATGTCAAGAGCAGTACTCTACCTTTCCTATCGTTATCTCCCCTCACTTTAGTTTTAGTTACTTTTTGCAAAACCTGACTATACGTTTTAATTTGACCAATTATGTTTTCCCCATTTCTTTTAGGTTCTAATTTTTTTGTATTGATCAGAGGTTGAGATCTTACATTAGATAAGTTTATTTTTGATTTCGATTTCCTCTGACATAGACCTACATTGACTTGTGAGATTTAGTATTTCAGTTTTATGGTTTTCCTGCTGCAATTTCACAATAGCTTCCAGAGATTTTATGTGATCCACCAACCCTATCCGTTCTCTCTCAGAATTTTTCAGTGATGATTCTAATTTTGTTTTTAATTCGGTGTGATCACTCAATAATTTAGCAACCTTTTCTTCTACATCTACAGTAGCTTTAAGAGCTGAAGGAGATTTTTTTAGTAATACTTGAGAACGCATAGTTATCTGCGTTTTAGTTAAACAATTAGATTTAGATGATTTGTTTGTCTCATTTTCTTAGCTAAAAATTGTTTTCAATTGATTTACGTTAAATGTTTAATGAAGAATTACTTAATTTATTATAATTGTCAACTCGAGACTATTTAATTACAAGAAAATTTATCAATATCGGTACACCTAACCTTGAAAATAGAATTTGACTTTTTATTAAGATACTTTAAATTATAATAGACAAATTAATGATGTAACTTATTAAGATATTATAAATACTAATAATAATAATAAACAATGATACTACTTATCCGTTCGAATTAATATTCTATTCTTCAAAATTCGCAGAGCCTGTTCTGATAACGTATGCACAGTATCACTGCTACCTCGATCTCGAGACAAGCTTATCTCGATCTCGATCTAAGCTCGATCTCGAGACAAGCTTAGACAGATAAGGAAAAGTAGAAGATGAGAAAGTTAAGTCAATGGGAAGAGGATTTTACTAAAGCTGTGGTTATGATTAGGAGGAAGGTTGGAGAGTTAGGGGAGAACGCTGGAAAAAAGAAAAAATAATTATTAGAAAATTTTCCGAAAATTGAAAATTTGAATTGTACGTTATGCCGCAGTAACATACCACGTTAATGCTTCACAATAACTCAGGCCTATATACTTGTTTTCTCATTCATCGAGACGTATAAATATTTTATAAACATCCTCAGGTAACAACTTTTCTTAATATTGAGTAATCACACAAAAATCTTTGTTAAACAACAACTGGAACAATGCAATTTCAAAGAGCATATCAAGATTCTACGTAACCTGTGAGTTCATGGCTTTTTTCCAAGTCTAATACAGTACCGCATTTCAATTTTAGAGATAATTCCAAAGGTCAGGAAGGATTCGAGAGGAAACACCAATAAATTCACTCATTAAACCTTTCGCATTGTTTTACTAGTTATTGCTTACTTGACTAATTTATAATGACCTGATGAGAGCTTGAGAGGTGTTTGTTTATTTTCTTCATTTTCTTCACGCACTCATTTTCTCCATTCATTTTTTTCACGCACGTTTCTTGATGTATTGAGAAATTTTTCCTCATGATTATAAATGATATCATACGAGACTGTATGCGAATAAATCAATAATTGACTTACAGCCCGTCATTCTATTCTATCGGTTGAGAGTTGGATGCGTTCTCTCGATTGGAACTCGAGGATATCCGTTCGTTAAGCCAGCGAGCAAATGTCTCATTCAGATTTTGCCAACTAGCAGAGCAGGAGATCATATATTCCGTTGGGCAGAAATATCCAGGCTTGAAATATGTTGTTAGAGAGCAGTATATTTTGTGCATTGGCCTAACGAGCTGACGTTTCGAAGCGTAGATCTACGGAGCCGATGCGCAACTTTATCTTTCTTTGCCGAAGCGGAAAGTTCGGAATGTAATTGTCTCTCGGAAGAACATTTTGAGGTTTGTGGTTTGAAACGGTACTGATCTCGTCTTGTAATAATTATCAGTAGGCATTAGACCTTGATGAGCAGTCCCATTCACAATTAGTATTCTCTCAATGGTTGTGCCGACAAGGAGTGGAAGTAGTCATTTTTTCTGGAGAAAATAAAAATGTATTCTTATTCCGTGATTCCTGTTCAAGCACTACCTACAGCTGATTTCTATCCAGTCGGCCTTGTAGCTTGTAAGATTTGTTTATGATTGATAATTCGCTGCAACACTCATCATGAAATCCCCCATAATTTTCCTGCTTCGTCTATTTTAGGTTAACAATTAGCATTCCTGCCGATGAACAGTTTGATATCCTAATCACATCCGTGATAATTCCTCCATTAACGAACAAATTGCCGACAATAATAGCAATAAGTAGTAATTTTTTCGCCATTGTTCCCAGCTTTTTTGTAATGAACAGTCTACTAGCCTAGCATTATCTCCATTTTCGAATTATGGTTTCACCTTGCTTCATAATATACATCGGAATAATTTATTACAAATTTGTCTCATCAACGTAAAGTGAACATCTATTGTCTGAATTATTGTTGAGGAGGCATTTGAAAAAGCAATAATCTGAAATGTTGGTAATAACATCATAATTTGGTCTATGAGAGTGAATATTGTTTCAAAATGTTCGGATAACGTCAATACTGTTGATAATAGTCCAGTAAATTTATACATGACGACTTGCAAAACTTATTCGAGTTCTGATTTTTGGTATTGTAGCGGATATGAAATTGGAGAGGATTGAAAGAAGAAGAAACATTGGTTCTCGATGTTATCTGCTATGTAAATGTTTACTTTTAAGCCATTAATTACTCTGCTTTTGACACTTTTATAGTGTTTACTTGGTAATTAGTAGAATGTTCTATTTGTTTGATTAGAAATTAATGGAGTCTCATCGAATATAGTATAGAAAGTTCCAGTTTCCTTGATATATTTATTTAGAAGTTGACAGAAAATTCGAGAGATATCTCAATTATGAAATTTTATATAAATAGAGGAAGTCTCTTGTAAATGAGTTCAGTCTTGTCTGTTATTCGTCATGATAAACAAGTGTGACAGTTAAGTAGTTCAGTTATTGTTCTACGTTGATAAGTGGCAGTAGTGACAGTTCCCGTTAATACAGACAGTACAATCCCGTTGGCGCTATTACAAACCATCTAAGGAACTTTTATTGTCTGTAGTGATAATTCTCTTGACAGTTCAATAGTGATAATTCTTTTACCTATTACTTGTGCTACGTGAGTTAATGGTTCTTCCTCGACTTTTTTTTAAATGTTATTGGACATTTTATTGTTAAATCAGACATTTAATATTAGATCGGCCTTTCGGCATTTAGTGATTGATTTTTTAACAGTTTATTGAAAACTCATTATCAGTTGAACAATATCGTTTTATCTGTTTCCGATTGCTTATTTTTGTGTAAGAAATAACTGAACAGTGTGAGTTGTGATTATTTGTGTAAATAAAGTGCGAATGATAAATTTAAGTTTTGCCAGCGTTATTTTAGACATAGAACCCATAACAATATGTTGTTTGAACATAATAGGCTTATGAGCAGTCTGGAACTAATTTCGCACCATCGAAAACCCTGTGCTACCTCCAAAATTCCCGAAATACCTCGAACTTCTTTCACTTTCTTGCTGAATATTTATAAAACCATACATCGTACTGATAGGCATGTCCTATACTAATTCAAAACTTAACAAAAATCCTTATAATTTGACACCAGAACGGTTTAAAAATATCAGGAATTGACCGAAATACAGTTTTTGAAAAAAAAACTTTTTTCTCTAAAAATGAGAAATAATTTCTATTTATTTCTTTTTTAGCAAATGTATTTAATTAATTATGACACTCACATTGGTGAATTATATTGGTGTAAGGTACAATGTGAAACTAATATGACCTTCTTACCTGCAGTACATTTCCAGTTAAAGCCATTAAAAGATGTTGATAGATTTGTCAACCCCCTGAAATTTATGTAAGGGTTTCACCCAAATCCCTCAAAACATTAGTTACTATATTCAGATTTTTTGATCCAGAGAAAATTCAGATTAATATAATACAGTTTAGTTTCTTCTAAACAGTGTTATGGGAGGTAATGATATGGTTGGAGAAGTTGTTACCTACAATTTGAGACCAATTTTGTATTTTTACTTCATCTAGTTTCCGAGTTACAGCTATTCTAAAATGAACAATTCACCATTTTATAAGTACAGGGGAAGCATGAATACTTCCCTTTCCAATGAAATTCCAAAATTATGGTCCGAATTCAACATTTTACGAATGAATCTGGATCGCCTTGATGAGTTTAATAGAATTAAGTATTACAAGGAAGTGAGCGACAAGCTATACATGAGTAGGGGGTTACTAATTGGGGTCTCCCTAATCTTCTCCTCATCACATAAAAACTGAGCACATTTTTGGGCAGCAAAGAGCTTTTCTTATACTATGGGGTCCTGGAAGCGATAATACTGTAACTAACTGAAAAAAATCCCTTTTGAGGGATTTGGTTGAGATCCTTTCACCTTTCTTGAATTTCAGGGGGTTAACAAATCTATCAGCATATTGTTATGGACACGGAAAGAAAGAAGGAACAGTCATTTTCAGCACTATCTGCCTGTGTCAATATTGATTTCCGGAAGCGATTAATTATTTGTCTCCTTGCCTTGCGGTCCATCTAGAGGCCTATGGAATCTTTACTTAGAACTTTATGTAAAATGGGAGAATTCTTATTTGTTTACTTTAGAAATTGATAGAAAAGTGGAGAGCCATCTAGTTCTTTCTAGATTATGAAAAATGTATAAATAGCAGAAACTCTTGTAAAAGTCAGTCAGTTGTGATTCAATCGTTAATGCGATAAGTGGAAGATTGACAGTGACAGTTCCCGCTCATACAAACCGTATTGCCAGTGAGCACTTATACAAACTGTGTTATATGAACGTTCAATGTGTTAAGTGATAATTGCAGTATATTGAGACAGATTATTATTCAGGCTTCTTCAACAGTTTATACCGTGACTCATAAACTGTTTCAACTGTTATGTTTTTAGATGGTTCTCCTTGAATTATTGGTCAGTTTATTGAACAGTTATTATTTAATATTTGATCGCCCTTTTAACAGTTAGTGATTGATTTTTGAACAGTAGTATAGCAAAATCTTTATTAGCTGAACATTATCAATTTATCTGCTTCTGATTGCTTGTTTTGTGTATGAAATAACTGATAAGTGCGAGTTGTGGATAATTTGTGTTTATAAAGTGCGAGTGTTAATTTATAACCCGCCCGTGTTATTTTAGAGATAGAACCCAAAACAATATTTTAACTGCAGATAAAAGAGTCAAATTAGTTTCACATTGTATCTTATACCATATTCTGTAAAGCCATATACTGTATAATTCACCTATGTGAGTATCATAATTCATTGAATACGTTTGCTAAATAAAATAAAAAATCAAATTTTCTCATTTTTAGAGGAAAAATGCTCTTTTTTGAAAGACTGTGTCTCAGTCAATTCCTTGTATTTTGAAACCGTTCTGGTGTCTTCTGGGGATTTTTAAGTTTGAATTAGTATAAACCAAAAAAATGCAAAAATTTCGAGGTATTTGGGGAATTGAGTTTTCCCAATTGGGTAGCACAGGGTTTTCGACGGTGCGAAATTAGTTCCAGACTACTCATATGTAACCAAACAACATACCAAAAAATCAGAATTACAATACGTTTTGCAAGCAGATCCCTTTTTTATGCATAAAATGACTGGACATAGTCATATGTTTTTAGTAACTTGACTATTTTTCTCTTCGATTACTTATTTTGTAATCTTTTATAACAGGAGTAGCTTATTGCGCATTATTTACAAGTTTATTGAGCTCCCAGGTTTTCGTTGTTTTGGAAGTTTTAATTTTTAGAAGTTGTACGGTTAGCAAGCTCGCTGTATCATAGATTGTCCACTTTTTAAAAATAATCTTAGTTGATTGGTTCATGTGATAGTGACTTTTTCTCCAATGAGCACACTTGCAAATTCTGGCAAGGGCAGAGGTGAAGGAGGCAAAGATAAGGCGACTGCGATTCCAGGCTCTATAAGGCGATCGTTATCATCCGATGACGCTGCAGCCGGTCTTCATCTTGAATGCCATAAAATTTGCTGTGACAATTGATTTCATGGATGATTAAGTTTTAGAAAAGCTAGTTGATAAGGTTCCTACATGGATATCGTCTGATATAGAAAGGAGACTTTCTGGAATGCAATTGAAGATTGCTGAGCTAGAACTAGAAACGAAATTGAATGAAATCGAAAATTGTGGAAAGACATGATGTGAGTCTAGTCTAGATAGTCTTGAATAGAATCATAGACGTTACAGTCTTCGGTATTGCTGAATATCCGAGTAAGAATACTGATGACTAGAGCCCGGATGTTAGGCAATAATGCCTAAGGCATCTTGGTTTCTTGGCAAATGCCTATTTTGATAGTTTTTGGATTTTTTTGCCAACTCTACTATAAGTGGCCAATTTTTGCCTAAAACGCTGGCTTAAAAGGAAAAACAAAGAGCATGAAAAAACGTGTGCAAAAATTAATTATTTTAAACGAATTCTAGGAATAAAAATGATAATAAAATTGTTAAGATGAGGTTAAGATGATAGCATAGAGTACATTGCCTGAAATAATAACAAATTTGAAAAGAGAGGGGGGGGGGAGACTCTTATTGCTTCAATAAATCTAGTGAATGAAATGGTGGAAAAGTGCAAACGTGTGTTATCTTCCAACTCAGGTTTGGGCAAAATAAAACAAATTTGTGAAATGTGTGAATTGAAGGTGGCACATCTATTGAAATGGGAATGAGCCCAAATTCAGTAGCATGCTACAAATAGGCCTACTCACCAATCACATCAGTCGATGTGGAAAGATCGTATTCAATTCTGAAAAATTAATGTCCTCTCGGACACAAGACATTAACTCAAGAGAACTCGAAGAAATATATTGAAATATATTGTAATTGTAATGTGCAACCAGTTAAATGTAAGTTATTCAATTATTATATGTTTATAAAAAGCCTATTTTACTTTTTCAACTGCCTATTTTCGTGTTTTTTACTGTCTCATCGAGTGGGGATGGCCTCCACCAAAATTTGGAATGAGGGGGGGAGATTTTGTGGCCCTTCAGGGGTCGGGGGGTATCAAATATACCTCTCTACGACAAGATGGTAGGGGGTGGGGGTCTCTCCCGGTAAAATTTGATAAATAGTCCCTTGATAAATAATCGCATTTTAACAAATTCTAGACTCATGACTGAAAAAGCTCAAATCCATTCATTTTAGTCTACATTTTGGGAAAATTTTGGGTTCTTTGATGCTGGGAACTTGACTTCAGGCTCAAAAACAGTAATTTTATACAAGTATTTATCAAAATGAAGTTTATAAATTGGGTAAAGTAAAAGCTTAAATTTAATAAATCATTGCTTTCATGAATCATTTGTTTAAGAACTTAAACCCACTTTTCGTATATTGTTGGTTCTTGTATGTAACATAGAAAATACAACTTTTATAGTGCCAATTTTACAAGTTATATTTTCAATGAGTGACACGATTTTCCAAATAGCATTAATTGAGTCTTCTAGCTATGCCTAGTTCGCTAGTTGCCTACTGTACTCAAAAGTATCTGTCTAACTAATTTGAATTGTCTTTTCAATTTTAAGATTAAATTCGACCGTAGGCCAACTGAAAACCATTCAATGAAAAAGTTGTGGAAGCTAGGGGAAAGGACAATGAATGGCACCAGAGAGAGCCTTCAAAAATACAATAAACTCCTCTTCTTTTTTATAATCTCTTGAGCTCACATCGAACTATTCACTAATATTGGAATATTAAAAATTATTATTACTTTGAATTGAACTTGATTCAACTTGCAACTAGAGAATGTGCAAAAATCGATCAACATTTTTAATTTTGAATTGATAACACATCCAATTCCAAATTTTAACTCATAGTAATTTTGCAATTATACATGTATGTACTTACATACAAATATGTATGTGGATGGTGACGAAACCAGGTTATCAATACAATAATATAGCTATTACAATTGATTAATATTATTTATGATATGTATCACATTTTTCATTGAGCTACTCAGTGAAGTGCCCAGAGTACTTTATTAAATTAATAAAAACAAACCTAAACTAAATTTCTATTTTGCTGGTTCAATCAAGTGCGTTTGTAATCAATATACTTCAAAATTCAAGAATGGCTGTAGATACATCAGAAGGAGATTTTTCGCTAATTCATTTTTCTGTGTAGCCAAATTTGTGGCCTAATCGCATTTGTGTGAGATTGTGTTTTATCATAACCCTCGTTGCCAATTTCTATTTATCTAGCGAATGGCATTTAACAACAAAAGTGGGCAAGCTAGCCGTACACCTTATGTTTTTGATTAAGTTTAGGCTGCTTTAAAAATTCATACTTTATAAAAAATTCGATTAAGAGGTTGAAAAAATTATTCAAAAATCTCTTTTTTCATATCTTCCTTTCCATTTCTTCATTAAGTGGAACAATAATAGAATGTGAATGCTTGTAATAGAAAAGACGCCACTGCTCAAACTATTTTATTGAAAGCATTAAATGGTGGAGAATATTTATTAATACAATCTTTAATAATCTACAATGCAAATCGAATTGCCGTTGCACAGCGGTGAATAATTTATGATTAATCAAGTCTTGTAGCTCGTAGATGATGTTTAATGGATTAAGTGTCGAAGATTATTGAGCTACGATGAGCCTTGAAACAATTTCCGGTAATAATTCAGCCAGAAGACTGGTTTGATTTTGATTGCTTGTTGGTAAAATGCTCAACTCGGAATGACTGGTTTTTTGGAATAAGTGTGTTTGTGTTAGTCTTATGGCAATAAGGATAAAGAATGATAGAAAAAGAACGAATAAGAGGAGAAATAGTAATGAAAGTAAAGGATAGAAAGAATGTGAGAGAGCAAAGAAGAGATTACTTATGTTCACGTGACTTTTAAGAGTTTACAGGTGGGCAAGTGATCTGCATAGCAAATGAATTGCCTTGTTTATGATACGTGTAGGTTGATTACATTTTCTAGATGTAAACAATGAATTGAATGGATATTGGATGTAGCTAGTATATTTACATTTTCATGGTAGTTAATATTTCTGATAGTAGCTATTTGGTCAGTGTTAAAATAAAGAATAAATGAAGCAAATTATACAGAAGTTCACTAGTGCAATGGACATTTTATATTTATACCATAAAGGATCATGAGTGGTCCTTTAATATTCGTTGATACCTTTAATATGGTGATTACAATGACAATAGCAGGTACAATATTGCAGACCAAAATTTCCTTAAATTTTACATTTCTGCAATGATTTTAATTTGTTAAAGATTTTATCTTTGTGATGATTGGTTCAGATTGTTTCGGGCTTCGGACTTGATTGTAGCCCACTATTTTTGGTTACGATTTCATTCACTCTCAAGTATTTTGGTTATAGAGTCTATGACAGTCTTCGACAATTCAAGCGTTGCTCAGCAAGTTATGGAAAAATCGATAAATCACTTTTCTTTAGGTGGCCCTATTTTATTGCATATGAAAATATAAATCATGAAGCTTAGTCTCAATAATTTTATTGTACGACCCAGGTATTTGTGCAAAACGCGCACGTTCACATATCAAAAGACATTACCCATCTGTCTTGATCACCGTTGACTGAATGACTCATCGTTGCCCACTAAATGTTAATTTATCTTGGTGTTTGAATCCAAAGATTCATGAATGGAAACCGAGTCATCTATCTTAGGACAGATATATTAATTAAGGGACTTTGAGGAATTTTATATTGTTAAGTTGATTTGATTAAATAAACAATCATTACATTGCCGAATCGCTTGTCTCTTACATTATTTAGAGAAGCGATCGGTAATACAATTACGTATTTATAATAAACCACTCGAAATTTCAACGGTTCGTGTCACCCACGAAGTTCATGTGACCCACTGACTCATTGTGATCCGCGAACCCCTTGTTATTGACAAGCTTCAAGTCTTGGAGCGTTTCAAGAATGGGCCGAAAAAATAGCTGATTCCAGTTCTTGGAGCTAGGAGAGCATCAGTTTCTGTTCTGGGATGTTGAATTGAAGCGGCCGATGCGGACATCTAGTGAGTCGCCCCGCTACAGTAAGGAAACGGACAACCAGCCGGTACGCCTTACCGAGGTAACCAATTTTTTATCCGTAATGATATATCAAGTGAAAGTGTGTGCGTCGTGAAGTATTAGTTTCGTATTTAGACAAAAAGGAGAAAGCATCGAATTTATAAGATTATTTAACGTCGAAATTGCAATGTAAAAATGACTTTTGAATTTCTGCAAATCATGTCTTTGGAGGATCATTTGTCATGTAATTTTAGGGGGAAATTGTAAATGTGGGAATACCCAATTTTTTAATTAATATGATTAGTTTGTGTGGAATACCCAATTTTTTAATTAATATGATTAGTTTGTGTGATTTTTAGAATATATTCAAGTGGTTGTTTCCTAAACTAGTGGCTTAGTAAGGCAAGTGCTTGATTTGGCTTGGTAACCTGTTCCTTGTGTGTTCATGTTGATAGGTATTTGTAGGTTTCTGGGAGTATAAAGGAGTAGAAAGGAACCTTTCTCCTCATTTCACCATCTAAATCAAGTTAGTTTTTGTCTTCTAATTTTTAAAAAAAAAGTACAGATAACAACTGTTTCCAAACACTGATTCCACCATGTAACTGTTATAATGTCATCTGTAAAGTCAACTGTTGTAAATAATGTAAACACTTTGATAACACTATGCAGTGGCGTAGCAACGGGGGGGCGGAGGGGGCGGACCTCCCCATGTGACAGCCCAAGGGGGGTGACAAAAAACAAATCCAATCAGGCTTTAAAAGGACTGGTATTAAATGTTTTTCAATAGATAATTTTTTCCAATAAATGTTTGAGAAAAAATTATTCTGATTAGGGGTGACATGACAGGCGACTGAGTTGCGTGTGATTCAGTTAAGAGAAATTTAGTCATAAGGTTGATGGTGCAGGAGCAGTGAGTGTCGAAATGTGTGTCACAGAGCTTACTTATCAGCTAAATTTATTTTCATTATTTGAAGAAATCTGTTCTGTTCTACTACACTTGTCACTGCCATTCACCCTTAGAGAATCAGTGGATTTGTTGATGCAGGTGTCAGGAGAATAGCCAAGGAGCGTCCTCGGGTACGGACACCCTCCATTAGCGATGACTCAAGCACTTAATAGAATTTGATTCATAATGTGGGTTGAAATATTGAAATACAGCGTTTAGATAAATGGTATATGGTTTTTTGGGTGAGAGCTAAAACTTTTTTGGGTCGGCTAATACAGAGATATGTATGGGCTTAAATAATTTGGGAGGATTTATGTATGGGAACGCTCAAAATACAATTTTAGTGTGCTTATTTTCATTTTTTTTCGCACCCTCTCCCCGCTATTCAAACAAGAGAGTCATATATTTTGTAAAATTCTACAATGAATTTTGAATAATAAGCTCACATGAGCAACAGTTAATTTTGTGTATTTTAAAAATACACCTTAATTTATTCTGAGTTATCGGCCTACTGTGGAGTTAGATGATAGAGTTCAGTAGGGAAAGTTATAAAAATTATTAGTTTGATTCGTGAAAAGCAAGTCATAAAGTAATGTAAATTATTTAGTAACAAATTTTTTACAATAAATTCCAGTGGTAGGTCTTGTAGGTGCTTTTTACTAATTGGACTATACCGTTTACGGTGAGTCTATAGTCAAGAAAATGAGGTGCTCCCAGAGGTTGGACCCAAACATTTGTTATGACTCAAATTGAGTCACTCAATTCTCAAACGCAAAAAATCAATTTTATTTTTTTGCAAAATATGGTGTAAGATGAATGAGTTTGTGTCTAAAAGCGCTTGAGAGGATTATTTTCTATTTTTTATTTTCTACCACCTATAGAAGAGGTATTTGTTTCATTTGAAGTGTTAAAGGGCTCCTCCAAGCTAATTCTCAATTCAATTTTTTTCTCTAAATTCCAATAATAGAGTCCTAAGTACTATTCCCAAAGTGAACTAGCTAATGATCTAATGGAATTCTCAACTAAAAAAAAAAATTACATGCTGTTCAAGCAAGCAATTTCAATATTTTCAAATAGCCTGCCCACATTCTGAAGTGCCTAATATCAAGACAAACACCACCAAAATAGCTTAAAATTGCTTTCAAAATACCTAGAATTCAAAACTTTTGAATATCTACATAAAAAATTTATAATTCTTCCATGGTTGATACAAAATAAGAATCAGCTATGAATAAGGTGTCATTTGTTAACTGTGTGTAATTGTGGGGGGGGGGGGGGGTGTCTAGTTGAAATACCGCCCCGGGTGCAACAAGACCTCGCTACGCCACTGACACTATGAGTTTTACTGCAGTATATAAGCTAATGCATCAGAATTTGATTGAACTTTTAGCTTCACGTCAACTCATTCATGCATAATTTTCACTTACAAATTCAAATTTTCATTTCTTGATAGTATTGGTGCTCAGAAAGTCACATTTCCTCATCGCTCATTGGAAAGATAAACAGACTGAATACAAGGTTATAAGTGACATTATATTGCTCAACTGTAACGGAGGAAAGGAACAATGCCTGGGAGAGTTTCAGATAGGAGGAAAGTCTATAGCAAAAAGCAAATAACAAATACTATTCTCTCTAATATCACTGACCTGGTGGTTTGGAGCTCACCTGAAACTGTGGATCCACCATCCATAATATAATTATCATCTACCAACTACCCACGCTGAAGTCACGGACACATTTTGTTGGCGTTATCACCACAAGAAAGCATTTGCGTATGATATTAGCAAGTGAGTTGACTTATTTATTATCAAATCAAATCAAATATGGTTTTATTTCTCCTTCAACAAATACAATATGTATAACGGTATATTCGTATGAAATACAAAATAAACAAAAAAAAAACCGTATACAAACTATTTAATACAAAATATAGTAAGAGAACAAAAATTCCTCACATGGGCCTTACGCCTGTGTGTGAAGAAGAGTCCGCATCATAATTACATAAGAGAAGAATAATAATTATAAAGGAATAAAAAATCTGTGTTGAAAAATAAATATTACTATAAGCTAAAAGTAAAAAAAAAAAAAAAAACGGCGGGGAACATAAAAAAGAAATGCTTCTGGAAGCAGGAAGGGTCCCCCATCCATCAAACACGCGAATTATGGGCACAACTGGGAATAAGTAGTAATTAAAATGTGGTTGAGATTGAATCAATGATAACTTGTGTTTTGAACACAAACCTAACATATTTTTTTATAAATAAATATTATGGGAAGTAAGTAGAGATCCATAAGTGGCCTTTCTATAAGCAAGAGCATTTCATCGTTGTCAGTAGTCAATAAGTCGATAGAATAAAAATGTTGAAAAAATTTAAATATAAATGCTTTTACAATGCTAGTACAATAGAGACAAATACAACAATCACACGCTAATAATAAGTTATCCCAAAAAAAAACACCAGCAAGGATAAAAACAAAGCTTCCTCCAACAATGTTCCTTGGTAGCTAAATAGTAACAATAACACTATGATCATAAATAATCGTCTGCATACAAATTTTAAACCATAAAATGGAATCACAAAAAGACAATACTAATTATAGGAGCAGATAACTAACAATATAAAAGATAGGATTAAATAACTATAGGAGTATAATAAACTACTTATAAACTAACCTCTCAATTAAAACCGGTAGATAGAACGCATAAGGGTTTCAGATCTCTCTCTACCATATTGTAGTAGCCAGGTGATCACAAGTTTTTTGTAAGTACCTATTTTTATCCTTGCAAAATTAAAGAAATGAGGAGGCATGCTGCAACATAATTGATGAGCAATATATATTGGATCACGTAAGGCTGCTGTAGTCGTCAATCTGGGCACTCTCACATTGGCACCACCTGAACCACGTGTGGAATAATTATGGTTGCACCTTCTTATAAAGTCTCCTTGTTTTTTGAATGTATGTATGAGCAAAGCCTTAATAAACAGTTGCCGCACATCTAGTACATTAAATTCGGCAAAAAGCTGGTCTGAAGGATAACGGAGGGGCCTTCCAGTTGCAGCTTTAATTATGGCTTTCTGAACAACAAGAATTGGGCTAAGTACTGTCATGAATGCCGCACCCCAAACAATGATACCACTGTGCAGCAAGGACTGCACATAAGCATAATATGCTAATCTTATCTTAAGAGGATTCAGGACAGCCCTAAGCTTCTTAAGCACAAATATATATTTTCTGAGTTTCTTTTTATGACTGGATATGTGTTCATCCCATCGCAAGTTGCTATCCATCACCACTCCCAAGTACTTGTGAGCCCTTACCTGGTCTAGCTCCTCACAGTTACATCCAAGAACAGTGTTACCAGCACATGTATGGAGTTTGATATCTAAACCAAGTCTGGAATTATTGTCATCATTCCTCAAGTAGAAAGGCATTACTTTAGTTTTGTCAGAGTTCAAGGTAAGTGAATTCTGATCAAGCCACTTTTTTATAGTTTGAAGACCAACCTCAACTTTTTGAAAAACATTTTTCCAACTCTTATCCTCAAACATTATAGCAGCATCATCAGCAAATAGAAACATTCTTCCATCTATTCCAACCTTTGTCATGTTATTAATATAGATTAAAAACAACAATGGTCCAAGAGTGCTTCCCTGTACTACTCCATAGTCAACTTCTTCAAAGGAGCTTTCAATATTCAACAATCTCACTGTCTGTCTACGGTCACTTAAATAACTTTGGAACCAACAGAGAGGGTGGCCACGGACTCCCACATGCTCCAGCTTTCTAAATATGATGGTTCTGTCAACAGAGTCAAAAGCCTTAGCAAGGTCCAAGAAAGCCGTAGCAACACGACATCCCTTAGAAATGCTATTAAAAGTGGCTGTGGTGATATCAAATAGAGCCTCACTCACCCCAACACCCTCTCTGAACCCATACTGCTCTGGAGCTATTATATTATGGCTCACCAAGAAAGTGTTCAATTGTTTCCTCACTACCTTTTCCAGAACTTTTGAAAAGACAGTGAGGAGTGAAATAGGCCTGTAATTAGAGAACAAATGCTTATCTCCTCCCTTGTAAATGGGTATCACGGTTGCAATCTTAAAAATTTCTGGGAAAATGCCTTCTCTTATACTATTATTAATCACATGTGTTAAAGGTTTAATAAAATATTCAACATTATTTTTTACAAGTGATGAGGCAATTCCGTCATAGCCTGGTGCCGAGCTTCCTTTCATTTGTGTTATAATTAACTTGATCTCTGACTCATCCACCCCCTGAAAGAAGAAATTGTTAGGGTTGGAAAAATATTCATCATCAACCACCTGATCACCGCCAAGGTCTAAAGCATTTGCCAAATTGTATCCAACTTTGGAATAATAAACATTGAAATCATTAGCGACCTCTTTTATACTATTAGCATTGACATCTACATTTTGAATGAAATGTTTTATTGGAAATTCGTTATTTTTTTTGCTATTTCCCGAAAGTTCATTGATCACCTTCCATAGGCCGTTAGGATTATTACAGTTTTCATTAATCAGGTTACTAAAATATTGTTTCTTTAAAAGGCGGATGATATTAGAGAGCCGGTTCCTGTACTCTTTGAAGTATTTTTTTAGATTTACATTGAATGGCTGCTTCTTAATCAAAATACTTAATCTATCTCTCTCTCGGATGGAGCATACCAAAGCTGGTGTTATCCACGGCTTGATTACTTTCAATTTACTGCTTACCGTGCTTGGGGTGTATTTTGCATTGTTTAAATGTTTGTGAACTGTTTCTACAAGTTTATTGGCACTTCTGTTTGTGTCATCCTCAGAAATCACATCATGCCAAGCTTCTTTTTTATAGATTCAGCGAATATTTTAGGGTTTATCTTAAATCTAGGTAAAAAGTGATTTGGAGTTGTTTCTGAAGCCAGCAAAAATTCAATACTAATTACAGTTGCATAATGGTCAGTTATGGAGGACCGCAGAACGGCTGAGCTCAAGGCTGATCTACTAGTGCCCAACACAAAGGCGTGATCCAAGCAAGTGGCCGATGTGGGAGTGACCCTAGTGGGTTTGTCAATACAGCAAACAAATCCAGTTCCAGTCAAAAAGTTCATATAGTCGTCAACGTCAGCGTCTACCATGTTGCCCAGGATGTCGCAATTTATGTCACCAGTCAGAATGTAAGTCATATTAGTGTCAGTTTGCTCATAGAAGGTTTTCAAGTCATCCAGGAAATCTTTAAATATTGTTCCAGGACTACGATAAACTGCCAAAACCTTAACTATACTATTACTAATTTTTAAATCTATCTCCAAACAATTAGCTCCACCGAGTCTAACCTCCCGGCTACTAGTAAATAAATCCTTTCTTATATAAGCGACAACACCATCGCTTCTATTAAAGTAAACAGATGTGCTTGTTGCCTCATATCCATCAATATGCATCAAATCATCAGATTCCCTCAACCACGCTTCACTAAGTATTATAACATCTACTGTAAATGGTAAACTACTCAACAAAATTAAAGTTTCATCTGCGTTTTTGTCGTAAGATCGAACATTCATATGGAAAACTTTCAGAGCCGAAACAAACGGTTTATCAGGAAAAACTTTACCCAACTCCAATGAATTGTCACACACCACGCATTCGATGGACAGAAGACCCTCCAACCTCTCATCTAAGTCCTCCAAATCGAGGGGAAAAATAAAATTAATAAAAAAAAAAACTACTTGAGAAAAAAGAAAGAAGGAAAAAAAACCTCTGAGTAAAACTAATCAAACGGCCAACGCGACCGGCCCTACCTCACTTTAATACAACTAAGAGCATATATTTTGCTTTATCCAAGGTCTTCTTCACCCATTAAATGACCAGAAACGATGATTAGCAGTGAGTATAAAATGAAAGAAAAAGACGAATCATGTAATATGAGTGTAACGAAGTAACAGTAATGAGAGATATTAAATCACTCCAAAATTTCGATCACAATATGAACAATAACGAGCGAGGTCCAGAAATGAAGAAAAAAGAAAGTAAAGCACCTCCAACAAAGTATTTTAACCCAAGGGAACATTTAATATAATATATTTAGTTAAAATTAAGCAAAAAAAGACCATTAATAATACAAATTGCGGATATAGCTAATAAAAGTAATCATACTACAAGTATAAAAAAGTGCAAATATACAGCACAACAAAACATATATAAATTTAGATATGCCAGCACAAAGAACACAATGAAAAACTACACTATGTACCCACAATAAAATAGTGTGTAGGTGAAGAGAAATGTTTGTCAATAAAATGAGAGTAGAACCTCTAGAATTCTAGTACTAAGAATAATGCAGATAATTATTACTTATAAGCCCTAGATCAGCTATGAAAGAATAGAGAAATGAAAATGCTAATTAGAATAAATATTTTGTTGACTCTTTCTGAAGCTAGGAACAGATTGAATAATGCTAACAATAGAAACAATAATTTCATTACAACCAATTCAATCCCGATAGTAATATTGCGTGAAGAGATAAGGCTGAACTCGAGATATTGTGTTGAATATTAAGGCAATAATTATGAAATATTATTTTCATTCAGATAAGACTGTCAGTATTCAGTTATCCTCAGCAATCGCAAACGAAGTAAACCTCTTATCTATCGTCCCAATTCTTGCAAGCTGTAGTGAAACGTGAATGGTAATTTTATTATTCTCATTTTAAAGTGAGAAAAATTGAAGGAAAGAGTGAAGAACAAGACTGATGCTTCGAGACAGCCTTCAATTGTAATTATATTATAAGTATTTATATATCTGGAATATATGTATTTGACTACATATTCGGGAGTATATTGATAGCAACGTAACTAATACTGTGTTGTTAGAGAAGATAATTCTCAAATAATCATATCCAGCAATAAAAGGAAAATTAATTCAATACAAATAGTTTCCCCTTTTTTCCTCTGGCAGGGAGTAGAACTAAAATGCGCTTTCTAATGCTACGTATGCTTTCGAGTGCTACCTCTAATATGCATAATCCTAAATACTCAAAAATAGATAAAATATATTTTAAAATTGATAAATTTAAAATCAATCAAAACTAAACAATCAATGAATTAGTTAATTAATCAAAAGAAATTTCAAGAAGATGAATTAACCAATCTCGTCACTATTTACTAGCAGGACCCAACACAGTTGTACCAATCAGTTCTTGCAGATGGCCAAGATTCATAACACGCACACGATTTTCGCCTTCCTTCAATCTAATGAAAATATTAACTCCAGACAACCAAGCAGCAGCTAGTACACCTTTCCTAGCGGCCTCTTTGGCGTGAAATAGAGTAGACTTATTTTCAATTGTTAGATGGCAGTTTATAAATACCTGCAAGCTATCCGGAAAAAACTGATGAATAGCGGAAGCTTTGAGCTTAGTCTTCCTACCTGCATTTAGCCATGCTTCCCTTTTTTGACGAGAAATAAACTTGACTATAATAGACGAGGAACCAGTTTTCTTATTTTTGGGTAGACGGTGAGCTACTGAAACATCAGATTCATCATACTCCAACTTGAAACCTTTGGCTATTTGGGCTAGTAATGCGTAGACATCCTCCCCTTTAGTCTCTGGTACTCCTACAATTTCTATGATGGATATTCTGGTATATTGTTGGATGTCGTTTATTTGTTCCTCCAGTTTTGTTATGGATTTCTTCAGGCGACTGTTCTCCTTCTTAAGGGAATCACACTCTGTTCTAACCTCCTCAAAGTTGCGTGTCACCTCCTCGAAAGACTTAGTTATAGCATCCAATCTGAGTCCTAGGTTGTCAGCTACCTTAGAAATCTCTTCTTTAAGTTCTGTTTTTAAATTTCTTATTGCACTTAACAGAACTGTATCTCCTTTGGATAACACTTTATCGGGCGAACTAGCTGACTTACTGATTTTATTTGAGACACACGAGTCACATTTCCAAGAGTTTTTTGAGGCAGCACTCATTTTGCAAAGTTTACCACCTATACTCGTGCATGTTCCATGGAAGGTTTTATCACAGACACAGCAATCTATCGAGTCTTTAGCATCTTGTATGTGATTCAAGCAGCTACTACAATCATTCGACATTTTTGTTAAAAAGAATTGATATATTTGTTTAAAAGAAGATGTATAGGAGTTATAATCGTATATTGTCACTGTACGCTAATGCGAAATATCACTACTTTTGTGGTATAATATATTGCACTATTTCAGTCCGTAAATACATAATTTTAGATTCGGCAATCGAACATAACTTTTGAGCAAACCATGAAAATACAGCAGGCAAGGCCGGGCAGCGCGAGCGATTAGACAGACATTATCTCTACGATGCTACTTCGACCAAGTTCGGTAGCAGACTATTATAATGCTATCATAATGCAGTGTGATTTCATGTATATTTTTGAGTAGCAAGGGGTTGAATATCATGAACTTATAATAATAATAAGGTTGAAAATGTACTCTTTATTTTCATAAGCCCATCAAGCAATTTTTCACAGTATATTGACCACTATTTTAGAAAATTAAAAAATGCGCGATTCCCTTATGTAAATTACGAACACATTTTCAACCTCATTATCATACAGCATGCAAGAATACTCATGAATCATTCATGCATGAAGTTCATGAGTCTAACGCGATAAAAAATTGTCTTTTATTTTCCACATTCTTTTTTTTTACTAGATCTACTTTCTTTTTTCCATTTTTTAATATTTAAATACAAATTCTAACGCGTTTTTCGCATAAGGCACTTTGTCTTAGACCAGCAACATGAGAAATTATTGGCTGCATCCACCCTTCGTTTCAGAAATAGAAGAATGTGACGAGTGCAGGAAATAGGTCAGTCTCATTCACCGACGTGAATGGGAGAGAGAGCACCGTGCGAGGTGTCGAAGAAAACACGTAATCGAACGACAATTTAGGATGTTAGTGCGTTGAAGTAGGATAGGGTAAGAGGAAAAGGGAACGAAATAGATTGGTGGAGAGGGAGAGTGAGAAAGAGAAGACTAGTCCGATGGAAGATGTTGTGTGCGAGTGAAGAAGGGTTAAGATGAGTGTTGGCTGGATGAGGTGGGATGTGGGAGGGAAGGACTCGGATGGTTGTAAGCATATTGTTGGCAGTGAGCTAATTAGAGGAAATATTGTGTTCCAGCCGTAATGGATATCTGATAGACCGGCCTGTAATTTCAGAGCCGACTTCTCTCAGATGCTGCCGCCAAGCTTCTTCTTTATCTTCTTTTTTGGCTTTGTGTTGCTTCTTCTTCACCCTTCGTCCTTCCTATCAGTTCGCCCTTCAGTTACCGTATCAATTTAGCCGTCATTGTCCATCCTGGAGGCCGAAACCCTGTCGCTTGTTAGCCCTCTTCATCCAAGCACCTTGTTCCAATCGCTGACACATTAAGTTTGGTGACGAGTGTTTTTTGTCAAAAATGACTGGCAAAGTCTTGAATAAAACGAAATTTTAATGCCATCAATGAAATTTGAAAGTGGTGAAGCTTATTCATCTAAAATATTTATTCAATTTTAAAAATTAAATTAATTCTCAAACTCTATTTCAAACTGAATGATGGATTCCGATTGAATTAGAATGAATATCAGCTAAGATGGAATGAAACAAGTTCTGTTGTTTTAAAACTATAAATTAAAAGTACGACATTTTCAATCAATTTTAATTGAATTTTATTTGGCATTTTATACACATAATATGCGTGCATGGCCTGCCTGATATCTTAACTATATAAATCTAACTTTTGTCATCAGCTGGTTTTAAAATATTGTAGGTACAAAATGTTGACTTGTAGTGTAAAAGTATAAATTCGAAATAAATTTGGTGAAGATTGTGAGAAGCGTTTGCAACTTTTCTATCTCTCATAATTAAGCGTTTGCAACTTTCCTATCTCTCATAATTAAGCGTTTGCAACTTTTTTATTTCTCATAATTAAAATAGCTTGGTGGTCATAGGCAACTTCACAGAACTGTTCATCTTGACAATGATACTATTTTTTATCATCATCGTTGGACTGGAAGAACAGTTTTTTTAAAGACGGCCTTACCCGTACATTATTAATGCATACTGTATTCCAATACAATAATCTTAGCCTAGCTATTTTTCGATTATGTTATGCTTAAACTATATTTTAAAGAGATTGTGATTATTGGTAGCAGCCTAAATTCAATGTAGTACAGGCTGGTTTGCTTTATGAATTAATTGTTCATGATATTTTGAATTATTTTACTAATATCGAAGCTTGAAGCTTTCTGACTCATAACTCTTACTCATAGAGCGTCTATTTATTGAGAATAAGAGACATATTTTCATCATTTGGAACCGTCACTCATAATAGCCCAGTAAAAACCACCACATTGAACAATTTTCTAGAAAGCTGTTTGTTATTAGTTTGTCCCCGGAAAAATGTTGCAAAACAAATCTAGAATAACGGTTCACCTTTTTCAATCACTTTTCGTTCTTATTTGCGTTATATTTTTATTATTTCTTGGTGATCTCTCTTTCTCCTTTTTCTTCTTCTTCTTTTTCTTTTCTTCTTCTTCTTCTTCTTTTTCTCTTCTTCTTCTTCTTCTTCTTCTTCTTCTTCTTCTTCTTCTTCTTCTTCTTCTTCTTCTTCTTCTTCTTCTTCTTCTTCTTCTTCTTCTTCTTCTTCTTCTTCTTCTTCTTCTTCTTCTTCTTCTTCTTCTTCTTCTTCTTCTTCTTCTTCTTCTTCTTCTTCTTCTTCTTCTTCTTCTTCTTCTTCTTCTTCTTCTTCTTCTTCTTCTTCTTCTTCTTCTTCTTCTTCTTCTTCTTCTTCTTCTTCTTCTTCTTCTTCTTCTTCTTCTTCTTCTTCTTCTTCTTCTTCTTCTTCTTCTTCTTCTTCTTCTTCTTCTTCTTCTTCTTCTTCTTCTTCTTCTTCTTCTTCTTCTTCTTCTTCTTCTTCTTCTTCTTCTTCTTCTTCTTCTTCTTCTTCTTCTTCTTCTTCTTCTTCTTCTTCTTCTTCTTCTTCTTCTTCTTCTTCTTCTTCTTCTTCTTCTTCTTCTTCTTCTTCTTCTTCTTCTTCTTCTTCTTCTTCTTCTTCTTCTTCTTCTTCTTCTTCTTCTTCCAATTACAATTATTAAATTTTTCCACTGTTTAACCAAAGCAGAAATGGTGCCAAAACTCGATGATATTTCTAAGCAGGTAGATAAGCATTAAAACAATGGTTTCTGTTGATTAATTCCGTTCCGGTTCATCTTCTCTTCCATAATTAAAGCATGAGCAATTATTTTCATTGCTTCATAGATTACATTGTATACTAAATCGACAAGCTGGTGGTCAAACAAACTGCAAAATGGAGTCGTGAGGAAGCAACTGTGTAAGGTTCAACGTGCAATGAATGAAGAGAAGTCCTTATTGGGCGAGCGTCTAATGGAGCAGTGCTAATGCAATTGAGAGGATGCATTGCTTTGCTCTGCCGGTGGTTTTCGATGGTCGCAAAGGACAGAAGCCGCTCTGGTGTGAAGGGGCGGGTTGTCGGCTCAAATTACAGAACGCCGGCGAGCCGCTCACTAATCCAGACTTTTAACTGGAATTGTTTGGCGAGACCCGAGCAGTATATAGTGAGACCGGTCCTCGCGGTTATCGACAGAGAGCGAAGATAAACTCCGCGTACCGACAAAGCCAACTTTCTTTCTCTCTCACCCGAACAGCTGCTCCTCTTCTAGCTCATCATTTCATCTATAAAACTTTTCGAGATGCGACACGTCTCATTTGACGCTCCCCAACGCTTTCTCTACCAATCCCTCATTGTCATAGTTGACTTGAAACAATAGGAAAAAATAGCCACACAAAAACACAAGGCGAGTTTCCTTCGGAAATTGAATTCGACCACTTTTCGTT
The DNA here is from genome assembly GCA_948455865.1 of Conomelus anceps. Taxonomy (NCBI): domain Eukaryota; kingdom Metazoa; phylum Arthropoda; class Insecta; order Hemiptera; family Delphacidae; genus Conomelus; species Conomelus anceps. The sequence continues at coordinate 56,542,140 of OX418217.1, read as the reverse complement.
ATGGATCACAACAACCCAACCACTTTTAATAGCAGTCATTAAAGCTATTAGGGCGTGCTGGAGACGTCGTCATAGGGTGAAAAAGGTGGGGATGAGATCGAGAAGGTGGCTGGCGTGCCACCCCTCTATTATGACAGTTGTTATTACCATTCGCAGTCCTCTAATATTCTCTCCGAAATAGCTTCCTCTTGATCATTCTGTTATTGTAATGTCGGTCGATCCTAAAAGATAATTCATCCCCTTAGCCATTGTTAGTTAATTAATGACATTTGAATGAATTGGGTGAGAATCAACTGATACGTCTTCAGAGACCAACTTATTTTGCATATGCATGAGAGACATGTGTAGAATAATCTGTAACAATGATCATTCGATTCATGAAGTGAGAAGTCAATGTTTCATATCAGCAGAGATTCCAATTATAATTATTTCTCTACGCAAATCTAACATTTCAATGGCTGAAGAATTCTGAAAACAAATGGAAAACTACACTGGGCGAAATTAAGACTGTATAGTGTTTCCAATAATAATAATAATAATAATAATAATAATAGTAATAATTTTTTTAATTAAATGACAAACTAAAATTACAATAAAATTGATATATTTTGCAATTCCTATATCATTTATTCATTTCATAATCATTAATAAAGTGAGATATTATTGAGAGAATTCCATTTCGATTTTACAGTGGCTACCCATGAAGCTAAATTTATGAAGCTAAATTTAGCTTTTATTGGGGTGTTGTTAATTAAATTGTTTAAGCTATTTAATGTTAATGTTACGTGGTGATTGATATATTTTATTATTTTGTTTTCAATATGTAAGTAAATTGTGTTAATATTTGAATTTGTCTGGTCTATTGGTTTCAGATATAATAGTTTTTTATTTCTATTTTTATTTCAGTGTATGTATTTAAGTTTCTTAGGTGATATGGAATGCTGTTTAGAGTGTGTGGTATAAAATATTCCGGAACTGCTTTTCCTATTTCTGTGTAGTATCCTGGTATTATGTATTGTATATTTCTGGTGTTGTATCTGTTTTCATTTGTCCGTCTGTATTCGTCTTCAAAATAGAGTCTCAGCAATATTTTGTATTTGAATAAGTTTCTAAAATTGAGTATATTTAATGTGTTTGTATCTATTCCGTGGAAAAAATTTCTTTTTATTCTGTTTATTAATAATAATAATAATAATAATAATAATATAATAATAATAATAATAATAATAATAATAATAATAATAATAATAGTAGTAGTAGTAGTAGTAGTAGAGGATTTTTCCCATTGAATAACAATAGCACTCTCGTTGAAATACAAATCATAATAGAAATTATATAAAAGAGAAATCTGATGTAAATTATGCTAGTAGATTCAATTTGATTTTTCTAATGAAATTGTGGTATTTATGTCAAGTAAAAATCATGAAATTCACATTTCTAGTTAAATAACTATTTAAAAATCAAAATCCAATCAGAACTTAAATTCCTATCCAGATAATGGATAGATTATCATTCAGCACTGTTGTGAGAATAGAATACGACGTCCACGAACACTAGATGTTAAATTTTTGAGTCTCAATAAATGGATTATTAAAACCTAAAATCTCGAAACAAAAAGAGTCACAATTTTTCGGATTTGAATCTATCACACTTCAAGCTATAACAAATAATAACATTACAACAATATCAGATAACTAACACTAATATGTGAGTTGTATGCTACTTGAGTTATTGTGTTGCGGGTGATTCGTGAGAATGTTGACTTCCATTCTCAACAGGAATATGAGAGAAGAGTGATCTCGCTGAACAAGTCATACGCAGTACACAAAACGCCGGTTGCTACTCGAATAGTGCAATTTCCTTGGAAGATCAGGGAAGCAGATGGCCGTATTTCCACGCGCGTATCTACAGTAATTCTCAAATTACTTGCATCGAGCTACTGCTGCTTCCAGGAACAAAGTGGGTAGAATGCGTATGGAATACAGAGGCAATGCCGATCTCATTAATAATGCAATTTGCTGGAAGAAACTAAATAATTCCGGTAATCGCCGTGCGAGGGAATGCTGGTAGATTGCTGCTGATGTAGTCGGCGCATAAATCTAGCCAGAGAGCATATGGAATGAGAATTCAGATGAATATTAGAAGAGAGATCAGGTGGAGTTGGGTTCAGGTGGAGAGGTAATTCAGCAAAGCAGGCGAGTAATGTGAATATATCCGACTGTTGTAATTGAATTGAACTTAGTGTCGGCCGCTCTACTATAGCATCCACCACAGGAAGCCGCAACACCATCACCATGCACCGCGCCATCGCTCACCACCTACACCATCTCCTGTTCCATCTTCACCAACGGTACTGGGCAAACGAATCCAATTCAATGACTTGTAATTACGGAATGAACGTGTACGGTAATGACTCCCATTTCCACTTTTGTTTATTCATCTATGACATTATTCTCCTCTAATTTGGCGTCTAATTCATCTTCATAATAACGTCTCAAAGGTGGGCCATCATTGGCCTGTTTCCCTTCATCAAAAAACTACACTGGGCGTAATTGAAGCAAGACAAAATAGAGAAGCACATCGATTTAGAAGAGCAAATTAGGTTGAAATATGAATACTGAAGCGTTGGAAAGTGGGCACTGGTATAGAGAAGCGAGGGTAATTGCTTTTTCTGTTGCTTATTTACGCCATAATGGACAAACAAAAGAAATTGATCATCTTGCGCTATTATCTGATGAAATAGGTGTTATTCAGAATGGGGGATTGACGTAATAATTACATCTCAATGAATAATATTATTACTTAGTTTCCATTTTTTTATTGATATGGGTTGTGAAGAAACATTATAGAAACAATTAGATCTTGTGCCAGCGTGAGGTTAGACTACAACATCGAACTCGTTATTTACCCATGTTAGCCTACATAATTTCTCTATCATACTCGTTTAGCCTAATTAATTTTATATCTAAATTTTCTTTTAAATAGTCTTAAATTGATACGTTTTCCACAAATATATTTCCTATTTCCCTCGACACTGTACAAAATTGATATTATTCCTGTACTAGGATTTCAATTATACTACGTATAAGTTGATGAGACATGTATAGTAACCCCTACAGATTGAGGGGGTCATAAATGACATATATGTCAGAGTAGCTCACTACAAGGGTCGATTGATAATAATTCACCTTTTTATGACTTTATGACTTTAGAACTACAGAACCGAAATAGTTTATTGTAAATAGATGCTGGAGTTTTTTTTTTTTTGGAAAACAAGAAGTTACTTTGAACCGAGAACCTTGCTCATTCATTTATTTATCAACATTGTCCTGAGCCAACCTTGTTTTTCTACGCAACTTCTACAGCGAACTGCCATCACGTGAATGAAGATGACCACTTGTTACAGATTGGAGCAGGAGAGATTTTTCAGCAAGTGTTTCGGTTGTGTGATTTCACAATTTGAAAAACGTTTTCAACAGCAGAGACGTGTCCGCCTCGAATCGAACCGGCGAAGATGTCGAACGACACGGAAATGGAACGCAATAGCGCAAATGATTACTTGAAAATTTTGAAATTCCGTGGGAACTAGCAAAAATAGCGTTTTCCTGATGACTGTACCGTATGGAACAGTTTTTCTCCGCCTATTTCTTACATTTTCTTTCCACTCATCACACTTACTCGCTTTGCTCTGAACCGCAAACACAACTAGCGTGTGAAAACGTCTTTTATTTTCGACTGAACAGTGTTGAGTTTACTTCCCGTTATAGTTGGGTGGAAAACGAAACCTTTATAGTTTATTACGAATAAATAACCTAACTCACAATTTGAAAAAATACCGCTAAGCCTAATTCAATTTCAGCCTCGCCATCAATTGTAGGAATAGAGTTGGTGGATATAGTCTAACTTTAACGGACAGTCATCTTTTACATCTTTTATTGGTTGCATCGATATTCGTTCCATAGGGATTCACATCATGGTTATTGATCGATCTTGTGAAGTACCAAAAAAACAAACGACAATGGAATAAGTGAGTTTCCACGAATATAATTTATAAATATCATGGTATTATTCTTGGTAGATATTCTCACCCATGAAGATTTCCTGCAGTAGCCAATAATGTTATACGGTGAGGCCTATACCGTTATACGTTATAGTGATTTAAGTAAAGCTATATAAGCCTAGACTATTTTTATGAGTTTTAGACTCAATCAACTGAATCATATTATTGTACTAGAGTTGGAATTAACCACTATCACGATTCTGTCATGCTTATTGCCTAAAGCTCCCCTTCATAGATAATTTGACAGATATTCTATTTTATTTATGCTGAGTGTATAAGGAAAATGAACTAAATTTGAGATGAACATTCACATGAAAAGTTAAATATTGAAGAAGCATGATATTATTGATTAAAAGATTCACACATGACCTGGCTGGCTCAAATCTAGTGTCTGTGTTTTCAGGTCGTACCTGGAGCTATGAGGTCGTCGGGTCGTCCCAGTTGCTATTGAACTGTCGATGGAGGAGGTCTGACTATCTTATCTGCCCCGACTGAGCTGATCTGTTTTTGTTCGTATTGAAATACCTGTTTCAACTTACTTTTACCGTGAACTTTAAGGTTGAAACGATATTAATTTTTTTGCAATTTAAAATGTCGGGGAAGTGTGGGAATGGTTTTGCGGCTGATGAAATTATTGTCAATGTGTCGACTGCAAACTTGAGTTTCATCCCGCCTGTACACAAGCTGGATCCATTCCAAACTTCACTAAGAGCAAAAATAAAAAATGGAAGTGCAACCTAAACGTTTCGACTAAACGTCTTCAGTACGTAGCAGCGAGGAGGTACAGGACGATAAAAAACATATTAGTGGCGTTAAAAACACTAAAAAAAGACATTAATAATAGATTGGATTCAAAACTCGACGCCGTGCAAGAATTCATCAATTTGTAGTCGAATTGATTCAGTGATCTTTCTGGCAGGTTAGGAGCTATAGAAGAGACTAATGTTAAGCTCGATGAACGCTGTGTCACCTTGGAACGTGATGAGGACTCGAGACTAGAGACGAGGTTCGAGCCCTGAAGGTTCAACTCCAGAACATGGAGCTACAATCCAGATGCAACAATATTGAAATCCAGGGTATACCTCTTACGTCCGGAGAGAATATCTACGACCTGCTGGGGTGCAGTGCGAAGGATGTCAACGTTCCTTTCATCTATGACGACATCTCAATAGCGCACCGCTTGAAACTATTCTGGAAATCATTCTCATCCCCCTATCATTGCTGCGCAGTTCGTGTCTAGAAAAACTAGAGAGATGTTGTTGTGAGCAGCAAGGACCAGGAAAAGTCATCTACAAGCAAAAGATGTTCACCCGTCCCTTCCAGGAAATCCGGTTTACACAAATGACCATCTAACAACGCACAACAAACGTATCCTGGGAAAGGCAAACAGTATGGTACGAGATAAAAAGATTTTCTCAGTGCGTTTCGTCAATGGCAAAATTCTTGTTCAGGTAAAAATGGTGAGAAATTCATAAAAATCATATCTTTGTAGGATCTCGATCAGGTATTTCAATGAATTCATTGCTATTTATTATATCCAGACGCTGAAGACTCACAGTTCAATCTGATGGATCGATTAATTAATCAATTGAGAAGTACTCTTCTTATTCATTTATTTATAAATATTATATAGGCTACTCCCATACGTTTTATAGGACTTCCAGTTACAATGATTATTAGATTTTTTTAATCTAGAGTATAGTTGTATAAAATGCACTTTAAACTGAAAACTACTGAAGAGATTATTTTTGTTACCTGTATTCATTTACATTCTTGTTATATTCATATATATGGTGCGCAGTTGGTTGGGGCGTCGCAACTTCAGCTCGCTGTCGTTTAAGCGGTCGTGGGTTCGAATCCCGCTCCTCCGTCTGGAATCTAAGTATTATCATTCAAGTCTCGGGCTCATGTGTGCATCATCAGCAATAGAAAATAAAATAAAAAATACGTCCTCACTGTACGTAATTATTTATTAAAAGCACTCTTATTCATATTTTAAAAAAATTCAATAGAATTTTCCGGGATTCTGACCGATTAATTAGTGAAGTGATAGGGAATGATTAGGGAAGTGATAGCCGCGAGCCGTAGCAGGTATCTGTTCAATCAGATCGAGAAGCTGCGTTCTCGTAGGTCCTGTTTGTAACGGTGACCGATTAGATTGGCCAGCAAAAAAGACACTGTTCTCTGCTGAAAATCACTTCCCGGTGGTTCGGAACCCTCCTAAAACTGTAGGTCCAACTCATCAATCACCATCATCCAACTCATTACCCACGCACAGGTCTCAGACCTATGTGGGCTTCATCCTCAAAAAAAAAATTGTCTGACTTCATTATTGACTGACTCATTGACTTATTTTTCGTCCAAACACCGTTCACCCCCAGCTCTGTAAAAAATATCATAACACGTAATAAAGCGCTATTGTGTCCTGGAATTTTGCACGCTAGTGGTGCTGTATTGATTAACTCTTTTTTCGATTTATTCTTCTTCTTTCTTCCTGAAAAATCATCAATGAATTTGGCCAAAAATGTATTTTAGATGGCAACTCAGCGAACGCACAGGCAGTTATAGCCTATGTTTGCTGATTCCAAGAGACCAGCTATATATTAAATTATGGTGGTTCATCAAATTCAATATCAAGTGATCAAATTAAATTTCACAATTAAGTGATTCAAATAAATATTTGTGTAACGTTTGTATTATGTATTATGTACAATTTCTGGATGGAATAAATTTGATTTGATTTGAAGTATTTCAGGGCCTCAGGGCGATCGATTCGGCAATATGTAATCAGTAAATGGAACTGGACAAAACTGATAAAGTTTTTAAAAAGAGGATTGTTAACTTACGATGATCTCCTATTATGCACATTCAGACTCGACAGTTTCGTCTAATAGTCTTAAAATCGTCTTAGAATCTCTCAAACATTATCATTATTATGCGCGTACGGATCCCAATGGGTCACGCAAAGCATTTTGGTTCTTCCTAAAAATCTCTAAACTTCTCGCATTCTCTCTGCATGGATTCACTGCTCCGTCCACTTTGTTCCTGGTTTCTTTGGGCGTTCTCTCTTTGATTTTACATTTTACTAGTGTATCCTGTATCTGTATGAGTTTCTATTTTGAATTTCTGATTGTTCAATTTGTGCCTGTTGTAGGTCCATGTGTACTTGTTTAATCCATGATGTTGTGGATTTGACTGTGTTTAAGTATTTGTGAGGTAACTAGAGTCATTTAAAATTTATTTATTTATTTATTTATTTAGTACAAAGCATAGATGGAAGCTTACAGGCCTACGCCCAAAAAAGCTTCCTTAACACAGTTTACATAAAATCATTTAACTGTATAATCATTAAAATTAAAGATACCGTACATTTATACATTTTCAAGTCAGAAATGGAAAAATACTGTATAAGTCATGCAAAGAATGTAGAATAATAAAAAGAGAGGAAAACTTATCATGAGATATAAGTACCTTATTATGGTATAAATTATCACAGATAAATGTTAAGGTTGCAAATAGAACATACTGAAAAGTAATATAAAAAAGTAGATCAATAAAACAGTAGAAAACGATTTTTTTGAAGATGATGAAAAGAAGAAGAAAAGGAGAAGAGCAGTTTGAGAAAACGACAGATAAACATGAGAAAATATCAGTTAATTTTTAACTGAGGAGGTTGAATGCTTTCACTTTGAGAGAGTTCCGTTTTTCTACAAATATATCAATATCACTGCCAAGGCTATTTATCAATCTGGGAATTCTATTGAGAGGAGAGAAGTATCTGTTAACAGTCCTAGACCTGGGGATAAAAAATAGCGGGTGGTATCTGCGGCTTAAAACTGGAATTGAGAAAAATATTTTAGAAATAAGGTAAGGTGAGTCTATTCTATTATTGAGAATGCTATGGAAAATCAGAATGGATGCTGCATCACGCCTGACCCTCAAAGATGGTATTTGGAAGAGATTGCGGAGTTCAGATGTAGGAAAATCAATGCAGGTCTGATTAAATCTTTTATAATAAATGTATCGTAAGAATTTATTTTGAATCCTCTCTAACTGCGTAATTGATGTAATTTTGTGAGGATTCCAAATGGGTGCTGCATATTCTATTACACTTCTGACCAGAGACTTATACAAGTACAGTATAGCTTCCCAGCTCCGAAAACATGCACATGTTCTGCATATGAACCCCATCATTTGATTACTTCTACTGATAAGATAATCAATATGATTTTCAAAAGTGAGATGGGTGTCCATAACCACTCCAAGATTCTTAAATTTGAACACATGATCCAATTTAGCCTTATTGATTGCATAATCAAAAGGAAATGGACATCTTTGTCGAGTATAAGTTATAGTTTTACACTTCTTCACATTAAGCCTCAGCCCAGAATCCGCACACCATCCATTCAATGTGTCAATGTCTTGCTGTAGCCGTAAACAGTCATCAATGGAATTTATTTCTCTGAATATCTTTATATCATCTGCAAACATGAGACACTCAGAATTACAAAGCAGATTGGGAAGGTCATTAACATAGAGGAGGAAAAGCAATGGTCCCAGGTTAGACCCCTGTGGTACACCAGAGGAACAGCAGAAGGAGCTCGATTTGAAGTTATTGTATAACACATACTGCTTTCTCTGAACAAGGTAGCTCATAAAAAAGGCTATGACACCACTACTAAACCCAAGACTCTTCAACCTCATTGCAAGAATCCTATGATTCAGAGTATCAAAGGCCTTGGAGAAGTCTGTGTAGATTACTGTGTAGATTTAAGGAGTCTTGTAGATTGTAGTCTGTGTAGATTTAAGGAACCTGTTAGTAGGTTGCTAGAAGCCTTGTTGCTAGAAGCCTTTTGATACGGCCATAGAATTTTAACCCTCCTTTTTTCATGTCTGTTGCTAGGTTGGACATCCTTCCTTCTGTATTCCTAGAGGGTAATCTATACCCCTCTTCAGTGGATTTTTGGCCAAGTATTTTTCTAATTATTCCTTGTTCTTCTTTCAGTATAGGCTATTTTCTATGACATGTTTTGTGTGAAGTGTAAGTGTCTCACTGGCATATAGTACTGGTATAAATATGGTTAAAATGTATGATTCTTGTGTGTTTGGACATGCATTTGTTGTAAATAGTGAGTGGTCTGCCATATGCCCACTTCACTCTCTGTAGATGTGTCCTCTGTGCAATCTTCTCTCCACCTGTGGGTTCAAAAATCTTGTCTAAATATGTGACTCAGTTTATTTCACCATATTTGTGTTCAATTTTCTTATGTCTGATTTCTGAGCAGAAATATTTTATTGTTTGTAAATATATTTGTAGGTCCACTTTCTTTCCACATTCCTTCAGAGCTTTTAGTTGTTTGAATGCCATTGTCTTATTGTCTGAAAGTATGGCCAAGTCATCTGCAAAGGCCAGGCATGATACTTTGATACTTCTGTGGGTCGTCCAAGCCTTGTAGGTTTCCACTGGCCTAGCCTTTTCAACTCTTTCTCACTGATGACTTTGTTTAGTACTATATTGAAAACAATATAGGGGATAACCCATCTTCTTGGCATACACCGAATTTGATTAGGAAAGGGTCAGAAAGTTCACCCATGAATTTTACCTTAGAGATTGTGTCTGTCAGAGATTTTCTAATCAATCTTTAGTGTTTTGGGATCCAGTCTCTGTTCATTTAGAATGTTTAACGTAGATTGATGCTCAATGGAATCAAAGCCTTCATGAAGTCTACAAAAGTGCAAATGGAAAGAATTTTGTATGTAACGTGCAATAAAGAGATTCCTCTGTAGTTGTTCACGTTATTTCTGTCTCCCTTTTTGTGTAGTGGATGAATGAAAGCACATTTCCAGTCATCTGATAATTTTTCTGTTTGCCAATTGTGTTAGCTCCTAAAGTGAGTTTGATCCAAGGTTTTTTTTAATAAATCTGTAATAATACATCCCCAGATGTTTGATTGGTTTTTAACTTATGTATGTGCCTGAGATTATATTCTTATTTTGGTGGTGGTGATTCTTGGTAAGTGTCAGGACAATTTTCCTTAATGAATCTTGTGTTGGGTTCAGGGCAGTTGAGGTGCTCAGAGAAATAACTTGCTAACTCCTGAAAGTTATCTTGATTAGTTAATGCTAGATGTCCTCCTGTTTTGTGAAACATAGGTTTCGTGTTCGTGGCATGAATCCTTGGATTCTAGAAGCAAAAGCCCTATAAAAGTCTCAAGTATTGTAATTATTATAGAAATGTTCTTCTATAGAGTCAAGTTCTTCATTCATGTATTTCCTCTTATTTTCTCTGATTGTTTTTGTGACCTGTTTTATAATCTCATCAAAAAGCTTCAAATTCGATGGAGATCTTCACTATTATATTTTTGAAATACTTGTTCACATTTTTTCAATGCCTTTTCAAATTCAGAAGCACCTTTTCAAAGCACCAGGAGTGCTTTTTGTTCTTTTTAGTGTACTATTTCATGTGCTTTGGTGTAAATTTTGTATGGAACGTCTCCCATGAGTCAGCTGGCACTTTTTCCCATGCCTCTTTGATGTTCAATTCCTTGATCTTCCTAGTATCAAATTTTGAAGGTAATTATTTCTTTTGATGGATTCTTCTTGGAATAAACTTCACTTTATTTCTTGTCAGGTATTGATCACAGTCAATATTCGCTTCTCTATGGACTTGGACATTATGTATCTCCCTTTGCACTGTTGTTGCCACATGATCAATATGGAATTCACCAATCTCTTTCATTGGTGATCGCCAATTCTATTGTTTTCATGGGGATGTGGACACTATTTTCAGGTTTTACTGTTGTCATAATTCAATGAGTCTTGTGCCATTCGTGTTTGTAAATTTGTGTGGAATTTTGCTGGGAATTCTCCCACTGTTTTACAGTGAATCTTTTATATTCCAATGTGAAATCACCTTGCAAATTGTTTATGTCTTTAGAGATCTTGGACATGGCCTTCTCTAGTGTTGATTAATTTTTTTAAGTTAATTTTCTTTTAACTTAGGTGATTTTTTGTTGCCTGTATTTGTAGGGGCATGCACATTGATAATGTTGTATGTTTTGTTGGCACACTGCACCTGAATTGCCATTTATCTGTTACTTCATCATATTAATGTTTGTCACTTAATGTTCAATCTCTCTAAAAATTATTATTGAAAATAATTTTCAAAAATTTATTAGACGTCGAATTTTCACTAATACATTGAAATCACCAACAAGATCTTAACTACTCTTAATATCGATAAAGTACATTCTCATCACTGATGAGTCATCAGGCACCAAATCTGCCACTACTACCTGTGTGATAAAAACCCGATTCAATATATTGTTACTAATGCAAGGAAGAATGGACAGGAATTTTCAGCGTAATTACTGCTGTGTGAATATTGCCTTCCAGTCGAAGCTAATTGACATGTTTGTTTACTATGCCCGTACTCTCCTCGCCTTGCAATACATCTGGAGAGTTCTGGAATGTCCTTATCTGTTTTTACTTTAGAATTATATGGAAGGATATCGAATTCTCTTGTTCTTTCCGGGGTGATAAAAGTGTATATAAAGCAGAAGCTCTCGTTAACATTGGTCAGTTGTGATTTGAACGTTAATGTGATAAAGTGACAGTGACAGTTCCCGCTCATACAAACCGGATTACCAGTGTGCGCTAATACAAATTGTTTTATATGAACGTTTAATGTGTTAAGTGACAATCACAGTATATTGTGACAGATTATTATTCAGGCTTCTTCAGCAGTTCATACAGTGACTCGTAAGTGCTTGTAGTATTTCAACTGTTATGTTTTAGACGCTTCTACTTGAATTGTTGAACAGTATATTGAACAGTCGTTATGGAATATTTGATCGGCCTCTTAACAGTTAGTGATTGATTTTTGTACAGTAATATAGCAAATTATTTATTAGTTGAAAAAAATTATCGATTTATCTGTTTCTGATTGATTGCTTTTGTGTGATATAACTGATTGGTGCAAGTTTTCGGTAATTTGTATTAATAAAGTGTGGCCACGTTGCCAGCATTATTTTAGAGATAGAACCCGTAACAATATTCAGTATTTTTCATTCTAACTGTGCCTGTTACCACAGCCTTGAATAAGAAGAAGTCTCTTCAGTCTATTTATTAATAGTTGTAATTTACTATGTAACTAATTACTTGTATTATCTTTTGAGTTTGTTTGGTTTGTCCTAACTCTAGTCAGAAATGTAAGGAAGGGTTGAGTGGAAGAGAGAGGCTGCGCTCTAGCACTCCCCTCCAAGGAAATTAATAAATCAATCTGTTTCCTCTGAACCTGTCTTTTGTGTGATATTTTTAAGCTAGTTCAGCTTGATTGAATAGAATACTGAATGATAAATAAACTATTAAATTATATGTTATTATAAAAACTTAGATAAATATAGTAGCTTAACTAGACGAAGACCTCTCGAATATTGAGTTTTCGTGATAGTATGTTTCCTGTTCTGATTCTAAATAGCATTGGATAAAAATGATTTTTCTCCTGCTTTTGTTATATCATTTTATTCTTTGAAAAGCTTAACTTCCTATTTAAATCGGCTGCGATTGATAATTCCTGATAATACCAATTGATAATACTCTGGATGAAATGATATTATGAGTAAATGATGAACTTCGAAGCAAAAGTCTGTTAAAAACAATTTCTATTGATGGTGGAGAATCTTGATTATGCTCTGACTATGATGATGCTATTTGGTATTGTGAGGCGTAGGCTAAAACGTATGATCTTGTATAGTTTATTATCTGAAAACTATTCTTATTGGATTTCATTTTATACTGAAGAGTTAGTAAGAGCTTTAGTTAGAGTTAGGTTGCCATATGCTTAATCGTTTAGTTATTGATGAAAAACTGCCCGATTTATCATTTAGTGAATGATAGACAGACATTATACATAAATGGAGGCAAGAGTTCATGAGATCCTGAGCTCATATTTGGCATTGCCCATTTCTCAATGTAGGATCTAGTTATTATTGTAGTATAAGAGTATTATTTTTAATATTTTTTGTTTATCATGTGAGTTTCTTCTTTCTAATGTGAATGAGATTATATTTTTTAATATTTAAATATTTATGAAGATTAAGTATTAAAGTAATGTCCGAAATAAGAAATACTTTCGATAAAGTCAATGCAGTGAAGTTCTCCGAGTCACCCTTTCAGTACATGTAAGAAGAAATAAAAATTGAATTTCGGAGAATCGAAACAGGAAATAAAGAAAAGGCGTTAGCTTCCAAACAACTTGAAGCAGTCTCTTTGAATCTTCCGACTTCTTAAACAAAGTCCCATTCATTAACGAGTCTGAGTCATCATAGATCACCACATGTGTGCTTTGGAGAGAGATTTCACATCTCAATACTCATCTCATTAGTCTTCCATTCCCGTACCAAATTTCCAGTCTACATAATGAGTGTGAATTTTCAGTTTATTCATAATTTTTAATAACTATTGAAAACCCTTACTAATAAACCGATACAACGGAGTATCCAAGGACCTGACGGATTCACATAAAATAAGTATTATTAAACTCGAAATAAAGACTGAAGACTCGCCATCTCGTTAGTCACTCCAGTAAGAAAATTGAATCTCGTTAGTCAATCTCAGTAGACTGTACTTCAATGATTAATACTTTACACTTATTGTTCAAGTGGGAATTACTTACCCAACATATTATAATTATTTTGTATCTTTTTGCAAAATTGTTACTGAATTTATAACTACAAAAATACAATCTCACAAGGGTTAATTTATTTCATCAACAAGATTTCCTTAACATAACTTTATTGACTCAATTGAGGTTTCTTGCTGTCGCCTAGATCCCAAGATGAAGACGCTTGTGTTGGCTACGACAAACGCTGAGACCGCTCTGGTGATGATTCTGAAAAGATCTCTTAGCGGCGTCATTGGCTTTAGTAGCTGCACATTTTTTTGGAGGCATTATGTGTTTAAAAACTCAAAATTCAAACAATAGCTGAATAAAAGAAATAAAAGAATAGTAATAAAAAGAAATAGAAACTCAAAATTCAAACAATAGCTGAATAAAAGAAATAAAAGAATAGTAATAAAAAGAAATAGAAATTTATACACTAGAAATCGTTAAAAATAAATTAGCTGGAAAAAACTCTGAACTGAAAACGATCACATTGAAAATTGGAAACTTATCCTATCACTAAAAAGAAACTGAAAAAAACTCAAACTAGAAACCAACAATGAAAACTCGAAACTGAGACTACCACTAAAAAACTCTAAAACTAACAACTGTAATATTGAAAACTGGAACTAAAATTATCACTGAAAAGTAAATGAAAAAAATATGAACAAAGAATTGTGAAATAGGAAACTGGAACACTTTCGAATAAATTACTGTTGAAAGAAAGGCAATGATCATCACATTTCAAAGTGTATTCAATCTAGACTTGTAGGCAAAGATAATAGAATAGTAATTCTATTCTATTACTATTCTATTCTCTCTGGTCGTAGGCCTATCACCTCGTTTCCACCTATAATTGTTTATTATTATTAGTCTGGTTGTTTATTTCTTCATTGCCATGGAAACTCTAAATCCATCATATGAGGTTTGTGAGTTTCGGCGTTTAAAATGCCGACGCCACAAATATATGTTTCCTATGATAAAAGGTATGAGTGCCTTTCCTTTTTTCCTCTTAATTCAACAATTCTTAACTCATCAATCACCATCATCCAATTCATTACCCACGCACAGGTCTCAGACCTATGTGGGCTTCATCCTCCAAAAAAGAAAAAATATCCTTTAATACAAGCAAGTTTCGAAAATCCTTATAGATACATCACTGCACATTCCTAAAAGGAACATTTGCACAACATTTTATCAAAATCGGTTCACGCATTTAGCATTAAATCGTTACAAACAAACAGACAAATGCAAAACGGTCGGCTAGAAACATAGACCTCACTTCGCTCGGTCAAATATTTAGAAAATTAGCAAATCAATATGACCAATATTACACATAGATTGAAGTAACTGAGAATCTGACTAAAAGAAAATTTAATAAACTAAATAAAATCTTACAACTCTTTATTGAACATAGAATACTGCATTTAGGAAAATTATAACCAATAGCATGAGGCTTCTTAAAAATGGTTTGGTCATTTCAATTCGGTTCCTTTCAGTGAAGTTTACCTACACTGAAAAATTAATAACTTGTTTTAAATTAACGATCTTTAAAACATTTTTTACTTCAAATCATGATTTAAACTATTATAACATTATTCCTTTGTAAAATCAAGTTTTGCGCCTTCCTTTGAAAAAATTTAGATTCATTACTTGAAAGTAATCCATAGTCTTTAATTAACCCGGATTTTTTAAATTTTCCGAAAAATGGTGATCGCGTAAATGTTCAAAAACCATCAAATTTTAGGCATATTTTGTAGAAAATTTCAAAATTATTTTCAAGCATACGTCTGACTTTTCCAGCCGAACATGAATACCGAATTTCAATTTTTTTGTACACCTAATACTTGAGATAAGCTAAAAAATAGTCAGCTAATCTATCTTACTATGCAACTGCTGTCCCATATTCATATTTAAATTCTTTTAATGTTTATAAACTGAAGATTAGGCCGAAATTTTATCAAAAACTGTCACACTTGAGGTTTTTCCAGTACCAAATAAGAACCTTCAACTAATTATTACGTGCTTATTAGTATGAAATATTCATTTTTTTAATCAATTTCCATCAAAATTTTACTATTTACATGTTATATCATTATCAAGTGCTCTGAATTTTATAATTGTATGATCGTTTAAAAATGCCATAGATTAACAGTTGAATATACCATGAGCCATAGGAGACCTCCAAGTCCCTTAAAAAGTCGTTTGAGAAAAATACGCATAAAGTTATGCAATTTGACATGATGAGCTGAGATGCACGTGAACAGTAGGCCTTCCTTGTCTTCTAATTATTGTATTGTCTTCTATAATAATTCTACACGTGAACAGTAGGCCTTCCTTGTCTTCTATAATAATTCTATCCCTTATAATTCTATCCCTTATAATTCTATCCCTGAAAATTCTACCCCTTATAATTCTTTAATAATTCAATTACCTTGAGTCAACTTGATTGACCAAAACGGAAAAGAACAGGCTTGTTTCACAAATTAGTAACCTTTTAGTAACCGATGTCGTTTACCCGGCATAATTCCATTGCATCATATGATTTCGAAAATCATCTAGATGTGAAGCACTCCATATGATACAATGATCGGCCCGGTAAACGGCAGCAGTTTGCCGACTGCCGGTTACGTGTGAAACTAGCCTAAGACATAGATGAATGCTCCTTTTTGCTTAATATTGGACCAAGTATTGGGCCGATCCTTGCGAAACTTGGATGGGACCACCGCTGAATGATCCTCTTACATTTTAAAAAAATTCATCGAAATCGGATCAATAGTGCTCAAGTAATCGATGAACAAACGTTAAATAAAACAAATTTAAAAAAAAAGAAACCGACTTCAGTGAAATGATTCTCAGAAAAAAAACTCGCGTACTAAAAAGTTTAAAAGAACTTATTTACTTTAAATGGAGAAAATTTTAAATTTTATACAAGTAACCTTTTGAAGTCGGCGCTAAATATTTTATGAATTTGATAAGAAATTCTAAATATATTTTAGACGTTTATGGGAAATTTGGAGCCGACTTCAAAAGATTACTTGTGTGAAATTTAAAATTTTCTCAGTTTAAAGTAAATACTTTATTTTAAACTTTTTAGTACGCGAGTACAGTATTTTATTTTTGAGTATCATTTCATTGAAGTCGGTTTCTTTTTTTGTTTTAAAATTTGTTTTATTTCAACCTTTTAGTTGAATTTTTAAACTTTGAAAACATGAGAAATTTCTTATAGTCTACATTATGAAATATTTATCAAATTAGCAAGCCAATATAACAAACAAACGAAAGTAACTAAAAATCTACCTATAAGAAAAGATAAACTAAGGAGATTTCTACAACTCTCTATTCAATGTGCAATATTGTATTTGGGAAAATTATAATATTGAAAAGCTTCTTAAAAGTGAGATACTTTTGATTAGTCATTTTAAAGACGGTCCCTTTCAGAATATACCGACACTGAAAAATGCATAACATCAAAGAATATTGTTCAATTATGTTTTCGAAATCAACGATCTCAAAAACACTTTTCACTCAAACTCATGATTGAAACTAGCCTATAACCTTATTCCTACGACTCCATAGCATCCACTGAATTATTTACAATCTTTATATGAACAAATGAACAGAAATATTATATTCTTCTTATTCTTGATTCAAATTAAGTTCACCTGATTGGTCAAAACAGGACACTACAGGCTTGTTTCAGCCACTAATCCAGCACACTAATCCTGCTTTGGGTAACCGATGTCTTTGACCCGGCATAATTGCATTGCATCATATATGATTTCGAAAATCATCTAGATGTGAAGCACTCCATATGATACAATGATCAGCCTGGTAAACGACACCGGTTATCCAGCTGGGGGTTATGTGTGAAACTATCCTATTCGAACAAAATTGAAATGAAGACATCGATGAATGCTCCCTTTTTGTTTAATATTGGGCTAAGTATTAGGCCGATCCTTACGAATCTTGGATGGGACCAACGCTGATTTTATGATCTTTCGTTTAATAAAAGTTCATCGAAATCGGTTCAATAGTGTTCGAATAGTTCGTGTACAAACATAAAAAAACAGGTCGAATTGAGAACCTCCTTCTATTTGGAATGCACTTGGGCAGTTCTTGAAAAAGAGTTGTTTTCATCTTCTTGTTCAATAGATCTCATAATAATTATATACAATGCCTCAATATTTTCTGGCTGATTTTTTTTGTAATTCGACGTTTTAAAATCATTTAAGAAATTATTTCAAAACAAACAAAAATGAAAACGTCAACGCTTGAACTGTCAAAAAATAATAAAGTGGATAATTGGTCTAAAGATCAGCCTTCGTAATGTCAATGTTTTGATTGTTATTACTTTAATACTTGAATTTTAGTTCAATGACATATTATCCTCTACACCCCTCTTGACTGTGACAGTATAATCACTGACAGGAACACTCAAAAACTGTACTGCACAGAAATTATTGCCAGTATTTTAATCCATTTCTTTTTTCTTATGAAGAAAGACAATAATGTACCGTAAATCCTGATTTTTTTTTCACAAATTGGCCATTCCAATGTGAGTTTTATAACTTGTCTGTTGGGAATAGACAGTACCGTTTCAACAGATGATTTGAAAAAACCCAAGGATTTGTCTTGAATACTGGTCTTAGTCTTGACAATATTGTGACTGAAATAGACCTCACGAACGTCCCACAGGTGTATTTAAAAATTAGCCCCACCAGTGAAAAACTTGATGCGCCACTACTGCAAAACACTATGTGATACGGCAGTCATCTCAGATATGATTTTCTCCAGCCATTGATCCATTGATATGATTGCAGACATTGGTCATCTGCCTTGTATAGTTCTCTTAGTCCACCATCACAGCCAAAGACTTCACAGTCATTGACTTTATGGGACATCGTCTGGGTTACTCCACACACACATAGTGGGTTGTCCATAAATCTCAAACTTGTTAAGCTCTCTCCACTCCAAGGTTACTTACGTAACCTTAAAGTAAGTAAACTTTCTAGTAACCTTGTCTGCACTCTACATATCGCCCAACTGAGGTAAGGAATCTGTTCAAAGAACACCAGTGTTTACGCTTTAGGTGTGCTCCTGGCATCTTTGCAATTGTGCTGTCCTCAACAATACTGTATTCCCATTCTTGACAACTTGACATCATATGACTCCCACAATGTCCTCAGTGCATTTTCAGATTTTTGATCATTTGACATCCTAGCCAGTCTCAGGTATTTTCTGGACTTGGTGCTAGGTGGTGGGCTGTACAACTCAAGCATAACTGGGAGCTCCCTTCTTTCTTGAATCCTATTTAAGTAATTGGTATGCTCTCTGTGCACGTCGTATCTCTGTGGGGGGGGGGGGGGGTAATTTTACAGAGTACTGGTAGCCATTTAGTCTCAGTAATCCTTATTCGCAGTGGCGGTCCCAGGGGGGGATGGGAGGTATATTATCCCCCCCCCGAAATATCAAGATGGATTCCCCCTAAAAAAAAAATGTATTCATAATTATGTATGTACAGCTTTTGCGAGAAATAAATTTAATCTGTGTCATTGTTACTTGTTAGCTGTTTACTTTTGAAGTAAATCACAATAGTTTTTCTATTATGTAGAAGAATAGATAGAGTGGGGGAAACAGGAACTGAAACAAAGCATCATGGTTCAAAATTGAAAGTAGAGTGGGTCTGTCTTGACCCAACGCGAGTACTCAAGGTTTAATTTTTTATTTGTGATATTCTTTCTTGTAAACTTAATAAATGTACATTACATTTTTGTGTAACAATCTGAGTATTTTTTGGCTATTCCTTCGTAACTTACATGTTAGAAATAGGGCCTAACCATAAAGAAAAAATTCGCAGTGAACACTTGATTTATTTTTGATTTCATTATACGTTTATTTAACTGAACTTTGCTAACTGAACCCCCGGTGGTCATCCTCCTTCTCTTTGAAAAATTTTATTTTGACGATTTTATATTTAAGAAAATATTTCAACACAATCAAAACCGGCCACGTTTCGGACGGCTAAAATCAAAATTGGATAATTGGGCTAAACAGCAACCTTCATAATACTTAATAATACTCTTCAAATTTTTTTTCGTATTCGAATTGAACCAGCTATCAAATGCTATTAATTGCGCTAGTCTGAACTAAGCTAGATTCTATAATGGTGACATGTTTTTTTTTTAATAAAAGATGAAGGAGTAGGCCAATTGTATTGGCCAACGAACTTGAACTTTATAAAGTTTGGAAGAATATGTGTTCAAAATTCGAATATGAAAGCATACGAAAGCTATCGTCGAACATACATGCATACATATATACCCACCAGATAGCCACGAGCCTCAAGTGAAGTCAAAACTAAGAACTCGCTACGCTCGTTCAATTATTTAATTCGTCGGGTCCTTGGATACTCCGTTGTATCGGTTTATTGCAACTTTTAATTTTAAATGAAGCACAAGTTGTTTTGTCTGCAGTTTGATATCCCATCCAGTGAAATAGTTGCAGTAGTTTCGATACTTGACAATATCGATACCATCGATTGCCATTGCGTATCAAATGGTTCGTGTATCAAAGTTTCTATACAGTATCGATACATCCAGTAACGAAACTCCTGCGACTATTTCACTGGATGGGATATCGAACTGACCCCGTTGTTTTTTTAAGTTTCTTCAAATGTTAAATTTATTGTTAAATCAGTTCCTTCATAGTTCGATCAGTCTTGAATGTAAGAAAAATTGTCAACCATTGAAAGAGGTGTCTACTTCGACCTAGATGACCACATGGCTTTCCTAAGGCCCGAATTCTGATCAAGAAGAGAAATTTTAAACTTGTGCATGAGTGGAAATTTCTTTATGCGTGGCCATGCTTCACAATAGTGCAAATTTGGTACGTTTAATACTCACCTTCAACCCAGTATGCAAATTTATCAACCTGTAGAATTTCAATTTTTATAAGACACTGATCAACTCTCAAGTCTTTCCACATAGGGCTTGACAAACATAGAAAATTATAAAATAATTTCAGCTTTTTAATAACTCAAGAATCTGAGTTCTTCTAAAATTTAAATTATCGAGTCTTAGTTTCTTGATTTTATTTATTTTAATTTTCAATTACACCTATTTTTATTTTGAATTACACCTGTTTGTTACTTGAATTTTGTGTATAATTGGAATCCACCTTACTCGGCAAATCCAAGTTCAATACTAGATTTAAAGTAGCCTATCAATAGTCGAGCTTCAAGAACTGGACTTTATTCAAGAACGAACATTATCCTGGGTTCCTACAAATTACTGTAACCCGTCATGGTAAATTGGGGGATCCAAGATTTTCTTTGTAGGAATATAAACTCCCTCTGTTCCCTTCAAATATTTTCTATCTTCCTTTTTTATTCATCCTTTGCTTTTCTCTTGAAACTTTTTCCCAATTTTAACGTTAACCTCTTAAAAGGTTTTTTCTTTCTATCAAGTTATCCATAAATTGCCCACTTTTTTCTATTTCTCTGATTACTATTCTCACTCTCATGTGTCAAGTGCATTTCTAGGGTTTTAATAATTATGCCAGAATGTTCAAGACAACATTATCTGTTTCCAGAACTTCCTAGAATATTAGAAACTTATATTAAGGGCTGCCCTTGTGAACAGTCAGTCAATTGTTGTTCAGACTTCCTTTATACTTGAGTGACAGTTTGTACCAGTATTGACATAACAGTGCTATTGGTATATATTGCGAACACGCAGACATTGTGCTTCTCAAGTGTTTATTATTGAATGCTGTAACTGTTTATTAGGCATTCCATTGAATAGATTATTGGACACTTACTATTGATCGGCCTATTGACAGTGCAGTAAGTAATCAGTTTTTGTAGTGTTAACTTATAATAGATTCATTATTAGTTGATCGTTATTGAACTGTTTGTTTCTCTGTTGATTTGCTTGTGTGATAATAACTGATTAGTGTGTGTGTTTAAGTTAATTGTGTAAATAAAGTTAGTGTTACTTTCAAGAGTTGCCAGCATTATTTTAGTGATAGGACTTGTAACAGTATTAATATAGCTCTTTATAAATTCTTGAAGTTGGCGGATAAAATAAAAAGGAAAAAAGTATTAATAATCCTTAATTTTAGTTTATTATTTTTTACTGATAATGTCTATATGAGTTCAGGCTGGTACATGGATAATGAATGGATGATGATGATGATGAAGTTATAGGTGTTTGACCTACAATTTTGGGTGAGCTCCAAACCACTAGGTAAGAGATAATAAAGTACAGTAAATAAAACGTCATGTTATTCAATTGCTACAACATATGGAACAATCTGGGCATAATACTCTTGTAGTAGAGTTGTTTACCACTGATAACATCAATTTTAAAATCGCCACTCATAATCGATCAACATCATATTTTTTATGCCCACATGAATTTTAAGACTTGTGCATGGGAAATGAGGTGAATGGGCGAAAGATGAGAAACATAGGCTGAATGAGATTCGAACTCAAGGCTGCAGGACGAAGCCAGCCAGAGTCGTATCTAATAATAAAAAATGACTCCAACCAACTGCGCCACCAGAGCCAGAGCCACATTATGCAATCAATTAATAATTGTGTCTCAAAACATTTTTTAAGATTGTATTCAATAATATTATAGCTTTTCCGTGTTTTTCCATACTTTTATGTCCATTCTGGAAAATCTTTATTGGACATAACGCTGATACGATGGCAAGGTGTATAAATGAAATGCAATAGAACCTTGAGAAATTGATTTAGTATTAGATGAACGTAACTGGTTTTACAGTACATAAAAGCAATGCAGGTCAATCGGTATTCGAAAAGATATGACAAATTCATAGATTTATATAACAACATAGTGTATTTATATTCTAGTAGGTTCACCAATAACTCATCCTGTATGCTACTGTACATCTTTCAAGTAATAATTTATTTGTAATCATTGATTTACTCCACAATTAATGAGAGTCATAAAATACATTTAACAAAAAATTTGCATTATTTATAAACACGTACTATATTAAGACTTTTAAATACACTTCATACATTGCACAAGGGTTTCGAATATACAAAGGTATTAAATAGAGTAAAACGTTTCGTAATATACATAATGATAACTTTCCCAGAATAGTTGTTTATTTACATTTCATCAGTGAGTTCCAACAATTTATCTAAACATTGAGTCCTTACAAATAAATCTCCAACATAACAAAGTTTGCATCATCAAATAAAATAATAGCAAGTTGAATCAATAATAACTAATAATTGGAGTGGCCGTATAGCCGAGTAGGTTAAATGCTGGTTCAACCCAAAGATCCCGGGTTCGATCTCAGTTCTGACCGAAAGTTTCTACCTCGGGCCACTCCCGTGTTTCGGAGGACACATTAAGCTGTCGGTCCCGGCTGCCTAAAAACAGTCGTTAAGTCACATCAGAGGCCCTGAACTTATTCAGGTGCGACCTGATAACTCTGACACCAGATCTGTGCCAGCCAGGGCACACAATATTATTATAACAATGTAACGAAAAATAGCAGAAAATTTCTCTTAGGAGATATAAAAATCATTTGATTGCACTGATTGCTCTCTAATTATCTTATTTCTCTGTTACAATGGAGGACAAATATTTAGCGACTGAAAATACATTTCATGTCAAACCTGTCGTGAAATGTAATTTTAAGTAAACGATCATCAGATTTGTCTTCATGAAAGACATTTGACTTTGAGAGTATTGACTTCGAGATTATTTGAAACAATGAATTAGTAGAATAACATGATAAGTAAAACTCCCAGTTTATGAGTTGTTGAACTTTGCATTCTCAATTGAACTCAAATTCAAAGATGAGTTGAAACGAAATTTCATCTCTTTATAGGAAAATACCCAATTGATTTAGCATTGCACCAATATTTCTAGGATAGAGGCGAATAATTCGAATTATTATTTAAGAAGAAATCCGGTATCACATTAGAGGTCAGGCTAATGATACTTTTCATCTGATACCTTACTCATTGATATCAGGCATCCATACTTTATAATATCCAATATTATTAATCAGTATATATATATATATAATCAAGGCGGTCTCATTCTTTTGTTAACAAAATGCAATGCTGTAATTATTAGTGAATGCTATTTCTATTGGGGGAAAGTTATCTTACAATGATTGTACACATTTCATTAAAGTTGAAATACTAGATAATCAAATATCAACTGTACATTTTTACAATGGATCTGTCCCATCTTTCATTACCCTATTTGAAACAAACGAATAAAATAGTTTGTTGTCTAATGCATTTTATTCACTTCTTCCAAGATATGTGAATGATTCTTTAGTGCTGCACCGTAGGATGAAATTTTAAAGATTACTAGCGATTTTAAAGCCTTTCAACAGTCACAATGAGATGCGCTCAAGATAAGTACATATTATTGAATTTCATTATTTTTAGTTATTTTCAATTAATAATAGAGCTGGATATTTACAATTGATTGAGACATCTCATTGTTTATTCGATACTATACGATCATCATCATTTCTATAATTCTGAAAAACTCCACAAGAATAGTAGCCTATCAGATCCTACTTACACGTGCCCGCTTTTCGCATTATGTGAGAGCTTTTTGGTGGAAACTCTTAGTTTTCTCTAGGCTACTCAAATTGAGGAAACAAATTGAATTCTTGTAAAATCCAAACTTATTTTATATCATTGTCTCTACCATCACCACAACGATTGACTGACCATTTTTTAATTACAATTTAAATACATAATTCAATATTAGGAACAATTAATGAGCAGGCATGTCACCTACTCTACATGTATATCCACTTCACATCCATTGTTATATTATTGCATATGAGATGTGACCTTGTGAAGCAATAATTGTTATTCATCACGTAGGTCTAATAAAGATAATTTCATAATCCCGTACGAATCATTTTTATGTTTCATTTGGATAATTCTATTTCAAGTACGTACTACTTTTATGTTAGCTTAGATGTGGTGGGGCTAGATTCATCACCTTTTTTGGAAACGGCATTTTTTCAAATGCAAACGGTTTCATGAGCAGATCAATCAGCACAATGGGAGGGAAATAATCTTTTAGGAAGTTTCATGTGCTCTCTTAAAGAGTCTAAGAAGTCTTCCCAAATTGGATAATCTATGCAATGATCTAAAAGAGAGGTAGACGGACATTGAAGTGGATATTCTCTAGTCTGCTAATGAAGCGTCCTTTTCTACTGAATAGTATGGCTTCACCTTCACATGAGTGAGGCCTGTATGAATAGCCTAACAGCTTACAGCTTCTCTTTGGAACGGAACACAGTTCAAGACTTCTAATCGAGAGAATATTTTAATGTTGAATGTTCATTTCCCGATAAAAGTCTCTACTTTTCTATCACAACAGTCATGCCCTTCTCGTCACTGGTGACCACGGACTTTTTTTTTAGTATACCTAGATTTTGCACATTTTCGAGGAAGGATTGATGTGTGGCTAGGACTTTGGCCGATTCTACATCCTTTTTTAATTCTTCCATGTCGCGTTTCATCTTTGCTCGACGATTTTGGAACCACGTGATCACCTGAGCGTTGGACAGACCCAGCTGAGCAGCTATCTCGTCTCTATCAGCTGGACTCAGGTATTTCTGATAGAGGAAGCGCTTCTCCAGCTCGAAGATCTGCGTGTTCGTGAAAGCTGTTCTTGATTTCCGCTTTTTCTTCGGCTGTTGTCTTGAGTTAAATAGGTTGAGGTGGTTGGCTTGACCATCTGCAACAAGTAAAGCGAGAAAAAAATTATAACAAATTATATAAGATATCTTTATTGCCAATAAACTTGAAACAGTAATAGGCAGTCATAATACATAAAAACAAATAGAATACAGAAAATACAATTGCACAAGATTCCGTCACAATTAACCCTAGACACCAATCTTAGATATCACATTCAAAAAATTCCTCTATTGAATAGAGGGATTTGGATGTAATCCACTTGTCAACTACACATACAACTACAGTCGTAACAACTCCAGTCTTAAAACTCCTGACTGGAAGAACTCTAATTCCTTGTGGTAGCCTATTGAACAATTTCATTTGCTGATAGTAGTGGCTTTTGTACGTTTTTCATAAGCGAACATAAGGTAGTATTAAATTTTCCCTGTTCCTGGTAATAAAATTGTAAGAGCGTGAATAAATATCGACATTGGCAGTATTTTGTTTAGCATATACTAAATTCTGGTAAATAAAATGTGCAGGCCGCGTCGTAATATTTTGTTTACAAAAAGCTAATCTACATGAGTCCATAGCATCAAGGTAACACATTGCTTTCTTTTTCCATAGGAATGCCAAAGGAATGCTTCATTCAATACCTGAATTTTCCCAAAGGCGAACACCATATGCCAGAATAGAGTGGAACAATCAAAATAGGTGGGTTTTAAAACTTTATCACATTTAACACAAAACTTCAATTTACGAAGTAAGAAAGTGACACGAGCTAATCTCTCACATAATTCAGTGATATGCTCTTGCCAGTTGAGTTTTGAATCAAAGTGTATACCGAGAAGTTTAACAGAAGTGATAACCACATTCGCTAATACATTATTATTGAGCGAGGAAAATATTTGTTCTCTCTTGCTTTCATTAATAAATTAATTATTTGAAGGGAACCATAGCTTTGCTTCTTGGTATGATTGGTCCAACATATCACTTACAACCATACTACTCTTATGAGAATGTATCAGTGTGGTACCATCTCCATAGATCACCGGAAAAGTGTTTACATTTCACTGAAAATCATTTATAAAAATCGAGAACAAAATTCGCCTAGACCATTCAATGTTGTCGGTGACTATTCATTAATTAATTTGAATAATATCAGCCTTGAAAATAGTTTATTGGACAAATAGTGCTTCGGAATTAATTGATTATTGTTTAATCAGAGTGGTTGATTTTTAAAGATTCCTTTTCCCTTGAAGACTTTGACACAGTCTTACATTTAACTCTTAACTGGATCTGCAACCCCACCCGTGAGTAAAAATGAGTTTCATAATTGAAGGACGTTTATGCACAAAGAAAGAAACACCTGTATTGTTCTCAAGTTATAAGCCCGAAAATTCCTCCCACCTGTAATAGATGGCTATTCACATTCGTTTAGTATTCTCCGGCTGAGTAGATATTTTGAGGCAGTGACGTAATCAAAAGAGTCAGGTGACGAGGTGCGAGCGCGGCATCCTAATGATAAGCCGTTGATGCGCCGATCTCTCATTATTTCATCAGATCAATTTGGATCGCGAGTCCAACCCAAATCCTAGTCTATCGGTTAGTCAGACATTCTGCCCTGTTTACTAAGCGTCTTTTTCGAGACAGCGACCTGTAATTTTTACAAAGCCTCTATCATTAGAACTGTTATTGGAGAACAGAAATATGAAAGGTATCTTTTAACAACGGCGACAAAAACAGCTACATCTCATACCAAGATCAGTTTTTTGCCGAGACCTCATTCTTCAATCATCTTATGCCAATCCTCGAAAGTAGAGTATTCTAATAACTTGGGCTATAAGTCGATTTCAACTCGCCGACAAAATAATATAGAATATGCAGAAGTAGGAAATTGACCTGTTGAGTCGTTAATAGAGCTCGATTTGATTGGTTAATTCTATCTTATTTTCTCATGAACAATAGCTGAACCAATATCTCAGAGCTTTACTGAATAAAGATCTGAACAACCGTCGTAAAGAAAGGTCATCAATCTTAAAAAAAAAAACAGATGACAGCCTACATTCATTTATAAAGGTAGAATACAATTGAATATAGAGAAACAAAAACATTTTCAGAACAATATTTAAATTTAACTGTAGTTCAAATCGACACGTTATGTTTACATGTCTCTCGCGGTTTTCACTTGATAAACATATAATATTCATCTGAAGAAGACTGATACGGAAGCTCAATTCCCCAAAAATCACAGAACTGAAAGAATGAGATTATTTCATTTAAATTGAATCATCCTCATGTTGCAAAACAGTCAAGTTGAGAAAATTATACTATCTACGCGTCTGACAAGAAATATTGTGGAAAGACAACAATGCTCAACAGAATTAACGATGTTCTTGTTCATGATTGACCTAGAACTCCATCCAGTACATTGCTGGTTTACAAATCACTTAGTACAAGCTGAGTGAACCATGTAATTTTCATACTACGTATACCAATTTTCATACTAAATATACTATGTATAAGTATTCCCATCATTCTTTATCTTCAAGAGAATCATACCTGGTTCGACAATATTGACAATATCATTGTATCAATTTCATATACATAGCTGACAGCTGATCAGTTCATGTTACAGTACAATATAAATTGAATTTGAATGTTGTCTTATTTTCCCGAACAGAGAATTCATTTGTTCTTTTATGAGAATATTCCGCAATAACTTTTGCATTCATCCTAAGGGTGAATAAGGGTGAGGTACTCATTGAGTACCGTAGCTACTTCTAGGCAAGAATTTTGAGACGAGAATATTAAGCTTTTGATGATAGGCAGTGACGTAGCCAGGGGGGGGGGGTCCTGGGGGTCCGGACCCCCCCTTCCGGTCCTAAATTTTATATAATTTTCCATTAAATTAAACGTAAAATAAGACAAAGCACTGACATTGGTGTTAATTTTCAATGCCAGGAGAGCTAAAAAAGACCGTTCTAGGGCCTCTATTTTTCAAAAAATTTCTAGAGAAGTACCCCCAGACCCCCCCCCCCTCCGGTCAATCTTCTGGACCCCCCCCCATTTCAAAATCTTGGCTACGTCACTGTGATAGGTGTGATGCTCTCTCTTTAAACTGTGTTGAATGAATAAATATTCTATTCTATTAGTTTCATTTCTATTATGGGAAAATTCCTCAATGCTCAAGTATATTGAGCCTACATGATCTATTATGAAGCTATTTCAAATTTGGAGCATTCAAATTTGAAATAGCTATATAATAGATTCTTTATGTAACGAAACCCACACCAAGACGCCAGCAGAAGAACAATAGAAGAAAAATAATGGAAAACGTAGTTAGTTGTCGTGAAGAGTCCAATTTATTACGGCGGGGGTCGGCAGATGCGCAAGATTAGAGATCTGGTTAAAGATTACAAGTCATTTGTGGGCGCAGTACATGCTTTCGTTTTGTTTGTTGCCCGGAATGTAATTCCGGTAACAATTACTTGTTACATTCAGTAATCACGACCGAAACGAGCCCTTAATGCTACTTGTGTAGAGTGGGCCCAGGATATTACACCGTGTACCTGTTGCAGGCTGTCGCTGCTTTTGTGTATCATGATAATGTTGCTGGGAGTACATTACAAGTTGGAGATGAGTAGATTAGGCGCGAGATGTACCAGTAGTGACTTGTTGATTTTATTAGGTCTGCCGCTGCCGCCACGCGAGGAGTCTGTCTTCTGGTCATCGCTCACAGACACCTAACGAATGAGCCAAGTGATGATAGCATCCGACAAAAATCATAATCTTCAGTTCGATAGCTTGCTGTGTCATGCTCGGCCATAGAAGGTAGACAACCGTCTTTGTCAAATCACGATTTCAACGCGCATCAGAACATGATGAAGCTGTGATGCATCCTAGTTAATCGAACCTTTCACCTGTCTGAATCGCAGCATCGCAGTCATGGAGACTCAGCCGGCTGCATTGTTACAGGAGAATTCAATCACAAAAGGTTCACATATCAGAAGCCAGATGAGATTCAGAAGGCGGATGGAGATTGATACTAACTAAATCACAATCATGATAGAGGTCGACTGACATAATTTTGTCTCCCATAAGATCTCCTTTTTTCGGCGGATGAATCCCACATAGGTGTCAGACCTGTGCGTGGGTGATTAGTTAGCTGATCATTGTTGAGTTGGACCCACAGTTTTAGGTGAGCTCCGAACCACTCCGAAGTGATTTAGCCCCGAAGCACAATCAGCGTTTTAATTTAATTTCATACAATTTTAGTTCAAACTAAGCTATAGGCCTACTTTACCGCCATATGTGTACGTTTAAACTTGACTCATTTTACGTCTTTGAATTAGCTTATGTTTCCACAGTTTAAAATTCAAGTTAACCAATAGGCCTCTTGGCAGTTTGGAGGTTTATTGTGCAATGTGCTTACGGATCCTTGGGCGCCCACATGAAAAATTATAGGGAGGGGGGCTAGACGTAAAGATATTGCATATCACATTTAGCATAAGTACTTTGGAAGACAGTATATTTCTATTAATGACTATTCTGGTACCAATTTATATTATAAAATGACAAAATTATTCAATTGTCTTTGACAAAAATACGTTTTTCGCCCCTATAGTATGATGCATTTAATTTTATCTTTCAAGGGGGGCGCAACCTTCCCTTGTGCCCCGGTATGGGTGCTCATGTAACGGGCCTAGTAATAGCTTCCTTCATACAGTATCCTTTTCTACATAGGCCTAATGTACGTTTATCAACAGTAATCTAATCTATGCCTACTGTGACGTTTAAATTGCCGTCTTTTCGACTAAACAAGTATAAGCATCAAGCTTACTCTTCCTCCTCCTTATTCCCCAAATTTGATAAAATTGGTCTCAGAATGAAAAAATCCTGGCCAGAAACGAAATAGTTTGTTAACAAAATTACTCCACACACTTACAGATATTTTTATGCTCATATTATGTTACTGGAACAGTGGAACCAGAATCGTTGTTAATCGAATTGTACCACACATTTTCACTTTAAATAGGCCTACAATTCATCTACATTTCATTGAATTATAAATATTGTATCGCATTTATTTTAATATTGGTTTGACTCCAATCATTCAATAGCTCTAAGCTGATGTAGTCTATTTTTATCATTCATTGTCTACTTGGATTGATATGTAGTGATGACTTCTACTCGACCTAGAAATCTTCAGCAATGAGCTAAATGCTTGGAATATCTTCAATCATCAATCAAATTAGCTCATTTTCTCATTTCTCATGCATCTGAAGAAATCCTCCATTTTTCATGCTTATTTAATATTGCTTTCAGGATGAATACAATAATATTTTCTCTATGAAACAAATCAATTCCTATGAGCTAGCGGTTGAA
The DNA here is from genome assembly GCA_948455865.1 of Conomelus anceps. Lineage (NCBI taxonomy): Eukaryota > Metazoa > Arthropoda > Insecta > Hemiptera > Delphacidae > Conomelus > Conomelus anceps. The sequence continues at coordinate 56,511,321 of OX418217.1, read as the reverse complement.
ATTATTTCCGTGAGAAGAATTCATATGTGCATGATTTCTATAATACCTAATAAGGTATAAGAGCATACAATGTAGAACAGAGGTGAATTTTTCTCCTCTCAAAGAAAAGCACATGGGAAAAGGTGCATATTGCAACGGATGGAAATAAGTTGTCGGAGGGTGAAGAAACTCTGAACAATGAGTTAATAGAAGACCGGGTATACAGTACTTCCGCGGTACATGCAAAAGTTGACCATCGAACAGCTCTATTGTGGAGCGTCTCGGTGTTGGGACGACGAGACCGGTACCGGTATTTAATAAGTTATGCGAGTTGTGGATGATGAGGGGTGCTGGGGGGTGGCTTGAGAAGGTGGGTGAGGGGGTTGTAAGATATGGAATGTTATCAGCGCGCGGGCCGCGATCGGGCCCCGAGGTGACAAGGCCAATTATGCAGGCTAACAAGGGCGGCGGGCGTGCGAACATGTACGTGCGTCGGTCGCGGCGGCGGTCCAGGCGGCAACATCAAAGGATCCAGGTGTGACTAATGACAGCAGCCCGCCACATCACAAGGAGCACCGACAAGTTAACTCACGGCCCAACACACACACACACACACACACGCAGCATTCAAACTCTCAGACACTCATTTCGTCTCACCTCTCCGATACACACATTTTACACAGTCACTAACAATCTCTCTCACTCTTAATCAATCTATCTTACTCTCACCTTCATCCCTTCCTTCCCTTTCCCACTTACACATATGTATTCTCGAATCTTGTCTTCTACTTCTTCTTCTTCTTCTTCTTCTTCTTCTTCTTCTTCTTCTTCTTCTTCTTCTTCTTCTTCTTCTTCTTTTCATCTACATCCTCCAGCAGCAGCATCATTATAAAGTCGCAGTCTCTTCAATAGTGACCACCTCCAGCACCATCACTACCATTCCTTTACACCAAACTACTCTCTCATCTTGCAGAACAATTATCATAGAACTATGTAACTTACTCTCTGTTCTTGGAGCCATATCTTGCTGGCCTCCATTCATCCTCCAAGTGCAAATGAATAATGATTTTATCCCTTATGCTCTTCTTATATCAGTACCTGACACTCTTATATATCTGGTACATAAATATTTTCTCGGTTCCAATATCAAGTTGTTGAATAATTAATGGATGAACTGACATCCATATATTATTCAATTTCTACGTCGGTATTGATAATTATTTTAGTTGATAGTCTGATGGCTAAGTTTTGGATGATTTTAAGAGAGGATAGTAGAATCACTAGAAAAACATTCTAGCAATCAATACTCATGAACTCAAATTTCATTGTCAGAATGTCAGTAATTCCATCCCTTATTTTCAAGGAATGAAATTGTATAGCTCAACTTACAGCCTAATTAGTTGGTGACAATCGTTGGTATTCTAATCTTATTCAACTCTAGTAAACTCTAGAGGGAACAATTTATTCTTGAAGTTAGATTAATAACATTTAAGTAATTGATCAATCTAAATCAGCAATAGGCCTATCTAATAAATAAATCAGAGCTCCAGGACGAGAACCGACCATTGTTCATGAGAAATGGTAACACGACCAGTCGACTCAAATGCTAGCCTAATTCAATCAAAAAACTTTTTCATTAAGTTTTGCTTCGTATTTCGAGCCATCAGAAATCAGTAATTCAAGCATGAAATTAGATGCGCTGATCCAAACGTTCTCGTGTGCGAGTATAATATTATAACCTAAGAGTTTAAAATAGAAAATTTCGATCAACGATTATTGTCGACTGCTTGAAATAATACATTGTATTCATGGCAGCGGAATCGACCAATGTCGGTTAAGCTCAATCAGTCGAAGAAATACGAAATAAATTACACCTCGCCAGTTTAGATTACTCAAAGTCACGCCAAGATAATCTTTTTCACGACTTTTGATATGATTTGTGTCAAAGTAGTTGAAATAATCACTGGTAGTTGAGAAACTTTAAGGGAAGCTACGTATAAAAGCGAAGAACTACTGTAATAGTGGCATGAAATCTATAATCATTTTTGGCTCGGTTCGACAAGATTATACTCACAAAGCTATGACAAAACTATATTGAGCATGGATGGGAAACATTCGTGCAGTACAGCATTAACTGGGAAAAGTTTCCTCCCAGTAATGTTAAGTATATCAATTTTTTGCATCCTATTATAGAGCTTCTTTTGTATTTCACAACTTATGGCCTTCAGAATTTTTTTGAAGATACTCAAATCATCCCTTTATAACAGGGAAGGACTATTCAGTCAAACACAAAAATTTCAATCTAGGCGCTTGAGCATCACTGAATTTTAACTTGGAAATTTTGAGTAGGTAGGCAGGAACTCTCAGTCTCAGAGGTCAGCTGGATGAATTCTAGTATCAACTATAAAATATATAATATTCTATTTCAGTGTGGTGTTAATCATTGGTGTTGGTTATGGTGTTTATGTGATCGAGATGTTCAGTCACGTGCCCTCAAGACTGCGCTTGGATGGGTGACTGAGCTACTAAGACGTTATGATGTTATCAGCTTCATTAAGCTGAGGAGAACAATCTATAAGTTCAAAATGTTGAGGACATTAATTGATAAGAAGTGCATAAAAATGGTCTACTATTCCTTAGTACAGTCACTTCTGACCTATGGAATTGTGGGATGGGGTGGAACAAGCTATGTGCATCTTGACCCACTTTTAAAGGTGCAAAAATTGATCATAAAAGTCATCGAAAAAAGCCACCGCGCTATCCGTCAGACCTGCTTTTCAATGAATTCGGTATGCTGGATGCAAGACAACTTTACTCCCAGGAAATAATTTGCAGACTTCACAAAAATACAGAAAACTTCCAACATAGGAACCACAGCCACGACACAAGGAATAAAAACCTTCTCACTAACGTTGCCAGGAAAGCACTACATCAGAGACACTTCAACCACCTAGCACCAAAATTTCACAATCTGCTTCCCATAAACATCAAGGACATAACACACCCAAGAAAATTCAAATCACTGGTTCAAAAATGGATAATAAATACAGGAAGACATCGCATAGAGAACATTATTTCAAATAATATGTGAGCTCACTTACCCAAGATATTTACACTCTCACCCAAATTTTGCTCACACCTACTCTAGTACATGGGTTACCATAGTTGAGTAGGTTAATTTCCATATACTTCTTCCTCTTTCTAAATATCTGTGTAGTTTTTTTTAGTTTTGTAGTTAGTTTTATAGTCTATATCAGTGGCGTACCGAGGTTTCAAGCGCCCTGGAGCGGAAGTGTCTTATGATGCCCCCCCCCCCCCCACACACAAAAAAATGAGTCTCACACTCAACCACCCGATTGGGCTGATATTATTACAGTGGTCATTTAATGAATCAGCCGCTTTTTTTCCCGCCTCCAACTACGCCGTATTTGTCAGAGATGCACTCCAGTGAATGATTTTTCACCAGGCCAGATTCTACTTTTATCAATTTCCAAACAGCTTGTTGAGGATTTTTTCACTTTTCTATAAATTTATTTACAGTTATTGTTTTAGAATGCAAGTTATTCCTATAGAAATTTTCTTATATTTTGGAAATTGGATTCAAAAGTGAAGAATTTCAGTCCTGTTCTTGTTAATTTAAAAAACCAATGAACTTCTAGAGGATTTATTTTTCCAGAATAAATTCATAGTCTTTATTCAATTACTTGGAATTTTGTTATACCTTCTGTCACCCAATATAAATTGTTTTTGCTTTGCTACTTTCGACTATTTGCTATTTTTGACTCGACCTAAGAGGCTAAACGCGTGAACCGATTTCTTTTAAATTTGACATGAATGTTCCTTTTACTAATGCGCAGCGATGTATAAATACGGTTTTTTTTTATTGTGTTGCATTTTACCCTTTTGGCCTTCATTATAGTGATACATTTTTTGTAAGTAAAAGGCAATTTTCTCTCAAAAACGGTGCGCCCCACAGAGCCTTGCGCCCTGGAGCGACTGCTCCACTCGCTCCATTATCGGTACGCCACTGGTCTATATGCATGTAATTCTTGGTTAGTTTAAGTTTTGAAGGAAGGAAATAAAAATCTATTTATTATTATTATTTAAAAAAAAAATTATCACTTATCCGGTGGCTCGAAATAAACCTAAATTCTATATTCATCATGTTGCTCATTACTTGCCTTGAACTGCGAGGTGGAACTATCCTTAGCCTAAGTGTCTCCCCACCAATAGCCATACGCTCATTAATTATTATTATTATTCATACATTTAAGGTAAGAACAGTTGTACTTGACAAACAAATTTGCAAGTTCAACAGTACAAAACACCTACAATCGATTGCTACAAACTATGCCTTCACTTTTAAGCGAATATTTAACTTCTTGGAATAGAGATAGTACTATCACGAAACCCTTCTTCCATTGAAATAGAAGTAGTAAGGATACATTTACATTCTTAATTTACTTTTTTGGATACACCCGATGAGTTAGTTGAAATTGAATTCTGAGTCATTCAGTACATGAGAGTGTAAACCTTTAGCCTCAAGCATATAGTTCACTAATGATATAAGTAAAAGTCTTTAGTTGTAGCGAGAAGCCTAGAATAATAATCAAAAGATGCGTGAGAACAAAGGTGAGAAAACGAATGTCGAGAACTATACAGGTAGGTTGTGGATGAGAGTGGCCCGGGGTTTTGGGGATTGTGGGCTGGTTTCATTAATGATATTTTGCGGCATGACAGTTTTCAGGTGATTAATACAAACGCGGGGCTGCAATTGAAGGGAGGATCATCAATCTTGCCAACAGGGTTCAGCAGGAGGTAGGCGGTTTCTGCATGGAGAAACAGCAGTTGAATACACGTCGGACAGTTTAGCACTCTATGCTTAATTTCAACTGACAGCCAAACCCTTAATGATGTAGAACTTGAGTTTTCGCTTTTTCCCACTTTATGAGTAATTTTCCCCCAATGGATTTGAAAGAGAAATATATAATTTAATGGAAAAGCGCTCAGTACGCAGTAATTTTTCATGATTTATCAAATTTTTTAAATTGAATTATTCAATACTAAAATATTAATCTATTTATTGATTAATAATTTGTTGCTTTATTAATTGATTGAATGGTTTTAGAATACCTAATTAGGTAATTTTGATAAGAAAATTTTCATTTCGTCTTTGCTCACTTAAACTCCACAATGTTTCAAAAGATGTTTCTTACATCATGATTTAGTTGGATTGATCCATCTAAATGAGGTATTTGATTTCTACTCTCATCAACATCATTATTCAACATAAAGTTTTCCCCATATATTGAAACCTTGGCCATTCATATTTGAAAGTAAATTGATTCTAATGCATCAAATATTTGAAACTTTTTCCATTTTCATGAATCAAATAATAAATTATATTAATGTTTTCCCCCTAATTAATTGTATTGTCTAAGAATGCATATATAAGAATGTGTAATAGAGCGTCATATGGTGATGAATCCTTATTTTTTAATAAAGAATAAATAAGAATGGATAGAGGAAGACTAACACGTAATAAAGCTTGTTAGAAGAAGCAAAGAGGCAAAGGCAAATGCTGCCATGAACCAGAGCCGAGGCAAGGTATTTCGATTTTTAATATTATTGGAATAGTGTTAGCTGGTGAATGCTAATATGCCATGGAAAGAGACGCATAGGTAATCAGCTGAGATGAATAGGATTGAAGAGGAATGGAAAAAGATAGAAAAGAAGAGAGAAGTGGTGAAAAAAGTGGCCACGGAAAGCACAAGCGGCGTGTGAGGGCATAACTCATATCAACTGCGCTTTGAGCACGACTTGGACACTGTCCAGTCGGTTAGAGCTGAAAGCCTTTGCCATCACAAACTCAGAGGACGCATTAATTACAAAATACTGATATATGACACTTATCAGATCCCGTTTAGTCTAGCCGTTGAGCAAATGTGAAACGGTACGAGATAAGGCGCCGAACCATGATGATGCTTGTTCCTCTGGATGTAGGTAAGGAAAAAATATATTTGATATTTGATGTTTATTAGCCTGCTTTTAAAAGGTTGTTTCTCTGCACAGTATCGCAATTATTGACGTGGTATAGCAAGAGAGTGGAGGTCGTGAAAAGAGTACAGCTTCTTATGAAACCTTCAAAAAAGCATGTCGTTTTAGAGTTTGCAGGCTTTGCTTGATCTTGCAGATACCATCATCACCTCCATCTTTACTTGAGGGCTGAGTGTAAGAGAGGACCGGCAGCGTCCTAACTCCGCCTTCTTAGGCAGTCACTCCAAAGACCCGTTAATACTCCAATTGGTAGGGAATAGAGCACATGCGCGAACTGTTTTTCTGCATAAAACAACAAAAACCTAACCAACTAACCTTTCTATACTTATGAGGGATACTGTATTAAGTATAGAAAGTATATACAGAAAGTATATTGAGTATAGAAAGGTTAGTAAGCTTAGTTTTTTGTTGTTGTTTTATGCAGACAAACAGTGGCCATGGCTTCGCTACACAGTTCGCGCATGCGCTCTATTCCCTACTAATTGGAGAATTAATGGGTCGTGTCACTTTATTCAATTCAATTCAATTCTATTCAATTCAATTCTATTCTATTATGTTCTATTCTATTCTATTCTATTCTATTCTATTGTATTGTATTGTATTGTATTGTATTGTATTGTATTGTATTGTATTGTATTGTATTGTATTGTATTGTATTGTATTGTATTGTATTGTATTGTATTGTATTGTATTGTATTGTATTGTATTGTATTGTATTGTATTGTATTGTATTGTATTGTATTGTATTGTATTGTATTGTATTGTATTGTATTGTATTGTATTGTATTGTATTGTATTGTATTGTATTGTATTGTATTGTATTGTATTGTATTGTATTGTATTGTATTGTATTGTATTGTATTGTATTGTATTGTATTGTATTGTATTGTATTGTATTGTATTGTATTGTATTGTATTGTATTGTATTGTATTGTATTGTATTGTATTGTATTGTATTGTATTGTATTGTATTGTATTGTATTGTATTGTATTGTATTGTATTGTATTGTATTGTATTGTATTGTATTGTATTGTATTGTATTGTATTGTATTGTATTGTATTGTATTGTATTGTATTGTATTGTATTGTATTGTATTGTATTCTATTCTATTCTATTCTATTCTATTCTATTCTATTCTATTCTATTCTATTCTATTCTATTCTATTCTATTCTATTCTATTCTATTCTATTCTATTCTATTCTATTCTATTCTATTCTATTCTATTCTATTCTATTCTATTCTATTCTATTCTATTCTATTCTATTCTATTCTATTCTATTCTATTCTATTCTTTCTCGATCTTCCAGCAACTCTTTCCCTTATCAGTTAGTAGTTTCGTGTTTCCAAGGGTGGGCTAGTACCCAAAATAATGGCTTCCTATTCAAATAACTGCACTAGTTTCTTGCAACCTGCAATATTTGGTTGAGCAGAGGTTAAACAGACATTTCAGTAGTTCTCACTTCTACAGATTTAATTCCATTTTCTCCAAATGAGTTGATGTTGGACGTTGGGCATATCTAACATTTGTCTAGTCACAATCAATTTGATTTTCAAACTTGTTCTGTGCTGCAAAAATGTAATGTATAAATTCAACAAAATCTATAAGGTCAACTTATGTCAATTCTTAACAAGTAACGTAGCCTGATTCATTTTCTACAATGTTCTTAACTTGGAATTTATTCAAAACCTTTCAATGTATCTGATTTCTATGAATTTCTAAAAACGTATTACGTTGAAAAATGTATAAAGAAATTCGTATCAGGAGACATAATGATTTATTTTTCCAATAAGCAGTTACCTTGGAACTTATTCAGTCATTAGAGATGGTTGAGTAAGTAAGCCCAATATAAATAAACTGGAGCGGCTAATATATTTCGATATACTCCTAAGATTTCCTTAAAACTGTATGTAGGTCGCGATTTTCACAATTCTGCAATATTGAGGAACTAGATTGCAGATTGGTGAAGTACTATGTGAATGAATAATTATTACAGTTGTTATTATAATGAAAAATTACACAACTCTGGACATAAGAATCCAAGAGTGAAATGTAAATAAGCCATTCTTTGAAACCACTTTCATGGAAATTCCATCTATTAGAAAAGAAACTCACCTCATTTCCCCAATGCCTACTTGAAGCAATAGTTTCTAACGGTAAGGTATGAAATTGCATTTTTTGTGATAAATACACCAGATAGGTGAGCTACGAATTGTAGAGTGAAACTATGCATCAGATTATAATTATTCAAGAGAATACAAACAATAGCCGTTAGAACAGGATGTAATCTCATCGGCGAAATGATTTGAAGGAAGAAGAAAACGAGTGTACGGTTGGCAAGAGCTTAGAAAATCTAGTCATTAGCAATTAACAACCGAGAGAGTAAATAGAGAGAAATTAAGGACGGAATCAAGGAATGAGATTGAAGTTGGAGAGTAGAGAGCAGTGGATAATGTGATTGAAGTGATGATTGTAATTAGAATTGGTGACCTAAGAGATGAATATGCAATGCTGTAATTTTGAAACGCTAGAATTTCTCAGCCTTGAAGATTGCATTAATTTCTAATTCAAATACTCACATGAAGTTAATTATAGATTCATTAGGATTTGGTTGGGAAGAATGCGAGCTAATTTGTTCAACTTGAGTTTAGTTTTATACGAAAGCAGGAGATCTACATAGAGGAGAGCGCTGTTGATATTCAGACGTTGTTAGATATCTCTTGCAATACCAAATGTAATTTTTAACCTACAGATGGAGAGAAGTCAGTTAACTTAGTCCACCCTCACTCTGATAAATAATTTCAACATAAAAAATGTGAAGTGGCTCTCAACTCCAATGTTTTCATTTATAAAATCTTGAAAATTTTCTAGACTCTTTTCAGAATAGTCAGTTTTCTAATAGCTACTCTAGTGTAGCTTTCAAAATGAAACTTTAATAGTAAGAAATATAATTTGATAAAAACAAAGCCTGGTACATAAACTTTGCCTTCTGAAGTATTAAGCCGCGTCTCCACCAACCGAACATGTCTGCCGAACATTGTTGGCGAATACAAAAAATGGTCAAACTTAAAACATATGGGTCACCAAACATGTACGTGAGTTCAATTGAAATGTTCGGTCTGTGAGCGAACAGTGACGACCAACAACAGGTTCCCACCACACCGATCATAATGTTCGAGAAGGTGTCCACACCAAACCAACTCCAAAAAATGTTCGGCGACATCAGCTGATTCCAGCGAACACTGTTCGCCAAGCATGGTCGGTTGGTGGAGACGCGGCTTTACACCTTAATGTGGTATTTTATATTTCAATACAAATCAATAAGCTGAGCAGATTGAAGCGAACGAATTGTGCTGTATTATAGTGTGGAGGGGGCTGTTGGGATTATTTATGCATCAATCGTATAGATCTAGTTAGTTTTCAAAAGTAGAGTACATTCGAATATTTGGATAACTCAAGAATATTTGACAGTTTAAGGCAATTCTTCCTGGAGATGATTGATAAATATATATGCCTATTTACCATTTGAATTTTAATTATAGGGAGTTTTATTCATTTTGCTCATTCTTTAATTGAGTATTTCAATGAGCTTTACTCATTTCCAATAAAATTTTCCTAATATGCCACTCCCATTATTCTAATTCAAATATACTAGTAGTTCTGTGAGCAGTATACCTCACTCGCCCAACACTTCTCTCTCAAAATAAGTTATATAAGTTCATGAGTTATTTGTATTATATGACCAAAACACTAGTGGACGTATGTCATTATACTTTTGATGAATGTTGTAATGCTTTTATTTTACTCAAATGACATGTTGCACGCCACCTGAGCTCTGCTCAAACTTGTGAGCAGTTTCATCACTTTCTTCTCAATTTTCATTGTATTTAAAGCAGCTCCAATTAACCTCCAATCATCAAACGCAAAAGTTATCCATTAACAAAAAAGCTAAAAATTTGTTTAACCCTTCCACTATTTTCTAGTGAAATTTATATTTCCGCCTTTGTTTTAAAGGGGATTATTTTTACAATTTTTTGGATGGAAGTGCCCAGAGTATTTATGTTCTACCTGATGAGAGCAAGTTTTTCCCAATCATCCCAATATGGTGGTTCGGAACCCACCTAAAATAGTAGGTCCACCATGTTCCCCGTAACATGGCACAAACGGCGAGGTGGAACTACCCGTAAGGGTCTCCCCACCACTAGAAGCCATACGCTTATTATTATTATTATCCCAATATTTGAGTTTTTTTAACACTCCATCCCCTCTCATATTTAAAGAGTAAATTAGTAGTTCAGTGCCAACCTTCTTATAGAGTTATCTTCCACTTCCCACTCCCAAATTTCACAATTTATCAGAAATTAACTTATTCAATTTAATTCAAGAAACTACCAAAACAAAAAAAAATAAATTGAAAAAATCTCAATTTTGGAGATTTTCAAGGTTTAAAACCCCCCTCCCTAACCGCGCCAACGTTAAGTTTATCGAATTTTTGGCACGGATTAAACACCCTCTCAAATCATTTCAATTTTTATTTAAAACCATCCGCACCCAAATCAGGCACTTCAATAACCAGGTATAAATTGGGCCCCCTAAAAAACGAGTGCCATTTTTTTGAAACCCCCTATACATAAATCACTCTGCCTAGGAATGAGGAATCAAGACGTTTGGCCGTAATCGCGTAACATACAGACAGACAGAAGGACAGACGAAATGCCGAGTGGTTGAGTTAAATTGAGACCTCACTACATTCTGTCAATTTATCACAATATTTGAGAATTTAAGGCTATTCATCCTCCTATTTGTGAGTTCAATGGCTTTAATCAATAATGTTGCCAAGAAAAACGGATTGTGGATTGAGAGAACAGTCGTGTAAGCAATCAGCAGCGCAGCAGTGCGCAACAAAGGGTGCAATCGTGCCTGAAAACCAGTGAACAGCCACCGCTGCGCAGTTCTTTCTGCTCCAGCTTTGTTGCTTCGCAGTGTGACGCGGCATGAAAAACACAAATTAATTGTTTTCCTTTGCGCCTAACTTCACATGAGAGGTCAAAGACCACAATAAACCAACCAAGTGAAGCATGTGAGCTTTCTACCTTCTCCAAACTCCATGATTATTGCTATTGTCAGAATTTCAACTCCAATAAACCAAATTGTGGCCACGCAAGTACAATCATTTATAATCTTGATTATACGTGATATAATATAACTAATAGTCCGTGAAATGCGGAAAGCACGTCGCTCGTTAGTGGAGAATTAAATATTATTGAAAAGATTTATTAAGCACAATGTAATGATGACAGGGTGACGATCAGGTGTGCTCAAATGGGCGTGTAACTCGTGATGCACCGTGAACCACTGATGTGGAAACAGAGGATTTTGACTGACAATGACAATAGTTGATAAAGGAGGAAGCTCATCAATTATTGGCTTGAATAATGATGGAAATGGTGGACTTCCTATGATGGAACTAACACATTGTTGAAACACATTTTATTGATAATCTGAATTGCGATTCATCAGATCTCTTCACTACAGCATATAGTCTACGTCTATACCGAGATTTAGAATGATACTTCACAGAAAAATATACACAATAAGTTTGGGAAGTTGTCAAAATTGTGGTTGAAAATTTCTTAATGTTCCTAACAAATGAATCTTCTTCTTGGAAATTGAAAATAATTTAATTAGGTGAACCAATTTATATTGACAGAATGACTCTTATTCTTTTGTTGGTTTAGGAAAGGCATTCTATCCGATCGCTTATAATGCATTGCGTACTGTTAGTAGTGGCACCTTGTACCCTAGCTAAATGTCGTGTACAGTCACAATTGTATTACAATAACAATCGAAAACTACCGTACTTCTTTCAAGTGTAGTGGAGTGTAGTAAAGAGTATTGTAGTGTAGTGTAATGGAGTGAAGTAGCATAGTGGGGTGCAGTGTAGTAACTACGTAATTCGGTAATTAAAATAAATAGATAATAATTAGAAGAGATTGATACTTATTTCAATACTATTGATGATAATTCACACGTATTGATATTGCGTGAATATATTTTTAAAGTATTATTTAATATTGTAGGTTAAATTCCATTATGACAGTGATTTTAAAGCTACAATAAAGACTGCTAACAGCTTAGTAGACAGATATGGTCTCTTGATGTTTTCGAATGTTTCTTTAGAAAAGACAAGATGTGCTTGAGGCATTCAATTCAAAAGTGTTTCGACTAGCCGCGTTTCTGTTTTTATTATTGTAATCGCTACAAATCGGCTTTTTTCGGCTCCGGCCATATCGGTTTTTTTAAACGAGATGAGAAAATTAAATCGATGCTCTTCTTGATTGAGACCGGAAACTGTGGTGGGGTATCATTGGACCGGCGGCTCTTTTGAAAGGTGTTCGGTAGGTAAATGAGCGGTGTCGATGGTCATTAGCGGTAATGAGCCGGCGCGGACTCACCGGTGTAGGTCGGAGGAGTCCGGAGGGGACTGAGGCGTCCGGTGGAGGGGACCCCAGGTGTTAGTAATTGGAATGGCCCGCTGAATGTAAATACGCCGGGCCCTGTCATTACAAGCGCCGGCATCGCTGCCATGTTCCTCTCTGCAAGCGTCGTGGATCACCTTCTTGCAGACAGAGCGCTCACTCGCACAACTCTGGTAATCTCAGAGCGGCGATAAAACTTCCCACTGACTCGTCTAAATTGAAATATCAGGTTGTCAATCGTCTTCTCACACATCCGATTATTACTTTCCGACGCTGAAATCGTCCTGTCGGCACTCGAGCTTTGATATCGGATTGAATGATACACCCTCTTTCATTGGAATTATTTCCCATCATATTTCTGATTTGACTGGGGAGTATTTAGCAATAATCATCTCTCGTAGACAGATTTAAGAAGATACAGTAGCCTCCACGTAGAACCCAATTATATTATAATATAGGCCTATATAAATTATTGCATGCAGGCCTTGGAACGTTTATGAACAACAACTAATGAAGATTTGAGTAAGTTACAAAGTGTAAGTTTATTACAAAACACTAGTGTGATACTTATTTTTTATGGAGACTAATGCAGTAGCTTACAATTTTGTGAAACTATGTTGCAAGAAACACATCTGATAAGAGGTTGTTATTGTTACATCACCTTGGATTTGACCTATAATCAAATCTGGTAGGCTTTTTCAACCTCAAATATTTTTTTTTTTTTTTGAGGATGAAGCCCACATAGGTCTGAGACCTGTGCGTGGGTAATGAGTTGGATGATGGTGATTTATGAGTTGGACCTACAGTTTTAGGTGGGTTCCGAACCACCGGGAAATGATTTTCAGCAGAGAACAGTGTCTTTTTTGCTGGCCAATCTAATCGGTCACCGTTACAAACAGGACCTACGAGAACGCAGCTTATCTATCTGATTGAACAGATACCTACTACGGCTCGCGGCTATCACTTCCCTGATATTGAAAAGACTTCAAATGTGAAATACTGTCTAAAAAATATTTAAAATATTCCTAGTTATAAAAATAGCCAGATTTTTATGAAAAGCAGTAGCCTATTTGAAGAGCATCTTTATAAAAGAATATTGTACACCAGTCACGAAAAATCTTTTACTGATACTTCATACCGGCCTACACAAATTTTCGTGAAAAATGACCTATTGCCCTGAGCCTGAGCAAATTTGGTGAAGAACATTCCTAAAGGATTCCTTCAGTGTAACACTCACGACTAGACAAACAACTTATTTTCTAATAGAAGCGTGACATGATTCTCACTTCGAAGAAAATAGACCTAGAGGAAATCGTCTTTTATAATTTCGTTGACAACAAGCTTGTGATTACCTAATATATTTAATATTGATTCTCATGTGAGCTGATAGTTGCGATTCTCCTTGAAATGCTTTCATATAATTAGAAGGTGTTGAAGCTCATCTTATTTATTGAATGATTTCATTGAGTAAAGAAGTGAAATCTGATTTGAAAGCTTACTCAGACAAATTAGCCTTGTTCTTCCAATGTAGCCCTTCCATCAAACTACATCTCTTATTCTCAAGTGAACGGTGTGTTTTTCCGTTTTCGTAGCGAACGACAACGTTTTAATGAATGGAAGAACATGAGAATTGGCAAAAAAGTAGTGAGGTATGAGGTAGAATGATCCAGACGAAAGGTGGACTACCTATAATTAGAAGCGTGCATGAAGAAGAGACAGATTTGCTATTCAGATGTAATGAACGAAAGCGCAGTGTATTGTGGCTGGATACGGAGAGTGGTGGCCGCAGGCAACAAGAGTCCAGTTTCCCGCTCCGTTGCTGCGTCATTAGACATTGGACACGATTAATTGAGTTTGAACAAAGAGCGCGCTGTAAGTGCTGCTTGACCCGCGCATGCGCATAACACGCATTTGCATAATTCATGACTCAATCTCCCTTTATTGATAATTCAATTTCTTAGCGGTTGGAGCACATAGATCACTCAATAATAGACAAGCAGTGACTGGTTTCATGTATTTAATTCGGCTTCGGATAGAGGAAAATGGACGCCAGCACCCAGGTCAATCCACAGAATTAATGTCGGCGGCATAACCTTTTCGTTATGACGTGGGTGGTCGTGAATCGATCATGGCCTGTGGAAGGCGTGCCCGTGCCCTCCATCCAGTCGTGGAATATACTTCAGCAAGATAGACTCCGATAACTAGGAAGATATATTGGTGCCTGCTCCACCTCCCGATTGCCTCACAGCTGAAAACGCTTGTGAAATTCAGAACTTTTGAAATAGGCCTACGCTTATGATTGGTCGACGTTTCACCAATGTCTACTCAGTTACCCGTGAAATAGGCTATAAAACTGAAACGAAAACAAAACAATTCAGTTTGGAGGTGGATTGAGTCAGCCAAGAGACAGACTACTTCAATTTTTAAAACTGTTCACAAAGGAGAGGCTTGATTTCTATTGTAATTAAATGATACGTAATGTGTCCGAAGACTTGAAGCTAATAGAATAGACAGTGGCAGCTTTCCACCTTCTTGGTATTTGTTATGGTAGTTTATTTCGAAACATTTTCAGATGAGCATATTTGATATTCAAGACTTATGCAAACGGCTAACATTAGGGTAGACATTATGTAGACACTTTTGAAGACAGCTCATATTACACAAATTTGGTAACATATTTGTTACATATTTGGTTACATGGTTTTTATGAAACGTGATCGAGAATCCCTTTTTTCACTATATCATAAACAAAAAAACGGTAGCAAATAGCGTATGAAATAATTAACAATTGTTCTGTTTGGCGAGTAGCCTATCTGCCCCTCAACATGAAATTAATGTAGGCCTAGGTTACAAAACAGTGCCGTAACAAAGGTGAGGATCCGGGGGTTAAATCACCCTCCCCCAGAGACTCAGAGGAAAAAATTGAACTTTAACAAGCTTTAAGAGACAATTTTTGACAAAAACGCCAAAGGGAGGGTCTTCTAAAATCACTAAAAAGTAGTTTTTGAGGGATTATTTTTTTTTAATTTTAGGGGAGCACCCACAAACCCCCTTTAAAGAAATTTCCAAGCACAGTACTGTTTGGTACACGAACAAAGAAAGCTGAGGGATCAAAAATGGCAGTGTAAATAGTGTGAAGTAGGCCTGCTTCAATTTTTTGATTGAAGCAGTGAAGGTCCAGGTAGACCTGAAGGTATTGAATCCCTCACTAGTTATGCTGTATTTCCAATGAAGGTTCGCCTACTGACAAGACTCAAGAACTAGATGAAATTTACTTGAACATATAACGTTGGTTGAAATGTTAAAATGGATGATTTCATTCATAGAAGCGCTTAAAATGTGAATTTAAAGGGATTATTTTTCAAAGACCTTCCGGGGGAGTACCTTAAACCACCCATTTGAAGTATTTTTTTTTATTGATACTGTATTGGTACTCCAATCAGGGAAGTCGTGGAATCATAAATAGGAAAATGAAAATAGTTTTAGAAAGGCCAATTTAAATGTTTCTACTTTATACAATAAAGATCCAAATTGAAGATGATGCAAGAACTAAATAAAATCAATTTTATCATAACATGTGTTGAAATAGATGAATTAAATATGTTTAGAATAGCTCAAAATGATGTTTTAAAGCAATCATTTTTCAAACTTTTCTCGTGGAACACCCGTTACAAAATAAATTAGACATACCTCAATTATCTCCATTCAATGCTAGAGGTCTCTTCCCCTTCCCCTTTATTATTTATTATATACTGCGTAGAATCCTACAATCTGCCCCCCCCCCCATGATCATCCCCTCAGACTGAACTCGTAATTATGCCACTGTTACAAAATGGAATGCCAAGATTGCATTGTCTAGGATTACCATAAAATGTCTCTATGTAGATGATTTCGTTATTTGGAAGTTCGCTATATGAGGATTGACTATTATAATTGTACTATACTGTATTCCCATACTTTCTAGCTTTATGTTTTTAATGTAATGTGAATCTAATGGAGAATCCTTTTTCACACTGAGTCATACAAAAAACGGTAGCCGGTAGCTCACAAAATAATTAGTAATTATTCAAATACTATATAATATCAGAAATCTGAATTTTTTCAAAAATACTACATAATTAACAAAGTTCAAATACTCATTGAAAATAAATGAGGTATATGAGAATGAGTATGCGAATACATAGCCTGTAGTTAGAATTTTCAAGTTAAAATGTAATGAGTACGCTAGTACATAGCCTATAGTTAAAATGTGCTGATAAACTAACTTTGTAATCTTCGGCGTGAACAAGTCAAGAAAAGGGATCTATCAAAAAATAATTTATTATTTCCTAATTGGTCTTTGACCCGGGCTATAAACATTCAGCATTTGCCGTCGTAAAAATCCATTTGAGGTCCTGTTCTTCCTTGGATTACGACACATAACTCTTGCTTTTGTGAAGCTAAAGAGGGCGCTAGGGACCTAAAGTGGAATCCTTCTCTCATAATTCATAACGTTTAGACCACTTTTCACTGCAAAATTACTTGTTGACAAATTGTTTAACTAATCGCAAACCAAAAACGATGGAATGGATTCACTAGTCTCGGCATTGAAAATATATTTTATTTAAAATGTATTCTACACATTAGATGTGTTCTTATTGAAGATAAACATAGGAACTTGGAGAATTATTTTTTCACGTTAAAATCACATGAAAGTATCAATCTAAAACCCTGTCCGTAGCCTATAGGTATGACGACATTAATTTAAACCTACAAAAATACAAAAATATGCCACTAAAAATACACATCAACCAAGAAAGTTGTTGATTTAAGAAAATGAACTAATATTACCTCTTCATCAATGATGTTTGGTTTGAGATATTCAATTCAATTCCCTGATGGTCAATGTTGTTTTCTCTCTCTTGACACTGGTTTAAGAATAAGTTCTCTAAAGAAATGCTATAAAATTAAATCTTGGAGTCAAGGTTTTAAATTTCAAGTATCCTTAATCTGGACAAACGTTATCAGTTAAAAAACAGTCAACATTTATTAAACTTTCGGATTTATCTCCTACACATCATATTGTACTCCTAGTTCCGATTGTCCATTGGAAATATCATTCATCTTTTGAAATTTACTACCAGTTATGATTCAATTCCTTGACAATCAGCTTACAAGAATAAACGCTTGTAGTAAGTTATCACCATAAAACAATAGCTTCATGAACAATTCCCGACCTTGATCTCTCTACTGGAATTTATAGTCTCTACATTTCATGCTATTGTAATCAACTTCTATCACTTTACAAAACATTCAAAAATTCAACTTCTAATGAGAACTATACGATTATTACCAACATTATCTGGTGCTGCTCTACCGATTCTACTGTTGGCTTTTCAGTGACTTCAAAACGTTCATTAGTATAGACTTTAAAATTGGTGTTTATCTTGATTACAATCGATTGACATCTTATTATCAACGACGGTGCATTAAATGGTTTAATGAGTCATTGTTATTATAGTTCCAATAACACTTGTTGAATGGAAGGAGTTGTTATAATCAACAAATAACTCTAAAGTAATAGTTAATCAAAAAAACCAATAAACCTCGATTAGAATCATTATCAGATTGCAGTTAGTTGATCAGTTTATAACTATTTGAAAGTGGGATTATTTTGAGAACGTAGTGCTATTTGAACTTCCAAATGAATGAATTTGAATAGCGTCTATGTATGTGTATGTATAAGGTACTTTCATTGTGAAGCAATTTAAATTTCTAATATGGGAAGAATACACCTGAAATGCCAATTTCATGAAAACTAAACTACCAAGGTCCGGGCCGCAAATTGATATCATTGTTTATTTTAAATTAATTTGCTGTTTTATATCTTATATATTCTACAGAAATTATATCTTATTCCTTAAGAGCTTATGTTATTTCTATGTAAACAGTTTTTTTACAGTATTTCAACTAGAAAATGGAATAAAGGAATGTTCTCTAGAGATGGAAAGAGCCCATGTTGCGAAGCCTATGTAGTATTTTGAAGACTATAATTATAAGATATTTATAATAAATGTAGGCTATAATATTAATATTTATAATAGACTTGAATGGCCAATTTGTAGGTGCATATTTTACTCATAGACCTTTGATAACGGGGAAATTAATAAGCAAAACTCTACTTAAATCTTCACGTGATCGGACATTGGTTCGTGACTTGGACGGTGACAGCAGCAAACTACATATTGTTAACGTGACAAGAGTCCATATTGTATTTGAATGAGAAGACAAAAAGCAGAGTATGCAAATGATTTAGGGAAAGATGGCGTACGCAGACAAAAATGAGGATTGGGAGGAATAAGAAAGAGAATAAGTGAGAAAGAAAGTGAAATTGTGTATAAACCAATCTGGAGACAAAGGAAGTTTTCGCCAATTAGGCCAGCTAATTAGTTCTACAAGACGAGGCGATGAGTTGAAAAGAGAAGAAGTAATAAGAAAAGAAAGGGAGTAGATAGAGAATGTGAAGAGCTTTTCGAATCGGAAAATCAGCTACACAGCAGCTACTCCTGGGTTACGCGACTGATCAGAAGACGCTGTCCCAGGGCTTCTTGGCCAATAAGAGTGCAGAACTCAGCGCTGAGCCCCCAACTCCTCCAACCGCATTAATTCGCGCTCGATTCGTCACCACTCCTACCAACATAGGTCATTTCCCAGCAGGCTGTTTCACTAGACGAGCGCTTTTTCTGGGCATTTCTTCAGGGCAGCTCGTCACCAATTTCCTGTGTCCGTAATCCCAGCGACGCTCGTCAACTACATAGTCTGATAAAATTAAGGGAACAAGCAAGTGAATCTTAAAGGATGCTTGGTTTGAAGCTTGAAGAACTGGTAATTACGCTTCACCACCAAAAACGAGATTATTTTTTCGATAGTAGCCTTATAATACGATTTGAAAGCACAAACCTTTTCAACACTACCAAATTCACAGTAAATATGTTCATAAACCTTTGTGAACAATATTTTAAACAGCCTATCTTGCTCTCTGTACTAATTTGCAATTGTTTGTTTTGGTACTAGTCTTCGAAAACGAATTCGGAAGGAGGAATAAATGTGACAAAATTGGTTGTTTTGGTTCGATATAAAAAATGTATTTTTAGAGTAAGTTATGGTTTGTTAATAGTAAGCTCATACTATGGAAGCAACGTATAACTACTCCTGCTTTCTATTTCACAACTTACTAAAAATTCTTTTTCTAGAAAACTATGGGGAATTACATTGGTGACAGGTAAATGTCCTACTTTTACGGAGGAAGGAGTTTTCCTCCAAGTTAACACTAACACCACTACACTTTCTTCCATATTATAATTTTATGCACATTTTTATTTCAACATAAATAAGCTAAGGTGCCTCTTCAACATATTGTAAGTATTCAATGCAATCTCATGAGATACGCTATCTCGTTAGACAAGAATTAGACTACACTTGTGATATTTTATTAAAGATAGGCAATTGAAGGAGAGACCCGCTCAGCGCACAACTAGACAACTGCTACAGCATAATCGTATAGCAACTTAATCGTCTGGAGAATAAGCTTTGTCAAATGTAAATCGGCAGTCAAATAAATGTCTGCTTATCGGGTAGATAGTGATCACTGATTTGAATGGGAGTAGCTGGTTCGACCACCAGGTTGGAAACAGATTGGCGGTGAGTTGTCAGATTGAATTAAGGCAGCAAAAATGCAGTGTGACCAAGCATAGCATAGCAGCGAGCCTAGTGTAGCATGAACGCGGTTTTTATGCCGACGCCGGATGGACCTCCTAAGGCGACTTCATTGCGTGTCAAATGGCCTATTGAGCCCCGGGCCCCCGGCCGGCATGCTGGGATGCCGGTTGCCATCTATCAAAAACACCTTACACACTTTGCTTAAATCAATTCAGAATTTGTCACGCGTCAATTTCATCTTAGGCTCCTCCTCTAACCACAAATTTGCTTGGCAATGATATCACATAATAGGAATTTGGTAATACGTTGTCAATTGCTCCCGAATTATCTCTGTGAGAACTTATTTACTGAATTTTTTACTAAAATAATGAGGTTTAGCTTCTCTATAAGCTTCTTTGTATTGGTAGTGGGGAAGTTATGGCCATGTAGAGTTGTAGTCAGGTTCATGTTAGGTCTGTGTTATTCATAAAAAATAAGACTTGTGATGTTGACACAACCACATTCATCACAAGATACTTAAACAGTATTACGGCAGTAACGCCATTCTCAATTTCAATCAAACAAAGTTTGGTAACACGTTGGAGAATATTTTACTCTACCGAGTTCGAGATTGGTCTTACTGTCTAAACTATAGAGTGTCTTCGTAATAGATGTGGTTGTGACAGCACCAAGTCTCCATTGTAAAGTTGGGTTTTCCTAGCTCCACACCTTTATTTATTTATTTATTTGATGAAATTATTACAATCAAGTAAAAAACTACAGGCATTTGCCCAAAACAGTTCAAATTACAAATTTGTCACATAAATAGTCCAAATTAGGTTATGTCCATAGGTTGTGTTCAAATTTCTGTTTCCATCAAATATTTTCACTAAAAAAAGTAGTCCGACAGTAAATGATCAATTTGAATGGTTGATAAAACCGAAAAACACTACATAACACAAATATTTCAAGAATATTAGCACTGCACATTAGTGTTACCGGACGCGATCTAAAGAATTGTGGTCGATTTGGCTTTTAATTACCGTACGTTTAATTGTTAAATTTCGAGCCAAGTCCCGTCTGGCAAATCAAGCTTGCGTCTGGTAACACTTGCGCGGAGCTAGGAAAACCCAGCTTAAGCTGTAGAAGGTACTCAGACTGTGAGCTGTGCTAAAAGATATGAACACAGTTATAATAGATGTGAAGTGTGTAAATTTTGACATAATTCAAAGGTAATGAATGTCTGATGTCTAAAAATAGCAGTGAAGACCGGTTGTAACAGAAATACTTATGCTATAGAGCGCTTTAGCACAGAAATCTTGACTTAAACTTTGTGAATTGATCTAGCAAAACATTCTCCAACATATGATATATTTTTCATCAGCCCATGAGGAATATGAGCTTATTTAGCCCTAATTTTTGATCTTTGTCTTTTTCAGTTATTGATCTATTGCAAATTACTTCACAACATCGACTGGTTCTGGTACTTAGTAGTAGCCTTCTTTGTTCTTCCCAGCCTATTTGTACGTGAATGCGTTTTTTACTGATTAATTTATCAAGTTCGAGAGATTGAGAAAACTGGTGAAGATGAATAAGGCTCACGTACAAATAAATGTTTTAAGAAGCAATCCAGAGTCTAAAAAAGTAACACGGCTTCGGTTTTATTACTCACTGCAAATTTTCCAATTTTTAAAGCTTCTATTAGTAGCTACTACTTAATCTAATATAGGTTTAAATTTTAGATTGAACATGTTCTTTGTAGTTTTCTATGAAACAGGCCCAAATGATTTCCAAGACCCTTCTAGCTTGGTTATCGGGCCCTAGTTGGATCTAGCTAAAAATAATGACAGGATATCATATCATAAAAAGCTTATGTTAGAATAGGAATCTATTGTAGAGCTATACGCCTGCCTAATAGGGCCGGAGATAATTGTTTGGTGTATCGTGAGTTATTTAGTACTATTTGATACGACATCCTAATAATTACCTAGCTAGTCGCTGCGTTTGTAGAGCAATTTAATAGATGGAATAGATGGGAAAAGGGAAGTAATCAACCAATTTTCATGTGAAATTAGAATTTCAAATGCAGTGAGGTTATGTTATGTTGGCGCGGCCATGAGCACCTTGTAAATTAGGTGCGCACGCATGCATCCATCCACCTAGAGCAGGTGCAATCCTAGCGGATAATTCTGGAAGTAATAATAACAATGACAAACAAGTAGAAACTACAGTGGTATGCTGAAAATGCATGAGAAACGCTGAGTAAACAGCGGGAGGAGTGAAGAAACGAAGGAAGGGCCATTTGGTGAGTTCTGTTTGTGATTTTGAAGCGCGACTTCACACGCGATGCGATAATTATAGAAACGGCGACTAATTACGACACGGCACTCGTCGCTCGTCGCTTGCACTGGCCGAAACGCTGCTCGTTTGGAAGCACTTGACCGCCATTGTACTGCCGTCGCCGCCGCCATTTTTACTAGAGAATTATCACCGCCGAAAATACTCTTCTAACTAGCTCCACTACTTACTAATTCATTCACATTTGCTGAAAAGAGTTCACTTTATAATAATCATAGAATAATAAATCAAGCTGGCTGGTCTATGATAATAGTTAAGTGGATTTACTAATCGACTGAAATGGTAAATTTGATAGACCAGAAGAAATATTGAAGTGATAGCTGATTGGAATGCAGAGTTGCGAAGTTTCAAACAATAGAATAGAAAACAACATGAACATAACAGTCTGCTCACAAACAAAAATATTATTATATAACATGGTGCTTTATATATATGTATAATATACATTAGATAATATGATTGTAACAATACAATTAGATACGACTGGCATTTTAATTAATTTGAATAGGCTACTTTATGTTTTAATTAAAATGTTTTATGTTTTTATTAATAAATTTTCAATAAGTAGTCTGACTTTCTGCTTGCCGTTTGATGAAATAACAAAAAATAATATCATAAATGTTGATTATTGGACAAATTAACGTTCAGATCTGAAACTCACCTACAGTCGAAATTAGCTAAAGTACTACACATCTGATAGGCCTATGCATTATTCAAATATTAGAAATATAATTCAATTATTAGAAATAATATTATTCTGAATAAGTTGACATTAATAAAATATTATCTCACAAGTTAGTTTGAAGAGAATGACAATTGAACAGACTGACAACTATACATAAACAGAATTTATTAATTTCGAATTCCTTTAAGTGCTATTAGTTTATACTGAAGACTTCTGCAAAGGCGGATATTGACAACAGTATTGAATAGCTGATGGAAATCGATGAATGCTACTGTACAAAAATATCAGTCACCACCGGGAATCGAACCAGTACAGTAGCAGTTTTTGTACAGTAGCATTCATCGATTTCCATCAGCTATTCAATACTGTTGTCAATATCCGCCTTTGCGGAAGTCTTCAGTATAAACTAATAGCACTTAAAGGAATTCGAAATTAATAAATTCTGTTTATGTATAGTTGTCAGTTTGTTCAATTGTCATTCTCTTCAAACTAACTTGTGAGATACGAGCCGATATGGCCAAGTTAAAAATGAATGCTGCTGTGCAGAGGGGTCTCCATGGTCTAGTGGTTAAGGCGCCTGACCGGCAATTGGGAGGTCCGTGGTTCGATTCCCGGTGGTGACTGATATTTTTGTACAGTAGCATTCATCGATTTCCATCAGCTATTCAATACTGTTGTCAATATCCGCCTTTGCGGAAGTCTTCAGTATAAACTAATAGCACTTAAAGGAATTCGAAATTAATAAATTCTGTTTAAAATATTATCTTTTCAATACGCTAGCAGCTAGTTATGGTCTATGTTTGAATATAATGTCTTGTAGAATTCTGTCACACTTTGTCTTTGTGAATTCCTGTCACACTAGCAACTTGTCACACTTTGGAGTTGTGGATAAATTGGATCTTAATTTATTAAGAAATGGATTTAGACGAATCATTGATGTTCATGAACACATGAAGTATAATAAATTATAATGTTGGACGTATTTTAAGTGATTTTAATTCGAAAAAGATGTAGGGGAAAACATAATCTAGACGTTGAAGTTGAAGAAAATCAAATGAAAGCAGTAGGCCTAGAAGATTTCTGGTTCTCTGAAGAGTATCTTCTGAAATTGAGTGTGAGATGATCTAATGATAGTAAAAGTCAAACCGATTGATTTATAGTTTAAATTGATTTTATCAGATGTACGCTAGAAATCAGTATAATTAATCTATTTGTTGGAGAAAATAGATGAGTTTTGCCAATAATTTCATTTAAATTACTTCTTCAATCACAAAAAGCATAAACTTTCTAATTTACTAGTGTACTAAAACACAATGGCTTTAGCATTCATTCCTGTCTTATGAATCATGCATGCTTTGTGCGAAGCTGCTGATGAAATAGTCTAATAGTAATAATAAAACATCTTACTTCATCTTTACTTTCATCTAGAACTTTAGTCCCCTATTTCTCATGCCATCTCTTATTTTTATTAAGCTATCTTACTGAACCGTATCACAAATTTCAAAAATAAAATTATTTTCTATTATATTTAACATACAAGTCCATGTCAGCATTTCATTTCGTTTAGTTTAGTTTGAATAGAAAAATTGGCCTGACAGCCAATCATTCTCTTGAAGAGCAAAGTACTTAATCGTATAAAAATAGCTGGATAAATGTTCTTGAGGTGATAATTGTCACATTTTTCTCAAACTTTATTGGTGGATGTCTAATACTTTTTTCGAATATCCTGTCTAACGTTTTTAAGCTCAGTTTACAACGTGAGCTTTTACAACATTGTTGAAAGTCATGATTATAAAATGAATTAACGGCTCCAGCTGTGATTGCTAAAGAGTATATGAGTCTTTGAGATACAGAAAGAGTGAGTGAGAATGTGTGCGAGAATGTAAAGGAGTGAGAGAGAGGAGAATTATTTTTACACACTCAAGAGACATCGAAATCACATGTTGAATTTGTTCCACTTTCTAAAGGACTCATGGGCCACTCAGTATTTCACTGAGAAAATAGCTGACATTTCAACCAGAATTTTCATTAAACATTGTGAATTCAATTAAATTGTGCTTTTATGAGATTGGTTCTACTCGGCTAACAAATTTGAACAGTTGAAATACTCACCACATGGCAAAACATAAATGTAAATTCATCTATGGAGAAGGGTGGTCAATCACCGCGTGATCAATCACGCGGGTGCGTAGTACCATAGACGAACCATCTTACTATCCCTGATCAATGGTAATACCCAAGCGATCGTGATGTAGGCTATAGTCACCAGCGCTCAAGACTGCGCTTGGAGGGGTGACCGAGCTACTATGACTTAATGTTATCAACTTTTTAACACTTACCCGCTAGTTCAGAGCCAACCTAAAATCGTACGTCTACCATGTTCCCCATAACATTAACTTTTTTAACACTTACCCGCTGGTTCAGATCCAACCTAAAATCGTACGTCTACCATGTTCCTCATAACATTACTCGAACGGCAAAGTACCAGAGCTATAAGCAAAGTACAAGTACCAAAGTAAAGCAAAGTACCAAAGTACCAAAGCTACCAGTAAGGTAAAAATCCACCAGTAAAAGAAGCCTTTCGCATATTACTTATCATTTACTTTGAGTATAGCCTAAACTTTTTTCAAATTTGTCAATCATTTCCGAAGATGAGATCAAAAGAAGATTCTAATAATTATGATGTTCATTTCTTCCATCATGAATTGTTCCTGTTATTGCAGTTGATTAGAAAAAATCGTAATGTAATCAATATCAGTATGATATTTAGCAAGAAATGAACTATTCAACTAAGCATCATTTGGTTTTACGTTAGGATGAGTTCAAACAGGAATAGTGATTCACTGAGGATTGATTGCATCTGTTACCTCATGAAATGAGAACACGCTGAAGGAAGGATGCATGAGAAAGATAAATAAATGTGAGTGGCAGGAAGCCGGTATACTGTCACGCTCATTGTAGCGTGCATCTAAGCAAGGGAGAATCGGAGAATGAAACAACATAGAGTTGAAGGAGGATGATGAGTGGGTGGTAAAGAGAAAGAGAGAGATGGAATAAGAGAGCATGAAGAGGAAGAAGAAAAGGTGACGAGACATTTATCTCTCCAGAGATCCAAGCGACTTCAGAATAAGCAGTAATAGTTGTCGCGGAGAGTCAAGCTCTGGAGGCAGGGAAAACGGAGTAAACGAAATGCGTCAGTTCTCTCTCTTTCTTTCCCTCTCATCCTTTCTCTTACACAAACTATTCTTCTTCTTCTAATCTCCCCTCCAGCCAAACCAACCTTCCAAATGGACCATTAAAACCTCTTTTTCGCCCTTCACCCCACCCCACGAATCGTCAGCCGTTCTTACTTTAAATAAGACTGACGTCCCACAAATTAAAACGATGTTCCTCTGAGAGAGGACATAAATTCTTTTCTCAATAAAGAAAACGAATTAACTACTGTTTATTGCCGGAGACCGACTCCAATTCGCCGTGACTAAGGGAACAGATTCGGCGGCTGCTGCTGCTGCAGTCTTTCTCTTAACCCACACCCTATATGCGTGACGACCTATGGGGCTGCATACAGCTAGCTATAGGATAGCTTGAAAGAGTGCTGTTCCATCCACCGTATGTCTCTCATTTGTACACAACAAAGCTTTATAATTTTATTCATTATGTTAGAAATATTATTATAAAAATAATGGAACAATGACAAAAATCGCAGATAAAAATATGTATACATTCTTCTCACTCTTATTTTACGTTGAACTGTGAAATGAAAAAACTCAACACAAACTATTTCAACAATATTAACAAAGTTAATGAAAAACACTAAGCTAGATTAGATTCTATTAAGCTCAATGACGATGAAAAACGATTGAACATAACCTTATAATCGAACTAAGACTGCTCATCGAATTATGCAGGTTAGCGCTCCTAGTGGCAAAAGTATGCACACTCCAAGCCTAACTACTCGTTAGCAATGCTTGGTTTTCATAATTTTTAGTTTTGTGTGTTTCTTAATAAAATTGGCTTTAAAAGAAAACTATTCCGTTGTTGTAACGTATTGTATTGAAAGAATAAATTTCAATTTTTGATGACTTTATTTGCATTATTTTTTCAGAATTAAATTCTCTACAAATTGTATTGAACATTTTTTATTGTTTATAGGCAATTTAACGGAGTTGTAGTCTAAACGCAAAAAAAAATGTTTTAACCGTCAATACTTTACCCCAATTTTCTCCTAAACTATTGGAGATACAGTTCTGTGATAATTTTTATTGGATTTTGCAGCTCATTTTACATAAAACCTGTTCAATTACCAACCTTATTTATCCCCTTAAAAATGTCAGTATGACTTAATTTCACAGGAGGAGCTGAATTCCAGGTGAAATCTTTCACCAGTCATAACTCCTGATAAATCATTTCCAGACCCGTGATTAAATGAACTTTTCCATTATTTTTATGAGAGGAATAAGCTTGTGCAGTATAGCAGATTCCTCCTGAAACACCCTGTAATGGAGTTCTGATGTCATAATTTATTTTCAGACTTTTTTCATTCATTGTCAACCACAAATTTGCTCAACTACTGTTGCACCGATGTATGTGTAGAATCATAGTGCTAGCAGATAGCAGCCCTCAACCCGGCTTCAAATTATTCCTCAGCAGTCTTAGCTTCTTGTCGCTAGAGATACGTTGGACGTGTCGTGTAAGTGTGGAAGCCCCCGAAAAAGAACCAATTTCACGCCTGTGGACTAAGCGATAATGTTACGACACACCGGGCTGCCTGAACACAAACCCATTGTATCTTGCTTGTACTTCTCTTTGCCGCAAGAATCGTATTCTCAGCTCTTCCATCCTTCTCTATTATTTCCAAGAATAAGACGCAGCCTCACTTTTCAACTACAATGCGGTCGGCGTTGTCTCTCTTTCCAACCATGAAATAGATTCTTTTAGAAGTGAAAAGCCACCACATGCCCAGTGCCCAATTTATAGAAAACACCTACCATAATTCAAGTGAGAAAGTGATGATATTGCAATCAGCATTTTCAACGGAGGATGATATGAATGCAGAAACGTGCTCTATGAATCAATACCTATTATTGAAATAAATATCTGATAAGATTTGGTACAGATTCATAAAATATATACTATTCTTGTAAATTATAATCTATGTACTTACATTATTTGTAAGTATAGAAACATACAAGTCTCATGCAAACAAGTCACGTTACTAATAAAAGTAATAGAATGTTTTAATGTCTTCTGTGCTCACATAAGCACTTCAATTTTCTCTCATTTATAGATTTTTATAAGTTAGGGCTAATATGAATTCATTTTATATTAATTGAAAGCTGTGAAAAATTGTCAGGACTACCCGTGAATGAAAGTCTGGAAAATTACTGAGTATGATGGTGATAGTACGACTGAAATATTATCAGTATATAGTTCACTTGAAATCGCGCTAATAACATCGAGCGAATTTGTTGATTGGCTTTTATGAATATAATTCTTGCATAAGTATTATTTTCTATTCATAATCTGATGTTTTTTTCTGAGGGTGAAGCCCACATAGGTCTGAGACCTGTGCGTGGGTAATGAGTTGGATGATGGTGATTGATGAGTTGGACCTACAGTTTCAGGTGGGTTCCGAACCACCGGGAAGTGATTTTACAGCAGAGAATCGTGTCTTTTTTGCTGGCCAATCTAATCGGTCATCGTTACAAACAGGTCCTACGAGAACGCAGCTTATCTCTATCTTATTGAACAGATACCTGCTACGCCTCGCGGCTCACTTCCCTAGTGATATCATCTAACATCCAAGTTAAGGCTGTGGAAATTTATCATTCCAATCATCCTATCTTAATTTTGTTAAAAATAACAAGAAATAGGTTATTTATTTCCTGTAATCCTTAATCTCCTCGTTTGTACCCTAAACAATTGAGTTGTTTGGAAAACGGAAATTCTTTTTCCGGTAGAGACGCTACATCACTTCATTACCAGATCACTAGAACACATTAATCAATACGAATTGATACATTCACTAATGTACTTAAATAAAACATAGGCCTATATAGATACTTGAACATAAATAATTAGCACAAGACAATAAATACAAAATGTGTAATACAATGTACTTGTAATCAAACCTAATGGATGAAAAACCCAGGAAAGAAAAAATGTGTGACCTTCAGGGTCTATATATTTATAGAAATCTTGAGTTCCCAGAAAGCACTATGATTTAGCTTTTTTTAGCATTTTAGCATTTAGCATTTTTGTTCTATATAGTAGGCCAAAACCTCGTTTTAATTGGGACTACATTTCCATAATGTTTTGTTTATCATCAAATAAATTAATAATAATCAATTCAGAGGTTAATTTTATTATAAAATTACGATAAATTAGCAATGCTGATTGCTATAGAATCGGTTATGGTAGATCTAGTTAAAAGTAACGAGATCATTACAAGAAACTTTGAAAATTTGAAAGAAGTTATATTCAAAAAAACGTTCAACAGTCACCAAAAGGGATAAATCTGAGAAGAATAAACGGCTAAAGGCTTTGACGAGTCATTAACGTTTGCTAATAGTAGCTTAGCGCGGCGAAAAAGACTACGAAACGGGACTTATTAATTAAATGTTGAAATGAATAATTTGATAACTAGTTGTAGAAACAGGAAAAAGATTTGTCTTGTTGTTTTTCAAAGTGAAGCCGAGAAAGAATTATCGCCCAGCGGAGGCGAGTATGATGGGGTGCAGGGGTGGAGTATCGCTTGCAGTTGTCACTAGAAAGAGAGGAAATGATGAGTTTTTCGGTGTGGAGTGGAAGCTGTCTCAAGCCTGAGAAAAGGGTAGGAGATGGATGGATGATCCTCTCCTCTCACAGCGTTATTTTAAAAGACGCTTCGCCTCTATAAACGCTTCGCTGTTTTCTCTGAAAGATGCAATGTTATTTTTACTGGAAATCTTATAATATAGAATGTGGCAGTTGATGGATGACACGCTTACGGCTATCTTCCCTCAGCTTAAATCGTTGACACTCTCAACTTACTCTCGTAATGCTCTTAGGTTGCTATATCACTCAACTATTTGCCGTTCTTTATGAGGCTCCCTAATGAGATGCTCATTCTAATTGAGGCTCAGCTGCACCAAACGTCCAATTAAACTAAAAAGACTTAGCTTCTTCTCACTACGATTAGCATTGGAACGCTAGTTTCGGAGATTTTATCTTTATTTGATTTGGAAGAATGTATCTGCTAACTTGACATATCGGGAGAGCTCAATTAATCATAGCCTGTTTTGATCATGTAAATGCTCAACTCTTGACAATAATAAATATTAATTTTCTCCTTTAATAATAATTATGTAAGTAATACATAATTATATTCGGTTTGTGACTGAATATGACTTTTATTGGCAAGGAGACTCTAGGCCCGAATATACAATCAGCATTTAAACTGATTTCAATCTAATCTTAGTTTAATTTGAAAGACTATAATTTAAATGAAGATAGGGCTATAAACGTGTTTTTAAACGATAATCAATTAGACCAGGAAGAAAAAATTGCATTTCTAGGAGTTTTGTTGGATAGACGATTGACCTGGGCTCCATACATTGAGAAAATATGTTGTAAAATTTCATCTGGGGTATTTGTCCTGCGACAGCTCACTAGATTGAATGACAAAAAGTTACTTTTTACAGCTCACCATGGGCTCTTACTGTCACATATTAGGTATGCTATCTTAGTATGGGGTAATTCATCAAAACAAAATCTTGATAGGGTGTTTAAGATCCAAAAGAAAGCGGTTAGGTGTATAGAAAGAGTAAATAGATTAGATTCATGTAGGCCGTTGTTCAAGAGACTTGGTCTCCTAACTGTACCCTGCTTATATGTGTATGAAGCTACTTTATATGTAAAAACGAATGATATTAACCAAAATCTTGATGTACATGATTATTATACAAGAAGCCGAGGAGATTATCACTTGGTGAGTCACAACAGTAGCTTATTCAAACAAAAGCCTAGTTATATTGGTAGGAAATTCTACAATAAGCTACCGCAGTTTTTAAAGAGTCTTGGAAATATAGAAATATTTAAAAAACAATTGAAAAATATTTAGTTGATAAAGCTTTTTATAGTGTACAAGAGTTCCTTTCACATCAAAATTAAACCTCACCTCAACTAATTGATATAGTTATTATGGTATCTTGTGTATTTGACTAGTGTTAATCTGACTTGTCTCATTAACTGAGAGTCTCCAAGACGTAATCTACAAAAAAAGAAAAAAAAGACAGTTTACGACTATATCTGAACGTTCACACAAAACTTAATTCGTAAGTATGTAAGTAATTTGAATCCACAGTTCAAACCAAATTTATGCTCAACTATGTTTAAACGCTCATAGGACATTTTAAGAAGACTCCAATTCTTTGTTTGAACCATTTTTAGGAAAACATTGTGAAGTTTGTTTTAGATGAATAAAGGATAACAAAAAATGAGGATATAAAAAGTACTTATTACAAATATATCCATAATTAACCAATTGACCAATAAAACATCAATGCTTCATTTTGAGCCTTAAAAAAATTATTATATCGAATTTCATAGGCTACTCAATGTGTTCCCCCTTCCTATTCTTGATCCAAACTGACCAATAAAACTTGCAATGTCTATATCCTTGTTTGCTGATGAAGCCCACATGAGTTTGAGTGCGTGGGTAATGAGATGGATCATTATACAATGATAAATGAATAGTGGACTCATAAATTTGTATGGATTCCGAACCACTGGGTAAGTGACAACAAAACTCAACCTTATGTCTTGGCAGTCTTCCAAGTGCAGTCCCGAGCGGTCGTTACTGAACATCACGATTGCCCTGACATCGCACTCAACGAGCGAGGCCTATCACTATCTAAATATCTCCCCAATTACTCTATTATTTGTTTCTGAGCAGGCAATACATTAGATCCATGAAATATATTATGAATCATTCCATTAATACAATGTACCGTACATAAGATACTAGATTAAACTGAAATAATTATCGCACCTCTTTTGAATCGATTGAGTGACTCGTCAAATTAATCTAAATAACGTGTGTATATTTCGGAAACTATCAAGTGATTTGATGTAGTCACCAATAAATTACCCTGAGAGCTATTTACCGCGCTGAGCTTGTAGAAATAATGAACATCAGTTGCGTGTTCAAACAGTTTTTATAATGGCGATATCGTTAAAAAATCTCTCGATCACAATTTGCCCTATTTCTAATTGGACTCTACTCAAGAAAATTACAGTAATTAAACCGTCGATGCCAGTGCTCGATACAGCTACTAGCTTTGGGATAAAAATATGACCTGCCTACTTCGGAAAATTACGGGAAATTTATATTCGTTCTTAACTAAATGACTCTACATTGTACGTTGAAATTAGGTACGCTCATGACTATCGCTTTGCCGAATCTCTCCTTCAAACACAAACAAGCTCGGAAAACTTCAAATCAGATTAAGGTCTGAACATAATAAAAAAACAAGATCTGCACTAATGAACGAACGAAGAAGTGTAGGATGAATCAGAAAGAGCTTTAGAAGCAATATCGAAAGAGTTGACCTACGTAGGATAAATGTAAGTATATGGAATAGAAGCTAATTAATTATTTGTCTGGTTGAAAGCCGAGTTCTTATTGAAGCTTTGTCAGCAAAAATGTACAATGTAAACCGTCTTGGAATGTACTAGGATTTGAACGAATTCAAGAATGGCTTATGAATATCATGCCCCATTTATTGAAAGTGATAAGAAAATAAATTATGATTAATATTTTAATTTACTTGATCACTTGTCTAGATTACATTCAGAATAGCCTAATATAGCCTACTTGTTGAACTAAAAAACTAATTGAAATGAGAAATGAGAGTCTGGATTGAGTTTATTAAGCGTTTCCCATTTTACTCATAATCATAACAATCTCGAATCATAATCATAATCTCAAATAAGAAATCCTAGAAGATGAATAGGCCTCCTATTTTGTAACCGGATAAGAAAGCTTAGTACGTGAATATGGCCGGTATTAAGGCTTCATTGACTGAAGGTAAACTTGGAAATCATTTAGCGGGAAAGCGTCAAGTTTGGTTGATTAATACGGGTTTATGTGGTTTGGAACCCACCTAATTTTTATGTGTTTGCGATGGTTCGGAACTCATCTAAAACTGTAGGTTCAACTCATTAATCACCATCATCCAACTCATTACCCACGAACCCATGCAAAAGTCTCAGACCTATGTGAGCTTTATCCTCAAAACAAAAGAAATGTCCAGATTTTTTTTTAAATACTGCTCATTATATTAAATAATGTAACATCGCAGCACATTTTATTGAGTTTGACAGGATAAATCAATAAATTGAACTGAATTGAATTGCAAAGATATTGGCTGTGTTATAAAGAGGAACTGATCTTTGTATCTGTTCTTTCAATATGGTCGTATCCCTTTGAAGAGAAATAAATAAAATGAAATTGACATAGTCCAAGTGCAAGTATTGTAGGCAATGTAGGGTAATACTAATGGAGGTTGATTGACTAATTGAACTGACTAAAGTAAAGTAAACAAGTAGTGAAATTTAAACAAATATAAATTATCCATTTTCTCTTCGAATGATACGTTTCTCACCAAATAACGGTGGAATGATTTCCGGGTCTACAATGATTTCCGACTTGTACCCTAGGAGGCTCTGCCACATAGCTTACCACTAGGAATCGTTCGTCCATCACCCAAGTAATATACTGTAATATGAATATATCCTAGGGGAGTAGACTGCTGCGGTCAATTTGAGACCTCAGTCGTAAGGGATGAAAATTATTGCTCCCCAGCGAGCAACGAAACTAACTCACAGTCATAACGTTGAGCGACACTTCCTCAGACTAACTAACGGAACGTAACGAAAATTGAGGGCTAAACAAATAGCATGGCTCTCCTCCCTCCTTTTATATTGAGCCAACAAAAATAGAGTCAGTCATTAGTGGACGTCACCACATGATTAAGGATACATTTATTTTGTTACAAGACCTCCTTGCTGCACGATACTCATCAAGAATCTTCGCTGTCACATCATCAAGTCGTTTCAAACAATTCAAGTTGAGTAACATGGAAATTAACTCGAACAAAATGGTTGGTCTGAACTATTATTCAAGTAAACTCTCAATTTGAAGGAAAAATGGATGAGTAAGCTTGATTTATCAACACAATCGGAATGATGGATGGTATTCACCCTGTACACTATTCAACCGAACCCAAATTTGGTTAGTTGCATCAGTTGCAAACGCTCTTGTATCCCGGATACTAAATTCTGTTCTTCAATACTTTACTCGCTACTGTTCGACCTGTACATGCATGTAGTCTATAGATTTTGTGCCAGCGATATACAACTGATGCAATTGACCGATTGCATTTGATCTTGGGTTTCAACGCAACAAATATATTCAAAATAGTGTTTCGAATAACCCAACAGTGTAATTGATTCAATGTTTTGCATGAACAAGTTAAAGAACAAGCCTCATGTTTCCCTTTCTTATCCTGTAGTTGTCACAATACTGAAGTCCTCAAAGCCTCTTCAACGATAAAAGAGTTCTTAAATGGAGCATTTTCTTTCCCTCAAATTGATTGCTATGCTACGAAAAATCTCGTATTTCCTCTCCAGTCCTCATCCTGATTAACCTTTTCGTGGTTAAGTGGAAGAGTGGATTATTTGGTCTAAACTTCGCCACGTCCAAAAAAATAAAATAAAGAAGTCAATCAATCAATCAGTTCTGGCTGTTGTGAACTACACCTTTCTTATTATTGTAATGTCTTTGAAATTCATTTTACTTATTATCATTGATAATTTAATACTATTCCTCACCATATTTTTTGGTTCATAACTATTTCTTCATTAATTGGCTTCAAAATGTTCTTCTCTGCTTTCAGCCTCTCAGACTAGGATTTTTAAATCTCTCCAATGTTTTTCACATCCATCTAAACTGTCTCTCTCGTTGATCAGCTTTGATAAACTATTGTGTTGCACTGATTCATGTATCAGCTGTTCACATCTCATTACACTTCGATTTCTCATTATTACCCTTATTAGAGCTGAAGAATTCTAATAAGATTCTTCTCTAGCTCAAGGAGAAATCGAACACAGTTTCACTTGTGAAAATTAAGGGTAGTTTAAGGAAAGGGTAGCGAAGGGATGAAATGAAGACAAAGCGTAGCAATTCGTTTTCAACTGCAATCAAGATCAGGCGAGACAAATGTACTCGATCCTCGGCAATAGATCACGTCAAGTTCTTCACAATGGGACAATAAAGCAAGCGGCTGCCTAGTGCCTGCCTGCCACCCAGCACAGCATCACGGCCACCTCTTCCCATGCACCAATCTTCATTAGTGCTTCCGTTAGCAACCTATCTCAGTTTCGAGCAGAAAATGGGCAAACTTAAATACCTCAATGACTATCCCTATTGTATGTAACCGTGTAGGCTACACGTAAACTTCAGTCATTGAGACAAATGACACTATTAATGAAGGACTTGGTAATTGGTATGGAGAAAATACTCAATATGAATCTTCATGTCAAAGCTCCACGAGATATGTTATAGTTCTTTCATTATTCTATTTAAAATTCCAATATTGCTTTTTTTGGCTTCTGAATTCTTATATTCGTATTTCAAATTCCAATTCAATTATTGGATTTTCTGAGTTTACGAATGTTCAAGCTCTCTTATAAAGTCTCTCAATTAGGAGTGATATGGACGCTGCCCTCAATTACATGAACTATTCATATAATATATATTTCTTATGTTTTATGTTTCTTTTATGAGGATGCTTTATCTGTAGAATGCATTACTCGCAAAGGAGCAAAAGCAGTGAGCCCTTGTGAGATTCGATCGCATCTCAGTCAGACCTTGGATCTAGTTATGTTTCCATTGTGATAGGTATAACTCAAACCAAATATACTTTCTACTATTTCAACAAATCAAAAGTTTTAACAAACCTTCAATTCGCTGAAAACTACCGCTACCCTAAGTTGTAACTGGTTTCGGAATAGGACCAATATGTAGGTTATTTAAAATTTTCATCGAAATCAAATGAAGAGCTTGATGGACCCACATACCTTGATGGACCTTGCTCTTTTAAGTACCTTACGTATTGTACAATACATTCCAAAATTAATCATGATTTGTGGTAGAACTTGAGTAATTATAGAAGAAGAGTAGGACAGAGGTGGTTTCTAACACAGGTATGTTTAAATTTGAGATCTATCGAGATTTTAAATAGAAATTAATTATCCATCACATTGGAAACTATATTTATAGAGCACCCAGCTTACTTGTAAGCAAGCATACTTTACCTCTAAATTCCTTTTGTAATGGATGAACTTCAACATTTTGCTCTTAGTGATTTTCTCCCGAGTCCGGCTGGCCGAGTCTTACTCGCGAGCCAAACTCGCTAGTGTGTGGGCCCCTTTACATTTCATAACCAGTTTTGCATCTAGGACTGCAGAAAGGGTTGGCAGAGTGGTTGAGGAAGGAAGCTTTAACGGACGTGAAACATAATTAATACACAATCAACTACTGGTGTACTTTGTGCAGGTAGGGAGGAGCGGGAGCGGAGAGGGCATCTATTATAATGTACGCGCTTGCCTAAACGCCGTCGGCCCGTAACGAGATCGTATTAGGTTAGAATTTCAATTTGTTAAGAGGGTGAAACAAGAATGCGAGACGATGTTGTTGAGGCCGGGGGTTGGTTTCAGGGAGGTGATGATCGTCGGTTAGGGGAAGGGGTTTTCAATTATACAAGGCATCGGTCCGTGTAAGGCAAAGAGTAGGGGGTATATTATTAAAGCACCAAGCGCCTTCGTTACAGCGCAGGGTTTGTTTTTTGGCGGAGAGGATTCATCAGCCACATGCTTGGATCTGTTACTCGACACCCCTCCCGGCTTCATTTCAATCCCCCAACGCTCTGATTTATAATGATCTCTGACCGGCTTATCCCATTATACCGTTTAACTTTTCCTCAGCTGGTCGCACACAATGTTCCGCTTGTCCCGATTCAACTATACAACTTACACCCTTAAATTGACTCAGATCATTGATTGTGAACTTTGTTGAGCTGTTCACTCCATTGATGATTATCCTTGTTTCTTGTTGTAGAAATTTCTCCCCATCGAGAAATACAATGGAAATGATCACAACTAGAAATTGTTCACTTCGAATAAAATGAAAACCTGTTTGGGGAAAACGTCATTTTTTCACTTTTCATCTATTTTGGAAATAAAGGCTATATAAAATTAATCGTTATGAAGCAATAGGTTTTTGAACTGTTGCTTTGAAATAAGTTGTGGAACTACTAAAAATTATACATTGTACAGAACGAATTTATAATGATTCACAACACAATACAGTAATAATGACCAACAACAGAATAAAGGCTCCATAGAAAAATTGTATGCAATATTTTTAAATGTGGTTAGATTTAAATAAATGTTTTATGCTAAATTCTTATTTATGCATAATAAATGCTTAATTCTGTGTTCTCTTGCTATTATCATTTTGAGTTCTATTGTTCATCATATTAGTCATGTACCTATCATATATTATGTTAATAGTTTTTAGTTTATTATATAATATAAAAGATATATTTGGTCATTCATTGAAAAGGTGTTATAGTAGAGTCCAGTACTTCATACACCATTGATTAAACTTTACTTATTTCTAATTATTATTAGTTATTCTAAAGTATAGTTTGTATATTATAATAGTTTATGTTACTTATTAGAATATGAAAAAATGAGGCTTATACTATTTAGAATCTGTTAGGATATAAAATGTTTACATGTTTACTAATTGATAAAATGATTACTAAAAAAATGATAAGAAGATCGAAGATAGGTTAATATTGGCAGATTAGATAGCATAGTTTTATTTAGGAGGATAAAGCCCACATAGATCTAAGACCTGTGCGTGGGTAATGAATTGGATGATGGTGATTGACGAGTTGGACCTACAGTTTTACGTGGGTTCCGAACCACCAGGAAGTGATTTTACAGCAGAGAACAAAGTCGTTTTTGCTGGCCAATCCAATCGGTCACCCTTACAAAGAGCGCCCAGGAGTTTCGTAGCTTATCTCTGATTGAGCAGATACCTGCTGCGGCACTCAGCTATCACTTCCCTAATCAACCTAATTTGAATTTCAAATCAATTTTATAATGCAATCAAAGATAATCGTTTCCATCATCTTACCAAGAGAGCTCCAATAAAATAGTTTTTCTTGCAAATATGAATACTTCAAATAGATAGGCTACTATCAAGAAGGCTGAATGCAGGGGGCATTTTGCTAGACATTGGTGCACGGCATTATCTTGAACATTGGCTACTCGAGTCCGAGCCAGAACTTTGCTTGGGTCATTTGTATTGAAAAATTTCTGCTTCCCGCTTTCAATTATTGCCATCCAAGCCAAATGACGTGAATAGTCCACACTGGCAGGTGTTTCAATTATTCATAGTTTAGTGTCATTCGGCGAAAATCAGACATTTAAATATTAAATCTCAAGTGATTTAAAGGACTTTCTCATTAGTGAACTGTTATTAGGGTCGAGAGCTGTCTTGTTTAACCATTTCTTGAACCAAGGAGGAAAATTAATACAAATTTACTCTTAAAAAAAAAGTTTCAAGATAAAATTCAGTTTCGCAAAGTGTTATAGATACGATTAAGTTCGAAGATGTAATTTTTCTGAAGATTTAACAGCAATAAATACTGAATATATTCAGTGTTTGAGAATTGATTCTAGTTTTAAATTATTCATGAATCGCAACTGAAGATAAAATTGAAAAGTGTTTGTGTAGATGAGGTAATGGAATAGATGAACTAGTGACAGCTATTTTGAAATGTGTACACAAAGATTTGACTAATCAAGGTTTCCAACAACATGTATTAAGACAAAGCGACAGCGGGCAATGGCGAAATATACTACATATTTCTATATAGTTTAGTATTAACTGATGTGTTTCAGGAATATTATTTTGTGCAGTTTTATCATTTTTAACCTTGATTACCTTTTTTACATAAAACTATTTTATGATGTATGCAGTTTGTAAAGTATTTGAAGATCTGGGTTCAAGCTGTGGGAGACTCATGGTGGGCCTACAATTTAGCGTGGGTTTCGAGCCACCGAATAAATTATAATAAAGCTAAAGGGGTTAAAAGGATGGAAAAGTATGAGTGAACAGTAATGGATTTATAACGAAATCACGCTGTAAACCCTGGTAATCTGGTCTCTGGTCGCACATATTCAGACACTCGGAGTAGATCGAAACATTTAAATTTAGCCAGTGATAATTGTCACAGTCTCTCTTGAAGTGGATTCAAAAAACGTCGACAATCCGTTTGCCGAGTAATTGCAATAAATCTCCGATTCTGTACTGGAACGGCAGTTAAATTAATCAAGAGAACATATCGTCCACCATTTGTTCTGCTTATTAGAGTTATTTATACAGGCTTTACGCATCAGCTAGCTTTTATAATAATTATGCCGATTCCTTTGGCCTGATGGCCCGCCCGACCTGAATATAAATGTTACACGCTTTGTTAGGAATGAGGACTCAGATTGGTTGAATTCAAAATTAACTCGCATTCCGATAAAGTTGCCTGTGTACATAGCGTGTTAAATTGATTAGGCCTACTTTGTATCAAAAGCAAACCATAAATTACTTTTATTAAGTATTTATTCATTCACTTGTAATCGTTCATCTTTGTTGGTGTAATTAAGTTCGAATATGTAATTTTTCTGAAGAAGTAACATCAATAAATACTGAATATATTCATATCTTCGTATAGTGCCTATACAAATATACGTAGCCTATACGTGGCCAATACGTAGCCTACTTTTCATAAAGTAGCCTATTATGCAAGTTCAATGCAAAAGTAATACAACTTCAATCATCTTTAATTTTTTAGCTATCAATCAACTAATTCTCAATTATTAAAACTCCAACTAGGAATAACTTAAATCTCTAGAAGCTTATACATGAAAATTTTGTCTCAGATACGTCTACTTTTCCATAGACAAAAAAATTATTTTTATTGTACTTCGATAGAAATGAATAGAGCTATATAATGTGAGGGTTTGAGATGTTTTGTGATTCTCAAACACTGCAGTATTTGAGAATTGATTCTATTTGTAAATTATTCATGAATCGCAACTGAAAAGAAAATTGAAAATCTAGTAGTATTCTTGATATAAAAGTGGTTAATAAGGCCATAAATAAAGATATATTGAATTAAATTATTGATAAACTAAAAAGAAACTATACAAGATATATTAGTATTTTACCCCAAAGTGGATAACAATAACGAGTATCGAGTACACAACAACATTGTTTTCTTATATTCTGTAGATGAAGATCATTAGTTATTATCAGTTCAGAGGAATGGGTATTTTACCACTATTCACTATTATACCTTAATTTCTATATTATAAAGACCTATTAATATTACACTATTATCTCCTTTATATGGACCTTCTAGAAATCTGCTTCATATTTTAAGAACAAAAAATATGCAAACTTCTTAGGACTAGGAACCGAATTTTAAAATAGTTATATTTTGGTAAATATTGTTAAATATTGAATGGAGACTCCACAAACTACTTATGACCTACTACTTCAGATTCAGGATCAAATATGACGTTTTGCTTTGCAGTTTTAGAGGTAGAGGTAAGGATAAATTAAGGAATAAGTTAAATAAGGATAAATTCAGCTGTTTAAATAATTTAATTACTAGTATAATAACGTAGTATTTGACTGAAATGTGTGTTGGTCACAGAAATCAAACTCTTAATTCACCGAAGGAGTATTTTCGTGATTGGTGGTCCAAATGAGTTAGTTCGGAAATGCTTGGTTTCAAATCAACACATCGGTCGGCTGTCGGTTGTCGCTTGTTGCGGTGACAGTTGTGTTTCTATTTTGGACAGTGCAACACGCAAACACATCACCACCACTATCCCCCACCCTCAACCAACATCACCCCAATCCTGCAGCCTACAACTACAAATGTCTTGTGGTCGCTAGACTATGTCGGAATCTCAAAAGCAAACGAACACTAAAACATATTACGTGCCGACTCACAAAAATTAACTGTGTAAAAAACGAAGAACAAAGAGGACTGATTTTAAGGATGATGTATTAGTGAATCATTTTGTATGGAAGAAACTTGAATGAATAAATTATTTATATTAATTTATAGAATTATAAAAGTAATATTCTGTCATAACGTCATTTAATACGTTGCCTACTTTTCATAAAGTATTTAGCCTATTACGCAAGTTCAATGCAAAAGTAATACAACTTCAATCATCTTTAATTTTTTAGCTATCAATCAACTAATTCTCAATTATTAGGAATAACTTAAAACTCTGGAAGCTTATACATGAAAATTTTGTCTCAGATATGTCTACTTTTCCTTGGTCAATAAAATTATTTTTTATTGTACTTAGATAGAAATGAATAGAACTGTTGTGTAACCAATCATGATGTAATGTGAGGGTTTGAGACGTTTTGTGATGTTGTTTAGACATCAATTTTGAGCAAAACCGATAATTTCAAATTTTTCTCCATTGATCGCTTTTCCAGCTTCTTGACTGGAGCAATAAGAAACATTAATCACAACCTCGACACTGTTCAGTTTTTTTTCTAATTTAATGTTTGAAGTTTTAGTTCTTGGTTCATTGTTTGAATTAAAGGCTTTTGAATTTTGTTTGCTATTAGATAAGTCATAGCTCTTCAAGTACCTTACTTTGAAACTTTTAACACTTAATCAGATGATACAAGTTCTATATCATAATTTCCTTCTATTTGAAAATATGTTCAATATCTCATGTATGATCAATGGTAAACTGTAATTTTACCTTTTATGAATAGAATAGTCTATAGAATATATATATAATAGTGCGTAGAATAGTCCAAGACAGTGTGATTGGTTGATTTGATGTAAATGAAATAATTCATAGAATACTCAGTCATCAGAAGTTAAAGTTATTCATAGAATACCCGTCTATCAGATGTTGAAGTTATTCAAAGAATAGCAGCTTCATAGCAATCATTTCACAACAAAACATAATGAGCTTGAAACTTATTGAGATCGGATTAGTTTCGTATCATTGTCTCCGTTGCATTGATTGTAATTTTCAAATCTGCTCTACCAATATCCTATTTCTGTATATCTCATTTCACGTGTCTTTCGTTTTCTATCTGGCCCATTGTTTGAACGGAATCTAAGTTGACAAAGCCTATCAAAATACTGAATGAGATTTGTCGAGGGATTCGGCAACAGGGTTCTAATGCCGGAGATAAACTGACTGCTGGGCTAGGCTAGTCCAGGGTACAGCAATCACAATAAAATACCCCTCCATCGCACACTCTATAAACACTTTGTCACCAACCCAGCTATTTTCCGACCGATTACTCCCTAATACAGAGTCACCCTCCATCCTCCAACCTTCACCCACCCTATCGGGGCCTACCGGTGTGCAAGTATACACTCCAGTCCCGAGAAAATCGCTCCCTCTCAGCAGGCCTTACCTCCTACACCAACATCAGCTGCACATGATAAAACGTGTTTTCATGCAAAAAAATCAAATCGTCTTCATCACATCAGAGGCTCAAATTAGGAATGATGATACCATGTTTGGAAAATTGTTATCTGTTATAAGTAAATAGACTAGAGGGGAATTTTAATAAATTTGTAATCAATTAATAAATATGTAGTAGTAGTAGTAGTAGTACAGTACAATGTATTAATTATTGTGAAATGTATATTGGAATTGTTATTTCAGAATGAAATGGGTGGGTATGGTGATTTTGAAATATAAGAGAATGAAAATGAATTGAATAGAATGCATATTCTTCTGGAAAATCATCCCCGTACCATAGAAAAAAGTAGTTTACAATCATTAGAAACAATAAAAAGTGATCACAAAATGAATCTGGCAGAGACAGGAAATGTGGTTCAGATAATATCCAACCATGGTTGACGTTGGAGCGTGATCTACTTGAATAATATCTATTTAATTGAGACTCTTCACAGTACTTAGGCCTTTGCTCATGTGAGAACTATCTTTATTCTTATTCGTTTGTTTGAAAGAGAAATAAAGCAAAATTCAAATTCTCTTTAGTTAGGAAAATGTCACACAAAAAATAGGTAGGCTGAAAAAGATAGTAATCTGGTAGCTACTCATTGAAGTTGACGGAACTTCCAGGTGGGGATTTGAGTTTTAAATTAAGATTTGAACTACATTGGGAATCAAGAAGCTGTGTGACATTGGATGTAAATGAATTGACCAAATTATCTGGTACAAGCACAATCTGCGATCTTCCTGCTTCATCATCAGATATATGACGATGTCTGGCAGGAAGTTGTTGTCAGAGATGAGTTTATCTCGAAAATCACGTCGAAAACTATCTTGACCGGACGGGGTGCTATCGGCTTGTGAATCTTCTCGTTCTAAACTGGATGTCTGCTGTGCCAACTACTTTCCTGTCGCCGTTGTTTCCTTATAGAACGAGCAATCCGTTCCAATTACGATCAATTAGGACGACCGCACATCACTCTTGAAAGTTTTTAAATGAAGAGGCGGCATTCATATAGGTTTAGTTGTGGTAATAGGTGAGGGGCGTGGAGGCGATGGTGAGGGGAGGTTAGTTAACTGAGCTCGCGTTGAAGACTCACAGCAAATGGCCCGTGGAGGATTCTGGAGCTGTGTCACAGGGGCAGGTGGAGCGTTCCCATCTCGTCTGTTGTTGGTTCAGGACGACAGCCAAAAGGGAAACAGTTCAAATTAATTATAGCCGACTTA
The DNA here is from genome assembly GCA_948455865.1 of Conomelus anceps. Classification (NCBI taxonomy): domain Eukaryota; kingdom Metazoa; phylum Arthropoda; class Insecta; order Hemiptera; family Delphacidae; genus Conomelus; species Conomelus anceps. The sequence continues at coordinate 56,467,226 of OX418217.1, read as the reverse complement.
TTAACCGTTTCAGACTGAATAAATGGCTTCGGCTTACGCGGCTCTCTATCTGCTAAAAGAGCATTCATTGTTTGCCCGGTGCCCAAACCAAACACACACGCCTTTGAAGATGTCCCGGCCGCCTTTGTCTCCACGCTTCGTTTTCGTCACCTCTGTCCTCTGGCCGAGACCACATTCGTTAATATAATATTATTACCAGCGTCATCACCCTCTCAAATACTCTACACACATAGACAAACGCCAAATTATACTGCTACAGGCTATTTAAACAATCAGCTGTCATTTTATGTGATTTTACATCTTCAACTACCCAGACTCAACACATCTAGTTTCGTTAAACAAATTTTCCCTTTTATCTGATGCTGCCTATTCTCAATAGTTATCTATTATTTCAGTACTGATTTCCTCTCCACAAAAGGCGACAACTGCAAAGCTTAGAATTGATCACTAAAATATTTTAAAATAGAACATTAGCTCAATTCTATGCTTTGTGGGTGCAGCTTATTATTTAATTGAAATACTGTAATACCTTTCGGCTAAAATTCAACAAAACCTAATATGTCAGTGATGATTATTTCAAAAAACTTATTCAATAAATTCAATATACCCGCCGGAGGGGCCTCAAAATCTTCGATTAAATGTTTTCGCTAAGCTATTGGACACAGCCCTTCCTTTACCAAATAAATAGAAAAGTTCTCATTTCGTTAAAAAATAATAATTGCTATAAGAACCATCTTATATGAAACATATACCTAACTCTAAGCGATCAGTTTCATATTTGTGATATTCGGTGAATCAAGCAAGTTTAAAAAGTTTATTTATGATGAAAATGTTTGAAGTGTGAAAACATTGTATGTTTGATGTGCGAAACTTACATGCTGCATTAAGCAGTGAGTCCGTATTCTCTGCTAACGAAGCCAGTGCAAAAGCTATACAGAGCTGGAACGGTGAAGTGAGGTCACTTGCATGAAGTAATAGATGATAATAGGCTTCTTCTTTTGGTGGGGAGACCCTTACAGTTCCACCTCGCCGTTTGAGCCATGTCATGGGGAACATGGTGGACCTACTATTTTAGGTGGATTTCGAACCACCGGGTGATAATTAAGCTTATAAAATCAAGTCATTGAAGCACGGCCACCCAACCAAGCGCAGTCTTGAGAGCTCGTGACTGAGCATCAAGATCGCATAAACACCACGCCCACCGCGTGACCAATCACCACCCAACATGAAGTAGGCTTTAAAGGACGATTTGGGACTCCAGCCATGCCACTGCCAACCTACGGTTTGAAATCACTAAGCTCTTCATTGATTCGTCTCAAATTAAAAATGCTCTTTCCGTCAGTTTGGATTCTATACAGTATTTGATTCAAATTCATATCTGATTATTTAGTAAATAATAATATTGTGTTTAAAAGTCAGTTTGGTATTATTCTCAATTATATTGTGTTTGAGTTGAAATGGCCCAACTGGCAAAACAGAAGAAGTCAATGAGCATATGAAACGAGCATGAGACTGTGAGGTTATCGTAAGTCACGAATATCATAGGTGCGATTATAATTTTTATAAGGTGGTATCACGGTAGTCTATAGTAATACCGTTGTTATTTTTATCTTAAAATAAAAAGTCGGGGTTGTGTTTGCTTATTATTCATATACACAGTTTATTTACTGGGCCAATTGCAGAATAGATGCATTGTAGTCTAGTGCCAGTGTTTCTGTTTCCTGTTCTGGAATTACATAAAATAAAGTGAGTGATATCCTAAAGCAAGGGTCCAATGGATAATGGGATAATTAGCTTCCTTCAAAGATCAGAACTCAAAAGAGTTCCCCTCAATCGAAACGGCTTTTATGAATCGTAACTCGGTTTTTATTTCTTGGTTGTTTAATCTTAGATAAAAAAGTCTGCTATTTTGGGTCCACTAAATTAAAATACGTTAGTTTTAAATAGAATTCTGAATTTAATATTTTTGAATGGACCTCCTACATATCTTTGGGTATACTAATTATAAAGCCTTAAAATTCGTTCGTGTTATTCTGTTCAAGTCAACAGTAGTTGAATAGAGTAAGTATTCTATATGGATAACAAATTATTTGAACAGCCTCAAAATTGAACAGACCCTGGGGGGATACCCCGGACCCAACTTGTCTGGGGGTTTTCTAGACCCCTGGAACCCTCCCGACCATCTTAACCTGTGGATAGTTATATTGTTATTACCAATAACTCAAAGCCTTTGATCATTCATCATAGATTATGAATTCTCAAATAATTATTAAGAACTCCATCAACGGCAGAGTCTATCACTATCAGTACGAATTTGCTAAACTCATAATGAAAAACTTGGAAGTCTCTCGAAAAATATATCTCATTTATTTTATTTATTTAGCGTATGGCTTAGTGAAGCATAGCATGCATTATAGAGTAATACTTAGTTTCTTGTCAATTTTATCTAAAATCTATAAAATATATTTTAGTCATTCCATCCATAATGCCAGATTGATTTTATTTTATTTTAGAGGCGGATATCAATGTGACGAGTATGTTTGATTGCTTGATCTGTCAGTTAGATAAAATCATGGATATCACCTTGATATCGTCCCTCGCAGTTCCTGACTATATGCCTAACTGCCTATCGGGTCTCCCCGCAGTTACAATTCTCCCCCAATCAAATACGTTTGCATACCACAGATAATAAGTTAATTACAGGAAGAGCTCACGACTGTGAAACTTCTCTCACTTGAAACTCTGCCTGTAAATAAGGCTCTAATTACTTCGTAAGTGCATTGAGATGTCTTTGAATTTTACACTTTTTTCAAATTCAAGAACATTGAACATATTCAGGAGAAAAACAATAAATTATTAATAAATGCGATTTGTGTTCCCAACTGATCCTGTAGAACAAATAGTTTCCAATAATGATTGAAGCATTTTTTATTGAAGATGAAGGTCATAATAACTTAAAGAGGTTTGTATTTTATTTTTTATTTAATTTTTTTTGAAAGTTTCTCTTACTAAATTTTGTAGCTCATGTAGGCCTAAGCTTTTCGGCTAGAAGTGCTTCTCTACATTTTTCACAGAAGTCTAAAAAACTCAATAACCTATAGCATAGCCTAATAACTTAGAAGATTCTGTAATTTATTAATGCTTTTTATGTAATCTAATTTCAAAATGAGGCAATTAAAATGTTGGATTATTTTATTTATTATTATATATATTTTTTTTTTTTTTTTGGTACCATATATATTTGACGTTTATATTGTACTATATAGTCGAACATCTTAAAAGAACCGCATTGAATATTATCTTTTTTTTTTATTCAACTTTCTCATAATCTATTTTTTCTTTTCTCTCTTTCCACTTTCCTTCGGTTTTTTTTTTTAAGACACATCATATACACGAATAATTACCGCTTGACGATCGATCGACTCAACTTTTTATTGGTAACTCTACCATAGGAATAAATTGACACATTTCTCAAACTCTCCACTCACTTCTACTTTACTGGTACTGCAATGCTTTGCTCTAAAAATGTGCGAATCTCTCTTTTTTTTTCGACTTTCTGCATTGGCTCCGACCCCGTTGGCGGTTGCTCCACCTCGTTCAAACCTACTGGAACTGTATTTATACTCATTTTTTCTGACTAAGTTCATGTACGTGTGTGCGTGTAACATATAAATATGTATGCATGTAACTATGTCCATATTTTATTTATTATTTTTGTACAATACGATCTGATATATTATATATATCAAAATAACTTCTTTTTCTATTTTTTAATTATCTTTTATGAGACGTTTGTTCAGCTGTGGACAGGAAGAGGATCCTTCTGTTCTACAGTAGTTTATTTCATTATCCTTTTCATTTTATAGTTAAGGAAACATACACTATTTCTTCTCATTTTTTTTTCTTTTCTCCCTCGAATTCCTAGCAATTACAATCCAGACTCTTCCTCACACACAGGCTATCGGCCCATGTGAGGAATATTTCTTTCTCTTTCTTAATTTTATGTGTGTATTTTTGTAAAATATAAAGGAGAAATAAAGTTACTTTTTGATTTGATTTTTTGATTTGATTTGAAAAGTTCTTCTTCTCTAATCATGCTTGTCTTTCGGCTAGAAAAATTACTTCTCTGCATCTATTCCGTTCAAGCATTCCCAACTTTTTAAGTTTATCTGAACCAAAAAATAAGACGATTATGGTTTTTATGTAGGCTTACCTGGCCACACGGGTTGAGGCTCCTCAATCCTGCTGATAACATGAGTTATTCAAATGAAATCAACGGCTAATATAACGCGAAGACTGCTCGTAGGCAAACTGTCCCTTTTCAATTTATGAAGGGTAGGAAATCCTTTTGAAGGATATGACGAATTGGAAGCGGAACGATGATGTGGGAATTGAAGTAGTATCGCTCTTTCTGAAGCTAATTCTATATATTTTTATACAGGTATAGAAGTGGCTGAGCTATTTGTCCGGCTTATCTGCCGCTATGTCCATCTCATTTCCAAGGGGAAATCCCTTTCGCAGCCGCTTGTTTACGAGCCTAAGCTCGTTTTCCGTTTAATTTATGCCGTGTTGATGCCGACACCAGCCGCTAGATCAAAAATTCTTCGCCATGAAAAAAATGTGTTATAATATTTGAAATGGTTCTCTCGTTTAGAGGTGAAGGTTGCAGTTATCTCTAGTAGCAATGACGCTGGACCCAGCTTGAATAGCACTCAAAAGAGCCGCAGTAGCTTGACAGCTTGTTAAGGCGTCGGATTATGATCCGAATCGGGGTTTTTTCTGGGACGCCATCATTTAGCGCCAAACGAATACATTTCAATGTAAATCGTTCAGTTGGAAGCATGATGCAATGCTATTCAGAACTTGTCACTTCCATCTTGAAAAAATCGTTCGAAATTATTCTACAATATTGTTATTTTATTCAACCAGATTTGGCAATTCAAAAACAAGCAGTACCAGGGATGCTTTATTCCTTTGTGCTAACATATGAGTAATTGGAGTATGATTTATCGGATAAAAGGTTCATCTCATTAAAAATAACAGCTTTCACATTTTGTTTAGCTGCTCAAATTAATAGAGAATTTTACTTTCAACAAATAGATGGTTCAGATGCTCCAATTTTAATATGTGAATAATAACGATAAATAAAATAATACTCCAATTCAAATAATATTTTATTCAATCAACTGACCAATTCAATTGACCTGATATCAGAAGGGATGTTGTTTGTCTTGAGTTTAACTTCCCTTTTTCTGATTAATGAGAAATAAGCAGAGTCACATTAATATGAAATATTCAACACCTTACCATTCTACTTTATATTATCTTGATCTTCATACTCTTTGTAAATTATACTTCTCTATTTTTTTAAATATTGTAATAATAATTTACTGAAAAATGTGACAGAGAACAAGCAAGAAGAATTCAATAAACGGTAAAAGCATATTTGTATTAGTAAAGCTGTATAAGTAAAATTCCATCTCTGTTGTAGGATGAGATGGTCAGTGAACTGTCTACGCAAGTGCGCATCATCTCTCAGGTTTAATAAAAGCAGAAAACAAATCTGATGGAATAAATCGCCCGGAACATATTTTAATGTAGGCTCTCATTCATAAAACGAGGCACTCTTAGCTTTAGTAATCGATTAGATCTGCATGACAAGAATATTATTAATGACTTGAAATGATTGTGATTGATTAAAGCAGCTAGGGTTGTGTTTATTAATCTGAGGACGGAATATCTTTTCCTGCGTGATTGATCAATGAAGCTAGAAGTTTCCAGCCGATGTAACCGAATGATGCTCTGAATGGGACAAATTCAGCAGGCATTGTTTGTGAGTGTTGTTTTATTGATCGATTATAGTTGTAGGTGAGACGGGAGTGATAGGAGGGTTCTAGTTATCGTAGTACTTGAGTTTTTTCTAGGCGTATGTGGTTGTGTAGATTGAATTTTTCGATTCGTTATGAGTGAGGAAAAGAAATGATGTAGAGACAGCGAGAAATTGCATTCCAACTGAAGAGGCGCAGAAAGAAGTGAATAAATCAAAGTTATTTGTTACCGCTCGTGACCATTTATCCTACAATAAAAATCGCCTGCACCACTTGAAGCGTAGCCCGTAATGAGGGGTAGGAGAAATAAAGAGGGAACGAGTGAATGTGGGAGAAAGACTATGATACCGGAATAGAATGAGCAAAATAGATGAGGGTGTGGGAGAAACGAATCTCGCAGTTGTTGGACAAGAAAAACCGACAACAAGAATCCAGGGACACATTTCACGCGCTGCCCTAGCTGAGAGGCGGGAGTCACTACCCTGGGGGCCGTGAGGATGGGAGGCGGCGACTTCACGAGACATTGCCCCACTGGAATGTGGCTGGAAGGGGCCGCCAGTAATTGGATTGCTGCCTGCTCTGCTTTCGGACTGTGCTCCTCGGCTATGAGCTCTATTGTGTCGCGCCCCCTGGTCTTTTCACACTAACAGAAAACATGTTCTCCGCCCATTACCGCCCGTCATGTGATCCCTGACCTGGAGTCTAGCTGCCAAGTGCCATCGACAAATTCTGTTGCAATCTAACGGAACTGTATCAAAAACTTACTTTTTACATTCTAAAGAAGACTGACTTTCTACGGTCATCTATACAGAATGAATCCAAACAGGCAAACGAACACAATTTTTAAAATGATTGACATACGGAAAACGAAATTCGGATGGTTTGTGGAATTCAAGAGGGATATGGAGAAATTGAATGTGACAGAGCAGGATATCAGTCAGAGAATGGAGTTGAGGAATAAATTACAGGTTGGAGTTTATCCAAAAGAACAGAAGCGAGAAACATGGTCCAGAGAGAGAAGATTGGCTCAAAGCGAGAGAATGAAGAAAAGATGGAGAAGGAGAGAGGCCAATGATGAATGACAAATTGGGAATGACGAATGCTATAACTATTGTGGTCCGTAGTAGGCCAATACAAAAAAAAGTATATCTATTCCAATCAATGCTTTGAATTTTGTTGTTTCATTATCGAATAAATATATTAAATATCAAATAGCCTAGATCTTCACCATAATGAAACAACAGAAGATTAAATTTGATATAGCCTGGATCTGTATCAAAGTGGAACAAAAAATTGAAATAAATAAATAATTCTTTCTTACGTCAAGTACAGTAGACTGTGAAATATTTTCTTCAACAGATTATTAGATTAAGATTATTATTATTATTATTATTATTACTGTATTATTATTATTATCATTATTATTATCATTATCATTATCATTATTATTATTATTATTATTATTATTATTATTATTATTATTATTATTATTATTATTATTATTATTATTATTATTATTATTATTATTATTATTATTATTATTATTATTATTATTATTATTATTATTATTATTATTATTATTATTATTATCAATTCATTCACTCTCCTTACTTTAAAATATAATTTCAAATGTCATTTGTTGCCATACATTAATACTGCTTCCAGGCTCCATTTTTGGTCTGACCTGATGTAAACTAACGATTCCATCTCACAAGCCTAAAGCACATGATAGATCATCCAAAATAAAGCAGCACTGGAGCACGATTTCGCATTTTGAGATGACAACTTCACTGATTCATTATGATCTTTTCTATAACGTTCATTTGAAATGTATTGCTCTTTTTTTGGAAGTTTCAGACCTCACTCTAGCTCAACATAGTGAAATCCTTTATCCCTTGACAGCTAGTCATCTTTGAGTGTGTTCGTAATTTTAAATTGTCGGACACCCACCTCCCAAGGCTCAGTTGTTGAACGATACAATGTCAAAAAACTCGTTTAATGCCCACGAATCAGACACACATTTTCCAAGTTTCTCAGAGGGTTGAATGTAGTGGAGTGAAGCGTCGACGACTGCCATCACAGTAATATCAGAGCAGTAATTATTCAGAGCAGAGCGCACCCCTAGTGCCTTGTGCGAGTGGAGCTGGGAAGCGGAAGGCATGCCACTAATGGGTATCACGTGAGAACCTAAGAGAGCCGACTTCCTCACCTGACTGAAACAAAGATGGCGGCGCCACGTTTGTTTGGTTAGCTTGAGGACACTTAATTTATTGATCTGATGTGTACTTGCCACGCCCTCCCACTCCCTGCTGCCCTGCTTCTGTGATTCTCACTCTCTGCTCTCTGCTGAGGAATCCTGTTCTGTTCTACACCGACCACATCAACCTTCCAGAAGTACATCACTATCTGATCGAGTTTATGAGGGTTGGATGAATATTGTAAAAACCAATCCCTTTAGGCATTTTATAATCTTCATTCTCTTTTTAAATAATTATAACTGACAATCTGTCTACTAGGAAATGTTGATGTTCAAGGGTAAATCATTAATTTTCTTATGCTTCAAACATATTTGTCAGCGAACAAAATGATTTCATCCAAGTGATTAAAAACATGTTTTTTTTTCGGAGGATGAAGCCCACATAGGTCTGAGATCTATGCGTGGGTAATGAATTACATGATGATGATTGATGAGTTGGACCTACAGTTTTAGGTGGGTTCCGAACCACCGGGAAGTGATTTTACAGCAGAGAACAGAGTCATTTTTGCTGGCCAATCCAATCGGTCACCCTAACAAAGAGCGCCCAGGAGTTTAGTAGCTTATCTTTGATTGAACAGATACCTGCTACGGCACTCGGCTATCATGCTCCTACAATCTCTATACTTTTATCCTAATAAGAGGAAGATTTATGAAATGATGAACCAGCAAAATTGAGAGCAACGCTGCTGAAGAATGTCCTATTAAAGTAGCGACTCAAGTGTGTAAATAGAGAATGGCTTCTTATTCTAATAAGGTGAGGATAAAAACCTTATTATGCATCAAACTTGTCTCTCAGTCATGTAATAGATTTCATTTGAATTCCCGCAGCACTTCAGTTTACGATATTCATCTTCAATATGCGAAATTACGTTTACTCCGCTGTATTTTCATAATTGTAATATTATTATTATTATTATGAAAAATTTTAATGCTATCTTTTCAAAACATGCCATGAGTGGATTACGTGTGATGTTAGTTTTGCGGCACAACAATATCAATAACAAATCACACTCACAACACTAAAATCAGCATTTTACGCAGAAATTACCATTTTAAAATTAATTATTATTGAGATTATTGTACAGTATTTTCTGATTTTATTTAGTAGGCCTACTACTACCTATAATCTTGAGCCAAAAGTTCAGTATTAATGTTAAATATGATCTGTTTCAACTCAGAAGTCTTATTTCGAAGCATAAAAGTCCTCTCACAATACAAAAATTCAGCTATGTCATAAGAGGGTTTAGTTGTTCCATAGAAACAAGCACGAAAGGCATCAATTTCAACTGAGATGAAACGTAGGCCTACCATCAGTCAAGTGAAATATATTTATGTTGCCATTCTTTTCAGTTCTGTTAGTCTAATCTTGTTCTTAAAGACTGATTATGATTTTCCTTTGCTGAAATTGCTTGTCTTACTCAACCATGACAGTAGTTTTATAATATTAACAACTCATTTGAATTCGAATAATACGGAACAGTAGACCGGAGCTGTGAATGAATGAGCCATATGCCCGGCAGCCGGGAAAAATCTCGCCCAACTGGAGAGTTTCAAAGGAGACCGCCAACGAAAACGAGAAGATGAGGATAACGATGATGAACCAGATTATCTATGAACGATAATCGGGCCTAATACAGTATAATAAACAGCTTCATTATTGAAGGTGAACTGGCTCCATGGAATGGCTCCTAAACGGCTTAAAATCAGGCAATTGAGGCGAGCATCCGGTTGTTGCTGTTGTTGTTTGTGAGTGCAAGCGGCTTCAGCAACTAGCTTTATCATTAAAAAAGAAGCGCTTTGAATGAATGCACATGTTAGGTTACCCTAAACATTTTCATGTTAGGTTATCTTTGAACAGAGAAACATAATTGACGAGTAAAGTCATTGATTTTTTTCTCTTTATTTCCAAAAGTTAAATAAAAACTATTACTATTAAGAATAATTTATTAATAATTCAATTGAATAGATTTAAACGAATGTAATAAAAAGCTAGAACGGATAGTCTATTGTTTTTGAACATTTGGAACTAATTTATAGTGTATGTAAATTATTGTAGATGTAGGTCTATTCTTAATGGAATTCAAAAATAGGTTCAATCTAGTGTCAATTGACGATTGATATTATAAATTACAATACCATTGTTATGGTAAAAATGATAAGAGCTTCCAGATACAGGCCTGGTTCTTAATACACATATTATACTGTATTCCAGTAGCCTAGTAATAGCCAATATTAGTGTGAGCTACATCAACAGAGCAAGAAAACGTCAAATAATGAGCAATATTTGGTGGAATTATTGAAACTTTGGCTTATCTGAATGTTGGTTCCATCATCTAGTCCTAGTTATCCAACATAACTTGAGTAGCCTCTTTCAACCATTTTTCTTGTCAGTTAAAAAATGTATTATTCCATGTACTTGAAAAAACTATTTTGTGATTTTAGTTGGAAAATAAAATTATCAATTTCCAAGCCAATTTTTAGGATCCACTAAGAAGCATTCTACACTCTGTAAGCTGCGGATTGGCCTGTGATTCACTACATGGCATCATAATAACTTAGTCTCTTGCGTTCCAGTGGCTACTTTCGAATGTGTTTCCTGATAGATTTCTGAAAAGTGGAAATCTTTTGGAGAAGAAGAGAGGATTTCATAAATCCCACATCATGGTTTACGTGTTGAACAATGAGCATAATATGTGTAATATGCACAGTATGCATTGTATGCATAGTATGCATAACACAAGCATGCTTAAACTTGTATTTTTAAAATAATTTTCAAGTATCACTTTGAATAGAGAAAAAATCATTGATCGATTAAAAGTAATCGATTTCCTCTACATTATTTCGACGGATCTTTTGAAATTACTTTACAAATTCAATTGAAATAAATAACTAGTCTAGAATTAGAATAAATTCCTAAAATTTTTTGTTTCATTTCTCTTTTAAATCTCAGACACTAATTTAGTGTGATTAATTTTGGTAGTGGATGTCAGTGGTGTTAATAGTTTATGGATGAGACTATACAATAATACAACAGACTATAGTCGTTCTGCGAATGACGAGTAAGCGGCAAAACGGCAGAGCAGTGCCGCTTGCCGCCTACTCATGACAATAAGTCGCCGCTCGTATCGTGACAGGCCGTGGACAGTCTACGTTCGAAATACTTTTCTAGATTACAATCAGAGTCAATCAACCATTCTCGTGAGAAATTGAAAATGTTGTCCTACATTTTTGAAAGAAAAGATTTCGACACATGGATAGTTGATCTTGGCCACATTCAAGTGCACCCACAGCAATATAGAGCTGCAATCACAGACAGTTTGTCTCGGAACTGGTACTTTGCCGCTTGAATGCACAAAAATTCTTCGATATTTGCGAGGCGACGATAGTAGTTTTCTAGTCGGTAGCCAGTAGTGGTTTTCTATAAGGATAGGTGCCGTACGGGAGTAAGCTACAGTATTATATATAATAGAGAGGTGATTTGAGAGCTGTGGCACGGCTTCAAGGAGCGAGTGATCCTGATTAAAGGGAGCGGCTCGGAGGGTAAAGGGAGATGAGAGAAAGAGAGAAATTGATTGAGCTGGTGAAGAGAGGAGGTGACTTGTGTGAGAGTGAGTGAGCAAGTGATAGCGAGAGGGGACTCCTGTCCAGTGGCCACCGCAGAAGAACAATCACGGGTGCGGGTGTAAGCGTAATGAACAGCTGTACTTGGCCAGGCAACAAATCGATTTTCAACCGACTACCAGGCGGTAGCCGATTGTATGGTCAACCCGCTCCTCAGACCGATTGACTTTCGAAAAAAGCTACTTTGTTGACGAGAAGCTCATCATTGAACAAGAGATATCTTCTTGTCAAAACAGTGTTGATGATGAGCCACTATGTGAGAAAGTGGTGTCTTATGTATGTGATCAAAGTGAACATACAATATTCTCTGATCCTTCATGCTCTTGTGATTATTGCCGTAGAATCATCTGTACGCATATTGATTACCCATGGGCCAGGACCGAAGAAAATGCAGTTTCCTTTAGTTATCTTGAAAATATTCAGTTGAAGCGTCACATTGAAGGAAAATCAAATTGAATGTGAAGATTTTTTATTTATTTGCCACCGTTGTTGAAAACCTTTTCTCCAACATAATTTGAAGAATTATTCCCTCTATTTTTCATCCAATAATTTACTACAAGTCCCGCAGTCCATATTCATACGTATTAGGAGCTACATGAGTTTGTTGTATGTAGGAGAAAAACCCTTAAACATTTTCATGATTACTGTTAGTCCAAAAATTTGACTGTCAACCTTGCTAAGACTAAGCTTTTGATTTTTCAAAAAGGAGGCTTCAATCACAAGAAGAGACGGGCCCCTCTGATGTTTGGCTTGAATGAAATTGAGTATGAGAACGACTATACTTACTTGAGCATCAAGTTCTTTCAGTCTGGTCTCTTCCAAAGAGCTGCCCATGAATTTATGTTAAAAGCAATGGCTGCAAGCTCGGCAACAATTTCATTGATCTATAGGCTCAAAGTTAACTCTTTTGATGTATGTCTGAGATTATTTAATTCTTTGATTTGCTCAATCCTGATATATTCCTCTCCAGTGTATGCGTTGAGATATTTAGACACAATTGAGAGAGTACAAGTCCAGTTCTACAAAAGAATACTGAATCTTCCTCAATGTACTCCCAGTTATGCTGTAAGACTTGAAGTGGGTCAGACACAAATTGGAGCTAAGGTTTTCAAAAAATACTCTCAATTTATCAGGGTGCTAAAAATGTCCGACTGCAGATATCCAAAAGTGTACCTTCTAAAACAACTATCTCTTATGCAATCCACGAGTGATCAGATGGCCAAATACTGTTGGGCCTCACAGGTCAAGCAAATTTTTTTGCTCCTATCGGGAAGGCCACAGAGTTGGAAAATCTCACGTTAGCATCAGTTCTTACACAGAAGCAGGATTTATGCAAAGCGTATAGAGATCATCTACACAGACTAGAAGTTGAGAGATACGGCAAATCAAGTTCCTTATTAGTCCTACCATACTTGAAACTTAGCGAGGGCACACAGAATTACTTGAAGCTTAAACTACTGTTTCATCTATTTCAAATAACTTCTCAGCTGAGACTCCTAAATATTAATAACTGTTTTTTGAAGGAGTGGTATTCAAAGTGGATAACAATAGTGTATGTCAGAGATAATACAATACAACTAATAGTTTCCTCCACATGGTCAGTGAATGTGAGTTGTTTGAAAATAGTAGGAAGGTCTGCCATTGGTGAATAAAAACTTGGATCTACAGAAATTGTTTGACGAGCCAGATAAGAAGTTACTAAATAAACTAGCTAAACTTATAAAGAAAGTTATTTGCTTTGTTAAAGCGAGTTGATGAAATTGAAGCTTCAAATATTAGCCTGCAATGTATTTGGAATGTTAAATATTAATTTGATAATAATTGATAATTTGAGGCAATATACTGCAATGAATTATTTTTGAAATGTATTATTTAGTATTATTATTATTTTTTTTTTTTTTTGCTTCTGATTCTTTATTGTAATATTAATTATTTAGTCTCAATAAGCCATTTTTGTGCTATAAGACCTAAGATGGTAAAAATTTGTTTTGTTGCTCAGCTCCATATGTTGTAATTCTTTTTTAAGATGAACAATAAATGTAATTTATAATTTGTATGTAGGAAGCATGCAGCTTGAAGGTACTAACACTCTTGATTCAAAACCTCGATTATGAATGGTAAGCATTTTTTCATTATGAATAGTTTGAAGTATTATAATTATTACTGTTCTCTTTCAATTTGGAATGAGTTAACAGAAACGTTTTTGTACGTTATCAGAATGTTGAAGTTATTCACGTCATCGTCTTTCTGGCATGAAGGAATAGAGAATATTGAATTTGCTAAATATCGTATATTATATGAAGTAATACTGCCTGGAGCTAATGTTATTCAAATGCTAGAGCTGGTAGAAAATTGAATGACGAGAAAAAGACAAACATTTTTCAATGCTTCTTTCGTTAATGCGTACTGTAACTCTTTATATCTAAACGTCATATTATAAGATTAATTCAGTTTAGAGAGAGAGAGAGAGAGAGAGAGAGAGAGAGAGAGAGAGAGAGAATGAATGAATGAATCGGTTTATTATTCGAATAAGGGTAGAACTATCAAGCTCTTTTCACACCCAAATCCACAGAATACATACTAATTTTATAAGCTAGAGCAAAATAAACTAAAAAATAGATACATGAAATACATCCTCGTTTTTAACATACATATAAATAAATGCAAGTCACGCCTCATCAATTTGGCGAGGAATAATTAATTATTTAAGCTAAAAACAATTGTCGTTTGATTAAAACATGCTGAAAAGCAAAACTAGAGAAATTGAACCACACATCCAATCTAGACTACAACGAAATATAATTTTAGCAATAATTGAGAATACTAAATTAAGAAAAAAAAACTAACAATAATAAATCAATCCGCATAACGTGATCTCAAGGATGTTTTAAAAGAATCAACTGTCGACTTTTCTTTTATAGTTGAGGGGAGTTTGTTCCATGCGCGAACTGCGGAGGCCAAAAAGGATTTATTAAACATTGAAGTTCTGTGTTTTGGTACTTGTAAAGTATGATCCCCTCCTCTTGTAACCCTTCCATGTATATTACTCATGAAAGTAAATGATTCCGCTAGGTAACTTGGGATATTAAATTTCAATATTTTAAAGAGTAAACAACAGATCAAGTACTCTCTTCTTTGTTCAATTTTCATCAAATTTATAGATTTAATAAATTCTGTGACATGATCGTCATACTTTAAATCAAATATGAATCTTATGCAGTTGTTGAAAACCACCTGTAATCTGTATGAAAGACCATGTGGAATGTCACAATAAACCGGAGCGCAATAATCAATTATTGAAATTATCAGCGATTTTATCAGAAGAATGCGAACTTGACGGGGAATAAACTGTTTTCGTCTATTAAGCTGGTATAAAGTACCATTCTAGACACGTTCATAACATGGTCGTTCCATGAGAGAGAAATAAATAAATAAATAAATATTTTATTTCCATTTAAAACTAAATCTAAACAAATACATATACATATAAGACTACATGACTAAAACTACCAAAGATTACATTTTTTATAAACATTTTTTTTGCGTGGAAATTTACCTACTCTACTATGGCATGCCATGTTCTAGAGCAGGTTTGCAATTTAAATTTTTCAGGATTCAGTGTTTTAATATCAGGTTAGTGAGCTCACATATTGTTTGAAATTATGGTTTCTATGGTTTGTCTTCCTATGTTTATTATCCAGTGATGTACATTGATTTTGAATTTCTTGCTGTGTGGTATTTCCTGTATGTCTCTTGGAAGCAGATTGTAAAGTTTTGGTGCTAAGTGATTGAAGTGTCTCTGGTATAAAGCCTTCTTAGCCAAATTTGCAATAAGAAGGTGCCTATTTCTTGTGTTGTGACTGTGGTTCCTGTGTTGAAATTGTGCTGTGTTTTTGTGTATTCTGCAGATTATTTCTTTAGAATATATCTGTCTTGCATCCATCACACCAAATTCGCTGAAAAGTTGATCTGATGGATAACGCAGTGGTTTTTTAATTATGATCTTCATTATTAGTTTCTGCACTTTTATAAGCGGGTCAATGTGTTGAATAAAACTCCCAGGTTTCTTGCTACTTCACTATACTCTAAATATTCATCCTGAATTTTTATCTTGGGCAGCGCCATTCTATCCATGGATCTGAGTAATCTAGGGTAGCCTATAAAAAGACACTGAGATTTTTTTGCATTTATAACTAGGCCATGTTGTTTGCACCAATTTTCCACACGCCCGATGTCTTCATTTATTTTTTCTACCGATTCAGTAACCTTATTAGTTCCCGAGTGTATGTAAATTTGCAAATCGTCTGCATATAGGTGATAATTAGTTGCTAGTAGATTTTTCGATATATCAAGGAGGTAAATAGTGAAAATTAGAGGCGATAAACTAGAGCCTTGGGGGGTACCAGCTGTAACATTTGCCCAAGAAGATGTTCCCTCTTCCAATACGATTCTCTGTCTCCTTCCTGATAAATAATTATGAAACCAATTTACAGAACTTTCTGAAAAATTAAGAAATTTTAATTTTGGAATGAAAATGTCATGTCTTTTGAAAGCTTTTGAAAAATCTATTAGACATAATAATGTGGCCTTTTGATTGTCCATAGCTGTTCGAATATCATCGGACACTTTGATAAGAGCTGTACATGTACTGTGTCCCGGTCTAAAGCCTGACTGATATTTATCTTATTTAGAGAGATATTTTAGAGAGAGAGAGAGAAAGAGAGAGAGAGAGAGAGTAAAAATATTAGAAACCGTGCCAGATGAAAAAGCTATTGGATGGATTTGAGTGAGCACAGGGTACAGTAATAGACACCGAGACAAGTAGAAAGATGGCCGATCAATTTCGCAGTAATAGAATCCATCATTACCCGACCGCAAAGCTATTAGTGTCTAATGAAGTCGAAAAGAAGTCCAAGCCGATGCACAATGCAAGAATGAACAGAGATAGATCGGAAGAGAGTGACAAAGAGTCAGAAAGGGGAAGGAGAGAGACCGATAAGAATGACAAATTGGGATAAAAAAGCATGAGTTTTGAGGTGAATTTATGCTAGTGTGAGAGAAAGAATTGAAGAGACTCGGAAAGAGACAGTTGAAGAGGGAATAACATATTAGAAAAAGATAGAGAATGGCAGAGTGAGAAAAAGAATAATAGAATGATGTGACGGGTCGGGATCAGAAGTGTTGCTGGGAGGGGCCTATAGCGAAGCGAAAGCGGAAACAATCAAGGTTTAAAATTGCACATCTTTCTTTCTTGTCTCTTTCTTCTCGTTTTATACTCAGCCGTCTAATTGGGATTTATAGCCGAGAAAAGGCTACCTTGCTTGCCGGCTCAAAGCAGCGGATCTCATTCCGAACAAACGCAAGTATTGCTGGGGCTGGGTATGGTCATTGGTCAATCAAGCCATACCGCAGATTCTCCTACATGGTAACATCCAGATTCCATCCTAATTTTGAAAAACTGGAAAATTTTATTGCAATAGGGTTTTTATTATAATGTGAATGACGTTTTCCTTCAAAAACTCAAAGTTCTTTGAAATAACAAAATAGTAATAGAAAGATTTTGAAAATCGATATTGATACTCAATACTCTCAATACTGAGAGAACTTCCTCAGAGATCAAGAAATCATTGTTGAAGCCTACTAACGTTTGCTCTGCTTATCTAACCCCAGTTATCTATTGGGCTGGATAGGGATGTGATTCCAGTTTAAGTGGCACTACTTATAATCTACTATAATAGTCTACTACTCTCTATACTTATAAAACTGCTATAATATGCATACCACGTATATAGCCTATAATTAATTACTTATTTTGATCACAAAACGTCATTGTGAATGCCCATTTAAAGATAAGTCCTTAAAACCTTATACCCCTAATGCCCTTAACTAGGGGGTATAAGGTTTTAAGGACTTAAAGCCTGTTATAGAGATCTAATGAATTAAAAGTAGACAGCATGAATTATTCCGTTTGTGGAAATACAGTAGTATACTATTTAATAGAAATAGAAGTTAAACCAAACTTGGATGTGTTATTATACAATCTAGGCCTTCAATGCATATTACAACTAAAGACATCTAATATTTTTCGAGAACTATTTGGAAACATTAATAAAACAGGGCATGCTTGATACTGTAGTATATTCTAGCGTACGTCCTGCTTGAACCTCTGAAGATTCCTCATAACTTATCGCTTTAGTGTGATGCAGAGTAATTGGAATCAGATTTTGCTGCTTGAATCAAACTTATAAAAGGATATTGCTCATAAGAGCATGAAAGCTGTCAGTTTATGGCGTAATTAACAGCAGTGAAGTTGCTAGTTACCAGAAAAGGATGGTGTTTCAAGTTGGGTGTTGTGTTCGGCTCGTCATTTGAACTGTTATTTCCGAAGTGAGTCTACTGATAGGGCCCAGGCAGGAGGCTAAGCAGCAGAAGGCTAACCGATGAGTGAGGTTGTGAGATCGATAGGCATAGTCTGTGCTCAGCCTAATATTGGCTAGGCCTAATCAGGCACGCGAAGCATGCTTGCTCACGCACCTGTCTCAAAAACAGCTCCAACTTTTGCTCCAATCGGGCAGACGGCCGGCCTCAACTGTCCAAGTGCAATACAATATTGTGCATGCACTCATTTCGCCAATTAGTTTCCGTTTCGCCCATACTACGCTTAGCTGTTCAACGTGCAAACTAGCTCAACAAGAGGCGGTGTAATTCGTTGGCCAAATTTAGAACAAGGTAGACTGCAAGCCGTCAAATAATAATTGGAAGTTGGCAGACGTTTGACTTGTTTAAAAAGTGCACTAATTTTTGTAGCATTGTTTCAGCGAAAATACAGAGCTTCAGCTGAAAATAAGAAAATTTTTTCAGGAGATTATTTGTTATGGAATTTTTAGTTGGAAAACTACCACCTAATAGGTAATAGAGGTGAAAATAATGTATTTTTTCAATTGTTGTAACGTAATCAATATATTATTGTGAATCCAAACAGGCAAGATAATAATAACCTTGAATGTAAGATGCAACAAGAAAAAGGAGGAGGAGGAGGAGGAGGAGGAGGAGGAGGAGGAGGAGGAGGAGGAGGAGGAAGAAGAAGAAGAAGTAGAAGAAGAAGAAGTAGAAGAAGAAGAAGAAGAAGAAGAAGAAGTAGAAGAAGAAAAAGTGTCTGAAATAGAATATTCTCATTCATAACTTATTGATAAAATAATGTAATACAGAACAAAGCACCACATTGCCTCTTATAATTGCGACATCTATCAAAATTTCATATTATCTGGAGAAGCAATTATGAATTCATGATATTCAAATGACAATCCCATTATTTTCACGTCAAAACAACTTAGCCAGCAAAGAAGACAGTTCGTATTCCACGGATCGTCCTACCTTTCCTTCCTATGAAGCAACAAGCTACTAACAGGAAATTAAATGTCCATCAACTTCTTCGCTATGATCGCCTCCGTTATTACAGATGTGATTTCGCATTCAAGAATGAAGAATAGGTTATAAGCGTCGGTTCAAGTATTGCTATAGATGAATTATGATTTCACGTTTCAACATGAATAATCACTACAAATGAAGAAAATCGCCAGTATAATGTCTAATCGGATAATACTAGAATTATTGGCTCTGTAACCACTTAAAAGAAACAATTGATTTCTATTGGAATGAGGATCATCATCAATATTCCTTTATTCAAGCCCATAAACAATTCACGGATAATGAAGTCAATTATTCATTCATAGATAAGCTGTTTCACTACTACTATCATATCAACTTATAACTAATAAAACATTTATTGGACACACATTAACCAGACATGAATAGAATAATTATTTCAAATGAGATGGGACAGTGGCGTACCGAGGTTCTAAGCGCCCTGGAGCGGAAGTGTCTAACGATGCCCTCCCCCCGCCCGCAAAAAAAAATCAGTCTTACACTCAACCACCCGATTGGGCTGATATTAATATAGTGGTCATTTAATGAACCAGCGGCTTTTTTCCCCGCCTCTAACTATGCCGTATTTGTTAGAGATGCGAATCTCCAAGGAATGATTTTTTGCCAGGCCAGATTCTGCTTTTATCAATTTCCAAACAGCTTGTTTTGGATTTTTTCACTTTTCTATAAATTTATTTGCAGTTATTTTTTCGCATTTTGCAAGTCAGTGGCGTACCGAGGTTGTAAGCGCCCTGGAGCGGAAGTGTCTAACGATGCCCTCCCCCCGCCCGCAAAAAAAAATCAGTCTTACACTCAACCACCCGATTGGGCTGATATTAATATAGTGGTCATTTAATGAACCAGCGGCTTTTTTCCCCGCCTCTAACTATGCCGTATTTGTTAGAGATGCGAATCTCCAAGGAATGATTTTTCGCCAGGCCAGATTCTGCTTTTATCAATTTCCAAACAGCTTGTTTTGGATTTTTTCACTTTTCTATAAATTTATTTGCAGTTATTTTTTCGCATTTTGCAAGTCATCCTTATGAAATTTTTTTATATTTTAGAAATAGGATTCAAAAGTGAAATATTTCAGTCCTGTTCTTAATATAAAAACCATTGAACTTTTTGTGGATTTATTTTTTCAGAATAAATTCAAAGTATTCATTCAATTACTTGAATTTTTTTATACCTTTTGCCACCCAATTTAAATTGTTTTGGCTTTGCTACTTTCGACTATTTGCTACTTTTGACTCGACCGTTTTGCATTCTGTCTAGTTGTAACGCATTTACGGCTGAACGCATGAACCGATTTATTTAAAATTTGACATGAATTTTCCTTTTAGTCATGCGCAGCGATGTTTACATAAGGTTTTTTAAAATTGTGTTGCATTTCACCCTTTTGGCCTTCATTATAGTAATACATTTTTTTGTAAGTAAAAGGTAATTTTCTCTCAAGAACGGTGCGCCCCTCAGAGCCTGGCAGGAGCCAGGGCGGAGCGACTGCTCCACTCGCTCCATTATCGGTACGCCACTGTTGCAAGTCATCCTTATGAAATTTTTTTATATTTTGGAAATAGGATTCAAAAGTGAAATATTTCAGTCCTGTTCTTAATATAAAAACCATTGAACTTTTTGTGGATTTATTTTTTCAGAATAAATTCAAAGTATTCATTCAATTACTTGAATTTTTTTATACCTTTTGCCACCCAATTTAAATTGTTTTGGCTTTGCTACTTTCGACTATTTGCTACTTTTGACTCGACCGTTTTGCATTCTGTCTAGTTGTAACGCATTTACGGCTGAACGCATGAACCGATTTATTTTAAATTTGACATGAATTTTCCTTTTAGTCATGCGCAGCGATGTTTACATACGGTTTTTTAAAATTGTGTTGCATTTCACCCTTTTGGCCTTCATTATAGTAATACATTTTTTTGTAAGTAAAAGGTAATTTTCTCTCAAGAACGGTGCGCCCCTCAGAGCCTGGCGCCCTGGAGCGACTGCTCCACTCGCTCCATTATCGGTACGCCACTGAGACGGGAATTTCTCAGCATTCAATTTAATTTCCCAATGCAGTTCAAATTCTGTGCTTTGCATTGGAGCGTCGTGCGTAAAAGAATTTATTGACATAAGATACATAAACTTGAGTTGATGCTCGTGATTTAGGCATTTAGACCTACTAAAAATAGTTCCAATTCGAGACTAGGCTCAGACTATGTTGTCCATTTGGACTCAACCATTCCTATTGTATAATATTTTCTTTTTTTAAAGTAAATTCGATTTATTCTACGTTTTTGGATTATTGGATGGTCCTATAATGTATAGGCTCATACATTTTCTTATTTCCGTCGAATAAAGTGATTGTTGATTCAAAAGTTTCAAATGTTTGTAGCATTTCTGAATTGAATTTATTGAATACAGTATCAGTTCATTCAATAATGTCAATGTAAGTCTTTTAATGATTTATATTTAATTGCAGAGAACACTATTTCTTTATTCCATTGTCGTTAAGAGAAAGACTAAAAATAGGATTATCAAGATGACCCAATAGAATTATTAAGAAGACCCAATATTTGCTCTCAATATATTGAATTACAGTAGACCTACATGAAATTTGTAAAAAATGAGAACACTTCAAGATTTGGAAAAGAGAATGTTTTGAAGAGCAGTATTGCCTAGTCTAGATGTCTGGACTTTTGTTATATAAATTAAATTAAGAATGGTTCTAAACGACATTGAACATTAGCATAATTGAAAGTGGTCTATACGTAGTTTTCCAATAGTACAACAATCAGGTAATAGTTAAGAGTAATTTGTGTTGGATGAGGGTACTGTATAATGGCAGAAGGTATTGAGGAGGCAGCAGAGCGTAACAGAAGCTGTACGACTGCGGTTGAAACGATCGGGTATAACGAGACGCGATTCCCACGCGGGACTCAAAGTCAGGACCGTGAGATTCACGCTCTTGTTAGAGTTTTCTGTCTGATACCATTAACTTAAATTATCCAGACGTCTAGAACACACCATTCAAGTGTCCAAAACTGCAAATGTCAAAATCAAGTCGATTCCGAGTCATTTTCAGCAACACTGCTGACAGTTCCAAGAGAACAAACTTATTTTATTCAGGTCGATTTTCTGATTGAGAATTGAATATTCATTCATTCAATATCGTTTACATTTTCTCTCAATGTACTGCAATTATTCAATTCCTCATAGAAAAAAAAGTTTATTAGATTTCAAGAAATCTAAAATAAATTTATCAATGAATCGTCTTAAATGAGAAAGAATGTTTTTCAGATAGAATGTTTTTAAAATATCTTTACATTAGGCTTAACATTCCGAAATTGAGACCGTACTAAGAGGCAACCAGTAAAAGATACCCCATTTTTTTCAGGAAACAGAACCTGACTGAAGCTTCATCTCTGTATCACAAAATTTTCATTAATTCTATGGTCTACCATAGAATAAGGAAATGGTTGGTCTATGATTGTACTGAATTATCACATGCATAATATGCATGCGTGATACACTCGATAGTTTTTCATTAGTTTTATTTCCTTCCATGCTATTTAAATTTAAAATAACTTTTATTTTCAACTTTGCTCGGCCTCTTCAATTCACATTTAAGATTTAGATGCAACTGTAAAGGTAATTTCAGTGAAAAAGTCCATCTAAATTAATACCTGTGCATAATTTTTCCCCACATTGTAAAAAATTCATGACATCTTTAGCAAGATTTTCAACTTCAAAAAGACAAAAAATTCTTGTTTTGGGGGACAACTTTCTCAAAGTTGACCCCCGGACCCTTCGCCTGCTAAGGTTTCAACCCCATACGAAAGAAAATCCTGGCTACGTACCTGACTAATGACTAATGATCACTGTCCAATATTATGAATGTTATGATATGTCTGAATTGGTGATTATGTGTTATAGTTGATAAAAATTGTGTATGTGTATGTTGATAAGAATTTATATGTTATATAAACGATTCGGCAGCCACCGCATTCTCAATAACAATTAAACAAACAGTCTTAACAGCTAGATTCATATGATCTCATAGAAACAAATTTGGTTAACGGAATCGAGGCCTCTGATAGGCTGGAAGATGAAGCTCTGTGATAGGCTGTGCACTGGGACCTGTAACACAAACTTTTGGGAGTCGCTAACTAATGAAAGCGAAAAATCATAGCAAGCAATTGAAAAACATATAAAGATAAACAGCTTAACAAGGATCACAATTGAATATGGTAGATTAATAAAATAGTCATTTACATAATTTAATCATGTGTAATGAATTTTAAAAGAAGATGTTATTTGTTGATACATGAGTGAAGCTACTTTCAAAATAATATCTCTATGATTTTTTTGCATGACTTGTTTCTTGATTACCTGGACAACAAGCTACAGCAATTCTGCTGTTCTGTGGAATTGTAGCTGGCTTTTTTCCCGAAAGAAATCGATGAAAATTGGGCATGAAAGCAAGGACACATTGATGAAAGTGATTATAGTAATCATGGCGAATTCGAGAGGCTCATTTTTTGTATAATATGGCGTGAATAATCGCTTCGTTATTCCATTGTCTCTGACGTTACTCGATCTTTTTGCTGTTTGGCTCAAACAAGCAGATAAAATTACGATCTCTCGACCAATCACGAGTGTCCTTTACAGGAAAGTCTTGGATTAGGGTTTCGATAAGATGAGAGACTTGTTTCAGCCGTTCAGATGCAAATTGAATTCCAGTATCGTGACATCCAATCATTCATCGTAATGATAACTTAGAAGCAGTAGCCTTGTAAGGATCGGAGCTTTAAAACACACGATTATTTTCACTTGTCATTAGGGAATTTTTTGAAGACATGACGTAACGCCTCATTTTCAATTTCAGCTCAGCAGCACGGAAATGCCAATAGGGCTTGTCATCATGCCTTTTATTTTGGACAATCAACATTCAGAGATCTGAGATCCGTAGATCTATAGATGGAAACAGTGAATTTTCTATGTTGTCATGTAGGAGTATAGTTGAGAATTCCGAACAAGTTTTTGATAATTTTTCTGATTAGAATAATGTAATTTGGGGAATCGACCTGCGATTTCTATAGGCCTATATAATAATATTGTAATTCTTTTCATTGAGAATCAAGATGAAAGATTCAATATTACTTGATGGCTAAAAAATGGTTCGTCACCTTTGGAATCAGATTTGAAGTGCCCTATCGTTCACAGTTTAGGCAATAGCAACAATTGAGACAATCATATGTACATTGAATAATAATTGGGATAATTTGCAAATAGTTTTGTTAGATTGACCATGATTTGATACTGTATTGTAAAAAGCATATTCGTCAATTTATTGATGCATCTCTGATGATGCAACAGAAATCACGTTCAGCAGCTTCTCCAGGTGATGTACTCATCATCCTTCATTCGGATGTTCTACATTATGAGGAACAATAACTCACACCAATCTTAGGAACGTCCTTCCCACTATTCATCACAACCAATAAAAATAAGGAGACAGCAAAGTTGTTGACGAGAAAAATATGAGTGAATTAAAAATGAAAAATCACCCTTTTCATCAGAGAACAGGTTCAAAGTGAGGGAGCCAATCTTCTTCGATAAATTTGAGCAATAGACCAAGGCTGTGGCTATGCAATGAGGATGCAACAACTCATTAGTTGAAAGTCATTATTTTACATTGTCAAGCAAGCAGATGTTTGGAATCTTGATTATTTTATCCCACAACATACAACTGTAATTTGTTAATCAAACCATCGCTATTTTCATCAGATAACTACTCTGCTACTCACAATAGGAAGTGTCCGTGGACAGATTAATTTTCAGTGATTCAACTAAGTATGACAATAAAGAGTTGTAGTTAGTTGTTAATCTCCATCTTTTTCACGCAATTTCCTTAAACTAATTATTGCTTTAATACAAAATATACTGTATTATGATATAATATAATGCTTACTCAGGACACGAAAAGTCAGTAAGTAAGCAGAAACTATGAATCCGGAATTTTGTTACAAATGCTAGAGCCATTTTTCCTATTTTCCTGTACAGACATGTACAGTAAGCTACTAAATCTCTGTTTTGTGATTGCAGAAGCTGATTTATTGAAATATCTTAAATCAAATAACTTACATTTACACTCCTTCATTCATTCCTTCTGTTCATTTTTTTTATTGCGCTTTTGTGAATGCAAACATTTTATTTGAAAAAACTTGGTTCCATGTACTTGACATACTTGTAGCCTTTACTTGACAGCTATGTGGAATAAGTTATTACTCATTGTCGGACTAACAACAAGGCATGTTCCATGATCAACCGTATTTATAATCTGTTAATAATTAAGTCATGTGACATTTCTCCATGATGCATTATTCTATTTGCCTAATTTATTGAGACAAAATCACAATAAAATTATAATGAATATTTCAGCTCGATTATTGAAATCATGGGATCACCTGAGCTGACCTGTGTGAGTAAGAAATGTAGGTATATTCAAAAACCCTCTCTGTACCACTAGTTTATTCAAAGGATTCACTTAACGTATTATTTATCACAGTAATTGTGTATTAACTGTATTTCTAGAATAAATGTTGATTATTCAGTAAGCTCAGACAATCGAATATTGCTGAAAGCTTCATCATAGGTGGGCTACATCATCATTGAGTCTATTTCTAGGTTCAGTGAAATTCAAACACAGAGGTCGCCGACTGAGGAGAGTTTTTAGAAATTCGTTTCCAAGAAAGCCACTCATACTGAACCATAGCCAATTCAGCTATGTGTCCTTCAGACTCCTGTCAAAACTATTGATTATTATTTACGATCGCACTTTCTTTTGCCAAGAAACAAGACAATAATATCCTAAACAAACTGTGAATAACCTTCAAGTCTATAGTATCTGCATGAACTGCTGTGACAATCGGGTCTCTTGTTGAATGGAGTCTGGCTGATAGGCCTACACGAGGTGCGCGCATGGAGCAAGACACCTGAAACGGGTCACGGCGCCTTTCATCTAGCCGACAGTCGACTCAGCCTCGAAGAGACTCGACTAGGAAGAGAGAAGGCATTGTCTTGACACGAAATAGGTCGTAATTTATGAGGGATGCCAAGAAAAGTCGCTCTGTTACAAATGATCGCCGGTCACCATCGATTCACTTCGAGTCTTTTTAATAAAATACATTGCTCACCCATGTCTACAAACTTAACCAAACGTTTTCTCGACTTCCCTTGCTTCAAGCCTAATTGAATTGAATTTCATTATTTGACTTGATATTGTTTTTATCAACTATTTATTGATTTATTAATACTGGGTATAAATGGATCACATGCAACTGTTAGCAGAAGAATGCTCCAATTTGATGACTGAATACAATTACCTATATTTATTCTTTAATCTCTTGAAAATCGACAGAAGAAATTTTTTTAATTAATTGAGGATGATTTTAGGAAATAATCACAACTGCAAGCGTGTGGTTTATATTGAATATCATGTGATCATTTCTATTACTTTCTTGTTACTGGTGTGAAGTGAGGTGAGCTAGTCTTTTCATTGGGTTGATTTCTTTCAATGGTGAGAGCTATTAAGCTCCCAAAAATCAATCACTAATAAGCTAATACATTTCTAATATTTCTGGAAGTGTAGAAAATATTTTTCTTTTGAAATATCATCTGTCATCAACTATACTGCGTAATATAGGACGTTTTATTTCCAAATGTGTAATGTTAATAATAATAATAATAATAATAATAATAATTTTGTGCGAGATATTTTGCTAGTCCTAGCCTCCCTCCATCACCAATGATGCTTAACCACTTCGCCGATCGCAGGAACGAACTATCCATTGACGATTTGATGAGACACATCATGCATGGTTTACATTAAACGTTAATAGCCTGCTCGCAGAGATGCCGTCAAAAGAGATGATGATGGAGGTGATTGTGAGGGGGAGGGGAGCATCGTGGCAACGGAATGAAGGTAGGTTGGAGCGAGAGTGAGAAAGAACAAGAGATGTTCAGAAAGGAGAAGAGAGTGAGAAAGAACAAGAGATGATGGCTTGAGACCGATGTTTTCTGATCGGGGCGCGGCTGGCGGCAACATGAAAGGAAAGCTCAGCCTAATTGGCGTCTCAGGTGTGTGGTCTCAAAGCTGCCGCCGCAAATAACTTCATCCTCCCGCGCGGCTCCTACCCAGTGCCCAGTCTCATATCAGCCGTTCTGAAAACATCGACTCGGCCAGCGCTCACTGCATGCTGCTAATTGCATTTCCCACCACTAGTCGACCGGCAGTGCAGGGAGCTTCACTGCATTAAACCTCCCCTGGCACTGATCAAGCATAGACCAAGACTCTTCTTCTTTCTTTTACATATCACCATCATCTCCTCCTTTTTCAACCTCAACAATTACCATCGTCCTCGCACCTCTTCCATCCTCGCAACTTCCTTCTCAATCTTCTCTTCTCGTGCCTTCTCCTCTTCTATTCTCATCGTATTCCGTCTTCCTTCTCCTTCTTCCTCTACGATCATCTTCACAACCCAATCGAGATCGATAGCCTCTAAAAACCGCCTGCTTTCACTCCTCTTCTAGAGAATAATACACGCTCAGCTAAACTAGATATTCTTTTAAACTGTCTTGTATGCTAGTAGACAACTTCCAGCTCATTCATCCAATGTCCCCCAACACCATCAGGAGTCAACTCCTAGCGTTCAATTCTTTTCTCTTCTTCTTTTTTTATAGTCTTATTTCATTCCATAATCAGTTACGCATTGTAGTTTCCGTGAATGGAATATCATATCTTCAAATAACACGTACAGCGACAATATGCTCGTTTCAGTACCACAACTGTGATTTTAAATTGAATAGTAGGCTATTTCTGGTCAGATATTCAAGCATGTTTTTATTACTGTATTCTGAAGCGTTTCAATGCTTTACAGAACTTTGCCATTGGAGTTACCGCTTAAATTCAATATTGCACCAAAACCTTCGCACACAAATTTTCTTGACACTTGCAATTTTGATAATCTTCAAATAAATTCATTCGAGGTGTTATAATACTTAACTAATAAAAATCTGATTCATAATAATACTAAAAATCTGAATAAATTGATAAAAAAACTATGAAATTCTTGATCTTTAACACAGAATGGAATAAACAGGAAATATTGGTATACTTTTTTTTTTAAATGTTTATTACGGTAATTTGGAGAGTCCAGTCTCACATTATGTCAAATTATCTATTGATAAACGGCAGAACTTCAATAAATGAATCTTGAAAAATTTGGAAGAAACTGGGATTTTATCATTCATGGTTCATTTCTACACAACAAGATAGCCTCCAAAAATATCTAAGTTTTTAGTCTTGCAAGGGTCATAATGGAGACTACATGATGCTCTTGTGACAATAATTATAATTTTGAGCCCATAGATTTTTTAACCTCTTTATAGCTTGCTTATTTACGGCAAAACTTTCAGTAGGCCTATAACCTTTTTTTATGAGGATCATGATAATTTCTTTGAAAATAATACTGATCAATTAACAATGGCTTGAAAATACTTGTAAGATGCCAATAAAGTAACGAAAAATGCTTCCTTCTGAAGAGGAAACCTGAATCAAACATATGGAGAGCAAGAACGAAGCAGCAGATGGTTCCTTACAAGGTGAGGAGCACTAAACAGTCATTTATTCTAATTCATTTCAATCGACAATTCACCTTTTAGATAATTAATGTCCTCGTATAAATAATGTGTAATTGTTAGTGTTATTTTTTATAAAATCCATTGCGATGGTCTATGCTGACCTCCAAAGTCCGCTACTGATAACTCAAAGAAATACGTTAACTGTAAACCTAATGGAAAAAATTACATCTTTAAGCACAGTTCTGAAGAAGTTTTATTCGCTGTTCTACTAGAGACTTCATGATACATAAGACCTATCACAACCGACCGTTTCGAAAATTGAAAAATGCGAATCACTAGGCCTTTTAAAATAGCTGCAAAAGGCCTAATTTAGCGAAAGTTTATAAAGTCAAGTTCTTTTTTAGGTATCCTCTATATCTATATTATTATGTAATAAAATTGAAATATTAATTCAGGACTGAACTACAGTAAGCTACTGTATTTACTGCACTCATCGATGTGCACAATTCGCAACAAGTAGACCTACTAGTGTCTTTGTTTATGCAAGAATTGAAAACTTGTTCCAAAGTACGTCTGAATATGTAGACGTAGACTACGTATTTGAAAAGTGAAGAAAATACCTATTGTCTGATAAGCCTACCACTCCGCAATTCGAAAGCAAGAAATTCAATTAAAATAAACAATTAAAAACTAGTCTGTCTAATGAACGGTTAATTAGCTGCCCAATATGTATGGTGATATCTGATTGAATTGTTCTTTCATTCTTGTAAATAGACTACCTTTTTGCACTGAATTTTTGTAGGGCTACGTCCGATTCCCTCCCAGGACCTCAGCCAGGAAAAAATCATAGCCTCATACCCTCCCAGATGTGAACAGGTCTATAAAAATCATAGCCCGATTCCCTCACGTGGGTGTAATGATTGAACACATATTTGAAGCGAAAATCTGGAATTTATTACTTCATTAAGTACTTCATTATTGAGACACATGTAAGATTTAAACACATTTGAAATACTGACGCAGCTGATGAACAGCAAATACTGTATGGTGTGTGAGTCGGTTCGCCTCTTCGAAAGTATAAAATTTCCTTTTTAATACTGTACTTTTTGGAAGGAAAACTTTCATAATACGATAGGAAATTTCATGAAGGATAACTATTCATTAATAATTACTTTCTTCCTCTTTCACTAGACACAACTTGACACTGATGAGACATGTTAACAATATGAGAGGTAATAGCGGAGTGGGCAGGTTGTAATAATATTATTTATTGACAATAGAGCAGCGGCTAGGAGGGAATCGGGCTATCATCCATCCAACTTTCTACCTGGGGAAAACCGAGGGACAACCTTTTGCCTGGTAGGAAATCGGGCTACACCCTGTTTGTAACCCCGAAGACAATTTTGAAACGCTCTGTACTCTAATCTGTGACTTGATGTCATTATAAAATCATAATAATAGGCCTACATCAGAATGAACAATGGATTACTGCAATGTTGTTGATGTAAAAACATCCTTGTATATCAAGAGTATATCACGAAAATCTTTTCAAGTTGCTACTTCACTAAGGTAATAGAACTCTCGATATTTTGTAAGCAATCAACAACTACGTGAGTGTTTTGATGCTTTGATGGTAGCTCTCGATCTCTCATCTCTGATCATCGTTTCTATCTCACCGGTCTATTACATAACTTGAATACTCAAGCTTATAACATAATTAGCATTAAAGATGGGTATTAAAAATAGTGTGTAGAAATAATCTGCAATGTACCGACCGATCATAGCTGAAAATATAAGGTATCTAAGTTGTAGCTTATTGTGAAAGCTCCAATGATTTATGATCGCTCAGTATCAGCTCTTTATCCATCTCACAGGACGATAATGAAGTTTTGATTGATAGTTCGGATCACGTTAGGCTCTTGTAATAATTATTTTCGATTGGCTTGGAACGATACAATCGATAATTAAACTGATCGTAAGGCTCTTTCAAAGCCCGCTTTGAGTAGGAATAGATTTTATTTTTAGCTGATCTATGATAGTCGATGAAGGATCTGAGCTATATTCACCAAGGAAGTCATATTTTTTGTGCCATGGGAAGTTTGAGATAGTTGACATGAAAAGCTATGACCACTGTCGGAATAATCTTAAGAATTCAATTTAAACGACTTGGAATATTTTATGATTCGATTGATTCAGAATTAACGGGCCCACTAAAGGTTTAAAAGTTCTAAAGATTCAAGGGTATTGTGTGTGTGTGTGTGTGTGTGTGTGTGTGATTAACTAACGCTAGGCCTACTAAAGAAGCTGTATAGAAAAGAAGCTAATTTTTAAAACGGAATTTGAAAGTGAAAAAGTCCTATTATATGCTTTTTTCTGTACAGATATTAATGGACAGTATATTGCTCTCACTGGCTGATACTTTTATCATAGATACTATCATAGCTTTTTTATCACTTTCAATTCAGATTTTTTATGCTACGGCTCATCTCCTTATTCCTCTTCTCTTTTCCTCCTTCTTCTTCTTCTTCTTGTTCCTTCTTTCTCTTCTTCTTTCTACACTCCAAGTTGTGCCCTACTTTCGTGTGCGCAAATTTCGTGTAATAGTTTCTATGTAAGCAAAGTCACTTTTATCGTCATCTTCTCTTCCATCCATCAGTATAAATTACTCCCTCTGAAATCCTCTACGATATTTTTCATCTTCTCTTTTCGACGACCTCTCTTTTTCTCCCCTATTTTTTCATTCAAATAACCCTCATGCTCATCAACGCAAGTTTTAGCCAATTTATTTTTAATCCACAGAAAAACGTATTTTTCGGTTGCTTCAATTCAGGTAGAATCAACATTTCTCGCAAGTTTGGTCAACGACCAGTTTAGCCTTGAATGACAATACAATATTGTGGAAGCGAAGAAAGCTTTTTTGTTTGGAGTTGGTAGCTCGTGCGAGGAAAAAGTGCCACGAGTCCATGAGGGCATTGATTGTCACCGAAAATCGTCGTCACCCATCGCCGGACAAAAGTCAAAGTGTCCGGCGCTGAGGAGAAAGAAGATGAAAAAGAAAGAGGAATAGTGGATGAGACGAAGCAAGGTGTGAAGAGGATCGCCGTTCCTGAATGCCTAATCTGACCGCCGAGTGGGAGCTTCAAAGGTGCCGCGAAGGCGTGGTCGCCCATTTGTAAAGCTCTCCGACGCGAGAATAAGGAGATATTTCTTATAAACAAGTTATTCTTTCCTCCTTAGGGCCACCCAGGCCCCAGCACCCTCTATCCCAGTCCCTGCCATAACTAGACACAGCGCACCAAGACTTTCAAAGAAGCTAGGGCTAGACTGAAAAACAACACAAACACGACCTTTTCGGGACTGAGTGTTTCTTTTCAGACTGACAACAAATTTAATGTGACACACTTTGCAGTGTCTTCTGAGTCAATCAGATACAATTGGGCCTACGAAAACTTTTGAAAACTATTGAGTTGACTGCATTATATGCTTGAGTTTATTAATCGAGCTTGTTTGCTCTACAAATCATGGGCAAACCATCATTTTTTTCGAAAGAATATCAACTAGGGAAATTCTTAATATAAGTGATCCTAATAGAATTATTTCTATTGTCGATTGAACATTTCGAGGGCGAGAAATCACCTTCTTCCTGCGTTCGCGCCTTGGACTCTCCAACAGTTTGAGAGCAGGGAATAGAAGATATTAAATAGAAAAAATAATTACCTCAGATAATAAAAAGAATGAATAATTGTGAATATTTAATAAAATGGCAGTTCAACCTATTCTATTTGAAATTTTCTTTCTTTTCGACAAACCAGTAACATAGTACCTAATTCAATTCAATTCAATTTATTCATACACACACACAAAAGCTTACAAAATTGAAGTTTGACAAAGACATAAAATAACAAAGTTACAATATTTTTTAAAAAAACTGGCTCTGTGGTGGGGTGTGCTATAGGGAGGAAAGAGGAGGAGAATACCCAACCAACTATGGTTTTCTATGTACTAGGCGGGTGGTAGAAAGAGAAAAGTGGGAAAGGAAAAGGAGAAGATGTGCAGGAAAGACCCTGAAGATGAGCACAGCGTGGAAAAGAAGGGAAGAGATAAGATAAGATAAAATTACTTTATTTACGTAAATTTACAAAATATAACTGTGACTGATTAAAAAAAATATTATTAACAACACAATAAATAAGAAAATGAGAAAAAGTTTGGATATTAACAATAACATTTTTGTGAAGCATTTACGTAATAAGGGCGAAGTCTGGACAAAAATTCGTCCATTCAAACTTAACCTTAGAGAGGGAGAGAGTGTGATAGAGAGAGAAGATAGAAAAGAATAAGTGAGTCCACAATCTCATTATCAGTACACTAAAAATCAAACGGGCATGGCAAACATCACTCAGGCATCAAGATCGAAGAAATAATTTCTAGAAATTCAGTTTTTTTACCTTGTTTAGTTTCATGGGTAATTTTAGTATTCATGAGGAAGTGTTTGAGAATTAAGTTTATGATTTTAGTGCTTATATAAATCAACTGCCTTCTAATGCATTCAATATTAGTATTATACATGGCGTATTTATTTGCGGTGTCTCGCTATAACCGTAGCTATTAACCAAAGAGTTCAGAGCAATGAGAAAGTAAGATCTATAATTGGTTATATAGTCAATTACATTTTTTACGTACAATTGCCTTACTGTCGTTACCTCGAAGTCACTGAAAACCACATTGGTTGGGTACAATATAGGTTTATTTAGAATAAATTTAATTATCAATTTTTGTGTAACAAATAATTCGTTGAGATGGTTATTGAAACACTAGTATTGATTTAACTAGTGAATGGTATAACATTTTTAGGTTCTGTTTATTAAGAATTTTATTTACTTGTTAAAACTTAAAGGATAAATATCTAACTCTTTTACAGACGGATTCTATATGGATATTCATCTATTATAATTCCCAAGTATTTTATACTAGAAACTTTATTAATAGTGCAATAATTACAAGTATTAGAATTGTACCTAGAATGGAGTTTTAAAGTGTGATTTTCCATAGGTTGTCCTAATTTATTGAATGAAAACGTTAGATAATTAGTTTTATCAACATTTAAACTTGAGGTATTTTTATCCAGCCAGTTCTTAATAGTTAAAATGTTTTGTTTTGCAATAGCAACAACTTCATTCCATGAGTTTCCATGAAATATCACTGCAGTATCATTCGCAAAGGATATCATTGTGGAGTTTCTGAGTCTCAAAATCAAGAGATCATTTACATAGACTATAAAAAGGGTAGGAGATAGCACAGCACCTGAGGGAGACCATAAGGTGATAGATAGTGTTACAGTAAACCCTCTCATATCCGGACTAATGTGGCGCCGGCCGATCCGGATAACAAAAAATCCGGATATGAGAGGAACATTTTTTTAAATGAGAAAACAGATTAATACTGTACAACAACTACGGTACTCAATTTTAGTAAGCCTTAAATACGGAAACGTTTGTTTATTAAATAAAACAACGGTATTTTGGTTCTAATAACACTTTAATACAGTAACATCAAAACTCAAAAAATATTACGTACAGTAATATAATTCGCCTCCTAGAGTGTTTTTGAATTTTTGCATTTTTCAAAATCGCGTCCGGATATCGGAGGGTCCTGATATGGGAGATCCGGATAAGAGAGGGTTTACTGTATTTGTGTACCCATTAATAGTTAAAGATTGGGTCCGATTCAGTAGGTACCTCTTGATTAAGTCAAGGAAAACTCCTCAGAAGCCATAAGATTCCAATTTATTAAATAGTATATTTTGGGGTATTGTATAAAAGGCTTTGCGAATATCTAGGAAAACTGCAATCGATTTCATATTAGAGTTCAGCTTATGAGATAGGGTACTTGTAGATTTTATTAGAGCATCTACTGTGCTTTTAGAGTTTTGGAAACCAAATTGGTTACTATTTATTATATTGTGTTTGTTTAAGAAAGACACAAGTCTTACCTTCATTATTTTCCCCTTAATTTTTGGTGAATTGCTGATGAGACTAATTGGCCTATAGTTACTTGGATTTAAAGGGTCACCTTGTTTGAAAAGAGGTTTTATTTTTGCTGATTTAAAATGTTGAGGAAAATAACCTTCTTTAGAGCACCTTTTGAATATAAAAGTGAGCGGTTGTGAGATATGATGAGCTAATTTTTTAGAAGGCTATTGGTTAGATTATCAATTCCAGGGCTGCAGTTGTTCTTTAGGTTTTTGATAGTGGCTTAAATTTAATGAGAGCTAGTTGCCATCATGAAGAATGTGGAAGCTATTCGGTTCTGAGCATTTTCACAGGTCAAATCAGCTTTATTAAAAACATGGGTGTTCATGCTTTGAGCTTGCAATCTACCAACATTTGTGAGATATTCATGAAGTGTGGATGCATCTAAATAAAATTTCTTGTTATCCTTGCGACTCTCACGGATAACCTCGTTGATGCATTACTGTTTGTATGCGTGTAATACTTTGTGAGTAGGCTACAATATTAGCTAGGCTTTGTCCTGCTTTATTAATAAAAATATGCGACTATAAAATTGGTTGCCAAAAGTTCTAATTGTCGAAATAACACAAACATTCTCTCTAGAAAACAATAACTAGTGCAAGTAAACGTTAAACTCTATAATTTTAAGCATGCATTAGGCCCTAATCAAGCATTTGGTATGAGGATAACCGTTTTTAGGAAATGGTAGTTTTCTGTGCGAGCCTGTGCATCTTCATTTGTATTCTACAAGCTGTATTTCTTCTATGCATTCCTGCATGCAGTGCCCTTCAATTGAAGAGTCGTAAAGTAGAAACAAAATGGCAGCGTAATTCATCAAAATTAGTTACACAAGTCAATTAGCTTGGTCTTTTGTCCATCAGGCGGCCAGACGGTTTGTTACGTGCATGTAGCCTACCAATAAGCAGATTGTTCATTCGTCCAATAAACTGACCGTGAAAGTTACGAACGAAGCAGTAGCGGTGTTATGTTTAACACTGAGATGTGATGTTTCAGACGGACTTAATTTATTTCACTACCTAGCGTTCGCTACCTAACAATAGATCCCAAGTGACCGACTAATGAGACTGAATGCTGAAATTAATTTACTCGAACGAAGACGGATAACTACGGTCGGTTTATTGGTGCACAGTAAACTTTATAAGCCCTCAGTCGGCGTAATCGCGAAATACAAGTAGGTTAGTGTGAGCTCATTCAAGTATATTATGTTTCGCACCAGCCTGAAATAGCTAGGCTTTGGCTCCTTTCAATTTCACGTCAGCTGTAAACGTTGTACATCGATGCTGCCTGCTGTAAAATTCTTTTATAAATTGCTTTTGAATTATAAAACATAGTGGAGAGTGAAGGCTTGGAGGGAGTTTTAATTATGATTAAATAAGAGGCTTTCATATTGATAAAAAAATATATTTGTTTTATATTTATATTTGTTTGAATCGTCATTCTCCATTGATCTTGCGTCTTAAATAAATAATTATTACAATAGATATGAAATTGTTGAGTTATTGATAGGTTGAGAGCGATATTTTCAGTCTCCATAAAAGAAAAATTATATCTTCATTACAATTTTTATGTCAAGTAAAGTCTAGTGACAACAAACATTGATTTTGGAAGTTCATTTGAACTTCTGCATAACAAAATCGATTTCTCAAGCAAAATCTTCGTTCTAGAGTGTCATTAGCCAATGAGAAGTCGTCTTGCTAAAATTGCAGTGTCCAAGGACACCATAAAAATTCTTTAATTAATCCGAGCTAAGAAGAAAATTTTTAACGATAACTGTTGTGATCGAACAGTTGACTATATTTTCAAAAATTAAAAGTCAAAAAAGTTTTTTATCGCCTACCTATTCTTGAAATGATGCTGTTTTATGTTTTGCCAGTTTGAAGCGAATAGCGCATTCATTCAGTTGTATTATATTGCTATATTTTTCCATAATTGACCGAACGCAATGAGGTCTTAGTTTTAACTCGACCGATCGACATTTTGTCTGTATGTTACACGATTACGGCCAATGGGCCAAACGCCTTGACCGATTGCCATGAAATTTTGCATAAATGTTACCCATTTCTAAATGTATAAGGTTTTATTCAAAAATGCCCCCGATCTTTTCAAGTGGGCCCAATTCACCTCTATTATTGAAGTGTCTGATTTGGATGCGGGTGGTTTTAAATTGAAATTCAGACAATTTGAGAGAGAGCTTAATCCGTGAAAAAATCCGATAAACCCAACTTTCAAGAGGTGGGTTCAAAATCTTAAAAATATTCAGTATAGAGAATTTTCAAACATTCTTTTGTTTTAGTAGAGCGTTTTGAGCTATTTGAAAATGAAAATGGGTATATACAACATTTTTGATAATTTGAGCATTTGGTGGTACGTGTGTGAAAAATTGACTTTCTCAAAAAAGTATTTTGTGGAAAATTTCTGTTTTTTTATTGAAAGTGGAAGATACCTCTATAAGAAGAAGGTTGACACTGGACAACTGATTTACTCTTTAAATATTATATTATATTAGAGAGCGATGAAAAAACTGAAAACAATCACATGTTGAGATCTTGAGATAGTTGGGAAAATGTTCTTTTCATTAGGTAGAGCATAATTTGGAGACTTCCATTAGAGAATTTGTGAAAATTGAAGCCTTTGAATCTAGGGGCAGAAATCTGAACTTCACTGGAAAACGGGAGGGGGTGAACAAATTTTAAACTTTTTTGTTAATGGATAAATTTGCTTTACATGATTGGAAGCTTAAGATTGGATTAAGAGCTGTTAAAAATACAGAGGTGATTTCTAGAGAGGCGTCAAGAATTTTTGACAAATTATTTTGACAATGATTTTTGTAGATTCTACCATCAATGACAGTTTGAACAATAAAAACTGAGTCGAAAGTGCTCTTCAATCTTTTTCGAAATATCCCCTATTTGAGAAAGGAGTGTATGGCGAGTGAGGTCTGTTCACAGAGCTACTAGTTTATGCAAGATTTATTCTGCTGAAATTTCTTAGCTGTTAGTTATCGGTCAAGTCTAATTTTTAAAACTTGCTTATTCAAAGTCTAAAAAATTTACGCTTTGATTGAAATGTGATTCAAGATCTTGTATGATTAAAAGTTGGCAGACGAGCTGATATCAAGAATTTGTATTATTAAGTTCATTAAAAACAGGTCGAATTGAAAACCTCCTTCTGTTTTGGAAGTCGGTTAAAAATGGACTTGAAAATTATTTTTATTTACGCTATATGTAGTGTTTCACACGATTTTTTAAAATAATATTATGATACAATGTAATTTAACCGGGTAAACGATACCGGTTACCCGATGCCGGTTATGAGTGAAACAAGCCTAATATTAAATCAAGTATAAGGCTAGGTAGGTTGACCTTGTATGATGCAATTGAAGGGGATCGATAAGCAATTAGTTATAATTCTAATTACAGTACCGTACAAGAAACTGCTTCTCTGTAAAGGCTGATGATAATATCTATTGACAATGAGATGAATTCAAATAGAAAGCTATTTCGTGAGCTATTTAAGCTAATAAAAGATGCAGCTTAACGCCATGAATAATAATAATAATAATAATAATAATAATAATAATAATAATAATAATAATAATAATAATAATAATAATAATAATAATAATAATAATAATAATAATAATAATAATAATAATAATAATAATAATAATAATAATAATAATAACAATAATAATAATAATAATAATTGTAATATTTTGCTGAAACTTCGAATAGCCTATGAGAGCTTGCTAAGTAGAAAATAAACACCTAGAAATATTTTGTCGAAAAAAGAGTAGTTTTCAGACTTCAACAGTTTCAAAAAATTGGCCTATGATGATAATAATATGCGGATGGCTTTTGGCTTTTTTTACATATACGAGTAGTTTCACCTTGTTGTTTAAGCCATACAATAATTTTAGATGAGCTCCGAACCACTGGGTGAGCGATAATAAAAGAATTAAGAGCAAGTCCATTATCTATTTTTTGTATTGTATTCATGGATTCAACTTTCCCCATTTTTGAACTCTCAATATTCAATATTAATTTCAACAAGGAAATGGAATATTGACAATCCTTTGCACTCATTGGCTGTTGGTTTCGTTCTCCAATCCCAGTTGTAATTTTTGATGGAAAATTAACATTAAATATTTTAAAAGCCCAAGGACATTTTTGCTCTGTTTTATCGACTACAATGTTTTGTAATGAGCATATACATCCTGAAAATTATTCCTTTGATTTATAAAAAATAATAATAGACACTTATTGGAATACTGATTGAGTTTCAAGATATAAAAGATGGAGTAATTTTCTTGTAATGAAAAGGACTGTAGATGAATATTAGTTTCCTCTTTAAGCAAATGCAAGTACTGAGTTACTTCTTCCGTTACAAAAAGTGAATAAGCATGATTAATTTTTTCAATCCTCTAATAATATTTTCCCCTATAAATAATATGTTATTCAACTTGTAGATGGAACAGTATAGCTAGATAATATTATTATTATAGGCCCGTAGCCGATCAGCTTACTAAAAGCCAGTTTATTACCTTTTAATAATAATGACAGAATAATTAAGTTGCTACAGCAATTTTTTCTGTTGATCTTAATTTTGTATGCCAATATTTCTTCTTAAATCATCAAATGAATTTTTAAAAATTCAAGTAATTCAAGTCTTGAGACAAATATTTTTTTGTATTAGAGAATTATTTGACTGCGGACAGCGAAAATATTTATTTGTAAAGCAACAACTTCAATGAGTAGAAATGATCACTGGGGTAAGAAATAAAAACCAATTATATTTCTGAAAAATAATTTAAAATTAAATGCCAGAATAGTCTATGTTTGCTACAGAATTAATAAATTATTATTGTGATTCTAATGGAATTGGGGTTATAAAATATAATCCAATAATATTTAGATACTTTTAGGATTATGATTTGATAATCAGGCCTTTCTAGTGAGTAGCTCACGACTGAAATTTCCATTTCTTTTCATATCTATTATCTATAAAACCTTGTATTTTAGAAATACTAATTCCCCATACTTAAAATCATAATCTAACTCATGATTATAATAGACTACAGAATAACATTTTTTAACACAGTCTATTGAACGAACACTATTAGAAAAGATATGCATATAAACATCAATAAAATTTCTCTATCACTATTGTTTAGATTTGGAGGGTTTAATAACTTGAGATGTATATTGATGAATGAATAAATAATTAACTAAACTATAGTTTTTCTTATTCAACTTATCCTGAATTTTACTAAATTCCGATTTTGTATGGAGGAGGAATGAGTCCTTTTTAAACCACTGTAGTGTCTTGGTGAGTGTTTTTAGAGTGTTTGCTCTGCTCAAATAGCATCTTTATTGTTGATAACATTGGTGGAATCATTTTGAGGAGAATAACAGTGTCTGCTTATTCTACTCATCAGCTTCCAAAAACATATTTCACCTTCAGTCTGGGCAGTTTGGGCTATAGCCTATACACCATACTTTTCAGTAGTCTGCATATTTATTGACAAAACTGGATGACAAGCCTGATAGTACTTGGAGATGGTCAGGCTTTACAAAATTATGAAACAACAGCGATTCAGGAATGACATTTCCTTTCCTTTTCCATTTCCTTTTAAAGTTTGAACAGATTCTTGTTCTTTAAACTTCCGCTTTGTTACAAAATATCGCCTCTACATCTATACAAACCACTAAGTAAAGATAATTATCTTTACTAAAAATGATGATTAAAGATCATCTACTAAGAAAAGATAATTGGATGTTTTTCATCACAAAAAACTAATAGATGAAACTTTTCTTCAAATGAAACAATCTGTCATTTATCTTTTAAAAACATTCTTGTACCGTACTTTTGAAAAACTTCATGGTAGTTAGGTCTTGGATTTGCATGTATGGGATGAAGTCTTTTTCTTTATGCAACGTTTTCTCTTAATCCTCTATCTCTGTAGATCCTGAAGACATCCCGTGATCCGGCCAAATACCAGACGATAAATCAAATATTCAAATAAAGGGATGGAGGCTATCTAAACTCTAAACATGGATTGATAGTCATGTGCAGTAGCGTAGCGAAAATGGTGGGGGGTTTCCGGAGATTTGGGGGCCTCCCGGAGGGGAAATACCTAGAAGGGCGAGGGGGGTCGGGGGGTCCTCTCCCGGGAAAATGTGGATAAATAGTCCCTCTAAAATCGTATTCCAAGAGATTCTAGACTCATGTCTAAAAATGCTTAAATCCATTCATTTTAGCCTACATTATGGGAAAATGTTTGAATTTTCGACTTTGAGAACTTGATTTGAGACTTGAAAACAGCAATTTTATATAAGTATTTATTAAAATGAAGTTTATAAATTAGGTAAAGTGAGAGCTTAAATTCAATAAACCATTGCTCTTATGAATCGTTTGTCTAAGAACTTGAACCCACTCTTCGTATATTATTAGTTCATTAATTAGTTGAGGATAAATTTTAATGTATAAAATATGAAAAATTCCTGGATTTCTTGTTCTGTAACGATCTGCGTTGTTAATATTAACTTTTTATGGTAAATTCAACATTCAACGACTTGCTGCCAATTTTAACATCAATTAAAATTTAACATCAATTTTATCATCATTTTAACATCAATTAAAATTGACTGCAAGTCGTTGAATTTTCCATAAAAAGCTATTATAAAAGATACTACTTTCATAGTGCCAATTTAACAAGTTATAGTGGTTTCAAATTATTATTACAATCGGCGCCACCCAGAGACATTTTAGTGGCCTGGGGCAGGGTTATAGCTGGAGGCTCCCTTTTACACCTTTCCCTAAACACCAATTTTCAATTAATGACACGATCATCCAACTAGCATTAATTATGTCTCCAGCTATGCCTAGTTACCTACTGCACTCAAAAGAATCTGTGTAACTAATTTAAATCCTCTTTTTTCAATTTAAAGATAAAATTTGAGTGTAGGCCAACTGAAAACTATTCCATGAAAAAACTGTGGAAGCTAGGAAAAAGGGCACTGAGTGGCACCAGAGAGAGCAATAAACTTCTCTTCTATTTTTGTGTAGGCCTAATCTCTTGAATTCGCATCGAACTATTCACTAATATACTGAAATATGTAAAATGGGTAAAAATATAAAAATTATTAAGACTTTAAATGGAACTTGCAAAGAGAGAATGAATTAACACATCCAATTCCAAACTTTAATAGTAAATTTGTAATTAGGCTACATATAGATGGTGACGAAACCCCACAACATGGTGGAGACTGAGGGTTCTCCACCAGAGAAAAAAATTGTTTCCCAGGTCTTGAAAGTGCAACTCTAAGCTTTTTCTGTTATCAACCACTTCCCTCATATTATCTTTTGATTGACTCATGGCGTGACAAATTTCATGATCACAATAAACTCTTTGGGGTATCAGATCTGAACAGTAACAGAAATGAGAATTTGAAGCCCGTCTGCAGAAATATTAAGATACCTTTTCTTCTTCCAAGCCTACTGTGTCAACTTCATTCAAGTGGCGCCAGTGGTCTCTAGTGTCTGTTAGTCTTCTAAGGGGCCTCTAGAGGTCTAAACTGGAGTAAAAAGGGGACTGGAGGCTCCTAGCTGGACAATAGTATTAGGGGCCCCTTACTTTATTTTTGTTTTGTCACTTACTTACATTTGTAAAATAATGACGTTGAGACCCAAGGAAACTTGCCTTGTTCGCCCTCTGCAACTTTAATTAAAGTGTTTTTTTTTAATTCAATTAGAGTATTTTAAATATTAGAATCATAGTATTTCTTATAGCTGTAACATTATTTAGGCTACTCTTCACATATGAAAACTTTTTTCACCTCCAGTAAAACATATTAACGTATTTTTAATGTTATGCCTCCCTAATCGTTTTAGGGGCCTCTTTTACGGGCTTAAGGGGTGGGTTGTAACCCGGAAACCCCC
The DNA here is from genome assembly GCA_948455865.1 of Conomelus anceps. Lineage (NCBI taxonomy): Eukaryota > Metazoa > Arthropoda > Insecta > Hemiptera > Delphacidae > Conomelus > Conomelus anceps. Next base: position 56,424,480 of record OX418217.1, on the reverse strand, counting down.
TCACCGTCGCTACGCCAATCATGTGGCCCAATTGGAATACTTGTTCACCGGCAATGCCCGCACAATGCCCTTCGTAATCTGTACTTCCCAGGGAGAGCAATGCATTTCCTGTTCATTCTATTATCTTCATTTTTGGGCATTTGAAGCTGCTGCAAAGACATGGCATAGCTGACAATAGCTACTGGCACCATAGAAATAGAATTACCTTTACTTCTATGACCGGCACCAACATAGATAAATAAATTATTGATAAGCATTGCACTAACCTGATCCAGACTCGCCATTGAGTTCCTCGAACGTCTTGCTGGTCATTTGGTAGAGAGCGTCGAGTGGTGAGTTGTCGGCGCTCTTGGTGGTTTTGCTCCTTGAGGAGGCATGTGGATGATGTGGGTGAGGGGGTGGGCGGGCGCCGGCGGCCAGAGAGCAGTTGAGGATGTCGGGACTGGTGCAGCAGTCACTGCCCGCCGTACTAGACCGGCCGCTCGAACACGTCGACGAGGCACAGAAGTCAGCCGACTTGGGTCTCACCTGCAGGTGGTTAATTTGCTGCGGGTGAGCGTGCGGCGGACAAGAGTCAGCGCCGTAGTCCCACGGACGGACGATTTTTGGAATTCCGCCGCCACCACCGCTTATCTCCCGGCTTGGCCTGTGGTTCAGGATGTCCAGAATCGAGAAGGATTTCACTCCGGAGGCGGGCGAGCTGCCTTCATCGGGGACGCTTTGCCTACGCACCGAACAACCAGCAGCAGGTGTCGGCACAACAGCTGCTCGCTCTTCCCTTCCTCGAGGCCTCCTCGCCGAAGATATCTTCGCCTTGCTGCCCCCAATACTATAACTAACCTTATCAATCTTCATCATCTTCAACTTCTTCAATGGCTTAAAGTAATCATCTTCAGGTCTGTCATTCTCCTCTTCAGAATCACACGACCTCCTCGTCCTGCAATCAACCGTCGTCGACCCGGAACTCATAGACGTCCTTCCGCCATCACTCGACACACCGTCATCAGCCGGAACGGGAGACGGACATCCCACACTGATCTCCTCGTCATCCTCCTCTTCCTCCTGCGACTCTTGACTGTAGCACTCCTGCATCTCATCCAGCCCGTTCCTCAGGCTCACACCTCCTCCGCTCTTCATTCTCTTCTTCTGCAGACACCTTTTCGACTCGTAGCCGGTGTTATCCTCTTCGGTCACAACACCTGTAGCCATTTTACTCTTCTAGCTCCCAAGTTTCATCTTTCCTCCGCTGTCCTCAGCATTACCCGTGGACAGTAACTAGTTTATTAGCTAATAATTATCACATTCAATGTTACCAACAATGTTCACAATCACATGCATTCAATTTAGGCTAATACTATCTAAACGTTCAATTTTATTCGTCCACTGGTCTCTGAGCTTTTAACAACACTATAAAGAACAACAATAATACTATACGCAGAGATTGATATTTTTAGTCTTATAAACAATTCTATGAAACAGCGAACTGGCTGCGTATTTCGTCGATTCACAACAGACTATTCCAGTTCACCGATCTATCTAGAGAAACACGTTTCTGTTCATAGGTAACCTTTTCACAAACCAGCACTTATTTAGCGATGTATTTAGAAACTGTAAGTTGTTTCAAAGTTTAGACAAGAACAACGTGTGTATTGCTCATTAAGTACGATATTTTCCACTCGTTGCACGGGTTTTCACACGAATTTCCTCGCGCCAAACGGAAAACGGCAGCTGGACAGGCCGAAACAGACCTCTCCTCAGTGGAAACGATAATTCACTGACAGAAAAAGTCTTGAGTCGGGGAGGACCCGTACAATGCTGAGGGGTGGAGCCTAGCGGCGTCAGCCAATAGCGAGGTGAGCTTGGATGTGCGTCCTGCCCCCCCTGCGACACCAGTCGGCGACCACAGCGCACCGATTAACGCCCGGTTATTGTTAGCGGCGTTCCTTTGTCGGCGGATCAATTTTATCCACGGTTTTTCTGCTTCGTCCCCCCTCTGCTTTCCCCCTCTACCTGTTACCCCCCTCGCTGATGGCTGCGACGCTGCTAATTATCAAATCCCTGCTGAGAACACCACCAGCAGCAGCCCTGTCTCACCGTGGCCCGGCACTCGATTGCAAACGATCCGACCAACGACTTTGGTGGCACTTTGAACGGTTGCTCTACACTATTTAACGAGATCGAACATACAAAGAACAACTTCCTCACACACTCACACACGCTTCCTCATCAATCGCCTTACCCCAACTCCATTATTCTCTCTCTAGTATGCTTTTTTAGGACACACTTTGATCATGTCTCCATGCTCTACCAGCGAGGAAGCTCCTAACATTCACAAGCATTAATTGAGCAAATGTAGGATGAATCGAACTCCTGATTACTATAACTTTGTTGGGATATAAAAAATGTTCTCCACTTTGATATATTTTCTTGCTCACGTTTTAGAATAGTTTATTCTTTTTGATTTCTTTTTTATTTAAGATCATTGCTAGTTCACTGGATTGGAAATTAAATATTATATTGTTTTGAATATTATATTATTTGTTTATATTATATTAGGCTATATTATATTGTTTTTGAATATTATATTCTTTTTGAATATTATATTATTTGTTTTGAATGTCTAGATTTTGATGGTCTATTTGACAGGGGTGACCACCCCCCCCCCTAAGCCTCATGACGCACACCCCCCTAAATTAGCGCAAATTAAATCCCCCCCCCCCCCCCCAAAAAAAATGCGAAAAAAGCCCCCCCGTATTCTTTCTAAAACTAAAAGAAGATTTTTATAACTATTGAAAAAATTCAAAACCAGTCGATAATATACAAAATGTATGTATATTTCTTGAGATTCTTTACATAGGTAATATTTTTTTGTAAAGGTGAAAAAGAAATATCAATGAAATGAATATATGAACTTCTGCTCAATAAACTTAATTGCAAAATAGCTAAATAAGAATTTGAGCCTAAATGGTTTTTAAATAATAAAATATTATTACAAATACACAATGTTCAATAAAAATGAAATACCTATAAGTTTATGTTTGGTGTACCAATTACATTAAGGTATAATAATTCTAAAAAGTTGTTCCTTTAAAGGAAGTGAAAACAATGAGTTAATAACTTCATTTGTAAAACACAAAAATTCAAAATACTAAGTAATTTAATGGACAGTAGTTAAACAACAGGTTATTTACTTAGTGTAGTATCTTGGGAGAATTTATGTATGGATGAAATACATAAAAGGCACACATTTCATGTATAGTTATTTACAACACACAATCAAAAGAAGTGTCTTTCAAAAACAAAATAAAGACATAGTTATGAAAAATTACTGAATTTTTAGTATTTAGTAAGTTTTGCTATAGCAGTTCTTACTTGTTAGTAAGTAGTTATCGTAAAATACATGAAAATCATCAACAGTTTGAAGTCAAACATTTTAAATTTGTAGGCTGTGACCATCTACAAGTTAGCTAGGCACCTTCTAAGCTTGTTAAATCTATCTCTCTAAACCCCACATAGAAGTTTTTGTCTTTGGGATGAGGAAACAGAAAACCTTTCAATTATTTCTTCGTTAGAAATATAGACTAAAGTTTTTCTGCAGCTAGAACCATTAGATTGGACAACCATGAGTCTCCCATAGCTGATCTGAGTCTGTTTTTGATAATTTTAAATCGACTTATTGCTCTTTCTGCTGATTAACTAGTAACTGTTAAGGAGAATAAAGTTGTATAAACCACTTTCAGAGCATTCGCTTAGCGTCTTGCTAAGTTTGAAAAAAACTTCCTGCACAAATCCTAAACATAACTATTTTAGCTAATTCAGGTTGCGACTCCTCTAGGACTTTTTGTGAGAGAGTAAAGAGCTGGTTGTTCGCGATAGATGACATTTGGCTAATTAGAAATGTGATAAGATAATAGGCTATAACAACATTTATTACCGTATGGAACTTTCTAATCTTCAATACGCATATTTATACCATCTATTATAAAGTCTATTTCCACTATTAGTTATTCACTGTTATTTAATTCTGTAATTATCATAGCATTGATTCTGTAGTTATTTAGGCAAACTTCCACTGAGAAAACTAGAGCTAGTACCTTTTTACGTTGCGCTACAGGCAGTAGCTGAACTGTAAATAATTTCAATGTTGCTGATGATTAGACTCATACTTATTTGTTTATTTTTTTGTCAATTGTATTTCTTGAACTGATCACACTACTGGGAAAGTGATCAGTCAATTTCCAAGTAATGTATCTTGTTATTTTTCTTATGTTGTTGAATGAGGAAATAAATTCATTTATTCATTTATTCATATTCAATTGTATTTATCATAATTATAAATATATTTTCATTAATTGACATTCTATCTGGTGACTTCGTAGTATATTTTTGAATGTTGTCACGTTAAACACGGTTTCAATCAACTCTACGCCCCCCCTCAAAAACGTTTTTTGGAACCCCCCCCCCCCCCCCCCCCCCAAGAATTTCAATGATGCAGTCTGCGTCATAGCCCCCCCCCTTTGTGGGCACCCCTGTATTTGATCTATACTGCAGAAAAGAATGTAAACTGATCATGATTCAATGATTTATTTCAGTCAAATATACAATTACAGTAAAACTGGCCAAGTCAATACTAGACAGTTAGGTCGCAAATTACAAACAAATTTCAAAAAGTCACAGACACACATAAAACTATATAAAATAATAGGGAGAGAGTACAAGCATAAAATAATGTTAGAAATAACATGTGTCAACAAGATATAAAGTAGCTACAGATAGCCTACTAACAGTCAATGCAATAAGGAATTAAAATATGATTCCATAAATTTTCTAATGGAATAAAATGGATTGTAACAAGCCATGACTTTATTGGTGTCTTAAACATGACAAGGGACAATTTCCGGGTTTTTATCTGGCAACATATTGTGAAATTTTGTGCCAGATATAGGTTAGCTTTTGATTGATCTTTCCAGTTTTACTATAGGCTGTGATATTGATTCCTTGGAGCATGTGAATGTCATTGGTCAACGTGTAGTGTCAAGGTTCCCCTCACAGCCACAAGGCACTGATAAATATACAGACCAAATACCATATAATATTAGACTAAAACGTTATATATATACATATATATGTGTGTATTATATTAAATATCATGAAATTAAAACAAGACTTGATGAAATCTTGCTGCAAAACTACATGAGCAACATTTTATTTTTAATGGAAATGAATACTGCAGTAAACATAGATACTTCATAGATATACTGAGATAGACTATCATTTTCAGCTTGAATGAGATGTTCCCTCATACAATATAAAAAGATACCCTAATCAAGTTAAAGGTAACTTTTTTCTTTGATCATAAGTTATTGAAACTTGGAATTGTCCAGATCTTTATGTGATTTCTCTGCAAGGGTAGTGGATTGAATCGCCGTATCCAGAGTGGCCTTGCTACAGGGCATCACGACTTTATACCAATTCAATAGCTAGAAATGTATAAGCTTACCTAGAAAGCCTTCAGACTATTTGGAATGAAATAAAGTGAGTAAGATTATAGTAAGTAAAGTAAGTGAGTAAGTAAGTAAGTGAGTAAGTAAGTAAGTGAGTAAGTAAGTGAGTAAGTAAGTGAGTAAGTAAGTGAATAAGTAAGTGAGTAAGTAAATAAGTAAGTGAGTAATTAAATAAATCTATCTAAACAGCATAGTGTCATGGTCTTCAGAAAGATTATTTTCGAACCCCTAAGCAGTAGCCTGTTTTCTATTGGTAATTACCGGTATAGTTCTCCTGATGTGGAAAAGTGCAGATTGAATGACCCTTCTTTTGAAATACAGGTTATTCTAGTTTTTCGCTAGCACCATCATATTTTCAAAATCACATAGTTATATTATTCAGAATTTTTCCCACCTATAATGGGATATTTCAAACTTTGAAAGAGTAAAGTTATGAATATTGATCTGGATCTAGAATCATTTTTGCATTGATGCTAAAGTCAAATAGAAATTCTCTACCAACTTTCTCGACTTGAACTGTTCAAGTTCAAATTTATTCATTCAATTTGAACATAAGAACATTTTTTTATTGCTGATGATGCCCACATGAGTCCTAGACTTGTGCGTGAGTAATGAGGTGAATGATTACACGTAAATGCCTGACGGTGGATTCGAACCCACGACCACAAGCAAGCTAAATTTGCGACGCCCCAAACAACTGAAAGGCTGCCATTAGACCTTGAGTCCGTTAGGAGTTATTAAGACATTTCATAGGAGTTTATTCAAGTATTCTATAAACGTTTTTCTATAAAGAATAAAAATACGTCTATGATTTAGAAACACACAGTGGCGGATCCACGGGGGGGAAGGGGAAATTCCCCCCCCCCCAAACGGAGAAGAAGAAGGAAAAGAAAAAGAAGAAGAAGGAGGAAAAGAAGAAAAGAGGAACAAATGGAAAAATATGACAATAGAAATTGTTAGAAGAGAGATGAAAATGAAAAAAGACGAAAAAGGGTAGATAATAAGGATAAAATTAAAAGTGGAAGAAAATGAAGGAGATTTTCAAAGCTGTTGACAAGCGAGGAAAATGAGACAGCAATGCCTAAACAACAATTAATTTTCTATTGCAAATATTGTGTACTTCAGTACTTGGTCTGAAAATGATGCCAGCAGTTCTGAAAGGTTTTTCTGGATTCTGCAGCTTACAGGGGCGGATCCAGCAGCAGATTTTGGGGGGGGGGGAAATACCTGAGTGGGGTATGGTTAGCAGGGGGGGGGGGGGTCCGGGGTTTATGAAATGAGGCATAAAATCAAGAATTTGAGGGTATTTTCAATTGAAATGAAACCAACTTTCCAAATTTAATGGTTCATCTATCCTATTGCCTGTAATGATATGATATTTTAAATACAAATTTTAATAACCTTTTAATGTGTATCGTTACATCACACAAAGCAGTGGCATAACTACAGGGTCAGTCTAGGAAGGGGGATGTTGCCGGGAGGGTTAGAGTCTGGGTACAATAATTTCAATAGTAATTTGTAATTTGGAGTCGTAGACCTCTAACGATAAATTGAAGCAATATACATGACTATTTATTTCAGAACGGGGGTTCGGGGAACTCCCCGAGAAAATTGTTTGAAAAATTACCTCTCTAAAACTACATGTCAAGTGATTCTAGGCATTAATTCTTCTAACTTAACACTTCAACCCACGTTATGTGTCAAAGTAAATTTTGTCTTGTTCTTGTGCTACTGTCAATGGGAGATCTGGGACCTTACTTGAAACTTCCACTTTTCTATATTTGCTCCTGATTGGGGTAATGTATTCTATCCTTATTTTTCACCCTTTTTCGTATTTTTTCATTTTCATTTTACTCCTCCAACCAATTTCTATTGGCATCTCTTTTCCACTTCTTCACTGTTTTCTATAATTTCCATTCGTTCCTCTTTTCTTCTTTTTCTCCTTCTTTTTCTCTTTCTTCTCCTTCCTCTTCTTTTTCGCCTTCTTTTTCTTTTCCTTCTTCTTCTCCGTTTGGGGGGGGGGGGGGAAATTTCCCCTCCCCCCACCGTGGATCCGCCAATGGCAGCTTATCAATACATGACTGAGGACTACCATGGCAGAAAAAGCAGACTTGTTTTATTAACACTACTTTACATTCACTCATCGCTCTAGAGCCTAGATCCTGGATCCTCAAAAATTGTTGGGAGATTTTAGCTGATTACAGAATAGTTTTTCAATTGCGAATAATGTTTGTAATTTTTCTTGTTAGGCTAATTTTATTTTTCATTCACAGCTTGTGTCATCAGTAGCATAACTATGGGGGGGGGGAATCAGGGGGATATTCCCCCCCCTGGACAAAAGAAAATTTGGATTTTTAGCAGGCCATTGTGAGACAATTTTTGGCAAGAGTCAAAGATGTCTGGAATGACTGAAAATGTTGTTTTGTAGGAGATTTATTTAAAAAAGTTTTCAAAGAGTAACCGTCAATTATTTTGAAAGAAATTTTCAATTAGCCTACGGTACTGTATATTACCTAAATGAGGAACAGTGAGGGATCTAATATAGAAAAGTGAAAGTTTCAAGTATGGTCCCGGATCTCCCATCGACAGTAACACAATAACTAGACAAAATTTACTTTGACACATAACGTGGGTTGAAGTGTTAAGTCAGAAGAATTAATGCCTAGAATCACATGACATTTGATTTTAGAGAGATAATTTTCTCGGGGAGTTCCCCGAACCCCCGTTCTGAAATAAATAGCCATGTATATTGCTTCAATTTATCGTTAGAAGTCTACTACTCAAAATTACAAATTACTATTGTAATTATTGTATTGTACCGAGAGTCTAACCCCCCCGACAAAATCCCCCCCCCCAGACTGACCCTGTGGTTATCCCACTGCTTTGTGTGATGTAACGATACACATTAAAATGTTATTAAAATTTGTATTTAAAATATCATATCATTACAGGCAATAGGTGAACAATTAAATTTGGTTTCATTTCAATTGAAAATACCCGATTTTATGCCTCATTTCAAAGATTCACGATTTTATGCCTAATTTTCAAAAACCCCCCGGTAACCATACCCCACTCAGGTATTTCCTCCCCCCAAATCTGCTGCTGGATCCGCCCCTGGAAACACAAGTAATGATAGGCCAATCAACTTTATAGAAATGAATTCAGTCTTGTTTTTAACTTGAAAAAATATACACTGAATGCAGATAAAAATATAATGTTTACCGTTAACTGTGCTTCTTATAGCAATACTTCAACAAACATTGTAGTCAAGAATCAACTTTTCAGATGATACAATATTGCACAATAACCAAATAACCACTTTATCAGAGGATCATTTTCCTGTTATATTAAACCAAGCAAACCAATGGACAAGCTACTAAAATGAAATGAATCAAACTATTCGGCTGGATTCCGAAAACTGGTTAGTCACGACCAGTGATAGAATTACAGTAGAGCTAACACGGATTGACAATGATTGATTGTGATCAAGTATTCACTAATCAATCGATTGATTAGTGAAAGGATGGCGAATTGAAGACTAACACAAGGAGATTGGAGTAGTGACTAGCTGACTAGTTGTGTTCGGCTGTTCACGCTTTGTTTTCGTTTTCAGTTGATCGATCCGAGTAACAAAATGCGAGCAAGCAGCAAACCTCGTTCTCGTCTCGCCGAACTTAATTAGCTTGTCAACGCGAACGCAGCCTGGCGGAAGCACGCGAGAAACTCTGCTATCTACAACTGATTATCGTCTCAAAAGCAGGCGCTGTTACAATACAGTTAACAGGCGTGTCTAGCGTCTAGCTTACTGCTCTGTCCAGCAACTGTTTGGTTCTCCGGATGGGGAGAACCTGGGCGTTCGATGCTATTGCCAAACATTCAACTCAACTCATCGTTACCCCGTAGATACAAAAATAACGTAGTATTATACTTACTATCACCATCTATTAGTCAATAGCATAAACTCATGAAAGATGAATTATTCTCTGTATCTCAGTTCTAGTTTGATATTGAGAAAGGCATAACTATTGTAAACTATAGCACAGTATCTCGTTTTATTTGTTTGTAATAAAAATGTCATTGAGACCACATCAATTCTGATATTCTGAAGAAAACGTTAATAAATTATCATGGTTTATTCGTTGTAGTATCAAAAACGAGTTGTTTTTGAAACATTCAATGTGATTTAGTAATGTCTAGATAAATCGAGTAGGCTAATAGAGTAAAAACATTATAGTAGTTAAGTAGAGTGAAAGATTTTCGATAGCCTTTTTCACTATTAGCCAAGTAGTTGTGAGTTACGTGGAGATGGCTCTTGTGCCTCAATTCCGCCCACAGCACTTTGTATAGAAAAGTGAAAAAATAAAGTCTATCTATATACTGTACCTGTCTAAACAATTTGTTTCAATTAATTTGTACCTAATAAATTTGCTATGTCATTCCATTTATGAGACGGTAAACCTTTGTAGGCTATCTTGAAAAGCTAGTTCATTTATACATTTATTTATTCATTATGTGATCATTTAATGTAGTTGTTAGTTAATTAATGGGAGAGAGAGTTTGGGAAGTGATAGCCACGAGCCGTAGCTGGTATCTGTTCAATCAGAGAGATAAGCTGCGTTCTCGTAGGTCCCGTTCGTAACGGTGACCGATTAGATTGGCCAGCAAAAAAGACACTGTTCTCTGCTGTAAAATCACTTCCCGGTGGTTCGGAACCCACCTAAAACTGTAGGTCCAACTCATCAATCACCATCATCCAACTCATTACCCACGCACAGGTCTCAGACCTATGTGGGCTTCATCCTCAAAAAAAAAAAAAAAAAAAAAAATGTATTGATTATTTTAATTTTGTATGACAATTGTCGATGTTATATTCGTCATAACCCATGATAAATGAATAAATAAAAAATTATTTATTAACTTATTTATTTATTCATTTATTCGTTTATTCGTTATTCTCCTATTCATCTATTTATCTATTCGTCTAATCATCAAATCAAATATTTTTTATTTGCATGAGAATGAAACAGAATACAAAATATAAAATCGCATAAATTCAGCACATACCATAAAATAAAAAATCATAACTTTATAATGCAATTGTTATTATAAATAAACATGCGACTTGTCCACGGAGGTCTAAGCCTGTGTGTGGAAGGGAGTCTGGATTATATTTCTCTGCCAGTTTTTACAATTTGATCAGGCTTTTTAGATTTATCACACTTGAAAGCTGTGAACATTGGATTACTAACAGAAAATTCCACATAAAATACAGTAAATGTTTACAACGAGAACATGACACAACTCAAAAGGATGAATATCTTCAACACAAATCAGGGCACACTTCATAGATATTTACATAAGTATAATTTATTATTCAAGTTTTGTTTCATATTATTCTATGAATTTGAACAATGACAACATGACACATCTATTCATTCATTCAACGTGCTTGTATTCATAGGCTTAACGAGGGGTGGCTATTGGGGACGTAAGCCCCCATTGCTCAGAATTTAAAAAAAATTGTAATTAACAATTGAGAAATCTTTTTTTGAAGGGAGTAATATGTAAGAGTGGTGGGGGTAAACTCCCCCCCCCCCATAAGTCAACTCTAGTCAAGCTACTGCTTATATTATTTCCGAATTGAGAATAATAATTTTATTATCACCACCATAATAGGTAGTGCTGCTAATCATCAACAAAAAGCCTTTAAAGAAATAATGTATCAATGTAGTCTATGTTTGACAAAACTTGAAGCGACTATGGGAAAAACAGCACAGATATCTAGACAAAGTTGAAGTGGGTTGTTGTTGTTGTTGGGTTGACTTTTCTAATCTATTCTGATATAATCTTAATCAACTAATCAACAAATAATTTCCCAGTCTCAGACAAATTAAGCCAAAAAAAGGCCATGATGTACAAAATTTTGTATTTTTTTTAATCCACTCTATGCATCCCAGAAAAGATTCTCCCAAGTTTGCAAAAAAATCTGGCTTGTGTATAACTTTTAGGGGGCAAAAAATACTCAAATTTGGCACTTTTTTCAGTGTTTAGCCTGAAACTCGAAAACTATCTACCGCGTTGAAAACATTGTTCAATTCGAAATTAAAGAATATGAAGTTCTACGTCGATTGATGTAGCCTATATCAATACCAAATCGGTTCAGTTGTTCATTCACAACCAATTTTCAAAAATCAGGTTTACCCCTTTGAGAAAAATGAGTCAACTCCATGTTATGATGCATTTATCTTGTAAATACTCACTCCTCCTCTTCTAAATGTGATAAATAGAATTATTGAGAATCAGGCGGTGTTTGTCAATAAAATTACAAGTAATCTTGAAAATAATGATTGAATTATTAAGATTGATCCCAATGAAATTGGGGGATTTAAATATATTATTATTATTCTGTTGGTTAATATAAAAATAAAAAAATAATTTTATTCAGAATTTTTTTAATTATTAAAAATTATTTTAATAATTTTGTATTAAACTTATGTTTTTAACACAAAAAAGTTATAGGAAAGAATTTTAGATCATTCAATATACTTCCAGAAGAGTCCTCAATTTGGACTTTTTGCCAATTCGCTTCCAAGATACGGCATGCAAAAAAACGGAACCACTAGGCTATAGGACTATAGCGGTATTAGGACAGTAGGCTAACCAATTTTCATAAAAAAGTGATATCAGGAAAAGCATTTAGTAGCTATTTTCTCAACGGATCCTCATGTATTTTTAGATACCGAGTCTGAATCTGAACTTTGGAACTCGAAAATGTGGTCAGGGGCTGAAGGAGGGCGTCCCCAACGGTGGAACCTCCCTTCCACCCTTTCAACGGTCAATCGCACCTCATTGAGTGATAGCTCACTCTTCTCAGCTCATTGAAGCGGTCCAAATTCATAAATGTAACATGTCAATTTCTGACTATAATTAACCATTTCACTTGAAATGGTTAGTCCACATAGGTAGGCCTAGCCTTTAGCATAGTAGTACGAAGCATAATTTAGCTAAAATTCAAGCAATTTAGTTGCATTTTTTTACAATATATACCGGTAAACGGCAGAGAACTATAATCCCCTCAACCACCGCTTTGGTTGGACTGAAATGGCTTACCTGGTTGTATTAGGCCTATAGTATTCTATGTGCGAAAAATATATGAAACAAGTCTGCTCACAATGTTACCATAACGGCAGCACTGTTATCCCCGCACTGATTATTCTAGTATATGGAGTGGAGTCAGAGTTGTATGGAGTACACCCAAAGAGAAATAAATTGCATTGAAGAAAGTTTTATTGCCACAAAACTAGAAATTAAAGGTAGCGTGAGTTCATATGCTAAAATGTTAAATCAATCTTATTTAAGAACAGATCGGGTGATCGAAAAGTTATAAAAGTTTAAAAAGAAGAGAATTATAAATCTTTAGAACAGTTAGTGGTCTATGGGTGGTCAAACCCCTGACAACGAAAAACTGGTTATGGCTGAATGTGTGGGCTAAACTATATAGTCTGTCTCGTTCTTAAATTATGGAATGGGGTTGAAGTGTCAATTCAACTCCGTTACTTAATTTAATTGAGCTGTATAGCGTTGCGTTTGAAAAGTTCTGGTCGTGAAATGTCATGTTAGTGCTGTTAGTTGGTATATGAGAAAAATTATTGGGTTGAATGATGATTTGTTCATGAGAGCACGAAGCCACTTGGGCGAGTATAGTGGGCAATAAGTAATGGGTTTTGTGTGAAGGACAGAGAGAAATTATGGGAACGAGAGTCGGGGAACTCCTAGTTCCTTTCAGAGCTAGTTCCTGTAAAAGACAAGGAAAGAGAACATGAGTGGTGCTATGCTGTGAATGTGGAAGCAGACTTTTCAGTTCGGGTTCCGGTTATGGTGGGGATTGAATAATGGAGGGAGGGACGTGACTGTCAGCCAATGGCGTTGCAGGGGCGGCTCCTCTCTAACTGGATACCCTAATGATCACGTACAAGTGAGAGGGAAAAGTTGCTCCCAGCAGCTCCCTTTCTAACTTGATTGTTAGCGGATATTGCCACTGTAGCTCCAAGTCTCTTTGAGCTTGGAAATCTTACTTTGAATTAATTTGCTTTATTAATTATAGAGAAATAAAGGAAAATCATCTTCCAATTTGTTTGGGAAGACGGCAGTTGAATACTCTGTGACCAGTTTACCTTATAAATAAATCCTCGTTGAAATTTATTATTGAATAGAAAAACGAAATGATTCCATGTTATTAACAAAATTAGTCCACTTTTGAAATTAAAGTTTATGCAGTATGGTTAGGCTATATCGGGTTTTCAGAACATTAGCTGTTATAAAATGAATAATTTTAATTCCATTTTTTTTTTACATTGCTGGCACTCACGAAATAATGACGATATAAAGGTATTTCTGTCATGTTTCATGGAAATATAATATTTCTGAATACAAATCTTTCGTAGTGGAGTTGTTAATGTTAAAATAGAGAATAGAAAATGACTGACCTATTGACTGTAAGCATATTATATTCATCAATAAATAGGCTACACCTTTGCATTGAAAATCTATCACCATGAATGTCATCAAAACTATGAGGATTCAAAGAATTGGTGAATTATTATAGCCTATATTCCCGCCCTTAAATTTCTAGATTTATGCTCTCAATTTGTCATTTAAGTTTTCCCGCTCTACCCATAACTACTAGTTATCAATTCCTTGTTCATAATGCTACTAATGAACCTTATGCTCTCCAAGTAAGTTGGTAAGTTGAATAAACTGACCCTTATATGCTCTGACCAGTAGCGTAGCAAAACCTTTTAATTGGGGGTTTATCGGAGATTTGAGCCTCCCCCCCACCCCCGCGGGGTGGGCGTCTGGAGGGTACGGAATACCCCCAGGGCAAGGGGGTCCGGGGAAAATTTTGATAAATAGTCCCTCTAAAATCGTTTTCCAAGAAATTCTAGACTCATGTCTAGAAAAGCCTAAATTTATCCGTTTTTGTCCACATTATGGGAAAAATTCGAATTTTCGATGTTGAGAACTTGATTTGAAGCTCAAAAACAGTAATTTCTCACGAGTACCGAGGCCTATTTATTAAAAAAAAGTTTATAAATTAACTGGGTAAAGCAAAAGCTTAAATTTAATAAATCATTGTTTTTATGAATCGTTTGCCTAAGAACTTGAACACACTTTTCGTGTGTTAGTTCATTAACTAGTTGTGAAAAAATTTTAATGTATAAAATATGAAAATATAAATATAGAAGTACTACTTTTATAGTGTCAATTTAAAAAGTTATAGTAGTTTCAAATTATTATTACAATCAGGGACACCCAGAGGGATTATAGTGGCCCGGGGCAGAGTTTTGGCTGGAGGCTCCCTTGCACCTTCACCGTAACACTAATTTTCAGTTGATGCTGCGGTTCGATTTCCCAACTAGCATTGAGCATTGTCTTCCAGCTACTCGTTGCCTACTTCAAAAGAATCTGTGTAACTACTTTGAATTGTGTTTTCAATTTAAAGATAAAATTCCAGTGTAGGCCAACTGAAAACGATTCCATTAAAAAGCTGTGGAAGCTAGTGAAAAGGGAAACTGAAAGGTACCGGAGAGGGTAATAAACCTCTCTTCTATTTTTGTGTAATCTCTTGAATTTGCATCAAACTATCCACTAATCCTGGGATATTTAAAATGTGTAAAAATAATAAAGGTAAAAATTATTATGACTTTGAATTATTATGATTATTAATAGAACTTGATTCCACTTGCAAAGAGAGAATGTGCAAAAGAAAATCAACTTTTGAATTAATAACACGTCCAATTCCAAACTTTAACTTATAGTAATTTTGTGTCGGTACCCTAAAACCAGGGGGAGTCTGAGGGTTCTTCACCGGAGAAAAATTTGTTTTCCAGGTCTTAAAAGTGCAACTCTAAGCTTTTTTTGTGTTATCAACCTCTTCCCTCATATTATCTTTTGATTGATTCATGGCTTGACAAATTTCATGATCACAAGAAACTCTATGGGGTATTAGATCTGAACAGTAACCGAAATGAGAATTTGAAGCCCGTCTGCGGAAATATAAGAGACCTCTTCTTCTTCCAAGCCTACTGTTCCAACTTCATTCAAACGGTCAGGGGGACCTTCAAACCCATGTTTGGGGCTCTGCTGGGACCCACCAGCATCGTGGGGCCATTAAAGACCCAAAGCCGATGCAATTAAGGGACCCTGGTGTATAAACGTTGAAATTTGAAATATTCTAGATTTAGCCTACTTGAATCTCTACCTATCATGACTATGAAGGCAATAAAAACGGGCCCGAAAGGCCCGCGGCGCCAGGGGGCAGGGGCCTCTAGAGGGTCTGTTAGGCTTCTAAGGGCCTCTAGAGGTCTAAACTGGAGAAATAAGGGATACTGGAGGCCCCCCTAGCTGGACAATTTGGGGCCCCTTATATCATTTTTGTTTTGTCACTTGCTGTGGTCCAAATAATGTGGTGGTCCCTTGTCGTTGAGGCCCAAGGAAACTTCCCTTGTTTGCCCCATCCCCTCTGTAAATTTAAAGTTTTTTCTCAGTGAATTAAAGTATTAATATTATTGTATTCTTTCTAGCTGTTTTCTTATTTACTCTTCACTTGGTTATTTTTTTACCTCCAGTAACCGACATTATCGTATTTTTATTGATATCCCCCCCACTCGTTTTTGGGGCCTCTTTTATAGGCTCAAGGTTGTAACCCCAGAACCCCCCCCCCACCATCGCTTCACCAATGGGCTCTGACCCTTCTCTTTTGGATAATTATTCTATTGATGACACTGCAGTTTATGAAAGGACACTATACAGCTCAATATATAGAATAATGAGATTGATTCATCACGAGATGTAACCGGACAGAACGTTGTCCGTGATTTGCAAAATAATATAAGGGGTACAAATTGAGGGCTTCCTTGGAATGAAAGTTAATAATCAAAGAGGATATGACAATATTACAGCCTGATATGATGTAATGAGAGGAGGCCATTCGTCACGGAACTAATGTAACCCGCCAAAAAGGGAGCTGTGATTTGCATGAAGGCCTATGACAATATTATCATGATGTGGAATGGAATAATGAGATAGGGCAATCCATCACAAACAAAACACGAGCTGGGATTTGCAGAATGAATGAGAAGCTCTATTAGATGATGCTACAGTATAGACACATATAACATATATGCTTCTGCATAAAGCAGTCGATGTAGTCCTGATGGAATCAGAGCATCCGACATGCGAGGTGAGAACGAGGGTGACAAGAATTAAAAGAGGAGCAACATAATGGATGGATTTGGGCGGGAGTAGCGCCTGAACAGGCAATTACGTTGTTATTGTAGCAAGCCGCGCTGCGCTATAAAAGAGGCAGTGGCTGTGAATGTCGCCGCGTTGTGTGACAAATGCCGGTGGCCCGCGTTCCATGACAATGCTGATGCTGTCAACGAGTCTCATCCGTGAAATCAGCAACCGAGGCTCCCTCAATGTCATCAACTCCACAAAAGAACCTCCTTCTAAAAACGACTACTCGCCCCAAAAGTCGCACTCTATCAATTCCCTATACGAACTAATAGACTACTCAATAGAAATAATAGACTGAACCCAACAGCTGATTTTCTGACTTCACAAAACTGTGCTAAATTTGCCCCCTTGTCGATTGAAACTACACTTTGATGATACTGCTACCTTTGTGAGTATGCTGTTGAAAGTTAGAAGACAAAGCGTGATCTTATTCGCGGGTAACACGGAATGCATACTGACCTCACCGACCGACAGACTTCTTTGAAATGTCTAGCCTATATCCATTTAGGATATGCACACTACATAGTAATGAAATCAACACTGTGTAACATTAATGATATCTTGGTCCCTTTCTTTTCCTCATGAACATAGTTATCAATTTTGTTGAGGCCGAGTCCAAATGCTCCTTGCTCACTAGTAAACATTCACACAAGTTGTTTTTTGTCAAACAATACTCAATACTGGCAGTCACAATGATGGTTTTTCGTTTGCGGATGGGTAATCGGTTGTGGCGTTTTCTCTAATCATAAAACTCTGACTAACTGCTACCCCTGTGTTCACGGGCTCGATTCCTACTCAAATTTCAAATTCAATTCAAATTTCTTTATTCAGCTGCAATATTTTGTATAATCATTGACCTCTCAAATCATGCACAAACCTTATACTCATGTGGGCATCATCAGAAAATAAAATGCTTTAAACCTCTAATTTCAACTAATTTTTATAGTTTTTTTTGCAATCTGACACATGTACGACTATATTTATTTTTCTTAGCAAATAAAATTTCTGGTCCCATCAATTCATTTCAATATATACTTTGAATCACGATGCTCATGCTAACTTTGACTGACTGTTGAAAACGTAGGCATCTAGAATGCGCAAAGAGCACAAGTGGCAATGTTCAAACATCAAAGGGAAGTGACAATGTGCCAGGAGCATAAAAGTACTCAAAGGGGAGTGGTGAGATCAAGGTGAGTGTCCTAGATTCAAAATATCAGATTATGTCTTATCTAATTGAGACATCGCCTCCGAGAAGCTGCAAAGAATTTAGACAATTACATTTTCATAATCGCTCTATAGTTTCCTGCTCTTTCTAGCTTCATAATATATCGAAAGTGTCGAGAATTGTTGTTTAGCGGCAAAAAGAAAAGAAAAATTGTTGGACGTCGATGACTGTATTAAAGAGGCGCGCGTCTATAATTTAGATGTTCTGTTTAGGAAATGAGTTGTCGGTCGTGTCAGGAAAGGGCGGAACAGAGGCGAGTTGGAGGCTGGAGACGCGGGCCACACATAGTGTCTATTAGGGCCCATTATTCCCAGCTCGGCCGAGGGTTAATCGATTGGGCGAGCTCCGCGTCGCACTGAAAGAGAGGCGACCGATCACCGTTGGCACAAATCATCACCGTCATCATCATTGTCATCAGCGATTACCTATCGCCTAGTATTTCACAGAGTCATCGTCACTGGGAATTGTTGGCCGCCGGCCACAAAAGACACGAGTCCCCAGACGACAGCTGATGCTTTTCCCTTCCGATTCTCTGCGCTCATCCTCGAAAGCGGTGATTTTCACGCAGGTCATTCGTTGCCTGCTAAGCAACAATGTGCCATTGAAAGTGCTATGAGCTTTTCGATTCAACACGCTGTATTTTCAGTACATTATTATGAGCTTTGTAGGATTCTCAATGCTACATGGAACGGGTACCTGCAGAAAGACTGCTGATGAGACGGGTACCTGGGTTCGAATTTTGAGTGACTTACTTGCATGACATTTTATACCTTGAGGCTTTCTTATCTCAAGATGAACTTTAAAATCCCTTTCTATAAGGGTTTTTTCAAGTCTCCTTGAGTTGAAAAATCCTTAAAAGGGAGTTTCATGGTTCCAGCTTTCTTGTATTGTAAACAGGTTCAAACTGAAGGCTTCTTCTGAGAAATAGATTTTTCTGTTATTCATTCATTTATTAATTTGAATTGAGCCAACAATCCACATTAAAAATGGAGTTCGGTTTCAATTTCATCTCCTAATGTTAGGAAAACCATTGACTTGTCTGACTGACGGTATAGGAGGCGAACTAGATTCACATTGTGTATAGGCCTATGCAAAATGATGTGAAATGATAGGCTTAGCCGGAATCGAATTCATCACTAGAAAATGTACGGATTCTACAACATTGGCGTCATTCTTTTTTTATTGAAGACTAGTTCGGCTAACATGAGAAATTTGGCAGAATGTTGGAAAGTTCTCGGGTATGTGCAAGATTATTTAATTCCAAAATTTGTCTGTTACAGAGTTCATCACAAGCCAGAGTTGTTCAACCCAGCGGTCCACTAGTGAGCTCCCATTGGTAAACAAACTGTTAGGAAACGTTTTAATGTGTTTTTAAATTTGTTTATGACAGCTATCTACCGAAATATTCATTAGAGAACTAGAATGACTATGTGACAGCGGCGCCGACTTCATGGGAATATTGGGGGGGCAAAGTCCACCAAAAAGGTCTGTAGGGGGTGTCATCTGAAGAGAGGGGGGCCCCCAGAGTAATTATTGGGGGGGGGGGGCAGAAAGTGCCTTGCCCCCCCAAAGTCGGCGCCACTGCTATGTGAGAATGATTCTGATGAAGTTTTTGACTCCAATGGTTTGGAACCCACTTAAAATTGTAAGACCAACATATTTCTCTCAAACGGTTTCAAGTTCTAAGGGTCCGGCAATAAAAGCCATAGGCCTACGCGGCTACGCTCATTATTATTTACATCTCTGGCTACTTCGACACTTTGTAACGATTTGATCAGATAAACATACTAAGAACGTTTTCTTTTTCTTGTAGCCCAAACATATTCTGCTAATTGACTATAAATATATTTTAAACGATTTTACTCTCTTGTCATGGAGGAAGGTTGCAAACTATACCGAAGCTTAAAACTCTACTAATTTAAAATTACTCTACTAGAAAAAATATTCGCTTGGGAGAATATCTATTGAGATCGAAATAAACACGTTTTTCGAGTTTTAATCGATCAAGTTATCACCCAAGTAAAAGATATTTAATTAATTTTTTCAATGTCGGTACTGGTGGTCCCTCGTCAATCGTCACTACCACTACCTCAGTAGGAGGTAAATTGAAACATCTCACACGGCAGGGTTGTAGCTCAATTGGCACCTTGGCACACCTGGAACAGCATATTGACTACAAAGAACATGTGGTTGTATGTGAACGTTGAAATGAAATTAATCAAGTTGTAATATCATTTTCAATTTCCAATAATTAATATCGAGCCAAAACAGAAATTCATCATTCTATTCTATTCTTTGTTAGAACATACTTCATAATTTTTGCATGGCTCAGCTCAATACATCTAGGCTACTTCGCTACTCACCCTACATTTTATTACAATCTCAAGATCAGTCTTGAGCTTCTAAACTCTTACGAGCTCATTTTTTAGCTGATGGAAGGAAAATTGAACGTGTAAAATAACAAAAAATAAACTAAATTTTCCACTAAACTCGAGCCTTAGTCCTGAACTATATGAATTATGAAAATTATTATTAATATAAGTATGAGGTATCCAGTTATTGGATTAAAATAACTACATGCATGAAATAAAACAAGAAACATGAATTTAAAAGTTGAAGTACTGATTCACCTTGTACGGGATATTCTATAACACGGGATATTCTAAGACGAAAATAGGCTAAATGTAAAAATAAGTTTCATGGACAGTAGTGGAAAATCTTATGTTTCTGCCTACCGTTCTTAATTTTCAGTCAATTTCAGCTAGTAGATCATTGGAATGATTTTTCTTATTCCATTGACGAGAAACAAAGTAGACTTCTGATTTGCCTATTCCTGATAAGCTGGGAGTCCTCAGCCTCTATCCACTATTACCTGAATCTTTTAATCTTAATAAATTTTACAATTAAAAATAAATTGATAATCAAAACTTACTTATTATCTCAGTACACAGTATTCATACTGGAGTATGAATTACTTGAATTACTTATCAATTACTTGAGTTTTTCTGTCCTTAATTCTTCGACTGAGGTTTTCACATCACAAAATTCCATCAAATAATAGCAGTAAACCCTGGTAAAATATTCAAATAGTCTAACGGTAATTTATTGAGTCTATGCTAAAAATACTAATTAAAAGGTTTCATTTTCCCCTCAAATTGCTACATTACCAATGGAGAGAAGTCATATAGAATCATGGAATGTCTTTCCCGAATGAATACACTAAATGTTAATGGGTAATTCAGATTGGTGTTTGGGCACACCTCATTATTTTTTCTTTAATTAACACAGCACTTATTTTTCACTTCTAAATTTTTCAATCCACCAACCAATTATCAGGTAGACAATACGTCGTTGGTGTCCTACTATGTGCTATGTATACGCATCAGTCCTTCTGGCACCATTGCTGGTTTCAATTTCACCAAATTGATGCTAGATGGACAAAACATAAAAATTCGTGATGCGCAGAGCCCGAACTTATTAGTTGAGAAAATAGCCGACCAGGTAAGTTTTATGAAAATTATTCCTTAAAAAAATATTAATTTTTATGCATAGTAAGCACACGTGTTGTTGATTAGTTTGGAGCCGGACAGGTACAGATTCGTGACAAAACATTCCATATCTAATTTCGCAGCTTAATCGTTCACTTTTCGGATGGACATTTCGTTTTTCGGCCACATGAACCGCCAATCTACCATGAAAAAAATTAATTTCGGCAATTATATTTCTCTATTCCAATTTTCACAAAATTGAAGAAAGAATATTATTTTATGCGGTATTTCCAGGTGGGCAAAGACAAGAAACATAATTAGGGCTATTTTATTCGATAGAGGGTGTCGGTGCCATTGTTTCGAAATTACTTCCTCGAATGATTCGAGTCCGATTCGAAAACTACAGTTGAAATGTCATCGCGGACACGCACCCCCACACACGAGCCAGCCAGGGCCCCACTGCCGTGTCATTATCACGCTCGCTAGCTTCCATCAAATCATCCCTCTCAGTCAAATCGTTCTCTTCAAATTACCACTTCTCAAAAGCAGAAGAACTGTATGTATCACATTTCCTGTCTTGTAATTGAAAAATATATTACACCCCTACGCTACGTAAGCACCTGTTAGAAAAACTAGCAACTAATGGCCGATAGGCTTACAATAAATGACTTTGAAGCATGGCCCATGACTAATTCAATTTTATTCATGGGAGCCATGCTGATTCCCAATTTATCCATATTTTGATACAGAGATAGCCTAGAAGCTGAATGTTTTGGTTTACACAGCTCATGAGCATGTTTGGCATATTTTTGTGATGCATCATTTTGGTTTCATATTCATTATTTCGGTCTTGAGAAAATCAATATACTCATGCATTGCAATGTATAAGATTCTTACATCTATTCATGTTTTGGCATATAGTTCATGAGCATGAAGGGCTATTTTGTTTTGATGGAAGCATCCTCCAAAAATCAGTCACTTTTTACAATTTAAATATAATAAATTAATATGCTTATATAGCTAATTTATCATCAACTGAATAAAAAAGAAATTGAAGCCTGTAGATGATCCCAATTCATGGTTTTTTACATGAAGAAATATTCATTGAACAATAGATTAATACTGCCTTTATAAGTTTTATATTGATCTATGAAGGTCTACTCTATCAAATGAATACAATTAAATGTTGATGAATTTTACCTTTAGTGGATAACTTACTTGTACTACCTTGGGCGCTATTTAGTTTGTTCAACTGAATGTCTTGAAGAAATTTCTTCATACACTGAGTTGTATTGTGTTGAGATTCACGCATAGGCCTAAATTAAAGTGTATCCTCAGTGTTTTTAATCACTTTATCAATATTATAAATTTTTCACATTTATATTTTCCAATCACTAAAGCTTTTTCTAATAATAGCTTGTAGCTTGAAAATAATAAAGTTTAGGTCTAAAAGATTATGTAAAAGGTTCATTATTTGCATCTATATATGCAAATAACATCTTCACCTATAGGCCCTAGGTATGTTTGAAAAAACCCAACTTGAACAAATTTAAGGAACACAATGACGATAATTGCGTTTTGTCATACTTGTTGGCTTGTAGTAAAATTATCTTGATTTCCACATTCAATTCATTCTCACACATACCGTACCGGTACCTAATTTTCGAATAGATTACGTGTAATAACCAAGCAATAATGGAGCTTTCACAGTTGTATTTTAAATTCTGTTTGCATTAATAATGTGTATAAATCTATAAAAATAATAATGCAGCTTGCACTATCCACTATTCACACGAAAGTATGCAGCCTGGTGAAGTAGGTGGTCAATAATGCGAAGCGAATCTCACCTTCTTGACAAAAGGTTGTCCATTGTCCAAGCACATTGTGGTAGGCAAATGGTGCTTACAACAGTAGTTTATGTGACATTGTCGCTGTCATGCTTGTTGTTGACAGCCTTGTCGTATAAAACTTGACAGTTGAAAACTTTGAAAACGCTAGCCGCTCCTTCGTAGGAAAGTCATATTTCAAAAGGCGAATAGACTGTGAATTCTCGTCATTGTGTGAGTCCGTTTAGAGTTATTCTTTGGAGTGACTTATTCAAATTGCAGCGAACATTTAGACCAGCCATCAGTCTTCATTCACTCACATCATGTTTCACACAATAGAAGACATTGATTATTATCATTCTTCCTACGATCTTAAAATTTAAAAATTAAAAAAGTGGCCTGCCGTTTATTGTTTTAAGTCAATCAGTCAATCAGTGGAGGATCCACGGGGGGGAATAAGGGAAATCCCCCAACGCAGAAGAAGAAAGAAAAGAAAAAGAAGCAGAAGGAAAAGAAAAAAGGAGAATAAAAAGGAGGGGAAGAAAGGAAAATGATAAGAAAGAGATGATAAGAAGTAAAAGGCAAGAAATGGGTAGGAGGAGAAAGATGAAAATAAAAAAGGGATAAAGAGGAAGAGATAAGGAGAAGAAT
Organism: Conomelus anceps; assembly: GCA_948455865.1. Classification (NCBI taxonomy): domain Eukaryota; kingdom Metazoa; phylum Arthropoda; class Insecta; order Hemiptera; family Delphacidae; genus Conomelus; species Conomelus anceps. The sequence goes on along the minus strand of OX418217.1, from coordinate 56,400,488 downwards.
GAAAAGTAAAAGAAAATAAAGGAGAGTTTTCAAAGTTGCAGACAAGCCAGAAAAATAAGAGCAATGCCAAAGAGACAATTAATTTTCTATTGCAAATATTGTTTACTCGTCTCTTCTTCTCGTCTGTTTGGCTTATCAATACATTGCTGAAGACATGAAAAAGGACAGCATGAAAAAGAATCAGTGACGCACCCAGAAATCAGTTCAAGGTACAAATTAATAGTATTAGTACTTGTAGTTTGTGCAAGGTGAAACTGCAACAAGGGTAGCTGCAAAATGGTCAGGCAGTCCATTATAAAATAGTCTCCTTGAGTCCTAATTCCTCAAAAATCCTCAAATATAATCCCCTCAAAACAAAGCTATTCGTGTTCTTTGGTAAGGTTCAAGTAATAACAGAACTGATTAATAAAATTTAAAAAAACCCCAGCTTGATTAATAAATGATGAATTTCAAGCATGTATTAACAATTATACTTACATTGCTGCATTGTGAAGACTGTCGTGAAAGCTTTGTAAAGAGTTTTCACAAAACGAAATCCAATTTTCTGGATCCTTTACTGAAGAGCACGGTGATAACCTGTTCCGGGTCAACTTCTATTTCTCTTTGGATATTTAAACTTGCTGTTCCATTCAGTCTGTTTTCTTTGATGGTACAGTTAGCAATTGCCTTGCGATTAAGCCTCCATTTGATCAATACTGAATTCGTGAATCAGATTAGAGAATATAATATTTTTTATTAAAATTGAGATCCACTCAATTTTCTATTTTCTTTACAACTTCGAGTTTTTTCAAGTATTTCATTTAAATCTTTGATTGGCTTCAGGGGGGTGCGTCCAAGGCCTCACCCATACTTGTGAACCAAATTTGAACTTTCTCGATACCGTACTGTTATTGTTTTTTAGAAATGTTTAAAAACGATAAATTTCCAAAATCGTCCATTTTGGGCGAATTTGGGGGACTTTTATATTTTCTTGTACTTATTTGGTCCCATAACCGAATAGAACAGGGATACAAAATTTCAATTTTTATTTTTCGTCCACGTATTACTTGGAAAAAGCTCAAAAATGATAGCTGAGTTTTTCATTTTGGGCTAATTCTTGTAAAATTTTTGAGACAGTTTCTAAGCTTACGTCTTGGGCCTCAACTTAACTTAAACAAATTCAATTGCTCACCTATCCTATTACCTGTTATAGGCCTAATATAACGTTGTGGACATGGAAAGAATGAACAGTGATTTTTGGTGTTACTGTATCTTCTTGTGTCATCAAGTCTTCCATCTAAGCAATTAATTACTCTTCTTCTGTACTCTCTTCGCCTTGTAATTTATTTTTGACACTTTTAAGACATTTACTTAGAACTTTGTAGAAAATTAAATTAGAACCTTATGGAAATTTATTGAATATTGTGGAATATGCAAGAGTCCTTATCTGTTTATTTTAGAATTCGGTAGAAGTTGATAGAAAGATGGAGAGATATCTAGTTCTTTCTAGATTATGGAAAAATGTATAAATAGGAGAGACTTTTGTTAAAGTTAGTTCAGTTGTGATTTGATCTTTAATGCGATAAGTGGTAGAAGTGACAGTTCCCGTTTACCAGTAAGCGCTTATACAGACCATGATAAACAAATGTCTGTTGGCAAGATAACAGTTCCCGTAAATACAGACAGTGCAATCCCGTTGGCGCTATTACAAACTGTTTAAATGAACTTTCTGTTAAAGTGGTTAAACACTTGTGACAGATTATTATTCAGACTTACTTGACAGTTTATACAGTGACTTGTAAGTGCTTGTAGAGTTTCAACTGTTATGTATTAGACGCTTCTCCTTGAATTATTGAACAGTTATTATTTAATATTAGATCGGCGTTTTGAAATTTAGTGATCGATTTTTGTACAGTAATATTGAAAACTCTTTATCAGTTGAACAATATCGATTTATCTGCTTCCAATTTCATTATTTTGTGTAAGAAATTACTGAACAGTGTGAGTTGTGGATAATTTGTGTTAATAAAGTGTTGCCAGCGTTATTTTAGAGATAGAACCTGGAACAATAAAATTATACTGTCAACTGTTAATATTGTACTGTCATGCCCATTAGTCAATTGATTTTTTAAAAATCCAGCGTTTGAGCTGAATTTAACATCTTTTGAAACCTTAACTAAATTAACTACCGTTTCTCAAGTACTATGTGACCTGAAAGTTTCAGATTCTTAAAGACTCTAGATGAGTACCAAGTACAGCTTGTGCTATACAGGTTTTGAAATATACAGATACCGCGCAACCGCAGGACGCCTTGGCAAGTCGATAAATTAAAGGAAAAGATTTGAAATAAATTCCCTAATTTATACCCAAAACTGACCTTTTTTTAAAAAAAAGTGCCGCTCGGTTTTCATTAATCAATTTACTTTTCTCAAGTAATTGCAATTGTTCTCACGTCTATTCTGATGAAGTCACAATTCAAAATTCTTAAGAAAAGTAAAAAAGTCAAGTTTATCCAGCGTGTGACGCCCTTAAGTCATGGCACCACGGGCTCGGGCCAGACATTAATAATTATGGCACTAAAAGAATAATTATTGAATGTTTCTGTGAAAATTATTCAACAAGAAGCATTTCAAAAACTTCGTCATTTCTTAAGTCACAAGAACTCAATAAATTCATTTCATGTTAGAAGTCCCAATAGCCAGGTACCGTACAGCTAGGAATAGGATGCCAAGATTTTAGATTCATCACTGATAGGATCTATCATTCTCGGTAAATCACAATCCTCAAAAGGCCAATTTCACCCTTTCACACGCTTATGTTCATTATTATAAGATTTATTTTACCAATGTGTTGGTGTAGGCTATGTTGTAAACTCTAGGTGCTGGAATTCATTATCAAAGTAAAAAAAGAGACGAAAAATGCAAAGGAACTCTAGAATTGACTGGTAATACAAAGTACACAAATACCAAAATATCGACATTTCATCAGAACTATTAAACTATAATTTTGGGCTCTAGGTAATGCTTCGGCAATGCTTCGGCATATCAGATGCATCAGTTTGAATCAGCCTAAAAATCGTCAATTTACTCAAGTGTCCATCTTCTGTATCAATCACTGCAAGACTGCAAGTTAGGTATGAGAAAATGAGCTTTAGAAAATTTGTAAAATAGCCTATCTAATAGCACACTAAAAATGAGATGGCCTATCGTCTTATATTTAAGAATTGTAGGCCTGTTGACTTCTGAAATTGATAGATAACAATAATTTTTCGACATAAAAATTCCAGGTCAGCGCGTCTATCTATCGCCTTACGTTGTAGGAGTGTATTAGTGGATACCTGAAAGACTACTATCTTTCTACATGATAGATGTCTACATCGTGTACAATGATACATAATGTGGATTTGTGAATCATATACAATAATTTGACAACAACGATACAAATATGTAGACCTACTGTATCATAATTTTGAGACAATGGATGGATAGTTGGCGTTCTGAATTTATTTCTTCATTGAAAATAAAACTGGTTCGTTCATGTCATAAAGTCGTTAGCTGATACAATTATAATGATCTACGTTGTTGGTTTAGGAGTAATTTGACAACTACCCACATGACATACCAAGACAATGGGCGAAGCTCGTAACATAAATCTACGTAAATTACCAGGGTGGGCCCTAGACATGTAGGCCTTCTTAAACCAGACAGAATTATGAGGACACTCACTCATCAGATAATGCCAATGCATGAGAGAGGGGGAAGGGGAAACGAATTATTCATATGAACAAAGAAAAAGAAAATTTGTAGAAAATCCTCAACAGGAGGAGTAGGCCTACGACAGCTGTTGTATACGCTGGGCTTTTTCGAAGAGACAACGCTTTTGTTGTCAAACTGCTTCGAGTTACTTGACGCGCTTAGCCCAACTACTCCACCCTTTACATGATTGTAAATCACGGCTCAATTTGAATAATATCAAGTAAAGCTTATAATAAATAGCTTAGAAGTTAGTCGAAATGAATTGAAAATTGCTTTGTATTTAAATCTCAACTTGACTATAGTGTTCTCAAAAATTCAAAGATTATAAACTGGACATTAACTTCGATATCAGGTCGAAAGCTTTATTACCATAATCTGCATTGATTCTATTTATTCATATAGAATATAGAGTACATATGACTGAACGTAAAGAGACAAAAGTATTCAAGCTGAATACTGCTTATTAAATTTTAAAACTAGAGTCAACGTTTGTTGATTAACATGTAACTTGGTAATTTTTCTTTTTGAATGGTAGAAGTTTGGTTTCTTGTTAAATACTCATTTAATGATAACGCTAATGCCAACCTGAACACTTTATGCATCTACCTGCTCCAAATACAAGATGCTACAGATCATAGAGTATTCAGGTTAGCATTATCGTTATTGTAGTTTTATGAGCCTTTTAATATATAATAAAAACCCGTACATGGATTATTATGAGTAGTAGCCCTTCGTTACGCTAATAAACTTGAAAAAAATATAATAGAATATGAGCAATAAGCTGTTTTACACTAATGACTAATCAATTCGTTTGACAATTTTTGTCATTAAATATGTCTTCAGCGAATAGAATTCATCGACCTATAGACTTCATAGAATTATGTGGTGGGGGGTGACAAGATCCTCCAGGCAGTGGCCTAACTAGAAGTTCAGTTTGTGGATGGTATGACAGGACCGGTAGGGAGGGAGTCAAGATCCGCGGGCTTATTAGTTGTTGATTCGTATGAATATTATTTGTTTTATGAAGTCAATTTATTCAGTTTTTAACAATTTCGACATTCAGAACAGAGTTTGTCGAATATAAACTCAGTAATTAAAGCTTTTGAAATACTCCCATTTGGGAGTGGCGTAATTACAAAGTTGTGTTTTCCAGAAATAGAACCGATACTGTTACATGTGAGAAGAGGTCTCAACGAACCCATAAGACCAATGGTCTTATGTGTTCGCTGAGAGGTCTAGGCTATTGCTATTACATTACGTTATTATTACACTTCTAAGGCCACTAATCTTGATTTATCAGGTACTGCTCACTCACATGTTGTATTTTACTGATAATTATTCAGTTCTGATTTTTCTCTGGCAGGATAATTCATATTTATATACTGTACATTTATATCAATTACTTCGAATAGAAGATAATATTCAATAAAAGGGAGTTTTTTTTTAAATTTTAATTGTTATAACTTAAATCCATGGAAAACTTTTTATTCATTCCGCATTGAATCGCGTTCTTGTTTATAAGCTATATGACTTCAGCAGCATTCACTTTACTGTCAGAGTCTAACAATGAATTATTGGATTTATTGGCAGTGCTTGGAAGATGAAGAGGTTGAAGGCATATTTGGATCCAACATCCAACAGACATCTATTGCCGTTATTGCTGGAACTCACACTGCTTTTAGTAGAAATTTTTCCATTTTTATTAATTAATAAATAATATTTGCTTATTATTGGGAACACACACACGAAATTCACGGATAGAAAGAAGTGATACCGACCGCATTCAACATCACCAGTCAAGAGTCGACTGAAATAATTCTGGCTACTAGGCTACTATATTCATTCTGTAGTGGGACAGTCTGACATAAAAAACAATATTGAGTCGGCATGAGTGAATTTCTTGCAAAATATTGTTATTACTGACTCATTTCCGGTGTTGTTACCTCGATAACGTACCATAAGACTAGGATCTAGGCAACGAAAACAATTACGGTAACAAACAAATCAGACGTCTGTGCTTTGTGGAAGTCTGATATTTTATGCTTTGTGGAAGTGAGAAAAATTGGCATTAGCTAGGCAGCTCTATCGATTCTTAGTGCGTATTTTGCAGCCTTAAAATGTATGCAGCTTAGAGTAATTATTGGGGGAGGGGCAAAAAGTGCCAAAGTACCACTGTAAGTCTTCTGTCTGTCATGTTATGGGTGAATAATACTGAATATTAAAAGCAAAGTTTCAAGTTTGTATATGATGTGTAAGATGGAAAGAGCTTGAAGGTAAAGCTTTCCAGACATTTATTCTAAATAAAACAAAGAATGAGTATGAGAGAGAGAATTAGAAAAAGGCAGAGCGAGATAGAGTGAAGGGAAGTATTTTCTGCCTAATGACAAAAATGAAATAAATCTGTTACAAATTAGCCCAAAAAAGGCCTTGGTTGCTAAAAATAGAAACAAAACTGGATTTTTTAAATTTACTCTTGGTAAGAAAAAGGGCGGTATATTACTATACCACCCAGCCGAAAAAGAATTCCAGCTTTGTTGTTTTGTCAACCAAAAGTCTAATTTGCCAGGGCTATAGATATAATTCAATCAATATAAATTATTTTGGTTTTAGATGACAAGTACGGTAAGTGTTTTTGTTTGAAGAAAAGAGGTGGAAAATGAGAAAGATGTGTAATGATGAGAGGAATGAATGTAAGAGGAATAGAACAATCGGCAGTTGCCAAGATAAACATTTTCTAGGCGAAGTAGCATTACGAATAACGAACGATTTGGATTAGAAATAATGGATAAGAAAAACTATGCGATGGAGAGAGATTATAATCGAGGTACTTTCCAAGTATGCACATAGAATCTAAGAAATGATTGGGGCAATTTTAACACCAAGCGAGAGAGTTGTAATAGCGACTAGCACGAGAAGTTAACAACAGCACGCCACGCATCGAGAAAGGCACTTCGCTCAAACAAAATTTGAATAATGACATGAAAATAATCACCTTGCACTCCTGATGCGGGAGTGAGTCTATTATAGGCTAATGTCATTTCCAGCTCCCATTTCTTTATGCCGTACCTAGTGAAACGGATATCACTTGATATCCAAAAATTATAGACCAACTTTACAGGCAAGTCAAGTTAGCTGTGTACGGACTAGGCCTTTGTCAAACAATCTAATTCAATGCTGTAGTAGTTTTGCTTATAAATTAATTGGTTCAGAGCACAGGCCCACACAAGTGTACATGCGAGCACTGCTCATGTGTGGAGAGCATAAGAACGGAAAAACGTGGCGTATTTAGCAAGTTCATGAATAGGAGAAGTTCATGTCTCCCAATAATAAAATTAGGGAACAAACAAGAGTTTCAAAATTTCACTTTGATGATGCTGACGTAAAAATAGAGGTTTGTGTTTTGATGTAATGCCGGTGGGGAGCTTACAAGTGAATATAAAAACAATTATTGTTGTGGTTATCCATTTTTCGTGAACTGCAGTAGAACTATTCATATGTATTATCTTGCTGTGCAGAACTGACCTTGAAATAGTATAAAAACAAATTGTCTAAAATCTGCTAGTTCAGAAATGGGGAAGATTCTTGAATATCTTATTCAGGGTGTCTACTAGTTGCTAATTGTAAAATTCCTGACTTTTTCCCGACCACATTTCCAAAATTCCCGACCTCAAAAGTTCTATAAAACCAATTTTACCTCAGGCAATATATTCCACGACATTTTGATAAACGGTGGTAGTAACTTGCTGGTAGACTTGGTGGATAACGGTGGTAGACTCTTTTACCTAGACATTGTAAGGGACTCCTCGGGCTTGCAAAAATGAGAACCTAAGAACAACGGAGGCAGATGCAACACCGATAGCGTGAATTAGTCTGCAATGTTAATTGCTTACAATGTGGGTGCTTACAATTATACACAGGAGTGGATCCAGCAGCAGATTTTTTTTTTTTTTTTTGGGGGGGGGGGGGGGTGTTTTAAAATGATTAAATGCCTCTACAAAGTCCTATACTGCAAAAAAAAAAAAAAACAGAAACGTTAACTAATGGGTGTAAATATAAGTTAATTTCTGAGTGAAAAATAGATCAATCAATGTAGCAAAAATTTCAAGTTCAACATATAATTTAATGTTTTTATGTGATATAAACATTAAGTGGGAATATCACAATGAAATGTTCATAATATGAACTTAACTACAAAAAAATTATGTTATTGGTTGAGACAGCAGCTATCAATTGAATTGAAAGATTATATTCTATGAATAGATAAAATGAAACCAGAAAATGAAAAGCTGAAATGAAACTAGATTTCACACAGAAGAATTATTTATAAAAAATCTCTTCATCCTCTTTTTAAATTCATTGGGCAGAGTTCTTGTTTCCAGGGACAACCATTGTTCCCTTTTAGCCCTGCTTTACATTCACCCAGATAACACAATCATTGATCACCCTAAATCATTAGTCCAAAAATGTGGTACTCTTGACTGTCAACTGTCTGCTATAAAATTATTGTTCAATATACAATAGAGATTAAAGGTTGATTCACACATATAGGACTGTGCGCCGACTGTGTTACGACCGTTTATCGACCGTGCTGTGTCGCTATCATTCACACATATAGGACTGTGCGCTGACTGTGCTGCGACCGTTTTGTTCTGCAATGACGCAATTTCAGTGGAATTTTACTCCAGTCACAGGGATTGATTCAGCATTAATTGTTTTGCAAGAGGAAGAAAGGAAGATACAAAAATTAAAAAACAAGAAATATTTAAAAAAATGAAACATACTTAAAAAAAATTATATGATATGCATTCAAAGTGCATGCACATTGCTTGGCCTCTACACTTGAGGTTGTAATCTATAACATGTCTGAGTAGGTAATGCAAGACATGCATAGAATGAGAGTTTGTAAGTTTTTTTTATAGGCAGATAACCCATGGTCTGTTCTTAAAAACCCACATTGTATGCATGTTGGGCATTGCTTACTCAGACGTATCGAGATGACGTCCTCAAGCATAGACAATGTGCATACATTTCATATGCTTTTAATTTGTTTTTATATGTTTTTTTTTCATATGCGGGAAGTGATAGCCGCGAGCCGTAGCAGGTATCTGTTCAATCAGATAGAGATAAGCTGCGTTCTCCTAGGTTCTGTTCGTAACGGTGACCGATTAGATTGACCAGCAAAAAAGACACTGTTCTCTGCTGTAAAATCACTTCCCGGTGGTTCGGAACCCACCTAAAACTGTAGGTCCAACTCATCAATCACCATCATCCAACTCATTACCCACGCAAAGGTTTCAGACCTATGTGGGCTTCATCCACAAAAAAAAATATTTTTATTAATTTTTTAATGTTTTTATTCAAAGAACAGAATGTTTTTAATTTAATTTACAATAAAATTCTGAAGAACAAATAATAACAATAGGATAACAGATAAAAAGAATGAAAAGGATGTTGGATTTGGAAAATTCAGGAACTTTTCTTTTCAACGAAAATGCCCGAGGCTCTACGGAAACACCCGAAGCTTCACTTGGCTAAGGCTGGTCGCCCTATCGTCGCCCTACGTTGATTCACATATGTAGGACTGTGCACAGGCCGTGCGCCGGCTGGGACCTTGATAGATCACTCTGAAAGAGCTCGGCCACGACACAGTATGCGCACGGTTGGTGCACAGTCCTATATGTGTGAATCACTTGAGACTGTCGCCGTGTATTTTAAATGGATAGACTGCTTTGGCGAATCCATCCAAAACGACACAGTCGCAGCACAGTCCTATATGTGTGAATCAACCTTTATTCAACAAATAATAACATTATGAGGTACTTGACATAGAAAGTATAAAAATTACGAAACACAAATTTTAATAACCTTCTTTTAATGAGTATTGTTACATCACACAAAGCAGTAGCATAACTACAGGGTCAGTCTAGGGTGGAGGATGACCAATGATGTTGCTGGGAGAGTTAGACTCTCGGTACAATAATTACAATAGTAATTTGTAATTTGGAGTAGTAAAGATAAATTGAAGCAATATACAATGGCTATTTATTCCAAAACGGGGGTTCGGGGTAATCCCGAGAAATTAAAAAAAAAAATTACCTCTCTAAAGCCACATTTCAAGTGATTCTAGGGATTAATTCTTCTAACTTAACAATTCAACACTCGTTATGGGTCCATGCAAATTTTATCTAGTTCTTGTATTATTGTCAATGGGAGATCGGACATTACTTGAAGCTTCTACTTTTCTCTACTTGATTGTACTGCTCCTGATTGGGGTACCGTAGAGTAGGATACTTGAAAATTTATTCCTCCTTGAAAACGTTTTTTAAAATAACAATTCATACAAACCCACATTTTAGCGATTCCTGACATCTTCTTTGACTCTTGCCAAAAATTGTCTCACAATGGCCTTCAAAAATTAATTTTTTTTTTGTCGGGGGGGGGGGGGGGGGTAATATCCCCCTGATTCCTTCCCATAGTTACGCCACTGTACAAATTGTTAATGAAAAATGAAATTCACAAGAAAATTACGTATATTATTCGCAATTGAAAAATTATTCTGTAATCAGCCGAAATCTCCCAACAACTTTTTGAGGATCCAGGATCTAGTCTCTAGGGTGATTATCTGAGTGAATGTAAAGTAGTGCTCAGAAAACAAGTCTGCTTTTTCTGCCATGGTAGTCCTCAGCCATGAATTTATAAGCTGCAGAATCCAGAAAAACCTTTCAGAACTAACATCATTTTTAGACCAAGTACTGAAGTACACAATAATTTGCAATAGAAAATCTATTGTTGGTTAGGCATTGCTGTCCCATTTTCCTCCCTTGTCAGCAACGTTGAAAACTCTCCTTTATTTTCTTCTACTTTTTTATCCTTATTTTTTCACTTTTTACCCTTTTTCGTATTTTTTAATTTTCATTTCTGTCCTACCAATTTCTATCCTCTAACATATTGTCATCTATTTTCCACTTCTTTACTGTTTTTTCCATTCCATTCTTTAAGAATTCTACCTTTTTTCTACTTTTCTCTCTTTTCCTTCCTCTTCTTTTTCTTCTGCGTTTGGGGGGGGGGAGGAATTTCCCCCTTCCCCCGTGGATTCGCCACTGCGTATACAAGAGGTCACTAATAATTAGAAAATTGGAACATTTCATCTGCTTTCTTTTTTTCACACAAAAAATAGTAAAATCTTATAAAACACAACAAAAAAATGTAACAGTCACCCTTCGTGGGAATTGACCTGCCAATTAAAAGAAAATCACCCACTTCAGGGCAATGTAGGCTGATGACTCCATCAAAATAGCAAGTAGTTAAGGAAAGTTGTTCTAATATTAGAAGAGGGCAGTTCAGATATTCAAGCCATTAAATAATTTACTTAGACCTTGTACCGTAAAATGGGGCGAAGTCGTACACTAGGACATCACATGTTAAATTTTGCGCTACATGCCACCTGGGGCAATCCAGAAAAATCTTTTTTTTAAATTAAACTGGATTTATATTTTTTAAATATACATTTAAAAATAAATTAAACCTGATGCAAATAATCGTACTTGACTAATCTAACCAAACTTCATTATTGTTGTTCGTTGATGTGTTGTGATGCTCTGTGTGTGTTTACAAACAATCTAAGGCTCATTTGTGTTCTTTATGAATTTTAATTTGCAAAATCGCACTTTAGTGGGGTGAAGTCGTACATAATGCCTTGACAATATAAACCAAGTGGATGCCGGAGGAATCGTCTGCACTCTGAAGAAAACCTTCGGAAAGCTGTTGCTGAAGTTAAAAATCTCTACGAGCAACTTCAGAAAAATATAAAGTTCTTGGAATGACGATTAGCGAGCACAAAAGAGGAAAACATCCTGAGGTGTATACGACGGACAGTGCTTTGAAACCCAAGGAAGAAGAGAGACTTAAAAAAGTGCTTTTAACGTTTGCAGAATGGGGCCAGCCTCTTTATAGTTTGGATATTAAGATTGTTGTTCAGGAATATCTTAATAGATTAGGCAGAGTGGAAAAAAGATTTAAAAATAATAGTCCAGGCACAGACTGGATTCTGCATTTTCTTAAAAGACATAAAGACTTGACTGTGAAGTGATTAGATAATTTTCTATGTGTTAGTTTATATATTTACATAGAAATTTGGTTAGATTTATATTACAGACATATTTCCATAAGCATAAATATTATTTTCAATGCAAAACTAATATTTAATTTTTTTCTACTAAATTAGGTTAATTTTAGGATAAAGTGCTTTAATAAAAAGTTATATGTTCTAATATTTAATTATTTTTTGTGAAAACTATGATTCTTCTTTTTAAAAACACAATTAGCCTAAATGTAAGATTTCAACCTTTTGTTAGCACAGAGTCATACACAGTGTTAAGTAAATACGTGTATGACTTCACCCCAACCTATGGGGTGAAGTCCTAAACTTTTTTTAATTTTTTTAGAACTAGCATGGATTTTTGAAACGTGTTTTATGACTATGGCTAAGTAGATAAAGTATCAAGGAATATGTAATATGATTTTTTTATTATTTTAAAAATACATTTTATGGTGTTTCTGGGGAAAACGTCCAAAAGTGTACGACTTCACCCCATTTGACTTAAGAAAATCGTTTGAAATTTTAATCTTTTAAATAACATTATTTTTAAACCCAGGGAGTTCTGAGCCCTTTCTATAAGTCTCTTTGGTAATTCATCATCATTATCATCTATATAAATAAAATTAGAGTTTTGTCTGTACATTTATCAGAATTATATATTTTTTGGTTATTTTTACGTTTTATACATCAAATAAGCCGAAAATAGTCTTATCTCACTTTCTGTCTGTTTGTCTGTCACGGCCCCAAAGGCATTTTACGCGGCCTTCTCCTCAAAAACGAGAGCATCGATCGGGATTTTAGTTATTGAATAGTATTGAAAACATTATTGACAATGTCTTTAGCTATAAAAAACTAAATTAACTTTTTTTTTACAGAGTAATAAACGTTTAAAAACCAAGTACTGTGCGATTTTGGATACATTTTACGCGGCCTTCTCCTCAAAAACGAGAGCATCGATCGGGATTTTAGTTATTCAACAGTATTGAAAACATTAATGACAATGTCATTGTACCGGTAATGGATATGTTCAAACGATACGCTTATTACGCTGGAAGCAGTCTTCAGATCACCAGATCTTCTTCATTGATATTCTTCAGCATTGATCTTCTTATTAGTGAATTCCAGTATCCAGAAGTGGAAGATATTAATTGTGAAAATTTAATTTCTCTAATATATGAGAGACCCGCCTTGTGGGACAAGACTTAAGATTAATATAAAAATAAAGAGAGAAAAATGTGTGGAATATTGAAACCAGAATTTGCGTACTTTGATCAAAATTTAAGAGAAACCATCAGTAAGAAACTTATTTAAAAAAATCTTACACAAATAAAAAAAAAATCCTGGACTGGAATACATAAAACTGAACTGGAAGCGCAATGGAAGAAGGAGGATAGCACAGCAATAAGCAGCAAAGCCGGACCGTGTGAACATCACAGTACAGTTGACGCCGTACAGTAAAAAAACCGTACCGCAAAAAAACTGTAACGTCTGAACGGGGCCTAAGCTGCTAACAACTTCATGATCGTTGCTATCAAAAAAGCCGAAACATATTTAGTCTTATTTCTAAACATAATCCGTACGAAGGACGGGCACAATAGCTAGTCTGGAACAATTGCAGTAATCGAAGGTGTTAAAGGGCTATTTCACACAATTTGATGTTTACTTATATTAAAACAGGCATAGTTAGCTTTGTAATAATATTCATGTTTAAAAAAAATTAAAGATAGCTTGAGACTGAACAGTTGCTTGCAAAAATGCGTTATACTTGTTTAAATTACCTAATTCAAGTTTTTACAACCTTGGACAAAAATTTATAAGGTCAAATAAATTGAAATAATTGTATGTGGAATCACAGTTCTATAGCAAAACACACACTATATTACAAAATGGAATTTGATTATTCTATTGCAAAAATTTATTGACTCATTGTTCCCAGCTACAAATCGAATTATTCTTGTGTTTCCTTGTTAGCCAATTTAATTATGCGCTCGTAACAAAAGTATGTCAAAATATGTGTTACAATCAATTTTCTTATTCCCGACCAAATTCAAAAAAATTTCAAAATTCCCGACCTTTTCCCGACCAGTAGACACCCTGTTATTCTATTATTTGGAATAAATAACACACAATAGTTTATTCATTCAATGGTTTGATATTGAAATTTCCTGTTATCCATTAAAATAAAAATGGAGCCACTGATACCCATCCCACACAGGCCAGGCCTCGGAATGTCTTACTTGGTTTTATTCACTTTAACAGTATTCAATATTATATAAATAAACTATTACGTATTAATGTGTTGATTAAGACTGATATTGTTTCAAAATTGTGTATACATTTTTTCTTTATAAATTTGTGAATAAAGCTACATTTCACAATTAATAGAATTCAAACAATTTGGAGAAATAATGCTCAAACTCTATTACAGGCTGGAATAGATCTGGAATTCTATCTTATTCTACTCAATAAGATTATGATATGAGAATAGAAGATATGGTAGACAGTTATTGAAAGAAACAACGAATATTAAATTAAATAAATAGAACTATTTGAAATTAGGTATACAAAACTTAATTCACCTAACATAACCACCTCACCCATCATGAACAGAACATTTTATTACGGTATTTTATGGCATCTTTGCTAGCAAGATATGAACTTTGTGAATAAAATGGGGAATAATACTTTTTAATAATTGACTGGAGTAATATAATACCTGGTGGTATACCAGTATAATATGATGAAATGTGGTATACCATATATGAATAAGATGGGGAATAATAATTTTTAATAATTGACGAGTAATATAATAGCTGGTGGTATATTAATAATAATATCAATTATTATCATTATATTATACCTACCAGACGTTTTTAAAATTCATATGGATAAAGATATTCTAAATTTCTATGAATGACCAAAAGTCTCCTTAAAATTTCAATGTGGCTGTAACCACAAGCCTAACGCTATTTATACACTATTAAAATTCTTCTTAGACTTTTAGCAACATGATCACTGCTTTTGTTCCGATGATTGCAATTGTTTGCTAATTGGACATGCTGATGAATTGGTTGTTTAGACTTCTGGTTGCGGTCAAATTGAACTTTTATAGAAAGTTTCGATCATTTATAAAAATTTTGAACTCCTTTTTCATTTGAATGGTCAAACATTTTTGTAAGTATCTGGGTTTTGTAATTATTGAAGCCCTCCAAAATTGCGACGTTCTTTTATAACCATCCGGAACTATATTTAAAATTGGAAAAATAAAATTAATAACAAACAAATTTCAAGTTATTCAAAATTTTAAAACAGTTTCTATCAGAGGAAACGATAATATCTTATTCCTACAAAAATCCGTAATATCAGTGCGAAGAGAGGAACAGTACGATTGAAAACAGGTCGAATTGACCTCCTCTTTGTTAGAAGTCGGTTAAAATCAAATACATAGAAACATAAACATTATATTACGTTCTGCTATGGTGTGTAGAAGAAAATTATAATGGCCATTTTTCCAATTTTATGAAGGATGTTTTCTACTTCTAACAGTGATTGAAACAATAAAATTCACATCACTTTGATTCTGCAATCAAGTTATTTGAATAATTATATCCTTAATTATAGCGTTAAAATAAAAGTATATGTTAAACTAAAAACATACTAGGATTCTAGTGAATGAATAATAAGACGAAATTGTCACAACCACATTTATTAAAACTTTAAGAAACTAGTTTCGGTTGTTATACCATTATCAATCTCAATCAAATTGAGACGTTTGAATGAGATTGATAATGGTATAACAACCGAAACTAGTTTCTCAAAGTTTTAATAAATGTTGTTGTGAAAATTTCGTCTTATTATTCATTATGGATACCTTCCAAAATATCACCTTCGCCACTACAAAGAAAGATTCTAGTCAAGAATAGGTTGAAGGTGGATAGATACAAACAAGAGTGCTGTAGTTGTTAAGAGGTATTATTTATATAAATACTGCGAGAAAAATATGTTTCCAAAATGATAAACCATGCAAATTTATTCTAAATTTTTGAAAAAATCCTTTATATCTATTACACGAGTCTTGACTTCTGGAGAGTTATCTTGAGTCAGGTCTTGAGCGTGATCTGAGAAAATGATACCAATTTTCTTCAAGTCTTCTTTCCATTCCATATCTGAGAAATGGATAAAAATTTATGAAATTTCGCAACTAAACAATCAAATTGTCAACTTATTTAAATGCATTCTTCGAGGGAAATAAAACATTGATTTTGAAAAAAGACAAATACACTATTTTGATAAAACAAGCGTCGATAGAACATCATTAGTATCAGACATTTAGAGTAAAAGGTTTTAAGTAATTTCAAATATAAAAGGGGGAAATGACTCCAAGAGAAATTGAACACAGACTTTGAAAAAGTCAAAGTTTTTGATTATACTGGTGTTTATGGACCATTAAAGGTAAAAGAAGAGCGCCATTTATTATTATATGAAAAAATATGTAAAATTAAATTTGTATGAATTTCGAGTCGATATTTGAAAAATAAGTTGGGTTTAATTCTTTATTTAATTAAGCTATTTTTTTCGTTCTACATGCATTTTATAATTATATTGCAATGAAATGCTAGGAAGAAGAAAGAAGTTTAATTACTTCTGTTTCAATAGTGTATTCCGGTTAGTGATAAGCTAGCATGTTTTGTTTACTCCCCCTCTTCTCCCCTCGCCTAGCAATCCATCTAGAGAGCTCTAGAATGGCATTATCTGTTGACATAATTAATTATAAACTCGAAAAAATAGAGAATTTTATACTGAAAAAGTGACAGATATACTCAGTTCCGTTCATACAAACCGTTTCCTGTGAGCGCTATTACAGACTGTTATACAAACGTTTATGTTAATGTGAATAATGCAGTATATTGTGACAGATTATTATTCAGGCTTCTTTAACCGTCTCTACAGTGACTAGTAAGTGCTTTGTAAGTATTTTAATTGTCATTTTTAGACGTTTCTTCTTGAATTATTGAACAGTTATTATTTAATATTTGATCAGTCTATTAACAATTAATTAGTGATTAGTCTTTGTACAGGAATATAGCAAATTCTTTATTAGTTGAACATTATTAATTCATTCGTTTCTGATTGATTTATTTTGTGACATAACTGATTATTGCGTGGTGTGGATAATTCGTGTAAATAAAGTACGAGTGTTAATTTTAATTGTTGCCAGCATTATTTTAGAGATAGAACCCATAACAATATGCTGGGACAAAATCACGCACCTACTGTGAGGATTATAGCCAGAGGTTACTGGTTTTAAAGCAGTGTATGTTTTGTTATTGTAAATAATGACTTGAATGCACTCGTAAGGGTGACCAGTTTGACTAGACCAGCAAAAATGACTGTTCTCTGCTGTATAATCCCTTCTTGATGGTTTGACAACCACCAAAAACTGTAGGTGCATTCCATCAATCATCATCATCATCCAACTATATGGGCTTCATCCTTCCAAAAAATGAAATATAGTCGAATTTATTTAAATAATACAATTTTACTGATATTGACTGATTAGAATGAAAGAAAGTGATAGGTAGAAAGTGATTATTTCACTATATTAACATCTGAGTTTACTGTATAGTGTATAACAAGTTTGCTGTAATAGTGTTGTCGGGCGATTGGAGCAGTTTGCAAGATGCAGCAAGACAGCTTAAAGATGAAACATACATTCGCATAAAAAAGAATGCAAGATGAATCCTTCACGTACTACCGGAATAAAAACGGTTACATAATATTCAACTGGAAACTATTAAAAGCTATGCTGGAAACTACAAAATATAAACTATTATTTCACTTCTTTTTTTTGTTGACAATTATTCAAAGTTATAGTTAATCAAATGTATCAGTATTGACTGATACTAATCGTAAATAGAGTTTAAATCAATCTGTAGAAATGATTGTAAAAAAAATTGCATTGATATGCTTGAACTTTGAAAATAGGTTGAATATGATAAAAAAGATAAAATATACTAAAGGAGAAAGCTACAAGAAATAAAGAAATAACATTATTTAGAAATAAGGAGGCTTAACCGATGAAAAATCAATTTTTTACCATTCCAATTTAATAAATAAGCTGGTATAGTGATTTTATAATGGCTAATATGAAATTATGATTTTTAGAAATGAGTTTTAACCAATAAAAAAAGAGAAGAAAAAGACTCGCAATGCAAAGAAGTTGCTTCTTCAACATGAAAATCAATGCTTTCCTGAGTTAATGGAGAGAATAGCTTAAAAGTCATTTGTTAAAAATGATGTTGATAAATAAGTTCATGTAACATACCTTTTAATCGCTTCACAAGTATGATTAATACGTTCAAGGCTTCTTTTCTTAGTCTTGTATGTTTTGGTATACCTGCAATTGTTTAAAGAAACAATTAAAAATTTCATTATTGAGGGATATGATTTCATCAAATTGAGTACTGTAGTATTCATATAACTTGGCAGCGTGTAAAAGATGGGAGGACTTGCTAGATCTGAACCTAACTGCTGCCAAGTTATATGAAAACTACAGTACTATGTTTAAAGAAACAATTAAAAATGTCATTATTGAGGGATATGATTTCATCAAATTGAGTACTATGGTTAGAATATTCTAAAATGAGAATAGCGGAACAGAACAAAAATGAGGAGGGGTCTTCTATAAACTATACTTCGATACATTTCACAGTAGGCCTACATGAATAATAAACTGAAATGTGTAGTTAATAAATTGTTTCATTACAAAATTATTCTAAAACTGAAAGAATAAGAATTCCATCACTATTTCTAAGGACTCCGGATTATTTCGATAAATGGATTGTATTGCATTATAATTGAAGAATAGGTGGGAAATTAGGAAGACTGGATACTTCAAACCCAGATGCAATCGGTCATTTGTATCAGTTGCGTAACGCGGGCGCAAATACAACATGTATGTACAGGCCGAACAGTATTAAGTATAGTATTTGCAACCGTGATACAAGATGAGCTTTTGCAACCAATAAAACTCAATGATTTAATGCAGGTTTGGGGTCATGTAGATACGGATAAATATACATTTTTTTGTTGAATACCGTTTTGCCTTCAATGCCAGTCAATTAAGGACTTAGAATAATGCTTAGTTCAGTTACAATCTAATTTACTATATGAAATATTTGAAAGGAAGCACAAATTTTTATTTTCGAAATTTGAATGATTGTCACTGTCACTGAAACAAACAACTATTTCCACACTATACATTTTTACGTCGGCTTTTTCCTCTTCAGTCTGTTCTCTGATATGTAGTCTAGGAATTGTACTATTTTGACAAAGGTCTAATTAATGAACTAATTAATTAATTAATCTATCAAGACTTCTTATTCTTTGTCTTTTCCCGTTTATATGGGTTCGGCATTTCCGTCTCTTGGTCTCTTCCTCCACACCACCTTGTCCATCGTCTTCTCCCTCCTCCAAGCCCTCTCCCTGAAATCAGCATCTACTCTGTCCTGCCACCTCATCTTTGGTCTCCCGAATTTACAAATTTATCAAGACTAAAATACAGTTAATGTGTAGATACAAAATGTTATTAGCCCAAAAATTCTTTCTTCTCAAAATTTCAAGTAGAGATTCCAAATGATTATATTACTTTAGGTCTCAGTTCCAATGTGAAATTTGACTCTGAAGTACAATAATTACCTATTTTTTTTTATTTAAAGAATATTAATTTGAAAGTTTTAAAAACAAAATTATATTTTATGATTGACACATTTAACATTCAACAGCTTAAGCAAACTCATTGATCGAATTAGGAAGAAATTAAAAGCACGATGTAATAAGAATATCACGAAAAACGTCCATATACTTACTAAGCGAATATGAAAGAGCTTCCATAATATGAGAAAGTATCACTTTCAATTCTTTGCTTTCATCTTCACTCAACTCTTTACCTGAGAGAAGAGTCAGCTTATCAATGTAATTAATAACTGAAGACATAATGCAAACTTGCACGGACCTTGTATTACATTGCAGACAAGATACACATTGCAGAATTACTTTCTCTCTGAAATGAGCTGCGAATGAAAAAATAAACGTTTGCTTAATACAAATATTCAATTCCAAGGGAATGCGATACTCTTATATATTTATTTTCAAATCTTTTATACAGACGGACGATAGACCGAAGGCCACACCGTCACACAATACATCATAGCTTACACAATGAAAAATATTTTCAACAGAGGGTAACTGTTTAAAGAAGTTCATGAAATATATGGCTGAATAACCCTATAACTTTCAGCGAGTCATGAAATATTTCAGATATTTGAGTGGTTGTTTATCTTTGATCTCATCCTATATTGAACTTTGACATTTCATGATCTTTCCCATCCTCGAACGAGAATACTCTTTGGTTTAACCAATCGCATTCATAATTTTAGAAAAGATTGCTTAATCTTTATGCATTTATGAATTAAGAGTGTAAAGTGCGACTTTACCAGTTACTTCACGATTCAATGTGAAGTGCATTAATTTTGCGAGTGATAAAGAATATTTACACTCGAAATACATACAACATTTTTCCTACAACTGCCGTTTAGGGTTTCCATTCAATATTGTATTAAATTATCATTTCCGTACAATGCACCATTGTTGAGGTTATGAAAAATTCATAGGACAATAAACTGTGGCTACACTGTTTTTGTGCATCTGCCCTTTTATACAATAATTTCATAGAGAGATCATTCCAAATATATTTTTTAAATGATTAAAACACAGTTGATTTGTATCAAAACATAGATAATTGTAAAATATTTGATAAATACGATAATTTTTCACGTTAGTTATGATAATAAATGATAGAATGGAAGCTTGGCAACACTGGCTAACTTAAAGTAATCAGCTATGATGTCAGCGAGCATAATAATATCTATGCATATCATGCTCGAGCCAAAATAGTTACTGCGTGACACATATCGGAGCGCAGTAATTTTGCGAGAGCGATAAAGAAGCTTTATGCGCGAATTACATACAACATTTTTCCTACAACACAACAAAAAATTTAGTTTGTAACATCACAGACTTGAGCATACACGGATTTGGATAGCATGCGCCACTGTTATGAGAATTTCACAGATTTTGTGATCCACCAATGAGAAGACATCAAAATCAAAACAGAAGCATAAAGAAAACAGCTGGTGAGCGTAAAACGTTTTACCGCTCGCCGAGTAGTAAAGAGATATTTTACAATCAGTTTTCAGTACGTGAAGAACAGTATATTAATTAATAAACTTTATGAGCAGTTGTAGGAAAAGTACATTATTGCTCGCTTCTCAGTAAACTTGACAGCTGTCTTGTGAATAATTTTCAGTACGTTTAAGAGCAGTTGCAGGAAAATACATAAAAAGTGGGGGAAAAAGGAAGCAATAAAAATAATTTGAATCCAATTTTCAGACCATAAACAATATGCTTGAAAAATATTTTGCTAGAATACATCAAATTCGAAGAAAACATTATTTTAAAATATAGATATTTTTTATCAGATATATAAGTATGAAAAATGTAGTTATTCATACAGAATGTGATAATCTACAATGTAAAAGATCATCCAATCAGTTTTTTTTCCAATTTTCATACATAGATCGCCATTGTAATTGTTGAATTATGAAAACCAGTAGAATTTTCGGTGAAATTTTGTTTTGAAAATTGATACACTCCTCAAACTGTCTAAAACCAACTCAAGTTTAAAGCTGTTCAAATTTCTCTTTATATCCAAGTTTGATATAGAATTTTTCAGATAATAAAATATAAACATCAAAGATTACCTTGAGTATTTTCATTCTGCGGCCAGGCTTTGCCCAGAGTTTCAAACGCTGCTTCCCTTAATGCAGTATTCTCTTTTTTACGATTATTATCATCATCACAATCATCCATAGAATCTTCTTCTTTATCCGTCCCCTACAAAGAATAAATAGAATGTTTGAAAATAGCTCCCAAATTGATAATAGGTGATTTAAATGAAACAAAGAGACAGAATTCAAGCAAAGTGGTCAGATTTCATAATATTACATATTTATTAACTCTATTGCATTTAGCTTTAAAAAATTTGTAAATAAAGTTCACAGATGAGGAACTTGAAG
The DNA here is from genome assembly GCA_948455865.1 of Conomelus anceps. NCBI lineage: Eukaryota > Metazoa > Arthropoda > Insecta > Hemiptera > Delphacidae > Conomelus > Conomelus anceps. Next base: position 56,378,520 of record OX418217.1, on the reverse strand, counting down.
ATTCACAGTGATGTAAAAATCATTAAATTATTTTGTTTAATGCCTAATATGTATTATAATTTTTCTTATCAAATAATACTGCACAGAAAAAGTTTTTCCAACAACTAACAAAACGAATATTATTTATTGACAATAATTATATTCATGAGCAGTTTGACTGAATGTTTGAACATAGAAACTAGTGAACAACAATGAGGTGGTCTGCATTCATGGTTGGATACTAAATATACATTTTATATCCTGAGTTTTGTACTTTAAAGCTACATTTTTTGATTGAGAAAAAATAATTGAACTCATCATGAAAACCAACTTTCTTGAGAAAAGTATGAATGTTTCTCTAGCAAACTTTTCCACTTATATTTTATTGTGAAAACTAGCTCAGAAGCTAATACAACAAAAACAATTACTCACCTTTCCAAGAATTTCTTCCACAAGTGTATAGATATCTTCAAATTTATCAACATTGAGAGATTCAACAATGACTCCAATTGTAATTAATGCTTGCTTTCTGTACACTAGATTTGATTTTTTGCATTCCTTTAGTACGTCTCTGGTGATAACTTCCACTTTATCCGAATTTTTCAGCGTTCTGGAAATTTTTAAAATAATTAAATTAATATTCAAAAGGATTATGAACACAAATTTAAATTTTCAAAGTCAAGAGTTGAATATTCAAAAGAAGTTTCTTTGAATTTCCTGGTCAGTGCAGACCAGGAGAGTTCAAATTTCCTATAAGCTTCAAGTAACCTATTTTAATAAATTATTAACAAAAATATCAACTTCATTAACTTTGTCAAGTAGCAGGAAATTTTTCATTGTCTGATAGTGCGAAATCCAAAGTTCAATTGTCGGAATCAGCTGACAGAAAATAAATAGATATTTAGGATTCTGATTACTTTATGCTTAACATTCTCAATAAAATTCAACAATTAGTGCTAACGAGTTTCCTATTTTGTATTTAAGGTTCTAGTTGTTATATTGGGAATATTTTCGAAAAAAAACCAAAAGCCTGATGGTTATAAGGATTATTTTCAATCTCACATTGACAAGAATATGAATTATTAGTTTAAAAGCGAGAGGAGATGTTGACAATTTCATATTCTTACTACTTAACAATAAGTGTGTTATTTATGAAATGAAAGTTTACTTACGTAGAGTTGGTGCAGAACGTAGACAGCGCCGTTAATATGTGTTCTTTCCCATCCCATGAACGACCTTGAAGTGCTTGAACTAAAAGATCAATTACTCTATCTTGTTTGGATTGGTCAATAGATTTTCCAACCTTTTCAGCTATGGTTTTTATAGCTCTTGCCGACTGCAAAATCAGAAACATAGACTAGTGAATGTACTAAATTCCAACTTGTAAATGAAATTCTGTAGCAGGCTAATAATTTCAAAAATTATTAACGTCCTTGTTCATGAATAAGAGCACATCTATCTTATTATTACAAAACCCTGATTCAAGTTTTTTGCAGCCAATTACATATCACAAATTGTCCATACGTGACAAATAATATCGTAGAAGTAATGAAGCCAAATGTCACAAGAACAGTACCTAGAAAAACGAGATATGATAGCTTTGACATTTCCATCTCTATTTTAACGGTTTGAATGGTGGAATGAACGGTTAGATTGTTTTGAATGCCAAATAACAGTAAAATTTTATTTTAAATTATGCTAGTAAGGAGTTATTTTGTCGAACTGACCTGGGCTCTGACAGGCCACGATGATGACTGTAGTGTATCTTGTAGAAGCTGTAAGACATCGTCAATGTATTTCAGCAGTCCTTCAGTTCCACCAGAAATCTCAAGCCACATGTCTTCCCAAACATTCTCATCATTTAGAGGCGTTGAAGCTATGGACAAGGAATGTAAAATATAGTAGATATTGTGCACTTTGAGAAATGGAATCGATACTCATACAAGAGTATTATTCCATTACATAGCCTAGTTTTGCTAGATGAAAATTATTACTATAGTTGTTTAAATTATGAATTATATAAAAATGTGCAAATTATTAATATAGATGTAGAATCCTCAATCAGTGGAGGTACAACAATTGAATCAGATAAGATATTTAAAGGACAATGTCATTTTCAAAGCAATATTTAAAGGAACAGCAATTTGTTTATACAACATGTAACTTCAAATCTGGAAGCTCATAATTTGAAAGCCACCTATTAAAAACATTAAATTGATAACAAAAATAATAATTCAATAAAACATTCAAAGCAGCTGAAAAAATATCTCAGAAAAAAATGTGCTCAACTTACAATTTTTATTTTCAGTCTTTGTGTGCATAGCAAAGAAAACCAGTGGAAGAATAGTTTCTGCTCTAGCCTTCGTTTCTTCCTGATGATTTTGTACCAGAGAATGGAATGTTAGACCGATTGCCTGTCGTATATTGTCATCTGCAGAAAAAATTACAATAATTGATACCTAAGATTAAAAATAGATAATGAGAAAAAATTGACATTTGGTCAACAAGCCTTCACAAAACCAAATTTGTTTGAGAAAGTAAAATCAATACAACTTGTTCTCATTAGATAAATAGGTATGATTTAGTCCCAGAATTCTTCCATAATACAAGTGTAATACACGGCATGAAATTTTGGCATGATTAGAATCGCAGGCTTGGTATGGCAGGAAGATTAAAAAAAATATTGAAATAAATAAGTCCTTATCCATGCTTTTACTCGCGCAGTCAAAATCATTTCTGTGTTCCACAACAAATTCATAATACACCAGCACTGATGATTTATAAAGTCTGTTCAAAAGCATTGATAAAAATAATGATGATCATTTAAAAAAATATTAGTTTATATTATTTTACTATTTACTACCAATAATGCATTCTCTCAATAGTTTAACAATATATTGAAAACACAAATACAGCTCTTCAAGTTCACACCAAGTAGTTTACAATAGAGATGCTAAATGCCATTAGGTCGTACACATCAATTTTAAAATATTCCTGGAATATCATCAATTGAATATTGTATTGTAAATTTAAGAGAATTGTCACTGATGAAAGCAGTAAGCAATCATATTTGCATCCTTCGAAACGATTCAATTCAAAAACATGGATTATAAATTTATAGCAAATGAGATTTATTTGCATTAATAAATGAAATAATAACTTCAACAATCATTAGAAGTATTAAAGGACGGAATGAATAGAGCTTTAGAGCTAAGAAGTGCAACCCAGTGTGAAGTTCCACTTTGGGGGTATTGCAGGGGTAGAGGTGGGGTTTTAGTGCGTTCATCCTGATAACAATCACACACTGCCAAGCAGATTCCACAGCTGCCTGGTGCCTTATGAAGATTCTCTCCATCCCACAAAAGAACATAGAAAGTTTACAGACCTCAAAGGAGCGAGCCAGAAAATGATAATTAAATGACGCTCCTAAGAAATAATCTCAAATTTTTCATATTAAATCAGATATTTTACCTTCCTTTTCTAAATATATGGTTTTGAGCTTGACTACAAGCTTATCCAAACTGGAATCTTTGGCGGCTTTGGCTAACTGACCAATACATCCAGCATAAGTTCGTCTTACTGTTCTGTTCTTATCCGAAAGTCCAGTGACTAGAACTCCTAGTAATTTTCCTGCAATCAAAATGAAATGAAACTATTGTATCAGTAAGATTTCTTGATCCATGGGCGTTATAAGAAATTAGCATAGTATATCAACGTGAGGGAGAGAATTAATTAATAAATGACGTTTATAATGCTTTTTAAAAGACCTTTCATCAAAGAGATCAGGACTGAAGAATTGTAATTGAAATAATTTACAAAGTATAATACAAGTATTAGATGTTATGATAACATCATGACATGAAAGCAATTATAATATCGTCCAGAAAAAGTTTATGGTAAGTTCAATAGGGAAGAATAACTTATCATTGACAGTGGAAATCAATTCATAAAGAGAATGATTTAATGATATAAAAACAAAGATAAATAAACGATATAGAAACTTTCTTACCAACATGAGGTTGTAGTTTATCAGCTGATAAATGATGAGACAGGAGCGTCAAAAAGTTTGCTGTAGCAACACGGGATGCAAAATTTCCAGAGGACTTCAACAGTTCTACTAGACGAGGCACCATCTCAGAGAGAACTTCACCATCAATGAAATGGACACACTGCAAAGGAATGATTTTGATAAGCAGTTGACATGAAACTGACCATCAATAATTATTGATGTCAGCTACTGCCTCATTTCAAAGTGAGCATTTTCAATACACTATTTAAATACAATACGATCAGTTCAATTTAGATGTCAGGAGGATTGTAGAGAAGCATTCAAATCAAATAAAATAAGATTTTATTCACACATATTGAGTCCATCAAATAAATAAATGAATAATTTTACACTGAATATTCCCCACAAAGACAGGTCTGAGTGTGGAGAATGAGTTCGACATTAGCAGTAAGGTACATAATATTTTCCAAAATATTACGAATAGATGACAGGTTAAAGAATAATAAATTCAATGGCGGATTTGCCCCAAGGTCCAGTAGGCCTGAACCTAGGGAGGCCAATCATGGCAAAACACATTGATAAGAAGAATGATATGTGCATGTGTCATTTTATCAAAATACCTGATAGTATGCACTAGTATAGACTATTCCAAGTCTAATAGTCAGTGATCTTGCTTTTCGTTATTATTATCGTTCTATTCAATCTGATAAGACTGTTATCTACTCTTAAGCTGGCTAAAAAATACGTCGTTATATTTCGCTAATTTTTTTCTATTAGCTTCTTTAATAACAAAAGTAAATTTATTCACAACTGCATACAGCACACAACTACAAATTGTCCATATTCACCATTCTTATCATTTATGCATACATTTATGACTAACATTGATTTAGTATAGGTTTGTGATTATGAATGATTATTTTTCCTTTCTCGTTTCTCCTAAGTGATCGGTTTTTCTTTTATGAACACTTTCACTTTTTGGTCGTCAGATTATGATCTGATCATAACTTATTATGAGCCTGATTAAAGAAAGGTTCCTACTTATAATTATGATTAGCGCTGATTATGCATTGCATTAATTTATTTAGAAGCGGTTGGTAAGAGGAATTAGAAATCTCGTTTATTTTTTTATTATTACTTTTATATTATATTCAGAGATCCAGTTTTTTTGAATTACTTAAATTCTTTTCTTTCCTCCCTAATTCCTATTCTATCTTCTTCTTGATTTTGTTTTCCAAATATCATGAGTGAATCAATATCCATGTATTACCAGAATTGTAGACAGTTGCGTAGCACGACTAACCTTTTCTATGTGCCTTGGTTACTAAAACGATTTTCATCTCATAACACGTAAAATAAATCAATAATAATTTGAAAATCTCAAAAATTGATATGAGAAATAATCTTTTTTTAATAATTGCAATTGAATCTTACCTTGGTGATAGTTTCCATGCTATGGTGAGACTTGATTACAATTGATCCAACATTGTCCATCACTCCTTCCATTTGAGGATCATTCACGTTCTGTGTGAATAATGATTCGTGTAATTCACTTGTAGCCTCAAGCAAAGTGGGAATAAGTTTAGATAGATGTGGCTTGAGCAATATTCCAGCTGATTTAACCAACATTGATACAGCTTTGATACTGCAAAGAGAACATTGGGTGATTATAATTTTGTACAGTTCAACAGGAATATTTATTAAAATGAAACTGGACTAAATATAGTTAAGTTCAAATAATGCATTTAATTGATATGGAGAATATCTGGTGCTTGGTAATTCTAATAAACGTTCAATTAAATACGAAGGTTGTCTCAATATGAACCTGGCAATTATCAAAATAATAATTTCAAAAGGTTTCTACAGTTCAAATTTTCAAAGTAATCCAATTTCCTGAGTTGTTAAAACTGTCCAATTCGAATTTTAGAACATAATATGTTATAGATTGCAATTTTTGTCATTGCAATTATCAAGAATTCAATTTCACTACGTATCCAAAAGGCAATTTTATATAAACTTTTTTAGTGAATTCAACGACTTCTAGTCAAATTTTTATTAAGAATAAGTAGAATTTACTTACTCTGTAGGCCGAACGTTTTCGAATCTTGGAGATCCATTTTCACAGGCCTCTGAAAATGAATCTCCAAGATTCGAAAACGTTCGGCCTACAGAGTAAGTAAATTCTACTAATTCTTAATAAATATTTGACTGCAAGTCATTGAATTCACTTAAAAAGTTAATATTAACAACGCAGTTCGTCATGGAATAAGAAATCCAGGCAATTTTATAATTACTGTACTCAACTAGCAATATTATGTGCAGTGTTATTTAGAACTCATTTAGAAACAGAGAAGTCGATCTGTTATTTCGAAAAAATTCACATTTAATTTTGCCCTGAAACGAGTTATGAGAAATGAATAGCCTATAGCCCATAGCCTACCTTACAGCTCTAACTGCACCGACATTGTTATTGATACTTGAGAGAAGCACAGGCAGTAGAGTTTTCAGCATAAGCTCCCCACTTTTTCCGTCTTTATTCTCACAGCACTGAATGCAAAGCTGGAATAGGAATGAACAAATTAAACTAATTAGAAATAACATAAACGCATTTTCAATCTTTTACTTGAATGCAAAAATAATTATTTTCTATACAGACTAATGCAGTTTCACAATTATGTAGATAGTATTACATTATTTGCTAATACAAAATTTACATTATTTACATTATTATAATTATCATTAATATTATTATTTTGCTTTACCATCACATTTGAAGTGAGTTTTCTAATGAAAATCGGCATATGGCAAGACTTCGATTAATTTTATATGGGAATGTTCAGGAATGCCCTAATCATTGATACAGTGCTAAGTGCTACTGCCTTCTGCATTTTATGCTTTTTGACACTCCCAACTGACTCAAATTTGCTGTCACCTTTTTCGTAATTAGTACAACCGCAGAAATATTGTTATTATCTGTTATTCATTTCCTAATTGAAAATGAATGGAATTATTTGGTTCAGTTCTCCAATAATTTATAATAATATCTCGAAGTAGAAAGCAAGTTTTCTCTAGCGATAAGACGATTATCAGTGAGCTGGTATCAAGTCGAGATCTCAAGGGTGAGCTTTTATGATATTAGGGAATACATTGATTGCGATGTATGTAGCTGAACAGTTTGAATTTTCATCAATGCATGTTATTGTTCAATTTTTATTGAAGAAGCCTACTGTACTATAACATGTATTTAATGACTAATAAATATTTTTGTATTCTTCTTGATACTCATTCTACTTCTATTCTACTCATTTTTGCGAGGTTATATTCAAAATAAATAATTTTATCTGTCTGAAGAGTTTCAGGACAACCTAATATTAAAATAATTGAGTAATCAAGGTAAACCTACTTATAAAAATACAATCTGAATGCTCAGACACAACTTTCAATAGTTTCAAGTTTATAAGAATAACTATAAATGTTTAATCAGCAAGTTAGAATAAAATAATTATAGTTGTAGGCCGGTTATTCACCTTTGAAACAGTTCTCATTGTATTTGCAGCCGCTTGCCTTGTGCCATCGTGGACATCATCCATAACCCTGAACAACTGGGCCCAGAGTTCTGGCATCATGTCAATACAGTCCTAAAAATAAATTGATACATCAAAACTCATAGAATGTGAAGTGGATGATTAATTCCACATCAGAGTGGATCAATTATATAACTAGTAGTTCTGTGAACACGCCCAAGAATAAGGGTGCTTGCACAGAGGAGCATACTCGATGTACTCAATGATAATCACCATCGCAAAATTAAACACAGTCATCAGACCTAAACCGTGATTCAATTCGCGTAGTCTATTACATGTTTTTTCACAAAAGGTTACTCTGTATCACATCAACAAGGTTGTGTCTTCTATTTGCGAGACAGCTGATTGCTCAAATTAGATTTCAGATGTCTGATGAAAGAGTTTATAAAACAATAGCCTATTAATTTAAATTTGTATATCATTTACTTAGCAATCACTTGTTATTTGACCAAACGAAGTGAGGTCTATCCTTCAAGACGATCAGAATTTTCTCTGTCTGTCTGTCTCTCTGTCTCACGATTACGGACGAACGCCTAAACCAATTGTTATGATTTTTCATAGGGATGTTCCTTACTCCTAGGCCCAGCGATGTATATATTTTATTTTTTCAAATTCGATATGGTGGCCAATTTTTTTTCAAATAAAGAAACTGTATCTATATGAGCTTCCTTCTTATATACAGTTGATGGGTATGTACTAATTTTTTCGCATTCTTGTAGTGCATTTTTAAACAGGAAACTCAGTATAGTGGAATGACGACACGTGGTACTGATACGGAATTACTAAAAACCCAGTTTAGTAGATTGTAACTGGCAAGCGCGTGCGCGCGCGCGTGTGTGTGTGTGTGTGTATGCTTGGTCCTGCGCAGTGTGTTTACAGAACACATTCTTTATAGTCTGGGACTGCCTAGGTCTCGGTCACCGTCTCCACATAAGTTATTCTTTTAATGAGACTTGAATAGTCTTATTCAACTTTTTGTATTTAGATGTTTCAAAATATGTTTTAGGTCAGACAATATTATGATTAAAAAGTATAATGTACAGCTGAAAAGAAGAACTAGATAGTATAAGTTGATCATCACATGTGAAAAAACAATTATAATTTTAGTTGGTGAAAATCGGGAATACTGTATCTATATGAGCTTCCTTCTTATATACAGTTGATGGGTATGTACTAATTTTTTAGCATTCTTGTAGTGCATTTTTAAACAGGAAACTCAGTATAGTGGAATGACGACACGTGGTACTGATACGGAATTACTAAAAACCCAGTTTAGTAGATTGTAACTGGCAAGCGCGTGCGCGCGCGCGTGTGTGTGTATGCTTGGTCCTGCGCAGTGTGTTTACAGAACACATTCTTTATAGTCTGGGACTGCCTAGGTCTCGGTCACCGTCTCCACATAAGTTATTCTTTTAATTAGACTTGAATAGTCTTATTCAACTTTTTGTATTTAGATGTTTCAAAATATGTTTTAGGTCAGACAATATTATGATTAAAAAGTATAATGTACATCTGAAAAGAAGAACTAAATAGTATAAGTTGATCATCACATGTGAAAAAACAATTATAATTTTAGTTGGTGAAAATCGGGAATGGAAGATGGATGAGAAAAAATAAATAAATAAATTCATCATTTTTTTGATGAATAATTTCTGTTTTTTATCATTGGAGATTTATTGATATTAAAAGCTGCTAAAAGTGCTTGAGAACACTTCATTTTTCTCATTATTGATTTTTCTCAAATATTGATTTTTACAGTTTCTGACCTCAATAAAAGATTAAGGAATTAAAATTGAGTCGAAAACGCTCTTCAACTTGGGTGTTTTCGAAAATGTCATCCCTTTTTGAGTGAGAGTTGAGCGAGTGAGGTCTACTGTTCACAGAACTACTAGTATACTTAATTGAAATATTAGAAATGATTTGTTTCTCTCAAACAAATTTATGTTATTCTTATGATTGTTAATGTTATTCATATGAATAAGGCTCAACCAGTCTATTGAATAAGAGGGCTATATATGAATATGATTCCAATTGCTTATGATGAAGAAAATTATTTTAAAAATCCTATGTTCCTATAGAGGAGGGCCTAAAAGCATTACTTTTTCCTTTTAAATATCCTTTAGATTCAAACAAATTTCGAAAATCCTTACACATAAATTGCTGGGCATTCCTTAAAGGAAGATACATGCAAAATTTTATTGAATTTGGTTCACGCTTTTAGCCGTGAATGCATTACAGACAGACAGACAGATGCAAAACGGTCGACTTAAACAGAGACCTCTCTTCGTTCGTTCAATAAGAATTACAGTAAACAACATTCAAGAATAAAATAATGACTAGTGGTAGACAATTTGACATGAAAACTTATTTCTGCTTGAGTTAGTGGAATAAAATGAGTACACAGATTTCTGTGTGTAAATGATTATATGTCGATAAATAAAGCAATTTAGCAGCGACAGATATTGAAACTGATGCAATGTTATATTATTAATGAAATAGAAGACACTATAGTCTGTCAGTATGAATAAATGGGATTGTAGCAAGTACAAGTCATATCAATAACATTAAAATATACATTAAAATATATATAATAATATTGTACATTAAAATTTATATAGACTTATTTTCTAGGGAGAAAAAAATTACCTGGAAAACTCTTTTTCCACCAGTGACAAGAAAATCTGACAGCGCTAAACAACACGAAATCCTCACTCTCCATTGTCCTGCAGTCAGATTTTGGATAAGATCTTGAAATATCTCCTTATGATATTGATCAACCTGGAAAAGAGAACAGTACTGGATGCAACAAGGAGAAAGAAACATTTTACCATTTTTGGTTAAAGTGCAACCATGAATAAGATATTATTAATTTAATCGTTGATCAATCCATCAAGAAGCTAGAGCTAACGAAGATGATACGTTTGAATTTGATAAAATATCTATAAAGTGAAACGTTCTTATAAGTGTTACAGCCCTTGTAAAGGTTTGTAAAAAATATATACTGAAAATAGATGTACACCAAACATAAATTATATAAACAAACACTAGATATTACAAGCAAATCTTGGACTGTTAATTCGCGCGCTAAGATACAATTGATAGCATTTTTTGGAAACGAAGCATTGCAGCCATTGGTTAGTTGACAGATTCGATTTATTCTCAACAGTCAGCTTTTTGCAATGATAAACTTCGGCCGCTCACAAGAAAAAGAAAAAAAGCGTCTTCAAAATCAGCCAATTATCCTTGTGGTTATCGATGGAAAATCTATTACTTTCTAAACAAGTAAATAATCACTGATTAGAGAAGGCACAAGCAATGAATTTTCAAAATGAGTGTTCAACATGTTTCTATCATCGTGGTCGGTGATGAAAACCTTTTAAAAACTATAATTACAGGGGACTGAGCCAATGAATATAGAAATGATTACAAGTCACAATGCTTTATAACAGTCTAAATAGCTGACATACTTTAGATGTTTTAAACTATATTAGCAATGTTCAAAACAGGGGCCGATGCCTAGAAAGCAAAAGGGAAGTACTTTGAAAGAGATAAGAATGAATAAAGTACCTGTTCATGTAGCAGAGAATTTATAGCATAGATGTCTTTTTTTTAAAAGAGCAGTAGGTGTCAAACATAATGCACAAAAAAGAGTACAATATGCAACTTGCATATATACCCTACTATGCTTGTACAAGTAGTGCAGTACAATACGTAAATATCCACAGGATATAAGATTGTTGTATCATAGATACAGTCCACAGCTTACCGTTTTTGACGATTCAGGTACAAGAGCTTGCCAAATAGCTACCATTGAGTTCTGCACCTTTGGTGTTGGATCAAACTGATATCTATAGAGTTTCGGGATGATTTTTCCTTTATGTTCGCCCAGCTGCTTTCCAGCTGCTGCTGCAATAGTTGAAAATCCAAAAGCAGCACCCTGAAACAGAATAAGTATATTGTCTTATAATTTACTAACAAAGTAATTGTATTTATATAATTGCTTCTCTTATAATAATGGTAGAATGGAAGTGCGGTAGGAGGAAGAAGGAGAAGAAAGGAAAGGTTAAAGGATTTAATGGACGAAAAGGAATGGTAAAACAAAAAGTAGAATAATAATTATTATTATTTATGAAGCAATGTCACTCAAGTAATTGTAACAGAAAAAATTGAACGCATTTATTGTACCATTTTTGATGTCCATGTTGCATTGTGATTGGCCAAGTGCATGAATTTATAGATAAGATCTGGTTGATTCAAGTCTGAAGCCAGTGAACACAGTTCTCGATACGTTGAAAGATTCTCTCTGAAAAAAAAGAAACAAACACATTAATAACGTTCCCATTTATAAAAATTTAAATATTACATGATAACAGCTTTGCAAATATTTTTTGCAAGTATCCAATCGATAACTAGTTTGTTGCTGGATAGTTGTTTTAGTTCGGCATTCTCTTTTACCTGGTTCCCCCCACGTGAAGGGACAATCCGCTTATTAGATGACTGAAATGGAGGTGAATCAGAATACTCTCTCCTCCTCTTCCTTTGCTTTTGACGAATCCATTCCGTTTCAGCAGATAATTCCTCTTCATCTGTGTGGTAATTTTCTACATTATTTTTTAAGTCACTGTTAGAATTATTTTCTAGCGCAGATAACCTAGATTGAATTTGATCGAGTTGGTTTCTCAGTTCAACATTGGTATTTTCTGATTTTGTTACCCGTAATGACAATTTGACAATGCATTGATTGTTCAAAGCAATTCGATATTAATGTCATCTGTCAAAGTTGAATTTGAAATGTGTCTTCATCTAGAGTTAACATGCACTAATATGCTAGCGTTAGACAAAAGATTTACTCAAACTCTCTATATTACGTCAGCATAACGTTACCCGGTAGGAGTTCTTCCAAGAGCACCTTTCTCAAAAATTTCAGTATCTTGTGTGACTTGCGCAACTGTACGACGGCCTTGAGTCAGTTGATCAACCAACATTTTGATCAGCTGTTGACGCATCTCCTCATTACCACTCTCATAGACCATGGCCAGACCCTTGGAAGCGACATCCTGTACCACATCTGCAGAGAAGAAAAAAGGCGATAAGTGTGCCTGATATAGAAGAATTTGCTAGTTAGATATTTTTGATTTTGATTTAAATCGACTAATATCAAACAATCGTGAGAAAACATACAAATACTAGCTTGAAACAAGACGCAAGCATTTTCAAATATTTGAGGAGCAACGTAAGAGAAAAAGTTGAGAAATAAAAAAATCTAAGATACGATGAACTGATTGGAAAGTTTTAAGAATAAAAACGCCAACGTTAAACGGTTAGATAGAAACTGCTCGATAGTTGAGAGGGAATCATCTATCTCTTGTCCTTCAAAAATTGCGGAAAAGTCGACCACACATGGAGACAATGTCGGTGATTTCTTTCGATTCTAATATTATTGTGGAGCGACAGACAATTAACCAGGAATACTAGAAATTAATGTGTCCTTGGACGATTGCGCAGAAAAATAAAAAGGAAAAGGCCTGCACTGTGGAAAGAAAACAACTGGGTGCTTTACCATGATAATGCTCCAGCTCATTGAGCTTTTTCAATTGTCTAATTTTTAACAGATTCCCAATTTCTGTTCTTCTACAACCACCTTATTTTCCTGAAAATGCTCTTGCGGACTTCTGTTTCCTAAATGAAATTTTCACTGAAAGGGAAGCGATTTGACTCATTTGAAGACATTCAGGCGAATTCGTAGATGGTCCTTAACACACTTCAGAAAAAACTTTTCCAGGCATGTTTTTAAAAGTCGAACCACCGTTGGATTTGGTGTGTTCAGTTGGAAGGGGACTACTTTGAAGTATACACATCCCAATAGCTGGTAGATAGCTACCACCATTTAAAATAAAAAGCCCATTTTTAAAACTTTCCAATCACAGTAGTATATTACAAAGAGTAAACTGTTATCAACAAACTAACAAAAATGGAAATATAGTAAAACCTGTCACATATACCGGACCACCCCATATCCAGACGAACAAATTTTGCATATTTGCATAAGCAATAGTCAAAAGTATTTGGTGCGAATTTCACGGGACAGTGTTTACAGTAATAAGTTACAGTACTGAAATTTAGTCCAAACCTTCGATACAGCCATATTTATATAGCTTGACAAAACAAACTTTTGCTATTTCAGGCCTATTGCTTTTTCCATAACCTGATCGACTCATTGATCCGGATAGGACAGGTTTTATCTGGCTCATACCTTTGCCTTTCCTTACTGGTGCCGTTCCTAAGATGTTATTTTTATTGCTCGAGTTTCCATGAAATTTCTAATTTGTCAATGATCCAACTTTCTCAAAACATCATTAAAATTTGCACCAATTTTAAAGCAATAAAAATTTGCACCAATTTTAATGCAATAAAAATTTCAAAAGAATATTAGATTTCACAATAATTGAAACATTATTTTCCTAGTAAACTTACCATTGTTTTCTGATAGTAGATCGAAAAATGCTGACTGTATAGCCATGAGGCGATTCTTTACAGCTACTTGGTTGGTGCAGTTTTTCAGTATAGCAAACAGCCAAATGCAACATGCCTAGAAAGCCGTTACAAACGTTAATAAATCTCGACATGGTTGCGAAGATGATATTATCATGATAATGAAATATACGCTTGATATATAAACAAGGTTTTTTCTTATTGCAAGGATGTGCACCATAATTATATGAAGATGACTAATAATGCGATGAGCAAGGTGGCAGTCAGATTCAATGTTCAAATGTGAGACTTGTTTTCTTTTAAAAACATTGCTTGAATTGCTCTATTGCTGTAATTGTTCAGGAAGTGATAGGCGAGTGCCGTAGCAGGTATCTGTTTAATCAGAGATAAGCTACGAAACTCATGGGCCATCTTTGTAAGGGTGACCGATTGGATTGACCAGCAAAAAAAGCCTGTTATCTGCTGTAAAATCACTTCCAGGTGGTTCAGAACCCACCTAAAACTGTAGGTCCAACTCATCAATCACAATCATCCAATTCATTACCCACGCACAGGTCTCAGAGCTATGTGGGCTTCATCCTCCGAAAAAAAGTAAAAATAGTCTTCCCAAATATCCTGCCCTCAAAAATTAGTAGAAGTACAACAAATGAGATTTAATCGAAGATAAATTTTATTCTGGTTACTATTTCAACATAATGTTGAACTCCTGCCATTTGAAATCGACGGATCTGGGTTGCGAACTTTGACTTTCTTTCTAAATCTAGATTCTGTCAATATACTGCATTTCAAGGCCAAAATCGTACTTTTTATGCAAATAGTATCTCACTTATATATAGTATAGATAGTAATAGTATAGATCAAAAGAAAACAGTACTACAATATTTTTACTTTGGTTGGGTAACCAGTTGCAATTTTAAATAGCATATTATCAAGAATAAATCCCAACACTGAGTTTTCATTTTCAAGTAATGAATGCGTTTTATAAAAATCTAGTTTCCTTGATTGTGAATCAAAAATATCAGATAGTTACAAAAATCCAACAGAAATTTTAATTGGATTGAATGAAATTAAACAGGAAATGAAATGGACTAATTGAGTTTTAGCCATGAAAAGTGATTCGACTGCATAATCAGACACTTGACTTGAGATATGAAAGTTTGCAGAACAACTTTCATTGAATTTTTGATTTTCAAACTTGAATGTTGAAGTCCAGTACTCTTAAAGTTTATGTTATTCGAACAACAAAATTATAAATACTATATTGAAGATGATATTATGAGCCTATAATGCCCTGGAAACTATTCCTTGTTCGTCTATTTGAAGCCCTCTATATTGAAAATTGAAATTGTTACCTGTCTAGAATTGGGATGTGGCACAGGTAGAGTCTTTTCCAACAACATATTCAGCGAGTCATTTATCATTTTATTTGCATCATACACAAGGCCAGGTGGTAGAGTGAACTCATCCCTTGTCTGCATCCAAGCATTTCTAGCTGATAATGAGGCTGGACCAAGGACACAATTCACTAGCACTTTTCCTACACAAATGTGAACATCAACGGCTTTTGTCTGCAAAGAAACAAGTCAGTAATCAAACAGTTAATTTGGATAATGCTATAATATTAAGCGATATAATTTTAGGTTTAATTCAAGTCAATACAGTAATGAAAAACATTTAAAAGCAAATGAAAAATCTAATTTTTCTGGACATTTTTTTTTATTGATTTGGAGTTGCAGTGGATCAATCAGAGAATATTGTTATTCATTTATAATATAACTCTTCTGAATAACGAAAAAATAAATCTTTCATGTCATTCAATTAACCACTGTTCAGTTCTGAAAAATAACTTGGCATTCCCTAATTCAAATATGATTTGTCATTCAGTGGATTATAGTACAAATAAATTAGTAAATGAAAAAAGACAAATTTCTATAGTGGAAGTAAAACTGAAGTCAAATATCTGGTACTAAAGAGCATAAAATCACAAGATTGAACAGGTTCAATAATAAATTTCCCTAAAATTAACATTCCCTAATTCAAATATGATAATTTGTCATTCAGTAGATTATAGTACAAATAAATTAGTAAATGAAAAAAAAAAAAACAAATTGCCCTAGTGGAAGTAAAACTGAAGTCAAATATCTGGTATTAAAGAGCATAAAATCACAAGATTGAACAGGTTCAATAATAATTTTAACGACATAATTTGAAAAGGATTTGAAATCAGCTTGAAATTTAGATGTAGAAATTTTAAGAAAGACAAAGAGAAATATTTAAGCTCTTTTGGAAGTCAATGCTTTTCTTCTTTTAATATTCAATTATTACCAAGAATTCTCTAGGAATAGAAATTGTAAGATGAGGAGAAAAACTTTATCAGAAAAAGATTACCTCTTTCGCACTATCGATGAATGAGGTCAATACAAAATCACGATATGAGAAGTCTTGATTCAAACACATATATCCGATTGCACTGTAAGCTTCTTCAACCACCTGTAAATAATATTATAATTATACATAATCAGCAAAATAATAATGCTTACAGCTAGTTGCACGAAAGCCAATTAAATTTAATCGGAGATTAAACTTAATGGAGAGAATTTAGTTGCACAAAGTGCAATAATTACAAGCGATAACACCGATTAGGCTAACTGGCATAAGAGATATTTAACCGCCCACTCACCAAGGATTAAATCTCACAAACTCCCATCAAGTTACATTTTATAGGTTATGTTTATTGTACCAGAACATAGAACTGCAAATTAGTCGTAGGTGTTTAAAACCTTAAAAAATGAATAAAATCTATTAAGAATATAACAATATTAAGAGGCCTTAATACCTTTGGAAAAAACACTAAAATAAGCACTTCGTAGTTTTCTGTTTCGGACGCTATTTTTGAAGCTAGAGATACGTGAATGGTGTCAAATTGTAGATAAATATTGCTAGAATGGTCGTATAACCTCGGAATTTGAATATCACTTACCATTTTTTTATAATTACATGTCAAAGTTCATAAAAGTTTAACGGCTCATAGGGCTGTAATAGAGTTAAAAATTCGAAATTCGGAGGTTATACGACCATTCTTTAGATCTTTCTGCACAATTTGGTACCATTTTCATCTTTATTGGATTGAAAATAGCGACCGAAACAGAAAACTACGAAGTGCTGTTTTTGACTCTAGAGGAGACTCTTCATTGCAAGACCTAATGCTGCTACTAACCATTCCATCGAAAACCGAATATTGCACTCACACACTGCCTTGCCGGCCGTTGCATAAACACACACAAGCGCATGCACGCATTTAGGCACCAGACAATGTTATCTCGGCAATGATTTCCTTATTGTCATTATAATAACAGTGAGACAGAAATATTAGTTGGATATTCACTCTACAGCTGCAATGTTTAGGTTCGTTCGGTTGAGGTAGAGTAGGCTCTTACATTTTCGAACAGTGCATCTTACTTTGAAATATTTTATTCAAAATTATATTTTTTGTGAGATGTAGTTGAGGTGATTCTGCAGACGTCCTTGGGAGAAAAGCTTACCAACCCATTTTTCTATGTTTTAGGAGTTACTCAAAATGTTCAACGTAGTTGACATCTTTGAGAAATTCTCTCCTCTGATTGATAAAGCTTTTTGAATTGTATATGATTATCTATTATAAATTTCCAAAAAATTACCTCTTTGGGAGTAAAGGCAGGGGAAATGGGATTTTTTAATTTTGTCAAAATAATGTTTTGGGTGGCAATTTCAAGGACTTTCTATCAGAAGCAAGATACAGTTCTATTTGACAAAAGTTGTAACTAAAAAAAAAAAAAATGGGATAGGAGCAGGCTAGCTTGAATAATTTTTAAACGTTGATCACAGTTTGCAAAGTCCTCCCTTTTGAAGAGGGACAGGCAAAACTGTGATTAGACCAAAATATGAAGCTCTAAAATTATATTGAAAAACTTTATTATCAATAAATTACATTTTCTATCCTCGAAGGTGACAGTGTTGCTGATGGTGGAAAATAATTACAACCAATTTGTTGAGTGGATGGCCTAGATAAAAGGAAACAAAAAGTTTACAATTTCGACATAGCATAATGCTTTGCATAATTTGTTTTTGGAGCAAATGAACAATAAAAAGAATTGACTACAGAGTATTCTAAAGTTTTTTAAAAATCATCCCTTCTTTGAGTTGGAGGTGATGAAATTCAAGTAGGCGAAATTTTAATTTGTGGAATTCGGAATTGTTGAACAACTTTTAAATATTTTGATAATTGGATATAATAGTGTACATGGAAGCATTACAAAAATTAGCATTACAACAAATTGAATTTGTTGAACAACTTTTAAATATTATGATAATTGAATATAGTAGGTAGTGTACATGGCAGCATTACAAAAATTTTAATAGGCTACATCAAAGGTTCTCAATCTTTTTCAAAGACTGTACCCCTTTATGAAAAATTAAAATTTTGCGTACCCCCTAGTTATCGTGTGCCGGGGAGGGGTTTGTTGAGGTTCGTTGAGTTCCTCAATGTTCAGCTCAAGTTTTGTTAGGTACAACCTTAAATCGTCCTTGTTTCTGTACTTACTTTTAAATATATTGAACTCGACAACCCTCTTTAACATAGGTATGTAGTCAAAAACCCAATAATCATCTTTTCCTACAGTGACAAGAAAAAGTGCCTATTTTTGCACTAACTGTAGCACGCAAAATAGTCTATTCCTGCACCAGTGCGGGAAAGTAAATTCCAGCGCGCGAAAGTACTTTTCCGCACTTCAGATTTGCAACCTAACAATATAAAATAGTGAGCATGTAATACGCAGGTTCGCTATTCTGCATTCAAAAATAGGTTGGCTACTGTGCTTCAGCCGCGCAAAAAGTCAGCTCACAGTCAGCTGTAGGCCTAGAGTTGTCAAAATCGATTTGATTCGAAGATAGGTTATGTGAAGCTATGCATGTCCTGTTTTGTTTGTTTAAATTACTTTATACATTACTGTAGGAAAAATTTAATGTGTAATTCGAGCACAAAGTATTGTTTCTGAACTCGAGAAACTTTTTTCACTCGCCTTCGGCTTGTAAAAAAACTGTTTCTCTCGGTGCAGAAATCTCCCACTATTCGCTCTAGTTACACAAATAGCTATTTCCATCAAAAACACGATATATATTTGGAAATATATTATTTGAAACGCATTACAAAAAATTAATGAGAAGAATGAGCTTGCTTCTTTTACATAGTTCCTCAATGTTCAGCTCAAGTTTTGTTAGGTACAACCTTAAATCGTCTCCAACATCAACAAGGACATTTCTGTACTTACTTTTTAAATAAATGCCATCATGAAGATGGATGAGGTTCTGGGAGAATCTATAAAAAAATGTGGCTCATCTATTGATAGGTAATTTCATACCTAGGTGCAACTCCAGATGGCCTTATTGGGGACAACTCTATAATTGAAGTGAAATGTCCAGAGTCTTGTAAATAAAAACCACAACTTCTTCTATCAAGTTCAGTGACAGTTACACATAACAAAGAGAGATAAATGTTTGTTTGCTTTATGGACACCTCACGGCATCATAATTGAGACTATTTTCAGAAATGATGACTTTTGGAAAAACCAGATGGAAGAGAAATTAAAGAAGTTCTAAATGGACTGTTTGCTACCGGAATTGGTGGATCCCCGGCATCCTAGATTTAATGGAAATAAGGGATCCTGATTATATAGTGAATGCACTCCAAAAAGGAAACAAGAAAAAAATACTCTACATCATTAAATTACATTCTGTCATCATTTAATTTTTTTCCAATATGATTTTACTTTTTATTGCGAGTACCTTTTAGCTTGCTTCCATTGAGAGCAGTGGCGTAGCCATGGGGCCCAGGCCCCCCCCCCCCCCCGAAATTTCAGAAATAAAAAATTCTCAAATAAATAATAGATAAGGACTTGTTAAAGCCGAAGGGTTCTATCTGTTTTGTAGTATTATAACGAACAGAATACAGAAACCCTGTTTGTGTAATAGAATATAGCTACAGTTATAGTCAGATTAATGCATTTTTAAAATTTTTCTCAATATCTACTCATATAGAAACTTGTTAGGTGCTCAAATGGATAATTTTGATTTAAAATGAGCTACGAAATCGAATAAAACATGTTAGAAAACTGTGACTACCATAATTATTTATTACATTGAATAAAACGCAATTATTCAAGTTTGAAATGGATTAACTTTGTTAATTATTGATAAATCACCTTTTTGAATAAACTCATCTTGTAGAAAATTTAGTTTTGAAGTTGAAATGCAGTATAAACCACTAGCCTGAACATACCCAAAGTTCATAAAATTGGGGTTTTATAAATGAAAACACAAATAAATGCAAGTTCTATGCAAGCGTGTAAAATCAGTATGCTATGATAAAAAAATTCCGATTTCATGAACTTTGGGTGGGGTGCGTTTTAGGCTAATGACATAAATTATATGGAACTTATAATAATTAGTATTAATTTTGAGATTCAGTTCATAAGTTAAGTATGGTTAGTTCGAATTCAAGGGTTTTGACTCAAAATAGTCACAGATATCGGTATATCAAGCTTTATCATTTCAAACCTGGCCACCTAGGTTCTTGGGTAGTAATTTTTCAAAAATTTCTTTTGAACTTTAGAGCCCAACAAGTTGTCTAGATTAGCTTTTTACACCACTAAATTTAAAAAAATCCGCACCCTCCAATAACCCAGACCCCCCTTGGTGAGCCCCCCCTTGGTATTAAGGCCTCTTAAGATAATTAAATAATGATTCTGTTAATTCACAATGAAATGATTCTAATTCATCTTTTTTCTCAACTTCAGAATCAGCTGTTGATCAAATTACAGTGTTGCCAGATTGGGCCCATTTGGTTAATGAAAAATAACAAATGGATTTTTTAGCAACAGAAATAAACCCATTACACTTACAACAGTTAGTTAACTGACATTAAAATCCTTATTTAATTGGTTTTCGTGCAACCGGCCATTGATTCAGGAAATTTAATTTTCAACAAAAAAATTAACAGATTATCAAGGCAATAATCTTTAGAAATTAGGTCTTGCTACCTATTAGGCGAGAAAAAAATTCTTTCAGTTCCAAGAAATTTAAAGCGTTAAAACAAAAAATAATGATTTGCATAACAACAAATTGCTTAATTCAACACCATTAAACTTCCTTGATTGTAAATTTTAATAATGCTTGTCTGTAATTGCCCAAATTCAATCAACAGAACAAAGCTAAGAGTGCAAACAGACAGTTTACCTGGAAAGGATATGATGGA
Source organism: Conomelus anceps (assembly GCA_948455865.1). Lineage (NCBI taxonomy): Eukaryota > Metazoa > Arthropoda > Insecta > Hemiptera > Delphacidae > Conomelus > Conomelus anceps. The sequence continues at coordinate 56,357,168 of OX418217.1, read as the reverse complement.
TTTTTTGCGACTGCTAACAACTTCTTTAAAACATCCAGTCTTCCAACTGATGATGATTTCATGGATTGGGAAGTTTCACCATCTTCCAAGGGCAATAAGACTCCATGACTTATCAGTGCAATGGCATTACAGCTGGAACCAACCAGCATGTGATGTGAATGCTCAAGATAGGGCACTGTAAAACAAAATAAGCGTGTTGTCGGAGAGAAAGAGAACTTGAAATCTGCTTATGAGAAATCTACATTATAGAAATTGATTATTCACAGAAGGTAAAATAGAGAATCATTATTTCTATGGCAATGCAAGAAATAATCATTACTCATCCAGGAAGGTATAGTAACAAAGGAATACAGCTTTCAATAAATTTCGTGGTATAAGTTACAAAATAGTACGTAAAAATTTTAAAATACATGTTGAAACATATAATAATTAGACATTAATTCGTAGTAATTAAGCTCTGCTAGCATAAGTTAACTTGTGTTTTAGTGAGTTCTCTCAGCACTTGTAAGTCCAAATAAATACTAAGAACATAATAAATTATCCATGGAATAAAGATTACTTCATGATATCCTGAAAAACTGTATCATATTAAACGAATGAAAAGAATGGAACCAACAATGGCTATTAACAATAAAATATTAATTGAGTAGAATACACCTCATTCTAGTATTTGTTATCTAGTAATACTTGAATAGTATTTCAAGTGAATATCTCGTCTGGGAATGCTGTTTTCAGAGTGGAGCCACAAACAGCAACAAGCAGTGAAAAAAGCGAGCAATTCATCACGCTCTTTCTCTCTATCCGCTCTGTCTGACTCCATTCCACAGAACGCGTTTGATTTCATCGCTGTGCTCTCTGCTCTTCCACTTTGGAATCAACCTTAGTATATGGAATACACTTTCTGCCATAAAAATATTAATTCCAAAATTTGAAGTTGTAGTAATTATGAGTAGACAAGATAAAACATAGTTATGATATGTTGATTATAAAGGTAACATACAATAAAGCTGATAAACTCTGAAAGGAACTCACAAATTGCTAGCACACTCTTTTTCAGTAGAGGCCAATCTTTTGAGATTCTATGACTGATGTAGCATCTGTTGATTGCATTTCCCAGGGCTAATACACACCCATGGAGATGCTCCAGATCTTTGCCTCCAGAGTCCAATATGTCGATCAGGGATTGAAATTCAGTTTCAAATTCCATGTGTTCACATCCATGAGCAAGTAGAACGGCATATAGCATTGCGGATAGTTCACGAATCTCACCTTGAGAGCTTTTAAGTAAATTCTGAAAAAGGATAGGCAAAATTATAAAAAAAGTTATAAATTATAATTATATTATGATCTTAATGACATTTTAATAATCTAAAATTTAAAAAAGTATGATAATTTTATTCGTGAAGAAATATTAAAAGTTCATTGAATCCGATCGTAGAAGAACACATCAGTCTGAAGCACACATTCATTTCTTCAGGGTATTGGGGCAGTTTCTGATAATAAATTGACTCGAAGAATATAAAGCCCATTATCTTAAACTTGTATAATCTTGAATTATCCCGATATGTAATAACGATGATAACTATGACTAAGGTGCAGTAGAAAAAATATATTTAGGTTTCTTCCATATGCTAACAATTTATTGATATTTTTCTCAATAAAGAATGATATTCACCGTGAAATTCTTTCAGTTTCTAAATGAAATGTACAATACTGTTTTTCAGTACACACCTGCTTATTAGTGAAGATGTCCCTGACATTTTCATATCTGAAGGAGTACATTGTACATTGTACATGAATATATATACCACTACATATTTTTTTAAATTTGGAATTGTAGAATAACATTCATACATTACCTTAACAAAACTCATTTTCGAAACATAGATTGGAGCAAAAATTTCAGGCGTTGAGCCACAGCATTCCAATATACAGTGCAAAGGTACAACACCTGAAATCAGAATAAACATAGAATTTGATCAATATTATAAAATATTCTGGTGCCACTCAAGCTACTTTCAACACAAATTTTGCAGATTTTTATAATTACAGCAGTGAACTGAATGTAGAATCAGTGAGATTCAGATTAAGATCACTTCAAAAATAGATTTTTCCTACAGTGACCCGAAAAAGTGCCTATTTTTGCACTAACTGTAGCATGCACCAGAGCAGGAAAGTAAATTCCAGTGCGGGAAAGTACTTTTCCGCACTCCAGATTTGCAGCATAACAACACAAAATAGTGAGCATGTAATACGCAGGATCCCTATTCTGCATTCAAAAATAGGTTGGCTACTCTGCTTCAGCTGCGAAAATAGTCGTTGTAGTTGTTGTTGTTGAAATTGATTTGATTCAAAGATAGGTTATGTGAGGAATTGTCAGGTTATGTATATCCTGTTTTATTCTGTTTAAATTACTTATTTTATACATTACTATAGGAAAAATTTAATGTGTAATACAAGTGCAAAATAATGGTTTCTGCACTCGAGAAACTTTTTTCACTCGCCTTCAGCGCGTGATAAAAACTGTTTCTCTCGATGCAGAAAAACGCTATTTTGCACTCTAGTTACACAAATAGCTATTATGACTGCCAAACCGGAATTAACCATATTTGAATAGTGTGATAGAATAACATGACAGCAGCAAAGTGATATTCCGAGATATATGTTTTTTCCTCATCAACATTTTTCTTTATAGCAAGAAAAATCAACTTATACTGAATAGCTAAGAGCGATGAAAATGTACTTGCGATGCAGCACAATCAATTTTTATGTGAATTATCAGGATTACTCACCAGGCTGTGCCTCAAGAAGCTCAAAATTCATGTTCAAATATGCAGTAATAGAATCCTCTGGTTGAGAATTTGTTATCAAATTTTTTCGCAAGTACTTTCCAATCGGAGCCGCTGTATCGGTAACAGAATAATCTTGATCTTTAGCGAGTTCAATTCCAGATGCATTCATGAGGCATAATCGCAGGTATGCCATTACCTGTAGTAACAAAAGCATCAAGTTTTTTTGCAGATTAATCAATTGAAACTATCTCATCAAGTTTGGAAATCATTGAAATTAGATTTTCCATTGGAACCTAAGCATCAAGTCTGTGATGTTTCAGATTAAACGTGAAACAATCACATCATGATTGAGAAGCATTGAAATTAGATATTTCCTTCGGAAAGGTTTCCAATTAAAATAACTGTATGATAATTCTCTAATTGAATATTTTTCAACATTAGTGAACAAAAAACTGAATAGTAGTGATTAATCTAAGTTAAACATTCATAACTTTCCAAAGTTTCTATATTTATCAGTAATGCAATTATGATTTTTTTCGAATAAGTACTGAATTTTGATCAACTTCAATGTGGTACTTACATGAGTGTACGTGGCTACATCAAAAGGCAAAGTAAATTTGTTCACAGTGACCCTTGAACTTGGATTTGATTTCTTTTGATCGACTTTATCCTGCACTACAATGGACATTTTCGAGAAGTCTGGAAGCGTGAGAGATTGCGATGGGATAGGCTTCCATTTGGTACCAGGTCGAAATCCAGGTCCATATAGCGACTTTAAACCTTGCGTTGCAACTTCTGGCATCCTATACAATGGTAAAATATAATTTGTCGATTCAATACGATTTCCATGTTTTAAAAAATAATGCATTATTGAATTTATAGTTGAACAAATATCTCTGTCCTACAAAATTGATGTTATTTCGTTAACACTCTCTACTTCAATACTTCTCTTTAAATTCTTTAATAATTACATTCTGTCACTTAATTTTGAAGCTGATTTTTGTCTAATGACTTCCCAATTCCAATAACTGCACATTTTTGGTTATGTGACAATAAGTTTGAAATATTGTATAGCGTTGCATAATAGAAATTATAAATGCACCATTAAAAAGTGAAATACGTTATTCTATTAATGATATTTCATACTCCAACTGAGTGAAACCGCGTAATTCAATGGAATAACTAACGAGGTATTCTATACAGTAACTGAATTATATCAATTTGCAGTAACATGTACGCTATGCTTGATTAATGTATTTATTTATTTATTGGAATACAGCTCAGGACACAAGGAAACTCCCATGACTGTCCTCTTAAAACAATACAAAATGTGAAGCATTACAAGAGTGAATTACAAAACAAATTTTTTGTTTGTCAGCATCTGGCGTTTTTTAGAACGAGCCTGTACAGACGAGGACAGTGGCGGATTTAAGGGGGGGGGGGCTTTCAGGCTGAAGCCCCCCCAAAACCTCCAAAAAGTTTTTTGGAAGAGTGCAAACTTTTTATCAATATAATCAGTTTGAAACTCGTAAAATATTCATTAGCAAGAATTACCTAATTCCACTTAAATTGTATGAACTCCTTTAACGTTTAAATACTCTGAATTAAATTTATACTGTATCTAATGTAATAAAATCTAATACTGTATAATGTCTTAGTTACATTTACATTGCCTGCAACTAATCAACTCAGTGTTTAGATTTTTGTACTTGCTGAATAGAAAAAGTAGTACAACATAAAATTGCAGTAATTGAATCACGACAGTACCAACTTTCTTTTAATGAAAAGTAATGAGGAACTACATTAACATATCAATCAATGTTTTTTTCAACATTCTATCACAGTGGTCGGCAAACCAGTGATCACCAGCTACTGATATAGGTTATAACGTGGAAAAATTCCAGATACAACGCTTGCATTGGGTTTACTTATATAATATAATATGGATCTAATACCATTTTAACTGAGTTCTCAAACAGATAATACAAAAATTTTCTGGGGGAGTAACTTTAGATCCAATATTTCTATAAGAGGAAAACTAATCATCAGATAAATACTTTGGAAAAACGTCTCTTTTTACAGTGTGGAATTCACACAAAGTTTATCTCTTAAAACTAGATGAAACTTTAGTTAATTGAAAAATTTGTAACAAATTAAAGCTCCCACATTGATTTTCATTCTTAAAAATTGAATAATATGACCGTAATACGAGAATAATACTATGTTCATTGACAAACTGCTGAACACACCAGATTCAGCCATAATTCAATCACAATTTTTCAATATACTTTAAATTAAAATTAATTTTATCGCTGATACGGTTAAAGCTAATTTTTATTTCCCAATAATATGAAAAGGAATAGTTCAGGTATGATTGATTATGAAAAATTCAATAGCTTTCACAATACTACTTGTATTCAGTACACCTCTATTGTAACTTGTAACTTGTATTGTAACTTGACAATTCTACTTTCTATTACAATTTTTTTTTCGAAGGATGAATCCCACATAGGTCTGAGACCTGTGCATGGGTAATGAATTGGATGATGGTGATTGATGAGTTGGACCTACAGTTTTAGGTGGGTTCCGAACCACCGGATTCTCTCAGTTCAGGATTCTCTCTTTTAAGACTAGTTAACTTATTCCAAACATTAAAAACATAGTTGTTCATCATTAGTGTAGAAGAGAAAGCAGATCAACAAAAATCTTACTTTATATTGGATGAAGTCGCTTTCTACCAAAACCAAAATAATCTAGTCTTGGACTCATCAGTCTATAAAAATAAATTCAACGATTTTAAAAGAATATTCTTTTCTTTGTTTTCAAAAGAAATCACATTCAGAATTGGAATGGAAAAATCTAAAATGATGTTGGAAGTGATTACTTTCATTCAATTTTTGATCTCACATGAAATATTTCCGAAGAAAAGAGTAATATAATTCAATATGGAATGCAGATTTATGTACTCACACATCGCCAGTTGTAGTTAAAAGCCAAAAACGTGCATCCATGTGGTCAGGAGGAAATACGGACGACAAATAACGCAACGCAACAAGCCTTGTGAAATAGGATGGATCCTTGACTTGAGTGGCCAGGAAAGCGAGCAATAGATCACTGGGACTGTAAGCTGACACCATGCTAACCAAGGTTTCTCTCACAACAACCTGCACTTGCTGGTCATCTTCCTAAAAATGCCAACTTAAAATTTCTTCATCAAACTAGCTATTATAACTCATTATTCACTGAATTGTTTTGTTAAACAGGAAAAAATATATAAATATAATACATTCAGGTACTGTTAATACGGAAAATGAAGGCCGACAACGATCAAAATTTTAAATACGTGTACAATACTGCACTTGAAGAAATATATCAAACTGAAGTGATAAAAGCTAAATTAATGTTCTTGGGTTATGTAATTTCCAAATAATTCCTATAGCTCTTGAATACTTGGAAAAATTTCAGCCATTTATTAAAAATGATTTTACTTGGAGAGAATCCCCTTAATTTCCTTAGTTCCTTTATTTTAAATACTTTTGCCTAAAATCACAGATATTATATAATATGACACTCGTATGAAATTAATTATCAATGGGTGTTGAGGCATTTGAAAGACCTTACCTGCGAAATGATATTGAACAAACGACTCAATAACGTCAAGTCATTTTTAACAAGATCGGGTACTTTTAGAACCAACTGTCCAATGATCTGGTAAATTTTCTCTTGGAGAGGGGACCCTTTTAGCAAAGGAACAAGCTGCTGAAGACCAGAGTCAAGAAGAATACGGGCAACGGCACGAAGATTGGCTGCATCTGTTCTGAAACAGATAAGAGACAAGAGTTGAATTGAAAATGTAATTTTTCATAACAATTCACAAACAGTAATTACAGTTTACTAGTAATAACATCCATGATATTTTGCAGTGAGACAAGTACAAGTGCTAAAAGAATAATTGGTATGTAATTTATTATGAGACAGGCCCCAGTTCTGAACTTTCTTTCATTATAAGCACATTACTTTTTTTGAGGATGAAGCCCACATAGGTCTGAGACCTGTGCGTGGGTAATGAACAGTTTTAGGTGGGTTCCGAGCCACCGGGAAGTGATTTTACATTGGAGAATAGTCTTTTTTGCGGGTCAATCCAATTGGTCACCCCTACTAAGAGGGCCCAGGAGTTCGTCGCTTATCTGATTGAACAGATACCTGCTACGGCTCGCGGCTATCACTTCCCTGTTTGGTGTTAGGTCTTTACTTCTTAGGTCTTGCAGTTCTGTTTTTACATATTCAACTCCTCAAGGCACTTAAATGTTTTCAAAGATTATTATAATATATACTTTTTCTCGCGTTTTATATTTTTGTAACAACTTTAGCTACAATTTGAAAAATTGAGAATTCTGGTCATGGATAACAAAATAAAAATAATGATTAAATCAAAATGTTAATAAGGATATCACGTCAGAGATTTATATGATAGAAGCTCTATGTGCCAGAAAGAAAAGTTGAGATGCGTACACTAAGTTCTCATTGCTGGTGTTATTTACTTTGACTGTTGAAATGAAGTAGTGAACAAGTTTATTCTCGAAAAGCATTGCATGCAAAGAGCTAATGGATAATTATTTCACTTACATGATTATTTAAAATAATATATTTAAATCAAATGAATAAGCAGTGTCACATCTATAAATTTTCTCTTCAAGTTTGAAATCTGTTCTCTAAGGGCGGCCAGCCACCGAAAGCTGTGTTGTAGTGGAACAGATGTTCAAACCAAATCAATGGTTTTCGAAGAACGGCCGGCCCCCCATTGCGATGCAGCGTGAATGGTTTCATTAAAATCAATAATTCGATTTAAACTGCTGACTCAGCGAAGCACAGCACAGCTTTCGGTGCCCGGCCACCCTAAGAATAAATTTAACATTAAATGATTCATTTCATTCAATTACACATTTGAAAAATAACATTGGAAATGAAACTTACTACTAACTTGGAAAAAGCTCCATGAAAGCTTATCTGTTCAATTTTAAAATCGTAACTTAAATTGTGATCCAACAAAGAATAACGTATACTACTCACTGTTCAATCATCACCGAACAAAAGTTGAGACCAAAAGAAATCAATTTCGATGCCACGTTGACATTTGTTTCCCCATACAGTGCATCAAATACAACCTGAAAATGGAAACAAATCTCTTACATAAATAAAAGGCGATGTGTGTATGCATGTATGTATGCATTTATATATGTATACATCTATGTATGTATGTTCCCAATAAACTCCGAAACCGCTGAACCGATTTTTATGAAATTTTCAGGCACAATGTAGAATAGTTCCGAGATGGTTCCTGTGAAATTTGGGAGTTCAAAAGTCCTCGCTGAAGGACATGAAAAGGAGAATTCTATCCTTAAAGGAACAGCTGAGTCAACAGTTTTTAATCATGTGGTGGGCCCTTAGCTGTGGGTTATTTACGCTGTCTGCAGACTTACGGGCGTACCGTGTAGTCGGAGCATTGCAGTCATATAAGAAACATATGACTGGAGAATCAAAGCTCAGCTTAGGTTTCGTCCATTATTTCTTTGGTGAAGGTGGAAGGTAGGAAGATGCGGTTTGTGCTAGGCTCTTGGGAATTTGCCGGGTACCGCTATTATAACTAATATCCCGTTGCAACGCACGGGTGAACATCTAGTTTGTAATAAAATCGAAACCGAATGGAAATGTATTTTATGTAGTAAATTCAAGACAGCATGTATATAAATTATATCTATAGTTCGTCATGGGATCAAAACCAATTGAATCGTTCTATAACATCAGTTTTTCAATATATAGGCTTTACTTATTTCCGAATCAAACAAAGCTTGTCTGCTAATCATCGAGAAACCAAAAGATTGTTCTTCTTGACAAAACCAAAAGCTAGAAACTTATCTTACTTACTTTGATGCATATTGGCCAAATGATGCCCTTTCCTCGTGCTTTGGCCATTTGAGGCAAAATTTTCAGCTTCAAGCGTAGATCAGCAGGAGCCCGAGTTTTATCACTGTCACTATTATTTGGAACACCCAAGTAAAGCTGATACAGTGGTAACAGCATAGTTGGATTACTCCAGTCCAAACCACTCCTGCAAGGCATATTACAATGTAACATATAGTTATTTCTAATAGTAAGTAATATCCATTGGAAATCATTATTATAGTCATATCCAAATGATTAATGCAATAGGAAACGTCAAACATTACATAAAATGTACTAGAAAAATCAATTTTAAATAGATAATGATCCATTTTCAACAACAATGTCTTGTTTGAACTTTCATTTTCAAGTTCAGTATTCGAAAATGAGTTTGAAAGTTTGTCAATTCATTGGAGTTCTACACTAATGGATAAGTCTAGGGATTGAGCATCTGGAAAACATCCGACGGCATTTCCACAATCAAAAATGTATCTCATTTCAATACGATTTACCGGTCACTGGATTTCAAAAGTTGAAAGATACTGTAGAATCGAATATAGTTCTAAGTGTAAGTAATATACATTGGCGGGCCGCTTAGCGCAGTTGGTTGGGGCGTCACAACTTCTCCTTGCTGTCGTTTCAGCGGTCGTGGGTTCGAATCCCGCTCCTCCATCTGGCATCTATGTGTTATCATTAACTTCATTACCCACAAACAAGTCTCGGACTCATGTATGTGAGCATCATCAGCAACAAGTAAATAAAAATAAACATCATATTTCAATAATGATACATAGACTGCGCCTTGAGAAACACTATTCAATATTTTTATAAACAGTAGCTATCAATGTAAAAGGCATAATCGTTTTCTTACAACTGTGAATTGTAATTGGATGATATTTTTTGGAACATCGTTTGCTAGATGCTGAACTTTAAAGACAAATTATTTTAGTTGTCAACTTTTTGGAATTGAAACAAGCTCTAGTTGAAGTTTCGTAAAGCAGTTTTGGGCTGAGAATACCGTTGTTTCCTTCATATTCGATTGTATTTTGTCTGAATGAATGCATAAATTAATAAAAATAATAATCCTACACAGTGGGAAGAAATTGAATTATTATTACGTATTAAATTTACCGTAGAAATATATCCAACTCATTGTTGGCAATGGTGGAGACGCTCGACCACTGATCAGCAGAGCTAGCCACAAGATGGCACAGTATTTCTTCTGGTGGGTACATTCCACTAGTTACACATTTCAGTGCACTTTGTTTAACCTTGTGAGAAATGAAACAGGATAACGTTAAAAATAATCAAGCATAAGTTACAGCTGCAAAACAATATTGATATGATTATGAATGATTCACATGCAATCATTGGAATGTCATCATAGGAATTAAAGAAATAACAGGATAATAAAATGTGGATATAATTTTATTGATTACATGTCACAAACAGAAAACAGCATTATTGAGAAATATAGTTCGTGATGGCATATCATGATGTTTAATTTTGTGCAAATTACAACTTGGCTTTAAAAAATCAATAAGGCCACATCTTAAAATATTATACTACCACTAGACTATTATGTAGAACCTAAATCCGAAAAGAAGCTGGAATAACCGGATTTTGGAGTTTGTTCTGAACATTTCGTCGGCAAAAATAATTATTCTCTTACACCAATAAAATAAATATAGAAATATATTTATAAGTACCTTCTCAAGAGGGACTTTTTCAAAGTCAAGATTGCTGACGATTCGTTTCAAAGCATAAACACTTAAACCTGGCGGTGCTTCCAAACTTTGGTTTTTCCATCTGCAAAAATAAATTCAATTACAGTTCACAATTGTAAGAAGAATATTTATTTGTAATTCATATGTAGGACTATTTAAACATACTCACCACAGTAAATGTGAGATGATGAGTACAGTAATTCTATTCATCACATGAAGGAATCCCCCAGAAAGTTTTGAAAACAAAATTGTAGCTCTGATAGATAGTATGTTCAATATTTCAAATTTCTATTCACGAAAAACAATCTTAAATTCGATAATTGATTTTAAAGCCTATTTTTATTCTTTGCTATGTTATAAACATTCGATATTTAGACTAAGGAGCTAATCGCTTAAAAACTGATTGCAAATTATTGATCCAATAGATAAAAAGCATTTATAACTCACCCATAAGGCATCAAGAGAACATCCAGAAGAGCTTCTAATAACAGTTTTGGTTTTTCATTTGGTGCAATATGATTAACACGCATTGCTGGGTCTCGTGGCCATTGTACATGACATAGTGCACCAATAACCAGCATGACCAGTCTGTGAATTGGAAAAAATATTTCGAAATTGTAATCAAAATGCATTGTATTTTCATCTCAATAAATAAATAGAATCCTTGATTCATTGACCATGTGAACTGTATAGTCTGCTTGCCTCTTTACTAATCACCTAACAGATTCTTCTAGAAATTGAGTCGTTGTCCGTGTACGTCTGTACCTGTTCGTCTGTACGCACAATAACTCTGAAGCAGGCCATTTGCCTCAATTACACGTTGTGAGCGAGTGGACAATTTTTTAAAAGCGTGCAAGACATTTTAAACACAATAAACCGCTGATTGCCATTGACATGTGAGTGAGAATTCCCCGTAGCTGGCCATAGCCAGATCACTCGCTTGCTTGCCAGATCACAGCCTTGATCACTCGCTCGCAAAGTGTAATTAGGTATTGAGACTTTGTATATAGGTTTCTTTCGGTCCATGCATCACCAACAATCATCAATAAAATAAAAATAAAAAAGAAACAAAATATATAGATCCTATTGACCTCAACCTCCTGGAAATCTAGTCGGTAAAACTTAATTATTTCGCCAAGACACAAAACTTAGCATCAATGTAGCATTAGTTTTTATGTCGGATCCGTCGTTACTTCCTCGTATCAGCTTAACAAAATCGGGACAATGGTTTTAAGAAATGCGATTATGAATACGAAGAGATTGATAAAGATTCTTTTAAAATTTTCAAATCTTTTGTACAATCTGCTTCGGCTTATTATCTTCAATTTCTTTGCAGTGATATTTTTCAAAATGTCAAATTTAGATGAAATGTACTACAATTTTTATAAAGATCAAGTAAGGCTTCTCAATAGATATTGAAAGCTGTGATGTTTTCCATGACGAAATACTTAATGAACGATCTAATATTAAAACTGACACTGCATTTCACTTTTAAATAATGTTTTACTCACATATATTGGAGATGCTTGAGGAATGTATTTCACTTCTGAAAAGAAGGCTGACGAAGCTTCTTTTCAGAAGTGAAATGCATTCCTCAAGCATCTCCAATATATGTGAGTGAAACATTATTTAAAAGTGAAATACAGTGTCAGTTTTAATATTAGATATTGAAAGATTTCGAACTGAAACTTCGAAAGCTTGTCTAAAGTTATCCTCGTGATCACCGTAAACAGACTTTTCTTTCAGAAATATTAATGCTGCAACATGATTGATGCTTGAAATTAAAATATCAATGAATGAATGACGATAGAATGTAGAATATTTGCTAACATTAGTAATAATGTAGAATGATGATCTTAATGTAGAATATTTGGATGATAAATCATTGCCAAAACTATTGAATCTGATTTTATAAGAAAGCAATCATTCCTTTTATCACTGTATTTCTCTAAACTCTAAGTGACCATCAAAGTTTCTATTTGATTGAGAATATGAATAAAAAAAGATACTTACATATCGCTACTTTCTTGTGATTTCTTCCCAACTGCACTCACAATAGTTGGAATCAATTCTGCTTGTTTACTGGGAGTCAATCTTTGATATCCCATTTTAAGGTAGACTAGGCTGACATTCTGTGCACAAAATGAGACATTCTGTTAGACAAGCAACAGTAGAATACGTGACGTTAAGCAGAGATCATCGGCGCAATATATTTGTTGCGATATTTTTTATTTATTTATCATTATGTACAATGATATCAACTAATGACCGTCATCAGTATAATTTTTCAAATCCAATTTAATACTAACGCATACAATTAAAATTTATTTAAAAATTATATAGATTAATTTTTATAGCACGCCTACTATTGTTGCAACACATTAGGGAGAAAAACTATTTAGGCTATTAAAGTGGGGAAATATTTTTTTGTAATTTTTCAATAACCAGTTTGTTGTGAAATACAACAGCATTTTTTTACCAGTCGTTATAGCTGTTCAATTTTCTGAAGACAGACACATTATGTATAAATCACAGAACTGTTGAGTCATTGAAAGCATTGGCTTTCCCCACGAGATCTTTGGCAAGCAATTTGAACTCCGCAAAAAGATAGAGAATACAGATTAGTCATTCTATCAGTGGCGGCTCTGGCTGAAAATTTTGAGAGGGACACTACCCCTCAATTTTTTCATTTGTTAGCTTTTATAAAGAACCATAGTGGTCTGAGTAACGGATTCAATTCAACGGCTACACATTGTTATAGGCTACTTGAATATGTCCCAGAAATATAAACTTAATAAAACAACTTTTGAATGGAAATTAACTCACGTTATGGCGTGACGGCCGTTTCGCTCAGTTGTCTAGAGCATCGTCAGACGACCCACAGTACACTGACTTAAGGTATGAGTTTGAGCTCAACGTGAGTTAATTTCCATTCAAAAGTTGTTTTATTAAGTTTATATTACATATATTAGTGGAAACAAGATGGATCTTCAACATCATGTCCCAGAAAATTTCGATAGTATTATGCGATTCATGCAAATATTATGGCTCACTTACCATTGTTGATAGTTGATGATAACAATTCCAATTTAATAGAGTAGTACTCTCTCTTGAATACTGGCACTATGTAGTTTATAAAACTACAGCAAATAAAATTGTTCAATAGGCTACCTCAAATAATTTGAGTTCTTCCAGTTAGGAGTTTTAAGACTGCAGTTGACAAGTGGATTACATCCAAATCCCTCTATTCAATAGAGGAATATTTTGAATGTGATATGACTGGTTTTTAGGGTTAATTGTGACGACAGCATCTTGTGCAATTGTATTTTCTTCATGTATTATTTGTTTTCATGTATTGTGACTACATTGTGACTTTGCCTATTACTGTTGTAAGTTTATTGGCAATAAAGAAATCTTATCTTATCAGCCACACTTTGACATTAAATTCGTTCACTATAATAGTGAACGAATTTAATGTCTATTCAAAACACTTTTTTTTAAATCGAAGTGCTGCGGTGTCGTTAATACGTAAGTAACACTAATCCACTAACTTATAGAACGTTTGAAATAGCCTAGGTTGAAGTGCACACTGAGTAGGAATATTCTATCAATATTTTAAATTTAAAAAAATCTTGGATTAACCAACAAGCTGAACTCAACTGGCTCTGAATGTTTATGGACCCTAAAAGAGAGAACTCTATCTCATAGTTCAAATGCTTTTCGCTTGAATTATGCTTTTTAACTTTTTCTTTTAGGTGTTTCAAATCCGTTACTCCCTCAATTGTGCATACTGCATCAATATGAGGAGAACTTAGCAAGCAAATAAAACAATAGAATGCGTTACTTCGTTCACAACCACACAACCACTTAGCAAAATCATAATATTTTACATTAAAATTTCGATTGAACACCCTATTACCATTCTTATCTTTCTGTGAAATAGTCAATAAAGGTCTTGGGGGGGCCTAGCTTATTAACTGCTGAACGTGTTTCAAAGTCACTTAACTTACATTGTTTTTCAAATTCTCAACAGCATTCATTATTGAAAAGTTCAACTACATAACAAACAAATCAATTTGAACAATAACAACTCACATGACTCACTCACAACTCACATGAAGCCTGAAGTTACCGATAACTTGATAAAATAAGCTTTAAAAATGTCGTCGTGAGACAATTGCAGGCACGTGTACACACTGCAGAAAGTAATCTATTGAAAAGTGAGGTTATGGCAGGTTGACATAAACGATCCATGCGGCAAGCGGTATGCGGCAGACTAGCTTGAGGTAGATGCTGAGATGCGCATGCGTATACAAGCTTCGGCCGCCGGCCTAGCCACGGCTAAATTTAGCGATACTAGCTCGTCACATGTTGCCATTTCATCCGTAGAGAATGCAACAAGCGAATAGGGCTTTCGACTTCGCAACACTGCCCTGGAAGGCGCTCACAGGCAGTGTCCGCAGTTCACTTGCTACGTTCTTGTACTATACAGCAAAGTGCGGCTGATCTTTCATATTTTGACGTTCTAATTCCTGATTTCTACACTCTTTTTCTATTGTAAAATGATAACAATAGCAAAAAAAGATAATAATTATTATCAATTCAATTTAATATCTGAATAATTACTGGATTTAGTATTACATTTTTCGCAAATTGACAGGGAGGACAGTGTCCGAGCGCCTCCCTGCTGGAGCCGCTCCTGCATTCTATAATTCTAAACAAACTAAATAAACAATCTAAGCTTTCATAGAATAATTAGTACTTTTTAATGAATATGATTATATATAGAACCATTCAACGATATTTATCATTCGAATAAAAAATTATTATTTTTGCATAGCTGTACCAAGCTAGGGTCACTGCCATGTTGTCCTATAAGCCAGCCATTAAACTAACCAACGCGAATGTGGGCTGATTCAATTTACAATTTTCTATTTCACACATATCACTTCACAATACATTTATTCACTCCTATTTATAAACCATGAGTAATCTTGAAAGATTATAATGGAAAAAAAAATTTATCAAGGCAAACAGTGCTCCTACCAACTCCATTGCCACTCCTACCAACACCATTTGCCAAACCCTTTAAAAAATAATAAAATATGTACCTCATCAAATTATATGACAAACAAGATTACTAGTGTATACAGTCTCCAAACACTAGAAAAACATAACTCAGATCATTAGTTTCCCATACATACCGAAATTACGGAAGGTGTTGATGGATCCATGAATTGTTCTAATAAAGCCTCTACAGGAAGCTGAATCAACGGACGAGATTTGAGCCGTTTTGAAATATGAACACAAAGCTCCGTGACCTGGCATGAGAATAATAATTCAAACATTAACAAAGTACTCATAATTGAAAATAATTAAAACATAGTTTTACTTCGTAATATTTGTGATGATATTGTCGTAGATATCCATAATGAATAATACAGATGTCACAACAGCTTAAATATTATTAACTCACGAGATACTATAGTTTCGACTGTCACGATAATTTTAATTTCAATTAAACAGTTTAATTGCGATTAAAATGGCGTGATAGTCGAAACTACAGTATCTCGAGTGTAATATAAATGCTTGTGACGAAATCTGTATAATTCATTAAAGATAGTGTTCCACTAACCTACTGACAAGTTACACTGAGTTATTCTCAACAATTGAAATGTTCCACAAGGTTGATAAGCCTTTAGATTTTATGGGATTTACTTTATGAGATAATGTATTGGACGTTGGAATATATACGTATTATTTTCCATGAACCAACAAATCAACTACGGTATAATTATAATATAATTTAAAAAATTATTTGGAAAATAAAACAGTTCGGAAATTATAAAATATGATTGACGATAATAAAAACTAGAATTTCAATGATAATAATTATTCTACTTCATTAAAAATTCAAACTATGATAATATACAAACATTATGGCCCAGTCAAATTAGGCATATAAATGCTGTTTGAGAGAAATAATTCTTAATTTCAGTTCTGAAATTGGCACAGTTGCTCCTTTGTACATATGTTTAAAGAAACCAAAAAGTCTTGGCGGTGGGGGGCGAGCTAAGGTATGGGGGCCCTGTTTAGGTGCCTTCTTTAGTGTTTTTCTCATAGCTCAGAAACTATAAGTTGTAGGTAAAAATTCCTTTAAATAAAAGTTGAAGATTAGAAAATTTTCTACAAAAATGTTCATCGTTTTCATGTAAGGCTAACCATTTTAGTTATGAAGTTAGGAAAAACAAAAAAAAAGTAATTCAACTACAAGTAAGCTTATGGATTATTTCAATTATTATCTTCTTTATGTATATAAGAGCCCTAGAACTAACTTCTATCCTAAGGCTAGGGCCACACTTGCTACAAATGTCGCGAGCAGTAAGCAGTAAAATGACGCTTGAAAAATAGGCTCAATGGAAAATGCGGACGCTAGCCACACTGAGCTGTAAATGTCGCTCGAAGAGGCAGCCGTGGCGCGTCTTCAAGTCATGTCGCGGGACGATAGGCTCCGGCCGATTCCACAGGCAGTAATTATCGATCCCTCCACGGTCACACTTGCGTTTTGTTTACCACTGCTGTTCACCTTTAGTGTTGATTGAACGAGCATACCGACTTCTTAGTTGTGACTCGCGGCTTTTTCTGTATGATTTTCAAATTATAATGTTATGTGATGATTGCCTGAGAACCTAACCTTTTGTTTCGCCTCAAAAAGGATGAAGGAGTAGGTCAATTTCACTGGCATTATTATCCATCATATGATTTCGAAAATCGGGTAGGTGTGAAGCGCTCCATATATGATAAAATGATAACGGTACCGGTTATCCGACTGGCGGTTGTGTTAGAAGTGTTTGGAAGAAGAGCTCTCTCTTCTATTGCCCATAAAAACAATCATCTTTAAGTTGAATTTGAAGAATAATAAGTCTTCATTGAACCTGAATGTAGCTTGTAAATATTTTTTTAAGAATAATATTGTGATAGCAATAATAAGTAAATTCAAAAAGAAATCTTTGGAGTGAAATCTCATCTAATATTTGAAAAATGATTAAAGATTAGTTGTCGTTATTAATGGTAAATCTTGTTCTAATTATTTAAGTGAATTAAATTTGAATAACTCAAACTAAATACGTACAAACTAAAATTTACATAACTTGATATTTACTTAACCATGAACTAATATTTGAATATTTGAACTAATAGTTGAATAACTATAACTTAACTCAATGTATGTTGATGAAAAAACTGGATTAAACTCACTATAATATTCATAAGCATTTAATAACAACATCTTCCACTGCATCACTAGCTCATTGATAAGATCGTATTCATAAATTTCAGAGGAGATGCATACCTTATTTCTAACTGCTTCATGAGGGCTTGCGATCTTCAAAAGCACTGGAGTTAAAAACTTGCATACAGAACTTTCTAAATTTTCATCACTTCCAGAACAGATACGAAAGAACACTCTTTCTAAGAGTTCTGCAAAAAAACAAATTATTAATTCGTTCTTGAGACCATCAAACTTGACAAGAAATGAAGTGAGTTTAAGGCAAGAATAGTATTCACTGATTCTGAGCTTTGAGTTTAATCAGCACCATTAACTTCCGATCCTTGCTAGCAATAAAAGAGCCTTGCTTTTCTATTTACAGGAAGCTAGTTCTAAAAATATTTCACAAATTATCATTTTTTCTGGTGATTGAAGTGTGAATGAAGAAGTGTAATACCATGCTGGTAAAATAGGGTGACTTTGGGACAATTTTCGATGTATTTATATTCCGCCAACGTTTTGATCAAACCATCGCATTGTGTTTTTCTTCTGGGTCAATATTGTATTCATAGATGGTCACCTTCTCTGCCCCAATCCGGCCTAATATCAACTTCAAAAATTTGGCATCATTTAAATGACTAGTTCATCACCATTATTTCTCATGAAGTGG
Organism: Conomelus anceps; assembly: GCA_948455865.1. Classification (NCBI taxonomy): domain Eukaryota; kingdom Metazoa; phylum Arthropoda; class Insecta; order Hemiptera; family Delphacidae; genus Conomelus; species Conomelus anceps. The sequence continues at coordinate 56,338,772 of OX418217.1, read as the reverse complement.
CCAAAACATTTGCTGTACATGTTCAGTTGATAAAGATTCTAGAGCAATATTATTTGTGGCCTGTGATTCCCTGAATTCGAATATGTGATTTTTATTCTGTGAGAAAATTCTGGATTATGAAATGTTTTCAATAAAGCGAACATCAAAGTCCAGATTTTTTACATTATGAATAAAACAACAATAATGGAGCAGATGTTTTGAATCAGGTTATTAAAACATCATAAACTTGATTCAGTAGGCCTCCAGCTGAGGTAGCATTACAACAATGCAAAATGTCCATCCCATATGTAAGTCTTAAATTCACTAGTGAAGAATTTTCAAATATCATCAACGTTTAAATACCAAAAGTAAAAAAGTAATATGAAACTGCAACAACAAAGAAAATATATTTACTGTATGAATAAATAAGTATAAATACTGTATTATATTTCCAGGTACCGTATGCTTCAAAATACAGTAGACTCCTATATAAATTAATATTGAAAAGTCCAAGAATGCTCACCACTGCCATTGCAGTTCATTGATGAAGCAATTCAAGCGAAATCGATAGATTAAAAGAATTATTTAATAATATTACTGTATGGTATATCACGAGTAATTAATGCTCATTAGAATAAGATTGAAGTGATGAATATGGTATTACATTACTTTTAATAAAAAAGCAAAAGAAAACAATAAAAGTGAGGAAACAAAAAATCTTGTAAAGCTACGCTTACACATAGACAATAAAATTACCGTACTTGTTTGAAACGAAATACCTACACGCATAATCATTACATGAAACAACTATGTTAAAAAGTAATTACACATCATAAAACAATTCATTTTAGCACTGATAAATACGGGTTTTTTCCATTACCGCTATACCAATATCCCCGTTGTTGCCCGATTTAGAAGCGGGCGAAACTAGCGCCGTGACTTCACACAATACCTCCTAGATGTACCTCTAGAAGGCATTGCTTCACAGCGGATTCCGGAGCTACTCATCTAGTAGTCTATTGATATCAATGGTAAGAATTGACAACACTGCTCGTACCGTGTTGCCTAGTCTAAGTTTGAAGCTACCAGTCATATGGTTTCTCACCACAATAGGTTGTTATTTTGCTACAATGCAATTACTTTGATCCGTCTAATTTTGTAGCGTGAATTAAATTTTCGTTCACTGTTTCTCATGTTTGTGTTCTCACTGCCTGGGCCTTCAGCGCTATTGTTTGTCATCTAAAAATAGATCGACTGAATTCCTTCCACAGGAAAAGTTCTGAGCGGTGGATAGTACGTGTGCCTGTATCCATGAATAAAAAGGAGGAATTTTGTATGGAGTCCTCAACCCCCCTCTGGCTGCAGCTGACAAAGAAGCTCAAATTAAGTATTCACCAAGACCCCCACCAACCCTAAGCTAACCTTGCCACCAACCTTGAAGCGAACGGAGCGAGCTAGTAACAAATAAAAACTTAAATTTCACACTTTATGGGGATATATTTACATTTTTGACCCCAGTGAAGCAGAAACTTCAAATTTTCGCCATCAGGTTGCAGCAGCTGATGAAAAGTATTTTAGTTCCAATTACGCACAAGTCAGACCATTTTGTCTTTTGTGAGAGATCTTACCTGAGAAATTACCTGCTGTCCTACAGTTATCGCAGTTTACGGTAGCCAACAATTTGTAAGAAATAGCCTGCATTTTTTCACTCTAAATGAATTATCTCAAAATGAGTTTAGAACAGGAAATTGGGTTTGGATTAAATCATGTAGACGAATCTATTAATACAATTACAAGAATTGTAGATTCGTCTTGAGACAGGATAATATTTTATAACTTAATGGCCTATTCTATTTAATACTTCCTGCACGATTAACAGGCTTCGATCTTTTTTCCTTGCAGATAGTGCCTGCTAAGACTTGTGCGTAGGTAGAGTGAATGATGACTGAGATATCGGACTGAACAGGAATTGAATAACCTATGACCGCAGGAGTGATACAGTCAATAAGAGATATAGGTGGATCGCCACGAGAATGGCATCAGCTAACAAGTATTTTTATAGGGGGCCAATGGAAGGACCCGAGCCAATTAGACTACTGCGGCTTATCGAATAGAATAATTTGAATATTAAAAATAAATGACTCAATTTAAGAGGTATTGGTGTTCTATCCTAGGAATTCATATTGAATTATTCCTGTTGACTATGCATAATATCATGATAAATAAATGATATGAAAGATAAAGAAAAAAATACAAGTACTGTACCGTACTATGACTTATTGTGTTGTAACTTACCAAGCTCTTCATCTTGGGACGACATTTTGGTGAATAATTTTGTTATAATTTTATAAGAAAATTAAGGGATGGATCAGTTAGTGAAGTAGAATAATGGCGTTATAAATTAGACACAGTTTCTTCACAAAATGGTGATAATAATTCACTGATTCAAGTACTATGCTTCAAATTAACTTCAAAATTGTACTCTTTTCGGTTATTGGTTATGTATTGAAACTGAATGAATCGTAAAATTACTAGAACAGATGCTTCGTAGAACCAGCTGAAGACATGAAAAGTGAGATGTCAGATGAGTTTAAATTTATTCATCCCAATAAGAATAACCGACAATATCATAATATGCCTATTACTGAAATTATTTCTTATTGCCAACACTAAAAAATGGATATCCTTTACTGAAATGATTGATGAACTCTCTTGATGCTCGATTTTTTCTATGAACTGTTATGTTGGCTACATGTACGCAAAATCGATGGCGGATACTTCAAACTGTACCATCGGGTGGCTCGACATGAGAGAATGGTACTAATGGGCCGTATGAATAAAAAGTTAGCACATGCTTCTGCACTTGGGTTTTGTGTTTATGCTTATATGCTCATACTCGTGTTCACTGAAAAAGTTTGGGAGTATAATATATATATAATTATGTATTATATGCTCATATAGTAAGAGCAAATGCTCCTTTTAGTATGAATAAAATAACCAAATCCTCACCATAAACCGATTTGAAGAGATAAAACGATATCTTCATTTTGAGAATAACGACAATGAGCATGAGTTGAAAAAAACTGATAAGTTTTTGAAAGTGAGGCCTGTTGCCAATGCTCTGCTTCAAACTTTCCATGAAGCTGCATCACCAGAAGAACATCAATCAATTGATGAAATGATGGTGCCATTCAAGGGGCATAGCCATCTCAAACAATATATAAAAAGCAAACCTAAAAAGTGGGGGTTCAAAATTTGGGTGAAGGCAAGCTCCAGTGGTTATGTGTCAAAATTTGAGTTGTACCAAGGAGCAGAAAAAAATAGTCCAAGAAGTCCCTTCGGCCCAATTGGAGATGTTGTTCTCCGACTCAGTGAGGATATTCATGAGAAAAATCATAAATTGTACATGGACAATCTATTCACAAGCCTGCCCCTCCTGAGACAACTCAGAGAATATAAAATCTTTGTAGTGGGAACTCTGCGCACCAATAGAATCCCAAAGCCAATTACTGACAAACTTGTTGATGGAAAATTATTGTCTAGAGGCCAGTGCGCAGCATTGTCACCAGTCGTGACAATGTCTCTGTGGTCCGATGGATGGACAATAGTCCTGTCCACACCAGTGGCGGATTTACGGGGGGGGGGGGGGGGTGGGGGGGCTTTCGGGCTGACATAAAAAGTAAGAAGTGGTATTTCCGAGTTTTTTTTCATCTTTTGAACATGTCTATGGTAAATGCATGGCTTCTGTACAGGAGAAAAATTGACTCAAACTGCTCTTTAGTCCACTTCAAGGCATATGTTGCTGCGTCCCTGATTGCCATTGGTGATGCAGAATATAAGAAGAAGAAAACAGGCAGGCCATCAGCAGGTGAGGAACCCGTGAAGAAAAGGAGAATTGCCCCAGCCAGGCAGTCACTAGAATTGAGATTCGATGGAGTAGGTCACAATTCAGTGAAGGTGCCAGCAGTGCATGCTCCCCGGTGTCACAGCAGACTCTGCAAAAGGAGTACGCGCTACTCCTGTGAGAAGTGTCTTGAGCCAGTTTGTCCAGAGTGCATGGACGATTTCCACACTAAATCTAAAGGCTGAACTGAAATTTAGAATATACTTTCTGATTCTCAATAACTTATTAGATTCACTTTTGCTCTCCACATTTTACATCTATTATAAAACATTTTGAGTTTTCATTCATGTTGGAGCCTTTTTTTATTGTTTTGCCTATATTTTTTTATGTAAATAATACCATGTTGATAATATAATTTTATTCACTCTCTTGACGCTTCTATTGATCATTCTACAACAGTTTTCCCGTATTAAATTCTTAAAAGAAGAAATGAAAGTTTTTGACCACATAAGATTCCTGTTACCATACGTGCATGGTGGCATCAAATGATGCCATCATATATTTTTGTATTTATCTAATGACAGGATCTTTTTTGATTTTTTTCATTATTTTTCTGTGTTTATATACCTTGTTCTGTATTAGGAGGAGTTTTTGTGTCAAAATTAAAAAAGTCATGCATGAAGAGGTTAAACCCACAAGCAAAGGACTACAAATCTTTGCATAGATTTTCAGAAGAAAATGTAACCAGCATTTCCTTGGATCCTTTGGAGAAGAGAGGGGGAGCACAAAACAAAAAAAATGCATGATGTATGTTTGTGATATATGGCTGATTCTGGGTACCAGTCAGGCATTGCTCAAGAGATGAATGTTCATAATCAAACAACTGTTTGTAAAATAGTGGTAGTATCTAATGCAATGCTGATGTGTGGATAAGATTATTTCCAGATTCTCAAGCTAGAGTAATAGAGTAAAAAAACGATTGGCAAACCCGATTTAGATTTCCAACTTGCATTGGGGTTGTTGATTGTACTCATGTTCAAATTATAAAGCAAAAAGAACATGGAGATGAGTAGGCTATATTAATAGAAAGGAGTTTGTCTCTTTAAATGTACAGTGCATAATAATGTACCGGTAATGCTAAAGAAGTATTTACAAGCTTTCACGCAATTTGGCCTGGCTCCGCACATGATGCGAGGATTTGGGACAACTTAGTTGTAAAACAAAGATTAAAAACAACTAATTTTGTTGTTTTACTGGGTGATTCAGGCTATGGTATTGAGCCTTGGTTTATGACTACCTATAGAAACCCAGATAATAACGAAAAAGAAAGATACAACAGATTATTCAAGCCAGAAAGGGTAATAATTGAGCGTTGTTTTGGTCAACTAAAAAGAAGATTTTCCATTTCTACAATACCCATGTGGAGTGGCCTTGGAAAAATTACCTAAGATTATTTGTACCAATCTTCATAATGTTGCAAAGTATTAAAATGATCATGATTTTGATGACATGGTAAAGATGACGATGATAGTGTACGTGATGTATGTGGTGCAGAGGACTAACAATTTATGATATGAGCCAGAGGTGAAGGTATTAGAGAAGAGCTAACAGCTATAATAACTCGTGAAAAGTTACTCAGTCCACTGTGTTTATAACTACAGTTAATCATGTTATAACATTGTAAACTAGAGATGTAATTTTCAAATTAAATTATTTTATTGGCTTCAGACATACACAAAACTTGTTAAGCAAGTAGCTGTAACATATAAGCACAAAAATCTATTATAGAAAGGTATACTAAAATCAGCTCATTTAGATTGAGAGCATGTGCTCTTATTATAATTAAAGGTTGAATTATATAGTAAAAGGTTGAAGTCTGAGTCAAATGTTATTCATACTGAAAAGAACATTTGCTCATACCACAAACTCATACTCTGGAGAAGGTGCTCATGAGCATGTGCTCACTTTTTATTCATATGGCCCATTATGCTACTTACGCTTTTTTTTTGAAAATCTATAGAATAGGTCACAATATAGATAGCATCTATTCTGTGACCAAATCTATTCCGAATAAATAATATTAACTTACTGCATGTTTTGTAATTAAAAGAATGTTAAGTGCTCTTGAATTTTATTATCTTGCTCACACTGAGCAGCATTTCTGGGTACCTGATACAGATGTAGAATCATATATGGTAAAATAAGACACAATTCACGCAAAATAAGTGACTGCGTTTTATAATGAAGACAATCACAAAAATATTAGAGATCTGAACACTATCTTCTTAATTGTTTCTGAAGTGAATTGAAGTATTCTCTACTAGCACTTTCTTCTTTTTTGGAAGAAGGGGCTACTAATGATTTTTCCGCAATTTTCCTCTCAAAATTTGGATGGTAATAAGTCAAGACATATTCACAGTATTTCTGGAAAATAAAATATGCGAAACCTTTGATGAAATATGGTAGCCTACTTTTAAATAACTAGATACCGTATTCCACCACTATTCTTTCTATAATCATCGACGCATGTAACTTACTGGAGATCTGTTTATAGTATGTCCTATTCTAATTAACTAATGATTAATGAATGAAATATATAAAATTCGGGAAGTATATATTATACTAATTGCGGTATTTTAAGAATTGAAGAATAATACTTTCACAAAATGGTCAATATGGATAATTAAAATATTCACAACAATGATAAAATCTTGAAATTTCGTATCCATAACGAACTACACGTTTCACTAGTAACTTACAAGTGATTGCACGATTATGCAGAGCAATATTTGAGTACAAAAATAAAATATTTTACTCGCTGAGCAGCTGGCCATTTCGGACCGCGTGGGTCCATCATCGGTGCTGACTAGAATAAAATGGAAATTACACGAAGGAAACAAACGACAATATTTGACCACTTTTGTACTTAATTAAACTAGAAACCAATGTACAGTTTACAGTCGAATATGAACAGAACAGAAAAATCAATTACTTTGACTTGACTATAACGAAAAATAATTTACAGAAAACCAACTTTGACTGACACCCTATTACACGAGTCGTCTAAACAAAAACATATGCTACTTTCTGTTCATTCCTCCACATATTGAACTCCATCCCACTCTCACCCTGACACTCTCCAACTACTAAAAATAACAATAAAATACCTTGCCCACATTAATGAATATCACCATGACTTGATTGATAGACTACTATTCAAAACTAAAACAAAAAACACAATCCAACACCTAACAAAACTGAAAAATTCATCACTCTCACTTACTTCAACTCTCAATCAAATAGAACTGCTAACAACCTCCGCAAAACTGGACAAAATGTTTCATTCAAAACCAAGAACAGAACAAAATACTCATTATCATTCAAGCTCGCCTCACCTCCTTCCACTGACATATACTATTTATCAGGCATTTACTAACTGAACTGCTCAGACTGTGACAAATAACTTACTATATTGGACGGACAGGAAGGACATTCAAAATATGGTTCAAAGAACACATACAGGCCATAAAAAAAACAATACTGAATCATCACTTGCCAATCACCTCATTAACGAAAATCACTCAATCACCAACATCCTCTCAAATCCAGAAATTCTAAAATAAAAAATAAAAGTCATGAATTAAATGCTATAGAACAATACTAAATTTACAAACACACAAAAACAATAAACACAACATATTAAATGATCAAACAAACTTCAGATCTCACACCTGTTCGATTTTTTTTTTAATGACAAGTCAGCCCGCCACTACAACAACCGACAACCAACGATCTAGTCGGCACCGATGATGGACCCACGCGGTCCGAAATGGCCATTCGCTCAGTGAGTAAAATATTTACTCATAAGACTTATAAGAAATGCAACATTTACCTCAAATTTCTCTCGAAGTGTACACTTTTCTTCCATAAATTCTTTAGCTGTGTCCACCCAATCGTTGAATTTCATTTCTAGTAACTCTTTAGAAGACTTTGCTTTGTTTTCCAACTCAGTTATACTATATTTATTTGGTTCTTTCTCAGTTTCACAAAAACGATTTTCACCGCTGACCAGGATCTTTCTACGTTTCAAAGTAGACAATTTCAAATTAAGTCTCTGTTTTTCAAATATGGTTCTGTTTTTCATATATGGTAAAATAAGACACAATTCACGCAAAATAAGTGACTGCGTTTTATAATGAAGACAATCACAAAAATATTAGAGATCTGAACACTATCTTCTTAATTGTTTCTGAAGTGAATTGAAGTATTCTCTACTAGCACTTTCTTCTTTTTTGGAAGAAGGGGCTACTAATGATTTTTCCGCAATTTTCCTCTCAAAATTTGGATGGTAATAAGTCAAGACATATTCACAGTATTTCTGGAAAATAAAATATGCGAAACCTTTGATGAAATATGGTAGCCTACTTTTAAATAACTAGATACCGTATTCCACCACTATTCTTTCTATAATCATCGACGCATGTAACTTACTGGAGATCTGTTTATAGTATGTCCTATTCTAATTAACTAATGATTAATGAATGAAATATATAAAATTCGGGAAGTATATATTATACTAATTGCGGTATTTTAAGAATTGAAGAATAATACTTTCACAAAATGGTCAATATGGATAATTAAAATATTCACAACAATGATAAAATCTTGAAATTTCGTATCCATAACGAACTACACGTTTCACTAGTAACTTACAAGTGATTGCACGATTATGCAGAGCAATATTTGAGTATAAAAATAAAATATTTTACTCGCTGAGCAGCTGGCCATTTCGGACCGCGTGGGTCCATCATCGGTGCTGACTAGAATAAAATGGAAATTACACGAAGGAAACAAACGACAATATTTGACCACTTTTGTACTTAATTAAACTAGAAACCAATGTACAGTTTACAGTCGAATATGAACAGAACAGAAAAATCAATTACTTTGACTTGACTATAACGAAAAATAATTTACAGAAAACCAACTTTGACTGACACCCTATTACACGAGTCGTCTAAACAAAAACATATGCTACTTTCTGTTCATTCCTCCACATATTGAACTCCATCCCACTCTCACCCTGACACTCTCCAACTACTAAAAATAACAATAAAATACCTTGCCCACATTAATGAATATCACCATGACTTGATTGATAGACTACTATTCAAAACTAAAACAAAAAACACAATCCAACACCTAACAAAACTGAAAAATTCATCACTCTCACTTACTTCAACTCTCAATCAAATAGAACTGCTAACAACCTCCGCAAAACTGGACAAAATGTTTCATTCAAAACCAAGAACAGAACAAAATACTCATTATCATTCAAGCTCGCCTCACCTCCTTCCACTGACATATACTATTTATCAGGCATTTACTAACTGAACTGCTCAGACTGTGACAAATAACTTACTATATTGGACGGACAGGAAGGACATTCAAAATATGGTTCAAAGAACACATACAGGCCATAAAAAAAACAATACTGAATCATCACTTGCCAATCACCTCATTAACGAAAATCACTCAATCACCAACATCCTCTCAAATCCAGAAATTCTAAAATAAAAAATAAAAGTCATGAATTAAATGCTATAGAACAATACTAAATTTACAAACACACAAAAACAATAAACACAACATATTAAATGATCAAACAAACTTCAGATCTCACACCTGTTCGATTTTTTTTTTAATGACAAGTCAGCCCGCCACTACAACAACCGACAACCAACGATCTAGTCGGCACCGATGATGGACCCACGCGGTCCGAAATGGCCATTCGCTCAGTGAGTAAAATATTTACTCATAAGACTTATAAGAAATGCAACATTTACCTCAAATTTCTCTCGAAGTGTACACTTTTCTTCCATAAATTCTTTAGCTGTGTCCACCCAATCGTTGAATTTCATTTCTAGTAACTCTTTAGAAGACTTTGCTTTGTTTTCCAACTCAGTTATACTATATTTATTTGGTTCTTTCTCAGTTTCACAAAAACGATTTTCACCGCTGACCAGGATCTTTCTACGTTTCAAAGTAGACAATTTCAAATTAAGTCTCTGTTTTTCAAGGCTGTTTCTGATTTCGGAATATTCAGCCGATGCAATTTCAAACAATCTGAATCAAGAAAAAAATGGCTAATAACGAAATATTATTGCAAAGTAATACAATTGTAATGAACTGAAGAGCAATGTTTTTTCAATCATACTGTATTTTTTTACATAAGGCCCCAATAAATAATTTGACGATTTAAAAAATATATTATTTTGAAATGAATTGTCTCTAATAGAGATAATTATAACACAATAAAACATACAGGAAAATTGTAGTTTTAATAATTGCATAATATCTTTCTTGTATTTCTTGTTCCATAACGATCTGCGTTGTTAATATTAACTTTTTAAGTGAATTCAACGACTTGCAGTCAAATTTTTATTAAGAACAAGTAGAATTTACTTACTCTGTAGGCCGAACTTTTTCGAATCTTTCGAGAAAGGATCTCCTCTGAAAATGGATCTCCAAGATTCGAAAACATTCGGCCTACAGACTAAATAAATTCTATTTATTCTTAATAAAAATTTGACTGCAAGTCGTTGAATTCACTTAAAAAGTTAATATTATAACGCAGTTCGTCATGGAACAAGAAATCCAGGAATTAACTTTTTGTTGTAAATTTAACGACTTGCAGTCAGTTTAAGATTGTGAATATGTAATACATTTTCTCACACTTGGCCGAACGTTTTCGAGTTGTTGAAACTCATCTTCAAAGCCTTAAAGATGAGTTTCAACAACTCGAAAACGTTCGGCCAAGTGTGAGTACATTCATCATCTAAAACTGACTGCAAGTCGTTAAATTTACAACAAAAAGTTAATAATATCTTCATTTGAGAGAGCTGCTTGAAAGCTATAAATAATTTATCATTATTGAGTTTTCCTGAACTATCGGTGTGATCCGATCAAGGCACGGTATACGGTAAATTGACAACTAACCCAATTGCGTAATACATTTTCAATAACAATTCCTGGAATTTTCAAAATTTTTGATATTTATAATTTTCCTCAACTTTCTAAGCTCTTGTGCGCTGAAAAAAAATCTGATCATTTCATGAAAGACATTGTAGAATTAGAGACCTTTCCGTAACTTTATAGTTGCGGTTTTATATTGATAAAGAGAAAAACAGGAAAATAGCCTATGATTATTGAAACTCATGTTAATGCCAAACTCAAGATTAAATGCCACTAAAAAATAGTGCTAATAGTCTTTGCTAATATATTTATTATTTTAGGACATAGATTTATTCACATTATTGTACCTGAATGAATTAGATTCCATTACTTACACTCTTTTCTTTCTTGTAAGCTCAGCCAGATTCTCAAGATGATCAGTCTTGATTCCATTTTCAATGAGAAACTCAGACCATAGGTTTTTGGTATCTGAGTTAGGTATAAAATTATCGGTGAATATTTCCTGTTTGTCAAAACCTAGAGGTTTATCAGACACAGTAAGTCTTGATTCTTCAGCTTCTGCAACCAAAGGTAAATTGACTGGCTTGTCCTTTGTCTGTTCGGATCTAAGCTTGGAACCTGCTGGAAATTAATTACACTATTATTAAAAAAGAATCCAACTTTGACATTCAGATGAATTTCTGAAATTTCAAGGAAAAAATTGACTGGTGTGTAACGACATAATTTTCCTACTAAAATAATGTATAAACAAATGACAAGAACCTTGTCTGCCTACTATGGTGCACTCTGTGACGCTTACTGAGCTGACAGATAACACCGTGGACAGGTTGACACAAACAGACAATATATTTATACTCATTTTCCAATGTCTTATTATGCTAAAAAACAAGTCAATTTTAAAATATGTGATCTTCGATATAAATGTCCATATTTTATTTTAGTGATCTCTTTACACCATTCAAAGTATTCCAAATCTACTTGAAAAGTATTCCATTCTATCTCTAGACAATTCGAAGATAACTCGTTGTTTTAAACGTGGATAGTATTGAGAATTAGAATTTATTTAATCGATTTTTGGAATAAAATTGAATATGGACGGTCTTAAACATTGGAATTATATTTCACAAGAACTGAGCAGCCCAGTGTTTTGATTGAAAAGAACAAACTCTATTGAAATTGATGGTACATTCAAAGCTAACTATTCTTACCAGTGCGTTTGTTTTTTTGAAGAAGTGACGTTGTTTTGATTGTTTCAAATTTAGTATTTGAAAGCTCATTACTTCTCAATGAGCCAGATGCACTCCTATTCGATTTTTTCCTAGATGCTACCGCCTCTTTAACGGCTGAGTTATCCAAGGTTTCAACTTTTCTAAATAAGAAAATAATTGGTCATGTAATCAATCATGTAACCTATACCTTCAAACATCAATTTTATCATTTGTAAGTAGTCCTCATATGCATTTGTTGTATAGATTCATTTTATTTATTGTTGGGAAAAATCAATTTAATTTGCTGTAACTTACAGGTTTTAGTGTAGCGTGCCAAACCAGAAACATCATAGTTGATGTATCAACTATGATACGGTATGTACCTAACATGCAGAAATGCAATTTAATTCATTGGATTTAGAAAATGATGCATTTCTATTATTAAAAAGGAACATGAATTTATACCATTGAATTTACAACTAAATCCCGGAAATATAAAATTCTTTATTAGTTATTGTACCTATTTCTACCTCTCTGTATAGCTGGGGAAAAAACATTTACAGTATACCGTATCGGATTAGAAAGAGTCTCATGGAACTTAATATCTGACTCCAAAACGAAGCGACCCAAGCTTCAATTAAAGATTCCTCTGTCCTGTGTAGGATATTTCGCCAAGGAATAATTTTATTTCACCATTTGCGACTTATTCCTGTGGTGCTTCTTTGAAGAAAGCAAGTTTTTAAATGACGGTCACGCTCTTTTGAAGATTAGGAGAAGATTTTGCAACCATTCACCTTGAACTATGCCAAAATAATGAAAAATTAAAATCTTCCTATTTTTAATAATTAGCTTTGAATCTGTATTTTATAATTATTTGTTGTGTTGAGAGGCCTTAGAAAACATGTGAATTGGACATGAGAACACAACATGTTTACACATGTCTTCAGCTCTACGGTATTTTAATAGAAAGATGATAAAGTAATTCAATTTTAAGAAATGTATAAGATATTGTTAAAATTGCCTTATTACTGATTAAAAATGACTATCTTGAAGATGAGACAAGGAAACTGACAAGCTATCATTGATTCACTTACAATATACCAAATTTCAAAATGATCAACTACTATCATCGTTATTTATTTTGTGATTGCTGTAAAAAATTAATAGCACTACCGTATTTGCAATACTAACTTCAGGTATAAGCTTCTCAAAATCTGAAGAATTAGAGGCATTTCAGCATTAGCAATTACACTCAATTCTGAAACCTTTCCATTGATGTAAGATTGGAGTAATCGTTCTAAATGCTCAACACGCTCTTTAGACACATTTCCACTCTCCATTTCAGTTGGTTTACAGGGAAGTTTTTTCAAAAAATCCTGTGTTCCATTTTTGTTTTCCAATTCCTCCTGCTCAGAGATGATAAACAGACTTCATTTTTATTCTTGTACGAAATAAGAACTGCAATAATTAAGGAATAGAATAGGCAATACAGAAGGAGATGAGTTTTACTGATAATTCAAATGTAGAATAGATTCACACATAGCTACAAACTTTTCAAGATTATTTGATTTGAGAAAAGGTTTACTTTTTAGTATCACAACAAAGAAAGGGTCTTACTGTACTCATGTACTCATGTAACATGGTGTGAAAAGTGAAAAGGTTTGGGTTAGGATGAGAAAGCAATGGAGTTTTGGAGTTAAAGAAAAGGAATCATGAGTGGAGCATCATACAATTTATAACCTCACACATTATACTTTCACGTACCGCATATATTTCTGACTTAAAAAAATTAATTAAGTGTAAAAATAAATCATTTCAATTCTCCAGTTATTGCAGAATATTGTTTGGATGATGATAATAACAACCAACAAATACTTTTGTATGTATGCATACTCACTTTGATTTTTTTAAACAAAAGACTGAAATTTGGCACAATATTGTATTTAGGGATCAAAGGCTGAATATGTCTAGCTTTATGACCAAGTTTTAATGTTGATAATGAGACTTCCAAGTCTAGAAAAGTCGGGCGAATATGCCCAATTAATCTGGAAGAAAAGTATAAAAACATTTTAACCATAATTGTGGGTTTTTGTAGGAGACAAAAGTTATTGAAAAAATAATTTACTTGACAGTTTTAATAAATGGCATACAATAGTCAACTTGAAAAGTGTAGACTACTCGGATTGCCAACTGAATAATGCAATTATCTATTTCTGATCCGTCCCTGTGCGCAGGGTTTTCGGTCATAATTTTTTTTCGAAGTTTCTTGAATTGAATATTATTAGGGTTTTGAAATGTTATCTACTGCTGTGAGGAAAATTTTTTCAATTATTTTGTGAAATATGGGGGTTCAAAGTTGAATTTTTTCAGTTTTTTGGGGCAATTGATCTCACCTATGAGTGATTTTAAACTTTTGATAAATGTTCTGTAACTGAAAGAAACCTTGAGGAATAAAATGAAATATTTTTTATTTCAATCTAACAGTTTTTTCGAAATAATTTTATTTAAATTTAATATTTTTACAGATTTAAAAAAATGTATTTTGAAAAAACTAATTGCTTGATTGAAATAAAAAATATGTCATTTTATTACTCGAGGTGTCTTTCAGTTACAGACATTTTCGCAAAAGTTTAAAATCACTCATAGGTGAGATTAATTGCCCCCCAAAACCGAAAAATTTCAACTTTGAATACCCTAATTTCACAAAATAATTGAAGAAAAACATTTTTCCTCACAGCAGTAGATAACATTTCAAAGCCCTAATATTAAAAAAAAGAAACTTCGAAAAAAAATTATGACCAAAACCCCTGCGCACAGCCTTAATATCTTGATTAACAAATAAATGAATAGATTTCAAGTTCTTTCCAACTAAACAGGATATTGATTCTCAAAATATAAAAATTCTTGAAAATAATGCCAAGACTTAATTTCAACTGAAAGTGCGTGTTCATATTTCCTTCAAAAGTAATTTATTGTCAAACTGTGATATTTGTCTATTGGATTCATTTAAAATACAGAGAGTATTCAAGGATTAGAACTGCTGATTGAATTCAATATTGAAATATCTTCACCTCAAAATACAATCTGGAGAAACAGATGGACCTAGGTATTCTAACATTCCACAGCTTCTTCTTTTGAGTTTGAATTGATCACTAACTGAATTTTCTGTTTCTTTAAAACTAATTAAAAGATGCTCCAAGAAGCTTTTACATTTATTAGCCATGCCTTGTTCTTGGGCACTTTTGAAAGACGTTAAATTCCTTTTCCCAACTGTCTCAATGCCTGCTATATCAACAAAGTGTACCTGTAATATGAATAATGTGTTAAAAAAAATGTAACGTGAATAATTTGATGAAATAACGTGAATAAAATAATGAAAAGCATGAGAATTGAATAATGTACTTGATCAGAGTAACTGTACTTTACTTCTTAAATAACAGGACACGAGAGCAAATGAGATTTAATTTTTAATATTGTTACAATCATGTTGGGAAGGAGCACCCCATCAATTTGGTCATGAAGTAAGAAAGTTGTGAATGTTACAGAGCTTCGCATATTTTGTATTGTGATACACAAAAACACATATTCATTATTATTCTTAGCATAGGTGATGATGATATAGTGGTAGATATCCATAATCAGTTTGAAATACAAATTAAACTATAGGCCTAGTTTCTCGTGTGTTAATAATTCGAGTGGCTGTGACGACGTCTGTATTATTCATTACGTGTGCATTATTCTGTACAGTATATGTTATTCATTGCACAACGTTTTTATATTTGTATTATTTCTGTATTAGAGCATTGGCTGCGTCGTTTTAGAAAAAATAAAGGCAGTCATTCTATTTTGTCGCTATACTATATGGAGACAGAAACTATTGTATCTACCTAAACTAAAACGAGAACTAAACTGTATTATCAGTATACCGTTATTCTTTCTCTGCCTGAAAGCGACACATATTTGAACCCTGAGTCTAGGTTTTTAGGAACCTGTGATTAGACTTTAATTATTAGACTGTGATTTCGATCATATTTTTCCCCCAAACATACCAACCACGAGCCATGCCAGGTCACTCTTCTCACATAAGGTAAGACACAAGCGCTTGCCCTTGGAAGAGTGGCAAATTTGGTTTGTCCAACAAAAATTAAACTGGTCTCTGCTGTATACTCAATTCCCGGTGGTTTGAAACCCACCTAAAACTATATCATTCATCATCAATCATTAACATCCAACACCTCATTAGTCACACACAGGTCTCAAAACATGTGGGCTTTATTGACCAATGTTGACCTATTTGTCCTCCGAATAAAATGTTTCAGCTGCGAGGTACAAAAAAATGACTACAGCGTTCGACAAACAAACTTCTCGTTCCAATAGACTATCGTCAATAACAAATCTGTAGATTTGATTTTCTGTAATTTGAGTTCACTTTTATGCACAGACAGTCTAGAAGAGAAAAGAAAAATATGTCCATGGTATTCAACAGTGGAGCTCGCATTTCATAGTTATTAAATCATTAAATGAATACCTTCTATATAAGTTGCCATCATTAGTATCATAAGAATCATATACGGAACTAACCTTGGATTTGCAAATAAGAGCGCATGATTTTAAAAGTGATAAGCACTCAAGATGGAGAGTAATGACGGTAGTAGCACGATGGGCACCCACATACCAAGCCGACTGTTCAACATCTCTTCGTTTTTCCCCTTTGAATAACAAACTCAATAGATGCTCTTCACTTCTAGCTTTCACCAAACTCACTTCCTTTCGTTAAAGAAACACAAATATAAGGAAACAAATGAGAATAATGTTATTTTGAAAAAAGGTACCGTATCGTTCTGCAAATCACAAAGCATTAGCACATTTACTCAAGAATGTTGGTATGCTTTACGCCTACAAAACAAGAAAACAAAAGATTCGTTTACTAAATCATTACAGTATCATATAAAATATATAAATAGTTCATAGAGCATTAATCGATTGAATCATAACATATAAAATTATCTAGCCTATTATTTCTGAAATCTATTTCTCTATTTCTACCACTTTCGAGCTGAATTTTGCACAACTAAGATTGCGCTAAGTTTGCATTATTCTTTGTAATCACTATTTCATTCAGTTCTAGAATATTTTGATCGGACATTCTGCTCACACTATAAGCGTTTCAATGAATTAAGCGAATCTGCATCCTTGTCCAGGACATACCTATTATTTTTGACCTACCTTTCAATTTAGTATAGCCTACTTATTCTTGACAGCTTTCTTTTATTCGGTACGAATTACATTTTTATTCTGGAATTTTTACTTATATCACGAACTGGGAGTTAAACTCTAAATAATTATAATAAAAAATACATTTTTATAGTTTTATCAATTTCTCTTTTTTTTTAAAGAACAATACCTAAAATTTCACAAGAAACGTGTATTACCAAACTTAAGAGTTGTATCTTTTTGTCTTCTATTGTTCTTGGTCTACTAGCATGGAGCTCATTAAACATTTTCACCATAAATTCTACATCTTAACTACCGTATATTTATAGTTTCATTATTATAGAACAAGTTTTTATCTACACATACACATGAGTTTTCTATCGGAAAATGTGAAAATTTTCTTTAATATAGCCTACTGAAAAGCAAATTTAGTGTTAAAATTGAACTCACTTTCATTTTTACTGATTGAATGGGATTTCTGAGCAAATCAGTAACTTTATTCCCATGAAACTCTACATAGCTCAAAGAGATACCAACTTTCCAATCTTGAAATTTAGAATTGATATCGAGAAACAAATCATGGATGAATCTTGGAACAATTCCTCGGTACTGAAAAATCCAAATTCCAAATAAGTAATTCAATCGAGTTGCTTGAATTTGAATGATTCTACAGTGAGAGTTCTGTTTTATTCATTTCCACATCCATTAGCTGTTGCTCTAATAAATACATAAATAAAACTGAATAGCTTGTACAAATTAATGAAACTTGCACGTTTGATTCATGAGAGTTCATTTTCCTATTTTCAACTTAAATTTGTCGAATTGAATAGCGACTTTGATGTTACCATGAATTTCAAGCCATAACCAACATTGGCCTTGGCCCTCTAATTTCGCCCACTCATGTAAATCTCTGCTCCAGAAGTAAGTTTCACATTGAAGTAATGACATCAAACTAAATAAACTTTTCCATTATCACCCCAGAATTTAAAAAATAAATATTTCACAGTAGGCTACCAAGTTCAACAACAAATCCGCATTCCAAAATCAGGAAAATATGCAATTAATGAAAAAATATTCAATATTTAGATGAATCACTTCTTAACAATAAATGATTTTGTTAAATAATTTGGACATAATATCAATCACTTCTCACACATACCTCATACATTGAGCGCAATGCACACATAGTGAAGCTTTTACCGGAACATGTCTGTCCATAAGATATCACGACTGAATCTATTCCTTCGTAAATTCTAGAATTGAGAAAATCTACAAATTATTGAACTGCATTCACAATCGCTATATAATCAATAACATCACAATTAGCAACGTAAACTATTTAGGCTACAATTTTTTTTTAAATCCTGGCTATTCGTTAATGCCATGCTTGGAGGAAGAATGAATCCAAGAGTTAGTTATACGGTAATTCCTTTTAACAGTAGCGTAGCCTAATTGAAAAAATACAATATAGTACTAGGACATATAGCGTTCGAAAAATACGTACGTTTTCAAAATACCTTTCATTACAATATCATAAATTGCTTCTTGCCCAGTGTTATAGAATACTCCATCTGTTTTGAAGCACCAAAAATAAGGGTCAATATTAGACGGACGTCCGGGCTTGAGATCACTCAAGCATCTTATATAAATAGTCTGAAAAAATGAATGCTAGTATTTTAGAAACTATGGAATTTGATATAAACTTGATGTTATACTGCATAATTGAGTATTCATTTGCCTGCACTTATATGTTGAGACCAAAAATAGAATAATCATCAAGATAGGAAATTCATAATAAGTCATAGCACGAGGAGCCAGAATCAATTCTTGAGAAAAAATATCTGGTAGGAAAATTACCATCTATAAAAAATCAAACATATTAAATCATTAACTTTTTAGGTGAATTCAACGACTTGCAATCAATTAGTAAATTAGAAAACAAATTGACTACAAGTCGTTGAATTCACCTAAAAAGTTAATATTAACAACGCAGTTCGTCATGGAACAAGAAATCCAGGAATATTAAATTAATTGAACTCAAACTAAAATTTAGTTCCCATCACTATATAAATAGTAAAAGTGTAAAAGACACAGTGAAGTCAATAAAATATGCAAGTGAAAAACTGTCATGTGAACAGATATCATACAAAATATTCATTCAATGTTTAATCAAATTACAGTTTAATCCAATAACTTCTATGACATATCACCGTATGTAATATAAGCGAGCACGAGCAATTACTGTAATAATTGATATATAGAAAGGTTTTAACACTCACTTTTTTATTGTCTTCAATTTTGATGTTGTCCCAATCAAAATCATCACAAGGCATTATTCGAACATAGAATTTCATGTTTTTCACATTTACTCATTCTTTTCCCAGAACAGGTTTTTTACGCGGAAGGAATTGTGTTAGAAGGCACACAATATGCTCGAAGAAAGGAGGAAAGGAGCACAATGTTCCTCCTAGCCTAACTTAATTCTCAGATAAAAAAAAAACATAATTTTGAAATACTCCGTAGATGAAATATCAACAGTCACCAACACAGTCATATGCTTCATTAGCAGATGATTCGATTTTGAGTGAGAAACTGATCTTGAGAATAGAGAATCAAGCATGGACCGAAACACAGCTGCTACTTATTAGTCGTTAATAGGAGGCTCAATGGCATGAAGTGAGTTGAATCAATTTATAGCAGTTCAATTTTATTTACTCAGTTGTAGAGCAATCCATTGTTTCAAGAGTGACTAGACTCAAGGGCCAAGTTTGAGCTTAAAACTTGAAATTCAAACGAAATACAAATAAGCTAACTCATTAACTAGTTTTGCTATAAAAAAAAACAAGCACAGTCAAACTTCTATATAACGAACTTCCAAATAACAAAATCATCTACGTATAGAATTCTGAGGGTGTCCCTGGACATCGCAATCCTTCCAAGTCGACCTCTCTCTCATTAAGGAATACTAGAATTTTTAAAACTCATTTAGAATACTCTCAAGAACGAATTTTTTGCCTTGATAATCAATTTAGGTATACTGAAGTTCCAACTGTTTAATAAAATATAATATAGTTCCTAAAACCTACATAAAAGCAATAATATGCACGTTCCTTGATCTGAATGTTCATTCAACCATAGCAATAAGTTGGATAAACCAAACTCTTCATTAGTTTGATGATATAAAGCAATAATAATTATAAAATGCTCAATGCAACTCGTAAATAAATCAAGATATCTTGAACAATCATCAAATAAGCTAACGAGTATGTACTTTTCGTAGCTTAATCTCGATCCTCTCTCAACAATCTGAATTTTCTGAATTACCGAACAGGAATGCAATGAAACACACATTTCCCACTCGACAAAAATTTATTTCAGAAGTGTAGATCATTATAATCCAGACAGTGCAAGTAACATAAGAATTTTAAATATATTGAACACATTTAAGAGTTCTAAGATACGTCACTTATTCAAATCTAGTTCAGATACAAGCGCATTATAAAGTAGTTGAGGGATCACTCCAATCACAACCTAAGGAATTGTATCACCTGAAAAAGGAATAATTGAAATAAATTCATCTGTGTTGGGCATACATGTAGGAGAACTATGACTAGAAGAGTAGAAAAATAGAATGTAAAATAATGAAACACTATACAATAATTTTTAGCATTTCATCTTCTATTCCTGTGAAATTATTTGTTGAATCGACGCAATTTATACAACATCAATGTATCACACACACGATATAGGATATACAATTGAAATTTATTAATGATGAGAATCCTGACAAGTGATTAAACCCTATTTATCCACATAAAATGACTGAAATAACAAAGATGGAATAATACTGCAGTATGAACAATCAAAGTACTCCTAGAGCTTTGCAATGTGAAATGTATATGTGAAATATATATGTTCAATAGTATTATACCATATATAAATTTATGAGAACGAATTTCACATGTAGCTATTGAAAATGTCTTATAAAAGGATGAATATATTATGATCAACTACCCTGATGCATTAATATTTGAAAATATGAATGAGATTTTAGCTGAAAGCTACATACAGTCTTACCACAGAGACACAGGAAAATCCTTTGATAGCTGCAATAATAACTTGAAACAGCAAGAACTCTTTAGGCCGGCAATAGACGGACTGCTTGAGCAGTCGAGTTGCGGTCGCAAACAAAACAAGCAGTCCATTTGCAGTCGAGTTCCGCCGTGCTGCCGACTGCAAAAGTGCAGTCGGTCGGCAATACATGGAACGCTTCAAGCAGTCCACTCGACTGCTCGCACCATCGCTCATATTTCACTTATTGTGTGTATTTAGTAGGCTAAATGAACATGGCACGTTGGTTTCAAAACTAGTTGTACTTTGTCATTAGAGTCTTCTTCAAATACAAAGATCCTGTTTTATTATATTTTTTAATTTTTGATTTTTGCATAATTTTCTCCTAATTGAACTTTGCTCATTTAAGATTTAGTTTACCCCCTAATTTTGAGAGTAATGTTAAGCTCTAGGAGTTTTTTAAAGTGAATCTGTCACTTACAATAAATACTTCAAGAAAAAACATGGGTCTCTCCAAATCCAAGATTAGGAGAGTTTCAATTGGATCATGTAGCTATTTCTAAAACGTCTAGAGAAGAAATACAAGACATCCAAGTTCATAAAGGAATTAACATAGATTCCGATCATTACAAAACAAAAATAAAAATGAAATTCTTACCTAAAAATACTAGGAGAATTCCTCATGGGAAGCACATTGAGAGATTTGATACTGAGAAATTAAAAAATGGCTTCCACAAGAAAATGGAGGATACTCCAAATATAGAGAATTGGGACCAAATAAGAAATTCTATGTTAAACAATGCAAGGGAAATAGCAAAGATCCAACGAACAAGAAAACACGCCTGGTGGAATCTAGATTGTGATTTTGCTCTGGAAAAAAGACAGAAAGCATGGATCAAGTGGAATTCAAACAAGACTGATGCCAACAGAGATGAATTCCTACAAACTAGGAAAATAGTTGCTAGGGTAATCCGAGGAATAAAGAGGAAATATGAGAAAGATCAATTGGAACAAATGGAAAAAAATTTCAAGAAGAATAATGTTAGAGATTTCTATCAAACCTTCAAAAGAAATTTAACCATCTACAATCCGCAAAGTCTTCATTTTAGAGATAGTAATGGTAAAGCAGCTTTCAATGATCAAGCCAATTGCAAAATACTTGCAGACTATTTCAATAAATTATTGAACTGTGAAAGGCCTATAGAAACGTTCCCACCAGCAGATAATCCACAAATGAAGCCAGATTCTAAGGCCCCTTCCAAAAGAGAAATTATAGATATCATAAAATCCTTGAGAAATAACAAGGCGCCTGGAGAGGACTCAATTATTGCTGAAATGTGGAAAAATGCAGGTGATAGAGCAGTTGGTAAGTTGACAGAATTGTTGACAGGAATCTGGAACGGTGAGCCAATTCCAGAAGAATGGAAAACTGCATTAATCCATCCATTGCATAAAAAAGGTGATAAAGCAGATGTTAACAACTATAGGGGAATTTCCTTGCTACTTGTCACTTATAAAATTCTTTCAAGGGCAATACTCAATAGAGCGGAACCCCAATTAGATCCACTGTTGGGAGATTATCAGGGAGGCTTCAGGAGAGGGAGATCTTGTGCAGAACAGATATTTGCATTAAAAACCGTACTCTCCAGCTATGCAGTCAGAAGCAAAAACTATATGATAACATTTGTGGATTTTAAAAAAGCCTATGATTCCATAGACCGGGAGACTCTGCTAAATGTTCTGACAGAATTCGGCCTAGATGGAAAGACAAAATATTTAATACTCCAGACATTAACAAATACCATGAACAAAGTGAAGTTCAGAGGCGAATTATCTGAGAGTTTCCAGACAATGACAGGTGTGAGACAAGGGGATGGTTTATCTCCGCTACTTTTTAATTGTGCATTGGAAAAAGTGATTAGGGAATGGAGGAAAAGACTAATGGACTTAAAAATTAAGAGTGGCCTGAGAATTAGCTATAGAAAAGATAATTTGAATATTGACTGTCTAGCATTTGCAGATGATCTAGCGGTTTTGGCGGAGTCTCCAGAAATTGCAGCGATTCAAGTAAATATCCTCAAAGAAGAAGCACAAAGAATCGGTCTACAAATTTCTTTTGAGAAGACGGAATACATGTCCAATATTAAAAATGCACCAGAATACTTGAATACAAACTATGGTCGAATAAAAAGAACTAAAAGCTTCAAGTATTTAGGAGAAATAATTGATGACAATTTATCTGAGAAAGATTCTATAAACCAGCGAGTTAACAAAATGAGACTTGCCTATAAGTTAACAAAGAATATTTATAACAAAAGGTCAATTTCAAAGAATGCAAAGCTCAGGCATTACCTTACTGTCATTAAACCTGAAGCTTTATATGCTGCGGAGTGCTTAACACTAAATAGAAAAGGTGATCGCCAAAAATTAGAAGTACAGGAGAGAAAAATCATGAGAAAATTTTTTGGCAAGCATAATGAGAAACATAATATCTTCACCTGCAGCAATGAAGAAATCTATAGGCATACTGAAAAAATCACGGAGACAATTAGAAAGAGAAGAATAGCATTTTATGCCCATTTATTTAGAATGGATCCAAACAGACAGACACATAAAATATTTAATAAAATAAGCAATAGAAAATCAAAATTTAGTTGGTTTATAGAATGTGAAAAAGATATGCAGGGATTGGATATTACAGTAACTGATTTTTTTGATAGGGCAGGCCTAAGAAGGAAGTTAATAGTAAATGATTTTCCAGAGGAGCCAAAAATTGAAACTTGGTCTCAAGAAAGACGAATTGCTCAGAGTGTCAGGATGAAGGAGTATTGGAGGAGGAAGAAAGAGACCAACATGAATTGAATGGTAAATAAATGCGGTCCATAGTAGGCCTATACAAAAAAAAAAAAAAAAAAAAAAAAAAAAAATACTTCAAGATATTGAATCATCCTGTGTAGGACTAAAATATATTTTTTTGTGTCCGTCCAGTGATTTCACGGAAATCATTATTAAAAAAGGATGCAGTACCGATGCGGTTCCGGCTCTATCTTTTTATAAAAATATCGTTATTCAATATTTCTAGTAATAACTTTTTATTGTAAATTTAACGACTTGCAGTCAATTTTTATAGGTGGATAAATAATAATTGTACTCACACTTAGCCGAACGTTTTCGAGTTATGGAAACTCGAGTTATGGAAATTCAAGGCATCTTAGATCGGCGATATTGGTTTGTTGGTTAGATGCTCAATGAATTAAATTTTATCACACATACTTTTTGACCACATGATACAAAAACCACAATTATTCTAACCAACATCGCCGATCTAGAATGCCTTGAAGATGAGTTTCCATAACTCGAAAGCGTTTGGCCAAGTGTGAGTACAATTATTATTTATTCACCTATAACATTTACAATAAAAATTTGATATTAACAACGCAGATCGTTATGGAACAAGAAATCCAGGAATTTAATTCTAGTACTTAGGCTGTCTATTACTATTTGTTCTATGAAATGATCAAGTCAAGAAATATTATCTTTTTATTAATTATTCACTGTGTAATTAATAACCCTGTGATTTTATATACTGTAATGTTACTATTTCTTGTATTTTTTCATGTCAAGTGGCCATCTTTGTATGACGAGATGGCTAGAATAATGTATTCTTATATTAAATGAAAAAATAATTTATTTTTTGAGGATCCATTTCTCATTCTATCCATTTACCAATTTTTAAACTATTATTAAATTTGTTTTAAACTATTTTCATAAATTTGATTAAATGTGTCTTTCTTCAATTAATTTGTGCTCCAATCATTTCTAGAAAATTATTCTCAGTAATTTTATTAATTTGTTATTAATAATTTATTGTCTTTATGGAAGGCTCTCCGCAGTCTCAACTCTACTCCGCCTATTCAACAAGGCAGTCACCGACTGCTTGAAGCAGTCCAAAAGCAGTCGGGCCGACTGCAAACCGACTGCTTGACGCAGTCCAAAAGTCGGGACTGCAAACCGAC
Source organism: Conomelus anceps (assembly GCA_948455865.1). Lineage (NCBI taxonomy): Eukaryota > Metazoa > Arthropoda > Insecta > Hemiptera > Delphacidae > Conomelus > Conomelus anceps. The sequence goes on along the minus strand of OX418217.1, from coordinate 56,313,465 downwards.
TGCTTTTGGACTGCTTCAAGCAGTCGGTTTGCAGTCGGGTCTGACTGCAAATCGACTGCACTTTTGCAGTCACTTACAACTGCTTGAAGCAGTCCGTCTATTGCCGGCCTTACTGTTGAGGAATGATACTACTTAGTTCAAAAACAAATTTTTAAATTCGGGGATCAATTCACAGTTTAGTTTTTTGATAACGCGATTGATTATGCTGTAATGCATATTAGCTTGAAAAATAGAGGTTGAACTCCTAAAGAATCTAGAACAAAACATGTACAACGTGCTCTTCCGTATCTTCCTTATAGATAAAATGATATTGCAAAGATCACACTTTGTGGGCTCGTACTTAAACCACACAGAGAAAAAATTGTCATATTCCCAATAGAAAACAACAGTATTTACTTACATTAATTGTTAGAATAGCTCCAGTATAGAAGATAAGCACAAGAGAATCATAAGTCTCAATATAAAAGTACAGTCGAGTACATAATATACAGACAACCAACAATATCACAATTGTTAGAATCCTGAAAATGAAAAAAAGTTACAATAAGCAAAAAGGTATACTGTAGAAGTAGAACATTATTTTATATTGGACAAGTTAATTTTATAACTATTTAAATGAAGCAATAAATGTGAAATATCGTCTTATTTTAGGTTTCATGTCATCGAAATTTGCACAAACAACAGGACTTCAGAATCAATGACTTGAGAAATTAACAGAGTTTGATAAATGAATACACTGAATTCAATTCGCCAATGAATTATTCAGACACATTAAGAAACTAAAAAAACAAAAATGTAAAACATCTAATGTGGCAACAACTCAACAAAAAATGCACATAAAATAATGGAAGACCTGTTCATGATACACTTGAAATATTGAATAAGGTCAAATATTCAATAATATCAAATTTTCAGTAGTTGAGTGATCGATTAAAAAAATTATTATTCGGTATTCTACTTGTATTCTGAGGCTTCACAACCACATAATGTATGTATTTAAAGATATTATCTTTGTTATTTTCACAAAATGTTTTCAAATAACCTTATTAATATTGATATGGCAGATGTGTTGTGTTTAATACGCTGAAAGTAAGGTCTACTCACTCATTAGTAGTAGAAAAACACTTCCAATTGGAACGCAATATTTTAAATTGGCATCTTTTGAGACGTGGAAAAGCACATTTGCTATTTCGAATATTTTTCCAACTGCTCAGGAATATCTTGAATCAATTTTCGCACATTTTTGCAACAATACTTCTCTGCATCTGAACGAGAGAGAAATGAACAATAATTAAATGAATAGATATTCCCATAACATTCTGCACAACTATGCAATATAAATTCTGAAATTTTCGGAACTATAAGGTTGCACACAAAAAAGTACAGGGTAGATTAAGTTTACTATCACCACAAAGACTATCAATGAAAGATTTTCAATTATCATTTATTATAAAGGTAATGAGATATTTGAATATCATGGCCAATAAAGTATACACATACATACAATATTTCTGTTCCAACATACTCTATCTTTGCTTTTCCATTTCAACGATTTCAAGTTTAGTAGCGATTCAAAAGTCTCAATCTTACTAACTCCCTACTATTTGTCTTAAATTTTGGTTAACAACAAGTAATTAATTGGTTTTGATAACTGGTCCCAGCGCGTACTTCTGTCTCGCCACGGCGGTTAAGCCATGTTATGAGCTTTATGTGGATTGAGAACTATCTGAGGGAACTAGAATAATTATTATGGCATGAGAAAACTGTTTCAGACATTTTTCTCAATATGACATAAGTAGTATATTCCAACTACTAAAAATTAATTTCATTAACAAAGAAATGAGATATTAACTAAAGTAAATTCGTATGTCTTTTCGTGGTGGGGAGACCCTTACGGGTAGTTCCACCTCGCCGCTTTTTTAACGACTGCTTTTTTTTATATGCAACCGGGACCGACGGCTTAACGTGTCCTCCGAAACACGGGAGTGGCTCGAGAAAAATATCTTGTACTCAACTAGGATCGAACCCAGGACCTTTGGCTTATCAGGACCTTTGACTGAAAATTACCAATAAAATTCGTAACAGAATTAAGATTTAGAAATTGCAACTTACTAGGTTCAAAAGATGAAATTCATCATATTGATTAGTAATATATTTGTTACATTTTTAAACTGTCATTTCTATTAAATGGAGCGTATGAGCACAAACTTGATAATACATTTAAGTTTTTTTGTATTAAATATTAATTGTTTATTATTGAGAAGTTGTTGTGACATCAGAATTTTACCTTTGAGCAAGTACCCGGAATCTTTGATTGTTTTCTGTTCGGTAACCCAAATATTGATGATATAATGCAATACTGCAATATAGAATAGATTCACTACCAGTAGCACGGTTTGTCTGTTGTTGCACTCCCTAAAAAATAACAAAAAAGACGTTTTTTTATGAAACTATCAATGATATGGAATTGCTGTGTTTTATAATGCAGCAGAACAGAATATCATTTAACGAAGTACAGCCTCAATTCATTCTATGAGAAAGGAATCACTTAAATAAGAGTAGGAAAAGATTAACGAAAAGTAATTTACCGTTATGCAATTTCCTAGGAGTATCAAAAAAGGGGAAGTATCGACAACTTGATTCAAGCACCAGTGCAGATATTTCATGCTCTTTTATCTACGATTACGTTATAAAGTAGTAATTAGATGTTTGAAAGTGATGTTATAGCAGCTGCCTTTATTCATGCCTAATAAAACCCGTAATAATAAAGCTACTATGACATTGCTGTCACATTTCGATACAGGCTCCAGGCTAATCAGAAATCAGGATTTCTCCAATTCAGTATTGAAATAAATAGTACTAGCTATTGTGCCCGTCCTTCGTACGGATTATGTTTAGAAATAAGACTTTCAAATAAGAATTTCGGCTTTTTTGATAGCAACGATCGTGAAGTTGTTAGCAGCTTAGGTCCCATTCATACGATACAGTTTTTTTGCGGTACGGTTTTTTTACTGTACGGCGTCAACTGTACTGTGATGTTCACACGGTCCGGCTTTGCTGCTTATCTTATTGCTGTGCTCTCCTCCTTCTTCCATTGCGCTTCCAGTTCAGTTTTATTTATTCCAGTCCAGGATTTTTTTATTTGTGTAAGATTTTTTTTAATAAGTTTCTTACTGAAGGTTTCTCTTAAATTTTGATCAAAGTACGCAAATTCTGGTTTCAATATTCTACACATTTTTCTCTCATTATTTTTATATTAATCTTAAGTCTTGTCCCACAAGGCGGGTCTCTCATATATTAGAGAAATTAAATTTTCACAATTAATATCTTCCACTTCTGGACACTGGAATTCACTAATAAGAAGATCAATGCTGAAGAATATCAATGAAGAAGATCAATGCTGACGATCTGAAGACTGCTTCCAGCGTAATAAGCGTATCGTTTGAACATATCCATTACCGGTACAATACATGTGCCACCTGATACGGATAGTTATTTTGCGGTACAGCTGATTTTAGTGATACAGTTTTCGAAGACAAAACCGAATGTAGAAATCGGCTAGAACAGCTTTTTTTACTGGATCCAGTCGAAACAGTATTGTGTGAACATACAATATGAAATTTACATGCAAACGAAAGCACTGCAAAATAACTGATACAGCAAATTTACTGTACCGCACAAGAACTGTATCGTGTGAACGGGCCCTTAGTAAACAACTTAGAATGTAAACAATTTAGTGAGAGGCATCAGAGAGAATATTTTTTGAGAACAGCTGATTGATATATCATGATAAATTACGTGATTTTTTCTAACATGGTAATAATAGTGCTACCTGGCGAATTCCCAACAGCCTGGCACAAACCGAACCTTCCTAAAATGTTAATTTTTGTTTCGATAAATTGAAATTAGAAAATTTTGTTTTTTTCAACAAAGAAATAATTGATAAAACATAAGATGAGCTTTAATTCACCAGACATATGTTTCCTAAAAGACTGCAATGCTCCGACTACACAAGTCTGCAGACAGCGTAAATAACGCCGCGAAGGGCCCACCATTTATATTTGAGAACAGCTGATTGATATATCATGATAAATTACATGATTTGTTCTTATTCTTATGTGGTAATAAAACTTGGAAGAAATGTATCCAAAATCGCACAATACTTGGTTTTTAAACGTTTATTATTCTGTTGAAAAAAAAGTTAATTTAGTTTTTTATAGCTAAAGACATTGTCAATAATGTTTTCAATATTGTTCAATAACTAAAATCCCGATCGATGCTCTCGTTTTTGAGGAGAAGGCCGCGTAAAATGTATCCAAAATCGCACAGTACTTGGTTTTTAAACGTTTATTACTCTGTTAAAAAAAAAGTTAATTTAGTTTTTTATAGCTAAAGACATTGTCAATAATGTTTTCAATACTGTTCAATAACTAAAATCCCGATCGATGCTCTCGTTTTTGAGGAGAAGGCCGCGAAAAATACCTTTGCGGCCGTGACAGACAGACAGACAGACAGACAGACAGACAGAAAGTGAGATAAGACTATTTTCGGCTTATTTAATGTATAAAACGTAAAAATAACCAAAAAATATACAATTCTGATAAATGTACAGACAAAACTCTAATTTTATTTATATAGATGCAACAGTCACATCAGCTGATTTAAACGTTACGAAATCTAATTGAGTTTGAATATGATTTCAAACCCACAACCGATCGTCAAAAATGAAGAATTCTGGGTTATGTTAGTTTGAGTGATTGGTAAGTAAAAGTAAGTTATTGGTGGTGGTAGATAGAATTATTAAAAGTGTATGCAACGAACGCATTCAGCTCTCGACTTTAAGCCACTAGTAAAATGTTTAGTACACTTGCTTAGCTCGTCCTCTAACTTACATTTCATAATACAATAGAATAATGCAATCGCTGCATAAAGTACTATTATGTATCCATGCTTCAACAATATAATCTCAAAATTAATTCAACCATTCGTTGCATCTTTCAAGTGCAATGTCCAGATTTTCAACAGAATTTATTCTACTTTATTAAAACACATTCCTAATAATAGTTGTTTGGAAAAACAATGAAAGACTTACTTGTTCAATTTTCCAGAACGAAGAGCATTTAAAGCTATTTGGGTAACATTAAGACTCAGAACAGCTAGAGGAAACGCCTGATTTTCTGAATTGGCAACAGTGTATAATTTGCGGGCAAGAGGCGCACACTCCTGTTTTGTACTGAGGAACAAGAACTGCAGCAGTCCCAACAGTCCAACACCTCGTAGGTCTGTGGCAGGGTCTGAACCCTGAAACAGACAATCATCTTTGAAAGATTTTAATTTGTAAATAGATCTAGGAAGATTCATGCAAAAAACAAAGAAAACTACTGTTTTGACAGATTGAGACACACACAGACTGTTATGTTCCTGGTAGAAAGCATATGAGTCATTTACTCATTTTTTAAAGAAGACGTTCGAAACAATAATGAAAGTAGAAACGACGTCCACCTAAGAATGAATTCTTAATCTAACAAATTTGGCCTTTTTTGTATCTGATCTGTGTTTACAATTTATATATAAACTGTGCTTACAATTTAGACTTTAAAATTTGCAATTCTTACAATAAATGGATTGAAATTACACGAAATTCAGACTCTGGAAATTAAATATGACAGATGGCCGTAATTACCTTCACGATTGTACTTTACACTAAAAAGTAAATTTTTGAAAGATCTCTATTGATATGGTCGAATAACAAATAAAGGTGATTAATAGCAGGACAAACAACACTTGCAGGTTCAACATAAGATGTATTCGAGTGAAAAAGTTTTAAATTTCAGTCAAACAGAATTACCTGGAAGCCAATAAGCTGCCAGTGTGAGCCATATTGCGGACAGTCAATTTTTGAGCCAGTTAGCTGTTTGTAAATAGTTTGTAGCATTCGCCAATGAACATTATCTTCCCAATCTAAGCTACCTGAAAAAATTGAATAACAATTTGAAATAATCCTTGATTCTTTGTAATAATAACTGAAAATACATCATTGAGTAGTAAAAAATATCAGTAACTCAACATCAAATTCAGATTTGCTATAGAAACAATCTCAGTGTACCAATTCCTAGGTGTGATAGACTTACAGTACTCGAGAAAACTAAGCATTTTTAATTCCTTATTCACAGCCCAGTAACAACCCCTGGCAATCAATAAATTAATACGGATGAGTAATCAAAAGAGCAGCGACTAGTGGATTAATGAAGTGTGCATTCACTTCATGCAGGGGTGGCTTGAAACATCTTTCAATGAGATAAGAGCGTGCATACCTGTTTCATTCATATTATGGACATCATATAGATGATAGTGAACAAATGCAACTCTTTCAATATTAAAAAAAAACTAGCTACATAAACTGTATTTATATATTAAATATATTCTTTATTTTAAACTATTGGGAAGAAAAGCAACTTTAAAAAATGGTTTATTGTGATTCTAGTAATGATAAAGTGCTTACTAAGAGCACTTCAGCTAAAATAGTAGTTGTTATTTCTCCAACAAATTCAAGTATTTACAAAACAATGGCAAATATAGTTAACGCAAATGAAAATGAGAATGATGAACCTGTCACTGATGCGTCGCAATCCTCACGCCATTCCAGTCAAACCACTAATAAGAGAAAAGTGAAGGACCGAAAATTCTCCAGCAGTAAAAATCGAAGACGTTTTTAGCTCAAACGCAAGAAGGAAATAAAAGAGTAATGAAAGTAGACCAATTACCGTATGATGAATGACTTCAAAATTGCACTTTAGAAAATAGGCAGAAAGTCAAACCTCTAATTTTTTTAATCCTCGTGATGTTGGAAAAAAAGCACTGTACGAACTGTATGGTGATATGTATGTTTTAAGAACTTCACTAACCTACATTATTTTCAAATGATGTAGGTATCGAAATTGTGTTCTGTTTTAATTTGTATTATGTATTTCAGCTTTGTGCGAGTATATCAACTCAAACTCCACTGCAATGATACTGTTATGGACACGGAAAGAAAGAAGGAACAGTGATTTTCAGAGTTATCTACCTGTGTCAATACTGATTTCCGGAAGCTATTAATTACTCTTCTCCTGTACTCTCCGCGCCTTGTAGTTTGTCTGTGACACCTTTAGAATGTTTACTTAGACCTTCATGGAATTTTATGGAAAATTGGAGAATGTCTTATCTGTTTATTTTAGAATTAGATAGAACATTTTAGAACCTTCTCCATCTTTCTGGATCATGATAAAACCTATTTAAAACAAACGCTTAGGTAAACATAAGTTTCATTCATTGTTTGAATTTCGTTGACATAACAAGTGGCAGTTCTGTTCATAATACAAACTTTAGTTGTTAAAGTGATAATCGCCGTATATTGCGACTGTATTAGTGAGAATTCTTTTACATTTTATACAAGTGGACTCTACTCTTAGCTATTATTGTATTATAGACTTGTGCTATGTAAGTTTGATTGTTCTTTTTAGACGTTCTTCTTGAATTATTGGACAGTTTATTGAACAGTTATTATTTAATATTTGATCGGCCTTTCAACAGTCAGTGATTGATTTTGTACAGTAACATAGCAAATCTTTATTAGCTGAACATTATCGATTTGCCTGTTTCTGATTGCTTTAAACTTTACAGGTTTTTTCTTCTTATCGGGAACGCTCAACGAAAGACTATCAGAGTAATTTTTGTCTGATTTAATTAAGGTGTTATTATGGTTGAAAATGTGATTTAAGTTTGTTCATTGATGATGCTTGTTTTGCCTAATTTTAGTGTTCGGATATTTCATTGTGTTCAGTTTGTGATGAATGCGAAGAGTTTCTATCTCTGAATAGTAAATTTTACGAACTACTAGAAAGATGTTGCAATTTTATTCAATTGCTGAAAATAATTATGAACTTACCAGATTGTTATGGAATGGCTTCAAAGAATGTTGTTGATGTGGTTAAACATTGAGGTTAAGGAGCTAAATGTGATTTCGATCACATTCATCATGCTGCATTACATTTGGCAGTGTAATATTTCCATGGAAGGGCATAATGATTGATAGAATAGAAAAGAAATAGTAAATTTTAGAATATGGTGTAATTGTGTAGAAATTTCAAAGGGTTACTTAAATGCCGCTTTGTTGCCATGACGAGTTCAGTCTTGTTTGAGTTTCGAGTGGCGTCGTGACAGCAATAAGCTGAGAGTACCAGCTTGTGAAAGAACAATGAGAGCATAGAGTGCACCGTTGCAGTTCCAGTAACAGTGACAACTATTTTCGCTTGGTATAATTCGTGATGAGAATTCTTCTTAGTGAGTGTCATGTATTATGGAAGGACTGTATTTCCATGGAAGGACATAATGATTAATAGGTGGTAGAATGGAAAAAGAAGAAATTGAAAATTTTAGTATGTGTTGGAATTGTGTAGAAATTTCTATGGGTTACTTAAATACAGCTTGGTTGCCGCAACGAGTTCAGTCTTATTTGAGTTTGGAATGGCATTGTGACAGCTTAGAGTACCAGTTTGTGAACAAACAATGAGAGCATTGAGTGCATTGTGGCAGTTCCAGTAACAACTACTTTCACTTGGTATAAGAAGACTGTGACATTTAGAAATTTATTTTGGAAGTATTAATTAACCTTCAAACTTCAAAGTAATTCAACTTTTTTACTGACTAAATCTGTACATATTTGTGCTGTTTCTCGTGTGATAAACCCGTGAAGTGTTCTATTGTGTAAATAAATTTCTAGTTCTATTCTTACATTTTGCCAGCATTATTTCTAGTGATAGAACCCATAACAATATTAATTTCAATATTCCTTTAGATGCTATAAATTATGCCGGAGACTGCAAACATTGACAACAGAAAAATATTTAGTTAATGCTGGGAATCAAATCATGAATCTTACAATTGCCTGTCAGACGCCTTAGCCACTATACCACACCGACAAACTTTGTGAAGTAACATTCATTTACGACTTAGCCTAAAATTAGGCTAGTGGTTGAGCATCTGACCGTAATTGGAATGTCTGTGGATCGATTCCCGGCTTGGACCGAATATTTTGGTGTAGAGGAATTTATCGATTTCCATTCAGTTGTCAATCTCTGCAGTAGCGGAGGTCTCCGGTATAATTCATAGCATCAAAAGGAATATTAGATAGTCCAATCTCACTACTGCATGAATCTGCAATGAAGTAGAAACCAATCTGCCGAATATCTAATATCTTGTTTTCTTTGGGAGGAAGCAGATCTGAAGAAGAAGCAACTGAATATCTCACAAAGTCACTCAAATTCAAGCCAAGAGAAGAGGGTACATCCATGATTAATTGAATGGGATATTGAGATTTCTTCACACTGAAATGAAAATTATCTATTGTTATCAGCTTTTGAATGAACTTACATTGAACAATAGAGTAGATCAAATCACAGTCAGGTTTCAGATGAGCACTTAGTTTAGGAGGTGTATGAAGCCACTGGACAAAACCTTTCCACCTTACTCTTGCGCTTGCGACGGAATACGAATTCTGAAACAAAAGCAAAGTACAATAAAGAATTGTGTTACGCATTTGAACAAAGTGAATTTAGGCTATAAAAATTAGTACATTCTAATTTTGAAAATGAAAATATTCTTTAATAGGCGGAGATAAGACTGTAATATTTTCTTTCAATCAACCTCAAAATATTTCAATGTCTAAGGATACCGGTATATTAAGTTAATAGTCCAATTTACTACAACAAGGAAGAGTATTATATTAGAATAGAATCACACTGGTCTTAAAATGATACTATCAATCAATTGATAGACTTCAAAGATTGAAATGAAATATTAGATTCTACAAGATAGATCTTTAGATTTCTTGATAAAAAACTAGTATGAATTGTCCACTCAAGTTTCTAAGTTCTTTAGAAGAACAGTTATTCGAAATTTGGAAAATTGGACTAGTCGACTAGTTATTAACCGAAACCCTCTTTTGCTTTCAATAATAATTTTGTTATTCTTTCAAGTCTCCAACCAGCTTAAAAAAATGCTTCTCACTAACACTAGTTTTCAAATTATAGCAAGCATGTTGTATAGCACCAGAACAATTTCAGTTTTTCAAATCAGGTAACTGGTGTTCTCATGAAGGAAGCTTAATGTACAAAATATTCATTGCCGTATCGATTTTCGAAAAAGTATCAACTTACAGAATCTTGCGGAAGGTTGAGGCCGCGGAAATAATTGAAAGCTTCCTCAACATCAATTTCGGGCGAAATCAGCGGCGTCTGAATTTTGCTTGAATCGCCACCGACTGTTGGCACTTTGGACCATTCTTCACTTGCAGCTTCTAGAGCATTCCTTATTGATATAAGAGGCAGTTGTAATCGACTCGGTTCTCCTTCTCCAACAGCAATCTCCACTCGCTGTTTCTTTCCACTGGTAGGCTCAGCGGGATTTCGAACAGTAATTGATGGTAGCTGCAAATTTAAACGTTTACTGGCCTCTCCAGTATTTTGTGGTACTCCAGAAACACATGGCACTCTCAAACGGTCTTCATTGATGGATGTGGTTGATCGGCTTCTGCGAAATGAATTAGAACAATCTTTGTTTTTCAAATCAGGATGCTTCTCACTAACACTAGTTTTCAAGTTACGACTTCCATTCTTAAAGCACAAAAACTCCCGAGTTAATAAAAACATGTTTTCAGTAATTGAATGAGGCCTTGTAACCATATGCAATTATTGTTTTCTGCATCAGTTGCAGAGTTCCGGGCGTAAAAAGGATTCCAAATGTTATGCTACCGTAGGGTACGTACATTTGTAATGTGCCTATTTTATTTGCGCCAGCGATAACCTAATTTTTGCAAATGATTGATTATGGGGCCACGTCTCTAAAGGCTGCACTTGTCATATGTTGTAAATACATAACTGTTGAAAAATTATATTTCTCAAGCTGAAGCCCTATCAAAAATGTAGGCACATTGCTACACAGAGCTACTGTCGATTAATTAAATCTTGCAATACTAGTGCAGTAAAATTCTAGATTACGAGATTAGCCCAACTTTAATGCTCTTTGGCATTCTTAGTTTGGATGACCTCAAGGAAATGAAAGACATAGTAACTTGCATTAACTTGATACTTTACTCTCAATTGAATTTACTACCTAAAAAATTAATAAAATTTTATAGTGGGTTTCGTGAATTCATTCGGATGGATTTCCTCCTATAGAGATTTATTTATTTGAAACCCTATAGCCTAATTACAAAATTCGGTAATTCTGAAGCAAATATCAATCACCCCAATTTTCTTGAAATTTAATTCTCGTATATTATGTAGAAGACTATGTAGAGCATAAAAAAAATTATGGATAAGTGTCGCAAATACCGGGAAGTGTGCAGAAAACGCATTCAAAGTTGCGTTTTTTGAGCTTATGGTAAACGCTGTATTACGAATTCATTCCGATTTCTGCTTATAGAAGGAAATACCAATCTACTCACATATAATATTTTATATAGAATGCTATTTGAAGCACAAAATACTTAAAATTAGATGGACACTTACGTATTTACGGAGGCCACTAATTTACACCGCGCTATGGCGGGACAAGCTTAAATCAACCTCGCTAGAACGTCCCATTAATGGGAATGTACATAAGATTCAATTCAGACATTATTTTAATTCGGTGTCTAGGAATTCACGATCTAGCAAGGTTAGGTTAAGCATGTTCCACTTGGCCTTCGTATAATACATAAGTACCAATAAAGGTAGTAGATACCTAGAAATTAGTAAAATACGCACTCAAAGTAGGCTAACGTTTTAGAACACTATCTACTGCCGCTTGTTTATCAAAGAGCTGTTCCGTATCAACTTCCATTCCGCGTTGCAATAATTATGTATCAATTGAGAGGAGAACAAAATGGAAAGTCGTTCCGACCTGGGTACAAGCAAAGAAATTTTAAAGTATGCTACTGTTTTGTTTGTCAATTTTTCAATGCTGAAACCAAGTGGGGTAATTTTTCAGGCCGAAGGCGAGAAATAAAAAAGCCTCGATTTTGTAACTGATTATCTGGAATAATCTACTTCATGTATTCATTTTTTGGCAGCAATTCCTGCCTAGGCACAAGCAAAGAAATTACTTAGCAAAAAAGTAGGCACAAAAGCTCTACTTAGAATGCGTTTTTCAAAACTTCCCGGTATTTGCGACATTTATGTTTATTTTTTCTGTGTTCTTCATAGTATTTAACATAATGAATGAGAATTTCAAGTAGATAGGTACTTTGCTTTTACAAGTAGAAATTGGGGTAATTGTGCCGCAGATGTTAGCAAGAAAAAAATCACTTGAAACTTCACTAAATTGTAGTATTATGTCTCCTGATCACAATTATCAAGTTTTTAAGTGTCGGTCTCAATTAATTAATTAATTATTCAATATTAAAAACTCACCATTTGTACATAACTATGGCTCTGTAAAGCCTTTATAGTACCTTAAGCATAACATCATAGACGAGCAGATAGTTAGAGCAATGGAGTGCCATCAATATATCAGTGCCATCCATATCATGACATCCATGACATATGGTAATAACGGGTGTGCTAAGGGCTAGCATTCGGGTGTGCATTGGTTCATTCGAGCCTTTTACCGTTTACCGGTAAATGAAATTTTACAAATATTTAATTTATTCAAGTTTGGTTTTCAGTAAAATTCCATTTACTGGCAATGATAAAGATCATATTCTGAGCCCATGAGTCTGAATAGTTGGTGCAGTTTGTGATATTTAACCTAACCAAAGCTAACCTAACCTAGCCCAACCAAAGCTAACCTAGCCTCCTCTAAAATTGCTGAATTGAATGCTAAAAATATAGCAATGCTAGGTTTGGTTAGATTAGGTTAGCTTTGGTTAGGTTAGGTTAGGATGCATATGCAAATTACATGTTACAGGTCACATTTAACCTTGATAAATTGGTCCAATCTAGCAAGGCTGGGTTGGTTGGGAATTTCTATAATTCGGCACAAGACATCACAAACACACATATCATTTGGGAGGACATCATTTGTCGACTGTCGGGTTGACCGACCTAGTCACATCTAGCCAGGTTAGGTTAGGTTTGGTTATGTGTACCACACAGAATTGTGGACTGCAGGCTGCGCTAGCAGTAGGTCGATCAAACTGTTAGGTCGTCCTAAAGGATACCACCCAAACATTCAAAGGTTCCGCCATGATGAACTATGAAAATTGTGTTATTTCCTTTTTTCAATGTAGGGATGGAGTATCAATACCAAAATTATAAATATATTGTATCAATATTTTGAAACTGGTATGATATTTATTGTGATATAATATCAATGTATTCCCGATATTCTGTCACTATATTAATTAATTATAGTGACCATTATTATGTTTTCATTAATTCCGTAATGCAAAAAATCTCTTTGATAATTTTTTGTTACTTAAAAATTTTTACATTCAGAAATAATATCAGGTTGGAAAATAACAGTCAAAAATCATTATTCAACATAAAATGTATTATTCTTCAAATATATTCTCATTAAAATATATCTGTGAGTTCAGAGTAAAACAAAAGCATCAGTTTCAGATTCTATATCACTCTATGATATTATCATACATCATCGTTAAAATTCATAAGCTAAAGAAATAGAAGGCCCAAGCGCCCAAAACCCAGGCTGTGGTAACATAAATTGTGTAGAAGTATGTGCAATGCATCAAGTGATAAGACTAAGGAACAAATTGAAAATGCTTTTATTATTGAATAGATGAATTGTATGAGTAAATAATTCATAAACTAGAATGCAAATTATGTGTTATTCTAGTGTTGCAATGATTCATGCATTCTAAACACTCAATTCAAGTTAATTGCTAAAGATAATCATTTTGGGGTTCAGTTCAAAAGGTGAGTTTTTAATATTGAATAATTAATTAATTGAGACCGACACTTAAGAACTTAATAATTGTGATCAGGAGACATAATACTACAATTTAGTGAAGTTTCAAGTGATTTTTTTCTTGCTAACATCTGCGGCACAATTACCGAAATTGGAATGAATTCGTAATACAGAGTGTACCATAGGCACAAAAACGCAACTTTGTATGAAACACTTATTTTCATTTTTCTGTGCTCTTTATAGTAATCTACATAATATAGCCTGTGTATATTTCAAGGTGACCCATATTTTCTACAGAATTACTCCAAAGCTAAAGGGTACCTACTCTTATAGATTTCAGAATCAATAGCTGTTTTAAAGCACCATTATAAAAGAACTGAGAATTACAAGTAACAGCTACAATACGTTCTATTTTAATGACCCAAATTAATGACCTTTATCATAATAGAATAGCACATTGAAGATAAGGTATTGATGTAGAAGCCGGTATGGTATGTAAAGGGTAAATAAAGAAAAATTCAGGTACCGTACGGTAGTTAATCTTTGTATTAGTATATAACTTAGGTATATTTCCTTATTTATGATAAAAGGTGCATATTCAAAAAATTATGTGTGACAAAATATACAACCACTTACTTGTTATCAACAGTTAATTGGTCCACTCCAACAGGACTATTAACCGAATCATGATCAGAGAGCTTTTCTTCTTCGGCAATATTCTCAAGAGACCTGACGAATATAGGTGATCGAGAGCCAAGTTCTAAATTCATTTTAATAAGTTGAGCGTATATTCAGCAGCCAATTGTTCCCGAAGCGTACAATTATCAAAAATGACATTTTACTGAATCGAGGCCGTGGTTCAATACAACATTCAGTGCTAATGTACATTAGAAAAATTAAAAAAGAGCAATCTGAGATGAAACTATAACGGTTCAAAATGATAAACAGGTTAATTTCACATTATACACTCTCGTAATTTATAAAAAGTCAATTATCACCACACTACAATGTACGCTATCAGTTGTCTTGTTCCAAAACACCTGCTCTTTCCTGATTACTCATTATGATTATGATTATGAGGATATTCCATGTTTTCAGCGATCCTATCCAGTATCCAGCCTCCAACTTCAAAAGAAGCAGAAGCGACCCCTCTATACTTCAAGAGTTCACACAAAGATGTCGCTTCACGTTGTTTGGTCAGCTGTTTCTTAACACAATATGAATATCGATCAATTTCATAATTATTAACTATAATGATTGGAATTTGAACTTTCTTAAAGTGCTAGAGCCTGCGATAATGAAATAGAGTATTCCACTACACAAAAATCTAAAATATGTTATTTCGAGATAAATTATATAAACATATCTCTCGCTCTGCGTTACTGGACGCCGACAAACTGGCCCAACAATGGCCGACTAGAGTCGGCCATGACCCAACAGCTTTGCCCAACTTGGCTACAGCAGGCAACGTATTCAAAAGA
Organism: Conomelus anceps; assembly: GCA_948455865.1. NCBI lineage: Eukaryota > Metazoa > Arthropoda > Insecta > Hemiptera > Delphacidae > Conomelus > Conomelus anceps. Next base: position 56,298,094 of record OX418217.1, on the reverse strand, counting down.
GGCGGCTATTTTAAATGAACTCTCCTCACTTCATAACAAAGTTTACCGAATAGAAGGAGAAGCGTTAATATATTGAGAATTTTTACAGTAAATACAACATATATCAATTTTATTTTCCAACCATTTACAAATCATTAGATGCATGAAGTGATATTTATCTTGTAAAGTCTATTTATGTGGTGTGAATCAATCACAATAAGACAGAGGTTCTCAATATTTGTCAAGACTGTACCCCTTTATGAGAAATTTAAATTTTGCCTACCTCTTGTTATGCAGGGGGGGGGGTTGAATTAAAAACACGTTTTCCATCAAAAACACAATATACTTGAAACGCATTACAAAAAATTAATGAGAAGGATGAGCTTGCTTCTTTTTACATAGTTCCTCAATGTTCAGTTCAAGTTTCGTTAAGTACAACCTTTAATCGTCCTCAACATAAAGCTTGTTTCTGTACTTATACTTTTAGATGTGCTAATCTCGAAAGCCCTCTTTCACATTTCACATAGGTATGTAACTTAGTTGAAAACTCAATAAGAATCTTTACAGCAATATTTGAAAGTTCTTGGTACACTCCTTTGCAGCACCGATCCAAAAATCTAATAACGTAGCACTCAAATATTTTTTTAAACCTCAGATCACATCATAATTGAATCAGTTGTTCCTTCTGGTATGTTCTCAGGTTGCTCAAAATTTAAATAGCATCAAAACAAAAAGGGTCAGGGATCCAGTAAAACTTTTCGTCTGCGGGTAGGAAGTATACCACTCGCTACACAGTCACTCATTGCGCATTGCTGCCAAGCGGCGTTCACTATTTCTACGAAATACCGTAGTGAGACAAACCTATTGCACCTGTTCCAAGTAACTCGACCCCACAAGTAGTATTGAATTAGATCCCATTATTAAATTACAGCTTTGCATGGTTGCATGATAACGAAACGGAAATAAATAAAAATGGTTTAATTTTACATTAACCAGCCCCGCGTACCCCCTCCCACTGAAAATTTCGCGTACCACAGTTTGGGAACCCCTGCATTAAGATGTAGTTACGATGTGCAATAGATGTATTTAAGATGTTTTGGCCTGGTCAATATTTTATCACGTGATATCTTGAGAGAAGTAGTGTAACAGGCTTCAGCTTTCTGTTATATGCCTATTAGGCTACTACCCTCATCATTACGACAATAATAAGTTATAATAGCCTACTTCCTACATCACTAGTAGTTCTGTGAGCAGTAGACCTCACTCACCCAACATTACTCAGTCAAAAGGGGATGATATTTTCGAAAAACGTTCAAGACTCAAAGAGAAACGAACTTTCGACTCAATTTTCATTGCTTAATCTTTCATTCTTGATAGACTGCAAAAATAAATATTTGAAAAGTCCAAAATTTTTGACGCCCTCTAGAAATTACACCTTATACCCTACAAAGGGTTACTATGCATTTTTGGCAACTCTTTACTATTCAATCATAAAAAAAAAAATGATCCATTATCAAAAAGTTCAAAATTTGTTAACGCTAATCCCCCCCCACACCATTTTCTAGAAAAATTTAGATGCCCGCCACTATCTCCAAATGGAATTATTTTTACAAAATTATTGAATTTAAGTCCCCAGATTTTTATGTTTTACCTGATAAGAATTATTTTCTAATAAATTATCTCAAAATTTGTGTTTTTTTAATTTTCTCATCCTCCCCTCCACTAATGTTTAGAGGGTAGTTTAGTGTAAACCTACTTCTTGAAGAGTTATCTTCCATTTCCAATAAAAGAAGCTGACCAACCGCCCCCAAATTTTCAATTTATCAAAAATTTAGTATACTCCTTTTCCACTCAGCTTGGAAAGCCCTTCCATAAAAAAAAGGAATTTGAAAAAATCCCAATATTGAAGATTATTTAATATTTTGAAATCCCCTCTCTAACGCCCCCGTTGAGTTTATCGAATTTTTGTCACGTATTAAACCACCTCTCAAATCGTCTCAATTATAATTTAAATCCACCCGCATCCAAATCAGACACTCCAATAATCGGGAGTAAATTGAAAAAGATGGGGAAAATTTTTGAAAAATCCTTTCACATACATCGTTGGGCACTCCTTGAAGGATGGTCTATGCAAAATTTCATAGAATTTGGTCCACGCGTTTAGCCGTATAAATGCGTTAGATACAGACAGAGAGACCTATGCAAAACGGTCGAATTGAAACAGATGCCTCTCTTCGTTCGGTCAATAAATCGTCTTCGTCTTTATTAATGGCGGAGATGGGACAAAAGGTCTTCTCGTCCACTCAACCCATAAAGATAATATGGAACGGTTTGCTAAAATTCTCCATTAATTTCATCGCTGTAATGCATTAAAAATTCCAACGATTAATGTGCGTTTTTTTATGTCTCAAAATTATTTGAATCGATAAACTTGTACTCAAAATGATATTCAAAGCCGCATCAATGACTAATGACTGTTCCATAATTTAATATGGTGGCATAAAACTCAAATCATGTAATTTTTCAAAAAATAATAATATTATTATTATTATTATCATTTGAATTGAGTATTCAGAAAATATGATTTTTCACCCGTAGGTAATCTAATGCAAAGTCCTCGAAAAAGAATACTCGTATTTTAAAAAATTACTTCTCCGACTAGAATGAACATATAGAATTACTTATGGTCTTAAAACAAAGGTAACGGTTGGGAGTTTTTTTAAAATACCTTGATTAGTTTCGATATGTGCTCCATTACTTGCACGGCAAACATCGAGTCGATAGTCTATTTCGCACCAAGTATGGTGGAGCATTACTGGAGTTACAGTTGCCATAGCAGCAGTGTTCCTTTCTCTGAGATGCACTATAACGAACCTTTTCATCATAAACAATGTTCTTAATGCACCCCCTCAAGAAGAAGTCCATCGGAGAGAGGTCTGATCTTCTTGGCGGCCAAGAAATTGGGCCACCTCTACCAATCCAACTATTCGGAAACTTGGCATTCAGTGTTTTGCGTTTTAAAATATTAATGATTTTTTAAATACGGGTTTTATTTTTCGATGACTCTGTACTGTCAAGTAGCCTACACAAGAAACAAAGTATTTTTGGCAGTGTATGGGCTATCACCAGTGGCGTAACGTACACCCCCGCAGACCCCGCGGCGCGGGGGGGCCCGGGCTATAAGGGGGCCCGGAATGAAAATATTTTTTTTTCAAGAAATGGCCCGTGCTCAGACTGATATATATATTTTTTTCAAAAGAAATAAAACTGAATTACTGAAGGAAGTAGAATGAATTGGCTAATTATTGTCAGGTCAATGTTTATTGTTTACTTTATCAATTCGCAAATAGCTTTAGTGAAGGAATTCAGAAGCAGGATGTTGTGACTTCAGGAAATGGAAATGGAGACATACCGAGGACAAAACACTCTTCAAACAAACTTATCTAGACTGTTACAAATCATGTCTCCAAAGTGCAAATATAAGAGGAAATTAATATTATTTTCCCATCGAATTACTCAATATATATTAGCATATATTGTGATGTAATGGAAAGTGGGGGGTTGTGTAGAAATAAAGTCAATATTTTTCTTCATACAGCATTTTGAATTCAGTCTCTTTTGAATCGTCCAGTTAGATGCATTTAGCCCAACGAACCCATAAGACCAATAGAAGGGGCGTATGCACTAGCGTAGCGTACAGGAGGTGAAGCCGTCTGCCATCCATGTAGTGGATAGAAAGACGAAATCGTGTTTTCAAGAGCAGAAAATTTCAATGCGCGCTCTCCAAATAAACTGCAGTTTAACACACTTAGGATTAAGATATAACTTTCAAACTTGGCATGAGTATAGACAATTAGTTTCTGAAGATAACAGTGGCATTATAAAAGTTAATAGTTACCTCTATAAATTTTAATTAGTTGTTTAAAGTTATAATTTTTGTCCGAGTTTCAAACATGACATAAAAAAGTGAGTCGGCTACCAAAATTTTCATCTTTTGGGTAGAGATGTGATCAAAGCGAGAAAGTTGTACAGAAATAACTGAATTTTTTTTTCATGATTTTTATTTTAAAATACGACCTATACTTTGGATACAATGTTAGGTTGAAGTGCGATCGGGATGGCGCGCTGTCGTCAGCCGGCTTGTGCATCGAGAACCACAAAGCCAATTCATCACTTATTTCTTGTGTTTGATTCAATACTTCGTTGAAGGTTTATTATTGTAATGTAATAATATTATAGTTAGATTGTTTTTAGGAAATTATTGATTAAATTAGTCTAACCTTCAATTCTTTCCATTATGAACGCAAATGAACAAGATCCAAATAGGAAAATGTTTATTAGAACAATTTTTTATTTCATTTTATTAATCATATGTTGAGCATTATATCCTGTACAATATAAACATGAGCCAATATTCTTAAAATATAAAGTCATCTCCATTGAAATACATAATACATACAATATAACTCAGTTTTAATATGAGTTATTATAGAAATAAATGTCACAACTTTTTTAATTTCTCTACTATGCTGTTACACAATGAAATTATAAAATGAAAATTCATCTTTAAAGTCATGTAACTAAATTGAATCGTATAAATCAATGACTACAAAACGTTGAACGTTTACTTACTTTGTCTAATGGGGAAATAGCCTATTGTGAAGACCCTACTTTTGCTATCCAGAATGATATAACTTCTATATGGGCGCCAACCAGATCAACTTTGGGTTGATAAAAAAAAGTATTCTTCAAGCACTCGTGAAGACACTGAGTATTGTGCTATGTGTTAGAGAAAGAGACTATTCTATTTATAGAAATTATGAGTGAGAGTGTCAAACAACATTAAGATTATTAATTATTATTGTTGTGACTAGACAGGGATAACAAAAGACAATAATTGTGATAGTGTTTTTGTGATTTCTTTTATGATCGCTGTGACTAGATTTGCAAAGTAAATACATTACTGTATCCCGTTCAATTCAGCTTTTTGTTTTCTCTTTCTCCTACTGTTCTATTTCATGTTAAGTAAAAGGATGTGGCAGTCAAATGACAGATACTAATGATATAATGACGGATATAATATAGGAAGGTATGTGAAAAAATGTCACTCCATTACAAAATTAACTATTTTTCGAGTAAAGTTTGAGTAATCCTTGTTAACAAAATTCATCACAGAATGCCTCTACTCACAATTAAAATTTCAGAATTAGATCAACTGAGAAATGACATTTCTATAATTTATCCGTCTCAAGAATGAGCAATTCATATTATGAAGAAACAGGCTGGCGATGTAATGCGTGCCGTACTGGTAATAGCAAAAACCGGCTTATCAAGCGCTAGCCACTTGGGGAGTCATCCCTGCGCCGCCATATTTGTAGTGGACGAGCGCCTAACAAGTGGCTTCACCTCGGCGACAAGAAGCCCCTTCTATTGGTCTTATGTGTTCGCTGATTTAGCCCTACACCTGTCCGATAAATTGGAGTAGAGTAAACCGTTGAGTTCGTGATCGTGAGTTTATTATTTGGAGTGCCATTTTTTTTTTCATTGCTATTCTATTTTTCAACATGCTGCGTTTATGGTATTGTGATGTTGTACAGTCATGTTTTAGTTATTTCTATTTTTTATCGACTAGTACATTTTTAAACAATGTTCAGAAGGAATATTTATGCCCTTGATATATCGGATAAATTACGTGATTATTGTACAGAATAAGTATATAAATAATAGTTTTGGTTCAATTGTTTCAGTTTTCCTAACACAGTTGAATTTTTTCTTATAATAGCATCAAGTACTGTATAAGTAGTTTACGTTTTCTCTCTTCTGCCTCTGAATAAATTTCTTAAATTCTTTCTCTTTTCCTGACTTAGTAATTTCGCGGTAATTTAGATAAAATGCCCTTTTTATCAAATTTTAACCTGTGTCCGTGTCTGCAAACGAGGCAAATTCTGAGAGAACACATTTTCTGGGAAAAGGAGCGAAGGTGCTAACAAGGAGGATGTGAATGTGGATCCTATGGAAGACATGAATTTCAAGGTTTCTGGGTTTCAAGATTAATTATTTATCTGTGATGTTTTCAATGATGAAATACTTAATGAACAATCTAATATTAAAACTGACACTGTATTTCACTTTTATATACTGTATTGTTTTACTCACTTATATTGAAGATGCTTGAGGGATGCATTTCACTTCTGAAAAGTGACAAAGGCTAACGAAGCTTTTCTTCAGAAGTGAAATGCATCCCTCAAGCATCTCCAATATAAGTGAGTAAATCAATATATAAAAGTGAAATACAGTGTCAGTTTTTATATTAGATAATTATTTATAACATAATCAAAAACTACTATTTTCATCTTTCAGGAGCCCGTAGGCTACAGACAGCCAAAATCATTAGACTAGCCCCCCTTGAAACATGATTGAATTTTTAAATTTAATAGATAAAAAGGTGTTTTGCTCTTACATAATTACAACTGCCCAAAAAAAAAACCATGCAAGTTTTTATGGGAGGGGAGACAATGGCGAGGGGCCCGGAATATTTATATTTATTTGATTTTGAGGAGAGGGGCCCGGAAAATCGGTTGCGGGGGGGCCCAATTGGAAAACGTTACGCCACTGGCTATCACATCAAGTCTTCAAGTGGTTTCAATAATTTAAGAGGTTTCAGTGATGAGCTCATGTGATAGACTACTAATTATAACTGCAAATGATAAAAATTATGATTTCTCAAAGAAAAAGAAGTTGTATAAAGCCATTTTAATAAAATTTGTAACAAATAACAGTATAATATATCATTTTGTATCACAAATGGAATAAATAAAAATATTGAATTGAGGAATAAATTATGTTAATCGGACTAATTCATAAGGAATATTTGCAGATCAGTCTTAAGTGCATCAAATACATACATGATTGTTACTTCAAATAGTATTGATCTAGTTATATTCATAGAAAATGATACTTTATAGAAAGTATTCTTTTATAGAAAATGAATAAGTTAGGATTCAATAACATTCGGAGAAGATCGTAGCCTAATAAGGCATTATTTATGGTCACAAAAGCTTTCAATAGATAAATATTGTGGAATGAAGTAAAACCTGAATGAACTGAAATTTTACCAATCCATGAAATTTATGCTAATCTGTTTCTTTCCAATTACACTTTGAATACTTAAAATATAGTCTACAATTGAATCAATGCAGTTATTGCATACCTAAGATTGAATTCGATACTCATTCGCTCATAAAATTTATTTCTATTCACATCTAGTACTTGAATACTTTGAGTAATTTATTGAAACTCTCCTATCGCAAGCACGAATCCTAGCAGATTTTGAAGTTGCGTTTCAAGAAAAATTTAAAGTCAACACTTTTACACAATATTTTCCGAATCTCCACATAGAAAAATCAGCTCAATGTCTCATATGACATTCAGGAACTATAATACAAGGGTGCCTTTCTATACATTCTATTGTCAGTATTTCTATGATAGGATAAGTAATAATTAAATTCAATAGATTTTGATATTTAAGAATAATTACTGAGTATTTGCTTTAGGCTAAAATAAACAAATGACAGTACTGTACTTCGACATAGGAACAAGCTACATTTTTCAAGCCTAGGATATCCTATGCTTCATACGAATGCTTGGATCATTCAAATCAAATCAAGAATTATAATATGGTTCCAACTCAATACATTGATATCCTAAACCACCTCTGAAGTCTACTCACATAAAATGAGAGAATTTATCTTCACTGATAATTTTATTTTGTTTAAAAAAGTGTTGAGGTGATCTTATAATAATTGTAATTTTATGTTTTTCAAGTTTAAGATCAAGTTTTTATTAATTGGAAAAGATAAAGGATAAAGTATAATATTTTCATAAACTACTCAAACTAGCCAACCAATTATGATCAATGGAACTTCATTATTTTTGACATTTTTTCCAATAGGATATAGAAATTTTTGTTTGTTGATGGCCACACGAGTCTAAAACTTGTCCGTGGGTAATGAGAAGAATGATTAGACAAAATTAATATGACTACCCGAACGGACATTGAGCCCATGACCGCAGGAGTAACATTTAGTCAGACATAAGCACGCGCATCACACCAGTGAAGCTTATTAAAAATAAAATAATTTCAATATTACAAAATAAATTTAAGAAATAAAATTAATTTGAAAGATATTGCATCTAGTGAAGTGATATTTTGTGATATTGAAAATCCACTAGAGGTATTGGTGCCCTAGGGATTTTATATCATCGAGCCCATGAGCACAAGAGTAGCAATTAGTCTTAGACAAGCAGCCCGACTGATTACACCATTACGGCTGTCTCGGGGCTCTTCTAAAAATATATACATTATATTACCAGAAAGAAATCATTATACTAAAACCAACAATTTTTTGTACATTCACATTCACTGAACATCCATGAAATGAAATCCTGACATTCAATACACCTAACACACTGAGTGACAAATTGCGTTCTTACAAATAAAATTATTACAGAGTTCTTGAAAAGTTTTCATTTGTTGTGTATTGTCATGAGGCATAACCTCTGTAGGCTAAAGGGTGTCCGTCATCAAGTGATCTGTCCCAGCCACCCCCGCTGCTCCCACCACTCCCACTGGACCATCCCCCACTGCTTCCACTGTCATGGCCACCACCATGACCTCCTTTGTTGCCCATCATGCTTTTCAGTTTCTTCAACAGCATTATTTTGGAAATGGTAATCGATGCGACGCTGAATATAATTGCCTTGATAGCCGCCAAACCCACTACTCCCATCAGGATCGGAGCTATCATTATAAGCTTCATCATCATCATCATGCCCATCAGCATCATCATCTTCTTCATTCCCTTCATTTTCCCTCCACCACCACCTCCTTTCTTCCTACCTGAAATATTAAAACATTTAAATTAATTATTACCTAGTTTTAAAACTTTCTTGAGATCAAAGATTATGAGCTCAAACTGCACTTTTACTCTTAAAAGCTGGTCTTTCTGGAATCATAGCTCTAAGAATTAAACTTATCGAGCTGAAACATTACCCATCCTATCTAAAAATTCAAAATCAATTATTATGTTGTTTTAAAAACGTTCTTGAGATCAAAGATTATGAACTCATACCGCACTTAATTCTTAAGGCTGTGCGCAAGGTTTTTGCTTATAATTTTTTTCGAAATGCATTGTATTGTATGTTATTAGGGCTTTAGCTTATCTATAGTTTTTTCATCAATTTATTATTTTGTGAAATATGGGGGTTCAAGGTTGAAATTTTTCTGTTCTTAGAGGAAATTGGTCTCACCTACAAGTAACTAAAAGACACCTCGAGGAATAGAATGACATAATTTTTACTCCGATCAAGCAATTAGTTTTTTCAAAATACATTTTTTTAAATCTGTACAAAATTTCAATTTTTCAAAAATGTATTTAAAAAACTATTTGTTAAATTGAAATACCAAATATATCATTTTATTCCATAGTCTTTTAGTAATGGAAAATTTATCAAAAGTTTAAAATCACTTGTAGGTGAGATCAATATTTCCCCCAAAAACCGAAAAATGTCAACTTGAATCCCCATAATTCACGAAATAATAAATTGAAGAAAGATTTTTACTCACAGCAATAGATAACATTTCAAAGCCATAATAATATTCAATACAAGAAACTTCGAAAAAAATTATGACAAAAACCCTGCGCACAGCCTTAAAAGCTGGTTTTTCTGGAATTTAAGAATTTATAAGAGCTTATATAGATATTTTGCATTTTGTGAAAACAACATGAAATTTTCATGATTAAAAAATTGATGCTTTTGAAAAGTTAACGCTTTTATAGAGAGTTTGTTAGTGGTTGACACCTGAACGGTAATTAAGAGATGTGAGGCTCAATTCCCGGCGCTGTCTGAATATTTTCTATTGAATGCAGTTGTCAATGTTCACAGTAACAGAGATCCTCAGTATAATTTATTGTGTTAAAGGGGAAGTTCTTAATAACTTATGTGTTTTACAAAATGAAAACTGTGCAGTTTTTAAAGCTTAACCAATAAACGGTTTCCAATGAACGCCCGGCCACTGGCATAGAGCAACACTCCAACACAGCACGACTTTGGGTAGCCGGGTGTTCATTGTAAAACCATTTTGTTTTAAAAATTGTCCCAGCACAGCAAAACTTGACACAGCTTTCAGTGGCTGAGCGCCCTAACCATTAACTTATGCGTATTACATTGTTCACCCTTTCAACAAGGAAGTAAATTTGTTAACATACTTACTATCTTGTAGTTAATGCTTTTTCTTTCATTAAAATTTATTTACAATCTTTCTGATTTTATTTTTTCAAATATGTGACAGAGCTACCTTTATAATTATTTGTTTCTGTATATTTTTGTACTTTCTACTATTATTGATATTTTTTGTATGCTTTATGTGAGTTAAATACATTTGAATTTGTCTTCCATTATATAATAAATTATTCTTTTAATTGTTTTTCCTATCATTGCCGTAAACTTTTCAACTATCAGCTTGCTAATGTCCTTGATTTTTTATTCTTTTTTGTTATTCAATAAGGGGTTTGTAGTTTGATAAATTCAATAAAGAAACATGAATAATGAAAATTTCATTGCAAATGCTTTTTGTAGGCCGTCTATGGAAATAATTATTTTTCACAGTTATAATTATAAATCTATTTTGATTCTCTGTGATGTTTTCCATGACGAAATACTTAATGAACAATCTAATATTAAAACTGACACTGTATTTCACTTTTAAATAATGTTTTACTCACATATATTTGAGATGCTTGAGGAATGCATTTCACTTCTGAAAAGAAGCTTCGTCAGCCTGCCGCCAGGGGTTATGCTTTGTTGAGGTTGGGATGAGCAGCCATTATGTAGTTGAAAATTGCGTTTGATTTGAATTGTATTTGGTCATTGAGTACGTTGGTTCTATCTTGTTTATGGTGTTTGAATATTTCCTCAAGCATCTCAAATATATGTGAGTAAAACATTATTTAAAAGTGAAATACAGTGTCAGTTTTAATATTAGACTATTTTGATTGTAAAAAAATAACTGTATTAAACTTTAATAGCTTCTTTAACTTTATTCTGTTGCATAGCCCTTGTATTAAAATAACAGAGAAGTCAATATTTTTTAGAAGGTTAATCTTCATTTAGGTGAACTCTGTGACCCATTTCCTTTTCACTTGCTTTCTTCTCCGACCCGATACCTATGTATGTGTCTTGCTGTAGCTCACATTCCGGTACTACGATTCTGCGTTTATAAAAAATAAAAATTGAACGATAATGTGTTGGGAGGCATTAGCTGCCAGCATTTCTCTTGCTCTTTGTCATCCTCATGGCGTCTATATTGGACTGGTATGGAGGAGCCCAACGGAATTGCGGCTAATGGATTTATGATAAGTGAAAATTTTATTGACCTGGATGGAGCCGCTGACAAAATCATTTACTTGGAGGTCTACCTATAATGCACCACTAAACTGACAATGAATACTACTATTGCAAATAGCATATTCCGCATTTCTTTCATTATCTCTATAATATTTTATAGTAGGATCAAATGTCTGCTAGAACAGCAAAACTTGTGAATTGTTTCAACAGCCGAATATGATTCAATTATTATTTACACTAAAATTATCTACTATGTTGAAAATCAAGATTTTTATGGTGTCAAGATTATATAAAAATTTTGCTTGTGAGAGAAAGGTGATAATTGCTATCACTAGTAGTAATTACTGCGTGAGTTTGCAGCTTATTAAAAGCTCATAGAAATTAACATAATTTATTAATTTCGAATTCCTCAGAGCTATTAATTATACTAAAGACTTTCGCAATGGCGGATATTGACATCAGCATTGAATAGCTGATGGAAATCGATGAAAATTATCTTCTTTATATTATTTTGTCAATTATATGAATTGTCAATTCCTTCAAAACCAAATTGTCATAGAAATTCTTCATAAAAATTTCGAATGTGATTTTTTACCACCATAGTCAATAAATGTTACTACTGCTTGAGGGTTATAGTATCCATCAAGAAATAATATTTTGAATAGTTTTCTCTTATACTAAATTTTTATTCATGATTCTCCGAGAGATTTGAGGCATTTCAGGAAGAACTGACAGTCATGGCTTAGTAATTTGTTATCTTTACTGTTTGAATCATAAAAGCATAAATTTACATTATTCACTATCAAACTCGTTTAGTGAATGCATTAAGTTTTTGGAATAGTTTGAATTACGGCTATATTTTATTTTCGAGTTTCAATTAAATCTAAACCATATTTATAATTCGAAAAAATAGCATTAAATAGCATTAGAAATGAAGATTATGCAAGTAAATTATTTCGATTCATGGATGGATATTTCCTGTACACCTTTCCATGGATCGAAACTGATTTTCTACTTACATGACATTCTCTGTAGTAGAATGTTTTGATGTAAATTTAAACAATAATTAAAATATTGATTTTTTTAAATAAGTGGATTGATTTTTTGAAATAAGTGGAGTGAATCACCTAGAACCAAACTATAATTATTCATTATTTATAAACTTAGAATAAGTGAGAAATAACATTTTGTCATCCATTGCCTAGAAACGCTTCTAACATGATTAAAAATTTCAACAAAATTATGCCACGTTGAAAATTAATCTTGCTTGCTTTTAATATTGTGAACTAACTCATATTAAATGTAAGGTATCAAATCCATGGGAACCAATTTAGATTCAATTCAATTGATGTGCCAAAGAAAAACAATTCAATAGACCATTCAAATTGCTTTGAAAAAATGTATTTAGTGACAGAATAGATACAAGTCCTGATAAAATCCAGAATGCTTCTCAAAACATCACTATAAATGTTTCTTTCCTTTGTATTTTAAATCGAAATAAAAATAGATTAAATTCGATTTCAATACCTCCTCAAAATAGACACCATTGAAAATAAAAGTAAAGTATCTTCATATAAAGAATTCATTTTTTCAAGAACTCTTGGTTCTTATTTGCATGTTTTTGTTTTCACTATTCTGTTGTTGAACTCTCCTCCATCACAGAATTCAGTTGCTCTCTTAACTTCAATCAATTATTAAATTATTATTTTCATTGGAATTTATTATAGGTTCAACTTTTAAAATACTCATTTATCTATGATCTTATTTCACTTTTTCACCTGTTTATACGCGCGTATTATAAAGAATTATTACTGAAACGTTTGAAGAAAAAGCTTAATGCATTTCAAATTTTAATTCAATTTCACTTTCATTATCTACTATTCTATATTCGACTATTATCGCATATATTTTGATACAAAGTAATATTAATGAAAATATAGGATAAAAATATTATTTTGAGTTGAAAATTTTAATATTTTAATTCAATATATTTTTTATTCCATTCAAAATTTTCAACTGTTTATTCTCACGAATCTTTCAATGCTTATTCAATATTTGATTCAATATTTAATGATCATTCAATATTTTTATTGAGTGATAAGAAGTTATCATTGATAATTATTGAATGATTATAAGACGCGAGCGGGGCAAGCACCAGTCTCCGGCAGAAAGTCCACCCCCTCCCTTCTTTCCTTCCTTCACCATTGTTTTATTAATAATATTAATTTTATCAATTTATATACTACTTAACATGTAAGTTTTTATTATATATTGCACGGTATGAAGGAAATGTTCACATATCTTACCTTCGGCCTGTATGGAATCTCCGATTGTGAAGTCGACTACGGTGTCATCGTTGGACGTAGCTGACTTGCCGTCAGTGGGTGGCTCAGGGAAGAGTGGCGGTATCTGTAGACGGACGACATGCGTCTGGAAGAAGCGGTCGATGGAGAGGTCGATGAGGGCGCGAAGAGTGGCCTCGTCTCGGTCCAGGGGTGACTCGTCCAAAACAATCGCTGGGGACTTTTGCTGGGACACCTTCACTATGGAGACATAGTCGCCGACCAGAGGAATTCGTTCGAGACGGGATAGACGGTCGATGAAGAGCAGTGTTTTGCGTTGCACGCAGGGGAAGGAGATCTTGATGAGGCACTCGGAGTAGACGCCGTTGAGGGCTGCTGAAGGGTCGTCATCGTTTATCGAGGAAACTTCATTAGAGATTGTTGAAAGAGGATCGGTTTTTACCGCCACTAGAGGACTAGCATCCACGAGGAAGATTGCGGCGAGTAACGCAATCAAAGATCGCGCAAACATTTCTGCACCGGTCTGGAGATGTGCACAGGAAGAGATGAGATTGAAGCCTACCCGCTCCACCAGCAATCAGTCGGTTATAAGGTGCGGGCGGCGCATGCAATGTCTCCGGCGGGGAGACCAACTCCCCTTCCTTCCTTCCTTCCTTCCTTTCGCCCTTCAACTTGAAAGTAGCGTGATGTGCTTGTGCTCCAAATTGATCGGGTGCTGCACAATTGGCGCCATACCACGGTAAGTGAAACCACCGATAATGTTCCCAAGTTTTCTCACATTCAAGTCTATCTCTTTTTCTGGCCTAATTCACTTTCAATGCACTCGTTTACTTTTCCATATCCTAAATGCGTTCTCTCACATTTATTTTTAGCTCACACATCCGTGTTTTGGTTGCTATGCTACGGTCTGATACAGTATTTGGTTCCTCGTAACTTCTAGATAATACGAAGTGAAATCTGTCTTTATTTAGATTTTTATGATGTAGCTTACATACCAGGCTATTCTAATATTTTGTTATTATTCCAAATGAGTAACTTAGATCATGCACTTTGGTTTATAATTTATAAATGCTAAACATAAAAATAAATTAAAAAATTAAAAAAAAATATTTGTTTGCAGGTGGATTAAGAAATTTTCTGGCAAGGTATATGTGGGAGGGAAGGATATGTGGGAACTCTTTAGGCAACTTATCAGAGTCAAAAGAAAAACATCAAAATACTATGCAGGTGACAGAAGATCTTAAGATAATGGAGAATTTGTAATTTATTCCTAGTGGAAAAGATACTCAAATCAATATTTATAACGCTCTAGTGAAGAATATATTCTAATCAGATAGAAAAATGAAATAATTTTCAAAAATTTAATGAAATCATAATTTTCAAAAATCGATGAATTTTTTCAGAAATCAATGCATTTTTTTAAAAAATGTCAAGAAAGTTTAATTAATAATTCATCAGTTTAAACTTTTTTTAAATGTTTACAGTTCCTAGCTCCATATTTATGAGAAATCTATTCATTCTCACCTCGCCACTGATCAGTAGCATATTGAAAATATTTTCATTGGAGGGGGGGGGGTTATCGCAGATTTGGGGGCCTCCGGGAGGTCTGGGGGCTACGGAATACTTCCCAGGGCAAGGGGGTCAGGGAATATTTTAATAAATAGTCCCACTAAAATCGTATTCAAAGAGATTGGACCCATGTCTAGAAAAGCTTAAATCCATTCTTTTTAGTCCACATTATGGGGAAATTTTTGAATTTTCGATGTTGAGAACTTGATTTGCGGCTTAAAAACAGTAACTCTATTCAAGTATTTATTAAAATAAAGTTCATAAATTGGGTAAAGTGAAAGCTTAAATTCAATAAATCATTGATTTCAATATGAATCGTTTTCCTAAGTACTTAAACCCACTTTTCGTATATTGTTAGTTCATTCATTAGTTGTGAACAAATTTTAATGTATAAAATCCAAAAAATAAGACTTTTATAAATTCAATTTAACAATTTATAGTGGTTTCAAATTATTATTACAATCAGGGCCAACCAGATACATTTTAGAGGCCCGGGGCACAGTTGTGGCTGATGGCTCCCTCTTACACATTCACCCTAAACACTAATTTTCAATAATTAAAAATTATTAAATAATTTTATACTAATTAAATAACTTGATTATTAATGACTCGATTCCCCAACTAGCATTGATTGTGTATTCCAGCTATGCCTAGTTGCCCACTGTACTCAAAAGTATCTGTATAACTAATTTGAAATGTTTTTTAATTTTAAATAGGGAATTCGAGTGTAGAACAACTGAAAACCATTCCTTGAGGAAGTTGTGGAGGCTAGGGAAAAGGGCAATGAGTGGCACCAGAGAGAGCAATAAACTTCTCTTCTATTTTTGTGTAATATCTTGAATTCTCATCGAACTAATACTGGAATATGTAAAATGTGTAAAAATATAAAAATTATTATGACTTTGAAAGGAACTTGATTCAACTTGCAAAGAAAGAATTAATTGATACCACATCCAATTCCAAACTTTAACTTATAGTAATTTTGCATTTACATTTATAAAGTGACGGAACCCCAAAACATTGGGGATTCTCAGGGTTCTCCACCAGAGGAAAAAATTGTTTTCCAGGTCTTGAAAGGGCAATTCTATGCTTTTTTTGTGGTTATCAACTCTTCCCTCATATTATTTGTTGATTCTTTCATGGCCTGAAAAATGTCAGGATCACAATACACTCTATGGGTATCAGATCTGAACAATAACAAAAATGAGCATTTGAAGCCCGGCTGCAAAAAAGAGACCTTTTCTCCTTCAAAGCCTACTGTGTCGAATCCATTCAAGAGGTCTGGGAGACCTTCATACCCATGTTTGTGGGCTCCAAAAATACTGGAACCATCCAGTATCATTGGGCCTTTGAAGGCCCACAGCCGAGACAATTAGGGGACCCTTATTTTATTTTATTTTTTTCACTTGCTTACATTTGTAAGCAAGATAAGATCAGATCCTCAAGGAGAGGTTCCCCTTCTCCCCCATTTTTTCTCTTTTCTTCTTCTTTTAATTAATCTTTATAATTTCTTTCAATTATAATTACTTTTGTAAGCAAGATAAGATCAGATCCTCAAGGAGAGGTTCCCATTACATTACAAGATAAGATCAGATCCTCAAGGAGAGGTTCCCCTTCTCCTCCATTTTTTCTCTTTTCTTCTTCTTTTAATTAATCTTTATAATTTCTTTCAATTATAATTACTTTTAATGTAATGTAATTTATCTTTTTGTTTATATTTATTATTGTTTGCCATAGGTCTTACTAGACCTGGTAACGTAAGATGTATAAATGAAAAATAAAAAAAATATGAACTTCTGCTCAATAAACTTATTAAACTTGAGTCTCACTAAGCTTGAATAATAACTTCCTGCACAAATCCTAAAGATAGGTAACTATTTTAGCTAATTCATATTCAATAGTATAATAATAATTATAAATCTATTGTAATTAATTGACATTCTATCTGGTGACTTCGTAATATATTTTTGAATTTCGTCACGTTAAACACGGTTTTAATCAACTTTACCACCCCCCAAACTTTTTTTGGAACCCCTCCCAAAAATTTCAATGACACAGTCTTGCGTCATAGCCCCCCTGTGGGCACCCCTGGTAATAATCATTAAGTACATTGTATGTTCCTCTGTGGAAGCACCCTTATTCTTGGGAGTGAGTTCTACTGTTCACAGAGCTACTAGTCTAGTTATCTCTATTCAAGACCTACCTTGTAGATCTTGGTAGGTAGGTACATCACAAGCAATTGAGATTTTGGAAAATATTTGATTTATCTTGCATTAGTTTCTCACAGTATCCATGTCTCAAATTGGTTTTCATGGCCTAAACAGTCATGGAATGAGTAAGATGAGTCGAGTAATGAGTTAATTATTAATATTCTATGTACTGAACCAGTAGCAGTAGCTAAGCATTAAAAATTTGCTCAATGTGAAGATGATGTACCTTGATGTAGTAAAAATGTCCTTTAAATCACTCTCATATGAGTAATGTGATGCGACCTGATAACCCTAACACCAGACCTGAGCCTGCCAGGTCACTCGATATCATTATATTTAGCTGAGTAATCACCTTCTAGATTGATTCACCTCACTATATAATGCTGAGATAGGCCTATCCAGTCGTGAGAAGAGACAACTGTTTTGTTTTAAATTCTTCAATAATAAATGGCTGGTTAAATGTAAGCTTTTTTTTAATTGAATTTAGCTACTAATATTGGTAAGCCATACACCGTAGGCCTATGTTTCAGAAAATAACAAGACAGCGCATACAGTATCAGATTTCTGCTTACACTATTCCATTGCTTTGAGTTATATCAATAAAAAATGGTTTTGTACTGTTTCCAGAAAAAATCGTGTTGCTCAATGCGACAAACTCTACTCATTATTATTATACAATGCCCATAACTTGTTAAACTTAAATAGGCTACACACTACACAATCGTTTGAAAAAATGTGAAAATATTCACATTGAATTTGGTCAGACCTGGTTGATCAGATTCGTTGTAAAACCTAAAAAATGATGAAAACTGAAAATACATCTTGCTAATCGACAAACACTAGCAGTACTCTGCTAACAGGCTGATGGACTGTATTTAGTTAAATAGAATAAATAGCTTACCGGACATGAACTTCAATTTATAATATAGTAGCTTACACAGGAAAGTAGGAAATATGTGTGATTTTCATAAAGTAGTTATTGGAAATACTGTAATTTCAATGCTTCAAAAGTTCACATATTATAAAGCACAGGCTTACATCATGAATGTACATTTGGGTTAGCTTTTTTCCTTAGACAGCTATATTTAGTTCAGCTTTAGTTCCTTATCAAAGATTGTGACTTGTTATTTGTTGTCGAACAACTGGCCAAGTTTTGAAGTTCATAGAATATGTGCAGTATTTTAAAATAAATTATCTGAGTCATATAATGCTGTCATATACAAACTTATTCCTACCTTCTGGAAAACCATTGTTTATCCCCAACCTCATTCATTCTAAATCCAAATTTTTTCAAACTATTTCCAAATTTAAAATTTAAGCAGAATAATTCTCTAGCATAAAACATGTTGCCAATTTTTTTAAACTCAGACTGCTTCCCCTATAAGGGTGTAAGGTTTGGGTGTTTAAGAGATATTTAATTGATTATTTTCGATTTTCAGTTTAAAATGTCTATTCAGATTAGCATTAGCCTACTTAGATTCAGTCAAACAATGAGAATGAAAAAAATAAGACTGTTAAAAAAACACTTCTCTTGAATGAAAGTGTTGAGACTAAGTTTACAACAGTCTTATTCATAATGCTTATGTACCAGAACATCACTATCATCGACCATGGGTGTGGGAGGGGAGAAGACAAGGTCCACTGTATGACTATGCGGGGGGGGGGGGGGGTTCAAGACCCGCGAGTCTATTAGTACTAACATTCATTATGAATTTGTGTTATATTCAGCCGATTACTCTCAAGGAATATTGGAAGTGGATTAACAATGGGTGACTAGTCACGAATTTAGTTTTTTTTACAATTTTAACATTTATAACAGAAAAATATCAGTTGAATATAAACTCAATTATTAAAGTTTTCTAAATATCACTCGCCATTCAAATCGCAACATTCTCACGTATAACTTGTCATTGAAAAGTTATATCCAATTAAAATAATCAAATATTAATATTTCCAATTTTCTCATAATTTTGCTGATATCTGAGAAAGTTTCATCTGAGATTGATGCAAGATAATGCAGTTGGCTTTAAATTTTAGATGATTTGTAAACAGACCTACAAAAAGGAATTTCGTTCACCTGGAGAATCTATTGTTGAAGAATTCATTTATAACGAATGAAAGACTTAATTATGTTCTTCAATTTGAAACAAATTCTATTTTTAGCGGCTTCCAAGTTGGAATTTAAAACAAATAAAAATAGTCATTTTTTATAGTGCGTTGTTCCCCCGCCCCCCTCCCAAAGACATCACCTATGAATATCAGTAGAAAGAAGAATAAAAATGCGAAATATTGATATTGTAGTATGCGGTTATTAAATCTTGATAAGAGCAGGGGTCAAGCTATTGTCTCAAAAAGAAGAGGTGAAAACAGATTTTTCAATCTGTTCTTGTACAAAAATATGTCACCTTAACGACCAGCAAGAGTAATAATTTATTAAATTCCACTTATATATAGGAAGATCTTCCATAGATAGTTCAATGATGTATTAGATTCCTTTATTTGCAGACTATGAATATATTTTACCATGGAAAGTACACAACAAATACTAGAAGTTTCATTCACTAATTCGTTTAATTTTTAACATTGCTTCCCTTCCCCACATCCACCCCCACCCCCCGGCCATTTGATGGCCAATCTTGACCACTGGCTTTACCAAATAACTCTATAAATAACAAATAACTTTAATATCAAATATAACATCAAATAACTTTATAAATAATAAGCAAAATCACTCAGTGTAAATAGTGACAGCTGTCCAACAAGGGATCCTGAGTGATAGATGTGATAGATGTGATAGAGTATAAGTGCACAACTGTGAAACGTTTGAGGCAGTTATCCCAGTTTCCTTTTCAAATGGGTAAAAGTAGACGAGGAGGAGACACAGTTGACTACCGGGTCAATGTGGGTACAGTATATTCATGTTGGCAAACAGATGAAAGTTTTGATGCCGATTGCGAAGTGCGTGCGTGCGTGTTAAGGTTCATTGAGATTTCGGCTGCACGTAGCTGAAGCTGAAGCGTCGTTCACACGCCGTAATGAGCCGAAAAGCTTATCGGGCGGCTGGGAGGAGTCGCTTTACGCTGTGCTTTATCGCTTGATTTCTTTTGTCTTGCTTTGTCGTGTGCGCTCGCACTTGCTTCTGCTTGCTCCTCGTGGGAAAGACGAAAGAGAAAGATATTTGCGTTCTAAAGAATTTTACAAGATCAGCCCACTTTCGCGACCCACATCCTATTCGGTTTACTGAAGGTGTTTGAAATTATTCTCCCTATTTTGCGTTTAGGCACAATAAAACTTGATGATAGTGAAGAAGATGAGTTACAACGACAATCGAAAGAGAGAAATTATCAACTCTCCTCGATGACACTCGGTGCAAAGATGCGAACGCAATTATCATTACTATCGCCGATAAGGAGCACGGCAGATAAGTGTTTCGGTATAAAAATTGCCTCAAATGTACTTCCAAGACCCCCAAGGAAGATGCAACGGAAGAACCAGTTCTTGTTGAAGATACGCTAATCTGCTATTGCTATTGCCAATGAGAAAGAACTTCATAACTTCAAGTACCGTGTCAAGAATCGGTAAAAGTATAAAGGAACTTGCGGCGATTCTCCGTTGACGTTTCTTACCGATTCCCGTTTGTCAGTAGTTTATTGTCCACTCACTTCCCATTCTCTTACTTTCAAGAAAAAACATCATAAACTCTTGCAATATATAGGGCTAGGCTACATGCTTCAAATCTAGCACAAATGGGAATTGAAGAATACCTCACCTCATCATGGAGAATTCAATTTTCCCCAGCACATATTTATATAGTTCACGAGTAATCAATATGAAAATATTTATACACAGACATTGTAAAAATTTATTATTATGTATCGAATAAAAATAAACTCCTCTGGACAGGGTTGTTCAGAGAAAATTGAATTGAATTGAAATTTATATAGCCTATCTACAAGACAATTAATTCAATCCTTTTCAATAACCAAGCGAATACAATTCCAGTTCAATAATAGAATATAGAAGGAAAATAGTGCGTGTAGTAGTTCATAATATATACTACCAACACCAAACTACCAAGGAAGTTATCACGGAATGATGGAATAGTAATTTAAACTATTCTATTTCAACTGATTTATACAGAACAAACTCTAATCATAGAAAACTCATGACAGCGCGTATTTTGTAGGTAACGATATCGTTTCTAAAATTTCAGGTACATCTTGAAACTTGCCTGTACATCGAACATCATTATCCTTGATGCAGACGCTTTTCTAAACAGTTGAAGTTAATTTTCTTTGCATTTTTTTATTCGATAGTTCTACACTACACAAAGTGTCATGTATATTCATGGGTCTTTTTCATCAAATTTTAGGGTTTGAGATGAGGTATTATATCCCTAGAACTAAATTCCATTTATATCAGTGTACTCTGCAGCTGAACTACGTGGAGAAGAGTATTTTGTATCCACTATTACCGCTATAACTGTATCCACTAGTACAGCAGTAACAGCAGTGGCGTACTGACATACTTGTGGGCCTGGGTCGGTTATAGATGAGGGGCCCAATATATATATATTTATATATATACAGTAGCGTAAATATTTTTATGGGGGGGAGTTATCGGAGACTTGGAGCCCCCCGGGGGTTTTGAAGAGTATGGAATACCCCCCAGTACAAGAGGGGTCTGTTGATAAAATTTATCAAAATTTTGATAAATAGTCCCTCTAAAATTGTATTCCAAGAGATTCTAGTCTCATGTCTAGAAAAGCTTAAATCAATTCATTTTAGTCCACATTATGGGGAAATTTTGGAATTTTATACAAGTATTTTATACGAGTATTTTATACGAGTATT
This sequence comes from Conomelus anceps, assembly GCA_948455865.1. Taxonomy (NCBI): domain Eukaryota; kingdom Metazoa; phylum Arthropoda; class Insecta; order Hemiptera; family Delphacidae; genus Conomelus; species Conomelus anceps. The sequence continues at coordinate 56,275,774 of OX418217.1, read as the reverse complement.
TATCACAATGAAGTTTATAAATTGGGTAAAGTGAAAGCTTAAATTCAATAATTCATTGCTTTATGAATCGTTTGCCTAAGAACTTGAATCCACTTTTCGTATATTGTAAGTTCATTAATTAGCTCTGAACAAATTTTAATGTATAAAATTTAAAAGAAATTCTACTTTTATAAAGTCAATTTAACAAGTTATAGTGGTTTCAAATTATTATTATAGTCAGGGCCACCCAGAGACATTTTAGTGGCCCGGGTCAGAGTTGAGGCTGGAGGCTCCCTCTTACACCTTCACCCTAAACACCAAATGACTCGATTTCCCAGCTAGCATTAAGTCTTCCAGATATGCCTAGTTACCTGCTGTACTCAAAAGAATCTGTGTAACTAATTTGAATTGTTTTTTCAATTTAAAGATGAAATTCGAGTGTAGGCCAAATGAAAACAATTCCATAAAAAAACTGTGGAAGCTAGGGAAAAGGGCAATGAGTAGCACTAGAGAGAGCAATAAACTTCTCTTCTATTTTTGTGTAATCTCTTGAATTCGCATCGAAATATTCACTAATACTGAAATATGTAAAATGTGTAAAAATATAAAAATTATTTACAATTATTTATATGACTTTCAATGGAACTTGATTCATTTTCCAAAGAGAGAATGAATTAATAACACATCCAATTCCAAATATAATTATGGATGGTGATGGAACCCCAAAACATTGGGGATTCTGAGGGTTCTTCACAGGAGAGAAAAATTGTTTTCCAGGTCTTGAAAGTGCAACTCTAAGCTTTTTTTGTTGGTTATCAACCTCTTCACTCATATTATTTTTTGTTAATTGATTCATGGCATGAAACATTTCACGATCACAATAAACTCTATGGGGTATCAGATCTGAGCATTTGAAGCCCATTTGCAAAAATATTAAGAGACCTTTTCTCCTTTCAAGCCTACTGTGGCAACTTCATTCAAGTGATCTGGGGCACCTTCAAACCCATATGTTTGGGGGCTCCGAAAATACTGGGACCTACCAGCATCGTGGGGCCCTTGATGGCCCAAAGCCGAGGCAATTAAGGGACACTTGTTTATACTGACAATAAAAACGGGCCCGAACTGCCCGCGGCACAAGGGGCCTCTGGGGTCTGTTAGGCTTCTAAGAGGCCTAAGCTAGAGAAAAAAGGGGCCCCGGAGGCCGCCAGTTGGACAATTTGGGACCCCTTATTTTAATTTTGTTTTGTCACTTGCTTACTTTTGTAAATTAATTTGGCCCCTTGACGTTGAGGCACAAGAAAACTTGCCTTGCTCGCTCCATCCCATCTGTATCCTTAATTAATTTTTTTTAGTTAATCAAAGTATTAAAATTATAGTATTCTTCTACCTGTAATACTTCATGTAACCTATGAAAACTCTCCAGTAACCAATATTATCGTTTCTTTATTAATGCCTTCCTAATCGTTTTTGGAGCCTCATTTACAGGCTGAATGGGGGGTTGTAACCCGGAAACGATAATGATATTTTATTCTAAAATTACATAAAATATCTTATTCCAAAATTGCATAATACTATGTTGTACAATATTGAGAGAAAACAAGACATACTGATTTCAATAAAAAGTAAAAAAAAGGTACATTTTTTTTGAAAACCATGTAAATAAAAATAATCACAATAAAAAATAGTAGTCTGACAAGAGCCTTCGCTCTCATGGGGCCTGATAAGTTATTTTAATTTCATTTTTATTTTTTAAATACATTTGTATTTTTTGGGGGCCTATGCTGGTGCGGGGCCTGGGGCGGAGCGCCACCCCCCCCCCGCCCCATCGGCGGTACGACACTGAGTAACAGTAGCCTATACTGTACTCTGTACTGTATTATCTATATACTATTATGTATATCTATAGACTATCACATATCTATATTACTCTGTATATCTATAATTATATGGGATATCATGACCCAATAGCGCGATTCAACCGGAATACATTATTACAACAGACAATTTCCATTGGGAATTTTCATTGATAAGCAGTATATAACAATTTTCAGTCATACAAATATAAAATTTTTACAATTTCATAATAATGTATTCTTATTTCATCTCATATAATTTCAATCTTGATATCGGACTTTTGTAATTCCTTAGGCAGTACCCTTCAATAATTTATAGGTTTTAAACCTTCAACAGATCAATCTTACTTTCTCTTAAAGATCTCTGATTCAAACAGACATGACTTTTACTTGAATGAGCTGGATTTTCGATCGAAGAACACAGGTGTTTGAATTAAGACAAATTCGTGCATGCAAAGACAGAAATAGGTCAGAATAATTACAGGTCAGAGGTTACAACCCAATTTGTTTCACGACTTTTTACTTGGATGGCAATAATAGTAGGCCTGAGTTTCAGAGTGTGCCTTCAGTCTCTCTTCACCAGATAACTATAAGCTATTCAAATTTAAACATCGTCAGTAAAATAAGTAAATTGATTTTCTTTATTTCTCAGCCCAAAGTACGTTGAAAAATGAACACAAGTCATAGTACAGTCATACAACCCACATATGACTGTAATATTAGTGGTATTATTTAAATCATTGTTAGTGTTTTTTTGTTAATGATCTCTCACATTTATTTAAATGTATTTTTCATAATAAAACAATGACCAAGTTTCATGTTTTGTGTGTTGCTTAGGCCTACTTTGCTCGAAAGTTTTGTTTTATTCTTTCTAATCGATTTTCTTGTGAAAATAATAAAATTTATTCAAAATATGAGCATGATGTGATTTTTTGTGGTAAATTTTGTGACTTTTATGTTACAAAAAATAAAATTGTATTCTGAAGTGTTGCACCGCTAACTTATAAAATAATGTATTAATGCGGGTAAGCTACACAGGAAAAAATATGCGAGGAAGGTAAGAGAATAATCGTATCTTAATCCTGGTCAAATTGAACAATAATAAAATGATCATTCACAAAAAACAATGACAAGACGTTTTCTATTTGAGTTATAGTAACTCTTAAAATAATTAGGGGGACATAGCTGAACATTACTCTACCGTTTTCGAATAATGCCTCTAGTGTCATTTTCAAAACGTGGAAGGTGTAGTAAACTCCAGATAAATAGAACTCTTAAATTCCTTCTGGGATTGAAATGTCTTCAAGTTTGTGATTATATTGAACAAAACAAGTTGGGAAACTTAAAGATATAGTCTATAGGATTTACCGTAATTTTTCAAACTTCAAGGAGGCATTCAAGCATATGACAAACAAGTGAGGAATTGCCGAATACGATTAACTCTATTGAGATTTGATGACAGGTCTACAGAAAAACTCAAATTTATATGCAAGTACAAAAAGAAGCAAAAATGAATTGCTTCTTCATAATCACAACAATATAGTAGAAACATAAGTTTAGAAGTGGAATAGACTTCATTTACCGAAGATCCGCATTCAAATATGATAGTGAGCTACCGTACTCACGTTCAAATATGTTCCTCTTTCAAATTGCAAAGCATCTCGATTTCTATTCAGAAGTTTCTCAGCATTCTTTGTTAACGTGTACAGTGATTTATGATGAAGTGGGCATCACTTTTTAATTGCTGTTCTATTTACAATACGAAGTATCTTGATCCATTAGTAACCATAAAAATGACCCTCGATTTGATTTATTATTTTACAAGTGGACTGTTACAAGTTCTTGATTTAATTAATGGTTTAATTTTTCACAGTAGCATATTTTGATGTACCTTGATTGAGGTGCAGATGATTCTTTTCTTATCTTCACAACGATTAAGTTTTATTTTTTGTTTGCTCCATGCGCCATTCTGATCTGCACTCTCCAAATCCTCAACCTGTCGTAGCCGAAATCTCTTTTTGCGGTGTATCGCCGCATCTTCAAAGAAACGATATTAGTCTCTCAGATAAGTCTACCGTTCAACTGAGCCTAATGATCATTCGGTCTTTGTCCGCAAATATCTTTGAAATGTCACACCGCACTTGCCTCGAGGCTACAATGAAAATAACATTAGCCGATTGTGGATTTTGAAGAGTGTCATGTTCTCTACAGGCACCGATTTTTAGGCCAAACTCATTTGTCTGTTCACTCTTATTTGTAGTTCTTTATCAATATTTCTATCAAAGACGTTGCAGAGCGTCTTTAAATTGACTATTCATTAATTATGACTACTCGATTACTGAGAAAAAAAGACTTATTAACGACATGGTGATTTTAAAAATCCTGATAGCCAGTCCATCATTTGTCATCAATCCCAGTCAGTTGTCACAAAGCGGTACGAAGAAAATGCAGTAAGGAAATTTCCTGTGTCTATACGATCTCTGTGAGAATATGTCTATTAAAGGAGAATGGAAAAGGAATGAGAACTCAATTCCGTTAACCCTCTCCAGCTCAATATTCTAATGCAGCAGTTCCATCATTTTTCGCAAATATAGTAGTAAAGTTAATATTTTTTTATGGAAAATAAATGAGGTGTAAATTTATTTTGGAGTTTCTGTAACCAACTGACTTCATTGAGGCTTCGCCGTATCTATTTCATTTAGACCTAGCGATATGGTATCGGGTGTATTTCTTTTCAGAAAGAAAGTTTGGCTGTAAGATTAGAAAAACCAAAACATTTTGGAAACTCATGAAAATATGGCTGCATATAATATGGTTTTGCTCACTATTAAACGGGTTTTCTGAGGTTTTGATGCCATTGCTGTGAACGAGGAAAATTTTACCTACAAATTGAGTCCAACATATTTGTCATGAATAGTTTCCGAGTTAGAACTGTTTGTAACGAAAAACCGTTTCCTAGTGCCGTATAAAGAAAGCCGATACTGCCCTTTGAGGGAGAATAAAAAATTATAGACCAAATGTGACATGTTACATATGAATTTGGAATGCCTCAATGAGCTGTAGGTCAATGAAGTGTGACGGACTGTTGTTGAGGGGTCCAACCACGTTGACATGGTGGTTCCCCTCTACCCCCTCCCATTCTATCTTAAAACACTATCTTATAAGGGGCAGGGACGTAGCTAGAATATATATGGCGCCCTTGGTGAATTTTACTGGCCGGGCCCCAAAGGGGGGTCCCTAGCCTAAGGGGGGTCCGGGGGTCCCCCCTCCGAAAACGTTTGTAATTTTAGATGCAAAATGGTGAGTTTTGCGTGTTTTTAGCAAGTTTTCCAAATATCTCATAGAACTTTTTTTAGGTAGCATAGCTGCCGTTTTCGCGCTTAATATTCGGCCACGACGATTATTTAAGCCTTAAAAAGTCAATCTACTTACAAAAAATCTTGTATCAGGTTTGTCTTATTAAACTGTATACAAATGAGAAATGCAACAAAACCACCCATGTTCCTTTAAAATCTGGATGGGGTAACAAGGATTTGAGATCAGAAGCTCACATGTCCATGCCTTGGTTAGAAACAAAATATCATAATATTATGTCTAGCCAACCAATCACAGGAGTTCATTCAGTCATGTGACTGGAAAGTTGTTCATAACCTACAGTAGGCTACTAGTATCTTTACTGAGTGTTTGTTGTTTGAGGTTGTTATCTTTAGTTTTCTCTAAAGAGTTTTCAAAAGAAGTGCTGATTAAGTAATTATATTGGTTTGTAAAATGGATGGTGGTGATAATCTAGTTTTAGTCAATGTATATATCTTTCAAACTCCCAGTACGAGGCCATTCTTTTTTACCAGCGGATAGAGTGTTTGGCAGAATTGAGAAACAATTGAGAACTAGGCCTACCATAGTTGACAAGACTGAATATTTTGAAATTTTTGGTAAAGTTGAGGATGTTAAAAAACTTGGTTGTGACTGGAAATTATTTGATATCAAAGGCCTCATCAATAGCTTGAAAAACATTCCTCAAATTAGTGATATGAAGAGAATAATAGTTAACAAAACCACTTGGTCAAATTGAAATTAAAGTGAAAAGCCATCAATTTTATGGATTTGAAGATGCCACACAAACATACACCTTATTGAAGAGAGGTTGTAAATGACTAAAATATTCGGCACGTCGAGGTCAACCATTGAGCGCGCGATCTGTAGGTCTATTGTCTATTAAGATCAATAACAACACCAAAATGAATAGAAACTTCATAAATTTGTATTTAATTCTTACTATTCAAAACCAATTTTGCGCCCCTATGCTTCCTGCGCCCTTGGCGGGAGCCTCTGCCGCCAATGCCTTGCTACGTCCCTGATGAGGGGCAGCTCAAAATTCGAATTCAGTGCTTCAAAATACATGAGTAACCATTAAAAGAACCCTTTCTCCATTATTGTTGATTTGCTTGTGCAAAAGGTTACGATGAGGGGAGGACCGCGTCACAGCGTGACGCGTCGCTAATTCCCCTCTCATCGTATCATCGTCGATAGTAAGTATACACATCTTTATATCACTATACACATCTTTGGATTCAAGAAGAAAAGTACTACAACTTTTATTTGTACCTTTTTCCTGTAAAATGATAAACAAGAAAGTCCCTTGTGAAATAAGAAGAAATCTAGTTGAAAAGATTCCACTTTTATGGACTTTTTAATTTTTATGAGGAAAACTATAAGGTTTCTCGTGAAAATGAATAGCTACAATGTTGTAGCCCGTTGACTGACATGATGTTAGAAGAATCAACTCTATCCTATGATTGATTATAGAGATATCTAAATTCGCGTCATCACGGATATTTTGAACCTTAAAGGGGGGCTAGGGAGGGCGAAGCTCCAGTGGGATTTTTGGGTACTTTTGGGAAAATGACCCTCTAGTAGTGTTCTATCGATGATGGTGTAAAATTCAGCTTTATATAATTTTTTTCCTGGAAGTTCTTTCGTAAAGAAGTTATTTCAAAAAATATATCACAATTTGATTGGTGAGTCTATCAAATAGACGAGCGAATTCTTCCAGAATCTAAATCTTCAAATAAATCTTTCAGCTTTGCTTCTGATATTCCTAAGTTTTGGAATTTTGTGGTTGTAATTCATTCCAGAAAAATCTTTGATGAAATTCAAAGTTTAATTTAGGCCTGTTTTCAAAGTAAAACGGATCTTCCTCACCATAACTAAGATTTTAAATTTTTGGATTTCTTGTTCCATAACGATCTGCGTTTTTAATTTTTGTAATTAACTTATTATTGTAAATTTAACGACTTGCAGTCAATTTTAATTCACAATTTAATTAAATTTACAATAATAAGTTAAATTTTTAAATTCATGAAATCTCCGTAGTGCCTCAGCTTTAAAGTTTCTAGAAATTCTATAAACTTTAATAACTCTAGAAAAACGAGTAAGCTTTATCAGTCACAATTAGAGCTGTTCAAGAGCATTGCTTCATTAAATAAATATCTAACTGAATTTTCTTATCATTATAGGATTATAAGTATAATACTCTATGCCTAGTATTCCAAGACGTAATCTACAAATGATAGATTCAGTTTAAAAAAGGAATGAACTTTTTGGAGAAATTATGGAAATTTATGATCTTCCATTTTTAAATGATTTCAATGGTTAATATTATTGATTATTGTAAACTAAGAAAAATGCTAACGTGTTTAGATGAAGATTGGTAGAAAACTGTACCTCGGTGAGCCTGCATCATGAAACATTCTTTATAAAATACTTGATTTTTTCAACCATTATCCAATCAGCAATCTCATTTTTTAATAGTTTATTTTATTCTCTCATCCGAACATTGATAATCTCAATATTCTCAATCATACTTCCGGAGAAGAGTGCCGGTAGCCTACATTAAAAGGCTGTGCGCAGAATTTTTGGTCATACTTTTTTCGAAGTTTCTTGTATTGAATACTGTTAGGGCTTTGAAATGTTATCTATTGCTGTGAGGAAAAACTTTTTTCTTCAATTATTTTGAGAAATATGGGGGTTCAAAATTGAAATTTTTCGGTTTTGATCTCACGTATGTGCGATTTTAATCTTTTGATACATTTTCCATAACTAAGAAACACCTTCCGTAATAAACACCTTGAGGAATAAAATGACATTTTTTATTTCAATCTAACATTTTCTAAATCTAATAGGTTTTCAAAATAGTTTTTTGAAAAATTGAAATTTGTAACAGATTTAAAAAAATGAATTTAAAAAAACGAGTTGCTTGATAGCAGTGAAAAATTCATTTTATTTTAGTTATAGAAAATTTATCAAAAGTTTAAAATCACTTGTAGGTGAGATCAATTGCCCCCTAAAACCAATTTTTTTACTTTGAACCCCCATATTACACGAAACAATTGATGAAAAAACTTTTTCTCACAGCAATAGCTTTTTTACAGAAAACTTTTTCTCACATTGCAAAGCCCTAATAACACCCAATAGGCCTACAGTAAATTTCGAAAAAATGATTAACAGAAACCCTGCGCACAGCCTCAAAACAAGGAATTGAGTAGCCCAAAGATTATTGTCAACTGAATAAATATGATAGGAAGATGGGAAACAATAAATTAATTAAAAACAATTTAATTCATAAGCAGAGACTACAGTCAATTGCTCAGCGATTCAGTTCAAAAAGGATATTGTGATGCTGTGAAGGGATATGAAAGGTAACATTTAAATTCAAGCAGAGATAATAAAACACTTTAATCGACTATTCTCATAAATAAACAATTTCTATATAGTTTTATTAAGAAAGGAATAAATTATTTCAGAATAAGCTCAATAAAAACTACTGTACAAAATATACAAAATAAATACCATAATTATAAAATCTAGCAGCATATCTATTATATTAGTAAGTAAGTAAAATAAATAATGTAAAATACTGAAAATACTGTTCAGGTGTAAGAGTTTTCATTTGTCTTAGGCAAACATCTCATTATCATTTGAGTTTCAAGAATATAATTCAGTCATACAAATTGAACATAGTTCATACAAATTAATCTTGAATTTTTATCAGTACAAAATCTGAATATTTTGAAAGTTCAGTATCAAGACAATATCAATATAAAGTTCGGTATCGTGAAAATATCATAGATGTATAAACATGCAAAACTCAACTTCTCTCCAAATATTGAGTAGCTAATGAATAATCATGGGTCTTGTGGAACCTAATTGAGTGAAAAATGATGAATCAGTTCTGAAAAATTGATTTTGTCAACCTACTCAATAAACAAAGGTAAATTAATTATTCATTGCTTTGACGGTAATGAAAAATATGACTGTACTTGTTTATTGAATTAATTGTAGATATACTGTTCATTATAATATAGATATTTCGCATAGCAGTAGTATTGCCAGATTGCCACCTCATAGGCCTTATCCCACAAAACAAATCACTCACTAAGAATCAGAATCAATCATCAATGTCAATTCTTGTAAATTCGACAATAATTTTAATATAACTTGGCAATTTTTAATGTGCTACTAAATTTTCTACTATAAATTTTCGTATGGACACATACAGACATTTGAGCAGATATTAGTAAACGCTGCATTTACTGCCAGAATCATATTTCTATAACACAAAAATAAATTGAACGACTATTTGAAGTGCACGTCACACATAAACACGTGAATGTTTATTTCCACCCTCAATCTCGTTTTATCTTGGTTCAATAGAATTGCTCATGGGGAAGGAAGATGAAACCACATCATCACAAAAATGATACTGTATCAAATGACAATACGAGCTCACGAGAAATTCACCACATAAATTATATTTCAGGATATTATTTTATACTACAATATTATCATAAACAGAATTTTCCTAAACTTTCTTCAAATAAGCCTTCTAAAAAACGATGTCATAATAAGTAGTGATTGAGATATTTTTACAAATATATAAGATTGATTTTATCTTGAAATTTCGAGGTTTAAATTCATTGACACAATATAATTATTTTTTGTACTATTAATAAATTATTAAAGAAATTTTATCACAGGAGATTGGCTCCTCACACAATGTTATAATGTATAGTATTATCACATTTGTTTTTTATTTTTATTGTCCTGGGACGAAATCGGTGTTAGAGTCCTGTTGTGTTTGTAGACAAGCCACGTTGGGTCGTACATCCGGGATGCCCATCCGCCAGTTCCGCCACCACCGCCCCAGCCACCTCCGGCTCCCGCGCCGCCTCCGCTTGTGCTGTAACTGTCGCCCGTTGCACTTGCCCAAGCGCCCCCTCCACCACCGTATCCACCACCTGTCAAATATAAACACAGAAATCAGAATCCACATTATCAAATTAATGCAATTTAAATGAGACGATGTTTGGACAGAAACACTTTAAAACCTATTAGCAATTGGGGAATCGTAAATTTACGCCACAATTTTTTATTAACTATAAATAGATCATTATTTTCAAATACATTGGAACAGGAGAATAATTTTTTTAACATTTCAATTAATTCATAAGGATAAATTCATTTTTATTAGGTACCTCTGTTTGAGAACAGCATTAGAAAACATACAGCATTCTAAAAATTAATAAAAATGTTACATGAACAAAAATTTTTAGTGCTTCAAACACTGAAAGATTGTTGAGAGAATGATTTGAATTCAATAATACCAAGATAATGAATGAGGAAAGATACATTTATTCAACTTACATTTTACAGCTCCTGGATTTATTGTTCCATAAAGATCTTCAAAGGCCTTTGAATAAATATAATTTATTGTTAATTTAAATTGACTGAAGTCGTTGAATTTAGCATAAAAAGTTAATATTATTATTATAGCTTTCTTCACATAAATGGAATAAAAGATTCAGAGCTTTAATATGATCAATTATACTTTCTCATTTGAAGAGAGCAGATAAGAATAATTTGTATGTTGAAAATATGACATTTTATAAGATTTCTTTTCAAAAAACGTGGAAAAGGTACCTACTGAGTCAGTAAGGGCATCAAACTGTAAGTGAGATTTCCAAGCTTAACAATCAATATAAGTTACCCATGTGATTTTATTTGAATTCTGAATGAAGTTGATGAAGAGATCTATGATGGTTGCTAATGAGTCTATCCATCCATAGCCATTATGATTATGATTAATAATTAATTAACCCACTATTATGATTTAAATATACCAATGAAAAAGATAGAAAAAGAAGAATGAAAACCATTTACTACCTATACGTTTTATATTAGTAACAAGTAGCACAAGAATAAATGCTAATTTATTGTACGCTCTATATTAGTAACAAGTAACAAACACCAAATTTAGAACAGACAAGTAATAATTCTTCGAAATAAATACCACTTTGAAGGAATACAGAAAAAGCTTTGATAAAGTGAACCATAACCATATTACTGAAAAAAACTAAAGAAAGTTTATTGAATGAAATGTGAGCCTTTTTAAGAATGTCAGTAGATAAATCCATTGGAAGGAGAAATTGGAATCAAATACAAAATCCTTTTCCAAATTAGTATCAAATTCACCGTAACCATAACAACAGATTAACCTTTGCGAGTTTCTATAAAAAAAAAAACAATAATTTCTTCTAAAACACCACTAGGGCTACCATTACTGAAAAACAATGAAGTATTTTTTCAGATGACACGTGATTAATCTATTCTATTTGAGAAGAGTCAAAGATCATCAAAGTCCAAGTCCTGAAGGTGAACAAAGTACCAGACGGTGACTAAACCCTGTTCAGCTAGGACTCCTCTTCCACTTGGTCATCGGCTACGTACCACCTCCTCCTCCTCCATTTGACCATCCTCCACTGCCTCCGTGACTGCCTCCATGACCCCCTCCATGACCTCCTCCATGACCACCTCCGTGACCACCTCCATGACTGCCCCCATGACCTCCTCCATGACTTCCATGTCCTCCGCCTCCTCCTCCATAATCACCCCCACTATCACTTGGGGGTCCGTAGCTATCTTGGCCCCCTATGAAAATAAATATTTAACATAAAATTTGTGCAGGACATCGATTTGTCCAGCACTGGAACTTCACTAACAGCCAGAATAATGAGATGGATGCTTTTCATGCTAATTTTCTATACAGTTCCTCCCATCAGTAATTTATTCCCAGCATTTTTTGAGAAAGAAATGGAAACACATTCAGTGATTCACATGATTGGATCTAATTTTACTTTATATGTTTGAGATGATGAAAGAACAGGACTGTTATGTATCTTGGCGCATCTTACAAAAATGACAGTCTTATTTGTGTCAGCGGAGATTAGGGAACGACCGATTACATATTGGTACGGTTACCAAAAGTAAAAATAGAAAAAGTTAAAAAACAGTTATTAATTAGCGAGGGGTTCACTCAAGACATAATGTTTTCAATCTCTAGTTGTGAATACTTATGATTGTAAATTAATAGTTAAAATGTAATTAATCGACGACAATCAAATGTATAAATACACCATATTTGTGCTGTACTGTGTTGGATAAATAAATATTCTACTCTGTTCTATTTAATTCTATTCTCTGGACTTACCCATTTCCAAGTCTGAATTCAGTAATTATTTTTTTCAAGAATGCAGAGCCAGAAACTTATTACACATTCTAGTTTCCGTTATTACAACTTCTCCAGATTGTTGAATACTACTTTAGATGTATTATAGGCTAGTGCTAAGAATATCAATAATATGCAAATTAAATTATGGTGCACATTTTTCATGATATTCACTTGTCTAGACATATTACTGATCTTCATGAGAGGACCTGATCCTCTTGAGTCCTAAGCTCTCCTATCGTGTGTGTTTGAAGGAATTCCTGGCTGCTATGACATGAATCACAATTTATAACAAACTATGAAAATAATGGGTGAAATATCACGATAAGAGGAAATATTATTTGAACTGCCAAAGCTATAGCATTTAATACTAAATCTAGAATATAGAATAAAAAAATAAAAATGAATAGAGTAATGGGTGCGTTTACAGACCTCCAGATGACCAGCTAGCCCCGCCACCATGTCCACCTCCATGCATCTCATGTAGAATGATGACCTCCTTGGAGTTTCCTTTGCCCTTCATTAGCATCTTGAACAGTTGCAGTTTGCTCAGCATCAGCGCCAATGTGCTCAGCATCAGCGCCTTGAACGCTTTTATTTTAACTATCATCATCAGAAGTGGACCCATGAGTGCTGCCTTGCTCATCAGGCCCGACATCATCATATTCAGCATGTTCTTCATCTTCATTTTCTTTCTCGCTGGACAAAGATTTAAATTGTTTGATCTCTTGAGCTCAATAATTTAATTCACGTTCACATATATAAAACCAATCAAATACTATTCACACAGTTACACAGTTCACACTCTTCTACTCTTGTCTTGTAGACTATGTTATGCCCTCAAAACCAATCAATTTTATTTGGCATAAAACCGATTTTTACATTGCTTGTGTGTTGAAAATATTCAAACATGAAACTTACAAATATGAAACTTAAATTGGAAAGTGATTTACGGCTTGTATTTTCTGAAAATACTGTACAAATCAAAGCAGCCTTGATAATTTTTAAACTTTCAAATTGGCCTGATAGTATTTTTTTTATACACTAGAAAAGCAGTTTTCAAGTTTTTTTTAGAAATTTTCAAGCGTTCTTGTAATAAATAGCCATTCATACAATATACTGAGATTACAATATTATGATTTACTACAATTATTACACTACGATAGTTTATTTCCTCTCATTCCTTATGTAGTAGTTCCTTTTATTAAATATTGTATTTCATATTAAGAATCAGAGAGGAATAATTTAGTGAAATTATATGAGTGTGAGAGGTCACAATCAATCATGTTTTTGATCTTTTAAATTAAGTATGGTAAAAATCATTGAATAGAATTGAAATCATAATATATTCATGAAACTTAAAATATGAAATATACAACATAAAATGAAACTAAATATGAAACTATGAAACTAAATATGAAATTATTATATACAATTATTATTATTATTACAATTATTATATACAATTATGAAACTAAATATGAATATAGGACTCCGTCATATTGATTTTTTTGAGACCAACTAACCCTTTTCTATTTTTACAAGAAGTAGCAAGGAGAAACACCCCACTTTAAAAAAAAAACTGATAATATTCAGATTTGAGTAATGAACAGAATCTTTTTTTGTGATTCTGAGTATGAAAATTGAGGATTAAGACTCATCATCAGTTCTAATTTGGCAATTTGCAAAATGAGTTTGTGTGCTCATTTGTATATAAGAAAATATATTTTATTAATCTCTCAATTTTTATTTTAATATTTTCTTAACTTAAAACAATGGAAGTAGAAAATAATGATAGACACTACAGGACAAGAAACACGGATAGGTTCTGTATTCCCCGACCATACAGCTCATGTTTTCAGAAATATTTTTGTTTTCTTGAAGGTAAGTTTCTTAATAGGTTGCCTCAGGAAATACTTTTCATTCCCTCTAATTCCATGCATATTTTCAAAAGGAGACTTAAGAATTTCTTGATGGCTCGTGAGTTGGATGAGATTGAGAGTTGGTTCCATGTTATTCAGTAGGCCAGTAGCCTCTGTTTTGTGCTGTTCTCCTCAGTATATTATATATACAAAACTAATTTATTTTTATAATTGTTATTGATAATTTTACTTGAATGTTCACTATTCAGTTATAAATCACTCAAGCAAACAATTGCTTCTTGTTTATTTTTGATGTTTTTTCCTCATTGAAAATGAGACATATAACTCCTGGGCGCGGACGGAAAGATTCATTTTTTTTGCGCCCAGTAATTTTGCCAATGATTTGTAATTAGTAAGATCAATGTTATTATTTTGTTTCATCTGTACTTCGTTATGTATTTGATGTATTTGTATTGATTTTTTGTAAGTTCTTTTTTGGCAATAAACATTATTATTATTAAATATTTTCTTAATACAATGATTTTTTTGTTTTTGTAGATTACGTCTTGGAGACTCCAGTTAAGGAGTATAAGACAAGTCAGATCAACAATATTATACACTAGATACCATAATTACTTCAATTAGTTGAGGTGAGGCTTAATTTTGATGTGAAAGGAACTCTTGTACACTATAAAAAGCCTTATCAACTAAATATTTCTTCAATTGTTTTTTAAATATTTCTATATTTTCAAGACTCTTCAAAAACTGCGGTAGCTTGTTGTAAAATTTCCTACCAATATAACTAGGTTTTTGTTTGAATAAGCTACTATTGTGACTCACCAAGTGATAATCTCCTCGGCTTCTTGTATTATAATCATGCACATCAAGATTTTGGTTAATATCATTCGTTTTTACATATAAAGTAGCTTCATACACATATAAGCAGGGTACAGTTAGGAGACCAAGTCTCTTGAACAACGGCCTACATGAATCTAATATATTTACTCTTTCTATACACCTAACCGCTTTCTTTTGGATTGACCCCTGAGGCACTCCAGCTTGCACCTCTAATTTATTAGATTTATTCTTTACTATACTATTACCAACTACTGTAGTTAGTTCTACACATTGTTTTCTCCCAATAAGATATGATTCAAACCATTTCAGTTCAACCCCATTTACACCTACATTTTGCAGTATTTCCAATAAAGTTCTATGATTAACACAATCAAATGCCTTTGACAGATCTAAGAAGATTGCAGTAGCTTTATCACCTGAATCTATTATATCTATTAGTTTTTCAACTAGAGAAACTATGGCTGTCTTTGTTGATCTCCCTTTCTGGAAGCCATGCTTCAGAGATAAAGTTAGCTTCAGAGTTCATCACAGATAAAGTTAGCTTCTTGAAGGTGCAGAAGTAAACTATTTAGAACTACTCTTTCAAAAATTTTACTTATTACATTTAAAATACTAATGGGCCTATAGTTTTCTACCTTTTCTCTATCACCACTTTTGAAGATTGGCAAGATCCTCCCCTCTTTTAAATTATCTGGAAAAACATGATCTACACAATGAGAGAAGAAATTTCTGAAAATGATGACAAATTGATAATTAATTCAATTGATAATTGAAGGCTTACCTTCAGCTATGGCTCGGCCAATGCTGATGTCAACGGAAGAGCCGAACTGTCTGCTTTCTCCGTCGACGCGAGCGATGACACCCGTTGGCAGCGCCACCCGCACCACATGACTTTCTAAAAATTTGTCCAATTTTTTCTCCAGCAAAGATGTGAACGTGCTGAAGTCGTCCGATGTCGATCGGCTGTCGGTTATCTCATTCGATGACGTCGGATTGTTTTCGCTGTCCTTGTCCAATCGAACGACTGAGATCCAGTCACCAAACACACGAATTGCTGTCAACAATAGTGGTTTCGATTGTATTAACTTATAAAGATGATGGAAGGGTTGGGAGGTTTGATTTTTGAATGCGGTGTAGGAGATAGGTGTCCCCACCCCATTTCCCCCCAGCCCAGACAAAATTATCTCAATTTAAATGTGTTTAAATTAGGTAAAACATTATAAGGGAAAACAAGGAGACTATGTAAGAAAGTATAAGTATTCAAATGAACATTTTGTCTCGGAGAAATACTGAACATTACAATAATTTAGATGGGAGTTGAGATTTCAATTACTTATCAGCTACAACCTGGGAGGCTACAGTGCTACCATATTTTGTACACAATTTTCAATAATGATTTTTAATAATCTCCGTATATTTAGGGAGTGTTACCATTTTGTGGAGCCTTACGATTTCACGAGAAGATTTGTTCAAGAGAAACCATTTTAAGAGGATACTTTACATTTTGCGTTTCAATTTGAAAGACTCTTAAACCTGAAAGTATTTGAAAATTATTCATTATTGATCAAATAATTAAAAAACTAAATTATTAATTATTTATAAGTTATCGCTCAACGACCTTTATTATTCATATAACTTATTATTTCAAGCAACGATGATACAAATGGTTTATTGCTCAGGAAGTCTGGTCGTCTGGTGCATCAGAATACATTGAAGCCTTCGTTTCAAGAGTAAGGCTTGATAAAACATACGAATCATTATGCAATGATGAAGTCATTGGGAAATGGCAACATCTGTTCATTTATACTGCTAATTTACAGATTGTTGATTCAAGAACTAGAACAGAGGAAGGAAAAATCCAATCATTTAGATGAAATCGTTAATGACCCACTTACAAGTTGATAGAGAGATCTGTAGATTTTGTGAGAAGATATTATGGTAATTAAATTATAGATATTGTAGATGCTACACTTTAATAACAATGCTGATAGTCACGGTATAAAACAAATAGCCTGCATTCTAGAGATAATTTCATTTCAGAGAAAGGGCTAAACAATGAGTGCGATTTGCAAATCTGAGAACAATGTGAATGTTAATGTACTGTTCATTTGCGTTTTTGTTTTGCAAGATTGAAAATCCCGAAAAAGTGGAACGTGGAGAAAGAAATAGTATGAATAAAATATGCAGGAAACTTGCATATGAATTACTGTGCAGTGATAGTTATTTTTATTATGAGTAATGCACTCGTGGGATGTTGGAAAGGAAAATGGTACAGTAGGACGATAACTCTCTTGGTGGGAAAAATGCAAATCATAGTGGGAGATCTTTGTGAAATATGCATCAATGAATGCAGGAACAGGATTTCTTCGCAACAATAATAATGTTTACGCTTGATGTCGGATGAAATTTACAAGCGCCCGAGTACTAGGGCATTTGTTGGAGCGCTTTTTGAAATTCAGTTCACTGCAAAAACAACTGAGAGAACACAAGAAACAGAAACACATAAACAATAATCACAAATTTTTCAGATTTCAGCAATAATTATTATTTGAAAAAAAAATATTAATCCTTTCACTTGTTTCTATTGCAAAGGAATATTTTTTTACTGATTCATGTTTCATGGACTGTTGGTGATAATGAAGATAATACAAGGTAAATATGAACGTTTTGCTACCCACTCATTTTTCAACACAGCTGATTTTTAAAATGTGTTGCTTGTAATAACCCATTTCTTGAAGCATAGAATGGAGCATTTAATATTTACGAGAGAGTTAATATTTACGATTTCTGACTTGTCTTATACTCCTTAACTGGAGTCTCCAAGACGTAATCTACAAAAAAAAAAAAGTAATCTATTAAAAGTCGTTCATTTTGGCCAAGCACCCCTGTAGCGTTTTTGAAAAGTATGGAGAGGATCAGTAAACTTGGCCAGTCCTTCAATGTCTATTAATCATTGACTTTGTGAACAACAAAATATGACAGCCATGATTTAATGATAATCATGCATCACTGCAAAACCGTTCTTTCCGTATCAAATCATGAAGGTTTCTTGGTAAGTAATACTGTATCATAATAAAAATTTTTGTGTCGCGCTCAGTTACTCTTATAAAATAAGTCAGAATTAAAAAATATGATTAACATATCACTAGTACAACATGCTAAATTATTAATTATTTATTATAGTATAGGTCAACTTTCAGACGATCTCACCTTTAAACTCGTTTTTATGAAAGGGGTCCGGGGTTATTCCCGCGGTAAGTTTTTGAAAAATAAACCATATAAAACACAATTTTAGAATTAAAGAATTGCATTCTATTCCCACGTGACCAGAATGGATAACAATAGGTTGACAAAACAAATATTTAACTTTTTCCAGAACAGGAAAACTAACCCAAAATGGTTCACCCAGGTACAGGAGGAATTGAGAGAGCTGGCAATTACGGACGAAGTAATGGAAAATAGAATTTTACTACGACAAATTATCAGTAATGAGGATGTGAGGTTCCAGGCTGTGCACAGAGAAACTGAACAATGGAAGATGGACGACTCAGCCAGAATGAAAAAATATTGAGCTGAGAAGAGGGAAAAAGCTAAGGAAGCCAGAAGAAAGTAGTAACTGGTCTTGCGTGTTCCAAAGATGAACCAAACAAAAAAAAAACACAATTTTAAGCGATTTTTAGCATGAACCCATCCGCACATTATGGATCCAAGTGCATCTTATCTAGTGCTTGGACATCGCCATTGGGTGGAAGAGAGGGGGTGTTAACCTCAAACCCCCCCCCCCCCCCAAAGAATACGCCTATGCATGTGGCTGAATCCACTCTAAGCTGCATGGGATAAGCTTTGAGCAGTTGATTATATGGACAGTACCTATTACCGACTATTGAGAAACAATTAAGAAGACTGCGGGTATGCTAAGATAATATTATGATTCATTTTTAATATTGTATTTTGAGACAACGATTATCACTGAATGACAAAAATTTTCTTGTTCTGAAAATATTTTTTCATATAAAGTTATTTACAGCAATGTCCTGTATGTGCGCAGTGATATTTTACTTGTGCATCCTACTTGCTGGATTATGAAAGCAAGCTCTTGAAATACCGTGTGACGATTGCCAATGTTTTTTTAATTTTATTGTTTTGGAAATTCTCTATTAATTTTACGGGAGATTCAGAATGGATATTTCCACTCTCAATATTACTTACTAACTGATATAGACCTGATAATCTAGCGAATAACGTCTGCCAATGCCATCATAGTTCTCATTTCCATCCTAAAACTCTTCTAAAAAATAAATAAGTTTAAGTGAATTTATCTAAAAATTTCTGAAATTTTCACCAAAATAAATTTTTTGAAAAAGATCCGGTAACTCTAACAAGCCAAAATATCAATGTATGTCCGAGCTGGTTAGATGAATGCTGGTCAGAGCTAAGCTATTTCCGAAAATACCTTTTTCTAAGTTATTTTCTCTGAAGTTAATTATAAGAAAAAATCACCAAACATCACCAATCGTGATGGTAGCTTTGAAATTGAGCTCATGCTATAAATCATTCCTATGACATCTCAAAAATAGGCTAACCATCAATATCAAGAGATCGTGCAATTGCAAAAGTGCCAAAATACGACAACGGTTTCGATGAAATAGAAATAGCCTACTGTATACACTCGTATGTAGTATGTAGCTGAACAAACGAAATAGTTTTTTCGTTCATTCATTCCTATAATGCTCCATTGGCCAAATCATAGTTGGGAGTAGTGCGTGCCTTTCTATTGGGAGAAAATGGGTGAGCGTGTTAAATCAATTGATAGAATTCCCAGATGGACGATACGCTACGATTCACTTTCACCTATTTTCTTTCCGTTTCAATAGAGATTTATTGATGTTATGGTGTTTATATTATTGGCCGTCCAATGGATACAGTAAATTGAAAAAAAATTATATGCAGTGATTTTAGAAAATTTGTTCTTATTCAATTTTCTACAAATCTATTGATAGCACGCTTTTTTCGAAAATCAAAAGATTACGATTCAATTTTACTTTATAAAAGGATCATCATTATTGGAAGTAAAGATCACAATAGAGTGCAAGTAATCATTTTAATAATAACTGTAAAAAGTAGTCTAGTCTTGAAAAAAATATTCTGATAGTATTTTCCCTCCAGAGGAACAATGTAGACCTACGCATCACAATAATAATTTTTAGAGTTTAGAGAGACCTTGAAAAATTTGACTAGTATGTATTAAAATATAGAATTTTTTTAGTTCGTATCTCTAGCGTATCTACACTCTGCAGCCTATGTATATCCCATCTCTATTTTTCATGGCCTTTTATTATTGAATTTTTTAATCATTTTCTACTTAACCTGAAACCAGGGGCGAATCCAGAACTTTCATCGAGCTAAAAAATCTTCGAAGGGAGATATCTCCTTTTGAAGAGGCCCTCATCCCTATAAAATACATTTTTTAGTGTCTGTTGAGAATTTTGGGGTAATACATTCCTAAATCCCCCCCCTTGAATTCGTCCTTGGACTAAGAAGATGGTAATTCCCTCCATTAATCATGGTTAGTTTAGTTAGTTTCGAAGAAGTATAAATAAATTGGATGTCTATTGAGCAATGGAAATTAATTAAAACAAATCATTTACTGTGTTCAAAATTAATTTGAAGCTCGTAAAATAAATCATGGTCTATATTGCAGTGCAAGTTATTTTTATAGTGAGATACAATATCTATTGTTGATATTGACATAGAAATATTTTTAAAGAGAATTTTCAAACCTGGTTTGCGTTACAAGCTGTTTTTAGAGATAGATTTGTCTGTGTGTTTTTCATCATAGTTTTCGATGTAACCATTTGTCTGTTACAATCAAGATTTTGTATTTGTTTTTAGTGAGAGCCGCGAGCCGTAGCAGGTATCTGTTCAATCAGATAGGGATAAGCTGCGTTTTCGTTGGTCCTGTTTGTAACGGTGACCGATTTGATCGGCCAGCAAAAAAGACACGTTCTCTGCTGTAAAATCACTTCCCGGTGGTTCGGAGCCCACCTAAAACTGTAGGTCCAACTCATCAATCACCATCATCCAACTCATTACCCAAGCACAAGTCTCAGACCTATGTGGGCTTCATCCTCAAAAAAAAAAATTAAAAAGACATAAAATCCTTATGTGTTGAGGAACAGCACAAGAAATGAATGAATAAGCAAAGAAATGTTTTAAATAGATTGCCCGCACAAAAGAATGTAAATTCGAATAAGTATAAATATTTTACTAATACAGTATACTCCAATAAATTCTAAACAATTTATGGTTTCTTTAGTTTTTTTTTTATCTCAGGCATTGATGTTTTTTCCGCTTGCTTTAGCAAGTAGGATATTGTAGTTTGTATGATTCATTTCTATGGTTTGCTTTTCTTTGAAATAATATTGAGCTACATTTATTACCTTTATTTTATTTTATTTTTTGTTATATTTTTTATAGGTGTTTAGTACTTTTTCATTCTCTATAGAAATTATATAAGATAGAAGGTGCCTCACACAGGAATACCTTTGGGATTGCCATAATTAGACAATGGACAGTTCATTGTATAGTCGACATAGTTGTAATTACTGTTTGTATATTAATATCCAGACCGAAAATTGTTGATGTACTGTGGATGTTCTGTTGGTCGAATAAATTATTATTATTATTTATTATAGAAGATTAAATGAAACAATGGTAAATTAAAATGTAATTTTATGAAAATTTAGAAATGACCAATGTATATTAATTATTTAGGGAAATAGCTGGATTTTTATTTACAATTTATTTTATTTTAGTGGGAACTTCACGTTATAAGCCTTCAAAGAAGAGTAGATAGTGTCTAAAAAATTGGCTTGTATTATTGAGTCCAGCAAATAAATTAGACGTATCAAATTTTATTTAAAATCTTAGCCACTCAGTCATTTAGGCAATTTATTATAATAATTCATGAGTCATCGATTATAGATTGTAAGGACTACGAAGTACAATAGACTTCAAGTCTTTTTTTTATATTGCACTATGTGCTTCAATCCACAATGTTCTCCTTTCAACTCTCAGCTGATGTTAAACAGGGCCGTAGCCAGAGGGGGATATCGGGATCCTCCCCCCCCCATCCAGAAATTTTGTAGTCATCTTTCACAATAAAAACAAATTAACTAATAACTTACGGATGAAATAAAAAATAAATTAAAAAATAAACCTTAGTTTTATTTAGCACAAGAGTTTGTCATGGGAATCACAAAAAGTATACAATGTTACACTCTTACTCTGTTTTCGAGTGGTGTCTGTCACTGACTCTTCCAGATCAGAGATATATTTCATTTGAATTAACAATTATTTTAATTGAAATATCTAAGTAAAAATTACTTTAAAATGCTCAAAAAATCATTATAAAAATGATAAATATTAAAAAAATTCCGGGGAAGACCCCCGGACCACCCATCAACTGGGGGAATTCCATTCCCCCTGCACCCCCTGGTATCACCCCCCTAAGTTCAATCCTGCCTACGCCACTGATGTTAAATAAGGATTATACTGAAGATTTCAAATATCTTTGAAGAATAACATTCTCTAAGACTCAATACTTTGAACTTATTAGAATAATTCGCGAAATTGCAGTCATTTTGACTGCAGAGGCAGTCACTACAGTCACTAAATTTATTAAAATTTTAGTTAATAAGTGCAGTTTGTAATGGAAGAGGAAATTCAACAATTCGATAATCTTATTAGAAAGCTTATTAAGGGAAGTTACCACTAATTTATTTGTAGAAAAAATCTAGCTTTCCCACTGAACACCATGCGTTGGTCCTCTCAAATCAATCTTTCCTGAATCAGAACTGTAACACTTATCCATGAGCACTATATGGCTGACATAGGTGGAAGACATGTTAATAGTATTTTGTTCAGTGTATGATTTAAGAAACCACTTTCGAATAAGATCTTTATGTAAGTTATTTAGACAATTATGATATTTGTATTCGAGGTGCAGGACGATTACACGGCAAATTTACTTTCAAGATTTCCACATGAACGCTTCACATGATGTTGAGTGGCGGTCAGGATGGACGGGGGGGGGGGGGATTGGGATGTGAAATATGGCTGATTGTGATAATGACCCACTTTTTCTACTCCTGGTGCTTCCGAGGAAAGCGTCAAAAATGAACCAGAGAATCTCTCGCTGTAGAGTACCATCCAAGATGATGACATCGATAGAATGACAAAAGGGGTATCATATTGGCTATTGTGCTGATTATGAACGGCGATCGACAGTTTGGGTGAGCTGAAGCTACACAACACCGCACCATGTGAATGGTAAGCCTTATTTGGATAAGAGTGTTTCAGAGCATTGGAAACCTTGGCATCTCTGAGTGTGTTTGAGAGCAATTCCCGACTGTTCGTCCAATTGTACATTCCCATCAAGGAATTTTGATGCAGAGGAAATCAAAGTACTTGAATAGAATTCAGACATCAGAGAGAAAATACTTAAATTAATATTTTTTGAGATTAATTGAGATTTGTGTGTTAGATTCATTCCCCACCATACTGAGTGGTCCAAAAAATGTATAAGTGAATGCATTAATAGGCTCAAGAAAAAACATGAAACTATTAAATTTGCTAGGTATTTTGCATTTCCTAGCCAACAAATAGCCAATAATCAGTCAATGACAGTCAACTAAATTAACAGAATTGGAATAATGTTCAAAATGAAGTGTTTCACTGCCAAGGAGTGTATCCATATCCAACCTATCTATTCCTCTGTATTTAATGTACAATATTTCAGTTGGTTTTGAAGGAGCTGACAAACAGATAGAACGAAATTTATTAATTTCGAATTCGTCAAGTGCTATTAATTAACTTATACTGGAGACTTCCGCAATGACAGATATTGACTACCGCGATAAATAGCTAATGGAAATCGATGAACACTTCTAAACAAAAATGTTTAGTCATCGCCGGGAATCGAACCACGGACTTCCAAACTTCCGGTCTTTGTGGAGGTCCGTGGTTCGATTCCCGGCAGTGACTAAATATTTTTGTGTAGAAGCGTTGATCGATTTCCATCAGCTATTCAAAGCTGTTGTCAATACCCGCCATTGCGGGTATTGATATACCTGGGTATTAATACCCGCCATTGCGGGTTCTTGGCTTAATACTTTTTCATTGATTTTTCATCAACTGATGCTTATAATGTTTTTCTTTTTGTACCCTTTAATAATGGATGTACAATAATTCAACATTTCTTCTACGGTATTTCAGAATAGTAAATTTTTAATAGAACTGAATTTTAAAACGAAGATTCTTTTAGCGATTTTAAGACTGCACTGTGAACTCATAAAGTTATTCCTCAAGATAAAAGCAAATATTTTTCTCCCGTTAGTAAGAAAATATGGGTTTTTACTCTGTTCCGATTTGCTCCTGATTCAAAGTTCCAAAAATATATGAAAAATATAATTAAAAAATTCATAACAATCCTTGATCTCATACAACTTTTATAACCTCAACAGTCTAAGACTGCACCAGGACATCCTTTACAACGTTTTAGTTTTATATCTCTTATTGGTATTGTCCAGTAATGGATGTCCAATAATCTACAGGGTAGATGGTAGTTCCGTTCAACAGCCGAAGCTAGAATCCCAATATTTCAGTATGATTTCACTCAACATTATTACCCAGACTAATTCACCATACATGGATTTGTAATATATAAAGTTTGACGCCAGTCTTCATCTTCTCTATAACTTAGATAACTTTCATAGGAGCGCCACTTATTCAGAACTTTATTTCTGAAGAAAATCCCATGAGTATCTGAGTTTCCAATCACGTAGCCTTCCCATTATATTTTCTTCACTGTTCCTTTTCCACCGATTTCTCATCACCTGAGCCGTGTTAGAGAAAGAGAATAAATTCACAATAATTCAAAATTTTGTCTACAGTATTTCAAATTATGGAAAATTTTAAATAAGAATGATGAATTTGACTACGATTCTTTTAGCAATTTTTAGAATTGCACTCTGAACAAGAAATAATAGACACCAATCTCCACTCTTTTACAAAATTCACCTCGTGCAATTTGTTATTCCATTGAATTATAGGCTGAATGAATAAACATTAATAATGTTGTCCAAAGTAGGGTACAGCGGAAAAAAGTGATGAAGAGTAAAGATTTTAATAAATGTGTGAGTTTTGAAGGAGCTGATGTAATTATTAATGTAGGTTGATAGTTGATACAAATTGAAACGTTTATTAGAGGAACTCGCATTACATGAAAATGGTCGTACAATAATGAAAGAATAAGAGACGAGAAGAATGAAAAATGAAAGTGAAAAGCTAATCCGAATTTCAGTAACCTACTTATTACAAGTGCTCCAATAGAATAGAAAAACAATGATATTAGGAATGGAAGATCAAAATTATAATAAAGTTGGTGCTTAGTCTTGACTCAACTATCTGATCGCAATACATAGGGTTTCTTCTAATGAAGTTTTCTGAGAGGAACAAATCAAGTAAGAATAATGGTAGTGAAAAATGGCAGGAGAAAAGAATATAATTTTTGATACACTACATTTTACATTGAAAATAAAAGGCGAAAAGATTTATTTCATGTAAAAGATTATTTCATGAAAGAAATATTTCATGTACCTGCGATATGTAATAATTATTCATACGTTGTACCGTTCAGGTGATAACTATGAGAGAGCTTCCAGCCGTGTCTAAAGAAGCACTAATTGGGAGAAATGGCCTCACACACATTAAGTAAGTCTTCACATTCACTACAAAAGTATTTGACTAATAATTTATTTATATTTCATAAGTACTAAAAAATAATGATGTTAACCTTTAATCCTGGAGAGACGATCGATGAGCAGGATAATCTTCTTTTCGACGCAGTCCATCGAGGGTTTGGCAAAGCAGTCATCACTGACAGTAGTTGAAGTACTAGGGACGACGCTATCGTTAGATGGTTCGACGCCAGGTTGAGCAAAGACGCCGACGACGCCGCCGCACAAAAGAGCGACGAGCAAACAACTGCTATGGAGAGCTGCCATCTCTCGAGGCGTGAGTTCGTGGTGAGCGCTAGAACGCGTCTGCTGCCCTTCACCAGGTCACAACAGGTTTTATTCGAGAAACTTGGTCAGTGGAACGGAGGGGAGTCCACAGTCCACAGCTCTGCAGGCGTTTCCATCTCTACACGGACATCATCCCTTTCATCAGTTTTCTTCATTTCTATTACAGTTATTGTTTGTGGCTGAATCCGGCTGTGCAACAAATCCTCCGTGACTCCAGCACAGTGTCCTTGAACATGTCGTCGTGTGCTTTACTTGGAAAAATTCACTTTCAGTCTGGAAAATCGTCCCAAAATCGTCGCAGCTAATCCCAAATCAGGGTCCCCGCTGTTTTATTCTCTTGATTCGATCTCCTTTTCAATTTCAGTTCACTTTCTTTCTTTACTAGCATCCATTTCTTCTGCAATTGCAATGATGAAAATCTATTTAAACAGGTTGTTTCGTGTCTAAAATTAAATTGTTGTGAATATAAATTTGTGTTCAAATAGGATCTTCTTCATTTTTTTCTTCTTCAGATGATTTAATTATTTTGATTTCAGAGTTGGGTTGAATATCATTGTAGAGTAACACCACGAGTTTGAATATTCTAATTCTCCCAGTGTTGACCGATAACCTGATTTTCTAGGGATTTTCCAGGATTAACTCCTGATACTAATGCATATATTATGAACTCTTTACAAGATAATTTGGTATTATTAAGATCTATAGAGAACTTTGTGATCTATTACGGGTAGGCCTTTTTGCTGGCTAGTGCCTACCACATTTCATGTTCTTGAAGATTACTTAAAATAAAGAATTTTGACCATTGACATTCATGTAATTCATAATTCACTTATGATAAAATCAATTTTTGTGGCAAGGTAAAATTGAACCACTAATCAATTTTCTGCAAGGTATTTAAGAAAGATTAGAAAAGTTGTTGTTTTCTAACTACTACCTTAATTTCTGGTATTCTGGAGAAAACATTGATTCCAGCTGCCTGAGAACAGTCGCTAAGTCACGACAGAAGCCTCAACTTATTCAGGTAATGATAATAATAAGTTGCGTCGTACGGCTTTTATTGGTGGGGAGACCCTTATGGATCGTTCTACAAAAAGATGGATCGTTGTACCTCACCGCTTTGAGCCATGTTATTGGGGGGGGGGGGGCTACTATTTTAGGTGGGTTTCGAACCACCGGGTAAGTGATAATAAAGCTTTTAACATCAAAGCACGGCCAAGCGCCAAGTGCATTCTTACTTATTCAGGTGTAACCTGAAAATTCCTACACTAGATCTGAGTCAGCCAGATCTTCACTATTACATATGTAAAGTTTTTCGTGCTACTATGAGTTATTTAGCTCATCATTCAACTCAACATCATCACTTAACTCACCCTCAATAATTGATAATTATTGTAACATGGCTTGTAGGAATACCCACAACTACTGACTTACAAAAAATGGATTATATTTTTCTAGGAATAGCAGCACTTCTGTCACTCTGAATTTGTCCAGTTTTTAGTTTTTAGTTAGATCAGATAATAGATGTGTGTGCCAGTTTAAGCAAGGCAACTTGAAAAAATTAATGCTAGTAGATTGATCTAGTATCTCACTACTGGGCCTAACATTCTAAAAACGATTTATGTGATTTTCATGGACAATTTTTACCTAATGACTCAGTTATTTTGAGGGGACGTTTTTGTTCTAAGATACTTCAATCTTTCACGATGACTAGAATCGTTTTTTTCCTTTTTGAATGAAAACCGACTCAAAATTCATGGTGAAACAAATTATGTTTAAACTGTGAAATTGTAAAAAATTCTAAAATACAAACCGTTTTCTAGCATAGAATGGAATGAGTTACAATTGAGTAGTTATTATGAATTGTTCTTTAGAAGTGTTTAATGTTATAAAAATCATCAATTCTTATAAAAAATGGGTTGAGGGTGTAGAAGATCCCACGTTGCCAAATTCCTTAGTTTTTCACGTTACCACTTGAGTGCTAGGCCTATACATTATCATTTGGCTCAACATAATCAATAAAGATCCCTGGTACAATGCTTCAAAGGTGAAGGACAACCTAATAATTCATTTGATTTTATATTAATTAATTCCATATTGAGAATCAAACAAAACTTTAATAAGATCAGTATGTTCTTACAAGCTGCAGTACAGCCTTATTGTAGGGTTAATGATATTAATAACACAGAATTGAAGGCAGTGGTGTAGAGTAGAGGTTAAAGTTACAGTGCGGGAACGCAAATTTTTTCATAATAGTTAAAAACGACAAAATATATGTAATGAGTATGTAATATTTTTTTTGTGGATTACGTCTTGGAGACAAGTCAGACAAGTCAGATCAACAATTATGCACTAGATAATTATCATAATTACTAGAAATCAATTATTGTTTGCTTAACTCACTTATTATATAGTAACTTATAGGTCAACTTTTCAGGGATGAGAGGTTACATTACCGGTTACAGTCTATTAAAAAATATGATTAACATATCATTAGTTCAACATGCTAAATTATTACTTACTTATTATAGTACAGATCAACTTTCTGACGATCTCACATTTAAACTCGTTCTTATGAAAGTGAAGGGGTCCGGGATTAATCCCGCGGAGAGTTTTTGAAAAATAAACCATATAAAACACAATTTTAAACGATTCTCGGCATGAACCCATCCGCACATTATGGATCTAAGTGCATCTTATCTAGTGCTTGGACATTGTCATTGGGAGTGGATGGGGGTATCAAACTCAAACCCCCCCCCCACCACCCCACCCCCAAAAGAATACGCCTATGCATGTGGCTGAATTCACGCTCGCTCTCTACAGAGCTGCATGGGATAAGCTTTGAGAGGTTGATTACAGGGACATTACCGGTTGCCGTCTATTGAGAAACAATTGAGTCTGCGGGTATGCTAAGATTAAATTATGATAAATTTTGAATATTGTATTTTTAGAGACCGATTATCACTGAATGATAATAATTTTATTGTTCTTAAAATATTTTTCTCATATTAAGTTATTTACAGCGATGTCCTGAATGTGCGCAGTGAAGTTTTACTTGTGCATCCCACTTGCTGGATTGTGAAAACAAGTTCTTGTTCACCCTGAGAATTCTATAATAAGGCCTGTATTTCTGAATCTACCTTAAGGCTTTCTTAACCGAAGGGAGACTTACAAAGCCTTTACACAGACGGTTTTCTCACTTGCGATAAGGAAAGCTCAAAGTCAGTTCATAAATAGGTGGCCTAACCTAAATAAGGAGCTGAGTGAGATTCCTGTAATTGTTGATAATAGTGTAGAAACATTTATATGGCTTTTTCTTTATTCTCTAGTTTCCTCCATAGGCCTAAATCAGTGGTTCCCAAACTTTTTTGCCTAATGGACCCCTTGCCATGATTTTTGGTTTCAAGTAGACCCCCTGCATAAATGTCATTAATTTTTTTTTAGACTATGAGTTGAAATGTGTTTTTAAAGCTGATGAAGTAGGTTCACTACTGATCACAGTAACCAATTAAAATTGTGGAGGAGAAAACATTAAAAAAGCACATAAACGTAGTAAATTTTTGTAATATAGTCTAATTCAAATTGAAATAATCAAATAGTATGACAAATTGTTTTTGGTTATAGTGAAATAGTATTAATGGAACCCAAGAAGTATAACGACCGGTATTTTATTATCAACATTGTGTACTTTGTAGTTATTGCAACATTCGCATCTATTAAAATCCGTAAGACTGCTCAATGTGGGTAAACGCGACACTCATTGTTAATGAAATGTGATAGAGAGAGAATTGAGGAGAGGAGGTGGAAAATAACAATCAATATAATTCACCTTTTTTAGAATATTGCATCAAATTTGTGACAAAAGGGCGATACAGATACAGTAATCAGTAGCGTAGCGAAAATCTTTTAATGGGGGGGCTTATTGGAGATTTGGGGGCCGCCGGGGGGTCTTAGGAGTATGGAATACCCCCTAGGGTGAGGGGGACCCAAGGATCATCCCCCGGAAAAATGTTAATGAGTAGTCCCTCCAACGTCGTATTCCAAGAGATTCTACTCATGTCTAGAAAAGCATTAATCCATTTATTTTAGTCCACATTATGGGAAAATTTTTAAATTTTCGATGCTGAGAGCTTGATTTGAGATACAAAATCAGTAATTTTATACGAGTAAGTTTATAAATTAGGTAAAGTGAGAGCTTAAATTCGATAAATCACTGCTTTTATGAATCGTTTGCCTAAGAACTTGAACCCACTTTTCGTTTATTGTTAGTTAATTGATTAGTTGTGAACAAATTTTAATGCATAAAATCGAAAAAATACTACTTTTATAACGTCAATTTAACAAGTTATAGTGGCTTAAAATTATTTTTACAATCAGGGCCACCCAGAGACATTTTAGTGGCCCGGGAGTTGAGGCTGGATGCTCCCTTACACCTTCACCCTAAACACCAATTTTCAATTAATGACTCGATTTCCCAACTAGCATCGCTTAAGTCTTAAAGCTATGCCTAGGTGCCTTCTGTACTCAAAAAATCTGTGTAACTAATTTGAATTTTTTCTTTAATTTAAAGATAGAATTCGAATGTAAGCCAACTGATAACCATTCGTCGAAAAAGCTGTGGAAGCTAGGGAAAAGGGTACTGAGTGGCACCAGAGAGAGAGCAATTATCTTCTCTTCTATTTTTGTGTAATCTTTTGAACTATTCACTAATATTGGAATACCGGAATGTAAAATGTGTAGAATTATAAAAATTATTATGACTGAATGGAACTTATTTCAACTTGCAAAGAGCGAATGAATAAAGAGCACATCCAATTCCAAACTTTAATTCATAGTAATTTTGTAATTACATAAATAGATGGTGACAAAACCTCAAAACATTGGGGATTCTGAAAAAAAATGTTCTCAAGTTCTTGAAAGTGCAACTTTAAGCTTTTTTATGGCTATCATCCTTCATATTATTGGTTGATTGATTCATGGCGTGACAAATTTCACGATCACAATAAAACTTTTTGGGGTATCAGATCTGAACAGTAACAGAAATGAGCATTTGAAGCCCTTCTGCAAAAATATTAAGAGACCTTTTCTTCTTTCAATCCTACTGTGTCAATGACCAAAAATACTGGGACCCACCAGCATCTTGGGGTCTTACAACAGTGGGGTCTTTCAAGGCCCAAAGCTGAGGCAATTAGGGGACTCTTATCTATAAACGTTGAAATTTGAAAATATTCTAGATGGAGCCTACTTGAATCTCTACTTCGCATGACTATACTGGCAATAAAATCGGGCCCGTGGGGTCCGCGACCTCGAGGGTGCTAGGTTTCTAAGGGGCCTCTAGAGGTCGAAACTGGAAAAAAAGGCCCTGGAGGCCCCTAGCTGTACAATTTGGTGCTCCTTATTTTATTTTTGTTTTATCACTTGCTTACATTAATTTGTAAAATGATGTGGCCCATTGACATTGAGGCCCAAGGAAACTTGCCTTGTTCGCCTCATCCCCTCTATAGCTTTAATTAGAGTATTTTTTAAGTTTATTAAAGTTTTTTCTAGAAGTAACATTATTTAAGCTACTCTTCACATATAAAAATTTTTTTCACCAGTAACCGATATTATCGTATTTTTATTGATGCCTCCCTACTCATTTTTGGGGCCTCTTCCACAGGCTAAAGGGGGGGTTGTAGCCTGGAACCCCCCCTGCTCCCCGTCATTACGCCAATGACAGTAATGGAGTGCTCTAACAAGAATATTAAAAATTGACTCCAAAATAGTTAATCAAAAGATAAGAACAAATTTATTAGAATTCAATTCAATTTCAATTTTCTCTGAACCGTTCTAGTTCGATTTAAAATTATCATATACGTATATAGAGTAATAAAAGGAAGATTATTAGCGACCTTATTAGAAGTTCTTGTAAACGTGGAAAATAAAAACTAAACACTAATACTATAGCTACAATTTATTTTCGAAATAAATCTAATTTATTGTGCACAGATTTGTTTTCCATCAGAATAATTTTTAACAATTAATTAAGTAAGCAAGAGCTTGCTAGAATGTTGAAGAAAGTTGGTATGGTTCGATAATTTAAAGACATTGGGCTCCTTTTCCTCATAATAATATACCTAAAATAACTTGAATAATTTGGTATCTTGTGTACCTAAGTTGTTGAGTGACCTACCAATAAACGTTTTTTTTAAATATGATAGAATATCATTCAAATATAAATAAGAGGCTCGTTTTGTTTATAACTTTAAAATATATGAGGCGACTTTTGCTTATAACAATATTGCTAAAAATATAGCATGAAATATTAAGTACCTGACTTGTTTAGTGACCTACCAGTAAATGTTAATAGTTTTAAAATCTGTATAATAGAAGATAATTGAAGGATGTGGGGCTTGTTTTTTTCATAATATTACAACTAAAAACGCAAATTTCTATCTGGTAAACCTTAGCTGTTTAGTCACCTACCAGTGAAGGCTTTTAATTTTCTAATAACTATAAGAAAACTAAGTATGAATTCTCTGATTTAAAAATGTTTTCATAGAAAGCGCTATTATTTCAAATAGATATAATGCTTGCTTGCATGTACATAAATAACAGTATTATACAAGTAGGCCTACATAAGTATCCTACTGGTACTCTGTGATGTTTTCCATTACGAAAAACTTGATGAACAATCTAATATCAAAAATTACACTGTATTTTTATTTAAATTATGATTTTTACTCACATATACTTCAGATATTAGAGGGATGCATTTCACTTCTAGGCTGATGAAGGTTTGTTTAGAAGTAAAATGCATACCTCCAGTAGCCTATCTCCAGTATAAGTGAGTAAAAATCCTAATCTACTTAGAAATACAGTGTCAGTTTTGATTTTAGATTGTACCAAGCCCCAATCCGAAGACATTTGCTATTGTGGACCCCCATTAACATATGATGGACCCCCAATTTTATTTTTCACTGACATGGATCACTTTGGGAACCACTGGCCTAAATAGTGATATGTAAAGTCCTTAATATGCCAAACTTTATATTCATGGTGATGGAGTCAAGTTTGATGACAGAATCTGACACAGTCTTCAACAGAACTAAAATATGATAAATATTATCATTTATCAATATTTTTTGATAAACTGTATGTAGCTGTGCTATTCTGATCATGTTTTACAAAGGAAACATGATAATTATCTAACTTTATTATCTAATGATTATACATTAGGATCATCAGAAATACAGGCCTTATTATAGAATTCTCAGGGTGAACAAGAACTTGCTTTCACAATCCAGCAAGTGGGATGCACAAGTAAAACTTCACTGCACACATTCAGGACATCACTGTAAATAACTTAAGTCTCTGTACAGTCTTTAGTGATTGATATACCAGTATGCAGTATGGGCCGGTCCCTATATTCGTGAATGACAAGATAATTTCCATCCAAGTTGAGAATCCACTTCTTATTGAAGATCAGGACATTAGAACTGATGTCGTTGAATCCAACTCAAAAGTAATTTGTTTAATACCAGACCAAGAAAATACAACTCCAATGGTGGACTCTCTTTTTGGCTTAGATTTGATTCAACAACATCATCTTTTAGTTAATGCTATGAAGTGCATATTTACATAGGTGAATCTCGATTTCCAGTTGATTTCTATTGACTAGAAATGCTTCATATATGTTAATAGGACTGTGATGTTCAGTCACGAGCGCTCGGGACTGTGCTTGAAAGGGTGACATGCAAAAATAGCATAAAGTTATCTGTTTGATTATTTTTTACCTGATGGCTTGAAGCCCACCTAAAACTATAGGTCCACTATCCAAAACAACATAATTATCCACACTCATTGCTCAAGCACAAGTCTCAGAATAATATTGGCATCATCAGCATGAAAAAAAACTTGTTTTGATAAGACACAACTTATTGATATCAACTTAATAATTTTGATTCTCCGGCAATAATTATTTCTGTTATTGGCAAATATAGCCTATGTTTGCTGATTCCATAGGACCAGCTATATCAATTTATGGAGGTACATTTCATGTTATAATTAAGTGGTTCAAATGAATATTTGTATAACGTTTGTATTATGTATCATGTACAATTTCTAAAGGGAATAAATTTGATTTGATTTGAGGGAATGCTGAGATATTTCCCAAAATATTTCAATGTGTTGCAAATTTGTATTTTGAAAAAACTGTTGTATCACCGGTGCAAAACAATAAAACATGCTATATTGTACATGCATGTCTAGTATTTGTACTGGCTATATACCATACCAGTTTTTTGCAGCTGATGAAAACAAATAATGTGAATTGAGACCTAATTCAGTTTAAAATTTCAGTAGACTGAATTAGTAATTTTCAGTAGTAAATGGTAATTTTCATCATTTTTATTTCAGTAATTTGAATAAGTTTATTAATGGAAATATATTTAACTAAAAACTTGACTTTTCTTCAAAATTAAAATGGTATAACTTGATAGCACCTAAAATAAATATAGCTGTAAATTCTGTTGGAATTATAACATTAATATGACTACACAATATCCAATAATGAAAACAGATTTTTCTGAGACTCATGAACTCAAGCATTCATAAAAATCATGAACACTAATTTTTTCAGGATACTCTCTGTCCTGAAAAATCGTTCAAAAGTGAGTTATACGACTTTGATTTTGCAGTTCTTGTGATAATGTTTATCTAATGCAATTATTCTTCATTGAGTGAAGAATTAAATGAGAAGAAAATGCAGTTGTGTTTGCTCTTTAGCTAGCAAAACTAGGTAAGAGGTAGTAAAAATTGAATATTTCTTGCAATAATAATTAGTTTTATTCACATTTAAAGTTACACATATGATGTAAACATTACATTTTTAAAATCACAACTTTTCTAGAAGATAATTTCATCACTCAAAGTAACAATGTTTTTGAAAATTGTGACATCATCATTCAAAGAGCAATAAATCATAGTTTAAATTAATCAAACAAAACAATGAGGAATCAGTCAGACCTAATGTAGGTAATTTTTATCCTTTATCCAATTTCATTAGTTCCATTTGGAATGTCTTGATTGAATTGAGCCATAATAATACTTGAATAATGACTTAAAAAGTCTTATCAGGACATAATTCTGAGCTTTCAATGTGCTCTTATAATACTATTTCGACTTAAAAAAGTCTTGACAGCTCACTATAAACTAAAATGGTGCTTTATCCATAATATTTTAATCACAGAAGTCAACTTGAAATATTCAAACTCACTACAAATGAATAATATGCAATTTAATAGTCTTCTTAGATTAGTCTTAATTTTGAGCTTTCAATGTGCTCTTATAATACTTTTGGACTTAAAAAGTCTTGATAGTTCACTTAAAACTAAGATGGCACTTTATCAATATTTGAATCACAAAAATTGACTTAAAATATTTAAACACACTACAAATAAGCAATATGTAACACAATAGTCTTTTTAGAAAATATTTATAAAAGGTGATTTAGAAAATAAATACATGTATTATTGATGTGTCATTCAATTTTTCAAATAGAGATTTCTTAAAATGTTCAATATGTTCCTGAATATGTTCGTGTGAAATGTTTATTTGTAAGTGCACTACAATGGAAAATATCAGTGTAGGATACTTCATTGTTTTGCGAATATGAAATACAATTTTAAATCTAATGTGATGAGTTTAATATTTTAGTAATAAATTATGGGAATAAAATAATTATAATAAATTTTTGAGACAAGAAATATCATTGGCTAAATAACTAAGTACAATTTTTTCATCTTAATAGTCAATTCCCATTTCATTCATGTTGCTCACTCTATTCATACTGTTCATTGCATTCATGTTGTTCATTGAGTTCATGTTGCTCATTGTGTTCATGTTGTTCATTGAGTCCATGTTGTTCATTGAGTTCATGTTGTTCATTGTGTTCATGTTGTTTACTGAGTTCATGTTGTTCATTGTGTTCATGTTGTTCATCGAGTCCATGTTGTTCATTGTGTTCATGTTGTTCATTCTATTTACATTATTCATGTTCATTCCATTAATGTTCATATTCATTCCATTCATATTCATTCTATTCATGTTCATTCCATTCATGTTCATTCCATTCATGTTCATTCCATTCATGTTCATTCCATTCATGTTCATTCCATTCATGTTCATTCCATTCATGTTCATTCCATTCACATTCATTCTATTCATGTTCATTCCACTCATTCTATTCATAGAGTTCATATTCATGTTGCTTTCATTAATGTTCATATTAATGTTCATGTTATTCATCATTTCCTTCATATTATTAATATGCTTGACCACATTATTTACATCACTTGTCATGTCAGTCATGGGATCATCCATGTTGTGCAAGATGCTAATCACTTTATTCATTTGACTAGTCATTTGAATCATAATATTTCCCATGACATTGTACATACTGCTTGGATTCATTCTCATAGTACTGATCAAGAAATTCATATTGCCAATCATTGCTCTCATATTTTTCACTCTCTGATTCAATTCAACCATTTGCATATTCATGTCATTTATATTGCTGTTCATGTCATTAACATTCTTATTCATGTACACAACTTCACTAACAAAGTTATCAATGTTATTATTCATGTTCATATTGTTCATGTTCATGTTGTTCATGTTCATATTGTTCATGTTCATGTTGTTCATGTTCATATTGTTCATGTTCATATTGTTCATGTTGTTCATATTGTTCATGTTCATATTGTTCATGTTGTTCATATTGTTCATGTTCATATTGTTCATGTTCATATTGTTCATACCATTCATCATGCTGTTCATGTTATTATTCATATTGTTAATATTACTGTACATGTTGTTCACTTTCATGTTGTTCATATTGTTCATGTTGTTCATATTGTTCATGTTGTTCATATTGTTCATGTTGTTCATATTGTTCATGTTCATATTGTTCATATCATTCATCATGCTGTTCATGTTATTATTCATGTTGTTCATATTGCTGTTCATGTTGTTCATATTCATGTTCATATTATTGTTCATATCATTCATCATGCTGTCCATGTTATTATTCATGTTGTTCATATTACTGTTCATGTTCTTCATCATGTTGTTCATTTTGTTCAAGTTGTTTACATTGTGATTCATCCTGGTCATGTCAATGTTAATGTGATTCATGTTACTATTCATGCTATTCATGTTCATGTCCATGTTGTTCATGTTCATTTCCATTTCATTCATGTTATTATTCATGCTCTGCATCATAATCATATCAACACTCATTCCACTGTTCAATTTCTTCATCATCTCAATCATGTTTCCCTTCATATTATTTGCTTTATAGCTCATGTCATTGATTTTCTTCTCCATACTCATGATATCACTTTGAATAGTATTCATGTCATTGTTCACATTGTGCATGTCGTTTTTGATATCATTCATGCCATTATTTGTACTCATTTGGTTTGTATTCATATTAGAATTGGCACTGAAACAATTACAGTTCACATTCATTCCATTCACATCAGTCATGCAACTGCATACCACTGGCATACCATTTCCTCCATTAATATTCAAATTGACATTGTGGTTCATATCATTTACATTGTTGGCACTGCTCATCTGATTGTTGTTGTCCATACTGAGAAGTTTATTGAGCTTGCTGATCTCATCTACAATGTCTTGTTCATCCTCCACAGCTATTGAACACACAAAAACATAAATAATCAGAAGTGAAAATAATATTTTATTCAACATAGCCTTAAAATTTAGTAGAAATAACTACTGTGGATATCAAAATGAGACAAATATCATTATCATGTAACTGTGAGTTTTTGATGCAGTAAAAAGCTGGTCATTAAAAAATTTATACAATAACGTTATAATGCTTCAGTCACATACTGGACATTTTAATTAGGAATATGGAGATGTGGAACTGAATTATAAAATAATAGTAAATAATAATAGCTCATGCACTATTCATTAGTATTTTTTGGTAGATGAAGCCCACATAGGTCTGAAACCTGTGCTTGGGTAATGAGCTGGGTGTGATGTTGATTGATGAGTTGAACCTTCAGATTTAGGTGGATTCCAAACCATCGGGAAGTGATTTTACAACAGAGTACATTTTGCTGCCCGAACCAATTGGTCACCTCACAGAAAGGGTATTATATCTTATAAAACTGAACAAATGACACCTGCAACGGTTTGCGGCTATCACTTCCCCTAAAGTTCATTGTCCATCATGCATAATCTTGAAGAAATCTGACCCTGGATAAAATTGTCCTGGATAAGCATTAAAATAAAATTTTCAAAATTAATGAAATACTTGAAGAAAGTTGGAGATTTTATTCTGAGGTATAAGATCATGATGTTTATGCTTATTAAACACTTAAATATAGGCATACAAAAAATCCCAATATTAATTAGATTCTCAATAAAGAATTGTTAAGGATATTCGACAATCAAAGTTCACAAAGTTCAGCATTGAAGCAATTGGTAGAAACTCATTCTCTCATTTATAATAGTCCTCATTTCTACAGCATCCATTTCCTTGCTGCAACTACTGTAGCACCTTTGTCAATATCGCACATGCACAAACTTAATTTTTATTCGAATTTTCCACAATAAAGAATAATTATTTTATGCTTTTATAATAGCGTTTGTAGGGCCTACATTTGAAATTGAATAGGCAGAACTTACGAATTTATTCTTATTCAGTAAGAGCAAAGAATAAATTCAACAAATAAAATTAATAAATAAAGGAAACTTTGTGAATCTCTGCAAAAACACTCTGTATTCGACAGCATAAGCTAGTTGGATAAGTTATGAACAATAAGGGAAATTTAATAGGTATACTTTACACTAAACCACATGAAACTTTTCGGGCATGCCTCGATCACTCTTATAGCCTGGCTCAATTGTTAATGTCAATCGAATTAACGTCATTTTTTGCAGAAACGCACACTCACTTTTGTTATTTATTCCCCAGTTTTAAAGAAATACTACGATTACAAACTATCAATGAAATCCAGAAATTTCACATGAAATTGAATGTAAAAGTAAGTTGTGAGACACAGATTATAAGTTACAGGCAAAATGCTCTTAAACAGCAAGCAAAAATTGATCTTCATTTGAACGGTTGATTAAGTACAGATATAAACAATGTTGAGTTCTACTATAACAATAAATAATATAAAAGATGCCTCATAAAAATACAGATTCTCCTACAGAAAGGTTACTTATAGCTTGTATGCTCGTATGCTCGTATTCAATATTGGAATTGAACTTTTTGAAAGAACTCTAAAATTAAAAATTTACTAAAAGTATTTTTGAAATAACTTTGTTATCTGAAGAGCTGAAGTGACAGCTTATTAAATAAACGATGGCTTTATTAAATAAACACCACAGTTCACCAAAACTCACCTCACCCTTCCGCGGCTTTTGGAACCAACCCCTAGTTGCCGGGGGATGCTAGGGTTGAAGGGGCGCACCCATTTACCGGAAATAAGCACTAAACATTATGAGTTTTTCAGGAACCACAAAAAATTTTTTAGTAACTTCTTTTTATAGTACAAAGTCTTAGAAAAATTTACATTTGTTAAATTGAGGTTGTAATTTTCTAATGCTAATATTATGAAACAAGCCCAAGGAGTGAGCTACATCTTTTGAGCGGTTCACTTGAAAGAAGGATTTATCTACCTGTAAAAGTAACCGGTGTCTTTGGTTCTTTTCAATCTCAAGTTTAGTTAAGTTGTTGTTCTCTGCTCCGCTCCTCAACTGTTCGGTTCTTTAATATTGCTAGAAATCTTCAATACTAAATAGATCTCTCTGTTAAATATAGTTTTTTGGGGTTTTTAATTAAATTGAAAATTTGATTTATATTGAATATCAACGGGTAGGTATAGCAAGCTTTTGGGAACAAAAAAAAACCTACACAATTCATTTCTTAATTTAATTACCGTAATTTGATAGGCAGTCTTTTGTAGAATCTTGCTCAAATGAACTATGACATTATTTTAATAATGAGGATTTAGGCTACCATCTGATAATTGTAATTTAGACAAAGAAGGAGCTTAAAAACCTAAGCTCTACGATATATTTCAACATTCTATTTTACATTCTACTTCTATATTTCTATCAACATTCTAAATAGAAATAACGAATCTGTGATTGATAAACTAGTATAATACTACTTGGTATTTAAAAATGGGCTCATACCAAACACCTGTATTCCCAGGCACCCCTACGCTTTGATTTGGCCAGCAAAAAAAATTGTTCTCTGCTGTAAAATCACTTCCCGGTGGTTCAGAACCCACCTAAAAGAGTCCAACTCATCAAATCATCATCCAGCTTATTTCCCACGCACTGGTCTCAGACCTATGTGAGTTTCATACTCCGAAAAAAGTAAGTTGTTTACTTTCACCAATCTCTACCGTTCATAACTATTAGGAATTCTTCTTTGACAGTTCCCCAACTCCAAACCATTTCCTTCTCCACTATAAATTAATAGGCTTGTGGGTAAAGATTGAGTTGAGGTAGAGTTTTATATACATAAAATAATTATAATGGCAATGCTGAAATTGACAAGTTTTCAAATAATAGGCCTATAATAAAAGTCTATAAGGCCTTTCAGCATGATCCATTGAACTCGTGTCCAGCCACATAGCTCATTTTTGTAGTTTAATAAACATTCTTAGGAAATTTAAAGATGCAGTATCACCCCACAGCTCTATTCCGGTAGCATAGAATGTCAAGTAAGCCATTCTTGTAAACTACAACTATAATGTTACAAATTTTACTACGTTTGTTTTCATGAATAAACCTACGCACTTTATTCATATTATAACATAATTTATAAATTTCGAATTGCTCAAAGTGCTATTAATTATACTAAAGACTTCCGCAATGGCGGATATTGAC
The DNA here is from genome assembly GCA_948455865.1 of Conomelus anceps. Classification (NCBI taxonomy): domain Eukaryota; kingdom Metazoa; phylum Arthropoda; class Insecta; order Hemiptera; family Delphacidae; genus Conomelus; species Conomelus anceps. The sequence goes on along the minus strand of OX418217.1, from coordinate 56,234,655 downwards.
AACAGCATTGATTAGCTGATGGTAATGGATGAGCACTACTACACAAAAATATCAGTCACCGTCGGGAATCGAACCGTGGACCTCCACCGATTTCCATCAGATATTCAATGCTGTTGTCAATATCCGCCACTGCGGAAGTCTTCAGTTTAATTAATAGCACTTTGGGGAATTCGAAATTATTATGTTCTATACATTTGTCAGTTCTTTCAAAATCAATTTATATTATAACTTTCAATTTACTTGCTCGCTCTATATAAATTTGGCGTCTATCTATTATGGATTTTAACATCAAGCAATTCAGTAAAATCCTTTTACAAGCGGGATAATTAATTAGTAGCCTCATCATTGTCAGTGGTTTAATAGCATAATGTCTGAGACTGAAATAAAGAGGTACCTATAGGATTACGTTTATGTACGTTCTTTTGTCAACAGGTATTTAAAAGAAAAGAAGTGGAATGAATTTAAAGTAAATTCCCCTTAAAGGAAATTCAAAGGGGACGCTCTCACTGTACCGACCGTATTCCACTTGACAGTTTATTTTATATTCTCATAACAACATATGCCATAGGATTAAAACAACTTCACAAACGTCCTTATAACTCCAATATCAACTTTTTTCTGACAAATTTAGTTTTTAATTTTTTTTTTTTAAAAACATTGGAAGGAAAATGGATTTTATTTTTTTCTAGGGAAACAGCTGATACAGATCAATACAAATTTTCCAATTTACTAGAACTGAGAGAAGGCATGCCTCAAAGCCTTGCCCCAAACGAGTTCTTTATTAGTGAGCCAGCTGATTCTCAGACTTCACACTTGAATAACGTCACGATTTTTGACACAGCGGCTTTTGACACATGGAAATGTGCTCTTCCGCCCAAGAAAAATAGTACCACTGGAAAACTTAATTTTAAAGTGAAATTAATAGTCAGAAATAAAGTTATGGTTTCTTCTTATGAGGTGCCTCCTAAAAATTTGGTACCTGTAGATTTTGCTCTAAAGTTTTATGTGTACGGAAGACAGACGGACAGAGCCTACGCATAATGCTCTCCCCTTATGTACTTCGTACAGTGAGAGCTAAAACTTAAGAGCTAAAACTAAGCAATCTAATATTAAAACTGACACTGTATTTCACTTTTAAATAATGTTTTACTCACATATATTGGAGATGCTTGAGGAATGCATTTCACTTCTGAAAAGAAGCTTCGTCAGTTCAGAAGTGAAATGCATTCCTCAAGCATCTCCAATATATGTGAGTAAAACATTATTTAAAAGTGAAATACAGTGTCAGTTTTAATATTAGATTGTTCATTAAGTATTTCGTCATGGAAAACATCACAGATTAAAACTAAGCTTAACGTTTTTCAAGTCAATTAATCTCTTCACCCGTAACCCGCGGGACGTAAGCCACGCTTCACCCATATGTTTTTCAATTATTATTTGGATTAATGATAGCAAAAATTATCTGGGTGTGTGGCCACTCACTAACTGCAGGCGGATGATAAACATAAACAAGAACATAATAATATTGAAAAGATTTGCGGTACAGCTGAGTGCATGGTAATTAAATGAGTACATTGATAACCAGTTCTATTGGAAAAGAGTAATAAGCCCAGATATTTTGCGTGATCTGTAAAATCACCTTTTAGGGGAAAGGGGGGTTGACAAACTTCCAGTCTGCCGCGGGGCGCAACAACTCATACAAAAACTAAACTAAATTTAATCATAAATAATCAGTCCTACTTTATCAGCCAATCCAGAAGTTTGGGAACAAGAAACCACATTCTTTCACAATATGGATTTTTTTGCTGAATTCCACATGAACGGGACAAGGATGCCCGCATGAGTAAGAGATGTGTGTGGGTGATGAGGTGGGAGACTACACAAAATATGCCAGGCTGAACGTGAATCAAATTCGTAACCGCAGGAGTAGCAATCAGTCAGAGCCTTATCAGAGATAAGACAAATTATTTGAAATTAATATCCAAAAATGCGAGAGACTCAAATCAAATACTTTATTCACGGTTATTCATAGAAATAAATAAGTTACATTAAATTCACTAATTGGATAAGTTGTTTTTTAATATCTAAGAATGTGACTGCAATCGAAGTTATGATTTAATAGTGTTTTAAAATACATAATAGTATTAACTTTTCATGTGAAATTTAACGACTTGCGGTCAAATATTTGTTAAGAATAAGTATAACTCACTTAATCTGTAGGCCGAGCGCTTTCAAATCTATGAGATCCATCTTCAGAGGCATGGGTTCCTAGATCATCGTGTCAGTTTTTTGGTTAGAAGTGTTGTGGTTTTTGTAAAATGTGATCAAAAAGTTTGTGAGATTTAAAATTTAGTTGTTCATTGAGAATGTTTTGATTATTGTGTGTGGTGTGTTTGTATATTTCAAATTGTTCCAAGGTGTTGAGTTCGTGTCCTTTAGATTTTATATGTAGAATGTGTAGGTTGGTACTGATGTCAGTAAAAGTGTGTCCAGTTTGAATGATATGGTAAAAAAACTGACATGATGATCTAGGAACCCACGCCTCTGAAGATGGATCTCATAGATTTGAAAGCGCTCGGCCTACAGATTAAGTGAGTTATACTTATTCTTAACAAATATTTGACTGCAAGTCGTTAAATTTTACATGAAAAGTTAATATTAACAACGCAGTTCGTCATGGAACAAGAAATCCAGGAACATAATAGTAATAGCTAATTATAATGTACAGGAGTTATTTTCAAATTAATTTTAATATTTATGGTAACCTAACTAGTGTATAGTATTAGTGATAAATGTAAGCTATTTATAACTATTGAACTGACTTATCTTATACCTGTAGTATTTAAACTAACATGCTATCTACAAAAAAATTGAATGTATAATTCCATAGTTGTGCAAATAGGCTACTTGTGAATTTATAGTGAAACGCGCAGTTCGTGATACGACACCAAATTAAAAAAAGTTTAAAGAAAGCTGTTTTAAGTATATGGAATAAAGCAAATAGATCAAATTCACTTAATCAAGATACGGTATTTGGACTTTTAATAATTGTACCCAGATTGTATGTAAATAAAGTTGTGTGTAAAAGCGAGCGATATAAACCAAAATCTTGACGTGCTGTGATACACCAATTAAATTATCAATCAGTGAGTCACAATAGATGGTTATTTGTACAAAAACCTAGAAACATTAGTAGAAAAATTTATGACTAGCTACCGCGGTTTCTAAAAGGTATGAGTAGGCCTATATTGAAAAATTCAATGCACAAGAAATTATAAAAATATTCATTTAATGAAGCTTTTTATAGTGCATAAAAGTTTCTTTCAGATGTAATTTGAACCTTCATTAATATTGATTCTAAGCAGTTTTTTAAAAACTTTGTGGAAACTAGTGTAACGAATGATTTGCAACATGTAAAACTATTGAAGTGACTTGTTTTACACTCCATGCCTAAAGTCTTCAAGACGTAGACTAATATTAAAAGAAACATAACCTATTTGGAATTATCTGTGAATAAAATGGAAGTCTCACCGGCATTGATGTCGTCGATATGGGCCTTGGAAGATTGCTGAGGTTGGTCCTGGCTGCTCTGCTCAACGGTGGTGTGCTCATCGTTGTCTAAGTTCTTCTGGTGATGTTTGTTGTCAGTCTCATGATCCTTGTTGTCATGGTGTTTGGCATGATGAGGATCATCGTGCTGCTGCTTGTCCTTGTCATCGTCATCAGTGGTGTGGTGAATAATGACTCTGTTCTTGTTCTGGTGTTCCTTGTTCACATCGTTGTTGCTGTGGTCATCGTTGTCAATTGAAGAGTCACCAATAGTGGTCTCAACGCCAAACATGTACAGCACGCTATTCAGTGCACTGTCCTTGTCATCATTCGCATCATTGTGCATCACTCTGACATGAAGAGGCGAGCTGTCATGGCGAGAAAATGTTGCGCCAGCCGCAAAGCTAGCCAAAGCCAATAGTGCGATCAGAAACTTCATAATGAACTTAGTGAAGAAAGAGCTCAGTACCACTAATTTATACTGAAACCATCACCGATTAGTGATGTCATATTTTTAGACAATTTTCACGATAAATAATCATTTTAATTATGGAATTCATCACCCTAATCAATAGAGGTCAGAACCTTTTCAAAATTTCCTATACTGCTATTCTATTCTATTCTACTGCTCTTTCAGCGTTATCGTATCACAAAAAAACTAGGATCACATCAATGTGCATATAGTTATTGTTCAACAAGAGCAAAAAGCCAACAATCACATTAATCCACAAAAAGTCGCTACCAATAACTTTCAACGTAACCTAGGGGTCATTCTATTATCTTCTTATTATTATAAAAAAAATAGAAAGGTGCACTGCAACATTTTTTACATAGTTTGAAACTTTTTCTCAGTTTTGAGAACCATGGAAGCAGGAATATCGAGATATGAACACTTTCTTGTATTCAACCAATCAATCAAACCAGTTAAATCACATAAAAATCATACGAAAGTATATTTTTGTATAGTTATCTTCTGTCATCGATACAATAATTATTGCCTCAAAACCACACTAATAGGAGATGAAGAACACTTACTGTGTATAAATTTTGTCAATTAAAATAATATTCATACAAAAACAGGTAGTCTATCCTTTTTGTGATAATCTGGCACAGTGTAGCCTACTTCAAGCCTTTCATGAGTAAACTTTTAAATCTTATTAAAACATCAAATTAATAACAATCAACTAATTATCAAATTAATAACAATCTCTCAATAATGATCTAATCCTACAACCTATGATTTCAACGTTGGGCACACAGTATACCTTTATACCAGAATGTTCGATCAGGGGCGCATCGACTTCGGGGGGGGGGGGGGGGAGCGGTCTCCCATCTCCCAGGAGGTTTATAAGGAGGTATTTTACCAGGCAATGTTAGGGCTATAGAATCTTTCTATTAATCAACAATTAGTTTGAAATAAGTTCGAACCAAATTACAGGAGATGTTCATAGAAGTATTCAACATACAACATTCCAAATAACTAAAAGTGGGTCTTTTTAAAAAATTAGTGAAGTACAAGTTTTACAAGCATTTAATATACAAATCTTCTCTCTAAACAAACTCCCTCAAATTTCCCCAACTATGCCAGAAATATCGTGTATCGTACTGCTAGCGGTCATTTTTCACTTGAAAATTTTTTAAATCTTACCTGAGGAACTAGACTTAAATTCATCAGAAACTAGACGTTTTAGCATTGTGGTGTGTTTATAAAGACCAGATAAAAGCGAATAGTTTTTAAATGAGCTTGCAAAAAATCCCCGCCGTCTAAACATTAGAATTTAAATTTAGCCTTAAATTTTTATTGAAATTTAATTGTCAACATAATTATATCCATCGATATGTTTTGTTTTTGAAACACTTTGCTTTTGAAACCTTTTGTTTGTTGGTGAAATGCACTTTATCTAAACTAGATTTTAAATTGTATAATTTATTTCTGTATTCTAGTGATTGATGGTAGCTGTTACAGTTGTAACGTATAATAATAAATGGTTAGTAATAAACACGCCAATACTTGTGATGGCTCTGGTGAATTCACTCACTTGAGTGAACAAAAAACGAATTAGGCTACCTCTTCCCATCGAGAAATAACTGTGTGAGGAAAGTTATCAGTATTTACTTTATTCTGACGTTAGATATTGAAGCCTGAACTATCTACATCCCAGGGACTTAGCCAGAAATGAGTCCAAACTGAATAATACCTTGCCAGAGGGTAGGGGGGCGGAGCAGGGTAGAAGCCGAAATTGAGTTCTTCAAACAACTTTTCAATTATTAATAATTGTTATTCAGCATTGTAATTGAATCCAATTGATCAAGTAATTAAAATGATAGAAAATTATTAAACATTTTTGGAGTTGTAGCAAATGATATGTATTATTATTTATTAGATTTGAATAAATTTAATATTTTAAAACATTTCTGACTCATCAAATGCTATCAAGCATTGCTCGATTAGGTAGTGCTTATTTTAAATAAATGAATTTAAATGAGCAGCATTCCTCATTACTTATTACTGATGTCAATAGATGATCCTGTAGTATTTTAATGAGGTGATTTTTGCTTAGATAACAGAATATTACTGAATTTATTAATTTTGAATTCCTTGACAAGTGCTATTAATGATCGAATGATCGATTTATACTGAAGACTTCTGCAATGGCGGATATTGACAGCAGTCAATAGCTGATGGAGATCGATGAATGCTACTGTACAAAAATATCAGTCACCACCGGTATTAGTATACCAATAGCCCTAACTCAAAAAATGTTTTCCCATTAATCAAACTAATAATAATAAAATTTAAAAAAATAATAAATTCAATTATTTTATTCCTGTAACTACGTTATTTCTTATTTCACAATATACCAATAGTAGAATCATTTTTATTAGTTTGACAATAACTTGTTGGAAGTGTTTCATTCTTACCATGCAATCCATTCAGTGGTTAGTGCATCAATATATTCAGCAGAAAACATGTTTTCGTGCTAAAACATGTTTTCAACTTTGCAGAAATCCCCAATCGCCTATAATATTTCAATATTAGATATGATTTGCGCCCATGAGCCTATTTTATTCTAAAAAAATGAAAAGATTATCATTATTATCATTTTCCCGAAAAACTAGACCCTGGTCTTATATTGATAAATTAATAACCGTATTATACATTGTACACAAGACATTTTTCACAATCAGTTTGTGCTGAAACTGCTGCCTGTTCCTCGCATGAAGAAAGGGGTCGGGGGCAAAATTTTCAAAGAATAGGCCCCCCGAAACAGTCTTTTAGGCAAATTTGAACAAACGTTCCCAAAGTATATTCTACTGATGCCTAAATCATTGCCATGCAGAGAGGGGGGGTCAGTCCGGACCTTCCACCCTTAGTTACGTTCCTGTCTCCCCCCCCCCCCCTAGCAAAATCCAGGGTGCGCCACTGCATTGGATAAGTTTTGGAAGGTAAAACTCTCATCCTGTACGGTACAACTTCACTGATTCAGTAAAATAAAATAGATTTCTTATATATTTCAATCATTAATAATTTATTATAAGGGTATAACTCTTGAATCTGATATGAAACTCATCAGATGTAAAGATGTCAAAGATGGCCCAAGGGAAAGAAGTCATTTCGGTTAAGACCCCCTTCCTTCAATCAGTACTTTACTCCAGGGAAAGGGGTAGAAAGAAGGGGCAATCAGAAAAATCCCAAATTGTGACCCACAAACTTTCCATCTGGAACCATCCTAGCTTTGGTAAGGTCCAATTGGTTTGGGCCAAACGACGTATTACAGTATTGTAATCAGGCCCGATTCTATAACTGGGCAACATGGGCACTTGCCCAGGGGCGCAAGGGTTTTGGGTCACAAAAACTTTTAAATTGTAGAAATTTCAACCATATGTCGATAAAAGTTTATAAATGTAAAAAACTATAAAAAATTATAGAGCTGAACAATCAAAATTTCAAGGTAGTACAACCATTCTTCAGATCTTTCTGAAAAATTTTGTAACATTTCCATGCTTATCGGTTAGAAAATAGCGTCCGAAACAGAAAAATCGTTCCGCCTCCTCTTCACCCGCACATTGCAAAAATCACCTCGTTCATATAAATTCATTCAATGGTAGTAAGTGTAAGGCCTCTTAATTATTGTAATATGTGTTAATTATAATAACCATTTTTTCAACAGTGATTTGGAATTATTTTGAATTTACTCAAAAGTCTCGAACAAAATTCAAAATTATATTCACTTTCTTTGGGTTATTGAACAGTTTTAGTGCTTCGTTTTCAAAGTGAACATCTAAATTAATTATTCATGTTTTGGATAGAATCAGGAATCGTACTTCAAAGTGAAATTTCTAGTTGAACTTAAACTTAACCTGAAATTTGGATTTTTCAATTGAAAATTTGTAAAGAAAGCAGTAGTGGGCTGTGCCTGTTGTATATTTACTTGATTGTGTTTCGTAATAAATAGATAAATAAATAAATAAACAGGAATTATATATTACAGAGAGTGAACAAAACAAGTGAGAGTTTGCAAAAAAAAGAACTGGACTTGATTCGTGCCACTCAAGAGCTAGAGACTCTGTCTACGTTTTTGAAGGAGAAAGGTAATAGTAGTGAATTTGAAAACTATGAAGCTATAGCTTTAAAAGTAGCTGGGTTATTCATATGAAAGGTCAAGAAAACGTACCATATTTTCAGATGAAGAGAGGCATAAAGAATATGAAAATATGGATCCCAGGAACAGATTTCGATGTGGAGTATTCAGACCAATTTTCGACCATCTAATAGAACTTGATAAGAGAAAATACAACTAACTGCAAGACGCTCAGTCAACGATTTGAAATTTTCAGCTTTCTTAGAGAAAAGCAGAAAGACAATATAAGAGAGCAGGCTCAAAGGGTAGCTCAATGTTACTCAAATGACATTTAGGAAGACTTTGGGCAATAGTGTCTACATTTTAAATTTTATATGGAAGCTGAAAACATCACATACATTAGGGAGTGCTACGAATATATAATAAACACAGCTTAGAAAGTGTATTCCCAAACTTGGTGGTAGCTATTCGAATTTACTTGACATTGCCAATCACAAATTGCACAGCTGAGAGGAGCTTTTCGGTCTTGAAAAGAATAAAATCTGAAAATCGTTCAACAATAACAGATGATATGCTGAATAGCTTAATGCTCTTATTTACGCAGAGTGACATTACACTGAAGCTTGACTTCAAAGATATAATTGATAGCTTTGCTATATCAAAGATCAGTAGAAAAAAAGCAATAATGTAAATAGGATATCAGGAGAAAGTATGAGGAATATGCATAAATATATATGAAGTATAGTAATAAGAGAGAGAAAGTTTAAAGGAAATAAGAGATATTATGGTTGAAGTATTAAAGTTGTTTCACAAGACTCAATTATTAAAAAGTGAACATACAGTTGAAATAAAATGATCTATGGTTATGTATAGAAATAAACGTTTGCAATAACTAAGAACTATTTTTAGGGTGGGTGGGTGGTCTGTGATACTGTAAAATACTAGGTTGTTCATGTTGTGACGTCAATCATAACACCTACGCCTGTAACTGCAGTAATAATACTTGCAAGTTTTTACAGTAGCCGGTTGCCAGTCCGGGACACGGCGGGTCCATAGGTGGTGGATGATAATGGAAAGACTTACTGACTCACCAAATAAAAGGAGTTTGGTGGAGTTGAGGGAGAAATCCCTCCCGAACCAAAACTGGCAAAGATGAATTAATCGTGGCAGGGGGGGGGGGGGGGGCGCATCTCTTTGATTTGCCCAGGGGCGCCACAAGGGTTAAAAACGGGCCTGATTGTAATACAATGTGAACAGTGTATAAACTATTATACAATTCGTTTACAATAAGTTTCATATAATTACGATGCCCGAGCCGATGGAGGGGGATGTGACAAAGTATCCTTCTTATCGAGATTTGAAAAAATAGTAATAATTATCAATTATTGTGGGAGGTGGCTCTTCTTCAATGATATCCTACCGAAATATTTCCCAATAAAAAGAAAATGTTTCAATCAAACATAATACTCCCCAGAAAAATTCTGACTTTGATTAGAGTAACAATGCAACACCAACTAAATAATACATTATTATTATTATTATTATTATTATTATTATTACCATTACTATGATAATAAAAACCAATTATTGCCTCTCAATTATTAATTTTATTAGCAACCAAGCTAACAAATAAAATAAATATTCTGAATTAGTGTATAAGAAATATCTAACTCAGAATACTCAAAGGAAATCAATGAATAACTGTCGGTATTGCATGCAGACTATCAATGTACATTTGGCTAGTTCAGTTCGTATTGTGAAGAAAGTGATCTAGAAGAGTTTATTTACCGTGAAGCCATGAAAAATTGTCATGACACTGTATAGAAGATGTCTTTTACCGTAACAGAGCAGTTGATGGACCTCCGAATTTTCATTCTCTTCCACACTACTCCCTAATTGCACACTTATTGTGGTCACCAGATGTAGCAGCAATACTGCGCTACTGGTGCTAAATGGGCCACTTCTGTATACATCAATTCTTGTTACTCTCAACAAGCAGCGGCTTTCTCACTTCGTGGGAATGACTATTTCTCTTTCATGCATGTAGACTAAACTTCAGACAAAAGGTTGGCTCAGACATTCAACATCTTGTTTTGATACCAAGTGTTTCATAAATGCAAACAAATAGTGAGGTAGTCTGAAACTATTATTCTTATCATTGCTTATATTGATCATCAGCAATACTCATATATTATATCTTAAAAATGATCTTATATTCATCTATTTGTTACATAAGAGATTATTTTTTAATCTCACTTTCCTATCATTATCAAAAATTCCATAATAATTTGAGAATAAATAATTATCGAGCATCTTTGGGGATAAAAATAGCTGATAATCTATTCTACGAAAACATTCAGTAACTTTTTGCTAGCACTAGGCTTAAATGCGATTGATTAAAAGCTACTGTATTAGGGATTGAGGAATTTTAAGATGGCAATAAATCTAAATTTATTGAGATAGCAGAGCAAGACATTATTTAAAAATTCTGGCATGGGAGAGTAAACAATTTCGCATTAACTAAGTTAATAAACATCTTCAAAGGAATCCTGACTGTTCAATAATTATTATCCATGCTATTCCAGCATCCATTACCAAACTCTTAAATTTGATCTCCCAATAACAGGACAAACTAAATTTCTGTAAATAGGACAAGTGTGGAATAAAAAATATACTTTTGAAGAGCGTTTTCCATCTTTAGAGAATCACAACTAACGAAATATTTTCCTCGAATAGGGAAAATTGAATGAGTGAATTTTATAATTAAGCCTATTTGCATAGGAAAATTTATAATTAAGCCTATTTTGTGTGGATCCAGTGGCGCAATCCCAGGTGGCTTAAGCCCCCCCCCCCGCCAAGAACCCGAGATCCTTAAAAAAATTTGATAGTTTTTCAAGCAAATTGACTGTAGGGAGTATGTGCTCCAGGATGATTAGTGTTGGTATATTTCATGTTTTCAAGTAGTAGAATAATATTCATAACAAGTTGCTTAAAATGGGGGATCTCTGGGGCTTAAGCCTTCCCATCAGGTCCTGAAATCTTCATCAAAATGTTGATCATTTTCCAGCGAATTGACTATGTAATATGGACTGCAGACCGTACATTTCACACTTGTTTGAATAGGATAGTGTTTATAACAATATCAATATCGTTAAATTATTAAGATATTTCGAGTACATTTCGAAGTATTTTTCGGGTGGAAATAGAGTTTGTAGCCTGGCAGAATTCAATTCAACTACGCGGCTGGATTCAGATAAAATCGTTTCACTCAAATCGATCTGACAATCATGTGATGTAATACATGATCTCTAACCTCTAAAACCTCCTGGGTTTGTAATACATTTGACGGTACAGTAATGATGTAATGCTTTTCATTGGAGGATGAAGCCCAGATAGGTCTGAGACCTGTAAGTGGGTAATGAGTTGGATGATTATGATTGATCTACAGTTTTAAGTGAGGTCCGTATCACCGGTAAGAGATTTTATAGCAAAGAGCAGAGTCTTTTTTGGTGGCCGATCCAATCGGTCACCCTTACAAAGAGGGTCCAGAAATCTGCAGCTCATCAAATCTGACTGAATTGTTCAGATACCTGCCACGACTCACGGCTATCGCTCCCCTAAAAAAGGTATACAGGTGTTTCCAAAAAAATGTTGCAAGGAATCTGTCAGATTGCAATATTCTTTCGGAAACGCTTCATTACAGAAATAAAGACAGCAGAATAGTGGAGCTATCTTTAACAATAAATTAGGAGATTACTCATTCAAAAAACGTCAGGCTTCTAGAGATCTCATTTAGGTGGTGAAAGGTGGAATTAAATACAATTTAATTGTATTTGAAATACAAAAAAATGCTACTGTTATTATTTAGTTATTCTACTTAGATACGGTATAAAATACGCAAACATGCAAAAAAAGGGTGATTCAAGACCGAAAGGTATGAACTTCGTTATTGATTGCGAATAACGCACCCAGAGTTCATAAAATCAGAATTTCCCATAATATGGACTAAAATGAATGGATTTAAGCTTTTCTAGACATGAGTCTAAAATCTCTTGGAATACGATTATAGAGGGACTATTTATCAAAATTTTCCTGGGGGTGGACCCCCGGACCCCCTTGCCCTGGGGGTATTCCATACCCCACAGACGCCCCGGGGCCACCAAATCTCCGATAACCCCCTCATTATTCATTATAAGATTTTTGCTACGCTACTTACGCTACTACAACCTTCCTTAACGAGCACACAGACATTCAATAAATGTTGATAATATTCGTAAGTTCAGCGATGATGCACTCTAGAGCAGTATTACACAATGCTGCTACAAAAAATTGGCAATCGAAAATAAATTCCAGGAACAGATATTGTCAACTATAGTTTTAGTATCATATTCTCGTATCATAACTCGTTTTTAGTATCATATTGTTACGAGAGCAAACAAGCAGTTGTTCTATTTATATCACTCCATTGTTTTCATGGACAGATGCAATTTGATATTTTCCATTCTCTCTCATTAGATGTCTTTGTCACTCTTATTCTCCAAGTCTGCAACTCTCTCACTCAATTGATTTCTCGAGACTTCTCGTGATTTCTTCAGATTTCTGGAACGATCAAAATCATGTTTCTTGAAGATTCTCGAAGTGTCTGGTGAGCTCCAATTCTTGGAATTATACAACTACAACAGCTATATAAAGGAGTCCACATGAACCAGTTAGTTGAGTTCTACAAAAGCTTGCATAACAGTTACGTTTACAAACCTGTGTGACAGATTGTGTTACATATCCAGTGCCAGTGGAGTAAACAATGCTCGTTTCCATTGTATAATGCAGAGACAAGTGTTTACTATTTATGTAGCTTACTAATAGTTTAAAGACGTTGTGTTAAGTGATATTATTTGGGACTGTCAAATAACAAATTGGACTGCATTTTGTAAGTGATTAGTGGCTCTTTTTATAATTTCCTTCTACATTATTGTACAGTTTATTGGACTCTAGTTTCTTTTGTTATTGATCAGCTTGTAATTACTTATTCATTAGTTCTTGTAAATAATTACTGAAAATAGCTATTAGCTTGTCATTTGATGATCTGTCTTATTTAATCAATTGAACTTACAATTAATTTGTGTAAATAGACTAATTTGTGTAAATAAAGTGCAAGTGTGAACTTTAGTGTTGCCAGCCTTATTTTAGCTATTAGAACCCGTAACAATATTCTACATATCAGTAAGTCTGAAATAAAATTAGTTTTTCGATCAAGTTCTATAACAAAAAAGATAGATTTTTTGTACTTCTTCATGAATGAAGGAAAGTTTGAAATTTTTATGGGTGCGAAAGGGTGGAGGATTGTTGAGAAAGCAGCTAGAAAATAGGACACCTGTTAATATTATCATTGCGTGCACTGTGAGATCTTCCCGGCTCAGCCGAAAAGAGCAAATACAAGGCTTGACGAATAGCAGTATTATTACTGACTCCCTTCTTCCTCTACTAGACCCACAGTACTCAGCAGTGAGCATGGAAAGATGTATGTGATGAATGCACGACTCCAAACGCTCACGCTTACAATTTATTGTCAAGCACAAGTGTTCAAGTTTTAAAAACATATTTGACAACTCATGTCTAGTTTTACTCAAATTTGTGAGTTGAGATGTTTTTATTGCCTATGCCGCTTAGCAATTCACTCAAATTGTTCTTTTTACAATTCCACAAAAAATAAACCGAAACAACAGAGTATCCGAAAACCCGACGAACTAAATAATAGTTATTATTATTATTATTATCATCAATAGTGCTGATGGTATTATGCACCATTCAACCAAGGTGCATACCATCTTCTCTACTAACCGTCATTCATCTGCTTTTGTTTCTATAAATATATATAGGCTATGCTTCCAAGTTCACAAAAGAATGCACATTGACCACATCGGCAATTCTTGAAAAAGAGTTTTGTTTCTTTTTCTTCTTGTTCAACAGATCTCATAATATATCATACAACAATATTTTCTCTCTTTTTTCAATTCGACGATTTAAAATAATTTAAGAAAAGATTTCCACACATTCAAAAATGAACACGTCAACCCTTGCAATGTAAAAATAAAGTTGATAATAATTGGGCTGAACGCTAATTAATAATTAGCCTTCGTAATTTCCAATGTTTTGATTTTCAAATGTAAACAACAGTTGGTAATGTTATAATTTTCATCAGCCCAAACTAACCTAGAGCCTATAGTGGAAATCTGTTTTACATCATAATAATTTTTCATTCGAACCTCAAACTCTAAATAGCGATTTCACTTGGACTATGAGAAGTTATACACAAAGTTTCAAAAGTATAGAATCTTTCTTTCAAGCGCTAGGGCGCAGACGGACGGATAACGGCACGATTTCAATAAGGCCCTGTCGGGTTCTTAATAAATAAAAAGGACTATCTATTTTGGTTGTACTGGGATTATAGAGATCTGGGAACGAGGATAAATAACAAAAAACTTGTGATTAATATTTTTACTGGCTTATAGAATGAAGAAGTATAACATTGCTGACAGAGGAAGATTAAACTCGCAATTAATGAGACACAACCATTAATATACAGTCCTTGTAATTATTTATTGTTTATTTTCTAGAATTCATCGTGATATTTTTTAATAATTCTCAAGATAGCCTACTTCTCCTTTTACTTCCCTCTATTTCATCATCCTTCATACCTTTTGCTTCTCGCTTTTGATTCACTTTTGCTGTAGGCCTACATTTTGATTCTTTATTCCTCCAGTAACGGACGAACAGGAATTTTTTTAGGGGAATATCAGTTGAAAAAATATTTTGGAGGATATGACCTAAAAAAAGGGGTTGGGGGAATTGGCTATATCTGGAATTCACTATATCTGCTTGCAAGTGGAACTGCCTATATGTGTACTCTTCGGGAACTGGTTGTATCGGGAACTCACTATATCTGCATGCAAGGGGAACTGCCTATATGTGTCTTCCCCGGGAATTGGCTGTATCGGGAAGTCGCTATATGTGGAACCCCCACTCTACCACCGCTTGGAACGTGGACAGCGCCAAAGTGGGCGGATAACTAAGTGGACCAAGCACCACAACAACAACAACCTAGATCGGTTGCCATCATCACCGTAATATATTTAATTTCTTTGCGTCAAAACTGGGGGCGTTTGGCAAGTTGTAGAAAGATGGGAGAGGGATCAAATTGAAGGACTCTATTCCGTGATGGTGGGAAAACTATTGGAATTTCCAGAATGTTAACATAAAATTAGATATAACGTAAAATGTTCTCCATAAGAATAGAATTGGAATTCAAAAACGTCTGATTTGTTTACATCAATACATTATGTGATCGTGCTTTATCTTCAAGTCAGTGTTCAATATTAACATGTGGGTTACTTGGGATAGTATAATCTAAATTTAGACAGACATATGTTCTAAAATGTTTTTGTTTTCTCTACATTTCTTCACATTGAAGAAGACAAGCTAATAATTTCAAAAACAGAAAACAAAGCTCATAACGGACCTAACTAGTCACAGAGGAGTTGATATAATAGATATTCCAGAAAAGTTTGTGCTAAGAAATGAATCTATGATTAGTTTTATTTTTCATACAAAAATAACTATCAACAACATTAATATGTTTTCAAACAACATAATAATGTGTCCATTGAATGAACAATGTCATAATATTAACAATGTAATACTTGGAAACGTGGAGGGAGAAGCAAAGAACTACTTTATTGTAGACAAAATTATTATACTGATGAACCCATTGAACTTTTAAATATTCCAATAGAATATCACACCATCAGGAATGCCACCACATAAACACCATATTACACTAAAAATTGGCGCTATCGTGATATTGATAAGGAATGTGAATCTCGGGTCAGGCTTGGTCAATGGCGTATGATGAATTGTGTTGGGCCTTTACGGAAGGTGCATAAAGTTAGAAATAATAACTGGATCTGGAAAGGTAATGCAATATTTTTACCAGGAATTAGGCTTATATCAACAGACCCTAATATGCCTTTCCATATGTCAAGAAAACAATTTCCAATCAGACTAGCTTTTTGTATTACTATCAATAAGTCCCAAGGCCAAAGCTGGGATATACCTAAGTAAACCAGTATTTACTCATGGGCAATTATATGTTGCATTTAGCAGAGTTAAATCTCTGGAAGGAATCAACTTGTTTATTGTAAATAACAACAACCAAAGCAACCAAAAAGACTATTCTCACACAAAAAATCTAGTAAACAGGGAAATTCTGACTCATAGGTAATTTGATTGTTAGTTCGTTTGATTTATAATACTGTAGTATAATGACTTGTTTTATGTATTAGTGTTTTTATTCAGGGATTTTTGCCCCTACAAGCCACTAGTTATTATTAATGACAGCTATGAAAATTATAGTTATTTTATAAAATGTCAGTTGCTTATCAACTTGTTCTCATGAATAGGATGTCATTCAAAAATTCATATATTTTCATTTAAAATTATTTTTTTTTCTTGAAAATAAGACAAAGTTTTTGTGCATCAAAAATTCAAGAATAAGAATTCAAAAAGAAAACATGAGAAAAACAGTGTGTACAGTGGTGATGGTCATGAGTGCTTCTTCAAAAATATTAGGCTATATCAATTTCTCATTAAGTACAGTATTTAATTGAATACTTCATGTATTTTGTTCTGCGTTTTGAGTGTAGTAGAACATGATCAGGCTTAATCACTGTTTCTGTTTCTGTCATGTCAATTACCTGTGAGTAGCTTGTAGATTATTATTTGTATTTAGATTTCTCCATCTGATTACAAAAATCATCATTTATACACAGTTTCTATAGTTTCCATACCTATCATAGTACATGCTGTTTCGATTCATACCGACACTCACGGACACAGGATGCTTTTTACTTTGCTAAATTTATTATGTCTCTTGTATCTTGTGAAGGAAGAAATGGAGATCTATTTAATTTGGAATTACAAGGACAAGTGGTGATGAGGGTTTATTGTGTCATATCTTTGACTTCCCCTGTCAAATCTCTTAGGTTCATGTCTTCATTATTATTAAAAATAAAGCCGCGGTTCATTTCCGTAAAATTTGCAATAATATTACGTAAAGTCAATTTCAGAAATTTGGAGCATTTGTAAACAAAGAAAATGTTTGGGAGATACCTCACCTGGAAAAAATGTCTTCACCTCCATAAAAGTCACAGATTTGGCTTCTTTTGTTAGTCAAGAGTTTCTGATCAGAGTTCATTTAGTAGGCTAATCACACCATCCCTCTCCCTTTTCAAGAGAAGATTGCATGTTTAATTGATGCGTGATTTTCTGGCTGAATGTGATTTTAAAGAGTTTTTGCTCTCTTTCTTGTCTAAATTTATCTTACATAACATTTTAATTTCCTTATTTCACGCATATTTATATTTTTATGTTTCTTGTGATGAAGCATGGCGTTATTGTACAATAGGCTACAAAAGTAGGCGTTCTATAGTATGATTCTCTCTCACTCACCCTCACGCTATCTTTCACTCTCACTCTCACTCTCTCTCAAGTGTCGTAGTGGGGTGATAATATACTCGTATATATTACAGTTCTTCACTCGAATTTATTCACCACTACTCCTTAATAATAAAAGCTTACCATTATTAACCACTCTTTACTCACAACTAACCAATGGCGAATTCTCCGAGCGTGCTTAGCATTGCCCGCATGCCTAACAAATAACGCGCAAATAAAAGAGAAAATATTGTTAATCAATTCTATACTAACAAATTAAGATATTAATGAAATATCAAATATTAAAGTATTTATGTTTGCCACATTCATAAGTCACTACATATCTTCATAGTTTTCTTCAAACAAGAATATAACTGGTTCTTCTTATTAAGGACCCAACAGGGCCTTATTGGAATTGTGCCGTTGTCCGACTGTCTGTCTGTGTAAAAGCTCTTGGAAAGAAGGTGGTCCACATAGTATTCCATGTGGACCCCCTGGAATCCAAGTCTATAATGACTTGGTATAAAACCATAATATGTTATAACTGAAAATAACCCAGGAAATCTACAACGAAAATCTAAAGAAACTTAAAGAAATAAAAACAATATTCATGTAAAAAATAAACAACTGACATATTGTACAAAGGGTATTTATAGATAAAAACTGATAGAGAAAATCAGAACGAATGTAGAAGTACTGGACAATGCAGAAAGAGAACTTATCAAGGAGGACAAGAAACTGAGTCCAATGAGGCCGTTTAAGCAAAATACATAAATCTAAATATATATTTTCACTGGAAATGACCTCCACTAGGCTTGGTTCGTAATTATATTTAGTTTGTTTTAAAACAAATAATGTTGATCAAATAGCTGGTGATTAATAAAAATATATATATTACAAAATTATATTAAACAAATTAAACTGTCTAAAAATGTAGTTTCCTTGATATTTCAAATATTAAGTGTGTTTTCAATTAAATTTCATCATACTTTTGTGATAATGATTATATTGTCAGGTGAGGAAAAAGCTCATAAACCAGAGTGTACTCCCGGGCCAGGCCTCTGACAAAATTTCTAATTGAATTCCTTCAGAATGCAATTGCAAGTTATTCTAGTAATGTTTGGGCTCCATACAATTGCTTGTCGTAGCTCTCTAGAAAATTGGCTAATTGGAAAATCCCGAAATATTCGAATAGGGTGCTCTTGGCAGAAGCTAATCTAAAAACTACTACTCTTTCTCAGTTGTGCCCATAATTCGCGTGTTTGATGGATGGGGGATCCTTCCTGCTTCCGGAAGCCTTTTTTTAAAGTTCCCCCAGGTTTTTTTCAGCTTAAAGTAATATTTATTTTTCAACAGAGTTTTTTTTATTCTTCTATATTAAACTCTTTTGTAATGATGGACTCTTCTTCACACACAGGCGTAGGGCCCATGTGAGGAATTTTTTGCTCTCTAACTATATATTTTGTATTGAATAGTTTGTATACTTTTTTTTTGTTTATTTTGTATCTTATATGAATTTACCTACATACATATTGTATTCGTTGAAGGAGAAATAAAACCATTTCTGATTTGATTTAATTGGTCAAAGTATTCGAAAGTTATCATCGAACATACAAACATACAGACAAAATCGCGAGCCTCGAGTCACGAGTCAAAACATAGGACTTTTTTTTGTAGATTACGTCTTGGAGACTCCAGTTAAGGAGTATAAGACAAGTCAGACTAGCTCATTCAATCATATATATGTGATGAAAGTACACAAAACATAGAGAAAAAAATACATTGAAAATAAACAATAATTATTGGACTTTTCTACATAAGAGTGGTCTTAAAATCCTATCCCGGGGGAAAAATTTCGAAAATAATCCCTTCGTACATGCTCTCTAAGCGATTCTAGGCACTTAATACAATAATTTTATCCTGCATTATCGGTCAAAATTAATTCTAATAAGTGTTTTGGTCCAGCCTCGGAGAACACGCGAACCATTTGATAGCATTTATAGGTTCACTTATTTAGAGTCCATATTAGCACCAAAGTTTAACAAATCACATTATTTGATTCAAATTTTGAAATTATAATCATTATATGCATACAATCATGTATAATCATTATATTATATCAGCTTTTTGTCATCTCCCTAGGGCTGGAACGCGGTGCGGTCCGCCCCCCTTGCCAGGCCGCTAGTGTAGTAGTATCCATAGATCAACCATCATATTCTATATTCATCCTTATTTTATGGCAGTATCTAATTTATTTTAAAGTATATCGATTGTTTATATGATGAGATGTATATTTTAAAATTCCTTTTGTTAATATTTTTTTTCCTATCTCTATTATTTATTAAAATGTTCAGCTATCCTATTAATGCAAGCCTATCTAATAATTTTTCTAATTTTGTTATAAATGTTCACCCCCTCCAGCATGGGTTGGTTTAATTAATTTAGCCTGAAATTGTGACCCGCGACTGTAGTGTTTCTGTATAATAAGGCTCTAAAAATGTGCTATTTTTCAAGATATTTGTACATAAAGTACTTGGTAATAGCAACTTTCCAAAATACAAAAAATGGTTCATTTTTGACCAGCTGCAAGAATTGGCTTTTAGGCTTGTCGAATTTAGAATTTAGTGTTCTACAATTCTTATCAAAAGAAATATCTTGGAAAATTACAAAAATAATTACGATGGAAATTTTGAGGAAAATGAATCATTCCAATCAATTCATAAACATGAAGCATATAAGCCATTAGCTATTGTTAGCAAATGTCTGGACAAAGTTTTTTTCGAAAGGGAATGGCGTTAGTAAGCGCCTTATTACACAGATCAACTGTGCGGACATGCACAACAATAAATGTATACACCCCCCTAGCGAGTGTTTGAGTTCAACAATGTCACTTTGCTTGTAAAAGTTCCACTGTATTGAAATTTGCAAAGGAAATGGCTCTGCTACCATAATATACAGTATTATATGACTAGCCAGCAGGATCGCTTCCCACGTTTTAGCTGTCCAACTAAAACCACTGATGGGAGGCGGAGATATATATGCAACCAAATTTTAAAAGTAATACATTTTCACACCTGGTAAAAATTTTGCTTAACTAGAGTCTTAAATGAACCTGGATACTCAACTTATAAGGCCACATAGTTCTTGAGAAACGGTGATAAAATATATCTTGAAAAATTGTTGTTTTTGGTCCCAAATGCTGGAAATTTCACATGGTTTTCGAGAAAGTGTGATGAGTCAGTCGGCCAATGGTAATTAGCTTTTCTGGCTTCACCAGATAGGTTAGAGTCAGATTGTAGAGTATTTTTTTCATGTATTTTTTTGTATTATAATGAACTTGTAGCTAGCTCGCAAGTTTCTCTTTGCTGGCTGTGCCATATTGTATTCAGAAACGTATGCAAATTGATTTTTTGTCATGTTTGGCGAATAAAAATATGATATAAAAAATTATTTATAGGTTATAAGTATAAATTCTAATTAATAAGAATGATTAAGAAAAGGTGGTTAGTAATTAAAAAAGTCAACTGTGGGATTTCAGGTAAAACCTGCTCTTAGTATGCATCTAGGGATATTAATAACTGAACATGTGCACAAAATTTCAACTTCTAGCCGCATGGTTTACAAGAAATAGTGATGAATCAGTCAGTCAGTGGCATTTGGCTTTTATATTAACAATGGCCAAGTAAAAAAACGTTTATACTCGGTCACTATTTATTTTAATTATGTTAATTTAAAATAGCAGGGCGCGCTCTGCCGCGCTCTCACCGACAGAGTTTGTCTATCACTGGGGTAGATGAATGAATAGTGTTGGTATTCTATCGCCGTTTCGTTGGCTCCACCTGGAGCTGAGGAACCGTCACAGTACGCTGTGGAGGAGACCCACCTGCAACCGTCACAGTACGCTGTGGAGGAGACCCACCTGCAACCGTCACAGTACGCTGTGACGTAGGTGTGACGTCAGATATAGTGAGTTCCCGCTAGCGACGATACAGCCGGTTCCTGATATAGGCAATTCCTCCGGCTGACATACAGTGAATTCCAGATATAGGGAATTCCCCTAGCCGACACATATAACGAATTCCTCCTCAGAACAGTTTTATAAGCATAGGACATTTAACACAGATATAGTGAGTTCCAGATATAGCCAATTCCCCGTTCCCAAAAAAAGGCCCTTCCCCTATGAAAATCGTTTTTTTTTTTAGTGTTGTTTGAGAATGTCGGGGACTGGGACACAATTCATGCCCTTCATCGTCACCTCTATTTATAAATGGGTTCACAAAATTGGAAAATGATAATAACGTAGAGAAATTTATCTTCATTTTTTTCGTAAGTGTTCCGAAAGAGAAGAGACAGAAGTCTCAAACAGCATAAATATTGATAGGAGTATTATTTTAATAAGACGGTAAAATAAAAGAAAGTTCTAGATTATCGCTACTGTTTTATTATTTTTGTGAGATGACTTTTTCTTTTTTCCAATGTAGAGGTCTTACGATCGTATAATTGGCGAAACCGATTTTTTTAACGAGTAGATAGAAATGAAACATTAGTGCAAATGGATCATTTGGAGCTAGAAATAATTGATTATCGAATACCCAGTGGAATTATCATTCAGCTGCAGATAGCAAAAACTAATTTTATTATTCAAATATAGATTCATCACTCACGCATTGTTTTAGCAAGCAAACAACTACTAATCATTTTTTCTTCTTTTTTTTTTTAGGATGAAGCCCACATAGGTCTGAGACCTGTGCGTGGGTAATGAGTTGGATTATGGTCATTTATGAGTTGGACCTACAGTTTTAGGTGGGTTCCGAACCACCGGGAAGTGATTTTCAGCAGAGAACAGTGTCTTTTTTGCTGGCCAATCTAATCGTTTGATTAGTATTATCTGGTAAAAAATTCTGAAAATATTTTATAATATTATTTTTAATTTTATCATGATTCTTTCCACTCCAGGTATCGTTTTAATAGCCAATAATAAATTTATTTTATAACAGGGGCGACACGGGGCACACAATAAAATATGTTTTGGATGCAGCTACATTTACTTAAAATACTTATTCATGGATATTTAGAGTAAAGTAATGTGATTCTATTTTATTTATAAGAATTGGTTTTTGAATTCAATATTAAATTCCTGGCCTAGAAGATGGGTTTTCATAACTCGAAAACGTTCTGCCTAAAGAGTGAGTAAAATATTACCTGTTCTTGATTAAAATTGACTGCAAATCGTTAAATTCACCTAAAAAGTCAATTAATATTAGATTATTCAATACTCAAATTAAACTTATTAAATCAACACTGAATTATAGGCCTACTTCGAGGCTTTAAAGGCCCTGGAATATTTAGGAGGAGGAGGAGGTCATAAAAATTGGTATTTTGTTGGCCTTTTTATTTTGAGGTTGTCCTACTAGTACTTCCCCCTTTTTACCGGTAGAATTCCGATTTTTTTGGGAGAACCCCCCACACTGGGATCCGCTCCAGGCGACTTAATTTATTTGTATAATAATTGAATCAATCGATTTAACAATCAATTTTATTGATTAACTAATCATTTGAAGGAAACTAAATTTTATAATCTTGTGTAACTTTGAAGTTTTGTGAGTTGATTTCTGAAATAGAAAGTTCAGGGAATTTTCAAGTGTAGATGTGTAGAAATGAATTGATCGATTTTAAAAACATATTGAAGGTAATGGCACCTAGGAAATCATATTTCTAATCAAATTCTTCCTAATTCAGAATCTGTTGTGATTCAATCAGCAGAACACGAACAATAGATGATGGATATAATGCTGAATAAGAAATACTCAACTTGGATTACTGACCTACTTTTTTAGAGTAAACAACTCTAAAGGGAATTGTAAATACCAACTTACTCAATGTCAATCGAAAGTAAAATCAGTTGTAGTCTGATTTTGGTGAGACAGAAGATTTATTGGTTGAGTGGTAGTAATTAACACGATATGTGGTTTCACAGTGAGGTGAAAAATATATGAAAATTGTAAGATTTTGTGGACAGCTTCTATTATAATTTCGCAGTGAGTATAATTAAAAAAAATTGTTACCTATTATTGTAATAAAGATTGATATTAGATACGACAAGACATCCCAATCTAAGGGTGGTGGTACAAAACCTCTTTTGCAAAAGTCTATGACCCAACGAAAAGAGAATTCATACAGCAGGTTATAAAATGCTACTCTTCCGTTACTTCTAAAAATAATTGCGGCATATTTTTTAGTAGAACGAAAGGACTATAGTTCGTTTTTAGAGCCTGTTTTATTTTTCCCTAATAATCACGTTAAGATTGCAATTTCACATTTCCTACCAGAATTGATTGGTAATGCATGATTCCTAATACTGTATTATTTATAACTAACCTATTCATTATTTATTTAGTTACAAAAAAAATATATTTTGAATAATTTACCAGGTTTTTTTGTAAAATAATATATATATTCCCTACGCATTTCTACCAAAAAGAAATTCTTCGAACCAAGGTAGTTGAATTTATCAAATAGAATGACTCATAATATTTATTAATACATGAATGGATGGGTAGCATTCTCATTTTATCATTTTAGTTATGGTCAGCCTATTCATTCAACTCGAATTTCAGTTGTACTTATATACAGGTAACTCAAAATCAACTGATCAGGGCCGGATTTAGGATCTGTGGGCCCCTAGGCTCAGCTCGTGGCGCTGGCCCCTCCCCCGGAAAATTTTGTAAAAATTAACTTCAAAATTGCCTTTTTAAAGGCCTTTTTTTGCGGCCCATTAAATGAGAAAATCCCTATATTTTGAGCATAAAATATTGATAAAACCAATTCTGTACCGTACTAAGTTTAAGATTTAAAACCAAATACAAATCACAAATTCAAGAAAGTTTTAAAAATATTCATGATGATTTATTGAAGACACGTTCACTTTGAGATTGGGAAAATATACAAAATTATACAACTCATTTTTTCAAAGTTACAATCTCTACTTAAAAAGTAAGTTAAATAATTAGAAATAGAGTAACACACATACGTACTACTTGATCTAGTCTAAATATTTTGCATATTTTCAGTCAATAAATATTTTATTTGCCAAAAATCAAAAATTATTTACGATCAACTGCCACTCTCAAACAAAGTATATTTATACAAAATGTAGTACGTTAAATTATTATTGTAACAACGGTAAAATAATAATAGTAATGATGATGATAATAATAATAATAATAATATGAATGGACATAACCAAATATTATTTTCGAATACTGTAGTATTGAAAAACGTACAGTAGTAATCTAGATAATTTTTTTCATAAATTTCATATATTTTTTGGTAAATGATTTTTCTTAAGAAAGTAGGAACCGTAAAAACATATCATTATCTATTATAATGATATTTTGTTATCAAAAATCAATTAGTACTCACAGAAAAACCATGTGTACAGTAATAGGATTGGTATAATTATTTGGTATATCATTTGGTGATTTGGTATATGATTGGTATATATTATTTTATAAAATAATAAAAGATCATATCACAAAAGATTAATATTATCATGGAAATTCATTACACAAAGAATACAGGTACAAATTAAAATTGAATCAATTTAATAAATTAACAGGATAGAGTCGTTATTACTTGCAAACTTTCAATCCAAGACAAAAAATTGTGTGTATTATATTGTACAATAAAAAATCAAATTTTCTACTAATAGATTACGTAGGCTTCTGGGTTTTATGAAAAATAGATAAGTCTTGCAAAAAAATATAAAAATCCTATCATTTGATAAAAAATAGATGAAGAGATACTTTTCAAAATTTACTAGATGACAAAGTTTAAGTCTATTTTAGAATAAATTGAAAAATAAACACAGTTTGTGTGACAATTTGATTTTAGTATGCTAGTATGCAGGTTCTTCAAAATTCAAATATTTTTTTGGTGCGGGCCCCCATGTGGTGCGGGCCCCTAGGCGCGCGCCTAATTTGCCTGTCCTTAAATCCGGCACTGCAACTAATATATTCCAATCGCTGCCATGAAATAATTTTTTTAAATAGACAGCCACTTAGTTTACAAACAGTTATAAGTTTCAAGATTCTACGTAAAAATATCATTTTTAGATTTAGATATACATAACATAGGTGAGCCTCAATACCAGCTACTTGCTAATGGAAATTCTATTTTTTAGAAAACACAAAATGATGAAGAAAATGTAGAACTCTTTTTATCGTCACTATTTATAATAAAAAACCATTCGCGCGTATTTTGCATACAGACAAGTTTACGGAGATGTGTTTAAAAATGAATGAAAAATACAATTTTATCAATACAATACGGTACTCATTTCCAATGCTTTTTTCCGATCCTCAGCCGACTAAATTGTCAAATTTTCATTGATATACGTTCAATTAGTCAGGGAGGAGGTAGCCTACTTGGATACCGTTTGAATAAAATTTAATATTATTATCTCAATGTTTTCAATTTTCATGATTCTGGAAAACTGTTATCAATGTTTCTTTAGTAACTATTCTTTATCTACTCAGTAGCTAAATTTTTACCCATGTTTCTTATAGAGATGAGGACCTGGATAGCATTTTTACTCTGCGTATCAGTTGAAATTGCAGCAGTCCCTCAGAAGGAAGTGATAGTGACAATGCAGACTAAAAGATGGACTCATATTTTAAGCGATAATTTCTTGAGTTTAACTGTAACTCCAGAGATTGCTCTCCAGCTTGAAGATTTCAGGTAATCAGATATTAAAGTGCTTGGTATTGTTTTTTTACATTCCTTTTCTGCGTTTAAACGAAATTATGATTAGAGCTCCATGAGCTCCATTTATGTACGATTTGCATTCTTAAATATTCCCATTCATTCCATTAGTCCACTTTTCTTTATCATGATAATTCATCAAATTATTCACTATTTAATGGTACTGCAAGGGCATTAAAATCATTGTTATGCATTATAATACACCATGGTTATATGTTATAATAATACAAGAGTGCAAATATAATTTACGGCTTCTTATTTATTTTTGTTGAGAATTTGTCACTAGATATCTTGTTCTGTTTCATTTTGTTCAGTGAAGTTCTGAATTGAAACTAAAAAAGGATTATTAATATGTATAAACTTGCTGAGCAGAACTGACCTTTTTTGGCGGACGCGTTTCGAACTATATCGTTCTTTTCGGCACTTGGTTGCAGACTAAAAAAAAGTCAGTTCTGCACAGCAAGTTTATACATATGAATAGTTCTACTGCAGTTCACGGAAAAATGGATATCTACAACAATAAAAAAGTATATTCTGACACTCTAGTCTCTAGTTGAATTATAGTCTAGACACATACTATACTTAAGATTAATCAAAACATTTTGATACTTCAAAAACTTCAATTTTCATAGCAAAACAACAATGAATATGCTGAAAGGTTTGTCACCAACAATGTTGAGACTGGGTGGACCAAGTACTGATAAGATGAAATTCATGCCAGAGAAAATCAGTTCAGATAACTTCACAATAACAGGTGAGATAAAAATTATTCTATAATATTCTGAAATCACTGAAATGCAGTGAATTATAAAAATAACAAAACATTGAATACAATAAATAATAAATAATAAAATACAAACAATAAATACGTGTGAGTCAGTTCTTATTGGAATCAACTGCTCAAAAGAACTGAAATTGAAATTCTATGATATTGGAGAGTTGTCAATATTATTTGTATATATTATGTTTATGAAAATGTGAATGTGGAAAAATGTGTCCTCGTATATGAAATGCAGTTGACTTGATGAAATGTAAAAGAGAGCAATTGAGAATAATGAAATACTAGTGGTTTACCCGTGCTTTGCAACAGGATGTTTAAATTAAACATGTGATACATGGATTTCAACCCCAATGCCAATTCAATTTCAAAAAGAGAATTAGGAGCTGCAATATTGATACGGAACAAATGCGTTGCTTTGGCTAGTGACTTCAACCTTTTTCGCATCATAGTGACGTATCATGTATCAGTTTTTCTATGAGCTACCAGCATCTAAACACATTTTAAAACAGCAATAATGCCCATAAGTGAAATTTGAACATTAATTTTGAAGTCTGAAAGGAAAATTAAAAATCTGGCTACGAGGTGCACTAAATTGAGTTTAGAGGAAGCTTTGTGCTAAATTTAGTCTTCCAAATCGTGGCCGTTTTTGTGAAATCTGTAACACTGACACACACAAACCCCTAATCTCTTTTTATAAATAAAAGTACCTAGATTAGAAATCTATCTAATGCAAATCTGAAATTTTAGATTTTTTTTAAGAGTTTCAAAAGACACAGTTATCTGCTGTAAAATCACTTCCCTGTGGTTCGAAACTCACCTTGTAGGTCCAGCTCATCAATCTGGAAGGGCATCACTCTCATTGTTAAATGAAAAAATTAGACAACATTAACATTATTATTTAATAGGTTCTATAGGCTATTGTAGGCTCTTGCTGTTGAAAAGTCAGTGATTATACTGTAGTTGGAAGAGTTACTTGGGAAGTATTGGTGTTATTGAGTCTCATACTTCTAAAGCATTATTACATTATATTTGCAAATTGTATGATTGATAAATTATTTTCATGATTGGGTATCACCTGACTAACAATTGCTCTTCCGGTTAAATTTGTTTTTTTTACTTTTTTTTAATGGGAAGTTTAAAAAATTAAATAGGAACGTTTATCATTTAAGAATCATACAAGGCAAAAATGAGAACAAGACCAATATGATGATATTGTGAGACCTTGCTGTTGCTAACTCAGGTCTGGTGTCAAAGTTTTCAGGTCGCAACTGAATAAGTTTAGGCAGGCCTCTGAAATCACTAAACGAATGCTTTTAAGAAGATGAGACTGACAGGCTTAACAATTATTTTGAAACATGTGGCAATAATTGAGTATATAAACATATAAATGTTTGGAACCCACCTAAAACTGTAGGTCCAACTCATCAATCACCATCATCCAATTCATTACCCACGCACAGGTCTCAGACCTATGTGGGCTTCATCCTCCGAAAAAAAGAGAAAAAAGGAGGAAAATGCAAAACAATATAATGGTTCATTTTCAGAGGCACAGTGGACGAGGCTGAATCAATTCATTGAGGACGTCAACATGAATCTTGTTGTGTGTCTCAATTCAAAGGACAGAGTGCATGGAGTTTGGGAGTCTCGTGATTCTGTAGAACTCATCTATTCTTCTGAGAAGAACGGTTACAAACTGGGCTGGGAGCTTGGATACGGTAAGTGTCTAGCACTATAAAGGAATGGAAGCAAAAAATTCAGTTCTTCCAATTTTTGTTTTGCGAATTTATTTTTTAATTTTAATTCTCGTTCTGAAACTATTAGAATGATCAGCCAAATTTGTAATTTACTGCTACTTATATCAGAGAATAGTATAATCAAGATTTTATTGTATACTATTAATTATACTATTGACTCCAAACACCTCACTGGAATTAAAATCAAATTCTCTTATTTCAGTTATCAACTGAAGCTTTTTTGCTTAAATTATTTTTAAAAATCTGATTATATTCCATAAATTTATTTGATTCCATGAATGACTTTTTGCACTTGGACCCTACTAATATTGGTATGGTATTAATTTATTATACACTACTAATCAGTAATGATGATTATTTGAAAAGCAGATCGATCCCAGTATCGAATTTGATTTAATGCATCACTACCGAGGTGGTAATGGTAACTTAGGGAATATTTAGACTATGAATTACTGTATAATGAATTGCATTACTGCACTAATAATTACATATTAGAATACTGTAATTTATAAGTTAAAATATACTATCATGATTTAGTGAAATAATTCAATCTCTTGTGCACATTCCAACAAATTGAAAATTAGGAAATCTATCCTAATTTGTATATGGAAATGAATAATAACAAAATAATTCAACATTTCTGTTTTGCGCTACATTTTACACTATCAC
This sequence comes from Conomelus anceps, assembly GCA_948455865.1. NCBI lineage: Eukaryota > Metazoa > Arthropoda > Insecta > Hemiptera > Delphacidae > Conomelus > Conomelus anceps. The sequence continues at coordinate 56,205,067 of OX418217.1, read as the reverse complement.
ACTAGGGAATACATGTACCATGTACCTACCTCGAGTATACGTTTTATAAATTAAATCCTAGAATCCTACTCCAAAATGACATCCTACTCCACTGTGTTCATTATTGTTACAGAATCTCAAAATCTCCAGCAAGACGGTGTGACAGGTTCACAATTGGGAAGGGACGTAGCACGTCTGAAAAATATTCTTGGCGATTTTTCAAAGTATTCCGATTCACCAATCATTGGCCCTGATATGAAGTCGCTGTCCACACCTGAAGAAGTGCGATTTCTCAGAGAGTATTTGGAGGAAAGCGCAGATTCTTTGACTGCAATCACCTGGCATCCGTGAGTAGACAATAGATTAATACAGCGTGAAACCTTTGTTATTGAAATCCTAAGTGAATGAGAAAATATTGAACTGTCAAAAAAATAATGTTGGGTCTTTCCAACTATCTAAGAATGAAAAGGAGTACAAAGGAACTCGATTGATGTGCTTATAGATTGATAAGCTTTTTTTTTTTAAATCTCCAACTATAGTTGTTTATTTGGCGCATGTGTTCTATTCACTTGCATACCTTGTGTTCTATTCACTTATTTACCTTGAGCCGTGAGGCTCAAGGTAAATAAATTACGTATATGGTTTTCAACCTACTAACTCTTCAATGACTTAAATAAGTACCTTCAAGTTTCAATAAGTAGCCTATAGTTTTACTGTAGTTGTTATAGAATTACTATAGTTTTATTATAGTTGTTATAGAATTATCAAAAATAGTGATATTAAGGGTCGGCTGTAGCGCGGCCATGTTGGATTTGTATCTCCATAAGAGCAATGCTAATTTCGAAACCATATAACTCACCTATTTATAATCAGAAAATTACTGTCAATGTCTTATTTTGAAGGTCTGATTATGCTGAAGCGACTTTGCTTTCTGAAAAAATCATACTTCTTCCACTGTTTGTTCTAAATAAGCATTTATGAGTCATGAATTTATGATTTTTTTCTGACGTTTGTGATATAGATATCAAAAAATGACAAAACAAGTTCTCTCCGTTATAATGTTTTTCATGACAAGGAATTTTTTCTCAAGTATGCTTCATTTGTCAAGTTTTTAAATGGTTTTTTGTGGAGGTATGTTCAACAAAATAGCTGCTGTTCGGTCCACTCAAAATAGACTTGCCTATAAGCAGTACCGTTGACAGGGAGTGCCAGTACGCACAAACACACACAATAGTAACTGAACCGGCAGTGAGTGGCCTTGAAGCTTGTTCGCAAATAGCTGTCTCCCTTCCAGTACAGAGAATCTACGTTATCTTATCTTATTGTTATCTTATTGATCTCTTCTTCTTATTTGTTCTCTTTTCTTCCATCAGTCAGTTGTAGATCGTTGTAGCGTCAAGGGACATGTATCCGGTCGTGCTGAATTGATTTTAGAAGTTTTAGGAGCAAAACTTTTCTAGTTATGGGGAATAAAAAACGTTTGAAGGTCAATTATTGTTCATTATTCACTTCTGCAGTAGTATACAGTAGTAAAATATACAATACTTAGTAGGCCTATGTTTCTGAATTCATTATTTTTAAATGTTCGATGCAGTCGAATTCAAATATTGCTACAAAAAGTGTGCAGTACCCTTGCACTCATGTGTTATAATCATGAATAGGTTCGAAGTCTAGTAAATAGTTTCATTTAGTCTATGCTTTGGAATAGCTTTGCCCATTTTCGCTGCTCAACGTAACTAATTATTCGATCGTAATTAGAAATAATAATATGTTTATGAAGTTTATTACTGTATTTTTAGATGAAAAATTTCATTTTCAAATATTAGAGTTAGTCTATGTTATTCATTGATATGTTCATATATTTTGTAGGCCTACTATTTTTTTTCTCACAGAATTAACTGTTGGATATTTTGATAGATATTTGAATTCGGGTATAGTTATTTGTTATTTTTAATGGCTGATTGATCTGCATTTATATTTTTGCCATCTTCTTGCTGTTGGAATATTAAATTTATGTTGCGATATTTATTCATAGCCTAGTGTATATTATTATTTTGTGATTGATGCATTTTTTAAAACAAAGTTTAGTATGCTGTTCGGACCTTTGATGTTTCATATTATTGACGTTATACCGTATCTGTTATAAAGTATATCCTAATGCTTAGATGATTTTTGTGCAATATTATAAATTTTCAAGAAATTAATGTTCTTGCAAATAAAAGTTTCTATGGATTGAAGGGTCTCAAACAATATCTATTCGTAAAGCAATAAAATGATGAATAGAGGAAGCAAGAATGTCAACAGTGGCAAGATGCAACAGATAAGAGTGCAGTAACCTTGTCTTCCTGGGGTGGTGGATGGCTCTTCGCTCTTTGTCTCTTCTCTCTTAGCGCTCTCACTTCTCACACGCACACAAAGACAAACCTTACTCACACAAATGCCAGTGATACTGTACTCTTTTTAGTTTGAAACTAGTTCGTTCATAACTTGACAGATTCGCTACTGTCGATTTTGAAAAACATTCTAGCTACTGCCGACCCTTAACCAAAATCTTAACGAACAGGATTAGAATACAAGAAGCCGAGGAGATTATCACTTGGTGAGTCACAATACTAGCTTTTTTAAACTAAAACCTAGTTTTATTGGTAGGAAACTCTATAACAAGCTACCGCAGTTTTTAATGAGTCTTCAAAATATAGAAATATAAAAAAAAACAATTGAAATAATATTTAGTTGATAAAGCTTTTTGTAGTGTACAAGAGTCTCTTTCATATCAAAATTAAGCCTCACCTCAACTAATTGATATTTTAGTAATTAGTGTATAAGATTGAAAACTATTGTTGATCTGACTTGTCTTATACTTCTTAACTGGAGTCTCAAAGACGTAATCTACATTAAAAAAAGAGATCGTAAGCCAACTCTACTCTATTGATCTATTGATCTACAGCTTGAATGTTTTGTAACGTGTTTTGAAAGCTCCCTATACTTGGTCTTACAGACAGTTCTCATCCATGAATGCTGAGGATGAGGATGTTAGTCATAAATTCCTGGGAATTATCCATGATATGGAAAACAAGATTTGGAACAAAAGTAACGGTCTACGATCACCAATTCAACCACCACCTAAAAAACCTATATGGCTAGGTAAGTCTTTCAAATTGAAGATCGAATTAACGTTTCTAAACAACATAGTTTAAATATATAATATAAATATATTTATAGTTCATCATCGCCTATTTTTTCATCAATATTTATAATTTTACATTATTTACTGGTCTCGAATTTTCTATGGATAACATTTCCCGTATTAAAACGGAATTGGGCTTCTATAACGATAATGAGTTATCAGCGCTTCGACAAAAACTAGAACTAATATAAGAACTTTTCAAAAGATTAGTTTTAACGCTGACATCAAATTAATAGAATTGTAAGCAATTGTCTACATGATAATATATTATTGTACATCAAAAGGTTAAAATATCAATAAGCATTATCAAAATTTTTGTTTCAGTAGCCTATAATTTATTTATTTTCAAAAGAACTCAATAAAAACAATGTCGTTGACGACAAGAAGTCCGTATCACTTTTCTATTGTTTTTACGGGCTCTTCTAGCAACAAAATCTTAAATGATTCCTGCACTATTATATGATATAATATTTCTGACGGAAAACAATAGAAAAACGTCAAAAACCTTTCAACCTGTAGGCTATTATTATGCAATTCGTTGTATTGTCATTTATAATTATGTCAATTCAGCCGATTTCAATGACGGAATACAGGACTCGATAGATCAATAATGAGTAATTTTTAATATGAACTACATATCTAATACTAAAAAGCCTAGGCTAAGGTTAGCTGTCGTCTAGTCATAATGATTTGAAGTTATCATAATCTAGATGTTGTAGGTAGACTGAAAGAAACCTAAAGTGAGAGTTAAAACCCTGGTACGGTGTATTATGATTACTCTTCAAGGAGCTTGACGATTTCTGTTCAAGAGAACTCACCAGGAGTTTTCTTCAAACTACTGTAGGCCTACCATACTCGAGTACGGAAGACAAGAAATGTTACGCTAATATTAGCGCTTTAACACATCAAAATGAAAAATGATTTTCTTCTTTAAAATAATAGTTCTAATTCAGTGTCAAGCTATTAACATCCCTGTAACGTCTCACAAAAGTAAGCAAAATGTGGCATTTTTCGAGATTTGAGTGCAATATAGTTTACAAAACAGCAAATAACTAATTTACTACAGATCATTTACTGATAATATTCAATAAGTATTTAAAAATAATTATCTACAAACAGCAAATAATTATAATTAGATATACTATGAAGAAAAGATAAATTGTTTTTTAGAGTTGTAGTTCTTCATTTATCAACAAAACCATTAACCAGAATAAAATCAGATCACCATTACTTAAAAATTTTTATTATTTCTAAAATAAGTTAATTATTGTGTAACTTTGATAAGTTTAAAACTATTTTCAGCTGAATCAAATAGTGATGAGTACACAGGCAACTTTTCTGATTCCCTAACATGGATAAAAAGAATGGGAGCCGCTGCTCGGTTAGGGTTCCCAGTGATAATGAAGAAATTGACAGCTGCATCACTTATCACTCCAACTCCTGTGAGTATCCCAATGCAGATTGGTTTTTACTTCTATTACTCTTCAAAAAATATATCTATTACTCTTCAAAAAATATATAATTACTCAATTCAATAAATTGATATTCAATTCAATTCAATTTCACTCAAACTATACAAAAAACAATACAAAGTTGTGACAATAATACATTTTAGTAATCAGACAAAGCAATTATTCTAAATAAATATGTCATCTCACTTATATTTATACGGCTGGAGATGAAAAACTACTGGCATAAGTGAATCACTTGTTCGCCAGTATGAGTAAATATAGTAGATATATTTAATAAACGGTAGTGTAAAACAGTTTACTTATCAGACTTGTAGATCTATTGAGTTCTGAACATTATTGCAGTTTCTGGAAGACAATTTCATAGATATAAGAAAACTATGAAGACAAGTTTGACTGTAGCTGACGCATCTGTGTATTTCCTGTTCGGGCCTTGAGCCGGACAAGTTGTCTGAATGTTTTACAAGTTTCAGTAGGTATTAATAGACACTCTATGGCAGATGAATCATAAGTAGGCTACTAAACAATAAAATGCAACTTTGTTAGCAAGATCTTCGATGGAATAAAAAGAACTCTAGAGGGTAAAATTGTTTTAAAAAGGAAAAAGAATCCAACTCGTTCAGCAAGATCCATTACTCTAGTCGAAAGGGTTAATATACCTATGTAGAAAGAGGCTAGATTTCTGCATAATACAATAAAGTGCCTTCGCCTGGACAATCCTTTCAAAACAATAACTATGAAAATACAACAATCGAAATCGGTATTCACTCATCATAACAGACAAAATTGACTTTGGCCTACTTATCCACAACTTCCAAAATAAATAACTTACTCGATAAGCTTTGGCCCATGTGAGGACTTTCTTCAAATTTCATTTTGTATATTTGTACTGGTTTTGTTTTGGAGAAATAAAGTTAATTTCAATTTCATAATGGGTCGTCAAGTTTGAAGTTGTTACATCGTTTGATGTTGGATCTGGCCCATCAGAAATATAAATAATTACTACCAATGCACTTGTTTTAGAAAATTGACAAAATAAGAATACAACTGAATATCCAATTTGTTATAATCAACAGGATTACTGGGTATCGTTACTGTACAAGACACTGGTTGGAAGAGCTGTAATGGACGTGAAGTACTTGGTGGGTAATAACAGAAGCACGTTGCAAGTGTTCTCCCATTGCGCTCACGTCAATGAGGAAGGCAGTGACAGTGTATTGGCGCCAGGCCTCCGCTATACTCAGGGCTCTGTGGTGTTGTATGGCCTCAATTTGAACGATGAGGAAACAAGGCTGACAGTGAGAGGCAATGTCAAGGAGGAGACTGTTCACAAGTACGTGCTCACTGCTGCCGAAGATGATCACGAAATGGAGGCCAGTGATGAGGAGGAAACAGAAATCCGGAAGCGCCCATCCCCCGCGTAAGTAACACCACTATCTACTATCTATAATTTATTGTCTTTAGAGTTCAGGAATGCTTCAATTGAAAGAATCATCAAAAATGGGCAATTGCTTCACTCTCGAAAATAAACCTCACAATCTTTGACGTGTATAAAATCATTGTATATCCAAGCTCTTCCAGAAAAAGTTTGAAGTGGTCGATTCCACACCTCCTGGATACATTATCTTATTGAACAAGCCCTCTCTTGAAAAATGTTCATGTGTGTAATAGATAAGACAAGACGAAACTAGTCTATCGAAATTAATAATGGTATGATAGCTGAAATTTTTCATTATTTCAGAATAAATGACTACGGCTGTGAATATATCTGTACAATAAACGATTGTCAGGATACAGCCTATTGACCTACAGTCTCACCTCGCCAATCACATCAATAGTCACAATCACGAAGAAAATTGATGATGAGCTTTAAGATGTTTTAATGATAATTGAAATTTATAGCCTATGATAAAAGAATGTGTTTTGAAACTTGTTATACATGACGAATTAATCGCTTCACTAGGAATTTTGGTTAACTGTTAACAACTTTGAAGTCAAAACAATGCAATGTTGAGAGCGAATTATAAAATATATTTTTGCTAAATTTATTTGAATTTTTCAGATGAATTGTCATTTAACAAAGAAAACTACGTTGGCTATAGACAGATTATCGGTATCCAAATTTTGTTTTTTTTGTGTTTTTTTTTTGTTCTTAATCCTTCTACTAGACCTGGCACGAATATGCGTTGCAATTGATAACGTATCAATATCCATTATTTGTATTATACTAGATGAGTGTAAAAATACAGAATTTATTAATTTCGGAATTGGATTTCGAAATTAAAAAAATATTTTTCTGTATATTTGTCAGTTTGTTAAATTGTCAGTTACTTCAAACTAACTTGTAAGATAAGAGCCGATATGGCCAAGTTCAAAATGAATGCTGCTGTGCAGAAAGGTCACTATATAGTCTAGTGGTTAAATGGGAAGTCCGTGGTTCGATTGCCGGAGGTGACTGATATTTTTGTACAGTAGCATTCATCAATTTCCATCAGCTATTCAATGCTGTTATTAATATCCACCATTGCGGAAGTCTTCAGTATAAATTAATAGCACTTAAAGGAATTCGAAATTAATAAATTCTGTTTATATATATTTGTCAGTTTGTTAAATGGCCAGTCACTTCAAACTAACTTGTGTAAAAATACTGTGAGTTTCCCAAGTCACGCATGTTCAATAAGCTAATCATGAATGGACCAAGTATAACAAGCCTACTTAAAGTATTATATGAAAGTTCATAGCTAAGAAGTAGCTATAATTAAAGTATGCAGAAGCTCAGTGCTGATGTATAAAGATTTCCATACTATATTTAACTGAATAGATCGATCATTCAATAACAGGATGACTAGCAAAGTAAGCTACAAAAATTCCCTGATCTTTAATAAAATTATCCCTGACCAATATAAGGTACTAGCCAGCAGGCTTAACCGTCTAGCCAGGGGGCAGAGTCCCTCCTGGACCCCAGGGGTTGGTTTAAAATTCGTACAAAATCGTGAATCGAACCAGCACTTTTGTTTGTTGATCATCTGTTGTCATGGATGTACAGGCACAGTTATTCAATTCACAACTCCATATTTCTTATATCTTATTTTTAAAACTTTCACTTTTGACCATATTTTTTGGAATTTTTCAAAATTCTTTCTTAGCATGCATCTAGAGCCCCAATAGCGTAGCGAAAATCATTTCATGGGGGGGGGTATCGAAGATTTGGGGGCCCCGGGAGGGTCTAGGGGGTATGGAATATGGGGGATATGGAGTACCCCCTAGAGGGTAGGGGTCCGGGGGCCCTCCCCGAGGATAATTTTGATAGATAGTCTCTACAATCGTATTCCAAGAGATTCTAGACCCATGTCTAGAAAGCCTTGAATCCATTCATTTTAGTCCACATTATGGGGAAATTTTTGAATATTCGATGTTAAGAGCTTTATTTGAGGCTTAAAAACAGTAACTTTATACAAGTATTTATTAAGATGGAGTTTATAAATTGGGTAAAGTGAAAGCTTAAATTCAATAAATCATTGCTTTTATGAATCGTTTGCCTAAGAGCTTGAATCCACTTTTCGTATATTGTTAGTTCATTAAATAGTTGTGAACAAATTTTAATGTATAAAATCCAAAAAATACTACTTTTATAAAGCCAATTTAACAATGTATAGTAGTTTCAAATTATTATTCCAATCAGGACCACCCAGAGACATTTTAGTGGCCCGGGGCAGAGTTGTGGCTGGAGGCGCCCTAACACTTTCACCCTAAACACCAATTTTCAATAATTGAAAATTATTAAACAATTTAATTATTATTAATGACTCGATTTCCCAATTAGCATTGAATATGTATTTCAGCTATGCCCAGTTGCCTTCTATACCCAAATGAATCTGTGTAACTAATTTTAATTGGTTTTTTTTTTAATTTAAAAATAAAATTCAAGTTTAGGCCAACTGAAAACCTTTCCTTGAAAAAGTTGTGGAAGCTAGGGAAAAGAGCAATGAGTGGCACCAGAGAGAGCAATAAACTTTTCTTCTATTTTTGTGTAATCTCTTGAATTCGCATCGAACTAATACTGGAATATGTAAAATATGTACAAATAGCAAAATTATTATTACTTTGAAAGGAACTACATTCATTCATCTTGCAAAGAGAGAATGAATTACTACCACATCCAATTCCAAACTTTCAGTTATAGTAATTTTGCATTTACATATAGAGTGATGGAACCCCAAAACATTAGGGATTCTGAGGGTTCTCCACCAGAGGAAAAAAATTGTTTTCCAGGTCTTGAAAGTGCAATTCTAAGCTTTTTTTGTGGTTATCAACTCTTCCCTCATATTATTTGTTGATTGATTCATGGCCTGATAAATTTCACGATCTCAATACACTCTATGGGGTATCAGATCTGAACAGTAACATAAATGAGCATTCGAAGCCCGTCTGCAAAACCCTTTTCTCCTTTCAAACCTACTGTGTCAACTTCATTTAAGTGGTCTGGGGTACCTTCAAACCCATGTTTGGGAGCTCCGAAAATACTGGGACCCACCAGCATCGTGGGATCGTGGGACCTTCAATGGGCCAAAGCAGAGGCAATTAGGGGATCCTTGTTTATAAACGTTGAAATTTGTAATATTCTAGATGCTGCCTACTAGAATCTCTACTTCACATGACTATACTGGCAATGAAAACGGGCCCCGGAGTTGGACAATTTGGGTCCCCTTATTTTATTTTTGTTTTGTCACTTGCTTACATTTGTAAAATAATGTGGCATGTTGAGGTCCAAGAAAACTTGTTCGCCCAATACCCTCTGTAACCTCAATGAATACATTATTTATAGTTAAAGTATTTTAAATATTAAAATTATAGTATTTTTTCTAGCTGTAACAGTTCACGTATGAAAACGCTTTTACCTCCAGTAACCGAAATTATTGTATTACTATTGATGCCTCCCTACTCGTTTTTGGGGCCTCTTTTATAGGCTCAAGGCTCAAGGGGGGGTTGTAACCCGGAACCCCCCCCCCCGTCGCTACGCCAATGGGCATGTGTACCAAATTTCAACATAATTAGCCATGTGGTTTTCGAGAAACGCTGATGAATGAGTCAGTGAATCAGGGGTATTTGGCTTTTATATAGATGAAAAACAAAAAGTCCTTAGCGAGTAATCAAAACAATTTTATGTTTGTTTGCCTACCTAGCTTATTTGTCTGGTTGTTCATCTAAAAACGCATTTCAAGTTCGATATTGGAGCTTCGAAGATACTGATTTAAGGATATTTACTGATAAAATTAATAAGGCATTCTATCACTTGAAGTTTAAGTTCATCGTTGATCTGATCCACAAATTTATTTTCCACAAAAAAGACCTACCGTACTCATGTACAAGTCAAAACTAGCTACGCTCGTTCAATTACTACAACGTTTTCCCGATATGTTTTCATATTCCCTGACTTTTCCAGAATTTAAAAATTCCCTGACTTTTCCCGATTTTCCCGGTCGCTAGTCACCTGAATAAGTCAGAATAATAAAAATAAATCTCACATCTCAATCACCCTTAAGGAAGATACTAAATTGTTTTTAATGAATGCAGCAGTTTAAAACGAAATATTGATGATAAACTGATTTTTTGTTACAGGAAAACACTTTTGAACGGTCAACTACTATCTCTTCTTTCAAACAGCGAACTCCCAACGATTTCACCCGTTGAAACGAGACCCAGTCGTACTCTATCATTCAACATTCCTGGACGCTCTGTTTTCTTTTTCGTTATGCCCGATATGAGACTAAAAACCTGCACGTCTTTCACTAATATTCAAGGAAACGAAAAGGTGAATACTTTGGAGAGAGGACAGAGCTTGATGAAGAGCAGTTTTATGGCAGCAACCAGACCTGAAGATGGACCAAAATTTAATTTCTCTCCGGGTGGAAAAATCAATCTGGAATCCAGGCTACCTGTTGATGCCAACTCTAATGAATTATGGAAGCCCCCCAGTTTTGGAGTAGGTTTGAAAGGGAGATTTTCTGATGGAAGACTAAATCGGGGATTAGTGGGTCTACCTAGACCTCGCATTCCTTTGGATAGCAATAGGCTGAAAACAATCGAGAAAGGAACTGTGTTGCAGGATCAGCTTTCAACTACTATTCAAACTCCTGTAGAGGAAACTGAGCAAATTAATGAATTTGAAAATAAAACTATTGGAGATGAAATGCAACCCATCGATGATCAAGAGCCACTGAAAACAAAGACCAGGTTTGTTATGTTCTCTGACGATGACTGGTTGTCCAATTTCACACGAGCACAAGAATCAGTAGAGCTTGCCAGAAAAGCGATTGCAGCGTTTGATGAGGCTAAACTACAAGAAACGTTTAAATCTCCACAAAACAGCTTTGAAGAACAGATAATGAATCAGAGAATGTCACCAACAAGGAGAAGGATATATGAAGCGTTTACAGCTGCTTCATCAGAAAAGAAAAACCTAACCAGAGGAGAGAAAGATCGAGGAGCAAGAAATGCTGAAATTGATCTAGGTGGGAGTAGAGAGGAAAAAGTTTACAATAGGGAGAGACGAGACAGTATGGTTCACGAATCTTCTAGGAATATTGAGGAAAGTCCAGTGATAAGAAATATGTACCAGCAGAGTGAGCAGAGGGATAATTGGGAAATTCAAAATAAAACTGGAAATCCAGCTTCAAACTATATTAAAATTGTAAGGTCCAATGACATATCCCAGAATTCACCTGAACAAAGGAATCAAACTGGAGAAGAAGGAATCCAACAAATTCCTATCCAAACTTCCAGTTTTAAAAATCAAGATGGTAACCTGAACAAACGAAATATAACTTCACAGCATGATGAAAATATTAATAGCAGTATGATTCCAGGAAATCCAGCAGGACTTGAAAATATCGAGATTGATGAAATGGTACTGAAAGGAGATTCACAAGAAGAGAATAAGTGTTTTGGGCAATTTATAAGTGATTTGAAAGTTATTTCTGAAGATAATGCACGAAATGGAGAAAATGACAAAATACTTAAACAAAAAGCTGAAAGGGAGCTGAATAATTATTTTGAAGAAATAAGCAATAGAGATGTCTCACTTAGTGGTATTGATGCAAGTGACGAATCAGGTGAATCAGTGGAGGCTGATGATGAAAAAGATCTTCAACAACACTCAATATCGTTGTACAATGTCAATGACAAGAGTTGTAAGGTCGCCCTCAATAAATCAATGAATGGCTCACAAGATGCTATTGAGGAGAAGAGTTTGAATTCAGAATTACCCAGCTTTGACAGCAAAGGAAACTTGAACCAAAATCAATCAGCACAAGAAAATAATAAGCTCCAAAGCAATGATTTGCCAGATGAAGTTATTCTTTCAGAAAATGACAAACGTGTGGAACGTGGTCGTCGAGAAATGTTTGGCTCGCCTTTCAATTACTATGACTCTCGATATAATATCCCAAACCAATTAACTCTACGTGAGATAAAGAAACTAATTGATGATCTGGCTGCTAGAAAGAGAGAACTTAACTATGTCATGCTCAATCGCAAAGAGACTCCTGAAAATAATTTGAAAATAAATAGCTTTGAAGAAAGTGCAACAGACCATACAGAAATTTATGGTAACGATTCATCTACAGGACCGATGCATATAACAATTGAAGATTCAGTTGAGGGAACAGAGTCTCCAGTGGATGATTATAAGCTTGAATCGACAAATGATTTTTCCAACATTCAATACAATATCGATGAGGATGAGAACAGATTTGAGCAGAAAAATCGGCTACATAGACAGCCACAATACAATAATAAAAAACCTGGAAAGACTGATACCGATAATATTTTTGTACCTGAAGAGCTCCAAGGGGACTTTCACAACCAGGATAGTGAAGTAGAAGCTTCCCCTATTTCAAAACCAGTCCTTGAGATTTCTCCTGAAGATATGACTAACAAAGGAAATAAAAATGTAGAGAATATTGAGCCTGGAAAAATAGGAACAAATATCCGACTTTCTTTAGCAAAGGAAGAGGAATACAATATTGGAAAATCTAAGAATCAGTTTCTGGAAAAAACACCAGAATCATTGGATGGTGATATTCAATTGACAGACGTGAACAATGCACCAAAAATTCCAATCACATATTCGAAGGTAGTAACAATTATAGCAAATGATGAGAAGAATGAGAAACTAGAGAAGGAAAAAGAATTAGGGAGTGTAAAAACAAGTACAGATAAGTCTGTTGGATCAATAAGCATTCCAAAAATGAATGCAACTCAATTGAGATTGGAAAGGATAGAATCATTACGAAATCGTCTCTTGGAAAGCAGGAAGAAAGTAATCAAATCAAACTTGATAAATGCAACCACCAAGCCTCCTCAAATTTTGAAGAAAACACCAATTGAAAAAAGTAATGCCAATACTGCTCCTGATCTTGATGAAAAAGTTCCTTCAGGTTATCTAGAAGAAGGAGCACCCACATGCAAAGCATCCAGATCAGCACCCTATGTAGAAGGGATAGAAAACTGGATCGATAAAATTGAGAGAGACTCTGAAGAAATAGTGGCAGGATTTCCACATAATCAGAAAGTAATTGGAAAACAAAATGTTTCATCTACTGTTGATAAATTTAATGCAGAGAAAGAGTCTTCACAAGAAGACAAATCGAGAAAAATTGACTTGATAAAAAGCAGTCGCCCCATCACTGGAACAAATAAGTCTATAAATAGAATGAATGGAGTGCAAAGTGGATCTATTGCTTTAAAAAATCGAGGAACTGATGTTTTAACATTTGATGAGATGAATAGCCCTTTCATTATAATTCCTACAAGCTATGCTATAATGCCCATCAAACCAAAGCGTTCTCGAGCTGCAAAAAATATTAGGGGGTATCGCTCATATAATATAGGTAATGTTGATAGAAGAGATCATTTAGACGATTTTCCAATTATAAGGCAAGAAGGAGGCAATCATGACATCAGATCTTACAACATGGGCTTAGAAGACAACGAATTTGAAGCCGAATCTGATGATATTATTCCATATTCATTCCCTCTTATGGTGACAGATCCTGAATTAACTGAAAGTTTAATGGAGAATTATGGAAGAGAGAAAAGGTCCCCTGAAGAAACTGCAGATAGTAATGTTGGAATGTTGAACCGAGGTTTGTTAAATGTGAAAGGTTTAAAAAGAGGTTTCAATGGCTTTCGCAGAAATTTACTAAAAACTGACAACAGTAAATTGCAAAGTCTGGTCTCAAAAATTTCATTGGAAGAGATCAGGAGCAGAGTATTAGCTCGTTCCAAAGCTCTACGAGAAACATTAGAAAATGCTCGACTCAAAACCCCTATCAAAAGCCGTGAAACAAGAGCTATTAGTAATATAGAAAGTAGATCAAGAGCAAGGAGTGCCCTCGGTTTTGCAGATGATTTGGAAACAAATGAAATCCCCAAAAAACGTGGAGAATACTTGAATGTGTATGAGCCTGTGTATGATACTTCCGCTGAATTCGAAAAGAAGATTAACAGCTATAAAACTTATAGTAGAGCTATTCCTATCAGCAGTCGCAAAAGCAGTATAATTCACTTGGATGGTGATGAAGTCAATGCAATAAAAAAGCAGGGGAGCGCCAAAGCATACACAGATGATAATGATTACCTAAACGAAAGGATGTCAAGGACTGATAGAGCAGTGGTTGGCTTGAAACATTCTGTGGAGGAGCTGGAAAACACTGCAAAAGAGATATTGGACAAAGTTAGAAGTTCTTCAGATTATTCAAACGTGGAAGAACGCAAGAAACCATTTCTGCAAAACATTTTACAAAGTACACTTAAACTTGGTAGACCTAAAGAGCCGAAAAGAACAGGAGCCTTAGCTTTTTTAAATCCAATTATTGATATCGCTCTAAAATTAATGAGATCATTAGGTATCATATCTTAGAATTTGAATTATTTGATAAAATTGTGATGTGCATAAAGGACATCTATAAGGACTCTTCTTTGAATACTCTTAGCATCACCTAATAAATGGAATCTTACAAATGATTAAGAACATCTTATTTATCTGGCACTTACAGAAATATTTTTATACTTTCATATCTTATGCACGAAAATGTAAAAGCCGCTAAAATGATTTAAGTCATTTATAATGATATATCGGGCATCACAGCTAGAATATAATAGTATTTTGAAACCAAATCTTTGAAACTCGAATTATTTTTATTCCGAATTTGCAGCAGATATTCTAAACATGACTTTGAAGTAGGCACTCTTTCATTCATATTTAGGTTGTATAAATATTAAATTATTATTATAAGGTGTAAAAACATTATCTATCTAATTATAAGTATTCATATTTTTCTTATTCAAATGTAGATTAGTTTTTGATACGTTGGAAATAAAAATCTTGAAATTTAAATGTTATTTCTTTCCAATAGCCTATCTAATTTTCATCCTGATTTCATTGATCACTGATTGCTCAATGCAGCATCCAATACTCGATGATAATTACCATCCCAAAAACACATAGCCTACTGTGGAATGGTGTTTGTGAGATTGGCACAGCGTAAATACCAACATTATAGTGTTTGATTTTCTGATGGTGTTTATAATCGAGTATGAGCCATATTGAGACTAGTAAGACTACATTATATTCTGTACTTTATTCCTAGTTTCTGCGAAGTTTTACGAATGGATTGATAAGTTTATATATGCATGATGATGATGCACAACATTATTTTAAAAACAGTTTCCTATTATTTTTCAAATTTCTTTGAAATAATATGAGATTTGCTTTAAAAATGACAAAGTAAATACATATAATACATATTTTAGAGGGAGAAACCCCATGACTAATTGAGAAACCCGCATAACTCAATTAAATCAACTCTACTTATAAAATTGAGTATTCTTTAATTTCCAATCACTGAACTACTTTTCTTATAACAGTTTCAATAAATTGACGATGGGGAGTTTTAGCGAATTGTTCAGATATCTTCAGATAAGACACTATTTAAGATCTGGCCAGTTCTGCGCATGCAGCAGACTACCAAAGTTTGAATAGCGTTCCGGTAAAGAACAGTTTGCTAAAACTTACTACTTTCTAAAGCGCTAGTACTGTATTGAAACATGAAACAGTTTCCTGATCCTCAAGACTAATCAGTACCGTATTGGAGAAAGCTGACGATATCGATATATATATATATATATATATATAAGTTGATAATTATAATTACATATTGTTTAACTAATCTAGAAAGTAAAAATACTACAAGAAAGTGCGGGTCATCGCTTATCTCAATAACGGCCGGACTGATTCTCAAATTTGGAATTGTGAAAAATTGCTTATATAATTGATACAGTATTGATGATTATAGCCTCCAAGATTAGTCAACTAATTTACTAGCTTAATAAATATTTAGCTTTTAAAATATCTCTTACATCTTTTCTCTCGCACACAAACTTTTAAGCGATAAAAGAACCCGCGTTGAATGCTATCAAAATAAAATACCTGCTTTTAAACAAAGTAAAGCAATCATAAATATCAAATGTGAAAAGCACCTAAATTCAAAAAGTTGTATTCTACAGTTATAAACTGTTAAGGAGTGATTTCCACAGACATATGAGACATAGGAACGCCTATAGGCTATATATATATAGTAACAACTCAAATCAATATAGTTGTTATATATAAAACAACTTATTCAAAATCAATTCCAAAAATTCCTCAGCACTATGCTAAATGTAAACGAATAATTTATTTATACAACTTTGTAACTCAGGCTTCATGCAATAGATGTGATTATATGAAGCAATCACATATATCGTTTAATAATATGTGGAAGGACAAATTTATGTTAGGGTACTTCAATTATTAATTTTATACAACTCCTTGCTACCCCTATATACTCCTAGCTACTATTTAATTGGATTATCTGGAATACACGATGAGCGAATTTTGTCTTATTTCGACTCATAATTAAAAATTGTTATTCAATAATAACAGTTTGTCAAATGTCTCCATGTCAATCACGCCCTTTTAAGGTAAAAGTTCAAGTGGTAGCATAATTTCTTCCTACATTACATACCCAGTGACAAATACAGTGAGGAAGGCTATTCAAACCATCGATATACGGTAGTTAATTGTCCATAAATCATAATAGCCAACTGTGAGTGAGTAAGGCATTGAAACCTGATTCAATATCGCGATTTCATACAAGTTTGCAGTTTTAAACAGTGACAGAATTATTGTTTTACCGGCTAAGGTGATGTAACCCACAAACGGAATAAACGTCACCAACAATAGGTTACAGCCTCGGTGACCAAAGAATGACTAGTTAAATATTGTTAAGCACTATTTGAGCAAATCCTGACGGGACTAACTATACGTGTGAATGAGGTAATTGAGATTGAATAAATTGGTTTTAACCACTTTTTTCTTATGGTGTTCAATAGTACTTGCACAATCCACAGTGCTGGTATTGGCAGGAAAAGCGTGAAAAATCGTCTGTTTCTACTTGCGATGATTTATCGTGGTGTTCCTTAGATAAGCAAAGGAATCATAACTGGTATGTTATAATTTCATTATTTTTACAATAACTTATTTTTTTATTCACAAAATACTCAATCAAATTATTTTTTAAAGTAATAATTAATTGCGTAGTTGAAAATAGGCGAAACAGTGAAAAGTTCATTTTTGGTTGAGAAATTGTTTCCAGTATGAAAAACTAGAATGTAAAATATAATATGAACTATTAATAGACCTCATGCTACTAAAAATGGATTGTAGGTAGAATGCGCTGCTGCATATTATTGTTTTTATTAAAATTGGACCATCAGCTAAAATTCTAAACGTATTAGATCGATTGCGGAAACTCGTTCTTTAAATACGTTTGCTACGGTTTTGTATTCTAAACCAGGGTCGCTATATTGTAACTTGGCAGAATTTTGTATATATTTTCTGTTCTGATGTTGATAAATAGTAGCTTTTCTTTGTATTGACAGTGACACAATTAAAATTATGAGAAGTGCTGAAAGTCAAATGCAAATTTTTTTTTCATAGTTTTCATTGTGAGAAAGTATTGAGAATTGATTGATTATGACAAGTGATGATAATTATCACATAATGACTGACAAGTTTTTTCTCAAATAATTGTTGAGCATGAACAATCAGTTATCTCAGCTGGTTGACTTGAGCAGATGAGAATAGTCACAATATTTTGATGACTGTAAGACAATGCTATTTTGGCAATTTGACAATGTTATTTTGAAAGAGGCCTATTTGTAGTCTAGAACGTTTGCCTGATTTGCAATTATTATAGCCCACCAGTTTCAATCTTCTAGATTTTTGATAATACTTATACAAGCTAATGCAGTAGTAATCGGCCGAGTTTTATAGATATCTTGATTCATCCAAACAATTGATAAAATAAAATATTATTCTGAACAAATAAATAAAAAAAGTTACTTCAGACAATATAATTTGTATGATGAATTCATGAGAGCAATTCAAATTTGCTCTACCAATTTGATAATTGGATTGGATAATACTGTGAATAGGCCTACTGTAGTATCAAACACAAAAATCTAGCATTGCAATTATGTTCAACACTATTCAGAATTACCATTATACATTATCAATTCCAAAGACAACAGTCAAATATATGAAAATTCATACAATAAATTTTGTCTAATCAGGGAAAATATTTTTTTTTATAATTCAACTAGTATATTATTAAACTATTCTCATCTTATTAATTTCTCCCGAATATAAGAACAAGAATTTATGCCATGTTTTGAAGATTTTTGTTTTTCTAGAAAGAAACATTTTAGGGTAAAAAATAATTATTTCTTCGCTTGAATAAATTATCTATGAGTATTCTACCTGATTTTGAATCATTATTATTAATATTGATAAGTTTCTAAATCTATGCAATCTATTGGAGATTTTGGTTTTCTATTTTTCAGGAAAAAAATTTAGAATAAAATAAGAAAGAGTAATGATTTCTTTGGTTGCGTTAACTTACGCATAAGTATTCTAACTGAAATGCAATTGATTATTATTATTATTATTATTATTCAAGAAGTGAAAAAGAACGAAATTCAAATTAATGCAAAATACATTGAGTAATATAGCTATGCATTTGAAAATATTTCCCATATCAGGATTTTGTAGCCTACTGGGTAAGTTCATATAATCATAATTACCAAAATTTCATTTTTCTCTACTTATGGAAATTAGGTTTACTATAATTATTAAGAGAGGACTATAATATCATAGAGTTGAATGAACTATACATATCATTTTTATGTTTGTTTTACAGAGAATATGATTGGATGGTCGAAGCAAATAATATATCTTCTCTGCATTTTTGAAATCAGTGCAGCAAGTCCTACAAGAACTCCACATATAATTGAAGACGAGGATGAAATGTGAGTTGGTTTGCATTGTTCATGTCCTAAAACATAAAGTTTGAGATAACCTTTACCGGCTTCAAGCCTAAACAGATCATCAATAAATATTACATTTCTTTCTAATTATTCTTGAAGCACAATTCAAATATAAATGCTCTAGTGAATCTTTAATCACGTTACAGTAATGCTCTAATCATAATTCAAGATTCGTTTGAAATAACAGTTCAAAGATCAAAATTAAATTGATTAGCACATAACTCAAAATTCATGGCAGATAATAATCGAAAACATTAAAACTGACAATGTATTTTTTTTAACCAGTCAATAATTATGAATTTGTCGACTGCAGCCTTTCATTTATTTTGAATATCAACAACTACTACAAAGGTTCACTTTCTTGAAATATTATCTATTAACTTTCTTTGTAGTGGCGAAAGTGACATTGCGGAAGGTATCCATAATGAATAATAACTATTCAAATAGCTAAGGAAATTATCTAATTTTCTATTACTCTAATTATCTATTAATCTAATTGTTTTTTGGTTTAGATATGCAGATGATATTATTTTTTTGTGGGAGGGTAGTAATAGACAATTTACTCAGCTCTTTGAATAGTTTACACCATAAGATTAAATTCATCATAGATTTAGAAGAGAGTAGTGTTTTAAACTTTCTATATTTAAGAATAGACCATAGCTCAGGAGCCCACAATTTCTCTATTTACAGATAAGTAACTCATACCGATATAATCATACTTCATCACTCATGTCACCCTATATCCCACAAACTTGCAGCTTTCAAGAGTATGATTTATAGAGCTTCAACTATTCTAATGAGCAAACATCATTTTGAAAAAGAGATTAGTACTAATAAACCGTTTGCTATTACAAATGGATATGAGATCACAAAATTTTAAATAAAATAAGTAGGAGACTAGCAATCAGTGCTAGCATTGCTGTAACTGATACTGGAGAAGGGTCATAGATAACGGTACCGGTACCTTATCTTAAACCTGATAAATTAGGGAAAGGATTGAAAAAGAATGGTTTTGATGTAGCTTTTCAAACTAAACCTATTTTAAAGTGTTTGTTTGGGTAAAGTAAAGACAAAATTGATATCTGGGATAAAAGTGGGGTTTATAAATTGAGTTGCGGTGATTGTAATGCTTGTTATGTGGGTCAGATCGGTAGAAGTTTCAAATGTAGAATAAATAGACATATCAGGGATTGGAAAACCCAAAAAGTAGATTCAAATTTTGCAGAACATCTCATTAATAATAATGGGCACAAGTTCAAGGCTGAAGAAAATATTGAATTTCTGCATTTGATTGACAATTGAACATTTTAGAAGCTTTGGAGATAACTAGGTTGGTAAAAAACGATTCCAATACTAGTTTAAATGATCAAATTTATTTTAACCAATTCAATACAACGAACTTAGTTCCATCATAATTCTAGCCTACATTTTAAAAACAGTGCTTTCAAGTCTTTCTCGGTTGACCTTGACTGCATTTCAGTGAGCTTCTACTTTTTAATTTTTTTCAAGATATATTTTTTATTGATTCAATTATAGCCTAATTGTGTATTGTTCTTCTTTGTTGCTTTCTAGATGTTCACGGTTTTTGGTTCTTGATTTGACTCTTATTTTTGCTTGTTACTCCTCCCACCAGGGGGTGTGACTTGTTATGGCCTTCAGCCAATCACAACCTTCAATGTAGGTCAGCCTCTTTCTCGCTTAGCCAATAGTATCATTCCATGTTTAATACATACTAAGCTACTCTGTACTTTAGTTTTAGTTTGTTTGATTGATAATGGTAAATCAACCGAAACTAGTATCTCACTATTTTTAATAAGTGTGGTTATGACAATTTCGTATTATTTGTTATTATCTGTTACTTTTTCACCAGCTTTTATTAAAATTTTCATTTTCTTGTCATTTTTTTTTTTTTTTTTTTTTTTTTTTTTTGGAGGATGAAGCCCACATGGGTCTGAGACCTGTGCGTGGGTAATGAGTTGGATGATGGTGATTGATGAGTTGGACCTACAGTTTTAGGTGGGTTCCGAACCACCGGGAAGTGATTTTCAGCAGAGAACATTGTCTTTTTTGCTGGCCAATCTAATCGGTCACCGTTACAAACAGTACCTACGAGAACGCAGCTTATCTATCTGATTGAACAGATACCTGCTACGGCTCGCGGCTATCACTTCCCTAATTATAGATCTATATCTATAATTATGTTATAGATCTATAAGAATCATTCATGCTGCTTTTAATAATTATTATTTTTGGATGCCAGGGTTGTAATTACCAGATTATATTGTGAGGTTGATAATAATTATTCACTCCTTTGTTTTCATGGAATTTCAATAGTACTAGAATATTTATTTACTAGCAATTATTTATTACTCTGAATTTTCATATAGAGCTATTTGCTCTACATAATTTTGTGTAACATCTGCTTTGTTCTGTTGTTGCATGTCATTGATACATAGCTGTGAGTCAACTAAACTACTAAAGAGCATGAAAAACTGAATAGATTGATACTCAATAGAGTAATAAATTGCGAAACCCTGTAATAAAATAAAATGTGTTAGCATCCGGTAGAACCAGAAGAGAAGAAGCCGAGTCTAAGGAGGTACAACAATAGCACGAAAATGTCGTACAAATAAATAAATGGAAAGGTTATGAAACTACCAAGTTAATAGAAGTAGGTAGGCAGTTTATCAACCTTGAATAAATGTAGACACATAAAAGTGAAATAAGCTTATAGTAATTTTAGTGTAGGCTCAATCAAAATAATGCGAATAGTGTACCGTAATTCAATAATAATGGAGAAGAACGTGGATATGTCATTTAGTGTCAGATGGCACTTTAAATAGATTGGATTATTATTACCGGTGATATACAAAACACAAATACTCTACAAGAAAAAAGATAAATGAGCTGACAAATACGGCGGTGAGACGAGCCAATGACTCACCTGGCCAAACAAGACACTTGAAGATTATGAATACAAGATACAATTGTGACATAAAATAAAAATTAAATCTGTAAGAAAATTATTTTTCTTCTTGATGATGACCACATGAGTCAGAGACTTGTGCGTGGGCAATGAGGTGAATAAAGATAGAAAGATGCTAAACAAAAATGGGAATCGAACCCGTGACTGCTGGAGTAGCAGTCAGAGACGAACGCCCAAACCGTTTACTTCACTGCGGCTGTCAAATTATTATGACATCCTATAATATTAATCAATTATGAAATCCTATTTCACAATACGACTGCAAAGTTGGGTGGTAAATACAGGGAAAATTCTACTCGCAGTACTTCATAGATTACAATTTCGAGAGAAAAAATTATCTCTTGAGCCAGAACCAGCAAAAAATTATCGCTATTTTAAAGACTGAAGGAATCACTTAAATTTCTTAGAATTTAAAAAGTTTTCGATTTGTTCAATTGCAAGGAGACAACACTACTTTGTTAATCAATTTGGATTGTTTTGTTGCAGAAAATTCCAAAATAAACTACCAGAAGACACATTCGACTCCCAGAACACTCTAATAGGAAAGCCGCTGAATACAACTAAACACAGAATAGGACAGCTAGGAAGTGAGCAATCAATTTTGAGGGAAAATGAGAAAAATCACTGTCCAGTTTGTCAATATGCAGCCAAAACAGACAAATCTCTCGAAAATGAAGATCAGAACTCGGATTCTTCGAAACCATACTTAATAATTGGTAATATACAGCCAGTGGTGAGACAACCAAATGTTATCACTCAAGAAGAAGCATCAAACGATTATAATAATTCAACTTGGAATCCTCAAAATGAGATTAGAGCCATTCTTAAAATTCCAGATGGAAATTCATCAAGCAATGGGAAAGAATTCAAGAGATGTACACACATTGATGGTATTCTAGGAGGAGGTTTACAGAATAGAGAGCTTGGTAATAATATATTGAATGATTCTGTTGCATTCAATAATATTGATATAAGTTGTTGCAGTACATTGAGGAGAATTATATTAAACGTATTGAAATTGGAGGGTAAGTGTTCATGTTTAGAACATAGAGCAACGTCACCTGTAATAAACATTACCACTATAAAAGACAACGAATTTGAGAAAGAAGTTAGTCGGCAGGAGTTACTACCTATTTTAAGTAGACAGCAGCAAACTACACCGTCACAAACGTTCAACGAAGAAAAGCGAGTAGGGCATAATTCACACAAAAACACATTAGAGCACAATACGGATAATAATGAAATAGACATCATGGGCATTCAGAATAAACAAACTAGCATAAACGATACAAGCTTAGACAATGGAATGCAAGAGTGGACAGCAATTTCAGATGGGTCTAATGTTACTGTGAGTGAAACAGCTAATGTCTCACTAAATCCAGGTGAGAAAATTAAAGATTTTGATGCAAACGATTTGTTTGGGAGTACCATCTACGTAAAGCAAAGAATTGAATCAGAAAATGCACCTGCAACACTCAAAACACATAATAGTTTGATCACAGAAAACAGGGCACACATTGCATCATCTTCAGAAGTTAGAAAGGAGCACGTGCCGAATGGCAAATCAAACTTATCTTCAACTGTTAGTGGGCCTGGAACAGCACCACCTGCTGTTGGAATCTCTAGCGAAAATAAAAATAATTTTTCAAAAGAGTCGAATAAAAAGTGTGAACAGGTGGAGCATGATCCAAGAGGAACTCTTGAAGGAAGACACTATGAGCCTACAAATGATAGCAATAATGGAGCTCTGGGATTACTTGGGTTCCATGATTTTTATACTGGTAGCTTGATAGAACTAAATGACAACTACAAGAAGGAAGACAATATTGATAAATCCAATGAAGTTACAAACAACTATACAACTGAGTATGTTTTACTCCCAATGGGCAGTGATAAACCAAATTCTACAGACAGCGACCATCATTCATTAGGAATTAAAAGCCCATTCAATGCTAGTGCTGCTGAGAGTGAGGAAGAACTGGAGTCATGGTCTAGTAACATTGATCCAGATGTCAGTATCAGAGCTGAAGGAGGTGATGATTTACAGAGAGCTACTGCAATTAAACACAATTTATTGCACACAAAACAGCCATCAGAAAAAGAATCATCAATACTTAAACAGGAGAGTTTTTTAAAAAATACTAAAAATCAATCACTCAGTACCATGGTTCTAGATGAAAATGAACTTTCAACAACTAGTCCAGCAGAAGATTGGCCTGGCATGACTACCATGGCATACGAGTTGAGTCGAAAACTGGAAAGTGATGAAATTCTTTTACAGCCAAAGCATGATTTGGACAGCCACATTGCATTAGAAGAAGATTCCTTTATAATATCAACAACCACACCTAAAATGTTAACAGCACACTTCACAATCTCACATCAAACGACAATTGAGTCCAACAAAACAGTTAATTTTAATGGATTCACAGATGAAAACAAAGATTTCCAGGGAATTTCCAATTATTCTAACGTTTTGGATGGCAGAGATGAACGTTTAAAACTGCAAGATGTGGAAGATGTTGATTTTCTTGGGAAATTTTATAGTTCTGAATCGATAGTCCAAAAAACTCAAACTCAGTTCACAGGTACTCCAGTTGAAAACCAAATTTCAAATCTCAATGAAGAGTACTCTGTTGAAATGACACCAAGTAGTTGCCCAGAAGCCTCGTCTACCCATCAGCTATTTCTTTCAAGACAAAACTCTTTTGGTGCTGAATCAGCAGTGCAACAACCTCAACCTGCAGAGACTGCAATAAGCCATCAAATTACAGAGGGCTCTGCTGACATCACTTCAACTGACTATCTGAGAGAATACCAGCCTCCAAGATTCAGAGAAAACTTGCTTAGAACTGAATTAATATTGCAGCAAACGAAGTCTACAGACACTCAAATGGTAAATCTTAGTACAGAGAACACCCTTAAAATCAATAATTCAAGTGAACCTCTCACAAACCGTGTGGAATATTTTCCAAAAGAGCTTGTTCTCAATACTGAATCAATACTGCAGCAAACACAGACTACAGATATTATTCTAGAAAGTGAAATTAGCACAGAGAATCCATCTTATAGCAATTCAAATGATCTTATAGAAAACTATCACTTATCTCATCCAGAAGAGATTCCAATTAATCATCAAAAGATAGAAGAACAGTCAAAAAATGGTCAAGATATTTTATTGGATGAACTTAATACAAACAACATGCTTAGATCAATCCAAACTGGTGAAACTGAATCAGAAACATTGTCCTACAAATGGATATCCACATTAGGTTCTGATAGTTTAGATAATATAAATGTAGAAGCCGAGGCTACTACTAAAGTACTCGAAGCGAATTTGTTATCAAAGTTAATTGACAGTACATACCAAAAGCCGATAAATATGAATTCAAGTGATGATATCAATGAAAGTGAATTACAGTCAATGAATAAAATGGATTCCAATGAGTTTTCTAATGAGATCACTACTGAAATTTATTTTGAATTGGAAAACAGCACAGAAATTTATCTTGAATTGGAAAAAACTGAAAAAATATTGAAAACTTTCATAGATGGATTAAAAAAGACACACTTTGATGAAAAGTTTACAAATCCAAGAGTAGAAGAAAATCCTGAGATGGGAAAAACCCCACTAGAAAAATACTTTGCACCTTTGGAAAAAATCAATGAATGGAAATTGTTCATAAAAGATTATGAAAAGGATATGGAAACGTATACAGAAACAAATAAAAATATTGAGTTGGAGCAATATTTCAACAATTCTTCTAGTTCTTCTAATGATGACAGCCTCCAAGGCCAACAAAATTCAAGCACAAGAACAGAGAAAGAGCTGTTGGAATCCACTGCAACAGATTACAAATTACCAGCGATTCAAGATTCTTCAAAAATAAACAACACAACAAGTAGTTTCAATAATGAAGTCGATTTTTATGAAAATTTGGCTAAAATCAATGACTTTGATACGATTAAAAGCTTAGAAGGATCTGGTAGCACATCATCACCAGAAGCACCTGATGCAAGAGGCACCCTTGAAGATTCATCACCATCCATAATCAAGCTACTTTACCCTCATACAGCTGATGATGTTGAGTTACCACTAGTAACTAACAGTACAAAATTAACTTCAAATGAATTAGAACTTCAAAGAGCTTCAAACATGGACGAGGGTGGAAATGAGCAAGTAATTTTAAAACCTAATCTCGGCAGTGCAATGTCAGAAGAGGTTGAAACAGCCATCTTGAAAGCTAAAAATGAAGAGGATGAACCTATTTTATCAAGCTCTTTTATTGAACAGACCACAAAAACCTCCGAATGGAATGATGTGGCAAAGGTTGAACACAAGATCAAGCCAATAATTTCAACTAGCTTATCGAGCGATTCTGAACTTCCAGTAAATCATCTCGACTCAACTGATCTAGAAGCAGAAATTCTAAGTACTGGCAATTACCAAGTCCATGATGTCAATGGTTCTAAATATGAAGATTCTGAAGACATAAATTACACTCTTCAAGAAACATCAAAGCCCAATTTAGAATCTAACAATATGATACTGGAAAAGTTTGAAACAACCACTATGATGACAAATAATCAAGATAATACTATTAATAGCACATTGACTGGGTTTAGCAATCTTAATTCAAGTTTGGGACCGCAAAATTCAAAAATTAGTAAATCAAAAAGTAATACTCCTATCAAGAGTAATAATGACAATACTAATTTGACTGAAACCCTCACTACAACTGAAATTTCTGAATTGAAAATTAATTTTCCCGTAACAGTATGTGTAACAGATCAAGATCACTGGAATAATGATTTACTAAGCAGCAGATTCTTTGCTCAAAACGAAGCGAATGTTGTTGAGTTTGAACTAGTTCAAAGGAATGTAAGCCACTGTGAATGTCCACATACCTCATATGAGCTTAAACCAAAGTCAAGAGTTTCAAAATCAGATTTGAATCTGCTAAAATCTTTCCAGGGTCAGCATATTTCAAAGATATTAAGAAGAGCACATACAATACAAGACAAAACTAACGATAGACATGATACAACAACTGAAAATATTTATTTACAGATTATTGAACTTGATTCAGACGGGAAAAAGATGGGTGTAGTCATGAATACTTTAGACAAAACTGAGCCCAAAAATGAGGACAGTGGAAATCAAGAACTAAAAGATTACAGAACTGATGATCACAGAGAATATGGAAAACTGAATGAGAATCAATCCTGCAAATGTAAATGTTCAAATCATTTAGACCCATCCCGAGAATATTTTGGCAATCAAGAATATTCTCAAGGATCTAAGGAGATCGAAATTCATAGAGACAAAAATGGAAAGTCAAAATTACAAAATAAAAACTTGGAATCGAATGGAGAATCAGAAAATATTATGAGATTAGATAGCCAAAAAAGTGAACATAGAGGAAAAGCAAATAACAGAAGTAAATATAACAGGAGTCATCATCAGTCGTCGATAAGGCGCGATTTCCCAATTATGATTGACAAAGATATTTTGAAAAGATTCATATCTGTTTACAGACCACACAATTATTTTAGGAGATCATAAATAAAGGCGTTATTATACAATAAAGTTGTGTTTAATTCAACTCCCATGCATATTGACTACTAATTTATAGAAATGAAATAGTCACAACATAATTAATTTCGGATTTCCTTTTTAGGGATATATGTCATGCTTAAGACCTCCGCTACTGCAAACATTGACAAATGCATTAAATAGCTTAAGAAAATTAATGGAGGCAACACAAAAATATTCAGTCAGCGCCAACAATCGACCCACGGATCTCCAAATTTCCGTTCAAGCGTTCCAACTACAAGACGATACTGACAACGTCTATATAGAAGTATTAATTTAACAATTACGAGATTCGTGGTTCGATTCATGGGGCTGACTCAATAATTTTTGTAGTGGCATTCATTGATTTCGGTTGAAAAACTCAGTTTTCAGCATAATTTTCAGCATTAAAAAGGAAATTTGAAATTAAATATGCTGTGAACATTGAATTGCAAAGTCTTCAATTAATTCCAGCTTGAATGAAAAAGTCATTAACTTTCTTTTCCACACAAAAGTTTCAGCTGAATACTAATTTATAGAGTATAATATTAATAATAATACATTTCTCAACTCACAACCATTATGATTCTAATGCACACAGCAACACTGGTGCACCATTCTTAGTTGTAAACAATGATGCTTGTTTTTTTATTAAAGTGCATAACATTAGAAAGTTGGATACTCATATACTGTCTACTGCACTCAAAAACATTATAGTCTACTGCACAGAAAACATTATAGCAATTCTACTTCGATGAAATTCCATCCAAGTTCACTATGATACCCAGATAAGTAGCAACGCCACCCACAGTCTAGAAAAAGAAAAGAGAAGAAATACTATTTATATCAAAATGATATTATTCAGTCAGCAATGAAGTTAATATTTAATATTGCCCACTAATATTTCATTCAATGATAGTTTCAATTCTACTAATTAAATCCAGCTATGGGATACTCGTATATTTGGAGTTTTGTAATTAGGAAAAATTTACTGTAGTATTCATTCAACTTGGCAGTGTGTAGAAGATGGGAGGACTTGCTACATCTGAACCCAACTGCTGCCAAGTTATATGACAACTACAGTAAATTACATCGAAATAAAGGCATTAACGTATTAAATTTTTTAAGACATTAAGAGCGAATCCAATGAAGTATTTATCTACGACTACCCCCAGTGGGTGGGGGTAGTAGAATTGCACCCACAGTATCCCTGCTTGTCGTAAGAGGCGACTAAAAGGGCAACTGTCCGTTGACCTCATTATCCTAGAAACCTATCCTTTATCCTGCTCTTCATCCCAGCCCCTCCCTCCACCCTTTCCTCTATCTAACGGTGCCTGCAGGACACCGGGCGACCTCCTGCAGTATGTAGCCTTGCCCGGGCATGCGGGGCTCTGTCCGGGTTGACTCCACTTCCCTAGCTGCTCGTGGGAACCACATGAATTTCCAAATACGAACCAGAACCAAACCTCAAGGTAACTCCAGAAGTTGCCTTGCCCTCAAACCTATCAGGTTCCACCCCATCAGAGCAGGTTCCTCGATTTGAATCAACAGTCAAGGACAATGCCCAGGGTCCTTCAGATCAATTTACATCACAGTAAAGCAGCCTCGGCTGCTTTCTGCCAGTTCTTCCTCAGAGAGGGATTTGACCTAGCAAAAGGCTGCTAGCAGACACAAGCTCCTACTTCACCAACTGGCTGGTGAGGCTGGGTAGAGGTCAGGTCAAGCAGTTGATTGCTCTGATAACTGGACATGGCCACTTCAGGAAACATCTCCACACAATTGGACTCAGAAATGAAAGTCAGATGTGTAGGCTTTGCAATCAGTCTGAAGAGACTGCCAAGCACATCATACTGGATTGCGAGAGACTCGGGGCAAGGAGAAGGGCTCTGTTTGGCTGCAAACAACCAGGTGATGAATGGGACGTTAGCATAGGGAAAAAACTCCTGGATCTTGTAAAGGGCACAGGTATTGGTTTGCCCAACTAACGTACTAGGGACACACAATAAGCTTCGGTTGACGTGTGAGGATCTTTGAATCTTTGGATCTTTGAATCCGTCCCTTCATAACATAATAATAATAATAATAATAATAATCTACGACTACGTTATTTATTTAAAAATGGATGCGCCAGTGTGAATGAATAGAGTCAGCAGTTATATTTATAACTGCTTTCAGTTATAAAGCAGTTATTGGAGTTTAAAAATTAATGTTATAACAGATGACTTTATTCATGCTTACTCAAAACCGTTGCATAATGAATGTATTCAGCGTCCAAATGAAAACTATCAAAAACTCACATCAGCTGATTTTAAAATTTCGCAATCAAATCCAGTTTTTTAATATTATTTTATTCTAACTGATAGTCAACAATATTGAGCATTCTAGTTTAGTTAGTTTGAGTGAGTTACCCAAATACGTTATCGAAGTTGGTTTGAGTACGTTATCTGTATATTGGTAGTCTTAGATATATTGGTATTGTATACAGCGATTGTATTCAGCCTTTCAGCTGCTCGTGAGCTGTCTAGGAAACTCCCTTTGCTGGGGCTCTAACTTTAGGCCCTACATGTCACTTGTGACGTTTTTAATAAAAAATTAACAAGGTAGAACAACAAAGTTTTATTATACACATTTGAAAACCTACTTCTTAAGCTATTTTTCAACATAATTACCAATGTAATTGGTAAATTTTTTAGGGTCTATGATTTTGAATTGACCAATCAGACGTCACTGCCTCACTCTGCCTTCACTCATCATTCGATTACCTTAAACTTGACAAAGTTGGCGATACATTTCAATTGGTTTGATGCTTTTGAACTCATAACCTAATGAACGCAATTCACAAGTGACGGAATTTTCTAGTGTAGCGCACATTTTAAAATATTGCTGTAAGAAAAGTACAAGATACAAACATCGTTTGCTACCACAGCTTGATGCGCACTGAGCATAGGAATACATTGACACCAAGATGACGGCGCTAGTTCCGTCCATTTACAAAACAGATTCAAAAATCTGTCACTTTCTGGATAGCCCTTGTACTAGCGTTGCAGAACTACTATTACATCGGACTGTTAATAAATGTCAATGCATTCGCATGAGATGACTCATTTTAATGAATCCAAGATTTAGAATGGATACTATAGTCCTCCCTATCACAGCATAGTGACTTATGCACAAATAACAATAATCAAGATAAATTTCTTGCATATCTATTTGGCCAAAATTGAACCAGGAAGAGATTTAGTGAACTCCACGTTTTCATTAGAGCCATGGGCTTTATTTGTCACATTTTCAACAGTACTGAAATATAAATTTAGTGGAATAAAACTGGGATAGGGTTTGTCAATTCCAAGTTTTTACTAGAGCACTGAACCAGTTTCGGCGCTTTACTTGTTACATTTTCAGCAGTTAAAGATGTGACAAATTAAGCAACTAAACCGGTTCAGTTGTCTAGTCTAGTGAATACTTGGAATTGACAAACTCTCATCCTGGTTTAATTTTATTATGGAGTTCCATAATATCTACAAAAATTTACAAATGAACTAAATTTGGGCGTTTGAACTGTTCCAGATAAAGAGAAAATCAAGAAGCCTAGATTACTACAGTTGATTTTATTATTTTTCTATTTTCATTAACATTTTAAAATCAGACATGATATTTATCTCTCATAGTCTCATACAGGGATCGACTAATTCACTTGAAATGAAGTCGTTTTTAGTTTAGAAAGTTTAGAGTTAAATTTAGAATCTTACCCAAACAAACAATTCTGGCTTTAATATGAAAAAATTCCAACCAGTTATTTTCCAATCACTGCATGACACTTCAATCGAGAACATTTCGAGCTGAAAATTCAAATCATAGAAAATTTACTAAAACATTTTGAATAATTGCTTGGGATTAATATGATGAATAAACAGAAATTCCATCATATAAGTTAAATTACAGAGAAAAATATTCTGATGATGAGAATGCAAGGATTACATTGCATCTGAATTTTTTATGATGATGCTCACAGTCTCAGACTTTCTCATGGATGAGGTGAATGATAGCAGGATTACATAAAGTAGGCTATAGGCTGAACGAGAATCGAACCCGTGACTGCAGTAGTAGCAGTCAGTCAGTGCCAACCGATTACACCACTGCGGCTGTCGAACGCTCATAAAGAAACTGCCTTACTATTCAATAATGTCCTGATTGTAAAAATGGCTCACCTATAAGATACATAATAAATTTTGTTGTATGAACTAGCTAAATTTTTAGCATAGAATTATTAGTGATCTCATAAAGTACTAAGGACACATGTAAGCATGGATGAAAAATTACCTCATCCTTAACTGATTGGTCCAGCTGTCTTCCCATCACTAGAGGTAGTATCTGTTTGGTTTTTTCTGCCTGCAAACGAAATTCACAAATTGTTAACTATTTGTTTTATTACAAAACATTATGACAATAATTATGAAGGGTTGTCAATAATTATTGAAATTATATTCAATAGAGATGTTCAAAGCAGTAAATAGTAGTTATTAAATTAAGAGAAGCGGGGCGGATCCAGAAAATGAATGGATTTCATTCCATGGAAGATTTCAATTCGCATTTCTTCTATTTTTAGGCTAAAATGTAATATTAATGTTCTATATTCTATACAGTTTAATTTTTCATCCCTCTATAGTCAATACTGATGAACACATGTAATAGCTAAATCTGGCAATATTCAACATTTACCTAATGGAGCGGGTATCCCAAATTCTATTTTCTATTCTTTATTCTGTCGGATACATATTAATTTCATGTTAAAAAACATTAAGCCATAGAGGAAAACCAACTTACTTCTTGAGTTGTTTGACATGCCTGCCACAGCAATAAGTTGAATCTAAGAATGACATGGAAAAGCCAGCCGAAGATTAAATAGATGATGTTGAATACGTTCATTTCAAGATGTTTGTTGAAGAAAAACTCAACATAAATGAAA
Organism: Conomelus anceps; assembly: GCA_948455865.1. Taxonomy (NCBI): domain Eukaryota; kingdom Metazoa; phylum Arthropoda; class Insecta; order Hemiptera; family Delphacidae; genus Conomelus; species Conomelus anceps. The sequence goes on along the minus strand of OX418217.1, from coordinate 56,172,475 downwards.
TATACTATCATGATGAACAGAGCACAAAAACTAAACAATAAATTAACACCAAACAACTCCTGTACACTTCTCAAGCTCAAGTGAAGATGTCTATAGGAAAAACGAAGCAATGTAATCTCTTTCAATAATTCATTATCTTCAAAAGAATAGTTGGTTTTTGAGCCGCACTGAATTTGTATCGGAGATACTTTGCACAAGTTTATGGCTCTTTTTCTGCTCCACTTTAATTTTCCACACATATTTTTCACTTTTTCAATTTTGGAAAAATTGGAAAAGCCAACTTTTTTCAATGACTTTTGATTGCGCATCAATTGCGAGCTTGACTCATCTAAAAGAACTGAAAGTCTCTTGATTCTAATATGGTTGACCACATTCCTTAGGCGAAAGTTCATCAGAGCTAACCGAAAATATATTGCCTTGCAAATGCAAGCGAATTGCATTTCAACACATACAACAGCGAAATTTCCAAAAAATGAAACCGGAAATAGTAGAAAAGTCATTAGATTCAATGATTTCAACAATTCATTGGAAATATTTAGAAGCATCACAACCTTAAATGGGCATATTGCTACAGCTATTATTGAATATATAGTCAAACCGTACCAGAATTGTTTTCTGCTTAGAGTAGTATGAGCTGCATCATCCATTATCATATCATTTATGCGAATAAAATGTAATAGCTTTGTGTAAAATCTTTCCATCCATAGAAATGAAATATAGAAAGCTGGTAGACTATTCACAATTCTTATGGCTGGATACACTAGCAACAAATAATCAATCCACAGCTTACGTATTTCCCCCAATGTTTTATGATCTTCATTATTTGAAGATACACATTTCAATGTGAAAAATATTACCGAGGATGAGAACATGAGCAGAAGAGTTCCAGTGTACAGTGACGAAAATTTTCCAGATAAGTTCTTGAATGAGCACCAAGGAAGTACTCCAAACACCTTTGAAGTTAGAGACAGCGGAAATGGAATAATTTTGTGCAAATTCTCCATGATTTTTAAAGTTTTTATAGAATTACCAAGTATTTTATAGATCCTTATCTGCAAACCAAAATGGCACTCCTTTTATGAAAACTGGTAAAATTTCGGTAATTGTATTAACGATAATCTCATGCTGTAGCTATTCCTGAACGAATTGATTGACAAGACATCAATACAACAACCCATAAACTTGGATTTCTATTTCACTTGATGGCTCATCATGGAATGTTTTCTATGGAAGCGATATGAGTTATCAGCAATATAATGATGCATCGATCAAAATCGTTGCCAAATTTCTTCAAGTTCCGTACGCAAATCATTAAGGAGCGCAGTTTTGTAGTCTTTTACTATCAACTTTACTTAATAATCTTTTATCAACTACAAGATTTTGGCATACAATAAGTAGATGTTAACATCTGCCTCAGAAAGTCAGTTTGTTTTTATCAAAAACCTTTTTTGTTTTTGTTTATCAAATCCGTCATAACACTGGTGTGAAAAAGAGAATTGATTGTATATGGTCTTATGATTAATTATTAAAGGACTCAATGTCTCATAATCTGTCGATTTTATGTCCTTCTTGTTGATTTTAACGATTTTTCCTTCATTATTTCTCTGTGTATTCAATTGTAAATTTACACATTTTTGTGGAATGGAATGATCAAAATTACAAGCTATCCAATATAGACTACACACGTTATGGCAACCTTAAAATGTTTGCAGCTCATGTTTTTTAAATAAAGTGAAATTCTTTTTATTGAACTTTGGCGGGCTAGTTGTTGAATATATCACAAATGACCTGATAGTAAACAATGTGAAATTCTGATCTGTTAGGTACAGGCATAGTAGCCGAGACTTCATTAGCAGTAACAATCAATAATAATAAAAAATAGTTGAGAGAATGATCAAGAAAAGAGCAACTGAAGAATACATGGAAATATCTGAGTTAAGGCCAACGCACACAGCAACAGACGGACGGATGCAGACAGACGTTTTGGTCAACGCACACAGCCGCAGACGGATGCGGGATCGTCCGCTGCTAGTTGCTAGTCTTCAGTGAGATGGCGTCAAATGATTTTGTGTGGTGTGGCACAAACTTTTCAAAAAATATTCCGTGGCTAGAGGACGATGATTCTTCGAGTGATGACGATTTGTTACTGTTATACTCATTATCTAACAGGTCACATTGGGTTCATCCCATTAATAAAAAACGTAAAATTTATGGTGAATACCATCACCTTATGCAAGATTTGAGAGAAGACGATGAAAAATTTAAAGGTTATTTTTATCATACGGCACAGGTTTTTCAGACACATGGCACACTTGATTCCATGAGATTCAAGACTAAAGAAATGCCACTTGGTATTCCAATGTATAATTGCTGAAAGGATAACGTAAGAAAATTGAAGACCTCTTTGAGTGGTGAATCATGGGCTTCAGTCTATAATGCGATAGGTGTAAACAATCAATTTTCACGGTTCCATGAAGTTTTATTGTCACATCTAGGCATAAATTGCCCTTTAAGGTGTAGAAGAGGGAAGACTCGGAGCAAAAAAAGACCTAGAGGTGAATGGATTACTGATGAAATTAAACAAATAAGAAATATTTTGGAGGTAGCCAAACTTAGAATTAATAGTGGTTTGACAATTGATATGGAGCAATTAAAATCTATTTAAAAAATGTATGATTATAAAGTTGTTGAGGCCAAAAAGGAATATATAAGTAATGTAATTTTGAGAGCTTCAAATAAATCAAAAACAAGTTGGAAAATCATTAATGAATTTAGAGGTAAAGCAAAACAAACACAGCCTAATATAGAACTAGAAGAAAATGGAAAAACTCTAACTGATTCCAAGCAGGTGGCTGATGCATTTAATAAATTCTTTATATCAATGGCACCCAAAATCAATATTCCAAAACCAAATCTACAAATTAATGATGCCAATCCTTCAAAAAATACAAATTGTAACAATAGTATTTTCTTGTTTCCAACTAATAGTGATGAAATGATAAAAATAAAAAAAGTATCTTAACAAAAAATAGTGTTGGTTTTGATAATATTCCAGTGAGGGTGATAAAGGAATGTTGTAGTGAAATATCTTTACCTCTGGTTTTCGTAATGAATAACATTTTTGAAACAGGCATTTTTCCAGATCTACTTAAGATTGCCACGGTGAAACCATTGTTCAAACAGGGTGCAAGAACTGACATACAAAATTATAGGCCTATTTCTATTCTTTCATCTCTGTCAAAGGTATTTGAGAAGCTAATCTATTCCAGGATAATGATTTACCTTGAGCGGTTTGATTTGATTTCATCGTGTCAAAATGGTTTTGTAAAAGGTAGGTCGACAATAACTGCAGCAGTCACTTTCATTGAAAAAATTATTGAGCAGGTTGATGAGGGGAACTTTGTTATCGGTACTTTCATGGATCTTTCAAAAGCTTTTGACAGTGTTGATAATGACATACTTCTCAGTAGGCTTTCAGATGTTGGAATGAGAGGTATTTGTAGCTGTCTGATCAAGTCTTATTTGACAAATAGATTTCAGTTTGTTACGGTTGACTCTCAGTCACAGCTAGCTGAATCAATGCGACCGAGTGTTACAAGAGGGGTGCCTCAGGGTTCCATTTTGGGCCCATTGCTCTTTGTTCTTTACACTAACAATGTGCAATCCTCAGTCCCAGCAGGTTTGAATATAACACTTTATGCTGATGATACATCATTAATGTTCAACGGTAAAAACTTAAATGATCTTGAAGTAGATGCTAATATAAAAACAAATTTGGTTGCACAGTACTACAATGAGTCACTTTTGTCAGTAAACCCCAAAAAAGTAAGTTTATTCAATTTGGATCCAAAAATCATGCCTTCCAGCCTATGATTAGCATTGGAGATTCAACTGTTGAAAATGTACAAGAAGCAAACCTGCTGGGGTTGATTATTGACAAGGATCTCTCATGGAATGCGCATACAGATGATCTGGCCACTAGAATTAGTAGGAATCTGTTTGTACTGAGAAACATGGTTAGATATGTGCCCAGTGAAACAGCTAGAACATTGTATTTTGCCCTGATATACTCACATATTTCATATGGGATAGAGCTCTGGGGTGGTACATCATTGCAGAATATCAACAAAATATTTGTACTACAAAAGCGTGCCATTAGGTACTTGGCGGGTCTGGGGGTTAATCATCCTTGCAGATACCATTTTAAACAGCTGTCTATATTAACAGTACCAAGCATTTTTATTTTTAAAACTATAATATTTGTTGTCAAAAATATTGACAGGTTTGTGACTCATGCACAGGTACATTCTCATTACACAAGACATAGAAACGCTTTGACTGTACAACCTCATAGGCTTGCTCTATATGAAAAAAAGACTAGTTATATTGGTACAAAGTTTCTGAATAAACTGCCTAGTCATCTAGATCATAAGAAAATGTCATTTAAAAAAGATTTATATAGTTACCTTGCTGAAAAATGTTTTTATAGTGTTAATGAGTTTTTGTGTGACAATTATGTATGATTATTATGGAATGACGATGTAAAATATTACTATAAAAATATGACTACTACAACACTGTAAAATGTAAATAGCCTATGTGTAACATGTAAAATAGGTACTATTTTTTTGTTAGGTATAAGTTAATAATCTACTTCTGACGATATTCAATTGTATGGTGTAAACTTTACTGTATTGAATAAATAAAATTTATTAAAAAAAAAAAAAAAAAAAAAACACAATGACGCACGTGTAAACGAAAGCAGGCAAATTGGTTAACAAAACTATAGCGCCTCTTGCGGGACTGTCGATAAGTTTAGTTAGCGCATGCGCGATATGAAACGTCTGGCATCAGACGTTTTGAAAATCGCCCCCGGAGCGAATCTAAAACGTCTGCAAGCAGACGTCTGCCAACAGACGCAGACAGACGGATGACTGTGTGCGTTGCAACATTTAATAAGCTGGGGAGCGATTTTTCATCCGTCTGTCTGAATCCGTCCGTCTGTTGCTGTGTGCGTTGGCCTTTACTCTTCACCTTTTGCTCTGATGATACATTCAACACAAAAAACGTAGTATAGTAAGTAGCAGGTGAATAATCCAGCGATTGAAAAGTAAATGAATACTTCAAAATGAAAAGTAATGATTTTTTCAAGCTTAACAGATTCACAGTGTCACCAAAATAGTACTAGACTATGAAACTTTCCTCTTACTCTCAAAATAGAATTAACAATAAAAAATAATTCAATAATTGTTTTTATGTCTACCCATCGTCAGACTATCTGAAATGGTTTAAATATCCAGTAAATGGAACCAAATACCTTAAATCTTCAGCTTCCGATGGCACAAATTAGTTGAGGAAAACACTTCATGGGGTTCAGAGTATGACTCATTGAGGAAGAATTCACTTATTCAACAAAGAACAATATTACTTTATGCCATAGATTTATGATAAAATAGTACAGACTATATACATAAGTAAATATAACAGCGAATTTTCACAAATTCATCTCACTAGTTGTTTAAATACAACAGATAACATATCTCATACAATACTCTGTGTTGCATAATAAGCGTTAGTTCAAGATATTTTCCATGGAAGTCAAAGTGGTGCTGATCTGAAAAGAGATTAGGATTTTAGTTAATCGCTCCAGATGTTAAATACTAAAATAGCAATTAATTTCATCAAAAAAGTTACGGAAAATTTCACAACCTGCTATGCTAGAAGCATATGTATTTTGAAGAATAAAAGGGTATCAAAAGTGAATTATCTCTATTACAATGTCTTGAACAAAATTAGTGGTACCATGCCTTCATAGAAATTGAAAAATACTAGCCGTATATGATGAGACGCCGTTGAACCCCATTACATTACTTTAACCTGTTTCGTTTACTGTACCTTACAACCTTTAAAATTATTTAGATTCCTGACTGGAACACCAATTTTCTCTATTTTTATAGTATAGCAGATCCAGTCAATGAAAACGTGAGTTCACCTAATGAGCACTCAATTTTCAATTTATTGCTGAATTGTTAAAGTGAAGAATGAATTGCATTCTAATTAAAAAAAAACCTCATGGGAATCCTTACAATACACTTGAAGAAATGGCTTGTAATTGATTCCATTAACTGGCAGTCAATATATATCATTATATCATTCATCTATAGACTATTCAAGATAGGCCAATGCCAAACGCTTAAAAAACAGTTCTTGCAATTCTGAAATGACTCAAGTATGTTTGACAGCAGAAAAGAAGGACAAACATATAGATAGAAAGATATTAAGTATCCACTGGCGTCCCATCATGGGGCATCTGGGTTTGTCCACTGTTAAATTTAAATTTATTATTTCCATTCAGGCTATAATTATTTAAGTTTTTTATAATACTCTCTATATTCTTGGCTCACTTGGCTAAATAGAAACCACAGTCCTCTAGCTCTCTCTTGTAAACTTCTTTAATTTTTTTGAGAGGAAGTCTCCTACGCCGGGTTGGTAAAACATTAAAAAGTTGAGCTCCTGAATCTCTAATTACATTTATGTAGAGAGCAGTGCGATGCGTTTCATTTCATCCCTGTAGTGTTATGAGAATGAACCATGGAACCCCAAACATTATTTATTTGAAAGTAAAACCCCAATAGAATGTATCTCTTAAACAGCGAAAAATATTTATTGTTCTATGTCTTAAACCATGAGCACCTCAATCGATTTCTAGTTTCAGGATATTATTGCAATTTATCTTATAAATAGGTGTGACAAAAATTATAATAATGTACTTACGATTGAGATATACTGTCAATAATATCAGAAAATGGGCTCTTGGGTGATTGCAATGCAGCTTCGCTGAATGTGCGTATAAATGTTTGTTTTTGAGACTCATCTGTTAGCTGAAAAGAACAGCAGAATATAACATATTAAATTGATTGGTTCAAAGAGTAGAGATTGTTAAATACCCTTGAAAGAAAAGTCTATGTCCAAGAATGGGGATTGTATGCTGAACTGCCATGAAATGAGATGCCATTACGTAGAAAATGTGAGAAATCAGGATGAATAAAACTGATTACGAAATCATCTAACTATTCATAACAATCACTTTTAAAGCTGCAACAATCAGCAAAATCTCAAGGCTTATAAAGTCTAGCACACATTAATGTACACTCGTGTAGCAAGAGTCTAGATTACTCTACTGTAAAATAACTTCCCGGTGGTTCGGAACCCACCTAAAATTGTGGTCTCGGAACTATGTGGGTTTCATCCTCAAAAAAATTGTCAACCTGTATGTAGTTTGGCGTCTAACAGCCAATATAGCATCTTCTTTTTTATGGACTCTGTAGATAGATTTGAATAAGTCAACAAACCCTTTCATGTGGTTTCTATATTAATTTATTAAATTCAGAACGCTGTCATCAGCAAATTAGTCTGGATCATTACTTTAATAGGGTACATCAAAATTAGTCAATAGAGTGTACCAATTAAAGGCTATCTTCAACAATAAATCTATTTCAGTTTCATGTTGCGCTAACAGTACTTATTTAAAAATAAATTATTAATACTGTACTCAATTATTATTTATCCACAACCTAAAAGTATCAGGTCTGGTATTAGTTCAACAACATTAGAGGAAAGTTACAGAAGATAACAATAATTAATGAAATTATATGACTTCTTATATTAGATGGTAGATTTAAATCATTTTACTGTGTAAAATATGAAAATCATTCAGATGGGAAATTAGTTATTTAGACCAGTCATTTTATACATGAAAAACGGGGTCTGCTCGCAAAACTTTTGTAGTTCTGAATTTTTGGTATGTTGTTTGGAGTATTCTGAAAGTAATATTGCACCGTCAAAACACTGTGCACCCTCACAATTTCGAAAATTATCGAAATGTTGCCACTTTTATAGTTTTTGAAAAATATTTCCAAAACCATACATCTTACTTAGCATGTTGTAATTCTGTTTTATATTACGATTTCCCCTTTACAAAGAAAAGTAAAGTTTTTCCAGTTACCTCAGTGGATGGCATTTTTCAAGTACAACTTTGTTTTTGCAGTTGAAATACTCTTTCCCACTATTCCTCAGACTCTTCTCAACTTCTTTTATAAAACTTTCAACATTAATTTTTGTTGTTTGCCATTATGTAAATGTTTAACAGAACCAGATATAGGTGAAGACATGCTTTTGTCGGCCATTGTCCTGCATATGGAACGTTCTTCCAGGGAGCGTCAACATCTCCCACCTATAATTTCACAATCCAGTTATAAAATCGGCCAATAGATGTCACCACGTGATGGGCAAGAACACAAGGAACGTATTTCCATAAAAATTCATGTACAATTCATTCCAATTTGGACGCTTATAACGTTTTTCTGGGGAGTCAAACGGTTAATAAAATATAGTTTCGTTTCTTCTAACGCGTGTAATGGAAGGTATTGATACCAATGAATCGAGAGAAGAAGTTACGTACAATTTGAGACATAACTTGAATTTTTACTTAGTTTAATTTCTGAGTTACAGCTATCCAAAAATGAAGTCATCATTTTTCAAGTATTAGGGAAGAATGAAAACTTCCCTTTTAATAAAAACTCCAGACTATGGTACGAATTTAACATTACACATTACTGTCACACATTCGGTATGCTATCTTACTATGGAGTAATTCATCAAAGCAAAACCTTGATAGGGTGTTCAAGATCCAAAAGAAAGCTTCTAGGTGTATGGAAGGTGTACATAGATTAGATTCAGGTAGGCCGTTGTTCATGTACCCCTGCTTATGTGTACAAAGCTACTTTATATATAAAAAGGAGTAATATTAACAAAAATCTGGATGCACACGATTATATACAAGAATCCGAGGAGATCGTCAGTTGGTGAGTCACAATAGTAGCTTATTTAAACAAAAACCGAGTTATATTGGTAGGAAACTCAACAACAAGCTACCGAAGTTTTTTATAGAGTCTTCAAAATATAAAAATATTTAAATAAATATTTAGTTGATAAAGCTTTTTATAGTGAACAAAAGTTCCTTTCACATCAATATTAAACCTCACCTCAACTAATTGATATAGTAATAATTATGGTAACTAGTGCATAAGACTGTATAATTGTTGACCTGACTTGTCTTATACTCCTTAACTGGAGTATGGAGTCTCCAAGACTTAATCTACAAAAAAACATGTAACATATGAATTTGGATCGCCCTGATGATGAGCTGAGAAGAATTATGTATCACACAATCGTGGGGACGAACTGTTCATGAGTAGGGTATCCAAAACACGCTTTTCGACGGTAAAAAATTATTTTCAGACTACTCATATGTGTCCAAACAACATACAAAAAAAAACTACAATAAGTTTTACAAGCAAAAATGTTTAAAAATATTGGACTGATAGGGCAATAAATTTTGGAAAAGTACTCCAAAACGTTTGTCAAAAATTGCACCCATTTATTCTAAAACTTTAAATACAAACCTGTCCATAGAAATTTGCTGCTGAGATGCAAAGAAGTTTTCTATCTTCATAAGAACAGCGCCCAATTCTTGACTGAACATGAGGAAAACTGGTGATATGAAATTAAGGATTATATGAAACATCATGCTATGGAAGATCAAGAAAAAAATTATATCAGTTGCGAATTTACTCGAACCTGCTGAAAACAATTTTTTTTTATTTATAAACTGTCCAACATTGATAACCACATTCTCTAACATTTATAAATTAAATAAAAAAAAGTTCAGGCACTCCTGGTGGCGCAATCGGTTAGGGCGTAAGAAGCAGCCAGCTTCTACTGCGGCCTTGAGTTGGAATCTCGTTTCGCCTTGGATGTGTCCACACCATTCCCCTCATTACTCACGCACAAGTCTCAGGCTCACGAGGGCATGAACTTGTCCGACTAAAAACAATCTTGTTTACATATTGAAAACACGCCAAATTTTATTACTTCTCTAATGTTGAACAGTAAGAACACTCAGACAAATATCTGACTAAAAACCCAAATAAAATTTGGAGGATCTGAATTTAATTTTTTCAAATTACTTTCATGCAGCATGCAGTGATAACTGCGGAGTAATAATTAACTGGTAGATTTATATCCTATTATTTCAGTGAAAGTGCACTGTGTATTAAATCAAAATCATTAAATGGGGAATTAGAATTATTCATTCGAAAGAACAAGCTCACAAAACAATAGTTTTAATAGGTCAAATATACAGTGGATTACATTGCAATGGTGCGAAAATTGTATGTGGTGATTTTATTTTGATGAACCGATGCTATACTAAAAACAGAAGCCAAAATACGATAGAACATAATCTCAAAAAAAGCTTCAAGATAGCCCTCTACCTAGCTTGGCTAAGAACGAATTTGAGATATCAATTTCAAGAAAGTCCTGACTTTTAAGTTAGGATAATAAGTGAGGTTCTCAAAAATATGAACTTAAGTTGAAGCGTTGATTATTATATTTTACTGGGCGAGTTTATTAGCTGACAAGTCAGGGTACATGCTGACCCAGCTGTTCCGGCCAAATTTATGTAGTATAAATTCGTATATTAGTGTTAATTAGTGTTGTTTAATGTAAATTATTAGTGTTAAATCATCTATCAAGAATCAGGCCTTTGCTGGGGGAGCTAGGTTGGCTTTTTATATTACAGTTATTCACTGGCTTGTCAATTCGTGAACTTGTAAGTGTAAGCCAGAGTATTTCCGCTAAGTAGACTTAACAAAGTCTTCCCTTGTTAAGAAACGTTAATAAAACGGCCCTTAATCTTGTATCCTGGAATTTTTCTTCAATTTATTGTTTATTGTTTATAGCCAGTAATGTTATAACATTAGGGTCTGTCCTTAACGTAAGGGGAAATTTGTTATAGGGCAATACATTTTGGTAACATAGTCCAAAATTTGATACCTTTTACCTAAAAATCGATAATAATGAGTATTTGACATGAGAAAGGATACAGCGCTCTCAACCATGAATTTGTAGAAGCACTGATGAAAAAACAACTGAGACACCATGTAGCCATGGGCATCGGAAGACATTGGGTAAAGTTCCCCAAAGACATTACAACCCATGCTTGGAGAAGTGGTAACTGATCTTCGTTGCAAGCTTGGTCGAACACCTGCAAAATGAAAAAAAAACAGCATTCCAATGAGATTGTTACAAACGGTCCCAATTCACAAGTAATCTTTTTGGAAACATTATGATACAGTCAGAGGACAGCCTAGTAATTTAACAGTAACAGTTTAAACAGTTGAATTCAACAGTAATATAATATATTGTATTATATTTCATTTCCATACATAAAAATACAAAGTGAAGTTATTTATGAATTCTACAGAGATTAGATTGATATCAAAGTCAATACATTCTTCACAATAGCATCAAGTGTTTAAAAGAAACTGAATCGCCTGGTTATTTACTGTCATGAGTTTATTTGTAGTGGTGAAGGTGATATTGTGGAAGATACTATTAGTACCATTACTATTTTAGTTTGAGATTGATAATTGTGTAACAACCGAAACTATTATCTCAGTATTTTTAATAAATGTGGTTGTGCCAACTTCGTCTTTTTATTCATTAATGTCGAAAATCAATTTGCTGTTAATCATAAGTTGATAGATGAATTTTAACAGAGAAATGAAAATATTATTTTCATTACTCTATTAAAATTAGGTCGAACAAATTAGGTCCAACGAAATTAGGTTATTATTAATGAGGTCGAACAATCTCAAAATTATCAGTTACTTTCAATCCATGTACAATGAATCCGATTGAATCGAAATGAATCCGCAGTATTCTTTGTTATTTGATTCGCTCATGCTTCTATATAATCAAGTTTCAGATATCACAACAAGTCTGAAAGAGAGGTTTAGCTATTTTTGCATAGTTTTCTATCATATTTCTATAGTAGCTACAAATTGTTTTGTTTCTCGGTTTTGGAATTGGAAAGTCTTTGATTGCCTGTAACTTTGCAGGATTTGGTTGGATTCCACCTTCAGAAATTATGTATCCTAAATACAGCAGTTCTCTTTTAAAGAGCTCAGTTTTGTCTAATTGAATTTTCAGATTATGGTCCTTGAGGTTTTTGATGTGTTCTAAGTGTTCTTCCAAAATTATCAGAGAATAAAATTATATCATCCATATAGACTAGCACATGTGGCATTCTTGAAAATAGGATATACATGGTGTGCATGAAGCATGGGGTTGCATTCTCTAACCCAAAAGGTAGGCATAAAAATTCAAAATGGCCATCTTCTGTTGAAAAGGCTGTTTTTGTAACAGATTCTGGATCCATTTCAATTTGATGAAAGCTGGAGAAAAATTCTATTGTGGGAAAATATGTTGCTCTCCCAATTTTTCCAAAGAGCTCCTCAATATTTGGCAATGGATACCTGTCTGCTATCATCTTGTCATTGAGTTTATGAAAATCACATACTATATGTATTTTGTGTTTCCCAGAAGCATCAGGGTTTTGGGAACTACCCAGATTGGGGAATTGTATTGGGAGTTTAAATGTTGAATTATTTTATTTTTTAGTAATTTATCCATTTTGATATGGACATATTTTTTGAAGATTTTTGGGTAGGCCTACCTATAATTTTTTATGCACACGGGAATGTCATCTGTGGTAATAATTTTATGCTTTAATAAATTTTATGAGCTTCAAAGGAACATTTTTAGTTTTTATTATTTCTGGATAATCACTGATTAAGTAGTTTTTGTTTCTCTTCATCATTCATATGGTCAGTATGTAAGTGTATGGGGATCATTCTCTTAATTGAATCAATAATTTCAGGATTCACAGTCACAGAGTCATTATTGGGTTCATAGATCGTTCATAGATTTCTATTTCATCTATTTCCATTGGTTCAGGACAAATGGTTATGAGTGCATGAGAGTACACTAAACATTTATATTCACCATTTCTTATATTTACAATACCTTCCTTAATACTATACTTATAATTATGCACTGGTTCAAGCAATCTTTGTCCAGAATTGGGAGTCAACCTAACTGGGACAGATATTACATTAAAACCTGGCTTTAATTCAATTTTTTCATCAGCAGAATTAATTACAAACAATAGCTTATTTGATCCATTCTCATATTCTAGAGATTTATTCTCAAAACTAACATTAGCTTTTATTTCTCTAAGAGTTTCATGTCCGAATATAATATTTCTTAGAAAATTCAAACAGATAAATTTTGATTTTTGGGCATTTTGGAAAGACTAGAAGAATTAATATACACAAATTCGTTACCCTTATTTTCACCTGCAGGAGTTTTCACTACAAATTCTTCCTTAAATATAGTCACATTAGGTGGCACAATTGCAAGATTCTCATAATTTTTCAAAGATCCAGTATCAACAAGCTATTTACAGTTGACATTGTCAACAAAGTATGGGAATGACTTGTTCATAATTTTTATTTCATTGCCTGTGGATTCTCCAAATGATTGGGGCCCAATCCTAAAAAAATCATTGGCTACCTTGTTGACAGCAGAAGTTAGAGTTGACTTGGGTTTTCATAGATTGGATTTCAGTTTCATTGGAATCATTAACAGTAGTGTCCTCAAATTAATGCACATCTTAGAATGGGTTATTTCTTACACCATTATTATTTCGGTTGCTTGGCACAGTATGCATAGAAATGGTATTTTGCGAATCTCACCTAGGAATGGCAATAAATTTCGATTATTATTTTGTGAATTCTTATTGAAAGGTCTTGGCTGAAGGGCTGCATTTGAGATTCTTGAAATTTTTTGTTGAATGGAATAACATCTTGTTGAAATTGACTGTGATTTTATTTTTGAAATTTACTTTGATGCGGGTGTTGAAATTGACTTTGATGTTTGTTACAATTGATTTTGATTAAATGGAAGGAAATTTTGCCAATAGTGAGGCTGTCAAAAATATTTGTTGAATGGTAATTGTTTGAATTGGTGAAGCATTGGTCTTGGTTGAGAAGCATTTTCTTTGTTGGATTAGGAGTACACATTCTTATTATTTACTGCACTTCTCTCAGTAGGTTCCACACAAGGGTTGAATTCTAATTGCTTCAAAATTATGCTACAATCGCTTCACAGAGTGTCATGCCCATCATCTAGATTTTTCAGTAAGTAAACTTGGAGATGAATACCGAGTGAGGGGTGAACACCCATGAATTCACCCATGAATTAGTTTCCCATCGAGGGTTGTGTCTAATTGCTCTAACAGATGTTTCAGTAGGTCATCAGATACACCACCTAGTTTATAACGAGTCACCACTTTCATGCGTTTATTGTTAAGTCTATTGAGAAAATCGGGAGGATGTACATGAAAAAATGATTTTATTACAGCTATTTCGGCTATTAAGTCTGGAACAGTTCTTTTATCAGAAAAACTTTTTTCAAAACTGATATGACTTCAGTAAGCCCTGAGCATTCATTACTACATTATCCTCTACACCTTCTAAATTATGCAGGGCTGCAGTAAACAATAACCAGTGATTCTCTTCATGTTGAGTCTGTTCAATACGTTCATTACAGTAAAGAGTGAATATTTCTTCACAGGTTTTGATAGATTTAGGTAGCTTAGTAGCTGTCCCATTGGGTTTAGGAATAAGCTCCAAAAGATGTATTGGTATGGCTTTGGCTGTCATGATTGGATCTAGAATTGAAGGCTTGATGTATCCTGAGATGGAATTTGTGTAGTTACAGGACTTAGAGTGGAATTTGCTTCCGGCTGACTGTCCTCGGATAAGGATGATGCTCGCCTGTGATGGAAGGAGTCTGCAGTGTAGGTTGCCAGTTTCTTTTTGAAGATTCATGAAGGCTGGGTTACACTCAAGTTCACTTTGAGTTTGTTCATCATGGTAAAGGGTTAAAACCCAAGTCTATCAGTATATTTTTCTTTCAAAATCAAGAATTGGTCATGAATCTAGAAAAACATGTCTGAAAACTCACAACACTGTTCGGGCGCCAGTTAAGGAACTGAGTGAACAAATTGCCTTTTAAAAAAATTATTTAATTACAAAGAGCATGAAGAGATAATCGGAGCAAAGTGTATCATGTGAGAGCTGACAACAGACTGAATTAAAACAATGGAACGCTTGCTAATACAAGCTTAGCATCAAAATTGAATACAATACCAGTTTAGGAAGAGGTTACCAAACGTAACTATAGACTATATTTAGAGTATAAATGCCAAAATTGCTAATAAATAGCACAAGCTAACCTTGAATACAACTGGTGCTAACAGTTGTGGATGGGGCTGAGTTGGTGCTAGGAATTCTCCGATGACTTTGGATAGAATTTTAGCAGCAGGGAAAAAGTCTCCAAGGAGGTGAGGAAGAACTGTGCACACACATTCAGCTTCAACAGGATATGCTCGTTTAATTCTGTGAATTTGAAACAGAGTGAAAACCATTAAAATTTGTTTCTGCAAAATTTCAAAATTGAATGTTTGTAACGTTTGATTAATACACAATAAAATAACAAAAAATACAGTAGAACTTCACATTTTTTCATAATATGCATGTAAATTTAGTATAATATAGAACTTGTCGTTAGAGAACAAGCATTGCTTGTTAAATGGCACCAAAGAAAAAATGTATAAATTATGTTGATTAATTGTTATTAACAGGATTTTTGGCAATAAATTTAATAGTAGTAAATTGAAGTAAAATAAATTCAAAGTTCGAAGTACATTTTTGAAAATCTCTCTTTGTACTTCAATGGAAGTGTAGCCCAATAAAATTTACTTTCATCGACTATTATTTGTTTATCATTGGTATAATTTACATGATATTTTTGAAAATTGAATTTTCTACAAGTTTTTCTTCAAAAGTTTGCGTGTTATTTCTTGTTTAACGAAGTTAACGTACTTCAAACGCAAAAAAGTGGTTTCTCGTTTTCTCAAAACCCCTATTTTTCACGTGTTGATGTGTTCTAGTGTTGATAATTAAATTGATGTGTTGGTATTAGGTTTATATCTTCTATTATTGGCAGTAATCGTTTCAGAAAGAGTTTCTCAAACAACTTTGAAATAACAGGAAGTGGTGATTTTCCTGGTTTCTGTAGCATTATTATTTCAGCTACTTTCCATATAGCAGGAGCATAGGCGGCGCGCCGGGGGGGCACGAGGGGGCACGAGGGGGCACGTGCCCCCCAATCTCATCTTGTTTTTTTGCAACTTACAATCTAATTAACAATGCAAGTTCTGTTTAAATTATACCAAACAAAACAAATTTTAAAAAAAAGCATTCTTATAATTAACCACAATCTGATTAACAATCTTATTAATGAAGTACTGCTCATGCAATGTTGATGAGGGGGTGGAGGGGGAAGCAAGCGGGGTGGGGGTCGGGACTTTGGTTTTTTCGAGTAAGTACTGTACTTTGTATATTAACATCCAGCAAAATTCAGCTTTCCCCTAATTTGTTACAACACAAAACATTTATTGCCTGGGCTACTGATGGCATTTGAACAAGAACTGACTTCATCGTTCATGGAAGATCATAAGCTCATTTGCCAAACTGTCTGATAGAAGGCTCATGCTACATTAAGTTGCCAAACACCAGGTTGAAGTTAATGTTTTAAGTTATGAAAACTGCAAATAATAATGGCTGAGTAGCCTATTATAAAAATTTTGCATTCATACAGATTTTATAACTCGTGCTACGCCTATGAGCAGGAACATGCTTCAATCTGAATGATGCATTGAACAGGTAAGTAAGCATGATAATGGCCTTTTTGTAAAATTTTATTATGTTTCCAGTAATAAGATCAAATTCTGGTGCTTTACTTATATTGAGATTTGTTCTGATTTCCCTAGCTACTTCATTTGCACTGACAGGCTGAATTTCCAAGAAGTCTTTATTGTCTATGGTCTTCAAGATAACTCCAGTTGCAACTTCATTGGGCTGGAAAGTTTTAGCTAAAACTTCTGCAAATTCTGATTTTTCATTCTACTCTCTTGCCCATGATCCATCCAATTTATTGGTGGAATATGTGATAATTTACACCCTTTGTACAATGTTAATACTCAATAGGAATAATTGAAATCGTATACCTACAAAACAAATAACAATAAACCCAGTCAGATCCCTTTAGTTTGCTCTTTACTCAATAACACCTAATATTACATGATTAATCAAAGTCTGAACCAAAAGTGTTGGCTAGAAGATATTAGATTGAACTCTTTGAAATCAAGGCTTCTTGGCATGAATACATGTGGCGATAGCAATTTTTACAATAGATTTGGAGCATTGAAGGGAATTGATTAAAAAAAGGCAAGATTAAAAGCTGATGTACTAATTGATGCACCATCATTTATTTCAATAAGACACTTTACCTGTTGAAAAGAGTTGATGTTTTTTCAATCGCAGCAACAAAAACTTCCGCGTCATCCTCTCTTTCTCTACCTTTGTCATATTCACCTGCAAGACACGAATTTTCTTTTATTAATCAAATAAATTTCTATATTATTGGATTGAGTATCTAATGAAGTATTTGAAGTTTCATTGCTAGTGCCGCAATGAATTACATTTAATTGAAGTAAAATCTAAATATTCTGTTTTTATACATTTATTACATGAAGAATAGATTCTAAAAAACAGTTAACTAGTTGACTAGTTTTGCATTGTATGACAACAGTTTTACACAACAATGACATTTCTAATTCTCACCTGAATAAGTGCATGATAACAGTAATTGCAAAGCAGGAAGAAAGATTGCTGGATTCGATTGTGCTAGGAGCTCAGTGGCTAACCTTGTAGTTTGCTCTCTGATGCCCTCTGGCTTTCTAAGAAGTACCAGTCTATCCAATCCCTGAAAAAGGTAGATATTACTTGAAACCACTCCAAATAACAAATACTTGATTAATAGTGGTTACTTATAATAATTGATTACATGCTAAATCCGAATAGTGATGGATAATTATAATTTTTTACCATTCAGGACTGGACTCCACCAATTATAATAAAGTTCACAAGTAGGATTGACAAGGAAAAACTCCTTCGAATAAGAAGAGTCAAGAAAGACTTCTCAACTCGGCATCTAGACATATTTTACCAGCTTACTTCTTGATTGCTTCCAATAAAATTATAAAATTTTGATGAGAAAGCTCCATTCAAACTCTTGATCTCAATAATGAAATCATATGAAATAAAGATTGTCTTCAGAAATGTAGTACATTCAAATATAAATATAAATGAGAAAGCTAGTTTTCAATTCTACTGAAACGCCAGGAATATTTTTTGAAGAATTGACAACACTATGCTTTCATTCTACAAATCATTGTATTTTTTATTTTCATTGCGGATGATGCCCACATGAGTCTGGAGACTGAATGGATGAATGATGATAAACATCCATGGCTGAATTATATTCGAACTCTGCAGGAAACAAAGCTAGACAGATTCTTATCTAATCACAGACAAGCGCTCTAACCAACTGCGCTACCAGAGCCATTATCATTTGTAATCATACAAGCCGCAAATGATTTACGAGGTTGAACTGCAATCGCAGTAAATTATATACAGCACATAACACATACCATGAGTTGAAATTAATGATTGATCATCAAGAATGTGTTACAAATATAAGCATTTAATGAAGTGTCCAACCGAGTATAAGAAATGCACAAGAGAAATGAGTCTAGACCATTTTCAAGTAAAAATGAGAAATTCGTACTAACTAGACATCTGCTTCATCATCACTAACCATGTGGTTGGAAATCCTTTCAAACCTCAAGGTTAAGCATGTTTTCCATGACACAGATCAATTAAAGAGGTAAAACAGCTACAGTAGTATTCTAATCTATGAGTGATGAAAAATATGCAGCATACATTACCTGAATAAGTGCTTGATACAGGTTGATGGATTTTGATGAAGCAAAATTCTGAGTCAATTGAATGAGAGTAGGCGGTATTTCTTTCACTAACATTTCTGGGGCATGCTCCAAAGTATAGAAAACCAGAGCAAATAGAGTCAGTAGACTTTCTTCGCTCGACCTGAAACGTTAAAAGTTTTAGTAGCAAATACGAAAATTTGAATACCAGCTCTAACTAAAAGAAAACTCTTTAGTTTCAAGTAAATTTGTCAAATGCCATTTTCAAGACATCCATAATTTGAAACTTGGAGAATCCTCAACAGATTTGTATGATCAGTTACGGTAATATTTCAATTCATATTTTTTATTAAAAAACTGTAAAGTTCAAAGAATTGTTATAATTTTCAATTATGCAAAAAATGCATTAACTGATGATTGTTTGGAATGATGGATAGGACGTGACAATATTTTTTGACTGATTCCTCTCTAAAATTACAGTAGTAATTCAGATAGCATCAAAATTTCAACTCAGTTCACTGATCATACATATTAGTAATAATATAATTATGATGTATTTTCATCAGAATTATAAGGAGATGGATTAAGCATTCACTTCTGAAGCAACACATATTTAAAGAAAAAATCAACAGAAGTAATAATTAAAACTTGCTATAATGTTGACCGTAAAATAAATCATATTCTCGTCAAAGAAATTCATAGTAACTGATGAATATATTTATAAAACTTACTCCGCAGTAACATCGCAAGTCAAATTTCTTGAAATATAATCCAAAGAAGCTTGTAGCAACCTTTGCCTTGTATCGACAACAGGGGGTTTCTGATCTACGGGTTCTTCAGTCTAGAAGAAAAAATTATAGTGAATTAAACATTCGAGTATACTAGACAACATATATACTGAACAATCCTGTATAATACACTGCATTGAGATAAACAGATTACTCTATCTGATTGTTCGTTGTACTTCAAGAACAGCACAATAAACTAATAACGAGATGATGAATTCAATCAATTTTCTACTTTATTCTCCTTCTTCTTCTTCTTCTTCCTTGCTCTATTTCAATTATTTGGGGTCGGCTCTCCCATTTCTCAGGATCTGTTTCTTCTTTATTACAGATTTTAATTTGTAAAACAATAATGTACTAATATTACTAGTATTTCTCATCACTATAATAGAAGCACTGTACTTCTAATAGCATATTTCAACAGAAGAGCATAGCTAGAATAAATTAACAAAACGTATTTATTGTAAAAGCGTAATATATAAAGCATAGTATTCTTATTAGAGAAATTGCTTTCCAGATATATAAAAAAATTGCCCAGTAATATTCTATCAACTGAAAAACCAATTATTATCAGGGTGACTAGCAAAGTAAGCTACAAAAATTCCCTGACTTTTCCCTGACCTTTTCTACAATTTTCCCTGACCAATATAAGTTGCTAGCCGGCAGGCTCGCTTCGCTCGCCTTAACCGTCTAACCAAGGGGTGGTTTAAAATTCGTACAAAATCGTGAATCGAACAAGCACTTTTGTTTGTTGATCATCAGTTGTCATGGATACGGGCACAGTTATTCAATTCACAACTCCATACTTCTTATGTATAATTTTCACTTTTTTTCTAATTTTGACCGTATTTTCTGGATTTTTTTTCAGAATTCTTTCTTAGCATGCATCTAGAGCCTCAACGGGACATGTGTACCAAATTTCAACTTAATTAGCCATGTGGTTTTCGAGAAACGCTGATGAATGAGTCAGTGAATCAGGGGTATTTGGCTTTTATATAGATGAAAAACAAAAAGACCTTACCGAATAATCAAAACAATTTTATGTTTGTTAACCTACCTATATAGCTTATTTATCTGGTGGCCTATCTAAAAACGCATTTCAAGTTCGATATTGGAGCATTTCATGTGGGGGTTTCTATAATTGAACGAGCGTAGCGAGTTCTTAGTTTTGAATTGTGATTCGCGACTGGAGGTTCGCGGCTTTTTCTGTATGTTTTTGGGTTTGTGTCTATGTTCGACAATAACTTTCGAACGCTTTGACCAATCAACTTCAAATTTTAAACACACATTCTTGGAACCTTAATACATATCAGGTTCGTTTGCCAATGAATTTGACCCACTCCTTCATCCTTTTTGAAGCGAAACAAAAGGATAGGTTCACAGCCCTTCATTAATATATCTATATATTACTGTATATAGAAAATAGTTGTTTTCACCATATGGAATTTGCAATAGATTTATAAATATATTAATTTATTTATTGAGTTATCATCAGCTGTGGGTGAATAAATGCGATCAGGCTTTTTATAGAATCTCTATCAGCTGATAAACTAATTTCATTGCCCTGATAAATGAATATATAAACAGCTTTTTTATGTGGTAAATATATCTAGGGAAGAGTGTTGTACCTTCAGAATGATGTACCTTGGAACACTTCAGTTTTTCAACCAGTGGGGCTATTTAGTGGTTAATTTTATGTTTTTCAACACTCGATGTTCGTATAGTTCGAAGTTCAGCAGCATCAGATGATTATTAAAGGTATGCTAGGCAAACAAAATTTCAACTAGTCAAAAGAAGATTTTTTCAGTTATTTTTTTGGGGTATTTATATAGAAACGTTACTTGTTGAATTTTGTGGTGAATTTTTTTTTGTGACATCTAAACACCCCAGGAAACAATAATCCGTTGGAATTTTTTGGGGGTCGCGATTATTTCACATTAAAATTTAAGTTTTCCAGTGGTACTATTTTTCTTAGGCGCAAGAAAATATTTCAGTGTCAAAAATCGTGATTTTCTTCAAGTTTGATAATGAGCTGACTCACTAATAAATAATTCTTGTTTGAGGCACGGCTATGAGGCATGCGATGAGGCATGCCTTCTCTCAGTTCTAATGAATTGGAACATTTTAATTGATTTGTATCAGCTGTGTTTCCCTTTTGAATAGAATCGATTTTCCTAACAATGTTTAATAAAAATTATTATTTTAAATAAAATCTGTCCTATATCTTTTGCAATATTCTTAAAATAAAAGTCAATTTTTTTATAATAATTGGTTTTGTAGTTTCTGCGTAAAAGCGTAACAAACAAAAAAAAATCATTTTCGCTTTTTATAATTTCCGGTTTGCGGTTACCGGTAACCGGCATGCGGTTACTTGAAGAAGAAAAAACCTAGTCATTCTTGTACTGGGTGTCCTGGTGTATCTATCTGTTTTTGTGTGTTTGCTCAAGGTATTGTTGTGTGGTAATTTATGGCGTGTGTGAAGTGACTTTTCTGGAGTCGATAAGATTCAATGATGAAGACATTTTTAATTTTTTAATACATCACAAAGTGATAAAAGAAAAAAATGACTGTCCGAACTGTGAAGATGATCTATACGTGAATCGGGGCACTCTCATGTTTAGATGCCAGAAGAAGGTGGTGCTTGGCAAGAAGGCGGCAAGAATTTGCGGGTTTGCCGGGTCAGCCAGAGTGGGGTCTTTTTTTGAGAACACCAAATCACATTGAGAGGGATGGACCACTAGGTTGGTGAGTTTTAGATATGCATGTATTTTATATATTCATGATAGCAAAGGTTAGGCGCGCGGTTTGGTCTTTTGTGAAGTAGTTCAGTCACATCTAGCCTAGGTTAGGTTAGGTTAGGAATTGTTATATTAAAAAAATTCAACAACTGACGTTTCTATATAATTACCAAAATAATAAAGGTATGAGGTGGTTCAGTCACATCTAGCTAGGTTAGGTTAGGTTTGGTTATGCGCGCTTTGCGCGCACTGCGTTTGGGGAAGGTAGTGTTTTGCAAATGTTTTATTCACTTGGTTTACATTGTTTTAAGATTTGGAACTCCTCACACGTTTGCAAATTATGAATTTTTCAAATAAAAATATAAATTTTTATGAAAAAATTTTTTTTCGAAAAATTCAATTTTTTTGTGAAATAATCGCGACCCCCAAAAAATTCCAACGGATTATTGTTTCCTGGGGTGTATAGATGTCACAAAAAAAAATTCACCACAAAATTCAACAAGTAACGTTTCTATATAATTACCTTTTTTTGGTATTCTTATGTTGTGAGAGCTGTATATTTTCAACTTCATGTGACAACTGATTCTACAACTATTGGTGAGTGAAACTCCATTATTCATAATGCTCTTAAACAAAACCTTTAATGGATTTATTTAAAATGGCGACCTCTTGTACCAGGGAACACAACCACATAGAGCACCTCGGAACGTGTGAAAAGGACGCATAGTAGGCCTATTCCTTCATCTTATGATTCTGACAATGATATGGCTCCATTAGTTGACACAAATTATGAAGGCAGCGCTGTAGAAGAATATCTATTTTGTAATGAACAATATGCACTGAATCAGGTGCACAGCACAGTCTACAAGAGATGGGCACATGAAATTTGTGCAGGATGTGAGAAAAACGGAAGGAAAAAATTTATTTGTGACATTTGTAATAATTAAGAATTTTAATAAATGAGTTAAGTATTGACCAGTGGGCTATTATTATTTCGCCAAATAACGTGAGAGTTCCAAGGTACATCAACCAACATTATGTAGCCTACTTTGGAGCACTTGCAAGAATTACAAATTTTACTTATTTTCTTTTTTGTTACCAAAGAATAAGGTTGAATTTATATCATATTTGATGGAAAACATGATGCATTTGTCAAGAAAAATATTGTTTCCGTTGAAAAATGCAAAGTTTTGTTATTAGAAGCCAAAATATAAAATGTGCTCTAAGGTACAGCACTCTCACCTACTCTCTATAGATACACTAATTCCATTGCCCCGATATACAGGATGTCCCATGTAAGGTGTAAAAACCGGTCACCAAGGATTCTACACCAAATTTCTGACAAAAAATGTTCAGTGACGTTTTTGAAATGAGGCCTTTGTTTACGAGATATCTCGATATTATGACTTTTTCGAGATACGCTCACTTCCCACCATTAAATGCTCAATAACTCAAAAACTACTGATCAGATTGGAATTATGATGACATTGTTGGGAAGAGCACAACATTTTGCTGAAGATACACGTATTTTCAATATGTAACCCAATCATTTAGGGTGTTTTTTTTAGGGGTCAAAGTACAAAAAATGAGTTTTACTAAATCTCGCTGAAATTTTCAAGCGATTTTTCTCAATTTTTTTAGGATGACATAATAATTTTTTTTTATTAAAAACTTCCTTATTTCTAAAGCTTTAAAATTATACAAAAATCTTATAAATTCGTGATTTTCAAATGCTTGAAAATTGTAAGAAACTGTCACAAACCCACAAGAATTATTTTGTGTCTAAGGAACAAGAGCTGAAAGAGTAGAAATTTGATTTCAAAATATTTTGTAAACAGATGTTTTTTCAAAATAAATTATCAATCACTGTGGTCCTTGAGTGACCGCAGGAAGCCGTTGAAGGCAAACTGTAAAAATAATGATCTACAGTAAGTACTGTATCAGAAACTTCTTACCGAATCACAGTCTGAAGTCATCGTTGGAAAAGAAGTAATTCCTTAATTAAGTTGAATATTTCTAAGATTGCTCCATTGGATGATATTGAAAATCAGGATGAACTGAAGAAAAATGAGTGTAACATATTCATTTCTGATGACTGTGGTGTGCTATGGTGTATTCGAATTGCCTACTGTATAGTTTATTCATCTATTTCACAATAGATTGAAAATGGAGTTTTCAATTTTTAGAGCATTGACAAAAGAATAAACAGATACCAAATATTATTCATCATAACGTGAATCAGGCTAGTATAAATAAAAATCATTTCCAGCAAAATGCGCCGGACAACAGAGTATCCACATTCCTTGCCTCAAAGCATTAAGAGGCAATTCTTCCATGAGATCAAAAAGATCTAAAATATTTTATTGATAAATTTATTAGATAAAAATTTATCTAAATTATCTAAATTTCAATTAAATTTTTTATTTGAGATCCAATAAAAAATTTAAAACATCACAATTCAAATGCTTGTTAAATAAATATGACCCAAGAATGTGATTATCGATTATTTCTGTCCACACATTACCCAAAAATTTGTGCTGTAACCGGTTTGGTCTCATTACGTGAGGATTTTCAGTTGCCCAAGTATGTGTATTATGAAAATTGACAGCACCACTTCTTGTGAACGTGCTCTCATTCGATCTACCTTTATTGGGAAGCAGTGATTCAACAGAGATAAATCATTTTGGGGAAAAAATCTGATTACAAGATTTTGAAATCAAATTTCTACTCTCTTAGCTCTTGTCCCTTACACACTAATTCTTGTGGGTTTGTGACAGTTTTTTACATTTTTCAAGCATTTGCAAATCACCAATTTACCAAATTTTAGTCTCATTTTAAAGCTTGAGTAATGAGGAAGTCTTTCTGTAAAATTTTCATTATGTCACCCTAAAAACAAATCGAGAAAAATCGCTTTGAATTTTCAGCGAGATTTAGAAAAATCCACTTTTTTGTACTTTGACCCCTAAAAAACACCCCCTAAATTATTGGGTTACAAATTGTAAATACGTGTATCTTCAGCGAAATGTTGTGCTCTTTCCAACAATGTCATCATAATTCCAATCTGATCAGTAGTTTTTGAGTTATTGAGCATTTAATGGCGGGAAGTGAGCGTATCTCAAAAAAGTCATAATATCAAGATATCTCGAAAACAAAGGTCTCATTTCAAAAACGTCACTGAACATTTTTTGTCATCCTTGGTAACCGGTTTTTACACCTTACTTGGGTCACTCTGTATAAGTATACGTGTACGGTAGGTCTTTTTTGTGGAAAATAAATCTGGGTATAAGAGCAACGATAAACTTGAACTTTAAATGATAGATGTCTTGTGAATTTTAACTAAATCAGTATCTTCAAAACAGCCGTTTTTCGTTACCTTCTTCCCCAACGATAAGCTTCGCAAATGAGTTTCCCATTCCAGAATTAGTTGTTTGGAAGCGCCCGTAGGGCTCACTAGTATAATTATTATCAGGTATATAATTACTACGAAGTTTTCCCGATATTTTTTCAAATTCCCTGACTTTTCCCTGACTTTTACAGAATTTAAAAATTCCCTGACTTTTCCCGGTTTTCCCGGTCGCTAGTCACCCTGTTACAATATTACTTCAGTTAATTTATTTTAAAAAAGAATTGAAACATCCTCCTCAAAACATGCATGTTTTGAAAAATTGTGAATACATACCTCAAGAATATGGTGACTTTGTAACAAATATAATAATCCATGTAGTGCGCTATATTTTGCTGGAAGAAAACTAGATTTTAAAGCGTTTTCTAAAAGTTTGAGAATTTTCTCTATCACATCTGTTTCCTAGAAATACAGAAGATATTTCAATTAAAGGCAGTGAATACAAATAATATATAGAATATTCATAAGAGAGAACTGTCAAGTACATTTAAAAGATTTCTTAAATATTAATACTTCAAGCTGAATGATTCAGAAAAACTTGAAATCTATATAAATATAAAAATGAATGTCTGTCTGTATGTATGTATGTATGTTCCCTATAGACTTCAAAACCACTTGACAGATTAGCATGAAACTTTGGGAATATGTTGTGTGAATATTGAGGATGGTTTCTGACCATAAACTTTAATAGAGTGCTAATAATTACTATTAATTAATCCATTTTATAGACCTAACCTACTAAACTTGCCGGCCAAACAGGAACAGCTGATAGAAGTCAACAGTTTTTGAACATATGGCAGGCCCCTTAGCGGCGTTATTTACGCTGTCTTTGAACAGCAAAAGACTTTGCACTTTGCATGTAGGCTACCGTACAGTTGGAGCCTTGCAATATGTAGGAAACATACGACTGGGTGTATGATGAAATGTAATTATGTCAGGTTTATGACATCTGTTAACCAATGCAGCTAGAAATTTGAAATGCAGCCTCAGCGGAAGGTGGCGAATAATAAAATAAAAAACTAGCTTCTACCCTTATAGTCGTAGGAGGTTTAAATTTGACATTTTTCTTCATACAGAGGTGGTGATTAAGAAAACAACGAAGCCTCTATGATCAGCTGGAAGAGCCCTATGACTAACTTGTTTCCTAATTTGAAATGTAACCTCAGCGGGAGGTGGCGAATAATAAAATCAAGGAGAATTTTTATGAGAACGCAGCAATGCGCGTCGAGCCAGCTAGTTGTAAATAAAATTAAAACATCATATTGTAGAAGAAATGGAAAGTTTCAAAATTTTCACAATGTCAAAGTAATTTATCGTAAACGTTACAAAGTCGAGATTAGGAATTAATGTCATAAGGCTGACTTTATTTATGCTTGATCAAACCCATTGTAGAATGCTATACTGTAGCTATTACGGTATACAACCGGAGTAACTTATAGATACAGGATCTAGACCAATCAAAACTCGGGATTTCTTCAAAAAAGTAACAAAATGAATATTATCACCTTAATTAAACATTTCAAAATCAATAAAATTTGAGTTTATATATATTTATGTGAGAGGGAGGGGTGGCAGGTTAGGTTAGGTACGGTATATGTACTACATACAGTAGCATTCAATACTATACAGTATCATACTGTATGGTAGCATACAGTACCATAATGATGGTTTGTGGAACAATTGTTTTATGACTTGTAAGATAATTAGGACACTCACATCTCACATGTGGATTAAAGGATTAATAAAATCGTTGCATACACTATTCTATATACTACTAATTACTTTTAATGTTGCTTGTCAATCAATTGGATAACTTACTTAAACTAACAAACAAGAATGTTCGCTTGTTGATATCGGTTGTGGGATTGAAAGCAATTTCAAACTCAGATTTTATTGATTTCGAAATGTTTAAATCAGCTGATAATATTAATTTTGATACTATATTGAAGAAATCCCGAGTTCTGATTGGTCTAGAACTAGATCCTGTATCTATAAGTATTTATATATTTACATCAGAAGATCAATGAGTATGTTGACTAGCGTAATACAATTTTTTGTGAGGAGTGAAAAAGTAAAAATTGTAAGCAAAGAATGAAGAGGAATAAAGCAGAAGGGCAGTGCATTTTCCATTCAATTATATTTCTAATTACCAAAGTTGGAAGGACGGAAGCAGCTTTACACACAGCCAATACTAAATACTGATGCATGATCTCATCTTCCAATGGATGTGTTCTTGAGAGTTCCAGGCACATATCCAGCATCCATGAAAAGTGAGATCTTTCTATGAACAAATCTGAAAGACAGATTGTAGATCGCACAATCTCCAACAGGACATTGAGTGATACTCCACACTGAAACAAAACATTCAAAATAAACAGTCAAATCTGAGTGACTATCAGATAGAGAATAACGTTTCTAAAAGTCAATAGTAATAGTTTTTCAATAAAGAGCACTTTTTATAAAATTTCAATTGAGATTTGGAAGATGAAATAAAATTTGAATGAAATATTTATAGATTAATATTTTTCACTGATGGAAAGCACGAAAATCAGCCTTTATGACATCAAACATCTCAAGACTTGAACAGTTCGCACACGGAGAATTCACGTAGCCTAACAGGTGTCAAGAGTCTAGAATAATTGGCTGAGCTGGCACAATAGAATTGATTCGTGATGATTGATGCCTGTGACGCTTGAATCCTGTGACACTTCGACTCCGTGTGCAGACTGCCTTACTAAACAGAGCCATTACAGTCGCAGCGCACGCTACAATTTCAGACTAAATCACACCAGCTGGATAAATTTGATTGAAAATCAGCTGATTGCTCAAAAAATTGTATGTCTTCGTGTACTTTTACATAGTTGAGCTCGGGGTCACACAGTCAACTGGTGTGATTTAGCCTTACATTGTGGCATGCGAGCGCGTCTGCAGTGGCTCTGTATAAGGCTCTTAGACGTGATGTCAGGTACAGAACTTTTCAAGAAATCTTCTACTGTCTTTAAAGCTGTAGGATATTTTGTCCTCTTTCTGAGCTGAACTAGATGGTTTAAGTGTAATTGATATTACCTCGGTTGACTAAGGGCTGATTAGAGATCAGGAAAGCTACAAATACTTACATCGGGGTGCATCCATTGAGAATACAAATCCAATAGGAACTGAAGACAGGATTGTAAATCAATAGATAATGCTGCTAGCCTCTGTTGTTGTTCCAAGCACATTTTACACAATTCTGGAATCAAATCGAGGTAGTCCATCAATGAGCTGCTAAAATTGTTTGGAAATTGATAAAAGCAGAATCTGGCCAGGCGATAAATCATTCATCGGAGATTCGCATCTCTGACGAAAATGGCGTGGTTAGAGCCGGGAAAAAAGCAACTGATTGATTAAATGACTACTATATTAATATGCCTTCAAAAATATTGCACAAAATAACAAACCAATCTCAGTACAGCTTCCATAAATTTAAAATAGTAATATTCCTTTCCATGCCAGCCTAAAGGATTTCAAACTATTACAGAGCCACGAACTCCACAAAATTATCCGTTTAATGAAGAATAAAAAACATATGACAACTTTAATACATCGAACTATCTAGTAGAAAAGACAGATTTATCGATTATAGAGTCATTAATTTTTATTTTCAATGCATCAATGCAGAGTGGAACTGTGCCTTCCAAGTTAAATCTAGTGAAAGTCACACCTATTTACAATAACGGCGACCAAGAATGCTCTGATAATTATAGGCCTACCAATAATTTAATAATTTTATTAATGGAGACAACAGCAATAATCCACCTGTATTCTCAAAACTTTTGGAATATACAGTTTTAGCTAGAATTTAAACCAGTCTAAAATTTTATCACATAGGTAATTTGGATTCAGACCTGGTCTCTCCACGGGAGATGCTTTGTTTTCATTCATGGACCATGCACTGTCTTTCGTGGATGATGATTAAAGAGTGTGTGGTTTAATTGCTGACCTATCCAAGGCGTTTCATCTGGTGAATGTGGAAATAGTATTGCTTGAATTAGAGTTTTATGGTTTACAAGATTCAGTACTTCAGTACAGTGGTTTGTGTCTTACTTCCAAGAAAGATGCCAGAGTGAAAGTGGAGTCTAATAGGTATGTTTACCATTCAAGATGGTTGAAGCCTAGAGCAGGCGTTCCCCAAGGTCCGGTGTTGGGTCCTGTACTGTTCCTCCAATATATAAATTATCTGTCTCTTTATCTTTACCTGGGTCATAGTATATTATATGCTGACGATATCACTGTATTATTGAATAGTGATAAGTCAGTCTAGAATGGAATTAGAATGTAGAAAATCCCTTAATAAACTGGATGAATGGCTTACAGTCAATTTTCTGAACCTGAACTACAAAAAACTAAAATTATATCATTAAGGTCAGCTGATGAAGTTGAATTAGAAGTGAGAAAGAATAAAATTGGATGTGTGAATGATATAAAGGTTCTTGGTGTAACTATTGATAGCAAGCTCTCTTGGAAGTCACACTTGGAATATCTTAAGAAAGAAATTAATTCTGCAGTATATTTTATATGCTGAAAGAAGTTTATTATACGATATTCCATTCATGGATTACCTATGGCATAGATTTTTAGGGTAATTCCAGCAAAGTATGGCAAATCTTTAAATCGCAAAAATGGACAATAAGAGTTATGATGGGTGACAAGCTGTCGACTGAGCTGTCTATTCGGATGAGCTGTCGACTATACTTTGAACAGTTGAAAATTCTGCCCATGCCTAGTTCATATATATATTTGAAACGGTAAATTTAATAAAGAAAAACGAATCAATGTTTGATAGGGATTCCATGGTTCATTCTCATAGCACTAGGGAAAGGGATGAAGTTAAAAATGAAACTCATTGCACCACTCTCTCAGAAAAGAATAAATCCTCTCTCAGTAATTGGCTTTCAGAAATCAGAAGAGCTGCCTGATCAGCAGTGCCCAAGAAATGTTCACTTCTCGATTCAAATTAGTTCATAAAATACGTAATGAGCTTGCTCTTTGGAATGATAATAGAATTTCATACTTACGAGACTCGGAAGGTACAGTAGCACGCTCGTCAGAAGACATAACATTTGTTTTCAGGTACTTGACAGATACTTGTCCATAACCATACCTGAAAAATTAGGTAATTGGTCTTCAGTGTGTAACATAGTACAATTTAGAGGGTAATATTTGGGTACTTTAGTTGGGGCTTGATTATAATAAATTAACAGTAATTAAATTTATAAGTGCATGAGCACACAGAGGTAGAACTGTACATAGGCCACAGTAGCCTCAGAATTTTTCTGCACTAGGCGAGGTGAGGTATCAGGCTCGAACCGTGGGACAATTTTCTTGCAAGGTGAGTGTTTTTCGTCTCCTCACCTTGCCCATCCATAGTCTCTCTCCACATGCCGGACACAACCGAGCAGGATTGTGAGAAACTCCATTTTTTATGCATTCCATGTCCGGTGCGTGGTGCCAAATGAAATAAGCGAAGTGATTTTCGAGGGAAAATTAATGTGGAGCGGAGTACAGTGAAACACTCGATTTTGGGGCGGCCCCATCGCGATGGGAGGGAAATTCGGTTGGTGTGGAACATTTCGACATTCGTAGGATGTCGGGACCTGGAGACTGATGGACACCCTACGGCTGATGATCGTCACACGGTTGCTTTTGGGTAAGTCCATTTGAGACACTCGTAGGCCGCCTGATAGTATTTGATCAGTCCCTAATAACCGGGAATATTTAGAATAGTAGGAACCCAAAGTTATGTTTTGTTAAGAGGGGACCATAGTCAGGTTGAAATCGACCTTTTAATTTCAATTCTTACCACAGAGCGCTGCAGTCATATTCATTCCATCTTCTCACGCCGCACTGCGCTGTAGTCGCTCTAGGTCCGAAGCGGGAAAATATAGTGAAAGTTTAAAACAACTAGGTTATCCCGGGTCGCACGAATGTGCGACTTTATTAAACTTTGTAAAATACATTCCAAATGTAGATTTTCTACATACTGAACAATACATTTCAATGCCCAGTCAACAATGAAAAAGTATCACATGGCTAACTATCTGAATAAAAAATATATTTTGCAGTATTCTTGAACAGCCGATCAATATAATATTTTTCTAACATACCTGTGCTGGCTAAAATTTAATTTTCAAATTCTTTATCAGCTGATAAATATAAAATTTTCTTAACACACCTGTGCTAAAGAAATTTTTTAATTCTTCTTCTTCTTCTTCTCCTCCTTCTTTTTCATAACTTCTTCTACTTCTTCTTTTTCTTCTTCTCCATCTTCTTTTTCTTCGTCTTTTTCTTCTTCTTCTTAATCTTCTTTTTCTTCTTCTTCTTTTTCGTTCCCTATTTATTCTTTTTCTTCTTCTTCTTCTTCTTCCACTTCTTCCTCTTCTTTTTCTCCTTTTTCTTCTTCGTCTTCTCTTTCTACTTCTTAATCTTCCTCTTCCTTCTTTTTCTTCTTCTTTTCTTCTTCTTCCTCTTCTTTATCTTCTTTTTTCCTTTTTCTCCCTCCTCTTCTTTTTCATCTTATTTTTCTTCTTCTTCTTCTTCTTCTTCTTCTTCTTCTTTCACTTCTTCCTCTTCTTTTTCTCCCTTTTCTTCTTCGTCTTCTCTTTCTACTTCTTAATCTTCTTTTTCTTCATCTTTTTTTCTTCTTCCACTTCTTCCTCTTCTTCTTTTTCTTCCACTTTTTCTTTTTCTTCTTCTCCTTCTTCTTTTTCTTCTTCTTCCTCTTCTCTTTCTTCTTACTCTTCTTTTTCATTTTCTCCTTCGTTTTCTTCTTTTTCCTCTTCTTTTTATTCTTATTCTTTTTCTCCTTTTTCTTCTTCGTCTTCTCTTTCTACTTCTTAATCTTCTTTTTATTTTTCTTCATCTTCTTTTTCTTCTTCCTCTTCTTCTTTTTCTTCTGTTTCTTCCACTTTTTCTTTTTCTTCTTCTCCTTCTTCTTCTTATTCTTCTCTTTCTTCTTACTCTTATTTTTCTTTTTTCCTACGTTTTCTTCTTCTTTTTCCTCTTTTTTTTATTCTTATTCTTTTTCTTCCTCTTCTTTTTGTCCCTCTTCTTTTTCTCCCTCTTCCTTCTTTTTCTTTTTCATCTTCTTTTTCTTCTTCCTCTTCTTCTTTTTCTTCTTCCTCTTCTTCTTTTTCTTCTTCCTCTTCTTCCACTTTTTCTTCTTCTTATTCTTCTCTTTCTTCTTACTCTTATTTTTCTTTTTTTCCTTCGTTTTCTTCTTCTTTTCAGAAGTGAAATGCATTCCTCAAGCATCTCCAATATATGTGAGTGAAACATTATATAAAAGTGAAATACAGTTTCAGTTTTAATATTAGATAAAAATTACGTTACATTAAAGATACTATTGAGAAGAATGCTCAATATTTTTTGGAATTTTTAACATTATTCATTTCTACGTAAGCCATGTACCTAAAACCTCAAAATAGCCACTTTCAAAGCTAAATATTGGGAAAACGAAAAAAGATATTAATTTTTTTTTGAAAAAATAATATGTCAGAGATGAAGTAAACAAGTTTTATTGAAGGAAAAAATATTAAAAATAGTTTTGTTTTTCGGTCGCACAGCCTTCGGTTCTTGTTCTTAGATAGAACCTTCATGATTAAAAATTGATGTGATTTGAAATGCATTTAATATCCTTTCAATTGATTAGAACCTTATAGAATAGAAGTTTATTACAGAAAAAATCACGCTTACAATGTACATAATTTCAATCATACTATTTAAATTATTAAACTAATGTATTCTACGTTAGATTAGATTATTAATGAGAATAATCAAGTCTTATTAATATATATTTTTTTTAAATTAATCAATTAATTAAAAAAATTAAATTAATTTTAAAAAATTGAAAAAATTAAAACAGTTTTTAATTTTTTCTTTTTTCTACATTAATTCTACATCAGATCTTATCCTGAACTAACACAAATGATCAATTAAAGGTAATTTAATATATTATTACACCCGGTTCACCCGCCAAATCGGGACATACAGCGTACTAGTCTGTGCAAACCCTCGAACACGCAAGTTCATACACTTGTTTTCCCCCACACTTTGAACGTTTGTGTGTTCTCCTTTTTGCATTGAGAATAGATACTAGACAAAGTAATACACAATAGACCAAAATAGTAGGAATGCATTCTCTATTCTTCCACCTCCGTACCCTCCTTCAAAGTTTCATTGGTGGGGTGGGAGTGGGGAAGAACCTGTTTTCTCATCACCAGAGCTGAAGCTGGCCGCCTCGGCCGGTGAGCGACGCTGCTGCAACCTATCGGAATTACTGTGAACTATGTCGCCTATGTTAGCCTACCCGTTTTGAAAGCCTTTTAAAATCTGTTATTTTTTAATAGTTTCACATTCTAAAACAAAAAACCTCTCAGGACAAACATTAACAGCAACTTTCTTGTTAATATGACGTTTTCCGTTTTAATTTTTATTGAACGTGTCATTTGATAAATTGGTTCAAAGTTTCACGACTTCTTATGGGACAAAAGAAAGTTACTTTCCATGTTTCAGGGTTTATTTTTGGAGAAAAATTAATTTTTAATATAAATGTATACTGCTAACACCTATCAAATTGTTTGGCCTGCGTTAGTTTTTGCATTTAAATGCGGACAGACTAGAAAATAAAACATTTATAGTATAGTAGCGCCCCATGTTAAAAGATGGTCTGAGCCAGCGGCTAGCAGAGTCAGGTCTCGCCCCCTCTTAACTTGTTATGTGAATTTAACGACTTGCAGTCAAATATTCATTAAGAATAAGTAAAATTTACTTACTCTGTAGGCCGAGCGCTTTCGAATCTTTGAGATACGTTTTCAGAGGCCTCTGAAAACGTATCTCAAAGATTCGAAAGCGCTCGGCCTACAGAGTAAGTAAATTTTACTTATTCTTAATGAATATTTGACTGCAAGTCGTTAAATTCACATAACAAGTTAATATTAACAACGCAGTTCGTCATGGAACAAGAAATCCAGGAATTATGTTTTGTACTACAGCCAGTCTGTTTGTTTGTAAATTCATTATAGATAAAATATCCAAGCAACAACTTTGGCCGCTATCATGTATGTAGTTGGAGTGAAACCAAAGATGAAATCTTCACCAGTAATGTAGGATTTTGCAGATTACGAAGTAAACCCAATGTACTGCAGTGCATTTTCAATGATGATGTTCAATTGGAAACCTGACAGATAACTTGACAAATTACGAACTTCATCTTAGCATAATCATTATCATCATCAATGATTTTTGCCATTTTTATTTCGTAAAAAGTACACGGCCAGAGCCTCATGCATTATCTATAATTCGAGCTAATGTTCTACCCATCAAACTATCATTGATCAACTTATTCAAAGTAATTTATGTACTTCTATGTATTTTACATACCTATCAGTCGAGTTGATTCTTTCAACATTCACACGTTCATTCAGCCTTGAAAGATAAACATGACTAGACGCATTATTCTCTAGTTCATTCAATTTCCAATACAACGCATTAGTAGCTGCTTCATATTTCTTTCCCCAACTGAAAAATTGAAGAATTTCTATATTAATGATTACAAATGTGACAGTTTATAATTACTTATATGCTTATTCTTTTAAATAAACATTATAAATGAGCATTATAATAATTCTGAACAGTTTAAGCATGAAAGTTATGAAAAGCATAAAATAGTCAATTTACTGTGATGGTAAATACCAGACTCAAGACGGATACAAAAAAGAGGTAGACAATTAAGTAAGTAGAGTAACCTATACTAACCTTTGAGCAGAAAGATCAATAGGCTCATCACGAGTACAATGCAGCAGTTTCCCTGTTCCAGGGTTCCCCGGATCAGGAGTTAGAGTGGTTTGCAAAAGAAGTGTGCTCAGAGCCTTCACTGTTAAACTATTGCCCTGAAAACAATATTTTTCAATATCAGTTCTAATCCAAAATGACAAAATATTAAGAATAAAATTATAACTTGGATAATTTCATTTTATTTACTACTATTTGTAGGAGTATGCCTAGAATATTTTAATATGAGATTATAACCATTCATTAGTAACAAGATATTTATCTATAACACAACATACATCAGGTCAACTAAATCAAAATGGAATTTTATTTTCTAATCGAAACACAATCATCTCTACTCCATTTTTGATGCTGAGAAACGAGTGGAAAAAAGCAGGTTAGGTATTGGTAAAATAATGCTTTCAAGGCTCAAGTCCTGATACATTGAGTCTCAGACTCATGTGGCCATCTTCAGCATGAAAAATTAAGCTTCAAAAGTTTTCAGTTTTACCTGAATACTACTAGACGACTGTTCGTTTTCTGAATCATTGGAACTATTTGCTGTCACAACACTTAAGAGAGTCATCCATGTTTCTTCAAACTGTTGCCGGTTGGTCCATCCAAGAAGAGATAAACTGCAAAACATTGAATTCCAATCTCAATGAAAATATCATTTTTATGTGTTAAGTATTAAGTAAAAGTTAAACTATAAGTTAAAAATACGGCATTGAAATGTCAATTATCTAAATCGATGAGTTGTTCAATGTCGTTTGAAGCATGCTTAGAACATGAAGAAATATAAAAGCATCAGTTACAAATAAAAAGCCGGCAAAATATTTGTACAGTAGTGGTAGTTGGTAGTAGGTACATATTGTAGTAGTGCAGCAGTAGTAGACAGTAGTTACATTAAAATTGTATTGAATATTGCAACAACGAAGCAAAATTCAAAGCATTTTCAATTTCATTTTTGTTAATTTCGTTAAACCTATAAAACAATAGAGGGCACAATACTTCAAATTTATTGGAGGAAGTATTTTTATTGTTCCGAATTCAAAAACAAACTTCACTTCCGATAAGCAGCAACATTTTTGAAAACCTATAGAATACTGAAGACGGCAATCTTCACAATCACTAGTTTCTTCATTGCATAGTAATAAATAAACTGTATTGATGAAACTTGCCTTTACATCAACAGCAAGTAAGACGTTCAATATAAATCGTTGAAAAAAGTTTATGATTAATTCAATCAATCAAATTCTTTATTTTGGCAAGACAAAAATCATTCACTAAAGTTGATTGAAATATGGTGTACATATGTAAAATAATAAAAATAAGTTTCAATAATGTACTTTCATCTTACAAAATAATGATACTGCTTGCTGATGTAATTTGTTTGCAAGCAAGAGCAAAGTATATAGTATATTTAAAAATAAGGTTTTTAATGATAACATTCACACATTAAACCTACGCATATATTTCGGATATTAATGACTTAAACCAAGACATTGAAGAGAGTCTCAAAAGATGTTTTCAGGGGGGTTTGTGATGATGTTGAAGAGGGTATGAGATTTAAAATTGAGTTGGTCACACCTTAGAAAGATGGTACTATGGATTTTTAGCAGCTATTAGTTATTGTTGTGAACTGCAGTAGAACTATTCATATGTACAAACTTGCTGTGCAGAACTAACCTTTTTTGAGTCACGGCGGACGCGTTTCTAACTATATCGTTCTTCTTCGGCGCTTGGTTGCAGACTGACTGGTTTTCTAGTATGTAAGGTCTAGTGGTCGTAGGAAGGTAGTGGGAGGAGTGGATGTGGTGTGGGAGAGGTGTTTTTAGGAGGGGTTTGTGATGATGTTGAAGAGGGTATGAGATTTGGAATTAAGTTGGTCATTGAGTATGAGTTGAGGATGTGAATGTTTGTAAATTTCGAATTGTTCAAGAGTATTGAGTTTATGACTTTTGGGGACAATGTGAAGGATGTGGAGGTTTTGATCAATGTTGGTGAATGATTATTTGTGTAGATGTTCAGCATAATTTGATTTTGTCTGTGGTTGGGTGAGAGCTTTTATGTGTTCTTTGAATCTGGTTGTGAAAGATCTGCCTGTTTGTCCAATATAGAAGCTGTCACATTCGTTGCATGTCAGTTTGTAAGTGCCAGAATGATCATGTATGTTGAAGGTGGTGGAGGTGTGGTTGGTAGTGAGTTTTCTGAAGGTATTGTTGGTTTTGAATGCGACTGTGTAATTGAGCTTTCTGAAGGTATTTGCTTGTGTTGTATAATTAGAGTATGTTAATATTATTTATTTGGAGTCTGGTGGGGGTTGTGTGGGGTTTTGTTGTTTCTGAATGATTCTATGGAGTTTTTTGTCAATGATGTATCCGTTTTTTGAGGCGATGTATTTGGTGGTATTGAGTTCAGTTTGGTAGTTAGTGGGGTTAATGGGTATGTTGATGAGTCTGTGAATCATTAAGTTGAGAGCTGCATGTTTGTGTTGGGTTGGATGGTTGGAGTGATTATGAATTATCATGTCTGTGGAGGTGGGTTTCCTGTAAATTTTGAATGTATGGTGATAATTTGTTTTGGTGATTGTGATGTCAAGAAAGTTGAGAGAATTATGAATTTCAGTTTCCAAGGTGAATGTGAGATTGGGGTGTATTTTTTTGATGTAGGTGAGAAACGTGTGAACTTGTCTGGTGTTACCTTTGTACAGCACAATGATGCCATCTACGTATCTGTACCAATAAATGATTTTTTCTGAATGTGGATTGTTAATGAGGATGTGGGTTATTTCAATGTTGTGAATGAAGATTTCGGCTAGGATAGGAGAGATGGGAGATCCCATTGAGAGACCTGTGCGTTGTGTGTAGAATTTATTATTGTGGGTGAAATAGTTTTGTTTTGTAATGGAGTTGGTAAGTGACATAATTTCATTAATATTAATATGAGCATGAGGTGTGTTGTTGTCAATTAGCATGTTTTCGAAGTAGAGGAGTGTTTCATCAAAACCTCCACATCCTTCACATTGCCCCCAAAAGTCATAAACTCAATACTCTTGAACAATTCGAAATTTACAAACATTCACATCCTTAACTCACACTCAATGAACAACTTAATTCCAAATCTCATACCCTCTTCAACATCATCACAAACCCCTCCTAAAAACACCTCCCCCACACCTACTTCGCCCACCACATCCACTCCTCCCACTTCCTTCCTACGACCACTAGACCTTACATACTAGAAAACCAGACAGTCTGCAAACAAGCGCCGAAGAAGAACGACATAGTTCGAAACGCGTCCGCCGTGACTCAAAAAAGGTTAGTTCTGCACAGCAAGTTTATACGTATGAATAGTTCTACTGCAGTTCACGAAAAATGGATATCCACAACAATAATTAAAAGAGAGTTTATTGCTCCATAATTCCAAATTATATCATCTTTTTTCTGATTGTGATAGTGCTTTGTTTGAAATGAAAAAAATAATATTCTTTATGTGCAAAAGACTAAATAATTATTGTGCTTCAAGGTGAAATTTCAAGTGAAACAGCGACCTAACCTAAGATTTTGATCCTACTTTAAAATGTTGTGAAAAGCAGTTTTGGGCAATAGACTGTTCTATTCACATTGACTGTATGTTAGTTAAATGAATGAATAAATAAATAAATAATTAGCCATATAATAAGTTTTTTATATCTTACTGCATCTAAATATGTAAATTTTTACCATCAGAGCCACAATATGACATAATTATAAAGCAGTATCATCTGCAAAAAACAGGCATTTCGCTGAACTCACACTGTAAGAGATCATTAATAAAAACTAGGAACAAGGTAGGACCCAGGACCGACCTGTGGTACACCACAGTGGACCCCTAAGACTTCACTTTTAGCACTTTCAATAAAAACATATTGTGATATTTAACTCAAATAGGATGCAAACCAGTTGCATGCCACACCTCTTAAGGGGCCTACACACTAGCGAGTATGGCTCGCGAGCCAAACTCGCGAGTCTGGCTCGGCGAGTAAGACTCGGAAGAAAATCACCACTAACGTGTTGTGAACTTCCCGAGTCCGGCTCGGCTACTTTTCAAGGTCGGCTGGAGTGCACCCATGTTAATTCTGATCCATATAGCTCATCTAATCTCAAAATCCTCAAATTACAATCAATATCTCATTTGGAAGGTCATTTTATGCTCTAGAGAGAGTATTGGTTTTGCTAAAATTTCATAATTCTTGAAATTTGATTATTATTATTATTAAGAAATGTTTTATTTCTTCTAATTTTTTTCTGACATAAGAGAAAAAGATGTCAGAGCGTTTATAGGCACGATTTATGTTTTTTATCTATATAAATAAAACTAGCCGGCAGACACGCTTCGCTCCCCTTAACCGTCTAGCAAGGGGGCTCCGCCCCCTGGACCCCCGGGGGTCCAACTAATTTCCATTGTAATTAGATAAATTTACAGAAATAGGTGATTTTGGGGAGAATTTTGATACCATTACTTAGTATGCATCTAGGGTCTTAATCAAACAGTGGTATTTCGATTATATAGATATAGATTTCACTCCATGTGGCCTTGAGGTTCTTGAGAAATTGTGATAAACTAAATTCGAAAAATCCTAAATTTTGAGATGAATCATGTAACCCTATTTTTCACGTGTTTAGCACCCCAGCTGAAAATTTGAACTTTTTTGGCCTTGTGGTTCTTGAGAAATTATAATCACCTAAATTTTCAAAATCGTTATTCTATGGTAAATTAATTTCACAACTAATTTTTTGTTGATTTTCTGATCAATACCTATTTTCACAAAAATTCTCAGGCTCATGTACTGTTACAAATAGTATTTTATTAATTCCTTAATACTTCTTTGTAAACCTAACTATTGATAGGCAAGAGTTCTTATAAGAACTGATATTTATTCGATTTGAGCGTTGGTTGAAATTCACAAATACTCGGAGAACGATGTTAGCAGTCTGATGTGCAACTGAAAACTGATCTGATCGTGAAAGTGAGTGATCGTTTGAGCTAGTAGGCTACGCAATTGAAGTGGGAAGGGGTCAGCCTACCGGCAGTACAGTCAGGTTCGGAACGGAATATGCAACTACAATGAGCATTCTTCATAGGAGAAAGAGACAGCATTCTTCTAGAAAGAGACAGCAACATCGAGAATACGACTATACACTATGCGATTAATCGGCTCCAGCAAAGTTGTACCGAGCAATATTGTACTAATATTAAAAATTATTGTACTTGACCTAACAGGCAGCTCGGCTACTTTTTTACTTTTCATAAACGTTGGCTTTTAGCTATTGAAATTATTTTGGTAGCTCGGGATAAGTTTGCTTTGTTTGAAACAAATTATTATTCATTAATAGACCTAACCTACTGAACTTGCCAGCCAAACAGCTTAAAGAAGTCAACCGTTTTTAATCATATGGCAGACCCCTTAGCAGCGTTATTTACACTGTCTTTGAACAGCAAAAGACTTTGCACTTTGCATGTTGGCTACCATACAGTCGGAGCCTTGCAATATGTGGGAAACATATGACTGAGTATGATGAAATGTTATTATGCCAGGTTGATGACATCTGTTAAGTGCAAATTTCAAAATATTTGGCTGTTTATCACCAAACTTTTCAAAAATCGTCGATTTTGGGGCTAATTTTGAAACTTTTTTCCAAGGTA
This sequence comes from Conomelus anceps, assembly GCA_948455865.1. NCBI lineage: Eukaryota > Metazoa > Arthropoda > Insecta > Hemiptera > Delphacidae > Conomelus > Conomelus anceps. The sequence continues at coordinate 56,131,234 of OX418217.1, read as the reverse complement.
CATCTAAGGCCGATACTTAACATGAATACCAAATTTTATCTGATTTGACCTTGGTTCTCTAGAAATTGTTGTCACCTAAATTTTCAAAAATCTTCAATTTTGGGCCCATTTTGGGGTAAATTTTGAAACCCTTTCTTAGCACGCGTCTAGTCCCCCTACTGAATACGTGTACCAAATTTTATCGTTTTTGGTCGAGTGGTTCCTGAGAAACTGTGATGAATGAGTGAGTGAGTCAGTCAGTGGTATTTCGATTATATAGATATAGATAGATTAGAGTTTTGTCTGTACATTTATCAGAATTGTATATTTTTTGGTTATTTTTACGTTTTATACATTAAATAAGCCGAAAATAGTCTTATCTCACTTTCTGTCTGTCTGTCTGTCTGTCACGGCCCCAAAGGCATTTTACGCGGTCTTCTCCTCAAAAACGAGAGCATCGATCGGGATTTTAGTTATTGAACAGTATTGAAAACATTATTGACAATGTCTTTAGCTATAAAAAACTAAATTAACTTTTTTTTAACAGAGTAATAAACGTTTAAAAACCAAGTATTGTGCTATTTTGGATACATTTTACGCGGCCTTCTCCTGAAAAACGAGAGCATCGATCGGGATTTTAGTTATTGAACAGTATTGAACACTTCATTGACAATGTCTTTAGCTATAAAAAACTAAATTATCTTTTTTTCTAACAGAGTAATAAACGTTTAAAAACCAAGTATTGTGCGATTTTGGATAAATTTCTTCAAAGTTTTATTACCACATATGAACAAAACACGTAATTTATCAATCAGCTGTTCTCAAATATAATCTGAATGGTGGGCCCTTCGCGGCGTTATTTACGCTGTCTGCAGACTTGTGTAGTTGGAGCATTGCAGTCTTTTAGGAAACATATGACTGGTGAATCAAAGCTCATCTTATGTTTCATCAATTATTATTTCTTTGTTGAAAAAAAAAACAAAATTTTCTAATTTTAATTTATCAAAACAAAAATTAACATTTTAGGAAGGTGCGGTTTGTGCTAGGCTCTTGGGAATTCGCCAGGTAGCACTATTATTACCACATAGGAGTGGCCGTAGCCGAGTGGGTTAAGTGCTGGTTTGCTAGCCCAAAGGTCCCGGGTTCGATCCCAGTTCTGACCGAAAGATTTTACCTCGGGCCACTCCCGTGTTTCGGAGGACACGTTAAGCTGTCGGTCCCGGCTGCCTAAAAAAACAGTCGTTAAGTCACGTCAGAGGCCCTGAACTTACTCAGGTGCGACCTGATAACTCTGACACCAGACCTGAGCCAGCCAGGTCACACGATATTATTATATTACCACATAAGAACAAATCACGTAATTTATGATGATATATCAATCAGCTGTTCTCAAATATTCTCTCTGATAACTGTCACTGAATTGTTTACGTTCTAAGTTGTTTACTAAGCTGCTAACAACTTCATGATCGTTGCTATCAAAAAAGCCGAAACATATTTAGACGTATTTCTAAACATAATCCGTACGAAGGACGGGTAGCTGCTAGTAACAATTATTTTCCCACCTCTAAGTATATTTCTTATAGATCTATAACATAATTATAGATATAGATCTATAATTAGGGAAGTGATAGCCGCGAGGCGTAACAGCTATCTGTTCAATCAGATAGAGATAAGCTACGTTCTCGTAGGTTCTGTTTGTAACGGTGACCGATTAGATTGGCCAGCAAAAAAGAGACTGTTCTCTGCTGTAAAATCACTTCCTGGTGGTTCGGAACCCACCTAAAACATTAGGTCCAACTCATCAATCACCATCATCCAACTCATTACCCACGCACAGGTCTCAGACCTATGTGGGCTTCATCCTCAGAAGAAGAAGAACATCTACAATTAAATATGCACAAGTGTAAATGCAAAAGCCTATTCCATAGAATTCAAAAGGTCAGATGAAATATAGGATTAATTTCATCTACTTTTTACTCAATTTCTATTTTTTAATTACTTCCATTTTTTCATTTGTATTGAAGTAATTAATTGTTATATTGCAATTTATTAAATACTGTTATATTTATAACGATAATGTTATAATAATAAATATAAAATGGGCATTGGACTTACATGCAAAGGGATGTATTATTATTATTATTATTATTATTATTATTATTATTATTATTATCATTATTATTCAATAATTATTTATTTATTTTATACACAATTTATCTGTTAGCAGCTATTATTATTGAAATTATTTTTTAGAATTTTGTTTTTATGTTACTGTAGGTATTTTTTGTTGAAAAAACAAAATTCGAATATTTATTTGCATTGTATTAAAAATAAGCTCTGCACTGCAATATTATCATTTTTATTTTTTCTTGAATATTCAAATTTTAATATACGGTTTCTTTCTTATTTTTCTGTTTATACATTAGTTTAACTCGGTACCTATTTCAGTCATAGTATTGTCATAGTAATAGTAAATATACAAACTTAAATAGATAACTCAATCAACTTATTTTTACGTCTTGTGAACAGTGCAAATACTTGCTTTCTGACGATCTGTTATGTTATAATGAGGTGCCGAGCCTGGCTCGGCTCGGAAGACGTCCACTAACTAGCGAGTCCCAGCCAAGCCCAGCCGCGCTTGTAGCCCTGCGCGAGTCTGGCTGGGCACGGCTCGGCTCGGGAGAAAACAGCCCACTAACTAGTGATTTTCTCCCGAGCCCGGCTGGCCGAGTCTTACTCGCGAGCCAAACTCGCTAGTGTGTGGGCCCCTTTATGCGCGCCTTAGATTTCAATCAAATGATAACCTTTCATGTTGAGGAAAATGAAATATATATATATATATATATATATATATATATATATTCTCAGCAGGATAATATAAAAAGTAGAATGCAAAAAAATGATGAATCGGTAATAAATTAGTGAACATCGTATAATCATCAAATGATGAATTTGAAAAGATGAAAATATAAATAAATGAGTAGATTTTAAACAGGTTCATTATTCATTCAACTCAAGGGCATTATTCACTCAAAGATCATATTATTTCTTTATCAAATTGTCAAGATCAGTTCTACTGTTAATAACTTTAACTTTCTCATCATCACTTTTTTCAGAAGTATTTTACTGTTCTGCAAACAAACGCATTTAACTTTATGTGACTCCTTCATGAGTCGAGCCGTTTTCCAATACTGATATTACTGTTACCTCTAGTTGGAAAAGGATACATAATGTATATCATTTCAGGTGTGAATTCATATTTTAGGAAAGTAAACAGTTTGTTCAACACAACGGATACATTTTCTTCTTAAGTCACTGGTAAACCGGTTATTTTAATTGTATTTTTTCCGCTGATATAGAAGGGTTTCGTTAAGCTCAGCTTTGAGCTTATTAATAATTAAGTTGACATTTTCAGCACTTAAATTATCTAATAATTCAGTATGATTGGATCATTTAGTATAGCTTTTCAATTCTTCAAGGAAATCGTCCAAAGAGGACTGTATTAATGATGGATTTCTGTTCAAGTACAATATTTTTAATTTTGTTGAATGTAGATTCTAATTTATTGTCTAAAGGAAGAGTGGAAAAAACAGTCTGCCCTCTTTATCAGAGTTCTTATTGCTGCCACCGTCCGACGCTGAACGATGACCTGATCTGGTCAACGTGCTCGCCATGATAACAGATAACAATAAATATAGTTGTTATTAATGCTATCAACTGACAAAACTTGTAACTGAAGTTTAAAATTTTTTGATTACTAATAAAATATTACTCTCACCAAAAAACTCACTAGATAGCCTATAATGAAAATACACAATAACTTTAGTATGATTGCAAACTGACCAGTATATCCTTCAGTATTAGAGTTTGATTATTTATAGACATGTCTGTATTTGTTTGACAATAATTCTACTACAATCAATATGAAGTTCTTACCGGAAGACTAGAAGGCTCATTACTTCAACATCTTGCAAGAGCTGCGGAGATAGAATAGGAGGGGCTGCGCCGGGATCAGGAGGACCCCATCCTTCTTGAGGAGTTCTACAATGCCAATTAACTAGCGGCGATCTACCAACACTGACTATCAATTTCCTGAAAACGCAAATCAAAATTTCAAGTATTAAAGGGACGAATTCCAAGAAACTATGAGCATAAGCAGTAACTATTTTGCAATAAAAATTACTAGTGAGCCCAACAGGCTGGAGAACTCGCTTGAAAACAACTAATTTTGGAAAGGGAAACTCATTTGGGAAGCTTATCGTCGGGGAAGGTGGTAACGAAAAACGGCTGTTTTGAAGATACTGATTTCACAAGACATCTATCACTTGAAATTCAAATTCATCGTTGCTCTGATACACAGATTTATTTTCCACAAAAAAGACCTACCGTACTCATATGCCTATATATCAGAGCAATGAAATTAATGTATCTATAGAATAGAAATATTTACCACATAGAAAACAGCCGTTTATATACCAGGACAATGAAATTAGTATATCAGCTGATAAGAGATTCTATAAAAAGTCTGATCGCATTTATTCACCTACAGCTGATGATAACTCAAAATATATTTTGAAATCTATTACGAATTCTATATGGTGAAACCAACTATTTTCTATATATAGTAATATATAGATATATTAATGAAGGGCTGAGAATCTATCCTCTTGTTTCGCCTCAAAAAGGATGAAGGAGTTGGTCAATTTTATTGGCAAAAGAACTTGATCTGTATTAAGTTTCCAAGAATATGTGTTTAAAATTTGAAGTTGATTTGTCAAAGAACATACACACAAACCCACAAACATACAGAAAAAGCCGTGAGCCTTCAGTCACGAGCAACAGTCAAAACTAAGAACTCGCTACGCTCGATCAAAAATGTCAGGCCTATAGACCAAAGGTTGGTTATCAATAAAGGCAGGCAAGCTCTGAGAAGTCTTAATGGCGAAAGTTCTAGCGCACACATTAAAAATGTCACACATGATTAGCACATACATTAAAATTATCTAAATTAAAATTACTCTCTGCTTACGACATGAACCAGGAAAGAGCAGCATTCTATATTCTGAACAGTGGAGGTACGAGATGTAATAGATATAATAAAAATATATCAGTAATCCTATGCATTTGAAAAAATCTCAACATAAGTAAGCTACAGATCACAGACAAAAATTTCACAAATTAAACAATCGCCTTACTTGATGTTGGTGGACATGAATTGTGGCAGATCCCAACTGTTTGGAGGCGATTTTTCGAGAAAACTTATCAGGCCAGCCATTTGGTAACTAGTGTAAATATTGCAAGTGGCATCCAGTTCACCTGGAAAATAAAAGAATATTGTTATGTATTGTAATATCAATTATTACAATGATTTCATTTTTTTACTGATGATTCTCACTTGAGTCTGCGTGGGTAATGAGGTGGATGATTACACAAAATATGCCAAGCTGAACGGCAATCGAACTTCCCGGTACGGGAAGCGAGTAATACAGTTAGACATAGTCCCATCAGAGATACCGGACCTTTGGTTACACCAATGCGGCTGCTAAGTTTTTTCCATCACTAGTTAGTTATACAGATTTTATTCGGAGGATGAAGCCCACATCCTCCACGCCATCAAATTGGAAAAAATGCAACTGACTGCGATGGCAAATCAACTTCGCCGGGAAGTGATAGCAGTGAGCCGTAGCAGGTATCTGTTCAATCAGATTAGATAAGCCACGCTCTCATGGGCCCTCTCTGTAAGAGTGACCGATTGGATTGTCCATCAAAAGAGACTCTGTTCTCTGCTGTAAAATCACTTCCCAGTGGTTCGGAACCCACCTAAAAAGCTGTACGTCCAATTCACCATCATCCTACTCCATTCATCAAGGTCTCAAACCTGAGTGGGCTTAATCCTTCAAAAAAAAAACCTGCTAGCATCAAATTTGTAGACTAGGCAACACTAAGGCTCTATAAACACCAAGTGCATGCACTTGGCATTTTGGTTCCAATTGTTCTAATGCGATTCTGAATCATCATAATCCAGCTGATACTATTTGAAATAGGATGCGGATACAGAATCCTATATAAATTTGAATTTGTCGTCAACACGTTGGAACCAAAACGTCAGATGCGTGCACCTGGTGTTTATAGTCTCAGGCAAAATGGTACGGTTAGTGCTGAGGTAGGCGATTCTCTACTATCAGCTTCTGGCATGGTCCTATAACTGGCAACACCGCAATTTCTTACAGCCACCTAATTTGAGGACGTAAAGTATAGTTTGCAGCATAATATCAATTTGATTCTGCTCCTGATATTGTTGAAGCTTTCATATGACAGATTATTATTACTATTCATCTCATATTTTGATCTAATATTCTAATATTACTTATGTTTTTGACACAAAATATTCTATAAAATCCCGAGAAGTGGTAATTACCTGGAACAGTAGGAATGGTAATTGTATGATCGGTGTGTCTTTGCAGTAGATGGACAATGCTGGAAACAATTGAGCTGATGTGGGTGGAGGACAGTAAGGCAACAAGGTAATCATGCTTGAATATGCTCGCCGAGCATTCCAAGGCACTCTGAATACATGAAGGCCATTTACCACACTGTGGGATCTTGGTGGAGCTCAGCCAGACAATACTCTAGAAACCAAAAAGGAATAGGCTAATTGTATTTAAAATGTTAGTTTCTTCAAAATATTTGAAGATCCAAATAATAGCCAATTTTATTCACATTGAAATACTTGATTTCAGATGTTATACAGCTACTCTAAATTTATGAAATAAATAAACAAAAATATTATTTTGTACACAAAGTTTGTCCGAACGCAATTCCAGTTTAGCTCTATCATTTAATGACCTATAGTTTTGAGAGTTATTGCAATGGAATACTTACACAGTGCAAAAACGAGCAGTAATATATAAGATGTTGAACTTAATTCAAAAAGTTTTCATGAGTTTATTAATTATGTAATACTTTCTATTGCAATCAGAATATGAAATATTTTACCGGTGGTTCGGAAACCACCTGAAACTGTAGGTCCAATTCATCAATCACCATCATCCAATTCATTACCCACGCGCAGGTATGAGACCTATGTGGACATAATCCTCGAAAAAAATGTAATAAAGAGCGCATATTTTATACACATTCTGTCAAATAGGATTTGAATTAAGCAAAATTTTCAATATGTACCCTGATAGGAGTAATTTCGATATTTCAACATGTTTTCATTAGAATGCATCTGACTAATCTTTCGAGTAAGAAGGAAACCAACAACAAACTTCTTCTCCATTTGGCGTTAGATTGCAAACTATCCAACAAGTTCGCTTGCATATTCGCTTTTTAGGTCGAAACCCAGAAAGTTCTTCTACAGACTAATTATAGATTGGGCTGACAGCTGACAGACTAATCTTGTATCTAATTGAAATCTTGTATTTTTTGTTTTGAACATAGGTTTAACTAGACTGAGAGAAAAATTGACCGTCAATTTGGTTGATGAAATAAATTGTGTAGTTTTCAGTCTGTAGCATGAAAATTGCTTGAGAATTAAAGATGAGAGATAACTATTGCTATTTCTAACAAAGTTTTTAGAATCAACTTTTCAGAACTTGGCTCTCAGTTCTGCAATGCAAGAACTAATTAAAGTGTTTCATATAAATTTAGCCAATTTGATAAAGAAACTGCTCAATGATAATGTTAACTGTATTTTCACAGTAAGACTGTTTACATTTGAATCATTGTGAATTCTGCGGTTCTCGGAATCCTATTTTCCAGACATATATGACAAAAAATATATCATACAAGACATGATATAGAGATATTCATTGTACGTGAATTGTAATTTATAATACAAGAATGCAACTAAATAACTAGTCGCTTCAAATAAAACTTACAACAACTCTATTAATAAAACGTTACTTACTTCATGAGAAAGAAAAATCTACCGTATTCTATTGCTATTCATAGCAATAAAAACATAGCAATCGACGTCAAAAATTGTTACAATAGGCTTGATCATAGGCTATAAATTCCTTTCAAATGATTTTTACCCGGCCTATAAATGGATGAATACAGTAACAACTATCACCTCAAAAATTATATTTGAAAAACTGATGTTTACCTCTAAACAGAGTACAGAGAATTTAATAATGTCATCATGGGACTCTTTAGGCAGTAAGCAACTAGCTTGTCCATTATCTTCAAAAAGTTGCTCATTGGAAGCTTGCATGTAGCTGCCTACTGCTGGAACCAGTTTGAAGAAAGCTTCAATAAATTCAGTATCACAAAACAACTCGTTGACTCTCTCTTTGTATTTAGATTCCTTAACAGTGGCTTGGCGGCCAACAGGATTATAGGCCTAAAACCAGAAAATTGCACGCAATTGTTAAAAAAATAGGCTACAATCAAAATTAGATTTTATTTTTTCAATAAATTTGGTGACTGAAAATGCTAAGGAATTACAAAACAATCAATTTAAATTATTGTGAATTATGCATTTTTGTATTGTGTACAAATCATCAAGTTATTGAGAATTATTTTCCACAAATAAAAAAGGAATAATTGATTAAAGATTGAAGGGTTTAAGAAGGTGACTCTGAAAATAAACCCCTGGTCCTCCAGGTTGCAGGTTTGGCGCTGGGCCAATAACCCGCCCTGTAAAACGAATCCGTTATGAATCATCAACAAAAAGCCTCGGAAATCGGAAGAAATTATCAGATAATGAACAGGAAAGGCCCAAAAATCTGAGATTTGGTACATGGAACGTAAGAAGCCTAGCGATACCTGGAGCTAGCGGCATTTTAGCTCAGGAGCTGGAAAACTACAACATGGATGTAGTTGCCTTGCAAGAAACAAGGTGAATTCTCCCTCGGAAGGAAGAATGCTAAGAAATTATTTCATAATTATATTACAGTGGCTGTGAATAAAATAGATACTATGGTGGAGTAGGATTTGCTGTAAATAAGAGAATAGCGGAATCGCGGAATCTGTGATAAATTTTGAAGCCAAAGATGAAAGAATGTGCAATATTAGGTTAAGGGGTAAATTTAAAAATATATCCATAGTCAGTTTGTATGCGCCTACAGAAGAAGCAGAAAAAGAAAAAGAAAATTTTCATGAGCTTCTAGAAGAACAGGTGGTAAAGGTACCTAGCTATGATATAAAAATCATTTTAGGAGATGCCAATGCCAAAGTAGGTAGGAGGACAAGGTAGGAGGAAAGGAGGAAAGAGGACCTTTGGAAACCAGATATAGGAAAGGAGAGCTTACATGACAATGGGACTCGTCTTGCAAGTTTTGCCCTAGCAAATAACCTAAAGATATACAGTACTATGCTCCCAAGTAAATATATATATATATATATAAATGCACATAAACATCCCCAATCGGAGCTACAACAATTCAAATAGCCATATTTTGGTGGATCAACGACATAAACGTAGCATAACAGCTGTAAGAAGTGTAAGGGGAGCAGAATTTGGAACTGAGCACTCATTAGTTCTGGTGAAAGTAGCCCAAAGAATTGCAATTCAGAAAAAAGAAGAAAGATGTGGCACAGATATAGACGTTGGAAAGCTTGAGGACAAACAAATGACTAGATAATTCAAGTTGAAGCTAGAAAAGATTCCAAACTCTGCTAGACCTTCAAATAGAATAGGATGACATTAACAATAATTGGAACAACTTCAAGGAAAATATAATGTACAGCCAAAGAAAAAGAGAAGAGCTGAAAATAAGAACCTACCTTAAATCATAACACATTACCATTAGCTGGTTCACCTGGAATAAAATTAAAAACTTGAAGGTTGTTCACCCCAATTATTCACATTTTTCTAAAAGTGTGACCGTTGTTATTTTTCTATTGTTTTGAAATCTTTCTTTACCCTAGTTCGACGAAGAGTTTGAGCAGAAAGTAACAGAACGAAAGGAAACGAAATGAATAAATAGTAATACAACAGAAGATAAAGCCAAGTACAATGAGAAAAGTAGGCAAACGAACAAGATATTAAAAAGGATAAAAAGAAGGTATGTAAACAGCTTAATTGACAAAGAAAATCAAGAACGCTCAACAAACAACGCACGAGACTTTTATAGAAAAGGGAGGTTTCTTAAGAAAGGATTCACCCCAAATCCGTATGGTGTTAGGAAAAAGAAGGAGTTTTATTAACTGAAAACCAGAAAATTCTTGAACGATGGAGAAAATATTTCTATGTTCTGTTGAGCGTGGAAGATTTGGACATCGCAATGGACGAAAACAATGAAGAGATTTATTATAATGTGCAACCAGAAGTTGACATGCCAACCAGAGAAGTCGAAGCATCAGTCAAAGCTCTAAAAAACAATAAAGCCCCTGGGAAGGATGAAATATCACCAGAGTTACTGTAGAAAGGAGGAGATGTAATAATAGATGAGCTGTGGGAATTAATAAACATAATCTGGGAAAAAGAGAAGATGCCAAATGACTGGCAGGAGGCAATAGTTGTTCCCATATAAAAAAGGAAGAGAAAGAAGAATGTAGCAATTTTAGAGGAATTTCACTCCTTAGCATTCCCTATAAAGTTGTATCTAAGACAGTCCTAAATCGTATTGAAAAATATACAAGTGAAATAATCCTTACCTAGAACATCAGGCAGGTTTTATGAAAGGCAGGTACACGACAAATCAAATATTCATGCTTAAAGAAATTATATCAAAGTACTGGGAATTCAACAAAGAATTTTTTGCCATATTTATTGACTTTCAAAAAGCATATGACAGCATAAACAGAGAGAAATTGTGGAGAAAGATGGAGAAGTTTGGAATTCCAAAAAAACTAATAATCCTGGCCAAGTCAAGTATAGCACAAGCCACATGCTTGGTTCGAGTAAATGAACAAGTCGCAGAGTCCTTCAGAATAAATTCAGGAGTAAGACAGGGTACTGGGCTCTCTCCAACCCTCTTCAACATAGCAATAGAAGAAGCACTCCAAAGAATAGCAAAAAAGAACGAAGGCATAACGATTGGATCCAGAATCAACACACTAGCATTTGCTGGCGATGTGGTAATTTTGCAGAAAAATTAGACGATGTACGTCAGTTAACAAAAGTGTTTATGCAGGAAGCAGGAAAACTAGGATTGAACTAGTAAATGAAAAAATAACTAAATATATGCATTTCACAAGAAATCAGATAACATGAACCAAGGCCCTCTCCAAGTAGACGGCCATGATTTTGAAAAAGGAAACTCTTTTAAGTATCTAGGCGTTGTAATTTCTAAACAGAACACAGAAGAAACAGAAATACAAAATCTTGCAAACAGATGTTTTTATGCATGCAACAAACTTATGTCTTCAAAATTATTGTTACTCACTACCAAAATTAAATTACATAAAACAATTATCAGCCAATATTGCTCTATGGAGTGGATACATGGAAAATAGATAAAAAAAAAGGATTATATGGGCTGGGCATGTTTTAAGAAGAAGTGATGACAACAATCTCAAACAAGTCATAAAAAGAAATACTGAAGGAAGGCAACCGAGAGGAAGGCTACGGCGAAAATGGTGTAGTTAAGTGATGGCTGATATGGAGAAAATCAGGATAGGAGCAACTGAGTAAGACGCAGGGAATCGAGAGAGGTAGAGGGGCTTTGCTGGTGCGGCCAATATCTACTTATGGCCATGATATGTATGGCCATGGCAGTAAGTAAAAAAGGATTAACAGTTGGACCGTTATTAGTTGAATTAATACAGTTGGACCGTTATTAATACAGTGTATTAATAGCAGAAAGAACCGTAGAGGATGAGTAATAGATATGAATGTAAAGAAAGGGAAAAGAGTATTTTGGATACAGAAGAGAAATACATATGAAGGTTTTGGGAAAGTGTGATTAATAAATCAATATGAAAGGAGGAATTAAAAATCATTAAGAAGCAATTACAATGAACTTTTACTGATCTTTATTGAACTTTTACTTCTACTAAGTACGGCTTTTACTGATCTAGAGACCCTTACAAGTAGTTCCACCTCGCCGTTTCAGCCATGTTATGAGAAATATATAGAGTATATAATTTAGGTGGATTCCTAATGAACGGGTAAGGAATGATAGAGTAGATAACGTCATCATAGCAATTGAAGAATAAAATAAATTGCAGTAAAGAGCTTAGTAATTTAGGAGAAAACAATAAAGGAATCATTAGCAAAGACAGAGTGAATGACATGATCGCAAATACCACATTTTTTTCAATAACATGTTTTTCAAGAAAACTTAAATCCAGAATAAGAATAATGAACTAACCTGATGAACTCTAGGTAATAGACTATTAAGATGATGGATATGATGTAGCAGTGCACGTCTGGCAGCTTTTAATAGAGGTGATACTTTATCAGAATCATTCTTCCCATCTTGAGTTCCCATTGCCTGAAAAATAATCGACTTCAGATAATAATCTTATTTTTCAAAATATATATTGTTCCTGTGAGTATAAAGGATCTCAGCTTAGAGGTCATGCTCATACAGTATTAAATGATTTTCGCTAATAGCCTTACAGCATGCAGAAAAAATATTGAGTATGCGATCTTTGATGTTTTTGCTGATGATGTCCACATGAGTCTGAGACTTGTGCGTGGGTAATGGGATGAATAATTACACAGAATTTGCCAGACTGAACAACAGGAATCACCCATTCAACCGTGACCGCAGGAGCAGGAGTCAGTCAGAGCCTTACACAAGATAACGCTCCAACCGATTACGCTTCTGCGACTGCCAGTATAATATACATATGTCCCTCTACATGACATGTTAGTTTTTATTTTCAGTAGTGATAACTACTTAATGTAATCCTTTTTATATCATTTAAACCATATAATTTTTCCTATTTCATTATTTATTACAGTACTAATTGATCATTACTTGAAGATGAAATTCTATTATAAAACTTATTAATATTAGGAGTACAAGTTAGGGATGATGCCAAATATGAAATCTACACATGTAATGGAGAAAATGTTTCCCTAGATTATTTACTACATTTGTATAGAAGCAAATGTTGTTGAATCCATTGGTGTTGAGGAAATGGATGTTGAGGACAAATGGTGTTGAGGAATCCATTACTTTTCCAATTAAATGATTTTCTGATCTATAGGAAAATTTACAACTTTGAATATTCCACAAAAAATATCCTTTGTATAAAATCTGTACGTTGAATAAAGTACACATTTTCTCTTCCCTACATGATATACTTATTCAAATACAGAAGGTAGAACAGAATTAACTAAGAAGGACCTATTTAATCATTTTAAAACCTGATTATTCAAAATATGTTGAGATAGAATGTATTTCATTCTTATTATTGAGATTAGAAGGAAATTGAATAATACCTGTAGAGTGAGCCTGATACCAAGAGTAAAACAATGTTGAAGAATGGCATTGTCAAAGTCTTCACTGCGTAAAACACCAATTATGTCTTCTTCCTCCAAATTGCTCAACAGTTGGGAACACTGAGTTCCATTTTTCCCTTTTCCACAGCATCTGAAATGAAAAACTTATTTAATATGAAAATAATATTCAGTACCACGTACATATTTATTACATCTTAGCCCTTACTACCTGTGCTTAAAGCAAATTCCATGCATTCATCCAGTGCAATACTGTAATTATAAATATAATATTATTATTGCATTAATTATAATAGTAAGTGAATGGATTATCAGTGAAATTAGTTCCCTGAAATTACACAGAACAATTATTATTCTCCATCAATAAGTCAGCTAATAAATGCAGTACTGATAAAAATTTACTTTTTTTTAACTTGTTAAAAACAGGGTAATGACTCTAACTTTGCGAGAAGATGAAATACATCTATTTCTTGAAGTTCATGTTAGTATGATTCACAAGTATATTTAAAAGAAGATTGAATATCCGACTGTACTTGGACTTTCAAAGTAAAATATTGATTTTTCAGAAATTACCTTAGTTTAACTTGAGTTAGAAACCATGCCCTGTCTAGTGTTATCATTCTTATATTTGCAGCATTAATAGGCCTTCCTTGATCCAGTTCAACAGGTGACAGATCGAAGCATTGAGAACTCAGCTTATTGAGAAGACTGAGCAAGCCGCTGTGCCTGCAAAAACGCATATTATTAAATTTGTTTAATTTGAATACCCTTAAAATGTGCCAGCATACGCGGTTACACATTATCCTAATTTTTTTTTCAATTGGTAGATAAATATAGAAAGTGAAATTAGTTGGTTAATAGGCCATTTATCTAGTTTGAAAGTTCTTTGAACAGTTTTTAAACAATCACAGAAATTTTGCAAAGGAAAAATAGTATGTCATAGCGGTCTAAGCTATGCTAGAAATATGTTGAAATAGTACAAATTTCAAGAATTGAACAACTGAAGCCTTACAATATTATAAAGTCTGTACAAAATGATTATAAATACTAAGAACAAGGTAGTAAAAGACTGGTTTATTGTACATAATCATCAGACAGAATCATAACCAAATGTGAAATCATTAGAACTACATTCAGTAACACATTTTTTGTTCTGGACTTTCAGTTCACTAATCACTACACTAGGAGTGGTGATTGATCTAAATATAACTTTCTTCCAAGCGCCGCTAAACTGATGATTTCAACTTTAATGATTTCAAATTTGTATTATAATTAACCTACCAACAAAATAATCCCCCGACTCATATCACTAAAATTAGTTTCAACTGCATTAGAGATTTCTGTACCAGTACGAATTTTCAACACATAGAACTATTTCTTAGAAATATCAAAATAATGCGGTGTATTTTTTTGGGAAAGGACGTACAGAACTACGAAGACTGTAAATATTATTCATTAAATTATTAGTGAATATCAATGAAAATTAGAATTTTTACTTACTTGATAGCCAACTTTAGAGAGCTAGAAAGAGATTCAATCAACTTTTGGAGCTCTTCTTTATCAATCTGAGCCATAACTTCCGATTTCTCCAACGTTAGTAAAAACTCAACTCTTCTAAAAAAAAATGAATCATTTATTTGAACAAAGTTATCAATATTTATATTTTAACCAGTTATCCTGTGAGATTATTCGTTAATAAGACGTGGAATAGGAATGTTAACAATTTAATTCTCAATCGAGACGTTCAAAGTTTGATCTTCCAGGTAGGATTATGGGAGATTTCCTTAGCACAATCTTGCTGTTTACTGTCAATACTACTCAACCACCATCTGAAAATGTTGCTGGAGATTTTTTCTGAGGATGGAAGATCTATGGTGAATGAGAATATAAGTAACGAATTCAACTTGAAATATTTCTTTGCTTTTTTATTACTTATCATGCTTTTATTTCATTGTGATCAGAATGGAAATATTGTTATTGAGACTTTGATGTGCCATCCCTGTCAATTATCTCTGCAGTATGTCAATGAAGTGTTTAGGCATAGTCTTTTCAGTTTACTTTTATGCAAGCCTTCATAAATCTGCAAATTATAATTATTTATCTTTGATGATTAAAAACCATGAATTTCCATGTACTGATTTACCTAAGGCCTATATCATACTGGAGTGATTGGAATTTATTGGGGAAAATATTCAAACGTTGATGAAAAGTTCAAATACATTTTATTACCTTGAAGCAAGTGCAGTTGATCGTTTAGTTATGACAAGATGAGGATGCTTCAACAGAATTGGCGCCAAAAGCTTCAAAACAGCTCCACTATCCCTTGGATGGACAGTTTCCAAACAAGTGAGCAATTTACACAGAAATTTTACCTAAAATAAAAACCATTATTTCAAATAATATAATTTGAGAGATTTTTTCGCATAATATAATTTGAGAGATAATTTCAATGTTGATGTTGTTATTGAATATTACTCAATATTGAATATTACAGATGCGATGTGAAAAAGCAGTAATTCAATGTAATTATTTTGAAAAGGTAAAAAATTATCAGTATTCTATGAAAGAGACTAAACAAAATAGAAAGACTAGTTCAAGAAAGTTGAGAAAAAACTGACTGTTACCAGGACAGTATAAAATACTGTATAATGTAAATAACAGGTTGAAGTACGAGATAGTGCTCTACAGTAGATAGTACTTTATACAGTTTACTTTCACATTCTTCCAATGACCTTCATTAGACTATTGGCATCTCCATCTATTAACATGATGGTCACAGGCAAGACCAAAGAGAATGGAAGTAATTAGGATTGATAGTAAGTTGTCTGTGGTAGGACAAATTCATAGGCTAAATTCTTTCCATTCCTAACAGATAAGCTATAAACTTGAATGAAATTCATGATAATCTTTGGTTGATTCATATAAAAGTTTCAGTCTCTGACTGGGTAAATCTTATCTTAGAGCTGATTTTCTTTTTTCTGAAATCACTCTATGCAATTTTATGCTTGTTTCCTTCTTCAGAAGAAATCATTTTTTTGAAACACAGCAATTATTCTTTTGTTGAGTATTTTGATGTTAAATGACACTTTGAGTTGATTTACATCATGATTATAGACTCCAATAATGGAAGCTTTGAAAATGAGAAGTGAGTTTTACACAACAAAATATCAATATAAATAACAAGTGAACCGACCTGAGAAATATGCGTACATCTAGTGGCAACAGCTTGCACCATAAGACCACTAGCAGCAGAATTTCTGTGAATGGCGGCCAATAGTTCTTGCACAGGAGGCTCGGAGGAAAGACCAATCAATTCTTCTACATGTCCCACAACTAGCCAAGTCAGACATTCACTGTCTGCCACATTTTCTGTCTAACAATTAGAAAAGTACAATACAAATACAAAATCAGAAACATTTACCAGACAGTGTTAGTTATGTCTGGAATTTCATGTAAAGTACTCTATAAATGGGTGTCATCTAGTTTTTTTTTTGCTTGGGGTGTTCAAATTGTGCGCCAACACCCAAATAAAATTAGGAAGTTATAGTATTGTTCGCCTGATTCGTGCAAAGTATATAATATTCAATTATGGTTAATTATTTGAACTGTTAATGCAGGAAAGCTGACAAAACTACAGCAATCAATTTCAACTGTACGAGTTTAGTCTCTTCCAAGAACAACGTTGGCTGAGTCAGATATTTGCAACTACATTATTTGTATGCTGACGGCAAGAGACTCGACCATTGCGTTTGTCATTGTTTTTGCTTTGAAACAATGAGAGAAGAAAGAGAATGAGAGAGAGAGAAAGACAAAATAGAAAGAAAATTAAAAAACCTCAAATATTGAGTTAATTGGGAATTATTTTTCTCATCAGGTAGAGCATAACAACTCTGGAGACTTCTATTCGAAACATTTGTGAGAATAATTCTATTTGAAGCTAGGGGCGGGAATCTAAATTAAAATGTCACTGGGAAATGGGAGGGGGGATCAACAAATTTCGACCTTTTTTGTTAATGGATGATTTCTGCTTTTTATGATTGGAGGTTCAAGATTAAATTAATAGCTGTTCATAGGTATTTACTTGCTGTGCAGAACTGACCTTTTTGAGTCGCGGCGGATCCGTTTCGAACTATTTGATTGTTCTTCGGCGCTTGGTTGCCGAACATCTACTCACAAAAAATCATTCATTCACCAACATTGATCAAAACCTTCACATCCTTCACATTGCCCCCAAAAGTCATAAACTCAATAATCTTGAACAATTCGAAATTTACAAGCATTCACATCCTCAACTCATACTCAATGACCAACTTAATTTCAAATCTCATACCCTCTTCAACATCATCACAAACCCCTCCTAAAAACACCTCCACCACACCTACTTCCCCCACCACATTCACTCCTCCCACCACCTTCCTACGACCACCAGACCTTAAATACTAGAAAACCAGTCAGTCTGCAACCAAGCGCCAAAAAAGAACCAAATAGTTCGAAATGCGTCCGCCGCGACTCAAAGATGTCAGTTCTGCACAGCAAGTTTATACCTATGAATAGTTCTACTTCAGTTCACAACAATAATCACAACAATAACTAATAGCTGCTAAAAATCCATGGTACCATCTTTCTAAGGTGTGACCAACTCAATTTTAAATCTCATACCCTCTTCAACATCATCACAAACCCCCCTGAAAACATCTCCACCACACTTACTTCCCCCACTACCTCCCTACCAGCACCATAGACATTACATAGTAGAGAACCAGTCAGTCTGCAACCAAGCGCCGAAGAAGAACCATATAGTTCGAAACGCGTCCGCCGCGACTCAAGAAAGGTCAGTTCTGCACTGCAAGATTCTACATATTAATGGTAATGGAAATATTGTTATTAAGAATATGTAGTGCCATACCTGTCAATTATTATCACTGCAGTATGTCAATAAAGTGCTTAGGAATAGTCTTTAGATAGATTAAGCAATGGAAATTGAGTCGAAAGTGCTCTTGAACCTTTTTTCCAAAATTGTCATCAACTTTAGAGTGAGGACTACTAATCACAGAACTACTAGTTAATTATCATTCACCATATTACTCATGTCCAAGCTTCGGGCTCATGTGGGTATAATAAGTAAGCATGGAAAATATGGCTTCATGTTGCGTGAGGCCAAATATTACAACCATAACTTGAAGATTCACTAGAAGACGAGATAGACAATTAGATAAATGCCAATTTGGCAAGCTCGAACCAATCCTAAGAGATTATAATCGCATGGATAAAAGCATACTCACAACATAATCACTGTATAGAATTATGGCGCCTCGTCTGACGACTTCTAAGTTATGGCATGTGTCTGGGTCAATACCCTGTGAACGATTTTTGGCTCTGAAAATAAAAATGTAGAACATGATTAAACAGAGCTCGTGGAGAAGTAAAAATGACGAAATAGACGTGCGTCATGAACAATTCTATACAATAAAATGAATTATAATAACCAGTATATACTGGTTGAGAAAGTAAGTACTTTTCGAGTATTTACTGAAAAGTAGGTGGTGATTGACCTTTTACTTATAGCCTACTTATAAGTACCTACACTTAACCTACCATCAAATAAGGCAGCTAGAACGAATTACAATGTTGCCAGATATGGGACCACGCCAGCAGCGGATCGTTGAGTCTCAACGCAGAAATTGACAACACTTGCCATGTCGTGTTGCCTAGTCTACAAGTCCGAATTTGGCAGTCAGTTGGTTTGTCACCACAGTCAGTTGTATTTTACAACTCGGTAGTTTGTTCTGGCCACCTAATTTGACTACTTGTACGAAGTGAACTTCCAGTATGACTTGTCCTTTTGCTTAGTAATTACTGAATGCGGTCACAACAGAGAATAGCATCACATACAACAATTCCTATTGAGATCTGTATTCGACTGTTGGACAAATCAAGTCATCCACGTTATTTAAAATGAATTTCTCATTCCTCAACAAACACTCCAGTGAAGAAAAAACTCAGTTTTCTCTAATAAAATTCCGAGAAATTGAGATTTGCAGATGACAGGTAGAGTTTCGTAAGTTTCCTTAAAAATAATTTAATTGTCTACATACAGTAAAGTGCTGATGAGCCGAGCTAATTGGGAACAAGACCTGTTTGGAATAACAGATTTTTGTGCAAATAGAAATTATAGTATTAAGATGCTGGGATGTTCATTGGGACAACAGTTGATGGTCTTATCTAAGGAATGAATAATCACTCTTCGATATTTGCCATTCAGTACATTAGATAACTATTATAAATAATTTGGTTTATAATCTGATTATTTTGAATTTTCTATTAAACAAATTATTGTTACAGGTTCTATCTCTAAAATAATGCTGGCAACACTTTAAATTAACACTCGCACTTTATTAACACAAATTATCCAAAACTTGCACTAATCAGTTATTTCTTACACAAAATAAGCAATCAGAAGCAGGTAAATCGATAGTGTTCAGCTAATAAAGATTTTGCTACACTACAGTTCAAAAATCAATCACTAACTGTTAAAAGGCCGATCAAATATTAAATAATAACTGTTCAATAAACTGTCCAATAATTCAAAGAGAAGCGTCTAAAACATGACAGTTGAGACACTACAAGCACTTACGAGTCACTGTATAAACTGTTAAAGAAGCTTGAATAATAATCTGGCACAGTATACTGCGATTATCACTTTAACAACAATCGTTCATAAAACAGTTTGTATAAGCGCTCACTGGTAATACGGTTTATATGAGCGGAAACGGGAACTGCCACTTCTGCCACTTATTGCATAACAATCGTATCACAACTGACTGACTTTTATGAGAGCCTCTGCCTTTTTATTCATTTTTCAACATTCCAGAGAGGACTAGCTGACACTTCATTTTTCTATCAATTTCTAAAATAAACACATAGAATATTCCCATGCATACAGGCTACTTTAAGGCAGAGCAAGGACTAGTTTTGCCAAATCCCTGCCGCTAGATGTCAGGCACTGTATCGATGCTATGCCGCGCTACATGTGTGTGAGTAGACTACCCCCCTCACCATTACGTCACCAACCATTCATCAATCATTCTCTAGAGTCTAGACCCCTCTCTCCAACGTACTCTTCCGCACTCACCACTCCACCCAATAAAAATGCAACTTCTTTCTGCGCTTCACACAACTGACAACTGATGACCAGTTTTTATGGCAAGCCCGCCTCGCTCTTTATATTATAACAAACTGTTGGTCTTGTACGGATTATTCTAACTTTCTAAGGGTGATATTAAACAATCTTTATTGGATCTTGATCACAGATCGTTCTCATCTTTTATTTATTTATTGTTTAGCAATATTTTAGGAAGAATTTCTGTTTTATTCAATTACACAATTTTATGAAATTTCACAGTTTTATGAAATAGTTGACCATTACATTTTATGAAATTTTACAATTTATGAAATTTAATAGTTCGCCATTACATTTTATAAAATTTAATAGTTCGCCATTACATTTTATGAAATTTTACAGTTTTATGAAATTAAATAGTTCGCCATTACATTTTTCAGCAAAAAATTAAGAAATAACTGAATTTTTAGGTTAGATTTGATCAAATAATTTGATAAAATAAACGATTGTGTAATATCTCCCTGAGGATGGTCTAACATTTTCTGATTTACCCTGAACTTTGTAATCCTTATTTTTTTAGTACTGTCCACGAGAGTTCCTCGCTATCCCTGAGCAGCTACGTGGGCAGCTATATAAGAATAATTAAAAATTAGGAGGGTAGTAATAATGCATTGTAATGTTAGATAAAGGAGGATTTTCAAGATTAAATTGTTCATTTTTAAATACGAACACAGCTGCGCTCGTCCTGGAATTTTCTCTTTCATCAAATTTATGATTTATATTTGAAAAATGTTCGAATTTCACCCCGATGCTGAGAAAACGTGGCAGTAAAAGTATGTTTTTTATACATTATGTATATATATTTTTTTTCTCAGACTAACAGATTTTACAAAAATTTGCTGTACAAACGAGGGGATTTTTCTACTTTCAATGCAGAAACTGCACATCGCTCCGATATGATAGCTGATCGTTATTGGTCTTCTATAATTCAACAAATAAGGCTGAATTATGAGTACTAAGCCCATAGGGTTTCATTTTGATATTGTAACAATATGCAAAAACTCTCCTTATATAAAAAATTAAAATAGTTTCAACGTTACACTTATCAAAACATTTTATTAAAATCTGTAATAAAAAGACATATTCTCAAAAAAATGTTTTGGATTTAGTTGAATAATTATTGTGCATGATGCGCACACTAAATATTTCCTTTTAATATGTGTTTGCTAGAAATAGTCATGGGAGTTCAATGACAATATTATTTTTAAAAAATTAACATAATTTTTTCAATTTAATCATTTTAACCAAGAAACAAGATCCTGATTTAACGGAACGTGATCATGAAACCAATAAATTTCAAAAAAAAAGTTGATTTTCAGAAGCATCATTTTCTGATATTCAGCCACCACCATCCCCAAGGAGCCAATTGTTCAAAACTTTCTTCTATCAAATCTTATTCCACTTGAAAAGCTCTATTGAACGTTGAAAAGAATTTTTCAAAAATCTTAATATTTAGCATTTTAAATTTTTTGATTCCCTTCTAAAGACCCCCTTCGAGATTTTTTGATTTTGTTCTAGGGTGAAGTTAACAATAAAATCAAGTAAACTTTCACTTAAAATCATTCCGGTTCGATCAGGACACCAATAATGAGGGATGAATTGAGGCCCCCATAAAAAATGGGGGTCAACAATGGAAAAACCCTGTACACACATTGCTCGGCCTGGGAATAAGGAACATGCATGCAAAAAATCATAACAATCAATCGAAGAGACCAAATGCCAAATGCTCGAGCTAAAACTGAGACCTCGGTTCGCTTGGTCAAACATTAAAAATGGAAATAGCATAGTAAATTTATAGTGAGTCAACTAAATTAGCCGACTGGAAATAAGAATTCTGTAGAGTAAAAATCACGTCATCTTTCACTAGTGCACAAAAATATAAAAAAGCATACATAAACACTGAATGAGAGGGAGGGAGAATGAAAGATAGATTGAAATGTTTATTCATCAAAGATATATTGTAAGGTCTGATAAGAGAGAGAAAGAGCATGAGGGAGTGTGTAAGAGAGAGTCTTCATTCCACCTTTCTTGGGAAAAATAAATACTCTAATCTGCAATACGGAAGTAAGTAATCGCAATTATGGCCGTATTGTCAACATTAGTCAACATAGACCTCTACATTATTGACAGTGTACTTGAAACACAGACACGCACACACACATTCGTTCCTCCTGCTTTTGAAAAATAATATGATATGCAATCACAATAATTGACCGAACGAAGAGAGTCTCTGTATCGAGGCGACCGTTTGGGTTTGTCTAACATATTTACAGCTGAACGTGTGAACCGATTTATTTGAAATTTGGCATGAATGTTACTCTTAGTAATGCACATGTAGCCTATGTGTATAACCATCAAAAAATTGAATATATATATAAACATTTATTATACATAAAAAATAGAGTAGCATTTAAAGGATAATCAAAAAAAAGAAAAGAAAGGCAACCAAGCCTTCTTCTAAAGCAAAATATGATTTTTAAAATAAGATCCATCATAATTACGCAATTGGAATCACATCCACAGGTAGCCATAACATCTGGTTATTCATCTCGTTGAGCCTTATTCATATGAATAAAGATATCATTCATATTTGATTAATTTCTAATATTTTAATAAAGTATAATAAGTGATTACTAAGTAAATTATACAAATTTAATTAATATTGTTTTATAAACTCATTCATCACACATCTGAAATCCAATTTTTGTGCAACCAACTGTCTCGCAAATAGAAACTACAGCTACAGCCTTTTTGATGTGATACAGAGTGACCTTTTGTGAAAACCAGACATGTAAAAATAGACTACACGAATTTAATCAAGGGTTAGGTCTGATGACTGTGTTTAATTTTGCGATGGTGAGTACATATCATTGAGTACATAGAGTAAGTTCCTCTTTGCAAGCATCCTTATGAGGTCTTCACAAAACTACTACACTACTAGTTATTATGACCTCGTCGTCTATTTATCGTTCCATATAATATTTTGTAGGCTGAATAACTATCGCATTAGGCCTACGACTGCCTTTACTGTGATAGGCGTGGCGAAGACTTTTTCACATCAAGCCACATAGGTCTCATAATGACCGGCAAGCTAAAAATATTTTTTATAATAAAGCCACTTCATATACAAAGAAATTCAGCGTATCATGATTTAAACATTCAATTTGAAAACATTGTTCTTTTAAAATCATCACCAGTTACAAATGCGCAAAATCTCAGCTAAATCTGTCCAGTAGTTATTGAATGATGGAAGGACATAAGCAAATAAAAATTCCCCTCAATAACAATATCAAACAAGTTCATAATTACAGAAAGTTAATTATATTGCCAACTCTTATTTCAATTTCAGTATTTTTTTAAATAGGAGGCATCAGTCACTGTTGGCGAGTGGGGGCTGAATGAGACGGAGTTAGCTTTCAATGGGTTTTTAAGGAAGCAAAATACAGTAAAAGAATAAAAATTTGAACGAAACATGCTTATTAGGAGTGAGTGACTGTTTTCCCTCAATAAACTGTTTTCAAGTTTGATTTAGACTTCTAGACATTCTAAGAAATAAAATGAGCTATCACACAAATGAATTCATGTAGTTTCACTCAGGATCATCATATCGATCGCCTGTATTGCCCTGACTAGTACTTCAACTTCCTTTCAACTTTCTAGTCCTTCAACAAACTAGAAGTTTTTAGTTTAAAAATAAATTTTACTTCTTTTGCTCGTGTAATATTTGCGAGGCATTTTTACAGTATTTACAATACAATTTTAATGGTACGAATCAGGCAGAAAAATCATTTATAGGTACCGATATGTACAAAATCAACAGTTGTAACTGTTAATAATTTACAGGCAACACAAATAATATGTAAACATTTACCGATATCAACAGAACAAATTCTCAATTACGGAGAAAATATAATGGCAAGGGGATGTAACAGTGTTAGAGCTCGAGTTGCAGGCAAATTAGCTTCAGAAACTGGTTTGACGGATGAGGAGTTAAGTCAATGAGTCATTAGTTGCTATGATGGGGCATGGTAGGGAAGAAACGAGACAAGTCGAGTGGTGGGGCCGAATGTGCCGGGGCGCGCGCGCGCCTGCCCGAGAATGCGAGTACGGGCGCATAAAAAGCTGCTTTGTATGCGTAGCGAGTTCAAGCAGCGTTTTAAAGAGCTTTCAAAGTACAAATTATCACCAGTTATAAATGCGTGAAATCTCAGATAAAGCTGTCCAGTAGTTTTTGAATGATGGAAGGACATAAAGTACAAATAACGCTCAATGACAATATCAAACAAGTACAAAATTACAGAAAGTTAATTATTTTGCCAACTCTTATCTCAATTTCAGTATTTTTATAGGAGGCATCAGTCACTGTTGGCAAGTGGGGGCTGAATGAGACGGAGTTAGCTTTCAATGGGTTTTTAGGGAAGAATACAATATCGGTACAGTAGAATAACAAAAGAATCAAAATTTGAACGAAACAAGCTTATTAGGAGTGAGTGACTGTTTTCCCCTCAATAAACTGTTTTCAAGTTTGATCTAGACTTCTAGACATTCTAACGAATAAAATGAGCTATCACACAAATGAATCCATGTAGTTTCACTCTGGATCATCATAATTATAGATCGCCTGCATTGCCCTGACTAGTCCTTCAACTTCCGTTCAACTTTCTAGTCTTTCAACAAACTAGAATTTTTTAAATTTAAAAGGAATTTTACTTCTTTTGCCCATGGAATGTTTGCGAGGCATTTTTACAGTATTTACAATAACATTTTACTGTTACGAATCAGGCAGAAAAAATCATTTGTAGGTACCGATATGTACAAAATCAACAGTTGTAACTGTTAATAATTTACAGGTGGCAACACAAATAATATGAGAACATTTACCGATATCAACAGAATAATCAAGAGAACAAATTCTCAATTACAGAGAAAATACAATGGCAAGGGGATGTCACAGGGTCAATGCTCATGCGTTGCAGGCAAATTAGCTTCAGAAACTGGTTTGACGGACGGACGAGGAGTTAGTGAGTCAGTAGTCACTTAGATGGGGCATGGGAGGGAAGAAACGAGACAAGTCGAGTGATGGGGCCGAATGTGCCGGGGCGCGCGCGCGTGCCAGCCCGTAAATGCGAGTACGGGTGCATAAAAAGCAGCTTTGTGTGCGTAGCGAGTTCAAGCAGCGTTTTAAAGAGCTTTCAAAGTACATGCCTTTTGAGATCGCCGCAACTCTGATTTGATCATCAAGATTGCAAACTTTTCAGAAATAAACGCCGCTTCATTTTAACATATTAAATTTCATGTCGACTATTCTATTGCTTCCTATTGCAAAACCTGTGCAAACGAGCAATTAAAAAAAATTGACTTTTCAAAATAAAAATTTCGTTATATTAAAGATACAATTGAGGAGAATGTTCAATATTTTTTTCGAATTTTTAACATTATTCGTTCTCACGTAAGCCATGTACCTAAAACCTCAAAATAGCCACTTTCAAAGCTAAATATTGGGAAAACGAAAAAAAAATATTGAATTTTTTGTATATAATATGTCTTAGAGATGTAGTAAACAAATTTTATTGGAGGAAAAAATTATTAAAAGTAGTTTTGTTTTTCGGTCGCACAGCCTTTGCCGAGATAAGAACATTCCATAGAGTCCATAAAATTCCAAGTAAACATTCTAAAGGTGTCACAGATAAACTGCAAGGTGAAGAGAGTGCAGGAGAAGAGTAATTAATTGCTTCTGGAAATCAATATTGACATAGGCAGATAACGCTGAAAATTACTGTTCGTTCTTTCTGTGTTCATAACATTATCATTGTCATATCCAATTGTGTAACTGAATTTCAATAAATGTTCCAGCATCCTGCCATAAGAGAATAAGGTAGAAAAGCAAAGTCTACTCACCCAATTTTATCTCTGTCTCTGGTTTGCATCAGCACTGACCAATAGCTTATATGACCGTAATTGATGATAGTCAGTAGGTAAGACCAAAGTAATGTGATCAATGGACAGCATGATGCAATAGCTGTGAAATTGCAATTGACTGCCTTCAGTCTTTCTGCGCCCTCTGGTTCTCGCACAAGCTGGATCAATGCAGTAGCCACTTGCACATAGCTTCCTAGAACATGTAAAGTAGGAATCTCTTACATTTATATAAAATTCGATGTGTGTATTTATGTATGTAGAAATCTCTTACATATTATAATATAAAAGTTGATGTGTGTACATCGTACATCGTGTGTACGATGTTGTATGTATACGTATGTATGTTCCCAGTAAACTCCGAAACCGCTGAACCCATTTTTATTAAATTTTCAGGCACAATGTAGAATAATCCCGAGATGGCTCCTGTGAATCGCCTGTCATTTCACCCCAAACCAGAATAATGTTTTCTTTATTTAATAGAAAAAATGATCTATTAAAAAAAAACATTCAATACCTTTTAAAGCCTTATTGGATCTGCTTTTTGTCGCCCCCTTGGGCTGTCACCCGTGGCGCGCGACTGCGACTGTAGTGGCTCTTAGTGCGTAAGGGCCTTAGTGCATACGGGCCAAAACTGAGTTAAAAAAGCGCTATAACCAATTGGCGACATAACCGTCGATGTTAAAACCAGAGTCAACTGTATTATCATTATACAGCCATGTACTTCCAGAGGAATTTATTGTCAGTTAAATATAAGGTTATGTTTACATGTATTTTTATATATATTTTACTAGTAGCACATTTTTATCAAGATGACATTTTCACTGACTTATGGATTAGTAAAATGTTAATTCGTTGAATGAAATCTTACCTGACTGGAACATATGCAAACATATCAATAAGAAGTGAGCAAATAGATTTTCGACATTTGCAGCATCTTCACATTCTTTACTTGCAGTTTCAAGTTTTGACACAACAGACTCAATCACATGAAGCAGCAGTCTGAAAAATGAAAATCACCGAGATGAATTATGACAAAAAAATGAAAAGTTATTATTGTATCCAATACAAGAAGCTTGAAAAAAAATTATGACCAAAAACACTGCGCGTAGCCTTAAGGTAATTCCTGGGTTATTTGATAGCATCTTCAACTATTTGTAGCCTAGTTAAAGTATGAAAGTCTAAAATAAACTGTGAAACCGATTCGTATGGGTTCGTATTTCAACTACTGTAATTAAAATAACCCTTCTTGATAATGTTTAAAAATGTGCTTACTTTGCAAAGATGAGCTGAGGAGGATGATTATGCTGGGCAGCAATTACATTGAGGGGATCATCTCCTTGTTGATGTACACACAATTGCAATTCTTCCAAGCGCGACAGAACAGTGTCCTCCCTGCCTTGACATCCAAGAGCAACACACATCGCCAGAACTACACTCAGCCAACGCTCTGTTGAACACCCATCCTGCAATATGTAAAAAATATCATGAGGATTAGAAAGAAATCACAGAAAATGTAAGAATGATACACAACTTGCGTTTTTACACATCCCAACAATATTATTAGTAATCAATAAATCAGTGATCAAAAATTCGTAAAAGATAGAATACACGCAACAAAATGTTTTGGGTACATGAGATTTGAACAAGCAACCTAAATTCTACAAAGTGTTTAGTTAACCACTATTCCATGAGGTCTGATGACATCCTAGTCTATTAAAAACTAATTGCATAGAAAAACATGCTAGCACACACCCATGCACCACAAACAGAGAGTAACTCTGTCTGCAGCCAGGCGCTAAATCCGTTGAGGTTTAAGGGTATGCAAAGCAGCAAACTGCTCAGGTGATAATCTTGGTTTTCCTTCAACAAGATGTTCACGAATTCACAGTTATATAGAACAAGATACAGTACTCACAATTATCCAGAGATGCGAATTTGCATGCAAAAAGGATTTTTTTAATATCTAATATGAATTAGAAAGAAATTCAATTCAAACATAATATTTCAAATTAAATTCCCAAAAAGCTCAAGTACCTTGTATATAATACTATCTGGCATTATATAAGCATTAGGATATATAGCATTCTATTGCATCTAGAATGACATTTACAATGAATGGTAAAATTAGAAAAAAGTATTTACATGTAAATAAGAAGGTAACAGTCAAAGAATATGTCGAACAAACGTAATTAATAATTGTGAAAACAGAACAAGAAAAATAGAAATAGAAAAAATAGAAAGCGAGTCATAGAATGATAGAGAAGTCCAATCTGACAAAGGAAAAATAGCCTTCAAGGCGTCATGACGCAGCCCATGATGTATAATATATGAAACATTCAACATGCTCATGATTAAAATTCAATCTTGCACTAATGCTAGTAAGAAAGATGTTTGATTTGATGCCCTGTAACTTTAAAATAGATTTATACTAATTTCAACACATTTTCAGGAGCCTTCCTTACATTTTCTTTGTTACTTCACATTAATAATCTTTTGAATGCCGTTTGAGTTTCAAGTCAATCAATTATATTGTATAAGAATTTTGTTATCAACTTCGCTAAGAGCCCTATAGGAAAACATCAGCCAGGATAAGTTCCAAGCACCTCAAGAATAGAATCACATTGAAAAAAATATATCTGACTCAATTCAATGAAACGACTGCTCTGACTAATACTCAACTCATTCCAGATACTCAGATAGTTGACATTGAATTTGATGTTGCTTAAATATCGATTGGGACACAAAAAAATCACCCCATGCATGACTTCCGCCATTTGATCTCAGGGTTGGATCATTTCGAAATACCCATTAGGATAATAATTATCCATTTATGGGCGAAATCGGACAACTCGCCGCCGTACTATCTCACCGAGGGCCATACATTTGTGAAAACGAATATTACAAAGCATTCTGGCTACGTGTTTGAACACTTTCACTGTAATCTACAAATTTGAAGATTTGAATGAGAGCCTCTATTGTTTGCTTTTCTGCTTTTTACATTCTTAATATTTTTTCGTCCATTTTGTTTTTTAATTGACTCAAGTTTTTGCGTTTTTTCAGTTATATCCTTTAAAAATCACTTCCCAGCGGTTCGTAATATCTCATCAACATCATCATCCCCCCCATTACCGATGCACATGTTTTCGTTGTGTTTCTTGTATACAGTAGTAACTTATTGTACGTTTGATTTGGTTAAATAAAAAATCATTTATTTACCATATCGAATCATTAACTGCATCTAAATATTACTGAAAAGCGGTAACAATGAAATATAGGGGGAAATCAGTCCTTCTTGTATGAGAAGGCCGCGGCGAGTGGGTACCCGGCGGCGAAATGGCCGCAGCGAGTTGTCCTAGACCCATTTATGAGAGCAAAAACATTTCTAAATACTACAATCTAATATACTAATTTTCTATATACTAATACTATTTCTAAATACTTTCAATCAGCTTTCAGTATGAGGCAAAAGTTTATTGATAGGAATTCAGCTACTGACAAAATCTGACAATTGATAAATCTATTAAGGAGGTTGATAATTACAGGGAATCATGTACCTGTTTATTTTACATACCTCTGTTTGCTGAGCAGTAAATAGCACTTTCAGAACTTGGTCAACAGGTCGAAGGGTTCCGGGAGCCAAGCTATTCAAAAGTTGGAGTAAACTGGCAAGATCTGTGGGGTTTTCAAGAATGATTTTACCTTGAGCTAATTTTGGAAGAATTGTGTCAGCTGTATGGCGAGATAACTTGCGCCATCTTTCCTCCCAACGCCAACCTTCTCCAAGAATCAAACTAAGCAGATGTAGCACCTGGGCAGAACACAGAAGTCGTTATTATCATTTGAATACGTGGGAATAAACTGAATATGGAGTATGAGCAACAAGATACATCCAACTGTTTTGAACAATAATAATTAATAAATTGCATGGTAATTTCTTACAACAATAATAATCATCCACATTTCAATTATATTGTGAAAAGAAACTTTCACAATTTCTATGAATTATTAATTATCATAAACAATAATAATTATCCACATTTCAATTATATTGTAAAAAGAAACTTTCACAATTTCTATCCTTAGATTAGAAACTAAGGAATATGTTTTTTTAAATATTTTTGTAAAACATTTTTTGTAAATGAATTGTTATTGAAACGTTTATATAACTCTATGAAAACAATAACATTTTTTTAAAAGAGGAAATGTACGTGAAACTTATCTGACGTGAAACTTATTTTCAACATTATGGGTATAAAAATAAAGAATAGGGCTGGATGGAAATAAATACTTTCAATGGGAATGTATTAAGATTACATCATATCTCAATGTAGTATCCAACGGATGAAATTAAAGTATTTTTTACATTTATTTGTAGAATTTCTGTTGATGTTGTGGAACTCCATAATAAAAGAATAAAACACTGTTAGATGTTGTCAATTCCACTTCTTTATTATTACAGCACTGGACCGCGGTTTCGTGGCTTCACCAGTCACATTTTCAACAGTACTAATACATCTCTATCTATAAAAGGATGATACCCTGACTCACTCACCAACGCAGAGCCAAAACTACTAGGCCTATGAACTTGAAATTTCGTATGAACAATCCTTATAGGATTTCACCGTGCAATAAGAAAGGATTTTTCAAAATTCGCAATTTAAGGGGTGTTTTTAGGGGGTTAAAGTTTTGTCTATGCAAAGCACGGATAAATGGCTAGCTAGCTTACTGGGATCTTTTAATCATATGGAAAATAATTTGAAATTTTTCGATCTGCTGTACACGCTGTTTCGATGGACAAGCTGTTTGTGTGTTTTGCAAATCATCATTCACCTAACCTACTGAAAACAGCCTAAAGCCAAACAGCTTAAAGGAACAGCTGATAGAAGTCAACAGTTTTTAATCATATGGCAGGCCCCTTAGCGGCGTTATTTACGCTGTCTGGAAAGCAAAAACTTTGCATGTAGGATACCGTGCAGTCTTAGCCTTGCAGTATGTAGGAAACATATGACTGGGTATGATGAAATGTAATTATGCCGGGTTGATGACATCTGTTAACCAATGCAGCTAGAAATTTGAAATGTATTCTCAGTAGGAGGTGGCGAATAATAAAATAAAAAACCTAGCTTCTACCCTAATAGTCGTGGAAGGTTTAAATTTGAAATGTTCATTGACAGGTGGTGAGTAAGGTCTTACTGTGTAAGAAAACAACGAAGGCCTCTCTGATCAGCTGGAAGAGCCCTAGGACTAACTTCTTCTCTAATAGTCCTAGAAGGTTGAAATTTGAAATGCAACCTCAGTGGGAGGTGACAAATAATAAAATCAAGAATTTTTTATGAGAACGCAGCAACGCGCGTCGGGCCAGCTAGTTGTTTATGAAATGATGTTGACTAATCTTCAAACTTGAAGCCACGTGACTGGTGAAGCCACGAACCCGCGGTCCAGTGCTGTAATAATAAAGAAGTGGAATTGACAACATCTAACAGTGTTTTATTCTTTTATTTTTTAAATAATTTTGGACGTATATTTTTTTAAGAAATTACGTCTTCACCAATGGGTCTGTAGATTTAATGTGAAATGAGCTGAAAATGTATTAATACACATTACACAATCATGTTTTATGTCTGCAGCTACATTAATTCCTTGAATATTCCTTAATAAAGAAAAAATTCAGAAAAATACAGAAGGTGGACTAAAGTTGGATTGAATTTATTGAATAAACATGTTGTACTTATTACCATCTCAACTTCTTGATTAGAGCTTTGCATTACTGTGTAACAAACCTGAGGATATTCAGCCAATCGAAGTAGCATTGTGATCAGGAATTCCCGCTGAGTTTCCAATTCCTTCACATCTCCTGGAGGGTTGGATGAAAGAAAAGCGTGCTCTACAACTGGCAATAATGCTGGAATACCTGAAAAGGAAAGAGGACATATAATGTAAAATTGAAGAAAAAGGTAGTAATTATTAAAATTCTTATGAACTATAACATGGACTTCTATTGAGCAACTATATTTTATGAAAAGCTGGGAACAGGTCAATTCACAAAAACATCCTATTGTTACGGGTTCCAACACTAAAATAATGCTGGCAACACTTGAAAATAACACTAGAACTTTATTTCCACAATTTCGGCTGTAGACACTAATAAGTAATTATCACAAAATAAATTCAATAAAAGAAACAAGCGGTTCAATAACTTTCACTAAAATTTCTATCACAAAATTAATTACTGTCCAAAACTAGTTAATAACTGTCAATAGGCCGATCAATAATTCACTAATAAGTGCCCAATAAACTGTTCTATAACTCAATAAGCAATGTCTAATACACTGTTGAATAACTCAATAATAAACTAAGAATTTACTAAGCACAATTATTGTCATGGTTATTATCGCACTTGAAACGATGAATCAAAATTGCACTGTGTATAGCACCGTGCTGTACCGCCACGAAAGGAACTTCTAACAGGAGATCCGAATAAAGACTAACTGACTGCTGACAAACGCAGCCCTTTTTAACCGACTTCCAAACAAAAGGAGGTTTTCAATTCGATCTGCTTTTTTATGTTTGTACATCAATTATTCGAAAACGATTGAACCGATTTCGATAATTTTTTTCAATTCAATGGTAGTCCCATCCAAGTTTTGCAAGGATCGGCCCAATACTTAGCCCAATATTAAACAAAAAGGAGCATTGATCGATGTATTAATTTCAATTTTGTTCGAATAAAATAGTTTCACACATAACCGCCAGTCGGATAAACGATGGCGTTTACCAGGCCGATCATCTATCTATATATATATATATATATATAATCGAAATACCACTGACTGACTCATTCATCACAGTTTCTCAGGAACCACTCGACCAAAAACGATAAAATTTGGTACACGTGTAAAAGAGTGGAAACTATTAAATGGGTTATTGATTAAAAGTGAAGTGTCAAATTTTCAATTGAGCGACAACCGGCCAGCGGTCACTCACCTGGCCTACATTTGGGACATTACCACTTGTAAGCTGGTGTCACATTACACCATCGTTCTGTGCTATGGCTATAGAATAAAAAAATAATAACACAGCAATTGAAATTGACATATTTTATTTTCTGTGGCTGAAAAATTCTCAGCTGTCAGTCAGTCAGTGTGTGTGTTGGAGTCAAGAGCAGCTAGTTTGGTTTGAGTGGAGGACGGGTTCCTGCCATGATGGTTCGCTGGCTGTTGATATCCACATTTATAAGTTCCGGTGAGTCTTTTGCACTCTAATAAAAATTTAATATTTTCCTGAATGTAAAATTAGAGCGGACCTAATTAATTGTAAAAATTGTGTTGACCTTGTACCAGTTGGTAAGAAAATTAATAATTACAGTTAAAGAGATAGAGTCCCAACTTTTAACCCTTAATTGATAAAGTTATTTAGTTATCATTGTTTTAAACTTTTAAATTATATTAAGGCTAATAAATTAGATTTTAGTTGTTAAGCCAAACTTTTATGTAGATGGCTAATAGAAGATTTGAGGTGTTGATAGATTAACTTGAACAATTCTTAGATTTGAAAGAGGGGTGTTTATTTGAAAGATTATAATTTTTATTAATGAATTTTTATTCTTCTATCATAATTTATATTAGATAAATCATTATTATTCGATGATCAGAATTTTTATTGATTAAATTTCATCAATTGATCATAATTTGTTTGTCATTTGATGATCATAAGTTTTATTACCCAATCAAAAATTTTATTGTTTAAATTTTTATTACTAGAGAATCAGAAACAATTGTATTTATAGTTTTTGTTAATTGATGAAAATGATTTTGAGTAGTGAATTTTTATCGTTTGACCAAATTTTTTGTTAGTTGAGGATTAAAATTTTATGGATAAATTTCTACTATCTGAAGATCATAAATTTTATTGTTTAATTTGTAGTACATAGGTCTTTGTATTCCTAATGTATTGGTCACTTCTCATGAAAAACTATTACTACTGTAATTC
This sequence comes from Conomelus anceps, assembly GCA_948455865.1. Classification (NCBI taxonomy): domain Eukaryota; kingdom Metazoa; phylum Arthropoda; class Insecta; order Hemiptera; family Delphacidae; genus Conomelus; species Conomelus anceps. The sequence goes on along the minus strand of OX418217.1, from coordinate 56,096,804 downwards.
AGAGGGTTAAGCCCAATAGCTAATGTTTAAGCCCAATCTTGCTCACAAATAACCTTATTGACTAAGATTAGTAATTGAATTCCTTTTTATTCTATATTTTTTATTTGTCTGTATTTGGAATAATTGAGATCAAGGGTTAATCCAAACAGTGCTGTTGTCTAGTTTAATTTAGGTAATTCATTATAAACAAATTTTAATTAAATTGTTGTACCTTTTGTTAGTCAACTGAAGTGTTTACCAATCAATCTGAAGGGTTAAGCCAATTAGTCATAGTTCTGATCAAATGTTACTTAATTATTTTGTTTTATTAATTTTGATTTACTACTTAATTATTTGCTTTATTAATTATTTCATTGATGTTGGATGTCCTTTGGGTGACACAATATATGTGTTAAAATTCAGTTGGCCATCATTTGTTGTTCACCCTCTCTTAAGCTAAGTTGCCCACCCCAGTATTGGTAACCCGAAGGTGTCTGGTTACACATGTATACAGTAGGGGGACTAGACGCGTGCTAAGAAAGGGTTTCAAAATGGGCCCAAAATTGAAGATTTTTGAAAATTTAGGATTTTTGAAAATTAAAGTTTGGTTGAGGCCCTAGACGTGTACTTAACAGATGTAATCAACCTGGCATAATTACATTTCATCATACCCAGTCATATGTTTCCCACATATTGCAAGGCTCCGACTGTATGGTAGCCTACATGCAAAGTGCAAAGTCTTTTGCTGTTCAAAGACAGTGTAAATAACGCTACTAAGGGGTCTGCCATATGATAAAAACGGTTGACTTCTATCAGCTGTTCCTTTAAGCTGTTTGGCTGGCAAGTTCAGTAGGTTAGGTCTATTAATGAATAACAATTTGTTTCAAACAAAGCAAACTTATCCCGAGCTACCAAAATAATTTCAATAGCTGAAAGCCTACGTTTATTAAAAGTAAAAAAGTAGCCAAGCTGCCTGTTAGGCAATTGTGTTAGGTAAGTGTGACTCAAATCGAATAAATATCAATTCTTATAAGAACTTTTACCTATCAATATAGGTAAATATATTTTCAATATATGAAATTTGGTATGCATGTCCAGTATAGACCCTAAATGAGTTTTAAAAGAAGGGTTTCAAAATTAACCCCAAAATTAACGATTTTTGAAAATTTAGGTGATTATAATTTCTTGAGAACCACTGAGCCAAATAAGATGAAATTTGGTATGCATGTCCAGTATAGACCCTAAATGAGTTTCAAAATTAACCCCAAAATTTTGGAACAAATTAGTTAGACGGTTAAGGCGAGCGAAGCGAATCGACGATTTTTGAAAAGTTTGGTTGAGGCCCTAGATGTGTACTCAACAGATGTAATCAACCTGGCATAATTACATTTCATCATACCCAGTCATATGTTTCCCACATATTGCAAGGCTCCGACTGTATGGTAGCCTACATGCAAAGTGCAAAGTCTTTTGCTGTTCAAAGACAGTGTAAATAACGCTGCTAAGGGGTCTGAAATATGATAAAAACGGTTGACTTCTATCAGCTGTTCCTTTAAGCTGTTTGGCTGGCAAGTTCAGTAGGTTAGGTCTATTAATGAATAATAATTTGTTTCAAACAAAGCAAACTTATCCCGAGCTACCAAAATAATTTCAATAGGTAAAAGCCAACGTTTATGAAAAGTAAAAAAGTAGCCGATCTGCCTGTTAGGCAAGTGTGTTAGGTAAGTGTGACCCCTTCCCACTTCAATTGCGTAGCCTACTACCTCAAACGATCACTCACTTTCACGATCAGATCAGTTTTCAGTTGCACATCCGACTGCTAACATCATTCTCCGAGTATTTGTGAATTTCAACCAACGCTCAAATCGAAGCCTAGAAGACCCTAGATGCATACTAAGTAATGGTATCAAAATTCTCTCCAAAATCACCTATTTCTGTAAATTTATCTAATCACAATGGAAATTAGTTGGACCCTCCGGGGGTCCAGGGGGCGGAGCTCCCTGGCTAGACGGTTAAGGCGAGCGAAGCGAGTCTGCCGGCTAGTTGTATCATATGAAGTGCTTTACACCTACTAAAAGGTTGTAAAAGATAACGGTACCTTATCTTGGCTCAGTATCTGATAAATTAGGGAAAGAATTGAAAAAGAACGTTTTGATGTCGCTTTTTAAAACAAACCTATTTTAAAGAGTTTGGATGTAGTAAAGATAATATTGATATCTGAGATAAAAGTGGAGTTTATAAATTAAATTGCAGTGATTGTAATGCCTGTTATGTAGGTCAGACCGGTAGAAGTTTGAAATGTAGGATAAATGAACATATTAGGGATTGGAAAACCCAAAGGAGACTCAAATTTTGCAGAGCATCTCATTAATAATTGACAGAAGTTCAAGGCTGAATAATTGACAGAAGTTCAAGGCTGAAGAAAATGTTGAATTTCCGCATTTGACTGGCAAAGGCAGACAATTGAACGTTTTAGAAGCTTTGGAGATAACTAGGTTGGTGAAAAACTATTCCAATACTAGTTTAAATGACCAAATTTATTTTAACCAATTCAATACAACTAACCTAGTTTCATCATAATTCTGGCCTACATTTTAATAATGGTACTTTCGTGTTTTTCTTGGTTGCCCTTGACTGCATTTCAGTGAGCTCAAATTTTTAATTTAAAAATGATTCAATTCCGGCTACTCGTGTGTTGTTCTTCTTTGTTACTTTCTAGCTGTTCAAGGTTTTTGATTTTTACTTTTGATTCTTTATTTTCCAGTGGGCGTGACTTGTTATGGCCTTCAGCCAATCACAATCCTTCAATGAAGGTCAGCCTTTCCCTTAGCCAATAGTATCATTCAATGTTTAGTATATATTAAGCTACTCTGTACTTTAGTTTTAGTTTGTTTGAGATTGATAATGGTGTAGCAACCGAAACTAGAATCTCACTATTTTTAAGCTCCGTGAACTTGTAGTGCACATGTTTCAAAAAATTATGAGAAAAATTGACAATAATCTACGATTTTTGTGGCGCAAGAATACATAAAAATTAATTTTTGCACAAGCATAGTTTTTATTTTATGCGCGGTGAAAGGTGCGGCCAGGGTCACAAATCAATGTTATTTTCCCTATGCTAGAAGTGTGAACTTGTAGTGCACATATCCGAAAAATTCTGGAAAAATTGACAATAATCTACGATTTTTGTGTCGCCAGAATATGTATTATAAAAATTTTGCACAAGCACGGTTTTTTTAAAACAAAAGAAGATACGCTATTTCGCATATGAATGCAAGCGGCGCTAAGTATGTCACTGGAAAGGCTCGTTAGCACAATGTAAGGAGAATAAGAAAACGATTCCTTTTTAGAAAGAATCAATGTTTATTATAACATAAACTCAGAAGGATGAACATTCCAGTCGATACATAAATGTATAAATGAATTGTACAAGCACAGTTTTTTAGTAAATTTCTAGAAAACTCATAATTCTCATGGGAGCCAATAGGAAACAAGTCATGCTAGCCGAATGCATCAGGATTTAATGATTTTTCAGTTTCTAAACATTGATCATGGTATTAGTAATCGAATAACGACTCGAATAATTTTTATACAAGTACTGTTTTTTTATAAAATATTAGTTTATTTCAAGAAAGCTGATATTTTTCTTTGGATCCAACACTAAATAATTCACGTTACCCGAATGCATCAGGATTTCAAACATTCTTCAGTTCCTTAAGATTGATATACAGCTATGCACATCATTGGAATCAAAAAGAAACTATCTTTTACTTTTGTTTGTACGTTTATTCTAAAAAATTACGTATAACCAATTGCCACCAAAAATTTAAATAATAAAGTTAAAAATCTCGGGTTTTTTGGGGTATTTTAATTTTGTTATCAGTAAAACTTATCGGCTTACGGTTTACCATAGACATTATTTTAGGCCAGTATATGAGTGATATAATGGATAGAAGAATCATAACTATAGAATGATCCATTACTGAGTCATCGGATCTACAGTAATGAGCTACATTTTAAAACTTTTTGGTTGATGGGGGAAAAGGTTTTTGGTGATTTTCGGGGACTTTTTTGAAAATGCACCTCTAGGAGTAGTTTTACACCTGGGAAAATTTCAGCTTTTCACTAATTACTTGTGACAGAAAACCTTAATAATTGACTGGAAGGCTATTGGTGGAAGGCTATTCTTCCTCAAAGCACCAGCAACTCAATATAAAAATTTTGTGTGTATTTTCACTAATCTATCTATTTATCTACTGCAATGTCTGGGTGATCGTGATGTTCAGTCACGAGTGCTTGTGACTGCGCTTGAAAGGGTGACCAGCCAAAAAATAACATCACGTTTTCTGTTTCATTATCACTAACACGGTGATTCGGAGCCCAGCTGAAATTTTAGGTCCCCCATTCATAGCATCAATGGATGCGTTCACCTAGTTTCTTGTGCGCTCACCAGAAACTAGGTGTCTGATGAACGTCTTTTAATTTGAATAGATTCATCAGACGCCTTAGTTTTTGGTATCATCCAGTCGGTACTCACGTACAAGTTTCAGTCTCATGTACGCATCATCAGCACACAAAATGGAAGTTTATGTGCACTCAACAAAGTGAGTAAATTGCAATTAATAACAACGGAAAAATCAGATAAAAATTACTTCTACACTTCATCTTCAGTCTATTCTATCCTGTATCTTTCTATATTTTGTCAGTAGTTGTATGATCCATTCTCAGGTGTAATCCTGAGCAGTTTACTTTAATGAAAAAGCAGGGTATGGGTATATTTCCACCTGAAAAACGTAATTTGAAGACTTGCGTATCTTCTTTCGTTTTAAAAAAAAATACCGTGCTTGTGCAAAATTTTTATATTACACTAGCTATTGTGCCCGTCCTTCGTACGGATTATGTTTAGAAATAAGACTAAATATGTTTCAGATTTTTTGATAGCAACGATCATAAAGTTGTTAGCAGCTTAGGCCCCGTTCAGACGATACAGTTTTATTGCGGTACGGTTTTTTTACTGTACGGCGTCAACTGTACTGTGATGTTCACACGGTCCGGCTTTGCTGCTTATTGCTGTGCTCTCCTCCTTCTTCCATTGCGCTTCCAGTTCAGTTTTAATTATTCCAGTCCAGGATTTTTTTTATTTGTGTAAGATTTTTTTAAATAAGTTTCTTACTGAAGGTTTTTCTTAAATTTTGATCAAAGTACGCAAATTCTTGTTTCAATATTCCACACATTTTTCTCTCTTTATTTTTTTATTAATCTTAAGTCTTGTCCCACAAGGCGGGTCTCTCATATATTAGAGAAATTAAATTTTCACAATTAATATCTTCCACTTCTGGACACTGGAATTCACTAATAAGAAGATCAATGCTGAAGAATATCAATGAAGAACAATGCTGACGATCTGAAGACTGCTTCCAGCATAATAAGCGTATCGTTTGAACATATCCATTACCGGTACAATACTGGTGCCACCGGATACGGATAGTTATTTTGCGGTACAGCTGATTTTAGCAATACAGTTTTCGAAGACAAAACCGAATGTAGAAATCGGCTAGAACAGCTTTTTTACTGGATCCAGTCGAAGCAGTATTGTGTGAACATACAATATGAAATGTACATGCAAACGAAAGCACTGCAAAATAACTGATACAGCAAATTTACTGTACCGCACAAAAACTGTATTGTGTGAACGGGCCCTTAGGAAACGACTTAGAACGTAGAAAATTCAGTGGCAGGTATCGGAGAGAATATTTTTTTGAGAACAGATGATTGATAAATAACGTGATTTTTTCTTATGTGGTAATAATAGGCGAATTTTCAAGAGCCTGGCACAAACCGCACCTTCCTAAAATGTTAATTTTTGTTTTGATAAATTGAAATTAGAAATTGTTTTTTTCAACAAAGAAATAATTGATGAAACATAACATGAGCTTTGATTCACCAGTCATTATGTTTCCTAAAAGACTGCAATGCTCCGACTACGCAAGTCTGCAGACAGCGTAAATAAAGCCGCGAAGGGCCCACCATTTATATTTGAGAACAGCTGACTGATATATCTTGATAAATTACGTGATTTGTTCTTATTCTTATGTGGTAATAAAACTTGGAAGAAATGTATCCAAAATCGCACAATACTTGGTTTTTAAACGTTTATTATTCTGTTGAAAAAAAAGTTAATTTAGTTTTTTATAGCTAAAGACATTGTCAATAATGTTTTCAATACTGTTCAATAACTAAAATCGCGATCGATGCTCTCGTTTTTGAGGAGAAGGCCGCGTAAAATGTATCCAAAATCGCACAGTACTTGGTTTTTAAACGTTTATTACTCTGTTAAAAAAAAGTTAATTTAGTTTTTTATAGCTAAAGACATTGTCAATAATGTTTTCAATACTGTTCAATAACTAAAATCCCGATCGATGCTCTCGTTTTTGAGGAGAAGGCCGCGAAAAATACCTTTGCGGCCGTGACAGACAGACAGACAGACAGACAGAAAGTGAGATAAGACTATTTTCGGCTTATTTAAAGTATGAAACGTAAAAATAACCAAAAAATATACAATTCTGATAAATGTACAGACAAAACTCTAATTTTATTTATATAGATATTCTGGCCACACAAAAATCGTAGATTATTGTCAATTTTTTCAGAATTTTTCGGATATGTGCACTACAAGTTCACACTTCTAGCATAGTGAAAATAACATTGATTTGTGGCCTTGACCGCACCTTCTACCGCGCATAAAAAAATAATATGTTTGTGCAAAAATTAATTTTTATATATTCTTGCGACACAAAAATCGTAGATTATTGTCAATTTTTTTCATAACTTTTTGAACCTGTGCACTACAAGTTCACGGAGCTCTATTTTTAATAAATGTGGTTGTGACAACTTAGTCTTATTATTCAATATTTTATAACGTAGGCTATTAGAAATTTCTCATGTTTTCAAAGTTTGAAAATTCAACTAAAAAGCTTGAAATAAAACAAATTTTAAAACAATAAAGGAATTTACTTCAATGAAATGATACTCAAAAATTAAATACTCATGTACTAAAATGTTTGAAATGTTTACTTTAACCTGAGAAAATGTTAAATTTAATACAAGTAAACCTTTAAAGTCGGCGCCAAATTTCGCCAAATTAATAAGAAATTCTTTGTTATATTTTAGAAGTTGATGGAAAATTTGGCGCCGACTTCAAAAGGTTACTTGTATTAAATTTTTTATTTTCTCAGTTTGAAGTAAATAATTTGTTAAAAAATTTACAGCACGGCACGTGAGTATTTAATTTTTGAGTATCATTTCATTGAAGTCGGTTTATTATTTGTTTTATTATAGGTTTTTATCGTTTCAGAGAGTTTCATTCCAGATCTTCCAATTGGCACAATAATGTCAAAACAGATAAGCTATCATCTAGAATACTTTCGAAAGTACTAGAAGCACATTTGACAAATAAGAGGAAAGAGAGGGTCGAGATAAGGAGAGATAAACAACAGGTGCAACACTATCTACAGATCTAATGTAAGGAAAATTGTAGAAGCAACTGCTGACAGAATACAAGCGCTTGAAGGATGTTCTCCTCTTCGTTTCTTTTGAGCTTCGTAACAACTTACATAAATACACAATCTGAATGAATTCTATTTCGATCTATTCCACTTCTACAGCCATTATAAATGACTGGAATGAAAGTTCTTCAAGCTTAGGTGACATTCAAACATTAGCGATTGTTTTGGGTAATAAATAAATTATAGTTCGTTGCGATTCGTTTTATACTAATTCATAATATAGTAACTGTGCTCCCCACTTATTTTAGATGCTTGATGAAGAAATGCTATAATTTTTCATTGGCTGAGAGGCTATAATTATTGTGGTGATCACTTTTGTTACAAGGATACACTATCCTGTCTCTTCATACTTCGCTATTTGTAGCATTAGTATCATGAAACAGAGTTGGTTGATGGAGTATTTTAAAAGACAAACTGCATTAATTAAATAAATATTCAATGAATTAAAAACAATTAGAAATTTCTTGGCGTTCAATAAATTTTTATAAATTATAGAACCCTCCAAGTTATGAATCCTTGGAATTGAATTTGTTTATTCATAAACGAAACCTTCATTGAGAAACAAGTGTTAAAGAAAAAACGTTTTTACTCACAATGTGTGACTGGGTTTTGTCCACTGGCCATCAAACCAGCACACAGTTGAATAACTCGAGAGAAACTTGTCACTGATTTGGAATGATTTTTCTCATGTGACAGGTAAATAAGAAACTGGAAAAGTTTTGGAATAAGTTCTTCGGCTCTCCTGGAAACAATAATTGAAAACTCTCAACATATATGCACTAAAACCTGCGAGAAAATACTTCCAACGCAGACCAAGGGAGTAGAGAGAGAGGTTCGATGCTCTATCCCTTACAATTCACCCCACCACATAGCAGCATTCACTCTGTTTCTCACAACAACAGAAAAGTGATAATGCGCATTCTACTGTGCACAGGTCTGGCTCTCCTCTCTTTCTCCAATCCACCTAACAACGATATGGAGCATCTGCGGTGGTGGAAGATTGGTTCCCCTATTCCATGTTGGAAGTATTTTCTCACGGACTTTAGTAAAAATGTAGACTAATCTAAAAATCTAAACTGATTAATAGTTGAGCATGAATAGAAGCAATTATAGCTATGACTTCACGATATCTGCATTATTACAACTTTTCCGGTGGTTCGGAACCATCTTAGAATTGTGAATTGAAGATTAACATGTTTCCCAAATATGGCTGAAAAGGAGAGGCAATAGTACCCATAAGTCTTCCCACCCATAAAAGCCATAGACTTACTGCAATAATTATTATTCTAATTCCACTTTTTTTTAAATTTCAAACAAAGAAACGTTTACTTTAAAATTTGCACCCCATGTAATTCAAACTTTTTTTTTTTTTTTTTTTTTTTGAGGATGAAGCCCACATAGGTCTGAGACCTGTGCGTGGGTAATGAGTTGGATGATGGTGATTTATAATTGATTTTTCATTTATATTTATTCTAAAAGCAATGACTTTTCTTGACCAAACAAATTCGTCTGAGTATCTGATATTGATGAAAGGTTTGAAAACAAAATCTTCAGCAAATTTAATTCAGTTTGATTTGAATTTTTCGGACGGCTCTGTGAATGAATGCACCAAGCGACAGCTTGAGCTAAATGGAGTTAGAGCTGCCATATTTTAGAGAAAAACAGAATCTATTAATAATAAAGCAAGTATGATTGTGGGACGCATGGCAGAATTACTAAAAAATGCACAAATAAATTTGACTGCAGAACTAAGCGCACGCCATAAACTTTATTAGAGGTGTTACATAATTAAAATTGTAATTGGTAAAGTTATAAATTGACACCAAATCCTAACAGCTTCCTGAAAAACACTTTCATTTACCGTTTGAACACATAGGTATGAGACCTGTGCGTGGGTAATGAGTTGGATGATGGTGATTTATGAGTTGGACCTACAGATTTAGGTGGGTTCCGAACCACCGGGAAGTGATTTTCAGCAGAGAACAGTGTCTTTTTTGCTGGCCAATCTAATCGGTCACCGTTACAAACAGGACCTACGAGAACGCAGCTTATCTATCTGATTGAACAGATACCTGCTACGGCTCGCATAAAATTTATGATAAATGATACAATTTAATCGTCAATTCCCTTCTCTTGGGTATTGTAGATCTTATTCGACATTCATTGCCATTTTCTTATTGATTTTTTACAGTTGTTCAACACAATAAGGCTAGAGACTATAAATCTATCACGGTTTCCTGAAAAAGACTTGAAGTTTACATAATAAGAAATTCCATTTCCAAAGAAATATTATAAAAATGATTTCACTGGAGTTGAATCGTACTTATATTAAAAATAATTGGATTTGAATGAACTTTAAACCTTTTACTGAAAACCGCAAAGAAAAAAATAAAATACACTTCAGTTCATACAGTTCAGTGTATACTGTAATATAAATAACTCTTACCTTATTTGACCTTCTTCCAAAAAATCGAACTGCTTATGAATGAAGGTGATAAATATTTGATCTGAGTCTAGGAGACAATAATTGACACGCAGCTGAACCAACTGCGAAAGCAATTCCAGAACTGCTATTTGAATTGAGACACAACTTGTCACTGTATATTTCTGAAAAAACAAGTGAATTGTTGAAATGCTAGAAAAAACATTATTATTGATCAAAAATCCTGATTGGAAAACTATGATATTTTAGCGATAAACTAATCTAACATAGTTTATAACATGTAGCTACAAATCATCAATTTACTTATTTTGGATGATAGATTTACGTTTCTTGTAGAATAAATAAAAGCCTTCATCGTGAGATAAAGTCCAGTCACATAGAAGCATAATCTACATTGGTTCATGAGTGGAAAAGCCTGGTAGCCAGTGGCGGTCGGCCAGGGGAGGTGCATGAAGGAGTTTTAACCTATGAATTTATTCATTTTTGTGACTAATTATTTTAATGTAATATTTTTTTTTAATTAAAACTTTTGTTTTTACTTAATTTATTTCAAAATGAATTTAAACATTACATTAAAATAAATAGAAATTATGAGAATTTCATTACTTTAATAATCATAACTGCAATGGAACAAAAATTAACCGCTGACTATTGGTAAGCTGGCTGAGGTCTGTCAACTAGCAAGTGAATGGATTTTGTTTAGTCTGAAGAATCCTTCACTTGATTAGGAAGCGGTTGCATGTGTGTCGACTAGTTGCCATGACAACGCAATGTTGCTTTTGTATTGGAGTGAAGGAATACAGAATTCCCTGCACCTGTGCACTTATCAAAAAATCCGTTAGAAGTGCTGTGGTCTGCGGCAGTATGACTGTTCCTTTGTTTGTAGGGAAGCAGTAGCTACCGGCATTGCAGCAATAACATAACCTAAGTTACTAGTCGTTTTGCATATTACTATTAGTTGTTTAAATTCAATTCTAATATTGGAGAATTGAATAAGTTATTGAAAAACTCAGTGCGTCTTCAAAGTAATAAGGTATTATGCTACATTTTGATACTAATTAACCTTTTTTGGCTGCAGTTCCATTTGTAGTCCCATAAAATAATCAATATTTGATAAGTTAGGGTTAGCTTTGGCTTAGTACATATCGAATTTGGAATGGTGCATTAAGGCATGTATAACAAATCATTTGAATTATAATTTATGATAGTATTTTGACACATTAAATTCGTTATTAATTAGTTCAAGTTTTGTCAGTTTGTCCGTGTAGGTTAAGATGGGTTTGTTTTGGGTTGGGAGCTTAAGTCATGTGATAAAATTTGAACAGTTAGTTATTATTTTGATTAGTATCAATGGATATTCACAATGACTTAATTTGTTCCTTGTTGGAGAATCCAACTTGTTCAAGGCTTCATGTAGCTAACTTCATTGGAAATGTTTGTTTGAACCAAATTATTATGAAACTTTTAGTTCAAGCTGTCTTTCCTCAGCAAGCAAGAGCTGGCTTTCATGGACAGAATGAAGCAATTTCTTCTGAATTGTGGCAATTTCGAAGCAATTTCCAATTCCTTCATAGAAATAAGCTCAGAAGAAATAACGAAACATTATGGAAAAGTCAGACCTATTTTCACAAGCGAATCTTAAACTATGCAAAACGAAGTTATTGAATGTATTTCAAACTATATCAGAGATTGTTGAAACTGAAATCCAACACAGTAAATTTTTTCTGATATGACTAGTATCACTCAAAACACATAGTGCTCAATAATAAATTGTTAGGTATGTGATAACAAAAGGTAAATTAGTTGAAAGATTTCTAGGTTTCTATGATGTTAGCTGTGACAGAATTTGTCATCTTCAATTCATTACAATCACACAGGTCTCAGACCCATGTGGACTTAAACATATAAAACAATTATTTATTTGAACTAGACCCCAAGAAGTCTTATAATTCTAATAATAATTCGCCAATTATTCGAATAGCCTCATGTACATAGTCTTATTATTAGCAGTCTCATTTAAATACAAATTTTCAGTCCTCAATAATTATCTTAAGGTGTGAATGACCAACAATCCGTTCTGATTATTTTTATGAAACTGTTGAGGCATGGTATTCTTGTCATAGAATGACAGAAATGTCAATATTGAGATTATACTTTTACTTTTAATGGGGCTGTTGAAAAAAAAAATCAAAATCTTCTATATATAATACTTTTATGACATTACCCCCCCCCCCCCCCCCCCAACCACTCAAGATTACAGATATTTGCTATCCTCTATTACTCTTAAGTGAATGATTACCTTTATGATAGCCATGATACGTGCTAGGTATCTGTTTAATCAGATAAGATAAGGCACGAGCTCATGTTCCCTAATTTATTCGGTTTGTCCTTCACCATAATTTTGGAGTTCGAGCCACCACTGCTAGCAAGGGCAATGTTCATGGACTACTATTAATAATTGGAAGTTGGAACAATTCACATTCATTGTATGGATGAATTTGACTATAAAATGTTCTGATTCTTTCATATTTTGGATGTTCATTAATTAAAACCAGTCAGTAAAGCTACTTCTATGAAAAAATATTAAAAGATGTAGAATGTTCATGATTAATATGAACAAGTCTCTTAAGTAACTACACCAAAGTGAGGTGGCAGCTGAAAAAGAGCAATACAAAACAGGTGGTTCGGAACCCTGTATGGAACCCTAAATTAAACTGTAGGTCCAACTCATCAATCACCATCATCCAACTCATTACCCACGCACAGGTCTCAAACCTATGTGGGCTTCATCCTCAGAAAAAACCAACTTATGTCATTCATAATTTTTCAATAATAGAAGTTTTACCACTATTATATTTAAATATTTTCAAACTATTAATTGAAGTAATGAGAAGTACCTTGAGAGCCTGAATGACCATAGGCTCGAACAACCGAATGTAAGAAGCTAATGATGCTTTATCAGAGTTTCTGCCAGTGTTGTTCCTAGAGTTCGAAATGCGTTCTCTCACATAACTAGGTCCACTGGAACAGATAGTATTCAAAATAAACTCAACTACAACAGATACTGCATGAGTTGAACGGACAATTACTTCTAAAAATTCGAGACTTGACAAAATAAGTAGTGAATAGTATTAAATAGATTGCAAGGAAAGTATTTTTTAATATTATGTTTAAAGCTGATTTTATAAGTTCATTGAAACTTTTTTCTGTTCGTGGATTGGTTCATTGAACAGTTTCATACGAATTGATGAAAAGTATTTATGATAGATTTAATAATAACAGTAAGAAGCAATGCCAGTGTTGTCCTTTAGTATCTATTCTGTGGTGATGTGAGCCAATAAAAGCATCGCGTATTAAATTTTGTAAATTTTCAGTGCTGATTTAATTTTAATTTACGGATTACATTTTGTTCATAGATATGAGCTTTGTGGAAATAAATATATTTATTTATCTATTTACAATATGTGAAATTTGTATACCGTAACACGTATTCAAAATAAATCTGCTTGTACAAAAATATAATAATTTCAGTGTAAACATTTTACAATGATATGGGTTTAAATTACTTTTTTCAGACATTTATGTGACTGACATAGCATCACAGAATGGATACTAAATCCTTTAGTATCTATTCTGTGATACTAAAATGATAGATACTAAGTATACAAGAGTACTTTAGTATAAATTCTGTGGTGACGTGAACCAATAAAAGCATCGCGTATTAAAATTACCCAGCCCATGACAAGCATGCAGTAACACATCAGAGTTTAGAGCAGTTGACCAATAACTATTATAGTATATGAATATATATATATATGGAGTTGGCGGTCTGATAATTGATTTCTTTGATGAATAATAGAATGCTTTGATCATTGTGTGCATCATGATTTTGAAAATGTCGAGATTGATTGAAAATGAGCCATTGGTGGTGGATTCGGTCTTAAAACAATAACTAACAGATAATTCAAACATTCATAAAAAAGAACAATCATTCATTTTAACACTGAAACAAAATATTTACGTTGGACAGAGTTAGCACAGATTAATTACAGAATAGCCCGACCATTTACTGGATCATGACTGTGAATTAGGTAAGATTGATTAGTGGTGGACATGAAAGATGTTATAAAAATTGATTTTTATTCCCGAAATAGATAAAATTCACAAGATTTTACCAAAAACTAAAACGTTTTTAAAAATATTCTTTTATATATTTTATTCCCAAAGCAAAAGCTTACTTTACTCGCCCCTCCAGATACAATGTACATTCACTATAAGGTACATTGTACTTTGGTATTCAATATCATGGAAAAGCCCCATTGGAATTTTCCCCATGGAGAAGCCTATGCATTAAACACCACTCGCACTCATGAATGGAAATAAATGAATTAGACTAAACTCCAACAAAACTCTTGCAATAATTCCATAATATATATTAATGAATATATTTTGATGTCAATGAAACAAAAATGGCTTTTCCCAAGTTTAAATAATATACAAGTTCACTCCCAAAAAATAAAACATTTGTGGTTGTTGAAAAGTTGTGCGATTCCACCGTTTTTTTAAATAAGGCTTACTCTTTTTCAATAATATCCAGAGATTCCAGTAAGATTCCGTACTTGGTCAGTAATCTAATACCAGAGAAAGAAAAAATAATAATTAAATGAATAATCCAGGCCATACATTCAAGTTGAACACAGTCATTCAAAACTATTGTGAAGAGTAATTTTTTATCGCATTCAATTGGTTCTAGTACTAGTGATCAGTTTTTCTGATATAAATTAATAATTGAAGTAATTTTACTATATATCACTACATTTTCCTTCTTTGGATACATTTAAATTGATATAAAACACTCGAGTATTTTACACACAAAATTATGTTGCAAAATAATTACAGTATGGTTAAAAAATCACGGTTCGAAGTATGTAATCACATATCAATTTTTGACCCACTTTTCAAATTCTTCTCGATATCCTTAATAGAATAGAATAATAATTTATAATAATAATAATAATATTTCAAATCTGGAGCAGAGGTTCTTCATGAATTTCAAGTCAGTTAAAAATTATTTCAAAATTATAAACAATTATAAGCAGTTGGGAACATTCAAATTTTCAACCATTGCCTTTATTTCAGTCTCATTTCCACGCTTCATCCTAGTAATGTACTTCATTCATTTCCACAAGATCTGCACTTAACACATTGTTTCATAACTGATAACTGATACAATTTAATCCTGATAATTATTTGAAATATTTCGAATATATTCATGATTTTCAACGTTAAATGATATTTATGTATATTTATAGGCTTGACGACCACTGGTTATCAGGGTATTGTAACTCAACTGAGTCAGATCTTGTCATTTTCGACTTTCTTTTCTCAACTAAATTTATTACCCTTGCTAAACTCTCAATCTAAATTAAGTTCATCTTGATTCTTATTGTTTTCGGAAACAGAAATTTTTCATTATGAAAAGAATAATGCTGCATTTATAACATAATACTCACGTTCTAGGTATTTCTGTGCAAGTCTTGCTATTAATTTCTAAATAATCTCCCAATTTTGTGTAAGGCTGTTGGAAGACTGAATAGTAGAATCCGGTGTATGAATCTGGAAGATTGGATAGAACTTGTCTTTTTTCGCCCTTTTCTCCCTCCTCTTCCCATCTGGCAAGATAATTTGCACCAAAAAGACTCTTCAGAAGCTGGAAAAAATAAGTTTGTAAACTTTCCACACTCATCAAAACATTGCATATAATATGAAGATTAAGGCAGAGCATATAAAGATAAGATTATTTAACATAAAAATATTTGTTTATTGAATAAATAATAGTGAAAACCATCAATTTTCACAATTTGTAAAGATTGGAAATAAATGATTCACTGTAATGAGAAAACTTTAAGGAGAGCTTGACTATGTCCAATAAGGCAAGAGAGGGATTCTCTCTCTCTCACCAAGTCAACAATAGTGTTATTATAACAATTGCATGTATTAAGGTAATAATTAACATTCTGAACCAATTTTTTGCATAATGTATATTATGTGCCTACACAATTGCAATAGAGAACATTTTGATGGAGTAGAATATCACAATGCTATCAATTTATTATTGGAAATGAACTTTGTGCTACTGGTAGTAATACAACTTGAATAGCTTAAATGAAGTACTCAAACTAAAATAAAAAACTAAACTCTCATAGAGCCCAAGATCGAACAAGCTAAAGACGACTTTTTTTTAATTGCACGAGATTTTTACATAAATTTGGAACTTGAGCGTGGGTAGTGAGGTGGAATTTACATACTGGAATGCCAGGTCTAACTGGAATCAAACCCAGGACCATGGTACTCTTATAATAGATAATCAGTACGCTAACCATTACAGTACAGTGGTTAACGTATATTGTAATCTTAGTTATAATGTCTTACGCGACCCGGCGACCGTGATACTAAAATGTACTGTAGAGTTAAGTTTAAAATGAAATGTTCTGAACTTTATACAGTACAGTATTTTCAAGCCTTCCACGATTTTCTTATAAATTCCTTCAAGACAAGACACTGATTTACTGCATGCAAATTTTCATGTTCGATTTTATAATTTACCTGCTGGACAGTCTTGATACTAGATGTTGGTTCTAGAGCCACAGTGACACAAAGACTGTGCAAAAGTTCTTCAGAAATTCGTCCTGATTCAGCCACACCCGAATATTCAAGAATATGTCCCAGTGTCTTTAGTACAACTTTCAATAGGTTCACAAATTTTTCACTCGCACCTCCTTCCAAACTTATCTGTAAAAAAAGTTCGTAGAAGACTTTGAATTACTGCTTTTTCTGAAATAAGCAGTCGAATCTCAATTTGCAAAAAGAATCTTCATTTTCCATTCATGTGTGAGGCTGTTAAAACGTACCTGAATACTTGACTATTGTTTTGAGATAGTTGATAGATATAAATAGAGGCACAAATCCATTGGTTAAACTTTACTTGACTTATGAGATGGCGAGTCGCTGAATGAGAGCCATGTTCCTTTCATACAATTTTGATACATTTGATGGTAATCGTTCAATCATAATGGCATAGGTGAACTGTTTTAAATTATTAAAATAAATATAAAAGGTATGGCACAGGATCGTCACATATTACATCAACTATTATAACCATGTATGACATCAGCTGAATTGATAGTTTACTCATTAAATTGTTAATTCAACATTGTTGATGAGTGAGTTGTTGTGTCGCTAAAGTAGTTGATAGTACTATTATGTAATATTAATTGGTTATAAAATAGTAAAGTCAATGTTCTTATCTTTTGTTATGACTCATTTCATAGCCAAATAATACCAGTTGGAAAAATGTTATATTCAATATTAAACATTAGTGAAGAGAGTCACTACCTTATAATTTGAGTATGCCGCATTGAGATTCTCATGAAGTTTACAATAATGGCGAATATGTGAGAAATGGCCAAACGTTTTGCCCTTCTCTTCTTTGTTGGTACTTCCAGGAATAATGTTCATTGATTCTTTATCTAAAGGCAAGAAAAAAGTTTTGGCATAGCAGCAATGATAATTTGTAGTCTAAGTTTAGCTTAATTAATTTTAATATACAATTTTCAATTTGACAATATTTTCTACTATTGACCTACAAACTTATAAAAGAGGTTGTAGTTTATACTCTACTATTTTCACTCGAGTTCAGCATGAAGATTTAATAATATAATCATTATTATAAATGCAATCTTAAATTATTGAAAGTGATATGTAAAATTATAAAATAATCCTCTTGAGCAATACTTCTGAGAAACAAACTTATTGTTTTCGCCTGTGATGGATCATGAATGGATGTTTTATTGTGAGTGAAAAAACTAGGATTAAGTAAAAACCCAACACTATTGCTACCAATATTAATTAAAAATCGTTAATCTATAATAATGAGAGAGAGAGAAAGAAAGAGAGTGAGAGTGTGTAGGTCAGGATTTTGAATACCATAAAGTTGTTTGCTGTTCACCATAGCAACAAGATAATATTTTTCGGTTCAAAAGTTTTTTTAAAAATTTAATATTATAAACTATTTTCAACTGTTTTTAGCCGAACTTTTCAATTAATAGTGCTTAAGTAAAGATTCAATTTGTTAGTTTTCGAGTGAAGGTTTTTAGCAATCTTAAATTTTTAGTCTGTGTTAACCTCAATTTTTTGGGCAATGTAACATATTCAAAATGTGTGAAGGGAGCAGTTTTGGACTTGAGTCTAATGCGCCTTCACATTCGTTGTAAAATTGTCACAATAAATAAGTGAATAATATTTATAGATCAAATATGATCAATGTCACTATTACAATGAGAACAAGAAGAAATAAATAAATAAAGCTTCCTTTAAATTCGATTCAGTGGACCTAGAAACCATATTTTTTTATTTTCCTTTCAGACTTTTCAAAATTAATTTTCAAATTCCACTTACGGACACTATTAATGCTTTAAAATGTGTTTAGATGAAGGAAGTTCATAAAACAGCTGAGATGCATGATACGTTGACATTATGATGCAAAAAAGCTTCAAGTCACCAACCGAAGCAACACATTGGTTCCGTATCAATATGGCAGCTCTTAAATTGATTTTTGGAATTGGCAGTTGAATTCCATACATCCCGTTGCAAAACAGGGGTAAACGACTGGTGAATAATATTTATAGATCAATGTCACTATTACAATGAGAACCTCTACGGCATGGTCAAACAGAAAGCAGCAGCGCGCGTCAAGTCGTGATCTAGCCAAATAAATAGTAATATTAGTCATAATAGTCAGCTAATGATTATAATTATATATTGAAGATGAAACTACGAGATAATTAAGAGATTAGAAAAATTATACTGAAGATAAGCAGTAATACGTGAGAAAAAACTTATTTGACTAAAATACAAGGCGCGCTAAGAACGCTAAAACAACTAGCTTTGACGATTTGTTAACGATTTCAAGAAATAATACTTCAACAACACCTTTTCTAGCTCATTGTTCATTTCTCCAACGTACTGTCCGCTTATGCAATGGAAAGAAACCTTTTTCAGATGCATTATTATCCAAAATTCAGTAAATATAATAATTCATACTCATTATAATACAGTTGATGGATCAAAATGAAAATGTACCACAATTGATGTACATCTTATGTTTACTTAAAGCTCTTTTTTCTTCTTTATGTAAATTGATGAACATAAGCACCAATTTCAAGGAATTATTCAAATCATTCTTGATTTTTTCTATTTAAGAAGCATGGTAATTGAGTTTTTTAGTAGGACTTTATTCTTACCAGCAGATGGCGGAGCTTTGGCTGGAGAAGAGGCACGGGATGTCCGCCTTTTAACAGGCGAAGGAGCAATACCACGTTGCGATTGAGCCGGCACGTCTTCGATCACCATCACAAACACAGACAGCATTCTCATCACATGACTCAGCAGATGCTCACAAAATACAGCCAACTGTCAAGTATAAGATAAATAACATTAAAAAAAGGAATTGGCTTTGTAAAAGAAAGGATATCAGAATATCAATAGCTACTAGTTATGAAATTTAATTATAGGAATGAGGACCATTAACTTTACTACTTACATTTTATTTAAAAGATAAGCTCATGTACACAATATATTATACCGGGTGTTTTTGAAAGACTATCCGATGAACTTATATGTTTCAACTCTTTGTAGTTTTTACTATTTATATACAACTTACAATAACATATGAAAGAGCAATTCAAACAGATTTGTTCTTGTTTGTTAGCTCCTGTGGGCACGCAATTTTTTCCTCCGTCTCCACTGAATTGAATGCTTTTTGTGTCATATCTCGGCGATAAGTTTATG
This sequence comes from Conomelus anceps, assembly GCA_948455865.1. Taxonomy (NCBI): domain Eukaryota; kingdom Metazoa; phylum Arthropoda; class Insecta; order Hemiptera; family Delphacidae; genus Conomelus; species Conomelus anceps. The sequence goes on along the minus strand of OX418217.1, from coordinate 56,076,968 downwards.
GGTCCTTCTTGAAAAAACTACTGCAACTGGTACTTCCTTTCATAATGCTCTAGAACTTTGGCTATTTCCTCAATTGGAAGAAAAAGAACCACAGATCTTAATTTGACAGCAGATGCGCAACTCACTTGCATAGCACAGTACGCGATTGGTTGAACGTCAATGTACCCGACCGCTGAATTGGCTGTAAATGACTAAACCCGATGACAAAGCTTGTTTCACATGGTCTCCACGTTTACCTAATCTGACACCATGTGATTTTTATCTTTGAGTGTCCATAAAGGATCGTGTTTATGGGCCTCTGCTACCAACTAACCTACCCGAATTAAGGAGCAGGATTGAAGCAGCTTTTTAAACAATCACTTCAGAACACTCATCAAAGTTTGAGAACTGACCTATCGACTTGATGTGTACCGTGTGACGAATGGAGCTCACATTCAACACTTGTAAGCGTGTAAATAAAACTGTTTAAGTTGCGCTTTCATTTGATGTATAGTAGTATTCATATAACTTGGCAGCGTGTAGCAGATGGGACTTGCTATATCTGAACCCAACATACTGCTGCCAAGTTATATGAAAACTACAGTATTAATTTTAATTTTAAGTTGTATATAATAAAACAGAATTTATTAATTTATTAAATCTTTTATTATTCACAAATTAGAACATTAACGGTAACTGTAACTATAACTGCTTCACAGAATCCATTGATACTCGAAAGGTGAGTTTGTTACTAGCGTTGCTCACATAGCAACCACCCACAGCTAGTATCATTCAATATCATACGTATCAATCCTCCCCAACAAATTGTGAATCTAGGATGTTGTCGACATGACGTCTTTATGTACAGTTATCGTCCATTTTGATTATATAGATAAGATCACTCAACTATCTCTCCAAAACTCCACTTCCCTCCTCTCTCTCTCTGAGATTGGATGCCTGCACTCTGTCCCCAACCTGAAATTGTCTTAACTTCTTAGAAATAGCATTGTTTGAACATCCTGGTTTTGTAGTTACATCAGTTATCATTAAAGCCAACCTTGTTCTGATTTTGTGGTTGAACATTATATCGTATGAATTTAAGCCAGTAGAATTTATTGAATTCGTTATCTGCATTAGAAATAGTTGAAGTTTTGTAGGTATATCTCCTTTCTCTTCTTGCATTGCTGTTAATCCTTTTTTAATTGTCTGTACGAATCTCTCTGCTTGACTATTGGAAGATGGGTAGTATGGTGCACTGGTTCTGTGTATTATATCATAGCTTTTCAAAAACATTTTGAAATTGTGTCCAATAAATTGTCTTCCATTATCAGATATTATCGAGTATGGTATTCCGAATGTAGAAATCAGTTCTCTCATCATAGCTTTTCAAAAACATTTTGAAATTGTGTCCAATAAATTGTCTTCCATTATCAGATATTATCGAGTATGGTATTCCGAATGTAGAAATCAGTTCTCTCAATTTTTTATACACTAATCAGAAGTATTAGTTTTGGTTTGAAATACTTCAACCCATTTGGAATATGCATCCACCACAATGAAATAAAAATTGTTTCCAAAATAAGGACCAGCAAAGTCGATGTGTAGCCTTTGCCAAGGTCCATCTGGCTTTTGCCAAGGGTGTGGTGAAGCTTGAGGTAGTTTGTTTTGTTTCAGACAACATTGCTTACAAGTCTTGGCTAGATACTCAATGTCCTTATCCAATTTAATTTCTAGTATCCACTCTCGTCCAAGTATTCTGTCAACTTTTTGACCTATGATGTATATTTTTCCCATGAAGTTCTGCCCTCTATAATCACATCGCACATATATAACACCTTTGGGTTTAATTATTTCTCCTGTGTATGTTTTAAGCTCTATATTTGTCTTAAAGTGCTTTTTTGTATGGAACCAGGTTTTATAATCATCAAAAGAAATTGATGTGAGTGATGCACCTATGTCCAGTTGAAATTCAATTGATCTTCCTTCAACTTCTATATTAACATTAAACTTGTTATTTTTCTCTATCCCAGAGATCGTATTGATTTCATGGATATTTTGGGTATTTCCTTCTACACTGTTATGATATTCTTCATTGTAAAATACATTTCGCTTTTCGTTTCTGAATTGGCTTTGACATACTTTTGAAATATGTCCAACCTTTTTACAAGTGTTACAAATTTTCTCTATCATTGGACATTTCTTTGCTCGATGATAAGTGTCTCCGCAACGATAACATTTTCCTTTTAATGAGTTGTGATTAGTAAGTTGTACATGTTCAGAAGAAGGATTTGATCTATACTCCTTTATTTTGGAAATTGGCCGTTTATTTTCTTCGTCTGTTTTCACTTGGTTAATATCTTGTATCGTAGTCTTGTTACATATCATATTACTACTTTCATGCTTTTAAAGTTCCATTGTAGTTGCGACATTTACAATTTCATTCAGACTTTTGATTTCTCGGTCTTGTAATAATTTTGCCTCAACTTCTTTATCCCTCAATCCTCGAACAAATTGAAGTCTCAATAATGATTCACAACCAGATTTACCACATGCATCACAATTAAATTGGCAATTTGTTGATAGCCTCTTTAATTCAGTAGAAAACTCAGTAATAGATTCATCTTCTTCTTGTGTCCGAGACATAAGGTTATGCTGCAATGCTAGAATACTTGATTTGGGATCCAAATAATTATCTAAGATTCCCACTAATTCTTAATATTTCATGTTTGTTGGGTCCTCAGGAGTTGAAAGGTCAATAAGTTTCTGATTAAGAAGAGGTGTTAATGCGTGTAACAATGTGAGAGTTTTCAATTTAGGTTCAATAATATTTTTCAAGTTCATATAAATATCAAGTCTTTTTGCAAAATTATTGAAACTCTCTCTTTCATCAAAAGGCATAAAATTTACATTTGATATGGCTTGCTTTGTAGCTGATTTCTCTTTCGTTTCTGAGTCACCTAGATTTTTCATTGTTTCTGATAACATAGCTTGAATTACAATTAATTGATTATCCACTTCTTCTCTATACTTTAATTCATTTGTCAATTCACCTTCTTCGTTTGTGTAAAAATCAATTTTATCTTGAATAATTACATACCTTGTTTTAAGTTCATTCAATACTTCCAATCGTATTTTTACCTCGTCATAGGTAGATGGTACTTCCGCTTGCTTTTTCACATTGTCAATCTGAGACCTTACTGTTTTTCGAAGAACTTTCAACTTTTTCATTTTCTTTGAATGATCTTTCAATTTGTCCACTACATCCGTTATTCTCGTCGCCATTGTTAAATCTTTTATTATTCACAAATTAGAACATTAACGGTAACTGTAACTATAACTGCTTCATAGAATCCATTGATACTCGAAAGGTGAGTTTGTTACTAGCGTTGCTCACATAGCAACCACCCACAGCTAGTATCATTCAATATCATACGTATCATAAGTTGTATATAATAAAACAGAATTTATTAATTTCAAATTGCTCAAAGTGCTATCAATTTATATTGAAGACTTCGCAATGGCGAATATTGACAACAGCATTGAAAAGCTGATCGAAATTGATGAATGCTGCTGTACAAAAATATCAGTCCCGTTGCTGACTGATATTTTTTACAGTAGCTTTCATCGATTTCCTTCAGTAAATTCAATTCTGTTGTCAATATCCGCCATTGCGAAGTCTTCAATATGAATTAATAGCACTTTGAGGAATTCGAAATTAATAAATTCTGTTTCTGTATATTTTTCGGTTTGTTAAATTGCCTGTTACTTCAAACTAACTTGTATAAAAAATACTACAGTCTTAAAAGTCAGATATTCTTTTACAAGCATCCGGTAAAATAGCCTTTACAATTCAGTATAGGGAACCCAAAGGAAGAGGAGAATATCAACAGTGCCAATATTACGTCAACAATGCTTCCGGTTAAACTGATAACACGCACTCATGTTTTTCTGTCTTCATCTCGGTCACCTCTTTGTCACTCTTAAGCAGGAAACCCACTGGCCCGGCAGCGGCGGCGTCCGGCGGCGACCGATGCGTACCGGCAACATTGCTTTGCGTTGTTTTCATTGAACGGCAACCCACTAAATCTGTCCGTCACCGGCGGCGGCCGGCGGCGACAGAAGCTCTTGAGGGCATTCTTGCCAGGCAGCCTGTCCGGCATTTCTCTAATCGATGACAGTATCACAAGTGTTCTGCGTGAACGGTACAATGAGTTATTTATTTGTGATAGTCGCAGTGTGTGTTGAAGAAGAAAAGAGACAGAAACGGAGAAAGCAGTTAATAAAAATAAAAATAGATAAAAAGAGAATTAAAATTAAAAATTTAATTGAAATAAAAAATTACAATAAAATAAAAATAAAATAAATAATAAAAATAAAAACTAAATAAAGTTAAAATAAAATTAAAATTAAATAAAATAAAAATTAATTAAAAATAAAATAAATCAATTATTAATTCATAAAAATAATGTCATGTTACTTTTTCAATTTAATTTGAACCAATGACAAAAATAATCCATGAGATCGAGATTCTTTCGCTAGATCGCCTTTTTTGACTTCATGTCACCTTTTAATTGCCTGCTATCTCATCCAGAACTTATTAAATTTTATCACATCACAAAATCATGTTTTATTTGTTATTGGTTCAGGTAAGTATTGATTAGTAAGTAAAATAGTGACGATTCAATTATTAAATAGCTGTTTTGAAAATACTGCAGATAAATAAGTCACATTCATCTCAAATCTTACTAATCAATACTTACCTGAACCAATAACAAATTAAACCATGATTTTTTGATGTACCGTAATAAAAATTATTGAGTTCTGGACGAGATAGCATGCATGACAGGTGACATGAAGTCACAAAAGGCGATACAGTGACAGAATTTCGATCTCATGGATTATTTTTGTTATTGGTTCAAATTAAATTGAAATAGTAACATGACATTATTTTTATTAATTATTAATTAATTAAATTTTAATTTATTTTTATTTTTAACTAATTTTTATTTTAAATTTTCAACTTTAATTTTTATTTTATTTTAATTTATTTCGATTTTATTTTTTATTTTTATTTCAATTTTATTTTTAATTAATTATTATTTTTATTAATTGCTTCCTCAGTTTCTGTCTCTTTTCTTCTTCAGCACACACCGCGACTATCACAAATAACTCCTCATCTGACGAACTCTCCATTGCAACTGCTGCATTTCTTCTGTCAGCTCCAGTTTCTGCCGGAGCTATGCCGGACAAGTGGGTTATTGTTGTAAATTGCCGGCCGTCACCGGTTATAGCCGGTCGCCGCTGGACGCCGCTAGTTGGTTTCCTGCTTTACTCTCATATATGTCAAATGACCACTGAAATATTCGAGTATTATGAGAAAATGTTCGAGATAACGTTATCTATTTTGAAAGAAATATCCGGAATTAGAGCAGAAAATTTCTAGAACCAACAAATATTATAAAAGCGGCTGGGAATATCAGCAGGAAGTCAGTTGTAATTCCGATTTCAAGAACGTTCGTTCGTATCGAGTGACAGTTAGTGGCAGTACACACAGTGCTTTTGCGATTCAGTACTGTAATATTGTGATTGATAGCCCGTGACAGACATTGTGCTTCATAATTGCTTAGTTTATTATTGATTGTTTTAACCGTTCATTGGACATTTCTTTCCAAGTTATTGAACAGATTATTGGACACATATTATTATTATTAAATTTTTGATCGCCCATTGACAGTTAGTAATTAGTTTTTGTACAGTGATATAGTAAATTCATTATTACTTAAATGTTATTGAACTGGTTGTTTCTTTATTAATTTTCTTGTGTGATAATAACTGATTAGTGCGGGTTATAAGTTAATTGTGTAAATAAAGTTCGAGTGTTATTTTCAAGTGTTGCAAGCATTATTTTATTGATAGAACCTGTAACAATGTTTTAGTATATTTAGTATTCAGTATATCATTTTTAGAGAAATTTTTGAATAGAACTTTGCTCGATAATAAAAGGGAATTATCAGTAAACTATTTTCTCAAACTTAAAATCACACTTACTTTTTCAAAGATTTTTTAAACAAATCTTTTCAAGATTTATGAACCTTTCTTCAGGTTTCTTTGCTCAGGGGAGACTTGAAAAGCCTTTTAAATTCTCTCTTGGGTCACAAATACTGTACTACACTTCAATTCATTATACCGGTATATTACAAAATAGGACTGAAACCAGTCCCGACTAGGACAGCGAGTCGGCGAGAAGCTAATCAATCAGCTTCAAGTAAAACATACAGTGTTGACAAGTTTCCGCGACCGTTAACTCTGCCTGAGCGACTGCCTTGCAGCCAAACCATCAATGTGGCAACGCGCATGACCTATTTTGATGAAATCAAGTATTAAAGTACTGTGTTTAAACAAATTACCTTTTTATCATGCAGAACAGCCCATAGTTGTGTTTTGTCAAAATCAGCTTTGATGTCAACTGACTGCAAACCACTCTCAGCAAGGCCTTGAAATTGAAAATTCAAATTGATTAATAGTACATATACTATATACATAACCATGATTATATAAAACGTGATTAGAAGAATATCACATACAACTGGTCAAATGTGCTTGAATATTAAAAAAAAAGAGTACTTTTGTGAAATTCACTCAACTTAATTAGTGAACACAGAATGTATTAGGCTATCAAAAATAAAGAAGAGGCGTCCTAGAATTGAGTGCAATAGTTTGAAACATTTTAGAACAATGTTTTTCAACTTTTTCGAAATTAAATGCGAAGTATATTCATTTCATGGACGATAATCTGCTGACATAATCTGTTTTACGATATAGTAGTACAATAAATGTACTCGTAGTATGCATTATTACTATTCTCTTAGATCATTTCTTATAATAGCAGGTTAATTAAGATTTGAGATGACATTGATTCCTGGATTTCTTGTTCCATGACAAACTGCGTTGTTAATATTAACTTTTTAAGTGAATTCAATAACTTGCAGTCAAATTTTTATTAAGAATAAGGAGAATTTACTTACTCTGTACGCCGAACGTTTTCGTATCTTGGAGATCCATTTTCAGAGGCGTCCTTCTTGATCATTGATGTCAGTTTTTAGGTTAGTAGAATTGTGGTTTTTGTAAAATGTGATCAAAATATTTGTGTGATTTAAAATTTAGTTGTTCGTTGAGGATGTTTTGTTTATTGTGTGTGGTGTGTATATTTCAAATTGTTCCCATGTGTTGAGTTCGTGTCATTTAGATTTTATAAGTAGAATGTGTAGGTTGGTAGTGTAAAAGTGTGTCCAGTTTGAATGATATGGTTGGCGAAATTTGATTCAGCTTTTGATGTTAAGGCTTGAAAATGTTCCTTGTAACGTTGTTTGAATGTGCGGCCTGTTTGTCCAATGTAGCATTTGTTACAATCAGAGCAGTTCAGTTTGTAGCTCCCTAGGAGATCGTATTTGTTTGTGTTCAGTGTGGTATTGAGTGCAACTTTTATTTTGTTTTTTGTTCTCAATGAGATGGTGTGGCCGGCTTTTTTGAAGATTTTTGCTAGTCTGATTGTGGATTAATGTATGTCATTGTGATGTATTTTTTGTCAGATGTGTATTTTTTGACATTGATTCTATAATCAGTACTGAACTAAGAAGACATTATGCCAATTTTTATGACAATGCAATGGAAAAATATTGAATAACTTGACACTTAAAATTTAAAATTTATGGCATTAAAAAGTGAACCTGGATTACCTGCAAGTAAATTTCCAGCTAGAAGTAGAAGCCAACTATGAATATCCAAGTCTAGAGATACGGAAGAAGATGTCAAATAAGCTAAAACTGTAGCTAGAAGCCCGGAAGATGCACTGAAAATATATATAAAAAAGGTTAGAATGACAGTATAGCGACATTTGTTAGCCACTCATGAAACACTGTTTAATCACGTTGTCAAACTTTCTATTGAATAGAGATGGCCAATATTCACTAGTTCATTATCAGTCAATCAAAGTTGCCAAAAGATAGGAAAGAGTTTGTGCTTTGTTCAAGATAAATATGGTTTGATGAATGGGTATTCAATTGTGTATAAATTTTTCAACTTTATGGATGTTATCTATATCAGTGGCAGCCGGCTCTCAAAATTTTTGGTGAAGGACTTTTGTATTTAATTATTCTCCAAAACCCCGGCACAAACAACCAAGGGGTTGATGAAAGCGATTCAGCCCTCAACATTTTTCAAACAATGTAGGTTGAGAGGTATTTTAGGTAGTATTCCCAAAAAATATTCTTTAGTTGGTATCATTCATCTCCTGAATAATTTCATGGCTCAATTGGAAATTCAATTGTAGGGATTTCTTGCATGGCTTGAGTGACCAAGCAGCTCTGACAACCCTCTTGGCAACCCTACCAATAGGATAAGCTGGACATTATACTCCATTACTACTTATATTTTAAGCCTATTCCACCCTTAGCCAAGGGTATTAAAATGAATTTATATTATGTTTTTCAAACCTATGTTCAAAATTTGTGGTGACTGGAACCTTCAAAAATTTATATTAATAACTTAGTACTTTTCCAATCCATATTTTATGTTTACCCTTAGCCAATGATATTAAAAAGAATTTTCGTGATTTGTGGCAACTAAATTCTTCAAAAATGAATAATATTAATACTAATTTTTCCAACTTTTTCGCACATTATAAGGATGAGTTGAAGTATTAGGATAAGGACAATTAATAATAGGTAGTTAAATAGTAATTGCAGTTTTTTATGGAAACAAGTTTTTATAGACATAGTGGCATTGGTTTGTTGCCAATTCCACAATGCTAAAAAAATAGATCAAATTGAGAATAGATAAAAAGTTACTAGCTCGTCAATTCCAAACAGCTTAAACATTAATTTGTTACTCTCTATCAAAAGTTTACTCCAATACTATATACTAATAATAGCAACCATTCAGCATCTTAAACGAATTTTTAACATTATTAAAGCTTAGCTCAATTGCCTCTTCTCTTTTAAAAATGAATAAGAAACAGAATTTTTTCAGAGAGGAAATAGAAAACTTCATAGATGCCAGTAGACAATTCAATACATAACTTTCCAATGATTTACAAACCCCACATCTTTTTTGAGACTAGAATTCAAAGAATTCTTTTGTGTTAAACAGTTGAAGCAGATGCGTGTTTTTTAAGTTAGAAGTATGAGTGTTTTGTACTTGGTAGGCATTCAATTATTGGTAGGCGCTCTTTAATTTATTTCATTGTTCCATTACTATTTCATCATTAGGAGCAATATATATATATATATATATATATATATATATATATATATATATATATATATATATATATATATATATATATATATTAGGAGCAATCATTTACAAGAAAAAAAAAATCCATAATAATTCTACAAAATGACCACCATACCAATAAGTCCTGAATAAAGCTAGACTTTACCTTATGTCAATGGAATTTTCATTTCAATAAGTTAATACTTAATTGAATAACTTCACATCTCTACTTAAAATAATATAACTAATTGATTGCATTTAATTTCTTTACCTTCAGAGATTACTAACCTATATCATACAGCTTAGCCTAAACACTGATTTGTACCAGATTTATAATTACACTACATTACTGAAATTTTACTAATGAACTTTAACCTTTTAACATTATATTTGCTTACTAGAAATAAGTTCATTACTCAATCAAAGTATAAGTATTCCACATTACCTTACTGGTATGCAAGATCACTAAACGTTTTTCAGTACGGTATTGATAAATAAATAATTTTAGGTTATGTCCCAGCTGCAGGCATGACCAGAAATGACTACTGCTAACGCTCCTAGTTAGAGATTGTGAAAACAGTGAGTGAAGAGCTAGTTAGATTCCTTCACAGCATTTTTTTTGCTATGCAGAATACAACATATGTTGCCATATCACCCGTTCAAAACACATGCTTCCTTCCCCAGTTCATGTGAAGGAGTTTCAGTCAAGTGAAACACCTTCACTTGGCCATTTTAGCTGACAGAGCCTGGCCATGGCTGACCGGCAGGGTCATACAGAGCACAGAGCCCCTATTTGAAAGCATACAGTAATATTGTTTAGTATTGAGTAACTTTCCTTCAATTTTAGAAGTGTAATAGAATTTCAATCCTCCATCCTCCTCCTTTTTCTTCTTCTTCTGAATAAAAAAATCAATGTTTTTATAAATGCAGGCTATTTCTTTATTTCCTTTTTGCCTTCCTAAAACAATCATCTGAAAGTGCTGAAACTTGGGGAATGTTTGAATACATGCAGGCGAGAACCATTGAGTTAATAAAAAATATACCAAAATAATAGGATGGTTTTGGGGGAACAGCAAATACAAATTTTCAGCAATTTCTGGGGGAGGGCTTTTCAAATGAAGTGTATGATTTGAGTGAGAAATTCCGACGTAAAAACCTGGAAACCCCCAAACTTTGTTTGTGGGGTCGACTGTGCACAAAAACCCTGAAACCCTAATTTGTGGGGCTGCAAAGGAGGACCTAAATCTGAGAATGTTATCTCTGCTGCGTCAAATCATAGCTTATTCTACTCATCGTTTCAAGGCGGGTCAAACGAAATCACGTGAAAGACCTGGAAGCCCCAAAAAATTATTTGCATGGGGCGCCAAAGGGGGTCTTAGATTTCTACTGCATCATATCGTGTGATAGCTTATTCTACACAGCTCACCAAAGCGGTTGAAATCCATATATCACATGTTCAATTAGAAAAAATCTTTGTTCCAAGTTTAAAAATTTTCAATTCAAAATAGGTATGAGGTGGGAGGCAAAAATTCACTTTTTAATGGTACAACCTATTTTAATGTATGATAGTTCATTTTACTCAGCTGATAAAGACGGTCCAAATCCATATATTTCTTTCACAGAATAAAACATTCAATTTTAGTTTATGGACCAAGAATAATAATAACTGAATACTTGAACTAAAATCCCGTTGAAAAGCACGGTAAACCACTAGAAAAGCATATGTAAAATCACTAATTGATTTCAAATAAAAACGTCCCGCCTAGACATCCACCCCACCCATCACATTAAAAACTATAACCTCTAATAATCAACCAGCAGACCAACAGCTGTGACTTAGGACTCACCACAACAGTGACACTAGCTGTGACACCAAATGTGTTTTTATTCCACACTGAAGCTATTCAGTTTCAAACTAGCAAGTTTTTTTCAAGCTTGGCGTACACCTCAAATGCACATTCTGCATGTGCTGCATGCAAGGAAAATACTTCTATTTGGAATTTACCGATTTGACCGATACTTAAATAGAAACTCATAAGACTCACCTTACAGTTGATTTTGAATTGGTGGAAGATATGCGTCCCAATTTGCATTGCCATCCTCTGGGACATATATTACAGGGATACTTCAGTGACAATAATCCCAGTGTTTCACAACAGCCAGCCTAGAACACATTGTATCATGTAAATGGGACTATAAATAATTACATACAACAACGAAGCTCCACCAAAATTAGAGCCGATCGCTCCATATGATGCATCAACTTTATTCAATATTTCAACCTCACAGTCACATAATGGGAAAAATACAAGAGCTACAGAGCAAATTAAGATTAAAATTCGTATGATCCTATGTAACGGTATATTATGTCTAGTTGATTCACCAATAACATCATATCAGTGTGGATTTAGTATGTAAAGATAGAATCAATAAGCTTGAAAAAATCAAAGTTATGTCTAACAAATTAAGAAAACTTGAAAAACACAAATGGATGGAATTTGTAAGGATAAGAAATGAAAGCATCAAAGCGGCGATCAATACAGAGGATATCTGAAGATGAATGGAGGAAAAGAATGAACAATGATACCTGCGGGATCTGGCTTTATACAGCAGGCTAGTGAAGAAAAAGAGAAATGAGAGCAGTCCATCGAATACATCTTACAATGAAGTCTTAAGCATACTTAACAGAAAAAATTGTGAGAAGTGTTTTATCTAGTTCATAAGTTACAAATATATAAATTTGGATACTCACTGTTAGGAATTTTGAAGTCGACTGAAGTAACAGATGAGATAACATACTGACTATCCTTGACAAAACTGTTTCACACTTTGCGTTAGGTTTGGAAAACTCCAGCGTCTCTGTAAGATGCACAAGCTTATTTATTTTTTTTAATGTAAGAATAACTATTAGTAATAAATGAGAATGACCATAACAAAAATTTGCTACAGGTTCAATTTGAGTTCTTATCCACATTACTTTTCCATTTTACAGAAAAATTGTAACACTAGAATAAAAATCGCAGGGATCATTCTTGACTGTATGCCAGAAATTATTATCACTTGCAAACCAATTAATTAAAAGTATGAACTTTTACCTTGATCGAATAATCCTGTTAGCATTTGTTGCCTTAGAAATATCCCAAGAGTTGTTACAAGATCTTCTGGACTGTGATCGATCGGATAGAAGAGATTGTCCACGACTCTGCAATAAGCAAATGGCAAAATAAATTAAGTAAGACTGCAATGGATCTACTTTTAATTTACAAAATAATTTTATTTACGAAAATAACAATCTTACCACCTTCAACCAATTTAGACAAGAAGCTTGTCTAAATTGACGAAGCTTACATTGAATCTATACTGAATTAATTCATTTGTAACTTTTTTATATTTCGGAGCCATTTTTTATTGATCTCTCTAATAACTTACTTCACAATCATTTTAATTGGTCATTTTAGAATGATCAGATTGATATTAATGAAAATCATACGAAATTAAAAATTAACAAAACGAAGTCGACTTGATTTTCATCAGCAAATGAAAATCATACAAAATAGAAAATTAACAAAACGTGGTCACAACTTGATACACATTAACAAATGTATATTTTTTGATGATATTCATCAAATTGAGCTCTGCTTCATTAATCGGAATGATCCAGAGTCAATTCTCTGATTAAATAGGAATGTGAACTCTCATCAGATTCATTTTGGATGATACAAACCAGCATTGGTAATTGAAAATATTTAGAAATCAACTATTTGATTGAATTTGATACAGAATGGAAACTTATCTTTTTATAAGATTTATTTCTTCTTTTCAAGAACAAGTAAAAGTGATTGACTTAAGAATAAACAGAAAATAAAATATTGGGATATTCTCTTGGGTGTGAAAAATTATGTTTTCCTAAAATGACCCGAAAAAGTGCCTATTTTTGCACTAATTGTACCACGCAAAATAGCCTATTCCTGCACCAGTGCGGGCAAGTAAATTCCAGTGCGACAATAGTTATTTATGTATTAAGAGCGTGAAGCGCGACTTTATCGCTCGAGTCAAAACATTTACTGCGCGACGCGGAGCGCAGTAATTTTGCGAGAGCGATAAAGAAGCTTCACGCGCGAATTACATACAATATTTTTCCTAAAACTGCAGTTCTGGATTCCAACACAATAAAATCTTGTAGTTTGTAACATCACAGACCATGCGCGGATTTGGTTAGCGTTCGCCATTGTTGAGGTTATGTGAATTTCACGGATTCCGTGATCCACCAATGAGAAGGCATCAAAATCAAAACAGAAGCGTAAAGAAAACAGCTGGCGAGCGTAAAGTACTTTACCGCTTGCGGAGCAGTAAAGAGGTATTTTACAATTAGTTTTCAGTACGTAAAGAACTACTTTATGAGCAGTTGTAGGAAAAGTACTTTTCTGCACTCCAGATTTGCAACCTAACAACACAAAATAGTGAGCATGTAATACGCAGGTTCCCTATACTGCATTGAAAAATAGGTTGGCTACTCTGCTTCAGCAACGAAATAGTAGTTGTAGTTGTTTTTGAAATCGATTTGATTCGAAGATAGGTTGTGAGGAGCTGTCAGGTTATGTATGTCCTGTTTTGTTCTGTTTAAATTACTTTATACGTTACTGTAGGAAAAATTTAATGTGTAATTCGAGCGCAAAGTATTGTTTCTGCACTCGAGAAACTTTTTCACTCGCCTTTGGGTCGTGAGAAACACTGTTTCTCGCGATGCAGAGAACCCCCATTTTGCACTCTAGTTACACAAATAGCTATTTCCTACAAAGCGGCTATTTATTCACTCATTGTAGTCCACAAAACAGCTGATTCCTGCATTATTTTACTTTTCCGCACTCCAGCTGCTTTTGCCGCACTCATTTTACTTTGTCGCACTCTAGGTGTGCCAACTGTAGGAAATATTATATGTGTGAAAATGTCTTTGCTGCACTCGAGAAACTATTCCGCACTCGCCTTCAGCTCGTTCGCAATGCATTTCTCTCGTGCAGCATAGAGCTTCTTTGCACACTCGTTACACAAATAACTATTTTTATAAAGTTGTGATTGGATAGTCACTAAGGAATATTCATGAAAGAAGTGTTGAGATATACAGTGTTCGGAAATATCTGAATTCTTTCAAGATGAAGAATGATAGGGCTCAAGATCCCGGGTTCCACCATAACATTACGCCATATCTTGCATACTTTCGAAATCTCTCCGGTGAATCTGGCTGTACATCTATAGTAGCATTTTTATAAGTTGTATTGCTTAATTACTACAAAGTTATTTCAACTGTTTTATAAACACTGAGAGACCTAAAGTTAGTTTTGCATTTCAAGTTTGCATTGGTGGATCTACTAACCTTGTAATGGCTTCAGCAGTAGCCTTTCTTACTCTGCTATCCTGATCCCCTAGCTGAGTGATTAATACCATGTTGAATAACTTATCTTGAAAGCTTGAATTGCCAATAACATAGTGTATCGTCAGATAGTTGAGTGAGGACAGTAGTTCCACTGTTTTCACCTGGAAATGACAAAAAACCTTTTCAATCAGGATATCCAATCAATTGAATGAATTATAATTTGACAATAATAGGAGACTGTTCTTAATTTTCGTTGGTCTTCAAAAGATCCTTAATGCATGTTTCATCCATTCCTGATATCAAGAACTGCAATATATCCATGACCGGTTTATACAGTAAATTATATTTCATTTCATTTATTTCAAAAATTAGTATATAAAATTTACATTTCTTTTCTAAATTATCTTTCACTAATTTCTTCAATATCACTAATTTCTTCCTTGATCTGTTTCATCTCTAATTTGAAATGCTCAATTATATCTCCCACTTTATTTTCAAGTGAGTCTAATTTATTAAGGTTATTCAGTATTCTATCTAATTTGTCTTCTACAGTAGATCTTCTTTTCTTTTAATTCAATCGAAACAAATGACCAATCCCTCTTGTTCTGTATACAAAATGCTGGCTATTTGACTCAATACAGATGCTAAATGTAATATTGTAGCATATTATTATTATTTAACACGAAATTTTCCGATCTAATTTTAGATGTTTATTATTATTACTGTTCAATTAAAAGTATAAGTGGTAATTTATCACTAGTCCATGATTATAAATTCTAAAACAAAGGAAAAATGATAACAGTCGGCAATATCAACTATGCAACAAGTTGCCAAAGCGTTCTTATCAGGGTGCTGATAAGGTTGCAGTGGAGTCTCAAAAGTCCAGTATCCTGTTATCATTCAGTAGACTACAAATTGGATTGATTTGCACTTTACCGGAACAGCTGATTTGTCATTAGTCGTTTGTTGTGACCTTCAGTAGCTCAAAAAACTTCCATAGCACACGCAGGCGTGCCAACCTCTGTTATTAAACATCTTGGTAATAATTACTTTACCTTGATGAGCCAATAGGGATTGTTGCTGAGAGCTGTCAAAGCGTGAAGAATTGGAATGCAAGATGGACTGTCCTTACTACCAAGCAGAGACTCTAAACAAGTAGAAACACCAGCCAGCGTGTGTCTCACGCAAACATATGATTCATCTTCTAATCCCTAAAAAATAATAACGGTAGGTAATCAAGTTAGAAAATTCCAGATGTGAATACAATATTCCATACAAAAATCATTATATAACTTTCTGATGAGAAGAAATTCATGTTCAGTGATAAGTTGGAAGCCAAAATACATTCCTGGATTTCTTGTTCCATGACGAACTGTGTTGTTAATATCAACTTTTTAGGTGAATTCAACGACTTGCAGTCAATTTTTATTAAGAATAAGTAATATTTTACTTAATCTCTTGGCCGAACGTTTTCGAATCGTTGAGATTCATTTTGAAAACGTTCGATTCGAAAACGTTCGGCCAAGAGAGTAAGTAAAATATGACTTATTCTTAATAAAAAATTGACTGCAAGTCGTTGAATTCACCAAAATACAGTTGAACTCCTGTATAATGAAATCGATTACCCTGGCAAAAATATATTTCTGTAGTATCAAGGGACAAGGCAGAAATTCATTAGAGGATTAGGCTATCTGGAAGTTGGTTCATCGGTCTATAAAAGATTGACTTGAACTCATTGGATCTAAAACGGAGGGATTCAATGTAATACAAACTATCAGAAAAAATATGAGTGATGCAAGATGCCAGCAAGAAAATCTTCGAAATTAGATTCATGTATAAAAATACTATTATTAATATTATTATTATAGCTATAATTCTAAACAAAATCAATTGAGATTTGAAAAAATATATTTATCTTACATACAACGATACGAGACAGGCCAAGATTGATTTTTTATTTGATTAGATCGCCATATTTTCTCATCTGACACAACAAAAATATGCCCATGTTCATTGTCCATTTTTTGTCTAACCTAAAATTTATTTTTGGATAGATTGAGCGAACGATACTAACATATTAAATTGAAGTACTGCAACAGAAAGGAGTTCAAACCCTTATGAAAAATTAAAGGAAATGATTCATGAAATGTTTCTTATTCAGTTAATGAACTCAAATACAAGTTTTACTTTCTAATACTGATGCTTCAAGTATGAATGATCATGAAGATTTAAATGACACCTTATGAAATGAATCCAAATTCAAGATTACCTGAACCATCAGTGAAATCAAAGTTGAAAGTGGAACATGTTTTTCAGAGGTTGCATTACTTAATACCGTTCCCAAAGGAAGATCCGAAGGAAGATTACTATTTGTCCAGTCTGAGTAACTAGCTCTGCCCTCACACAAAGCAGACTTCACCAGACATCCAATTAAAGTTCCCGTTAATCCTCGGATCTGTTGATCAGGATGTGTCGCAAAATTTAAAACATCGCTGACATGTGAAACGCCTGTTGTAAAAATAAAACAATTGAATTACTATTCTGAAGCAATACAGACTATACTACAGTGATTAATTTGTTAGAAAATTCTTATTTTTACAACACTTTAAATTACGGTAAATAAATACGTAAATGGGATACAGGTTTTGATTAAATATTGAACGTAATACTGTGCTTCTTAAAACCCCTTAAAATTAACCTTGACCATCAAGAAAATAACTAGTTCCAACATTTTAACTATATAGGGCAAACATATAAGGCCAGTTCTAAATAAGATATAAGAACTAAATGATATATGCCCGGTTTCTGAGCTGCTCATTAACTTAATGGACCATTAACTCAATGCTGGAGCTATGGGTTAATGATCCATTAAACTTAATGAACAACTCAGAAACCAGGCAATAATCTAATAATATTTAAATATCTTATTCAAGTAATTCCCTACTCACAAGTTTTTTTCACATTCTATCAATTGGATACTTTCAAGAATTTTATTAGAACTCTTCAATGGTTCAATTTCGACCGAATCAATAGTTCATATTTTTACTTTGGTAACAATTTTTTCCCATCGCAAAATACTTAATTTTTTTCAAATCGATTTTCTACTTTTTCTGGGATTGATATTCTATTTGATAAAATAATAAAGCTATCTTATTGAAAGACAATACGAGCAATATACGAGTATAAGGTATACAGTATAAAAGAGCACAAATTGAATCAAGACCGAAAATTAAATGTATTATACCAATACACATTATTAGCATTATAAGCACATAAGGCTTATAAATAAGCCTTTCATAGAATAATTGAAATAATTTTGCAGTATTAAAAGTATTAATTGAATGTATTAATAAAACGTACCATTACTTGTGGTTTGACGCCTACGGTCGATGTGCATTAAAAATACTCTTGGCATTATCCTGAGCACCTGAGATAGACAGTTGAGAGCTAGCGCACGCACGCTCACACGCACTCTGAATCCTGCTTCTTCCGGTAACAGAAACTTCACAAATATATGTCGGGCACAATGAACCAAAGCTGGGCCAGTATCCATAACTGTTCCAGTGTCCCATACCTGAAAAATTCACTTAATTGGCAATACTGACTTAACATTGTTAGCAATCATGCACTTAACAGAAACTTCACAAATATATGTCGGGCAAATAATGTTTCTAACATTCAAAATAGCAAATTATTTTTTAAAAAAGGTTTTGGAGTGGTTAATGAGTATAGGAAGGGCATCAACGGAGGCAGTCATCGTATCTGGATACAGGTGAATCCTACTCTACTGATGCTTTACTGAAACTACTCAACTAACTTTACTGACTCTAATACTCGCTCTTGCCTCGTCTGTTGTGGTGCTCGGACTGCGTGCCCTTATGAATTATATAAAGATATTAATTGAAAAAGATGTGTAATTAAATGAATGAGAATCTATAACCATATCATATGGTTTATTTATTTATAAACCATAGATATATGGTTTATTTATTTATAAACCATAGATAAATATTGTGAAAGATATTTTAGTTTAAATATATATTGTAATAGTCTGTAGTTTTCCTGTCTGAAGAATTTTTTCTCGTTGCCAGTAATAATATTATTGTGTCGCATTGCCTTTTCTTGCTGCTGATTTTGAATTTATTATTATACTGAACTTCTGCAAATAACTTTACAAACTTTTTCGTTTTTTTTTTTTAATAAAAATATTTTTAAATTTATTCATAGATTACTAATGTTCTCTATTGATACAAATTATGTTTCATATAAACAACTCGTGTCTAAGCACAGGTTTTACATATGTAGGCACATTCCTATACAATATATATATAATTCAACTTATGAATAAACCAGGATGTAATAATGTTTTCTGATAAATGCTTCTGATTTTAGTACTTATTATTTTATGATTCAATTGACACAGTGTTTACAAACACTAATTTAGAAATATTGCTCTCAAGGAGTGACTTCAATTCTATTTTATTACTATCGTTGAATTTTTATTCTGTTATAACATTTTCGTAAATGTCGGCAGTTTTGGGGAAATGCTCTCCATTGAAATAAATTAATTAATTACCTAGCGCTATTTCGCTAATGCAATGACGTCATAGCTTTTTCAGATGCATGCTGCACACGATCTGTGTATGCACAGAGTATGTGTGCCTATAAGAGTCTATGACGCCATTGTGCCAGCGAAATCTGGGTTTCGCATCGCCAAGTCACCCCTTCACTAAATTATCCTCTTAAGTAGTGCATTGCAAACAAATCATGTTTTTTTAATGGAATTTCATTTTCCATACCTGTTTTATTCCAACCTTGTCAGTGGGAGGAGGAGAAGGTGAGTCATCTCTCCCAATTAGTTGCTCAGACTCCAAACTTGGTGCACGTTGAAGCGAATTGGCGGCCAGAGGCCTCATTGAAGATGGTTCACTTTCAACTTCAGACATATACTCTTGATCGGTTTCATCTGTGAACAAAAGTGGGAATGTTTACCATTATTTTAGCGATACACAAGTACGTTGGACGAACTTCCTGCAATCTTGAGAAAAATAAATTATAATTTGATAGATCAATTCAAGTCAGAATACCAATCAGATTTTAAAAATTACTAGCGTCTAGCTTAAGATTCTATGATGAAGTCGAATTTCTATGCCAAGGCCATAAATACTATAATCTCTAGATTATACATGACTGTACTCTAGATACTATACTCATATTATACTCTGGATTATACATGCATGCATGTATAGTAGAAAATGTAGTATTTTCAACCACGATATAAGAGCTTTTGCAACTAATGCAATTAATCAATTGCATGTGGGTTCAGGGCCTGCCGACTACAGCCGAAATACTCGGTAGAACTACAAATTCCATTTCTAATTGAAATAAAGAAGTACTAAAATAAAATAACATCTTTGAATATTTTGTCTTGTTCTCCCTCTAATATCTTTATAAGTATTTGAATTCAACGCACGATATTTAGTATGACTGAAGGTAAGGATTTAACAAGATTTGGCATTAAATTATCAAGACGTTTCAAAGAAACGCGTTTGTTGTAAAGCTTAGAGAAATTAAGCTGCACTTGAAAATTGAAAGCTAATAGAAAATTGTCTCAAAACTACATTTTATGTAATTGCAATATGATATCAACTAACTATCACTCCAATCATACCTTGGGTAGAATCAGAAACTCGATTTGGGAACATGGAAGTAACAGTACTCTGTACCCACTGTTCAACTTGACCACCCTTAAACTGGGGGCAATCTTCCATGGCATCAAGTAGAGTAGATTCATCAGCCGGCACTGAAGATGTTACAACACTCATTTGACCTAGAAAACATAGGGACAACATGACAAATTTGATAACCACTTAAATAACCGATTAAATTGAATTATTTCAACTAGAAGGTTTTAATTGCAAGCATAACCGAAGTTAGACAAGAACATAAATGTATAAATAATAAAAACCTTCAATGAAAAAGTCGCATCTACAAACAATATTAATGTATTATCAATGAAGGATGAATGTAAAGAAAACAATTTTGCCTATACCAGACGTATGATTACTACAGAACCAAGATTTCGGGATATGATATTCGTGAATTTGATTCTGTTGTGATTGCAAATAAAAATCTAGAACTGAAATAAGAAGTATCAAAACGAAAACAATACAAAAAACTGGACAGGACGTTATCCTAACACCTATCATCCTAAATACCTAATTATCACGTTAGTGACAATTAGGTATTGTTTTGTGAAAAATGTTAGTGAAATATCCATTTATAAATTGGCTGAGAACGTTTCTTGAAAGTTGGTGCTCCAATAACTTTTTAACTTGATATGAAAATGTTTTAATGTTGAAGCAATGCAGTGTATAGTCTCTTTCATAATTTATTAGTATTAGTGATAGTGCTACCCATAACGAAAAATTCATATGTTGTCACAACCACTAAATTAACAATTAAGATACTGTAGTTTCGACCGTAACGACATTGTCAATCTTTATCAAACTAAAACTAAAATACAGAGAAGCCAATAAACGCCCGTCTTAGACGAATACTATCGGTTCATAGGCTGAGAGCCTTTCATTGGTTGCATTCTACGTTGGAGTCTATAAATATATTTTATTTGTCTAAGAAGGTATATATTGAACTACTCTATATTTTAGTTTGATGGAGACGTGACTGTAAAACTATAGTATCTCGAATGTTAATTAATTTAGTGGTTGTGACTTATTCGGTTAATTAATTTGGTGGTTGTTTTATTCGGTCTTTCATAATGTTGACATTTGAGCTTGTTATAAAATAATAAAATATCTGAACAATTTTCAGTGAATGGAAAACATTAAAGTTGCTAAACTCGCAGTTTAGAGCTATTTGATCTCTACAATAAAAAATGAGGTTCAGTTGATTCATCGATTCTTCAAAGTGCTGAATATTCATGAGCTCATATTTTTTATATCACCTTTATATTGAGTGGAACACTTTTATTAACGAATTCAGAGTACTAAGGCACTTCTCTTGCAAATAAAAACATTTCGTGCATAATTTGAATCATATGATGTGAATATCATTACTGTACTATTACTAGAATGACAATACTTTCTAAGCATTTTTCATTATCAGGTCAGTTTTGAGCACGAATAGAGTAAAAAAAATAGCGTTTGCTAATTGAAAAAGTCTGCTGCAACTCTCCATTTTTAGAGTTTGCGCAAAACTACGTCAATGATAACGAAAATGCTAACCTAAATACTCTATGAATCTTTCTGCTCCAAAATAAAGATGCTATAGAGCAGACAGATGTATAGAATGTTGAGGTTAGCATTATCGTTATCTTCAACGAAGTTTTGCGCAAACTCTTTACTATGGAATAAATCTACTGTAGTTTTGTGAATTTATTGAGGCAAATAGGTCATGAATGAGGTTTATTGAATAAAAACTTTAAAATTTTAATGAAGATAGAAATGTTAACCTTGTGGATTACACTTCAAAAATCTGATATCAAATAAAATATTGCAGCCCTTAAAATTTCAATGTGTTGATGATTATAATTACGGCAAGATCGAATTAAAAAATTATAAATGACTATAACAAGAGATCACAATATTCAAAATACTCCTTGGATGGAATTAGTTAGCCGGCTAGCTGGCAAAATTTAGTTGAAAAGAGCGCCTATTTACTCTGACTGCCACTCGTACGTTCGATGCCCATTCCAGCTGGCATTTTTACATAGCATTACCCTCGTACAAACTCATGTGGGCTCCATCATTAGTAAAAAATATGTATATGGATCTTTATATGACTTAAATTACAAATATTAGTATGACAGTTGTATTAAAAAGGCAGAGGCTTGAACATTTCACAATACAGGAAATAAATTTTAAATTCTATTATTTGAGACATTGTTATAAAATAACTATTCTATTCCTTATAGATGAGTAATTTTTTGTAACTGATTTTAATTATTTTGACTCACTCAAAGTGCGAGAAGATAATTTGTTGGAGTTATCTGATGGAAGTATCCTGGTGCGGGTGAGCCCAGCTGGAGCTGTCAGAACACTAATGAGTTGTGGCAGATTGCAGGAAAGCAATTGAAGTAAAGTTTCAAGAGACCCAGTAACTACGTTCTGATCATGATGCTGACTCCAGTGGAGACAAAGTTCATAAACCTGAAAACATCAGCTTTTTGAAATAATTAAAAATTTGACGCCCAACAAAATACTAAAAAAATTAACGGTTATCACAATAGATGAAATCTATCGCATCCAGCTCAGATTAAATTTTTTTATGGATTAGCATTTTCCTTTGACTTGAACACACTTTCAGCTGCAAGCACCGCAGTCATTATCATGCTATTACGTCACATCCATGCTATTACTATTACGTCACAACCATCATTTGAGAATGTGCTCAATATTCAGATAAACATTTGATATAACCGAATCCCTTGAAGGAGCAAATAATCGGAGTTGAAATGGTGTGAACAGGTGAATAGCTGCATTCACTATCAATTTTTTCATAATATTTATCCAAAACTCATCTGTTCAGTAAGACTAAGGTAAGCTATACTTGTCTATCATGGGAAGAACTATTTAGAAATTTTATTAATGGATGTTATCAAGTCTACAGCACAGCACTTATTGTCTCTTTTTTTAATGCGGATGATGCCCACATGAGTCTGGAGACTTGTGCGTGGAAAATGAGGAGAATGATGAGAAACATCCATGGCTGAATGAGATTCGAACCCAAGGCTGCAGGAAACGAAGCCATCCAGAGCCTTATCTTATCACAGCAAGCGCCCCAACCAACTGCGCTATTAGAGCCACCATCTTTAAGAATGAAGTCTTTTGTCAATTTTTAATTATGAATATTAATATGATTTATATTCAACGAAACTATAAAATCAAAATGAACAGTGAATTTAGTCGGATCTACGCCTAATAGCAGGCAACTTTGAAACTGGTTCACACCTGTTAATGAGCTGATTCCAATATTTCACTCAAATAAATAATATTTGAATACATATCATCTGACTGCATAAAGTAGGTCATTGTGAATTATTGGTATTTCATGCAGACTACCTATAGCGTCGTTTCCGCATGCCTTAGCGGTGAGTCACTGCAAATTAAATTGAAATTTACTGTACATTTGTCTTGACAAATAAATTTGATTTTTTAATGCACTTTCTTTTGCTGAAATCTAACACCGAAATCATTGTTTAGTGATGACTCACTTGTATGAATCTGTCTATTGGTGGTGAGGAGTCTGGTGAAGTAGCTGGAACGCCAAGACTGCTATGAAGTGAGTTGGCATCTTCCTTTGCTGAATTACAAAAGTGGGGTAGGAGTTGACGAGTGAGATTCAAAACGCCCAACAGTTCTGGTATTGATTGGTCATCTTTCACAGGTAGAATGGATTCTGGAATAGATAACCTTATTGACACTCAACATTTTTATGGCGTAGAAATTCAAGGAACAAAATACTAAACCTGTAATAATTGTAGTACTGTGTTGACTATTCGATGATTATGACTATAAATATTGAATAGTAAGACGAAATTGTCACAACCACATATTTATTATTTTTTTAAATGTTTAATATTGAGATACTAGTTTCGGTTGTTATACCATTATCAATCTCAAACAAACTCTGTTGTTTGTGCTAATCAATAAAATTTAATTTTAATATCTATTGGATCAACATTCAATTAATAATAAGATCAATTCACAAATGAAACAGGATTGACATCTCTAAAGTATTTCTAGCTATTGTATTTATATAAATTTCATTCAACGCTAAGCATTATTTGATATATTTTATTTGATTTATATTTTCTTGTCAACAACTTTTATTCATTTATCCATAAAGACTAAATTAATACAATAATCTATTGTGGGGAAGCAACAGGCTTTTCAGCCCATAACTACTCCCTTCACAAAATTTTAAGCAAGATTGTTATATACTGAGAAATGATACTTACCGATTATTGTATTCAATGTATAGCTAAGAAATATTTGCGGTTTTCTACAGTGTAGACAAACCGCTAAAATACTAATTGCAGCCGTGCGCCGTACAACTGTATTATCAGAGGAAAGATTGGCAAGGAATGTTTTCAACAAGCTCTGAAAAAGAAGCAACTAATATTAGATGAAACATATGTTTAAACAATTATCCTCAACTGACTGAATTAATATAGTTGGAACAATTACTTGAGTGAGGTGAATCATGATGATTATAATGTTATGAATGGTCGAGCTACAGTTTTAAGTGGATGTCGAACCACCGATTAAGTGATAATAAAGCACAAGTTAGTTCGAAGTTACTGACAATTGAACAAACTGACAAATTTACTTAAACAGAATTTATTAATTTCGAATTCCTTTAATTGCTATCAGTTTATACTGAAGACTTCCGCAATGGCGGATATTGACAACAGTATTTGATAGCTGATGGAAATCGATGAATGCTACTGTACAAAAATATCAGTCACCACCGGGAATCGAACCACGGACCTCCCAATTGCCGGTCGGGCGCCTTAACCACTAGACCATGGAGACCCTTCTGCACAGCAGCATTCATTTTTAACTTTGCTATATCGGCTAGTATCTCACAAGTTAGTTCGAAGTTACTGACAATTGAACAAACTGACAAATTTACTTAAACAGAATTTATTAATTTCGAATTCCTTTAATTGCTATCAGTTTATACTGAAGACTTCCGCAATGGCGGATATTGACAACAGTATTTGATAGCTGATGGAAATCGATGAATGCTACTGTACAAAAATATCAGTCACCACCAGTGGTTAAGGCGCCCGACCGGCAATTGGGAGGTCCGTGGTTCGATTCCCGGTGGTGACTGATATTTTTGTACAGTAGCATTCATCGATTTCCATCAGCTATCAAATACTGTTGTCAATATCCGCCATTGCGGAAGTCTTCAGTATAAACTGATAGCAATTAAAGGAATTCGAAATTAATAAATTCTGATAATAAAGCTTATAACGTCATATCTTAACAGCTGGTCACCTTTCCAAGCATAGTCCCGTCCCGATCGCAAGAAACTGAACCTCAATTTTGCCCTGAAATTGTTCTTGTTGCCATAATTATTCTCAATCATAGACAATCTGCAGATTTATTTATTTACAGGTTTTTTGATAATTTCCACTCGGTCTGATGAGACCCTTAGTGGTACAAAACAAATTAAATAATACAATACTAGTCTACAGAATAAATACATGTATGCGTAACTATATAATTGATATATCAATTAGAGAATAAAGAAAAAATAATAATCTAGAGAAAAAGAACCATGCAATTAATAGATGAGATATAGGTAATTCTTTATCCTTATGAGTAACCTTATTGGAGAAGAGACAAAAATAAAATACAATAAAAATATGATGACAACTCTTCCTTGTTTCTTTTAGCACGAATTTTCTAAATAAACATCTAATAGGCTGCACATTAACATTATAAAATTAGTATCCAGCAGCAATAGTTAGGTTCCGGTATACTCATTTACGAAATAGTGAGAAGGATGGCGAGAGGATGATATCCAGTGGCAGTGAGTTCCACTCACGGGAAGCCGTCACGCTGAATGAGGCATCAAATATCGCCGTTCGGTGATGTGGTATTTGGAGTTAAAAACGTTGAGTTCGAGTATCTCTGTAATGAACATCACTGAGAAGTACAAGCTTCTCCTTAAAATATTCCGGGTCAGTATATCCTAAAATCAATTTATAGGTAAGACATAGAACGAAATATAATCGCCTCTGTTCTAATTTAAACCAATTTAGTTCTCTGTACAAAGGTGTAACATGATCATTCCATCGAGCATCAAAAATAAATCTTAAAGAATAAATTAGTGCTCTTTGGAGTTTGTTATTGAGCTCTCCAGAGATCCCACTGTACACCACCGAGCACTAATCAAAATGAGGAAGGATCAGCGCCTAGACAAGTGTCCTCCGCACTCCCACTGGTATAAACCCTATCAAGCGTTTATCTGGTGCATCCCTGCAAACACTTTTTGACAATAGTATTAACATGAACTTTCCAACTGAGTGTGCTGTAAATGAGCATTCCTAACAGCTTAATTTTCTCATCATACACATGTTCAGCGTCATCCAGAGTGACAGAGGGTAGAGCAATTGCCCTTTGCCTGATTAGCCTTTGAGAACTAATTACTATACACTTGGTCTTCAGTGCATTCAAGGAAAGACAACATGACCTCAACCTAACAGAGACGGAAGAGACATCCAGGTTCATTCGTGCCAAAGCCTCCACACTATCATTATAACAAAAGTGTTTATAGAAAACCAAGTCATCTGCAAACAGGTGGAATGACGAATGTGTAATTATCTCAGTTATATTATACAGGAAAATATATATGGATATATATATATATATATATAAATATATATATATATATATATATATATATATATATATATATATGGAAAATAGGAGCGGTTCAAGCACTGAGCCTTGAGGCACACCAGCCAAAACAGGCCTCCAGTCAACATCAGCAGCACCAGGCACCATGACAGCCTGCAACCTACCCCTCAAATATGAAGAGAACCATGCCAGAGTCAATGGTGACAGATTACAATGGAATGAGAAATATTATCGAATGCCTTATTGAAATCGAAAGACACCACTATTCTTAGCATGCCACGATCCATCACCATTCTAATATCATCTTTAACTTTAATAAGTGCAGAGGAAGTACTGAAATTGCCTCTAAATCCTGACTGATATTTATGAAAATAATTGATTGAGCTGAGGTGAATAGTCAACTGCCCAACTATTCTCTCAAGAGCCTTAGAAATGAAACAGATAATATGAATAGGTCGGAAGTCTGATGGTTCAGAAGGATTAGATGTCTTAGGAATTGGTCTTATGATGGAATGCTTCCACAGTTCTGGAAAAATTCCCATTTGGAGAGAAAAATTGAATAAATGTTTAATGAATGGAAAAAGAACAGGCATTATTTCTTATAAAATGAAATTGGTATCATATACCTTTACTGTTTTTATTCATAAAAAATATTGTATGAGCTATTTGATTAGGAGTTGCATAAGAAAAAAGAAATGGAGTATTCACGATTCGAGGGCTGGAAAAATTAATCATTTGAGGTATTGTTCTGTAATCAGGGAGAGATAGTGGTAAATGAGAAGTGCTAAATAATCCGTTCAGCTCATTAGATGATACCATCAGCATTCCCGTCTCATTCTTAGGAGCAGCACCCAGATTTCTCAACTTCGATCAGTGCCAAAGAGCCTCCTCCACTTTCAAATTGTGCGTGAATATATCGCAACTTTGAGTTCCTACACATGGACTTGACCTTATTTTGTAAACTTTTAAACCTAGCTAAGTCACCCTGCCTGTGTGTCCGGAGATATACCCGTCTGGCCCCGTCTCTTTCCTTTCTTATTCGAATTACATCATTTGTAATCCAGGGACAAGATTTACGTTTTATAGTTATTGATTTTATGGGCGCAAATTTATCAAAAATAGAATGAACAAATGCATTTAAAATATAAATTTTATCATCAATATCTGGTGCATTCAATATACTGTGCCACGGAAGATGCAAGGCAGCACTGAGACATGAGTTCAAGTCAAAGTTGTGGAAGTCACGATAACTAAATGTAATACTATAATCAGTTTAATGCTTCAGATTTTAGCTCAAGTATATTATATCGAGTGCTGAAAAATCAAAGCTTTGGATTTGGCCTTTAGAAATAATGCTACTATGGTCACTAACGATTGCCAGGTCAACCTGATTGCAGATGTGCTGACCCGTAAGAGAATAACTCAAATTTATTTTTTTTTTTTTTGCTGTTTGAGCGAGTCAAATGGAGCAAACTTAGACTAATTACAGTGAATTGATGCAAATGATCCGATATAATTATATAAATGCCTTCAAGCACAGATTAGAATCATCACTGATAGACTCACCTTAACATCATTATCAGTTGTAAAGGTACCAAGCGCTAAGAATATTTTTGGCATAGCAGTTGCCAGAGTTTCAAGCACCAATTCTTCGGTTCTTTTTGCGATTTGTATGATGCACGGCACTAAATTCTGTATGAAAGGTTTTCCCTTTTGAGGCCTGAGAAAACAAATTTAGATTTTATACATATTATTATCATGGAAATTAGCATATGATGCAATGAGAATTGGAAAGATAGCTATTGTTGACCTGCAAAAATGTTCTTCAAAAAGATGTAGTTTGCATGAATAGCGAAAACTTTAGTAATAAATTTGTCAAGTAATTCGTCAATTGTATAAAATTAAGAAAAAATAATCAATTCAAGATTTATTGAATGAAAATAACAATAATATTTGAATCATAATTAATACAGAATATTAATCCCAAAATATTTCAATTACTATATCTTGCAGACCTAATTAATGCAATATTACAATATTGTTTTCAATAAAAACATTCAACAATTTAATAAAATTTCAATTTTCTGGTTAATCTGGACAGAATTATTACTTTACTTTCAAATATTTAAAGATTGAGGGCCGTATTTATGTACGTTTTTTATCAAAGAAAGACTTGGATAAGTCATACTTAGCGGTAATAAGTCTTACTTACACTTACAAGTTCACAAAGTGACAAGCCAGCGAGCAGCTGTAACTGTAACACTAAAACCCAAACCAGCTCCCCCAACAAAGGCCTGACTTCTAATAAATAATTTAACTCTAATAATTTACATTAAGCAAAACTAATTTACATTACATTTTTGCACCATTGCAATGTAATTTACTGCATATTTGGTCTATTAAAACTATTTTTATTTTCTTAATCTTAATCCAATTCTAATTCCAACCTATAAACTTTGAACTGGAGAAAAAATTGGTTCAAGTTCATTGGTTTACAGTTAGATAGCGTTCTCTACGCTACATAAATCTTTCATCATGCAAAAAATCGAAAGTAAAATATCAATATAAAGGATATTGGAATAGTAATAATTGCATAACAGTAACTGTGAATTTACATACGGCACATCGTCTTTATCTTTTCATTCATGTTAAATTATGTTTGGTTAGTGTTTCAAATTACGTTTCGAGGTTAGGTCAGCTTATGACCTCGTCCAATATAATAGAGCCTTTCCAAGTCGTTCTTAGATGAGAACGCTGTAAGTTCATAAAAAAATACGGCCCGGATTGATTTAATTCATCATGATATTGCTTAGAAATTTGAGGCGATATATTAGCAATAATAGATGGACTATGAGACAAATTGAAGTGAATATTATTTGAAGGATCAGAAAGTTGAGTAAACCTTATACTAAAATGTTGAGAGAATTTCAACCATCAAACCTTTGGATACATATTTTAACACATTTTTTAAGCCTACATTAAATATTAATATGACTTACATAATTATTAGTATTCAGAGTTTGTAAATAACTTATATTACATTCATATAGAATTCCATTAATGTTATTATTTTTCACCGATTGTTGCATTACTGTTGCAAAGTTTGAATCTGGTTAAACTAACTCCCTAGTTATTTTCAGGAAAAAAGATGTGAGTCAAATCAAATTATAAGTCAAATTTATACGTGAAAATCATACGAAAATAAAGAAAGTAGGTACTTGTGGCCGCCAATTTAGAAATACTTTATAAAATTAAAAAGAAGTGTACTTTGGACTTGCTATCTAGAAAATACACCTCAGTCTTGAAACTCCTTCAACCACTCATGAGATTGACAGCATGCGATTTCACACCCTTCAACCACCAAAAGTAAAATTCTATATTTTAATTCAACAGAAAACATTTGAAGTAGAAAAACTCCAACACATAGTATTATAGTGGGGTATATTGATTTATTAATTACATTTTTATATTTAAAAAGACTTGAGGCATAAAATTATTATCGTTGTATTGTATATAATATTATATTATCCATTCATTGTATTGTAAATGTTTTTGATAAATAAATTTTTTTTTAAATCTTTGTCAGTGCATACCCAAGTTAGGCAAATGACTGTACTATAAAAGGTCCAATTGTTGTAAGCTTTACAAATAATCAAGAATACAAGTTTCATGTTATTCAAGCCTCTGGAAATCAGAATAGGATGTTACACCCATATATCAGAAACGAAAATATACTCACACTTTACTCTACAAGTATTTGAACCATGTATAAGTTTCCCTTCATCTATACTCACATACACTACCTTTAAAAAACAGAAAATGTAGACATAAACAAGAATTTGTTCAAGTTTCCGGAAACCGGAAGCTTGCTTGGATATAAACACAGAAACCTATCAAAAATGAAAAAAATATCAGATCTTAAAAGCTTCAGAATCTCTGAAACTTCTATACGGGTCAGTCCCTAGGATACTATTTTGTACCACTTTACTGCTGATTATACAGTATAAAAATGTAGATAAATTATAAAACATGGCGCAGGTTACAAACAAATATAGGTAGAAAGGTTACCAAAAATTGGATTCAAGTCCAAAAGAAAAAACCAAAAATAGAAAAAAGGATTAATGAATAAGTATAATAAAGAATAGAAATACTAATTAATGAATTAATATAATTAAGAAAGAAGAGGGGCTCTAAGAAGGCAATTATGGAAAAGGGAACAGTCAATAATTGATAAGTCTAAACTGTTGAAAATATATTAAGAAGAAACATACCTTATCATATGTGACAATTCCCCAAAACGCCAGAGGGCAGCTCGAAGACTACGAGCCTTTCCATTGGCTTTTATTTCTTTGTGCAGCTCAACCAGTACTTTCACTATGTTAGTTTCCATCATGGCCTGCAATGTGATCAGTTGGAATCAGCAGAGTAGCTTAAAGAATAATCTATTAAGTTTCCATTTGATTGAAAGCATCGTCTTGTCTATTTTTTGATCGAGCATAGTGAGATCTCAGTTTTAACTTGGCCGGTCAACATTTTGTCTGTCTGTTATACAAAAGCCATGAGCGATTGTCATGAAATTTTGGATGAATAAAAATATAAAATAAATAAGTAAATAATATTTTATTGTCATTAGACGTTTTTTATAATAATATTAATAATGTGCAATACCTCTATGAGTATGTAACAAAAATTGAAACATAACACGACAGTTCGTACATTAAAACTGTATCGAACCATCATTCATTTCCAGGAATTCAGTGATTACATAGAAAGGATTTTTATTTAACCACTCTGCAAGCTTTCGCCAGAATATGGTAGTGGGGTATTCTTTTACATTTCCTGATAACTTTTTGCTGTAACACTAAAAGCCAACCCAGCTCCCTCAACAAAGACCTGACTTCTGATAAATAATTTAACACTAACCATTTACATTAAACTACTCTAATTTACACCAATATAAGAATTTACACTCCATAAAAATATTGCAGGGACTACTGGGTCGGCTTTTAAACTCACTTTTCATCTCGTAAACTCTAAACGCTCGTATAAGCAATGCTTGAACTCAAGTTCGTATTTATGAACCCTACTTAAAGATCTTCTCAACTTAACCAAGAAAGGTACAGATAGCTGTCTTGAAGCCGTTCTTCATATCATATTTTGGCTTCATTTTTTAGTATAGTATCAGCTCATTAAAATAAAATAAAATCATCAAACTAAATTTTTGCACCATTGCAATGTAATTCACTGTATATTTGACTTATTGAAACTATTCCTATTCTTTACATAAATCGACTCCACACCTAACCTATACATTTTTCTCCTCGTGATGAAGAAATAGAACAGATAAAGTTCTTTGGTCTGCTGGCAGATAGCGCTCACTATACTGCATCATAATTCTATTATTTTTCAAATTTGAAAACAGAAAACAATAATTTAAAAGATATTGGTGTGGTAATAATTCCATAAAAGTGACTGTAAATTTACATGCAGTGTAGTATCTGTATCTTTTCATGTATGTTATTTTATGTTTGTTAGTGCCTGACATAACAACTCAATTTTAGGTTAACTTGTAACCACGTTCAATGTAAAAGAGCCTATCCAAGTTATTCTTAGATAAGTCGTTCTTAGATGAACGTAAATACGGCCCTTGGAGTCGTCAGGCTAGAATTATCATAGCTCGTATCTAGTTAAATAAATATGGTGATTTGATAGTTTTCAAATCATATTTTTTAAAGAAAGGATTGGAGTAATAAGTGCTCGCTTTAAAGTACAGATTGACCTTTTTAGAAACTTGAGTACTATCATTCGATTTTTAATTGAACATATTCAAGTGATTGATTAATAGTGAGCACTGGAATTGTAAGATGATATACGAAAGTAATGAATAGTATTTATGGCATGCCTATGCATTCAATATTCATAGTGTTATCATGTAAATCTTACCCTTATAATTCTATTCAGAGACTCATCGGCCGCCATACGTATATTTGAATCGGAATCATCACACATATGAAGTAATGTCTCCATGGAGTAAGACAAATAGGAAGGCAATTTTGGAGCTGTTCTTGCAGCTGGAGAACACATTAGATCTGCTACCGTCACACATAGAATGGCTTTCTCCTTGCGCCTAAAATAAAATAAATATTTTCAAGTTCCATACCCAAAATGTATGTTTAACATAATCCTACACAGTGTATTTATGCGATTGAAACATCAACAACAAATCCTAAATTACCATGTCATGAACTTAAGAGGCGGCCGGAGTCAGGTTGGAATTCGCCTTTTAATTTCAACTTTTACCACACTAGCGCTGCCATCGTTCCTTCGTTTATCATTCGTCGTCATTCGTTTTTAACCCACTACACTGCGCTGTAATCGCAGTTCTCATTCCACCCTCAAAAGCGGGGAAAAAGTGAAAGTTTTTGCCTCTAAATCTATTGCCCTTTTATTCATGGTAGTTTCACAGTTTAGGACATTGTCAGCTCAATCAGCAAAGGGTGAGAAAGGAGAGAGAGACAGAATGTATTGAAAAGAGGCAGGCAGGCAGTCTCTAACCTGAAGTAGTCTGTATATGTGACAGATCCGACTTGAAACAGAACTGCAAAGTGGAAAGTTTGTGACATAGTGAACAGTTCAAAACTCCCAATGAATGGTTATTGAATCACGGCTTGCAAATTAATAGTATGAATTCACCAAATTATAATTTCATGTATTTACAGACTACCGGTATTGGTTCAAATAAAAATGATAATTATTATAGTCTTTCTACAATTTTCTTATTTGAACCAATACCAGTAGTCTGTAAATACATTTACAAAAATGTATTAATTGTATTTAAATGTAATAATTATTATATGGATAGCATGATCACATAAAACCTTCCTATAAACAATATTCCTATAAAAGCCTTCCTATAAACAATATTAGCAGAACTGTCTGTGTGGTAGATATTTTCAAAGTTTACTCACTCAAAAATATAGAAAAACTTTTTTTTTTATTTAAACCAAATTTTTAAGCCAAACCAAGTCAAATTTTGTAGTGAATTTTGAAGTCACTGATGGAAATATATAATAATACAAGAGAATAATATAACAAGAAATAAGCTAAAATAATTCACTAATTATTAATAATTGCATTCATCTATCAATCTATAATCATGTATCTAATTTAATCTATTTATAAACTATAACAATTACCAGTAGCAAGTTTATCAATAACATTACAATTAAATTATTCCTATTTGAGAAATGTATAGAGACATGTGGACTATTCATTGATGAAATCTTCGATCGCTTATAGGCATGGAACGCTTGTGACGTGGATCGACTACCTCTGGTAGTATGCAATCCATGTAGAATCTCTCCAGCTTCTCTCTCATCCTGTTCTCCCAAAAACCGTCATCTCTCAAGATGCACTCTATTTTTAACCCTTTTGGAGTCCAGAAAACAAAGTAGCAATACTTCTTTTTTGCAATATGCAATTGGCCCTGAATTTGGAAAAAGTCATTGTGATTATCATTAATGGAGCCGATTTCACCACATTTACTCTTCTTCCAGAAAGTGACTTTTCTTTTCAGAATCGCTTCGTCTGGTGTCATCTCTTTTGCTGAGGCTGGACATTTGATCTCGACAATACCATCCTCTTCTATGAGACCATCGGGACTAGCACCTAAAAAACAATGCTCTTCGTCAATGAATAGTCCACATGGCTTTTCCTAATGCCGCTGACACCTGTTGACGGTTTCACTTGGACGGGTTTGCTACCTGCACAGCCTGCAAATACTCACACAAGCACACATCTCAAACAAGAACAAGCGCCCGTACACAAGCAAGTCTGCTTTGTTGCCAGTTAGTTTGTAGAACCGGTCTTGTTATCAGACGCTCATACACCATCTCTCTCTCACTCATCCCCTTTCTCTCACACGTATGTTAGTCTGACAACATTGCATTGCTCTTTTGCATTGATAGAGACGAGTACGTGTCACAGAGAAGTTGTGCTGTGCGCCAGCCACCGTGACTCTGATCAAGTCTCGAGTCCCGACTCAAGGCAACAAACAAACGAGTCTACAATCGAGTTTGGTCCGGTTTTGAAGCACTCTGGTGGATTAGTATTTAACTAGCTTTCCAGATCCCTGCAACGTTACCAGATATCTCGGCTCACGTCCACTCCGCTTTTCGCCTGGTCTGACTAGGCCTTCTTGGGAGGGAGGCAGAGTCGTTCTACTACTCATAATCTAGTAAAGCAAATATAGTTTCCAAGCCTGAGCCACAGATATTCTAATACCTGAGCTTTCATTTACAAAAATAATCCGATATGTCTGATGGTTAGAGAGCCTGGTCAGTTTGAGACCTCTGTTCACTTCGGGTGGCATGAGTAGTTTGTACATTAATATAAACTTGAAAAAAACACTTAAATGGAAATTAACTCACGTTATGGCGTGACGGCCGTTTCGCTCTGTTGTCTAGAGCATCGTCAGACGACCCACAGTACACTGACTTAAGGTATGAGTTTGAGGGTTATGTATGTACCCTCAAACTCATACCCTAAGTCAGTGTACTGTGGGTCGTCTGACGATGCTCTAGACAACAGAGCGAAACGGCCGTCACGCCATAACGTGAGTTAATTTCCATTTAAAAGTGTTTTTTTCAAGTATATATTACATATTAGTGGAAACAAGATGGATCTTCAACATCATAGTTTGGTACATTGTTTTGTGCCGTGTTTCATTTTTAACCTAATATTGTACAGAGTTCTACAATAATAAAACTAATAATTGATTAATGAAATTGATGTAAGGAGTTTTTTTATTGTGTTAATAATGGCAAGGCAAAGCATTAGTTGGGTCGTCTTTCAATATTCTGTTTTTTATTTTTCAATTCTCCCAGGGTTACTCCTAGTTCAATCATATCCTCCCTCTCTAATTTCCTTAATTATCTTCTAAAGTTGAAATAATTTTAGTTATTTTTTTGGAATTATACTATACATTTATTTCCAAAGAATCGCGTAGGTATGTCTCAATTTTTGTATGTCTTTCACTTACGTCTTTCAATCTTTTGAACAAACATACAGTAAAGATACACCTAATTATTTCATGATTATAAAAAATAGTTTCTGATTGAGTAAAAACGGGGGTCATCGCGTGAGTTTTTGGCGCCCGTGGCAAATATCTTGGATTTCGGGAAAATTGATTAAATTTGGTAAAATAACTAATATAAAATAAAATATAAGAATAAAATTGACTATTATAATTTGGAGGTTTTTTACAAATAACACTTTATTACCTCATATTCAAAACATACTATAATATTTCCACAATATTTTTGTTATTTTCAAAGCCAATTCAGTGCTGAAAAAACCTTGGAAAAACTAATATGTATAATAATAAACCTTTATTGCACCAATTCCTGGGGTCGTCAGAAGCATTACAAATTGTCATAGTTCACATCAAAATCATTTTGTCTCATACAACATTGCTAGAACGTTAAAACAGATAAAAACACAAAATCAAATTCAAAATTAGCCTACCTATCTATTGCAGTGTGTCATTTAAAGCTGTCTATAAATTGTCTACAAAGTCTTGGCCCTTTCATAAAAATCCTCAAACCTATATAATGGGTTATTCATCAAAAAACGTTCAGTCTATGCTTAAAAACTGGATATGGCAGATTTTTGAGGCATTAAACAGTTTTACACTTATAAAAAAAAAAATTATTTTTTTAGTTTTTAATCTCATAATTTATAATAAATTTCTGTTTGTAAAGCAAAAAGCTTTTATAATAACAGTTCCACTACAGTTTTTATTGAAAGTCTCTTGTTATCTGTCAAAGAAGTCATACAATATACTGTAATTCCTTTCACAATGTAAGCTCTCCAAAAATTTAATCATATTTTATGATTAAGATGCAGTATATGGAACAATCGCAAGAATTTTCTATATAGAAAAATTTGTTTCCATCGCTTGACACTAGAGCCCACTCAAATTTTGTCCACTCTTTTGATGGACAAAAATTGTTACAAAGCTGGAAGTTTTTTTAATCCACTCTAGATATTCTAAGAAAGAGTTATCTGAGTTTGCAAAAGTTGAAATTGAAGAATATGAAATTCTACGTCGATTGATGTATATATCCGTTCAATTGTTCATTCACAATAAATTTTCAAAAATCAGGTATTTTTACCTCCTTTGTGAAAAATAAGTCACCTTCATGTTTCGTTGAATTTATCATGTAAATGCTCACTCCAACACATAAAAGTTAGAAGAAAGGAGTTTTAGATCATTGAATTTACTTTCAGGAGAGTTCACAATTTGAAAATTTTGCCAATTTGTCGATATGCAGAAAAACCTGAATCACTGTATAGCGCAATTAGGCAGTAACCAAGTTTCATAAGTAAGTGATATCAAAAAAAACATTTAGTAGTTATTTTCTCAACGAATTCTCATATAGTTGATGATAGAATAATTGAGATAGAGTATTTATTCAGTCAAAGAACGAGTTAGCTGAAGAAGTCAGTATTGTCAGATAAATTGTAGTCAGTCAGACAAATGTGGAGTAGGTAACAGAAATCGTTAGTAAATGTTAAAAGTGCATATTTGTTTTATTGCTGATGATGCCCACATGAGTCCGAGACTTGTGAGTGGGAAATGAGGTGAATGATAACACATATAGATGCCAGACGGAGGAGCGGGATTCGAACCCACGACCGCTGAACGACAGCAAGCTGAAGTTGCGACGCCCCAATCAACTGCGCTAAGCGGCCCGCCAAATATGTGCAATATGTGTATTTCAAAGTCCAGGAAGAAAAAAAAACCTTAATTTGATGGATTTATTATAATTATTATTTTGCTTTTTTTTTAATTTTCATTTCATACTTACTATAAGATCATTTCGTTATGAAATTGTATTTTATTTTATAGTACGGTATATATGTTCACATACCGGTATTTATTTATTGAAACTGATTTTAAAATGTGAAGGTATGTATAAGTTGATTTATGAGTTGTTTAATAATCACAGCAAAATACCAAAGACCATGACATTGAATGTTCGTCTGTGGCAATAGGTAATTAATATTTACACGGTCGTTATTTCAAGATGTGAAGTTGAAATCCGCTATGGTTACACCACCCAGATGCAGATAAAACAGCTTAGTTTGCTAATAAAGTTTTACATCTAGGATTGAAATGAAAAATGTTTTTTATTTATTGCCTAATTTTTGTATTAAATAATATACTCAATTGTAATATTTATATTTTCTTTTTTTAGTATTTCATCTCATCATTTGTCGTAAGTTTCTGTTTGTAGAGCAACTTTTTCAATTACAGTTCTACTACAGTTTTCATTGGAAGCCTCTTTATTATCTATCAAAGAAGTCCTACAATATAATCCCATTCACTATGTAAATTATCCAATAAACCATACTACTCAAGAGTAAGGTACAATATATGGAACAACCGCAAAAATCTTAGAAATAAATAAAAATTCGTTTCCTTTCTTCCAACACAATTTGGCATATGTTTATTTCAGAGAAAAAGAACAAGGGTGAAAGAGAGACTGAGAGCGGAAAGGAATGTGAGAGTACTACTGGAGACATGTTATTCAAAGCAATTATTTTCGATCGCATAATAATTATTGAAGAACTGTAAACAAAATGCATCCGGCAGACAGAGCGAGTGCTGGTGTTGCGCGTGAGGGAGCATTGATAAGGGCGAGTAAGTGATGAACGAATATGGTTCAAACTGGCAACATAGCAAGTCCTTGCATGTGTGTGAGTGAACGTGCTTGCACATTTGCATGAGGAAGTTGACTGTAAAACTAAAGAGAATCCAAGAAAACTTTGGGGCAACTTAGCTACCCAACGATTTAATTTGGATTTACAATAATCTCTCTATTAATAATAATAAGCGTATGGCTTTTAATGGTGGGGAGACCCTTACGGGTAGTTCCACCTCGCCGTTTGTGCCATGTTACGGGGAACATGGTGGACCTACTATTTTTAGGTGGGTTCCGAACCACCGGGTAAGTGATAATAAAGCTTGTAACATCAAGTCATTGAAGCAGGGTCACCCATCCAAGCGCAGTCTTGAGCGGTCGTGACTGAACATCAATCTCTCTATTACTAGAAGGGATA
This sequence comes from Conomelus anceps, assembly GCA_948455865.1. Taxonomy (NCBI): domain Eukaryota; kingdom Metazoa; phylum Arthropoda; class Insecta; order Hemiptera; family Delphacidae; genus Conomelus; species Conomelus anceps. Next base: position 56,037,824 of record OX418217.1, on the reverse strand, counting down.
TGAGAGATTTCAATGACATATTTTGTATTTCAATCGGGAATTTAGTTTTTCTGTGATTAAGGTTTAAAAAAAATGAAAATTTTGAAAAATGAAATACCTCATTACAAAAACAATACTTTGTTACATTGATCGTGAAAATTACACTTTTCTATTCACAACCGTTCATGATACTGGTTGCCCCCAAAAATTAACTTATTAACCTATTAAATTAATGCTCATATCTCAGAAAATAATTGATGAATTTTTTTTTTAATTTATTGCAATAGACTACATTTCAGTAGCCTAATAATCTTCAGTCAAAGAGACTTTGAAAAAAAATATATGACCAAAACCCTATTGCACAGCACGATAGTAGTCTCATAGGGACAAGGTTTCGTAGAAGTAAGTAGTTCTAAAAGTGGCAGTGTCACAGAAGCAAGTTCTCATAGAGACAAGGTGACAGTTTTAAAATAATATGCAATTTCACTGGGACAAGATCTCATAGGAACAAGTTCGCATGGCGTGTTGCCTACATCTGAACTTGAAGGCATTCCATTTGTTTTAGTAAATTGAATGTCTGCTGTATTTTAATCATATATTTATGACCTTTAGACCGAAAGAATAATGTTAATATGTATCTAATATAAAATATAAAAAAGCCAAATGACTTATTCATCACCGTTTCTTGAAAACCTTATGGCCAAAAAAGTTAAAATTTGGTAAAAATGGTCAGTTGACGCCTTGGACGTGTGCTAAGAAAGGGTTTTTAAAATATACCAAAAATACGCCCGAAATAGACGTATTTAGAATTTTTAGCCAAAGGTTGAAATATGGAATTTTTTGTTCAGTTGAGCCTCTGTAATGTCGTCTAGACTATAGTCTAAATACTCTAGACTACATCTAATAAATCTATGTAAACGTCTCGTCAGAGTAGCTTACCTCGGCGACTAAAGACATCGGACAGCTTTAAAGTACTAATGATGAGTTACTATGGTCTTTTTCATACTTATTTAAGTTATGGCATAAGAATGTGGGGTAACTGCTCATCAAACAAAAAAGTATTTATCTGGCAGAAAAAAGCCAATAGAGCTATACTAGATCTTTTCCAGAGAGAGTCATGTAAGTCTCACTTTACAAAACTTGGTATTTTAACTTTTATCTTTATTTGTATTTTATCTTTATATTGTAATGATACGAAAATCATATGGTTGCCAAGGGAGACGAAAGAAAAACAAGTTGTTATTGGGAGTTGGATTGGGAGATGTATAACAATAGGACGTGAAAAATAGTGACTTAGGTATATTGTGAATTTACTAAATAATATACTAGATGATGTTAAATAAAATGAATATTTGAAAATTAATATGGAGTTCATTCAATAATAAACTAGAGCATCACAATATATTTTTTATAGTCTAATTCATGTTAGAAAAAATGTTGAAAATTATCTTAAACACCATGAATTTTAGTATATGGATACAATACGAGAAATGGAGATTGACTAAGGTCTCTGATTCAGCATGTAGGTCCAGCATGTTTCCAAAAACATTAACGTAGGTGGGACTACCCGTTATCCCCACCAATACGCATTTCCTTATTGAAATGCTTTTCTTTTAGTACGTCCACAAAGTGTAGATGTAGTTTTTTACCATAAAAGTAATGTATTTGTGTACACATGAATAACAATGCTGTTAAATAATAACAAAACAAAATAATGAAATAAGCTGCGGGCCGCTTAGCGCAGTTGGTTGGGGCGTCGCAACTTCAGCTTGCTGTCGTTTAAGCGGTCGTGGGTTCGAATCCCACTCCACCGTCAGGCATTTATGTGTAATCATTCACCTCATTACCCACGCACAAGTCTCGGACTCATGTGGGCATTATCAGCAATAAAAAAAAATAGTTACTAATGTATTTTGAATTATATAGTGGTAAATAAAACTTGTTTCTGAATTGACAATATGAAAATAATTATATTCAGTTGTGTGCAAAAGTGTAATCTCTGCGAATTATTGTTGTAGATGAATAATAATTATAATACTATTGGAGGAAAGACCCTTCGGGCTCGCCGTTTGAGCCATGTTATGGTGAACATGTTGGACCTACTATTCCGAACCACCAAGTGAGTGATAATGATGCTTTTAACATAAATTCATATAAGCACGGTCACCAATCCTAACGCAGTCTTGAGCGGTCGTGACTGAGCATGAACATGATCGCATGAACACCACGCTCAAGGCAAGACCAAATACAAAACATTCTGAATACATCCATGATTCAAAATTCCCTCTTCAAATCTCATTACTATGCTAGCGCGGACCCTCGGCAAATGAACGAACTACTTCAAACAGTGATGCAGTCCAAGTAAACCAACTACTTGTAAGCTTTTGAACAAGTATTTTTTTAAATAACTTTGAAGAATAAATTTGAAAATTTCGTTCATACAAACATTTAGAAAATGTTTAACTTTAAGATACCGTTTTTTATTTTATTATACATTGAAATACAACTTTGTAATCTTGATAGTCATTTTTTACAAAATTCGCGGTTTTCGCGATGGGAATTCAACGATTGTTCTTACAAAATTGAAAAAGAACCGGAAATGGTATTAAGTTGTTTTTACATCAAATGAAAGCTTGTGAAAAACTGCGTGTTTCTATACAGACCAAATTTCAAAATTCCTCTTATGAAGCCTGCAATCGTTTGAGAAGTTTTTCCCCCATGCTAAATTTGGCGCTCGGCGATCGGCTGGCAGAATTGACTCCGGCCGCCTATACATTAGATAAAATACATCCAAGTCATAGAAGAAATTTCACTGATGAAATAAGACCACTACGCAAAAGATTGAACCAAATAAACCACAAACAAACAAATTAAACATCCAAAGAAGCCTACAAGGAAAACTAGAAAACATATTAGTAGAGCTCAATCAATCAACATGCCCCTGATTTTATTATTATCTCAGAACATGGCCTAAGACAGGATGAATTGCAGAGTACCAACATCCCTGGTTACACACTAGTTGAAAATTTCTGTCACATGTGGGGTGGAATAGCATTATATAAAAAGGACAATATTGCATCCATCACCGAAGAAATTACCCTTAAAGAACCACACCATCAAACCGAACAGGCCATTGAGATAGTGGAAGTGGAAGTAAAATTAAAAATGAATAAATACATCACTTAATAAATAATTATAGGCACAGGCCGATCACCCGACCCCAGAACCGAAAAAGAATTCATAAACAAACTAGGATATCTATTACCAAATTTCTCTGCTAGCCATTACAAGATAGTTATTCTTGAAGACACAAACTATAGGGGTATTCACGATGTTGGAGTTAGCCAGCTAAGTCGAGCTATTCGCTAACTCCTGCTATTTGCTAAGTCAGTGTTAACTCAATGCTATAGTAGTACGTTAGAAAAAAATTAGCAGATGAGATAGCAGATAGCGCAGGTTCAAGTCCGCTAACTCCAGCTATTTCCGTTAAAGCCGTGGCCATCTTTGTTTTCTAACCCAACTTTTTACAATCTCAACTATGAAGTTTCACGAATATCCTCTTGGAGCGCTATTGAAGTTAGCATATAGCAGTTGGTCCTAGTTGCGGTGCTCACAATCCCAAGTCAGCAAATAGCAGTTTAGCTAGTTAAAACGACATTGTGAATACCCCTATTAACATACTTAAAACTGCTGAGCAAAGTTACAAAAGCCTAAGAGACATGCTAACACAACATGACTGTATCATAGTATGGCCTACGAGCAACAAGGGTGACCCGAGACTCCACCACAAGTATACATGGATGTTATCGTAATTTAAAAAATGACAGAATAAAAACCACGGCTTTACTTAATCGAATTTCAGACCATCATGCGCTTCTTGGTGAAATAAACTTCAGTCTAAAACGAGAGGTAACCAGGTATAGGTATACCAGAAACTTTTCCATAAATAACTTGAAAGAACTGAAATTGCTACTACAACAAGTAAACTGGGACCCCATAATAAAACCATTCCTAACTGAAGAAAAATACAATAACTTCTTGAAAATAATGCGCCAAATATCAATAAAGTTATGCCAAGAGTACAGAAAAAATAGGGCCTGCCAAAATGAACATGTTCTGGGATAAAGACACTTTAACCAAAAGAGAAAAACTGCTTAATGCAGGCAAAAAATATAATTCAACATGCAATACAATAGATAAAGAAGAATTTGTTGAACTAAAAAATTCTATGAAGATATAAAAAAATTGCAAATTAGAGATAAAACACAACTTTCAGACAATAAAACTAAGGAACTCTGGAAAATGATAAATAGGAGCAATTATGGTCAACGGGGACGGGACAACTTCCAGCTCAACATAAGAAACAAGACAATAACTGATCCATACCATATTAGTAATATTCTAAATGCAAAGTTCACACAGCCAAAAATTGACTCAACTATAGCTGACACTTCCATAATGTCAGAAGAAATAAGCAACACACCAGCCCTCACTGAGCTCAAGTTCATCACTCAAAAAGAATTGAATAATTTAGTCAATCGATTAAAATCAAACAACTCTTCTGGAAATGACGATATTACAGCAGAGAAGTTCAAATTATGTGCAACTAAAATAGGAGTGCCACTTCTCACCATCGTAAACTGATTTTACAAGCAGTGCCACAAAGCCTAAAAATATCAAAGATATACCACAAATATAAAGGATAAGACTGATCCAAAAAACGTTAGGCCTATTGCTAACTTACCTACAACATCTAAGATCACAGAACGTACTGTCTATAACCAGCTGATACTACACCTGGAAAGAGGTAACCTATTGACTGGGTGGCAATACGGCGTCAGACGAGGAATCGGTATGTCAACCGCTATTGCGGAACTTTGCAATGACATAATTATGCAAGTCAAGGGATGACCATAAGACAGCCTCCGGACTTTTCATAGACATCCAAAAAGCATTTGACACACTTGACTGGGATACTCTAATAATTAAATTGAGAAAAAAAAACTAAAAAAGGGCAGAGCACTAGGAAAGGACCCAAGCCTATCTCACAAACAGGAAACTAACTTCCCAAACAAACATAATTACATAAAATCTTCACTCCGGCAAATGACTAGAGGTATACCGCAAGGGTCAATTCTGGGCCGTTGCTTTTCATAGTATGCTTTTCAATATTAATGACCTGCCAAAACAGCTTGATGACAAAAAAGGTTGTATACTATTTGCAGAAGACACCGCCATATTGACTCCATCCAATAAAAATACAGAAACAAACAACGTAATAAACTCAACACTTGAGGAAATAACCACAATCTTCAATAGACTCAAATTGACTACTAATAAAAAGAATACCGTTCCTGTAAAATTTACACCAAAAAAGAATAATCTGGAAGAACAACAAACAAATATCATCGTGACTACAGTAGACAGCGCCAAATTTCTCGGAATCCAAGTGGACAAACATTTATCCTGGCATAATCATATAGACTACCTCTCTAAAAAGCTGTCATCGGCGGTATATGTTGGACCCCTATACGGAGAATACGAAATATTTCAGATGAAAAAACTTCACTGGCTGCCTACCAATCACTCTTTTCATCACACTTGAGATACGGCATCGTCGCTTGGGGCTCGACATCACAAACTAGCTTGGAAAAAATACTGAGGATTCAAAAGACAGCAATATGAACTATACTCCGAATGAATATAAATGATCATTGTAAGGAACTGTTCATAAGATTAAACATCCTCACAGTAATACCTCAATACCTGCATTATTCAATGATCCTGGCAACAAAGAACAGCCCAGATTTGAGAAACACACAACATGCACAATATAAAACACTAGACACGGGGACAACAGAGACCTTCCACAGCACAATCTAAAAAAATTTAGTAACTCACCGAAATATTCAGGATCGTATTACTCCAACCTTCCTAAAGACTATCACAGAAAGAGGCACATTCTTAAAAAAACTAAAGAAATACTTCCTCTCTCGACCTTACTACTCTATTTCGGAATACAAAAATGCATATACATGGAATAGTATGCAAATAGAAGAATACATAGGCTACATGAAATAGAGCAGGGGTACCCACCCAACCTACGGCCCGCGTGCCGATTTAATGTGGCCCGCCATGTTACCATAAAAACTAAGAATTTACAAGCATTAAGAGAATTAAAAATATTATTAGGGGGGTAAATAGTGAATTTCAGATTACCGAAGAACTAGCTGAGTTCATTCAATGAAAACTACTGTAACTGGTATAGAAATATTTTCTAAAGTTAAGAAAACCATTTTTGGTCTGGGACTAGACTTTACAAAATTACCCCAAAGCAGAATGTTTTTGGTCTTTCTGCGACCGACCCAAAATATGTCAAATCTTTCTGCGGGAATTAAGATTTTCTCACGGATTACTTGACGTTTTCCGCATAGTTAAAACAATTTTATTGCAAACCATATAAAGCTGTAATTAATATGAATAATTTTATTCTAATTTTCTTTCAATATTTATAGTAATTATAAATTATTTAGGTTTAGTATGGTTTATGGTTGGATACTAAACATTAATTCACGAATTAGTTTAATAAGCAATATTAGAGCAGTGGCGGATCCAGGAGGTGATTATAATGTTGTCATGGATAGCACTGTTTTATCAATATGTATGTACAAATTTGTATTTGTATTGGTAATTTGCATTCCTTACCGTTTTACCTGATATCTATTTATGTCATTGTATTTTTTCTTATAAATTAAGTTTTCAAGTTGTTACGTATCAAATTTCAAATGTGTTCTCATCCAATTTACTAAATTGAGCACATTTTTTTAGATATTAAAATATGAATATGACTAAGGTAATTAATAAAATAATAATAATTTAATAAAATATGAAGAATTTTGAGTGAAAAATTGTATTACAAATCAAAGAAGTTATCTAAAACCATTTATTTGTTCAAGGATACAGTATTCTTAAAGCTGCAACTTTTAAACAATGATTTCCAACACTGAATCCTTCTTTTGCCTCCCTTAGCAAAGCGTTCGATCACTCTTTCTTCATTGACTTCTATGTCTCGATGTATGTATAGAAGACATAGCCCATTCAACCTATCCTCAACCATTCTTGATCGCAGCCAGCACTTCCAGTCAACACCGTCTCCAGTCAGTCTACTCCACTTGAAGCTTGACGTACCCGCGTACTAGCGGGTTAAAGAACCCGTGTTTTATAATATCTAGAACACGATATTAAAGAATGCCCACTGCGCAAGTAACATGGATGGCTTTGCACAAATTGGAAAAAGCCAATTTTTGTTGCTTACATAGTTTCGTCCTAGTTTCTATTAGATTTATGCCGTTTTTTTCTTTTTCTCTTGGATCTCGGGAGGGGGGGGTGGCAATTGCCCCCCCCCTCCCTGGATCCGCCACTGTATTTTTTTTTGTATTAGAGATTAGAGTGTATTTTTACACAGTAGCTGCAGAGCTATACACACTGCACGACTCACCGAGTGTCTTCCAGCATATTTATTATTCGTTTTTGTGCAATAAAATTGTTACTGCAAGTAATTGTAATGTAATTATTACTCATCATTACAGTGATAGCTTTATTTTTATTTATTTTTTTGTAAAATACAAAATTCCATTTGTGGGTGTTACAGCTTGGTTTTACACCGCTTGGCCGATCTTTCTGCAGGCCTCCTTCTTATTCTGCGACAATGTCGCACCGTCGCCCGTTGTTCTGCTTTGGGGCAAAATTAAAAGGAATTACTACAGATCAGTGGCGGTCCCAGGGGTGGGGGGGATGGGAGGGATATATCCCCCATCCCCCCCCCCCGAAATATCAAGATGGATCCCCCCCCCCCACCAAAAAGAATTTATTCATAATTATGTATGTATAGTTTTTGCGAGAAATAAATTTAATCTGTGTCATTGTTACTTGTTAGCTAGAAGAATAAATAAGAAGGATGTGTACATCCTTACATCCATTACATTGCTCTGTAACAATCTTGGTATTTTTTGGTTATTCCTTCGTAACTTATTATACATGTTAAAAATAGGGACTAACCATAAAGAAAAAATTCGCACTGAACACTTGATTTATTGTTGATTTCATTATACGTTTATTTAACTGAACCACCTTGAGCCATCATGCTCATTAGCTCATTAAATAATCACATTGACTTTTAATCAATTTTCTTTGTGTAGCTAAAAGAAATCAAAGGAAAAACACATACTATTTCACCTAAGTACAATAAACTTTAAATGAAAAACTATGTTATTAGCTAACATAAATACTATTAGCTTGAGCATATTTTAGAGCTCAAATACGTATAAAAATACGTTTTTAGGCTTTAAATTCCACATTTTTCTCCGGGGGGGGGGGGGGCGGACCCAGACCCCCGGTTGTCATCCCCCCCCCCCGAAATGAAATCCTGGGACCACTACTGCTACAGAGATGGTGGTAAGAATATGTGTGGCGTTGTTGGAAATGTCTGTAAAGCAGTGGAAGATGCTGGTGCAGAGAAACCAGTAATTCTGCACTGTATTATGCATCAGTAGGCTTTGTGCGAAAAAAAACTTGGAAATATCTGATGTAATGGCAGTCGCTGTTAAAACAGTAAACTACATACGTCACACTCCCAAAGACACCGCAAGTTCAAGGTATTTTTGGCAGAAATTGACAGTACTTATCCGGACGTTCCCTATCATTTTGCGAAGTCTGGTGGCTCAGTAGATGTTACAAAGGTTTTTTGAACTTTGTGCAGAGTTAGATACTGTATTTTCATGACTGACCAAGGTCGTCAAGTGCCAGAACTTTCTGATACAGTGTGGTTGTGGAAGCTAGCATTCTTGGTTGACATAACAGGGCATTTAAATTTTTAAACTTAAAACTGTAGAGATCTAATTCACTTGTTCATGATGCCTACCATCAGATGAGATATTTTAGGAAAAAACTTGCTCTCTTTGAAAAGCTGCTGGCTAAAAACAATTTAGATCACTTTGAAAAATGTAATCTATTTTTATCTGAAGCTAGTCTGCCGTTCCCTTCTGAGTTCGCTGTTGGGGTAGTGAGCCAACTGAGCCACCAGTTCAATGAAAGATTTGAAGACTTTGAAAAAAAGTGCGATGAAATCAACATGTTTCAAAATCCTTTCAAATGCGATATTGATTCTGTCCCTCAACCCTTAAACTCGAAATTATTGACCCAACAACAAATGAAATGCATACGGACCACTTTGAGAAATGTTACAAAAACAGAGATCTGTTGCCATTCTACAGCGCCTTGCCCAATGAAGATTTCAAAAACTTGAAAATGTTTGCTCATACCATGTTCTCAGTGTTTGGTTCGACCTATGTTTGCGAACAAACATTTTCAAAAATGAATAACATTAAATCAAAATTCCGGTCTTCCCTCACAGATGAACAATTAAAATGATTGGTATAACCAAGTTTGAGCCTAAGTGGAAAGACATTTCAAGTACAAATGCAAAGCAGTTTCAAACATCTCACTGAAGCTAAGATAAGCCTACATACAAACTTGATACTTTGATTAATAACTTTGTAAAGTGAAAGACTAACTTTTTTGTAATTCTTTTTTGTTATTGTTGTATTTTTATACTTGTGTGGTTAATTACAACCATTTTAATATATATTTGATATATTAGCCCCGCTTTCCTGGGGGAGGGGGGGGGAGTTATCTGAGAACCCCCGGTACAACACCCTCGTTTTTCTCCTGCTATCGTTTTTCAGGAGAAGGCCGCGTAAAATGTATCCAAAATCGCACAATACTTGGTTTTTAAACGTTCATTATTCTGTTAAAAAAAAAGTTAATTTAGTTTTTTATAGCTGAAGACATTGTCAATACTGATAAATTACTTTAATCCCGATCGATGCTCTCGTTTTTCAGGAGAAGGCCGCGTAAAATGTCTTCGGGGCCGTGACAGACAGACAGACAGAAAATGAGATAAGACTTGTTTCGGCTTCTTTAATGTATAAAACGTAAAAATAACCAAAGAATATATAATTCTAATAAATGTACAGACAAAACTCTAATTTTATTTATATAGAAGTAACTTTTTGTCATTTAATCTAGCAAGCTGTCGCAGGATAGATACCCCAGATGAAATTTTACAACATTTTTTCTCAATGTATGGAGCCCAGGTAAATCGTCTATCCATCAAAACTCCTAGAAATGCAATGTTTTCTTCCTGGTCTAGTTGATTATCGTTTACAAACCCGTTTATAGCCCTATCTTCATTTGAATTATGTTTGTTTTTTAATTGAAGGAATTGGCATTTTTACTATTTATTGTTAATTTTAACTGACTTAGGAATTGGACAATGGACTGCACATCTATAGTTTTGAAAAAATGTTACAGTATTTTTGTTATGTGCGTTTTATAGTAATAGGGTGTCGCTAAAAAGTATCGATTTTTTGAATCGATTCAAAAAAATCGTTTGTAAAAGATCGATTTTTAAAAAATGAACTAAAAAATCGGAAGTCAACAGGTTTTGTAAGTGTCTTATTCTTGGAGCAATAAAAGCTTTTCCACTGTTTAAAAAAATTATTTTAAGAAATTAAAAACTAGTAACTTATGAACAAACTTCACCAATATGCATTTAAAAAAAATAATACAAACATTTTTTCAGTTTAAAAATTGATAAAGAAGAGTAATCTCAGGCATTTATTTCAAAATTATCTAGAACGGAGTTGCTGAAAATGAGTGATGTATCGTCTGCAAATAAAAGGACTCTACCACTAATTAATTCTTCAGGTAAATGGTTGCTTAACAAGAAAAGCAAGAGACCTAGTTTTGAACCAGCTTGGACCTCTAATTTATTAGATTTATTCTTTACTATAACTTACTATTCCCAAATACTGTAGTTAGTTCTACACATTGCTTTTTCCCAATAAGATATGATTCAAACCATTTCAGTTCAACCCCGTTTACGCCTACATTTTGCAGTATTTCCAATAAAGCTGTATGATTAACAAAATCAAATGCCTTTGATAGATCTAAAAGAAACTGCAGCAGCTTTATCATCTGAATCTATTATATCTATTAGTTTTTCAACTAGAGAAACTATGGCTGTCTTTGTGGATCTTCCTTTCTGGAAGCCATGCTATTCATCACAGATAAAGTTTGCTTCTTGAAGGTGCAGAAGTAACCTATTTAGAACTCTTTCAAAAATGTTACTTATTACATTTAAAATACTAATGGGCCACTTTTGAAGATTGGCAAGATCTACCCCTTTTTCAAATTATCCAAAAAAACACCTTGCTCTAATAAATGATTGATCAGATGAATCAAAGTTTTATTGTGATTTTTGTAGAATGTGTTCATTGAAGATGTCTAGTTTATTGTGTGTGGTGTGTTAGTATACTTCAAATTGCTCCAAGGTATTGAGTTATTTCCTTTGGGTTTAATATGTAGAATGTATAGGTTGATAGTAATGTCAGTTACAATGTGTCCAGTTTGAATGATGTGGTCGGCGAAAGCCGATTGGGTTTTTGTATTCAAGGGTTGTGAATGTTCTTTGTAACGTCGTCTGAATGTGCGGCCTGTTTGTCCTATGGAAAATTTGTTACATGCAGAGCAGTTCAGTTTGTAGATCACTGGGAGATTGAATTTGTTTGTGATCTGTATTTGTGTGGTTTGGATGCAAGTGCAGTTTTTATTTATTTTTTGTTCCAAATGAGATGGTGTTGCCGGCTTTTTTGAAGAGTTTTGCAAGTCTGTTTGATTGTGGATTAATGTTTGTCATTGTGATGCCTATTTTGTCTCTGGTATTGGTCTATGTAGCATTGACCTGAATGCTGAGTGTTTGTGTTGGGTTGGATGATTGGAGGTGCTGTGTATTAGGGTCATTGTTGGTTTTCTGAAAATGTTAAGCTGTGTTGTTGGTTTGAGTTATTTGTAATTGAAAGGTATAGAAAATTAATTGATTTGTTTTGTCCATATTCTGCTGTGTATTGAATGTTCTTGTGTATTTGGTTGATATATGATCGGAGTTGTTCACATTGTCTTTTGTTCCCTCTGTATAGCAATAGAACGTCATCTACAATTCTGTGCCATTATATTATGTTGTGTGAAAATTCGTTATTAAAGTATGTGTTTCGCAGTGTTGGAGATAGATCTCGGCAAATATGCTGGAAATTGGTGAGCCCATTGGCAATCCATTATTTTTGTCATTAGGTCGCTACTGTTTTTTATGTAAGTTACAGCATTAGGAAAACTAATCTGGGCTCACCAGGGCGTGTCCCGAAGAAGGAAGGACGATTCCCCGGTCTTTTGACCGTCTGGAGAAGACTTCAAAAAGTAAAGTAACTTGAGTAAAGGTAAAGCATATTGTGAATAAAATTCGCAGTTTACATACGTATTTCTTCAAGATCTGGCGATAATTGTCAATTACAAGCAGTTATTATCCTGCTTGTAACCTTGTGCGGTCGGCCTTGAACCGGCAATTGGACCTTGACCGTGAAATAAAGTAGCCTACAGGATGGTGGAAGGGGTTGAACGTTTAATTATAAAGGGGGTGTCAGACATGGGGTTTATTTTCAAACCGAGAACCCACTACACTATATCGAAAGCACGTTAGGGAGTAGACTGTCACCGGCTTGAAAACAAACGACAAAACGCAACGTCTATCACAAATACATTACCTATATTTTTTAATAATTATACGAATTACGTTGGAGCTCAATTTCAGAAAAGTACGTATAATTTTGAAAGGTTGAAACTCTCATGGATACATTCGAAGTTTAGGTAATATTACCTGATCAGTTGATGTGAGTTAAATTACTTATCAGAGGATGAAACATGAAACGCCATTGCAAGTTAGGTTAAAATTGCAAGTTAGGAATATAAAATCTCTCTTGACTTTGAGGCATGGAATAATGCAAATACTAACAGCACGTTAAGCAGAATATGATATTACCTCACTGATTCATCAGAAATTGTAGAATCTTTCATAATTTTCAATCCTTCCAACGCTTTAACTAATTTGTCCAGGGCAGCCATTATTGAGAACTTTGCTTTGCACGAATCGAAAGTTAAAAATAAAAGAAAGTATTCTCAAAAGAATTTCCGACTACGAATAATAATAATACTACATTTTTAACACTTTGAAATTAAATGAAAATATTAATACACAACACTCTTCCATCTTCTTCACTGCTGTATTCTAATTTCTACATCTATCAGCTGTTTGTGTTCAACGTTCAAGACAAACAGCTGCTCGAAAATGGCTTCTCATTTAACATGAGGCACAATAGCTAGAGTGATTATGAAGTTGACCGAAAGATCGATCGACGCGAACTCTGGGCGGCTTAAATCGGCAGCAATGTAGTGAGTCTATTGCATTGTTTATAATGGCTAGCATTAGGAAACTTATAAAAACAGGATTTAAAGAAGTCAATTGGGATTTTTTAAGGATATCTAATTCAGAAAAAGGGAAGAACCTCGTAGAGAGTAATCATGTTTTTGATGTGGAGGAGTGCGAAGCAGCAAAGGTATTATACATGTTAAAGTAATGAGACAAACTAGCGTCAATGCTGCACTATACAACATTTCAATAACAGTAAGTAGTCTTTTAATGCACTGTATTAGTATTCCGCCCCTGCTTTTAATAAATTGATATTTCACAACAATAAAAAACATAACCTCAAAGCTGTTATTAGGATTGATTTCTCTAATTATTACAAAATATCAATCACACAATTGCATAAAAGCTTCCAATTTTCATCAATCAGCAATCTTTTACACATAAAATAATTTGTAAATATAATATAACTCACTTAGTCCTTTGAACATTAGAGATCCATTTCTCTCATCTATCCTTTTCATAAGGTCGATCAGGAAATGAATAAAATGAAACACCTTTCCCTCCTGAATTCTGATAGGTATTACTGTACCCATATACACAACGCATAATACGGCTCTTGGGCATTTTTAATATGTTTGTCTAAAGAAGTATTTTTTTGAAAAAATGCATTTGAAGTGAGACAATTTAGCACACAAATTAATAGCAACCAGATTTTGTCTCACTAAGTTAGTGCAAGATCCTCTGCTCAGAGCACTGTCAGTCAATCTCCAGATCACCTGTACTAAAAACGATTCTGAGCTTCAAATTTACATGTCACCAGCTGTCCTGCAAAGAAGTTATAATAATATTTTTTCCTACAACTGCTCATAAAGTAGTTTTTTATTTACTGAAAACTAATTGTAAAATACCTCTCTTCTGCTCAGCAAGCGGTAAAGTACTTTATGCTCGCCAGCTGTTTTCTTTAAGCTTCTGTTTTGATTTTGATGCCTTCTCATTGGTGGATCATGGAATCCATGAAATTCACATAACCTCAACAATGGTGAATGCTAACCAAATCCGTGCATGATCTGTGATGTTACAAACTACAAGCTTTTATTATGTTGGAATCCAGAACTGCAGTTTTAGGGAAAATATTGCATGCAATTTGCACGTGAAGCTTCTTTATTGCTCTTGCAAAATTACTGTGCTCTGCTACGCGTTGTGCATAATGTAAATGTTTTGGCTTGAGCAAAAACGTTGTGCTTCATACTCTTAATACATAAATAACTATTTCCTGTTCTAAAATCATTACAGTATTTTTGTTACACAGTGGCTACAGTCACAGCAGCCGGGTCTCCATTGGGTAGCTGGCAGATAGATGACTCATGGCTTTGAACATTATTTGTGCCTGCACCAAATTTCCTTTTCTTTCTCAACTGATGGGTGCATACTTGTCATGGATAGGTGGATTGTGCCTAAACTGTTTCCCGATAATAGTTATTTATGTATTAGGCCGGCCACACACATGAACAGTTGAGGTGAGGCAAAATGACTTTAGTCAAGATGCTTGACTTGCCTTGTCGCAAAGCAGACACACACAATAGAAGGTGAGGCAAGTCATGGCCAAAATTTGGCTTGGTTTCACAACCAAGTCACAACTGTGCTTTTGCAGAGTGAACATATAGCAGTTCTAGTGTTTCACTATAGGCGATCAGAAGTTGGCCGAAAGATCGATCATCACAAACTCTGGACAGCATAAATCGGCAGCAGTGTAGTGAGTTAGTTGCATTGTTTATAATGGCTAACATTGGGAAACTTCTCATAAAAACAGGATTTAGAAGTCAAGAAGTCAATTGCGATTTTTTTAGGAAAGGGTATGAACTTCTGCTCAATAAGCTTAATTGAAAAATAGCTAAATAACAATGTGAACCTAAATGGTTTTTAAACAATCAAATATTCCCCCCACCACAAAAACGTTTTTTGGAACCCCCAAGTATTTCAATAACACAGTCTGCAACATAGCTCCCCCCCTGTGGGCACTCCTGTATTAATCACAAAATGGAAATAAGTGGTTTCATTGTTGAGTTGCCATCAGATCTTCTGGCAAAGTGGACACTCGATAGAAGCTGAGTGGTGCTCACATGACTTCGTGCATGCGCAGAACGCTCTGACTCTTGGTGACTTTAGGTGAAACGAAATTCTTGACTGTTTTGCTCTGTGACTAAAGGCGCCTTTTCGCCTCGCCTCGCCACGTCTGTTGCTCTGTAAGTGCCCATGCTTTCTCTGTCGCTCTAGATGCCTTTGGTCAAAATGCCTTGCCTTTAGTCAAAATGCCTCACCTCAACTGTTCATGTGTGTGGCCGGCCTTAAGAGCATGAAGCGCGACTTCATCACTTGAGCCAAAACATTTACTGCGTGACGCATAGCAGAGCGCAGTAATTTTGCAAGAGCAATAAAGAAGCTTCACACACGAATTGCATACAATATTTTTCCTAAAACTGCAGTTCTGGATTCCAACATAATAAAAGCTTGTAGTTTGTAACATCACAGACCATGCATGGATTTGATTAGCATTTGCCATTGTTGAGGTTATGTGAATTTCATGGATTCAATGATCCACCAATGAGAAGGCATCAAAATCAAAACAGAAGCTTAAAGAAAACAGCTGGCGAGCATAAAGTACTTTACCGCTTGCTGAGCAGAAAAGAGGTATTTTACAATTAGTTTTCAGTACATAAAGAACTACTTTACGAGCAGTTGTAGGAAAAAATATTATTATAACTTCTTTGCAGGACAGCTGGTGACTTGTAAATTCAAAGCTCAGAATCTGGAGATTGACCGACAGCGCTCCAAGCAGAGGATCTTGCACTAACTTAGTGAGACAAAATCTGATTGATGAAAATCACAGTCCATGCGCGGATTTGGTTAGCATTCGCCATTGTTAGGTTATGTGAATTTCATGGATTCTGTGATCGAAGAGATCTGTGAGAAGGCATCAAAATCAAAACAGAAGCATAAAGAAAACAGCTGGTGAGCATAAAGTACTTTACCACTTGTGAAGCAGTAGAGGTATTTTACAATTAGTTTTCAGTACGTAAAGAACTTCTTTACAAGCAGTTGTAGGAAAATGCATAAATAATTAGTTTGCATTTGCACTGTGTTTGGGAGCGGTAGTGTTTTGTAAATGTTATATTCACTTGATTTAAATTGGTTTATGGTTTGGAGCTCCTCATATGTTTGCAAGTTATTAATTTTTCAAATAAAAATATAAATTTTCATATAAAAATAAAACAGTGCCAGCTTGATTCTGCATGCACATGACAACCTGGCACTCTTAAGAATATGGTTGTCTATCATCGATTATTGGAAATACCTTGATACAGTCAGATACTCACTCATATAATCTTACACTATCAAATCAATAACTTTTTTTTTCAAATCAAATCAAATTCATGTTTATTTCAAACAAAAAATAATGTGTACAACAAACTTTCAGTTTAAAAATAATAAAAGGATCACTCACATAAAAAATAAATATAAACTACTACCACTAAAAGATGAAAAAGATACAAAAAAGTCAATTCCTACATAGGCATTACTGCCTGTGCGTGGGAATGAGTCCACATGTTGGTCACACTTGATCAATAATATAAAATTGATGCCCGGTTTCACCAACATTCATTAAAGCAATTAACAAACATCAAATCGTTGATGGCTTGTTAAATAGCAGTTTTGTGTTTCACCAACATCCGTTAGCACTTACGGACATTAAACAGTTTGTCAAAGTTGAAGACTGCTTTTCCAGCCCTCAAAATTTTAATGAATCGTTAAACCTCTACGTTTAGGTTATGCTTAGTTGTCAAAATAACTCGAAGTGACGAAATTAATGCTAATAGGTTTTTCAAGAAGTCATAGGAGTTAAGTAAACATGTTGAAAAGTAAATTTAATTTACTCAATGGAGAACCTAGTGATTGATCTAGTTTTTATAAAATATTTAGAAAATGCAGGTCCAGGAAGACATATCCCTCCAGATAGGAATAGTGATATTTTTTCAATGGATGAAAGTAAATTTGTTGAAAGATACAGATTTAGAAAGTGTATTGTGTTAAAGATATTGGAACTTATAGACAAGTTGGAATTTCCAACAAATAGGAATCATCCTTTGACACCCATACAACAATTGCTACTCATGCTAAGATTTTATGCAACTGGATCATTCCAAATTGTTACTGGAGATATTGTGCGCGTATCTAAATCCACTGTTTCTAGATATGTCAGGTTGGTGTCACAAGCCATTGCTTCTTTGTCAAGAACTTTTATAAAATTTCCAGCAGAAAATGCAGACCACAGGAGAATAATTCAACAATTTTATAGGGAAACTGGATTCCCTGGAGTCATTGGTGCAATAGATTGCACCCATATACCTATTTTGTCACCCAGAGGTGACAATGGCGAAATTTTCCAGAATAGAAAATCTTATTTTTCCATAAACGTACAGACTGTTTGTGATCGTGATTTGATTATCCAAAATGTAGTAGCTAGATGGCCAGGATCAGTCCACAACAGCTAAATTTTTGACAACAGTGAGTTGAGGATGAAATTCGAAACTGGAGAAATTAGAGATTGTCACTTGCTGGGTGACAATTGGTACAGACTTTCCACATACCTTCTAATGCCATTCCTCAACCCCAATAATGTAGGTGAGGAAAATTACAACAAGTCACACATCAGTGCAAGGAATGCTGTGGAAAGGAAGTATGGTGTTTGGAAGAGGAGATTTCCTTGCCTGTCAGTAGAATTGAGGACTCAAGTCGAAACATCCTTAACAATTATTGTAGCAACAGCTGTTCTACATAACATTGCTAGGGAAACACAAGAGGCTGACCCACCAAGCGACTGTAGCCTTCTTGAATATTTTCATGATAGAGATGTAGTGAATAATGAAAATATTCATGAAGATGTACCTGTAGCACCACTTGATGGTCCAATTCAACAAGGACCAGCAGCTTTCCATCAAGCCATAGTGGAGAACCACTTTTTGTAGAAAAAAGTTGAATAACCATTTCAATTATTTTGACAAGTTAGTTTGAATTGACTGACAAATATACAGAAACATAGTTTATTAATTTCTAAGTCCTTAAAGTGCTATTAATTTACACTGAAGACTTCTGCAATGGCGGATATTGACAACAGTATTGAATAGCTGATGGAAATCTGCCAAAGGCGCCCAACCAGCAAGTGGGAGGTCTGTGGTTCGATTTCCAATGGTGACTGATATTTTTTTACAGTAGCATTCACTGATTTCCATCAGCTATTCAATACTTTTGTCAAGTCTTCAGTATAAATTAATAGCACTTAAAGGGCTTCGAAATTAATAAATTATTTTGATTTGAATATCATGTAGATTTTGTTTCAATTATTATTCTGTTCAGTTGATTTTTGTGTTTATTTGAAATGCCCTTATTTTCTATTTTTTTTAATGTGTCATGTGTGGCTCGAAATCTTGTTTTTTTTTGTTCTTAATTATTGATTAATTCTAGAATTATAATTTAGAATTAATTCTAGAATTATTGTAATTATATTGTTAACTTATGCTCCTACTCCTACTGGCATACAAGTGTTTCACTTATGCCAGTAGTGTTTTCACCAAAATAATTATTTCCAAGTTTATTGCTGGTGAATAACATTGTGTTGTCTTCTTACATTGAATTCTCCCTATTTTATTTTATTCTACAAATTTAATTTTATAAATGCAAAGTTTGATTCAAAACAATTTTTGTTGTTAACTAAACACAAATTTATTTTGGGGTCCAGTAGAGTAGACCCTGTGTGAGTACTGGCATCTCAAAATTAAGCGCAAGTACTTAAGGGTTAAAGATGTTCAAAGTAAAACCATTGTATTCTGAAAATAATTAAAAACATCTAATGAATTTAATTTTTTAGCATATTTTTTCATGTTCAAGATTGTTTTTTAATCATAAATAAAGTAAGATAACTCACCTATGTTTTCTTTAGTTTCTGTATTCATATCTTCCCACTGCTCTCCTACAACATTCTTGGAGATATTCATCCACGCAATCCTCCTCAGTTGCCAATTTTTTAAATCTTCATGTTTGTAGTCATAAACACAGGGTTCTGCTGAACCTCCAAAATAATTCTTTCACTATCTAGGTACTCCATCTAGGTAATCAATCAATATCAGGCGAGGACTGATGCTGGGTGTTATTCCCGCTCTTGTGGCCAGTGAATGAGCATGAAATCAAGCATCAAAAATAGATCACAGCCTATTCTCCAGCGGGCGACCTTGAAGACGCACCTGCTAAAACCTCCAGTAGCGGGAAAACACGCTGTGTGTGGCATACTCCATTACATTTTATGCTGCTCATTTTTCTAGTGTGTTTTCATTCTGCGTTTGTGCATGAAAAAACGCACGTGTGGCCGCAGCCTAAGGGTAGAAATGAATGAGTATCTGAATAACCAATTCATCTATCACTGTCATCGGTGATGAAGTTGGAATGTTATGTTAGTCCAATATAGAGTCAAATCATCTAATAATATAAAAATTTCTATTGATTAGCGCCTTTCAATTTTCTGTCACATAGATCAATAAAACTTGGGTAATGATCAGGTCTAATAACTTAACAAGCAATTACATTGCTTCTACTATAGGAAAATATAGGTGTACAATAAGTCATCAGTAGTTAATTAATATGAAATTGCAACTTTGTACTTGAAAATTAATCAGCCAAAAACTTTTGTGTTTAATTTAACAAGCTTTATTAACTTAATATCACTTGAAACGAAAGAACAATAACATAACCTATGCATGTAGTACATACCTGATTGCAGCGATCCAGCTTTTATTTTTGTTGGGATCATTTGGAAATCTATAAAAACTGCAAACCTTAAACTCGCTGTAATGTTTGGAATCAGGGACAAAGCACATAACCATTTTGTTAGATTATAAATCGCAACTAAAAATTAGTCCCATGCATTTTAAATGGACTTATAAAGTTGTTTGGAAAAATGTATTGGCGGATTGGGGCTTGTGACTGTGATGTCACACGAACTCGAGTATCGATTCAAAAATCGATTTTTTGGAACATAGAATCGATTTTTCTTAAACCGGTAAATCGTTCCCGTAGATCTAATTATAGGTTATATTTTTCAAAAAACACATTCCTTTGGAGGGAACGAATGAGGTTTTCGAGGGAACAGTTACCAAATACGGCCAATAAAAATCATCTTCATAATACATTTGCCGGGTGCCGCTTGTTCATCCTTTGTTACTTTCTGACCGATCCTGATTCTCATTCGTAAGAGAAGAGCCAGTGAAAGCTGAAGAAACTATATTGAGAGATTGAGACTAGAGTTAGAAACTTGATAGACTTGCAAGTATTGGAAACAAAATTACTCATTCTTAATAACTTTTTAAAGTTTCATCACGTTCTTCCATATTATTAGTGAACTAAAGTAGTAAAGGTGAATTTTAATCATGCCTGGAGAATCCAAATCGTTACTCTACATAAAAAAATTGACGGAAAATGCATTTACACCCAAGAAAGGTTCTGCTAGAGCGGCAGGGTTTGATCTATTGAGGTTTGCATATTTTTCTATAGTTTATTGTTTTTTATATGGTATTTATTGTGATTAATTCATTCACATTCCTGTGTATTACCTTATTATGGTAATGTATAGTATATACATTATATAATATAATGTAAAATAATATAATATAATGCTTATTATGGTACATAATAAGCAAATGTGAAATCATTCTGAAAACTACTCTAAACTAAACAAATAATGGTTCACGGCACAACGAATACTTGAAAGATACAACAAACTGGTTTCTGATACCATTGCTGTTTCAACCCCCCCCCCCCCCGTAAAAGCGGCCCAAAAGCGAGTAGGAAGGTACGGTATCAATAAAATAACGATAATATCGGTGGTTACTGGAGGTAAAGAAGTTTTCACATGTGAAGATTAAATTAATAATATTACTGATGCTAGTAATAAGAATGTACTGTAGTTGAAAAGTTACAGAGTGGTTGGAACAAACCATCCTATAACACAATTATTGTCAAGCCCTCATAAAGAAAGTGATTTTTTAGACAGGATGTAGGGAAAGAAAAGATAAAAAATTTCGGATTCACTTCTCTACAACCTGATGGAACAATCAAAATAATTCACCAGAACGTTGATAGCATTTTGAATAAAATTAGTAGATTGAACATATTATTAGAGAATGAATCCCCTGATATTCTGGTTTTGACAGAACATGCTCTTAAGGATTTTGAAATCGAGGACCTGAATTTGACAAATTTTATTTTAGTTTCCTACTATTGCAGAATTACCAAGAGAAAGGGGGGTGTTGCCATATTTGTGAATAGGAAATTCTATGAATCTTTGGAGAATAATAAATTGTCAGTGCTGGATACTGGGTCCTTATGTGTTGAAGGTGATATAGAAATGGCCGGAATAAAGATCAGATTGGATTCCCAAAACTTAATTGTTATTGGAATATACCGACCAACAAAAGGTGATTTTGCATTGTTTAAAAATAATCTCAACTTAATTATGGACAGTACATTGAGTAACCCAAAAGATTATCTGGTTGCCCTGGGCGATATTAATGTGAATTTTCTTTTGGACAGCAGCCAAGAGCCAACGCTCTAGCATTATTGAAGTTCTGGATCAATATGGTCTCACATATACTATAGATCAAGTGACCCGATTAAAAAGTAACTCATGCATTGATAATATTTTCACAAACATTCCCTGCTCATTGTACTCTGCTCAAGTAATCCATACTTTTATATCAGATCATGCCGCTCAATACATTGGAATTTCCCATGGAAATGAAGTAAGACCGGGTAAAGTAAAGAAGCAATTTAATAAATTTTACAAAATGAGTCATGATTGCTCAGATGCCAATATTGCTCTACTTAGGTATAACTTATCTCAGGAAAACTGGAGTAACGTTTATGATGAAAGGGATTCAAATGAGAAATTCAATAAATTTTATCAAACTCTCCTCCATCATTTTAATGTGTGTTGCCCTCTAAGGGCCAAAAAGAAATTTAATAATAATAATAGTAGTGCATATGGTAACTGGATGACACAGGAGTTGCAGCAGACACGCTTGTTGCTTAGTATGGCTATACACAGATTCAATGCAGGTGAGGATATTGATATTAATACAATCAATAGAATTAAAAAAATCTATGATGACAGTGTAGTTTCAGCAAAAAAAGATTTTTTCAGCAACCTCATTTTAAGTTCAGACAATAAAACAAAATGTAGCTGGAAAATAATAAATAGTTTCAGAGGAAACAAAAATAAGATTGCAAATCACCATGAGATTTCGGAAATTGAGCTTGATGATAAATTGATCAGAAGCCCTGGCAAAATTGCAGCTGTTCTTAATAATTATTTTGTATCAGTGGGATCTCAGACTGATAAAGGTAAGGTGCATGGGAATCACCAAAGCGCATACAAAAATCTAAAATTGCCATCACCACATAGTAGCTTATTTCTGACTCCTACAAATGCAAATGAAGTTCTATCCATTCTAAAAAATATAAAATCCAAGTACAGTAGAGGCTATGATGGTTTGTCGATCTATGTCATTAAGCAATGCATAAATGAGATCATTTCCCCTCTAGTTAATGTAATCAATTCAATGTTGGAACAGGGCGTATTCCCTGATCAACTTAAAATCTCTAAAGTTGTTCCAGTTTACAAAAAAGGTGTAAAAACTAATATATCCAATTATCGTCCTATCTCTATACTACCTGCTCTATCAAAAATTTTTGAAAAAATAATCAGCTTGAGATTGACTAGCTATTTGAACAAAGTTGAGCTTATTCCAAAATACCAGTATGGTTTTGTTAAAGGAAGATCAACTACTGGTGCAGCGATAAGTTTATATGAAAAGCTTCTGGATGAACTGGATAAGGGGAACTATTCTTCTGCTGTACTGCTGGACCTCTCAAATGCTTTTGATTGTGTTGATGTCAGGGTCCTGCTAAGCAAGTTGCAAGGCCTAGGAGTGAGAGGTATTTCTCACAGAGTGTTGGAATCTTATATGAATGAGCGTTCTCAATATGTCTGTCTTTCTTCATCCTTGAGAGAAATTGCATCTTCTAAGTTGAAGCTTGAAACCGGAGTCCCTCAGGGTTCAATCCTTGGCCCACTGCTCTTTCTATTGTATATTTCTGATGTGCATTCGGCTGTATCAGATGATAATGTCCATTTTACACTCTATGCAGATGACACAACTCTTCTTTTTGCTAATAAAGATGTTAACAATCTTGAAATTGACATGAACATCTCTACTAATGCAGTTGTCCAATATTTTAATGACATCTATCTATCAATTAATCCTATGAAAAGTCAAACTATATATTTTAAAAATTCTGTTATACTTTCTCAAGTATATATTGGTGACGATGTGATTGAGTGCACTGATTCAGTAGACATGCTAGGAATAAATTTTGATGAAAAGCTGACTTGGACATTAAACATTGATAAAATTAGCAGAAAAGTTGGCAAAAGTCTATTTCTTATAAGAAGTTTAGTAAAGTATGTACCACAAAATACAGCCAGAGTAGTGTATTTCGCTACATTTTACTGTCATATAGTTTATGGAATTGAGCTTTGGGGTGGAACATCAAAAGAAAATATTCAGAGAATATTTATCCTCCAAAAGAAGGCTATCAGACTTATTGCAAAACTAAAATACAACCACCCTTGCAGAGAGGCATTTAGAGCGCTCTCTTTGCTGACTGTACCCTCCATTTACATGTTCAGGGTCATCATGCATTCAGTTCAGAATAGAGTGAGCCTCAGAGTTAGTGCTGATGTCCACTCATATAACACAAGAGTAAGAGATAATTTTGCCATTGAGCCTCATAGGCGAAAACTGTTTGAAAGGAAGCCTAGCTATGCAGGATGCAAATTTTTTAACAAATTACCAGTCGCCTTGAAATTATCATCCAACAATAATAATAATAATACATTCAAAGTTAAACTTTTTAAATTTTTTGTAAATAAGGCATATTATTCTGTTGATGAGTTCATACTATGAGTGGCCTATTACCATTGGCTTAGTTCTACAAAATAGAAAAAAATTAATGACTATTTCTAATGATAATTCTTACTCATCTTATCTGATTATTTAAATGAATTGTTGCTTATTCTATAGTTGACTCGAACTCACCTGTTGATATTAGTTTTAGTGTATCATAAGATGGTTGGCTTAAATCCAGAATGAATTGATCTCCATTTATGAAGTAGTGATATGCATTTATAAGTAGTTCTATGTTCCAACCTAAGCTTTATTTATTATCATTTTTGATGTATTTTAAATTACGATGTTCAACTGTACTGCATTTTAAAAGTTGTACTGTGTTGAATAAAATATGATTGATTGATCCTAACAAGCTAAGATATCAATAATATATCAAATATTCCAGTATTTATGTTTACCATCACAATCGTACTCCATTAATAATAATAAGCGTATGGCTTTTAATGGTGGGGAGACCCTTACGGGTAGTTCCACCTCGCCGTTTGTGCCATGTTACGGGGATCATGGTGGAATTCCGTTGATGGAATGTAACGCCTTTCTTGAGTCTGTCCAATGTATGCTGCCAACATACCTGCCTTGTCAGACAAATTTTAGTGGAAAACTTCTGCTCGCGCAGATATCCATCTAAACATAGATCCGGCTTCTACGTACACTGTGCTTGCGATGTAGAGATCGCATGCCATGGCAAACTAGTAGTTCGTTCTCGTTGTTGTTGCTTGCGTGAACACTATTAAGGAGAAATATGACTTGATTCTTTTAAAACCTTCTTGAGAACTCTTCTATTCTGATTGGGATAACGAAACTGTAATAAAACTTAAGGTTTTATTTCTTTCTTAGAAAGAAGTTTTTTTATTAGCTTATTTTCTGAAATAGGTATTTTCATTCACAGACGTTCTCTTTAACATTCTTCAGACAAAATATTTAGATATATATAGCATTCTGTGCTAAAAAGGTGGCTGAAGTAATCGAGAGACTAGGAGAAATGGGAGAACATGATTTCATGAAACATATTGAGGAATTCAAAGGAAATGGTGAAAATTATTTGCCACTTAAAAACTCAGGATGAAGTTGAATAGTACAAAAAGAATGAATAAGAGAACAAAATTCTGTTCATTGAGATTTTAGACATTTTAATTCAATTGAGGAACAGATTTTAGTCCATGGGTATAAACTTGATTTTTTCTGCTTATTGAACAGCAAAATGGAAGACGAGTATAACAGGAAATTTCCTGAAACACTGAAGTTACTGAAGTTTATTTTTCACATAATCCGTTTGAAAAACAAGTGTCTGTTCTGTATTCGTCGTAGATAGGGTGTAGAGTCCCAATTAGTATGCATGCATATTTTGTAATTTTATTTTACTCTCATATATTAATTAATTATATTCTTAAATTTCTTGTTCCATAACGATCTGCGTTATTAATAATAACTTTGTTGTAAATTTAACGACTTGCAGTCAGTTTTAAATTGTGAATATATAATAAATGTACTCACATTTGGCCGAACGTTTTCGAGCTATTGAATCTCATCTCCAAGGTCAAATGTGAGTACATTTATTATATATTCACAATTTAAAACTGACTGCAAGTCGTTAAATTTACAACAAAAAGTTAATAATTAATTATATTAGACAAATTAAAAAAAAAAAAAATACATTCATTGTCAGCACATGCCCAAGGGTTTTAGTCAGCATTCTCTACTGCTTCAACGATACTGATGGATCCCAGTATTTTCGGAGCCCCTAAACAAGGATTTGAAGGGTCCCCAGGCCACTTGAATGAAGCTGACAGTAGGCTTAGTGTTGGAAGTGCAACCAAAGACTATCGGCCGAAATCGTTTTTTTCCAATTGAAAAAATAAGTTCCGGCCGGCTCTTTCACTTGACTAGCTGTCTTGAATAGGCCGTGCTTATTTTAGTATCAACTTTTTTAAACCGGCACAAATGCATGAGCATGAGGCAGCGGTTGTGTTCTTAGGTCCTTCGTATCCGACCCTCTTCAAAACTAATAACCTGCAACTGACATGGAACAGTTTTGTAATTTCGGCGAACATTTTTTGCTTTACACTGGTGCTAATATTAAACTGAAGGGTAATTGTGCCGCAGATGTTAGCAAGAAAAAACTCTTGAAACATCAATAAATTGTAGTATTATGTCTCCTGATTACAATTATCAAGTTTTGGAGAAAGTGCACTATATGGGCTTCTAACCAAACCTAACCTAACCTAGATGTGACTGAACCACCTCATACCTTTATTATTTTGGTGCATAAGTGCCTTTTGATGAAAAGTGCCTAGTTCCTAATAATTTACAGTTTGTGATGAAGTTTATTGTTTTGTCTGTTATTAAATTTTGTTGAAATTTAACGTTTTATTATTATTAAAACTTTTTTATTCAATTAATGAATATCATAGTATTAATGAATAATAATATATGTGTTCACATAATCATAATCGTCCAAGTTATTCAATTTAGACACTTTATTGACAGAAGCCCATATACTGCACTCCCATGGAGTGCAGTATAAAATATGGGCTTCTCTTAAAAATGACGCGATTAAGTGAATTATGTCTTTATCCGACTAGATATCCATCTGAAAATGAGTATAATCATAGTATGTAACCTCTCCCGTGTTCACATATTCGTAAATGTCAAAGTTATTCAATTGACAACAAGTTATTGACAGAAGCCCATATAGTGCACCACAGCCCAAGTTTTTAAGTGTCGGTCTCAATTAATTAATTATTCAATATTAAAAAATCACCGTTTGAACATAACTATGGCTTTGTAAAGCCTTTATAGCAACTTAAGCATAACATCATAGACGAACAGATAGTTAGAGCAATGGAGTTCCATCAATATATCAGTGCCATCTATATCATGACATCCATGACATCGATAATAACGGGTGTGCTATGAGAGCCTGCTTTGGTTCATTCGAGCCTTTTACCGTATACCGGTAAATGAAATTTTACAAATATTTAATTTATTCAAGTTTGGTTTTCAGTAAAATTCAATTTACCGGCAATGATAAAGATCATATTCTGAGCCTATGAGTCTGAATAGTGGGTTTAGAATTATGAATGTAATTGGACCAATCAAATGCTCAGTTGTAGTTTCATGCACCAGTAGACTCCCAGGATATAATAAATATGTGCAGTAATCTAACTTCAAGAGATTTCTCTCTTTTTAATATCAATATTATTTCTGTATACTGTAAGTAATATTGAAAAGGTTAGGTATTGCTACTAATTTGGTTCTTATATCAAAATGATTTCTGTCAGTTTCATGAAATTCACTTCAAAGACAAGAAAAATGAATAAAGTAGAAAATTAAAATATTGTCAAAAATTTGTTTAATATATTACACAATTTTAAACTGCTGCTACTGCTTCAATTGATCAGCGATCGACCTACCAAACCTAACCTAACCTGGCTAGATGTGACAACCACCACGAATAAGATGACGGTGAAAACGACAGTCGTACAAATGGTGTCCTCCCACAGTAAATTATGAATCCTTGAATATCTTTATCCGAAACGATCTGCGTTGTTATCTTGTCAATATCAAATTTAACGAATTGCAGTCATTTTCATAACTGTCAAAAATCACTGAGTCGTTAAATTTACCATAAAAAGTTAAATATAAATTTTGGCGACCACACGTCTGTGAAAAATTAAAATTTTTCTCTTATACGGTACCTTCTATAAGGCTAGAAGTATTCTCCATGTCAACGAGATGAACATTTTGTACTTTGCTTTTGTCGAGTCTATACTACATTATGGTATTGCTGTTTGGGGTGGAACTTATGATGTGCATGTAAATAAGTTGTTTATCCTTCAGAAGAGAATAATAAAAACTATTTTAAATGTGAATAGATTGTTTCCTAGTGCGGAGATATTCGTACATTTCGATGTGTTAACTGCGACACAATTATATATAAAAAGTCTATTCCGATACATAGCTGGAAACAGGGTTAGTTTCAACTTTCAAGTGGCTAATAATGTGTATGGCCAAAGAAATAATTTTATAAAACAGTGCAAAATTGAGTATTCTGATTTGGTGACTGTACGAAAACAAATAAGATATATAAGTAGCAAGTTGATTAATCTGATGCCTCCGAAATTTCTGTATCTTGTGGGAAATTTCTGTATCTTGTACTATGTATAATAGTGGGAAGTATTATCTGAATGTGGAACATAGGTCATGGTTGAAGAGACTTGAAGATACATTACTTTTTCGAAATAAATGATCTGGAATAATTTTATTAATAATACTGAATTGTTTGAATCTGCAAAGGACTGTGTTTTGAAACTAAATAATCTGGACTGAACTGAATTACTCCCACCAGCGAACAAGGTGTTTTCCTTCTGCTGGTTGGTGCAAAAAAAAACATTCATTTTAATTTATTTAAGAAGTTATTTTATTTCATGTATTAATTTATTAACATTAAGTTAATAAAACTTCAATTTGTTTTGTTTGTAAAGTTGTGGCTATAAACAATTATATTAATTAAAAATTAAATTTAATTCCTGGATTTCTTGTTCCATGACGAACTGCGTTGTTAATATTAACTTTTCATGTGAAATTTAACGACTTGCAGTCAAATATTTGTTAAGAATAAGTATAATAACTCACTTAATCTGGCCGAGCGCTTTCGAATCTATGAGATCCATCTTCAGAGGCGTCGAAGATGGATCTCATAGATTCGAAAGCGCTCGGCCAGATTAAGTGAGTTATTATACTTATTCTTAACAAATATTTGACTGCAAGTCGTTAAATTTCACATGAAAAGTTAAAATTAAATTTAACTAAACAGGACTAGCCCTATTTATACAGTATCAGTTAGTTACAAAATGAATCAGAACCTACTTCAATAATTTCCCAATAAGTACCATAATGTCGACATCCCTGACCCGATTCAAACTAAAACATTATGAAGGGTAACTACCATAAATTGGTTACTAGTAATTAGAACACATTGTAGCTGCATTTACAAGACGCTCTTAATTGGCAAGTTGCCATGTTTTTTTCTGAAGTTATAGTTAATAAGTTACATTTGTTCCTTCCAGCATCAGCATAGCATACCTGAGGCCCTCGAATTTCTAGAAATTTTGAAATTAATATCAAAACTTGTTCAACATTTCGCAGTAAGATACATAATTCATGTTGCCTGATTGAGAAGAATGTGATGCCAAAGGCAAGTTTCCTTTGTTCTTTGATTCAAAGGCAGAGAAAAGTTCTTGAGTTTGGACAAAGGTTCCTATTGTTGAATATAACTCCAATAATTCCATGTAACTAAGTCCTGCTTTTAGTAGAAGTAGTGATGAATTCAGTTGATAAATCATGAAATAGAATTTATTGTATTGAAACTGATCATTTGCTCTTTACATTGGTAAACAAATGTTGGAGGCATTATCATCATAACTTAACATATTTTTTTTTTCTCTCTTTCAGCGCTTACGACTGCATTGTTCCAGCTCAAGGGAAAGAACTAGTTAAAACCGATTTGCAAATCAATCTTCCCGAAGGATGTTATGGACGTATTGCACCGCGGTCTGGCTTGTCTTGGAAAAACCATTTGGATGTTGGAGGTAAATGTTTGGATGTTGGATTGATGCTAATGCAAGCTTGACGGTCCAGAAAAATCAATTTCTAATCTAGGTTGAAAGATCACGATGAACGATTTTCAGAAATTAAAACACAATGCCGGTACTTTTGGGATGAAGACATTTAAATAACTGGCACTGTGTTTCAGAAGCAATACCAAATGCATTTTGAATTTATTGTCATGCATATTCATTTTGCTATTCAAAGTTTAAACCAAATTCTATTGAGTTGGACTGTGCAAGCAAATATAATGACTCCAAGAGCATATAGAATAGAATAGAAATATATTTTATTGATTGATGATTTCATTACATAACATTATAACTAATATCAGAATATGTATACTGTATTTATGACATGACCATCTGGTCGTCTGCCATATAATAAATATTGATAACAGATTCGGTACTCAATAATTTTCTTGAATTGCAATTATTAGAAATAAGAAACCCGACAGTAAAGCAATTATGTATTATATTCCTCTATTAAAAATTTCCTGTAAGACCATGCACACCTAACGAACCTTATTAACGTTTTCCAATTATTCCCATTCAAAAACTCTACCTGTTCCTCTGATAGTCTTCTAGTACCCAGATTCGCCATTATCATTTCTCCCAATACAGGACATATTCCGATAAAGTGGATTATATCTTCCCGCTCTCTCATATTGCACAATATGCATATAGTTTGAATTCCCTCTCTTCCTACACTACTATTCAAATGCCAAGGCCTCCTCTTGACATAAATATATTTGATTTTTCATTTCAGGAGAGATTTGCTGTCAAGTGATTATTACACGGAGTGATTGGATTCAAACGAAAGTATACATAGTGTAATCTTGATTGTCTTGCAAGTTCGATTCATTTCTCTATACATTCATTTACACTTTCAATTTTCTGCCTCCATATATCTTGCACACCTTCTTCCCATCCCGGTATTTCAGCTCCATACTTTTCTGCTTGCATACTCCACGCCTTATACCAGTCCACCTTCTGCTCAATCATCTTTAGTGCGAGTTTTCGTGGCAATGTGCTTTGTTGTAAAGATAGTATATTGGAGACATACTTATAATGCAACGCAAGCAAGTAATGAAATAAGTGGTACTTATTGGTTTCCAGATATATGATATAATTCGGTATTGATTGTGGCAGTGGGAATAATTTATTTATGAAAAACCTATGCAATAATTCTATATCTTTAAATTCATTATATCCCCACACTTGCCCACCATAACTCACACGAGCTCTCACTACCGCATTAAACATAATCCACTTACTCTCTACTGTAATTTCATTCTGGCCTACAAACAAATTCCAAACATTTAATCCAAACTTTGCTACCGATACACGCTCTCTAACATGCTCACTAAACACCATCCGGGAAGAAAATGCTACGCCGTGGTACTTGTATTTATTTACTACTTCTATTCGCAAACCCCCAATTCCATCTCTCATGCCGCGCCTTTCGCCATCCATTGCTAAAGACCATCACCTTAGTTTTTTCAGTATTTATCGTTAATCCCCATGTCTCGCAATAATTTTTCAAGCATTCAATCATTTTTTGGATCGCTTTTTGTATGTATGCGGTCAACACCAGATCATCGGCATACACAATGCCTTTAATGTTCAACTCATCTAACCATATTCATTCCTCCATATTATCAAAAATATCATTCACAAATAGTGTGAAAAATAGCGGAGAGAGCTAGCAGCCTTGTTTTAAACCACTGTCTGTATTGAAAGATTCGCTCAGACCATCATTCTGGCCATTTATACACCATATGTAAGTGTGTTTTTATATAGTTGCTGCATTATATCTACAAATTTATTAGATAATTTTATTTGAAAAAGCTTGCAAATCAATGCGTTCCGATCCACTTTAATCAAATGCGGCCTTGAAATCCACGAATAAATAATAAACTTTATTTTTCCTCCTTTTCAACTTTAAGCTGATAATGCTATAAAAATTGATTACATTGTCTATCGTGGAGTAGCCCTATCTAAAACCAGCCTGTTCCTCATTGACCAAGAGCATAATGTAATATTATTTATGTGAGATGCTGACCAATGAGAATGAATCCTCTGGACCGGTGTTTGCAGTTTATTATTGCAATATTATTGAGTGCTTGAAAGCAGAAAGAATTTTTGAATTTATAGTCTCGCAAATCATAAAATCCGTTTCATAGTGATCATTTCGTATCCTTGCTTGTCTATAAAATTTTCAATACCAAAAACCTTGGAGAGTCAGTCCTAATATCTCAAGGTGCTAGAGTGTCAAGGCCCCACCAAAAATCGGGGTCTCCCTTAGCCCCTATCCAAACAACCCTTTGCTCAGTTTCATTGCTCCAGAGCTCGTTCCGCCTCTCAAAAGGCTTTGGAGCCTATTCCGTCTAGAATGGAAATATTCTCACTGACTCAGCTTTGTACCATCCTCAATGCTCGAGGATTCTCACCTACTCAAAATCAAACACATTCTGTAAAATTATTGTATTCACGCTGCTTCAATCTGCCAAATACCATTTTTAGATTGTGATTATCATTTGCTCCATTGAAGCAGCCATAAGAGGCGATTATGCGAGTTTTTACCCCCACCCCCCCCCACCCCCCCCCCCCCCCCACTCCACCAGTACTACATTGCTCATGCTGCTTTTGCCAGCCGTCTTTACTCCTCTCCACTTATTTTCATTTTTCTTGTTTCAAACTCACTTCTAATTTGTAAATGCTATAGTGGACCAGCTCATCTCATAACAACAATAAAACTTTTTGCCACAGCGAGGTTTGGTATTGGTTATTCAATTGACTGTGATTAACGTATTGAATGTTTGATTTTTTGCTGTTTTAGTTTCGATGGCCGAACAAACTATCTATCCGTTACAAACTCTTGGTCTTTACAATATGCAAAACGTTTAAAACAAGAATAAATTGATAATAATTTGGCACAAAATGTCCTATATATTCTGTAATATTTGATAATTCTTGAATGTTTTTCTTTTTAATTTATTGCAGCTATGAAAATTGATTTGATAACTGAATTGATCTCTTCCAGCTGGAGTAATTGATGCTGACTACCGTGGAAATGTTGGTGTGGTCCTCTTCAACCATTCAAAAGAGCCTTTCACCATTAAGCGAGGAGATAGAATAGCACAACTAATTTGTGAGAAAATATTCTATCCCGAAATCGTCGAAGTTGAGGTAAGATGATGATTGCAGAGGAAAAAAATGTCTGTAATAGTTTAAAACAAAAAATTATAATTGACATAAATTTTTCATAATGTGCAATTCCCATATATTCTCGTTTATGCTTGAGTTTGGTAATGAGATAATGCTTTTGTAAAGAATTGACATACCAAGCAGGGTTTCAAACCTGTACCAATTGTATAAAAGTGTGTTTTTGCTAACCCCTACATACGGTGGGATGCGTTTGTATGTAATTAAGAACGCATCCAGTTTTACTTTTCCTTGAAGGACAGAAATGGCTAATACTCTGTAAATAGAAGCGATAAGGGTGAGAACTAGTCATCAGAAATGAATCTCATCCTCGCTCCAATTTGCAGAGTAGGCTACTATTTATTTTCAGTGCTTCACAAAAGTAACGCAGACTGTGTTCCCATTTGCGCTCGGGCTAGTTTCCAAAATCAATTATGCAGTCAAAAAATTCATTCTAGAGAGGTATTCATCAATTAGAAATCGTCTTGCAAAGATTGCTATGTCAAAGGGACACTATAAAAGTTCTTTACATAGAGGATTTCGTTATTGCTAAGTTCGTTGTATGGATAAGACAGAATTTCCTTAATGTTCTATATTTTGATGTCGTTTTTTATCTTGATTCACAATTCTTATTTCAAGTTTTTCCTAGAGATGAAAAGCTAAACTCATCCACCACTGCTAGATTACTGTTTTCCTAATGCCGTCAAACACCTGTGAAAAGTCTCGAGCCAATAAATTAGCATTGTATACATCTATATTGTAGTTTTCAGTAGCGGTTCACCCGTGCGTTGAAATTGAAATATTTTTATTCTCCATAGAAAATACAAAAATGCAAAATATAACACAATATGATATGTAGGAAGCTCCTCACATGGGCACATGCCTGATTGCAACTGGAGTTTAGTTATAATAGTGGTACCCGGCGAATTTCCAAGAGCCTAGCACAAACCGCATCTTCCTAGCTTTCCTAAACTGTTATTTTTCTGTTTGGTTAAATTGCAATTTTTTTTTCACCAGAGGAACATATTAAGCTAGCTTTGATTCTCCAGTCATATGTTTCCCATGGCCGGTGATAATCGCCCCGTTGGTGATATTCGCACCAACATTATTTACTCATGCGCATGCGCAGTAAGCACAGAGTATGCGCATTAAAGAAAGAATCGATCCAGACCGCGATTTTACTATATAAATAGCTAGTTTTCACTGTTGCCATTACCAAACCTAGCCTAACCTAATGTTAGTGCTATTATCATTTAATCGTATCGCTAGCGGGCGGCACCCAGCATCGGCAAGCTTCATCTGCACATGCGTGAGTTAACGTTGATGCGAATATCCCCCGGGATAATCGCACCACCGGGAAGATTATCCACTGCGCTTTCCTACATAACTGCAATGCTCCGACTACACGGTACGCGCGTAAGTCTGCAAGACAGCGTAAATAACACCGCTAAGGGCCTTAAGGGTTGACTTCTTTAAGCTGTTCCTTCAAGGATAGATTTCTCCTTTTTGTGTCCTTCAGCGAGGACTTTTGAACTTCCAAACTTCACAGGAGCCATCTCGGGACTATTCTACATATTGTGCCTGAAAATTTCATAAAAATCAGTTCAGCGGTTTCGGAGTTTACTGGGAACATACGATATATACACACGTCGCCTTTTATATATACAGATTTAACTTGGCAACAGTCGGGTTCAGATGTAGCACTTCATCCCTTCATCCCTATCTTCTACATGCTCCTTCATTTGAGTACTCCAGTAATTCTTTGTGATTCAAATTATTTTGTGAAAATAATTTCAATCGTTCGATAATTTTTTGTTGCAGGAAATGGATGAAACAGAACGAGGAGAAGGTGGTTTTGGGTCCACTGGTGTGACCACAATTACTAGATCACCAACAAAATGTGGAAGCTAACTTACTCGTTATGTTCTCAAGGCACTGAATTTCTTCTGCTCTGTTCGTGTCATGTAACTTGTGATTAATTGAAAGAATGTTTTCCCAACGACCTGCTTGTATTTTGTATTAATTTATCGATGATAGTTTGTTAAATTATTTTCTAATAAAACCAATTATTTAATCCGTCAACCAACCACAAATGCAAGTAATGTTTCGAATTTAAGTTTACAGTAACAGTGGCCATTTTTGCTTTAATACTTCACTGACATTTATACTTTTACAAATTGGGAAACTGCTCGTTCTAAACTAAAATACTTCTCAGATTTTAATTGAAGCTGGCCATGAAGTAGACTAGTACTGACTAAATTGTCTTGAATTGAATTTTGTATTTGTGAAGCAAAAGAAGCAATTTTGTTATTGGAGGCCTACATTCAAAGAGTATCGACTGCGCCAAGAGATAGTGTTGTTGTGTTCCAGTACGAATAATAGAGTTTGAACAAAGCAACGCTAACGATTTACTGCTATTTGTAACCTGACCACTCTGTGTCTCAGATTTTTTTAAAGCATTTTGCATTTAGAGCAAGCGAACGCATACGGTGGTCAGGCTATAATTAGCATTCCTCAAACTCTAATGAAGTTGTCAATGGCAATAGAGACAAAAAATCACTGTTACTGTACGGTAATTTATCAGTAGACTGACTGATACTGCTTAGAAGAGATATTATTGTATTAAATAATTATCTTGATCATTAGAGAGAGAGCCAAATTATTTAGCGCTCAGGGTTTTCAATTGTCTTTACAAAGACATGAAGCTATGCAGCAGTATGATTCTTATAGTTTATGTCTACGCCGCTATAAACTTCGAAAGTTCAAAAAGCTTTCAACATCCACGTATGTATCTTGCATTATATATTGTATTAGCGGTGGGCGGTAAAACTGCATAGCATCGAATTGATGTATCACATTACAAAATTCTGAGTACAACCCATTTAGAAAGGATTAAAACGCCGAAAAATCAATTCCAAAGGGATTAAACACATCAGAAGGAAGATTCCACGTCGCATCACAGCAAACTGTATACCACCGGTAACCTATCTCATTCCATTACATATTCATTCATTCATTTTGAATAAATTATTTATTATAGTCCCCTAGTTTAATTCAATAATCCTTTCTATGAAAAACGACAAACTACAATCATCAGCTATTTCTTGAAAAATTGTTGATGTCATTATTTTTGTACCAAAGAAACCTTTTAATTGATGTATCACACTATGGGTGATTCCATTAAAAACTTTTGAAATACAATAACCAGACCACTTCCTAAGAAGGGGTTAAATATAAACTTAAAAAACACTTTTAAATGGAAATTAACTCACGTTATGGCATGATGGCCGTTTCGCTCTGTTGTCTAGAGCAGGGGTCCGGCCCGCGAGCCGATTTTATGTGGCCCGCCGTGTTGCCATAAAAACTAAGAATTTACAATCATTTAGAGAATTTAAAATATTCTAATTTCCTAACGCCGAACAGCCCAGCTGATTTTGCCCAGCAACATTGGAGAATGGGATTTATTTTTAACTACTGACACAACTTATTGTTGACAGTTTCAAAACTTGATACTTTGATTAATAACTTTGTAAAATGAAAGACTAACTTTTTTGTAATTCATACTGATATTGTTGTATTTTTATACTTGTGCATGTGGTTAATTACAATCATTTTAATATATTAGCCCCGCTTTCCTGGGGGGGGGGGGGGGGGGTATCCCACCGGCCAGGTCCGCCTTCCCTTTGACTGTTGACAACGTGGCCCTTGATTAAAAAAGGTTGGGCACCCCTGGTCTAGAGCATCGTTAGAGGACCCACAGTACATTGATTTAAGGCTGTGCAATAGGGTTTTGGTCATATTTTTTTTCAAAGTCTCTTTGACTGGAGATTATTAGGCTACTGAAATGTAGTCTATTGCAATAAATAAAAAAAAATTCATCAATTATTTTCTGAGATATGAGCACTTAAAGTTAATTTTTGGGGGCAACCAGTATCATGAACGGTTGTGAATAGAAAAGTGTAATTTCCAGGATCAATGTAACAAATTATTGTTTTTGTAATGAGGTATTTCATTTTTCAAAATTTTCATTTTTTTTAAAAATCATTTTTTTGAAACCTTAATTACAGAAAAACTTTATTCCCGATTGAAATACAAAATATGTCATTGAAATCCCTGATATCCCTTCTAGTAATAGAGAAATTATTGTAAATCCAAATTGAATCGTTGGGTAGCTACGTTGCCCCAAAGTTTTCTTGGATTCTCTTCAGTTTTACAGAGTCAACTTCCTCATGCGAATGCGCAAGCACGTTCACTCACACATATGCTAGGACTTGCTATGTTGCCAGTTTGAATCATATTCGTTCATCACTCACTCGCCCTTATCAATGCTCCCTCACGCGCAACACCGGCACTCGCCTGTCTACCGGATGGATTTTATTTGCAGTTCTTGAATAATTATGCGATCGACAAAAATAATTGCTTTGAATGACACGTCTCCAGTAGCACTCACATTTCCTTTCCACTATATCACTCTCTTTCACCCTCATTCTTTTTCTCTCAAACAAACATATGCCAAATTGTGTCCGAAGGAAGGAACCGAATTTTTCTTTATTTATAAGATTTTTGCGATTGTTCCATATATTGTACCTTACTCTTGTGATTTACATTATGGTTTATTGGGTAATTTACATAGTGAATGGGATTATAATAATATTGTAGGACTTCTTTGATAGATAATAAATAGGCTTCCAACGAAAACTGTAGTAGAAGTGTAATTGAAAAAGTTGCTCTACAAACAGAAATTTACTACAAATGATGAGATGAAATACTAAAAAAAAGAAAATATAAATATTACAATTGAGTAGTATATTATTATACTCAATATTATAATTGTGTTATATTATTTAACACAAAAATTAGGCAATGAAGAAAAAACATTTTTCATTTCATTTTTCATTTTACCTGCATCTGGGTGGTGTAACCATAGCGGATTTCAACTTCACATCTTGAAATAACGTCCGCGTAAATATTAATTACCTATTGCCACAGACGAACATTCAATGTCATCGTCTTTGGTAACTTGCTGTGATTATTATACAATTCATCAATCAACTTATCACATACATACCTTCACATTTTAAAATCAGTTTCAACAAAACAATATGTGAACATATTATACCGTACTATAAAATAAAATACAATTTCATAACGAAATGATCTTAGTATAAAATAAAAATGAGAAAAAAAGCAAAATAATAATTATCATTTTGTTTCCATCAATTTTATCTTTTTTTTTTATCTTGGTGCACTTTGAAAGACACATAATTGCACTTATTTGGCGGGCCGCTTAGCGCAGTTGATTGGTGCGTCGCAACTTCAGCTTGCTGTCGTTCAGCGGTCGTGGGTTCGAATCCCGCTCCTCCATCTGGCATTTATGTGTTATCATTCACCTCATTTTCCACGCACAAGTCTCGGACTCATGTGTGCATCATCAGCTATAAAACGAATATGCACTTTTAACATTTACTATCGATTTGTGTTACCTACTCTACATTTGTCTGACTGACTATAATTTATCTGACAATACTGACTTCTTCAGCAAATTCGTTCTCTGACTGAATAAATACACTTTATCTTAATTATTCGATAATCACCAACTACATTTTTGAATTCGTTGAGAAAATAACTACTAAATGTTTTTCCTGATATCACTTGCTTATGAAACTTGGTTACTGTCCTAATTGATTCAGGTTTGATGTACAGTGATTCAGGTTTTTCTACTTATCGACAAATTGGCCAAATTTTCAAATTGAGAAATCTTCTGAAAGTAAATTCAATGATCTAAAACTTCTTACCTCTAACTTTTTATGTGTTGGAGTGAGCATTTACATGATAAATGCAACGAAAAATTAGGTGACTTATTTTTCACAAAGGAGATAAAAATACCTGATTTTTGAAAATTGATTGTGAATGAACAATTGAACAGATATATTTTGTTATCAATCGACGTAGAATTTCATATTCTTCAATTTCAACTTTTGATAACTCAGAGAACTCTCTTTTAGAATACCAAGAGTGGATTAAAAGAAATTCCAGCTTTGTACCAATTTTTGTCCATCAAAAGCGTGGACAAAATTTGAGAGGGCTCTATAGTGTCAAACGAAGGAAACAAATTTTTCTTTATAGAAAATTCTTGCGATTGTTCCATATACTGCATCTTAATCATAAAATATGATTACACTATTGGAGAGCTTACATTGTGACTGGAATTATATTATAGGACTTCTTTGATAGATAACAGAGAGCCTTTCAATAAAAACTGTAGTGGAACTGTAAAAGGTTGGGGGTTTTCAGTTTCCAAGCAAGGAATAGTAACCCTCCCCCCCCCCCCCCCCCAACAACCGAATAGTGGGTCCAGGAGCCCGGGGAAATTATTACATTAAAACTTCACTATACAGGGGATGATACCTACTCACAACACACGCACAAGAAATAACTTGATTTACAATTATTCAAACACACAAAAGACTTTTCTTTTTAGAAGTGTAAAACTGTTCAATGCCATTCCAGAGAGCTTCAAAAATCTGCCATATCCAATTTTTAAGCATAGACTGAAACTTTTTTTTGATGGATAATCCATTATTATATAGGTTTGAGGATTTTTATGAAAGGGCCAAGACTTTGTAGACAATTTATAGACAGCTTTAAATGACACACTGCTATAGATAGGCAGGCTAATTTTGAATGTGATTTTGTGTTTTTATCTGTTTTAACGTTCTAGCAATGTTGTATGAGACAAAATTATTTTGATGTTAAATATGACAATTTGCAATGCTTTTGACGAACTCAGGAGTTGCTGCAATAAAGGTTTATCAGAAACTATTTCAATCAGAAACTATTTTTTATAATCATGAAATTATTAGGTGTATCTTTACTGAATTTTA
The DNA here is from genome assembly GCA_948455865.1 of Conomelus anceps. Taxonomy (NCBI): domain Eukaryota; kingdom Metazoa; phylum Arthropoda; class Insecta; order Hemiptera; family Delphacidae; genus Conomelus; species Conomelus anceps. Next base: position 55,997,755 of record OX418217.1, on the reverse strand, counting down.
CTTTACTTTACTTTGAAAAATTGAGACATAAGTGAAAGACATACAAAAATTGAAAGATATACGTGATTCTTTGGAAATAAATGGAGAGTATAATTGCAAAAAAATAACTAAAATTATTTCAACTTAAGAAGATAATTAAGGAAATTAGAAAGGATATGATTGAATTAGGAGTAACCCTGGGTGAATTGAAAAATAAAAAAAAAAATATTGAAAGTCATGACCCAACTAATGCTTTGCTTTGCCAATTGGCTTTGAAAATTACAAAAAATATTATAGTATGTTTTGAATGAATATGAGGTAATAAAGTGTTATTTGTAAAACAGCCTTCTCCAGATTATAATAATCAATTTTATTCTTATATTTTATTAGTTATTTTTCCAAATTTAATAAATTTCCCCAAAATCTAAGATATTTGCCTCGGGCGCCAAAAACTCACGCTATGGCCCCCGTTTTTACTCAATCAGAAACTATTTTTTATAATCATGAAATTATTAGGTGTATCTTTACTGTATGTCTTACAATTTTACTCTTAATATGAACACTTATTTTGGTTGGCTAAAAAATCATAAAAACCTAAGAAAAGCATGTATACATTGAGTGTCGAAAGCTACAGAATAATAACGTTATACTTACAACACAATTAAATTTAATAGGCAAAAAATAATAAATTTTCGAAATAAATCAGTTAACAAAAAATTGGCTACATAGTCAGCTAATTTTAACTGACTAATGAGCGAATAGATTTTTTTTTTCTTAAGAGCGTGAAGCGCGACTTTATCGCTCGAGCCAAAACATTGTTTTACAATGTTTGATCCATGTGAAAAATAATTTGGAAAACTTCACTATATAGGGGGTGATACATACTCACAACACAAGAAATAACTTGATTACTCACCGTTACAATTATTCAAACACACAAAAGACTTTTCTTTTTAGAAGTGTAAAACTGTTCAATGCCATTCCAGAGAGCTTCAAAAATCTGCCATATCCAATTTTTAAGCATAGACTGAAACTTCTTTTGATGAATAATCCATTATTATATAGGTTTGAGGATTTTTATGAAAAGGCCAAGACTTTGTAAACAATTTATAGACAGCTTTAAATGACACACTGCTATAGATAGGTAGGCTAATTTTGAATGTGATTTTGTGTTTTTATCTGTTTTAACGTTCTAGCAATGTTGTATGAGACAAAAAGGAAATTAGAAAGGATATGACTGAATTAGGAGTAACCCTGGGTGAATTGAAAAATAAAAAAAAAATATTGAAAGTCATGACCCAACTAATGCTTTGCTTTGCCATTATCAACACAAGAAAAAACTCCTTACATTAATGTCATAAAACAAAAATTAGTTTTATTATTGTAGAATTCTGTACAATATTAGGTTAAAAATAAAACACTGCACAGAACAATGTACAAACTACTCATGCCACCCGAAGTGAACAGAGGTCTCAAACTGACCAGGCTATTTAGCCGTCAGATATATCAGATTATTTTTGTGAATGAAAGCTCAGGTATTAGAATAACTGTGGCTTGGAAACTAAATTTGCTTTACTAGATTATGAGTAGTAGAACGACTCTGCCTCCCTCCCAAGAAGGCCTAGTCAGACCAGGCGAAGAGGGGAGTAGACGTGAGGCGAGAGATCTGGCAACGTTTCAGGGATATGGAAAGCTATAGTTACAAACTAATCCACTAGAGTGATTCAAAACCGGACCAAACTCGATTCGACTCGATTGTAGACTCGTTTGTTTGTTGCCTTGAGTCGGGACTCGAGACTTGATCAGAGTCATGGTAGTCTACAATCGAGTCGAATCGAGTTTGGTCCGGTTTTGAATCACTCTGGTGGATTAGTTTGTAACTAGCTTTCCATACCCCTAAAACGTTGCCAGATCTCTCGGCTCACGTCTACTCCCCTCTTCACCTGGTCTGACTAGGCCTTCTTGGGAGGGAGGCAGAGTCGTTCTACTACTCATAATCAGATTCTAGTAAAGCAAATATAGTTTCCAAGCCTGAGCCACAGATATTCTAATACCTGATCTTTCATTCACAAAAATAATCTGATATGTCTGACGGCTAGATAACCTGGTCAGTTTGAGACCTCTGTTCACTTCGGGTGGCATGAGTAGTTTGTACATTGTTTTGTGCCGTGTTTTATTTTTAACCTAATATTGTACAGAATTCTACAATAATAAAACTAATTTTTGTTTTATGACATTAATGTAAGGAGTTTTTTCTTGTGTTGATAATGGCAAAGCAAAGCATTAGTTGGAATCTGTGATGTTTTCCATGACGAAATACTTAATGAACAATCTGATATTAAAACTGACACTGTATTTCACTTTTAAATAATGTTTTACTCACATATATTGGAGATGCTTGAGGAATGCATTTCACTTCTGAAAAGAGTTGGGTCAAACTCATTTCACTTCTGAAAAGAGTTGGCATTAGTTGGGTCATGACTTTCAATATTTTGTTTTTTATTTTTCAATTCACCCAGGGTTACTCCTAATTCAATCATATCCTTTCTAATTTCCTTAATTATCTTCTTAAGTTGAAATAATTTTAGTTATTTTTTTGCAATTATACTCTCCATTTATTTCCAAAGAATCAAGTATATCTTTCAATTTTTGTATGTCTTTCACTTATGTCTCAATTTTTTAAAGTAAAGTGAAATTCAGTAAAGATACACCTAATAATTTCATGATTATAAAAAATAGTTTCTGATTGAAATAGTTTCTGATAAACCTTTATTGCAGCAACTCCTGAGTTCGTCAAAAGCATTGCAAATTGTCATATTTCACATCAAAATAATTTTGTCTCATACAACATTGCTAGAACGTTAAAACAGATAAAACACAAAATCACATTCAAAATTAGCCTACCTATCTATAGCAGTGTGTCATTTAAAGGTGTATATAAATTGTCTACAAAGTCTTGGCCCTTTCATAAAAATCCTCAAACCTATATAATAATGGATTATTCATCAAAAAAAGTTTCAGTCTATGCTTAAAAATTGGATTTGGCAGATTTTTGAAGCTCTCTGGAATGGCATTGAACAGTTTTACACTTATAAAAAGAAAAGTCTTTTGTGTGTTTGAATAATTGTAACGGTGAGTAATCAAGTTATTTCTTGTGTTGTGAGTATGTATCTAGTGAAGTTTTCCAAATTATTTTTCACATAGATCAAACATTGTAAAACAAAAAGGGAAGGTAGGGTCAAAATTTGAAGCATTCCATGTGCAAATATAATAATTTCCCCGGGTCCCTGCACCCACTATTCGATTATGGTGGGGGGGGGGGGGGTTACTATTCCTTACTTGAAAACCCCCAACATTTAATGTGGACAATGCAACATTAAAAATATTTTTCCTACAACTGCTCGTAAAGTAGTTCTTTACGTACTGAAAACTAATTGTAAAATACCTCTTTACTGCTCCGCAAGTGGTAATAGTTATTTATGTACTAAGAGTGTGAAGCGCGACTTTATCGCTCGAGCCAAAACATTTACAAACAGTAATTTTGTGAGAGCGATAAAGAAGCTTCACGCGCGAATTGCATACAATATTTTTCCTAAAACTGCAGTTCTGGATTCCAACACAATAAAAGCTTGTAGTTCGTAACATCACAGACCATGTGCGGATTTGGTTAGCGTTCGCCATTGTTGAGGTTATGTGAATTTCATGGATTCCATGATCCACCAATGAGAAGGCATCAAAATCAAAACAGAAGCGTAAAGAAAACAGCTGGCGAGCGTAAAGTACTTTACCGCTTGCTGAGCAGTGAAGAAGTATTTTACAATTAGTTTTCAGTACGTAAAGAACTACTTTACGAGCAGTTGGAGGAAAAGTACTTTATGCTCGCCAGCTGTTTTCTTTACGCTTCTATTTTGATTTTGATGCCTTCTGGTGGATCACGGAATCCATGAAATTCACATAACCTCAACAATGGCGAACGCTAACCAAATCCGCGCATGGTCTGTGATGTTACAAACTACAAGCTTTTATTGTGTTGGAATCCAGAACTGCAGTTTTAGGAGAAATATTGTATGCCAGTCGCGCTTCACGCTCTTAATACAAAAAAAAACTATTCGCTCATTAGTCAGTTAAAATTAGCTGACTATATAGCCAATTTTTTGTTAACCGATTTATTTTGAAAATTTATTATTTTTTGCCTATTAAATTTAATTGTGTTGTAAGTATAACGTTATTAATCTGTAGCTTTCGACACTCAATGTATACATGCTTTTTTTAGGTTTTTATGATCTTTTAGCTAACCAAAATAAGTGTTTATATTAAGAGTAAAATTGTAAAGGTATGTAATGCTAGGATAAGTTGATTGATGAGTTGTAAGATAATCACAGCGTATTAGCAAAGACGATAGCATTGAATGCTTTTTTATTTATTGCCTAATTTTTGTGTTAAATAATGAACTTAATTGTAATATATAAATAATTTTTATTTTTTCAAGTTTTTCATCTCATAATTTGTAGTAAATTTCTGTTTGTAAAGCACCTTTTTCAATTACAGTTCCACGACAGTTTTTATTGAAAGTATCTTTGTTATCTATCAAAAAAGTATTATAATATAATTCCATTCACAATGTAAGCTCTCCAATAATGTAATCATATTTTATGATTAAGATGCAGTATATGGAACAATCGCAAGAATTTTCTATGAAGAAAAATTTGTTTCCTTTGTTTGACACAAGAGCCCACTCAAATTTTGTTCACTCTTTTTGATGGACAAAAATTGGTACTAAGCTGGAAGTTTTTTTAATCCACTCTAGGTATTCTAATTTTGCAAAAGTTGAAATTGAAGAATACGGAATTCTACTTCGATTGATGTATATCAATATATCCGTTCAATTGTTCATTCACAATCAATTTTCAAAAATCAGGTATTCCTGGGCGCTCTATGTAAGGGTGACCGATTGGATTGGCCAGCAAAAAAGACTTGGTTCTCTGCTGTAAAAATCATTTCCCGTTTGTTCGGAACCCACCTAAAACTGTAGGTCCAACTCATCAATCACCATCATCCAATTCATTACCCACTCACAGGTCTCAGACCTATGTGGGCTTCATCCTAATTATTGAATTTTTATTTTTATTATTGAATAATTATTCATTGCCTAATTTTTGTGTTAAATAATAGGGTATAACACAATTATAATATTGAGTATAATAATATACTCAATTGTAATATTTATACATAATTTTTTATGATGTTGAATTATAAACTTAAAAAACACTTTTGAATGGAAATTGACTCACGTAGTGTACTGTGGGTCGTCTGATGATGCTCTAGACAACAGAGCGAAACGGCTGTCATGGCGTGACGGCCGTTTCGCTCTGTTGTCTAGAGCATCATCAGACGACCCACGGTACACTACGTGAGTCAATTTCCATTCAAAAGTGTTTTTTAAGTAAGTTTATAATAATAATTTTTTAGTATTTCATCTCATAATTTGTAGTAAATTTCTGTTTGTAGAGCAACTTCTTCAATTACAGTTCTACTACAGTTTTCATTGGAAGCCTCTTTATATATTATCTATCATAGAAGTCCTACAATATAATCCCATTCACTATGTAAATTATCCAATAAACTATAATGTAATCAAAAGAGTAAGGTACAATATATGGAACAATCGCATAAAGAATAATTCGTTTCCTTCCTTCCAAAACAATTTGGCATATGTTTATTTGAGAGAAAAAGAATGAGGGTGAAAGAGAGTGAGAGAGCGGAAAGGAATGTGAGAGTGCTACTGGAGACATGTCATTCAAAGCAATTATTTTCGGTCGCATAATAATTAGTCAAGACTGTAAACAAAATACATCCGGCAGACAGAGCGAGTGCTGGTGTTGCGCGTGAGGGAGCATTGATAAGGGCGAGTAATGAACGAATATGGTTCAAACCGGCAACATAGCAAGTCCTTGCATATGTGTGAGTGAACGTGCTTGCACATTTGCATGAGGAAGTTGACTCTGTAAAACTGAAGAGAATCCAAGAAAACTTTGGGGCAACTTAGTTACCCAACGATTTAATTTGGATTTACAATAATCTCTTTATTACTAGAAGGCATGGTGGAATGATACATGGGTGTGCTCGTACGCATGGGGGCGGGGCCATTGCCCAGGCAGTGACGTCAGTCTGGAAGCAAATCGCCAGACGCTCGGATTCGTATCCTCATTTACCGTGATATGATGGGATGTTTCAACTTAAACTAATTTAGGAATTTTAAAAACTAACAGCTCTATCATTCCATGAAATGAGTCTGAGTAAACGAATGACTCGCTTTGCTCGTGTCCCAACTTAGATCTCACTCGTGGCTTTTAAAAGCAGACAATACAATAATTGCATGAACTACAATTTCCAATTTACTGTCAACATTTGCAAATAAAGTATTAACTCATCTCAATTGCAAAATCTGTGCGCGAATTTTCAAGTCTCAAGTCAAAAAATAATAAATTATTTAACTGGCTAATAATAATAATAATAATATTAATAGACTAATAAAAATACAATTATAATAATATAATAGACAAATAATAATACACTAATAATATTATTAATAATAATAATAATAATAATGATAATTATGATGATGATGATAATAGACTGATAAGCTAAAAATAATAATATAATAAACTAATTTTAATAATCATAATAATAATAATAGACGAATAATAAAAATAATATAATAGACTTATAAGCTAATAATAATAATAATAATAATAATATTAATAGACTAATAAAAATACAATTATAATAATATAATAGACAAATATAAATAATATTATTAATAATAATAAGAATAATGATAATAAATATGATGATGATGATAATAACCTAATAAGCTAATAATAATAATAATAATATAATAGACTAAATTTAATAATCATAATAATAATACATATAATAATAATAGGCAAATAATAAAAATAATATAATAGACTTATAAGCTTATAATGATAATAATAATAATAATAATAACAATAATAATAATAATAACAATAATAATAATAGACGAATAATAATAATAATAATAATAATAGTTATGATAATAATAATAATGATGATGATGATGATGATGATGATGATGATAATAATACTCATAATAATAATAATAATAATAATGATGATGATGATAATAATACTCATAATAATAATAATAATACTAATAATACTGTAACAATAATAATAATAATAATGCCTGATGATAAAAATTGTTTCAAATTGTCATTATTATTACCCATTGACGGGTTGAAACCAGTAGCAATTACCGATTTTTGGATACCATATGCAGGAAATTTCGCCTTTATTCATACAATAATCATTACATTTATCGATTTCGTAAATATCAATCAGTTTAATAAACATCAGCTATAAATAAAATAAGTTTAATAGACATTTCTCCATAGTGGGGTGTTGTGACTGGCGCGCGGTGCATCCTGAGTGACGTCATGCGCTAACGTAGCCAGTTTTCGTTCTCCGCATGAGCACACCCTTGTATCGTTCCACCATGACTAGAAGGGATATAAGAGATTTCAATGACATATTTTGTATTTCAATCGGAAATCTAGTTTTTCTGTAATTAAGGTTTCAAAAAAATGATTTTTTTTTTAAATGAAAATTTTGAAAAATTAAATACCTCATTACAAAAACAATACTTTGTTCCATTGATCCTGAAAATTACACTTTTCTATTCACAACCGTTCATGATACTGGTTGCCCCCAAAAATTAACTTTAAGTGCTCATATCTCAGAAAATAATTGATGAAATTTTTTTTTATTTATTGCAAAAGACTATATTTCAGTAGCCTAATAATCTCCAGTCGAAGAGACTTTGAAAAAAAAATATGACCAAAACCCTATTGCACAGCCTTAAGGCATGAGTTTGAGGGTTATGTATGTTGTAATGGTGAATGGGTGGGAGGATGAGTAGGCGGGAGGTTTGAAATTGGGATTATTTTGTCAAATAGAGTATGTGAGAAGAAGTTCAGTTGATCATTTAAAATGTTGTCAGGTTGCTGCTTTGCATGTTTGTAAATCTCATATTGTTCTAAAACATTGAGTTTCTGGCTTTTGTGAGTGAAGTGTAGTGTGTCTAGATTAGTGTCAATGTCTGTATAACTGTGGCCTGTTCAAATTGAAATGCGATGACTGCAACAAGTTCTATATAGGACAAACTGGCAGGACATTCACCACTAGATTCAAAGAACACACAAGAGCCATCTCACACCCAAACACACATTCCACTTTTGCTGAACACACCATATCAACACATGCCTTCAGTGGCGTAGCGAGGTCTTGTGTGGCACCCGGGGCGGTATTTCAACTTGACCCCCCCCCCCTCCTCATTAAACACAGTTAACAAACTATACCTTATTCAAAGCAGATTCTTATTTTGTATTCTTTTGAAAGCAATTTTAAGCTATTTTGGTTATGTTTGTCTTGATATTGGACTCCGCACAATTGATTAGCTTAGGCCTGCATATTGCAACTCTTCAGAATGTGAACAGGCTAATTGAAAATATTGAACAGCATGTGATTCAGATGAGTATTCCATTAGATCATTAGCTGGTTCACTTTGGCAATAGTACTTAGGACTCTATTATTGGAATTTAGAGAAAAAATGTGAATTATGAATTAGTTTGGAGGAGCCCTGTAACACTTCAAATGAAACAACTACCTCTTCTGCAGGTGGTAGAAGGGTGGCGCGGGAGTTTCCCCCAGACTAACACAGAAAATAATTCTCTCAAGCGCTTTTAATCGTGAAATGGACACAAACTCTTTCATTCCTGGATTTCTTGTTTCATGACGAACTGCGTTGTTAGTATTAACTTTTCATGTGAAATTTAACGACTTGCAGTCAAATATTTGTTGAGAATAAGTATAATAACTCACTTAATCTGGCCGAGCGCTTTCGAATCTATGAGATCCATCTTCAGAGGCCTTCACCACAATTCTTCTAACCAAAAAACTGACATCGATGATCAAGGAGGACGCCTCTGAAAACGGATCTCAAAGATTCGAAAGCGCTCGGCCTACAGAGTAAGTAAATTCTATTTTATTTGACTGCAAGTCGTTGAATTCACATAAAAAGTTAATAAGAACTTTGCATTGTTTCAAGTGTGTGCATACACAGTAAAAGGTGATGCCGGCTAACGGCTAAAGAAGCGCTAATAACCGGCTTACAAGTATAGTATTAACACTGTGCGCAGGGTTTTTGGTCATAATTTTTTTTTTAAGTTCATTGTGTTGGTTACAATTAAGGTACTGTATTGAAATGTTGACTATTGCCATGATGAATTATTTTTTTTTTATGAAATATGGGAGTTCAAAGTTGAAATTTTTCGGTTTTTGGGGGCAATTGAACACACCTACAAGTTTTTTTAAACATTTGATAATTTTTTTATAACTAAAAGACACCTTGGGGAAAATAATGACACATTTTTTATTTCAATTCAACAATTGGTTTTTTCAAAATAATATTTTGAAAAACTGAAATTTTTCGCATGTTTTAAAAAATTTATTTTGAGAAAACTAATTGTTTGATCGAAATGAAAAATATGTCATTTTATTCCTCAATGTGTCTTTCATTTAAAAAAAATTATCAAAAGTTTAAAATAACATGTAGGGGAGATCAATTGCCCCAAAAAACCGAAAATTTTCAACTTTGAACTCCCATATTTCATAAAATATTTGATGAAAAAATAATTCATCAAGGCATTAGTCAACATTTCAATACCTTAATAATATCAATACAATAAACTTCGAAAAAAAATTATGACCAAAAACCCTGCGCACAGCCTTAAAGGAAACATTCTTATCGGCGCTTGTTCAGGCGCATTCAGCCGGTCAGCTGATTCTGAGCAGTTGGTTATATTATTGGAAATGATTGAAATTGGTGACTTGATTTTTAGCGATTTTCAAAGAAAGGAAATAAATAAAAATGCCTTCACCAAATTATATGTTTGAATTCGTATTTGTTTATCTTTAAAATTTTACCAAGACTCCTGAAATCTATTTATTAATAAATAATAATAATAATATCGTGTGACCTGGCTGATTTAAATAGATTTAAACTATTAGTAGGCCTAATTAAAATGACAAGTTATATTCAATATTATGTCAATATGAATAATTTAATCTTAAAACCTGCAGAATATTACGCCCATTTACATGAATTTTCATTTACCTAATAATTATATGGAGTTTTTTTTTGTATAAACGTATTCCTGTATGATCTAGTGCTGTATTTGTCATTGGTATGGAGGTAGAGGGCACATGCGCCTGTGCCCCGCCACTATTTCGTTTTCTGAATTCTTGTGAAATAAAACATGTACATTACAGCTAAATAGCTGTTTAAGAACAAGAAAGCCAACTACCGTAGTAATTAAAACTTTTCTAAAGGATGTTGAAATGTCTCTATATATACTACACCTATCTAGTGTATGCTATTAAGCAGTCCATTTGGTGGGGCGGGGGGGGGGGGAGAGCACACGCCCCTGCGCATCTCCCTTGGATCCGCTTCTGAAATATTTAATTACGAGTGAAGCACAATGAAATGATACAATAACAGGCTATTGTTCCATTACTGCTTTTTTTACAAATTCACAACTAAAAATAGAATCCAAATTCTATGTTCCAAGTTTCACGAGAATAATAATAAATTTATCATATTTTCACGTGCCCAACTCATCTTTGAAACAGCTGGGAACTAGAGTTATTGTGCTTTTTACCAACTTTTATTGTGTATGGCCGTAAGCTTTGGCCGCGCTCATAAGCACGAGAAGCAAGCTGCCTGTTTCAAGCGACTCGTTTCAGCTTTCTTTGTGTGTGCACCCTCTGCGTTCATACAATGATCAATTTATTGATGTAGAAAGATGTATATTAAACACTATGGATCAATCACCAGATTATTTCGTGGTCATATGTAAATTTTAGAAGCACCTTTGGTTGACCAAAAAAAGACATCAGTTTGTGGAAAAGTACTACATACATAAGAAAAAATATAATAATTTCAGCAATGAAACGGGTGTGCTATATTCTGCTGATAATTTTCCAATAACTCCATTTTTTCTTGCAATTTAAATTAGTAGAATTATTATAGAATTTTAAGGTGTACGTAGGGCGCCGTAAATATCATCAGTACAGGATGTATTATTTATAGAGTAGGTACCAGGTGCGCTCTATAAAACAGATAAACACAATCAGTTGAATTTCCTTTTTAAGTTCTACATAACCGTTATTTTAATAAAGAGTAGGCCTAGACATTGAAGGATATAATATTGCTTTGGTAAGTCAAATTGTATATTACAATAGATTTTATAAAATATCATTATAATACTATAATTACTATTTCCAAAAACTATTCGATATAAATAGTCACTTCATTGTATTAGTTTATAGTGATAAATATCTTCAACAGCCCGAATTAAAATCGCTAATTTCATTTGCTATTCAGTGGTTGATTTGTTGTTATGCAAATGATAAATTGGAGTTAATCACAAACTAAAATACTATCCAGAGGTGGTTTGATCCTTTCCCAGGGAAGCTAATTCTAAAATTTTCTGCATCAATTGTGTATCAATTTGCAAACAACACATTACCTCTACCCTCCCCATATTTGTTTAGCCCATATTTGTTTCCTCTGCATGTATTTTATAATGCTTAATTCATATTCTTTAGATTTTTCATTAAGTATCGTTCTCAACAAACATTGTCTTTCCTGAACACATCAATCTTCTAAAAAGCTTTTCAATGCAATTTCTGTACTGCAACCAATAATGCTATTGTTAATACATTTAAAATCTTGAATATTATGAAATTTTATAACGTAAAATTTACTATATCTAAAATTTATTTATTAAATCGTTAATCAATTTTAAATCTTATTCTTGATAGGCCTTAGGTAATAGTGATATGGTAAATAGTATTCATAATAATGCTACATCAGTATATTTATTAATTATTTATTGCTCATACTGTATTTCAATAAATAATATTATTTTATTATTTCTTTAATTTGAAAAAATCACAACAGTTTTGTACCTTATTATACATATATGTATCATTATAACATATGTGTTGTCATTATCACTTCGTAGGCTACAACCCTGTTTTGTTACCACTTTACAACTGGAACGCATCTTCTAGAACGTTGAGTAGGGTCCCGTATTGAATTGAATAATTTTTATTCAACAAATGTACAAATACATTGAATATAACTTATAAAAATCCCTGAACAAATTCCTGAAAGGGAGTACAATGACAAGCTTACCATTCCTTCAGATTCACTCTGAAAATTGTTGTCTCTTTTAATAATATTGAATTTCTGGGCAGCATTTCCAAATTTTTTTCTCCCATATAAGCTGTTTGCTCTTAAAAAATTATAAATTATGTATTTGAAAAATTCTTCCCGATCGAGTAGGCTATTATAGGCATGTGAAATATTACTTTCAATATCTGTTAATTAATTTTTTTAAAGTACATTATAACTTCAAATATGTATTGCCCATAAACTGTTTAAATGCCTAGTTGAGAGAAGACTTGTTTCACAGAGTTATTCCTTTTGATCTCCATAATTATTCCAAGTGCTATTTTTTGTTGAATTAGAGTATTTTTTCGAGGTTTCTTTTCGATGTGCATCCATAAATACATAAATACACTAAATTATAATGTATCAATGCGTGGTAAATTGCTTTTAACGCATTAAGACTACACATATTGGTCATTCGCCTTGGAGCATACCGACCCGGGGATATTTTTTTTATGACATGACAGACATGATTATTCCAAGACAAATGTTCATCTATCACTAATCCTAGGAACTTTGTGCTTTTCATCTGTTCTAAACTTATTCAATCTAACATCCGGACATAGATCATTTCTGCTTTGCCTTTTTGAAAATGGTAACACTACCGACTTACTGGGATTCAGAAGATTTCAGCTGTTCAGAAAATTATTGATAGCAGACAGACCCTCGACTGATGATAGCTTCACATCCTGAACTGATTTACCCAAGAAAATGAAATTCGCATCGTCCGTATACAGACAAACAGATGCCTTCCCTTGAATGATCTCAGGTAACCCCTTGACATAACATAGGAATAATAATGGGCCTAAAATGGAACCTTGCGGGACCCTATATTGAAGACTATATATGTAGCTCAGAACGATATTTTATTTTATAATTAATTGTGCAAGTCTCATCAATCTTCTCCAGTTCAACATATTGTTGTCTTTCTTTCAGGTAGGATATAAACCAAGTCTGTTCTTTCCCTAGCACTCCCAGACCCTTTCAAGACTCCAACAAATCCTCATGAAGGATGCTGTCAAAAGCATGGGTTAAATCTAAAAATGTGCCCATCACTTTTTCGCCCTTGTCTACTGCATTTATAATAGAATTTATAAAGTCCACCCCTGCTGTAATAGTAGATTTATTTGGTCGAAAACCATGCTGCTCTTTGAGGTTGTCTCTGTCCAGTATGTTGTTGGTTTCTAAATACTTCTAAAACTGAATATACACCACCCACTCAAAAATTTTTGAAAATTGCAGTTAATACTGATAATGGCCTATAGCACGCAGGATCTTTGGTATTACCTCTCTTAAATATTGGAATGACACTGGTTATTTTCAGAGTATTTGGTAAGTGGCCCAATATTACGGAAGAGGTAATAGTATTGAATGTACATGTACAGTATCTGCTGATGACGGTCATCCTATCTTATCAGTAAATAAAAAATTAAATGCTCATTTTAAAGTTTGTTCAGTTATTATTAGTCAGCTTGGTATCGATCAAAATAAGTAAGCCTGATATCAGGCCTAGGCTCATTTAAAAGTATTTCAGTAATATTTATCAAGACAAAATAGCCGATTATTGAAATAATAAATTTCATGTTCTAGGCATATGTGGAAGGTTTATAATTGGCTGGTAATAATGAGCATTACAAACTCTTTTGAAATGCTTTAAAGTTTTGTTATTGAAGATCATTAACAAAGTAATTTCAACAATGTGTTGCTTCATACCACGGATGAAGGCTACATTCTGTTGTCAGTTGAATATTGTGGCTGGCTTTCTGGTAATGCTGCTTTTTTTCACGGTAAGTAAAGTACCTTCAAATGAACCACATATATTAGATGCATAATTTAATAGTATTGTACCATGCATTTGGAAAAATAAAAATAATTCGAGGTACTGTACTCATTAATTAAACAAACTATTAGAAGCTAGATTTTTCTACATCATTTCCCTTTTCTTGTTTTGAGTTAAACTATTTTGACTTTGAGATGGTTTTTTTTTGTGCTTGTATACCACTTGATGATGGTTGTTGGTCTTTGGCAGTGCTGCTACATGTCATTTCACACAAGAACTGTCAATAACTCTATTGGTTGGCTATTAGTAAGCAAAACATCTTTTTCCAAGGTTTGGGCCAAAGTTTTCCCAGTTGATGGTAAGTTATACACATATTCATTCATTCAATACATTGAAAAAATTGAACAAACAGAAAATGTTAGATATTGAGGCTATATGCATATATATTCGAGGGTGTACTGTGAAAAGTGACCAAGTCAAAAATTTGCAAAAAATTGACCAATTCTCTCAAAACTGTGTAGAATCACAATAAATATGTCCAAGTCCATGAAATTGTTTCTAATATGTTGTTTCACATGCATCAATAAATGACCAACTACATACAGGCTATTTTTGTACAAGGAAGTCTATTTAGTCAGTTTTCAACATTGTTTGTAGGAACAGTTCTACAGGTAAAAATGCCCAAGTTTAGTTATAAGATTTATGTGATAATTCACCAGCTACCAAGTAAAAGTAAAAGTAGAGTCTATTACTTTAAAAATGGAGAGGAAAAAGTGTGTGTTTGTAAAAGCTTTTTCTTGAAAACTTTGAGCTTTAACAGTTGATGAAGCAGGCACATTTGCTGAAACTGATAGGCGTGGAAGAAAAGTACCTGTAAATGAAACTGATGTAGTTGCATTTCAGAAAGTTAAAGCTTCCCAACTGTACAGTCCCACTACTGTTGGAGTTCAACAAAAAGACAATAGCCTACTTGGACTGTAATTTATCAATAAGAATAATGTATGAGTAGTATTTAGAAGATGCCAAATTCAATGAGGAATACAAACATCAAAGAGCCAGTGGTTTCAGAAATAACATACATAAGATGTTTTAGTAAAAGTTATAACTTATCCTCTTTTCAACCTAAGAAGGATCAATGTGTAACTTGTGAGAACATCAAGAAGTCAGATAGAACTGATCAAAAATGCTAGTCGAATTTGAAGTACATACAATAAGGAAAGAAGAAGCATATAAGGCAAAAAATGAAGATAAATTGCGACCATCAAATGACAAGAGTTTCATCAGTGCAAAGTTTTTTGCAACTTCCTTCATTGAGTGCATCACAAATGTATTATTGTAAAAAGATTTGTGTGTATAATCTCACAGTATATGAGTCTGTACAAAGGGTTTTGCTTTTTTTTTTGTCTGAACTCAATGGTCAAAGAGGGAGCTATGAAATTGGGACTGCCCTTCTTAACTGGATTTTACAACTTCCAAAATATGTAACTGAAATCTCACTATTCTCGTATACATGGAGCGACCAAAACCATAATCAGTATGTAGCAGCACTCTTTTTGTATGTTGAACAAAACACACACTACCAAGTTGTCGAACACAAATTTATGGAGAAGAGTCAATCCTACATGGAATGTGACTCAATGCATAGTGCAATCGAGCAAGCAAAAAAAACCATGCTTCTGTTTATTCCTTACATGACTTGGTCAAAATTTTTCTCATTGCTCTTTCTTGCCGAGATAAAAACAAAAATAGTGGAAGTTCTATTGTCAAGCAATTGTTGTTTTCAGATTTCATAAATTTCAAAATTCTTGCAGCAAAAATTGTAAAAAATAGAACCGTCGATACTACAGGAGAAAAATGGTTGAAAATAAAAGTGCTCAGATATGAGAAGGAAAATCAATGTGTTATTAAATTCAAGTACAGTCATGAAGACAGAGAATTCAGAATCATCAATACTTTTGGTCGTGTTGTCCTGCAGCTATTACTGGTGATTTGCCCAAGCTGTACAAAAGTTATTGCCGATATTTTTTCAGCTAATTCTTCAATAAATTATAATTTAAATTCATATTATTAGAATATGTGATGTATTTTTGAGAAATATTGTTTATAAGAACGTTTAGCTATAAGACGTGTGTTTATTTTATTCCTGTTTGAAAAGTTCCGAATTTTTCGAATTCAATAGAAAGTGACCAAGCCAAGTATTAGAATTTTTGACAAAAGTCGAAATATGAACCCCCTCCCAATAAAATAGTCATTTTTCATTAAAAGTTCAAGAGCATAAGAGAGTATAATTAATTATATAATCTAAATAATAAAAACGCCAAAACATCAATTAAACAATAAAGACTTACAACTTCAAATGCAGTTTTTTATTTTACAAGCATTATTGGTTCTACTAGCTCTTCATGATTATAATACATTATTGTTTATTTTTCAGGTCTATTCCACTATGAGATTTATAAATATTTTTTCAAAACAATGCAATAACTGGCGTAAGTTGTTTTGGTATTGACTCATCAACCATGTTATTCCTAGTGACGTCGATTGTGATACATGAATAAGGGGGCGAAGGGAGCCCAATATACTAAATAAGGGACCAGAAATGAATGAGTACGGTAACCTTAGTTACGTGGAAGCCTAAAAAAACTATCCGAGTGTATAAGAGTGTTTTTACCATTTTTTATTCAAGGGCCCCTTATTCTGGCCTCCCTTGGCGATGCCACTGGATATATATAGTTGATAGAAACTTATTTCTCCATTAATCACTTTATTACTATTCCACTCTATTAAGCAATATGAGTATTAAATGATAGGCCTATTCATTTCCATAATATAATTTATAAAAATAAATGCATTTAAAAAATTTCATTTTTGAAGGCCAAATACTGGCTATAATTATATGTTTTCGCATGTTTTTCAGGCATCACCAAACTAAAATAAGCTTGTATAAAAATTTTGATTTAGGCTAGTATACAAAAATAATTTTATTTATTTATTGTGACAAATTTACAACGAATGTGAAGGCGCAACAGACTCAAGTCCAAAACTGCTTCCTTCACAAATTTTGAATAATTATGTTACATTGTCCAAAACATTAAGGTTAACACAGACTAAAAATTTAAGATTTGCTAAAAACCTTCACTCGAAAAATAACAAAATGAATCTTCTCACTCAACCACTATTAATTTATACGTTCACTTGAAACGAAACACT
The DNA here is from genome assembly GCA_948455865.1 of Conomelus anceps. Classification (NCBI taxonomy): domain Eukaryota; kingdom Metazoa; phylum Arthropoda; class Insecta; order Hemiptera; family Delphacidae; genus Conomelus; species Conomelus anceps. The sequence goes on along the minus strand of OX418217.1, from coordinate 55,980,446 downwards.
AAAAACTGTTAAAATTAGTTTATAATATTAAATTTTTATGAAAACTTTTGAGCCGAAAAATATTATCATGTTGCTATGGTGATCAACAAACTTTTTTGATAGATATTACCACGGGTAATAGAAGACGGTAGGGTCCTAGCGCATGTTCCCCTTCCGCTCCGCCTGCAGCGTGACGTCGCCGGTGCTCGATGAATAGAGCATCAGACGCATCTAGACATAGAACCCAGTCAATTCAGTCAAGTTTTCATTAAAAAAGTCAAGTAACATTAAAATGGTTCATATAAAGGTTGTAGCACGAATATTCCCGAACATGAAAATACAATTACCTACTTGATTATAATAATATTTAAGGAAATAATCGGGTCCAACAGAAGTCAGTTCATGATGTATGACTTAGCACTGTATAATCTCTGCAGAAATCTCATGGAAGCTGATAAGGGTTTTCATCACGTTATTTCCTTTTTCTCCATGATAATCTCTGCAGAAACACTGGTAAACTGGCTCTATTTATTAGTTCAGGCGACAGCGATAAGCAGCCATGGTGGAATGATACATGGGTGTGCTCATGCGGAGAACGAAAACTGGCTGCGTTTGCGCATGACGTCATTCAGGAAGCACCACGCGCCAGTCACAATATCCCAGTATGGAGAAATAATGTCTATTAAACTGATTTTATTTAAAATTGATGTTTATTAAACTGATTGATATTTACGAAATCGATAAATGTATTAATTATTGTATGAATAATGGCGAATTTACCTGCATATGGTATCCAAAAATTTGATAATTGCTACTGGTTTAACTCCTGAATGGGTGATAGTGGCAATGGGGTCATCGTCAGGCATTATTATTATTATTATTGTTAATATCATTATTATTATTATTATTAATAACATTAGTCTATTATATTATTATTATTAGTCTATTATTATCATAATAATAATTAATTATTATTATTATTATTATCATTATTACTAGCTAATAAGTCTAATATATTACTTTTATTATTCGTCCATTATTATTATTAATAGCCAGTTAAATAAACCATAATCTAATTCATTATTTTTTGAATAATGACTTAAAGATTCGCGCACAGATTTGAGATGAGTTAATACTTTATTTGCAAATGTTGACAGTAAATTGGAAATTGTAGTTCAATGATTGTGAGATCCAAAAGTTGGGACACGAGCAAAGCGAGTCATTTGTTTACTCAGACTCATTTCGTCGAATGATAGAGCTTGAAAAACGTAAATTCCTAAATTAGTTTAAGTTGAAATATCCATCAATTTTTGAGTTCTATTGAATTAATGGTATATTTTCAGTCCTTATTGTTTCTTCTCCCAAATTTTCGTACTATTATTATTTTATGTTTCCTCCAAGTGTTTTAATTCTATTTTTCATTTTTTAATTACATCAATTCTCGGCATCTTTGTTGGATCCTATGATGCTCCTGCATGCGAAAATAATTTCACAATGAAATTATTTGCATACAGTATTATTTCTGCAGATATTTTTCGTAACATTTTATTTCGTGTTCATAATAGTCAAGTTGAACTTTGTATTTTTCTTTGTAACTTCTTGGTATAATTATTATTATTTTTATCATGCATAATTTTTTTCTCTGTGTATTTTTTTTGTTTGTTTGTATTTGCGGAAATAAAAATTATTATTATTATGATTGGAATTAATACTGTCAAGTAATTCTTGCTACAAGAACGTACAGTACTTCCTACCTCATCCATAAAATATTTTTTATTAACTTTTCATCTTTTTTATTAACTTTTCTTTTTTCACAAGTTAGTTCGAAGTTACTGACAATTGAAAAAACTGACAAATTTACTTAAACAGAATATTAATTTTGAATTCCTTTAATTGCTATCAGTTTATACTGAAGACTTCCGCAATGGCGGATATTGACAACAGTATTTAATAGCTGATGGAAATCGATGAATGCTACTGTATTTTGACTGATATTTTTGTACAGTAGCATTCATCGATTTCCATCAGCTATTAAATACTGTTGTCAATATCCGCCATTGCGGAAGTCTTCAGTATAAACTGATAGCAATTAAAGGAATTCGAAATTAATAAATTTTCTTTTTTATCGTTCCAGATGGCAATGAAAGGAAACAAATTTCTTTACCAATGGTCGAGTGCTGTGATAAATATTTTGATGCAACAATATGGAACGTGGTGTATATAGTCATGTTTATTCTATGTTTATTTCTCCTCTTCACGTTTTGTTACTTGGTAAATTGGTGTCATAATTATATTAGTTATTTAATTGACTGCAAGTCGATGAATTTACAATAAAAAGTTAACAGCAATTTTATTGAATTTTTACAATTTAATTATTCAAATTTTGATATAGCCTTCTCACTTTAAATCCAAAATAATCTCAAAAAGTCTATCCAAACACTATAATATTAACAAAAAATAGTTTATAATTTTCGTAATTCCTTTTCTTGGTCTTATAAATTACACTGAAGACCTACACCAACTACACATTGACAACACAATCCAGAGGTCTCCCGTGCAATTTATTGCATTAAAAAAGGAAATTAAGAAATTAATAAAGTTGAATACTTGTTGAATATTGGGCAATCCCATAATTAATAAATAATACCTGAGAACTTAATTATTAAATTGATACTCCATATACATAGAGAGAATTAAGCTAAAAGTGGAAGGTAACGTTAACCACGATCAATAAATTGTTGAAATGAATGCCATTCACTTGAAAATCTCTGGTCACATTCTGCAGTAAACAAATGTTATTTTTTAGTTGTATATGTACGGAGTATGATATAGAGCTTTTCGTTACAAAATGGACATGGAAAAAGTATTACTACAGTACCGTAAATCATTTTATTTTTTTATTTTTCAACAAAGCATTTCAAATAGATAAGGGACCGCAAATGGCAAATATATTGAACTAAAATTCAATAATGCCTAATACTAATTTATATCTTTCAATATATCGGTTCAATATTTAGTAGCCTAATACCGGTACTAATATAGTACATAGGTACAAAAAAGGTCAATGAACATTTCTCTTTATTTTTACAATTGAGTAGAATTTTAGAACGATGATTATTAAAAGCAGAATGAAAACCTTATACCAAAAGTCAATTACAATAGCAACAGAGTGTGAAACATTCAATTTTATTGCTATATCGCCACTTTCTACTAGAATCTGGAAATGAGTAGGCCCTACCGGTATGAACTTTAGTTTCGTGTATAAATTTTAGCTCTATCGAAGTCTTTTATATTGTATTATGGGCTTGTGCTACTTGTAAACAAGTTAATTGTTCTTTTTCGACGTTCTTCTTGAATTTTTTTTTTTTTTTTTTTTTTTTTTTAGGATGAAGCCCACATAGGTCTGAGACCTGTGTGTGGGTAATGAGTTGGACCTACAGTTTTAGGTGGGTTCCGAACCACCAGGAAGTGATTTTACAGCAGAGAACAGTGTCTTTTTTGCTGGCCAATCTAATGGACAGTTTATTGAACAGTTATTATTTAATATTAGATCGGCCTTTTAACATTATTTTAGTGATTGATTTTTGTACAGTAATTTTGGAAACTCTATTAAATTCTTTGGCCTCCGGATACCAGTATAAATATAAATAAAGGTTTAAATATCTGCGTTCTGATATCCAATAATTATTTGTTCACTACCGGTTTCAACCCTCCTATGGGGTCATCATCAGGTGGTTGTGGACGTTATTATATCATTGCCGATTTGGCAATTCGTCGAAATGTAAAACGTCGGAAAATAAATAGGTCCGGACCTGTCAGTCAGCGCGAGCGTGTTGTCAGTCCTGTCATCCTCGTATTCGTTTCGTGTTATGTGTGTTTTTTATTTTCCGACGCATAATAATAATAATAGGAGGGTTGAAACCGGTAGTGAACAAATAATTATTGGATATCAAAACGCAGGTATTTAAACTCTATTAGTTGAAAAATATAGATTTATCTGTTTTTGAATGCTTATTTTTGTGTAAGATATTACTGATCAGTGCGTGTTGTGGATTATTTGTGTAAATCAAGTGCGAGTGATAAATTTAAGTGTTGCCAGCGTTATTTTAGACATAGAACCCGTAACAATATTATAACTTAGATAAATATAGCCTACTCAACTATGATTCATATACAATAATATTATGTAATAAACCTTTCGTTTTCAGGGTGACAATGTTCTACTCTTTGCCATAGCTATGTTTATGGTGGCTTCTCTCGTCTATATGATACTGCAAATCGTTTCAATGGCAATACCAATCGTACAAGATATTCGGAACAAAGAAGTCTGCTACATAGAAAATGTTTTATTAATTTGTAAGAAATTTTATTCGTTTTTCAATACTACAATATTCGTTGTAATAAACTTGATAATAATAAACTGCATTCGTAGTGTGTTTGCATAATATTTGAGAATGCCACTACGATACCACATTATCAAAACCATATATGCTGTGTTAATCACGTTTCTCCAATCTGTCATGTATTGTGTAGATTCAGGGATTCCCAACGTTATAGCAATTGCGTACCACCTGAAGGTTTTTGAAGATTTTGGCGTACCACCATCACCGGTTTGGGTGATGTAGATTGAAAGAAAACCCACCTGAAACTATTTTTTTTTTAGAAAAAAACATTTTCTATCAAAAATGTTAATATTAATTTTATTTTTATTAAATAAGTAATAAAACTTTATATTTCATTATTATCATTCACTTTTCCATAAGTTTTCAATAGCATTAAGACAATGGGAAAAAATAAAACATTTATGCATATTACAGTTTTATCTAGTGCTTATATCTATCTATACATAAACATGTTACACGATTGGTACAAACAGGCCAAAAAACGTACAAATCAACAAAGGTCAATGTGTATTTTGATTAAAGCGAAGCTTGTTGCTATTTGCCTATGAGTAAAGAGTTAATTGCAGGAGTAAATTGAACTTAATTTTATCCTGAAGTCCTCTTCAACACTTGTTCGTTTGTTTCTATATTTATTTTGGATATACAACAGTTCAGAAAAACCACTAGTGACAAATGGCACCAAAAATAGCATAGTTTTCCGGAAGAGCATTGGATACTCGGATTTATAACCGATCCAGAAGTCTATTAATGATTTCTCTTTAAAACATCTCTCAAACATCTGTTAAATCGATGAATTTTTCATGCAGTTCCAACTCATTTGATGATCTTCCTGGTTCCTGCAAAAAGATTTCTGATCCATTCAAGATTGGAATAATCTTTGAAGAAATTATTAAAACTTTCTTGAAGAGCTTCCAAGTGCAGAATTACATCAACAAACACTTAGGAGATATATCATTTCCTTCCAAAAATAATGACAGTTTAGGAAATGCTGAGACATTCTTCTCTAGTATTTGCAAACATAAAAAGACAAACTTTTTCTTGAAAGAATTTATTTTGTCATAGGTTGTGAAGGGTTTTGTATTTTCTCCCTGAACTGAAGACTCATGTTCAGCGTGTTGAGTCTATCAAAAATGTCAGCTAGATATGCCGTGGCCCGGGGTGTTTGAAAGGCCAAAAATAGTGGATTTGAAGCAATTTAAGGATATTTTCAATTGAAATGAAACCAACTTTCCAAATTTAATTGTTCACCTATTTGCCTGTGATGTAATATTAAACTGTTAATACGAAATGATTCATAATGAAATACCAAGCATTCACGCCCTAAACTGCCAAGCAACCCGAAACTAATGGATGTAAATAGAATATAATTTCTGAGTGTAAATAGAATAATAATTCGGCGGGCCGCTTAGCGCAGTTGGTTGGGGCGTCGCAAGTTCAGCTTACTGTCGTGGGTTCGCCTGGGATGCCCGCTCATCTGTCGGGCACCTATGTGTTATCATTCACCTCATTACCCACGCTCAAGTCTCGGACTTATGTGGGCATCATCAGCAATAAAAAAAAATTAATGTAGCAAACAATTTAAGTTCAAACCATAATTATTTAATGTTTGTATCTCGCATAAACATTAAATGGGAGTATCACATTGAAATGTTCATAATATGAACTTAACTAAAAAAAAAATATGTTATTGGTTAAGACAGCAGCTATCAATTGAATTAAAAGATATTTTTTAAATAGATAATATGAATCCTGGGAATCTTTTTAAACTTATCTTTGGACAGAGTTCTTGTTTCCAGAAACAACCATTGTTCGTTTTTAGCCCTGCTTTACATTCACCCAAATATCACAATCATTGATCACCCTAAATCCTCAGTCCAAAAATGTTGGACTCTTGACTGTCTACTGTCTGCTATAAAACTATTGTTCAATAAACAGTAGAGATTTATTAGAAAAATAATTACATTATGAGGTACTTGTTTCTAGAAAGTATAAAAATAATGAAACACTGACAATGAAGTTAACCTCGAAGAATTAATACAAAAACTGTCAGAGTTAAAATATTTCAATAACTTTAAAATGTAGACAACTCTTTTACGTTATTACACTAGGTAACTTAAAAATGGATGGATTTTTAGTTTATATCGTCATTAAATAAATTTTAATAAGAAATATTTTAAAACAAGCAGACGATTCAGATATTGGTAATGTTGGAGGAGCTAAGAAGTTTCTGATTTCCCCACCTCCAACAATATATAGTAACCTACATATTTAAATGATAGTTGATTAACACTACCATAAATATACCATACAATAATACATGTTTTCATTTTCTTTTTTTTGCAGTTGGTTGCTTTTACATGATTATTGTTTCAAACAGTTATTATTTTATGGTGGATGAAAATAAATATTGAGATCACATGATGAACAATCACTGTTTTCAACCGATGATTATCAAATCTCTCAAGTAGCATGATCAAACCTATATTTGTATATTTTCTGAATAAACGTACTGGAAGAAAAGTTTGAATTCTCATCACAGCTTTTTCAATCAGATTAAATTAAGACAAACATTTGAGATTGAGGGAGAAATAAAGCCCAAAGAATATTCTAAATGCATTTTAATTGTTAAATTATTGGTGAACTTTTAATGTAAATTTGTTATGTTAAAAACAAAAAATTGGAGAGCTTATTGACATTTATGCTCATGTTTTTGCAGTTTGACATAGAAATATGTATCAATCTAAAGAACTTATCCATAAAATTCTTCATTATTCCTAATAAATAAACATAAAATTCACCATAGGCCTTCTAAGGTCACACAGCAAGATTTTCAGGGTAATAGTGATAATAATTATAAATTTTTATTTCAATGAACTGGATGGGGAAACTGAGAAAATAATTATTTGATAATGTTTTAATGTGTAACCTTTACCTACCTTTAGCTAAGACGTCTACCTATAATAATAAATTTATAAGCACCAAAACATGAAAACCTGTCTACCTATTAGTAGGCTATCATATTTTACAGCATAAATCTTGTTTCAATCTCATTTCCAGCTATTGCTCAATAAACTTGAACTTGAACAATTATTATTAATCTAATATCAAAACTGACACTGTATTTTCATGTAATATATGATTTTCACTCACTTTTGCTGGAGATACTGGAGGGATGCACTTCACTTCTAAAGAGAAGCTTCATCAGCTTATTTGTTCAACAAGTATTACATGGAAAACATCACACATTATTATCATGTAAGAGAATAGACAAAATTCTGAAATTTATTGATGAAGATGATAAATCTTTGTCATCAGATATTGTAATAACTTTCTGTTCAACTCTTTTGTACCGATTTTGTGCCATGTTCTTAGTTAAAGATGATGAATTATGGTCTGTAATAGATGAATTTTGAGTGATCATGATTTTCCCCAGCATGTCGAGATGTTGATGGTGTAATTTCACTGCAAATTTCTCTGGTGCTCCTGTATTTGTCTGAGAGAATGTGTTTTGTAACATCTTTTCCAATAGAAGATGGCACATTTTCACTGTCAGAATTTACATCCTTATCTACAGGTGAGCTGTATCTTGACAATAATTGTTTCAATGATGTCACATCATCTTCAACTGCACGATTCTCCTGTAGCATATGGCTCAGAATAGAAATTTTATGTGACAATAGTCCACAAATAGATTTCCTTTTTTTATATGCATTTTCTGACTCCAAATTTTCACAATTGGAAATCAAAGCGATTTTCCGTTTCAGGAAAGACAGGGAGACAGCTATTTGGTTCCTCATATTCAGATGAAAATTTTTCCCCTTCATCAGATATTGAAGCTGCATCATGTTTGGGTGTTACATTTATAGATGAAGATTGGGTTCTTGTAGCCTCCTGTTCATCTAAAATGTTTCTGATAATCAGTTTTACTATCAGATCGTTTCAATATTCCCTTCCTAACTGATAAAATCCGATTTGTTGAATCGAATTTGTTGATTTCTAGAAAAAAAATTTACTATTAGATCTTGTGGTGATTTTGTCTCCAACCATTAGATTACTGTTTGATGGTTTTTTGTATGAAATTTCATTTCCACACTTCATTTTAGTAACTCTTTTCATGGCTTTTTCCACCTGTTTACAGCAATCCATAACTCACAAGTGGTTAGAGATCCAGGTTCTTCTTCTTCTGTCATTTCAAATTCAGAAGACAAACCACTGTTTTCATCATCAGTTGGTAGTCTGTGACTGGGAACTTCAAATCTCACTTTTGTAATGATCAACGTTTCTAATTTTGTGGCAGAATCTGTTTTTCTGGTAGTTTCTGCTGATTTTTCAACAGTTTCTGTTTTCCATCAGTTTCTGACAGACTGTCATCAGATAAATCAATCACAATACCACTCACATTTGAAATAACTGACAATATCACTCACATTTGAAATAACTGGCATTTCATCATATGACAACTTTTTCTTGTTTGAAGATCTTGAGTGATTGATGGCTAATCTTACTTTATTGTTTGTATTATTTGTAGCTCCTGCAATACATGCTATGGGAGGTGGTTTGCCAATATTTGTATATTTTTTCAGTTTTACAAATACATTTTTTGTAGTTAATCTGTCATGTGTTTGAAGACCCAGGCTGTTTGATGTTATTTTGTCTGGTGTTTGAAGTCCCAGCAGTCAAAATATTAGAGGTTGTTATAAAATGTTGTGCATTATCTTTTGAAGATCCAGCAATTGCATCATTGGGCACTTGGGTTGCATTTTTTCTATCATTTGAAGGCCCAGTAGTATGATTAGATTGACTAATAGTTTGTCTACTTTTTAAAAATCCAGTATAGGTATTTGAATTACATTTTGGGTATTGACTTTTGATGTTCCAGCTATTGCATAATTGGGCAATTTAATCTGTATATAGTCTTTCAATGACCTTGCAGCTGGATAATTGGGCATTCTGATTTTATTCTTTTCATCATTAGGAAATCCTTTGACAACTTGATTCAATTGACTTCTATTTTGTCTCATTTTGGAAGATCCTGTTACTGCATCATAAGCGTTTTTTCTAACATTTGATGATTTTGCAAAATAAGGTGATTCCTTGATATTTTGTCTTCCTTTTGTCTTCCTATTTTGTCTTGAGCACCAGAGAAAATGCAGTGAAATTACACCATCAAGATCAACATCTAAACATGCTGGGGAAGTTCTTATCTTGAAGTTGAGAAAACTCTTCTGACTATTCCATTGCTATAAAATTAATAAAATTGACCACTAAATTCAATAATAATTATCAGTGATTCTAATGACATGTTTATATCTTACACATGCATAATATATACATAGGTATCATATTATAATTTATAACATTACTGATACAAAAGCTGTATTTATAATTCACTAATTTATTGTGTTATTTTATCATTTTTCAACAATTTCTGTATTTCTATAAAAGTTTTTATTGCAAAAAGTATATATAAAATTATTGCAGAATTTTCAACTCTTGAGTACCATACCAATTTTTGCCATGTTCTTAGTTGAAGATGATGAATTATGGTCTGTAATAGATGAATTTTGAGTGATAGATCCTGTTCTTCTGTATTATTATTTCTGTTATGCAGTTCTGTGTCAAAGAGTGCTTTTCAATAGTAATGAGTTGTTCTCCTAATCTGGATGTATGTCACAATTTTCATGTTGAGATGTTGATGGTGTAATTTCACTGCAAATTTCTCTGGTGCTCAAGACAAAATAGGAAGCCAAAATATCAAGGAAACACCTTATTTTGCAAAATCATCAAATGTTAGAAAAAACGCTTATGATGCAGTAACAGGATCTTCCAAAATGAGACAAAATAGAAGTCAATTGAATCAAGTTGTCAAAGGATTTCCTAATGATGAAAAGAATAAAATCAGAATGCCCAATTATCCAGCTGCAAGGTCATTGAAAGACTATATACAGATTAAATTGCCCAATTATGCAATAGCTGGAACATCAAAAGTCAATACCCAAAATGTAATTCAAATACCTATACTGGATTTTTAAAAAGTAGACAAACTATTAGTCAATCTAATCATACTACTGGGCCTTCAAATGATAGAAAAAATGCAACCCAAGTGCCCAATGATGCAATTGCTGGATCTTCAAAAGATAATGCACAACATTTTATAACAACCTCTAATATTTTGACTGCTGGGACTTCAAACACCAGACAAAATAACATCAAACAGCCTGGGTCTTCAAACACATGACAGATTAACTACAAAAAATGTATTTGTAAAACTGAAAAAATATACAAATATTGGCAAACCACCTCCCATAGCATGTATTGCAGGAGCTACAAATAATACAAACAATAAAGTAAGATTAGCCATCAATCACTCAAGATCTTCAAACAAGAAAAAGTTGTCATATGATGAAATGCCAGTTATTTCAAATGTGAGTGATATTGTCAGTTATTTCAAATGTGAGTGGTATTGTGATTGATTTATCTGATGACAGTCTGTCAGAAACTGATGGAAAACAGAAACTGTTGAAAAATCAGCAGAAACTACCAGAAAAACAGATTCTGCCACAAAATTAGAAACGTTGATCATTACAAAAGTGAGATTTGAAGTTCCCAGTCACAGACTACCAACTGATGATGAAAACAGTGGTTTGTCTTCTGAATTTGAAATGACAGAAGAAGAAGAACCTGGATCTCTAACCACTTGTGAGTTATGGATTGCTGTAAACAGGTGGAAAAAGCCATGAAAAGAGTTACTAAAATGAAGTGTGGAAATGAAATTTCATACAAAAAACCATCAAACAGTAATCTAATGGTTGGAGACAAAATCACCACAAGATCTAATAGTAAATTTTTTTTCTAGAAATCAACAAATTCGATTCAACAAATCGGATTTTATCAGTTAGGAAGGGAATATTGAAACGATCTGATAGTAAAACTGATTATCAGAAACATTTTAGATGAACAGGAGGCTACAAGAACCCAATCTTCATCTATAAATGTAACACCCAAACATGATGCAGCTTCAATATCTGATGAAGGGGAAAAATTTTCATCTGAATATGAGGAACCAAATAGCTGTCTCCCTGTCTTTCCTGAAACGGAAAATCGCTTTGATTTCCAATTGTGAAAATTTGGAGTCAGAAAATGCATATAAAAAAAGGAAATCTATTTGTGGACTATTGTCACATAAAATTTCTATTCTGAGCCATATGCTACAGGAGAATCGTGCAGTTGAAGATGATGTGACATCATTGAAACAATTATTGTCAAGATACAGCTCACCTGTAGATAAGGATGTAAATTCTGACAGTGAAAATGTGCCATCTTCTATTGGAAAAGATGTTACAAAACACATTCTCTCAGACAAATACAGGAGCACCAGAGAAATTTGCAGTGAAATTACACCATCAACATCTCAACATGCTGTGGAAAATTGTGATGTACATCCAGAATGGGAGAACAACTCATTACTTTTGAAAAAACACTCTAACACAGAACTGTGTACCAGAAATAATAATACAAAAGAATGCTACAGGATCTATCACTCAAAATTCATCTATTACAGATCATAATTCATCATCTTTAACTACGAACATGGCACAAAATCGGTACTCAAGAGTTGAACAGAAAGTTATTACAATATCTGATGACAAAGATTCATCATCTTCATAAAAGAATTCAGAATATTGTCTATTCTCTTACATGGTAATAATTTTATTTAGCAATGGATTACTCAAGATAGTTTTCTCCAACTTTAAGAGTAGCACTTTCGCTCTCACAACTGTTCTAGCTAGAATATACACTCATCTACACTGTCTTACAAACTGTTAATTATTTTTGAAATCCATGTCGCTCTTGCATTTGCCTTGGAAATATAGAAATTATTGAGGGAATGTAATATTTATTTCTGCTGTAATGAGTTTGAATGCCCATAAGTAATTCTAAAATCATCAGAGAAATTTGCAGTGGAATTACACCATCAACATCTTGATATGCTGGGAAAAATTGTGACCCCTACATCCAGACTGGAAGAACAACTCATTACTTTTGAAAAAAACACACACAGATCCACGTACCAGAAATAATAATACAGAAGAATGCTACAGGATCTATCACTCAAAATTCATCTACTACAGACCATAATTCATAATCTTTAACTAAGAACATGGCACAAATTTGGTATGGTACTCAGAGTTGAAAATTCTGAAATAATTAAATGAAGACTTTTTGCAATAAAAACTTTTAAAGAAATGCAGTAATTGTTGAAAAATTATAGAAATAACACAATAAATTAGTGTATTATAAATACAGCTCTTACATTAGTAATATTATAAATTATAATATGATACCTATGTATACATTATACATGTGTAAGATATAAACATGTTAAATCACTGATAATTATTATTGAATTAATGGTCAATTTTATTAATTATATAGCAATGAAATACTCAGGAGAGTTTTATCCAACTTCAAGAGTAGCACTTTTGCTCTCGCAACTGTTCTAGCTAGAATATATACTGATCTACAATGTCTTAAAAAACTCTTAATTATTTATGAAATCCATGTCACTCTTTCATTCACCTTGGAAATATAGAAATTAATGAGGGAATCCAATAATTATTTCTACTGTAATGAGTTTGAATGCCCATAAGTGATTCTAAGGTCATCTACAAAATAATACTGATATAGTTCTGAAATATTTAAATTTATAGTAATTATTGGAAAAATAATCACAAAAATAACCCTGTTGAAAGTACATACCTGGGGGCTATCAATACAAATGAATATTTAATTGTTATATTGATAATTCCATGGTATGTTCATCAACGTATGAGGCAATCCATTTGCCATTTATCTTGTAAATGGAATAACTCAAAAACACTTGGAAATAACATGCTTCATATGAAATGGAAAAAATCAATGTTCATTTTCTTTATAATGATGGCAATTCGTATTGTGATGAATGCAGTGAAGATAGTTCAATGAAGAATGATTTCATGAAGCAAAATAAGAATGTAACATTATTTCTGTAGTTTTAATACTGTGCAAAGTTCGTTAGTTCATCAAGTTATCATACTTGAAAAATTATACATGTACAGTATCATGCAAAATTATGATATCCATTGCATTGAAGGCACTAAATATTCAATTTGTTGCTGACTATGTTGCAAGTAAAAATAAGTAACTAGTACATAAAAGATTCTATTCTAATAACAAGCTTTTTCTAGTAATAAGCGGGCTATTGTCAAAGGAATTGACTAATCATTATAGTTACAAACAGAGCAAATGTTTGCGGCTGCAGATAAATATATTACATTCATATATTATGGCATCAGTGGCTGATGGTATTTAAAGTTTTTCTGTGACACCAAACTTCCAATCAGCAAATATTCTCCTTCTAATCAACTACAGTTCCTTTTTACTACAAATATCTCAACTTATTATATACGTTAATAACTATTCTTGATTATGTTCAATTTCAAATCAGTGAGATATATTGAATATTCTATATATTTATCCACATCGACTAATATTTAAAAAAATAGCATCAAGTAACTAATAACTATAATCGTTCGTATAAATGGTAACAAATTCAAAATTTTCCATTAGTCAAATTTAAAAACTAGATTTTTTTCATTATATAGGAACTAAACTAAATTAATAGTAATTATTTGAGTAAGCAAAGTCACATCCTATATTGGACAAAAATAAACTAAAAATCTAAATTCAGAAAGAACTTGATAGGGAGTAAGCGGATAATAAAAAAAGTCATGAGTTCATTTTAAAAATGCGGAATTAGAGCTTAATTTTACTGAGGTTTAAGACCAACACTAAGAAACATGCTGCCTAGTTTCACCTAGTTCTAAATGTTCAACTCTGTGACATAGAATGGACGGAATAACACATTTGTAGCTTCAAACGGAACTGAATGGGCAACATGATGTTCAAATGAATATTGCTGGTTGTAGACTTTCTCCCAAGAAAATACTGTTTATCTCAAAGCCTTTCTCATATGGTTTTATAATATACCTAATCGGGGAAAAAACATTATTTTGCTATTTGTTGACCGTGTGCATTCAGTGAGCCCCAAACTCGCAGCCCAACAATGTGTTGAGTAAAACTTTAGGCGGCAGACGTCACCGGATCGACCAAGTAGATTGAGGCTTACAATAAACTAGGAGCATAATGATTATCATGATATAGGCTTTGTGCTTTGCATTTTGACCATAGCATTATTATTTTTTAATCTAAAAGACATAGTATACTGAGTTACTGCATAATTAAGTGTCTTTTAAACAATTAAAAGCTTAAACTCAATACGGTACGGTACTTCATTATTTTTAAATACAGTACTGTACTGATACTTGGAATGCTATGAAGCATTAATATCATTGTTAATTTAACACATAAAATGTGAACGAACAGTCTCGCATTAAAAAAAAAACAAATTTCAGACTATAATTCAGTAAAATTTGAATGGAATGTATATTTCCAAATCCGGATTAGTAAATCAATTTGGAAAACTGCTTCAGTACAAAAAATCTTATCCAAGTCCATGATCTTCGAAAAATCCTTGAGGTGTCTCCTCCTGCAATTTATAAAAACAAGTTCACAGTATTTTTGGATAATCTAATACAAATCAAAATATTTTGAACAAAAAGAAGCGATTAATCTCCTACATGTTCTGACTATTGAATATTAGGAGCATTTAATAATAAGTCTATGAATTTGATAAGATGAGAAAACCAGCTAGGACATATAATATGTCCAGTCCAAAATGGTAACCACTTTTTTATATTCTTCACAAATTTATTTTAATGGAGTAACCTTCAATATTTTCAACTGTTGAAGAGTAAAGAAAATGCCTTGCAACTGTTGAAGAACAGAAAAATACAAAATAGTGCCATTTCTCTGGCATTGTCAGCTCTAAAAAAATTGTAGAGAAGTATATTACTATACAGAGTGTTTCGGAACTCTCTACCAATACTTCTAGGCAGTGTTTCTGAACCACTAACAACATTAAATATCGTAATAAATTTTTTCTAAAATACCCAGTTACTCACACAGCCGCCATTTTTTTTTCACTCATTATTCAATTATTCGAGCACCTCTGAACATATAATTTTGCATACAGCTTTATAACAATTAAAGCAATCTAAAAAAAATTAATCAAAATTTTCCGACATCAGAAAACAAAATGGCGACCATTTAAAATCTTTGATTAAATTAATAATGGCTAATGACATCAAAATTTGACTAGAATAACTTTTTTTAGGTATTTTTACTGCAAATCCAACGATACTTCATTTTCCAAGATTGGACAACAACAGAGATATGCTACTTTTTAGGATGTGCGGTGGTTGGAAGCGAGAAACTGAACCTATTCTCATCCACCGCACACCCTAAAAAGTAGCATATCTCAGTTAATTGTTGGCCAATCTTGGAAAATGAGGTATCGTTGGTTTGCAATAAAAATAACTAAAAAATGTTATTCTAGTCAAATTTTGTTATCATTAGCCATTATTAATTTAATCCTGTTCAAAGATTTTAAATGGCCGCCATTTTGTTTTTTGATGTCGGAAAATTTTGATTAATTTTTTTAATATTGTTTTAATTGTTATAAAGCTGTATGCAAAATTTCAAAATTAAATATTCAGAGGTGTTTGAATAATTAAATAATGAATGAAAAAACAAAATGGCGGCTGTTTGAGTAACTGGGGATTTTAGAAGAATTTTTATTACGATATTTACTTTTGTTAGTGGTCCAGAAACACTGCCTAGAAGTATTGGTAGAGCGTTCCGAAACACCCTGTATAAATCTCTTACTCTTTCAACTAATCGGTTATCATTAAATCTAACGATTTGCGATAGTTCCGAATATAATAAAATTGTACATGCAAAAGACTAGCACTAATCTAGCAAATAGTGCTAAATTATTTTAAGAAGCAAGTATTCTTAAAAGTGATATACAGATAGGCGTGTAGGTAGGTGGTCTACCTATACTAACTTTGAATTTCTCTATATTAACTTTACAGATTTCAATGCATTTTTTTAAATGAAAGAACACCATTCAGGGGTGGTGATATCCAAGTTTCGACCCAATACTTAGTCCAATATCAAGAAAAAAGGAGCATTCATCGACGTCTTAGGATATTTTCACACGTAACTGGCAGTCGGATAACCGGTGCCGTTTACCTGGCCGATCATAATTGTATCACGTGGAGCGCTTCACACCTACCCGTTCTTTAAAATCATAAATATGATGCAATATAATTAACCCGGGTAAAACGACATCGATTACACAAATTAGGGTTTGTGTGGAACAGGCCTGCAATGTCTCCGTTTTGGCCAATCAGGTGAAATATACAAATTTGAAGGCGAATTTGTATATTTTGAAAATATGTAATTTCAATATGAGTTATTACAAAATAACTCATCATCTAATAATGCCATGGCTGATCAGAGGAATATTAACACATGGAAATTTTTAAGGATGAGAAAAATATAACATTCCTCTTATGTGAATATTGAAAATAATTTAGTTGATATTATGAAGTCATAAGAATAGAACTGAGCTGTTAGTATTAGTGAAGTTATGTACTGAATATAACTATTTTAAGTTTGACAATACATTTTATGAACAGAAAGATGGATTAGCGATGGGTTCCACTACTAGCTGAATATTTGTGGATAGCCTTGAACTTAGAATTTTTGAAAATAATAATTTCAAGGATAGGATTGTTTATTGGTTTAGATATTTAGATGATATTATTTAAATTCCTGGATTTCTTGTTCCATGACGAACTGCGCTGTTAATATTAACTTTTCATGTGAAATTTAACGACTTGCAGTCAAATATTCATTAAGAATAAGTATAACTCACTTAATCTGTAGGCCGAGCGCTTTCGAATCTGTGAGATCCAGGCCTCTGAAGATGGATCTCACAGATTCGAAAGCGCTCGGCCTACAGATTAAGTGAGTTATACTTATTCTTAATGAATATTTGACTGCAAGTCGTTAAATTTCACATGAAAAGTTGATATTATTTATTTGTGGAAGGGTAGTAATTGACAATTAGATAATTTCCTTAGCTATTTCAATAGTTTACACCATAAGATTGAATTCACCATAGAGTTAGAAGAGAATAATGTTTTAAACTTACTAGATTTAAGAATAGACCATAGACAGGAGCCCACAATTTCTCTATTTTCAGAAAAGTAACTCATATATACTGATGTTATCATACCTCATCACTCATTTCACCCTGTATCCCACAAACTTGCAGCTTTCAAGAGTATGATTTATAGATCTTCAATGGGCAAACATAACTTTGAAAAAGAGATTAGTACTATTAAACAGATAGCTATTATTAGCGCAGTTGGTTGGGGCGTCGCAACTTCAGCTTGCTGTCGTTTAAGGAGTCGTGGGTTCGAATCCCGCTCCACCATCAGGCATTTATGAGTAACCATTCACCTCATTACCCACGCACAAGTCTCTGACTCATGTGGGCCTCATCAGCAATAAAAAAATGGATATAAGAAGATCATAGTTGACAAAATTTTAAATAAACTAAGTAGGAGACTAGCAATCAGTGCTAGCATTGCTGTAACTGATACTGGAGAAAGGTAATTGATAACAGTACCTTTCTTGGCCCAGTATCTGATAAATTAGGGAACGAATTGAAAAAGAACGGTTTTGATGTAG
This sequence comes from Conomelus anceps, assembly GCA_948455865.1. Classification (NCBI taxonomy): domain Eukaryota; kingdom Metazoa; phylum Arthropoda; class Insecta; order Hemiptera; family Delphacidae; genus Conomelus; species Conomelus anceps. The sequence continues at coordinate 55,962,360 of OX418217.1, read as the reverse complement.
CTTTTCAAACCAAACCTATTTTAAAGAGTTTGTTTGGGTGTGTTAAAGGTAAAATTGATTTCTGGGATAAAAGTGGGGTTTATATATTGAATTGCGGTGATTTTAATGCTTGTTATGTGGGTCAGACCGGTAGAAGTTTCAAATGTAGAATAAATTAATATATTAGGGATTGGAAAACCCAAAAAGAAGATTCAAATTTTGCAGAGCATCTCATTAATAATGGGCACAAGCTCAAGGCTGACGAAAATGTTGAATTTCTGCATTTTATTGGCAAAGGCAGGCACATTGAACATTTTAGAAGCTTTGGAGATAACTAGGTTGCTAAAAAACGATTCCAATACTAATTTAAATGACCAAATTTATTTTAACCAATTCAATACAACTAACTTGGTTTCATCATAATTCTAGCCTACATTTTAAAAACCGTACTTTCATGTCGTTCTCGGTTGACCGTGACTGCATTTTAGTGAGCTAAATTTTTTTAAATTTTAATTTAATATAAATTTTTAGTTCAATTCTAGCTCTATTGTGTATTTTATTTTTTGTTGCTTTCAAAAATTTCAATTACAAAAATGCTATTCTATGACAGCTAATAATTTCATTCTGAAGTATTTCTCTGACAAGGTCAGAGCCGTTTTTGAATGATTACTAGGTATTACAAGGCTAGTATTTGAAGGGGGGGGGGGGACAGATAAGCCAAACAGTAGGTTTCAAAGCAATCAGTCAAGAAATGTGCTTTGCGCAAATGTTGTCAGTTTTATTCATATCAGTTTGGTATATGATAATTGTTTGTTGAACCGTTGACATATTTTCAACGTATGAAAATGGTGAGTTATTTTATATAGAGTAACTATTATTTTGTATTGTAGACCACTAATTAATTATCAGTGAATTCAAACTTAGTGAACTACGATGTTGTAAGCATTATTTTTTTGTAGTAAGCATTATGAAGTCTCCATTTTGAAGTTGCACAACTTCAAAATCTCAATTTTTATCAATGAATAAAATGCATAACTTTCATACTTGCACAGTATGAATATCTATTGAAACAACAGAGGCGATTCAAGTCGTAAATTTTCCTATCTCGTACAGAAAAATGTGTTTTTTTTTTAAATGTATATATTTAACTACCGTATATGTACTTCTGTGAAAGTTTTCAAATAATGAACAAGTCTCTCCAGAAACAAAATTATTTTACATTACTGAGAACTTACTTTATAGTTTATTGGATAGATTAAATGTATCACCTAATTACTAGATGGGAAAGTTTGAACACGTACCACGCTATCACCTAGTAATTTGTTTATTCTCATTCTCTTTTGTGTGAAAAAAATAATTTATTGACTATCTGGGAAATGTTGTCAAGCTGCAATAGGCAGCCTGTTTCATCGAATGTACAGGTGCAAGGACGATGCATAATAATTTATCTGTTGCTGCCCTTTTGCACAGTATTAAGAGGGGGGGGGGGGCAAGAATAGGGGCTTAACAAGTCAAACCAATCGAGTAACAAAGAAGAGGAAACAGTTATAAAATAGGCGGGATGTCACAGTACAAAGCAATTGAACCGTGGCAGAGTGAACCGAATTGCTCTGATCTAATACGTGCTGCAGTTTAATTCAGTTACATGCAAATGGTCTGTACACAAGGGCAAGACGGAGTAAAATACGAAGAGAAATCAATTGGACTTCCAAGAGATAGAAGTAAGTGAAAATAAATTTATCATTCAAAAATTATATACAAAAATTTGCATAGAAAACTTGATAAGAGTATTCTAGATTGACTAATAACGCCTAAAATCCGAGTGAAGTAGGAATTTTTGATAGAAAGGATATATTATGCCATTTTTTCTTTGAAATAAAATTCCGTTGTGGATAAAAACGGCCAAGCAATATCGCAATAGAATTAAAACGGTTTTGAATGTATTACTGTGTTATTGATTTTATAAGCGTAACCGCTTTGAAAGTTATAACTAGAATTTATTCAACAATTATTCTTCATTATCTTTAGAGTACAGTAATAGTTTTGCGTTTCGCAATGCAAGATGCAATCCAAGTTTTTATTGAACGGAAATAATTTCTTGAATACCTCACCTATTTCGACTATTTTTAGAAAAAGCTAAGATGAAACATAGAATCATGAAAAATTAATACCATTTGCAAAAACCCTGTTAAGAGCCTTTGTGTAGGCCTATATTTAATAATTGTTTATTATTGCTATCAACTTTCAGCATGAACATTTGAGTTAGTTTAGAAAATGTCGATTTTTTGTATGAATCAAAATGATAATATCCAGGCTACTTTCTTAAATTTAATTTTTCCAGAAACAGCTCTGGCCATTCTAATAGATTAAAAAGTTGATGAGAGTAGAATCTTGGATGAAAATTGGTAATTTTCTGATTCAATATGTATTTGATTATAATTATCAGTTAAAATAATGTTATCAGTTAACCTACTGTCATCGATATGTCTGATCAATAATTATTGAAGAAAATGATTTTATAATTATAATAAGAATATGAGGAGCAAGGAGAAGAAAGTGAGACACCAATATTGTAGTGAGAAAGAAGATGTTTATAAGAAAAATATTTCAACAATAGACGTGATTTGTTGAGAAGATGGAGGGATAAATTAATGTCCACACATTCGCAGAAGTGGATTAGTAAAGAGTGCAGAAAGTATGTCATCACAAAGTCACAAATCCCAACCAGCATTTGGTCCCATCTGCATGCAGTGAAAAATATAAACACATGCAATTTATTATTATAAAAAATATTGTGATCATTGCAGAGAAGTAACAGTACACAAATGCATTTTAGAATATCGTAAGGCATGCACATGCTGAAAAAATTAATCTCACTAAGTCAATCGCACATTGTAAAATTTAAATAATGTGTGAAAAATGTAATTGTATACATTAAATTATTATGTATGAATTAGATGTATTTCAATAATAGATATGAAAATAAAGCTCACCAAGTCAATCAAACAATCATTACAATTATTGTTATTGTTAATTCAATTATAAATGACCGTGATCAATACAAATATTTAAAAAATACGGGAAATAAGTTTCCCACGAATCAATAAAAAGTTAAAGATCAGGTTTCATCTCATTTTGAATTTTATCAACTTCAAATGACTCTACAAATGAAGAGTGGGTAAAGGTGAATTTGACAGTGACAGCGGGAGTGAGCTCTCTTCGATTTATTCGGATAAATCTAATAATAAACAAAAATGCGAAATAACATACATAAAGAGGATTTTATCCAGTTCTTACAATCTGTAAATTGCTGTAACAAAGAATTTTTTGAAAAGTAAGCGATAGAATAACGAAGAAAAGAGCTGTGCTCTCAATTGAAAATATCATTCTTAGGAGATGAAATTTTAAATTGGGAATAAAAAACATTCAATCTGAGATTGCAGTATTACATAGCATAATGATTAACCTGAACATTTAAATTATATATCTTCTTTTATTCCAGTGTTTCCTAATAAATTTGAAGAAGCATTAATTAAAAATTCATAAAACATACATTTTGAAATAGCTGGCTGAAATCTTACAAATAGTTTTGAAATAATCGAATAAATATTAAAGCTTGATTATCAATTTGGATACACTAAATTAGATATAGCTCGGAAATCAAGTAAATAATCTACTAAAAGTACGAATCTACTAAAAACCGAATTATGATTTAATATTAAGTAAGAAAATGAATTAGGTTTTACTCAAACGTACTCTTCTACTGATAAAGGAAAACTTATCAGACGTTAAATTATAGCCTATTTCTGTTGAACTTTAATTGATTTGGATAAATAATTGAAGGTGAACTATCGACAAGAATCTATCTAGTAATTCAAATGGAAACAACAGCGCAGTTTCACTTTTTAGTCTATACTAGTTGCCTAATTGAATTTTGTTTTATTGCTCAATTACAAAAGAAAATAAAGGCGAGGTGGATTATAACTATCAGGTGAACTGGTTTTACTGTTACGTATACACTATAAACAGAGATAATTTTTTATGACCTATAAAAAGAAGTCTCAAGAACTTCACATGAATAAGTTTCTCAGTTATCGCCGATGTAGTCTTGATCGGGCTCGATTTAAAGCAGCAGTCGTGAGAAAACATATGCAAATATTCAACAGTTTCATTCATTGTTATTCAGTAAGAGCTTTGACTCAAGGATGCTGCAACACACTTTCTACAAAACCCAAGTTTCAGTCTTCAGTTTATACAAAGCGGTCTTGCTGGATGTGACAAAAACAACTTAAAAAGGTTGGTAGGAAAAATGTTAAGAAACAATGATGGCTATAATATTTCACATGAATAATTATCAAATTCAATGAGCAACTAGTACAGTGAAATAGATTTAACATCTTACTTGAAAAGGTGTTTTAAGTCTTGTACGGTATCGAAGCTTATTACATTATAAGGTAACTTACCATATCGTACGGTAAATTAAAATAATTTCAATATCAGCAAATGAATTTCATCCTATTGTCGTTTATTTGTCAATGGCTCATCAGCCTAAATCTACCAGCTGGTTGCAAGTTGAACAAGAAGCACAGTAAAATTTAATTTTTAATGTCCAATTTTTATATAGGCTAATTGAAAAAAGCACAGTAAATTTTGTAATGACTTCGTAAATCTAACAAATGGGCACTAATAAATCGCATTATTTAGACTATTTTCCAGGAAAAGTTTCAGAAAATTTGATGTTGCACTCGAATAGTGAGAATTACATGACATTGAGATTAATGAAACAATTATCAAGTAATAGTTATATTTTTCATTCATTTGATTCAATAGTGAATTCATTTTTAACCGGCTTCCAAAAATAGCAAGGTTCTATATTCAACCTTTTTTTATGCTTTCAATTGAGAAATGCTGTACAAGCAAGTTGTACCTAGTTTTCAAAGAAACAGAAATAATTTATTTTACCCGGCCTTGTCCGGAAATCCAGTTTGGAGTTTTTCTTTCCTTGTAGATAACTTATTGTAGTGGTCACAAAATTACGAAATTGGGAAGGGTGAGTGAAAAACCATACAGTGTTTATACCGTACCATACAGTTCATCTGTTTGAAAAGAGAAGTTCACAAAAAAACATATTCTGTTGCACTGATGATGCGAATTTTAGTGTTCTTTACAAGTAAACTACCTCTTTAGCAGCTTTGCTACCGATCTGCCTAGTTTTGTGTTTAGTTCTTTAGAATAATGTATTACAGGAAAAGCTCAGTACACGCAATAAGTAAGCTCGCATGACGCTGGGTAAATAGCAGCTGTAATATTGATACAGAGCTAATCTTTTGCTTGACATAAAACATATCACCTCTATTATCACCATAGTGACATATAATGTTATGAGCTTCTATCTATGAGCTTCCTGCGTCCAAACACATTTTGTAACTCTATTAGTGTCCATAAGTGAAATTTTAACATTGATTTTGAAAATTCTGAAAGGAAAATAAAAAATCGGACTTTGAGGTGCACTGAATCGAGTTTAAGAGGAAGGTAAGTGCTAAATTTAGTTTTCCAAATCGTTGCCGTTTATGTCAAATCCTAAGACAAAAAACTGACAAACAGACCCCTACTCTCTCTTATTATATAGATTTCTGTGCAGCGTTATCAACCCAAAAATAAAATTCCATCCTCTGTTGATAAAAGAACTTGACCCCAAAAAAATATTATTTGAATTGTTCTTCAGAACAGTTTTGTTAACTTGATAAGTTGAGATGGAATGAACCTTTTCATACCAAAATACCTTAGTTTGAGTTTACATAAATAGCGATTACAACAGATATATTGTAGTTTATTAGAATTTAATACATTATGCCAGGTGGCAAAGTTCAGAATTTCAATAATATTTGTGAGAGGAATCGAATAACTCTACACATATTTATGAAAATCGAATTATTCAGCATAATTCGATAAAAAAATTAATTAGAATGAAAGTAGGCCTATTAATTAAAATTTAGAACGAACTACCACAAAAATCAGGAATCTGACACAAATAAAGTTAGTTTAGTCAAAATTCTAAGTAGCATGCAAGGTGATAACACTACTTTGAGCTAACAAGCTTAGTAAAACAAGTTTTTAGTAAATTATGCTTATGCGGTATGGAATATTTTCTACGCCAATGTAAAATAATGTACATGGATAAAATATTATACAAAAGAGGCTAAAGTGTAATGAATATTCAGAAGGAAGATCAGCCTGAAGAGCTACTAATGAAACAACTATGACATAAAGTGTAAACTAGAGATGTAATTGTTTTTCTTTGAGCTTTTCCAAACTCATCTTTCTAAAGCTCAGATTGAGTCACTATTTGTTTGAGCTTGTTAATATATTAATATTGAAAAATACGTTAATTTGCAAAATAATCAATTGTATGTATAGTTTTGGATTTAGAACCAAATATTTTTATATAAATTTACAGAATTCAACCGCTACTCAATAGCTATGAGAAATAGCATAAATAAGCATTAAACTTTTTTCAATCAGAAACTTATTTTTTGTAAAATAAGTTTTCAACTTAGTCACAGATATAGTCTCTTATACTGGAACATCAAATTAACAAAATACTTAATCATAACATTACAGAAAATATCTGTCACTTCAAAATCTGTTGCCATATTCAAAATAAGTTGTATAAAGAACATGTCATAGAGAAAACAGAGAGTAAAAATTATTTACAGAATTATTACTTAAAATATTCACTACAAAGGGTCTTTATTTCATTACTGTTAAAACAGTTTCACCATTATTTACGTGTAATTGACCACTTAGCGGTTCAACCACAATAATTATGTAATTGCAGAATGAAATTGAAAATCGAAAAATGAGTAATGCTGAATATGATTTTCCACAGTATGCAAAAATCTATTCAAATTGACATATTTAAGTAAGTACTTGCTGCATTGTTTTATTTTACATTGATTGCTCACAGTTCAGATTATAAACGAGTGCTTCACATTATCGAAGTTCAGTCACACATTATAGTAGAAAATCTGGATTCGATTGTGTTAATAGGATTAGAATTCTATTTCTAGAAATGAAATCTGTTGAAATTATATAAAGTTATAACATGCATTTGGAAACGTTTAATGGGATTCATATATTATATCAACAGAAAAAAAAGTACTACTGTATATGCTATCACTGAAATTTCGTATTTATTACAATGTAAAAATTAATGAGCGTGTCTTTTACAGACCTACCAGAAAATAAAAATCACAACAGAAAAGTTCCTTGGTGTAATAATGATCGATTCCGTATTTGAAATTGAAAACATTACAATTATTCATAATGATTATGAACAATTGGATTTAGGATTGTATACAGAACATAAGTACAATACGCTTCTTCTCTCAGAAAAATAAATAACATACTTTTATTGAAGACAATACATTACATTTAACAATACATCGCCATTATAAGGGATTTATGTTTTATGAAAATACAAAGTTACAACAAACCCTAGCATTGAGTGCAATATTGCTTGAAAATAAAATTTGATAACATAAGCCTTTGAGCAACAATATAATGAAACGAATTATTAAAAAAATACGAATAAAAGTTTTTATACTTTTAATATTCATGAGATTCATAACTTATAAGGTGCTAGTGCCTTTCAGAATTGAATGAAATTAAGATGAATCTTCATTAGACCATAACCAATATTATTTTCAATGTTATCAAGTCTAATCTTTCGCTTTTAATTTGCCATATTGAATAACTGAAACTGGAATTTGGAGAAAGCCACATTTGCTTGTGTAGTGAATTTGGGTTTCCTTTAGACCATTTTCAAGTTAGGATGATTGTCAAAGCCTGCCTTGACAAATTAATGTGGAAGAAGTGGAAAAGTGTTGAAAATAATATACCTGGGCATGAATGGGTTTTGTCATTTCTGAAAAGACCCAACACCGACTGGAACACGTTTTGCTGCAAATATTAAAAGGAGTCATGCCGGCATAATAAAGGCACATTGAAAGAGTAATATTGATAACCTGGAAATCATAACTGAAGAAGTTCCGCCTGAAAATATTTGGAACTATGACAAGTATAATCTGACAGACAAAACAGAAAAAAAGTTATCAAGTGAGGGTCAAAGTATCCCAAAATGATTTGTGGCACAAGCAAAAAAAGAATTTCAGTCATGTTCTGTGGAAATTCCACTGGTGAGAGCTTTCCACCATTTGTTGAGTATAAGTCAACAAAGTTAAGAGACAAATGGATTGAGAATTTCCCATCCGGTGCTAGATACTGCAATTCCTCAGGATGGGTCGTTACAGCATCTCTTGATGAATTATTTGAAAGTTCACTTTTTCCTCATTTGAAGAAGTTGAAAGGTAAGATGCTGTAACGACTTGACAACTCATTATCTCAGTGCAAGTGTAATAACTTTGTGTGACAAAAACAATATTGCATTTTTTTCCTTTCCGCGAACAGTATCCATATCACTCTCCCATTTGACAAGACGTTTTTGCACCACTCAAAAGAGACTGGTGAAACATTCATTCAACTGCATGAAAAGAAAGTGGTTTCCACAAATGCCACTCTTCAAAAACAGGAAGTCTTGGAAGTGGCCTGATATCAAAGACAAGCACAATCACCCATGGGAAGACGTTGTTGGAAGAATTAGTACCCCAAAGCAAGTATTTAAACGTGGCTAGCTTTTTGTTCCAGAACTTAACAAGGTGTAGATGTAAACAAAGGCAAACACCTATCATATGATAATGTTCAAAGATTCAAGGATTGTTTACAATTATTTGTAGTTGTCTATGTAAGAAAAGAAAGTTAATTTTGCAATATAGTCTGATCAAAAGTATTTGAGGTGATTTTCTTTGAGCTCATTATAATTATTATAGTAATTAGTACATATATGAAATGCTGGTGTATTTTTACCCCTTGGTATGGTATGGTTATCTTTGCTCCATAGTATATTTAAATAGGTTTAGAATGTATTTTAAAGCATCCCCATCTGTTCCCAAAAGTAGAAAAAATTAATGTAAATGACTCACTATTTAAGGATACTGCGAAAATGTTCCTCATATCCTTCTTAATCAAACTCAACACTTATAGGTTTTTGTTCTCAATTTTTCAATGTCTTATTGTGAATTTTCTCAGAAAAGTGATAAAATTGGAGGAAAGTAACCCTGTTTGATGATATCAAAGACTTAATCTAGAAACTTCATTGGAAAAAGCGTCATGCCTGACAAGATTATATAATAAAAGATTGGAATAATGAAATTTTGTTTACATTTCAGGTTCAATTAACCAGATGAACCGGAGTACCATTGGTGCCTCTCATATTGCTCATTATTATGTGACCTTTGACAAGAGAAAATACATCCTAATCTACTAAATTACTACATCCAGTAATCTACTCCAGTACATTTCATGGGCTGAATATTACACAAAACTTTTCACAATTATCATGGTTTTTCCAAGTGAGTAAATAAAGTTAGTTGGCTACATTTATTACAATTCAAATGGGATGGAAATTACATTTTATCACACCACGGTAAGGTAGAACAAGTAAGTATTCAGTAGAGGATTGAAAAAACTAATCAAATTTTTAAAGTGTGAACACTGATATGACAGTAATAATCCAACATGAATTTGAATGTTATATTTAAATAATAATAATATTTGATGCAGTTTTGCATAGCAAACAACATAACTTCATAATTTTAGAATTCAATCACAATACACGACTGCCTCCATTCATAATTATCTTTTAATTTGAGCAAAAAGCTTCATAACACTCCTATTATGCACATTAATTTATAAATAATGAATTTAATAGATAATAAAACGGAATAATTACTTTCAATGTTATAAATGTTGGAGGTTATTTTATTAACATTTAGCAATCTAACATCACACCAAATAAATTGAAATGTAGCGAAATAGAAATAATTCATGCAAATAATTCACTATTGTTCAATGGATCCAGTTTTTTGAATATGAAATATAAATGCTTTATAAACATAAATAATTTATTAGTTTTCGACACATGAACAAACTAAGATTGAAGAAATTCATTAATATATCATGGATTTGATAAAAATGTATCCAACTATAAAATTCTTCTTTTTTGAGTGAAAAATCACAAATTTGTCACATCAAAAACAAACTTAAAATAAGATTTTATCGTATTTATTATGATAATATACAGTACGAAATTTTGTTGAATAATGCGTATCCCAATACCACATTTGACAGTACTGAAAAGAATCATTGAAATAACAATATCAAACTTTAAGAATATGAGAAAATAGTTAGTTCCTCAGCTGAGCATGAAATTGAGAGCCAAGAATTACATAAATATTGTTCTTTATATTTGCTGAATACAATTTCTAAACTCTGGATTATTGCTCAAGAAGAAAGCCTAGCACCCAACAATTATTATGGATATAATAATTGAAACAAATTTACAATTTCCCTCTGAGTACTTCTTCAAACTCAATGATTTTAATATTGACATGCTTCTAATTATTGAGAAATGTTGTAGCCGCATACAAAATAGCATGAGTTTTCTACATTCTTGGAAGTTCAGATTCATGGTTTAGGCAATAATTTATAATACTGTTCATTTAAGTCAATTACGCTGACATACGGTAATCTTATTATCCCCTTTCTTTGTGCATGTCAGAGAATATTATAGAAGATAGTAATTTCAGCAGAGTACTCTTGAAAATAATGCTATAAATTATGAATGAGTTGTTAATTTGCACCGCTCTCACTACATAGAGCTAATCCACATAACCTTTTAGTTTTGCAGAAAAACCTTGATTATTGATGAATTTCATATTCAGCAACAGGTGGAGAAGCTTTGGAAAAGGAATGATCTACAGGAGTGATAAACATATAGAGTGAGATAATAACTACACTTATATTAGGCCCGTATTTATAAACGTACCTTTACTGTCTCTTGACTCGAGGGGACTCTTGATATGTCTATATAAATACACTACATTTTAAGAATCCCCCGAGTCAAGAGAAACTTAAGGAACATTCATAAATAAGGCTCTTAGTTTTTAGTAATCCAGGGTGTCTACTAGTCCCTAATTGTGAAATTCCCGACCTTTCTCCCAACGTTTCCGACCATATTTCCAAAATTTCTGACCTCCAAAGTTCTATAAAGCCAAGTTTACTTCAGGTAATATATTCCACGACATTTCAATAAACGGCGGGAATAACTAAGACTCTTTTACCTACACATTGTAAAGGACTCCCCGGGCTTGCGGGTATGAGAGCCCAAGAAAGTTGTGTTTGGCTCGAGCAGCGGAGGTAGATGCAACACCGATAGCGTGAATTAGTCTGCAATGTTGATTGCTTACAAGAGGTCACTAATAATTAGATGATTGGAACATTTCATCTGTTTTCTTTTTTCACGCAAAAAAATAGTAGAATCTTATAAAGTATAACAAAAAAATTTAACGGCCACCCTTCGTGGGAATTGACCTGCCAATTAAAAGAAAATCACCCACTTCGGAACATTGTAGGCTGATGAATCCATAAAAATAGCAAGTAGCTAAATATTGCAAGTTGTTAAAGAATGTTGTTCTAACATGTTCAATGTAGTTGTATTAGTAAAGGCCAGTTTAGAAATTCAAGCCATCAAATATTTTACTTAGACCTTAGACCTAAAAAAAATCGTTCAAAATGTTGCTCTACTACATAACATTATTTTTAAACCCAAGGAGTTCTGAGCCCTTTCTATAAGTCTCTTTGGTAAGTTCTCATCACTATCATCTGGAATAATTGCAGTAATCGAAGGTGGTAAAGGTCATTTCACACAATTTAAGGGTTACTTATAATTAAAAAAAAAAAAAAATGTAGTTGGCTTTGTAATCATATTCATGTTTAGAAAAAAAATGAAAGATAGCTTGAGACTGATCAGCTGCTTGCAAAAATGCGTTATACTTGTTTAAATTACCTAACAAGGTTTTAAAAACTTGGACAAAAAAATTGAAATAAATGCAGGGATGTAACTGCAGGTTGTAGTGCAGGGATGTGGACAGGACAAGTGGGCAAATAGGAATTTTGGTCACACGCGTCCACTGTGATGAGTAACTCACCCACCCCGCCCGCCACACTGCATCTATTTTTAGACTCCATACATGACCTTGAGTCGCCCTGCAGGTACAGTACCCTCGCCGTGGTCCGTTTCAGCTATTCCCATTACACATCGAATTATTCTTGAGTTTCCTTGCTAGCCACTTTAATTATGCGCTCCAAAAAAACTATGTCAGAATACGTATTACGATCAATTTTTTCATTTTCCCGACCAAATTAAAAAAAGTCAAAATCCCTGACCTTTTAGAATTTTCCAGCCTTTTCCCGACCAGTAGACACCATGGTATTCATTTTTAATATCTCTCAAACTACTAGCATTGTTCAACATGATTCTAAAAACAGATTGAAAATTGGATCATTTGTAACAATTAGAGATTTGAATGGTTAAAGTTTATAGCTCTAATGGCTTTTAGCAACAAAAAAGTCTTGTAACATTGCAGTTATTCTATGAAAATGTTTTTTACAGTGGAAACTCACGAGTTTCTTAAAACTATGTTGACAGTTGCTTCAACATCAAATTTTTTCTCTTATAGTTTGAAATCGAAATATGCATACTAATGCTTATTTTGAATTATAACTACTATCCAACAGTCAATTAAAAAAAGATTTTTTACAAACCACAAGTTATTGGCAAGATTTACTGATTGAATGTAGATCACTGTTGTAGCACCTGTCCACCTGCCATTCAGCCAATCACTATTTCTTTCTAAAGCAGGCCTATCTCTCTCAGAGCCCCTTCCACGGCCTCCTCCTAGAATCAACATATATACGCACTGTCTAGGACAATCCCTTTACACGCTAACAATAGAAAATCATTAAAATTAGCAGATGACTTCTTGAAAGAAAGATAAAGGACATGGTAAATGGACTATATTCATGTTTATGATAAATATAAGGTTTTTTGCAAAATATATAAACGAAGTGTTGTTGATAAAATAGATTTTTATATTATAGAAACAGAGTTTCAAATTAAATATCCATGATTACTATTGAAGAGCATACTACATTTTTTCAGATGATACCCACACGAGTCTCAGGCTTGTGCATGGGTAATGAGACGAAGAAAATATCCGATGTTGAAGGGGAATCGAACTAATGACCGCAAGAGAAGCAGTCACGTCAGAGTCTTAGCAGAGATAAGCTCTCTAACCAATTATATCATCTTCAATGGTAACGAAAGTGTTCAGAGCGATGGAGCGGTTATTACAGATAACAATAGCTAAGGGAAATAATTTAGAAAATATAAAACGTTTCAAGCTATAAATGATTCAGCCATTCTCATAACATGCTAGAACTTTCTAGTACTATCTTGTTAACACTGGAAAGTTGAAAATTAATTGAGCAGTTGCCCACAAGACAGGCATTGGGACAAAATCACCAAGTCATCGGCTCTAGCTTTGCCAAATATAATTAATTTTAAATAAAATAGAGTAATCTATGTCTGTTTCACTCTGTACTCTACTAGTAATCAAATTTTAAATTACTATTTCAAAAACAAGATGTATTCAATGATGGAAATTAAATGATAATTACTGAGCGAATAAAACAAAGAGTTCCAAGAGGTATCAGAATTCAGGGTACTGAATTTCAATTTACCAAATGATACGGAATTCCCAGTACTATAACATTGATCCGGTATATGTATGCGAATTTACTATATACAAACACAGAATTAAAAGACAACCTGGACTTTAGTCATGAATTCCAAACTAGGATTATTACTGGAATGCATAAGACATTTTTATTGGAACATGAAGACGAATGGGTAAACACAATAAAAATTGAAATTTCACATAAAATGACAATTTTATATGAAAAGTGAAATTTCACATAAAATGACAATTTTATATGAAAAGTGAAATTTAACATAAAATAACAATTTTATTATGCTTGACTAAACATTGTTTCCAATTGTTTCAGATAGTCAATATGCCAAATGAGATTTTTATTTTGAATGCTTGCAATTAACTCAAGTGGATTATATTAGTGAACAAATCGTAACTGCAAGGAACCAGGTTGAGTATTTCATGCTGTAAATTGCACGTGGTAACGAAAGTGTTCAGAGCGCTGGAGCGCTCTGTGAATGATCCACTACTGAAAATTGCTTTATCTTTTTCCTGTGCATGCATTCATATTATATTGAAGATATTTTTAAAAACTTATTTTAAATGTTCCGTTTTTTATCAAACTAATCATTCAATAAATTTATTTTGTTTCAGATTATTTCAGGAAGCATAAATGCTTTTTGGATTAATAATTGCAGCCTAATAAATTTAAAAACAGACAAAGAAGTCTTATGGTAAGATGAATTGAGAGGAGTAACAATCAAACTTATGAAACAAAAATGAAACAATTAATGATATTTCAGTATCGCAGGTTGGGTCTTAATAGCACAATAGGCTAGCTGGAAAATAATTGCAATTGCTTGTATGGCGTATTCAAAAATCTGAAGCATGACGACAGAAAAATGAAGGTACATACCAAAGAATGCAGATGTTCAAATATTAGTGACCTAGACAAACCAAAGCTCAGATTAAACTTGCATAAGTTTCCATGAACGAAAGTTGGAAGGTAAGGGTTTTACATGAGACCCACGTGATGAAATTGAAGATGGAAAATAGCATGTACAGCAATAGGACTATGGATTTTTTTGATGCAATTGAATACAGAAGATAGTTTTTGCCCTACAGATTTATGAACATTAATACATAGGTACAGTATGTCCTGAGAATATATTTTTTTAAATTAATTATAAAAAAAGATACCTACTCAATTATAAAATTTCAGAAAACTGTCACATTTAAGCGTAGCATTTCTGACAACCACGATTGAAAAATGATGGGAGTATATAAGTACGGAGATTGCAGTAATGAGTTGGCTTTTAGTGTTTTTGGTAGTAATGTAAGAAATGTGCTTTGGGCGATAGCAAGAAATAAGAATATTCATGTCAGAACATTAAAAGCAATCAAGCTCAATGCAAAAGTTGAAGCACATAGTGATTAACAATTGTTATGATACTTTACATGAAACTCTTGAGACACTAAATTCAACCCAAGAGAAATGTTGAGAGCTCCTAATAAACAAATTCAATTTTACTTTAAATGCTTTCCCATTCTAAGCTGGAATAACCATTGTAGGCTATCCATTTTGATATAATACTTCAGTATTAGTCAAGCTATAATACTAAGTAAAATATCATTCAATTTAAGAGAACTCTCGAGAGCTTGCAATTACCACATGTCGTTTTCTTACTCAGAATTAAAATAATTATTATTCTGTATAGCATCTCTTAAAAAATCCCTAGGTTAGTTTGCATGTGGAACAGTTTAAAGAAGGCATTTGGATGACGGAAATTTACAAGGTGAACTAATCACAAAAAATAGTTGTAACTACTTCATAGTTTTAAGACACTGTAGCTTAGTAACTTATTGAAATTTCACGTCCCTAATAATTTAGCCAAGATTTATAGGAGAATTTATTTTCAACAAAGTTCTGTTTCACTGTTGGTAGCATTTATGAGAAAAATACAGCTATTCATCGCATAAACATCGATTTGGATAGCACAGAATATTTATAACTAAAATACAGAAAATCGAGACAAAACGATCAATTACCTAAAATGTATAATTAATAACTAACTAGAGAAGAAAAAGAAAGGAATGATACCTTACAGCATACATGTATTACCTGACATCAACTCATACATGCACGTCGACTTTCCAAGAACATTCAACAAACATTCGTAAAAATAATTACTGAAATAGAGAAACGAAACGACCGCCAACATGCTCGGATTACAACTCTTACTGTAAACGATTCTGTAAGATGATAAATATTTTTCAGATTGCTGTTTACTTGTAAGTTGTTGGGGAAAAATTTATTTGACGAATACTCAACTGCCTAACTAAAGCCTAAATTGAAAAAAATATTTTCATACTTCATACTACCGGTACTTTACTAAATACTTAATTTGAATCAGTTACATTAAAAATGACACTTGGCTGTGAATGGTATTGCTGATGGTAAATTTTGGACGTGAGAAGCTTCATTGCTTCAGGTAATCATAACATAGAACAAATATTTTATGAATGTACTTCTAAATATTTTCTTTGTAAAATATATTTTTTACCATTACAGTGGAAAATGTATGAAACACATGTTGTGAGGTGGTCACCGGGTAGCATGCCATGCAAAATCATGTCCATTCCACAACGGTCCCAAGTATTGAAGCATACACTAAATTTAAAAATTATACAATTTGAAATAAGCTTCAAGTACTGTATACAATATAATGATGTTGAAGTAAATGTCAAGAAAACGAAAAGTGAAATAGTTATTGAAGATGATGACAAATTGAACACCTGGTTAATACTTAACAAAAGACAACTAGAACAAATAGTACTCAACTTTCTTTCCATTGAGGAATTTTGGCATATTTGTTTCACCATGCATCTTTGCTATTAGTCATGTATAGAATCATCATTTTATTTCTTGGAAATGTGTTCAACAGCCAAAACAAAAATTTCCCTTTGAAATGCTTTTTTCAAGGTCAGGCCTTTGACTTTCTTTTCTTTTTCTATTTGTTTATTCAATGATATTCCACATCAAAATAAAGAAAGATAATAAATACTTGGAATAGTCCCGGAAAATTCATGTAAAGTAGCTGAATAGCAGTAATTAATACCCGATGGCAATTTTAATGTAATTACACTAATCAATGCAGAATTTATCATAGTTTTAGTTTCAAGATGCATTTCAATATTCTAAGAACCTAGTCGATTCATTTCAAGAATTCCAAGAAAAGTAGAACCAAAAATTCTCAAGAAGCGAATTTTTAAGAAATTAAATAACTACTGTATCAAGTGAATGAAAAAGTACACAGAACTTACGTTGACTAGGTCAAAAATATATTATCAGAAAATTTAGCACTAGGAATTTAAATTTTAGATAATCATTCAATATTAACCTAAACAGAGTCCCATATGAAAAGCAACCCTTCTAGCTTAGCCTTATATTGAGGTATACATATTGGCCTAGATATAAATGAAAATCATAAGTATAAGTATGTTATAAAAATCCATAACCTTATTTTATCCATTTCGAAGTTTAACATTGCCCACCTTGAATTCTAGATCAAATGCTGCAAGTGACAAACATTTCCTGAATACATGCTTCCGTCATTTTTTACAGCGTTTTTGCAATGTGTTTCTATGTGTATTGTCTGGATATTTGATGAAAATACATTGACCATCAACCATCAGTGGTTGATGTGTTCGAAATTTGTTGATGTGGGGTTTTTCATTGAGATAGACCCGAAGAAAAAAGTCCGCCAGAGTCAATCTGAAGATCTTGGTGAACACAATCCTTGTAAAATAAACTATCTCTAAAAAAAACTGAACAAAATGACTACATTGTTTTTGCTGCTATCACGGTTTTACTGCGTGGGGCGAGTTCATATCAGTGACGAGTAGGGGAATATGGTTGCGTTTTGACATTATATAAATAAATGATGAGTTGTGTTTTATATGGAACTCCTGTGCAAAACGTCACTACTTTCTATACCTGATTTTTCTCAAATAAACCATAGGGGAAATAAATCACAGTACAATTTATTATCGAATCAATTTTTGTTTTAGAAATTTTAAATTATTGTTTAATGAAGATGAAAAAACTATCAGGTATTTGTTCCAGAGAGCTGATATAGATTTTCAGCTTTATTCTGGATCAAGTCAGCGACTATTCATCTCCAGTTCACCGTAGAAGTTACAGAAAGTGAAGAAGAGATTAAGTAATACAAATTAATATCATTTTTCAATTATTGAATGAGTTAGAATTGTGACTATCATATTGATGACAACCAAATAGTTCTGAAATAGCTGAAGAAATTAATTTTCTAAATTGATTAATACGATAAAACGAATAATGATTACTGATTTTCAGGGCTTTTTCCTAGAAAATGAAGTTCAGGAACTCTAACATTTTCGCTTACATAGTCTGTACTCTATAGGGTAGGCCTAGTTATTTGTCGACTATTTTCTCTATTTAGGCCTAATATAAATGTATGAATTGCCAATTTTGGTACAAATATCTATATATATCTTATGCTAATGAAATTTTGTTCCTAAATAGTACTTAATTGATAAAATATTCATATATGCCCAGCGAAAAGGTACCGGAATGCCGTTCCGGTGCGTTCCGGCTGAAAAAAAGCCCTGCTGATTTTCATCTTCATCAACGAATGGTTTTCCATGCCCCAAGTTGTTATAGTCTGTAGAGGATATTTTTGTGAATGATTCATAAAATAGCCAGATGTCATAATATTTGTTGAAGTCATAATATTACTATAACACATTACCACCAGAAAAAGAATACCTATGTATTTTGTAACCTTATTTCAAAATACCAGAGTATCTTTACAATCACTTTATAATAATTATTGGCCAAAGCATTGTTCATACGTTATATTCAATAACATTCAAGCTATTACAATTGCTATGCAAAAATGTATTTTCAGAGAAATTGATAATGTAGCCTGGACCTGCTGATGGAAAACTTTCTTGAATTTCAATTCATGCTAGTAACTACGACGAAAAATATCACAAAGTACTCATTTTCTTCTCCTTTAAATTGCGTATTCTATTTTAAAATATCAAACAATGACTTGAGAAATATAGACAGTATAGTACTTAAGTAGTAGTATATGCCTCCATATAGGCTCACAGATGTCACTGTCATTACGTAGTTCCAAGTTCTACATAGTTGGAGTTGGAGATGAATATAAAACTGCTTAAAACGATGAGACAATGAAAGTGATTTATTGTACACATCAACATACTGATTTTTGATGGGGGTGAGAAATCATTGCATTATAAACTTCTAGTTTTCATATAATGTTTGACACACAAAGAAGAAATAACTTGATATGCTGAACAATACTTAAACAATGAAAAGTATTGTTCAATCTGATAGTAAGTTTCTAGCAATGAGTAAAAATTTCTTGTCATTGATTATAACAGTAAAGCCTTCATCATAGTTATAAAAAACTAGAAAAGATGAAAATACTAAGTTGCTATGTCATTTTGGGTAATGGTTGAGAATGGTAACTTTTATTGGCGTATGCAGAAATGATTGATTCTATTGATAAATTCAGTTTTGAATAAATCTAAAGAGAACCAATTAGATCAAAAACGAGTAACTTGTTAATTTGATGTTTTTATTTTCAACCTGCGCTCTTGGCTACTCATTCTCCACAAAGATTTTTTATGATGGGACAATTTCTTGTGACACTAAATTTTAATAGAATATTTGAAAAATATTCAAAAAGATTTATATGTTATCATGAAGAACTTTCTTACTCGAACTCTTCAAATACAATGGCTGTATCTTTCCGAGAAACATCACATCCAATCAAATAGAATTTGATGAGTTTGATAGCTTTAAAATTAAAACTAAATTGCTAATGTTAACAATGTTTTGTACTAATATTCTGAGCCACAAAGCCATTCCACTTCAACCCTAAACAGATTAGAAATATTCAAAAGTGGTTCACAATACATGATATTGATTATGTTGATTCACAGATTAAGATGTTTGATAGGATAGAACGGTTAACAGTTGACCGTAATGGAATTAATATTTTTTACATTACTCCATTAATAATTATAATAAGCAGATTCTATGTATTGGAGATTATTATTGAGTTGGGAACGAAAACATGGATAAATAAATACAACTAAATCAACGCGAAACTAAGAATAAGATATTCACTGAATATTAATCAGGAAAAAATTGAATGTTGGAAGAGAAAGTGCAGGGAGACTACAACAATTCTAATTGGGTTATTATAGGAATTACTAAACAGAATAATAATAGAATTTATAGAATACAAATAACCTTATATTATTTCATTAATTAAATAGGCGAGTAGGGAAAGATCAAACTACTTTCACTACATACATATACGTCGGTAATGAGCTTTTCCCAGGTTGCAGTTGGATTGTAAACCAAAGAGATGAAAACACCATTGAGCCATTCCATTACAATGTCGGTATCAAAAGTTTATCGGTGAGTTAGTAATAATGGCAACTGACATGATTACCAGGGATGAATTAGCAAAATTTAATTTTTAGATAAAAGTTAATGTTATATGTGTGTTGACAGCTTAGTATAAAATTAATTTCCTGTACGTGATAAACAGATAAAAGAATTCTGAATGAGAAATAAACATATTTCACCAATTAATAAGGCTCTACAATTTGAAAACCCCCATTTATTTCTGTCCAAACTCAATTTTACAAATTGAGGATTCCAAAATTAGAACCCTATTGAACAAAATGAACTGGTACCTAGTATGAAGATCAGCAGATTTTGCATGAAGATTAATTCTAAAATAACTTTTTATTCCGGATGATACCGAGTATGCATGTTATAGACTGTCAAAACAATAATCACTCTAAAATAAAAACAGAGAAATTAAACCTAGTTACACTTTGATATCCTAAAAGAATCATAGGAGTTTCTGCAAATGCTCTTGCACTGTTATTAGAACCCTATTGTAAAAATGAAATGATACCAAGCTTGAATATTTATTTAAAAAAGATGTACATTCTAGATGTAGGCCTAGTATCTATTTATGAAGAATACAGTATTTGCAATACATTTAAAGGAATACTTACAAATCAAGTCAATTGGGAATTTACAATTCTGGTGAACACTTTCTACGATTTTGAAATAATACTATTTTCAGTTACTTACAGTCACATCAAAATGGCTATACAACAGAAAATCCAGTTAATATTTGCATGAAAAGAGTGTAATTATATTTCCTAATCATAGATAGGAATATTTCTTATATCAATTCCTTCGAAGACATTTCTAGGAATGTTCCAGAGCTTAAGAACTTTTATATTATTATTCAAACAAGAGCACGATCAGAAATTTAAGAAGAAACCGAATCTAGTTCTTGTACCGTTGCGCTATAGGGTGTACTGTACTAAGAAGTTATTTGAATTATTTAATTGTTCAATTCAAGTGAGAAATACTTGAATTTTTCATAAAGTTCGATTAAAACTAATCATTATTAATGAACGTGGATATCTAGGAGCTCTTTCCAATATTGTCACAATACTTCTGTGATTCAGTAAACATAGTGATCTAATAACAATTTTAGTCACTTTCCGACATGACTTTCAATAATACTTGTATAATTTAAAAATTATGCTCTTATCAAGTTTTTCGAAATGATATCACATGCTACATAACATGCCTGGTACAGAAATCGTTCATTGTCCTAATGGAATCCTTATTTTTCAATTAGAATTATGTTAATTTTTGTAAAAAATCAACTAAACCATTTCCAGGAATACGAAAAGTTATATGATAATGCACTTAATGGTTATCATTTTCGTGATACAAAGCCTAATCAATTGGATTCCACAGCATACTTCAAGCTACAAAAAACCAAGTGTTAAGAGGTATTGGACAAAGAAAATTTGTTCAAACGATAAACAAATAATCGAAAGTATTCATGAACACTGCAAGGATAACAACATTTTATTCTTATTCAAGACGAATTAAAAATAAATTTGTAATTCAGATAATATTGTAAAATTATTATTCGATTGTCAAACAAAATAATTATTTTTCTATGATATTGTACAGTATTTATTTTATTATTTTATTAAATATTTTATATGTAGTTTAAAACAGCGTTTACTTGATCTACAAGACTTAGAAGCGGCTTCTTTTGAAATATAAGCAGAAAATAACGCCGCATTTAGTAATATTTTAAATTTAAAATAACTCAAAATGAAAAAAATAAATACCTTTTATAATAGAATTATTGCATTTACAAATAAGTTAACGAACACACACTAATTCATAGAATTCCACTAAGTTAATAGCTTTGTCATACAAGTATTTGTGACAAGTTAATAACATACTAGAACAAAATAAAGAACTGTATTAGTAGATCTAAAGATTTATATTTACTGTGATGTTTTCCATGACGAAATGCTTGATGAACAATCTTATATCAAAACTGACACTGTATTTTATCTTTTATATGATTTTCACTCACTGAATATATATATATTCGATTATATCAAAATCACTCGAGCTGAAAATCACTTCCCGGTGGTTCGGAACCCACCTAAAACTGTAGGTCCAACTCATAAATCACCATCATCCAACTCATTACCCACGCACAGGTCTTAGACCTATGTGGGCTTCATCCTAAAAAAAAAAAAAAATATATATATATATATATTTTGTGATATATGATTTTATTTATACAGGAGAAACAGGCTGATGAAGCTTCTCTTTAAAAGTGAAATGCATCCCTCCAGTATCTCCAGTATAAGTGAGTGAAAATTATATATTAAATAGAAATACAAGGTCAGTTTTGATATTAGATTTATATTTCATTCAACCTAGAAACACATTTTTAATGTAATTTCTAGTTTCTATAATATAAAAACATTATTATAGAAAACCAGGTCTATAATAAAATTATGATGAAATATAATGAAATACAAGAGCACAATGTGATATAAAACTACTGCAGCCATCAATGAATACAAGTTATTCTAGTTTCTCGAAATAATTTATTATACTAAAAAACTATTGAATAAAACTGCTAGGATGACAATACGTTTTCTTAAATATGAAAATTCAATCTCATAGACAATTTTTTGTAACAGATACAAGATAAGTATGCACTACAAATGTCAGCTACATTCATAGAAAAATGTGGGAGTGGATTAAAATTGATTATGTAGGTTATGTAATAACGGATTTCTACTGAATTAGTTATCTAGTTGAATATAGAATTAAAAACTTGAATTTGATTTGCAATTTTAAAATTTCAACAATTGGCCATAGGTGGAATCTAACTATTGTATACTCTAGAAGCAAGTCAATTATTTTCTTCCTGATGTCTCACCCTAAAAAACTATGAACAATAAGTTCTTGTAAATTCAACAAATTGGCATTGTGTAAAAGAATCGTTATAAGGAAAAGCATGGGCTACAAATAATTATCATCCTCAGAGAAGAGTATAAAGAAAACCAAAGTAAAGAGAAAATAAATAGAACTTATATTGTGATTAAAATTATAGTTTCATTTCACCCACCACCCTGAATTCTCAAACTACTAGTGCAAAGGAAAGAGATGTATAAACTTAATACCTAGATTAATAACTCTGAATACATATGTATACATTAATAACTATCATCAAACTAGCTAGCGAAAACATTAGGATGCTGAGTATAAATTGGATATTATAGGTAATATCTGTGACCAACGAAATGGCGAGTCCATGCCAAATAGAAAATTAGCAAATGGCGGCCATCATTTTATAATAGATAAATGCTTATTGTATGCTATTGAGTAATTACTATTATTATTATTATTATTATACGAAAATACATGTAGTAAACTCGCCGCCTCGATCGTCACATACAGTAGATAATGATCCACAATAGCCTACTAGTAGATACGAAGAATAAGTAGTGCTCGTTCAGACTATCCTCACTTTCTGCCGCAGTTTATCGCTAATTCTGCAGAGCACACTAGCTTAAATGGGAAAAACGTGTTAGATAAGAAAAGCAGATTGTCCTCACGCAGACGAACCAAAAGATTTTGTAGACAGCTAGCGCGCTGAAAGAATATTGCTCTACAGAATGTATGACTTATACTCTCCACCAAAGCCTACATCGCGTAAAAATGGAGATTGAGATACTGTGATTTCAGATTCGGATTCAGCACCCTCAAATTAATAAAATGCTTCACGAGTACTCAAAAATAATCAAAATTGAGGAACCTTATTATCAGCTATGAAGTAGATGTATTTCATCGTTTTGTTCAATAAAAATCAAATTTCTTCATTTTGATTATTTTTGCATACTCGCGAATAATTTTATTAATTTGAGGGCGCTGAATCCGAATCTGAAATCAGAATTCAGCACATCCTGATGAAGAAATTACGGATAGTCTGAACGTAGCCTAAACTATTATTTCGCTGTCATGGAAGCAAAATGATTCCGTTTTATTTTATTTAATTCAATGAAAAATACACCTAATTTAAGCGAATATTTCTCAACAAAAGGGTACTTCAAATGAAAGAAAGAGTACCAATGTAAAAGGGAATGTACAAAGTAAGAGCGTCGTTACAATTTATGGATCCAATTTGAACAAATCATTTCATTATAAAAATGAAGGCTGCTTTACTTTCTAATAAAACACTATACAAATGAATTTTAATAAACTGTGGGAATTAAAAGCGACGAAGCAACAGCTCTGCAATTTTTTCATCTTAAATAAACTGCAACAAGAACACTATAAAATGGACTAGTTCACCAAAATCAATAATACTAATTTTTACTAATAGGTACCACAACCTCTTCTACTTCTACATGATTAAAAAAGTTGGATATTTTCTATTACAGTAGCACACTTATCTAGATGTATTATAAAAGGAATGTTAGTAATAATTGACCAGATGATCCAAGTTGTTATTCTATGATCATGCTCAAAACATTAGAGGCGTGCAACAAATAATCATCATCTAATTATTTGGAAGTAAAGACTAATCTATTGATCTATGTTCATGCAATTCCTGAAACAGGATACAAATACAAATTTGAAAAGTGATTTCGTCTAGTCAGCATCGTATTTCAATTAATAATTATTATGACAAATAAAATCTACATTAGTATGGGACAGGGGCGCCATTTGGGAGGGCAGGAGGGTCCATGCCCCCCCCCCCCCCACGTATGATAAAAATGTGTGTACTCATATTAATTATTATTACATCGGAAAAAAGTTCTTCATTGAAATAACAAACAATTGAGCCAAATTCAAACAATTTAGATAAATGTTTTACAAAATATTTAATATGATCGATTTTTGCTACTTGCCCCCCCCCCTTTTCATGAGATTGTAAAGAAATGGCGCTCCTGGTATGTACGGATTCATGTAGAAAATAGCTTTTATGTATAGAAGAAAGAAAATATGATCACATAAAAACATTAGATCACTCGAAATTGCAATTATCCGTTACTAATACTGAGAAATATAACAAACAACTTTAATGTATTATATTAGAATAAAAATCATAAAGAATAAAATAGTTGTGAAGCAGTCTGGGACTGTTGAGTACTGTTCACAGTCGATTGCATTGTAGTTTTGATAAATAGTTTTAATTATAGCAATAGTCTACAGCAATAGTCTTGATATCTTAAAAGCAATTGATACACATGAAACAGAATCAACATATTCATAGTACTCATTTACCATGTGAATGCATATTATGCAAATACTGTATCATGTATTAAAGACTCCTGGCACTATCATATAGTGCATATAAAGTTTTTATGTTTGAATAAATAAATTGAACAGATCGAAAAGTCTTGCATAGAATGACTTGAATAGAAAATGATCTCTTTTCAAATTTATACAATCGATTTGCAATATTTTACATTGAGCATGCAGTGTGAAAGGGAGATAAGTAAAATAACCAAAGTAGTGAAAATTCTACATCTGAAATCAATTGACATTTGATGCCAAAATACAAAAAGTGCGGTTGTGAAGTTGAGTTAAAGTGAGACCCAGGAGTGAAACCATTGCAGCGAGAGAGAAATAATAAATAGTTTACTATAGAAATCATAACATTATTTTGAAGATACCTTTCAAGCAAGTAAGATCGAAAATTAAAGCTACAAAAACATACTATCAATTTGGAAAAAGAAGAAGAATAGACCAAAGGAGTCTCAACTTACTTTAAAAGAAGGCTTTTACAAAAAAAAGAATAGGGCTTTACATTGGACACTATTAGTGTCACACATTATTATAAATTTTCTTTTCAACCAGGATATCAATCTTCAAAGCCGGACAGAAAATTCTCAGAATTTTGGTGTCCATGAGATGAATTACAAAACAGCATCTAAAATACAAGTTTCAGAAAAGTTTTGAAACTTGGATAAGAATGTACGTTTTTATTACGGATGATTTCCGAATTGACTCAGGCTCTGTATGTGAGTATTGAGTATGAAGAGGATGATAATACAAACATTCCAGGCTTAGATCAGGAATCAAACCCGTGCCTACCGGGGTAGCAGACAAGAGTTCTGACCGTTGCATCCAGAACAGTCTTGGCACAGTTGTTTTCAGCCACTTAAGAAAATGGATGAAAGCTGAATAAATCCGCAAATGGATAAGAGTAATGCTGAGGATTGTTACACTAATAACAAACAACTTAGGGAAATAGCTAAGAAATAGTATAAGAATAAAACACAATAATTTTCATTGCGATATTCAAAACTACTTTCACTTTAACCTTTACAGCCGTAAAGTCTGTCAGAAATACTTTAGATTTCATTTTTTTTTTTTTTTGAAAACGGTCAAAATATGATATAAAGAATGAGATACATAAGTTATTTCTGCCATAAAATAATTTGAATATCTTATTCAAAACAGAAGATAAAACTTGAGATATTTTTGGATTTGAAAATTCATTTGAGGAACATAATGATGATTAAGATTGTTGGGAATAAAGTATGTGATGTGCAGTTTACTCAACTAATAAGAAACTAATCTTTGTGTTCTGGGAGGTGTGCTACACATAAAAATAAGTCACATACATACTTCTAAATATGACACACAATTCTAAAAACAATTAATAACAATTTGTAGAATACTTTCTAAAAATGAAATGAGACTAGCTCAGGAGTTTTGGCTAATTTTTTGGAATAAGGTAACTGACTCCAACATAATGAAATGATCGACAATTATCAGAGTTCAACAGTTTTGTCATCGTGACTAACCTCTTGCAGCAGATCCTGGGCGGCTATTGCTTTCAGCACGTTCTTTTTACTGGTCTCCTGTATCTCACCTCCCAGTAGCAGTTCATCCAGAATGAAATAAGCCTTCTCAAAGTTGAAAATTATATCCAGCTCACATACCTGCCGAGTCAAAGGTTGAGTTTAATTTTGTTAGAAGCATTATAGAAAAAATTCAAAACTAGGAAAGCAGACATATAATCATGTAAAATGTGATGCGTCCGACTTTTGTTTTTGATCATTGTTGACATGCTGAGTTACACAATAATCTGCAGCCACTTCCTGAGGTTGTCTATTGCAAAAAATATCTGATATCGTAAAAATGCAAATAGTTAAATTCTCAAATAAATTCAAATAACAAGCTGCTTCTTAAAAAATATTATTTTATGTTTTTTCCTTCAACTAGTGTTTCTTTGCATCAATCTGAAAGCATTTCAGCAATTCTTTTGTACGAACAAAAGACTTGTTTTCCTAGCATAACAGTCTTTAATAACCAGTAACTTTTTTACTTTTCCTTGACTTTCCTTGTTGTTGTATGATAAATCTATTCAGCGTATGTATTATGATACAATACTAATTATTTTGAGCTAAACGCATTGCAATCGTTATTATATTAATTTTGTAATTCTAGCTATAAAGCATTTTTTACTCATACTTGTAGTTCTATTACATAGGATCAAAGCTTAAATTTACTTTTGAAATGTCCATATTTCTCAACATGAAGTTGATTTACAATGGATTATGGTGTTTTTGACAATGCAAAAATGTATGACAATCGGCTATAATAAGCCTATTGCGACACTGTTATGTGACAATAGTGTGATTTCACAAGAAGATACATTATCTTACAGCTAAACCTGGTGTATTCTCTAATTCATTGGAAACCCTGATTCAACTCCGACATATAAAAAGATACTTACACTTCCAAAATACTTGTCCAGCAGCTCCACATAGCGGTGTATAATTTCCAATGTTAATAGCTCATTGTCATTCTGTTCAATGGCACAGCAGAAATATAAACTTGCATACCTGAAATAATAATGATTATAAAACAAGAATAAAAAATTGAATTTATTTTTCGCGCTGATTGAAACATTTGATTTTACTATTTGTGTATTTTCGACAACTTATTGAAATAATAAGTTGGCCAAATAGTCATTCACATTATTAGTCATATCATACTCTTGGGATAGTAATACTATTTCCAGATGGCGATACTGTTATTGAGATGGGCTGCCCTTTTTTATCACACAGACCTTCAAAGAACCGCATTGAGAATAGAAAGCTTCACACAGTGGCATTCATTCAACACTATAATATAATAATTATGGATTAGAAATACCTATTTTAAAATTTATTATATTATGTTTCATATTATTTTGTCACATGAAACCACATTATGATGAACATAGCTCTAGCGGTGTATGCCACGTCAATGTAATTTCAGTTGCTTAGCCATTAGGCTACAGCAGGTACAGTCGTCAACTTACTATAAAAAATGTAGAAACTTTTTTAATTCTATTTTTAGTGCTGAACATGGACCATTGCGCGTATCTCGTCATGGCCCGAGACAAGCGCAACAAAACCATGGAAATCAAGGTGTGATGCTACATTTACAATAATTTTTCAGAATGTCGGACATTCGTATTCGACAAAACACCCGGCCCAAGCACCGTGTCGTTATATTTGAATAATCTATGTTCGATCTAGGCCGCGCCTTACATGTTTTCAGCGAATGCGATTTTTTAGTCGCAGCAGCTAAATATTGCAAGTGGAGGTCGCGCCTTAAGTTAAGTATTAGCGTTATCGTTAACATAGTTTTGCCCAATGACAGCGAATCGATCCTATTTACGTAGCATTTTATAAAAATTTTCCATTGTAATAGCTCACCTTTTATAAACAACTTTCAAGTCCTTCCACTCTAGAAAACTGCACATTTTTGGTTTCCTCGATAATATTGTTGTAATAAGTTCTCTTGTTATTTTCTTCTTCACCTTGTCAGGATGAGCAACATACCATTTCTGCAGGCGAAGTTTGCCTTGCCTACTAAATAATAGCATGAATTGCATCTGTTGAGGAGAAAAGAATTGACATTATTAGAATTGAGAAAACAATGAGTTTAAGAAACAAACTATTCGAAGGTGAATTTCATAAAATGATAGGAAATCTGCAGTCGGAATCAATTTTAATTTTTGGTTGAGCAAACTGTGAAAAGATGGGGAAATTTCAGTACAGGGAAAACTCATCAATACTATAACGAATAGGCTACTATAAGTCGCTGCAACCCATAATGGTAGAAACTGGAAAGGAATTCGGCATGAAAATGAATTTAGAGGAATCAAAAGTCAAGCGAACATCAAGAAAAGAAAAGTGCCAACAATCAAAACTTTGGTGAATGTGATGTTCTTCAAGTACAGTCCCATACTTCAATAGCTTACGCACAAAATATACCTTCGGCACAAATGAAATTCAAACAAGATTCGGCCAGATTTCAACAAAAATAGGACTTTAAAATAATAATTTATGAGTAATTGCTCGACTATGCAGTCAAATATTTGAGTAGAGAATTAAAATATTTTACTCAATGAGCTGATGGCCATTTCGGACCGCGTGGGTCCATCATGGGTGCTCCGATGTAATAAATTATTAGTTATACGCGCAGTTCGTCATGGATAATAGCAAATTTCAAGACTGTAAAATAGTTTGAAATTAGGGAAGGAGCTGGTGGAGTGTTGAGGGCCGTATTTATGAACGTATCTTGTCAAAGAAAGACTTGGATAAGTCTTACTTAGTGGCGATAAATCTAACTTACACTAAGGGTCGCATTTATGAGCGTGTCTTATCAAAGAAAGACTTTGATAAGTCTTACTTAGTGGTGATATTTATCATAATTTTTTTTCTTTATATCTATATTAAATAATTATGTTTGTTAATGTTAGGTTAGCTTGTGACAATGTTCAATGTAATATAGCCTTCAATATAGCCTCAAGTCTTACTTAGATAAGAACGCCTCATGCTACGTTCGTAAATACTGCCCTGTAGGAGATATGGAACTGTGGCCAGCCTGTATATTATGGAAAACAGGTTTCCATCACAAATTTATACACGACCATAGTCAAAAGCGAGGATATATCGCAGCGTACACGCCGGGCGTATTACTCAACTATTTGAAAAACTATCGCCTCAAAATTATATTTAAATGAAAATACAGAGAAAATTGAGCACAATTAAAACGTGAAACACTTTTCTGAATATTGAATGAAAACGTTTAAAAATGACATGGAGAATTTAAATGAAAATACAGAAAAGATTGTGCACAATTTCAAACGTGAAACACTTTTCTGAATATTAAATAAAAACGTTTGAAAATAACATGGAGAAACTAACCTCTAAGTGCAAATCCGTCAATAAAGTGTCAGTAAACAATATTCTAGCACTCTATTATGTATTAAATTCTTGATTAATGGGTAATAGTATTCATTTAGTTGACATTCAATGTACTTTTCAATTTAAAATCATTTCAAAATATGTATGATTACGTAGTTCATTATACCTGTTACTAGTCAGAACATTAATCACTACAACCTATTGCAGATCACCACGATATTGCAGATCGATTATTTCGACTTCTCGATAGTTTGTCAGGTCGAGTATCGATCACGGTCTTATCGACTATTGCTTGACATTATTTGACTTGCAGCTTTTGACATTAATTGATATAAATAAATAATATTAGTTAATTAAAATCCAATATTACAGAAAATAATAGTCTTTTTCTTATCTACGCTACTACAGACCGGTTCACGGTGCGTGGCGTCTCGATGGAGCATGCGCACTGAGCGCCTTCACCCACTACTTTTTTTTCCGTTTTTTTTTTTTGTAGATTTCGTCTTGGAGACTCCAGTTAAGGAGTATAAGACAAGTCAGATCAACAATATTATACACTAGATACCATAATTACTTCAATTAGTTGAGGTGAGGCTCTTAATTTTGATGTGAAAGGAACTCTTGTACACTATAAAAAGCTTTATCAACTAAATATTTCTTCAATTGTTTTTTAAATATTTCTATATTTTCAAGACTCTTCAAAAACTGCGGTAGCTTGTTGTAGAATTTCCTACCAATATAACTAGGTTTTTGTTAGAATAAGCTACTATTGTGACCCACCAAGTGATAATCTCCTCGGCTTCTTGTATTATAATCATGTACATCAAGATTTTGGTTAATATCATTCGTTTTTACATATAAAGTAGCTTCATACACATATAAGCAGGGTAACAGTTAGGAGACCAAGTCTCTTGAACAACGGCCTACATGAATCTAATCTATTTACTCTTTCTATACACCTAACCGCTTTCTTTTGGATCTTGAACACCCTATCAAGATTTTGTTTTGATGAATTACCCCATACTAAGATAGCATACCTAATATGTGACAGTAAGAGCACATGGTAATCTGTAAAAAGTAACTTTTTGTCATTCAATCTAGCGAGCTGTCGCAGGACAAATACCCCAGATGAAATTTTACTACATATTTTCTCAATGTATGGAGTCCAGGTCAATCGTCTATCCAACATAAATCCTAGAAATGTAATTTTTTCTTCCTGGTCTAATTGATTATCGTTTACAAACACGTTTATAGCCCTATCTTCATTTAAATTATGTTTGTTTTTGAATTGAAGGTATTGGCATTTTTTAATATTTATAGTTAATTTCAACTGATTTAAAAATTGGACAATGGACTGCACACCTATATGGGCACTTATTTCTAAATTATCTAGAATGGAATTGCTGAAAATGAGTGATGTATCATCAGCAAATAAGAGGGCTCTACCACTAATTAATTCTTTAGGTAAACGGTTGACATATAACAAAAAAAGCAATGGACCTAGTATTGACCCCTGAGGCACTCCAACTTGCACCTCTCATTTATTAGATTTATTCTTTACTATACTATTACCAACTACTGTAGTTAGTTCTACACTTTGTTTTCTCCCAATAAGATATGATTCAAACCATTTCAGTTCAACCCCATTTACACCTACATTTTGCAGTATTTCCAATAAAGTTCTATGATTAACACAATCAAATGCCTTTGACAGATCTAAGAAGATTGCAGTAGCTTTATCACCTGAATCTATTATATCTATTAGTTTTTCAACTAGAGAAACTATGGCTGTTTTTGTTGATCTCCCTTTCTGGAAGCCATGCTGTTCATCACAGATAAAGTTAGCTTCTTGAAGGTGCAGAAGTAACCTATTTAGAACTACTCTTTCAAAAATTTTACTTATTACATTTAAAATACTAATGGGCCTATAGTTTTCTACCTTTTCTCTATCACCACTTTTGAAGATTGGCAAGATCTTCCCCTCTTTTAAGTTATCTGGAAAAACACCTTGTTCTAATGAATGATTGATCAGATGAATCAAAGGGTCTAACAATTGATCTTTACATTCTTTCAGAATTTTACTGGATACCCCATCCATTCCTACAGTTTTTTTTATTATTTAAACTATCAATGATATTTGACAACTCGTCTTGGCATACTGGGTGGAATTTTAATTCGTTCTGAATCCCCTCAGTATTCCTCATGTTTGCATCACTAATACCTGTATTAAGAGATTTTTGAAGATCCTTAGCAACCAGTTGATAATATCTGTTAAAGAAATTACAAATGTCTACACTATCATCAATATATTTGTTATTTTCGTTAATTATTCTGGGGACACTAGTATAAGCATCTACATGAGCTACTTGCCTATTTTTGTTTATTACATCCCACACTGCTGTGTTAAAGTACACACTATTATTCAAAATTTCAGCTGTTTTCTTACATTTCGCTCTTTTCACTTCTCTTGTATAATTTTTCTTTAGAGCTTTGTAATTATCTTCACTTAACATATTTCTAGATAGTTTGAATTCATCATATGCATCTTTAACCCTATTTCTTTCTGCAAGGATATCATCAGTTATCCACTCTTCAATCTTGTCTAATTTGTTCTTTACAGGGACTTTTATAACTGGACAACTCATAGTAATATGAAACCTTAAAATATTAATGAAACTATCATATTTGTCATTTAAACTATTGCTATTGTAAACCCTACTCCAGTTTTCTTGTAGCAGATTCTGCTTGAAACAATCGATATTCCCCTGTTCACATTGTTGAATTTCTTTCATTACTCTACTCTTTTTAATTGATTTATGACCTTGCAACCCCACCTCTAAGATTTGATAGTCATGATCAGATAGTTCCGAGCCGCCTAATCTTGTTTTAGAGTAATCTATATTAGTAAGGATGTTATCAATTATTGTTTGTGATGTTCTTGTGACTCTGGTATATTCATGAACTTTTATTTCCAAGTTATTCATGCATATAATATCCTTTAAATCTTCTGCCATTTTATTCTGTGTTGCAAAGTCTGTATTGAAATCTCCCGCTACAATAACGTTTGTAAAACGAGTAGTAGTAATCTCTAAAAGCCTATTGAATCACAAAATTTTTTCCATTCCCCAATTGGTGACCTGTAAATACCTAACACCGCTACTTCGAAATTATTGTCGATTTTTACTCTCAAACCAGTAACTTCTAAATCCATTTCCACAGCAAATTTCTCTACATATTCTAAATTAAATGTTTGCATATTCTTAGCATTTTTAGTGAAGATAGCTACTCCCCCACTTCGATGAGATGTCCTGCAATACGACGTTTTCAATGAATAGTTTGGAATATTAAGTTGTGACAATTCATCTTCTTTTAAACCATGCTCTGTGAAAATAGCTATATCAGGAGCCTCTTCTTTAAAAAA
This sequence comes from Conomelus anceps, assembly GCA_948455865.1. Classification (NCBI taxonomy): domain Eukaryota; kingdom Metazoa; phylum Arthropoda; class Insecta; order Hemiptera; family Delphacidae; genus Conomelus; species Conomelus anceps. The sequence continues at coordinate 55,928,631 of OX418217.1, read as the reverse complement.
TACTTCGATTCTATCTATTTTGTTACGAATGTATTGAATATTCTGATGGAACACAGTGAGTACCGGTACTTCCCTATCATCCCTTATTACTTTATCGTTGCTTTTGCATATTGAAGTAGATTTACTTAATCTCTCAGAATCTTGAGAGCCTACCAGATTGCTACAAGAGTTCCTTCCACTAATGCTATCCTGATTTTTTGATCGATTAACGTCTTTTAATACAATTGAAGATATGAATTTATCATCTGAAACTAGTTTCCCTTCCCGGTTTTGAGCCACTTTACTAAAAAAGGTTCGTTTGATGATTGTTTAGGAGAATTATTGACAGTAGATTGCAAACGACTTTCAATCAGCTCTGCCAGCCTATTACAAAATATTACTTTGCCAGATTGATTTAGATGTAGACCATGATTAGTGAAGTTTTGTTTTTTCAGCCTCTCATTTAGAAAGCAAATCCCCAACTGCTGAGAATTCTTATTTTTTAGGCTGTTGATTGTATTATGAATTGATTTATTTGTTGACTTAATGGTTTCATTTAGCTCTGGCCTATCAAACCTATACGGAATTGTACTTATTATTACATTAGTTTTTTGGCTGAGTGGCACAATCTCTTTAATTTTTTCATTTATTTCAGGAAGATGTTTTAGATTAGGTTCATTTATATTGTTTGAGCCACCCAGTACTATTAGAAAATCGTTTTTTCCAAAATCTTTAGTTTGTTCCTGTGCTGACTCTACGATTGCGTTTATAGGTAGCAGTGGTACTGTGCATACGTTGTCAGAACAGGCTCTGCGAATTTTGAAGCATAGAATATTAATTTGAACGGATAAGTAGTATTTTTGTTTATTATTATAAGTATTTATAATATCTTAATAATTTACATCATTAACTTGTCTAATATAAGTTAAAGTATTTAAATAAAAAGTCAAATTCTATTTTCGAGGTTAGGTGTACCGATATTGATAAATTTTCTTGTAATTAAATAATCTCAAGTTGACAATTGTAATAAATTAAGTAATATTTCATTAAACATTTAACTAAAATCAATTGAAAACAATTTTTAGCTAGGAAAATGAGTCCAAACAAGGCATCTAAATCTAATTGTTTAACTAAAACTCAGGTAGCTACGCGATGTCAGCAATTATTAACAAAAAAATCTCCAACAGCTCTTAAAGCTACTGTAGATGTAGAAGAAAAGGTTGCTAAACTATTGAGTGATCACACCAAATTGAAAACAAAATTAGAAACATCACTAAAAAATTCTGAGGAAGAACGAATAGGGTTAGTGGATCACATAAAATCTCTGGAAGTTATTGTAAAATTGCAGCAGGAAGACCATAAAACTGAAATACTAAATCTCACAAGTCAATGTAGGTCTATGTCAGAAGAAATCGAAATATTAAAATAAAAAATAAACTTGGCTAATGTAAGATCTGAACCTCTGATCAATACAAGAAACGTAGAACCTAAATCAAATGGGGAAAACATAAATAGAAATGGTCAAACAAAAACGTATAGTCAGGTTTTGCAAACAGCAACCAAAACTAAAGTAAGGGCAAATAACGATAGGAAAGGTAGAGTACTGCTCTTGACATCCAGTCATGGACGAGACTGTAGTGACCTACTAAATAAAAGATTAAAAAATAAGTATGAAGTTCAGAGCTTTTTCAAACCAAGTGCCTCGCCAAGTGCCAGCTGCCTTGCGGTACAGTCAAGTTCAAATCCTTATAATTAATATGCTACATGAAACTGTCGGTTGAACTCCTCCGCCATTTCTTAACCGATTGTATCCATTGACATCTCATTGGAAAGAGCCTGTTGCGTAGATTTGCAAACTGGCCTTACATTTTTTAATAAGTCCCTTGGGCTTTGCCCCAGTGGCTTTTAAAGTTCCCATGTTATTCTTATGAAGAATATAATTGTTTACATTTTGATCAGCTGTATAATTTAATTGCTGTTATTTATTTTTCAATTCAATGAAACGCATTGAGTACGTTTATTTACTATTTGAGTTGGTGTAAACATAACCCCCAAGACGGATCGTGTTAGTATGGTTGTATCTTAAATTTGTGTATTTTTCATTGTTTTGTGTTGCTATGATGGATCGTGTTAACATGATAATAACATAAATTTTGTCCATTTATCATTGTTTTGTGTAGCTATAATTTGTTTATTTGTTGTTTTTTCTTTTAAATGCCTCCGACGCGATGACAACGAAACATAGAAAGGAGGCATAATCGTGATAACGACCGCAGCTACAGAACAGTGGCACGTAATAGACTTAACTCATCACAGTCAACACATGAACCTGGACAACCTCAACTATTAGGTTACAAATGCGCCCTAAGACTACCCCAAAACGACTTTTCGTTCTCAATTGGCCCTCTATCAATGACCTGTGTTGCCTGTACAGCGAGGCATTTTGAGAAGGAGAAAATGAATTTGTGGTGGATCCATGCACTGCATGTTAATGTTTTGAGATTGCCAAATGCAATTATTTATCGCTCTGCTAGCATAGCGCACGATTCCGTGTGCTCGGGTCCACTAGTATTTCCTATTACCGCTCGCTGCCGTCTAGCGGACTCTCACCTCTCGTTGTGGAGGAGCCTTTTTCGACGGTAGTGGGGGAGCTGTGAGCCAAGAGGGGAAGTTGTAGGGAGCTGTGCTTGGATGTGGAGCGTGGAGCTACACCTCTCTTGACTTATGTTTGCTGTCATGAATAATATTTTATCATTCCAATTTTGAAGATTATTTTCTGTTGAGAGCCAGTTCATTAATGATAATATGAATTGATTAAACTTTAATTATCCACTTTTTTGAATTCCTGTTTACTTAACTATTAATAAATACTAATGCACAACTAAATACAAAATCGTGATAATAAACACTTCCTACTAGATTCATCAAAAAAAATTAAACTTCCTACCAACTGTTCAATGAAGCCATTAATTTTATTTTGACAATGCTTTCCATCAAATCATTCATAAATCCATGAAGTTATGCTGCAGTTTTTCTAATTTTAAACTTGACTCGTGGATATACATTACCTAATATTGATTTTGATATCAATAATTGTGAGGAAACTAACTCCCCAAGTCTCACCTTGTTAGTCTTTGAAATTTTAAGCATGAACTTGACAAGAAACTATCCCAGAAAATAAAATTACTTACACTTGATACATATCCCTAACTGTGTTCTACTGTATGTTTTCCAGTGAGGTTGTTTTTGTTTGACATACCTATTAAAATAGTGCTGAAGTGATTTAATTTTGGCATTCTTAAATAATCTTTATGCATATTGACAAGGCAATCAATTCTGTAAAAAAATAATCATGAAGTTAGTATTTTATTGAAAATTACTTGTCAAAAAAATTCTCCCCAGTGAGGATTTGATCCACCAACCTTTGACTCAGTAAATGAGGATTCATCCACTCAGCCATGATATCTTGGATATATTAACGTTACTATAGAGTATCTGAATGGTGGATTAGAATGAACATGCCAAGTGAACAGCTCCCCTACCAATGTCGAAAAACAGGCTTCTCCCACCATCGTCGAAAAAGGCTCCTCCGCAGCAAGAGGTGAGAGTCCGCTAGACGACAGTGTCTACCACTAGTGCAGCTCCCAGCTAGTGATATTGTAGTGGTTGTAGGAATGCTATTGTGTTTGTTAGTGTTCCTGTAAGTTTGTGATTGATTGTGAAGATGGATGTGCCAGTTGAGTTTGAGTCTAAACTGAAAGGGAAAGTGCTAAGCCAGACATGTGAGGTAATAATAATTACTAACGTTATAAGTTGTATGGAATTAGAGGCTAGGGAATCAAGGTTTACAATTGATCCCAAAGAGGTTAGAGATAGGGTGTCGGCTGCTTGTGGAGTTTCAAAACAGACTTTCCATGACTAAGTGCAGAGAAAAGAAAATTGGAAGAAATGAGCTCCAGTTTTGAAACACCTAATAAAAAAAGAAAACTATCAAAAAGAATTACTGGCCTTGACGATTTTGATGTTGGTGTTGTACAAAGAATTGTAAACAGTTTTTATTTGACTGAGAAATGCCTTCCAACTCTAAAGAGAATAAAAATGAAATTGTAGAATGATTTAGGTTTTGTAGGGTCTACAGCCAGTGTAAGAAGAATTTTGAAAGGTATTGGATACAGATGTGAAGAAAACTAAAACTAACTAACATATTCTTATGGAATCACAAGATGTGGCATATAAATGATTATTGTGTACTTGAAAAAGCTTTGAGAGTTTTGAGCAGAAAAGCGTCTGATTGTGTTTACAGATGAGTCTTACATTGACCCAGCACATATGTCAGGAAAGGGATGGACTGATGACAGACACTTAGGTCTAGCAGCGCCAATATCTAAAGGTGAAAGACTAATCTTTTTACATGCTGGTGGAGAAATGGAATTTATTCCTAACTGTTTGACAATGTGGAAAGCAAATAAAAAAATGGGGGACTATCATGACAATGTAAATAGTGATACACATATGTTAAGTGGTTGAATGAAAAGTTATTTAAAAATTTACCACCAAGGTCTGTTGTGGTAATCGATAATGTGTCCTATCACAACAAGCAAATTGATAAATGCCCAACTTCTAACTTTAGAAAAGTGGACATGCAACAGTGGTTAAATGACAGAAACATTCAATTTACAGCTGATATGTTGAAAGTGCAGTTATACAAGTTGATAAAGCTACACAAGCCTGTGAATATTTGATACCTTATCAATATGTTCAAAGCTTGTGGTTTTGATGTTCTTAGGCTCCCTTCCAACCATCCTGAGCTAAATGCAATTGGACTAATTTGGGCAAATGTGAAAAATTGGGTAGCATCTCATAATGTCACATTCAAATTCAATGATGTTGAACATTTAACCAAAGCCAAGTTTGATTCAATGACTGTGGCTGATTGGGAAAATAAATGTGAAAATGTCCAGAAATTCGAAGACAATTTTTTTTTTGGAAATTAGGCTCAACTGGAAAATACTGTTGAATCATACACTATAAATCTTGGAATCAAGTGATGACAAGGACTTTGAATCAAAAGGTGCAAGTGATGACAGTGACAATGGACTCATATAAGGTGTGGAAGAGCTAGCATCAGCATTAATCTCCAAATAAAATGTATAATATGTATAAAAAAGTAGGTTTAACCCTTAGTGCTTGGAAGTCACACATGCTGTGATACAGCTAATGTTTGCCAGAGATCGGGATACTATGGAAGCAAAAGCGTCCACAGCTCGGGTGTCACACATGCTGTGCCTTCCTCTATAGTCACTACAGGTCGGCACTGAGCACACTGCATTTTACTGCCTGGCTCAGAACATTATACATTCTGCTCTCAAATCAAGCAACTTCATCTATTCGAATAGCTTCATCTTTTGTGGGAAAATAAGTTGATAAAATATGTTATTGTAATGATGAAATATTTATTCATAATTATAAAATTGTAAGATCGAGGAGCCGCCGTGGGCGACAAGGCCCAAGGCAGAAGCTGAGAGGGTGCAGGGCAAGGTTAAACCTATCCCTGAGACCATGGAACAAGTGTGCTGGCAGTGCAGAAAACCAGGGCATTGGAAATCAGATTGCCCAGACAACACTCCGTGTAAATGATGCGGAAAGAATGCAATTGTGGAAAGCAGACAAAAAAGTCTACTGAGACTGCAGTGGTGTGGTCGACAAGGCGGCTAGAATTGGACATGGAATTAGGCCATGATAACCGGCTGTATGTTACCGCATACATAGCGGGCCAGAGGTGTCAAGCATTGCTAGACACTGGCGCGGAGTCAAACTATGTAAGCGCGGAAACGTTCAGGAGTCTCCAAGAATCAGGACTTGTGAAGAGAGAACCCGCGAATCACCGAGCGATCTTAGCTAACGGGACGGCGGTGCGGCTAAGTGGGAGAATAGTGACAAACATCACAATCGACCAGATAGTACTCCCATTGAATGCTACTATCATGGAAGGACTCGGTTTGGATTTACTCCTTGGAATCCAATTTTGATGTGAGCATAAAATGCACATTCACACAGACATTCGAGAAATTGAATGGGAACCACGCACGATCATGCGGGAGGTGGGGAAACCTCCGCGGACACCAGCAGAGCGCCGTGTTAAAAATAAACCTGGAATGGCCCCTATCCAGACACAATGTGAAGGGCGCCATAAGAAGGACAACTGCATTTTTATGTGGGTTGAGCTCAAAGGAATTGAACTCAATGCTCTGGTCGATACAGGAGCTGAATGGACTTACATTTCAGCCAACGTAGCCAGGAGAATTAAGGCGGCTGGGAACAGGGCAGCCACTCACCAACCTACTCTGATAGACAGCGGGGTGTTACCCATCGCGGAGGAGTTGAGAGTAGCCACAGAAATTTGTGGAAAAGAGTATTTTCTACATGTTGCTGTAAGTGATGAACTAGAGTCAGAAATGATTTTAGGTTTCAGTCACTTGAAAATGATGCGAGCCTGCATCGATATCCCAAGGAGGATGCAATTGCCCACTTCTAAGTCAGGGAAGGCGGCGGTGACAATATCAGAATGAGTATGGTTTGATGAGTTCTTAGTGATAGAACTGAAGAAATTTGAGAACATACCCAGCATGACTCATCTCTTATTCCACCAGATAAAGTTAAAGGATGGCACAGAACCATCCCGCCAACGCCCTTATCCTCGCAACCCCGCGATGCAACAGGTGATCAACGATGAGGTCAATGAGATGTTGTCACAACATGTCATTGAACCAAGCAGTAGCGCATGGAGTTCGCCGATTGTGCTGGTTAGGAAATCAAATGGGAAGTTACAATTTTGTATTGACTTCAGAAAAATGAATGAAATAACTCATAGGGATGCTTATCTGCTCCCAAATATGACGGGAATTTTAGACCGGCTCCATAAGGCCTGGTACATATCATCTATCGATTTGAAAAAAGGATATTGGCAAGTACCCTTAGATGAGGTGAGTAAGCCATCAATGGCCTTCACTGTTCCCGGTAGAGGCTTGTTTCAGTTCAAAGTTATGCCTTTTGGTCTACATTTGGCAGGCGCGATGTTCCAGTGGCTATTGGACCATTTGATAGGGCCGAAGCTCAAGCCAAAAACTTTTGCATACTTGGATGATGTCATAGTGCTAGGAGAAACACTAGAAGAACATATCCAAAACCTCGCGGAAGTCTTTGTGCGGTTGAGAGAGGCTGGCCTAGTCATCAACTAGAGAAATGTCAGTTTCTCAAGTCCAAATTGCGATATTTGGGTCATATAGTGACAGAGCAAGGCCTTCAGACAGACCCAGAAACAATCTGGGCTGTTGTAGATTTTCTGCCCCCTCAGCGGATAAAGAAACTACGTAGCTTTCTGGGCTTGGCATCCTGGTATAGGCGCTTTGTCCCCAATTTCGTGGATTTAGCAACCCCACTACACCGCCTGTTGAGAATGAACACCAAGTGGTGATGGGGTGAAGAGGAGGAAGCTGCTTTTAGTCAGATAAAAGAAGCACTCACCAAATCTCTGGTACCCGTTTCAACTCCAAATGGATGCCTCGGATTATGGGCTAGGCGCGGTGCTTACCCAGGAGATTGATGGCAAGGAGTAGGTAATCACATATGCGAGCCGCAGACTGAAAGGGGCTGAGGCACATTACAGCGTCACATAGAAAGAGTGTCTGTCAGTGATTTTTGCCCTCCGCAAGTTCCGACCCTATATTGAGGGGTACGAAACGATGGTGATCACCGACCACCAGTCGTTGACATGGCTGCGGGCCATTCCTATTCCTTCCGGATGCTTGGCGTGGTGGATTATGGAAATGCAGCAGTTTAACTTGACCATCAAGTACAAGCGCGGCAAGTTGAATGTCGTGCCAGACACATTGTCTCACTCTATACCAAACGTGGAAGGTGAGGACAATAGGTCAGAGCTGGGGGATCCAGTGGCGACTACTAGCGACCATATTCCAGATGACAGCTGGATACAGAAAATAAAGAGGGGCATTTCTCAAACTCCTGCAAAGTATCCCAACTACACAGTATGCGGCGGACTACTGTACCGCCACGTATGGTCCAGGCGGTGGCAGCCGGACGAAGATAGCAGTGACGGATGGAAACTCTGTATTCCGTATAAATATTGAGTGGAAATCATGAAGCAGAACCACGATGCGCCGACAGCGGGTCACCAAGGCGTATACCATACGTACAAGTGAGTAGCTCAAAGTTACTATTAGCCTGGACTCTACAGAGATATAGTAAAATATGTACAAAAGTGTGAGACATGTCTCCGGCATAAAGTGGAACAACGTGCCCTGTATGGGCAGATGACGCAACCGCGGCGAGTATCCCACCCATGAGAGACAGTCAGTACAGACTTGGTAGGTCCCCTGCCAAGATATAAGAGAGGACATAGATACCTCATCATGTTTCAGGATCAGTTCACGAAATGGACGGAAGCATGACCTATAGCATGGGCTGATAGCATGTCAGTTCTTCGAGCTCTTAGGGAGCTGGTAATTGCAAGATTCGGAGCCCCGAAAATGCTAATTTGCGATAATGGTATACAATATACCAGCAAATTATTTAAGTCGTTCTGTGATGATAGCAGGATCACGCTATTTTTTACCCCTCCCTATTCACCAAGTTGTAATCCAACCGAACGGGTAAATCGAGTTTTGAAAACTATGATCCAACTCTACCTCGGGGAAAGCCACACAGAATGGGACCGGTATATTGTGGAATTCTGCTTTGCGATGAACACCGCGGTACACCAGGGTACAAAGTTTACCCCAGCGTACTTGAATTTTGGCCACGAGCTACGTGTGCTGGGTGCTTTAGAAGGCGGGTGTGCAGACGACCCCCGCCTAGAAGCAGAGTTGGGTAGTAGGCCTACCCAACTCAGAAGATTGAAAATTTTATCACAATTGCAAAAATTGGTGATAGACAATCTTGAAGAGGCCTACAAAAACACTAGCAGGTATTATAATCTGTGTAGGAGGCCTCTGAGAGTGATACCTGGACAGAAGGTATTCAAGAGGGAACACTATTTGTCCTCTGGGAGTAACCAATTTGCGGCCAAGTTAGCCCCAAAATTCTCTGGTCCATATGAAGTGGTAAAAATGTTGAGTCCGACAGCTGTACAGTTAAGGACTGAGGGCAGAGAATTAATAATCATCCATGTCAAGGATGTAAAACTATTTCCCCCATGTGTAGAGGACGAAGAGGAAGACACATTGGATATTCAAGTAGTCTCTCTACTGGTGCGACATGCGGGTTAAGCCCTACCCGCAGCGCCAACCAGCATGTCGATAAACTGCAGAGGAGGTAAGCGGCCGACCAGCATGTCGATAAACTGTGGAGGAGGTAAGCGGCCGACCAGCATGTCGATAAACTGCGGGGGAAGTAAGCGGGTTGCTGTGCGAGATGTTCGCGGGGTAGGACCAGCATGTCAATAAACTGCAGGCGAAGTAAGCGGGTTGCCACACAAGATGTTTGCGGGGTTGTGTAAGAGAAGCCACCCAAGCGAATGACGTCACCATCTGTCGGGGCAGATAAAGAGGGGACAAGTAATAAGGGAAAAACCTGAGAGTTTTCCGAGGCCGGAAAACCCTGTTTTTATTACTATATATTCTATGGTTATATGGTGTGTTGTCCCACATAAATTGTGGACCAACAATTTCAAATAAAATATTTTATTTGAGATGTGAGATCAAAATGATTCATACATTGCTTCTTTCTCGAATTATTATCATAGGTAGCTGGCACTACAAATAATAATAATCTGAGGAATGTTGATTATTATTACAAGAGAGAGAATTTATTTCCTTGTTAATCGCTTAGTAGAAAAGCACAAGATAACAATGAACAGAAAGTTCATTGTTATCGAAGGAAGGAAGATTTATTCTGTCTCTAGTTTTATTATTACTTCCACCATACAATTGGATTGGAATGTAATGAATTAGCTTATGGTTTGATGTAAGCTGATGATTCGAATAAACTACTTTTATTTGAATGAAATTCTGGACTAATAAGCTGTATTATCTGGGGATATTATGAAAGGAAAATATTTCATAATGAGTAGCTGTGGCTATGAATTAATAACCACGTAATGGTTATTAATGAACTAGATATTTTCCAGGGGAAAATATCTGAGGAAAATTCTTTCCTGGATTTTGAAGCTTGAGGCTTTGAATAACAAGTAGCTTAAGAAAGTACTTGTTATTAAAACTCCGGTGTATCACTTCTTTGAAAAAAGTATCAAAGAGATATGTGAGTGGTTCCTTCCATTATCAGAGTGATAATCAGCGATAAATTTGGGAATAAACTTTATCCGTTGTTCACCTGGGTATGACCACCGGCCAAGGAGATAAGAGATAATCAACACCTTATTTTTCTCACCAATTATCCTTTTCGTGTATAAACCTGTGATCAGTTTCTATCTATCAAAGACGAAACAAATGGTCAGTCTGTTCCGAGTCGCCTCCGAGTAAACCATTCGAGCAAAGTGTTAGTGAAATGCCATCCAAATGTCTTGGTTTCCTAGACTCGTTCCTCAGTTTAGCCGAGATGCGTTTGCATATGGACCGCACACGGTACACACCATTCCAAAGCCTGAAGATGAGACATTGGAGTCTCCCTATTAAGGCTTTGGTCAGTCCACTCTCCTGACTTAGTCGTGGAGTGCTTTGGGCTGTCCCAGTCAAGGTAGATGACTTGACAGCCGTCGCCGTCGTCGACCTGGTGACACATCAGATACATGTATTTGATCCACTTAGGATTATTAATCGACCCCAATGCGCTAGACTGGTGGCGATTATATGCGAGTTTAGCAAGTTGAAAAAAATATGGCAGTGGGACTCCTACAATGAGTCGCATTACCACAACAGCGACGCGGACTTGCCGCGGTGGCAGGCAGAATGTGTCATGGCCTGTCAAATCGACGACCTGATCCGGAGGGCCCCTGTACACGATTCCATGGACCCTAGGGAAGCCGTCAAGGAGATACATGCCTCCTATCTGACCCTGGCGTGGCCGTGGAATCCTGCATCCTCATCTACGGCTACGGAAACTGACGACTCATGTCAGCGCCCAGACCGGGCAGTCACGATGGTGACCATCGAAAGCATCCTGGTGGTAGTGGACCCCTTCGACAACCTTCCTCCGTTAAGCACCGAGGAAGAAGAGGCATTGCTCGACGAAGGTGGCAGGGACTTTTCACTGTCCCCAGCGTACTATGCGGAGGAGGAAGAGTTTATTCCTAACCTGCTGCAACCGGAAGATAGGCCCTCGTGGATTGAGATGGACGAAGATTGGGACAGGATGTCCCTGGAATGGAAACAGCTATGTATTCCGTCGCTCAGCCTTCTAGATCCCTTAGGGGAGGAAGTGGGAGCGGCATCACCGGCGGAATCCGCCAAAGCGGCGGCGGAGGTGTCAGAAGAGGTGATGGGCATGGTGGCAGTCATCATGACCCCCGCGGAGCCCGCGGTCGACACCCCTTCCACAGTGGAGGAACTTGGGTGCTCCGACGTGGCAATGAAGGTAGTACCTGAACCTCTGGAAGTGGTGGACATAGTCCCCTTCCTCAAAATCCCAGTATGGGGTGAAGTTGAGATGAGGTCGCCGATGACACGATCTGTCTTGACGATGATGGAGGCGGTTGAACTAGAGAGGCGCAGTGCCGATTGTCGCAGCCCCAACGACCGCGGAGCCATCGCTATGATGTCGTGTACAACAGTTGTACATGATGGGTCGGAGGCACCGAGCTGGACGCCCCCGAGTCCAGGTAAAGCTTGCTGACAGACGAAGGATCTGGATGAGAGACTACCAGAGGTCCGAGTAGCTCTGACCCTCCACACGACACCCGCGGAAGTGGAACACCCTACTAGATCCGATCCTAACCCCTATTCCTCTAAGGGGCAGTGGCTTTCCACCCCAGCCCATTCGTTCTTTTCCCCATCAACCTAACCTTTCTCCTAGAAGCAGGGGCGTAGTTTTCGGCTTTTCCTTCCTTTCCCCCCCCCCCCCATCTCCTAGTAGGTAAGGTGTGTCACATGGCAAAGCTGTGACAGAAAAAAAAATTAATTAATTCATTTAATTAATTATTGTCGGGGTAGTTGACGAAGTAGAGAGAAGCAGCCACCGGTCAGGGCACAGAACGTAGATAACGATCTAGACCAGTGGAGTGCTTTCTACTGCGTCGAGGCCTCCCCCACCAGTTCCTCACCAATTTTGGGGGAACAGCTCTCTGACGAGGAAGTCAAAGAGAAGTCTTCTTCAAGTCCTCGAACTGATCGGTCGTGGTGTAGCAGGAGTTTAACTGCAGTCAATTTTCACTTTGTGAAAATTGAACACACAGTGCCGGTTGTGTGAACTTGTGCACGGAGTGAATGTGTGCTAGTTCAGTCAGGACAAAGCACGAGCTGGTGCTAATCCCTGACGTGGTGATCGCGGCGCGAGTCACGGGTTTAACGCAATCCGTGAGCGCGGGTTTGGGAGTTTGTAATTCCCAAATGGTTCGAGGTTTTCGGACATGATCCCATTCCTCTCCTCATTCCCAGTACTCCTAAAATCCCCTATCCTATTCCTTACCGGTTAGCAGAGGCCACTGTACCGATAGCGGCAGTAGGTAAAATAACCTCCGCCATTCCTTCCCTTACCTTACCTCTTAAAAAGGCAGGGGAACCAGAAACGGCTAGTATTAGCAGGGTCTGGAACTCCGGCCATATCCTAGCAGGGGGTAATAACTTCCGCCCCCTTTGGAAAGTGGCAGAGGTGTAATCTTCCGGCTGGATATCCTTCCCTCTCCCTCCCCGAAATTCCTCTTTCCCCACCTGCAGCAGCAGAGGCTAACGCCTCCACTGATAAGGGGCAGGAGTAGCTGTATTTCGGCCCTTCCCTTCCTATCCCCAAAAACCAACTCCCTTCACCTCCACCCCTTAGTGAAGGAGCGAGCACCACTCCTCACTAAGTCGCGGCCAGTCCACACAGCCGCAGGACCCCGAATCCGCAACGCAGAGGTCAGGAAAGTTAAACGGCGCCCAACGACAGTATTTCCAACCGGTGAGGCAACCCCGAGCACAGCAGAAGCCTCAGAAGGAAGCATCGACCTCGTCGCCTAACCCCGGCCACCCGCCGACTAGAGCTAGTTGGTCCGGAGCAACACCGGGGCAGTCATGCCATAATCGAGGTAACGATTTTGCACGTGATAATATACAATCTGTAATTAAAATTTGTGTGAAAGAATATGATATATTTTTGTTCTGCCACATACTACTACCCCAAAAATATAGGTTCATATATCAAATATAGTTAGATGACAGTTTTATTCAGTGCCGGCTGCCAGCACCATTAGTCCACTAGCACTACAAAGTCCAGCAGTTGGACGTGTTGGAAAACTGTATTAGACATGACTGTACTTGATGGGATGGATTGAGGGGAAGCATCGTGGGAAAGACTTTCCATCTCTCTCACACTGCCTCCCCTGCCACCAGCAAGATGCCAAGCACCATGAAACGGTCTGAACCAGCCAACAATTTTAAATAGATTGGTCATTCAACATCACTGTCATTATCAAGTTTTCAAATTTGAACTTGCATGTTTTTTGTTCTTACATGGAAAATTGGCTAGTGATGTGAAAATAAATTTGAAAATGCTAATTTAGGTTTAATTAAATGTCAATATAACCTACCCACCTAATCCAAACTGAAACCTTACCAAATCCAACCTAACCAAAGCTAACTTAACCTTACCAAACCAAAGCTGATTTAACAAAAAGCTAATCCAAACCAACCTAACCAAAGCCAACCTAGCCAAAGATAACCCAACCAAAGCCAAATTAACTTTGGTTTGGTAAGGTTAGGTTGGCTTAGCTTTGGCAAAGTTAGGTTAGGTTGGCTTTGGTTAGGTTAGCTTGGCTTTGTTTTGGTTAGGTGGATAGGAGTTGGATTTGGCTGAATATGTCAAATTCGGTATAGTATCAAATTGACAACTTAAGCCTCAAAAATGTTGTTATTACAATATGCCTCTAAGTTCAGGTTAGTTACTTGTGCACCTTCTTACCTATTCGAGTGCACTTGTGCACTTGGTTTTATTACAAAAAATAAATAAATTAAAATGCATTTGATGCAATCAGTTTCTAAATCATGTTTGTTCTCAATTATAGCCTTGAGCTACCTCTAACTAGCTGCTCTTATCCCTTAGGTCAAACAGAACAAATCGAATTGTCAAAGGTTCTAGCATTGTCTAGTTGTATGACAAGTGAAAATTTTAATGTATTGAATTGTATTGTCAATAATAAATATAATTTGTACCATTTGAAAACTTGTATCATTACCTGTACAACGTTTTGTTTTGCAGGAGAAAATATCATTTTTTCTTTTTGGAAGGATTACTAAGAACAAAAAAATTAAAAAATATTGCATGCATTTGATTTTCAGTTAAAAAAAAATAAATGTTGATATTATAAAATTCATTTTTTATTTCCACTCACGAACTGGCAATGCACTGATCACATATTTTTTTCAGTATAAAAAAATTAAGTTCCGGTCCTATTTGCATAGTTTCCTGATTTCCACTCCCAAACACATTTGCTGAAGTTTTTGCTCTTGAAAAAATTAAGTAAAACTAATAGTTACTTTTGGTTTCAGTATAAACAAATAAGTTCTGGTCCTATTTACATAGTTTCCCAATTTCCACTCCTGAACACATTCACAATTCACTGATGATGTTTTTAGTAAAAAAATAAGAAAAACCAACATCTCCCGGTAAACACTACCAAATTCATTACATTTATCCTTCCGTGAATCTTCTTTTCTTCAGACTGACCTCTCCACGTTTCCAAAAATTATTCTAGCCTTGTCCAAATTATGTGGACTCCCCTCTATTCAAATAAAAATGGAATCGCCCATCTGGCATATTGTACTCCTATTGGCTGGCTCTTTTGCGTACTTTTCTAGCTGTCAAGGACACAAACCAGAGTGTCTCGTACAGGATGACTAGACAATTAGCAAACAGTGTAGGCCTCTGAATTTAATCGATATTTCTATTTTCGCAGGGACGGATTTATACATTTGTCACCCCTAGGCACTATTCTGACTGCCGCCCCCTTGAAACATGCCACATTTGTGCCAATTCATTATTTAAATAAAAAACTAAATCAAACGAGTCCATAAAAGGCTGTTCATAAAAACATTGAGAATTATTTCTTTTGGATTTTAATTACCTTTGAAAAGGTAATTTTTTTACTTTTTCGAACTAAGAAATACATTATTATTGAAATACTTGAATAAAAAGAAAAATTAACAAAAATAAACTAACCTATCAATGTTTCCTACTTTAGAAAGTCTATTATGTTTACTTATATTGGTTTCCTCCTACTTTCAACCATTGCGAACTCTTACTCTATAAGTCTTCAACTTTTATTTGATCACCGTTCAAAAGTTCAGCCACGATGTGTAGAAGAGCCAACGAGTTTAGTTTATCTTCATTCATTCTGGGTCTTTAGGACAGAAAATGAACGTTTGAAAAAGCTGTGCACAAATACATGCGAAGTGCTATCTATGTTGGGAAATGTCAATTGGAGATTTTGTTCTCTTATGAGCTTTATCATCGATAAGGTATTGTCCTTAACTCTTTAGAAGGCCAGAGAAGTGTATGCACTCATTTAAAAATGATTTTTCTAGATCAATTTCATAAAAATATTTAAGTTTTTCAGCAAGATCCATAATAGTTTCAGCTGAAGAAGATCAGGCCCGGTGTGACCTGGCGATCGCCAGGGGGGCCCCCAAAACGGAATAATAAAAAAAAGTTTTAAATATTTTATGTATTTATGTTTTCATTCAAACTCACGACTTGTTATATTCCACAATACACGTTGCTTTAAATAATTTATTATTTTATTTGCTTAAAACATTGTTAAAGGCGACATGCGAGAGATGCGAGATCAAAATTAAAAATATTGTTAAAAGCTGGTTGAGGTCATCTCTTTCTCAGGATTTGTTGTCACCATTAATGCTAAAGGCGATTGAACGAGATTTGTTTACAAACATTGACAAAAATATTTCTATAGATGAGTTGGCTAATTCTAATGATGTACATAAATTTAAACTACTTAAATAGCTAGGAGGCTCATTAAGGCTAAAAGCAGTATTGTTTTTTATTTTAGTTTGTAATAAAAAATCCCTTACGATTTATAAATAAAAACGTTGTGCAAGTTGTACATGGTAAAGTATTTTACCTGTGTAATGTTAGATCTTCTAGCAATAAACTACATCCTTCATCCTTATAAAAATCTATCGTCTGCGTAATTATTACAATCAAAAAAAGTGTTGAGTACTGCAGGTTTTTTGATAAAATACTAGTAAAAAAGCGGTTTATTTATGTAATATTTTTTTAAAAATTCGGGGAGGACCCCGGACTCCCCTTCCATCTGGGGGGTATTCCATAAGGGGCACCCAGTTAGTTAATGCCCAGGGGCCCCCAACCTCCCCAGAGCGGTCTTGAAGACGACAATAGATTGTTAAAAACTGAGGACTTACCTATATGAGATCTTGACTGAGAACGTCATAAGCGTTTTTTCGCTTCAGTAAAGCTTACTTGAGTTTATCAAGAACAACATAATATGTTTCTACTCTAAATTTATCAGGGCCTGTAAGGATGACTTCGTTTTCATTGGTTTCGTCTGCCTGGATTTTCCTTTTTTCTGACTTTTGTAACACGTTTCATACAGTATATCACACCGTTTCTTGGCCCTTTCTTCATACACATGAAAAATGCTTCTAAGAGAGTCAACGACAATGACAATTTCTAAAGAGTCATACAATCTAACTACTCTCTCTAGGGATGTGTCTACTTTTTGCAAAGTTTGACAAGCTTGTTCAAATCTGTTCAATATATCGGTCCAAAGTTCCATCATAATCATTGTTGCCAATCTATTCAGGCATTTCAGGAAGTAATGTAACCTACTTCCTTTTTTTGTGATTTCCCGAAAAAAATACATTTTTTAGTATTTAGGTACACTTATTTATTTTTTTTTTTTGAAACTAAGTGAGATATGGAGCTGTAATTTTCACAACTTGTACATATATTTGATATATGATTTTACCTCGGGTCACTCCCGTGTTTCGGAGAACACGTTAAGCTGTCGGTCCCGGCTGCCTAAAAACAGTCGTTAAGTCACGTCAGAGGCCCTGAACTTATTCAGGTGCGACCTGATAACTCTGACACCAGACCTGAGCCAGCCAGGTCACACGATATTTTATTATTATTACTGAACTAGATTAAAGAAGATAGGATAACATTTGCCCAAGAAAAAATAAATTAGTGAATATTTTTGGAGAAAAAATTGCCAGGATTAAAAAATCAATAATATTTGAAATATGAGGTCATGTCTCTAGTTCAGTAGCTTGGTTTGACATAGATGAAGAAGCATGCAAAGTTTCAGAGTCCTGCCTCTATTAGTTTTTGAGTTATTGGTACCGAAAAATTGATAAATTAACATGTGCGGTATATGCTTGTTGGACTCCCCTTCATTTATTGTTTTTGGTTTACGAGCAAGATTGTAAAGCGAGCGCCCTTTGAGTGTCGCGCCTCCAGTCGACAGTTCGAACCAGCCGCGGCGGCACCCGTCAGGCTGAGCCGCCCCTAGGCACTGGCCTAGTGTGCCTAGTGGGAAATCCGTCCCTGTATTTTCGAAACTGCCTGCTTTGAGAGTTGTAACGTTTTAAACATTTATTTATTCCTCAATTAGATTTGAGGTATGAAACTATGTTTCAAAATCCCCACCTGATTTTTAGTAAAATTCACAATTATTCAATTTATTCCACTCCTTTAATTCAGTTAGTTCTTTTATTTTATATTATTTATTATTGTTTTATTATGATTAACATCCCCACCTAAATGGCTACATTTTTATTTAAGTTTATCTCTCAAAAAGAAAAATCATCATATATTTATTATTGAATTTCTAAATACTATTTTCTGACACTTTTTGACAAATCTGCTACTAGAGGTTAGTTTCTCATGCCATTTTCAATTTTTATTTAATATTACAAAAAGAGTTTCACATTTGAAATTGTGCTTCCGCAGCTCAATTTTTTCTGTATATTCATTTAAATATAGTTTTGAGGCAATAGCTTTTCAAATAGTTTCACATTTGAAATTGTGCTTCTGCAGCTCAATTTTTTCTGTATTTTCATTTAATAGTATATTTTGCACCTAGGGCCAAAAATGTGTGTTTGCCGGCTCGAGATCATGGTTTTCATGCATTTGAGAGCCGGCAAAACATTTTTGCCTGTGTTGCGAACACTATTTTTCACCACACCACAAAAAACAAACAAAACAACAATGTTAAGTTGGCAATTTTGAAAGTGAAGATTTAAGGCTATGGTACTAGCAAGAATACAATGTTGTTGAGGTTATGAAAATATCATCGTATTCCATTGTTTGATATCAAAATTATGAAATAAACAGGACAATACATATCAAGTTATGAAACAATAATTTATAAAATATAATACTAACTTACGTAACTATACATGGCTTATTACCATAATATTATGTGATCATCTCTCTATGATTTGTGTGATCAGACACAATCAGCTGTCATTTTCTTTTCGCCCTAGGGCGTTAAACATTTACAGACCTCATCAGAAACCAAACACTTTCGGCTTCCATATGACTCACAAAAAACAGCTCATTACATCCTAGTGTGGCAAAAATACAGTTTTGAGGTGATCGTTTTTCAAATAGTCGAATAATATGCCCAGCGCATACACTGTGATTTTGCCAAAAGGGGGATACCCAATCCAGAATACTTGCCACGAAAATTTGGTAACTTATATAAATATTGATAATGAGCACAAGACCAAATGGGTAGAAATTGTGAATGGATTTTCACTGGCGAGTGAAATTGGAATCCCATTATTAAAACTAAATGGAAGAGTGTACAAGGCTTTATTTTTCCCCATTCGGTTGCAGTTCGATATCCCATCCAGTGAAATAATCGCACAAGTTTCGATAGGAGATGGAAGTATCAATACTGTCTTGCTTATTGACACATCTGTTCTGTATCATCAAAATGATACAAAACAGCTGATAACGTAGTATGTTGCATTTTTAACCGACTTCCAAAAAGAATAAGGTTCTATATTTGACCTGTTTTTTTTTTGTTTGTACATCAATCATTCGAACAATATTGAACCGATTTTGATGAATTTTTTTTTAAATGAAAGAGCATCGCTCAGTGGTGGTCCCATCCACGTTTTGCAAGGATCGGCCCAATACTTAGCCCAATATTAAACAAAAAGGAGCATTCTTTGATGTCTTCATTTCAATCAAGTTTGAATAGGATAGTTCCACACATAACTGCTAATTGGATAACCGGTGTCGTTTACCAGGCTGATCATTGTATCATATGGAGCGCTTCACATCTAGACGGTTTTCGAAATCATATGATGCAATGCAATTATGCAGGGTAAATGACATCGGTTACCCAAAGCTGGTTCAGTGTGAAACAAGCCTGTAATGTCCCATTTTGACCAATCATGTTAACTTAATTTGAATCGAGAATAAGAAGAATATAATATTTCTGTCCATATGCTCATATGAAAATTGTAAATAATTTAGTTGATGTTATTGAGTCATAGGAATAAGGTTATTTAGTTTCAATCATAAGTTGGAGAATTTGGAAAAACAGCTGATCTGAGAAGTATTTTTAGTTTCGCTGCTGTGATGGATTAAGAATATTTATTCGCCATTAAATACATGTCCATACAATAGACTATTTTGAGGTTATGTTTGATGATCCTTTTGTACTAGCTCAAAGTTTATGTTTTTTATAAAAAAAAATATATATATATATATATGACTAATATCATGAAAAATATCGTACATAACTCGTCCGGGAAGATGTTTACCATACTCATATGATAATACCGCCCTCAACTTCATCTCCTGCGTTAACTTATCATATTTTCAGTAAACACAATTTTCCACACTTGTACCATAATAATATAGGCCTACTATTTCAGTGTAGGTATATTCTGAAAGGGACCACATCAAAATGAATCAAAAGCCATTTCACTTTTAAGAAGCCTTTCGCTATTATAATTTACCTAAATACAATATTCCACATTAAATAAAACGTTGTAGAATTTTCCTTAGTTTATCTTTTCTTATAAGTGGATTTTTAGTTACTTAAGTTTGGATGTTATAAATTAATTATTGGCTTGCTAATTTGATAAATATTTCAGAGTGTAGGCTTTAATAAATTTCTCATGTTTTCAAAGTTTGAAAATTCAACTAAAAAGCTTAAAATAAAACAAATTTTAAAACAAAAAAGAAACCGACTTCAGTGAAATGATAAAATACTCATGTACTAAAAAGTTTAAAATAAAGTATTTTCTCTAAACTGAGAAAATTTTTAATTTCATACAAGTAATCTTTTGAAGTCGGCGCCAAATTTCCCATAAACTTTTAAAATATAACAGAATTACTCTGTGATGTCTTCCATGACGAAATAATTGAACAATCTCATATCAAAACTGACACTGTATTCCAGTAAAAGTGAGTGTAAATCACATATTTAATTGAAATACAGTGTTAGTTTTGATATTAGATAGAATTTCTTATCAATCACTGCATTTCAGTAAAAGTGAGTGTAAATCACATATTTAATTGAAATACAGTGTTAGTTATGATATTAGATAGAATTTCTTATCAATCACTTCCCGGTGGTTCGGAACCCACCTAAAACTGTAGGTCCAAATCATCAATCACCATCATCCAAATCATTACCCACACACAGGTCTCAGACATATGTGGGCTTCATCCTAAAAAAGAATTCATAAAATATTTGGTGCCGACTTCAAAAGATTACTTGTATGAAATTAAAAAATTTCTCAGTTTAAAGTAAATACTTTATTTTAAACTTTTTAGTACGTGAGTATTTTATCATTTCACTGAAGTCGGTTTCTTTTTTGTTTTAAAATTTGTTTTATAAAAACACATTTACACTTCAAGGACTAGTACAACACACAAAAATAACGATGTGTTGAAAAAAACAGTTTATCAACTTTTTGTTGTAAATTTAGCAAGTTGTTAAATTTACAATAAAATGGTAATATTAACAATGCAGATCGTCATGGAATAAGAAATCCAAAAATTTGAAACAGATTTTCTTTCAAAAATTATCTGTGCAGACATCAGGCAAAGCCCACTAAGCCTTTTGTTGCCTGTTTTATTTTTAGCCCCTAGCCAACTCTTGAACTTCCCAAAAAATAATATTGTACAAAGAATGATACCGTTATGGGTTCTATGTCTAGAATAACGCTGGCAACCTTAAAGTTATCACTCGCACTTTATTTACACAAATAATCTCAAATCACACTGTTCAGTAATTCCTTACACAAAAATAAGCAATCGGAAACAGATAAAACAATATTGTTCAGCTGACAAATGAGTTTCCAATAAACTGAACAAAAATCAATCACTAAATGTCAAAAGGCCGATCTAATATTAAATAATAACTGCACAAGAAACTATCCAATAATATTCAGAAAGAAATGTCAAAGAAGAACAATTAACTTACGTAGCACAAGTCTGTAATACAGTAATAGGTAAAAGAATTATCACTATAGATCTGTCAAAAGAGTTATCACTACAGTCAACAAAAGATCATTGCATGGTTTGTAATAGTGCCAACAGGATTTCACTGTCTGTATTAATGGGAACTGTCACTACTGCCACTTATCAATGTAGAACAACTGAACTACTTAACTGTCACACTTGTTTATCATGAAACAAGACTGCACTCATTTACAAGAGACTTCCTCTATTTATATACTTTATCAATAATTGAGATATCTCTAGATTTCTCTACCAACTTCTAAATAAATAAATCAAGGAAACTCGAACTTTCCACAATATTTGATAAGACTCCATTAATCTTTAATCAAACAACTAGAACATTCCACAATGATCCAAGTAAACACCATAACAGTGTCAAAAGCAAAGTAATTAATTGCTTAGAAGTAAACATTTACATAGCAGATAATGCCAAAAACCACTGTGCCTTCTTTCTCTCTATGCACTCCAATTTTATATTCACTACACTACCCCCACCTTAAGAGATTGTTCTGTCTCAGAGCAAAAGCACTTATGTTAGTTTGGATCTGCTCTGGTTACTGGCTGGCTCCTCATTGGTTTTCCAAGGGTTGTAGATGCAGATGGTAATCTGGACACCAGTGGATTTGAACACCTCCTCCAGCATTGGCTTCACAATTGTCCAATCCAGGCCATCATATCCACTGCCAAGCCATGGTATGCCAAGTTTCCTTACTCATAGTTGATTCATTCTGTCCCTCAGCTGAACCAAGCAAGTCCACAATGTATCATATGATCCCTTCATCTCAGGCTGTCCCTTAGTCACCAGGTAGAAGAGATGTTGACCATGCCACTGCAGATGAAGAACATTTCCTTCCTTGGGTCCTTGTTGTTCCAGGTCTCCAAGACCACCAAACTTCTTCCTGAAGACTGAAGCAATGCCTTGAGATTCCACTAAGTTGCTGGTGACACAATGCACTACTGCATACTCCTTGGGCAGGGTGAACAGATCCCTTTCACTTGTCTGGATCACTTTCCAAACTGTTGTTGAACTGCGATCATCTGTAGACTTCTCTGGGGACAGAATACACTAAACCTGAGCTGCTTGTTTTTCCTTTGCCTTCTTACTGCCACCTTGGTCTGCTGCAATGATGTGCTTTTCCTTATTCTTCTTGTTCCTGTTTGTTTCCTTAGCACTATTGACATTTCCTTGCCAGGTTGGTTGTCCTTGTGTCAATTGCTTCTGGGACCTCATGTGTTTCTGGCCAGGATCTTCCTTCTGTTTCTTCCTGAACTGGCTTCTCTCATTCAACCCAGAGATCACTGTAGTCCTCCTCGGCAAACCCTCAGTTTTGATATTACGCATCAACACAGTCCCGTCTAATTAGTAGTACCTAGAAGGAAAGTGATGACTGATGAGTCATTGTCTAATGTCAAGAGCGCCTGCGCGACCCGGCCGACAAACCCCTCTATTTCCGTCTTTCCCCCTCTATTTCCGTCTTTCCCCCTCTATTATCCCTTCCCCACCCGTCTTGCCATATCCCATTCCAGCCATTGCCAAGGTCATTATCGTTTATCGCCACCTAGCATGTAATAATGATCTTCATTTTTCTTTAAATACATTGGTCATAGGTCATTGGGAATGATGAAAATAAACACATGGATTTAATTTCAATAAAATTAAATTTGAACAATTCAAAATACTTGGAACTTCTTACAAGAGAAAACTAAAACCAATGAAGAAAAATAATACACACCTATAAATAACTATGAGCATTCTGTGCCTATGGAGTCTCAGAAAAAACAATCTAAATCATAGCACATAGTATTTACCATATCATTCATGGATTGTTAAAGGTATTAAAAATCCATTACTTGCATTAATGAATTGGTTCATAATTGTAAAAAAATATGAAATATATATAACAAGTTAGTTTGAAGTGACTGACAATTGAATAAACTGACAAATATTCATAAACAGAATTTATTAATTTCGAATTCCTTCAATTGCTATTACTTTATACTGAAGACTTCCGCAATGGCAGATATTGACAACAGCATTGAAAAGCTGATGGGAATCGATGAATGCTACTGTACAAAAATATCAGTCACCACCGGGAATCGAACCACGGACCTTTCAATTGCCGGTTGAGCGGCTTAACCACTAGACTATGGAGACCTTTCTGCACAGGAGCATTCATTTTCAACTTGGCCATATCGGCTCGTATCTCACAAGTTAGTTTGAAGTGACTGACAATTGAATAAACTGACAAATATACATAAACAGAATTTATTAATTTCGAATTCCTTTAATTGTTATTACTTTATACTGAAGACTTCCGCAATGGCGGATATTGACAACAGCATTGAAAAGCTGATGGGAATCGATGAATGCTACTGTGCAGAAAGGTCTCCATGGTCTAGTGGCTAAGGCGCTCAACCGGCAATTGAGAGGTCCGTGGTTCGATTCCCGGTGGTGACTGATATTTTTGTACAGTAGCATTCATCGATTCCCATCGGCTTTTCAATGCTGTTGTCAATATCCGCCATTGCGGAAGTCTTCAGTATAAAGTAATAGCAATTAAAGGAATTCGAAATTAATAAATTCTGTTTAAATATATATAATATTAGAATAATTTTATACACTTTTTTAAGAATGTGTGTTTTTTTATGTAGATGGATGTATGGATGATGACTAAAAATGTATTGTGACACAGAAACAGAAGATGAAGAGCTCTTCAGTGGAAGAGCAAGAAATTAAAAAC
Source organism: Conomelus anceps (assembly GCA_948455865.1). Lineage (NCBI taxonomy): Eukaryota > Metazoa > Arthropoda > Insecta > Hemiptera > Delphacidae > Conomelus > Conomelus anceps. The sequence goes on along the minus strand of OX418217.1, from coordinate 55,904,278 downwards.
TGTTCAACAATTTTAATTTTAATTATTTTTTCTTAGTACGCTTCTCACTCTACAAGCCTGAATCATTTTATTCTTAAGTACTAGTGTAGTGATTACTGAATTTGGTTCATCAATTGAAATAAAACATGTGAGTTCAAAATGTGAAAAGTAATTTGAATCCATTAATCCACATTTTTAGTTTGATTTCAATGAAAGCTATGAGTAATAAGTGAAATTTGAAGAAACAAAGTCAAGTTATATTATCGGGTTTCACAACACTTATTTTGGGGAAATTTTGGTCTTTAAAATTGATGTTCTGGGGAAATTTTGGGGCTTTGGAATATTCTGCACCCCTGAGCAAGAAATTAAAAACTGTTCAACAATTTTAATTTTAATTATTTTTTCTTAGTACGCTTCTCACTCTACAAGCCTGAATCATTTTATTCTTAAGTACTAGTGTAGTGATTACTGAATTTGGTTCATCAATTGAAATAAAACATGTGAGTTCAAAATGTGAAAAGTAATTTGAATCCATTAATCCACATTTTTAGTTTGATTTCAATGAAAGCTATGAGTAATAAGTGAAATTTGAAGAAACAAAGTCAAGTTATATTATCGGGTTTCACAACACTTATTTTGGGGAAATTTTGGTCTTTAAAATTGATGTTCTGGGGAAATTTTGGGGCTTTGGAATATTCTGCACCCCTGCTGTATCCTTCTTCCTGGTCTGCCTTTTCTTCTCACAAGTACAGCATTGAAACTCCTTCTTGGTCACTCCCAACTGTTCCAGAACTAATTCCACAACCTTCTGAATGGTGCTTGCTCCAATAGTCTCAGCTTCCATAGCCCTCATCACAGAGCCTCCTGGCACTGACTGCAAAGCAGCTTCATACTCTAATGCTTGGGCAAGAGCATCTCTCAGTGTCTTTGGTCTGGCTAATTTAACTGAAAGCTGGGTTTGTGTTGTCCTCAATCCACTAAGGAACCTTTCTACTGCTATACTTTCGTATGTGTTGTCATCAGCAGATGGATATGCAGTCCTAACAAGTCGAGTGATGTCTGCCTCAAATTCTTGTAGGGATTCATTGGGCCTCTGCACCCTATTATTGAGCTGAGATCGGTACAACTGTTCCAGGTGTTTGTTACCAAATCGCATCTCCAGTCATCTCCACAGCACACTGAAACTCCACTTCTCAGCTGATGGTATTGAGTGAACAATCGCCAATGCTTCACCTCAGAGATTCATCCCCAGGACATAGGCCTTTGTTGCTGGTGACCACCCCTGGAACTCAGCTGCAGACTCAAACAGTGTTTGGTAGTCCTCTAAAGGTGTTTTTCCATCATAGGTAGGCAGTCCAGTGTGCTGAGGTATAACTACTGGCTGTTTCTGAAGATCTTCCTCCTTAGCATCCATCATTGACTTTTCTGAGATGATTACTTCAGGAAAACTTGAAGATTTACTTACTTCTCGGTTGCTGCTTGAAGTTCCTTGAAGCTCGTCCTTCATTGATATGAATGATGAAATCAGTTTCGTATCTGAAGTCTCAAAGAGGTAGGTAGCTGGGTCTTCTCCATCCGCCAATAATGCATCACAAAGACGGTCTTGTAGAGTAGACTTCTTTCCAGATGCTTCTAGATCATGGTCCTCTAATTCACGTTTGAGATCAGCCACTTTCAAGTTGCACAATGTGATTATGCCAGCCATTTTTAATAAAAAAAAATAAAAAAATCCCACTTCTGACACCAATTGTTACAGGTTCTACATCTAAAATAATGCTGGCAACCTTAAAATTATCACTCGCACTTTATTTACACCACAAATCACACTGTTCAGTAATTCCTTACACAAAAATAAGCAATTGGAAACAGATAAAACAATATTGTTCAGCTGATGAGTTTCCAATAAACTGAACAAAAATCAATCACTAAATGTCAAAAGGCCAATCTAATATTAAATAATAACTGCACAAGAAACTGTCCAATAATATTCAAAAAGAAATGTCAAAGAAGAACATTTAACTTATGTAGCACAAGTCTGTAATATAGTAATAGGTAAAAGAATTATCACTATAGAACTGTCAAAAGAATTATCACTACAGACAACAAAAGTTCATTGCATGGTTTGTAATAGCAACAATGGGATTTCACTGTCTGTATTAACAGGAACTGTCACTACTGCAACTTATCAACATAGAACAATAACTGAACTACTTAACTGTCACGCTTGTTTATCACAACAAATCTCAAACAAGACTGCTCTCATTTACAAGAGACTTCCTCTATTTATATACTTTATCAATAATTGAGATATCTCTAGATTTCTCTACCAACTTCTAAATAAATAAATCAAGGAAACTCGAACTTTCCACAATATTCGATAAGACTCCATTAATCTCTAATCAAACAACTAGAACATTCCACAATGATCCAAGTAAACACCATAAAAGTGTCAAAAGCAGAGTAATTAATTGCTTAGAAATAACATTCACATAGCAGATAATGCCAAGAACCACTGTGCCTTCTTTATCTCTATTCACTCCAATTTCATATTCACTACAATACAGAAATAAGCACATACAGAAATAAGCAATAAGTCATACAGAAATAAGCACATGCAAAACAGTTTTCAATAATTTTAAATACTTTTCACTGAAATATTTTTCTACAACTTTGAAATACATGATGAATGTTATGTTATTTTTTCTAACATATTATTTTTTCCCTAGAGGCCAGGGGGAGCCAGGAAGCGATTTTACAGCAGAGAACAGTGTTTTTTTGCTGGTCAATCTAATCGGTCACCAGTACAAACATTACCTACAAGAATGCAGCTTATCTCCATCTGATTGAACAGATACTTGCTACGGCTCATGGCTATCACTTCCCTGTGACTTTTTTCATGATTTGTAAAAGGACTAATGATGATGGGCTAGGATATGTTGAAATTAAAAAAAAACTTGATTTTATTACTAAAATCAAATTACATAAAATTCTACTATACCTACCAAAATGCATTCATTTTCTATAATAAACTCATGCTACTGAACGTGAATGGTAGTTCTGTAATAGGAAAGAAACAGACAAAAGCTGAGAAAGATACAGAATGATACAAAAGAAAGCTAGAGAACAATACAGAGCAGTTCTGTCAACAAGTATTTGCACTAAAACATATCTCCTGTGGGTTGGGGGAGCAGAGTCGCCAACTAGACTCAGGATTCTAATAGATAAAAAGAATATGCCCACAGTATCCCTGCTTGTCATAAGAGGTGACTAAAAGGGAACCTTTGCCATAGTGGACTGGCACCAACAACTGCCATTGGGTTGTCCAACTTTCAGGGGTGTTGGTGTTGGTTTCATGTTGGCAATGACGCACAAATTTTGAGATTCTGAACAGTTATCTGCATAAAAGTTCCAAGGACAAGAAAGAAGCTGTCTGGTTCCCACCTACCAGCCAGCATCCTCCCTCTTAATTCTTTCACCACCAGATCACCAAAGAAATAAGAAGAAATAGAGAAAAGAGACAAATCAATCAGCCTTTGTCAAGGCCAGCACTTGTGACTACCTCACTGAATATTGAGGGACTCTCTGTAAATAAAGAAATTTTAATAGCCAACATCTGCAAGCAATGAAACTGTGATATTTTAGTCCTACAAGAGACCCATAGAGGTCCTACTAGTCTTAAGTTACACAGGTACACTGTCATATTCTGCTCCCATTGTATCAACATTATTGCTGACTATGTATTTTCTACTTTATTGTATTAGTCTGTAAGAATTGGGCAGTTCTGAATATTCTTTTGAAGCGAGCGCATCGCTCCGTGCTCTGAGTAGTGTTTTAGTTTTAGGATGTGAATAAAGATTGTTTTTTAAAAACCCTTTCGAGTTGTTCGTTCGCTTAACTGGCGCCCGTTAACAGGGACCGTGGAAAGTTTTTCGGAAAATCTACGTCCGTTCGACTTACAATTTACAAGACCACTTATCTTGTTTATTACGTGATCAAAAATCCCGTACGCGAAAAACTTTGAGTGTTAACTCTTAATCTGCGGTCGAAAAATCAAAAAATTTTTTTTTCTTCAACAAGAAAAATCGTGAACTCAACTCATCCATCCAAAACAACTACCGGTAGAAACTTCAGACTCAACTTTAAGCCTGCCAGACTTCAACAATCAACAATCAATCAGAATATTTATTAAATCAACACGCTGGCCGCTGGAAGGGACAAAAGGGCCTTACAAAGAGACCTCGCCTACAGACGGACATCAGCAGCGATATCATCATCAACATCGTCATCGGAGGGCGAAGACGACGCAGCCAACTACAACTGCAACGACGACCTTCAACCTCAATCAACTTCGACTGTGAGTAATTTCGTTGTATCTCCTCCAAATTCATTAATCAAACTCCCAAAATTGCAAATCACAATGGCTACTAATACGGTTTCTAAACCTATTCCTCATGACATCCTCAAATTTATACCCCGTTATGACGGATCCTGCTATAAGCTTCCACAATTTATATCTACCTGTGAGGAATTGTATACTGCTTATTGCAATGACACTATAGCTGAAAAAGATGGAAACCACTGGCTCCTCTTCAGGGCAGCCGTAAGCCACCTAGATGGACCCGCAGAAGCGGTAGTTTTTAATAACAATTGTACAACAATTCCTGAGCTTTCAACAGCTTTAAAAACAAATTTTGCCGATAATAGGGCCGTACCAGATTTAATTTCAGAAATAACTTTCATGAAGTCCTATCAAAACGAGCACCCGATTGAATTCATTAATCGACTTGACGAGAAACGTACCACTGTTCTAACAAAATATAAATTAGATGGTGTTAAAGGTGAAATTTTAACAACTTTGATGAATCAATTGAACGCTACTCTAACTCGAACTCTCATTCATGGAGTGCATCCAAATTTGGGTTCACATTTGCAAATTTTACAAATAAAAAATTTGGACGATGCAAGACGTAAATTAATTAATGACTGTAGTATTGTTCTGAGTCAATTGAATTTCAATACAAGTGTCAATGCTATAAATAAAATAGACTCAAAAGCGTACAATCAATATTCAGTGCAATCGTTCACTAATCAAGGCTTTCGACCTAATAACAGATCATTTTCTAGCGGTTTCAACCAGAATTTCTCGAAACCTAAAGTACCTCGCTTCTCTCAACAGAATAGAGAATTTCAGCAGAATTTTCCACAAAATAACTTTGCACCATACTTTCAGCAGCCAAGGCCTAGCTATCCGAATCAATCTAATGATAATTTTCCACAAAATACCTTTGCTCCATTTTCTCAGCAGCCTAGGACTAACTATCAAAACCGACCAAATAACAATTTTCCGCAAAATAATTTTCGATTGACACAACAGCCTCACAACAACAATAATAATAATAATTGGAATTCACAAAATACTGTCAGTATGCGCACAGTGCAATCTCACCCTTCTAATCGTACGAGAAATAATTTTAAATCTCCCTTTGAAGTGAATCATTTGGAAGAAAACTCAAATAGTCATGATGACACTGAAATTCAAGGCATGCGAAGTCAAATAGCTTCTCTAGCCGAAGCAGTCAACCAGTTGACCGATCATTTTTTAGGGGCGGGCTCACCTTACCCAGTACACCCACCCGACACTTCGAATTAAAAGCTATAAATAAATCATTGCCATATTTTATTGATGAAAATAACCAGAAATGGCTGATTGACACAGGCTCTCTGAAAAATTACATAGATCCTCGTATTCTACCCGTTGGTGTGAAAAAATATAAAGAGAACTTTATCGTTAAAACTCCCAATGGGGAAAGCAAAGGAAACGAATATATAATATATAATGCCGAAAACGTATTTTCCTTAGATTTAAAAATCAAAATGTACATATTCCAATTCTCGCCTAAGTATGATATCTTACTAGGTCATGAAACGTTAAGCCAATTGAAATCAAATATAGACTTTGGTAAAAATTTGTTGAAGTATGAACACGGTTCAAAGAAATTATTATTTATGATGCATGATTGTGAAATAAAATTGAAACCAGGCCTTAATTTAATTACCGTACCAGTTAGGTCACTGCCTAGCATTCAAACGGGGTTGCTTAAAGCTGTTTCTAATGAAAATTATCGAATTGAAGAAGGTATTGTTAATATACATGACAATAAATGTCAATGTGTAGTATATTCTAACGAGCTTATGACCATAAGTCCCGAGCCAATGGATATAGAAGAAGTAGATTCTATTTATGAAACCAATGAACTCGATCATTATAATACACTTACTAAAGAGGATATTGTGAAAGACATCCCTACACTTTTAAGAACTGACCACATGAATGGCGAAGAAAAACGAAAAATACTCAATTTAATTATTGAATATCCAGACATAATAAAAACTGAAAATATTCCATTAAGTTCGACAAATCTATTAAAACATAAAATTAATACTAAAGACGACAACCCGGTGTACACGAGAAATTATAGGTACCCGCAAATTTTCAAAAAAGATGTCCATATAGAAATAGAGAAATTATTGGAAAATAAGATAATCCAACATTCAAACTCACCATACAACTCTCCTATATGGGTGGTTCCCAAAAAACCAGATGCTTCTGGGAAACGAAAAATTCGCATGGTAGTAGATTACAGAAAATTAAATGAACAAACTATAGCTGACAAATACCCTATGCCTAATATTGAGGACCTGTTTGGAAAAATCGGAAGAGCGACTTATTTTTCCACTATAGATTTAATTTCTGGATTTCATCAGATTGAAATGGATTCAGACTCTGTTCAAAAAACCGCATTTTCAACCGAAGACAGCCACTTTGAATTTTTAAGAATGCCGTTCGGCCTAAAAAACGCACCCCCGACATTCCAACGTGCCATGAATATTCTATTTTCAAGAATGCCCAATGTACTTGTCTACATGGACGATATTATCGTATTTTCTGACAATTTAGAAGAACATTTAAAACATTTAAAATCAGTTTTCAAGAAACTTAAAGATCACAATTTGAAAATTCAGCTTGACAAGACAGAATTCTTCAAACGAGAATTACTGTACTTAGGGCATATTATTTCCGAAAACGGCATTCAACCAAATCCTGCAAAGTTGCAGGCAGTTAACGATTTTCCCATACCAAAAACCGAAAAACAGATAAAACAATTTTTAGGACTTACTGGTTATTATAGAAAAATGATACAAAATTATGCAAAAATCGCCAAACCTCTCACCCATGCGTTGAGAAAAGATGTAAAAATTAATATTAATAATAAGGAATATATAGAAGCATTCGAAAATTTGAAAACCATGTTACAAAATAGTCCAATACTGCAATTGCCAGATTTTTCAAAACAATTCATAGTAACCACTGATGCTAGCAATTTTGCAATTGGAGGTGTACTATCTCAAGTGTTTAACGGACAAGATCTACCTGTAGCATTCTCTTCAAGAACTTTAAATAAAAATGAGGTTAATCTATCAACAATTGAAAAGGAACTTCTCTCTATAGTGTGGTGTTGTAAGCACTTTAGACCCTATTTGTATGGTCGAAAATTTCTAATTCAAACCGATCACAAACCTCTTCAATGGCTCCACAGTATCAAAGAGCCCAATTCAAAACTAATCAGATGGAAATTATTGCTTGAGGAATTTGATTTCGATATAAAATATGTTGAAGGTAAATCTAATAAGGTAGCTGACGCTTTGTCACGCCCTTTTCAAGTGCACATGATGGAAACTACAGATGATGACTTTCTTGGTTTTGAAGACGTCAACGTTGAGGACTTAATCCGATTCAATAATAACGATGCTCCTCCCTCGATACATAGCAGTGACATAGACGACATAATTGATCGGATAGATCAGAGTAGAGAAACAAATAATAATAATATTAGTAATGAGAATGTAAATAATGATGATAATAATAATAATAACGAGCAAGAAGCTGAAATAATTGACAATCAAAGTTTAGTGACAATGCACTCACAAGAGAGCTCCAACGAACAAGTAGTTTTAGCTGATGAAGATAAAATAATTAATATTGAGCATAACCAACTTATACTCGAACGAGGTGATCAATCCCCTCACTTTCAAAAAATTTTTGGTAAACGAAGATTAACTATTTATTTTAAGAATGCTTCTGATTATGATAACATGAAAAATGTATGTATAGAATACTTGAAACCTAATACAGTTTACGGAGTTTTCTGCTCAAAAGATGGTGTTTTACATAATGAGTATGAACAGATTTTCGAGAACTTTAAAAATATAATGATAGAAACTTTCGATTCAATAAAACTTAGAAGGTATAGAAAAATCAATTTAGATATAACAATCGACGAAGAACAAAAAGAAACAATTTCAAATTATCATGAATGTAAAACTTATCATCGCGGAATAAACGAAACCTACAATCAGATAAGAAGAAAATATTATTGGCCATCTATGCTCAGAGACATAACTGATTATATTAATAAGTGTGCTATTTGCCTAAAAGTTAAGTATGATAGACGCCCCGTTAAAGCTGCATACAAAATCACTCCCACTCCCGAAAAACCATTTGAAAAGCTCCAAATAGATTGTTTTCAATTTGATAAAATAAAATTTCTGACGATTATTGATTGCTTTTCTAAGAGACTAACAGTTAATTCACTCAAAAGCTTGAATCAATTAGAAATACAGGAACGTTTAAATGACTATTTTTCGGCTTTTCCGATACCTAAAACAATACAAATGGATAACGGCCGTGAATTCGATAACGCTGGCTTACGCGACTTCCTTAGATTGTATAATATTGAACCATATTATGTTACTCCTGGTCACCCAGACTCACAAGGATTAATAGAAAGAGCCCATTCAACTCTTATTGAAATTCTCAATGCTATCCAACTTGCAAATAAAAAAAATACAACCGAAACAAATATGAAATTAGCAGTAATAGCGTTTAATAACACACTAAATTCTAATTTAAAAATGACCCCTATGGAAATCACCTATGGTATAACAGAAAATCCTTTTGTTAATGGAATTACCGAAAAATTAATAACAGAAGAACAATCGCATAAATACTTGGAACGTGTAAACCTGATACACAAAATGATCAAAAATAAAATTGAGACAGAAAAACAAAAACGTACTGAAGGACTTAATACTACACGTGAAAAAGACATAGAGATTGATAAAGAGCCTTATTTAAAAACAACATTCAACAAGAAAACCAAACCTAAATTTTTCAAAGTTAATTTTAATAAAGATGAACAACTAGCTACTAATCCTAGAGCGATACAAAAACGCCCATTTAAAATACACCCTAATAGAGTGAAACGCCCCAAAAAACTTGTGAAACCTAGGAAATTATCTGTTTCAGGACGTGATGATACTTCTCCTAATTCTCCTATCGCTGGCCCCAGCAGCGTCTTATAAAATGTTAGATCTCAGCAAAACTTCTGGGATAGTACCAATAAGAATTCAGGATTCTTTTATTGTAAATGAAACGTACACTTATATGCATAATATCAATGTACACATGTTACAATTAGAATTAAATACTATCAAGAGAACAATAGCTATGCTAGATAAACACAATATGGATCAAGGTCGTCTGGACGTTATACTAATGCATTTAAAATACACTGAAGCAAAGCTAGATCATGTCAGCCTCAGCAGAAATAGAATTAAGCGTGGCCTATTTAACGGGCTTGGTTCCGCTATTTCTTGGGTCACTGGAAATATGGATGCAAACGACAAAGAACGTTATGACAAAATCCTATTCAAAGTACAATCAAACGAATATAGCTTACAACACAATATTGAGAAACAGTTCTCAGTGAACAAAAGGCTGATTGATGAATTCAACTCGGATGTCAAAACAATTCATTCTAATAATTTGAAAATTATTAATTATTTTAAATCTCTCTCGAATGAAACAACAAGTATAGAGCTGAACCAGCAATTTTCTTTATTGTTCAGTTCGTTAATGTTACTATTTAATAAAATAAGTGATTTAGATACTAGTCTAGAATTTTGTAGATTAAATATATTACATTCTAGTATTTTATCTCGTAAGGAAATAGCAAATATTATTGACGATTCTAAGGTAAAATTAATTTCAGACGAACCACAGGTATTATGGCAATTGGCTAAGGTTCATTGTTCTATCTATAACGAATACATTTCCTACTTTATCGAATTTCCTTTACGATCACCAACTTACGAAACATTATTCTTATTATCCTATCCTGTGTACCATAATAATGAGGTTACCACTATTCATGAATATCCTTCCCTTATCCTGAGATACAACGAAATATTCACCGGCAATTGTGAATTTCTAAGTGATAATTATTACTGCAATAATGCAACAGTGATAAAAAATCAGTGTATAAGTGAAGTGTTAAGTGATAAAGAATTAGTGCATTGTAAACAATTATTGATTAATGATTCTGCTTCTTTCGTAAAATTTATTCCTATTATAAATCAGTATTTACTTTATAAAATTGACAAAGCTACTATAACATCAGACAAAAAGAACTTTACTTTACATCCAAAGTCAACTCAGATTTTATCTCTTAATATTTCTGAACAGTTGCTTAATTATTCTAAAATGCACGAATACTGGGAAAGTGATGTATCTATCCCATCAGCAATCCCAAATAAAAAGTTTAAAACAAATTTTACATTTGATACAATTCATGAAGCAAACATAAATATTGAACCTTTACAGGTAATAGAAGAACTTAGTATCGGAAATAATGATATTTATTATATTTGGTGTTTTATTATATTTTTTGTTATAGTGTTTAGTGCTTTTATTTTAGTTCACATGTACCATTTTATTAGAAATTTCATTTTATTAAAAAAAAATTGTAGAAGCAACGCGAATGCAGCTTCGGCTACACAAACCCCAACATTTGTTATTGGGCCCTGTCTCCAAGCCCAAAATTCTGTTTGATCGCTGAGGACAGCTTCAATCTTAGGGGGGGAGAAGTTACACAGGTACACTGTCATATTCTGCTCCCATTGTATCAACATTATTGCTGACTATGTATTTTCTACTTTATTGTATTAGTCTGTAAGAATTGGGCAGTTCTGAATATTCTTTTGAAGCGAGCGCATCGCTCCGTGCTCTGAGTAGTGTTTTAGTTTTAGGATGTGAATAAAGATTGTTTTTTAAAAACCCTTTCAAGTTGTTCGTTCGCTTAACTTTAGACCAAAGATAGCTGGAATGGATCTAGTCCTTGAAAGACCCCACAGTCAATATGGAAGCGCCATTTTTGCAAGGCCTGACCTTGTCATTTGGTCTAGTGCCTGCACCTGCAACAATGATGCGGAGATTTTAACCATAGAGCTTGAATCATGTACAGTAAACTCAGTGTACAAGCCACCGAACACAACCTTTGAATTTGTCAAGCCTGGAAATTTTGAAAATCAAAAGGCCAAGCTAGTCATTGGAGATTTCAACTGTCACAGTGTCACATGGGGTTATCCAATGACAGATGTGAATGGCAAAGCCCTTGAGCTATGAGCAGAACAGAATGATCTGAAGCTAATCCATGATCCCAAACTTCCATCTTCCTTCAACAGTGCTAGATGGGGACAAGGCTACAATCCAGACAACCTCTTTGTAAGTGTGGCAATAGCACAACAAGCTGTCAAATATGTTGAAAGTCCCCTTCCCAGAACACAGCATAGAGCAATAACTTGCAGTATAGAGGCTGTTTTAAAGGCAGAAACTGTTCCTTTCAAGAGAAGATTTAACTTCAAAAAAGCGAAATGGGACATGTTTGCTCAAGATTTGGACAGAGAGATCACAAAGTTAGAACCAATGCCTAAATCCTATGAAGCTTTTGTGAATATGGTGAAGTGGATATCCAGAAAACACATTCCAAGAGGGTGTCAGGTAAACTACATCACTGGCCTTGATCATGACTCTCTAGCTGCCCTCAATAGCTATGGAAAACTGTTTGATGAGGAACCCTTTTCAGATGAGACTATAAACACTGGCAAACAGCTGCTGTCTCTCATAGCAGAATCTAGAAGGGAAAGATGGTGCAACCTCCTTGAACAATTGGATATGAAGAGAAACAGTCATTGAGCCTGGAAGCTACTGAAGAATCTGAGCAATGAGCCAACCACAAATAAATCAAACATGGGTGATGTCACAGCTAACCAAATTGCCCATCAGCTCCTCTTGAATGGCAAAACTGCAGGAAGGAATAGGAGAACAGAGATTGAGCGAGAACAGGAAAGTGAAAACCACTCCTTAGATACCCCATTCACACTGCAAGAGCTGCAAGTGGCTATCAAACAGATAAAGGAACACAAGGCGGCAGGTGTTGATGACTTGAGAACTGAGCAAATCAAACAGTTTGGCCCAGTGACAAGAACATGGCTGCTCAACCTTATCAATAACTGTGTCAACACTTTGCAAATTCCAAAAGAGTGGAGGAAAGCACAAGTGATAGCACTCTTGAAACCTGGGAAAGAGCCAAACAGCTGCAAAAGCTATAGGCCTGTCTCTCTACTTTGTCATCTTTTCAAGTGCATGGAGAGGATGATATTCAACAGGATCTCGGAAAAAATCGACCAGTCCTTGATTCCTGAGCAGGCTGGCTTTAGACCTGGCAGATCATGCTGTGGGCAAATCCTCAATCTGACACAGCACATAGAGGATGGGTATGAGAGGGGTCAGGTGACAGGAGTTGCATTCATTGATTCAAGTGTAGCTTATGATACCATCAACCATAGAAAACTGACCCATAAGTTGTATAATCTCACTAAAGATTACAGGCTGACAAGGTTTATTGAATGTACTCTGCAGAATAGAAGATTCTATGTAACTCTGCTGGGAAAAAATAGCTGTTGGAGACAACAGAAAAACGGTTTGGTGCAAGGAAGCATTCTTGCACCCCTATTATACAACATCTACACAAATGATCAACCAAATAGTCCCAAGGTGAGATGATTTATCTATGCTGACAACATGGCAGTGGCTGTACAAGGGAAAACCTTTGACACGGTAGAGGAAGAGCTTAGCCAGTACCTTGGGAATCTTGGTCTGTACTATGAACAGAATAACCTTAAGCACAATCCATCTAAGACTCAGGTGTGTGCTTTCCATCTCAGAAATAAAGAAGCCAAAAGAAAACTTAAAATAAACTGGATGCAACAAGAACTTGAGGATTGCAACTGGGCTAAGTACCTTGGTGTCAAGCTGGACCAAACGCTGTCATATAGAACACACTGTCAGGATATGAAGATGAAGGTGGCTGCTAGAAACAACATTATATGCAAATTGACAAGCACAACATGGGGGGCTAAACCTGGGGTTCTACGTACATCAGCTATTGCACTCTGCCTTTCCATGGCAGAATATGCTGCCCCAGTTTGGGCAAACTCTGTACATGCCAGACATGTTGATATGGCAGTCAATGAGACTGGGAGAATAATTTCAGGCTGCCTCAAGCCCACACCTGTTGAAAAAATTTTCCCGATCATAGGAATAGCACCACCACCCATTCGTAGAACCGTTGCAGTGGAAGTAGAACAGAAAAAGCAAATCAGTGACCCAAGGAACCCTCTGTTTCACCATCAGCCAATAGCAACAAGGCTCAAGTCAAGAAGGAGTTTTATCCAGTCAACAGTACCTCTTACTACCACACCTGAACAACGAAGGTTGAATCTATGGCAGGAGAAACTGCAAAATCCACTCTTGGAACTGAAAGAGAGTGCAAGCTGTGGTAGTGTACTCCCCTTTACAACTTGGAAGTCTTTAAATCGACTACGCACAGGAGTCACAAGATGTAAATCAAACCTGCTACGCTGGGTCTACATTTAGGACAATGCTGCCTGTGACTGCAGCTTAGAACAAAATTACTCTCACTTATTGCAGTGCGAGTTGCTTGATACAAACTGCTTTCATGACTACCTCCTCAAATGCAATGACAAAGCCCTTCAGGTGGCCAAATTTTGGGAGGGAAATATATAGAATAATAGCATAATGGTGATAGCATGGACACAGAAAGTAAGTAAGTATAACCAAAACCTACAACACTACCAATCTAGTTGTTGTAAATGAACAAAACATATTTTAGCCTACGTGAGTAAATATTTATATATTCTCTATTAAAATGTTATTAGATGTTTTATTTTTCTATTTATAATATTGTGAAGTAAACAATAATAAACTACATTTTGTTTACGATTCGATTCCAGACATCAATTCATGCATTAAAATGATGTTCTATACAGACACTTTGAAACGCAAAACATTTGTTACACAATTCCAATCGATAGTATAAAGTATCGTTATCGACACTTCCATCCGGTATCAAAACCCATGCGATTATTTTACTGGATGGGATATCGAACTGGAGCCCCCCGCTCTTCACTGAATCAAAACATAACTGAGTATGGACAATGTGGAAGTACCATATGCTATTTTACACTAGTGAAGATCGGACTACATATGGAACTGCAGCCGTTCAGAAAATAAGCACAACTCTGTAAGGCCGGCCACACACATGAACAGTCAAGGCGAGGCATTTTGACTTTTGGTGAGGCATTTCGACGAAAGGTGTCTTTAGCGACAGAGAAAGCATGGGCGCTTACAGAGCACCATACACTTCAAGAGTCGCGGAGAGGCGAGGCGAAAAGGCGCCTTTCGTCACAGAGTGAAACAGTCAAGAATTTTGTTTCGCCAAAAGTCACCAAGAGTCGGAGCGTTCTGCGCATGCGCGAAGTCACGTGATCACCACTCCTATTCTAACGAGTGTCCACTTTGCCAGAGGATCTGATGGCAACTCGACAATGAAACCACTCCTATCCATTTTGTGATTTATTCAGGGGTGCCTACAGGGGGGGAGTTATGTAGCAGACTGCATTATTGAAATACTTGGGGGTTCCAAAAAAAGTTTGGTGGTGGGGGGGGGGGGAATATTTGATTGTTTAAAAACCATTTAGGTTCACATTCTTATTTAGCTATTTCGCAATTAAGTTTATTGAGCAGAAGTTCATACCGTATATTCATTTCATTGATATTTCTTTTTTACCTTTACAAAAAATTGTAACCTATGTTAAGAATCTCAAAAAATATACATACATTTTGTATAATAATAATAATTCTCTATTGTTTCCTCAAAAGAGTTACAACAGGTGGTTGAGCAACATAACATTTTTTTCTTTTTTCTCTTAGATAATAAAACATTAATAAATTAAATAAGAAATAAATACAGTATTAATGAACTGATACACTGTCGTTGAAGCTAGACATAATATTCCATATACCCTTTAGAGTTCTATCAAAAACAAAGCAAAGTATGATTCTTCATAACATTTTTCATAAATCACATCTGAAGAAAAAGAAAAAGCTAAAAAGTGGAATAAGCACAATATTAATTTACATTTTTAATATTACATTTTGTATATTATTGACTGGGTTTGAATTTTTTCAATGCCTTTTTTAGTTTTACCCTTTAGTTTTATCTTTTTTTAGTTTTAGATAGAATATAAGGGCTTATTTTTTCGCATTTATTTTTTTTTTTGTAGGGGTGCCTAATTTATTGGGAGGGCTGAATTTAGGGGGGTGAGGCTTGGGGGGTGAGCACACCTGATTAATAGGGTGTACCCACATTCTTCTATTTTTCACATTGCGATCCAGCAACTGAATGAAATTTGACATCATTAAAACGATCTCTTCCTCGCTACTAGATACACTAGAAACTTCTATAATGAAACTACTATATTGAAACACTAGAACTGCGATATGTTCACTCTGCGAAAGCACAGTCGCGACTTGGCTGTGAAACCGAGCCAAATTTTGGCCATGACTTGCCTCGCCTTCTAATGTGTGTGTCCGCTTTGCCGCAAGGCAAGTCAAGCGTCTTGACGAAAGTCATTTGCCTCGCCTCGACTGTTCATGTGTGTGGCCGGCCTAAATGTCAAACATTTCTAAAATTATGATCCGCCCACCTTCTTAATAACCAAGATGATGATCTGCTCCAACGTTCAATAACCTATTACAAAATTACCAACAACTTACCATTTCGAATTATTGTAGTATAATAAATAACCTAAGTGAGGAAATTCTATCAGAGATTTGCAAGACAATCACCGTTGAATAACAAGATACATTATAGCGCAGAGATTAAGGACAGTAAAATAATTAATCCACAAATTACAAGTCACAGTTAACAAACACACACAAAACCAATATCATAATCTTCAATCAGCAAAATAATCACTTAATCAGCATCAGCAGATCAGCTGTCGACCCAGTCGTGTAGTCAGTCGACTAGTCGTGTCGTCATTCATGGATGTTGATGGGAAGGTTATCTATGCCATTTTAATATTAAGAAATTTAATCAATCTTTAATCAAATAATTGTGTAGCTGTAATGTCAAGAAACTATTTTATTTGAAATAATATCAACAGATTATGTATCTTGATTCTTGATGAATTTTAAATTGGAAAATTCAACGCAATCACTCTTCATAATAAATACATTGAACGATCCAATAAATCAATTCAACAGATTAAGTTCTCACATCTCAGTGATTGATATTTATTTTTCAAATTTCAATTTATTTATCATTAAAAACTGTAATATTTCTAGAAGATTCACCTATATTAGATTCACCTACATATTCACCTGCATTTATTCTAAATTACTGCAGACGACCCAAACTTAGACAACAACAACAACAACAACAACAACAATGCTACCTTGCTCATGACAGAATAAAAATCTATTACTGTTATTATTAGTGTAAACTCTGTGTTTTAGAATTTAGTACGTAATTATTGGTACTCGCATTTCATAATATCTTGTTTGCTATTGTCATCACAAAATGCGTCAAGATTTCTACAAAAATCATACAATTTAGAAATCTTTTTTCAAAGGCTTCTTTCAAAAATTTATTTGTCGGTCGGACAAAGTACGAAATATAACAATATTATCATGCTTTCAGCTTAATGGCTGGAATTTTTACCATCCTTCTCTATAAATAGTTTATTGTGAACTGTCTTATGTTACAGCAGAACCTGGAGTTTGGAGCACTTGCGCACTGAAGCCACCCCATACCACTTGTCAAAAGACTGATAAACGGCAAAACGAGCTTAGCGAGGGACGAAGGGAGTAAGAAATCAATCCTTATGCTATCATCCGTAGTCCGTAGTGAGCAGTTCATGGTTTCTTAGCTTGTAAAACTACAATTTCTCGAATACCGGTATTAAATACTCATGTAAGCATTTGATATTTCAATGCAGTTCTGAGCATCATAAATCTGAAAGTCTAATGAACATACCCGGTAAGATTGTCTACGTTTGAAATTTTTATATTTTGATGTTCTCTTGTGCTGCCTCAATTTTATGAATTTTTCTCCATAGTAACCTTGATATTGAGATGGAATGAAACAATTTTCAGATTCACTATCCTAAGTTAGCTACTGAAGTGTAATTCCTCTTATTCGCTTTACCGTACTGTACAGGATGCTGAGTTTGGTGTAGAAATAAAATGACATCCAAATTTTATAAGCAGGCTCAAACCTATAATTATTATTAACTTTTCATGTGAAATTTAACGACATGCAGTCAAATATTTGTTAAGAATAAGTATAATAACTCACTTAATCTGGCCGAGTACTTTCGAATCTATGAGATCCATCTTCAGAGGCCTCTGAAGATGGATCTCATAGATTCGAAAGTACTCGGCCAGATTAAGTGAGTTATTATACTTATTCTTAACAAATATTTGACTGCATGTCGTTAAATTTCACATGAAAAGTTAATATTAACAACGCAGATCGTCATGGAACAAACAATCCAGGGACTATACTTATTACTCTGTAAGTTCACTGTCGCCAGCAAGAAGCCACAAAAATTCTAGGGAAAATTTTATTAATATTGTTAATTATTCTTATAAAATTTGGTATAATCATGGACTCAACAAAACAGATGAATTGTTGTTCAATAAAATTGAGCTTTCTCAAGAGAGGTAACTTACCGTAACTTAGTCCAACTTGAAAAAATAAAAAATCCCAAGAAATTTTGAAGAAGGTAGCATAGTACGTAGGAAGGATCTATGTTGTAAAATTTTCTTATAAGGTAGGTAATCAAAGTGGAATGTCGAATTCCCTCCAAAAAATTATGTGAAATACACAATTAATTAGTTTGAGAACGTGACTGCATGCGTAGGTGCAAGGCTACAGTAAGTTGCAAAAAATATTACATTATTGACTGCATGCATTCAAACATTATAGAGGAAGAATTATGTTGATTTGTACAGTTTCTTACTGTAATACTGATATCTAATCTTCCAGATACGGTATTTGAAAAACCTTAAATTTTTTCTAATACATGTAATTAAAACCAATCTTAGACTAAGACTAATATTGTACTCTTCATTGTCTTTATAAAATTAGTCTAAGACTAACCATTTTTTTCTGTGCCCTTAAAACTAAAATGAAAATTGTTAAAATAACTTGAGTAGTTCTAAAGTACACTATGCAATACACTGCACCATTTCAAAAGGCTTTGTATTCTTCAACCTTCTGATGATATCTCGATGATCAAGTAGCTGAGTCGCCTCAGGTTTGACATGATGCTGAAGTCGGGATTCATGCCTGGCAGCAAATCGACTTATCTCTCTGGTTACATATGAAATATGTGAAGGTCAATATTTCTGATGTACCGAGGTGCGTTGATCATGTTTCTTATCACTTCACTTCAATATTACTATTACAGGCACATCTTCTGAGCTGGATCCCGTACATAAATTGGCTGTGAAATTTGGTTGTACTATTCTCCAAAGAGAGGTTGGGTTGGTGACATAGTAACCAGTACATCTGTTTGTGCTCCATTTCAATTACAGTAATTTTCTATTGATTTTAATATGTTCCTTCCATTTAAAATTCACATTTAATGTTATCCCAAAATATTTAGCAGTATTTTCACAAGAAATGGGAAGTTTAGATTGAATGGGACGTCATTTAGATTGATATGATTTCTTTCTATTTGTAAAATAGATGAGAAGTGCATTCTAGAAAAATGATATCCATTAAAATTAAATTTCCTGGTTTCCTTCGAAATCTACATACATTAATCTCAAAATTACAGAAGACAATTCTAATTTGTATCAAATTATCTTCCTCTATTAGTCATTTTCATCGTCTGCTCTAACTTTCAATTCGATGCTATTACAAGCTCTCTTTTTTTTAGGATGAAGCCCACATAGGTCTGAGACCTATGCGTGGGTAATGAGTTGGATGATGGTGATTGATGAGTTGGACTTACAGTTTTAGGTGGGTTCCGAACCACCGGGAAGTGATTTTACAGCAGAGAACAGTGTCTTTTTTGCTGGATAATCGGTCACCGTTACGAACAGGGCCTACGAGAAAGTAGCTTATCTCTATCTGATTGAATAGATGCCTGCTACGGCTCGCGGCTATCACTTCCCTTGATAGACATGAAGTATCGGCTAGATAAATCCAGAATTACAACATCAAGAGCTATTTGAAAAGTTTTCCCCGAATCCATTTGTGTCTGTGAAGGAGTTGAGTGTTGCTCCTATCCCATGTTGTTCATCACAGATGAAGTTAGGGTCTTGCTGGTGCAGAAGAACCTAACCTATTTAGAACTACTCTCTCAGAAATTTTACTAATTCCATTTGAAATACTAATGGGCCTATAGTTTTCCACTTTTTCTGTATAACCACTTTTGAAGATTGGCAAAATCTTCCCCTCTTTCAACTACTCTGGGAAAACACCTTGCTCTTATGAATAATTGATCAGATGACTCAAAGGGTCTAACATTTGATCTTTTCATTCGTTTAGGAGTTTTCTAAATACCCCATCCATTCCTACAGTATTTTTATTATTCAAACTATTAATGATATTTAACAACTCGTCTTGGGATACTGGATGAAATTTTAATTCATTATTCTGGATCGCCTCAGAATTCCACATGTTAATTGCTAATATCTGTATTAAGATATTTTTGAAGATTCTTAGAAACCAGTTGGTAATATTTGTTAAAAAAAATTACAAATGTCTACACTATCATCAATATATTTTTTTTTTTCGTTAATTATATGGGGGACTCTAGTATAAGCATCTTCATGAGCTACATGCCTATTTTTGTTTATTGCATCCCACACTGTTGTGTTAAAGTTCACACTATTATTCAAAATTTTCAGATGTTTTCTTACATTTGGCTCTTTTCACATTCTTGTAGTTTTTCTTTAGAGCTTTGTAATTATCTTCACTTAACCTATTTCTAGATAATTAAATTCTATATATGCATCTTTAACCCTATTTCTTTCTGCAAGGATATGATCAGTTTTCCACTTCAATTTTGTCAAATTTGTTTTTCACATGACTTTTTAACTGGGAAACACATAGTAATATGAAAACTCTAAATATTAATAAAACTATATTTGTTATTTAAACTATTGCTGTTGTAAACCCTACTCCAGTTTTCTTGTAACAGATTCTGCTTCAAATATTTAATATTCCCTTGTTCACGTTGTTGAATTTATTTCATTGTTTTACTCTTTTTAAACGAATTATGGCCTTGCAACCTTACTTAGAAACCAGTAAGGTAATATGATTTGGTAGTCATGATCAGGTAGTTCCGAGTCGGCTAATCTCGTTTCACAGTCTTCTATATTTGTAAGATGTTTTCAATAATTATTGTTTGTGATGTTCTTGTGACTTTTATGATGATGAATAATTTTCTTCATGGTGTACATTCATGAAGTTTTATGTACAAGTTATTCACGTGTATAATCCTTTAAATCTTTTGTCATTCTATTCTGTATTGCAAAGTCTGTTTTAAAATCCCCCACTAAAATAACGTTTGTAAATCGAGTAGTAGTAATCTCTAAAAGCCTATTAAATAATTCGCAAAATTATTTCATTCCCCCTTTGGTGACCTGTGAATACCTAACGCCGCTACTTCGAAATTACTGTCGATTTTTGCTCTCGAACCAGTAACTTCTAAAAACATTTCCACAGCAAATTTCTGTACATATAAATGTTTGCATATTCGTAGCATTTGTAGTGAAGATACCTACTCTCCCACTTCGATGAAATGCCCCGCAATACGATGCTTTCAATGAATAGTTTGGAATATTTAGTTGTGACAGTTCATCTTGCTTTAAGCCGTGCTCTGAAAAGATAACTATATCTTGTTCTATGTGACTATTAGCATAGTCACATGAAACAATTAATTGAAGGTAAATTTTCTGTGTTGATAACTATTTTCAAAATTTTGTGTCATATATTGAAGCCGTTTTCTTGAAATATTGATCATCGTTGAACAGGGTTGTTTTTCATGTTCCTCTTGATTCGTTTTTGATAGTGGTCTGAATCGAGTTTCGTACTGTAGCTTTTTTTAATCCATAAACTATATCCCCAGTTATCGGTAAGTCTAAACTAATTGAAAACTGGAAATGAACAAATAAGTTGAAATTTGACTCGGCTTGGTACTACTTATACTCTATACTCGGAATACAATAAATTTTTCACTTTGTTTTGATTCCTTCTGCATGAGATTTCAGCTGTCCTTTGCTAGTTTTACTATATGGCATGACAAGCTGATATGCTTTTGACTTTTGGCAATTATTTTGAATTTGACTGATACTGGGTATTGGTTGCGTAGATGGTGGAAAATGATGCTGAGCCGTGACTGCGATGCGCAGTGATGGTGGTGGAGGAGGAGGAGGAGGAGGTGGCGGAGGGGTGTGCGGAGCTGGAAGTGGTGGTGGAGTTGGTGACATCCCCACCATCTTCAATCCGCACCGGGTTCGAGCTCCTCCGAACTTAGTTGTCACTGGTGAGGCTCCTGCTCCTTCCCGTCCGGCCGGCCTGCCTAATGGCCCTTTCGGCAGATCGTCAACTCTACAGCACTCGGAATCTGGTAGAATAAGGCTGGTCCTTCTCTCAGGACTCAAAATGCCGCCTTTGAACCCGTTTTTAGAAGCTTTTGCTACGGCCGTACCCAATAACTTTCAGCATTCGCTTTGCTTTTACCTGTAGATTAGGCCTACATTTTTCTCATATGAATACAAATTATCTAGCTTATTCTCTGTTATGCCCCGCCAGCTTCACTCTCAAATCCATGTCCAACTTCTTGATATAGGAAATTTTAAGAGATAAATTCCTCTTCCCTTTGAGATAGATCTCTTCCTCCTATTCCAAATTTGAGCATACCTGGAAAAAAATGTTTTCCCGTTTTAAAATTGTAGTTAGTTGAAAATTCAATTCAAGTTCTTAACTACTTCGAGTTCCATCTCGTACGGTAGGTAATCAAATAATTGTAAATGTGACTGAAAGTGACTATAACCAAGTTATCTAATATCAAAACTGACTCTGTATTTTTCTATTCAAATTATTTTTTCTTTTCTTAATTTGGAGGAATTCATTCCGCTTCTGAGGAGAACCTTCATCAGCCTGAGAAGCGAAATGCATTCTTCCATTTTAAGTGAGTAAAATCATAATTACATAGAAATACAATTTCAGTTTTGATATTAGATTGTTGATCAAGTATTTTGTCATGAAAATAACGCAGATTGCATATAACTGATTTAGTTTCTAGTGAGAGGTATTTATGTTTCAAATGTGCATTAGTGTCATGAAGTCGGATTTAAAATGTATAGGTTATGCAACTTCACTTAGAAGCACTGTAATAATATTGTTGTTTTATACCTGTTGCTTTAATTTTAAGCTCTCAAACTATCAATAATTCAGTAGCTTAGGTAGTTCCTTAAACCATTCAATATAATTTCAATATTACTGTGAGAGAGCAAGTCGTTGAAAATTGCTATAAAGTACACTGGGCTTTTCAAAAATTAAGAAGTAATCGGTTTGGTGTTCACCAGGGTATAAGCGCCTTTATTTTAGTTTGATAACTGAAACTCTGTAAGATGTCTTGGCATTTCAAGGTCTCACTTGGGAAATAGGTACCTACTGAAAATAATGCGACCTTTTATGTATGGCTGAGCTTTAAATAGCCACTTCTAAAATGTGTCAAACTTGCTATTCCAGTTACTAGAAGAGAACTGGTTTGTTGAAGGATATTTGTTCTCAATAATCACAATGAAAGATATAATGAATTTCTCTTGAATTTCCAAATCATATTCTTCAAATGCCACAAATTATGATTTCTTATTTGGGAAGAACATGTATAATGAATAAGACCACTGTAAACCAAACTGTAGTGATTGGATTGAAAATACTATATCTATTTCGTTTCCTTATTGACATCAGTATGAATATAACTGCATTCTTGCTTCGCTAAAGCCAACAGTTTTGGAAATTTGATTCCCTCAAAGAGTAACACTCCAGAACAAAATATATCTCATCACCTTATCTAGAGAGTTATTATAACTACTATCAAAAGTAGCTAGTAGATTCATTTAGTAATTGTAATGGTTAGAGTGCTTATTTGCCCAAAAATAAGTAGATCTGTTAATAAACTGTGGCTCTATTATATAAATTGGCAAGTACTCCAACAGTAAAGTAGTTTTAATTTTTCTATAGAAATATTCGTGTTGTTAGTGTAATATTGTAATGTTTTCATCATAATCATCATCATCATCATCTACAAATTGTTTTGCTATTTCATTGTAAATATTGTAAATGATTGTTTTTCGTGTAGCTTTTTAGTAATAATAGATACCGGTAGTGTGTTTTTGCACATAAATCTGTAGAGTTTGTCTTCAGCATCCGAGCTGTGATAGACCTACCTATCAGTTGAAATTTTTCAATTTTAATTTCTCCATTTGATGAAACTATCTTATGTAACATGAAATTGCATACATGCATTATTTCATATTCTAATAGTTGATTTAGGCTATTATGAAAAATACTTATAACATACAATACAGATAACATTCTATGCAAGTATTTTATCTCTATTGAAAATTTGGGAATTTATTATTTGAAAAAGGCTGTCCAAACTGGGACGAAGTCCCTCATGTTAAACAAGTAGTATTTGTTCAGACCAGATTAATATTATTTATAAATATTAATAATAATCAAATTTTTAAAATTGCATTAATTTATCAGACTTATAAACCCATATACCAAAAAGCTTATTAAGGCCTGGCCTATCATAAAAATTTTGTAAAATAAATGGATATGTTTTAAATCTGTTGAAATGTTATACTGTCTGGTATCAAATTACTTAAAGGATCACTAGCTATTGACATGCTTGTATTGATTTTTGCTTTTATAAAATGAATGTGAAAATATGGAGTAATACCTGAATATATCTACGTTGAATCATCATTGTTCATGTATTTTATTCTTAAAGCAATAATTAAATCTGAATATTTTTCACTGTGTTTGTCCTATAAACTTCAAATAGATAGGAAAATGAAAATCACTTATCAAAAATCGCCAATTTCAATATTGATTTTGAAAATTAAAATGTGGAAGGCCGTGCAAATAACTGAATAATCCACAACGGTACTGAAACTCATTCAAAGAAGGAATACTTTTTCAGTTTGCGGTACTCAAGGGGAGGATGCAGAACCAACAGTCCAGCGAGGAAGTGGTGTTTTTTTCAGGCTGCGTAGGTGCAAAAATTCTTGCTGCTCGAAATCTGCCAAAAAGGTAAACATTTTATTCCTTTGTCACTTTCAGTATTTCTTATTGAATGTATAGTTTTCTATATTAAAATAATATTTTATATTTTTCTCGTGATCCTGAGGCTTGTGCGCTTGATAATGAGTGAATAAAGATTAAAAAATGTCAGGTTTAAGTCGAACATTGACCTGAGGAGTACGTAGCTATCAGATGTAGCCTACTACCCTCCATTCCATGGATAAATAGCAGTCGATTAAATCTAAGGTTGATAACTGTAATTTTACTTGAAATTTACTGTTTTGTATAATGCACATATATAACGCTCTTTGGACTAAAACATAGCGTTGAGGTCTTAAGAGTCACCTACAGTCGGAATCGGCTATGGTACTATATACATACATACATACATACATAATGCACATATTTATTAGGCTATTGATTGTTTTGTTTGTAAAAGCCAAAAATTTGAGTCTTTTATGATCCCAATCTCTGGTTAAGTGTAAGTTGAAAATGGACGAATTTTTATTTGAACTTACGCAAAGCCATAACTCAGATTCTCATTACTTGATATCATTACCTTCACAAATAAGACTGTAATTCAGCAATATGTTAAAAATAGCATCGTCTAAGTTAACAAGCAATGTGATGATAAAATCATTCTGTTTCTAGTCACTTATATGCAACATTTTTTGTAAATTTACATGAATTTAGAAATATAACCTCTCTAGAGTTTTATACATGCATTTTATATGGCATGTCACTTCACCGCATTTAGTGTCAAGTAATATTTTTTCATTTGTTTTTTATATAATAATATTTCTATATTTTCAAGACTTCAAAAACTGTGGTAGCTTGTTGTAGAGTTTCCTACCAATATAACTAGGTTTTTGTTTGAATAAGCTACTATTGTGACTCACCAAGTGATAATCTCCTCGGCTTCTTTTATTATAATCGTGTACGTCAAGATTATAGTCAATATTCCTTGAATATTCTATGAATTCTTCAATACTCAACAACAATGTATTCCGATGGTGGACATTGACAACAGCATTGAATAGCTGATGGAAATCGATGAATGCTCCTACACTACAATATTAGTCACCGTTGGGAATCGAACCGCGGACCTCCCAATTTCCGGTTGGGCGCCTTAATCACTAGATTACAGTGACCCCTCTAAATAGCAACGCTCATTTTAGACTTGGCCATATCGGCTCGTATATCACTAGTTGGTTTTGAAGGAACTGACAATTCGTATTCCTCAAAGTGCTATTAACTTAATTACACTGAAGACTTCCGCAATGGCGGATATTGCCAAGACTAAAATGAGCGCTGCTATACAGAGGAGTAACTAGTCTAGTGGTTAAGGCGCCCGACCGGCAATTGGGAGGTCCGCGGTTCGATTTCCGGCAGTGACTGATATTTTTGTGTAGTAGCATTCATCTATTTCCATCAGCTGTTAAATGCTGCTGTCAATTTCCACTATTACAGACACGGTTGAATGATACATGGGTGTGCTCAAGCGGAGAACAAAAACTGGCTGCGTTTGCGCATGACGTCACTCAGGAAGCACCGCGCGCCAGTCACAACATCCCAGTATGGAGAAATGTCTATTAAACTGATTGTATTTATAATTGATGTTTATCAACCTGATTGATAGTTACCAAAAGGATTAATGTAATAATTATTGTATGAATAATGGCGTAATTACCTGCATATGGCATCAAAAAATTTGTTAATTGCTACCGGTTTCAACCCGTCAATGGGGCATCATCAGGCATTATTATTATTATTATTATTATTATTATTATTATTATTATTTAATACATAATTATATATCGTTACCGGTACTCATCATTTTCGTTAGGCTGCCAGTTATAATGCAAATTGCACACCTAAAAATGTTTTAAGTAAAAGATTCCTCTTAGCATATTATTAAATCTGATATTTTACCCGCTCATACCTTATATCATTTAAAAATATTTCTGTGCTATTATTTCCTAGAATCAAGATGAAAAATGTACCTATCTTTTATCTTATGCTACCTAGTCCAATTTGTTACGCTGTGAAATATCGGCCACTATATCATGGGTTTTCGGCTTACACGGTTATCAGTCTACCGTTTCATCATCATCATTATTATTATTATTATTATTATTATTATTATTATTGTTATTGTTGTTATTATTTTTTTCTGAAATGCTTTTTTAAAGTCATATTAGATGAACATAAATCATTTTAATTCTCCAGAAAAAATATGAAAGTACAGCCTGAGTATTGTGGAGGTGTATTTTACAAGGAATGACTTGAGTAGGATAAGGACATATTTTATTTTAATGAAAATGAGTTATCGTTCATGTCCATCTGTATAACTACCAGTTTCCATTCATTCTAGTAATCAATTTCATGTCTAGAAAATTGTGTAGCAATATTTTATAAATCAATCTGTGACGAAACTATGTCATAGTGAAAAAATAATTGCGGGTTGGAATTTTTTGAAAAGTAAAATAAAATTTTTATTGCTCCCTTCTACTATAGCCAGTTGAATAAACCGTAATCTAAGACAGAGTGACTAGCGACCGGGAAAATCGGGAAAACCGGGAAAAGTCAGGGAATTTTTAAATTCTGTAAAAGTCAGGGAAAAATCAGGGAATTTGAAAAAATATCGGGAAAACTTCGTAGTAATTATATACCTGATAATAATTATACTAGTGAGCCCTACGGGCGCTTCCAAACAACTAATTTTGGAAAGGGAAACTCATTTGCGAAGCTTATCGTAGGAGAAGGAGGTAACGAAAAACGGCTGTTTTGAAGATACTGATTTAGTTAAAATTCACAAGACATCTATCACTTTAAGTTCAAGTTTATCGTTGCTCTGATACACAGATTTATTTTCCACAAAAAAGACCTACCGTACACGTATACACGTATACAGGGTGTCCCATGTAAGGTGTAAAAACCGGTTACCAAGGATGACAAACAATGTTCAGTGACGTTTTTGAAATGAGGCCTTTGATTTCGAGATATATTGATATTATGACTTTTTGAGATACGCTCACTTCCCGCCATTAAATGCTCAATAACTCAAAAACTACTGATCAGATGGAATTATGATGACATTGTTGGAAAGAGCACAAAATTTCGCTGAAGATACACGTATTTACAATTTGTAACCCAATCATTTAGGGGGTGTTTTAGGGGTCAAAGTACAAAAAAGTGGATTTTTCTAAATCTCGCTGAAATTTTAAAGCGATTTTTCTCGATTTGTTTTTAGGGTGACATAATGAAAATTTTACAAAAAGACTTCCTCATTACTCAAGCTTTAAAACTATACTAAAATTTGATAAATTGGTGATTTGCAAATGCTTGAAAATTGTAAAAAACTGTCACAAACCCACAAGAATTAGTGTGTAAGGGACAAGAGCTAAGAGAGTATAAATTTGCTTTCAAAATCTTGTTGTAATCAGATTTTTTCCCAAAATGATTAATCTCTGTTGAATCACTGCTTCCCAATAAAGGTAGATCGGATGAGAGCACGTTCACAAGAAGTGGTGCTGTCAATTTTTATAATACACATACTTGGGCAACTGAAAATCCTCACGTAATGAGACCAAACCGGTTACAGCACACATTTTTGGGTGATGTGTGGACTGGAATAATCGATAATCACATTCTTGGGTCATATTTATTCAACAAGCATTCGAATTGTGATGATTTTAATTTTTTTAATGGATCTCAAATAAAAAATTTAATTGAAATTTTAGATAAATTTTTATCTAAAAATTTATCAATAAAATATTTTAGATCTTTTTGATCTCATGGAAGAATTGCCTCTTAATGCTTTGAGGCAAGGAATGTGGATACACTGTTGTCCGGCGCATTTTGCTGGAAATGATTTTTATTTATACTATCCTGATTCACGTTATGATGAATAATATTTGGTATCTGTTTATTCTTTTGTCAATGCTCTAAAAATTTAAAACTATTTTCAATCTATTGTGAAATAGATAAATAAATAAACTATACAGTAGGCAATTTCGAATACACCATAGCACACCACAGTCATCAGAAATGAATATGTTACACTCATTTTTCTTCAGTTGATCCTGATTTTCAATCTCATCCAATGGAACAATCTTAGAAATATTCAACTTAATTAAGGAATTACTTCTTTTTCCAACGATGACTTCAGATCTGATTCGGTAAGAAGTTTCTGATAAGAGTACTGTAATACAGTACTTACTGTAGATCAGTATTTTTACAGTTTGCCTTCAACGGCTTCCTGCGGTCACTCAAGGACCACAGTGATTGATAATTTATTTTGAAAAAACATCTGTTTACAAAAATATTTTGAAATCAAATTTCTACTCTTTCAGCTCTTGTCCCTTAGACACTAATTCTTGTGGGTTTGTGACAGTTTTTTACAATTTTCAAGCATTTGAAAATCACAAATTTATAAAATTTTAGTATAATTTTAAAGCTTAAGAAATGAGGAAGTTTTTTAATGAAATTTTTTTAGTATGTCCCCCTAAAAACAAATCGAGAAAAATCGCTTTAAAATTTCAGCGAGATTTAGAAAAAAAAACCTTTATTGTACTTTGACCCCTAAAAAAAAACACCCTAAATGATTGGGTTACATATTGAAAATACGTTTTTCAACGTAATTTTCTTTTGACTAGTTGAAATTTTGTTTGCCTAGCATACCTTTAATAATCATCTGATGCTGCTGAACTTCGAACTATACGAACTTCTAGTCTTGAAAAACATAAAATTAACCACTAAATAGCCCCACTGGTTGAAAAACTGAAGTTTTCTAAGGTACATCATTCTCAAGGTACAACACTCTCCCCTAGATATATTTACCACATAAAAAAAGCTGTTTATATATTCATTTATCAGGGCAATGAAATTAGTTTATCAGATGATAGAGATTCTATAAAAAGCCTGATCGCATTTATTCACCCACAGCTGACTCAATAAATAAATTAATATATTTTTAAATCTATTGCGAATTCCATATGGTGAAAACAACTATTTTCTATATACAGTAATATATAGTAATATATTGATGAAGGGCTGTAAACCTATCCTTTTGTTTCGCTTCAAAAAGGATGAAGGAGTGGGTCAATGGCAAAAGAACTTGATCTCTATTAAGGTTCCAAGAATATGTGTTTAAAATTTGAAGTTGATTGGTCAAAGCGTTCGAAAGTTGTCGAACATACACACAAACCCAAAAACATACAGAAAAAGCCGCGAGCCTCCAGTCACGAGTCACAATTCAAAACTAAGAACTTGCTACGCTCGTTCAATTAAAGAAACCTTCACAGGAAATGCTCCAATATCGAACTTGAAATGCGTTTTTAGATGGGCAACCAGACAAATAAGCTAGGCAGGTTAACAAACATAAAATGATTTTGATTATTTGCTAAGGTCTTTTTGTTTTTCATCTGTATAAAAGCCAAATACCCCTGATTCACTGACTCATTCATCAGCGTTTCTCGAAAACCACATGGCTAATTAAGTTGAAATTTGGTACACATGTCCCGTTGGGGCTCTAGATGCATGCTAAGAAAGAATTTAAAAAAAATCCAGAAAATACGGTCAAAAGTGAAAATTTAAAAAATTAGATATAAGAAATATGGAGTTGTGAAATGAATAACTGTGCCCGTATCCATGACAACAGATGATCAACAAACAAAAGTGCTTGTTCTATTCACGATTTTGTACGAATTTTAAACCACCCCCTGGGGTCCAGGGGGGACTCTGCCGGTTAAGGCGAGCGAAGCGAGCCTGCCGGCTAGTACCTTATATTGGCCAGGGAAAATTGTAGAAAAGGTCAGGGAAAAGTCAGGGAATTTTTGTAGATTACTTTGCTAGTCACCCTGTAAGATTATTTTATTGGCTAATGAGTTGAAAATTCGCGCACCGATTTTGTAATTGAAATGAGTTAAAACTTTATTTGCAAATGTTGGCAGTAAATTGGAAACTGTAGTTCATGCAATGATTGTATTATGTCTGCTTTTAAAAGCTACAAGTGAGATGTAAGTTAGGACACGAGCAAAGCGAGACATTTCATCGAATTATAGAGCTGTTAGTTTTTCAAATTCCCAAAATAGTTTAAGTTGAAACTTCTAATCATAATCACGGTAAACGAGGAAACGAATCTGCGCGACTGGCGACATGCATCCAGACTGACGTCCCTGTCTCGGCTGTGGCCCAGCCCCCATGCGCACGAGCACACCCTTGTATCATTGCCATGCATTGCGGAAGTCTTCAGTATAATTGATAGCACTTTGAGGATTAGAAATTAATAAATTATAGTCAATATTCTATGAATTCTTAAATACTCAACAACAAAGTATCTGTTGTATTCAATATCAAAATGGATAATTGATGTAACAATTCATAAATAATTAATATTCTATTTCTTCCTTTTCAGATCTATTATGGAGTATGTGTCACAGTCTTTGTTACGGCTTCTTGGGTTGGCGCAACTCATGCTATTAAGTACCTATATTTCCGGCCATACAGGCCACCAAGCAATTCCTCTTCCATCAATCAAGAGCCTGTGAGTATGATTCCATTTCAAAAAATCTTAAATCTTCACTATAATGTTCTAAATGTGTTTTATTTTTTTAATTTGAAGCCCACATAGGTCTTAGACCTGTGCGTGGGTAATGAGTTGGATGATGGTGATTGATGAGTTGGACCTACAGTTTTAGGTGGGTTCCGAACCACCGGGAAGTGATTTTACAGCAGAAAACAGTGTATTTTTTGCTGGCCAATCTAATCGGTCACCGTTGCAAACAGTTACGAGAACGCAGCTTATCTCTATCTGATTGAACAGATACCTGCTACGGCTCGCGGCTATCACTTCCCTAAATTATATAAGGATTTTTAGACAAGGCGCCCACTGAGGTGGTGTGACGACCTAGTGTTGCGCTTGACAAAAATGCTATCTATCGTGATACTTCACTTCAAAAACTAAGTTTACAGGAATTTTCTTGCTTATTCTGTTGAAATCTGTTTAAATATATTGCAGAAACTCGTTTTATCGATTCTACAGTTTATTTTGATATATTTGACTATTTTAATTCTACCAATCACAACTAATTGAAATGCAAGTGGACATGTAGTGGCTTATGGCTAAAATAGAATATGCTGCCGATCAAGTGGCGTCCGTCCGGCTTTACTTGTCTTTCCACCGCCATACCACTTTCACTCCACCTAGATAGGCGTGACGCTGTTCCGTTTAATTTAATGAGTTCTTTTCAATGTACAATGTCAATTCCACGCCACTGCCACATCACCTCAGCGGGCGCCGTCAATTATTGTTCAAAGATTCAGTTATCATAAATTCACCTAATTTTTCATTTTTGCCTTTATACAATCGTTGTGTTTTACAGATGGTGACATACAATGCTCCATTCTTCACAACATGGTTTATCACCAACTGGACTGTGCTTTTCTTCCCTTTGTATTTTTTTTGTAAGCTAATCTCCACTCGTTGTCAATCGCCATCTGAAATTATCGGAGAAAGCATTAGAAATTTCCGTGACAAAGGATTCACTGCTGGTAAGTAGTTCAGAAAATTTATGCCAAATATATAATTATCTTAAAAATAAATCTATTTTTTTTTTTTTTTTTGATGATGAAGCCCACATAGGTCTGAGACCTGTGCGTGGGTATTGAGTTGGATGATGGTGATTGATGAGTTGGACCTACAGTTTTAGGTGGGTTCCGAACCACCGGGAAGTGATTTTAAAGCAGAGAACAGTGTTTTTTTGCTGGTTACTCCAATCGATCACCGTTACAAACAGGTCCTACGAGAACGCAGCTTATCTAAATCTGATTGAACAGATACCTGCTACGGCTCGCGGCTAGTCATTTAGTCACTATTTAGTCATTAACCTTTTTAATTTAAAAAGTCTCATGTATGCTATGAGTTTAGATATAACATTCAATGTTACAAAATTATTTCTGAATAATTGAATCACACTTTGCATTTGTTTTCTGTTCTAAGTTATTCGTCAATTCATTGTAAGATTATCAGGGAAATACAAATTTTGACTTATTTTATATGCTGAAACACCGGTTTCTGTGAGCAGCTGAGGCATTATAATTTTGATTACTTTGCTGCTCTATATGGGGTAGATTCATGGACTTTTTCAGCCTCAAATGAACTGCAATTTGAGGCTTTTAAGATGTGGTTATACCATATGATAAAATTGATGCAAATATTGTGGTTGTCATAGATAGATCACAATTTAAATTATGAAATTTTAAGAACGATGGGGATAAATAAAGATATTCTTAATATAAGAGCAATGTATCGGGGTATAACATGTAATAATAAATGAAAATAGATACTGACTGTTTCAATTTGTAATGCAGGGGGAAGTATAAAGTAAAAGTGGTCCTGGGAGAACGGATATGCACTAAAAAAATAAGTAGTGGAAGAAAAAGAAGAAACAGAAGCTTTTCATACAGAAAGAAAGGTTTCACATGAGCTAACAAATTCTACCGCACTTCCTGTAGTTTTAAAACTTCCTGAATTTCCATAACTGGGTGTTTGTTATAATATTCCTAGAGAATTGAGTATTTTTATAATACTTCCTGTCCATCATTTCACTGTTAATTCAAGTCGACAGTCGTTTAGTTCCGTTGAATTCAAAGTTCATATAAATCAGCACTTCTTATATCGCTATTTTGACGAAATTTGTAGCTTTCATTATGCATCAGATTGAGAGGTCTAAAAATCATGAATTTCTGTTTCTGTGAATTAATAGTAAAATTTCAATTTCCAGTGTGAATATGAACTGATATTGTACTTTTATGCTTATTAATTTGTTTCATGAATAAAATTGAATTTTTTGTGCACATTTGTGTAAATCAATGGAAGATTATAAACTTTTGATTTTTTTAAATATTTTAATTTTTTTATTCCAGGACGATTCTTGACTAGATGCGCTCTCTTTTGTTTCCTATGGGTAGGAACAAATTACATGTATGTTCACTCGTTACGAATCTTATTGGCAACTGATGTAATGGCACTGTTCGCTACAAATGTATCGTGTGTTTATCTCTTGTCATGGGTCATCCTGCATGAACAGTTTGTTGGAGTCAGAGTAAGTAAATACATATCAAATCTATAAAATTCCTCACTAACACCTTTCTCTCAAAACATTTTAAACATAGACCGTCTTTAACGGTCTCTAAACACATATTTCCATCCAACATCATCATCATCATCTCGCTTTGCTGCCCCTCTATCCTTCAATTTGTAATATAATTAGGTTCATTCGTTGTTCTAAATTCGCAACTAGCTCAATAATTCGTCCATTCATTGACTCATTCCAAATATTCTCTCTATGCTATTACTATTATACTCTATTCTATACTACTATACTATTATACACTACAGCTTTACTATTAAGTGTAGTACTCTACTACCTATAGTCCTACAACTCTGGAATCTCTTCCAAATACCCTCTGTTTTGGATTTGGCCGGTGTGTTTCACAACAAAAATCCGGAGAAGCGGAAGGAAGCCCAAGGCCCTGCTCCAAAAATAAACAATTCAACAATAAAATACAAAGAAAGAGAAAATAAGAATGTGGAGAGAAATGGACTGAAAGAACAATCCTCTCAAGTGAAGTGTAAGTACAAATGCTGTATTTGACTTCAAAAATAACTCATTGGCAGTACAATAAAACGAAGTATAGTAAGTAATAGTAAAATATATATTTTCAATCAAAGTGTAAGTAAAAACAAAACATGGGTGAGTAATTGAATTTAAATCAAAATAGTAATTTTCAAAATAAGAAGTAAAAAAGGCACTGAGAGGGGTATTCTCAGTCAAAGTATACAAGTAAATTCCAATTGAGAAAATGTTTAATACTTTCAATACGTGGCAATTTCCATTCATGAATAATACCACTTGTTTTAATATTTTCAACTTTAATGGTGATCGTTTTTGGTTTCAACTCCAATTCAAGGCAGTACCGTACTATGTTTTTATCGAATTGTTCAAATTTACTACTCTCCAAAAAACTTCATTTCGAGTTGGCGATTATCGACACATACAATCAGTCAATTCTTTTACCTGAACTTTCAAACTATTCAAACCTGCTATCCACCCTCAAAAAATGGACCACAAGATTTATCATTTTATACTACTACTCTGTTTCATATTCAATTATTCTTACATGAATTGATATTCATTTGGACTTTTTATTGATCTACTTTTTTATATTACTTTTCATTATTTTCTATTTGCTACCTTAGCATTCATCTGTAATTCATACCATATAAGAATTACTCATATCTTTTGAAAAGTGTTCCTCTCTTTATTAATCTACATTCTTCACATGACTTTTAAAATATTTTTCCATTTTGTCTTGAAAATGTATATTTAACATTTAAGAATAAGAATATACAGTTAATACGATTATACAGTGAAATGATTTTATGTAAACTGTGTTATGGAAGTTTTTTTGGGCGTATGCCTGCTTCCATTTATACTTTGTACTAGCCTAAATAAATATTACTCCCATAAACTTCGATGTTCATGAAACATTTATTTCAATATTTTGCAATAAATTATTGTACATTTTTACTTGCTTTCAAATTCTGACTTTCTTTCCAACCTCATGTCCATTTTTAAATTCATTCTATCCATGCAACCTTTTAAAAATTATTCTACAAATTGATTAATTTTCAATATTATTGTTTTTTATAATTCAAGATAGTTGCAGTGATTCTTTGTGATACGGGAGTGGCGTTGTTAGCTTACATGGATGGTATCACAGGGAGTCCCACACTCAGCGCCGTTGTACTGGCAGGTTCAGCAGCTGCTGGCTCAGCTGTTTATAAGGTATGAATAGTACTATGAAACCTACTGTGAAATTAGTATCAGAAGAAAGAACAGTGAGAATTTTTGCAACTTTTTTATTACCTTTGAAAAATTATTATCATGTTTTAAAAGAATTGAAACTGTAATTTTTCTCAGGATGCTTGTTACTTATGCCTTGAGAAACTCACAACATGTGGCCACCTCCATTAATAGGTCTACTGCGCTGTACCCCTTAAATAATATATAGTGGAATAGGCTATGGTTAACACACTGTCTTGAAGCACTGTAGGTTCTTTAATAACTGCATGGGTTTTGAGTATATGTCACTCAAAAACCATTAGTTTAGTCCAGCGTCCAACAAAACATTATAATTGTTGTTAGTCTCAGAACTAACAACGTGTTTGGGATAAAAAATTATTTGAATTCAACTCTACAATAGAATTTAAAATTCTATTATAATTTTAAATACGATATAATTTCTATTGATAATTTTAAGCTCTGTTTTAAACAGCGGTTTGATAACCTGAAAATGAGTTTCAGCGTCATATTATTTATTAAATTTTAATTCTAATCGAGCTTTAAAATAATAATTTGATACAATTAAAGTTCAGAATAAGTTAAAAAATTCGGTTCATTTTTCAAGATGAATTTATTCTAATTTACAGGTGCTATTCAAAAAAGTGATTGGTGATGCAAGCTATGGTCAAGTTGCTCTGTTTTTCTCGCTAATTGGTCTGTTGAATGCAGCTCTTCTGTGGCCTCTCTGTCTGACTTTGTATTTCACTGGGGTAGAAACTCTCTACTGGGATAAACTTCCTTGGCCAGCACTACTTGCTGCAAGCATATTATCATTAGGTATGGTATACTGCACACTACCATTTCTACTTATTTAATTTCCTCTCATATTTCCTCTTCCACACACGCTGTTTCAACCATCCTTTTATTGTAACACTTCAAACTCTGGTTTCCATTTTCCAATACAGAATATTCATTTCAACCAGACTTAATATTTTGGTCATTAAACGGTATAATTGATTGAATAATGGTAACAATAATAATAATAATCATTATTATTATTATTATTATTATTATTATTATTATTATCATCATCATTATCACTATCATTATCCATCATATGGAAACTTGAATTCATATATAGACATTCTTGGTGTTTCTGATAGAACTGGCCATTCTTCGGGGACAGGTTATGAATCTGGTGGCCGCTTTGACTTGGCCAGCTAAAAAGGCTCTGTTCTCTGCTATAAATCACTTCCCACAGGCTCTAAACCCACCTAAAACTGCAGGTCCAACTCATCAATCATCCCACTCATTCTCACAGGTCTCAAACCTATGTGCGCTTCATCCTTGAAAAAAAGATTCCAGCTTTCATTCCACATTCACTCATACTGAAATTTGAAATTTGAATTGCCTTCATTCTTGTTGCAATTAGTAGGAATGCGTGTTAAATGATCTAAAAATCTAGTAAAACATGCTACACGATTCCCTAACTACGGTTCCTGAAAACCGTATGATCCTGAAATCCTTGGTATGTTATCATAGAGTATTGAACATAATTTTTTAATATTTTCCTTCTGTTATTGGAGAGCAAAGGTATATTGATTTCAGAACACTTTACGGTTGATTGTTGATTAATTTTCCCTGGTAGTTCTTCTTAGTACTGTAAATCGGTTATTGTATCTATAAGAGGCCCTGACTTTGAAAAGGAGGTAGGTGCCAAAATTGTCAAAAATGCGATTTTTGTTTTAAAAGGTAGTAAATGCCAATGCTAATAGCATTGAAAAGGAGTTTATTCCAAATATTGTATCTGATAGTTGTAAGAATTATTGTCAAAAGATAGCGCAAGTGGTATCCCGATCTAGCTTTTCTTTTAAAAAGAATTGCTTCTCCTGTGAAATTCACTTTTTGCCACTTTCCACCTTTTCAAAGTCAGGGCCTCCTTAATATTAAAATAAATAACTCAATGAAGTAGTTTGTTTATTATTAAAGATATCTGGTATTAAATATATCAAGTCCCTGTTCATCAATATTGTACATTGTTCCGATACGGTGTAATTTTTAAATAAATTTCGCGTAATCCTTATTTTTTACCATAATCATCTTGTATTTTGCAGTTGCCAACCTCTTGGGTAATTTCAGTGTTGCACTTACCTACGATTTATTCATAACCCTGGGTCTAATCACTGCCGTCCCTGTTTCCGCTGGTAAGTAAACCAAAAATATTTTTCATTCCTCAATATAGAGGTATTTATTATTATTAGATAAAGTCCTATTACAGTACTGGTGAACCTTAGCTTGCTCAGTAATTTATCATGTATCTCATATTTATGTTATCTACTTCGTAAGCGTA
The DNA here is from genome assembly GCA_948455865.1 of Conomelus anceps. Classification (NCBI taxonomy): domain Eukaryota; kingdom Metazoa; phylum Arthropoda; class Insecta; order Hemiptera; family Delphacidae; genus Conomelus; species Conomelus anceps. The sequence goes on along the minus strand of OX418217.1, from coordinate 55,866,494 downwards.
CTGTATTATCTTATGACATTTCTTTGTCTCCATGTTCGACTATACTCGGTAGGTTGAAAGCTGCTGATTTTTCTAAAGTTGATGAAACTTGTCATAATTCTGCTACTAAATTTTGCGATTGTACGATATAGCAAAGAAAAAAGCATTTTCTTTATAACTTTCCAGTAGTTGGAAACTACTCATTGTAAAATTGGAAATTACAGTTACGGTATCTGTTGGAAGTTCTTGTTAGAGTGTGTCTCCAAATTGATGTTTTTTTTTTTTTTTTTTTTTGTTAACCCAAAACAAATTGCCGAAATACTTGGAAAACTGATACTTGAAAGCACATTCATAATCCTTCGTTTGTAATGGCAGCACTCGGCAATCCTTGCCTTGGGTGTATTGCATTATCTAATGCGTTTATTGCATTATAATTTATTCTTCATGGTACTTTCCTTGATTTGTATTTGCAATTGTTTTTTTGTTGCAACAAACAGTCTTACAACGCTTTTGATGTGGTACTCTATGGCTTGCATCTCACAGAAATGAAAAATTGTTCATTAAAAGTCGTAGTTTATTAGACTGCATTATTATATTATTCTTCAAGGTAACAATTTTCTTGATTCATTTCATTTGTATATTTTGTTTCAACAGCCCTTGATGTGGTACTCTATGGCGCCCATTTCGCAGGAATGAAGCTAGCTGGTATTATATTAATATCCGTTGGTTTTTTTCTGGTGATGTTCCCAAATAATTGGCCAGATTATATTACTAGATTGCTTAGGTAAGTAAATCAATCAATTTTTTAGTGAATTTAGCCCTACCAGTTTGAGAAATTAACATTGCTCAATTAAAAATAACATGCTCTTTTAAAAAACTAATCTCTTCAAGTATTCTTTAGTAAAGCTGGAGCTATTTTAGAAGATGTTATTATTTAGTAATTTGTAGAGTGTAGAAGTCTCAATTATTCATGATTGAAGTTGATGTGTCTTTTCCTTCCCAAGTGACCTGATATTAAAAATATTCACCTGATTTTGCCTGTATATTTCTCAAAAAATTCCTCCATTGCTTTTTAGTTCCCGTATCATATTAATTTTTTCCCCAATGTGTGATATATATGGGTGTACGTTTAAATATAAATATGGTGGAAATAAATGTAATTTATGCATCACTTCAAATTGTTCAACCCACGGAATCAAAGAAAATGCAGTTAAATTTTAAAATTTGAATCACTTTACAAAAACAACCTACCAATGAATAATTAATTGGAATACTCATCATTATTGATATAACAATTCATTTTAAGTTTTCAAGCCATTCAATAAAAAAAGGCAGTTACATTCGAATCACCCTATAAAAATAACCTAAAAACCAACTATCACGTTCATATCTCCATGAAACATCTAACAAACAATAAAAAAAGTAAATCCGTATGACTTTCATTGGTGGGGAGACCCTTACGGGTAGTTCCACCTCGCCGCTTGAGCTATGTTATTGGAAACATGGTAGACCTACAATTTAGGAGGGTTCTGAACATCAGGGAAGGAATTTCACAGCAGAGAACAGTCTTTTTTGCCGGCCAATCCAATCTGTCACCCTTACTGAGAGGGCCCAGGAGAGGGTTACTTATTTGATTGAACAGATACCTGTGTTGCCACCAGAATTACTGCAAAATTCATATAAATAACTTATCCTAGACGTGGCAAAACTGGCGATTGCGATGAGGTAGCAGATCTGCCGCATCAAAGCTGCCCATATAACACCGACTGCGTCATTTCTGCCGCGTATTTGCTGCCAGTTTTACCAGTCTGGACGCGTTGTCGACGCTGACACTGACTTTAAAGGGTCCGACTTGACAGATAAAACGCTCGTATAACTTGCACACAGGGAACTCCATTGCCCGGTGCTTGGCATGTAGGCCAAGCCTACGCGACGTAAAATCTGTCGCCTCAAAGCTGCCCGTAAAACATGGGCCAAAGTGCTGTTCATGCAGCTATTGCTGATGGTGAACATTTAGAAAATTTGTAATAAAAGACCTAAAACTTAAAGCTTCGGTTTCTAACAGCACGGATCTGGACAAAAAGACAGTGAACAATGTCGGATACCCTACAGTATTAGTTATATGCCTCGATCTGCTTTTGAAATATAGGTAATAAATTAGACTAATAGGTATATAATAGACTAATAATAGTCTTAATTAGACTATTTTATAGGTCATTAAGTAATATATTCGCATTATTATATAAATAATACTTAGGCACTTAATCTAGGCCTCTTCTACCTTTCGGTGTTTACAAGAGATTTCCATCTGTTTCGATCCAGAACCAATCGGTCAATGGCCCTCCAATCACCACACCTAGCACCAAAATTTCTCTGCAGGTCATCTGACAGTCTCTTTCTTAGACTTCCTGGTCTCCTTCTCCCCTCCACCTTATATTCCCATATCCTTTTTGGCAGCTTGTCCTCGTTCATCCTTACAACATGCCCCAGCCATCTTAGCTGTCCTTCCTCTATCCTCTGATTGATTGGCTTACAATTAACCGCGGTTCTTATAGCTTGATCTCTCAGGCAGTCTCTTCTTGTCTTGCCAATCACTCTGCGTAGATAGCGCATCTTTGGGGCCTGCAACTTGTTTCTACTTCTCTCCATCCATAGTCCACATCTCACCAGAATACAACAAAGTAGGAACATATGTTGATCGGAAAACCGCCATTTTCGTTTTCTGGCCTACCTCTTTCATATTAAGGAACCCTCTTGATAAAGCATAGTAGTCTACCTCCAGAAGAAGCTAATGAACTTATTTCCTCCTCCAATCTACCTTCTTGATTTATGGTAGCTATTTGAAGATATTTGAAGTTAATGACCTGGTTAATCCCTTTGTTCTTCAACGATATCAATCTCATATCTTCTTCATATCAATCTCTCTATGGTTTGGTCACAACCATTACTTTTGTTTTGTCTATGCTTACTACCTACCCTGCCAGGTATGTGTGAAGCAAGCCTTAGGGCCGCTATTGAATGAATAGCTACTGAATGATTTACTAAAACGATTGAGAAATCGGGTATTAGAACTTGAACAGATTAGGGTATATATTTTAGTGGATTCCGGCCTTGGACGCTGTCCGAATCCGTGTTATTTGAAACCAAAGATTTAGGATGATGCTAGTATTTTGCATTTCAAATTTAGTTCACTTCAATAAATTAATATAGACTTGAAATTGGATAATTTTTTTGGAACATTGATCTGATAACTCGCTATTTGAAAATGGGTAATATAAGTAAAGAAACTATTTCATCTGCATTACAGAAACATTATCTTGTTGAGTCATAGTGCTAGGTAAGTGTCTACAACAATCAATAATAATTTGCCTTTGGTGGAGCATGGTCTGAACGGGCACAAGCAACTTGCATGCAATGAAATACATTCCTGGTATTCATTGTTGATTCATAAATTCATGCATTCGATCTATAAATATCAAACAATGACTCATTGCATGATTCATTTCAACCAAAGTTTCAAAGCTAGGGTACTTTCTAGAATATCATTTTAAATGGAAAACGACACTCCGGATGTGTTTCTTGTTTTGATTTTTCTTGTGCAATTTATTCTAGATTTTCTTTTGTGTGATTCTATGAATTTTCTAGCATTAACTTTGAAAAGTACCTACCTAAATTGGTATATGGCAGTGATATATTATATCAGGTATTAATTGGTGATATTCAAACTACACTGATACTCCCAGATTTCTAACAAACTTCTAACACTACCAGACTTCAAACGAATCCGGTGATTAAAATGTATTGAATGATTTCACAATACTGCTCATATTGTTTTGCACTCTAAGGAAATACAAACATTTATTACAGGAAAAAATCACAGACACAATCAAAATCCTTATTAATAAAATAATCAAGAGCTTTCATACGTTTATTTAACATTTAAAACAAGCCCAACAGATTGAACTAATCCAAGGTTTAAGTCATGAATGCACTAAGGATTTGTTCATTACATGCCAGCAAGCTTTATAGATTTGTTGCAAATATTGATATGTGTGTAGCTATTTTCATCATCACTTTGGTTATTGTATCTCTTGAGATTAATTACATGTACATTCAACTTCACTAATAACCAACAGTATAACCATAATCCTAACAATTTTCAAAATATATAACATGATTTTTTCATTTGGCATTAGATTACAGTGTTAACTTTTCAAAACATACAAATCTCATGAAAAATCTCTCGCAGTTTATCATGATTGCAAACCGATAATCATGCATTTCCTTTAAAGTGTACATGCTTGTGCAGAAAATTTATAATGGTAGTAACACAAAATTTCAAAATTTGAATTTAATTTTTATTAATATTCACATAAGTAAATTGTGTACCTATTCTAATTTTTTCATGCCTTCTATGGTATAATCTGTAGCTACTTGTTTCTGGGTTATAGTTTGGGTTAATCAATCATATTTTTTGATTTTCCACAAACTAAAAATTTCTTTGTGTATTATCGGCAATCTTACTAGACTATCAAATTCACAATATTTTTCACAGAATTCTCTTGTTTTGTTCCACCTCAATGCTGAATTTCTTGCAACAACTGTCCTATTGTCTTATTTCTTAGATTAATCTGCAGCATCTATTGCCCTTATTAATTTATTATGCCCTGATTGGCTCTGACGGACAGAATAAGTAAAATAGGAACTCAATACCATGATTAGCTGGATGATACATATCTCTAATTAGTTGTAAATAATATGAAAAAATTGACTGCTCTTATTAGACCATTTCCATATTTCAGTCATATAATTTCTGAGTGAAGAGTCATATCATACAAAAACTTTAACAAAGCATTGCAATCAACTATAATGTGTAGTTTATCAATAATCCAATGATGTTACTCGTATGTGTAAAACTTTTCCAAATCTGCATGATGTAATTTTTACTGCTTATCGACTGTTTTGGCATGCCATTGGATATAATTACCATTCTAATAATTTATTTATTTCATTGAATCAACGGTTCCATCATTCCAAGTTTTTTCGATTATCAAGTCATCAAAAATGAGCATAAGAAGATTTTGAATCATTTATGACATTGCAATGATGTTTTGAAAGGACCGGCAAACTATTCACTAACTTGAAGAAAGTGGAATAGGTAACTGAATTTTCAAATACTTTTTCTAATGTCACAAGCATTCATCACAGTTTTGAGACATTATTTTTTTTACTTAAAATGTTCAGCAATAAATATCAAATGTCTACTAAATGCTTATTGTAGCCATGAATTATTTAAATGTATGAGTTAAAAATTATTTATTTTGAACACGAAGTTAAATTACAGTATTCACAAGATATAATAAATTGATTTAAATGCTTTTCTATTTTTCGCTTTGAAAAAACTACTATAATATAATAATTAAGTAATCAACTTTATTCGTGTTGAATATATTCTTGTTTTTTTCTCAACGTACGGTACATCACATTTTTTTGGCATTGGTCATATGATTTATGAATCATTTTCAGCAACCATCCATAATTCAAACTTCAAACTCCCTTGATTTGCATTTTTTGTAGTAGATTGAAATTTGATTTGAAACGTTTGAGTTTGAAACATTTTCAGTTTATGTTTCTTATTCGAGCGTGTATATTGTTGAATCTATGCAGAACAGCATGCCATTTGAGTTTTGTTTTCAGCTTGATAATTTAGCTTTATTTCCTAATAGAAATAGATATTTTTAATTCAATTTAGTATTTATCCTTTACTATAGATTTACTGTAGAATTTTCTTTGATATGATAGGCATTATGAATAAGCTCGGTATTTCAATTATATAAGTAGATTATATTTTTCTCAAATGGTTGTCTATTATATCCGGAAAATTGTTTGAAAAATGCCATCACAATTCCATTTTTTTGTTTTGAAAATGTATCGATGTTAGCTACAATGTCACCTTGAAATATTCGCGGCACTCAGTAGTGATAAGGATTTAGGATTAAGGACTAGGCGATTTATATTTTGCTACTCTTTATGTTATACTTTCTAATCAAAACATTCTTGCAAAGAATCAATTTCAGTATACCGTAATTTAAATAATATTTTGATCTTTTCGTAAGCTCCAACCAATCTCACCAAATGTGGGCTTCTAGATATCATTTCATCAATTTATTCAGATACATGATTTTCTGAATATGTAGTGATTTAGTGATCAACTAATGTAGATTTCAAAACAAATTAAATAATAAGCGTAAGATGTAAGAACATACCTGGAACCAGATGGCAAGCCTTTTATTAGTGTGGTACTGGTAGCAGATCTAAATTATTGTTTTGTATATTTGACACCTTTTCGATTTTGATGTATATATCATAACCATTCTGATGTTAACTCAACCATAGTATACAAATATTTGCAATTTTAACTCCTGTTTGAAGTAATTCAGTATTAATACTGTACTGTTTGTTTTTATACTTCATTCAGTAGAATATAGTTGTGCATATTGCTGCTATGTAGTGTTTGTATTGAATGTATTGTTGTGAGTGTTTGTCTGTATGGGTACCGGCATGGTTCTTCATCTCTCTACAGGCAAGATTACAGTGAACCGCTCGCAGAATCCTTGTAACTGCTCTTCTACTAGTGTACTTTCCTATTGAGGTGAGATTTAGTATTTATTCTTCAATTTTATGAGCAAAACATTTGATGATTTTTAATGATTCTGTTGCATTCAATTTATTGATTATTTTCAATGTTTTAAAGTAGTGTACGGTACTAATTGAATCGGTCGGCCAACCTTTTTTGATTTTTGAAATGCGCAACGTCGAAAGTACCCCCTCTAATAAGAAGTCAGTTCAATAGTTGTTCTTGCAGGGCGTCAGCTGGGTAGTTGCTCTAGGCCCGTACTTGTGAGCCTACCTTGAGGCGTCTTCAAGTCAAGGGGGAAAAGCCTCTAGACTCTAAAGAAAGAAAGGGCTTTTAGATTCGCATCTCTGGGATGATTAAAATTGAGCGCCTGTTCTGATATGAAATTGAGATATGTTTAACTCAATTCATTGATATACACATTCAACTTTCTAATTGTAAATGAGGCTCGACTTTATATTTGTTTAACTGTGCTGTAGTTCCAGAACTGTCTACTTTAATTGTTTAATGTACATCGCTATCGAGTTTCCTCCATAAAATCAAGGATGTTTCAGAGTTTTTTTGTTTTTTGGCAAACAAAGTTGATTTGTGTCAAAATGTTTTCATGTCTGCTAAATCGAAGTTGTAACGTGCTGTATGCAGTGATAGAGAATTACATGAATAAGTTTCTTGCAAAATCGAACCGTGTAAGAATAGATTTGTCCAAGACAATTTTTCATATTAACTTTTTATGGTAAATTCAACGACTTGCAGTCAATTTCACAACTTTTAGGCAACTCTATTTCAAAAGACTTTTCAAACATATTTAAAAATAGAGATAGACTTTGTAGGATTGATAAACCCTTTTACAACTTTAGACCAGACACTTCGCTAAGATATGTTGTTCACGATTCTAAGTTGAGCTTGATAAGAAGACAGTTGATGTATATGAGCACTAGATTCATAAATATAATTCCTTTTGATATTCAACAAAGAATTGATATGAAAGCAATAGAAACTTGGATTAAGGAAAAGTATTTCTTTTCTCTGGGAGCTGAATGGTGGTAACATATTTTTGACTGTTTATGCCTTACTCTCTACTCTCTCTTTGTTGTTTGAGCAGGCTAATATTATAGTATGTCTATTTTATTTATGTATTTCCTTTCAGAAATTATTTTTGTTTTTTTTTCTCTTTTGTTATTTGTATCTATACAGTGTAATAGAATAGGATTGGTTCTATAGGTTAGAGAATAGGTTCATTCTCTAGTTAATTCTGTAAGTTGAATGGCTCAACTACCAATACCAAAATTACCTTGAATGTCATTTGTATCGGACTTTTTGTGACTCCCACCAGCGGTCAAAGACTTTTCTTTTGCTGGTGGTGCCTGAACCAAAATTTTAGTTTTTTTTTTATTTCTGGTTAGTTAGGTTTCTTTTATTTCCTTTATGTTAATTTGTAACCTTTAAATTATTGTGTTGTAAAGTTGTGGCAATAAACAATTGAGTTGAATTTTAATTGAGAATAAATAATAATTTCACTCACTTTCTGGCCAAACGTTTTTGAGCCTTTCATCTTGCATTTGAAGATAAGTCTCCATGACTCGAAAACGCTTGGCCTGAAGTGAGTAAAAATATAATTTATTCTCAATTAAAATTGACTGAAATTCGTTGAATTTACCATAAAAAGTTGATATTAACAACGCAGATCGTTCTGGAACAAGAAGTCCAGGAAAATAATTCTTCATCCACAAAATCGGAAGGATAGATGAACTTGTCTATGTATTTTGTTTCCTTTGAAAATGCTTTTCAAGATCATTTCAGATAAGGAAGCCTTAAGATAGCTTCTTAAAGACGTTCATAAGTATCGTAGGCTATCTACGCATTCAGTTGCCAGGACCAAAATCGATTGGCCCTACCTATTACTCCAGAGTTTTGTCGAATCATGTACTGTAGCCCTTTGATGTACAAAGTTAGGCTAGGCTATGTTCTGTCCAGCATAATTTAATTTGAAATTCAACTCCTTGCTCGGTTGCAGTCTAGTCCCTACTCCCAATAGTTAATCATTGAATGTTTTTCAATAGCTCCAACCTAACCACTCTATGTCTCAGCTTGCTCTATATCATCTTGCTTTTAGAGCAGGCAGAGGCATACAGTTTTCAGGTTAGCATTAGTGTTATTGTCAAAGCTATCTCTTATCAAAACAAAAATGATAAGAAGAATTGTTTGATCTTATTTTTTAGTAGACGCTATATGCCAATTCAGTAACAAAGAAATTCAATTTATTTGTTCTTGTCTCATGAAATTTATAAAAAAATGGAGTTGAAAGTTGAAGAATGTGTTGTCATTTAAATAATACTGGATTATCTAGCTATAATAGATTACAGCATATAGCTATCAAAATGTAACGAGCTGACAATTTAAGTGACAATATCAACTTGCGAGTCAATAATGTTGATTTTCAAACGCTTTCAGGAATTTAATGCAATACCGTACAGTCGAATGCAATCAACGTAACAAAATAGTATTCCTAGATTACTCAAAGTTGAAATATCAACGTAATGGAATGTTCTCTTTAAAAAACAAAATTGATTCGCGTTTTCCTCATTGTAATAAAATATTGAAGATTGACATAAATTATTATTGCTAATTATTAGTAGTCTAGTGCTGTAATTTGATTTTATACTTTATAAATAAATCAACTAGGTTAAAAAACATTGAAAAATTAAAATGATAAATTTTATTAGCAACTGTATAATGTTGTTAGATTTTGTAAATAGAATTGAAACACATCATATTAGTTTCAGATTGAACGAGTGCATTTTATTATTCATAATCGTCATGATTGGATGGACTGTAATATTATTATTAATTATTACAAGACTGATTTGGCTGTTATGATGTAAAATTGAGTAAGATGCAAGGGTTTGCACAAAAAATTATTACACTAACCCAGAGTAAATTAATTTGGGCATAATATAAAGTTACTTCTCTTTGTACATGAAGATGGAGTCGAAGGCACAGACATGGATCACAGGCAAATCAGCAGAGAACAGTAATCGACTACAGGACCGGCTACATTAGATCGCACCTGCGCTCCCCATCGGGACGTGTAAGATGACCCGACCCAGGACCTGACTTCGATACAAAAATGTGATAAAAGCTCCATTAGTTCGAACATTGTTAACTTATTCATTACTCGTATAAATAATCCATTTCAAATCTCTTCTTACAATGTTATTTGGGCAGTGTTACTATCCAACTTTTCAACTAGTTTTTTGACATCACTTCTTGACCTTGTGTAATTAGCCTATGTTGTTATTCATCATAATATATGAATTTAATGTGCATTTTATCGAAAACGTTATAATAGAGTATAAATACGGTATTTTAAAATGTTCAATTTTTAAGAGTTTAACTGATAAATTTTAAACGTTGGTTTGTTGGTTTTATGAGCGCAATAATCCAATATTATAACTGACAGTATTATATAGTTTTTACTAAAAAAATTCAAAATGCGCTACAAATACAAAGATGTGTTTTGACAAAACCAAAGTTTGTGTTTCTTCAATTATTGTTCACCCTGGTTTTATAAATATTTTGCCAGAAATTTAATGCAAGCAACCACTTTTACACACTTGCCTTAGTGTTCTTCAAACCCTAGTCCTCATTAAAACCTTCATTTAGCTGAATTCATAGCATCGATTTTTTGACTTTCAAAAATTATTGTTACGCATTCTATAACTACAATAAAGCTGGCAATACTTGAAATTAACACTCGCACTTTATTTAAACATACTCTCATCTTACATTTCTATATAATAAAAATCTCTTATAGATGTAGTGTCTTTGTACAAAAATTAATTACTAATTGAATAGGCCGATTGAAATTAAATAAACAACTATCTAATAAACTGTACCTTGAAGTAGAAAGAAATGTCAAAAAGAACAGTTAATCACTTATAAAACAGTCTGTTATGGTATTTGATAATCCCTACAATAGTACTTGATATGCATAAACACAATTTCTATGTACACTGTCAATAAACTGGCACTGAATAATAAACTCTTTCACACTGTCTGTGTAGATGGTCTCTGGAAACATAATAACATGGTCTGTATAACTGCCACCCGGACATGTACGTTGAGATCAAACAACAACTGAATCAACACTGACATATTCAAATACATACAATAATTTCATCATGCAATGCAAAAAAATTACCCCTCTAGCTACAAGCTATTCGAGGGGCTTGTATTTATTTAAATGTATATTACAATACAATGAAAATTTTAGTAATGATCCCATTAATTTTACTTACAAAGATAGATACATTTATTTTTATTTTGGGGTCTTCCTCTACTTATATATATTTTTATTGTTCATCGTATGAGGGACATTGTGATTCAGGTGGCATGTCTGTCTTCTCTAACCTTCATTCACATGCAAACAGAGCTATTTCTAACCTATATTCTTATTTATATTTCTAATAAACACAAATTTCTTACAAACAGATAGTTACAATATTCATTATCGATAATCAATTAGAGAGCAAAATCCTTCCCAGTTTTAATTCATTTCCATGCTGATTACAAAAATTATATATATGAGTGAAGATACATTATACATTAAATAGAATGTTATTTTTGTTTTCCATTAACAATCAGTCTACCTGACTTCATTTTCTGTGTTTTGAACTAACTAATGCCTGATTAACATGAATTTAAACAAAATTCATCTTTCATTATAGGTAGGTAAAAATATGGTAAGTCTATTACATAATAATTATATAATTAATTTATTTATACTAATTCCTCATTCTACAAATCTGCCTAGCCCAACAACCAACCAATCTGATATTCCAACCTATTCATCCATCAAAATAAAGTATGATTTTAGCCTCATCTTGACCTCAGTTTTTCGTTCTAAATTTCTTAATTCCAAAGGCAATGAATTCAACAAGTGAGGAATCCGACATCCAGGCAATCTTTTCCCATAATTATTATTGTATCTTTGCGTTCTAAATATTCGGTGGCGAAGATTGTATCTCACTTCTACCATCTCTCGGTATTCATTCTTAAAATAGTTCCTGGACAGATCAGAGTCAGAGTATTTGGCCAAAGCCTGGAATGACATAATGCCTAGGATGTTCCGTTCAATTCCATTAAAAAGTGTACGAATCAACCTTCTTGTTATGTTTATGAGAGGTAATCCAATATATCTTGGTGCTAGGTAGTACGGTATATTGTGATTCCATAAAATATAATGCTTTGGATCATTGAAAAATATATTATTCGTTTGGTACCAACTGGAAAATAGTGACTTATTTTAGAAAATTTATACAATGCTGCTCTTAATATGTTTGAAATTGCATTAATATGTGAACTAAAATTCATGTTTGTATCAAATGTTATTCCTAGATGCTTAATACTATCATTAAAGTCAAGGGTTTGACAGTTACATATATTTCTTGGATTATTTCTTAGACACTCAGTTTTGTGGCATATTAAATTAACAATACCATTTTCATTCATGTTCATTCTAGAGCTCTTGAATACAATTACCTTTGTTTTCTGAGAATTTATTTTGATTGCATTATTAAAGAAGTATTTTATTGCAATATCTAAGTCATCCTGCATATTCCTTAAGCCCGCCTTCAGATCGGTGTGAATCACATAAAGTAAATTGTCATCTGCATATTGCAATATTTTGCTTTTGAATGTCAGACTGGCCAAATCATTGACATAGACATTGAACAAAGTCGGAGACAAAATGCTTCCCTGAATCAAGCCACATGTTTGATTATAACTAGTACTAATATAATTACCTATATTTACTTGCTATTTCCTATCTGAGAAGTAATTTTCAAACAATTTGAGAATTTTTCCTCCTATACCTATTGCTTTCAATTTATGCAACATGATTTTATAATCTACAAGGTCGAACGCTTTTGTGAGATCAGTTGCCACAGCTATCACGAACTTGTTGTCATTGAGTGCTCCATTTATATCATTTCCAATAGGTCAATTGTTGACTTCTTGGGAATAAATCCATATTGAGCCTCATTTATTATTCTATTTTTAGCCAGATACCGCTGCAACTGTATACACAAATATTGCTCTAGAATTTTCATAATTACAGAAACTGATCCGACTGGCCTGTAACATCCTATATTTTTCTTGGATCTTTTTTTAAAAATAGGTCGTAGATAAGTTACCTTCATTAAACTTGGTATATTTCCAGTATCAACAATCTAATTAAATGCATTAATACTAGTCTCAGATGAAACAAATTGCTTTTTATATCCTGTGGTCTAATATTATCAGGCCCAGATGATGATTATTACAATTTAGTCTATTCATGGTTAAAAAAAAATTTCTTCATCAACATTCAATAAATTCATGCTTACTGTATCACCTATAGAGTAATTGCCTTACTTAAATTTGTCTGATATATCGAATTTCTGTCCATTCATCTCATAAAAATAAGTCATATTCATTATAATGGTTTGGAAAAATAGAAATGCAGTGAAAATCGTTTATATAGCGACCTCGAAGAGTAAATCTGTTCAATACCTTGTTTGAAGTTCACCTTGAAATTCTCTAACAGATTACCCATTTGATGCTCTTCATTCACATGGAAGCTACTTTTAATTGATTCTAATATAGTAGGTCTATTCTTTCTGTTTATAAATTGATTGATGGTTTCCCAAGTTTTCTTACTGTTATTGAAATTATTAGAAAAAATCTTATGATAATATTTTCTTTTTTCAGCACGAATTTTGCTTGTCAATTCATTCCGAATTCTTTTAAATTGATCTCTCAATTCCAGATTATATTTGTCTCTTTTTAACATTTGCCAGATAAAATCTTTCCTATCGATTATCTGCTGAATACTATTATTAAACCAAGGGGGTTTCACTTTTTTTCTATCAACCTTTATTTTTATCCTGCACCTATCATATATTTTATTGAATTTGTTTACTACTGTATTTCATTATAAATCTCAGAAGCGTCTCTTAAGTCTAATACTGGCCACCAATTTTCTCTTTGAATCCATTCACTTTTTTGTCATAATGATATTCTCATATTCATCACCATTCTCCATGTGTGTATCTGTGTCTTTATCATCTAGATTAACCTTTACCCCAGTCCAGTAGTGATCCGCGATCTTGCTCTCAACCAAAAAAGAAACATACGATCCATTATCATTTACTTTAACATTAATGTGATCCAGACAAGTTGACACCAATACATTATTATACATCTCTTCTCTGGTGGGTTTTTGAATACTGTTACATAATCCATGTGAAAGCAAGATACTCATGTAATCAAATGCTCCATATCTTCCAGTCAGATAACAAATATTAATATCGCCCATCATTATGACATTTTCTTCTTTCTTAATTAGGTCATTAGACAAGAAATTTTCTAATTCTACATTAAACATATTTATATCCTGATTAGGAGGCCTATGAAATGCTGCTAGTATAACTGATTTCTCTTTGTCTACAATTCTCACACACATCAATTCAGTAGTATCAAACTCAAAAAATAGTTCCTCTAGTATTAAATTCTCCCTATAAAAAATTCCCAAACCACCACCCCGTCCATTTGATCTACATTTAAAAATACTCGCAAAACCAGGGATCCCATATAAATCAGTTTCTTCATTCTTAAGATTAATTTCACTCAGTACAATTATGTCTATTTCATCCATAATACCATTCAATTCTATTCTTAAAGTTCCTTTTTATGCCATTGCCATTCATGCTAGCAATTTCCAGAAACATGATACCTCGATCAAGCAGAAAGCCTTTAGCACAATCTAGATGATTCTGGAAGGTTCTCCATTGAGCGTGAAAGTGCAAGAGACGCAGGTATAGCCATTGGAGTGCGCGAAACATTCAGGGAGAGTGAGCCAAGGAGAGTCAACTTGCAATTGCTTCGAAGCATGTTTGTCAATTAATGGAAGTGATGCTTACAAAACGAGAGCGTAGACAATTGCTTGTCTTGCATTCTTAACATTATGTTTCATGAAAGTTAGTGTTATTATTCTAGTCAAACAATCTAAACGATTTCAAGGTTGGCACAAGCAAGTTGGTGATATGCCCCAAAAGTGTGAAGAAATTGATGACTTGCCAATTTCTCTATATATGAATAAAAGAGGATGATGTTAATCCAACCGGTAATAACTCAAGAACTGCTAAACCGATTTTAAAATTATCTTTCATTTTTGGGATTTGTCTCCACCCCAGATAACAGAATAACGATTGAAGTTTCGGAAAATCAGCAGAAGAATTGTGATTTTGAAGGATATGAAGAATAATTATGATGATGTTGAAGATCCATCTTGTTTCCACTAATATGTAATATAAACTTAAAAAAACCCACTTTTAAATGGAAATTAACTCACGTTATGGCGTGACGGCCGTTTCGCTCTGTTTAGAGCATAGTCAGACGGCCGTCACGCCATAACGTGAGTTAATTTCCATTTAAAAGTGGTTTTTTTTAAGTTTATATTAATAATTATGAACAGAATTTATTAATTTCGAATTCCTTTAATTGCTATTACTTTATACTGAAGACTTCCGCAATGGCGGATATTGACAACAGCATTGAACAGCTGATGGGAATCGATGAATGCTACTGTACAAAAATATCAGTCACCACCGGGAATCGAACCACGGACCTCTCAATTGCCGGTTGAGCGCCCTTAACCACTAGACCATGGAGACCTTTCTGTACAGCAGCATTCATTTTCAACTTGGCCATATCGGCTCGTATCTCACAAGTTAGTTTGAAGTGACTGACAATTGAATAAACTGACAAATATATATAAACAGAATTTATTAATTTCGAATCCCTTTAATTGCTATTACTTTATACTGAAGACTTCCGCAATGGCGGATATTGACAACAGCATTGAACAGCTGATGGGAGTCGATGAATGCTACTGTACAAAAATATCAGTCACCACCGGGAATCGAACCACGGACCTCTCAATTGCCGATATGGCCAAGTTGAAAATGAATGCTCCTGTGCAGAAAGGTCTCCATGGTCTAGTGGTTAAGGCGCTCAACCGGCAATTGAGAGGTCCGTGGTTCGATTCCCGGTGGTAAATAAATAATATCGTGTGACCTGGCTGGCTCAGGTCTGGTGTCAGAGTTATCAGGTCGCACCTGAATAAGTTCAGGGCCTCTGACGTGACTTAACGACTGTTTTTAGGCAGCCGGGACCGACAGCTTAACGTGTCCTCCGAAACACGGGAGTGGCCCGAGATAAAAACTTTCGGTCAGAACTGGGATCGAACCCGGGACCTTTGGGCTAGCAAACCAGCACTTAACCCACTCGGCTACGGCCACTCCGATTCCCGGTGGTGACTGATAATTTTGTACAGTAGCATTCATCGATTCCCATCAGCTTTTCAATGCTGTTGTCAATATCCGCCATTGCGGAAGTCTTCAGTATAAAGTAATAGCAATTAAAGGAATTCGAAATTAATAAATTCTGTTTATATATATTTGTCAGTTTATTCAATTGTCAGTCACTTCAAACTAACTTGTGAATAATTATGATTTTGAATAATATATTCGCTTGAATTCAAGCTTGCAAAAATCGTTCTTTCTATTTGAATGTAGTGTAAACCCTGGAAAAAGAGTTAAGTTACTTGATTCAAGTAAACTAGACTCAATTAACTTGACTAATGTAAATGCTACCTACTGATAAGGCCGCACATTCTTATGTAATCTGGTCAAATATAATCGACAGAGAGAATCGAATAGGTTAGGCTCAGCTTTGGTACAGATATCAACTATCAATTCTCTTAGTCAATTTTATTTCATGGGACTAATATGTAGGTGCAACCTAGAAGATTTCAGTCTTGTATATTTTTAATTGATTATTATTTACAAGTTAGTTTGAAGTGACTGACAATTGAATAAACTGCCAAATATACATAAACAGAATTTATTAATTTCGAATTCCTTTAATTGCTATTTGTTTATACTGAAGACTTCCGCAATGGCGGATATTGACAACAGCATTGAACAGCTGATGGGAATCGATGAATGCTACTGTACAAAAATATCAGTCACCACCGGGAATCGAACCATGGACCTCCCAATTGCCGGTTGGGCGCCTTAACCACTTGTCATGGAGACCTTTCTGCACAGCAGCATTCATTTTTAACTTGGCCATATCGGCTCGTATCTCACAAGTTAGTTTGAAGTGACTGACAATTGAATAAACTGACAAATATAGATAAACAGAATTTATTAATTTCGAATTCCTTTAATTTCAATTGTCAGTCACTTCAAACTAACTTGTGAGATACGAGCCGATATGGCCAAGTTAAAAATGAATGCTGCTGTGCAGAAAGGTCTCCATGGTCTTGGGTTTAAATATAGATACGTCAAATGGCTGCAAAATATGGGTTGCATTGGGCAGCAGGCAGAAGAGAACAATATTCTTCTCTTTACAGAATCTGTAGAGCTGTTAATTTATATGTAACTTATGTCCATCAAATAAATAAAGAATGGGAAATTGGATATTAGATTCTACCAGTGATGGATGAAATACATTTGCCATATATTCAAAAAATGTCTTACTCACCATCCACCCACTGTCACTCTGACCAATGGCAATTCCATTGGAAACTGAGTCTGCAATGTCTTGGAATTCTCCTACATGGATAAACCATCATTGGATCCAGAATTCCACCTGCTGCATTGAAATTACATAGTACCGTAATGCATTGCTTTTCAGGTCCAGGAGCAATTTCATCAGTGGCGAATTCTCTGAGCATGCGCAGTGGCGTAACGTACACCCCCGCAGACCCCGCGGCGCGGGGGGGCCCGGGCTATAAGGGGGCCCGGAATGAAAATATATTTTTTCAAGAAATGGCCCGTGCTCAGACTGATATATATATATATATTTTTTTTTTCAAAAGAAATAAAACTGAATTACTGAAGGAAGAAGAATGAATTGGCTAATTATTGTCAGGTTTATTGTTTACTTTATCAATTCGCAAATAGCTTTAGTGAAGGAATTCAGAAGCAGGATGTTGTGACTTCAGGAAATGGAAATGGAGACATACCGAGGACAAAACACTCTTCAAACAAACTTATCTAGACTGTCACAAATCATGTCTCCAAAGTGCAAATATTAGAGGAAATTAATATTATTTTCCCATCGAATTCCTCAACGTATATTAGCATAATATTGTGATGTAATGGAAAGTGGGGGGTTGTGTAGAAATAAAGACAATATTTTTCTTCATACAGTATTTTGAATTTAGTCTCTTTTGAATCGTCCAGTTAGATGCATGTAGCCCTACACGTGTCCGATAAATTGGCCTAGAGTAAACCGTATATAATTATGTATAGTTCGTGATCGTGAGTTTATTATTTGGAGTGCCATTTTTTTTTCATTGCTATTCTATTTTTCAACATGCTGCATTTATGGTATTGTGATGTTGTACAGTCATGTTTTAGTTATTTTTATTTTTTATCGACTAGTACATTTTTAAACAATGTTCAGAAGGAATATTTATGCCCTTGATATTCGGATAAATTACGTGATTATTGTACAGAGTAAGTATATAAATAATAGTTTTGGTTCAATTGTTTCAGTTTTCCTAACACAGTTGAATGTTTTTCTTATAATAGGATCAAGTACTGTATAAGTAGTTTACGTTTTCTCTCTTCTGCCTCTGAAGAATAAATTTCTTAAAATTTTTCTCTTTTCCTGACTTAGTAATTTCGCGGTAATTTAGATAAAATGCCCTTTTTTTCAAATTTTAACCTGTGTCCGTGTCTGCAAACGAGGCGAATTCTGAGAGAACACATTTTCTGGGAAAAGGAGCGAAGGTGCTAACAAGGAGGATGTGAATAGTGAATGTGGATCCTATGGAAGACATCAATTTCAAGGTTTCTAGGTTTCAAGATTAATAATTATTTATCTGTGATGTTTTCCATGACGAAATACTTAATGAACAATCTAATATTAAAACTGACACTGTATTTCACTTTTATATACTGTATTGTTTTACTCACTTATATTGGAGATGCTTGAGGGATGCATTTCACTTCTGAAAAGTGACAAAGGTTGACGAAGCTTTTTTTCAGAAGTGAAATGCATCCCTCAAGCATCTCCAATATAAGTGAGTAAAACAATACAGTATATAAAAGTTAAATACAGTGTCAGTTTTAATATTAGATAATTATTTATAAAATAATCAACACTCAACTATTTTCATCTTTCAGGAGCCCGTAGGCTACAGCCAAAATCATTAGACTAGCCCCCCTTGAAACATGATTGAATATTTTAGATAAAAAGGTGTTTTTCTCTTACATAATTATAACTGCCCAAAAAGAATCATTCATGTTTTTATGGGAGGGGTGACAAGGGAGAGGGGGGATATTTATATGATTTTGAGGAGAGGGGCCCGGAAAATCGGTTGCGGGGGGGCCCAATTGGAAAACGTTACGCCACTGAGCATGCGCCACATGCCTAACAAATAACAGACAGATAAAAGAGAGAATATAATTCCAAAAGTTATTTTCAAAGTTAAAATTGCATTTGAACATTGTTGACAGAATAGAATGTGACAGTATTTGAAGCATGGAGCACATTCAGTAACATTCAACATGATAATGTATCTCTGTGTCATACTGTATTATGTTGTCAAGCCTTCACAGACCCGGGTTTAGGGTGAATAGCACCCTGGGCTACACAAAGCATTGCAAACAATTGGAGACTTTTCAAACAAAAGTTCGAGATCTTTTTAAAAGCTTCGGGCAGTGACGACAAGGACGATGAGGTTAAAATTGCAATGTTATTGAACTGCATTGGTGATGATGCGTTGGAGGCATTTAACACTTTTGACTTATCGGAAAAAGATAGGAAGTTATTTGCAAAAGTCATCGAAGCATTTGACGTCTTTTGTGAACCCAGGAAAAATATAACCTACAACAGGTTTCAGTTCTTTTCGCGGCGGCAGCAAGAAGGTGAGTCATTTGAACATTTTTTAACCGATTTGAAGAGATTAGCGAAGCAATGCGAGTTCCGTGAGGAAACTTCTTTGATCAGAGACTTGATTGTCATTGGGGTTAGTGATACTAGTCTACAGGAGAGACTTTTACGTGTTAGTGATTTGAAACTACAAGATGCAATCTCCCAGTGCAGGGCTTCAGAGTGTAGCAAGCAGCAGATTCAAATTTTGCAGGGTAATTCTAATGAAATTTGTGCACTAAACAAGAAATTTAATGCTAATAGACGTTATCGTAGTGATGAACGGAAATTTGATAAGACTGTGTCTAAAAAATCATTGTCACCTAATGTCAAGCAAGGTGAGCAGAGCACCAGGTCAGGCAACTCGTTCAATTGTGGTAAATGTAATAAAACACATGGTTTTAGAGAGTGTCCGGCGTTTGGAAAGTCATGCTACAATTGTGGAAACAAGAACCATTTTGCTGTTGTCTGCCGACATCGCAGTGTGAAAAAGAACCTTCATGAGTGTCGTAAAGATGAGGATGTTGTTCACGAACACTTTCGTGTTGATACAATTAACAATAATTCTCATCATTCAGTATGGACTGAAACCATTAAACTTGAGCACAATAATTTGAGTTGCAAACTTGACACAGGTGCCCAGTGTAATGTTCTTCCTTTGAAAATATTTCGTATGTTTAATTTGAAAGCTAGGCTAGAGCCCAATTCATTCAGAGTTTTAAGCTATTGTAATAAAGAATTGCCCACAATTGGCTCTGTTACAGTGAATGCGTGTGTTAGGAATAGACATGGGACCATAAAATTTGTTGTTGTTGATACAAATAATATGCCTATATTAGGGTTGAACACTTGCGTTAAGTTAGGTCTCCTAAAGAGATTAGATCTATTAGAAAATAATGGTACAGTCTGGAGTATTCGACCAGCCGACTCAAAGCAAAAGTTAGCTGCATATAGTAGTAAAAAATCATTGATTGAGGCTAATGTGGAAGTGTTTGAGGGTGTGGGGAAGTTCCCAGATGACTTAAAATTAGAACTTAAAGAAAACATTGTCCCTATGATAAATCCTGTACGTAGAGTACCAGAGTCTGTAAAACCAAAGTTGAAAGCAACACTTGATAAGTTGGTGCATGAAGGTATTATTGAGCCTGTTAATCAACCAACAGATTGGGTTAACAACATCGTGATTGTAGAAAAACCAAATAAGTCACTTAGAATATGTCTTGATCCAGCTCATTTAAATAAGTGTCTAAAGATGAATCCATATCCCATTCCATCAGCTAGTGAACTAGAGTTATTACTAAGGGGTAAAAAATACTTTTCTGTCTTGGACATGAAAGATGGGTTCCATCACATAGAATTGGATATTGAAAGTAGACTTATTACTACATTTATTACTCCATTTGGAAAATATATGTATAGGAAATTGCCATTTGGGTTAAGTGTAAGCCCAGAAATTTTTCAGCGTTATAATAATAAGGTATTTGGTGACATTCCTAATTTGGGCATTTATTTTGATGATTTCATCATTGCGACTGAGAATGAAGTAGAACATGATCAGACGCTTAATAAATTAATTCAAAGGGCAAGGGAAAATAATATAAGATTCAATCCGGACAAATTTCAGTTTAAAGTTAGTACTGTCAAATATCTAGGTCAAGTTTTTTCCGAGAAAGGAGTTCAACCGGATCCTGAAAGGGTGGAGGCTATGCTTGCTTTACAGGAACCTCAAAATAAAAAAGAGTTGCAGTCAGTGTTAGGAGCAGTAAACTTTGTGTGTAAATTTATTCCAAATATGTCAGATTTAACTGCACCTTTGCGGCAGCTGTTGAAAAAGAATGTTGAGTGGAATTGGTCAAACTCACAGTCTGAGGCATTTACAAAATTAAAAAGTAAAATTCAAGAGGCTACAATTTTGAAAATTTTTGATCCTAGTGTTCCAGCTGAAATATTTGTAGATGCAAGTAATTATGCTCTGGGAGCATGTTTAATGCAAAATAAGCATCCAGTGTGGCGTTTAGTTCTCGGTCATTGACTGATGCTGAAACTCGGTATCCGGTCATTGACAAGGAAATGGCTGCCATATGTTTTGCTGTATCAAAATATCATAACTATATTTATGGAAATGTTGTTACTGTGTACACCGATCATAAACCTATCACTGGCATAATGGACAAAAGTATATTTAATGTGTCAGGCAGATTGCAAAAGTTCAAAATAAAACTTCTCAACTATAATTTAAATATTAAGTATCTTCCTGGAAAGGACAATGTGGTTGCAGATGTATTATCAAGATTTTCCAAGGTTGCTCCTGTGAAAGATGAAAACATTTTAGCCAAATCTGTGGTTGTACACAGTTTGAGTAATCAGCTGAATATGTCAGATCCAAAGAAACAAGAGTTTAGGCTAGCTACTGACAGTGACCCAGTTCTCAGTAAGGTGAAGAAGTATGTTCAAGAGGGGTGGCCAGATGTCAAAAAATTAACAAATCTGGAGGAACGGTTGTATTTCAAGCTCAGAGATAACATATTTTGTGAAGATGGGCTACTATTTCTGGGCCCTAAGGTATTAGTTCCCGAAAAACTTAGACAATGTATGTTAAATTTAATTCATGAAGCTCATCTTGGAGTTAATAAATGTAAAGCTAGAGCTCGCACTATTTTGTATTGGCCTAGAATGAATGCTGATATAGAATCAGTTGTTTTGTCATGTAAAATTTGTGAGAAGTTCAGATTTAAAAATGGTAAAGAACCATTGATTAGTCACCCGTCAGCTTCCCGCCCTTGGGAGCGTGTATCATGTGATTTATTTGATTTTGGTGGAGCAAATTATCTCACTGTGATTGATTCTTATTCTAACTGGATAGAAGTAGAGAAAATTGCTAATAAGTCTGCATACTGTGTCATTGAGAAGTTGAAGCAAATTTTTTCGAGATTTGGTGTTCCTGATTATTTTTTGTCTGATAATGTACCATTTTCTAGTAGTGAGTTTAAGTCCTTTGCACATAAATGGAATTTTCACACAGTTACAAGCAGTCCTCATTATCCTCGTTGTAATGGGCTTGCTGAAAAAAGTGTTTCTATAAGTAAGAGTTTGTTGAGGCGTTCTGCTAGTAGTCACACAGACTTGGCATTTTTGTTGCTGGAATATAGAAATTCCCCATTGAATAGAGTCAATGCAAGTCCTGCTCAACTATTTTTGAATAGGATGCTAAAATCAAAGTTACCCACAAGTTCTGTACTTTTGAAGCCTACAGTAATGCGCAAGGTTTGTAAGAACAACACAAATGAATATCATTATAATAAGTCAGCCCGTAATCTATCTGAGTTTGAGAGTGGGAGCAGCATATTAATTAGAAAATTTGGGCCTCAGTCGACATGGGTGCCAGGTGAAGTCATTGGCAAGCTTGATGCTCCTAGAAGCTATATGGTTAGGGATGAGAATGGTAGGGAATACCGTAGGAATAGGAGCATGCTGCGGAAATCTTACAACAAAGTAGAATACAAAACAGGTGATGATAATATAGATCCGATATCAAGTGGCCAATTGCCATTGGAGTCAAATACAAGTGAAAGTAATCACCCGGAAGAGGTTTTAGCACCAACAAGCAGGGTGGGTAGGCATATAAGAAAGCCCACATATCTGCAAGATTATGTTTAATTTAATTATTTTATTTTGTATATGGTAATGATATGTTTAGTGTTTCGCATGGTTCTTTTCTACAGCACATGTTATATTTGTATGAACATTGATTGTGTGTATTGCAAATACTATTGGACTCATTATGCTTATTATTGCTTGTTTATTATAAAGGAGGAAGGTGTATAATATTATGAATTATCTAGTTGGCATTGCTAGCCGGGGTGTGGCAGTGTGCGTGTTTGTCTGGTGATGGCTGGTGAGTGGCCTCAAATAAATACTAATTATGAACTACAAAAGTTATAATTATTACAGCACATTCCAATTCATATATTAGTCAATATAAGATTGATACACCTTTTAATTGAAGTCTTGTGAATTTGAGTTTTGCATGGCAATCAAAGCTGTCCTTGTCCTGTCCAGAGTTTGCTGGCCGGTTCAATTTCTATTGATTGCCTTTTTTTATAGAATTGGAGGCTCCCCAGGATTACACGCTTACTATATTGAAAACTGTACTCGCACTTGACACTAATCATGTTGAATTTTAACAAATTCACAGAAAAACTTGACATTCAGCATTTATACTGTAGTTTCCATATAACGTGGCAGCAGTATGTTGGGTTAAGATATATCATGTCCCATCTGCTACACGCTGCCAAGTTATATGAATACTACAGTACATTTGCTTGAAACCCGCTTACAGTTGTCGGCCAAGGTAGTAGAAAAGCTTCAGCTTTTTCATGAATAGGCCTAAATATGGCTCAAAATTTATTCTTGTGAAATGTATGAGTGGTACATTTTCTCTGATATCTACTGTTCCCTGCTTGTATTTCGTGAACGTCAGAGTTCAAAGTTCAGATAAACCGGCATATTTTAATTGAAAGTTATTGTAGGTTAGTGACTTGTTTTTTGTTTACAGTATTTCAAATTCTAATAAAATTGTATTTTCATAGTATATGAGCTCTAGTAAAGAAATTAATTTGAATAAACCTTAATAAAGTAAGGTACAACATAAGTGACAGATTTCTTTCTTAATTTTATTTGGGCAAATGTTTTAACAATCTCATAAAAATTAGTTGTAAGAGTAATATCATGTTCAGAGCACATTAACACCAACGCATTCAGTTTCTCCTCTTGACGAGTTGATCTCTTGGCACTTTTCACTCTAGATAGAACGGAAAACCCTCTTTTGGCAGAACAGTTGGTCACTGGGAGAGTCAGGAAAATACTTCGAGATTGGGGAAAGTGGTAGACAGCTACTGTACATCTTATTTTTTTTTTTTTTTTTTCTTTTTGAGGATGAAGCCCACATAGGTCTGAGACCTGTGCGTGGGTATTGAGTTGGATGATGGTGATTGATGAGTTGGACCTACAGTTTTAGGTGGGTTCCGAACCACCGGGAAGTGATTTTACAGCAGAGAACAGTGTCTTTTTTGCTGGCCAATCTAATCGGTCACCGTTACGAACAGGACTCACGAGAACGCAGCTTATCTATCTGATTGAACAGATACCTGCTACGGCCCGCTACCAGGTATGGTCTTCATGCCTTCCATTTCAACGTACATTTTGAAATGAGAACACATTAACAAATTCTTCATTAATATCCTCCAAATAACACTTCACCAACTTTATTGCAGCCTTTGCTGTAGATTCATTTAAAGATTTTTCAGATAACAGAAGTGACAAAATTTCAAAGCAGTTCAATAACATGTCATAAGATTTTTTCGTCTACTTAAGTTCGATTTCAATGAATCAATGATTTTAAGATACACTTTAATTCTAAAAGTTGACCTTCCATCGAATTCGACTTCATTCTCATTTCTTTCATCAGCAAATATTTTAATAATAAAATGGGATTATAAACTTAAAAAACACTTTTAAATGGAAATTGACTCACGTTATGGTGTGACGGCCGTTTCGCTCTGTTGTTTTTTTTTTGTAGATTACGTCTTGGAGACTCCAGTTAAGGAGTATAAGACAAGTCAGATCAACAATATTATACACTAGATACCATAATTACTTCAATTAGTTGAGGTGAGGCGAGGCTTAATTTTGATGTGAAAGGAACTCTTGTACACTATAAAAAGCTTTATCAACTAAATATTTCTTCAATTGTTTTTTAAATATTTCTATATTTTCAAGACTCTTTAAAAACTGCGGTAGCTTGTTGTAGAATTTCCTACCAATATAACTAGGTTTTTGTTTGAATAAGCTACTATTGTGACTCACCAAGTGATAATCTCCTCGGCTTCTTGTATTATAATCATGCACATCAAGATTTTGGTTAATATCATTCGTTTTTACATATAAAGTAGCTTCATACACATATAAGCAGGGTACAGTTAGGAGACCAAGTCTCTTGAACAACGGCCTACATGAATCTAATCTATTTACTCTTTCTATACACCTAACCGCTTTCTTTTGGATCTTAAACACCCTATCAAGATTTTGTTTTGATGAATTACCCCATACTAAGATAGCATACCTAATATGTGACAGTAAGAGCCCATGGTAAGCTGTAAAAAGTAACTTTTTGTCATTCAATCTAGCGAGCTGTCGCAGGACAAATACCCCAGATGAAATTTTACTACATATTTTCTCAATGTATGGAGTCCAGGTCAATCGTCTATCCAACGTAACTCCTAGAAATGCAATTTTTTCTTCCTGGTCTAATTGATTATCGTTTACAAACACGTTTATAGCCCTATCTTCATTTAAATTATGTTTGTTTTTGAATTGAAGGTATTGGCATTTTTTACTATTTATAGTTAATTTCAACTGATTTAAAAATTGGACAATGGACTGCACACCTATATGGGCACTTATTTCTAAATTATCTAGAATGGAATTGCTGAAAATGAGTGATGTATCATCAGCAAATAAGAGGGCTCTACCACTAATTAATTCTTTAGGTAAACGGTTGACATATAACAAAAAAAGCAATGGACCTAGTATTGACCCCTGAGGCACTCCAGCTTGATGATGCTCTTGTCTAGAGCATCATCAGACGACCCACAGTACACTGATTCAAGGCATGAGTTTGAGGGTTATGTATGTTGGAATGGTGAAGGGGTGGGGGGAAGAGTAGGCGGGAGGTTTGAAATTGGGATTATTTTGTCAAATAGAGTATGTGAGAAGAAGTTAAGTTGATCATTTAAAATGTTGTCAGGTTCCTGCTTTGCATGTTTGTAAATCTCATATTGTTCTAAAACATTGAGTTTCTGGCTTTTGTGAGTGAAGTGTAGTGTGTCTAAATTAGTGTCAATGTCTGTATAACTGTGGCCTGTTGAAATGATGTGTTCAGCAAAAGTGGAATGTGTGTTTGGGTGTGAGATGGCTCTTGTGTGTTCTTTGAATCTAGTGGTGATTCCTATGTCACAAGAAGATTACAATATAGAATTGAATACTATAAAATACATAGCACAACAGAATGGTTACAAACACACACTAATAGACAAACTAGTGCACAGAATATCAACAAAACCAGTCACTCACACCAGCAACAAACAGAATGACAACTCCCATACATTCATCACACTTACCTACCTGAACAACAAAACTCATAAAATAGCAGCTTCATTCAGGAAACTCAAATATAAAATAGCTTACAGAACAACTAATTCACTCAAAAATCACCTGCATTCTCAGACAACATCTCAAAACAAGTACAACAGATCTGGAATTTACAAATTGAAATGTGATGACTGCAACAAGTTCTATATAGGACAAACTGGCAGGACATTCACCACTAGATTCAAAGAACACACAAGAGCCATCTCACACCCAAACACACATTCCACTTTTGCTGAACACATCATTTCAACAGGCCACAGTTATACAGACATTGACACTAATTTAGACACACTACACTTCACTCACAAAAGCCAGAAACTCAATGTTTTAGAACAATATGAGATTTACAAACATGCAAAGCAGGAACCTGACAACATTTTAAATGACCAACTTAACTTCTTCTCACATACTTCATTTGACAAAATAATCCCAATTTCAAACCTCCCGCCTACTCATCCCCCCACCCCATCACCATTCCAACATACATAACCCTCAAACTCATACCTTAAGTCAGTGTACTGTGGGTCGTCTGATGATGCTCTAGACAACAGAGCGAAACGGCCGTCACGCCATAACGTGAGTTAATTTCCATTTAAAAGTGTTTTTTTTTTTAAGTTTATATTATATAATGATTATGTGTACCATTCCTTTTATGAAAAAACAATGATTGTACATAGGCCATGTCTACTACAATCTCACTATCACTCATATAAGTTATAACTAATAACTTTCTTTTTAGTGGCGAAAGTGATATTGTGAAAGACAGGCCTATCCATGATGAATAATAAGTTGAAGTTGCCACAACCACAACATTTATAAAAAATAGTGAGATACTAGTTTCAGTTGAAACACCATTATCAATCTCAAACAAACGAGTTTGTGTGAGATTGATAACGGCATAACAAGCGAAACTAGTACTGTATCTCATTATTTTTTCATAAATGTGGTTGTGACAACTTCGTCTTATTATTCATTATAACTAATAATAAACCGCGAGTTTTATAAGCCAAATCTATATAGCCTATATATGAAAGCCAGCAAATACCACTGACTCATTTATCATCAATTCTCGAGAATTATATACTAGCCCAAAAAATTTGAAATTCGGTACACATACACAACGGGTTTTAAAAAAATACGCCCAAAATTGACGTTTTTTGAAAACTAAGCTATAATTTTTCTGCTTTTCTCAAGTAAGTTAATACATGAACAAAAAACTTGAAGTTTTGTATGCATGTTTATTTGAGTACCTAGACATGTGATAAAAAGATTCTTAAATTTTGCACAAGACTGACGTTTTTCTGACTTATTTTTGCTAGATCAACCCCACCCCCCACCCCTATCCCTTCAGTAAATTTCCAATTTTGGGGGGGGGAGGACCATAACCCCTTGACTGCCCTGGGGCCGCCATTGGACACCAAATTCCAATAAATGGCTTCTTGCAGGGACAAGTCCCAGAAACAGGTATATTGCTATTGAAAATTGGAGAAAAGGTAATACATCATCATTGAACCTGCAGGCGCCTAGCGTGTCCATATGATCACAGTGACAAACACAAACATTTTGCAATTAGTAGTGAGAATATATTTTGTCACTAAGTTGTAAGAAACTAAGAATAGCATCATGAGAAGTCAATGACAGCATTATCTAGTTATATAAGAGGAATAATATGAAGAAATAATCACTTTTGCCAACCGCATACCATTGAGAATTGATGGGTAATAGAAAGATCAAATGTCTTCACTCATTGTGAAGGAATGCTCACTCAACAGAAGTTGGACTTGGACTCATAGCATAATATTCATCATTATAAATGCTATGGAAGGCATGCCAACCATAAAATTATCAATATCCCTTCATTAAAAATAAATTTCCTTGTCATGAATGCCTGTGGTCATATGATTACGCACGGCGCTAAAGGGTTAAATAAATGATTTATTATAGAAGAATATCTTATCAAAGTGATACTGGGTAAACCAAGGCTTTACCCCAGTAATGTTCTATTTTGGGAATGTGATGAGCTAACAGTAGAACAGTTCTGTATGAAAATCATTATTCTCTACATTAACAAAAATAAAACTTACTAATTTCAACAACATCAGGCGCCATACAGTTTAAGACCAACCACCATAACTTCTGCAGCTGATAGATCTAGACAATTCAATTACACCATCAATAAATTAGCAAACCTTCATACCATTTCATCCTTGATAAAATCACAAATGCAGTTATCAAAGAAATTCATAAATGTATCATTTCAAAAACAGAATTTATTAATTTTTAATTCCTTTCAAGTGCTATTCATTTAAACTGGAGACTTTTGCAATGGCGGACATTGACAAATAATAAGTTAGTTACATTTAATACATTCAATTTGCTATTTAATACTGCAGAAGTCTTCAGAATAAATTAATAGCACTTGAAAGGAATTCAAAATTAATAAATTCTGTTTTTGAAATGATACATTTATGAAAAGACTGTGCTTGGATGCCCAGTTAGTTGAATTAGGTGACCGTGCTTCAATGACTTGATATTACAAGCTTTATTATCACTTACCCGGTGGTTCGGAACCCACCTAAAACAGTAGGCCCATCATGTTCCCCGTAACATGGCACAAACGGCGAGGTGGAACTACCCGTAAGGGTCTCCCCGCCATTAAAAGCCATACGCTTATTATTAATAGCACTTAAAAGGAATTCGAAATTAATAAATTATGTTTTTGTGTATTTCTCATGCTGCGTCTCCACCAACCAAACATGCTTGGCCAACAGTGTTTGCTGGAATTATCTGATGTTGCCAAACATTGTTTGGTGTGGACGCCTTGTCAAACATTATGACCGGTGTGGTGGGAGTACGGTAGTGGTGGGAACCTGTTGTTAGTCGTCACTGTTCGCTCACAGACCGAACATTTTAATTGAACTCACGAACATGTTTGGTGACCCATATGTTTCATGTTTGTCCGTTTTTTGTATTCACCAACAATGTTTGGCAGACATGTTCGGTTGGTGGAGATGCGGCTTCAGTTTGTAAAATTGTCAGTCACTTTAAACTAACTTGTGGTACTATTCATATGTATTATCTTGCTGTGCAGAACTGACCTTTTTTGAGTCGCAGCGGACGCGTTTTGAACTATGTCGTTCTTCTTTGGCACTTGGTTGCAGACTGAGTAGTTTTCTAGTATGTAAGGTCTGGTAGTCTTAGGAAGGTAGTGGTATTAGTGGATGTGGTGGGGGAAGTCAGTGTGGTGGGGGTGTTTTTAGGAGGGGTTTGTGATGATGTTGAAGAGGGTATGAGATTTGAAATTAAGTTGGTCATTGAGTATGAATTGAGGATGTGAAATGGAATGTTTGTAAATTTCGAATTGTTCAAGAGTATCAAGTATTTGACTTTTGGGGGCATTGTGAAGGATGTGGAGGTTTTGATCAATGTTGGTGAATGAATGACTTTTTGTGAGTAGATGTTCAGCATAATTTGATTTTGTCTGTGATTGGGTGGGGGCTTTTATGTGTTCTTTGAATCTGGTTGTGAAAGATCTGCCAGTTTGTCCAATATAGAAGCTGTCGCATTCGTTGCATGTCAGTTTGTAAGTGCCAGAATAATTATGAATGTTGGAGGTGGTGGTGGGAACCTGTTGTTAGTCGTCACTGTTCGCTCACAGACCGAACATTTTGATTGAACTCACGAACATGTTTGGTGACCCATATGTTTCATGTTTGTCCGTTTTTTGTATTCACCAACAATGTTTGGCAGACATGTTCGGTAGTGGTGGGTGTGGTGGTGAGTTTTCTTAAGGTGTTGTTGGTTTTGAATGTGACTGTGTAGTTGAGCTTTCTGAAGGTATTTGCTATTGTTTGTGTTGCATGATTGATGTACTGTATGTTAATATGATGTATTTGGAGTCTGGTGGGGGTTGTGTGGATTTTTGTTGTTTGTGAATGATTCTATGGAGGTTTTTGTCAATTATGGATGGGTTGTATCCGTTTTTTGAGGCTATGTATTTGATGGTATTGAGTTCAGTTTGGTAGTTAGTGGAGTTCATGGGTATGTTGATGAGTCTGTGAATCATGAAGTTGAGAGCTGCATGTTTGTGTTGGGTTGGAGTGATTATGAATTATCATGTCTGTGAGGGGGGTTTCCTGTATATTTTGAATGTATTGGTGATTGTGAGGTCAAAAAGTTGAGAGAATTATGAATTTCAGTTTCCAAGGTGAATGTGAGATTGGGGTGGATTTTGTTGATGTAGGTGAGAAATGTGTGAACTTGTCTGGTGTTACCTTTGTACAGTGCAATGATGTCATCTACATATCTATGCCAATAAATGATTTATTTTTAATGTGGATTGTTAATGAGGATGTGGGTTTTTTCAATGTTGTGGATGAAGATTTCGGCTAGGATGGGAGAGATGGGAGATCCCATTGGGAGACCTGTGGGTTGTGTGTAGAATTTATTATTGTGGGTGAAATAGTTTTGTTTTGTGATGGTGTTGGTGAGTGACATAATTTCATTAATGTGAGCAGGAGGTGTGTTGTTGTCAATTAGCATGTTTTTGAAGTTGAGGAGTGTTTCATCAATAGGTAGGCTATGATTATGTAGAGATTTTTCATGTCAAATGAGGCAAGTGTTGAGTTGTGTGGAATGTGAATATTTTTTATTTTTTGAACTAAGTGTAAATTGTTTTTGATGGATGCGTGATGGTTGAATGTTATGTTTTTTTCTAATGATTACTTCAAGGTGTTTAGCTATTTTGTGAGCTGGAGCAGGTGTATGATTGACTGATGGCCTGATGGGGCATGTTGGGTTTGTGGATTTTAGGTAGAGCTCTTATATAGGGGCAGAGGGTTTAATTTGTTTAGAATGATATTTTTGTCCAGGAGTGAGGATGAGTTTGGTGTTGTTAATGGCTTGTTTTATTGATGAATGAAATTTCGTGGTGGGATCAGGTGTGAGTTCAATGATATGATTTTCATGAATTAAGTTCTGGACTTTTTTTGTTAAGGTTAGGTGTTTCTATGATAACAGTACAGTTGCCTTTGTCAGCTTTGGTTATGGTGATGTTATGGTCTTCTTGTTTTTTCAGTATAGTTTTCATTGTTTTGTCTTCTTGGTTGTTATAAGATCTATTGTAGTTTAGGGCTTTGTTGATAACTTGTGGTAGTTGTGCATTTCACATACAGCAACTATATATCAACATATTTTTTAGATTGAACATCCAAAATTATAGTTCCTCTATATTTTCAATAAATGTGGTTGTGACAACTTCGTCTTATTGCTCATTACAGATAAGATTCCTAAAACATAGAATAATTATAAGAAGTAACGAAATATCCGTGGGTGTAATAATAATTATCTAATAAAAAATGGAAGCTTGTAACAACTATAAAGTCGTTGAATTTACAACAATAAGTTGATATTAACAACGCAGATCATTATGGAACAAGGCTTTAATCGCTCTAACCTTACGATATCGTTGCCAGATTTATCAAATTTCCCATCAACCGTCCAACCCCAACATATCGCAGCGATCTCCCGTCCATATACCAGGGGTGCCCACCCCTCCTAAGCCTCATGACGCACCCCCCCCCCCTAAATTTATCACCAACCCCCCTCATAAATTAGCCCTCCTCATAAATTAGCCCCCCACCCAAAAAAAAATGTGAAAAAAGCCCCCATATTCTTTCTAAAACTAAAGGAAGATTTTTATAATGATTGAAAAAATTCAAACCCAGTTGATAATATACAAAATTCTATGTATATTTCTTGAGATTCTTTACATAGGTAACTTTTTTTGTAAAGGTAAAAAAGAAATATCAATGAAATGAATATATGAAGTTCTGCTCAATAAACTTAATTGCAAAATAGCTGAATAAGAATTTGAACCTAAATGGTTTTTAAACAATAAAATATTATTACAAATACACAATGTCCATTAAAAATGAAATACCTATAAGTTTATGTTCGGTGTACCAATTACATTAAGGTTAAATAATTCTACAAAGTTGTTCCTTTAAAGGAAGTGAAAACAATATGAGTTAATAACTTTATTTGTAGAACACAAAAATTCAAAATACTAAGTCATTTATTGGACAGTAGTTGAACAACAGGTTCATTTACTCAGTGTAGTATCTTGGGAGAATTGGATGAAGTACATAAAAGGCACACATTTCATGTATAGTTATTTACAACACACAATCGAAAGAAGTGTCTTTCAAAAACAAAATAAAGACATAGTTATGAAAAATTACTGAATTTTTAGTATTTAGTAAGTTTTGCTATAGCAGTTCTTACTTATTAGTAAGTAGTTATTGTAAAATACACGAAAAACATCAACAGTTTGAAGTCAAACATTTTAAATTTGTAGGCTGTGACCATCTACAAGCTAGCTAGGCACCTTCTAAGCTTGTTAAATCTATCTTGCTAAACCCCACATAGAAGTTTTTGTCTTTGTGATGAGGAAACAGAAAACCTTTCTATTATTTATTTGTTAGAAATAGACTCAAGTACATCTTTTTCTGCAGCTAGAACCATTAGATTGGATAGCTATGATGAGTCCTGATCTAAGTCTGTTTTTGATAATTTTTAATCGACTTATTGCTCTTTCTGCTGATTAACTAGTAACTGTTAAGGAGAGTAAAGTTGTATAAACCACTTTCAGAGCACTCGCTTAGCGTCTTGCTAAGTTTGAATAATAACTGCCTGCACAAATCCTAAACATAACTACTGTATTTTAGCTAATTCATATTCAATTGCATAATAATAATAATAATTATAAATATATTTTCATTAATTGACATTATATCTGGTGACTTCGTAGTATATTTTTGAATGTTGTCACGTTAAACACGAATTCAATCAACTTTACGCCCCCCCCCCAAAACGTTTTTTGGAACCCCCCCCCCCAAGAATTTCAATGACGCAGTCTGCGTCATAGCCCCCCTCCTCCCCCCTGTAGGTACCCTGCATATACGCTCTGATCGGGATGACGCCAAAAGTAGTTGACGACAAAGGTGGTCGATTTTTATTTTATGCTGATGACAGAAGCGTCCACATTCCTGAGTAGTCCAAGTCTGACGGGTGCATGCAGCGACAGACTAGGTCTATTCTTGAAACTTCTCCTCTCAACAGAGTGGGCCTGCGACAGAGTTGACCTTTAGGGTTGCAATATCGATACATACAAAATATCGACAGTTAAACTTCAGTTAATCGACCTCAACAACATCAAAAACTTGATTATATGAGATTGGCAGCTCTGTCCTCTCCTCTGTGAGTAGGTTTGAGGCTCTATAATAAACACTGGAATAAAGTATAATTTGATGAATGAAGTCTTCTTGGAGCCTCAAGTTTGTGCCATTATTGAGGTGTACAAGACAAGTCACATGTAATGAGAATAGAATGAATGCAAGAGAAACTTTCAACACCTTTAGAAAGGTTTTTAATAACTTGAACGATACTACATTGAACTAGAATGAGTTTGTTTATGAACATAACAAAACAGTAATAAAGAATTTAAAACACATGCTCGAACATATGATTTTCTACTACATTCTTCCTCCCTAAATTTAATGAATGTAATCTGTTAAATAATTAGGAGGTCTTCTGCTTCTGGAACTTCTTCTCGGATTTGTGTTATCATTTTCTCATCTAGTAGTCTCTTGTCTAGGTAGTGAATTCTCAGTAGTAGTACTCATTTCATTTTCTTGGTTCTGTGTTGATGGTGGACTAGGGAGGTATTCAGGCTCAGGTTGAGAAGTGGGTAATAGATTGTTTTCATCACTCTCAAAATCAGTTTGTTCTATGTTATCTCTTTCTTGGTACTCTCCAACCGGAGCAAGATGACGTGTTGACACAGTAGTTTCCCTTCCATCAGGTAACTTAACATGGGCATACTCAGCATTCCCATGAAGAAGTTGGACCTCTTCAACAAGTGGCTCATACTTGGATGTACGATTGAATTTCTTCAAGTAGACAGGGCCGGAATTGAGAAGCCAAGAAGGAGCTGAAACACCATTGTTCCCAGATCTACGTGGATGTAAGAACATACGCTCATGAGGAGTTTGATTTGTGGCTGTGCAAAGTAGTGATCTCACTGAGCTGAGGGCATCTTCTAGAACTGACTCCCATTGGTTTATTTCCAAGTTGAGTGATTTCAATGCTAGCTCAATCGTTTTCCATAGAATGCCATTGTATCTTTCAACCTGTCCATTACCTGCTGGATTGTATGCAGTGGTTCTACTAGTTGAGATTCCAAGTGAATTCAAGTAACTTTTTAAGTCTTGGCTCAGAAATGATGTTCCTCTGTCTGAATGTATGTAACTAGGAACCCCAAAAGTAGAAAATAGAGATTTTAGTTTTGACTTCACTGTAGATGATGACATGTCTGAACATGAGAAAGCAAAAGGAAACCGTGAAAACTCATCTACTATTACTAATAGGTAACGGTTTCGACTTGATGAAGGTAGAGGACCTTTAAAATCGATATTTAGTCGTTCAAATGCAGAAGTGGCTTTGATTAGAATCCCTTTGTGTTTGAAGAATCTGGGCTTCACAGCAGCACACACATTGCAGGAGTTTGTTATACATCTGATTTCATCAATCGAGTAGGGTAAGTTTTTACTCCGAACCCAGTGGTACAAACGTGTCACACCTGGGTGACATAGAGACACATGTAAATCAATTAACAATTTTTCTTGATTTTGGATTGAAGAACATACTCTAGACAGGGCATCTGCAGCCATATTATCTTTGCCGGGTCTGTATACAATATCATAATGAAAGCAAGACAATTCCAGTTTCCACCTCATTATCTTTTCATTTTTCACTTTGCCATGATGGTTGTTATCAAACATAAAGGCTACTGATCTCTGGTCAGTAATCAGCTTGAAATGTTTGCCAACCAAGTAGTGACGCCATTTTCGCAGTGCTTCCACAATGGCTTGTGCTTCTTTTTCAACACTTGAATGTCTTTGTTCTGCTGGAGAAAGTATCCTTGAGAAGAATGCAACTGGACAGTTTGATTGAGTCAAAGTAGCAGCAATGGTGCGCTCAGATGCATCAGTTTCTACAATGAACTGTGCTTCAGGGTCAATGCAGCTTACTACAGATTTGATGATTTCACTTTTTATAGTTTCAAATGACTGGAGCCCAGCTTTGGACAAGAGGAATGCAGTGCGTGCAAGTGGAACCACTTTAGCGGCATAATCTGGTATCAGTGATGCATAATGTGAAAACATACCAAGGGTCCTCCTCAGTGATGCGGTGTCTCTGGGCGGAGGTAAATTTTTCAAGGGTTCTAGTCGACTGGGGTCAGGCTTGATAGTTTTGTTTGATATATGATAGCCCAACAAGTTGATAGATTTCAATGAAAATGAAGACTTCTCATTATTAATAGTTAGGTTGTATTTGTTTGCAGCTTCAATAAACTTCTTTAGGTTTATATCATGTTGTTCTTGTGTTTTTCCACAGATTGTGACATCATCAAGGTAGGCATAAGTGTCTTGTAACTGTTCTGATCGGATGACTTGGTCAATTACACATTGGAATGCTGCTACCCCATTAGTGACCCCAAATGGAATACGCTTAAACTGGTAGAGTTGACCACAGGCCTCAAATGCTGTGTAGTGTTTTTCTTCATTTCTTATCTTAACTTGGTGGTATGCACTTTTCAAGTCAATAGTACTGAAAAACTCATAATTTGCAACTTTGTTTACTATATCATCGATTCTTGGTAGTGGGTAAGCATCCAGTAATGTAAAACGATTTATAGTTTTGGAGTAGTCAATGACCATTCTTTTCCTATGATTTTCAGTTGTAACTACCAACGCTTGAGCCCTCCATGGAGACATACTAGGCTCTATAACATCGTCTTTAAGCAATTTTCTTACTTCGTTTTCAATAAACTTCAAATCATCTGTGCTATGGCGATGATACTTGATTGTGATTGGCTTACATTCCGGTTTTAAATTTGAAAACAATGATACTGGTTCTACAGTTGAGGCTGCCACGCTACATATAGTTAATTGTGACTTGTTGCCACCAAAGACTACTTTAAGACTTGCATGGTTTTTCAAAATATCATGTCCAACAATTATATCTGCACAAAGATCGGGTAACAATGAAAGATTAACTTGCTTGTAACAGTGATCAAGAATGACAAGATTTACTTTGCATTGACCTGTTATGTCGGATGTAATTGATGTAGTTGCCATTGAGACAGTACCCCTACCTGGTCTTATGGGAATACCTAGATTAAGAGCAGTAGATTTGTTTATAAAACTCAGAGAGCTTCCTGTATCTATCAAAGCAGAGACAGATTTTCCATTAACTAGGGCTTGTACTGTACTCTTTGTCAGTCCACCGGGTGAAGCTGCTAGGTCAATAGAGTTCATAATTTCTTTAGGTTTATTCGATTGCTTGGTTTGTAATTTACTTGACCTGCAGACCTTAGCAAAATGCCCCTGTTTACCACAGTTATGACAAATTGTATTTTTAGCTGGACAGTTGATCCGAGGATGTCTGAGATTACCGCAAAAAAAAACATTTTTCTCTCACAGCAGCTAGTGAAAACTTTTCTAAACTGCTTGAGGTCGAATCAACATTCTGATTGCTTGCTTGAGTTTCTTGAGACGAAGTTGTATTTACTATA
Organism: Conomelus anceps; assembly: GCA_948455865.1. Lineage (NCBI taxonomy): Eukaryota > Metazoa > Arthropoda > Insecta > Hemiptera > Delphacidae > Conomelus > Conomelus anceps. Next base: position 55,829,040 of record OX418217.1, on the reverse strand, counting down.
GATTGGAAAGATTGAAAAGCTAATGATTGATCATGTGCAAGTTCTAGGGATCTGGCTTGACTATATGCCTCTTCTAGTGTCAATGAAACATTTTCTAGTAAGCGCTGGCGAATTGTAGGAGACTTTATTCCAGCAATAAATGTGTCACGGATATAATCATCCCTATTCCTTTCAGCTGTGACAGCTTTAAAATGGCAGTCCTTACTCAATAGTTTTAAGGCATGGAGATATTGATCAATAGTCTCATCAGGTTGTTGCTGACGTGCAGATAGTTTATGTCTGGAAAATATTTCATTGACCGGTTTTACATAGATTTTCCTTAGCACAGATATAGCATCATTATACATACCGCTTCCACTTATGTACTCATCGATTTCTGGAGTAATGAAGTTTATAAGTATTTTGAGTTTATCTGAGTCTGATGGTTGTGGTGTGATGCTGGTAATAAAGTTCTGAAAAGTTTTGTGCCAATGTGTCCATTCCTTGCTTGCAGATGATGAGTTTGGATCTACACTAAACTTGTCTGGTTTTAGGATCGTATTCATTTTCACAATATTAAGTTATTAAAATTGTAATGAGAATAGAATGAATGCAAGAGAAACTTTCAACACCTTTAGAAAGGTTTTTAATAACTTGAACGATACTACATTGAACTAGAATGAGTTTGTTTATGAACATAACAAAACAGTAATAAAGAATTTAAAACACATGCTCGAACATATGATTTTCTACTACATCACATCAACAATTATACAATCTTCTACAATAGTTACCATAAATTACTGTATCAATTAGTTGTGGTGAGGCTCAATTTTTATGTGAAAGGAACTCTTGTACTCTATAAAACGTTTCAACTAAATATATTATTTTTATTGTTGTTATGATTCCTAAATACTATTAAATAATTTTCAGATCTTACATTAACTTTGTTTATATTTTAGTTTAATATTTCAATTTCCTCTGACCTACATTGACTCATGAGAATTAGAATTTCAATTACCGTATATGGTCTTCCTGCTGCATTTTTACAATAACCTCCAGAGATTTTATGAAATTCACAAACCCTATCCGTTCTTCCTCAGATTTTTTTAGTGATGATTCTAATTTTGTTTTTAATTCGGTGTGATCACACAATAGTTTAGCAACTGTTCATGTCTATCATTTTTACATTTCAAGCCAGAGTTTGTTAAGTAGCTCAGTAATAATTCTCAACTGGCTTACAATACATTGTAAGGTGCAATTCTTTTCATGGTAGTTTTATTTTGGACAATTGATAGTTTAAAAATATGTCAGAAATAATATTTTAATAAGTTTTCTGTAAGAACAATTATAAATAACACAACCAATTACAGAAATTGCTATGGCTACTATCAAAAATACCACATTTATGTTTAATTCGAAAATAGCTAGACAAGAGCCGTTTGTCTGTGTTCATGGTTGTGAAAAAAGAACTGATGTTTAAACGACTTTTAATAAAATGATGTAAATAATATTTTTATGATAATCGTAATAAAGTAAGTTATATTTGTTAAGTTGTGCATGAACTGAAATTACTCTCCTCTTGACTGCTAACAACTGCTGTTTCTGACTGGATACCATTCAATCTTATTATTTATCTACATACGTAATTCTTCACAATTTTTTATATATATTTTTATTTTGAAACCAATTTTACATTATAATACATCAGTAAGTATTCTATGCTCTTTAAATTTCAAGAGTTCAATGTTGTATTTGATATGCTCACTCCGAAGTGGCATATTATCCAAAATTCGAAGAGCAAACTAAGAATAAGAATCTTTATTTGCCATCAAAAAATAAAACATTGCAATAGGCTTTGTCAATATATCATTATATAGTTTAAGATGTTGATTCTCAGCTAAAACAAAGGAATAATAGTGTTTTCCCTCAAACTAAAATATTTCATACACTAAAATACACCAAGTTTGAACAAAAATTAAAATCATATTTTCAAGTCACTAATATCACAATACATGTATTCATCTGTGATGTTTTCCATGACGAAATACTTAATGAACAATCTAATATTAAAACTGACACTGTATTTCACCTTTAAATAATGTTTTATTCACATATATTGGAGATGCTTGAGGAATGCATTTCACTTCTGAAAAGAAGCTTCGTCAGCCTCCATGTATTCATTCAAATTATAAAATAGCTTTTTTCTTAACCATTTGTTAATTACTGATTTAAAGCTTTTTTCTGGTAACATTCTTATTTCAAGAGGAAGTTTATTAAATACTGTATTAAACATGGTATACATAGCTTTTATGAGTCTTTGAAATTCTTATATAAGGAGTAAGATCAGAGTTCGTTCTAATAATTATGAAAATTATTATGTTGATCAAAATTGTTTAAATTATTTTCAACTGTTATCAAATTATAATAGAATGTAGTAATAACATAATATTAGGAATAACACTGCAATAAAAATCATTTATGAATGACATGAAGAAGGTAAAACAGGAACAACCATACTAATATGTGGAAATTCACGAAGAATTTTAACCTATGAGAGATACAACATCCACAAAGAAGTTGTAGAAAATAAACACGTTTTTTAACACCATGAACAATACGATTCAAATTTCGAGGCAAAGCCAGGTTATACAGCCAATCTTCTGGCTCGCCGAAGTCTATACCATATCGATTAGTTACAATGAATCGATAGAAGAGAATCGATATAATTACCTCATTCCTTTGTAGACCCACTCTGTCGGGTGCGTGCAGTGACAGAGGCGGTCGATTTCTATTTCTTCACCAAGCGACAAAGGTGGTCGGCGACAGAGGTGACCACATTCCTGAGATGACCAACTCTGTCGGGTGCGTACAGCGTCAGATGCGGTCTAAAAATAGTCCGGTTTGCCGTCGACCATCATTGTCGTCGACCACTTCTGGCTGCTCTCCCCTTTGATCATCGAAACGATAATGGTTGGCACCGATCGGATTGCTGCGATATATCGTTGCGTCTGGACAGGAGTGACAGGACCTCCTAAATACAGGACCTCCTAGTATTTAGGAGGTCCTGGTCTGGACGAGGCTTTAGAACTCTAAATCAAGGCCCTACAACTGTATGTGATTCTCAGTCGTCGCCCAATGCAAATTGAACAGAGCATTGGCGGACATATTGGCGTCAACTTCACGCGCCCTTTTTGAATTTTAAGGCTAGTTAGTGTATGCAACTATGTAGAGTTGTGAATAAGTGTTCTTAGAAAACGCATTTTATATTATTATCTTGATGAAAACCAGTCTAAAATCATTAAAAACGTAAATATTATGATGACTGCAATGTTCTAAATGAATTCCAAGTAATATTTTCAACAGAGACACAAACTGTGGGAGCTGCTTGAATATATCTAGCCAAATATGACGCCTGACAAAATTATTTAGTCAGAATGCTAATTAACTCAATTGGGAATAAACGATTCTGTAAAATATTGTACTTGTAGGATTTTTGCACATTAAATTTAGGCTTCATGTTAATTAAAATGAATTGGTTCCAAAATTAATTGGTATGATCGTTTTTCAGTTATCTGGTCTTGTTGATGAAGAAAACAATAAATTACTCTCATATTCCTGCAAGTCAGTTGAGTTTTACACGATTGTATAATAATAATTATTATCTTACAATAAGCTTACCAGTTCTACATTTTTCATGTAGTGAACTACTAATTTAGGGAAGTGGGGTAGTTTAGGGAAGTGATAGCCGCGAGCCATAGCAGGTATCTGTTCAATCAGATAGATAAGCTCCGTTCTCGTAGGTCCTGTTTGTAACGGTGACCGATTAGATTAACCAGCAAAAATGCACTGTTCTCTGCTGAAAATCACTTCCCGGTGGTTTGGAACCCACCTAAAACTGTAGGTCCAACTCATAAATCACCATCATCCAACTCAATACCCACGCCCAGGTCTCAGACCTATGTGGGCTTCATCCTCAAAAAAAAAAAATTTAATCACAATATTAAACCTATGAAATTCAATCAACACAGTAATAGCTATTTGTGTAACTAGAGTGCAAAGCACCGTTTTTTTTCATCAAGAGAAACTGTTTTTTTCACGAGCCAAAGGCGAGTGAAAAAAGTTTCTCGAGTGCAGAAAAAATACTTTGCACTCGAATTACACATTAAATTTTTCCTACAGTAATGTATAAAGTAATTTGAACAGAACAAAACAGGACATACATAACCTTAAAAATCCTCACATAACCTATCTTCGAATCAAATCGATTTCATCAACAACAACTACAACAACTATTCACAGCTGAAGCAGAGTGGCCAACCTATTTTTGAATGCAGAATAGGGAACCTGCGTATTACATGCTCACTATTTTGTGTTGTTAGGTTGCAAATTTGGAGTGCGGAAATAGTTATTTATGTATTAAGAGCGTGAAGCACGACTTTATCGCTCGAGCCAAAACATTTACTGCGTGACGCATAGCAGAGCGCAGTAATTTTGCGAGAGCGATAAAGAAGCTTCACGCGCGAATTGCATACAATATTTTTCCTACAACTGCAGTTCTGGATTACAACACAATAAAAACTTGTAGTTTGTAACATCACAGACCGTGCGCGGATTTGGTTAGCGTGCGCCATTTTGAGGTTATGTGAATTCACGGATTCCGCGATCCACCAATGAGAAGACATCAAAATGAAAACAGAAGCGTAAAGAAAACAGCTGGCGAGCGTAAAGTACTTTACCGCTTGCTGAGCAGTAAAGAGGTATTTTACAATTAGTTTTCAGTACGTAAAGAACGACTTTACGAGCAGTTGTAGGAAATAGCTATTTATGTATTAAGAGCGTGAAGCGCGACTTTATCGCTTGAGCCAAAACATTTACTGCGTGATGCACAGCAGAGCGCAGTAATTTTGCGAGAGCAATAAAGAAGCTTCACGCGCGAAATACATACAATATTTTTCCTACAACTGCAGTTCTGGATTCCAACACAATAAAAGTTTGTAGTTAGTAACATCACAGACCGTGCGCGGGTTTGGTTGGCGTTCGACTTTTTTGAGGTTATGTGAATTTCACGGATTCCATGATCCACCAATGAGAAGACATCAAAATCAAAACAGAAGCGTAAAGAAAACAGCTGGCGAGCGTAAAGTACTTTACCGCTTGCAGAGCAGTAAAGAGGTATTTTACAATTAGTTTTCAGTACGTAAAGAACTACTTTATGAGCAGTTGTAGGAAAAGTACATTCCCGCACTGTAATTTACTTTCCCGCACTGGTGCAGGAATAGACTATTTTGCGTGCTACAGTTAGTGCAAAAATAGGCACTTTTTCGGGTCGCTGTAGGAAAAAACATTTCCATTACTTATACAGAAAACTTGATTATAAATTGCAATAAAACAATGCAGTTCATTAAGATCTATGAGTAAAACTGACATTAACTTAAAATAAAATTTTCCTACTAGAATTAAAGTATAAAATGATGATAGATTTATGACCGAGTAAATAAACCTAAAATTACAATTTGAACAAATAATTTAATGTAATCTTATATAATATAATATTGATATTACTGTGGGTAAATGGGATTTCAAAGATAGATTTCAATAAATGAGATTATTTTATATTTGTGTATTAATCATTCTAAAATAAATAGAAGGAAGTACTTCAACAGACTGATAATAATTGAATACCAATAAATCATAACATAAAATTGGTAACTAATGCATAATATGTAATATCTACAAGAAATGAAACTTGAAACTCGAAAATATTCATGCACTATTATCTGTTAGAACTATATTTATTGCAACTAATTAGCAAATTTCCATATAACTCTTTTGGAAATTGTGACAAATGGCAAAGTTTTAATAAATTATAATAATTCAATTGAAAAGGACCAGAGGTGATTACTTTTGACAATTCAAATAAAATTTGAGTCTACATATAAAACTTTAGTGTATACACACTAAAAATAGAACATAGCTCAAAATAATATTATTATAATGCATAATATTTTATGAACACAGCTTTCAATTCTAAGACTCTAGTTTGACTGACTCAAGGCACAATAAGTTAATTTTTTCATCTATAATATTATTTCAAGCGTGATTTCTATTATTTATAGGTTGGATAATTTTGGAATAAATGAAACCCAAGGTAGTAGAGAGACTATTCAAGTGCTTGGCTTAGCCATGATCGCTTATCATAAATAATTTATAGAAATAAACAAGGCTAACAGTGTATAATGGGCTGTACAAGACTAGTTAATTTAGAATGCTTCAATATTTTGTTCTGTAACTAATGATTTAGATCAAATAGAAAAAAACATTGTTAAATATAGAATTTGAAGAGACTAAAACCACTGTTTGATTGATCCTAAAAAGGTATTAAATACAATTTACTGATTCATGAACAGTACTGTCTTATTGCAATGCTGCCTGATAGATTCCTTAGGGTACGCGCATGTTGAGGAGGTGTAGGTGAAGGTGTAGCTCGCCATCACCGCTAGGTAAAACAAATGCATTATCTGTTACGGGTGCGCGCATAGTGAGCAGGTCGAGGTGGAGGTGTAGGTCGCCGCTTACAAGGAGGTCTTGCTGGATGCTTTTCAAGAACAAACTATTTTGATTTTACCTCGCCGCTTAGCGCGCTGCTTCTTCGTGATTGGTCCGTTCAAGGCCACACACTCCTCCCCCTCCTCCAAACAGTTCACTTCTACCCAGAACTACGTACTGAGCTGTACCGTACGCATTTGGTTTGATAAAGTACTGTGCGTTTTCACGTGTTTGAAATTAAGGAAGAAGTTATCATTGCCGTGCACTGTCAGGGGATGATCTAGCAAAAAAGGCAGAAAAACGTCAGCCTTGGAAAATTTTTAAAACCCGTTGTGTATGGGTACCAAATTTCAACTTTTTTGGGCTAGTAGTTCTTGAAAATTAGTGATGAATGAGTCAGTGGTATTTGGCTTTCATATATAGGCTATTAGGCTATATAGATTTGGCTTATAAAACTCGCGGTTTATTAGTTATAATGAATAATAAGACGAAATTGTCACAACAACATTTATAAAAAATAATGAGATACTAGTTTCGGTTGTTACACCATTATCAATCTTAAACAAACGAATTTGTGTGAGATTGATAATGGCGTAACAACTGAAACTAGTATCTCATTATTTTTTATAAATTTGGTTGTGACAACTTCGTCTTATTGTTCATTATGGATATCTTCCACGATATCATACCTTCGCCACTACAAAGAAATTATTAGTTATAACTTATATGAGTGATAATGAGATTGTAGTAGACATGGCCTTTGTAGGCCTATAATAATCATTGGTTTTTTCATAAAAGGAATGGTAAACATAATTATTATAGTTTAATATTTCTGCTTTGTATTTGTGCTTGTAATGGGAAATTTTATATTTTTTAATAATTTGTGTTGTTGAATAGCCTTATAAAGAAGTAATATAATATAAAAAGTAATATAATATAAAGAAGTATGTAGGAAAAAGTTTCAGGCGTCATTCTTAAGTACTGTTCAAATTTCTCTGGGTACGATTTAAGTTGAAACAAGTGATGATATTCGCCCATTTTTTGCCGTACTTGGTTAATGGGATGAGCACTAAACTCTCAATTGCTTAATGTACTAGTAAACCACCACTTACTTGCCGAAGACATCTTATCACTATCATCACTACTGTCTGTAATCATTATTACAGAAAAATTATGCACGAGACAATGAGAACGTACTATTGCCCCACGCCCACACAGTTGGAGACAGACGACACACTGTCTGTGGACTGGAGTGGTGGGAGAAAAGCAGCCCGGTAAACCTCCTGAACATACGATACCTACCTCCACCTACACCTACACCTCCAGCTACACCTACACCTTCACCTCCTCAACATGCGCTTACCCTTATGCAATAAACTATTCTTTGACTTCTCTATGTGGCTAAGTTTAACTTTCAGATACAAGTCCACAACTGCTTTTATTTGCAATTTGAAAGATATGGTTTTGAAGGTAAATCTCTTCAAGAATGTGAATTTATTATATAAATTTAAAAGTCGTTGAACTAATAATACAATATTCATCGCAAACATAAGCAAACGATGTTGACGCCAATATGGCCGACTACAGACCGTTCAATTTGGAGTGCTACACTAGCGCTACGAGTGGGTCTAGTATAGTATTACAATGTCTTTGCTCTAAATGGACGCTGTTAGTGTGACGTCACAAGCCCCTATCCGCCATTACATGTTTCCAATCAGCTTTAAAAGTCCATTTAAAATGCACAGGACCAATTTTTAGTTGCGATTTATAATCAAACAAAATGGTTATGTGCTTTCTCCCTGATTGAAAACATTACAGCGAGTTTAAGGTTTGCAGTTTTTATAGATTTCCAAATGATCCCAACAAAAATAAAAGCTGGATCGCTGCAAACAGGTATGTACTACATGCATAGGTTAAGTTATTGTTCTTTCGTTTCAAGTGATATTAAGTTCATAAAGCTTGTTAAATTAAACACAAATGTATCGGTTGATTCCTTTTCAAATACAAAGTTGCAATTTCATATTAATTAACTACTGATGACTTGTTGTACATCTATTTCCTATAATAGAAGCAATTTAATTGCATGTTAAGTTATTCGACCTGATCATTACCCAGGTTTTATTGATCTATGTGACAGTAAATTGAAAGGCGCTAATCAATAAAGATTTTAGTATATTATTAGATGATTTGACTCTATATTGGACTAACATAACATTCCAACTTCATCATGAATGGCAGTGATAGATGAATTGGTTATTCAGATGTACTCATTCATTTCTACCCTTACGTGTAAAAATATTAACTTAATTAGCCTACCTGTACTTCGTATGGGGTTGATGCATATTTTCTATTGTGCTTATTGCATTCTGAAATACAAAACAGTGATCACCTGTTTAAAAGTGAGTTTTACCAACTTGTAACTCAAACAAAAACATCGCTAGCCTATATAGCGCTTTATGGTAACTTGTGCCTACTTCCTAGTTTTCCTTAAATATTTTTAATTGTATGTGGTTTTCTCTAACAAATGTTACTGTTCAGAAGATATTTGTTCCAGAAGAGCAGATAGAGAGCCATCTACACATTCATTGGTCTGCAGTTACCAAAAATACAGTTCATATATCTTATTGAAGTAATAGATTAACATTCAAATCGAAAACAGTTTTTCTTGAGGGCTTTTTGCTCCTTAGTAGTTCTCTCATTCCTAGCTCCTTTGATGTATAATTATTTCTTGTTTTTGAAAATTGTGTTTGATAAAACTGTGAAGATAAAGTGTGAAATAAATTTATTCTAAGCTAGAACTTTGAATTTTTGAAAGCTTCAACTATACATTATACCGTCTACTTCATGCCACGAATTTAGGCGGCTCAAAGAAATTACAGTGTAGCAAAAACAACTGACTGTGGTGACAAACCATATATGACTCATAGACTAGGCAAGTGTGGTATGATTAGTGTGGTCAATTCGAGCATTGAGGTTGGTGATTCTCTACTATCATGTGCTGGCAACACCGTAATTTATCAGAGCAGCCTAATTTCGTTGTGTGAACTGTTTCAATTGTCTATGTATTTATAGGAAAATTAAGAAAAAATTGAATGATTGTTGAACTTTCAACATTTACAAAATATTCTAGTGAGTTACGGTGCTTGCACAGTGGAGCACCCAGTACTTGATGATAGTCACTGCTGCACTGCTTGGCGGATTCGAGCAGTGTGAATACCATCAACCCACAGCATGTGTTTGATTTCGCAGTGGTGACTATCATCGAGTATTGGATGCTCCACTGCGCAAGCACCATAACTCAATAGAATATTTTGTACAAATCTCACCTTTTAGAGCATCGCCTGAAAACTCTATTAATAGATAACTAACAAGGTACTAATAGAAATATACTATTTCTTAGTAAATTGTAAGTGTTATATAAGTGAATCATCATTCAGCAGTGTTTTATTTACATTCCTGGATTTCTTGTTCCATGACGAACTGTGTTGTTAATATTAACTTTTTATGTGAATTCAACAACTTGCAGTCAAATATTCATCAAGAATAAGTAGAATTTACTTACTCTGTAGGCCGAGCACTTTCGAATCTTTGAGATCCAGAAGGCTTCTGAAAATGGATCTCAATGATTCGAAAGCGCTCGGCCTACAGAGTAAGTAAATTCTACTTATTCTTGATGAAAATTTGACTGTCGTCGGATTCACATAAAAAGTTAATAGTTTTATTAACATTAATGAGGTTTTCAATAATAAGACTATCAATAAATAGCATAGATTTGTTGAAAATGTAGTCTGGATGTCATAAAAAACAACACTCAAATGAGTTCTTCAAATAACTGGTTGAAAATGTTCATAATTAGAATAAAATCAAACAGCAATTGTAACGGTCCTTGACACCAAAGTAGTGGCCACGAAACTATATGGGTGAGTAGAATATTGTGAAACCTGATGATACTTTGTAAAAATTAACACTATGTTGCCTATTTCTTCAAGGCTGATGTAAATAACTATGAATTCTGCACTTTACAAACTGTAGCAGTCGCATTTCAATTCACCTACATATTTTGATGGGCACTAACATCACAACATTGGCCAAAGGTGCTTGCACAGTGGAGCATCCAATACTTGACAACAATTACTGTCGCAAAATCAAACTCATGCTGTTTAATGGAGTATAACAGATTGAGCTGTGTGAATACCACCATTCCGCAGCAAGTGAATGATTTTGTTTTGGTGACTGTCATCGATTATTGGATGCTCCACTGTGTAAGCAACCTAAAACCACTAGTAAATGCAGACATTGCATTTACAGCTACCTGTACCATACAAATCATCGGGTCTATTACGTGAATAATAATAATAAAGTTGTGCAAAACTCACAGTACCTACCAGCAATCATACCGGTAGCACTTGTTTAACTTCTATAGAACAGACTATAGAATAATGCTGCAATTAGTCTTAGTGGCATGAACAGAGTGCAAAAAAGTATTGGGAGACCAGACTAAATTGTAGACAGCCTAGCTGCAAATACCAAAGATTTGGTTTAATATTAAAATTCGTTAAAGCCTATAAAAGGAGGATGTGATGGAAGTTGGAATGGTTCCCCATACAACAATCAAGTTTACATGATTAGGAATCGAGTTGGTAGATGGTAATAGTCCAGTTGGTATACACCCAACGCTCTTAAAAATTTGCAATTTTATTTATTGATGAAAATCTAAGACACTGTTTTATAAGCCCATTAGCGTCATAGCTTATTACATACCTTCGCATTGTATGATCTGTTGCACATACTTGTTTGCACTACACCTTCCAAATATTTTAATTTGCCATCGTATTTTATACTTTTTACCGTGTTTGGTTTATCCCCCAAAATATCTCACTATTTCCCCTAATTTGATGGCCATAAATTGGCTTTTTAGTCTAATCGTATAATGCTTCGTAGCCTACACCTAACTTGTACGCCTAACCTATGAACAAAATACTATGAAAATAGTTCTATATCCAATATCACAACTGAAAAAAGCCTGATACTCAATCCTCTGGTATTCTGGTACATGAAAAAAGGACTCAAAACTCTTAGAAATTTGTAATTTTATTGCTTTTGATAAAAATCTGAGACACTGTTTTACGCCCATATAAATAACATGGAAACAGACACCTAGCAACGGTTGATTGGAAACAAATCTGGCTCCCTAGCAACGGATCACGTCATCACTAACAGCGTCCATTAATATCACATCTAATAGCAATGCCTTCTAGAGTATATTGCCTAAGAGGCATGGCAAGAAGAGGATTATGGTTGAGTTCCTGGGAGCCTTAAGCGGCCCATAGACGACCAACCTTGTTGCCAACTCAAGTTGTCAACTTGATGTCCTTGGACACCACAGACTACAACTCAATCTGCAACCTGGTTTGCAACTTTGTTGTCAACTTCAGTTGCCTCATCACTTCGGGTCAAATTAGCCTTTCCTCCATCTAGCTTTCTTGCAAGTAATTAACGTTTTTAACATAGTAGGCCTATTATTAATACGTAATAATAAATTATATTTCGGTCTTATTTCACAGTAATGAGTCAGAATCCTTTGTTATTTTTTATTTTGAATGAATTGTGTGATGATGAAGAGTCGCCCAAGAAAAAAAAAGAAAAATGTGGATGAAAGAGTGGTACCAACGTACTGAGTTTTCTCATTATAATTTACTAAATTCAGTACAATCCAGGTATTTGGACCTCATGGTCATGGAGGAAGTCAAGTAGATCAAAATACCATAAATTGGGCACGTATTCGTCCTCAGCCCCAGCACCTGACCTGACACTTGCATTCACTTTTTTTAGTTCTCTACGGTAGCAAGTTTTAATGTTGGCGAATCTTTTTTTTAAACTATCTGCATTAGCAGCAGGATCGATTTTAATATACACTTGCAATAGTTTCTCCCACGCATTTTTCTTTCTTAACCTATCTTTAAAAACGTCTGACTTTACTTTCCAGAGTTCTGGAAGCTCTTCAGCAGTAAAAAGAAATCATTCCAAAGCTCATTATTTGGAATTGTCGTCATTATTATAATTGAAAAAAGTTAACTAAATTTAAAAAAAAAGTAAAAACTAACTAATTATTGAAAAGTAAAAAATAACCAACAAATTTATCGTCAAATATAAAATTGCAATGTGTAACTATCAAGAAACAGGACAACAAGTGTACGAAGATGACACGAGATTTCAACTGATGTTGTGAACCTAGTTGACAACCTGCCCACAGACACTACAACAAGTTCGCCAACATAAGGCTCCGCCCACAGAAAATCCAAAGTTTTTAACCTACTTCAAAAACCTGCAACTTCAACACCAACCTCCACTCCAACCAAAATTCCAACCACCAACCTAGCCACAGACATGCAACATGAACTCCAACATTACCAAGGACACCAAGTTGACAACTTGAGTTGGCGACAAGGTTGGTCGTCTATGGGCCGCTTTACCGGTAACTGGAACTTGACCAGTTCACCAGTTTGAATTTAAAGATTGAGGTTAGGATATACATCTTGTGCTTGTGATTTATTTATTCGTGAATCTTATTAATTCCATTCATGTCCTATTCAACAATTAGTTTATGCTTTCTGTGAAATATAGGTGATGGCTCTAACTCAAGAGGTGCCGTCAGAATTTGGTGGTCGAGTCAAGGTTAGTCGGTGCTGTTTACCTTTGTTCAAAAACTTAATTCCAAATTTATTTACATTGGTTTACTTCTTATTTGTTCCTCATTCAATAATATCCAATTGAATTGCTTAATTCTTAATCTGATTGGTATTTTTTCACTTTAAATTGAAACCGGTGTAATAGTTTATGAATGATACGATAAGTTACCGGTTTATTTCGCAAATATTACACATGTTTTGTTAAGCTTTTTTTACACTATTGAAGCTTTACGTTACACCTTCTGATTAGGCGGCTAGAAGAAATTGGGTTATTGCCAGGTGTGGGATTATGCCAGCAGAATCGCCGTCAACCGTGCCATTTTGACTAGTCTACAAGTCTGACCTGTCTGACGCAAGCAGACAGTTGTTTTGTCACCGCAGTCAGTTGTTTTTTGCAACACTGCAAATTGTTTCAATCGCCTAATTTAATGGCATGGAGTATAGATGTAGCTCAACTATACAGTTCTACTAGAAGTCATAAAAATCTTCTATCTACATCCGTTCTAGGATACAGTTCGATATCCCATCCAGTGAAATAATCGCAACGCATTTTTGTTACACAATTCCAATCGATAGTATGAAGTATCGATATCGACACTTCCATCCGGTATCGAAACTCATGCGATTATTTTACTGGATGGGATATCGAACTGTATCCCTCAGCTCATCAAGGCAGACCAGTTTCATGTATTACATGTGGAATACGCCCTATTATTTGAAATATCACATGGAAGGACATTTGTCATGTTAACCCCTATACTTGGAAGAACACAATTTTTGAACATCTAAGCTACTCTAACTTATCAATAAATTCAGAAGATAAATTTGCAAAATTCGTATCTAATCATAGTAAATAACTTCTTCAAGTCTCGTTATAAATTTTTCCTCATTTTCTCATGGAATACACAATTAGAAGATGCCAAAAACCAATATTCTCCATTTTTTCTTAATACATAAAATTTAAGAAACTCAGGAATAAAGAAAGTTAGAAAAAATTATAGGCTAATAAGATTAACTTTTTATGGTAAATGTAATGACGCATTTATTTTTAATTGAGAATAAATAAATAATTTACTCACGAGCTCATGAGGCTGAAACGTTTTCGAACCACGACGATTCATTTTCAACAGCATCCTTGTTCGTCAATGCCGGTTTTGGTCAGAAGAATTATTGTTGTTTTGTAGAATGTGATCGAAAAGTTTGTGTGATTTAAAATTTAATTGTTCATTGAGAATGCTTTGTTTATTGTGTGTGTTGTGTTTGTATATTCAAATTGTTTGAAGGTATTGAGTTCGTGTCCTCAAGGTTTAATATGTAGAATGTGTAGGTTGGTAGTGATGTCAGTATAATTGTGTCAAGTATGAATGATTTGGTCAGTGATGGTCGATTCGGTTTTTGTATTTAATGCTTGTAAATGTCTTTGTATCATTATTTGAATGCACGGCCTGTTTGTCCTATGTAAAATGCGTTACAATCAGAGCAGTTCAGTTTGTATATCCCTGGGAGATCGTATTTGTTCGTGTTCAGTGTGGTTTTGGATGCAAGTGCATTTTTTATTTTGTTTTTTGTTCTGAATTGATGGTATGGCTGGCTTTTCTGAAGACTCTTGCTAGTCTGTTTGATTGTGGATTAATGTATGTCATTGTGATGTATTTTTTGTCAGTGTTGTTGGTGTTTTGTTAATTCTATGATTGGGTTTGTCAATTAGGTCGTGTTTGTAGCCGTTTTTTTTCTGCTAGATATTTTAATGTAATAAAATATTTTATTTATGACTTGAATGAGAAGTTAGATAGTAATGACAGTTCTAGAGCACTTTCGGATAAATTTGGAGTATTTTCTAATAAAAATAGTTAAATTCTAATAAATTCTTTAATTTTAGTTCATAAATTTATTAAAAAATTGAATAATTTTTTTAATAAAGAAACTTTAATATCAAGAAATGAAGCAAAAGAAATTAATTTCATAATTATAAAAATATCAAATTTATATAATAATTAGCTGAAAAAAACATTATAAATAAACAAAGGAAAGGTGAGAACGGTTTTTGATCTGTATGCTCCATCTACAACTATACTATCCAACAATTCTATTACATACTTTACAACTTTGCAATCACCTTGGCACAATCACATTTAGTGGTTATAGCTGTGGATCATGGTTTTTGACAACCGTCGTTTCTAGGTGTTGAAATGTCATTACAACTTACAAATTTATACCACAGATAGTCAGCAGAGTTTGGCAAAGAGATCGGGTAAAGTGGAGAGGAATGACAGGTAACTGAGAGCTCTTGACAGCATACATTGGACAGACGCTCAAGAGAGGCTTCACATTCCGTCAAAGGTGTACGATTGTGATGGCAAACATAAATACTGGAATATTTGACATTTCATTAATATCTTATCTCTTCAGGATAATTTTCTCTTTCAGGATAACACTATTTTCTCTTTTATTTGCCCGTTATTTGCTATGAGCTCGGAGAAATCGCCGCTGGTTACTTGTGATTAAAGAGTGGTTAATAATGGTAAGCTGTTATTATGAAGGAGAAGCGGTGAATAAATTGGAGTGAAGAACTGTAATAAATGAATTACAAATAATTATTTGATATTTTTATAATCTCATACATTGCCAGGTCTTGGGAGACCTATGGCAAGCATTGTTTATAAAGATCGAACATAACATAATTTCTTCTTACATTTATTTATTTATTTGCATACAAAAATTTAAGAGTGCAACAAGCATAGCCCAAACGCACTAAACTTTATACATCATATAAGTATTATAAAAAAATAATTAATGTATAAAATTACATAGTAAAACAATAATATAAAAGAAATTACAGATGCTGAAAAAATAGTAAGAGAAGGAAACATTTAACAATTTGAAAAAACAATACTAGGAAAAGATAACAGTTAACAATTTGAGTCGAAAAAAAAACAGGATCAGAGAAAAAGATAAGTTTCATAGAAATACTGGGTAACAATGGAGAGAACAATGGACTGAAGCAAGGTCACTCATTTTTATTCATACTCATTTACCTAACAGAGTTTGGCAATATAGTTATTGTGGAAATAAGCTGGGAAAATTCATGAATAGGTTGAGTTATTGCACTGAAATGTGAAAACGGCAACCAAATTTTTCCAAGTTGTTTTACTGAAGACCTTTTTCTATTATCATATAAACGTTTCTGGATATAAAATGCTGGGTTTTTATTGTTATAGAATGACATCCTATTCATGAGAACAAGTTGATAAGCAATTCAGATATTATAAAATAACTTAAATTTTCATAGCTGTTATCAGCCTACTTTGGCGCTGTCCATGTCCCAAGTGGACGTAGGGGTTCCAGATACAACCAATTCCGGGGAGTGCACATATAGTGGGTTCCACTTACACGCAGATATAGCGAGTTCCAGATAAAACCAGTTCCAGAGGAGTACACATATAGGCATTTCCACTTGCAAGCAGATATAGATAGATAGATAGATAGATAATTTGTCTAGTGAATTTCAGATACAACAAATCCTGTCGACCCGTCTGATTATCATGTTAAGGACAAGTCATAAACTGTCCATCTTATCAGTCACCTAAAGTACTTCATTTTTATTTTTATTGGTCAAACCCTTTATCGAGATAAATGTGAGTTTCTATGTTGAGTGCAAGGTCTACTGTTCACGAAACTACTAGTGGGTACAATTGTAGCTACATTATGTAGCTTCATCAATATTATACAGCTGTTGGAGCTATATAGCATAAATGCAGCTTTACTAGCAACATCCTAACGATTTCAGCTACACTTGTAAATAAACTAGGATGTTCGAGTAGTAACTTAATTCTTGGTTTTCAGGGCGTGACAATTGTGAAGCCAATTGTGTTTGGCAACTTTGCGCGCTACTTTGGCAAGAAACGCGAGGAGGACGGTCACACCCATGAGTGGACAGTCTACCTGAAGCCCTACTTGAATGAGGACATATCCAAGTATGTGCGCAAGGTGCATTTCAAACTGCACGACAGCTATTCCACTCCCAACCGAATAATCACTAAGCCGCCATTCGAGGTGGCCGAGACCGGCTGGGGAGAGTTTGAAATATCCATCAAAATCTACTTCCTTGACCCCAATGAGAGACCGGTTGGTATTCAGAACTACTCATTTCATTCCAGCTTTTAGAAATAGTTGATTATTTATTAGTACTATCAACCCCTTGTGTTGTACTTATTGTAACTTAGGCTATCATCTATAAACCTCTTACTTTACATCAGGGACCAAATCAGGGTCTCAAAACTACGGCCACGGGTCAGATCTGGTCCACCAGAATGATTAATTTGGCTTGCTACAGCTCATTGTGTTTTACCACTGGATGTCATTTTCTAGTAATAATATTCTAGTACTTTATCAAAACATAATTCAACTCTCAAATTTAGGTGTAAACTTGCTGAGGGTGCATACTTGCCAACTTGATAAATTATAGATAAGTGGCCTGCAGGCTCGTTTCTCTCACCTCAACCATCCGACTGGACCCAGCTGTGGTAGACATTTACTAAAATTTTCATTGATACCATCTCTTTCAATTTTCTCAAGATGACCTAATCTTGTGAATAGTGTAATAAATACATTTCCACTCCAAATTGCTCTGTATGAACATTCATAAGAAATCGGCAGAATATAAAGAATTCAGATAACGATAGGAAACAGATAAAACTTGAGTTTTTTTTTAATTTAGAGCTAGTTTGTTGGCATTACACCAGTCAGACACTTTCTATTTTAAAATAGCTTCACACAAGTTGTCATCAGTCCCAATATTTAAACATCTGCTTACATGTAACATTTAGTATATTCATCCCCTATATTGTCTGGCAAGTGATTCAAAGTAAAGGCCCCAATATCGACCTTTGAGGTACTCCATTTGACACAGACCTAATGCTAAACGTATCTTCTTCAAATAAACAGTCTGAGATCTTTCAGGTAAATATGACCTGAGAAAAATATTTCAAATCCTTTCATTGACTTCTTTATAAATCATTTATAAACTACTAATTTGATTGGTGTATTGTCTTGAAAACCATTCATATCGAATTGGTGAACTATATTCCAATTTACAGCCTTTCTAGCATGACAAAGTTCAATTTCTAAATGGCCAAAGTAAAAAACTAAATTATTCTCAAAATTCGTATTTAAATTTCAACTTGAATTAAAGAAAAAACTTCTCAATTTTTCAATTGAATTATAGAAAGAATTTGATCACAGTAGTTTAGTGACTAATACAATAATGATCTAGGATGCAATTCTGATTTTATCTGTCTTTACTAATACGATTGATGGTGTCACAACCACTGTTATTAAAAAAGCACAAGATACTATAGTTTCGACTGACATGTCATTTAAAATCACAATTAAACTGTTTAATTGAGATTGAAAATTACTTTGATCGAAACTATAGTATCATGTTTTATAGTAACTTGTGGTTGTGACAAAATTACTCTTATTTAATACGGATATCTACCACAATATCGCAGCCTCCAATACAAGGATGATCTGTATTCATTTCAATAATCACCTACACATAAGGTACACCTTTAAGCTAATGATTGTTAATTGTATCGTGAAATGGTGTGTGTTGTTAGGTGACTTTGTACCACATATTGAAGCTTTTCCAAGGTGGTGAGGTGGTGAATGCTGGGACGCTGGGCAAACACACCATTGTATCAGAGTCCTACGAGGAGCTGATCTTCCAGGAGCCAACACAGGTCATGGTCAACGCCCTCTCAACGCAGCCGGCTCTCACTCCAGCTTACAGTCACCACACCAACTGTTAGTACTTCTATAATCAGGCTCATATCTATGATCCTAAATTGAGACTTCCAAAACTCAAGGAACTTTTTAAAAGCCTTCCTCATAAGATTATTCAAATCCCTCTTGAGTCAAGGAAGTCTCAAGATAGGTTCAGAAGTATGGTCATAGTGAATCAATATTGTGTGACACAATATAGACATGGGTAAAGTTAGGACAATCTTTCTTGGTCTATGAGATGAGAAAGGCAATAAATTTAGAAATTAAGCCGTCTTTATTGCTTACTATTGCAATGTCTGATTATTTTGCATCCAATTCATCAGCTACTAGTCTCACAGACACCCAGTGAAACAAGAAAGATTGGCCGACCTAGTTCATGAACAAACCTTTCTTTCCATCTTTCTAAACTAATTTGTTTGCTATTTCTTCAAAGTAAACTAGAGTTATTTTTCAACTTTAATTTTTTGTGACTACTGTGGAACACATGGGCTAAGTTATAAACTCAAAGTACACTCGAATTCTTTCGTGTATTTCTCGGTTGACCTTGACTGCATTTCAGTGAGCACTGAAATTCAGTGAACTTCTAATTTTTTAGTTTTAATTTGATCCAATTCTAGCCTTATTACGTATTTTTCTCGCTTAGCCAATATTATCATTCTATGTTCAGTATATATAGTATATATATGTATATATAAAGCTTCTCTGTACTTTAGTTTTAGTTTGTTGAGATTGATAATGGTATAACAACCGAAACTAGTTTCTCAATATTTTTTAATAAATGTGTTTGTGACAATTTCGTCTTATTATTCATTTTGAAACTTTGCTCGCAAATGCGAGTTCACGTTTGAAATAAACCAATTTATTATTTTGTTTGTTATAATATTATCAACTAATATTACAAACTTATTAGCTAGGTATTCAGGTCTTTTAGTTTTCATCACATCAAACAAGAGCATCAAAGTGTGATATCCTCTCATAAGTTTGAGCTCATGTAATCCAAGTTGTTGAAAATGAGGAGTGACTTGGTCGTCCCTTCTCAGGCCATAAATGTATTACTCCAAGCTCTATTTTTCTTCTTTTTTTAACAATCAAATCAATCATTTCTGTACAGTACCTTAAAATATATATTTTTTGTATTTATAATCTTTTCTACTCAAACTATTCAACCGTTCATTGTAGATCACTTGAACTAAGGTTCAATTATCACATGAATTTTAGAGTTAATTGATTATTGTTGATTTCTATTAATTTGATTAATTTTTTATTTTATTTCCGACTATTTGACGTCTTGATAATAACTATGAATATTTAGGATTATAATCACTGAGTTGGTTAGTCAAAATTCATGTCTTGAAGTAATCAATTATAATTTGGATTTATTTAGTGTTGTATACTTCTTTTGCACAGAATTTTTGTAACTCCAAATGCCATTTTGAAACGCCCTATATAATAGCCGATCCGACTAACAAAGAGATTGCAGTTTTTAATCACACAAGCTGTCTTCCAAAGATGGTGCGCAAAAATGTAATTTTTCATGATAATTGAATTTGAATACTTCATTTATATATTGATATTTTATTCATTTATTAAATCATCGTTTCTGAACCTTTGTGTACTGTACATGTTCCTCTGAATCTGGTAAGAATGCAATCAATTCAATTATTCTAACCTCTTTGTGGTACAGTTGTACTGTATACTCTTCTCGCATGTAAGTGTGCAATTGACTTTAAACTGATTATCAGAGTTTTCATCAGTATGGGGATTTTATCGATGATTTGCGCAACCTCTCTATTATCTGTAGGCTTATAGAAAATTGTAATAGTTAATTATATAAAATTCTTGTTCATTCCATTTTTTCTGTTAACAGTTGAAGAAAAGAAGGAGAAGACACTAGCCAAAATTCTGGAGGCAAAAAACAAGATTCGTCGTGAAATCAACGAATACAAGGATAAATTAAAGCTCGCCAAAGAGACAATTTCGAAATTTAAATCGGAAATAACAAAACAACAATTGGAGAACGCGGCGATCAGTGGTGTGGTTTGAAAAACAAAACAGTTGAACAATTTAATGTTATGAGAAGAATGACAATTAAAAGAATGAAGCAATTTACTGAATAAAATAACAAAAGCATACACAAAAACCGCAATATAGACAGTGACTTTCAAGTGTTTCCACGATTCAGCTGGATGTGTGCAGATTTCTTTTAAGAAAAGCTCTTAAATAATTTTATATCTATATTAAATTTAATTGTTATCTATAAATAAACAATAATTAAACAGAATTTATCAATTTCGAATTCCTTTAATTGCTATTACTTTATACTGAAGACTTCAGCTGTGAATTTGAAGTGTCAGTCACTTCAAACTAACTTGAAACAATAATTTATTCTGTTTTTCTATCAATTTCTCCAGCTTTTCTATTCATGTACGGTACAGTATTGAGTTTAAAATTTTTGTTGATATAAAACGTTGGGATCAACTTTGCATAACTGTTTAACATTTCGAGTCGATCTTTATAAATAAATAAGAGGAATGCTAAAAGCGTATGATAAAGCCAATCAATATTCACGGGACCGAGGGCTTTATCATAACTTTTTAGCACTTCTCCTGGTTATTGAAATCAACATGTTTATACAGTAGGCTACGATTTTAAATTTTGACTTCTACTTTTCAAGTCAATTTTATCACAAGTAGAATTAAATGAAACATGAATAAGAACATAAATAAACTCGCACAGAGGACTATTCTCCAAATTCTTTATTTCTAGGAACTGTAAAGAACATTTTTACAGTTGATAATTGAACATTTTAGAAGCTTTATTGGAGATAACTGTTGATAAAAAACGATTCCAATACTAGTTTAAACGATCTCTAGAAAGGCGTCATATACAACGGTGCCATCAACGGTGTGCGATTGTGATGGCAAACATAAATGCTGGAATATTTGATATCTCATTAATATCTTAACTTAAGATAGTTTTTGCAACAATATTTTCTCTTTTATTTGCCTGTTATTTGTTAGGCATGCGGCACATATATGCTAAGCATGCTCAGAGAGAATTCGCCGCTGATAATAAGGGCCTATAAAAACCTCGCTTGAAGATCTTCTTAACTCAAGACTTTCTGAAAATCGGTATAGTATCTCAAATCATTTGCGCGACTTTACTAGTGTGTATTGAAACGTGTTCATGTGTGCATTATAATAAGATGAAAAATATAACACAACAAAGTCCATTGTCTTTCACGGGCAATGTTGCTGGCAATTTCGAAGAATGGAAAAAACAATATTTGATATGTAATATAAACTTGAAAAACACTTTTAAGTAGAAATTAACTTACGTTGTGGCGTGACGGCCGTTTCACTATGTTGTCAAGAGCATCGTCAGACGACCCACAGTACACTGCAAACGACCGTCACGCCATAACGTGAGTTAATTTCCACTTAAAAGTCTAGTGTTTTTTTAAGTTATATTACAATCATATTAGATTTTTTCTTCAAAATCATTAAAAAAATTCGACGGCTACTGGATTTGCGTCTAAATCAGTCTGTGTGCGTCTGGAAAAACATGAGAGCGACCTGCTTTTATTATATGTGTACTCAGGGCGCCAGGCCACTGAAAGATATGCTGCACATAAATGATGAGTCGACTGTAACAATCGATAATAATCGACTTTAATGTATTGATGTATGAGAGATCGACTATCCAGAGGAGAACAAAATGGACTCGACTAGGCTTGAGATTAAAAGATAATAAGTTGATTCACTTTATTAAAAAATTGTAGATATTCTGTGTGTATTAAATATCAATTATAGTAAATTTTAGTCATGTTTGAGTAACCTAATAACAATTATTACAGACAGCTTACAAAACCGAACCAATGGTTTTCATTATTTATTAATATTAATTTCAAATTCCTCAAAGTGCGATAAATTATACTGAAAACTTCCGCAATAGTGGATGTTGACAACAGTATTGAATAGCTGATGGAAATTGATGAGCAGTACTACACAAAAATATCATTCACCGCCGTGAATCAAACCGCGGACTTCCCAATTGCCGGTCGGGCGTCTTAACCACTAGACTACAGTGACCCTTCTGTATAGCAGCGTTCA
The DNA here is from genome assembly GCA_948455865.1 of Conomelus anceps. Lineage (NCBI taxonomy): Eukaryota > Metazoa > Arthropoda > Insecta > Hemiptera > Delphacidae > Conomelus > Conomelus anceps. Next base: position 55,805,927 of record OX418217.1, on the reverse strand, counting down.
TTAAACTTTAGACGGCAATATCGGCTCTTATAATTATGGCAATATGGTTTTGAAGAAACTGACAAATATATAGAACATAATTATGTTTAATTCTGTTTCCAATATAATGTAACCAATAGTTTTTAACCTTCAAGCGGGCGCGTGGACGGTAGTTTACCGTCCTGACCGTTCTAATGTGTGTAGTTCGAAATTGGCTTGGTTTGTGTTTATGGGAGAGACATGTATTCTCTAGTTACACTTTTTGACAATAGGTTTGAGTGTCGAAACCTTTTAGTCTTCCGGTAGCAAGTCACCAGTAGTGAGCATCAATGTTATGTCGATACAAGTTAGTTTGAAGTGACTGACAATTGAATAAACTGACAAATATACATAAACAGAATTTATTAATTTCGAATTCCTTTAATTGCTATTACTTTATACTGAAGACTTCCGCAATGGCGGATATTGACAACAGCATTGAAAAGCTGATGGGAATCGATGAATGCTACTGTACAAAAATATCAGTCACCACCCGGAATCGAACCACGGACCTCTCAATTGCCGGTTGAGCGCCTTAAGGTCTCCATGGTCTAGTGGTTAAGGCGCTCAACCGGCAATTGAGAGGTCCGTGGTTCGATTCCCGGTGGTGACTGATATTTTTGTACATTAGCATTCATCGATTCCCATCAGCTTTTCAATGCTGTTGTCAATATCCGCCATTGCGGAAGTCTTCAGTATAAAGTAATAGCAATTAAAGGAATTCGAAATTAATAAATTCTGGTTATGTCGATGTCCTGAAGACTGTAGTTTACCGTCGTGCGCCCTGTATTGTTCCAGTAATTTCACTATTTTATTTTGAGCAATAGACCAAAAAAAATTAATATAGTGACCCTATGATAGAATAGTGGAATAGAAGTTTCAAACTATGTTATTCCACTTCATTATGGAGATTCACATCTTAAAATCTCCAAAATAGGTAGGCTACCTATACAAATAAATTATTTCTTGTTAGTATTCTCTGCCATAGTTTGCATATTGTTATATTGTATAGCCTACATAAAGTTTGTAATTTATATTATGATGTAATAAATGTTTATCTGGATATTATAAGGTTAGTCATTATTAGGCACAGGTTCCATTCATCTGTTCCACTCAATATACATATTAGTTCAATTTGAGGCATAGGGCTTCATTACAATTATATTATTTCCATGTTATAATGATACAATTCCTCATTGTATTTTTTCTATTCTATATTGTAAACTTCTAAATGACAACCTGGGTGATAAAACTCCCAATTTTTTTCATATCTCACTTATTATATGTGTTTCAACCTGCTGTTGAGTATTTCTGAAGGATCAATTTTAATCATATCAAATGGAGGTTTTGTAACATTGATTTTTTTCTTGTAAGTGGTATATCCTTCACGCAAAAGATGATGCTGGGATGTGTACAAAATTTATCTATAATTGATGAATTTGGGATTGAAAATATTGAGAAAGCTGGATGACGGTAAATTACCGTCGCGCGCCCATGAGTGTTCAGAAAAAGGCGCGCCCGCATGAGGATTAATGAAATAAATTTATAATACTATGAACTAAGTTAAATATGCTGCTATACAGTGATAATAATCAGATTTCTGATGTTCAAGATCCATCTTGTTTCCACTAATATGTAATATAAACTTGAAAAAAAAAAACACTTTTAAATGGAAATTAACTCACGTTATGGCGTGACGGCCGTTTCGCTCTGTTGTCTAGAGCATCGTCAGACGACCCACAGTACACTGACTTAGGGTATGAGTTTGAGGGTTATGTATGTTGGAATGGTGATGGGGTGGGGGGATGAGTAGGCGGGAGGTTTGAAATTGGGATTATTTTGTCAAATAGAGTATGTGAGAAGAAGTTAAGTTGATCATTTAAAATGTTGTCAGGTTGCTGCTTTGCATGTTTGTAAATCTCATATTGTTCTAAAACATTGAGTTTCTGGCTTTTGTGAGTGAAGTGTAGTGTGTCTAAATTAGTGTCATACAGACATTAGTTATACAGACATTGACACTAATTTAGACACACTACACTTCACTCAGAAAAGCCAGAAACTCAATGTTTTAGAACAATATGAGATTTACAAACATGCAAAGCAGCAACCTGACAACATTTTAAATGATCAACTTAACTTCTTCTCACATTCTCTTATTTGACAAAATAATCCCAATTTCAAACCTCCCGCCTACTCATCCCCCCACCCCATCAACATTCCAACATACATAACCCTCAAACTCATACCTTAAGTCAGTGTACTGTGGGTCGTCTGACGATGCTCTAGACAACAGAGCGAAACGGCTGTCACGCCATAACGTGAGTTAATTTCCATTTAAAAGTGTTTTTTTCAAGTTTATATTAAATCAGATTTCGTAATAATCGACTTTCTCGTAATGGAATAATCAATGCTCGATTAATCAAAACTCATAAACATCGACTCTTTGATTAATCGATACATCGATACCTATTCCTGAGTTTTGTTCCGTATTTTGTTAGAAGTCGATAATTATTACGCATTTGAGCAATTTGAGGGTAGTTTCTGCTCGTTCATTTTCAAAATATGAAGATAAAACCAGTTATTTTAGGTCATGTATTGAACTTTGTATTCTACTCTTATACATATGAAGTATTTGTGGATAAAGATCAGAGATGAGCGAGTTATTAAGAAAAATTGTGCCAGATGTTTTGCCGGTTATGGCAAATTGCATTGTGGAGACTATTCATACAGGAGTAATATTCGGATAGTACTTTTGAATTTATTTTAGTGGTCATTTCCAATATGACAGTTACTAGACGGAATAAACAGTCCAATGGATCGGATAAGAAAATGCCTTCGAATAAGAGAGATAAAGGCTGCAAAGTTGGTACAGAAGATAACCAAGCAAAACCATTCTGGTCTGATAGGATCCGTTTAATTGTCGTGATTATAATTGGTAAGTATAATTTGGTAACTTAATTTCTATAAAGATAGGTTATCAAGATTTTTATTCGATTGTTTGGTATGGAACCTGACTGCAACGTATATTCTTAAGCCTGGTTTACATGGGTCGAGTACAGTGGGCGAGCTACTCCGCCCAGTTACTAGACCCAGTTGTTGTTTTGTTTGAACTCGCCTCAGTACTCGACGAGATGTCCACACGCATCACATTTCAGAGCGTGGCTGTTGACGTTTTTTAACATTTTTAACGTTGTGAGTTTATATAATGGCTCGCCAAGAGTTTAAGGCCCAAGTTAGAAAGTGTTTTAAAAGAGCCTATGAGGTTATATTAGAAGAAATAGATGACGTTTTGGAAGAGGAAATTAAGAAACAACCTAGGGTATGGATTAAAGATTATAAATAAAGGTTTAAATACCTGCGTTTTGATATCCAATAAACTACTTGTTCACTACCGGTTTCAACCCTCCTATGGGGTCATCATCAGGTGGTTGTGGACGTTATTATATCATTGCCGATTTGGCAATTCGTCGTAATGTAAAACGTCGGAAAATAAAAAACACACACATCACATAACACGAAACGAATACGAGGATGACAGGACAGGATGACAGGATGTCCGGACCTGTCAGTCAGCGCGAGCGTGTTGTCCGTCCTGTCATCCTCGTATTCGTTTCGTGTTATGTGATGTGTGTGTTTTTTATTTTCCGACGTTTTACATTACGACGAATTGCCAAATCGGCAATGATATAATAACGTCCACAACCACCTGATGATGACCCCATAGGAGGGTTGAAACCGGTAGTGAACAAGTAGTTTATTGGATATCAAAACGCAGGTATTTAAACCTTTATTTATATTTATACTGGTATCCGGAGGCCAAAGAATTCATGATTAAAGATTGGTTAAAAAGAAGAGACACTCTTGGGGCGTCCTCTCTTTTGCTACGCGAACTTGCCGTAGAAGATGTGAAAGAGTACCGTACATATCTGTGTTGAGGATGACTCCTGAAATGTTTGAGTCACTTTTAGATATGGTAACTCCTAGAATATCAAAACAAGATTCTGTTATGAGAGATGTCCCCTCCCAAATCAAGTTAGAAGTTACCCTCAACATTTTGGCCACAGGCAATAGTTTTAGTTTTTTTTTTTTTTTTTTAGGATGAAGCCCACATAGGTCTGAGACCTGTGCGTGGGTAATGAGTTGGATGATGGTGATTGATGAGTTGGACGTACAGTTTTAGTGGGTTCCGAACCACAGTTTTCAACAGTTCTTGGTTGTAAGTTAATCTTAGGTTTTTGATTTTTTGTTTGGCTTCAGCTAATCCAAACCCTTCTTTTTTATTTTATTTATTTAATTTATTTTTATATTGTGGAATTCGCATATCCCATAAGCATTCATTGTCTTGGTATAAACCTACAAACATCACTGTCTCCTCTTCAGTCCACTTCATTTCTAGTTTCCAGTTAAAAAAGTGAACCACCAGACAAACTCTTCACCTAACCTCAAAACTGAACAGATGTTTCGCTGGGGTAAATGTGGTGGAGGGGGTAGCTACTGGGCCGAGTAACTCGCTTCCCAACTAAACCACTCGACTCGCACTGCAACTGACCGGTTTTGCCAACTCGACCGCTACTCGACTCGCCGATCTGTCTACATCAAGCGAGTAGGAGGGCGAGTGTCAACTCGCATACTGACTCGCCCACTCTACTCGTCCCGTGTAAACCAGGCTTATATTAACCATTCATGAAAATAATATCATTGAACTCACACACATGATCCCACCACGAAATTTCATACTTCAATAAAACAAGCAATCAACAACACCAAACTCATCCTCACTCCTGCACAAAAATATCATTCCAAACAAATTTAACACCATTATAAAACAAAACTATTTCACCAACAAAAATAAATTCTACACGCAACCCACAGGTCTCCCAATGGGATCTCCCATCTCTCCTATCCTAGCCGAAATCTTCATCCACAACATTGAAAAAACCCAGATCCTCATTAACAATCCACATTAAAAATAAATCATTTATTGGCATAGATATGTAGATGACATCATTGTACTGTACAAAGGTAACACCAGACAAGTTCACACATTTCTCACATACATCAACAAAATCCATCCCAATCTCACATTCACCTTGGAAACTGAAATTCATAATTCTCTCAACTTTCTCGACCTCACAATCACCAAAACAAATCATCACCATACATTCAAAATTTACAGGAAACCCACCTCCACAGACATGATAATTTATAATCACTCCAACCATCCAACCCAACACAAACATGCAGCCCTCAACTTTATGATTCACAGACTCATCAACATACCCATGAACCCCACTAACTACCAAACTGAACTCAATACCATCAATTACATAGCCTCATAAAACGGATACAACCCATCCATAATTGACAAAAAACTCCATAGAATCATTCACAAACAACAAAAACCCACACAACCCCCACCAGACTTTAAATACATCATATTAACATACATCAATCATACAACACAAACATTAGCAAATACCTTCAGAGAGCTCAACTTCTCAAGTCGCATTCAAAACCAACAACACCTTAAGAAAACTCACCACCACCACCACCTCCAACATTCATAATCATTCTGGCACTTACAAACTGACATGCAACGAATGTGACAGCTTCCATATTGGACAAACTGGCAGATCTTTCACAACCAGATTCAAAGAACACATAAAAGCCCTCACCCAACCACAGACAAAATCAAATTATGCTAAACATCTTCTCACAAAAAGTCATTCATTCACCAACATTGATCAAAACCTCCACATCCTTCACATTGCCCCCAAAAGTCAAATACTTAATACTCTTGAACAATTCGAAATTTACAAACATTCCATTTCACATCCTCAATTCATACTCAATGATCAACTTAATTTCAAATCTCATACCCTCTTCAACATCATCACAAACCCCTCCTAAAAACACCTCCACTACACCTACTTCCCCCACCACATCCACTAACACTACCTTCCTACAACCACCAGACCTTACATACTATAAAACCAGTCAGTCCGAAGAAGAATGGCATAGTTCGAAACGCATCCGCCGCGATTCAAAGAAGGTCAGTTCTGCACAGCAAGTTTATACATATGAATAATTCAGAGGATCATGCATTTATTCGCCACCAGTCACGGAAAGTCGACGATTAGAACAAGGTTTATAGTGAAAAATGTTTGATATATACCGTAATATTAAAAAAAAGGTTTTCTGCCTATTGAAAGTAATAACATTTTGACGAGCCGGCAATTTGGTTTAGGAAGCAACTGCAAACGTTTTTTTTAATGGTTGATAAATTGTTACAATTACAACACGTGGAGAATTGATGTGTATATTTCACGATGTATTGTGAGAATGAGAGACAATTGATCTCATTTCACTGAAGAGATTCCTGAAAAAGTGGTGAGGTCTGGGTAAGTTGTTGGAGGCTTGCCTCTACAGTGGATTTCGACCTCTGGATAGGAGGAAGGTGGTGGGTTTATGACCTGACTTGGGAGGCTTAACCAGAAACCATCAATCTATGGTCTGAAATGTTGTGAACACAGGGATACCGCAGGGCTCTAACTTGGGCCCGGCTCTTTTTCTCTAAGTGAATGACCTACATAAAAAAATAACTGAAGGTAAGGTGTGGTTGTTTGACGATGATGTAGGTTAAGCCACTTGATCCACGGTAGAGATGATCGGTTAATGAAAAATAGAGCTGAAAGTAGACTTCTAGAAATGCAGGACTGGTGCGTAGAAAAAACGCTCTTACTAAACCAAACGAAAACAAATATCTTGAAGTTTCACTACCAGAAGCCAGACTGCTCACCGCTACTCAGACTGGACGGCAGCAGTCTATTAGTGAGTGATTCAACCAAGTACTTGGGACTCACTGAGGTGTAAACACATTAACTCTGGAGAACAGGGGGATAGATCCTACAGGGTAAAATAAATTATAGAATCTTGAGCCTTCAGTGTGTTTAAGAGGGATTATTTTTTCAAAACGTCTGTGGGAGCACCCCCGAACCTCTCTTTTAAAATAAATTTGTGCTATATCATCAATATGTGCTATATCAATAATTTGTGCCTATATCATCTTCCTAAATTGTTAGAGGACTCTTCCTTTTTTCCCTTTTTTTATAAAGGTAGTCCTTGGAGTTTAAATTTCAAAATACAATACCGCACATAAATACTGTAGAACATCAACTGAATCAACTTCCGTACTGACTGTAGCTTTGTACTTGAAATCTTTGTTTTAATAACTAATTCAATATTTCTTTTTCAGCGACGGGGTTTGCTGTTTTAAATCGTTACCATGTTGCAACTGTTTTCGAAAACTCTCGTCACTTCTCTCACCTGTCGAATTTGGAACGGGAGATGTCTTTTCGTAGCGAAATGGTAATCTTATTAATAGATTTGATTGTCATTCATTTTTTTTTCATTTTTTAGTGAATTTTTAAGTTATAATACGTTAGGGTAATAGATTTACATTTTAATTCACGTTTCAGGGCATGTACTATTCATACTACAAGCGACTTGTCGAATCTCCTTCTTTCATAGGTGGATTGTATGATATCACACATGATAATTTGACTGAATATCCATCGGAAATAAACACATTAGAACGCTTCAATCTACTGCCAGAGGTAAGGTTCATTTCAATTGATTTGGGTTCTTTCTTGCTTTTGATTTTTCGTTAGATAATAACCTCAGACTACTCTATATTTTCACATGTTCTATTTCGTAGTCTGCACAATAGACTTTCAAGTGGATTACATTTCCATTGATTTGAATAGTCTAGAATAAATTTTAGAAAAACATCATCTGTAGTATAGATTGAATTGATGGGAAGTGATAGCCCAGTGCCGTAGTAGGTATCTGTTCAATCAAAGATAAGCTATGAAACTCCTGGGCGCTCTTCGTAAGAGTGACTGATTGGATTGGCCTGGCCAGCAAAAAAGACTCTGTTCTATGCTGTAAAATCACTTCCCGGTGGTTCGGAACTCACCTAAAAGTGTAGGTACAACTCTTTACCATCATCTTATTCATTACCCACGCACAAGTCTCAGACCTATGTGGGCTTCATGCTCCAAAAAAAATCAACAACTTTTCAAGGTTTAGAAAATCTGGCTTGATTTGTCACGTTGTCAACACTACAGCTTGTCACACTTTCAATAATACCTACTGTTGAAAATTGTTGAGTTCATGGGAGCTTTACCGGTGGCGTCTGATTAGTCTATTCAATATAATATATCCTAAAAAATTGAATAGGCCAATCAGACGCCACCAGTAACCTTTACCGCTTACCGGTAAGGCTCCCATGAACTCAATTTATGTGAAAAGTAAAGCTAGAAACCGGGCCAATGCTTCAATAAAACGTGAGATTGGCAAACTCTTATCCTTGTTTAATTTTATTACGGAGCCACACAATATCAATAAAAAGTCTACTAATAATTAGTTGAGATTAGATAAGTCGATACAACGGAGTTATTGGCAGATATCTTCAAAAAACTTCACTGTGTAATCTGCTTGAATTTCTTGGTCTACACATGTGACAGGTGAAATCACGACCTTTTTTCACGAATTCTCGCATTGATGCACCTTCAACATCTCACTCCAAATTCCTATCGTACATAAAGGGTTAGTTGGGATAGTTACTCGCTAAGCGAGTAGCGAGTAGGGCGTTACTGACCGACCGTACTACAGCAGCTCAGCATACCAAGCCAAATTATATAAAAAAATTATTTCTAGAATCACCCCCATACTATGGAATTTCTAAGACAATAAATAATATTGCAACACAAAATTAAAATATGAAGTTTACCAACAATTATTCAATGAAATTTCATCAAAACAGTATACAATATATATCTCATCTGAAGTGTTATGCTGGCAGCCTGCGTGATTAAGTGTCGGCTTTGGCCACAATAATATTGTATTTTGGTGTTGGCTACTCTGCCAGCGAGTATAAATGTGACCAAATTCAAAGTAGACAGGCTCTACTTGCTTGGTATGCTGAGCTGCTGTAGCACGGTCGGTCAGTAACGTCCTACTCGCTACTCGCTTAGCGAGTAACTATCCCAATGTAATCAACCCTTGACCGTCGATGAGCGAATAGCGAGTAGAAACGTTACAGGCCGACCGTGCTTCAGCAGCTCGGCATGCCAAGCCGAATTATAGAATTAATGGAACTTCCAGAACTACCCTCATACTATTGAATTTCAAATAAAATAAACAATATTGCAACGCAAAATAAAATATCAAGTTCACCTACAGTTATTCAATGAACTTTCATCAAAACAGGTACGGTAATTGGTTTTTCACAGAAAATTCAATATATTTCATCTGAAGTGTTATGTTGGCAGCCTGCGCGGTTAAATTTTTCATGCATGTCGGTTTCGGCATTGTATTTTGGTGTTGGCTTCACTGTCAGTGAGTACCGAAAAAGTAGAAAGGCTCTCAACTTTTTTCATAGATAGTGGACTAGTTGGCTAGTGGAGACGTTTACTCTGGGTGAGTTGACACCCAGATAGTAGATTCGCCGGCGAGTAACGAGTCCTGCAGAATTTTTTCTAAACCAAAACCACACTGAACCCACTGGATACTACATTGGAGTCTCTGGGGGGGGGGGGGGGGGGTAACTCGGTCGGCCTGTAACGTTTCCACTCGCTACTCGCTTAGCTACTAACTCTAGTGCCATCTAAGCTTCACCAATTTGTTATAAATAATAGGAAGTTGACAAATACAATGATCAAGATTGCGTAGAAAAGGTTTTGTCATCCCACCTTATCTGAATCAAGTTATGTTATTTTTATACAGCATTATCATCTTTTATAGATATAATTTTTGCTCTTTGAGCGAGGTTGAATGAAATTATTTTGATAGTACATAAAAACTGCTTCATTTCTGTGTCATTTCCATAATTCCATTTTGACTTGCAATTTAATCTATTATAAATTATAGTAATTTTGTATATTTTAGAAGTGAATATGATCATGATGTACATGATCACGCTTACTTGGTGTTTGCTTTGTGTTATGGTGACAGGTGGTGATTGGTGGCTTGTATAGAATATTCAATAGAGTTACTGCACATTTGGATATCGCAGCCAAAGAATGTTGGCAAGTAGAGAGAGGCTCTGATTTGCCTCCAATAATCAGTTGTGTCGGCATTGGAGATCCAGTATACTTCTATTTAGAAGCAGCATGGCTCTGTGCTAGTCTTACTTCTAGTCTTATCTTCCTCTATGCATTTTTTCTTAGGTGAGTGCAGGCCAATGTGCTCTTGAATTGGAAACAGCGGTGTTAATTATGCTAGTCATTACTTTAGATGTTAAAATATTTTTTCTCAAATGAATTGCATTACAGTGATGGCTTAATATGTCTGCTGAAACAAATAATTTGATTGTTGGAAGAGACTTCAAGTGAGGTTTTCGACTCTAAAATATTATTACATCACATTATCAATATAATACAATATTCCATCATATTAGCTTTCTCGAAATATATTTATACGGTAGTTGAATTAATGTTGGATTTTAAGAAGGTTCAAAAATATTCCGGAAAGTGAACTTTCGTCTTGAAACATTATCATCTTGGTTTGGATTTCACCAAGAAGATGAATATATAAAACGCTATGTTATTATAGTACATTGTCAACAATCCAAACGTCAATAGAAAGTTTGGGAAAAATTGCGTTAACGATAACGCTAATCTGAACACTAAGCATCTGCCTTATGCTTTAGAGGCAGATGCTTATGCAGATTCAGCATAAGCGTTATCGTTAACTGAGTTTTGTCCATATTCTCTAACAATTTTCAGTTTTTTACGGTATTTTACTGATTGTGCCCAGTAAATTTTACAGTAATGTTGGTCTACATTTATCTTTTTTCAACTTTGCATAAGTTTTAAGTTTTCATTTTTTCCAACGTACATGTGCTATGTAGCTAAAGTATTTAGCTAATCATGCTCTATGTTCCAATAATTTTTGGTTGAGAGAAAGACAAGAAAAAAATGATTGATACCATTATACTAACCTACAATCCATAAATGAATCCCTAACTTTTTTCAAAACAAAGGAGCAAGTACTGTACAGTAGGCCTACCAAATAAATTGCTTTATTGTTTTACGTATAACTTTGCATTCAATAATCTAAAAAAAAAACAACATTTTTCGCCCTATCAGTTCTGGTTATTGAAGTTTTACTGTTCTGGCAAAAAATTATGTGATACTTTTTAGTTACAAAAATGTAATAATTTATGGTTTCTTGTTGCAGCGATTCTATTTTTGGTGCGGTTTTCGCTGTGCTAGCATTTTTCTGTAATCATGGAGAAGTAAGTGTACCTGAGCATTACGAGCTATCTTGAAGCTTTTTATTTTAACTCATTTCCACTGTGAGAAAAATTCTTTCAGTTGCAATAGTTTATGTCACCTACCATTGTAACTGAGTCTTAACGAATAATACGAACGAGTGGCAATACTCGAGAGAGTGCTGTATTCTCCCAATACAGTCTGAAAAACATCAAATAAATTAAATGTATTAAACCAGGTGAACTAAAAATCGTGTTAAATCTTCTCTTCAAAAGTTTTGAAATTAATAAGCTAGAATGACACACTGATAGGATACAGCATTCCCCACTTTCTTGTGTTATTCGTTTGAAATTGTTTAAATTTCGTTTTTATTTGTTTAAATGCTTGAATTAAATAGTTTTCACCTAATAAATATAAAACTCTGTAACCACACACTACACCAGTCTAACCGCACATCACATAAAATTTTATTTTAATTTTTGATATCTATTTTGAGTCTTGTTTCAACTAGATTTCTATTTTCATACACATAATACTTATTGACCTTTTCTTTTTTATAGAGTACAAGAGTGCAATGGGCTCCACCCTTGAGAGAAACATTTGCGTATCCTTTTGTTCTACTACAAATGTTATTAGTTGCAATATTTCTGCGTCAAACAAAAAATGTGAACGAGGACAACATTTCCTCTCTTGGAAATAAAATTCAAGTAAGTATATCTCTATGCATTTCAGTATTGATAATTTTTTGTTTCTTCATGAAGAACGTAATCAGAGTCTCTAGTGTTGCAAAATAGAGCAAAAACTATTTCAGTATGGACTAGTAAGCAGCCTACAGTAGCAAATATTCCCAGTAAAAGTAGTCGGTTAAATAATATTGAACATAATTATGATGAATGGGATAGGAAAAATTCATTGCATTTGTGTAAAAACCCTTGTTTATTTTCGGTCGAGTGTACGGAAGATCTACCTGGAACTACATTTTAGGAAACATGGTAGACCTAAAGTTTCAGGTTGGCTCAAAACCATTGGGTAAGAGATTATAAATCAGATAACGCCAAGTTGCTTCATGGTCACCCATCCAATCGTAGTATTGAGCGTTCGTGTCAACGTCATTATTTTGTCAAATTAATTAGAACTGCGAGAAATCTGAACAGACATTTGTTGTGGTAAAAGTTATTTTGTGGAACTTGTTCATCATGAATAACCTGTTGATACCTGCTGCATCCTCAAATTTATTGACAAGTTGAAGGTTACCTATTTTTTGAATTTGTGTGTGTACATTATTGATCATTCCCACTGTAAACCCCATCTAACTTTCAACTTGTCAGTACAGCTGAGGATGCTGTAGGCTTATGTTTTGGAACCATGGTATTGTGTCAATAGTATTGAGTGGTTCGACAATGTATTACTTTTTCATTCATAATAATATATCCCATAGTAATTAGTAATCACTATTTCATTCCTCAAACCTTTAAACAATGTTCTTATTCGAAATAGTTGTCAAAGTAATTTTTCTTTCAGGAATTCTCGTAAGAATTCAGTGTTTGATTGTCACCTGTTACTTTCTCAATGTGATGATAAACCTAACTTACTTCACATAAAGACATGAAATTGACAGATTAAATTAATAATGTAGATTATTTTATTTGATGATATAGGAAATATGATTATGTAAATAATACAAGCTCTAATAAGTACTTTTCGAAAAGTAATACCTTTTTTTTTGAGGATGAAGCCCACATATGTCTGAGACCTGTGCGTGGGTAATGAGTTGGGAATGATGGTGATTTATGAGTTGGACTTACAGTTTTGTTTAAGATTTTAGTTAACCAGGAACTACTCATCAGTAATGCAGTAATAGTATTTCTCAATTAAAATTGTTCTTTATATCAGATTATTTGCTATAGCTATGATAATTATATTTTCAGGTTGTTTTCTTATCGATTAGCACTTGTTTGTGCTTGATGCTTTGGCAGTTCTCTCAATTTGTGCTCACAACACAGACATTGGCTGTTTTATTTATGTGCAGTGTAACCATTATTAGTAAAGAGTCGGCTTTACTTATCATACTCGGACAGATGGTAAGTCAGACATAACTTTCCCATAAATATTTTCAATACCTATGTTATTCTCAATAATGTGTTTTTGACTATAATTTTATTCTGCTTCAAGGAATGCAATCTCTTTGCAAATTTCTATTTTAAGCCATATTATACTTAATTGTAAGATGCTTTTAATTGAACAGAATTTATTAATTTCGAATTCCTTTAATTGCTATTAGTTTATACTGAAGACTTCCGCAATGGCGGATATTGACAACAGTATTTAATAGCTGATGGAAATCGATGAATGCTACTGTACAAAAATATCAGTCACCACCGGGAATCGAACCACGGACCTCCCAATTGCCGGTCGGGCGCCTTAACCACTAGACCATGGAGACCCTTCTGCACAGCAGCATTCATTTTTAACTTGGCCATATCGGCTAGTATCTCACAAGTTAGTTCGAAGTTACTGACAATTGAACAAACTGACAAATTTACTTAAACAGAATTTATTAATTTCGAATTCCTTTAATTGCTATTAGTTTATACTGAAGACTTCCGCAATGGCGGATATTGACAACAGTATTTAATAGCTGATGGAAATCGATGAATGCTACTGTACAAAAATATCAGTCACCACCGGGAATCGAACCACGGACCTCCCAATTGCCGGTCGGGCGCCTTAACCACTAGACCATGGATTCCCATTCGATTCCCGGTGGTGACTGATATTTTTGTTCAGTAGCATTCATCGATTTCCATCAGCTATTAAATACTGTTGTCAATATCCGCCATTGAGGAAGTCTTCAGTATAAACTAATAGCAATTAAAGGAATTCGAAATTAATAAATTCTGTTTAAGTAAATTTGTCAGTTTGTTCAATTGTCAGTAACTTCGAACTAACTTGTGAGATACTAGCCGATATGGCCAAGTTAAAAATTAATGCTGCTGTGCGGAAGGGTCTCCATGGTCTAGTGGTTAAGGCGCCCGACCGGCAATTGGGAGGTCCGTGGTTCGATTCCCGGTGGTGACTGATATTTTTGTACAGTAGCATTCATCGATTTCCATCAGCTATTAAATACTGTTGTCAATATCCGCCATTGCGGAAGTCTTCAGTATAAACTAATAGCAATTAAAGGAATTCGAAATTAATAAATTCTGTTTAAGTAAATTTGTCAGTTTGTTCAATTGTCAGTAACTTCGAACTAACATGCTTTTAATTTGTGTTTTCTTGATGGAATTTTCAGTATTTCTCTTAATTATATTCCATACCACTTCATGCTTTATGCAACTTTCTTGATCCTTTGTAGGTGCTATTTTTGAAAAATATTTTGAGATTTTCTCAATGTTTGCCTCCCCCCAAAATGTTCTGCCCTGTGCAGTTGCGCCACATGTGCTCCTGTGATCATTCAATTCGTATTTCTGTGAGACATCTTTGTATCATCTTTCACCTCATTTACATTATATCATGTAGACATCATAAAAAATAGGTACACATGCGGTAATTTCGGTCCTGAATATTTAAGTTATTTTCAGAATTTAGTTTACTAATTACAAGTAACATGTAAATAGATAAATATTAGTATTTTCAGAACGCTGAAGTAAAATCAAAGAAATATAGCTTGACCAATCTGCGATTTCTATGAGTTATATCCCGTTTTCCCTATTCCATCTTTTTTAATGAATCAAAATTTGGAAGACATCTTACCTAAGAGTAAACTTATTTTTTTATTTTTTTTCAGTTTGGTGTTGTACAATCATTGGCAGCAATGTTTGGAAATGAACTGCTTCTGACTTCTATCTTCACCTGTCTTTTGCTATCATCAATTTCAACTTTGATCTTTGTCAGTCCGGTAGTTGAAAAAAGATGGAATTTCGTGGTTCGGGGAACTTTTGTGATGCTTCTTGTTACATTCCTTACTCTTGTCTTAAAAACCAGAGTTTTAACTGCTAATCAAGACGTAAGTGTTTTCTTGACTATTTTGCAAGTTTTATAGATGTTATTCTCTTACGTGATAGTTCACTGTACTAAACCTACAAACACTTGAACTTTGCATACATAGGAAATTAAATTAAATAATTCTGTGTAAGGAGTTTTAAGACTAGAGTCTTTTCTACCACTGAATCTCAACATGTATCATTGATAAGATCGATTCCTGTCCACACGTTCACACGTTTAATCGTATGATTGTCCATATGACATCAATCAGTCACTTTTAATTTGCTTTCTCCAGTTTAAAATAATTCACTATTAGTATCAAATAATTTTCCAATAGGGAACTTGTAGAGGAAGATCAGATAAAGCTATTCATTGAGGTTCGTTCGAATAAGTGAATTTTGAAGTGTGAACATTTAGGCTTGATAGCACCTGTATGTAGAGAGTGCTTCGCAATCTTCATTTTTAAGAAGTCAAGAGCATAACAGGCTGCAATTGAATAATCAAACAGTTACTCTAGATTCAACAATAATATTGCGAAATAAACGCATTGTTGATGACAGACATTGCAAGTAAATATGGAAACATTCAGTCCATTTTTTTCACACTCATTTAATTGGATTGGAATTCCCAAAGTGGAACTGGAAATAGTTATTATTTTTCAAATTGAAGAAAATAATAGTAACTTAGTTTCATGTATTACAGGGAATTACTTTTTATATAATTTTTCTATTTCAGTCTCATATCGTGAATATCCTCAAATCAAAGTTAACCAACTTCAAAGATTTCCATTCACTGTTATACATTTGTGCTCCTGAGTTTGATTTTCTTGGCTGGGAAGCAGTGCAAAATCTGGCGAGTACATGGCTTCTTAACACCTGTATTATTGTCATTGGATCTGTACTCGCTTATTGGCTACCCTTAGTTGACCTCTACAGCAAATCACATTTTAGGTGAGTAGTAATTCAATGTAAAATAATGTAATGTAAGTATTGTAGTCAAAATAATCTGAAATCTTCTTTGGAAAAATTATATAAATAATATTATTTGGAAATTAGGTGTCATGTGTATTACACTTCACCTATGAGAGACAGAGTTCTTATCAACATGCAATCATAGAAAATTATAGAGCATCGTTAAAAAGAGGGTAACATAATGCTGTAGGGCAGTTCCAGGACAATTCATAGAATTCTAATTACGATACATTATGAATAAAAAAACTGAAGTTGTCACAACCACATTTATTGAAAACAGTGAGATACTAGTTTCGGTTGTTACACCATTATCAATCTCAATGATTGATAATGATAATGATATTCATTATGGATATCTTCCACCATACTACCTTCGCCACTACAACGAAAGTACTGTACATTATTTTTTGTACATTATAATCAAAATATAGAGACACAATGCAAAATGTAGAGACACAATGCAAAATGAAGAGACACAATGCAAAATGTAGAGACACAATGCAAAATGTAGAAATGTAAATTATAAACAGAGAATAGAGTATAAAATCAGAAATAATTTGAGTGAAACAAATCAGGAACGGTAACGTTCAAGAAGTAGATTTTAATTTTTTTTTCTTTTTCCTACCATTGCAATCTAGTCTAAGAAGGCTAATGAGCAATTTTTTCCTGATAATATACCATTCAAATAATAAGTTTAGTAGTTCTCACCAGGACTACTACTTCTAAATACTAATAAATAAATATATAAACATAATAAATATCTTCCCACAAGATATGACTCTAAGATTTGAGTATATTCTACTGGAAGCATAGTTCTTAATTTACTTAGGAGCCCTTTATGCCACACTTTGTCAAATGCCTGTGCAACATCTAGAAATACTGCACTACAAATTTTCTTCTCTTCTAGTGCCATTTCAATTATACTTGTAATTCTGTGAACTTGTTCAATAGTACTGTGCTTTTCTCTGAAACCAAATTGGTGTTTTGGGATCAGCTCCTTCATCTCTATAATTGGTTTCAATCTTTTCAACAATAGCTTTTCAAAAAGTTTTGATATTACTGGTAGCAGAGAGATTGGTCTATAAGAAGTGGCTTCATATGGCGTTTTCCTGGCTTTAGTATCATGATAACTTCAGCAATTTTCCAATAGTCTGGGACATATCTCAGACTAAATGCTGCATTTATCAGAAATGTAAGCTTTACAAGAGCTTTATGTGGTAATTGCTTCAATACTTCACCAGTTATGAGATCAAACCCTGGTGCCTTCCTGGTATTGATGCTACTCTTGATTGTATTTTCCACTTCCAATACAGTTACAGGTGCTATTTCTGCAGATTCCTGAACAGTGTGTGGCAGATGGTTATCTTCATCAAAGCTGTCATCAGTCTTGAAGATGTTTTCAAGATGATCTGCAAACCTAACTGCTTTTTGGTTGTTGTCTCTAGCCCAAGTCCCATCCAGATTTCTAATAGGCACATTCTGATTCTGAGGTCTTTTTATGCACTTAGTAGCTTTCCAAAGAGAGTAGTCAGTACTCCTCTCATTAGACAACTCATTGAGATATCTTGAAAATGTTTCATTTTTCAGCTTTTTCATTTCCCTACTAAGCTGCTGTGATAGGTTGTTTAGCAGTGTCTTGTTTCTTGGATCCCTGGTGCTCTGCCATTTCCTCCTTGCTCTTCTTTTTTTCCAATAATAGATTTTTTATTTCTGCAGGATAATTATTGCCTTGAGTTGTCCTTCTTATGTCTGAAGTACTTGCCCATGCTGCTTGCTGGATAGAGGTCACAAATTTCTCAATTTCTCTGTCAAGCTGATCTCTACTTCTAAGTGGTACATTCAAATTTATGTTTTCTTCTAGTAAGAGTCTGAATTGTACCCAGTTTGTATATCTATTGCTGAGAAATGGAGTTGATTCTCGTTCTATCACACTTTCACTCAATGTGAGTAGGATTGGTGAATGATCTGATGTCAAGTCGCAGCTGTCTTCAATTTTTATGTAGTTTGTAGAAATCTCTTTGGTGATAAAGAAATCTATCAGATATGGTATTTTTCCTGGATCAGTTGGCCAGTATGTTGGATTACCACTTGATAATGCTTCACATTTGTGTTCCTGGATTGCACTGAACAGTTCTCGGCCCTTTGTGGTGGTTAATCTGGAGCCCCAGAGAGTGTTTTTAGCATTGAAGTCTCCCCCTATGATGAATCTTTTTCCAAGTTGTTTGAAGAATTCCAAGTAGTCTTTGCACTTGAGTGCATGCCTTGGAGGGCTATATACTCCTGCTATGGACACTGTATGTATCCTTTCAGTTTTAGTGATATGATAGTAGCTTGTATTTCATCTGTTTTGTATTCCATCTCCTCAGTATGCTGAATAGTCTCTCTTATGATTACTGCGCTACCTCCATTTGCTGTCTTGTTGGGATGTGTAGTGTGGTAAGTTCTATATCCTCTAATTCTAAGAAAAGACTGATGTGTCATATGTGTTTCTGATACAAGGCAAATATCTATTCTCTCACTATTTAGTACAAGTTCTAGTTCTTGCTGTCTTTCAATTATTCCATTGGCATTCCATGCCATAATTTTCAGTGATTTACTCATTATTGATTTCTTCTATTCCCTGCCAGGAAGTTGCTGCTTTCCAGTTTCTGTAGCCTTTTTTCAAAAGACACCAGTAGTGTTTCTTGCTTATCCAGCTTGGATAGTATTAGCGGCAGAGTTTGTAGCACTCCATGTTCTTCTTGACTGCTGTTCCTCACTATGCTAGTTTGTCCTTTTGTTGCATTTGCATATGATACCGATTTATCAAATGCTGGCACCCTTGTACTTGTTTTTCCAGTAGATGTAACTGGTAAGGGATCAGGTATATGATTATTTTGCCAATCTGTTTGTAATTTCTTAGTAGCACTTGAAGAAGGCTTCATGCTTTTACTTCTAATCTTTTGCAGTTCAACAGCAACTCTACACCCACGATAACTAGCTGGATGTGGTTCACCACAGTGAATACATTTTGGTCTTTCTTCAGCTGTCTTAACTTAGTACATTCTTTTGAGTTGTGTCTGCCTGCACATTTGACACATCGAAATTCTTTGAAGCAATACTTCTGGGTATGTCCATATGCTTGGCATCTCTTGCATTGGGCAATCAGCTTAGATTTCTTAATTGCCTCCATTTCAACTTTACAGCCCATTATATTTGTAATTTTAAAGATTTTATTTATATCTTCTTCTGCTGCAAATTCAAGCATAAACATGTCTAATGGGTCCTTAGTTTTCCATTTCAACTAGATACTTGCATTAAGAATCTTGAATCCTTTCTCTTTAAGATCCTCTATTATATTTTCTGTGTCACATGATCGATGTAACTTTTTAGCCATAACTCTAATTGGCCTTGACTGCTTGTTCTCATAAGAGTGTCAAGTATATTTCTCTACATTCAACTCCTTGGTAAGCAGTCTATAGTCCTCCTCATTGATCAAGTTGATTTTGAAACTATCTACTCCAAGTAATTTTACATTAAAATTTCTGTTGGGAAGTAGTTTTACCAGCTTTTCATGGAATCGTGTATATGATTTGATGCCATCGACTATTATTGGTGGTAATGGGGGATTCTTCTTGGCTTTCGGTTTTGCCTCTTCACTCTTCTCAAGGGTAGACGACTTCTCTTCTTCCAATGGAGGAGTAAGTGATGTATTAAGCTTCCTCTTCTTAAATCTTTTGTTCTTCACTCTCAGCCACTCTGTCTCCTTTGCAAGCTCCTCATCTGTGCAATAACCAGTACTACTTGATGTATTTTTAGTAATAGTAGTAGTAGTACCGGTTTTTTCTCTGTTTATTCGGTTTCCTTTAGTAGGGGTTGGTTGCTCCTTACCAAGTTGACTATTAGCCTCCAGCTCTTGAATTGATTGAAGTTGTAGGGATCAAGCTAATTTTAGCACTTTCAAGCAGAGAAAGCCTATTCTGAAGTTCCTCCAACCGTTTTTCTAAAAAATTATTGTTGTTTTGAGC
This sequence comes from Conomelus anceps, assembly GCA_948455865.1. NCBI lineage: Eukaryota > Metazoa > Arthropoda > Insecta > Hemiptera > Delphacidae > Conomelus > Conomelus anceps. The sequence goes on along the minus strand of OX418217.1, from coordinate 55,785,668 downwards.
TTCCTTCCAAGCATTGTACAGGAATTGCTCTGTTGGAGTTTTTAGCTGGTTAGGCTGGATTATTTTTTCTGGTGATGCATTTGTATTCCCGAGGTTGATGGATACATTACAGTCTACTTCATCTTCTTATTCAAATTCTGGAATTAGGAAAGAAGAAGGCTTGACTAACTCCTTTCCATTCATTCTGATACAATTATGCTGAATCACGGAATCAGCAGTTCTCGCGAACAATTTTGCGAGGTGACCGACCGTAGTAGGCGACGCGGACGCACGAACGCGAGCGCGCACACGCGTACTACTTCCAGTGACCAGTCGGCGCGATTATAGGATTTCACTAGCGTAAGCTAATCAATCTACTGTTCTATTGAATACCACTACACTACACTACTATAACTATAGCCTATACAATACTATTGCTGAAATACTAATGACCACTCTCTATATGTTACCGCTTCGGTGTCTAAACGCTGACTCAGATTTTAATGAATGCAAGGTGTTGAAGTGATAGCCGCGAGCCGTAGTAGGTATGTGTTCAATCAGGTAGAGATAAGCTGCGTTCTCGTAGGTCCTGTTTGTAACTGTTACCAATTGGTTTGGCCAGCAAAAAAGACACTGTTCTCTGCTGTAAAATCACTTCCCGGTGGTTCGGAACCCACCTAAAACTGTAGGTCCAACTCATCAATCACCATCATCCAACTCATTACCCACACACAGGTCTCAGACCTATGTGGGCTTCATCCTCAAAAAAAAACTTGTGCTTGTGAGTGATAGTAGATGAATCTTATAATCTGTTGAGTATTTTTTGTTTGTACATTTATTCAATATGAACAAACCTGTGATTATTCTTCAATTTAAGGCTCGCATATTCATTTAATTCTATAATCTTTTATGTTGAGAAGATCTTAACAATCCTTTCTCATGTTTTTTACCTACTGTATATGCTAAGAAGTGATAGCCATGAGCTGTAGCAGGTATCTGTTCAATCAGATTAGATAAGCAACGCTCTCCTGGGCCCTCTCTGTAAGGTTGACCGGTTGAATTGGCCAGCATAAAATACTTCTCTGCTGTAAAATCACTTTCTTGTGGTTCGGAACCCACCTAAAATTGTAGGTCAACCATGTTTCCAATAACATGGCTCAAGCGGCGAGGTGGAACTACCCGTAAGGGTCTCCCCACCGGTAAAATCCATATGCATTTACGTTTTTGCTTTTTACAGTCATGATTGATTTCTCTCTCTTCCTAAGTTACCAATAGATTATTCTCATTCATCGATTTATGATAGAGAGAGATAACACAAATTATAATGCTCTGTATTTAAAATATTCTGCTATATTATCCGTATCTATGTTCAATTCTTTATTTTTTTTATTGAGATACTGCTTCAACGAATTGCACTGTTCTTGCTTGCTTCGTATTCGTGAATCACCAATCCAAAGAATATTTTTAAAATACCTCATTTTAGGTGACTTGGCTATATTTTATTCTTTTATCGTAGGCTGTGTCGCCATTTTATTAATATTCTGGAATCAGAAATTCATTTATACAATAGCTCTCGAATTTGAGATTAAGTTTATAAATAAATGAAACAACCATGAATTTATAAATAAATGAAACAAGCATGAATATAAATGGTCTATAGAAAGTGTATTGATTGTTTTAAGTTTATAATAAAGTGCAATTACAGTCAGGTATTAGGAGTGTATGATGATACTTATCATCACACAAAAATCTGATTGTCTGCTCCCACTTTCAAAGTCTATCGTTGTTCAGTAATAATGTTACTATAGTACATATATTTTGAGTGTTTACAATTTATGTATAAATTATTGTTCTTAAGAGCAATCATGTGAGTCTATTTCCCAGCCAAACCATCTTACATTATTTTGTAGACCATTGAAGAATTTGGATCCAGACGTTGTGTATACATTCCTGCAATTGATTATATTTGCTGTTATGGCCGGAATGGTGATGCGACTGAAACTATTTTTGACGCCACATCTCTGCATTGTTAGCGCTCTCATCAGATCACGAAAGGTATTATTTTCTCGTCTCTTGCAAATATTATTAATTTACATTCTGATTAAAAACCTACAAAATATTGAGTACAATAATTGATTGTATCTAAGCAGATGTGAATTAATCTTGCTGAATACAATATTGGTCATAGAGGCAGCAGGGCTTCTTAGAAACATCTTCTGATAATGCGTTCAAAAGAAAGTTAGATCTGGGGCCTGCTGCATAGCAATTTACAATTACAATCTACAAGTAAAAACTTCTGCAAGATTTTTGAGTCAAAATCTACTAGTTTGTAATTTGCTATGTAGTAGGCCCTGGATATGGATAGTACACAGTATTACATATTGCTACAAAAATGTAATTCAGAGTAGTTTAAGTTCAGCTAGATTTGAATTATTGTTAAACCTAGATTTGAAATCTTATTGTTTTGGGGGTTATAAAACAGAGTTTTTGTTAGTATTGGAAAAATCAGCTTTAGAATATCTCAGCTCTATAGAATGAAGGTGTTAGTGCCAAATCTTTATAAATTTTTACAAAATATAAGATATTAAGGTCCGTATTTACGAACGTGACTTACGTTGATCTAAGCAAATCAAATCAAATCAAATTGGTTTTTATTTTCCATGACAACACATTACAAGAATTAAACATACAATAACGTTACATCTTCTGCAAACAAATAATGATAAATAAAACTTACAGTTGAAATTAAATAATTAATCGGATTAATCCTAATAACCAAATCCAACTGAAATACATCATAGATACAGAAAATACAACACCATTTTTGAGAAACTTCATGAAAGCTCTCCACAAAGGCGAAGCCTGTGTGTGGAAGAGGGTCTTGACAATAATTGGCTAACGTTGGATTGTTCTCATACCTGCATCAATCAAATTCTTGGGTAAACCAGATATTAATATCGGAAAAGATTTAGAGTCAAACTTGGACCATCAATACACATTTACTTTATCTATACAATGAATGGATTATCTCTTCTATATTCGTTCTCCCACTCTCCTTTAACCAATCGTTAACAATTTTTTTATAAATATATTTGCATTTACCTTCAGTATTACGTAGAATTTCAGGCAGGTTTCTATACAGAGTGTGTGCTATATAATAAGTATTTGTAGTGGAATGAGTTTTGACTAGCCTTGGAACTTGAATTCCTATTGCTTCTGACGAACGAGTTCGATAGCTGTGCTCTATTTTCTTGAACATATCTTTATGATTTTTGTACATGTATAACAATATATTTCTTACATAGATTTGTCTTATACTTAAAAAATTAAATTCTTTAAAAATTTCATCAGAGGGAGTGCGTATACTTTTTCTTAATGCTGTTTTGATAATCGATTTCTGTGTAATTTCCAAGGGTTGTAGTAATGTTTTATAGGCTCCCCCATAAGCCAAAATTCCCACTTCGATAAGTGACTGAACATAAGCAAAATAAATATTTCTTAGCTCTTTTAGTGATAGAATTTTGTTTAATTGGTAAAAAATATAAATAGCTTTGCGAATTTTACTTTTCAAGAATGCAATGTGGGCCGACCAATTCAGTTTCTCATCTATCATTACTCCTAAATATTTATAATTAACTACTCTTTCAATCGATTCACAGTTGCATTGTGTATTAGTAGGTTCAGAACAAGAATGTAGAATAATGCTGTTAATCCTGCCTTCATGCCTCCTTCTAGAAAACATTTCTATAAATTTAGATTTCTTAATATTCAAAGTTAAAATGTTATTATCAAACCATTTCTTCAAGAGATGGAGATCCGATGTAGCGTTTTGGTACAGTTCTTGTTTATTTTTACCAGTTACATGTATTGCTGTGTCGTCAGCGAATAAAAATAGATTTCCCTTGATTGGTACTTTTGACAAATTATTAACATAGATTAAAAATTAATAAGGGCCCCAAAGTACTACCTTGGACCACACCATACTCTATTAAATTTGGTTTACTATCTACTCCTAATATTTGAACTATTTGTTTTCTATCAGAAAGATAACTTTTGAACCATTGATATGATATATCACGAATTCCCATCAAATCAAGCTTTTTCAGCAGTTTTTGTCGATCAACGGTATCGAAGGCCTTTGCCAAATCAAGAAATATTACTAAACTATCCAGATTAACACTTGAAGCCTGATCAATCTCTTGTGTCAGGCTGAATAGAGCATCAGAAATATTCCTGTTTTTCCTGAAACCAAACTGTTTGTTAGTTAGAATATTGTAGGTTTCAATGTAATCACTCAATTGATGCTTTACTATTTTTTCCAATACTTTTGAGAAAACACTTAATAGAGAAATCGGTCTATAGTTGCTCTTTTCAGACTTATCTCCATTTTTGAACAGTGGAAAGATTTTGGCTATCTTAAAGCTATCTGGAAAGGTGCCTTGTGAGATACTCAAGTTATATATGTACTTTAGAGGCTTTAAGAACATTTTTATATATTGTTTAAAAAGTTTAGCAGATATACCATCATGTCCAGGTGCAGACATTCCTCTCAGTTCTAAAACAGTGCGCAAAATATCATTATCAGTAACCTCTTTGAAGTGAAACTCGGTATTCAAACAATAGTCTTCGTCATTAATAATATAATCACCTCTAGAATTGACCTCTTCTGCGAGGTTTTGCCCTACCTGCGAAAAATAGTCATTGAATTTATCAGCAATAGTTTTTGATTTAAGAGATGGTGATTGTATATTATCAACCTCCTTGGAAAAATGTTCTAATGAAAAACTCGGTTTTCTGTTATCTCGACCTGATATCTCATTTATCACACTCCAAAACTTTTTTGGATCATTTCCTGCTTCATTCAATTTTTCTCTATAGTATTGATTTTTAGTGCTTTTTAACAAGCAATTTAATCTATTCCTATAGGCCTTAAAGTATTTTACAAGCTCAACATTAAATGGTTGTTTCTTAACTAATTTGTACAATTTATCTCTTTCTCTGACCGACCTGACCAGCCCTTCAGTTATCCACGGCTTGATTTTTTTGAATTTTGGATTAGTTTGCACAACACATTTCCTGGACTTATCGATAAACTTATTAATGGTTAGATAAAAATTATTAGTTGCGCTATTTACATTATTTTCAGTTAATACCGAATCCCACGATTCTTCTTTAAGCAAATAAAAAAGGATGTTGTTATCTATGATAAATTTAGGAGAGGTGGCATCTTTTCTTCTTGAACTCTTAGAACTTACCTGGAGAGCCAATGCGTAGTGATCAGTTATTGGTACTCTAACTACTGCCGACTGAACCATGTCAATGTCGTCATTTTTTATAAATATATGATCTATTAGTGTACTACTATTATTATGCACTCTTGTCGGCTTATCAATACAATTAACAAATCCATTCTCGCATAAAACCTCCAAGTATAAATCGGTTTGTACGTCCTGTTTCAATATATTTATATTTATTTCCCCAGCTATTATATATGTTTTATCTCTAGTAGTCTTATTGCAGTATTCGTGTAGCTGATCTATGTAACAATAAACGTTTGAGTCATGTGTTCTATAGGCAGCAAGTAAACAATAGCTTTTGTTGTCATAATGAAAATCTATTTCTATTGCATTTACTCCTCCTATATTAATACTACTTCCGACTGCTGATAATGCTTTTCTTATGAATACAAGTACTCCGTCATTCCTGGTACGTTTTGTTGTCGTTCGCAAGGTATCGTATCCGTCCAACAATTGTCCTACATCATCTTCGTTAAGCCAAGTTTCAGACAATATAATAATGTCCATTTTGTGTTTCACTATATTTAAACCAATTGCTAAGTTATCAAAGTTTTCGTTATAACTTCTTATGTTTAAATGAAATATCTTTAAATTATTATCAATAAAAAAATCATTAAGAGAGTCGAAGTCATTCAACTCTACACAAGATATCCTGTTATAGTTTTCCAATTCCGTTTCATGCCTTTCCATTTCAAGAAAAGAAAGATTAAACAAAATTTGCCCTCCCCGCCCCACCGTTTTTCATTATTAATTCCTGATTATTTTTTATTCACTATTAATCTTTATTATTTTTTCTCTTGTCTCATCAAGTCTAGAACTATAAATTAATCCTCCCTTAAAAATAAATGCTTCAAGTCATTTTTATAATGCATAGTGTAATAAACTAATTTATTATAATGAGAAAAAAAAGAAAATCAGGATAAAATATATGTCGACCGACAACGATCATAATCATGTCAATCCTCATGACAATGCTGATAGAACAAAATAAATAATTTCTCTCAAATGATTAATATAATATTAAAGGATTGTATATAGTATTAACCAAATGAAATAAAATCACTGTTCCTTATATACAATCATGATAACTAAAATAGTACTCACACTCTAATATGCCATAATGTCATATCTAATTATCTGCATCGCCCAGCGGATTTTAGGTAACCATCGATTGAGTAGACTGTTGTTCTTTCATCAGAACAAGTTCATCGATATCGGCAGGATACCACACTTGTGTCTGTATGCTGTTTATTGTCGCCTTAACCATTACCCTACCATTGTTAATCCATACAGCTTCCAATTTTTTTTCCCTGGCCAACCTCTTGCCATAACTTAGCAAGTACTTAAATTGCGGTATTAAGTGTTCATTAATGTAGACAATACTCTGAGGCAGCGCTGTATTTATCTCCGTAGAGTCTAGCTTCTTCTTCTTCTTTATAGCTGCTAGCCATGCATCTCGAATGGTCCTTGATATGAATGCAACAATAATGGATGGGTGAGTCGCATTCCTGGTCTTGTGTATACGATGAGCAACAGAAATGTCCGCACGGTTGTAGGGCACATCAATAGATTTAGCAATATTTTCTAGTATAGCGTAGACGTCCTCTTTCTCGGTGACAGGAATACCGGCCATCTCAATATTATTTATACATGAATATTGTTGTAGGTCGAGCACGCTTTGCTTAACATTGAATATGTCTTTGGATAATAGATCACTACGCGAGAATAGACTTTTACAATCACTTTTTAAATCATTTATTTCCCTTTGTGCCGATTCTAATGATTTCTGGAGATCCTCTACAGTTTTATTGGTTTTATTTACGACCGTCTGAACTTCAGACAGTGTTTTTAGGTTAATGTCAAATTTATTACTGAGAGCAGCTACAGCATCTAACACTGATTTATTTTCACTTTTGGGATCACTGTTATCACAGAGTTCGCACACCCATGATTCTTTGCGGGGACCAAGTTTTTCAAGTTTATCGATTGTTCGAATACGCGTACAAGAGGCATGATATTTATTCTTGCATTTAGTGCATTTTATAAAGTCTGTAGAATTATTAGCAAAAGTAGACTTACAAACGGAGCACGACATGATGATGAGCCGGGGCGACAGATTACGAACGGCTGAGCGGGGGAGATAGCACAGTTATCTAAGCGATACCGGTACGAATAAACAACCTTTCTCCACGGCAGCCAGCGCCAGACTGTAAGCACGAGTTGTAAAGGCTCTATTACATTGAACGTGGTCACAAGCTAACCTAAAATTGTGTCATATCATCAGGCACTAATAAACATAAAATAACATACATGAAAAGATAAAGATACTGTACTACATGTAACTTTACAGTTACTGTTAAGTAATTATAACCACACTAATATATTTTAAGTTATAATTTTCTGTTTTTCGAATTTGAAAAATGATATCATTCGAGGCAGTGTAGTACACGCTACCTGCCAGCAGACCAACGAACTTCATCCATTCTTTTTTAGAAAGAGAATCCTATCCCAGTGCCAAAAAAATGTAAGGTTAGAACTATAAAATAAGTAGAAATAATTTCAAAAAGTCAAATATACAGTGAATTACATTGAAATGGTGCAAAAATTGAATGTGATTTTATTTTATTATTATTATGAACCAATGCTATACTAAAAAATGAAATAAAAATATGATGCAACACAACAATCTAAGAACGGCTTCAAGACAGCTCTGTACCTAGCTTGGCTAAGAACGGATTTGAGACTCCAATTATAAGCACGTCTTGGCTTTTAAGTTAAGAAGATGTTTAAGAAAGGTTCATGAATACGAACTTTATTCTAAGCTTTACTTATACTAGGTGAGTTTACTAGCTGAAAAGTGAGGTTATAAGTCGACCCAGTTGTCCCTGCAACATTTACGTAGTGTAAACTCTCATATTAGTGTAAATTAGAGTTGTTTAATGTAAATTATTAATGTTAAATTATTTATCAGGAGTCAGATCTTTGTTGTGGGAGCTGGGTTGGCTTTTAGGGTTCCAACTGCTCGCTGGCTTGAACCTGTTAGTGTAAGTAAGCCTTATTGCAGCTAAGTCTGACTTAACCGATCTGACTTAAGTCGATCTTTGATAAGTCACGTTCATAAATACGGGCCTAAATTTCATCAAGCTAATCATGTATTAATAAGGCTGTTATGTTCTAGTGTCCATGTTTTAGATTTAGATCACTAACATTTAATTATAACATGATTACCTGAATCACCGCATTCAATAAATTTTTGAATAACGTAATTGATACTGGCCTACACAAATTCACACGAAATTGTCCATAGCGTGTAACTGAAATAGTATGTGTTTTATTTTGATGAACTAATAATATGTTTTTCAGTATTTCAAGAACATGTTGGGTGTAACTGTTCATTGGGCAATATTCACATTTATTGTTGGAGCCATGTGTACGAGAGGATACTCTAATATACTGACACAAAGAAATACACTAGGTATGATATATGCGCATTTCTTTATTATTAACTCTTGAGATTTTTACTTATACAAAACCTATGATCATTACAATCTGTTTGTAAAACTCTTGAAAATATCCACAGTATATTGTTTAAGTTATCTTTTGTGCTAGCTTTCTCTTCTCAGAAATGCCCTTTCTATAAATTACTTGATGCCAACACAGTTTTGGGTGAGCAGTTGACTTATGAATTACCAATTAAAATTATTCGATGCATAACTCAATTGAGAGCATCAACGTTGTCCAGTACATTCCTTTACATTAATGAACAAAAATATCAGCTTGATGCCGACCATTCAAATACCAGAATTTAACAATCGTATTAATGCAAATTTGCCTACCAGCCAGTGTTTAAAATCCTGACACTGCAATATACAACTTGAAAGAATATGTTATGCATGTTCGCTAAGCCTATCTATGTCCAAGTTGTTAGGCAATATTAACCGAATAATGATTACATTTTTCTATGTTTAACACGACCTCTTCAATAGAATTAATTAGATTAGTCTGATAAGAATCAACACTTTTCAGGCGAATACAGTAATGCCCATCTAGAAGAATTACTAATGTGGATTGAAAGCAATACTCAGCGTACTGCAGTGTTTGGAGGTACCATGCCAATAATGGCCTCAGTTTTGCTGTCAACACAGAGGCCCATAGTGAACCATCCGCATTATGAAGATGCCAAGTTGAGGTTTGAACAACTTATAAACATATTTTCCTACAACTGCTCGTAAAGTAGTTCTTTACGTACTGAAAACTAATTGTAAAATACCTCTTTACTGCTCCGTAAGCGGTAAAGTACTTTACGCTCGCTAGCTGTTTTCTTTACGCTTCTGTTTTGATTTTGATGCCTTCTCATTGGTGGATCACGGAATCTGTGAAATTCACATAACCTCGAAATGGCGAACGCTAACCAAATCCGCGCATGGTCTGTGATGTTGCAAACTACAAGCTTTTATTGTGTTGGAATCCAGAACTGCAGTTTTAAGAAAAATATTGTATGCAATTCACACATGAAACTTCTTTATCGCTCTCGCAAAATTACTTTTAAAATTACTAGTAAATGTTTTGGCTCGAGCGATAAAGTCGCGCTTCACGCTCTTAATACATAAATAACTATTCTTTCATAGACATTTCACTCACCTAGTATACGTGCTTTGCTAATGTAAGCATTAACTTTGCCTTCTACATTTAGAGGGCTCAATTCATGAACTATAAGTGGAGCTCAGGGCAACAATGAATAGTTTCAATTTTTGTATGTTTCTTGCAATTCTTTTCACTCTTTATGCCTTCTCAACACTTGATATAGATCTCAAATATTGTTTTCTTTTGTATGAGACATCTTTGGCATTTCTCCTTTGCTTTTGGAAATAAATATGTGTGAGCTTCTAACACTCCATCTTGATATAAATAAATATATATATGTATGTTAGGTCTTGAACTTATCCGGGTGAGACCTTAGAATTCTGTTACCAAACCTGAGCCATCCAGATGACACGATATTATGTTTTATCTAAAGGTTCTTGCTTGTACAGTGGAGCATCCAGGCCTCGATGTGTATCACTATCGCAAAATTAAACACATGATGTGGATCGATGTGTAACAGATTGGAATAGCGTGAATATTACCATTCCACAGCATGTATTTTATTTTGGGATGGTGTTTATCCTCGAGTAATTGCTCCTCTGTTTAATTACCCGAACACCAGCAACCCCATGAAATACGTTTTATGTACGATCTCATTACGTCAAATCTGCAACCAAATTATATCAAAATCGGTCTGAGTATGATAAGTAAAGCAGACTCTTTACTATTAACGGTTACACTGCACATAAATAAAACAGTCAATGTCTATGTTGTAAGCACAGATTGAGAGACACCCGTAAGGGTCTCCCCACCACGAAAAGCCATACGAATTTACTTTACTATTGAGAGACCTGCCAAAACATCAATCACAACCAGTAGCTCAGTCAATAAAAGATTTTCCAGAAAAATTATATAAAGCTGAATTTCACACCATCGATAAAACTCTACCAGAGGGTCATTATCCCAAAAGTCCCCAAACATCTGTAGCTTCCCCCTTGGCCACCCTCAAAGTTTCAAACTACCAGTGATGACGCGAATTTAGGTATCTCTGTAACCAATCATCGGATAGAGTTCATTCTTAAGAGCTCCAAACCACCATGTGATTGATGACAAAGCTGATACCATCATGTTTTTTTGTCGGTAACCCTTACAAACGTAGCTCTGAGCTCTCGTGACTGAACATCATAATTGCATCATAAATCGCGCTTGGGGAGCGGCCATCACTCGAACAATTCTATTCAAACATAATAATACATGTAATATAATGTATTTATACATGAAATAAAAATATTTATTTATTTATTTAATTTGTATAATAATATGTAATTGTTAATAATGATTGAGGAATCTAAATTTTACTGTAAACCTAACTCATGATCTAAAACGTACGTCATCTACTGTTCCGCTTTTATCTGTTATCTATTATTATAATTTTTTAGAGAGAGGACTAAAAATGTGTATTCAATATACAGTCGTAAACCACCAGAAGAGGTGTTCCAGATTCTATCATCACTTGGCGTAGAATATGTTGTTCTATCAAGTTCGTGGTGCACTCGAGAAAGCAGGTATGCACTATATTTCATTCTCAGTTTTTTTTTCTTGAGGATGAAGCCCACATAGGTCTGAGACCTGTGCGTGGGTAATGAGTTGGATGATGGTGATTGATGAGTTGGACCTACAGTTTTAGGTGGGTTCCGAACCACCGGGAAGTGATTTTCAGCAGAGAACAGTGTCTTTTTTGCTGGCCAATCTAATCGGTCACCGTTACAAACAGGACCTACGAGAACGCAGCTTATCTCTCTTATTGAACAGATACCTGCTACGGCTCGCGGCTATCACCGCGAGTTATTAAGTTATTATTTTTATTAAATTATATTTATTCAATATTTTTCTTCATTTTTCCATTTTTCATAAACCTGGTCTTTGAGATGCGCGGGTCTAATATTGAAATCCCCACCACTGATATGAGATCAGATATGTTTATTCATAATAGAGCCAGCCTCAAACAGGATGTCAGCTGAGCATTATTTCATTAAACCTTGAACTACACACTCAGATGCTAGTGACTAAGAAATATTGACCGACCAATATCGCTTTAGATGGAGTATTTAAGAATGTCATAGATTCTCACCTACTCTACTCAGTACACATAAATATAATAATTTGGTAGTGATACTGTAGTTGATTGTATTCATCCTTTTTGCTTAAATTTGTTGTTTCCATGAATCATGATTTCCGGATTAGCAAGAAGCTTTGTAAAAAATAGAGTACTGTATTATCAGCTTATTGAGGCTTATATAATTTTTCAATGATGAAAAACATCAAGTCGAGGCAGAGCAGTTACAAAATATATAACTGTAGACTCTAAAAAGGGTGGCTGGTAAATTCGTTGGTATTGAAAAATGCGAACAAATACTAAATTAACAATGCAAAATTATTATATTTTATTGAGGATGAAGCCCACATAGGTTTGAGACCTGTGCGTGGGTAATGACTTGGATGATGGCGATTGATGAGTTGAACCTACAGTTTTAGGTGGGTTCCGAACCACCGGAAAGTGATTTTACAGCAGTGATCAGTGTCTTTTTTGCTGGCCAATATAATCGGTCACCCTTACAAAGAAGGCCCAGGAGAACGCAGCTTATTTCTATCTGATTGAACAGATACTTGCTACGGCTCACGGCTATTTACGTTGATATCATACATCCAATGTTATTTCTCAACACAGTTACTTCTAATAAAAAATAATGAATATTTTCTTTTTTTTGTAGCTCTGGATGCAAAATGTCAGATTTGTGGGATGTTGAAGATCCTGCTAATCAAGGAAAACCGGAAGTGTGTGTGCAGTTGATGGCTGACACACCTTTGCCTTTCGAACTTGTATTTGCCAACGAAGAATATACTGTTCTGCATCTTTCAACGCCTTACGTCGAGTTGAAAGGCTTCAAACAAGTCAGAATATAACATTATCAACAGCTTTACAATGGAATTTCCCAACATACTTCGCAGTTGTGGCTTGTCTATTTTCTGGTTGTACCTACTTTAAATATGATCATCACTTACATCTATGATTCAAGGACAGCTCGGAATAATTATCTCTATTGAACATAACATCAGTTTCCTTTTATCTTCTGATTTATCAACATTCTTAATGTGCACACTTATTCCATTCCATGTAAATTTGTATTCTGCAAATATTGTCGACCAACAAAATCCCATAACCTATGTTCAGGACTTTCATAATTATCTTGTTACATTGTACGTGATGTTCTCCGCATTCAAAACTTAATTTAATAAACAATTCCAATTTTATCATAAAATTGTTTTATTCACTTTTCGATTCCTTCCTCAGTACTACACTAGTTCAAATCAAATCAAATTCATTTTATTGCCATCGACAAATAATACAAACAAAAAATTTAAAACCGCCAAAATAAAAAGAAATATTACAACATCAACAAAGCCATTGAATGAAAAAATAACAATAGCAAAGTTGAAATAAAATTTAAAGAACAGGAGAATATAATTATTACAAGCGTTGCTAGCAAAGGCTAAAAAGCTTGAGCGCCAGCATCGAGTCAATATAAATAGCAAACTTATTAATCGCTTTGAGTGGCTCGCGTGTGAAAAAGAGAAAAAGCAAGTTACAAATTGTAACTTTATGAATTTTTCTTAATAAAAGCGAGGAAATGAAGAGAGAAGATTGAGAATAGAAAGAGTAAAAGAAGAGAGAAGAGAAGAAATAAAAGCTATTAGTATGGAAAAATATTAGAGTTATAATTATGATTGAGAAGAAGGGAAAGTTATAATCAGTTTTATGATTTTAATTATTGATTATTATTTTTTTTAATAGAAAAGAGGTGAATGCATAGTAAATATAGTAGAAAGAATGTAAGTCATGATCATGAAAAGAAGCAGAGAAATATTAAAGGAATAATAATATATCCTAAAATATATAAGCTAATAAGTGAAATATTAATATAAATGAAGTATCTGGTATCACGGTTTACTCTAATGTTTCACAAGAAAAAAAATAGTTCGAACTTGTGGAGAAAACACTTTGTTACCAATAAAAATTTTATCTTTAAAATAACTCTAATTGTAATATAATAATAATTATTATTGTAATAAACCGTAATTATTCTCAGTCACTTTACAGTCACTACCACCGACTTATATAATGAATTAATTTGAGAACCAACTTATCCAAGAATGAAATTCAACGAAGAAGAAAGTTACTTGTAACGTTCAATTTATTTTATTGTGTGAATATGTCTACAAAATTAAAACCTTGCAAAAAAGGCTTTAGCCATATCTAAACAGGTTGTTGCATTGTGTTGCATGCTGTAACTGAGTGTTAATATTATAAATGTGTTCTAATCTTTATATTATGTGAAAGCCAAATACTAAATATACTGATAAAAAAACCTTTATTTGGAAAATTTTATTAAAATCTATTAAAACGGATCACAGTGTACCCATAAAAATGGCTCAACGGCGACGTGGAACTACCCGTAAAGGGCCTCCCCATGTAATAATCCTTACGCTTATAATAATAACTTCGGACTGACTGACTCATTCATCTCCGTTTCTCGAAATCCACTCCGCAAAAAAGTTGAAATTCTTTACACATGTTTTTGATATTTTCTTAAAAATATACTTAGGTCTTAAGCTTTTCCAGCATTCTTTAGCGTTCTCAAGAACTACATGCCCGAAAAAGTCGAAATTTGGTATACGTGTTCAGTTTAGGTGCATACTAAGAAAAGTTTTCAACTTCTGCCTAAAATACTCCTAAAAATACACCGTTTTCCTAGTTTTTTTATGTTTACGTGTCCGAAAAAGTTTTTTGGTGAAAATGTTCCCCTTTCCCTAGCTGGTTTTGTATAAACTAACCCCTCTGGGGTCCAGATAGCGGAGCCCTCTGGCTAAGGCAAGCGAAGCGAGCCTGCCATCTAGTATGCAATAATACCACAAAACATTTATTGAAATCATCATTTCGTAGTCTTTCAACTTTTGATCTGCAAGATTAACATCTACTTCTATCTAGTCAACCAACAAAACTTTTAATTTAAAAAAAAAAAAATCATAAGATCTACAAAAAACGTACGCCCAATTTTTCACGATTATTGTTCAATAGAAAGCAGCACAGTATTGAATATAGTACAATTTTTGTAATAATAATATTCTAATTGTATTCTTGTGTTGTGTAACACAGTAGATAGGATCCTTGCGTGATGCGACCACCTATGCGATGCTGGATCTGCTGGATGCTGATCTACAGTAGCTCGAATGGACTGAACAGAGTGAAACAAATTGATAAACTGTTCAACTGCTAAACGGGGATTATTCACAGTCAAACCGAGACGACACACTTAGAAAATGTAGGCTACTGCAAAGCTGTGGCCAATGACCCACAAATCAATCTTAGCACAGCCATCGGTAAAGCTCAACAGCATTATTTAAGATTTCAATTTATGGCCTTGACGAATGTCAGATATGATCCGTATACATTTCAAAATGTATTTAGAGATTATATATTGTTTAAATTATCATTTGTCTGGTATGCTATTGTTTATTTTGGATTGTGGTAGATACGGTTATCGATTCCTTAATTTTTGTTGTATGTCAGCTCCTACTCTGTAGAGTGTACAGTGCCTGTATATTCATTGTAATCTATCTAACGGTTGTGGGCCATTGTGAATTCTTGCACAGGCTTAATTAAGTAACTGTCAAATGAAGAGAACCATAAAATTAAGAGAATCGATTGCATATAATATTCCTGCAAAGTCGGTATCTTATCAAAATGGAAGGAAATAATAGATAGAACAGAAATCATCGAATAATAAAAATAGAATAGTTTTGGTAAAGAATATTATTCTTTTGGTATGGGTATGATTGGACTCGACAATCTCAGAAAGCAGCGAGGTGTACGGGATTTCACCGATGACAGATAGTTTATTTGATTTGGGTTCTTTGTTATTTTGGCTTCTCTAGCTGGTTCGGCTATGACGTTCCGACGTTTTTATTTCTAAATTGCATGAACATAAGACATAAATTCCACTCCTGTCTTGTTAAATGGGCTAGTAATATTAAAGTTGCTTATTTGTAACTAAATTGAATAATATGTATTATATTGCGTTGATATTATTTTTAGATGAACTTAATGAAATAGCATATATCTACATTAAGAAACTAAAGATACAAGTGTACTGTAGAGTTTACAAAATAACAAATGTGCATGAAGAGTCTTTTTCCACTCTAGTAGTAGGCCTACAGTATCCCTCAACCTTCAATTAGAAATTGGAACCAGTTTTGTATATATATATTATTTCGGAGGATGAAGCCCACATAGGTCTGAGACCCGTGCGTGGGTAATGAATTGGATGATGGCGATTGATGAGTTGGACCTACAGTTTTAGGTGGGTTCCGAACCACCAGGAAGTGATTTTACAGCAGAGAGCAGAGTGTTTCTATGTTTTTTCTTATATTGAAAACTTAGTAATTTATAATTTGAACATGTTGTTTTTCCAGAGAAAATCTTATTTTATGTTGACAATGAAGAGTTGGGAGAATGGGATGGCAAGACATCACCCCTACTTAAAGGCTTTAACACTCTTTCTCCTTTTGATCAAGAAGTAAGTTTATTGATAACGTCCTGTTCTTCTGTAAATTAGTAGTACTCCTCGATTGTTGTTATTTTGAATTGATTTACTGGGAACTGTTTTAAATTGTGTCATTGCAATATTTTTTAGCATTGGTAGGAAATCGTATAATTAAAGTGCACCTATAAAACTGGATTCCAACAATGTGGGAATATCAAATAGTAAAACACGAGTGCAAATAAGTTGATTGTGAACAACTCAATGATATTGTGATGAGTGGCAACTGGAATATATTAATTTTGTAATTTGCTTACTCGATAAACTATCATTAAATGTAGTAATCAACTCACAAAAGCATTAAAAATATATAATAATAGTTGATACTAAAATTGCACAAAGGTTCTAAAAGAACCTAAATAGTTTTATGTGTAACTAGTGTGCAAAGTAGCATGAGAATAGTTATTTATGTAGTAAGAGTATAAAGTTCGACTTTATTGCTCAATTCAAAACAGTTAATGTGCGATGCATAGCGGAGCGCAGTAATTTTACGAGAGCAGTAAAGAAGCTTTACGCATGAATTGCATACAACATTTTCCCTACAACTGTTTAACACATTGGAAGCAATAGTTCGACATCCAAATTATGTTTTTTAATAGAATTAACTGAAATTCACTATCAACTTAGAATAGGATATTAACAAGATGACATATTTACAGTATTTATAATAAAAAACAGAGAAGTATGATAAGTTAGTTTCTTGATGTTGAGCTGAACAATACTGTATTGAAAAAATACTTTTAAAAAATCAGACAATACCATCAACGTGATTATTAAAAGAGTTATTCACTGGATTATCAATGGGTTACTCTTGAAGCATGGATGAATCCAAAGCATTTAGAATAATAAGTTAGCTTTAAATAAATCCACTATGATGAAGAGGAGAGGTTACAGGCTGTGAAGTGCTTGGTAGTGTGACAACAAACACTACTTACTAATAAATATGCTACAGCTTTCAGCTCTTCTATTAACTAAATAGGTATATTATAAAAACTTATGTATCCAATCCTCGTAGGATACGAGGATACGTAGCCTATATGTAGGATACGAGGATTGGAGACGTAAGTTTTTATAGTTTACCGTACTTAATATAACCAATCCAGGACTAGGGATGGCAGTTGCACTCTGCTGAATAAAATTAAATAGAATTGGGATAGCTCTCAAGTGAGGCACTATAAATCAGCTACATCGTGATGTAACATAGTAATGGTGATGGATAAAGATGGTAAATCAACTTAATTGCTACTGAACATATTTTGACGTATTGAATTTATTATTATATTTTAAAAAGAAATAATTCAATCTCAGTACCCAAATATTAAATTTATTTCCTATCAAGTTAGTATAATGTACAATTATTATGTACCGTTCACCATATTTTATAAACCACTTATTTTTTGCTGTCGTAGTGTAGTGAAAGACTCATACGGTCTCCGGTGCGATTCCGCCTGTCATTTTTTCTTATTACCCACGCACAAGTCTGATATTCTTTAGAGTGTCATCAGCTAAAATTTTGTATTCTTCTGTAACAGTTCTTCTCTAAACAGATTGGGTCGTGTTTGTTTTCATTATTTAACATATTGTTCTCAATTTAAAAATACCTGCTCCATGTCTGCGATCTCAACCTGTACTTGATTTTATCATCGCTTGTTCAGTGTTTACTGGTCTCAAATTCCCTGTTAAGAAATTCAAATCTCGAAGATGTTTTAGGCTGCCAGAAATTGTGAATTGGCTATCGAATCATTGTTGCAGAACAGTAATTGTTAGGTGGCCATTGATGGGTGTCCGTACTTCTCACTGTGTACATTTTCTTTTCCTTCATTAAACATTTTCATGCACTTTCACATCCTAATCTCTCCAGTTTTCACTTATCTGATGATAGTTTTTACAAATACAGCAAGTTTCTTTCATTTAAAAACTTCTCAATATTTATTTCATTACTAACGTTTCTTCGCTTCTTGCATTCCAAAATTGTGTTGATACCTTTTAATTTATTTTATTTCTATGCCATTACTAATAAGTAGGACGTTTGCTTGAATACTTTTTGTCAACAAAAAGAACAACTACTCAACTGAAAAATTAATTATTCACTATAAATCATTCATTAGGCAAACACTAGCGTTATGGTATGATTTTTCTAGTTGTGCTACTTTAATGATGAAAGAAACCTCATCATATATTAGAGAAAGATGAACAGTTACCAATATGATCAAACAGTTTGATAGTTTTATAATGATTCAATTTTTTTCACCAGGTCTATTGTCAAATTCTTGTGCTACTAACTTACATGCTGCACTGTATTGTTCGAAAAGGCTGTCTAAATATACTGTATAATTATCAATGCTTATGTTGTGATTTGATGCTTAAGATACTCAAAGTATCCAACTATCAATCGCGAAATTGAAGGAAGTTCCCATTTTTATATTAAAGTGCAATGCAAACCCAGTTTCCTTTTGCTTCTTCCTATCCTTTGTTTTATTAAAATGTTATAATATCCACATAATATTCCAACTTTGAGAATCTTTACAAATTACTATTTCACTAGCATTGGGACAAACATACCAGTATCTGTACCTCTAGACTCTAGTCTAGACCAAATCCTAGAAACGCCTCTCTGAGTAACTAATAAATGTGCTGTACTTGTGCGGGTAATTGAACAAGTTTTGGTTGTGTGAATAGGGGACATAACTGTTTTTTTTTTAAATGTAAACTGTAGTAGAATGATGATAGTAATAAGTAGAATAACGAAGCAGGTGGAAAACATTTTGGGCGAAAAACAGATACACTGGCGGGCCGCTTAGCGCAGTTGGTTGGGGCGTCGCAACTTCAGCTTGCTGTCGTTTAAGTGGTCGTGGGTTCGAATTCCGCTCCACCGTCAGGCATTTATGTGTAATCATTCACATCATTACCCACGCACAAGTCTCGGACTCATGTGGGCATCATCAGCAATAAAAAAAATTAATTCTCCGGTATGTGAATTGAAAATTTAGATGCAACTTATAACATTGTATATCATTTGGGTAGAATTTTGTAATAAAATGCAAGCAAATATCATAAGTGATTAAAATCAAGTCTTGTAACTTACTCCATGCATAAAGTCATTACGCCATAGGAAAGTAGAAATTATTTTATAATATTGCTCCCAAGACCTGTCATTATTCACAGTTGCGGTAATCATCTTTATTCACAAACTGTTATAAATGTTTTGCAAATACGACTAGTTAGAAGATATTTATAATTATTTATGTTGAAATGTTGAAGAAAATGTAAATGAACATTTTCTTAATGATGATGGTTGCAACGGATACTCTTTCGCCTGTAAAAAATATTTACTTTCAACTGTAAAAAATGCATTAATATTTTTCTATTATGAAATAAGTATTAAATTGAAATTGACGAGATTAAGTTGAAATTGATGAAATGGGATGTCTCAACTATTGTAAGTGTAGTCAAAAACTGTAGGAAAACTAATTTGTACAGCTTTCGCATTGCTAAATTTGTGGTTACAGCATTGCTTACAATAAGGAACGCTAGTGAGTATGATCAAGAGTACTGGAACCACTGGAAGCTTATAGTACGCTGGCAATCGTAGAATGCCGGGTTCGATGACCTTTCCCCAGAGGTGTAGGCTTTACGGGACGCACGTATTGTTGAGACTGAAAGTGAATTTCGCTGCACGCTCCACTCTCATCTTTCTCTTTCTCTCCCTGTCTTCTCATTTTTTACTCCCGTGTTCGCAAGTATAGTAGTGAGTGTGATTGGTGCGGTCTATGTGAATGTGCAGCTCATAGCTGTGATTGTGTGTGTGTGGGTACACCATGGCAGTATAGCTTCACCCGCAGCCGCAGTCACTCGAGCGTGAAATAGACAGCTTTGCTTAATAAAAACGCGGCCATTATACACACTTCACAATTGATTCATTTAAGTGAACGGCAATCGCTTCAATTTATTGAAACCTATAAATACATTCATTCTTAGTGCTCCGGCGATAATAATTGCAACATTCTTTAGAAATTGCTTGTTGAATGTGACAACAAGGTGCATTACTGTTTCTTCTAAATATAGTGTCATAACTATTCAGATAGCTTTATTCGAGTAAAAGTACAATTCATATAACTTCTGACTATTACCTTACAATGAATGACATCACCTTAATTCATGGAAGATAAATAAAAAATAGATACAATACTATGGGGGGGATCAGGGGGATAGATCCCCCTCAGAGATCTAGATACACAAAATAAATTTTTGAATTTTAACTAGTCTTAAGAGACAATTTTTGACAGAAGAGTGAAAGTGATTTGGGAATCGATAGAAATATGGTTTCAGAGGAACTATTTTTTAAAACTTTCCGGGGGAGTACAAACGATATTTCTAAGTACAGTACTGTGCATTAGCATTACCCCAATCAAAGGAGGGTGAAATAGAAGAGGGGAAATAGTTTCAAGTTTGTTAACTTGAACAAGAAATTTGTAGCTAGAATTTGATCTTCCATTGACAATGATGAAAAACTAGATAAAAATCACTTTGACACACAAAGTGGATTAAAATAATGTTGGAATGGATGAATTCGAGTCTAGAATCACTACGGTACTTTAAATGTGGATTTAGAGGTACTATTTTCAACATTTCTCGGGGTAGTACCCCCAACCACCCTTTTAAAAGAAAGAGCGGGTTATAGAAACCTGGTGGTACCATCGGAGGAGGATCCCTAATTCTAGGAATGAAGGTCTGGCCGATCCCTTTTTCAACTCGAAAAGGGTCACTCATTGTTAAACAAAACAATAGCTATGAATATCGGAGGTAAACATTTCGATGGCACCACCAGATTGTTTAAGGGCCATTTTTGATCTCTGCTCTCCAACTATAAAATCTAGCAACTATTTACTTTTTGATGATCACTTCATTCACTTCGAATTCGAAACCAACATTTTTGATAGATTGGTCAATCTACATCACTGTCATTCCGAAGTGGAATGGAAACTGGAATGGAACTGCATAACCAAACCTTTCCTAACCTGGCTAGATCTATAAAGAACTATAGAAAGAGCTATAGAAATAATTTCTATCAATTATTATTAAAAAACAATTATTGTCTTAAATTACTGTATTGGTAAACAACTATGGTAAAGTGACCTTGGTTAGAGAACCTCTCTTTCTCTATTAAGAGAAAGAGCCTATCCAACCCCCCCCCCCCCCCCCACCCAACGCAATAGCATTGGTCATCCCCCCTGGCTGAACCTCTAGTTACGCTACTGTTTAAATGCATTCTTGTTTTTTTAGCTTAGCTTAGCCTATTGATTCATCATTATTTGGTGTGCAACCCTATATGACGTGTACAGTTCAGCTTTGTCATTATCTGGGGCAATCGCTCCTTAGCTAAACGTTCTTGGCTCCACACATAGTCATAGTGGAGAAAAATACGGGTTTGTTGGCGGCTTGGACATCGATGAAAGATTTACAGTATCCCACCACCAGTTAATTATACTAAATTCGTTGCTATTTTATTAATTTCATTCAAATTTTTTCACATAATGTTTCTTATAACTTCCATGTTTCATGAATGAGCTGCTCAGATATAGGACGGGAACAACTATCTATTAAGTTCTTTAAAAGTATTAATGATTGGGTTCAAAGTGTTTTTTTCAAGTTTTCAAATTAGTTTTATGTATTAGCATTTTCAGTTATTTCTCTGATGACGGGCTGGTCATGTTGAAAAATTAGGAATTATTAGTACGGTACTAGTTGTTGTATAATGTCAGGCTATAACTTTATCGAAGTACTTCATTTATCTATAGAAGAGGCGGTCTAATTATGATGAGGAATGAATTTTCGAATCTTCTCAAACTAACTCTAACTTTACAAAAAATTCATGAACATTATTTATATTATTATATTATTTATATTCAATTTCGTCCACATACGATACTGTGTTGTCGGTAAGGATATAATAGTCATAATATTCGAATTTTTAGGTTGTATTCTGTTTAGTGTCTAGGCCACTCATTTTGAAATGGGAGCATCGTCTGAACATATTTGTCTAAAGTTGTTTATTGCAAAGTTATGTTCAAAATTGTTTATTGCTATGAAAAAACGGCTCGTTATTTATTCAAAGTCATTCAATATTGGAAGCATGTCAAACGCTTTACCGATATGGTCATCAGACTTCAGTGAGATTTTGGCCTTGCCAATATATTTGTCGGTGTATTTCTCAATCTTGCATTCAATTATAAGCTGTCTTCATCTTGAAGCTTTTTTTGGTACGGTATTCATGTAGTATTTTAGTATTCATGTATTTATGTAGTATTTATGCATTGATCGCTGCTCCCTTCTTCAATCACTTCTGATATCACACTTTTCCACATCAGTACACAATTACATTTATGGCAAATCTTAAATCTATTGTTACACATTTAAAGATGAAGCTTTTAAATCTTCTGCTCGCCTATTTTGTGTATGCAGTTAGAAAATAGATTTATAGAGAATAGAACATTTAGTAATATTAATTAAACTTAATCATATTGCAGAATGTTATAAAAAATATACTAATTTATTTGTAAAATAAAGTTGAAAAATTCCTTATTTGGTGGACTTGAGATTTTTGGAGTATTTTCTTCCGCACAACCTCAACATTCAGAGTACAATAATAATAATAATAATAAATATCTATATAATAAGAGAGAATAGGGGTTTGTCTTACGGATTTTACAAAACCGGCAACGATTTGGAAAACTAAATTTGGCGCCTAGCGTCCTCTAAACTCGATTCAGTGCACCTCGAAGCACGATTTTTTATTTTCCTCTCTGACTTTTGAAAATTAATGTTTAAATTTTACTTATGGGCTTTATTACTGTTTTAAAAAGTGTTTCAGTGTAGGAAGCTCATGGAAAAGCTGATACATGATACATCACTAAGATGTAAAAAAGCTTCGTCAAGTCACAAGCCAAAGCAACACATTTGTTTCGTATCAATATTCCAGCTCATAAAATTCCCTTTTTCGAATTGTATTGGCATTGGCAGTTGAAATCAATATATCACATGTTTATTTTGAACGTCCCGTATGTGTATGTCAGTCTTGAGGGTTTTACAAAAGCGGTAACGATTAGAAACACTAAAATTGGAGCAAAGCTTTCTCTGAACTCAATTCAGTGTACCTTGAAGCCCGATTTCTCATTTTGAATTTAAATTTTTCAAAAATAATATCGAAATTCCAGCATTTTTGTAAAATGTGTTGGATGCAGAAAACTCAGAGCAGCTGATAACATGATACGTCACGATGGTGCAAATGTAGATGATACGCCAATTTGTCGTAAGTCAAAACAACAGATTAGTTCTGTATCAATATTGCAGGTGCTAATTACCCAGCGTTATTTGAGCTTACTTATGGTGTGTGTTGAGCTTTTCTGTAATACATTAATCTAAAGAACTAAACGCAAAACTAGGCAGATGGTAGAGCTGCAAAGTTGCTAAAAAGGTAGTCTGCTTATAAAAATACTAAAAATTCACGACATCAGTGCTAAAAAAGGACACAGCAGCAGTTTCATTTTTGTGAGAGATCATCAAATTTTTATTGAAATAAGGCTGAATGGCATGTAAATGTTTCCACTTTGTATAATATCTGTAATTCTTATTAACGTGATCAAACCCTATGAATACGTTAGAAATATTCATAAAAATGATTTCGTTTTGGATAGTAGTCATGCTTTTATTACCGTACAGTCTCTTAAGATTTTATAATATTCCAGGTTCCAGTTGAGTAGCGTACATAAATACAAGTAAAAGAAGTTGACTGGAATAGAAACCACCTGTTGCATCCGTCACCCCTTTTCTTGAGATTCCCGACTGAAAGTTGCCCACATCTCGTTTGCCGTGACAACTTTTCTTCCATTTGAATCAAGTTATCCTTGGCGTTGGCTCGGCTTGATTCCAGCTTCTTGATTTTGTCTTCTTTCACTTTCGGTTGCGTCTAATCGTTTTTATCATCTCTCCTAGAATTTTTTGTATTCTCGGTTAAATGCTTTCATAAACAGACAATAATATTCTGACGTTACTTTTGCTGTTTTGTTAGCATTCTGTAGACCACACAAAAGTACAGAACTAATACTTGAGCATGCATATTAGTCTATGTTTATGTTTTATTGAATTGACTACTTTCGAAAGAATGTTATTCTCCTTTCAATGAAATACTATCAGTTATAATACATTTATTACAGTTATAATAAAAAATATTTGGTCACTGAAATGATGTAAATATAGCTAAGAAATTTAATACAAAATACTTAATTTGAAGCTGACTTATGACAAAGCGTAGTTTATCTTATAAAATTCTTTAAATGAATAAATATAATATTGACTATTGTCAGTTTATGTTTCTAGTATAACAGTTTTTAACTCCCGAATTTAGATGCAGTTAAAATTATTCACAACAAGCAATTGTTTGCGAATAATATTAATTTATTTCTATTGAAAGAAATTGAATAAATTTCATATTAAGAATGTCAATTTGTTCAATAATAAATAATAATTTTTAATCGTTTATGTTTTTCAATGTTTATTTTATACTATGCATCTCCTCTATTAGTTTTAATATTCTATTCTTTAAAGAACTAGTATGTATTATTACTACAATTTTGGGGTACATGTGAATTACTTTTCACCAAGCTAGGTGAGTAGGCCTAACCTATATTTAGATAGACACTCAAGATAATAAGATAGGTACTCGAAGTACGAAACAAATGCCAACTTGATATTTGAAAAGAAAAATGTGTATAGGCCTATACGATGCAAGACTCTCTACCATGGCAAGGTAAATTCCATGTAATTATTGTCAACGCTCCCATGTTTAACAATGCTTGAAATAGCCTGAGTCGTGCCTGTCAACGGTTGATCGCTCTCCTGTCTTCAGGATGTCGCTTTCACATGCCCAAGTCAGGACGGTATAGTAAAGGGCGAGGACATTCCTTTGTAAAGAGACTCGAGCCGACCGTCTCCAAAAAGTGGGGGCGAGTGAGAGCTGTGACGTCACCAACGAGACAAACCGCTCAACCCTAATGCTAAGCAATGCTTTTCCGTTCTCTTTTAGACTCTCTCACAAATTGTGTAATGAATTTTTTTGCATGCAAAAAAATTTAAAACTATCTATTGTTATATACACTATCAGAATGTAGCTTCAAAAGTAATTTATTATAAGTTCTACTCACCAATTTGGTCAAAGTTTAATAAGACTGTATTTTGAAAAAGTCAGCAGAGGATTTTCTTCTAGTCCTGGCACACACATCATGAAACGTTTGATCTTTGATTCAAATGAAATTGAATTTGAGATAATGAATTTAAACACTAATATTATTAAAAATAACTTGAACACTGAACACTAATATTTATATTTGAGCTCTTTTTAAGTTATAATATTGATTTATTCCTTGGACCAAATCTTATTTCGTCCACTTTAGCGCCTTCTGTGTCATTTTTCTCTTATTGAAGCTTGACCTTCATTGATATGCCTGATTCGGATTAATGTTCTCAATTTAGAATATAGTTTTATGGCTTCGGGCGGACAAACATTTGGAAATTTCTCAGTAATTCTTTTTATTAACTTTTTTGTACCGGGCTGTTTGTTGTATTGTTTACCTATCCCATGAACTGAGAGAAAAACTTTTTAAAAATTTGTTACACTGGCTCTCCATGAATCTGATGGCACCATTAATCCTCCATATGAGAGTAATTTTATCCAAGAATGAGATTTATTTGGGTTTGAATCTCTGGAACATCTACCCAAAGTAGAGTCTATTTTTTTCATTTTAAAAGCAATGTATCCAGCTATGTAGGAAAGGGCTTCTTCTTCAGCCCAATTCTCTTTAATTTCAGCATATTCTTCAAATAGACATCTTTCAGCTGTAGTTTCAGGGGCTTCATGGCTGATTTCTTCCAACTCTTTTGCATCAAACGCTGCGTCTAGTAGATCTGCTGTTAAATAAGTGGTTATGCTGTCTTCCTGTTCAATAACTGATTTTATAGATGGTTTCGGCATTTTATTCGATAATAGTAATTTTTTATTCGGGAAATTACTTCTACAGGTGAAGGATGGTCATAAAAATGGCCTGTTCCACGTATCTGACTGAAAAAGCTTTCTAGAACATCTTGGGTGAGTCTGGATGTGAGAATATACTCCAAGTTATACTTTTCTTTCAAATCTTGCAGTAGTCCAAACATTGAAGAGATAGATACAAGAATTCCTTTTTGAAAAGGCAGCATGGATTTTCTTCCCTTCACTCGCATATTTTCTATCACATTTTTGAATTCTACCAACGTTGCTTGCTGCTGATCAAAATAAGCGGGTATGCCAAAACCAGCTTACCTGCTTATTTTGATCAGCAGCAAGCAACGTTGGTAGAATTCAAAAATGTGATAGAAAATATGCGAGTGAAAAGAAGAAATTCCATGCTGCTTTTTCAAGAAGGAATTCTTGTATCTATCTCTTCAATGTTTGGACCGCACTTAAAGTGGACGAAATAAGATTGGGTCCAAGAAATAAATCAATATTATAACTTAAAAAGAGCTCAAATATAAATATTAGTGTTCAATGTTCAAGTTATTTAGTGTTCAAATTTAATATTAATTTTTAATATTTAATACATTTTATTAACTAATAATAATAATGAATAATATATAAGATAATTAGATAAGATCATTATATAAGATAATGAGATAATTAATAATAAATAATATTAATTTTCAATATTAATAAATTTAATGTTAATATTAGTGTTTAAATTCATTATCTCACATTCAATTTCATTTGTATCAATGATCAAACGTTTCATGATGTGTATGCCATGACTAAAAGAAAATCTTCTGCTGACTTTTTCAAAATACAGTCTTATTAAACTTGGACCAAATTGGTGAGTAGAACTTATAATAAATTACTTTTGAAGCTACATTCTGATAGTGTATAAAACAATAGATAGTTTTCAATTTTTTGCATGCAAAAAAGTTCATTACACAATTTGTGAGAGAGTCTAAAAGAGAACGGAAAAGCATTGCTTAGCATTAGGACTGAGCGGTTTGTCTCGTTGGTGACGTCACAGCATGCAGAGCTCACGACGGCCGAAAAAGGTCTAATGTCCTCGCCCTTTACTATATCGTCCTGTGCCCAAGTACGGAAGCTGGAATGAGGCCAGTTTAGGGCATAGGAATTTCATTCATAGCCGGAAGACCTCTTCTATACTATTATAGCAAGTGTTTTTCAATCACTTTACAAGAGTACTGTTACTCTGTTAGATGTCATATGTGGTTCACTTTGCAATTCTAAATAAAATAGTATAAATCAAAACCGATTTCATAGCTGAAGGGCTATGATGATATCTATTTCCAGTAAGGATTCATAATTTATTTATAGATTACTTTCTCCATTTGTGCATGTAACATAACAAGTGTACTCTTGAGTTGTTAACCGAACTTAAAGGGTACCGTATTCAAAAACAAAACAGACAATAATTCACTAGAAAGAGAAAATGACCATTTTTGCGGTAATCTGTTAGTTGAGTAGTTGAATTCCTCATATAGGTCTGCAAGAAAGTAGAAACCAATCTGTCTATTCCTCTATACCCATGGGCAAGGGCTGCAGAATTTTCAAAGGGTTGTAATCCAGAATGAATGTATCAGCTAAACTAAAGTTTGAAACCAGACAGCTCAAGCACTCACTTTTTTGTGATGGCCATTACGCAGTGAACTTCCTAGTATACGCTTGGCCGTCTATTGCAGGGATGCTTATCCCCCCAAACTCTTTAAGATAAAAAATGACCTTAGTTGCTAGTAGCTCTTATGTTACATTGAATAGAATAGACCTGGTGCATAGCAATAGGCGTACCTTGACTAGCCAAATGGAAGACGGTTACCTATCCTTCTCCCCTCCAGTTTGGATCTTTTTGGTTTTTTATCATCTAGTCCTTCTCGATTGATTAACCGGCGTATGCTTTTCACAGGTAATTGAAAAGTTTTCTCAAAAGCACACAGTTTTTCTACACGCTACGGCGACTAGTGATGAAGAGAATGACAGTGTTGATTTACTATCACTCCAAGTCTACAAACAAAAATTCTGTGTCCCCATCCTTATTATTCATTTATCTCTACCAATAGTAGAACTACTATTGTAACATTAGATGGAAGATGTACTTAAAATTAATCCTTTTCACATATTAATCTGCCTTTTACTAACTTTAACGTATTTCATTAGTAAACAAAACATCCTAAAAATCTGAAAGTCCTTTCACAAAATTTCACCATCCATTTTAACGCACATTATGGGTCAAAGTGAATCAATTATCTAGTGCTCAAGTAATCGCAAGTGTGAGATGTTTAAAACCCTTTATCCCTTGCCGGGATACGTTACATTAATTTAGTAATTATACTGTATGTAATAGGAAATTAGTCAAAGCATCATCAAGGTCAAACAAAGCCTTTGTCCAATCACTGGCCTGCAATCCTCTCATTTTTATGGTTTTTTATGCTTGAAGCTTTTAAAGCTATTAAATTTTGTAAACCCCTAATTTGAAGGATGTTATTTGGCATCATTTCTGTAAAGTGTGTCTGAACTGTTTTCACCCTTATCTTTTTTACAAAAGCAAAGTTTTTGTTCCGACAATGATTCATATCTGAGATAATTTAATTGTAAATGTTTTATAAAAGTGTTAGATCGTCTAATTTTACAGAATAAACCTCTCTTCTTCTTCTCCTGTTTGTTGGCCAGTTTCACCAATCTTGACGTACACGGTTATAATAAAAGAATCCGAGGAGATTATCACTTGGTGAGAAACAATAGTTGCTTATTCAAACAAAAACCTAGTTATATTGGTAGGAAACTCTACAACAAGCTACCGCAGTCTTGAAAATATAGAAATATTTAGAAAAACAACTGAAAAAATATGTAGCTTTAAAGCTTTTTATAGTGTACAAGAGTTCCTTTCAAATCAAATTTAAGCCTCACCGAAACTTAGTAATTATGCTGACTAGTGCAGTGTTTCCCAAACTCATTGGCTCCAAGGAAAGTTAAAACCAAACCGTCCTCGCGGACCCCCTATATTTTCTCCCTCTCCTCTTCCCTGCCTCATGGCCGCCCATCCACATAGTATTACTATTTTACAACGAGAAATTGACATACCAATTTGAGTGGCGTAAATAACGTATAATTTTTATAATGGTACCACTACACGCTGCTACCATCGCAATATGATTTAGATTTGAGGAAACTACATTTTATTAATTACCAGAGCACTGAGTTAAAAAATTATTTTTGAAATTTTTATTTTTTAATTTCTCAGGCTAGTCCGCTGACCCCCTGGGATAGGCTCGCGGACCCCCGGGGGTCCGCGGACCACACTTTGGGAAACTCTGAACTAGTGTATAAGATAATATAATTGTTAATCTGACTTGTCTTATACTCCATAACTGGAGTCTCCAAGTCTTATTCTAAAAAAAATTGTATAGCACACAAATGTTATTTTGTGTCTCAAATGAATTCATTATTGCAAATGCTTTTTCTATTAATTGGCCTTCAGTTAGTGAACAGAAAAGTTCCTAAAACTGCAAAAAATTTTTTTAATGATTCTATGATCACTGCTTCATCAATTGCCAGCTTGCCAATGAAACATTTTGTACACGCATGAATTTTTAGTTGGATTAAATTATCAGATATTATTCCTATAATTTTTGAATTCCTCCCCCCCCCAAATTGGCTTCGATAGCGCTCTGAGCGCAAATAATATTGTATTTTGAATTCACTGCTTGAAACCAGATTTTTTGAAATTTCCACTTGAACGTCTATCAACTAATTTTCTATTCTTGTTGAATGTTCATGAAATTTATCGATTTCAATGATTTCGTTGAAATTGTAGCCATGTAGCCAATAATTGATTCAAATGTTAAACCGTTTCTATGTTAGGCTAAATGTTCATTCGAATATACTATATCTTCATCAAATAAACTAGTCGTCTCTTGCAGTCGACTGATCTTGAGAATTTCAGGCAAGTAATATTCATTTTCAAACCAAACATTTTTGAGCATGGATCATGCTGAAGATGATCGTTTTTAGGTAGCAGCTTTTTTACAACAAATAAGCAGAAAGGAAAAGTAGGCTCCAGTGATTGTTAACGGTGGGTGGGGGCGGTGAGAGGCTGTGGAGGAGGAGGAGGAGGAATAGCTTACAGCAGACATGAACGGGCTTCAGTCTTCGCCTCACCTTTCTGGTGTGTCCCCTCATTCCCCTCCCTCTCAGTCAAAGTCTCAGCAGAGAGCTAAGCGGACAGGCCCGTTAGTGGAAGTATGCCAGGTAAAGGCAGCTGGAATGCATGGAATGTTTAGCTAGCAGCTATCTGCCAGCTCAGAGCACACCCAGGCCCCAAGACCCAACCGACCTGCCATCTTTCTCTTGGTTGTTCTTTCCTTCTCTTGTTTCTACACACTTTTGCCTTCTCGCTTCTCTTCGGCAGTCCACCTCCTCCTCCCAACAGTACCGGCGTCTGCACGTAGCAAAGCAGCACACCTTTCGTCAGTCAGTCGTACACTAGAAGTTGAGCTCGTCCGCTTGGCGCTTGCTTGCTCTGTTTAGTGACCATCATATTAGTGTTTCCTCTTTTTAATAATAAGGTAGTTGCTCCCGTTCCGTGAGGTGACTCTCCTGTACCGTTTGATGTTCACTGAAGTTGTGATTTAATTCGCGACCGTATCTGGCTATAATTAATTACACCCGGATTCGGATACGGCAAGATGGCAACAGCTCAGCAAGTATGTGTTGTCTTCCAGAGTTAATGTGAGACGGTAAATACAGTAACTACTCTTAACAGTGAAAGTGCCAAGTAAAACAGAAAAGCAAGTGTTGAAAGTTGTGCTTTTTGTTGGTGAATAGTTGGAGTTTGTTCAGACATGTCTTCTAGAAGACGTTTCAATGCCACACCAATCTGCCGGTGTCGAGTTCTGTATTTGGGCTCAGCAGTGCCTCAGGTATCCAAAGATGGTTTGCAGGGCATCCAAGACCCTCTTAGAGACTTGTATCCTGATCAAGGCGCTATCGGTGCTAGGGGAATCGACTCATGGCTCAGTGTTTGGAGCAATGGACTACTTCTAGAGAATATCGATGAAAATCATAAAAAGATCACTCGCTTCTTCCCAATAGACACACTCCACTACTGTGCTGCTGTCCGGTTTGTTCTTATTCCAGAAAAAGGAAGCTCAGCTTCCCTTCCACGATTTCTACCTCTTGATTCACCATTTGCAAGATCTCCAGATCCCAACCACCCTCCCCTGTTTGCAGCCATTTTGAGACGCACCACTGGCATCAAAGTTCTTGAGTGCCATGCCTTTATTTGCAAGAGAGAGATGGCTGCTAATGCTCTTGTCCGTTGCTGTTTCCATGCTTATGCCGATTCTTCTTATGCAAAGCACTTGGAATCTGGAGGAACCCCAGGAGGAGAAATCTATGATACTATTGACCACTTGAACAGAACCTCGAGGAGTATGGGGAAATTCGAAGGGCAGAGAAGGATGGCCTCACTACCACAGAGTGTGTTTGCTGACAGTGTTCTACGTCGCAATGGAACTCTCAGTTACCGAAAAGACTTTACCAGCTCAGCTGATGATATTTCCATTTACAATGGCAACCCCTCAGGCAACTACAGGACCTGGAACCGCAGCACAAGAGACCTTTCGTCTGTGGACAACATCTATGGTGAGGTTGATGACAATACAATGCGCAGTATACGCTCCAACAGACCTCGTCAGATCACCAACAGCCCTCACATTCTGCCACCCAATCCAAACCTCTTTGAAATGAAACCAAGCTCTGTTGATAAACAGGATAGGAAGAAAACTAAACCTGTACCTCCACCCAGATCTTAATGGTAAGACAGTTCAACAGATGAATCAAACAAATCACTACCATGTTTTTTATTCTCTTATTTGTAGCTTAATTTGAATTATGTTTTCTAGCTGTTATTATATAACAGCTATATATATTTATTTTATTATACAAATGAGGGGTATATATTTATGTTCCACTTGTTATGCTTTAATTTATTGAAAATTTGAATGCATCTTTCAATTCTGTGAGTGAATCTTCAATTGATATGTCTGTCTAGAAAGCATACTGTACAAACTATTAAATATGTGTAAGGTAAAGCTAATTTCCTCACAGATGCCAGAACTACTGTGTATAAAAATGCCAAGATCTCTGGAACAATGTTGTATTGCCAGGTTTGGAGAACAACTGTGCCCTTATTTCATTTTTTATTACAGAAATTTGTAATTTACCTCAAGTTTCAATTATGATGTCAATCATGAATTCTGTACTTACATAATTCATATATTGTATTCTGTAATCTATCAAGGGATCTCACATGTGCCGATATTCTAAAATGTTTGGTAAAATTGATTTTATAGGTTGACACTGAGCTATTCATCAACCGATGTAGATGAAACAGATTTTCATTACATACGGTACTTTCATATTATTATTTTTTATAATAAGAGGAATGATTACACAAAATATTAAATAAATATGATAACGAAAATCGAACTCGTGACCACAGGAGTAGCAACCATTCAGTCTTATCAGAGACAACTCCAACTGATTACGCCACCACGGCTGCATTACTGAAGAAATTAAAGAGTTCAAATGTCTCAAATTAGTATAGCTTTAGTATCTAATACTGTATCATAAATAAGTCTGCCCTAAACTAGTTATCAGTAAATATCAAATGATTAGTTTATTATAAATATAGTAAGTTAGTTTTGTAATTATAAACTTTTCTACTTCATCATGTTAATGCTGATAGATTTTACTGCAAGATATTTCACAAGTAAAAATCTTATGAAATAGCAAAATAGTTACTTTAATAATAGATACCCATTTGATGCATTTTCTAGCTAGAATTTAATTGAGTCTGTGTTATAAATATAGGCATTAAGAAGGATATTCAAAATAATATTATGGTAAGCAGTTGAATTTTGTATAGGCTATATTGGAATTGGAAATTGATCATCTATTGCTAATTTCTGTAGCCAATGTATTGGAAGCTACATTAATATTATTATCTTATTAATAGCTTATAATCTATTCAAATTGTTGGGAAAGCTTGAAAATTTGGTATGATTTTGCCCATTTTTGTTCCAGTCTAACTTTATAGATCAGAACTTTACATTCCAAACTGATATACTCCTTTCTTTTTTTTTTTTAACCGACTTCCAAAAAAAACAAGGTTACTATATTCGACCTGTTTTTTTTATGTTTGTACATCAATCATTCGAACAATATTGAACAGATTTCAATGATTTTTTTTAATGAAAGAGCATTGCTCAGCGGTGGTCCCATCCAAGTTTTGCAAGAATCGGCCCAATACTCAGCCCAATATTAAACAAAAAGGAGCATTCTTCGATGTCTTTATTTCAATCAAGTTTGAATAGGATAGTTCCACACATAACCGCCAATCAGATAACCGGTATCGTTTACCAGGCTGATCATTGTATCATATGGAGCGCTTTACATCTAGACGGTTTTCGAAATCATATGATGCAATGCAATTATGCCGGGTAAACGATATTGGTTACCCAAAGCTGGTTCAGTGTGAAACAAGCCTGTAATGTCCCATTTTGACCAATCATGTGAACTTAATTTGAATCGAGAATAAGAAGAATATAATATTTCTGTCCATATGTTCATATGAATATTGTAAATAATTTAGTTGATGTTATTGAGTCATAGGAATAAGGTTATTTAGTTTCAATCATAAGTTGAAGAATTTGGAAAAACAGCTGATCTGAGAAGTATTTTTAGTTTCGCTGCTGTGATGGATTAAGAATATTTATTTGCCATAGATTAAATACATGTGCGTACAATAGGCTATTTTGAGGTTATGTTTAATGATCCTTTTATACTAGCTCAAAGTTTATGTTTTTTATATAAAAAAAATATATATGACTAATATCACGAAAAATATCATACATAACTCGTCCGGGAAGATGTTTACCATACTCTTATGATAATACCGCACTCAACTTCATCTCCTGCGTTAACTTATTATATTTTCAGTAAACACAATTTTCCACACTTGTAATGTAATATAGGCCTACTATTTCAGTGTAGGTATATTCTGGAAGGGACCACATCAAAATGAATCAAAAGCCATTTCACTTTTAAGAAGTCTTTCGCTATTATAATTTTCCTAAATACAATATTCCACATTAAATAAAACGTTGTAGAATTTTCCTTAGTTTATCTTTTCTTATAAGTGGATTTTTAGTTACTTAAGTTTGGATGTTATAAATTAATTATTGGGTGCTAATTTGATAAATATTTCATAATGTAGGCTTTAAGAAATTTCTCATGTTTTCAAAGTTTGAAAATTCAACTTAAAAGCTTAAAATAAAACATATTTTAAAACAAAAACAGAAACCGACTTCAGTGAAATGATAAAATACTCATGTACAGTAATAAAAAGTTTAAAATAAAGTATTTACTTTAAACTGAGAAATTTTTTAATTTCATACAAGTAATCTTTTGAAGTTGGCGCCAAATTTCCCATGAACTTCTTAAATATAACAGAATTACACTGTGATGTTTTCCATGACGAAATAATAATTGAACAATCTAATATCAAAACTGACATTGTATTTCAGTAAGAGTGAGTGTAAATCACATATTTAATTGAAATACAATGTTAGTTTTGATATTAGATAGAATTTCTTATCAATTACTGCATGTATTTCAGTAAAAGTTAGTGTAAATCGCATATTTAATTGAAATACAGTGTTAGTTTTGATATTATAAAGAATTTCTTATCAATCACTTCCTGGTGGTTCGGAACCCACCTAAAACTGTAGGTCCAACTCATCAATCTCCATCATCCAATTCATTACCCACGCAAAGGTCTCAGACCTATGTGGGCTTCATCCTCCAAAAAAATACAGTGTTAGTTTTGATATTAGATAGAATTTCTTATCAACGTCATAAAATATTTGGCGCCGACTTCAAAAGATTACGGTACTTGTATGAAATTAAAAATTTTCTCAGTTTAAAGTAAATACTTTATTTTAAACTTTTTAGTATGTGAGTATTTTATCATATCACTGAAGTCGGTTTCTGTTTTAAAATATGTTTTATTAAATAAAAATATGAAATCGGTACAAAACATAATGGGATTCAGAGAATAAAATATGAAAATTACATTAACTTAATTCACATTCCGAATTACCCTTCAATATCTCTTCAATCCCTAAAATCTCCCTTAACAGTTTTTTCTTTAAAGAAACAGCTCTTTGATTTCTACAACATATTTGACAACCCAACTCCAATCCGCAATGCCCAGCCATTGAATAATTTGAGTCAGGAGTAAAATATTAAACACATGAAATTCGCAGAACATGGGCGATGTGCTTTAAACTGTAACCCATGACACGAAATTTCCAGAAACCAGTCAAGTTGAGATGACTCTGAACTTCAAACCTCATTAAACAAAAAAAAAATCTAATTATCACCACCATAGCATGGTGTAGTATCGGACTCTCAGGCGCATACCAGTGGTCTTGGGTATGACTTCCGACTAGACTTCTACCATTGCTATCGTTTTCCCTCAAATTACGTACCCACTTTTAAGCCTAAGGTTAACGTTGAAATCATTAGCAATGAGAAAAAATTATTATAATATTAATAAAAACTTGCGCTTTTCAATAGATTTTTCAGTTTTGAGTGTTTCAGGACCTCAGTCACAGCATCTCATCATAATCAACGTGCAAGGAGTACTAAATTTTGTGAACTCTCGAGTGTACGGTTGTACCGTACAGTATACACTGTGATTTACTGATGATGAAACTAGAGGTCTTGAAACGCGTCCGGATCACTCAAAACTGTAAGTTCTGTTGTCTAGCGCAAGCTCTTACCGCAAATAAAAAATACAACATCGATAACCATCAGTTCATACAAGGATGAGAATTACAAGCCCAATTATTTGTGTATTATCAACGTTGCAGTAAGTATTGTTGCATATTTTATTCTTATTGTGTACTGTAATTCCAATCTGAAATTGAAAATATCAATAAGGGAAAGATATATTTTTTGGAGGTTTTGTTTTATCAAACTTTGCAGTAAGTAGTATTGTGGTGCCGGAATGTTTCATTCACTATAATTCAAAACTGAAGTTAAAAAGATTGAAATTCAGTTGGCTCTTCAAAACAATTCATCAATTGACTATCGATCTGCTTAAGAACATTTTTAAGCTTTCAGATAAACAGTTTACTAGCTTCCTGAATTATTATTATTATGAAGATCAACATGATGTAGGTGTAGAAAATCAAGAGCATTTGCCAAAAGTATTATGACTGCATAACTTGGAATAGATATTTAACATGAATATAGCTAGGACAAAGAAATGATATTTTCAGGCATGAATGTTCTCATTTTTCCAAGAACTCTCGTTTTAAAATTTGATGGTTAATCATGAAATGTCATTTAGCAGTGCATTTGAAAGCGAAAAGAATAATATAAACTTTCTCACTAACTAGAATCAATTTATTTCAAATATTTTCTACTTGGAAAATTCAGCCTAAAATGTGTTTGTGGAACAGTTGTGAAGTTTTTTGTGAGAGATGTGGTGGCTTTATGGATATTATTAATGCTAATAATACAACTATAAAAAATAATTTTCCATTATATTTTTTAAAATAATTTTGAAGATAATTATTATCTTATCATCCAGCCAATGAAATTGATTCAAATATAAAAGAATAACCATTAAGGCTGTGCGCAAGGTTTTTGGTCATAATTTTTTTCGAAGTTTATTGTATTTGATGTTATTAGTACTTTGAAATGTTATCTATTGCTGTAAGAAAAAGTTTTTTCATCAATCATTTTATGAAATATGGGGTTTCAAAGTTGGAATTTTTCGGTTTTTGGGGGCAATTGATCTCACCTAGAAGTGATTTTAAACTTTTGATAAATTTCCTGTAATTAAAAGATACCACAAGGAATAAAATGACATATTTTAAACTCTGATAAAACAATTAGTTTTTTTGAAATACATTTTTTTAAATCTGTCAAAAAATTGTTCTGAAAAAAACCATTTGTTAGATTGAAATAAAGAATATGTCATTTTATTCCTAAAGGTGTCTTTTAGTTATGAAAAATTCATCAAAAGTTTAAAATCACTCATTAGTGAGATCAATTGCTCCCAAAAACCGAAAAATTTCAACTTTGAGCCCCTATATTTAAAAAAATAATTGATGAAAAAGCTTTTTCTCCTGACAATAGCCAGCATTTCAAAGCCCTATTAATATTCAATACAAGAAACTTCGAAAAAAAATTATGACCAAAAACCCTGCGCACAGCCTTAAATCACCTTATTCATTGATATGAACGTGAACTCCACTGAAATGGGATGAATTGCAAAATATTTTTAGACATACCTGCACCTACGACTGCATAAAAATCAAGATATTAATGATTATGAATTCATAATAGATTTATCAAAATTCATCTACATTGCAGAGAAGTTGTTGGCTGGTGTTATCCGTTCTATGTCATGATTTGCAGATCCTCCATTTAATTGGTGAAGAGCAACTAGTCTTAGAGCAACAACTGAACATTTAGTATGGATACCATCGATTTCAAGACTTAGTAAATGCCCTTGACGTGTTTGTAATTCCTGAAACTTTGAGGCTCAGTGAATATTTTGCAATAACATGAATTATTTATATAATTTATTATCAATAGATATGTGGAATTTTTAAATTTGTTTTTATGAAACACTCAATTCTTAGCAAATTCACGATATTGCTGCTGTTCAGTGTTAATTCGTTGCTGTTTTATGTCAAGTCCTGCTAAATTGCCTTTCAAAAAGGTTACTTTAATCTTGAAAAAGCTTACTTTTTTAAAAGGCTCACACAATGAAATAGAATAGGATATTTATTATAGAACACAACTACAAATAGAAGAATTAAATTTTCTTGATTAATTTTGAATGTAATAAAAATGCCAATAGAATAGCAACGTTAAAATAACTTTTCCAAACGCTTTAAAATGTTGAATCTCACCTACTTTTCCCAGCAATCCTTGCATAATAGTTACAAGAATTTTGAGTAATTTTAATTATAGTAACCATAAATCGAAAATATAAAAATTATCTCTTTCTTATAAATTCGTTCCAGTTGTTTATTGTAAACATTCTAAGAATACGCTAGTTTCCCCTTACTCAATGCAGTTTGATGTTGTGACAACCACGTGTTGGTAATTGTTTTTATTATTATTAAAAAACATAACTATTATTATAGAACACAACTACAAATAATTTATTCCTATGTGAGTTGTGATAATATCATGTGCTGTTTTCAATTAAATATTATTCTTGAAGCTATCTATCATATCTCAGTATCCAGAATGAATGGATTTAAACATATAGTCACCATCACACCAAAAACTACCGTTACCGTACTAAAAAAAGAAACATTCATTACTGCAAAAATTAATTAAAAAGGACAGTCTCTTATCAGTAGTAGAAATGTCAATCATCAAAACAGCACATAGATCAATTCAATCCTAGAAATACTTGTTATTTACCGGTTTTATTATTTCCCATATTTTATAATTTCCCATTATTTTTTTTTTAAAACTTTTTCCTGGATGATGATGTCCACATATAGATCTGAGAGCTGTGCATGGGTGATGAGTTGGATGATGCTGATGATTGATCAGCCGGACCTACAGTTTTAGGTTGGTTCTGAACCACCAGAAATTGACTTTAAATAATTATTCTCATAAAGCTTCTTTTCTACGTAACTTAAACCGATATTATATTTTGTAAACTCAAAAGCGCAAATACTGGTAAGTTTATGTGAAAGAAATCTTAAGCCCCAGAGAGTCAAACATTTTTCTTGTTTCAATCACTGTACCAATAAAAATTGATTTGTTGAGTTTAATTATCCGGCGGGCCATTGTACAATCTTGGCATACCATATAAACTGAAGCAATTCAAGGTCAAACCAAAATGCCAATCATTTCCTATATATAATCAGGCCCTATAGAAATTGATTTCAGGAATGGATCAAAAGCGTAATACTTATTATTACTGTACGGTAGGCAACTTTCAGATGAAAAATAATACTGTAAGCGTACTGATTCGTAAAATGCTTCATTGCCATGAATTGGAAGTCATTTAATGAAATGTTTATTCAATAAACGGATGGAATTATATATATATATATATATATATATATATATATATATATATATATATTAATAACGGATACACTCTTGCAAAGATAGGAAGTCAAGTGTGTGGAATGCTCGAGTTTTGAAGTTACGGTACATTTTAATTGAACTGAAGGAATCCTTCTCATACTACTATGTCGTCAATAATGAAATTATTAGATAGTTGATGAACACAGTGAAAGGTTATATTGTAACAATCGAATTCTCAGGAGCAGTCTAGAGAAAGGAGTTTGAAATAAACTAAAAATAAACATATTTACTTTCTCTACTCAAATCTACTCTCTTTCTGTACTCATCAGGGCTGCATTGTATTTTTTTTTAAATCCAAAGAAAACAAAATAATTTTTTTTGTCTAAAGAAGAGGAGCTGTTACAGAAATGGTTCATTTCATCAATGCAATCAGTTATATAAAACTTGCCTTTGTAGGTATACCTATTTTGCTACCAATGAGAAAAAAATGAATGAATAACTCGTGTTTTTCAAAACTAAAACATGATATAGGCATGAAGCGACATGATGAAACGAATTTTATTAAGATATTTAAACAGCTGTGATTCAGATTTCAGCTTCTACTAGAAAAAAGATAGAGATTTGAAATAAAGATATATCTTACTGTCCATTGCAAACAAAATAAGCTGTTCGTCCAGGATCAAGAAATAGTTTGGATAATGCTGGATAAGCAGCCTGAATAATCAATTCTAAGCAATGCTACCACTCACTTGTCCTTCACCTTTTCTGGATTTGACCTTTTTATTGATGGTCTTTTAAATAAAACAGTATAGGCTACGTAAGGCATTCGTTGTTGCTTTCAAAGACCTTGATTTTTCTATTCATTGCGATTGCACTTCGTAGGCTATTCGTATAACAATGGTAAGTTACAAGAAGCGTGTTTAATCTTAGGTTTATGCAGAAAATACCTACTAGCGAGTAACTGAATCAAATGATCTGTATTGATTTGATTTTAATTGTAGTAGATTAAATTGGATAATCCACATCAATCACATTGGTCCTTGCACAAAATATGAGAAATTACCCGAAAAACACAGTGCAATATGGCACGGTAGGTATAGTAGTTAGGCAGTAGTAGGTAGTTATAGTAGTTCACATCTTCCCAGTAGATGTGAATCTAGATGAATGTGTTTTTCTCCAAAAGCCAATATGATATGTGACTTGTTTTTGTATGTTTGGGACACACTCTACATAAGTCCCAATTATAATGTGATAATAATTCTATTCATAGTAATAATACTGGGGAAAAATACTCCAAAATGTAATTTTTCCAATCTAGTATCAAAACTCTCTGTATTTCTATTCAAATTGCGATTTCTCACTCAAAC
Organism: Conomelus anceps; assembly: GCA_948455865.1. Lineage (NCBI taxonomy): Eukaryota > Metazoa > Arthropoda > Insecta > Hemiptera > Delphacidae > Conomelus > Conomelus anceps. The sequence goes on along the minus strand of OX418217.1, from coordinate 55,744,567 downwards.
GGGAAGAACGAATTTACTTCTGAGGAGAAGCTTCATCAGCCTGCCACCAGGGGCTATGTTTTGTTGAGGTCAGTACAGTGATTTTCATAGAGAGAGTGTGGCCATTAGACTTCTCACTTCAGATTGGATAATTCGGCCAACCTCCAATTTGGTTTCCAAATTAAGTTTTGGCTACAGTGACTGAGATTTATCTCTACAGTCAACGTTTTTTGCATTTTGCATATAGGCCTAAGATATTCTATTGTATAAGTTATAAGCTACGCTGACGGGAACGCAAAGGTTTACATGCGTAGGCCTAGGCTACTGTGTAGTAAGAGTTCAGCAGTCACAGAAAACATATGTCTATAATACTTATGTATCTATTATCAATCTAATCTAAATAGATATACAATCAAAATTTGATTATCAAATATAAATTGGAGGCAATATTATAGCGGCTGGAGGCAATGGCCACTCTGTGTGTCTACAAAGTCACTCTGTAAGGTCAGGATGAGCGGCCATCATGCAATTGAAATCTAATGCAATTCAAATTAAAATCAAATGCAGTTTTTAATTACCTCTCAATTAACTTTTTGTTGTAAAATTAACGACTTGCAGTCGGTTAACTGACTGCAAGTCGTTAAATTTACAACAAAAAGTTAATATTAACAACACAGACCGTTATGGAACAAGAAATCCAAGAACCTATCAATATTTGATAATGGCTGCTCATCCTAACGGTATTAACATCACAGTGACTTTACATAGACAGTGTGGCCAAGGCGGGCTTAGCCAGGTTTCCCTCCAGAGGAAAGGGGGCAAGAGGCAAAAATTAGACGACCATTTTCAGAAATTTTTTAAATAGGAGCCTCTTAGGCTATAAAAAATAACATGGCTATTTCAAAAAAAAATATTTGAATGATTAGAATTTTTATGGACATTATTCTATTTTAGCCACTCAAGAAGGGGTATTTGAACTGATTGTTAGTAATGGAAAATTAGGCACTGTAACGTATTTTAAAGTTATTATTTAAATATTCTTGATTAATAATGCATTCCACCCATCCACCCAGTGGGGGTGGCTGGTAGCTATACTGATGATGGGTGGGGGTATAGGTTTACTGAATACAAGTAGTATCATGAAAGCTTTTGAATTTTTCATAATCAATCATACCCGAACTATAACGATGGTATTTCATATTATTGGGAAATAAAACATAGCTTTATACCAGCGCTTTGAACCGTATCAGCGATAAAATTAATTTAAATTTAAAGTATATTGGAAATTTTGATTGAATTATGGCTGAATCTGGTGTGTTCAGTTTGTCAAGGAACATAGTATTATTCCGGTATTACGGTCATATTATTCAATTTTTAAGAATGAAAATCAATGTAGGAGCTTTAGTTAGTTGCAAATTTTTCAATTAACTAATGTTTCATCTAGTTTCAATAGATAAACTTTGTGTGAATTCCACACTGTAAAAAGAGATGTTTTTCTTAAGTTTTTATCTGACGATTAGTTTTCCTCTTATAGAAATATGGGATCTGAAGTTACTCCCCCAGAAAATGTCTGTATAATCTCTTTGAGAGATCAGTTAAAATGGTATAAGATCCATATGATATTCAAGTAAACCCAATTCAAGCGTTGTATCTGGATTTTTCACACGATATAACCTATATCAGTAGTTACTGGTTTACCGACTAATGTGATAGAATGTTAAAAAAAACATTGATTGATATGTTAATGTAATAATAAATAATAATAACAATGATAAAATTCTATTTCTCACTATGTACAACATATATGAAACATAATTATAGAAAATACAATTTTCCATCTGATGTAGTTCCTCATTACTTTTCAAAAAAGTTGTTACTGTCGTGATTCAATTACTGCAATTTTATGTTGCACTACTTTTTCTATTCAGCATGTACAAAAATCTAAAAAGACTGAGTTGTTTGGTTGCAGGCAATGTAAATGTAACTAAGACATTATACAGTATTAAAACGGGAATAGTTCAGCTCCACCAAGGAAAGTTGAATGCTTTATCTCCATCCTTTCTCTTGTGCTAGTAGTATAGTAATATAGATAGTAGTAAATATTGAAATATTTTAATTTTTTCTCTAGAAAATTCATTTGTGTATATTCCACTAATTTAATTTATTGTTTTTCTCATGGTTTCTTTGTGGTATACCATATTTATTAGAATAAGTATTTAGGTATTTCTGAAAGAAAATAATAGACTAATTGAATTCATTTTTTATAATTAATTAGTTTTTATAGCTTAGGCCTACTATAACTTGATATTTCTATATTAATTTGTACAATCGTTGTGTTGTTGTTGTCGTTGTGTTATGGAAGCAATATGGATAGCCATCTATCTGTTGCTTCCCTGTAACTTAATTTGTAAAGAATAAATAAATAGTGTAAAGGTGGGTCTGGGAACTTTCCTTGGGTTCTCCCCCAAGGAATGTTCCAAATGCCAATTGTTGAAAATATGTTTTACAGCTCTCTTGAGACAGCAATTACCTATGTGATTCATCCCAATGTATTAAAAGTAAAACAAAAATATATTATATAGTTGACAACTGAAAAGGGAGCAAATGGACTGTAGAGGTTATTGCTGGTTCTAGAAGTTCTTTTTTTTTAATATTTTTTTTTTTGATTACGTCTTGGAGACTCCAGTTAAGGAGTATAAGACAAGTCAGATCAACAATATTATACACTAGATACCATAATTACTTCAATTAGTTGAGGTGAGGCTTAATTTTGATGTGAAAGGAACTCTTGTACACTATAAAAAGCTTTATCAACTGAATATTTCTTCAATTGTTTTTTAAATATTCCTATATTTTCAAGACTCTTTAAAAACTGCGGTAGCTTGTTGTAGAATTTCCTACCAATATAACTAGGTTTTTGTTTGAATAAGCTACTATTGTGACCCACCAAGTGATAATCTCCTCGGCTTCTTGTGTTATAATCATGTACATCAAGATTTTGGTTAATATCATTCGTTTTTACATATAAAGTAGCTTCATACACATATAAGCAGGGTACAGTTAGGAGACCAAGTCTCTTGAACAACGGCCTACATGAATCTAATCTATTTACTCTTTCTATACACCTAACCGCTTTCTTTTGGATCTTAAACACCCTATCAAGATTTTGTTTTGATGAATTACCCCATACTAAGATAGCATACCTAATATGTGACAGTAAGAGCCCATGGTAAGCTGTAAAAAGTAACTTTTTGTCATTCAATCTAGCGAGCTGTCGCAGGACAAATACCCCAGATGAAATTTTACAACATATTTTCTCAATGTATGGAGTCCAGGTCAATCGTCTATCCAACATAACTCCTAGAAATGCAATTTTTTTCCTGGTCTAATTGATTATCGTTTACAAACACATTTATAGCCCTATCTTCATTTAAATTATGTTTGTTTTTGAATTGAAGGTATTGGCATTTTTTACTATTTATAGTTGATTTCAACTGATTTAAAAATTGGACAATGGACTGCACACCTATATGGGCACTTATTTCTAAATTATCTAGAATGGAATTGTTGAAAATGAGTGATGTATATCGTCAGCAAATAAGAGGGCTCTACCACTAATTAGTTCATCTTTAGGTAAACGGTTGACATATAACAAAAAAATCAATGGACCTAGTATTGACCCCTGAGGCACTCCAGCTTGCACCTCTAATTTATTAGATTTATTCTTTACTATACTATTACCAACTACTGTAGTTAGTTCTACACATTGTTTTCTCCCAATAAGATATGATTCAAACCATTTCAGTTCAACCCCATTTACACCTACATTTTGCAGTATTTCCAATAAAGTTCTATGATTAACACAGGTAGTAAAATTTCAATTTAGACATATGCCAAAGGCAAATATTATGAAAAGGATAAGAGTGCACAATGGCAATAATTTTTTATAATAAATCAAATAATTAAATTAATAATCAAATTAATATGATCAATATTAGGAAACACAAATTTATGATTGGACTCAGTGGCGTAACGTTTTCCAATTGGGCCCCCCCGCAACCGATTTTCCGGGCCCCTCAAAATCATATAAATATCCCCCCTCACCCTTGACACCAATCCCTGAAAAACTTGCATAATTATTTTGTGGGCAGTTATAATTATGTAAGAACTAAACACCTTTTTATAAATTAAATTTTAAAATTCAATCATGTTTCAAGGGGGGCTGCTAGTCTAATGATTTGGGCTGTAGCGTGCGGGCTTCTGAAAGATGGAAATAGTTGAGAGTTGATTATATTATAAATAATTAATGTTGAAACCTAGAAACCTTGAAATTGATGTCTTCCATAGGATCCACATTTACATCCTCCTTGTTAGCACCTTCGCTCCTTTTCCCAGAAAATGTGTTCTCTCAGAATTCGAGCATTTTGTTTAAAAATGTCCTAGTCGATAAAAAATAGAAATAACTAAAGCATGACCGTATAATATCACAATACCATAAACGCAGCATGTAGACAAATAGAATAGAAATGAAGAAAAAAAAATGGCACTCCAAATAATAAAATTCACGATCACGAACTCAGTAATTAGTACGGTTTACTCTAGGCCAATTTACCGGACACGTGTATCCAACAGGACGATTCAAAAGAGACTGAATTCAAAATACTGTATGAAGAAAAATATTGACTTTGATTTCTACACAACCCCCCACTTTCCATTACTTCGTATATGCTAATATACATTGAGGAATTCGATAGGAAAATAATATTAATTTCCTCTAATATTTGCACTGTGGAGACATAGCCGTCGTGATTTATAATAGTCTAGATAAGTTTGTTTGAAGAGTGTTTTGTCCTCGGTATGTCTCCATTCCTGAAGTCACAACATCCTGCTTCTGAATTCCTTCACTATCTGCGAATTATCTGCTATCTGAGAATTAATTGATAAAATAAACAATAAACATGGCCTGACAATATTTAGCCAATTCATTCTTTCTTTCTTCCTTCAGTGTTTCAGTTTTCTTTCTTTTGTAAAAATATATATATTTCAGTCTGGGCACGGGCCATTTCTTGAAAAAATGTATTTTCATTCCGGGCCCCCTTATAGCCCGGGCCCCCCCGCGCCGCGGGGTCTGCGGGGGTGTACGTTACGCCACTGATTGGACTATCATGAATGAATTAAGATCAAATAAAGATTGCTAAAATTGAATTGAAAAATTACTACAGTTTTGGATTTGCAATTATAATTAAACTTATAAAGTGTAACTTAAATTGATTAACCTGAGACAATAACTGATAATAATTAAAATCATTTATGAATTAAAATGGCAACAAATGAAAATTAAAAGAAAAAATGTATCAATAAAATTGAATGTAATAAATTCAGCCAATGTATGGCAACGGCAATAAAAGCAAAATGTAATAGATCATAATCTATAAGATGTAATACCATAATATGGCAACGGCAATAAATGAAAAATATAGAACTGGATCTGAATAAAATACTACAAACTGTAATGTCAAAGTATGACAATGGCAATAAATGCAAAAAAAAATAGAATTATGTCTGAATAAAATAGCTTACAAGATATAATGCCAAAATATGGCAATGGCAATAAATGCAAAATTACAAAAATAATGTCAAACCGTGACAACAATGCATGAATGCAAAACAGAACTCTGTCTGAAAAAGTAAGGTAAAACCCCGAGTGGTTGACACTCAACTAATAGTTGACACTTTTTCAAAAATTCAAAATAATAAGAAATTGGCGGGAAGGAATTTTACTAGCAGCTTTGTAAAGTGTCGCCTCCTGGCGACTGAAATGGAAACTACGTTTCGCCATTGGCCAGCACCTACTCATGTGACAAACCCATTGATATAATTAAAACTACTAAAATGATGCGTAACTCTAACGTTGAAGGCTATGGCATAGTGAAGCCACTTTTTTCTGGTGGGAAAAGGCCAAATCGGGCAAAAGTTCAAATTTAACACAGGCTCTTATGGGAAAAAGTCAATTTTAATTTGAAGAATTCTCGCAACTCCCTTGATGGATTTCAATAATTCTTTTTTTGAAAAATAGCCCATGATTTTGTATTACATATAGTAGTAATAATTTGACATTCCAGATTTTTTCTGGCTCAAGCCAATTTCAAACTCAAAGCAGTGCATAAGCAGTATCATAAGTATGTGATTTCAGGAAAAACATACAGTAATTTTTTTCTCAGCGTATTCCTATGTACTTTGACACACTGAATCCGAATCTGAACTCTCGCACCTCAAAAACGCTCGCTTCACAAAATATTTCCAAGATGGCGGCCAAAATTTCATAAACTAATTTTCTCAATCTATGAAGAAAAAATTCTAGAGTAATATTATTTGTGGTCTGTGATTCCCTGATTTCGAATATATGATTTTTATTCTGAGAAAATTCGGGAATAGAAGATATTTTAATAAAGCAAACATCAAAGTCCAGCTTTTTCAAATTTTGACTAAAATAACAATAATAGGCTATCTTGTGGAGCAGACATACTGAATTATAAAAAACATCATAAACTTGATTCAGCAGTAGGCTTCCAGTTGTGTCTGAGGTAGCATTACAACAATGCGAAATTGCCATCACACAAATATGTAAATGTTAAACTCTTTAGTGAAGATTTTTCTAAATATCATTAATGTTTAAATATCAAGTGAAAAAGTAATATTATTGAACTGCAACACCAAAGGAAATATAGCCTAAATGTACTGTATGAATAAATATATATAAAATACGTTAATTGAACTTGAATAATAGTTTTTTAAAAACGAATTTATTTTCTACAGCATGTTTACAACTCGGCAGGGAGACTCAGACTGACGGCTCCCGCCTTCAAACAGCAATACAATGCTTAATGCTGAATCAGCTGTATGGATGCTACACTATTAGGCGTGGGAACATAACTCCTCCCATCCTAAAGTGTTTTCGTCCCAAAAATATTTCAAAATTGAGAAAATTAAAAATTACAATAAAATTAATACTCCAGTTGACACTACAAAAGGATACAGTACTACACAATTACTACAATATTACAAAAGTTGAGATGATCCAATGTAGCTAATTGGTACATTACTGAGTTTACTAGTCCTAATATTAAAATAAACAATAATAAAAATAATCAAAACAACAATTAAAGAGATAATTCCCACATCTTTAGGATGAATGATCATTGTCATAGAAAGATATATTTTGATTGACTGGTATTTCAAAATCTTCGAACTTTTCCAAATGACTTAAATCTATTTTTTGCTTATGAATAATTTTTGGAACAAATGATAATGTAGCGAATATGAAATTGGAGTGAATAGAGAGAAAGAAGGCACAGTGGTTCTTGGCATTATCTGCTATGTAAATGTTTACTTTTAAGCAATTAATTACTGTGCTTTTGACACTTTTATGGTGTTTACTTGGTAATTTGTAGAATGTTCTAGTTGTTTGATTAGAAATTAATGGAGTCTTATCGAATATTGTGGAAAGTTCGAGTTTCCTTGATTTATTTATTTAGAAGTTGGTAGAGAAATCTAGAGATATCTCAATTATCATAAAGTATATAAATAGAGGAAGTCTCTTGTAAATGAGTTCAGTCTTGTTTGAAATTCGTCATGATAAACAAGTGTGACAGTTAAGTAGTTCAGTTATTGTTCTACATTGATAAGTGGCAGTAGTGACAGTTCCCGTTAATACAGACAGTGCAATCCCGTTGGCGCTATTACAAACCATCTAAGGAACTTTCATTGTCTGCAGTGATGAAAGTTCTCTTGACAGTTCTATAGTGATAATTCTTTTACCTATTACTGTATTACAGACTTGTGCTATGTAAGTTAATTGTTCTTCCTCGATGATTCTTTTCAAATATTATTGGACAGTTATTATTTAATATTAGATCGGCCTTTTGACATTTAGTGATTGATTTTTGTACAGTTTATTGAAAACTCATTATCAGTTGAACAATATCGTGTTATCTGTTTTTAATTGCTTATTTTTCTGTAAGAAATTACTGAACAGTGTGAGTTGTAGATTATTTGTGTTGATAAAGTGCAAGTGATAAATTTAAGTGTTGCCAGCATTATTTTAGACTTAGAACCTGTAACAATAACTTTTGTGCAAACGTTCTAATCGAGGTATAAGGAAGTCTCATATCTGCCATTTGATCATATTGCTCAAGATTAAACAAAAAAGATGATGACATATTGATCTTATCATTGTTAATTCCTACTTGAGTAATTTTAAAACCTATAATACAATTACACTTCTCATAATATTTGAAATAAGGCTTGACATTGATGAGTTCAATCTTTTTACATTTTTCAAGAGATAAATTCTGTATCAAAGCAGTATTACAAGTGTCATTAATAGATTGAATATTCTTACAGAAAGAGATTGTAGAGAAATCATGACAATTGGTCATTTTCCACAGCTTCTCATCTTTCGATACAGATATTACATTACTTTGCATTTTCATTGTATAGACCTTTGATTCATTCTCAACAGGATAGGATAAAAGTCATATCTATTGAAGAATTCATTAGCTTTTGGCAAGTGGATTACATAAATCAACAAATTTTTTGTCAACATACAAGAACTATTACTAATTTTCCATAATAAGCTTAAATCACTACTAGCTAAACAATATTTGTTTTTATATACAGCATTGTGCAAGTCTTCGACTGATAATATTGAAGGATGAAGCTTTCCTTCTTCACAAAATGTTAAAGAATTTATCATATCATTAATTTCATCATCTAAAAGTTCTAAAGTAACTAAGATGAACTGCTTGCAGTCTCTCTAATAAATTGCCATTTTCGGTTGTTACTTCTTTCAGTAATTTATTATTCAAATTTATACTAGATACATCATCATTAAATTTCATTCATTTCCATATTAGTGTTATCCTCATTCTGATTATTATTATTTGATACTGTGTTTCCTTCAAGAAGTTCATTAATTTCGTCTATAGTACTACTGTTTAAGGAAGAAGGTGCGTTGTTGTTGAATCTGATTAGATCGTCAATGTCAATGTTGTCGATTCCAGTAAGGTCATCGTCATTTTCAGTAGCTAAGCGTGGGAATAAGTCATTATCATCATTTTCCATCATAGTAACATGAAAAGGTTGAGAAAGAGCGTCTGCGACATAGTTTGATCGTCCTTCTATGTATTGAACTGTGTAGTCATATTCTTCCATTAACAATTTCCAATGCATTAATTTTGCATTTGGCTCTTTAAGTGAATGAAGCCATTGAAGTGGCTTATGATCGGTCCTTAAAATAAAATGATTTCCATACAAATAAGGTCTAAAATGTTTGACTGCCCAAGTAATTGCAAGCATTTCTTTTCGATTGTTGTAAGATTTTGTTCAGCAGGATTTAAAGTACGTGATGCAAATGAAATTGGGAGGTCTCTACTATCAGTTATTTGGGATAAGACTGTACCAAGTGCGTAATTTGAAGCATCAGTGGTCAAAATAAAATTCTCATTCAATTTAGGTAGCTTTAAAATTGGAGCATTTGTAATAGCTTCTTTCAATAGATTAACAGATTCGATAAATTTTGGATCTTTAGGATTGATAGTTGATGTTTTTCTCAATGAATTAGTCAATGGCTGAGCAATTTTGACAGATTGGTTTCTACTTTCTTGCAGATTTGACGCCTAGTGGGACCGGACTCCCCGGTAAATCCTTGTATCATTTTACGATAATATCCAGCTAAACCAAGAAATTGTTTAATTTGTTTAGCGGTTTGTGGGATTGGAAACTCTCTTATTGCTTTCACTTTTTCTGGGTTGGGCTGAATACCTTTTTCAGAGATAATGTGGCATAAAAATAAAAGCTCTTTTTTGAAAAATTTGGTTTTGTCCAGTTGTATTTTTAACTGATATTGTTTGAGTTTTTCAAATACGGTTTTTAAGTGTTTCATATGCTCTACTAATGAATCTGAAAATATTATAATATTGTCTAAATATACTAAGGGTACCCTTATGTCAAAGAGGTGAAGGTGTAGATGTAGGCGCAGGTGTAGGTCGATGACACCGCCAGGAAGAACAAACGCATTATCTCTTGTGTGCACTCTTATAATGAGCAGGTCGATGTGTGGGTCTAGATGCAGGCCTAGCTGGATGCTTTTGAAAAACAAACTTGTTTGATTTTAGCTCGATGACTAGTGCGATGCTTTTTCGTGATTGGCCCGTTCAAGGCCACGCATCCCCCCACAAACACTCAATACTGATTCTCTTTTCAAAAGTGAGACCAATCCCATTTTGAGACATTCAAGATGTGAATATGAATAGACAATTATATATTTTTGTGGCTTATTCGACTTTTAAAATAACTTCTTAAATTCCTTATCAATCAGGAATAAAAGAATCAAATCAGGAATCAAACTACAATGTGATATTTTGTCTGTTTTAATTCATTTAATCCCAATTTTTGAAGTTTGGGTGCATTTTAGACTCAAAGTTTACTGGTAATTTCCATGGCAACCAATTTGTTCTTTTCTAATGTCGCCAATAATGTATTATTTCATCATAACAAAACTTACAATGTCATGATTATGATAAATGAATGAGAATGAACAAAGAAATATAATTCAAAATGATTTAAAAGGGAAGTATGTACTGTCATTAATAAGTTTGAAAATGTATTCATAGTGATTTAGGGCCGTATTTATTAACATTCCCTTCTTACCAAAGGCTGTAAGGGAGTGGTGGGAGAAAAGTATCACAATAGACCTCCTCATCATATGATAATGACCTCCACCTACACCTACATCTACAGCTACAGCTACACCTTCACCTCTTTGACATAAGTGATAAGTGTACCCTAATACGTTTGGTAGGTCACGAAAAATCAAATTCATGGCTTTTTGGAAATTGATTGGAGCCCGAATGGCATTCTAACAAATTCGTAATGGCCATTTTCGCTACTAAATGCTGTTTTAGGTATTGATTCAGGTTCAAGTTCAATTTGATGAAATCCTGAAACTAAGTCTATAGCCGAAAAGTAAGTTGCTCTACTTATTTTTGAAAACAAATCTTCAATATTTGGAAGAGGATAATGATCATATTTCGTTTTAAAGTTTAATTTGCAAAAATCTATGACTAAGCGCACCTTACGTTTTCCTGGAGCATCTGGATTCTTAAGTACTACCCATAATGGTGAGTTGTAAGGCGAACTAGAAGGCCTAATAATTTTTTGCTGTAGCAATTTGTCAATTTCTTTGCTTATGTCCTCTCTAAATGCAAAAGGATATCTATAGTTTCTAGAGTACACTGGTTCTTCATCCGTAGTAGCAATTTTATGTTTCAATAGGTTGGTAGCAGTTAGTCCATCATTTTCAAGTTTGATTATTTCAGGATATTTATGCAAAACTTTAATAATATAGTTCCTTTCCTCATCAGACATATGGTCTGTCTTCAACAGTGAGTGGATGATTGATCTGCTCTCTAGTATACAATTCACACTCTTCAACTACTAAAGTTTCAATTTTAATTTCTCTCTTATCATTGGAATAATAATTAATTTCCAAGTCACCATTCTTATCTACGTTAGCAGCAATGTTGTACAATTCTAACTCTTTAATATTTACAATACATAAAGTTTCTTTCTTATCTCTATAGTTAGTTTATAGTTAGCTTTTAATTTCAAGTTATTCCATCTCTCATGAATTTTAATATTATTCATACTCATAAGAGGTAGCCTATCCTACCATTTTTGGTTTCAAGACAATTGGTCTTAAAATCAATACTAGCATCAATTCTACTGAGCGTTTCATGGCCAATTAAAATGTCATAATTGTCACTGAAATTATACACATAACATTTTTCTACACTGCTAACATTGAATATATTCTCTACATTAATATTAATACATCCTTGACCTTTAGATTCACCAGTTGGTGTTCTTATTTTAAAATCACATACAGTCACTGTTACATCAGGTGGTACATAATTTGGTTTCACAAAATTATATTTACTTCCAGTATCAATTAATATTTTCATATTGTCAAATTGAATATGTGGTAAATCCAATCGAATCGTATTTAAATCAAATACTATATCTTTTGGTTGTTGCTTGAGCCTGGTCCTAAAAAATTCTGAAATGATTCTGTCAACCTATCTAATTTTTGTTCCAATTGGTCAAGCTTAGAAGGATTTTCACAATAACCTTTGCATTCATCAATTTGTTCAAACTCATCACATTCAGCTTCAGTTAAGTGAACTTGATGAGGGTTTTTGAAAGTTGAAACAGTTCTCATAGAAATATCTCGATTATTTTGATAACCTTGACCTGGTTTTTGGAAAAATCCAGATGATTTGTTTTGAAAAGAGTTGTAGTTTGGATTTCCATTCTTATTTTGATTAAACAGTTTAAATGAATTGAAATTGTGTTGTTTCAAAAACGATTGACTCTGATTGAATTGTGGGGTTGACTGCATTTGATTTTGATTAAATTGATGAGGTTTTGAATAAAATTGACTTTGCTTAGATTGCTTAGAATTATGGAAATTTTGTTGTCTCTGTTGTTGATTGTAGCTCTGATGATTGTGATAATTCTTTTTCTGCCTCTTTGTAACATCTGTTGTGAATCCTAGATGTTTCAACACTGCACTACTTTTGCTTAGTATCGCTTGTCTAGCTTGTTGTAGATTAGAAACGTTCAGAGTTTGCAGGTGAGCGCCTAATTGATAAGGTAACGCGCACAACAAGCACATTAATAACCTGTCTATCAAGTTGGTCTTTGACAAATTCAAGAAATTCACATTTCACTCCATCTAACTTGTGTCTGGCAATGATAGTTGTTCGTTTTTCTTCAAGAATGTTCACAAAATTAAGAGGATGTGCTTTTGGATTTGGGTTTTAAATTGAGCAGTTCAGTTGTTAGTTGGTGAACAGCAAAATTGTCTTTAAGAGCAGAAATTATTTCAATTACAGTTTGACTTGGAGAATTGAGTACAACAGCCTGTGCAGTACCATGCAGTCTTTTTCTAATATGATAAATGAGGCGTAAGTGATTTGATTTGGCTTCTTGTATGTTTGAAGCACAATAAGATTCATACAAGGTTTTCACTACTTCCAAAAATGGCACTAAGTCAATTGCATCACCACTATAGTCGGGAATTAAATCCGTATTGTCTTTGGGGATAGGTTTAGAAATTTTTTGTACTACCTGTTGTGCGGGTTGCTGGTTTTGGTTTTCAGGCATTGCGGACTGCATGTCTTCTCCTTCCACTTGTTCCATACAGGTCTTAGATTTGGTCTATGTTGAAGTCTCAAGGATATCTCGGATGAGATCCAATGACCGCATAATGAGCATCTGCCGGTTGCCAGGTTGTTGATGAGTACTGAGTTCCGTCCATGTAGTATGCAAGGCAAACTAACACTTTCGCATTTGCGAATTTTTCACTAGGATTGGGCATGAAGAATAGAAATTCACCAAAAATTTTTGTGATAATTGATCACAAACTTTTCATCACCCTGTCCCTGTTTGGGCGCCAAATACGTTAATTGAACTATAATTTTTAAAAAACCAATTTATTTTCTACAGCATGTTTACAACTTGGCAGGGAGACTCAGACTGACGGCTCCCGCCTTCAAACAGCAATACAATGCTTAATGCTGAATCAGCTATATGGATGCTACACTATTAGGCATGGGAACATAACTTATATATATATATTTTTAGATACTGCATGCTTCAAAATTCAGTAGGCTCCTATATAAATTCATATTGAGAAGCCCAAGAATGCTCACCAATGCCATCGCAGTTCAAGCAAAATTGCTTGATTAAAAGATTTATTTAATAAATTACTATATGGTATATCATGAGTAATTAATGCTCATAAGAACAAGATTGAAGTGGTGAATATGGTAGTACATTATTTTTAATTAAAAAAACCCATAAAAGTGAGGAAGCAGAAAACAATCTTGTAAAGCTACACTTGCACATAGACCATAAAAAGATAAAATTACTTGTTTGAAAATAAATATTTCCACCAGACTTGCACTGATTGGTACATCCATATTCACTACATGAAACAATCATGTTAAAAAATCATTTCACATCACAAAACAAGTCATTTTAGCACTGACAAATACAGGTTTTTTCCATTACTGCTATACAAACTTTCATGGTTTTGCTCGATTTAGAAGTGGGCGATGACTTCACAGTGGATCCCAGAGTTATGCATCTAGTAATATATATCAATGATAAAAGGAAGGTGAAGTGAAACTGTGTTGGTTACTGAATAAAAATTAGAGTTACTAATTTTGTACAAATCATAAATTACATAGAAAAAATACTAAAATACTCAAATTAGGTAAGGTTGTTCCAATATACAAGAAGGATGATTGAGAAAACCAAAAAAATTTTAGACCTATCAACAACCCATTAGTCTTTTCAAAGCTATTGGAATATGCTGTTTTAGATAGATTGAGGATCCATTTACAAAAAACTAGAATATTATTACATCAGCAATTCGGTTTCAGGCCAGGTCTTTCAACAGCCGATGAACTGTTTTGCTATGGCCTTATTGCTGATTTATCAAATGCATTTGACTTAGTGAATACGGAAATATTATTGAATAAGTTGCGATTTTATGGATTGGGCGGCTCTTTGTTGAGTTGGTTTTTTCTTATCTTGAAGATAGATTTCAAAGAGTAGAATTAGAGTGTCCTCAACTTATATATTATTCTGAATGGTTAAAAACAAGATCGGGTGTTCCTCAAGGGTCAGTCTTGGGCCCTGTTTTGTTCATCCTCTTTATTAATGATTTGCCTTCCTATCTTGATTCTGTGGAGTATGTCTTGTATGCCAATGATACCCAGAAACAATCCAGGCTGTTGTGGATTTTCTGCCCCCTCAGCGGATAAAAAAATTACGTAGCTTTTTGGGCTTGGCATCCTGGTACAGGCACTTTATCCCCAATTTTGCAGATTTAGCAACCCCACTACACCGCCTGTTGAGAACGAATACCAAGTGGTGATGGGGTGAAGAGGAGGAAGCTGCTTTTAGTAAGGTAAAAGAAGCACTCACCAAATCTCCGGTACTAACATACCTGCATTTTGAGTTACTGTTTCAACTCCAAACGGATGCCTCGGATTATGGGCTAGGCGCGGTGCTTACCCAGGAGATTGATGGCGAGGAGAAGGTAATTGCATATGCGAGCCGCATACTGAAAGGGGCTGAGGCACGTTACAGCATCACCGAGAAAGAGTGTCTGTCTGTGATTTTTGCCCTCCGCAAGTTCCGTCCCTATATTGAGGGGTACGAAACGACGGTGATCACCGACCACCAGTTGTTGACATGGCTGCGGGCTATTCCTAATCCCTCCAGACGCTTGGCGCGGTGGATTATGGAGATGCAGCAGTTTAACTTGACCATCAAGTACAGGCGCGGCAAGTTGAATGTCATGCCGGACGCATTGTCTCGCTCTATACCAAACGTGGAAGGCGAGGGCAATAGGTCAGAGCTAGGGGATCCAGTGGCGACTACTAGCGACCGTATTCCAGATGACAACTGGATACAGAAAATAAAGAGGGGCATTTCTCAAACTCCTGCGAAGTATCCCGACTACACAGTACGCGGCAGACTACTGTACTGCCACATATGGTCCAGGCGGCGGCAGCCGGACGAAGATAGCAGTGACGGATGGAAACTGTGTATTCCGCTCGATTATCGAGTGGAAATCATGAAGCAGAACCATGATGCGCTGACAGCGGGTCACCAAGGCATATACCGTACATACGAGTGAGTAGCTCAAAGTTACTATTGGCCTGGACTCTACAGAGATATAGTAAAATATGTACAAAAGTGTGAGACATGTCTCTGGCATAAAGTGGAACAATGTGCCCCGTATGGGCAGATGACACAACCGCGGCAAGTATCCCACCCATGGGAGACAGTCAGTACGGACTTGGTAGGTCCCCTGCCAAGATCTAAGAGAGGACATAGATACCTCATCATGTTCCAGGATCAGTTCACAAAATGGACAGAAGCACGACCTATAGCATGGGCTGATAGCCTGTCAGTTCTTCGAGCTCTTAGGGAGCTGGTAATTGCAAGATTCGGAGCCCCGAAAATGCTAAATTGTGATAATGGTACACAATATACCAGCAAATTATTTAAGTCGTTCTGTGATGATAGTGGGATCACGCTATTTTTTACCCCTCCCTATTCACCGAGTTGTAATCTGACCGAATGGGTAAATAGAGTTTTGAAAACTATGATCCAACTCTACCTCGGGGAAAGCCACACAGAATGGGACTGGTATATTGTGGAATTCTGCTTTGCGATGAACACTGCGGTACACCAGGGTACGAAGTTTACCCCAGCGTACTTAAATTTTGGTGCTTTAGAAGGTGGGTGAGTGGATGACCCCCGCCTAGAAGAGGAGTCAGGTAGTAAGCCTACCCAACTCAGAAGATTGAAAATTTTATCGCAATTACAAAAATTGGTGATAGACAATCTTGAAGAGGCCTACAAAAACACTAGCAGGTATTATAATCTGCATAGGAGGCCTCTGAGAGTGATACCTGGACAGAAGGTATTCAAGAGGGAACACTATTTGTCCTCTGGGAGTAATCAATTTGCGGCCAAGTTAGCCCCGAAATTCTCTGGTCCATATGAAGTGGTGAAAATGTTGAGTCCGACAACTGTACAGTTACGGACTGAGGGCGGAAAATTAATAATTATCCATGTCAAGGATGTAAAACTATTTCCCCCTTGTATAGAGGACAAAGAGGAAGATGCATTGGATGTTCAAGCAGTCTCTCTACCGGTGCGACACATGGGTTAGGCCCTACCCACGGTGGCTGACCAGCATGTCGATAAACTGTGGGCGAAGCAAGCGGACTGACCAGCATGTCGATAAACTGTGGGCGAAGTAAGCGCCGACCAGCATGTTGATAAACTGCGGGCGAAGTAAGCAACCGACCAGCATGTCAATAAACTGCGGGCGAAGTAAGCGGACCGACCAGCATGTCGATAAACTGCGGGCAAAGTAGGTGGGTTGCCGCGCGAGATGTTTGCGGGGTAGGACCAGCATGTCGATAAACTGTGGGCGAAGTAAGCGGGTTGCCACGTGAGATGTTCGTGGGGTCGTGTAAGGGAAGCCACCCAAGTGAATGACGTCACCATCTGTCGGGGCAGATAGAGAGGGGACGAGTAATAAGGGAAAAACCTGAGAGTTTTCTGAGGCCGGAAAACCCTGTTTTTATTACCATATATTTTATGGTTATATGCACATAAATTGACCCACATAAATTGTGGACCAACAATTTCAAGTAAAATATTTTATTTGAGACGTGAGATCAAAATGATTCATACATTGTTTCTTTCTCGAATTATTATCATAGGTAGCTGGAGCTATGAATAATAATAATTTGATGAAGGTCGGCTATTATTACAAGAGAGAATTTATTTCCTTTGTTAATCGCTTATGAGATAAGTACAAGATAATAATGAACAGAACATTCATTGTTATCAAAGGAAGGAGGATTTATTCTGTCTCTAGTTTTATTATTACTTCCACCATACAATTGGATTGGAATGTAATGAATTAGCTTACGGTTTGATGTAAGCTGATGATTCAAATAAATCGCTTTTATTTGAGTGAAATTCCGGACTAATAAGCTGTATTATCCGGGGATATTATGAAAGGAAAATATTTCATAATGAGTAGCTGTAGCTATGAATTAATAACCAGGTAATGGTTTATTAATGAACTAGATATTTTCCGGGAGAAAATATCTGAGGAAAATTCTTTCCTAGATTTTGAAGCTTGAGGCTTTGAATAACAAGTAGCTTAAGAAAGTACTTGTTATTGAAACTCCGGTGTATCACTTCTTTGAAAAAAAAGATCTAAGAGATATGTGAGTGGTTCCTTCCATTATCAGAGTGATAATCAGTGATAAATTTGGGAATAAATTTTATTGATTGCATCCGTTGTTCACCTGAGTATGACCACCGGCCAAGGAGATAAGAGATAGTCAGCACCTTATTTTTCCCAAAAATTATCCTTTTTGTGTATAAACCCGTGATAAGTTTCTATCTATCAAAGACAAAACAAACGGTCAGTCTGTTCCTAGTTGCCTCCGAGTAAACCGTTCGAGCAAAGTGTTAGTGAAATGCCGTCCAAATGTCTTGGTTTCCTAGACTCGTTCCTCGGTTTAGCCGAGACACGTTCGCGTACGGACCGCACGTGGTACACACCATTCCAAAGCCTGAAGACGAGACATGTACGGTAGGGATGAGCATCGATGGGAAAACATCGATGTTGACCATCAATGTTAACATCGAACCATACCATCGATGTGAGGAAAACATCATTCTCTAAACATCGATGTATTTCAGTGCAAAACATCGATGTTTTAGGAAAAATTTAAATCATTCACTCATTGCTACCAAAGTACAAATGTTTGATATTGATTTTTTCATTGATTTTTACTTCCTATGGTTTAAATTGAAGCAAAAAAGTTTTTTTGATAGTATAGTTCAAATCTCACATTTTTAAGTGAAGGACAAATAAGTCCCTCACAGCCCTACAATCAAATCGGCTTATAACTGAGGTGCCCAAGTGTCCCCCAAATTCAATCCTGATATAACCTGTGCTTTATATTTTACTGCTCTTTGATCCTTCAATGACTGTAATTTTTTGAGAATAAAATTTTTATTTTAAAGTAAAACCATCGAAGCAATAAAAATTGACTGTTGGATGAGTGACTGGCAATAAAACTTCACGTTATCTGCTTCATCATCACTTACCTGGTGGTTTGAAGCCCACCAAAAACTGTAGGTCCAACTCATCATTCACAATCACCCACTGATACCCACGCACAGGTTTTAAATCCATGTAGGCTTTATCCACAGCAAAAAATAATGTTCATTTTCAGACTCTACCTCTAAATCACTGTCAACTAGGAGCCTGTCAACATCATCATCTAGAATGTCACTCATGTCTACATCTACATTTACTATTATCTCTATTACTATTACTTTAACACTCCTAACCGACTGGTCTTGCTTGCATGTATACGATTTTTCTAAAAAACGGTGTGTTGAAAATGTGTGTTTATAAAACATCAATGTACGAAAACATCGCTGGTTAACATCGATGTATGAAAAACATCGTTCCCTTACCATCAATGTCAAAAACATCGAGCATCGACATGGAGACATCGATGTTTTAAAAACATCGACCATCGATGCTCATCCCTAATGTACGGAGAGCTGTACGGATTCTGATGGCGGTTGGTTAGTTGTTTTGAACGGTCCGTGTATTTTAGCAATTTGATCTGCATTTTGTGTACTAGTTTCAATTGTTTGCAAGTTAAAACCATCAATTTAATAGTGGATTCGACCATTCTGCTTAAAACTGTGAGTAAATCATCTAAATCGCCTTTCAAGTGTTTATTCAAACTGTCATAACCTGAAAGTGATTCGAGTTCAACAAAGACAAATGGCATCACACAAACGCTGAATTTGGACTTTGATAGTTATGTTCTCAATCTGACAAACCAAAAGTTTATTGGCTACAAGTTTCGTTCATTGCAAAAAAACTTTCAACAGCGGCCAGGAGGCTCATCGCATACTATCAAAAAAGTATTCCTTGCTACGGAGCTTCAGTCTTAAAGATACGGTAGGCCTACCATACGAATAACAACTGGGGTCGCCGGCTACTGCAGTTCAATTTTGCAACGCTCTATGTCTAACCTGTGGGTCCTGCAATTGTTTCAGTCGTTTGATACAGAAACGGTACTGTACTGTATTACACAGGCTGCTCATCTAAAGACACAGTGAGATAAACATCTTATCAATTATTTCGCTGCAATCTCTATGTCGCTCGTTCTCAGTGTTTTATCTATGAGCTCTTGTTTCAATCCAATTCATTTTTCTCACTTCTGATGTCAGTTTCATCTATAGTGAAATAGCTACAGTTTTATTGAACTTTTTAAACATTTTGTTTATACAAAGACTATGGAGTTTTAACTTGAGAAAATTATTACTGTAAGGATGAAATTGAAGTTGGATACTACAAATAGGGGAAACCCAGCAGTAATCTACAACGATTATAAATTAAGAAAAGATAGAACATCATCCGTTGGCTACATTGTCTGGCGTTGCTTAAAAAAGACTTGTAAAGTATCATTGAAAACAAATCTGGAGTATGAACTTCTCTCTTACCCTTCTGTCAAGCATAATCATTTTCCTCCTGTGGTGGAGAAAACTGCTGAGGAAAAATCACTTTCACTCATGGAATTAAATTGTTCTAATGACGAAATTATTGGTATTAATTATTCAAAAACAGATGATGAAGACAAAATGAATTATTCAATCACCGATAAAGTAACGGTTTGGAGTACACCTTGTCAACAGGATTCCCTCACTGACTTCGTTATTGAATCCCCATTTAGTGAGATTGAAACAATTGCTTTACTGCGCAACCAAAATAAAATTCTACTTGAAAAAATGGCTATCCTTCGGCAGCAATGGAGCGACGCAATCGATCATTCTATAGATGTTGATAGACAACTAATTGAGCTCAGAGACACAGGTGAACTACGGGATTCTAAAGTAGGAAAAGAAGACAACACTATTAAGAGACCATCATCCTCTGAGCCTAAGATTTTAATAGATGGAGAAGCTCAGACTGAAGGTCATAAATGTGAATCATGTTTAAATAGAATTAGCGATGCGGAGCCAATGGTTGAAGTTAGTTCGAATATATTCCACCATAAAGACTTAGTGATGGATGATGCTGAAACTAGGGACCAGAAGGTGTACAATCTATGTATTCGGAATGAAGAACTAGTTCATGTTATTGAGTCTCTACAATTGGATATTGATGGACAGCGACATATTATTGAGGAATTATCAGGCCAGCTGAAGGTGTTGGAAAAAACAATTGGCAAATTTTGTAATGAAAATAATAACTGGAATTCACAATCTAGCCTCAGTAAAGCATGCTCACATATACCATCATCTAGATATGAAAGGAGAATAAGCTTGTGGTCAGATAGCCATGGTAGACATATAGGTGAGTTGTTAACTCAGTCTTTATCATCAGAGTGGAAATGTTGTTCATATGTGGCACCAGGAGCTCCCTTCGAGTATTTGGCAGAAAAAATGTTGTCGGAGGTGGAGTGGAGAAGGCTGGGCTCTGGAGACTATTTAGTAATTGTTGGCGGCACTAACTCTGCACATAAGTATTTCACTGAGACCAGCCTAGAACAATATACTGCAAAACTGGTGGAAGTCATAAAATCATATGCTCATGCAAACATTATTATTACAACGGTACCTTATAGGTATGACTTACCAGAGAACTCATGTGAAAACGTTTCAATCAAAAGGATGAACAGAGTCATTCGTTGTTTACCAACTTTTTTTCATCAGCAGGAGATAAGAGTTGTTGGATTGTGGACAGCTGAGAGAGCACTACATACAAGACATGGTCTGCATCTAAACCTTGCTGGGAAAAAGTTCCTAGTGAAAGAAATAAAAAAACATATCTCTCACTCCCATGGTAATTCAGAAGACACTGAGGGCATGAAGAAGAATCTACAAGAATTTCTGCTAGAGGACAACATACTTCTCCCCGCACATATACATAATAGTCTAGAGACCTCATATCTACATCATTTCAGTGATAGTGGAGAAAGGATTCCCATTGTTAAGGAGAGAGATTGGTCAGACTATAGACATTTTTTAGAGGCCAGCCTGGCAGAAATATCAACAATTTAGTTAGTTTAAGTAGTACAGGTAGTCCTGAAAAGAGTTCAAATAATATTCAGTTTCGTTTTAACCTTGGTAACATTAGAGACAGAAATGAAGCCAATGAACAATCTTTGCAACAAGAAAGTAATACTCAAAGGGAGGAAATAATATCAGCTCATGGCAAGTTTTCTATCTTTCACCAAAATATTCTTCACCTACCATCAAGAATTGACTCACTTGAAATTGTTTTAGATGAAGTAAATCCTTGTTGTGTTGTCTTAACCGAACATAAAATGAAAGCTTTTGAATTGGAAAGACTGAATATTATGGGCTACAATGTAGTAACTTCATATGCTCGCAATGATAGAGAAGGGGGTGGGGTTGTAATTCTAAGCAGGAATGGTATTGAAATTGTGGAATATTCTCACCCATTGATAAGTGAACTAATTTCTGAAATGGAATTTGAAATAGCATTGTGCAAGGTTAAATTTAAATCATTCCAATTATTTCTAATAGGGTTATATCGCAGTCCATCTTCAAACAAACTTATTTTTATGGAAAAGTTAGATGCTCTCTTACATATTATAAATAGGAACAAACAATT
Organism: Conomelus anceps; assembly: GCA_948455865.1. Classification (NCBI taxonomy): domain Eukaryota; kingdom Metazoa; phylum Arthropoda; class Insecta; order Hemiptera; family Delphacidae; genus Conomelus; species Conomelus anceps. The sequence continues at coordinate 55,722,246 of OX418217.1, read as the reverse complement.
TGTAGCAGTTGCTGGAGACATAAATATAGACATGCTAGAAGATTCTCAAGCTACTAGAGATTTGAAGAATATACTACGGAGTCATGGTTTCTCTGCTATGGTTGGTTTCCCCACTAGGGTTTGTAGGACCAGACAGTCAGCTTTAGACAATTTTTTAACAAATCTACCTGGAAATAAAATGACTATATCCGGGCTAGTTACATATTTATCAGACCATGATGCTCAGCTACTTGAATACTGTATTGAAAATAAGAATAGAAAGCATTCGAAAAAAATAACTTACAGAGGTCGACGATTTACAAAAGAAAACATTGACAATTTTAAGAGAATTCTATCAGCTGAAAATTGGTTAAATGTATTCAATGCTAAAGTGGAGGATAAGTTTTTAGAGTTCTACAAAACGTTTTCCTTTTATTTCAATCAATCTTTTCCAAAAGTCGAAATAAATAAAAAAATAGGCGATGGAGTTAAATGGATCATTCCAGATTTAAAAAAACTTAAACAAGAATTATGTAGCAAATGTTGTAGAGCAAGAATAGAAAATGATATTGATTCATTAAATGAAGTTCGCTTATCAAATAAAATATACAGGGAGCAACTGAGGTTGGCAAAAAAGCAACATTTCAAATCATTATTAAGAAATACCAGGAATACGCAAAGATGCTCATGGAAAATTATAAACAGCCTAACTGGGAAAAATAGTGCAACTCAATCAAATCAGGAAATTGATATAGAAGTTGAAGATAGATTATACAGTGATCCAAAAGTAGTTTCTGAGTTGTTCAATACTTTTTTCATTGGTAATGTAAAGAAGCCAAATAATAGTAATGGGAATAATAATAATAAAAATAATAATAGTAATGGGAATAATAATAATAGTAATAATAATGATGGTAGTGGTGATCATGACAATGGTAGTGTATTTGTTAACCCTAGTTATTTTTCAAATGTTTTTCGTCTCCTCCCAATAGATGATAAAGAGATGACCGAAATCATAATGTCATTTAAAAATTTAAAATCATGTGGATTTGATGAGGTTCCAATGCTGGTGATAAGAGAGGCACGATATTTTTTTCTTAAGCCCCTGGTGCATATAATTAATTCTTCTTTTGTGTCAGGAATTTTCCCCAAGCATCTTAAGATATCAAAGGTTATTCCACTATTCAAGAAAGGAGACAGGAGAAAGATGGGGAATTTTCGTCCAGTTTCTATTACATCTGTTTTTGCCAAATTGTATGAAAAAACAGTGTGCAATAGGTTAGTTCTGCATCTTGACAAATATGCATTAATTGACAAGGAGCAGCATGGGTTTCAGTCAGGCAAATCAGTTACTACAGCAGCAGTAGATCTTGTTGAATGGGTTATTGAGCAGGTAGATGCAGGTAATCACGCCACAGCTGTTTTTATGGACTTGACAAAGGCGTTCGATAATGTTTCTCATGATATACTGATAAGTAAGTTATCTGAATGCGGCATAGTAGGAAAAAATATTCAGTGGTTCCAATCATACTTGTCAGATAGATTTCAATACGTGACAATTAGAAAGGAAATTGATGGTAGACAGGTATCTTTCAACTCTGATATGGGCAATGTTAGATGTGGAGTCCCCCAGGGTTCAATATTGGGACCTATCCTTTTTATAATATACCTCAAGGGGCTGCCTCTATCTTTAAACCCAACTACACAAACCCAAGTGTGTATATATGCTGACGATACTACTTTGAAAGTAGCTGGCTCTACAAATAATCAGTTAGAATCACAGGCTAACTTTGCATTAAAAAAATTGAAGGATTATTTCCAAAAACTAGAATTGATCATAAACCCTTGTAAAAGTGAGTGTATGAGCTTCTTAGCAAGAAATTCACCCGAATCTGGCTCCATAAATTTGTATATGGGAGATGAATTACTTTTAGAGTCTACATGTTCGAAATTCTTAGGCTTATACATAGATAATAAATTGTCTTGGAAGGATCATGTAAATTTCTTACATAGAAAGATAAGTTCTGGATTGTACTCTCTTAGAAGATTATTGTTTTATTGTGATCAAGTAACCTTGCGTACTGTCTATTTTGCCAACATTCACTCCTATTTGTCTTATGGCGTATGTCTGTATGGTGGCACCTCAGATTCAGAATGGAGAAAATTGTTTGTCACTCAGAAAAAGGCAATACGAGTTATTTTAAATATGGCTCCAAGAGAATCGGTGAGAGATAAATTCAGGCAACTGGGAATCCTTACACTGTATGGTTTGTATATCATGGAATGCATTTTGTGTATAAAAAAAGGATGGAAAAGTGTTCCTCTCCATTCTGAGGTACATAACTATAATACAAGAAATAGGGCAAGGTTCATAACTCACCAACATAGAACAAAATTATTCACTAGGAAACCATCGTTTATGGGAGCAAAGTTTTTGAATTGTTTACCTGGTTCTGTTAGGGATTCACAGATGCCTGAGTTTAAAAGAAAACTGAAAAAATATCTAGTTGATTTGAGCCCATACACATTAGAGGAGTACATACAGTCCAGACATGTTTAAAGTAGTTTCTTCTATGTGCCGTATAATGTTTCATTTGAATGTTCACTTTCAGTGTTTGATTTTTATGTATAATCTCGTGTTGTGTTTCGAGTTGCCCATGATTTTATCCTTTTGACAATTTTTTATTCTAATTTTTATTGTGCTGTAACTTAACTATTATATTTTTACATTGTGATTTAGGTTTAGTGACTCTGTTCAAAATGTGTGAAGCATTAATGAATAAACGATTTTTTGACTTTGACTTTGACATTGGAGTCTCCCTATTAAGGCTTTGGTCAGTCCACTCTCCCGATTTAGTCGCGGAGTGCTTTGGGCTGTCCCAGTCAAGGTAGATGACTTGACAGCCATCACCGTTGTCGACCCGGTGATGCATCGGATACGGGAATTTGATCCACTTAGGATTATTAATCGACCCCAATGTGCTAGACTGGTGGCAATTATACGCCAGTTCAACAAGTTGAAAAAAATATGGCAGTGGGACTCCTACGACGAGTCGCGTTACCACAACGGCGACGCAGACTTGCCGCGGTGGCAGGCAGAATGTGTTGTGGCCTGTCAAATCGACAACCTGATCCGGAGGGTCCCAGTACGTGATTCCATGGACCCTGGGGAAGCTGTCAAGGAGATACACGCCTCCTAACCGACCCTGGCACGGCCGTGAAATCCTGCGTCCTCGTCTACGGCCGCCGCAGCCGATGACTCGTGTCAGCACCCAGACCAGGCAGTCATGATGGTGACCATTGAAAGCATCCTGGCGGTAGCAGACCCCTTCGACAACCTTCCTCCATTAAGCGCCGAGGAAGAAGAGGTGTTGCTCGATGGAGGTGGCGGGGACTTTTCACTGTCCCCAGCGTACTACGTGGAGGAGGAAGAGTTTATTCCTAACCTGCCGCAACCGGAAGATAGGCCCTTGTGGATCAAGATGGACGAGGATTGGGACGGGGTGTCCCTGGAATGGAAACGGCTCTGTATTCCATCGCTCAGCCTTCTAGATCCCTCAGGGGAGGAAGTGGGAGCAGCATCACCGGCGGACTCCACCGAAGCGGCGGCGGAGGCGTCAGAAGAGGTGATGGGCGCGGTGGCAGTCATAACGACCCCCGCGGAGCCCGCAGTCAACACCCCTTCCACAGTGGAGGAACCTGGGTGCTCCAATGCGGCGATGGAGGGAGTGTATGAACCTCCGGAGGAAGTGGCAGACCTAGTCCCCTTCCTCGAAATCCCAGTATGGGATGAATGTGAGATGAGGTCGCCGACGACACAATCTGTCTCGACGATGACAGAGGCAGTCGAGCCAGAGAGAGGCGCAGCGCCGATTGTCACGGCCCAAACGACTGCGGAGCCGTTACAACGACATCGTGTACGACAGTTGTACACGACGGGTTGGAGGGACCGAGCTGGATGCCCCCGAGTCCAGGTGAAGCTCACTGACGGACGAAGGATCTGGATGAGAGACTACCAGAGGTCCGAGTAGCTCTGACCCTCTATGCGACACCCGTGGAAGTGGAACATCCTACTAGATCTGATCCTAACCCCTATTCCTCTAAGGGGCAGTGGCTTTCTGCCCCGGCCCATTCTTTCTTTTCCCCATCAACCTAACCTTTCTCCTAGAAGCAGGGGCGTAGTGTTTCGGCTATTCCTATTTTCCCCCCCCATCCCCTAGTAGGTCGGGAGTGTCACGTGGCAAAGCCGTGACTGGAAAAAGAAGTATAATTAATTTATTTAATTGATTATTTTCCGGGTAGTTGACAAAGTGGAGAGGAGCAGCCACCGGTCAGGGCACAGAATGTAGATAACGATCTAGACCAGTGGAGTGCTCTCTACTGCGTTGAGGCCTCCCCCACCAGTTCCTCACTCATTTTGGGGGAACAGCTCTCTGACAAGGCAGTCAGGAGGAGTCTTCTTCAAGTCCTCGAACTGATCGGTTGTGGTGTAGCAGGAGTTTAACTGCAGTCAATTTTCACTTTGTGAAAATTGAACACACAGTGCCGGTTGTGTGAACTTGTGCGCGAAGTGAACGTGTGCTAGTTCAGTCAGGATAAAGCACGAGCTGGTGCTGATCCCTGACGTGGTGATCGCGGCGCGGGTCACGGGATTATTGCAATCCGTGAGCGTGGGTTTGGGAGTTCATAATTCCCAAACGGTTTGAGGTTTTCGGACATGACCCCATTCCTTTCCTCATTCCCAGTACTCCTAAAATCTCCTATCCTATTCCTTACCGGTTAGCAGAGGCCACTGTACCCCCGCCGATAGCGGCAGTAGGTAAAATAACCTCCGCCAACCTCCGCCAGCACCCGCCATTCCTTCCCTTACCTTACCTCTTAAAAAGGCAGGGGAACCAGAAACGGCTGGTATTAGCAGGGTCTGGAACTCCAGCCATATACTAGCAGGGGGTAATAACCTCCACCCCCTTTGGAAAGTGGCAGAGGTGTACTCTTCCGGCTGGATATCCTTCCCTCTCCCTCCCCAAAATTCCTCTTTCCCCACCCGCAGCAGCAGGGGCTACCGCCTCCGCTCATAAGGGGCAGGAGTAGCTGTATTTCGGCCCCTCCCTTCCTATCCCCAAAAACCAACTCCTTTCACCTCCACCCCTTAGTGAAGGAGCGAGCACCGCTCCTCGCTAGGTCGCGGCCAGTCTGCGCGGCCGCAGGACCCCGAATCCGCGACACAGAGGTCAGGAAAGTTAAACGGCGCCCAATGACGGTATTTCCAACCAGTGAGGCAACCCCGAGCGCGGCGGAAGCCTCAAAAGGAAACATCGACCTCGTCGCCTAACCCCGGCCACCCGCCGACTAGAGCTAGTTGGTCCGGAGCAACACCGAGGCAGTCACGCCAAAATCGAAGTAAAGATTTTGCATGTGATAAAATTATAAATTAAAATTTATAAATTTTAAAAGGCAGTTCACCTCGAATTTGTTTCAGAGCTCACCACTGACAGATTCCTTGCCAGTTTTCAGTGATTTGTTGCTTGGTGCGGCCTTCCTTCCCAGGCATATTCAGATAATGGATGCAATTTCTTTGGTGCTGATTGACAGCTACAAGAAGCTACCCAGTTCATTCTCTCTTTTCAGACCAACATTGCAAACCGTCTAGCTGCGCAGTCTGTAGAATGGCAATTCAATCCACCACTGGCACCGAATTTTGGAGGTTTGTGGGAGGCAGCTGTTAAATCTGCAAAAAACTTACTCAAAAGAACAGTAAAAGAAGAAGTTTATACCTTTGAAGTATATGCTACTCTCTTTTGTCATATTGAAGTGATAATGAACAGTAGGCCACTGATGGAGTTATCTGATGATCTGCTAGAAACAGTCCTAGTACTAACACCAGGTCACTTCCTTATCAGATCCCCACTAATTGCTCTTCCTGAGAAGCCTGTTGAGTTGGATGTCACGCCTCAACGGAGATGGAAATGAATCCAGCAACTCACCCAATGTTTTTGGAAGTGCTGGTCAGTCAAATATTTGCACTTACTATCCACCTGGACTAAATGGAACAGACCCAGCCACTCTCTTCAGATTGATGAGTTAGTATTGATTATGGACATGAACGTTTCACCACTACAATGTCCTGTTGGAGTTATCATTGCTGTGTTTCCCAGCCCAGATGGTATCACAAGAGTCATGAATGTTTGCACCGCTCATGGAACATATATGCGTGCCATCAATCACCTGCGTCCTCTGTCTGATCAACCAGTGCCGGTTCCTGCTCCTGTTGGGGGGAGTATGTAAATGCCAACTGTCTGTTCCCGGTATTGAGTTATAAACGGCTATGAACAGTTTGATTATTTCAATTTAGTGCCACCATCAGTAATGTTGGTACTTACTGAACTTACTTACTGAATACCATGTGAACTTTATTCAAGTTTCATTACTACCTTTCAGGATTGTTAAATCCATAAAGTGTACCTCTTCCAGCATCAGATACTCCTTCACGAGCAGAGCTTACAGAAACATTCGCCATCAACGATTTTGCTGGGACTCAAGGTAATTGTACAGGCTTCATTGGCCATTATACTAGAAAACTTATAACTCCGAGTGCTTTTGAAGGGCTTTCAATTAATCCTCGCCCCAACACCTACATTCTATTATAATTTGATAACAGTTGAAAATAATTTAATCAATTTTGATCAAAATAATAATAATCATAATTATAATACTAGAACGAACTCTGATCTTACTCCTTATATAAGATTGTCAAAGACTAATAAAAGCCATCTATACCATGTTTAATAAACTTCCTCTTGAAATAAGAATGTTACCAGAAAAAAGCCTCCTCTTGAAATAAGAATGTTTTACCAGAAAAAAGCCTCCTCTTGAAATAAGAATGTTTTACCAGAAAAAAGCTTCCTCTTGAAATACGAATGTTAGGTACCAGAAAAAAGCTTTAAATCAGTAATCAACAAATGGTTGAGAAAAAAGCCATTTTATAATTTGAATGAATACATATATTGTGATATTAGTGACTTGAAAATATGATTTTAATTTTTGTTCAAACTTGATGTATTTTAGTGTATGAAATATTTTAGTTTTAGGGGAAATGACACTATTATTCATTTGTATAAGCTGAGAATCAACATCTTAAACTATGTTACAATTATATTGATGAAGCCTATTGCAACGTTTCATTTTTTAATGGCAAATAAAGATTCTTATTCTTAATTTGCTCTTCAAATTTTTGATAATATGCCACTGCAGAGTGAGCATATCAAATACAACATTGAACTCTTGAAATTTAAAGAGCATAGAACACTTACTGATGTATTATAATATAAAATTGGTTTCAAAATAAAAATATATACAAAAAAGTGAGAATTACATTATGTAGATAAATAATAAAATTGAATGGTATCCAGCCAGAAACAGTAGTTAGCAGTCAAATAATATTAATTTATTGATTGGAAGATTTTGTTGTAATGTCACAATTCTTTTTGATAACAGAGACAGTAAAAAGACTTTATATTATTTGAAGGGTGCTTGTAAAATAATATTTACATTAAATACCTACATTCAATTTGCTGTTACATACTATATAGTCTACTTTAGTCTACTTTATGCAGTTACAAAGAATAAGATGAATAATTTCTTGAAAAATTTTCAAACATCTTACTTCCAAATTGACAATTTCATGAATAGTATTTAGGAATCATAACAACAATAAAAATAATATATTCAGTTGAAACGTTTTATAGTGTACAAGTGTTCCTTTCACATAAAAATTGAGCCTCACCACAACTAATTGATACAGTAATTTATGGTAACTATTGTAGAAGATTGTATAATTGTTGATGTGACTTGTCTTGTACACCTCAATAATGGCACAAACTCGAGGCTCCAAGAAGACTTCATTCATCAAATTAAACTTTATTCCAGTGTTTATTATAGAGCCTCAAACCTACTCACAGAGGAGAGGACAGAGCTTTCAATCTCATAATCAAGTTTTTGATGTTGTTGAGGTCAATTAACTGAAGTTGAACTGTCGATATTTTGTATGTATTGATATTGCAAACCCTATAGGTCCACTCTATTGCAGGCCCACTCTGTCGAGAGGAGAAGGAATAAGAATCGACCCAGTCTGTCACTGCAAGTACCCGACAGATTGGGACTACTCAGGAATGTGGTCAACTTTGTTGCAGACCCACTATGATGGGAGGTGAAGAAATAAGAATAGACTCATTCTGTCACTGCATGCACCCATCAGACTGGGACTACTCAGTAGTGTGGTCACCTTTGTCACAGGCCCAGATGGTGAAGAAATAAGAATAGACTCAGTCTGTTGCTGCATGCACCCAACAGACTGGGCCTACTCAGGAATGTAGACCACTCTGCCATCAGCATAAAATAGAAATCGACCCCCTCTGTCATCAACTACTTTTGGCATTGTCCTGTTCCACAAGTTACATGCGCATGTGCATTGCAGAGGTGCATTTCATGAGAGAGACCGATGTAGCAGCATCAGCTGCTCCTGCGCGTTGGGTGGCTAAGTAACAACATCATTCTTCATCCAACCATGGTGGCCCTGAGCCGCTCTGCAGATGGAGAAATTTCAGGAGCTGAATATGACATTTTTATTGATTGCGTGCGCATCCAGGCATGGGCCTGTAATGTATATGACATCATACTTTGAAGATTGGCCTAGCGATCACTGCCATTTTGATGTGCCACTTGTAAGCCAATAGCTCAAGTTTATATTATATTCATTTAAATGGTATTATTTCATATAACTGTTTGTTAATTAATTAATTTTAAATCTCATACCCTCTTCAACATCATCACAAACCCCTCCTAAAAACACCTCCACCACACCCACTTCCCCCACCACATCCACTCCTCCCACTACCTTCCTATGACCACCAGACCTTACATACTAGAAAACTACTCAGTCTGCAACCAAGCGCCAAAGAAGAACAACATAGTTCGAAACGCGTCCGCCGCGACTCAAAAAGGTCACTTCTGCACAGCAAGATAATACATACGAATAGTTCTACTGCAGTTCACGAAAAAAGGATAACCACAACAATAACTTTCATTCCTACTTAATTTTACTGTCTTTGTTCTTCTCTGTGTAAGTTTTGTCAATTTATCATGAAAGAGATCTATCATAATATCAATATCATCAGTATCACACCAGTTTTCCTCCTGTAGATCAGTTATCAAATTGTCAAAATCTCTCACCTTTCTCATCAATACTTCACCACATTCTGATTCTTTGTCTGGTATTCCATTTACATGCAAAGATACAATATAGTGGTCAGTTATATTTGTCTTTATAATTGCACCTTTAACCAAATTCTTATTATCAGTACCTTTCTTTAAAAAACTGTGATCTTTACATACTCATTGAAAGTTCTAGTCGGTTTATTAATATAGCTATTCATGTGTAACATACTCATATAGTCATTTGTTAACTATTATTTTCAAGAATATTTAAATTTATGTCTCCTATCACAATAATGTTTGAGTTGTGATTTATTTCTGATAGAAATGAGTCTAAACTTTTTTTGAATGTTAACCTGGACATTTAGAGCCAGGGAGCGATAAATTGAAAGTATAGCATATTTAGATTTGTTTATTGAGCATGAGATGCAAATAAGTTTGCCTGTTCTCCATCACATTTTGATCATTTACTATTTTTGTGAGGAATTATAACCCTCTAATTTGTAGTTGAATTGATTATCATCTGTAATCCATGTTTCAGGTAAAGCTATTATATGGAATTTCAAATTAACGTTAACCATGTAGTGGACCAATTTATCAAAATTGTTATTATGCTTCTAATTAGTATGGAATAATTTAGTATGGAAGATGTTAAAAATACCGTTATTTGGTTTGCCATTATTTTGTGGTCCAAATGAGAAAAAGTCTTCAATTTCTGATGTATTGTAGTACCGTAGCCTAAGTTCATCATTCTCATAAAGCGGCATAAGAAAAAAATCACTGGTTAAGATTGTTGGAGTAGACTCCAATAGATATAGAAAAGATAAAAAATACAAAAAAAAGGGGAAATGTAATAGAAATCTCCATGCATAACCAACTCATTAATTATTCAAAAACCCGTTTCATTCGATAGAACTCATAACGGGAGTGTCTCACATCCTCCAAATTTCAGATTGTCCAAGACCTATTTCAGTACAAATTTGGAGCAAGTGAGACTACTGGAAGTACATGCAGTACAGCGTTTCAAGTGCTCCAATTCTCAGAGCGTCCAATGTTCATATCCTCCAATTTTCACTTCGTCCAAGTCTCATAGCAGCCAAACCGGTACAGTCAGCTACTGTTGCAATAGAGCCCGCCGGCCGTAATCACCCGCTCTAATTACAATATTATTTTTATCCCTAGCGTTTCATTTACAATGCAATTTGACTATCTGAATGGTGACGAAAAAAATTGAAATTTGGTACTCTTGACAAATGGTACTGCGTGATTCTAAGAAAGCAAAAAAAAACATCCATTTGAAGCATTCGTTCAGTTAAAATAAAATAAAAGAGCTTCAAATCTTGTTCAAGACTCTAAAAGTCTTTAAAAGAATTTAAAAGACTTTATTGCATCCAATCAATCATTTAATTCTCTCTCTCTCTCTCTCTCTTTGTCTCTCTCTATCATATTATCATTATAAAATTGCATCTCACCTTCATATAATTGAATAACATCTTCAGTTCATATTTTGTAAAATTCATAGAATAATTACTTATATTTTTAACTACAGTATCATAATCTAGAACTTAATATTTTGTTATCTATACATGAATAAAGTAGATAATCCAATCCAATCGCCATCATTCACTTCATTATTCATCTTCTATCTATATAAATAAAATTAGAGTTTTGTCTGTACATTTATCAGAATTATATATTTTTTGGTTATTTTTACGTTTCATACATTAAATAAGCCGAAAATAGTCTAATCTCACTTTCTGTCTGTCTGTCTGTCTGTCACGGCCCCAAAGGCATTTTACGCGGCCTTCTCCTCAAAAACGAGAGCATCGATCGGGATTTTAGTTATTGAACACTTTATTGACAATGTCTTTAGCTATAAAAAACTAAATTAACTTTTTTTTTAACAGAGTAATAAACGTTTAAAAACCAAGTGTTTTGCGATCTTGGATACATTTTACGCGGCCTTCTCCTGAAAAACGAGAGCATCGATCGGGATTAAAGTTATTTATCAGTATTGAAAACCTTTTTGACAATGTCTTTAACTATAAAAAACTAAATTACATTTTTTTTAACAGAATAATAAACGTTTAAAAACCAAGTATTGTGCGATTTTGGATACATTTCTTCTAAGTTTTATTACCACATAAGAACAAATCACGTAATTTATCATGATATATCAATCAGCTGTTCTCAAAAAATATTCTCTCCATACCTGTCACTGAATTGCTTACGTTCTAAGTTATTTACTAAGGGCCCATTCACACGTTACAGTTTTTGTGCGGTACAGTAAATTTGCTGTATCAGTTATTTTGCAGTGCTTTCGTTTGCATGTACATTTCATATTGTATGTTCACACAATACTGTTTCGACTGGATCCAGTAAAAAAGCTGTTCTAGCCGATTTCTACATTCGATTTTGTCTTCGAAAACTGTATCGCTAAAATCAGCTGTAGCCTACCGCGAAATAACTGTATCCGTATTCGATGGCACATGTATTGTACCGGTAATGGATTTATGTTCAAACGATACGCTTATTACGCTGGAAGCAGTCTTCAAATCGTTGATATTCTCCAGCATTGATCTTCTTATTAGTGAATTCCAGTGTCCAGAAATGGAAGATATTAATTGTGAAAATTAAATTTCTCTAATATATGAGAGACCCGCCTTGTGGGACAAGACTTAAGATTAATATAAACATTATCAGCGCGGCGAGAAATGTGTGGAATAATGAATCCAGAATTTGCGTACTTTGATCAAAATTTAAGAGAAACCTTCAGTAACTTATTTAAAAAATCTTACACAAATAAAAAATCCTGGACTGGAATAAATAAAACTGAACTGGAAGCACAATGGAAGAAGAAGAAGAGCACAGCAATAAGCAGCAAAGCCGGACCGTGTGAACATCACAGTACAGTTGACACCATACAGTAAAAAAACCGTACCGCAGAAAAAAACTTTATCGTCTGAACTGCTAAAAACTTCATGATCGTTGCTATCAAAAAAGCTGAAACATATTTAGTCTTATTTCTAAACATAATCCGTACGAAGGACGGGCACAATAGCTAGTCCAAGCTATAATATTACTACATTATTCATTCCTGTCATTTTGTAAATTATTTTCCATCCCAATTCTTATGTGCAGTATGATCGTAATAGTATATTACGTAACAAGAGTGGTAAGACAGTGTTTACCATATGATTATGATAGTTTAAAGTTTATGCAGATATGCACGTATGCTATCAGCTGTTTACGACATTGATTGCTTGACTGGAAAAGTTACCATAACCTACAAGTATGACGAAAAATTTCATTACCTTCATATTATTCTTAAAAATGATTTCATGATTTCTCATTCAGGATTCACAGTGATATCATTGTTTAATTTGTACGATTCAACTTATTCCAAAAAGTATATCTTTTCACTCTCTTCTGTTCAGTGGCAGATCCACCCCGCAACAAGGACCTATCCAGCACTAGATAAAATGCACTTTGGATTAGTGCCAAATTTTGGTATTTATTGAGTATCCGAACTTTTCGAATTTTTCAACAATTTTTTCCCCACACTCTCAAAACACACTAGTAAGTAATAATACACTGATATTTTGCGGGGGCAACGCTTATTTGACATTTAAATTAGAGTTTTCTGATGGAACTATTTTTTCTTCCGCGTATGAATACTTCCATCACACTGTAACACTGCCAGACTAGGCAAGGTTAGGTTAGGTTTGGTCAGGTGGAATCATCTAGAGCTGAGCAACGGAAAGGTCGGTCAAGTAACCAATCAATCTAAAAATATAATAGTTTGAAAACATATGTCTTCTTTGAAATGCTATAATTTTGTGTTTGGTCAGATCGACAATTATTGTTAGATCACATGGAAAATATTTTCAGCAATAGCTGATTGTTTTAATTTATTAATTACGTGAAATGTGTGATACAGAGTGCAGCCTCAAATTTTTAGAATCTGTATGCCTTAGCGAAAAGGAGGTGATCGAATTTTTATTCAGGCATGGTATTTTTAAAGAGATTACAGTGTGTTTGAAGTGTGGTGCGGAATTAGTTGTCAATAAGTAAAATCTTAAATTTCGCTCTCAAATTTCGACAACAACAGTGGTTGACTGGTATTCATTTTGCTTTGTGTACCCAGAAACCCAAGCTCACACGAATACGGTTGAGAGGAGTTGGCGCGAAGTGCGCTGTACGATTCCAAGGTTTGGAGTCAAAAAAGCGCATTTCGCCAGCTACCTTGCTGAGTTTCAGTTTAAGCGCCGATAACAGCGGGAGGAGCGTGTACATTATTTTTTTAAAGCGGCTGCGGAGTTGTATCCCCCAAAGTATTGAAAGGTTAGTAAGCTTAGTTTTCTTCAGATATGTGATTATTAATTTGATTTATATCGTTTTATGGTTTGGAGTTCATAATATGTTTGCAAATTATGAAATTTTTAAATGAAAAATAAAATTTTAATCAAAAAATTTTTTTCGAAAATTTAAATTTTTGTGTGAAAAAGACGCGACCCCCAAAAAATTTCAACGGATTATTGCTTCATGGGGTGTGTAGATGTCACAAAAAAAATTGTTGGAAAAATCGAAAAGTTCGGATACTCAATAATTACCCAAATTTTTAATACAAATAAGGTTCAAAACTTCTAAAAATATTGTTTTTGAGTACTGTACGTTTTTAAAAAAATGTTTTGGGGGAAGAGCCCGACACATTTTTTATGAGAGAACAAGGAAAAACTTCAAGGTGGAACGTTCAAAAATTCTTATTGTCTACAAAGTGAAATATATGAAACTGTTGATATTGTAATTTGTAATAGTATGCAATTATTGTAAGATATTTATTGGCATTCACAGGCTTTAATATAGGAAACTCAATTATTCATTTCAAACCAATAGAACAAGTGAGCTTTTGAAGGAATAAATCTATTGAATGGAATTTAATGTACTCGTAAGTGGTGAGAAAGGTTTTCTCTAGTCTGTGGAACGCCCATGGAAAGGCTCTTAAATTGCTCTAAATGCTGTTTTCAATTGCATATTTTTTCCAAAAAATCTCCTTTTTCTGTATCAGAAAAGCAAATTTTGGCTAAAAGAACATTGAGAAAATCAAAATCGAAAATGATGAACCGAAGATACAGTATGTCTAGGAACACGTTCACACTATTCAATGCATTATACAGTCATGTTCTCCTACAGCCTTAAAATTTCACCCCTCTCGGGTCCTTCAACGCTTCAACTGATCTATGAGGTCCGCCCCCTTCACAAATTCCTGGATAAGTGCCTGCCCCAAATTTTCAAGTCTTCTTAGTATTCATTAATTCTCCTCGTTTGATCCTTATTTGAAGCTAGAGATAATAATATGAGTAAAAAAATCCTTCTGATTGATGATTATTTGAAATGATTAATAAAATGATGAAACTTGAAAACTTGAAATGAAGAATGCTCTTTTTGAGAATGATATTCTCAAAAAGAGCCCCCAGACCCCCGTTGTGCCTTTCATGATTTCCCCCCCCCCCCAATTTACTCCTGGATCCGCCCCTGCTTTTGTAACTATAACAACTATAACTGTCTTCGGTCAACATATACTGTATAACTGTCTCCATCACTGCCTTCAAGTGATTCGCATCTAACCAATATAGCACTTTGTGTGACAGGAACATAATTAACGTATTTTAGAGTGAATTATTTCTTGTATTGTCAAGCTGACCGCAATGGTTTATAATAGATATTTTTATATTTGAAAGTTCTTATATGATAAGAAGAGTGAAATAGTCGTTTTTGAAAGATTCTATTCGAATGGAAATATTTTGAATTTTTGGGGGAAGACTGTAAAATAAACTCTATTTGGCGTCCGGTTTGGCATCCGGATTTGAAAAATGTTCGAATTTCACCCCGATGCTGAGAAAACATGGCAGTAAAACTATATTTTTTGTACATTATAATTATATTTTCTCAAAGACTAACAGATTTTTCTAAAATTTGCTGTACAAACAAGGGGATTTTTCTACTTTCAATGCAGAAACTGCACATCGCTCCGATATGATAGCCGATCGCTATTGGTCTTCTATAATTCAGCAAATAAAGCTGAATTATGAGTTTCGTTTCATATTGTAACGATATGCAAAAACTCTCCTTATATAAAATACTGAAAATAGTTTCAACGTTACACTTTTAAAACATTGTATTAAAAGACATAATCTCAAAAAATGTTTTGGATTTAGTTGAATAATTATTGTGCATGATACGCACACTAAATATTTCCTTGAAGCAGGTGTTTGCTAGAAAATAGTCATGGGAGTTCAATGACAATATTATTTTCAACAAATTAACATAATTTTTTCAATTTACTCATTTTATCCAAGAAACAAGATCCTGAATTAGCGGAACGTAATCATGAAAACAATAAATTTCAACCAAAAAGGTTGATTTTCAGATGCATCATTTTCTGACATTCAGCCACACCATACCCAAGAAGCCAATTGTTCAAATCTTATTCCACTTGAAAAGCTCTATTGAACGTTGAGAGGAATTTTTCAAAAATCTTAATATATAACATTTTAAATTTTTTGATCCCCTTCTAAATTGACCCCTTCGAGATTTTTTGGTTTTGTTCTACGGTGAAGTTAACATTAAAATCAAGTAAACTTTCATTTTAAATCATTCCGGTTCGATCAGGACACACCAATAAAAAATGGGGGTCAAGAATGGAAAAACCCTGTACACACATTGCTCGGCCTGGGAATAAGGAACATGCATGCAAAAAATCATAACAAACGATCGAAGCGAACAGACAGAATGCCAAACGCTCGAGCTAAAACTGAGACCTCGGTTCGCTCGGTCAAACATTAAAAATGGAAATAGCATAGTAAATTTATAGTGAGTCAACTTAATTAGCCGACTGGAGATGAGAATTCTGTAGAGTAAAAATGACATCTTCTTTCACTAGTGCACAAAAATATACAAAAGCATACACAAACATACATACACACTGAATGAAATATAGATTGATAGATTTATTCATCAAAGATATATTGTTAGGTCTGATAAGAGAGAGAAAGAGCATGAGGGAGTGTGTAATCAGAGAGTATAGAAGAAGAATAGAGCATAACTGGTTGTACAGCCGGAGTGCGCCTAACCCCCCAACCTCACAGGGGACCTACCTCGCCCGGCCGGTCTTCTGACTCCATGTTAAAAGCGTTTCGTAAATAGCCCATATCTCAAGTTCTAATCAAAATATTTGAACGAGAATGATTTCGATGGCTTCCTTATATCATTCTCTACAATCAATGTCCTATCCCTTTTCATCGTAACTGCCATAATTAGAAAGTTATCTGTACACAAATTGAAATAGTATGATATCTAGGGATTACATACATTTTTATTTTTTCAAAAGACTTTTATAATAGCGTGAAACAGTAAAATGTTATGGTGTTGACACTGTTGATCTGTAGGATAGGATTTTAGCTTGTCTTGCCGAATTAAATTCCTGGATTTCTTGTTCCATGACGAACTGCATTGTTAATATTAACTTTTGATGTGAAATTTAACGACTTGCAGTCAAATATTTGTTAAGAATAAGTATAATAACTCACTTAATATGGCTGAGCGCTTTCGAATCTATGAGATCCATCTTCAGAGGCGTGGGTTCCTAGATCAGATTTAAGGTTAGAAGTAAACATCTACACATTCAATTCTATAAAAACTGTCTTAAACTCAACATTACACCAAACTACGCTAAATTCAAAACCAACAACAAATCGAAACCAGCTCAAATAGCCAAAAATAAAGCAGAAACTACCTTCATCAAGGAGAGCATCAAACTTTTATATAAACAGAAAGACTCACACAATTTGGAACTTTTCAAACTACACCTATCTATCACACAAAAATATGGACACAGTTTCTTCCTTGAGTTAGCAGAAACAACAAACACTTGGGTACAACAAAAACTTAACAAAATTAAACAAAGACATGACAAAAAATACATAACCTAACACCTCCAAAAACGACAATTCAATCACCTCACATTTTTTACAGTAAAACTGTTAACCTAACAAACATAGATTTCACAGAAACCGAACTCAACTTATTGAATAAAGGTCTCAAACATAACCTGCACTACAAAAACAACAAATCCACATCAAAAAACATTGTCATTGAAACAGAAACAAGCATCCAACGCACAGACCCACAAATGCATGATGAACTTAGAATAGAAACCTACAACACAATAAAAACAAACAGCTCACAACCACACCCACCCATAAATTCAGAAAACCACATCATAAAAGAATTGAAACACAAAGCTCTAACTCACAATCTCACCTATATCAAAGCAGACAAAGGCAACACCACAGTTATCATAAACAATGAAGAGCTCAACAAAAAAACACTTGACTACATAAACAAAAACAACATTAAACAACTACACACCAATCCCACAAATGTTTACCAAACAAAAATCAAACAAATAATCAACAAGACAAATCATGTAAATAATAATTCACAAAAAAGAAAACTGAAACAAATACACCCTTCTGCACCATCACTTCAAACACTTCCCAAAATTCACAAACCCAACATACCTACTAGACCAATTGTAAACTACCAAGAAGCACCTGCCTATAAACTAGCAAAACACATAGATCAAACACTGAGAAAACTAATTAATATCAACAACAACACATACATAAAAAACAGTAGCAATCTTATCGCAAAAATAAAAGACACACAAATTCCTCACAACTCCACTCTTGCATCTTTCGATATAACAAACCTATAAACCAACATACCTGTCAATGAAACAATAGAAATAATACAGAACATCCTTATTCACAACAACACAGCTACAGAACATATAAATTAAATAATAGATATCCCAAAAATCATCACTCAACAAAATTAGGTACTTTACCTTCAACAACAAATTCTACTCACAACCTGATGGACTGCCAATGGGCTCACCAATCTCAAGCATATTTGCTGAAATCTATCTCCAACACTGCGAAAACACTCATATACTCTTTAATAACAAATTTTCACAGAACATAATATACTGGCACAGATATGTAGATGATGTTCTATTGCTATACAGAGGAAACAAAAGACAATGTGAACAACTTCGATCATACATAAACAAAATACATAAGAACATTCAATACACAGCTGAATATGAGCCAAACAATTCAATAAACTTCCTAGACCTCTCAATTACAAAGAACACAAACCAACAACACAGCTTCAACATCTACAGAAAACCAACAATGACAGATAACCTAATACACAGCACCTCCAATCATCCAACACAACACAAACACTCAGCATTCAGGTCAATGCTACACAGACTCAACAACACACCGCTATCCACCGACAATTACCACACTGAACTAAATACAATAAAATACCTAGCACAAGAAAACGGCTACAAACACGACCTAATTGACAAACTCAATCATAAAATAAGAAACAAAAAACAAAACACCAACACCACTGACAAAAAATACATCACAATGACATACATTAATCCACAATCAAACAGACTAGCAAAAATCTTCAAAAAAGCTGGCCACACCATCACATTCAGAACAAAAAACAAAATAAAAAATGCACTTACACTCAAAGTAGTATAAAAAGGTATGTTCTGGTGCACCCCCCCCTTCGACACCCTTCCCCCTCACCAATGCCCCTCCCCCTGCAAAATGTTCCCCTCCCCCTCCCATCTACCCCCCTACCCTTCCCCCTACCCCTCCACCAAAAATCCCCAAAAAAATTCCCCTTCTGTTTCCCTAGTGCCCCACTTGATGCCCCTAGTGTTTCCCTAGTGCCCCACTCAATGCCCCTAGTGTTTCCCTAGTGCCCCCCTTAATGCCCCTACTGTTTCCCTAGTGCCCCACTTAATGCCCCTACTGTTTCCCTAGTGCCCCACTTAATGCCCCTAGTGTTTCCCTAGTGCCCCACTTAATGCCCCTAGTGCGCCCCTAGTGCTCCACCAGTGCATCCCTAGTGCTCCCCTAGTGCGCCCCTAGTGCGCCCATAGTGCGCCCCTAGTGCTCCCCTAGTGCTCCCTAGTGCGCCCCTAGTGCTCCCATAGTGCTCCCTAGTGCGCCCCTAGTGTTCCCCTAGTGCGCCCCTAGTGTGCCCCTAGTGCTCCCCTAGTGCACCTCTACTTAGCTGCACCTTATACTCTAGGAGGGAAGTGGTGGGGTAAATTATGACGCAATATTCACATTTCATTCTTTATTGACAAAAACAAACTTCTACAGAAATGTCTATCTTTTTGTAATGCTTGCATAATCCAATTGTGCAGGATGTTTACTACATTGAGTGCAAAAAATGATGGTACATCCAAGCGTCCTCGTCCTCCATTGTCACCAGCCAGCCTCATCTTCACAGTCTCCAAGTAGTCGAGCAGGTAATGTTCCGGGCAGTAGACTGTAGTAGTCTTCATCAGCACCTCCAAGTTGGGCGTCTCATGGAATAGGTAGGGCGAACTCATGTCCACATACTCCTTATTGTTCAGCTGCAGTAGCGTTTCCAGCAGACAAATCTTCTCATATCCGTGGACTATGATCTTGATTGGCCATCCCAAGTCACTGTTCTCATGCAGCCATCTTCCAACTGTGTCACATACAATTTTCCTCAATTGCAGTCCATGTTTAGCTCTTTGTAATTGATTACTTTCAACCAGTTTGCTCGCCTTTATATCCTCCACCGCTCTCTCTAGACCGATTGAACAAGACCAGTCATTGGCTGATACTCCTTAACCACTTCGTGTATCAGCAGACAATAGGCACGTGTATTTCCTGGAATGTTTTCACTTGCTTCAAACTCAACTCTTATGTCAATGCTTCCCGTCTTGAGCAATTCGTTTTGACGTGAACAGTCAATGGGAAACAGTAACATCTTACCATCCCGCACAGCATGTTTCTCAAAAAGTGGGTTGCTTGCTCGAGCGTCATCACGATTGTAGACTCCATTGAATGCTGCATACATATTGTACACTTGGTTATCGTCACCATTGATGCTTTCATACGGATAGTACTTGTTGTTCAAGAACACTCGAACGTCTTTCATTTTGCACATGTCAAAGTATGAGCTATTCACAGTAGCCGCTCCTCTTCTTCCAGTCTGCAGTCCAATCACAATGTATCTTGGCTTCTCCAGCTGAGTAGTCGACTTGACAGTCCACGTATGTTTTGTGGTCTGTGGCAAAGATGGATACTCATACAGTTCCCAATGTCGGAATGGCATTGAGATGGGCGTGTTGTTTTGCACCAGTCTCAGCAAACGCAATTTTTCCTCACCAGACACCTCTACATAGGGCATCCTCCACACCAGTTTCTCAATTGTGACCTTGCCTGCTGCATTCAAACAGTCTAAAGTGTCGGCACTGCGTCTCAGCACCAGCTCCTGTTTCACATTCAGCATAGTCCTCAGCAAAGCCCAACAGGTATCTAAGTGGCACATTCATGATGGTTGTGTTGGTACCATCAGCATCAAACGTGCCAAACCCTTCCTTGGCATCATACCTGTAGCCAGCTCCATCCATCTTGAGCTGTTCTTCCCGCTCAAAGGTCATGGCATTCTTCATCAAGCTGGCAATGCCAGGGCTACGTATGCTGTCCACTATAACTCCATTGATCTCGTAGCGTATCTCCGAAAACAGGTGGGCAAAGAATCCAGAAACACAAGGTGAGCCTCCCAAGGTTGCATTTGCTGCATTGCTCACCCTGTACTCCATGTGCAGATAGCTCTCCGATGGCAGTGTGTAGA
The DNA here is from genome assembly GCA_948455865.1 of Conomelus anceps. Lineage (NCBI taxonomy): Eukaryota > Metazoa > Arthropoda > Insecta > Hemiptera > Delphacidae > Conomelus > Conomelus anceps. The sequence continues at coordinate 55,701,288 of OX418217.1, read as the reverse complement.
TGTCCTGCTGCTGAATTGATATCCGAATCTCATCATTGGCACCAAAGCCTGTAGTATACGGTGCATGAGAATGATATTCATAGCCAGTGATGCTATTGTCTTCTGAAGGGCCACCACTTGTCACATCCAAAACTCCCATTTTTCACTGTTGTTGTCATGGTCTTCCTCCTCTTATAACTCGATAGCCTTTCTTCTGCAGATATTTGATGCTGCTTGATGTTAACTCCACAGAGTCCAATGGTTGAATGACATCTTTCACAAATGGTGCCCTATTAATAGACTTTTGTTCTACCACCTCCATGGGGGACATTGCTGCTTCCACATCCAATCCTTGATTCCACTTGCCAAATAATAGCACCATCACTTGGGTTGTTGTCACAAATGTAAAGTTATGTTTATTGGTACCTCTCTAAAGTCCACCAGATGTCCGTTCTCATCAACAATCTCCAACGTAATGCTACCAATCTGCTTGGTGTCTACCGGTAAATAGATGACATTTTGTATAGTCACATTCATTTTATACCCTGGATCAACATCTGGGTAAAACTCATAGATCACATGATCCTTGACACCGTTTGAGTAGGATCCACTCACAATGTTACACTTTATACGCAGCACATTGGGACGACTGATTTGCACTGTCGTGATACCTCTAGTCTCGACTTTAGCTTCTACAACTTGGTTGAATCCCAGCAGCTTTCCTATTGAATCAGGTTGTCTAAAGTCCAACATGGCGTCGCATAATACTAAGCATTTCAAGGTCGATGGGTCCACAGCCATCTGAAACTTGACTCCATGCTTCTTCATCCTTGCCTCCAGCAGATTGGCAATTGTTTGAAATTCAAAACTACCTTCTGGCAATACTACCTTTTGCCAAACCATTACTGGAGCTTTTTCTCCTCCAGCCTGGGCAGCTCTGGGTTTCCTTTGAGTACCCTGGTTAGCAGTATCACTAAACAACTGCTGTGCAAACACTTTACCTGTTACTTCCTCATGAGTCATTGCATAGTCGTCCTCTGGCTTAGCTGCTGCCTTCTGGTCCACTTTTGGAGCCAGGAAATGTAGTGCATTGTTGTAACCATTCTCAACATTTGGTATAGAGTTGCAGCTAGTAAAGCTGATAAGTCCAATTTCCCATTCACCATTGCTTGTATCAAGTGGCGGGTAAAATTCACTTTTCAATATTGAGGTTCTACCTCCAAAGCAGAGCATCATGGTCTTGACTGCTCAGTGTACTATTACACAATGACTTGATAAGAGTATAGACTAGAACCTTTATACTATGTGGGTGGGAGAAATGAAAAGACAATAATTGTTGTACATTGTTATTTATTTTCATCAAGCAAAAACTTTAAACATAAATGTCCGCATATATGAGAGTAGAGATCCTCTTGCTTCTGATCATAGTTGTACTCGATCCTTGCTGCTGGACTCGATCCTCTGTGCATGTAGTTGATAAACTCCTGCAGTGGTCTCAAATTGCCAAATCCATCAAAGTAGCGAACGATGCCATCCTTCTTCTTCACATAGCACACCCAATGTGTGCCAGCTCCATCACTTTGGTCCAGGTTGATGATGCCACACTCTTGATCCAGTGGTCCATTGGCTGGTAGAGCATCTCGCATAAAAACTCCTCGAAATTTCTTCAGCTTGAGATGGCAGGCGTACTTGTAGAGGTCTGCATCTGTTAGCGCTCGGTCGGGTAGAGCAACAATCATCCTGTGCCACCACATTGACGGCAACGCAACCCGTTTCCCATCTTCTGACATCTCAGGTACAGGCCTTGGCCCTTGGTTGCTGCCATAGTTCTCTTCCTCCTCTGTGCAGCTCTCCTCTTCGCTCCTCCTCCAAACTTTGCCTTGGCCTTCATGATGTTGGTTACCGCTAATGCTGCAGCTCTTTCTACCAATCCAGCATCTGAAGATGTTGCCACACTCCAAGCCCGTTCAGCCAAATCTCTGTCTGCTGCTGCTCTGCTCCTTGTATCACTATTCCTCGAATAGGCAATGTCATGCAGCTTGCAGGCCTGATCAAGTTTGTTGATTCCTTGATCACCTCTTGCCAATCGTTTTTCAAGCTTTGTACCTGGTCCACAGTACTGGTAGCCAGGAAGATGAAGTTCTACGGGCAGTACATCTATCGCTTTGTTGACTATTGTACCTGCTGCATTTGTGATTGCTGAAAGGACTCCTCTTCCTTTATACTTCTTGACTACCCCTGTACAGGCAATATTCTTCTTATTTTTCTTCCTATTCATGTCCATCTTGGTTGACATATGGCGGTGTACTGAAGCTCCTTGGCTTATGCTGCTGCTTAAATATCCTCCTCAACATCCATTGGAAGTATATGGTGTTACATTCTTCATGGGAGCAATGTAGCCCTCCTCCACCAGCTCTTCCAGAATTGAGTTGATCTCATTCTCATGTCCAGTATTGTCAACTGCTCTTAACTGATCCAAAAGTCTCAATCTGTCCACAAGTTTGTTGGGGTCATTGTAGTAGACATATTCAATCCGGCTGCCATCTCTTGCCACCATATTGAAAGGTGCCACCAGTCCTGTTCCAGTGACTGCCATATCAGGTTTTTCTCTCACCAGCTCCATGATTGTAGTCCTGTACTTGGGACTATTATAGTTTACAATTCTACCATCGGGACTATAGTTATACCTGTAGACACTGGTCAGGTTCAACACATTCTTGTAGGTTTCTCTGTCAGCAGATGTCACTTTATTGAGGTCAGGTCGTTTCTTGAAGATCAACTCACAAACTCCAGGTGTGGCATTAAAGACCCTCTCAGCAGTGTCATCATCTGGGTCAGTCAATACAATCCTGTCTCCATCAGGTCCAAAGGTCAGCAGCTTGTTGCCAAGATAGTATTTGTTATGTATAACTCTTGGTCCAAACAACTCATCAAAGTTCCCATCTCTGTTGTCCAGTGATCCTTTGACATATTCCCCTATACTTGTTTCAGCCAGCTTGGATTGGGCAAAGCTTTCATCAAATTCTTCCTGTGTAGTATTCAACAACGTCTCAGTGTCCTCATCATCATCATTGGCTGGGTCTTCTCCATTTTGCTCATCATCATCAGCTGAATCAACTCCACCTTCCTCTTCTTCCTCTTCTTCATCATCTGAAAATTTACTTCTATCTTTCCACAATTTCCGTCCCACTCTTGAAGTGCTCTCCACAGGCAATTCTCCTTCTCCAGTTCCAAATGCTTCCATAATTTCTTCTTCGTCTTCTGCAATAGGTTATGGTATACTGGGTGGGGACCGTTGTTGTGCCTTAGGCTTTCTTGGCAGATTCAACTGGAATGGATAAGGCAAGCCAGGTGACATTGGTGGTGTAGGAGGTACATGACTCAAGGATGAAAGAGGATGCATGAGTGGAGGTGCTGGTGCTGGTACTGGGATACGTTGCTCCATGATAATGTTTCTGATTTTCTTGAGTGGATCGGTAATTGGTTTAAAACGTTTGATATGCTCCTCTTCCTCCAATGATCTGCCCAGTATAAACTCTTTATGCTTCCTCTTGATGTCACGTTGAAGCCGGGCTATCTTCATGATGGTTGGAGCAATGTCTTCCACAGTTTGCTTCTTATATTTTGTGTCCATCTCAGTTAACATATGGTGGAGAAATGATGCTCCTTGAGCTCTGCTCATACTTTTATAGTGTCTGCTCTATATGTTTACCGATTCATAAATAGCTTTCAGGTGATAGAAACCTTTTGTTCAAGATTTTACAGGGAGTGGGGAGCCATTTTTTGGGCGAATACTCATGCCAGGCCCCCACTCAAGGCCCCTGACCTTGGCCTATCAATCAGTATTGAATATGCATAGTCATGCTATGGGCTACCTAAGTGGGTCCCAAACTATTGAGTCATGGTCACAAGCAGACACAACTGGAATGAGAAGGTTGGTGATGGAGGATCTCTCTTCCCTCTCTTTCTTGTTGAAACTTATCCATAGGAATTTTAGGAAGAGGAGGACCACTTTTAAGGAGTGGGGGTCATCTTTCGGGCAAGGGGGGACCACTTTTAGGATGAGGGGTCCACATTTAGGGAGAGGGGGACCGTTTTTAGGATGAGGGGATCACTTTTCGGGCAAGGGGGAGCACTTTTAGGGAAAGGGGAACCGTTTTTAGGATGAAGGGTTCCACTTTTAGGGAGAGGGGAACCGTTTTTAGGTTGAAGGGGTCAACTTTTCGTTAAAGGGGGGCCACTTTTTGGCAATGGGAGTTTTTTTCGGGTTTGGGGTCCACTTTTAGGAAGTGGGGGTCCACTTTTAGGAAGAGGGGGTCCACTTTTATGATGAGGGGTACCATTTTTGGGAAAGAGGAACCACTTTTTAGGGTAGGGGGTCCACTTTTAGGGTGAGGGGAACCGTTTTTAGGATGAGGGGGTTAATTTGTAGGGTAAGGGGTACCATTTTTGGGACAGAGGAACCACTTTTTGGGTAAGGGGAACCATTTTTCGGCAGAGGGGGTCCACTTTAAGGTTGAGGGGGGTCCACTTTTAGGGAGAGGGGGTCACTTTTAGGAAGAGGGGTCACTTTTAGGACAGGGGGGTCCACTTTTCGGGGAAGGGGGGTCATTTTTCGGGTGGGAGGGGCCACATTTATGGTGAGGGGGGCCACATTTAGGGTGTGGGCGGTCATTTTTCGGGTATAGGAACCATTTTTCAGAGTAGGGGGTCATTTTTTGGGGGAGGGGGGGCCATTTTTCGGGAGAGGGGGGTCACTTTTATGAAAACCGCAAAAAATCCATCTTTACAAAAATTACACACTGGCCTATAAAACGGCCAGCACCGATTGATTTGGGGGACTTGAATTGTGGCCGGCTTGTAGTTCGTTTCTACTAGTGTTCCAAGTGAGCCCACCCGAGGGCCACTTAGCCTGAATACTTAGTCAGAACAACTACCTCTGTCGCTATAGGTCCCCCATGCTTTCCACCTATTCCTCCCATACCCTTCCTGAGCCTTGCGGTTACTGACTGCATACATTCACTCCTCTCTCTCAGAGCGGTTCCAGACCAGCGAAGAGTATCCACCCCTGAACTTAGCGGTTACAGACTACGATTGTTCATTCCTACCCCTACAACAACTTCCTTGAAACCTCTGGTGCAGTTGCGGACTGCACTCTCCTGTTCCTCAACCCTCTCGTTGCGGTTACAGACTCGCAGTGAGCCCCTTGAGCGGTTCCAGACTGCTTATCCATCTCCTATACCTTCCTTGTCATGGTTACAGACACACAACGAGTCCCCTTGCGGTTCCAGACTGCAAATATCCTTTCCTGTTCCTGCTCAAAGCGGTCACAGACCAGTGAAGAGTACTGCCCCCGAATTGAGCGGTTTCAGACTGCAAGCATTCGGTCCTCTACCCTCACATCCCACCAACTCCTTACCCTTCTTGTTGTGGTTACAGACTCGCAGCGAGCCCCTTGTGCGGTTCCAGACTGCATATATCCTTTCCTTCATCCTCTTGTAGCAGTTACAGACATGCCACGAGTACCCTTTGCAGTTGCAGACTGCATACACCCCTACCTACACCTTCTCATTGCGGTTACAGACTCACAGCGAGCCCCTTGTGCGGTTCCAGACTGCGTATAACCCTTCCTCCATCCTCTAGTGCGGTTACAGACATGCAACTATCTCCTTTTTGTGGTTGCAGACTGCAAGTATCCTTTCCTCCTCCTTCTCAGAGCGGTTTAAGACCAGTGAAGAGTGTGGCTCCCGAATTGAGTGGTTGCAGACTGCGAGTGTTTGGTCCTATACCCTCCCAAAGCACTTCTTGGATTGAGAAGTGGATCCTCCAAGAGCTCAGCGGTTGCAGACAGCCAAAGCTTGTCACCTACACCCATGCCAAGCGGTTTACAGACAGCGACACATGTTCCAACCCCGCCCAAGTACTCCTCGTTTCATAACTGAACCAACCATCCCTTCCTTACTGAGTGTTAACTTGCCCTGTCCGCGAGCAAAAGGCCCCAGACAAAGGCAAGGAGAAGTAGGCCAGGATAGAGCTGAAGAGTGTGTCCTATTTTCCTGATGGGGATCGAACCCAAGACCTTTACATTAGCAAGTCAGCGATAGACCACTCAGATAAACTTCTACAATAATTGTCTAATTCGATGAGTTCTTACAATATTCAGATTTGATTATATTTTCATTTGTTTTTTAAATAATATTACTCATCATGTCTTCCAATTCAAAATGCTGATGAAGACTCACCAGTTAAATTTGCAACCATTCCAAAGAAATGTGAGAAACCCAGCCTATTTAGCAAAGCTGTTAAAATATGATTTGGGATGTCAATGAATAAATGGCAATAACAATGATAGTGATGTGTTTGTTGTGAAATATACAGTGAAAGCAATTGGTTTATGCAGGTCATGAAACGAACCAAAACCAATCAGCCTGATGTTGCACAGTCAATTTTCTTGAAAACGTTTCTAAAAAATCATAGCAACAACATCAGGTCCTTATGATGGGGGAGGCTAAAGCCCACAAAGCACCCCCTTGGTACACCTCAGGCTTAAAATTAATTGGGAAGACGTTCCAATAACGAATGAAATAAGAAGCAAAGAAAGCATTATAACAGTCATATTTTTCTAACTTTGATCAATGTGAATAAATTTCTTGAAAACCAGTTGTCATGAATCAAGTGTAAATTAGTAGGAGACACTGATTCTTTGACCTGTTTCAGATAATTATTATGAATACAGAATTAGAATAATATAGTCTCTTAATCAACATATGAAACCAAACATATGAAGCTAAATGAAACCATTAAGTCAAAGCTGAATCCGATCTCAGCAATTATTAACCAAAAAATCTCTCAAAGCTACTGTAGATGTAGAAGAAAAGGTTGCTAAACTATTGAGTGATCACACCGAATTGAAAACAAAATTAGAATCATCACTAAAAAATGCTGAGGAAGAACGAATAGGGTTGGTGGGTCACATAAAATCTCTGGAAGTTATTGCAAAATTGCAGCAGGAAGACCAAAAAGCCGAAATACTAAATCTCACGAGTCAATGTAGATCTATGTCAGAGGAAATCGAAATATTAAAATAAAAAATAAATTTAGCTAATGTAAGATCTCAACCTCTGATCAATACAAAAAATTAGAACCTAAAATAAATGGGGAAATCACGAAAATTGGCCAATTAAAACGTATAGTCAGGTTTTGCAACTAATGTAATAATAAGTACAATTTCGTATAGGTTTGATAAGCCAGATCTAAATGAAACCATTAAGACAAATAAATCAATTCATAATACAATCAACAGCCTGAAAAATAAGAATTCTAAGCGATTGGGGATTTGTTTTCTAACTGAAAGGCTGAAAAAACAAAATTTCACTAATCATGGTCTACATCTAAATCAATCTGGAAAAGTAATATTTTGTAATAGGCTGGCAGAGCTGATTGAAAGTCGTTTGCAATCTACCGTCAATAATTCTCCTAAACAATCATCTATCAAACCTTTTTTTAGTAAAGTGGCTCAAAACTGGGAAGGAAAACTAGTTTCAAATGATAAATTCACATCTTCAATTGTATTAAAAGACGTTAATCGATCAAAAAATAAGGATAGCATTAGTGGAAGGAACTCTTAGTAGTATAAAAAGGGGCATTCTGGCGCACCACCCCCCCTCTTCATTCCCCACCATGCCCACCCCCTCCAAAATGTTCCCCTCCCCTTCACCACTGCGCCCCTCACCATCGCCCACTACCCCCCTCCCCAAAAAGGCCCCCTCCCCCCTAAAAGTATCCCCCTCCCCCGAAAAGTGACCCCCCCACTCCCGAAAAATGGCCCCCCTCACCAGAAAAATTGCCCCCTCGCCCGAAAAATGGTTCCCATTATCGAAAAATGGCCCCTTTCACCCTAAATGTGGCCCCCCTCACCCTAAATGTGATCCCTCCCGCCCGAAAAATGTTCCCCTATCACGAAAAGTGTACCCCCTTTCCTAAAAGTGACCCCCCTATTCCTAAAAGTGGCCCCCTCTCCCTAAAATTGACCCCCTCATCCTAAAAGTGAACCCCCTATACCAAAAAATAGTTCCCCTTTCCCAAAAAGTGGTTCCTCTTCCCCAAAAATGGTACCCCTAATCCTAAAAACGGTTCCCCTCACCCTAAAAGTGGACCCCTTCTCCCTAAAAGTGGACCCCCTCTCCCTAACAGTGGACCCCCTCACCCACAAAATGGCTCCCTTTGTCGAAAAATGGCCCCCCTAGCCCGAAAAGTTGACCCCTCATCCTAAAAGTGGACCCCTCATCCTAAAAACAGTTCCCCTCTTCGTAAAAGTGGTCCCCCTCTTTCTCAAAGTGCTCCCCCTTACCCGGAAAAGTCGCCCCTCATCCTAAAAGTGACCCCTTAACCTAAAAGTGGTCCTCCCTCTTACCCGAAAAATGACCCCCACTCCGTAAAAGTGATCCTCCTCTCCCTAAAAATTCCAATGGGACAGTTTCAATGAGAAAGAGAGGGAAGAGAGAAAGAGAGAGTGCGAGAGATCCTCTACTTCCATCACTAGCCCCGCCCACCAGCCTTCTCATTCCAGTTGTGTATGCTCATGACCATGACTCAATAGTTTGGGACCCACTTAGGTAACCCATAGCATGACTCTCCCTATGCATATTCAATACTGATTGATAGGCCAAGGTCGGGGGCCTTGGGTGGGGACCAGGCATGAGTATTCGCCTGAAAAATGGCTCCCGGTTCCTTAAAAGTGGTTGCACCATCCTAAAAGTTCCAATGGAATAGTTTCAACAAGAAAGAGAGAACCCCCTAACTTCCATCACATGGCCCAGCCTTCTTATTCCAGTTATGTCTGCTCATGAATGGGTGACTTATGAGCATTACTCGGGACCCCTCTAGCATGACTCCCCCAGAAACTCTGACCCATGTGCACACTAACCTTGTGCTCCCCTTAATGCCCCTTCTGTTTCCCTAGTGCCCCACTTAATGCCCCTAGTGTGCCCCTAAATTAACCTAGTGTACCCCAGTGCACCCCCAGTGCACCTCTTAATGCCTCTAGTGTTTCCCTAGTGCCCCCCTAATGCCCCTAGTTTTTCCCTAGTGCCCCACTTAATGCCCCTAGTGCGCCCCCAGTGCCCTCCTTAATGTCCCTAGTGCGTCCCTAGTCCTCCTTTAGTGCTCCCCTAGTACGCCCCTAGTGCGCCCCTAGTGCTCCCCTAATGCCCCTAGTTTTTCCCTAGTGCCCCACTTAATGCCCCTAGTGTGCCCCCAGTGCCCTCCTTAATGTCCCTAGTGCATCCCTAGTGCTCCCCTAGTGAGCCCTTAGTGCGCCCCTAGTGCATGACTAGTGCTCCCCTAGTGTGCCCCTAGTGCATCCCTAGTGCTCCCCTAGTGCACCCCTAGTGCGCCCCTAGTGTTTCCCCTACTCAGCTGTACCTTATACTCTAGGAGGGAAGTGGTGGGGTAAATGATGACACAATATCATATTTAATTTTTTATTGACAAAAACAGACTTTGACAATGCAATGATAATGCTTGCATAACCCAATTGTGCAGGATGTTTACTACATTGAGTGCACAAAATAGTGGTACATCCAAGCGTCCTCGTCCTCCATTGTCACCAGCCAGCTTCATCTTCACAGTCTCCAAGAAGTTGAGCAGGTAATGTTCCAAACAGTATATTGTAGTAGTCTTCATCAGCATCTCCAAATTGGGCATCTCATGAAAGAGGTAGGACGAACTTAGGTCCACATTCTCCTTGGTGTTACATTCTTCATGGGAGCAATGTAGCCCCCCTCCACCAGCTCTTCCAGAATTGAGTTGATCTCATTCTCATGTCCAGTGTTGTCAACTGCTCTTAACTGATCCAAAAGTCTCAATCTGTCCACAAGTTTGTTGGGGTCATTGTAGTAGACATATTCTATCCGGCTGCCATCTCTTGCCACCATATTGAAAGGTGCCACCAGTCCTGTTCCAGTGACTGCCATATCAGGTTTTTCTCTCACCAGCTCCATGATTGTAGTCCTGTACTTGGGACTATTATAGTTTACAATTCTACCATCGGGACTATAGTTAAACCTGTAGACACTGGTCAGGTTCAACACATTCTTGTAGGTTTCTCTGTCAGCAGATGTCACTTTATTGACGTCAGGTCGTTTCTTGAAGATCAACTCACAAACTCCAGGTGTGGCATTAAAGACCCTCTCAGCAGTGTCATCATCTGGGTCAGTCAATACAATCCTGTCTCCATCAGGTCCAAAGGTCAGCAGCTTGTTGCCAAGATAGTATTTGTTATGTATAACTCACGGTCCAAACAACTCATCAAAGTTCCCATATCTGTTGTCCAGTGATATTTTGACATATTCCCCTATACTTGTTTCAGCCAGCTTGGATTGGGCAAAGCTTTCATCAAATTCTTCCTGTGTAGTATTCAACAACATCTCAGTGTCCACATCATCATTGGCTGAGTCTTCTCCATCTTGCTCATCATCATCAGCTGAATCAACTCCACCTTCCTCTTCTTCCTCTTCATCATCTGAAAATTTACTTCTATCTTTCCACAATTTCCGTCCCACTCTTGAAGTGCTCTCCACAGGCAATTCTCCTTCTCCTGTTCTAAATGCTTCCATGATTTCTTCTTCGTCTTTTGCAATAGGTGAAGGTATACTGGGTGGGGGCCGTTGTTGTGCCTAAGGTTTTCTTGGCAGATTCAACTGGAATGGATAAGGCAAGCCGGGTGATGTTGGTGGTGTAGGAGGTACATGACTCAAGGAAGAAAGAGGATGCATGAGTGGAGGTGCTGGTGCTGGTGCTGGGATACATTGCTCCATGATAATGTTTTTAATTTTCATGAGTGGATCGGTAATTGGTTTAAAACGTTTGAAGTGCTCCTCTTCCTTCAATGATCTGCCCAGTATAAACTCTTTATGCTTCCTCTTGATGTCACGTTGCAGCCGGGCTATCTCCATGATGGTTGGAGCAATATCTTCCACAGTTTGCTTCTTATACTTTGTGTCCATCTCAGTTAACATATGGTGGAGAAATGATGCTCCTTGAGCTCTGCTCATACTTTTATAGTGTCTGCTCTATATGTTTACCGATTCATAAATAGCTTTCAGGTGATAGAAACCCTTTGTTCAAGATTTTACAGGGAATATCATTTTTTGGGCGAATACTCATGCCAGGCCCCCACCCAAGGCCCCCGACCTTGGCCTATCAATCAGTATTGAATATGCATAGGGGGAGTCATGCTATGGGTTACCTAAGTGGGTCCCAAACTATTGAGTCATGGTCACGAGCATACACAACTGGAATGAGAAGGCTGGTGGGCAGGGCCAGTGATGGAAGTAGAGGATCTCTCACACTCTCTCTCTCTCTCTCTTCCCTCTCTTTCTCGTTGAAACTGTCCCATTGGAATTTTTAGGGAGAGGAGGATCACTTTTACGGAGTGGGGGTAATCTTTCGGGTAAGAGGGAGGACCACTTTTAGGATGAGGGGTCACTTTTAGGATGAGGGGTCACTTTTAGGATGAGGGGTGACTTTTCGGGTAAGGGGGAGCACTTTGAGGAAGAGGGGTATCACTTTTAGAAAGAGGGGAACCGTTTTTAGGATAAGGGGTCCACTTTTAGGATGAAGGGTCAACTTTTCGGGTTAGGGGGGCCACTTTTTGGCAAAGGGAGCCATTTTTCGGGTGAGGGTGTCCACTGTTAGGGAGAGGGGGTCCACTTTTAGGGAGAAGGGGTCCACTTTTAGAGTGAGGGAAACCGTTTTTATGATGAGGGGTACCATTTTTGGGAAAGAGGAACCACTTTTTGGGAAAGGGGAACCATTTTTCGGTTTAGGGGGGCCACTTTCAGGATGAGGGGGTCACTTTTAGGGACAGGGGGCCACTTTTGGTAAGAGGGGGGTCACTTTTAGGAAAGGGGGTACACTTTTTGGGATAGGGGGACCATTTTTCGGGTGGGAGGGACCAAATTTAGGTTTGGGGGGGGGCCACATTTAGAATGAGGGGGGCCACATTTAGGGAAGTGGAGGGTCATTTTTCGATATTGGGAACCATTTTTCGGGGGAGGGGGGTCACTTTTGGGGGGAGGGGGCGTTTTCGGGGATTTTTGATGAAGGGGGGTTAGAGGGGTGATGGGGAGGGGGTAGTGGTGAAGGGAATGGGAACATTTTGGAGGGGGAGGGGCATGGAGGGGGAAGAGGGTGTGAAGAGCGGTGGGGGGTGCGCCAGAATCCCCTTTTTATACTACTACTCTTGTTGCAATCTGATAGGCTCCCAAGATTCTAAGTGATTAAGTAAATCTACTTCAATATGCAAAAGCAATGATAAAGTAATAAGGGATGATAGGGAAGTACCGGTACTCACTGTGTTCCATCAGAATATTCAATACATTCGTAACAAAATAGATACAATCGAAGTATTTTTTTAAGAAGAGGCTCCTGATATAGCTATTTCCACAGAGCATGGTTTAAAGGAAGATGAATTGTCACAACTTAATATTCCAAACTATTCATTGAAAGCGTCGTATTGCAGGACATCTCATCGAAGTGGGATAGTAGCTATCTTCACTAAAAACGCTAAGAATATGCAAACATTTATTTTAGAATATGTAGAGAAATTTGCTGTGGAAATGGATTTAGAAGTTACTGGTTTAAGAGTAAAAATCGACAATAATTTCGAAGTAGCGGTGTTAGGTAGGTATTTACAGGTCACCAAAGGGGAATGGAACAATTTTTGTGAACTATTCAATAGGCTTTTAGAGATTACTACTACTCGTTTTACAAACGTTGTTGTAGCGGGAGATCTCAATACAGACTTTGCAATGCAGAATAAAATGACAGAAGATTGATGGATATTATTATTATTTTTTGTAGATTACGTCTTGGAGACTCCAGTTAGATTAGTATATAGTCCAGTTGGAGTATAAGACAAGTCAGATTAACATTAGTCATATACACTAGATACCATAATTAATTACTATATCAATTAGTTGAGGTGAGGCTTAATTTTGATGTGAAAGGAACTCTTGTACACTATGAAAAGCTTTATCAACTAAATATTTCTTCAATTGTTTTTTTAATATTTCTATATTTTCAAGACTCTTCAAAAACTGCGGTAGCTTGTTGTAGAATTTCCTACCAATATAACTAGATTTTTGTTTGAATAAGCTACTATATTGTGACTCACCAAGTGATAATCTCCTCGGCTTCTTGTATTATAATCATGTACATCAAGATTTTGGTTAATATCATTCGAATTACCATTATAATAATATAACTAGGTTTTTGTTTGAATAAGCTACTATTGTGACTCACCAAGTGATAATCTCCTCGGCTTCTTGTATTATAATCATGTACGTCAAGATTTTGGTTAATATCATTCGTTTTTACATATAAAGTAGCTTCATACACATATAAGCAGGGTACAGTTAGGAGACCAAGTCTCTTGAACAACGGCCTACATGAATCAAATCTATTTACTCTTTCTATACGCCTAACTGCTTTCTTTTGGATCTTAAACACCCTATAGAGAAAAGGTAGAAAACTATAGGCCCATTAGTATTTTAAATGTAATAAGTAAAATTTTTGAAAGAGTAGTTCTAAATAGGTTACTTCTGCACCTTCAAGAAGCTAACTTTATCTGTGATGAACAGCATGGCTTCCAGAAAGGGAGATCAACAAAAACAGCCATAGTTTCTCTAGTTGAAAAAGTAATAGATATAATAGATTCAGGTGATAAAGCTACTGCAATCTTCTTAGATCTGTCAAAGGCATTTGATTGTGTTAATCATAGAACTTTATTGGAAATACTGCAAAATGTATGTGTAAATGGGGTTGAACTGAAATGGTTTGAATCATATCTTATTGGGAGAAAACAATGTGTAGAACTAACTACAGTAGTTGGTAATAGTATAGTAAAGAATAAATCTAATAAATTAGAGGTGCAAGCTGGAGTGCCTCAGGGGTCAATACTAGGTCCATTGCTTTTTTTGTTATATGTCAACCGTTTACCTAAAGAATTAATTAGTGGTAGAGCCCTCTTATTTGCTGATGATACATCACTCATTTTCAGCAATTCCATTCTAGATAATTTAGAAATAAGTGCCTATATAGGTGTGCAGTCCATTGTCCAATTTTTAAATCAGTTGAAATTAACTATAAATAGTAAAAAATGCCAATACCTTCAATTCAAAAACAAACATAATTCAAATGAAGATAGGGCTATAAACGTGTTTGTAAACGATAATCAATTAGACCAGGAAGAAAAAATTGCATTTCTAGGAGTTATGTTGGATAGACCAATACTCTTGAACAATTCGAAATTTACAAACATTCCATTTCACATCCTCAATTCATACTCAATGACCAACTTAATTTCAAATCTCATACCCTCTTCAACATCATCACAAATCCCTCCTAAAAACACCTCCACCACACCACCCACTTCCCCCACCACATCCACTCCTCCCACTACCTTCCTACAACCACCAGACCTTACATACCAGAAAACTAGACAGTCTGCAACCAAGCGCCGAAGAAGAACAACATAGTTCGAAACGCGTCCGCCGCGACTCAAAAAGGTCAGTTCTGCACAGCAAGATAATACATATGAATATAACTATAAATAGTAAAAAATGCCAATACCTTCAATTCAAAAACAAACATAATTTAAATGAAGATAGGGCTATAAACGTGTTTGTAAACGATAATCAATTAGACCAGGAAGAAAAAATTGCATTTCTAGGAGTTATGTTGGATAGACGATTGAGACCTGGACTCCATACATTGAGAAAATATGTAGTAAAATTTCATCTGGGGTATTTGTCCTGCGACAGCTCGCTAGATTGAATGACAAAAAGTTACTTTTTACAGCTTACCATGGGCTCTTACTGTCACATATTAGGTATGCTATCTTAGTATGGGGTAATTCATCAAAACAAAATCTTGATAGGGTGTTTAAGATCCAAAAGAAAGCGGTTAGGTGTATAGGAAGAGTAAATAGATTAAGATTCATGTAGGCCGTTGTTCAAGAGACTTGGTCTCCTAACTGTACCCTGCTTATATGTGTATGAAGCTACTTTATATGTAAAAACGAATGATATTAACCAAAATCTTGATGTACATGATTATAATACAAGAAGCCGAGGAGATTATCACTTGGTGAGTCACAATAGTAGCTTATTCAAACAAAAACCTAGTTATATTGGTAGGAAATTCTACAACAAGCTTCCGCAGTTTTTGAAGAGTTTTGAAAATATAGAAATATTTTAGAAACAATTGAAGAAAGATTTATAAACTTGAAAAAAACACTTTTAGATGGAAATTAACTCACGTTATGGCGTGACGGCCGTTTCGCTCTGTTGTCTAGAGCATCGTCAGACGTCCCACAGTACACTGACTTAAGGTATGAGTTTGAGGGTTATGTATGTTGGAATGGCGATGGGGTGGGGGGATGAGTAGGCGGGAGGTTTGAAATTGGGATTATTTTGTCAAATAGAGTATGTGAGAAGAAGTTAAGTTGATCATTTAAAATGTTGTCAGGTTGCTGCTTTGCATGTTTGTAAATCTCATATTGTTCTAAAACATTGAGTTTCTGGCTTTTGTGAGTGAAGTGTAGTGTGTCTAAATTAGTGTCAATGTCTGTATAACTGTGGCCTGTTGAAATGATGTGTTCAGCAAAAGTCGAATGTGTGTTTGGGTGTGAGATGGCTCTTGTGTGTTCCTTGAATCTAGTGGTGAATGTCCTGCCAGTTTGTCCTATGTAGAACTTGTTGCAGTCATCACATTTCAATTTGTAAATTCCAGATCTGTTGTACTTGTTTTGAGATGTTGTCTGAGAATGCAGGTGTTTTTCGAGTGAATTAGTTGTCCTGTAAGCTATTTTATATTTGAGTTTCCTGAATGAAGCTGCTATTTTATGAGTTTTGTTGTTGAGGAAAGTAAGTGTGATGAATGTATGGGGGTTGTCATTCTGTTTGTTGCTGGTGTGAGTGATTGGTTTTGTTGATATTCTGTGCAGTAGTTTGTCTATTAGTGTGTGTTTGTAACCATTCTGTTGTGCTATGTATTTTATAGTATTCAATTCTACATTGTAATCTTCTTGTGACATAGGAATGTTTGTTAGTCGGTGGAGCATGTGATTGAAAGCGGCATGTTTATGTTGGGTTGGGTGATTTGATGTGTTATGTATTACTGTATCAGTTGTTGTGGGTTTCCTGTAAATTCTAAATGTTTTGAATGCATGTTCCTGCTTTGTTATAGTGATGTCCAAGAAGTTGATACTATTATTGTGTTCAAGTTCTAAGGTGAATTTTAAATTGGGATGGATTTTATTGAGATTGGTGTGGAATATTTCAGTTTGTCTTTTATTGCCTTTGTATAGAATTAGAATGTCATCAACATATCGGTGCCAGCTGATGATTTTGTCTGTATTATGTAGGATATGTTTTTGTTCTATATTGTGGACAAAGATTTCAGCTAGGATGCAACCAATCACTCACACCAGCAACAAACAGAATGACAACCCCCATACATTCATCACACTTACTTTCCTCAACAACAAAACTCATAAAATAGCAGCTTCATTCAGGAAACTCAAATATAAAATAGCTTACAGGACAACTCTAATTCACTCGAAAAACACCTGCATTCTCAGACAACATCTCAAAACAAGTACAACAGATCTGGAATTTACAAATTGAAATGTGATGACTGCAACAAGTTCTACATAGGACAAACTGGCAGGACATTCACCACTAGATTCAAGGAACACACAAGAGCCATCTCACACCCAAACACACATTCGACTTTTGCTGAACACATCATTTCAACAGGCCACAGTTATACAGACATTGACACTAATTTAGACACACTACACTTCACTCACAAAAGCCAGAAACTCAATGTTTTAGAACAATATGAGATTTACAAACATGCAAAGCAGCAACCTGACAACATTTTAAATGATCAACTTAACTTCTTCTCACATACTCTATTTGACAAAATAATCCCAATTTCAAACCTCCCGCCTACTCATCCCCCCACCCCATCGCCATTCCAACATACATAACCCTCAAACTCATACCTTAAGTCAGTGTACTGTGGGTCGTCTGACGATGCTCTAGACAACAGAGCGAAACGGCCGTCACGCCATAACGTGAGTTAATTTCCATCTAAAAGTGTTTTTTTCAAGTTTATATTACATATTAGTGGAAACAAGATGGATCTTCAACATCAGAAAGATTTAGTTGATAAAGCTTTTTTATAGTGTACAAGAGTTTCTTTCACATCAAAATTAAGCCTCATCTCAACTAATTGAAGTAATTATGATACCTAGTGTATAATATTGTTGATCTGACTTGTCTTATACTCCTTAACTGGAGTCTCCAAGACGTAATCTACAAAAAAAAAAAAAATAGTATCTAATATAAAAATCCTGTGCTGATTTAACAGCAAGAGTTCTAGACGTCAGTGTAGCTGTCTCGTGTTGACGTCCAGTGGAGGGGAGAGCGCCCGGCCTAGCAAGACCGTTTTCTAGCCATGCAGTTACAGATCCAGTGTTCTTATTATAGGCTAACGATGGTCAACGGCCTGCTAACAACATGGCATCAGTGTAATGTAACAGAGAGCCAATCCTCATTTGGATTTCATATTCGAATGTTGGAACAACTTAAAATCTATAGCAGCTAAATTTGTTACGGAGCTAACTGAAGTACAATGTCTTGATTTTCCAATATTAATTATTGCATTTATTGGTTGTGAGATTTGTTTTTCCTATTATTTGAAATATCACCTAGTTAGAAACTAATATGCTATTTATAATATCCTAATTTTACTTAGTAGAGACATTACCAACCTTATATAATAATTAGGTTTGGTTACTATTTGATCACGTTTCAAGGCTTGAAATTTACAGTGAGATTTGTGTTGATCTTGGTTTGGAAATTTAAGTTGTACCCCAAAATCGGCCCTTTTAACTAAAATGTTCAGGAAAGTGAACTGTATAAATTTTAAATAAACTATTTCACAACGAACGTATTCCGGTCCTATGAGAAAAATATTAATAATGAGGTGTGAACTTAAGGCCATGTCACACCGACATCCGCCGTAGCGCGCGGACGTTTTACTAAGAGCCAGTCCACACCAAAAGTACCGCGTCCACGCTATTGCTATTGTAAAACTTAAGTTTATTAGCTTTACAGTGATACTACTTATGACAAAATTAAATCATGAGCATCTTACATTTTAATTTTATTTATAGGAAAGTGTATATTTCTTTTTGAAAGACCCTGTATTGTCTCTTTGCATTTATTCATTTTTCAACCTCACTAATTGTGAAATAGCAAAAAACCTATTAGCCTATATAAATATAAAAAGCACGAGACCAAATCTATAATGGCAATAATACTAGCAATCGCAAAAGACTAACTTTGCTTACATTGCTAGTTGGCCTGTGTATTGGTTGGCAGTGGGAGAAATAGGAGAAAACAGGAGCACATTTGTCTTTTAACCGCATCAAATTAAACAAGATAACATTCAAAATATATCAAACCAATAAATTAATTGGAAGTCATCGGTTAACCTATATATTTTTCATGTTTTATTTTGCAATTTGTATTTTTCCTTTTGCGCATGCGCTAGACAACACTACTGCATCGGTAGTATAAAAAATCGCTCAGCAAGTGGTAGTGGCGGACGCGGATGCTCTGTGTGAGCTGTTGCATTTGTTGACACGGTGTGCGATTTTTCAAACTTCGCGTCCGCCGCGGGAGCGAGCTAGGTGTGCCATGGCCTTTACTTCTGTTGCGGTATGATCCTCATGTCTATGGTCTGAGTGGGAAAAGAGATGAGGTATGTTGGAAGGAAAGAAAGGAAAAATAAATCAAATCAAATCATATTTATTCAGTTAGATGCACATAATATAAGCAAGGCTTAGCAACATTGAATCATCAATAATAAATAAAAGTATTGTGAAGAGGAGACGTCAAACAACACTGACAGACCCTAGAAGCACCTTGAGGATAAATTGATCATACCTTATGCTGAGAATTGTATCAAATAATAAAGAAAAAGCAATAAAACTAGTTCTCTTCCCACAAAACCTCCACACATTCATCGATTGTGTATGGGGCTTTTTTTAATAGGACTTCCTTTATCATTCTGATCATTTTTGGAAAGTTGAAGAGATCTTTAAAATTTGGGGGAGTCTGTTGATGATTCTCATAAAGGTACTCAGCAGATTCTTTTGAGGCGTTCAGCCTCGATGGAAACGAGGTAGCAGTGGTACTGTGCATACATTGTCAGAACAGGCTCTTCGAATTTTGAAGCATAGAATATTAATTCGAATGGATAAGTAGTATTTTTGTTTATTATTATTAGTATTTATAATATCTTTATAATTTACATCATTAACTTGTCTAATATAAGTTAAAGTATTTAAATAAAAAGTCAAAATCTATTTTCGAGGTTAGGTGTACCGATATTGATAAATTTTCTTGTAATTAAATAGTCTCAAGTTGACAAATGTAATAAATAAAGTAATATTTCATTAAACATTTAACTAAAATCAATTGAAAACAATTTTTAGCTAGGAAAATGAGTCCAAAAAAGGCATCTAAATCTAATTGTTTAACTAAAACTCAGGTAGCTACGCGATCTCAGCAATTATTAACAAAAAATCTCCAACAGCTCTTAAAGCTACTGTAGATGTAGAAGAAAAGGTTGCTAAACTATTGAGTGATCACACCAAATTGAAAACAAAATTAGACATCACTAAAAAATTCTGAGGAAGAACGAATAGGGTTAGTGGATCACATAAAATCTCTGGAAGTTATTGTAAAATTGCAGCAGGAAGACCATAAAACTGAAATACTAAATCTCACGAGTCAATGTAGGTCTATGTCAGAGGAAATCGGAATATTAAAATCAAAAATAAACTTGGCTAATGTAAGATCTGAACCTCTGATCAATACAAAAAAAGTAGAACCTAAATCAAATGGGGAAAAAATAAATAGAAATGGTCAAACAAAAACGTATAGTCAGGTTTTGCAAACAGCAACCAAAACTAAAGTAAGGGCAAATAACGATAGGAAAGGTAGAGTACTGCTCTTGACATCCAGTCATGGACGAGACTGTAGTGACCTACTAAATAAAAGATTAAAAAATAAGTATGAAGTTTAGAGCTTTTTCAAGCCAAGTGCCCCTATAAACGCAATCGTAGAGTCAGCACAGGAACAAACTAAAGATTTTGGTAAAAACGATTTTCTAATAGTACTGGGTGGCTCAAACAATACAAATGAACCTAATCTAAAACATCTTCCTGAAATAAATGAAAAAATTAAAGAGATTGTGCCACTCAGCCAAAAAACTAATGTAATAATAAGTACAATTCTGTATAGGTTTGATAGGCCAAAGCTAAATGAAGCCATTAAGTCAACAAATAAATCAATTCATAATACAATCAACAGCCGAAAAAATAAGAATTCTAAGCAGTTGGGGATTTGTTTTCTAAATGAAAGGCTGAAAAAACAAAACTTCACTAATCATGGTCTACATCTAAATTAATCTGGCAAAGTAATATTTTGTAATAGGCTGGCAGAGCTGATTGAAAGTCGTTTGCAATCTACTGTCAATAATTCTCCTAAACAATCATCTAACGAACCTTTTTTAGTAAAGTGGCTCAAAACCGGGAAGGGAAACTAGTTTCAGATGATAAATTCATATCTTCAATTGTATTAAAAGACGTTAATCGATCAAAAAATCAGGATAGCATTAGTGGAAGGAACTCTTGTAGCAATCTGATAGGCTCTCACGATTCTAAGAGATTAAGTAAATCTACTTCAATATGCAAAAGCAACGATAAAGTAATAAGGAATGATAGGGAAGTACCGGTACTCACTGTGTTCCATCAGAATATTCAATACATTCGTAACAAAATAGATAGAATCGAAGTATTTTTTAAAGATGAGGCTCCTGATTTAGCTATTTTCACAGAGCATGGTTTAAAAGAAGATGAATTGTCACAACTAAATATTCCAAACTATTCATGAAAACGTCGTATTGCAGGACATCACATCGAAGTGGGGGAGTAGCTATCTTCACTAAAAATGCTAAGAATATGCAAACATTTAATTTAGAATATGTAGAGAAATTTGCTGTGGAAATGGATTTAGAAGTTACTGGTTTGAGAGTAAAAATCGACAATAATTTCGAAGTATTAGAGGTATTTACAGGTCACCAAATGGGGAATGGAACAATTTTTGTGAACTATTCAATAGGCTTTTAGAGATTACTACTACTCGTTTTACAAACGTTATTGTAGCGGGAGATTTCAATACAGACTTTGCAACACAGAATAAAATGACAGAAGATTTAAAGGATATTATATGCATGAATAACTTGGAAATAAAAGTTCATGAATATACCAGAGTCACAAGAACATCACAAACAATAATTGATAACATCCTTACTAATATAGATTACTCTAAAACAAGATTAGGCGGCTCGGAACTATCTGATCATGACTATCAAATCTTAGAGGTGGGGTTGCAAGGTCATAAATCAATTAAAAAGAGTAGAGTAATGAAAGAAATTCAACAATGTGAACAGGGGAATATCGATTGTTTGAAGCAGAATCTGCTACAAGAGAACTGGAGTAGGGTTTACAATAGCAATAGTTTAAATGACAAATATGATAGTTTCATTAATATTCTAAGGCTTCATATTACTATGAGTTGTCCAGTTAAAAAAGTCCCTGTAAAGAACAAATTAGACAAGATTGAAGAGCGGATAACTGATGATATCCTTGCAGAAAGAAATAGGGTTAAAGATGCATATGATGAATTCAAACTATCTAGAAATATGTTAAGTGAAGATAATTACAAAGCTCTAAAGAAAAATTATACAAGAGAAGTGAAAAGAGCGAAATGTAAGAAAACAGCTGAAATTTTGAATAATAGTGTGTACTTTAACACAGCAGTGTGGGATGTAATAAACAAAAATAGGCAAGTAGCTCATGTAGATGCTTATACTAGTGTCCCCAGAATAATTAACGAAAATAAGAAATATATTGATGATAGTGTAGACATTTGTAATTTCTTTAACAGATATTATCAACTGGTTCCTAAGGATAGGAGAGATGGGAGATCCCATTGGGAGACCTGTGGTTTGTGTATAAAATTTATTGTTGTGGGTGAAATAGTTTTGTTTTGTGATGGTGTTGGTGAGTGACATAATTTCATTAATGTGAGCAGGAGGTGTGTTGTTGTCAATTAGCATGATTTTGAGGTAGAGGAGTGTTTCATCAATAGGTATGATTGTGTAGAGATTTTTTATGTCAAATGAGGCGAGTGTTGAGTTGTGTGGAATGTGTATATCTTTTATTTTTTGAACTAAGTGTAAACATTTTTTGATGGATGAGTGATGGTTGAATGTTATGTTTTTTCTAATGATTGTATCATGGTGTTTAGCTATTTTGTGAGCTGGAGCAGGTGTATGATTGACTAATGGTCTGATGGGCATGTTGGGTTTGTGGATTTTAGGTAGAGCGCTTAGTATAGGGGCAGAGGGTTTAATTTGTTTTGAATGATATTTTTGTGCAGGAGTGAGGATGAGTTTAGTGTTGTTGATGGCTTGTTTTATTGGTGAATGAAATTTCGTGGTGGGATCATGTGTGAGTTCAATGATATGGTTTTCATGAATGAAGTTCTGGACTTTTTCGTTAAGGTTAGGTGTTTCTATGATAACAGTACAGTTGCCTTTGTCAGATTTGGTTATGGTGATGTTATGGTCTTTTTGTTTTTTCAGTATAGATTTCATTGTTTTGTCTTCTTGGTTGTTATAAGATCTATTGTAGTTTAGGGCTTTGTTGATATTAAGCTTGGTGGCATATCTTATGTACTCATGATGTTCAGGTGCTGTGTTAGTGACAGCGCTTTCTGTGTCTATTATAATTTTTTGTAGGGTGTTTTTGGACCTTATATTTATATTCAAATTGTGTTTGAGACCTTTGTCAAGTGGATTCATTTCTTGTTGAGTGAATTGAATGTTTGTTGTGTTGATAGTGCGAGGGTGAAAAGGCTGTGAATTGACATTGAGGTGTTTGTTTTGGTTTTGAAAAAAGCTTCGAATTTGAGGTTATGACGTTTTTTAATCAAGGAAATTTGGGTCTTTATGAAAGAATTGGTGAACTGTAGGATTTCTTCATGCTCTATGAAAGTGAGGTGTTTAGAAAGTTGAAGATGTAATTTGAAAGCTGTTCTATTGAGCTGATCTTTCTTCATGTGAAGATGTTTGATTGAATTCTTTAGGAAGAGGAGTTGGGCTTGGTTTTGTGTGATTTTGGCAGGTATTGTAGGATTGTTGATTTTGATTTGAGCGTACTTGGTTATGATTTTGAATTTGAGACATTTATGGTTGAAGGAAATATGTTGGGATACCTTACATACCTTCAATTTTGTCTGTCTGTACCAATGGATGAGAGATGCTGTGCTGGCTTCAAAATTATTGTTGTGGTTATCCATTTTTCGTGAACTGCAGTAGAAATATTCATATGTATTATCTTGCTGTGCAGAACTGACCTTTTTGAGTCGCGGCGGACGCGTTTCGAACTATGTTGTTCTTCTTCGGCGCTTGGTTGCAGACTGACTAGTTGTCTGGTGGTTGTAGGAAGGTAGTGGGAGGAGTGGATGTGGTGGCGGAAGTGGGTGTGGTGGAGGTGTTTTTAGGAGGGATTTGTGATGATGTTGAAGAGGGTATGAGACATCATCACAAATCCCAATAAATTCTATACACAACCCACAGGTCTCCCAATGGGATCTCCCATCTCTCCTATCCTAGCCGAAATCTTCATCCACAACATTGAAAAAACCCACATCGTCATTAACAATCCACATTCAGAAAAAATCATTTATTGGCACAGATATGTAGATGACATCATTGTACTGTACAAATGTAACACCAGACAAGTTCACACATTTCTCACCTACATCAACAAAATCCACCCCAATCTCACATTCACCTTGGAAACTGAAATTCATAATTCTCTCAACTTTCTTGACCTCACAATCACCAAAACAAATCATCACCATACATTCAAAATTTACAGGAAACCTACCTCCACAGACATGATAATTCATAATCACTCCAACCATCCACCCCAACACAAACATGCAGCTCTCAACTTCATGATTCACAGACTCATCAACATACCCATGAACTCCACTGACTACCAAACTGAACTCAATACCATCAAATACATAGCCTCAAAAAACGGATACAACCCATCCATCATTGACAAAAAACTCCATAGAATCATTCACAAACAACAAAAATCCACACAACCCCTACCAGACTCCAAATACATCATATTAACATACATCAATCATACAACACAAACAATAGCAAATACCTTCAGAAAGCTCAACTACACAGTCGCATTCAAAACCAACAACACCTTAAGAAAACTCACCACCAACTACACCACCACCATCAACAACATTCATAATCATTCTGGCACTTACAAACTGACATGCAACGAATGTGACAGCTTCTATATTGGACAAACTGGCAGATCTTTCACAACCAGATTCAAAGAACACATAAAAGCCCTCACCCAACCACAGACAAAATCAAATTATGCTGAACATCTACTCACAAAAAATCATTCATTCACCAACATTGATCAAAACCTCCACATCCTTCACATTGCCCCCAAAAGTCAAAAACTCAATACTCTTGAACAATTCGAAATTTACAAACATTCCATTTCACATCCTCAATTCATACTCAATGACCAACTTAATTTCAAATCTCATACCCTCTTCAACATCATCACAAATCCCTCCTAAAAACACCTCCACCACACCACCCACTTCCCCCACCACATCCACTCCTCCCACTACCTTCCTACAACCACCAGACCTTACATACCAGAAAACTAGACAGTCTGCAACCAAGCGCCGAAGAAGAACAACATAGTTCGAAACGCGTCCGCCGCGACTCAAAAAGGTCAGTTCTGCACAGCAAGATAATACATATGAATATAACTATAAATAGTAAAAAATGCCAATACCTTCAATTCAAAAACAAACATAATTTAAATGAAGATAGGGCTATAAACGTGTTTGTAAACGATAATCAATTAGACCAGGAAGAAAAAATTGCATTTCTAGGAGTTATGTTGGATAGACGATTGAGACCTGGACTCCATACATTGAGAAAATATGTAGTAAAATTTCATCTGGGGTATTTGTCCTGCGACAGCTCGCTAGATTGAATGACAAAAAGTTACTTTTTACAGCTTACCATGGGCTCTTACTGTCACATATTAGGTATGCTATCTTAGTATGGGGTAATTCATCAAAACAAAATCTTGATAGGGTGTTTAAGATCCAAAAGAAAGCGGTTAGGTGTATAGGAAGAGTAAATAGATTAAGATTCATGTAGGCCGTTGTTCAAGAGACTTGGTCTCCTAACTGTACCCTGCTTATATGTGTATGAAGCTACTTTATATGTAAAAACGAATGATATTAACCAAAATCTTGATGTACATGATTATAATACAAGAAGCCGAGGAGATTATCACTTGGTGAGTCACAATAGTAGCTTATTCAAACAAAAACCTAGTTATATTGGTAGGAAATTCTACAACAAGCTTCCGCAGTTTTTGAAGAGTTTTGAAAATATAGAAATATTTTAGAAACAATTGAAGAAATATTTAGTTGATAAAGCTTTTTTATAGTGTACAAGAGTTTCTTTCACATCAAAATTAAGCCTCACCTCAACTAATTGAAGTAAATATGGTATCTAGTGTATAATATTGTTGATCTGACTTGTCTTATACTCCTTAACTGGAGTCTCCAAGACGTAATCTACAAAAAAATAAATAAATAAATAAATAGTGGCCCAACCCTAGAAAATTATCAAATTCATGTTATGAGCTCTAATGACTTCCTGAGAACGTACTTTCTGAGAAAGTATAAAACTGGCCTCTACCACCTTTCTTATTTCTCTCATAGATGGCAGCACAAGTCTGTTATTGCCATTGATATAATATTACTGTAGTATTATATAAATGGTTATTGCTCTACAGTTTAGTAACAGGGGTGCCCATCCCCCCAAGTCTCATGACGCATCCCCCCTAAATTGGCACCAGGCCCCCCCCCATAAATTAGGCACTCCCCAGAAAAAATACGTCCACCGCATTCTTTCTAAAACTAAAAGAAGATTTATATAAGTAATGAAAAAATTCAAACCCAGTCAATAATATACGTAATGTATGTATATTTCTTGAGATTCTTTCAGGGCTTAATTTCTAAATTGAGAAATTCCGGAGCTGCAACTTACCGGGGGGTCCGGTGGTCCTCCCCCGGATAATGTTTGAAAATTACACTTGAATTGGTGCATTTTAAACACATTTGAGCATGGTTAGTAATGCACATATTATTATTATTATTATTATCCACGTATACCCTTTGGGATCACGTTAAGCACTTTGGATCTTCTTGCGGAGTTTCCAGGCTGCTTTCATTTTTTCACTCATGTTCTTATTTCTTTCTTCTTCCATTTTGGTCGAGCCTTCTTCGGTTAGATCATCACTTCCCATTTATTTATTGCTTGCCTAAATTCGTCCCGGTTTTGAACCTGTTGTGTAGTTAGTTTAATTTCCGCTAAGTCTCTGTGAATATTTTCTGCCAATTTCATTCCCTTCAAGTTCTCTATTGCCAGTATTTGTTTTGTTAGCCTGGTGTCTGGTAGTCGATGGATGTGTCCATACTACTTCATACGTCTTTTCCTGATGTCTGTTGCTATGTCTGTGATGGCTTTATCTGTGCTGTTTTTTTTTATTTTTTTATTAATTTGTCATGGGTTATAATGAATAACATCGACAATTGTCATACAACATTAAAATAATCAACACATTAATATTAACATACAACTACATTAAGTCAATACCAGTGGCGAGGCGTGGAATCCTTCACCGGTCATCGCAGGAGGGTTCTCCCACCAATGCCCAAAGGGGTCCAAGGGCTCTCTCCAGGAAAATGTTTAAAAATTCGAGGCAAATTGGTAACTTTTGAAGATTTTGAACATCTGAAATCTCTCCTCTGAATAGGCCTAACAAAAGGCAAAGAACTAAAAAGTATTTTATCCAATTGCACCTCTTGCGTAATATATATCTTCCCCAATACCATAGACCGACGATGTATAATATAGGAAAAAACGCAAAAACAGCCGAAATAATAGGCTCTGATATGATGCACTCACTCGATTTAATTTATTAAAATAAATTTAACCATCTTGAATAATAAATGGAGACTATAAGAAGAGATCACACTCTAAAAGAAAAAGATTAATTAAATTGCAAAACAATAATAAGCCTATTGTAAAAGTTGAATAATTTAGCATACGCGAAATTCCCGTTGTTTCCACAATGCTGCAACTGAAGCTGAGTGTGGACTGGGGAGGAGAAAGCATGAGGAGGCAGCTACCGAGAACCCACGACAGTGGCTGAGAACGCACGAAGCCTTCATCGCAGCCGGTTGCGATGTATCACAAGCATTACTTAAATGGTTTAAAAACTGATGGCAGGGGGAATCGAGCCAGGCGCGGGAGTGGAGTGGTGTGATTCGCAAGGCTTTTGCGCTTCATTATCCATATTGAGCATCTACTCGTCATATTCTTATTGGTTTTTGATACAATTTTCACCGTTTTTTAACATATTTCTGGGCTTTGAAGCCTACAAATGTCCATTATTATTTAAGAGTTGAGATTATTTCAATATTATTAGTCCAATTTCTCTACTCATCGCCGGATCAAACGATGACCGGACGCCTCGCCACTGGTACCAATACCTATATATAACAACAAGTCACTAAAACAAACAATACAATATTAAAGAATACAGGTATCAATAGCAACTTTAGTTAAGTAGTTTGTTGAAGTATTGTGCTAATTCTCTACAGTTTTCTTTGTTAGTTTTCCATCCTGTTTCCTGAAGCACAGATGTTGTGGTGTGTATCGTTTAACTTTGTTTGCAAATGATCTGTAGAAATCTCTTGTATTGTAGTTTCTGAAGTCACTTTCCAGTTCCTCCAGTTGGTGCTTTCTCTTTTGTCTAATAATTTCTGCTGTTGCTTTCTCACATCTGAAAAGTTTTGAAATGTTTCCAAGGACTTATTGCTGTTGTATCTCTGAAATGCTAATTTACATTCCTGAAGATAATACCAGAGATAATAATAACATTACATAATATACAGAATAACAAGCTAGTTCAGATCTGGTTTAAAATAAATGATTTTATTATTGATATGGGAACTGATAGCTGAGTGCCGTAGCAGGTATCTGTTTAATCAGAGATAAGCTACGAAACTCCTGGGCGCTCCTTGTAAGGGTGACCAATTAGATTGGCCAGCAAAAAAAAGTCTGTTCTTTGCTGTAAAATCACTTCCCGGTGGTTCGGTACCCACCTGAAACTGTAGAACCAACTCATCAATCACTATCATCCAATTACCCACTGATAGCTGAGAACCGTAGTAGTGTGGTATTGCAGGAACAGCGTGGCCAATAGGAATCGAGTATTTTTTCTAAGCCACGCCCCCTGACCAATGGGAGAAGACCATGCCCCTGGAGGGGGGAAAATCAGCCATTTTGTAGAGGCAGAACGCATGCCATTGGCCACACGTGTTGGAGTGGGGAACCGGTTTTGTTGGGGCCTGCCCCCTTTAAGCCCCCCCTGGGCCTGCCCCCTCTAAGCCCCCCTGCCCCTGTCCTAAATAAAAGGTGTGCGCGCCCACAGATACAGGGGGGAATTTTTTCTTTTTGTAGGTGTCACCCAAACCTGTACTGCATGAATTTTTTCTTTTTGTAGGCGTCGCCCTGGGGATAAAATGATTGTTAGGAAAGAAAAAAAAATAACCTTGTTTAAAACAGCCATTTTGAATCGCCTCCACCTCCATTGCTCATAAAATCAGTCTACTACAAATCTCAGACCAAGTTCTTATAAAATGGAAGTCCTAACTCTCTCATTGCTAGAACTTTCTTTGTCTAAACTAAAAAATCTTTTTATGATTAGTTCTTATAATGATTTATTAACCGTTATTGCTCTGGAGTTGGAAACTGGTTAGCATCATATTTAACCTCTGGCTCTGACATATTGATCTTATGAAAAAACTTGTCAACACAATGTTCTAGTGTAAGCCCACGACTTTCCAATTCCTCCCAGTTGAAAGTTCTCAAAGCTATTAGACACTTTCCTATCAAATGATATGCATAGCGATACATTATATCATTTAAATGGTTCTTGAAATCCTGACTATTATGTACATAATTGATTAAAAGGCTTTCTAATTCTTTTATACTTGTGTTAAGATTCTCAAACAAGACAAATCTGGATTTCTCATTTTTCAACTCTGTTTTACTCAGCAAATTATTTTTTTCCTCTTTATTAAAGTCTTCTTTACTGAGTAGTTTTCTCTCTCATTTTTAAATTCTGTTCTACTCAGAAAAATTATCTTTTTTATCTTTTTTGAAGTCTTCTTTACTAAGCAGTTTTTCTCTCTCATTTTTAAACTCTGTTTTACTCAGTAAATTATCTTTTTTCTCTTTTTTGAAGTCTTTTTTACTGAGCAGTTTTTCTCTCTCATTTTTGAACTCTGTTTTACCCAATAAATTATTTTTTTCTCTTTATTGAAGTCTTCTTTACTGAGCAGTTTTTCTCTTTGCTCCTTTGCTTCTTCGGTAATTATTTTCAAACTTGAATTAAGATATTCAGTTGAAACTAAAGCTGTTTTTTCTTTATCAAAATTTGATCTAGTCAAACTTGTTTTCTTAAGTTCATCTATTTGTTTTTCACTATCAATAATATGTTTACCACGTGAAACACATCCAAACCTGTCTACAGACATGACGTAACTGAAACCCGAAATTACTTGAGCCTAACTGTTATGAAAAACATACTCTAACAATGTTAGCTCTTTCTGATGCATTTCAGCTCCACCAGATCGAAAATAACTTCCCACTACTGATTAGAATCTGTAATTGTAGTAATGGGATGATCATTGCTACATCCATAGTGAAAATGTCCACATTCCTCAATTACAATTTCTAAGAGCTCATAAATTTCAGAGAGGATGGAGTATTTTTAACTAGAATTTTTCCATGAGTCTTCGCTATCAGATGACACCTTATCATCATAATCATCCTTATCTTACTTAACATTTTCAACACAATATTGTGAGAATTTTACACTATTAGCTAGTTCTTTAAACTCATCCAAACTCATACCCATTAACAATCTGAATAATTTCTTGAACTTTGCAAAACTTAAACATTGAGACATTTTTAAGGTTATGTTTTAAAGAAGCTCTCACTGTGTGCTACTACTTGACTGCAGCTCTAACAAGCTTATACTAAATCAAATGCAATACTTACCTACTATTATACAGGCTTCACTTTCCACCTGACAGGAGGATGAAAGTAATTGAACTTAATAGTAAGCTATAATGTTTCTATCAAGTTCAACACTCCATCTTTGTGCTTCATGAAGCTGCAAGGGTTAGCATTCTTAAAGCACTTCCCCATCTCAAAACTGAAACATTGATTTCGCTTACAACAGTCTATAATAACTTAGATAATCACTTATGTTGCAAACGTTCACTGTGCCTAGAAAAATTAACTTCAATTGTTTGGCAAACATGATATCACGATTTTCAGTTTTTGCTTTTGTAATAGCCTCTTCACACAAATCATACCATTCTATGTAATTATGTAATTTAGATTCCAACTCAATATTGGCGCACAACCAACTATTAGGATCCATCCTGTCACCACTAACTAGATTGGTTTTTAGCACACTGAAACGAATTCCATCTGTAGTCAAGTTTTTATATGATCGGAAAAAGAACAGAAAAATTTACTGGATTAGCAACATCACTTGTAAGATTACAAATTCTTGCCCTGTGCAAGTATAATTGATATCCAAACCATACACAAACCACTTCTTGCCCATTGTAATAAGATCCTTGCCTTGCATACTTACGTTTATTCTCCTTGGTATAAAATGGACATGTCTTCATACTTTTCATCCTATCCCCCTCGCACAAATAATCTATTTTCTGATCGATTGCTCTCTCCACTTTACACAACATTGATGATAAATAGTGTTTAGCACTGAATAAGGCGCACCTACCATCAGCAATCTTATTATGAATTTTGCAAGCATCAAAAGTCCAACAACTAGAGAACTTCCTATAATCAGGTCTTTCAAAATTATCCGGTATTGTTTCAACTTTATTGTGAAATTTCTTCAAAAACTCAGCTTTTTCTCCAACCTTTGTGTATATTCTATCATAGTTTTTAAGACAAGCTTTTATTGTATCATCAGAATAATCGATTTTGCCCAATTCCCATTTTATTTTATGATGATAAAATTCCAACCAACACACTTCACGATATGTCTTCCACAATAGCTCTGATTTTGGAAATGGCAGTTTAAAATGTAAAATAATGTAAGTATTTTTTGGATCAATCATTGCAAATTCCTTTAAAATGAACTGATTATTGTCATCCTTGAAACCATGAAACTCAACAACAATGAATGAATCATCACTTCCACATTTGAATGTATCGTTCCATGGTGGAACGATACATGGGTGTGCTCATGCGGAGAACGAAAACTGGCTATGTTAGCGCATGACGTCACTCAGGATGCACCACATGCCAGTCACAACACCCTAGTATGGAGAAATGTCTATTAAACTGATTTTATTTATAACTGATGTATATTAAACTGATTGATATTTATGAAATCGATAAATGTAATAATTATTGTATGAATAAAGGCGAAATTTCCTGCATATGGTATCCAAAAATTCGGTAATTGCTACTGGTTTCAACCCATCAATGGGTAATAATAATGACAATGGGGTCATCATCAGGCATTATTATTATTATTATTATTATTGTTACAGTATTATTAATATTATTATTATTATCATAACTATTATTATTATTATTATTATTATTATCATAACTATTATTATTATTATTATTATTATTATTATTATTATTCGTCTATTATTATTATTATTATTATTATTATTATTATTATTACTATCATTATAATGTTTATTAATATTATTATTATTATTATAATTATAAGCTTATAAGTCTATTATATTATTTTTATTATTCATCTATTATTATTATGATTATTAAATTTAGTCTATTATATTATTATTATTAGCTTATTAGTCTATTATCATCATCATAATTATTATTATTATCATTATTCTTATTATTATTAATAATATTATTTATATTTGTCTATTATATTACTATAATTGTATTTTTATTAGTCTATTAATATCATTATTATTATTATTAGCTTATAAGTCTATCATATTATTTTTATTATTCATCTATTATTATTATTATCATGATTATTATTATAATTGTATTTTTATTAGTCTATTATTATTATTATTATTATTAGCCAGTTAAATGATTTATTATTTTTTGACTTGAGACTTGAAAATTCGCGCACAGATTTTGCAATTGAGATGTGTTAATACTTTATTTGCAAATGTTGACAGTAAATTGGAAATTGTAGTTTATGCAATTATTGTATTGTCTGATTTTAAAAGCCACAAGTGTGATCTAAGTTGGGACACAAGCAAAGCGAGTCATTTGTTTACTCAGACTCATTTCATGGAATGATAGAGCTGTTAGTTTTTAAAATTCCTAAATTAGTTTAAGTTGAAACATCCCATCATATCACGGTAAATGAGGATATGAATCCGAGCGTCTGGCGATTTGCTTCCAGACTGATGTCACTGCCTGGGCAGTGGCCCCGCCCCCATGCGTACAAGCACACCCATGTATCATTCCACCATGGTATCGTTCTTCCTCGAATATCCACCACCCACTTCCCCCCCCCCCCTCCTCCTTCTCCTCTTCTTCTTCCGGCCACACACATTCTAATTCATCCTCCTTGTCTAGATCACACTGCACTGCCGCTTCTGAATACATTTTCCTTGACAGTTTCGAAGAACAAATTTCACCCATGTCTTATCCTGACAATAAATCACCAGTATAGCAAGATGGTAATCTGTTGTAGATATGCTCTTCTTTCCCAACTAGATAATCTTGAAGTAAGGTTGAAGAAGTCGATTGCGATAGAGAGTCACATGATGACAAAGCTCCACTTGATAGCATGGCCTTTCACCTACTGACATAAAACCCACCCGCTCCAACTTATATAGCCTATGATTGCTGCACTCTATTGGAAAAACTACTGCACCTCTCTCACCATTGATGTTAATGGTGTATACTCTATAATGTTATTGCTTATTAAAATACAATAAGCAGCAGTTGCAGCTGGCACATCTGTTCCAAATTCAAACTCAAGTCTGACATCTATTGAACTCTTCAAAGTTGTTGTCTGGTTTGAGCAGTCAATCACCATAATCGGTGTATCTTTAGTGAATGTACTAAAATCAATTTCATTCCCATGTTCCAAATTTACTGGTGAATTAGAATAGCTTCCTGCAAAATCTAAAAACATTCTATACATTAACTGTTTGTTACCGAGAAGGTTATCATAGGGAAAGTTAACAGAATTTAAATACAATTTTATATTATACAACCCACACAGGTCAAATTTAGTCATTGTAGAATTATATTTCAATTTTCTATCTGTTTGAAAGGCTAAAATTACAAATCTCGGTGCATCTGAATACAAAGCGGTTTTAATTGACCAACTGTGTACTTTTGTTGCTGGTAAAACAGGATATTTGTGAATTTCCCATTTTCTAAAAGCAAGTTTTAATGGTCAATCACTATCAAGTAGGTGTAAAAACCTGAGGCATACATGATCTTCAAGTTGTAAGTACTGCACTTTCCACTGTAATTTTGTAATATCTACCTGAACACTTGAACTGGTTGTCGATTCGATACAATTGATATCCGATGGTGATCTTAACAGTACAAATTCTTGTTTCAGATTTAATATAATTTGTTGAAAATCTTCAAAAAAAGCTGAAAGTAATTTTAATGGAATACAAAAACTGAACTTGTTTTTGGTTAGAACATACCCCTCCCTGTCGAAGCCAGCCAAATGGTAAGTAGTTTTATCAAACACGCTTTTCAACAGTAAACCTTTAATAGTACTTGTGAGACCTACAAGGTGCAACTTTGCTACAGGGTGTCCAGCCAACTCATATCTTATTTCATCAAACATAAACCCAATTGCATTACTTACTAGTTTATACTGCGCATCTACAATTTTACTCACACCATCTGTACCTATTTCAGTTTTTTTACACTTAACTTCACCTTCGATAAGTAGGAACGATTTGCATGGTAGACTATAGTTATCTTGCAAATTATTTGGGATTCTTATCTCATCAGAATTTGATAATCTTTGGTTTGCATAGGGACCATGGGAATGGTACTCTAGACTTTTTATCTCATTAAAAAAATGTATTTGCCTTTCAACATCTAAGATCTCACTTATTGCCGCTGTTGACAACATTATTCCAATTCACTTGGAGTCCTAATTTCTCTAAAATCTTTGCATTTTTAGATGTTAACATGGCGGAATGTGAAACTCTACTAACACTCTTTTTTACCTTTCTCTTCCCTTTCCTTTTCATCCTCCTCTTTCCTTTAAGCTCACTATTTTCACATTTACCATAGCTACAGTGAGCTGAATATGGGTTGAATACAATGAAGCCCATCTTACTTCTTCTTCTCTCGAATATGTAATCTAACCATTAATCTGTCTCCTCTGAAATCGACTAATGAACCATTCTGGTCCATCACTTTCACATTAATGCTCTGAAACTTGTGCATATTTAAACGTACATAAACAATTGGATTTGGTGTTTCATTAATTAAATATCCTGGAGGAACTCTTGGAAGAAACTCATGAATGGTGTGTTTCTCTTTTCCATCACTATAACTCCCACCCGTTTAATTACATGAAACCTCGATTTTGTAATATGGGATATTAAAACAAGTCTTCTGGAATGATGCCAAATAAGCGGTTTCAATATCTCTTGATTAAGACCCATTATTTTGTCAATTGAATCATTATGAGTTAAATCAATCAATTTATCAGAATAGATTTCAATTTTCATAGTGTTATTATTCCCATGTATAATGAGACCATCACCAGCTACATTCAATTTTTCCTTTATCGATTTTACAATATTATCAATTTCATAAGAACCTGTTTTGAGTTTGACTAATTGATCGCTATATTTAAAACTAGAATTTTTATCTTTAATCACATTTGGAATAGAATTAGAAGTCCACAAATTAACTAATCCAATTTCATATTCACAATTTCTATCTAATTCTAGAACCTGCAGTAAATGTTCATATAGATTGCTGCTTGTCCCAGCCAGTGATATTACAGCCATAGCAGCAACGGTAGCAGTACTTACCTCTGCTACTAAAAAGTTACAACTGAGCAGACAAGAATAACAAACACAGGTGCCCGCAAATATTTGTATTAGGTTTTTGTATTTCATCAGCATTATAGAAAACATTTACCCTTTTCTGTTTTTTCCAATAATTTACCAATTGTAATGGAGGTTGTAGGTTACTGATTGGATCAAAATAGAATACATTCATACCTTGTTTGTCATAGGAGACCCAGTGTGTACCTTTTCCTGAATAATTATCCAAATTCACAATTGCCATCTCATTGAGACAAATTCTTTCGGGTAGCGTATCCTGCATATACACACCGCGCAATGGATTTTTCAATGTGTATGCCTACTTTTGTAGATCATGATCAGACAAAGCTTTATTGAGTTTTAAGTTCTCAATATTAACATCATTCATGTTTTCCTACTCTTTTTCTGCCTATCTCTAGCTCTGCATTTAGCTTGTTTTGAATGAGCCTTCTTCCTTCTTTTCTTGCTTTTCATCGACAATAGACCATGAGCATTATGCGGAACTGTCAAAGTCGAGCAGTTTAATATTCTTCCGCCAAAATATTCTGGGTATGGATGGAGGTAATATCCTCTTCCCTTTACATGATTTGTCAACCGCTTAATAGCATCCTGCCGCATAGAATCGCTATTCCTTTTACCCACCCCTTCTCTCTTCTTTTCCTACTAGATGTTTTTCTCACTCCTTTCCTTCTTCTACTATTACTACTAGGAACATGTGGAATTTTCATTCTAGATCCGATCGCCGACTTGGCTTTCATTGCCAAATTAACTAAATACACTAATACCTTTTGCTTGTAGTCTGTCTGAGGACTCTTGAATATCGACCAAGTGCTGTCAGCTAAAATTTTATCTGCTTGCAAATGCAACAAATTATCAGACAAGTGTGAATAACTTATGTCATGAATTTTGCAAGCTTTATTGAGTAAATTAATTCCTGGATCACCTCTCTTAAGTCTTTTTTCTAGTTTTGTACCAGGTCCGCAGTACTGGTAATTACCCAGTGGTAGATGTAATTCTACTGGTAATGAATCTATTGTTTTATTAAGTAGGCTGGATGCTGCACTACCTGCCCTATTCACAACACCTTTTGCAATGTTACTTAAGACAGATAATAAGCCGCTTCCTATTATTCCTTCCCTTGTTGTTGTTGTTGTTTTCTTCTACGCTTGCCAGATCTTGTCTTGTTTTGACAAACTAACTTTGCCATCTTTTTGTCTAGACAATCTTTAGAACACTAAGCTTGTGTTAATCATGCTGCCCACCTACCTAGATAACTCTACAAATTTGTCTTGTCCTATTTATAAGGTGATTTACATTTTCCCCTGCAACACCCAATGTTTGATTTGTGCAATTATTGAGTGCTTGATAACTATTGTAGAAATTGCATACACTCTCATATGGTTTGATCAAAGTTGAATACCAACTTTCAAGTTGATAATAAAACGATTTTGGTGTTTTGTTGTTCAAAGCCAAACCAACACAAGCACTAATAGAGATTAGTATTTTATTTTTAGTTCTCTCCAAATCTAATAAGTGTTTAGAAAACCAATCTGATTTGTTATTATCTCTGTCAAGTAGTTTATAATTATTTACATCTTCTTCCTTTTGAATTGGTGTATCATGATTGAAGCTAGAATTCATAGTTTCCTTTTGAAATAGTATACTTTGATTGAAATTTAAAGCATTTTGCAAATTTGGTTTATTACATTTTTGATTAACTAATGCGGAATAATTCAGATAAAGAAGAATTAGAATTGAAAGCCAATATGCTATGCACATAAAGATGCAAACTATCTTAATCACATTTGCTATCGATCTAACACAAACCAATTGCAGTCTGTATTGATTCTCATTATTGTCTTCTGTAAGACACATTGCTGCACACATCTGCTTTGTTCGAATGTATACTACAGACTATGATGATGATGGTAACGAAAACCGGTTTGTAATCGCAAACATGTTCAAACATGCACATGAAAATCAAATGTTTTTTTTTTTTTTGTAACCCAGTTTGGAAATTTTCTCTATAAATAGATGGGTAAGCACACAATTTTCACCAATTACTTCAGTCAGTGTTTGTGAATACCACCATGCTGTTGTCATCATAGTCATCATCATCATCATTATCATAGCTGCCCATCGCCACTGTTCTAGGTAAGTGCTAGTATAACATTCAAAGAAGGGAAAAAATTAACTCAAAAGAAGAAGAAGATATCATTACTAATAATGTATGTTTTAAACATTTTAAACGTTTTAGACTTTAAAGTTTAGTGTTGAGATTTTTTTAAATAATATTTCACAAGAAAAAATATTGCAATACATACCTGAGGTTGAATCACCATGACAGCGGTTGAAGTAGTGTTGGGTGCAGCAGAAGTTGGCTTGCTTGAAGTCATGTTGCTAACATTGTTGGTGGTTTGCAGGCTGAGAACTTGACTGTCAAAATTTAGTGCTTTATATACTTAACTTCGTCCTTCTTTAAACCCAGTACTAAACACCACCGCCATTGCATGTGACTTTCACAAAGGACAACTGCAGTGGGCCAACACCTGAATTGGGAAGTAGGAAGAAACTCTAGTTGTCCTTAAAATCGCATCAGGTTAATGCCTAAACCAGGAAAATATTTTTTGTCTCATCATACTCTGATGTGAATCAGGAAGAGAATACACCCTTCCGTGGTGTGACATAAACTAGATGGAAAAAATTTGTGTAAACATGAGGGAAATATTTTTGCAAACATACAAAGAATATTTTCTACCATTTATACTCGCATTTGTTATAAATAGCTTAGTTCTTCTATCAACGGTTTCATTGTTGAATTTTGTGCTGTGAAAGGTGTCTGAGCTGATGTTATTGTTTCAGAATCGACTTCTGCCAAACTTTGACACCATCTAACTCACTGTACTTCAATGAGTTTTCTACAACTGCACACCGACGTCCATCCCATCACGCAGTTGGGACATCCTTTTCTACACCATCACCGGCGAGATATCCTTCTCTACAAACGACATTTGTATTAGCAGTCTGAGAGGCTGACTGTCCATCCCACCGTGCTGATGACATATTTTCTCTACAATCACACAGATATCCTTCTCTACAAGCAGCCTGAGAGGACGTTGCCATCCTTCACACCTTCTTCATCCATTGCTCAACAAGGTTGAGGAGAGTTCCACATCATCTTGAACAAGATTTAGATTAGACGGCTCAAAGTACAATTTCGGTGAGATTACATCTGTATAATTTGTTTTAGAACTTTTGTTACAATTCAAATGGAATACAAACTTGAATGTTCATCAGCTGTGAATAGGAACATGTTAAAGTATAGATTTAGATTCATTAATAAAAAAAATAGATTTAGAGTTAATATTATCAATGTTAAAAGATAAAATATTTGAAATTTTAATGAATGAATCGAAAAGTTTTGATGGAAACCTTTGTTGGTTCATCACTGCTTGCATTAATCTTGTAAAGTTATCTGCATTAGCTGACATTAGCGGTGATAGGCAAGAATTGAACATTGAAACTAATGCAACATTCCACAGCATGTCTCATAATATCATTAATATAAGTTTAAATAAGGACGAATTACTCAGTCAGTATGAAGCGGGGTCTAATAAGTTATTTAATGCTCTTGACAGATTTTTGTGTTTTGGCTCGGGATGGGTTGTTAATTGTATACAACATTTAGACCTTAATTTTGTGAGATACAATCCCATTTATGCAGGGTATAACAATTAATCATTTATTAGCACACCTAGGGCAATAGTGTCAAAAAAAGTTGTAATTAATATCAAGAACCTACATGATAAGAAGTGCTTTCTATGGAGTATTCTTGCATATCTGCATTACAGACAAAATAATTTGAATGTAGAATATTTAAAACAATACGAAAAAGAGTTAAATATTGAAGGAATAAACTTTCCGGTGGAATTATGTGATATAAAGAGGTTTGAAATTCTTAATCCATTTAAAAGTATCACTGTTTTGGCTTATGATGAAACACGGAAAAAAAAATTTCCCATACAGAGTTTCTTTGTTTAGGGAAAGACAACATGATATAATGCTCCTTCTATTATTCAATGATAATCATCCAAATAAATCACATTACACATTGATTAACACAACTAAGAATAGTAACGGTTTGTTAAGATTATTATCTGAACTAACCAAAGGAAGAAAAGCTGTACACATTTGTCTGTTTTGTTTTCATAGATTCACATAAAATAAAAGCACTAATATTGATGGGGAGCAAAATTTCAAACAACATATGGAGTTGTGTAGCAAGTTTGGTGAACAGAGAACATGCCTCCCCGAGCCAGGGAAAAATGTTTTGAAGTTTACAAATATTCTGTTACTCTCAAAACAAAGTATATAATCTACAGTGACTTTGAATCTTTCATTATTCCAAAAAACAATGAATTTGAAGACAGTGATCATGATGATGATGATGATGATGATGATGATAATGATGGTAGACAATCAAGAAAATCTTTTACAGATAAAATGGCTAGACATGTGCCCTGTAGCTACGGTTATATTGTTCTAGATGAAAATGGGGA
This sequence comes from Conomelus anceps, assembly GCA_948455865.1. Taxonomy (NCBI): domain Eukaryota; kingdom Metazoa; phylum Arthropoda; class Insecta; order Hemiptera; family Delphacidae; genus Conomelus; species Conomelus anceps. The sequence goes on along the minus strand of OX418217.1, from coordinate 55,661,297 downwards.
GATATGTGTGGGCCCACGTTTATACAGAGCTAAGTTTTTAGGGGAGAATATTATTGCATGGTTTCTGCAGGAGATAACCAAACTCGGTGACAGACTTAATGATGATTTAATGTTAGAAGTACCAATGTATTGCTTAATTGAAAAAGAACAGTACGAGTTTGATATGGCTGTGAATTGTTCCTTGTGTAACAAACCGTTTGCTGCTGGAGATTTTAAGTGTAGACATCATGATCACTACAGCAGCAGATATCTTACTGTAACACACATGAGCTGCAATTTAAACTGTAAGGTGCCCACATATGTTCCATGTGTTATGCATAATTTTTGTGGGTATGATTTACATTTCATTGTACAGTCTTTGGCTTACAATAAACAAAAACTTTGCTGTATTGCTAACTCATCAGAGAAGTTTCTCACAATAACTGTAGGACATGTTGAATTTATTGACAGTTTACAATTTCTAAACACATCTCTTGAGAATTTAGTAAAAAATCTGGTGGATTGTGATGATTATAGAACAAAATTCAAACGTTAATGTACACATTTTAAAAATGAAGTACACCAAAAACTGTTCTTAAGAAAAGGCATGTATTGTTATCAGTACATAGATAGTCCCGAAAAATTTAATGAAACCGCTCTTCCACCTATAAATGAGTTTTATAATAGTCTATTGGAAAAGGAATTGGATGAAAATGATTACAAACATGCGTTGGAGGTGTGGAATGTATGTTCAATGAAAAATCTAGGAGATTTTCACAATAACTATTTGATAAGAGACATCCTCTGCCTGTCAGATGTCTTCGAAGACTTACAATTAATTTTTTTCAAACATTATGGTTTGTACATATCTCAGTTTCTCTCTTTAGCACACTATAGTTTTCAAGCAATGCTTTTTAAAACTAAAGTTGAACTTCAATTGATTACAGATCCATGTCTGCACCTTCTAATCGAATCCGTGATCCATGGTCAGTGTAATACCAAATTGATACAGTCTAGCAAATAACCCATACATGAGCACAGCATATGATAGGAATAAACCTACTTCTTTTATTGTTTACCTTGTCGCAAATGCCTTATATGCATTTACAATGTGTAATTACCTACCTTATGGTGATTTTAGATGGTTAACACCATCAGAAGTTTCCACACTTGACGTTTCAACTGTTGCAGATGATGTGCCTGTTAGTTTTATTTTGGAGGTTGATTTGGATTATCCAGAACATCTCCATGATAAACACAATAATTTCCCATTAGCCCCATTAAAGCAAAAACCCCCAATGGAATTATTTTCTGACTATCAGCATGCAGATGATGGGAGGAAACAGATTGTAACAACTAAGTTGTTAACGACACTAGCTGGTAGAAAGAAGTACATCTTACATTACTGTAATTTAAAGCTATATCTAAGTCTAGGTATAAAATTAACAAAAATCCATCATGTTATAAGTTTTAGCCAATCTGCTTGGTTGAAACCATATATTGATTTCAACAATCAATTACGTCAAAACTCGAAAAATAGCTTTGAATCCCTGCAGTACAAGAATCTTTCAAACAGCACATATGGTAAATTAATCAAACACATCTGTAACAGGTTTAATATGAGGCTGGTGACAGATGAAAAAACTTTAGATAGTCTAATTTCTTGCCAAAATGTCAAACGTTGGAATATCTTTAATCCTAATGTTGTAGGTGTTGAAATGAAGAAAATTGATATCCTTTTAGATCAACCAATTTATTGCGGTTTCACAGTGTTCGATTTATCCAAGGTTGTCATGTATAACTTTCATTATAATATATTTTTAAATATGTATGACTTTAGGAAAGTTAAAATTCTTATGTCAGATATGGACAGTTTTCTTTACTATGTAGAAACAGAGGATTTTTATGAGGATATGAGGAGGCAAGCACATCTGTTTGATACAAGTGAATTTCCTTGAAACCATAAGTGTTTCAGCTTACTTAATCATAAGAAACTAGGCTGCTTCAAAGATGAACTCAAGTCAAGAATCATAACAAAATTCGTTGGATTACAGCCAAAATTATATTCATTTGAGTTTCTCAATGATAATAATGAAATTCAAAATAAAAATGTAGCTAAAGGCATAACAAGATACATTATTGATTCAAAACTGAGATTTTCAATGTATGAAAAGTGTTTATTTGAATGACATGTTCATTACGAATCATCAAATCTGATACGCTCCTATTTACACCATATATATTTCAGGTTCAAGTGGGTAGAATTTGTATCATCTGCTGGATGATAAGCGTTTTTTGCTTCCATGCCAAATTAAAACTTTAGCGTGGTTTCATAAAGAAATACCCAATTGTAATGGATGTGAGGAGGAGGAGGGCGAGGAGGAGGAGGGGAGGGAGGGAGTGCAGGTGTAGGTTGGACATGTGGTGGAGAGCGGGAAGTAAAAACTTGGATAGGTCAGGTTTAGTTAGGTGAGAGAAAGCGCAGTTGAGAGATTGTTACAGACATGCAAGGTTGTGCAGGTCAGCTTTTGCATTTTGCATTAGACAGCATGTACTTGTTGCAGCAAAGGTGAAGGACTCGAACTTTAAAAACGCTAAGAACTTTTAAGTTATGCGCTATAGTGCATAAAAATCTGGTTGCATATATTTTTACTACAGCATAACGGCGGTTACAAGTCGACATTGAACTAAATTTTACACTCTTCCTTATTAGGCACAGGGTTATTACAAAATGAGTAATATTCGTCAGCGCTTGGCTAAAGAATTACTCAAGCATGCATAGAAACTTTAAAAGATGGAGTTATGTTTTAAAGGGAATTTTGGACATGTTGCAGGCAGATTTAATTGAAATGACTCAATTTATTAAAATAAATTCGAATTTTAAATATATTTTAAGTGTAATAAATGCATTTACAAAGTATGCATATGCTGTCCCTCTGAAAACTAAATCAGGTCATGAGGTGAGCATAGCCTTAAAACCGATTTTTGAGAAAAACGGCGGTGTACGTTTGCTGTGCACAGACCAAGGGTCAGAATTATTCAATTCACACATGAAGGCATTATTAAAGAAATATAACATACACCATTACCATGTCTACTCAAACAAAAAGGCTGCTATTATTGAACAATTTAATTGGACATTAAAGTCAAAAATCTACAGACATTTCACCGAAAACGGGAATTATAAATGGGTAAATGTGTTAGATCGAATTGTAAGTCAGTATAATCACAGTGTTCATTTGATGATTAAGTTGAAACCTGCTGAAGTTACATTGAAACATGAACAACAAATTATTGCTGAGTTAAATAGACGGAAAGTACATAACCTGAAAAAGAACAAAATTTGACCGAAATTTCATCTAGGTGAAGTAGTGCATATTTTGAAGCATAGAAATATTTTCGATAAATCTTATCACATCAACTGGAGTGTAGAATTGTTTCCGTATATCTGCAGATCTGTCGACATATCAATTAAAGGATTTTAACAATGAACTTATATTGGGGAGGTTTTATGAACAAGAATTAAAGAGAACTGAGTTGGACAAGAATGATATGAATGTTTATTCAGTTGAGAAGGTTCTGAAATGTAGAGGATAAAAGGTGTTAGTATGGTGGGTTGGGTTCAAAGATCCCAGTTGGATTGATAAAAAAGATCTTCTTATCAATTAATAATAAGTATGTATTTTTCAGATTATGGCATCAGCAATGTTGGAGTTGTGCCACTGTTTAACAACTATTTTGAGTGACCTTAAAGTAGAATTGAGAAAATATACAAGTGCAAACAACTACACTTTGAATGAATTTATATGGTTTTTGGATGATGGAAAAGGTGTAGAAAAGTTTGAACATTGGGGTTTTTGTTACATGCCAAAAGCATCCAGCACATGTGATTGTTCACTATTAGCAATGAAAATAGAAGCGGTTTGCGAGTATCTTAGCGATGATTATTTTCAAGAATGTGTTGGAAAAACTTTTGTTCGGGACCTTCTTATTATGTGTGGTGTAGGGGCTGGGCTGTTTTACGATGAAAGCTAACTTTCAATATTGTTATAGGGTTTAGAGAATCAATATAAAAAATTTATGGGTATTATATATTTTTTCAGATTATGACACCATCACCGCCATTCAAATTCGAACCTCATACTTGTAAATTGAAAAGGCTTTTAGAGGAACTTGTAGATGAGTTAAAAGATTATGCCAATTCGAATTTTACTTTGAATGATTATTTCTTATTTTTAAGTGGGAAATGTGAGACAATAAGAAAATTTGGACATTTAAGCTTTTGTTATTTATCAAAAATAAACTTTGATAGGTTGAAACGTGAGGGAAAAAGATTCCCAGATGTTGTTGATACATGTCTTTGCACTTGATTGGGTATGATGGAGAGTGAAATACATAGGTATGCTAGTGAAAATGAAACTTTAAAATCTATTGGAAAGGATTTTATTGACAGTATATTAGAAAGGTGTGGCTTAGAAGCTGGGTTAGAATGCAATTAAGTTTTATTAAAGACAAGTTGCTAGATAAGAACATTCTCTTTCAATTGATGATTTATAAGTATTATCTTATGTGTCACTGTTCAAATTATTGGAACCTCATATAGTTGTGTAAATTGACAGAGCTTGAACAATTGAGAAATTATGCAGCTTCAGCTCTCACTTTAAATGATTTCACTTTAAATGATGTTGTTTTTTCAATGTTCTTATTAGTCATACTAATATGCTAGTTAATTATGGTAGGAATGGTGTGAGCTTTGATGAATTTCGATGGTTTATAACACCAAAGAAGAGTGTAAAGGAAAGAGAAATGCATTTGAGTGTTTGTTTTACTGGTAGCAATACGTTGAGCAAAAGGATAAGTAGGAAAATTTTGTACCAAATTCCAGAGGAATGCTATTGTATTTCATTGTCTACCTCTTTGTATTCTGTTAGAGAGTTTATGAGGGAAAGAGCGAAATCAGGTGTAGATACAGATAGGCTATTTATGGAAGCGATGATTGAATGTGCAAAGCGAGCTAATCTCAAGTAGTTTGAAACATTATGTATATCTTAGCAGTATGAGTTAGTATGTAGTTATTCAATGTTGAATTATTGTTTAAGAAAATGAATATGTGTAATAATTTTCTAAGTTAGTATATAGCTTTTAATGTTGTATTATCATTGTTTGAGAGAATATAGTGGCATCTTGTATTGAGAATAATTGGTTCTTTTATTATGTGAAAAAAACCATGTTTTATCTTTTAGTTGTAGTTATGACATGTGTAGGAATGCACACACTGTTAACAATGATTGAAAATAAGGTATCAAAGAAAGATGATAAACCTGAAATACCTATTTTGAATTTTGACAAATTGATTATCAGTACACAGACAGGTGGAAACAATAAGCATGGCAAACTTTTTCTACATAATGTATGCGGGTTGATTATTGGGTCTTCAAATTCTGGAAAAATGAATATTTTGTTGAATCTAATTTTCAATAGAAGAACATTATGTTTCTGCAGTTTACACGTTTTTAGTAAATTATTATATCAATCAAAGTATGTATTCTTGGAAAAGATTTTCTCCACGCTTAAGTTTATAAAGCTTTTCATGACAAATGATATTTTTAGCATCCCAAACCCGAATGATTTAGAAAGACATTCTTTAGTAATCTTTGATGATTTACAACTGCAAAGAGTTCCACAGATCAAAGATTATTACAGTATGAGACGACATAAAGAGGTCGGTGTGCTGTTTCTGAACAAATCGTATGCAAGCATTCAGAATCACATAATTAGAGAGAACAGTAATATAATTTTGGTCTTTAGAGTACATATATTATCTTTGAAACTCATATATAGGGATTTCACCAAGAGCAACATGATATTTAATACTTTTAAAAATATGTGTTCCGAGGTTTGGACAAAAGGTGAAGGTCATAATTTTATTACAATTTGCACTGAATGTAAATTGACTGATGGTAGGTACAGATTGAATTTAGATGTGTTTTTAGATCCAAATGAGTTCAAATAGACTAGTGTAACAAATGCAATTTGCGAGTTAGTTGTTGAATGGCATTCTTATTGAGTGTTTGCAATTATGAAAGATGGTAAGAAAACATTAGGACAGAGGGGGAAGGAAAAAGCAAGGATGAGAAGGTGTGGAAGGGAAATAAAATCGAGAACTAGTGTGAACGCTAGTAGAGATCTTTTAATGAATAAAATTCACGATTTGAGAAAATCTATTGTTGAAAAATATAATACTTTATGTGGAGTACAGTCTGAAACAGAGACGAATTTGAAAAATAGGTTGGTGCCAATTATAAACTCACTCCAGGAATTGAAGGAATCTTCACTTAAAATTGAAAAACAAATTAAAGCTGAGAAACATGATTCTGATGAAAAGGAATATTATATCAAAAAAGAGGAATCAACAGCTGAGGAGGAGGAATTGACAGATAATGAATCTGTTTATTTTGACAAAGATGAAGAAAAAGTTGACAAAGGGTTAGATTTGCCTGCTTTAAGTAAGTCATTTTCACTTAAGAAAAACCTAGTACAAGATTTGCTTGATTATTATTTAGACAGTTTTCACACATTAAAGAAAAAAGGTGTATTATATGGAATTCAATATAATTTGGAAAATAATTCGTACTTCATGGGAAATAAGGTACCAATTGAGTTTGTAGATAAATACATTTTTTTTGGGGGTAAACGGTTTAAAATAACAACTGGTTTGTTAGAATTACTTTTTGAATCATAGCCAAATGAAGAAGAATGTAGCATGCTCAACTTTCAAAATTATAGAAAAATTTTAATTGAAACAGGGGCGCATTTAAATAGAGATGGTTATGTAAAGAGAACTAGCGGAATTAAATCACAGTCAAATCAAAGAATGTTTCCATCAAGGACTTCTTTGGTTGCAAGGCAACGTGTAGGTAAAGGTATGCATTTTTTGAAAAATACAACTCAAGACAGATGCTACATTTTTTATGATAATCCGAATGAGTTAGTTAGTTGTTTAGTGTTACTTTTATCTTCCAGGAAAGCTGGTAACCAATCACATTCGATCAATATTAATTCAATTTTGGAAGAACTGAGAGAATCAAATATCATTGCATAGTATGTAAGCGCAGACCAAACGATGTATGAGCAGTGATGGTGAGGCAGGTTAGAGGAGGCTGGTTGTGTGGTTGGAGGAACCAGATTTCATCTGGTAGGTGGTAGCATCTGGTGGTGGGGGCTAAGGCTAAGGTTTTGGCTAAGGCTGTGATAATATGACAGTCTGCCGACTGGTCTCAGCTGCATAGGAGCATGCTCTACGTCCTTCATTCTCAACAAAAAAACATTGCATGGAGGCGGCGGCTGAGAATTACGTAATTACTCAGTCTTTGTTCTGCTTGCAGACAGAAAAAACAAAAACAAAATCTCACTTAAGGTTTCACTCTTATTTTCATCATTTTATTTTTTAAACTTGATTCTTGCCTCTTGATGAGTGGTGGAAGCAGAGGCGATTCAAAATGGCTGTTTTAAACAAGGTTATTTATTTTTTCTTTCCTAACCTTATCCCCATGCAGTGCAGGTTTGGGCGATGCTTACAAAAAGAAAAAATTCATGCAGTACAGGTTTGGGCAATGCCTACAAAAAGAAAAAATTCCCCCCTGCATCCGTGGGCGCGTGCGCCATTTTCTATAGGACAGGGGTAGGGGGGCTTAAAGGGGGTAGGCTCAGGGGGGTTTAAAGGGGGCAGGCCCCAACAAAACCGGTTCCCCACTCCGACATGTGCAGCCAATGGCGTGCATTCTGCCTCTACAAAATGGCCAATTTTCCCCCCTCCAGGGGGGTGGTCTTCTCCCGTTGGTCAGGGGGCGTGGCTCAGAAAAAATACTCGATTCCTATTGGCCACGCTGTTCCTGCAATATGACACTACTAACCGTAGCTAGGAACTGATAGCTGAGTGCCATAGCATGTAAGTGTTCAATCAGAGATAAGCTACGAAACTCCTGGGCGCTCTTTGTAAGGGTGACCAATTGGATTGGCCAGCAAAAAAACTCTGTTCTCTGCTGTAAAATCACTTCCTGGTGGTTTGGAACCCACCTAAAACTGTAGGTCCAACTCATCAATCACTATCATCCAATTACCCACTGATAGTTGAGAACTGTAGCTGGGAACTGATAGATGAGTGCCGTAGCATGTAAGTGTTCAATCAGAGATAAGCTACGAAACTCCTGGGCGCTTTTTGTAAGGGTGACCAATTGGATTGGCCAGCAAAAAAAACTCTGTTCTCTACTGTAAAATCACTTCCCGGTGGTTCGGAACCCACCTAAAACTGTAGGTCCAACTCATCAATCACTATCATCCAATTACCCACGCACAGGTCTCAGACCTATGTGGGCTTCATCCACGAAAAAAAAAGATAGCCAGATCTGCTCCTGTGTGCTTCAGCTGAAACTAAGCTTGAATAATAACTTCCTGCACAAATCCTAAACATAACTATTTTAGTTAATTCATATTCAATAGTATTTTAATAATTATAAATCTATTGTCATTAATTATTGGCATTCTATCTGGTGACTTCATAATATATTTTTGAATGTCGTCACATTAAACATGGTTTCAATCAACTTTAAAAACCCCACCAAACTTTTTTTAGAACCCTTCCCCCCTCAAGAATTTTAATGATGCAGTCTGTGTCATAGCCCCCCCCCCCCCCCTGTGGGCACCTCTGACTATAACAATGAGTGTAATCAAGGCCAAACTAGATGAACAGGCCATGCTCCTCCTACCTATGCTACATCACAACAGTGGACAGGCTCATCGTTGCCTTCCCTCTAGCTAGGGTTACCATACATCCTGATTTGGTCCGGACAGTCCTGATAAGATACATCTGTCCTGTTTGGTGTCCAGATTTGAGAAATGTCCGGATTTTACTAAGATGAACAAAAAACTTGAAAATTTAATTATGCACTGCCAATTATGATAGTCAAACATCAGTATATTGTAGTGAAGAGAAAGAAGGAACAGTGATTCTTGGCATTATCTGCTATGTAAATGATTACTTCCAAGCAATTAATTACTCTTCTTTTGACACTTTTATGGTATTTACTTGGAGTTTTGTAGAATGTTCTAGTTGTTCGATTAGAAATTAATGGAGTCTTATCGAATATCGTGGAAAGTGCAAGTGTCCTTCTGTTTGTTTTAGAATTCAGTAGAAGTTGATAGAAAAATCCAGAGATATCCCAATTATGGAAAATTGTATTGTTCCAAAAGCAAATGGAGCAGTTATTTATGCACTTGTTCTACGTAGATTGTTCCACTGTTTTCATGGTTGGACATGACTTGACATCCTATCTTTGTTCTCTTGCTCTTCACATGTCTTTGTCACACTTATTCTTCAAGTGTGCAACTCTCTCACTCAATTGAATTTCTCATGATTTCTTCAGACTTCCTGAACAATCGAGTGTAGATTCCAGTGTAAAGTGCAGAGACAAGTGTTTACTGTTTGTGCAGCTTACTAATAGTTTAAAGAAGCTGTATTAAGTGATATTATTTGGGACTGTCAAATAATGAATTGGACTGTGTTTTGTAAGAGATTAGTTGCTCTTTATATAATTTCTTTCTTCATTATTGTACAGTTTATTCAGTTTATTGGACTCTTGTTTCTTTCATTATTGATCAGTCTGTAATTAATTATTCATTAATTCTTGTAAATAATTACTGAAAATAAGTAATAGTTTGTCATTTAATGATCTGTTTTTATTTAATTAATTGAACTTACAATTAATTTGTGTGAATAGACTAATTTGTGTGAATAGACTAATTTGTGTAAATAAAGTGCAAGTGTGAACTTTAGTGTTGCCAGCCTTATTTTAGACATTAGAACCAATAACAATTGGTGTCAGAAGTTCGGATTTCTTTCAAGTTCAATTTAAAATGGCTGGCAAAATTACATTGTGTGATTTAAAAGTGGCTGATCTGAAATGGGAGCTAGAAGACCGTGATTTGGAAACATCTGGAAAGAAGTCAACTCTACAAGACCGGCTTCATGAGGCGCTATTGGGAGAAGGAGAAGACCCAGCTACATACCTCTTTGAGACTACTGTCATGAAATTACTTACATCCATGGAGCAGAACTTCACATCACTGAAGGGTGAACTTCAAGAGAACATTACATCCATGGAGCAGAACTTCACATCCATGAAGGACGAACTTCAAGACAATATGGTGTCCATGAAGGCGAACTACAGGAAAATATCACCTCATTACAAGAAGCCATGGAAGAGAAAGTTAAAAATCTTGCTGATTCTGTTAATCAAGAAGTCAGTAAGGTAAAAGAGGATTTGAAAACAATGGAAGATCAACTCAAAAAGCTGGAGTGCGGTGCTGGATCTTCAAGCAGACATGACAAAGTAAATAGATCTTCAGATATTCCAGACCTAGCCATCTCAGGGAAGTCAGTGCTGGAAAGGAAGGAGGAAGATAAGCAGTCAGTTACTCTTCCCCAGCATACTGGGTTGCCAACCTATGATGGGAAGACACCTTTAGAAGACTACCAAACGCTTTTTGAGACAGCAGCAGGGTTCCATGGCTGGTCATCCATAACAAAGGCTTTAGTGATGAATCTCCGAGGAGAAGCATTGGCAATTCTTCATTCAATTCCATCAGCTGAAAAGTGGAACTTCAGTGCGGTTTGGCAACAAGCACATTGAGCAGTTGTACAGATTTCAGCTCAATAAGAGAGTCTGAATGAATCACTGTAGGAGTTTGAGGCTGCTATTGCTTGACTTGTGAGGAATGCATATCCCTCTGTTGATGACAGCATATATGAAAGCTGAGCAGTAGAAAGGTTTCTGAGTGGGTTGAGGACACCAGAGACTCAGCTTACAGTCAAGTTAGCTTGACCAAAAACACTGAGAGGTGCTCTAGCCCAAGCATTGGAGTATGAAGCCGTTTTGCAGTCAGTGCCAGGAGATTCTAAGATGAGGGCTGTGGGAGCTGAAACAACTAGAGAAAGCACAATTCAGAAGATTGTGGAGTTAGTCCTGGAACAGTTGGGAGTTGGCAAGAAGTAGACTCAATGCTGCAGTTGTGGGAAGAGGAGGCAGACCAGCAGGAGACAAACAGATGAAGCCATAAAGACAGTCCATCAACCAGGAGTTTGTGACAGGAATGTAAGTGATCTCTCAAGGGAGTCCTGTGGAGGAAATGCCAAGGAGGGTATGATGAGGAGGATTATAATGATTTCTGGTCCAGAGGAAGGAGGCCCACTCTGGAGGAAACAGAAGAGAGAATTATTGAAAATAAGTATTAGCTTGTCACTTGTTGATCTGTTTTTCTTCATTAATTGAACTTACAATTAGTGTGTGTAAAAAGCTAATTTGTGTAAATAAAGTGCAAGTGTGAACTTTAGTGTTGCCAGCCTTATTTTAGACATTAGAACCCGTAACAATTGGGGTCAGAAGTTCGGATTTCTTTCAAGTTTAATCTAAAATGGCTGGCAAAATTACATTGTGTGATTTGAAAGTGGCTGATCTGAAACGGGAATTAGAAGACCATGATTAAGAAACATCTGGAAAGACGTCAACTATACAAGACCGGCTTTGTGAGGCGTTATTGGGAGAAGGAGAAGACCCAGCTACATACCTCTTTGAGACTACTGACATGAAATTACTTACGTCCATGGAGCAGAACTTCACATCCATGGAGGGCAAACTTCAAGAGAATATTACATCCATGGAGCAGAACTTCACATCACTTAAGGGACTTGCTTGGTTCAGCTGTGGGACAGAATGCAGCAACTAGGAGTAAGGAAACTTCGCATACCATGGCTTGGAAGTGGATATGATGGCCTGGATTGGACAATTGTGAAGCCAATGCTGGAGGAGGTGTTCAAATCAACTGGTGTCCAGATTACATCTGCATCTACAACCCTTGGAGGACCAATGAGGAGCCAGTCAGTAACCAGAGCAGATCCAAACTTCTTACATAAGTGCTTTTGTTCTGGGACAGAACAATCTCTCAAGGTAGGGGTAGTGTAGTGAAGAGAAAGAAGGAACAGTGGTTCTTGGCATTATCTGCTATACTTCTAAGCAATTAATTACTCTTCGTTTGACACTCTTATGGTGTTTACTTGGAGCTTTGTAGAATGTTCTAGTTGTTTGATTAGAAATTAATGGAGTCTTATCGGATTTCGTGGAAAGTGCGAGAGTCCTTTTTCTGTGTGTTTTAGAATTTGGTAGAAGTTGATAGAAAAATCAAGAGATATTTCAATTATGGAAAATAATATAAATAGAGAGAGACTTTTGTAAATGAGTTCAGTCTTGTTTGAAGTTCGTCATGATAAACAAGAAGTGACAGTCCTCTGATAATTAATTACCGTAAACTGTGCCTAAAGTGATATAGTATATTACATTACTAGGCTGGAAAATAACGTTTTGCCGGTCGAGCATATGATAGTTTATGCAAGAGGCGCAGCTGAGTGCAGAAATGTGAATATGCGAGAACTGGAAAAAGTTTACAGCCATGTAATGTACAATATTTTTTGTTACACTTGATAGAAAGGCATGCTCCAATCAGCTTGATAATATGCTAGACATTCAAAAGTATTCAAGACAAGTGGATCAGCTGCTTTATTTAGATTTAGAATTTGATGGGCTAATTCCCAGATATAAATCAAAATAATGATAGCCTAGTGCAATCAGCTGGATAATATTAGAGACAGGTATTGAGTCATAGGAAAAGAGTAATGTAATGAGTTGGCTATATCTATACATATAATAAATATATATATATGAGTCAACAGAAAAATCTTTGCCGCACTCCATATGTTTTTTCCTATCTTGTACAGCTATAAGGCCCTATTTGTCAGCTGATTTTTCCGATCTAGTACGGAAAAGAGGCACTTTCCATATGTGACAAATCTATGGAAAGTAGCTACTTTCTATCAAGTGTAACAATAGTTATTTGTGCATCTAGGGACTAAAGTGCAACTTTTTCTCCCTGAGGGAAACTGTTGTCGCCCGATGGCGTAGCCGAGGGCGACAATTTCCCTGAGGGAGAAAAAGTACTTTAGTCCCGTGATGCACACAACATTTTTCCTCCACCTACACCAATAACTATAACAATGTATAATTTTAAAAAACATAACCTGCAATCTTGTTTCCTGTGCAGACACGCTCAGTCGTCTCTGTTAGATGAACGCTCTCGTAGAGATGCCGATGACGTTAGAGGTGAGTACTTTTTCATATCCTCCAACGGTTGAACATAACCTCACAATCGAAATACAGCTACTTATTTCCTAGATCTAAATATTCCAAAGATCGAAATACAGCTCTCTTGAATTTTCCTCTACCGACCACGACAGTGTTGCCACATTCCTTTCTCTTCAATCGCGGCGTTGTCGGACTTCTTCCCAGGTTATTCTTATGGAATCACTTTTACTCCCTAGGGAGTAAAAGTGATTACTTTTAGTCCCGCTAGAATCACTTTTAGTCCCTAGGGAGAAAAAGTAGTACTTTAGTATTCGATTCCAGGGAGTAAAATGCGACTTTTGATAGTAGGTGGAGGAAAAAATTATTTTTCCTATTTAATTCATATCAGTGAACTACTAAATAGTTTTTATTGTTTTACGGACTAGTGCTACGCAAGTTAATTGTTCTTCTTCAGCGTTTCTTTTTGAATATTATTGGACAATTTATTGTACAGTTATTATTTAATATTAGATCGGCCTTTCAACTTTTTGTGATTGATCTTTGTACAGTTTATTGAAATCTCTTTATTAGTTGAACAATATAGATTTATCTGTTTTTAATTGCTTATTTTTCTGTAAGACATTGCTGATCAGTGAGTGTTGTGATTATTTGTGTAAATAAAGTGCGAGTGATAAATTTAAGTGTTGCCAGCGTTATTTCAGACATAGAGCCCGTAACAATGTAATAAATTGTTTATTTCAAACTACTGTACCTAATTTTCACTACATAATATCTAAAATATTTCAGAACGAAAGGATAAGACATTGTTCGGTAATATTTTTAATTTAAGGAGTGGGTTTAAAGTGGGAAAGAGGGACAATTTTGACTCCAAAATTATAAAAAAGCATTGTCTCTTATAGTTTGAATTTTTATTCTATACCCCCTCCCACAACCCCCGAAATACTCTCCGTCCGGACTCCGGATCCAGACTTAAAAAACCATGGTAACCCATATAGCTATAGCTATACTAAATCCCATTCTGCATCTCGTATTTCAAGCCTATCTGTGATTCACAGTCGATATTTCAATTGTTTTTTCTCATTAGTTACAATAATCATTTAACCAGTACCACCTTCCCCCAGACCCCAACATAATTATACCCTAACCCCAATGCTACCAGTACACTATGGCCGAACATAGACGGATCAAGGCGGACACGATAGTGTACTGGGTCAGTTCGTGTAGGTCCGTGGTAGTCCGATCCGCCATGATCCGTGTTGGCCAATGTTCCGGCTCAAGTCGGTACTTAGCACGGTTCAAAGGAGGTGGACTTAGACGGAATCAGCCGAACTCCGAACACGAACAAGCACAAACTATCGATAGTACACACTGGTCTTCATTCGCCAACTGTTCATGTACAATAAGTATGATATTGTTTATTGCAAAGTACAAAAATGTATAAATCTTCACTAATGAATGTACAATAATTTATTGTATGAAAACAATTGTTATGTGTTAAGGTTGTGGTTATGGGTTTTGGTCGTAATTTTTTTCTCAAAGTTTCTTGGTTTGGCAACTACAAAGCTATTAAAATGCTATCTATCTTACCGTGAGAATTTTTTTTCATGAACTATTTTGTGAAATATGGACTTTCAAAGTTGACATTTTTGGGCAACAAATCTTTCCTAAGAGATGATATAGACTTGATAATTTTTTATAGCTAGAACTTACATCAGGAATTAAAATAGAATATAATTCAATTTAAAGCTTAGTTTTTCATAATAGTTTTTTTTTTTACTTGAAAAATGTAGGAGTTTTCTAAAAAATTATTACAAAGAAACTAAACTTTTGATTTAAGTAAAAAATACCGTGAGCTATGTCATTTGATGTAAGTTCTGACTTTAAAAAAAATTATCAATAATTAATTTATATCAACTCATAGGAAAGAGTTGATCCACCCAAAGCCCAAAATTCTCAACTTTTATAGCCCATATTTCACAAAATAATTTATGAAAGAAAATTTTCTCATGGTAATAGATAGGATTTCAATAGCTTGATAGTTGCCAAACCAGGAAACTTTGAAAAAAAAAATTATCACCAAAACCCTATACTAGAGTGTACAGCCTGTGTTTGGATCAATTACAAATTGTTTCGATTAAGTCTACGTTGTTCTTTTTCGATGTATTTCCTTCACCCACCATCTTCTACGGTTCTAAGGCTTTGTAATTTGCTTCTTGTAATTTGGAATATACTTATCCTATATTCTTGTGGTACAAAATAAATATAGTTATAATAAGCATAACTGTATCAGTGGCGGATCCAAGGGGGGGCAAAGGGGGCAATTGCCCCCCCCCCCCCGAGATCCAAGAGAAAAAGAAAAAATGGCATCAATCTAATAGAAACTAGGACGAAATTATGTAAGCAACAAAAATTGGCTGTTTCCAATTTGTCTCTTCTTACTTTTACTTTTTCTCTTCTTATCTAAATAATAGATATCAATCAGAGTGAGTACAGGACATGGCAGCTATACCACAATCATCTGAATGGAGAAGGATTACTTGCGGAGTGCCACAGGGATCAATTTTAGGCCCAGTTTTGTTTACCTTTTTATAAATGACCTACCATTTAACATAGACTCCAAACTAATTTTATATGCTGACACTACTGTTCTGTTTAAGGGCAAAGATAATTCAACCATCCTCTTGAAAGCTCAAGAAATTTGAAAGCAGCTTACCGATTGGTTTCATAGCAACAAACTGAAGCTGAATGTCAAAAAGACAAATTTTATTAAATTTTCAATGATAAACAATGAATTCAATCATAAATTAATGCTATATTCTGGTATGGAATGCAATTCGACAATGGGAACTAAGTTTTTGGGTCTGGAGCTGCAGTCAAATTTAAAATGGGATAATGAAATTAAAAGCCTTAGGAAAAAGTTATCCCATGCGGGTTTTTGCTTGAAGACTTTGAGAAATGTTTCGAACAAAAAAAAACAGCCTTAGCCGTCTATCATGGGTATTTTATGTCCCAGGTTCGTTATGGTGTGATATTCTGGGGTGGTAGCGAGGGGAATATCAATGCAATATTCAGATTGCAGAAGAAAGCATTGTGAATAATTGAAGGATTAAGTGCAAGGCAGTCATGTCAACCGATTTTCAGAAAATTAGGACTGCTTACAATGCCGGCACTGTATTTTTTGAGATTGTCGTGTATTCGCATAAGAACCAGAGTAATTATGAAAATAATATAATCGCTCACCCATACAACACAAGACATGGAGAGTCAATACTTCGGTACCCCATGCATAGGCTGACTCTGATCGAGAAGGCACCACACTAATCGAGAAAAAAGATTTTAAATTGTTTGCCCAAAGTTTTAAAAGGTTACGGTCAAGACAAATTCGTGAAGGAACTCAGGAAGTTGCTTATTGATGCCTGTCCTTACTCTCTGGCTGAATGATATGGGGTTTTTCGGAAACAAAATGTTGAATAGAATCTGTTTTCTAATATGTTTTTATAGATGAACGAACGCTTGATGAATGGCTGATGAATTAGTTTAGTTGAAGTGAATTGACGTGTCACATGCTGTGCGAGCCTAGCTCGATAGATGCAGCTTAACGTGACTATTAGCATATTTATTTTTATTTTATTTATTTATTTGTGTAAAGCCATCCATGTTACTTGTGCAGAGGGAATTCTTTAATGTTGTGTTCTAGATATTAAAGAACATGGGTTCTTTAACCCGCTAGTACGCAGGTACTTCAAGCTTCAAGTGAAGTAGACTGACTGGAGACGGTGTTGAGCTGTTGAGTGTTCCGACTTCCGACCGAATATTATTCCGACTGCCCCCACTAGAATGGTTGTGCGCCACACGCGCATTCTAGCGGCAACTGATATTTTATTGAATCATTACCTTATTCATATTATTCATTTTTTTATAACTTATCTAAAAAATGTGCTCAATAATTATTTAGTAAATTGGATGAGAACTCATTTGAAATTTGATACATAACAACTTAAAAACTTAATTTATAAGAAAAAATACAATGACATAAATAGATATCAGGTAAAACGGTAAGGAATGCAAATAACCAATACAAATACAAATTTGTACATACATATTGATAAAACAGTGCTATCCATGACAACATTGTGAGATGCACTAAAAACTCTGTCAAAATACACCATTTTCTATTGAAAAATCCAAAAATTTTCCGGGGGTGGCCCCCGGACCCCCCCCCCCTTTGGTTGGGGGGTATTACATACCCCCAAACCCCCCGGTGTTTGCCCCCCCCCGAAATCACCTCCTGGATCCGCTACTGAACTGTATAACGAAAATGCCGCAGCAACTTCAACATCAACATCCTTTCTGGTCGATCACTGAATGTCTAATGAGTGCAAATGTGTGGTACAAATAGTTGAGCCAATGTGTACTTGGGTGCATTAGATAACATTCGTTGTCGCTAGTCATTCACGAACATTGACGGAACATTTGGGCGAATGTGCGAGCCATAGTGTACTGGTAGCATAAGCGGGCTGCTTAGTGCAGTTGGTCCCAATCCCCAGCATTGCAACTTCAGCTTGCTGTCGTTTAAATTGTCATAGGTTCGAATCCCACTCCACCGTCAGGCATTTATGTGTTTAAATGCATATGAAAGCTACAATTGTTCTAAGTGATTCACCTCACGCACAAGTCTTGGACTCATGTGGGCATCATCAGCAAAAAAAAAATATCAATGTTGGCAAGAAATGGGCAGAATGTTGGCCATTTTTCCATACTAGTAAATGGACTGAAGAAAAAATTCACATCATCTGGTTTTTATCTTTGCAAAAGGAAAATATGATTGCACGGTTAAAAGATAGGAAAAATGACGGACAATTCTACCCATTCCATATCTATATTAGGGTCTGGGGAAGGTGGTACTGATTTAGCAGACTTCTATATTTAGGAATCCTGAATAGAAAGGAGAAAATAGCTCACAAACAGTTGTTTTATTGTAAAAAAATTTGAAGGTATTGGCATTTTTTACTATTTATAGTTAATTTCAACTGATTTAAAAATTGGACAATGGACTGCTCACCTATATGGGCACTTATTTCTAAATTATCTAGAATGGAATTGCTGAAAATGAGTGATGTATCATCAGCAAATAAGAGGGCTCTACCACTAATTAATTCTTTAGGTAAACGGTTGACATATAACAAAAAAAGCAATGGACCTAGCATTGACCCCTGAGGCACTCCAGCTTGCACCTCTAATTTATTAGATTTATTCTTTACTATACTATTACCAACTACTGTAGTTAGTTCTACACATTGTTTTCTCCCAATAAGATATGATTCAAACCATTTCAGTTCAACCCCATTTACACCTACATTTTGCAGTATTTCCAATAAAGTTCTATGATTAACACAATCAAATGCCTTTGACAGATCTAAGAAGATTGCAGTAGCTTTATCACCTGAATTTATTATATCTATTACTTTTTCAACTAGAGAAACTATGGCTGTTTTTGTTGATCTCCCTTTCTGGAAGCCATGCTGTTCATCACAGATAAAGTTAGCTTCTTGAAGGTGCAGAAGTAACCTATTTAGAACTACTCTTTCAAAAATTTTACTTATTACATTTAAAATACTAATGGGCCTATAGTTTTCTACCTTTTCTCTATCACCACTTTTGAAGATTGGCAAGATCTTCCCCTCTTTTAAGTTATCTGGAAAAACACCTTGTTCTAATGAATGATTGATCAGATGAATCAAAGGGTCTAACAATTGATCTTTACATTCTTTCAGAATTTTACTGGATACCCCATCCATTCCTACAGTTTTTTTATTATTTAAACTATCAATGATATTTGACAACTCGTCTTGGGATACTGGGTGGAATTTTAATTCGTTCTGAATCCCCTCAGTATTCCTCATGTTTGCATCACTAATACCTGTATTAAGAGATTTTTGAAGATCCTTAGCAACCAGTTGATAATATCTGTTAAAGAAATTACAAATGTCTACACTATCATCAATATATTTGTTATTTTCGTTAATTATTCTGGGGACACTAGTATAAGCATCTACATGAGCTTCTTGCCTATTTTTGTTTATTACATCCCACACTGTTGTGTTAAAGTACACACTATTATTCAAAATTTCAGCTGTTTTCTTACATTTCGCTCTTTTCACTTCTCTTGCATAATTTTTCTTTAGAGCTTTGTAATTATCTTCACTTAACATATTTCTAGATAGTTTGAATTCATCATATGCATCTTTAACCCTATTTCTTTCTGCAAGGATATCATCAGTTATCCACTCTTCAATCTTGTCTAATTTGTTCTTTACAGGGACTTTTTTAACTGGACAACTCATAGTAATATGAAACCTTAAAATATTAATGAAACTATCATATTTGTCATTTAAACTATTGCTATTGTAAACCCTACTCCAGTTTTCTTGTAGCAGATTCTGCTTCAAACAATCGATATTCCCCTGTTCACATTGTTGAATTTCTTTCATTACTCTACTCTTTTTAATTGATTTATGACCTTGCAACCCCACCTCTAAAATTTGATAGTCATGATCAGATAGTTCCGAGCCGCCTAATCTTGTTTTAGAGTAATCTATATTATTAAGGATGTTATCAATTATTGTTTGTGATGTTCTTGTGACTCTGGTATATTCATGAACTTTTATTTCCAAGTTATTCATGTACATAATATCCCTTAAATCTTCTGTCATTTTATTCTGTGTTGCAAAGTCTGTATTGAAATCTCCCGCTACAATAACTTTTGTAAAACGAGTAGTAGTAATCTCTAAAAGCCTATTGAATAGTTCACAAAAATTGTTCCATTCCCCATTTGGTGACCTGTAAATACCTAACACCGCTACTTCGAAATTATTGTCGATTTTTACTCTCAAACCAGTAACTTCTATATCCATTTCCACAGCAAATTTCTCTACATATTCTAAATTAAATGTGTGCATATTCTTAGCATTTTTAGTGAAGATAGCTACTCCCCCACTTCGATGAGATGTCCTGCAATACGACGTTTTCAATGAATAGTTTGGAATATTAAGTTGTGGCAATTCATCTTCTTTTAAACCATGCTCTGTGAAAATAGCTATATCAGGAGCCTCTTCTTTAAAAAATACTTCGATTCTATCTATTTTGTTACGAATGTATTGAATATTCTGATGGAACACAGTGAGTACCGGTACTTCCCTATCATCCCTTATTACTTTATCGTTGCTTTTGCATATTGAAGTAGATTTACCTAATCTCTTAGAATCTTGAGAGCCTATCAGATTGCTACAAGAGTTCCTTCCACTAATGCTATCCTGATTTTTTGATCGATTAACGTCTTTTAATATAATTGAAGATATGAATTTATCATCTGAAACTAGTTTCCCTTCCCGGTTTTGAGCCACTTTACTAAAAAAGGTTCATTAGATGATTGTTTAGGAGAATTATTGACAGTAGATTGCAAACGACTTTCAATCAGCTCTGCCAGCCTATTACAAAATACTACTTTGCCAGATTGATTTAGATGTAGACCATGATTAGTGAAGTTTTGTTTTTTCAGCCTCTCATTTAGAAAGCAAATCCCCAACTGCTTAGAATTCTTATTTTTTAGGCTGTTGATTGTATTATGAATTGATTTATTTGTTGACTTAATGGCTTCATTTAGCTCTGGCCTATCAAACCTATACGGAATTGTACTTATTATTACATTAGTTTTTTGGCTGAGTGGCACAATCTCTTTAATTTTTTCATTTATTTCAGGAAGATGTTTTAGATTAGGTTCATTTATATTGTTTGAGCCACCCAGTACTATTAGAAAATCGTTTTTTCCAAAATCTTTAGTTTGTTCCTGTGCTGACTCTACGATAGCGTTTATAGGGGCACTTGATTTGAAAAAGCTCTGAACTTCATACTTATTTTTTAATCTTTTATTTAGTAGGTACTACAGTCTCGTCCATGACTGGATGTCAAGAGCAGTACTCTACCTTTCCTATCGTTATTTGCCCTTACTTTAGTTTTGGTTGCTGTTTGCAAAACCTGACTATACGTTTTTGTTTGACCATTTCTATTTATTTTTTCCCCATTTGATTTAGGTTCTACTTTTTTTATTGATCAGAGGTTCAGATCTTACATTAGCCAAGTTTATTTTTGATTTTAATATTTCGATTTCCTCTGACATAGACCTACATTGACTCGTGAGACACTACAATTGAGTGAGAGATTTGCAGACTTGAAGAATAAGAGTGACAAAGACATCTAACAAGAGAGAATGAGAAATATCAGATTGCAGTTGTGTCTGTCCATGAAAACAATGGAATGATATAAATAGAACAAGTGCGTGATTGACTGCTGGTTTGCTTCCATAACAGTACCTTCAAAATTGTTGTTTTGAAGCAGCTACATTCCTTTAAAGCAGCTACATTTTTTTTTATCAAATAGTCTTATACACAAATTTACATTTCGCCTTACAAGAGAAGTTGGAAACAACACTTTCCTGTCAAGAGCAGGAGCTAATTTGAAAAAAACTCTGTTTTTGTGAACAATGAAGCATTTTTAAATCAGAAATGCTACTAGCAGTGAGTGTGTTATCATGATTAACAAAATCTGGAAAATGGAATGTTTGTTTTGTCTCAGTCTGATTTAACCAGTTATTACAAATGCATTGGAACAGATGCACAGAATCAAACAGTACGAAAATACTGTAAATATGACCAAATGGGTTGAGAAAATCTGATGTTAAAACTCCTCCACATAACTTAATAAACATTGACCTATTGATGTGGCTGTTGTCAGAAATAATAGTGAAAACCTTTTATCCTAACTTTCTCAACAACTTCAAGACTTGAAAAGTAAGCTGGTATAACTGATCTCCTGTTAAATCTTTACAAGGAAATAAACCTCCAACAACTTTATCATTTGATAACAAAGAGGAAAAAATGAAAGTTTGAATAGTTGTGGCCAAATTCAATGAATTTTCATTTGATTGAACAGCTAAACCCTCAAACTTGCCACCTTTATAATTATGTTACTTCAGGCCTGACATATACTCCATCTAATAGCAAACTATTTGCAGTAGTTCAATGCTGTCTGCATTTTGTCTAGACTAGACTATCCATCCACTCTTGTGACGTGCAACCTAAAGTGGTGGAGGAACAGCATGGCCTGTTCATCTTGTGCAGCCTTGTATCTACCCATGAATGCTATGAGTTCTGTATGGCAGCGCTGTTTCGAGCCTCTCAGGAGATAAAACAGTGTGTAATATAGGGCAATTAAACAATGGGAATCTTAGATTATTGAATATCCAAATAATTAACTCTAGCCTCCTTGTTAGCTTCCAGGATGTGAGTATTGTTGAAGCCTAACAGTTTGCCTATTGAGTCAGGCAGTCTAAAATCCAACATGGTCTTGCACAACACTAAGCATTTCAATGTTGATATGTCCGCAACCATTTGCAGTTAGACTCCATGCTTACACAGCCTTGCCTCAAGCAGCTCCTTGTTTGTTTGGAACTCAAAACTGCCTTCAGGCAATGAAACAGTTTGCCACACCTTTCCATCATCATCAACTGTGCTCACATTGGTAATAAATTATCCTTCACATTGCTGCCACCCCTATTCTGCAGATTCATTCTGGGGGTGACTACACTCCTGGCTTTCCTGACCAAGAAGAGGTATTCTCAATGCATCAAAAGTCTTTATAACTGTGAGCTCCTCATGCATAATTGAGTAATCTTCCACTATTTCTTCATTCTCTTTCACTTCATCTTTCTTGGCTGAAAAGTGTAGTGTACTGTTGTAGCCAACCTCAGCATTTGGCATGGAGTTATAGCTTGTAAAGCTGATAAGTCCCACCTCCCATCCACCATCGCTTGTATTGATTGGTGGGAAAAACTCATTAGTCAGTGTCAACATGTTTCCTCCAAAACAGAGTATCATCTTGACTGCTCAGCATACTAGGATTAAATGATTGCTGACCAGTCTGGACACAAGTTATATACTGCTAGAAAATGATACGGCATGTTGTACAATAATACATTGTTATTTATTTTCATCAACCAAAAACTTTAAACATAAATGTCCACAGATATGAGAGTAGAGATCCTTTTGCTTCTGATCATAGTTGTACTCAATTCTGGTTGCCAGTGTCAATCCTCAATGCATGTGATTGATGAACTCCTGTGGTGGTCTCAGGTTGCCAAAGTCATCTTCATCATTTTCTTCATATAGCACACCCAATGCATGCCAGCTCCATCACTGTTGTCCAGGTTGATGATGCCACATTCCTTTGTCAATGGTCATTTGGTGGGTTAGGTATCCCACATAAACACTCCTTGAAATCGTCTTATCTTCAAATGACACACATACTTATAGAGGTCTGCTTTTGTTAGTGCTTGGTCAGGTAGAGCAATCACCATTGTCATCATCTTTGACAATGACATATTCCATTTCCCATCTTTTGCTGCTGACAACTCAGATACAGGCCTTGACCCCTCCTCACAACTCTCTTGGTGGCAGAATTTCTTCCTCTCCTTTTTGCTTCACCACCAAAGTTTGCTTTGGTGTTCATGATGTTGGTTACTACTGATGCTGTAGTCCTTTCTGCCAATCTGGCATCTGAAGATATTGCCACACTCCAAGCTCATTCAGCCAAGACATTGTCTGCTACCTCTCTGCTCCTTGTATCACCACTCCTTGAATAAGCAATGTAGTGCTCCTTGCAGGCCTGATCAAGTTTGTTGATGCCTAGATCACCTCTTGACAATTGCTTCTCAAGTTTTTTGCCTGGTCTGCAGTACTGGTAGCCAGTTGATGAAGTTCAACTGGTGTGGCATCATCAGCTTGGACAACAGTGATAAAGCTGGCACACATTGGTTGTGCTATGTGAAGAGGATGGATGAAGCATCCCTCTACTTTGATGGCTTAGGCAACCTGAGACCACCATAGGAGCTTATTGACTACATGCATCAAGGAATTGACACTGGCAAGAGTAGTTGGAACAGTGAAGAAAAAGAAGAAGAGGAGCACCTGGAAAGATATAAAAAAGGGGGTACCACCAATCCAAATGTCATTAAGACATTGACTGCCATCAAGTTGACATCAAGGATCATTGACTTTTTAGAGCAAAGAGGCTGCCTGGTGATCAGAAGATATCTATGATGACAATGAGACTTTTGGACATTGCAAGTGGTGGTCCTTTATTAGATGATCACATCACAGGCTTCGAGTATCATTCTCACGCACCCTATACTACAAGCTACAATGTCAATGATGAGATCAGGATACCAATTCAGCAGCAGGACATCTACACACTGCCATCAGATTGCTATCTGTACATGGAGTACAAGGTGATCAATGCAGTAAATGAGGCCTTGGGAGGCTCAACATGTGTCTCTGGATTCTTTGCCCACCTGTTTTTGGAGATATGCTATGAGATCAATGTAGTTGTGGTGAACAGAATATGTAGCCCTGGCATCACCAGCCTGATGAAGAATGCCATGATCTTTGAGCAAGAATAACAGCTTAAGATGGATGGAGCTGGCTACAGGTATGATGCTACTGCAGGGTTTGGCATGTTTGATGCCAATGGCGCCAACAGCACCATCATGCATGTAGCACTTAGATACCTGTTGGGCTTTTCTGAGGACTGCAGATGCATAATGCTCAATGTGAGATAGGAGTTGGTGCTGAGACACAGAGCTGACACTGTAGACCGAATGCAGCAGGCAATGTCACCATTCAGAAGCTGGTGTGGATGATGCCACATGTGGAGGTGGCTGATGAAAGTAAATTGCATCTGTTGAGACTGGTGCAGAATAACACGCCCATCTCAATGCTGTTTCAACATTGGGAACTGTATGAGTACCTGGTCATGCCACAGACCATAAAGCATACATGGACCATCAAGTCAGCATCTCAGCTAGAGAAGCCAAGGTACATTGTGATTGGACTGCAGACTGCAAGAAGGGGAAGGCTACTGTGAATAGCTCATACTTTGACAAATGCAAAATGAAGGACATTCAAGTGTTCCTGAACAAGTACTATCCATATGAAAGCATCAATGGCGATGATAATCAAGTGTACAATATGTATACAGCTCTCAATGGTGTCTACAACCATGGCAATTTTTGAGCAAGCAACCCACTTCTTGAGAAACACTCTGTGTGGGATGTTGAGTTGATAATGTTTACCATTGACTGTTTGTGTCAAAACAAGATGCTCAAGATGGGCAGCATTGACATCAGAGTGGAGTTTGGTGTGCCCTTTTTTGTATCTACTCATGTTGGAATATTTTCCTTTTTTATCTGAAACTCCCACTAATTTAACTGGACTTATGTGAAGGAAATAGCTACCAGTGTAACTAGAATGAAAAGTGGGATTTTTCTGCACCAAGAGAAAACGTTTTTTCCACATGCCAAAGGCAAGTGGAAAAAGTTTCTTGAGTGCAGAAACAATACTTTGCACTCAAATTACATGTAAAATTTTTCCTACCATGATGTATAAAGTGATTTAAACAGGACATGCAATAACCTGAAAATTCCTCACATAACCTATCTTCCAATCAAATCGATTTCAACAACTACAGCTGACTATATTCCATAGCTGAAGCAGAGTAGCCAACCTATTTTTGAATGCAGAATAGGGAACCTGCATATTTCATGCTCACTATTTTGTATTGTTAGGTTGCAAATCTGGAGTGCCACATAATGTTGAAATATTGGACAGAAAAGTTTTTGCACAATCTAGTGGAATCTCTTGATATCTGGTTGTAACATCACTGTATAGTAGTGCAATCTGGTGGAAACGCCTTGGAGTGAGTGGAAGAGGAACTGTGTGCAAGAGGGAAGGAGACCAACTGGCTGGACCCTAATTGATGGTTTGTCTATGATAATACATTACAAGTGTGGTAAGATGGTGTTTACCATACGAGTATGGGGAGTATGATAGTTTATGCACAAGATGAAGTCAAGGGCAGAATTATCATAAGAGTACAGTAAACAGCTTACCAGACATGTTATGTAGCCAACATTGTTTTTTGTCATACTAGTCTAAATTAGCAGATAAGTTGAAATAAGAAACTGTAAATCATTGTTATATAAACATGACCTCAACACACCAAATCACAGCAACTCTAGGTGAAATGGGCAATAATGGTCCTAGACCAGCTGATCTAGCTCTCAGTCAAATGGTTTTTCAGTGAAATAGTAGCCACCCATAAGTGTGCGGTAATAATCATTTGATGATCTTTAACCATAGAACTATAAACTTGGAATGCTAACTCAAGCGGTGTTTGGAAGCTAGAAGCGAGCCGGCCGATGTTCCGTTTCCCCCACCACAGTGCAGTGCAAACGACTCTTATTTCTGCACTCCAGCTATGTAGACAGCTACAGCTCATGGTGATTTTGCATTGATATTCAACATTATTTGACAAGTTTTGATATTTGAGTATTGAGAATTTATTTATTTTATTGTACTGGCAACGAAAAAGAAGAATGCCAGCATACTGTGTAGCCTATGGCTGCAAAAACTACATTACGAAGCAATCTTGATTATCTGCAAATAGGTAAATCTACCTATCAACCTACCTACCAATCTGACACTCTACGTTTGTTATTCGTATCATTTTCTACAAATCTGGCGCTATTATTATTGCTATCCTTATAAAGATAATTCTTCTCCAATTAGTTCAGTACATAGATAGACTAAATGTTATCCCATGTTATTGTTGAATTATCCAAAATGTTATTCTGGGATATTAAGTGATTTTTTTTTAAATAAAACTTTAAGATTAATTATAATGTTATGCAGCAGTTTGCGAAAGTATAACTGGATAACAACAATCAATTAAACTATTTAAGTTACTTACGGTATATGACATACTAAAGAATAATTATTATGACAAGTAAAAAATATAGCTGGCAGAGTCAGTCTTTACAACATGTGAAAAACTATCTAAAAACAAAAAAGCATTGTCTTTTTTGCTTTGTTACACTAGATTTTTTAATGTGAAAAAGAGTTATTGGTTTATTATTTTTACGATCAGTTTCAGTTCAGTGACAGTTTTGTCTTTTATTTAAAGCTCAGAATATGTTTATTGATATTGAATTTAGATTTAAAAAATATTGTATTTATAAATACTTTCATGATATTGCATTTTAATACAGTAGGCCATACGGTAAATATGAATAGCTCCTTTGACATCTTTGTTGGATCCTGTATGCACACATAATTTCACAATGAAATTATTTGTATGAAGTATTATTTCTGCAGATATTTTTTGTAACATTTTATTTATTGTACATGATAATTATTTAAGTTAAACTAAGTAATTCTTCTTGGTAACTTCTTGGTTTCTCTCCTAAAAATTGTTTGTTTTATAATCAATATTATTTTTTATCATGTATTATTTTTTCCTTTGTTTTTTTTGCGGAAATAAAGATTATTATTATTATTGCAACTTATCTTATTTAAGAACACCTCACCTGTTAAATACTATACTATTGTTAAATAGAATAAATACTACTTATTATAAAATGGAAAATTGTTCATAAAATATTGTAAAATAAACCAATTTCTGATTAATACACAATATCGCCCAATACATCAAAAATGTATAAATATAAAGTGTAGCCTACTTCTTTCAATGCATGTAACAATTTTTAGTTTCATTGTAATATTCATAACTTATTCCATTAATATTCAATTACTAACAATGATATTGTTTTAAACATTCTATTTCAAAATTCATGTAAACTTGCACCTGTTTAAAACTTCCTTATAAAAGGAGCAGGTTGATTACTTGTTAATTGAATCGCCGTAATAATAATAATAATAATAATAAACATATTCTGTCTCTTAGAATGAAGAAATATTGGGATAACCGAAAAAATATTAAATGTAATAAATTAGTTCAGCCTTCCTCATAAACATGTACTTAGCGTTTTCCAATTTGAATGGGAAATTGACGACTAATAATAATAATAAGGTTTCATCATCTATTTCGATGAATTCATAAGGTATCATTGAAAAAGGCATGAATAATCATTGTAATTCGTATTTTTCTCAAATTCAAACTTTTTCCTATAAATTTCTAATAAGAGTTATTTGAATCACCGGTAATAATAATAATAATAATAAGGTTCCACTACTTGTTTCAAATATTGTTCTATCTATTTCGATGAATTCATATCAGGTATCATTGAAAAAGGCACGAAAAATCATTGTATTTTGAATTTTTCTCAAACTAACCTTTTTTCTATAATCCATTGGAATAGATAGAAAGTATTTGAAACATATAGTGAAACCTTCTTCAACTGGCAATTCAAATCATGTTTATTCAAAATTTTCTAATTTTTCTATGAGACTATGAAATAGAATTACTCTGGCCGAGCGTATTAGTTTTACAGTACGTAGTTCAGTCAATGCTGGTGTACGAGCACTGCGCTTTGGTGGGGGAAGCAGTGAGACAGCCGGCTCGCAGTTCGATGCATTCAGTCAGCATTCCAAGTTTATAGTTCTATGTCTTTAACACACAGTGTGCGACTAAATTCATCGAAGATCAGCTGTTTTCCAAATTCTGAATCAGCTGGAATATGGTAATATTCATTACTGCACTGAAAAAGGACGCGGTAATGAAAATCATCTGTTTTTTCTGTGAACAGACGTTTACCAGCTCGATTCAATGCTTGGTAAAGTGGTGAATATGTATGAGTATGACGAAAAGACTTTCATGCACTGGAATTTACTTTCCCGCACTGGTGCAGGAATAGACTATTTTGCGTGCTACACAAAGTGAAAAATAGGCACTTTTTGGGGTTACTGTAGGACTATAGACCCTTCTATTCTATTCTAGGTGTGTGCTTACAGAAAAAAATATTCTCTATATTATTTCCTACATAAATTCATTTGTGAAAGGATAAATAATTCTTCTATGTTATTGATGAATCCCAATTATCGTGGCTGCATTAATGTATGAATGAGAGAATTTATTGACCTATAGGAAATATGACAAAACTATCAGCATGTTGTTCAGCACGTAGGCTTAAAGTGTCTGAATACTTCCATAATGTAGCCTATCTACGTATAGAATGTACCTTCCACTAACATCAATGATTAGCAAACCTGTCTCTGCAATCACGTTCTTGCCATTATTGTATTTAGCACGGACAGATATTACTTACAGGCTGTATTATGGGAAATAAACACATCTTGAGTGTGAGCAATAGAATTATTCTTGAATTAAGAAATATCAATATTTTTTGTGAAAATATAATACAATATTATGGAAAAAAATAGTTATTTAGGAATTAGGCAAAGCCTACTTATAAAAAAATGAAATACCCACAGCATACATTTTGTTTCCTCCTTTCTTTAATTGTCTGTATGATCACATCGCAACATATATAAATCTCTAATGAACATAACATTATGGAATGTAATTGTTTAGAATCAGTAATGAAGGACGTTGATAATATGAAGAAAACAAAAGTCTATGATGACAATTTTTCTGATGCTCATTATAGCCTAATTTTGTTTTAGTTCACTTTGCCTAGGGTAATTTTTGCATGTTTAACTCATTGTCCCTTGTGATTAATTGTTCAAACAAATGCGAAGAATACTATGATTTTACTTGATTATTGATACTCAATTAATTATTGATGACGATTTATCATAATGTTCCTTCGGTTAAATTAGTATATGAAATTTTCTTCGCTCTTGCTGTGACATTTGCTTGAGATTTTAATACTGTATTTCTAATGATTATTCACCTCGTTGGTGGTGATGATTATAATGATATGAATTATCATTATTATTACTGCAGATACGATATCTATGAACTTTTGAATGTGCTACGTGATAAATTTAGGAGATATTGAAAATAAGTGAGTCTAATTATTTTGAAATGTTTGGTGTGCGGAGATAAGATGTGAGAATTCACCTCAGATATTTATCAACTAAAATGACAGTAAAGTTGGTTGACCGTTCTTGAGAGGGCAATAACCACAGAAGTACATAAATATTGGATTGCTGGCAGGAGCCTAATCCTGAAATGCAACAAGAAATATATTTCACAATAATTTATTCCTATTATTTACTTATGAAGCTTGTACATTTGGCGTTTATTTATTTTTTAACTTATTACTTTTATGGTGGAGAGACCATCCACCTCGCCGATTGAGACATAGTATGAGAAACATAGTAGATTGCAGTTTTATTCT
This sequence comes from Conomelus anceps, assembly GCA_948455865.1. Lineage (NCBI taxonomy): Eukaryota > Metazoa > Arthropoda > Insecta > Hemiptera > Delphacidae > Conomelus > Conomelus anceps. Next base: position 55,630,916 of record OX418217.1, on the reverse strand, counting down.
GAACCAATTTTGGCGTCTTTCTCGGTAATCACAGACAAACCAAGTGCAGCCAATTCAGTTCAGACAAGTACAGACAAGAAAACGAGGGTCATATTCCCCCGAAAATTTACCCGTCAATTTGCTTGAACTGTGGTGTTGAAGAAATTGCTTTTTTCTTAATTCCGGGAGTGTACCCCAAACCCCTCTTTTAGTATAAATTAGTCGTAACCTATCTATCTACCTATCTAGTCGTGCCTATATTATCTTCATGAATTCTTAAAGGACTCTTTGTTTCCCTTTACTGTATAGCACCTAGTCGGTTCTGTAGCATTTCGTCCGAGTAGTATTCGTCAGATTAAAATCCGAGTCAATTCAAAATTCAGATTAAAGTCCGAGTCAATTCGTCAGATACTCAAATTCCTTGAATAAAGTAGCATTTCGTCCAATGGGTTTTTACGCTTCTGTGAGCATTACTAACGAGTAGCAACTCGTCCGATCCTTGAGTCTTCTACCCGACTTCAGAAACCCTTCTATTATTTGTTCATTGACTGCAGTGGCGGATCCAGAGAGGGGCTAAGGGGGGCTATAGCCCCCCTTTGTTGACCAATTTACACTAGATAGAATGGTACTTTATAATATAGGTTAATATATATTTATATATGAGAAATCCAAAAAGGAAGAAAATGGAAAAACATCGATTGTATAAACATTGACAGCAGGGCTTTTTTTCTAGAAAATGAGGTTCAGACACTCTAAAATTTTCGCATAGTCTATAATATACTCTATGAGGGAGGCCTAACTTATTTGTTGACTATTTCCTCTATATAGGCCTAATATAAATGTATGAATAGCCAATTTTGGTACAAATATCTATATATCTAATTTGCATTTCAAATTTACAAATATAGATTTAAAAACAAATTGAACTATATACTAACTAACCTTATTTGAAATTTTCTATAGTTCTGACATGTCCATGTCCAGTGGCGTAGCCAGGATTGAATTTCGGGGGGAGGGTTACCAGGGGGCGTGGGGGGATTGAAACCTCCCTGGAATTTTTTTCATATTTATCATTTTTATAATCATTTTAAAGTAAATTTTACTTGTATATTTGAATTAAAGCAATTGTTAATTTAAATGAAATATATCTCTGATCCATAAGAGCCAGGGACAGACACCACTCGAAAACAATGAATTGCCACATTTCTCACTAAACTGTACATGCCGCTGCAGAGTAAGAGTACCATAATAATATATTACACTTTTTGTGATTCCCAAGACAAACTCTTGTGCTAAATAAAATTAAGGTTTATTTTTGTATTAACTGTTTTAATTTAATCTGTAAGTTATTAGTATTGTGAAAGATGACTACAACAATTCAGTGGGGCGGGGGGAGATGTATCCCAATATTCCCCTGGCTACGCTCCTGTCCATGTCCTATTTCCTTCTTCCCTGTTGCGTACTTTACAACCTATTTTGTGGGGTCAAAGGACGTTAGTGGAGGTCCAACAATCCTAATGAAGAAAAGATTGCTAACAAGTAGAGCTGGTGTCATTATTAGATTCGTAGCGAAATTCAAACATGCAATGTTTGGAAATGTAAATGTTAATGCAATTTTGTTCCTAATAGTAATTATTTGATAAGATATTCATATATGCCTAGCAAAAAGGTACTCGAACGCCGTTCTGGAGCGTTCCGGCTGAAAAAAGCACTGATTGACAGTATATATATACCATTCTTGGATCACATTATTTCTGAGCTGCAAACTAGATTTAGTTCAGTACATGAAGCTGCACATCAAAAGGGACTGATCCTATCAAATTTCACAAACGTTAGTGTTGATGAGGTAGTTAAAGCAGAAAATATCTACTGCAAAGACATTTCTACAACAACTTTGGAGCTATTAACAGAATTTCAACTTTGGCGGGAACATTGGAAATCAACAAGTTCCAAGGATCTTCCACAGTGCTGTGAAGTTGCTCTATCTAAATGCAATAGAGACTTTTTCCCAAACGTTGCAATTTCATTACAAATATTTGCAACTTTGCGGGTGGCAACCGCCTCAACCAAAAGGAGCTTTTCTTCCCTAAGAAGAATCAAAACGTACCTTAGGTCAACTATGACAGAAGATCGGTTAAACGGGATTGCACTGGCCCATATTCACAAAGAAAGGAACATAGAAATAAAAAAGGTTTTACAACACTTCAGCCAGACAAAACCAAGATGAATGTGTTTATCGAACTGGACCTCTATTTGAATAGATGTTACAAAATCAATCAAAAAGTAAATAAACAATCTAAAGTCTAAGTGAGTAATCAAGTAATCAATAATGCAAGATGATTTTTTTCAAAGTGAACCCCCCCTGACCCCATTAGGCCCCCCTTGACTCAATCCTGGATCCACCACTGATTGACTGGGTATTCCCATTTTCTAAAAACTATAAAACAACATAAATCAAGTGAACACAACATTTCCAAAACACTACCGCCCTCAAACACAGTGCACGCTCTGTGCGCCTAACCAAACCTTCCCCGGGTGGCTAACAAGGCTAGATATGACTGAACCACCTTATACATCCAGAACTTTGATGCATAAAACAAAATAGATCAAGCTACTTTGCTATTAAACAACAAAGATCAAGTGAATATAACATTGCCAAAATACTACCACCTCCAAACGCAGGCATACCCTGTTACTTCAGCTATACGACCCCAAAATACCTGACCATCGACGAATTGCTACGACACCACCTAGTCTACCCTCCCCTTTACACTACATAACTGTTGGTCATCCCCCCCCCCCCCCCCACCACACCAAATGACTAAACATCTAGTTTCGCCACTGGTTGAAAGAAGTCTTCTCCTTCCTACCTGTTCAAGGCATTAGCGTATCCAGAAATTTTTCAAGGGGGGTGTCCACTTTACCACTGTTGTCCTCTCACCTACATACAACACTCCTTGACTACCCCCCCAACCAACCTAAACAGATCCTAAAACTTTTATTCACTTTGTAACTCTAACTACAGCAAGTATCACAGCAGCCGTAGTTTCAACAATTCATTAATTAAGTATTATACTATACTAATTATTACACAATATATATACTAATGTTTTTTTAAGATGTTAAAAAGTTGCAAAACCCATTTTGCAATTTCCAAACTCTATGTTTTTAAAAAGACAACATATTTTTCGACACCCATCCCGTGTGAGATGAAAGATTACGGGAATAGGTGAAGACAACAATACATTAAAAGGGTGCATTCTATGAGTATGAAATTAAGAAACCAGGTACCTTGATGTGTATCTTATTGAGAGTGTACTAGAGAAGAAAGGTAACAAATTGTTTGTGAAATGTTTGGGCTTTGATTCGAAATAAAATTCATGGATTGATTATAATAATAGTGTTGTCTGAAAAATAATTATATTGTCTCTGTATTGAAAAATGAAGTTGAAACAGCACAGATCAAAACTACCACTGATCAACTTTGATAATTATTTAAATGAGAATAACAGAAAGCAACAAATGAGACACAGTGTACTTTTGCCAAATAGTGTAAGATGAATTTATTGTGTGTGGACTATCCAATGTTGGAAAAACCAATACCGTTTTTAATTTATTATTTGCAGAAAATGGTGTTAAATCTTTACATTTATATGTACTTACCAAATCTCACCAGCAAGACTAGAATGAACTTCTAAATAATTATGAGTCGAGTCCCTGAGATTGGAGAGATTTTGTTTCATCATAATGAAGAAATCCCACGCCTGATTGATTTCTGAACTATCACAACTACTGTTTGAAGATGAAGACGATGTTTTTAATTAATTATTAATGTTTTAGCTGTTTTTGCGTAAAAGTAATGGATTATACGCGAATATATTTTTTTTTCAGCCAAAATAAACTTAAAAAAGAAATAAAAAATCCAATTGAAAATTAAAAACTAATTCTAAACGGCAGTATTTCATTCACTATTAAAACTTGTATAAATGCATGATTGTACCAGGACCGAGAACGAAATTATTAAATTTAGTTCAACACCGACCGTAATCTACACAGAAACTGAGCTTCTGGACAGTTGAAAAGCTCAAACGGAAGTCTATAAAATCATTTTGATATTAATTTTATCATGGAAAAAGAATTCACAATGTCAACATTTGCGAGCTATGATACTTTAATAGGTTTTTTCTAGACTAATGACTTCTCCCAGTTTTGTTATGAAATTCTAGCCCACTCTCTCTCGATAATGTACCATACATTGAAAAGTTCTCTCCTCTATCGTATAAAGATAGACTTAACTCAACACATGCTACAATTATGGCTACAATAACTGCCGCCATGCACAGTTCTCAACACTCTAATATTGTAATATTAATTCCGTCTAGGTTAAATTTTGTTCACTAGAATTATTATCGCTGGTATAGAATTATTCTCAAGAACAAAAGCAAAAAAGCATTCTATCTAGTGCTTAGTCATCTCAAATGGAGGGGGGGTCCGGACCCCCCCCTTGAATACGCCCCTGGTTCAAGGTACGGGTTTGCACTCTATAGGTAATACGAGTGAGGACTTATTTAGGAATATGGACACTCAATCGGGGGTGGACCAGAAACCGGAGGCGTAGCTAAGGAGGGGAGTTCCCGACTTTTGGGTGACTCAAGCACTGAATAGATTCAGTTTTGACCCAAAATAGAAAATATGTGTTAATAGAAGTATTAATGTCTAAAATGCGGTTTTAGAAGTAACTTTTCATTTTTTTTCTTTTCAAGAGCTTTTGCACACACATATTTACAGACAACAGCACGATTCCAATAAGACCCTATCGGGTCATTAATGGAAATAATTCACCAGCGACCCCCCCCCCCCCCCTTGGGCAGAAGAACTCGGTCGCAAACAACTGATTTTGGAAAGAGCAACTTGTCCCTTGTTCATCCCAAAAAAAGGTGGTAACGATAAACGGCTGTTTTGAATATAATTGACCAAACGAAGAGAAGTCTTTTTTGACTGAACGAAAAGACGACTATGTTTCAAGTCGACCGTTTTGCATTCGTCTTTCTGTTGTTTGTTTGAACGCATTTACGGCTAGACGCGTGAATCAAATTCTATAAAATCTGGCATGTATGTTCCTTTCAGAAATGCCCAGCGACTTATATTAAAGATTTTCAAATTTACTTGAATTTGAAGAATAATCGAGAGTAAATGAAAGAAAGGCGCTCAGGCCTTCTACTAAAGCCGCGTCTCCACCAACCGAACATGTCTACCGAACATTGTTGGCGAATACAAAAAACGGACAAACATTAAACATATGAGTCACCGAACATGTTCGTGATTTCAATTGAAATTTTCGGTCTGTGAGCGAACAGTGACAACCAACCACAGGTTCCCACCACACCGAGATGGAATATGATTATAATAAGAGGAATATCCGAGGGCTCTCCCACGGAAAACTTTTGAGAGAATAATGCTTCTTAAGTCGTATTTTGAGTGTTTCTGGGCGTCGTGTCTGGGAAAGCTTATTCATTCATTAACATATATTATGGTCAGCCACATAGATGCAAGGGCGTTCTGGTGCTTGAGTCTTGAGTCTTGAGTCATTGGCAATGGACCATTTAAAAAAATACGCACCGGCTTGCTTTTGATTGTAAGGATTGTTGTTAGTTAATTGGTTAGTTACTTTGTTTGTGATAGTCAAGTAGTGTATCAGAGGATATTAAGAGAGGCTCTCCAACATATTAGACGAAGTATACAAATCTTTTATTATAGAAAAAGAGCCCTGGGTCCTTCACAGGAATTTTTCAGGAATAACTCTTGCGAATTATTTCACATTTTAAGATATTATAAATCTATACTGGATACATCCAAACTGCAAAGTTAATTGATTCTAATGTTTAAAAAGATTTAATGGGCGTTCAAATCCCCACATACGTCCCCAACACTTGTAATAATTGAGCTCTACAGTGATGATAATAATAATAATAACATCAAGTGACCTGGCTGGCTCAGGTATGGTGTCAGCGTTATCAGGTTGCACCTGAACAAAGTTCAGGGCCTCTGACGTGACTTAACGACTGTTTTTTAGGCTCAACGGGTCCTCCGAAACACGGGAGTGGCCTTAGTAAAAATCTTACAGTCAGACGAGTATTTCATAGAGTTTGGATGACAGACAGGTCTATAAACATTTAAGGCAAAATTTATATCTTTCAGTACCTTTGTCCAAAAAAGTCCATGATAAAATACAGTACTTTCATTAACAATCTTACATGAAAATTGACACTATCTTAGCAGCCATCCCATGATGCTGAAGCTTCTTGTAAGCAGTGGAAAATTCATTTCTCCAATTTAAGTGAGTAGAGAACAAAAAATTACCAAGAGATACAGTACAATGAAATTCTAATGTTAACTATTTTTGTAAAAGAATAAAATAAGGATATGGGGTTCTCTTCCAGAAAATTTTTGAAAAATAATTGGAATTTCAAGCGATTCTGGACACGAAACCATCCATTTTAACGCACATGATGGGTCAAATTGAATCATATTTAGTGCTTGAGTTCATGACGCTCAGAGTGCCATCTAAACAAATTTTTGGGGAATTTTGTAAATTGTGGCGTGGAATTCCCCCCACCCCACCCAAATTCAAAAATCACGGGAATAATGTGAGATAATTTGTTGATCCAACAAAAACTTTTAGTACACGCACTAAGTTTAGATGGCACTCTGAGCGTCATGCCCCCCCCCCCCCCCGCACCCCGTCTATGAACCCCAGAGAACAAATTATTGTCAGGAAAAGTATAATAATACAAATTTGATTAATATTGTTCTATAAATTCACTCATCAAGCGTGTGAAATCTCATCTGATTTGAGCAATCAGCTGTCTGGAACAACATAGGTACAGGCTGGATGAAAATAGAAACGAAGCCTTGGTGGAGTGATACAGAGTTACAGAGTGACTTTTTGTGGAAAACAGACATGTAGTAAGTAGATCATTGTAGTACCTGTACATTGAACCAAACGGAGACCTCTCTTCGTTCGCTCAATAATTTGTTCGACGATCTGACTGGCCACTATGACTCATGACTGTACTAAATAAACATCTGAAAACTTATATCTAATATTTTTGTATATCCACTAGAATAGGACCAACCATTCTTCAATCATCAGCTTCAACAATGCCAAAACACACGACATGTTTTTTAGGCATTCAGCTGATCATTAAAAAATGCCTCTTCTATCACTTTTGAATATTATAATATTAAAAACTATCCATATTAATGAATAATAATTATTCATAGATGTAAATATAATTAAATAAGTTATCATTATGCATGATAAACATTTAACATGTGACATTTATTGATGAAAAGATGGTCTACCGGTCTATCCAACCAACATGTAGGGAATGAACTCGTGGTCTTGTTTGAGCTGATTTCAAGAGAACTTTTGAGCCCCTGAACGCATTTCATGCTGCATACATGCGTTTTCCATCAATCATGCAGTACTGTGGTGGCTAGAACTCTGTTGCTGGGATCAGAGCTGTAATGAAGGCCTGAGGACCTATCCTTTTCCTTCTGTCTCAAATAAGATGAAGGAGTAGGCCAATATTATTGTATTGGTTTATTGTTTGGAAGAGCATGTCCTCAAAGTTTGAAGTTGATCGGTCAAAGCGTACGGAAGTTATTGTCGAACATTCTACCAACAGACAAACCGTCAACGCCGCAAGCCTCGAGTAAAAACCAAGAACTCGTTACGCTCATTCAATTACTGTAAAATTTTGTAAAAAATACAACGTGACACGTACTATTGTCAGAGCGTCGTGTACTACTAGCGCGTTTGCCCTGTGTGACTGGTAATATATAAAGTACTTGTACTGCTACTAATAAAATAACATGAGAAGATACATCATTTTAGCTACAATAATGCAGAACAAAAGAGTGAGCAGGGTGGGGGGGGGGGGGAGGAATTGTGATCACCAAAAAAGATCCTCATCCTCATTAATTATAATAATAATAATAATAATAAAATAATAATAATCAATGAGAGGATAAATTCAAATGCATTCCCCTCTACCCCTCCGTAATTTCGCAGCTGGCGCTGTATTACTCCTGGACGCACGCTCATCGCAATTTCTGTTTGGTGAGGCCTTCAGCGTTTGATGAGGATACGCGAACTCATTGAGCTTCGAGTATAGGAGTCACCGTTGATGACCGAAACGTTTAGCAAAAATGAGGATTGAGTGCTGGGGAATCAGCTGATTGCAAGCGGTCACGTGACAAGGTGAATGGCCGTGGTGTGACGTCAGGGGTCAATGGCAAATCTTGTCCCAGTTCCCTGCGTGGGGGCCAACGGCCGCGGTTCCCCTCTGACCCACATCCTGGGGCCCGGTCAAAGACCCGGCAACCACCACCAACACAGCAACACACAGCCTTTTCCTCTCTTCCCCTTCTCATCCCATCACCAGAATTTGCACTCCCTTCCACCTTTCCAATGTTTTGGAAGGTTTGTGTAATTTCCAGCGTGAATAATGCATGAGCTATTTTCGTGTTTTTCTCTGAATTTCTAGAATTTTTCAAAAAAATATACTTGGTCGCCCGGTTATTGACACTTTGACTCGAGAGCGCGATAACGCCGCCATTACATCACTGGACCATTATTTTTTTTGCGGCAGCTGAATCAGTGGACCATTGCGATTGCACTACGCGGTCGCCTGGCAATCGATCTCGTTTAATCATTCAAATCGATTGTTCAGTTCTTCTTATATAAGATACGACTGTAAGAAAAAATCCAGTTCCGTCTAGCTCCTATTACGTGAACTCTTGAATAATTGAATAATAAAAATTTTCTCAAGAATAATTTTATTTTAGTTTATGAGAAATTGAGTTGTGATCCTGTTACATGATGATAACAAACAATAAAGACTAAGCGCAAAACCTTGTTAAATATAACGATAACGCTAATCTCAACTCTCTATACATCTGCCTGCTCTATAGCATCCTGATTTTGGAGCAGGGAGCAGACAGATGCATAGAGTGTCAAGGTTGGCATTATAGTTATTTGTGATGCAGTTTTGCGCAAAATCTCTATTGATACGACAGTGAAATCCGTTTGTGAAGAAAGCAGATCCGTTTCTGTTGCATCTTCGCATTTTGTTTCAATAAATAAAGAATAACATATTTTAATAAGAGATTAGAAAATGTTATTTAGCTAGAGCCCTGCTAGATGACTAGTACACATTCAAATACGAAGAACAACCTGAACTAAGAAACTCAACTAGTTTTTTCAACTAATGTAACCTTGATTTTAGTGAAGCTTATTAGTTGAATATAGTTGGTATCTTGGGTATAAAATTATATATCGGTTATCGGTCAATGCAAAAAAAAACTTATTGTTTCAACAACGTTTCGTCACGTTCATTAAAATCATCAGGGCCTGTTGAATAAGAAACCTGACGAATAAGAACGAATATTAACGAACCTCTTGAATAAGAACCAACAGGTACGTATTTTGTTATCAAATGTAACAAAACGTTGGCGACATAATAAGTTTTTTTTGCATTGACCGATACCCGAGATCACACACACTATATTTGATCAACTTTCGTCCATTAAATCCTTCAACCTTTTTTTGTTCTTCTTCTTTCTCCTGCCTTAATATTAAGGCCGCTATTAGCCGTGAGCAACTAGCACGGCAACTGATTGAAGCAACCGATTGCCGGGCCAGTCTCCCATTTGAGCAACTGAGCTGAGCAACTCATTCGGCAACTGCAGATAACCTCTTAATACTAATAGTTAATTATAATAATATTATAATTATATATTATAATATATTTAATTAATATATCATAATAATTAAAATTAAATTATTAAAATTATTTTATTATTTAAATTATTAAATTAAATAATTAATATTATAATTAATATATTATTAATACAGTAATTAGCATTAATTAAACAGCAATAATTATTAATACAGTACACGAGGTTAACATAATCTCGTGTACTGTAGCCGGTAGCCTATCTGCCGTAGTGTAAAGTAGCGTGATTTCCATTATTCTGTTGTTTAATATAACTTATAATAGTTTATAACTGATTTCTAATATTTAAAGTCATTTAAATAGCTGCTGCTATTTAGAAGGAGAGTTTATTATAACTATATAATACAATTATATTAACGACATAACGAATATCCCTTGAATCATCAATTAATAGACAAATTCAAGAGTAGGCTATACTGTACGTTTGTGGTTTTTGGTCGTAATTTTTTTCTCAAAGTTTCTTGGCTTGGCAACTACTAAGCTATTAAAATGCTATCTACATTACGGTGAGAATTTTTCATCCATGAATTATTTTGTGAAATATGGGCTTTCAAAGTTGACATTTTTGGGGCAACAAATCTTTCCCGAGTTGATATAGACTCTTGATAATTTTTTATAGATAGAACTTACATCAGGAATTGAAATAACATATTTCGTAATTCAATCTAAAGCTTAGTTTGTTTTACTTAGAAAATCTTGGGGTTTTCAAAAAATTATTGCAAAAAAATAAATTTTTGATTAAGTAAAAAATACTATTAGTTATTAGTTCGGTCATTCTAATCTTTGATGTAAGTTCTGGCTTTAAAAAAATAATCAATAATTCGTATCAACTCGTAGGAATGAATTTTTGCCCCAAAACCCGAAATTTTCAACCTTTTATAGCCCATATTCTACAAAATAATTTATGAAAGAAGATTTATCTCACGGCAATAGATAGAATTTCAATAGTTTGATAGTTGCCAAACCAGGGAACTTCGAAAAAAGTTATTATGTTGTTCTTTTTCCTTCACCCACCACCATCTACGGTTCCAAGGCTTTGTAATTTTCTTCTTGTGATTTGGAATATACTTATATATTCTTGTGATATAAATATTCTTATAATAAGCATAACTGTATAACGAAAATGCCGCAGCAACTTCAACATCAACATCCTTTCTGGTCGATCACTGAATGACGAATGAGTGCAAATGTGTGGTGCGAATAGTTGGGCCAATGTGTACTTGGGTGCATTCGACAACATTCGTTGTCGCTTATCATTCACGAACATTGACGGAACATTTGGCAAAACATTCGGGCGAATGTGTGGGCCATAGTGTACTGGTAGTTGCTCGTGTAGTTGCCGGGGTTTGACTCGCCCAGCAACTGCATGGACAACTTTTTTCTCTTCGGCAACCGATTGCTCACGGCTAATGGCTCCCATTTGATTCAATGCCCCCGCTACTCGACCGGCAATCGATTGCTTGCCCAGTTGCTGAGCGAGTTGCTCACGGCTAATAGCGGCCTAAGAGAACCCCTCCCTATTTATTACTTGAGCAGCCATAGTTGGAAGATGTTTCCATCTCCATCTCCGGATTAATTGGGACCAAACCTTATCCGGATTATAAAAAAATCCGGATTTTCGAAAATAGGTTGTTTTTATGATTTAAATTGATAGAAACTTATCTGAAACCTTAAGAATTCACTTAAATATTATGTAAACAAGTACAGTAGGTAAATACAGTTAAAGCTGTAGTGTTTTACTTAGCTAGTACCGCAGTTTAATGAAACTGAAACAATACACAATACAATACAGTAAAAATGTGAAGTATAGTACAATAAAAAAACTGTACAGCACGAAGTTGAAGAATATTACACACTCTATAAATTGTCAGGGCTCTTAAAAAAGTCTTTGAATGATTTTTTTACTGCAGTAGTTGTTCACTTTTTCGCAGCCAAGTCTTTAATACATTTTAACAAAATGAGCTGGGAAGGTGAACGTGAATCCGGACGATCGGCGGTCAGGATTTTTGTCGTCCGGATTATTGACGTTCTACTGTAGTAGTATATATTTTAAAATAGTTTATAGATTTTACTTTTGTATAATTTTGGATTTCAGTTATTGTATTTTAATATTTTTCATATTTGCATGACTTGTATATGTGTGTTTTATTTTATAAATAAATAAATGGGTTGGCAAGGAGGGGTGGAAGAGGGAATGCTTATAATGTAAATTTAGTCCATTTATTCAAATAAATCTTGTATTGTTGTCTGTCGACTATCAAGAACGGCTGATCTACAGCAAAATTAGTGGAATAAAAATGTATGAACATGTAGAGTTGGAGAGACCGCAGGTTGTATTTCCACCTCACCGTAGAGCTATTCTTTGGAAAACATACTGAACCACTCACTGTTTTAGATGGACTCTTAACCTAGCTAAACCACCATGGGTTGGTGAATATAAAGCAGACGTTAAGCAACATCTTTTTCCATCCAAGCAGTTGCTGATTCAGACAAACTTTTCGGGAGGATCATCATAGGAGCATCAAGGGTGGCCGAATGGTGAGGGATAATCACATTGTTGGTGGGGGGGGGGGGGGACTGTGTGAGAGGTATTTCATACGTCCCAGCAAGAGGGGGGGTCCGGGGGCTTTAATTGATCTTTTATGGGGATGAGGACGTTTTATAAGGTGATATCTCCCCCAAAAACGTTTTTCACTGGACATCTCCCCGAAAATAATTTTGAATTCGGCTCTAGCAAACTCTATAGTATACTACTGGTTATGAAGGACTTTTTTTAGAAATAACTCCTCTGAAACCGCATTTTAAGGTGTTCAAGACATGGATCCAATTTAGCCTGCATACTGCAAAGTGAATCAATGTTTCTGGTGCTTGACTCATAGCCGATTGAGTGGTCAAACCCCTAAATAAGTCCTCAAGTGAAAAACTTGGAAACTATTTATATAAATAAACAAGAACCTAGCGTCTAGTACATTGAATTTGATAACGCTTATTCATGCAATACAACAAAACTTTTATTCTTGAACGAATGAACTATAATAATTTCGATTCTGTTTACATAAAAGTATTATTCATTTACGCTATACGTGTTATCATAACTACAAAAATTCTTCAAGGTATCCTCGAACACAATCCCTCTCACTAATCAGCTGATCTTTGCGGTTATGCAAATGAATGCCACTGGTCTTGAACTGTTTATCCCATGTGTACAATTTCGAGTTGGTAAAGAAGTGATGAAATATCGACTGCAACGTCGGAGTATCTGTATTTTTTGCCAATTATCCACCACGCACATCTACCTTCAGCCGAGAAGTTGTTTCAGTCCTTTCTCTCCAACCAGCTCATCATGCAGTTCCTGTAAGCATCCTGCTTCTAAAAGTTGCCGGATCCTAACAAACTAGTATTCGCTCCTCCAATCAAGTTTCACTGACAGCTTTTGGGAACTTCAAGCACGATCCTCTCTCTCACTCTAATGGCACATTACCAGCTTCATATGCAATCTCACTCTACTAAATAAATCCGGATTCGATAGCTTTGAATCCTGACTGCAAAACTTCATTCACAAACCACTATAAATTTAAATTATCACCAACGCCTTCCATTCCAATAGAAATTCTTCTTGGAAATGCTTATTTCACTCTCCAATGACGAATTCGAACAAATATCTAGCGATTGAAATTATCACCATGTGAAGAAAACGTTTCTGTAGTAAATTAGTAAACAACAACAAATTCAATTGCGAAAGAAAGTTGTTAGTTCTAAGCATTCCTTGTTGCAAAACAACATTCACGAGTCAAGAACTTCAAATGGTTGGTTCTACTTGGAAATGGTGATTTCACTGTTATCACTTGATCACAATAATTCGAAGAAAGCATGTCATTGTAGCCTAATCTAATTCCATTTTCAAAGGAACCAGGACTAAAATCACTAAAGTTGGAGAAAACTGGTTGCTGTAGAAAATAATTATAAAGAATCCACTTCTAGTTCGAAATTTAATTTTCAAAAGTCATCATGATAAGCTCGAATAACTTCAAAATAGTTCTTGGGAGCAAATATTGTTTTTGACTGTTGCTTTTAAAGTGTCCTCGCCTTTCATCAATTAATATTCTTTGAAAAATTGTACCTACACATTTACACACATTGAAATGTGTTCCGCATATTTCATTTCACAAGACATATAACTGTAAACCTCAAGATGTAAATCATTACGCAGATCAGTTTCAAATACGGATTTAGTCGAATGAGTGCCCACATGAGTCTGTTTCAAATATTTGTTTGCTAGTAGTGCATATACTCTAAAATATGAGTTGAGACTTTAAAATCGCCTAATCCTCTTCTTTTTCTCTCAATCCGTTACTTAACGTTATCAGTCATGCTCTAAAGTAGCACCAAGCTCCCCAACATGTTCGGCCTTACTTTCTGCAGTATAGGCAACCAGCATAACTCAACGACTTTGCGTTGTCTATTAAAATTTCGCCGTCAAGCCTCACAAACCCTTTCCTAGTAGACATACATACAAGTAATTTATTGTCAAATGGCTTTCAAATTTCGAAACAATCCCAGTTTCAAAGCAAATCCATTAAACCAGAGATGTATTTCATTAAATTATACGTAAATTATGTGATACATGTTCAGAACAAAATCTGGTCTATTTCAGCTGAAACACATCTACATAATTAATAACGAAGTTCTTTCATTGAGCTTTCAATGAACATCTAAGAAGGATGAAGAATTTAATTGAATTGAATTGAAATCCACCTATTTATTCAATAAAATCTATGGATGGTTGACCCAGCGCTCAAATTTTGTTTTTCTGGGTCGAAAAACATTAATCTAGTTTTAACTTTATTGATCATCGTTTAGCTTTAATTGTTTTTATTTGTATTTTTGTTTGTCACTAAGTTTCGCTGAATTCGAGTTACTGCCCTCATAAATATTCCAAAAATAAACCTCTGAAGTACTTTACTTTATGCATTGATACAAATAAAACCTTTGAAAAGTAAAAAAATAAAGTTTGATTTTATTAAAGAAAATAATGTTATGAACAAAAAAAAATGATTGGATGATATCATTCAACAGCCTGTTTAATTTTACGAATTGAAGTAAAATTATAAGAAAGAAACACCAAAATCATATCAACTCATAGGCCTACATAAAAATCATACTTGGTCATATCCAACAACCCTCTCCTATCTAGTACATATTTTTACTGTTTCAAATTTTATGGCTTCCGGCACAGCATTTATGTAATAAGTACATTTTTTTTTCAAAAACGATAGCAAAGCTGAATGTGACTAAAGTTCACTCTTCGCAATATCACGTAAACACTTTTATTCCAAGTAATATGTATGAGAAACATTACGACATGGGGGACTTGGAAAACATAAATAATAATTTCCTAGTGACGTACTCCACTTTGCATGTACAAAAGTTTTGTTAGTTCGACAAGGGTTCACTAAACCAGTAGGAGTGACTGATGACAAAAAAATGTAGGCCTGCATTCGACAAACATGTTGAATATATTTGAACAACTTTTCTGTTGAGGAAGCTTATTTTTGCTAGACTGACAAACAGAAGCTCTTTGTTTCGTCGGTATACCGTTAGGGCATTACTCCTAGCATTCAGACAAGATTTGTCAGCTACAAAAGAGAAGCGAATCGGCGAGAAAACGAATGATTACCACTTTTCTCAAATGAAAAAAGGCTTCCTAATATATAAATATTCGTCAAAACCTGAATTACACATGCAAATATCGTGGAACAAGAATTTGTTTAGAGAAACCTAGATTCTGGATTTTCTCTATTGTGATTTATTTCGTGAATAATATTCTCAACTCTCTAGTTTTTTCACAATTCTAGTTAATTCACTTCCTACTCGTTCTATTCTTCTATTATCTTCATATTAGCTTTCCCAATGTTTATTGGAATTGCAAATAACTTCAGTCAATAATATTTAGTCTTAAACAGAGTTTATTAATTTCGAATTCCTTTAATTGCTATCAGTTTATACTGAAGACTTCCGCAATGGCGGATATTGACAACAGTATTTAATAGCTGACGGAAATCGATGAATGCTACTGTACAAAAATATCAGTCACCACCGGGAATCGAACCACGGACCTCCCAATTGCCGGTCGGGCGCCTTAACCACTAGACTAGTGGATAAGTGGTTAATTTAGTGGTTAAGTTAGTGGTTAAGTGGTTAGTTAGTCTAGTGGTTAAGGCGCCCGACCGGCAATTGGGAGGTCCGTGGTTCGATTCCCGGTGGTGACTGATATTTTTGTACAGTAGCATTCATCGATTTCCATCAGCTATTAAATACTGTTGTCAATATCCGCCATTGCGGAAGTCTTCAGTATAGACTGATAGCAATTAAAGGAATTCGAAATTAATAAATTCTGTTTAAGTAAATTTGTCAGTTTGTTCAATTGTCAGTAACTTCGAACTAATATTTAGTCTAATTGAGGCTCGCGTTTTGTACCTTATACTGTCTACTGCTTACTCAAAATGTTCTTTTCCCATAAACTCTACTTTAATCTTTCTAAGAAAGTACTTACTGTGTTATAGAAATTATTTTTAACAGTTATGTGTTGATTAATAATGGAATGCTATGAAATATCTGTGACATCGATACAGATTGAGGTGTGCTCAATGAAATTTGTAGTTTATGAATTCTAGACCGTAATGTCATTACAGTATCACTCATTACAAAGAAATGAGGTATTTCAATTCCCAACCAATTGCAGAATGATTCATTTCTCAATCTGTAGCTGGGTTTATACTACTAAAGTCACTTACTGATCTGCACCAAATAAATATATTTTTGCTTTATTTCTCCTCTTTGGAAATACGTAATCAATATTATTAATAAACAATCTAATATTAAAACTGACACTGTATTTCGCTTTTAAATAATGTTTTACTCACATATATTGGAGATGCTTGAGAAATGAAAATGTGAGTAAAACATTATTTAAAAGTGAAATACAGTGTCAGTTTTAATATTAGATTGTTCATTAAGAATTTCGTCATGGAAAACATCACAGATTATTACTGAGCCATTCATGATCTAAACTTACCATCTCTTTTTACACCTAAACTTGAACTACATAATATTCCAGATAATTGTGTAACAGTTAACTGAAGTACATCTGACATCTTCAACAAATACCAAGGGCAAACATATTCTCAATTTTTTCCAGAGAGCCGGAGATGCAATCATGACCAAATCGCTCTGGGCTATGGAGCTCATATTTTATCCAGACAACTCCGTTCACCGCTGTATTGTATCAGTTACTGTATCACTAGTGATGCCCCCAAGTCAAATCCAGATTGTGAGACGTCACCTACAATGAATGTTAGGGCGCCTGTTCACCACCGGACTTGGACTTGGGAATGATATTGAATAGGTCTGGAACCGGTTGTAAATCGGGCCATCAAAGTGCTGGAGACAGAAGAGAGCCTGTTACCGTTAAGTCCGGTCGTGATCTGGTCCCGGGAGCGGGAGCACATCGAATGTGGAGCGTCGCGGGTCAAAAGGCACTCCACGTGACCGCAACACCGTTACTCAACACTATATCACCAATGCCGGTGCCCAATCCGTTATTCCACGAGTTCTGTTCACCAATGTCGCAGTCAGCTGACGACCAGTGTCGGTGACGAGACACTCGAGAGACCGAGTCTCTCCACATCCGGCGCTCGCCACGCCAATCAGACGCCACCAAAAGCTGGTCTAAAAACTGTCACCAAGCATCTGAACTTTGAAGTAATTGCACGGCAGGACGTCCATTCATCAAAGAGCGCCAAAGCTCGCTCTTGTCAGTTTTCAGTTGCTTTGATTATTCTTTCAAATTTTCTACATAGTGGTGTGAAATAGGAATTCAATGGGAAATTTTTCTTCTTCTTCTTCTTCTTCTTCTTCTTGTCTTCTTCTGTTCTTACTCTTCCAGTACTTATTTTCTTTTTTCAAGTGAGGTCAGTGGGGAGTGAATTTCTATGAGGAATTTATTCCATTACATCCCGTTACTACAGAACGGAAGTACCTTCAATTATCATAGTATTTATAAAATTTTCTTGAGAGATAGCAAGGAGGGTGATACTCTACTACAAATATATAACCAAATACTTGAAATCGATCAGTCTTCCCAACATAGGATCCTAGAAAATAGAGTCATTTCAAAAGAGATTTGAATGCTATTCTTATCAAGTATAAGATGTGTACAATGATTGAATTTATGGGGAATTGATTCTTGCATAACTTCCAAATGTTTATTATGAAATTAATGAAAAGGCCTTCAAGCTTCAAGCATCATATAAGACAGCTTTATTGGAGTCCAGGGTATTCAATAAAGAATTAATATAGATATAATTTAAATTTTTTCAAAGTATAATAATAGATCTTTGTTCTCAGGCTAGGGAAAATTCACAAATTAGTATTTTATTTGAAAGTTGGCTGGATAAGTTATTAAGCATTGTATTCATTAGGTTTAGTCGATAGAATCCTACTTCATCTACTTCATTCATTTCTATGATTAATTCTAATACTAATGAAGAAAAACACAAATATGCAAATGAGTCTCTTGGTTTAAAGTGGCCAGAAGATTAACCCGAGGTACGACCCAAATAAGATTTCTGGTTCTGACGGACATTTGTCTCTATTTTAAAACTTCTTTGGCTTCTCAGAATACATTTGATATTCTTTTGAAATGCTTAAACAGGATATAACTGGGAGCTGATATACCCAGTGGGGGTTTCTGGGGGCTCAAGCCCACCAAATCTGTCAAGACCTAAGGATCTGCGATCTTTATAGAAATTTTGATATTTTTTAAGCAATATCAGGTTGATTAGTTTTGGCAGATGTCATGATTTTACACTTGTATAAATCAAATAATGTTCCTAATAATTACGCTGAAATACTAAGACGTACCTTAGAAGTAACACGGATGGAAATAGGCTCAGGTGGCCTAGCTGTCCTGAATAATTACTAAAAAATTGAAGTCACTGTTAATTAATTAATTTTTAATTAATTATTTTTAATTAGTTATTTTGAATCTCTAGGGCTTTCATTCATATGGTGAATTGAATGGCTTTGATTTAGATCATCTGGAAAATCAAATAAAAAATTGCTATAAGTTTTTAACTACAGTAATTATTGAGATATTCTACAAAACATTAAAAAATAAAAAATAAATTGTTGGGAAATAGAGCCAGGGGGCTCCGCCCGCTTGACCTCCCTGAAGAAAAGTTTAAATTGAGTCAGCAATCTTCCCTATAGCATATTCCCGACTGACCCCAGTGATGGAGAGTTTGTATGAAATTTTGAAAACTATTAATTCTTGCCCTTTTGGAGAGAATATTTTGTATGCTATACTTGGTATTGAATGTTCCCAGATACCCATCTTCCTAGGCTACGTGACCATTGAGAAACCGTAAACAACTAAATTTTCGAAAATAGTTTATTTTGGACCCAAACATTGAAAAACACTAGACTTCCAATAACTGTCAGTTCTCGGGGTGCCTCCAGGGGATATTTTGGAACCCTTTCTCATCACGCGTCTTGCGCCTTTTAATCCAAACATATATAAGTAATTAATTCTTTGGCTGTTTTAATATTTTTGGTCTTGAATTACTGCTAGTCTTCTGCAGGCTGTTCTTCCCATTTATCTGATATTTTTTACTTTGATTCTTTCTAAGTTAAATTTTGTGGCTGACGGTTGAATTTTTTTTTGTGTAAATTCAATTTCAATTCCAGTTAAATAATGGTCTAAATCTATATTTGCACCTCTGCTGACTAGTAAATCATGGATTTCTTTTCAATAGTTGTACTGTATGATATTGCAATAATTTGGAATTTGCTTAAATGATAAATTACGAACGCCATGTATTTTGTTTGCTGGGTTTTTTGCAAAGGGAGGTTAACATAATTTTCAGGTTATTTTTCTGGCGTAGCTCACTCAATCGTGAACCATTCTAATTCGTGAACTTGTGTACAGGATAGTGTCCAACTGTCTTTTTATACTTGAGTAGTATATATCAGCACAACCTTGACCCGGAGCTGGCGCAACCCCCCCTTCCTCCCTTCCAACCCTTCCACCCAATCACCCCCTCCCCCCCCCCCTAGAAAATAATTTAAAATAATTGAAAAAAATTAAAAAAAATAATAAAAATTAAAAAAAAACTGGTTATGGAGAAATAACTTTTGACCTTGACCCCTGGCACACCAATGACGTCACACCCCCTGCCACCCTTCCCGGGCCCCTTTCCCTCTTCCTTCACTTCCACCAGTGCTCTTCTAGTGCTCCCCTAGTGCCCCCCCTAGTGTTCCCCCTAGTGCCTCCCTAGTGCTCCCCTAGTGCTTCTACTAGTGTCCCTAGTGCTCACCTAGTGATCCCCCTGGTGTCACTAGTGCCTCCTTAGTACTCCCCTAGTGCTGCCCCTAGTGTCCCTAGTGCTCACCTAGTACTCCCCCTGGTGTCCCTAGTGCTCCCCTAGTGCTTTCCTAGTGCTCCCCTAGTGCTCCCCCTAGTGTCCCTAGTGCTCACCTAGTGCTCCCCCTGGTGTCACTAGTGCTTCCCTAGTGTTCCCCTAGTGTTCCCTAGAGCTCCCCCTAGTGCTCACTAGGGGAACACTAGGGGAGCTCTAAGGAAGCACTATAGGGGAGCACTAGGGAGGCAATAGGGAAGCACTAGTGACACCAGAGGGAGCACTAGTGACACCAGAGGGAGCACTAGTAACACCAGAGGGAGCACTAGGTGAGTACTAGGGACTCTAGGGAGAGCACTAGGGGAGGCACTAGGGGGGCCACTAGAGGAGCAGTAGGAAGAGCACTAGGGGAGCACTAGGAAGGCAATAGGGGAGCACTAGGGGGGCACTGGGGAAGCACTAGGGAAGCACTAGTGACACCAGAGGGAGCACTAGTGACACCAGAGGGAGCACTAGTGACACCAGAGGGAGCACTAGGTGAGCACTAGGGGAGCACTAGTGAGGCACTAGGGGAGCACTAAGGGGGCACTAGGGGGAGCACTAGTGGAGCACTAGGGAGGCACTAGGGGAGCACTAGGGGGGCACTAGGGGGCACTAGGGGAGCACCAGCGAGACACTAGGGGAGCACTAGGGAGGCACTAAGGGGATCACTAGGGTAGTACTAGGGGGAGCTCTAGGGACACTAGAGGCACTAGGGAGCACTGGGGTATAGTGCACATACATATGGGTCATATGAATAGAGTTTCTTGGGGGACATCACAAAGGGGTGTCATGCTATGGGGAACATGAGGTACGTAAGTGGGTCCCAAACAGTGGCGTAACGTACACCCTGCTGACCCCGCAGCGTGGGGGGCCCGGGTTGTAAGGGGCCCAGAATGAAAAGATATTTTTTCAAGAAATAGCCCGTGCCCAGACTGAAATATATATATTTTTCAAAAGGAAATAAAACTGAAACACTGAAGGAAGAAAGAAATAATGAATAGGCTAAATATTGTCATCTCAATGTTTATTGTTTACTTTCATTACCAATTTGCAGATAGCTTTATTGAAGGAGTTCAGAAGCAGGATGTTGTGACTTCAGGAAGTTGAATGGATACATACCGAGGACAAAAGACTCTTCAAACAAACTTATCTAGATTGTTATAAATCATGACGGCTATGTCTCCACAGTGCAAATATTAGAGGAAATTAATATTATTTTCCCATCGAATTCCTCAATGTATATTAGCATAAACGAAGTAATGGAAAGTGGGGGGTTGTTTAGATATCAAAGTCAATATTTTTCTTCATACAGTATATTGAATTCACAATTCAGTCTCTTTTGAATCGTCCAGTTAGATGCATGTAGGCCTACATGTGTCCGGTAAATTGGACTAGAGTAAACCATATGCATATTAATTGAGTTTGTGATCGTGAGTTTTATTATTTGGAGTGCCATTTTTTTCATTTCTATTCTATTTTTCAACATGCTGTGTTTATGGTATTGTGATGTTATACGGTCATGTTTCAGTTATTTCTATTTTTTATTGACAAGAACATTTTTAAACAATGTTCAGAAGGAATATTTATATCCTTGATATATTGGATAAATTACGTGATTATTGTATAAGTATATAAATAATAGTTTTAGTTCAATTGTGTCAGTTCTCCCAACACAGATGATTTTTTTTATTATAATAGGATCAAGTATACTGTATAAGTAGTTTACATTTTCTCTTTTCTGCCTCTTAAGAATAAATTTCTTAAATTTTTTCTCTTATCCTGACTTAGAAATTTTGCGGTAATTTAGATAAAATGCCTTTTTATTAAAAATTGAACCTGTGCCTGTGTCTGCAAAAGAGGCGAATTCTGAGAAAACACATTTTCTGGGAAAAGGAGCGAAGGTGCTAACAAGGAGGATGTGAATGTGGATCCTATAGAAGACATCAATTTCAAGGTTTCAAGATTAATTATTTATAATATAATCAACTCTCAACTATTTCCATCTTTCAGGAGCCCGTAGGCTACAGCGAAAATCATTATACTACCTCCCCTTGAAACAGGATGATTGAATTTTAAAATTTAATAGATAAAAAGGTGTTTAGTTCTTACATAATTAGAACTGCCCACAAAATAATTATGCAAGTTTTTCGGGGGGGGGGGGGGGGGGTTGGTGGCAAGGGTGGGGGGATATTTATATGATTTTGAGGAGAGGGGCCCCGAAAATCGGTTGCGGGGGGGCCCAATTGGAAAACGTTACGCCACTGGTCCCAAACCACTGAGTGAGTGATGCTCATAAGTCATGGGAGCATTGTCACCTATAGTTATCCATTTTGAGGTTGTGCTGACTTTAGATTTATAGGTTTGATTTGATGCAATTGCTATTCTGGCTATTTATAGGTTAGATCTAATGTAATAGATTGTATAGTATTGGCTTGGATCATCCCTCATGGGTTATCCATTTTTAAGTTATGTTGTCTTTAGATTTAGATGTAATGCAATGGATTATGATTGTAGTATTGGCTTGGACCATTCCTTATAGGTTATCCATTTTGAGGTTTTGTTGACTTTAAATTGGATGCAATAGATTATGTAGTATTGGCTTGGATCATCCCTTAAAGGTTATTCATTTTGAGGTTATGTTGACTTTAGATTTGATGCAATAGATCACATAGTATTGGCTTTGATCATTCCTTATAGGTTATCCATTTTGAGGTTTGTTGACTTTAGATTTAATGCAATAGATTATGTAGTATTGGCTTGGATCATTCCTTATGTGTTATCCATTTTGAGGTTATGTTGACTTTGGATTCACATGTTAGATTTAGATGTAATGCAATAGCTATTTTGGCTATGGAATATTTGGAGGTTAGGATAGATTTACACACTCCAACAATTGAGGGATATTTATTAGTAAAGTAATAAGTACTTACTGTTATTGATTTATAGTTGTAGAAATGGGTTCCTTGAATGGACAAGTGTATCTAAAGTAAGACAGACATCTTGTTAAAGGATCTGGTCACTCACAAAACTCAAGCAAGAGGTTTGCTAAAGTAGAAAAAAGTATGCTGGTGGTCAGCAGTGTAATTACATTCTCAGCATTGTGAAACCAAGAGTTGGATTACATAGTTTTAGATGGAATCGTTCCGTATGGGTTTTCCATTTTAAGGTTATGTTGACTTTAGATTTATAGGTTAGATTTAATGTAATAGATTATATAGTATTGGCTTGGATGTCATCATTTGTTATAAGTTATCCATTTTGAGATTATGCCAACTTTAGATTTATAGGTTGGATGTAATGTAATAGATTACATAGTATTGGCTTGGATCATTCCTTATAGGTTATCCATTTTGAGGTTATGTTGACTTTAGATTTAAAGGTACAATTTAATGCAATAGATTGCATAGTACAGTAAAACCTGTCTGAGATGGACCCCTTGTAAGACGGAAACCTGCTGAAATGGAATGTTTCATCCAGTCCCTAGGAATTTTGTATATAGTTACATATAAAAAGACTCTAAGCCAGAACCTTTCTAACACGGAAATGGAATGCTTAAAACGTCCCTTGCAATAATTAAAACTGTGTAAAACGGAAATTTGATAAAGATTTACAGAAGCTGTTTGCTTTTGCAACACACTGTATTCCGGATTATTCTCTGTATAAAGTAAATATGAAGTTTAATATTTGTTTTTAAAACAGCAGGATGTTTTTTAATGTATCAAGTACACTACAATACATTATTTCTTATTAGGTCTTAGAAGGTTATTGCAAAATAAATAAGGCACAGTGTCCCACTCAATTTTATATGCTTCTCTCGCATACATATTGATGGCTAATTGTTTCCAAGAATTGGAGTGATTAGCAACCAAACATTCATTTTAAGGGGAACTGAAAGTCTGTACACATGGTTTTTTGATGCCATAGCATCCATCACATTAGTCATAACATTCCTGGCATTTTAATTTCGAATTAGAACTGTTTCTACATCAGCAAGTCTTTCGTATGGTATATTCTTTCCGTTTCATTCCGAGTTCTGTCATTTAATGTAATGCGTGATTGTTTCATCAATGTTTTATTTATTGTTTATTTATTATTATTGTTTATTGCTTTTATTTAATGTTTATTTATTTAAAAATTGTGTTTAGTTGTTGCAAATGTTAGTTGGTAGTGTTCTTTAATTTTTAAATGGCAAACCTGAAAACAAAAACTTTGTCTTTAAATAATTATGTGGACGAAAATGAAATAGGTCAGTGAAGAAATTTTAAAAGTGTTTTAAGTAGGTATCATTATATTGGTGGAAACAAGATCTTCAACGTCACAGTAGGTATAATTTAAAATTAATTTCACAGCTTTTTCATAAGACAAAATTAAATTACAGTAATTTTTTTACCTGTCACATGATTTTAATATGATCACCCTGTCTAACCCGGAAACCTGCCAAAACGGAATTTTTTTCAGTCTGGTGGAGTTCTGCCTTACACAGGTTTTACTGTATTGGCTTGGATCATTCCTTATAGGTTTTCCATTTTGGGGGTTATGTTGACTTTAGATTTATAGGTTAGATTTAATGCAATGGATTACATAGTATTGGCTTGGTTGAAATAAAGAGGCAAATTTTGGAGGAGGGTTAATTTTTGGGGAGGGGGTATTTTTTGGAGAAGGGGGTCATTTTTAGGGAGGGGGTCATTTTTGAGGAGAGGTAATTTTGGGGTGGGGGTCATTTTTTGGGGATGGGGCATTTATGGGGAGGGTGGTAAATTTTAGGGAGAAGGGCCATTTTTTGGAAGGGGTACATTTTTTGTGGGTTCCTTTCATACTGGAAGGGGGAAAGGGGGGTTAGGGGCATATGGGAGGAAGAGAGGATGGAAGAGGGGAAGGGGCCCGTAAAGGGGGGCAGGGGGTGTGACGTCATCGGTGTGCCAGGGGTCCAGGTCAAAGGTCATTGTTCCATAACCGTTTTTTTAAATATTTTTTTTGGGGGGCGAGGAGGGGATGATAGGGTGGAAGGGGCGGCAATGAGGAGGGGGGGGGGGGGGTTGCGCCAGCTTCGGGTCAAGATTGTGCTGAAATACCCCTATTTATACTACTCACTTGCGCACCTTGCATTCTGTGGATTGAAGTTCCTAAGGCTGTGGTTTCCTAGACACGTAATAGATGCGCTGCGGTTTAGATACGTTACTACAGAGACCCTATAGGGAGCACATGAAAAATCCTGTCTATCTATCTTATCTATGTGGCTTATCTTATCTTATCTTATCTTCGCTCACCATATTTCACCTTATCTTATCTTATCTATCCTGCTAGCCTAACTTATCACATCTTATCTTATCTATTTGGCAGTCTTCTCTCAGCATATTTCACCTTATCTTATCTTATCTATCTGGTTAGCCTAACCTATCACATCTCATCTTATCTATTTGGCAGTCTTCTCTCAGCATATTTTATTTCACCTTACCTAATCTCGTTTTTGTAAATTTTATGGTTCATGAAATTATTCTATGTAGTAACAGATCATCAATTTATTAAGTTACAAATGCTGACGACCATGTTTGGATGGGTGACTAAGCAGCTATGACTTGGAAGGGTGACCGAGCCGCTATGACTTCATGTTATTTGCCTTATTGCTTTTTTCATGAAATTATCTCATATAGTAGCAGTTCAATAATTTATTAAGTTACGATTGTTTACCATCATGCTTGGATGGGTGACCGAGCAGTTATGATAGGATGTCATTTGCCTTATCACTTTTTTTCATTAAATTATCCCTTGTAGTAAAAGAACATTAATACATTAAGTTTCGAATGCAGATGACCCTGCTTGGATGGGTGACCGAGCAGCTATGAGATGATGTTATTTGCTTTATTATCACTGTTCGGTACCCATTAGGTTATCATTATGCATCATATATTCTATTCTAATAGTGTGTTGATAAAAGGAACATATCAAATCAGAAATTTATGAGTCCAAATTTCGGTGACAGATCTACATATTGATGTGACACATCTACACATTCATATATGTTATGAATTAACATATATTGCTTTTATTGCACATGCTTATTAATAATAATAAGAATGATAATAACAATAATGATAATCCCTGATCGGTAACCACCGGTTAACACACATGTGTATTTTGCTTTCTAGGAAAATAACATTTCGCTCTGCTTTGAGACAACTACAAGGGAGACTGTGAGATGACAGACTTGCGTAACGTGAACTGTATTGGTAGTCATCAATGATATTCTCTGCCGTTCATCCATCAAAAAACTGTCTAGGTTAATGTTACTTAACACTGCAATCATCTAAGTGACCAATCACTCACATTGTAGTATAATAATAAGATATGTTGAATTTTTACAAGTTAAGACCAATCCATGAGGTAAAAGAAGAAAATCAACGCAATTTAATTATTATAATAAGTTTTATTAACATACAATTAATTGAAATTATTCATTTTCTTTCGCAAACATAATACGATAAATAAAATCAGTCTTCTATGAAATAAAATAACTTAAATTAAACGAATGTCATGTTTTCTTCCGTGGGCTAATCCTAGATAGATCAATGAAACTTCGTTTTTGCCATCACTATTGTAATGATCAACGAATATTACCATATGAGGAGGTACCTTCCATGCCCTCATTAAAAAAAAAATCATCTTCCAAATAAAACAAAATTCTTCTTAGAAAAATAATAATAAAAAATTTCAAAGTAAAAACTCTTCAAGGTAAAATAAAACAGCTATCAATGTGTATGTGTGCTTTACTTATGGGTTGTTTTCAAGAGTGTTTTGGATTTGGCAAGACTTGTTCTCTGTAAAAATTATTCAGAGTCACCAAATATCGAATCTCTTCTTTGACCCATTTCCAATAACCATTCTCTATTCGATTATACACATGTGCTTCTTGTTCCTCCATGTTGTACCATTCCCACTCAATTTCACCAACAGGCTGTCTTTGCCATTTGTTGCAAAAATAAGCATCACTTGTTACTATTTCACTCCTAACCTCTGACTGGTACTCAGGAATTTCACAGACAGGATCAGGAGAAAACTTTAAATGCTTACAATTCTGAAATAAACGAGATTGTATGAGGCTACATGATCCACACTGATCTCATTTATTTCTTTTACTTTTTTCTTCCATCTTTTATATTTTTCTCTATAGCTCCTGTTGTTGCTTGTTTTTCCCCCCATTGTATGAAAGTGGATATGTATGTGTGTGTGTGTGTTTTTTTTTGCGTGGATATTTTTGGTGTGAATAGTGTGTGTGTTTCTTCACTTAATTTTTTAATCGTATCACTTTCTGCTAATCTACAGTTCCCAGTCTCTATTTTTTTTATCAGTCGCTGTTCACCAAATTTTACTATTCTTCTTCTACTCTCGACCCTAACGTAAAACAGACCCCTGAGTTTCATACGGGCGATTCCTAAGAATCATTTCTTTTATTTCTCTTTGAGGTTATTTTTTCTCTAATCACACTATTCTTAGCTGCAGTAACCAGCAAATGTACTTAATTTTTTATTTAAGAGTTTTTTAGTTAACAATGTAAGTGCTTATTTTTTATATAAACTAAAACTGAATATATTTATTTCCAATAAATAGGTTACCATATTCTTCAATTGAGACTATTAATTCAACGACTTGGAAAGCTAAAGTTTCAGCATTTTTTCGGTAAGCTCAAATAAATTTTTCCACTCAATGGAATTCTGCTGGACAACACTTCATTATCTTGGCACATTTTGTTCAACCCTTGCTGAGAATTGGCGTGATGTGGGTGCAAGCTGTCAAGGCCAATGGTCCGGTTTGGGAGGAAAGGCGTGTTGCAACAAACTCAATGGACTGAAGAAGAAGTGTTGCGGAATGAAAGTGTTGCGAACAATGCAGTTAGCCACAAGCGACGTAGATGAAAGGGCGAAAAATGTCACCAATGAACATTGGACAGTGTTGTGAATGGGTGAGTGGCGACGAGTGAGGCCCAACACCCGCACCCGCACCCGCGCTATGCTCAACTGCCCTTTGTTCTCCACCAGTTTTCTGTCGAAAACCTCTTCTATGATTTATGGTATTTGGCTACCACAGATGAAACCGCAACTGCATTCTTGTTGAAGACATACAAAACGAAAGAAAACAATATTCCACTCAGGCCTGTTTCTCATTTGCAGGCTTCTTCAAGTCATAAATAACATTATGAAGGCTTTGCTGGCGGTACAGGAAATAGTCATTCTTTGCCAGGAATCATCACTTGTGTGGAAAAAATAGAAAACTGAACGATGATTGACAGGCTAAAAGGAGAGCCGTCTCCACCTTCTAAGAAAACTGGTGCCTCTTTATTATACGGTCGAAGAAAGTAGCCAATTCTGCAGGCGAAGTGCTACTGGATCTACTGAGAAAAGCGTTTGACACTGCATATCCACCTGGACAGGCACTAATTCCTGAAAGCTGTTGACAACTTGTAGAGAATACATGGTGTTCTTTCAAGCAACTCGACAAAGAGGAGCTTTCATTTCCTTTAGCAAGCCCAGAGTACTGAAAATCAATGCGACTTCATTCACAATTAATTCTTCAAACTAGTGCTTATCAACATTTAAATAATTTACTATTCCAACTTAATATATCACGCTTCAATTCAATATCAGGGAACAGAACTCCGCTCGGGGGTTAATGCTTCATGTACCTGGATTTTTTATGATTTTTAATTTATTTTTCAATGCAATCTATCAATGTTCCAACGAAAACCTGCATGGTTCCCTGACCATAGAAAACAGTCCCAGCCAATTTATGATTGAAATTCAGTAAATTAAACACACATTCATACAGTGTCAACTCACTGTCTACTGTTGCAGAATGGAGCACATATTAGAGCGTGCTGTAACATATCTTTTGCTTCTTATCCATGCAGAGAATGATAAAATTAATTCTCATTTGAAAAAAAGGCTGCGAGTAACTTTTTTCATGATGAGCAAAAGTTATTAGAAAAGTTTAGTTTTGTAATCACAAAAGAAATGGAAAAACCATGGGGAAGAATCATGTGCTTTGATTCTCAAGTTATAAGTTTCCTATATAACTGCAAGGCTCAGACTATACGGAACGAAGTTATCGCGTTCCAGGCAGTGTAAATAACGTCACTAGAGAGCCAACCATCTCATTAAAATTATTGCTTTTTCTATCAGCTGTTTCTTTAGATTGATATTATTTCTCCTTTTTGTGTCCTTCAGCGACTTTTTATAATTCATAATTTTGACATACATAAATACACACATACATACAGAAATTGCTCGTTTAATATTGTAGTATTTTTTTTTTGAGGATGAAGCCCACATAGGTCTGCGACCTGTGCGTGGGTAATGAGTTAGATGATGGTGATTGATGAGTTGGACCTACAGTTTTAGGTGGGTTCCGAACCACCGGGAAGTGATTTTACAGCAGAGAACGTGTCTTTTTTGCTGGCCAATCTAATCGGTCACCGTTACAAACAGGACCTACGAGAACGCAGCAATAATGTTGAAACAATAATGTTGTTAGTGCCAATTAGTGTCTCATTAGTAGCGCCTTAGTGTGAATATTTATACAATCTAACATTGAAAAACAGAATAGTAGATGAATTTAGCCAAGGTAATTAATCTTCTTCTTAGGCAAGCAATAGGCTACTACCTGTTCCATCTAACAAACAGCTAAAAACTTTCGACTCAATTTTCAAAATATCACAAAAACAATTAACTTCTATTAAAACAATCGACTTGTGCAGTCTATCATATTTCTAATTTGTAACTTCTTAATGCTTATGATGACTATGACTATGATCAATCTTATTGCCATCTTTTCTGTAAGTTACCAATACAGTACTTATTTTACAGACTCCTCAATTAATACAAGCAACATAAACTTGTACCCCGACTTTACCAAATTTGAAAATGAACCATGTCATAATTTTGTACTAATTTTGTACCATTTTGTACCACCAAGAACTAATTTTGTACCCCTTCCCATTTTTAGGTAAGAGCGATTCAAAAGTCGGGGTACAGGTTTATGGCTGACCCCGACTTGCTCAAATTTCAAGAAAAGTAACACCATCAATATCTTATAATTTTGTACCATTTTGTACCACCAAAAGAAAATTTTGTACCCTCCCCCATTTCGGGATACAAGCGATTCAAAAGTCGGGGTCTGGACCCCGACTTGCACAAATAGCAATAAAACCTATACCAAAATATTGCAATAATTTTGTACCATTTTGTACCACCAAAAAAAAATTTTGTACCCCTTCCCATTTTTAAGTAAGAGCGATTCAAAAGTCGGGGTACAGGTTTATGGCTGACCCCGACTTGCTCAAATTTCAAGAAAAGTAACACCATCAATATCTTATAATTTTGTACCATTTTGTACCACCAAAAGAAAATTTTGTACCCTCCCCCATTTTGGGATACAAGCGATTCAAAAGTCGGGGTCTGGACCCCGACTTGCACAAATAGCGATAAAACCTATACCAAAATATTGCAATAATTTTGTACCATTTTGTACCACCAAAATAAATTTTTGTACCCTCTCCCATATTGGGGTACAAGCGGTACAAAAGTCGGGGGCTAGACCCCGACTTGCCCAAATAGAAATAAAAACTAAACCAAATTATTGCTGAAAATTTGTTTTAAACAATAACATTTTGTAACTTTTGTTCAGTAACAGTTTTCTTTATTACATTACCACTAAGAAATAATTTGGTACACCCTCTCATTTTTTGGTAGCAGGGTACTAAAAGTTACTTATCAAATTGCTTGATACATAAGAACAATAATAAATTGCCTCTCTCATCTTGGCTATTTGAGATACTATAATAGATATGTATGAAATTGCATGATACTAAAGAACAATGATATATTATGCCTTGAGGATCATACTTGAAATCGAAAAAATTGATATCAAAATTAGTAAGATAAAGTCCTCTTCCTTCCATTATATCTGAAGAAAAATTTTGTACCCGGGAACTAAGAGCTATGAATTGAATTGCTCAATACACAAGAACAATGATAAATGGTCAATCATTACCTCAAAATACTCTAAATCGAAAAAAAAATATATAAGAATTGTTGAAAACAAGTCTTCATAGTTTCATTATCACTGAAATAGCTATTTGTGTAACAAGAGTGCAAAGTGGGGTTTGCACCAAGAAAAACGGTTTTTGTCACAAGCCGAAGGCGAGTGAAAAAAGTTTCTTGAGTGCAGAAACAATACTTTGAGCTCGAATTACACATTAAATTTTTTGTACAATAACGTATAAAGTACAGTAGAAACAATTAGTTTGGGCGCGTGGCTCTGGTTTCACTACTAGCCGTCCAGTAAAAGCTGACTAGTTGATCTTGAAGACATCTGCAGCATCGCACGGGCCATATGTTTTTAGAAATGAGCGATAAACACTCCCCTTGTCATGTCTGACTACCAAACGGCCGTGCACCCAGACTAATTGTTTCTAATGTAATTCAAACAGAACAAAATAGGACATACATAACCTGGCAATTCCTCACATAACCTATCTTTGAATCAAATCGATTTCAACAACTACAGCTGACTATTTTGTAGCTGATGTAGAGGAACCAACCTATTTTGGAATGCAGAATAGGGAACCTGTGTATTTCATGCTCACTATTTTGTGTTGCTGGTTGCAAATCTGGAGTGTGGAAATAGCTATTTGTGTAACTAGAGTGCAAAATAGCGTTTTTCTGCATCGAGAGAAACAGTTTGTTTCACGAGCCAAAGGCGAGTGAAAAAAGTTTCTCGAGTGCAGAAACAATACTTTGCACTCGTATTACACATTAAATTTTTCCTACAGTAATGTATAAAGTAATTCAAACAGAACAAAACAGGGCATACATAACCTGAAAATTCCTCACATAACCTATCTTCGAATCAAATCGATTTCATCATCAACAACTACAACAACTATTCACAGCTGAAGCAGAGTAGCCAACCTATTTTTGAATTTCAGAATAGGGAACCTGCGTATTACATGCTCACTATTTTGTGTTGTTAGGTTGCAAATTTGGAGTGCGGAAAAGTACATTGCCGCACTGCAATTTACTTTCCCGCACTGGTGCAGGAATAGACTATTTTGCGTGCTTCAGTTAGTGCAAAAATAGACACTTTTTTGGGTCACTGTAGGAAAAGTACTTTTGTGCACTGGAATTTACTTTCCCACACTATTGCAGGAATAGACAATTTTTCGTGCTATAGTTAGTGCAAGAGTTGGGACTTTTTTGGGTCACTGTAGGAAAAATAATTTTTTACCCGACTCATTTTTGGGATACTGTGATACTAAGGTGGCGTTCACACCGGCATAATATGCGATATGCGATATATCTTAAGCGATATGTGATATGCGACACACACAGACAGATACTTTACATGTAGAGGGAGGCGATAAAAATGGTTCACACCAAGGCGATTGCGCAATATATCGTGAGCGATGAATCACACCAAGTACTGCGTGCTGTCTTTACGATTAGTTGCATATTGACTTCAAGTAACTTAGTCAACATGTCGGGAAGAGAAGACAAGGATTTATTTCATTTTATTAATTTACTCAAATCTCGTCAGTGCATCTGGAACTATACCCTTGCCGAATAGCGAATACAGCAAGACAGAAGATGTGACCAGTGCTGCATGGGGGGAAATAATTGTCCCCCTTCACATTCTTATCGCAGAGATGGCACCGATTTATCGCCTGCAGTATGAACCTTCCTTGTGATATATCTTAACAATATTTTCACTAAGATATATCCCATATCATGCCGGTGTGAACGCCGCCTTTAGCTACAAATTAATTTTTTTTTTGGAGGATGAAGCCCACATAGGTCTGTGACCTGGGCATGGGCAATGAATTGAATGATGATTATTGATGAGTTGGACCTACAGTTTTAGGTAGGTTCCGAATTACCAGGAAGTGATTTTACAGCAGAGAACAGAGTCTTTTTGCTGACCAATCTAATCAGTCAGCTTTACAAAAAGCACACAGGAGTTTCGTAGCTTATCTCTGATTGAACAGATACCAGCTACAGCACTTAGCTGTCACAATATACATATATTTGCTCAATGTACAAGAAAGATTATGAATTGTCAATTATTATTGCATTTACATACTCGAAATCAAAGAATCTAATAGCAAAATTGGTTGAAACTAGACCTCATTCTTCCATTACTACTCAAAAATAATGTTATACCCCTTCTCATTTCGGCTTATTAGGGTACAAATAGTTACGTATCAAATTACTTGATACAGATGAAGAACGATAATAAATTGTCAATTATAGCCTCTACATTCTTGAATTTGGATGAAATAATATCAAAATTGTGAAGAACTAAAGTATAATTAAAACCAGAAGCGTATTGCCAAAACGGTGGTTGGAGTGATGGAGGAGGGGGCTTAGCCAATACCAATTTGGCAGTTCCCACACCAACTGATTCTCTTGTTGTCATGTCTCCTACTCCCAAACCTTGCCTGTTGCTACTACACTGTGGCATGTGTTCTGCATTCCACACGACATGGCAACACTATTGCTGATCTCTACTGAGACTCTGAGACCGTCCCCAAAGACTATACCTTTCCAATACACCTCTGCTTTTAATTCAACTATAGTCCTCTTTCTTTGATTACCACACAAAAATAGTTTTGTACTCCTCTAATTTTGGCTTATTAGGGTATAAATAGTTATGTATCAAATGGCTTGATACAGAAGAACGTTTGTAAATATTATAAATTTTATTGCCCTTACAACCTTTTTTGGGAGGATGAAGCCCACATAGGTCTGAGACCTGTGCGCGGGTAATGAGTTGGATGATGGTGATTGATGAGCTGGATCTACAGTTTTAGGTGGTTTCCGAACCACCAGGAAGTGATTTTACAGCAGAGAACAGTGTCTTCACTTGAATTCAGATGAAATAATTTCAAAAATGTAAAGAACTAGTCCTCTTTCTTCCATTAATACACAAAAATAATTGTGTACTTCTTCTCTTTTGGGTTATTGAGGTATGGTACGAACAGTTATGAATTAAATTTTGTTAAATTAAAGATGGTATGAAAAGAAGTAGGAGGTGGAGGATGATGATAAGGAGGGTGATGAGGAGGAGGGGAAGGAGGAGAAGGAGGTGGAGGTGGTGGAAGTGGTGGATGAGGTGGAGGAGGAGGATGATGAGGTGGGAAAGAAGAAGGAGGAGGAGTAAGAGGAACCTAACCTAACTCTTAAGGTTAGATTAGGTTTAATGCATTAATATAGGAGATTTCTGGTCTAGTTATAAGAAATGATTATATTTCAAATCAATTTTATTACCCTAGGAATTGAATGTCCAGGAATTGAATGAAACGTGATACTTGTAACAAATTTATTTAACTCAGCCGCACTAGTATAATATTCAAGTTGATTAGTAAAACAAATTGATAATTCTTCCAACTAACATTATGTAGTCTAATACAAACAAACTAGCCAAAAGGTTTTTACACAAATTGTTTCTTTAGTCAACATGGATTACACAAATACCTAAATCTATGCTTAGTGACAGATTATAATAACATCAGATATTATTTGAGCAGCCTTATATTCTTGATTACACACCAGTGAATAATGATTAATAAAAACCTTATGTACACTCAATATCATAATATTTGAGTAAGAACAAAGCACTGACTATGAAAATACCTTTTATGACATAAATGAAGTCAATTTATTATAAACTTAAAAAACACTTTTGAATGGAAATTGACTCACGTTATGGCGTGACGGCCGTTTCGCTCTGTTGTCTAGAGCATCATCAGACGACCCACAGTACACTGATTCAAGGCGATGCCCTGTGGGTCGTCTGATGATGCTCTAGACAACAGAGCGAAACGGCCGTCACGCCATAACGTGAGTCAATTTCCATTCAAAAGTGTTTTTTAAGTTTATAATACATATTAGTGGAAACAAGATGGATCTTCAACATCATAATGAAGTCAATTTAATTTTTAAAAAACTATCAATAAATAACAAAACTAGTCAAATTAATTCAGAAGGAAAAACTGAAACAGAATTTATTAATTTGGAATTCCTCAATTAGTTCTGTTTTTGTATATTTGTCAGTTTGTTAAATTGTCAGTTATTTCAAACTAATTTGTGAAAATCTGAATATTAAAATATGTATTTCTTCAGAAGTAGAAAATTCTGTACCAAGCAATAAAATATAGCAACCTGTATTCAGTAACAGTCTTCTTTATTCCACTACCACTCAGAAATAACTTTGTACATCCTCTCATTTCGTGGTAGAAGGGTACTAATAGTTATTTATCAAATTGCTTGATACAAAAGAATGCTGATGAATTGTCAATTATTGCCTTAACATACTTGAATTTGAAAAAAATTACATCAAAATTAGTTGGAAATAGTCCTCTTCTTTTCATTATAACTCAAAAATAATTTTGTACCATTTCTCATTTCGGGGCATTGGGTTACTAAGAGCTATGAATCAAATTTTTCAATACACAAGAGCTATAATAAATTGTCAATTATTGCCTTTACATTCTTACAGTGATCAATCCATTATAAATAACATTAATACATTTTGTGAAGACAATGCATTAATTAAAAAAATTGAATGAATATTAACGTTGAAGAGGAATAGATCATATTGAGATTGTCAGAAAGTACCTGTAAGTACCTATATAGGCCTACAGCTCAAAA
This sequence comes from Conomelus anceps, assembly GCA_948455865.1. Classification (NCBI taxonomy): domain Eukaryota; kingdom Metazoa; phylum Arthropoda; class Insecta; order Hemiptera; family Delphacidae; genus Conomelus; species Conomelus anceps. The sequence goes on along the minus strand of OX418217.1, from coordinate 55,594,973 downwards.
TAAGAATTAAAAAAATCACATAATACATTTTAGAAGTATGATATTTCTATTTGCTTTGTAAATCAGTCAGCTCTTGCCCAATCGTCCATGTCGTTCATCAGGAAAAAGCTTGTGAAACAATACACGTTTTCAAACCATTTTGTAGTTTTTCTAAGAAAGTTTATCTAAACCCATAACTTTCAGAATCGAGTAAATCGACTTTGAAAGTGCAGAAGTTTCAGACTAGGCTTCTCTAGATAACTCTATATTTTGGGAGGATTTCGTTGATGAATGTGTACATTCAATATTTGAATTGTTCGTTTTGTGATTTGTCTAATTTCCCCTCCAATTCTGATCTTCTGAATTCAACATTGACTATTTTTAGTGTTTTGGACTGAAAAGCATTTTGTGGAATGAGAATGTTCTATTTCAAACAAGAATCTCATTTCCAATTTTTTTTTTAATAATTTAAGGAAAATAGTTCTGTGCAGAAAACCTGTTGTTACTTGTTCAACTATTTCAATGATTTATTTTTTATGAAGAATTGAAATGATGATAAATTTTACAATAAAATTTTGGCAGGTGCATGGCTGAATTTTTTTAATGTTGAAAGGTAGTAGTTGCTCCTTACTGTGCTCCTTAATGCTCCTTGCTTCTTAATGATTACACTGTGTAAAGAATAAGATGAGCTTTTATATCTGTTTTAGGAGCACTGACATTTTTATTACTTTGAAGATCATCAAACGTTTGCCAACATTCATTGATTCTGAATGTGTATGCCACATAGTGGCCTATATCACTCACATTATCTGTTCCAAGGAACCCTACACACCCTCTCAAAAACATTTCCTGGTCACCAACAACAATCCGTCTAGGTACCTCTCTTAGCTTAAGAATGCATTGCATAAGACGAGTTTCATTTCCCACATCTATAGGCTCCACAAGAATATAATTTTTAACCTTCATTTCAATAAACTTTTCTCCTTGGCAGTAGCTACCATCATCACAAACTTGAAAGCAATTATTAATTTTTTTCTTTACTTCCTCATTTATGAGAGTATTTAAATTTTGTATTATTTCAGATCTATTCATGGAAATTGATAATATTACTTTTTCAAAAACAGTTTGTTGTTTGGGGCATTCCTTCCTGGAACAGACACTTCTCTCCACCAACGATGATAGGTTCTGTAGAAGCTTGGGAGCTAGAGCACTGACCGGTGTTTCACACTTAACTAATTGAAGAGCTCCTGGCAGAGCGTATGTGTGATTTCTGTATAAAGGTGCAAGTATATTTGTTCTTGCTTGGTATGTTTTTCTACTTACACCTTCAACAACAATCCGTTGCACCAAAATCAAGAAATCACTCTCAGTAGAGTGGATGCAGTCTCTAAAGCATAAGCTATCACAGTATGCAACCGCAAAAAGTTGGAGGAGACTGTCAAATGCACATGTATTTGACAGTATGTAGCCAACCCCATCGATGCTTACAGGATTCAATTTCTCACTATTCCCATTCTTTAAGACTCCAATTGGCATTGCTGGTCTTGCTTTAGTCAGATCTGACAGAGTCAGTCCTGGCTCCTTTCTCAAATATGAAGAAGTTTTTCCTTCTTTTGATATCAAACCACCCCAGTCTTCATGTTGTTTTGATTCGAAAATTTTCTGATCAACATTGCTCAAGTCCACAGAGTTTTGTTCTTCCTCTATTTTTCCTTTGTAAATAGGCCTACAGCTCTGATCTTTCTCATCTAGTTTCATCCCACTAGCAGCTGCCATTTTCATTGCTCCTTCTGTTGAAATTATGTGTTGAAATATGAAATCATCAGCTCTCATTGGAAGAGTTCTGTGTTTGAAAATGACTGATTTCAATATTTTGAAATTGGTCTCAACAGAGGCAGACGTGGCTGTTATTTCCCCATACCCAAATTTGGGTATCATGATGCCACTCCAAGTTGGCAACAGAGGAGCAATATCTTTCAAATGATCTGCAAGGCCTGGTAGATACTGTTGGTTGCCCCTATCACCAATAACAGCTCTACTCTTAACATAATTCTTTATGCATGAGAACATCTTCCCAAAGGCATTTTCACATCGTTTCTTGTGGAAGATTCCTGGATTCTCCCCCTCTACTGCTCCTTCCCTGACATCAAAAATCTCCTGCTCTGGATCATGGATTAGGCCTCCAATCCTATTCACTAAGCACTTCTTGCTGATTTCACAAGGAGTATTTTTCCCATACTTATCTACTCCTTCAGTTTCAGACACTGCTACTGTGAGAATGTGCATGATGGTCATTTTCACCTCTTCTAGACTTGATATTTGTAAAACTTGAGCAAGACTTCTCATGTAAAAATGTTTTGTTATTTTCAAACATCCTTGGAAACATCTCCATGAGGCCATCATTTTTATGAGGTGTGCCACATCATTTCTTATGAAACATTCTGGTAGAATTTTTGAGTTACTACTGTCAGAGATATCTAACACATCTGCACATCGTTGTAGATATGAATCTAATGATGGCAGTGATGTAAAGGCCTGAACTGATGCAGACATGAGAGCTACAGACATGTCTGTGACAATCTCATGAGGTGTAGGTACACCGCTTCTCAAGAATAGGGCAAGCCAATGCCTGAGGGTTTCTGTATCATGCCTCTCAGAGAGTAGAGAGCATATTGGATATATCTGTTTCAAATTTACATCTCGTATTACAAAACTATACAAAAATATATGCCCAGATCTGACTCCAAGAACCCTTTTAAATCTTTCAACTACTCCTCCTGTAGCATCAATTGCCACTGACACCACTTTATTTCGTTTACAAAATTCCCTGTAAACATGCAATTGAGTTGTACTGTGATATCTTACTTGAAATTTATCATAACTAACATCTCTTATTACATTTCTAAAGCGTGACTGGTGCATAGCCCTTGCTATTGATATAATTGGATCTTGATCTATTGTGAGTGCTTTAGCAGCCTGACATTTTGCGTTTCGTAGTTGGGGCAAACTAGGCAGATGAGCTGGCTCCACGTCTCCTAGATCCATTAATTTGTCACCTTCTCTTCTCTGGAAGGCAAGGGGTGCAACATTTGCATTTAGCATGAGTTCAACCACTCTTTCTCGCTCTTTACCCTTGAGGTGCCTTTTAATATTTCCTGGATGTTCAATGGAAAAATTACCTGAATATCTGCAAGTGAATTCCAAACTATCACCATCTTCATCTGGCAATTTATCAGCAGATGCGAAAAATTTTGCTTTACAAAATGAACATTGTCCTGTGATTGTAACTTTGTGTAACGCATTTGATGAATAAATTCTTCCACCACGATATGATACCCTACAAGGAAGTTTTGTTTCCTTCCAGAAATTTTTATTTATAACATTGGTCCACGTTCCTCGCCTTAATGTTAAATAATTTCTTATCTTACCATGTCCTTTTTTGTCTGGGTAGGTGACAGCTTCAGGTCTGATTTCGTCCCACTCCTTACTGCCAAATGTGATGACAAAGTTCAATTTATCTTCGTTTCCACTGCTCTTTCCACTACTAGATTTGGTGGAGAGTGAATCTTCTTCTGAAGAAGCAGGTGAAGATGTACAGGGTGTGTGGTCATCAATCACATCAGATGAATTTCTATTGGACGTGTGCTCAATCAGACAATCTTGAAGTTGATATCTAAAAAAACATTAATATGTCTTTGTCAATTACTGATCCATATGTAAACAGAAATTGAACACTTTGGAGTATACAAAGTGTCCGCAAATTGGACTGACAAATTATAGGAATCAATAATACAGACCAAACTAGAAAGTAATTTGATAGAAAAATTAAAAAAAATAAATACCCCTTTGTTACAGAGATGAAGATAACTGAATATTTTTGATTTTCGTATTCATACACTCGTTCAGAAACTAGTGCTAATAAACAAGTAAATTTTATAAATGTAGTAAATTTATTAATTATTGAGAGATAATTTAAATTGACCATATAACTTGAAATGCACCCAAACTTCGTTAATTAGGATTATATTGTGACTAAGGGGACATGAAGTAGCAATATTGAGGAATAACTATGCAATAAAACGTTTATTTCTGAGAGCATTTTATATTTTGATTGCTGAAGAAAACACTATAATTTATTAAGAATTAACTAAAAAACTAAATATTAAGAATTGGTTAGATGGATAATTGGATATACTTTATGTTTGAGTAATAATAAGTGAATAACGTTTTCAGAAATAGATCAGAGTGACCTACTAAAAGTCACACTCCACAGCTTCACTGGAGGTGAGATTCAAACTCTAATATTTGTGATTGTCGTTAGTAAAATCAATATGTGTGACATAATTCAAGAAAGCTGTTTCAATAGTACCGGTAATCATAATTAATAATATATGAAAAAATTATTTTTATATTCATTCTTAATTAACATACATATTTCGGGAATATTTCTAGGTGGAGTTGTACTCATAAAAAACTAGAAAAGTTCTTTCACGTGATTAAAGAACAGATATCGATATTATCATTTTGTTGAATTAGAATATGGAAAAATAACAAACTGTTAAATGTTTCGTGGTTTAGTCTATAAAATAGCCTCGATGCGTGAGCATTTTGTTAAGGAGGTGGGACAAATAAATAATGTTATTCAGGAATTGAATCATTTAAATAAATTTTCTAGACCTCTATAGTCTAGAAAATACTTTGTAAACAAGATAAGGATTATGCAGATATTCGGAAATGCTTGGTTAACTAGACAAGAATAATGGTGGAAAATGTCTACAAATTTACAATTTTATAATTTTTTTGAGGCTTCATTCAAGTATGATGATGGTTAACTCTAATGAAAAATTTTCTGATAGATGCTGAGCAAATTTGAAAAATCAGTGTTTTGATTTATTAAAGACCAGATTTTTTAACAATAATTTAATCAGTAACAAAGCGTGTTCGGACCTGTGTGATTAATAACTTCTCTTATTACTTTTTTTTTGAGGGTGAAGCCTACATAGATCTTAGACCTGTGCGTGGGTAATGAGTGGATGATGATGATTGATGAGTTGGACCTACAGTTTTAGGTGGGTTCCGAACCACCGGGAAGTGATTTTACAGCAGAGAACAGTGTCGTTACAAACAGGTCCTACGAGAACGCAGCTTATCACGACAATACAACAATAGAAGTAACGAGATTACGTGATGTAACCGATTACATCATAGATATAGATCTCAATTTCATTACACTGCAAACACTTTTTGGTTGATAATTACAATTTATGAGACACCGCTAATAGATGTATGAGTGACATATCTACTACTAACATTGATTGAACATGGGCGGATTTATGGTGGGGGGGGGGAGGTGCATCGCACCCACAGATTTTTCTGATATTTCTCAAAGACTTTCTGTCATTACTTTGTAAACATTTTTCCTGACAATTCATCCTAATTTCTTCAATAATCTAGAATCAACTTCATTTATAATCACATAAGAAGATTCAATAACATAATAGCCTAAGATAATGCGTAAGCCATGTGATCAAAAAAATATTTTGGAGAAAAACGATTGAACGAGTTCTGTATTATAAATAAATTCACTTTGTCATGTTTGTCACGTTTGTCATGTCAATTTTTGGACTCCTCAGTTATTTATTGATAATCAATGCAAAAGAACTAAAATTCAATTAGGAGTTCAAAAAGTCATCTTTAAAAGCGAAAATTAAAACAGGAATTTCAAATTCTCACAATGCTCCTCTAGCTATGATCTAGCCGTTTCTATAGTAACATTACGAATGAATTGTTAATTCATTCCATAATTCCGTCCATAATGTGAACGGAATAGAATATTAATTGAGGGGATTTTTTTAAAGAAAATAATTATAGGCCAACTACTGTACTATAAAAATCCTAAGAACGGACTATTCAAATATTTTAGTAGGGTGATAAAATTTTAGAATGTGTAACTACCTCATGCTCATACCATAGAAGAGCTCGCACGCCCAAAGATTATGATCTAAATCCGCCCAAGCATGTATTAAGAGGCACACTTGGTATACATACGAATGAAAATCATAGACCTTACTCCTAATCACATTCTCTTTTATTGAAAAATTAATAAAAAACTAAACAAGAGATAGAAATCGTGATTTAAAGAAATTATTTCGTTGATAAGTGAAATCTGCGATTTCTGTACTGATTTGAGTTTGCTATGCCTATTGTTTTTGAGAGTATATATGGGGTGAGAAAATGTTGTCCTCTTATTATTGAAGCTACTGTAATCAAATAGTAGCCCAGTCAATATAATGGGGTTCGGGCAGAAAATTAGTTAAACCCTAACTTCCACATCATCGATAGATCATTATCAAACACGCAATTAGGAATTTTTTAAGACCAACCTGTTCTGCTTGACTGTGACGTAAATATGAATTCCAGAAAGTTGATTTGCTGCTTTCACAATGGTATTGAGATTTACAGCGATGTGGTTCCATATTTGACTATTCTTTCCAACTATTTTCCCATCCTGAATGATTTCTTCTTTGTACTCAAGAAGTAAGAGTTTGAGAGCAGCTGATGGAAATGATTTTGGCCGTCCTACATTTCCCGATTGCATTTCTGAAAATAGCAAAACGTTAAAATTGTGAATTTGTTGATCTATTACGAACTGAAATGTTAACACTATCGACTTCACTGAAAATACCAACTTGCACTCATTATTTAAACGATAAAATGAGTATATGAATAAGAAAGAATAAGAGAGAAAAGAGAAACAAAAAAGAGGAAGAAGGAGAAGAGAGGAAGAGGGAAAAAGAGAAGGGGAAGAGAGAAAGAGTGAGACAACGAAATAGAATGAAAGAGAGAATAAGAGAAAGAGAAAATAGAAAGAGAAAATGAGAATTATAAGAATAATGAGAGTAATAAGAGTAATAATAATATTAATAATAGGTATAATACAATTTTCAGCAACTAATGACATTTTCTGTATTGACATATGGCCCGGCCCAAAGATGCAGCTTAACGCCATGAATTTTAATAATAATAATAAAAGAGATGAAGTAGATGTTGATCGATTGAAATTCTGATTCTATTAAATTAGGCTACCCGCTGATATATTTGTTATAATACCAAAATTATTATGGTAAAAAATTTCCTCTAGTTAAAGAACATGGTAATCCATATCGATTTTTATTTAAAAAAAAAAATGTTAACCTAACCTGACTTTATAGATTCACGGATAAGGAATCCTCAAATTTTTTGGCAAGATGAATTAAAAAAAAAATCAAATTTTTTTCTGTATATTGAATTATGCAAATTGATATTGCAATATATAATTTTATTGACATAGAAGACTTTAAAAACACGCAGATATACAAAAATGTTAATAGTAAATATCATGTAGCAGAGTGAACTAAATGGTAAAAAATCTACCCATACTATTCGACCAAAAGCAGAAGACCAATAATTATAAATTTTTATCAATATGGTGTACAGATCTTATATGAAATGACAATAAAATGTATTAACTTAACTTACCTATCAGTCCAGTTTCAAGTGATGGAATGATAAAAGCATTCAGCAGCATCCCTTTTATAGTCTTGGTAGCTTGGTGGTTGAAACTGCAGCAGCGATTATTGAAGCAGATGAAGAAGATTTGTTCTTGGCCAACACGAAGAAATATCAATCTTAGTTGTAATATTGTAATTATTCCAACAGCGATCAATATTGCGTTTTACTTTGCACGTGCATACTAACCACGTGTGTGGGACATTATAGGCCTAATTCAAATTATCTCCAATACAATATCAATCATTTTTGTCGAGTGATGCGTTTTGCAGCTTCAGTTCTCACACCACAATCCCAGCTGCAGGAAATTGTCCATTAAAATTTGTACATTTGCTCCTGAACAATTTGCTGAATTCTTCATTTCTTAATATAATTTTGAAATTAATACTTCTGTTATAAATAATAATGGCTCAGCTGGTCAACTATTGATAACACGTGTAACAATGGCATGACCATTTTATAGGCTAAAATTGTGCACATTTCTAATTGTGCTATATTAAAATAATTATCGATAATGCAACACTGGGCAGCTGGCTATCAAACTACTAGATTGCACTGTATTCGCTAATTAAAATAATTATGAATGAGGTCTTGCTTGTCACAATACCTCCTCTAGCTTTAAAACTCTGGAACGGGAGTCAGCGAAGCTCATGGACTTGAAAATGAGAAAACATCATTTGAAAAGAGTCTGTGAAGACTTATTACCATATTCACTAATTATTAAATTTTGAATTTATTTAACTTTTGAATCGCTCTTACTTAAAAATGGGAAGGGGTACAAAATTTTTTTTTGGTGGTACAAAATGGTACAAAATTATTGCAATATTTTGGTATAGGTTTTATCGCTATTTGTGCTAGTCGGGGTCCAGACCCCGACTTTTGAATCGCTTGTATCCCGAAATGGGGGAGGGTACAAAATTTTCTTTTGGTGGTACAAAATGGTACAAAATTATAAGATATTGATGGTGTTACTTTTCTTGAAATTTGAGCAAGTCGGGGTCAGCCATAAACCTGTACCCCGACTTTTGAATCGCTCTTACTTAAAAATGGGAAGGGGTACAAAATTTTTTTTTGGTGGTACAAAATGGTACAAAATTATTGCAATATTTTGGTATAGGTTTTATTGCTATTTGTGCAAGTCGGGGTCCAGACCCCGACTTTTGAATCGCTTGTATCCCGAAATGGGGGAGGGTACAAAATTTTCTTTTGGTGGTACAAAATGGTACAAAATTATAAGATATTGATGGTGTTACTTTTCTTGAAATTTGAGCAAGTCGGGGTCAGCCATAAACCTGTACCCCGACTTTTGAATCGCTCTTACCTAAAAATGGGAAGGGGTACAAAATTAGTTCTTGGTGGTACAAAATGGTACAAAATTAGTACAAAATTATGACATGGTTCATTTTCAAATTTGGAAAAGTCGGGGTACAAGTTTATGTTGCTATTAATACACTACTTATATAGTTGATAATCGAGACCTGAGAATTCTGATGCGGAATTTTTCTGCCGGTAAGCTTACATTCTGATATTTTCATTGATTGCATTATTTTATCGGGTATTCGATTTTCATTAATATTATTGTTATACTGTGTTCACATCCAACTGTTTAGAAGTCGATTCCAGCTCATATTTCTATCATTCCTACTCCAACAATTATTACAAAATACGGTAATAGCATGCATAACCTAATTTTTCAAACAAGAATCCTAGTAAGAATATACTTTTCATTTTTCTATAACGCCATATTGATAGTCTACCGAATTTCTAAATGTAATGTTCACTAATCTGCCCGTTTTAAATAAGCTTGCATGATAATGTCTATTCAATTTTAAAAGACAATTTCATCTTTTCTTATTCGATTCATTGATTATTATCTGTAGGGCTTAATTCATTATATTCGTGTATTAATTGAGTAGATTTTTTCCATTTATATCCTTCTTTACTGGTTAAGTGTCAAGAATGGACGAATCCTTGTCCAAACTTCGCCATTTCATGTAATTGCATCACTTAGACTGTCATTACTGTAATTAATATCATTCAAATGAGATCATTGTACATAATTCTTTGCACTATAAAAATAGTATTTTCTGAGTTCACTACTGTATATATCTATGTGAAGTTGATAGTTTTGATTTTAACCATTCATATTCAAATTTGTAAATTTACATGAATAAAGAAATATAATCTAATGTAAATCTTATTCTCAATTGCCTTCTTATTAGCAAATAAAAAGCAATTTTTAAATGGATAGTGAACTACTCAATTGTTACGTAATAGCTTCTGCATTTCATGGTAGTGGAACCTGCGCAGCAGAATAACTCAATTTAACAGAATGTGATTTTCATTTTTTATGTTGTATTTTTTCTTGAAGTTAATTATTTTACACCATACTGACATCACAATTCTGTCCGTGCTAAATAATTTTTCATTAGAAGACTGTCACGAAGTGCACGATGGAGTTCCTTGATTGTCGTAGCGGCGCTGTTATCGTTTCTTTGGTATTAAAGACAGTAAACTTCATCCAGGTAGTGAAAAGTACCGCGTTACAACTCTAATCACCGTTAAAACCATAATACTACACCGATTCCAGCTAATTACCTATGGCCATTAATACTGTTGAGTGTTAGGTCTCAATCATTAGTCGAATGATTCAGATCATTTGAAATTATATTTTACTAAATGAATCATACTATTTTTGTTAAATACAGTACTACGAAACTTTCATACATGTCAAACTGGACGTCTCATTAGAAATTTTCATCGACTATTAAGAACTGTGTTCACAGTGCATTCTAAGTTGACTGCTAAGTCGCTGATAGTTCATCAAAATTACTATGAAATTGTTTCTCTCCACATTTTTTCTTTCACTTTCAGCTACATTCCTGTCGTTTTTCTTATCTCCATTCAAAAATCATGTGTTGATTTTAGCAGTAATAATGTATTAATACACACATTATTCACATTATCACTTTCCATCTATTTAGTTAATCATGCATGGACTCTCCTATTTTACTTGCCCAATGAAAGTGGAAATCAAGAATTTTAGTAATTTAACTCACATTTCCTTCTACTGTACGCCTAAATAATTACAGTCTTTTTGCATTCATTTTATACTGTCCAATATTTCACAAAAGATACACTGGTAATACCAAATAAAGTGCATGACCGAAGAGTTATAAACATAATAACAATTAGGTGAAATTTAAAGAGAACTTGCAGCAAGGTGGAATATGAGGGGAGAAAGCTAATGATAAAATATTCCTATAACTAATGTGAATGTCAAATGTGGTGATGCTTCAAAGAATTGCATATTTTAATGCTTGGCACAGGACCAACTTCAACGCTGTAAAAATACTCCACTTGGAGCTTGAGGCAGAGTGAAGAAGTAAAGAACCTGGTGAGCAACAAAGGCACTCATTGACTCTCTATTCAAACTTTAGTGATGATTACAATCATATACATAAATATTATTGCTATTGGTTCATTGTTTATTTGAAACGATGAAATTATTTTGGAAACCCTTCATCGTAGTGCAGAATTGTACTCATTTCATTGTAGTGTGGGTGCCGTAGTAGATGTCAATTTTGATATTGAATTTTAATCATGATAAAAATAGAAGTTTCTTGAGGAAATTTATTCTTCAAAACCTCTGGTTCAAGATTTTTTATCAAAATGTAGTATTATGGATTCCTTTGTACTGTTTAGTGTTCCGTTTCGAGTGTAATTTTGAATTAATAGTCTCCAAGTAGAAAAGAATCATTTTTAGTGTGAACTAACCTGAATGTTTTGGACTATATAGCACGGTCTACATATTTGTGAAGAAAGCAGTTTTGGACTTTGTTGCATCTTTGCATTTATCGTTATTTTTTATAAAAATAATAAATAATGAGAGTTCCGTTGATAATTCAAAGTTTAAGGAAAAGGAACAGAAAATATTTTCAAGACCACTTAAAATGAAAATTCTCTTATATTCCGTATTGGTCAGTGAAAAGCGTTTTTAGAATGACAAGAAAGGATTTCCATTAAGTTATTCGGTACACCACGGTCTGTTTTATATTATAGCAGTTGGTCATTCAATCGACTATATTCTTTTTTTTAATGTTTCAAACCTGTTAAGAACGTTTTATTGTGAGATAATCGTCCATAATAATACTCATGTACACACCATCAGTGGTTTGGAAGCTATTCACAATTAAAATTGACTGCAAGTCGTTGAATTTACAATAAAAAGTTAACACAATTATAAGTTGAACACTAGAATAAACATCAGAGCTGCAGAACATGGATTTTAAAACGAGTCTCTCACAAAACTTATATATTTTTTTCCTCTTTCATGTTAGTACTCTAGCCAACTCTCAAGAAATAACTTTCTAGAAATACTTGAATATACTAAAAAAACTAACATAGTAACATAAAATAGTTAACATAGTTAACATAAAACTAATATACTAAAAAACTGATGATAGTGATGTTTCTATTTATATCTTCTTTCAAAACCATGGAAACGGAAAAGGAAGAGTGATAGGCTTGTTACTTGTTAAAAGTCTTACAATTGTCAATAGCGAGGCCTATGTTTGTTTTGATGGTCATTAATTAAAAACTGACATTGCATTGTCGCTGCATGCATAGCAGGGCGTGGTTCGATCACATTCGTCCTGAGCTGATGAACGGACGTAGGAATCTAATGACGGAGAACACGGCCAAAGAGGAATAGAGCAATGAAGAGTTGTGAAGAGATCAGATGGACAACGACAGATGCATCTCGAAGATAATGCATAGATATATACATAGAAAGTTCGGTATATAATAGTATTTTGTTGGGAAGTCAACAGGCTGCAATAAGCAGTGAGCAATGGGCTGCCACCTGGTCTGTCTCTGCCTTGCCGGACACTGTCCATGTCCACGGTGTCAAACAATGCTCGTCTTATCCCTGGCCCCGGCCATCTGTTTACCTTCCGCTTTTGACTTCCCTGTAAAGCTTGCTCAAACGATCAAACCATAGTGGTTATGAACCGCGGCAGATTGTTCGGAAACCATGTGCATGCAGTGGCGGATTTAAGGAGGACTGCACCCCAGGGCAGTAAGTTTCAGGAAGGTTTTCTGTTAAAAATATTAAAAAATAGTTCTAATGAAGAAATAAAACATTGAAAAAATTTACAAGACCGTTGCGTGTCCTTGAGTATTATTTATTGTAGTATCTACTGTTCCATAGGTCGGCTCTGTAAAATTGCAATTACAACTTTGGCTCTGTACAACCGTTGTAATTGTAGATCTGTGGTAGTAGGCTACACGTACACCTGATTATTACTAAAGTCGAAAGAAAACCATTTTTAAACACAAAAGTAATATGATTTCAACATTAATTTATCAATTTCCAAAGAAAAAGTTTCTTTGCATTTGAATTTAGCTAGATTTGTAAAAGTAATCAGAGAATACAAAAATTAGCATAATGCAACATAAGCGGGGGATTTCAAGGATATTTTTAAAAAAGCGTACCACAAATGAATGTTGTGTATAAACTAGGCTAGTCTTTGCGCAGTAGCGTGACTACGGTTGTTAATCATAGAGGCATAAACCTTCCCCCCCCCCCCCGAGCCTTAGAGACAAAATAAAGTTTGGGATTGCAGCTTTCAAAGACAATTTTTGAAATAAGAGTCAAAGAAGATGCCTGGAGTCACTAAAACAGTGGTTTAAGAGAAGTTATGTTTCATAAGATTTCCGGAATTTTTTGATATAAGAAGATAATAATAAATACTATTAATAATAAATTTATTTCTTATCAGATACAAAGGTACCATACAATATAAAATAACAAAATAATCAGAATATTCATAAATCATTTTAAAAAATCATTTAAAAAAATACGTTTAAACTATAGTGATACTGTTTATGCTGTGCTGTGTATAAAACAGACAATGAAATGTATATATCAGAACAATGAAATTAACTGATAAGAAATTAGGTAGGCTACTCCCAAGGCAAGCCAATTTGGGAGTCCCAGCACAAAAACTTATAAAGAAAGTCCAATTGACATTAAAGAGAGATAAAAAAAGAAGAAAAATTAAGATAATATAAATTAAGATATATAAGAGAAAAAGAACAATAGTAGAAGTAAACTAAGTAGAAACTTATAAGTAATAGTGAATAAACAATAAAGTATATTGAATAATAAAAATGAAAAAATAAAAATAAAAGAGTCCTTAATACTATTTTTTATTATTTCTTGACATTAATTAGATTGAGATAATAATAATCATAGTTCTTCTTGTTATTAATTACATTTTTTCGAGTCAAAGAAGATGTTTGGAATCACTAAAAAAGTGTCTTAAGAGAGATTATTTTTCAAAAATTTTCGGGGGAGTACCCTCGATCCCTCCTTTAAAAAAAATGTCAAGTATGGTACCACAATCAGGTAAGGTAAGGGTTCAAGAATAGCAGAGTGAAAATATTTACAAATAGGCCTGCTTGAATGTTTCTAGTAAATCAATGAGGGTCTAGATTTCCCATTGACAATGATGAAAGAACTCGATAAATTTCAATTCGATTAAATTTTTCAGACTAATATTTTCAGTCTACTGTGACATATAACATGAGCTGAAATTTTTTTGAATTCATGTCAAGAATGGTTTATTGTGACTTTAGAGAGATTATTTTTCGAAAACCTTTCCGGGGGAAGTTCAGAAGGAATTAGTCTTATATGCTATATTACCTTCATAAAATTGTTAGATGACTTTTCCTTCTTTACCTTTACTGTAAATAGTAGTCTCTAGAGAATCTATTACGAACTCGCTTTCTCTTCAACCATTATAGGCGGCAAAAGTATAAATCCGCCTCTGTGTGCATGTACACATTATTAATCAGCTTGATATTTAAACATATTTTTGTAAGAGATGAGATCTCAAACAATGAAACAATTTATCATTTTATACGGATATCAGTCAAACGCTCTGAATACCAAAATAAAACTTATTAAGCATTGCTTATTTAAATTAGATTGGCTTATTTTGAATGGAGAATTTGATAATTGTAATAAAGTAGGAGCACTCGTTTATTGGATACTGTTTCTACTAGATCAGCTTATTTTGAATTGGGAATTTCACAATAATTTGGCACTCGCTTTCATAAAATTCTTTCTCTCTCTTTTAGTCCACCCAACTCTTTACTTTATCCCACTACTACCGAACTAGCTTAAGCAGAGAACACAAAAATAGTGTACAGCGGAATTCAATGTAGATTTCAAGATTGTTTTTATAATCATGTTAACAGTTTTAGAAGATAATATTTGAGACAATTACTTCAGATAAAAATAATAATTTTAAATGGTCATCAATTCTTCACAAAGATCTGAGACTGAGAATTCATCATCAATTTATTATTACAGTTCAACTGTACATCTATTTTCACAAACAATTTAGTGTAATAAAACAAGATATTGTGGATGTCAGATTTTCTATAATGTATAGCATTAGTTTTCTTGTGTATAATTTTCCAAAAAAGTATTGTCGCTTCAAAAATAATAAATAATTTTATTTTATTTTCTACACGAATCTAGCTAATAACTTAACTGTTGTTGAATATTATGGATTCCCTTATAATTGGACGGCTGTTAAAAAACGCTGAATCACAATTTAAAAAAAACGTATAGAGAATACAATCCAGCCCCAAGATTGAGAAAGATTCGTTCCAACAAGAGAAGATTGTTGTTTTTTAAAGTGTTTTTCGTTGCACTGTCTGGTATGGCCGCTGTAAGTTGAGGCGGGGTCCCATCTGCACCGTTCTGTTAAGGGCACAAATGCAAGACATTTTATATTTATATGCTGTATACATGCCTATATATATCGTCCTGCGTCTATGCCTGAGGGTGTGTTGAACCCGGAAGACAGCCCGAGGTTTCGAGATTCCACCTCACCCCTGTCCGACACGGTTTTTTATAAACTCTTCTTAATTTTTTCTCCAAACCTGGAAGCCTTCAGCCTGAATATCGTGATCCTAGTTCTCCACTAACTCAACATCGAAGAGATTCTATAAACTTTGAAAACTATTATTTTGGCATCTCGTCTTCTTTATTATGATATGATGCCGCCTTTTGAGACAATACATTACACGATCTTCAATGTATGAGGATGGAGATGGCTTTTAAATAATCTTCAAGTATAATTGAGGAGACTGGTAACTAATAAATTTGATTGATGAAGAACAAAACAATATCAATTGAGATGAAAGTGTATTTGTTTAAGCTCGTACTCAATTCATAAATAATATAATATTTTGACTTGCACATCACTGTACTTCCATCTAACAATAAAATACAACTAGGCATGATTTATTCGGCAGACGAATACTGGCAGAAAGGGGAATAAAAAGGAGAAGACCAACTCAAATTTGAAAATATTCAACCAAACATGATCTTTTTTAGAAAGGGTTGTCATTCAAACCTCAAAAGGTGAACATAATTGTCTTTGTATGATTATCAAATTAGAACTTGAACTAATGATATAGTATTAGATGATTCAAGCTCATATTTGTTCTTATTCAAGATAAATATATTGAAAACCACTGTTTTGTATTGGAGGATAAACATAGAAAACAATTTTAATTTTTGTTTCAATTGAAAAAAAAAACAATATTACTACATTAGTAGCTTACTCGGTGTCAATACACTTGCATTTAATGTACACTTTTCTAAAATTAGAGTGTTCTGTTTTGACAGAGTGGTTTCTACATACGGTACATGCAGGTTTTACGTCCAGTGAGATAGGGCCACAAATCTCGTCACGGCACTTTTCATTTATAATTCCATAATACTTTCCTCATTGTCTGCATAACAAAACTCCAATGAGCCGATGAATAATCCTGGTGTCTTTCTCATACGCTTCAGCTATAATAGATGAAGAGTAATTTAAAAATAATTAAGAATTGGGGAGTTCGATCTTATAAGATGTAAAAGTATCTATCAATTGACTTAGAAACTTTAATGGATAATAAAAAATCATTAGATCACCGCGAGAAACTTGATCTATCGTTTTCATGCTGGTTTACAAAAGGCATTCATAAATTTTTTCAACCTAATACAATTTGAAATTCTGTCCAACCCATTATTTAAACTTACCCTCCTATTCTGTCTTTACAGTAACGTACCAGGAAGCCATGTTAATAAAGCTGAATCACATCTGAGCATCACGATTAAGACTTCAACATCCAGATACTAACAAAATCAATATCCAAATAAATTCATAATGAGACAAATAATAATAGAATATTTGGTGCTCACATTAAATTTCCCAGACCAAATTTGATGAAAACCAAAACTCCTAACCACAGTCATGTTAGGGTGCAGTAGAGAGGTAATGATCCTGTCCTATGAAATGCTCCAAAATAAATAATAAAATACTTCGTGCCCATGTAAACTCTTCCTAAAGATATTGGCAATGAATACAAACGTGAATACTCGTTTCCTCGTTTGTATTCATTGATATTGGAATGTAAATGTTTTCACAATCTTCTATTTCAGCTGCTGAGAACCAAAATTCCCAACCTCAGTCATGAATATGATGTAACACGCCCCCAAACTGTAAGGGTGGGATGATAATCAGCCCAAATGCATGCTGTTATTGAATTCGCGTCACGTATGTCATCAGCATAATATGAGAAAAGGTTTAATTTTATTCAAGCGAAAAATGACACGGAAGAGAGTTTGTGGCATGGAGGAAGATGCGCGCAATCCTCCTACTTTTTCCATCGAGAATATGGCATTGTATTGGTGCATATCGATAGAATGAGATTACAGCGGCTGATTGTTGTAGGCAGTCGATGGATGCAACCGTCTGATGTTTCTAGCTGGCGCACCGTGAGAACTCGCGAGCACAGTGCTTGCGCGAAGCTTGCATCAGCTGATCGTTTTCAAGCAATTGTCTGCACCTTGGCTGCCGCTGCTGCTTCTTCCGTGTTTCCTTTCCCACAGCGGCTTGGCCCTTTCGACCCCTGCTGCTGCCTGCCAAGCGCTAGCAAAAAATCCACCCGAGTAATGATTAAAAAACCGACTGGTAAGGGTGAGGTCTGGAGACCAGCCGACAAATTCTTACCTACCTGCTAAAGTCTCATTCCTGATGAAAAAAGATATGGTTCGAGTGTCTGTTGCAGAGACGAGAGGAAGAGAAGCCGAGTGAAAAAGATGGAGGAGTTAACGTATGAGAGAAAAATTGATTGAGAAAGAGGCATTAAGATCTAGTGAGCAGGAGTGCGATGAACAGACAGAAAGACAGAAATCTTTAGCCTGTGAGGAAGCGTCTAAGGGTGTGGACGAGAAAGAGGAAGACACATTGAAGAAAGAGAAAATACAAAAAGTGAGAGAGAAAATCGAGAGGAAAGGAGAGATAAAAGAGCAAGAGGGAGAGAGAGTGAGAGAAAAGGAGAAAGAAATATGAGGAAGTGAGTGAGCAAGCGTGTTGTAGAATTCATAAATTTGAGGAAGAATAGTCTGTCTTCAAAAACACGATACATTGTGGGAGAGATTCATCAGGTGGCAGATTAAGAAAGAGAAAAATGATTGTGTGATAGAGAAAGATTGCTGTGATGGAGATGATTCTCTATATTACATCTACAGATCTACACCTACATAGTGATTTTTTCGAACACGATAGAGAAGGCTACAGAGCTTACGATAAGATTGGAACCATACTTTGAAATCCTAGTAATATAAAAACATTGAGAGTTTGCTCATGAAAACAAAAATATTGTCCCTGGGGACTTGAAAGCCTCACCCTTAGGGCAGTAAAACTGAAAGTAACTGTTTCAAGAAATTCTTACAAGAAAAATTTATAAACATTGTTGAGCGTTTGTAAGCTGTTATTTGTGTTTACATTTTAATAGTGGTCTTTATAGTTCAGGTACACACACTAGCATACTAGTACACGAGAATATACACTAGAATCTAGAGTCACAACCAGCACACACATGGTCAGTTTTAAGATAATAGTTCGTACCAAAGCCTGTGCAGATGCTCGATTGTGACAAATCACTGAAGTCAAACTACTTCTAAGGATTATTTTCAGTGTGGAATAACATCCGTAACTTTGTTGTAAAATAATATCATGTTTTTTGTTGTTAATAATAATTATATTTGACAACATAGTGAATTTTGTAAACTTATTTCGGCACGTTCTATTTTAAGTTTATATAAGATATTTTCTGGGAGCTGAATCGGTTTTCAACACTTTTACAGTATTTTATAGAGAATGTACAGTATATTTCTATAACTAATGTACACCATAAAATCGACAAAAACGTTTTTGACAGTAACGCTTCAATCGCTTAGAGCACTTATCTCAATATCTCTGACAGGACTCCGACTGACTGCTGCTCATGCGGTCACGGATTCGGTTCCTGTTCAGCCTGACATATTTTGTGTTATTATCCAACTCAAATTATGTGAGCATCATCAGCAAAAAAGTTCTGGAATGTTAATGTTTTCAAAATCCAATTGATATGAACTTCAGGTTGCTCTGAAGTTTATTTCACATCTCTCCACGATTTCATAGTCTATTTTTGAGGAAAGTGTTGAATTTTATTGTATAATAACAATAAAAATCACCAATCTATTGCCATAGAAACTTGCAAAATAGATAGCTTCCAAAGATATGAGAATTGAAAAGACTATCATTCTACTATGACCATGCGGATCATAAAAATGAAGCGTTCCCATGGATATTAGCATAGAAAGAAGTCTTCATTCTGCTATTTATTAGCGTCTCATAGAATTTGAGAAAATTAATGTTTTCATGGAACGATAGAAGTGAGGATTGATGAAAACATTGAAGGAAAACAAGATTTTCTTAGTAATTAACCTGTTCCTGATAGAATAAAAAATCCTCTCAACCCTAATCTTATTGTTGAAAATATATCAATATGTATTTGATAGTCGCAATATTTACAGAACAAAAAATATTTTTTGTGGATACAGCGGAATTGAACACTAGATTTAAAAATTACATATTATTCATTCAAGTTTTGGGATGTTCTTCGGACAAAACTTTAGCACTAGTCTTGCACCATTTAATTTTGCTATAGAAATATCCCAATTGAATCCAAAAAATTTTGTTTTGGTACACCAAAGAGGAAAGTAGAGTAGTTTTTTCAAACTGTGATACTATTGCCTCCTAAATTGTCTTCGTAATGATCAACCAGTAGAGTTTGAAATATTTTTTGTCCTCAACACATTTTGCTTGTACATCATTTCTTCAACTTAGACAATGTTTGTTGTTGAATGTGGCTATTTACACTCGTTTGTAACAATGGAAGCTCTCTGGCAATTCAAACGAAAAGCTACTGCTGGAGGTTGGTGGTTGGGCTGGACAACAAATAAAGGGAGTCACAACACAATAGTGGACAACTGGTCAGTCAAGCACGAGGAGTTGTGAATATTGTGAACGGCGGACCACCTAACCACTGTTTGGTGTGAGCCGGAAGAGTTGGCGCAGCCGGTGCCTCAACTGTCCTGTCCCGCACGTCACGTTCCGTCCGGTGAGAAGAGTAGTTCGCTTCTGCTTCTGCTGGTCAGACCTCCGCACACGCCTCTCACAATACCATAAAGCAAATTGCTTAGAAAGGTGTTATCCGTCTGTCCCTTTCCTCTTGCGGCCTGCTTTTAAGGGATTAGATCTGTCTCCACAAAGATCACCCGTTCTGAAAGTCTTGTAAAGAGCTAATCCTTTTCATTTGTGGACATCTTCCTTTACTTGTGCATCCTGCAATAGAAGGATCACAGACCACACCTCATTTATAAGTCGGTTCAATTTTTTCAGTGGCCGGCATAGCCACCTGCCAGGCTCTATTCAAACGATTCAGGATTAAAATCTCTACATTTTCGAGATTTCTGAATACAATTCTAAAAAGTATAATTTGCAACCTAAAATTTTGAGATCCTATTTTGAAAATTAATGTATAATATTTGAAAAAATTATATTTCACAGACAAATCTTATACATGGGCTGATAGAATCAGTCTCCTCCCGCGGAAAATTCCAGAAAACTCTTCTAAGCTTTTTCTTCCTTCCAAACTCTCCTGAAAAAGAAGCTAGATTGCTCTTCCCTCAATGTAAGAAAATAATTAGATAAGTTGTTTATTTAAGCAATGTCTATTGTTATAAATAAATTACTCAATAAATTTCCATTTTTCAAATCGTATTTGTTTCTATGACAAACATTTGAATCATTCTGTTTCAAATTACACTGTTGAATTTTGAATGAACACAAAAAAATATCAACACAGCTTACAACTAGGTAAAAATATCAGATTGAATTCTGCAATTCTACACTAGGCTGATAATTGAACATTTTTTCAGTGGAGTATCTCGCTTATATTGTATGCGACAGAATTTCATTCTCATTATCCCCTTCTTCCTCCATAAAATATTGTCAATATTTCAAGTAGCCTATAGAAAATGTAGAGGTTTCATGTATTATTGGAAAATTTGATTGATACTTGATATTTTTCCTCTGTTGTCAGAATAAGATGGAATATTCCTTCATACGAAGTTTGATTTTGCAAGAACTTGGGCATTTTAATTTTGTACGGTACATCATCAAACTCATTCTATTGGCTAATCACAAATGAGAATATTGCTAATTGAAATATTGGTCATGTAATGGAAACACTATAGGCTGGAACGCTAATCTTGTTTAACCCGATGAGCTATTAAATGGAGAAGTCATATAATCTGTTCTCAAATTGGATGCATCATGATACGAGGTTACGCCGCTGAGTGGAGCACAGCTTCAATTTGGATAAATCTTCTCTGTGATTGTATTCATTCCCTTATCCAGAAGCAGCCTGCCGCTCTCGCTCAGGATAGAATCCAACTCCAGGTGAAAAGTTCGACCATGTAAAGGCCGTTGACCGACTGATGGTGTAAGATTATCTGAGAAGGAAATGAGTATCTTTTGAGTATCCTGCATAGACTCGCAGAAAAGGAAGTTGTACTGATTTGCCAAAAGAAAATTGATTTATGACCATGAGCAAGTTATAGCACCTTTATTGACAAGTAGGCTAGATAAAATAATAATAAAGTTGTTGGAAATTGTACGTTATGAAGATCATAATCAATTTGCTGATTGAGCTGTGTTTATGTAATTTGTAGCCCCATTCAACTTAATATTGATTGAAATAGTTTAATTCATTGAAATCTCATTACATAACATTTACTTATGTGATTGGATTAACTGATAATAATAGTAGGAATAATGATTGTCTTTGCGTTTAGACCTGTAGAAGATTTGCTTTCAGTTAAAGATTTCCTGTCCCTATGCAGAATACAGTAGAATCTTGCTCAATTTATATTCTACTCAATCCTGCTTCGACATTCATTGACCAGTAATTCAGCAAATATATGAAAAAATGAGTTGATCGTGATCAAGAAAGCATTTCTGGTAGAAGAAATATTCACTATTATTTCACTTCAATTTGATAAACCTCTGCAAATAATGAAAAATATTATCATTTTAAACGCATAACTTTTATAATATTGTCCAACAATACTCTATTAAATACTTCGTCTTTCGTAGATATGACATAATTATGCAGCTCAAGTGTGGGGTTATTTTGAGAGTGATCGGGTAGAAAAATTTCAAAAACTTTTCGTTGAACGATAATCTAGTCTACTCAAAACGTGCTTAAATGATGTAATTTGTTGATAAAGTGAGTTTGAGTTGATGTGGATAAATCCATACAGGCTTAAGTTACATTAATAAAATAACGCCAGCATGCCGGCGGATAGATATCCACTTAAAATCGGTGTAGAGTGATCTGATAGCAATTTACAAGGGGGTAGGTGGATGGGTTATGAATGAAATGTTACTCCAAGTGAGCCAGAAAACAATTGTAAATACTGAATGTAACCCACAAGAAGTATAAACTTATATTCTTATTTATCAAAATAGTACTATCGATTCTTAAAATCTATGAAACAGACTTTTAGTACCCGGAGAAGTGTGTTCCAGGACTTCAAGAACATAGAATACTCATAATTGAAACATGAAAACTTGAGCTGAAAGTTTTTCCTAAAAAATGAAATTATTTGAATGAAAGTAATAAGGAGCATGTTTGTGACCTATTGTCAGATACTGCCGCTTTGTCTTTGGCGGCGACATTAACAAAGGGCCGCCGCGGGTCTGGGAGGGTCGAGGGTCGATCGTGAGTGATGGAGTGTACAGGTTAGCGTACCGTTATCAGGAAGCGGCTGATTTCTTTAGGTAAATCTAAGTAAAACAACGGTGCCTCTGCAAAAGTTGCTCACACCTCTTGCTCTGCTCAGGTTCTTGAACCTGAAGGAAACCAAAGATAGGACACGACTTTGCACCAATTCTGTAACCGTCATTTCCCGGCATTCCCCAATCTATGTGTTGCAATTTCTGTTTTTTTTCTTTTTACTATACTTCTCCTTATCGTGGCTGTGGGAATGTCATTAATTCCTTTTTGATTTTGAGAGAAAAAACGAAATAATTAATTACGTATATACGCATGAATGGAAGAGTGGGGGAAATGCCATTGCTTTGGGTTATGAAATTATGATATTAATTTTTCGTCTAATAACTTCTTTTTTAATTTAACTCTCGTTAAGCTCATCTTTTTTCTTTCTACAATATGCGTCTACACATGTGCGTCATTCTCTGCCTCCTTTTCATTTTTCTTTTAATTCGATCTACTTGAAATCTCATCTTTTTTGGCAATATTTTATCTAATGCATCAGCTTTCTAAATGTTATGCTATTTATTTGTACGGATAAATTCTCTGCATCCAGTGCCCTAATTTATAATTATATATTTTATATACAGTAGTTGAAAAATCTTGTCAATTCTTAATTTCATCCTATCTTTGTCATTTTCTCTCACCAAACGTTGTTAAGAACTGTATTGTTTATTTTTCATTCGTTGTTGTTCCAATAAACTCAAGTCAAAAGCAATTTGCAAATAAGTTCAGAAAAGCAAACACCTTCTCTTGATTCAACGTTACTCATGATGATTCCAGTCTACAACAATATTTTTTGGTCTTCATGGCAGTTTCCACCATTATTTTCTTCTTCTATTTATTCCTCCTCTATAATTTGTTATTCTTCCAAGTCCTATTTTCTGTATTCGGGTAAGAATAGATAATATTGTCTATGCTTTTCTAGTACTTACCCTGGTCAAGGTAGATCTCTTGTGCAATATGGGTGATGTATACTTTATTTCAAACCACCCACTTTGCCAACAGCAAAAAGAGCATAGGCTGTCTTGAGAAATGAACCCCATATCTGTGGCATATTACCAACTATCTAGAGATCTAGAGAGATCAGTTGTGTTTACAATTCCTGGTCAGTAGTTTGTTGTTTATCAAGATTTGACAACAGCTGAAGACCTCCATAAGAATTGACGAAAATATGCTGCTCGGTTGAGCACAAAGGAGTAGCCGTCAAAAAGAAGTGAGAATGATATGCAAGGCTGCGCACTGTAGGGGGCGACAGCTGAAAGATTAATGTAAAGGATGACCCATCGCTGCTGCAGCGTCTTCTTTAGCTTTGCCTGGTGACAGGACACGTGTTAGTCATGCTAATTGTCAGACTGGTGACCAACTGGTGACCATTGGTCATTGGGCCTCTGTTCCCTATGCTATGCAGCAGTACTACGCACAGCAGAGTCTCAGTAGAGATTGACAACTATTGGCATTCATTGATGAAGCCTCTCTCACTCAAGCTATGCATAAGCTGAATAGGACGGCAGAGACATTAGATTAGAGTGCTTTATTTATGTATATTTACATAGTTTCTCACACGACTTTAAGTATAGTATTATTATCGTCACATAGTGTGTTTGTGTAAGTGATAGCAAATGATAAAAATTTACTAAAGAAAATCCTAGTGACGAATTCAACTAAAATGACGAAGTCTGGACAAAATTCGTCCATTCTTGACTCAACCTCAGATAGAACTAACTATAGAATTGTGTAATAAATTTGAAATTAAATTCAAACACATATAACCTTAGAAAAATATAAAATCTAACACATGAAACTGAGACTTATAATACAAAAGCATCCTGTATTAACCGCTCGCGTACACACACAAGCGTGCGCACATACAAGCACACAATAATAAATTATACTCACATAGGCCTACACTCACACATTCACTCATCTGGAATGGAATATAGTGTAATTGAGATAAGTTTGTAATAAAACATACTCAAACAGAGAGAGAGAGAGAGAGAGAGAGAGAGAGAGAGAGAGAGAGAGAGAGAGAGAGAGAGAGAGAGAGAGAGAGAGAGAGTGTGTGTGTGTGTGAATGAGAGAGTTGACTAGGGGGTTACCAAAATTTAAATGTAGTCAGCTCAGGTCTGAACAGGCGCAGACTTCCGTTCTAGAAATTGTTTCTTTAGCAAAGAAGCAAAATGGGTCCGATTCTCCAAATTCCTCAAATCAGTGGGTAACAGGTTCCAATGCCAGCAAGCGCTCACAACAAACAATTTATTAATGATCTCTGTGCGATGTATTGGAGTTCATAAGGTTCTGTTACTTTTTTCGGAGGATGGAGCCCACATAGGTATGAGACCTGTGCTTGGGTAATGAGTTGGATGATGGTGATTGATAAGTTGGACCTACAGTTTTAGGTGGGTTCCGAACCACCGGCAAGTGATTCTACAGCAGAGAACAGAGTCTTTTTTGCTGGCCAATCCAGTCGGTCACCCTTATAAAGAGCGTCCAGAAGTTTTGTAGCTTATCTCTCATTGAACAGATACTTGCTACGGCACAGGGCTGTCACTTCTAGTTAATGTATCATTATCGCCTCTACCTTCTTTTTTCATCTACCTAATCTTTTTTTCGAATATTTTGGACTATTTTTTAAGACGTTATTGACCAGTTTCGTAATTCCAATTAGTTTGAGAGTAGAGCTCAAAGAGTAGAGTCTGTATTAAATAATCTGTTATACGCTCATGCCTTTGAAGGGAATATACAAATCAGAGACAGTAGATCAAACTGTGTTGCAGTTGTAGAGAGAGGGAGAGAGAGAGAGAGAGAGTGAGGGTGAGGGTGAGAGAGAGAACTAGCATAATGCCCACTCTTCTGCCTGAGAATGGGTCCTATTCCCATCTCATTCTGCACATAGAATCACAATCCATGTAACAATTTCAAAATAACTCAATAAAATAATTATGAAGAAAAATTATGAAATTTTAATTCTTTTCTTCACTATAATATTCATATACTTTTTATGGTAGGCTAAGTTAAATGTTTTTGGAGGAAAGCGGACGATTATAGAATTTCGTCGATTGGAAAATATCCCTAATATACTGTAATTGAAAAATTTTATATCCCCGAAAATGAGAACGAAAAAAAATGAGTTATATGAGGCACAACTGTGAAAATCTTTTGATCATGATCGGATCACATCAGAAGAAGATTGGCAGTAAATTGTCAAGAGAAAGATGTACAATTGTATAGTATTATTATAGTAGTGCATTTGGAAACGAATATAAAAGACATATCCAGAGACAGGTGGGTATCACAAAGTTTGAAAAAACATAAAAGTTGTACTGTATGAGTTTTGTTAGAGAAACCCAGAAACAGAGCTTAAGCAAAGTCTAAGAAAAAGAGATTTTGTGGAGAGAAAAGTTAGAAAAATGGATAACTACGTTGCGTGTAGCTTGAAGATGAGATCAATCGATGTAATCTGAAAGAATTTATGATGATTTGCAACTGTTATTGATGGAAACACTTTGTTGTGTAAGCCTGAATTAATAAGGTGAATAACTGTGGAAAAAGCGTAGCCTGTAATTTGTGGGAATTGGATAGAAATAGGAATTTGAGAGGCTCGATGCGAGATACTGAATTTATTCATTGTAATTTCATTATAATTTATAACAAGAAAAAAAAATACGACTTATCCGTTCGAATTAATATTCTATTCTTCAAAATTCGCAAAGCCTGTTCTGACAACGTACGCACAGTATCACTGCTACCTCGATCCGTATAAGACAGTCCTTCGCCATCAGCTACCTCAGAAACGCGCCACAAAAAGTGAACCTCTGTGAACAGGCTCTTAGTCCGTGTAGGGTGTAGGGCATAAATAGAGCAGGTTTTGAGTTTGAGAGTGGCTTGACTGCAGAAACTGCATTAATCATAAGATTGTTGGTAACAATATGACGACCCGTTCATTACAATAAATTACAGTATTAGGAGAGTTAAAGTCTCTACTTAAACTTTGAACTCAGGATTTCTCTAACTTCAAAATTACAATAATTAGTTACTATACTGAGGCTATAGTAACGTGATAAGTGAAAATATCACCTGGGTGATGAATATGAAATATGAACCACCTTATATACTCAAGATGAATTTTCAAAACTCCTGCCAAATATATAAAAAATGATTAGCGAAGGCTTGAAGGCTTAAGTGGCTCTCTTTTGTCTTATGTTTCTCTAGACTAGACTTGAATAATGTATAGGTTGTTGTAATCAAGCACAAAGAAGACAAAAAACTCCAATAGATTATAGAACTGCGAAGATTTTTTTAGTTAATGGTACAATGTTTTTATGAGATAACACAGTCGCATTGTAGTTGTCACTCCTACACGAAGTCCAGGTGTAGAATCGGAATGGGAAACAACATGATATGCTCCTTCGTTTATATGTATCGCGCGAGAGGGCAGGAAGTTCCTTGTGATCTGCATCTAGCTGCGATAAATTGAAGTATAACACTAGAAAAAACAAAATGGCCTTAAGAGCTGACAAGGTCAGCTTAACTTCCTTCATAAAATAACCTGTCGTGCTGACTGTATGGAGAAAGTTGATCCGCACATGCGATTTGCGAATTATAAATTTTCACACAAAGTAAGATTGATATTTCATTGATATATCTGTATTATCAATTTTCTCAATGGAAGATGAGTTATTCGTATACTTATTCTTTGAAAAAATGGTGACATCAGTGAGTGAATGAAGTTCGCCATCTCTCACCCCATCATCATTTATTCAGACTTCAAACGTTCTTGTTCTATCTCACAGTAGATTGTTTACAAATTTTTATTATCTGAATACATGCCAGTCCTGGAAGTTGAGCACAAAATTATCCTTATCATACACTTCTTCATATATTAGCCGAATCTGTTCACAGTTTCACAAACTATACAAATGAGAAATGAGTTGTTACAATATTCGGAGCTTCCCCCATTAAAATGGAGGTTCCCCATTAAAATGGAGGTTCCCCATTAAAATGGAGGTTCCCCATTAAAAGTGGAGGTTCCCCATTAAAATGGAGGTTCCCCATTAAATGAGGTTCCCCCATTAAATGGGGGAGGTTCCCCCATTTAACTGACGAAATCTGAGACATTTCAGTGTTTTCCAGTATAGATAGATAGATAGATTGGATGATGTGGTGTAGTTGATGAATTTCATTTATTTTTGCACTTGACAATATGAAATTACTGTGAGTGAAGTTTGTCGTTATATATCTCCAGATCTCCACATTACACATCAGCATAGTCAGAAGGGTGGCCGGCAGAGATACCTCCCCCCACTATAAACGAAGATACACTACCTCAAATAATAGTCTCGACTTAATTATAACCTTCAACATCAATAACCCTCACCAATGTAATATACTATAAACAATTTGTTATTTGATAAACTATATTTTTTACTAAAATAATACTGAAATCTAGATAATTACTTTATGACTTGCTTTCTGCAAAATCAGCCAATAATTATTTCTTCAACTTTTGCTACTTATACTGTAAAGATATCAAGTGAATGCATTTCACAAAATAAAAGTGAAGTAAATTCAAATACAGTACTATAACTGAATTGCATGTCCCAAACAGCCTATCTTTGACTGTGATAGGTGATAGGCGAACTCTATAGTCTACCTTTACAGTAGTGGTATAAGGGCTGTACCTGAAAATCACGAGGAGATAACCTCAAACTATTTTCACGAAATATATGACACTCTAGTATGAAAAGGGGGTCCGGGGATCCTCCCCCGAAAAAATTTGAAAAACAACACCTCTAAAGCCTCATATTGAGCACTTTTAGACACAAATCCTTCCAATTTAATGCACATTATGGGTATTGTGAATTAATGAATTAGTATTCTATAGTAAATTCTATCTAATGCTCGAGAGCTCTAGTTTTCACCTATAAGGGGAGAGTTTGGACCCGGGGAACCTGCTTGTCATTCATCACAGGAGTTAACTCATATCAATGTTTGTAATTTCAGTTAACCAACTACAACTACAACTTCATGCACGATAAAATCAACTTGTATATGAACTAAAAAGTACAAAGGAGGTGTCATCTCGCAATCAGTATGATATATATTTATTTGTATATATATATATGACTTTCCTGTAAGTAAGGGGGTCCGGGAGCCTCGCTTCGCTCACCTTAACCGTCTAGCCAGGGGGCTCCGCCCCCTGGACCCCCGGGGGGTCCAACTAATTTCCATTGTGATTAGATAAATTTACAGAAATAGGTGATTTTGGGGAGAATTATGATACCATTACTTAGTATGCATCTAAGGTCTTAATCAAACAGTGGTATTTCGATTATATAGATATAGATTTCACTCCATGTGGCCTTGAGGTTCTTGAGAAATTGTGATAAACTGAATTCCAAAAATCCTAAATTTTGAGATGAATCATGTAACCCTATTTTTCACGTGTTTAGCACCCCAGCTGAAAATTTGAACTTTTTTGGCCTTGTGGTTCTTGAGAAATTATAATCACCTAAATTTTCAAAATCGTTAATCTATGGTTCATTAATTTCACAACCAATTTTTTGTTGATTTTCTGATCAATACCTATTTTCACAAAAATTATCAGGCTCATGTACTGTTACAAATAGTATTTTATTAATTCCTTAATACTTCTTTGTAAACTACATTCCTCGTTTTTCCTTCTGGCTGAAGAATGACCAAGCAGTTTGGTGAACTTACGCTGGAGCAAGCCACATACCATGAGAGAAACAGTCAGTCCTAAGATCCACCCCAGCCACTTTCAAACTTTGCCCTTGTGCTTTATTAATGGTCATTGCATAACTCACTTTAACGGGAAATTGCAGACGTCTAAACTGAAAGTGATGATTTGGGATGAGGGGAATCCGTAGTATAAAAACAGGTTCTCCCTGATTCACTTCTGTTATAATTTTGGCTTCAATTACATGTTTTTGAAGAGATATTACTTGAAGTCTGGTCCCATTGCATAGTTTAGGGGGATTTAGATTGCGCAAAAGCATTATCGGTGATGAATGAGTGAATGAATTTCATCTTATTTGGCTCAGTGGTTCTCAAGAAATTATAATCACCTAAATTTTAAAAAATCGTTAATTTTGGGCCCATTTTGGGGTTAATTTTGAAACCCTTCTTTTAAAACTTATTTAGGGTCCATACTGGACATGCATACCAAATTTCATCTTATTTGGCCCAGTGGTTCTCGAGAAATTGTGAAATTTGAAATTATAATCACTTAAATTTTCAAAAATCGTTAATTTTGGGGCAAATTTTGAAACCCTTTCTTTACTCTTACTCTTAATACTCTTACCAAATTTTATCGTTTTTGGTCGAGTGGTTCCTGAGAAACTGTGATGAATGAGTGAGTCAGTCAGTGGTATTTCGATTATATATATATATATATATATTAGTTTTGACTCGCTTCGCTCACCTTAACCATCTAGCCAGGGGGTCCAACTAATTTCCATTGTGATCAGATAAATTTACAGAAATAGGTGATTTTGGGGAGAATTTTGATACCATTACTTAGTATGCATCTAGGGTCTTAATCAAACATATATACTTTTCATAAACGTTGGCTTTTAGCTATTGAAATTATTTTGGTAGCTCGGGATAAGTTTGCTTTGTTTGAAACAAATTATTATTCATTGATAGACCTAACCTACTGAACTTGCCAGCCAAACAGCTTAAAGGAACAGCTGATAGAAGAACCGTTTTTAATCATATGGCAGACCCCTTAGCAGCGTTATTTACACATTCTTTGAACAGCAAAAGACTCTGCACTTGCATGTAGGCTACCATACAGTCGGAGCCTTGCAATATGTGGGAAACATATGACTGGGTATGATGAAATGTTATTATGCCAGGTTGATGACATCTGTTAAGTGCAAATTTCAAAATATTTTCCATATGATTAAAAGATCCCAGTAAGCTAGCTATCCATGTACCCGTGCTTTGCTTAGGCAAAACTTTAACCCCCTAAAAACACCCCTAAAATTGCAAATTTTGAAAAATCCTTTCTTAGCACGCGTCTAGTCCCCCTACTGAATACGTGTACCAAATTTTATCGTTTTTGGTCGAGTGGTTCCTGAGAAACTGTGATGAATGAGTGAGTCAGTCAGTGGTATTTCGATTATATACGTATATATAGATATATATATATATACTAGCAGCAACCCGTCCTTCGTATGGATTATGCTTAGAAATAAGACTAAATATGTTTCGGCTTTTTTGATAGCAACGATCATGAAGTTGTTAGCAGCTTAGTAAACAACTTAGGACGTAAACAATTCAGTGACAGTTATCAGAGAGAATATTTGAGAACAGCTGATTGATATCTTATCTATATATAAATAAAATAAGAGTTTTGTCTGTATATTTATCAGAATTGTATATTTTTTGGTTATTTTTACGTTTTATACATTAAATAAGCCGGAAATAGTCTTATCTCACTTTCTGTCTGTCTGTCTGTCTGTCTGTTTGCCTGTCTGTCTGTCACTGCCGCAAAGGCATTTTTCGCGGCCTTCTCCTCAAAAACGAGAACATCGATCGGGATTTTAGTTATTGAACAGTATTGAAAACATTATTGACAATGTCTTTAGCTATAAAAAACTAAATTAACTTTTTTTTCAACAGAATAATAAACGTTTAAAAACCAAGTATTGTGCGATTTTGGATACATTTCTTCCAAGTTTTTAACCGACTTCCAAAACAACAAGGTTACTATATTCGACCTGTTTTTTTTTTTTGTTTTTTTTATGTTTGTACATCAATCATTTGAACAATATTGAACCGATTTCGATGAATTTGTTTTAAATGAAAGAGCATCGCTCAGCGGTGGTCCCATCCAAGTTTCGCAAGGATCGGCCCAATACTTAGCCCAATATTAAACAAAAAGGAGCATTCTTCGATGTCTTCATTTCAATCAAGTTTGAATAGGATAGTTCCACACCTAACCGCCAATCGGATAACCGGTGTCGTTTACCAGGCTGATCATTGTATCATATGGAGCGCTTTACATCTAGACGGTTTTCGAAATCATATGATGCAATGCAATTATGCCGGGTAAACGACATCGGTTACCCAAAGCTGGTTCAGTGTGAAACAAGCCTGTAATGTCCCGTTTTGACCAATATTGTGAACTTAATTTGAATCGAGAATAAGAAGAATATATTATTTCTGTCCATATGTTCATATGAAAATCTATATAAATAAAATTAGAGTTTTGTCTGTACATTTATCAGAATTATATATTTTTTGGTTATTTTTACGTTTTATACATCAAATAAGCCGAAAATAGTCTAATCTCACTTTCTGTCTGTCTGTCTGTCTGTCTGTCTGTCTGTCTGTCTGTCTGTCTGTCTGTCTGTCTGTCTGTCTGTCTGTCTGTCTGTCTGTCACGGCCCCATAGGCATTTTACGCGGCCTTCTCCTCAAAAACGAGAGCATCGATCGGGATTTTAGTTATTGAACATTATTGAACAGTTTATTGACAATGTCTTTAGCTATAAAAAACTAAATTAACTTTTTTTTTAACAGAGTAATAAACGTTTAAAAACCAAGTGTTTTGCGATTTTGGATACATTTTACGCGGCCTTCTCCTGAAAAACGAGAGCATCGATCGGGATTTAAGTTATTTATCAGTATTGAAAACCTTTTTGACAATGTCTTTAGCTATAAAAAACTAAATTAACTTTTTTTTTAACAGAATAATAAACGTTTAAAAACCAAGTATTGTGCGATTTTGGATACATTTCTTCCAAGTTTTATTACCACATAAGAATAAGAACAAATCACGTAATTTATCATGATATATCAATCAGCTGTTCTCAAATATAAATGGTGGGCCCTTCGCGGCGTTATTTACGCTGTCTGCAGACTTGTGTAGTCGGAGCATTGCAGTCTTTTAGGAAACATATGTCTGGTGAATCAAAGCTCATCTTATGTTTTATCAATTATTTCTTTGTTGAAAAAAAACAAAATTTTCTAATTTAAATTTATCAAAACAAAAATTAACATTTTAGGAAGGTGCGGTTTGTGCTAGGCTCTTGGGAATTCGCCAGGTAGCACTATTATTACCACATAAGAACAAATCACGTAATTCATCATGATATATTAATCAGCTGTTCTCAAAAAATATTCTCTCCGATACCTGTCACTAAATTGCTGACGTTCTAAGTTGTTTACTAAGGGCCCGTTCACACGATACAGTTTTTGTGCGGTACAGTAAATTTGCTGTATCAGTTATTTTGCAGTGCTTTCGTTTGCATGTACATTTCATATTGTATGTTCACACAATACTGTTTCGACTGGATCCAGTAAAAAAGCTGTTCTAGCCGATTTCTACATTCGGTTTTGTCTTCGAAAACTGTATCGCTAAAATCAGCTGTACCGCAAAATAACTATCCGTATCCGGTGGCACATGTATTGTACCGGTAATGGATATGTTCAAACGATACGCTTATTATGCTGGAAGCAGTCTTCAGATCGTCAGCATTGATCTCCTTCATTGATATTCTCCAGCATTGATCTTCTTATTAGTGAATTCCAGTGTCCAGAAGTGGAAGATATTAATTGTGAAAATTTAATTTCTCTAATATATGAGAGACCCGCCTTGTGGGACAAGACTTAAGATTAATATAAAAATAAAGAGAGAAAAATGTGTGGAATATTGAAACCAGAATTTGCGTACTTTGATCAAAATTTAAGAGAAACCTTCAGTAAGAAACTTATTTGAAAAAATCTTACACAAATAAAAAAAATCCTGGACTGGAATAAATAAATCTGAACTGGAAGCTCAATGGAAGAAGGAGGAGAGCACAGCAATAAGCAGCAAAGCCGGACCGTGTGAACATCACAGTACCGCAAAAAAACTGTATCGTCTGAACAGGGGGGCCTAAGCTGCTAACTTCATGATAGTTGCTATCAAAAAAGCCGAAACATATTTAGTCTTATTTCTAAACATAATCCGTACGAAGGACGGGCACAATAGCTAGTTGTAAATAATTTAGTTGATGTTATTGAGGCATAGGAATAAGGTTATTTAGTTTCAATCATAAGTTGGAGAATTTGGAAAAACAGCTGATCTCGGAAGTATGTTTAGTTTCCCTGCTTTGATTGATTAAGAATATTTATTCGCCATTATACATGTGCGTACAATAGGCTATTTTGAGGTTATGTTTAATTATCCTTTTGTACTAGCTCAAAGTTTGCTTTTTATATTAAAAAAATATATATGACTAATATCACAAAAAATATCGTACATAACTCATCCGGGAAGACGTTTACCATACTCGTATGATAATACCGCACTCAACTTTATCTCCTGCGTTCACTTATCATATTTTCAGTAAGCACAATATTTTCCACACTTGTATCGTAATAATATAGGCCTACTATTTCAGTGTAGGTATATTCTGAAAGGGACCGCATCAAAATGAATCAAAAGCCATTTCACTTTTAAGAAGCCTTTCGCTATTATAATTTTCCTAAATACAATATTCCACATTAAATAAAACGTTGTAGAATTTTCCTTAGTTTATCTTTTCTTATAAGTGGATTTTTAGTTACTTAACTTTCGATGTTATAAATTAATTATTGGCTTCCTAATTCGATAAATATTTCTCATGTTTTCAAAGTTTGAAAATTCAACTAAAAAGCTTAAAATAAAACATATTTTTAAACAAAAAAAGAAACCGACTTCAGTGAAATGATAAAATACTCACGTACTAAAAAGTTTAAAATAAAGTATTCACTTTAAACTGAGAAAATTTTTAATTTCATACAAGTAATCTTTTGAAGTCGGCGCCAAATTTCCCATAAAACTTCTAAAATATAACAGAATTACTCTGTGATGTTTTCCATGACGAAATAATTTTTTTTTTCTTTTTTTTTCTTGAGGATGAACAATCTAATTGAACAATTTAATATCAAAACTGACACTGTATTTCAGTAAGTGAGTGTAAATCACATTTAATTGAAATACAGTGTTAGTTTTGATATTAGATAGAATTTCTTATCAACTTCATAAAATATTTGGCGCCGACTTCAAAAGATTACTTGTATGAAATTAAAAATTTTCTCAGTTTAAAGTGAATACCTAATTTTAAACTTTTTAGTACGTGAGTATTTTATCATTTCACTGAAGTCGGTTTCTTTTTTGTTTTAAAATATGTTTTATATTACCACATAAGAATAAGAACAAATCACGTAATTTATCATAATATATCAATCAGCTGTTCTCAAATATAAAAGGTGGGCCCTTCGCGGCGTTATTTACGCTGTCTGCAGACTTGTGTAGTCGGAGCATTGCAGTCTTTTAGGAAACATATGTCTGGTGAATTAAAGCTCATCTTATGTTTTATCAATTATTTCTTTGTTGAAAAAAAACAAAATTTTCTAATTTCAATTTATCAAAACAAAAATTAACATTTTAGGAAGGTGCGGTTTGTGCTAGGCTCTTGGGAATTCGCCAGGTAGCACTATTATTACCACATGAGAACAACAACAAATCAC
The DNA here is from genome assembly GCA_948455865.1 of Conomelus anceps. Classification (NCBI taxonomy): domain Eukaryota; kingdom Metazoa; phylum Arthropoda; class Insecta; order Hemiptera; family Delphacidae; genus Conomelus; species Conomelus anceps. The sequence continues at coordinate 55,559,682 of OX418217.1, read as the reverse complement.
GTAATTATTTATGATGATTTATCAATCAGCTGTTCTCAAATATTCTCTCTGATAACTGTCACTGAATTGTTTACGTCCTAAGTTGTTAACTAAGCTGCTAACAACTTCATGATCATTGCTATCAAAAAAGCCGAAACATATTTAGTCGTATTTTTAAACATAATCCGTACGAAGGACGGGTAGCTGCTAGTATCATCATAAATTACTTAACTGGAGTCTCCAAGACGTAATCTACAAAAAAAAAATCAGTATTGAAAACCTTTTTGACAATGTCTTTAGCTATAAAAAACTAAATTAACTTTTTTTTTTAACAGAATAGTGAACGTTTAAAAACCAAGTATTGTGCGACTTTGGATTCATTTCTTCCAAGTTTTATTACCACATAAGAATAAGAACAAATCACGTAATTTATCATGATATATCAATCAGCTGTTCTCAAATTTTAAGACAAGTCAGATCAACAATATTATACACTAGATACCATAATTACTTCAATTAGTTGAGGTGAGGCTTAATTTTGATGTGAAAGGAACTCTTGTACACTGTATAAAGCTTTATCAACTAAATATTTCTTCAATTGTTTTTTAAATATTTCTATATTTTCAAGACTCTTCAAAAACTGCGGTAGCTTGTTGTAGAATTTCCTACCAATATAACTAGGCTTTTGTTTGAATAAGCTACTATTGTGACTCACCAAGTGATAATCTCCTCGGCTTCTTGTATTATAATCATGTACATCAAGATTTTGGTTAATATCATTCGTTTTTACATATAAAGTAGCTTCATACACATATAATCAGGGTACAGTTAGGAGACCAAGTCTCTTGAACAACGGCCTACATGAATCTAATCTATTTACTCTTTCTATACACCTAACCGCTTTCTTTTGGATCTTAAACACCCTATCAAGATTTTATTTTGATGAATTACCCCATACTAAGAACTAAGATAGCATACCTAATATGTGACAGTAAGAGCCCATGGTAAGCTGTAAAAAGTAGCTTTTTGTCATTCAATCTAGCGAGCTGTCGCAGGACAAATACCCCAGATGAAATTTTACTACATATTTTCTCAATGTATGGAGACCAGGTCAATCGTCTATCCAACATAACTCCTAGAAATGCAATTTTTTCTTCCTGGTCTAATTGATTATCGTTTACAAACACGTTTATAGCCCTATCTTCATTTAAATTATGTTTGTTTTTGAATTGAAGGTATTGGCATTTTTTACTATTTATAGTTAATTTCAACTGATTTAAAAATTGGACAATGGACTGCACACCTATATGGGCACTTATTTCTAAATTATCTAGAATGGAATTGCTGAAAATGAGTGATGTATCATCAGCAAATAAGAGGGCTCTACCACTAATTAATTCTTTAGGTAAACGGTTGACATATAACAAAAAAAGCAATGGACCTAGTATTGACCCTGAGGCACTCCAGCTTGCACCTCTAATTTATTAGATTTATTCTTTACTATACTATTACCAACTACTGTAGTTAGTTCTACACATTGTTTTCTCCCAATAAGATCTATGATTAACACAATCAAATGCCTTTGACAGATCTAAGAAGATTGCAGTAGCTCTATCACCTGAATCTATTATATCTATTAGTTTTTCAACTAGAGAAACTATGGCTGTTTTTGTTGATCTCCCTTTCTGGAAGCCATGCTGTTCATCACAGATAAAGTTAGCTTCTTGAAGGTGCAGAAGTAACCTATTTAGAACTACTCTTTCAAAAATTTTACTTATTACATTTAAAATACTAATGGGCCTATAGTTTTCTACCTTTTCTCTATCACCACTTTTGAAGATTGGCAAGATCTTCCCCTCTTTTAAGTTATCTGGAAAAACATCTTGTTCTAATGAATGATTGATCAGATGAATCAAAGGGTCTAACAATTGATCTTTACATTCTTTCAGAATTTTACTGGATACCCCATCCATTCCTACAGTTTTTTTATTATTTAAACTATCAATGATATTTGACAACTCGTCTTGGCATACTGGGTGGAATTTTAATTCGTTCTGAATCCCCTCAGTATTCCTCATGTTTGCATCACTAATACCTGTATTAAGAGATTTTTGAAGATCCTTAGCAACCAGTTGATAATATCTGTTAAAGAAATTACAAATGTCTACACTATCATCAATATATTTGTTATTTTCGTTAATTATTCTGGGGACACTAGTATAAGCATCTACATGAGCTACTTGCCTATTTTTGTTTATTACATCCCACACTGCTGTGTTAAAGTACACACTATTATTTAAAATTTCAGCTGTTTTCTTACATTTCGCTCTTTTCACTTCTCTTGTATAATTTTTCTTTAGAGCTTTGTAATTATCTTCACTTAACATATTTCTAGATAGTTTGAATTCATCATATGCATCTTTAACCCTATTTCTTTCTGCAAGGATATCATCAGTTATCCACTCTTCAATCTTGTCTAATTTGTTCTTTACAGGGACTTTTTTAACTGGACAACTCATAGTAATATGAAACCTTAAAATATTAATGAAACTATCATATTTGTCATTTAAACTATTGCTATTGTAAACCCTACTCCAGTTTTCTTGTAGCAGATTCTGCTTCAAACAATCGATATTCCCCTGTTCACATTGTTGAATTTCTTTCATTACTCTACTCTTTTTAATTGATTTATGACCTTGCAACCCCACCTCTAAGATTTGATAGTCATGATCAGATAGTTCCGAGCCGCCTAATCTTGTTTTAGAGTAATCTATATTAGTAAGGATGTTATCAATTATTGTTTGTGATGTTCTTGTGACTCTGGTATATTCATGAACTTTTATTTCCAAGTTATTCATGCATATAATATCCTTTAAATCTTCTGTCATTTTATTCTGTGTTGCAAAGTCTGTATTGAAATCTCCCGCTACAATAACGTTTGTAAAACGAGTAGTAGTAATCTCTAAAAGCCTATTGAATAGTTCACAAAAATTGTTCCATTCCCCATTTGGTGACCTGTAAATACCTCTAATACTTCGAAATTATTGTCGATTTTTACTCTCAAACCAGTAACTTCTAAATCCATTTCCACAGCAAATTTCTCTACATATTCTAAATTAAATGTTTGCATATTCTTAGCATTTTTAGTGAAGATAGCTACTCCCCCACTTCGATGTGATGTCCTGCAATACGACGTTTTCATGAATAGTTTGGAATATTTAGTTGTGACAACTCATCTTCTTTTAAACCATGCTCTGTGAAAATAGCTAAATCAGGAGCCTCATCTTTAAAAAATACTTCGATTCTATCTATTTTGTTACGAATGTATTGAATATTCTGATGGAACACAGTGAGTACCGGTACTTCCCTATCATTCCTTATTACTTTATCGTTGCTTTTGCATATTGAAGTAGATTTACTTAATCTCTTAGAATCGTGAGAGCCTATCAGATTGCTACAAGAGTTCCTTCCACTAATGCTATCCTGATTTTTTGATCGATTAACGTCTTTTAATACAATTGAAGATATGAATTTATCATCTGAAACTAGTTTCCCTTCCCGGTTTTGAGCCACTTTACTAAAAAAGGTTCGTTAGATGATTGTTTAGGAGAATTATTGACAGTAGATTGCAAACGACTTTCAATCAGCTCTGCCAGCCTATTACAAAATATTACTTTGCCAGATTAATTTAGATGTAGACCAGTGGCGTACCGAGGTTTTAAGCGCCCTGGAGCGGAAGTGTCTAACGATGCCCCCCCCCCCCCCCCAAAAAAGTCTTACACTCAACCACCCGATTGGGCTGATATTAATATAGTGGTCATTTAATGAACCAGCGGCTTTTTTTTCCGCCTCTAACTATGCCGTATTTGTTAGAGATGCGAATCTCCAAGGAATGATTTTTCGCCAGGCCAGATTCTGCTTTTATCAATTTCCAAACAGCTTGTTTTGGATTTTTTCACTTTTCTATAAATTTAGTTGCAGTTATTTTTTCGTATTTTGCAAGTCATCCTTATGAAATTTTTTTTATATTTTGGAAATAGGATTCAAAAGTGAAGTATTTCAGTCCTGTTCTTAATATAAAAACCATTGAACTTCTAGTGGATTTATTTTTTCAGAATAAATTCAAAGTATTCATTCAATTACTTGAATTTGTTATACCTTTTGCCACCCAATTTAAATTGTTTTGGCTTTGCTACTTTTGACTTGACCGTTTTGCATTCTGTCTGGTTGTAACGCATTTACGGCTGAACGCATGAACCGATTTATTTTAAATTTGACATGAATTTTCCTTTTAGTCATGCGCAGCGATGTTTACATACGGTTTTTTAAAATTGTGTTGCATTTCACCCTTTTGGCCTTCATTATAGTAATACATTTTTTTGTAAGTAAAAGGTAATTTTCTCTCAAGAACGGTGCGCCCCTCAGAGCCTTGCGCCCTGGAGCGACTGCTCCACTCGCTCCATTATCGGTACGCCACTGATGTAGACCATGATTAGTGAAGTTTTGTTTTTTCAGCCTTTCATTTAGAAAACAAATCCCCAACTGCTTAGAATTCTTATTTTTTAGGCTGTTGATTGTATTATGAATTGATTTATTTGTTGACTTAATGGCTTCATTTAGCTTTGGCCTATCAAACCTATACAGAATTGTACTTATTATTACATTAGTTTTTTGGCTGAGTGGCACAATCTCTTTAATTTTTTCATTTATTTCAGGAAGATGTTTTAGATTAGGTTCATTTATATTGTTTGAGCCACCCAGTACTATTAGAAAATAGTTTTTTCCAAAATCTTTAGTTTGTTCCTGTGCTGACTCTACGATAGCGTTTATAGGGGCACTTGGTTTGAAAAAGCTCTGAACTTCATACTTATTTTTTAATCTTTTATTTAGTAGGTCACTACAGTCTCGTCCATGACTGGATGTCAAGAGCAGTACTCTACCTTTCCTATCGTTATTTGCCCTTACTTTAGTTTTGGTTGCTGTTTGCAAAACCTGACTAAACGTTTTTGTTTGACCATTTCTATTTATTTTTTCCCCATTTGATTTAGGTTCTACTTTTTTTGTATTGATCAGAGGTTCAGATCTTACATTAGCCAAGTTTATTTTTGATTTTAATATTTCGATTTCCTCTGACATAGACCTACATTGACTCGTGAGATTTAGTATTTCAGTTTTATGGTCTTCCTGCTGCAATTTTACAATAACTTCCAGAGATTTTATGTGATCCACTAACCCTATTCGTTCTTCCTCAGAATTTTTTAGTGGTGTTTCTAATTTTGTTTTCAATTTGGTGTGATCACTCAATAGTTTAGCAACCTTTTCTTCTACATCTACAGTAGCTTTAAGAGCTGTTGGAGATTTTTTTGTTAATAATTGCTGAGATCGCGTAGCTACCTGAGTTTTAGTTAAACAATTAGATTTAGATGCCTTGTTTGGACTCATTTTCCTAGCTAAAAATTGTTTGCAATTGATTTTAGTTAAATGTTTAATGAAATATTACTTAATTTATTACAATTTTCAACTTGAGACTATTTAATTACAAGAAAATTTATCAATATCGGTACACCTAACCTCGAAAATAGAATTTGACTTTTTATTTAAATACTTTAACTTATATTAGACAAGTTAATGATGTAAATTATAAGGATATTATAAATACTAATAATAATAAACAAAAATACTACTTATCCGTTCGAATTAATATTGTATGCTTCAAAATTTGCAGAGCCTGTTCTGACAACGTATGCACAGTACCACTGCTACCTTGATACCCTCCTGATAAATAACTTTAATCCCGATCGATGCTCTCGTTTTTCAGGAGAAGGCCGCATAACATGTATTTAAAATCGCACAATACTTGGTTTTTAAACGTTTATTACTCTGTTAAAATAAACGTTAATTTAGTTTTTTATAGCTAAAGACATTGTCAATAATGTTTTCAATATTGTTCAATAACTAAAATCCCGATCGATGCTCTCGTTTTTGAGGAGAAGGCCGCGAAAAATGCCTTTGCGGCCGTGACAGACAGACAGACAGACAGACAGAAAGTGAGATAAGACTATTTTCGGCTTATTTAATTTATAAAACGTAAAAATAACCAAAACATATACAATTCTGATAAATGTACAGACAAAACTCTAATTTTATTTATATAGATATGACTTTCCTGTAAGTAAGGGGGTCCGGGAGCCTCTCCCGGAACGAAATTAGTAAAATAACCTCTCTTAAACCGCTTTTTGAGCGTTTCCTGACATAAATCCTTCTACTTTAACCCACATTATGAGCCAAAGTGAATTCTTTCTAGTATCTAGTGCTTGTGTCATCGCCAACGGGAAGGTGACTCCTGTTGTCTACGCCCATGCACATCAGTAATATTGTGGGTTTGGGTAACTCAAGCGGACTTGAATATTGAGAGTAAAATCCGAAAGCTATTCTCCCTTGTAAATTTTTCGAGAATTGAAATGTTTTTTTTTTCAGATTTTCTGTTACACCATTCAAGCTTGGCAACACGTCTGTGAAGTTGGCCCGCCTAAAATGGCCCCCCCAAATGAAATTGTTATAAATCGTTAGTTTAGCGTTAGTTTAGGTTTGTTTTGACAAATTTGACGTTTGTTTAGGTTTCTGAGTACTAGATCTGGCAGTTACTGCCAGATTGGGTCATTTTGGGCGGGCCAACTTCACAGACGTCTTGGCAACGTAGCCAGGCATATGAAGGCATGGTATTCTTGCATAGTCCTAATAATATCAGTGGATCATGTCCACGTCATACCAATAGTCGGGAACGTGAATTATATGAGATATGAATTAATATAATTGATTATATTATCAAATATTATAAATTAATATATTTATCAAATTAATATAATTAAATGAATAATTAATTCAGTCAAGTCTGAACATTTTTTTTTTCTTTCAATGTGAAAGGTTACTCATGACTATTTCGATTACTTGTGACAATAACCTTGGAAAATAATCAGTAGTATTTTCAAAGGATTGCTGCAGAATCCCAGGGGTTGCTGAAGTGAACTCATCACCATATCAAATAGAATTTTCAATTTTCACTTTAAGAAGCAGCTTTAACCAAACATTTCGATGTCAATTTTTATTTTTTTTTACAGAATTTGCAACAGTCTAGAGCGGCCCCAATTGTGGCTGTTTAGATAATCAATTTTGATCCTTTGAGTGCATTGTTTCCTCATTATGAAAGTTTGTGTTGTATTTGCATGGGTAATTTGCTCTTCAAAAATTCACATTTTTTATGAGATACGTTCTCTAATTATGAAGGGCTTATGTTATTTTTGGATGGGTAACTCGCTCTTCCGAATTTTTTATTGGGGCCAGAAATTTTGGAGTGAACAGCACTATTACAAAAGACAGAATGAGCTGAATGCCGTCTGTAATGTAAATGCGGGCCAGTGGAGCTGTTCTATTTGAATAGATCTCGACCACCAGCTCCTCCTTCCTCAACAACAAGGGTTCACAAAGCAGTCAGTGACCACAACAAATCAGGATTCACAGTGTGTGTATTGATGAAAAAACAACCGGCACTGATTGCTTCTTTCTGACATTTATCTACAAAGTTATTATTCGGTTATTCTGAATCGTTATAACGGTTTTGAATCTCATTAACCATCTGAAGAATTCAAAGCTGGGCTCTTGTGTCAACATTGTCATTACACATACAGCATTCGGTGTGTATGTTCACCTCAAGCATCCGTTAGCTTCTGACAAACAGGTCGTTTGTTCGGCATGGCTTCAACCTCAACTAGACTTTGCTTGTTCACACTCGCCCGTGACTTGATTACGAAAAGTAATAGTACGTTGTTCTCAATTGCCGTTGAAAAATATCTACTTAACGGATCTCTGTTGAAATGCAAATTAATGACAGTACACAGCACACCAGCATCAACACTCAGAACACCCCATACTGGCACCAATCAGTGCAAATTCGTGAACCAGCAAACCAGCGGAGCAATGACAATGACTGTGATTATTTTGCACGAACACATCTCAAAGTAGGTCAACCATCATATCATTCGCGATTTCTAACGGAATATGTGTGTGATTCAAAAATGATTGCCAGATGACGTTTGAGCTGTAGTACAGGATTAGTAGCCTCTCGAGAGGCGATTTAATATGATTGGACTCACCTGATAGCTCGATTTTATGTTTCTCAAAAAATACACAACAAATTTCCCATGTTTCAGTTGTACAAGTCAAGTTGAACTTTTAAAGTTCACACTACCCATATCTTTTTGGGGGCTAGGACTTAAGTCAAACTTGAAATTACCAAAATTCTATAAGATATACTACTTTTCTATACTTGTTCAGCATCTCAGCATGGATCCTGTTTCTTTTCAATATTCCATTTGTAGGGCTCAATCCAAACTTTGAGTTACCTTCATATATCGTAAGACATGAGATCTACTAATCTTTTACAATTGCCCTCATCTCAACTTACATGCCTATCCTATAGAATCTCTCAAATAACAAAACTATTTTATCTACGAGCAGAAAATTAATTCTATGAAACTTACACTATAGATCCTATCGCAAATAAGATATAGCATGACAATTATTGAATTAATCATCAGTGATTTTGAAATTTGATAGAAACAAAGAACCTCTGCATAATTACATCGCTTTTAAATTTTACTATGAGGTTTATCAATACTGGTTGAGTTATATCTGTGTTATACATCTATCTCATCTATTTATTGATAATTTAAATAAATAGATGATTTTATAGATAATGCTATTGAATCAATATTGATTGATGGACGAGTTGATTTGAATTTCATAGATCATATAATAGTCTGCGTAGAATATTGAATAAATAAATAAATGAATAAATGAATTACATGCTCTGATTGACTTTCTTTCGCGAGTTCCCTTAAGCAGTAATGAAAATCGCATCACGTTATGCTATTATGAAAAGCTGTACATGAATATTCCCATAATTGACTCTATAGTAAGTAATTGCCATTACTGACAGTATCGATTGAATAGCATTTTGTTTGTTGAGAAGGATGTTCAGAATAGACTTGGTGCGGAAGTTAAATGCTGTGGATAGGCATGAGGCGGGGGGGGGGGGCGACATTCCAGCCGCGTATCTGTGGCAATGGCCGCCCTTGCCTCCATCCAGGACACTGACCGAGGAAATTCGCGAAATCTCGGCTTTGCTCAACCGAAACTGAGAAAAAACAGGACGATGAAAAGAAAACGCCGATACACTGGATAGAGCGGGCTACAGGTCTATCATCTATGCCTATCGTCGACAGGCTCGGGCTGCATCTTGCTGACTGTTCAGTGCTTATTGGCTTCATAACTCTGGTCTGCCAACTTCTGCAGCTATCTGCATACACATCCTGCCTGTGCTGCATAAAAAAACGGTAACCATGTTTGTCTTAATATTCTGGAATATGAGGGAGTTTTTGTTGCATATGGTGAATTTGTTTGCTAAAATGCTCAGTAGGGTTCCTTGAAAGTAGACTAATTTTTACTTGGGCGAACACTCGGAGCCGGGTGCGCTTTTCCGCTATGACGAAATTAATGATGGCGGCCGCTCACTCAAGAAAACCTGCAATAATAATGTCAACCATAGGCTCATCTTCCTCAGGTTCATCATTATCATTATCATGATCGTATTGTCTGAACAGCACTTCTTTGTACCACTGGAGGTCAGGACGGTTTACCCACTCATCACCAAAGTGCTTAACTAATAAAGATTGCACATCCTTCAACTTGGCTGGGTTAACTTTAACCCCTAAAGGTAGATTAGCAGGCATGATATTCATAGCTGTTACTCTTGCCCGACTAACACATCTTGGTACACCAATTTCAATACGGTAATTGGGTTCGCCTTGAATCAGGGCATCACCTCTTCTTGATTTTGTTATTATCATTCGCTTTGACTCCTTAAAACGAAAGTGCCACTGGGATGTGGGTTTCAAGACTGTTCTACTTGCGGTTTTCCAATCCCTCACATTGAAGTCTCCTACTTGTATTACAGTACCCACTCTAGAATAGATTTCCAAATATTCGTGAGGTGAAATAATAGTATCTTTTTTTCTAACTTCTCTTTCTATGCGACCAAATATCCTATCAGGTGGAATATAGGAGTGTCCTGCCACAGGAAAAACTATTTTTATTTTTTCTACATGGTCTGGTGCTTCTTTTAATAGCCAATTCATTGCCATTCCGACCATAGTGGTATTTTTATTTTGTCCACCTGCTCCATCTGCCATCAGCTTCACTGTGTGAATACCTGTTAAGTCACAATTTTGGAGTTGATTATGAACTGCCGATACAATTTCGTTTGAACCTTCACTTCTTACATCTTCGGTCCAAGTATAGATAAATGTATTTGCACAATTTTGTTTCATTTTTGAGGATCCCACACAAATTGTAAAATTGTAGTTATAAAGCTGTCGACTATAATACGCTGACTGGTCAGGGACTTTGGGGAGTACCATATTTTTTTGGCAATCAAATGACATTGTGAGTTCCCCTTCATTTTCTTCTTTTAAAATTTGGTAAAATGCCCTTGCTCGAAGTTTATGAATGCGTAGCTCTGTAATCAAGTTTTGCTTCTCTTCATTATTGTCACAAACCTTGATTTTCTCCTTCAGCTCTATGCATTTAGAGCATGCATCAGTTGAAGGAGTTCCAAATCCAATGTTATATTCTGTCAAAAATATATTTCTAAAATAGTCATACTTCACCCTTAAAAGATGGTCATCAATGCTGTTATACATACGCCACAGCTTTTTAATATTCAAATCACTGCTCAGATATTGTCTTTTAGATTTATCCCTACAGTAGTGGGACTCTATAGGAACCAGATTCTCAATGAACTGTTTGACAGACGTTTTCTTTCCAGCAAATTTCATTGATTTAGTGTCTCCACCACGCATATCAGTAGGTGGCAGTCCCGTTTTGAAATGATTCTTACAAATTCTCTGAACCTTGGTTTTTGATACACACAAGATACTTATAAACATTTTCTGACATACCTGTACTAAAGAAGATCCTGAATCTTTCTTGTAAGATGGTATAAAATATTTTATATGCACACTTTTTTTTGGTCCATCTTTTCTTGATCTCTCACGCTGCGGCTTATCCACTCTGGTATACTTCAATATGAATGAATCTTGAACTAGTTTGTCCTTGGTTGAGAAGAAATTGTAGTGAAAACGTCTGACATCTTGCATGTTTATATTGAAGCAGTGAAATCCATGTTTGTCATTCTCCAAGTGGCCGCATTCTGGATGCTTTGGAGGAGCTGAGGAGGCATACCTGGAATTAAAAACTTTTTTGTAATACAATATAATTAATTTTATAAAATATTATATTTCACGTTGTAGATCCAATACTCACTTACCATATCCAATTGGGCGTTTACTATTCTAACCTAACTTGGGTTGAGTTATCCATTGAGTCTCCTTATCAATGGATAAGAAAACCTTATTACAATGGTTTATGAAGCATTTCTGTTATATTCGATGAAAGTAGTCCATTATTGATGAAGTTCAATAGTTTAAGGTTAATTTAAAGCAAGAAATTGAGATAATTGAATTTTGAGATGAATTTGATCCAATAAATTTTGATTGTGGATGATTGAGTAAAGTCCCCCTAAAGATAGGTTGAATTGGATATTTCTAAATGTGGTATTAAAAAGAAATATTGAAAGTAGAAACTTGAGGAAGAAGACACTCTTGGAAATCATAGCACATTGACCAAGCTGCATGTGCAAACAATTTGATAAAATAACATTCTTACCTTCTTTTTTTGAGGATGTTTTTTTTCCAAGAAGATGGATCTATTATACGTTTCCTACCACGTCCTGCTTCTGCTGGAATAATTTTTCCCTGTCTTAGAAGTTCATCTTCCATTCTTTTGCGATTAAAAGCTTCAAAAGAAGATTCACAGTACTAGCTATCAACAAAAAAGATTGTCAAATCCAGTCGTCTGCATTCAATTTAACCAGGAATCAGGATAGCCAACTGGACAAGACGTAAAATGGAACTGACTGAAGTGGCCAATTGGACAAGACTTCTATTGCAACCAACTACACTGGACAAGACTTGAAATGGAACCGAACTAAAACTTTAATGCTAAAATACACAGGGACAAGAATTTTTTTGGTCCCTTTCATAGACATCATTCGATAGAGATTTGAATTCTGAATCCAATGATGTATATAACTCAATTTCGAATTTTTGTGGACAAGACTCTTTTTGGAACTCAGCGACTCATATATTTCTAAATTTATGGATTGGCCAATTTTTCTCAACGATTCTGTATGTACACTAAGACGCTGAATCCGAATTCGACCCTTCATTTAGTAGAAAATATTGTAGACTTGAAGTTTGTAGAGGATGCTTTTTCACGTCAATCTTATAGTTTTCAAAATAACAGCAAAAAATTAGAACCGTCTAATTTTCCATCATTAAATTTGGAAAAAAAATTATTAGTCGGAGTTAAGCTATAACTACAATCCGGAATTTTCATGTCTAGGGGTGAAGCGACCTTTGCACGAGGTGAGGGTTGTAATATTTGGATTTAGCGTCTCAGAATAAATACAGAGTCGTTGATAAATTAGGTGATTGGGTGACCGCCATCTTCGATTTAGTCATGACGGCAAATGTTCAAATTGGTTTGTTTTCAACTTCATTATCCACTCTATTAGCCCCCACAGGTCAACAATTTCCACATTATTGTAGAATTCTACTTCACTGTAAAAATCATTTGAAATGATTTATCAGGACTATTTTTAGAGGAAAAGTAGAAATATTTAGGTTATACCTTTAATTTATATAACTGATGTAAAAAGGGTAAGGAATGTGAGAGGTTCACCTAAATTATTATTGAATGAGCTTTAATTCCTCCCTAACTCTCTTTGAAAATTCTGTAAAGATTTCTGCTTTGGGGATTAAATGGGAATATACACGTTCAATTTATATTCCCTTTCGGTTTTCACCCAGTTCTAATCTAGGCACAGCATTCGTCCAAGCTATTTTCGTTAACATGATTAATTGTTCTCTGCTGTAAAATCAGTTTCCGATGGTTCGGAGCTCACCTAAAAGTGTAGGTTCAACTCATCAATCACCATCGTCCAACTCATTACCCACGCACAGGAATCAGGCCTATGTGGGCTTCCTGCTTAAAAAAAATCACCACTCCTCTCTTTATATTTTCTCTTTCTTATATTTCTCTTCAATAAATAATAATGAGAGATAATACAAATCTTATCCTGACGGCTGAAGCTACGTTACTGTGTAAATATTATAAATAATCAATACCGATTTTATTCATCTTCTTGAAATAAGGAATAACCCTTACCTTATATGGCGCTCTTAGTGATGATTTTTATATTTATAATAATGATTACTCATTGCCATGTATTTAATTCTTATAATATTCTTATTCCAACATTATCATTGAACTTGATGATTCAAGCGGTCATAGGAAAACTGTATTACGTGTTTGAAGCCCAATTTTTCCACCAAAGTATTTCCAAGCTGTATAGAATAACACCATATTGGTGGTTTGAGGTGTTACTGGAGTTCGGTTATCAGGTCCCGAGTTTGATCGGTGTCCAAGATAATTACATTGAAGAGGAAGCGGGAAGAGGGTGGTGGGGGGGAGGTTTGAAGTTGGAAATGAGCGCTGATTGATGAGCCGGCAACTTGAAGTGTTTCCGAGTTTAATGAACACTTTACAGAGTTTGGAAGCACGTTGAGAGAAGTAGTGTGCCGTTAATTGGTGTAAAACAAAGAGGAATGGGCATTGGTGTACACAGGTCGTTGACCGGGCTTCTTGGCTGGCTGTGGCCCGGGCCAGGCCCAGGCCCAGTGTCCAAGCTCAGACCCAGGTATAATTCTATCTTTCTTGAGTGAGTTTAGTTGAGCTGAGCCGAGCGCTCTTACGCGTACGTCGGATTGACCTCGCTGCGTGGTCAAAGCAGATGGGAGCAACAGTAGTAGTATCACTAGAATAGTAGTATTAGTGAAAGACCTCTTTCTCCACTGCCCACAACCGACATAACATTGCCACCCACAACACCCCCTTACCGCCTTCAGCACCAACCCCCCTCCCAAACCGCCCCATCATCGTAGACTTCGGCGTCGAAACGAGTTTGAAGGCAGCCAACAGCTTTTCATTGGACAGCGTCACTAATATTCGACTCTTCATTACAATACAATACCATGAGATAAGATTGTAGACCATCGATGTTATGCTCGATTTTCCTCGTACTCATTCACAATCACAACCGATTCTCATCGGTTTTTAAATCTGGAACTTTTAGCTTTCATTATCAATAAATGCTTGAATAATCAAGATAGAAAAAACTCAGATTTAACTGTGGAAAACTGAGTTGCGAGAAAATGGAAGAAAGAGATAAGCGTTCTTGAACTTCATGATCCAAATAAATAGGAAAGAGATATTTATTAGTTTATTATAGCATTCACCATTCCCCACAAGAAAAACATGTTCAGTAAAGAACTTTGAATTAAAATTTACCTCAGGTGAAGGCTACTTTCTTTCCTACTTCGTATACAAGAGTTGAAACAACTCTGGTGTGATTTTCATCACATTTTTCATGATTTCCTATTTAAATTTTGAACTTAGTTTTCAATAAAGAATTGCGAAAATTAAATGAACGATAAGCAAACAGTTTAAAACTGATAGTATATGGTCACTAGCATTTTTCTTACTCATTAAAAATCGGTACTGAATTACGATTTGAACCACTCCAATGGAATTCCTTTCATCCCCATGGCTTCTAATTTCTTCAACAGCAAGCCATGAGTTACAGTGTCAAAAACCTTGGCCAAATCTAGGAGTACTGCAACGCATTTTTTATTATTATTCAATTTATTAATAACAAACTTTGACAATTTCAAAGCTCCCTTCTGTAATCATTCCCTCACAAAAGCCAAACTGATTTGAAGACAATAAATTATCTTTTGCAAGTTATTCACTAGACGTTTTTTTACCAATTACTCCAATATTTTAGAAATATCAAATAGTTCTATAATTATCAGAAAGCTTATAATTAGTTTATCTCCTTCATGTAATGGTCTAACGCATATTTCTTTCATAGCTCTTGGGAACACTCCTTTTGACAAACTCAAATTAGATATGTGAGGAATTTTGTACTCTTTACTCGTTATCTTATACTCTTTTGCTTTTTATTGTCTCGTTATTGAATCCATGAAGTTCTGGAGAACTGTCATTACGTAAGGTGACAATAGCCTCTAGTAGTTCTTGCTCATTTATCGGATGGAAATACATGGAGTTCACGGTTCTTGTAATATGTTTATGTACTGACATTAATTGATCTACATACTTCTCCAAATCATCTGCTATTTACTTTGCCATATTCTCTCCAATATTGGTGGAAAAATCGTTCATATGATTCAGTACAGATACAGGATTTCCCCTCAATGTTATAACATCTTCATTTATTTTTACAGCATCTAATTTAATTTTTGTATTTTGAGTGGAATCTGTGACGTCTTTGTTTATTTTCCATATTTTTTTAATAATCTTTTCCGGTTACATTCAATTTTTTCTTGTAATATTGCCCTTTTGTTTCATTTAAATATAATTTACTGAGTGTTCCTGTACTTGCGGTAGAAGTTGCTCAATACAATGTCATTTAGATGCTACTTTCTTCGCTGGTTTATTTGATTTCTAGTTCTTATCGCTGATACTAGCCCTCTGGTGATCCATAGCTCGATAGGCTTGTACTTCTGTCGTCGATGTTGACGGGTATTGTTTTGCAAATGAAGTTTCAAAGTTGATATGAAGATGTCGTAAGATGCATCAGGATCCCCACTGTAAAGAACCTTACTCCAATCCTCCTCCTGCAATTCTCTTTTTAGGTTGTTAATAATAATTAATAACTATTTTCTGATTATTTTCTCTTGCAGGCTATCGTTATCCTGTGACTCACTCCGTGTCGCGTTGTTATTTGAGTAGAATTTTAATCCTATAATTGTGAAAGAGTGATCAGTGATTGTCATTTGGTAGCCTATATAATTGGAAGAAGAATTTGTCTGGAGTTCGTGAGAATATGATCAATACGTGTAGCATTTTCTGTAGTAGTTCTGGTTTCTTGTTTGATGCAGCGCTTGAATCCATGTTCGTTTGTAGATCACAGTACTCGTTAAATTGATGATGTTGTCAAGGTACTAGAGTATTGATATTTATATCTCCTGCACTCATGACAATTTGCCCTCGTAATCTATTCAGTTCCAATTCCAAGCTTTTAAAAAGTCGGATATTCCATTGAAAGATGGTGATCTATAAATTGCTAGGATGCTATATTTCTGTTTTCAAACTAAGATGTAGAACGTTTGTTTGTTCAATTTGTCGTTCTTCACATTGAAAGTTTAAATTATCCTTTGTATATACTGCAGAATGGTTTGGCTGATTAAAATCTATGTCCCCACTCAATGTGATACGTTCCACGTATTCCATGCTACAAAAAAATTACAAACGTTCATCGTTCTCTTAATACCCTGCATTACTTTATTGAAAAAAATGTTTTCACTGAGTTATTTTCGGACACTTCGGTTAAATCATTCTATGGTCAAAAAGTATATAAATTATCAGTACAGGCACTATATTGAATATAAAATTAATAGTTCATCTCATCAATCGGTTTGTCCGATTTTTCTCGTATTTCAAATTCAAGAGAATATTATTTCATGACAATGGATGTTCAATTTTCAAAATTCTATTGGAAAGGTAAAGTGAATGAGCTTCATTTATAAAACTAATAATGAAAATTATATTACTGATCGCGCGGCGGCAGCCCAGGCGCATTGATTGTAAATTATCACAGCCACAGGTTTATGACTTTTGAAAAATTGCAACTTGCCATTGAGGGATCGCATGAGGCTCTGAGGGTGTTCAACTCTTGGCCACTCACCCGAAGTCACGCTACAAATGGCTCTGACAAGGCTCCAGACGTCTTCAATTTGTGAAACATATAACACCAACAGCTTAAATGCTCATTGTTTTTTGTATTCGTTGACTAACTTGAAACACTCGACTTAAGAATGGTAATACTGAAGCAATCAAGACGAAATTTGATCAGGAAAGAATAGAATTCACCCGTCTATCACTTATAATTAACTGATTCACCCTGCAGATATTGAAGCTCACCCTAATCATACACCCTGAAGACAGCAGAGTGTGATAGCTGATAGCATCCCCAACACTGTAAATGCAAAAATAAAAGGAGGATTAAGAGAGGTTTGCTTCTAAAAACTATGATATGCGGAAAGTTAGCAATAATAGACTGAAATAACAAAGAGAAGGGTTGAAGCCGCTGGAATATGAGATTAAATTGGTAAGGCTGTACCCCTCTTGTACCCCTCTTGCTATCTCCAAAAAATATTTTGAAGATATATATCTCCAAAAATATTTGGATCAATTAATTCTTTTGCTGAGAAAGTTTCCCTTCCTCATTCAGGCAGTCTCAAGAAAATTAATAAATGATACAGAAAAAAAATTGTTGGCCGTACTGTAAATAATATAGAAATATCAGGGGGCCGAGCTTCGCTCGGGGGTAGCCTATGGCTTATGGGTTTAATCTATGATTTTTAAAATAAAATCTATCACTGTTTTGAAAATAGACTAATAGAAAACATTTCCAGCCGATTTTTGGTTAAAATTAAATTGGTTTAATAGAATAAGATATATGTTACAGACACGCTCCTTTCTGCAAACAGGAGGCAGTGAGCTGACACCGTATGAATGTGTGTTTATTTCACTGAATTTCAACCATAAATTGGCTGGAACTGTTTTATACGGACAAGGAACATGCAGGATTTTTTTAGTAACAATGATATATTGCACTGAAAAATAAATTTAAAATTATAAAACTATCTGGCACATGAAACAGTAACCCCTGAGCGGAGCTCGGGACCCTGAGTGTCTTTTCACATGATGGACCAAAGTAATTAGAAAGGTTTAGTTTTGTAATCAAATCACCAAAGAAATGGAAAAATCATTTGCTGAGCTTTGATTCTCCAGTCATGTGTTTCCTACATAACTGCAAGGCTCCGATTGCATGGTACGCGCGTAAGTTTCGCGTTCCAGGTAGCGTAAATAACGCCGATAAGGTGCCTACCATATGATTGAAATTAATTTTTTCATCAGCTTTTCCTGTAAGGATAGATTTCTCCTTTTTGTGTCCTTCAACGAGTTTTTATAGGAATGAAACTTAGCGAAATCGTATTTTTGCACCAAGAAGCCTCTAAATATTAATTTTCATCAAAATCGTTAGAGTCGTTTTTGAGATAGTGACTGGAAATATGTACATACATGCATATGTGCATACAATTCCTTGCTCGTTTAATAGAATAAGATATTTTCATGTACTGTTGTTGATCAGGAAAATTGATAGCAAGAATAAAAAAGTCAAGCTTTAAAAAATCTGGTTAACTTTTTCTTTATTTCGGAGGATGAAGCCCACATACATTGTAGATCTAGAGTTGGATAATGATGATTGATGACCATCGGGTCGTGATTTTGCAGCAGAGAACATTTTTTTTGCTGGACAATCCGAAACGGTCACTATTCCATTTTTGGTGCGAGCGCTCATGTCTCATCTTAACAGAATCCTAGCGCAGCTCACGGCTATCACTTATAATTAACTGATTTACCCTGCAGAGATTGAAGATCACCCTAATCATACACCCTGAAGACAGCAGAGTGTGATAGCTGATAGCATCCCCAACACTGTAAATTAAAAGGTGAAAGAAAATCATTATTATTTTAATCCACTGGTTTTCAAATGTTTCTGTATTTGCTTTTACGTTTTCGGAAGTGAAATTGGATTACTAATGTGATGCAACATCAACAGCGAATTAATTCGAAAATGTATGCTAAAGGTACGGTACCTGTTGGGAATCAAATAAAACTACGAACTCATTGCAAATATCCTGGAACAAATATTTTCAACAAAGGGCATCTTCACAATAATTCATAGAACATTTTACCCATGGAAAGATATCATATCAAGATAGAATAGGGTCAAAAACCTGATCATCCTCAGTAGCTTCCAAAGAAATTTAGGTAGGTCTGCCCACCTACTGGACTAAACACAAAACAATTGGTGTCTACATTGAGATGAAATCAAAAATAGATTTTGGAAGCTAGAAAACCAGAAAGCTAGATCTCCACCTTTTCGAAGAAGATTGTGTCCGAAGAAATGTCCAAACAATATAAAGATAACCAAACAACTTCTGAAAACGATCTTTGTTTGACACTATGGGCTACTGATTGTTCAGGAACACCCTTCCGCTTGAAATGCAAAAATAAAAGGAGGATTAAGAGAGGTTTGCTTCTAAAAACTATGATATGCGGAAAGTTAGCAATAATAGACTGAAATAACAAAGAGAAGGGTTGTCATGAATTGGAAGCTCAATGAACAAATAATAATCTTCCTCACTCCTACAGACTCGAACTTTTCTATTCACCCCTTTTCTATACACCCTTTCATTTAACTATTCTAAGAACTTCAGGTAATACTTTACTTTTTTATCTCTATTCTTCAATAGATAGTTGTTACCTAGTAGCTTTTTCTTGTTTCAACTTGCTAGTTCTTTGAGTGAAGAAATGGCAGCTCTGGAGATGCTAGACCTAAGACCTAAGACCTAGACCAAAGTTACTGGAATTGAGTCGAGCGTACTATGTATGTGTAACATTTACCTCGTCGTTTGAAATCTCATTTTATGGGAAACAGCATATAATTACAAGCGACGTTTTTGATCAAATTCAATTAAGTTCACTCCTAACTATACATGTGATTCAGTTGGTTTTCACGTCTTATTAAAATACTACCCTCGAAAATGCTTATCACATTTTATGCCCTCATATGAAAACCATATACATGAATAATGACAGATCATCAAATTGGAATTTAAGTCTCATTCAGGAACAATAGCATGTTCTATAAACTTTTCAATATATAAGTTCATTGTGTTAACACCTGTATAATACATCATTTACGAAATCGATCCAAATTCCAAATTATTTACAAGCTATCCACTTTTGTGATGTTTTTCATGACGAAATGTTTTATGATACAATCTAATATCAAAACTTACACTGTATTTTTTTTAAATTATGATTTTCTCTCACTTATACTGGGGGGATGCATTTTGCTTTTGAGGAGATGATGAAGCTTCTCCTTAGAAGCGAAATGCACCCCCCTAGTATAAGTGAGTAAAAATCGTAATTTTAATAGAAATGCAGTGTCAGTTTTTATATTAGACTATCCACATTATCAATATTCTTGTATTTACCCCATAAATTGTAGTCACAGTGGTGTGAGTCAGAACAGTTATTTCTAACTGGCTGTTGTTAGATTTCTGACATATTATGTGTGACCACTTTCCTCACAAAAATACGATAAAAGAAGCGACGCATAGTCTTGAAATAATTCAACCAATGTTGCTGTCTTCAACAGCCTTAGCTTTATTTTCTCCCCTTAAGAATATTGAGAATCTAAAAGCTTTTATATTCGCAGACATTTACGGAAGAGGAAAATATAAGATTCTCTTTCCATCAAAGATTAAGTTACCCTTGACATTTCTTGTGCAACTTCCATACTTATTCCCAATGCAATGGGATAGGTGGGCTGTAGATCATGTACTACAATAGACAAGCTTCATCCTGTATCGAGCCTTCACCTTGACAAAAGCGCGTTCTCTGGAAACAATTCAATATTGAGTTTCTTGCAAGCTTTGGACCTATTCTATATTTCTTACAGACTATTTCCCAATATAATTTGTTTTTCCCATAATACACCACAATAACAATGGATTTGAGTTTCGGGTAAATGATTTCAGAAAGAATCTAAGATCTGTAATGTTTCCATGACGGAATACATGATGAACAATCTATCAAAACATCAATTAATTATATTTCATTAGAAATAGAGTGTCATTTTTGATAATAGAGAAACTAAGATTTACAAGTTTATTAACAAATTAAGAATTACGACTAGTTGTATCATTATAAATGATTTCTGTAAGCGAATAGTCCACACACACTATATACAGATGAGTGAATTGGTCATACGTAGACATAATATAATTAATTATAATAACGTTTTTACAATACTTACAATAATTTACAAAGTTTTTTTACATAATTAGCTATCCAAATTATAGACGAATACATTTGTAAAAAAGTATTTGTTTTTTTAAATATTTATTTTACAGAAACGCGAAGTACTATATTTGGCAAAGCCGGACTTTAACCACCCTTGTAGAAACACATTCATGAATCTTCAACTTTTAACATTTACAAAGTCTTTCTTTCCATTATTAATAATATCAACACTTTCAAAACAAATATACAGTAATGCAAGAGGTAGGGGCAATCCATTCATTGAGCATTACATATTCATTATTAAAGTTTTCTGATAAAAATCTGAGTTCACTGCTGAGAAGGATTTTGAGGTTGTGTTTGATGATGCTTGTTGTACTAGCTCAAAGTTTATATGTTTTTCTATATCTTTAGACTAGTATCACGAAAAATATCGTACGTAACTCGTCCGGGAAGATGTTTACCGTACTCGTATGATAATACCGTACTCGACTTCGTCTTGTGCGTTAACTTATCATACTCGTACAAACAGTAAACACCATTTTCCGCACTTGTAACGTAACATAGACCTACTATTTCAGTGTAGGTATATTATGAAAGGGACCAAATCAAAATGAATCAAAAGCCATTCCACTTTATGAAGCATTTCGCTATTATAATTTTCCTTAATACAATATTCCACATTAGATAAAGCGTTGTAGAATTTTCCTTAGTTTATCTTTTCTTATAGGTGGATTTTTACTTACTTAAGTTTGGATGTTATGTTGGCTTGCTAATTTGATAAATATTTCATAATGTAGGCTTTAAGAAATTTCTCATGTTTTCAAAATTTGAAAATTCAACTAAAAAGCTTAAAATAAAACAAATTTTAAAACAAAAAAAAAAAGAAAACGATTTCAGTGAAATGATAGCCCAACATTAAATACTCACAAACTAAAAAGGTTAAAATAAAGTATTAACTTTAAACTGAGAAAATTTTAAATTTCATACAATTGATCTTTTGAAGTCGGCGCCAAATTTACCATAAACTTCTAAAATATAACAGAATTACTCTGAGATGTTTTCCATGACAAAATACTTGAACAATCTAATTTCAAAACTGACACTGTATTTCAGTAAAAGTAAGTGTAAATCCGGTGGTTTGGAACCCACCGAAAATTGTAGGTCCAACTCATCAATCACCATCATCCAATTCATTACCCACGCACAGGTCTCAGACCTCATCCTACAAAAAATACAGTAAATTCAAGTACTTTTTCAGATCTTTGAATTGATTGTATAATGTTACGGGAAATAGCTAAAATAAGGCTGGCAACACTAAAGTTCACACTTGCACTTTATTTACACAAATTAGTCTATTTACACAAATTAATTGCAATTTCAATTAATGAAATAAAAACAGATCATCAAATGACAAGGTAATACTTATTTTCAGTAATTATTTACAAGAATTGATAAATAAGTAATTACAGGCTAATTAATAATAAAATAAACAAGAGTCCAATAACCTGTACAAATGAATAATTAATTACAGGCTGATCAATAATAAAAGAAACAAGAGTCCAATAAACTGTACAATAATGCAGAAAGAAATTATAAAAAAAGAGCAACTAATCACTTACAAAAACACAATCCAATTCGTTATTTGACAGTCCCAAATAATATCACTTAACACAACGTCTTTAAACTATTAGTAAGCTGCATAAACAGTAAACACTTGTCTCTGCACTTGACACTGTCTAAAGACTGAATAAAGCACTGTTTACTCCACTGGCACTGGATTGTCTCTCTCCCGAGATCCGTAATACAATCTGTCACATGCAGGTTTGAGAACATAACTGTCACACAAGCTTTTGTAAAACTAAACTAACTGGTTCACGTGGACTCCTTTATATAGCTGTTGTAGTTGTATAATTCCAAGAATTGGAGCTCACCAGACACTTCGAGAATCTTCAAGAAGACTGTAGAATTGACAAGAAGATCAATTGAGTGAGAGAGTTGCAGACTTGAAGAATAAGAATGAGAAAGACATCTAAGGAGAGAGAATTAGAAGATCGGATGAAGATCAGTCGAAGTCACGTCCAACCATGAAAACAATAGAATGATTTAAATAGAAGAAGTGCATGATTAACTGCTTGTTTGCTCTCGTAACACTACCCCCACCTTAAGAAATTGTTCTGTCCCAGAACAATGGCACCTTAGATGGCTGATGTCTTCCTTGACTGCTGACCAACTTCTCCTTGATCTTCCAAGGGTTGTAGATGCAGATGGTGATCTGGATACCAGTGGATTGGAACACTTCTTGCAGCATTGGCTTCACAATTGCCCAGTCCAAGCCATCATAACCACTTCCAAGCCTTGGTATGCCAAGTTTCCTCACTCCTAATGTCTGCATCCTGTCCCTCAGCTTAACCAAGCAAGTCCGCAATGTGTCATATGATGCCTTCACCTCAGGCTGCATCTTAGTCACCAGGTAGAAGAGATGTTGACCATCGCACAGATGAAGAACATTTCCTTCTACTGGTCCATGCTGTTCCAGGTCCTTGAGACCAACAAACTTCATCCTGAAGACTGTAGCAATGCCTCGAGATTCTGCCAAGTTGCTGGTGACACATTGTGCCAGTGCATACTCCTTTGGCAGGGTAAACAAGTCTCTCTCACTTGTCTGGATCATTTTTCCTCCTGGTGGCAGCATGTAGTCATCAGCAGACTCCTTCAGGGATGTAGTGCACTGAATCTGAGCTGCTTGTCCTTCCTTTGCATTGTTATTATCACTTTGGTCAGCCATGATGTCAATCTTCCCCTTCTTCTTCCTGCTTGCCCCCTTGGTGCTGTTGCCTTCCACCTGCAAGATTGGTATTTCTTGCTTCAAATGCTTCTGACCAGGACCTCTCTTCTGTTTCCTTTAGAGTGGGCCTCCTTCCTCTGGACCAGAAATCACTGTAGTTCCCACAGCATACCCTCCTTGGCATTTCCTCCACAGGACTCCCTTGAGAGATCACTTACATTCCTGTCACAAACTCCTGGTCGATGCAGCATTGAATCTCCTTCTTGCCAACTCCCAACTGTTCCAGGACTAACTCCACAATCTTCTGAATTGTGCTTTCTCTAGTCGTTTCAGCTCCCATAGCCTTCACCTTAGAATCTCCTGGCACTGTCTGCAAAACGGCTTCATACTCCAATGCTTGAGCTAGAGCAGCTCTCAGTGTTTTTGGTCTAGCTAACTTGACTGTAAGCTGAGTCTCTGGTATCCTCAACCCACTCAGAAACCTATCTACTGCTAGGCTTTCATAAATGCTGTCATCAACAGAGGGATATGCATTCCTCACAAGTTGAGCAATAGCAGCCTCAAACTCCTGCAGTGATTCATTCGGTCCTTGGACTCTCTTATTGAGCTGAAATCTGTACAACTGCTCCATGTGCTTGTTGCCAAACCGCATCTCCAGGCGTTTCCACAGCTCACTGAAGTTCCACTTTTCAGCTGATGGAATTGAATGAAGAATTGCCAATGCTTCCCCTCAGAGATTCATCACTAAAGCATAGGCCTTTGTTGTGGATGACCAGCCATGGAACTCTGCTACTGTCTCAAAAAGCGTTTGATAATCTCCTAAAGGTGTCTTCCCATCATAGGTTGGCAGCCCAGTATGCTGGGGAAAAGTAACTGACTGCTTATCTTCCTCCTTCATTTACAACACTCACTTCTCTGAGATGGCTAGGTCTGGAATATGTGAAGATCCATTCACTTCTTCATGTCTGCTTGAAGATCCAGCACCACACTCCAGCTTCTTGAGTCGATCTTCCATTATTTTCAAGTCTCCTTGTAGTCGATCTTCCATTGTTTTCAAATCCTCTTTTACCTTACTGACTTCTTGGTTAACAGAATCAGCAAGTTTTTAACTTTCTCTTCCATGGCTTCTTGTAATGAGGTAATATTTTCTTGTATTTCACCTTTCATGGACGTCATATTCTTTCAAAGTTTGCCCTCCATGGATGTAATATTTTCTTGTAACGTCCCCTCCATGGACGTCATATTCTCTTGTAGTTCACCCTTCAGTGATGTGAAGTTCTGCTCCATGGATGTGAAGTTCTGCTCCATAGATGCTAGTAATTTCATGTCAATAGTCTCAAAGAGGTATGTAGCTGGGTCTTCTCCTTCTGCCAATAACGCCTCACGAAGCCGGTCCTGTAGAGTGGACTTCTTTCCAGATGTTTCCAAATCACGGTCTTCTAGCTCCCGTTTCAGATCAGCCACTTTCAAATCACACAATGAAATTTTGCCAAACCATTTTAAATTAAACTTGGAAGGAATCCAACTTCTGACACCAATTGTTATGGGTTCTAATAGCTAAAATAAGGCTGGCAACACTAAAGTTCACACTTGCACTTTATTTACACAAATTATTCTATTTACACAAATTAGTCTATTTACACAAATTAATTGTAAGTTCAATTAATTAAATAGGACAGATCAACAAATGACAAGCTAATACTTATTTTCAGTAATTATTTACAAGAATTAATGAATAAGTAATTACAGGCTGATCAATAATAAAAGAAACAAGAGTCCAATAAACTGTACAAATGAATAATTTATTACAGGCTGATCAATAAAACGTAACGGCGATAAAAGTAACAAGAGTCCAATTAACTGTACAATAATGTGGAAAGAAATTATAAAAAAAAGAGCAACTAATCACTTACAAAAACACAGTCAAATTCGTTATTTGACAGTCCCAAATAATATCACTTAACACAACGTCTTTAAACTATTAGTAAGCTGCATAAACAGTAAACTTTTGTCTCTGCACTTGACACTGTCTAAAGACTGAATAAAGCACTGTTTACACCACTGGCACTGGATTGTCTTTCTCCCGAAATCCGTAATACAATCTGTCACACGCAGGTTTGAGAACATAACTGTCACACAAGCTTTCGTAAAACTAAACTAACTGGTTCATGTGGACTCCTTTATATAGCTGTTGTAGATGTATAATTCCAAGAATTGGAGCTCACCAGACACTTCGAAAATCTTCAAGAAGAATGTAGAATTGACGAGAAGATCAATTGAGTGAGAGAGTTGTAGACTTGAAGAATAAGAATGAGAAAGACATCTAAGGAGAGAGAATTAGAAGATCAGATGAAGATCAGATGAAGATCAGTCGAAGTCACGTCCAACCATGAAAACAATAGAATGATTTAAATAGAACAAGTGCATGATTAACTGCTTGTTTGCTCTCGTAACAGAAAGTTATTTTTCCCCAATACTTAAGAATTTTTAGCTATTACTGAAACTTGTAGCAACACTAGTTAATTAATTGTTTAAAAGGAGCATTTAACATTTGATTCAGTTTTAGGACGTAGAAAAAAAGAACTTTACAATTTCACCCAATCTTGTTCAAGAAAATATAAGTAACAGTAGAAATTATGATGTTGAAGATCATTCTTGTTTCCACTAATATGTATTACAAACTTAAAAAACACTTTTGAATGGAAATTGACTCACGTTATGGCGTGACGGCCGTTTCGCTCTGTTGTCTAGAGCATCATCAGACGACCCACAGTACACTGATTCAAGGCATGAGTTTGAGGGTTATGACATACAGGATCATGCCTTGAATCATTGTACTGTGGGTCGTCTGATGATGCTCTAGACAACAGAGCGAAACGGCCGTCACGCCATAACGTGAGTCAATTTCCATTCAAAAGTGTTTTTTAAGTTTATAACAGTAGAAAAATGAGAATTTTTTCCCCACGCTTACAGGCCTTTTGTGTTAGCTTCCTATGTACATTGTACG
Source organism: Conomelus anceps (assembly GCA_948455865.1). NCBI lineage: Eukaryota > Metazoa > Arthropoda > Insecta > Hemiptera > Delphacidae > Conomelus > Conomelus anceps. Next base: position 55,532,770 of record OX418217.1, on the reverse strand, counting down.
TACTTTTTGCGGAACTTAATTTTGGGTAAAATCTTTATGATCTGATTTAGTTTAATGGCAAACTGTGACACTTGATACTTTCTAAACTTGACCCGCTCTTGTTGGATTCATCTTTTTAATATGCTTGTCAGATGGCTCCAAAAGAACGATTTTTCCACCTAGACTACCAAGAGCCATTTCTTTCTTCTTGGCAGCTTGTTGCTACAACATCGCATACCATCTCGTCGGCGCTATTCCTATTATATTCAGCTCAGAAATTCTCTATCACTCATTGACTGTTCACTGCAGTTGGTGAAAATCTGTCCCCCATTCACCAATGTCATACAATTAGAGCAAGAAAATCTCACGTAAAGGATTTCCCCAAGATTGAATAGAGCAATAAAGTTTTCACTTGTATCTATAGCAGCCTACTGCCTCCGCGATTATATTAATTTAGTTGTTGTAATAGAGGTGTGGTGATTTCGTAGACAGCTTGATTAGACCTGATTAGACAGCAACTAAGGATAGCGTATTCTTAAACCGTATGCAATTTTCCGTTTACATTATATTTATGTTTCAGCTTATATCAAGTGTATTACAGTTGAGTGCTTACTGAGTGAATTACAGTGAATGGCATAGTTATTATTTTATTTGATTTGGTCCTGTCAGTTGGGTGGGGTTGACGAATAGTAACTAATTTTCTCTATAAAGCTGGCTACGGTGTATTAAAGTTTTAGGTATTCACTAGTCACCAGATCAGATGAAAGTAGGGTGTCTTTGTGTTTCATAAATAAAAATGTCCAAAAAATTCATTTAAATCAATTATTTAAAGTCTCCACTTTGGACTTTGTCCTAATGCAATGAAGTGTATTTTATGGGGGAAAACAAAAAAAATCATTCTGAACAGGAGTGATATGTCAATCTGACCTGTAAGGATCATTAACTATTCTTTTTATACTCTACAAAGTCTGTCAGTATTACTCTTTTTTGAGTGTAAATGGCGGCAGATAGTTTGATACTGCAGCCCACGCACTTCCAAGATTGACAAGATCGTAGACTAGATCAATGATTTCGCTCAACATGCTTAGTGATTTACGTTTGCAATAAAATTTTATGACGCTTGTGAAGTAACCTGAATTTTGCGATAAGGTTTGCGATTAAGCTTGGGTTTAATAGATAGGGAGTTGTCTCATTTCTGTCATGTTCAAAATTTAATTATGTGCCTGAAGAGTCATCAAAAGTTACTCCAATAAATTATAAACTATTGGCTATTCAACTGCTGTTTGCAAAGTTCATTTATGTTGTAGATATAATACATTGATCGATATAACAATTGTTATTAATCTAATACAAATCTTTTGCATATTACCTTATTAAAATTTGATTTTTTGATGACATCATACTCTGTACCTGAATATCATCGTTCCTAATGTTATTCTTCCAATTCAAATATTTACCTTACATTTTTTTATAAATGAACGTATGAAATTCATAGTAATCAATTATGTTGTTCATTTAGTTGGAAGATGGGACAGAACATTCCACTGCAGGGCAGGAGCGGTTCAAGCTCGGAAGTTTTTTTTTGGGGGGGGGGGGGGCACAAATAGGTTTTGTTGACTACCCTCCTTCCTACCTCCCTTGCTGCAGGGTAGTCTAGGAGTACTTGCTCAGAGAAATTTAAAAAGAGAAGTTAGTGAGTGCTAAGGACAGCGACCAAGTAAAACATAAATAAGGAGGGTTTTCTAAAGAACTCGTCGAACATCAACTTATAATAGCACAATATTCTCTTCGACAATGTTGGCTTACTAACACTAAACCCTTCTTTCTGTTGTACTCATTTACTCTCTCATTTCCAAGAAAGGTGATTACACGTCGAAATCATAGGTGATTCACACGTTGTGCTAAATTTGTGACGGTACGCGCCCCTTCGGCGTTCCGGTACATTTTAAAAGAGAATTAGTTTAGTAAACCAAATCTTTTTAATATAAAGCTATTAAATTGGTTAAGTTGTAGATAACCACGTTTCCAATTAACTTAATTTATTTATTCTGGGAAGGTTTCTAAATATTTCAATATATTCCATCCCCCCTTTTCCCACGACGGAAATGCGTACAGGAACTTATATTTTTACAAAAAAAGCGCTGGTAAAATGTACCATTTTTCATTCTACTTGATAGTGAGTGATATTGGCACATTCGGATACATTGTCTATGTTACAATATATTTAAATTTAATTGCACAGTATTTGTTTTGCTACCTCGGTTATGGAAATTCCCTTAAAAACTGAAGAATCGTCTCGTGATGTCGTTAAGCTGTATTCAAGTGTAAGGTAAGGTGAAGGTGAATCACATCTAGATCAATCATAATTCACATGTAATCATGCTCTTAGACTGTTTCCTCACTAATAAAATGTGTAAACCATGTTATTATCACTCCATTCCAAACGCATTTTCCTCAATCAAGAAAAGAGAAAACCGGTGTTGCATTCAAATGCTGTTTAGATTCCTTCAACATGTTTTCCAAGCTTTCTGATCATACATTTCTCTTTTCTCGAGACCTTTCTTCATCTCTTTCTCACGCTCTTTTTAACATTTTTTTCACTGTCTCGCTCACATTCAGCTTCTCTCGCCCTGTCGTTTTCTGTCTCGCTTGCGCTCTTTTCGTTTATTGTCCCACTTGATCCATTAAAAAGAAGAGTGGGATGGGGTGGCGGTGGTAATGTTATGAGGATCGGGCAGGATACAACAGAGTGGTTTGAACCAGTGCCGGCCAGGCCGGGTACCGAGGACATCACGGCATTGGATCAGCCAGGCTTCGGCTTGTTTAGACGGCACAACTACAGCTGGCTAGGTCAACAACCTTTTGACCCAGTAACTCATCTGGGTCTGCCCGCCTTTACCATAGCTTCCGTCCTTCTTCCGCATTATCCATCTCCATTGCTCGCCCACAATCCTCGCGATCTCCTTCTTTCTCCTTCACACTCTACCCTCACGATCATTCGTTCCGATACTTTCTGTTACACTGATACTGATGGCCTGGACTTACTCACGTGAGGCTTACCACGTACTTCTCAGCACTCACATAGACGCCTCTATTGTCCATTCTGGTCAGTATGACATGGGTCATAACCAAGTATTCACCGTCTCTCATCCCTCAAGTAATGTTTCATTTCCAACTTATTTTGTTGATAAACACGGAAATTCAATTTAAAACACAGGTTTATTTCGGACATTATAATGAAATGCACGCAATGGAGCATTGAATACGATGACGATGCACAAATAAATGTTTGTAGCAAACAAATACCTTTATACCTAGACCTAGGCAAATCCAAAAATGTTTTTCAGGGGGAATAGCAATAATAATCAAGTAATAAAATATTAAGGATATCATCTGTAACAAGGTCTTCTACCCCCAAAGACACAAATAAAGTTATTTTTTATGTCAGAGGGCTACATCCCCAAATCTTCTCTTAGATTCGCTCCTAACCTAGACTTATTTAAAACCCTATGTATGAGCCGACCTTGAGGCTTGCTGAGCTCAAAGGAGACTTGGAAAGTCCTTTCTATGAAGGTTTTCAAGTCTCCCTTGAGAAAGCGTTGAGATTTTGGCAGGTACATAAATATAGGAGCCTTATTAAGTAATAACATGATAATGTTTTATCGCGTTCAAATATCACATCACTCCACTGGTCACTCTTTCATCCCGCTACCGATTTTTTATGTACGCAAGTGCACGTAGGTTCAAAGTTTCTTGTATCCACAAATAAAAGAAAATTCAGCTCAACTGTGATTTCTATTCTTTTCACAACAAAATTCTTACATTATATTGTACATTAATACTGCACATTGTACATTGATCTTTCCATTATAACTGACCATGATTTTGAAACGCTAGTCATAGAACAATTATTTATTATTTGCATGCATTATACAGTTGATATCCTACTGGATAGGTTGAAAATTAAAAAAAAAACTTGTTGGGCAGTTCATGATTTTAACAAAACATTATTTCAGTGTTTTTCAGCGGGAAGTTTCAAGTCCCGGAAGCTTTGGCACCAAGATAATGTTTATAAATAGACAAGCTGGTGTGTGCTACCTATCCCATACCAATGAATACAGATAAAGTAAATTCGTATGGCTTTTCGTGGTGGGGAGACCCTTACGGGTAATGAATACAGATACTATAGTATCTATAGTATTCATTGCCCATACTGACTTGCTGATGACTCAATGTGCTTGAATAAGAATCTATAAATGCAGATTGAAATAATAAGCATTTGTAACCCCATAAAATGCTAGTCCGGAAAACCCATGTGATTTGGTAAAATCGATCATAGATTTGGAAGAGCTCTACTTGGGAACTCCTGGAGGCGAACGGATGAAACAGGGAACAGCAGTCAACAATGTCAGAAACAAAGCTAAAGAAATAGAGCCGAGCCTTCAGGTTTTTCCATAGCCCGATGTAAAGCATTAGGTACATTAATTTAATAATGACAACGAAATAGAGCATTAATCAGATGCAGTTAACTCTCCAAGAACGAACTATTCTCTATCACTTGCCATGTAAAGCAAGATTTAAATTATCATCATTTGAAAACTGGTTTTATGCAATTATCCGTTATCTCTTATCCATTAATCTCTTACATGGTATCTACTCATCCAAACATCCTGATTTGAACTTATTTCGAATATTCTTCACTAACTGAGTTAGGTATTATTGATTAGTTATCGATTTTTTACTTTATTTCCATATAGCCTATTATTCAAAGTAAATTTCATGCCTCTCCTTTGAGAAGAATGCAACTTACTATAAACCAGCAGATACAGTACTATAGTGCAGACCGATGCGCAATGACCTTATGGAGCATCCATAATCGAGGATAATCTCCATCTCAAAATTAAAAAAATAAAACATTCTGTGGAATAGAATGTTATGACAGTTTGAAGCAGCGTGAATACCACACCATTCTACACACTATGTCCACACCCATACACTATGTATCAATACATTCAATACATATCAATAAATTCATCCACTATGTATTTGTGTGTTTATAAATAAATAAATTTAACAAATTCTGCAACATAATGTGTTTGATTTTGCCATGATGAAACCATCGACTATAGAATGCTCCACTGTGCTAGTACCCTCAAACAGCTTCTGGCGTTAAAGGTCGAACAAACTAAGTTTAAGCTATACTTAGACTTGGACTTTATACGGAATCAATGACCTATTGTAGAAATAGCAATCATTTTCATATAGTGCCCCTAAATATATCTAGTAGAAATTTTAGCTTACATTTCAGTAGCTGTCAATCACTTTGAAACGTTAAATTAAGACCAGTCTTGTATTTGGCAAAGAATTTAATTTCTTTAAAAAAATTGCAAGATTAGAAAATTGGTTTTGGTATTGCTCCTGGAATAATCATATTTTTTCGCATTTAACTTATAAGTGTTTGAGATCACTGAGTAAGTTATATTAAATCAAGAAACTATGCAGAAAGTGCATACTGCAGAGCCCACCTTTACATCAACTTGCAAAGCCCTCGTACAAAGCTCAGGAAGGTCTCCGTTAAAAAAGAGATACGTCACCTTTAATGTGATCTAGTTTATAAATAAGTACACGAAGATTGAAAACGTGTCTACAGCATCCGCTTGTTCTTAGTCTAGTCACCTTATTGAATCCATCTTTCATTAGTTTTGCATTAGACTCGTCTCGCGTAGTTTGTGATCTAGCACTTGGGCCTACAACTGTGTCGCTTGAAGGACATTGATTGCATTTGCACACTTTACATCATCATCATCATGCAAGCTCTACACTCCATACCAAAGAAACTTCGTTGAGCGCGTTGGCCCTGGCCTCTGTGAAGGCTTCGCTAAAATACTATACTATCAATCTGAAAAATACGTCTTGATACAAATTGAAATAAAAAACCCTCATAAATATCATAAAAATGCTGGTATCCTATCATTCCATACATGAATCAGTATCTCATAGACCATTCAGGTTTATCGCTATTTTATAATTGTCTACATTATTGCTACGGGTTCTATCATTAAAATAATGCTGGCAATACTTGAAAGTAACACACAAACTTTATTTACACAGTTTACTTAACAGCAGACACTAATAAGTAATTACCACACAAGAAATCAATAAAACAGACAATCAGTCCAATAATTAAACTTGCAAAGAACATTTCAATTACGAGATTTCTCACTGCCCAAAGCTAATAAATCACTATCAGGTAGGATCAATAACAATTAGAAATGCCCAATAAACCCAATTATAATCGATTAACTTATCTACACAAGTTCAAAAGAAGTGCTATTCTCGCTAATAATTTTATTACGATTACTGTTACAGTTATTCTCACTGACACCGAAATACACAGTACTGTTTATAGTTACAATACACTGTATGAAGAGTCTAGAGTCTAGAACGTAGTCTGTAGAACTGTCACAATGATGTTGATTCTACGAGCACTAGTTTATCACTGGCTCCACTACCAGCGAGCACTCCCGTATTTATTCAAATTATTTTTACCAGAAAGTTTCAGGACCGTCGTTCATGACTCTTTTGTTTCAAAGTAGATTCAAGAACAGCGCAGAATTACCACATCTAATATACAAGAGAGAGTGAGTTGGAGAGAGGAATTTCAAGCAACAAATTTTTTACTTAGGATAGCCACCAAGTTGTTGTTTACACAAGCTGTGTACACAATTGCAGAGTTGTGCAAACAAATCTTCCGCAAAGCTGTGATGCTACTTGTTCGCTCCATGCTTTGAAGAAATGTATTCCTAATTCTATTTATACAGGGTACCCGACAAACTTCTAGGGTGGTTTCCTCTCATCAAAATAATGAAAAAAGTAAATATGTAAACATGTAAAACATGTAAAATATGTAAATATGTAAACATATGTCCGGAAATGCTTTGTTAGGGAGTTACGGCTAGTGAAAGATTTCCCCCGATTTTCTAGGAAAGGATGGAAATAAAGCCAAACTGATTTTTTATGGCGTTAAGTTAGGTGTTACATCTATTGAATTTAATGTAAAATGAACTAAAAAATTGAATAAAACACATCCCAGACCTCTGAAATCACCCATATTTGAGATATAAGACAAAATATGCCAATTTCGGTCTCGAAAAACATGCTTCATTTAGATTTGATCTACATTAACTTCGTTAAATGGGTAATAAACACGGAAACTTTGTGAATAAAACTTGTAGTAAATTTAATTCTGAAGAGAATGGTGTGAAATAGCTTTATAATAAACAAACAGAAAGTTTAAAAAATTAATTTTTAATTAAATCAACACATGCGAAAATAAGACAGCAGCAAAACAAAAATTAATCAAAACATTTTAAGATGTTTCGAGACTGTACATTTTAAGGCATGCGGTTTATTCGCAAGAAACAGTATTCATTCAATTAAATAATGACAAAAAATTCACAGTATAAAAAAGGTGTTGGTTGAGAAATAAGATGATAAAAATACAGCGTCAAGTGAAATGCTTTTAGTTTATTGAAAATCAAGAATTGGCAGCACTTCTGCAACAATTCATGAATCCAAGTTATTGTACAGACGTACAATGATACAGCAGTCGCAATAACTAGTCTGTCAACTGTGATTTGTGCAGTGCATGTGCGGTTTGTAATATTTGTACTTTATTCGTGTTTTTTTTTAATGAAAATATGCCATTCACATTTTCAAATTAATGGTACGCAGACATTGTTTTTGTCTATGGTTTTGCCAATGGAAATAGTCGGGCAGCTAAACTTGAATTTGAAAGACGATTTCCGAATAGAAGAACACCTACTTAGGCCTACGAAACATTTGTATCGGTATTCAATAACTTAAGAACAAATGGATCTTTTCCATTTGTTACTTGTTCGAGTGAACGTCCTGTAATGGCTGTAATACAGGCTGTACGCGAACAAGATAATATGAATGACATGATACAGCATAGTCCTCAACTTAGTACTCGCCGACTTTCTAATAGATCAAACATAATATCTCAGTCTGGAGAACATTGAAAGAAAACAACTTTTATCCATATCATTTACAAAGAGTTCAAAATCTACGAGTTGATTTAATTAAAAATTAATTTTTTAAACTTTCTGTTTGTTTATTATAAACCTATTTTACACCATTCTCTTCAGAATTAAATTTACTACAAGTTTTATTCATAAAGTTTCCGTGTTTATTACCCATTTAACGAAGTTAATGTGGATCAAATCTAAATGAAGCATGTTTTTCGAGACCGAAATTGGCATATTTTGTCTTATATCTCAAATATGGGTTATTCTAGAGGTCTGGGATGTGTTTTATTCAATTTTTCAGTTCATTTTACATAAAAAACAATAGATGTAACACCTAACTTAACGCCATAAAAAAAATCAGTTTGGCTTTATTTCCGTCCTTTCCTAGAAAATCGGGGGAAATCTTTCACTAGCCGTAACTCCCTAACAAAGCATTTCCGGACATATGTTTACATAAACTTTTTTCATTATTTTGATGAGAGGAAACCACCCTAGAGGTTTGTCCGGTTACTCGTGGGACACTCTGTATATATAAACTTTATTTCTTATTTTGTTATCAATTTCTCTCTTTATGTGTCTTTTAGAAGTTTGAATCATCTGATATTATTTTGTCCTTTCTTTATGTTTACTACTGTTTGCCATGAGTCTATTAAGATTCAGGCAAGATGAGTTGTAATGAATGAATATACAATATAAAATATCATTGTTGATTATAAACTTAAAAAACACTTTTGAATGGAAATTGACTCATGTCATGGCGTGACGGCCGTTTCGCTCTGTTGTCTAGAGCATCATCAGACGACCCACAGTACACAGTGTATACAGTGTGTACACAGTGTACACAGTATACACAGTGTGTACACAGTGTACTGTGGGTCGTCTGATGATGCTCTAGACAACAGAGCGAAACGGCCGTCACGCCATAACGTGAGTCAATTTCCATTCAAAAGTGTTTTTTAAGTTTATAATACATATTAGTGGAAACAAGATGGTTCTTCAACATCATCATTGTTGATCTCCACTTGATCAACCAGTTTCTCTGACTCTTCTCCGAACTTGCAATGTCATGTTTTTATAATGTTTTGTATTTCAATGAAGTACTGTTATGTTGAATATTGATGAATATTTTTGATCTGAGCTTTCTTCCAGATGCCATCCATGGCAATTATTAAATTAATATTGGAAAGGCAAAATTACAAGTAAAATGCAGTTCAACTCTTTTATAAAACAAATTGATTAATAGAGGGGAAAATTCGTTCTAGAGAGGTATTCGTTATTTCGACGATGGACGTCGTCTTTCCAAAGTTGCAGTGTCAAGGGACACCATGAAGGAATCTCTGAGATTCTATTTGAGTAGAGGATTTCGTTGTTTGGAAGCTCGTTAAATAGAGGTAATAAGTCTGTTCGGGGATAAGATAAAGATAAGATAAAATTATTTTATCTACATAACTTTACAAAATTTAATTGTGACTCATTAAAAAGTATATTATTAACAAAACAATATATTGCATATGGTAAAAGGTTTGGATGTTAACAATGAGATTCTATGTGAATCATTTATGTAATAAGGGTGAAGTCTGAACCAAAATTCATTCATTCAAACTTAGCCTAACACTAATAATTTCGTTATATAGTCATTTTTAAAGAGTATGGAAGACTTGAAGTTAGTAATGAAATACTTCTTAGACTTTTATATAGACTGATGAAGTGGCGTGAGACTTTTAAAGTGAGAAAGAGTGATTTTTATTTTACTGGCACTAATGAAAACCTGTTTAAGCTTAAACAAATCAACTTATTTTATGAAATTATTGAAAGTCCGTTGCTGATCAATAATTACCGTTCAATTTGAAGCTTCAACAAATAATTTAACTATTAACAGTCGATAAATAAACGCATCAATTAAATTCATGGCACAAGCTTCACTCTCTTCCAGAAACTCTAGACTGTCATCATCCATATTTAATTTTATAATTGAACACCTGCGTGAGTGTCTGAGTGATATGTAACATTCTGTGATATTAAATGTAGGCTAATATTAATATTGAACAAAACTAGTAGTTAGAAATAGATTCAAGTACCTACTTAATTGTACGAATATTCTCGGTGAAAACTTGGAAAATTACCATTGATATAAAAGAGGTTTGCTTGAATGCGTCAAATTTATCTGAGCAAATACAGCGTGAGAGAACGTGAATGCATATCAAAATAACTGATTTATTTTTGAATATTCCATTCTTATTAATGAGCTTCCTATAGACTAAATGCGTGAGACCATGAAACTCGGTAATACTGCATGCGGAAGATTCCACCTTTACTATTCAAGAAAACCACTATAATTATTCTAAATTCTCATCTTTAGAATTATTATCATTCATATCTAGTAGGTAGAACGTTATGGATTTGATCAAAGATCTTATTAGAACCCTATAATCTCGTAATTAATAATCCTAATTATTAGTAGACTAATTTTAAAAATTGATTACCATGATGCCATGGGCAATAATTTAGAAATTTTAAAAATGTGCATAGGAATCGAACAAGAAATTAATTGTTCATAATTATATTATAATAATCTAATATTATATTTCCATGCAGTTTAAAGTAAACATTTTGTATCTGTATGTAACTTTATTATTATTTATAAATATAGCTTTAAATTTAGATCCCTGCTGTGAAATCTCTTACATATTATATAAAAGGTGATGTATGTATGTATTGTATGGTATGTATGTTCCCAGTAAACTCCGAAACCGCTGAACCGATTCTTATGAAATTTTCAGGTACAATGTAGAATAGTTCTGAGATGGTTTTTGTGAAGATTGGGAATTCAAAAGTCCTCGCTGAAGGACACAAAAAGGAGAAATTTATCCTCAAAGGAACAGCTGATAGAAGTCAACAGTTTTTAAACATATGGTGGGCCCTTAGCGGCGTTAGGTTGAGATTTTTACAGACTTTACGCGCGTACCATGTAGCCGGAGCATTGCAGTAATGTAGGAAAAATATGACTGGAGAATCAAAGCTCAGCTTATGTTTCATCTATCATTTCTTTGGTGAAAAAATAAAATTTTCTAATTGAAATTTAACCAAAAAAATAACATTGTTCACCAGGTACCGCTATTATAACTAAAACCCCGTTGCAAAGCACGGGTGAACTGTAAGTCAGTCATAATACGCATTCTGTAATTCAACAAAAAATCAGTTTTTATACAATACGGACACTACTCACTGCTCACAGAAAATGCACAAACGCAAAAAGGAAATTCATAAAATACTTTGTCGGGGATTATTGGAATAAAAATGATTCGGATTTCATTCCTTGAACTTTGCAGCTCAGGGAAGAGGGAATTGAGCCCCTTGGAGCCCCCCCCAATCATTTGAACCTTGTATCACACTATCACTCCTTACTCTCAATGACGAGAAATTGAATTAAGTGGAAAGTCAAACCTTTTTAGAGGAGGTCCTCCATAATAGCAGAGTCCACCCTCCACCTTTAATGCAGGACTATTGATAAAACTGTCATAAAAACTGAGTTTTTAAAACGATTAGTTTCAGCTAATAAACAAGTAAATAAAATTAAAAATAGAGGATAACCTAAAAAAATAAATCAATTTAAAATTTGTATATAAAAAATTTAGTTAAATTAAATCTAACAAAAATATAAGTAAATTAAATAACCCTATAAATAAGAAAAATTTCATAAGTTGCTGACTATTAGAATCGTATCCGGTTCCCTATAAAAGCTAGGAGATCTTAAAACTTCATCTCTTATTCTTATAACTACGGTTGGTTGACCTTGTTCACGTAACATTTAACATGCATTCTTTATGCATCTATTCATTTTCCTAATAACAAAAATTGCTTATGAACAAAAAAAAAGAACTCACTTAATTGTTTGCGTGCTGCAGTGGGGTGGACTGTAGTTTTACACTGTTACGAATATGGATGATTCAACTAACTAAATATCACTTTAAATCCGTACAAGGCATATGACAGGTTTACCTTGATTCGATCAAGTAACTGAAAGTAATGGAGGCAATAGGAGTAGTGGAGACAAATTTTTGGCATTTGAAACAACGTTATCCACTTCTTGAATATTATGATCAATTTTCAAAAAATGAGGAAGAAAAAACAAAGAATCTCAAAACAAACTTTATAAATTAGTTGAAAATAATAACTTCAACGTGTTTAATTACATCTAAAATAATTTCCAATTTACCTTTCTAAGTTGACGCTAATAGTACCTCAGTGCGTACAGTAAATTCACCACAACGTACGGTTAGCTATCGAGTTTGCTTGCTCTTTGTAAATGGAAACTCCAATAACAGGTGTACTTATTTACAATTTTTTTCAATTTTCGTCACATCGATAAACTTATATGATATTTGTAATTTGTAATTCTGTAGCAAGCTGAGGTTAGTTATGCCTAAGGCATTCCAGGAAATTTTCTATCGGAGTCACCCTCGGGCAATTAAAAATCAATCATAGTAAGCTACCCTTGTACAGGTATCCCGATGGCTTATTACATATCTATTAGCCTGCATGTTCCGTGGGACTATTGGACGTTGGGTTTTGTGTGTGTGGAGATAAATCATTTCCGACTTGGTGATTTGAGTAATTACTGGTTTCACACACGAGGTTTGGGAATTATGTTACGCCCAAATAATTTGATCGGTACTAGAGAAGGATCCCAGAGGTCATTTTCCGGGCTGAGACCCTCTAATTAGCGTGTAGTATACTTTACGTTGCGCCAATACTCCATTAAAGTTGCAGCTCACTCGGAATTCGCTGATCGTGATTGATTGAAATCCGAACTAATATAAAATTTAAAGATGCTCGGCAGAATTTTTAAATAATCTGCAATCAATCATTGGAATATTTTCAAAGTAAGATTCATGAGTTCCTTATGAACGTGATGGATTCAAAACATGTAAAGGAGCATCATCGTTGAACTCTGTAGTGGTTTTTTCGAAGCAATACCGATTACAAACATATGTTTTATTCAGCTACTCCGGTAACCAGTATTTTATTTTCAGAGCTTCCTTCACTCATCCAGTATCCAGGGTATCATCATTACTCGTACCAGGAGGAATCCAGAATAATTTTTTGCGGAGTTGGGAGATGAAGTAATAAACATTTTGTGGTATATCACCTAGAAAAAGCCCACGTCTTCATGAAAGACACAAATAAATATATAGGTATAATATATTTTTGGTTTTTTGAAGCCCACCTGTGCGTGGGTTATGAGTTGGATGCTGGTGATTGAAGAGTTGGACCTACAGTTTCAGTTGTGTTCCGATGTTCCAAATCACCAGGAAGTGATTTTACAGCAGAGCAGAGAACAGTCTTTTTTGCTGGTCAAACCAATCGATCACCCTTACAAAGAGGGCCTATGAGTACGTAGCTTATCTTTTCTGACTGAACCTGCTGCAGTTCACGACTATCCCTAATTGACTTTTAGACTTTTTAGTGATACTGCACTCATTTTTATTTCAATCATATCTAATCCTGATCATGGCACCATTATAATCATTAAATAAAATATTAAGGTATCAAAAATTCAAATAAAATTTTGAATTAGTCATATACAGGCAGAGCTTATTCTGGAAACGTTCAATTGCATACTGTCTTTTCAAATTACCAAGAATTTTGTCATTCAAAAATATTAGAAATCTTTAAGTTGTATAGATATAAGAAGCTAGGTTTGCTCGAGGTCTATAGTAGGTACACTAACTAACAGCTGACTGAGGTTCCTTCTCTTGAAGCTTTTCGTTCTACAGCAGGAGGAATTCCCAATCATTTTTTCGCAAAATAGAATGTCATTTACGTGGTTCCTGTTCAAAAGATGTTGGTGGGAATTGCAACGCAGGTCAGCACAGTGATAAGAAGAGCAGGAGAACTGGAGCGGGCCAATGACAGTGCGGAGGCGTGCCGAAGCTAAAGGGTTGGCACGTGCCCCTGTGCCCCTGCCCTTTCATGGCCGGTGCCCGAGAGGGTGCTGCTGCTCGGTGACAGATTATGCACTACAGAGCGCCGTATACTTCCGGGGGTGTCGGGGGCGCCTCCATCGGCCCCTCCGCAACAGCCACTGGTCGAGAGCCGGTTTCAGGTGTGTGCGCATGCGCAAAGAGAGAGGAGGCTACGAAGCGCGCGGCCCGCGTTTATATATATCATTCTTGGCCGATGCCATGACCTGGCTTCAGTCGTTCCTCGTCGTCTGACAGAGTAGCACGCTTCCGCATCTCAATCGCTTGCAATCGCTGTCTAGTAGTACGCGAGTGCCGTTCTAGTTCCGCACGTCAAGTCACCAACAGTTCCGCAATCTCGAATCTCGTCATCATTTTGATCATCAACAAGTATAACCATGGGACTCGACCCCACTGGCCTCTACTAACATAACTCATCATCAATCTCACCTCCTTGAGACGTTTGATTATCGTGCGACCAACAACAATCAGCAGCCTTATCATGACCGGAAGATGTTCAGCACCTGGTGTTGACCAGCTGGACCCGACCGGACTCTACTGAGTGAAGGCTTCGGCAATCCAGCATTGCGGCGTGATGACTACGATGACGATGACCTGCTCACCGGCGGCGGACAGCCGCAGCCGCTTCTCCTACAGCCGGCGGCCGAATAATGTGAGTGACATACATCATAATTTCATTATTCAACTCGTTTCGCCAATCCACGGCGAGAAACTATTCACGAAAGACACTCTGCCACTAAGAAAAAACAGACATTCACGATTATTCCACCACCCACACCGCTTATCTCCTCCTCATCATGTTTTGACCTCTATTTGTTGCGCCAAATCACACATCGCATCGTAATTCGCATCATCCGATCGACACTGTATCCGTTCAAATAAAAACACGGACTCGTTATATTATAATTATTTGTTATTTTAAACATCGACTGCCCTGCCGTCGCCGCCACGGTGTAGGTGGCTACCGTTACTGCCTTCAAATGTGTTTCGAACTTGACCAAATCAAATAGTGTAAGGAGAAATTATGAAACTAGTCGACGGACTGATAACCTGTACATTTTTAGATATTGTTAGAACCTTTATATACCTCTTAATATGTTCTTGACGCATAACTTATGTTTTGTAGATAAATATTTTTTTAATTTTTTAATTAAATTATAGAAAATAACGCTTATGTGTACGTCTATGCTTGATTAACCTCTATAAATTTTGTATAAACAATGATAATTTCAAAATACTGTTTCAATGTTGACAAGCAATGTTTTCCATTCAACTTTCTATCAGAATCTGTACACAACACAACTTATTAACATAATTTTACAACTTATTGAGCTTGTCAATTTAAGTGATTGATAGCGGTAACCTGCAAAACAGTTTTTTTTTGTGTTCAGTTTTTGAAACAGTGAATGGAAATTTAATTGTTTTTCAACATTTTCAGTCTATTGAATTTATAGAAATGCCGAACTTGTTGAGAAAGAACGTTTCAAAATAATTGTGTTGAACAACGTTATGCAGATAGGTGAATGAGTCAGGAAAACTAAAGTGAACGCAGTTCCTTAATGCTTTTGCTAACTAAGCATTGCTTATTGCTTCCTTTCTATCAGTTCACATTTGCTCAACCAATTTTTCTGTACTGAATTTATTGAGAGAAATCTTCATGCAATCTTAAATTAAAAATCAATAATTTACTATTAGAAATTATGTGTAAAAGTCTGCATAAAAATCATCTATTACTTTGAACATGCATATTCTGTGAGAAGATGCCAAAAACAATATGGTGGAATTAAAAAATATTGTAAATTTTATTCATTTTTATGTCAATTCTACGGTTTTGGAGTCGAAGTTCAAAAGTTGTAAATTCAATACTGAACTTGAACTGAGGGAGTTACATGGTATATTGCAAACATAGAACTGAACAATGAGTAAGTTACATGGTATATTGCAAACATAGAACTGAACAATGAGTAAGTTACATACTATGAGTGCAACACAAGAAAAACAATACAATGATATATCTGTAACTGAAATTAACAATATTGTTAAATTTCTCACATTCATCAAGCATATTCAGTTAACGATAGAATTGGAAACAATGAGATTTTTCTAAAGTTAGAAGGTATAATATCATAAGAAAGTGATGCCCTGAGTAATTTGAACTGCTTTCTCGATAGCCAGAATTCGCAATTCACTGAATTCATAAAGTGATTGAAACTGCAATAGAAACAGTAAGGTTGTAGCCTAGGCTTTGCCTTGACAGTTTTCGAATTTGGAGTATGACTTTCCAGGCCTCCATGGAACATTCTTCTATTCTTCATAGCATGAAATAGGCGATTTTTCAGATGTCTGTTTTACTAAATTCAATTTCATACTGTTGCTATAATACAAACCAGTATTATTCTTTGTTAGCAGCAATAGAATGTATTTGGTTTGTATCTGATAGAATGAGTTTGAGTGGGATAGACCAAAACTTTTCATTTTCATTTCAATGCAAATAACTTAGCCTAACAGACATAGTAGCATGTGAGCCAGATTTTCCAATCATATCATGAAGGAATGGTGGCCTTTGAAACTAATATGAAAGCACTAGCTGATCTCATTTCTGACATGTCCTAGTGAATGTTTATCCAGATTTCAAATCAAATTTTCGAACATGAGAAATTATGTTTATTTTAACTATGATATTTTACATCTGGACTGAAACTAATCTCTCATGAAAATTGGTGAACTTATTTTTTTGGAGATTGAAAGCAGGTAAGAAACTTTGTACAAGATACGTAGATTTTATCCGTTCCTAACTTTGATAAATGGATGATAATTATTGACCTCTTTCTGATTTCAAGTCCCACCAGGTTCTGCTTGAATATTGCTTATCAAACTATCCTAAGCTAGCATTAATCGATAATGTCATTTTGTTGTACATTAAATTGATTTTTTAAGGCCACTTCCGAATATTCAAAGGGCAATGAACCTGACATTACATTTGATTTTTCAATAACTGATATTATTCCTGACCTATTACTTTTTACATATCAAAAGTCTCCATATACAATGAAATTGAATGTTTTTCCGAGTTTTGAATTTTAATCTAAAAATTTTCAGCTCAATCTTTAAATTTGAAATAGATGAAATATATTGTGCCAGAACAAAGATGTTAGGTGATAACTGAATAGACAAGGCATAGAAAGAAGATAAAAGTTTTTTGTTAAATAACTTTGGTACCGTATTATAATTCCAATGTCATTTATAAAATTTGAACAGAAGTTAACAATTTATAGAAGAGCATGCACAGAAAAAATTGCATACAAAGATGTACAAAAATGTTTTATAAGTTGAAAAACAAATCAAAATATTAAAGAAATTTCAATTGTGTACAGTATTACTTGTTACTATTAGGTTGCTGAATATTATTCCATCAACGAATGATGAAGCTGGAGAATCCAGATCTAATTATTATTCCGGTTAGTCATTATCATAAATTATTTTAGTAAACGTGATTCAAAAGTACTCTGATCTGCGAACGTATATTATTCATAATGCCCTGAGCTGTCCATCAGTGATTCAATGTGTGATCAAATGTTTTAGTAGTTTGCTCCTTGTGAAATTAACAGCTCTTAAGGTGGCCTAACATTTTTAGTCGATCGACTCGATATTATTTCCTCTTCCGTACAATCAGCTCTGAACACGATAAAAAGTTGCTTTTGAAATTCGCACTAAATAATAATAATATCTAATTGCTGCATAATGTTGGCTAAAACTTGTTTGCATCAATGAGAAAGTGTAGTACCATAGCCTATACTCATATTTTTATGAGCGTATTTCGTTCAGAATATTATGAGCCTTGGCCAGAACATCAATCACGAATCAAACCAGTTTGTATGTAAGGCTGTTCGATATTGGCACTAACGACATACTGATATTCCAATGTGGTATTGGGCTATAGGATTGAAAATATTGATAATATCATCAGTTTTAATGACGTAAAGTTCACTTTTATTCGACTTTTGCAATAGGATTACTCGTACTCATAAAGATTGAAACACTGATACCTACAAAATGTGAGTTGCTATAACTGAATTTTTGAAAGACCTTCATCAATAGTTCTATCTAACTTCATCAATAGTTCAGAGTTGTGCTTTAAGTTAAAGCACAATTCTGAACTATTGATGAAAGTCTCTCAAAAATTCAGTTATAAAATTTCAGTTAAGCTCTGCTATAATCAGGATAGCTTAATGATAGTTCTGCCTCAATTATTACGGTCTACATATTTTATTCCAAATCAGATTACAAGAGTGAATATTTGAATATTATATAGAAATTATTTGTGTTCCCAAAGATAAGTAGCTTCCAATTTCAATAATAACTTTTAACATCAATTCAGTCATAGTTCCAATTATTCATTTGATCAAGAAAAAGAACGTCATTACACACATTTATATTATTAACTACTAACCCTTTCTTTAATTTTGGTGGAGGAATGTGTTTCACCACAAACCTTCCTGCTTAGGTTATTGGATTGGATGTAGCATGCAATTTGCAGCATGAAGCCTCATCACACCATCGATAAGCAATAAAAGGATGTTCTGTCCTACCGTACAAAAATATGTACTACACGTATATAAACGTAGACCACGTTCACAGACCATCATATATTCGCTTTAGACAAAAATTATAAAGGTAAGGGGTTTGTATTACATGATCAGGTATAGTATTCAATATACATTTTTTCATTCAAATAAGTTTGAAATATCATAGCTTAAGTTAGGTATGGTTAGGTAATAATGCATCATATTCATCAAATCATCATAGATTTTGAAACAGAATTCCTGTCCAACTTTCAGACAGAAAATAACAGATTCCCATAATTTTATTGAGATTATTCGCTTGAAATATCCAATGAAGTTATGTTGGAGTCTTACAACAGAACGCACCATAAGCGATCCACCTATGAAGGCTATTACATCTGATTATTTAAATTACAATATAGGCAAGATTAGGCGCATTTGATAAGCATAGAACAGTGCTTTAATCGCAAAATTTCTTAAAATTAAAAAACAAATGATTATTCTCGAAAACATGTTCAGCAAAGCCTTATTTCTTCATAAAAATTATAATATTGGCGTAGAAAACAATAATTAGAATCACTTTGAAAGCTCAATTTCTGCACTCTTCTTCAAATATAGCCTACTGTTGAATAAGTAACATTAAGTAGCAACTAAATTTAAAAAAAACAAAAGCCTCAAGAATCAATAAAAATAAATAGCTCAAGCTGTTGCTAGGGCACTTATCTCTGACAAACTTCTACTCCTGCGGTCATGAGTTTGATTCTCCATCAGCCTAACACTTTTGCGCCATCATTCCTCCATCATCGATGTCCAAGTCTCAGGCTTATGTGGGTAGCATAAAAAAATAATAAAAAATTGCTCTAAAATATTTGCTTCCTGATAGTTGTTTAAAAATTATTCTCATAATAAATAAGAAATTGAGCCACCTATTACTTCCTCAAATGCTTTTTCACATTCTATTCCAAACATTTTTTTAGGAATAATAATTATCGTATAGAAATAATTCAAATTTGAGAAAGAGCGGTAAACATTTTTACTTCAATATAGGTACCTTTAAATTTAAATAGCCTATAATCATTCAACCTATAGTAAACTGACACATGAATTCTGACAGCACTATGAATATTTTTTGCCCAAAAACTCTGTTAGTACTGTGTTTCATTCAGTAGGCTTCTATTTCATAAGCATCTGTGTGTTATGAATGCGTTACAAATGTATCTGACGAAGTTTGTTTCAGAACTGTTTTTGTCAATTTTTGGTTGCACTGCCATTTTTGAAAAAACCTTTTCAGCTTTAGTCCCATCTTTGCTTCCATCTAGAGTATCTAGACCCTCCCTCAACACTTTCAACACAAATAACAAAAGCATAAATGGTTTGCCATGCTCTTTTCTAACTTGTCATGAAAACGCCCAGGGAACATTGTTCACAGTTCGCAGCAGGCTTATAGTTCTGACCAGTCCATCAGACATTTTATTTGAACTTGGAAAAGTTTTACAGTGGGTCCTTGTTGTTCATACTACTGTTTGGGTATTTTATTGAATTTCTTTGATCATGTGGACCTGCAAAACTGCCAAACAGAAGATCGTTGATAGATAAACACAATAAGTAAAAAAGTAAGGAATACACCATTAACAAATCTATCAACTTTATTCGTGCGAAATAATCTACTACATGTCTTGCAAATGCATAATTTATTTCATCTATTAATCCTATTTACCATTCCTCCTTGATGGAGAGACAAAGTAAAAAGATACCTCTTCAGTTCAAAGTTTTGCTCGTAAACTATCTTTATCTTACAATAAGACATCATGACTTTACTGGAAAAACAAGTCGTTGAGGAAATATTAACTTACAAACGTCTACTTACAAGGTCAGCAATGCTTCCAACAGTGTTGAGAGCCTGACAAAAAGGCGTGGATCAAATAATAAATGCAGAACATATCAACCTGCAAGAATTGGCCAAGAAGCTAGTTTTAGAACAATAATTTAAATATCAGTTTGTATAGTCAGGTGAAGCTTAAGAAGAGACATATGTTTGATTTATTTTAATCCTTTGTAATATGTAGCCAAACTATTGATAGTTCGCGAATTTAATGGTTGCCGTATTGGCCAGGCTACCTGAATTCAAATTCAAGATTTTTGCATGCAATAATTATAACGTGCGTTATACAAGCAACCCTGCGTCCTCCCTGATGGTGTTGTATAGTTTTGTATGAGTAGCGTTTCGTGTGATGTTCGATGTGAGGTTATTAGGGCTCCAGATCTCCAGGAAATTAAGGGATCAGTCTCACTACCTGGAATAGTGTTTCGTATGACCAAACCTTCTTCAATCCTCTAGTGGTCATGAATGGTGGTGAGGGATGGTGCAGTCGGAATGTTACATTTTCCAGTTCATCCCCTTCTTCATCAAGAGATTTATGATACGCAGGCTATCGTTAAAATGTGAAATCACTGAGTTTGAAAAGTTTCTGAACTAATTCTTGAACTTACAGTTACTGCTGTAATAAAGGTGGTTAGCAGGGCGCTATTAGGTCTATTTGAATCTATTTTGGTTAATGAATATTATGAATCGCTCTTTCAGACTCATATCAGAGACCTTGGTCCTATATTAGAGACTTCTCATGATTTCAAATAATTAAATTATAAGAATAAAAATTGAACTAGGGCGTAGTAATTGAAAAGAATAATTGAGATCAATGAAACAGTATGAAGGACAGTATATGATTGGAGATGTCCATTGGATTAAAAATGTTAAAATTATATTGTGAGTGTATACTCACATTAAATGCTGATTTTCAAATTTTGCTGCGTTTATCATGATTGATGAACTAACATTAGCAGTCCCAAAAATCGTACAAAACACTACTCCACTATTATATTCACTGAAGCATACAGCCCAGACAAACTAATCACTACTTTTTCTTAGAATTTTACCACCATGCGAAACGCTACTTATACGAAACTCCACGGAATCGCCATGATAGATGGGATGGAATTGGTTTCCCACCAAAATTTTCTTGGAATATTAAAGGAGGAGGTTTTATTTAATGGTATCAGCATAAACTAACTTGTATAAATCCAATTTTGACCAATTAATGCGGTAGTAGGTTACATTTCAATAATTATTAAATTTAAAAGTCAACGTATTAATTTGTAACCACATGATAACAATGAAACACGGCATACGACAGTTTGATCACGAATAAAATGTTGTATATTTGTTTATATTCCACGAAATTTTTTCACACAATTTCATCTGAAATAAACTATATTTTTCTTCTAGCCTAATATAATCTTTATAACTTGGAAGCTTTCCTTCATACTTCAAGATTTTTCAATAATATAGGTCTCTCAACCAGTAATATCTAACAGTAGCCTACTTATATAGCCTAATAGCGCCCTGGAGCGGAAGTATCTTACGATGCCCCCCCCCCCCCCCAACCCAAAAAAAAATCAGTCTTATACTCAACCACCCGATCGGGCTGATATTAATATAGTGTGGTCATTTAATGAAACAACGGCATTTTACCCGCCTCTTACTACGCCGTATTTTTCAGAAATGCGAATCTCCGATGAATAATTTTTCGCCAAGCCAGATTCTGCTTTTATCACTTTTATCAATTTCCAAACAGCTTGTTTTGGATTTTTCCGCTTTTCTATAAATTCATTTGCAGTTATTGTTCTAGCATTTCGCAAGTCATTCCTATAGAAAATGTCTTGTATTTATCTCATGATTATCTAATAGGATTCAAAAGTGAAGTATTTCAGTCCTGTTCTTAGTAAGATAAAAACCATTGAACCTTTTTCAATTTATTTTTCTAAAATAAATTCAAAGTCTTCATTCCATCACTTGTAATTGTTTTACCTTTTTCCACCCAATTAACATTGTTTTGGCTTTGCTACTTTTGACTCGACTGTTTTGCATTCTGTCTGGTTGTAACGTATTTGCGGCTGAACGCGTGAACCGATTTCTTTTAAATTTGACATTTTAGTAATGCGCAGCGATGTATTCATACGGTTTTTTTAAATTGTGTTGCATTTTACCCTTTTGGCCTTCATTATAGTAATACATATTTTTGTAAGTAAAAGGCAATTTTCTCTCAACAACGGTGCGCCCCTCAGAGCCTTGCGCCCTGGAGCGACTGCTCCACTCGCTCCATTATCGGTACGCCACTGATTCTTATTATTAAGATTAACTATTTATTGGTCACTGAAATTAATCAGTTTCGTGCAGTAGAAGGCAGTAGCGTAATATCTGATAATATCATTGAAGCTTGGAAAGCTATGGTCCAATATGAATATGAAAAATAGTTTGAAAAACAAATCCTCTCTTGACTCAATAACAGTGGCGCATCTACGGGGGGGGGGGGAGAAATTTCCTCCCCCCCCCCCCCCCCAAACGGAGAAGAAAAAGGAAAAGAAAAGGAAGAGGAAGGAGAAGAGAGAGAAGGAGAAGAAGAAGGAGAAAAAGAAGAAAAGAGGAACGAATGGAAATGATAGAAAACAATGACGAAGTGGAAAAGAGATGACAATAGAAATTGGTAGGAGGAGAGAGATGAACATGAAAAAAGACTAAAATGGGTAAAAATTAAGGATAAAATTAAAAGTAGAAGAAAATGAAGAAGATATTTTAAAGTTGTTGACAAGTGAGGAAAATGAGACAGCAATGCCTAACCAACAATTAATTTTCTATTGAAAATATTGTGTACTTCAGTACTGAAAAATGATCTGAAAATGATGTCAGTTCTGAAAGGGTTCTCTGGATTCTGCAGCTTATCAATACATGGCTGAGGACTACTATGGCAGAAAAAGCAGACTTGTTTTATCAGCACTACTTTACATTCAATCAGATAATCGCTCTAGTGTCTAGATGTCTAGATCCTGAATCCTCAAAAAATTGTTGGGAGATTTTCGCTGATTACAGAATAGTTTTTCAATTACGAATAAAGTATGTAATTTTTCTTGTTAATTTCATTTTTCATTAACAGCTTGTGTCAGTAGCATAACTATGGGGGGGGGGGGGGGAATCAGGGGGATATTTATCCCTACCGGGACAAAAAAAATTTGGAAATTTAGCAGGCCATTGTGAGACAATTTTTGGCAAGAGTCTGAAATCTCAAAAAATGTGGTTTTTGTGGAGTTTCATTTTTAAAAAGTTTTCAAGGAGTACCCCACAATTATTTTGAAAGAAATTTTCAAGTAGCCTACGGTACTGTACATTACCCCAATCAGGAGCAGTGTGGAATGAAATATAAAAAAGTGGAAGTTTCAAGTAAGGTCCCGGATCTCCCATTGACAGCAACACAAGAACTAGACAAAATTTACTTTGACACAAAACGTAGGTTGAAGTGTTAAGTTAGAAGAATTAATGCCTAGAATCACTTGAAAGGTCATGTTTAAAAATTTTCTCGGGGAGTTCCCCGAGCCCCCGTTTTTAAATAAATAGCCGTGTATATTGCTTCAATTTATCTTTAGAGGTCTACTACTCCAAATTACAAATTACTATTGTCATTATTGTACCGAGAGTCTAACCGTCCTGGCAACATCCCCCCCACCCTAGACTGACCCTGTAGTTATGCCACTGCTTTGTGGCATGTAACGATACACATTAAAAGTTTATTAAAATTTGTATTTAAAATATATCATTACAGGCACAGGCAATAGGTGAACAATTGAATTTGGAAAGAAGTTGTTTTCTGGTTTTATTTCAATTGGAAATACCCTTTAATTCACGATTCTATGCCTCATTTTCAATAACCCCGGACCCCCCCCCCCCCCCGTAACCGTACCCCACTCAGGTATTTCCCCCCCCCAAATCTACTGCTGGATCCGCCCCTGCTCAATAGTAGGCTATTCATCAAGGTATATCAAAATATTTTTCCTCAGTGGCATTCCTCAGTCATTTCATTTTATCTCGATGGAGCTCAACAGGTGTACAGAAACGACTTGATAAGTTGCTCATTATGTTCCAACGATAGTGTAGGTGTGAACTTCACACATTAAAATGCTCACCTACAGTTCAATCAGTTCATTATCTCCTTAGTATATTTTTGATCGGAAACGTGTCAATTATAACTCTTTATTCGCAACACGAGTGTGGTAATGTGGGCTAATTGTAGGCGTACCTATAAAAAACTGAAAGGATTATTAGAAGTTCTGTAGTGAATACAACATGTAGGCCGATTATTAATTTTGTTCATCTGTTTTTTGACATGATTCAATGAACCTCATTTAGACCCACTCCACAATTCATTTTCCAATTCATTTAAAAAAGCTTTCTTATCATTGTCTAGTATAGAGGTGAAAATGACTATTAAGAAACATATGGCGAA
Source organism: Conomelus anceps (assembly GCA_948455865.1). Classification (NCBI taxonomy): domain Eukaryota; kingdom Metazoa; phylum Arthropoda; class Insecta; order Hemiptera; family Delphacidae; genus Conomelus; species Conomelus anceps. The sequence continues at coordinate 55,507,865 of OX418217.1, read as the reverse complement.
TAGCCAGCTATTTCTCGATACAAATTAGTACAATGTGCTGTGCAAAATTTGGGTCAAGGCTGCAGCTTTACATTACGATTTATAGAATAAAAGCATTTTGACTTATCCCAGTGAGACAATTAACCTTTAGTTCAGTACTACGTATTTCTCTATCAAGCTTTGCTGCAGTCACCTGTATTAATCATTGCGATTGTTTCATATTCACTGATATAAATAGTGAGACTGAACGTTATATGTTTGCGTATGCAAAACAATGAATTGCATTAAGATAGATGGAGTATTAGCAATCAAAGCTGACCTCCTGCAATCCCGTATCATGAATTAAAAATCACCATTAATCATTGATGAATTTGAAAATTACTGAATCAATTTACAAGCTTGATTCTCATATACTGCTCAGATACTGATTGCTTCATTTACCAGATTAATATCATTGCAGGATAGAATAAAGCATCGTATTATAAACGTGTCAAATATTGAGGAAAACTGGATGCCGAATATTGTATTGGAAAATATGGAAAATATTTATCAATAGATTAAGATATTTCAGATAATGTTTCATGATAGGAGGTTGGAAATGAACAGAAATCTCAATTTTCTCATCCACAAAGCAGCAATAACTTTATTATGTTGACTGTTTAAATGTCCTTTGTAGTAGCTAGGATATCCCCAACTTATCTCTAATACATATATATCATGCCTCGTTTTCAATCATCGTTCTCAAGTTTACTATTCATCGTTCTCAGTCTGTTCTAAGAATGAAAAAAAAGACATACCCAAGAAAAAGAAAATATGAAGTCGCTTTACTTTCCCATGACATCGTTTGAATATTTTTCATGTGGAAAACATAAGGAATTGATGGTTCAACTTCAACACATTGTTTTCGCCACTTTTTAACACTCCAATTGGATACAGATGCATTGGATAACACTTCAGTTGGAATAAGGTAACATCATTCATTTATCAAACGATATTTGACTATAGTAGCCTATTCCCTTTCATTTGATATTGATAATTGATTTTATTGAACCAAAATACAATCAACGTAACACAGGCCAAATCGATTAAACAGATCAGATAAATTATGAATAACAGTCAACACATTATAAAACAAACAAAGGATAGTAGAAATGCCAACAAAGATGTATGAATTACTTAAGATCCACATAAATATTATAAGATAAACGACTAAATAAAGCCTAATCATTCCAAGTAATTAACACATTATATTTATAGATTAAAAAGTCAATTAATAAAATACAAGTAAAATTAATCGGATGGGCAAAGATAGGTAGACCCAAGGCAATGGGGTATTTAGAAGGTTCAAATGTGGTCAAGCAGAAGTAGAGTTGTTATTTACAGCATCGAATTCAGCAAGAGAGTAAAAAGGATTGAGAAGAAGCCATGCTTTGACAACAGATTCGAACTTTTTAAAGTGAAGTATTGTATCTTCTTTATCTTGGCAGGCAGCACATTAAAGAATTTAACGCCAGGCACCGGAAAGCTTCTTTTTGATTTTTCAAGTCGCAATCTAGGGATATAATAGTTATTTATGTATTAAGAGCGTGAAGCGCGACTTTATCGCTCGAGCCAAAACATTTACTGCGCGACGCTAAGCGGAGCGCAGTAATTTTGCGAGAGCGATAAAGAAGCTTCACGCGCGAAATACATACAATATTTTTCCTACAACTGCAGTTCTGGATTCCAACACAATAAAAGTTTGTAGTTTGTAACATCACAGACCGAGCGCGGATTTGGTTAGCGTTCGACTTTTTTGAGGTTATGTGAATCTCACGGATTCCATGATCCACCAATGAGAAGACATCAAAATCAAAACAGAAGCGTAAAGAAAACAGCTGGCGAGCGTAAAGTACTTTACCGCTTGCGGAGCAGTAAAGAGGTATTTTACAATTAGATTTCAGTATACGTAAAGAACTACTTTACGATCAGCTGTAGGAAAATGTTATTTTGCGCGCTTGTGGCATGATAGTGCACTTCATTGACCATAACAAAACTATTCAAAATTTTCCTGACTGACAGCAAGCATTTGTAAATGTAGATATAAACTGTCATAATTTTATTATCGATGAAAAGAGGCTTGCAACCTGGACGGTATAGTAAGTATACTATACCGTCCTGCTTGCAACAACCAGCTACCCAGCCTTTGATATGAGAGATTCAGGGAAGCTAAAAGCTGATGAGATTGTTCCATGATCCACACGCAATCTTAGATAGAATCAAATTATTATTATTGATGGTTTGTTCAGTAAATCATTCAGTAGCTATTAATTCAATAGCGCCCCTTGTTTCACACATTCCCGGCAGTCGGCTGGCAAGACTTAAATTTATCACTCGCACTTTATTAACGCAAATTATCCACAACTCACACTGTTCAGTTATTTCTTACACAAAAATAAGCAATCAAAAACAGATAAATCGATATTGTTCAACTGATAAAGAGTTTTCTATATTACTGTACAAAAATCAATCAATAAATGTCAAAAGGCCGATCTAATATTAAATAATAACTGTTCAATAATTAAAGGAGAAGTGTTTAATACAACAGTTGAAACTCTATAAGCACTCACAAGTCACTGTATAAACTGTCAAGTAAGCCTGAATAATAATCTGTCACAAAATACTGCAATTAACACAACAGACAACGAAAGTTCATTATCACAGTTTGTAATAGCGCCAATTGGATTGCACTGTCTGTATTAACGTAAATAGGAACTGTCACTACTGCCACTTATCGCATTAAAGATCGAATTACAACTGAACTAACTTTTGTTTACGCACTCGCTTTAAATAAGAGTTTATTTAATCTAGAAAGAGGGAGACCCTTCCAAAACGTTCGATAAGATTCCTAAATAAACAGATAAGTAATTCTTGCATTTTCCACAATATTCCATTTTAGGCTGCTCCTACATTGGAACCGGATTTCTTCCGACTGGACGGTCGGAACCGGTCGGATCTGATCTGGCCGAGTCTGACGGAAACAAACACATTTGGCGCCGTGTCCCCTCCTACACTGGCGCCTGTCGTAGCAGGAACTGGTCGGAACTGGTCGGAACTGGTTGGAGCTTGTCGGACGGAAATCAAACTAGTTTGTTTTTTTCTCCCAGTCGCTTCCAGATTCTGGCCGAGTGTGGTGTGATTAAATTAATTTCGTCTCCTTGTTTTGAAAATTTTGCTATAATGGCAGACAAAGGAAAGTTGATTGAACTTGTGCGTGAGAGAGTGGCTTTATGGAACCACTCATTTATCAAAAGAAAAAATATCCATTGGTGAAGAATTCAAGAGAACAAAAGTTATATGTAAGAAATTATAAAATATGAATAAAATAAAACTCATAGTGATGCTTTGATGCTTATAGACTATCAAGATCATTACTTAAAAAACATTCTCGCCTCTCCAAAACATGGTACGGCTATATAAAATCAATTTAAAATAAATATTTCTGTTAATCCACTCCTGTATAATTCTGTATAATTTGCCCAGTTATATTTTTTTTATTGAAATATATTGTTAATAAAAACTTACAAAACACTTTTAAGTGGAAATGATGACTCACGTTATGGCGTGACGGCCGTTTCTCTCTGTTGTCAAGAGCATTCTCAGACGACCCAGAGTGTACTGTGGGTCGTCTGACGATGCTCTTGACAACAAAAAAACCTAATTATGTAAATTCTCCAATTGTTATACAATAAAATAAAATTAATTAAAGGCTATCAGAGTGTACTGTGGGTCGTCTGACGATGCTCTTGACAACAGAGTGAAACGGCCGTCACGCCATAACGTGAGTCATCATTTCCACTTGAAAGTGTTTTGTAAGTTTTTATTAACAATATAATTTGTTATTTGATATAATATTTTGTTATTTTCAATAACAAAAATATAAGCGGGCAAATTATACAGGAGTGGATTAACAGAAATATTTATTTTAAATTGATTTTATATAGCCGTACCATGTTTTGGAGAGGCGAGAATGTTTTTTAAGTAATGATCTTGATAGTCTATAGGCATCACTATGAGTTTTATTTTATTAATATTTTATAATTTCTTACATATAACTTTTGTTCTCTTGATTTCTTACCAATGGATATTTTTTGCAGGTCTGACACTGCACTGAAAAACTGGCTCCAATGTAGGAGCGCCGGGTCTAGTCTGATCGGGACTGGTCCGGTCGGATCTGGACGGATCTGGCTGACCGCTTCCAATGTAGGAGCAGCCTTAGTCGATAAATTTCTATACGGTTCTAATTGAATATTCTACCAAATTCTAAGTAAATATCATAAAAGTGTCAAAAGAAGAAGAGTAATTAATTGCCTAGAAGTTAATATTGATACAGCAGATAACGTTGTAAATCCTTCTTTCCGTGTTCATAACATTATCATATGATTTCAAAATCGGGTAAGTGTGAAGCGCTCCTTCAAATATACAATGTCGCTACAGCTGGGTGAACAACACGGGTTATCCAACTGCTGGGTCGCTATTGAATCAATACCGAATGATTTTCTGAGTGTCTCCCATAATGGTCGATAGTCGATTTGGGCTCACATGGTGATTTATGCATTCGTGCCTCTATATAACGAGCTTCTCAATATAATGAAACAAATGACAGAATCCCTCGTGTGAGGAATTTTTATTGTGTTCCTTGGCATTGTAATCTGGACGACCTTCCATACCTCTCTGAAACGATTTGTTTTGCCAGGATAATGATTTCGTTACATAACAGGAGCTCAACAGCATTTTTGTCCCCACCATGTATAGTGCATTGAATATTATCACTAAACGAACAGTCAGGCATGTTTAGGGTCACAGAGTTTGATGATTTTTCAGATAGTGAAGAGATTTTCCGGCTGGAAGTGAGGCACGAGAGGCGGGCGCTGTGAAGAGCAGTGAGCTTTGCTGGGGCTATGGCCGTGGCCGGTGGCTGAGTTATGTAAATAGCATCGATGCACGCCGGGCCACCTTAAAGGTGTTCCTCTGGCCACGGGTCAACGAACTCCACACTCAATTCTGTGTGTCACGTCAATTCTTACTCTTCTTTCTCGCTCCCCATTTTTATCGGCCTCGTCTTTTCCTCACCGGTTCTACTACTTTCGTTTTCCCAATACTCGAGTAGAAGGAGAACGAGGATAGAGAGTAGAGAGTATCGCCCCTCAGCACCCCTCAGCGTATGTTTCATTGTTATTACAGAGTCCAGCGGCTATTTTATGTCTGTATGGCTGTTTAATTATTGTAACCCAGGCAAGACAATTCCCATCACATAAAACTTCTTCAAACATGCACTCTCTCACTCCAATGCACGCGCTCTCCCAAGACTTGGACGGATCCCCGAACGATCTCCAGCTCCACCTTGAGAACCAGTTCAGAAGTCATTAAGTTATCCACTTCTGGAGCTTTCATTTAATTCCCGATGTGTAGGAATTGCTTAGTAGTCGACGTTTTATCGTCACAAAAACTGCTTCGAATAACAATACCCACACTACAACTAAGAGATCTAGGTATACACGGTGCTGGATTTTATTCGTGGATGGGAATTATTGTTGACAAACGACATAAAGCATTATAAGGCACATATTAAAAGAATCCAAAAACATAATTGCGTTTCAGTATTTTACAAATATTTCTATCCAAGAACGTTTCTCATCTGTTTTGGGTAACCAAAAATTATGCACCAGTTAAATAAACATTTCAGGAGTTTTCTCGTATCAGACTTCAAAAATGAAACGATTAAGGTAAGAAGCAAATCTCTTAATCATAAAAAATAATCCCAAGTCATTCTCTTAAAACAAAAGAGTAAACTTGAAGCCAGCCTTCATTTGTTTACTTTTGTCATTGTTCATCTTTACGTCGCTGTCATTATCGATAACCTATAGCAGTGGTCACCAATTATATTTGTCCGCGGTCCGTTTTAAATTTTGAGAGTTTGCTTGGGGCCGCCCAATCTTTGACCTCCCCACTCGAATGCAATTAAGATCTGACATTCTTATAAAGCCCTAGTTTACGTTTGAAAATAGATTTTTAGCAAACAAAAGAAAGTGTTACTTGGGAATCTCAAGTGGAAAACAAATAAATTTTAAACTCTCAAGAGAAATGCCTTTAACAGCTTGATGTTTCATTCAGGACAAAACTACAGAAATTAACCAAGAAAAAATACTTTGAAAAATCAATGAGAAAAATGGCATTTTAGCTACGTTTTTAAAGTTTGGAATATTGTGCTTGTGATTCTCATGAGGTCGTTGAGGTGACTGATGGTTAGTCGAGATCTGTATTTATTCTTGAAAAAATTCATATTGGAAAAAACATATTCACATGTGGAGATAGAGCCAAACATTGTACATAGTTTCATTGCCAGGTGCTTCAGTTCAGGGTATTTTTCTTTGCATACATATTTAATCCAGAAGACTTTCCACGAAAAATCTTTCGGCATTTGACTGAACTTTTCTTTTAATGCAACATCTTCTTGGAAATAAATAATTTCCAATTGAAGGACAACTTTATCACTTTTGAAAATAGCCGAAGCTTCACTTGTCCACTTACCATTAGGTATATATATATATATATATATATATCATATGGTATATAACTGTCAGCCAATAAAAATATAACATAATAGAGCACTTTCGCTCACGTCAATATTTAAAATACAGAAAAGGATAGATTAAAAAGATGAAACAGAGTCAAACAAAAGATAAACTAATGAAGAGATGAACATTACGCGAATTCCAGAATATTACAAAGCCAAATCCAGCTCTCTTAGCCAGTTCAGGGCCTCACTACCACCGCTGTGAAGGCCTACTATTCCGCCCGTGATCCCGGAATAATGCTTCTTGTGCTATTCTCCGGCTGCTCAATATGAGTTTCCTGGATTGCCAATACATCGACTCGTTTTTGGAGGGATACTTTACTCAAACACTCTCCTTTGGACCTACTCATCCCCTCAGCATTGAAGTGACATACATTAATTACATATCCTAAATTTCTAAAACTAGGTGTCAGAGAGACATGGATTGAATGGATTACCATTAGGTGTCAGAGAGAAACAGTTGTTCATTACTTATCTTGTCAAAGTCAGAAAATAGTACTTCAAACTCAGATTTCAAGTTATTTAAAAAACAGGTGAACTGTTCAATGAGAACGCCATCATTGTTCCACTATTGTACACAGAATTGAGGTTGGGGAAATGTAGACGTTCATTGCTGATGTCATCGCACAACAGTTCAATCCTTTTTGAGAAGCACCTGATTTCAGACAAAACGCTACAGAGTCCACCACTTTCCCCTGTTCGCCATACCGCAGTGTCCACTTCACTAGAAACCCATTCTCGTTACACTTTACATTTTTTCAGCGCGACTTTCAGGAGGCCTGATTTTCACTATTATTTCAATTTCATAGATTCATTTGCGGTCCGTACAAAACGGCTCAGCGGTCCGGACCCGGACCGCGGTCCGCTAATATTGGTGACCACTGACCTATAGGATCCGATGCAAGTTACAAATACAACTTGATATGACGCTAATGCCAATCTGAGACCATTCTATGTATCAGGCTGCTCTCCATTATCTTGCATATAGAGCAAGTGGTCAGGCTAGAATTAGCGTCATTGTTTGAATGGTTTTGCTCTAATTATCTGATAATATTACCAATTTACTAATTTTTTGAACTGTTGTTTTCAGATATGTCACTTTCCATATAAAAATTTGTTTTTGTAGATTACGTCTGTTAAGGAGTACAAGACAAGTCAGATCAACAATTATACATACAATATTACCAATCTTATACTAAATCTTATTACTAAATCGATTCGTTGAGTTGAGGTTTAATTTTGATGTGAAAGAAACTCTTGTACGCTATAAAAAGCTTTATCAACTAAATATTTTTTTAATTCTTTTTTAAATAATTCTATATTCTCAAGACTTCAAAAACTGCGTTAACTTGTTATTGAGTTTCCTACCAATATAACTAGGGTTTTGTTCTAATAAGCTAGTATTGTGACTTAACAAGTTATAATCTCCTTGATTTCTTGTATAATAAATATTTTACATAGACCATGCATATTATGGTACAGACATAAGACAGCCCCCATAAAACATATCATTTTATACTCTGTATTTGTCAGATTCAAGTGCATGCTGCGTACTAGGAAATATTGTCATTCTGAATACTTTTTATTGATGAACTAAAAATAAAACATTTCCTAATGAATAATGGATTCCAAGTTTGCGATTACTGTACATATGAATTGAAACAAGTGTATCAACCCCGCTTGGAAGTTACGCAAATCGTGATATTGATGTTGTGTACGTGTTATCAATTTTATTTATCACCATAAAGTACAATTGGTTGCGTTAATGAATGAGGAGAATTGAACTGATTTGGAACTGTTTAATGACCTTGCTCAATACAGTCCATTACATTCACTGAACAAAACATGAAGTCATGGAGTTATTCGTGAGTGTATTTGACAACATGAGTTTATTGTTTATGAATTTTAGACAGTCGTGGAGTTGATACTTACTTCGTATTTGGATCTTACAAGCCAACCACTTACTTGATAATTTCAGCTGTTCCAACTATTCTCTCTGGTACCTTATTGCGGTGCTAAAGCCTACTTCCGCGTAACACCTAATAGCCAATGTTATTTTTAAATCTATAAGAATAGCTTTCAATCGTAAACAAAATTCCCTTTGAACTATTAATTGAGCTTGTTTATTGTGCGAAAAGAGTCATTCGGAATGCACATTCCTAGACACAGACATCTTTATCTTTCTGACATTCTTGTATTTGGATAGTCTCGTATTTTTCCGTCTCTGGTTCTAAGAAATAGAAATCTTCTACTAGGTAATTTTCATTTTCAATCGTTATTGTTTTCAATAATAAATTATCATGAATTTTTGAAAACTAAACAAAAGAGGTAGGAAGATCTATTTGGAATTGTTTACCTTATGGACTTTTCCCGGTCAATTATTTCGGATTAGGTTTAATTAAAGAACGCTGGTCAAGCTTTTAATACAATATGGTTTATAATATACCAGTATTTCTTTGAACAGTAGACCTCACTCACCCAACACTTCTGACTCGAAGGGGGAAGATACCACGGGTAAGATACCACTGAAAAAGTTCAGGGCCACTGAAATGAAATAAATTTGCTCATCCACAAGAACATTGTACAATAGACAGAAAACATTATTTTATTATAATACAAATTAAATCAAAAGAAGAATCATTAGGACATGCATAAACAAAAGTTACCAAAAAGACGGTGCCTGGAGAATCGCTACAAATGAAACAGTTTACAGTAATATAGAGCCAATTATCAGCGTCATGAAGAAACAAAGAATTTCCCATTTCTTCCATATACTCAGGATGGCCGATAACAGAACTTTGAAACAATTAATCAAGAGGAATTAATGTTTCACAAACTTTAAAGGAACTTCAAGAAATTGATCTGAAAATCGAAGATGCTACAGATAAAATAAAAATTAACAACATTTTACTAACAAATAAGTTTAACATTGAAAGACCTAGAAAGACAAAGAACAATGAAGGTTACAAATGAGATCAGAAAGCAAGGATTTGATAAGATAAAGGAATATTGGAGAAAGAAGTTAGAATATAAGCTTATGTGAAGAGGCAAAAGAGACTGAAATATTGACTAAAGTTGGCCTCAAAATCATAATAATAATAATACAAATTAAATATATTATACAATATAGCCATATAACGACTTTCGACTCAATTTTTAATGCTTTTCATCGATTTTATTGACGATAAAAACTGCAAAATATTTTGCAAATTTTTGACACCCCCTAGAAATTACCCCTCATATTTAATAGAGGGCTGCTATGCATTTTTAGCATCTATGAATATTCACCTCTTATCATAAAAAGTGAAAATGATCTATTTGAAAAGAAAAGAGTTCATAATTTGTTTTCCCGGTCATTATTTTCAGTGGGATCTAGTTTTTCGCCCTTAGTATGAAAGAGAATTATTTTTCCAAAATTCTTCGAATTAATTTTTTAAGAGGTTTTACGCTTTATCTGATAAAAAGAAAATTTTCCCAATTTTGTCAATATTTGGGTATTGAAATTTTCTCACCCCCTTCCCTGCTAACCTTCCAATCAATATTTAGAGAGCAGTTCATTCTCCTTAGGTAGGTAGAGTAATGTTAAAAAAAAGTTCATTTTGACAACCTTTCTTCTTATAGTGACCTTCGGAAAAACGGAGATTATCTACAAAATGAGTTTTTCGAAAAGTCAATGGTCCCTTACTTTCATCTCCAAATGGTCATTTTGTCAAGAAATCAGTATATATTATTTTTAACAGATTGACAAAAACAATGAAGAGCTACGAGGTAGTCGCTATCAAGTGGTACAAGTTAGCAGGCAACGTAAAAGAATACCACACTACCATATTTAGGTGTTAGCTTGTAGAGCGGTTAACTAAAAATCCTTTTTATGTAATCACTGAATTCCTAGAACTCAATTATGGTTCGAACCATTTTTAATGTATGAAGTGTTGAATTATGGTTAAGTTTTGTTACATACTTGTAGACGGATTGTACATTTTTATTATTGTAACGATGACCATTGCTAAAAAAGTTTAATGACAATAAAATATTATTTATTTATTGAACAAGCGTAGCGAGTTCTTAGTTTTGACTCAAAGCTCGCGGCTTTGTCGATTGTCTGTGTGTTTGTTTCTTTGTATGTATGTATGTTCGACGATAACTTTCGAACGCTTTGACCAATCAACTTCAAATTTTAAACACATATTCTTGGAACCTACAGATCAAGTTCGTTTACCAACGAAATTGACATACTCCTTCATCCTTTTATGACGAAACAAAAGGATAGTTTCTCAGGCAATCATCACTATAGGGAATATCATGATGGAAAAATCTTGAAGCCGCTAGCCTCGAGTCAAAACTAAGAACTCGCTACGCTCGTCCAATTATTTGAGATAGCTGATTTGAGATATTCAAGATATGTGGCCGAATCATATTATCAATATGTGATTAATATTACAATCAGGAATATTAGTTTGAATAATTTGAGATTTGTTAATTTCTGTAAACCATAGAGTATAAAATGTAAATATATAAGGTTCGTGTACAGGCCTTGATTTCAAATTTAAGCACTTGAATTGTGCGAAGTAGATACTTTTATGAAAATGTTTAAGCTTCCAGTAGAATTAATATAATGAGTTGGCTGTTGTAACGCTGTAGTTGTAATTTTTTTTTTATAAAATCAGTAGCATTTACCGTGTCTACAAAGCTGTAGTTTTTCGTTAACATCTTCTCTTAGGATAACGGGATAACCTAAGCTATAAATAAGTTGCCAATTTCAAAATTAATAGTTCACGAGCGAGTTCTCCAGCCCGGGGTCTCACTAGTTTATTTACCATTCCAATCAGCATGAAATCCCCCAGTTGATAGGGTGGTCCGGGGGCCCTCCCCCGTAAATTTGTTTTCGTATTAACTGTTTTAATTTAATCTGTAAGTTACTAGATTTGTGAAACATTCCGGGGGGAGGGGATGTATCCCGATATCCCCCCTGGCTATGCCCCTGATCATGCATAACTGATTTGAGATTGCAGAGCCAATCTTTGAATCGAGATCATGATCCCGTGTTATATTAGGCATGTGCAAATTTAAAGGCTCTGTTTTACGCTAGAGTTGTGTAAGCATTATGTATTATAATTTTAATGCCTATGTAATAGGCATTGTTTTTGAAAAAGTTCAATATTGAGGTTGCCATTCTGATAAGCATTTGTGCACGTGATCAAAACAATAGACGTGAAAAATTCAATAGACCAGGGGTTCCCAATCTTTTTCAAAACCTGTACTCCTTAATTAATAATAAATTAAAATGTTTCGTACCCCCTTGTTATGGGAGGGGGTGTTTGGGGGTGGTTAAATTAAAAAAACCTTTCGATCAAAAACACAATATAATTGAAACGCATTACAGAAAATTAATGAGAAGGATGAGCTTACTTCTTTTTACATAGTTCCTCAATGCTCAGCTCAAGTTTTGTTAAGTACAACCTTCAATCGTCCTCAGCATTGAGTTTGTTTCTGTTCTTACTTTTTAGATATTTTAAGCTCGAAAACACCCTTTCACATAGGTGTTTAGTTGAAACCCCAATAAGAATCTTTACAGCAGTATTTGAAAGTTTCTGTTACTTCTTTCCAACACTGATCCAAAAATATAACTAACTAAGTAGCACTCTTTATTTAACGTCGGATCACATGATAGTTCAATCAGTTGTTCCTTGTTCCTTCTGGTACGTTGTCAGGTTGCTCAAATTTTCAATTGCATCAAACGAAAAGGGGCCACGGATCCAATACCGGTACAACTTTTTGTCTGCGGGTGGGAAGTATTCTCATATAGGCTACTGTTCTTCAGTAAGGTGATGTCCAATTTGAGTTTTAAGGTCAGATGTAGTGAGACAAACCTATTGCAGCTGTTGGTTCCAAGTAACTCGACCACACAACTATTCAATTGGATTCCATTATTAAATCATAACCTTGCGTGATTACTGATTATAGAACGGAAAGAAATAAAAATAGTTCAATTTTTCATTAACCTGCTACACTGAAAATTTTTGGATACCCCCAAGGGGTACACGATCTACACGTACCACAGTTCGAGAACTCCATAGAGAGAGGTACTATTTGAAGTTGAGGTCTGGTCTCTGGGACTTTTATAGGAATCTCATTAGAAATTTTAGAATAAAATCAGTGTGGAAGAAGTGAGGTCACATAAGTTTTGGTAAGTGTATTGAATGGACTGAGGGTGAATACTTTGAAAACAATATGAAAAAGAGTTTGAAGTTTTTTTGATATGGTTTCAAAAAATTACAGTGCAATTGTTGAAAGAGAACTCGAAATTTCAGAATAGAATAAATGTGAATGGAAATAAATTGAATAGCTGATTTTATTCCCCTAGGAAGGCGAAGTTAGGACGCAGCCGGCCATCTTTCCCACTTAATTAATTCTCCCACCCAATACTTGCTTAAAATCGAAAATTAAACTATAAGCAAATAATGACATTTGGTTTCTAATGGATAGATAAATTGTCTTCATTTATGCTTTCTACAGTTCTGTGAGCAAATTTGAGGCAAATGTATGCATTCCATATGTATGTATAGTACCATAGCCGATTTCGACTGTGGGCGACTCTTTAGACCTCAACATTATGTTTTGGTCCAAAGAGCGTACTATGCAAACGAGGAGTGAGGTAGGTTGCGATTACTTTCCTTACTGAGGTAACAGAGTTGCATCTATGTCAAGCCCACCGAAACAAATTCTGAAGATCTATGCTTAACAGTCCACTCCCACGTACACAGGGTCTGGCTGCACAGGTGAGTGTGAACTATCTGGCACACCTCTGAGCCACTTCCTGCGTTCAAGCCACCATTCGACAGAGATGTTTGGAAAGCTATACAATTGATGTAGTCTTTATTGTATCTCAGATGAATAGAACTTAATTCACCTCAAGCCACAACAAGGCAAGTCTTTTCCATAATTAGCATACAAGTAAAAGGAAGGCCCGACAAATCTATTTTCTTTCGTTTTCAACCTCAGCCTAAGTTGCCAAAATAAGGTCAAATTTATTCTATTAATCAAAGCCTAACATTTCTATGTGTTTATACAGAAAGTATAATTCCATATTATGACGACAGGTTGACGTTGACAGGTCAATCACCTTCACCACTGATACAGCATCCAACGTATCAGCTCAGATTATCCTTATATTAGTATTCTAGGCCAGACTCATGGTTTTTTAATGTGATAGCGATCCTCTTTCGTTATGGTGGGTGGGGGCGATCTCAATAAAATTGAGTGGGTGGGTGGGAGGAGTGAAAATGATGAAGAGCACAGGTAAATCAGAACCTAGGAGACTAAGACTGTCGGCACACGTTGCGCTTGTAAGGTCAATGACGCGACTACTCACGCCGAGATCACGAATTCGATCGACCTGGAGGTGCTTCGATCGAGAGAGTTCGGGTCAGGACTTGAGTCGATCGCACCGAGAGAGAGAGAGAGAGAGAGAGAGAGAGAGAGAGAGTGTGAGAGAGCTCGTGTCGTGTAAATTGGGTGGGAGAGAATATCAGGGGTACGCTCCCCTTGCATTTGACGAGTCTAGTCAGGTCTCACAATCACGCAAATTAGCACGCTTCTTCACAATATTATTTTAACAATATTTTTTTTTTTTTGAGGATGAAGCCCACATAGGTCTGAGAGACCTGTGCGTGGGTAATGAGTTGGATGATGGTGATTGATAAATTAGACCTACAGTTTTAGGTGGGTTCCGAACCACCGGGAAGTGATTTTACAGCAGAGAACAGTGTCTTTTTTGCTGGCCAATATTCTGTCACGACAAATTTGGCTGATAAGTCGTAAGGGTCTGCATGCATAACGAGTCTCTCTACCACTTGACAAGAAATAGGACTACCGACTACGTAATTTGTTGAAGGTGTCTGTTGCAGATGCAGCAAAGGGTTCAACCTGATTAATATTCATAAAAATGACAGGCATAGACCGGGGACTAGTGCATAAAATTAAAAAATAAGCTATTATAGGGCGTGAAAGGACTATAATTTGGGTGGCAGATTCCAGCTTATTATAATATTGGATTTACAATCACAGATATGTCGATGCAGAAATAAACCGTAATCTTGAATGGCAAATTGAGAATGAAACTGATTTTTGTGCTGGATATAGCCTCAATATATTTAAAAATTGACTAGAAATTTGGAAATTTGTTGGAGGAGATTCTTTTGTTTTATTTGCTGAATTTCAACCCGATTTCATCTATAGTTCTACAGAGTGCAGAATATTGCAGAATATGTGATGTATTCCAATGCGTGTCTGTTTATTCGAATGAAATGTGAGGTTGAATGAAAAGTGATGAAATACTTTTTGAAGCTGCTGTTGAATTTTCTAAATTCGGGAAACATATTGTCTTTGGAGCTGTGGCTTGTAAGTTTGAGATCAAAATAAAATACTTGTTTTCCATAGCAATCTTGTTCCATTTGTAATCTTGATAAAAAATACATAGAAGGCATTGTGCTTTTTTAATAAAATGAATGACAGTGTCTTATACAATGAACACTGCACATTGGTCGACAGGAAAAGCATTCATAACGATTACTGTAAAGATGAACAATGCATCTCTGATCTTATGCTATGAGAACGTACAGTAGTATTGCCAAAATGCGTTTTGCATTCAGTGACAGGAAGGCTATAAAAAAGCGGACGGAAACATAGAATCGTTCTTAGAAAGAGCGAAAGAGCAGCGATAAGACAAAAAGAAACGAGACAAGTCTCCGGTTGTATTGGGGGGAGCACTTGGCCCGAAATATTGTAGAGGATAGATGATATGGGTGAAGAGAAGCGGGTAGAGTTTTCTTATCAGAATTATTGAGAAGTACTGCACCGACCACGTGTGTTCTGTGATGACAGCAATAGGTCTCAAGATTTCGCGGATGAAGAATGGGGCGATAAATTACAAGAACTGATGAACTCTTAATTGAAACCTGCTTGTCACTAACCCAGCCTTTCATTCTATTCTACCACTGACGTCGTGGGGCATCCCACACTGTTAGATCTGCGCTTGCGCCATGCCCTTTCAACGCATAAATTACGTCAAATGATTGTTTTGTCTGTCGACTTATCGTGAGTTACGATCCAGATGCTGATACTAAAGAAATTAACACTACGCCTTTTTTCACGCGCGCAACAAAAATGCTTCCGACGGAATTCGCTAACATTCGACGTGTCCTTGAATGACATTTTCTAACATCCGTCAAAAAAATTTCAAAAACACCTTTTCTAAGATTTACGGGACTTGGTGACTCCCACTGAGAAGTGTCATCTGTGTGTTTAAACGGTTTGGTCTAAAAAAATTACGTACAAAAGCTCAAGCAGGATACTTCAGAGCTGTCATGACATTATGTATTTATGAAGCACACAATCAACCATAAAGAACTCTCATGATCAATGTTGGCGATTGGCGGCTGAATTTTTTCATCCTTTTTTTTATCGAGTAAATCCAAAAAGCAGACACACTGAACGTTCTAATATTTGACTAAGTTATACAGGAGTGTGATCCTCTTAATTCTTGAAATTTCACTCAGATTCACAATGACTTCTCAATACTCAGTATTCAAAAGTGTAATTTCTGCCCTTGAAATTCTCGTGAACTCTTTGTTAAGAGGTGTTGATTCCCTCTGAATGAACAAACTGATAGATTAATGGCAACAAATTTTATCGGAACTATTCTTATTGAATAGATAAACAAACCAAAAATTGCATGAATAATACCTAATCTTATACTAAGATTTCTATTGCACTGTTAATCCAGTCTTTTTAGTATTTTTTAATTTTTTTTCTCTAGAATAATAGAATCGTAATTTTTGAATGAACACTTTTTAATGTGGTGAATACAATCATATTACTCTTCAGAAAATAATAAAATAGATCACAAATCAGATTAAATCGTTATAGATTGCTACAAAGTACATGTATTATTAGTTGATAAAAAACGCATGATTTTTTTTCAAAATAGTCTTCAAATAACATGAATAACTAAACACTCCAAGCTACTTCCCATTAAATTTTTCCAGAGATACTGCTTCCCTCTACACCCAAAATCAGTTCCTTAATCAATATGTCCTGGATTCAGCCTATTCGGAACCAATTGCTCTTCAATAGCATCCTATACCATTCTGTTGTAATATATAGAACTTTGTTGTTCTACTGTTGTGAACCCGGAAATTATTCTCAGCCAAGTTTACTAAAGCACCCTTCTACCAATAGGGAAGCATCCCTTGAATCACTTCTCATCCACACTTTACTCACACTCACACACACTCTTAGAATAGGTTGTTTGGAGCGATTCTGATTTTTTCCATCACCCCGCTAGACGTGAAACAAAAGAATCGGGTCGAATCTCTCGAATCGCTTCCGGGAATGTATGCATAGTCGAGCTCACAGCAGGTTAGGCTGTGGAACGAAAAGGAATAGGAAGAAGGTGAAGAAGATAAACAAAGAGAGTGGGTGAGGAGGGAGATGTTTTAGAAGGAGACCCTGTTTTTATGTAACGAATAACGGTGCAAAGGGTGGCTATTTACATGTAGAACGTATTATAGGGCTCCTCCTCGAGTTTGACCCACAATGGAGCGCGGCTCCGACCCTCCTCACGAATCCATCCGACGTTTACAGCCCCATTTATAACGGTACCTGTCTCTACCCTCTTCTATGCTTATTGTTGCTGGTCCATTTTCTATCATTGTGTAGGTGTGTGGATAATCAGCATCAAAGGAGCACAGCATTTGGTTGCATATCAACCATCCATTTCGATGATCAATGGCGGAGGCGGAAGTGTACTACCTTCAACACATCAATGCACTGCGTCCTTTCTGTAGGCTACAATAATTAGGTTGTGCATCTTCATAAACATATAGATGAATAGCATTTTCAAACAAAGCTACTTCCTAGTTCAACTGACGCTCCCCATGGAGCAATGTCAAGTTTGTTCACTCCGAAGTTATTTCAGCTTCCATACCACATCTACAACACGTCCACATTTTAAGAAAATTGACGAGATTGGTTGCAAATAATTTCACGTTACAACCTTGAATGTTATTAGAAGTACATATTTATGAGAAATTCTTATATTTTTCTTGATAAGTCTTGAATGCGTTTTGGGATGCATATACATGATAATCAGAATAATGTAACACAGTCTCAGAAAGCACAGCCTAATCTAACACAGCTTCTTCCTGGTTGTCAGTGTTTTGCTTGTTCTTGACTTTTAGCATATTGATAAAGAATTAATTGAGATATACGATCAAAAAAAAATTATAATTCAAATACATACATCTTACTACATAGATTTTATCGAGATCGCATACATTTCAGTCACTGAATTATTGTTTGGTTGTATCTTGTTAACGCACCCTATGCACTGTACTTATATTATTATAGACTACTTAATCCAACAGATTGTTAGTGGTAATATCAAGTGGATGGACCTCCAACATTTGGAATTCGAATGAGAAAATGAAAAGTTGAAAAATACCTCTCAATACACGCGAGAAATCGCACAAGGAAAACACCGCGAGACTCGATAGACTTTCAGAATTTTGAAACGTTCCCCTTTGTTTTCTAGAAATAGAAGCAGACTTTTAAGGTTTCTGTTGATAGTTCGATTATTCACAGATGTTCCGATGTTTTTTAAACACAATCACGCTATCACTCAGCCACGACAGTTTGGATGAACTCTGTAATGTATAACAATCACCTAATCACAAAAGATAGTGCTGACTGTTAACTGTCAACTAGCTGCTTGTCTGGCAGATATTTGGCTGATCATATCAAAAGTGATCTAATCAATTAGAAATCAGTTGTCATGATTGAAGGTCCCGTCGAAACCCGTCTAAGGTTCTTCATGAGACCGACTAGCTCTCACAAAATTGAAGCCACTATCAAAAACCAACTGCAGCCCTGGAATTGATAATCTAACCAATAGCCTTATAAAAAAAGTAGCCCATCATTGCAGTAGCATATCTCGCAACCGCTTACTTTCATATTCAATAGGTGCTTTGAAGAAGGTTATTTCCCTCAAAATTTCAAATAAGCCAAAATAAAACCTCTTTTCAAACAAGGTGACCCTTTAAATCCCAGTAATGATAGACCGATTAGTCTCATCAGCAATTTAGCAAACATAGTGAAGAAAATAATAAAGGTAAGACTTGTGCCCTTCTTAAACAAACACAATATAATAATAATAGTAACCAATTTGGTTTCCAAACCTCTAAAAGCACAGTAGCTACTCTAATAAAATTTACAAATACCCTATCTCATAAGCTGAACTCCAATATTAAATCAATTGCAGTTTTCCTAGATATTCGCAAAGCCCCATAATACAATACACCATAATACACTATTTAACAAATTGGAATCTCATGGCTTCAGAGGAGTTTTCCTTGACTTAATCAAGAGTTACCAACTAAACCTACTACAACTATTAATGGATATACAAGTAACACTATTCTAAGACCATATGGTCTCCCTTAGGGTACTGTGATATCACCTATCCTTTTATAGTCTATGTACAGTGGCGTAGCCAGGGGGGGCCCATGGGGCCCGTGTACCCCCCGAAATTTCAGAAATAAAAAATTCTCAAATAACTAATAGATAAGGAATTATTAAAGCCGAAGGGTTCTATCTGTTTTGTTGTATTATAACGAACAGATTACAGAAACCCTGTTTGTGTAATGGAATATAGCTACAGTTATAGTCAGATTAATGCATTTTTTCAAATTTTTCCTCAATATTTACTCATATAGAAACTTGTTAGGTGCTCAAATGGATAATTTTGATTTAAAATGAGCTACGAGATCGAATAAAACATGTTAGAAAACTGTGACTACCATAATTATTGAAATATTAAATTAAATAAAATGCAATTTTCAAGTTTGAAGTGGATTAACTTTGTTAATTATTGATAAATCACCTTTTTGAATAAACTCATCTTGTAGAAAATTTAGTTTTGAAGTTAAAATTCAGTATAACCCACTAGCCTGAACGCACCCAAAGTTCATAAAATCGGGATTTTATAAATGAAAACACACAAATAAATGCAAGTTCTATGCAAGCGTGTAAAATCAGTGTGCTATGATAAAAAAAATTCCGATTTCATGAACTTTGGGTTGGGTGCGTTTTAGGCTAATGACATAAATTATATGAAACTTATAATAATTTGTATTAATTTTGAGATTCAGTACATTAGTTAAGTATGATTAGTTCCATATTCAAGGGTTTTGACTCAAAATAGTCACAGATATCGGTATATCAAACTTTATCATTTCAAACCTGGCCACCTAGGTTCTTGGGTAGTAATTTTTCAAAACTTTCTTTTGAACTTTAGAGCCTAACAAGTTGTCTAGATTAGCTTTTCACACCACTAAATTTAAAAAAAATCCGGACCCTCCTATACCCCAGACCCACCCTTGGTGAGCCCCCCCCCACCGAAATTTTATCCTGGCTAAGCCACTGCCCACACCCCCCCCCCCTTGGTGAGCCCCCCCCCCCCCCCATGAAATCTAATACTGTCTATGTATATGAACTCTTGAATTTGAGATCAGAAACTCCACAATGCTATCCTTTGTGGATGATACAGCAGTGATATTTCATGAAATGAAGTTGTTACTATCGCAGAACAATACATTTTTACTACCGTATTAAAAACTGGCTGGATAAAAATAGATTATGTTTAAATATTGATAAAACTAACTATTAGTTTTACATAACGTTTTCATTCAATTAATTAGGACAACCTATGGAAAATCACACTTTAAAACTCCATTCAAGATGCAATTCAAACTTTAATACTTGTAACTGTCCCAATATTGACAAAGTTTTTTAAATATTTTAATTCTGTTATTTTATGTCTTTGTCAAACTTCATTATTTGTATTTTGTTTGTTTTTGTGTGTGTAAATAAATATGAAACATGAGACCTTGTGACAGCAAAAGTGGCCCACAAGGCTTCAGCCTCAAAATTTGAGGTACTCCCAAACATAAGTTTGGGGGACCCATTTTTTTAAACTTTGCAGTTTACCTAAAGATAATTTGAAATCTTTTGAGACTGGACTCCCCAAAAACTAAATAAAACGTGGCAGCTGGATAATGATTCGAAGAATCCCCGAATACTCACCGCTGCCTCTCAGTTTCGAAGTGATAAATTCGGATTTCTTTAATTTTTTTCTTCTATAACGGAATATCCCACATTGTAGGCCTACTGATAAATACTTAGATCATCAAAATAGAGCTTCATTCTAACTTGATGCTTGGAGAATTTCAGCCAGCTAATAGAGTATTAAAGAAATGTAGCTTTTTAAATGGTAAAAAACATTATCTGCCAGAGTTTCTTACAACTAAATAGTTCCACATACTGATAATCTTGTCTACGAATACGTGGAAAAACTTTAATTTCTTCATTCAAACCATAACTTGTCGTTCTACAATCACCTGTTGTAATTTATTTTAATCAAGAAGTTGCATTTATTGTCAGCTCAATTTTCTATTCAATTAAGGAAAGTAGTCAACAACTAACGACAACTTTTAAATGCATTTTTCGTATGCAGTCAATAGATGTCAAGGGAGGTTCAAAATAGACGTTGAATAAGAGAAGCCACATGTTCATTTCTATTAGCATGTGGAGTAGACTAAAATAAATTATTTATTTATTTATTACAATCAAGCAAAAATGCAACAGTCTATATTGCCAACAACTGCCTTCTTCACAAATTTTCCAACTGAAAAATCCAAATTTCAGGTTATGTCCAAGTCTTACTAGGAATTACACTTTTATATACAATTACCCATTTTTTTTTTTTTTAATACAGAAATATGAATTTTGAAATTTACTTTCAAAATAGAGCACTAAAACAGTCTAATATTCAAAAAGTGGATAGCATTTTGAATTTGGTTTCTGAATTTACAGGCAAAAATATAGAAGTCAAATCGTTTCATTATTGTATAACGTGGATGGCTGATATTCTTACCAGCCTCATCTTCGCTCTTCTATTGACAAATCTACTATTTACCTATTGGCTTCTAATTAAAAGCATCAAATGAAATAAATTCTTTTATTGAGAGGAGTTTTCTATTTCTATTATTATTGAATTGGAATCGATAAAATGGTATGGAAAATCTAAAATGGAGAAAATCTAGGAGCTTCAGAAGGAAGAGTAGGATAAGGAGGAGGATAGTGAGTACTTGTGAACATGAACAAGAGATACTGTATCAATTATTTGATACGGAAAGGATGATAGAAACATTATTCATGAAGGAATGAAGGTCGGTCGATTATCAAGTAAGTAGTGATAGCATTTGTGATCTCATCTTCTGTTGAAATTGTTTCTGGGTCATAATAGGAATATGTATCACTTGATGTATTCGATTGCTAAGACTCGCTCAAATTAAAGCTTTCTAATTATTCCTTTAATTTCTACGTGTAAGAGACACATTGATAAATTAAGATTAGAGAAGAAAATCTTAAAAATGAATGGATAATCATTGTTGAATTATTTACCTTATAAATTGTTCCTGGATTTCTTGTTCCATGACGAACTGCGTTGTTAATATTAACTTTTCAAGTGAATTAAACGACTTGCAGTCAAATTTTATTAAAAATAAGTAGTATTTCACTTACTTTGTAGGCCAAACGTTTTCGAGTTGTTGAAAGCCATCTTCAAGGCATCGTAGATATCGATGTTGGTTTGTTGGTTAGAAGAGCTGTGGTTTCTGTATAATGTGGTCAAAAAGTTTGTGTGATTTAAAATTTAACTGTTCGTTGAGGATGTTTTGTTTATTGTGTGTGGTGTGTTTGTAAATTTCAAATTGTTCCAAGGTGTTGAGTTCGTGTCCTTTAGATTTTATATATAGAATGTGTAAGTTGGTAGTGATGTCAGTAAAAGTGTGTCCAGTTTGAATGATGTGGTCTGCAAAAGTCGATTCTGTTTTTGTATGTAAAGCTTGTAAATGTTCCTTTTAGCGTTGTTTGAATGCACGGCCTGTTTGTCCTATGTAAATTTTGTTACAGTCAGAGCAGTTCAGTTTGTAGATCCCTGGGAGATCGTATTTGTTCATGTTCATTGTGGTTCTTGGTGCAAGTGCATTTTTTATATTGTTTTTTGTTCTGAATGCGATGGTGTGGCCAGCTTTTTTGAAGATTTTGGCAAGGCTGTTTGATTGTGGATTAATGTATGTCATTGTGATGTATTTGTTGTTGGTGTTTTGTTTTTTGTTTGTTATTTTATGGTTGAGTTTGTCAATTAGGTCGTGTTTGTAGCCGTTTTCTTGTGCTAGGTATTTTATTGTGTTTAGTTCAGTGTTATAATTTTCAGTGGATAGTGGTGTGTTGTTCAGTCTGTGTAGCATAGATCTGAATGCTGAGTGTTTGTGTTGTGTTGGATGATTGGAGGTGCTGTGTATTAGGGTATCTGTCATTGTCGGTTTTCTGTAAATGTTGAAGCTGTGTTTTTGGTTTTTGTTCTTTGTATGTCATGTATTAATTTTAAATCACACAAACTTTTTGACCACATTATACAGAAACCACAGCTCTTCTAACCAACAAACCAACATCGATATCTAGGATGCCTTGAAGATGGGTTTCAACAACTCGAAAACGTTTGGCCTACAAAGTAAGTGAAATACTACTTATTTTTAATAAAATTTGACTGTAAGTCGTTTAATTCACTTGAAAAGTTAATTATAAATTGTGTTATCTGAAAGTTCGTAAAAATATTATTATTTTAAATCATTTTATTTGGTTTAGGTCTATATTATGTTTTAGAAGAAGTTGTTTACATTTTAAGGTAATCCTTATTAATTGAGACGAATATTGCGGTATGTAACAAATCAATGACAATAATGAAAAAAATGTGGTATGTTTGCACCAACCACTACGACCTCAACTATATCGGGCTATACACAATCCTGAGTGTAAGAAAGTTGAACAAAGGGCTGCGCCCTCAATAAAGCACTGTATAAAAACATTGTTTCATCAGTTATTATTTGACATATCAATATAGTCTGATAAATATGTTTGGTAGTAATCAAGTGGAGGTAGAGTAACTTTATCTGTCACCATTCAAAAATTGTCGAAATAGAAATACAAAATATATATATTCTTTCAAACCATGGATTTTATAATAAAATTAAAATTTCTCAGCGTCTGTTCATAAATGTTTAATGGAAAACTATAATTTATACAACCTAATATCAAAACTGACATTGTTTTTCAATTTAATATATTTTCTTTACTCACTTATGTTGAAGATACTGGAGGGATGCATTTCACTTCTGAGAAGAAGCTTCGTCAGCCTGCCGCCAGGGGTCATGTTTTGTTGAGGTTAGGATGAGCGGCCATTATATAGTTGAAAATTGGGTTGGATTTGAATTGTGTTTGGTCATTGAGTAGGTTGGTTCTATCTTGTTTATGGTGTTCGAATATTTAATATTGTTTCAGTGTATTTAGTTTGTGGCTTTTTTGGAATGTGTGTAGAATTTCTAAGTCAGTTTGACTGTGTGAATGTCCAGTGTTGATTAAGTGATCTGCAAATGTTGAGTTAGAGTTGGAATGTAGTGCTTTGATGTGTTCTTTGTATCTTGTGCTGAATGAACTGCCTGTTTGTCCTGTGTAGTACTTGGGGCACTTGTTGCATTTGAGCTTACATATTCCTGGTTTGTTGAATTTTTGAATTGTGATGTTTGTTAGGTGAGCTGTTTTTTGTTGAAGCTGGTGTTTCAGGTTGTTTGTTGTTCTGAATGCTATAGTTTATAGTCTGCCAAATAAGTTTGGTAGTAATCAAGCGGAGGTAGATTGACTTTATCTGTCACCATTCCAAAATTAGAATTTTTAATAATAATAATAATAATTATTATTAATAGACCTAATAAAATAGGCCTAAACGTTGTTAACTGGACGAAAATTGGATTGCATTTTTTTAAAGAGAGCTATCTAGAAAGATAATGTTTGCAAAAAAGCAGCATTCTCAAACGTACGAACAGATTCTTTCTTGCCATTATTTAAAATTCCTTGGAGGATGCTGACGGGAACATCAGCTGAGGTCAACAACCTCCATGCCCTACTCTCGACTTGGTCATTTCCTGGTCAGCGCAGTTTGCAGTAGTGTTAACACTCTTGCGCCTCACTTTTCCTCAACCATCAAAAGGATTTCCCATTATCAGACCGTACAGTAACTCTACCAAACAATTGTTATTAAAAAATTTGTGAAATTAGAAAAAAATATTTTATTTTATTCTGTTAAAATATAATTAACTATTTTTTAAAAGTATGGATAGCAATTATTACAGCAATAAAAGTAAAATATATCTCTCCTTAAAATTTTATATATTTGGCATTTTTGCCAAATGATGTCACATGAGTCTTGAGACTTGTGCTTGGGTAATGAGGTGAATGATGAAAAGGTGAAAAAATATAAGTCAGAACAAGATTCGAACTCTAGACCTCAGGGAAACGCAGTCAGCCAGAGTCTTATCTCATCAAAGACAAACGCCCCAACTGACTGAGTCACCGGGGCCGACATGTTCAATTGAAAATCGCTCTTATACAGAAAATCGTTTCAATCTATTATCTACATTAATATTCATCTTTCACTTCTCACATTCTCTGTTTGAACTTGGGAAAGCTACAAAGTAAATAAATAAATAAAATAAAATGAATAAATTAACATTGAACTCATTTTGAAATAAATAATCCCTCTCAACTCCGTTCTAGGGTTTTAATCATTCTTTTGAAAATTGCAACAAATGGATACTCCCCGAAAACCGAATACATTTAGCTGGCTTTTTAGAAACTATAGGTTTCAATAACATTGTACAAATGGTTTTTTTGTAAATTATAAAAGTTGTAGTTTTAACAAATTTTAAACACTACCTCGGCATTTTACATGTAATAATTTTTTCTACATGTTAGTAATAGATACTTCAATTTACAGAGTGCAATTTGTGAATAATTTAGGGATTTATGCACAATCCCCACTTATTAATGCATGATAAATAATAGTTTTAGCACTAGCCTGAAAGTATCGATTATCGTAATTCTTTCAAATCTTTATTGAATGTTACAAGCTTTATTATCACTTACCCGGTGGTTCGGAACCCACCTGAAATAGTAGGTCCACCATGTTCCCCGTAACATGGCACAAACGGCGAGGTGGAACTACCCGTAAGGGTCTCCCCACCATTTAAAGTCATACGCTTATTATTATTATTATTATCATCTTTATTGAAAAACCTTAAAAAATTACGTTGTTGTTGAACTATATGTTAAATCATGCCATCAACGTCACTGGCTCATCTTTCGATTATTTACGTATTGCTTTTTGTGTTAGCAAAAATGATAACTAGTTCAGATTGGAGTAGATTCGCCTGGAGCCCCAACTTTGTAATGAACATTGTAACGGGAGCCGAACGAATAAAAAGCGAGATTATCCATGACAAGCAGCTTGGGGCACATCTAGCTCATCATAAGGAGGAAATTGTTATGTAAGATGCATAGATGCCATTGTTGTGGACATGTATAGTAGTAGTAGTAGAGAGTATATAGCTTGTATATAATATGTATATAGTGCCCATGGTGGTATTAGTGTGTATAGAAGGCAGTGCCCTGATGAAGGTGGGAGTGTGTGAGTTGTAGGCCGCTGGCCCCTTGGCAGTGGCTGGGTAGGTAAGTCCTTGGGCTGCTTACAAGTTACTTCCTGACCCAAAAGCAAAGCAAGGCGGGCGGTTATCCGTGCTTATTGTGCTCTGGCTCCACGCGTTCACAATGCCATGGCGCCTGATCGAGAAATCGCTTCTTCAGTCCAAATAAAACCACAACAATTCAGATCGACCAGCTCAGCAACTGATATCCCACGGCGGCTTCAAGGCGCCTCTTCACCTCGAGCCTAAAATTATAATGATCAAGCGGCATTTGTTTTATCCACTTGAATTCGACATTGAATCAATACAAGGTTTGACACTGACATTCCTAAAGTTGTCCAATGAACTTCGACACTTTGTTTCTAATCTACTACCTGTGGTGAACTGTACAGAAATGCTAGTACAAGATAGAGAATCAGATGACATGGTGACAAGGTGACATGAGAAACTTTAATTGGATATGTTTCTTTATTTCTTATTAATACTGCCGCCGATATTCTATTTTCTCCTGTACATGTTTCAAACGGTTATATTCTTGTAATATTATAATTTCCCCAATTACAGTTTCACAACCTTTGTTCACTAGTTTGTCAGTCCACATTTTTCTTCAATCAATTTTCGAAAAACTTTTTAAATTTGAGAATTTTTTTCATATGATCCTGATGTCTTGCACACTTTACCAAAATGTTATATAAAGTCATACTGCTGATCTATTATATCACTATCTTATGCCCTCAATCATTGATGAAAATGGACTGTTTTTTTTTTTTATTTAAATTAAGCGTGCAGTGTGGGAGTTTTTTGAAGTGGTTATTTTTAATTGGAAATTCTCATTTTCATTGGAAAATGCTATTTTAAGCGTATTTATAAGCACTGAGCGAGCACGTCAAAATGCAATTTTCCACTCGGTTATCAAGAACCAAAATCTATTCATTTTTTGTTGACATTTTAAAAATAATATCAAATCTGAACAGTCACTGGTCGGTCACTTAATAATATTGATTTTGTCTAGATGGATGAATAAATAAAATTGAATTATTTCTTCTACTGCTGGAGATTAACAGTGATAGACTGTCAACATATTACGCCATATCAATATAACCTGATTTAGCCCTGGGCGTATCAACACTTTATTTTTGCTCGTCTCCATCCAAGGTTAGTAAATCCCCCGGGCGGTGTGGCCTATAGACAAGAATCATATTCTATGTACTAATTATAGACTTAGATACTATATCCCTTTAAAGTTTTACTGGTCTGACTGCAACAAGATCATTGAAAAAGTGTTGCTTATGATGCACAATTTGGTTGAGAAGATAATGAAGTCCAATGCAAGCGACAAAATAGAGGAAAACAAACTTCTAGTAAAGGAAGGCTTGTATTGATAGATCAGAATATTGTGTGGAAATAGAAGGGTTAAGATTTAGTTAATAGTGCTATTTTTGGGCTTGGAATACCGATTTTTTGTTTCTCATACGTACTCTTCTCTTTATCATTGTTTTCTCTCAATCAATATCAGTTGCATTTTTCTCTCGTTTTTACTTGACAATATTTAGGAATAGTTTACTTATTTAAGCTATTCATAAGGTAAAAGAAAAAATTATCTCACTTTTCTATGTTAAGCGAACAAAGCTAAAATAAATCTTTTATTTATTCTCTCAGTAGAGTTATTGTGTTAATTATATATACTAAAAAACTTTTTTTTTCATCAAATTCATGTACAAGTACATTCCAACAATTAATTCTATTCTTCAACAGTTACAGTAAATGAATGCAGTTGCTGCATTCGAAGTTAATTCAGTATATCACAATACAAGTTCAGATGAAGTAGAATACACAAATTAATGGAAAACTAAGTTGGAATTTTCAGTTCATTTTTCCCGTGTTCCCTGAGTTTTCTCAAGTATTTTTAGCGATATTTGCAAAATACATTTGCAAAAAATTAAAAAAAATTAATGATGGAGATAATCTACAGCCGAAAAAAGTGTTGTGAAAGAGAAGAGGTAAACGTAGGAACGGAAATGTGTGTCGATGGTTGAACTCGACCTGGGGTCATTGACCTCAGGTGAACCAATAACTGCTAAACACTGCCGCATTGCTCTCTCTCTGCTCAGCCATTGTCTCCTACAATCTCAGGTACGGCTGCTTATTGCTCATTCTCCTTTTTCATCTTCTTGTCTTTAGTAATTTTATTTTTATAGTCTTCCTACTTTCATACAACAATGGTAATGCGCAATGATAAAAATGTTATTTCAATGGAAAGATCATATTTTAATTTTAAAACAGAAAAAATAATATTTGAACTCGTTTAATGCTGAATATTGAATTCCTATTTTTTGTCATTTCATTTTTACAATTGACTACACAATACACAGGAAACATACGCAAAAATATACTAGTTTTTAAGAATAGGCTCCCAGAAAACAATGCTGTTTGAATTTGAATAGGTGGATTTGGATTGACATTATTGGCTATCATTATGATCTTTGGCATATTGTCTCCTTTTAATAAACTGCAGTAATTTTAAGTTCACGTTTGTTCATACAAAACAGTATACAAGTATTTTCTTGATTTTGGTTGCCGCAGGAGGTGTAGTATTGCTGGTTGCTTATTTATCCCTGCCATTCATTCTCATTATCTTCATCATTTATAATTCAGATACAGATAATAGACATATAGAAAGTTATCAGTTTATGATATGAATACACAGGTAGTCATATTATGTAGAAACTTGCTACTCAGAAGTCAGAACGTACTTTTTGAGTCGCGGACGCGGCGGACACGTTTCTAGCTATATAGTTCTCCCTTGGCGCTTGGTTGCAGACTGACTGGTTAGGTTATGAAACAAATGAAAATGACTACTACTCCTGTGGTCACTGGTTCAATTTCCGTTCAGCCTGGGATATTGTGTGTTATCATTCACCTCATTACTCATGCACAAGTCTCAGACACATATGGGCAACATGTGCGAAAAAAGTAAATAATAATTCTTCAGAATGAATGAAAGTCGTCTTACTAAGCAAATATTTCATTTCTTCAGAATAAGAAAGACAAAATGTAATTGGTTTAAACAATTACAACATGACTTAGATGGAATAGATATTACTGAAAATATAATCAAGAATACTGCGCATCTGAGAAAGTTGCTGAAGGATGAAAATATAACACTTCATGAAAAACCTCAAGCTAGAAGAGGAAGGAACTGCACTGTAATAGTAGTATTTGAGGAGAGGTGAAAGGCAACATCGGAGAGAATGAGATTATTGGCGAAAGGGCAAGGAACATCCACACAAAAAAAATTGATTTAACGCTCCCCAAAGTGGGTGATACGAAAAAAACAATGAATAATAATAATAATAATGATAATACTAATGACAACAACAATAATAATAATAAAAATAATAATAATAGCCTAATAATAATAATGAAACGGTAGACTGATAACCGTGTAAGCCGAAACCCCATGATATAGTGGCCGATATTTCACAGCGTAACAAATTGGACTAGGTAGCATAAGATAAAAGATAGGTGCATTTTTCATCTTGAATCTAGAAAATAATAGCACAGAAATATTTTTAAATGATATGAGCGGGTAAAATATCAGATTTAATAATATGCTACGAGGAATCTTTTAGTCAAAAAATTGTAAGTTGTGCTATTTGCATTATAACTGGCAGCCTAACAAAAATTATGAGTAACGATATATAATTATGTAACAATTTCGATGAACATAATGATTACGGGAGTTGTGTTTCTCACTTCAACTTGCTATTCCTTGAAAACACAATGTAGAAAAACTGAGGCCTTTGAATTTACTGGTTTCCTGTACATTGTTAATTACTTGTATTGGAATAGGGACTGGGGCAGTATAATTTGTTTGATAGTTCATGGCAAGTTTCCTTCATAGTTCTGTTTTTATCAGTTTTGGTTGTCTCTTCTATTGTCTGCCTACTGAGCCGTGAAGTAATAGGCCTAGTAGGCCTACATTTACCTCAAAGACGTTATCAATAAATTAGCCCACTTGACTGCTGATAAAAATGTACACATTATACCTGTATAGAGTATATAGCATAGGGCACTAGACTTTCTGACTGCCAACAGCTTAGTTTAATTGACAAATATGTAACTCATAACAGCGTTGGTACACAACTCACAAGACTTTAGGCGCATAATTTGGACTATATTATTATGAGCTGGAAATTAATTTTCATTTTTTGGAGCAAAGGTCCATCTCTTCTACTTACTGGCTGTCTAGTTAATTTCCTCTAATCCTTGTTGACAGCTTGTAGCAGATTTATTTGTGTTTCACACAGTTTTATATACAGAGTGACTTGCGGGAACTGGACGTTTTTCAAATGAGCAGTACTAAGTTGATCTACTATTTGATAAATATTTAATGGTGAAAACATACCATTTAATTTAAAAGATAAGTTTTATGATCACTTCTTGGAGATGATGTCTTCCATGTGCGGCCATCCACTTGAATGCAGATCTCCATCCTCTGTTTCCGCGTTTTGGTGACGTGCTGTGGCCATAAGGTCACCGGATTTGTCTCCCTGTGACTACTTCCAATGGGGATATTTGAAAGCACTTGTCTACAATCGCAAACCACGTAATTTATTAGACCTGGAAGATGCAATTACGGAAGAGGTGAATTTGATTGGAGGAGATATGTTGACCCCAGTTTGTGATGATTTTCTACAGTGGATGGAAATCTGCATTCAAGTGGATGGCCGGCACATGGAAGACATCATCTTCAAGAAGAGTGATCATAAAACTTTTGTTTTTTTTAATGGTATGTTTTCATCATTATATCTTTATCAATGAAATAATAATAAGTAAATCAACTTTGTACTGTTCATTTGAAAAACGTCCAGTTCCCACAAGTCACTCTGTACATTTACATTAAAAAATATTTTTTCGCTTGATAGAAAATGTAGAGTTTCAAGTCATTCACCATGATTTTAAAAGAGTATTCGAATATTTTGTATTGGATGCTCAGCATGTCATCTTTTTATAGTAAATGGTAAGGCCGTAACTTCCAAAGAAAATTAAGGTGCTTGAAAATGTTTTCTTTTTAAAGTTTTCCATAATAAATTATATAAGAATTTTCGTGAAGCCCATATAAATCTGAGACCTGTGAGTGGGTAATGAATTGGATGATTGGTGATTGATGAGTTGGTCCTACAGTTTTAGGCCAAAGACAATTAGAATTGACATTTTATTTTATTTTAATTACAATTATAATTCACTGATGTTTTAATGAAGGTTTTCATTTCATGTCAGTATTCCAGTGGCAACTCATTAAAAAATGAATTAAATTATGAATTTTATTAATTAAAACACAACACGAATTAGCCTAATAAACTGACAAACTGTGGAAATACAGACTTTACATTTTAATTCCAAGTATGCCAGAAAATCTAGTCCTTGAATTCATCCAGAAAATGATTTTAAAAATAAATATTTAAAGTGAAAATATTGGGAAAGTCACCTGCATTCTAAGAATTGAATTATTGAATTACTGCAAAATTGAATTGAATTGTTTAAAGACGTAGAGATGCAGTGAATGATGAAGACTTGGGAGACCTGGTTAGAAGTGACTTTATGACTGCACAAGACAAGGATCACATCCTCTTTGATATCTACTCAGCCCAGGGAGGTTCATTCAGTGATGGTTGAGAAGATAGATGATAGTGGTTACGCATGTATTATCTAGCCAGGATCCAGGATGCGTTGCGACCTTTCGTCTCGTTATCAAGTTGGTAAAGCATCAATAATAATAGCATAAGTGCAATTGGTGCTAGTGCAAGGTTCCGTCTATATGACCTTGGCACCTCAGGGGGTAAATTGATCTTCTTCTCTCAGAGGGAAAGTGATGCAAGAAAGTGAACTCAACTGGAGGAAAGTCCTCCAGTCAATGACCTCTGTCCCTGCTCCACCACATTCCAACCGAAACAAGAGGCAATGGTACAGCCATCATCTTTTACATCCCATCCCATCCCGTCCCATCCCATTCTGGTCTTCCTTCCGTGTTTCTGGCTCCTCTGGCTCCAACACTCTTCGCACAGCCACGCAGCACGATTCAACTAATAATTCTCGTAAAAACACTGCCTGCAGCTCGGTTACAGCTTTATAAATATTTGAAAGCTGAAAAATATTTTTCTACAATGGATTTACTCTTGGATTTACAAAAATAAACTGGTAAAATATGTTCTATACTATATACTATCACTCTAGAAAATGATACTATGATCAAAAGTTTTTGATTTATTATTTGGTGGTTGTTATCAAAAGGATTAATTCCACCGTTGAGGTAACTAACTATATTATAGAAAACTTGTGATGAGAAATATTAAAAATCTAGTTTTCCAAGTAGTAGCTAGGAAAGTGAAAACTCATTATAGATCATCAATGAAAATATGTTTTCAAAATGGGATCATTTAATATTTCGAATTCTATGGCTGGTTTTCAAATTATTTGAGTGGCATAAGGAGTAAGATCCATTTGTTATAGTTTCATTAGGTTTGTATTGTGACTATTTTTATTGCTTCAGGCTGTATTTGTTAGATTATTAAGCAAGTCTGATAGAATATTTATTAGAGTTTAGCACTTGATTTGAAATCTTGTGAGACATGGCTACCCAAGACATCCAAGACCATAAATTTCCAAGATAATGGTTATTTTTGGTCATTAATAATTTTAAATGCCTCACAGATAGATTAAATATTGAAATAGAATGTGGAAACCAATCTATTCAAAGCAGACAAATCAAACTTTAATGGAATATGAATCAATTGAAAATTCAATGTTTTGTTACGTATTCAATGGCTCTAAGTGTCTTATAATTATTGTGTAGATACTTGAAAAGAAAAAGAAATACAAGAGCATTTTCCATATCCCATTTATCGGTTATAAGTTATAAGCGGCTATGAAAATATTTAATAGATCTGGGTACTGGCAATACATTATGGTTCCAATTAAAATGTAAGTCATTCACATTTTTCAAATAGTTGCCCTCGATTTTAATAACAGTTGTTTACACTTACAATTATTATTAATTCAGCAGAATATATGAATCATCCCGTGCAGTGACCAATGACTCACTATTGTAGGCTTACTATTATAGAGTTGTTCTACAGAATGAAATAAGAACAAGAATGGAATTCAGGCCAGCCAATGTAGGATAATACTATTGGATAACATGTTGTGAGTCAATAAAGTTTTGGTGGCCCAATACAGAAATATAATGGCAAGTCTTTTGCACGTTGTAACTATCATTCCTGCTAATCGCATGCTTAATTTGCATGTTATGCATGAAACTCGATTAATTATAAAAGTCTGATTATAAAATTATATTTAGTGTTTGAGAATTACTAAACACTAAAAACTTCATCTTATATTTGAAATTTTTAAAGTAAATTTATTGAGGGCTGTAACCGCTGCGGCCTATTTTGAATGGAAAATTTCTTGTAAGCTGTATTGAATACCACTCTTTAGAATTACAGAGAACAGACTTTGATAATTGGACTTTACATAGTTCAACTTCAAAAAAAATTCTGTAATCTTTCTGCAATCAAATCGACTCACAAGAGCTGATTGAAATGGTATTGAGGCTCACCAATCACTTGAAGATCTGGGAAATTTTCGAATTGAATTCATGGATCAATCATGAATCAAGGATTGAGTTGAATTAATCAATAGAAGTTGGCAGTCAGTTTCACCACCAAAGTACCCGAGTATGATTTCAAATAAATGAATTGATATTGTAGAGAATTATAAGACTCGTTATCAATTCATATTTTCTTGAAAGCTTGAACCCTTTAAAAATTATGGTTTTTAAGCTCATGCTCCTATAAAGTCTAAACAAATGATTCTATAAAACCGGTCTTATCTTATTATGGACGCAGATAACCCAAGTCATGTGTATTCAGCCTCAAACCAGTCTTTCACTTGTCACACATCTATAAGTAGCAAGCAGATACTAAAATTAGAAACTGCTTCGCTTGTCAGAGCGCTTTGGTACAATTGAAGAGGAAATTAATATAGACCTAATTTTATTAATAGTCCATTTCGGATACACTTTTCATGAGTTTGATACATTAATTCATGGATTTCTTGTTCCATGACGAACTGCATTGTTAAAATTAATTTTTAAGTGAATTCAACGACTTGCAGTCAAAAACGTTTTGATCACATTCTGCAAAAACCACAATAATTCTTCTATCCAACAAACCAACTTCGCCGATCTAGAATGCCTTGATGATGAGATTCAATACCTCGAAAACGTTTGGCATAGAGAGTAAGTGAATTCTACTCATTCTTAATGAAAATTTGACTGCAAGTCGTTGAATTCACTTGAAAAGTTAGTATTAATTCCATGTAAAACCATGTTTTTATATCTGTTAGAAGTGTGAATGAGTCTGAGCCTGTGAAGTAATGAGTTTCATTATGACATCAATTCCATTCCATCTCTATCATAGAATCATACTTTTCCATCATTTTTATTCCATAATCTAATTAGATATTGTTTTTTTTTTACAGGTGAGTACAGATCATTGAAGAGGCAGTTTTGCTGTGTTTCTGAGTTCGTGACGTGAGTTCTGGTTTTTTTAATACGAGACTCCTTCTGTAATCACAGTTTGTCCTTTACAATTTTTTAGAATATACCATTGGAGACCTGAAGTTCGGTCTATGTAAAAGCAAAATATATTATAAAATTACCAAGTCCATTTATCAAACTGACGTTCACATTTTTCAAAACGTTTCAATATTGCATACCATTCAAAATGTGCATATCAAATATCACTGAGTCCATTTGCCAAATTTTTAATTGGTCCTGCAATGAGGCAAAATATAGCTTTTTTCTTGTGGATAAAATTCGAAGATGAATATCACAGCAATCACAAAATTAATTTTCAAATGAGCAAACGAGTGATTTATGTTTATTATGCTTATTATTGCATAATGATGTCTTGAAGTGTATACTAAAATGTGTAAAAAGCTTTTGAAAAATGTTTCCATAGGTCGATGAAAGTGAACCTTCAGGTCATCTGAGAAAAAAAGGCCAATAACATAAATTCTATTCTAGTTATGCTCTCTGAAATATACCAATCAAACAGATTCATTTTGTTTGTCATATGAACGTTTCAATGTGAAATTCCCAATCTCAATGTTTTTGTGAGATACAAACATTGATATATGGGTTCAACTTGATTTTTTGCTACATTAATTATTATTCTATTAACACTGTGTATTCATTAGTTTAAGATTCTGTTTGGCAGTATAAGACGTTGTAAAGGCATTTTATCATCAATTAGGTCATATTATTACAGGTAATAGATGAGCGATTGAATTTCTTTATCAAAAACTAATTTGGTTAAAAGTATTTTAAACGTTCTACAAAAAGGAGGATTTCAAAAACCAAAAGTTGGTTTCTTTCAATTGAAAATATCCTCAAATTCACAAATTTAAACCTCATTTTCAAACATCCCCACACAGGCCATCCCCCTCTACTGCCCCCCCCCCCCCAAAAAAAAATCTGCTGCTTGATCCGCCCCTGATTCTGACGCATTACAACGGATGACGGATTGTTTGAGTATGTAGTCAGATGTATAACATTACTGTTGATATCCAATTATCAATTAACTCATTATCAGAATTTGGCCCACTCAGTAAATTGAATGCAAGGGTGACCCAAGTAAAATATTATAAGTGATATATGACCCAAGATCCATAACTATATTTTTACACGTTCAGCTTCTAACAAATTACACCCCAGTTTGAGTGCGAAGTAATAAACTAGAATTAAATTAGACCTTCGAGACTAGACATTGCAGTGAGAAAAAATATTTCAGTTTTCTTAAACGAAGCTGGGTTCAATCCAATTTCCTGATTATCATTAAACCTGTAAAAACTTACATTTGAATCTGAGAATTCCCAAATCCAGATTTCAGAAAATTCAAATCACAGATACGCGTCAGAATAAAAACTGATTTGTTGCCAAATATTTTCTCCACTACTTCCCTTCTCAGCACTGGGTTTTTATTCTGATTAGAATAAATCATCATTTTAAACATTTCTTGTAGGTATACTGAAACAAAATCTGTTATTCAAAACGTTTGAATTTTAATTCTAAACAAAAGCTCTTTCGACTCTGCTAATAATTAACTGATTACTCGATCATATTATAAATTTCAGAGGGGAACATACAAATTTCGAATTTTCAGTCAGAATAATTACGTATTAGATTTGCGTTTCATGCAAATTAATTGTTTCTGCAGCTGTCGTTGTGTTGCTGTTGAGTTGGACTTGATAGCCTTGAGTTATTCTGCTGGTGAAAAAGAAAACCAACAACAGGTAAGGCTCTGGTCAAAGCAGAGGGCAGGTAGATAGGCTATAGCTTAGGCCTGTAGGCGCGAAGATCGTCGGAATCTGGAGGAATTCCTGCAGTTGAGGAGCGATGGACGATGGAAGTGTGTTCTCGGGCGTGTGCGGCGGTCCAAGGTCGCGGACAATTAGGCGAAATCTGTTTACTGATGCGCATGGTTCGGCTCGAAATTCCAGTCGTCAAAACTAGGCCTCAAGTCAGAGATTATTACAAGAACAAAACAGATAGGCGCCTTGGTGTTATGGAGACACGGACCTCTTCCTCGCAGCCTCTCTAGGCTACAACTCGTCGATGCACGTTGGACAAGTGGCGCCTGACGCCGCCGGCACTCAAGGATGCATTCCCTCATTCCGATCCAACCGTCAGTCTGTCCCAATTCATTACTGCACCAATCGATCATCAATGTCATAATCAGAGGTTGATTACGACTTCTATTGGATTTTATATTTGCCAACCTGTCGTATTGCAGCATCGAATTATAATTCTCACACCTAGTTCTTGCCGTTGTTATGAAATCAGTGCTGGCGCACACTTCTTTATTCGGCAATCATCTCATTAGCAAGTCGGAAGTTGCCTGAAATATTCGGCAGCATTCTAAATTGTTTTGATAAGTTATCCAATAGCGTCTAACGATAATGATGTATGTACTTGTCATAGTACAATGTCAATCTTTCAATTTGGCATTGTATTTTTTAGTTGGTGTACTCTATAAATATGTGTACAAAAGTGGTCTTATCGAAATGATGAACTTGACCTGATCTAACCGTGGGAGTTCATTATAAACTAAATAACAACAGTAGATCTTAGATAGTTGGTGAGGACAAGTGCAGGGGCGTGCCCAGGGTTATAGTAGTACTTGGAGGGTAAATTACAGGGTAGTACTGTTTTTTTCGTAGATTACGTCTTGGATACTCCAGTTAAAAGCACCTGTACTTGGAGGAGGCAGACTTCAATGAGAAGGGGGGGGGGAGGGGGGTAGTGCT
This sequence comes from Conomelus anceps, assembly GCA_948455865.1. Lineage (NCBI taxonomy): Eukaryota > Metazoa > Arthropoda > Insecta > Hemiptera > Delphacidae > Conomelus > Conomelus anceps. The sequence goes on along the minus strand of OX418217.1, from coordinate 55,470,242 downwards.
CGCAGTTACTTGCCAGTCAGTCTCTAGAAGCATTTATACGAATATCATTCTATTTTTTATGATACAGGCTTTTATACTTTTAGGATATATGCTATCATTCTGTAATATTTATTTTTCACATGAAAAGAGAGAGACAAGTAATATTTCTAGTGTTTGGAGGGCCCCAGGCCTCTTTCCTGGGGGGGGGTGGGAGGGTGGGTAGTCATGGCGTGCATCAAGTACATCAGTCGGTGCTCGACCTCGTCACTTAATTAATTTGAAAACCAAGCGTGTGTTTTCAATCGTCCAATGTATGATCTCTACCACTGAATTTTGGCCATCAAAAGCAGGATAAAAGTATTCCAGTGATTGAGGCAATGAACTTGCAGTTTGCAATGCCTGAATCCTAATTGTGGTTATTGATATAAGGCAGAGCGGAAGTGGTGAACAGAACAGGCCGGGCGATCGGCAAAACAGTCAGCGCACTGTACTGCCGTGCAGAGCAAGCACCAAAACACCAATCGGAGCGCCAAGGCAGTCCGTCGCGAGACTGCATGCGGCAGAGCGACTGAGACTGGTATCACTGGTGCATGAAACGTCCTTGCGGCTCGCACTACCTTGTAAGGTATCCTAATGTCACTAGAATGTAGCTCGGTAAGTGGCCTGCAAAAAAGTCGTCTCCCGTCTCCTGCTCGCGGCTAAACCATCGGCGCTCGCTCATTCAAAAACAACCAGATGTCGCCGCCGGCTCTACCCCTTTGACCCGTTCGGCTTGTATCCCAGTTTCCTCCCCTCTCATACCCACGTCTTCACCTACTCTGCTTTGAGATTGGTGTTATTCCTATTAGGCTTGACAAATACTGTTCAATAGCACTTTTATGAGGTCGTGACAATAGAAACAAGTGTTATTTTTATTGTGGTGATCAGTTGATCTCTCTAATTTGATAATAAAGATTCAAAAGCATAAGATACATCAATAATCTTAGATTAATTTTTGTCTATAGTCCACTGAGCGCGAAGAAACAAGATGCAGCATTACTTTATAGGGGTTTCCATCTATGTGATACACTTGAATTTCTTACATTTTAATAGTTTAGATTTCTGATGATGAATAAAGAAAACGTTCAGCATAATAAATCCCTTCATAGGTAGAACAAGATTTAAAGACAAGACCTTCATGCAATTGACAGTGATAATGCTATGTATGACAGAGATGCGATATTCCTATAATAAAGCAATAGAAATAGATATGATATGTGACATGTAGGATAACACATCAGACATGAATAAAGGAGCATTACAGGTTGGTTTATTAAAAAATACATACAATCATGAAACTAATACTGAACTACAATAATTGAAAACTAAATCTTATATTATACTAAAAATAAATGTCACTAATGAGAAGTGTCACTGCGTCTTGCAAACTTCTTAATGCTTGTTCTTGTGGTTTAAATGCACTGGATCATTGACCTTCTCTGAATAAATAGAAGGAATGTTCGGCTTTCAATGTATCCCTTCAAAGCTAAATCGATAGCCTAACATTTTATGAAGTTGAAAAATGTGAATGGTGGGGTCCACTACAAAATAGGGCATTCATTTCTCTCTTACAAGAAGTTCATAAAAATAATCGCAAATAAATCGCAAGCTGATTTGGTGTGATGAGGTCACAAAAATAGAGCCTGGCAGGAGATCAGACCCAGGAACAGAATCAAAAGCTTCAATCTTAGCTAACTTCTATGCTAATTACTCCACGGTATAGTAATCACCATCTAACAAAATAGTGGAGACTTGTAAAATATTATCCCGAGGAGCGGTAGAGATAGGTAGTCAATAGTCATTTCCATATTCCTATCAATAGATGGAGTTTTTTTTTAATGAAAAACTAGGCTGATATATCATACATAAAATTTGCCACGGACTTCCTTATTAAAAAATAACCTTGTAGTATTATTTTGCATTACACATCTTGAAATTTCTTTGAAGCAAGTTAACAAGTGGTAGCGAATCCACTTGGATAATAAATTTAATTAGGAAATGGTGGTAGAAAAATAACAAATATAAAAAATAACAAGCTCTACTCCAAAATATATGAAATTTAACATAAAAATCTTTTTTATCATGTACAACTTTAGAAGACTGCGAACAAAGCCTTCGAATCTTTATCTCCCTCACTCCAATGATTGGAGTGGCCGTAGCCAAGTGCTGATTTGCTAACCCAAAGGTCGCGGGTTCAATCCCAGTTCTGACCGAAAGATTTTACCTCGGACCACTCCCGTGTTTCGGAGGACACGTTAAGCTGTCGGTCCCCGGCTACCAAAAAAAAAAAACAAAAAAAAAACAGTCGTTAAGTCTCATCAGAGGCCCTGAACTTTTTCAGGCGCGACCTGATAACTCTGACACCAGATCTGAGCCAGCCAGGATATTATTATTATTATTATTATTATTACTCCAATAATTTTGCCATTTGATCTCTAATTCTTAATCTCTTTCCAAAATTTCTCTCTTTCTCTGTCTTCCTCTCAATCGTGCTCTCTTTTTCTTTCTTCTCTATCTATTTCGCTCTCTTGAGGCGACTGGCCTTTTTACCTAATTTTTATTAAAATCTACAAATTACTTTTAATTTGCTTACAATGTTTTATTCTAATGTTTATACATACATACACGTATATTTTGAAATTCCATCGTTTTAGTAAGTGTTTGTAGCCTAATAAATTTCACATTCATCAACTATTATTTGTTTCTCATTGGCATAATTTTCATATTTTCGAGAATTTAATTTTCTAAAAGTTTTACTTTAGAAGTTTGTGTGTTATTTCTTATTTAACAAATCTAACGTACGTCAAACGCAAAAAGGTGGTTTTTCGACCCTTATTTTTCATGTTTCAAATGAAATATCACAAAAACTAAGAAAGTTACGGTTCTGAAACCTGTTGTATTCAATTTTTCAGGTTGAAAACAATAGAAATTATCTGAATTAGTCTCTTAATTTACCTTCCCAGGATTCCAGCAAGTCTTTATTTCACTTATTTTGGGCGTAATCTTTCAATCTGTATAACTCGGTAACAAAGCATTTCCAGACCTATGTTCATATTAAAATGTTGAGCAAGTTGAAAAGTGTAAAAACAGCCTCAATGTCCAAGACTTCGCTATTTTGTGCAATTCATCTCTCAGATCCAAGCTTTATTATTTACTACCTATCGCATCAGTAATCACTTTTTCACTATACCATTGGATCTGAGAGCTACTAATCTAAATAATACTGTAATCATTCATATATACATTTTAAATTTGTGCAATAAAGTCATCTGAATCTGAATCAGAATCTCTTGTCTAAGAAATGTCATTTATTTAGCAGAGAAACAAGATGGATAAATTTTAAAATGGCATGTGTGAAGAAGGCAGTTTACAAAAAGAAGTTGTTGATATTGCATCAATTATTATTTATTGACAGATATCGCATTAATTCGCCTGTAAATGGAACCGTTAATATCATTAATAATTTATAATAACAGCTCTTGTAATTCCTAGATAACTAGACTACAACGTACAACAGATCTTCAGTACCCAACTTTATAATAAATATAAATATTAATATTTTATATAATAAATATTTGTATCATTGTATCATTTGATAACATACTTTCCTCATATTTCATTGATATATAGGAATAATTAACCCTCACCCTATTACGGACAAGAATTTAGCTTTTAGTAAAATGTATAAACTGACATTATAATGTATCAAATGCAAATTATTTGTAATTAACAGATAGTTTTCCTTGTAAAAGACATTCTTTCCAATACTGTTTTTTCTACAAAACCATATCAGGAGATTAAAAAAGAATGTTTGTGATTGTCAGGTAATGTAATCGAATCAATTCATTTGTATATGAGCTATTCACTTGATTAAAGGTACCACTGTAAATTATAAGCAAGGCCAGTTTCGATGTTCAGCTAATCTGGAAAAATATACAAACATAATAATATTTATGTTATTGATTGGAACTTCATTCATTTGAATAAATTCCAGCTTGAGTTTAAGAAAATGTTGTATTTGCAATTCATGGACAGTTTATTTGCTATTGAAAAGTTAATCCAATTATTTGAAATTTTTAAATTTATAGTAGGCTATTTTGCATTCCAGAAAATTGAACACTTTGATATTAGGTCAAAGCTCAATGATTTCAATAATGCGTTATTTTATTAATTCAAATAATCTACTTAATTTTTTCTATACAGTCTTCATCAAATGATGAGACAAACGAAACATATTTTTGGAGCTAAAATTATTTCTGGGGAGGGATATCAACTAGTAAATTCTTCTGAATGCCTGATAATCGCGCCTAGTAAAAATCGCGTTCAAGAAAAAATCTGGGTAAATCGCGCCCACAAATAATAATTTTTATAAATCGCGCCCATCTTAAATATTCTGTTCTAGTGTCTACCTGGACCGAGTGAGTCATGGGCCGCTAGCACCACTTGACAGGCGTTTAATAAGGGTAATGGCCGGGAATAAACCCTCGGTTCATCCCATAACCTAACCTGAAAAACTAAGAAAAACAAAATATTTATTTATGTATTAAGAGCGTAAAGCGCGACTTTATTGCACGAGTCGAAATAGTCAATAGTAATTTTGCGAGAGCAATAAAGAAGCTTTATTCGCGAATTACATACAACAATTTTCCTAAAACTGCAGCTCTGGATTCCAATAAAAGCTTTTAGTTTGTAACATTACAGATTTTTACATCACGATTCCATCATAACATCACAGAGAATTTCATGATCCACCAATGAGAAGACATCAAAAAAAGCTGGCGAGCAGTAAAGTACTTTTTATGCACGCCAGCTGACTTTACCGCTCGCGGAGCAGTAAAGAAGTATTTTATAATTAGTATTCAGTACGTAAAGAACTACTTTACGAGCAGTTGTAGGAAAAACATGTATAAAATAAATAAAGCAATAAAGATGACGATGCTTGAAGCTAATTTTAAACAGGTGAAAAAATTATAACTAGGCTATTGAATAAAAAAATGACTATGCTCAAAACTGATTTTAAACACATCTAAATGCCAATACTTGCTCTTGCCATTTAGCCAGTCCAAAGCCTGGATAAAGTGGGATGGGAATCAGTTTATTTTGAATATATTTGAAAAAAAATCACGATGCTTTAAGTAGATTTTAATTGGTTTAATAATGCCACGTGTGTATTTGCTTAGTTTCATTTTATTTAAGTTGGTTCATTCACCGACTGGGCGCGATTTACGCTATGTGCGGACATAGCACGATTTAGGCCTACAGGACGCCAATTTTTCTATTTATCATAACTGACAAATGCATTATACATTATTCTTTGAAAATTTCAATGGTGGGATGTATCCATTTTCCTCCGTCATTTTGTGCTTGCAACAAACTTAGCGATTTGACTATGATGTTGCCCATCTTATTTTATTTTTAAGATTTCTATAAACCTTATTAATAATAACCTTATTGTCATATGAATAAATGTTAAATTCACGAGTTTCGCCACGTGTACTGTAATACACCTTGTTCGCGTTGTTAAAATTTTATCAAACGAGAACTATTTTCTATTCACAATAATTTCTAATTCACTCTTCTGTATCTTACTTGTTGTTTCTTTTCTTAAAGCCCTCACATATCTACGCTTACTGTAGAGTCAAATGCTGAGCTTTTACCAACTTTATTGCTTGCACTCATTGAAAACGTGTTATTTGTTATCAAAAGTGTGTCTGAAGCACACTTGATAATGCCGAGATTACTAGCAATGGTTTGCTACATTATTACGACGCTTTCTCCTTAGGATAAGCAGTTCTGGAAGTCGTGTATTGTATCTTATACTTAACCATACTTTTATTGCTAGTGCGATCAGAAAAGCAATTCTATTTTTGAAACACTTTCTACAAGAGTATAATTTTTCTTGACCAGAATTTTCAAGCTGCTAAGATTGGAACAGCGACAAGCAAGAGTTCATAATTCAAGCTTATTAGCAAAGCTAATGTAGGTAGCTATGCCGTTTCTGGATGTGTGATTTATTTATTTATTTATTGATCAATTTACAAATTTAACAGTTCTTTCATATTATAAGAGATCAATACTTATAAAACAATTTAATCCAAGAATGAATGTTTATGAAAAAAAAACTTAGAACAAAATATTACTTTCATATCCAACGATTTAGTTTCGAAGTTGTCAAAACTATCACAACTCTCGTCAAATGCTGTAAATTGTACTGAACTGTAAATTGTTCATTCTCGACCATTGTTTCAATAAAAACCATGAAATACAGTCTCAAGTTTAGCAGACCTGGTATTTGGAAACGCTATTCCAGCATGCAATATTATTAGCAATTTTTTTCTTCAAACCAGCTACAGAGATAAACAAATTTCTCCTTGACGAGTGGAGTGCCCTTGAATTTTCGACTGCATTACGATGACTACATGCTATTAACAAGAAGTATTCGAAATAATTACTTCGAACGTACCCGTTTAATTATCATAGTGAATCAACGAACACATAAGACCAATTGGTCTTATGGTTTCGTTGTAGTGAATAGTTTCAGTAGTAGCACAGCAGATTGTCTCTACCAGGGTGCCTATATTTATATTTAACATTGAATGACAATTCTTGTTAGAATAAAGATTCATGTTAAGATCAGAGTAGTCATGAATAATAAAAGGAAGTTGCATTGAATCATTATATTCTCTTTGGAAGCCTCATTCATTGATACGAAATTCTTGCAAGATAATAGTATAAAAGGCTTCAAAGCTTTTTTGAAAAGTCTATACAAAGGTATTTTTATAAACAGTGATTTCAATTAACTCAAAAAACTATTTAGAAAATTTGCCATGAATTCTTGTAACAAGAACTGATTTATTGAGTCTCAGCCTTGAAAAATAAAAAAAAGAACAGATTTTTCTACTTTAAAGTTTTAGTAAGAGCTGAACTTAAAATATAGTGGCAAAATGCCAATTTCTTCGACGACATGGAAATCTTCATGTTGTGAATTGTATTTGCATTTAGAGATAGAAACTGCTTGTTAAACAGCCTCATATCTTTAGAGCCTAATACTGTAATTGGCTGCTGAGGAATTTCCAATCCAGAATCCTTGATTACCAGAAATGGAAATATGCTGAATATTTAGCGCATAGTTAGGCAAAATCTATTGCATTTGATGAACGTTAAATTTTTTATTATTTTGAAATCTCAAACTGAAGAAACACTCTAAAATAATTGTTGTAATGAAAAACATTGAACAATTATATTCCATTCATTTCCTGAATAGGTCTTGAAAGGTGTAGTGGGAGGTATATTCTGGATGATACGATATAAGCTTCAAATTTTAAATTTATTTGGAAAGTTATCACGGTGATAGTGTTGTATAGGAAATAATTTGGCAACTATTGTTCAGTGATTTCCATTGAAGCTCTGTTGAACTGGGTCTTTTCCAAGTATCGTTGGTCGATATGATATGGTTGAACAGGTGGAGCGCATCGAGCGTGGAACGTCTATTATCTAAAGAAGAAATTCAAAAAAAGACAGGAAATGGCCAATAAAAAAATCCAGGACTACATACTCCAGGTACCCAACGGTCAGTTTTGCAAAATTACCCCAACTAATAGAACTGTCGTTTTTTATCTCAATTTGGAGCTTAAAATCTTTCAAGGGTCCAACGAGGGTAAAAAGCGGCTCTGTTTTTTACCAAGTTGGGGGTCGAGTTTTTTCACGAGACACTATTATTCTCCTCTAGGGCAAACTAAATGTGCGAAAAATGTTTGTTTCTTTTCTCGCATTTTCAACAGTCTAAGCCCCTCTAGTTTAAAAAGCACTGTCATCGGAAACATCTCTCCTCCAGATAGAAACAATGATCGGCCACCATAAATTAGAGTCTTGTCTATCTCTTTTTTAAAAGACTCCGCGAATTTTGGAATAGCGCTTATAACAAAAGTTAAAGAACAAAAGTTGCTCACTCACAAGTCGTATGAAAAACCTACAAAAAAGAGAAAGCTATTGGAAACATTTTTGCAGATTTCTTGTCAAAGCAAACATTGAGTTTTAAAACAAGAATAGATTTTGTCACGCTTGGGTTGTAAAAAACTCAGCTCTTCAGATCTGAACAATCCGAAAGCAGTGACTGCATTGTTAGTTGGCTGTTCCAGAGTGTTCCAGGTTTCTCAGCTCCATTTAAGTCAGCAGATTTTTGGCGCACACTCCAATACAGATATTACGGCTCCAATACACAATAATTATTATTCCAGAGCGTTGCCAATGCACAGAATACCTATGGCAGAATATTTTTGACTGTGAAAGGTCATCTCATTTCCAAGTTTATCCTAAAAACCAGGAAAGTGGTATTTTTCACTTTTGCTTCAATAATGACATATTCTTCCTCTGGAAGCTCTAAGATTCTTTAAAAGCATCAACAGACGTGCATCACATAACACAATATACATCTAATACGAAACAAATAATAATAATAAATAAAACATTAAAAAATAAAATATCGAATATTTATATTAATATAGGCTAATGTGAATGCTATCTTAAGTAATTTAGTATGGCGTTTTTTTGGATTGTGGTGATAGCTCGGTATTCAGTAAAGAAAGCAACAATTTGATAATTTGGAAACTGTTATAGTTTTTCTTTTTTGTTTCGGATTTCTTCAACCATTTATTATTTTCCAACAATCCAGTCCACATCCACGCCCTCAATGAAGATAATTGTTCAATTATAAATTAATAGTCAATATCCCTCTTCAAACTATGAATCATGCTATGATTCATCAACAATTCACAGCCCTAACAGCTTATCAACGAATAATTGAAAATTTCCTTACTAATGATTCCTACATAAGTTCGAGACTTCTGTGCGGTTAATGAGGATACAAAACTAACCGGTCTTAGATCAAGAATCGAAGCCCAAACTGTCGCAGTGGCTGTTACGATTGTCTAATTACTAAACTTTATTAAAGCAATTTTAAGATGCTATTAATGACATATTTCGAGAGAAACTCGAGAAGTGAAATTCATGTATGCTTCATAGACATATCTGTATTAGACATAGACAATGCTGAATGCTCCGGCTTATACTGAAAACTAACGTTACATTTTCAAATAACATAATGTATGGTAGTTGATCAAAAACATATGTCAAATTGAAAATAATTAGTTCCCTTCAAGCCCTTGCTTGCAACCAAATTTTACCAGCCTTGGGCCCGGCTGCTCCAGGTCGACGTCAAACAGTTACACATCACAGTGGAAGTGGAGCAGCTATTAAAATAATAATAAATAGAGGCTCAAAACTCAGGCCTGATACAATATTACAACACTGTACACAACTAATCAGACTTACATTGTAATGAAAGTATCAGTTGAATGAACCTGGAATTCATATAGTCTTAAAAACTAGACCACAAGCGTCATCATTCTTATTGTGGAATCGAAAAGCAGTAAATTTTTGTAATTCGCTCATTATGGAAGCTGATGTTCCGTCCACGTCATACGGAAATATATGTAATATATTATGAATATATCAATATATGTAAAAAATACGGAAATATATGAAAGAAAATTAACTTTTAATGTTAAATTCAACGACTTGCAGTCAATTATAAATGAGAATAAATAATAGTTTTACTCACGTAGGCCAAACGTTTTCGAATCGTGGAGATTCATTTTCTTTGAGCGTGTCTCTTCATAATCGAAGAAACTGAAGTTATTGCCTTTGAAAATGAATCTCCACTCCAAAATTCCCAGTCATTTAATAAATAATAGATTTACAAAAAAAAAACTTGATAACGAAATAGATTAATGTATTATACTAACTAACATCTACGATAAAATAGCCTGAAACTTTTCCTGAAATACCTGTCTTGTCGTTGGAACTCTGAATTCGTGGTGTCTTAAAATTGCTTCTTTTTTCCACTTTCATACACTAATTTTCTTTAAATTTATTTGAGCTTGTCTGTTGTGATTCTTTGTTAAAATTTATGATTCTTTTTAAAATATGAACTCACTGCTGGCGATCAAGTTTCACTTCTGCCAGTAGTGCCATTATTTGAAGCTTTATTCTAGAAATATATTTTATTTTTAATTATACTTCAGTGGAGTGTTTGATTATGAAGCTGTGTACATCTTATGTTACTTGAATTTTGTATTTCATGAATGGCAATAAAAGTATTCTATTTTATTTCATTCAACGATTCGAAAACGTTTGGCCTACGTGGGTAAAAATATAATTTATTCTTAATCAAAATTGACTGCAAACCGTTGAACTTACCATATAAAGTTAATATTAACAACACAGATCAGTATGGAACAAGAAATCCAAGAATGTAAGTAAATTGTTTCTCAATAAATTCATTAAGAACAAACTTTATCCTCCATGACTCCACGGAAGGGAAAAATCTTATTAACTGTTTGTATCTAGTTATCAATTTGTCCAATCAATTGTAATATCAAAAGGAAAAGGTCTTTGATAGTGTTACATCATGAAAGAAATGAAGTTATTGACTGCAACTGATTTGAGCGGAAAAATCTGTTACAGGTTTCATAGTGAATCATCAATGTAGTTGTAGACTATGATTCATTTGAAAAATTCTGCACTTCATTTTCAACTATTGTTTACAATGGTTTCCGCGGGATCTGCACACGACATTTTGTTTACTAAAATATCAATATATAGACAATTTATTACTAACCTTATTGGTTATCGAAGAAGGATATTCTAAGAAATTTCAAATAAACGCATTACTCTTGAACAATTAATTATCAAGGAATTATTGCATGAAGAAAATAGAAAACAAGATCAGTTATTACGCTCTGCTATGGAGTTAGTTCTTTCATATTATTTGCGAGAGAACCAGCAGATCCACTGTTACCTGGTGGCTTCCACGTTGGTTGGATGATTTTTTTTCTCAAAGTTTTGTCTAGTATTCAAATTTTCACTAATCTTGAACCGTACTTACATTTTAGATTGAAACTCTTTTCTAATGATAAGTTTATTTTATCTTTCTTAAATTGTTGGAGAACAATGCATTAGCCTACATGGCATCACAAACTATGAATGGCTAGCAACAAAAATGATAAGAATAGTAACCATATGTATGGGAGGCGTCCCATGAAAATTCATCAGAGAAAATTGATCTTTTATATAAGCAACAAAAAAGACAATTTCATTTCAGGGAACTGAGCGCAAGTGAAGTACGGTACAGAGAAAAATTTTGGAATTGAAAAATTTAAGATCGACTGGATGGGATGACATCCCAAGCTCAATCATTAAGGCATCATATCCAATAATTTTAGAGCCTATTATAAATATTATTTTAGAGCCTATTAGAGACATATTATAAATCTGTCCTAATTGAATGGTTAATTCCCACTGTTTTGTGACCTATCTTTACTCCTTTACCTTTCCTTTACCTATCTTTACTTTTGACATGGTCGACCATCATTTGTTGTTGAGAAGGTTGAAATTCTATGGGTTTTCTGGGAAATCGTTGACATTTTTCAATTCTTATCTATCTGATAGATTTAAGGCAGTGAAATTAACAGCATGTGCGAGGCTGTGCAGGCAGTGAGATTACATCTGAATGGAAAAAGAATTCATGTGGTGTTCCTCAAGGTTCAATTCTAGGTCCAGTCCTTTTCAATGTTTTCATTAATGATTTACCTCACAGCATTGACTCGCACTTGATTCTGTATGCAGATGATTTTTTTTTTGTAGACTACGTCTTGGAGACTCCAGTTAAGGAGTATAAGACAAGTCAGATCAACAATATTATACCATAAATACTTCAATTAGTTGAGGTGAGGCTTAATTTTGATGTGAAAGGAACTTTTGTACACTATAAAAAGCTTTATCAACTAAATATTTCTTCAATTGTTTTTTAAATATTTCTATATTTTCAAGACTCTTTAAAAACTGCGGTAGCTTGTTGTAGAATTTCCTACCAATATAACTAGGTTTTTGTTTGAATAAGCTACTATTGTGACTCACCGAGTGATATTCGCCGAGGAGATTATCACTTGGTGAGTCACAATAGTAGCTTATTCAAACAAAAACCTAGTTATATTGGTAGGAAATTCTACAACAAGCTACCACAGTTTTTGAAGAGTCTTGAAAATATAGAAATATTTAAAAAACAATTGAAGAAATATTTAGTTTATAAAGCTTTTTATAGTGTACAAGAGTTCCTTTCACATCAAAAATTAAGCCTCACCTCAACTAATTGAAGTTATTATGGTATCTAGTGTATAATATTGTTGATCTGACTTGTCTTATACTCCTTAACTGGAGTCTCCAAGACGTAATCTACAAAAAAAAAAAATAAATAAATAATCTCCTCGTCTTCTTGTATTATAATCACGTACATCAAGATTTTGGTTAATATCATTCGTTTTTACATATAAAGTAGCTTCATACTCATATAAGCAGGGTACAGTTAGGAGACCAAGTCTCTTGAACAACGGCCTACATGAATCTAATCTATTTACTCTTTCTATACACCTAACCGCTTTCTTTTGGATCTTAAACACCCTATCAAGATTTTGTTCAATCTAGAGAGCTGTCGCAGGACAAATACCTCAGATGTATTTTTACAACATATTTTCTCAATGTATGGAGCCCAGGTCAATCGTCTATCCAACAAAACTCCTAGAAATGCAATTTTTTCTTCCTGGTCTAATTGATTATCGTTTACAAACACGTTTATAGCCCTATCTTCATTTAAATTATGTTTGTTTTTGAATTGAAGGTATTGGCATTTTTTACTATTTATAGTTAATTTCAACTGATTTAAAAATTGGACAATGGACTGCACATCTATATGGGCACCTATTTCTAAATTATCTAGAATGGAATTGCTGAAAATGAGTGATGTATCGTCTGCAAATAAGAGGGCTCTACCACTAATTAATTCTTTAGGTAAACGGTTGACATATAACAAAAAAAAAGCAATGGACCTAGTATTGGACCCTGAGGCACTCCAGCTTGCACCTCTAATTTATTAGATTTATTCTTTACTATACTATTACCAACTACTGTAGTTAGTTCTACACATTGTTTTCTCCCAATAAGATATGATTCAAACCATTTCAGTTCAACCCCATTTACACCTACATTTTGCAGTATTTCCAATAAAGTTCTATGATCAACACAATCAAATGCCTTTGACAGATCTAAGAAGATTGCAGTAGCTTTATCACCTGAATCTATTATATCTATTAGTTTTTCAACTAGAGAAACTATGGCTGTCTTTGTTGATCTCCCTTTCTGGAAGTTCATCACAGATAAAGTTAGCTTCTTGAAGGTGCAGAAGTAACCTATTTAGAACTACTCTTTCAAAACTTTTACTTATTACATTTAAAATACCAATGGGCCTATAGTTTTCTACCTTTTCTCTATCTCCACTTTTGAAGATTGGCAAGATCTTCCCCTCTTTAAATTATCTGGAAAAACACCTTGCTCTAATGAATGATTGATCACATGTATCAAACGGTCTAACAATTGATCTTTACATTCTTTCAGAATTTTACTGGATACCCCATCCATTCCTACAGTTTTTTATTATTTAAACTATCAATGATATTTGACAACTCGTCTTGGGATACTGGGTGGAATTTTAATTCGTTCTGAATCCCCTCAGTATTCCTCATATTTGCATCACTAATACCTGTATTAAGAGATTTTTGAAGATTCTTAGCAACCAGTTGATAATATCTGTTAGAGAAATTACAAATGTCTACACTATCATCAATATATTTGTTATTTTCGTTAATTATTCTGGGGAACACTAGTATAAGCATCTACATGAGCTACTTGCCTATTTTTGTTTATTACATCCCACACTGCTGTGTTAAAGTACACACTGTTATTCAAAATTTCAGCCGTTTTCTTGCATTTCGCTCTTTTCACTTCTTTCGTATAGTTTTTCTTTAGAGCTTTGTAATTATCTTCACTTAACATATTTCTAGATAGTTTGAATTCATCATATGCATCTTTAACCCTATTTCTTTCTGCAAAGATATAATCAGTTATCCACTCTTCAATCTTGTCTAATTTGTTTTTTACAGTGACTGTTTTAACTGTACAACTCATAGTAATATGAAACCTTAAAATGTTAATGAAACTCATATTTGTCATTTAAACTATTGCTATTGTAAACCCTACTCCAGTTTTCTTGTAGCAGATTCTGCTTCAAACAATCGATATTCCCCTGTTCACATTGTTGATTTCTTTTATTACTCTACTCTTTTTAATTGATTTATGACCTTGCAACCCCACCTCTAAGATTTGATAGTCATGATCAGATAGTTCCGAGCCGCCTAATCTTGTTTTAGAGTAATCTATATTATTAAGGATGTTATCAATTATTGTTTGTGATGTTCTTGAAATCTCCCGCTACAATAACTTTTGTAAAACGAGTAGTAGTAATCTCTAAAAGCCTATTGAATAGTTCACAAAAATTGTTCCATTCCCCAGTTGGTGACCTGTAAATACCTAACACCGCTACTTCGAAATTATTGTCGATTTTTACTCTCAGCCCAGTAACTTCTAAATCCATTTCCAAAGCACATTTCTCTACATATTTTAAATGAAATGTTTGCATATTCTTAGCATTTTTAGTGAAGATAGCTACTCCCCCACTTCGATGGGATGACGCTTTCAATGAATAGTTTGGAATATTAAGTTGTGACAATTCATCTTCTTTTAAACCATGCTCTGTGAAAATAGCTATATCAGGAGCCTCTTCTTTAAAAAATACTTCGATTCTATCTATTTTGTTACGAATGTATTGAATATTCTGATGGAACACAGTGAGTACCGGTACTTCCCTATCATCCCTTATTACTTTATTACTTCATTGTTGCTTTTGCATATTGAAGTAGATTTGCTTAATCTCTTAGAATCTTGGGAGCCTATCAGATTGCTACAAGAGTTCCTTCCACTAATGCTATCCTGATTTTTTGATCGATTAACGTCTTCTAATACAATTGAAAATATGAGTTTATCATTTGAAACTAGTTTCCCTTCCCGGTTTTGAGCCACTTTACTAAAAAAAGGTTCGTTAGATGCTTGTTTAGGAGAATTATTGACAGTAGATTGCAAGCGACTTTCAATCAGCTCTGCCAGCCTATTACAAAATATTGCTTTGCCAGATTGATTTAGATGTAGACCATGATTAGTGAAATTTTGTTTTTTCAGCCTTTCATTTAGAAAACAAATCCCCTAAGCAATTGTTTAGACTCTTATTTTTTAGGCTGTTGATTGTATTATGAATTGATTTATTTGTTGACTTAATGGTTTCATTTAGCTCTGGCCTATCAAACCTATATGGAATTGTACTTATTATTACATTAGTTTTTGGCTGAGTGGCACAATCTCTTTCATTTTTCATTTATTTGAGAAAGATGTTTAGATTAGGTTTATTTATATTGTTTGAGCCACCCAGTACTATTAGAAAATCGTTTTTACCAAAATCTTTAGTTTGTTCCTGTGCTGACTCTACGATTGCGTTTATAGGGGCACTTGGTTTGAAAAAGCTCTGAACTTCATACTTACTTTTTAATCTTTTATTTAGTAGGTACTACAGTCTCGTCCATGACTGGATGTCAAGAGCAGTACTCTACCTTTCCTATCGTTATTTACCCTTACTTTAGTTTTGGTTGCTGTTTGCAAAACCTGACTATAAGTTTTTGTTAGACCATTTCTATTTATTTTTTCCCCATTTGATTTAGGTTCTACTTTTTTGTATTGATCAGAGGTTCAGATCTTACATTAGCCAAGTTTATTTTTGATTTTAATATTTCGATTTCCTCTGACATAGACCTACATTGACTCGTGAGATTTAGTATTTCAGTTTTATGGTCTTCCTGCTGTAATTTTGCAGTACCTTCCAGAGATTTTATGTGATCCACCAACCCTATTCTTTCTTCCTCAGAATTTTTTAGTGATGATTCTAATTTTGTTTTCAATTCGGTGTGATCACTCAATAGTTTAGCAACCTTTTCTTCTACATCTACAGTAGCTTTAAGAGCTATTGGAGATTTTTTGGTTAATAATTGCTGAGATCGCGTAGTTACCTGAGTTTTAGTTAAACAATTAGATTTAGATGCCTTGTTTGGACTCATTTTCCTAGCTAAAAATTGTTTTCAATTGATTTAAGTTATATGTTTAATGAAATATTACTTAATTTATTACAATTGTCAACTTGAGACTATTTAATTACAAGAAAATTTATCAGTATCAGTACACTTAACCTCAAAAATAGAATTTGACTTTTTATTAAGATACTTTAAATTATAATAGACAAATTAATAATGGAGATTATTATAAATAGATATTATAATAAGATATTATAAATACTAATAATAATAAACAAAAATACTACTTATCCGTTCGAATTAATATTCTATTCTTCAAAATTCGCAGAGCCTGTTCTGAAAACGTATGCACAGTATCACTGCTACCTCGATAATAATGATACGGTACTTCAGTTCTTATAAAAGACATAGATGATGATGATGATGATGAAGTACAAGGAAATGCGGTTCATATTCTTTATCAGCTAAATCAATGGTTCAACAGTAAGTAATTACCTCAAACTAAATTTGACAAATACTAATTTTTAAAAAAATTTCAGTTGGGGCTCTCAGAATTTTTTTTTGAAACGCTTTGTTCTGGTAACGGCGAGGAGTGCCATTCATCTGAGTTGCTCTGATTTCTTGGAATGGAGCTGCAGTGCAATATGAAGTGGACGGTCATTTAAAGAAACTGGTAGTTAAATTGTCTCTGGCTAGGGTGGCAAACATGAAAACTTTGCTAGCGGTCTATCATGGTTACTTTTTATCACATGTTTACTATAGTATCATTTTTTGGGTTTCATGTGAAACCAGTATTCAGACAGTTTTCCGAAGACAGAAACAGGCAATTAGGTTGATTGAGAAAGTTGATTCAAGAGTTTCGTATAGACCCATCTTTCTGAGACTGAAGCTTCTTACCATTCCGGCGCTTTATCTACTGGAAATTGCTAGTTTAGTTTTTCAAAATCGACAAATATTCATGGAAGACAATCTATCTCACGAATACAACCCAATACATAAAAATACGATCATTCAGTACCCTTTACATCGACTTAAATTGTAAGAGAAAGGGCCACATAATGTCGGGATAAAGGTTTTCAATCATCTGCCAAATGAATTAATATGACTTGTTATAATTGCTTTGTTTAAGTTTTAAAAGAAACCTCGACTAATGCCTGTCCTTACTCTTTAGGGGGTGGCTGGTAGCTACTGATGATATGGGGGGGGGGGGGGGGGGGTTAGAGGTGTTCTGAATACAAGTAGTATTTTGAAAGATTTTGAATTTTTCATTATCAATCATACCCGATAGTTATTATTCATATTATTGGGAAATAAAAAATAGCTTTACTAGTGCTTTGAACCATATCAGCGATAAAATTAATTTAGATTTATAGTATATTGGAAAATTTTGATTGAATTATGGCTGAATCTGGTATGTTCAGCAGTTTGTCAAGGAACATAGTATTATTCCGGTATTACAGTCATATTATTCAATTTTTAAGAATGAAAATCAATGTAGGAGCTTTAGTTAGTTGCAAATTTTTCAATTAACTAATGTTTCATCTAGTTTCAATAGATAAACTTTGTGTGAATTCCACACTGTAAAAAGAGATGTTTTTCTAAAGTTTCATCTGACGATTAGTTTTCCTCTTATAGAAATATGGGATCTGAAGTTACTCCCCCAGAAATTTTTTGTATGATCTCTTTGAGAAATCAGTTAAAATGGTATTAGATCCATATTGAATATATGTAAACCCAATGCAAGCGTTGTATCTGGAATTTCTATCAGTAGCTGGTGATCACTGGTTTGCCGACTACTGTGATAGAATGTTAAAAAAAACATTGGTTGATATGTTAATGTAGTTCCTCATTACAGCATTAAAAGAATGTTGGTACTGTCGTGATTCAATTACTGAAATTTTATGTTGCACTACTTTTTCTATTCAGTAAAAGTACAAAAATCTAAACACTGAGTTGATTGGTTGCAGGCAATATAATTAATGTAACTAAGACATTATGCAGTATTAAAACGTTAACGGATTTCATACAATTGAAGACTTGGTAGTGGAATTGGAATTAGGTAATTATTGCTAATAAATATTTTACAAGCTTCAAACTGATTATATTGGTAAAAAATCTACACTATTCCAAATACTTTTTGGAGGTTTTAGGGGGGGGGGGCTTCAGCCCGAAAGTCCCCCCCCATAAATCTGCCACTGTGAGGAGACATAATACTAAAATTAACTTTAAAACTAATCACAATCTCAAAGCTTGTAAATTAGTTATCTGTGTAACCCTTTCAAACCTCTTTTCTATTAGATTTTTGGACAATTTGATCGAATATAAACTTCAACTTAATTGAAAAAAATTATTTGTTATTGTTATCAGTCGTGGATTGCAGTTGGTTTGGAAATGAAACTAACATGGAATTAGTTGTACATAACTATCTTAGTTCAGTTATACATAAATATGAGGGCGCAGTGTTTTGTCGGGGCGTATTGCTGGATAAATGAATGTTGAATTTTCTAAAAATATATTGTGAATCCGGCAACACGCTTTGGTTCCTTGGCTTTGTTGCGCTTGTCTCGGGCCAGGACGTGATTCGTGTGATGAGCGATGGAATGATGTGGCACTAAGATAAATAAATAGAATTGTAATTTTTTATGCTTTTAGTCATAAACAATTTACTTGTGATCTAACGACTGATGGATTACAAATATATCGACATGTTATACACTGTAAGAACTACGCGCATGAAAATAACACGGTTTCACATGAGAAAATAATAATAATGATTATAATAATAGTAATAATGATAAATAATAATTGCAACAACAACAACAACAACAATAATAATAATAATAATAATATCTCTCAACTAAAATGATAGGTGAAATGCGATTTTTTTAGTTGAATTTTTTAATTTTCCAAGTCTAGGATCCTTTGATGTCAATTTGCTACCGAGGCTCGGATCTAAGCGGAACTTTGCGCTCAGGCATCTTCGCGCCCAGCTACAGGTTCAAGTAAACCTAATTGACAAGCAGGTAAGAATAGCGCATGTATCCATAACCGCAGAATACTCTACACATATAAGAGTATCTTTTCATTTAAAAATCGTTCGATCTCACCATTGTTTTATGGGACCCCCCACATTATAATACTTTGTAGTGTGATGAAGTTATTAGGCAAAATATTAAAAGTCTATAACTACTGTATCGATATTAAAATATTCAGCAAACAAAGCGCGATATTGAGAACTTTTTCAACTACAGTATCAGGTTGTTTTACATTACAAAAGAAGATGACAAAATTCCAAATTAGACTCTATTAGTAGTTCTAAAAGAATATGACAGTTGATAGTGCAGTGGATCCTAGATACTCCATAGACTATCCACAGATATTTGAAGAGAACTAAGAATCTAGAATAGTAAACTGTGGGGATGGAAATAATGAACAAAGTTTATTACGGGATTGAGCATTAATGATATTGCAAGAAAAAGGGGTTGCTTGCCTGCTGGGTAGAAATAGTCTAGCGAAAAGGACTCATTAATGACATTTCAGGTAAATGATCGAGGGCTGGGCGCAAAAGGGTTACATTTTTAGGATTTATGCAAAGTTCCCTGGGAGTCTTACACTCCCTGAAAAAATTTCTTGATTCGCCCCGGTTACTACCAAGATTGGAAAACAAGGAAGACGACAAGGATCAAGGAAATACCTTGAAGTACTGTAGGTCTGTTCATAATAATGTGAGTTGGAAAATTGAGCTGGCACAGCTAATGAGTGACTTACAAAACCTGTGCTGTGGTCCATTTTGAAAGTTTTCCATCCACCTTCACAATTCATAAATACTCTTCAAACTTTGTCTATTCGTTCCTCTACTGTCACAAAGGGGATACATAGTAATTGATTAGCATTGTATTCAGTTCAGTGCATCTGGTTGTCTCATCTTTTCTCGTTTTGTAACTTTCTTAATAACTCTTCCTGAACAGGTAAGATGAAATGCGGTAGTCAACAGTCCCCGATTGACCTTCGGAAGGGATCGGTTTCTCAGTGACCTGAATAGTGGCCAAGATGACGTCATGCTCAGTTCATCGGCCTTTCCTCCCCGTCTTCCTTACACTGTTTATAACGGGATATTTGTAGGCCAGCCACAGAGCCAGTAAACAATATCTCGGTGAAAAGGTATTTCGTCCTCGGACTAGTCCATTCAGCCGGCACTTGTTCCAATTAACACCAAACTCCTAAACTCCTTCAGTATCAATTTGACTACCTCACAGAAACATGGGAAAAGCACATCAAATAATGATTTTTTTTGTGATCAATGCTGGTGATATAATTTGCTATGATGAAAAATATATTGATAACTATATTGCAGTTACTGGACTAGCTGGGTCTGTGTCAAGGACACTCAGAGTTTCATTGTAATCTTTGAGTGTAGGTCTCTTCAGAGCTTCAGAGAAAAATAAGAACTCAGTGACTTGAAGACTTTTTTTTATTGCGAATGATGCTTACATGAGTCTGGAGACTTGTGCGTGGGTAATGAGATAAATCGGTGGATGATGAAAAGCATCCATGACTGAATGGGATTCGAGCCCAAGGCTGCAAGGAACGAAGCCAACCAGAGCCTTATCTTATCTCACACAAGCGCTCCAAGCGATAGCACATCCCCAGATAGTGGCCAATTGAGCCCCCAGCAACCGATCCGGGCCCTTCTCCTCAAAATCAGATAAATATCCCCCCTCTCCCTGAAAAACTTGGATATTTTGTGGGCAGTTATCATAATTATGTAAGAACTAAACCACCTTTATCTCTATCTCTATCTTTATCATGTTTCAAGGGGGGGACTAGTCTAACGATTTTGACTCTAGCCTATGGGTTCCTGAAAGATGGAAATAGTTGAGAGTTAATTTTATTATAAATAATTAACATCTAAGAAACCTTGAAATTTATGTCTTCCATAGGATCCTCATTCATAGCCTCCTGGTTAGCACCTCCGCTCCTTGTCTCAGAAGTAGTATTCTCTCAGAATTCGCTTCGTTCGCGCACACGGACACAGGTTCAATTTTAAAAAGGCGATAGGCACTTATCGAATCACAAGTCGATAAAAAAATAGGAATAGCTAAAAAGTGAAAGTATGCCAGCACAATACACCAAACACACATTGAAAAATAGAATAAAAATATGGCACTCCAAACAATAAGAAACGAACTCACTATACATACTCTAGGCCAATTTACCAGGCACGTGTTCATGCATCTAGCTGGACGGTTCAAAAAAGACTAAATTCAATATAATGTATGAAGAAAAATGTTGACTTTGATTCCTATACAACTATCCACTTCCCATTTCTTCGTAAATTCCACAATAAAATAATTAATTTCCTCCAATATTTGCTCATTGAAAATATAGATAGCCCTATTCATGATTCATAACAGTCTAGACTAGTTTGTTTGAAGAGTGTCTATATAGTGTTTGTACTTGGTGTGTATCCATTCAATTTCCTGAAAACACAGCATCCTGCTTCTGAATTGCTTCACTAGAGCTATTTACGAATTGATAAGTAGACAATAAACATTGGCCTGACAATATTTAGCCTGTTCATTCTTTCTTTCTTCCTTTAGTGTTTCAGTTTTAGTTTTATTTCTTTTGAAAAAAATATATATATTTCAGTCCAGGCACGGGCCATTTCTAGAAAAAATATTTTTTTCCATCTGGGGGCCCCCCGCGTCGCGAGGTCTGCGGGGGTGTACGTTATGCCACTGTCCCCAGAGGAGTCTGCTGGTGGTTATAGTCCAGCACCAGGTGAGAAAATGACCCAGACAAGTGAAAGGCATCTGTTCACCCTGCCCAAGGAGTATGCACTGGCGCATTGTGTAACCAGCAACTTAGCAGAATCCCAACGCATTGCTACAGTCTTCCGGAAGAAGTTTGGTTGTCTCAGAGACCTGGAACAGTAAGGACCAGCAGAGGAAAATGTTCTTCATCAACAGCGACATGATCATGGATCATCCTCTTCTACCTGATGACTAAGGGGCAGCCTGAGATGAAGTCATCATATGACTTGCTTGGTTCAGCTAAGGGATAGAATTCAGACACTAGGAGTGAGGAAACTTGGCATACCAAGGCTTGGAAGTGGTTATGATGGCTTGGACTGGGCAATTGTGAAGCCAATGCTGGTAGAAGTGTTTCAATCCACTGGTGTCCAGATCACCCTTTGCATCTACATCTACAACCCTTGGAGGATCAAGGAGGAGTCAGCTAGCCTTCAAGGCAGACATCAACCATCCAACATGCCATTGTTAGGACAGAATAATTTATTATTAAGGTAGGGGTGTGTTAAGAAACTTTTCTGGAGTTAAGCCCCAGAGCCCCCAGTTTTCAATATCTACATGAACAATTTATAATTCTACCATGATTGAGACAAAATGAGAATCAGCTATGAATGAGCTGTTTGTCAACTTTGTGTTGAAAGTTTTTTTTTGTTTGGTTGACAAGTTGAAATACCGCCCCAAAAAGTTCTTGCTACACCACTGTCTCTAAATACATGTTTAAAATTGACAATAAGTCTAGTGTTTTTCAATGTTTATGCCCAGGATTAACTATTTTCGATTCTTAAATTAATTACCGTTTCTCAAGGGCCACTTGGCCTGGGAAGTTTAGTACGGTAGCCTAATCCATTTCCATTCCAATCCATTGTGGACGGGGTAGGGGACGGGGGGAAGGGGCCCGCACCACAGTTTGAGCCTAGGGGCCCACAGATTCTAAATCCGGCCCTGCAATGACCACAATGGTATAATCAGTTAGGGGGCTAATTTCTGTTTAATTGTTACTACTGCGATCACGGGCTCGATTCCCGTTCAGCCAGGCATATGTTATGCAATCATTCACCTTCTAGCCAACCCCAGACTCATTTTGGCATTATTAGCAAAAAAAGCTACATTGCTTGAGGACATAATTTTCTAATCTTGGAAGACATAAGCAAACATTTCATCAGGGTGAATGTACTTTGCGATTTGAAGTAAAGTTTGTGTTCCAAAGTTGTCTGCTGTTTGGCCATGACAACACAACATTTGTAATACTCAACAATTCTTCAGGAATGAACTCTGAAGCAGGTAAATAATAAAAAGTTGAAAAAGGTTTGGCGGCGGGTTTTTTACAAGCTAAGTACTCGTTTTGACCACGCCTCCCTGACTTTATCTTGGCGCCGTCTATTAGTTGCCTGCTTCTGTCTTTGTCTTTCATGTTGCGGATTACAATCATCACCTTTGCTGCGATAAGAAGGGGACGCCAACACTGGCTGGCAAAACCTGAGCTTAGCGTCTCGACTGCTCGCCGTCCCAGTTTCACTTCCTGGAAGGAAGCTTTCACTGGGCAATGCCAGTCATCAACGAGCTCTTCTTCTACTTCTTTTCTTTTTTCTCTTCTTCGCCGTCTCTTCTTCAGCACTTCACACACTGTCCTTTCTACTTTTACTACAACACTCGTTGCAGTTGCAGATCTAATCCCACGGCCTGCCCTCGCGAGACTGTCTTGCAATTCTCGATTCATTCTCACCCACTCACTCTCATTAACTCATTCATCACTACTCATTTCTTCCTCTTCCATTAAACCTACTCACCCTTTCTTTCTCTGTAGCCAACTCCCTGAATCCTACGCGTTACTTAGGCCTACTCGTTTCGTGAATGATTCCTAGAAAACTTTCGCTTCCATTCTGCTAGTAAGGATGTTAGTTACTTTCTCATTGATCCTCATTAATTCAGTTTTGTGCTATGCCAGCGGTTACTAACCTGGACTATTGTTCCTGGGATATGAAATTGGGAACTCAGTCATTCCGATTTTGATACCATCTTTTATCATCAAAATTATTTACTTTCTTACTCAGTGAGAAATCTTTCTCATTCACTTTTTCAGTAGGTGAAACTTTCTATTGGAATTCTATAAATGGCCTAAGTAATTAATTTGGTCGTTAAGTCACGTCAGAGGCCCTGAACTTATTGAGGTGCGACCTGATAGCTCTGATACCAGACCTGCTGAGCCAGCCAGGCCACATGATATTATTATTATTATTACTTAATGATTTGGTTTTGAAGGACTGGCCATTTATCAACCTGCCAAATGTATGAAACATAGTTTATTAATTTTGAATTTCAAAAAGTGCTATCACATATACTGAAGACTTCCGCATTGGCTAATATTGACAACAGCATTGAATAGCTGATGGAAATTGAAGAACGCTATTACACAAAAATATTTAGTCACCGCCAAGAATCGAACCACGGACCTCCCAACTGTCAGGCGTCTTGATAGCTTCGATAAATTCGAATTATTAATAAATCATGTTCTATACCTTTGGACTAAAACATAGCGTTGAGGTCTGAAGAGTCACCTACAGTCGAATCGGCTATGGTACTATATACATATACCTTACATAAACCTTTGGCAGTTTGATAAATTGACAGTTCCTTCAAAACCAACTTGTGATATACAAGCCGATATGGCCAAGTCCAATGTGAGCGCTGCTACACAAAAAGAGCACTGTAGTCTAGTGGTTAAGACGCGTTACCTGCAATTGTGCGTGGGTCCGTGATTCGATCTCCGACGGTCACTAAATATTTTTTTGTAGTAGCGTTCATCGATTTCCATCAGCTATTCAATGCTGTTGTCAATATCCGCCATTGCGGAAGTCTTCAGTATAAATTGATAGTACTTTGAGAAATTCGAAATTAATAAATAATGCTCTTAATTAATTATTGTATCACAGTTGGCGATTCAACCAAACGAGTCTTCCAAGGTTGTTTTTTCATTAATATAGTCTATTGCATTTTGTAGCCTATATATTTATAATTTGATTCCTTACTCCACAGTCTCTCACACCTGAAAGGTTTACCAACTATGTACAGTATTAGGTCTGTGAGAAATCACTTCATACCCCTAGAATTTATCAGTAAACACTATTTAAATGTTATTATTTATAAATTCTAACTCAGCTGACGATTTTTCATCAAATAAAACATATTTTAAAACAAAAAAGAAACCGACTTCAGTGAAATGATAATACTCACGTACTAAAAAGTTTAAAATAAAGTATTTACTCTAAACTGAGAAATTTTTTAATTCCATACAAGTAATCTTTTGAAGTCGGCGCCAAATATTTTATAAATTCTTTTTTAGGATGAAGCCCACATATGTCTGAGACCTGTGCGTGGGTAATGAGTTGGATGATGGTGATTGATGATTTGGACCTACAGTTTTAGGTG
Source organism: Conomelus anceps (assembly GCA_948455865.1). Classification (NCBI taxonomy): domain Eukaryota; kingdom Metazoa; phylum Arthropoda; class Insecta; order Hemiptera; family Delphacidae; genus Conomelus; species Conomelus anceps. The sequence goes on along the minus strand of OX418217.1, from coordinate 55,444,906 downwards.
GGTTCCGAATCACCGGGAAGTGATTGATAAGAAATTCTATCCAATATCAAAACTAACAATTTAAATTAAATATGTGATTTACACTTACTTTTACTGAAATACAGTGATTGATAAGAAATTCTATCTAATATCAAAACTAACACTGTATTACAATTAAATATGTGATTTACACTCACTTTTACTGGAATACAGTGTCAGTTTTGATATTAGATTGTTCAATTATTTCGTCATGGAAGACATCACAGAGTAATTCTGTTATATTTTAAAAGTTTATGGGAAATTTGGCGCCGACTTCAAAAGATTACTTGTATGAAATTAAAAATTTTCTCAGTTTAAAGTAAATACTTTATTTTGAACTTTTTAGTACGTGAGTATTTTATCATTTCACTGAAGTCGGTTTCTTTTTTTGTTTTAAAATTTGTTTTATTTTAAGCTTTTCAGTTGAATTTTCAAACTTTGAAAACATGAGAAATTTCTTAAAGTCTACATTATGAAATATTTATCAAATTAGCAAGCCAATAATTAATTTATAACATCCAAACTTAAGTAACTAAAAATCCACTTATAAGAAAAGATAAACTAAGGAAAATTCTACAACGTTTTATTTAATGTGGAATATTGTATTTAGGAAAATTATAATAGCGAAAGGCTTCTTAAAAGTGAAATGGCTTTTGATTCATTTTGATGTGGTCCCTTTCAGAATATACCTACACTGAAATAGTAGGCCTATATTACGTTACAAGTGTGGAAAATTGTGTTTACTGAAAATATGATAAGTTAACGCAGGAGATGAAGTTGAGTGCGGTATTATCATACGAGTATGGTAAACATCTTCCCGGACGAGTTATGTACGATATTTTTCGTGATATTAGTCATATATATTTTTTAATATAAAAAACATGAACTTTGAGCTAGTACAAAAGGATAATCAAACATAACCTCAAAATAGCCTATTGTACGGACATGTATTTAATGGCGAATAAATATTCTTAATCCATCACAGCAGCGAAACTAAAAATACTCCTGAGATCAGCTGTTTTTCCAAATTCTCCAACTTATGATTGAAACTAAATAACCTTTATTCCTATGACTCAATAACATCAACTAAATTATTTACAATTATTTTCATATGAGCATATGGACAGAAATATTATATTCTTCTTATTCTCGATTCAAATTAAGTTCACGTGATTGGTCAAAACGGGACATTACAGGCTTGTTTCACACTGAACCAGCTTTGGGTAACCGATGTCGTTTACCCGGCACAATTGCATTGCATCATATGATTTCGAAAACCGTCTAGATGTGAAGCACTCCATATGATGCAATGATCAGTCTGGTAAAGAACACCGGTTATCCGATTGGCGGTTATGTGTGGAACTATCCTATTCAAACTTGATTGAAATGAAGACATCGAAGAATGCTCCTTTTTGTTTAATATTGGGCTAAGTATTGGGCCGATCCTTGCGAAACTTGGATGGGACCACCGCTGAGCGATGCTCTTTCATTTAAAAAATGTTCATCGAAATCGGTTCAATATTGTTCGAATGATTGATGTACAAACATAAAAAAAAACAGGTCGAATATAGAACCTTGTTCTTTTTGGAAGTCGGTTAAAAAATCGGTTTACACCAAAAACTACAGTGGCGTAACTGATAATAATTATACTGTGCCCTGCAGCAGGTTTTGTCTAGCCCCTCTTTGTTTTTCACCTTCTTGTTCAAAGTCACTTGCTCAAATGATAACAAACAACGAAGAGGGTTACTCTAGAATACTTATTCTTTTTTAAAACATATTTTTTTTAAAACCAGTATTCCTGCGTGCTTAAAAGTGATAATGAGTATCCCAAGTAATCATCATAAGTTAGTAAAGCCACTGTATTTAGGACAGACACCTTTCATCTAACATTTCAATGTGATTCTTAACAAAAATAGAATAACTGCATTTGATTAGATCTGATTGATCAATTGATTTATTTCCTCATAAATTCATGCAATTATAAAAACAATACAATTTAGACAAAAAAATACATAAATGCATATAAATATACAAAGTTTATTTCCAGTTTCTATTGAATATAGGTAAAAGTCTACATAACTTAGGTAGCAGTGGCCTGTGCATAGACTCGAGTTGATTTAAACACTAGGATTCTTTTATTTTCCATGCCATTTAAACATTCAAGATTTCTTTGAAAAAAAAATGAAGAATAGACTTAAGATGAATCCAAATCAATATAAATTATTAAAAAAAAAAAAATGAAAAAAAATTAATAAATACAATTTTATAGAATAATACAATAAGTGATAATTTTGAATAACCAGAGAATAGCGATTAGGATAGCTTATTTGAAGTCATCACCCTAGGGCCTAGGATAATGGAGATTAAAAAAAGTATGTAATGAGCTAAAAAAAATTAACATACATACATATACATATATACGTTAATAACTCTGAAAAGAAATGTGAAAATAGAAAGGTAAGTATGTACTGGAAAACAGAGCAAGAGGGGGGCGGGACATGCGGCCGACCATATTTACCAGGCCCGTCCACTCACAGCAACGATAAGCAAAACGGCATCACCTGACCACTCTTTTTTAGAAAAAAAAACCACTGATCCCAAATGATCCCAAACACCCAATTCTTCAAGGGCTTCTTATAGACGCCAAGAGAGACAGAGGCGAATGAATTATTTTGATTGGAATATTGAAAATTACGAAAAAGAACATGATGTGAAATATAAAAACAATTAGGCTAGTATTAGAAAACGATTTGTTTTGCTGTAAAGTATTAACGCCAACAGTTGTTGCATATCTTGTGTGATAGGAGTGTGAAATTTGTGTAAAAATTGAGTTGGAGTTTCTATAAAAATATATACCCTATTGGCAAATCCTTTATAAATAACTTCATCAATGGCAACACTCTTGATTCGCTTAGTAGTAGGACTGAAGGATATCTTCTATCTTTCCTCAAGCCTGATTTTGAAACTAATTTTTGAACAATCTGTAGTCTGCTGATGTGCACGCGATAGGCTGCACCCCAGGCAAGAATACCGTACCATAACAGAGATTGAACAAAGGCGTGGTAAGCTTGTATTATTTCATTATAATTTAAAATGTCACTTAGATAACTAAACGCAAATATGTATTTTCTTAATCTAAAGTTAGATCAAAGAGAAACCTTGACAAAATACTCCTGCAGCAAAAACGGGCTATAAGAATAATTATGAATTTAAATAGAATGTACTTGGTTACACTTTTTCTTTCTCAGCTGGATATCATAACAATTTATGCCCAGTTCATATTTGATGTTGTAATGTATTTAAAAAATTTAGAACTTAAAAATAATAAATCCCATGATTATAATACAAGATAAGGAAGAATTTTCGTTAGGCACATTTATAACTTTTTAAAAAGAAACCAATATATTAGGCCTACATGGGTGAAAAATATTTTCCTTTGTTACCAAGAAAGTTACAGTTAGAGAAAAGTGCTAATTTTTAAAAGAAAACTTCAGGAATATTTCGTAGAGTCATCCATGTACTTCGTGCAGGAGTTTACTCATTAGATTTAATTTATGGATTTTTATTTGTAATATAGACGTACTTTGTGACAAATTTTTTGTATAAGTGTGACACTATTCAATGTACTTGTAAATTTTTTGTGAATAAAGATGACAATCAATCAAAGTGATTGTGCATTTTGGTATGAGGCCAACTGTAAGGATAGAACCTGATAACTATTTTATGCAATGTCAACTAAAACATATTTTTCTGTTTATTAAGTCTAATTTTTTTTTAAGAAGATAATTATTCATTCTCGAACAGAATGGGAATTTCGAGAAGCATACCTTCGGAAATAATTTGCACTGATAAAAATTGTTTGTAGCTTGTAGCATAAGACACAACTAAATTCTCCATTCTTTCGTTCCAGGTATGGAGGCATGAGAAATGGAGAGCACCAGCCTTTCAACGTGACAGCTGCTCATGTTCCAATTCAATTCCTGAAAACAAGACTTCGAGGTTTAATCTGAAGATGCGAAAGAGAAATAGGCTCTTTACTGATAAGGTGAGAAAAACGTGTAATCATCTTTAAAATATAAACATCTCAAAGGTGTTCTTAAAACGGTCTTCTTGAATGATATCGAGGCCCTATTAATGATATTAATAGACCTACAAAAATTACAATAATGACGTTAGGAGATGCTTAAGTCTTCAAACAATACGGGTTCTAGAAACAATGGAGGTACTGCTCTTAGTAATAGCTTTGTAAATAATTTTAAAAATTTCATTTTAGAAGTTAATGCGAAAGACAGAGCCCAAAACCACAGTCAACAAAAGGTTACAATATAATACTGACATAATTAGACACAATAAATCAATAAAAACGTTTTGAAGTAAAAACACCTCTCATAGCGACAAGTATTGCACAATCCATTTTCGGTTATTTCAAATGTTTTTTATACCACCCACATTAGGTTCCATCATTGTTGAACGATTCAGTAAATTAATGATTCAAACATTATTAGCAAAATATTGAGCCTTTTTCTTGAAAGAAGCCTCAACACTGAGAAGTAAGTGGACATTAATATTTAGGCCCTATACCTAGCACAGGCATAATACAAATCCTGTAAACATTATTAAAAAGTTATTAGGATAATCAGTTTTTGATCAAGCTGCTATTCATAGTTTACAATTTATAATCGCCATTTTATTCCGTCTCCTATGTTGTAACTCTCGTAATATTTCCTATTAATAGTTATTGTTTCAGCCTTCACTGAAATCTTGTATTATAAACTAAAAGGCTAGAGCTCATATATGTCTGGGGGAGAAGGATATTTCTAAAGTTATTTCAGAGGCGTGCCATCATTTTATTAACAGTTATTGTCCTGACATTTGAAGCTAATTATTACGCCAATGCATCATAATTTCCGCTCTTTCAAAACGGCTACTATTTGCTATTGAAATTTTTCTAGCCGTAGTGAAGTAACGGTTTGCGAAAACTATCAGGGTAGTGTTTGTTTGTCGGGAAATTGCTAGGCTGTAGAAATAGTATAAAAATATTTTCAAGAAAAAACTATTTGCTCGACAAGGTCTTAGCAATTATTCTTTTTATGGTTCATGCAAATCATTTTTAGAGAGTGGTTCAAGGCCGTTCTGGATTTCTTGATCATAAAAATGGCAATAGTTGGTAGTATGAGAATTCAACAAGTGAAGGCCGTTGAAGCGCGGGGATAAGTGACTTATTGTGAATCAAAGTTGCAGTCACTGAGTGACAGTGATGGACGCAATAATCAGCACCTAGTCATTGGAATGACTCGAGACTGTCTCTCGTACGTCTGCCCACGACTTAACTTACCTAGATGCGCCGACGCATCGCTGTCATATTTCCCCCTCAAATAACTTCCTCATCAAAGTTGAAAACATGTAATCAAAACGTCCACTTTATCTCACAACCTTTGAATGAAATATGAATCGTTTTCCTAGAGTACAGTAGCCTGATCACTACTTTTATCACATTCATTATTCTGATCATTATTATATGGGATTCATAAAATAAAAACTTAATATCCTAGATTGAAACAGGATCAATTCTTAAGATTTATCAATAGCTTTTGTTTTTGTTGTTGCGCAGATGACTAGGGGAAAAATACTCTACAATATTCTAAAAACACTGTCTTCAACGTTCAAAGTTCTGTCTTCAACTGAACTCTTAGATTTTCAGGCGTTTGTCTAGTTAATTGGGCTGGCAATTCATCAAATAGATGTAAATATACGCTAGTCACCCCTTTCGCGTATGAAGCTGAGCGATGTTTTCATCCCTGAGTCCGCATGTCTGTCTAGTCTCGTAGGAATGTACCATGAAACCCTTTTTGAACATAACTGCATACTTGTAGTATAGAATATTTCAGTACTCAAATATTGACAAATTTGCAATAAAATGTGAAAATGCTCTTTATTTTTCCCCCAACTTCATATTTCATTCTCTACATTATGGTATAAACGACAGTATTTTCAATCTCGTTTAAAATTTTTGTCTCCCATATTTGAAAAAAAAATTAATTAATAAAGAAATATTTTTTAAGGTGATTCTTCACTTTCTAAAGAAGGGGATATTCAATATCTTTCTAGTCTCATATCAATTATTGGGATGACAAAAGTGATCACTTTCTTATCCTCTATTCCTTTTTTATTTCTCAAATTTGTCGGCCTATTCAATATGTAATTGACTGCTTGTCAAGATGTATTTGACTGCTAGTAGTAACGGACCAAATTTTTGATTTTGCTACACCATGAAGTATTGAAATGTTATCAATTTCTTTTAGCAAATATGGTAGCCTATTTTCTTGATTAATTGGAAAAATTTATAAAAATAATTTCTCATGTTGTCTGCACCTTCTTTGGCTTCTTCCTCTTTTGTATCTGACCCTACAAAACTTATTCAGACTGAACGTTTCTGCGATCCCCCCCCCCCCCCTAACGGTGAAGAAGTAAAAGAAGGAGAAAAGAAGAGTAAAAGGGAAAGGAAGGGGAATGATAAAAACAGAGAAAAATTGAAAGTAGAAGAAAATGATGAATAGTTTACAAAGTTTTAGAGAAGTGATAATAATGAGACAGCAATGTTAAACCAACAATTAATTTTCTATTGCAAACATGGCATAACTATGGGGGGGGGCGGCAATCAGGGGGATAGTTCCCCCTCCCCCAGAGACCCTAAAAGTAAATAAATTTTCGATTTTAAACAAGCTCTGAGAGACAATAATTTTTGACAAGAGTCAAAAAGACCTCTTAAATAGCTGAAAATTTGGTTTATTATTTTTAAAAACATTTCCGGGGGAGTATCCCGGACCCCCCTTTTGAATGAACAAGCTTTATAAAGTCTTGAATTACTGTTAGAAAACCCCTCATTCTTTTAAAATAAGTTCAAGTGCGGTACCATACTGTTCCCCAATCAGGTGAAGTGGGGGATCAAACATGAAAAAATAGTAGAGTGAAAATAGTTTTAAGTAGACTTGCTTTGAAGTTTGGCTATCTGATCAATAAATTTTTAGCCCAAGAGTTCAAATCTCCCACTAACAATGATGCGATAACTAGATGAAAATTTGACACACAATTTGGGTTAGAATGGATGAGTTTGTGTCCAGAATCGCTTAAAATGTGGTTCTTCAAGGATTATTTTTCAAAAAAATATTGAATAAAAATTTGAATAAACTATACATTATAGTATTGTATCATTGTTAGAGAAGCCCTTCATCTACTTTCATGGTGTACTATAATTTATAGTGCCTGGAACCTACCCGTTACATCCCCCCTCCCCACTTAAACTGACCGACTTGTTACACCACTTCAGTACTTGGTCTGTTAATAATTCCAGTTCCAAAAGGGTTTTCTCGACTCTGCGGCTTATCAATATATTAAGGCTGAGGACTATCATAGCAGACTAGTGTTATTGGCACTACTTTACATTCACTCAAATATCACCCTAGTCATCCTAAAGCCTAGACCCTAAAAAATTTGTTCAGAGATTTCAGGTGGTTACAAAAATATTTTTTCATTTGCGAATAATGTTATGAGGTTATTTTTCTTGTAAATTTAATTTTTCATTATCAATTTGTAACAGTGACGTATTTGTGGTGAATCAGGAAAGGTAGTTCTCCTCCACCAGATAATAATATTAGCAGGCCTTGTGAGACAAGTTTTGGCGAAAGAGTCAATGAAGATGTCTGGGATCGCTAAAAATGTGTTGGAGGAATTTTTTTTTCAACAAGTTTCCAGGGAAGTACCCCTCCCCTAACCTGTTTTTCAAAGAAATTTTCAAATAGCCTACGGTACTGTACGGTGATCCCAATCAGGAACAGTGAATCAAATGTCAGGAACATCAAATGTAGCAGAGTGAAAGTTTCTAGTAGAGCCCAAGGTGGGTCTGGATCTCCCACTGGCAGTAGTACGAGTACAAGAACTAGATAAAATTTACTCTGTCACATAACGTGGATTGAAATATTAAATTTGAAGAATTCATTCCTCTAATTACTTGAAATGTTGTTTCAGAGAGGTCATTTTTTTAATTTTCTTGGGGTGTAAGCTTTGAAATAAATAGCCATGTATTTTACCTTAATTTATCCTTAAAGGACTTCACCCACTGCTGTGTAGATCTACTACTCCAAATTACTATTGTAATGTTACGGGTTCTGCCTCTAAAATAATGCTGGCAACACTTAAAATTAACACTCGCACTTTATTTACACAAATTATCCACTACACGCACTTATCAGTTATATCACACAAACGAAATCAATCATGAAACGAATAATTCAATAACGTTCAGCCTATAAAGAATTTGCTATATACTATGTTAAATTTAATCACTAACTGTTAGTAGGACAAACAAATATTAAATAGCTGTTCAATAATTCAGAAATAAACGTCTAAAACAGAACAGTTGAAAAACTACGAAGCACTTACTTGTCAATGTGTAAACGGTTAAAGAAGCCTGAATGTGTCTGTCACAATACACTTATCACATTAATATTATCACAATATCACATTAAATGTTCGTATAACACAGTCTGTGATAAAGCTCACTGGAAATACAGTTTGTATGAACGAAAACGGGAACTGTCACTTAGCCTATGTCAACAAAGTTTGAACAATGAATGAACTGGTGTTTACATGAGCATCCGCTGAATAGAAGTTTTTAACATTCCAAAAAGAACGAGAGGTTCTCTATTTTTCGAGGTTATTCTATGTTAACAGATAATGCCATTCTAGAGCTCTCTAGATGGATCTCGAGGCGAGGGCTAAACAGGGGGAGTGAACGAAACATGCTTGCTTATCGCTAACCGGAAGACATTATTGACATAGAGCATAAAGAGAACGCATTCGTTCTCTGGAATCTCATAACATTAATTATTGTACCGAGAGTCCAACCCTCCCCGCAACATCATTGATCATCCCCTTCCTCATAGACTGACCCAGTAAATACGTCACTGCTGTGTGTGATCTAACAATACATTGTAGTGTGTATTTCTATCAAAACAACGGAAAAGATTGGAAGGTGTTTGGAATTTGTGTCTCGTTATTTTTTTATGCCTTCTAGAAACAAAAATCTCATAATGTAATCATTTTTCCAATAAATCTATATTGTTTATGAAAACATAGCAGACAGTAGACAGTCGAGTACAATATTTTTGGACTAATGATGTAAGGTGATCTTGATGTCTGGGTGAATGTAATATAACAATAGTATTGTTTTTAGTATTTCAAAAGGGAGGATTTTTAAAAACCAAATGTTGGTTTTATTTCAATTGAAAAAGTCCTCAGATTTACAATTTCAAACCCCCCCCCCCCACACGATACTTCCCCCACAGGTGTTCCCCATCACCCAAAAAAAATTCTGCTGCTGGATTTGCCCCTGCTTTAATCAAACGTTTTGAGATCAGCATCCGCTGTCATACACTGGCCTGCCACACTAGTCAACAGGCCAAACTAGCTTATCTGCATATTATCTGAACATTAAGCTCTAGCATGAAATGCAGCCTCCGCTTTTGGTTAAAAGTGCATATGCATGAGGAGAGCTGAACTACGATGCTGGATGCTGCAGGAGTCTCTATCGCGTTATCATTTTATGTTAAGCCACCCTAACCTTGACATTTGCCGGCGTTTTGCCTCTGTAATTTGTGTCTTATTTATTGTGCTTGCCAACACAACAGTTAGCTCATAAATCAGACGCCGCTGTTATTATTTATAACTTTGTACAATTATTCACAATTTTCACATATTATTGAAGTGCAGTCATTTTAAAATAAAAGCGGAGTTTTTATTACGAAGACTAAAGGTAGGCCTTCTGCACGGAAATGACATAATCGGCTGTATTTAATACACTTTGCAGCCTGCAGTCTAGTCAGTAATCTTCAACAAAAAGTGAACTTTGTTGAGCCGACGTTCATTTTATTGAGCGCCGTCAACGAATTAGCTTGTCAATTCTTCATTCAACCATAGCCATCTCATTGATCACTGAATAAGATTATAAACTCTTGATGAATTACTCTACCGAATGGTTTGATAGCTCCACTCTCATTTGGACGGGAAAACTGCATTGCTAATTCTTCCGGCATGCTTGATTGAGTCATCCAATTGCTAGAGATAAAATGAACTCTAGATAGTATTTTGCTCCTGATACTGTGAATTGTTCACAGGACATGCATTTGATGTTGATCTGGTTACAGCACTCAGCGATTCTCCCGAAACAGCTAGCTGCAGCTACTTTCCCCCTCATTGGTTCTCAAAGGGGCTTGAAACGCTTACTCATTATTTAATTTTTGGCTGAACATTTTCAAAGCCACATTTAATCGTGGGTTGAGGTTGTTGTGTCAATACAAATATTAATCAATAAAGTATCATTCACTTATCAAATATAGTTGAATACAGAATACAAATATAGTTCAATTAGTTTAATATATAGATTTCCCAAATAAGGAAATCTACTTTATTTATGAACTCCGCATATGAAGAATTATCAAGATCGCCTTGTTATTAAAGAATGATGAATCCTTGAACAAAAATGTTTTAAATAAATAATAATTTCATTTCCATTTTTCAATATACAATACAAAGAATTTTAACGAAGTGGTTCAATAATTATATTCAGGTAATAAGATACATATAATAAATAAAACATATATTTTGGAAATCATCCTACCCCACTATAGCATGCCATGTTCTAGAGTAGGTGTTAGTAGAGGAAAAAGGAGGTTCAACTAAAAATAGGATATAGAATTAAGGATTGGTCAGTTTTCAAAATTACAAGTTAATTGTATGAAAAAATCCTCTCTATATGCTGTCAGGCCTTGATCCACTTTTCCAATATTTTTGATAGAACAATCAAAAGTGAGATTGGCCTGTAGCAGTTTATATCTTCCCTATCCCCTGTCTTGAAGACTGGACAAATTACTGCCTCTCTTAATTGCTGGGGAAAAATCCCATCCTGAAACATTCTATTTGCAATGTATGTAAGATAGTGGTTTGGAAAGAATTACACTATTTCTTTTGAAGAGCTCTGGCTGGAAGTTGTCTGGCCCTGGTGCACTATCTCCTTTAAGACTGCTAACTATTTTCATAATTTCCTCTTCTATTACTGGAGTAAAACAAAGAGATTGACATATCCTATTGCCAGTTGCTTGAGGTTCCTCTTCTGTGCTATGGTTTTCTTTAAGTATATCCTGTGCCAGTTTAGATCCAATGCTTGTGAAAAAGTTGTTGAAAGAGTTGGCAATATCAACATCATTCTCACCTATTTTTAGCTCGTCCCCTTCTACAATAACTTCCTTAATTTGTGTTTTTGTCCTTCTTTCATCTGTAATTTCGTTTATTACTTTCCATGTTTGTTTTGAATCTTTGAGATCGCCTAATCGCTTTGTGAAATACTGTTTCTTTGCATCTTCAATAAGCCTAGCAAGCAGGTTTCTGTATTTTCTATAATACTCCCTAAGTTGTATATTTTCTGTATTATTATTGCTTTGTCTATGTAGTTTATCTCTCTTCCTTATTGAAGTTATTAATCCATTTTTAATCCAGGGCTTGATTTTCCTTTTTTTATGTGTAATCTTATTCACTTTTTTACATTCTTTTCTATATTTATCCAGTAATATTACAAATTCATTCAAAGCTCCCTCAGTACAATCCTGCTGGTAGACAGAATTCCATGTTTCCCCCTGCAGTGCTGATGGAAGCTTAACATGATCAATACTTTCATACTGAGGTTTCTTTTTTTTTCATTATTCTCGTTACTGGCTTTATTTTTCAATCCTAAAATAGTTATAAAATGATCAGTTATTGAGTTTAGAAATATTACTGGTATCAATTCCCTTCTAAAGTTCACTTGAATGTGGTCCAAACATGAGGCTGTCTGGCTTTTATCTGGGTAATAGAATTAGTTCATCAGATTTTCAACCATAGCCTATTTTGAAAAAGCTTTGATGCAAAATTGCAAGCCTTTTTATCTTTTCCTCTCTCTCCTTCAATAGTTCCAATTCCAGTGTATCTACCAGCAAGCATGAGTCACAGTTAAATACTCGAGTCATTCCCTTCTTGTTTTCCTTTTCTAAATATCCTCAGCACATTTATATTGCTAGGTGGAAAGGCATTTATGTCCTTCCTGTAAAAATCCTCCACTGATCCTAACCATCATGCACGTTTTTAGTTTCTCAAGCCTTTCCATTTATTCCTTTTTCAAAATAAAAATATTGCTCTATAATGTGCCGCACTCCATACATTTCAACTTTCACTATAAATCCACTATATTAGACTTTCTCAGTTTTTTATTCACGAATAATATCTATCAATTCTTTACCAGATAATAACGCATAGACTTTCTCAGTTTTTATATTCACATACAATATTGTCATAATAGATAATAATCTTATATTATATAGTTATTTTTAAAATTACGTCTTAAATACTCCTGTTATGGAGTATAATACAAATCAAGTTGGATCAACAATTTATATCATTCTTATTTTCTAGTAAGCACAATTACAATTTCAATTAGTTAAGGTGAGGTTTAATTTTGATCTGAAAGGAACTCTTGTAAACTATTAAATGTTTTATCAATTAAATAATATTTTCTCAATTGTTGTTTTTCAAATTTTTATGTTTCCAAGATCTTTTTCATCTACTTATTCACTGTACTAGATTTTCTCAGTTATTTTCTTTGCAAATAATATCTATATATTCTACAACAGAAACTGGAATTTTGAAGTTGTTTGATTAATAATTATATTGTAATGTGTGTTGCAGGCCAGCCACATCAATTGGCTGATGCACAGGCTGATGTCACTGCCACCACCGGTTCACTTATTGGGACTGAGCTTGCCAGCCACTGCCACTGCCACCCAAATTATCGACTACTGAAATAATGCAATCAACCACTGCCAGCGCTACTAGCCACTTCTCAACGAAGCAAAAAGTCTTTTATTCAATAGAAATTTCATATATATATATAAATTATATATATCATTTATAGCGTCTCAAATTCTATTTTTAATTTTAATGTTATTTATTATTTTATTGAATTAGCTTTAAAAAGTGCCAATTCAACTGAATGAGGTGAATACTTCTAATAATATCATTCAGTATATCTATGAGCAGACCAAATAGATAATTGAATCTCTATTATTCTTACTATGTTTTATCTTGGGAAGAAACTAACAAATTATTGATTATCCATTTGAAAATACTGTACGTTCTCACAGCCAAACCTGATACAAGTACTTCATATATCCAAAGTCCATCTTTCCAAGATCTCCATTTCAAGTATTTTATTTATCGATTTACAGAATTAATTTACTAGAAGCCTTTTTATACTGGATTATCCTATTCTTAAATCTTATTTCAAATTGTTACCATATTAAAAAAAAACGGTTATTTATACCTTCATGGTTGTCTATTCCTACTGAAAGAGTATCCCACTCAACAAAAATTATTATAACATTGATGTCATTCATCGTCTTTCAATAGTTTGGCTTATAGGTACCGTGAAAGCGTGAATACAAAAATTATATATTTGCTGGTACAGCAGCAGATCTTACTGATAAGTATTACGTTGTTTTTGTACGTTCATTGTGATAAAAATATTGTGGACTGAAGTTAGATGCTTAAGCGTTCTAGGATACTTTATGGTATTCGAAAATATCATTATAACCAAAAACCAGAGCATTAATAGAATTATTGCGATTTTCATAAACTTCCCCTTTGATTAGAAAATTTATCCACAGATTCAAATCCAAAAATGAGTACTCCTATCTAATTCAATTTACTTGAGTACTCAAAAATGTTCAATACTAATTGTTGTAGAAGAACGAATGTCTCAGTATAAAGTTGTTGTGGCTGATGAAGCTATAAGTACCACTTGCACTTGGCATTTATATTCTAAAGTAAAGTAGTCTCCTAGAAAATATCATTTTTTTAAATCATGATTTAATAATCAAAATAAACATTTATAGAACTAACAAAAGTAACTCGCAGGATATAAATGAACTGGAATATTTTTTGCAACTAAGTTCTCATTGCAGTCTAGGTTTTCACAAATAAAAGCCATTTAGGTTTGCACTGCCAATAGTTACGACTATAAACGAGAATATTATTTCTTTTATCAAGGCTTTTGATGAGCTAACGAGAAAGTCTTTATTAGAAAGTCTTTAACGGAAAGTCTAGTTTAAAAAAAATTATTATATGGTTACTATTGAGATTTTGAACCTCATCGTACTTAGTCAATCAATTGAATACTTCACTGCCTTTTTACTAGTTGAGTAATTTTATCAATGCTGTAACTTGTTTTCAATTATAAATTCATTGTTATGTTTTTGTGTATTTAACAGTTACAATATTTATTATACGTTGTTTTCTTTTCATCTTATTACATTAGTTATTATAGTTTTCAATTCATTTTTTTATTTTACGGCCCCATTGGATCACTTTCTGGAAATTCTTCTTCTTGCTCAAATGTCTCTCATATTTTGGGCCCTCTTTTGTCTTCCTCCATCTGTGTAAACCCTTTTTGTCTTCTTTATCTGTTTCTCTGGGAATCTGATGTTTTTTTGCATTATATTTCAATTTTGCTTGTTCTGTCTCTGAGATCCCGTCCTGTAATGCCAATTTCCTCCATATCCATCCTAATTTCTACTACCCATCTTGGTGGATGTTTATTTTATATATGAATCTCAATTAATTTTTAACATACGGTTCGTTTCAGTTCAAGTTGTGTTATAATCGGACGTATGGTACACAATCGACATACATAACCTACCAATACATTCTTAGTGACAATAATTTATAATTCCAATAGTTACCACAATTAACTCACGACCCCCTCTTATTATTAGATTGCATTATCACCTAAACATGTCAGCCCCATTATTCGTGAAATTGATTTCATAAAATTTCCTGTTTATCAAATACTCTCAAATTTGCAATTTATTTTACAATACAGAAATTGATTCCATGATTTATTTGGACCATTCTTGCGAAAAAATCGGATGTTTGTAATGCCTGTTCAAAATTTTTGAGAAAATCATACAATATTGAGAACTTTTATGGGTTAAGAATAGAATTTCGTTGGAATTAAGTTTCGGTATTTTTTTTTTTGACTCCCCTTCATTCTTTAGATTATGCAGCCCGCAGTGAACTTTCAACGAGGTGCGAAAATCACTGGTTTCTTTTAAATTGTAAAAATATTCTGTAGCGGTTTATTCGGCTATATGATCTGATAACCAATGAAATTTATTGAAATTTTGTTTAATATAATATATCATGCCGAATAGAATTTAAAATTTAAACCATCCACAATTAGTTCTGCACAAATGAAACTTTAGACTGATTGAACATTTCAATGCTTTTGTACAGCATATATGTTGTACAAATGTTCATGAATCTTCATTATTCATGAATCAACTCAAATTATTGAAGTCTAGTATTTAATTTTTATGGTAGCGTTACTGATGGTAGCGATGCCTTCTTCATTATTAGAATAAACTAAAACCTATTTAACGATATTACTGAATGAGCTCATTGTCAAATTCACAAAATGTTGAAAAAATATTTTATTAAATAATATTTGGAGTATTTAACTTTCAAACTCAATTTCATATAAAGAAAATTCATATCATGTGAATTTAGTGTAATGTCAAATACAATACTGTACTTTTTCATTTCAACAATAGAAAACATTCCATCTCTCATAAATTGTTCACTACTGTTAGAATAATTTAAAACAATGCTATGACTTTCCACAGAAAATAAAAAACAACGTTTGATTGCTTTACAATATAATATTGATATTTTCTCTGCTCATTCCTTTTCAATTGAAAACCTGTAATAACCATCATGAACAATTGCATGCTGAGACCATTTTTAGTTGCTAAATTAATATATAATATTCGATTTCTAGTTAATGTTATGTAGCTTAAGTCTGTTTTGATCGCGTTGATTATTATATTATAATATATATTTTTTATTAAAATTTTCTACTGAATAAATCAAAAGAACTCTTGTTTGTTTTTTATAGCGACCTGTTGGACCTGAGTGAACCCAAATTCAATTAGTTATGAGCTCAACTATAGGTTTCCTTGATACATTTGATACGTCATTGCTTCCATCCTGTCTATTAATAGAATTCATTAATGAATAATAAAATGCACAATTATCATTCAAGCTTTTCTAATCAAGTTGACACAATTGGAATGAAATTTATTGTATCAACAATTTAACAGAATCAAGATAGAAAATAATCTTTGCTCAAAATCTGGAAAATTATATTAATTGCCACAACCATAGATAGATAGATAGATTTATTAGTTGCGTAGAGCCACAAGTTTGAGCAGAGCTCAGGTGGCGTGCAACATGTCATTTTAGTAAAGTAAACTAGTGTTTTGGTCATCAAGGATACAAATAACTTATGACATACCGCTTCAAAAGTTTGTAATGAACCACAGCTGGGAGAAATAACTTAAGGAGCTCGAATTGATGTTTTTTTGTCACAGCCTCATTTATTAAAGGTAGGTGTTTAGTAGTTTACATCTTCAGCCGTAAAGCAAGGACAGAAGTTAGTAAATTGTTCAAATGTTCTACTAACCATAATCAAAAGAATGCTTCCCTCCATAAATGCTCAAATATCTTGAAAAGAACTGTACTTGTATCACCATAGATAAACCAACTCTATAGAATGATTTATCTATGGTATCACATGTGAGGGGAGAAAATCTTCATTTTTAGTTTGTATCACACCTTTGGGCTAAACTTCTTTAGCGATAAAACTAAAGCTGGCCTGAACACTCTATTTTTTTGTAGATTACATTTTGGAAACTCCAGTTAAAGAGTATACCATTTGTCAGATCAACAATATTATATAATCTTATACTCTAGTTACCATAATAATATCAATTAGTTGAGGTAAGGCTAAATTTCGGCGTGAAAAGAAGTCTTATACACTACAAAAAGCTTTATCAAATAAATATTTTTTCAATTGTTTTTTAAATAATTTTCTTTTCTTTCTTTTCAAGAATCTTAAAACTGCGGTAGCTTGTTGTAGAGTTTCCTACCAATATAACTAGGTTTTTGTTTGAATAAGCTACGATTGTGATAACCTTTCCCGGCTTCTTGTATTATAATCGTGTAAGTCAAGATTTTGGTTAATATCACTCTTTTTTACATATAATGTAGCCTCATACACATACCAATATGTGACCATGAACATCTATCTCTATCCAACAATACTCCTAGAAATGCAATATTCTCTTCCTGGTAAAGTTGATTATCGTTTACAAACACATTTATAGCTCTATCTTCATTTTAATTCTGTTTGTTTTTTAATTGAAGGCATTAGCATTTTTTACTATTTATCGTTAATTTCAACTGATTTAAGAATTGGACAATGGACTGCACACCTATGTGGCGACTTATTTCTAAATTATCTAGAACGGAGTTGCTGAAAATGAGTGATGTATTATCGGCAAATAAGAGGGCTCTGCCACTAATTAATCTTTAGGTAAACGGTTCACACATAACAAAAAAGCATTGGACCTAGTATTGACCCTTATGCACTCCAGCTTGGAGATTCAATTTATCATATTTATGCATCTGCCAGCTCTAAAAGTAAAACGCTTAGAGCAGGCAAATGCATAGAGCGTTCAGGTTAGCATTTAGCTTTTGAGCAGGTACATGCATAGAGTGTTCAGACTAGCATTAGCGTCATCGTTAACGCAGTTTTGCTCAGCTCCACCAATATTGTAAAACACAATTTATTTATAGGTGTAAAGTAAAATCACAGAGTAGTTTTCACTGATTTCCATCACATACAGCCATTTCTCATTCAATTTTTTGAGAATAATCTTCGTTCATCTCTAGTTTCATCTATTAGAATTATAAAGTTGCGATTTCATTGTAACTTGCACACTCATGTAATAAGCACGATCACTCTTCCTAGTCATGGAACTCCTTCAGAAACAGAATGACTGTGACTTTTACTATCACAAAATAATAATACTGTTATCATCGTTCAGTTCTTCCTCTCATTGAAGTCACTGTCCTTTAAACCAAATTCTTGGGTCTTTGATAGAGATGCCGATCTTAAAATCTCACCAATTTGTATTATTAATTCACACACTACCAGTCATCTCTATTTCTAGGACTTGTGATTGGAATTCTTCTCTATTTCCTGAATTGCTTTGTTCGATTCTATATTTGGTACGAAGTCATTATTTTTAATAATTGCCAATTAGATTATAGAATTCATATTAGTATATCTCACAATATTACTTTTTCTTACTTTTGTAACGTGTAACATTGTTATTCATTAAAAAACGTAATTTATATTGTGAATATAACACTTACAAATGTATTACAGACTCGTTCATACGTTACATCAATTATATTATTTTCAAGACAAAGATGATTTCCAACAGTAATTTTCGCAAAACAGGAAGGAAATTGATGGAGAAAAAGATGTAAGGATGTGATGGTAGGCTAATATCAATTAGAATTTCCGAGCAAACTCCTCCGCGCTTAATTTACAACGATAAAATCTAGATAACTTTAACTTGGGAATGTAGTAAGATGTATATTTATTGCAGGCCTACTACATTCCAAAAGATAAGAAATTTCCATTTACTGACAATGTTGTGATTTTTTATTCAAACTGAGAATTCATAAAAAAAGAAGATTCATTACATGTTTTAGAATCCACTGAAAATGAATTCCCTCTGTTGAATGAGACTTGAAGTCTCCCAAAGGATACTTGGACAGTGGAGCTTCAATATTACGGCCTACAGCCTCAACCCAAGGAAGGACAACGTCAACAATTTTAACACGTTTGATCAACAAGCCTTATCACACACTTATCGCTTCACTGAACCTTAGTATTCTATTTAAAAGACTCATTCAACATTGCGTGTTTGATTTCTCACTATGCTCTAGGCCTGGGTCTCCAAAATGTTCAGCCTCAGGGCCAAAATAATTACTCCAGTAAGCTCCGAGGACCAGAATCGTTTTTATTTTTCTACTATCAATATTCAGAGTATTTTATAAAGAATCCTCATTTTCTCCTCCTCCTCCTCCTCCTCCTTTGAACACAGACTTTTCTTTATTAGAGTAATTTTTACATCTTTTTCGGAGAAAAAATAAATTAAATTGAAGAAAATCTGCCATACGATCTTTACCAACTCATTCCTCTCATCAAAGGTGACAAAGATTACAAATGTAAAGATGGCTAGAAATTGGCAGCTATCTCTAACTATTTATTCAATCATTAGGGTAGTGAATTGAATAGGGTTTATGTAAAAAAGGCTGAAAAATTGAATAGAGCATATTAATAATTACTGTCATAATTATTGTGTTATTTCACGAAATACACAAAAATGGCTATAACAACATGGTCTTTCAAATTTTTATAGAATTAACTTGGTTATTTGTTGATTATATGATATTGTTTTACAAAAAAATGTAGAGAATTCAATTTAAAAAATAAAATGTTGGATCACTCAATAACCGAAAATTAAAAATTCATAAAATCGAGTTTTATTGGTGAAATACACTGATTTTGTACGGTTGCTTTCAACTTGTTATTTTTGTGTGTTTAGATAGAATAAAACCCCAATTTATGAACTTTGGGGCAATTTTCAACTATTAGGTGATTCAAAATTCAATTTTCAAAATCGAATAATTCTCAAGTTTCGTTCAATAAGAAAAGCTTTGTTTCATTGACAATTAACTTAAGATGATACATAAATACTTGAAAAAGGTGTTGTTTGAGTAGGCCTAAGTTTTGTAAGTCTTTGTAACTATTTTATACGATTATGCACCTCTTTTTACATAAAACCTTTTCCTATATTGCACCTAAAAAGGGGCACTAAAGATACCTAAATGAGTATTGGTAGAGCTAAGTGTAACTTTTAGAAATCTTTATTTCTGTAACCAATCGACCTATGTTTGTATTAACATTTTCCTTTACTTCGATGATAGGAATGAGCTTGATCAGTGTGACAGATTCTTCTAGAAACTTGGAGCACTCTGTATATAAAAGCCAAATGTCATTGGCTGATTCAGTCATTCATCGCCGTTTTTAAAGTTATGTTACAAAAATGTTGAAATATGGTATAATAACATGTTCAGTTAAGAACCTAGGCGCGTGCTCCTTGAAAGAACCTATTCCTTATAGGTTTCGTAATTTTTTTTAAAAATATGCATACAATCGATGTTTTATTAAAACAAAGTGATATTTTCAGAACAAAGAAAGAACTACGTGGCAAAAAAAGTTTAAATGCTCGATTTATAGAGGTTAAAAAGCCCGAAATAAACGATTTTTGAAAGCTTATTTAACCACCGACTCTCAAGAACCACGTGGCCTTAAAATTTTAACTTATTCAAAAACTCTAGATAAGTTGCAAGTAAAGATTTCAATATCTCACAAGGCACGAAAATTGACAAATTTTGAGACTTTATAAACGTCCTCCTCCCATTGAACGGTTAAACCGAGCCTGCAGACCCCTTATCTATAATTTCATAATTTAGCGTCGTTAAACACCCTCAGCAAACATACACCTGCTAAATCTGATAGTAAATGATGTATTGATAAAGTAGTAGAATCATTAGTAGAAAATAATATCAAACCCTATAACCTATGAGCTGTCGCGGGTTGGATCGATCATAGTGGCGGGCTGGATTTCGCCGGCGGGCCGTAGTTTCGAGCCCCCTGCTCTAGGCTCTAGTATCGAAGCTCCAGTGTGCAGGCATGCTTTGAAGGTGCATTTTCTTTCTAAACATTCTGCTTGTTAAATCTTTTAAATCTCCTTTGTCGGCCACATTTTCCGTTTATGATTTCATTTTCACAATTGTTGTTTTTGATCAACATCAACCACTTTATACCTCCGCTTGCTCTACAGATCTGACCTGCGCATGAGCATAGGCGACCAAACGACCTAATTAAGGAAATAAAGAATGGGAGGTAAAGCGTGAGTTTTGCTATTGAGTTTTGCAAGTGCGAAAAAACAATTTTAAAAACATGTTAAAGTTATTAATTCAAAGTACCTAAAGATATTCATCAGCTCATTTCTGATCATGGTCAATGAAAATTCCCCCTTTCTTGCCGCTATTCTCCAATAGAAAATTGCATGAAATACACAATTTAAAAGGCATGTCAGAGTTGTTGATTGCAAGTACCTGACGATAGTTTTTCAAGCATGATTGGCTCGTCGATAAACTCGTCTGCACTCAACTGTGTAGAAGTTAAAGTCGTGAATTAGTCCTGCGCACTCACTACTTCATCTATTGTGCAGGTTGACACCAGACGATTAGACGCGGAATGAAGTTGAAACTCAGAACTATAACTACAGCCTGTGACAACCAACCGGATGCGAAGCCGCTATATAGGTCACTGAATCAGGCCTCCTATGTTGTGTGCTGTGCAGTCAGGGTTTCCCAACGCCACATAGGCGCAAGGACTTAGCACCTATAACTTGTATTACAAAGGTGATTTGAATAATGAGATATGATCAGCTGTTTTTCCCATTCAGATAACTGAGGAGTAGGTGCGTACTCTAGCCGAAATTTATGTTTAGGCCTTTCATATTATTTACATTTACACCTCAACAATGTTAGTATCGTGAGTCAGTGTTTTAAAATAGGTACAGCTACAAAGAGCAGGAAAGTCACAACACTCGCATTCATTTACTTTCGTAACTTTTGAGCTATTTTATTGACTTCCAGTTGTCTGACTGTAGTCTCTAGAAACAATGTTACTCTGAATGCTAGAAAGGGTAAGAGGAGGTTTTAGTCTGATTAGTACAAAGTAGAAGCCCGTCTGATTACCTTCCCCAGTTACTGTACTTGATCCTATAATTTTAAGGAAAGACAAAGAGGAGAGAGGCTCACCTTCTTTCCTCCCAGATACACGGCCAACAGATTCCTATAGTGATCAAATACATGAACAAGAACAAGAACCCTGTGTATTTCCAAAATATTCTCAATCTTAGATTTCCATTTAAAGCAAAATCTGCAGATTTTCTTGACACCTGAATGGGCCAGTGGTTCAGTATTGTAGCTTTGACTTAACTTTTTTCTTCTTCTTTGGCTAAACAATAGAAAAGCAAAAAATGTACATGTCATTTTTTTGTACAAGGTGGTGACTATGAACATTTTGTGACAGAATGCTAGTAGGGCCGGTTGCGTAACACCTACTCGGTCCAATTAATCTGCTTCTTCGACCAGTTTCTTCTTTTTCTTCCT
The DNA here is from genome assembly GCA_948455865.1 of Conomelus anceps. Lineage (NCBI taxonomy): Eukaryota > Metazoa > Arthropoda > Insecta > Hemiptera > Delphacidae > Conomelus > Conomelus anceps. Next base: position 55,422,640 of record OX418217.1, on the reverse strand, counting down.
CTTCATCAATGTATTTTCTGTCTCTGCATGGAGAGCCGCACTTTTTCGCAGGTGAAATATTGTGTGGAGACTGTTGTAAAAGTCAAGGCCGGACCAAGGTCAAGGCGAATGTCGACGAGTGACGTGTACCATCTTCAATCCACATAATATCGATTCTCGATTGTCACGTATCGCGAGGGCGATCGCATGCATCGTGCTACTCAAACTGATCCGCCACATTTGACAAGAACGCAAGTTATGAGACTGATGCAGAGCAAAATAGCTCCTCTCTAATCATAAATATTATTAATCAATCACTCATCAAACATTGCAAGCCAAGTCCAAGGATTATATTCAGTTGGAAATTCAGAAGTTGGAAAATTCTGCAACTACATAGGGACAAAGCTAGGTTATTCAGCGACCGGGCAAGTAGGCTACTAATTTTTTGCGTTCCCCCCCCCCCCCCCCACTAAATATTTGCTAGTTTATTTTGACGACTCTGATATCCTCATCTTATGAATTTGTGTTAATTAAATGTGATGTTCTGAGATAATCAAACCCCGAAATTAGTAAGATCCCAGAATGTACGACCTAGTCCACCATATTCACATTTTTCTAGTTCAAAATAATTTGCATTGGAAGAGATTCGATGAGTAATATTTTAGAAAATGAATCTTTTTACGGAGATTGAAAACGTTTTTACAAATATTGAACATTAGGATCAGACAACAATGCTCAATAAAAACTAAACTAGAAGTAGTAAACATTTTTATTGAATTGATGTAGAGGTTTGTTAGTCATTCTTGTCCTAACACAATTATTTTAATCGACTTTTCATCAGTTAGTTGAAAATACTATAACTTGAGATTTTTTCTGTCTTACCAGAAGCAAATAGCAATGGTCAAGTAGTCAAGGCCTACAACGGTAAACACTGTCTAACGGACAATAAGGTTCCTTATGTTATCTTATAGCAATTAGAAAATAATTATTATAAATCCTAGAATAGGAGGCGAATTGAATTCAGAAAAACATACTTTATATCAATATGTTTGCCGTTCTCACATGAAACTCTACATGCTAAAATGCTGTTACGATAGTTTTCAATATTTCAACTTGACTTCGGCTGCTGTGCCCTTGGAAACATTGCGCCTCAACATCCCCACCCCCGGCCATTGCCGGTCTATAATATTATAGCCATGCCACTGTGCCTGAATCAAGAGACCAAACAGTACACTCACACACCCATTGTTAACTTGATCATTTTGATAATCACTCCATGTGTAATGTTTAGTTATCATTTTAAAGCATATTTTAAAAATTATTAAAACTATTTTTATTTCACGGCCGATTTGACGCCCCCTAACCCAAGGGCACGTGCCCCGCTCAGCAACCTCCCCCCCCCCCACCACTTACTCAACGTCATCTCTGCAACGTAGGTTGTCACGCTATAGCTTGTCAACTCAATCGTGGCAGTCTGATTGAATTTTTCCTTTGGTGCTTTAGAGCTTTGTGTTTTTTCTCCAATCGGAAAAGCACTGGCTGCAGCAAAAGCACTAAAATTTTGACTGGTGTCTCTCCAGACAAATCATTCAGAGGGTTCCTATTTCAGTTATTTCTATCAAAACAGATAATGTTATCTCGGAAATGCTTGAACATTCGAGAGACACATTTGACATATGAGAGTGAAAAAGACAAAGAGAGGAAAAAGAGAAACAACAAGTGTTTGCTCTAGATAAGGCAAGAGGCAATTCACGACTCCTCTGCAGATAAGGCGCTGCCATGCTGGAAGTCATTTACGGCTCGCCATTACAATGATTGCTTCATCTATCAATAACATTAATCCTTATAATATTGAGATTTCATATCTCAGTTCTTGGGTAAACTGCCTTGGCTTGCATATTATCTAGTGTCTTGATTCTTGAATATCCTAAATATTCAATAATCTCCGGTGATATGCCTGACCGATAAATCTAATAGCATAGCAACAAAAATTAAAACGCAAGCTGAAATACAAACATAATACTGTATTTCTCCAAATTACTGACTGGCAGGAGTGAGACCATATATTTTTTCGGGAAAGATATCAACTGAGAAACCATTTTCTGTGCGCGGGGGGGGATACAGATACAGACCGTGGCTAGACCTAAAAAAAGGTTTTCATTTCTCATAAAAATCTCAAATTTTGTTTTATTACAGTTGATTGAAAATTTCAGAATTTCATTCATCACGCCTTAATTTTAGGCCTTTTACTGTAAATGTTACAGTTTTACCAATCTGATAAAGATGGTGTAGCTCTTAACTTAAACATTAAAAACTCTCACAACAGGATAGCACTTACTTTGGAATAGAATACAATTTATGAGAAGTACTTAAAAAATAATTCATAGCTTCCTATCGTTCCTGGAACAATTTACATAGCTGCCTCACTATAAAATGTTTAGCTGTACTAAGCAAGGACACATAGACCGCCAACTTGATTGTAATACATTTTTGGCAGTCATTATGAATGAATTAAGAAGATTTAGTCTCTGTCAAAAATGTCTTTTTCTGAACATTTAAAACATCACACCCCCTCACCCCCCCCCCCCCACCGCAAAAGCACCAGAAGTTGTTATGAAAACTGGATAGGAATGAAACACTTTATAGTTTAATACGAGAATAAGGAACATGAAAGCTGTTCTTATCTACCAGTGCCAATCTGCCTTCGCGAATAGTAGCTTACTTATTCAATATTTCTGAGCCCATTGAAGTGGACTGAAATCGTTTCTGATTTACATGTTAACAATGCCAGATACTGATACATTCAAGATCTATGATAACGTCTGCTCTCAACTCTGCATACTGACTCTAAAAACCAGAACCAATGTTGAATAAACCTCTCAGAATCGGACAATAGAATAATAATAAAATGAATTGACCATGCGATTTCAAAATTCAGATTGTATCTGTATTCATAGACGGTAGATTATTATATGAAAAAAATAAAATAAAACATTTGATTTTGGAATAAAATATGTCTAGGCTAAGTGTAAGCCTAGATGATTCGATTAAAATCAAATTCACTCGATACATTTTAATTTCTATTCATTATGTAATAATAAGTTTTGACAGATTGTCAAGAATTGTAACGTTTTTATTTTTTAATGGATAGTAGACCATTTTGCTCAATTATTTCATCTGAAATTTTTAAGTACTATTATTTCTATTGTCCATACATTAGAAAATTAATTTTATTTAAAAAACTGTGGGTAGATACGATCAATTCAAACTACTGTAGGCTATATCAATGTGAATAAAGTTACACGAAAACCAGTTAAGCTCTCAGGGGGGGTAACACTAGGTCATAAAAAGAGTTGGATTCAACCTTCACTCAACAATTTAGTTCATGTAGCTGGTGATTTTCTCACATATTTACAATTAATATCATTCGAGCACATTATAAATTAAGTCTTTTGTAATAGAAGATTTCAAATGGCCATGTGAATAAATCAATTGGTATACAAAATAAACTGCCGATTACAGGCATAATTTTACATGGTGTCTACATTAGACGTGGACCAAAGTAAAATTTATCGTTAAGTATTTCACTTGTCAAGGCTGAATCATTCTTCATTGTAGCCTTTATAAGGAAAAGCTGCTGCAATAAATAGGAATCTGTAATCGAGTAAAATGAAGCTCCTACAAGTTGTGTAACATGTCATTATTTTTCATAGCTCTAAGGGCCATGTTATACGAGCGCTAATAACGCGGGAAACAGGGCGCTAAAATTCCAAGTTATACGTGACGCTACTAACGCAGCGATGAACACGCTTCGATAGCGCGTTATACACAGCGTTGACAGCGCGTTGTCGACGCGTGCATTGTCGAGTCAGAAAAATTGTCAGTACAGAAAACTTTCATATCAGGCCACTACTTTGTCATCCCTATCATTTCTGCTTTTTTGTGCATGTATATGACGCATAAAGGCAAACACTAGAGCTCGACCTGTGATCGCATATGATGCACATGGCAGTCAAAGTGTTAATATTAATAATATTCAATTTTTTCCCGAGCGCACATACTTGTTTAATTTGCTCATTTATTGTAAACACATAACATCTTACCTCTATTGTCCTTTTCTGTGGGAGTCATTTCATACCAGGTGTCATACATCGCCTCTCCAACTTCATTCCAGCATTTAGCCTTCAGTTGTCTGTTGGAATAATCATTTGACTTGACATCATAGAGAGGTGTCAGCTTCTCAATGCAATAGATGAACTTCTCCGTGTCAAACATCGCGAACTAATAAGGAGAAGAGGTAACCACAGACTATGATTGGGCGTCAGATGCGCATCGACAACGCTGTGTATAACTTGGTTCAGCGTTGCCAACGCGGCGTTGCTAGCGCGGCAGGTTGCGCTAGCAACGCTCAACGCCCGGCTAACGCGGACTCTCCGACGACAATGTCGTTCGTATAACTTGCACCATTGATGTCCCATTGCCCCAATGAGCCGACGCTATCCCGGCGCTAAATGCGTCGCGTTGTTAGCGCTCGTATAACATGGCCCTAACAACACGTGAGTGCCGATGGTATTGAGTTCCGATTATTTCTACTTCGCTATGAAATAACTGATAACTAATAACTGACGAGATTATTGCCAAAATTCATAATCTACTTAACTTCTTAATTCAATCTTTGTAAACCTATTTGCATTGGTTAGCTTCAATATCGGCTGTAGATACTTGCAATATGAAGGATAGGAGATAAATAAGAAAATAAGTAGATTCATCTACTAGAAAAAACATTTTCGCTTAGTTCTAACCTTGCTCTTATATAGCAGTACTAAATTTCTTGTAGGCTTATTCTGTACTATTAATTTATCCAAATACTCGTACTTTCTCCAATGCATTCTTATTGACTATTAAAATGGCCTGTTGAAAAGCTTATGAGCTTTTTAATTCCAAGCGGTGGTCTGTTACAGGATTGAAACGCTAATTTGATGAGTTTGTTAAACTCCCAAGCATGTTTAATGATTTTAAATCAAAATTTGAAGACCAAAGAAGATTGGGTTCGATTTTATTAGGTACTAGCATTTTACCCGGTCTTTTCTGGGAATCTAGTTTGGTCTTTTTCTTTCCCGGTAAATAAATTATGGTAATGGACAATGAATTTCTAAACTAAAAAATTCTGAACGGAAAATAAAAAATTATTGAGAGTAGTATAAAAATGCCGGTTCTGGAACAGAACACTTCCAAAACCGGCATTCCCCTTTCAAGGTCACCAAACCTCACCTGACCGACTCTAACCTAACCTAATTCAAGGTCATTGAACCTAACCCGACCTACTCTAACCTAACCTAACCAAACCTATCCTACCCCCCCCTAACCCCCCCTACCACCCTTCAAAAAAAAATTGAAAAAAAAAATTGAAAAAAAAAATTAAAAAAAAAAATTGAAAAAAAATTGAAAAAAATAAAAAAAAAATAAAAAAAAAATTGAAAAAAAAAAATAAATGAAAAAAAAAATAAAGAAAAAAATAATAAAAAATAAATAGTGGCGCGTGCGCCACTTTTAAACCCAACTAACCTAACCCAACCTACCCTAACCTAACGTGATCCAACCTAACCTAAACTAACCAAACTAACCTAAACTAACCCAACCTACCCTAACCTAACGTGATCCAACCTAACCTAACCTAACCTAAACTAACCAAACTAACCTAAACTAACTCAACCTACCCTAACCTAACGTGATCCAACCTAACCTAACCTAACCTAACCTAACATGACCTATCTAACATACCTAACATGACCTAACATTACCTAACAACCCAGGGACACTGCCCCTAGTGCTCCCCTAGTGTGCCCCTAGTGCTCCCCTAGTGCACCCTAGTGTGCCCCTAGTGCACCCCTAGTGTGCCCCTAGTGCGCCCCTAGTGCTCCACTAGTGTGCCACTAGTGTGCCCCTAGTGCGCCCCTAGTGTGCTAGAAGCTCTAATATGTAAGCACTCAAGCTAATTGCAAGATAAGCTCACACCCACTGTGAGCTCTTTTACTTAACCGCTGCACCCACTTACTGCACACTCAGTGTAGTAGTGCACACTCAACTCCCACTTAGTACCAATTTGGGATATCTTGGTGTACCACTTTTGTCCCTTATGGCTTACTTGGTGCACAATTGGAGTGACTAATTCGTATATAGTATAAGCCAACACCCAACAGGTGACTTAGAGAAATATGTCTTAGGTTAATCTTATTTATAAGGATAGGATTGTAGGGGTTTGTGGAAAACACAAAAGACAGATTCACAATAATTTCTCCATTTATTAATACAACATATAATAATACATTTTTCTATTTACAATGCAATATATTAAATACAAAAAACAACTCTTTCCTTATTTCTACTGGGGGTATGCTTAAGGACATTCAACCTAATTCTAATTTTATAATTTAAATCTATGTTAGAGTTCTCAAATTCTTCCTCCAACCAATATTTCGAGACATACAATGCTTCTAGGTTCTCAAACTGTAAAATATACCGATTCTTATTTCTAGCCCATACTTGTTTAATTGCAATAATGACCAACTCTGTACCTTCTGCTAACTCTTCCAATCGTTTGCACTGTCCTACTTTTACTTTCCCTTTAATTTCCAGCATTGTAATGCTGTTGAATTGCTCCACTTCTGACTGTGTAAAGGAAGTGTCTTCCAAGTTTTTCCATACATCTGACGAAAATTCAATTGTTTGTATTTTTGGAAATGTGTGACCATTATAGCTTGTCATACCATTAATGGTAATTACACAAATGGTTTCTCCTCTTGGCAAGCAAATCATATCTTTCTCGTCATTGTAGGGGATTACAAAATAGCCTACTTTCTTAAGATCTTCTATTTCTTTGTACGCATTGAGAAAAACATTTTTATGGTACCCTTTTACAAAGTAAACCTGTTTCAAGCCATCTTTTTCCCCTAGAACCCCAACATATGTAAATTTTTCCTTATTGTTCACAGTAAATGCAGTCACATGATACACCCCACTTGGTTCAAAATTCTTCCAATGTGAATAAAAATATGGTTCAAGCTGCTCTCTCAAATCTTTGATTTCGTTCTCATATTCTACTAGCTGTTTATGCTGTTTCTTTATGGACTCTGTAGCTTCTAAAAACTCAACTTTCCTACGTTTAAGATTAATTTCGTCCAGCTCTAGCTTACGCTTCCTAGCAGATAGCACTGTGATTGGAGACAAGGGATCTATTTCTTTAACAGGATAGGGAGCAAGCTTGGAGGTTATGTTTGTTCTTTTTCTTAAAACTTGAGGTATAAGATTACTGGTTTTAACAAGACCTAGCTCATCTAGGTTGACCTCTTTGGCAATAGTAGAGAAAGTGGTGGTCGACTTGGAGAAATATGTCTCACCACTCTTAATATAACACTTTTGTGTGAAACTAATATTATCCCTGTCACTAGGTGAGCACTAGGTGAACACTTTTAGGCATAAGTGGACACTAGATGTACACTTTTAAGCCTAAGTGAGAGCTAGGTGAACACTTGGTGTGCACTTTTAAGCCTAAGTGAGCACTAGTTGAACACTTGGTGAACACTAGGTGAACACTAGGTGAACACTTGGTGTACACTTTTAGGCATAAGTGGACACTGAGACTAGGTTAGGGAAAATGAATAACAAATCAGATGTCACACTTTTATTTTCCACAATACAGAGAGAGATTCATTATTCTTTAATCAATTGGATATCAAATTGGGAATTACATTTTTTAAAGTTTACTCAACATGGTACATATCAAAAGGATCTATAAGTCATATTTGAAATATCAATGTTTACTAAAAATTGAAAATATCAATACAACAAAGGACCTATAGTTAAATTTGAAGTTTACATTTAGTTATTGTGGTAAGGGAACTCCATTTTCAAAAAATTCCAAGGTATGTGAATTGTTTTTACACTCCCTGCATTGGAATGACGTTATACCAAAGAAGCTGTCAGTGATTACGTTGCATAATATTGCGCAATTTCACAGTCATGCTTCATTGGTATGGCGTCAAAAGGCCAGTGTGAGTCTCTCCCTCTCTTTCTCATTGAAACTGCTTTGTTGAAAGCATCACATGATATCTTTTTTAACCTCTACATTGCTAATGCAGTTGTACAATCATGGGTTTGAAATTAGTAGCCGACATGTGGATATACAATATTTATTGACAGTTTAGTCCATGATATCGACAAGCACCCAATGGCATAACTGTCCCAGGTTGGCAGCAATTTCACACAGTCCTTTGCCAAGAGGGAATTGTAAAATAATAGCATCATTGTAGAGATTACTTATGAAGGCTTCAGGAAAGCATAATGACACTGTATCCACAAAGTTTTGTAAAGTTCCAAATGGTTCAGGTTGTTGTTTGTAGCCGAAACAGAATAGTGGTTGCTGGTAACATGTTGACAATCTCCACAATCGCACATTATATCGCTCTGCTGGCTCCACTGGTGATGGCTGGTGGTGAGTTGTCTAGAGTCTTCGGTACAGCTGTAGTAGTAGGACAGTGTGGTGTACAGACCATGTCTGATGCAGCAATGATGGCTTCAAGAAAGCCCAGCGATGTGAAGGATGGGTGGAGACAGGTGCACAAATTGTATGCGCAATGGACTCGTCGGCACAGGTCCTCCTCCACATTGCGTTCTGCAGTCAGCTTCATGTACCATTCGTTAACGTCATGGCCCATTGCATCAATGGCTTCCTGTGTAGTATTCTGGTGTAGCACCATTCTTGACACCAGGCACTGACGTATGTGGAACACATTTGATTTATCCAGTCCATGCTCCCTTGATGTTAGAAATTCCTCAGTCCTGTACTCTGGGTCCAACGATATTGAGCTAACGCTCACAGCAGCTGCCACAAGTAGATAGTATGTTGCCTGCATCTGAAAACGACATACATGCCATCAGTAGCTAATAGGGGCATCGTCTATCTTATTAGAGCATACACAACTATGGGTACTCTATCACAACTAGCTGGGTACTAGCAAAGTTTCAAGGGGGAATGTGCAGAGCTAGCATAGAGGCATAAACTTATTGCACAGCTCAATTATGGGTACTCAAACTAATCACAACTGTGAGGACTCAAATTGATGCAATCTACTTGCATATATATATTGGTATATTGCTTGAGGGAAGCTTATACAACTATGGTCACTCTATCACAACTATCAATGTAATTGAGGCATTCACAACTATGGGCACTCTATCACAACTATCAATGTAATTGGGACAACATGGGTACTCCTATCACAACTATATAAAATTATTCTATCAAATAAAACACTTGTACTTACTTTGCTATTCACTGAAAAATATCGCTGATCACAAAACTCTCACTGCTCTGTAACATTAGTAATGATCTCTTCTGGCTAGAGACCTCCCATATATACTCCATGCCCCCACCAATGACTTCCTACGCCCATTTTCTCTCTCGGGAATATTTTTTGCACTGTTTTTAGTTTTTATTTTTAAATTTTGTTATTTTTTTTTTATTTTTTTTATTTTTTTCTATTTATTTATTTATTTTTTTTTTTTTTAGGATAGGTTAGGTTAGGTTAGGTTAGAGTAGGTCGGGTTAGGTTCAATGACCTTGAATTAGGTTAGGTTAGAGTCGGTCAGGTGAGGTTTGGTGACCTTGAAAGGGGAATGCCGGTTTTGGAACAGTGTTCTGTTCCAGAACCGGCATTTTTATACTACTATTGAGCTTCGAGGTGCACTGAATCGAGTTAGAAGGAAGCTATGAGCTATGAGCCAAATTTAGTGATCAAACCGTTACCGCTTTTGTGAAATTTGTAAAACAAAACACACACACATACCCCTAATCTCTTTTATTATACAGATATTTGACAGTGACCTATGACCCTAAAAATCAGTTATCCAGAATGAATGAATCCCCCCACATCTCAATACTTAGAGAACTCTAACCAGCTTCTCAATCTAACAGTGACAAAAACTCCGAACTGAATAATTTCTGTTTGTTTCAAATGTGATGGCAACAATAATTTGTGTGATGGCTGTCTCAACACTATACCATTTCAAAACGAGTAAAAAAAATCTGTAATCGAATGGTTTTTGAGAGGCGTTAGCTGAAGCGGCGAAGGCAAAGCTAGAGCGAGGGGAGGCAAGAATATTATGAAAAGGTGAGTCTTATTATCTTTGATGTAAAAAAATCCTTAGCTTGGTAGGGTTGAAAGAAGAATGCGGAACTAGGGTCTGCTCAGCAGATCCTTTCATAGCAACAGCAACCCTTCTTCTCTTGTCTCATCTCACTTATTTCAAAGTTTTCTCATATTAAAAGCACGCCGCTACCTATCAGGTATAAGGAAATCCCTACCAAAGTGTGTATTATTGATTTTTGTTATATGAATAAGAATTACTAGGAAGTTTACGGAAATTTTATGGAAGTGAACAATAACACTATTGTCATCTAAGATGTTCGCTTACAAAATGAGTTCAGATCTTAAATGTGTTCGTATAAGCTTTTTAAAATTAATTATTCATCAAGTCAGTTCAACAATTTCAAATTAATTGAGTGCAAACTTCACCCTGGTGTGAATATGAACAGGTTTTGAGATAGAATATTAGAACTTATTTAACTTATTTTCAATGAAATTGATTGATAATAGTTAATTTAACTAAATAGGTTGAAATATATTTGATATGAAGAAATTTAGAAATAGGCTGTTAACAAATCAAACGTTTAAAATCCATACCTATTTAAATAATTGGAAATTCTGTTTTTCATGGGCCGTACAGTGCATGATGATTGATCCAGAAAGAAATGGGATGCTTCTAGTAAATGGTAAAGCATTTGTGGAGACCTTTTATTTATTGCTAATTTTTTCATGAAGCAAAATCATGCACCTACTACTAGTCTACTATTACAGGTAGGCCTATGTTCATTTCAAAATAATTTTGTTCAAGTTCTTTTTGTGACTCTTCATTTGTACTTATTATTATTTATGATAATTTCACAATTTGAATTTCAGGAAAAATTAATTCCTGGAAATTTTGAAATTTGAATTCTAGAAGAAATGTATTGCTCCTTCCTCGAAATCAGCTGGCTATTTTAATGAAATATTAAAAGTATTTTCAAGCCGCAAGTAGGCCTAATTGCATGACACTTTAAACCGGTGGTTTAAATATAAATATTTAAATAAATAAAATAAATATTTGAAATTTTATTCATAAAAAAATTTAAAAATTAATTCATAAATATTTAAAATTAGTGAAATTGACTAAGTGTACTTTGATGATTCATTATGAATGAACTTTTTCACTCCAAAATAGAACAAGAAATTCCTAGTTTAGGTATTCTGCCTGACTGACTCTTTCTAAATCCTCCAATGAATCTCCATTATCAACATCATGGGTGGGTATTGCCAACGTTGTATTGCCCAAGTGCAAGTGTTATCTCTTTAGTGTGTTCAAACCTACTCAGAACTTATGATCTACTGCAGATTTTATCGTAGTTATTTTGAGAAAGTACTGTAGCTCCCAACTTACCGGACATTCCAATTCTATTGAATGGATTTTATGGCTTCATCACGTGTCTCTCGCATAAAAAGGGCATGCATGCATGAATGGAATCATTAGCACTCCATTTTTTATGGTTATGCGTGGGATATTGAAGTTGGCTTTGTAATGCCAATAAATAATAGAAGAAGTATGAATGGAGATTTCCACGTTGGAACAGCTCTTTAATTGGTTGATAGTGAATATAAGAAGTTGTGTATTCAACTTGTATATTTTCTTACATTATTACAGATTAAACATTTTTATGAGGATCCAATAACGCTTGTAGTAGCTTCATACTTCATACTTGTTCATACTAGGTTCATACTTGTTCCAGGGTAATAGTCGAGAGTTATTACACCGGAAGGCATAATTTATTACTACATGGATCACTAGCACTCCGTTAGAGCAAAGTTGTGAGAAGAATCGTAATTTACTCCAAGTTTCACCATACAATTAATGCACACCTTCTTTCTATTCATTGATTTTTTATATTTTTTTTATTACATAGGTATATTTCTGCAGCTGTTGTACTCACTTAATTCTCTTATTTTCTCTATCCCACATCCATGAAGTCTAAAACATTGAATCATCCTTCTTTCACATAAGTGATCAATCGTAGCTCAGTAGAGCTTACTAAATAAGAATACTATACGTGATAAGAAATAGAAAAATAATTAATAGCACATAACAAATAATGTGGAATAAAATAATATTGAAAAACAAAACTGTTCACGAAGAATGTAGACCTAACAGTTGTAGGCTATCATAATAATGAACGTAAAAACCTTTTTTTAGCGCATACACTTAGTTCTTTCCAATTCAACTTGATAAACTGACTGTCGTACATTTTCACTAGGCCTATAAATGTTTCACTACAAATTCAAAATCGCAGCATGAAGCTGACGATGACTTGATGTTATAAGCTTTATTATCAATTACCCAGTAGTTCGGAACCCACCTAAAATTGTAGGTCCATTCTGTTCCGCATTATATAGCTCAAACGGCGAAGTGGAAGAGCGAGGTTGAACAGCAAGGTGGAACAGCGAGGTAAAGGGTCTCCTCAACAATAAAGGTCATACGCTTATTATTATTACATACTGCAAGACTCTTATTGCACCTATGTAATCAGTTAAATGTATGAACATCACAACATTAGTTCCGTGTTCATAGTAAATGATGTTCACAAAACCTTCAACATAATAATACCGAAACATTTCTTGAAACAATATGGATTCAAAAAATTTTTTTTAGAGAAGTTTCAACACCATAATGAATAAACATAGAAACCAAGTTAATCATTTCTTGATCTTCAGTTTCCAAACACAATTTTCATGGTTGATTCAATGAATTGAATCAGTTCATAATAAATGGTTACAAAACGTTGCCAGCTCTGTTGTCTACAACTAACAAATCTTAATGCTGGGTCTGATGAAAAAATAAACTCACCGTGAAGGAAGCAGGAGATCAGACGAGGTTGTTATAAGAAATGTATGAAAAAACAGTAAAAGGGTGGACCAGAAAAAATGGTCCCCTCTACATAATGAAAGAATCGGATGGGAACAGGAACGCGGAAGGGTTAGGGCATATTATTTCGAGATTGCCAGCTGCCTTTTTTCTGCCTTTCTTTTGGTTTCGAGTGGAATGGTATGAATTACTTAGTCACTGGGGCTACTATAAATTATAGATTGTAGTATGCTCGATAAAGCATGTTATATGTTTTATATTTATACAAATATATGTGATGTATTATTTTCCGCACCATCAGAGTTCTTTTTATTTCTGTGAGATGTGGCAAGGAACGTGGAAGACTTCTGGGTGCTTAGCTGAACAGAGGCATAGACTATTAAAGATGAGCATTGCTCGGTCTCAAAGTGTCAAGGTCAGGCCAAGAAGGGCTCGTCTAGGACTCTAGGCCGTCTAAGTTCAGTTCACCCAGAGAACTCAGATGTGAGCCGCCCGCCTCAATGTAATTTGACCGCTATGGAAACGGTGATGTTGGATCAGTACCGTTATACTTCCTGAGAGCCTGATACAACACAAAGATAAGTGTTTTAGTATTATCTCATACACTTCCTTCCTCTTCTGTCAGCTGGCTAAAATGATAAATCTCGAACAACGGCATCTTCCTATCAAAAGTTCGATCTAGTTGAACGCAGATACTACGAGGAAGGGTAATTATTTTACTGTGAGAAACTGGTGTGGTTGATTCTTGAGATTGGATAGGCATTGGTGGACCACTTTAAATTATTAGTTTTATTCGAAATCGTCAATAAAGAGAATTGATTAGAGAACAAGTCAGATTCTATTTGGATAAGCTTACAGAAACTAAAATGGCCCAGGAGGGCTTTGTATTATAATCCAAATACATGAAATCACAGACAATAAACTAAAAAAATATTACTTTACTATAAATATCATATCATTGTAATAAGAGCTGAAATGTCGAGATGGAAATTTAGTGAGTATGAGAGGTTAAAAGAATTGATTACCAAATGAAAGCTACATCTATGATGAAGGGAAATTACTCTTTTATTTTCTACCACATAAAATAATAATTGAATAAATGATACTTTTGACATTATCAGTAGTAGGGAAAGTCTAACCTTCTATGGTCTAACCTGGTTCTTGCACACGAAATATTGATAATTTATTGACAGGTTTTATATTGATGATGAGTATCTCCATCCTCCATAAAATGAAACCAATTTTTCTCAACAACATTTTATTATTATTGAATTGTTAATTCTGTCACTGATAGACGAAGCTGTTTCTGAGCTTTTGAAATTTAATAGACTTGAAGTAGAAGTGAGTGCTATTGGAGATTAAAACTATGATATTCCAATGCCCCTTACCAAAATAGTACATTTACTTTTATAACGACTTGTCTTTCTCAACTTTGAAATGGGCTTGAGCTCTTGAATGTCTTTCCTTTTAAAGCTAAAATAAGTCATCAATACGACACAAAAATTACACAAAAATTCTTTAAATGAATAAATTCTTTTTTGACCAGGGTTTTTAAAGCTATTGTAATTTAATTCGTGCATTCTAGTGGATAAAGTTATTGAATTTTTGTGTTCATTTGTAACTTGCAGCATTCAACATGTGAGGAATGAGGTGGAGAAGAGCGATTAGAAGATCTATCACTCATATTTATTTAGGTCATCTTTATATTACACGTTTACCAATTACTCTGCCGATAGTAGGCCCATCTGTTCCACAGCTCTAGAAATTATGGAAGGAAGCACTGATAAATATAGCTATAATCGCAGATTAGGAAATATAGCTTATAGGGGAATAGATTAGGGTATTGGATCGTTTGTGCTACAATCAAAATAATAAGCTATAATGTAAACTATATAAGCTAAAATCAAACTAGGTGACTAATGGCCAAAAATAACACGTGGACAATAGTTTGCAGAGTAATGAACCCAAGTAAACGTCGCTCGAATGGCTGAGCTAATGAGAATTCCGTTCGCGAAAATTCCACGTATCGGCTTCAATAGCCTATATCTTATAATAGATAATAATAATAATTAAACGAAGTGTTATGGACAGTAGTTGTTATTATCGTTCCACATTCATTTGCGTGTTTGATGGAAATAAACGTGTCAAATTTAAACTGGCCTACTTCTCATGATTGAAAATAGGTCTGCACTGAACTTATGCTAGCTGCATGAAATATTTCTCGAACCAATTTTCCTTATTTATTGCTATAAATAAAAAAAAATTATAAATAAAAACAAATGAATAAATAAACACATTTTTATTAATTTCATAACAAAATACAACCACTTATTGGAATAATTGCAAATGAATACTGCCCCACAATAACAGCAGTTTACAAAGTATCTTTATTATTCATTTCCCCAATAAATTTCAAGACATGAGCTTGCTCTGCTAGGAACAGAATACACCAGATCAAAGTTTTATAGAGCAAAGAGCAAAGGTAGATTGATTCTGAAGTCAAGATAGAGATCTCATTTCAACACAAATTAATATAAGTTAAACATTTTTTTGGGTGTTGCGTCCAGAGTCCCACAATTTGCATATCTACATTAAAAATTTATTACCATGGGTGGTACAAATCAACTATGAGTAATGTGTCATTTGTCAACTATGAAATACCGCCCAGGTGCTACAAGACTTTGTTACGCCACAGTGTATTGTCCCAAGTATCTAAAATAGTCTATATAATTCCATAATTTTCTGTAGTTTATTACTTGTTAATAGCCTTTCTCTCAAAATTTATATCAAGACTGTAGCTAAATATTAAATTTGGAGAATTAATAGGGTTATTTTCGCATCAATGATGTATTGAACTTCTGAAGAGTCAAATCAATGCCTAGAATTTCTTTACTACTCCTTGTTACTACATTTGGTCATCTAGTTAATAATAGAAAAGTTCCCAGAACTTATTTTCGAATTTTGAAAGTACCTATCTTTCACAAGAAGTGTAACATCTGGTCAATACATGTAATAATAATAAATTATCATATTTATTGACGTTAATAATGTTTGAATAATAATTTAGGAATAATGCTATTTATTGTAGCCTACTGAAGATTTTCGAATTACGAATATTACAACAGTAACAAACAGTTTGTGTAAAAATTCGTTTTGAGATTAATAAGAAATTCAGAACTATTGAAGGTTGTATCCAGTAATTGCAATATTAAAATGACGCAATTCCATCATTCTTATTGAGGCTTTCTTCTTCGGTTCTCCGTATTCTCTATCAAGATTGAAGCAATCAATGAAAAGAGTGACTATTATTCTTATTCAGGCTCTCTTTTCAGATTCTTCAGGCTGTAGAAACGGTAGAGCTTCTGTCAGCTAATTGAGGTAGTCAGGCTATTTAACAGCTTATTAACTTACACCCTTGAGCATGGAGAAAAAGCCTAATTGTATAATGGGGAACAGAATTATAAGAAAAACAAACTACTCGGGATCAGCCGTGTAAACAGAACACGACCGCGGAGTGCTGTAGTCAAATTAGACTCCTGTTTTGAATAGGGCACGAGCTGAAGGGTTATTAGGGCTAGGTGTGAGCCACCCTTAAAGTGTACGCTTCCAAGTCGTTTTGATTTTTTGTCAGGGGCTGGAAGATGGGCCTCTTCATTAGCATACATGCCTGGTTGTAATAAGTTTGAGAGTGCATGACTGGCTGCCAACAAGGTAGGTAGAGGCTCGTGCACAACAGCAAGAAATTGAATCGTTTATATGATTAATATTAGGGTACGACTATCAATGCTTTATTTATCCAGGCTATTGATGAATTATCTCATTGTGGCTTGAGATGAATTAATTTTTATTCAATTTTATTAATTTTTATTCATCTCAGATACAATAAAGGTCCCATCAATTTTGATGATTTCCAAACATTTCTGTTGAAGAAAGATGGCTTGGATGCAGGAAGTAGCTCAGAGGTGTGCTGAATAGTATACGCACTCACCTATGTAGCCAGACACACAAGTGACTCACTCACTACACACAAGTGATGAGAGTAGATTGTCAAGCACAGAACTTCAGACTGTTTCCGTGAGCTTGGCATACTGAGCTTTGGCGGCTCTGGTAGCGCAGTTGGTTTGAGCGCTTGTCTGAGATAAGATAAGGCTCAAGCTGGCTTAGTTTCCTGCAGCCTTGAGTTCGAATTTCATTCAGTCGTGAATGTTTCTCATCATTCACCGTATTACTCACGCGCAAGTCTTCAGACTCATGTGGGCATCATGAGCAATAAAAAAATACTGATATGACCTGTTAGCTCAGCGAGGAAAGCAAACGCAACCTATCTCACTCCTTGCTTGCGTGGTTCACTCTTTGGAATAAAACATAACGTTAAGGTCGCCTAGAGTCAAAATCCGCCATGGTACTATACAAACATTGATGAATAGACCGCATAATGAACGCAATAGTTGAGTAATAACAATTCAGTATCAAAATATCTTTTTAAACAAAGGTGGTTCCAAACTGACAAGACAAACGATTCACTGTGAATGTTTGACGAAGAATTCTAAGCGGGAAGTGACAGTGTGTGTGGAAAATGTGATAGGGACAGGGCCGAAGCTAGTTTCCCGAAAATACGCCCAAAATTGATGATAATATCTCTCAAGAGCTTCGTTGCCGAAACAGTGAACATTTGACATAAATGTTCTCATTTGAGGATCCCAGATGCGCTCTGAGAAAATATTTTGAAAATTACCCAAAAATACGACTAAAATGAACAAGCTTTCTAAATTCTTCACAAAAGACGAGTAAACTGCATACTTTTCAAATGTTGTAGCCCACCGATTGAGGTTCCAGCTAGTAATTTACATATTCATATGAAAAAATCATTTTTATCAAAATATCAAAGAACATTCAATTATAAATAGCCTACTTTTCCAACTACTTCTACTTTGTCTACTTCAGCAACTTCAACAAATCAAAAGAAAAGTTCACATTTTTAATTTTCAAATAAAAGGCAGGCTTCAATATTGACTCATCATCTTCATTTTTAAGCATAAAACATAAGCAACTGTTTATTGCTGATTGATGACAATAGTATGTGTTGTACAAGGGCGGTCCCAGCTCAAACATTTTTTGGGGTGGGGGTCATGAACGGATAATTGCTCCTTTTTTGCGAGATTTCCCCTCTTCCCCTCCTCACAATAAGCGTAACCATAAAATTCTCAAGGGCGTGTCCAGGCAAGCCCCCCCCCCCCCCACTAATATACTACCTCAGATACTACCTTTGACATCATTCCAAGACCTACCACTGAAATTCATTCTAAAAAATTTGTTACTACTTCAAAAATGATCATGTCTCTACTAAAGTAATATTATGACTGTCAATTATTATGTGAATGTGTTTCACAAAAGAGAAATGAAACAAATCCGAATAAAGGACTAACTTGAGTGACAGGTTCCTTCACTCAAGCCTACCCGAAATATAATATTAATCTAAAGTTCACAATTTTGACGAATCGTATGACTCTCATGTTCAAAGGGAGAGGTCCGGGAGTCCCCCCTCCCCCACAGAAAAATTGAAAAATATCCTTTCTAAAACCACATTTTGAGCGTTTCTAGACATAAATCCTTCTATGAGTTACTAGTAGCACACATTATTGGTCAGAGTGAATTCTATCTAGCACTTGAGTCATCGCCAATGTTGAGGGGTTGGTACCCGGGGACCTCTTAGCTATGTCCTTGCCTCTTCCAGCAAAGTCTCAATTTTATCACTTCTTTGGTGGGATTACTCTTGGATTGCTGACACTAGTTTTGAATTGATGTTGACCATTCTTCTATTCACCTAAGTTAAAATATTACAGTGCATCCATTTATTTGGATTGGTAATCAATAGGTTAATCAAATACTATTTATTGCTGTGAGAAATATCTTTCAGAATATTGAATCTGAGTTGAAATCTTCCTTTTCTTCTACTCTGGCAATTCCTACCTTGTGAGTGATAGATTTTTATGTAATTTATAATAATAATAATAATAATAATATTAATAAGTTAATAATAACAATATTGTAATGAAAGATATTTCAAATTGTTGAATTTTGGTATACATGTTCAGTTGACACCCTGGATGCGTGCTAAGAAAGGGTTTCAAAAATGTCCCAAAGGTATGCTCATAAACGTTTTTTGAAAGCTGTGCTACTTGAGAGGTAATGAGGAAGCTAATGAATTTAGCTGAAGTTTCAGATTTAGAACTTGACGCGACCTAATGAAAATTTTCCCAAAAAATACGTCTAGAATTAATGTTATTTATTTGAAAACTAAGCAATTATTTTTCAACTTTTATCATGGAGGCTGAAGTTAATTTTTTAAATTTTCCTGTAGAAGGCGCAAAAGTTGATACGGTGAAATTTTAAAAAAATTACAAATTTCCCCATCTCATCACTGGGTACAGTCGGACGGTTGAGGTGAACAAAGCGAGTTTGTTCAATCACAGAAAAATATTAGATTTCAAACAAGGACTGGACAAACCAAGAT
Source organism: Conomelus anceps (assembly GCA_948455865.1). Lineage (NCBI taxonomy): Eukaryota > Metazoa > Arthropoda > Insecta > Hemiptera > Delphacidae > Conomelus > Conomelus anceps. Next base: position 55,403,136 of record OX418217.1, on the reverse strand, counting down.
GGAGAGCTCCAACCAATCAAACAAATGAATAATTGATAAGAGTAATCTTCACTGGAACAAAAGCAAGAGTTATTCCAATTCAAATTTAAAAAAGGTGTAATTGTTTGGAATGAGGCGAATAAATAAAAAGTTCTTATAATTTTGTTCAGAACAAGTAACTAGCAAGATTAAACTGAGAACTAATCAGTAATAAATATGTAAAAACGCTCCATTGAAAACTGGTGTTGGATTTATAAGTACTCACAACTTAATGAAGACAACATAAGTCACTATGTTGGTAAACTTCAACTTCAGGAAAAAACTGCATCCTATCTCAACAACGGTGACTTTAGCTTCCTGACTTTCCAGACAGACAACAATAGAGCTATCGAACTCTTGGCAGTTGAACATAAGGCTGTCAGATCGTTCAGATTGGATTATAATTATGAATAATAATAAACGGATTATAAGTAAAATACAGTATTCCAATTTCAAAATATATCTTGGCAGTGTAGGCTATATAATTGTACAGGATTTTTGTAATTATCCCTCATGAAATTTGATTTTCACACAATTCATCATGAGCTATGAGCATATGAGCTAAACTATTATAACTAGTGGTTCTGTGAAAAGCAGACATCATGTCCAAGAATGAGGTATGAGGGGGCTTGCACAGAGAAACATACTCGATGTACTCAATGATAATCACCATCGCAAAATTAAACACAATCAGCAAACCTAACCCTTGATTCAATTTGCGTAGTCTATCAAATAAAAATAATAATAATGGTAATTAAATGAAATTTTCATGTCTCTTTTCCACAGAAAGTCACTCAGTATCACATCACCACGGCTGCATTTCTATTTTCATCAAGCCTGTATTTGTGTTGTTCAATGCAGCTGATTGTTCAAATCATATCATATTTCTCATGTCCGATTGATGAATTTATATAACAATATTAATTAAATTTGTATAATTATGATGTTGAAAATCCATCTTGTTTCCACTAATATGTAATAAAAACTTAAAAAATACTCAAGTGGAAATTAACTCACGTTATGGCGTGACGCCAAGAGCATCGTCAGACACTGTACACTCAGTGAACGATGCTCTTGACAACAGAGTGAAACGGCAGTCACGCCATAACGTGAGTTAATTTCCACTTAAAAGTGTTCTTTAAGTTGTTATTTTGTATAATTATCATTGACTTAGTAATCACTAACTAATATTATACTTAATTTAAATATTAGAAATGATTTCTTTCAAACAACTATTTTATTCTTATGAATGATAACTTAATTCATATAAGGACACAACCATAGACCAACGATCTAGGTCTAGGACGTATCCTTTTTCTATGGCACAATTAGATGAATGAGAGGGCCTGGGGGCTATATTGAAATGTGATTCCAATCCTATGTGATGGAGATGCTCATATTAAAGGAGTGCCTTCCTTTTTTGCTTTTCAATATCCTTTTAATGCAAGCAAATTTTGAAAATCCTTACATTTATGCCATCCTTATGCCATCGCTGGGCGATGGTCTATCAAGAAATATGTCGAGCGATGGTATTAAAGAAAGATCCATGCGAAATTTTGTAGAAGTTGGTCCACGCCATAATAATGCTTTACAAGCTGACAGACTGAAAGACAAATGCCAAACGGTCCACTCGAAACAGAGACCTCTCTTTGTTCGGCCAAAAATCTTATACGATTACACACATCAGTAAAATAATTTTATTCATTCCAGCTGATTTTTCAGTGTTACTCACATTATGGTGCGGAGGGGTCATGACCCCTTCTCTGGGCCCATCAACGATGGTGTTGTGTGCATTGTGCAAGTAGTGTGTTATGTACGATATGTTACGAACGCGTAAAAATTATCCAAATATTTGGGGTCACTGTATCCATCAATTGTATTATATCACGTTATAGAAAAGACCATCAATTTTTACATATTGACCTAGAACTGTTACATCTAAAATGCATTCGCGTAAGAGCATCGGTAATGCGATGGAAAAACTACACTAATGTGTTATGATACACACGCACATACTGTATAAAACCCTATGACATAATAGCTTCTTAGTTTATTTTTTATTAATATAATACCAGTTTGTTCTATTTATTTATATAATTTTAATGATTAGTTAAATTAGTTTAGAAGTTTTAGTAAATTGAAAGTCATTCATACTCAAAAATTAATATCTTCGAAAAATATTGATAACGACTCCGAAACATTATTAAGTACAGTATTTAGATTTGTAATGCAGTTGTTCAAAAAGGCTTCGGATCTGTGGTGGGTCCACAAAGACCACATGTGTTTTCTACCTGTAGTGGACAGGGCAACAGGTTGTTGGGTTGTGGAAAAGTACAGCTATTGTTCTTAGATCTATGAATGACTTTGTTGGTGACTAGTATGAGAACTGGACCCAAAGGTGATTTGCCATTGATTTCATTCTTTATTTTTATTCTTTTGATTTTATATTCTATTGATTTTATTCTTTATTTTATTGTCTTCAAATTCACTTTCAGCTATTTCACAACTCTCAGGGGACAATGCTTGTTCCTAAGAGATAGGTAATGCAGTAATAAGATATTAAAAAAAAAGTGAATAATTACTTTTGGCAAAGTGAGCATCACAAACTTATGCTATCAATTGAAAGGATCTCATTTTCAATTTTGATACATTTCAGCTACAGTGTGAGTAAGACACAGTAAAAGTAAGACTACTTCGTCCAGTGAGATATTTGACTGAGAATCATGTTGGTGAGAAGTTTGGGAAGTTTAACTAGCTATAAAAAAACTCAAGGTTTGATTCGAGATAAGAATTTTGTAATGTAATGAAAGTTTCTAGCAGTTTAATACCGCCCATATGAATTGAGTACCATTTAAATAATTATAGAATAGTGGATAAAACTCAACGGATCAACAGTGGACTCCAGTCACTCAACAGAGTCCTCACTTAACGCACTCAACTTTATTCACGTCACATATAATTATTGTTTTGTCATGACATTCATCGTACATTCATCACAATGCCAATCGTACATGATCAGTTTGATAGAGAATGTTATATGACTTTCGTCTGCTCTGCGAGCCTACGGAGTGACCCAAACAAACTTTGCATGTGTATGAGTGAAGAACTCTGAGAATTGTACTGAAAAGGGCCTGGCATCAGCTGGTCGGCCTATTCACACTCATTGCCACCTACAGTTCGTTCTTAAAACAGCTGTTGTCGCACTTCCAGTTTGTGCTTCACTGTTTGACATCGAGCATACGAAAGTCCTACTTTGTGATTAACAATTGAAGGGTGCAGGGGAAAAACCAACATAGTCCAAAAATTATAAAATTGAGTTTATGCTTACTTTACTGAGTAACCATTACTTTATCAGCTGTAGTTTAACATGACAGAGCCTACTGGGGAAGAAACAACTCAGTCTCAAGTTATAGCAGCTGAAAGATTTCTACAACAGGGAAATAACCAATTCAGTCCATTTGAAACTGGGAAAGATACAACGCAGTCCAACACATATGGCCATGGCACATGCGCAGTAGTTCGTTCAGCACTGCTGTTTGCACAAGTTCTTAGTTTCTTTAGGATTACGGGCATTGATAGACATTACGGCTACAGTTCTTATCTATTATATATTTATTGGTAGGTCCATGGTTCGATTCCCGGCGGTGACTGATATTTTTGTACAGCAGCGTTCATCGATTTCCATCAGCTATTAAATATCTGCTATTGTGGAAGTCTCCAGTATGAATTAACAGGACTTTGAGGAATTCGAAATCAATAAATTCCGTTTCTGTATATTTGCCAGTTTGTTAAATTGTCATTTACTTCAAACTAACTTATAATTTAACTAATACTTGACTAATTTTAATTGATACACATGTTTTCAAACACATCATAGCAAAAAAAACAGGGGAAAACCACTGAGTCCTGATGAGAGTTTATAAAAAAATTATCAATAAAAAACGGAATTTTTTACAGTAAATGTTATTTCATGAGGTATCCAGGGAAAAGCAAACAAGCTCGATCATACCGAGTTGAAATGTGTAAAAAAAATATCAAAAACAATAACGCGTTTTTAACTTTATTTTTGCTTTCCTGAAAAACATCATTTTGTGACTATGTTGGTTTTTCCCCTGCGCCCTTCAATTCGTTATGTTTGCGTTTGTACAGTAGTTTGCCTAAGCACAACTTGATTTCTCAAGTAGGGGGTTTTTTAAATAATTTTATTATTTCTTTGTTCCACTACAGTAGTTTAGGCGTTTTCAATGGGTAGGCCTGTTGCCTGTTCGATGCGTTTAGAAAACTATACTGTGAATCGGGCTTCGTTTGGTCTTGGCTTGCACGCATGCACATGTTTGTTTACTCCACTCCGTATAGTAGGCTCGCTGAACAAACTATAGTAGTTACCATTCGGTAGTCACCCGAAACTATAGTAGCCTAAGATTATATAGTTTATTCATTGAAATTGTAATTGGGATGAAAATAATCTTTTTTCTCTATGGCAAATTCAACGAATTGCAGTCATTTGTAATTGATAATAAATAAATAATTTATTCACGTAGGCTGAAACGTTTTCGAATCGTGATGATTCACTTTCACCAGCATCCTTGATCGTAAACGTGGGTTTTGGTTAAAATAATTATTGTGGTTTTTTAGAATGTGATCGAAAAATTTGTGTGATTTTAAATTTAATTGTTCATTGTGTGTGGTGTGCTTGTATATCCCGCTCCCCCGTCTGGCATCCATTCACCTCATTACCTATGTACAAGTCTCGAACTCTTGTGAGCATCATCAGCAATAAAAATAATAATAAAAAAATATTTCAAATTGTTCCAAGGTATTGGAGTTTATATATCCTTTAGGTTTTTATGTGGAATTTGCAGGTTGGCAGTGATGTCAGTAAAATTGCGTCAAATTTGAATGCTGCTGTGGTGGATTCGGTTTATGTTTTATTTTATGCTTGTAAATGCTCAATGCGCTGCCTGTTTGTCTTATGCAAAATTTGTTACAATCAGAGCAGTACAGTTTGTATATCCCTGGGGGATCGTATTTGTTTGTGTTCAGTGTGGTTTTGGATGCAAGAGAAATAATTATTTTATTTTTGTTCTGAATGCAATGGTGAGGCTGGATTTTTTGAAGATTTTTGCAAGTCTGTTTGATTGTGGATTAATTTATGTCATTGTGATGTATTTTTTGTCAAAGTTTGGTTTTTATTTTGTTGTGGGTGGTTGTCACAACATGTCAAAATGCCGACGGGCGGTAGAGCGGGGTCGCCCTTCTAGATCTGGTTGTTTAACTTGGCCCTGAAGAGGGCCGTTTGTGTTGAAGGAGGCCTAGATAGACCTCATCGATCTGCTCCGGGGATCCGTGAGTGGGCCCTCAGGAGTTATGGCCGGCTGGAACTTCACTGGGCTAATCGTGGATAAGCGCCAGGGTAGGTGGCTGGTGACAGTCCGGCGGTCGATCGGGCTGAGCAGTTGGGGAACTTGCAGGAACTGGTCGATCTGATGGAATAGTTCTTCCAAGCTCTCGGGTTCCCTCGGCGGGGTGCGTGCCTCCTCAATGTGGGCGTCGAGGTGATTGAATAGTCCTCTGAATCGGTCAGCTGGTAGGGGTTCCCCGTTTAGCCCTGGACGGGTCGGGTCGTAGCCTTCGATTGGACTCGGTGGTTCAGCATGCAAGTAGGTAGAGCTGCTTGCCGCGATTCCCTTCACGCCCTCAGCCAAGTCACTAAGAATAGGAGGCGAGGTAGTGAATGGAGCCGCGAGCGAATCAGCGTCAGTTACCTCTGCCGCTAAAGCCGAGACCGCCCTTGACTCTTCCTTCAACGTCCAGAGTTGACGAAGGAGCTGGAGTCGCTGTATCCGCCTTCCTGCTCGCTGACGTGGCATAGAAGGAGGAAGGTGGTGAAGAAAATAATAACACTGATTTAGTTAAGGTCGCTCGACAAAACGGGGGTGGGGGGGGGTGTTTCCGCTACAGTGAGGTGCTGTGGTCAGCGACGTCACACATCGGCAGAGTAACACCAAGTAGGAGAGTGAGCTTCCTTTCAGGAGTAGTGAATGCAATGCTGTTGGCTGAGCGGTGCTGGCTTATATACGAAATTCTGTATTTCGCCTGAGGGAGAGGCTAGGCTCGCGAAAGTTGCAAGTGAGTGGGAAGTACACCTAGCGCCATCTGTTATCAGCCCGGGAAACTAACAGCGTTTTCGCCAAAGCCTACTGGAGAATGAGCGCGAGGTTCAAATGTATTTACCCCCGTGAAGCGGGGGTATGTCAATTCCCCCCCCGTTTAAGAGCCGAGAGCGAGTGATTTATTACAACAAAAATATATACAAAAGTTTGAATACATTGGTGAGTGCCACATAAGATAATGGCCTCTAAGAGTGAGTAACTTAAATCTACTGATGAGCATCTCCAGGCGGGGCTGGACGTAGTTGATCCTCGTGGACTTTTAGAACCTCCTGTTCTCGAGTGATCCAATAGGTGTGTCCTTGTTGGTGTGCCACTGAGTAGGGTCCTTTCCATTTGTGGGCAAGTCCGGCGTTGAAGCGTTTGGCCTTGTTTGACAGAGGGTGGGTGCGTGTCAGCACTAGGTCACCGAGTTGGTAGCGAGCTGGTGTCTCGTCGGCTGGTGTGGTGGCAGGCAAATAGTTGTCCTGGTTCTGTCGGGCTTGTTGTTGGTTTTGAGCTAGGGTCGTCAACCGATGTTCAACAGTGTCTTCCCAGGATTGAGGGGCAAGTGTGGGTTGATGGTTCCATTCGCCAGGACGCTGTAGGTTTTGTCCGAATAGAAGTTGGCTGGGGCTATATCCTGTAGCAGCGTTCTGTCGGTTTCTTAGGGTGAAAAGTACCGATGGCAGACGGCACTCCCAGTCCTGATGTTTGTCTTGGATCCTTACTCGAAGTCCTTTCTTGAGCTCCTGATTTCGCCTTTCGGTTGGATTGGCTCGAGGGTGGTAGATTGGTGTTGTGAAGTGCTCCATTTCCCATTGCTGGCAGTGGTCGAGCCAGGTCTTCCCTGTAAACTGGGTACCATTGTCGGTCAGTAGTATCCTCGGGTATCCCCACCTGGGGAAGAAATGGGTTTGAAGGGTACGACAGATGGTTGCAGCCTCCATGTTGGGTAGCGGGTATGCTTCGATCCAACGGGAGAAGGAGTCGGTAACCACCAGTATGTAGCGGTTCTTGCATTTGGATAGTGGGTAGGGGCCCATCAAGTCCAAACAGACGGTATCCCAGGGTTTCTGGGGTCGTCTTGGTCGTTGGTTGGCGGTGGTTGCGCGGTTGTAGCTCTTGGTGCAGCTGCACAACATACAGTTCCGTACGTAAGCTTTCACTTGGGCTCTCATTCGTGGCCAAGTATAATACTGGGAGATACTTCGGAGGGTCTCGTCGCTTCCTGGATGACCTGCGAGGTCGTCATCATGGTGTTGATAGAGCAACCGTGCCTTGTAGTTTGCTGGAACCAGGATACGCCATTGGGGATCTTGTAGGCTGATGTTTCTTTCCAATAAACCGTTGTGGAGTCGGTACTGGAGTAGGAACTTCTGGTCTGCCGGTGAGTAGTTCGTGGGTGGCGTTGAGTTGAGTTCCTGCCATCGTTGCTTCCGCCCTTCCATCTGTGGGTCGTCAGCTTGGGCTCTCCGCAGGTTTTCAAGGAGTGTCGCCTCTGTTTCAATGGCATTAAGTGTTGGGGGTTCCTCTCCGGTGTCTGGTTTTTCCGGGGGCATGGTGCGGGTTAGATCATGGCATTCTTCTCCCACGGGTTCGCCAGTAGGTTGTCTGGATAGAGCGTCAGCTAATTGATTCTCTTTCCCAGGGCAGTGTTTGAGGGTGAAGTTAAACTCCTGTAGTAATAGGGCCCAGCGGGTGAGCTTAGCACGGTTGTCCTTGGAGACGTTTAGCCAGGTGATGACTTGGTTGTCGGTTCTCAGGATGAATGGCTTATCCTCTAGATATGGGCGGTAACGCTTGATAGCCCATACCACAGCTAGACATTCTTGCTCGTTGCTATGGTAGCGTTGTTCTGTGGGGTTGAGCTTGGCACTGGCGTATGCAATGATGTGTCGGTTGTTCTCAATTTCTTGATACAGAACCGCTCCTAACCCGATTTTGCTAGCGTCTGTTTGCAAGATGAAGGGCTGCGAGAAATCGGGCCGATGGAGTGGTTGTATGTGGGTTACTGCCTGTTGGATGTGTCGGAAGACAGTCGCTTCGGTGTCAGTCCATCTCCACTTTGCTTTGGTGCTGAGTAGTTCGGTGAGTGGTGCACACATTTCAGCAGAATGTGGCAGAAATTCTCGTAGCCAACCCACGAGTCCTAGGAATTCCTTGAGTCGGTTCCGGTTGGTAGGTGGCTCTGCGGTAACGACAGCTTGGATGGATTGTGGCTTTGGTTGGTTTCCTGCTGTGGTGATGACATGCCCTAAGTATTCTAGTTTATTTCTACCGATTTGGCATTTGGCGGCAGCGACAGTCAGGGTATATAACTCCAGTCGTTCGAGCACCTTTGCTAGGTGTAGCAAATGTTCTTCCCAGTTCTCGGAGTATATTATGATGTCGTCCAGATAGGCGTAACAAAACTTGTCGATGTAACCACTCAGGACGGTGTTCATCATGGACTGGAAGCAGCTTGGGGCATTTCGTAGTCCGAAGGGCAAAACCTTGAATTGTAGCTTCTCTCCATATGGGGTGGTGAACGCCATGTAGGGTCGCGACTCTGGTGTCAGTGGTACCTGCCAGTAGCCCATCCGCAGATCCAAAGAGCTGAAAACTCGGGCAGTCCCCAAGCTTCGGATGGTATCATGTAGTGTCATCTGAGGTGAGGTGGCAGGGATGGTGATGGCGTTCAACCAACGGTAATCGATGCAGAAACGAGCCGTGCCGTCTTTCTTTGGGACGACGACGATAGGTGAATTATAGGGTGTGTCAGTTGGTTCGACCAACCCTCTGGATTTTAGTAGGGTGACTTCTTCTTCGATTACTCGTAGCTTTTCGCTGGAGTAGCGATATGGGCGTCGGTTTATCACCTTGGGGCTGTTGAGCTGGATACTGTGCATGGTTGCTGTGGTGGTTGTGAGGGGGGTGCTCTCGGTAAAGATGCTGGCATGCCGCTGGAGCAACTGTTGTAGCCCTGGTTGGTGGTCGGTTGGAGTGGCGCTGGTTAACTGATTTATCCGTTCTTCGCTCATTTCTTCCGGAGGGGCTGGCGGGGTTGTCCAGAGGATGGCTTCTCGTTGCTGACGGCCGATGATTAGGCGATCTCGTTCAAAGTCCATTACTGCGTGATTTGCTGTGAGCCAGGGGCGACCCAGGATCACCTCTTCTCGTAGGTCGGGTAGACCAAGGAAAAATACGGAGTGTGACTGCTGTTGGATCTGTAGCATCAGGTGTCCCTGGAGGGTTGTAGAGCAGCTGGTAGTTTGATTTGCGAGCATCACTGTTTTTTCAGTCATCTGGGCGTCCGGGCTGTGAGCGAGGTGGGATGTTCTCACAAAATTGTGCGTGGCTGCTGAGTCAAGCAAGGCGTACACTGGTTTTCCCGAAAGGTGAACATGGATCCGTGGCAAAGGCTGGCCGGTTACCTGTAGGGTCATAGCAGCTGGCTTGGAACTCGGTGTGGGGTGGGCTGGACTCATCTCGGTGTCTTCTACAGCATCTGTGCTTACCGTGGGGACGGATGGCGTAAGGGAAGCCGGCGTGGCTGCCTTGACGACCAAGGAGGGGCTGGTGCCTCCGATGGTGTGACCAAGACAGTCAGTGGTGTTGTCCTTGGGTGTGGCTGACAGAGTGTGCAGTTGGGCCGAGTGAGCAGTCGTACCTCTTGAGTGCACTGGTGGTAATTGGTGTGGCAATGGTTTTGGAGCGCTTGTTCTTGGGGAGGAGAGCTTGGCTGTAGTTGGTGTTGGTGGAGGCGGCCGTGGCTGGGGCACGAGAGCCGGCTTCACTGGTGTGGTTGGTGGGTGGACTCCTACTTGCCTGGCTGGAGGGGCAGAGTCCGGGTCTCTCCAGTATTTCCATTTCCCTGAATTTTGGCTTTCAAGACAGGGCAGTCCCGATGAAAGTGTCGCTCCGGGCAGTGGTGACAGTTCGGTGGCTGGTTATAACGGGGGGCTGGAGTGATGGCGGCGGCGGCAGGTGCGGCTGGTTTCGGCTTCGGGCGCTGGGCGAGGTCGCTCTCGAACTCGGTGGCTATGGTAATCAATTCCTCGAAGTCGGCAGGTCGAGCAGCTCATACCAGGGTGCGGAGTTCGTGACTCAGTTGACTAATGAGAAGGGAGATAACCTCTCCTTCGGCGAGGTGAGCTCCTAGTCGCTGCTGAAGTTGGATTTTCTGCCTGAGGAATTTTTCTACCGGCTGGCTGGTTTTATGGGTTGCCCCATAAAACTCCTTGTGGGCTTCAGCGATCCGGTGAGTCCCAGAGAACCGGGTTTGGAGGCGGCTTTGGAGTTGCTCCCAGGTAGAGATGAACTCGCCATATTCTTGCCACCAGGTGGCGGCGTCCTCTTGTAGTTGCGTTTTTAGCAATGGTAGCCAAGTGTAACTGGGTACACCGTGAGTGTGTAGGATGGCTATGCTCTGGGCCATGAAGCAGGCAGGGTCTTCATGTAGCTTTCCTCGGAAACAAGGCAGAAGGGAGGCCACATTGGTTACTGGAGGATGAGGTGAGACAAAATTGACCGGTGTGGCTTCCAGGGCGGGTCTCCCGCTGGACTGGATACCATGGTTGTTTGGTTGAGCCAGTGTTGGGGTAGGCTCATTGGCAGATGGTGCTGTGGTTACCACCTGGTTACTACTGGCAGGGGGCAGGGCAGGCTCGCTGCTGGACTGCATGGTAGTCACCTCCTGGTTGCTGCGGGTGTTGGTGGAACCAGATGGGTGGCTGTCTTGGCTGGCGTCAGAGGTGGGATTTGTGCTGGGCGTGTCGTCTGCAGAGGTGGTGACAGCGGCAGCTTCGGTTTGCCGCCGAGTGAGCACCATGGTGGTGACGGTCGTTGTGGTTGCTGGGCGCCACTGGAGAGTGCTGTCTCCAGACAGTGAGGTCTAGAAGGTGGTGATTGGGTCTACTGTATACTCTACAGTAAAGTCCCACGTTGGGCCGTCAATATGTTGTGGGTGGTTGTCACAACATGTCAAAATGCCGACGGGCGGTAGAGCGGGGTCGCCCTTCTAGATCTGGTTGTTTAACTTGGCCCTGAAGAGGGCCGTTTGTGTTGAAGGAGGCCTAGATAGACCTCATCGATCTGCTCCGGGGATCCGGGAGTGGGCCCTCAGGAGTTATGGCCGGCTGGAACTTCACTGGGCTAATCGTGGATAAGCGCCAGGGTAGGTGGCTGGTGACAGTCCGGCGGTCGATCGGGCTGAGCAGTTGGGGAACTTGCAGGAACTGGTCGATCTGATGGAATAGTTCTTCCAAGCTCTCGGGTTCCCTCGGCGGGGTGCGTGCCTCCTCAATGTGGGCGTCGAGGTGATTGAATAGTCCTCTGAATCGGTCAGCTGGTAGGGGTTCCCCGTTTAGCCCTGGACGGGTCGGGTCGTAGCCTTTGATTGGACTCGGTGGTTCAGCATGCAAGTAGGTAGAGCTGCTCGCCGTGATTCCCTTCACGCCCTCAGCCAAGTCACTAAGAATAGGAGGCGAGGTAGTGAATGGAGCCGCGAGCGAATCAGCGTCAGTTACCTCTGCCGCTAAAGCCGAGACCGCCCTTGACTCTTCCTTCAACGTCCAGAGTTGACGAAGGAGCTGGAGTCGCTGTATCCGCCTTCCTGCTCGCTGACGTGGCATAGAAGGAGGAAGGTGGTGAAGAAAATAATAACACTGATTTAGTTAAGGTCGCTCGACAAAACGGGGGTGGGGGGGGGTGTTTCTGCTACAGTGAGGTGCTGTGGTCAGCGACGTCACACATCGGCAGAGTAACACCAAGTAGGAGAGTGAGCTTCCTTTCAGGAGTAGTGAATGCAATGCTGTTGGCTGAGCGGTGCTGGCTTATATACGAAATTCTGTATTTCGCCTGAGGGAGAGGCTAGGCTCGCGAAAGTTGCAAGTGAGTGGGAAGTACACCTAGCGCCATCTGTTATCAGCCCGGGAAACTAACAGCGTTTTCGCCAAAGCCTACTGGAGAATGAGCGCGAGGTTCAAATGTATTTACCCCCGTGAAGCGGGGGTATGTCAATTTTAAGATTGAGTTTGGTCGTGTTTGTAGCTGTTTTCTTTTGTTAGATATTTTATTGCATTCAGTTCAGTATTGTAATAGTCGATTGATAGTGGTGTGTTGTTCAGTCTATGTAGCATTGAACTGAATGTGTTTGTGGATTTGTTGTTTTTGTAGTTTAGGTTATGTTTAAGACCTTTGTTCAATAAGTTGAGTTCGGTTTCTGTGAAATCTGGGACTTTTGCATTAAAACCCTGCATTTCTTAAATTTCATTGAACAGTAGATTCCTAACCTAGCCCGGTTAGGTTAGACCCGGTTAGGTTAGGTTAGGAATAATCTAATATTAAATCTGACACTTTATATATTGTTTTTCTCACTTATATTGGAGATACTTGAGGGATGCATTTCACTTCTGAAAAGAAGCTTAGTCAGTCAGGCTGACGGAATCTACTGTTCATTGACAATTTTTAAGAAATGCGGGCTTATAGTGCAAAAGCCCGTGAATCTATATGTTTATTAGGTTAATCTTTTATATTTTACAACTTTTATTTTATAAGTTTATCCATCATGGATGGATAACACATCACACACACCACATCACATTCACCAATACGTAGAGGAGACTGATATAATGATCTATGTATATTTCCGAATTTGAAAATATACAAGTGATATTATTTTCGATACACTTGTTTAGCAATTGTAGAAGAACAATAAATTACCTATAATAGCTGATGATTAGGCTATACCCTGTGTTGATGTTGAGGGAAATCTATAAAAGTAATTATGAGGAATGATAGATATTTTTTATGGACGCACGTGAATTCCTTTTATGCATTTGACATCGATCTCCAGATATAATGATGTACTTATAATAAAATCTATAGACCTTTTTTACCCTTCCAGAAATCAATTGGATCAATTTAAATTGAACTAAGTATTGAACAATCGAATTAAAAAAGTGTCGAAGGCCTGGGCAGGTAGCAGGTAGGCAGACAGTGGTTCTGGATAAGGCAACTTATTGTTAAGTTTCAAATTGACCTTTATAAATTTCCTTTGTCATATTGCAGTGCTATTGTTGTCTCACAAAATACAACCTCATTATAGCTACCTGAACGAAAGGAGACTTTTCTAATGATATCTAGGATATTACTTATCCAATCCAGAAGAGGAATGCTGTTTTTACCAAAAGCAGTTATCTCAATTATTTTCAGGTTTGCACTATATTGATATCTTCTATTGTCTTTTTAATTTTCAAAGCACTTGCTCAGATTATCCTATCAAAATTCAAAATTTTAAAGTGGAATGATGTATTTAAAAAAACAGTAAGAGGCATTTCGTCGAAATAGCCGTGCTTGTTTCATCTAATTTATGCAAAAGAAGCTCCCACCATGTGTTTAGGAGAATTACCTTAGTTATTGAAACTGGCATCATTATTATGAATGATAAGATTCATGATTCATGTTTTCTTCCTTATTTTTGATAGTAGCAAAAGTTTTGGAAGAAGAATTCAGCCTGTAACAAGAGGTAGAAGAAGAGGAACAAGGGAAGCCCAGTAAAGAAACATAACGGAATGATATCTGGACAATTAATTGATTAACTTATCTCAATCAATTGAAGTAATCAATTCAATAAATTGATCAATTGAAGACTTTCAACTTTCAGCAATTCAATATAAATTGTAACATCTTCTGAATCAACTAGAGGAAGAGTTCTGGCATGTCGTTCTTCTCGAACATCCATCCTCTATAATTTATGATGATTTTTTCATCGTGTACAAGACCTCTATCTTTGAATCATTGTATCTATTAAAATAATACAACAATTACTTTGAAGTTGAGGTTGGAAAAATAGTTTTGAAGTTGCCAAACTTTCAATTTTGTTGCCCTATCGAGGTTTGAAAAATACTGGAAACATGCATTATGGATAGAACATCAATTTTGTATAATTCCATCCAAAATTAAGTTAAATTAATCATCTCTGAATGGAGACAAATAATTTACTCTATTATATTTGGCATAGATGTAAAAGCACAATTATGGATAGTAAACACGCAATAAAAGCCATTAAGCCTGATTCGATTTTAAAATCTTATATTTTCTATATTCATTCAGCAACAATGACTTTTGAAGAAGCTAAAAAATGAAAATTAGAAATTGAGACATAGACCACTAAACTGCATGAAAATAATAAATCACGTAACAAGAAGAGAGGTAGTATAATAATAATAAGCGTATGGCCTTTAATGGTGGGGAGACCCTTACGGGGTGGTGAGCGTGGTGTTCAAATGATCGTGATGTTCAGTCACGACCGCTCAAGACTGCGCTTGGATGGGTGACCGTGCTTCAATGACTTGATGTTACAAGCTTTATTATCACTTACCCGGTGGTTCGGAACCCACCTAAAACAGTAGGTCCACCATGTTCCCCGTAACATGGCACAAACGGCGAGGTGGAACTACCCGTAAGGGTCTCCCCACCATTAAAGGCCATACGCTTATTAGAGGTAGTATGAAATTTAATAACTATGTGTGATTTAGATCGACGAATAACAGAGTAAATTGTTGTGCTCTTATTCTAATCTTCTATCCATCGTATCTATTTAATACATAATACATCCATATTTAATAATATTCATCTTATCTTATTCGTATCTTCAATACGACGAGTTAGGTTACGGCCCTTAATTATGAAATGAAATATTTATTGTTCCTTTAAAAATACAGAAGATACAAAACATCCAAGCAGTACAATAATTGAATATTTTAAATTAAAAATTATATTACGAGTACAAAAAAGAAGAAATCATAGCATTAATTCAAGATTGGAATGCCCTGGTTGAATGTACAATTATAACATTAAAATAAAAAATAATAATAAAGTACAGAATTACAATAATATTAGTATTTTGTTATAGGAAACATGTATCTTGAGATAAAAACCTGAGTAATATTTATTGATTTATTACAAACTTTTAATTTACTGGGCAAAAATAAGTGCGCTTGCTCAGTGGAGCATCTTATACTCGAATATAATCATCATTGCAAAATCGATACTTCCTTGCTCAAATCTGCCATTGTCTTACACTATTCCAGGGCCGTAACTCATAGACACCATTTCACTGTGCAAGTACCTTCAATCACGTCATGATACTGTACTACCATTTTTTGATTGATGCGATATAATGTTACCTACATTGCTATTTGCACATTTTCAAACTGCTTGTATTTTTCTCATAATAGTATTTCTTAATCAGCACACATCAATAATGATTATGCACAATACTTATGAACAATGAACGTATGTTATCATTTCAGCTTGTCAGACACCAAGATTCTACGATTTCGTTTCAAGTAACAGAACTTAAAAAACTGTAATAGTTTTTATTGGAGGTGATATAATAGTTTTTGTCGTTTATTTTTCAGTAGCAAAACAGGTCCCAATGAATAATAATTTTCTCTTTAAAGAATAGCAGAACAGCTTCATGTCTAAAGACTCCCTCCCAGTATGTGGATTCAATACTGCTTATGCTGTAAGTGATATTCTGCTATTTGCCAGTCAAGGTAGTCTAGCTCGTAAAATTGCGGAAAATTCTAATCCAAGCACTCAAATACCCACTGAAGACAAATTCATAAGAACTCATGATAATAATCATATCCTCTAGCACATGGATAATTCACTTTTTTAATGAGCTAGATTTTCGCTATGATTTGAATACTACTAAATAGCTTGAAGCATCTTACATATTTATCAGTACTGCATGTTATTACGAATAATATGCTTGAACGTAGCATTCAATATTTCATGAATAGTATTTCTGAATAATATATTTCAGTAAGTCTCTCCCGACAATTGTGACCTCAGACCTCATGAGTGGATTGCATTTCCCCCCTACAAATATACGGTGCAAATGGTTTCCTGCTTTGTGTATGCCATAACAGTATTGAAATGAATTAATAGAAGCAGTACCGTAGGTTTCGTTTCGGCAGTCATCGAAAACTAATCGATTCAATTACGTCAGATTAGCATTATTCTAGACATCTAGCTGAACTGTTTCTATTTTTGGAATGTATAGTATTTCTTGTGTTCTTCACGATTAAATTTTGAATTCAAAACAATAATGTTGAGTGGCAGTCGTAATCCCAGAGAAGGACGTCAACCAACCCTCATCCCCTCAACACCAAAAACTTTGAACTCTATACTGATAATTTGAAGAAATATTCAGAGAACTTTCAATTAAATTCCTGAGCCTTTTTTCAACTAATTCTCAGAACAAATCCCAGAGCTCCTTGGACCCTTTGTTTTTACTAGGGTTCATTGATACTCCCTCAGGACGCCCGGATACTGCTGCACATACCTTCAAATATTTCTTGTAGGACCGACCTTGTGTCTCGCAAGCATTTCCATTGCACCTCTCTTTCCTTTCATCATAATATTTAAAAATGTAAAGACTCTCTGAGCTTCAAGCTTCATAATATGTCAGTTATTTTAATATTGTATTCATGTATCGAGTAAAAGAATTAACAGAATCAAGGGTGGTTCAGGCGAAATGAAGCGGGTAATGACCGCCCTCAAGAACTTCAATGTAGAAAGGATAGAGAGCAATAATCTTCATTTGTGACAACAGGTGCAATTTGGGATGGGCAGGGAGGCCATGGCTCTCATGATTTGCCAAAATGCTTGTATTGATATTGTCATATTGAACAGAGTTTATTGGGAAAATATGTTAATTAAGTAACATAGTTATAAGAAACATAATTTAACCAATCACATTGATATATATATAATTTTAAAAAAATGACGATGACATAAACCCCCCCCCCTCCCCATTTAAGTGAAATGGCAATCCTGTAATCTTGTTCGTGACCGCTCTCCAAACCTTCCAGCTGAGACCCCGCCGTAGGACAGAATGCTGTCCTAATATGTATTATTGGTATTAGTGACACGTGAGCCAGATTTACATCAGCATAGATTTACATCTGACATATTAATTATGTGTAACACCATATCCAATGTATATTCGTAGTTTTCTCAACATACACGGTATACAAAGCTAAGAATAATAAGCTTCTGAAGCTGATGACTGTGTTGAACGTGGTAGCCTAAATCTGATGAGAAAGATGCATGTGAATGTGATACAAAAAAATGAACTAGGAACAATGTTATCTGAAAAATGGTGGAGCAAAGATTTCAAGTTCAGCCCGGAATAAAATTCAATGCCATAGATGAAGCATATATGCACTAACTGCTTGAGGAAAAAGGCGCCACTTATATCATTGTCTACACATGTCAAATATGTTTTTTTTACTAATCAAGGCGACACAGCACACCACTCTTGTCTATACAATCATACCAGAAGTAGGTGAATAACTTACGAGCAGACTGCTATATGTGCTTGAGTGACCTCAATCGAACATAGACACTATGCTATTCCCCACTCACTCAGTGATGCAATTCAAATGCATTTGCTCATATGCATCTACAATAATTATCATTATTATTATTACAAACCAACTCATTATCACCACCATACACATAGAATAGATTGCATTGCTTGGGAACAATTGCATTGTGCATATCAACAACTGACATGATTTGCATTGATGCTACTCTTTTCATATTATGATTCAAATCGAATTCAAATGATTGGAAACAATCGCGCTAGAAGATTATTTATGATAATGTAATGGTGGCCTAAAGTTGAAACGTTGTACAGTTCCTTTCAATTCCAAATGAGAACTGCTCACTCTAAGCTCAAGCTGATCTAATTGTATGATTTTCACTTATGACTCATAACGATACAGCATAACAGCCTTAAATATACAATATTATAATAAAAATAGTCTAATATATTTTAGCTGATGTTGCCTAAAATTGAAATAATATGCATAATGAAACTTCAGACCTTTTAAACATCATATTATAGAACAAACATCATATTATTAAAAAGTAAAAGACATACCGTATCATAATTAATTTCTAATTCCATCTCAAAGATATTTCTGGAAATATCTAATTGAAAATATAATTTTTGAACAAAAAATCAAACTTGGCAATTTCAATAGATAGCTATGGTCTAGAGGGTACATGTGCCATTTACTCCCCCACCCAAGAAAACTTTTTATAAAAATCTGAACATAGCAATCACTTTCTGGCACTGTCTGAATTCTTAGAAAATTATTCAATATCCTCCCTCCCTTCTTCCAATTGAGTAGATGGCTTTTTCAACTTTTTATAAACTTTTGCATGAGGTGAGAAATATTTCATTCCATTGCAAAAGAAATAAACAAAATATTCGTTACGACAGATGTACGAGCAACCAACGGTTTACTCTACAGATCAATCTCCGGTTATTTCGATGTACATATTGGACCACAGCTGGCATGTGCCAGCGATATAGATGGCAATATTGATCGGTATAATGAGCCTGAAGATAATAATCTACTGTATTCAATCCTACTATGAAAAACATTGTTTACCTTGAAATTGCCTATCACTTTAGTTTCGCTTCCATTTATATTCAATGGCAAATGTGATCTTTATAGCAATTAATTAAAATAACAAAAAAGTGGGTAATGATTTTTAATCAATCAGTTAGTATCGCTCTCTCTCTCTCATTTTCTCTTTCGCACCCACTCACTCTTCACCTGTCTTCTCTGTTACTCATCATCCCTTGATCCCTTCTAGTCTCACACATTTAATTCAATGACGAACTATATATTATTTGCTTTCGGTTGATATACTTATTTATTTATTTACTTGGTGTAATTTGTGTACAATGATCTTTAATTTCTGATAGAAATTTGTAATAGTTTTATATTCCATAGCTATAATCAATATTGTTAAGTAGCTTTTTTTATCCGATGTAATTAGAACTTGAATAAATTCATTTATTCTGAATAATATTACAATTTATTTTATTAAAACACTAAACTTTCTACACGCTTCGAGAAAAATCACAGTATTAAATTTATGTTGTCTATGGAATAAGAATTATTGAAATTTGTGTACAACTTCGTGCTTGGTCTTCAATTTAAAGATCTTTAATTTCTGATAGAAATTTATAATAATTTTATGTTCCATAGCTATTAATCAATATTGTTGAGTAACTTTTTTTATTCGATGCAATCAGAACTTGGAATGAGATATTCAATTAAAAGTATTCAGAAAATCTTAAAATTTGTGATTTGTTTTGTCTAGTTACATAAAAATGTGACCGATTTGACATAAATTCAATCAAACACACCCAAAGGGTCATGACCCTCCCCCTCCAAAACTTTACCCGTCAAAGCGTTATGCCTAAAGGTACTAGAAAAACTGTTTTCAATTAATTATTAGGGTTTCCGATAATAATTAGGTTTCTAAGAAGTGCTAAATGACATTATTTGGGTTTAATTTTGATGGTTATTCCCAACATATATTTAAAGCGAGGTCATTCATTTAAGAGTTTAATCTTGTCGCCTTCATGGAATGATCGTTGCCCTAGAGCTCAGAAGAAGCTGATAAGGCCATTAAAATGCGACAGTAACTCAGGTAATCTGTTTCAATCTGAACTTGTTGACAATCTTTTTGTATTCGAGCTATAGAAGTAGTGAAAACAAGTAGTGATTAAGCCGTTAATCGTTTCTTAGCTTAAGGACTATTTTTGCAAATGAAACCCCGTTGTTTTCATCTAAATCCTGAAACGTTTCCATCTTTTCTAGTGTTTTTCGAGTCGCTGTTTAACCAACCCACTATTTAACCAACCTAATAGTTTAATGAGTCGTGAACAACCCATAGGATGAAAAAATTTACTTCTATGACGGATGTTCATAGAGTCCCGCAGTCAATAGCTCATCAGACACATTCGCAAAAAGCTGATGAATAATCAATATTATTATTTTTATAGCGTATTTTGATTTGGCAAAAGCCTAAAGCAGTGTGAGCTTATGATGAAATAATATAGATGCTAGGCACCAAATGGTTTCTTATAAACATCGTTGTACTGTAGTTTTCATAAAACTTGGCAGCAGTTGGGTTCAGATCTAGCAAGTCCTCCCATCTTATACACGCTGCCAAGTTATATGAATACTGTAGTATTCATATAACTTTCTTAGTCATATAACTTGGCAGCGTGTAGAAGATGGGAGGACTTGCTGCATCTGAATCCAACTGCTGCCAAGTTATATGAAAACTACAGTACTACAGTAGTACAATACAATTTATAACTATAAAAGTCAAGCAAATGAGAATAAATTTTAATTTTAATTAATTAATTCGAAAAACTTAAACTGGAGAATTATTGGAGATTGGAAGATTGATAATATTTTTTACATTTCAATAGATTTTCAACGATAGCAATTATTTTCATACATTATAATAAACTATAAACTTTTTTCAAAGAGCAACGAACGGAAAAATTTGTTGTGACTATAGCGCACTAGAGCGACCACGACCGCGACCGCGACCACGTCCAGTTGAAAGTTGTGCGACCGCGACTGCGACCACGTCCAGTCTTATTTTGTGCGACTGATTGCGCAGCCAGCCTCCCTTCTTGGTTTCATAGTGCTTTTTGACTGCAAGATATTCCAGTTGCAAAATGGATCTCGAGGAGATAGCTGTGGTATCACATGTGTACAGAAAATTCATTAAAATTAAAAGAAAAAAGAGATACTGCTGGATACATCTTATGCTACAAGCTAGGTCTACTAGGGGGCAGTTCTCCACATTTTTTGGTGAACTACGGCAGTACGAGGAGAAATTTTTCAACTAAACAAATAAGAATATCTGTTGCCAGTTTTGACGAATTGCTAAAACATATCACAGACGAAATCAGGGGCATAGACACATCAATGCGGTCTTGTATAGGGAATGAAGAAAAACTACTAGTCACTTTAAGTTTACTTTATTTATGTACATGAATTTATTGATACAAATTTGCCGTTTTAAAAAAAAATTCAAATTCTCATAGTTTGAACTTTAGTTTACTTGAGTGGTAATGGAATAAATACGACATCTCTTAATGAAAATATTTTATGCACTGACAATGTGACAATTATTTTATCATAGTATCAATGGAGTGGAGAGCACAAACCATCTTGAACATCTGGTCGCCATCAGGCCGCACACACTGGTCGACAGTACGTGCGCTATGTCCTATATAAATGCATGATAACAGTGGTCGCAGAAATCTCTAGGTCGCTGCGACCAAAGGAAAAATTTCTGGACGCCGCGACCAGCTTGCTCGGTCGTGGTCGCGGAAGCCAAGTGCGCTATGGTCAATGCTTGGCTGTGCTAAAACTGGTCGCTCCTACTGGTCGCGGTCGCGGTCGTGGTCGCTCTACTGCGCTATAGCCCTAAGATAAAGCTGAGTCTTTTTGGGTCTTTTTCTTCTCTGATCATGTTCACTATATTCTTGGTTTCTTGATAACATTACAGCCAACACTTTCCAGAATCATTACATATTCAATTTGCGAGTATGAAGTCAAATATTTGAGTAGAATATTCTACTCACTGAGAAGATTTCGGACCGCGTGTTTCCATCGTCGGTGCTGACTATATTATTGGCTGTTGGTTCTTGTAGTGGCGGGAAGGCTTGTGTTTCTTATATATGGTGTGTGGTCTGAAGATTGTTTTCTTGTTCAATATGTCGTGTTTATTATTTTTTGTGTGTTCGTATATTCCATAATGTTCTATAGTATTTAATCCATTACTTTTATTTTTATTTTTAGAATTTCCAGGTGTGAGTGGATGTTGGTGAATGAGAAATTATCGTTGATGAGGTGATTGGCAAATGATGATTCAGTATTTTTTATGGTCTGTGTGTGCTCTTTGCACCATATTTTAAATGTCCGTCCTGTCTTTCCTATGTGGTATTTATCGCAGTCTGAATAGTTCAGTTTGTAACCATTTATATTGCAGTTTCATTGGGTGTTAGAGCTTGAGACATTTCTGACTAAGTCTATGTGGCGCAATTGAGGTTTTTACGGAAATGCTTCAATGCTCAAAGCTTATAAGCAGTTCCCAATTCAAATTTTCGACAGGAGAAACGATATTAAGAACATGGTTTATTAATTTCGAACTCCTCATAGTGATTTTAATTAAACTGAAGACTTCAGCAATGGCTGATATTGACAACAGCAAAATAACTGATGGAAATCGATGAACGCTACTGTACAAAAATATCAGTCACCGTCGTGAATCGAGCCGAGGACCTCCCAATGGCCAGTCGGGCGCCTTAACTACTAGACTACAGTAACCCTTCTGTACAACAGCCCTCATTTTAGACTTGGTCATATCGGCTCGTATATCACAAGTTGATTTTGAAGGAACTGACAATCTATCAAACTGACAAATAACATAATTTATCAATTTCGAATTCCTCAAAATGCTATTAGTTAGGACTTTGATTAATATTTAATATTAAAGTATTAATTATATAATATAGAGCATGAGTTATTAATTTCCTAATTAATAATAATTTCCTAATTCCTAATTAATAACTCTTTGAGGAATTCGAAATTATTGAATCATGTTTCTTTTATGTATCATTAAAATTCTAATATTAAATATTAATCAATATATAATCAATACGGTATGATAATTTAATAATTTAGAATTCCTTAAAAGTGCTGTTAACTTGGAATTCTAAATTAATGAATCATGTTCTATATATTTGTCAGTTTGATAAATTGCAAGTTCCTTTAAAACAAACTTGTGATATTGAAAAGTCAATTACCAGTTTAAAAAGTCCGATTTTAAAGGCAGTTCATTCGATGAGAAGGATCATGAACAGATGATGCAGGAAAGGAAGACAAGACTAATAGGCATAAACACTTTTCTTATAGTGGAGCATTCAAATCAATACTATACAAGGAAAAGGAAAAGCTTTAATATCTAATATGTTCAGTTACCGTACTATATTTATGGCTGCTACAGTACTTACATCTCAACCCTTGCTTGGAACTGTGAGCTAAAATACTGTTAAAAACTTGCATGATCGAAAAAAGAGTCTGTGAATGTCGGATTATGCAGAGTGTCCAGCAATCATTAGATTGATATTCGAGGTCAATTATTTATACAAATACAAAGCGCTTCTTGTTCCTGTTACATAAGCCGCTATGAAGGCTACAAACTATCCATTACATGTCACAACTTATGCTTAATTTTTCACTATTAACTAGTTAGCATCTATTTTTAAGATACTCCATTATAGGTTTGAAGCAATGCTTGAAAATTTGCATACTATCAGATGCACTGATGCACAGTGTACTCGACTATTTAATTTTCCATTCATCCCTACTCAATGTTGATAAAATTATTCATGGTAATCACAACATTTTTTTTATTAACTCCAATTATTATTATTAATTCCAATAAAAGTATTGATCAATTCTCTTGAGAATAGATTTAACAAGTATCAATCCATAAGGCAATATTTTTACGTGATTTCTATCTTCATCAATCATGCTGAATAATCTTTTAAGCCAGTAGACTACCTATTATTATAGAAAAATAAAATCTCATTCTTGAATAATTCATAATTGACTCCTAATTCCACAGCACAAAATATAGGATGCATGAAAAAAATATAGCGAAAGAAAAATATATTTTATTAATTTCGAATTCCTTTAACTGCTATTACTTTATACTGAAGACTTCCGCAATGGCGGATACTGACAACAGCATTGAACAGCTGATGGGAATCGATGAATGCTACTGTACAAAAATATCAGTCACCACAATATTTGTCAGTTTATTCAATTGTCAGTCACTTCAAACTAACTTGTGAGATACGAGCCGATATGGCCAAGTTGAAAATGAATACTCCTGTGCAGAAAGGTCTCCATGGTCTAGTGGTTAAGGGCGCTCAACCGGCAATTGAGAGGTCCGTGGTTCGATTCCCGGTGGTGACTGATATTTTTGTACAGTAGCATTCATCGATTCCCATCAGCTGTTCAATGCTGTTGTCAATATCCGCCATTGCGGAAGTCTTCAGTATAAAGTAATAGCAATTAAAGGAATTCGAAATTAATAAATTCCGTTTATGTATATTTTTCAGTTTATTCAATTGTCAGTCACTTCAAACTAACTTGTGAAAAATATATCTTCTCAACACGTGCATCAATAAATTGATAGTATTGTAAAGAAATAAGATACCTTTCAATATGGCCACTCTTTCTCATTTATCATTGAAATATTTATGTTTTTACAGTATTAGCTGACTAATAATTTCGTTTTCATTATATAGTGTTATTTATCAGGTTTTAGAGTGTACAATGATTTTCCAAATTTATTGGATTGTAAAATGAGAAGTAGGGTAATAATACTTATAAAGAAATTTTCACTTTAAAAATTGTTCCCTATAATATCTATTCTTACATCAGTTTTTTAACTCTCCAAGCGTTCTCTTTTCAATGTCTCAAGAAATCCATCAACTAAAGATCATAAACAGTCATTATATTCATATCATAATTTATTAATCTAATTCATTAATTATGTTCTGTTTCTTTAGCAATTAGAAAAATTCTTAGTTCCTTCATATCCAACTACAGTCATTTCTTCATGGAAATTATGCTTTCCAGATGCAATAGAATATATTATTGTCTCGAGAAATAAAACGGCAATTTCTATTTCAAATTGTAGGCTAGAGAATTTAATTTTGTATTGCACTGATTTCGACCATAATAATCCTAACAACTATCGAGTTAACTATTTATAACCATTAAGCTTTAGCAATATTTGACTATGGTCTGAAGTCTTGTTTAAAGTCTATTTGATAAGGAACAGCTAGACAAAGAAAAATCAGCTAACAACGCTAATTCAACAAAATCAACCGAAGCTCTCTCCGCCTCATCCTTCAAATCAACTTCCGGGTGAGCTTTGGTTTTTTTTTTAATATAAAAAATGTTCCCAGGGCGCCCATTAGAGATAAAAATCACAAGCGAGGGGAGAAGTTTCGATTAATTTACAGATGCTGTAGACCAGGTAGTTTGGATAGTTGTTCCCTCATCTTGAAAAAATCTTCCTTTCAACGTTGAAAATAAGTTTATAAGATTCGAAAACTTGACGAAAAAAGTTGATTTCATGTCTATTCGGTTCTTACAGAGGTTATAAGCTATCGAATGATTTTTTCGTCATACTGCTCCAATTTCAACAGCTTACCACACATGGATGCGATAATCGGCCAATTTATTGCAGAATGAAGGAAACAGCTGATTTCATTAGCCTACTAGACGAGGGGCCATAGGAAATTGAGTATGAAAAATGTGAGGACCACATTCTGTAAATGGTTTTGAACTCAGAAAAGCTTGCAAAATCGAATTCTGGATGTTGCCAGGATAAATAATGATCCATTTTTAAAAAATACCCCCTCTTTCCTGGATATCAAGAAAATGGACAGTAACAATGGATTGGAACTATTTTAATGATTGGTTTTTATTTATTTTTTATCGCTGATGATTCTTACATGAGTCCGAAACTTGTGTGTGGGTAATGAGGTGAATGATTACACATAGATGCCAGACGGAGGAGCGGGATTCGAACCCACGACCGCTTAAACAACAGCAAGCTGAAGTTGCGACGCCCCAACCAACTGCACTAAGAGGCCTGCCGCTTTGACGACAATATCGTTTCTTATAATTAAAATACATTCTAGCTAGTTTATTAAAATAAAGAACAAAATAATAAAAAAATGAAAACAAGAAATCTGAAAAAAAGAAATAAATATTCAATATGGGCAGCTTAGCGCAATTGGTTAGGGCGTCGCAACTTGAGCTTGCTGTCGTGGGCTCAAATCCCGCTCCTCCGTCTGGCATCTATGTGTTATCATTCACCTCCAGACCGACCCAGAGAAATTCTGGGCCCCTGGGCAAACATGAGTACCCCTTCACCACTCTCAATATGGGCCTATGCAGCCCTGTATTTTGTATGAGATTATGAATAAACTATTGTTACATTATTATGGAATCAAAATCAAACCGCATTTGTTTATGAAGGTAGAAAATTTTGTCATTTCACAACTGACATAATGATAACATTGTTAAATAAAGAATACTGGTCATCTTAATAAGCTCTTCTTATTGGATATATGTTCTGATTTTAAATTGAAAGCAGATTATTTTGCCTTTTATTCCGAATATATTAATTGGAAGTAGTGGCGGACCCAGGCTTTGCGGGGCCCTGGGCAATTGACTTAGGTGGAGCCACACTTACCGGTGGTCTGGGGCTCCTCCCCCATGATTCTTTGAAAAATTAGTCCTGAAAATGCGTTTTTGAGGCTTTTTTCAACTAATCAGCTGTGTTATGATCAACTTATAAAACCGACCTCATTTGTGTATTATAGTAGTTTCCAATGAACTAAATTAATAGTAATATAAACTTGAAAAACACTTTCAAATGGAAATTAACTCACGTTATGGCGAGACGGCCGTTTCGCTCTGTTGTCTAGAGCATCGTCAGACGACCCACAGTACACTGATTTAAGGCATGAGTTTGAAGGTTATGTATGTTCAATATACATATGTATGTCCAACATACATAAACCTCAAACTCATGTCGGGATTCGAACCCATGACCGCTTAAACGACAGCAAGCTGAAGTTGCGACGCCCCAACCAACTGCGCTTAGAGGCCCGCCGCTATGATGACAACATCCATTAGCTTCTTATTGTAGTGAGAATTGAGAGAAAGAAGGTTCTCGGTGTTATCTGCTATGTAAATGTTTACTTCTATGCAATTAATTACTCTGCTTTTGACACTGTTATGGTGTTTACTTGGACCTTTGTAGAATGTTCTAGTTGTTTGATTTGAAATTAATGGAGTCTTATCGAATATTGTGGAAGGCGTGAAGGTCTTTCATTGTTTATTTTAGAAATCGGTAGAAGTTGATAGAAAAATCGAGAGATATCTCAATTATGAAAAATTATATAAATAGAGGGAGACTTTTGTAAATTAGTTCAGTCTTGTTTGAAACTCGTCGTGATAAGTGGCAGTAGTGACAGTTCCCATTAATACAGACAGTGCAATTCCGTTGGCGCTATTAAAAACCTTCTAATGAACTTTTGTTGTCAGTAGTGATAATTCTTTTGACAGTTCTATAGTGATAATTCTTTTACCTATTACTGTATTACGGACTTGTGCTACGTGAGTTAATTGTTCTTTTTCGACGATTTACGATTGTTCTTGTACGATGATTTTTGTACAGCTTATTGAAATCTCTTTATTAGTTGAACAATATCAATTTATCTGTTTTCAATTGCTTATTTTTCTGTAAGACATTACTGACCAGTGAGTGTTGTGATTATTTGTGTAAATAAAGTGCGAGTGATGAATTTAAGTGTTGCCAGCGTTATTTTAGACATAGAACCCATAACATTATGATTAAAGATACATTCTAGCTAGTTAATTGAAATAAAGAACAAAATAATTAAAAAATGAAAATAATAAATCTTTAAAAAAAAGAAATATATACAATATGGGCTGCTTAGCACAGTAGGTTAGGGTGTTGTAACTTGAGCTTGCTGTCGTTTAAGCGGTCGTGGGTTCAAATCCCGCTCCTCCGTCTTGCATCTATGTGTTATCATTCACTTTATTACTCACGCACAAGTCTCCGACTCATGTGGGCATCATCAGCAATAAAAAAAGTAGGAAGAAGCAAATTATATTATAAAAATACAAAAATGAATTAAGATTATATTATGAAAATACAATTGTTTCTTATGATTAAATATATTTGTAGCTAGTCAATTGACATAAAGTACAAAACAATTAAAACAAGAAGTATTGGAAGCAAAATATTCAATAAGAAAAAGCAAATGTTAACACTATTTATCCAAAATAAATACCCATAAAAATTTATATTTTTTATTTTCACAATAATTATTAATTCATTTGCACAACGAAATACAATTATTTCTAACTTCTTGCAAGAGCAAGCCTTTGTTTGGCAATATGATGTTTTGAGAAACTATTTTATACCAAAGTTCATCAGCAGTTCATTTTTGTTTAGAAAATAGATAGATTGGTGCAAGTGGTTTCTAATTCTTTTAACTGTTTGATACTTAGATAAGGATTTTCTAATGCCTTAGTGCTTTCTGTACAAAATTCAATTATGTAGCTTTTAAACTTTTTTTGAGCCCAATCTGTTAGTTAAATCACATTCACTGAGAAAATATAATGCTGGCAAAATACAACAAATATTTTCACCAAGGGATTGAGCACCCAAATGACATCCTGAAATTTATTTCTTCTTATAAGAACCATCAAACCAAAGAACTAAACAACCTAAATGTCCTTGCTTATTCCAGACATAAATTCCCAGGATGTAAACATCTGTATCAGCACTAAGGATTATGGTATGGTCAGATTGGATTTATACTGCCCAATCTGCCCTTACCAATTTGCCCATCCCATAATCCTTAAGGCTACCTATTTTCAAAACAAAAATTAACTGCTGATGAACTTTGGTATAAAATAACTTCTCAAAACATCGGCTTTGGCTCAAATTTATTAAGAGTAATTTGCCCATCAGATGTACTTTCACATTTGTTAAGAACTTCAGCACAAACATATGTGAATAAATGCTGACCAAACACCACTAAAGCTTATTGACAACACCTTATTAGGCTATGAAAAAAAGATGATAAATTGTACCCCCATCAGAAGACAAAGCGACCATTTCCAGAACTATTGATTCAGCCCTGTAAATGTACCTCAAATTGCCAAACAAAGGCTTGTTCTTACAATTATTTGGAAATAATTGTATTTCGTTGTGCAAATGAATTAATAATTATTGTGAAAATAAAAAAATTAATTTTTATGGGTATTTATTTTGAATAAATTGTTTTGACTTTTGCTTTTTCTTATTGAATTTTTTGCTTTCAACACTTCTTATTTTAATTTTTTTGTACTTTATTTCAATTGACTAGCTACAAATAATTTTAATCATAAGAAACAATTGTATTTTCACAATATAATCTTAATTCATTTTTGTATTTTTATAATATAATTTGCTTCTTCTTACTTTTTTTATTGCTGATGATGCCCACATGAGTCGGAGACTTGTGCGTGGTTAATGAGGTGAACAGGCCCGCCCAGAGGGGGGGGGGGGGCAAGGGGGGCAATTGCCCAGGGGCCTGGGCTCCGGAGGGGCCTGGGCTCTATCGAACAACAGTCTATTTTTTTTTAACAACACTAAACATACACAGATCAGACTCGGTCTAGGCCTAGTTAGTTCTAAAGATAAAAGTTTTAATAAAGATAAAGATTTAGATAAAGATCTTATTTAAAATATTGAAGACTTAGCAAACAAAAAAGCTAGAGAAGTAATTAATTGTTTAAAAGGTGAATTTTCCATTATTCCCATTTATACGATAATCTCTTTTTTCTTCATTTCGATTGTTTCATGTGTATCAAGATATTTATGATTGTTTACTTCTTTCAACAAATTAATTTTGAAAAATGAGTGTTTAGAATCAAAAGCATGTTTGGCTATTGCCTGATTTACTGGTTGGTTATACTTAAGATTTGAAATTTTATAAAAGGTGTTTTTTTAAAGTGATATTTAATGTTTGGTTTGTCCTACATATAATTTGTTGCAACATTCTCATTTTATTTCATAGATTCAAGATTTTTCTTCGATTTTAATTTTGTTTAGGATTGTCAAGAATATATTCAAGTGTGGATTTTGAATAAAAACCTATGTCGACATTAGCATATTTTTTTAAAATCTGTTTTAGCAACTTTTGCATGGGATCCATAATTATTCATAGATTTCCAGATTTCATCTTTCTTCCCGTTTTGGATGAGAAATGTTGTTCTTAATAATTTAGAGATACGTTTTCTCTTCTTTAAAATCATTTGGTTAATCAAATTTGGTTGAAACTCATTAAATTTTGCTATTTGTTTCCTTTTCTGAGTTTCTAATCAGGGGCGAATCCAGGGCCGGGCGAGCCGGGCAACCGCCCAGGGCCCCGTGGCGCGGCCCGGACCTAAAATATAACGCAGGTCGGGTCAGTCGGTTAGAACTGCGAGGCCCTGATGAGCTCAACCAGCTTATGAGCAAGCAAAGAGTAAAAGAGACATAGAAATCTGTTATATGGACATTTCTCACTCCGAAATTATTGCTTATTTAATTATTTCTTCTTTAAGTATTGGCCAGGTGAGTCAGCGAGGCCCTGCGAACTGGACATAACCGGAAAACGCAGGTCGTTTAGAAACGCGACCCCTTAAACCAGCCCCATAAGCAAGCAAAGAGTGAACCCCGAAAAACAGGTTTCTTATGCATAGCTTAAAATGCAAGACTAAATAAAAATAAAAGGTTGTATTTAAAAAAAAAAACCTACCGCAATGTATTGACTTTTGAGTATTGGCTATATACTTTACTGTTTTGACCTGGTATATTTTATGACAAACCATGTCAAATTTTTGCTTTTGGGCTCAGCTAACCATTTTCAGCTCGTTAAACATGAGAATATACACAGAAAACGCATTATTTTGTATAAACAATTCTGCCAATGCATACTACCTATAGTACCAACTGATCAAATATTTTAGGCTATTATAATTTATGATGTTGAAGATCCATCTTGTTCCCACTAATATGTAATATAATGAATAATAAGACGAAATTGTCACAACCACATTTATTAAAACTTCGAGAAACTAGTTTCGGTTGTTACACCATTATCAATCTCAATCAAACTGAAAACTGAAGTACAGAGAAGTCATATATATACTGTACATGGAATGATACAGTTTGATTGAGATTGATAATGGTGTAACAACCGAAACTAGTTTCTCGAAGTTTTAATAAATGTGGTTTTGACAATTTCGTCTTATTATTCATTATGGATACCTTCCACAATATCACCTTCGCCATTACTAAGAAAATGTAATATAAACTTGAATAACACTTTCAAATGGAAATTAACTCACGTTATGGCGTGTCGGCCGTTTCGCTCTGTTATCTAGAGCATCGTCAGACGACCCACAGTACACTAATTTAAGACATGAGTTTGAGGGTTATGTATGTTGGACATACATATGTATATTGAACATACATAACCCTCAAACTCATGCCTTAAATCAGTGTACTGTGGGTCGTCTGACGATGCTCTAGACAACAGAGCGAAACGGCCGTCACGCCATAACGTGAGTTAATTTCCATTTGAAAGTGTTTTTTAAGTTTATATTACTATTAATTTAGTTCATTGGAAACTACTATAATACACAAATGAGGTCGGTTTTATAAGTTGATCATAACACAGCTGACTAGTTGAAAAAAGCCTCAAAAACGCATTTTCAGGACCAATTTTTTCAAAAAATTATGGGGGAGGAGCCCCAGACCACCGGTAAGTGTGGCTCCACCAAAGTCAATTGCCCAGGGCCCCGCAAAGCCTGGATCCGCCACTACTTCCAATGAATTATTCGGAATGAAAGGCAAAATAATCTGCTTTCAATTTAAAATCAGAACATATATCCAATAAGAAGAGCTTATTAAGATGACCAGTATTCTTTATTTAACAATGTTATCATTATGTCAGTTGTGAAATGACAAAATTTTCTACCTTCATAAACAAATGCGGTTTGATTTTGATTCCATAATAATGTAACAATAGTTTATTCATAATCTCATACAAAATACAGGGCTGCATAGGCCCATATTGAGAGTGGTGAAGTGGTACTCAAGTTTGCCCAGGGGCCCAGAATTTCTCTGGGTCGGTCTGGAGGTGAATGATAACACATAGATGCTAGACGGAGGAGCGGGATTTGAGCCCATGACAGCAAGCTCAAGTTGCGACGCCCTAACCAATTGCGCTAAGCTGCCCATATTGTATATTTATTTCTTTTTTTCAGATTTCTTGTTTTCATTTTTTTATTATTTTGTTCTTTATTTTAATAAACTAGCTAGAATGTATTTTCAATCATAAGAAACGATATTTTTTTTTTTTTTTGTAGATTACGTCTTGGAGACTCCAGTTAAGGAGTATAAGACAAGTCAGATCAACAATATTATACACTAGATACCATAATTATTTCAATTAGTTGAGGTGAGGCTTAATTTTGATGTGAAAGGAACTCTTGTACACTATAAAAAGCTTTATCAACTAAATATTTCTTCAATTGTTTTTTAAATATTTCTATATTTTCAAGACTCTTCAAAAACTGCGGTATCTTGTTGTAGAATTTCCTACCAATATAACTAGGTTTTTGTTTGAATAAGCTACTACTGTGACTCACCAAGTGATAATCTCCTCGGCTTCTTGTATTATAATCATGTACATCAAGATTTTGGTTAATATCATTCGTTTTTACATATAAAGTAGCTTCATACACATATAAGCAGGGTACAGTTAGGAGACCAAGTCTCTTGAACAACGGCCTCCATGAATCTAATCTATTTACTCTTTCTATACACCTAACCGCTTTCTTTTGGATCTCAAACACCCTATCAAGATTTTGTTTTGATGAATTACCCCATACTAAGATAGAATACCTAATATGTGACAGTAAGAGCCCATGGTAAGCTGTGAAAAGTAACTTTTTGTCATTCAATCTAGCGAGCTGTCGCAGGACAAATACCCCAGATGAAATTTTACTACATATTTTCTCAATGTATGGAGTCCAGGTCAATCGTCTATCCAACGTAACTCCTAGAAATGCAATTTTTCTTCCTGGTCTAATTGATTATCGTTTACAAACACGTTTATAGCCCTATCTTCATTTAAATTATGTTTGTTTTTGAATTGAAGGTATTGGCATTTTTTACTATTTATAGTTAATTTCAACTGATTTAAAAATTGGACAATGGACTGCACACCTATATGGGCACTTATTTCTAAATTATCTAGAATGGAATTGCTGAAAATGAGTGATGTATCATCAGCAAATAAGAGGGCTCTACCACTAATTAATTATTTAGGTAAACGGTTGACATATAACAAAAAAAGCAATGGACCTAGTATTGACCCCTGAGGCACTCCAGCTTGCACCTCTAATTTATTAGATTTATTCTTTACTATACTATTACCAACTACTGTAGTTAGTTCTACACATTGTTTTCTCCCAATAAGATATGATTCAAACCATTTCAGTTCAACCCCATTTACACCTACATTTTGCAGTATTTCCAATAAAGTTCTATGATTAACACAATCAAATGCCTTTGACAGATCTAAGAAGATTGCAGTAGCTTTATCACCTGAATCTATTATATCTATTAGTTTTTCAACTAGAGAAACTATGGCTGTTTTTGTTGATCTCCCTTTCTGAAAGCCATGCTGTTCATCACAGATAAAGTTAGCTTCTTGAAGGTGCAGAAGTAACCTATTTAGAACTACTCTTTCAAAAAGTTTACTTATTACATTTAAAATACTAATGGGCCTATAGTTTTCTACCTTTTCTCTATCACCACTTTTGAAGATTGGCAAGATCTTCCCCTCTTTTAAGTTATCTGGAAAAACACCTTGTTCTAATGAATGATTGGTCAGATGAATCAAAGGGTCTAACAATTGATCTTTACATTCTTTCAGAATTTTACTGGATACCCCATCCATTCCTACAGTTTTTTTATTATTTAAACTATCAATGATATTTGACAGCTCGTCTTGGCATACTGGGTGGAATTTTAATTCGTTCTGAATCCCCTCAGTATTCCTCATATTTGCATCACTAATACCTGTATTAAGAGATTTTTGAAGATCCTTAGCAACCAGTTGATAATATCTGTTAAAGAAATTACAAATGTCTACACTATCATCAATATATTTGTTATTTTCGTTAATTATTCTGGGGACACTAGTATAAGCATCTACATGAGCTACTTGCCTATTTTTGTTTATTACATCCCACACTGTTGTGTTAAAGTACAAACTATTATTCAAAATTTCAGCTGTTTTCTTACATTTCGCTCTTTTCACTTCTCTTGCATAATTTTTCTTTAGAGCTTTGTAATTATCTTCACTTAACATATTTCTAGATAGTTTGAATTCATCATATGCATCTTTAACCCTATTTCTTTCTGCAAGGATATAATCAGTTATCCACTCTTCAATCTTGTCTAATTTGTTCTTTACAGGGACTTTTTTAAGTGGACAACTCATAGTAATATGAAACCTTAAAATATTAATGAAACTATCATATTTGTCATTTAAACTATTGCTATTGTAAACCCTACTCCAGTTTTCTTGTAGCAGATTCTGCTTCAAACAATCGATATTCCCCTGTTCACATTGTTGAATTTCTTTCATTACTCTACTCTTTTTAATTGATTTATGACCTTGCAACCCCACCTCTAAGATTTGATAGTCATGATCAGATAGTTCCGAGCCGCCTAATCTTGTTTTAGAGTAATCTATATTAGTAAGGATGTTATCAATTATTGTTTGTGATGTTCTTGTGACTCTGGTATATTCATGAACTTTTATTTCCAAGTTATTCATGCATATAATATCCTTTAAATCTTCTGTCATTTTATTCTGTGTTGCAAAGTCTGTATTGAAATCTCCCGCTACAATAACGTTTGTAAAACGAGTAGTAGTAATCTCTAAAAGCCTATTGAATAGTTCACAAAAATTGTTCCATTCCCCATTTGGTGACCTGTAAATACCTAACACCGCTACTTCGAAATTATTGTCGATTTTTACTCTCAAACCAGTAACTTCTTTATCCATTTCCACAGCAAATTTCTCTACATATTCTAAATTAAATGTGTGCATATTCTTAGCATTTTTAGTGAAGATAGCTACTCCCCCACTTCGATGAGATGTCCTGCAATACGACGTTTTCAATGAATAGTTTGGAATATTAAGTTGTGACAATTCATCTTCTTTTAAACCATGCTCTGTGAAAATAGCTATATCAGGAGCCTCTTCTTTAAAAAATACTTCGATTCTATCTATTTTGTTACGAATGTATTGAATATTCTGATGGAACACAGTGAGTACCGGTACTTCCCTATCATCCCTTATTACTTTATCGTTGCTTTTGCATATTGAAGTAGATTTACCTAATCTCTTAGAATCTTGAGAGCCTATCAGATTGCTACAAGAGTTCCTTCCACTAATGCTATCCTGATTTTTTGATCGATTAACGTCTTTTAATATAATTGAAGATATGAATTTATCATCTGAAACTAGTTTCCCTTCCCGGTTTTGAGCCACTTTACTAAAAAAGGTTCGTTAGATGATTGTTTAGGAGAATTATTGACAGTAGATTGCAAACAACTTTCAATCAGCTCTGCCAGCCTATTACAAAATATTACTTTGCCAGATTGATTTAGATGTAGACCATGATTAGTGAAGTTTTGTTTTTTCAGCCTTTCATTTAGAAAGCAAATCCCCAACTGCTTAGAATTCTTATTTTTTAGGCTGTTGATTGTATTATGAATTGATTTATTTGTTAACTTAATGGCTTCATTTAGCTCTGGCCTATCAAACCTATACGGAATTGTACTTATTATTACATTAGTTTTTTGGCTGAGTGGCACAATCTCTCTAATTTTTTCATTTATTTCAGGAAGATGTTTTAGATTAGGTTAATTTATATTGTTTGAGCCACCCAGTACTATTAGAAAATCGTTTTTTCCAAAATCTTTAGTTTGTTCCTGTGCTGACTCTACGATAGCGTTTATAGGGGCACTTGGTTTGAAAAAGCTCTGAACTTCATACTTATTTTTTAATCTTTTATTTAGTAGGTACTACAGTCTCGTCCATGACTGGATGTCAAGAGCAGTACTCTACCTTTCCTATCGTTATTTTCCCTTATACTTTAGTTTTGGTTGCTGTTTGCAAAACCTGACTATACGTTTTTGTTTGACCATTTCTATTTATTTTTTCCTCATTTGATTTAGGTTCTACTTTTTTTGTATTGATCAGAGGTTCAGATCTTACATTAGCCAAGTTTATTTTTGATTTTAATATTTCGATTTCCTCTGACATAGACCTACATTGACTCGTGAGATTTAGTATTTCAGTTTTATGGTCTTCCTGCTGCAATTTTACAATAACTTCCAGAGATTTTATGTGATCCACTAACCCTATTCGTTCTTCCTCAGAATTTTTTAGTGATGTTTCTAATTTTGTTTTCAATTTGGTGTGATCACTCAATAGTTTAGCAACCTTTTCTTCTACATCTACAGTAGCTTTAAGAGCTGTTGGAGATTTTTTTGTTAATAATTGCTGAGATCGCGTAGCTACCTGAGTTTTAGTTAAACAATTAGATTTAGATGCCTTGTTTGGACTCATTTTCCTAGCTAAAAATTGTTTTCAATTGATTTTAGTTAAATGTTTAATAAAATATTACTTAATTTATTACAATTGTCAACTTGAAACTATTTAATTACAAGAAAATTTATCAATATCGGTACACCTAACCTCGAAAATAGAATTTGACTTTTTATTCAAATACTTTAACTTATATTAGACAAGTTAATGATGAAAATTATTAAGATATTATAAATACTAATAATAATAAACAAAAATACTACTTATCCGTTCGAATTAATATTCTATGCTTCAAAAATCGCAGAGCCTGTTCTGACAACGTATGCACAGTACCACTGCTACCTCGATCCCACTTATGAAGTTGTCATGTTTGATATTGTCATCAAAGCGGCAGGCCTCTTAGTGCAGTTGGTTGGGGCGTCGCAACTTCAGCTTGCTGTTGTTTAAGCGGTCGTGGGTTCGAATCCCGCTCCTCCGTCTGGCATCTATATGTGTAATCATTCACCTCATTACCCATACACAAGTCTCGGACTCATGTAAGAATCATCAGCAATAAAAAATAAATAAAAATCAATCATTAAAATAGTTCCAATCCATTGTTTCAGTCCATTTTCTTGATATCCAGTAAAGAGAGGGTATTTAAAAACAAAATGGTCCATTATTTATCCTGGCAACATCCAGAATTCGATTCTGCAAGCTCTTCTGAGTTCAAACCCATTTACAGAATGCGGTCCTCACAATTTTCATACTCAATTACCTATGGCCCCTGGTCTATACACTCTTATTAATGTTGTTCAACTTCCACAACTAAAATTATTTTTTTTTAACTAAGTATAAAATGTCAAACATTGTGACCCTTGCGGCATCTTGGTTGAAGTATTTTTTAGTGGATTGAATAGGACGCTCCAACTGATAAGGTATTCTGTAGAATATTTTTATCCATATCGGGTTTCATAACTGAAAAAAGCCCTTGAAAAGTTTAAAACCCACAAAAATGATTAAACTCCTGAGCTTGAGGAATGGGTGGGGCAATTATTTGTACAAGTTACAAATGGCTGTCTCATTACACTCAAAACAAAATAATCCAATTGTTAGCAGATGCCAGTGGCGGATCCAGGATTGAGTCAAGGGGGTCAGGGCGGGGGTTCACTTTGAAAAAAATCATCATGCATTATTGATTACTTGATTACTCACTTAGACTTTAGATTGTTTATTTACTTTTTGATTGATTTTGAAACATCTATTTAAATAGAGGTCCAGTTCGATAAACACATTCATCTTGGTTTTGTCTGGCTGAAGTGTTGTAAAACCTTTTCTATTTCTATGTTCCTTTCTTTGTGAATATGGGCCAGTGCAATCCCGTTTAACCGATCTTCTGTCATAGTTGACCTAAGGTACGTTTTGATTCTTCTTAGGGAAGAAAAGCTCCTTTTGGTTGAGGCGGTTGCCACCGGTAAAGTTGCAAATATTTGTAATAAAATTGCAACGTTTGGGAAAAAGTCTCTATTGCATTTAGATAGAGCAACTTCACAGCACTGTGGAAGATCCTTGGAACTTGTTGATTTCCAATGTTCCCGCCAAAGTTGAAATTCTGCTAATAGCACCAAAGTTGTTGTAGAAATGTCTTTGCAGTAGATATTTGCTGCTTTAACTACCTCATCAACACTAACTTTTGAGAAATTTGATGGGATCAGTCCCTTTTGATGTGCATCTTCATGTACTGAACTAAATCTAGTTTGCAGCTCAGAAATAATGTGATCCAAGAATGGTATATATACTGTCAATCAGGGCTTTTTTTCAGCCGGAACGCTCCAGAACGGCGTTCGAGTACCTTTTCGCTAGGCATATATGAATATCTTATCAAATAATTACTATTAGGAACAAAATTGCATT
This sequence comes from Conomelus anceps, assembly GCA_948455865.1. Taxonomy (NCBI): domain Eukaryota; kingdom Metazoa; phylum Arthropoda; class Insecta; order Hemiptera; family Delphacidae; genus Conomelus; species Conomelus anceps. Next base: position 55,364,892 of record OX418217.1, on the reverse strand, counting down.
AACATTTGCATTTCCAAACATTGAATGTTTAAATTTCGCTATGAATCTAATAATGACACCAGCTCTACTTGTAATAATAATAATAATAATAATAATAATAATAATAAATTTATTTCTCTCAAAAAGAACATTACAATTTTTAAATAAAACAGAAATAGTTATATATTAAATAATACTATTCATTAAACATTTTTGTTTGAGAAATTAGGTACTCCCGAGAATTCCTTTATGGGAGTTACCAGCTGTGAAATTTAAATACATTTTGCAAACATGAAAACAAAATTAATAAGCTACATCCTAAACTCGTAGCATTAATAAATACATTTATATTTTAAATTGAAACAAAACTTACAACTAGTTTTCCAATCAAGTTAAAAGGAAGCAACAAAATTAAGTTGAATGATACAACACTTATTATACTTTATGTACTACAGTTATATGTTTTCATTTATTAATTGAGAGATCATACTTTACTTTCATCTTAGATTCGCAAACCATACCTCCACATCCTGTCTTTCCAATAACCACTTCTTTAACATATGTTTGAATTTTCTTGGCTTTTCCTGTCCTTTTATATTATCTGGAATTATATTAAACACTTTGGGGGCTATATATAAATAAAAATGTTTATAGATCTCCTTGTTCGGTCTCGGTGTAACTAAATTGTTAGCAATCTTTTCTTCATTAGGATTGTTGGACCTCCACTAACGTCCTTTGACCCCACAAAATAGGTTGTCATGGCTTCTTCAAGGACACCATTCTGCTGTAGATACGAAAAGTAAAGTACGCAACAGGGAAGAAGGAAATAGGACATGGACAGGAGCGTAGCCAGAAGAATATTGGGATACATCTACCCCCGCCCCACTGAATTGTTGTAGTCTTTCACAATACTAATAACTTACAGATTAAATTAAAACAGTTAATACAAAAATAAACCTTAATTTTATTTAGCACAAGAGTTTGTCTTGGGAATCACAAAAAGTGTAATATATTATTATGGTACTCTTACTCTGCAGCGGCAGGTACAGTTTAGTGAGCAATGTTTAGTTTCTGATATTGAAAATTAATTATTTGTCAATTTACTTGAACAAAAATAATAATCTATAGGAAAAGTAAAGTTATATCAATTTGATTAATTATTTGAATTCATAAACTCACATAAACTGTGAAAGGAACCCTATGGTCGGTACTGGGTATGAATATAGGTATCATATAGGTATGAATATTGTATTTCATATAGGCATATTGGATATATTCCAAACAATGTGCCCATCCTACAGTTCCCCCCACCACAATAATTTTCATAAGTCGGCGCCTATGACAGAACGGCACTGAACAGTTTGATTGTTCTGATGGATTCGTCAGATCTGTGTTGATCAGAATTCGCATCCAGTAACCGTAGCGTTAGTGAGATAGCCATGATTGTGTGTAACCAACGTTATCTTCAAAGATTTTCATGAACTTTTCAGTAGAGAGTTGATGAGAACAAGTTTAGTTGGTACTAAAATCTTGTTTGAATGTAGATAATAATGAATGAATAGACTAATAAATTATGTGAATCTCACCAACGTTGGTTTTAAATGCTTTATTTGTAATGTTTTGCATCATTTATTTATTAATGTCAAGCAGGTAAATTCATGATACTAGGCTATCAAATATTTGCTATTCTAGTCTTCCTCATACAGCAGGAATGTATTATAATGCATTAAATTGTACAGTGTCCAGCAATGATTTTCCAGTGATGATTAATAAAATTAATCATCATTGAAAACTGAATTGAATTTGAATCTCAATGTTGTTCATCTACATTTTTTATTAAAGAATTTAATTTGTTAGCATGCCATGTGATAAGAGCATGAATTAACTAACCAACCTATAGTTATAGGTTTAATGAATCTATGACAAATACTATAATGTTATTAGCGTTCCGATGAAACAACTCACTTGTTTTTCAATATTTTGAAAATAATATGAAACTATTCTGAACACTAATGTTCACTACTTGTAATCATGTGTGAAAAGGTAAGTGCTGAAAGGCATGGTATTTGACTAGTCACAAATATTAGTGTGGAATCATCAGTGAATCATCTCGATTCTCAGCTTGTACTTCTCTTAAAGGAAAATATTTTTCGTCATACACAGAAACAGCTGTTTTCCATTCCTTCACAGAAAATGTTCTGTGCAATTATTACTGATTAAAACACATGTAAACTAGTGAGCCACCTCTCACCTCTCACTGAGTCACCCCCCCCCCCCCCCCCCCCCAATGGAGAACTCTCTCAAAACAACTAATTCTCAAAAGTGCAACTTATTTCAAGGTTAATAGAAAAATTTATATTTAAACTGTTATTTCTAGCTCATACCAAGAGAATACTGCTTACTATCAAGCAGCACTGCATTGATAGAATACAGGCATTGGAATTGGCTCAGCAAACATTGAACAAGTGAGTTAAATGGGCCTTGTTCAAAATGAGCCCTTCAAGACTGCTGAGGGAGCCTGCAGAAGCAGATCATGTGACGCCTCCAGTAGATGAGGTTGAAGCATTTTGGGGTCGATTTATCAGGTTGAACCTCAATTTATTAGAAAGAATCTAGCCTTGGAGTCCTCTGCTGACCAGTTCTGGGTATTATGGAATGAGAGGAGTGAATGTTGACTGGAGGTGTGGTGCAGCAGTATTACGTGGATATTGCCATGTCTTTTGGGTTGCACAAGTGTTTAGTGACTCAACTAGACAAGTGTTTAGTGACTCACCTTCTAAAAGGGAGCGCACAGAGCCTGAGTGTGGAAGAGGAGCTAATTGATGGCAGCATAATAAGAGCTTGGAATGCTGGATAGACCTATAAGTATCTTGGATTTGACCAGAATCGGGTTCAGGATTCTTCTTTAAGTATAAAACAGCCTCTCTGCAGCAAGTACAACAGGATACTGAGATGACTTTAATCATCTGAATTGTCTGGGAAGAGCAAAGTGAATTACACAACCATTCTCACTGTCCCTTTTCTCACATACACCTTTAGGGTGGTAAAGTGGAACAGGAATGAGCTCCAGGAATTTGACAGGGAAACTCAAAACAGGATGGAAATGGACAGGACTCCCACTCATCTCTCGCCTGAATAAATTTGGCAAGATAACTAGAGGACAAAGGTCTACCTGGTTTGGAGAACCTCTATAACAGAGTAGCCTCACAGTTTGCCAGCAGCATAAAGAGATGCTCTAACCCCTTATGTTTCATGACCATGAAGTTGCTGGAGTAGGTGCTTTTCTGTATAAGGCAGCACAATATGCAGCTGATACCCTTGGTCTTGATTTGAGAGAGAGGGAAGAGGTGCAGGGCCGGTGCTAGAGTTTTTGGTGCCCTAGGCGAAAATAAACCCTGCCTTAGAACTACATAACTTTCAACCAATTAATAGTTTATGTGAAAAAATGTCAATTCTACATGAAATCCTTGCAATTAAAATATCCACAAATGTCAATAACTTATGTCAGGTAAGAGTTAAATTAAATAAAGCATTAAAATGAAAAAGTAGACCTAACAATGACTTTATGTTGATACCCACAAGTCTTATGTTATGAGACTTACAGGCTTAGACCCAAGATTGGTAATAATCATTAGTAATTTAAATAAGTACCTATATTACAAAAGCTTCGCAACACAGAGCACACAGATTTGTTGAGTACTTGGGAATGATGATTGACTGTAACTAGATGTTTCGGATACGAGGCCTGAATCACTGTGTAAATTGAACATAACTATAGAAAAATAATTAGAAAACTTACAAAAGAATGATTTCCAATTTGAATAACTTGATTCATAGATTCATTGAATTTCTTTTCTTTACTGTCAAAAACACATCTTACAAAAATCAGACATATTGACTACAAATCATGAAAAATATTCCTGGATTTCTTGTTCCATGACGAACTGCGTTGTTAATATTAACTTTTTAAGTGAATTCAACGACTTGCAGTCAAGTTTTTATTAAGAATAAGTAGTATTTTACTTACTCTGTAGGCCGAACGTTTTCGAGTTGTTAAAACTCATCTTCAAGGCATCCTAAATATCGATGTTGGTTTGTTGGTTAGAAGAACTGTGGTTTCTGTATAATATGGTCAAAAAGGTTGGTGTGATTTAAAATTTAACTGTTTGTTGAGGATGTTTTGTTTATTGTGTGTGGTGTGTTTGTAAATTTCAAATTGTTCCAAGGTGTTGAGTTCGTGTCCTTTAGATTTTATTATAGAATGTGTAAGTTGGTAGTGATGTCAGTAAAAGTGTGTCCAGTTTGAATAATATGGTCTGCAAAAGTGTACTGTATCTATTCTGTGTCAAAAGTAATTATGATATTCATTTTATTGCATCACATTCATCATTTCTACGAAGTTTTAAAATGTTTTTCTTTCAAAGTCAGCATAGTTAGGAAGCTGATTCTCATGTCTTTTCAATTTTTCTCTGTTTTTTTCAATCTTACAGCCAAACTTTCTGTCTGACAAGAAATGTATCCGATATCATTCTTGTAGACAATTTAATTATTACCTTAAGTCTGATACCAATTGCATTTTTCTATGCTACAATGATGCAACTATGCGTGCTACAATGTGCAAAGTGCAATTGGTGTCAAATTCCAGGTACGGTAATTAAATTGTCTACAAGAATAATAATTATTATTATTGTTGTTGTTATTATTCTATAAAAATTCGTAAATTCTTGGATACTCCGTTGCATTGGTTTATTATTAGCTTTTCAATATTATTTGTATAAGTCGCGTGTTAATTTTAACCACATCTTTTTGTAGCACTGCTTAGTCGCCCAATGGCAAGGTGAAGGCGCACTATGTTTCTCACAAGCCAAATACCGTGGCCGGTATCATGATAATAATAATATTATTATGATTAATTTGTGACAATATTTCCAATCCTCGAAGATAGAAAAGTGTAGTCCACCTGGAATATTATTCAGAGGACACGTTGAGCTGTCGGTCACGGCTGCCTAAAAACAGTCGTTAAGTTACGTCGAGGCCCTAAACTTATTCAGGTGCGACCTGATAACTCTGACACCAGACCTGAGTTAGCCAGGCCACACGATATTATGTAGGATACCATTTTATATCTGTAATTGATGCAATGAGAACCTCAATATTGATGGATTACAAAAATATTTAATTCTGCGATCCTTATGAAGGAACGTCTTGTAGTTCTGAGTGTAATTCAAACTAACCGCGTCAGTCTGTTACCGCCCATTCTATTTCGAGTTCATATTGTGTTATCATATTCCAATTGATCCCTTTTTCTAGTATTAGGTGATGTAGTAAAATAATCAGAAATATTATTTTATGACTATTATTGTTATTAGAATGATAGTATATGACGTAGGCATTGATCATCGATAATATAATCGTTCAAGATGTAATAGATATTCTGATTATACAATTTAACTTATTTAATTCTTTTGCTTTCTTTATTTGATCGAAAAAATATACATTATGTGAAGAAATTAATTTTTTAATTATTTATTTCGTCTCAATTGATTTTGATTTGAAGTGATACAGAGGGCCGTTGTATTGGTGTTTCCGTATTCATTCGGTCATTTCCTTTTCGGCTCAAGTTGTTGTAGGTTAAACTAGGTTTTCGTATAAAGTTAGAGTACCGCAATGGCAGTTGGGAAAAATAAGGGACTTTCCAAAGGAGGCAAGAAAGGTGCAAAGAAGAAGATGTAAGTATTATTTTCCCCACTCTAATTTGTTATTCCCATAAAAGTTTGGAGATTGGTATGAACTTTTCATTTTGTTTGATCTGAGTTGGCCACGTGTGATCATATCTGTATCGTAGTAATAGAGATATCCTGTCGTATATTGCGTGTATTTCCTTATTTAATACCAAAATTCAATCTGATTAGTTTCATTAGCGGGACATCTTCAGCTAGGAAACACTTCACATTTCTGGTTGACTAATGGAATACTTTTTAAAACCTTCCCATGTAAGTGTGAAACATAAAACCAGTAACTTATATGTTATATGAGGCAAGATTTAAAAATATTCAATGCTCGTTTGATGCAAAGTTCTCTAGCATAGGTTAGGTTAGTCTTGCTATTACTAAAGTCAGCCCAGCACGAATTATTCCATCTGTCAGGTTGGTCTCAATTGGTAGGTGAAGTCTTAGTCAGATCAGTTTAACCCCATCGATGTTTTCCCAATGTAAATGACTAAGATCGTACTTTAAAGCTTAGGTATTGAATTGTTAGATTCAAAGTACCGGGATGTATGTTACTGTACCCTTTTCGGCTGCAGTCCCGGCTTCCCCACGAAACAATCGATTAAGAGAATCTGTTGTCAATACGAAAGTAACGTTAGTTTTAGGTTTGGTACAGTAGATCGGTTATCAAAATTTTCATTAGATTGTTTTGTGGGGAAGATCGTAACTGCAACCGGGAATATGGGAATGAACAAGCTATTAACTTGCATGCGCATTATAAAACTGCTAATTAATTTGAATTAATTACAACTTCCTAAATTAGCAGACACCCGATTAGGTTATGATTCTATTGAAAATTATTTTATAATAACTGTACTAAGGATAAATATTGAGCAAACTGAATTGTTCTCTTCCAAGATTGAAACAATTCTCTTTATGAGGTTGTGCTTACATTTTTGAAATTTGATCAATTATTCAATTAATTTCAGTGTCGATCCATTCACTCGTAAGGACTGGTATGATGTCAAAGCTCCAGTTTTGTTCACGAATCATCATATTGGAAAAACTCTGGTGAACAGGACACAAGGAACAAGTATGTAATGTTTATTTTATACAATTTTGTTAACATGAATACCATACTTTATTTCATACTAGCTGGCCAGACGCGCGTTGCTGCGTTCTCATAAAAAATATTGATTCTATTATTTGCCACCTCCCACTGAGGTTACATTTCAAATTTCAACCTTCTAGGACTATTAGGTAAGAAGTTAGTCCTAGGGCTCTTCCAGCTGATCAGAGAGACCTTACACAGTAAGTCAATGAACATTTCAAATTTAAACCTACGACTATTAGGGTAGAAGCTAAGTTTTTGATTTTATTATTCGCCACCTCCTACTGAGACTACATTTCAAATTTCTAGCTGCATTGGTTAACAGATGTCATCAACCCGGCATAATTACATTTCATCATACCCAGTCATAATTATGTTTCCTACATACTGTACGGTAGCCTACATGCAAAGTCTTTACGTTCCAGACAGCGTAAATAACGCCGCTAAGGGGCTTGCCATATGATTAAAAACTTTTGACTTCTATCAGCTGTTCCTTTAAGCTATTTGGCTGGAAAGTTCAGTAGGTTAGGTCTGTAAAATGGATTAATAAATAATAATTATTAGCCCCCCTATTAAAATTTATGGTCAGAAACCATCCCCAATATTCACACAACATATTCCTAAAGTTTCATACCGATCTGTCAAGTAGTTTTGAAGTCTATAGGGAACATACATACAGACAGACATTCATTTATATATATATATATACTAGCCGGCAGACTCGCTTCGCTCGCCTTAACCTTCTAGCCAGGGGGCTCCGCCTAATTTCCATTGTGATTAGATAAATTTACAGAAATAGGTGATTTTGGGAAGAATTTTGATACCATTACGTAGTATGCATCTAGGGTCTTAATCAAACATATACATTATATCATATTTCACTCCATGTGGCCTTGAGGTTCTTGAGAAATTGTGATCAACTGAATTCCAAAAATCCTAAATTTTGAGATGAATCATGTAACCCTATTTTTCACGTGTTTAGCACCCCAGCTGAAAATTTGAACTTTTTTGGCCTTGTGGTTCTTAAAACAAATTATTATTTCATTAATAGACCTAACCTACTGAACTTGCCAGCCAAACAGCTTAAAGGAACAGCTGATAGAAGTCAACCGTTTTTATCATATGGCAGACCCCTTAGCAGCGTTATTTACACTGTCTTTGAACAGCAAAAGACTGCACTTTGCATGTAGGCTACCATACAGTCGGAGCCTTGCAATATGTGGGAAACATATGACTGGGTATGATGAAATGTAATTATGTCACCCATGTAGGCTACCATACAGTCGGAGCCTTGCAATATGTGGGAAACATATGACTGGGTATGATGAAATGTAATTATGCCAGGTTGATTACATCTGTTAAGTACACGTCTAGGGCCTCAACCAAACTTTTCAAAAATCGTCGATTTTGGGCCCATTTTGGGGCTAATTTTGAAACTTTTTTCCAAGGTACATCTAAGGCCGATACTTAACATGAATACCAAATTTTATCTGATTTGACCTTATGGTTCTCTAGAAATTGTTGTCACCTAAATTTTCAAAAATCTTTAATTTTGGGGTAAATTTTGAAAAACCCTTTCTTAGCACGCGTCTAGTCCCCCTACTGAATACGTGCACCAAATTTTATCGTTTTTGGTCGAGTGGTTCCTGAGAAACTGTGATGAATGAGTCAGTCAGTGGTATTTCGATTATATAGATATAGATGAGGCGAATATATTTTGTTTTTACATGCATGATGCTGGTGCTGTAACTGAAATCTTAGTAGCACAATGACAAAATTAACATAAACATTGCAACTAGTGCATTTCAACATATTATGCCATTGATTCATAAAACACATGATCTCGAAGATTTTTAGAACACGTTTCATAGCTCATGTGTTTTTTCATTGGCTTTATTTCCTAGGCTATGGTTTTTATAGATGTGGTTGGAAAGATTCTGTGGGTGTTTATCAATCATCATCATCGAACTTCTTTTGTAGTCACAATATATAACATTTTCAGAATGCTCAATTAATAGGCCTGTGTCTTATATTTGTAAAAAGTTCTTACTTTATTGCGAGGAAGATCAAATTCTTTATCATGTTCATTCCAATTTCGAATCCATTTATCGTGTACTTCTTAAAAAAATTTGTGAGTACACTCAATTAAACTTTGTTGGGAGGGACCTTGCAACTAAAGGGAGATTATTGCACTCTATAGACACAGAAGGAAAAATCTTCATACTCGCAACGAGTTTGACTGCAGCGAGGTTGACTTGAACAATTGAATTAAATTTTGCCTTTTCAACTGAAAACCAGAAAGAATGACTAATTTTTCCATATACTTTCAATAGCATCACAGACCTTGCTGTTTTCTCCTTAATGTGGTTACTAGAACCAAGCATTTCAGCTTGAGGTCAAACAACAATATTACACTGTTTCTCACATTATACTACCGATTACTATACTATTGAATACTATAGATTTTCATCAATATTAATAAAGTTCAATGCTTGCACAATTGATTTCATATTATTGGTTTTTTGTCTATCAAATAATTTTGAATTATTGTTCGTTTGCAGAGATCGCGTCTGAAGGTTTGAAAAACAGAGTTTTTGAAGTTTCGTTAGCTGATTTGCTGAATGAACCTGATGCAGAGAGGTCTTTCAGAAAGTTTAAACTTATCGCTGAAGAAGTTCAAGCAAAAAGTGTGCTGACGAATTTCCATGGAATGGACTTGACCACTGACAAACTGAGGAGTATGGTGAAGAAGTGGCAGGTATGTTGCACTGCAGGTTATTGATTTGTTGTCATAATTTATAATATGGAATGAAATAAATTATGCTGTTGGTTATTGGTTTTGAGAATATGTGGCTGCAAACTTCTATTTTTAATTAGACTTAACTCAATATTTTAGAAAACGGGCAATTTATTTATTTTTGAATATTGGTTTACTCACTTGAACTCGATTCTAAGAAGTATCTTAATCTTTAGTAGATCGCGGGATTCATTCTCTTATAAGATAGGATGAAGCTGACTATAACATACAAGCACAGTGTGGGTGTTATAAAGTATGTTTGCTCATTAATTTTGATATCGTGTTAGTCATTATTAATCTTAATGAATAATACTGGTGTTGTCACAACCATATTATGTTAGTCTCATTATTAATCATAATGAATAATAATGATGTTGTCACAACCACTTGGATTATGAACATTCAGTTCGACTGTCACGTCAATTTCAATCTCAATTGAACTTGGATTGTGATTGAAATTAATGTGACAGTCGTTATTATGGTATTTCGTGTGTTGAAGTGGTGTAACATCAGTATTTTTAATTTTTCTCACATTTTCGAAAACAAATTTTAGCTCGGCTTACATGGATTTGGTGCATTTTTAAAACTGCAGCAGTATCAGGCTTCATCAAAATTGAAAAGTCTGATGTATATTTATCATCTCAATGGTGTAGTCGCCAAATCAGAATAACTGGAAAAAGTCATGACCGGAGATCAAGTGAAACCAATTACTTAATTGGAAATGAATAGATAGTTGTTAACAGTAAGAATCAGTTTAGTGAAAAATGCTTCTGATTCATATAATTCGATGAAGTTCTTTCTGAAACCTGTTCAATAGATTGTAAAGACATTTATATTCTATTTAAATGGAATTCTTGATTTACAGGACATTTCATGAATTTATTTCTCTAAAAATTTATACTCTAATTTGTAATGAGTTTATCTTTTGTATGTTTATATTTATCAGTAGTTGTAGATTGGTGAATGTGATTTGAGCCTGTATGTATTGTTAAATGTACAAAATATACTGTTTTTTGTCTAGTACGATATTTCAGAACTATAGAAATATGAGCATGAGATGAATAATTAACATGTGTTTTTTTTTTGGGAAATTCAGGATCCTTTTCTGTTTCAAATATTGTTTCATAAGTAGGTGTTTTATTTTTGGGGTATACGCTCAACATATTCGGGTTGAGACCTGAATCACAATTTCCTTTGCAGACACTGATTGAAGCGAACGTAGATGTGAAAACGACAGACAACTACTTGCTCCGAGTGTTCTGCATAGGATTTACCAACAAGGATCAGCTCTCACAGCGCAAAACCTGCTACGCTCAGCATACACAGGTATGAGGCAACAAATGGGATCACTCATTTACTATTTTTAAAATTATTCAGCTTAATTATTAAAAAGCTTCTTCTGTTAAAACCGCATTCAATAGCTTCTTTTCAAAATTTTATTTGTCTTGAATGCTTTTTCAATTGAAATGTTCAAATCCAAAAAATCAATAGAATTAAATACTGGTATTGGATAACTGAGGGAATAAGAATTTCGTGTGATACGAAAATAAAGCTATCTATAGATACTAGAACCCACAGAAATCCAAGTTTTCTACAGTATTTTCTGTGTTACAAGAAGGCTTTAGGAAAAGTAATTTCTTTAGATAAACATTGGAGTAATGATGCCTTCATCTGTGGATCTTCTAATATAAACATTGTGTACGTTCTGGGAGCATTTTGGGTGCACCGGTAGCATGAACCGGTACACCGAGGCATGTGTTCCACATCCCTTGGGGGCTTTTGACAGTTTGTTAACCAGCAGCTGTTTCCGGTCTGGCCTGCACCGGTGCAGGTTTCATGCACCGTACAAAAAGTTCGATCCACGGACTGTGAACCAGTAACCAGAGAGCTCTCATTGGTCGAAAGATGAAAGCGTCTGCTTTGTCTCCTCTGCATTCGTCTGCTATTTGGAAATAGCATAGTAAAGTCTGAAATGGCTTCCAAGTATGACCAGGTTTGTTATTTCAATCAAGTTATGTAACTTATAACGTTCATGAAACAGGAAATTCGTGCTTTTTTATATCCTGCTATTACAGTTTATAACCAACAATAATTAATAGTCTGAAACAGTAAACTGCAAAGTGCTTGTATTCATGATTAAGGACTCTTAACATTTTAATGGGCATTGAACAATATTCAGAATAACCAAATTCATTCTTAAATAATAAAAACAATTACTCTAATAATACCCTGCAGCGGTTTTCTTTTATTTGCGCAGCTAGTACAACATATTTAGACTTAAACAGATTAATTTCAAAAGTTCGAGCCAAACTGTACACCAGTGTGTGCTGTACTGCCATCCCTGGGAACATAATTATGTTAGTTGGTACACCGATCACGTGACCTGATTCGGTGCACCGAAAGAATTCTGGTGCACCAAACCAGATGCTCCCAGAACGTACACATTGGTACACGGACAGTTGTGAAGAATGAGCTGGGCCTGTAGAACAAAACAATTAGCAAAATATAATAGAATAATGGAGACATTGCAAGCTCAATCGTTGAAGCACCATGTCCAATAATTGTAGAGTCTTTAAGACATGCTGTAAATCAGTCCTAATTGAGTTGTGAATTCCTGACATTGCAAGCTCAATCGTTGAAGCACCATGTCCAATAATTGTAGAGCCTTTAAGACATGCTGTAAATCTGTCCTAATTGAGTGGTGAATTCCTTCTGAAGTTCACATTTGCGATTATTAAACCGCTGCCCAAGAAAAAGGATAATTATCTTTCTGTGGCCCTTTTACTAGTTTTTCTAAGATTTATGAGAGCCGCATTTGATCAGGTCATGAAAGTTTTGGAAGGTCATTCTATTCTTTACCGGAGGCAATTCAGTTTCCGTAAGAATCTGTCTGCAATTTTTGAAATAGTTAACGTTTTTAGAGCTCTGGATGGATCTCAGAGTAGTCTAGGTCTGTTTTGTGACCTGTCGAGGGCCTTTGACATAGCTGACCATCATATTTGTTGTTGAGAAAGTTGAAATTCTATAGGTTTTCTGTGAAATAGTTGATTTTTTTTTTCAATTTTTAACTATCTGATATCAGGCAGTGAAATTAAGAACAGGTAATGGCTGAGATGTAACATCTGAATGGAAGAAGAATTAATGTGATGTTTCTCAAGGATCAATTCTAGGTCCAGTCTTTTACAGTTGAGGGTCCCAGAAATTTATTTTAAACACTGTTCTGGTAACAATTCTTGAAATGGGGCTGCAGGGCAATATGAAGTGGGCCGGCCATTTAAAGAAGCTCGAGGTTGAATTATCTTGGGCTCTCTGTGCCCTGCGAACCACAGCTAGGGTGGCAAACATAAAGACTTCGCTAGCGGTCTATCACGTTTACTTTCTATTGCATGTACGCTTTAGTATCATTATTTGGGGATCATGTGAAACCAGTATTCAGGCAGTTTTCCAAAGACAGAAAAAGGCGATCAAGTTGATTGAGAAAGATTATTCAAGAGTTTCATGTAGTCATCTTTCTAAGACTAAAGCTTCTTACTGTTCTGGCACTGGACAACAATCTATCTCACGAATACAACACAAGACATATAAATACGATGATTCAGTACCCTGTACATCGACTTGAATCATTAGAGAAAGGGCCGCATTATGTCGGGATTAAGGTTTTTAATCGATTGACAAATGAATAATATTATGACTAGTTATAATAATTGTTTCGTTAAAGCTTTAAAAGAAACTAATCCTGTCTTTACTCTGTAGAATTCTACAACTTGTTTCCCCAGTTAAAATTACGTTAATGTGGACATAAAACTAAAATTAACTCAACAATCTCAAAACTTGTTAATAAATTTCTCTGTAACCCATTTAACGCTCTTTTACATTAAAATTTTGGACAAGTTCATCAAATATAAACTCCAACTTGATTAAAAAAAAATTTCATTGTTATTAGTCGTGGATTGCAGCGAGTGTGGAAATGAAACTAGTTGTACGTAACTATCATAGCTTAGTTATAATTGAATATGAAGTCCAGTGCTCTGGGCGTTATGCTGGATATGAATGTTGAATTTTGTAAAAATATATTGTGGATCCGACAACATGTTTTGGTCCTTGGCTTTGTTGCGCTTGTCTCGGGCCAGAATGAGATACGTGCAATGAACGAAGGAATGAAATGGTGCAAAGAGAAATAATCGTAATTTTTTATGCGTTTAGTTACACAATTAGTTATTGACAATTTACCTGTCGTGATTTAACGACTGGTTGATAGAAATATGTTGACATTTCATACACCGTAAAAGATGAAAATAACATGGTTTCACATGAGCAAATAATAATAAGTAGAATATAATATAATTTTATTCGTCATTAATAATTACAAGAAATACATAGACTTCATCGTTACGTTTGTAGGACATTGAAACATACAAACATGAATAAAATGCATATAAGGAGAATTATATAAATACAATATATATCATATTGGTGAAATATACCAATCCAATTCAAAAAAATCATCAACATGATACAAACACCTATCAATTAAAATATTTATCTATGCTTTTTCAAATTAAGTGCATGGTAATAACTTTAAATGGTCCGGAGTGGCCTTGTACAACTTAATACCAATTTTTTACTATAGTACCAATTTTTTTGTGATTTCGTTTGACTACACTGTTGAACTCTCAGTTTATGTCTACTCATTGTATTAAAACTGAGAAAGTTGCTGTTTGTAGTATACAGTACTTATCCAAATTGCTATGTATATAACATAAAGTGTATCCAATATACCCAATTTAACAAAAAGTGGTTTACAGTGTGCAAAAAAAGGCATCTCGCAAATTATCCTAACTTTCTTTTTCTGTAGAATGAAAATAGTTTTGGCTTCTACACTAGTCCCCCAAAGTATTATGCCATAGGAAAGAAAACTTTGTATGTGTGCATAATAAACATTCAGCAGTACAGAAGTTAGTATCAACTACTATTCAAGGTTATTAATAATTCATATTGTTACGGGTTCTATGTCTAAAATAACGCTGGCAACACTTAAATTTATCACACGCACTTTATAAACACAAATAATTCACAACTCACACTGTTCAGTAATTTCTTGCACAAAAATAAGCAATCGGAAACAGATAAAACGATATTGTTCAACTGATGATGAGTTTTCAATAAACTGAACAAAAATCAAACACTAAATGTCAAAAGGCCGATCTAATATTAATAATAACGTACAATAAACTGTCCAATAATATTCAAAAAGGAACGTCGAGGAAGAACAATTAACTTACATAGCACAAGTCCGTAATACTGTATTAGGCAAAAGAATTATCACTACAGACAACGAAAGTTCATTGCATGGTTTGTAATAGCGCCAACGGGATTTCACTGTCTGTATTAACGGGAACTGTCACTACTGCCACTTATCAACGTAGAACAACAACTTAACTACTTAACTGTCACACTTGTTTATCACGACGAATTCCAAACAAGACTGAACTCATTTACAAGAGATTTCCTCTATTTATATACTTTATCATAATTGAGATATCTCTAGATTTCTCTACCAACTTCTAAATAAATAAATCAAGGAAACTCGAACTTTCCACAATATTCGATAAGACTATATTAATTTCTAATCAAACAACTAGAACATTCTACAAATTTCTAAGTAAACACCATAAAAGTGTCAAAAGCAGAGTAATTAATTGCTTAAAAGTAAACATTTACATAGCAGATAACGCCAAGAACCACTGTGCCTTCTTTCTCTCTATTCACTCCAATTTCATATTCGCTACAATATCAACCAATACAAACTGGAGTGCAAGTATTAAAATTTGAGTAGAGTATTGAGATTTTTTTAACCAAAATTTGATTTGGAATAAGCTATGCATAAATAGGAAGAAAAACACTGTCGAATTCTCTTTATCTCTCAAATTTGCTAAATTATAATTATTTTTAGTATCATTATTATTAAAGCGTATCTTATTCCAAGTCAAATTTTAATTACAAAAATCTCAATACTCTACTCCAATTTTTTATACTTGCACTCCAGTCGGTATTGGTTTAATATGAAAAAATGAAATACAGAATTAGTTATGGTTGAAGCGAGTTGCTCGTTTAACTGAATAGTTGAAGCCTCTCACCTTTATAAAATGAACAATGCTCACTCCTGTTCATTTATCATCCTATGATTAATTTTACCATCAGATTGAAATGAACACAATGAATAATTAGTACTCTTGTATTTCTGTAATGTTTGAGAGCTTGTTAGGAAAAATCTTCAGTTTGTGCATGCATGCATGAATTTAATTCTCCTGTGAATACATGTTCTGTATTTTATCTAAACTGGTTTTTGCAGGTAAGAGCAATCCGCAAAAAGATGGTTGACACCATCACCAAAAGTATCAAGGACAGCGATCTGAAAGGATTTGTCAACAAGCTTCTACCTGATTCAATTGCAAAGGACATTGAGAAGGAGTCCCAAGGCACCTACCCACTCCATGATGTCTACATTCGCAAAGTAAGATGATGCAAGATGATGATGATGTTGATTGTTCAAAAACGAAAATTAGCCTAATTTAGTAATGTATAGTTTCTTAGATGGCGAACTCGGGTTTAAAGGTAACCCGAAGAATGACCTATTATTTCATAGAATGCATTTAATCGAGAAAAACATCATCAGTCAGTACGTTTTTACGTGTTTACTCTTACCCATCTTCTGATTAATTGATATTAACTTATATAGATGACTTTGAAAACCCCAAATTTCACTTCTGACTAATAACTAGCAATGAATGACATCACATAGATCCGTGAAAATGCTACACCAAAATGTATGCAAGCCTATTATACTGCTCTACAAAATAAAGATGTGTAATAAATTCTAGAGATTGGCAAATAAGTTTGAAATATGTGAGAATGAATATCCAGTTGATATATGTCAGTTACATAAAATTGCTAGAGCAATTTATTAGCCCCTTCTGTCACTGGAACTAAAACTAATAGAATAGAACAAAGTTGAATGTTGTCAACTCCACTAATATTATGGCTATCTAAAACTGGCTTCATTTAATACTAATTACAGTTACTAGATAAATGTACAATCGCTGGTTTTTTTTTGTTGAAAGTGCATTGTTATTATTTTGCTAGTTATTTTGCTGACTGACCCTCAAATTTACTCCTTGTAACTGATGTACCCTTTCAGACTTGGCGAATAACTTGATTAGAAGCTATAATTCACGCCTCTTTTCAATTAAGTATAGTTGGGAAATTTATTGAAGATCTCAAACAAAACTGATGCTATACTACCCTTGGCCCACATTATACAATTCCACTAAACAATTTAAAATCTCATTTCTTTCTCTATTGTAGTCAGAAGTCGTCAATGCTGATGTCATAGCATTGGCAGTTATTCTCGACATAATAGATGTAGATTTAGTGAACTTATGCCCTCATTACAAACTTTGGTAAACCATATAGAGCTACTTTAGCTTGATCAATGAAGATTCCCGGTTTTCTTCCATCGTTTTATTGCAATATAATTCAAATTCATCTTGTATGTTGAAAAAAGCATTTTTTATTAATATCCACACAATTTGCAGTTTAGTAAACCTCACCTCGTAGTAGTTTCACAAGTTAAACTTACCAAAATAGCGTTTAAACGCTTCATAATGAAATTCATTGTATTGCCAACTAAGCAATGTAATTCTTTGAAGTATATTTTTTGAATGAGGAAATACAGCTTTATTAGATCTAAACCCTTTGTTTAGTGAACTAAGAGGTTTCTTGAAATTAAGTGAATACTATCCACTTTCTTGTTCAAATAGGTCTTAGATTAAAAATTGAGAACTTTTACCTCATATCTGAGATAATGAGGTGGTACCGCTTTGAAACCACTACGAAAGTTAAGCATGTTTTGGAAATAGGGATGTTGGTTGATTGGATAATTGTATCAATAAATAAGATTTTGCAGCATAGTTTATCCAGAATAATAACTTAATAACTATGATAACTAAATATACTTAGAATAACTCATGTGGGATTGTTACAAATTATCTAAGTGGAGATTCATAGGTCTCACTTTCGTAGTGGTTTCACAGCGAAACCACACGTATTTTGTTCAGCAGGGGTTGATCAATATGTGATAATTCAAAAGTAATATTTTAAATAATTGCCTAAATAATAAGCAACAACACACAATAAAAATTTACCGACCAATTCACAAGAACGAGTGAAAAATCATAACGATTAGAGAAACACATGTTGTACACCTAACCTCTGAACCTCATGTGGTCGCGACAAACAAGTTCTGTTTACATCTGGGTAACACTAGGCGGCTGGAAAAAATTATTTCTGAATCTAGACAGTCTTGCCATCATATACATTGCAATGTCTGTAGAAAAATCGTGAAAAGGTGGTTTCACCATGAAATAGAGGGTTGCTAATCCATATTTGTATGGGTGCTCCAAAAAAATGATGAAATAAAATGTGTTATTAAATGTATGTTAAGAATGGATTGACAGAATCTAATGACAGAAATTGAAGTACTAAGTATAAAAAAAAAATTATTTCATGTATCTCTGGAATCTCACTACAAATAATTTCTAGCTGTGGCTATCCATTCATTTTTTTTAATAACTAAATTTATTTAATGTGTATTTCTAGGTGAAAGTTTTGAAGAAGCCACGTTTCGAACTGAGTAAATTGTTGGAAATGCATGTTGATGGCAAGGGCTCAGGCGGCGGCGGTGGCGAAGAAACTGGTGCCCCACTTGATCGTGCTGAAGGTTATGAACCACCAGTGCAAGAAAGTGTTTAACATCTCTATTTGAACATGGAAAATATTAAAGTTTCTTTGTAAAATGTGAGTGTCTCATTTCAATATTCCACAATCTGTTTAATTTTAATATTTTACATTTAACATTAAGCATTACCTCGATTACATTCGGCTACTGGCTACTAGCCGGCTACTTTGGTCTCGTTAGAAGCTTTGGCAGTCGAGGCTTTATCTCGCTTCATGTCTCATTGTTGAACCATATGTCAACAATGTACTCGCAGCTAGTCTACTACGAACCATGACTACACACGGCTAAACTCACATGCCAGCGAATAGCAAGAAAAGTAGCCCAGCTTTCTACTTTTTCCGTAAATTGCAAATAGTCTGTTAGTTAGCTAGTAAACACAGAGGATGAGTTCATGGCAGTCTTACCGGTAACCAGTAAATGTTACTGGTGGCGTCTGATTGGTCTATTCTAATTTTTTAACATTATGAATCGACCCATCAGATGCCACAGGTAACATTTACCCCGGCTGCCGGTTAGGCTGTCATGAACTCAATCAATTACACTCAGCGAGTTTGCAATCACATTGTACATTTTGACGGCGAGTAGCTTGTAACCTCGCTTAATGTAACCCAAACTTAATGTAGCATCTTGAAACCTTGCTCGGTTCCATTTTGCTCAGACTGGTGTTCTGAGACAGTCAGTAGTTGATAACTACCCTCAGTCACTACTCCCCTTCCTGTCGCACACACTGAGCAGGCTTTCTACTAAATCTCGCTATCAATAGAGCCATCTTATGTCATCGATTTATTTACTGCTGAACATGAATTTTGTTTTGTCACAATCCATACGTTTTGTGACAATATTGTTCATAGTTATGAAATCTCTACCAGGATATCTTCTAGTTTGCTCAATTTTTAAAGCTTCCCGCATTAATATTCTGATCCTTTTTCTTACATCTCAAGGAATCTATTATCTATTCAATAGAGTATGCCGTTGTAGTAGTAAAGAAAGAAAGAAAGATTTTATTGCCAATTAAAAACAAAATTATACAAAACGAAAAAGCTTTCACATCTAGACAATTAAACTTAATATTGGCGTTGCCAGCAAAACAAATGTTTGGGCGCTGGCAACGAGTAATCAGTAATATATGAAAATAATTAATGAGAGAAACGTAAGAAGTCAAAAGAAAAGAAAAAAAATAAGAAGATAAAAGTTATTGAAATCCAGTAAGAATGATACAGAAGAGTAAGCTAGAAAATAAAGAATTGTTTGATATTTTAAGAAAGAAGTAAGACTATTTGAATATATATTAATGTCCCATTCTGTAGGTTAAGCAAAATGGCAAAAAACCATAAAATCCTTGGCATGAAAATGTTTAATGAGTTACCAGCTGCCTTCAAATGTATTGACTGTTTGAAAAGTTTTAAACTGATTTTAACAAATTGTTTGATTGGCTTTCCATTTTATTCATTAAATGATTATTTTGACTGTGATGTAAATCAGGTGTTTAAATTTTGAATTTTGTATTGATGTTTTTAGCTTGTTACATTTTGACTATGTCTTATACATTATTATGTTTTTGGACAATAAACTATAAACATAAGAGCTGTGTACATAGCGAATGTAGTTAGTGATTATATATGATAAAACATAATTATTGATTATTGTTGTGGTTATCCATTTTTCGTGAACTGCAGTAGAACTATTCATATGTATTATCTTGCTGTGCAGAACTGACCTTTCTGAGTCGCGGCGGACGCGTTTCCAACTATGTTGTTCTTCTTCGGCGCTTGTTTGCAGACCAAGGTTGGAGACCTTGGTTGTCTGCAACCAAGCGTCTCCAACCTTGGTCTGCAAACAAGCGCCGAAGAAGAACAACATAGTTGGAAACGCGTCCGCCGCGACTCAGAAAGGTCAGTTCTGCTCAGCAAGATAATACATATGAATAATAATTATTGATCTCTAGTTTAGTAATAATTATAATAAAATTAATATAGTAATAAAATAATGTAAGTATGCAGTATTGAAATAGGATTCAATGATTAACTTTTTTAAAGTATTGAAGAATTCAAAAGAGAAAGAGTTTGAAACAATTTATAAAAGTATAGAATTTGAGAGGTAACAACTTGTAAGCAGTGCATAAGTAACAGAGGAAAACATCAAAACTAAGGATTTCAGCTGTAACATTTTCGGTTTTGATCCAATTTTCAATTTTTATTTCAAGTGCTTTTGTTGGTTTGGTTGCTATAAAATGATCAGGAATAATATTAATTAGTTTGTTCGATGTGTAATTAAAGTGTCTTCTGCATATAGTCAAATTTGTTCTAGGAGTAAGATATTTTGATGCAGATCGGAAAGTGTAATTAGTTTGATGCGGGGTGAAGAGATTTCTATGCTTGCTGATGTATTTGATAAACTCCAAATTCCATAAAGAGTCTGTGATTAGGGTAAAAAGAGTCTGTCCACTCCCAAAGTTGCTTTTAAAATACTTTTATATAGTAGTAGTAAAATATTCCTTTATTAATTCATATAGATGAAATACTCAAATACAAAAAATGATTATGACATGACCTTGCTGGTCGTCTGCCAAGCTGAGCTTTGTGTTTTCTTCACTATGAATTTTCATTTTCACATAAAAGTACAAAACAGTTTGAATTTTACTTAAATTCCTAAAATTACACTAATACTGAAAAGTGGATTAATAGAAATTATATCTATTTTCACAAAAATGTATTTTTACTTTATGGATAGAAACAAAAAACTCTCCTAACAAAACTGAGAAAAGACGATGGGCTATTAATTAAGTATTACACTCCTGAATTAGTATATTTCATTAAGACCACGCACTTACGATCCCTATCAGCTACGAAACCGATCATCTGTCAAATTTCTATCACCCAGAAACGCGCTTTGAATTTCCGCCAAAACAGGACACCTTCCTAGGAAATGGATTAAATCCTTCTTTTCTCTGGTATTGTACATATCGCCTGTACACCTCGTCCTACGCTAACATTTAGAAACAAAGCCCTCACCTACATTTAAATATTGCTTTTTCATTGCGAGTGTTATTTGTTGATAAGTAATTGTTTTGCTCAGTGATTGGGTCCAACTGACAGTACATACTATGAAATCATGATTGTCTTGCAGAGGTCTATCCATTTTTCTTTACATTCCCGTTTCATACATTAATTCACTCTTCTAATTGCCTCTTCCATTCTTCCCCTCTACCCACCCTGAATTGACTGGGCTCTATGTCTAGATGCGTCTGGTTAGTACCCACTACAACTACAGGCCTCACAACTGCCTACTGAAGTCATCATATCTAGACCGACTCCCACTAGCAACAGAGAGGAAGCTCTAGCTAGGAAGCCTAGCTAAACAGGGAAGTGATAGCCGCGAGGTATCTGTTCAATCAGATAGATAAGCTGCGTTCTCGTAGGTCCCGTTCGTAACGGTGACCGATTAGATTGGCCAGCAAAAAATACATTGTTCTCTGCTGTAAAATCACTTCCCGGTGGTTCGGAACCCACCTAAAACTGTAGGTCCAACTCATCAATCACCATCATCCAACTCATTACCCACGCACAGGTCTCAGACCTATGTGGGCTTCATCTTCAACAGCGATGCAAGGCTACTGAATTAAAATTAATGACGTTCCTTTCTTAAGCACTCTCTCTTGACGTTGATTCCACGGACAAATATGTTGGACAATTTGGAAACAATGTTGGGATTGCACCTTCCTTCAACTTTATTCTATGAAGTGGAGCTTGCAGTTTCTCCCTATTTTCATTATATGCTTCTACTATTCTTACGATATCACAGGGACTAAAATGCATTTCACATACCTGGGAAAAAAATCAATTTGTATAGGTCCATGTTAAATTCAATAGAATGGCGAGGGTCATTTTTTATGATGCCCACATAATTAATTCTGAGACTGGTATGTTAGTAATGAAGTGAACAAAAAATTACAGTCTGAATGCGAATCGAAATTACCTAATATTTGAATTAATTGGATATTTTACAAAAATTCACTAGCAACAGACAGAAAACTCTAGCTAAACAGCGATGCGTTTTCAAGTTGTAATGCTTGCCTTCAAATACCCAAAACTCATTTTTAATTCATATTACTTAATATAATTGAAACAAAAAACTATTTAGTTTGAAGTGACTGACAAATATACAGAAAAAGAATTTATTAATTTCAAATTCCTTCAAGTGATATTAATTTATACTGAAGACTTATATTTATATAAGTCAATATATTGATTTATATAAGTCAATATATTGATTTATATAAGTCAATATATTTATATAATTCAATTTATATTGAATAGCTGATGGAAATTGATAAATGCTACTGTACAAAAATATCAGTCACCACCGAGAATCGAACCACGGACCTCCCAATTGCCTGTCGGGCGCCTTAACCACTAGACCCTTCTGCACAGCAACATTCATTTTCAACTTGGTCATATCGGTTTGTATCTCACACGTTGTATTGAAGTGACTGACAAATGTACAGAAACAGAATTTATGAAGTGAAGAAACACTTCAAACTTACTTGTATATACCTGCACTATATAAAAAACGCCTTCTTTTGCCCTTTTTGCATATTTTATAGAATAACTCAATAATCACAGTAGAAACAAATTCCACACCTAACGCAGTAGGCCTATATTGTGACAGTGTATTATTCAGACTTCCTTTACAGTTTATACAAGTGTTCCATTTATTAAGTGTTTAACTGTTATTTTTAGACATTTCTTTTTTAATCACAGTTATTTATTAAATTCTTAATCAGCCAATTAACAGTTAGTAATTAGCTTTTGTACACAGTGATTTAGCAAATTCGTTATTAGCTGAACGTTAATTTTTTATTTTTTCTTGTGTGCCATAACTGAGCGTTTTGTAAAGTAATTATGTTAAATTCAAGTGATAATAAATTTCAAGTGTTGCCAACATTTTTTTTAGTGATAGAACTCGTAGCAATATTTATGATGAATGCTTCTATTTAGACTTCGTTTCCCTACATTTTTCTTCATATAAATCCAAGTAGATGTTATACTACACTTCTCTCCATGAAATTAGGCGGCTAGAACTTACTGCGGTGTTGTCAGACATTGGATCAGGCCATTGGCGGATCGTTGAGAACCTCAACGCACGAATTGGCAATACTTGCCGTACCATGTTGCGTAGTCTAAAGTCTGACGCTAACAGCCAGTTAGTTGGTTTGTTACCGCAGTCAGTTGTTTTTTGCTATACCACAATTTATTCGAGCCACCTAATTTAATGGAAGTATAGGCTGCTTAGATAGAAGAATATACATAATTATGGAAGAGTCAACAATCCAAGCTTTGCTAATGGAGGCCTACAAGGTACATAGATAGATACCATACGGTACTCTAGGTGTGGTATTAATGTGAGCATAATAAACTCTACATCCAGACTGTATTTCATGCTTTGGAGTATAAGTGAATCCATGCAAAATGAAGAGTGAAAAGTGCAATAAACTTCTCTTCTTTTTTTTATGTAATCTCTTGAATTTGCATCGAACTATTCACTTATACTGAAGTACGGCATGTAAAACGTGTCAAAATATAGAATTTGCTAACCTAACCTGACTGAATAGAACTTGATTCAACTTGCAACTAGAGAATGTACAAAAAACAATTGACATTTCTAATTTCGAATTAATATCACACCCATTTCCAAATTCTAACTTTTAATAATTTTGTAATTACTAAATGGTGACGGAATGGTACAGTAATAATTACAAGATGGTGACGGAACCTTATAAAAGTCTGTGGGTCAGAGGGTTCTCTCGGAGAAAAATTCTAAGCTTTTTTGGTTGTTATCAAGCACATCCCTCATAATCATCGGTTGATTCATGTTGTGACAAATTTTACGATCATAATAAATTCTATGGGATGTTGGGGCGCCTTGATTATTAATCAAATATCAAATCTGTACAGTAACAGAAATGAGCATATTTGAAGCCTGTCCACGAAAAGACCCAAAGTCAAGGCAATTAGGGAACCCTAGTGTATGAACATTGAAATTTGAAATATTCTAGATGCAGCCTACTTAAATCTTCACTTAACATGACTGCTGTGCCAATAAAAATGGGCCCAAAGGTCCCGTGGCGATAGAGGGTCTCTAAAAATAGAAATTTCTTTATTGACATAAATCATAATTTCACAATGTATCAACGTCACAAGATATTATGATACAAACATGACGAACAAAAACAATATAACAAAAACCACAAGAATTGAAACTGTAATTGGTCATATCAATGTTAAAAAAATCTATACACTATATAAACTCATCCTTCAATATAAATTTTATTATAGTTTTGAATCAAGTGCTCAAAAGATTTCTAAAGGTTACAGGCAGTGAATTATATAATTTCTTGGAGGTAAATTGCCAACTCTTTTCATATCTAGTGCAATGCAGAAACTCCATTCTATGCTACGTTTTATGTAGTGAAATCATTTCTATGCTTTGTGTCATAACCATGTACATCACTATTCATTATAAACTGAGTTTTATTGAGATGTACATTAATTGAATGCCCTCATTAATAGAAAAACTATCTCTAGAATATTAAACAATATTCTAGTACATTTTCTCCAGTGAGATGTGGGAATGAAAACTATCAAGAGCATGTTGAGGAAAAAGATTCTCAAAATCTCAGTTCCATAATGTTAGTTTCTTGTCGCATATATTTGTTTATGATTGTGCCTTAGTGCCTGTGCATGTTGTTGCACTTTTTTGTCATTGTTCACTATTATTAACTTATTAACTGTTGAATAATAATTTTTAATTCCTATTGTTATACTTTTTGTATTGTTTTTTATGTAGTAGCTTCTGTAATTGTGTAATCCATTGGACTGCTAATAAATAAAAATTGACAGCAAGTTGTTGAAGATCATTATGAATCAAGAAATTCAAGAATTCAATTAATTACTTAGGCCTGTATTTTATGAACGTGACTTATGTTGATCCAAGTACGACTTATCTAAGTTTGACTTGGAAAGGCTCTATTAAATTGAACATTGTCACAAGCTAACCTAAAATTGTGTTGTATTATCAGGCACTAATAAACATGAAATAAAATGCATGAAAAGATAAAGATACTGCACTGCATGTAAATTTACAGTTACTTTTACATAATTATTAACATGCCAACATCTTTCAAATCATTATTTTCTGTTTTTCAAATTTGAATAATGATATCATGTTATGCAGTGTAGTGAGCGCTACCTGCCAGAAGACCAAAGAACTTCATCCATTCTATCTTGTAGAAAGAGAATTCTTTTTTAGTGCCAAAAAATGTATAGGCTAGAACTCGATTTATATAAAATAAGTAGAAATAATTTCAATAAGTCAAATATACAGTGAATTACATTGCAATGGTGCAAAAATTGAATATGATGATTTTATTTCATTATTATGAGCTGATGCTATACTGAAAAATGAAATCAAAATATGATGCAACACAATAAATAATCTGAGAATGGCTTCAAGTCAGCTCTGTACCTAGCTTGGCAAAGAACGGATTTGAGACACCAATTATGAGCACAACTTGACTTATAAGTTAAGATCATCTTTAAGTTAGGTTCATAAATACAGACTTTAGTCTAAGCATTACTTATTCTAGGTGAGTTTACTAGCTGAAAAGTGAGGTTATAAGCCGACCCAGTTGTCCCTGCAACATTTACATAGTGTAAACTCTTAATTAGTGTAAATTAGAGTTGTTTAATGTAAATTATTAATGTAATATTATTTATCAGGAGTCAGATCTTTGTTGTGGAGCTGGGTTGGCTTTTAGGGTTACAGCTGCTTGCTGGCTTGAACATGTAAGTGTAAGTATGACTTATTGCCGCTAAGTCTGACTTATCCAAGTCGATATTTGATAAGTCACGTTCATAAATATGGGCCTTAATGTCAGGAAAGGTAACTGAGCTTTGCATTTTGCTCAATCTGTGGCTCTAATAGCCAATGTCTAATAGTTTATGATTTTTCAATATTTACATCACAATTGTGATGAAAATATTGAAAAATATCTCTACAATTAGGTATCTACGGTCCAATGTTAGATATGATGATCTTCATGTGTAGAAAACATGCAATCTGTTTCATACGGTAATGAAATTTATTAAATCAACTATTAGTACCTAATTTAATTGTAATAATAACCATACTAATTAGTAAATTTCTTGCCGGTAATTTTTTATTTATAACTCTCCACTCAACTAGACATTAAGTCCATTCTTCACATTATTTTATTATTTGGCAATAAATAAAAAATATATATTCCCAAAGAGCACATGGTTGTATCAATGGCGTACTGACATAGTTGGGGGGCCTGTGGCGGCTATTGATGAGGGGGCCCTGCCCTACATATATATATGTGCAAAACTTTAATATGCAAAGCTATAATGATGCAAAACTTTTCCTAGGTGGATAGTTTGTTTCAATTTTCAGTTAAACTGCTCAGTTTGCAAAATAAAAATAATCATGATTAAAATAAAATCAATAGTCTGACATATGGAGCTTATCAGGCCCTGATAAGTTATTTTTATTTTATTTTTAAAATAAATTTGTATTTTTTGGCCATTTGGGGGCCTATACTGGTGTGGGGCCTGGGGCGGACCGATCTCATTTGTTATTCATTGAAATAACTGTTGATGCTATGCAACATTGATGCCAATTTCACTGGAATTACATGAATTCAGACATTCCATTACACATGTGTTAAAATCGAGATTTTACCATATTTTGCAACGACGCTTTCTTGCGCAAGGCTCAACCGATAAAGACATAGACTGTGGGACACTTAGCAATCGCTCTTGACGCACCCCTGACACTGAACCTGCCTTTCTTATCGCATGACAAGTAAACGAGTCGGATTCTGATAAAAATCAACATGTATTGAAAAAGAAAGTAGATCCCAACAGAAGCTAGCATGTCAAAAATGAAAAGTAGAGATGCATATTGGCATATGGATTGGAATATTTCCAGATGACGGCTTTGAACTTGTCAATGTCGAGGCGGCAAGGTTACATGTAGGTCAAGAACGTAAGATATGGATTTGAAAATGAAAACGCCGAAATTACGCATGCAAAACGCAACCGCAACACTCACGTACCGGCGGTGTAGCGTTGAGCTTCATTGTCGGTCCACTTTCAGAGTCGATGAAATCGGTATCTGATCGTAGGATATTTTCACACTGGAGGTGGTTTGTCTTTTAAATACTGCCCCAACCATACACCATCCATCATTCATTGTGTGCTTCTCCATCAGAGCCATCGACAGCTGGTGATCATGAAGTTCAAGTCCCTTTCAATTTTGCTCATTGCTGCAATCCTGGCTGAGAGTCGAGCTTGGTCGCAGGTACAGTACTTTTGATTTATATTATAATCTATGCTTTGTAGAAAACTTAGAGTGCATCATACTCAGTGGAGAAAACTCAGTGGAGCATCCAATACTCTGCTCTATTGTAATCAATATCGATAAATTTCAATACAATACTTGATGATAATCACCATCACAAAATCAAATACAAGCTGTGGAATGGTGGTATTCATGCTGCTCCAGTTTGTCATACGGTACACCATTCCACAAATTTTTTGTTTGATTTTGCGATGGTGTACTTCATGGATACTGTGTGCTCCGCCTGTGTAAGCACCATTGGTGAATCGCAATTAGTGGGCTACTGCAACGTAGGTACACATTGTATTTTTTACAAAATCGTATTGTTTAATTATATTATCATGAAATTGTGGATGGAAAAGGATGTCATAGTTGGAAAAGATTATGATATCAGAATATTATTCTACTGTTCTTGATTTTTCAATCGCTTTTTGCTTTCAAATTTGTAAGCAATAATATCAAACGAACAATGAAATACAGCCGTTCTTTATATAGAATTAATTTCTTTTATCTACAGAATTATTGCTAGTAAGAGTAAAAAATGTTGGATTTTAATAAGAAATGAACAGTATATAGTTACTTTGTAAGAAAAATAGCTGGAAAATATTTTTTCGAAGGCTGAGAAGCACCAAGATCAGATTTTAACAATAATTCAGTAATGGATTTATTTTGAAATGGATACCTTATCGTAGTTTTTCGTGTAAGATATCTTTTACTTTTGCATTATTTTCATGCATTTTTAAATAAAAAACATCCTGTAAGATGTTTTGTTGATTCTTCATCATATTATAAGGCCAATCTACACTGTCAATGAGTTCTTTCCCTTGTTGTAGGACGCTTCTGCTGAAACGGCATCAGATATTCTTTTCCAAGCGTACAACGAATGTCTCCAAGATGCCTCTTTCTCGTGTCTGAGGCCCAAGATTACCTCGTTCCTGCACAAAGCACTTTCTCAGGGAAAAATAAGGCTCACTCGAGACTTGGCGATCATTAGACGTGAAGGAGCTCCTCAGGAATTCTATGCAAAACAAGATGAGGTGATAAACGCATTTTTCTCAATTTTTCTATTAGGAAAATTTTTTTTTATTAATCAACCTAACTTACTAACTAAACGTGAAAAATATTTTTTATTGAAGAAAGACAATCAATTTATACAGTCCATTTAGAAAAGTTCATACACATATCCTGAACTCAAAATAAATTTTCAGAATTTTAGAGTTATATTTTAGAGAATATGCAGTAGTTCTCTCACAAATATAATATGTTTATACATATATATACTATATATGTATACTATATTATAGTATCAACATAAATATGTTGATAAGATGCAGCTGATAGGATGCAGTATAGCCATTATTGAGATGATCTAAAGTTTGACAATAAACTGAACTCACAGATCTGAAGAATTCCATAGCTTTCAAGTTTTCTAACGTGGATTCCTCAGAAAATTTGGAGCTTCAGGATTTTTACTCATGACTGTTTAGGACCACATGCATTATTGATTTCATTTAACCACGTACGATTTGTGAGACAGTCTTCAGGCTTATATGTCCCTACTAAACTCTACATTTTACATTCCAAGTCAAAGAAACTCGGGCTTATCTCTATCACCACTGCAATGGGAGGGTGAGATTTTGGGGAACTCGAGGCAAGATGGATACCGATATAAAATACTCCGATCGGTGACTATACTATGAATTCCTGTTTTATAAAAAACTATGATAAAACTTCCTATAATTAAATAAAACCATTATGTTTCATTCTACTGTAGTAATGAAAGTAACGTAATTAGTTTAGAACAGTTTTAGGCTTGATAAAAATATATATTGGATAGTGCTTTTCAAGGATCGTACTTGAAATATTAACTGGATAGAGCATAATGAAATTGAAATGGTGGATTATTCTATATTTATTCATTGCTGTATAATCAAGTGCATGCGCTTATTCTTTCTATTCAATTTATTTCAAACAGATCACGGGTGACTCCAATATGAGATCTTTGGAAAGAGTTGAGGAGTTCTTGAGCACTCACGATCTACGCATGCGTCTGCCAAGAGAACTTGTTGAGGCGCCTCTCACCAGTTATGTTCCCCAGTTCTTGATGAACAGCATCCCTGAAGAAGTTAGGATGCCTCTTGCACCTGCAGCTCCTGTTGGTCAAGGTAATTTATACTTTTGGTCACGTTTCAGAATGTATAATATCAAGAGTATCGATCAATTTTTGGGAAATTGATTCAAACTTAAAACAATAGAAATAAAAAACAAAATTGAAAAAAGGGGAAAAGCAGGAAATCTAACTAAAGTAAAAACTTTGATGTTCTCTCTGAAGTCAGGGTGAAATGAAATTGCCTTTGGTGGATGGAAAGTAATATTCCCCTCTTGAACTTAAGTTCAGTTTAATCTTTTTGTCTGTATTGCACAGTTAGAATAATAAATTGATTCTGGTAGCATTAGAAATATATAGATTATGTTGTAAAAATTATGCTTATGATGTCATCAAAGAAGGTATAGCAAATCTGTAAACATTATGCATATTATTCTATCAAGTGGATCACAAAAAATTACCTTCAGTACATTTAATTTTATAATCTTAATCAAATCCTAGTATAGGATTATAGCCTACAATTAATATTTGGTATGACACCCAGCACTCTCAATATGCTCCCTATCAAGACAACAAAAGCAAATTAATTTATATTTATATAAATTGTAGGATTCTATCTGATGAAGAGGGACATATTATGTTTTACAGTAATGGTGACCTTGGTGACCTAATAAGTGTTATGTGCTTAAGTCACTATTACTGCAAAAATGCTTAGTGTTTATAATTATTATAAATATTTGAAAAAGTTCTAATTAAAGCTGCAAGGAAAATTTATGAATGTATTTTCAATTGAATGAAGCGCTAATCAGTAGCCTTGTTTGAATGTTTGAATACAATGTTTTCAATAGACCGTGCTTGCTTCTACTAACCTTCGGTCCTGAGTTGTACCTTAGAACTAGAACTATGGCATTTTGCATAAATTTGAGTAATATTCGTATTGATACCATGTCAGGCACCATTACTGGTTATGAAACACAAAAATTCACCAACCAATACAACGATTCATGTTGTAATGGATTATTTTACCACATTTGACGAAAATGTTCAATACAATGAGTGTTCAGATTCTTATTTCCACTCTATTAAAAAAAACCCAACCTAGATTTGATTTTGAATTCCAGAGAGAGGCTTCATGAAAAAAGTCGTACTGCCATTCCTTATCGGTTTGAAATTCAAGGCTACCGCACTGCTACCGTTGGCTCTTGCACTTATCGCATTGAAGACATGGAAGGCATTGACCCTTGGACTGCTGTCCATCGTTCTCTCCGGTGCCATGGTCATCTTCAAGTTCGCAAAGCCCAAGATCCACAACTTCCATGAGATAATCCACTATGCTCACGCTCCAATCCATCATCCAGTTGTTGAGCATGCCAACTACGAGCATTTTCACGGCCATGCCAGGTCGGATGATCTCGCATACAGAGGATATTCTCAGCAGCAAGATTGAATGTATTTTATACAGAGCAACACTGACAACTACCGTTCTTGACATTATTTATTACGTTCGACTAATTGACAATCCTGACAATTTTTATTAGTTTTCTAGTTTTCATTCGCTTGTGATCAATACAACTCTTTTCTACTGCCTTTATTCTATCAAAACAGAATAAAAGTATAAGGTATTAGAAACTTATGCAGTTGAAAAGCGCAATCGGCTCCGTATGTTGTTGTTTGTTGTTTTATTTCAAGTAGCAATTACGGGCCTCTTTCCTGCCTTCCCATTATTAAAGGAAGGTGGAAGTGGAATGACTCAATAGCTTTGAGTCTTTAATTGCGTGCTTCTCTGTTATGATGAAGAGTTATTCATCTCACTTCAACCTAGGCCTATTTTTGTGATTTTTTTCTCTATGACTGTCTTACTTTCTTTCTCCCTCTTCTCCCGATTCTCCTTTTTGTGAACTCGTAGACTGACCAATGACTCCAACTTCATAGAAGACGTATTTTTATCATTCATCTCTTTCACTCCATTCTTCCGTCCTCTTTACTTTTGCTAGGTACAGTAATATCATCTTCCCTGAGTTGCACTTTGTATTTCCTATCGTTTTTCCTTACTCGCCTCTGCAAACACTCTCTTTCTTTCCATCTCCACTTTCAATCTCCTTTATTATTCATAGCTGCAATTCTTTGAATCTTTGATGACATTGTGATATCTTTCTATTAAACTCTTCATCTAAGAATTCAGGGGATACGTTTTTTGAATGTGCGGATTATATCATGAATAAATAACTGGAGTAATTGAATGAACCAAATATGATAATATTTAACTATTACATTTAGATTGCAATTAAAAAGGATACTATGTTTCTTTTAATTTAGTAGAGAAGTGAAATTACAATTGATTTCAAACTGAAATCTTGAATAGGTATATTAGAAAAATGAGAAATGACTGCCTACATTTCATATACCTTTATAAACAATTTTCAAATCTTCTCACATGACTATGACTTGACTTTCATTAGTTTTTATGTTATTTATTTGTATGAAAACTGAATAAATTATTTATTTATACTCCTCTTGTTCAATAAATTCCTTATTTACTTTATATTAATGGTGATGTAAATATAGTGTTGTATATATAATTATGGTGTGGAAAATATTTTGACGTGGTTAGATGTTAATTATTGATTAGTGAAAATATAATTATAATATATTATATTATAGTTTGATTCAAAAATGAGACTTCGTAAAAATAATCCAAGTTAATCTGTTTTTAAGCAATGATATGATTGATTTCCTTCATCAAGGACGGAGTTAGGACTCATGGCCCTCTCTTCCACTCAACCTTGCTTATTATAAGTAGTTTGTTGGAAACTATTTCCTGGCGACTAAAATAGTAGGAATGAGTTGAGAGCTCTGACCTTCAAAATGCTGTCTTAAATTATTGCGAACTCCACTTGAAAACTATTATAATTCTCTATCAATCTGCAATCTGATACTTCAGTCCTTATCAAAGCTGAATATCTGATCTCTTGAAGTCCACCCAAGACAAGAAATTGAGAGTTGGAAATTAAAAATACCCTCCTTAAACAGATGTTTGGATTTGTTCAATTTAGCTCGCCCACTCACTCACTAAATGAATTTGCATTAATACTTGTCTGCTTCGGGAAAAATACTTCTATGCACCAATAGGCTAAAGCTGAACACTGTTAAACTGTAATATTATCTGCATTGTATGTAGGCTGTAAAGTTTTTACAGCTAACATAAGGCTGGGGCTCCACTTGCCGTTATTTATCGCGCTGCAAATTGTGGTTGATAAGTCAGATAAATGAGAAGGCAGCGAACAAACGGAGATGGCTCCACTAGCGACTGTCTGCAGCGTGCAACATTTTACAGCGCGCTGCAGAATGAAGCGTCGCGCGGAAATGGAACCTGTCCCATTTTCACGCTACACTTTGCCGTCATTAGATGGCTCTACTAGCTGTAGACTGTAGTAACGCGGCAGTCTGCAGCTGACAGCATCCAAGGCGCATCGACGCTATTCTTTTTAAAGTTGTATTATTAATTGTTTCAAGTAAAGTGAATTCTATTGAGAACAATGGAGTTTGAACTTGATTGCGAGTTTATTATATTAGAAGTAGAGAAAAATGTACAATAAAAATTATGAGAATTATAAAAACAGAAATGCTAGATTTGTAACAAGTAATCAAAGGAGTTTTGAGACATGCAATAAAATTAAAAAAACTTGTCCGAATACTTTCTTGATTTGCGATGCAACGTACGGAACAAGCCTTCAGACTTCTTGTTGCTTATTATTGGGTGAATCCACAAATTTCTCTTGTGTAATTGGCGTCGTCTAAAAACTAAAAGTACACTGAGTACAACACTACGAATATCAACTTGCGACATGATCGGTCACGTCTACCGCTACAATGAACTGATAGTGAAGCAACAACGAGCGTGACGACGCTGCAGATTGCAGTTCGTTTTCTGTTGCCTGTGAAGCCACCCAACTGTCGCGTGCAGCGCCTGCAAATTGCAGCGCGATAAACTACGGCCAGTGGAGCCCCAGCCTAAGCGACATTTTTGTTCTCAAAAAATTATAAACGATTTTTCAAATACTTTGAAAAAGAATGATGGAGTTCCCACTACCATGCTCAAGAGTTGATAAAATTTAAAATCTAGTACAGTATATCCAATTTTGCAATAAAAATAATATATATGCAACACGCATTATCATTGCAGTGCATTTATATGCATGTAAAAATGATGTAGATTATATTCATATTGTATAGTAAGCAAAACAATTAGGATAATATAAGAGAATAGCTGAAAAATTATAAGAAAATGAAGAATCATGTCCAAATCTGTTATAAGCAAGAAATATTATTGGGAAATATGAGAGAATACATTCGAAAAGTTTTCAAACTGATTCATTCTAAAATGTTTCAGAATTTTAAACAAACTATTTCCATAAAAAATAGAACAACAATAAGCCAAAAATAGAACAGAGGGAATCTGAGAATTGATTCCAATAACCTGAGTAAGTGAACCATGAAGTGATTCAATATATTGCAAGAGGCTACTTTCTGCATTCAGGTTTATCTGGGTGTAAATTTTATAATTGGATAATCTGACGACACAGAGAAGATAATATCATATCTGGAATAAATTTGTAAATGCAACTCTCAACCGAATTATGTTGTTTTTGAATGAACAATTTGTTTTTGTTAAAATTAATATCACTGAACAAAATAAATAAATAAAAAAATGATAAAGCGTACACTCTTTTGATCTTTTCTTCCAAAGTACAATTGGGTTCCTCTTGGTTTATTATAAATGCATTCTTGTCCCCAATGAGGAACTTCATCAGTTGGTCGTTAGGGAATAAAGTTATTCTTCTAATAAAAGGTTAGGCCCACAGATTGAATAAATCAAACTATTATCTCCAATACTTTTTTGTATACATACATGTTTTTGATAAATTATGTGCCTTTCAAATTTGAATCATCAAATTTATTTGCAGCAAGTTGTCTATGGAAAGTTTCGCCCACCACTGTTTCAAATAGAAACTATAAACATGCACAATGCTTGAAAGCTGCTTTCAACTCATCAATAAAAGTAAAAATACTGTAGTAATTACTAAGGAATTTTTAATTTCTGTGATGTTTCCATGACGAAATACTTGATGAACAATCTAATATCAAAACTGACACTCTATTCCTATTATTCTAATATATGATTTTCACTCACTCATACTGGAGATACTGGAGGAATGCATTTCACTTCTAAAAAGAAGCTTCATCAGCCTGACACCAGGGGTCATGTTTTGTTGATGTTAGAATGAGCGGCCATTATATAATTGAAAATTGCGTTGGATTTGAATTGTGTTTGGTCATTGAGTAAGTTGGTTCTGTCTTCTTTATAGTGTTTGAATATTTCATATTCTTCCAGTGATCCAGTGTATTTAGTTTGTGGGTTTTTAGAAATGTTTGGAGAATTTCAGTTTGGATGTTTTTGTGTGAATATCCAGTACGGTATTGATTTAATGATCTGCAAATGTCAGTGCTGGAATGTAGTGCTTTGATTTTTTCTTTGTATCTTGTATATTGAATGATCCTGTTTGTCCTATGTAGTACTTGGTTGTCCTGTGTTGAATTTGAGCTTATATTTTGTTTTGTTGAATTTGCGAATTGTGCTGTTTGTTAGGTAAGACATTTGTTATTTTTTGGAGCTGGTGTTTCAGGTTGTTTGTTGTTTTGAATGCTGTGCTAAATCCGGATTTTAGAAGATGATGTGTGCTATTTTGGGTGATTTTTTGTTGCAATATGTGAGTGCAACAAATATGTTTTGGTTTGCAGGTTTTGGATTTTTGTTTATCATTTTATTCAGGATTCTGTCTATTAGATTTGCATTGTATCCGTTTTGTTGTGCCAAGTATTTGATAGTATTAATTTCTTGGTGGTCAGCTTGCAATAGTGGAACATTGAGTCTAGGATGCTGGAGATTGGAGATTGGAGATCCCATGGTCCTTATGGTTGGGTGAAATACTTGTTATTGTGGGTGAGTTTATTTTGTGATGTGATGATTTTTAATGTCTATATTAGTTTTCTAGTGTGTTCAGGTGGGTTGTTCTGTGATTTGAGTATGTTCTCTATTGTGGAAAATATTGGTTTCAGTTATTGGTATGTTTGTATACAGTTTTTTTTTTGGTCAAAAGATGCTAGTGTGGAATTATGTGGGATGTGTGCATTTTTTAATTTTGTACAGAGGAACATACGCGATGTAGTCAATGACAATCACCATCGTAAATTAAACACAGTCATCACACCTAATCCTTGATTTAAATCGCGTAGTCTATTTTATGTCTGTTTTCACAAAACGTCACTCACATGAATTTGGTACTGGTGTTTCAGGTTGTTTTGAATGTTGTGTTAAATCCGGATTTTAGAAGATGTGTGCTATTTTGTGTGATTTTTGTTGAAATATGTGAGTGTGACAAATATGTTTCATGCTTAATTTTTTAGGTGAATACAACGACTTACAGTCAATTTTTGTTGAGAATAAGTAATATTTTACTTACTCTCTAGGCCAAACGATTTCAGATATCTGATGAATGAGTTATAAAACAATATTAATTGAGTTTGTATATAATTTACGTAGTAATCACTTGTTATTCTATTTAATTGAAATATTAGTAATGATTTGTTTCTCTTATGCCGGCTCTACACATGCGGCATTCGGCGAATACCGAGCAGCCACGCATCGAATCGCGAGTAGTGTGGATGGGAGTTCGTGTATTCGGCAAATAGCGAGCACTCGTGCTCGCAGTTTCCCCTCTAGTGTCGGTCTTTGACACACTTCAAAGTGGACGAATATTCGGCAAAAGGCGAGTACCAGTCTCATGGGCGCCCGCAGGATTTGGAGCAGGGGGGTGCAATAGATAACAAACATGTTGTGGGTCTGGGGGGTACGGAAAAAGGGGGGTCCGGGGAAAATTTTTGAAAATATGGTGGTTTAAAACGAATTTTTACGCTATTTGGTAACTAATAGAAGCTACCAAATAAAAATAGTATATTCTGCATAAAGGAGGATAAGTCATCGTTTTTTATGCCAACATTAAAAATTAATAAAGTATTTAAAATTAAGTTAAGTTATTGTGTATAATTTATATGGTTAAATCCGCAAGCTATAAAATTAAAAAGGAACATAAATTTACAGTTGAATAAAGCCTATAACTTTTAAATAGTGTGCAGAATTTCAAAACGTAAAGGCAGTCAACTGGCAGCTCGCTGCAAGCACTTCGTGGCAAGTGAAAACTTGGAACCGGTCTACTATGAGTCATATGAGGCTATCAGGACTTTGTATGTTGAGTGTCCACAGGAAAAGGGTTACGAAAAAGTGTGATTTCATTGATTTGGTTATAAATAAATTCGGACAGCAACCAAGAAAGTTGAAGTTTTTGTTTTCTGAATAGCATTGATGTATAAGAATGGCAGAACTACTCATTTGATTCGGACATTAATTGAAAATAAATATTTTTAATGAGCGTTATGTAATGGCCTTTTATAAATTTCTAATTATAAATAAATAATAAATAAATAAATAATCATTTTATTTGTTTACGAGCTTACACTCACACAAATCGAGTTGCCATCGACATGAAAATATAACAATATTAAAAATTTCATGGCTAGAAGACCTAATAAATTTCTTCCAAAAACAAAAAACAATACATGACATTATATAAACACATTATATCTAACAATAATTTTACCAATTAATACCATCCGAAACCTAGAATATACATATAATATATAATTATAATTTTTAATAATAATAATCATCAACCAGCTAAGAAAGTCATCCTGCAGTCTCTAAAATGTAATTTCTCACGTTTATAGCGCTTGCCATATAATTGTAGACATTTTTTATTTTATCAATAGTTACATTTGAAAGGAGCACTTTAGCTTTATCCTCATGATTAATAATATTTTCAATGTACTTTGCCAAGAACTGCTGTCTAAAATCTAAATACATTGGGCATCGAACAAGAATATGAGTAGGTGTTTCGTCCTCTCGCAAGTTGCAAATCGGACAGTACTCAGCACAGTCTATGTAGATCCCTCTGTTCTCTAAATAAAGGTAGAATCCATATTTTGAAGCCAAACGCAACTGAGTAACACATCTAATCCATTTGAAAGCCGACCTTAGTTGAAGCTGGTCACCCAGAATAAAATTGGGATTTATAAGTTGATAAGCGGGGCACGAAATTGAGTTTAATGCTTCATGTTTGTCTACTTCATGAAGTGCTACACTATGTCTACAAGCTATATCCCATTTTATACTGCTTAGCCTCCCCAGTAAAATTTCCTCTTCTTCCCAATTATCATCAAAAGAAGCCAAAGCTAATTGCTGTTTTACCAAACTTACCCAGTTAAGAGTGTTCCTACTTGGATAGAGCTGATTGTTAGAAAGAAGCATTAGTTCTCTTAAACAAATTTTTGGATATCTGCTATCTGACATATTTAATATTTTAATCAACCAACTTAAACTTTTGAATAAAATTAAATTTGCTACTTTGACTCTTCCTGTCTCTAAACGTAATGCCCAATTAGCAGTCCTTTTATCCAGAAATAAAAGTCGCTTGAAGAAATTTAGCTGGACTTTCTCTATTTGTTCAATACAACTCAAACCCCAAACTTCTGCCCCATATACTGCCGTTGGCAGAACAACAGATTCAAACAACTTTATCTTGCTCTCCCATGTGTCAGATCGAGCCTTTCTCAATACTTGTAAAACTACCTCACTGATTCCCTTAGCTTTAGCTACTACTATTGAGCAGAATACATTAAACCGGCCAGAGGATATAATACAATAAATTTCTAATTAATAAAAGTAATTACACAAAATTCTAGCTATTAAATCTATTTCCTAATTTTTTTTGCCAGGGGGGTGCAAGTGCACCCCCTGAGGGCGCCCATGACCAGTCTGCTTACACACATTCGGCTGTCTACTTGCGAAGTGGCGAAGTGCTACCTATTAATACTTTCAAATCCACATTAGATTTCATTTTAAAATTTGTAAAACCTTTTTTTAAATTTTTAATCCTACATGTTATATTTGTTAATTAATTAATTAATTCTTTAATATTAAAACTGACACTGTATTCAAATTTAAATATTACAGTGTCAGTTTTAATATTAGATTGTTCATTAAGTATTTCGTCATGGAAAACATCACAGATAATTAATTCTGTTTATTATTATTTCTATTGTTATTATAATCTATTATTATTTCTTAGGGACCTCTGGCGTATTTTTTCTTGTTATCTTCTTTTTTTAACAAAATTTATAATTAGAGCCCGGTTATCCTTGTTGTTCAAATTTTGTTGTATTGAGTTTAAGGGGGTAATGAATCGATTTTTAATGCATAATAGGATGAAAATTAATTTTTTAACAGGGGTATCGTTATAATGAAGTTAACAAAGATCAAATTTTAGGACTACTAATTAAACAATTAGTATGAGAAATATTCTTTTAATGATATATCGCCCACGGCCTCCTTTTCCTTGGATTTCTTCTTCTCTTCAACAATAAAAATAGCCTCCAGCGATAACAACGAAGGCAGCACAAGAAATAATTACATCATCGTCATCCATGTTTGTTCGCTATTCTACGATTCGGGCTAGTCCCGCAACGATCACTGTGCTCTGAAAAACTCGCATGTGTGTAGATAGCTGCTCCTTGCTCGTTAATCTGCGAATACCAGCACGAGCAGCTCGCCACTTGGCGAATATTCGGCTCTCGCCGAATGCCGCATGTGTGGAGCAGGCATTGAGCAAATACGTTATTCTTATGAATTATAACTTTATTCATATGAATAAGCTCAAC
Source organism: Conomelus anceps (assembly GCA_948455865.1). NCBI lineage: Eukaryota > Metazoa > Arthropoda > Insecta > Hemiptera > Delphacidae > Conomelus > Conomelus anceps. Next base: position 55,325,142 of record OX418217.1, on the reverse strand, counting down.
CAAATGAATACGGGGGCCCGAGGGCTAGCTATGAATCTGATTCCAATTAGTCCAGTCAAATAAGCACACATTTTAGGTGAGAAAGGAAAACACATTCAAACACGGCTGAAAATCGGGTTATATGTTCCGAAAAAACATGCTGAATAAAATATACTAATTACTAAAAGTCTCCAAGAATCCCTATCTGTCCTACGGCCGCCATCTTGGAAAAACTAAAATTTACTGATATCATTTTTATTTTTTTCAAAATTGAGGCCAAACTATGCTTCAGACAAAAAAAATTGCTTGTCTTTTTTCAAGACAGAAAAATCTTGAATACTTTTGACACCAGTAACATCCTTGCTTCTCATCTTTACCTCACATCTTTATCAGGTGTTCAGCTACAATTTTTCAAAATATTGGTAATTTTTTCCGCAAAATTCTAAATTTTATATTTTGGATAATTGAAGCAGCTGTATCTCACTAATGGCAAGACCTAATTGTGTAACTAAATATCCCTTGATTTCTTGTTGTTAATAATTACTTTTCAGGTGAATTCAACGACTTGCAGCCAATTTTTGTTAAGAATGAGTAATATTTTACTTACTCTCTATGCCAAGTTTCCGAATCGTGGAGATTTCTTTTCAAATCCCTCTCAGGGAAATTAAGTTTTCTACAATTTGAAACCACTCTCACTTTTTTATTTTCAGTAGTTTTGAGCTGTGGCTATTCATAAACTTGCATGCACCCACATAAACTAATATAATTTCATTTGAGAGTTCAAACAAGCCTCCCAAAATTGTATCTGGTCTTGGTCAACTAAAAGTAGATTTCCATTTTTTCTTTCCTGGATTGCAAGGATTTTTTCCTCCTGAATTCCAACTTATTCATTCATTTAGATCAGTGGTTCGGAAATGCTCGCAAATGCTCGCGGACCACTAAAGCCTACAAATGAACTACCACGGACTTTTTATCACATTTTTATCTCATCCAGGGGAGAACTGTTGTATTATTTTTTTCAATTTGCAATATGTTTTTGCATTTTTTTCTATACCAAGGTTTTCTGGTAGCAGGAAAGACAAGCAAACCGAAATCGGTTCAGTAATTCAAAGCTTTAGTCCTGTCAATGTGCATAACTGTTGAGAAATGCGATTTTGGAACTCAAATATCTCCGGTTTAACAATATTAAAATTTATTATTTATTGTTTTCCTCACTTTGTTAGCCTCTTCAAGGCTAAAAAAACGTAGGTCAGTAGGTGTTATTGATTTTGAGCTGTAAGGGAGTGAAAAACTACTTGTCCCATTTTTTCGCTGAAGATGAGCCAGTCTTGTGCGTGAGTAATGATGTGGATGATGATGACTGATGAGTTGGACCTACAGCCTTAGGTGGGTCCCGAACCACCGGGAAGTAATTATAAAGCAGAAAGCCAGCGCTCTGCTGGCCAATAGTGGTGACTGTTCTAGGTGCAGTCCCAAGTGTTCATGACTTAATTTTTTTAATCGCTCAGATACCGCGCTCGGCATGATTACAAATCAATATGGCAGTGAGTCCATTATTCTCGGCGGACTATCGTAGAGTAGCTGTGGCAACGCCACTTGTAAGATCCAGCTGTAAGATTGTCGCGATAGTGAAATTGCAAGTGGGTACATAGTAAATACCTTTATAATAATTAGATTCTAAATATAATTCAATAAATTATGCGATATTCATCAGACAAATAAATTATTCACTTAATATTGTTCAACGGAAATCGTAATTTTGATTAACTGACGGGGAAATAATAATTATCACTTTTTTTAGCAGTCACCGAACTCTCCCGCGGACCAACCCCAAGGCTCCCACGGACCACCGATTGGGAAACACTGATCTAGATATTTAAAGTGGTCCACTCTCTCAATTCTCTGATTATTAATTTTTAAAAAGATTGGTGTTTTTTAATGTTTGTTTGAATTTTAGTTTTTTCAAAGAAGATGTTGAGCACAGCTTTTGCTGCTTGTTTTGCCGATTCTTTAATTTGTATTTCCCCTTATTATTATTAGGCTATTATTAGTATTAATATTATTTGGTGAGTAGGCCTCAGTATGGTAGGTAGGTAGGTAGGTAGGTAGTTGAGATCTCGATTATCAATATCCTGCATGCATATTTCTACTCTGTTCAATGTGGATATATAAAAAGAGCTCAACTCAATCTAATTTGAAGAGAAGAAATAAAGGTTACATAGTTCTCAAGTCCTTCTTCCTTCAGTAAACTTGCTTTGAATGAAACTGTTTATTAAACTGTTGAATAAACAGTGACATTCTCATCAATGAAACAATGAGAATCTGGAATCGGTTTTTTCCAATTCCAAAATGCTGAGGTGAAGTTTAGTGAGACAGTGTTTGACTGATTTTCTTAAAAACGTTTAATGATTGGACAACATTCTAAACAAGAGGCGCATGTCATCACTCGAAGGCCTCTGAAGAAAGTGCATTAGCATTGCCTCAACGTAGGCCTATGCTCAATTAATTGCGAGAACAGCTATCAAAATATAATATCTATTGATAGATTGAAGAACATTTAAATTCCTAGTCAATGATTATTTTTCGAGCGACTGTTACTGTGGCCAACGATGGAATGCACCGTCGTCCAGGATAGGAAAGTGACATCCGGCCCTGTGCCAAACGGAACTATGTTCTGGCTGCAGTGTTTCACACTTCCTTTCCATTTTTGTACTGGCTTCATTGTTTTGGCCCTCCAACGGACTGGAAGCGTTAAGACAATGTACTTTGTCCAGACATTTGTGACTTTGCTCCACTTACCTGGTTTAAAACTGAAAGTGAAACTTTTGTGAGCGCCCATTGATTATACAAAATCTGATTGGAAACGGCTGATCTAAGGCTCTCTAGTCTTTGGAAGATGGAAAAAATGATGGGTTAGCCAAATCACAGTTTTTTCAAATAATTTACTGGCTTCTGCCTTTAGAAAACTTCCTGTTGTAGGTTTCTTCTTTATCTTCAGCAGTAGCGTAACTGGAGTTAACTTATTGGGGAAGGGTTTACCCCCACCAGTCAACCACTCGTACATTATAACTCTCTTCAAAAAAAAAGATTTCTCAATTGTTACTTATTCCTCATTCCCCAATAACTCCTCTTTACGCCTATGCTCTTCATTCTCTGGATATTTCTACGCTTCGGAATATTTCCCTACTTTGCATCACCTTATCACATTTTCCTTCCTCTTCTCCCCTCTTCATTAAGGGCAAATTTACTATCAGTAGTCATTTCCTACAGTACTTGAAACTTCACAATTTATTACTCTGCCCCCCCCCCACCCCAGCTTACTTTACTCATCCTTTTCCTGTTTCATAAATATACAGGTTTCCAGGATCCTCTCTGGGCCTCTTTCCTAGTGCCTGGTAGTCTATATCCAACACATATAATTATGCTAGTTAATTCTCAATTTCTCCCAACATACAATAGATTTTGACTCTCTTGGAAGATTCCTTAGCCCTTCTGCCATAGACCATGTGTTTATTCTTTTCCTATGCCGTAGACCACGAGTATGTCTAGTGGGCCTAAATTCTAATGTTCCATCTTACATAACACAATCTACTATTCAATTGTCATTTTAAGGAAAATATAGTCTGTGATTATCCTAAGACTTTTTTAATGATACGGTTACCTACTTGAAAAGTGATTTAGGAAGGAATGTTAAAAATTTGGCAACTTAGTCTGTTGAATGTAAAAAAGTGAGAGATAAGCTCACAACAAAGATTTAAAACTTCTTTTCGAGTTGAAAGTTTCTAGTAACACAATCATGTTTGGCTAGTATGGGAGGGCTTGTATTTTTTCACATGGGGCTTCTGCTCTTTTACTGCACTACAATAATTAATTGTAAGTGTAGAATTGAGTTAGCTTCAAAAAGTATTCATTTTCAAATTTTTTGAACATACTTCTTCAGAAATTGGTACTTGATATTAACTCATTGGAAAATGATACTAATAAAATGTAATCCACGATTTGCATGTTCAATAGCTTTGAGTAAAATTCGAAACATATTAATGCGTAGGAAATTTATTTTCTTGTAGAATAAAACTTTGGAAGAGGAATAATATCATAGCCTAGATTGACTAATATTTTGGTGGCTAACGTTAACATGAACTATAAAAAAAACTATAAGGTAGGAGACCCAAATAAGACCATAACCGGAATAAGGGCAATAGGTTTTATTAATGAAAGCACAAACATTACGCAACACTAAACAAACGGTTATTTGTAAGAATAATGAGCTTTCCCTGTACTTAAAACTTTCCATTAGATGCAGCACACTGTTAGTCGAATTTTGTCATGTTGCATCGATCTATATTAGTTTTTACGGCTTTTGAGCTCTGGCCAGATTTGTGAACTATTCAATCAAAATGTTCTTCGTTTTTGTAAATAATTTATTGGCTAGCCCTGAAAGTAGCGGGAGCTCAGAGCTCATCAGCCTTGAAAACCACTATAAACCATACTGCAACCCGTAAGGGTCTCCCCACCACGAAAAGCCATACGAATTTACTTTTTACCATACTGCAGTAGGTTATATTTTAGTAATGTTTAATTTTTCAAATTAGTTATGATGTTGAAGCTTCATCTTGTTTCCACTAATATATAATAAAAACTTAAAATCACTTTTAAGTGGAAATTATGACTCACGTTATGGCGTGACAGCCGTTTCACTCTGATGTTAAGAGCGTCGACAGACGACCCACAGTACACTGGTTCAAGGCATGAGTTTCATAAATCATAACTCATCATGAAACTCATGAGTCAGTGTACTGTGGGTCGTATGATGATGCTCTTAACATCACAGTGAAACGGCCGTCACGTGATAACGTGAGTCATAATTTCCACTTGAAAGTTTTTATTATAATATAAGTTAGTCCATCAAAACTGCTGTTACACATTTTTGAACTCAGCATAAGCTGTATTATAAGATCATAGCAAGCATTTTCAAGACAACTCAAGTACGGTGTATAGAGGTGATTGTATCATATTCAATTAGTAAACGGGAATGCCCAAATAAGTCCAGCTACTGACTTTATCAGAGTAACGGTTTAATAGGTACAGTGTTAAAACTGTTTGATTGATAAAGTCGAATTTGGAACTAAGATAACTATTGAAATGGGAAAAGCCCATACCCCTCAAGTGGTCTTCAAGCAGTCATGTTTTAACTTGACAATGTTTTAAGTAGCATTGATTCAAATTTTTTTCGATGTTTACCACTTCAAAGTTATTTAAAATTGTATTGTTTGAATTTCAAAATACATGTGGAATAAATTAATTTAATTTTCATTTGCAGTTAGTTTTATTCATTTTAAACCGGGGATACTCTAAAACTTGGTTCTAGTGTTCTTTTAATGGTCTTATTTGAAACCCTTGGTCGTAATAAGGCTAATTTGCAAGAAAAGGTAATAGCATAACTAACAATAAGATGAATATCATTAGTGTAACGTATTTACACGAATCTCAAGATTCTATTCCATTTGTTCCATTATAGGCTGATTCAAATCCAGATTGATGGATTTGTTTTAATCAGATGACAATGATGTTCAATGATGAAGAAGTTAAATGAAATGGTCATTTATTGCAAATGATTTAAAAATAATTTTGAGCGAATTAGTTAATATTTTTCAGTCAAAAACCATCTTTTTTAAAAGTCTACAAACGTTATTTGAGTCACCTACCTCATATATCAAAGAAAACTGTAACACCTAGTCTTTAAAGATATGTATTAGAATTTTTTTCAGTGACACTCATATTATAATGAATATCATTAGTGTAACGTATTTACACGAATCTCAAGATTCTATTCTATTCAATTCAAATGAAGATAGGGCTATATATAAACGTGTTTGTAAACGAAATATCTACTAGACCAGAAAGAAGACATTGCATTTCTAGGAATTTTGTTGGACAGACAATTGACCTGAGCTTCATACATTGAGAAAATATGCTGTAAAATTTCACCTGAGGTATTTATCTTGTGACAGCTTGCTAGATTAAATGACAAAAAGTTACTTTTTACAGCTTACCATGGGATCTTTTAGTGTCACATATTAGGTATTTAAGTATGCTATCTTAGTATGGGGTAATTCATCAAAACAAAAACTTCATGGGGCGTTTAAGATCCGAAAGAAAGCTTTTAGGTGTATGGAAAGAGTAAATAGATTAGATTCATGTAGGCCGTTGTTCAAGAGACTTGGTCTCCTAACTGTACCCTGCTTATATGTGTATGAAGCTACTTCATATGTAAAAAAAATGATTTTAACCAAAATTCTGTCTGACATGATTATAATAAAAGAAGCTGAGGAGATAATCACTTGGTGAGTCACAATAGTAGCTTATTCAAACAAAAGCCTAGTTATATTGGTAGGAAACTCTACAACAAGCTACCACAATTTTTAAAGAGCCTTGAAAATATAGAAATATTTAAAAAAACAATTAAAAAATTATTTATTTGATAAAGCTTTTTACAGTGTACAAGAGTTCCTTTCACATCAAAATTAAACCTCACTTCAATTGATATAGTAATTATTATTATTAGGTAACTAGTGTATGATTGTCTAATTATTGTTAATCTGACTTGCCTTATACTCCTCAACCGAAGTCTCACAGATGTTATCTACAAAAAAAAAAAAAAAAAATGTTTTATCTATATGACAATAATACGGTACGATATCTAATGGACTCTCTGGGCAATGGTATGAGATGATGTTGAAAAATCAGAGCGTCTTTGTAGGAAAGTTAGCATGTGGATCCATCAATCTAAATGTGGAAGTTTCAATTCTTTTTCTTTCGTATCTGGAGGTACCAACTTGTTTCAATAAGAGAGAATAATTCTAATTATTAGATCAATTTCATTGCAAAATTGATTATTGATTATATTTCTGGTAAAAAATTATAAATAAAAATAAAAGAGAAATCCTCAATGTATAATAATATTGTCAAATGAATAATCACTCTCATTGCAATAACAAGTCTTTAATAAGACTTTTGATCGTATGCATACCAAATTTGCCATGATTTTGAGAATTCCTCTTCAGTTTCAATATTTAGGCTACCTGTTTAGGCTATATGTAAATACAATAAAATCATGTTATGTACCGACATAAACCAACAAAGAAGAGATCGTGTCACTATTCGTTCTTTATTTCAAATATTTAGTGATTAGTGAATAGTATACGCTAGTGATAGGTGTATTGTTTGAAAAGCAAGAGGGCGTTACGGTATGGAGCAGTGTGTGTACAGTCAAAACGGACAGTGGGCAGTTTACCCTAAAAACAAATGCCAAATCCAAATGTAGGATTCATATAAGTTACCCTCTCAGAAATTAATTTTTTCTTGCGATCGATACATCTGAATTCATGTCCACATTAACACGGTCATTTTTAAAATACCGTACCATACCAGAAAACAATCTCGATAAATTTTGTGATTGTTTAAAGGTGGATAAGTAGTCGTTTAATGTCTAGGAAAAATTGATCAGGGCAGTTAAAGGGTTGTTTGTGCTTTAAACTGGCTATTTTAATTATTATTATTATTTTTTTTTTGAGGATGAAGCCCACATAGGTCTGAGACCTGCGCGTGGGTAATGAGTTGGATGATGGTGATTGATGAGTTGGACCTACAGTTTTAGGTGGGTTCCGAACCACCGGGAAGTGATTCTACAACAGAGAAAAGTGTCTTTTTGCTGGCCAATCAATCGGTCACCATTACAAACAGGACCTTCGAGATACCTGCTACGGCTCGCGACTATCACTTCCCAGTTAATACTTATTCAAGTAATATAACATTCAAAACAAAAGGGAATTAATACAAAAATCATCAGGTTAGTTTTAAGATAGAAAAATTGAATTTGTCTTCTTGAATATAAGTTGGAGTGAAGGGTCTCAATAATAAATCAATCATGACTCTTTCAAATATTCGATGTTTTATTAGGAGGGGAGGAACAATATTGGTTTTCATGATCCTAGAGGGTACCTATCAGAGGTTTTGCCAAAAGCGCAAAATTCCCCTGCACCAGTCCTGAGTGTTCTCTAGAATTTTAAAGGCATACTCTGATAAGTGAAATTTGAAACTAGCATTAGATCCAAACGTTTGTCTGCTATGAGATGACCCGATTTGAAGCACCAATACAGTTCTGTGGCGATTCAATCGATCTCCATTCTGCACACGTTCTCGACTTCCAAACGTATACTTGGTTATGCTTGATGTCAATCAATAAAAGCCAGTGGCCAGCAGATGTCAGTCACATTCATTGTTTGCGATGGCAGTCAAGCAGCAGTCCCTTCTCACCACAGCGGCAATCGCCCTCAGCTGCTTTTCGGTGTTGGTTGTCGCTCTTCCGACCGAAAACCAAGTCCCTAGTTCGAATCCGACGTCACTTTTAGATGAGCTACGATTGCAGTGTGCTAACAGCGATAGTATTGCCTGCATCAAGTACAAGTTTCTCGACCTCTTGGACCAAGCTCTGAGCAAGGACACCATTCAGGTACGAAAGAGTAAACAATTATTTTCTTTCTATTTTTATTTTCTAGGCCTTTCTTTCTTTTGTTAACGTGATGGTGCCTCGACACGATTTTTCAATGATTTTACCCAACCACTTTTTCCCATTTTGTATTGTATCTACCTATATGTTGTATTATTGTATTTTGGAAACTGTGTGTGAATAAATGAAATGAAAAAAAAAATTATTAATTCAATTTAAATATTATTATCAAGGTAAACTCAATAATATTGCGGATTATCAATGTAGTTAGCTCATTTGTAGGCGTAGAATGAATGAATTATTGCAAGTCATGGAATCCAGCTTGCATAAACTACCCTTCAATATTTCATACACCCTATTATCTTAAAAGCGATCTGTAATGAAGTATCAGCAATTAGATTTTTCAATTTTTCAATATTAGTGTTCTGTAACAGACAAAGAGGAATTATTAGTCTTGATGAGGTTTTAAAAGTAGCTTTCTCATAGGCAGCATGCTCTTTTTATTATTTGTCTTGTCTTCTATTCTTTTTCAATTACCAATATTGAACTAGAAATATCTACATTGATAGTATAAGAAAATATTATTTATTGAAAATATTGATCAAATTGATCTAATGTAAAAGATTGGACTACCCTCTAGAATAAAACTTAATTGAGGTTCATTACAATAACAGAAATTAAATTTGAATTACTATCAAGATAATTTTGTAGTGTGGCTAGTTATGCTTCATATCCAACTGAATAAATTCATGATGTTGAAGATCCATCTTGTTTTCACTAATATAATGAAAACTTAGAAAACATTTTTAAGCGGAAATTATGACTCACGTTATGGCGTGACGGCCGTTTCACTCTGTTATCAAGAGCAGCGTCAGACGACCCACAGTACAATAAAAACTATGGAGTGTCATAATTTCCACTTGAAAGTGTTTTTTAAGTTTTTAGAATAAATTCAATTGAATAATTTTAGGATGCCTTCTTTTGAATAGCTTATGCCCGATACTGTTAAATAATAATATCAACTTATATTGTTAAATTTTGATGAAACTATTTGAAGATCTCTGTTAAGAAGTATTTCAACAAGTTTTTAAACAATACATATGATTTCATCTATCAAAATATTCCAATTTGCTGTAGATTGCAATGTTTTATTTTTAGTTTTTGGTTTATTATTTATGTGAAAGTAATGTTGTTCAGCCTACATGAAAATACGTGTTCGTGTGAAACCATTGTAGTTATTATGGTTTATTACTTCCAGGTATCGGACAACGTTTCAGTTGAGAAGAACTCTGAGAAAGTCGCTGAATCTGAAGAGGATAACGAAACCACCTCCTCCTCCTCCTCCTCCGGCCGCGGATTCCTCGACCAGGCTGAAGAATACGTCAAAAGTCATGACTTGGTAGTACGCCTTCCCAAAATGCTTGGAGGAGCACGACTGTCATTCTCCAACCGAAACATGGACATGGATGAGGTCTCAATGAAACTTAAGCTTCAAGATGAGTCAGGAGTCGAGGGAAAAAGTGAGTGTAGGCCTGTAACCATCTAGTAAAGTTATAATACTATCTAATTCTCCCAAAAAATTGTTTTTAGAGCTTCTGCAAGAATGATAAATCAGTTTTTCTATTCCTTACGATTTGAATCAATATTTTATTGCGATAAATACAATATAAGCTTAAATACTGTACTAGGGAAGGGCCGAAAAATATATTTTTTCGATTATTGAGTTCTAATAGAACTTAAAAGTTGCTTATTTGTGCTGATAAACGGAAAATAGTTTTAAAAATCTAACTTCACGTCTTTGGCTCGTGCTTCGCCCTTGAAATTTAGAAAATTACAGAATTTTTTGGAAGTCACTTTAACAATTTCTTTAGAGTATCGTATTCTAATAGAACTCAAAAGTTGAATATTTATTTGCTGATTAATAGAAAAAAGTTATAACAATCTAATTTCATAGCTTAAAGTCATGCAATGTTCTCATAGTTTGGAGAAAAATCATAAAACTACAGAATATTAAAAAGAATGGTCAGGTGAAAATTCTATTCTTTTAATATTGAGTTCTAAAAGAGCTCATTCGTTGCGTATTTATGTGATGAATAACGGAAAAACGAACAGTTTATTGGTCAAATATTTATGATATAATCGGGTTACAGTGACTTCATTCGATTATAGAGACTTTATAGTGAATTTCATATTTCTCTATTGAGTTACTGTAGTATAATAATGTTCAGCCCGCTCTCTTTAGTGGTTCATTGAGGATATGAAATATTTGTTTTTTTTTTTCATTTTGTCATTTTTTAAAAGTAATCACCTCTTGTACGATATGGAGAAATGGAGTTAAATTTTCTCTATTATTTTTCCCGTTAATCAGCACATAAATACGCAAATTTAAAAATCCTATTAGAACTCGATACTCGGGAAATCATGTTTATAGGTCCACTCTGCTAAAAACCGTACATGATTGCACTAGTATACTGCATTAGAACATCCTACTGCATGCTTTATCAATATTCTTAATTTCGAGTTGCCAAAATAATTTTGTACATTGCTTTTCAATTTATAGTAGACTCAATTTGATCATTGAAATTGAAAAATTGTTATCAAGTAGCCTACCAAGTATTGTAGCTGTTATTAACAAGTCATATATCATTAACTTGTAGCTTACTGATCTTCAGCTATGTGATTTGAAGTGCTCTATTGGTCAATGAAAACCAACTCAATTTGCCTTATAACTTAACGAAAACTAACTGAATTTTCTTTAAAGCTCAATGATAATAATTTATTATCGGTCAGGGATGAATCTGTTTGTTAATTGGTTCTGTTGCCCGGAAAAATCAAATTTAAGATCTAAATTACCAGCGTTCTTAGGTCTACCACATTCACGATCACTAATCATTTCATCACCCATACAAATCATCAATAAAATAGTTATCATTACTAGATCAACAAATTGCTCTTCGAATTTTAAAGTCAAAACATAATTAAAGAAATTTTTAATCTTTCGTTTAGGATTATTTCTTATGGACAATTAATTTTTTCCTAAATATTTAATGTACAATTTTCTCCGCACACAGGCTAATATAATATTTTTTCTTAAATAAACTGTATTAAAGTTTCATGTAAATGGTTAAAGTAAAGATAAAGCGAATTCTAAATTGTAGAAAACTGCTAATAAAAATAAATTTATATTTGAATGAAATAATTTAATCTCTGTTAATAGAATACTTCATTATTAATAATCTTCAATAATCACTAAATAATAGAGAATAGGTGGTTGATGTTAAGGCAGCCTGAAAATAGATGATGTCTTTCATGAAATTGGTTGTGTGCTTTGCAGGCCGCAAGAACAGGAGGCTGCGCAGGCTTTTGATACCACTGATGATCTTCGTTCTGCTGAAGGCGATGACTCTGGTGCCACTGGCTGTTGGAGTGCTCGGTCTCAAGGCGTGGAACGCACTGCAGCTCTCCTTCTTCTCATTCGTCATTTCCATTTCACTCGCTATTTTCCAGCTGTGCAAGAAGATAGCTGCCGATAACGCAGTGGTTCCAGCGGCCCACACAAGCGCCTGGGATGCATACAAGTATGCAGCTGCCAGGAACTTCTTGACGCAAGCAGCTGGCGTTGGTGCAGCCACTGAGAGACGTTTAGCTGATTCAGACGCACACATGCTGGCTTACAACGCTTACCCGGCCCAATAAGGGTACATCCCAGACATAAACACATTCCTAGCCATATTGGCCACTGACAGGTCAAGGTAAACTTGAACAAATCATTCTATTCCAAAATGAAAATTATTTATTTGAAAATTGTGTAGTACTTCAAACAAGGGTCATGAACTCCTTGGCCCCTCCCCCCCAATCAAAACTTTACTACGGAGAAATAGGAAGAAGGAGAGGGAGGGTCATCATTTTGTAAAAAAGGCAGTTAAATCCCAATGTGTAAACTCCCCCGTCAAACTTACCATCCCGGACCACCCATTACTGTAAATATGGAATTATCATGCGATGTTAGCTTCAATTATTTCTATAACTTCAACATCATTGCAATGTGTGTCTGAATTAGCTTTTTAAATAGAACCTAGAACGAATCAAAACACCCATCAATACAAATACCATTGAATACTTCTATGCGTACTAACTTATTTATGACTTGTTTACGATTTACATGCAGATGAATCATCAAAATGTTAGAAAACGACTTATACCCTTATTTTGTATTCTATTGGGGATTGGAATTGGTATTCATCATTCCTTCTGAACTTGTATTAATCAGCAAGCTATCAAGTTAGTCAATTGTTAAAATCTACATTTTAGTTAAATGAGCCTCATTTTTCAATAATATACTTGGGCTATATATAATACAATAATACAATAGCATTCTTTTTTTGTCTTGGAGACTCCAGTTGAGGAGTATAAGACAAGTCAGAGTTACTATGTTTTAATTTCAATCCCAGGAAATGTTACGTTTTAAAATCAATTACTAGAATAGATTTCCACTAAGTTTCTCAGTTAAAATTTTCCTTAAACTTAGTAAGCATTTCGTTACGTGAAAACACTTCAATAAAATTTATAATAATCATGATTTCAATTTGCAGTCTCCAAAGATTGTTTGATGAAAATATTTTTCTATTGCAGATACCAAAGAGATGGACACGACGAAACTGACCAGAGAACTCTATTCCGGGAAACCGAAATAAATAATATTTCCAATTTGACTTTTCTCAATATTGATGTAAGGAAAGTTCATTTCCCCAACCTGTGAAAATCTATATAATAAATTATATTTATTTATTTCTAAAAAATCAACTGTTGCCTCAATTAATTAATTATCATCCCATTACCGCCCTACACATTCTTGTTTGGAAATTTAACTCTTCCATTAATTTCGCATGGTACATTGTGCTCAAGCTATAATGTTCAGTCAACATGCTCGAGTAGAAAATTTACAAAATTATTTTTGGCATTTATCTTAATTCTCATTGATAATTCTCTACGGGTTTTTCACAAAGTGAATCAAACTCTCAAAAGCGTTATGATTCAGTTGTATTTGAGGAGAACTCAAAATGATTCAATAGATCAATTAAATTATTTTTTAATCAAACTATAAATTGATATTTCATTTGGACTATTAATGTTCCACTACTTTGTCAATGCTAGTAGAAAGGGGGTAGAAGCGGCGGTAATTCTGACCGCCCGCCTAAACTATTGGATTATTCACAATGAATACAGATACTATCTGTAGTATCTGTATTCATTGTTATGCATTGCAAGAGTGATGGCTCATTCTACTCATCAAGGCAGACTAGTTTCATATGTTGCACTTGGAATACGATCTATTATTTGAAATTTTACAATGGAGGACATTTTGAATGACATAATTTCACAATAAACATAATATATTAATGTTGTTTTAGACAGCTGATTGTTAAATTTTATCTTCAAACATCCATCACATTTCTGATGAATCAATTCAGTACCACCTTTAAACCGACTTTAGTCAGTGCTGTTCGATCAATTCATACACTAATATTGATCAAACGAAGCAGGTCTCCGTATCTTGCATTCGTTTGCTCATCAGTTTGTAACAAATTTTCGGCTAAACGCGTGAACCAAATTCCATGAAATTTCGTATGGATGCTCCTTTTAGGAATGCACAGCGATGTATGTGTAAGGACTTTTAACATTTGCTTGCATTTAAAGTACATTTAAAAGAAAAAAAGGAAAGACACTCGACTTTCTTCTATAGGAAACATTATTTGATTTAAGATGGGCTATTCCATCCTAATATGGGATCAGTATTAGATTTCAAGATAGCAGGCTACAAGGCTACTAGAAACAAGGTTCTTAGTAACCTTGAGTAGGCTACATGTATAGTTCGTAGGCTCGCATGGATGCTCCTTTTAGGAATGCACATCGATGTATGTGTAAGGATTGTTCTGGGATTATTAATGGCAGATTTGGATTCAAGGCCTGGAAACACATAAGAGTCAGAGAAAAACAAATGCCTGTAATTACTAAAAAGTGATAGTTTGAATAATTATAATTTTGCACGCTATATTAAAAATATCTTGTAATGTATCGATTTTGTGGAATAATTGATCTTAGATTCGAATTCAGTGTCTAAAATGATATAAGAATGAGTTGAGAAAGAAGAAATTCCTGGATTTTTTATCCCGCAAATGTATACTATTTAACTATAAGAACATAGTATTATATAAGTGGCCTTACAGACCTCTCCACCAGTCTCGGAGATTTGTGAAATCCATGGACACACGACAGTTCAACCTTGAATTAAACTGGAAACAAAATTCGCAGGAAAATTTTGGTGGTTTCGTTAGATTAAGACAATATCTCTTATAAATAATCACTGAAAATCCGAAAATCAAAACTATTTGGACTTTCAGATCACTATCGTTCTGAGGTACAGATATTATAATATAGAGTGGATCGAATTCCAAAAAAATTTCAAGAAAAATATTCTAGCTATCTCATAGTTTTAGCATTTATATTAATATTGCTGAATATTAGGCTAGTGGAATTCAATGCTCAAAAATAAACATTATCCTTCCCTATTCTAGCAGTTTGAATTTTACATAAATTATTTTGGAATAATATCAAATTTGTTCCAACGAATTGAAATATTATAAAATTACACCCTATATCATACGATGCATTTGTATGAGGGCCAGTTCTACGCGATAACAGAGACCAAAATGGAGGGCCAAAAAGCACCCCTGCCCAAAAGGATTTTGGACTTTCACTATCAATTTCACTGGACTTTTACTATTCAAAATAAAATATCATTTTTCAATACCTAAAGCTTGCAATCAAAAGCTAGATCGCAATGAAATCATGATGTGAAGAGAATGTGCTGGAGCTACACACCAGTATTGCATAAAGTTTTTAATATTAGTTTTGTGAACGGTAATTTTTCATCACTTGCCTTAATAAAGAAATGTTATCACAATATTATAAAATATCTTGTTACGTATTTTCCCAGGATTAAACTGTAGCTAATCATGAAGAAATATTAATAATATACAGACCAGCATTGACCCATTGACTTTATTCTTGCTTTTAAAATGAGGAGGTATGTCGGGAACGGGATGTAATACATTGGCTACATGATTACCAAAAGAGTTTGTAATATAATATATTTCAAACTCTTGAAAGAGAGTGTAACTCTTACCAAGGTTGGTAGGAGATTTACCCCCAAAAAAATATCAAATCCAAATTTCAAGGGTTGTAAGTCTATTTTGAGCTCTATTGAATTGGTATTTTTAACTCAGAGCTTTCTTTTAAACAATATACCGCAGATAAAACTTATGTGTAATGATAATGTAGAGTACCCTCAATCAGTGGCGCACCCAGAACAGAACGAGGGGGGGGGGTGTGCTTGGAAGTGAAACTATTGGAGTTGTCAGTGTGTTATCGCTTGTAATTGTACTTTGTGCAACTAAATTCTCTCCATTAAGTTTAACTACGGGGATTAAATTTAATTGGCTTTCTTGCAAAGGGCCTTCAAAATTGAGCAGCATAACATTTATTGAATTACCTATCACATTTTGACGGACAATTTGAGAATTCCGCAAAAATTGAAAGTGGTAGTACAACTAAATGGCTGAATATGGTAGTCTGCATCTAATGAGTCTGCATTAAACAGCCTACATAGGGCTCTTTTTACTGTTGAAGAATCCAAGGAAATCCGAAAGCATGCTTATTCAGTTCAAAAAGTAATAATTCACGATTAATATATGCCCGCAAGTCGTTAGTTAATATTATTAAATGTAGTCCTACACTTAAAAATTGAATTATTCCACAGGAATCACAGCAGTTTTTGCTGCATTTACATTTTTGTCCATACACATTCAATCTAAAAATTTTTAGTCAATTTTAAATTGAGAAAACTTACATTTAATACATTTAGAAATCTGCGATGACGAAATACTTGATGAACAATCTAATATCAAAACTGACACTGTACTTTTATTTAATATATGATTTTCACACACTTATACTGGAGATACTGGAGGGATGAATTTCACTTCTAAAGAGAAGCTTCATCAGCCTCATATTTAGTAATAAAATTGTTATAGCATATGATACCTAATAAATGGGTAAAGGATAAGATCACTTTTTTGGACTGTGATAGAACTTTGCTAAAATAAAAAATTAATACTCTTTTACTGTAAAAGACACGTAAATTTTATTGTGCTTCAAGGTGAAGCATACCTAAACTAAGATTCTGATTATACTTGGAAATTTTGTGAATAGCAGTTTTGTGCAATAGCCTGTTGTATTATTCACATTGATTGTGTTAGTTAAATGAATAAAATTGTTAAATAAAGTGGACACGTGCACGTGGATGAAAAAGAACGAATTTTATTGTTTATATTATAATTGAAATTGTTTATACTGTATCTTGTAACTGGTTTCTCTCATAATTGAAAATCTCATTAGATATTATGTTTTTATCAATGTAAAAAATAACTTGTTTAACTCCTATAACTTATCTAAATATATGTTTTCTTGTTCATATTTTTTTGTTGTGTAAGCAAATAGTTTCAACTTCTCCAATGTGCTAAGTGCTAATTAAAATCAGTTTTTTGACTTGCAGACTGTTTTTTGCTTTAAATATTTTTTTTGTGTTCAACTACGCTCCAGCGTTGACTTATGGTCAATAAAAATCTATAAAGTAAGTTATTTTATTTATTCTTCATAAAATAAAATATTAATGAATTATGAAACAGTTGTAGTTTTTGAAAATTATATTCTCGGATCTATGAGCCCAAGTCTACTGAATGGGGAAGTGAACATTTTAAATTGGGAAGTTACTTTGTGAGAAATAGAAAATGTATTTATTCAAAGTGACGTAATTTGCTCAAAAATACAATTCTTCTGATTAGAAAATAATGAACTCTTGTTAAAAAAAAACAGAGAAATTAAAAACGCAGAAAGAGCTAAAACAGCTAAATTTTTCTTGCACAGTGAACAATATCATCACGAGAAGCTGCCAATTATACTAGCAGTTCCATGAACAGTAGACCTCACGCCTAAGAATAAGGGTGCTTACAGCTCGCCCCGCATGCCTCAGGGCGCATGCTCGGGGTGTCGATACCTGGGTTGCTCGCTGCGAGGCGTGCGGGGCGAGCCGTGTGCCTGTCGGTAAAACGGCCGTGCCCAAAGGTGCCTCGACCCGAGCCGTGCGTCAAGTGGATACCCGCTTCCATCTGCCTCGCTCCAAACGACCCAGCCTGCATCATGGAGTGGAGAATGAAGCTATAAAAAATAGTTAAACAATACGAAAGCAAGTGTTTATTGTGAGACTCTATCCATACCGAATATTATAACACAAAATATTCGAAAAGATATGTGATGAGCTTATTTTATGACATTTTTCTTTATTTTGAAAATTCAATTTCTAACAAAAAGAAACATACACGTAGAAACATAGTTCAAACTAAACATCTTTAGTCTCTAGAGTTCACTGTAAATGATTAAATTACATCAGAACACAAAAATACAATTTCTACAAATATGAGATTTTTTAGCTCAAACACATAGGCCATTAGGCCTACTTCTGGAACAATCACTGATATGCGAAAGAGATATTGCCGATTTGTAAAAGAATCTCCAGTTGCTATAAATCTCAGTGTAAGAGGTAATCTTTCCTGGACAGTATAGCACTTTGCATGTATCTCTTTTTTCACGATGGGCTCTATCAATTGAAATAAATGTTCGAAAACTTGCTTACTTTGTACGATATTTTGCGCATCTTCTTCGAATCTCACGTCTTCTGGAAGCCTATTCCTATATTCTGACCAATTTTTATATATTTTTTGACCCATCAACGTGGCTTGCGTCGCCTTTTTTGTTGTTGTTTTTAATAATAGTTGCAATTACATATGTAATACAAGCAGCGGCAGCATTTTGCACGTTTCTCCGGAATGACAAGGCCATCTCGGGAACACTGACTAGTTTCCATTCGTAGGTGGTTCGTGTACTCGCATCGAGCATTCGTGGTTACAATTTCATCCAACAACGCATGCCTCACCCTGAGGCAGATGTCGCGAGGCATGTCGGGCGAGCAGCCTCGCACTGTCGATACTAGGCTTTATTCATATGAATACGCTCAGCCAAATGAAAAAGGGGGTCCGAGGGCTAGCTATGATTTTGATTCCAATTGCATATGATGGAAAAGCTCATTTTAAAAATCATATGTTACTATAGAAGAAGGCGCTTTTCCTTTTTTCCCCTTAGCCTATAATTATCCTTTAAATGCAACTAGATTTAAAAAAAAAACCGTATACATAATGCTGTGCATTACTAAAAGGAACATTCATATCCAAGCCAAATTTCAAAGAAATCAAAGAATTACGCGTTCAGCCGTAAATGCGTTACAAACAGAAAACAAATTCAAAACGGTCGACTCGAAACATAGACCTCACTTCGCTCGGTCAATTATGAAGCTCTGATGAAAACCCACATGAATCTATGGTTTCTGCGTGGGTAATGAGATAAATGATTTTATGAATGGTGGACCTACAGTCTTATATTTGAGTGGATTCCGAACCTCTAGGTAAGTGTCATCGCAGCTAAGAGCGTCAGTCATCACAAACTATATAAGAAGTTAACTATATATACTAAGAAGTAAACTATATATAGGCTAAGTTAATTTTCCGATTAACGTCTGTTATTAATATTATATTCATATAAATGTTTAAAACGTTTCAGGATAGGTGATTGAATTTTGAATTTACAGAATGATAACGCTATTTACTGGTTAATAAAGGGCTATTCATTAGAAGTAATATCGAACTTAGAGGTCAGAAAATTTACATTAGCCTACTCTTGAACTATTTATTAGCTTTAGGTCTTATCATGATTGGTGATTGATTGTTTGTTACTTATATTTTCCTAAAATATCAATGACATCAGTGACCATTTATCATCATTCATTGATACTTCATTATCACTTTCATTTCATCTACTAATAAATAATTATGTATCATTCATATGAAACATGAATAATAACAGTACCACCATACTAGACTGTCATTAAAAAGTTAAAAAATCTTAAAGTTAATGATATTGCTATTTTGCTGGAAGCGGGTACCGACATACAGACTGAGCTTCAAGTTTTTTTTTTCTTATACTAAACATTTTTTTTCTTTAATTTTCTTTGGTTTTTTCTGAGCCGTGGCTAGGCTTGTGTTATTCGATAAAGATGACGTTGACAGTACAAACTATTCCGGATGTATGGAATTGAAACATCCATCTGAATTTTCTTCTTATTTTGATTCAATAGATGTAGGTCTAAAAGTTTTCTGCACTAATATAAGAAGTGTTTCTAAAAACTTTGATGACTTATTAGTTAATCTAGAATCATTTAAAACACAGCTGGATGTAATAGTATTAACGGAATGCTGGCTGAAGGATGGGGTGGAGGGATTACCAATAGATGGGTTCGACATGATAGCTACTGATAAACAGCGCAATCAAAACGATGGAGTTATTATCTATATTAATAATGAGATAAACCACTATGAAGTAACTCAAACAACATTAGGCGACGTTTATGGTTTAACTTTAGATTTTCAAATTTTCAACGAACATTTCTCTCTTTTAGCAATATACCGTACATTTGATAGTAATGTTGACTTATTTTTGGATAATTTAGAAAACTATTACGACATGAGCTCGAATAAAAAATGCATACTGGTAGGGGACGTCATTTTGATGACCAAATCTCAAATAGATACTTGAACTGTCTTATTGGATCTGGTCTAACACAATGCATAAATAAACCAACGAGAGTGGATGGAGATTCCATCTCTTGTATTGACCATATTTTTATAAGATACAGCGATGAAGATAAAGTTAAGACAGCGGTATTGCAGACTAGTATAACAGATCACTACAGCATATCTCTCGGTGTTACACATTCTACTGAAAAATTAGCTACCCCAGTTCCAAGAACATACACCTATATAGAAGTCTATGTTCTCTCATGCAATCTCTAATGCTGATTTAGATTCTGTAGAAAGCTGCTTTGAAACCAACATGTGTTCGAATAATTTTAGTAAAATAGTTAATGATTCTCTGGAATTAAGTAAGAAAATTAAAACAGCGAGTTCAAGGCGGAAGAAGCTGAAACCGTGGATTGATGTTAACCTGATTGAAGCAATTAGACAAAGAGATAAACTTAGTAAAAAAGTAAAGAAACAACCCTTTAATAACATTTTGAAAAATCAATATCATAATCTTAGAAAAACCTTGACTGTAAATTTGAAAAATGCTAAACAGGAATATTATAGAGCTAAGTTAATTGAATACAGAAATAATCCAAAACGTTTTTGGGGTGTGATTGGAGAGTTAGCGGGAAGAAAAGTAAAGAGAGATTCATTTTTAATTAATACATTTCTACCAGGAATTTCATTGGCTTCTTCCCAGGTCTATGAAAACGTGGCTGACGAATTTAATGGATTTTTTGCTGAGGTTGGCCAAAACTTGGCCGATGCCATAGTTTCAGTGGGTGCTCCATTGGTCAATGATAGTCACCATAAAGTTGAAGCAAATTTTGAATTTCAAGCTGTGACTGAGAGTGATGTTTGGCGCGCTATATGTAGCCTCAGAGGCGGGTCAGCTCCAGGGAATGACAATGTTACAGCTTCTCTTTTAAAGGAAAATGCTCATCTTCTTTTAAAACCCTTCACTCATTTAATTAATCCAAGCTTATCATACGGTGTTTTCCCTGAGATCCTGAAGTTGGCTAAGGTATTTCCCCTCTACAAATCAGGCGACCCTACTGATAAAAATAACTATCGACCTATTTCATTGCTTAGCGTTTTTTCCAAGGTGTTGGAAAGGATAGTTAAAGATCAGCTATTGAATTTTCTTTACAAAAATGCAGTTTTATGTGATTGCCAATATGGATTCAGAAGGGACAGAAACATATCTGATGCTTTATTTGATATTTGCAAGGAAATAAACAATGGAATTTCGAATAATGAACGAGTCATGCTACTATTTTTAGATCTAAAAAAGGCATTTGACTCTGTCGACAGAGATAAACTTTTGATTAAACTGAATTGTATTGGAGTTCGTGATACTGCATTATCATGGTTTAGCAGCTATCTGTCGAATCGACTCCAGTTTGTTTCTGTCTCAGATATTAATAGTAGGAATCTTGCAGTTAATTTTGGGGTAACACAGGGAAGCACTTTGGGTCCAGTTCTTTTTTTAATATACATTAATAATTTATCAAAATTAAATTTAACTGGTAAGCTATTCTTGTTTGCAGATGATGCATTAATTCTCTTAAAGGGCCCAACTTGGCAGGAAATCAGGGTGAATGCTCAAAAAGATCTCTTATGTATTAAGAAATGGTTAGATCAAAATACTCTCTCCTTGAACACTACAAAAACTAAATTTTTGCCAATATCCTTGCAACCCATCAATGATTACACACTGCCAAACTTGCATGTTCACTCATGTGGAAATTTTATTAATGATACATGCAACTGTTCTTCTATAGAAATGGTAACTTCCTTCAAATAAAATGAAGTGGACTGCCCACATTATAATTATTTAAAGATGAAACTCAGAAAATATATATATGCCTTCAGAAAGATGAGCGAATTGCTTGATGAAAGGGAGATGAAAATGGCTTACTGCGCTTATGTAAAATCTCTCTTAGAGTTTGGTATCGTTGCATGGGGTGGGGCATTCAAGTCCGTGCTTCAACCACTTTTTATAGTCCAGAAATCAATTTTGAAGGCAGCTTTTAAGAAAGGTTCTCGCTGGCCCACCAATGATATTTTCAGAGAGACCTCAGTTTTGACTGTTAGGCAGCTCTTTATACAGAATATATTGACACATTTGTATAAACATTTCTCCACCACTCTTGATGCAGTTTCACACATACATGATAAGCGCTACTCGCAGAACACAGGTGTTACAGCAATACCCTTGCATAGATCCTTCTCAAAAACTAATTCTTTCTACATATCTCATGTGTATTGTATCGTAATTTAAGTCGTTACTTCCCACAACACAATTTTTTCCATTCCAACACCAAATCCATTTTCAAGTTGAAGTTGAAAAAGTTTTTATTCTCTATAGGAATAGAAAGTTCAGAAAGTATTATAACCACAAATTACAAAAGCCCCCATTGAAAAAGAAAAGCTAGTTTCCTACATTTTCATTCATTTTCTGCGCCTAAGTAAAATCTCTATCTTTATTTTCATAATAGATTCTATACTCCATAGTATCATTGAAACTCCCTTCATGCATTTTTTCTCCTTCCATTTTCCATTTTTTCTTCTTCTTTATACTTCTTACTAATAAATAACATACTATAGCAACTCTGGTCTGCGCACAGGCTTTAGCCCATGCAGACCAATTTCCTATCTTTCATCTCAAGTACCATACATGATAAATTCCTTCTTTCTTCTCTCATAATCACTTTCTTCTAGCATAATTCACGAATGTGAAAGAATTTTTTTTTAAAGCAAAAGTATTATTTTTTTATTTAGAATATTTATTTTATTTATATATATTTTGTTGCCATAAATACTGATCTCCTTTCGGATTTATTATTTTGTATGTACTTGGAGTTTTATTGATTTGTATATTGAATTGTTTGAAATAAAAATTGTTTGTCTGTCTGTCTGTCAAAAACTGAGCATTACGACCGCTCTGATACCGCGAGTGGTCAATCACTCATTTATTTGAATTATCATTTCACAAGAACGTTACGTTCTTATGAACGTACCATATTTATATTTGATATGGATTTGAATACCGGCCTATATTTTATTGTCTTTAGAGTTTCAATTCATTATTTTATCATTGGAAATTTTACTTATTTATCGCTTTCAGTAGGCCTAGATGCTACTCGTGTTTGAAAACTCATTCTTCTAAATAAATAAAAAAAATCGTTGGACTAGATTATTCTTCAAAATTCTGAGATTGTTGGCATAGAAAATACTTGACATTCACAAAACATCATTTGAAAAGCTCATTCATTTGAAAATCTAGATAGATAAACGGTAACACTCAACTGAGCAAAATCTAAATCGATAACAGGCATTCCACGTACAAGCCATCGTGCCCATTTGGGAAGGGTTCGATTTCTTGTCCGTTTCCGGATGAAGAGGCCGTTGGGCAGTGTCCAATCCAATATGACTGGGTGACACACAAAACTTAACAACGTGCTCTACGTGATGTGAAGTAGTGATATGTTAGTATAAAACGGTGCGCAGGCGAAATGTGTGCTTTATTGTCCGTCATGTTTGCCTCAGTGAGCGCTGTCTTGTTCTCGTGTCTTGTGCTCGTCGCCGGCAATGACTTGGAGACGAACGATATTCGAGGATCGAGATCCATCTCGTCAGCTGATCGACTTGTGTCTTCGGTGATCCTCGAGTGTCTCGATGATCAGCAGTCGACCATGAGATGTGTGCGCGTGAAAACCCTCGAGTACCTGGAGACCATCATGCCCTCCAAGCGGTCTCTGAAGACGCCTCCCGAAGAAGTCAATGACGACAGTGAACTGGATGCGCGCATCGGCGAGCGAGTGCAGCGCTTCATAGACACACACCAGTTCAAAGTTCAGCTGCCCGAGTTCTTCTTTCAGGGTGCCACTCTTGTCTTCACACCAACCAAAAATCTGCTGGATTTCGATGTTGAGTTCCCTCAACAGTCTGTCACCGAGCAACGATCATACGATGAAGGTATGTGAATTTAAAACTCAATTATTTCAAAAATGTTTCAACTCTAAATTCCTGAACTGAAATTGATAGCTTTTCCAAGTAAATTGATATTTGAATAATGTAGGAGAGTTAGTTTGAAGTGACTGACAAATATACAGAAACAGAATTTATTAAATTCCTGGATTTCTTGTTCCATGACGAACTGCGTGTTAATATTAACTTTTCATGTGAAATTTAACGACATGCAGTCAAATATTTGTTAAGAATAAGTATAATAACTCACTTAAACTGGCCGAGTACTTTCGAATCGAACCACGGACCTCCCAATTGCCGGTCGGGCGCCTTGACCACTAGACCTGCATATTTTTCACTTTGTTAAATTATCAGTCACTACAAACTAACTTGTGAGATACGAGATGAAATGGCCAAGTTTTAAAATGAATGCTGCTGTGGAGAGGGTTCACTATGGTCTAGCGGTTACGGCGCCCGACCGGAAATTGGGGGCCCGCGGTTCGATTACCGGTGGTGACCGATATTTTTGTACAGCAGCATTCATCGATTTCTATCAGCTATTTAATACTGTTGCCAATGTCCGCCATTGCAGAAGTCTTCAGTATAAATTAATAGCACTTGAAAGGAATTGGAAATTAATAAAAATATGAAATAATTTAAACACTCAACTTACTTAATTGTGATTACCATTTTGCTGATTTAATGCTTTTTCAGACATGGTTATGGCGGCCATTAAGGAATTTTGTTTATTTGAACCTTTAATTTCAGTAGGCCGCTTAACGTATCAGGCCTAATGGCTATCACACTAGCATATAGGGTAGGTGTGATAAAAGTGTTATGTTCACATAATTTATTATAGTTTATATTCAGTCATAAAGTATCACTAAATATCAATTATTTCACAATGTGAAAGAGTAAAAATGTGACTACAACAACAGATAAATTCTTATCCAAGTAATTGTGTGAATGAAACACTGAATATGTAGTCTATAATAAATAACTAATTATTTTAAACTGATGATGAGCAAATTACATAGCGATCTTCATCAATAATTTGAATGTGATATATAGTGAGGAAACTAATAAATCTGATAATAATAATAACAACTCATTTCCAGTGCCATTAAGTAGGCTAAATAATTACAGCATTATCTTCAGTATACTATCTGAATTTACAGTTCTCTGTTACTCCTGCAGTCACGGGTTCGATTTCAATCTCTGGCTGGAATCTTTGTGTCATCGTTCACCTCATTAATCACGCACAAGTCTCAGACTCATGTGAGCATCTAGTGTTTTATTATAGAGGACTTCGAAAATGTCAATAAAACCAATTGAATTGATTAATTTTCCTCAATATTTAAAAGTAGATAACCTTCAAATAAATACTTTATCATAATTAAAAAATTGTGTTCCTGATGAATCAGTTTATTTCTTTTTATTAGATTAGTTTCTAAGCTATTCAAATAATATCGAATTGTTATTAAGAAACACCGAACGTTTCTAGCGGGAACAAATAAAATTATTGAATAATACCAAATAAACAATAACTTAATTAAATAGAATTGAAAAAATTGATCGATAATAGGTTAATAATTAAATGATATAAATTTTGAGCTCTGACACGTTTTGAGGCTGATTATAATGGTAAAAATATCTATGCTGAAACATATTAATTTCCATTGAAATCTGTTTTTCCACTGTAGCGTCAATATAATTCCAAAGCAATTTCGCTAATTCCAATGATAATAAAACTGATCAAATTTATGATCATTTTTTTGAGATTAGTGTGTATCGTACTTGTAGGACTGATCTATTCATTGTAAAGACCAGTGGCAGCTTCAAGGGGGAATGGGGCCATGCCCCCCCACCCACCTGAAAGCTCAGACTTTTCCACCTAACGTAAATGCACTTTAATTAATCCTCGTAGAAGGGAAGGTGGAGCTGCATTTCAAAGAAAACTCTTTTAATATCTTTGGTATACAGAAAAAAATTATCCTGTATTTTGTAACCAATATATTCACTCAAGACCTACAGTGTCCGTTATTCGGTTTTATTGGTTGGTCATGTTCATGATAGTATCATAGCTTCATTTCATAATGTTCCTTTTTTCAGAACGCGACATGAAGAAAAATATGCTGCTGCCTTTATTGATGTTGATCAAACTGAAGCTGAAGACCATAATCCCCATTTTGCTGACCATTGTTCATGTAAAAGCAACAAAAGCACTCATAATGAGCAAGTTGGCACTTTTATTGGTGGGAGGATTCCTTGCCTTCCAGATCCTTCAGAAGAAAGCAGCAATGCAGATGATGATGAGTGTAGAGCCGACCCCTGCTCCCCCTAGTGCCTATGGCCCACCAGCCCCCACCTACGGACCCCCTACAAACAGTTACGGCCCCCCTTCATCGACTGTTTCATCCTACGAAGCGCCAATCTACGACGTGCCCAGTTCTTGGGAGCCATCTCCACCTCAAGGACCATATGCCCGAGTTGGATGGGATGCCCAGTCTATGGCTTACAATGCATATGTGAACCCACAGTCAACTAACCAGCAACTGTCTACCAGCTAGAAAATATTGGTGAGTGATGATCTCTAGATACAAGATTACTGTCGTCAATTCGCTAGAAATGATCTCATTGCTTCAAATTCCTACTGTAATATTTATAATACTCTTGAGGTGAATCATGATTTAGTATTAGGCCTACACAGTCAATGAAAATATTATATATATTATATATATATATATATATTAAATATATATGTTAATATATATTATATAAGCTTATGCCTTTATGGGCCAACACAAAATACAAAAAACAAAATAGAAGCGTCAGTAGTGACTTGTCATAATTTAAAATAACTCACTAACATGCATTAAACTGAAAATATTTGTATGTAATATGAAAATATTTATTATGTAGTACAATATCCAGGCCCAATACCAATCACAAAATCACATTCGCATCATAGGCTAATGTGATATTGGAAGCATTTTTGGTTTAACGTACCGTATACACATTTTTTATCAAATAAACATTTATTTTAGTTTGACCATGGCCTATGGCCGGCAATAGACGGACTGCTTCAAGCAGTCGTAAGTGACTGCAAAAGTGCAGTCGATTTGCAGTCGAGCCGACTGCAAACCGACTGCTTGAAGCAGTCCAAAAGCAGTCGGTTTGCAGTCGGCTCGACTGCTTTTGGACTGCTTCAAGCAGTCGGTGACTGCCTTGTTCAATAGGAGGAGTAGAGTTGAGACTGCGGAGAGCCTTCCATAAAAACAATAAATTATTAATAAAATTACTGTGAATAATTTTCTAGAAATGATTGGAGCACAAATTAATTGAAGAAAGACACATTTAATCAAATTTCTGAATAAAATGGTTTAAAACAAATTTAATAATAGTCTGAAAAATTGGTAAATGGATGGAATGAGAAATGGATCCTCAAAAAATAAATTATAATTAATTTAATATAATAATACATTATTCTCGTCATACAAAGATGGCCACTTGACATGAAAAAATACAAGAAATAGTAACATTACAGTATATAAAATCACAGGGTTATTAATTACACAGCGAATAATTATAAATCAATAAAAAGATTGATCATTTCATAGAACAAATAGTAATAACCAGCCTAAGTACTAGAATTAAATTCTTGGATTTCTTGTTCTTTAACGATCTGCGTTGTTAATATTAACTTTGTATTGGAAATTTAATGACTTGTTTTTGTAGGTGAATAAATAATAATTATACTCACACTTGGCCAAACGCTTTCGAGTTCTGGAAACCCATCTTCAAGGCATTCTAGATCGGCGATGTTGGTTAGAAGAATTGTGGTTTTTGTATCATGTGGTCAAAAAGTATGTGTGATTAAAATTTAATTCATTGAGCATCTAACTAACAAACCAATATCGCCGATCTAGGATGCCTTGAATATGAGTTTCCATAACTCGAAAACGTTCGGCTAAATGTGAGTACAATTATTATTTAACCACCTATAAAAATTGACTGCAAGTCGTTAAATTTACAATGAAAAGTTATTACTAGAAATATTGAATAACGATATTTTTATGAAAAGATAGAGCCGGAACTTCAAGTACGGTACTGCATCCTTTTTTAATAATTATTTCCATGAAATCACTGGATAGACCCAAAAATATATTTTAGTCCTACACAGGATGATTCAATATCTTGAAGTATTTATTGTAAGTGACAGATTCACTTTAAATAACTCCTAGAGCTTAACATTACTCAAAAAACTAAATCTTAAACGAGCAAAGTTCAATTAGGAGAAATTATGCAAAAATCAAAAAATATAATAAAACAGGATCTTTGTCTTTGAATAAGACTCTAGTGATAAAGTACTAGTTTTGAAAACAGCGTGCCATGTTCACAGATCACATAATAGCCTACTAAATACACTCAATGAGTGAAATATGAGTGGTGGTGCGAGCAGTCGAGTGGACTGCTTGAAGCGGTCCGTGTATTGCCGACCGACTGCATTTTTGCAGTGTTGGATTTTGAAGGAACTGAAAATTTTGTAAACTGATAAATATACAGAACAGAATTTATTAATTTCGAATCATTGAATGATCTATCAATTATACTGAAGACTTCCGCAATTGCGGATATTGACTACAATATGTTTACATCATGTATTGTACATCACTAAATAGCTGATGGAAATGGCTAAATATTTTTGTGCATCAGTAGCATTCATCGATTTCCATCATCTATTCGATGCTGTTGTCAATATCCGCCATTACAGAAGTCTTCAGTATAATTGATAGCACTTTAAGGAGTTCGAAATTGATGAATCATGTTTTGCAGACTTGGCAGTTTATCAGTTTCTTCAAAAAAAAACCTATTACACTCTAATAAAAATGATCAATCAAATATTTTTACTTGCCATTCTTCATTTTGGTGACCATCAATTTCATTAGTTAGATGAAATTGAGAATTTTAGAAATTTTTTCACAGTTGATTTGATAAAAAATAATATGACATAAATTTCAATTCTTTTCAATTGCCAAGTAGGATTTGAGGGTGTGCATGCTTCCTACTGATTTCATGTTTTTTAAAGTTTCCATTGATACAGAAATGGGCTATGCCAGAAAATTTCATTCTATTTAGTCAATACTATTTCAAGGCTGAATAATGTAATTCAACACTGAAAATTCAAATATATTCAATATAATATATATTTCGTCATCCATTTTGTATGATCGACTAATGATCAGTGCTCTTTTCATATTTATTTTCCAGATAGTCAATGGAATGGAATCAAGTGAATACCGGTACTGGAAACGAATAGCGTTCAAACCCAATCTAAAAAGTTTGGAATAATTTGAGAAAAAGCTAATGATATCAATATCATGTTTATAACCAAATTTTTTTACATCATCTATAGAGATACCATGTCAACCATATCATAGTCATGACTGAGCAGAGTAAATTTTAATAGGATAGGATAAATTCAATTTGATATTGATGAAATAATAAATGAAGAATCATTCAACTTCATACCGAAAAACTTTCAGGTCGACTTCAGATTAGCTACGTAAAAGCTGTTACCAAAGCTCGTTTTAAACAATCTGATAATTTATACAATATTATTTATTGATTATTTGTAAAATATTTATTTATGATAAATGTTCCTAAGACGCAGGATTCATTGTGTGTATTTGTTCTTCCCAACTCTATAAGGTGTCACATTTATTTATTTATTGTGAAAAACTTGCAATTAATGTGAAGGAGCAACAGACTCAAGTTAAAAACTGCTCTCTTCAAAAACTATTAATATGTTAGCCTACACTGTCCAAAACATTGAGAACAAATGCGTTAATGCAGACTAAAATTTTAGATTTACTAAAACAAAATTCACTCGAAAAATAACAAAGATATTTTTCTTCACTTAATGACCATCAATTTATAACTCCACTCGAAAGGAAACACTGAAATAATTAGAAATTTTTTATAATATTAAATTTTGATAAAAACCTTTGAGCCGAAAATTATAAAATTACAATAATAACTACCATACACCATACTGTACACTAGCTGTTCTTTTTATTCTCTTTTTGTGATTAATAATAGTTAGGTTTTGCTGTTTGTTCCTTCCTAGGCCTATGTGAAAAAATGCACATAGAATGAAACTGTTGAAAAGTTGTTATTTAATCTTCACACTTTATATATTATATCTTTTATATGTGATATATTTGAAATGATAGTATTGAGAGTAATCCCTTGCTTCCAAATAACATTGTAAAAACTCATTCAATGGAGCAGTTTCCAAGAGTTAATGGAAAACTTCTTAAATGCTTTTCTTTTTCATTCTATAATAGGCCTATTGCAATTTATGAGATTTCTTCATGAGCAAGTGAAATTTAATGGAGAATTTGAGCCCCCTTTCAAGAGTTCATGTAGAAAATTCTTAGATGTTTTCCGTTTCCATCTGATAAAAGGCCTTCTTATGATAAAAGTCAGCTTATGAGGTTTCTTATTGAACAAGTGAAAAAAAACAGTCCATATTATTTGGTTGTTGACTATTTCTCAATAAAAGGTACTCATGTTAACATAGATCATTTTCAAGAATATTCACAGAATTCTGATGTGACTGATGTGAGCACAGTATTTCAAGTTGATACTCTGTCCAGGAGATTGAAGTAAGAGTAGGCCAACTTCATTAACTGAAAAAGGCATAGACTTCATTGTTTATCATTCTTTGAAAATTTTCCAATTTTATTATTTTAATTTATCAATTTAACGACCATTTATTGATTTTTCATGATAAAAATGTCGAGGACAATGATAATCATATCATTTCTGAACGTAATCACAGAAGATATAATTATATTCTTATTAGAAATGATGGCAACCAATTCTTCCACTATCTGAAACTCATACAACTATTAATGAATAGAAGATAGAGTTTGTTGTATCCAAGGAGAAGTATGCAGATATATCGATATATCTTTCAAATAAAATGCAAAGTTTTAAAGATAATAATACTAAGATCGCTCTTGTTGTTGGGTATTTCTGTCACTGCCAGTGTTGCTTAGTCAAAGCTTAAATAGATTTGCTTACCTTCGATAAATTTTCTCGATTTTGTTTGGAAATATTGAAGACAGTGATGTGAGGCATCATATTTGATCTGATCATGAGTATTCTCAAAGTACTTTGCACCCACTCCGGTTTTGTTTGCCAAGGAAAATCGTGAAGAGCCATCCTCATTTTATCACCCTGGATAAAATTCACTTATAAAAAATTATTTGTGAAATTATAGTCAACTGATGTCAAAATAAAATAAATGTTTGCATGTATTTTTGTACATAAAAGTGGCAAGTACCGCTGACTCTTTAAACTCAGATATATTTCAATGTTGTGTACATAAATAAATTGCACACCTACACCTACAATCGATGATGAAGTATCGAAGTATGATGGAATCAATCAGTGGAACTAATTATTTGAATGGGCATTGATGATAAAATATCCAAGATTTAAAAAAAAACCAACTGCTAAGTAAGTGAAGTAATAACATTCGATCTTTTTGTCTATTGGACTGTAACGCTAACTTACATAGCTCATGGTCGATATTTTTTCCCAAAAATCGATGCATTTTTCAGTACCGCAGAATATTATGTCAGATAATTAATAAAACTGTATACTTTATTATTTTAATTTTATATAAATACAGTCGATTTGAATTCACATTCCAAATAAAGTAAAGGAATTCAATAAAATTTTAATATAGCTTGGAACTTATTCAAGGCATTTCAGTGGTTTTGAATAAAGAATAACTGCTTCTTAACTACATCTTACTAGACTATTATACTCTGAGATAATTAGAAAAATTTCTACTGCTGTATCTAATTTCTTGATATTTATTTCTTATTTCTTTGAGCTTTTTTCTTTGTATGAATATCAATCGACTGATTTATTTGGATAGATCATCCAAGAATGTAGCTCAATTACAGTGATTGAATTACCTGGTTCTCGATTATTTGCCCATATTCAGAGTAGGCAATCAGCATGCATAAGAGGGGGATCATCATTACTCCATATTTCGTCCTTTGAATAAAATCGGGATGTTTCTGAAAATCAGTCAAGAAAGATAATTCAGCTGTTTCCATAAAAAATCAATAATTTGTTGTAAAACAGTTTCTTATTTAACCATTGTCGTCTTTACTGGAGTAAAAGAGTGATTCAAATATAGCCTATATATTGGAAGTCTTTATAAATTGAATAAAAAATATTGTTTATGGTACAAGAAATTAAACAAATTACTTAAAACTAAGCAGGAAATTTGTGCAATAAGTATAAAATCACTGAGTGATATTATGAGTATAAGATCACTTCGAGATTAGTATAATAAATAGTCTGTTTTTGTCCTACAATGAGTATGAGAGAATTCTTACGTAATTAATGCAAATTAGAAAGTGCAATACTACAACACAACTCGTGGATATGGAGAAATTCGTTTTTCAAACAAATAAAAGAGTTTCATTTGTTTACATAGATTCTAATTATTAGAAGCATATTTTAAAAAAATGTATTATTAGAGAGGAATCGTTTGATTTACCTGAAAACAGAATATTAATAATGCCAGTTCAATAGTGAGAAATGTGTTCCCATAGATCAGTCGAAACAAGAAAATCTTTTTTATTGCTTTCAT
Organism: Conomelus anceps; assembly: GCA_948455865.1. Lineage (NCBI taxonomy): Eukaryota > Metazoa > Arthropoda > Insecta > Hemiptera > Delphacidae > Conomelus > Conomelus anceps. The sequence goes on along the minus strand of OX418217.1, from coordinate 55,292,249 downwards.
TTTTCTGTGAAGGAAAATAAAATGATATAATAAATAAATAATAAAGTTGAATACAAATAAGTATTGGCTAAATGGAGATTTGATTTATTTCCAATTTTTTCAACTAAATACGTATTCATGACTGAACATTGATTATTTAAATAATTTAAGCTATTTCAAACTATTATTAAAATGAATAATATAAAAAATTTAACTATATTAGGCCATACAAAAATAGAATTATTATTAGTATTTTAAAGGAAGCTCATTTGATGAAAATTATGTTTTATTTGTTTAGATCTACTTATTATAATCTAGTATCAAAACTGAAACTGCATTTATTTTTAATATATAATTTTCACTCACTTATACTGTTCATCAGCCTGATGAAGCTTCTCTTCAGAAGTGAAATGCATCCCTCCAATATTTCCAGTATAAGTGGGTGAAAATTATAATATTAAAAAGAAATACTGTTTCAGTTTTTATATTAGATTGTTCATCAAGTATTTCGTCATGGCGAACATCACAGATCGATTTATTGATAAATCCCATAGTTTGTCCAACTTGTCCAATGTGTAGAATATAATTATTGTCAAAATTATTTTACTTCTCAACTAAAATGTCTTCAGGCTGGAGCCCATCTATGCTGAAGATGAATTTCTCTTATATGAGGCATAAAATGCTTTTGGGCTGGAGCACATAATCAGTGCTGATGATGAGATCCAGCTCAAAAACATGTGAGAAAAATGTTACTTTTTACCAACTTAAAATTGTTAATCTGCATGTCAGTCGAAAAATGAAAAACATTTTACTATTCTACTAGCAGATCGTCATGGGTAATCATTTACTATAAAAGTCTATAAAATTCTAAAAAACTTATGTTTGAAGATTCAGATGAACTAAATATATTGTATGGTTACAAGACCCTGTTAACTTAACCCTGCTACTTGTTAACTTGCTCGATTGTTTAGGAATTGGGATAGCTTATAGATGAGAATAGGAGCTACCAATGTAAAACAGCAATAGAATGGAATTTTTGTTTATTAGACAACAGCTATCAAATAATAATAGCTGGATCCATGAAAACAGTGTGATATGAATTAAGAGAGCATCATTCTCCTTGAACGAATTCATTCTTGTAAAGAAAAACCAGCGCTTTATTTGTCATTTAATTCCTTTTATATTTATTATTTCTATATTGTGAACGCTTCACTGTGTATTTTTGACATCAGTAACCAGCATCTCTGAAAAGTAGCACTTCTACAGAGATGTTGTGATGCTCTCATGTTGAATGAAAACGAAATCTTGAGTAAAATTTCAGCATAAGCTAATTCAGTAGTTTTAGTTTTCATCCACCACTATATTTTTATTCACAATGACACCCATTTTTTCAAAATAAAAATTATTCATTTATGATTTACGGCGTTAGATACCGTGAATTATATGGTAATAGAATTCAATAATTATATTTAAAAAAAGTAGTCTATAAATTTTTTAAGAGTAGCTATAATTTTCATAGATTCGACTACTTCCACACTACATATCAAAAGAAAAGAAATGCATTTCACTATTGATTCGGATATTTTCGAGTAGTGTCTGCATGAACATTATAGAATACTAGATATTCTCAACAATTTTATAGACTAACACTAGCGGTTCACCCGTGCGTTGCAACGGTATTTTAGTTATCAATAGTGCTACCTGGCGAATTCCCAAGAGCCTAGCACAAACCGCACCTTCCTAAAATGTTAATTTTTGTTTGGATAAATTGAAATAAAAAATTTTGTTTTTTTTTCAGCAAAGAAATAATGGATGAAACATAAGCTAAGCTTTGATTCACCAGTCATAATTATGTTTCCTACATGACTGCAATGCTCCGACTACACAAGTCTGTAGACAGCGTAAAAACGCCGCTAAGGGGCAACCATATGATTAAAAACTGTTGATTTCTATCAGCTGTACCTAAAAGGATAGATTTCTCCTTTTTGTGACCTTCAGCGAGGACTTTGGAACTCCCAACCTTCATAGGAGCCATCTCGGGACTATTCTACATTATGCCTGAAAATTTTATAAAAATCGGTTCAGCAGTTTTGGAATTTACTGGGAACATACATACATACAGTACATACATTCTTATGTGGTACCTAGTAAAACTTAGAAGAAATGTATCCAAAATCGCACAATACTTGGTTTTTAAACGTTTATTATTCTGTTAAAAAAATTAATTCAGTTTTTTTTATTGAATGAGGAATAATCTGAACGGATGATTGATAAAGTAACTAGGTATGTTACTTTGTTGGTTTAGCACATACCTGAATATCAGTTGATGTTGGAGAACTAGATTTCTTACAGCCAATCTCAATTCTTCTTCATGTCTCGAAGAATCGGAATGTTCGCAATCGCCAGAGTTGCCGTTGAAACTATTGTCTTTCAATGATAGCTCTTGAATATTCATGCAGAAGAGATCTATCTCCAGAGAGACATTACTAACAATCAAAATGCAGATTGTATGACAAATGAAGGTACCAATGAACTGCATGTAAATATAGAAGGATTCCAATACAAACACAGGTAATAAGGTTTGAAGGTTTAAAAATATAGGAGGACTTCTTGAAATGCTTTCATTCGAGAAATAAAACATGAACGGTAATGTCACTTGACTTAGAGTTTGTAGATTCAAAAAGTAAAGGACTATTCCAAACGTTGGAGCAAGCATGTAGGCTGTGTAGAAGCAAGCCATCACTATTTCCAGTTTATCCACCAACGACACTGTTTTAAGTTCCGTATCATTGATGTGATTGAATTTCTCCTTGTAATTTTTGTTATTCTCGGAATTCCTGTCTTTCTCAGTCATGAAATATCTCCCATCCACTATCTCAATTGCAATCAGAGTATGTTTTGACAGGAAAAATAAATCATTTATTAATCCAAGAGTACCCCAATTGTTATTCAAGCTCTCAATTGCTGAAACTTTGGAATTGAAATCCCACGAGCTCCATTTCTGTGAAATAGCGTAGAGAGTTTGTAAACCCACATAGTTGACAAACAAATAAAGAAACTTTCCAAACACTGTTGCTTTTGGATATAAGGTGGTCCGCTTCAAGTAACGAATGAGTTTATCCCTGCTCTTCTTTATTCTTCCCTCTATCTGAAAAGTCAAAGGTTCCTCTTCAGTACCTGTAAGTTACTTCAAAGATCCTTCAAAGGACGACTTACCAGATCCAAAGTAGGAGCTCATGTTTTTGAAAAAATCATATTTTGTGACTATATTAGGTACCGTACTTACATATAAAATACGTGTGAGCTTTACAGAAATGACTCGATTTCCACGAAGCAAGTTGCAATGATGTTTTTTGTTTCACTTTTATTTGTACAATAAATTATAACAAAACTTCATATTAGTCAAATATTCATGAGAGTAGAAAAACTATATATGGACTAAAGAGTCGTACGGGTAGCTTCTCGAATATTATCTTTATTTATTTAAATTTATTTATTGTAGCCACCCTCACTCTAATTTTCCCCATTTTCTATTCAATTTAATTTGATAGAATATTTTTGCAATTTGGTAGAATTTTCTCTAATGTCGCGATTAAAATAACAAAATATCGCAACAAAATGTATTACAGTAGTGGCAGTTTTTTAAAGGCTTAGCCTTCATGTCCATATTTATAAGCTTTTAGTCACCGATAAGCGTTTTGGTATAAGCTACTTTCCTCTCCACAGTTTTAAACATTGAGTGAGCTGAATATCTTTATATTGAATTTCACAATGAAGCTGTTGTTTTTCAAAGGTTGATCCTCTGCCACTGTCAAGCACAAGGCTCAAGATTAGCTCCAATTTTATACATGAAATATCTTTTCACTCCCCCCCTTTCTCACTCATTCTCTCTCTCTCTCTCTCTCTCTCTCTCTCTCTCTCTCTCTCTCTCTCACACACACACACACACACCTATTCTCTCTCTAATGAGAACTGAATCTCCATTTTATTAAGTGCTTTTAAACTTCTAAAATACTTGATTCATCTGAATAAATATATATAAGAAGCCGCATTTCACGATACATTCAATTCGAATCTAAGGATGTATGAAAAATGTATTGAGTAACTTTCATAAATGTGTTCATTATTCGATAAAAAAAATATAAGTTTCAATGACACAAAACCTAAAAACTTTAAACTCTTGAAGAATAAAAGAAAATGAAATGAACGAAAAACGCTACTAAATTCTATTATTAACTCAACAAGGTTGTTGTGCAAACACTGAAACATTGCTTCAAAGTTTTTAATTTACATACAGGTAAGCTTCTTGTGAATTAGAACTATAAGTGTAATGAAACGAAATTGAAAGTTTGGAAAAATACCTACTTCCATGATATAAGTACGGTGATTGGTGTGTTGTTAACTAGTAAAATATGTGAGTTAAATTTCCAAATGAGAATATATTATTTTTCCAAAACAATAAAAAGCAGTATTGTATTTCTACACACAGAGCTACAACACAGATTCTATGTTTAAAATCAAGTCACAAAAGATCTGGAGATCTTGAGTGGTTTGATATCACCTCAACTTTTCCAATCTATATAATATCTCATACGGGCACGGTACGAGTCAGGGGCTCGTCAATCAAATTGCGGTGATTCAGATTAGAAAGAGTCCCTCATTTCACACAGAACTATCATTAAATTCTATTTCAAGATGGCAAGCTACTATCTAGATGTCAAAAACTAGCGATAATTATAGTATTCAGAGAAAATTACTATAGTTTCCAAGAAATTAATACCAACAATCTTTTTAACTATTGCTTTTCTTTTCCTTTCTCCCCCTCCTCCCATAATCAAGTGCTTTTGTTATTTTTGCGATGTAATACTTGACGATGACTAGTAGTGATACTGTCCCACTGTCAGTCTCTCTCATATTGCTTCTACAACCACCAGCTTCTTCGATTTGAATCACTTTGATGAAGTTGTTAGATTTTGAGGGGTAGCCTATCTATGATAAGTCTTTCAACTTTTCTTCATATTATTTGAGATGATATTTTATCATTGTATGATTACAACTGCACTTCTAGTTGTATATCGTAAAAAACATAGGAGCGTAGTCAGTGAAGAGAGGGGGCAGGGGAGGCACTTGGACAGAAGTATAATGTTGAGATCTGAAGAGTTACCTCTACAACCGAAATCGGCCATTTTACTATAATGTAGGCTACACAGAGTAGAGTGGAAGGAAGTGTTGTATAATTATGCATCTACTAGTGAGAAAACTAGAGAATATTAATATTTTCGGTTGCTCTTAGTGGGAAAGTTGTGGCGATTGCTTCATTAGTTTCTGGAGAAATTAAAAAAAAACATCAAATGCTATTAACTGCTTCATTTTATTTTAAATCTTCTATCAAACATTTCAACCTTAACTCCAGGGCCGGCTTGAGTCCCGGGCAACCCGAGCTTAGGGCTGCCAAACGCTGAACAAACTTGAGGTTTTTCCACTTTTCTTGAAAATTTTGATTGGAGCTATACCAGGATAGATGTGAAAACAAAAATGGTAATTTGTTGATGTGAACCGAGTGACAATATTTTAAAAAAGTTGTCAGTTTTTGGCGTAAATTCACTTTTTGGAGAGTATTACTCCATTTCCTCCACTTTCCATTATTCGACTTGCCAAGGTGCCCTGCGGTGGCGCTGTGGATGAGTTTAATTGAAAAATCTTATTATTACCCCTTTTGGGGTTAATTTTAAAAGCTGAGCTTTGTACTTATCTAGACTTCGATGAACCTGAAACTTTTAGGCCACGTTTTCCAGTTGTTTTTTAAATATTTCTATATTCTCAACACTCTTTAAAAACTGCGGTCGCTTGTTGTAGAGTATCCTACCAATATAACTAGTTTTTTTTTAAATAAGCTACTATTGTGACTCACCAAGTGATAATCTCTTCGACTTCTTTTATTATAATAGTGTATGGTAAGATTTTGTTTAATATCACTCTTTTTCACATATAAAGTAGCTTCATGCACATATATAAACAGGGTAAAGTTAGGAGACCAAGTCTCTTGAACAACGGCCTACATGAATCTCATCTATTTACTCTTTCCATACATCTAACAGCTTTCTTTTGGATCTTAAACACAAGGCTTTCTTTTGGATCATCAAGGTTTTGTTTTGATGAATTACCCCATACTAAGATGTGACAGTTATGAGAAGGAAACTTTTGCTGTACTGTATAGAATTGAAAAATCTCATTTTTTCTTAGAACATACTCGTTTCCTGCTCCATACAGACAGTGCTTCATTGAAATGGGTTTCAAGTCATCCTAAGCCACTTGGGCGTATAGGTAGATGGATTTTACGTTCATCTTCCTTCCAATTTGATGATGAGCATATCAAGGGAACCCAAAATATTATCGCTGAAACGCTCTCCAGAATGTTTGATGAACATCCTGAGGTTGTCACTCATACACAACAAACTCAAGAGAACCTATGTAATATTACTCTTTCCGATTTTCCTTTATCATTTTCCGATCTTGATACCTATCAAAAGGATGCTGCTATCATCACCGAAGTTTTTGAAAAATTATCTGATGGTAAAGATATCTATTCTTATAGTATTTCCAATGGTAACCTTGCTTGTAAAGTAAGAAATTGAAATGATTTTAAAATTGTACTTCCTTCTGTATTGAAAGGCATGATCCTTAAATATTTCTATAAATCTCTCTTTGGTGCACATTGTGGTTTTCTGAAAACTCTAGATAAAACTTAAACAAAAATTCACTTGGATAGGTATTTCTAAGGACGTTAGCACATTTGTTAAGAATTGTAAAATTAGTTCCATCTCAGCAAACCTGCCCAACGAACCAATTTTGGTTTCTTGGCCTCTGATGTTGCCATGCGTCCTTTGCAGAAACTCTTTATTGATTTTGTTACTCCTTTACCTCGAAGTTCTTCAAATATTATTGTTGTGGTTATCCATTTTTCGTGAACTGCAGTAGAACTATTCATATGTATTATCTTGCTGTGCAGAACTGACCTTTTTGAGTTGCAGCGGACGCGTTTCGAACTATGTTGTTCTTCTTCGGCGCTTATAGTTCGAAACGCGTGCGCTGCAACTCAAAAAGGTCAGTTCTACACAGCAAGATAATACATATGAATAGTTCTTCAAATAACTCTATGATATTTTTTCATGTGTCGATGCCTTCTCGAAATTCTGCTGGCTTTTACCCATAAGAAAGGCTAATTCTAATGCACTTTGTAATTCCCAAAATGATTGTTTCCGATAATGGACCACCTGCCCATTTAAATCTCACCTGTTTAGAAACTTTTGTTTTCAAAAGAGTATTACTCACATTACCACAACTGAATATTACCCAAAACCTTATCATATTGATAGAGTTCATCGTAATTTCCGATCTTGTTTGATTGCCCTCTGTGCAAATAAACAGTCTAAATGGGATCTTGTCTTGGACTGGATTCCCTTATCATTTAATTATTGTGCTACTCATGAAAGCAATAGGTACACCCCTCATGAATTAATTTTCAGATACAGGATTAATCATCCATTGATTAATGCCTAGAAACTTTATCATATCTTATACCTGATAATTTTGATATAAAAACTAATGAGTTATGGAAGAAGGCTCATCATAATCTTCTCGAAGCTCATAATCGAGTGGAACGCAGGTATGACAGACATCGTCAACGATTTAAATGTGGTGACCATGTTTACATTTTAGATCTAATCCCGTAAGTAAAGCAGCTGATAAGGCCACTGCCAAACTTATGCATCGATATTCTGGTCCATATCTTTTAAAAGAATAAATCTCTCCTGTCAGTGCAAATCACTTTATACTGGATGGAAATACTTTTGTCAAACGTGCTCATGTCTCACAATTAAAAATCTAATTTTGACATATCGCATAACTAAGATGATATGATTGTTAATATTATCTATCACTCTTTTGCACTTTGACTATTTTGCACTTCTTACACTAATTAGATGGACGCATCAATAAGATATAAATTACTAGTTTTCGGTATTGTATTTTATTCTAATTTGATTTGTATTAATTGTTTAATTTGTCATGTAATATTTGGCCTTTTGTGTCATTTGTTTGCTCTCATTTGTCATTGCCTTCCTTTTATTTAACTCTATTATTGAGAACGTAATTTCAAGAAACTAGTTGATTTCTTAGTCCTTTGTTATGTTTATGCATTTATGTGGGATTTTATTTTTATTATTTCATCATTATTCCCTAAGAAACTGTCATGAATGAATGCATTTACTTTAATCTCGACATAATTCGGAGTTATCATGTACTTAAGTAACATATTTATTTATATGATCTCTCTCTTAATTTTAGAAATCTCATTGATATAATGTGTATTTCATTGAATGTAACATTGTACAATCTTGTGAATCTCTGTGTTTGTACTTAAACTTCATTTTCCTAATGAATATTGTTGACCTGATCACTCAACAATGTTCTTTCTTATCTTTCTTTCTACTTCTCTCTCTTTCTTCTTCTCCTCTTATATTTTCTTTCCATGTAGGTAAGTGGGTGGCCAACCATTTACATGCATTCTTCTATTCTTTCTTTTCTCTTAAAATTTTGGTACCCTTTATTGTCTCTTTATTTATACTCCCAGGTGAGGTAGTATGTACCAAAATGTATTTCTAAATTCTATTGTCATTTTAATTTAATCTTTGATCACGAATATGCACTGGAATGTATGTTTTTATAATGTTGACTTTTTCGTAATGAACTGTATTGTATTTTGTATCGTTGGGTTACCAGAGCACTGGTAAGGTGATAGAGCATCTTGCATTACTGAAAATATTCTACTTTGACCCTTGCTCCTAACCTAGATGACTTCAAGAAGTTACTTTCCTTCTAAAAGAATTATTTTGTTATTATTGACATTGCCGGAAACTTAGTAATTGTAATACAAAAGAAGCCGAGTTGATTATCTACTGATTTATTATTTACCTAAAGTAAAGTTTCAAGTCTGGCTCAATCAAAGGATTCTCGGTTTCATTTTGCTAACCTGTCTTAACTATTCTTATTTATTATATTCTTGTTTCAATATTTTCAATATTCTCTGGCCCTCTGGTCCAGTACGATTGAACTTTGCGCGATTAACCTCTTTTGAGGCTTTCTCAGAAAAGGTTGGTTACACCCCGAAGGTTACCATCCAGTGGCGTACTGACATAGTTGGGGGCCTGGGGCGGCTATAGATGAGGGGGCCCAATATATATAGTAGCGTAGCGAAAATCTTTTCATTGGGGAGGGGGGAGGGGTTATCGGAGACTTGGGCCCCCCGGGGGAATGGAATACCCCTTTAGGACAAGAGGGGTCTAGGGGGCCTCCCCCAGGGATATGTTGATTAATAGTTCTAAAATCGTATTCCAAGAGATTCTAGACTCATGTCTAGAAAAGCTTAAATCCATTCATTTTAGTCCACATTATGGGAAAATTTTGGAATTTTTGATGTTGAGAGCTTGATTTAAGGCTTAAAAACAGTAATTTTTTGAACGTACGAGTATTTATTAAAATGAAGTTTATAAATTGGGCAAAGTGAAAGCTTAAATTCAATAAATCATTGCTTTTATGAATCGTTTGCTTTTATGAATCGTATGAATTGTACTTCAATCCACTTTTCGTATATTGTTAGTTCATTAATTAGCTCTGAACAAATTTTAACGTACCAGTATAAAATTTTAAAGAAATACTACTTTTATAAAGCCAATTTAACAAGTAATAGTGGTTTCAAATTATTATTACAGTCAGGGCCATCCAGAGACATTTTAGTGGCCCGGGGCTCCCTCTTACACCTTTACCCTAAACACCAAATTACTCGATTTCCCAACTAGCATTAAGTCTTCCAGCTATGCCTAGTTACCTACTGTACTCAAAAGAATCTGTGTAACAAATTGGAATTTTTTTTCAATTTAAAGATGAAATTCGAGTGTAGGCCAAATGAAAACAATTCTATGAAAAAGCTGTGGAAGCTAGGGAAAAGAGCGATGAGTGGCACCAGAGAGAGCAATAACTTCTCTTCTATTTTGGTGTGATCTCTTAAATTCGCATCGAACTATTCACTAATACTGGAATATGTGAAATGTGTAAGAATATAAAAATTATTATGACTTTCAATGGAACTTGATTCAACTAACTAATAACAATTAATAACACATTTTTTGAACGATTTTTTCGCAATTCCAAACATATGGATGGTGACGGATCCTCAAAACATTGGGGATTCTGAGCTTCTCCACAGGAGAAAAAAATGTTTTCCAGGTCTTGAACGTGCAACTCTAAGATTTTTTTGTTGGTTATCAACCACTTCCTTCATATTATTTTTTGTTAATTGATTCATGACGTAAAACATTTTACGATCACAATAAACTCTATGGGGTATCAGATCTGAACAGTAACAGAGATGAGCATTTGAAGCCGTCTGCAAAAATATTAGGAGACCTTTTCTCCTTTCAAGCCTACTGTGTCAATTTCATTCAAGTGATCTGGGGCACCTTCAAAACCATGTTTGGGGCCTCCGAAAATACTGGAACACACCAGCATCATGGGGCCTTTGATGGCCCAAAGCCGAGGAAATTAGGGGACGTTTATAAAGGTTGAAATTTGAAATATTCTAGTTGAATCTATACTTCATATGACTATACTGGCAGTAAAAACGGGCCCGAAGGGTCCACGGCGCAAGAGGTCTCTAGAGTCTGTTAGACTTCTAAGAGGCCTCTAGACCAAGAGGCCTAAACTAGAGAGAAAAAGGGCCCAGGAGGCCCCCAGTTGGACAATTTGGGGCCTCTTATTTTAATTTTGTTTCGTCACTTGCCTAGATTTGTAAAATAATTAAGCCCCTTGACGTTGAGGCCCAATAAAACTTGCCTTGCTCACCCCATCACCTCTGTATCCTTAATTATTTTTTTTTTTAGTTAATCAAAGTATCAAAATTATAGTATTCTTCTAGCTGATATTTTATTTTTTAAATACATTTGCATTTTTTGGGGGCCTATGCTGGTGCGGGGCCTGGGGCGGAACGCACCCCCCACCCCCCCCCCTCGGTACACCACTGTTACCATCCCACATATCGTTGATATAACTTAAATAAAGAATAACTACGATGAGAGTCCAGACCTTGGGGTACTCAAGGGTGGTTCCAGGGGGGTGGGGGTCATGACCCCCCAAAATCTGAGTCTGACTGGAAAATCAACTGAGATAAATACAATTAATCTACCTACTAGTTCAATAGTACATTCAATTTTTGTCATACCTATATGAAGTGTGCTTAAAGCTCATAATAAACTACGTTTTGAAATCAAATTTGCAATGCACATGAAATTGTTAGTTACTTCTAGATCTTCTCTCGCAAGTTTCAATAAAGTTTTTCAGCAGAATCAAGTTATTGATGATTAGTTCTCTATTCAGTTCTGCCAGTATCTTGTTTTAAACAAAATGATGAGAACTTTTCATTTATTTGTCTTATCCCAAATAATTAGGCTATAACGTATTTATTTAAATTGGAATAACTCTTGTTTTAGTTTCAGTCTAGAGTTCAAATAACGCTTAAAAATTATTCGATTATTTGATTGCTTGGCAATTCTCCATCTTGATTAGTCCAGTCGCTGTCTATAATCTATAATTTTCTATCATCGAACTAACCGGCAGGCTCGCTTTGCTCGCCTTAACGGTCTAACTGGACTCAATGATAGGAGAGGGAATTTTATACAATATTAGAAGTTATCAATTTTTGCTCCTCCTACGGAACCATTTTAAAAATTTACATGTACGGTATCTCATCTTGTCTTAAAAAATCGTCAACTCTGGGTCCAAGCGGCAAAAACGTTGAAATTAAAAAATATCACTATAAGGTAGTCAACTAGCCAGGAGAAAAGAAACAGATAATTTCAATCCAGATTCAATATCCTGTAAAATGATTGACGAAAAACATTTTTCTACTGCTATATCGATGGCATTCAATAATTGAATTAGGTACTGTATTGATCACCAATACAAAATAATTGGATACACTGCAAACATTTTTAATCTTTGATGAATAGAAGAATGTTCAACAATGTGAACATCAATTCAAAACTAGTCTCAGCCAACTTGAGCAAGGGAAGTCACAGAAGGGGGTATAAAATTGGTACATTGTTGGAAGAGGCAAGGATGAAGCTAAGGGAGTCCCCGGTAGATAGAATCCACTTGAACCCATAATGTGGGTTAAAATTGAAGGGCTCATGTCTAGAAACGCTCAAAATGTAGTTTCAGAATCGTTAATTTTCAATTTTTTCAGGGGAGGAGAGTCTTTAATTTTGTCAAAGTTGTGAGAGGACAGCGTAATACATTGAGGTGTGGGCTTTTAACTGTAGAGATAGACTAAAGAGTTCGTTTGTCACAACTCATAAACTGTATCAAGGGTAAGCTTATTGGAACCTGTCATTTAGTTATAGTACTGTATTCGGTTTTGCTTCATTTCTCTTTCTTGAAATCAATTCAATCTACATGATAATTTGCACTCTCAATATTACTTCAGAAAAAGCATGATAATTTATCAAGTAACAGTTTTTTCAGAATGAATTTCAGTAGTAGGTCTTAGAATAGTGTCAACAGATTGGCGGGGGAAAGGGGGTTGCCTGACGGACCCCCCTTTGAAAAATTCCTGACCGCGCTGATGGTAGGGAGGAGCGATTGAAATCTTACAAAAAGGTCAACAAAAACCAACTCATTCCCCCCCTACCCCCCCCCCCCCCCTAAAATTTTGAGCCCCCACATGTGATTGACTTTTTTTCGCTCAAAGCTTCGTTTGTTTCGACCTGCTGAGGAAGAGGCTAGTACATATTTCTTATTGTCATTCATATCATTATAAATTCCAGTCATTAATTTCAACATGACATGTGCAATATTTCGTCCCTTTTGGAACCCAAACTGGTCTTAGCTGTAGAAATTGTGTTTGAACAAAATATTTACTATAACCTGATTCTAACTAATCTCTCTAAATTTTTGCAAATACAGATAAAAGCGCTATGGGTCTGCATAGTTATTGGGATTTTCTCTGCCACCATTTTCAAATATTGGAGCTATTATGGTATTTTTTAGTTGATTAGGATATTTTCCAGAAGTCATGCTGAGATTGAATAGGTAAGCTGTGACATTAGATATATTTCCAATCATTTTCTTTATCAGATCAATAAATTCTCAAGTTATCTCAACCTGGAGCTTTTCTTGACATCATGGATTTTACAATTTTTCAAAGTTCTAAATTTGATAGATATTGATGATGAGTGACTACCAGACTTGAGGGAATTGAGTTGTTAGGCTAATTGAATCTATGTGCTCTAGCGATTTAAGAGAGGCTTGAAATTTGTTATTCCATATTTCAACAAACTGGTCGCTCAATTCATTAGCAATTTTTCTTTTCTTAAATTTTCATATTTTCTCTTAAAATCTCACCACTTATTGTTTTAATCTGTTCCACTTCCTCGTTTGTTTAAGTTTCTCCAATTAAGGTATTTTCAACCCCTCATATTACCCTTGCATTATCTTTAAAATTGGTCAAAGTTTCCTTAAAATACTCGGATTTAAAGTTTCTTCAGTTTTTATTATATCGCGGAGATTCCTATACCTTTCTATTTAGACATTCGTTAAGTGGCTGCGTCAATATTTTCTTGTTGTTTAATTTTTGTTTCAATTTTTTCCAATAGATGTGTAGTTAGCCAATGTTTATTTGTAAGTGTAGGCTATCCTGCCATTCTGAATCCACAGGTAGGCCTACTTGTAGGCTTTATCCGATTTGGTGAATTTTGCTAGCGGCAGCACCTTTCTTTTTTCGGGAGACAGGTTTTCGTTGAGATACAGTGGAGTGTTAGTTGGGAGATTCAATTGGCGTGTGGGAAAGTCCCATCTTACCCTTCGTTTGCGTAGGAACTCCTTTTTTTCGATCCTTCTTGTAAATTTGATAATGGTAGGCACAGTTTTGTCTTTTAGAGGGTCGGTAGGCGATGACAGTTGTTGTCGATCTGCATGTCTGTTATATCAAGCCCCAGAGCCTTTCCAACTGATTTCACTTCTTCGAGTAAATTCTCATTTTTCTCATATGAATAATAATGCAGCTCAAGACAATTTGCTCTTGTATACTGTTGCATTTAGGACACTACTCTATGAAGTTCAACATTATCTTTTTTCTGTGCTTTGATCTCCATAGCTTGCGCATCTATTTTCTCAAGACACAAATACAATTGTCCCTCTTGAAGTACGGTATCACTTTTTTTAGGATATCCTCAATATCAGTGTGACACCTCTCGATGGAATTTCCGAGGTCTCTCTCCATTCTTTTGAAGTCTTCAGTCTTCCATAATATCGCTGAACATTAGCACCACTTGTTAAAGTGACACTTCACTGGACGAAACAGAAGTTTCCAGGGACAGCTTCAGTCTCTTCTCCCTGGTAAACGCATCACACCTCTTTATCTTCTTTCCCTTGGTCTAACTTTCTCGGCTTTCATGTTAACACAACTACCATGAAACCCATTATTGCAATCGTTGCATTTAATTTTGACGTCGTTCTTCCCGACTCTGAGAGACTTAACTTACTTGACAATTTGTACGACATACTTGCTTTCAGTTCGAGAAAACTGTGCTTATTTTCTGTAAGACATTACTGATCAGTGTGAGTTGTGGATTATTTTAGTAAATAAAGTGCGAGTGATGTATTTAAGTGTTGCCAGCGTTATTTTAGAGATAGAACCCGTAACAATACTATAGCCAATACGTACTATTTTAGTTAGTCTATACTAATCCACATTTCCAAGTAGTTTTGAACTTTTTTGCACTGCCTAATTCAGAAAGACTTCCAATAAGTTTAATATTAGTTAAAAATGTGAAAATTATTAATCAGATTAACTGGAAAAAAAAGGAAGGGTGGTTCATTTCAATTAAAAATCATTAATTTCAGATGATTTATTCTCTGATAGGATACTTTCCATTTCTTGTATGCATCTAAATGCAGAAAAAATGAGTTTTGCTCCGTGGACTGTGGACTGACCCAGGCCTAATTAGAAATCCTTTCCAGAAGATTGAAATAAGAGTATGCCAACTTCATGAGCTGTAATAAAAAATCAATTTTGAGACAGGAATAAAAATTAAAACAGAATATCAATAATTATTCCTAATTTGAAAATGAAACTTAATAAAAAAAATGCAATAATAGACTACCAAAAGTTTTAAGATTATAGACTAATTTTTTAATTTATTTGAAATGAAGATGAAACGTTCAAACACCAGTATCATGATTGGGGATAAAAATAAACTTATCTCTCCTAGATTTTGGAAATAATTGGTTATTTTAACATATTAATATGTGTAGGCTAGGCTACATGAATATTGTTCATAAATGTGTCATTAACAATTAAAATGGATACCTGGATTTCTTGTTCCATGACGAACTGCGTTGTTAATATTAACTTTTCAAGTGAATTAAACGACTTGCAGTCAAATTTTTATTAAAATAAGTAGTATTTCACTTACTTCTGTAGGCCGAACGTTTTCGAGTTGTTAAAACCAAATTGTTCAAGGTCTTGAAGATGGGTTTTAACAACTCGAAAACGTTCGGCCTACAGAAGTAAGTGAAATACTACTTATTTTAATAAAAATTTGACTGCAAGTCGTTTAATTCACTTGAAAAGTTAATAAAATGGATACGCCTATGTGATTGTAATCCAAAGTCATTGTTATAACTTACTTGGCTTTATAATTCAAGTCACCGATTTTATAGAATAATTTCAACATAGATATTTTAGCGTTGATAATATTATTAAAATGTAAAAAAATAGAAAACTATTATTTATAAAAAAAATGTTTTCAATTTTCACCTGGTATTGATGTGGGCTACATAAAAATACTGTAAATGAGTTTATTTGTTCATTCAGCATTTATAAAAAATCAACTCACACGCTACACTGAATAATAAATATTATGGTAAATTTATTCTTCAAATCTTGCAACTGATTTAGAATCGTTTTTCAAGAGAAACCTCATCATTAATGTAAAATATTCCAAGTTTTTCTATTACATTTGAATGTTTATATTCTTTTTTCTAGAGAACAGAAAATACCCCCATTTTTTATAATTATTGATATCATTCATAATATGGATTAGTTGTTATCAGCCAACATGATTGAGAATAGTTTATGTGATTGTATCGATGACTTGATGAACAATCTAACATCGAAACTGACACTCGTCCATTCCATGTTGGATTTGGTTTTTAGACCCACTAACTCATACTTGGGGGTTGATGACTTTATAATTATAATGGCGTGCAAATACTTAAAGTATTACATGTATATTATGTATAAGCTTAACCAGAGTAATTGACTGATGAAGCTGCAAAATGCACTCCTTCAGTTTCAAGTGAATAAGAACAAAAAGCAACTGAAAAGTTTCAGTTTTGATATTAGATTGAGGATGGATAGGCATTTTTCATTACTTTTTGCTTGGAGTGGAAATTCATAGAATAAAGAATATTAATAATCACATCTTTGTAAAAAAAACAATGATATTACACGATTAGCCTACCACACTCACTTTACTCATATTTTGTCGGTTCTGTTTGAAAATGTTGAAAACACTTAATTGAGGAGCCACATTTGAACGGATCATAAGAATTTTCAAAGTGCTTTGTGCCCATTTCGGTTTTCCTTGCCATGGAAAATCGTGCAGGGCAAGTCTCATTTTATTTCCCTGAATCAAAGATATTCAAAATATTAGGACATTTAAATACTATGATAAAAGAATTACAAACATTCTGATAAAATCCTCTGTTATTGATGGATGAGATTTTTTATTTCATTTCGGAATCAAGTTGTAAACTCATTCTCGTGACACAACAATAAAATATGTCTATGAATTTCATGACAAATTGCGTATGTTCTCACTTGAATATCAAATCAAAGAATTATTTATTTTGACAAAAGTTCATAAATAATTTATCAACTATTGATTATTGATTTATATATTAGGCCTCTACTTACTGTTTTTAACATCATAATAGAGAAATAAAAAAAATGGAGATTGTAAAATGAAAATGTATCAATTCTCATGACAGCTCCAAATTGTTCAGCCAAAATAAAAAAACTGCTTGCTGAATCTTAACAATTTGCTTGCAAGCCAAAACACATTACTGTGTATAAAAAGTTTTGTAAGCAGTTAGTAAATGTATGTAGTGTGATGGGGATAAGATTCAGACAGTGAAATTGAATTATTTTATTTGGTTTTATTTAGTTGATGAATTGATGAACAAAAATTTCATGATAATATTATAGGATTTTGAACTTTGACTATTCTAATGAACATTTTTATTGTGTACGACAATAAATTGATGATGAGATGAGAACAAAAAGATTTTTCTCATGGACTCTAGAAAAATAAGAAATTGTAATTTAATCATTTTAATTCTGCAGAATGCTATTGCGTGGTCTGAGCGAGGCATTCCCATGAGAACGAGTGAACATGAGACCTACCGATGGGCGAGGGGGTTGGAGAGGGCATCGCTGATTATTGAAAAATTATGGTTAAAGTTAATTTTTTTTGCTGAGGTGTCCTCCCCATCTCTGTCGCTCATCGGTGTCTTTGTCGCTCCTACCCTGGGAAAATGTCCACTCCACGTGTTGTCAACTGGCGACGTGGTGGTGACATTCTCACGGGTTTAAAAAAATACTCACTCTTAATCTGACATCGGTTGGCGATCGTCGAGACGGGTCCGCGAGATATCGTGTAGAAGTTGAAATTTTGATTAATGTATTATTGAAGTAAAAAGTTAATTATGTTGTAATGTCGGTTCGGAAGTTGTACCAAGAGAAAGTTGAATTTGTCAACTTTGTAATTTTCGGGAGTTATATAAAATAATATTGTAT
Source organism: Conomelus anceps (assembly GCA_948455865.1). Taxonomy (NCBI): domain Eukaryota; kingdom Metazoa; phylum Arthropoda; class Insecta; order Hemiptera; family Delphacidae; genus Conomelus; species Conomelus anceps. The sequence goes on along the minus strand of OX418217.1, from coordinate 55,274,356 downwards.
GTGAATCTAAGCGTAATTAATTTGTGGGTAACATTGAGCTGGGAGAGTGCTATTGCTGTCGTGAGATAAGAGGTAATCGAGGCTACCTTTGTTGAAATTCGGAAGAGAGAACATTCTCGCTCATGTATTGTGTAGGAGGTTTCGGACTTTTGGTGATTACAGTTGGTGAGTGAGTCAACAATAACTTACTAAGTCCACTATTTAATTAGAGTCCTCTAGACCGAACCTTACCATTTCGTTGATCATTAAAGTGAATTAGGCATATCTGATATTTAACATTTAATGTAGAAAGATTCGTTCAGATCACGCAGGCAGTCTGTTACATTTAAGTATTGAATAATTTTGAGATTGTGTATTCCTGTGTTTCCAATTTATGTTTAACTTAATTGAGACAAACCGCACAGTAATTTACCCCTTTGCGATTTTAATAATTTAAATTAATATGTGTCTAAATTTTTTATGATTTGTTAACGCAATAAAGGAACGATGGATGTAAAGGCGATACATTTTTCGCTAATGATTTTGAGATCCGTTAAAGCCACATCAAATTTTGATTTAAATTTTTATTGTTGATTGATTAGTTTAAGGTTATGATAATAATAATAATAATAATAATAATAATAATAATAATAATAATAATAATAATAATAATTTTATTTTCTGCATGTACATTACATTGAATGTTTTGCAAACGTCATTACAATAAACATCAAAATAATTGTTGTCACCGGCTCAGTAATAATAAATAAAGTTACATTATAACTAGTCAAGAAATACAATATTTATGTCAATAATAAATAATTAAATAAATTAATATTGAGAACGATTATTTAAGGTGACATTAGTATATAAACATTATATAATCATAAATTTCGAACAAATCGACGTTCTCTTTCTCTACATTCTATTCGTGAGCGAAAAACTCTGACAAACTGTAAAAGCATCTGTCCAGCAGCCAGTTCTTCAACAGTTTTTTGAATAGCTCAATTCTTGCAATGTTCAGAAGATCAGCTGGTAGAGAATTTAATATTTTTCTACTCATATGCTCTGGATTCATTTAAAAAAATGTATTTCTATAAGCCTGGAGTCTCAAAAGATTTCTTGCTCTTGTATTGTAAGTATGAAGAGCAGCTCCTGTGGTCCATCCTTCTCTGTGATTAAATCCATGGATTGCAATCTCGAAAATATATAAACATGGTAGAGGCAGGATCTTTGCTTGTTTGAATAATTCTCGGCAGGGGGTCAATCGTGGTTTTCTGTGAATCATTCTCAGCACCCGTTTCTGTACTCTGAAGGCCATCAATGAACTTGGCGCCGCACCCCAGAATATCAACCCATATGTTAGGATTGGCTGAAAATACCCATAGTACGCCATTCGAACTATTCTCTTATCCATTGCCTTCATCAATCTTGATATTGCTAAGGTTGATTTAGTTGAGTTGATTTTATGTTTTTGCTAATGGGAATCCAATGAAGAACATCATTGTTGATTGATTGTGGATTTAAGTTAGTTCTTTATTGTATTACTAATTTTTTGGAAGGTCGCCTCTGGCCAAATTATATGGGATCGTAGAAAAGCAATCCAGTCGTCGCCAACGTTACTTTACCATCCTACGTAGTGATAAGGCATGATAGAGTTAAGCGGAAGGCCGAACAGGGCTGTCGTGGTCTGCGAAACTGGAGGGTATTGAGCCTCTGAGATTGTACAATTTTGATACAGGCAGTGCACCTTCCGGGTACTGTCTAATTTGAGAGGGCACCCTCCAGGTCCGTATAGACAACCCTGAGGTCGGCTTCCTGGCCACTCCTGTCGCGGAGATCGGTAGTCGTGGAGAGGGAACTAACAAATTTTATTTTCATTATTGACTGGACCGGTGGCCAGCTACCAAATATTAGGCCGGTCCGGTTACAGTAGTACATCAAATTCATGAGAAATATGGAAATTATAAATTACTTCTATCAAGAGTGAAGTTAGGTATCTTAGCCTATTATTCCTTCACGGAAATTATTTATTTAAGAAAATAAATTAAGATGTTTCACATCTGAATTTGTGAACAGAAGTGTGTCATGGCATCTATGTTTCTACTATCTACTACTGTATGTTATAAAGATGGTAGATACCACATATTATAGTCTACATGGAAGGTAACAGGCCAAAAAGTTGGCAATTCACCTCCAAACAATTATTATCGTATCTAATTATATTCATTCTTAACAATTAACAATCACTTTTACTGCCTGTATCTATTTGAGTAATCTACTATTGCTCAATTTAAAAATGCAATCAAATCGCACAATATTTATTAAATAGTAGGCTACATTTCCAGTATTCCCTAATATTTGAATGTGGACGTGGGAATAAGTGTCAACGTAATTTATGAAGCCTGTAATATTACATTGCACTTATTAATCCAATAAAGTGTTTTTTTCTATGAAATTAATCTTTTCTCTCTCCGAAACATTTTAATGCTAATCCTGTGTTACTGGTAGCCACAACCTTTTTAAAAGGTATGTAACTCGCCTACTGACATTCAAGCTTATATGAAGATTTTGTGGCTATTTTTTGAATTCTGAAACTACTAGAATACACCCGGAAGATTATTTGTTGGTAGGCCTGGATATTGGATCACACGCCAGCCAATCTAGCTTGAGAACTCTTTACTTTTCAGAGCTGATGCCAACAAGTTTATTATAGCCAGAATAATCACCGAGTCTCTTCTTCCTTGAGCCACTCAAGGAAGAAGAGACTCAATTTTTGACACTCATTCTGGTCTCTATTACCACTTTATCAGGAAATCAATCATCAAGATTTATAAAACCACCAACATGATAAAATTATTTTGATGAAGTCAACTCACTGAGAACATAGCTGGTAGAATCAAATTTGGATTCAAGTTTAAAAAAAGATTTCATGAAAAGTCTGGCTTACTTGAATTATGAAACTCTTGTCCACTTAACTTTTTTTATTTTGATTGATTACCTACCTGGTTCTCTATGTTTTGTCCGTATTCAGAGAATGCAATGAGCATGAAGAGTAATGGTATCATCATAATTGCATATCTAATGCGTTGAAGAAAATCTGGATGTTGCTGAAATTCAATAAATATAAGAATAATTTTATATTATCTTGTCCATGTAAAGCCTATCTCATAATTATTATGAATATGATAGACCTACACAAACTCGATATTTCCCATTTATTATTATAATTATTTGAAAAAAAACTTACTTTTATTATTAATAAAGATTAATATGATTATTATAATAATGATTATATGATTATAAGTCCTCAATATGATTATTAATGTTGTAGTTTAATGTAGGCTTTATTCAAACACAGAACAATTTTCCACACTTCGTTGCATTCCAATTAATAATTATTTTTCCCTTCTTCTTATATACAAATACATTGAATAAGCTTTCTTTTATTGTAATATAGAATTAGCTATAATTTTAATGAGAGTATTTGACTTTGTTTATAATACTGATATTTTTTCTGTATTCTAAAGTTCTAATATGTCAATATTTTTTGCGACTTTGCACACGGCCTAATACCCATACCCATGTGGATTTATTTTGAATCATGTATAGATGAAATTCTCGAATAAAGCTGATTTTAAATGTTATTCTTGAACATATTTTGAACAATTAAATAATAAGCAAACAATCACAGAAAACACCTATTATCAGAAATGTTCTCAAAACATAAAACTCTAATAAATTTCGAGTGTATTTAATTTTTATTCTATTTATATAAATTGGTCACTTCAAATTCAAAGTGTTGAAATTTCGGTATAAATTTACATGTTCAGCAATTTGCTCATGTTAACCTAAATTAATACGAATAAAACATCAGAGAGGAGGACCGTTAATAGAGAACATACAAAGATAACATTTTATACAATAGAACGGCACAAAGCCAATGAAATTTCAAACATCTACCTGTAAACAGAATATCAATATTGCCAGCTGGATTGTAAGGAATGCATTTCCGTAGATAAGGCGAAATAGAAAACTATTATTCAACTTTTCCAGCTTCCTGCAGAAAAAAGTCATTGATAAGATAATATAGTAACAAAATATTTATTTGAGTATTTACTTTTTAGAGAGTTAAAAAGTGAAAAATAAGAGTGAAAAATATCTGCTTATTTATAATTGGTTTACGTGAAAAAAGTGAAAAATATCTGCTTATTTATAATAGGTTTACGTGAAAAAAGTGAAAAATAAGAGTGAAAAATATCTGCTTATTTATAATTGGTTTACAGATAATGAATTGCACATGATTGTAGCCGGTACACTCTAGTGTACATTCAACTGATATGAGTAAATTACACCTTATGTGCAAATAAGCTTCACTAATAATTATTGTGATCTGATACTTTTTCATAGCTTATTCCAGATTCAGTAGGCAGTTTTGTCATCGTTATTTTTCCGTTATTAGGCTATATGAAATTTCCATATTATACTATAATGATTTTATTACCTTTGAGGAATGTATGAGAATGAGAAAAACTAATAAATCCTGTAAAAAAGATGTGAATTGGGTTTTAATGTAACGGTAAGTTTGTCTTCATTAACAAACACAATGTAGGCTACAGTTTATTGTTTTTATTTTTCTAGTTTTTTTTTTATAAAGGTTTAAAACTGATTCTCTTCAATGTGAAATAACATCTTAACTTAAAATAGTAGTAGTGTGAATTTGTCTCTATCCTTGATATTTTCCCATCTTTCAAATTTCAATACCGTCATAGAGAATCCACTCATGAATTTCTTTTTATGGCTCTCAATTTCTATTTTTGAATGTATTCAATCAATAAAACTTCATATGGGATAACTCCCATGTACTTCTATCGATATAAGTGTGTTGAAAATGTATAATGACTAAAATCAACAATATTTTCAGGATTTTTACAAATATGGAAACTACTAAATTCACCAACATTACTTTTATAAATAACATTGAAAGATGCAGACTCAAGTATTATTTTACAAGTTAGTTTGAAGTGACTGACAATTGAATAAACTGACAAATATACATATACAGAAGTAATAGCAATTAAAGGAATTCGAAATTAATAAATTCTGTATATTATTTTACCTCTAAGAATAAAATTAACCCTGAATGTTTAGACTCATTCTCAATTAGACAGAAGTGATTCAGCAACATTGGATAACCCTTTTAAAATCTTTTGCCCAAAATTTTCAGCAAAGAGAATTTTTTGATAATATGCTCAGTATAATGTATTGTTGGTTAGATGTGTGTGAAATATAACAGAGCATCCTGATATTGCACTTAATATTAATATTTTTTTATGAAATAGCCAACATTAGTATTATTATTAAATATTTTTAAAACCATGCTAGCTGGCATTATTCTGACTCAGACCATTAAAAACAGAAAGGACAAGCGTTTGCATCATATTATTAACATAATATTATCATATCATTTCATTTGTTAAAGGCTATACATTTTTCATAGCTCATTTGTGCACTATCTATTTTCACATCGATTTATTTGATCTGTAGTTAATATAAGTTTAATCACAATATGGCAAGGAATCTATAGAATTATTTATTCTGTTTGTTAGACTACTGGCTTGAGTAGCAATGTATATGGATAATTTGGTTTCAACTTCTCAACTCTGTTGGAATTTTAAGATAGTATAATCATATATTCTAAAATCTTTCAGTATTTTGAAATGTTGTAACAATGAACGGAATAGGCTACTTCAGAATTATCTAAAATTTCATTTGAGGTTTCATTTCAAATTCTATTTCATTTAAACGCTATATAGTTCACATAACAAATCGATGTTGTGAGGAGCTCTACTCACAAGTGGAATGACTTATACTTACTTAAAAATTAGTTGCTGGTGGATGGCTAAATCTCTAACAGCTAGCTTCAAATGTCTTTCTTGGCATGACAAATCTCTCTCACTGTAGTATCCATCTCCACTATAAGCGATATTCTGGAAGGTTAGCTCCTCTATATTCATGCAGAATAAGTCTATTTCCAATGAGACATTGCTCACAGTGAGGATGCAAAGAGTGTGAAGAATGACAGTGCAGATCAACTGTATATAAATGTAGAATGATTCCACTAAAAAAACAGGGAGAAGGTTTTGGAGGCTTGAAAATACTGGTGGACTTCTTGCAGCACTCTCTTGTGATATGAAAAACATGAATGGCAGGATAACTTTACTCAAACTTTGTGAATTTATGAAATGAAGAATTATACCAAATGCCGGAGCAAGCATGTATCCAGTGTAGAAGCATATTAAGATGATCTCAATTCTGTCAACCAATAAAACAGTTTTTTCTTCCATCTCATTAATCAGTTGCACCTTTTTCATATATTGTTTCTTTTTCTTGGAACAGTTATCATTCTCATTTGAAAAGTATTTTCCATCTATCATTTCAATTGCCATTGGAATCTGATTGAGCAGTGGAAATATTTCATTAACCAATCCCAAGGTACCCAAGTTATTGTTAAGACTTTCAATGGCTGAGACTTTAGAATTAAAGCTCCAAACGCTCCATTTCTGAAAAATTGCGTACATAGTCTGCAAAAACATGTAATTGACAAACACATATATGAGCTTTCCGTAGAATGTGGCGTGTTCTCTGGGATACAAATTAGTTAGTTTCAAGTAATTTATCAGCTTCTTTCTACTCTCCTTGATTTTCCCCTCTCCCTGAAAAAATGTCATTTCAATAGCATCAACATCAATCTCCCTAATTTACTTTTATAATATTCATATCAAGCTATCTATGAAAATTTCTTGTTAATTGGGACCAGATTTAAAACACATAGGCTGAGATGACACATATGCCTTCAAGCTTCAACAGCATACCAGTTTTATCAGTCTCATGAACTTGACCTCACGATTGTCTGATCCAACAAAGAACTTCATTATTAGACAAATCATTGTATGGACTGGAGTCTTGAAACTGACGAATACAATAGATCAGCATTATAAAACCATTTGAACGCTTTATGTATGGTGTAGGCTAATTACTGCTTTTCTAACAACTACTTCAATTATTACTTGATGTGTGTCGTTAACAGCCTTTTTCAAGCAGCAGCCTCAAAAGTGTGCCTTGAGTGGGTTCATAAACACTTCTAAATTAACTCATCGGAAATATGCATACATCATTCTTATTCTTGCATATTTATTCCAAACAAATCTACTCCGATCAAAATGACAGCTCTGATATTTGCTGTTTGATTTAGGCTGAATCAGTTTTTATTCCACAGATATTCAAAATTTTGTCAATTATATTAGTCAGCAGAAAATAATAATTTGACAGATAAAATAATTATGACAAATATTTACTGTCAACAAGAGTGTAACAGTATTGGGCCCTCATCTGTACAGGCAAAAGTCTAATTGCAGCAGCCGGTAATGGATTTCTTATATTTACAAAAATTAAAATTAATCAGACTACACATATTTCAATTGTTTTTTAAATATTTTTATATTTTCAAGACTCTTTAAAAAATTGCGGTAACTTGTTGTAGAGTTTCCTACCTATATATAACTAGGTTTTTGTTTGAATAAGCTACTATTTGTGACTCACCAAGTGATAATCTCCTCGGCTTCTTGTATTATAATCGTGTACATCAAAATTATGGTTAATATCTCTCTTTTTTACCTACAAAGTACCTTTTTACATACAAAGCATCTTCATACACATATAAGCAGGGTACAGTTAGGAGACCAAGTCTCTTGAACAGCGGCCTACATGAATCTCATCTATTTACTCTTTCCATACGGTACACCTAACAGCTTTTTTTGGATCTTGAACACAAGCTTTTGTTTTGATTCATTACCCCATACTAAAATACCTTACCTAAAATGTAAGATTAGAAATGAAAATCGTTTAATTTGATATCTGGTTAATTTGGATAAAGTGGTAACAAAGTAGATCTAGTGGAAAATGTATCTAGCGGGTAAATTAATGGTGAAATTATATTTTACATTAATTAGTTTAAACTGTTCAATAACAGCCCATGGTAAGCTGTAATAAGTAACTTTTCGCATTCAATCTAGCAAGCTGTCGCAGGACAAATACCCCAGATAAAATGTTACAACTTATTTTCTCAATGTATGGAGCCCATGTCAATCTAATCAACAAGACTCCTAGAAATGCAATATTTTTCCTGGTCTAGTTGATTATCGTTTACAAACACGTTCAAGTTATAGCCCTATGTTCATTTGAACTATGTTTGTTTTTGAATTGAAGGCATTGGCATTTTTTACTATTTATTGTTAATTTCTACTGATTTAAGAATTGGACAATGGACTTAGTTGCACACCTATATGGGCACTTATTTCTAAATTATCTTGAACGGAATTGCTGAAGTGATGTATCGTCTGCAAATACGAGGGCTCTACCACTAATTAATTATTTAGGTAAACGGTTGACTTATAACAAGAAAATCAATGGACCTAGTTTTGACCCTGAGGCATTCCAACTTGTCCTCCAATTTATTGCTTTCTAAAACATTAGGTTACCGTACATCATGATAGTATAACATTAACAACCAAATTGAACATCTATACTATTAAGCACTCAATAGTTGAACTTTAGTATTGAAACTCTAATTTTCTTGTTTCCAATAAAATTGACGAGGACAATACCGGTAACTTAAGCGCAGACAAAACCATGTAATTTGAAAATAACATTCTATTCAAATCAATTTTAATCTATCAAAACTGGCACTGTATTTCAATTAAATATATGATTTTTCACTCACTTTTACTGGAGATACTGGATGAATGCATTTCACTTCTGAAACGAAGCTTCGTTAGCCTCAATTTTCATACTAAGAAAACCATTGCAACGGGTATATAATATGTATACAGCAGATAACACAATTTCCCCTATTTTTTTTTCAATTGATCATGCCTTGAAGACTCCAGGATACATGAATCCATTTAAATAAATTTCGAGCTAGAAATAGGCCTACATGATGATCCATGATTCAATTCAATAACACTGCTGTACTTTAGAGTTGAAATTAAGGAGCTTCTATCTTTATGATTAGTATTTGTTTGATCCAAGCAGCTTACTCGGATCAAATGTGTTAATATTACAGAAGGTAGAACCACTCATGCAACATTATATTCGGCAAGTGGCTGTGTCTTATTTATTTCGATTCGATTTCCAATCATTACAGTAACTTACTAGGATCACCTACTTACCTTCATAATTTATAAGTTCTGCTATTGATCCTTAGGGAAACTTTGTCTAAACAAATTCTAAAATGAAAAGAATATGAAAAATTCAATGAATCTCTTCCTACATGGAGATATTCAACAAGTTTCTTCTTCTTTTCCAGCTGAGGAATTGCCAACCTGGATGCTCCACGGTAGAGCAATAAGTAAATAATTACCAACCAGGATTGCGGCTACTGTCATAATATTCAATCACAACAGAAACGATTCAATAACTTTTTTGAGCTCAAAAATTATCTGGCGTTTCGAGTTGATAGCTGATATATCTCAGAAAGATGAAATGATAGTGTTTAAGCAGGTAATTACTGTTTCTTACCCAACGATGGTTGTGCAATGATTACAATAAGTGGCTTGTTATCTGTTCTGATACTTTTTTAAGACTGGATGATTCATCCTACATTTATTGTGCCATTTTCAAATGAATATCTTTTATTTTTATACCAAAAAAGATTTCTTGCCAATATGGTTAGTCGACCACTCCTCTTCGATTCGGAAGGAGCTAATCTTCATCCATAGACTACGGTTTTTTTATACTAGCGCTGCTTCTATTGTTACAGTAATATAATAAGAGAATCTTATTTGGATAGTTCTATCAGTAACTCATGGCATTTAGTGGTTTTCACATTTCATAATATGATTGACAGTTTTAAAATTTAAAATTGTCAAAAAAATTTAAAACTGTCAATCATATAATTATGATAGTTAATTGGTTAAAGCACTATCATGTTGTCTAATCATACTTGTCTCTGGGTGGATGCTCTACTCTTGCGGTCACAGTTCCGATTCCTGTTCAGTTTGGCATATTTTGAATATGCAATCATTAACCTGATCATCCACGCTCAAGTCTCAGACTCATGTATATCCGTTTGGAAAAATTATTTTAGAATATTTCCTGAGCTCCATTTTCTAAAATCCTCAAACTCTGAAGGCCTCTATCAACAACTAGGCCCTACTCTTATTATTAGTATACTCTAGCTCTTAGTAGGAGCAAGTTTTGCACCTAGAGGTGTTGTTGCTTTCTTGTCCAGAATAAGCGTCTCCATAATTTCTACTTCCTCTATGAACAGCTTGAAACATGGCTTCGGAATGGAAATGTCCTAGGGAATAACCCGCGGGACCCACTATTTGATCAGAATGAGTTAAAAAATTTAATGCGATCTTTCCAGTTGAACCGTTAAACTTTCTTCCTTTGTTTCAGATGGAAAAAGTTTAAATTATTATTTTCAGATTGAATTTTTCAAAGATAGTCATTATTGAGACTTTTCTCACTCAGATATTTTTGATCTCCATCTTAACTGAATGAGGCGAACTGAAAATTATGTAGGCTATTATACTGTCTGTTATGTAGGCATATATTTAGTGAGAAGGTGAGGGTTTCGAATATGAGAAACCAATTTGAAGTATAAATCTACCTTACCGTGAAGCCTATAGTTTCGACTTTGAACTTTGCAAGATGGCAAGTTCTCCAGTCCACTCTTCTAATGTGGCTAATGTTCTAGTTGTGTACTACTGGGATTTGAACCCACAAGTGGATAGTCTTTTTGATTTGACACTTTTTTCAACCCAGAAAATTAATCCAAACTATCTTGTGAAATACACTTTGCTTTTTGATCTGGAAACTTTGGGTTTTCCAATCAGTTACTATACAAGATTTAGATGTGAACAGTTTAAAAGCCAAGTATAGAGCTATTAAAGCTGATCCTGATGAAAAAAAATGTTGAATTGTGTATAATGAGAGTAATGTGAATTCTGAGCTTGAAAAAATTGATTAAATTATAGTTAAATTTGATGACTACGTTGGAAAATTTGGTACCCTAAGTATTGTAGACAAATACCGAGTTCGGCAAAGGGAATGCCTATTTTCTTACATTTGATCAATAGAATTGTCCATTTAATGACCTATGATAAAGATAAGTCTGATGATAGTGTAATTACTCAACTCAATCAAATTTTAGAGTGGATGAAAGTACTTCATGATCTTCTGGTTGATATTCAGTTGGAGATTAGGAGTAGAGTAGGTTCACCTATCAGGTAGGTCTTACCTCAGGAATTCACAACTCCTGCTCTCAGCCCTACTGCTGTGATGTTTGGAACTGTATCAGGACCTGATGTGAAATGGATGCTCGATATTTAGGGGGCAATCCTGTACCTGAGTTAAGAGTAGAGTACACACCTTATCAAGGTTGATAGCTACTCAGGAAAATTCTGAAGCATGCAGGATTATGCTTATTCTTCAGGCCTTCAACAAGGGGGGATGAACCATTTTTCCCCTGTCTCCTCCAGACAGCAACAACACATCACAGGCAATGTATAGCCCAGGCAATGAATGTTTTGTGTCGTAACAAATTAGAGGAAAGCTGAATTTTTGCAGGATGTTAGTATACATAGTACTTACTCAAAAAAACCAAAGTCCCGACCCCCACCCCGCTTGCTTCCCCCACCACCCCCCTATCAACACTGCAAGAGCAGTACTTCAGTTAAAGGCTTATAACTCGGAAACTAATTAAGGTATCGTTGTGATTCTCACGTCATTTAATAGTCAAAACTATTTTCTAAAATATATGTCATATACATTTCTATGTAGATAGCCTAGGTTTTCAGTAAAAATATACTTTATAGAAAAAAATGTCACCACAGACCACAAAAATCAACTTCAACTGATCATATCTTTTTTAATATCGCGTTATTGGTTGTGCCGTTCCTTACAAAACTTATAGATAATTTAATAAGCTTTAAAATGATGTGTCTATTGATTACTATATTTGAAGTTATGGCGTCATAGTGAGTGATGAAATAGTAGCGGACACCGCGTCGCCGAACCTTACAGCACTGTGTATTGCATGGCGCTTGGCTATCCAGCCCAATCCAATAAATAATTATTGTCAGACAAGCAAGACTATATATGCCAATCAATATTATTAAACTTAAATTTTTTGCTACATTATTCTATTTACACTCAGAAATTATATTCTATTTACACCCATTAGTTAAAGATTGGCTCGTCTGACTTAGCTATCAATGAAACTCATTGCTGTGACGAGTAATACACACTGAGTAGGCTATTGGTGATCTGTGGTGTAATTTATTTTTTTTCCTTGACCATGTAGGCTATAAGGTACCATAAAGTCTTGAAGTGTGTATAATATGGTCTCTGGATTGTAGCCTCCTTTGACTATTAATTGATGCTCCTAATAGTAGTAAGTTATTTCATAGGTTATTTTAAAATGTAGAACAGTTATTTGTTTTTCCTTTGAAATGTAATCAATATTAGAAAAGTTTGACCTTCCAGCATTTTTACAATTTAAATTTGTTTAAGTTGTAGGCCTACTAGTCTCCATACATGTAATAGAATTAAATCACCACCAAAAAATATTGGGTAACTTTTTCAAGTTCTATAGTTAGGCCTAGTATATATTATCAATTCCTATTGAATCTCAAAATAAACATTGAATATGAAGTTATACTAAAATCTAACCTGAAATTACTCATTCATTGGATTTCTTTCAATTTTCCCTTTTTTGAAAAGTTTTGCTATTGCTATTTGATTTTGAAATTGCTATTGCTTCAGTAGACAGTGATGTTCAATGATGCAAGTAAAATTAAATACAGTGTACCACAGTAAATTAATAACTTGCTCTTGGAAACAAAATTGATTTCTGACGATTCATTTCTGACAAGTTCATTTTCCAAATTCATATTATTTTCAAATGGAAAGATAAATTGCAAGGATGCAACTTGATTGATATTAATCACTCATGATTTGAAGAAATCAATTGAATGTTTTATTTTCTTCAGGTATGGTAATCAATAAAACATCTGCACTCAGCCTATTTTAAAATATACTGAGCTGCATACAAAATGAACCAACACTCTCATGCCAGATAAATTGCTTTTGAAGATAAAAGTTTATGGGTAACAGAAATTTCAATTAATCGATAAATAAGGAAAACTTAAGCCATCTCTGTACCGAAAGTTCTCTAGAAAACATAATGAATTGGAGGCTATTATAGATTTTTTACCGTTACAAGGTTTTTTACCACATCAATTCAAATTATGTCATAATGTATATTTATACCAAAATTTAGTTAAAGAAAATTAGTTAAAGAAATTCATCAAAATTGATAAATTACAAAACGCTGTTGAATTCTATTGTTCAATAATCACCTACCATACTGCTAAACTTTTGTTAATCAATAACACTCACACAGTTTGCCATGACTGACCGATTCTAAGCAATAAATGTTATTACTAAAAAATATTCTCATAATTCTCATAATTTATCATGATTACTATCTTAATCTGTAGGATAGCGTTACCATGATAATTTGTTAATCCTTCATAGTTATTCTACTCTCAATCGCAGGAACGTAATAAAATATAAACTGAAGATCAAGCTAAAATATAGGTTTATTATAAGTAATAAATGAGGGATTATTAATATCTTACCCGGCCACATTTTAATAATTATTGAAAAATATTCAGGAAAGATTAAATAAATAGAAGTGCCCAAGAAATATCTTTCAATAAATATATTTATTCATAAATAATTTTACAGCCCGTTTTAAACGGAATAAATAATGTCATCACGATGCATCTTTATGCTCTCAAATGTTATATACAATCATCTTTCATATATACAAATTTATTCATAAAAAATTAATCTAATCAATCATTCTCAATTATCTTATTGTACAACATGATTTTGAAATGTATTTCAAATTGAAGACAAGTGTAGATCCTATTCATGAAAATGTATTTCATAAATATATCATAGGCCTACTTAACTTAAATCAGTTTTTTGAAACCCCTATCTACATTTTACTAAACATCCTCATCATTATCAGATTTATCAATTTCAATAATTATGTGAACAAAAATCATCTTAGTACTAGAATATTATTTGAACTGGTCAAATGCTTTTTTCGAAAGACTTATATAATATAGCTCAATTAAAATATGAACCATCAAGTTAAATGTTAATAACATTAAGGCTTCATCAAGGAGCCTTAGTTTCTTTTCAGAGGAAAAGATACTAAACATATCTTACTCATTCATTGGATTCATTGGATTGGTTTTCTAACAGCTTGGTTAAGTCGATAGCCAAAGTTTACATATGAAATAGTATTCTAAAAGTAAGATTATCACTACTGGAAATTATGATGTTGATTTTGATTTAATGCGATGACTTTCAGGTTCATGCTGAAAAATAAGGTTTATGTACAAAAAATAATACGTTCAAATTATGGAATTGAATTACAACTATTTAACCCTAGTTACAACCATTACAACTGGTGAATAACGAAGACCATATATCTACCATTCCTATTATTTGGGTGAAATATCAAATATCTGATAACATTAAACGTACCGTAGCCCTACTGAAAAAGTAGATTCACTTTTGTTCGCCAACTTGAATAATATTTTTTTTCAATTGATTACTTTAGAGCAGTTATTGTTTTTTATCTCTTCTGAATTTTTCGTCTTCTTTTTAGACTTGTTAGAATGTGAAATCCTATATTAAATGCTCACCACCACAGTTTAAAGTTTTAGTGGAACTTTGGTGCATGAATTTTCTATATTTTTACTTGGCTGCTTCGGCCATGAGACTGCTTGCATACTAAGATTTGCAGTGCATTTTGCTTCTAGTCTCCTGTGTCCAATTGTCGAGTTGTCGTGAGATTTGTAGCCTACACAAAGGACACTTTTGACTCTTAAACTGCCATAACTATGAAAATCTATTTATTTCGTTGTCATATTAATTCATTACTCTATCAATAACTAAATAAATTTAAATTAAAGAGTATTTCTTAAAAATTGATCATTTTTTGTCATTTGTTACCAAGTCTCAAGGGAAATCACCTCTGCGAGTAATTTGAAACATTCATTGATAATGAATACATAAATAACAAAACTCAATTATATTTTGTATTGCATTAGATTTCAATAATTTCAGATTTTTTTGTTATTGATATTGAAGGCACATAATCTTTATGATCTTGAACTTTCGATACGCACACTTGAAACACACACACACTCACACATAAATACTGAATAACACTAAATATATTGACTTTGTTTTTCATTCATGAATGTTCATTTGTTTATGTCCTAAAACGACACATACTTTGAAAAGCGTAGCCACTTTTTTCACCGGGCATATGAAACACACAAAATTAGATGAAAGTTCCTTTGGTGTCCTATAGGTCTCCTCTATGCCTCTTCAATGTCTCTTAACCAACTTAGAAATAACTGGCAAGCAGTTTAGTTGAACCTGATCATCGCTCAGTATTGATGTTGCAAGCTGAATACGACCTCAGGCAGTCCTTGAATTCCTGACCATCTCGGGCTGCTTGCATGTACTTGAAGTACCTCACTACTGAGGGATTCATGCTTGTGGGCTTCTTCAGCTCTGATGGCTCCCTGAAAACAAATCAGAATGATTAGCTAACGAATACTTTTCATGAATTTGTTGTTTCCACAGAGTATGAGCATAGGAATAAGTCAGTAAACTTCTTTTGTGAAGATTTTGCCAAGTTTTATTATCTGAATTTTTTAATTCTGGCATTTTCGGTGACAAAATGGTTTTGACTGATTTTGTCTGCTTCAAAAGAATATTTTGATATAATTCCACTTTGGTCTCCACTTCAAACACCAACACCCCAATAATTTATCATGAAATTGAAACTCAATTTTCTCCCCAAGACATCAGCTTCTGGATGAAACTATAACAAATATTAATAGTTCAGTAAATAAGATGATAAATCTTTCAACTTTGAAATATTGTGAGCAGGCTATAGAAATTTAAACAGGATTAAACTCTGTGGGTAGGTATAACTTCATGATATTAATAGACATTGTTAGTGCTAAGGTATAATTCCTATGCGGTGGCCGATATGGCCGTTACGGCTCGGCCCGTATGACTCAGCTATTACGACTGCTAGAGCATGCTGCTTCACATGTAAATCAATGGAACTAATTCCTATGACACGACTTGTGCCCGTCCTTCGTACGGATTATGTTTAGAAATAAGACTAAATATGTTTCGGCCTTTTTGATAGCAACGATCATGAAGTTGTTAGCAGTAAACAATTCAGTGACAGTTATCAGAGAGAATATTTGAGAACAGCTGATTGATATATCATGATAAATACGTGATTTGTTCTAATGTGGTAAAAACTTAGAAGAAATGTATCCAAAATCGCACAATACTTGGTTTTTAAACGTTTATTATTCTGTTAAAAAAAAGTTAATTTAGTTTTTTATAGCTAAAGACATTGTCAAAAAGGTCTTCAATACTGATAAATTACTTTAATCCCGATCGATGCTCTCGTTTTTCAGGAGAAGGCCGCGTAAAATGCCTTCGGGGCCGTGACAGACAGACAGAAAATGAGATAAGACTTGTTTCGGCTTCTTTAATGTATAAAACGTAAAAATAACCAAAAAATATATAATTCTGATAAATGTACAGAGAAAACTCTAATTTTATTTATATAGATAAGCCGCGGCCGATACGACTGTACTGCCATGGTGGAATGATACATGGGTCGTGCATTGGTGGGTGATGGGGCCACTGCAGAGGCAGTGACGTCAGTCTGGATGCATGTCGCCAGTCGCGCAGATTCGTTTCCTCGTTTACCGTGATTATGATGACACATAAACTATTTTAGGAATTTGAAAAACTAACAGCTCTATCATTTGATGAAATGACTCGCTTTTCTCGTGTTCTAACTTACATCTCACTCGTTAAAAGCAGACATAATACAATATAATTGCATGAACTACAATTTCCAATTTAGGCTACTGTCAACTTTTGCAAATAAAGTATATTATCTCATCTCAATTACAAAATCTGTGCACGAATTTTCAAGTCATTAGTCAATAAAATAATATATTAGATTACGGTTTATTCAACTGGGTATTAATAATAATGATAATAATGATAATAGTGATAATAATGATAATAATGATGATGATAATGATAATAATAATAATAATTTTTTTTTTTTTTTTTTTTTTGTAGATTACGTCTTGGAGACTCCAGTTAAGGAGTATAAGACAAGTCAGATCAACAATATTATACACTAGATACCATAATTACTTCAATTAGTTGAGGTGAGGCTCTTAATTTTGATGTGAAAGGAACTCTTGTACACTATAAAAAGCTTTATCAACTAAATATTTCTTCAATTGTTTTTTAAATATTTCTATATTTTCAAGACTCTTCAAAAACTGCGGTAGCTTGTTGTAGAATTTCCTACCAATATAACTAGGTTTATGTTTGAATAGGCTACTATTGTGACTCACCAAGTGATAATCTCCTCGGCTTCTTGTATTATAATCATGTACATCAAGATTTTGGTTAATATCATTCGTTTTTACATATAAAGTAGCTTCATACACATATAAGCAGGGTACAGTTAGGAGACCAAGTCTCTTGAACAACGGCCTACATGAATCTAATCTATTTACTCTTTCTATACACCTAACCGCTTTCTTTTGGATCTTAAACACCCTATCAAGATTTTGTTTTGATGAATTACCCCATACTTTTTTTTTTTTTTTTTTTTTTTTTTTTTTTTTTTTTTTTTTTTTTTTTTTTTTTTGTAGATTACGTCTTGGAGACTCCAGTTAAGGAGTATAAGACAAGTCAGATCAACAATATTATACACTAGATACCATAATTACTTCAATTAGTTGAGGTGAGGCTTAATTTTCATGTGAAAGGAACTCTTGTACACTATAAAAAGCTTTATCAACTAAATATTTCTTCAATTGATTTTTAAATATTTCTATATTTTCAAGACTCTTCAAAAACTGCGGTAGCTTGTTGTAGAATTTCCTACCAATATAACTAGGTTTTTGTTTGAATAGGCTACTATTGTGACTCACCAAGTGATAATCTCCTCGGCTTCTTGTATTATAATCATGTACATCAAGATTTTGGTTAATATCATTCGTTTTTACATATAGAGTAGCTTCATACACATATAAGCAGGGTACAGTTAGGAGACCAAGTCTCTTGAACAACGGCCTACATGAATCTAATCTATTTACTCTTTCTATACACCTAACCGCTTTCTTTTGGATCTTAAACACCCTATCAAGATTTTGTTTTGATGAATTACCCCATACTAAGATAGCATACCTAATATGTGACAGTAAGAGCCCATGGTAAGCTGTAAAAAGTAACTTTTTGTCATTCAATCTAGCGAGCTGTCGCAGGACAAATACCCCAGATGAAATTTTACTACATATTTTCTCAATGTATGGAGTCCAGGTCAATCGTCTATCCAACGTAACTCCTAGAAATGCAATTTCTTCTTCCTGGTCTAATTGATTATCGTTTACAAACACGTTTATAGCCCTATCTTCATTTAAATTATGTTTGTTTTTGAATTGAAGGTATTGGCATTTTTTACTATTTATAGTTAATTTCAACTGGTTTAAAAATTGGACAATGGACTGCACACCTATATGGGCACTTATTTCTAAATTATCTAGAATGGAATTGCTGAAAATGAGTGATGTATCATCAGCAAATAAGAGGGCTCTACCACTAATTAATTCTTTAGGTAAACGGTTGACATATAACAAAAAAAGCAATGGACCTAGTATTGACCCCTGAGGCACTCCAGCTTGCACCTCTAATTTATTAGATTTATTCTTTACTATACTATTACCAACTACTGTAGTTAGTTCTACACATTGTTTTCTCCCAATAAGATATGATTCAAACCATTTCAGTTCAACCCCATTTACACCTACATTTTGCAGTATTTCCAATAAAGTTCTATGATTAACACAATCAAATGCCTTTGACAGATCTAAGAAGATTGCAGTAGCTTTATCACCTGAATCTAATATATCTATTAGTTTTTCAACTAGAGAAACTATGGCTGTTTTTGTTGATCTCCCTTTCTGGAAGCCATGCTGTTCATCACAGATAAAGTTAGCTTCTTGAAGGTGCAGAAGTAACCTATTTAGAACTACTCTTTCAAAAATTTTACTTATTACATTTAAAATACTAATGGGCCTATAGTTTTCTACCTTTTCTCTATCGCCACTTTTGAAGATTGGCAAGATCTTCCCCTCTTTTAAATTATCTGGAAAAACACCTTGTTCTAATGAATGATTGATCAGATGAATCAAAGGGTCTAACAATTGATCTTTACATTCTTTCAGAATTTTACTGGATACCCCATCCATTCCTACAGTTTTTTTATTATTTAAACTATCAATGATATTTGACAACTCGTCTTGGCATACTGGGTGGAATTTTAATTCGTTCTGAATCCCCTCAGTATTCCTCATGTTTGCATCACTAATACCTGTATTAAGAGATTTTTGAAGATCCTTAGCAACCAGTTGATAATATCTGTTAAAGAAATTACAAATGTCTACACTATCATCAATATATTTTTTATTTTCGTTAATTATTCTGGGGACACTAGTATAAGCATCTACATGAGCTGCTTGCCTATTTTTGTTTATTACATCCCACACTGCTGTGTTAAAGTACACACTATTATTCAAAATTTCAGCTGTTTTCTTACATTTCGCTCTTTTCACTTTTTTCATATAGTTTTTCTTTAGAGCTTTGTAATTATCTTCACTTAACATATTTCTAGATAGTTTGAATTCATCATATGCATCTTTAACCCTATTTCTTTCTGCAAGGATATCATCAGTTATCCACTCTTCAATCTTGTCTAATTTGTTCTTTACAGGGACTTTTTTAACTGGACAACTCATAGTAATATGAAACCTTAAAATATTAATGAAACTATCATATTTGTCATTTAAACTATTGCTATTGTAAACCCTACTCCAGTTTTCTTGTAGCAGATTCTGCTTCAAACAATCGATATTCCCCTGTTCACATTGTTGAATTTCTTTCATTACTCTACTCTTTTTAATTGATTTATGACCTTGCAACCCCACCTCTAAGATTTGATAGTCATGATCAGATAGTTCCGAGCCGCCTAATCTTGTTTTAGAGTAATCTATATTAGTAAGGATGTTATCAATTATTGTTTGTGATGTTCTTGTGACTCTGGTATATTCATGAACTTTTATTTCCAAGTTATTCATGCAAATAATATCCTTTAAATCTTCTGTCATTTTATTCTGTGTTGCAAAGTCTGTATTGAAATCTCCCGCTACAATAACGTTTGTAAAACGAGTAGTAGTAATCTCTAAAAGCCTATTGAATAGTTCACAAAAATTGTTCCATTCCCCATTTGGTGACCTGTAAATACCTAACACCGCTACTTCGAAATTATTGTCGATTTTTACTCTCAAACCAGTAACTAAGATAGCATACCTAATATGTGACAGTAAGAGCCCATGGTAAGCTGTAAAAAGTAACTTTTTGTCATTCAATCTAGCGAGCTGTCGCAGGACAAATACCCCAGATGAAATTTTACTACATATTTTCTCAATGTATGGAGTCCAGGTCAATCGTCTATCCAACATAACTCCTAGAAATGCAATTTTTTCTTCCTGGTCTAATTGATTATCGTTTACAAACACGTTTATAGCCCTATCTTCATTTAAATTATGTTTGTTTTTGAATTGAAGGTATTGGCATTTTTTACTATTTATAGTTAATTTCAACTGGTTTAAAAATTGGACAATGGACTGCACACCTATATGGGCACTTATTTCTAAATTATCTAGAATGGAATTGCTGAAAATGAGTGATGTATCATCAGCAAATAAGAGGGCTCTACCACTAATTAATTCTTTAGGTAAACGGTTGACATATAACAAAAAAAGCAATGGACCTAGTATTGACCCCTGAGGCACTCCAGCTTGCACCTCTATTTTATTAGATTTATTCTTTACTATACTATTACCAACTACTGTAGTTGATTCTACACATTGTTTTCTCCCAATAAGATATGATTCAAACCATTTCAGTTCAACCCCATTTACACCTACATTTTGCAGTATTTCCAATAAAGTTCTATGATTAACACAATCAAATGCCTTTGACAGATCTAAGAAGATTGCAGTAGCTTTATCATCTGAATCTAATATATCTATTAGTTTTTCAACTAGAGAAACTATGGCTGTTTTTGTTGATCTCCCTTTCTGGAAGCCATGCTGTTCATCACAGATAAAGTTAGCTTCTTGAAGGTGCAGAAGTAACCTATTTAGAACTACTCTTTCAAAAATTTTACTTATTACATTTAAAATACTAATGGGCCTATAGTTTTCTACCTTTTCTCTATCGCCACTTTTGAAGATTGGCAAGATCTTCCCCTCTTTTAAATTATCTGGAAAAACACCTTGTTCTAATGAATGATTGATCAGATGAATCAAAGGGTCTAACAATTGATCTTTACATTCTTTCAGAATTTTACTGGATACCCCATCCATTCCTACAGTTTTTTTATTATTTAAACTATCAATGATATTTGACAACTCGTCTTGGCATACTGGGTGGAATTTTAATTCGTTCTGAATCCCCTCAGTATTCCTCATGTTTGCATCACTAATACCTGTATTAAAAGATTTTTGAAGATCCTTAGCAACCAGTTGATAATATCTGTTAAAGAAGTTACAAATGTCTACACTATCATCAATATATTTGTTATTTTCGTTAATTATTCTGGGGACACTAGTATAAGCATCTACATGAGCTACTTGCCTATTTTTGTTTATTACATCCCACACTGCTGTGTTAAAGTACACACTATTATTCAAAATTTCAGCTGTTTTCTTACATTTCGCTCTTTTCACTTTTTTCATATAGTTTTTCTTTAGAGCTTTGTAATTATCTTCACTTAACATATTTCTAGATAGTTTGAATTCATCATATGCATCTTTAACCCTATTTCTTTCTGCAAGGATATCATCAGTTATCCACTCTTCAATCTTGTCTAATTTGTTCTTTACAGGGACTTTTTTAACTGGACAACTCATAGTAATATGAAACCTTAAAATATTAATGAAACTATCATATTTGTCATTTAAACTATTGCTATTGTAAACCCTACTCCAGTTTTCTTGTAGCAGATTCTGCTTCAAACAATCGATATTCCCCTGTTCACATTGTTGAATTTCTTTCATTACTCTACTCTTTTTAATTGATTTATGACCTTGCAACCCCACCTCTAAGATTTGATAGTCATGATCAGATAGTTCCGAGCCGCCTAATCTTGTTTTAGAGTAATCTATATTAGTAAGGATGTTATCAATTATAGTTTGTGATGTTCTTGTGACTCTGGTATATTCATGAACTTTTATTTCCAAGTTATTCATGCATATAATATCCTTTAAATCTTCTGTCATTTTATTCTGTGTTGCAAAGTCTGTATTGAAATCTCCCGCTACAATAACGTTTGTAAAACGAGTAGTAGTAATCTCTAAAAGCCTATTGAATAGTTCACAAAAATTGTTCCATTCCCCATTTGGTGACCTGTAAATACCTAACACCGCTACTTCGAAATTATTGTCGATTTTTACTCTCAAACCAGTAACTTCTAAATCCATTTCCACAGCAAATTTCTCTGCATATTCTAAATTAAATGTTTGCATATTCTTAGCATTTTTAGTGAAGATAGCTACTCCCCCACTTCGATGAGATGTCCTGCAATACGACGTTTTCAATGAATAGTTTGGAATATTAAGTTGTGACAATTCATCTTCTTTTAAACCATGCTCTGTGAAAATAGGTATATCAGGAGCCTCTTCTTTAAAAAATACTTCGATTCTATCTATTTTGTTACGAATGTATTGAATATTCTGATGGAACACAGTGAGTACCGGTACTTCCCTATCATCCCTTATTACTTTATCGTTGCTTTTGCATATTGAAGTAGATTTACTTAATCTCTTAGAATCTTGAGAGCCTATCAGATTGCTACAAGAGTTCCTTCCACTAATGCTATCCTGATTTTTTGATCGATTAACGTCTTTTAATACAATTGAAGATATGAATTTATCATCTGAAACTAGTTTCCCTTCCCGGTTTTGAGCCACTTTACTAAAAAAGGTTCGTTAGATGATTGTTTAGGAGAATTATTGACAGTAGATTGCAAACGACTTTCAATCAGCTCTGCCAGCCTATTACAAAATATTACTTTGCCAGATTGATTTAGATGTAGACCATGATTAGTGAAGTTTTGTTTTTTCAGCCTTTCATTTAGAAAACAAATCCCCAACTGCTTAGAATTCTTATTTTTTAGGCTGTTGATTGTATTATGAATTGATTTATTTGTTGACTTAATGGCTTCATTTAGCTCTGGCCTATCAAACCTATACGGAATTGTACTTATTATTACATTAGTTTTTTGGCTGAGTGGCACAATCTCTTTAATTTTTTCATTTATTTCAGGAAGATGTTTTAGATTAGGTTCATTTATATTGTTTGAGCCACCCAGTACTATTAGAAAATCGTTTTTACCAAAATCTTTAGTTTGTTCCTGTGCTGACTCTACGATAGCGTTTATAGGGGCACTTGGTTTGAAAAAGCTCTGAACTTCATACTTATTTTTTAATCTTTTATTTAGTAGGTCACTACAGTCTCGTCCATGACTGGATGTCAAGAGCAGTACTCTACCTTTCCTATCGTTATTTGCCCTTACTTTAGTTTTGGTTGCTGTTTGCAAAACCTGACTATACGTTTTTGTTTGACCATTTCTATTTATTTTTTCCCCATTTGATTTAGGTTCTACTTTTTTTGTATTGATCAGAGGTTCAGATCTTACATTAGCCAAGTTTATTTTTGATTTTAATATTTCGATTTCCTCTGACATAGACCTACATTGACTCGTGAGATTTAGTATTTCAGTTTTATGGTCTTCCTGCTGCAATTTTATAATAACTTCCAGAGATTTTATGTGATCCACTAACCCTATTCGTTCTTCCTCAGAATTTTTTAGTGATGTTTCTAATTTTGTTTTCAATTTGGTGTGATCACTTAATAGTTTAGCAACCTTTTCTTCTACATCTACAGTAGCTTTAAGAGCTGTTGGAGATTTTTTTGTTAATAATTGCTGAGATCGCGTAGCTACTTGAGTTTTAGTTGAACAATTAGATTTAGATGCCTTGTTTGGACTCATTTTCCTAGCTAAAAATTGTTTTCAATTGATTTTAGTTAAATGTAATAAAAATGTAGTAATAAAAATAGAACAATATTTCAGACAGACTCATATGTCCTATAGAAGAAGGTCTGGGTGCCTTTTCTTTTTTCCTTTTAAATATTCTTTAATAAATGCAAGCGAATTTTGAAAATCCTTACACATACATTGCTGGGTATTCCTTAAAGGAAGATCCATGCATTGTTTTATTGAATTTGGTCAAAGCTTTTAGCCATAAATGCGCTACAGACAGACTGAACGAAGAGAGGTCTCTGTTTCAAGTCGACCGTTTTGCATTCTGTCTGTTTTTTTGTAACACATTTAGGCTACTGCTGAACGTGTGAACCAATTTCTTTGAAATTTAAGTTTTTTTTTAAATTTCGTTGCATTTAAAGGATAAATATAAGGAAAAAAGGAACGGCACCCAGACGTTTTTCTACAGGACATATGATTTTTAAAATGAGCTTCTCCATCACATGCAATTAATTGGAATCAGATTCATACGTAGCCCTCGTACCCGTACCGTTACATCTAGTTATTCATCGGGTTGAGTCTTATTCATATGAATAAAGTTATCATTCATAAGAATAACATGTTTATTTATTTGAGTTCCAAAATTTCACTCAAGTATAATAACAAGCACTGGCGTCCGCAGGGTTTGGTCACCGTGGGTGCCAGTGCCGATTTTGGCGCCCCTTGTCTTTCCAATATGAATATAAGAAGTTTATGAATGGATATACTTGTGAAAAAATGTTCAACCTGATTGCATTGTGCATTTATTTCAATCTGCATGCAAATAACTTGAATAAAATTATCACGGATTTAAGAGTTACAATAATTCTTTACTGAATTGTGATTATTCTTTTGAACATCAAGTACATCCATTTATTTTGAATTTTAAAAACTACAAAACCATCCGTCGGTTGAAAGGAACCATTTTTTTTAATTCTTCAATCACAACTTCTACATCTGTATTGACAGCAAGGTCTTGCTCCATAAATGGTATCAAAAGATTTTCTAGCCGATCTTGCAGCATTGTTGAGTGAAGTTTTGTTTTAACAATGCTCAGCTCTGAATGCTCTCATTAGAATCCAGTGTATAGTCGTTCATCCCTAATCCCATGATTTTCCCTACAGTATGGATTGTAAGCTTTCCTTCTTGACTATACCTGTCATTCATAGACTGAATCATTCTGTCTAACACAGCGTAAAATACAAAAAATTTGACTTCCTCTTTCTTATTGTCAATAGCAAATGAAGTATTTGTATTGTCATCCAAACTTATAGAAACCTTGCGTTTTTTTGGTTCAGGGATGGTGATCCCAAGGCAACCACATCTTTCTGATGCATTTGCATAAATTCTTTCAAATTCGGCAGTATTGTTCCGCAATTCTTGCATAGCAAGAGTTAAACTGCTAACTTCCTCCATAGCTTGACAAAGGTCAATGTGGGGTGACTGAAGTGTTTGCTTACTTTTACTACCAGTTGTAGAATAGGGTGCATTATTTCCAGGCAAATGATGAAATCATTTGCCCTTTCTTTAGCTTTCTTTTTGTACTCACAGCCGGATAGTTTTTTCGACATAATTAAAATAATCTATAACCTATGAAACAATCTATAATCTATAACCTATAAAAAATGAAACAACTTGTCCTGTCAAGAATAATGATGTTAAAACAGTTCAAATAGTTGTGGATGCTAGACACAAACTGTGAGTGCAGAAGGACTTTTAGCAATGGAGAAAAAAGCAACAAGTGACCGCTTTCAGTAGTCACTCCGTTGCATTACCTCCATAGAACTATAAACTAGTTTATAGTTCTATGATTACCTCCCACCCAAGCGCAGCGCAGGCGCAGCACTCGTCATAGGCATAGAAATGTATAATTTCTAATGTAAATATTTCTATTACTATTATTATTATTATGGTCACCTCTTTATTGTAGGCTACTACTAATTATTGTTATTGCACGGTACAATAATTATTTAATTATTATTACTACTTAATTATACTTATACGTAAATGCTGCTCGCTCATGTATCCTTTTTTTAGGATGAAGCCCACATAGGTCTGAGACCTGTGCGGTGCGTGGGTAATGAGTTGAATGATGGTGATTGATGAGTTGGACCTACAGTTTTAAGTGGGTTCCGAACCACCGGGAAGTGATTTTACAGCAGAGAACAGTGTCTTTTTTGCTGGCCAATCTAATCGGTCACCGTTACGAACAGGACCTACGAGAACGCAGCTTATCTCTATCTGATAGAACAGATACGTGCTACGGCTCGCGGCTATCACTTCCCAAAGATTAATGAATATAAATATTTACTACCAATACCAAACCGTTGATCTAGGAATCCTTGCATCCTTGCCTATGATAACAAGAGATTACTAAGTAAATGATATACAAATTTGATTAATATTGTTTCATAAACTCATTCATCAGACATCTAGCCTAAATCTAATTTCAGCAATCAGCTGTCTTTTAAATTAGAAACGCAGCCTTGTTGATGTGATTGTTAACCTGACCTTTTCGGAAAAACAGACATGAAATGGAAGACGCGAATTGAATCAATAGTTGAATATAAATATAATGACTATGTTTAATTTTGCGATGATGATTGCCATTGAGTTCATCGAGTATGTTGCTCTGTGCAAGTACGGTACCCTTATTCTTGGGCGTGAGGTCTACTGTTCCTATAGAAGAACATATAGGGTACCTTTCCTTTTTTTCCTTATAATTATCCTTTAAATGCAGGAAAATTAAAAAAAAACTCATTCATATATTGCTGCGCATTACTAAAACGAACATTCATGCCAAATTTCGAAGAAATCGAATCACGCGTTCAGCCGTAAATGCGTTACAAAAAACAAAACAAACAGACAGAATGCAAAACGGTCTACTTGAAACAGAGACCTCTCTTCGTTCGGACAAAAATAAAAGTATGAATATTCAATAAAAGAGCTACTGCATGTAGTTTACTGCAGACCATTCCAATAATGGCCTACATGTCAGGATTTCCTAAAAAAATAGTTTGTTCATATATTTTTTACATTTGTATATTTTCCAAGCATATTGTGTAAAGATTGTGTCATTAATGAAGATTTGGAGATCTACCACGAAACATCAGATGCCATAACCACGTGACATGAGACATGAGCGCCCCAGAGGACGGTATGTAGGTATGTAGTTAGGTAAAAGAAGACATACGCTTACCGTGCCCTAGAGTGTGCATAAGGTGAAATTGAAACAGCTTGCAGTTTGTAGACATTGATTGATAGTATAATAATTGAAGGAAACTAAACGTTTTGCATCACGTGCCGAGACAATCACCGTTCAGACACGCTTTGCCACGCTGCAGAGCACAACCGACCGATTATTTGCTCAGGCTCTAACCGGTCGGCCGACCCACTCACAGTATAGGGAGGCACCAGGTCACAAGGTCTCGGTCGTCGGGACCTTCCAAGTCTCAATGACCTACCGATTACACTTATTTGCTGTGTCACTCGGATGCCACAAACTTCCAATTCCCCGTCAAGCCCAACTCGCGACTTAAGGAAACACATAACCGAAAAACCAGCATATCTAACGGTTTACGAAACACTTCGTTTTTGGAGAACGAGTTTACGTTAAAAAATATGCAGACAACCAATCAATTACCAAACAAATTTGGATTTCATTCTAGTTGAGTTTTCGAACATAACACGTTTCATAAAAAGTTTGCTGAAATTTAAAATGTTCTCAACTCTTTGGTGTTATTCTATCACGAAGTATGCGATAACGATAACCCAGATAGTTCACACAACTTGGTTACAACAGTCCAAGTAGGTTATTATCAAAAGGAGTAAGGAGAGAATATGGTACGGTAATTGGTTTGAAGCAAATAATAATTCATGCATTCAAAGAAAAAAGTCACATTAATTTCATATGAATTTAGCTTGACCAGTTTCCAATGAATTATTATATTTATATTATTCATTAGTAAAATACCAATACCTTGGCTTGATCCTAAATAAGATTATTTGACTATAATTATTTTTTTTTTAATTCATTCCAATGCTGGAATGACCAAATTATCGAAACTAAGACGTTACCTGAGACTTCATTCAAAATTTCATCGTTTTTCCATGACATTTTGTGGGTATAATTAACTGTGGGTATATTACACAGGTAATATGTTATATATTACACAGGTATGATGTTAATAAGGAGTTATTAACTTAATATGTTAATATTAAGTTTATGTAAGTAAGATAGTTAATATTAATATTTATGTTAATATGTAGTCTACTTATTAACATCATCAATGTGTAATATATAACATATTACCTGTGTAATATACCCACAATTAATTATACTTACAAAATGCCATGGAAAAGCGATGACATTTTAAATCAGCTCTCAGGTAACGTGTTAGTTTCGATAATTTGGTCATTCCAGCATTGGAATGGAAAACAAAAAATAACTATAGTCTTATTTAGGAGCAGGCCAAGTAAAAATCAATGAATTTTGAAAATTATTAGTATCTGTGATGTTTTCCATGACGAAATACTTAATGAACTATTTAATATCAAAACAGAAACTTTATTTCTAGTAAAATATTGTTTCACTCACTTATAATTATTGAGATGCTGAAGGGATGTATTTCACTTCTGAAAAGAAGCTTGTTGCCAGTAAATTATATTGTTTGAGTGTTTGGTGTTTTTAAATATTTTAGTATTTTCTATATGCTGTAAAAATATTTCTACCGGGATGCTGGAGATTGGAGATCCCATTGGTAGTCCTTCTGGTTGGGTGTAATACTTGTTATTGTGAGTGAAGTAGTTTTGTGATGTGATGTCTCTTAAGTCTCTTATTAAGTTCTTTTGTGTGTTCAGGTGGGTTGTTCTGTGCTTTGAGTATGTTCTCTATTATGGAAATGGTTTCAGTTACTGGTATGTTAGTATACAGGTTTTTTATGTCAAAAGATGCTAGAGTGGAATTATGTGGGATGTGTGTAGTTTTTATTTTGTTTATGAGGTCTGTGCTGTTCTGTATGTGAGATGGATGATTGATACTGATGAGTTTGCGGAATTGAAAATCTATTTGTTTGGCTAATTTGTATCCTGGTGCTTTTCTGGAATTTATGATGGGTCTGATTGATGTGATTTCTTTATATATTTTAGGTATGAATAGTTTGTGCAAAAGGGTGAATTTGTTTCATGTATCGTTTGCCTGTTTCATTAAAGAGGTGTCTTATTTTATTTGTTGTGATTTTTATAATGTTCAGGAATTTGGGTGTTGGCTGACGAAGCTTCTTTTCAGAAGTGGAATGCATCCCTCCAGCATCTCCAGTATAAGTGAGTGAAACAATATTTTAATAGAAATACGGTGTCAGTTTTGATATTAGATAATTTTTGTAGCTTCAATGTGAAAATTTATCAGTTTCAGTCATTAAATATTTCTAATTAGCCAATGTAATTGAACTAAATTATAATTAAAATGTTATTTGTAAAAGATAAGAATAAAAAAAATAGAATTATGAGTACAGCCAGTGATGTGACATGAAGATGATCAATCCATCAACAACAGCATCGGTAATAAGCGCATAGAGCAAATAAAAAAATCTATGAAGTTGAACGAGATACAATTGAAAAACGGAAGTGCTATTATCTGGGAATTCAATCCACCTGTCACTTCCCTTCGACCCTAAAAAAAATGCTAAAACTTATGGGATGAAGTTGTCTGCGCCTAGCAGCTTTCTTGCTGACACTATCACAGTCAGCTCACAGCTCAGAGCATAGCCTAATTACCTGCTTTCAACTAGCTTGGCGTTGACTGTACTACTAGCACCGGTAGTAATGACATGTCATCTCGACTTAGCTGTCACCGTCACGTCAAACTCTCTCTTCCGTATCAGCTTATGAACTGCCATATTGGAATGAAAGAGCAGCTTCCAAGTAATGCTTTGAATCAATCAATCATATCAACCTTATTAAGAGTATTAAAATCAAACTGATACCAGATTACCAGTACAGTACTTGTCACCGGACTATTTATGTGGAACCAGTTATATCTGTGTTCTCACGAAATGCTTTCGTTTAAGAGGGTCCCTGTAAAACATAAGTACCATTCGTGTGATGAATATCCTGCGCGTGACCCATATGATAAAGAAATAATTACAATTTTTTACTTCTAGATTAATAATGACTCCAAATTGACTTCAAGTTAAGAACAAGGTCGAGTTCAGAGCCGTGTTAAAGTTACATCAAGTATCTGATTATACCAAGCTACAAAAAAGTTCAAGTACTGGTGTATTAATATAGATTTCCTTTTTAAATAATTACAGTATATGTAGTTATGGGAACATTGAGTCTTTTTAAAAGGTAGAAGAAAATGTCTCCAGGTTCCTTGACAAGCCAAACTAATTTTACGTACCTACTACAAATAATGTACATCAAACATTGTATTGATGGAGCCATTTCAAATAAGACTTGAAAATGCCACAAAAATATTTGAATCTCACCAATTTGGAGAAGATTTACAGTCTTGAATGAGTCATCTATATTAATGTCTCAGCTTATTGTGAACCAAGTCTTTGTATTGCATGCTTTGTATGTGCATTACAATGCTTGTAATTTGTTAAAAATTCATTAGACTTGTTTATAATCACAATTAAAATCTTTCCAAGACAAAGAGGATTTTTTTGTAGAACAGGCCCCTGAGGGTATTATTTGTATGATTTGAAAGATTCTTCAGTTCTTAAGTACCGGTATTAAAAGTATTGAGTGTGTTTGTCATCAGAGATAACTCTTTCAATACAGTCGTTCTATGCAGTCATTTACAAGAACTACCTATTGTTTTGGTCAACTTGCTATGCTACTTTCGAGCTGCTGTGGTGCTTCCCTCAGTCAACAATCATAATAATAGGGTCAAAACATGCAGATCTACTTCCTAAATGCAAGAAAAAATGCTTTCCGTATTAGTAGGGCATAGCGAGCCTCGAATAAAAACAGCCTGGGCGTAGATACTGGTTTCGAAAGAGTACCAGCTACTCCATATGATAGAATGTAGATCATCAGGAGAGTCTAGACAGGATGTGTGCATCACGGGCCTTTTGACAAGATCTTATTACGAATAGATGGGTTTTCAGGACTGACGTTAGTGTGGCAGCACCCAAAGGCTTCCAACTTTAAATTTCCGTTATTCGTTCAACTTTCATAGCAATTATCATTCTACTTTTCCTGTATGTTCTGTCCATAACAACTTATCTGCTCAACTAATACGCCCTTATTGGAAGGATTGTTGATGAATATTGGGAAAGAACAAGTTACTGGCATGCAAAATGTACCAGCTCCGTGATAGCATATTATTATTATTATCCACTTGAACTGTAAATATCAGTTGATAGCTGTTTATTTTCCTCCTGAATCTTTCAAGAGTTAATTACAGAGTGGAAAGGCGGCAACGCTTGCACGGTAGTTGATTTAATTTGTTTACTTGTCTTTCATTTTGGATTTTGGATTTCAAGTTTATCAGTGAGAAATTCTTGTTTCTTGTTTCATCGATAGGTTAGCCATACACAATATGACGATTCAATATCTGTGCAATATAGACCTATTACAGCATCAAAATAAATAGTGCTTAATACCCTAATAAGTTCGGTAAATGACGAATATATGGTGTTTCGAATCTCAGGGCTTTTTAGATCCTGAATTTTCAGTGCATCGTACACCCATGTTTTGTTTCTGCCACCCACCCAAAACTTATGTTTTGTTTCGTTTATCTTTAAATGGAGAGTTTTGAATTTCTTTCTTTCGCTATTATCGCGTATTTGATACAGTTCTGCGATGCATACAAACCATCCACATAACGATTTTACTGTAGTTTTCATATCTACTTCTAGTAAGTGGTTCGCACTCTTAATTCCTTCTATGGAACTCTTCTGCACCTGATTTTGTGATTCTATTTTGGTTATGTTCAGCATGTTTTTGGTCATTTGACATTATTTATGCGATATCAGAACGCTTGTACATTTTATACTCTCTCATTCTTGCAGCTTGTTGTAGTTTTCAGCATCACTCAACCTATCATCATAGTTCTGATGGTTTTAAATAACTAAAAATTTATTCTTGTCAACACATTCTAACTTGTCCGTCAAAAATAAACATTTCCCACCAGTTTTAACAGAAAAGATCGTCTTACTGTTTTAAACATTTGATACAAAGTTGTTGAGTAGATGAAAATCAAACATGACTATGACAATCATACATATATGACTTTTTGAAGAGTCTACAATAATACCTGCAGAATAATAATATGATTAGAATTTTGAAGAGATTCATCCATATAGTTTTTCAACCTGTTTCTGATGGCTTAGGAAATGTTGTTAACATAATATATATTGATAGATTATAGATGAAATTTTATGAATCTTTTAATGATCGTTATACATTTATCATTTGAATGTTGATAATCAACAGTCGCTTCTTATAATATTCCCTTTTTTGATGTCGCATTTAGAAAATCCTTGGAACTATGAACTGGTATCAAGTAATTTGATAAATTAATAACGATGATAACAAAATATGTTTCAGTAAGTAAAGTAGAATTGATCATAATATTGAGAATGAGAAATTTTATTGACCTTTTAACCAGGTTCGGGCCAGTAAGAGGGTAATTAGTAAAAAAAAGAAAAATGAATTAATGGACTATACTGATTCTGAATGCTGATGGTTGAGCAGGATGACAGCATGTAAAACATTATGGAGTCTTGTAAGTTGTTCGACTGCAGACTACGAAATATACCCACGGCATGAGTGAGAATTTCTGCTCAAGAGTATACACATTGAAAATAATGAATGACTCAAGTAAAAGTGTTTTTTTTTCGCTGGAGATTGAGGATGACGGTAACAACAAGCTGGAAGAGTTCGACTGAAGAAGCGAACCAGTGTTGATCTCGTTAATATTTCTGTGCTCTTGTGTGATGTTGCTCACATAATTGACTGGGAGGAGTGATCCAAGAAAGATAAGGCTTCCGGGTTCGCACCGGTTTAGGATCAGTGCTGGCAAACCGGCCAGCGTGGCGTGTTACGTGGGGAGTGACAGACGACGAGGACGAGTGGACCCACATTTTGGAAATGGTGAAGAACAAGTTTCTAGGCCGCCGGTTTGCAAAGAGGTAAAACGGTCACTTGCTCTGGGTCATGCGGACCAAGGCCAGTGTCAGTTACGACCGTCGTTAGAAAGGCTCATATCGGACTGGCAAATTGTTTTTAAGGCAAAAGCTGACCACAGATTGCAAAACTTCTAATGATTGGAATGCTTTTGATTCTTCAACTAGCCAGTGCAGTTTAATTCTACGCTTTACAAAAATTGTAACGAGTATTTCAACGAAAAAGACTTTTCAAGTTTCAATTTCATTTCCATCTAATTTTGATATTAAAGTACTTCGGTGATAACCTTCAATTTAGTATTCGGGAAGACCGTGCACTGTAAACTGCTAAAATGTAATAGCTTTAAAAAAAATTTGCACTTTGAGTGTCAACTTAATGATTGAAGAAAGTTGTTATTAGAAAATAAGTCAGTTTAAATAGAAAAGATGGAGATGGAATAAATTTAATTTGCCAATATTGTGTCACAATTGATAATTATTGAATGTTAACTTATTGGAGTGGGGTTGATTGTGCGTGTTATCCGAGCGATCGTGATGCTAATTCAGGAGCGCACAAGACTAAACCTGGATGGAGATCATCACAGATTCAGAAACCACCTGAAACTGTAGGTCCACCATGTTTTTCTTAACATTGTTCAACAGTGAGGTACAACTAACCGTAAGAGTCTCCCATCCATAGAAACCATATGCCCATAGTAACTTATCAAGTATTCTTTCTTGGAGAATTGAAACTGGGCCTTTCGAAATTGTTTGTAGAAAATAGAGATAGAAGAAATTCGCCTTTTTTTAGGATGAAGCCCACATAGGTCTTAGACCTGTGCGTGGGTAATGAGCTGGATGATGGTGATTGATGAGTTGGAGGTACAGTTTTAGGTGAGTTCCGAACCACCGGGAAGTGATTTTACAGCAGAGAACAGTGTCTTTTTTGCTGGCCAATCTAATCGGTCACCGTTACAAAAAGGTCCTACGAGAACGCAGCTTATCCCTATCTGATTGAGCAGATACCTGCTACGGCTCGCGGCTATCACTTCCCTAAAGAATTGATAGAAGATGATGATTATGATTGAAAGATGAGGAAAAGGAAGGAGAAAGTATGAGATGGATGAATGAATTTTAGGCGGAAATTACGTGGAAGTAAAGAAATTATTGGTAAGTTACAGGATAGAATAAACTTGACATGATACGTCCTTCCGTGTCAGCAGTAGGCTGCAAGACATGTTGCATAGATTGTTGTAGCTAAATAGGAAGAAACAGGTGAAAAAGACTTCGATCAAGAAGAAAATTGACTGATCATCTTATCTAAGAGGTAAGAGATGAATATTTTCAACGCCTATTTTGGAATAGGCTAGCCTATATATTTTTTTATGAAACTTCAATGGCGCATCATGGGAAACAAAAGAACAATAATTATCATTATGAGAAAAAAATTGTAAATGGATTGATAGAATGACAAACGACAGCAGAAGACTAAGAATGGAGAGAGAAGGCGAGAGAGAGAGAGAGAGAGAGAGAGCAAAAATGGGAGAGAGAAAAAGTTATTGAGATTGGGAAAATATATCCATGACTACAGAAGTTACAATAAATAGATTAACTTTTTCTATCCCTCAATTTTATTGTTTGAAATCACTGAAATCTAAAATGTCATCAGTACCCAGTAGCGTAGCGAATATCTTTTTATGGGGGGGGGGGGTTATCGAAGTTTTGGGGGCCCCGGGGGGTCTGGGGGGTACGGAATACCCCCCAGGGCGAGGGGGGTCCGGGGGCCCTTCCCCGGGAAAATGTTGATGAATAGTCCCTCTAAAATCGTATTCCAAGTGATTCTACTAGACGGCTAGACCCACGTCTAGAAAAGCTTAAATCCATTCATTTAGTACATTAGTTAGTACATTAATTAGTTGTGAACAAATTTTAATGTGTAGAAAATCCAAAAATACTACTTTTATGAAGCCAATTTAACAATTTATAGTGGTTTCAAATTATTATTACAATCAGGGCCACCCAGATACATTTTACAGTGGCCCGGGGCAGAGTTGTGGCAGGAGGCTCCCTTACACCTTCACCCCAAACACCTATTTTCAATAATTAAAAATTATTAAATAGTTTTATACTAATTAAATAATTTTATACTAATTAAATAATTCAATTATTATTAATGACTCGATTTCCCAACTAGCATTGATTATGTATTCCAGCTATGCCTAGTTGCCTACTATACTCAAAAGAATTTGTATAACTGATTTGAATTGTTATTAAATTTAAAGATAAAATTCGAGTGTAGTCCAACTGAAACCCATTCCTTAAGAAAGTTGTGGAAGCTAGGGAAAAGGGCAATGAGTGGCACCAGAGAGAGCAATAAACTTCTCTACTATTTTTGTGTAATCTCTTGAATTCGCATCGACCTAACACTGGAATATGTAAAATGTGTAAAAATATAAAAACTGTTATGACTTTGAAAGGAACTTGATTAAACTTGCAAAGAGAGAATTAATAAACACCACATCCAATTCCAAACTTTAACTTATAGTAATTTTGCATTTACATATTATAGAGTGACAGAACCCCAAAACATTGGGGATTCTAAGGGTTCTCAACCGGAGAAAAAATTGTTTTCCAGGTCTTGAAAGGGCAGTTCTAAGCTTTTTTTTGTGGTTATCAAGTATTCCCCCATATTATTTTTGTTGATTGATTCATGGCCTGACAAATTTCACGATCACAATAAACTCTATGGGGTAACAGATCTGAACAGTAACAGAAATGAGCATTTGATGCCCGTCTGCAAAAATATTAAAGAGACCTTTTCTCCTTTCAAGCCTACTGTGTCGACTTCATTCAAGAGGTATGGGGGACCTTCAAACCCATGTTTAGGGGCTCCGAAAATACTGGGACCCCTCCAGCATCGTGGGGCCTTTGAAGGCCCACAGCCGAGACAATTAGGGGACCCTTGTTTATAAAAGCTGAAATTTGAAATATTCTAGATGCAGCCTACTTGAATCTCTACTTCACATGATTACAATGGCAATAAAAACGGGCCCGAAGGTCCCGCGGCACCAGGGGCCTCTCTAGGGTCTGTTAGGCTTCTAAGGGGTCTCTAGAGGTCTAAACTGGAGAAAAAAGGGCCCTGGGGGCCCTAGCTGGATAATTTGGGGCCCCTTATTTTATGTTTGTTTCGTCACTTGCTTACATTTTTTGTAAAATAATGTGAACTCTTGACGTTGAGGTCTAAGAAAACTTGCCTTGTTCACGCCATACTCTCTGAAACCTCAATGAATTAATTATTTTTAGTTAATTAAAGTATTTAAATATTAAAATTATAGTATTTCTTCTAGCTGTAACACTTCACGTATGAAAACTTTTTTACTTCCAGTAACCAATATTATCGTATTGATGCCTCCCTACTCGATTTTGGGGCTTCTTTGACAGGCTCAAGGAGGGGAGTTGTAACCCGGGAACCCCCCCCCCCCGTCGCTACGCCACTGTCAGTACCGTTTACCGTACTTATCTAAATTACTTATCAAATTACTAAGTAATTTGAAGACGTTTGAATAAACTGGAAATTCCTTCATTCGGGAATCCACCAATTTGTACATGAATACGGTAGGCTACAGAAGTAAGGATTTTATTGTATATGTTTGTCTAGGAATAGGCTACTCATACTTATAGATTAATGTAAGAAGATAAACAGAAACTTCTATTAAACGAGGTTGAGGCTGAACTATGATGTCAATGCAACGGGATTTGCCGGATGTCCTTATGCCTTAACAATTTTGTCTAGCATTCTGATTGGACTGTTTGCTCATACAACACACCAAGGCGCTTTACGAATTAACATCTTCAGGAAGTGAAAGCATTTTGTCGGTTTCTCACCTGACATACTATTCGCATATTTTAACCGTGAATTAATGCAATGGTAAACACAAAACTCAGTTCACAACAATCTATATACATAATTTGCATTTAATCAAACAGTTTCTCAACTGAAATCAATGTTATATATTCACATTTCCATGAACAATTTCGTAAGTAGGTATGCTCTTTTTGTAAATATTCAACTCAACATACTCAATATAATATGACCTTCCAAATTCTTTTGATATAGATTAAATAGACTACCGAAATTCCTTCATTCGGGAATCCACCAATTTGTACATGAATACGGTAGGCTACAGAAGTAAGGATTTTATTGTATACGGTACGTTTGTCTAGGAATAGGCTACTCATACTTATCATATTTTCATTCATTATTAGATATTTAGCTTAATAACGATTATCATAATCAGCTGTTATATTATAATTACTATTATTATAGATTCCTTAGGCCTACATAACTTTGAAAATGTAAACTATAGTATTGAAGATTTAAATTTGTAATAGTATGCTATGTAGTGCAGTGTTATAAACTTGATCAGAATGAAAGTCATTTTCTCATTTATAGTTAGTTATCAGATATTATAATAACTTACCTATATTATTACATTGGTGATCGTTTATAATATTAAGTGGACTTATCACGGTTTTGGTTATTAGAGGCTATAAAAATGTGAGTTGAAAATTGACTTTAATGCTGATTAGAAGGCGAAAAGTTTAGAAAGTGACATGACAAATCGTTGCTCATCAAGTCTCCAAATTACAAGCAAACGGCAAACCGTTATTCGAAAACTCATCGACGCACCATCGACCAATAAATACGTCTTTGATGGATCGCTCATGCCAAATATAATTACCGTGCCTAAACCATAAACGGATAATTAGCTCCAATGCAATCAGATCTTTGCACTAGACGGCTAGACGATGCAATCAGGCCTTTGCAAACGGCAATTTAAGCCCGAGCTAGTCTGAATCAAAAGCAACTTATCAAATGACGTCCAGCTGTTAACAAAACGCCGCATCCTTCAAATAGTAAAGCAATGGACTACTTGTGCAATAATACATAGTCATTCTTTTAGTCTTCTCATTGATACAAATGGTGTGACCTGAATTTGATTCATGACTTGATAGTTTAATATTGATGTGGTTTACTCCATTACACCAATTTCAAACAATTTAGGCTAATCCAAGGCTGGTTGTTCGGTAATATGTAGCACTCAGTGTTTGAATTTTAAATATTACCTTAAATGTAGGCTATTTTCATTGCACTTCAACTCGAAGAATCAGTTCATCTATTCAACCTATAAGGCTATTATATGAAAATTGATCATCATCAATTATTGTAACTTAATTCACTAGATTGCAATTAAGAAAATAATGTACAGTATGTAATGTTAGTTTTATTCTAATATTATGTTATGCATCTATTCCAATAGTTTTGTTAATTTTCTTGTTAGTTTTGTAGTTGATTATTTTATTTAGAATTATTTAAGATTATTAAGAAAATGTGAGACCAACAACTGATTTCTGTAGGCCGTAAATTGAAGAAATTCGAATCTTTCCCCCCTGAATTACGGTCATTCATGAGTGATGCTAACAGCACTCAAGTGCCGAAGAAGAACGACATAGTTCGTCTGCGACTCACAAAAAGGTAAGTTCTGCAAAGCAAGTTTATTTCAAGTTTCTACATGACAAAAGGGCGTTACAAGCATTGATGTTCCAATGAATTGAACAATTTTTTTTTGATCACATTAAAACTTATTATTTGAATTCTGTATACTGTGGGCCTCATTATATAAAAAACTAGTAGATTGAGGCTTCGATTGACGGTTTCGTCTGAGCTTGTCGTGTCTACTATTGTGTAGGGCCAATATTATAAGCTCATGATAACATTGATGACCTTTTAGAAGGAGTTCTAGAAACGTTTTATAAATAGAAATGCGAAGTGGTTCATAAAGCAATTTCTTTAAAGCTGTACATATCGTTTCATCAAATGTTAAGATATAATTTCATTTTTCCACGTTTCTGTGAAAAATCACGTTTATGGAACTTTTCAGTGTATCTAATCAAGAATTTGCAGGAACCTTTCGCATTTATCTACATAATTCTATTAAATGAAATGTTTTATTTAAATAAAACTTTTAAAATATAATGCTCTAGGTGTAATTATTTAAAATTTTTGTAGAAGTTAATTTGATGAGGAGCTGTATTTACTACTACAAAATAAGTGCTTATCATAAAACTTGACTCATTATTAATTTTACTAATGGTTGATTCTAATAGTCTCAAATTGAACCTAATTTAGAGGTTACAATCTAGTTAAGAAATTAATATAAATCCGACATCTATGAATCTCAATCACTGCTACTCTTTGGCAATACTATTTTCTTTTATCTTTTTTATTCTTCTTTGGATCTTGAACAGTTCCAATCTATTAAACTGACTCATAAATACAAAATTTCATCAGATTTTTATAGACAAAAATGTTTAGTCTTGATGCTCTGTCATATTATCCTAAATCGCAATCAGCCATTTCATGAAATCGAAAGTAGAGACAAGTTCTCTGACATTTTCATTACCGGTAACATAGTCATTAGAAATCTACCTATCCAAATGTACGAATTCTTTTAATAAATAAAGAATCAATAATGTTTGCAGTACTTACTTGCTGAGCTGCGCTGACATGAGATTACTATGCGGACTGAATTTTGAGGGATTTTTGTACATGCTGCAGACGAGCCTCTCGCGACAGCCCTCGTCCATAACACCCATGTCGATGAAGACAGCGTCTATTTTGCGCAGCATCGGCGAGTAGAACGGATCCAGATTATTACTGGTGGCCGTTGGAGGCCGCGGTGTCAGTGCCTGCAGTCTGGTGTGCACAGCCTGGCTGTAGGCGCCTGGCTTGACGCCTGATGGTCCGGGTGCGGACGGTGGCGGTGCCTGTCCTGTCCGTCCTGGGCCCGTTGGCGGACCGCCGATTCCATTCGGTCCGAACGAGTCCGGACCCGAAGGTGGTCCTCCAAACACTGAACCGCTCTTGTGTGGGAAAGCGCCTGGTGGTGGTGGAGGCGGCTTCACGTCTGTCACCTCGTTTTCAGGGTACTGGAAGCCACCTGGCTATAGTGAGAAAAATCGGAAACATTAATTGAATGTTGTTAGCCACACTATCAAGACTCATTTTTATGTACATTTAAACGTGATACCGGCTCATGATGTTAAATAAATTGTATCCATTAATTCTGTGCATAAAATTTGTGAAAAACTGATAAAGCTACAATACTGAAATTCATCCATTTTTTGAACATTCAAACTTGATGTTACTTAACCTATAATGCTGGATAAATTTTATACATTAATTTTGTAGATAAAGTTTGTGAAGGCTTCTTCACATTCTGGTTAAGTTGCATTGAAGAATACTACAACTATAAAATTAATGTATTTATTCTCTGAATTATATTTTATTATTGTAGTAAATGTCTTCATCCTAAATGCATAGCTTATGGTGTCTACGTTAGAGGCCTGCAGTACTAATAAAAATAGCTTGTGAATTGCATGCAACAGGCGTTAAACATGATTCACTGTATTATAGAAAAATGTATTATAGGACATCTGTATTATATTCACATCTGTATTCACTGTATTATTGGACATCCCTGTATTATAGAAAAATGAACAACAGTATAATGATTAATGTTTATAAGTCTTGAAAATCAGCCTTAGACATAGTCCTTTTAAAAGGACCTTCTGTCACTATTTACAGCTGCATGCTACATAGGAACTTACAGTTTCACTACCAATTATTTGACCCCCCACAAAACCTTTTTAAATTTATATTGAATCTTTAGGAGAGAATAATGGCTATTGAAGTGAATAAGGTCATATTTGTACATATGACCATTAAATATGTACATTAGATGAGATATAAATGAAATTTTGGAAGAAAAACTGTTTAAAGTTTATCTAAGTTTATATTAATTGATACGAGAAGTGTCAGGGAGTCTAATAGTAATCTGTAAAGGCATCTGTAATAATCTATGAAGACAGCTAAATAACTTTTGTTCATATCATTTCTTTTTCTCTTAATAAGTCAGTAGTCAAAATGCATTAATAAATGGGAACAATGAGTTTGAGTAGACCAATAATAACTTAACCAATCTATTGAACCTTTGTTCACAAGGAAAATCTCCAGACTAATTATTTATAGGCGAATCTAACATTTTTCCCAAACAAAGTGGATTGAAACTTTAGCGAGAATATAAAAATGTAATAATCTAATTCGGACAGTTCGTGACAAAGATGTTGACTATCGAGAGTTTGATGATTTCAGAGATTTTCAGACCGTCCTTTTAATAATTGGCGTTCTGTTATTAGGATGAATTTGGATCAGGAGACACATCCACCGACTTTTGGAGCCTGTAATTTGGGCGGATTGAGAGAAAGAAAAAAGAGAATCTTGGTTGAGATAGGCTTCCGTCTACTAATAGTTCTGCTCCTGAAGAATTACCGACGGAAATCCTACCCCAACCAGTCTTCTCGGTGTATCATTTACGCTACTTTCTTCAGATTATTTCCGTAGACACAAGTTACTCTAATTCACTCTTTTTCAACTTTCCACTAGCTAACATTTGGTTGAAAGTGAAATTAGGTTAATGATTGAATACTCCACTATTTGCTCTCCATCTTCTTCTTTCTTCTCGAATTACGAGTTCAATTCAATGTTTCAGATCCATATTAATATGAATTATAAATGCAAAACCCCTTCTATTACAAAGTCTGATCAGTTTTCTCAATCAGCTAACTGTTTCAGGATAATTTATTAAATATAGCGTAACTGTAATCAATTAAAAGATAACAATCAATGAAAATATTTCAAAGTTGCAGTGGGTGGTGAGTAGAGTGGTAAAAATAGGATTGAAAAATGAAAACGGAATTCCTTTCCACATACAATACCTAGTATAAAAAATTAATTCAGTACTATAAACACATTCCGCTTTTCCTCGAGTGGAGAAGCACAGCTAACAAACCAATTCTTCAACCATTATAACCTCTTTATAATAGTTTATGGACAACCTCTTTATAATAGTTCATGGTTGCAGGTTGATGGAGACTCAACAACCAGTCTTAAACCTTTCTCGAATCTTTCTTCCTTCTCAAACTTTGATAATAATGGTTTGCTTTTCAGAGAAATTCAAGCTACCAAAAGATTGAAACACCTATATTTTTCATGATGATACTTTAATATCAACAGACTACTTTTCAATAAATATGTAATGCAAAAAAATATAATTTCGTTAAGCATTTCAGAGAGAAATTCAAAAATAAATTAGGAACAAAGTGAGTGAAACCGAAGCTTCAAAGTAATAAAGTATAAAAATGACTAATCTAGGTTATTATTATTATATTTATATTATTTTAAATAAATAAAACTTTTTATTTATGATGAATTGCAAGTTGGAAATAGGAAAGAGAGTTGTCTCAGGAGGAGTAGAGAGGGTGGAAGAAGATAAGATGAAGATAAACTTACATTATTTACGTAAATTTACAAAACTACATTATGACTGATTAAAAAGCATATTATTAACAACACAATAGATTGTATATGGTAATATTTTGGATATTAACAGTGATAATGTGAAGCATTTACGTAATAAGGGCGAAGTCTGGACAAAAATTCGTTCATTAAAACTCAACCTTGATAATTTCGAACTGAATTAATAAGTAATAATGAGATAAATTTGAATACAAATTTAAAAGTTTTTGAACACAATTGAAATAGTGTTTTCATATTTTCTGAAGAATACAGGTGGGATATTATTTACGAAATGAAAGATAAAGGTTGTCATGCAGTTGCTCTTTAAAGATCGTTTTTAAAGAAATTAGATTTGCCATATTTGAGGATTTCTTCCACAAGTTTTGATAATAATGAATATTCTCAGATCCAGGAGTAAGAGTTGAGCTTGCAATGTGGGATTAAGTAATTTGCTCATACCGAAGACAATAGTTCTGACTGAGCTGCAATCCATCATTCAAAGTGACTGCCATGTCATTCATTACAGAATTGCAGTACAGGAAATGTGGAAAGATGAGAGATTCCACCAGTAGCAATCTGAAGCTTCAAGGAAGAATATCTTGCATTTTCTTTAAAGAATGAATATAGCTGAAAAACCTTACAAAAAGGTTCCAATTACTTGCTCTGACCAGTGAAGTATCTAAGTTTTTAACTGAGCTACAGTATGTTATTGCATTGCTATCAACAGTGATTTTGTGAGTTAGGTTCAGGTTAATGCTATTTATCAAGATTGAATAACCAATGATTATAGGTTGCGTTTTTACAGGCTTGAGTTTAAGATCATTTTTCCTAGTCCATTCAATAATATGACCAATATCTCCATTCATCTTATCAACAGTTCATTGATTTTCGATTTAAGGCAGCTGGAGTGAATTTGTAGGTCATCTGCATAAGTGGGAAAACTAAGAAACGTAATAACGAAGGAAAGATCATTAGCATACAGAGTGAAAAGAAGGGGAACAAGGATAGGATCTTGTGGGACACCATGCATGACATGGTACATTGGGATCTGTTACCGTCAGTGACACATTGTTTTCTACCTATAAAATAAGATTGGAACCATTCTAGGGCTTCAGGACTGATGCCAAGCAAAGCTAATTTGTTGAGTAGAACCTTATGATCAACTGTGTCAAATGCTTTAGATTTAGAGA
This sequence comes from Conomelus anceps, assembly GCA_948455865.1. Classification (NCBI taxonomy): domain Eukaryota; kingdom Metazoa; phylum Arthropoda; class Insecta; order Hemiptera; family Delphacidae; genus Conomelus; species Conomelus anceps. The sequence continues at coordinate 55,230,289 of OX418217.1, read as the reverse complement.
AATCAAATAGACTCAAAATAGTAAATTTCCGTTGATCCATAGTCAACCTGAAAGCCAATCTTCAGTGACATGCAAAAGTGCCGTCTCAATTGAGTGACTAAACCCAGACTTGAAGTTATGTTGTTTACTGTTCTTCTCAAGAAACTCAACTACCTGAGAATGGACAAGTCTTTCAAGAACTTTAGATAAAATGAACGCTGGAAAAATGCTAATGAGCCTGAAGTCTTCAGCCTTATACCTCCAATTTCTGGGGAAACTTCCTCTTTGAAGAGATGCATTGAGAATGGAAATGATGATAGGTAGAACTGCAAATAATATTTTCTTGGTGAATCTAATAGGGATTTTATCTGCTCCAGTTGCGTTACTATGTATATATGTTGGAATGCATTGAGAGCATTGTGTTCAGAAATTGGATTGAAATGAAATTGGTAAGCTAGTGGAATATCATTTGAGTTGATAATTAAACTGATTGTTCAGGACATGATTTTGAATTACTGTCTCATCAAGTTGAGCTGAATGTGAAACAAAATGTTCATTTATATCATCCAGTGGTAGGCTGATAGGGCCATTTGATTTCTGTTTACCAAAACCAAATTCTTTAATACCATGCCATAGTGATGCTGAGTTTTGTAAGTAGAAGAGGAGAAGAAGAAAAAAGAGAATAGTAAGGAGAAAGTAGAGCAGGAAAGCGTTTGCTGATGTTTCTATCGAAGTTGTATTCTATCGATTGGTTGAGTAACCTCACAAGCTAACTGTAAAAATCGAGATGAGTCAGGAAAGTTGCATGTAATTTGGTAAAACCAGCTTGAGCTTAGTATCATACAAATGGAATGCATTATTTTTATACAACTAGAAGTTATATGCAGTTTGATAAATAAATGTAATCATTGCAATTTGTAATGTTGATATTCTGGAGTACCAATTATGCATTAAAAGTATATACCAGATAATGAAGATCAGTAGAATGTTGTCTTATTTCATGATTGGCTGCAAGTTCAACCTGCTCAATCATCTCCACAAATGACGTGGAATCGAGTTTAATGACGGGTCATCCAGAAAATGAACTGTAGCTACAAGGAGATACTACCACACATGAATGTATGTGTTATGATTTTCATGACTATGTGAAGGACTTACTTCGCACCGTTTTATAAAGGTGGAATTCTAAAATCCAAAATTTCCAGTATAAGCTTCAAGTTGAACAATGGAAATCATAATGAAACTGGAAAATAGAATTATGGGACAGGGACAGAGGCACTGACCTTTCGCACTGTCCCTTTCGCACTCACAAGGGGGGACAAAGGGGCCATGCCCCCCCCCCCATAAACTTGGCAAAAAGCTACTATAATGAGCTCAAACTCACATATGAAGCATTATTATGGTTTTAGTAATTTCCCTCAAGAACTAAAATAGCATTGATTATAATAATTATAATCAATGAATAGGTGATAGGTAATATAAATTATATGAATAGGTTATGAAGAGGTTGGATCAAGTCCATTCTCCAGTGAGAGTTAGTGAAACAGATATGGACGCCAATGACTATTACAGAGTTTCAGTGTACATTCCCTGGATGGACTACTTTCTAGCATCCCTAAAAAGCAGATTTTTGAAACACAAGGGTATTTTGATTAGTTTTGATTGCTTGCTACCAAAAACACAAACGCACACAAAACGAGACAGGGAACCATTTTAGTTTTATCAGCACACTATTTAGATATGAACTTCCAAATCATAAATGTCTATTAGCAGAACAAGAATTATCACTGGCTTTTAAAGCCAGAATTATAATTTGGTATTATCACTGGCATTCAAAAAAGAAGCCTCTTACTTGCAAGAATGCTTTGGAAGGGTTAATGTTTTGTAAAGAAGAATCGTTCCCAAGCCTGCATAGGCTGCCCAAAGTGTTTGCAACTCTTCCAGTTTCAACTAGTGCAATAGAGAGATCTTTTGCACACTGAAATGTATAAAAACATATTTACGAAACACAGTGAGTGAGAACCGGCTTCTTTGAACATTTATCGAGAAATAAATGTAGATGTTGATGATGTAATCGATTGTATAGCAAAATATAAGTCAAGATGTCTTGATTTTGTGCTGAAGAGCAAAAGAAAAGTCTAGTCATGTGCATTGAATTGAACTTGACGTGTGTGAACGATTAGAAGAAGTCACTAAGAGTTGAAGAAACAGTTTCTTTAAATTCGTTATTATTATTCATTTTACTATTATAAGTATTATAAAAGTTGTACGCGAATTCGCGTACATTACATTAATTTGATGAGTCGAAATGTCTTGATAGTTTCGGATTGAGGAAGTTTCAGAACAAGTTGATGCGTGAAATTTTATAATAAGGGATGCGGACCAATTGAGAAAAGACAAGTTAAAGTTATAAGAAAAAATAAAATGTAGCTGCGAAATAGATAGAGAGACACCTTCAGCTATTGCTGTAGAGGCAATTGTGTACTTATTTACCGATGTGTATATGAAAGGTAAGAAAAGGAGAGTAGTTTTCCATATTTTTTGCGAAAAGTGAATGAAATTTAAAAATAGAAATATTATTGAAACAGTTTTTCAATAATATTGCCAATAACAGCTTTGAAATATTATTGCGACGTACTTTTCTAATGAGAATGCATCTTCAAATTGATTTTGAAATCCAAATGATAAAAAGTGTTAACTCTATTATAGAAAGACTAATAAAAATGACAAGAAGGTAGGCTTCAAGTTGTATTGTGAGTGCTCGAGAACAGTACGTAAGGTATTAATAAAAGCTTTTTTTTTTAAATAGCGAAGAGAAATTGAAACCAAAAGACAGAAAGAAACGGGCCCGAAGAATAAGCCTATTGTAATTTTTTTTCAAATTGGTTAAATTCCATTCAAGTTTGCAAAACGTGTGGGCGTGACATTGATGTAGATAAAAAGGACATTCTCTACTAAGTGACAGACGTCTTTTGATCTTCAATTCTTTCATCATCAAAGCAGAAACGAGACAACCCCTGAGATGTATTGACTCTTTTAGTAGAATAGAAGATCTGAACATCCAATTAGACCTTTTAACAGAATTGTAATCGTCAAAGACAATTGCTTGATATAGGCCAGGGCACTTTCATTGGAAACAAATTGGGACATTGTCGATCTTTTGGGAGATTGTCCTTCCACCGTCCTTTGTCAGTAAATTTGTCACCCTCCTTTTACTCGTCCAAGAAATTATGTTTTGGGGTGGTCATGACCCATATAACCATCGTTTTTTTTAAAAAAAAAAGGGAAATTTTTATGCAACTTACACTCTACACACTTTGACATGACTTTCGTGCAGTTAATAGAATAGGCTATGATTCTCAAGAATTCCACAGCATACGTTATTTTCCAATTAATTGTAAGCTATTTTTTACCACAGACAGTATTCACTTTCATGGGCAATTTTTTCAGACCAGATTTTCTCAAGCTTTCGTATGTTGCTACCAATTTTATAATTATTACTCTACCTGTAGTAAAGATGCACAACAAGCTCTCTTGTAATAACAGTAGTAATGCTCATCATTGGTGCAGGAACTAACTTGTTCTCGCGATTTTTTTTGCTCGCAATAATTTGTAGGTCGCTTGGTTACAATTTTAGTTGATCGATCTATTTCCAGAATGAAAGAAAGAAAGCTGCCGCATTATGAACCAGTTCTCAGGTGTTGAGAAGAAAAAAATATATTTCCTGGATCGGAAAGCCGATCATGAATTATCGTTGAATTTGGTCATTTGAATAGTGTTGCACCAAATATAACAACAAAAACTATTGCGAACTTAGGACATTTTTTATGGAAATTGAAGCTAATTAACTGAACAGGGATGATGAATCAATGAATAGAAAAGTATACAATTCATTATTGATTACACTCCACTAGTCCACCAGACTAAATGATTTATCGATCAAAAACAGCATTTTAATGGACTATTTTCTCTAGTTCACTACGTACGATAGATGGAACTGAAATGTAGATTGTGGATCCAGATCAAAAATGATTGAGACAGAATGAAAATAAGATATGTTATCATTTGGAACCTTGCAAAAGAGTAAATCTCAAATTTCTTTCAAATTAATAGGATAGGATAAATTTGAGAAATTTATCAATTTAAGGGTAACTCATTGAGAAAAATCTTTTGCAAATTAATGATTTCTTGTGGAAGCAAATATAGACTTGCTCATTTCTAAAGAAACAACTTCTCGCTCATTAGAATTGGTGAGATGATAATAAAAGAAATGTACCGTACTAGAAACCCAAGTGAAAACCTTATAATTATTGTAAATTACTAATGAGAAAGTTACTAATGAGTTTGGTGAGAAATACACAGAGACAAGCAGTGGCGAAACGTACACCCCGCAGACCCCGCGGCGCGGGGGGCCCGGACTGAAAAAATATTTTTTTAAGAAGTGTCCCGTGACCGGACTGAAATATATATATTTTTTTCAAAAGAAATAAAACTGAAACACTGACAGAAAAAAATGAATAGGCTATATTGTCAGAGGATATACCCTTTATATATCGGATCAATTACGTGATTATTGTATAAGTATATAAATAATAGTTTTGGTTCAATTGTGTCAGTTCTCCCAACACAGTTGAATTTTCTTTCTTCTGGCTTCAATTTTTATTGTTTACTTCATCAGTTCCCAAATAGCCTTGTAATTTAGAAATTTAGAAGCAGGACGTTGTGACTTCAGGAAAGTAAATGGAGATAAACCGAGGACAAAACACTATAAAGACATTCTTTAAACGAACTTGTCTAGACTTTTATGAATCATGAATACGGCTGTCTCTAATGTGCAAATATAAGAGGAAATTAATTTTTTTCACATCGAATGTCTTAATGTATTAGCATATCTGAAGAAATGGGAAGTGGGGGTTTGTGTCAAGCTCAAAGTTTACATTTTTCTTCATACAGTCACTTTTGAATCGTCCAGCTAGATGCATGTTAGAGACAACTTTCATTTTTTAGTTATTTCTATTTTTTTATCTACTTGTACATTTTAAAAAAATGTTTAGAAAGAATATTTATACCCTTGATATATCGGATCAATTACGTGATTATTGTACAAGTATATAAATAATAGTTTTGATTCAATTGTGTCAGTTCTCCCAAACATTAAATTTTTTTCTTATAATAGGATCAAATATAAGTAGCTTAGTTTCCGTTTTCTCTCTTGCGCCAGGAAATTCTTTGGATTTTCTTCTCTCTTCCTGACTTATTAATATTTCGTCGTAATTTAGAAGTGACTTTTTATTCAAATTGAACCCGTTCGCCGCGAACGAAGCGAATTCTGAGAGAACACCACTTCTGGAAAAAGGGGCGGAGGTGCTAACAAGTAGGATGTGAATGTGTATCCTATGGTAGACATCAATTTCAAGGTTTCTATGAAGTTAATTATTTAAAATAAAATCAACTCTCAACTATTTCCATCTTCCAAGAATTCAAGAACCCGTAGGCTAGAGCCAAAATCATTAGACTAGTCCCCCCCTTGAAACATGATAGAATTTTAAAATTTTATAGAGAAATAGGTGTTTTGTTCTTACATAATTATGATAACTGCCAGCAAAATATTCAAGTTTTTCAGAGGAAGGGTAGCAAAGGTGAGGAGGGATATTGATATGAATTTTGGGAGAGGGGCCTGGAAAATCGGTTACGGGGGGGGGGGTCTAATTGGAAAACTTTACGTCCCTGGAGACAAGAGAGAATAGATTTCAGTTGTTCAAGAATGCTGATGGAAGTTGAATGAAAGAAAAGGGAAGAACCTGCCAAGGTATTTTTGAACTACCATGAATGATGACAATATAATTTATTGTAAGTTTATTTTAGTCTCTCTTTGAAAAAAAGTAATATAGAAATAAAATATTAATAAATAAATATTAAAATATGAATAATATAGAAATAAAATACTGTTTCAAAGACAAGTTTCAGTCAAATTTCTTACCAAAAGATTGAATTTGATTCATAACAGGTCTATTCATATGCACAGAACACACAGTGAATATTATCTAGTGCTTCTTACATTCGAGCCGGATACAGCAAGAAGTGAGGAGATGTGAACAGTGGAATGACTTTAGGTATTGTTTATGAAGTTTTAGAATGAACGATGAAGTTCAGAGCTTTAGGTCCACCATTCAGGTATCATTCACCTTAGTACCCACGCACAAGTCTCAGACTCATATGGGCTTCAACAGCGAGAAAAAGAAAAGATGAAAAAATGTTGGTCAGGTAAGCACAACAAGCAATAAAATTCGGTATCGGTGGAATTTATTTGACCATTTCAAATTGATGAGAAAGAGCAAGACCTATTAACTGGTTTCTTGAGCAACCTTCTACAGGAAATCATTTTGTATAAACTAGTTATTTTCCAAGAAAGCTAATTTTGTCATGAACGCTCATATTTTATATTATATAATTAAAATCTAATTAATGCATAATGTTCTTCTCACGAAAGTTTCTCTTGAGTGATTCGCAATCTATAACTAAAATATGAGAGGAAAGTTGTGATAAATGGAGATCACTAATCAGGTGGGAAATAAATCAGGCGCCAACTTCTTTATAAGATTAGACGAGATTCACAAGATGATAGGTCTACATAGTATAAATTCAATTATTGATGGGAATCGAAAGTCTTCACTGAATACACAAGAAAAACCAACACTAGAAGTCACTCGAGAGCTTTAATGCCGGATTATTCCTTCGAATACCAAGTAGAAATACGTAGCAAGTCTAGTTTCGCAAGATCACAGCTTGTTGACATTAAACAAATTAAATTACGGAATATCAAATTGGAAAGTTGTTAGGAAATAATCATTTACGTTTAGAAAGTGCGAAGAGAAAAAGATGTTGAGACAAGGTTTTAACCTGTTAGGTCATCAACTGCACGACGGTCATAACTATTACTGGCAGCATTATAAAAAGGCCATTATCGAATACATAAACGTAATACGCATCTTCAATCGTAAACCTGCAATCCGTTTTGAAAATTAAGTTTATCCAATGCAGAAGCGATTGCTCATTACTATTTCTCCAGAACATGGTAGTACTCAACACACAACACTGAATAGAAAATAAAATTATTATAGAGATAATATTCATAACTGTAGCTGAGCAAGTGCATTCTAAGATGAGAAACATTAGAACCTATTATAAGTTCAGGATAATTTTTTTTAGGTTGAAGCCCACATAGGTCTGAGACCTGTGCGTGGGTAATAAGTTGGATGATGGTGATTGATGAGCTGGACCTACAGTTTTAGGTGGGTTTTTAAGTGATTTTACAGCAAAGAACAGTGTCTTTTTAATTATAATTGAAAGTATTTGTAATTGGCGAACAATGAAGAATCAAATTTACACAAAGAGCTGCCCACTCTATAAGAACGAAAAATCGATTAGGCCTATTCAAAAGGTGTAAATGAGGTGGCAATTGACGACTAAGATAATATAATTTTCCAATATTTACTTAATTTGGAAGTATTTTACCTTGTAAGAGAGTAATTGTAAGATAATAGTACGTAGCTCAACATAACATCCAGCTACTGTGGCTATAAAACATTGAATACTACAATAATACAGTAAAACCTGTGTAAGGCGGAACTCCACCGGACTGAAAAAAAATTTCCGTTTTGGCAGGTTTCCGGGTTAGACACTAAAAACTACTGTAAAAAATTCCTAGGGACCGGATGAAACATTCCGTTTCAGCAGGTTTCCGTCTTACAAGGCGTCCGCCTTAGACAGGTTTTACTGTAGTTTTATTTTTGCAGCTTGAAAAAAAAGTTGTATACTCTCTTATTAATAAATTAACCTATACAGAAGCTAGCTACAGATGAAATTGGATGGCTTCCATGAAATAAATGCGAATTTCTTACAAGATATCGAAAAGGAATCAATAGCACTAGAAGAAGTTATTGAGTTCAAATAACTCCAAGCAATTTTTAATAGCATTTGTAATTTGCAATTTCAATTTGTATTAATGGCAAACTTGGGCCTACATGAAAAGAAATTAAAGAGTGTTCGATGTAGAAGAAGTTATTTATCATAAAATGCTGGACAGTAAACTTGAAGAATACTCTGTACAGACAATAATTTTCATAAATCTATCCCAATAATTATTCGAATTATGTAAATTAATGCATGCATGAGCACATATAATGATAAATAATAATTAATATGCGTTTGGATTAACAAAATCATTCTCAAGCAATAAATATAATATCTAATGAAATCCAAAAGTTCATTCACTAAGACGTTCACTGAGCTATATACATAATATTAAACATTTCTGAATAGAGATGATCTTTGTAAAATTTTTCATGTATAAAACCTTCAAAGAAAGAATTTCTTCAGTATTAAAAAACGGTTTCACCAAACAGTTACTGGCATCGAGCATAATAAATCAATGTCTAATCAAGACTCTTATCCAAACTGATTTGAAACTTATCAATTAAAATAATTTCCATCTAACATGCGTTTTGTTATATGTATGACTTATATAACAAAGTGGTGATTTTACATAAGTTGAATTTAATTGATAAATACTTACGTTCAAAGGAGGATAATATATTTAACCTTCCAAAGAATGCATGAGGATCGAAGGAGTTTTCAAATGAAATGATAATAGTTTTGGATTTTGATAATTCAATGATTTTGCATTCCTTTCTGAGATGCATGGGCTTGATTAACGATCAGTTATGACAATGAAGGAAATACCAATCGTGTTCAATGGTTCATTTGATAGCAGCACAGTTTTTTAATGTGAATGACAATAAGGGTCAGATTGATGAAATTTGGAATCATTCACATTCAGTAAACTTTGGCATAATATTGTAGATGATGTTATTCAATTTCTTAATTGGTGGACATTTTCTGGAATAGATAAGTAGGATGGATATACTGTACACTTCTCAAGTTCATGGAGCAAGAGTTATTTGCAAATATTTGTAATATTCCATAATGAATCATGCTGAGAAAGACAGAGTTTTGAAGAGTTTTAGTGGGACTGGTTGTTCAAGCAATTTACGGGAGACACGAGCTGAGATGGAAGTTAGGGTATATATTTACATTATTAACATTGTCTCGTGCTAATGCTTCTTGTCAATTCAGGATAAAATTCAGGAGGTGATTGAGTGTCTGGAGCTTGCAATGATATTATTAGTAACTACATTTTTTTGTTGTGAAGGATTTAAGAATCTTATTTTACTTCAATTTCAATAAGGACCACGGGCCACGATGACATAATATTGCATAATATGACATAGCCATGCATTTTGAGTAAGGTGATTATTGAGTATAGCATTCAAATGAGAGAATTCTATTTTATCGGCATACAATTGAGCACTTTATATGCCAACTAGTAATTTACATCTTCACAGTATACGGTAATACTGATGAGTAGATTCATGGACAGCATTGGCCCTACAATTTGAATATATCTTATCTAATCGTTTAACTATCTCTCTTCTTTTTTGAAAAACAAATTCTGTCATTATGAGCAGAATATTCTCAACATCTGAATATACCGTATGCAATACATTGATTGTATTTTTTCTACATAAGCATAACTGGATATTATTTTTATTACAATCTATATAGGATGAATTAGTTGTTATGTTATATTATTAAAATGTCCTAACTATTAATGAATAATCCTTTTTATGAGATCTAGTATCTACTGATTCTTTCAATATCAAACTTATCACAGAAAATATCAAATTGAGTTTTCTCCAAGTGTTGAAGCTTTTGCAAACTTCCCAAAAGTCTTAAAACATCTGTTAAAAGGTCCTCCCCTCCCCATATAATTAAAGGATGTTTAGAAAATTGTAGAAATTTTTTTTTCTTTTTTCAAATAAATTATTATGGTATTTTTATCACAATATATACAGAGTTTTTGGCGTATAGTTAACAATACTTCGCGGGCTTGTAGTACCCACTACAATAATGAAAAAAGTGCACATAAACATAGGTTCAGAAATTCTTAGTTAAAGAGTTAAAAAATGGCGGAAGCTGGCCGCTAGTACCATTGGTTTACTCATTGAGAAATTTATAGTGCCTTCATATTTCTATGTAGAATGAGTTGAAAAATCCAATAAAACAAGGAATTATGTAACTACAGTAACTTCTTAAATATTCGACAACATATGCATGAATGTCCCAAAAATGTATGTTCCAGTTTGAAATGAATAAATTGGTTCATTGTCAATTAGCATGCATTCTAACACGTAGAGCATTCAATTCTAACGAAATGATGTATGGTTACCTAATAGTCAAAAACTCTCCTAAATGTCATGAAATTAGGATTTTAATAAATTAAACCACATAGGATTAGCAAAAATAAATGCTTTGATTCAATAAAGCCAATATTTGAAATCTGGGGCTTTTAGCTATTCGATTATTTAACATTATTTTTATATTCAGAATTGAATTCTCTACTAGAAAAAACTGCAAATTTATTCTGCAATTAACAAAGTTTAGCCATTCTAATTTGAGGCAACATGATTTTAATCAATGTTTATCAAATACCTCAAAAATTACCGCAGGAACTGACTCCTAACTTATTTTATTCGATTCTTCAGCTCATTTTATATAGAACCAGACCAAATGCAAGGAAAATAAAGGCACTACAAATTTCTTAATAAGTAAACATAATTCCTCAAAAAGAATTCATTATTTCAGAGAATACAAGTTCACAAAGTGTCTGTAACTATGCATATGGATTTGTTCAAAATGGGATATGTTCAGAATGCTTTCAGTGTATGTCTCTTAGATTATGTATCATTATCGTATTGGGCAAGTTATTATATATTGTGCCGATTCAAATGTTAACAAACACGGCTTGCATATGTAACAAAATTTAAATGAATATTATTGTAGCCTATTGCATTAATTTCAAATTGCTTGTGGCACTCACTTTCTCCTATTTTTTTTTTTTTTTTTGCCTTTTATATTTTTGTACTGGTATATTATCCGAATATGTGCAAGGTGTTTTCAGAGTAACTCTCACGGTCTATGTATTTCATTACTGTATTATTTTATATTGTAACGATTCAAATAATGTTAACTTTTAAAAGTAGATAAATTCTACTTATATTTATATTTGAAATTATATATTAAATTTTATTAATTATTCAATATTATTGTATTCTTATGATTTTTAATTGCTCATGACACTCAAAGTCTCCTGGTCTTTACATCGACCTGAATCACATAATTGAGCAAATTAAGCACGGTGTTAATAATTATGTACAAGGTGCTTTGACATGCAAAAAGACACAGGGGCGGAAGACATAGCTGAGCCCGTACTGCTGAGCCTGAAGCAAGAAGTGAGTGTGTGAAGTGATGAGTGCGGGGCCTACTACACACCTGGGGCCTGTGCGGTGGATAGTTGTGGATCCTGGTAGGCTCAGTGACGGGCACAGCACTGCGGGAGACGCGCGGGTCTTCCCAGCTGGCGGGGAAGTCGCCCAGACCCCACGAGGCGAGCTCGTTGCCGTGCTGGGACAGTGTGCCCGGGATCTCTGTTCGGCTGTTGTGGTACTCGACCGCTGGCCCACTCACCTCGTATCCTGGCCCAGGTGGACCATAGTCACTGCTCACCGGCGGCGAATGGTGGTAGCTGCCGTGCGATGGTGGTCCATGGTACACTGGCACTGACACTGGCACGTGGTGGTGGTGATGCGCTATCTGCCAATCAAACCAATAAAATAAACTCCACTATTATACTCCAATAATTGAACAATAGGTGACTCTTAATTTTTAATGGCTAGGTAGAACTACCAGTGAAAGTCTCCTTACCAAAGGAAGCCAAAGGAAATGCATATTTATTGTTGAATTTCATTCGTAATTGCTAGAGAAGTTCATGATTATAATGGTCAGGCCACGAAAATAATTAGAAGATGAAAATAATGTTGGGATAAGTGTGCCCCAAATGAATAACAGTTAGAAACGTATAAAAGGGATTGAACAGTATGGGGTTAGGACCCCCCCCCCCCCCCCCAACCATTAAAAGAACGGTATAAAGAACTGTGTCCCATCAAAACGGTTAGGGCACAGAAATAATAAGAAGAGAGAAAAACATGTCGGGATAAGATATTGTGCCCCATATAAAAACATGAGAGGTTATTTTGTATTTTTCTTTCATATTGGATGAGTTGTCAGGTACTTATACTCATTATTATTCCCATGCATAGCCATTTTTTCCTACCTTGCATCGTATCTCGAATATTTATTTATTATCTTTGAATTATGTATTGTGTTTGTGGCAATATATTCGGTTTGATTTTGATATGTGTGGTATTCAAGACAAAGAATCAAGAGGGAATATTATATTTATGCAGATTACTTTATTCGAGTAAATTTTCAATTAATCATGAGAATAATTCGCAACACAGGAATCCAAAACTATACAAATATCTAAGTAACTAGAGTAACTATACAATTACCCAATATGAGTCTCAAGTGAGTGGTGACATACAAGATTATAAATAACACAATATTTATCAATTTTGTGAAATTATATAGTGGAAATTTCGTTGAAAATAGACAATAAAGAATGAAATATGAGTCAGGGTGATTACTTACACAAATAAGCGAAATTAGAGGCACTTGTATTTTCTCTTATTTGACCAAGTGAAAAGTAAAGAGATGAGGGCACAGTTGAAAATAGTTCAAATTGTATAGGAATAAGTGTACGCATTTACTAGAAAAGCTCAAGATTTGAATGTTTTGAGCACATAACGAAAAAGTGGAAAATCATGCTAAGAAATGTTTAGTCGAGAGATTTGAAAGTGAGGAGAGGGAGGAAAGAGAGTGTGGAGTTATGGAGTACTTCATTTGTTAGAAAAGAGATATTAATTATATGGAAAGTAGAATAAGAGATTAGATAATTAAAGAAATATATTCTTGTGAGTTAGTTGAAGTTGAGGAGAAATGAAAGTAAGAAAAGTACAGTCTTAAAGTCAAGTTCGATATAACAAAATTAAAACAGCAGATAGTTACTTCAAGGTGTAATCAACTTTTTTCAGCAATTGATTAGATAATAATATCAGGGCTATATAGCCTATGTGCAACTGAAATTCAAAGATTGTGATGAAGTTATATATTTGATTAGTTATTATATGCTTATAGCATATTAATTTGTACATTATATGCGAACAAAATGTTAATAATATAAGTATTGGTGATCACTGCAATAAGTTTTGGTTCATTTGCCGAATGATTACACTTAATTGGCCTCATATATCAGGTAAATATGATAGATAATGAGGCTATCCACAACAGATCTCGCAAATTCTACAATCTTACAATTGTACAATTTCTACATTTTTTATCACAGAATAATTACGGTAGCCTAAATAGGAAGGAGGCTTTCCTGCTTCTTGGCATAGTTTCCTCAAAATTGAAACCTCAAAATAATTTAACATTGATACTGATAATACATATAAAAATGCATTAAAATGAAAAGCAGCTCATGAGTTTGTGTAATGAATTATGAATAGATTGAGAAATTTGAACATAACAAATCATTGTAAAGCTACGAATAAGTAAACTATGAAAAAAGATTTGTTGAGCTCATTTGAACATTTTCATGCAAATATTGTCAATCACTATTAGGCTATGCGTTGTTATACCATGCTAAATTGAACATTCTCAAGAGCACTACAAACCTGGTGATGATGATGGTGGTATTTAGCTTTGTGATGGTAATAAGAGCAAAGCTTGAACAAATGTGCCAAGGCCGGAAAGATGAACAGCAACGCTTTCAATAGGATTTTCTTGGCCGTCCCAACGCCAAGGAACACTGGCAATAGGAACATCAGCTTCACTTTGATCAGCTTCATTATCAGCAGAGCGGCTAACATACTCGACATCAGCTTCTTGTGGAAGATTTTCTCTGTAACAACATGTATAGAAAATTAGAATCAAATTGAATCTGGATTATTTGCATTAAAATATATGTTGATTTAAAATATACTTCCCTCAACACTGCATGAAACGCTTATTTGAGTATCATTAACAAGAATATTCCAAGGTAATCGATATCATGTAGGCTAATTAACATTTCATAATGATAAAAAATTATACATACTGCTTGATATTAGCAAGATATTCACTGACAAAAATTATAAAATCTCTATTGTTTGATATTTAACATCAATAAGTTTCTGGTACAAAATTAAGTAGAATAAAACTAAAGGTGTTTAGACAGATTTATACTAGAGTGTATTCACCATGTAAAAATTAAACAAATGCTGTGAAATTGTGGTAGGCTATTCAAACTGTTCCAATCTATTAATGAAGTGGAAGGTGGAAGCGGAAGTGGAAGGTTATTATTCCGCAACTACGCGTACAGCACTTCCGTAACGCAAAGTTCAAAAATAAAAACAATCTATCTATAATACTCCATGCATCAATTGCATGCATGCGTTTGATTTGCGATGGCGAGTGTCATCGAGTATTGCGTGTTTTACTGTGCAGCATCTTGAAATATTACTACTTCTGCGATATTGTAATGGGAAATCCTTCATATTTTTTTTTTCAATTTCTGTATCTTTCTATTTTTCCTTTACGGCTTTGGTGACATTGGAAAAACTCGAATGAATGTATGAGTCAATAAATGCCTTTCTTGTGTTCAAGGATTCCGTTAGGATGAATTTGAGTTTAAGATAGATAAAAAATGTTATATCACAATTATTCATGTTCATGGTTTTATGAATCTTACAATAGGAGCTCTTTCATTTGTTTGTGACAATTCCTTAAATTCTTCAAATTAATGGGTTGTCAAAAATCAACAACACAATCTTTATGAATATCTTGATGTGGTATTTAGGTAAATTATAATAACCTAGAATCAATCCTCTTCTTAATCAAATACAAATCGACACTACAATTTTATTATTTTGCATGAAATGTAAACAATAAACCATTGGTGATTCATATTCTAAGCTAACTCCTGCCATTTCACAATCAAAATTTAGAGGGAAATTCACTTTGATTTTCCATGTGATGCATCTTGAAAAGAAACCTGGTTGTGCCATCTAGCAACATATTATCATTTAAAAATCCCAAAACGTGTTTGAAAAAATTTCGAGGACTAGTTTATTTGGGAAACTATTTGATAAATTGTGTCTCAGAATGAAAACATTTGATGAACACGCTCAATTTCATGTCAATCCGAACTAGAGCCCCTTCAAACGAGATCAAATAAGTAGGTGATTTTGAGAATTCTGCAGGCAAAAGACGTTTACGTTTGTTTCAATGTCGCTCTGCATGTCAAACAGAGAAAAAGGGAAAGAGCTTGATAGAACACGCAAGATTATTTTCCCAACTATAAAGCCGCAGGTGTGTTTCGACTTGGATACGACAGTAGAGAAAAAAGGTGAAAGTAAGGAATGCTCAAAGCTCAACGCTGGACTAAGTTCAGTATATCACAAAAGAATTCTACGTGAAGGCTTTATTCAAAATATTTTTTTTCGCAAGGCAAAGAATAAGAATAAGATAGCGTGGATGCAATTACTCATAATCATAGTATCGCAATTTTGACAGCATAATAAGATACACAAGTTTATACTGTTCCCAGAAGCATAGCAAGGTAGCCTTGTACCCGCCTACAATTTTGGTTTTTCGTCCCCCTCCCTCAAAAGGTATCGATGGCGCAATCTATCTGGGCTCATGGCGTCGGTCCAATAAAAGAGGCTAACTTATTCTATAGACATCGCTCATATGTGCTCACCTACAATGCAAAGCATTTGTTTATTAACGTTTTATTCGATGTCTTTCATCTGCAAGCGATTGTGTCATCAGTAAATGAATGAGTACAGAAATTTATCAATTTGGAAAATACTAAGCTGAAGTATCAATTAATTTCAAATAACAGATGACAACAAATAATGTGAAAAAGTAGACCACAATCTATCAGGCCACAATCATCATGTAATTGGGCAAAAATCCTATCGCTAAAACACATTTGTTCAATTGCTTGGTCTAGCTTTATTAAGTCAACTCCACATTTATATGGGACGACCAAGTGAATTGTGAGCTATAATATAAAATAACAATTTGATCGGATTTAATTCACGATAGTGAACATAGTAAAACTTAAAAAATACGAAAACCCAGAATGGTTTATTTTGCATGTTTGTATGCTTATAGATTGGAGTTGGGAGTTAACAGTGCAGATTTACACTGGTTTTTAATTATTTTTTTATTATTTAGACTACAAAAGAAAACTGTTTGGCTGGACACAAGTTCAAATAATCATGCTGGAAGGCCTTTGTAGTTTTGGAAATCTCAACACTGCCATTAATATTTTTAGAAATAAACTTGAAAACTTCACTCATAAACACAGAAAATTCCAGACTGACCACAAATGGTGATTTATCACCATATTTCTCCCCCAGGCCCGCCCAGAGAAATTCCGGGCCCCTGGGCAAACTTGAGTGTGGGCCCCTTCACCACTTCCAATATGGGCCTAAACAACCCTGTATTTTGTTTGATATTATGAATAAAGTATTGCTTCATTGTTATGGAATTAAAATCAAACCACATCTATTCATGAAGATAGAAAATTTTATCATTTCACAACTGACATAATGATAAAATTGTTAAATAATTAAGACTGGTTATCTTGATAAGCTCTTATTATTGGATAACTATGTTCTGATTTTAAATTAAAGGCAGATTAATTTTGCCTTTCATTCCAAAGATATTCATTGGAAGTAGTGGCGGATCCAGGCTTTGCGAGCCCTAGGCAATTGACTTTGGAGGGGCCACACTTACCGGTGGTCTGGGGCTCCTCCCCCATGATTTTTTGAAAAATTAGCCCTAAAAATGCGTTTTTGATGCGTTTTTTCAACTAGTTAGCTATGCTATGATCAACTTATAAAACCGACCTTATTTGTGTATTATAGTAGTTTCCAATGTACTAAATTAATAGCCTAAAAGAATTTGATCAGTTGGCACTATAGGTAGTATGCATTGACTATGAATTGTTTATACGAAATAATGCGTTTTCTGTGTTTATTTTCATGTTTAACGTGCTGAAAATGGTTAGCTAAGCCCAAAAGCCAAAATTTGACATGGTTTGTCATAAAATATGCCAGGTCAAAACTTTAAAGTATAGCCAATACTCAAAAGTCAATACATTACGTTGGGTTTATTTAAAAAAATACCACCTTCTAATTTTATTTAGTCTTGCATTTTAAGCTATGCATAACAAACCTGGTTTATGGGGTTCACTCTTTGCTTGCTTATGGGGCTGGTTTAAGAGGTCGCGCTTCTAAACGACCTGCGTTTTTCAGTTAGGTCCGGACCGCAGGGCCCCGCTGACTCGCCCGGCCCATTTTTGTGGACTTCTCTAAGTATTTCACACTGACGCAATAATTTCGGAGTTAGAAATTTCAATATAATAGATTTCTATGTCTCTTTTACTCTTTGCTTGCTTAAAGGCTGGTTGATCTTAAGGGCCTCGCGGTTCTCACCGACAGAACCAACCTACGATATGTTAGCCGGTTGCTCGGCTCGCCCAGCCCTAGATCCGCCCCTGATTGGAAGCTCAGAAAATGAAACAAATAGCAAAATGTAATGAGTTTCAACCAAATTTCATTGATCAAATGATTTTAAAGAAGAAAAAAAGTATCTCAAAATTATTAAGAACAACATTTTTCCAAAACGAGAAGAAAGAAGTAATCTGGAAATCTATGAATTATGGATCCCATTCAAAAGTTGTTAAGACAGATTTTAAAAACATAAGTTTTATTCAAAATCAACACTTCAACATATTCTTGGCAATCCTAAAAATGAAATCAAAATCGAAGAAAAATCTGGAATTTATAAAATAAAATGTGAATGATGCAACAAATTATATGTAGGCCAAACCAAACATTAAATATCAGTTTAAAAGAACACTTTTTTAAAGTTTCAAATTTTAAGTACAACCAATCAGAAAATCAGGCAATAGCCAAACATGCTTTGGAATCTGGACACCCATTTTCCAAAATTAATTTGTTGTCAGAAGTAAACAATCATGAATATCTTGATGCTCATGAAACAATAGAAATGAAGAAAAAAGAGATTATCCTATAAATGGGAATAATGGAAAATTCACCTTTATTTCACAATTACTTATCAAGCTTTTTGGTTTGCCAAGTCTTCAATAATTAAAATAAGATCTTTATCTAAATCTTTATCTTTTATTAAATTTTCAACTTAATTAAACCATTCATCTTTAGAACTAACTACGCCTACTGAATCTGATCTGTGTATGTTTAGTATTGTTGAAATAAACTGTTGTTTGTTTACAGAGCCCAGGCCCCTTCAGAGCCCGGGCCCCTGGGCAATTGCCCCCCTTTCCCCCCCTCTGGGCGGGCCTGTTCTCCCCCATTATACTATACTATTATATTACTTACTTATACTATACTATTATATTATACTTTCCATTATACTATATCCGCCATTACACTATTTCTCCCCCATTATAAAATGTGAAAGAATAAACGATTGATAGATGAATATTTGAGAAAATTGCGTCTTTAATTGGAGCAAGGCTTTACAAGGCCCATCAAACTTCTTCAAAAATGAAGAGATAAAAAATAAATAAATTGCACACCTTCCTTGTAATATTAGTTACTTGGGTAAACATTTCCCTCTTGGCATTCAAAATAAATCAAGTTCCTAATAACATTAAAGTCCAATAAATGAATACTAACAAAGATTTAATTAATAGGGTGAAACAGACGAAATTGTAGAAGCAGAGAATAACAAACCACCCAGTCAAATCGTATAAAAACGAAAGCCACTTCGATTAAACTAAGACGAATCACTTTTCAGACGAATTATTCGCTTTTTCGAGTGAAGTGCTTAAAGAGACTTGGGCCTAATCCTTAGTTGAATCTAATACAACGCCACTGATTATTTCACAAATTTGGTTAGCCCACTACTAGTACCCAGTCAGCATAGAACGTCAAATAAGATAACAATAATATGAGAAAGTAAGATAATAAAAATCAAATCTTCCAGTATAAGAAGGACTATATTTATAACAAAAAAAAAGATTATGCCAAAAATATAGTTCATTGCTATTTAAATTCAGCATATTATGAGTGAGGCTAAAAATAGTTTTATATCAACTTTAATACTACTATTATGTTTTATCGATCTATTGAATTTCAAAATGTCTATTCCCATCATGTCAAGTACAGTGAATAATTTATCATTCTCTAATCCTACATGAAAAGATCTCGTGTGGTTATCAAACATCAAATGGTGAGATTTGATTACACGAGTTTATACTAGTTAGGCTAATTGTCAGGTAGCAATTTCCTTAATCATATTGATTATGCATGATATGATCAATCAAACAAGCTTTAACTCATACAAGCCAATAGGGAGTGAAAGTTTTCTAAGTTTTTAATAAGCAAAAGCAACATTCCCACGCGTTTCACTGATTTTGGAAAGCAGTTGCCGCTTCTATATTAGTCTCTTGCTAACATCTGCATGAGCTTCGGAAGTTTTTACACTTTGATGTCAACTTCCTTTTGCGCTTATTTTTTATATAGTGGAATTGTCACTTTTTATGGTGTTCTTAGGTCAAACTGATTTTTATCAAGCAGCACTATTTGAGCAGTTTATCCGATTCTAATATAATTCAGATGATGCATGCTATATTTTAATTTTTGATTATCATATAATCCAAATTTCAAACACTTTTTTGATATGGCCCAAAAAAGCTTCGTTATTCTCCCAATATCATTTTTCTACAAATATATATTTGAGGTGCTAATGTTGCTCCCTGCCATCCTTTGCTCCTTCACACACACTAAGCAAAATTTTCTTTCTAATATATTCCTCTATCATTTTTCTAAGTTTACTTCCTCTATTAGCCACTACCTCTATCCCACTATCTCTAAATGTTTCTTGCATCGTCATTCCAAGCCTTTTTTTACTATGATCGACGAAAGAAGAGCCATGACAGCTCATGCTTCTCTCAAGTAATATGTCCAAAAAAATGCCAGTTTACACATTCAAAATCAGTGTAATATTATAACAAATATATTCCAAATTATTTCAAATATACAATAAACTTCTAGTATTATTGATTTTCTGTACTGTGATCAATAGGTATCATACTTTCGGTAATGGACGTTGGCTATCTTGATTTTATTGAATGCTAGATCTTTGTTACTAGAACTATATCTCGTGTATTGCAGATCACAGCTCCATTTCAACCAAAGAATAATCTTATTCCCTGCAGTTTTAAATCAAAATATCTAATTATAGATTGGATGCTAGAAATTAAGTTCCAAATTAATAACCTATTCAAGTTTGAATGCTTTCCGAAAATGTGTTTACTGCTCCCTCTGTATTTTTTTACCATTGATTTATTGCATTTTTATGCAGATTTATAATGAACAATGCTGTCATTTCGATTTTGACTTTATTTGATCGTCTTCAGTAAGATCATCTTGTTTAGGATCTAGTAAAATACACATCGATTCCATCTTAGCTAAACTATTGATGAGCCCAAACTATTAAAGCTAATAAATTTTCTTCTCTCAACACGGAAAAGTTAGTATTCAATGATCGATAAGATAAGCTAATGATTCTACATCTTGTGAATCCTGCCTTGAACCAGTCAGACACTGAGAGAATACAAGTCATCTTTCTCCAATATGAAATTATCCTCTCTCTTTCTACGCGGCGAATGCATTACAAAAAATGATCTTAATGTTTTTTCAGTGAGGACGGTACTTGCTACAGAACGAGACACAAGAAGGCAGCATAGCATCAGCAGCAACTGCAGCAAACTTAAAGTGGAACACACCGAGCCGCGAATTCCTGCACGGAAACTACGATACCATCATTCACTTTTCGGCAATACTCTGTGCTGTCTGTTGCGCTGGTGGTACCTCTGCCCCTGCTTCTACCTCCTCTATGGTTTAGCATCCAAAACGCTCTTCACCAGTCACGAACTCGCTAAGCAAGCTGAATTCTCCTTCGGCAAAGATTATAGAAGCTTGAAATCGCATAATTGGTGTGATTGGATAATACAATTTGTAAGTAGCCTGAGCTGGGGAAAATTTATTTTGAATGTCTCTGGACAAATAAGAAGACAAGATGTAAATAAATAAGTGATAAATAAGACTTTTTTGTTGATATTGCCCATATGAGTTTCATACTTTTTTGTGGGTATCGTAAATTATGACTTAATCTATGCCTGGCTGAACGGGAATCGAGTCCATGACTGCTGGAGTGGTAATCAGTTAAAGATGAGCACCCTAACCGATTACAACTGTGCGGTTGCCAACTGCAGTAAGCTATGACGGTAAGCTGCGACTTTTGATTGTTTTTTATTGTAATCATAACCAAATGTGCTAATATGATAATCAAAATTCTCAAAAATGGAACAAGAAATTTTTTTTTCTGACATTACAGTATTTTTATTTAGCAACAATAACATTATCAGTCTACTTTTAATTTTTGTTATCTTTTAATTTTGTAGAAGATATTTTATGAGTTTGTCAGAATTAGTCCAGTTCAAATAATAGGTACATTTTTCATATATTCTGTAATGATCCATGCGTTAGTCTTTAATAACATACGTATAATGGAAGAAATACCGTACTCAATTATTTCGGGTTAGAAATTCATATTCTTATCGAATTGAATTTTTCATTAACTTACTATGGTTACCATCTATTCTTGGCATTGAAACATTTTTCGAATGAATTGAAACAGTAAAAAAAGTATATATAACAAAATTAAAAAAAAAAATATTTACTCTTAAATTTTTTGGAGAATAAAAGTCCACTATAAAGCTATTTGTTATGGAAAAATTAAGAAAAAATGCAAAATGATTAGGTAATGGAACAAAGAACCGGAAATTTGGCAAAACAGATCTACTCATAGAAAACTGTTTTAAGTATTTTCTTCTTACTAATAAGAGGTGTTAATGATTCATTATTAGTCTTTGATTAGGAAGCATATACTGTATGATGTTTATAGAAACCGAAGTAGTTGAATGGTAACGGTAGTAGAGAGGCTAGTACCTGAATAATGTATGAACCTTGGTTGAATGGTCATATGCCTATCAGCACAACTGATAATAATAATAATATTATTTAATTCGTCGGGTCCTTGGATAGTCCGTTATATCGGTTTATTTTGAAGAGGTAATAATAACTCCAGTCTTTTAATGTCTTTATGCATCAAAATCCATTTGAGCACTCAATAAAACATCGGAGCTCAACTAAAATCTCAAAGAAATAATTAAATCCAATTAATTATCATGCATGCTCTGTTTGGGTATCTCATCAAAGAACACACTCTTCCGCTATTATCCCAATCATGTTTAATTTCTTCTACTTCTTCCTCGAACTAACTTATCTTTCTCTTCAAAATTCATCCCACATGATTGAACTAATAAAGGAAAGCTCACTACTGGATATCTAGGCTAGTAATTGCTATTAATGGTTTTAGTATATTGTCGACTACCAATGATAATAATTCCAACTTATGTTGAAAACGGTATAGCTGAAAACTGATCGGGCATTAAGGCAACTCTTATGTATCGCTGATTTTCTGAATAAAAATTCACTACCGTTTTACTTTGTTGGAATAATAGTCAGTCAACATTAACCAATGACTGCACAAGAGTGTTTTCATGAATGCTTATGCCATTTCATTAGTCCAATGAGCTACGAAAAATCAGAATAGCTTATATTGTGAAGAGGCCAAGTGAAAAAAATTCACTTGTATTTTAAATTACGTATACTAGCAGCAATATCATTTTCAATACTATCATAACTTTTTTTAAACTTGAATTGCAATCAAAGTGCACTAATTTTTTATTGATGATTTAGCTACATGAGCCAAGAAGAAAATGCAATAACTTACAAGGAAAATTCTTGATCTTCAAAGCTAAGCTTGTAGAATTTTCTCCTTTTTACGCGGAAATAAATTGAGATAAGTAAGAAAAATCAGCAATAAAGGAGTGATCACTTCACAAATAGAGCATATGTGCCAACTTCTTTTGCATGTATTCTTAGGCCTACTTTTGTGATCTTTTTCTGACAAGGGAAATAGATTCTTCAATTGATTATTTTAGTCGCACTAAAGAGTCGAACAAGTTTGTATTTTGAGATACATCCCAATTCCGAAATATACAATTATATTTTCAAGTCTTTAAAGCACATCAACAGAATTCAATCCCTTCCAGTATGAGAAACGACCATGTGCAGTGATTTGAATGAGATTCAATTTTCAAATAAGAACAAAATAATTTCCCAACCTTTCTCCTTATTTCCACCTTTCCAATATTCGCTTCCAATGAATGCGGAGTGAATACGAATAAACGTGTGACAGGTTCTTAATGAATAGCATGCACCTGACCTGTACGGCTGAAATAAAAAACAAGCATCGACTTGGCATGCGCAAAAGCAGTGCTCGGTTAGTTTGTTTTTTATAACTGCCCCGGTTTGAAAGCAGTCAGACTGCTCGGTGCTCTGCTCACCGCTGGCACTGGCTACGGAAATGGACATACCTGTAGAAAGGGAGCCGGATGGAATAGCTGGAAGAATGTAACCCATATCAGTTTTATTTCTTGTACAACATCTGAAACACTAACGAACGTGTTGTTTCCTACATATTCCACCTACACCTACGACAATGAAAAGAAAATGTTCCCCGTAATGAGGAGCAAGCAGGGCCAGCCCCCATGACTTAAGGGTACCAAACACGTTAAAAAGACTTGAGGATATTTTTCTTCTCTTAAAAATATTGTTATTAGAACTTAGATAGACTCAAGAATAGACTTAAAAAGTTGTCTGCTTTGGTTGTAAACTGATGAAGTATTTTTAAAACATTTCCTTCAATTAATCGAAAGGCTCACGCTGTATTTGTGTTGAATTTGAAAACTATATTGTTGAAATTTTTTAGATTTATGAAAAGTTTGAATTTTCTTCAAGTAATTCTGGACAGCAATTTATTAGTAATCAGAAAGCTCTGCTTGACAGACTACCAAACCAGGCCATGTTATCAATATTTACGTACTTATTTAATGGTATGTATTTATATGAATTGATGAAGGAATATTATTTTATTACCACTACCCCTTGTGGGGGAAATTTTAAAAGCTGTACTTAGCACTCATCTACAGTCTTAATAACTGAACCTGAAACTTCCAAGATCTAGTAGTACTTGAAAAACAGTGGTTCGTTAAATTTTTAAAAATTGTTAATTTCGATCCCAAACACTGAAAAATAATAAATTTCATGAAATTGCTCATTTTGGACGTAACATATGGAGTTATTTGGAAACCTTCCTCAGTGAGTCAGAAAGTTCGCTTTGCTCGTCTAGTCATGCAAGAAAGGAATTTATACAAAATTCAAAAAGTGATCAATTTTTACGCTTCCTGGGGGAAAAATTGGAAGCTTCACATCGCACTCATCTAGTTATTTAAATTGCCCTGGATACCAAAATTTTTAATCCACGTCTTTGAGAAACAATTGTTCTTGAAAAACGTTAATCGACCAAGTTTAAAAAAATCACCGATTTTGAACCCAGATGCTCAAAAACACTCAATTTAAAAAAAGGTGCTAGTATTAAAGTAAGTATTTAAAAGAATGTTTTGGAGCTTTTCAGTAGCAAACGCCTCAAGGCTCAACAGACCATGTATACAAAATTCCAACCTTTTCAGCCCCATGATTCTCGAGATACAGTGGACAAGTAGAAATGCTTTAAAATCGTTTTCCTACAATCTCTCAAGCAGTTTGGAAACAAAAGATTAGAATCGTTACTTCAAACCAAATCCTCCGAAGTTGGTGACAGAGTTCGTATCAAACGTTTGTCAGCTAAGAAGCGAATAAAGTGTCGCAGGCAGAGAACGGCGCACTTTGTGATGTGGATGGAGGCACTCTTGCACCTTGAGTCGCTGGCTGCCTGCCTAACTGTAAACTGATTGCGCCGGTGAAAGTTAACCGGGTAATTATGATAAAAGAGTGCATCATCCCACGCCGCCGCCTCCACCAGCTTCAAATCCCAACATCAGACGTTTAGTTTTCATCTGTCACATTATTCAAACACTGCAGCCTCTGTATGTGTTCTAAACATTATGTGACCGCAATTCGTTATGGAGTACACTTAGAAAAGATAAATAATCCTAGAGAATCAGGAATCTCAATGCCGCTCGTAAATTCATACAATAACCTTGAACCTGATTCCTACCTGATTTTCTGGCAAGATCCAACACACGGTAGCTCGAAAGCACGTTAGCTCTTTCTAGCTACCGTACTCCGACCATAGATACGTTCCTGGATTTCTTGTTCCATGACGAACTGCGTTGTTAATATTAACTTTTCAAGTGAATTAAACGACTTGCAGTCAAATTTTTATTAAAATAAGTAGTATTCCACTTACTTCTGTAGGCCGAACGTTTTCGAGTTGTTAAAACCCATTTAACAAGGCCTTGAAGATGGGTTTTAACAACTCGAAAACGTTCGGCCTACAGAAGTAAGTGAAATACTACTTATTTTAATAAAAATTTGACTGCAAGTCGTTGAATTCACTTGAAAAGTTAATAGATACGTTATTTGTGTAAAGAGATCTACATCATTGGCTACATTACATTAATGCAGAAGTTTTTCAAAATTGGTATTTCCGTTTTTGAAATATATTTGAAATAATTCAATTATCACACATACATGAATTATGATCAAGACTTTCATTCCCAACTTCTAGGTAATCGAAAGGCGGATCACAGTTGGCCCCAAAAACACTAGGCTACTTTTTTGAGTAGAAGGTAAATATTTATGCGAATGTACTTTCAACCAAATAACCTACACCTGAAAGCAGCATAGCATTACATCCTCAACTTTCAGGTTACTTCAAAAATAGTTCTGTTAAGAAGTAAGGCCACATGAGTTGTATGAGTTGATAAGTTGTATTTGCAATTCAATCTAATAATCTACAAGTATGTTTATCATGTTGTACTGTATTTGAAAAACTGTTCTGAGTCTTATTTGCAAGTATTTAGAGAAAAATACATTTAAAGATTAAATAAAAAAACTAAAACTCTACAAAACGAGAGTGCGCTATGATTGATTGGAAGTAGTCTTGAAACTATTATAAACTTAAAGCTGGAGACACTGGTTTGTGATTGGCTGAATTAATAGTGAAAAATCAAGTCCGAATTTTAAAATTATCAAATAATGAGTTTTTTTTAGAGAAATGTAAATTTCACCTTCAATAAGCTTTATGTTCTATTTTAAAGTTGAATAACAATTTAAGTCTCAGCATTGAAGTTCAATCGTTTCTCATTTTTGCGTCACAAGGTTTGAGAAGTGAGTTCAACATATGAGTTTAGAAAAATGTTAATAGATGAGCAATACCATTAAAACGACGAAAGACGTGCAAAGGTTATCAAACTTCATTCCTTTAAAGCTTGTTTTTTATATGTTCAAGGAATAAAAAATGAGAAAGTTCATGAAAAAATGTTCAGTTTCTTAATTCATCTCGTAAAGTTTATACACACAGCCCAGAAATGTGTTTTTAATATCATGGGGAAATAAGCAACTTTTCCTCTTTAGCCTTCATATTGTCCCACATTTGAAATTACACGCTCAGAATCTCACACTAATTAACATGTTTGGTTGCTTTTGCCTTTCCTGTTTAAGAGATTGGAACCTGGATCGTGTATGGAAATTTGACGAAAGTATCCTGAAAGAATCAGGATATATGTTTCAAGAGCAGAATTACATGTTTACCGAATCAAGGTTTGTTGGAGGAAAAGAGAGGAAGTGTGATGAGGATGAGGGACTAGACTCTCAGTTTCTGTGGTGCTCGTGAAAGTAACTTGCCACTAGTTTACTTGTTTTTGCCGATGTTTGTTGATGCAACCAGTTGCAGGCGTGCGAGCGAGTGTTGTTAATTTGAAATTTTGAAGGTTCGCTACTAGTCGAACTTGAAATTTTACTTTCACACCGGACCGGACTGCACTTTCTAAAAAACGCGCGTTATTTCAACAACGTGCTCTACAGGCGTAGAAAATGGTTTGGCGCCCGCCCCGCAACGGAACTTGTTTCCCGAAGTGACAAGAGAAAATACTGCAAAACAGAAGGCAAAAGAAAGACATAAGAAAGTGGAGAGGAAAGAGATAACAATAATTATTTATCTGTATTTGTCATGAATACAGGCACTACACTTTCGAAACTATCACATCATAAAATAGAAAATATCCCTTTGGATATCCGCCTTAATTAAATGTGTTGAAGATGGTGAAATGGAAGGAAAGGTCATTGAGGAAAATGCTTCGTACATTAAGCCACAGTTGGGCGCTGAAATTTATGTCAAGGTTAGTGAGTTGTGTGGGGTTATAAAAACACATTCTATTAAGGCATATGTGACAATAACATGATTATTCTGTGACAAATCCTTGTGACATTTTACTGAACCTAACTTATTTTTTATATTCAGAGTATAGGTGAGGTAATTGGAGATGGACAAATTTCCACATTGAATTTTCCATTTGAAGCTTCCCTTTTTCATGCATTGAACAGTGGAGCAACCAGTACTCAAAGATAATCACAATTGCAAAATCAAACACATGGTGTGGACTACCAATAATCACGCTGTTCCAACCTGTCATAAACGAGATAGTTTATTAATTCTTGAAAACTCACTAATGTAAGGTCCAGTAGGCTAAATTGATTCTGAGGAGATATTTATTTGAAGCATAAAAATAAGATTGATTAATAATCAATGAATGTACAGACTGAGATATTGCCAGGTTTACAAGATGAGATTCAATCTAAAATTTCCAGAATCATGATGTCAAAATGGAACAGAATTTTCTGAGATCGAATATGAACTGCATTGATACATTTATGCAGGCCTACTTTACTTAAAGACTTAAATAGAGGATAAATGAGAGAGTTTCTAAGAAGTAGTGTTCTGATATTTTAGCATATTATTCTTTTTTCAATTCTTTTGACCTCTGTAACTTTCTATGAATTGACAGCTTATATTGGAATAATTTTAATTCTCATATCAACAATTTCTGATACTTTCTCTTCAACCATGTAAACAATGATCATTGTGATCAGAGAAGGTTCGGCATTGTCCTCACATCCACACCGCTCTTTGCATTTGAATTATCTTCATAATAGGAAGACCAGGTTCAACAATGTCTTCCGTATTGATTGCATCCAATTTGTTTCACAATAGTGCAATTAAAAATCTAGACTTGGTGAAAAGTGCATATTATCTGCTTACGTCCAGAAGTGAAATTTTCCAGGACTGCAAAAAGTTATATGTGAAAACTAAAAGTGAAATTGATCTGGAATCGTAAGAAAGTGAATAATGAGTTAGTGTTTTAGAGTACAAAGGACATTGGAAGTTATAAGCGTGAAATAATAATCGGATGGGAAGCGAAATGATCAGGAATGCAGGATTAAGATTGTACTGTAGTCAAGAAGTAATTTATAAAAAATTGTTAATTCGACAAGAACTTTTTTCATGAAAGAAAATAGCTAATTTCACGTTTTTGTTTCCACTTCAACAAGAATAAACTCGGCATTTTGTTGAAATGGAAATAAAAAAGGAAAAGTCGATATTATTTTTTTATTCAACTAGTTCTTGTCGAATCCACCATTTTTGACAAGAAATGGAGTGGTTGAGGCATGTCAACATAAATATACGTAGTTTCTCATAATGCAATATAAGCAAACAGCAACCGGTTACTTGCTTTCTACCCATATGATCACTATCATCCATTGTTTCTCATGAAAGATATTTTAAATAACGATGTATAATAATAATAATATTAATAAGAAATTACTAATAACCACAACTCAGCTGGTATCATTGTATATCACATGGTAATCGTGAGATGGAGAAGATTCTCAAATGAAAATAATAACAGTCAAGTAAGATGGTTAAAAGTATTGTTTAAAGGAAGAATTTTTTCCAATAATTGTAATAAGGAAAATTGCGTTGAAAATCATCGTGAAAATTCGCCAAGACTCTTTTCAAAACAGAAGCTTATTGTTCATGATTTTATTACCTTCATTAGTCGTTTCAATTTTAATAATTGAAATAGGTTGTCTAGAATGGCTGTTCTTCATTCTTATCACTGCCTAGCTTTCTTCCTCAGCCTATTGGATATTATTTGTGGTACCGGTACTCATTTATTCATTTGTTCATATCATGATAATACATTTAAAATTATTATTATTATTATTATCATCACAAGCTATTGAGAATTGAAAATAAAGGTTGATCAGGAGAGAAAACTTGTTAAAAAAAAATCGAAAAAAAGTATATAAGGATATTTTGAAAATTGGGTCGTGTCTAGTTTGAAAGTGAAAGAATGATTGAAATTGTTGTCATTTTCAATGCTTCAATTTCCTACTGTCTGAAGAGAAATTGACTTCCATATAATAATCGCACCACTAAAATATTCATCCCAATCAGGAATAATCATAGCTATGGATCTTGAACCGTGCTTGATTCCTTCTGAAGCAATCATGAGGAAGCAAGAAGCAATCACAAGAATACTGCTGAATTCTTTACTTCGCTAACAATCGATTGGAAAGTACAAATAATAGAAGCAATATGAAGTCGCTCTTCCTTAAACCAGGGTGATTTTTATTGAAATACAAAACAATAACAAAGTGTTTTAGAACAGTCTGGTAATATTTCCTCCAGTATAGCTTAAGTGAGTAAAAATCATAATTTAAATATAAATAAAATGTCAGTTATGATATTAGTTTGAAAAGGTCTTGAATAATTTGACGATAAATTACATAGGAAATGATTGAGAAGATCATCTTATCAGACTCGCGGAGCAATCAACTACAGTATTCAATGAAGAAATCTATTTTTCAAGCCCTTCATCAGGTTCACTATCGCCACGTCTTGTTATTCAACCTTGACCTTCTAACCTTCTTCCTTGTCTGTGAGCTATCACTATGAACTATCACTATCACAAAGGATCCTTTCTCTCATAATTGAGATGATGTTGTTGACCTACCTAGGAGAGCACCGAAATGAATTTCGCGTTGCGACTGGCTTATGTAAAATGCTACCAGTCCCATTTAATACGATAAGATTGCATACAATATCCACTAGCAAAACAAAGGGTTCTACAATCATCCGCTATGGTACTTGGCTCAGGTTTTATTTTCATGATTTATTTTTTTATTTTTATATCCAATAGTACAGCGTCTTGTTTATTCCACCATTACCTTGTTGCAGTGGCATACAGGATTTTGCTTTAGGTAAGGACAGGAACGAAAAGTCTGGGGGGGAGGGGAAGTCTAGACCTCATCCTTGGCAATGTCTTAAGCGCTATAATTCACGCCATCAAATTAGGCGGCTCTGAAAAATTGCGGTGCTGACAGATATGAGACAATGCCAGCAACTGATAGTAGAGAATCACCTATCTCAATGTACTAACTGACAACACTACACGTACCTTGTTGCCTAGTCTACAAATCTGACGCTAGCAAATTCACTTAAAACCTCTCTACTATTAGCCGGTATTGCTTATGCACACACGGCAATGCCAAGCAGTTAGTATAGTTTCTGATAGCTCCTCAGGTATGATTTTAAATATTTAAAATTTAAAAAAAATATCGCTCAGCAGTATCGTGCACGAAGTTACTGACAAAGTTGCCTAAATTTTCAGAAGTTTGTTTACAGAGTGATACATTTTTTCGTATTAAACGCTTGCAAAGCTTCTACTGCACTGCTTTCTATTAAAAGTGTTGCATGTTGAATACTGCTCCAAACCTTTACTGTAATTTGGTTCAAACTTATTTGAAATAAATTGTAGATTAAAAAAACAGATCTGTAGCCCTAACATTGCCTAATAAAACGCCATTGAAGACATCTTGGGGGGGGGGGGCGGTCCCGTTCGTCCTCCCCCCCCCCCCGTCGGTGCACCCATATCATATTGATCCATAGCTTGAATCAAAACATCACAATCATAGCTCACGTATCTTGAGCTCACGATAAAACGATACCTATAAGCTACGAAATTCAATAATTCCTACAGCTCAATTTCTGCAATGCCAGTTTGACTCGATCAACCTTCCGAGTTATTCAATAAATGAGGCTTTTTATCTTGAAGGAATTCACAAGATTCTTCTTGGTAATTCCATAAGCAACTCCAATCAATTAATCTGCATGAATTAATAAATTCGTTATATCTATTGGGACTCTCACTTGAAATCAAGTGGAAATTCCATAATATTCTATAATTCCAAGAACTTACTTGTCTGCAATGGCAGTTTGCATCGTACCTAATTTTCACATGAACATTCGCAAGAAAAATACTGTATTTTACCAATTACCCCAAATTAATCAGATATTGAAAATTTATTACTGTAGTACCCTATGATTGAGTTTTTTTATTAATCAATCATTATTTATCAATAATTATTGCTGCATGTGGAGCAATTAGGAAAAACTCGATAACAATTGAATACTATTGACTACTGAATACAGGACCAAGAGCTGGTTATTACGTATTGCAGATCGAACATATGGATGATAAATATAAACATGAATTTAACAATTTGAATTCATTTGACATAAATATATCCAAATCTTTTGTTCTACTTTTCAGGCATGACTTGAAATCTGAGTTGAACGATCGAAATAATTGAAAAACTTAATTTCCATCTTGAGATATTCAATTGTAAATTTGTGGGCCTTGAATTGCAGGTAATTGAACGTTGATGAGACTTTAAACATCATATTTAGTTAGGTATCTGATGTCGAACCCGAAAGGAAAGTGATGGTAAAAAAGGGAAATACCGTCATTTATAGCGTACAATTCACGTAATTACCGTGTTCACCCGGCGTGAGATAATATTACAGACGTAATCAGACTGTAGGATACTTTAAAGTGTAAAATTGTAGTGGCAAGCCTGCTCAAGTGCTCATCATCCCGTCACTTTTAAATATCTGCACGCTCTGTCTCCCATATGGATTGACTTGCTTGTTCATTATATGGTAATGACATGCATGCACTTTTAGAATGTACTCGAAAGTCATTTACAAGTATAAAATGATAATATGTCATTTGGAAAAGAATATTCGAAGAACGTTTTCTTGTTAAGTCGTGCAACAGTGGATCCATAGAATGGAAACTGTTCATGGGTCTCACAAGCTGCAGTTGTTACAGTCGAAGGAGCCATACGGGATATTTTCCACTTAACGCAAAAACCGTAATTTTTCAGGAAATTTTACATGCACGCGAAAATGATGTAGAAAAATAACAGGAACAGGTTTTACAGATATCTTGAAAGAGGATGTTGGAGAAACTGGCAAAGATTACGTGGATCAAAACCAATAATTGATTGATAAATAGGAAAGTATAAGTTCTCGTTGGTTAATAGCTTGTTTTATTCGTTTTTGGAACTGTTTATCAGTGGTAGTTTCTCCTCAGTTTTCGGTTACCGGTAAGCCAACCTCGAGTTGCTGGGGAATAATTCAATCCCCTCTATTAGGGGATTGATTCTGAGATAGGAACAAGTCAAGTTGAAAATTGAAAAATTCAATATAGAAGATTGAGCAATGTCAGAATTTAATCAAGCAATCGTCGTGGAATATGTATCATCAAGTATAGTGTTAAAGTAATTTTCAAAACCATGAATGTACTGACTATGTCAATGTATAATGGGCTACGAACATTTTTTCAATTAATGATGCCCATGTGAGTCTGAGACTTATGCGTAGGTAATGAGGAGGATGATGATGCAAAAATGCTGGTTCGGTAATTGATCCAGAAACCCCCAGAATGAACCAGGTGCTCTAGCCACTACACTACAACGACCACTCAATCTGAGAAGAAATACGACATTGTAGGAGTTATCAATTGTTTCTATTAAAATATAGCATGTGGTTTTAAAAAGCGTATGGTAGAAAGTTTATACAGTACGTTCCATCAGGTTATTCAAGAATCCAAGCAAGGTGGGTCGCTATAATTTTGTCCCGCAAAAGTTTGATAGGAAAAGCAATTTGAAGAAAAACTATGAATAATCATGCAACACATCCGAATTTCGATCTGCTGATATTTTAAATAACACAGTAAATAATCATGCGCAATCCAAATGATATTAGTTATTAGTAGAAGAGGTTCCATTGAATTTGTGGGGTTTTGGTTCAGTGATCTTGTGTTTACTCACAAGTATAGTAAGTAGGTTAGTGTGGATACTGACTGTGTATTTGAATAGTCCTTGCATCCTCCTGTTGGGTTGCTGGCTCAATGTTGAGTTTTAGAAGAGCACCACCATCGGATTCGAAGCTACGCGGTGACACCGTGATTTTTGCACCACCGAAAACGAACGAGGGCAGATGCAATTCGAGATCGTGGGTCATAAAGTAGCCGAGGCCACGCGAGTACATAAAGTCCGACACTGCTGAAATCGACCTAGCCGGCAATGACGGCTCCGGCACCAAATCGGCGTCGCTTTGAGCGTCAGGTATTTGAGTTGTAGGTACATCCTCAACTGTTGTCGGCGTATCAAATGTCGTTGTTTCAGTTGGAACTTCTGCATCAGGGACCTTACGTTTCTCATCAAAAGTTTTTTCAGCCTCCTCGACCGCTTTCACGAACTGAGAAAACGATTCCTGTTCCTCGCGGTCATCTTTCTCCATTTCCGCGAAAACTTTTTCCTCCTCTACCTGATTCGCATTATCGGTATTCTCGCGAGGCGTCTCTCCGGAATCGGAGCCAAACGACTTGTTGAGCTTGCTCCACCTACTCCGTGACTCCCTCGACCCAACGCCATCGAACAAATTCGTCTCTTCACTGTACTTGTTATGGTTCTTCTTGAAAAAGATCCCATCACTCACATACAAGTCTGACTGCAATGATCTTTCAAGAAAGCCATAGATGTTAGTTTGTACACACGAGAAAGTGGTCTTTTGACCACAGTTTTGCATAAGTCCGTCCCATAGTTCGTTCTCTTGGTACAAACTCCTATTCACGGATGTGTCCACAGTCTCTTGAGCAGACAAAAAAGGCACCACAGATATGGCGCAAAGTGTAACCGCTAACAAACACGAACGACACATCATATTGTCAGCAAGCACTGCCGCAGGTCCGCGTGCACACAATTATTACAAATCTAAAAACACAGAACTCGACGACGGAATAAGCATGACACGAGAGCAACCAAAACCTCTTCCTTTGAGGACTCGGAAAGAACTGAATTGAAGAGGCGCTAGTGAAGTCGTGTTGAGAGTCGGCCTCCCATCATCGCTTCTCTCTTCGGGGCAACCTGTTTCCCTCGCTCCTCACAGAAAACGCGGTCAATGCTGGCGGCGCACCTCCTTCTACACGCGTTGTGGCCTTGACTGAGAGAGAGGAGACAGGTCCAGTAACCTGTTTACATCCAAGGAAGTATTTCCCCACGTCCACGTTCACCGGCCGGGCAAATCTTATCTAGTGAAATTTCCACCTGGAAGACATCCGCGCACCCCTATCGCCAGCTACGCCAGCTATGACTTGAACGTCATCTGACCGCTCTTGAACTTGAAACGGCTCAAAACTTTCAGAGTTCGACCTTACTATGTCGTTCTGACCTCAACCTCTCACATCTGAAAGTAGAGAAGCGTTCTGTAGCACTACCCTTTCTCATTGACAGTGGCGCACCCAAGGGGGGTGCTATGGGTGCTCAAGCACCCTCCCCCCCCCTCTGAAGCCAATTTTCTATATAAAAATTAAAATAAAATACCTGAAAAACTCGAAGTTTTGAAGAAAATAGAAATTTGAGTGATTCTCAACTTTAATTAAAAATTGATAATATATTCTCCAATCTGAACTATTAACTTGTACTTTGATTTTTGTTAGGGAAGGGTAACATGCTCCCCTTGTCAGGGAGGAAACACACTGACAACTCTGATAGTTATCATTTCCAGCATTCCCCCCCCCCCCCCCCAGGGTCATTTCTGGGTGCGCCACTGCTCATTGATATTGCTCAAGCACTAGTTGTTCAATGGACGCACTTATTATTCTATTCTCCACTTGAAGCATGCATGATCTGATTTAAACAGGTTAAATATTTGAATTTAAGGAATGCTATTGACCGAACGAACAGAGGTCTGTGTTACAAGTCGACCGTTTCACATTTGTCTGTTTGTAACGTATTTACAGCTAAATGTGTGAACCAAATTCTATGAAATATTGCATTATCTTCCTTCAAGGAATGCCCAGCGATGTATGCAGGAGGATTTTCTCGCATTTGTAGAGTATTTAAAAGGAAAGAAGAAAGGTACTTAGCCTTCTATTGGGAACATATCATTTTTAATATGAACTTCTCCATCATATGCAATTGGAATCAGATTTCAAGATAGCCCTTGAGCCCTTGTTATCAAGTATAACAAGGGATTGTTATCCCTTGTTAACAAGGGATTACAAAGTAAATGACATAAACATTTAATTAATAAATTTTATAACATAAAAGCCTTTATACATTTGGTTGAGCCTTCATATAAATTAAGTTATTCATGAGAATAACATATTTGTTTGTGAAAAATAAATATTTTCTAATATTTCAATTAAGTATAATAACAAGGGACTACTAAGTAAATGATATAAACATTTCATTAAGCTAATATTATTTTATAAACTCATTCATCAGATATCTAATTTGAACAATCAGCTGTCTCGCAAGTAGAAAAACACAGCCTTGTTGATGTAATACAGAGTGACTTTTGTGGAAAACAGACATGAAATAGACTACGCGAATTGATTCAATGTTAGGTCTGATGACATATTAATTTTAAGATGGTAATTATCATTGAGTACACTGAGTATGTTCCTCTGTGTAAGTACCCTTATTTTTGGGCGTGAGATCTACTGTTCACTGAACTACGAGTACTAGTAATGTTATAAACAGATTGATTAAATCAACTGTTTGATTGAATTCACTTGATATGCAACCAGAGCTCTGGGCTACAAAGTGTAGCCGGCTATCTTGGTCGCTCATGTAATTACCATAGCCTGCGTGTAATTTACCATACAAAAACTTTTACGCTTTTAAGCTAGGTACCGGTAAAATGCGGTACGAGAAGCAGTGAGAGTTTTACAACTAAAAGTTCGGAGGTAGGTTTAATTTGAACCAGGTCTTAAGTTGAACCAGGTGGTCCTAAGCTATTTCTTACCCTCCCATAAAGTTTACTTATCGTACTTTACAATGAGTTTAACTGAGGAATTAATCTTAGAGAAATTCATTGTACCTTACAATGAATCCTTGGAGACAAAAAAACTTATGCGCAAGGACTTTTTCAAACGAGAATAGTCTTTAACTACTAATTCTGTGAACAGTAGACCTCAATAATAAGGGTGCTTGCACAGAGGAACATAATATACTCAATGATAATCGCCATCGCAAAATTAAACCCAATCATCAGACCTAACCCTTGATTTACTCTGTCTATTTCATGTCTGTTTTCCACAAAAAGTCACACTGTATCACATTGCCAAGGCTGTTTTTCTATTTTCCAGACAGCTTATGTTCAAATAAGATCGGATTTCACATGTATGACGAATGAATTTATGGAACAATATCAATTGGATTTGTATAATTATCATTTACTTGATAATCACGTGTTATACTTAATTGAAATTTCAAAAGTAATTTGTTTCTCTCAAAAATAAGCTATTTTCAAATTATCAGATACGATAACTTAATTTATATGAAGGCTCAACCAGATGGATAAGGGGGTCCGAGGGCTATCTTGAGATCAGATTCCAATCGCATATGATGGAGAAGCTCATTTCAAAAATCATATGTTCCCTGTAGAAGTAGCCCTTCTTTTTTTCTTTCAAATATCGTTTAGATACAAGCAAATTTCGAAAATCCTTACTTTTTCATCGCTCGGCATTCTTTAAAGGAAGACTCATGCAAAAATTCATAAAATTTGGTCCACGCATTCAGCCGTAAATGCGTTAAAAAAAGATAGAAAGACAGACAGACAAATGCAAAACGGTCGACTTTAAACAGAAAACAGAGACCTCTTTTCGATCGGTCAAATAGTTTACAGCCTATTGAATAATTTGGAAAGTGATTCCTAAAAGTCAATGGAAATATTTAGGTGAATAAGTTACTGTTGAATTATTGTTTTCTCAAAAAGAATTGTTAGATTTGAATGTTGTTCATGATCAACTATTGCTTATGGTTACAATATTCCTATTGAGTGGAATATAGTCAATATTTTTTTTAGTTTGTTTTGCTTCCTCTTCTAAACTTTACGTTGGTGAAATTTCAGTTTTTAACTGTGTGTTTAATCTGTTTACAATTACATCAACATCGATAAAGAATAAAGCTCCAATCTCCCCATCCAATGATGAAGAAATTTCTTCTCACAGCTCGAGAAACATTATAATAAGGATAATGTTAGGCACATGAATGTAGGTGTACCCTTATCTTCTGGGCTTAAGCTGGTTATGGCTTTGAGCAAAACACACAGCCCAAGCTGCCATGGTCACCCATCCAAGCACAGAGAAGTCTCGTAAGATCCAAAAGAGACAGCGCTCACTGCATGTTCTGTTCTCTTCTCAAGAACGTACTCATAAAATCATTATTGGAATAAATAACTAAACTAATAACTCAGGTGTCATCCATCAAAAATTTAAAATAGTTGTCTCTATTTACCTTATTTCAGCTGCTTGATAAGGTTTTACATAAGTCGTGTGTGAGGGAATGGGAATTTATAGAGGAAGATGAAAAAATATTTTACAAATTCAATTTTCCTATTCAAATTTTTCTTTAAACGGATGACATATGTTTAGGTCCCGTGAAACTTCTTCAAATCCAAATAAACTTGAAAAGTAATTACTCAAATTTTTTTCAAGCTTCCCTCGAGCTGAGATAGGATAAACACGGGACACTAAGGAGTTCATCTTATAATAACAGTTAACAAAAAGCTCAAAATCGATCGGTTCAAAGTACGAATTGGATTGATGTGAGAGTTAATTATACAGCAATTGGATCAGGTAGCTCAGTTCGGCATGCGTAGTATGTGAAAGCGGGGTCTACGACTTATATAAGTGAAACATGTTTGCCATATATGTGTAACGCCACCCTTCTCATGTTGCATGTGACTGGTGAACTGTGGGTTCCATGATATTGGAACGGCGGCTCCAGTGCTTGTTTGGAGAAAATGTAACATGGAAAGGAAGTAGCTGTTTTCCGTGCAAGCTTCCGAGATCTGAAAGTAGTTATTGCAAATGTGAAGCGGCAAGCGTGTAGGATGGGTGCGACTGGACTGAGAGGAGATAGGAGCGAATATCACGTCTGCAGCCTGTGACTATTTTGAATATGTTTTAATTGATGAGACGATTTTTATTCGTAGAATGGAGAAAGGGAGAAAAAGAAAGAGTGAGAGAGATAGATAGAGAGCACATGAAGGAGAGAGATGTTGCAGCAAGTGGACGCGACCCGGAAACGAGGTCACCTCCTCAAGAGCAAGTAGTCGACTTTGTCCACTAAAACAGAGGCATATGTCGATTATTTATCTACAATGTGTCCCAGTTAAACCAGTTTTTCATCCACGTGGAAAAAGGTTTCTGTATGAAAAAACTTGCCCGCGAAAAAAAAATCCTTCAATTGGAGCAGCACCGCGATTCTGCCGGCCGCTCAGTACAAAAAAAGGAAACGATCAATTAGTTCCAGAGCACTTCGCGATTTCAAATACAATTCATACGCTGTAATAATAAATGATTATTCTGTAACATCAATGGATAACTGTTTAAAACATATGGTAACCAATGATGGCTACGTGATGGATAAATGCGGAAATGTCTTACTCTAAAAAAATTAATTTCATGTGCTGGAGAAACTGTGTATATTCCATAAGTGTCCGCTTGCAGACGATAAAATTTATCATGATAATTCTCTTGGTTCGCACTGATTTGTGGGTTAAGTATTAGGGATTGCCAAGAAAGATTATTCATCAAAAATGATTATTCATAGGACTCAAAAGGTGCATATTTATGATTAACGGTGCTGATTAACGGAAAATAGTTTACAAAATGCAATTTCACGTCTTCAGTTGGCGCAATTTTTTCAAAGTTTGAAAAAATTATAAAATTAAAGAGTATTTTTTTGGAGGATGAAGCCCACATAGATCACATGAAAATTCTTCTCTTTGAGATTAAGTTCCTAATAGGGCTCAAAGCCGCGTATTTATGAGCTAATTAACGGGAAACAGTTGTGAAAATTCAACTTCATGTTTTTCGTTCGAGGTCTTATTTGTCATTTTTGAGAATGACCACATCTTGCACGGACTGGAGGCATAAAGCTAAATTTTCTCAACTATTTCCACAGTTAATCATCACATAATTACGCGACGCTTGAACCCTATTTGAATTCGATACTCAAGAAGAAGATAATTATTTCTATTTAACTTTTTAAATATCCTGTCATTTTATAGTTTTTCTCCAAACTTTGGGAACGTTAAGTTACCTGGAGCTATGGAATTGGATTTTTATAAATATTGGGTAAAAGCAGCCACAAGGTACCACCAACAACAATAGATGAACAAGTAGATGTTGTGCTACACCCTCTGCGACCGCCTATTCTTGTAGAATTTCAACCTTTTGGTCGCCTATTGTTATTGAATTACAATTTTCCCACACGGAAGACACTATTGGTGGACCACTCTGATGGTCTAAGGGCACTTTTGTAGCTCAGCGAATAGATTAGCGCACAGATAAATTGCAAATTTAGTTACTCAGACCACATACTTTGTATTTACAGCTCAAATTAGAAATAATTAATTGTAATAATAATCAGGTTAGGTTAGGTAATATGTAACTTACAAATCGAAATAAGTTGCATTCCCTATCTTAAACGTGCTACACCGATACGAAAGTTATATCTATTCAAGTATAGTGCTCATCACTAACTAAAAGTGCCCTCAGTATAGGAGAAGGGTCCACAAATGAGTGAAGTCGAGCGGAATCCAAGAACAATGGAGTAGAGTAGTGAAGAGAAGTCGTAGGGACCTTTTCGAACCTTTATGGAAAAATAACCAGAGGACAGGTGGCGCGGCCCCTTCCGGCTGCCAAACCCCTAAATATTTATTGCAAATTTCACTAACCCAAATTATGAAGATGAAAAACCCATGGAGAAGCTTGTATACGATAGAATATATGGGAATATTAGTGTTAAGGCTAGTATCCACAGTGCGAGGTAGCTCGACCCGCATGCCTCAGGGCACATGCTCGGGCTGTCGATACCGGGGTTCCTCGCTGCAAGGCATGTGGGACGCACCGTGCGGGGCCAGCCGTGTGCCTGTCGGTAAAATGGCCATGTTCAAAGGTGCCTCGACCCGAGCCGTGCGTCAAGTGGATACCCGCTTCCATCTGCCTCGCTCTAAACGACCCAGTCAGCATCATGGAGTGGAGTTAAATAATACGAAACCAAGCGTTTATCGTGGGACTCCATCCATACTGAATATTATAACAGAAATAAACGAAAAGATGTGTGATGATCTTTTTTTTGAAAATTTAATTTAATAAATACTACTCCTTTCGCAGGACCTGCAAAACTTAGCGAATTTCTGTATTTTTTCAAATATTTATGAATATCTATAGGCTATATATTTTTTTAATTTCTGGAAAAAAAACACGAAGCGCTCTGTACTCTAGGGACCCCAAAACAAGTTTATATCGAGGTTCAGGGTGAAAGTAGCACATCACGACCAACTGCAATATTTACATTTCAAGAAATTCGCTCAAACCCAATAAAATATTTTTTTTTGGAAATTTCAAAATGGATGGTTGTTCTGCCTCAATAAAATTGACTTATTTTAAAGCGTAATAAAGAGCATCAACACAGAGAATCAATTTTAGAAAATTTCAAAATTCAAAATTTTTGCCCTTGCCCAATTTTGCTAATTTACGTACTCAATCAGGGTTTTACAGGCATTTATATGTTTGATGTTTCATTCAAGGGTGCGCCACTATGATTTTTGTACTGTAGGAGCCCGAAAACAAAATTTCCATCATGGTCCCGAGTGAAAGTCACACATCACGATCCCCCCACGAAATTAAAATAATTTGAAATTAAAAAAACTAGCTCCATATTCGCTTTAGCACCAAAAAATACTGATAACTAATCACTTTTTTCATATTGCACAGAAATTGACAAATTAAAAAAATTTCGACGCCATTTTGAAAATGGCTGCTTTTCTCAAAACGCACTGGTTTTTTGAGGTGGATGAGTTGAAATTCGGATTCAGCGCCTCAAAAACCATGAGGAACATTCAAGAAAAAAAAGATTAAAGTTTTTTCCTGAAACACTTTTTTAGCACCAAATAACTAACTCCATAGGGCAAGATACAGCTTTTGACAACAATGGTTTTTTCTTGATATCTTGAAAATTTGTTGAGCTAGAAGGCAGTGCAATACCTTAAAATTTTTTACTCCATGAGCTCTATCTTAAAGTCTAACAATAGAACTAAAATTTTCAAATACAACCCTTTTTTTTCTTGAAAACCCCTAATTTTGGCGGGAAAATACCCCCGAAAAGGGGGTTAACCTTTTTGGATTTTCCTGGCTAACGAACTTGTCCAAGCTATTCACAAGAGGAAAGTGTATACCAAATTTGGTGGAAATCGGACATCTCCTTCAAAAGTTATCGTGCTATCAGACACATGGATATATATACAGGGTGGGGGAAATGTTTGGAAACGGCTTAATATTTCATATACAAAGGTGATTTTGCGGTAGGTATGATTGAGGATCCTACTCAAGTTGAAAATACTATTTTACTGTGACTTTAAAAATCTGGTCCGCCATCTTGGAACCGCCATTTTGAATGTAACTTTTTTTTTTTAAATAGGAAGGGGGTCATGCGATACATGATTTCAATACGGAATTTTAAGACAAAATGAATGCCGAAAACCGCACATCGATATGTCAACCCGTTTCGGAGATATTTACATTATTAATCGATACCATGAAAAGCAGAAATGAAATAAATAAGTACATTAAAATCTTACCTATCAAATTTTTTGTTAATAGTGTTTGCTAATAAACATTAAAACCCAATTATTTTAATAAATGTTCAATCTGTTTTCCTTCAGCTGTTTGACAATGTGCTAATCTTAAATAATAGCCATCAAGCACATTTTGAATCATTTCGCGTGATGAACATCTGACTCTGGATATCATAATATCAACAATAATCATGATATCAACCTAAAATCATCTGTAATAATCCAACTGATTTAATGAATTCTTTTTCAATCATGAAGTAGTGAGTGTGTTTAAAGTCGTTCGCAATGGCATTTTTAAATGAAACCGAGAGAATAACTTTGTTAATGATGCGCGGCTATGGAGATAGAGTACGGTCTTACCAAGAAGTTTCTGATTTATTTAACGAAACATTTCCCAACAGAAATCCAATTAGTAAAAGTGTTGTTTTTAAGACAGTAAAGCGGTTTCAAGAAACGGGCAAAGTGACTGATCGTGCTCGCACTGGAAGAACAAATACTGCCACCAACAATGAAAAATCTTTAGAGGTAATGCAATCATTTGTTGAAGATCCGCATACATCAACTAGAAGCGTTGCCAAGGAACATGGTATGTCTACTCGTTCTGTCAGAAAAGTTCTTAAGGAATCTCATTTCCATCCGTTTAAGCTTCATGTATTACAAGAACTGAATGAGGATGATTTCGACCGCCGGGTAGAGTTTTGTGACATAATGATGAACAAGTATGACAATGATCCAAACTTCTTTAATAATGTAGTATTTTCGGATGAAGCTACGTTCATGCTTAACGGCAATGTAAATAAGCAAAACTATCGTTTCTGGACCGATGTCAACCCATACTGGATGAAGGAGGGTCATACACAGTATCCTGAAAAATTAAACGTATGGGCTGGTATGGTAAATGGTCACATTGTAGGACCATTTATTATCGAGAATAATTTAACAGGTGCCATTTACGAGAACATGTTAATAAATTTGATCGTTCCAGCCATCCAGAACATCAACGGACAAGAGTTACATAACTTGTGGTTTCAACAAGATGGGGCGCCCCCTCATTATGCATTAGGAGTGCGGGATATATTGAACCAAACATTTCCCCAACGCTGGATAGGTCGTAGAGGTGCAATAGAGTGGCCCGCTAGGTCACCTGACCTCTCTCCACTTGATTATTTCTTTTGGGGCTACATGAAAGACAATGTGTACAAAAAGAAACCAGCAACAATTAATGAACTGAGAGAATGTATAACTGAAGTGGCTAACAGAATTCCACGCGAAATGATTCAAAATGTGCTTGATGGCTATTATTTAAGATTAGCACATTGTCAAACAGCTGAAGGAAAACAGTTTGAACATTTATTAAAATAATTGGGTTTTAATGTTTATTAGCAAACACTATTAACAAAAAATTTGATAGGTAAGATTTTAATGTACTTATTTATTTCATTTCTGCTTTTCATGGTATCGATTAATAATGTAAATATCTCCGAAACGGGTTGACATATCGATGTGCGGTTTTCGGCATTCATTTTGTCTTAAAATTCCGTATTGAAATCATGTATCGCATGACCCCCTTCCTATTTAAAAAAAAAAAGTTACATTCAAAATGGCGGTTCCAAGATGGCGGACCAGATTTTTAAAGTCACAGTAAAATAGTATTTTCAATTTGAGTAGGATCCTCAATCATACCTACCGCAAAATCACCTTTGTATATGAAATATTAAGCCGTTTCCAAACATTTCCCCCACCCTGTATATATACATACAGAGTGGGGGAAATGTTTGGAAACGGCTTAATATTTCATATACAAAGGTGATTTTGCGGTAGGTATGATTGAGGATCCTACTCAAATTGAAAATACAATTTTACTGTGACTTTAAAAATCTGGTCCGCCATCTTGGAACCGCCATTTTGAATGTAACTTTTTTTTTCAAATAGGAAGGGGGTCATGCGATACATGATTTCAATACGGAATTTTAAGACAAAATGAATGCCGAAAACCGCACATCGATATGTCAACCCGTTTCGGAGATATTTACATTATTAATCGATACCATGAAAAGCAGAAATGAAATAAATAAGTACATTAAAATCTTACCTATCAAATTTTTTGTTAATAGTGTTTGCTAATAAACATTAAAACCCAATTATTTTAATAAATGTTCAAACTGTTTTCCTTCAGCTGTTTGACAATGTGCTAATCTTAAATAATAGCCATCAAGCACATTTTGAATCATTTCGCGTGGAATTCTGTTAGCCACTTCAGTTATACATTCTCTCAGTTCATTAATTGTTGCTGGTTTCTTTTTGTACACATTGTCTTTCATGTAGCCCCAAAAGAAATAATCAAGTGGAGAGAGGTCAGGTGACCTAGCGGGCCACTCTATTGCACCTCTACGACCTATCCAGCGTTGGGGAAATGTTTGGTTCAATATATCCCGCACTCCTAATGCATAATGAGGGGGCGCCCCATCTTGTTGAAACCACAAGTTATGTAACTCTTGTCCGTTGATGTTCTGGATGGCTGGAACGATCAAATTTATTAACATGTTCTCGTAAATGGCACCTGTTAAATTATTCTCGATAATAAATGGTCCTACAATGTGACCATTTACCATACCAGCCCATACGTTTAATTTT
The DNA here is from genome assembly GCA_948455865.1 of Conomelus anceps. Classification (NCBI taxonomy): domain Eukaryota; kingdom Metazoa; phylum Arthropoda; class Insecta; order Hemiptera; family Delphacidae; genus Conomelus; species Conomelus anceps. The sequence goes on along the minus strand of OX418217.1, from coordinate 55,185,634 downwards.
TCAGGATACTGTGTATGACCCTCCTTCATCCAGTATGGGTTGACATCGGTCCAGAAACGATAGTTTTGCTTATTTACATTGCCGTTAAGCATGAACGTAGCTTCATCCGAAAATACTACATTATTAAAGAAGTTTGGATCATTGTCATACTTGTTCATCATTATGTCACAAAACTCTACCCGGCGGTCGAAATCATCCTCATTCAGTTCTTGTAATACATGAAGCTTAAACGGATGGAAATGAGATTCCTTAAGAACTTTTCTGACAGAACGAGTAGACATACCATGTTCCTTGGCAACGCTTCTAGTTGATGTATGCGGATCTTCAACAAATGATTGCATTACCTCTAAAGATTTTTCATTGTTGGTGGCAGTATTTGTTCTTCCAGTGCGAGCACGATCAGTCACTTTGCCCGTTTCTTGAAACCGCTTTACTGTCTTAAAAACAACACTTTTACTAATTGGATTTCTGTTGGGAAATGTTTCGTTAAATAAATCAGAAACTTCTTGGTAAGACCGTACTCTATCTCCATAGCCGCGCATCATTAACAAAGTTATTCTCTCGGTTTCATTTAAAAATGCCATTGCGAACGACTTTAAACACACTCACTACTTCATGATTGAAAAAGAATTCATTAAATCAGTTGGATTATTACAGATGATTTTAGGTTGATATCATGATTATTGTTGATATTATGATATCCAGAGTCAGATGTTCATCACGCGAAATGATTCAAAATGTGCGGTTTCATTTAAAAATGCCATTGCGAACGACTTTAAACACACTCACTACTTCATGATTGAAAAAGAATTCATTAAATCAGTTGGATTATTACAGATGATTTTAGGTTGATATCATGATTATTGTTGATATTATGATATCCAGAGTCAGATGTTCATCACGCGAAATGATTCAAAATGTGCTTGATGGCTATTATTTAAGATTAGCACATTGTCAAACAGCTGAAGGAAAACAGATTGAACATTTATTAAAATAATTGGGTTTTAATGTTTATTAGCAAACACTATTAACAAAAAATTTGATAGGTAAGATTTTAATGTACTTATTTATTTCATTTCTGCTTTTCATGGTATCGATTAATAATGTAAATATCTCCGAAACGGGTTGACATATCGATGTGCGGTTTTCGGCATTCATTTTGTCTTAAAATTCCGTATTGAAATCATGTATCGCATGACCCCCTTCCTATTTAAAAAAAAAAGTTACATTCAAAATGGCGGTTCCAAGATGGCGGACCAGATTTTTAAAGTCACAGTAAAATAGTATTTTCAATTTGAGTAGGATCCTCAATCATACCTACCGCAAAATCACCTTTGTATATGAAATATTAAGCCGTTTCCAAACATTTCCCCCACCCTGTATATATATATATATATATATATATATATATATATATATATATCTACATATATAACATTTTGTGCCACTATGATTTTTGTACTCTGGGGGCCCCAAAACAAATTTCCATCATGGTCCCGGGTGAAAGTCGCACATCACGACCTGCTGTAATAGCTGAATTTGAAGAAATTCGCTAAAATTAAAAATCTTTGGTCTTGAGAATCATCTTTAAATCATTTCAATATCTCCCAAGAAACAAAAGCATAAACTTTCCACAAGTATGAGAATATCTTATGAAATGCTTTATTATTGAGATATCATTTTTTTGACACTAAACATACCCATAGCAAAAACTAAAAATCTCTACAGAATCCTCTGTAAATGATTTCAATGACTACAGACAGAGGTGCCCCCCAAGCCTCTCGACTCACCCCCCCCCCCCCCTAAAAAATAAGCCCCCCCTCATAAATTAGGCAACCCCCAAAAAAAATGTGAATTTTCATAATTAAAAAAAATACCCGTATTCTTTCTAAAACTAAAATTAGATTTATATAGGTATTGAAAAAATTCAAACCCATCCATAATATACAATATGTATGTATATTTTTTTAGATTCTTTACAAAGGTAACATTTTGTTGTAAAGGTAAACAAGAAATATCAATGAAATGAATATACGGTATGAATTTCTGCTCAATAAACTTAATTTCAAAATAGCTAAATAAGAATGTGAACCTAAATTGTTTTTAAACAATCATATTTCCCCCCCTCACCAAACTTTTTTTGGAACCCCCAAGAATTTTAAAGACGCAGTCTGCGTCATAGCCCCCCTTGTGGGCACCCCTGATACAGAACACCAAAACTACACTTTTCGCTTTTTTTATTGTTGTTTTTTAACAATCGTTGCAATCTCAATATGAGCAGTGGCAGCAACTTGCACGTTTCTCCAGAATGACAAGGCCATGTCGGGAACACTTACTAGTTTCCATTCGTGGGTGGTTCGTGTGCTCGCATCGAGCATTTGTGGTTACAATTTGATACAACAGCGCATGCCTCAACCTGAGGCAGATGTCGCGAGGCATGTGGGGCGAGCAGCCTCGCACTGTCGATACTAGGCTTAAAGAATACAAGACAGATGGAAAACAAACAATTATCTATGCCAATCATTTTGTAAACAACGCTTCCATTGACTGACGAACGTGCTTTAAAGAGATTGTAAATTGACGCTTCTTGACTCACTCTTCCGAATGTCTCACTCACTCCTATCTGCTATATGTGACTCTGCCACAATCGAGAATCTACTAGAACATTTTCTGTGTGAGTAGTTACAAAAGGCAGGTGCTGGGACAGAAAGCTGGGACAACCTTGACCTTTGACCTTGACCTTGACCATGACCTTGACCTTGACCCTGACCTTGGAAGAAAAAAAAAAAAAAAAAAATGGTGGGAACTGTCACCTGTTTAGGCTATGGGTGGGGGGTGGGGGTGGGGGTCGGGGGTGGGGGTCGAGGGTGGGAGGTAGTGGCTAGAGTATATAAGCTGGGTGTTCTGTTGGAGTTATCATACACTGCTCTCTCACACCAGACAGCCAACTACTGTGCTCGTGCTCCAGCTTCTTGTGCTCCAGCTTCTTGTGCTTCTTGTGCTCCAGTCTTGATCAACTTTCAAAGTAAGTACTCTTTGCAATTAATGCATCCTAATGCTTGCACTTATTAATGCTTTTCCACTTACCAACTGCTAATGCATAGTGTTTGGGCAACTTGGAATTTGTTAATGTATATTGTTAAAGGAACTATCTTCTAATTGTTTCATTCCAGGAAAGCTGCAACTATCTTACAATTTTATTTGTCAATGTCTAATGCATATTGTTTCATTCCAGCTTACCATGTCCCTTAACAAGAGAAGACGATGCCAGCAGACTCAGGAAAAGTGTGACGACTTCGTTCTGCTGGAGGAGGCGTTCAACAACAATCTTCGAACCCTGTTCTTCAACAACCAGTGTTCTACAAGCCCTCAAAAGGATTTCCAGTCCTTCCTTGACAACTTGGAGGAGAAGATCAACAGCGTCCTGACAGCAGAAATCCAGGAGCATGGTGCAATCAAATTCAATTTGGTGCTGGAGGCAACTTATCACAAGTGCTACCTTGATCCGAACAACGAAGAGGTGGAGGAGGTGCAGGACATCGCTTTCAAAACACCAAACTATGCAGCATTCACCGTTCTCACGCTGCCCCATCAAGTGGAGATGGCTTGCCAGAAGATGCTGGAAGAGGAGGCTATGTTCGAAGGGAAATCCAGTGGATGGACACTGCTACAGATTGATGGACTACTCATAAGGATCAGCAAACATATTCCCCTTAGAGGCTCTTCATACATCATTACCCCGCCCAAGCTAGCTGCAAGGAAAGCCATCATCAACCCGAGGAATGAGGACCAACAATGTTTCATGTGGGCGATCCTCGCTAAGCATGTCCAAGGAGTACATCCCCAAAGAGTCAACCACCGATACTTCAATCTTCAGGAGAAATACAACTTTAAAGGCATCACTTTCCCGACAACTATAAACCAGATCGATAGGTTCGAGAAGGATAACCCTACAGTCTCTGTCAATGTGTATGCAGTCGACTCCGATAATAACATCTTCCCCAGACGAGTCACCGATACCATGAAGACTGAGCACTTTGATCTTCTGCTACTGGGTGAGGCTGTTGAAGATGATGGTGCACAGACTAACGATTTGCTGCAGGATGCTGAAGATGCAAACAAGGATCCACAAATCAACACCCACTACTGCTGGATCAAAGATTTTGAGAAGCTCCTGAGTTCCCAGCTGACAAAGAGTACACGTCGTATAATTATCTGCAGACGATGCTTCACCCACTACACTCTCAGTAGAGATGGTGAGCAAAGGATGGTAGAACATGAGAAGTATTGTGCCAACAACAAGACGGCTAGGATGATCATGCCACAGCTGAAAGATGGAAAACCGCCAACATTGAAGTTTGAGAAGCACTTGAGGAAGTTCAGACTGCCACTTGTAGTGTATGCAGACTTTGAGTGTCTGCTGGAGACACCCGCCCTAGAAGAGGGTGATGTGGAGGGGGAAGCTCCAGAGAGATGGATTGGGAAGCAGACAAAAGTGATACAATACCACAATGCAATGAGCTATTGCATGTACTTTGTGAGAGATGAGACACAATTTCCTTCATGGCTGACACTGAGCCATTACATACCTCAAGAACCGATTGTCTACAGAGGTCCCAATGCAGCCGAACACTTCATGAGTCAGCTCAGCCACTATGCAAAACTTATTGCTGATACCATGGACCAGTTGAGTATTATAATGTTGCCACTCACCGATCAACAACAAGCTGCACATGATGCTGCTACACACTGCGAAGCTTGTGGTAAAAAGTTTGGAAGAGACAAAGTGTATGATCATTGTCATATGACTGGCTTCTATAGAAATGCACTGTGCAATCCATGCAATCTGGAAAGACAGCGCCAGACCTTCATCCCAGTTTTTCTACACAATTCATCCAACTATGATACACACCTGCTCATTCCTGAACTCGGTGCCGACAAGAATAGGATCAAAGTCATTCCAAACACATCTGAAAAGTACATCAGCTTCACTAAACACGTTTCCAATCGACTCCACCTGAGATTCATAGATACATTCAGATTCACACCGGACAGTTTGGATACATTGGTATCAAATTTGCGCAAGTCTGCACATAATGACACGGACATTCCAAATGTGCTGAAACATACCGCTAAACATTTCAAGACAAGACTCGATCTTGTGACACGTAAAGGAGTATTCCCTTATGATTATTGCGATTCATGGGAGAAACTTGGAGAAACTTCCCTACCACCAAAGGAAGCATTCTTCAGCAAGCTGACAGATCGTGGAATCAGTGATGAGGACTACGCCCATGCACAATTGGTCTGGCAACATTTTGGATGTAGAACACTAGGGGACTACAGTGACCTCTACCTAAAGACGGATGTTCTACTCTTGGCTGACGTGTTTGAAAGTTTCAGGGACATGTGCATAAAAAACTACAATCTTGACTGTGCCAACTACTTCACTGCACCAGGATTCTCATTTGATGCCATGCTGAAATACACCCAGGTGGAATTGGAACTTCTCAGCGATTACGATATGTACATGTTTGTTGAAAGAGGTATCCGAGGAGGAATAACCACATGTGTCCACCGCCATTCGATTGCCAACAACAAATACACAGGTGCACCACTGGATCCAGAGAAACCAATATCCTACTTGCTGTACACCGATGCCAACAATCTTTACGGATGGGCTATGAGCAACCCACTACCTTGCCGAAAATTTCGATGGATGTGTCAAGAGGAACTGGAGGAGGTGGCTGCTCATATAGATAGAATCCCAGACAATCAGCGAATGGGATACATCCTAGAAGTCGACGTCGAGTATCCTCAAGAGCTACAGGATGATCACAACGACTTCCCTTTTCTTCCAGAGAGTCAGAAGACTCCCAAGTCAGGATATGTGAGGCTAATGACAACGCTGCAGAACCGCAAGGAGTATGTATGTCATTATAGACTCCTGAAACAGGCTGTGAATCATGGACTGAAAATTGTCAAAGTTCACCGTGGAATTTCATTCCAGCAAGAAGACTTTTTGGCCCCATACATTCAACTCAACACACAACTACGTCAGAAATCAGCGAACAAATTTGAAAAGAATTTCTTCAAGCTAATGAATAATGCGGTCTTTGGAAAAACAATGGAGAATGTTAAGAACCGGATGAACATGGAGCTGGTCAATTGTGAGAGGAGGTTGAAGAGACTGGTGGCACGTCCAACATTCAAAGATCGCATCATATTTGGTGACAACATATGCGCTGTAACACTCCATCAAGACAAGGTTGTATTGAACAAGCCGATATATATTGGGCTGACTGTACTTGATGTGAGCAAAATTCTAATGTACGAGTTTCACTACGATGTGATGAAACCTATTTATGGAAACCGACTCAAACTGTTATACCAGGACACTGACAGCTTGTTCTACAATGTCCAAACTGAAGATATGTATATGGATATCATGAATATAGACAAGTTGAGAAACGTATTCGATACATCAGAGTACCCGGCCAACCACCCATGCTACTCTGAGACAAACAAGATGGTGCTGGGGAAATTCAAGGATGAGTATGCAGCTCGAGCCCCCTATGAGTATGTCGGCCTGCGCTCCAAGCTGTATGCTTGCAGATGCTATGTTACAGATGAGACACAGCTGAAGAGTGGCCTTATCAAGAAAGCAAAGGGAGTGAGACGGCCAATTCTTGGACAGGAGCTCCCAAAAAGTCATCCTGATGCAGAACGGTACATAGTCTTTCAGGACTACATTGACTGTCTCTATGGTGAGAAGGACATCTATAGAGATCAGGTGATGTTCTGTACCAGGAAACATAGAATCATGACCACCATTCAGAAGAAGAAAGCGCTCAGCAAGGCTGATGAAAAACGGTTCATTCTTGAAGATGGAATCACTACTCTTGCATATGGACATCGCAACATTGTCAATGAAGCTCCAGTATTCAGTGATGATGGGTTTGAGGATGAGGTGGTGGTGGAGGAGGAGGAGGCGGAGGAGTACAACACTGAGAATGATCAAGAAAATGAAGCGGCATCAAGGGCAGCATTGATAGCAGCAGATACAGCAATAGAAGAAAACATATCAACTATGGAGGCATCTAGAACATTGTTGTCAATGACAGCAAAAGCATCAACTTCATCAACAGTACCGTTTGTACCAACAGATGTTCTTAAGATAGAACAAGGTAGTTGCAAACGTTCGGCAGCAGATAGCAGTACTAGTCAAGTGATCCCCATATCTGATGATGATGAGCCAGCGGCAGCAGATAGCAGTCGAGTGATCCACATATCCGATGATGATGAGCCACCAGCTAAACAATCACGTGTTGTTGATTTCAATGTTGATGATTACAAGGAATATGATGACTTTACAAATGGCGGGATATCACAGCACAGTATACTCAGAGCATTGTTGGAAAAGGAGTAGAAGACATGAGTCACACATCCGCTGATAAGAAATTGCTGAGTCTGCATAAACTTTAGTATAAATATGGGAGGAAGAGCAAGCATTTGGCATAAGCAATCATGATTTGAGCTGTGCTGTATCTCGTGCTGGCTACAAGCGTCTACACTAGCCAACTGGATCCAAAGTATAGGACTCAGACTTTCCTGTGGCAGCGAGATCATGGTCTTGATCAAGCAAACAAGTTTCACATGCGTCAGTGTCTGATGTCAAGAATGGTGCTACATCGGAATACGACCCAGGATGCCATTGATGCAATGGGTCGTGACGTCAACGAGTGGTATATGAAGTTGGCTGGAGGGAAAAACTTGGACAAAGAGCTTTGCCAAAGATTCCACTGCGCACAAAATCTGCACACCTGCATCCACTCATCATTTTCATCACTAGACTTCCTTGAGACCATCATCAGCAGATCAGAAGAGGTTTGTGAGCTGTACTGTGAGGACGTGTCAACTGCAGCACCAGCAACAACAACAACAGCTGTAGCACCTGCCTGGCTGAAGGATACTTGTGACACCTATTGCAGAGAAATCTACAGACAACCGCCACCAATCAGCAATGGAGCAAACTCACGAATTTAAGCCATACTGCAAATGTGGTACTTGTTCACTAACCTCATGCAACAAATGGATTGTGCAGCCTATATTCACTGTTGGAGGACAAGAGCCTGAACCATTCTTGACAATCAAAAATTTTCTGCAAGTAATGAAGAGAACCTTCCATTTTGCTTCATCAGTGATGTTGTGTACCAATAGAACAACAGTATATGTGGAGTTCCCATATGGTCACACTTATCGTGAGATGCAGAATGACTTGGGAATGCTCAGAAAGTGGGTGGTGCTTGATATACTCGATTGACATTAGCCACTGCGCATTTGCACACATGTATCCGCCCATCATCATCATCATCCGATCAGAAGAGGTTTGTGAGCCGTACTGAGAGGACGTGTCAACTGCAGCAGCAGCAGCATCAACTGTAGCACGAGCTGAAGGATACCCTGTGACTGCCACCAATGGATTCATACTGCCTATACTGCAGATGTGATACTTGTTCATCACCAGTGAGCAGCAAATGGATTGTGCTGCCAGTATTCGCCATTGGAGGACAATACTATGAACCATTTCGAACAACTGACTATTTCCTGCAGACAATGGAGAATGCCTTCTACGATGCTTCGGAAGTACGCCTCTGCATCAATGGGAGAACAGTATATGTGGAGTTCCCATCTAGTACATCATATTGTGATATGTTGCAATACTTGAGAAATTTCCGCAAGTGGGTGGTGATTGATAGACTTGATTGACATTAACTTTGTTTTGAAATTAACTAGTTTTGAATGACATCAGCCTCTAACAGTATTTCTTGATAATAATAAAGAATTGTATTCGATAACCATGCTCATTTTTTAAAAAACCAAGATTACTCTATAAGACAAGTCCATGTGGGGGCTGTGTCTGTTGCAAATAGATCTTGCATTCAACTTGTCTGTATGACATCATGCAGGACATGTCTGTGAGTGTACCATTGCACAACATTATGCAAGATCTTAAAGTCCATGTGTGTGTGATGTTACAAAGACAAATAGAAAATCAGCTTGCATTCAACTTACCTGTATGACAACATGCAGGAAAAAACCTGTCTATGTGCAAGTCGATTTTATATTTGTCTGTTGCACAACATTATGCAAGATCGTCCATGTGGGCTGTTGCAAATAGAAGATCATCTTGCATTCAACTTGTCTGTATGACGTCACAGCTATACAGGACATGTCTATATGCAAGACGATTTTCTATTTGCATCAGTCCATGTGAGGCTGAGACAAGCTGCACACCAGTGTAGGAGGTAGAAAATGAAAAGATGAAAGATTATCAGAAACATGTTTATTTTAGAATATACAATTTTTTTCAGCCAATTCGAAGTTCATATAGAACTTGCTCAATATCGCACCTTGGGGCGCAAAGTGCAGTTATATTTTCCCTGCGTAATAATAAGACAGCTGTTTCTTCATCGATAACCCTTTTGTTTTTGATGACATTTTCCAACTTTCTCGGTCCAATAACTGAGTATCTCAACTCTATTGGGCTAAGTTCAGGGTTGGTAATTTCTAGTGAAGCAGCCGCCTTCAGCAGACCGATCGATTTCATAATTACCCCCCCAAGCAATGGCCAGCTGCTTGTTTATCGCCTCATAACTGTAGGCCGCCAGCTCCAATTTCAGCAGCCCATGCAGCGTCCTGAAGCGGCGATGCCTCATTAACCGTGCCACAATTTCATCAGCCCCAACATAATTGGAGCCGTATGCTGGCAGCGGGGCATACATATCCATCGCACTGATTAAAACTCTACGCTGGAGTTCCAGCTCACGATGCAATGGACGGCCAATGCTGCCCCGCCATGCCATGCTCGGAATTTGTGGGGCCCGATGTGGAGGTATAATGGGCTGCTGAGGATACTGCTGCCACTAACCTGATGCTGGGGGCGACTGCCTTGATGCTGGTGGGGGTAACTGCCTTGATGCTGGGGGCGACTGCCTTGATGCTGGGGGCGACTGCCTTGATGCTGGTGGTGGTGGGGGAAACTGCCTTGATGCTGGTGGGGGAAACTGCCTTGATGCTGGTGGGGGAAACTGCCTTGATGCCGGTGGTGGTGGGGGTAACTGCCTTGTCGCTTGGGGCGACTGCCTTGATGCCGGTGGTGAGGGTAACTGCCTTGATGCCGGTGGTGAGGGTAACTGCCTTGATGCCGGTGGTGAGGGTAACTGCCTTGATGCTGGTGGTGAGGGTAACTGCCTTGATGCCGGTGGTGAGGGTAACTGCCTTGATGCCGGTGGCGACTGCCTTGATGCTGGTGGTGAGGGTAACTGCCTTGATGCTTGCGGTGGGGGCGACTGCATTGATGCAGGTGGTGGTCGCCTTGCTGCTGACGGTGGGGGTGACTGCCTCAATGCTTGCGGTGGTCGCCTTGATGCCGACAATGACTGCCTTGATGCAGGTGGTGCTCGCCTTGATGCTGGCTGCAGATATTGTCGTTTCGCCGGTGGCGATGACTGTCGTTCAACTGTTGGAGTGCTTTCCAAGTTAGGAATGGATTCCCAGGCGGAAAGCATCTCCTCAATTATCGCCTGCATACCACTGCTGGGAAGTGATACTGCTGTGGTGGAGGAGCCGGCAGCACTGACAACTTGAGCAGCAGCAGTGACATCTTGAGCAGCTACATCTTGAGCAGCTACATCTTGAGCAGCAACATCTTGAGCAGCAACATCTTGAGCAGCAACATCTTGAGCAGCAACATCTTGAGCAGCAACATCTTGAGCAGCAGCATCTTGAGCAGCAACAGTGGCAGTGCTGGTATTGGCAGTCCTAGGCGTAGTTTGCAACTGCCTGAGGAGCTCCTCTTTGAACACAGCTAATGCTTTGTCCACTATGGAAGATAACTGCTGGGTTGGATCCATTCCGTCTGGTTGAACACTAAGAGAACACTGAGATCACTCTCTCTATAACTCTGATGTGAAGACTGAATTTGATTGAATTTTTGGGCAGTATATATACTAAAGCGAGATATCAAAAACATCATGTCTTAGTAAACAAGTTCAAAAAGGTTAAGGTGATAGCAACTGACAAACAATGCAGGCTGAATGATAAAGTGATCTTTCTAGGAAAGCATGAGAGAAAGGTTAGCTGACGCAAATGTCAAAAGTGTTGCACAATGGGAATGATAGCATGGAAGGTCATGATGACGCACATCCTTTTCAATGACAATTGGGTCGATTGTGTTAGCAATCAGCTTCAAAAAAGATTATACCGACGCATATCATTTTAAATGCCAATTAACTCGAATGTGTTAGCAATCAGGTTCAAAAAGGTCATGCTAACATACTTCAATGTCAAAAGTGTTGGAATGATAACAGAGTATGACGCACATCATGTGCTGTGTAAAAACAACTATATATATAAAGGCACGTGTTCACTTGATGGGCATCAGTATGGAGAAGAGTGTGATAGCACGTGAACTGCACATGCCAGCTAGTCGGAATTTTCCGATGAGGATGGTTACAGTGAAAGGTCTTGACGACCTCTATCAAGCTGACCTTGTTGAAATGATACCATACTCAAAGCAGAACAAAGGTTACAAATACATCATCACTATTATAAACTGTCTCAGCAAGTATGCATATGCGTTACCGATAAAGACAAAGACATCCGAGGAAGTGGTCAAGGCAATGCGTCCTATATTCGAACGGCATCCAATGGAAAACCTTCAAACGGATGACGGCAAAGAGTGGTTCAATGCAAAGTTTTCAAGACTTGTGAAACAATATGACGTCAATCACTATTCGACGTATTCAGATAAGAAGGCATCGATAGTGGAACGCTTCAACAGGACTCTGAAACGTTTAATGTGGATCAAGTTCACTGAGAGAGGATCCTACAAGTGGACAGACATCCTTGACATGCTGGTGAAGGAATACAATGAGAGGATACATCGTACAATAGGCATGTGTCCAGCCGATGTTAAGAAGAAGCATGAAACTATACTCTTGAGCAGACTGAGAGAACAGCGTGAGGAATATCGTAAGAGTTTGCAGAACAAGGTGCGAAACAGGTTTTATCCTGGACCTGGTCAATCAATTGAACCGGGTGATAAGGTGCGCATAAGCAAGTATAAAACCGTGTTCAACAAGGGTTACCTACCCAATTGGACAAATGAACTGTTCACTGTCACACGTGTGAGACCTACTGTACCTGTGACGTATGAGCTGGAAGACAGTGGAGGACAACCTGTGCAAGGGGGATTCTATGCAGAAGAGATTGTCAAAACTAAAGTGCCAGACGTGTTTGAAATTGTAAAAGTGTTGAAGAGGAGAGGTAATAAACTGTTGGTGCGCTGGAAAGGATACGATAGCAGTCACGACTCTTGGATTGATAGAGCAGATTTGGTGTAATGAAACAGGTAGTGCAACGTCGACACAAGTTCAATATAATCGACTTTGATCGTGTGGCAAGTGGTTGTGGACTTGGACCGGAAATGAACATCAAGAAGCGGCATGGACCTTTGTTCCCTCACCACCTGAGATGTATCATATGCGGACCATCAGGTTGTGGTAAAACTAATGTAATGTTCAACATGCTTTTTGATCCAAATGGTATACGCTTCTCAAACATCTATCTGTTCTCCAAGACAACATTCCAACCAAAATACGAGTTCTTGCGCACTGTGATGGAAGGACTAGGACCTAAAATGAACTACATCGAGTGTGACACCTGTGAAGAGATACCTGCACCACACGAATTGCCCGCCAATTCAATAATCATTTTTGATGATGTTATCTGTGAGCAGCAGGAAGCCATCAGACGCTACTTCACCACTGGACGGCACAGCAACGTTGATGTGTTTTATTTGGCACAGACCTACAGTCGCATACCAAAACAATTGATACGTGACAATGCCAATTTTCTGATTGTATTCAAACAGGATGAACTCAATATGAAACATTTGTACAGAGATCATGTGGGAGCCGACATGACATTTGATGCATTCAAAAGTATGTGCGATGATGTGTGGTCTTCGTCTGCACATGCATTCCTTGTTATCGATAGTGCCTCAGGCAAGAATAGCGGACGTTACAGAAACGGTCTTGACACTTTTTTAGCTGAAGCATAAGCTGAAAAGGCTCATTCAGTCAGTGAACACCGATCGAGATGGACGTGAAGCAGCAGCGGAAAAGAAAGCAGACTGTGGAGGACATTGCTCCAACCATCATGGAGATTGCTCAGCTACGACGCAACATCAAGAGGAAGCATAAGGAAATCACTTTGGGCAGATCATTGACTGAGGAGAAGCATATCAAAAGTTTGAAACCAATTATTGAGCCACTCCAGAATATTTCAGATGTTATCATGGAGCGGGGTGTCCCAGCAGCAGCAGCACCACCACCAGCACCACCACCAACACCTTCACCAGCAGCAGTGACACGCCCATTCGCACGTACACTATCAACTCATATGGTACCTCCTACACCACCAATTACACCCGGCTCACCATACCCATTCAAGTTAGGTGCAGTGAAAGGACGTAAGCCACAATGGGAGAGGCCTACCGCATCACCTATTGTAGAAGAAGAAGAAGAGCAAACCTTGGAGACAGTTGGAACAGCTGAAATACCTGCAGCAAGCACATCAGGAGTGGGACGGAAATTGTGGAAAGGTAGAAGTCAATTGGAGGAGGAGGAGGACTCATCCATCGATGAGGAGGAGGAGGAGGAGGAGGAGGATGTGTTGATGAATACTACCCAGGAGGAAATTGATGAAAGCTTTGCCCAATCTGAACTGGCTGGAACAGCTGTAGGAGAATATGTTAAAGCATCGATGGACAACAGAGATGGTAACAGTGATAGAAAGTTTGGACCAAGAGTGGAGAATAATAGCCTATTTCTCGGTAACAAGCTGCTAACCTTTGGACCAAATGGGGACAAGATTATACTGAGCAATCCAAACAATGAAAATGAAGAGAAAACGTTCAATGTCACACCGGGAATATGCGAGCTGATTTTCAAGAAACATCCCGACTTCAGAAAGGTGAAAAAAAGTGATGAGAAGGTCTACAAGAGTGTGTTGAGCCTAACCAATGTGTACAGGGCAGGCTATCGCTCATATGGAAAAATTGTGAACTATAACAATCCCAAATACAAGAATGTAATCAAAAAGCTTCGAGAAGTGAAACATGGCGATGCATCATCATCTTCAGATACTTCGGTTGCTGGACGAGGACTCAAGGCACCATTCAATTTGGTAGCCGATAGTCGGATTGAGTACATCTACTATGATGATCCCAATGAGTTGGTGGACAGATTGAGACTGTTGGATCAGTCCAAAGCAGTTGGCAACACTGGACATGAGAATGAAATTAATTCAATTCTGGAAGAGTTGGTGGAAGGTGGTTACATAGTTGGCAGCACTGCACTCTAGCCCGATAAAACGTGTAAACTTGAGCATGTGCATACCATTCAAGTAATGTCATCAAACGGCGATAGAAGAATAATGGATGTCCTCGGTAATATCAACGTCCGAGGAAGAAGAGTGATCAATGTTGGCAGCCCACGCAATGAAAAGGATGCTGTTAACCTAAAAGTGTGCCAGAATATGCTATGGGATTGGCTGCCAAAGACTCAGGACACTGAAACATCGCAGATTTTTGTAAGCTTGAACAATGCAGTCCTCATGGATGTTAATGATCCAATCCAAGATGGTGATGGAGTCAACAAAAAGTATTTGGAAAAAAGGTTAGATGAGCATTCAAGGGTTGTAGTTAAAAAGTGTTTCACTACCATCATGAACATTATTTGGTCACCTGAAAACCACACTTTGAGTAGAGAGCAGTTGAGAGATAAAGTGTTACAGGCTTTGGGAATCCATGAGGGTATAAAACCGGATGACCAAGCTGCTGATCAACATTAGATGGCTGCTGCCCTTCGAGAGAGGAAGAGCTACAAAGGAAGAGGAGTACTTTCTGCAATCACAGACGCTGCAGGTGCAATAGTCAACAAGGCAATAGACGTACTGCCCATAGAACTTCATCTGCCCGGCTACCAGTACTGTGGACCAGGTACAAAGCTTGAGAAGCGATTGGCAAGAGGCGATCCAGGTGTCAACAGACTTGACCAAGCTTGTAAGCAGCACGACATTGCATACTCAAGGAATAGTGATACTGCTAGCAGAGCAGCGGCAGACCGGATCTTGGCTGAACGAGCTTGGAGTCGAGTGAAATCATCGGACGCAGGTGTTTTGGAAAGGGCCGCAGCACTAGCAGTGACCAACATTATGAAAGCCAAGGCAAAGTTTGGTGGAGGAGCTAAAAGGAGAACTGGACCCAAGAGGAAGAGGAGGAGGACTGGAACCAAGAGGAGGAGAACAGCGGTATCAACCAAGGGTCGAGGCCTGTACCTGAGACGTCAAAAGACGGGAAACGGGGCTCGTCGCCATCAATGCGGCGGCAGAAGATGATTGCTCTACCAGACCGAGCACTGACCGATGCAGACCTCTACAAGTATGCATGCCGTTTGAAGCTAAAGAAATTTCGAGGAGTGTTTATGCGAGATGCTCTACCTGCTGAAGGACCGCTGAGGAGGGAGTGTGGCATCATCAACCTGGATGACAGCAAAGGACCTGGCACACATTGGGTGTGCTATGTTAAGAAGGATGGCAACGTTCATTACTTTGACGGCTTTGGCAACCTGAGACCACCACAAGAATTTATTGACTACATGCATCGAGGATCAACACCAGCGACGAGGATTGAGTACAACTATGATCGGAAGCAGGAGGATCTCTACTCTCACATATGTGGACATTTATGTTTGAAATTTTTAGTTGATTGTTAAATAAATTATGAATCTAAACACAACTGTTTTTTCATTATTAGTATAAAACCTCTCAATTATTGTGGTAAGCAGTCATTAGGTTGAAGTACACTGAGCAATCAAGATGATGCTCTGCTTTGGAGGAACCAAGTCAACGCTGAGTAGTGAATTCTACCCGCCTATTGATACGGGCAATGGTGTATGGGAAGTGGGACTTATCAGCTTCACAAGCTGTAACTCTATTCCAAATGTTGAGGTCGGCTACAACAATACATTACGCTTCCTAGCTCCACCAGCGGGTGAGGCACATGATGAGGATCATTCAGTGACACATGGAGAGCTTAATAGCAGCAACATGACAATTGTTGATTGGTTTAGATGGGGTCTTACTGGTAAAACAGAGCCAAAAAGTAGAGAAACCAGGAGCATAGGATTGACCTTCAATGATGAAAAGAAGAAAGTGTTTCCCATTGTGGGCGGTGATACCAGTGCTGCAAACAAAGTGTCTCCCAGTGTGAGCACAGATGCAAGTGTGAGCGCAGATGCAAGTGAAGAAGGAAAGGTTTGGCAAACTGTTTCATTGCCTGAAGGTAGTTTTGAGTTTAACATGATCAAGGAACTGTTGGAGGTAAGATTGAATAAGCGTGGAGTTAACCTACAAATGGCTATGGACACGTCAACATTGAAATGTATAGTGCTGTGCAATACTAAGCTGGACTTTACCCCGCCTGACTCAATAGGCAAATTGCTGGGCTTCAACAGGATCCTGGAAGCTGACAAGGAGGCTAGAGGTGACTCAACCATGATGATTAACCGCCCCAATGTGGTGCGTGTGAAATGTAACATAGTGAGCGGCTCCTACTCGAATGGAATCAAGGATCATGTTATCTATGAGTTCTACCCGTCAGTGGACCCGGGCTATAAAATGGCTGTGTCTGTGCGCAATGTTGTCTATTTACCCGTGGATGCCGAGCAGATCAGCAACATTACGTTGGAGATTGTTGATGAGAACGGACGTCTGGTGAACTTTAGAGAGGAGCCGATAAACATAACCTTACATTTACGAAGAAGAGAGTGATATGGTGCTGCTATTTGAAAAGAGGGGTTGGAGTGGAGCTGAGCAGTCTGAGACAGAGACAGAAAGAAATAAAAGGGGTGCAGGCGCTTTAAACGTCATTCAACGATCGACCGCCATTGAGTTAACATCAAGGAGCATCGATTATCTAGAGCAAAGAGGTTGTATTGTTATCAGACGACATCCACGACAGCGACAATGAGACTTTTGGATGTGACAAAGAGTGGTCCATCTTCGGATGATCGCATCACAGGTTTTGAGTATCATTCACATTCGCCATACAACACAACCTTCAATGCCAATGATGAGATCAGGATACCAATTCAGCAGCAGGACATCTACACACTACCATCAGAGAGCTATCTACACCTTGAGTACACAGTAACCAGTGCAGCTGGTGCTGCACTGGCCGGCACACCATGTGTCTCTGGATTTTTTGCCAACCTGTTTTCGGAGATACGCTATGAGATCAATGGAGTTGAGGTGGACAGCACACGCAACCCAGGCATTGCCAGCCTGATGAAGAATGCAATGACCTTTGAACGAGAAGAACTAGCCAAGATGGAAGGAGCCGGCTACAAGTATAATGCTACAACAGGTCTAACTACATTTGCCGCCAATGCAGCCAACGCTACCGTCATGGATGTACCACTTAGATATCTGCTGGGATTCGCCGAAGACTACAGACATGTGCTGCTCAATGTGAAACAGGAGCTGGTGCTAAGACGCAGTGCTGACAACGTAAACTGCTTGAATACAATAGGCCTTGTCAACATTCGGAAGCTTGTGTGGAAGATGCCCTATGTGGAGGTGGCCGATGAAGCAAGATTGCGTCTGCTACGATTGGTGCAGAATGACTCGCCTGTATCAATACCATTCCGACATTGGGAGCTGTATGAGTACCCGGCCATGCCCGAAGCTACAAAACATACATGGACTGTCAAGTCGACTGCACAACATGAGAAGCCGAGATACATTGTGATTGGACTGCAGACTGGAAGAAGAGGAAGAGCAGATGCAAATGGATCATTGTTTGACAAGTGCAATGTGAAAGACATTCGAGTGTTTCTGAACAACAAGTACTATCCGTATGAAAGCATTGATGGTGATGACAACCGTGTCTACAATATGTATACAGCTTTCAATGGAGTCTACAACCATGGAGATTTTCGAGCAAGCAACCCACTGTTTGAGAAGTCTGCTCTGGCAGATGGAAGAATGATGCTGTTTCCAATTGACTGTTCACGTCAAAATGAAACACTCAAGACTGGCAGCATTGATGTCAGAGTGGAATTTGAAATGACTGATAACATTCCTGCAAATACACGTGCCTACTGTCTGATGATACATGAAGTGGTCAAAGAGTATCGACCAATGACAGGCACAGTTCAAATTGCCTGATAACTCGACTATAAAAAGGCTGTGGATGAGGTGCAGAGACATCACAACTGTGTGAACATCGCAGCATGAATCTTGAGGACAGCATTGACAACATCATGAAACTTATCAGCTTTGAAGAGGAGAAGGATAGCAGCAGCAGCAGCAGCAGCAGCAGCAGCAGCAGCAATGAGACATGGCATGACTCTGTGGAAGGTTTTGGACCATACTTTGTGATAGACTTTCAAGGATTCACTGGACGAAATGGCGAATTTGTTGTCAAGGAAATGGCGTATCTTGAACATGCTATAGAATCACGCATTGTACGCAAGCACTCTCTCTTCAGTTCTCCCTACTCTGAATCTGTACTGGCTACTAGTATACGTAAGGAGAATGATTCACATAGTGCTAAACATGGCTTGAGATGGACGGACAATAACGATATGGGGGAATACTACTCCAACCTAAGACCAATTGTGAGAAGTGCACTGGAAAGATGGCGTAAGATTGTAGGACCAGCTCACACAATCTATGTCTATGGATATGACAAACTGAGCATGCTTCACAAACTGATGGAGCCCCAATACGAAGACGAGGAGAATCTGGCTGACAACTTTACTGTGATTGATCTATCATCTCCATTCGAGCAACAAGATCTCCCCAACCTGGAGAAACAAGTGATGACTTCCTACAACAACTACAACTGTGAACAACATTGCTATCTCATCATGACAGAAGACTACAGAGCAAATCTGATCACTGACGGATCAAGGAAATATTACTATTGTGCACTCAATGTTGTAAATTTGCTATATAATCATATTTTGCAAACCATGTCTAAAGATAAAAAACGTGTTTGTCAATGCATGTTAATAAATGAATAATTCAATAGATTGCGTAATCATTGACTTACCCCCACCACCACTACTATGTTAGCTATATAAAAGATGCTGTTGGCTTGAGAGCACAGTGCAAGATGGATATCAATAAGTATAGGAATGAGTTACGTTTGAAAGCAGCCGTTATGGAGCTGGAAGCCGAGCTGGAGCAGCGGGGCATCATGTCATTGGATGACTTTCAACTTGAGTGTGGACATGCAGTTTCGTGCACTGGTGCCAGTCTACGTGATGCGTGTGATTGCATCCATCTTAGAAGGCTACGATATGCAATTATTGATGCAGTACATGGTCATGGTACTGTGAAATACTTGAGAGATCTACAAGAATGTACTAGTGGATTGGAACCAGCAATACCTGTCAACAGTTATAATGTTAACAGGTTCTTGAAGAACATCTTCATAGGAATCATGTGGAAAAATGGGATGGGCAAGAGTGTCCCGCAGCAGCCAGCACAACTTCCATTCAAAATCTGGACGATGTTTGACAATGAAAAGGTGTCACTAACTTCAGTGTACAGGCTAAAGCATAGCATGGCAGCTGTACTGGATCTCGGACAAGTGGAAGACTGGCGATACAAGGATGTCAAGATTGTCATCAATCTTCCCGATACTCTTCAAAAGTACTGGTGTCAATTTGAGTATGGCAGCAAGGCGCTAAGTGCAATTGGCAGTAATGAAATCGTATTTGCCGGCTTCTCTCACAGTATGGAAGATCAACGTGTAAGGAGGTTCCGCATTGCAGATGGCTGCTCAGAAGCTTTTCTCATCTCCATCTTTACAACAGTTCAACATCATCGCTCTAGAGGCTTGGATACAGTTGATGGTGTATGCAGTGCGATTGAAGAGACTCCAACCACAGACTATTGTCAGGGTGAACTGCTCACTCATCTTTATATATTATTTCATAATGCTTAGAATAAACTTGTAATGCTATACAACTGGTTCTCATTCACCTACTCTCTCCTTAGTATACTCATAGAGAGAGAGAGCGTTCCACTTCTACCACAGACACGTTTTTTCCTGCATAGATAGCATTGGAATGCAGCAGTGACATACTAGTTAAAACTGGTATATCAAGGCCAGTGGGCTGAGTCAGTGATGGAAGTGGAACTCTCTCTCTCTCTACCCTCTCTTTTTCGTTGAAACTGTCTTTGTTGAAAGCAATGTAAGACAATTTCTTACCTATATGAACACATGCACTAGTACACTATTGAGTGCACTAGTGAGCGCACTAGTGCACCAGTGAGTGCACTAGTGAGTGCACTAGTGAGTTATCTAGTGAGTGCACTAGTGCAAGTGTTCACCTCATGTGCATCATCTTATAGACTATAGGTATTGGGAGATGGAAGAAAAACTCACAATTGCAGAATAAAAAAGAAGCGTTTATTAGTCAATAAACATGTTCATTATAAATGTGTTGCCTGCAGGAGTAACACTCATTTTGAATTTGCTCAGATCTAAAGGTCCATTTTCCACATGTTTCAATGTGAGCCGACTATATGCGTCTGGTAGTATAATGTTGGCAGTCTGGTTGTCCACTATGATGTTGATGCTGACTTTTGTACCGTATTTAGTCAATGATGTCTGCGCTGACAGCATTTGATACTTAATTTCAGGCTTCAGATCCTTCATCGATAGATAGTTGGGGCTGGCAGGCTTATGGCTTGAAATTGAACTGTAGAATTCCAGCACGGCATTGTTGAGAGCTCCTTGCGGCTTGATGGTTTCTGCAGTGTTTGGAGCTTGAGCTGCGGTGGTGGTGGTATTGATCATTTCTTGTGCAGAGGTGTTCATCTGCAATAAAGCAATAGCATAGATTATTCCCAACACTCCAAGAGAGCTGCCAGTGTTGAGGGTCCACAGTTTGATTCCTCCTCCTCCTCCTCCTCCTTCTCAGTGTAAGGTGGTGGTGGTGTGGATGGTTGAATGCTGTACGCATCTCCTATGTCAATGAGAAGATCATTGATATCCTGACCTTTGTCCAATGGTAGCAGCCCTGTCCACCATTTATGATCTCTGAAAACTTGAGGTTCGCTGGGCCAACTATTCGCAATGAAATTGTCCAAATGCATCAATCTAAATGTTAGTAATACACATTTACAGTTCCACACCTCACCCTGCTTAACTGGATTGTATGTATATGTACATGGGGGAATATGTAAACTTCTGACGGGTAGATAGAAACCGTGACCGCGGTTTGGTCCATGCCCAATTTTTCTAGCATTATGCAATGCTCGACGGTATGAGCTGACTGGTAATGACATGGTTTTCAAGAGGTTGCAGACATACTCCAAGTCCTCTCTGATTGTGACAGCATCAGCACGCTGTTGACCGTTCATTCTGCAAAACAAGACATGAATTAATCTTCGAACATCTCACTTGTAACATTATAGCAGACCTCAACTGCATATCTCTTAAGGGCAGACTCAATCGTTTCCCACCTCATGGAATCAGAAAGTCCAATATGCATCTGAAGGTAACAATCTTCTGCCATTCCCAACCGCATCATGTGACCTATCATATCGTATATCTCCAAACACCTGCAATCAGGCTTTACATTCAATGGTGCTTGTGCACGCCTTTTTAAACATGAGGGTGAATGAAACTTCTTGTAATCATCACTGATGTAACCATGATCTGGCCACCATGTGAGTATGTGTAAGATCACTTCGCCAATGTCATCGCCAGTGAGTTTTTCAGCTTTGAACAGTGAGATTATATCAGTGAAATCCATGCGCTTGCAAACAATGTACAATGTCCTCCTAAAAAGTCTTGGAGTAGTCTCCATGAACAGCTCCTTACAGTGTATGATATCATGACGTATAGGATGTGGCAGTGTGTTGATATCAGCACCAAGGTATAGAGCTTCTACTGAAGCTTTCCTTGCAAGCTCATAGAGTGATCTGGGATTCCTGTAAAAAAGAGTGAACAGATTAATAATCTTCTTCTTCTTCTAAGAATTCATCACTGCTGGTAGTGATATAGCTGACACTTTCATCCTCTGAATATATGTCAATTTCTTCACAGGCTCCTATTTTTCTCATTAATCTACCTAGCCCTACAATATGCTCATCATCCTCATCAGGTTCTTGCAGTCCTAGAGTATGAAGAATATATCCGTCCTGCACATAAGCTAAACGCCACATGTGTGCTACTATATCATATATCTCACTGCATCGACATTCCACTATATCATTTAATGCTGCCCGTGCTCGCCTATCAAGACATGTTGACACATGCTGTTTCTTGTAGAGATTGTGAGTTACAGTGAAAAGTGGTAGACTATCTCCAAATACATAGCTCACGACTTCACCAAAGTCACTCCTGCTAAACTTTTCAGCTTTAATTATTGCAATTAGATCAATGAGGTCCATGCGTTTGCAAAATGCTAAAAATTTCATGGCTTTGGTTAGTATTGGATGCATATCAAAACGATTGAAAAGGTGTAGGAATTCTTCGCGTAGAGTCTGTGGTAGAATGCTGAAATCTGCACCCCGATATACAGCATCAATGCTAGCTGACATTGCGATCTTGCGGAGAGGGCTAGGGCTGCTACTCATCTGGAAAAAAGATGCAACAAATTAGATATGTTAAATTAGAGCGACTTCTTCGCAAGGGTGGAGGTGGCGACTTCTTCGCAGGGGTGGAGGTGGCGACTTCTTCACAAGAATGGAGGTAGCAACTTCTTTGCTGCATGGATGAGTTAGCGACTTCTTCGCTTATAGATTTGTGCGAATAACCCATTGTATGGGTTCATCGCAGCTATCGCAAGTGATGGCCGTTTCTGTGCATCTATCGCACATCATGTGGAAGCATGGGAGGAGCAGCCTATTCACATGATAGTTTGCACACCTCCCACAGCTTGCAAACGACATGTCGGCATCAGCATCCCAACGCTCATCCTCCATTCTCCATCCCACCCGGTGCACCTGCAAGCGAGCCTGCACCAAACGCAGAATATCCATCTCCTCCTCCGATGCACAGCTCAATAAGTTGGCTGGAGGGGCCGGTTCTGGAGCTGGTTCTGGTGCTGGGGCTGGTGCTGGGGCTGGTGCTGGGGCTGGTGCTGGGGTTGGAGCTGGTGCTGCCTCCTGGCGCACCGCTTCCTGCAGCGATGCCTCCAGCTCAGGAATGTAGGCTTCCAGCGGAGGATTTGTCAAGTAGTCGTCAAAGTGGGGACGACGTCGCCTGGCTGGTTGTCTTCTTGAGCGTCGGCCTGACGTCGTCTGCCCACTGACTTGCCGAGCAATTTGCCACTGCTGAGCTGCACGCCACTGCTGCTGCCCGGACTGTAGAGTCAAAATGATGTTGAGTGCATCATTCAGCCCCTGCAGTGAGTTGACATTTGCTCGGCGACCTCCGCGGCTACCACGCCTCCTGCTGCTGCCTCCATGGGAAATCATCTTTGGAACAGAAAAAGAATAACATGTTATGCATATGTGTGTAACAGCAGGAATATTAGTGTTGAATAAATGTATATATTTTCTTTGAACTCACATTGAATTGCTGCGGGTGGAGACTGAAGTTGGCTGACCTGGAAAAAATATGCATTGTTAATTACAAGTAAATTTGTCAATCATTAGTTTTACAAATGACCAATCATTAGAATGAGCAAAGTGACCTGGAATAAAACAATATGCATTAGACAAAATAGAATTTTAGGTTAGTTTCCTGGAATGAAACAATTTACATTGTAAGAAAGTTTTCTGAAACAATCATTAGTTTTACAAGTGCAAGCGATCATGCATTAATAGGTTAGTTTTCAATACTCACTTTGAAAGAGGGCTGGAGTAACAGGTCTGTTATCTTCAATTGAACAGGCAAAGTAACCTGGAATGGAACAATATGCATTAGACATTGCCAAATGTGAGAAAGTTTCCTGAAATGGAACAGTATGCATTAGACATTGACAGTTTCCTGAACAAAATACATTGTAAGATAGTTTGCTGAAAAGAAACGATATGCATTAGATAGTGGAAAACTGTATTAATTGCAAAGAGTACTTACTTTGAAAGTTGATCAAGACTGGAGCACAAGAAGCACAAGGAGCACAAGACTGGTAGGCACAAGAAGCACAAGAAGCTGGAGCACAAGAAGCTGGAGCACAAGAAGCTGGAGCACGAGCACAGTAGTTGGCTGTCTGGTGTGAGAGAGCAGTGTATGATAACTCCAACAGAACACCCAGCTTATATACTCTAGCCACTACCTCCCACCCTCGACTAATGTGAATGTTTTATAATTTAGATTAATTTTCCCCAGCTTAACTCAGCGGCTATATTTCATAACCAGACAATTTATTGTCACAGGATTCGACCAACTCTCAATACATATAAATATTTCCCACCCATATAACACAACTTGAGCATCATAATAAGTGAAAAATAGGACCTGGCGTTATTTTAGCGTCGCACTAACGCCGGAATACATTTCGAGTCGATGGACATCGGGTCGCCGCTCCAGTCTGCTCCCTGCACACCGCCGTCCCCCTCCGATAGACCTCCTCCGTAGCCTCCGCCAGAAATAAAATTCACGCCGCGCGATTCATGTTTCGAATAATTCTGAACTAATCCTGTACTGTTAGCTCAATTTAAATTATCTAGTTCGAATTTGCGACCGGACCGCAAGCGCTGAGCGGTGGAACCCCCGAGGGGTTACTTTGTATCTAGCCACTGATGTTCATCATTGACATTACAACTGTCTTAGGTCCACTTTGTCACACCAGAAGAAAATTTCTAAATCACCACCCCAGAAGAAAGCTTTTAATCAAGCGATTTCGCTTGATTTACTATAGGCCATAGCTAAATATAGCATAAATATAGAAACGCAGTGGCAAGTTAATAGTTAACAGTGAGCATTCATGGTCTATTTAATATGAATGTCTAGTCAATTGACTGCAAGTCGTTGAATTTACCATAAAAAGTTAACATCAATAATAAATTATTGAAAATTCTTCACTAGTGAATTTAATCTTTACATATTCGTGTAATGGCCATTTCGAATTGTTGTAATTCTTCATCAGAGATTGAAAATCTTAGCTTATGAAATTTTGGCCGCCATCTTGGAAATATCTCGTGAAGCTATCGTTTTTTGAAGAGCTCAGGTTCGGATTCAGCGCCTCAAAGTACATAGAAATACGCTGAGAAGAAAACAACTGTATGGTTTTCCTATATGTTTATCACATACTTATGACACCGCTTATGCAGTGCTCTGAATTTGAAGTTGGCTTGTGCCAGAAACAGTCTGGAATGTCAAATTATTAATATAAACGTAGAACAAAATCAAGAGCTATTTTTCAAAAACAAGAATTATTGAAATCCATCAAGGGATTAGATAGTCCATCAAGGAAGCTGCGAGAAATCTCTAAATGAAAATTGACTGTATTAAATTTGTAGAGCCTATGTTAAATTTGAACTATTGCGATTTGGCCTTTTCCCGCCAGAGAAAACTAACTTCACTATTCCGTAGCCTGGAAGGTTAGAGTTACGAATCTAGCAGTATAATATCAATGGGATTTTCCTACGATGGAGCTAAGGCATCGTACGGGGGTGTGTTCTCTGGAGGGTAGACGTATATTATCAACTATGCCTCTCCTCTACGACATTATTTACAACAAAATTGACAGTCCCTACTTGCTTTCAAGACGTGCCTTCTCCATCCCAAATATCTTAATGCACTCAATTTTTTATTGAGACGTTCAAATCTGTTAGTAGATATTTTTCACCAATGAAGCGTATACCAAGATGGCACAATGATATTAGTGGAAATATTGACGTGTTTGCTGATAGTTTGACAGGGTTCAGACGGAAAATTGATGTTTTATAAGCGCACTCTTGATTAGACATAGAAACTCTATTATTTGGCTATTTATATATATATATATATATATAATATATATATATATATATATATATATATATATATATATAAGTATTTTTTCTCCATTCCCTATCTTTAATTTCTTAGTTCTACCGCTAGATGATTTTGTTACAATTATGTCAAGGAAGCAGCTTTTAGTGGATGCCTGTATGTGTCCATATAGTTTGTATCAAACAAAATAGAATAAATTTCCATCTATAGCTCATAACTCTTTTATGGTTTGAAGAGTTTGATGATAAAATTTTATTTTTTATCTTTAACTTTTTTATCGAATTAAAAGCCAGAACCGAGAGTTTGATGACTGGAAAAAGGTGACATCAAAACAGACTTCCTGTATGCCATGTATTCAAATCAAGTAAGTCCAGATAATTATTTTTCGCTTTCGATTCATTTGTGAGAGAAACTAAATCAGGAATGGCATTGTGACGGATCGGATACTGGACTCTCTTTCACACTAATTCTCCAACTTCCGAGGAAACAACTTTTACTTCGCTGATGAATTTGAATGTGAAATAATTTTCGATCTGATTAAAATTTGTCCGAGCTTGATGTTTACTCAGGCGTTTAATGCAGCTCATTTGAATATGAGGCTACACTTTCAAATTCGATCTTACGTGGAATGTGATGGTCACTTTTTTATCTAATGAATTTTTGACAATCAAAGACTTACAGGAAGTCTACTTTTTAAAGCCCACTTTTAATTTAAGTTGAGTGATTTTTCTAAATTCTTCTGGTTAAAAATTCATTACATTTACCTCTACTTTTTTCAAATGAATCGGAATACCTTACCCTTTGGCGCTACAGCCCTTGTAGAGCCTTGGCCTCCTCCACAAGCCTCTTCCATGCGTCCCGGTCCATCGCGGCACATTGATCTTCAGACCTGCCTTTCAACATTCCTCCTCCACATTCTCCACAGCAATCGAATCACCTTCCCTTCTAGCAATGATATCCACATCATCGGCATAGGCCAGACATTGTACCATTCAATTCATCAATTTCCCTCCTTGATTGACTTCTATTTTCCTGATTGCTTTCTCCATTGTCAGGTTCAAAAGCATGCATGAGTGAGAATTGTCTGATGCCCCGTCGAACAGCAAAGATTCTGGAGGCTTTTCCTTCCACTATCAACATACTTATATTATTGTTAAGAGTCATAATGAATCGGAATATGTGAGTAATAAATAGGATGCAATTGCTTCAACAGAAGTGTTATGGCTTACGATGATGCAAAAAGATCATGCTTTTTTCGTAAACGACAAACGGTTAAAAAAATCATGAATATCACGATAAATTATTGATAACCATGAATTATTTTATGAACTTATTCCATCTATAAACACTGCTGATTTCAACATTAGCAACATTTACGAAGCTGTTCAATATTAACTAAATTCCGTTCTCAACGAGTATGCTAACCAATTTAAATAACAACCTTCCGAATTTAGAAGAAATTGAATCAATAATGCTGATAACTATCAGTAACAGCTGTTAATCGATTTTAAATTGAATAAATAATGCTAATCATTATCAGGAACAGCATTTAATCAATTTTACTTATTTGGTTGGGTATTCAACTAGAATCAACTGGTTAAACTTAATTAAATTTTAAACAGAGAATTTTCCCTTTCATGATTGAAAGATTAATTCAATAGCGCAGTCGAGAGAGGTATTGTCGAAAATTAGAGATCTTTTATATTTCCTATTTAACATGCTCAGTACCTATTCAACGAGTTGGTTATAATCATAAGTTACCTTAAATTGCAATGAATTTATTATTTAACGAGCATGAATACAGTGCACACATCTGTGCCACTTGGCATTTGGATAAATGTGCTGATTCAATCAGAAATGCAAAGAAATTTTAGCAAATTCATTAATTGAAGTTGTACAAAAATTAAAATAGTGCAACAAAAAACATAGTGAGTTTTCTTGTTCGATTTTTGTTAAATATTATTTATTGTTTTCCATCTCTAGGAAAGATCAGTTGAATATTTTTTAAAGAAAATATGCCACCAAAAGTGAAGTACATGCAATAATGAAACCTTTTGTACTCAGGTAGGAATAGCCATCTTGATCATCATGACTGTCCATGTATGTAAATAATCTCTTGAATACCTTCTACTTTACAATGAGATAATGGGACTTCAAATGACCACATGGAATGAAAAAATGTGGAAACGCTGCCTTACTCATAAATCCAATTCTTTATTGAAAACTAATATCCAAGAATTTCGTGAAGAAAATATGAATGTTACTTTCCGTTGGGCAACAAAAAAACAGCAACCAAAACAATACTTCCTATTTTTGCATGTAATATTGTATAATATTATAATAACATTGTATAATATTTATACAAAATTTGTTGCCTTAATTATTTTGTAAAGGTTTTTTTTTGTAGTGAGAGGAGATGCTACTCCACTTATAGCCTAATGGATAGCCCTGTAGAACGTTTTGTAGCATATTTCAGGAATTGTGTTGAACTCTGATTCTTCGCTGGCTTAATTGTTTAAAAAATGCTGGCTTCATAAGAGATTCACCCTTCCATCTGTAGAATAAATAATGGAACTGCAATAGAGCTTTGAATAAGCATTGATACACATTAATCTTGACCAGAGAAAAACACCTGATAATAGACCAGATAGGGTCGACCTAGCTTCTTTGAAGTATAACCCAAAGCAAGTATGCAAATCGAAAGAACTCTAACGGTTGCACGCGATTATGAAATGTCTCGTTTGAACGGAATCTACCGAACTAGGTTGAGACCAAGAATCAGCCTCTAGCCAATAAAGGCGTGGATATGCATTCTGGGACACAGCCAAAGGCCCACACTATAACATCGGGCGCTTCAACCTTTCATTCCAATAAACATTGCTACGAAGAGCAAGTGCTTGACAACTCTATTGCTTCTATTTTGGGTCTTGAAAACAAAATGCATCTTAGCAACTTCAAAATTCTAAGTCCTGTTCACCAATGTCACTGAAACAGTTTACTGACTACTATAAAAAAATGTTTATCACTTATTACCAACATAACTACACCTTATGCATGTCAAAATTTTACTACACTCCAAAGAAATTTCTCGCTTCTCCATACACTTAATTTTATAGCTGATATTATTATCCACACTTTCAAAACCACTTACTTATCCCATAACTTTATCCAGTTAGTTAAAAACCATAACTTGAGCTATTTGGTAGAGGACGTGAACCTCAGTTCTCTTTTAAAGCTTCCAAATAATATGCTTTGCTGTGAATATCATCTATAATTCACCTCAATTAGCTCAGTCATTCACTATCTCTGCAGTGTGCAATCCAACCTCCCATTACTCAAACAATCTATGTTCACCAGTGCAGCAGTTGATGTTCTGTAAGTTGCGTAGTCTCTTTTTATTATTATCATCTTTATTGCACTTTTTGACTTGAAGATGGCTCGATATTGTCTTCGAGATCACCAATCTTCTGTTTCTGTAGCATGGTTTCTTAGAGAAATAATTTATTATTTTATTTCGTTTTCTCGTAGAATCCATGCCTCTATTATTCATTCATGTTGAAGAAAACTGGCTGTTCATTGATCAGTAGAAAGGCCCTTATTTCCAACCCCCAATCCCCTTCAACAAACTCACTTGATTTTTCACCATCTGAGGGTCTAACTAATGGGTGAAATCAAGAGGGTGAAATCAAATGCTATCGTTAACAGTCAAATGCTAACAGTCGTTAAGTCACGTCAGAGGCTCTGAACT
The DNA here is from genome assembly GCA_948455865.1 of Conomelus anceps. NCBI lineage: Eukaryota > Metazoa > Arthropoda > Insecta > Hemiptera > Delphacidae > Conomelus > Conomelus anceps. Next base: position 55,155,848 of record OX418217.1, on the reverse strand, counting down.
TATTCAGGTGCGACCTGATAACTCTGACACCAGACCTGAGCCAGCCAGGTCACACGATATTATTATTATTATTATTTTATTAACGTGAAATTAGCTGAAACGTGCTACAAGATTTACTACCATAAATTTTTATGATCCCCACATCATTCTAAGACTTGTACGTGGGTGATGAAGTGAACAAAAAATTTCAGTCTGGATTACCTTCGCCTTCTTTTGGCCTTCTTGCTTATTTTATAGACTAACTCAATAACCACGGTAGATAATGTTTTATGTGATTTTTCAGCTAATTTCAAATTCACCACCTGAATGAGAGCTCTAGAAGCCTAAAGTTTTCTGAATGAGTACTAATTTAGATAGCTCCTCTATTCTGCTATCTTTATTTTTGTAATGAAGCGCTTATGAAGGAATACGCTTTTGCAATCGGGATCTGAGGGGAAGGCTTAAGCCCCAAATCATGTTAAGCCACTTGTTATAGACATTATTCTACTTGAAAAGTGTGAAAACATGAAATATACTAACTACACCAATCAGCCTGGAACCCATACTCTCAGTCCCAACAGTCAATCTGCTTGAAAACTATCAACCATTTTTTAAGGACCTCGGGTTCTTGAGGGGGGGTGGCTTCAGACTCCTAGACCCCTAAACCCCCCCCCCCCCTAGGTGCGCCACTGTCTGTATATTTGTCAGTTTGTTAAATTGACTGTTACTTCAGACTAAGTTTTGCTATAATCTTATGAAACAAACCAGTCAGATAATATTGTCGTTACACTCTTTGCAAAATTTATTTTATACATCTAGATTTCCCAGAAACATTGACGATGGTATTAGTTTCCATGTTTATTGTATTGCGATTTGAGAAAATATTATTGTTATAAAATTATCTGGATATAATAATTAGAATAATAGGAATTGTGAATGGTTTTATTGCCTGTTCAAGAGTGTGTTATTTTTCTTGGCAGCTACCATGTGTTTGACAACTTCCGTGTTTTCATGTATTCCGTATCCCATGCAACTTTCATGTATTTTAAAATGTGCATCATGCAGGAGATGAAAGGAGGTTTACACATTTTTTCCTTTGGAAGGATGAAAGCAACTGGAGCACTTGTATTAATTCTTTCAACAAGGTCTCCCACATTGTGAAAGGTTTTGCCCATAAGCGTATTCAACGTATCGGTTTCTGGCAAGAACGAGGGGACAACGCGGCGGCGGCGGCGGCGGCGTGGGTTGCACTGAACTGGTTCGCCTCTCAGTGGCAGCGGACAGGTCAACAGGAGATAAAGAGGACCTGTTCTTGTAAATCGAGTACTAGAACGCTCTGATATCCGTGATTTCCTAGATAGGAAAATATGCCTATTTCTAGAAACTTTTTAATGGGGGTACCAACGCCATACAAAGCTGTTTATCCATGTACACACAATTAATAAAATAAAAGCCTGCGCACATCTTGAAAATCTAGTTACTTTTTAACCTGAGAAGATTCAACATATCCAATCAATCATGAATATAGAATAGGCCTTTCATACAGGCTGCAAATGTTAAGACACTTCATATAAACTATTTTGCGTCAAAGCTGGCTTGAGCTTTTTCAAAAATAGTCAACTGGTGTAACTAATAATCTAGTTAAGTTATATAATTAAGTAGCCTAGGTAAGAAAAAAAATCATTTGTGTTGACAATTTTTTGTTATGAAATGGAAAAGAACCTCTTAGCAATGATAGGTCTGGTCTATTAAACATCACGTAACATTCAAGATTGTTGTATAGCATCATAGGATTCCGAATTTACTGCTCAAGTAACGTATGATAATAAATTATTATCGAGTCGTACGTGTATAATTATCAGGATAGTAGAATACGTTTGGTACTGTTGAACTATATTGCTATTTTGTTTTGCATTTTCACTTCCACTGATGTAATTTTATAGCTGTTTAATAGCAGAATCATCCCTGCTGACTTGTTCCCATAGTATTTAAAACACTTGCAATGAAAAAATTTGATTTTTAAGTCACGTCTGACGTTGATACGGGACGAGTTTACGTAACTCATTAATCGAATAAAGTATGTTTACATTCATTTAGAATGTCAAAGATAATGTTTTAAAAGCCTCAACAATTACTCTAGTCATGTGAAATTTTGAACAAATTTGAATTTTGGGAACAAAGTTCACATAAAAAAAAAAATAAAAAAAAAGGCTGAGTATTCTTTAGCTGGCAAGCGATTTGGTTAACGCCAATTTAATAATAATTGTTGTTCACTGAGAAGAGCCCGGTTTAGATAAAGCGTCTGATATGATAATGCATCTTCCTGGTGTTTAGAAAAGGAGGTTGATTATTTTGAGGAAATAATAATAATGTGAAGACTTGATTCGAAGATGTTAACCAGTTCAGCAACGTTCAGGATGGATGGATGGATGGATAAGAAGTAAGAACCAGCTTCCTTCCCGTAAGAAAGTGAGAGATGGAATCAAACGCCAAAAAAGTAGCTCGCTATTTAGTAAATTCAAATTGATTCGTCGAGACAAACTTCCATTTAATGAGAGTTTCAATAGCACTGATGAAATTTCTGATCGTGACGTGAAAACTCTTCCTTCCTCATAAAGATAACCCTTATTGAGTAGGCTACAATTTATTCGATATTGTAAAGAAACTAATACTTGTTTTACTTTTTTAATTTTGAGATTCGAAAGTTTCTCACAATATTTTTGATTGGACGAAAATGTTTGAAACCCTGATTGTACATTATTAGTCACTTTTTTACAATTTTTATTGTGTGGTTTTGATTACCAGCATTGTGAAGATATGGTAAAAGGAGGAAGGTTGAAACATGCTAACTAGTTTGTTGACGAGTATTCTTGAAACACACGTTTTAGGTACCGTATTCAGAAAGAGGATATGCAAATTATGAATTTATCGAATTTACCACACTTCATGGACTATCTATTACTTATTTGTCAGACCAGTAAATGATATAGGATAATTTCACTTTTCAATTTAACTTGATAGAGCGAGACAAGTTTCTCTCCGCTTTCAACTAGATCAGCTGAGCAATACTTTATTTACTTCATATGCAGAAAAATTGCCTTTGAAATAGCCACAAAAAATTGTTGCGTTGCCTTGATGTGGGTTCAAGAGAATTTATAGTAATAAACTTTTTATTATCTAACTACGAATATAAAATCCAAAGTATCCTTCCTAGTAATTGAGAAATGGGACTTAGGAAATTCGAAAATTTTTGATTCTGTATTCAGTAATTAATTATTGCAATTTATATTTGATTGTATTGAGGAAGTGGAAAAATCGGTCAAACTCATCCAAAAATTCACAGACAAATTCATCACTCCAGAAACACGTGCAGAAAATAAATCTGAGGAAATAAATAAAATGACAGAATAAATTTCAATCTTTTCAAAGCGAGCAATCTTTCAAAAAAGGAAGAATATAAAGCTACTGGACAAATAGAATGAAGGAACAAAGTACCCCACGACAATAATTTTAGAGATAAGGAAGATGTTGGGCTATTGTAATACATTGAGTATAATAATACAGTATTATGATTACAATAATCGTCTTGTTCTCTTTCGAGCAACACTAGTTTAGTGAAACAAGTGATTAGTAGCCTATCATCGACAAATCTAGGACAGCCAAATGCAAGAAAGTATTTTGCTGAGTGTGAGTATAACAGTACAAATAATGCAATTTCACTTTAAAATACGTCGTGAAATTCACTCCAGAAAGTTATTTCTTCGTGTGGCGGATGCAAAACATTTTCTCCGCACTTGATCTGTCAGTTTCTTTCGTGGAGTAAGCTAGACCTATCACTTACATTCGATAATCAACCTTTCCTCAAACCTGGGTGATCTACCTCTACATCTGCCTTGGAAATAAATATAGACCTGGTCTACAAGCTAATTGTCTAAAAATAATGATGAAGGCCTACCGTCTACTGCATCGCGTGGAATAGTCAATTTGATGCTATGCCGTAGAACTAGATCATGCTTCGACTACTCTGTGAACACGTGAGCACGAACAATAATGAGGAGAAATTCCACCCAATAATATTTTGATTCTTTACTTTATAATCAGCAGAAACGCCTCCATAACTCCATATTAAGTCTTCGTAGAAGAAGATAGAAAGATAGAAAAACTTATGAAATGGTGCAATAAATTTATGGTGTCTCAACACCGTTGCTAATGGGATCACCTATCCACTATAATGCATCAAGTTTGTTTTTTAAAAATTATGTGTTAATGAAGAAAAATTATATTTAGTCACAGACCAAATGCCCGCACGTAAGAAAAACCTATAAGGTTCACTAGAGTTACTACTCTTCATGCATAAGTTTTTGATAAGAATATGGAGAGAACCAAGATCCAATTCCTTTGTAATTCCAGCTGAGAAAAAGAACATGGGACATCCAAACAATAGGGGAAGTGATAGCCAAGTGCCTACAGTAGCAGGTATCTGTTCAATCAGAGATAAGCTACGAAACTCCTGGGCGCGCTTTGTAAGGGTGACCGATTGGATTGTCCAGCAAAAAAGGCTCTGTTCTCTGCTGTAAAATCACTTCCCGGTGGTTCGGAACCCACCTTAAACTGTAGGTCCAACTCATCAATCACCATCATCCTACTCATTGTCTACGCACAGGTCTCAGACCCATGTGAGCTTCATCCTCCGAAAAAAATAAGACCTGTATGAATGTATAAATACATTTACAAACAACTAGAGAAGTCCCATTCCTAAAAATAAGTTGTTCAAGAAGTGATGAATTTCTACTTATTTCTAAAAATAAGTTGATTAAAAAGTGAAAAAAGCTCACAATTGAGTTTAATGGTGAAAGACTAGAAGCTAGAGACGAGTAAAACCAGCAGCAGTTAGTATTTCTGTGAAGCCTAGAACAGAATCCTTCGAAAAGTGATCAATAATACTTTTTTCAAAAGGAGAAAAAGTGATCAAGAGCAGAATGGGGAAGTGGTAGCCGTGAGCCGTAGCAGGTATATGACTTGTCTTATACTCCTTGGAGTCTTCAAGGCGTAATCTACAAAAAAAATCTGTTCAATCAGCTATAGAGATAAACTGCCTTCTCCTGGGCACTCATTGTGAGGGTGACCGATTTTAGATTGGCCAGCAAAAAAGATACTGCTCTCTGCTGTAAAATCACTTCCCAGTGGTTAGTGTAACCCACCTGAAACTGTAGGTGTAGCTCATCAATCACCATCATCCAACTCATTTCTCACGCACAGGTCTCAGACCTATCTAGGCTTCATCCTCCGAAAAAATATATTTTGCCTACATTATTACTGTAACGTCAAATAATGTATTACAGGTCCAAGAGGTACTAGAGGCTAGAGATCCTCAAAATAAAAGATATTTGAAAAACTAAAAGAAAATTGAATGATTAGACAACAAATAAGACAAAAAACTATTGTATAGTCCAATTGAAGAAAGAGCATATGCGTGTTTCTTGTTTGAGCAATCAATACAGATAAGAGTTGTGTCGTACTCAAGGGTGGTCACATAGTCTCATCAATGGTTGGGGGGGGGGGGGGGGGGTTCAAAAATGAAATTCGGCTGACCTTTTTGCGAGGTTGCCTCTCCTCTGTACCCATTGATCCCTTTGGGACTCCCTGCTCAATACACACAATAAGTAAGCTCGCATGACGCTGGGTAATTAGCAGCTGTAATATTGACACAGAGTTAATCTGTTGCTTTGGCTTCAGACGTATCGGCGTATCATCTATATCATCACCGGAGTGAACGAGTGATGTATCAGCTTAGAGGAAGCTATGTACTAATTTAGTGTTTAGTGTTTTTGGCTAGTACCAAATTTAGTGCTAACCCCTAAATGGGTTACTGATAAAAGCGAACAGAGACATTAGCGTACAGAAGTCAGGAGTGACAGTCGACGAGGGTCAACGCAGGTAGATAATTTGCAAAGTGGACAAAAGCGTACAATTTTCAATTCTGATAGCAACGGCCGTCCTTGAAGATTCGTCTATTTTTTGCTTAACTAATAGTTCAAAATGTTATGGCTATCAACAAAATTATTGCTTGGTTTGTTGGAGATGATCATTATTTGAATTTTTATGCAGAACCTGATTTCCATAACACTATTCCAGACTTTGGACTGGCAAAATTATAAAAGGGAAAATCCTACAATAATTTTGACGAGTCTAAAAACAGCAAATTGGTTCTTCTATTTTATCTTTTGTAACTTTTTAAAAATTATATTTAAAGTGTTCTTTTTTTTAGTTTTTATATTCATTTTCCAACAGTTTTGAAGTTATTTACAATATTTACATATTTGAAGCTGTTTAAAGTTATTTACAATAGCTCGCAAATTTTTCAAAGAAAAGAATCAGAATGTTTGTAAGTGAGAGTTTTCAGGCATAAAACATAATTTTATTTTCTAGGTACAGTTTAACAGTTTTTTGAATTCTCTCATCATGCTTAACATATTTATTTTCTTTTTTCGTCCATATTCAATTCCAGTCTGATATACAAAGTACTGGAGACTTCGGCTTCTTTCTTCAGGCACTCAACTAAATCATTCACTCTAGGGTGAGTTTCAGGAGTTTGTGATTCAGTCTTCGATGCCAAGGACTCAGGAAGCTCAGTATTCTCCAACCATTGATCCTCGATTCCTCGAAGTAGTCTAAAATAATAATTGAAGTTTCTCATTTTGTGGAGCCTGACTTTGAATTACTTAACGTTGATTTCATTGTGACTACTGCCAAAGTTTCGAGTATCGAGTATATTTGGCAAAACTGTTTGCTACAGCTCTAGAACGTCCCATCCATAAAAAGGTTTTGCTAGTTTTCGATGTTTCTCGGCATTTCTCACCACTGAATATCAATATTCTAGGGCCCGAGGTGTCATCCTTAAGAAGAAAACTGCCTCCGTTTCGCATTTTCATAAGATTTTCTTCAAGAAATACATCGTCAGGTGATTTTGGCTCCACCTGGTTACCTCGAGCGTCACTTCTACTTCTTCGAAGTCTTCTCATGACAGTTGGATTTGATGGGAGCTACGCTACAAAATTGTAACATCTGCTCTGGAGATCACCTATTTCATCCGTGTAGATTTGAGCAATTGGTATGGACTATTCTCTAGCTCTTTTCTTCACCTGAAAATTATGATAAGAGCCAAAAATTCAACTATCGCAATTCTCTATTGCAAGTATTCATCTTATTCTAGCAACTAACAACTCATATTGAAAACTAAATATATTGTAACTAGTGTGTTCAGTAATATAGTATGGCAGTATTATAAAACTTTGAACACGTAATAGTTTTCAATCCCAAAATGTGACTGATTCCTCCAATTTCTTGTTCGGAGATTGAACAAGAAGTTATTTAATCTGAATTTTCTGTTAAATACTTTTCATGTATTTTAAATGATTTTGTGCTCTTTAAATGGATGTATTAACTGAACATTTCTTATTTGCAGAAAATCATAGTTTTAAAGCTTTGTAAGGAACTGTTTCCAGTTCTATCCTGCTCTTGAAAATAGGATTGCAAATTAAATTATTTGTGAATTTTTGTTGTTAGCCTTAACATGACCTTCTTCTAATACAAAACAAAAAGAGCTTATGTACCAAATTTCAAGACTCTATGACCTTAATTTCGAAAGTTATCATGCCAACAGACAGAAGGCTACCAGGTACGATTCCAATAAGGCCCTGCCAGGCCTTTAATTACGACTTATAAACATATTATTTATATAAGAAAATATAATTATGATTCATTAACTTGCCATGCACTTTGACAGTCACAATAAGTGAATGTCACATTTGCTCATAATACTATTCGCTTCGCTACCCCAAGCCATTAGGCTACATATAGATGTCTCCAAGTTTTGTTAAAATGAGAAAGTTGATGTTAACTTCAAAGTTCTTAATGGATCAATATTATTTCAAATTTCAATAATAAAATTTTATTTCTTATGATTTCTGAGTATGAAGTATAAAATAATAGAATCACTCTACCCTGATAACTTGACTTGCGTCATCTGGTGGTCCACATTGATGATCCGTAACATCCAACACAGATTCATTAGTACTTTTTAATTGTCCCCTGCTTGTTGACCTCTGTTTTTGACATAACCACAAAACATTATTCGCATTTTCTGCATGCTTACGATATGCACAGCCGAGATAATGCACCATAGGTTTCCCCTTATGAATACTAGAGAATTCCATGATATCACTTCTGTATCTTACGCTAGTCACGAAGAGAATGCAACCCATGCGACATGCAACCGATATCCGGGCAACTACACCGGTTATTCCAAACTTGGACTTTCCAATTCTATTGGATTTCCGGCAGGGAGCTTCACCATTACTCAACTACAATCCTCTCCCAATAACACAGTTTTGTAGTTAGGATTCTATTAATAATAATCATGAAATATCATTATAATAAATGTCATTAAGTCATCACAATGTTTTGTAAATTTTTCATATAAAGAATGGGTTTGAGTAACTTATAGAAAACGAATAAAGGTTGAAGAATTCGGTTTTCCTTATGTTTTGTTTTAACAACATTCAATACTTGATAAAACATACAATATTGTCAGTTTCAATTTCTCATATTATTCCTAGTGCATTCTAACAGATAATCAATCACACACCGTCCTATCAAAAATGTTGTACGCTTTTGTCCGCTATACTGCAAAATTATCTACCTGCGTTGACTCTCATCAACTGTCATTCCTGACTTCTGTACGCTAATGTCTCTGTACGCTTTTGTCCGGCTACCTTCCAGAGTGTTGCCATTTATGTGAAATCCGTAAGACAAAACACACACACACACAAACAAACAAACAAACAAACACACCCCTACTCTCTATTATTCCATAATATGAGGATAAAGCATGCATCCACGTTGTGGAAATCTCAAACATTCAAAGACAAGAAGCAGAGGTAAGGAAAAATATATTTTAATACGAGTTTCAATTTAGCCTTTAGACTCATACTTTGTCTAAAAAGAGAATTATTATTTCCAGAAATAGGAAGCAGAGCAGCAAATAGTTCAAGCTCTTTAATTTAAATATTTAATTGTGCAATTTTTTTCCAAACAAAAATAGAATAAGACGTTATACATTAGAATGATTGACTCCGTTTATTGTAGGCTATTGACCTTCGATTAGATGAATGAAAGTGTAAAGTGACTACTCATCGACACAAATCCGACATGGCAGGCAGCCGACTGATTTGAAGAGCTCTGTGTTGAATTTGAGCGTGAATTGGTGCTAATTCATCGATCTCAATCACTCAATCGTCCGGTTTTTTTTTTCTATTTCGAATTCAGCTCACCGATAACAGTATTCATTTCAACAGGGCTGCTAAAAGGTATCGGAAATCAAAAGAAAGTAAGTTTCCCATTTCTTCCTCATTTCGCTTCGGCCTACTTGATATTGTTTCCAATGCAGTTTAAGCTTATTTAAAATGTTAATCTTTTGGCCACCGTCCGGCAGTATCCTCAGGTGTCATTTTTTCCTGTAAAAATTAAAAAGTTGTCGGGAATTTGGCACTTTTACGAAATACTGAAGCATCAAGAAGACGAACCATTATTCATAAAGGAACTACATTCTTCTTTCGACATTAGCTTTTTGCATGGAAGTATTTGTTGTTTATTTTTGTACCTACATATTGTAACAATGAATTGATTGATTCCTCAAAATTCAACACTATCTGACTTGCCTTAATGCATATCTAGCCTACATTCTATTTTTCTGTATGAATCAACTATGCAAATTGTAAAAATTTATATTTTACTTTTCTCGTATTGCCCCAATAACGAATTACTTTGCTTTCCAATCTTCTATAGAAGATTGATAACTGGCTTCTATCAACATTTATTATTATTCATTTTCAATTTTAGGGCTGTGCATGATAATATGAACTTTTACACCTTAAGAATATCATGATCCTCCATTCTTTTGAGCAATTTCCTCTCTCATATTATCTATCCTTTTCTCTTAATAAATTTCGAGGCCTCTCATTTCCATTATTATCGGTTTTTTCTCTCAGGCCAATATCTCTCTTTCCTTACCTTCCTTCTCCCTCTCTTTTGCCTCAAGACTTGATTCTCACACATTGTTTTCAGAGACTTTGGATTTTTTGACTCTTATTCAAAAGTAGCCGGCAGGCTCGCTTCGCTTGCCCCAAAACCGTCTGGCCAGAGGGCTCCTTCTGGACCTTCTGGACCTTAGAGGAGAGGAAGCTCTTTATTCGAGCCAGCAGGAACACTTGCTTGATTTAAGAAAACCGTCATGCTGCATGCATTTTTCAGAAAGTTTTGAAAATCTTTTTTAGCACGCTTCTAGGGTCTCAACTGAACAAGTGTACCAAATTTCAACTCTTTGGCCGCCGGCTTCTCGAGAAACTCAGTGATCCTAAGCTTTATAAGTTATTTAGATAGACACACTTTTGATTTCAAGAAGTAAACAAATTATTCTTCTTCAAATTCTGAGCTAGATGTTTCTATCCACTCATGAGAATAATACATTTCAGTATTATCTATTGTAGTAATTTTCCAGTAGTTTTTAGGAAAGTGGAAGGGTCACTCAATCCGTCCGTCCCCCCCCCTCATTTGCCAATGATGTGTCCTAAAGAGGATAGAATGCTGGTGTTCTCACTATAGAGACTCATTGAACTAAAAGCAGGATGAAGACGGAAGTATTTAGTTACTAAGGAGAGCATGAAACACCTTATCAGATTGCCAGAAATAGGCTGAGACCCATAATTATGGCGTTATAGGAGATCTTTTACTGCCCTGAGGGCGAAGTCTGAGAATGTATTCGATCCGAAAGGAGCAACTTATAGCCCACTAGCCATCGGCACCAATCGCATCGACTCGCAAGAGGATCAAATTATAACTAGATTGGAAAGGCACCAGACTTGCAGACCAATAGTAGGTGCAATATCGGCTTTGTTTCTTTTCGAGAAATGAGTTCAGATCAGTCATTCTGCAATCCATTTCACCCTCGTTCGTTTTTCTTTGCAAATCTACATCCGTATTTGGCTTTGACGAAAGTTTATCAATTCTGTAAGCTGTTAGACAGAATGTTGACTTTCTATTTTTCATTTTTTTTATTAATTCAATCACATGATAAAACTTGTTGAATTTACTCGTGATGAGCTAGCTGGAAACTTTTGAACAAGAATTGATGAAAATATTTTCCGAATAATCTGGAATAAAATGAATAGATTTGTATGAATCATATATCAAATCATACCATATTTAAACTAATATATTCTTATTCTTACATTACATTTAACGTTAAACTTTTATATTAGGAAAGTATAATTGCCGTGAGCCGTAGCAGATTTCTGTACAATCAGATTAGATAAGCAACGCTCTCCTGGGCCCTCTCTGTAAGGGTGACCGATTGGATTGGTCAGCAAAAAAGACTGTTCTCTGCTGTAAAATCACTTCTCGATGGTTCGGAATCCACCTAAAACTGGATGTCCAACTCATCAATCACCACCATCAAACTCATTACTCACGCACAGGTCTCTATGTGGGCTTCATCCTTTGAAAAAAAAAAGAAGTTATAAATATTAGTGTAAAGACATACGCTAAGCCTATCTTGCAAGAGATAAAAACTAGCACAAGCATAATGCTTGTGCGCTAGCAGTGAGTTGACAAAGGTATTTTATATATTTTTATTCACGCTGTGTAAAGGAACGAGAAGCTTTTGATGACCTGAATTTATTGTAAGAGGATGGATGACTTTTAGCAGAATTTTGGAAAGACAGAAATAAACGGTATTTTATGAGACCATAGAATGACAAAAAATACAAGAAAATTCTAGATGAAAAATAAGAAAGAATATTAAGTTTCAGTTTTTCTGAATGATTGATTTGCACCTAGGGAAAAGTCTTATCTCTAACAAAGTTATTGTATGAAACAATAATTCATTCATTCTCATTTACCTTGAAGATCTCTATATGCCTACTTTCTTATAAAACGTGAGTTAGTTTGAAGTGACTGACAATTGAATAAACTGACAAATATACATAAACAGAATCATAACATAAACTAATAGCAATTAAAGGAATTCGAAATTAATAAAAACGTGAGTATTTGAAAAATCACTAATTTTGCAATTGATCAATTAAGTTAGTTTAGAGTGGCAATTATTTTTTAAAAGCAAATCTATAATATAATATATAAAAATGAATGTCTGTCTGTATGTATGTATGTATGTATGTTCCCTATAGACTTCAAAACTACTTGACAGATCGGCATGAAACTTTGGGAATATGTTGTGTGAATATTGGGGATGGTTTCTGACACTAAATTTTAATAGGGGAGCTAATAATTATTATTAATTAATCCATTTTATAGACCTAACTTACTGAACTTACCGGCCAAACAGCTTAAAGGAACAGCTGATAGAAGTCAACAGTTTTTAATCGTATGGCAGGCACTTAGCGGCGTTATTTACGCTGTCTTTGAACAGCAAAAGACTTTGCATCTTTGCATGTAGGCTACCGTACAGTTCAGGGGTGCCAATAGGGGGGTTCAGGTGCGCAGTTTGCGCTCCTGGCATTTTTGGGGGGGATTTTTTCTACACATTATTCTTAATATTTTATAACTTTTTATAATTGTGGGGGGGGGGGGGATTTTTGGGGAGTATTATTATTTGTTTTAGCACTATTTTATAATTAGCCAATAATAGAATCTTTGCTTTTCATATTAACATTGACAGTTTGTCGCAACAATACTGTGCTGTATTTTGCTCTGAAATTTTCATAGATGGCGCCTGTTAGCCGGCAGTGACGAGGGATACCAACCATTGACTGTGCTAACTTGCTTTTGCCCTTCCCGCACAGATCTTTGCAACCAGTAGCATCAATTTTTTTTTTTTGGGGGGGGGGGGGAAAGTCAAGTCACTTTTGGCCACCTCAATAACCAATCGGAGGGGGGGGGAAACCAGATCCTAAATTTCCTAGAGATCGGGTCAACAAGGCATCCAGTTTAGACCTCTCGTGGCCCCTAAGAAGCTTAACAGACCCTAGAGGCCCCTGGCGGCGCGGGCCCTTCGGGCCAGTTTTTATTGCCAGTATAGTCACGTGAAGTAGAAATTCAAGTAGGCTGCACCTAGAATATTTCAAATTTCTACATTTATAAACAAAGGTTCCCCAATTGCCTCGGCTTTGGGCCATCAAAGGCCACAAGATGCTGGTGGGTCCCAGTATTTTCAGAGCCCCTAAACATGGGTTTGAAGGTCCCCCAGACCACTTGAATGAAGTTGATGCTGTAGGCTTGAAAGGAGAAAAGGCCTCTCAATATTTTTGCAGACGGCGGGCTTCAAATGCTCATTTCTGTTACCGTTTATGGTACTGCTCAGATCTGATACCCCAGAGAGTTTATTGTGATCGTGAAATTTGTCACACCATGAAACAAATAATACGAGGGAAGAGGTTGATAACCACAAAAAAAAGCTTAGTCGCACTTTCAAGACCTGGAAAACAATCCTTTTCTCCGGTGGAGAACCCTCAGAATCCCCAATGTTTTGGGGTACCGTAACCATCTATACGTAAATACAAAATTATTATAAGATAAAGTTTGGAATTGGATGTATTATTAATTTATTCTCTCTGCAAGTTGAATCAAGTTCCATTCAAAGTCATATTCCAGTATTAGTGTAGTTCGATGCGAATTCAAGAGATTAACAAAAATAGAAGAGAAGTTTATAGCTCTCTCTGGTGCCACTTTGCCCTTTTGCCCTTTGCCCTTTGCCCTTTTGCCCTTTTGCCCTTTTCTCTAGCTTCCACTGCTTTTTCATGGAATAGTATTCAGTTGGCCTACACTCCATTTCATCTTTAAATTGAGAAAAAACTAAAAAAAAAAACAATTCAAATTAGTTAAGCAGATTTTTTTGAGTACAGTCGGCAACTAGGCATAGCTGAAAGACAATCAATGCTATATATTGGGAATCGAGTCATTAGTTGAAAATTGGTGTTTAGGGTGAAGGTGTAAGGGAGCCTCCAGCCGCAACTCTGCCCTGGGCCAGTGACGTAGCCAGGGGGGGGGTCCGGACCCCCCTTCCGGTCCTAAATCTTATATAATTAAACGTTCCATTAAATTAAACGTAAAATTATTTTACTATACTGTTCCTTATTTCTTATTATTAAAATTATAATTTAGTAGGTCAATAATTGGGTATTCAGATTCATATTTATATATATCAACTACTAACTTATCTATGGTTTGGTATGAAAATGCAGAAGTGCACAATCTGGCAACGCTTTTCATTCAATTAAATAAGCATATTAGAAAGATGCCTGGACCACAGATTAAGAAATCTAAATGCCTGGACATACTAAGACAAAGCACTGACGTTGGTGTTAATTTTCAATGGTAGGAGAGCTAAAAAAGACCGTTCTAGGGCCTCTATTTTTTCAAAAATTTTGCGGGGATGTACCCCGGACCCCCCCGGTCAGGACCTCCCATTTCAAAATCTTGGCTATGTCACTGCCTGGGTCACTAAATAAAATGTCTCTTGGTGGCCCTGTTATAATAATTTGAAACCACTATAACTTGTTAAAATGACTTATAAAAGTAGTATTTTTTATGTCTTATACATTAAAATTTGTTCACAACCAATTAATGAACCAACAATATACGAAAAGTGGGTTGAAGTTCTTAGGCAAACGATTCATAAAAGCAATGATTTATTGAATTTATGCTTTCACTTTACCCAATTTATAAACCTCATTTCAATAAATACTCATATAAAACTACTGATTTTAAGCCTCAAATCAAGCTCTCAATATCGAAAATTCAAAATCAAAATTCAATAATGAGGACTAAAATGAATGGATTAAAGCTTTTCTAGACATGAGTCTAGAATCTCTTGGAATACGATTTTAGAGGGACTATTTATTGCCTGGAAAATTTCAGCTAAATGGCTAAAGTCTTTAGGGATGCAAGCGAGTCATTCGACAGATAGAAATTTCATATTTAATGTCAATCCCTAACAAATGTGTCTTAATAAAGGTAGTATGCCATTGAATTGCATAAAAATGGAATTCATCAATAGTGAAATAACTATCTTAAAACTCACAACAAGCAAATTTATTGCAATATTTTCCATTTTATTTTGTGTAGAGTATTTACAATTTCAATTTCTCATGTTAATCTGAAATTTCCAGTTTTGTGGTGTTTTAATAAATGAATATAATTTTCAATATTGAAAAAAATAATTCTTATTTTGTGAAATTCAAAGTGTTAATGTAGAGAAGTATTTTGTGAAACCCACATTGCAATTGAATAGAAGTAATGCATAATTCAGTTAGAGAACTTCATTACTTTGTTTTTTGAGGAGGTAATTGATTTTTCATTTTGTTTTAAATTTGCAGCCAGCACACAATTATCCTACTTTACTTGCCGTGCACAAATATCTTTTTAATTTATCTATATTCAATGAATTATTATATGTGTTTATATTAAAGAATGTAATATTTTATGTGCATGATATGTATATAAATATGTTGAATTAAATTATTATTATTGTATCAATCTGGTGAGATGAATTTGAATGTGAAAATCATTTAAATTTCATTTTTTCATTAGTACCTAATAGTGTCTCCTGTATTTGGGAAGGGGGCAGATACCCAAGTTTGGTGGGGGGGGGGGTTGAAAAAAGGGGGCAGTATAAAATGGGGGGGATTTGCGCTCTTGACCTTGGGGGGATGGGCACCTTTGGTACAGTTGGAGACTTGCAGTATGTAGGAAACATATGACTGGGTATGATGAAATGTAATTATGCCGGGTTGATGACATCTGTTAACCAATGCAGCTAGAAATTTGAAATGCAGCCTCAGCGGGAGGTGGCGAATAATAAAATCAAAAACCTAGCTCCTTTAGTCGTAGGAGGTTTAAATTTTAAATGTTTCTTCAATCAGAGGTGGTCATTAAGAAAACAACGAAGCCTCTATGATCAGCTGGAAGAGCCCTAGAGCCGCGTCTCCACCAACCGAACATGTCTGCCGATCATTGTTGGCGAATAAAAAAAACGGGCAAACATGAAACATATGGGTCACCGAACATGTTCGTGAGTTCAATTGAAATGTTCGGTCTGTGAGCGAACAGTGACGACCAACAACAGGTTCCCGCCACCACTCCCACCACACCGATCATAATGTTCGAGAAGGCGTCCACACCAAACCAACTCCAAAAAATGTTCGGCGGCATCAGCTGATTCCAGCGAACACTGTTCGCCGAGCATGTTCGGTTGGTGGTGACGCGGCTTTAGACTAACTTCTTTCCTAATTTGAAATGTAACCTCAGCGGGAGGTGGCGAATAATAAAATCAAGGAGAATTTTTATGAGAACGCAGCAACGCGCGTCGGGCCAGCTAGTAAAAAATAAAAATTCAGTCTTCATGAATTTTTAAACTCCCAATACATGAAAGAGTTTGCTAGATTAATTTTGAGCGTTATACACTCTACAGTGAAATGTTATAAATTATGAAATATATATGCATCAAATTTTATATGCATTGCATTTTGAGGGAAATAATTCCATGTTAGAATCGTTTAATTTTTTGTTGAAAAGTAGAATTTCATTAATCTTAGCCTAATAGCCTAATCCTGTGCATGTGAAATATTTTTTCATCCAATAATTCAGTTATAATAGTGTCAGATCAATTGCTTCCTTTTTGAAACACATTCAAATAAAAATATACTCAATGGTATAAATAATATGATCACATTCACCATGCTCTACATTCATGCATATATATCAATGAATAATAAGACGAAATATTGTCACAACCACATTTATTAAAAATATTGAGAAACTAGTTTCGGTTGTTATACCATTATCAATCTCAAACAAACTCAAAAACTCTACTTTTCAACAAAAAATTAAATGATTCTAACATGGAATTATTTCCTTTAAAATGCATTCATATATACAGTATTTTATAATTTATAAAATTTTACTATAGAGGTGAAAATTACGGCTAAAAATTAATCTAGCAAACTCTTCCATGTATTGGGAGTTTAAAAATTCATGAAGACTGATGTTTCTTTGAGATTGATAATGGTATAACAAACGAAACTTGTTTCTCAATATTTTTAATAAATGTGATTGTGACAATTTCGTCGTATTAGGCTATTCATTATGGATACCTTCCACAATATCACCCTCGTCACTACAAAGAAAACATGCATATATGTATTTACCTCTTGAAATCAAGTACTGTAGTATTCATATAACTTGGCAGCGTGTAGCAGATGGGACATGCTATATCTTAACCCAACATACTGCTGCCACGTTATATGAAAACTACAGTAATCTATTAAAGAAAGTATTCTTGACATTTCAAATACTTCTCCTTCACTTCTTGTCTGGAAGAAGAATATTCTTCACAAAAATCACAACCAGTGCTTGAAATGTAGAGATGCTAGAGCCGGAAAACAGGCGTAAGATCCCAAAACATTTGCCCTAGAAATTTACAAAAATATGCTTGCCAGTATGAGACTTCATTTTGCAAAACTATTAGGCTATAGGTATATTAATTGCATTGCAACAAAAACTATTACTTAAATATCAGTTTCAAATGCTAGTTCACAATAGATGTGACTGGATTATTTATGTACTTTAATTTATCTGTATACAACATTACAACCACACTTGAAGGCTTGAAGGGAACAATAGCCTATCCAGCCCAAAAATAATCGTTTTACGAAATTCCTACTTTGATAATGATAATCACCCAATTCAAATCAACGAAATCATAGTAAATATCCAGTCATAGAATCATGACATTCTTTCCATTTACATTCCTTTTGGTGATTTTCATAGTGCTATAGTGCTCAATAGTGCTGGCCTGATGGCACTCGATGCAGTTCAAATAAAACGGGGTAAAATCTGAGTACGGTACGCTCAGTAATAAATAATGCATAATTTATTATTTATTTCAACCTAGTTTCAAAATGCTCTAGTTTTGAGTAACCTGTATTACTTGCGACTCTCGATCACAATCATGTCAACAAGTAGTACATTTTTCTGTTAAAAGTCAGCTTATTAAGTATTCCAACTGAGAACAGTTTGCGGAAACAACTTGTTTGTGCAGCTAGATTTTAAATAGCCGTTAGGTTTTCAACCAGTTTTGAATTATAACGGTTGAGAAAACTTTTTGGATTTGTTGAGATGATCTTATTTGCAACACAGAATATTGAATTGAATTATTAAGTTAATTGGTCAAACTTCCGGTTAAAGATTAATCAATACAATCAACAAGTCAACATACTTTTCATAGAGGAAAGATATATTTTAAATTAGCACATCAGAAATTATATTAAATGGGGAACTAAAACTCGATCAATTTGGATTGTAAAGGATTCTAAAGAATTTCATTTGAAGATTATTGTGAGTAACGTAGTGCATTTATTGAAAATGAGAAAAATACTGTACTAAGCAGTGGCGCACCCAGGGGAGCTTAAGCCCCCCTCCCCCCAAGAACCCGAGGTCCTTGGAGGAGTAGTATGTGCTCCAGCCTGATTAGTGTTGGTACAAATTTCGTGTTTGACATTTGTCAAGTAGAATAATGTTCATAGCCAGTCGCTTAACATGAGGGAGGGGAACTCTGGGGCTTAAGCCTTTCCCTCAGGTCCAGAAATCCTTATCGAAATGTTGATAATTTTGATAATTTCCAAGCGAATTGACTATGTAGAATGGACTCAGCTCAGGGCCGTACTTTTCACACTTTTTTGAATTGGATATCGTTTATAACAATATCGTTACACTATTAAGACGTGAATTTCGAGTACATTTCGAAGTATATTTCGGGTGGAAATATTGTTTGTAGCCTGGCAAAATTCAATTCGACTAGGCGGCTGGGTTCAGATAATAAAAATGATTCGTTTCAATCATATCGATCTGACAATCATGTAATGTAATACAGGATCTCTAGCCTCTAGTACCTCCTGGACCTGTACTATTTGACTTTACAGTAATAATGTAGGCCAAATATATTTTTTCGGAGGATGAAGCCCAGATAGGTCTGAAACCTGCGCTTGGGTAATGAGTGGAATGATGGTGATTGATGAGTTGGAACTACAGTAGAGAACAGTGTCTTATTTGACTCAACAGATACCTGCCACGGCTATCATTCCCCTAAAAAAGGAAAACATCACAGAATAATATTTCAAAGTTTCTTATTATAGGTATGGTGAAATGGACCAATAAAAAATAATTAATTATTTATTGAATTAATCATTTGAAATTACTACTATAATTATTATCATTAAAGTGTTCATCAAATGTTTATTTATTTCTCCAATACAGTACTGAACAGTCAGATAAAAGAGAATGCAATAATTTGAAACGTGGAAAAGTATTTCCTAAGATTTTTCGTACTCTGTCACATAAATATTATGTAGAGATGATTCGGCATTAATTATAATTTGTTATAAACATCAATGAAAAACTAATATTATAAATGGGAAGTTATAGACATGAGAATAAACACAATGATCAACAAAATAAAACTTTATTTGTTATTACTATTATTATTTAATCATTGTATATAACTTTTTATTTTTTGGTGAATTTTATTCAATTAGTTAACTGTTGCCCTATAAGTTGGTCAATAAGTAATATTCAAACAATAATAATACAGTATTTGTTTTTTTTTTCAAAAGTCGTCTGTTATCTTGCATGTTAAAAACTGGGGAATTTTCTATATTGGTCTTGTAAGCCAATAAAATAGCCTTTTTAGCCAACCATATTGAAAATTTTATTTCAGTTCTGAATCAGTTCTACAACATTAAAAAGCTCCCATGTTCAACAAACCATTCTATCTATTGATTTCTCAAATATCGTATGATGAGACTAACTTTTTTCATATTCATACAATTAAAGAGAATCTGAAGCAAAATTTACCGGTGCTATTGATGGATCTCTTGAAAAAATCAACTCAAGAGGTAGGTGCTCTTCTAGATTTTTAATAAATAGTGATTCGTTCTCAGTAAGTTCAAAAATTAGCATCAAGTAGACTACTTCATTGCACCTTTAAGACCTGAAACAATCAGAAGGGAAAAACTTATTCGAGTGATGGTTACTAGAAAGCTCCTGTGCGAAATTACATTGAGCAAAGCACGCAATCCAAGGAAAAAGGGTAATTACTCCAGTTATTATATATAATGATGTACAAAAATGACAGTGATTCAAGTTATAATTATTGAGCTTTTCTGAACACTAAACCCTTTTTCCAGGATTCATCATCACTGCATAATATCATATTTTTAGTGTTTCAATAACTGTTTTTATGACTGAGATGTCATGAAATCTTTGACAATCAGACCCACAATAATTTAAGATGTTTATTTTCATACAAATGATGGTCTGAGAAACAAGCAATCGCGCAATGGGGACAAGAATCAGTTGTCTCTTTAGCCTTGTTAAGTAATAAGTGACTGCATCCTCTCCAAAATAGCATTGCTGTGTCTGATGTACGGTACCGTACCTGCTGTAAGATTCTGTAGACAAGCTACGAATTATTATTCTGTGTTGTGTACCATATTCAAAACGTTAATGAAAAATGAATAGTAAAGTGAGTATTTTCATAATCGCTAGCTTTTCAAATTGTTATTGATTTATACATCATCGATAATCCCAACAAAACATTTAACGGTGGTGTGGCGATTCACATCGTGGCGATTCAAACCTCAGTCATTATCGTGGCTTTTCACACCACCCAAATTTCAAGCGTGGTGATTCACATCAACAATACACTGGGTAGCCTACTTTTATTCTATTCTGTAACTTGTATTTTGTTACTGTGAACTTTTACTTAGTAACTTAGTAACTTTTACTTATTATGTGTTGAAAGAACATAGTTTAGAATTTCAATTTAGTTGACAGAGAATAGAATTTCTATATTCTAGTAGAGTTGAATAGTAAAGTCTTGTATTATTTTACTGTACACTGAAAATTATTCAATTTAATCTGGTAAGATTATGTTAGGTTAACAGACACAAGTAACAGATTGGAGCAATAGAATAATAGTATACAGCTGGTGTGAATCGCCACGCTTGAAATTTGGGTGTTGTGAAAAGCCACGATAATGACTGTGGTTTGAATCACAACGATGTGAAAGTCCACAGAGCCCATTTAACAGGGGTGCCCACAGGGGGGGGGGGGCTATGCCGCAGACTGCGGCATTGAAATTCTTGAGGGGGGGGGGTAAAGTTGATTGAAACCGTAATTAACGTGACATTCAAAAATATATTATGAAGTCACCAGATAGAATGTCAATATATTTATAATTATTATTATACTATTGAATATGAATTAGTTAAAATACTTAAGTTTAGGATTTGTGCTGAAAGTTATTAAGCTATTTATTTTCTACCTTTACAAAAAAATGTTACCTATGTAAAGAATTCATGGTTTAATTTCAGCTGGAGCACACCAGAGTGGTGAGCCGCACATAATTTATTTTAAACCAGATCTGAACTAGCTTGTTATTTTTTATATTATGTAATATATATGTGCATTACTAACCATGCTCAAATGCGTTTAATAATATGCACCAATTCAAGTGTAATTTTCAAACATTTTCCGGGGGAGGACCCCCGGACCCCCCGGTAAGTCACAGCTCCGGTATTTCTCAATTTAGAAATTAAGCCCTGAAAGAATCTCAAGAAATATACATACATTTTGTATATTATCGACTGGGTTTGAATTTTTCTTCTTTTTGTTTTAGAAAGAATACGGGAGGTTTATTTTTTCTGAGGGGGTTCTTAATTTATGGAAGGGGGCTGGTGCTAAATTTAGGGGGGGTGCGTCATGAGACTTGGGGGGATGGGCACCCCTGCATTTAATATGATTGTCACTTTTAGTAGGCTACTGTTGATTTTAGTGTAGCGAAGCCTACAAAAAATAGTTTCATTTAAAATAAATCTCTCTGTGTTTAATTCTGAGAAAAAAGAATTATTAAGACAGACATATTTCATTGCTTGGACGAGCCTCAAGTCCTTACAACCCATCTTAATTCAATTTAATTATCAGGTCAAATCTTAATTAACATCAATTATATACCATGTAATTGATCTTAGATCACAATCCAGGTTAGTAGGCTAGATAAAAAGTTAGATTTACTAACCTTGGATCAGAATAACGTATTTCCCAGCTGATCTAGCGACCATGATCATAGTCATGACAATGAATCACTGTCATTGTCAGTGTGATTGTATTATAACACTTCTTTGAAAATTATTCAACCGTGCTTTGCAACGGGATTTTAGGTATTAAACTTGTTTAATTATTATTCTTGATCCAACCAAAAATGAATGTTTAGTTCCTGGATTTCTTGGTCCATGACGAACTGTATTGTTAATATTAACGTTTTAGGTGAATTCAACGACTTGCAGTCAATTTTTATTAAGATCGCGAATAAGTTATATTTTACTCACTCTCTATGCCAAATGTTTTCGAATCGTGGAGATTCATTTTCAAAGGAAATTAATGTCTTTGAAAATGAATCTCCACGATTCGAAAACGTTATTTGGCCAACAGAGTAAGTGAAATATGCCATATTCTTTAAAAATTGACTGCAAGTCGTTGAATTCACTTAAAAAGTTGAATGTTTAGTATTTGGATTTGGACCACCTCTATCAGCTTGATATCGGATGTACCATTGAAAAGTTGGCTTTTTGGTCCACCTTTTTTAAATTGAAAATTTTCAAATGTGGGACACCAAATATATTTTTTTTTTCAGTTGAACATTTAAAGCGCTTTGGTGAGTGATGATTGGTGGGTGGTGTGGTGATTGGTCATGCAGTGAGCGTGGTGTTCAAGTGATCGTGATGTTCAGTCACGACCGCTCAAGACTGCGCTTGGATGGGTGACCGTGCTTCAATGACTTGATGTTACAAGCTTTATTATCACTTACCCGGTGGTTCGGAACCCACCTAAAATAGTAGGTCCACCATGTTCCCCGTAACATGGCACAAACGGCGAGGTGGAACTACCCGTAAGGGTCTCCCCACCATTAAAAGCCATACGATTATTATTATTATTGGTGAGCTCGAGTAGGCCTAAAATGAGCTATCACTATCATCATATGATGCAGTAGACAGCTCAAGCTCTCAAAATAAATTATTTCAACCAGATTGGTTTTAAAAATAGAAAACTTATTTGGTAGAATTAACTTCTGTCTTTCTGTGAACAAAATTTTTGTCTGTAGGCTACCGAGATTTGAACCCAATTCCCCCAAAAGCATGAAGAGCAGGTGCTCTACGCACTACGCTATCAGATACAATGGAATTATATGCTGGTTGGTTTTAAAAGGAACTGACAAGCAATTTATCAAACTGACAAATACATAGAAAAGAATTTATTAATTTCGAATTCTCTCCTCTTTTTGTGTAGAAGCGTTCATCGATTTCCATAAGGATAAGCTATTCAATGCTGTCTTCAATATCCGTCATTGCGAAAGCCTTCAGTATAAACAATAACACTTGATGAATTCGAAATTAATAAATTCTATAGTCTACCTATTTGTCAGTTTGATAAATTGTCAGTTCATTTAAAACCAACTTGTGATATACGAAACGATATGACCAAGTCTAAAATGAATGCTGCTATACAAAAGGGTCACTGTAGTCTAGTGGTTAAGACGCCTGCCCGGCAATTGGGAGGTCCATCGCTCGATTCTTGGCGGTGACTAAATATTTCTGTGTAGAAACTTTTATCGATTTCCATCAGCTATTCAATGCTGTTGTCAATATCCACTATTGCGGAAGTCTTCAGTGTAATTAACAGCACTCGAGGAATTCGAAATTAATAAATTATGAATTATTTGCTACTAAAAGCTCTCTTGAAACTACGATAGACAATAATTATTATTACTAATACACGATGAATGATTACGGGACAGCAACAACAACGATTCTGTGGAATTTTGAAGTTTGGAGGAAGCTTTGTGCCAAATTTATTCTCTCTCTCTCTCTCTCTCTCTCTCTCTCTCTCTCTCTCTCTCTCTTATATAGATATTCATAATTCAAATTAATGTCCTTTTTCAATATGGTTAAATGATTTCTTATTAAATTTTCAGGACTATGACAATCTGGAAGATGTGAGGAACAAAATTTCATGGAATTTACGGCTCCTACAATTCTACCCTCCTCAATCAGTTGGACTAAGAGGATGGCTTCTGTATGTTTTTGGACTGTGTCTAATAGTTCAGCCAGCTATTGCCATGATGTTGAATTGGAGTAGCTGGGATTTTAATTCTCGTGTGACAGCCACTGACAATTTGATTTACTGCTTTGGGATTTTTAGTATGTCAACCGACTTTATGCTCAATCCGTATGCAACCAAATCACTAATGGATTTAATCGACTCAGAGTTTACAGTTTATAGGATACAGTTGAAGAATTCTAGGAATGATATCTATGAGAAGAAGTGTAAACTAGTGAATGAGATGACACTAGAAGGAAGCAGGCTACTTAAGACCACAGGAACAATCATCAGATATTTCTTCAGCAGCTATACTATCGTACCTATTTATGGTATAGCATTCTATTTTCTCGAACTGGAACCTGTGGGAAACTTGCCACTCTTATTCAAATTCTACTCACCACTTTCGCTTTCCATAAAGGTTTCAAGTTTCCATGAGTATCTTGTTTTAACAGCGTTGCAATTGATCTATGTTTATTACTCATTTGTTTTAGCTTTGTTAAACAGTCTTGCACAAATGCTATCAATGTATCATATTCGAGTCGAGATGAAGCTGTTTCAATTGAACGTTGAAGAAATTGATATGTACAGTGAGAACAGTACCTCTCACACTACTGAGAATGAGAAGGATAAAATAGAAAAAGATAGCATTTTTTCTGAGAATGAGCTACGTTTGATGATGAAACAGATGGCAAAGCATCATCAAATCATCTGCAGGTGATATTGTTTCATATCCACAAATATTTTTGTTAATGGAATAGTGTTTTCGGTTAATGAAAGTCAATCGAATAATTTTTTCATTATCATCAATGCAAGTACACTTTTCATTATGTAAAGCATAGAGCTTCTGCAATTTTGTTTCAGTAGGCTAGGCTTGGCATTCTGATATGAATGTCTTAGATTAGTGAGGAAAGCAACCTACCTCACTCCTGGTTTGCGTAATCAACTCTTTGGATAAAATAAAATTGTTGATGTCTGTAGTCACCCACAGCCAAAATCGGCTAAAGGGATATGTGCAGTTTGTATACACTTGTCAGCTCTTATTTTACCCCTTATGGAATATTACAATGAATTATCATCTCATCATAGGCCTATCACATTCAAATAAATAAATGCATTTGATATCAAGTCTATGTAAAAATTGAGAACTGAATTGGTAAATAATATATGAGATAAATTTTAAATGGGATATGCAACAATAATTACTTCCTTCAATAAGCACATAAGTTAATGTGACAAATGTACCAAATTAAGAAAAATAACATCCAGGTGAAATCTTCTTAAACAAGCAATACTGGTTTTGCAATTATTTTATTACAGAACTTCAAAACTAAAGTTGAGTAGCCTACATGGATCCATTGAGTTAGATCTGTAAGCGAATTCTTACTAAACGATTTTTTTGCTTGTCTGCTACTAGCCTACAACTATACTCAGTGACGCACTCAGAGGGGGGCTTAAGTCACCCTAAGGACCTTAGGTCTTCATTAAAATTTTATTTTTCAAGCAAATTGAATGACTCGAGCTGTTTTTATACATCTCATGATTTCACGCTTGTTAAAATAGAATAAAATTCATAACAATATCGTTTTAAGACGTATCTTAGGATTATCAAGGATGGAAATGGGTTAAGATGGGTTAATTTTTCCATATTTTGATAGATTTCTAGCAGCATTGAACATTCACCAAAAAATTTAGTTACTAGAGAAGAGGTAAAGATAGCGGATTATTACAGGTATATTTGCTAATTGATCCTGAATCTCTAGAGCTCTCATTCATGTGGGGAATTTAATAGGTTTGATGTTAAAAGAGCTGAAAAATCCCCCAAAAATTGTTGCAAGACTTCAACTACTGTAGCTATTGAAGTAGACTACTAAATAGGAAAAATTTGGAATAATCTGTTGGAAAAATTGTCGATTGACTTGCTGTGCTCGCCTTTCAATAGTCTAGACAGGGGAAAAATTGAAGCAATTGAATCAGCATGCTCTTCACTCGTAGCTGTCTGACTAACCCCAGTGATGGGAAGGGAGAATTTGTATAACATTTTTAAAACTATCAATTCTTGCCCTTTTTGGAGAAAACTTTTGAAAGCTGTACGTGGTAAACTGAAAGAGAGGGCGGTAGAGCTAATCTTGCAAAAAAGTTCAGCAAAATCTCAGAACGTATCCAAACCGAAAGTCTATGTGGTTGCGCCCCTGACTACTACTTTTTGAGCTAGTGTCTTGCGATAGATTCTAATTCTAACTGGGTGCTTCCCATTTACTAGGCATCTTTTTCCACATATAATCCACATTTTCCGCATTTTAATCTCAAATCTAGCTGCAAAGAAAAGAGAATAAGACAGAATAATTAGCTCTCCAGCTCCCACACATCCAGAAAAACTATAAATTCAATAACTTTTATAATTTTTATTCATGTTCATAAAAACTCATGATAATTTTTCCATATTTTGATAGATTTCTAGTGTAGAAGAGGTTGCATATTCAAGAAGACAAATATTTTTAAAAAATTGAGCTCATGAGTTTTTATTTTTTGATAAAACTAAAGTACTGTACTAAGGTTATAAAAAATGCATTTATTATTCAAAATTCAGTTATAAAATTATTATAAAATATGTTTTTCTATATTTTTCTGTGTGATAGTCATACAAACATTGTTTTTGGTGAACAATGTTTACTCTTTTGGCACAAATAAATCTGGTTCCACTTGATGCAAGACTAGAAATGTTTGAAGAGGAATCACAATAGTTAATTGAGATGTTTCTGGCCTTTTTTTGCAAGAGTTTGCCCCCTTTTTTCTATACCTTCCACAAAAATTTCTGATTTTGGGGGGGGGGGGGAGAGAGAGCCGTGACCCTTTCCTGGGACAGCCCTTGTGCTGAAACATTTCAGAACATATCAAAATCAAGAATTCAGTTGTTTGTGAATGGATGTTGTGGTACTTTTCCATGATGAATAATAAGACTTAGATGTTGTCAAACCACTTTATTTTGAATACATTATTGAAAAATTACAGTACCATGGTTTTGTGGCTTAACCTCCGCCACATCCTCAGCTGTACTGTTGACTTGAGAGAAGTGAGAAATGAGGTTATAAAGCTGTGGACAGAATCGATTGTAGATTTTTTCAAGATGGCGGATCAATTTAACATTGGACTTTTAACTATTGTGGTGGCATGTGGACTATTCTACAAAGATTCCACCCCAAAGATTAACCCTGGACTTATCACATTATAACAATTATTGTTATAATTTAATAAGTCCTGTTATAATTTGATAAGTCCAGGGTTAATCTTTGGGGTGGAATCTTTGCAGAATACTCCACATGCCACCACAATAGTTAAAAGTCCAATGTTAGATTGATCCTCCATTTTGAAAAAATTTACAATCGATTCTGTCCACAGCTTTATAACCTCATTTCTCACTGCTTCTCTCAAGTCAACAGTAAGCTGAGGATGTGGCAGGTTAAGCCATACAAAACCATGGTACTGTAATTTTTAAATAATGTATTCAAAATAAAGTGGTTTGACAACATCCAAGTCTTATTATTGTTACGAAAGCAAACAAGCAATTATTCACACACTTGTTCTATTTATGTCATTCTATTGTTTTTATGGTCGGACATGACTTTGACATCCAATCTGCATTGTCTTGCTCTTCACATGTCTTTGTCACTCCTATTATTCAAGTCTGCAACTCTCTCACTCAATTAAATTTCTCAAGATTTCTACAGTTTTCCTGAACAATCGAGATCAAGTTCCGTGGCCTTCTCAAAGCATCTGGTGATTCCAGTTCTTGGAATTATGACAATTATCTCATATATAAAGGAGCTCACATGAACCATTGAGTTTAGTTTTACAAAAGCTTGTGTGACAGTTACGTTATACAAACCTGCGTACAGATTGTATTACAGAGAATGACAATCCAGTGCCAGTGGAGTAAACAGTGCTTTATTCAGTCTTTAGACAGTGTCAAGTGCAGAGACAAGTGTTTACTGTTATGCAGCTTACTAATAGTTTAAAGATGTTGTGTTAAGTGATATTATTTGGGACTATCAAATAACGAATTGGACTGTGTTTTTGTAAGTGATAGTTGCTCTTTTTATCATTTCTTTCTGCATTATTGTACAGTTTATTGGACTCTTGTTCCTTTTATTATTGATCAGCCTGTAATTACTTATTCATTAATTCTTGTAAATAATTACTGAAAATAAGTATTAGCTTGTCATTTGATGATCTGTTTTTATTTAATTAATTGAACTTACAATTAATTTGTGTAAATAAAGTGCAAGTGTGAACTCTAGTGTTGCCAGCCTTATTTTAGCTATTAGAACCCATAACATTATTCATCAAAATCAAAAACATTTCCCAGAGCTTCCCATGAAGCTCATATCTGCACAGAACAACAAAAAATTGATTGGGATAGGCTACCTAGAATTTATGATGAGTAGGAGATTGAGTAGTTAGTATTTGATGCTGTGTTTGTAATCACACCTGCTATTTTTATGGCCTCCATGGGAAAAATAATGAATTAGCAAAAATTAAATTAATTCTATTTATCATGAGAAGGATTGAATTTATACCACATTATGAATGAAAGAATAAAATAAATGAAATAATAACACTTTGAAGAATGCGAAATTAATAAATTATGTTCTACATTGTTTTGTTTTGAAGCACTTCCAACATTGATCTTCAATATTATAAGAAGGGTAATATAAAGCAGGTGCCACTCCATGGGCGTTTTCCGCTCCAGCCGACTAAAAGATAAAAATTGTGTTGGAGTTATGGAAAGTATCAAAGCAACATATTTATGGGACTTGTATAAATAATATAATCTTAGTGTTAGATTCATTTGTTTATGTGATAAAGAGGTTAATGTCTGTAATGAGTAATAAATGACCGCCATCTTGGGAATAGCCCACAGCATTTGATTGGAGCTGCCAAGTGCCCAACTAGTGTACTGGTAGGTTTGCAAGCTATTTGGCATACGTTTTCATAATTATATTATTAAAATTCTTGGACCTGTAGGTGACAGTGAGAATTATGAAGTCTTTCCACGCCCAAAAATAATGACAGAACTCTCTATTTACAGGAAAATGGAGTTGCTGAATGATGGTTTTAAGATTCGTCTGTTTTATTTCAACACCTTCATCTGTCTTCAAATCTGCTTGGGAATATTTATAGTAGTGGTTAGTTTGCAAATTAATAATTTTAAAACAATAACTTTATATTATTCAGTATGAAATAACAGGTAAAACTTCATTGCACACTTCCAAAGTACCCACTCTACTAATACAATTCAAATTTCTGTAGAACTATGGAATCTGTACAGTAATGTCCATTTTCTTATTCATAATATTCATGTTCTTATTCTTTGCTGGAGATTAGAAATACGTGATGATTTCATTAGGAATTATTTTGCTTCTTTTGGGAATTGGTAGACCAGTTCATAAAACCAGGAATATTTCAAATGTAAATAAATATTTAAATCTATATTTATTTTTTTCAGAAAGGACAAATCGTTTTAAAAATAAAATATTTTATTATTGTGGTATCGATATCGATGATTGAGTTTTTTTTGAGTGAAAATGGACAGAAAGTACAAGATGAGGTAAGTGAGCTACCGCAGTAACTGAAATTTTGTCAGTTACTTCAAACTAACTTGTGAGATACGTGCCGATATGGCCAAGTAAAAAATGAATGCTGCCCTGCAAAAAGGTCACTGTAGTCTAGTGGTTAACGCGCCTAACCGGCAATTGGGAGGTCCGTGGTTCCATTCCCGGTGGTGACTGATATTTTTGTCTAGTAGCATTCATCGATTTCCATCAGCTATTAAATGCTGTTGTCAATATCCACCATTGCGGAAATCTTCAGTATGAATTAATAGCACTTTAAGGAATTCGAAATTAATAAATTCTGGAACTGAATATTCCTAGATTTCCTGTATTGTCATTATTAATGAGAAGAAATGTACAGTAGCTCATATAATGCAATACTGACACAGAAAGCAAACATCTTTATCAGATGATGAAGCTTACATAGGTCTGAGACCTGTGCGTTTGTGATGAGTTGGATGATATTAATTATTGAGTTGGACCTACAGTTTTCGGTGAGTTACACAAAAAACACATATATACCGCAGAAAATACTGTAATAAAAATAATCGATTATTGAGTTTGTAGTACAAAGTATAATAATTGTCGACTAAAATTTAGAACTAAAAATATTATTGATCATGTGAAAATTAAAGCATGTGATATTCAAAATACTACCTATATCTATACTCCACTCCATGAAATTAAGCGGCTGAAACAAATTGCTGAAATGCAGAAAAAACTGACTGCTAGGATTAAGCACCGCAATATTTTTTTGTAAAACTATGAATTCAATAAACTTATACTATCGTATTGTGGCTTCGGCTATTTGTCTGCTGAGCTGATAGAATTGTTATAAAGTCGTTTTTGTTACCCTACTTGATAGATTCTGAATAGGTATATTTTATTTCAGGGGGAGGAGATAAGAATGACTCTATACAGATGTAACTGGAGAGATAAGCCAGAATGGTTCACTAGCACCCTTCAGCTGATCATGACACGTAGCAACAGGCTTCCCAAAATTTTCCTCTTCAACGTCTTGACACTCAACAGAAAGAATATGATGGTGGTGAGCTTCACAAACAGCTTTTTTCTTAATTTACTACCAGCTACTATTCGATTATTGCTTCAGTTTCTGCGGTATTTACAAATCTGCTCTTGTAATGAAGATTGCGGAAATTCGATCAAGTTACTGAAACTTACAGCTAGCATTATATAATATATAGGGACTATAATATATATTTAGCCCTTCAAGCTGATTCCGACCAGTTGTCTGCCATGTCAACTCAAGTATGTTGAGGTCCAAAGAGCGTGATACGAATAGAAAAATATATTCTCATGTAAGTTTTAAATATATAATTATATTTTTTATTTTGAAACACACGCTTTGCAAATTAATTGAAAATTATGGACAAGGATTTTAAAACAAAATAGATAATTTCTCCATTTCATTGTGAACTTTTAAATGAGCAGGCAAGCACTGCTTCAATTATTGTTATTGGGCGGAAAACGTATCACATTAGGCTATTGCAAAGTCATGGCTTAAAAAACGTTCTTCTGTTTCTTCAAGTCATGCCACACAACATTAGACAGACTTTGGCAAGTTGACTGCACAAAAATTTACATGAGCAACAATTATCAATATAACTGGCTTGAAAACAATAAAATAATACCCTCCACAAACGCTAATATTATTCACTTGTCTATTCCAGGTGATGCGAGGAGCTTATTCTTATTTGAACCTGCTCAATAAGTTCTCAAAATGATTTCAAGCTCATAGGCGATGCGGTATTTTTCACAAGTTCTTTCGACAAAATTCGAGGGCCATAAAAATTATAAGAATTTAATCAGACAGTTATGTTACAAACATTTTTTTAGTGGACTGAAATCGCGTATAATTCCAATAATTTAGCACATCATTGGCATGAACCAAAAATCACGTCAATAGTGAGTCTCTTAAGATATAACGTCAATAAAAATCATCAATTTTTAGTAGAATAAGTTTTTTCTTTATCACCCTGCAATACTTTTGGGAACAGTGGTATTCATGACAAGGAAGTAATGAATTATTGTACTTGGACCACCAAGTCATGATCTGATATTGAAAGATGTGAACCTGGAGGATGCAGCCTCACAAGATTGGTCTAAGAGATGATTTATTTTAATTTAAAATTATATAATTAGATAAAAAAGAGGAATACACAATTAACTGGTTCATAATATGGGAAAATAAAAAAAAAGATTTTAGATTTTAACACAAAAATCATAGGTGAGACGTAATAGGCTAACATGGATACCAAATTCACCTATTATTTACTGGTTCATGATTTTGAAAAGATAACAAGATTGGAAGCTGTGAACCTGGAGGATGAAGTCTTGAAAGTCAGATAAAAGATTCATGTGGATTTTAAAACAAACTATTCATCTATTCTAACTATGATCATATTGATATTCAAGCATCATTATTATAGATAAGAAAGAGCTAGAACAGATGAATAAAGGTTCTTGCAAAAAGAAGCATTAGTACTTTTAATGATAACCGGAGATGAAATAAAACACATGCTATACAATGATGGTATTATGGTATAATTGTGGCTCTAATCTGCCATACACCATTCCACACAATATGATCGATTTCTCATTCATAATAATTATCATCAAGTATTGATGTTCTCCTTCGCAAGCAAAATAACAAATTTCCTCAAGATAATATTTCATACTTCAGAATAATTGCGAGGCTCCGAGGCAATCTAAATTAATTTGCTTTCAATAAATTTAAGGTTACAGAACCGTTGGCTGAAGAGCATAGTCTAGCACTTTATCATTTCCAAGATATATGACTTGCATTATTAGAAAAACATTCTACTCATTGCTACCAACTTTTTATTCTTTGCTTTTTTCGATCAAATTCTTACAAAAAAAATGTCTATTTCTATGGTGTACTCCATAAGTAGAAAAAACGGCTCAAACCACACGAAAAAACTAAATTTATGCCAAATATTCAAGGCACTATCAAATTGATTATCTACAAAGACATAATTTGATTCGCTGTTTGATCAAGAGTTTTCAGAATATTCTCTAACTGAAGAAGTGACTTTTTGGCCTCAATCAACAATTTTCCTTCTGGCATCAATTCAGGCTCCTTGGAGAGGCAGGAGATACATTTCATCAAATAGGTCTTCGATTCCTGTGGAAATACATAGTTTATCAGATTTTCATCAGCATAATATAAAATCATCCAAATAAAAAATCGAATAAGGTAGAATAGTCAATAAGGTATCAAATCACAAAAATTAGACAAGTCAATTTGAGAATAAAAATTATAAAACAATTAAAAAAACTAATAATATTTATAAAATCCATAATTATGCAATCAAATGTTCAGTTCCTTTTCAAATGAAGTTTGGTGATGTTTAGAGCTACTACATAATCCCAAAAAGTTCTAGTTTCAATTCGCTGAAAAAATTTATTGCAAAAATAAAATCAATAATAAAGTAATTTCCTTACATGGGGCGATTCTTATTTGAATAAGATTTATATTAATTTGTTCTGTCTGTCAGTAGTGGAAAAAGTAACTATTCCGTTTTTTAGTATCATTTTATTTGCATTTTTTCCTTCATTTTTTAGTGAATAATATGTGATGCTGTGCACTCTATTCAGATCTGAATCAACTTGATTCTCCTTCGTGGACATTTAGAATTAAGTTACTGCATGAAGTTAGTCCACCTTTCTCACTTCCATTCAAGGGGTAAAAAACATAATTTGAGAAAAGTCATATGTATTTGAGCAAACAGTAAATTTAGTTCAGAATAGTCAGTTGTATTTGAGGCTGGTAATTGTATTCGAGAAGTTATCAAATCTACTTAAGAAAATATAAATTTAAGATTAGAAAAACGAAATAATTCGAGCTCAACTCATCGTTGATTTGTAATAGGCTACATTTGTTTTCGAGAAGTTATCAAATGTACTTGAGAAAATATCAATTTAAGACCAAAAACAAAACAAAATAATTCGAGCTCAGCTCATCGTTGATTTGTAGGCCTATTGTATTCACAGTAATGTGAATCACTGGATGTGACTCAGAATTTCAAAACTTTAATATATCTATAGATTTGTTATAGCCACTCAATCCATGTTCTGTGGTGAAAAATACATTTCAATTTTATTTATGTACACATTTGAAAGTCCAAAATGTATATTCAAATACATTATTTGAAAATTTTCTCAAATACACTTGATACGGTACGGTAACTTCTCAAATCCAAAACACATTCTAAAATATAATTGATGACTTCTTTTAAAAAAAAATAACTTTCTCAAATACAATTGACTATTCTTAACTACAAATTTTCTCTCAAATCAAACTGACTTTGACAATATACATTTAATTTTTCTCAAATAAAAGTAAATGATCTCAAATACAAGTGGGTTTATTCAAAAAATTAGCGTGGAAAAGATAGTAGCTAATGAGAAAAATATCATGCCTCTGCAAAAACTAAACGAGTACTTACAGTAAGTAGCTGCACAATTTCTCCATGAGTAAGTCCAGAACTTTGACGCACAATTTCAGCAGTACTCGCGTGCAGCTCATAAGCCAGAACTCCTCTTATTCGACATTCCGCTGAAACAAAGAAATAAAACCAAAATAATTACATTATGAGACATACAAAATTGTAAAGTTATAGCAAATGAACTATTAGTATACAAGAATATAAATTATACAAGAAGCCGAGGAGATTATCACTTGTTGAGTCACAATAGTAGCTTATTAAAAAAAAAACCTAGTCATATTGTTAGGAAACTACAACAAGCAACCGCTGTTTTTAAAGTCTTCAAAATTTGGAAATATTTAAAAAACAATTAAAAAAATATTAAGTTGATAAAGCTTTTTATACTGCACAAGAGTTCCATTCTCATTAAAACTAAGCCTCACCTCACTAATTAATGTAGTAATATTATGGTAACTAGTGTATAAGATAGTATAATTGTTAATCTGACTTTTCTTATACTCCTTAACTAGTCTCCAAGACGTAATCTACAAAAAAGTCTATTACAATATTATACTGTAATACTGAAAAGATAAATAATTAAAAAGATTAGATACAATGAGTTTTAGAAGATGAATAATACAATATTCCTTAAAACGTTTCTATTGCTATTTTTCTAATAATTTCGAATTTAATTTGTTCTGGATACCTGGCAGATGCACTTTGACTAGAATAGAGTTTTCACCAAGTTGGCATATTGCTAAGAAATCAGTATAATGTTACACTCAATTTCAACAAAGCCTTTTGCGATAGAAAAAATTTCTTTCTATTTTGAACTTCACAGAAATAATATGATTTTCAATAATAGATCTAACTCCATGGATTGAATGCAACTTTATGATTCCTTATTGAGAATGAGCAGCAAGTTCATAACACAGTTCAGAAATTTTACGTAGAATACCCCAGCAAGAATCTCTCAGTAATGAACGTCATTTACTTTTCCCAAGTCCTGTATCACCAAATCATCTGCAATTTACTGTACTTAAGTTCGAAACTTGCGGAAAAATGATCCTAAATGGCAAAATCTTTCAAATTATCAGATTTCTGGCATGGAAAACAACAGATAAATTAAGGAAATTAAGTTGTCATCATTGCAAAGTATTGATTTAAATAACTTGTACTATGATGTTACATAATTTCAGTTCAAATAATTGCCTCTTCACTAGGAATCATTGTTTTGTATTTGCTTTATTTAGAAGCAACAACTAATTGATGCTAATAATGTGAAGGGATAAACAGTAGCACTTCTCTTTACCTGGAGCCAATGTGTCAATGAGATCGGACATCTCCAAGCACAGTTGAATTTTATAATGCAGATCATCATCAGACAGATTATTTATGCCATCCATTTGTCCATATTGTTGCGCTAAGCTTAATGCAATTTCAGTCAAATAGAAATGCCTCTTGGACAGTGTTGAGCTCCACTTTTCCAAAAACATTTTGCATTCCTTGAGATTATCTCTGCTGAGCTCTTGCATTTCAAAAGCAACTTTATCGAGCATCTTTTTAATTGCCGGCCACGGTCTGTGTCTTCCACATTTATTACAATTCCAGTCAACAGTTCCTCCTGTGCAGAAGGACGGAGGTAGAACAAGACCATCACAGTCACTGTACAAAACAATAAACATAAAAATTATTTGATACTGGCAATAATAATAATAATAATAATAATAATAATAATCGGTACGTACGACATCAAACAAAAAATGTATCACACATTTGATAACAGATTATACTGTATTTGAAAATTAAAATAGCATTGCTCATGTACTTCCAATAGATAGTTACTCTATTATCACCGAAATTGTGACAAACTTGTGTGAAGATAGCCAATTGTTAAATTTGTTACATTGTTAATTGCTAAAATTATTGAAGTTTTACACATTCCTCAAAATTTATCACATATTCGATTTTTTCATGAATAAACATTTCATCTACACAGACAAGCTATTCTTAGCTAATATTCTAATAGAATTTCACCCTTCCCCTCCATCATACTAGAATATTTCGCTTTTAAATTCTTCAGAATATTACAGAAATTCCTTTTATTATTGATATAAATGGATGGAATCTACATGGACCATTGAATGTAATATTGAGCAGTGATCTAAAAAGCTGCGATGACCAAATTCTTGAAGAGATATGAAATGAAAATTATTGGTTCAACGTCGATTTTTTGGTGGTTTTTATTTTGTAATACATTACAAGAAATCTGGGAATAATTAAGGTGTCAATCGCAACGTAAAGGACCATTATTGTGTAATTACTGTATTCAATTACATTTATAATTAACCTTCACCAAAAATAATCTTGACAGACAAATATTTTGAAAATTTTTATAAAAATTTGGGTGCAATTTTCCAGCAATAATTCCAGTGCTGATGATATCCACAACTTTTTTATTATGTTGAGTATAATTCATTGCCTTATCATTTTTTTCTCATAGTTAGTAGAAAGAAGGCTACAATAAATCCATTTCTTTTTTATGGAGGAATGGTTAATTTAATCCAAGGCCGAAGGTGATTTGGTATTCAGTAAGATAAAAATGAAATAAATCTATCTATTGGACTTCTAAGATTCTGGTAAATAAGGAAATTTGAACATTATAATGGACATTTGCACATTATGATGGACATTTTCCACTATCTAGATTCCAAGGTGTTTCTCATTATGGTACTAATTCGGAAAAAAAACTTTTATTGCCTTGATGAGCAACAAATAGGCTATTTTAAGGAATTGTGAATGCCATGAATGACGCAGTCAATCCAATATCACTAACCATCGAAAAAGAGTGAGATAATTTAGAGTAGTTTAGGTAATTCACTAGAAAGTTATTTTCATGTTAGTTTAATCACATCAGTAGAAAAGAAGATGTAACTACATCAACAGATCTATTTCCTTCCTTCATACAAATGTTGGATGTAGTCTGAGCACATATTTTGCTTGCTGATCAAGCTCACATGAGTCTGGGACTTGTGTATGAGTAATTGGGATGATGATGATGAAACAATGATAATACTAATGTACTACACACACGCTTATACGAGTAGATAGCATACATCAACTTACAGTCCAAGGCACTTTATAGCACTGAAGTAGGTATTGAATTCGGTGACATCTGAACATCTCTTGCAACAGCAATGGAAATACTTTGTCTCAAGCAGATGCTGTCTCCTGGTGCTCGTATTCCAGAGTGCATCAGTGTAGCATATAGAAAGATGATCTCCACGTTTTATTGGAACAGCTGCATGGATGATAATGTCGCCCTCACAATTGAACGACTTACTGCAGTTGGAATAACAATTGTGTTCCAGCAACGATGCAGTGCTGTATATGGCCACATGTGCCGGATCAGTAGTTGGAACTTCATGTCCGTTCACCTAAAAAAATCATGAAAATTCTTGATATGATTGTAAATTATCATGGATGAATGCCCACTCTCCAGCATGATAATTGAATCATGTTGTTAGCTTTAGAAAGGTCTAAGATGCATTCGCAAAATCGCTTTAAGAATGCATATTTCCTTATATTAAAGCCAATTTGGGATAAGAAATAGTTAATTCTTATCCTGAATTCTTATGTTATTGTTACTGATTATGACATATACCAATGGTATATGTCATAATCAGTAAATAAGTGATTATATCCAATAAAAGTTTAGAAGAGGTGTCTGGAATAAGGGCATATGTTACATTTTGTAGATTTTATAGTAGAATAGAAAAATGGAAGGCAACACATTTCATGGTCTAAAAAGTCTTGAGCATCACATATGCCCTTCTTCCACTATTCAACTCCCAAAAACTACTGCTAATAGAGATTTTCGTATATCATTTGATATTTTTAAATGTAATATTTTTGACCACTCATTGCTCTTTATAGCGACCTGCATAGAACAAGCGGAAGTATAGAGTAGTCAGATAAATTACAGTTAAAAATAACCGATTGTATACAAAAATTCCAATAATATTATGATTGTAATGAATAATTTAGACTTATTCCCTTCAATTGTTAATAAACATGACACTGCAGTCTATTCGATAAGTATTGGCTCATTTTTATCACTTAGGCCTACTTGAGTGTGACTGACACTCACTATTTAATAAAGTAATAGGCTAATTTTTATTGGACTCAAGTAAGTGATAAAAATTGCTATTAGGTATGGGTACTTATTGTATAGACTACAGTTTTGTTTTATTAACAATTAAAATGAATAAATATTGGAGAAAGTGCACTATATGGGCTTCTAACCAAACCTAACCTAACCTGGCGAGATGTGACTGAACCACCTCATACCTTTATTCTTTTGATGCATAAGTGCCATTTGATGAAAAGTGCCTAGTTCCTTTTTTTTACATTTTGTGATAAAGAATTCCTTTTAGTTTATTGTTTTGTGTTATTAATTTTTTTTTAAATTTAACGTTTTATTATTATTAAAACTTTTTTATTCAATTAATGAATATCATAGTATTAATGAATAATACTAATAGTGTTCACATAATCATAATCGTTCAAGTTATTCAATTTAGACACTTTATTGACAGAAGCCCATATACCGCACTCCATGGGAGTGCAGTATATGGGCTTCCCTTAAAAATGACGCGATTAAATGAAATATCCGACTAGATATCAATCTGAAAATGAGTATAATCATAGTATGTAACCTCTCCCGTGTTCACATAATCGTAAATGTCAAAGTTATTCAATTGACAACAAGTTATTAACAGAAGCCCATATAGTGCACCACAGCCTAAATATTGGGTAATTATTGAGTATCCGAACTTTTCGATTTTTCCAACAATTTTTTTTTTTTGTGACATCTACACACCCCATGAAGCAATAATCCGTTGAAATTTTTTGGGGGTCGCGTCTTTTTCACACAAAAATTTAATTTTTCGAAAAAAATGTTTTTGATGAAAATTTTATTTTTCATTTAAAAAATTCATAATTTGCAAACATATTATGAACTCCAAACCATAAAACGATATAAATCAAATTAATAATCACGTATCTGAAGAAAACTAAGCTTACTAACCTTTCAATACTTCGGGGGATACAACTCCGCAGCCGCTTTAAAAAAATAATGTAGACGCTCCTCCCGCTGTTATCGGCGCTTAAACTGAAACTCAGCAAGGTAGCCGGCGAAATGCGCTTTTTTGCCTCCAAACTTTGGAATCGTACAGCGCACTTCGCGCCAACTCCTCTCAACCGTATTCGTGTGAGCTTGGGTTTCTAGGTCCACAAAGCAAAATGAATACCAGTCAACCACTGTTGTTGTCGAAATTCCCAGCTCTTCACAAATAAATGTTTGTCGGGGTGATTTTACTTATTGAGAACTAATTCCGCACCACACTTCAAACAC
The DNA here is from genome assembly GCA_948455865.1 of Conomelus anceps. Taxonomy (NCBI): domain Eukaryota; kingdom Metazoa; phylum Arthropoda; class Insecta; order Hemiptera; family Delphacidae; genus Conomelus; species Conomelus anceps. Next base: position 55,116,144 of record OX418217.1, on the reverse strand, counting down.
ACTGTAATCTCTTTAAAAATACCATGCCTGAATAAAAATTCGATCACCTACTTTTCGCTAAGGTGTACAGATTCTAAAAATTTGAGGCTGCACTCTGTATCACACATTTCACGTAATGAATAAATTAAAACAATCAGCTATTGCCGAAAATATTTTCCATGTGATCTAACAATAATTGTCAATCTGACAAACACAAAATTATAGCATTTCAAAGAAAACATATGTTTTCAAACTATTATATTTTTAGATTGATTGGTTACTTGACCGACCTTTCCGTTGCTCAGCTCTAGATGATTCCACCTGACCAAACCTAACCTAACCTTGCCTAGTCTGGCAGTGTTACAGTGTGATGGAAGTATTCATACGCGGAAGAAAAATAGTTCCATCAGAAAACTCTAATTTAAATGCCAAATAAGCGTTGCCCCCGCAAAATATCAGTGTATTATTACTTACTAGTGTGTTTTGAGTGTGTGGGGAAAAAATTGTTGAAAAATTCGAAAAGTTCGGATACTCAATAAATACCAAATATTGTTTAATCAATATTGTTTTGATGGGACAATGATGCCTGTTCCTCGCTTGTTTATGTATTCCTTCTCAGCATCACGGAGAGCCTTTAATTTTTTATCTTTCCACTTATCAATGTTGAGCGAAAGTTTTTTGCCAGAGCACAAATTCTTAGTCTCAGAAATAGACAAATTAATATTCATTACGAAAGTAATACAAACACACACAACCGCACTGTAAATCACAAATCTCGGACGTAAACAAACTATCCACGTTTCCACAGAGTGAGGCTACACGCTAGAGCCTACTTTATTAACATATGCCCTTCTTCCACATCAGCTGTACAAATCCATCATGATTTTTTAGCTTTTTCTGATATCTAGCGGTAGTTTTAGACACTAAAACCTATACTATGTGTTTCTAAAATCACATTCGACCTTCTTCCATTAAAAACAAGATTTTCAGAAAATTGTTACATAATGCCCTTCTTCCAGACGCCTCTATTGATTAAGTTATAATTTCAAATTATTTTTATAATTTAAGATTAAATTGTTGATTATTTAAATATTTGGTACCTACCTACCTACCTATAGAGGTCGTGTAAAGTTAGGATGTTTTGAAAAGAAAGTAGCATAGGAGAATGTAATGAAGTTTGTTATCAATTCTACGTTATATTTGACACATAAAAACAATGCTTACAATGCTCATCATCATCATCATCATCAGTTGAATATTCTGTTGGAACAAAGACTTTGAACCACTGCGTCGTTTGAAGTAGTAACATGTCTTGCGGTAAGGAAACACACAGGAAGGGAGAAGAACATACAGAGAGAAAATCGATAGAGAACATTGAAAAATATAAAAGTCTCACTTTTAATCCAACATTTAACTGAGGATGATGCCATAAACATTAAAACCATGGTTCCGTATGAGTAAAATATAACTTAGAATTTGAAAAATCATTGCCTTGTTTTGTCTATTATGTTCAAATTCTACAATATCTTGAAGAAAGCCTCGAGAATGCAACACTTGAACATTTCGATTTTAAAATTTAAGAACGGTAAATAAATACAACGTTTATTAGTAGGCTTCGGTACTGAGTAAAACTAGGTAATAATGAATATGTGAAATATTGAAATAACTATACAAATCAAGCAAATAGCCTATTTAATGTTATTCAGCTCTCAATTATTTTATGAGTTCAATGTTCTATTCTGTCAGTTATTCAGTTCGTGTACTGTATTTTTTTCATTCACTTTTTCAACTGCTATTCCATTGTATGTGGATGGATTATTTTATTTTTATAAAGGCTATATAAACATTGCATGAGTTCAGTTTATGGAGATAGATATATTATAGAAGAATACATACTAACAGGCATATGGTACTAAAAACAGGTTAATGGGTATGAGAATTGCTAGATGAGGCCTTTGCTTATATAAAATCTATGAATGGCAGTTTAAGGCTTCTAGTTTCTCAGTTATGTAGGCTACTCATAATATTATTACGACTTGAAGCAATTGAACAACTTACATCTATATTATTTAAAGAATTTGAAATTGAATGTATAAAACAAGTTGAAACCCACATAGCACAGAATATCCTCAGGATATCCCACACTGATCCCCAAATATCCCACAGGGACATGGCATTTTGGGATATCTTTAGGATATCCTCAGGATATTGAAAAAGAAAAATCTCAACATGACCGTTTAAGGTTTACAGTAATGTAGCAAATGACCATACAATCTCAATTTCACCTTGTTAATAAGGAAATTGGTCAAATAAGAATTCAAACATTAAATGTTGCATTAATTTGTCATGTGACGGTCATATCCTAGGGATATGCGTAGGAAATCTATAACGTATCATTCATCATTTCAACGGTCATATCCTGGGGATATTCTCAGCATATCCCATTGATATCTCAGCAGTATTGCCAAACTTGAACTTTATAATCCTGCTAGATGTGATTGTAATTATCAGAAATACAATGTAGTTAATATTATTTTATATACAGTACAGATGAAAAATGAATCAGAGTAAATAAAACAATTTTATTTAAGATAATATAGGTGCAGTAACAGTAGGCCTAAGCAAATTAATTCGTTAGTAATGAATTAATTACGTTTGTTATATTGTCATCTTGAGTGAGTTCGTTAATTTTGTGGAAAAAATCGTTTTCTGACTCTGGTGTCAAATCGCTGCTTGCTGATTGTTTTTGGTTTGTTTATTATTTATTATAGATTTTTATCAAGAAAACTTGTAGCCTAATTTGTTGTTCAATCGTCAACGAGACTACAACCGAAACATTTCTAGGTAAGTGCAAACATTACTGTCCTCTACTTTGTTTAATTTTAGCTAGACATGGAATGCAATGTAGATCTCTTGCCTAGATACAATTTAGGCTATGTGTAAGGTTGGAATTTCTAATAGCCTACTATGTGATTTATGAAGTTGATTGAAACCTACGAAAATTTTCTATGATGATAGCTTACAGGTAAATACTGAGTAAATATTTTCGTACTCTTACTTATTATTGAATTACCGTACCTAACATGGGTTTGGCCTAGGCTAACTCTTTTGAATTCTGCCAATTAGGTTGATTCACCTCAAGCCTTTATAAAATCTGGTCATTATTATTAAAGTCTTCTCATAGCAGTATTAATAATTAGCTGTGCAGTGGCCTATATAATAATAAGTTCCATGCAGGCACTTAGAGTGAGGGGGGCTTGAGGTGCTTATCTTATCTGAACAGATACAAGCCACGCCACACGGCTCCCATATCACTTCCCCAGTATCAAATTTCCACAGATTAGAACCACTTCAATTAATTAACAATATGGTTTGGTGCTTTAGCCTATGTGACACTCCTATTTATGATAAAATCTCATTTTTATGAAGTAACATTTGAATTTCATAATTTCCAGTTTTAATCTATTTGCAGGTGAAAGAATTCACTAAATAATCTGTGATGTTTTCCATGACGTCATGCTGCTGACAAAGCTTCTCTTTAGAAGTGAACTGCAACCCTCCAGTATCTCTAGTATAAAGGTGAGTGAAAAATATATATCTGAAATACGGTGTCAGTTTTGATATTAAATTGCTCACTAAATTATGTGGCATGAACATGAAACAAATATTGTACAATCTTCTGCCAATTACTCTCAATATCCAATCCCTTCACATCCAGCCAATCACTTCGCCTCTACTATTGGGCATGACTTATGATTATGCTTTTGTATGATATGATTTGTGCTTTTATATGATTGTAAAATTGGGATTGTATTATTGCTTGTGTGATTTTGTGCTTTGTATGCTTGCGACTATATGCTTTATATGCTTGTGGTATTTTTGAATGTTGCAAATGCTCCTGTAACTTGATTTTTGTGATATTGATTTTTACATGACCTATTACATTTATATGTTCAATGGCTGAATAAAAAAATTGGATTTTGAGCCTTATCTAAATAAGCAATGAAGTTTGCAGTAATAGCTGGTTTGGCGCTAAAGGGAAAAATATTTTTTCAACACTGAGTATCTACTAGTGTCATTCAAATGACTGAAATTATTACTGGAATGCATGTGGTGAGTGATAAAATTTGTTTACTCTGTTCATAAGTCATCATTACCAATTTTAAATTTTGATAACATTCTATTGTTTCAATAGAACATTTTTATTTTATTTTTTACTATTCTTTTTTATTTTGGCTTTTAGACAAAGTATGGGTAACAGTTAAAAATGCAACAAACGCTGAGATGGAGATGACCATAAAGAAAGGGCTATCAAAGGCTAAGGAGAGAAAGGATAGAGAAACAAAGTAAGTTGATGCTTTGAATATGTAGTTGATGTTATAGTGATTTTGATCCACCTTGAAAGCGCAGACAAAATATTGAAATATTATAATCCCACTCTATATGGATCACTTCATAATAGCAAAGTCACTCTGCTCTTGAATTCACTTAACTCGATCACATAAACAATAAAGAATATTTCAAACTAATATTAACTAATAATACTAATATGTTTGTCCTATGTAGTACTTGGGGCATGTGTTGCATTTGAGCTTATATATGCCTGGTTTGTTGAATTTGTGCTGTTTGTTAGGTGAGCTGGTTTTTGTTGGATTTGGTGTTTCAGGTTGTTTGTTGTTCTGAATGCTGTGTTAAATCCGGATTTTTGGAAGATGTAAGCTATTTTGTGTGATTTTTTGTTGAGATATGTGAGTGTGACAAATCTGTATTGGTTTGCAGGTTTTGGAGCTCAAATGCAACACCCCAAGTACTACATAGGACAAACAGGCAGATCATTCAACATAAGATATAAAGAGCACATCAAAGCACTACATTCCAACTCTGACTCAACATTTTCAGATCACTTAATCAACACTGGGCACTCACACAATAACATCCAAACTGACTTAGAAATTCTACACACATTCCAAAAAAGCCACAAACTAAATACACTGGAACAATATGAAATATTCAAACACCATAAACAAGATAGAACAAACTTACTCAACGACCAAACACAATTCAAATCAAACGCAAATTTCAAATACATAATGGCCGCTCATCCTAACCTCAACAAAGCATGACCCCTGGCGGCAGGCTGACGAAGCTTCTTTTCAGAAGTGAAATGCATTCCTCAAGCATCTCCAATATATGTGAGTAAAACATTATTTAAAAGTGAAATACAGTGTCAGTTTTAATATTAGATTGTTCATCAAGTATTTCGTCATGGAAAACATCACAGACAAAAGTTTCAAATGTGGGAAATGTAACTGTAAATATATGGCTTAAAAGTTATATCAGTAGACTATACTTATCTGGTTCATTGCATCATGCTGATGAATAATTGTGTTTTCTGGCTTTTAAATTTAAAATGGGGTTCGCCCTCGCAAGGTGCAACAAAAGGGCACATTGGGCCAGACACCACATGGACGCTCAATTGTCAAAAGTGGTGCGTGCCTTTTGAGTGGCGGCGATCGTTGTTTAACGGAATTTCTACACATCAGCATGGTCATAGCTGCGCACACAAGTAGTTTTGTGGAGAATTGTTCAAGTGCTTACATATGTTTGGTTTCGGGTACTCAGCTGTTTATATTGAATAAAATAGCTTTTTTGATTGTATTTATATAATATAAAACATATTCATTTCCATAAATAATTGTTTTTAAATGTTTTTCAATTAGACCTGGATAATATCAGCATAAAGTTATGTTTGTGTAAATACAAATTAGACCTGGATAATATCAGCATAAAGTCATATTTATTAAACCTGTTCCAGAGGACTGCGCATGCACAAAACACTGTTGTCAGTAAACATTTTCTAAACTCAAATTTCTCATGTTGATCTTTGATTCCTTAAAAACAATGACCAGCTGTTATTGGCATTTTTAAAAGATTTTTGATAGTGACCTGACAATATATACTCATTAATTCAATATGAATTATTCATTCATATCTATATATATATAATCGAAATACCACTGACTGACTCATTCATCACAGTTTCTCAGGAACCACTCGACCAAAAACGATAAAATTTGGTACACGTATTCAGTAGGGGGACTAGACGCGTGCTAAGAAAGGGTTTCAAAATTTACCCAAAAATGGGCCCAAAATTGAAGATTTTTGAAAATTTGGGTGACAACAATTTCTAGAGAACCATAAGGTCAAATCAGATAAAATTTGGTATTCATGTTAAGTATCGGCCTTAGATGTACCTTGGAAAAAAGTTTCAAAATAAGCCCCAAAATGGGCCTAAAATCGACGAATTTTGAAAAGTTTGGTGATAAACAGCCAAATATTTTGAAATTTGCACTTAACAGATGTCATCAACCTGGCATAATAACATTTCATCATACCTAGTCATATGTTTCCCACATATTGCAAGGCTCCGACTGTATGGTAGCCTACATGCAAAGTGCAAAGTCTTTTGCTGTTCAAAGACAGTGTAAATAACGCTGCTAAGGGGTCTGCCATATGATTAAAAACGGTTGACTTCTATCAGCTGTTCCTTTAAGCTGTTTGGCTGGCAAGTTCAGTAGGTTAGGTCTATTAATGAATAATAATTTGTTTCAAACAAAGCAAACTTATCCCGAGCTACCAAAATAATTTCAATAGCTAAAAGCCAACGTTTATGAAAAGTAAAAAAGTAGCCGAGCTGCCTGTTAGGTCAAGTACAATAATTTTTAATATTAGTACAATATTGCTCGGTACAACTTTGCTGGAGCCGATTAATCGCGCATGCATATTATGCATTTCGACCCCTTCCCACTCCAATTGCGTAGCCTACTACCTCAAACGATCACTCACTTTCACGATCAGATCAGTTTGCAGTTGCACATCAGACTGCTAACATCGTTCTCTGAGTATTTGTGAATTTCAACCAACGCTCAAATCGAATAAATATCAGTTCTTATAAGAACTCTTACCTATCAATAATTAGGTTTACAAAGAAGTATTAAAGGAATTAATAAAATACTATTTGTAACAGTACATGAACCTGAGAATTTTTGTGAAAATAGGTATTGATCAGAAAATCAACAAAAAATTAGTTGTGAAATTAATTTACCATAAATTAACGATTTTGAAAATTTAGGTGATTATAATTTCTCAAGAACCACAAGGCCAAAAAAGTTCAAATTTTCAGCTAGGGTGCTAAACACGTGAAAAATAGGGTTACATGATTCATCTCAAAATTAAGGATTTTTGGAATTTAGTTGATCACAATTTCTCAAGAACCTCAAGGCCACATGGAGTGAAATCTATATCTATATAATCGAAATACCACTGTTTGATTAAGACCCTAGATGCATACTAAGTATTGGTATCAAAATTCTCCCCAAAATCACCTATTTCTGAAAATTTATCTAATCACAATGAAAATAAGTTGGACCCCCGGAAGTCCAGGGGGCGGAGCCCCCTGGCTAGACGGTTAAGGCGAGCGAAGCGAGTCTGCCGGCTAGTATAATTATATAGTGCATCAGAACTATTAATTGTTATAATCGTTTTTTTTTTTGTAATGTGATGGTAATGAGATTTCTGCAAAACGTAAATCATGCAGCATTTATACATGCATTTGTACATGCCAGCATTTATGACAACAATGCTTCATTGCAGCATCCGGATTCTGAGCAACTTGTTCAAAAGATTTTTTAGATCACTTTTATTAGCAACAGTGTTCTGTGCATGCGCATGTCTCTGGAACTGGCTTGGTAGATATTATTGTTTTCAAATTTGTATATGATTTCTATTAATTAAAACAGACCTTTGTTAACACTGCACTATTATGATTGTTATTCACATATGTTTACTAATTTTAAAGTGTCAATGTTAATAGGCAGTTACATTATTGTTTTTTCAATCTATTATTATTTTTCCAGAAAACAAATGGCCTGCGACCGAGGATATTTGGGGATGACGGGTGCAACAGAAGCGCCCATTACGGATGATGATCAATTATTTTTTATTAATATATATTTTTATTCTAAAGGAATAGTAAATTTTAATTTTCTATAAATTTTATTAAATGAATAATTTTTCTGGAAGATTTGAAACGAATTATTGCAATAAATTATTTTTGTAAATCAAGACATAAAAGTTTCATTTATTCACTTGATTCGATTTTCTACATAAAATGTTGTATAATTTCAGTAATTTAATAAGACAAACTAAACCGGCCATTATTATAAAGTTATAATCAACTTCACTAGATAAATCATTAATCTGTGGCTTGCACCGGCATATATGCTGCATTTTTGGATTTCCTATCACCTTTATTAACACTATATATATTAAATAACTTCAAACTTCGATTAAAGTTCTTGAAACGTGTCCTATATCCCTTGGATATTCTAGAAGTGTATTGCTAGAATATCCTGATGGGGTGCTCACATGATTTTCTTAGGTCATCCTTGGGATATGATAGAATATACTTAAAGGGATATCACTAGTATATCCTGGAGGTGTGACCAGATGATATCTTCAGGACAACCCTAGCATATCCCAGGATATCCTGGAGAGATATCCCCAGAATATCCTAGAGTGATTTCCCCAGAATATCCTAGAGAGATATCTCCAGAATATCCTAGATAGATATCCCCAGAATATCCTAGAGAGATTTCCCCAGAATATCCTAGAGAGATATCCCCAGAATATCCTAGAGAGATATCCCCAGGATATCCTAGAGGGATATCCCCAGGATAGGGATATTGGCGGACATTCACATGTGCTAGGGACATCCTGAGGATATTCATATCCCACAACGGGATCTCCTCAGGATATTCCTGTCATCCCTATGGGACATTCTCAGGATATGCCAGGGATATTCTTGCGCTGTGTGGGAAGACGCATTTCAATTTAATTTCTTTTAGTTATCGATACTGTATTATTGTCAAGGGTTTAAGCAAAGTGTTCCGCTATTATCACACACGTTAATAATGATCAATGTATACTCCGCTCTGGTCAAGTAAAAATATAATGAGCGAAAAAATTGACAGTTCTGCTAAAACTCTCTAAAGAGTGAAACTCTCTACAGTAATAAAGCTACTGTGTATCAATTTATGTATTTATATATACATACCTCTAATAAACCACATATCCTTAAAATCTCGTCAACTGAGAAATCTTTATCAATATTATAAAATCTATGAAGAAATTCAGCGATGGATTTTGTATCTGCTATTTGTTTCATTGAATTAGACCTGGCCTCGCTGTGAGATTCCAGTTCATTAAGTTTTTTCCATAGTTCAGGATTGGCTTCTCTTTGGTAGCAAATTCTCAATGGAGTGATGCACTCGTAACTTGGATGTGGAGAGAAAAATTGACTAATTCTCACCTGCAAAGTGAGAAAAGAGATTACGATGATAATTTACGAGTACCGCACGACTATGCAGTCAAATATTTGACTATAATTTATAGGTTATCTGATTTATTTGACTAATAATTTTTGAGTAATTGCATTTATGAGAAGATTTCTGCTATTAAAGTACTTATATAATAGACAGGCTATCAGCAGGTGACAGATGAACATCCTGAAACGACTTTCCCGAGAATAATTACATTCGCATCATCTGAATAGAGACAAACAGATACCTGCCCCCGGATTACTTCGAAGAACCCCTTGATATATAACAAAGGAATAATAACAGACCTAAGATGTAGTTTTAAGGTACGGTGACTGCTTTTGACAATGCATATTGTAGTGTGAGTGTGTGTTATAGTATCAACTTTTGTGTGTTTTCTTTTATTATTTGAAGGGTGTAAGTAATCCCCCAGCACATGAAACAGTAACAATTGACCTGTGCAATACTTTGTAATTACAACAATAGAAAAAAATCGTTTTGAGGGGTGGACTATTTACCCCATGTCAATGGACCACTCCCATTTATTTCATGTTGTTTTAGGTTGATCTGTGAAAGGGACATGTGGGCGTCTTTGTGCATTTCTATACTCTTCTAGTGAAAATTGATTTTTCCCAAATAATTTGCAAGTTTGCATATTTTTATTCTTAGCATCTGCAATTTTTTGATCATAGAATTCTCATTAATTTTCATTTATAAGCTGTTAAGAGCTATTATCTTACATTTAATTTGATCTTCTTACCTGATTAATAACCCCCTTCTAACCCCCTCTTTGAGTTCCTGAAGGCTTTTGAGAAAGGGAAATCAACATATCACTATTACTATGTGATCTATCATGAGCCTTTGACTGTGTTTTACATAACATACTAGTGGAAAAGCTTGAGAAGTATGGTCTTGGGTTCAATGCTATCAAGTTAATGGAGTCCTATCTCTGTGACTGGTTCCAGGTAGCAAACTGGAATGGCAAACAGTTGAGTCCAGCATCTCTGAAACATGGAGTTCCCCAGGGATCAGTTCTGGGATTTCAATCAATGGTTTATATTATTTGGTGAATGACAGCGTTCTGTTATCAACAGATGACACCTCTCTTTATTCCAGGCATACAAATCTCTGTTCTGTCGAGCTAGTAGTAAGAGAGCTTTTCAACAATGCCTCCCAGTGGTTTGTAATCAATAAGCTGGCCCTAAATAATGATAAGACTCACAAGCTGAGTTTCAGTCTTAACCCAGAAAATACTAGCACAAGTACCATAAAACTCTTGGATTTCTCCCTGGATGGGAAAATATCATGGGAAAACCCACATTGACCAGCTTTGCATTAAGCTGAGTAGGGTTATTTTCTTGATAAGGAAGCTTGTCGACTGTGTATCTGAAAGTTTTGTACATCAGGCTTATTTTGCTTTTTTCCAGAGCCATATTGCGTATGGCACTATATTGTGGGGGCACTCTATCAGTGTCAATCGAGTGCTGCTGCTTCAGAAGAGAGCGGTTAGGGTTGTGGCAAGGGCTGGATGGATTGATCACTGCAAGCCACTTTTTATTCAGTTGAAAATCATAACAGTGTTTAACATGTATGTATCAGTGCTTGAAGTCTGTCAGGGAGAACTTTCATTTATACACCTTGGTTAATGGAGTCCATCACCATGCCACAAGAGCCCATCAGAATATATTCTTGCCCAGGGTTAGACCAGAGAGATCTATTAGAAGTTTCCCTATCAAATCTGGTATAAAATTCTTAAATATGTTACCACAAAAAGTTAAAGAATTACCCCTGGTAAGATTTAAAACCAAAATAGAATCATGGCTTGCTTCCAACCCTTTTTACTCTATAAGAGAGTTTGAGGAATCCAATATCAACTCCATAACATAGAATTTTTTATAAATAATTATTATAGATTATATTGATGTAGGCCTAGGCCGTTTGCCTATCTGTGATTTTATTGTTAATATAATGTGACAGCTTCATATTATAAGTATATCTGACAGCTTTAGCTTATGGTCTTTTATTGTTGTGTATTTATCATTTTGTGACTTACCATATGTATAATGATTGTGATCTGTATTAGTAAATTTGACTTGGCCTGTTTACTGTAATATTGTATTTTGGCTCAAATAAATCATTGAATCATTGATACGCGATCAAAGTATGACTATGTCAAGTGCTCACACGTGCGCACATAGAATTTTGCCCAGGGCAGGAGCAAGAATTCTGGACATACGCCCGGCACTTTCCCCAACCATTGCAATGTTTAGCCAATGGCTAGCCCATTTAAATACAGAGAAAATTTGTTTCCCTTTACTCCACTGCGTCTGGCCGGATGCGTACTGCACCCACACTCCCTCAGAGTACAGTTGGCCTAAATGACACCAGTTACCCGAGTGCCATGTAAGCAAGCCTATGAGTCATATTTTGTGCATTCGATCATATTTTTCCTGGAATGTTGCCTAATGTATTGTAAATGATTATTATTAAGATAGTGGACCTAACTTTATAATTGTAGCAATTTTCATTGAAGCAAACTGCAATTTATTTCGTGGAATACATTCAACATACCTTACTTTTACGTTTTTCTTTAGCCCATTTGCATTCTGGTTTGTGGTCTGGTGAACTGTGACACTTGCTTCGAATGCATACAGGCCAGCCACACTCAGCACACTCCTCACTCGTCTCAGCGGTTAGCAACTGCAGGCAGCCCAAGCATACAGGTCCCGTGATCTGACTAGGTCCTCTGATCAGAGGCTTCTCGCAAATAACAATTTCTCCTTTTTTGATGTCTCGACAGGCTACCAAATGTCTTCCTAGAATTTCATTTTCGCATATCTGTGAATACCAACGTGATATCAACGATAGTTTTATAAGATAATAAAATAATAATATTAATAGTGTATGCATAATGAATAAATTGTGAGATGAAATATGTAATAAGAAAACTGAAGAAATATGATATTCTTTAAATTTCGATTACATCAAAAAAGTAACTTGATCCTGTTGCAGAAAAAAGCTATATCGATAGTATAGCATCGGCAGTTAATTAATGTTCTCATCTAAAATAAGGTGTTAATGAATTCTGATGCTTAAAGACTTCAAGAGCCTAGAACATCATGTTAAAAAACTGGCATATACGAGCTGAACCAAAATTAGTTTCCTTTGTTTATCAAACACAAATTTTTAAAACGATGCATGAGAGTTTTACTGAATAATTTAATAGAAGCAGGAAACAATGGAATCAAATTGAATCATTTCTCATTTTGAATTATACCATAAAGTAACAGCAAAATGAATTTGTCAAGAACAAATACATATTAACTTTTTACAGTAAATTCAACGACTTTCAACGGCAGTCAATTTTAATTGAGAATAAATAATATATTTACTCGCTTTTGGTCAAACGTTTTCGAGTAACGCAGATCGTTATGGAACAAGAAATCCAGGAGCAAATGCATTAAAATTCAACAAGGATTAGTGATATCTATTTAAAAGAAGATGTATATTTAGATAAATTATTTCTATTGATAAGACAAAATTATTCCCTTAATAAAAAATATTCATCTGCATGGTGGTACAGTACGGATGTAAAATATCCAACTAAAGCTATTGCTGATTTTTATTATTCCCTACCTCCTCTATTTTTTGAGCTGTCATCAATGAATTATTATGATGGCGATAACAAATATGCTGCTGAATTTACAGGAACCATTTTTCCAATAGATTTTTTGGAATCGGGAAGTGCTTTCACAAACAAGAAAAAGTAGTCATTTCAGTGAACAGTGGACTTATTTATGCATAAGAAAGCTAACATAATCTATTAGCATGATATGCTTCTGATAAAATCAGTTACTCCGATACATGCCTTATATGGCTTACAGCTTCCTCTATGTTCCTTCCAGTCTTTTTTCTGGTGTTCCTTGCTACAGTAATACACCACATGACAGCCGGCACACCGCTGACTGGCCGCTTTCATGCAAACGTTGCATTTTTCTTCAACTTCAATCATGTCTGAAATTTAAAAAACTGCTTTGGCCAATAATGTCAAGTTACCCACAAATAGTGAAATAAATTATCATCCACATAAAATGGAAAACATTATATGCTACAGATAAGAAAACCAATTTCATATAAATTTTAGAAACATTGCTATTACAAAAGTAAATAATTTTATTTGTTTGAAGAATTTTCCATGGAAAAGGTTGCAATAAATATGTCATAGTTTTTCAAAAAATCTGTGATAGTTTATAGTCTACAGATAACAAAGCATAGCAACATTTGAATCAGAGTACATAAATATTCATTTTTCCCTCTTGAACAATAACAAATAATAATTTAGTTTGAAGTTACTGACAATTGAACAAACTGACAAATTTACTTTAACAGAATTTATTAATTTCGAATTCCTTTAATTGCTATCAGTTTATACTGAAGACTTCCGCAATGGCGGATATTGACAACAGTATTTAATAGCTGATGGAAATCGATGAATGCTACTGTACAAAAATATCAGTCACCACCGGGAATCGAACCACGGACCTCCCAATTGCCGGTCGGGCGCCTTAACCACTAGACCATGGAGACCTTTGGGAGGTCCGTGGTTCGATTCCCGGTGGTGACTGATATTTTTGTACAGTAGCATTCATCGATTTCCATCAGCTATTAAATACTGTTGTCAATATCCGCCATTGCGGAAGTCTTCAGTATAAACTGATAGCAATTAAAGGAATTCGAAATTAATAAATTCTGTTAAATAATAATTAATAATATAATGAATACAAACATATATGCTATAATGATAAAAACTAGCAATAGAAACATAGTGCAATGCTAAACAATTCATTAATCATATTAGTACCAGTAGTATATCTGTTGAATAGTCAGTTTGACGTTTGGATTTTTAACGTCAAATTCATTCATTCCACAAAATAAATTACAATACAGTAGGCTGTACATTCGCAAATTAAATTTCATATGAATAACAATACCACTTCAACAAAAAGACAAAATTGTTTTTCCTTCCCTTCCTTACCATTATGCAAACGGTATTTTTGTAAAAAAGCGTATTTACTTTCAAAGTATGCAGTAGGCTCTCATAAACATTCTCATGATATATTTTACAACTATGATTCATTTTACTTATAGACAGTGTGCAAGCATAAAAGTAGCATGTCTGCACTTCCAAGTTATTCCTAGTTCAAAGTGATGGAACAACGCCAACATTTTTCATATAAACGTTAGTCATCTCACAAAAGATCCGTTAAAATTGCAGTGTGGTTTCAAAGATATACTTCATCAATGAGCGGAAGGCGACAGACTAAAATTTTTCCAATATAATAACAATAAAGACTTTTTAATTAATAGAAAAGTAAATCTCTTCTTTTAATAAAAGCAAATAATTAACGAACTTACGAAATTAATGTTTCTATGCTCATTCTCAATATTGTCCCATGCAGACTATGATTGAAGTCTAGTGGGCAGAGATCCTGACTTGAAAGTCATCAAGATCATTTCCAATGCATAACTGGCATCAACGTCGAACAATGATAATTACTACAATTTGTGAGTGATCTCACAAACAAGAAACATTAAAACAAAAAGATTATAATAGACTTTTGAAATGAGCTTTGTTTGAATCTTTCATGAATCATTGGGATATTTTTATTCCTTTTCAATGGCACAGCGTACTCCCAGACTCCCAGATGAGATTCATGTACCAAGTATTAGTAAAATCAATTAGCCCCATATAAATATTGATAAGCAGAATGGTCTCTGGTCGTGAATGAAGAGAAATAAGAAGATGCCTTGTACTTTTAGTTGAGGTTATGGTTTGGGCATCTAAAACATTTATTATCATCGCAATGCCTTTTCAAAAAGTGCAACCAAGCTATATCCCACACATAGTTTTATAGTGGGGAATTATATTTTTTTAATTAAGCAATCAAATCACTGTGCTTTCTATTTAATAATATATTTTACTGTTTGAGCTTATATCAATAAACTCCTCTGGATGTGTTTCCCAACACCCAGAGAAATTATTATTATTATCCTTACTAATCAAGTGATTATTTCGGGAAAAAGGTTCTGATAAACAATGTCACTGAATTTTTATAATTCCACGAAAAAGCTTTGTTTCAAAATCATTCTTGAAATAGTTTATGTAATCGATGAACTTCCAAGAATCCAAGAATAATGACCCTTCAACCGTTATTGCACGAGTTAATAATATAGGGTACGGGTATTCAGTACATAAGAGTGAAATAGCTCAATCATTCATTAATGAGCTCTAGCTAAACTAGAATTTTTATAATGTTCAAAAACACTAACTTCTTGAAAATGAATTAGGAAGGTAGTTTCTTTGATATTCCTACAATGTCCATGTATTTACAATTGGAGACTCGAATAATGTCAATGGCTCAAGACTAAGACCACAAGCTTAGATGCTAGTTATTGAAAAACAATTATAATCCTGTTTGAAATAGAATGCATATAATATAAGCATAGAAGACATATGAAAAATAATATTAAAATAGTAATAGTCCAAGAGAGGCTTCTCAAAAAATGAGAGAATATTACATAATATAAATGAAATGATAGGAAAAATAATTCATAAAAAAGTTTATGGTTATAAAATGTGTGAAATTTTTATGTAATAGGCATGTCTTGAGACAAACAAATCATATTAATATTATAACGATGGAGCTTTGTAAGATGCGAGAATAATTTGACTTGATTTGACCTGAAAGTATTTATATTTTAAGTTCTCGTCTCTACTACTGTATTTGCTTTGCTTGTCTTCAATATACATTTTGTTGGACGTATAGCAGCAAGAATCAATTACTGTACACGACAAGAATACTAGCTGTAATGTTGTCATTTATTTTGTATGCCCTATTAAAACCAGCTAAACTTACCTCAGTAATGCTCAGCCTAATGACAAGGGGAATTGAGGTTGAAATATTTAAATAACAGCACAATACTAGATCAGAGCAGCAGTGTACTAAATAAAAGACTTACGAATCACTCTCGCTTTCTCAGTCTCTTAAAAAAGCACATAGCGGAGTCCCCTCTCTTGGCTGTCTGTCACTACCTATTCTATTCCTGCTTTTCTCACTTCGATTCTTCTTTAGAAATAATATCGACTCTCTCTTATTTCAGTTCTACTGGCAGTATTCACGTGTAGGTACTGTCATTATTTATAATGTCAACATTTATTCATATTTGAAATGAAAAATAGATTTAAAATGTCCAGTTTTTATTGGGTCTCGAAAATGCAATAAAAAATAAACAGCAATAAAAAAAGTTAGCCCTTTTCGACATGATGGTACTTATTAAAAGTACCATTCAGTTTGAGTCATCAATTCAAGCGTATATTCCACCACTTATATTATAACAAAATTTTATGTATGCATTTTTTAAATAGCTAATATTTTAATATTGTACCTGAGGCTTCGCTGTTAGGCCTATAATATTAATATCACTATTGAATTCATATGGATCCTAACTAGTAGAATATTGAAGATCAATTAGACAGCCATTTTTACACAATGGAAGTATTAAATACATTCTTCAATATGAAAGAGCTGAATTCAAAAATGAATAACAACACTACCGTATATGAAAAACTATATTATAAATTTTTTTAAATAAATGGAATGAAATATTCTAAGTGCGATACCGGTAATGTAAAATGGAAGAATATTTGTGTGGTATAACTGTAAAATATTATTACTGTGTCATAAAGTGGAATGATTTATGGGTTAAATCGAATTAAACAATACTGAATTGCCATAATTATTTCATAATTTTTCATGACTGAATTAGAATAGAATAGAATTAAACATTCCACATGATCACAATACTGTACAATGAAAGAGAAAAAGAATAAATATTCACATTTTACAAACTTATACAAAATTAATAATTACGGTAGTGACTACAAAAGCATAGAATCACTTTTTATACAGCAAAATTATACAAAACAAAGAAAAAATAATTAATAAACAAAATAAATAAATATCAGAGATAATTATTTCAACCAATGTGTCGATATTGTAATCAAGTCTGAAATATGCACCTCTATTAACACATTAATACAAAATAAAATACAATTTATATGGAACTGTAATTTCATATCAAATTGATGAAAGAGTCAGTACAATTTGGTACTAAACATAAAAATTATAGGCTAATATTCAATAATTGAAATTCATATCAGAATATGAACAAATTATAAAATATCAGTGGACTTCGATCATACTATGGCGGGTATAGACTCACCATCCAGGATTGATTTTATAGTTTAGAACCGATCCTCATATTTATTTTAATCCTCCTATCTATCGGTATAAAATGAGACTTAAACATTCAATTCTTGTTACAATTGTAGCATACTATCAACACTATAAATAAATATAATGATAATGACAATCTCTTTGACGAGGTACAGTATAGAAAATATACGTTTCAAAAAACTTATTTCTGAAATATCCTCCGTATAGAATAAATGAGTTTTGCCTAGTGTTTATCAAAAATAAATTTCATTTATAGAGTATATGTGACGTTTTCCATTGTTTGTAAAAAATCTAATTTTCAAAATATTCATCCCGTAAAATATAATTATGACAATATTCCAAAGTAGTGCAAACGATCACAACTGATATTTAAGCATTTCAACTTACCTTCAGTTAGTTGGCTCAAGTATCCACAGTAATAGGTGTTGGAAGCAGGCTACTCATGTAAGCGCTGGCATTACTACAGGTTCCAATGATCAACTGTGGCGGTTGAGAGAATAGGAGCGCGAGAGCCCACAGCTGTGTTACTTGCAAGGACTGAAATGAGAGAGAAGCATCGTAAAGTTAACTCAACTCCAAGTTTCGAGCTGCAGACATTTTTGAATTTCACATAAATTGTAGAAATTATGTGTAGAAGCGGAACTCAAGCATACAGTAAAAAGAAGCACAAATTCATTTTGTGAAGTTTCGTCTCTGTTCAGCCTCGGCCAATTAAAATCTTCAAAAGTATGAAAGGGTCATTATTTAGAGAAGCCAACCGACGTATCAACACCCACCACTTCATAGTCGAATAAATAGGGGAGTCAGAGATGAAGATAGAATGAGAAAATAAATGGCGATTGGAAAGAGAAAATTATACCGTAGCCTATCCTTGGCTGGAAAAGAGAGCACATCCTTTCCAGCTAGATTGATTGTTATGCTAAGGCTTCTTTCATTTTCTTTTTCGCCTGTTTTCAATATTTGTGACCGCCCTATCGGGGATGAACTAAATAAAAAGTGGCGATGGAAATTTGTCCAAGGTACATCATTCAAATCACAGTTAAACTGTTTGACAAACCGGTGCAACTAAAGTTACACTGTGCGAGTAAGATCAAATAACCCCACCCCCCTCCATCATAAATGAATAACTGTTTATTAAAATACGGCCCAGTACTATTTTTGGTCTATATTAATGACCTGTTTTCGCATAAATTTAGAGGTAGTATCACTTTATTTGCGGACGACACGGCCTTGGTTTATACTGCAGAAGATTCTTTTGCTTTGTTAAAAATGATGCAGAGTGACCTTAATGACTGAGCTTGTGGTTTGGAGTGAACAGGTTGGCATTGAACTCAAATAAAACAAAATATACGTGTTTTCGATGTCAGCTGCGTTTGATCTTCCACTTCAGCTCAGGTACCGGTACCACAATATAGGTTGCATAATAGGACAACAGGAGTGTGATTGTGATGCTGTTTGTAGGACCAGCTCTATTAAGTGTTTAGGGTTGATCATGGATGATGCTCTGGTTTGAAATATTCATATCAATAAATTGAAGAAGACTTTGTTTCTTATGCCAAGGAAATTTTTTCACATGAAAGGTTTGCTCCCTGAAAATATTATTCGCGATATGTACTTTGCTTTTTTGCAGTCCAGGCTTAGTTATGGTGTCTTGTTGGGATTCCACTTATATTTCACATTTCATATCTCATTCGAGTAATTTGTGGTGAAGCTAGACTTCACTCATTTCCACTTCATTTCCGGTGTTCACTCATTTCCACTTTTTAAACATAATCTATCTTACCTTTGCACTATTTGTATGTTTTCAAGTTTTGTCATTATTTTTTTGACAAATTGGCAATCGTGGATTTGAGGCAGCTACCCGGAATGTTGAGAGAGGTTTCATCACGGTGCCTCGCTATCATTGTACTGTTTCAAGAAAGCTTTATTTTCCTGGGCCCGAAATTTTTCAATAGTCTTTCTTCAGAAGTCAAGAGTGCTGTAAGCTTGAATTCATTTAAGTCTCGTTTAGGAGGGTGGTTGCTGAATCAGACGCCAGATGAAATTGAAAATTTATTCAGGATAGTAGGATAAATAGGATAAATTATAATTGATAATAGAAATTTTCTACTATATTGTTGTAACTTTTTGTTACAGTAGAAATGATAGTTGAAGTTCGTACTTATTTTTACTAGATATTATGGTAATTTTTGCAAAAACTTTTACTTTGTAAATTTTTTTGCTCCTGTTTGAATAGCAGTTTCTCTATATACTTGCAAGATTCTATTATAACTTTGTATTTTTTGTTCACTTCGTGAGTATTGTAACTTTCGTACGTTACATGTATCGAAATTGTAATTTTGTAATTAATTAATTTTACTCAGTAAACTTTAAAGCTCCATGGGTGTGTGTGTGTGTGTGCATGAGTGCGTGAAACAAGTAATTTTGTTGAGTTATAAATTTTTTCTGTCCTTTCAAGTATTTTAACATGCATATACATACTCCTGCAATAATATACTCCTGCTTGCAGACGAAGATACTTTCTTCCAACAAGCAGTATTGATTCATTGATTCATACGAAAGTTGAGGTTTCAAACTGATCTGAAATGAAATTTTTGTACACTATAACTAGTAGTTCTGTGAACAGTAGACCTCACTCGTCCAAAACTCACTCAAAAGGAGATGATATTTTGGAAAAAAGTTCAAGAGCACTTTCGTCTCAATTTTCATTGCGTTTCATTGATGATAGAAACTGCAAAAATTAATATTTGAAAAACCCAGAATTTTTGACGCCTTTCAGTTACTTTGCATTTTTAGCAGCTCTTGATAATATTAACCTTCAACCATAGCAAAAAGTTCAAAATAAGTAATTTTAGCCCAGCACCCATTTTCCAGAGAAATTCAGATTTCCGCCCCTAGCTCCAAAGAGTATTTTGTAAATTTTTCCAAATGGAAGTCTCCTTAGTATATATGCTCTACCTGTTGAGAAGAACAACTTCCCAATTATCTCAATATTTTTTTTTTTCAATTTTCTCTCCCTCCCCCCACTAATATTCAAATAGTTCAGCATCAACCTTCTTATTATACAGAGTTATCTTCCACCAGTAATCGAAAAAATCAGACATCATCTACAAAATGCGTTTATGAGTCAATTTTTACCCACCCCCACCCCACCCCCAAATTCCCAATTTATCAAAAGTTTAGTATACACCATTCCACTCAGTTCAAAAACCAAAACATAAATTTAGAAAAAGGTCAATATTGAAGATTTTTAAGATTTTGAACCCCCTTATCTAACGCCCCCGTAGGTTTTATCAAATTTTTGTCACGGATTAAACCCACTCTCAAATCGCCTTAATTTGGGCAGTTTTGGGCAATAGCCTGTTGTATCCACATTGACTGTATTCTAGTTAAATGAATAAATAAATAAATACATTTTAATTTCAACCCAAATCTGACACTCCAATAATCGGGGGTAGATTGGGCCCCCTAAAATATATGGGAGGGGGGGGGCGCATTTTTTGAAAAAAAAAAACATTACACATACATCATTGGACATTTCTTAAAGGAAGATCCATGCAAAATTTCATTGAATTTGGTCCACGCGTTTAGCCATAAATGCTTTACTAACAGACAGACAAATGTAACGCTTGACTTGAAACAAGAGACCTCTCTTCGTTTGGTCGAAAAGCTCCACATGAATATTTTATCAATTTATTGTATTTTTAATATTTCGATATTTTCACAGCCCCTTCACAAGCTACGGTAAAATGTTTTGAAATTTCTTTTTAATAGCTAGACTCTGTTCTCTGCTGTAAAATCACTTCCCGCTGGTTCGGAGCCCACTTAAAACTGTAGGTCCAACTCATCAATCACCATCACCCAATTCATTACCCACGCACAGATCTCAGACCCATGTGGGCTTCATCCTCAAAAAAAAGCCATGCTGTTCATCACAGTGGTCACAGTAGTCATAGTGGTTCCTAGCAGTAGTGCTTATAAATCTATAACACATCAAATAAAATGTAAAATATGAGAATGGTGTCTATTGCATTGACAATATGGTTCATGTCAGTTGGAAACGGCAGAAAATAGGATACGATTTCAAACAAGATTAATTGATTTATTTAAATTCCATGTCTTGAAAACCCTATTGTATTTCACTTACAATACAGTATACAGTTTACGAAATTTTTTGTAGTAGTTGTTTCGTAACAACCAAGAAATTAAATAGACCAACTAAGCTAACTAAATGAACATGAGCTAGAAAAGACGGTAATAGTTGAGAAGGAAAATAAATAGAAAGAGGAGAAAAAATTAGTAATGGTGTGGGCAAGAACCGGAAACAAGTATAATGCATGATGATGAATGAGAATGAAAATGGACATGTTAACCAAAATATCATTTTTCTGATTACTTAGTCATGATAAACGTAAAAAAGTGCTTACACTCCTGTACTCAAAACAAACAATGAATTATTTCTCAGGTCTTAAATCGTTTTTTATAGCAAAAGATGTACCTATGTACTCTAAAGCAAATACATGAACTTTTCATAAAATAGTGGTAAGTCATTTTATCCTTACGTATTTCTTAAGTGACATAGTTGAAAAAATGTTGATAAACAAACATTTAAATAAAAACAAATTATTGAAAATTCTTAAATGAAATTCTAATATTTTTTATAAAAGTGTACGGATAATTTATTATTGTTAAAATAGAATTTAATAACCTTTAAAAAGTAATTTTATAATGGAAAATCAAAACGGCATGTCATTTTAGACCGACCTCCCCTACAGATAAAATGTATAAAAATATTGCCAAGAGAGGGAAGAGCGAGAATACTAATCTGGACTACAACTCAAGCTGGTTCATTTTTCCTTAAATGCTGTAACTATTTAATGTTCACACTGGTTGATTTCTGTTTCAATCGTACTTCTCCTCTCCTGATAAAGCTTTCTTCCTCGCCACTCCTATCCCTCTCTTCTTCGCAAACACTCTTGTTACACCTTTCTGCATCAGTTCTGGATAAGTTAGCTTCTTCAACTGTCACATCTTCTAGCAACTATTCGCTCCAAAACAGTATTTCTTTGAAACATAAATTATTAATTTCAAATTCCTATATTCCTGTATATTGGCCAGTTTGTTAAATTGTCAGTTACTTCAAACTAACTTCTTTCTTTGAGTTGAAACATTTTCTGAAACTTCTACATTGAAACAAGAATATTCAGATTGCGATTCTGCTGTAGGAACAGCGAAAAAAGAGTGGAGAGAGATCGCCTTTAATTAGGCTACATAAATGGATGGCGAAGCTGGCTACAGCGAGCATACCTGTGATTTATTGGCACTGTCTCCGTTGTGGAAAAGAGAGGTTTGGGATATTTGCTGAGCTAAATTGTCAAGAAGGCATGAAATAAAAATTCTTTGGCAAGGTAACAATCTCCAATTTTGGTTTCTTTTTTTAAACAAAAATTACTATTTTACAAACTGTGACATTCTAATAAGACAAATAAGCTTCCAAAGCTTGAATATTGATTTAAAAGAACACATTTTTACTGGAGGTAAATCGAGATAATCTATGAATGAATCAGAATGCGTTAGCACTATATAAATTAATTGGATCTATAATATAGACATTTGCATGTTCTATTCGCATTTGAAGAGTTTGAGGCCTTTTCCCAACATTTTACAAGTTGGGTATTCGTATATAGTTAAAGGGATTTCAAACTTAAGAAATATAATATAAATCACAAGATTGAGCATGAACTGACATGATTTAATTATTCTTAATCGAACGAATTCACAGTACTGTATATATCTATAAAAGTTGTTGATCTAGAATATGTTATTTGCATTTTTTTAAAGTTATTTGTATTTGAGGAATTCAAGTTTTGAATAAAAAAAATAGAAAAATTAATATTGAAATTTTAGTGTTTTTTCTTTGTAGCCTACGTCCACATTTTGCAAACCTGCAAGTCTGTTTTTAAAGCCTAATATTGTTTTTTTCGTCCAGATGAAGACATAGTTATTATTGGATCAAAATATCACTCAATGAAGGGGTCTCACGTGAAACCGTTTGGTGTGATCAAAATTGTATATTAAAAGTTGATCAAGATCAAGAAAGCTTCTCCTTCCACTCACTAAAACCTCTCTCTCTCTCTCTCTCTCTCTCTCTCTTTCCTCTCCGATACAAAAATGTCTACCGAATCTAATGAGCTTTAGCTAACAGTGAAATTCGGGCGTTAAGATCGGCTGGCAGTTTGCTTTGTTTTCTCGGATTTGAATTAGAACGAGGCTGTTAAGTCACCCGTCCAATAAGAGATACAAAAGACACACGCATCGTTAGACATAGACTCAAGCCTGATAGTTGAACGCGCTCTCAAACAAATAAGTTACTTCTAGTCTAACACCAGAGTGCTAAGTGCTATTTTCTACCAGGGAAAAAATGGCAAGGTTCGAAACAAGTGTTCATCTAATACGTTGTCAACAGGTAGGAGATTATCACACAGCATTACTATAGCTATTAGAATATTGTAGACATTGTCGAAGATATTGAAATGCTCTAGTTGAAGGTAGAGCTTATCACAGGTCTCAAATATTTCCATCAAACTACTCGAAACACAACGCCACAGCGGTTTGACTATAATTAGCATTTTTTTGAAACTTGTTGATTCCCGAGCATAATTTCTGCTTTATCAACAAAATTTATCATTATAAAATATAAATATTAATTCCCATAAGCTTCCAAAAAGAGAAGCTTCCAAAAATGTTATCGTTATAAAAATTAAATTAAATTGGTTTCTATTGTGGTAGCATTTTGGCTTTGGGGAAAAGAGAGTTTTGGATATATCATGAATTCAATTAATCATGATCACAATTGCATAAAATAATAGTTTTTAGTAGGGTACGATAGCATTTTGGGAAGAAAATATTTCCAGATATATTATTTAGATCATCATAATCTGCCATATATTGTACTGATTAAGATGTACCAGCTTTTTCTAATCGAGATTGCAGTCATAGGCTTTGGTATTATAGTGGCAAGACCTGCCAAGCATGAAAATTCTTTACTAATATAGATAATCAAGACAGATTGATAAAATAGACATTTGATTGACAAATACTGTAGGATATATGAGAATCATCCACAATGAGAACTTTATTGGTATTAGTGGAAAGCTGATAAACGAAATGTCAGTAGTCTATATATTTTATGAAATAGTCTACTATATTTCCATAGAAGGAAATTCGAAATTTAATTTTGTTATCTGAAAGATCTTTAAAAGTTGATTCATCAAAAATGTATAGTTACCGCTTCTTTCTCTCGCGTGTGATAAATACGGTTTCTGTAATACAGTCCAAAAGCAGCTTTAGAGTTGAGAAACTACAAACAATTCAATAATATATCTACAGTATATAGTTCATGAACTTGGCAAAAGGGAATCCCTCACTTGAAGGTGAGATCTGAAAAGACTTTTTTCTGTGTTTACTTAATACATAATTATAATCTATATATCATACAAATAGTACATATATTCAAGAGACTTGTTATAAAAGAAACTGAACGATGTAATTTATTATTTCCATTAACTTTCCAGGTTACAGAAGAATTAATGTTGACATAATCAAGATAGATTAATACCATAAAACAGAGACTTGATTGACAAACACTGTGTTGAAATACAAACTTCTTCCATTAAAAATGAAATAGGTGTACTACAGATTTTTTAATTCATTGATTTTGAATTGTACCCTTTTATTTTAAAATTTCAAAATGTTCTAGAGGGGAATTGAATTTATCAGATCCATAGAAGAAGGACTTATACTTACTGTATTGGATTTTTGACACCGTCAACATAATTATTCATATTTTATCTCTAAATTTCAGCATCATGAAAAGTAATAATATTGATTTTATTATATCCAGGGATGCCCACAGGGGGGGGGCTATGACGCAGACTGCGTCATTGAAATTCTTGGGGGGGGGGGGGGGTTCCAAAAAACGTTTTGGGGGGGGTCGTAAAGTTGATTGAAACCGTGTTTAACGTGACAAAATTAAAAAATATACTAAGAAGTCACCAGATAGAATGTCAATTAATGAAAATATATTTTTATAATTATTATTATCATACAAGTGAATATGAATTAGCTAAAATAGTTATGTTTAGGATTTGTGCAGGAAGTTATTATTCAAACTTAGCAAGACGCTAAGCGAGTGCTTTGAAAGTGGTTTATACAACTTTACTCTCCTTAACAGTTACTAGTTAATCAGCAGAAAGAGCAATAAGTCGATTTAAAATGATGAAAAACAGACTCAGATCAGCTATGGGAGACTCATGGTTGTCCAATCTAATGGTTCTAGCTGCAGAAAAAGATGTACTTGAGTCTATTTATAATGAAGAAATAATTGAAAGGTTTCTCATCCCAAAGACAAAAACTTCTATGTGGAGTTTAGATAGATTTAACAAGCTTAGAAGGTGCCTAGCTAACTTGCAGATGGTCACAGCCTAAAAATTTAAAATGTTTGACTTCAAACTGTTGATGTTTTTCATGTATTTTACGATAACTACTTACTAATAAGTAAGAACTGCTATAGCAAAACTTACTAAATACCGTACTAAAAATTCAGTAATTTTTCATAACTATGTCTTTATTTTGTTTTTGAAAGACACTTCTTTCGATTGTGTGTTGTAAATAACTATACATTAAATGTGTGCCTTTTATGTACTTCATCCATACATAAATTCTCCCAAGATACTACACTAAGTAAATAACCTGTTGTTTAACTACTGTCCAACAAATGACTTAGTATTTTGAGTTTTTGTGTTTTGCAAATGAAGTTATTAACTCATTGTTTTCACTTCCTTTAAAGGAAAAACTTTGGAGAATTATTTAACCTTAATGTAATTGGTACACCGAACATAAACTTATGGGTATCATTTTTATTGAACATTGTGTATTTGTAATAATATTTTATTGTTTAAAAACCATCAAGGTTCAAATTCTTATTTAGCTATTTTGCAATTAACTTTATTATGCAGAAGTTCATATATTCATTTCATTGATATTTCTTTTTTACCTTTACAAAAAAATGTTACCTATGTAAAGAATCTCAAGAAATATACATACATTTTGTATATTATCGACTGGGTTTGAATTTTTTCAATAGTTATAAAAATCTTCTTTTAGTTTTAGAAAGAATACGGGGTGCTTTTTTCGCATTTTTTTGGTGGGGGGGGGGCTAATTCATGGGGGGGGGGGTTGGTGCTAAATTTAGGGGGGGGGTGCGTCATGAGGCTTAGGGGGGGTGGGCACCCCTGTTATGTCAATAAGGTAATGAATCTTATTCATCCACGAATCTGCATTACAAAATAATGATTTGCAGCTAATATATTTTATAAATAAGAAATGAATCATCATGACATGGAATCATTAAGAGACAGTATAGGTTACATGAAAAACGTAGGGTAGTGGAATTAAAGAAGACGTACCTTAATGAAAATGTTTTTGTATGATGTAATTATACTGAATAATGATAGATGGAATGGATCATTTGAAGAGGATGCGCTACTTTTAATCAACAATAATTATTAAACATTAATAAACATGTTTAAACTTATCATTCAAAGCGAGCGGAATAGATTTTGGCAGAGATACTACTTTCTGTCAACCTGACAAATTTTTCCTCCTTTTTATCAAGATTCATGCTTCATTTCTAGACTCAACACAGTCATAGAATGAAAAGACAACCTATATTGTTATTGATAACTGTTGTAAAGTTAGTAATATAATTGTAAATATTACCAACAAATCTTTAAAAAGAACCCAGCATTATCTGTCAACAATCTAGCAAAAACGTTCCACTGAAAAATCTTGAGAAACGCATTGCTATTTATTGCGATCACAGTTTTTTCATTAGATGATTGATATAACAGTTTATTTTTAGTTTTACAGATTTGAGATTTTAATTGATGCAGTAAGTTACCTATTTCTCTTTCAGAGATTGTGTCTGATTGATGACTAAGGTAACTTAGAGCAATAATGATCTTAATGCAAACTTCCACATTTTTAAATTACCATATTAAGAATGAAATAAATCTTACCTCTCATTTAATTTGAACTCTGTTGAATCGCTTGCTGCTTCCTGTAGTATTATATCCTTTATCATCTTAATTTCCTCCAATCTTCAACTGTCATATTGTTACATCAGGAATCACCTCGAGGCTACTTCTCCTCGGCTCCATAAACTTGTGATCACATATCTCAAAAAAACTTTTGACAAAAATTGGCAATAAAGTATGAGTTTTGTGCCCCTTGAATCTGGAAGAATGAAATACTGTACATCTAATATCAAAACTGACACTGTATTTCATTTAAAATATTATTTCTACTCACTTTTATACTGGAGGTACTGGAGGAATGTATTTCACTTATAAAGAGAAGCGTCATCAGCCTCTCAGCCTCGTCAGACTGATGAAGCTTCTCTTTAGAAGTGAAATAATGTATCCCTCCAGTACCTCCAGTATAAGTGAGTGAAAATCATAATTTGAATGAAATACAGTGTCCGTTTTAATATTAGATTGTTCATCAAGTATTTTGTCATGGAAAACATCACAGAATGAAATAGATATGCACTAAAAGGTTTTATCCACGTCTTTGAATTTGCAGCCATATTTTACATCTGTTGAAACAGTACAGTGTATAATCATTATTTTCAATTATATTAATTATTATTATTAATGTTGTTGTAGTTTTTGTTGAGCTCAGGTAATCCTTTTCCTAGCAACATATTCAAAATAATTAAATACGGTAATAATAAAAAAATATCTATTCTCGAAAAATGAAAAGGAATTCAAATAAACTTACCGGTTGTAGAAAATCAAATTAAAATATTTTTGAAATGAAAAACACAATATCTTTTTTACATGATACAATCATTATTAGGTTTTAGGCTATATTCCTCCCAAGAACCAAGTTATTAATTTTATATCAGCCCAGATAATTCAGTTTGCCTCTTCGATCTAGAATCAAAAAAGTACAGCAACTTTGATATAAATTATAATGAAAAACAATATAATTTTATTTCATTTCTTCATCCATCATTTTACTATTATATGAGAAGTACTACTTTACTTCATATTTAAATAATGTAACGGTAGGAACAAATTCTCGTAGAACCGAATTCAGAAGTATGGAGTTTTCTTGGTAATTAAGTATTATTTTTCTTTGTTCCCTTAAATTTGTTGTTGAATTTTTCTATCGAGAAATGCAACTGACTAAAACGATCTTTGGAGCGTGAAAATAAATGAGAAATTCATGCTGGCCAGTTCTGCTCAGTCTGCCATGAAACTCTCCAGTTCAAGAAAAAATAGACGCAGACAAAATTGATAGAAAAGAACGAATGTGAATGCTGTGTCACAGTTCTGAATCATTTTTAGAGGCACACCAAGCTCGGTTGTCATGGTTTAGTTAGTTTGTTGTAAACAGATTGTGATTTATTACAGGATTAACATTGAAAAAATAATTTATGTACAAAAATTGATGAGGATAAATTATTGTACATATAAACCGGAAATAACGATTAGTGATTTTGTAAGATGACTTCAGGAAATATAAATTTTTACTATTTTATGTATACAGAGTGTTTTAGGAGGAGCCCGCTCATTCCTCTCACCAAAATAAAGAAGAATTTCATGTCAACTTAGGCCCGAAGTACGGAAACGCTTCGTTACAGAAATGAAGATTGCGGAAGTTAGCAGCTATCTCCGTCATTTTTTCTTGATAAAAAATATCTAAGGCTTTAAGGTGGTGGAAAAGGGACTGAAAACCGAATAAAACATGCCACAAATCTGTAGCAAGAGTAATTATTGAGATACATTACAAAATACACAAGGAATGGTATAAAACTAGTTTTCCAAGTTTGAAGTGCATTATCTTAACTAGGTCAAATATAAATATACTAATATTAAATTTTTAAAAACTTGTAGAGAATTCTATGCTGATAATGAAAATAAGAAGTTGGATCGCCCAAAAGCCAAAAGAACACAACCGGAGTTCATAAAATAAGAGTTAATTGGTCCCCTAATTGGTTTATTGGTTAGGGTTAAGTGGTTAGTTTACCACATAAATATGAAGAGCCTAGAGATTTCTGATCGAGTAAATTGATAGGGATGTCTACTAACTTTATTTCTGCGTTTCCGGACGATTTTTAATGAAGTTTTTCTTTATTTTGATGAGAAGAATGGGTTTGAAGTATGTGGCAGATTCTTGTATAATAAGAAACCAATTAGTCGATGACTCCACAAGATTAATAGTAATCCTAATTATCAATCTAATATTAAAACTCACACTGTATCTCACTTTTATATATTATTTTACTCACTTATATTGGAGATGCTTGAGAAGGCTGAAGAAACTTCTTTTCAGAAGTGAAATGCATTCCTCAAGCATCTCCAATATAAGTGAGTAAAACAATATATAATAGTGAAATACGCAGTGTCAGTTTTAATATTAGATTGTTCATTAAGTATTTCGTCATGGAAAACATCACAGATCATAATTATCTGTGATGTTTTCCATGACGAAATACTTGATAAACAATCTAATATCAAAACTGAAACTTCTCTTTAGAAGTGAAATGCATTCCTCCAGTATCTGCAGTACAAGTGAGTAAAAATCAAATATTAAATAGAAATTGAGTCGGTTTTGATATTAGATAATTCTAATTGGTATTAAAGCTCTTCCAATAGAAGATTAGTTTTAGAATGTCTTAGGAATTCACTATCCTATATTTTCATACTTTGAGAATTCTATTTTCAAGTTGCTATATGAATATCATTATTATTATTATAATTTTTATTGTAATCAGTATGATTAGCCTTCTATTTATTATTGTAGGCATATTTACAATAGACAGACTATGCACCAAGCAGTTCAATTTGTTCCTAGACCTAGAGAAAAATAGAATCAAATAATAAAGTAAACTTTTATTGTGTACATTTGACTCGGAAGTCTGTCTCTAAACAGAAATATATCCAATTACAAAAGCAAAAACAGAATCTGTCTCTATTGCGTTTATTCAACAGTGTATATCTATAAAAAGATGGGCGGTTGCCAATTCCATCTAGCATGTCGCGCGGCGCTCAAAGGGATCTTTTGATTACGCGAAAAGGGGATTGGGATGGCACTGAGGGAATGGGGATGGATCAGGATGAGGAGCTGGATAATAAATTTTGTGGCTGTGACGCATGCGTCCGGCTGAGATGCGGCCGATTCAGTTTTGTGTGAGCGTGAACAGTGACGTGAGCTTAGTGTCATTACTATTATTTTGCTTCAATTTAGTCCAGAAATTAATTTTAAAAAGTAATATTAATATTATATTATGCCAAGAGGTAGGAAGCATAAGGTAGGAAATTACTTCAAAAATTTATATTGGAGAAACTTCATTGGAGTGAATTTCCAATTTCTATTCATAGTGTAGACTACTAGATTGATTTTTGAGATTACATTATTTCAAACTGAATCCTAGTTTTTCATTTTACACAATTGATTAAGTTGTAATTATTAATTTGGTGATTCTGTAGATGCCAGCGATGTGAAATGCTATATTTTGATATGACTGTTTGCTTTTTAATTTATTAATCAAATATTTGGAAACAACAAGCTTTTCATCGCAAAACTGCTTTATAACAAAATTCCAAGTAGTGTAGTTACAATCAACCAACAATTAGGAAATAAACCTATAGCTAGCCTACTGGCCAAAAATTGAAAAAAGTGAAAGAAATTCATTAGTTTAATAACTAGTAAAATTAGTGTACTTATTAGAAAAAATTAAAACAGTACTTGAAATGGTGTTGTTATTGGAAATAGTGTAGTTTTAAGCATAAATTATTGCATTATTTTGAATGAATTCTAATAAACAGTAAATGGAAAAGTGAGTGAAATTCATCAGTTCAATTATTAAAAATATTGGTAACAATCTAAAAAAAGAAAATATTGGAATACCGGTAGTGTAATTTATTTTCAAGCAATGATTATTGAATTATACTGGTTATATTCAATCTATTACAACAGGTTAAATTTTTCCATAAGTTCAAATTTTATCATCAGTTCAATAGTTTAAAAATACAGTAGTTTACTTATCAGGAAACTTAAAAAGTGTACTTATAAGAAATAGTGTCATTCTCGAGCTCAAGCACCAAATTGAATTATTTTGAGTTTATTCAATCTAATTTGCACCGTTCAATTTTCCCAGTGAGTAGGAAAAGTGGAAGAAAATCATCAGTTCAATAATTTGAAATTGTTATTTATTGAAAACAGTCTACATATTATAATTAGTGTGGTTTATAAGCACTAATAATTATTGATTTACTTTTTTCTCTTTTAAACTATTAAATTTGAACAGATTAATGCTAGTTGTAGATTGATGGATTGAATACTAAGTATTGCTTGCTCATTGGAAAGTTCTAGCATCATATAAATAAAATTGTATTTTGTACAAATGAAATTTCATAAATATTGTAAAGACAATATTCAATGAATTTCAGGATTAGTCAGGCTAAGGAGAAGTCTTAATCATATCGTTAATAGTGATCAATTATTTCTTGAATGAATCCAGCCTCAGTTTAGTGGGGAAACTCCAGAACTGGTCGGATTTCAAGTTTTGCTTCCAAGTGATTCATTGATTAGTATACGGTACTACACCTTGAATTTAATCTTTAAGGAAATATTTGAAGGAAAATCAAATTTAAAATTTATATATAACGCCAGTAGACTATTCTAGAAAATTGACCAGGAAGTATAAAGTATAAATATAAAATTGGTAGCCAGTAGAAAGAAATCTGTTGTCAAACACTTGAACATTTTTCAGAAACAATGACAGTGCTTGAAGGTTTTCAAGTTGAACAACAAATTTAATCATCTATTAATATTCTTCATTTTGAGCATAACATTTAGATATTATTCATTCTTTCATTTATTTCAACAATAAATTATTCATGAATTTTCATACAAATAATTTGTTCCTAGATCTGTATTTAGACAATTTTCTAATCTTATGAATTATAAAATATCGAAAAGTTTCGAAAAATCTCGTTAAAGAAAAACTCCCTTATTATTGATCAAGAGGTCATTTAATAGAGGAACATGACTGACACTTTCCATCTCTTGAATAAAATTCCGAATTGCTTAAATCAATTTTGTTTTATAGTACAGTATTGTGTATTGTTAGGAGTTATATCACTAAAATAATGCTGACAACACTTGAAAGTAACATACGAACTTTATTAACACAATTAAATTCACAGCAGATATTATTCAGAAATTATCGCACAAGAAATCAACAGAACAAGCAAAATCACTTCAATAACTTCAAACTAGCAAAGAATATTTCAGATTAATATTAAGATTAGTTAGTTTGGAGTAACTGACAATTTAACAAAATGACAAATATACAGAAACCGAATTTATTAATTTCGAATTCCTCACAAAATGAGTACTACTGTGCAGAAGGGACACTATAGTCTAGTGGTTAAGGCACCCGACCGGTAATTGAGAGGTCCGCGGTTCGATTCCCGGTGGTGACTGATATTTGTACAGTAGCATTCATCGATTTCTATCAGCTATTCAATGGTGTTGTCAATATCCGCCATTGCGGAAATCTTCAGTATAAATTAATAGCACTTTGAGGAATTCGAAATTAATGAAGATTAGTATGAAGTAACTAGCATTCTGTAAGGTCATTGTCATACTTGCGCATTTATTGAAAATTATTGCTTGATAAACCTATGCACAAACAGATGACATTAAGAAAGAATAAGAATAGCATAATACTACATAATTTTCCAAGTGCATACTAAAGTGTGATGAAGACTATGATCGACTGTGATTTTGAAATCAGGCTATGCTTTTTTTACTACCGCACTCAACTTAGTATTGATCTTGATTGAGCTCTGACAAAGATTATACGATACTATTTAATTTGGGTAGAAGATGTGTTCATCTATTTGTGGAGTCAGCTTCCCTGCGGGCTATTTTAATTCTTATGAAAAACACATTCAAGTTGACAAAATAATAACTGCCTGTCATTTGGCACTGGAACAAATAACTAGGAAAAATAGCTGATGAAAGCCTCAAATGAAAACTTAATTCCCGTCTGATTGTTTTGGAAGATATTGACCATTTACATTTCTGTAAAACCGATTAAAGAAGAGATGTATTGGGAGTCAAGATCTAAATGAAAGCAGCATTATCATTTTTTACAGTTATTTACTTGAACTAATTTGAGCTGTTTGGTGTTTCAGAAGCCTATTGGAAAGAATAAGAGCAAAAGTAGCCATCACCAAGCAGTTGACTCAAAATCAGAGGAAAATAATCATGACACCGAAGGTAATTTATATGAAATCAAGACTTCTGAAACTATCGGCCGGTAAGAATTCACTCGCTAGTAAATTAATACATTTTTCTTAGGAATTAGCGTTATATATGATACATGGAATGTAAACAAATTGAAGGCCAAACGATTCTAAAATTCTTCTATTGCTGAAATATGTCAGAAATATATTTTGTGAGATAATTTGTATTTGCTAACAACGCTACAAAATATTAATATATACAATTTGGAGTTATGAAATCGAGGGTTTTAGTAACCTTGACTACTAGCTAATACTTTTCTGACCAGTTATGAATTACATTTTTGTCGGAGTATTTTGTGTAAAATGAGAAGTGAACATGCTTTAAGATTGCAATCTTAAATCTGGAACTGAAGAATTTCGACCCTATTCGTTTATAATAATTCAAATGGATATCATTCCAACTTTATCGCAAATTTTCACATATGAATAAACAATTGATAGTTTAATACGCCTACAATAAATTTACTACTAAGATCAGAGCCGCTGATCACCAACGCTGTGAACTTGAGATTTTGTCATAATTTTTTCTCGGAGGTTCATGTAGAGAATTATATTGAGGTATTAAAATGTTGTCTATTTCCAAGAGAAAACGGGTTTTTATCGATGTTTTAAATATAGGGTTTTAAAGTTGGGTTTATTTTTATTTTGGAGGAAATTCATCTCCAACACGAGCTATTTTAAACTTTTGATCGTGTTTATAAGCAAAACACATCTCAGGTAATAAAATAACATAATTTTTATTTCAAACATTTATTTTTTCGAATCATTTTTCAAATCATTGAGATTTTTTGATTTTTATGTAAAAATATTACAAAAAACCAAACTTTTATTTGAAATATTTCTTTCCCATTTTCTAAGGTGTGCTTCGGTTAAAATTATTAAGATTTTAAAATAACTCAGGAGAGATAAATTTCCCCCAAAATAAACAAATTTTTTTTGAACACCCATATTTCACTAAATAACTGTGAAAGAAATATGTTTTTTCACTGGAACAGATGCCGTGACCTTCCAATATCTCATTAAGATTAGATACAGTTCAAGAAACTTTGAAACAAAATGTAGCCAAAAAGCCATAGCGTAATGCCCTTATTAGACAGAGCCACTATACAGTCACCGTCGCGACTATTCAGACTAAATCACAACAGCTGGGTAAATTTGATTTAAAAATCAGAAACAAAGTTCTATAATATAAATAACTAGCTGGCCCAACGCGCGTTGCTGCATTCTCATAAAAATTCTCCTTGATTTTATTATTCGCCACCTCCCGCTGAGGTTACATTTAAAATTAGGAAAGAAGTTAGTCCTAGGGCTCTTCCAGCTGATCATAGAGGCTTCGTTGTATTTTTATATATAGAGATGAATGTCTGTCTGTATGTATGTGTGTTCCCTATAGACTCCAAAACTACTTGACAGATCGGCATGAAACTTTGGGAATATGTTGTGTGAATATTGGGGATGGTTTCTGACCATAAATTTCAATAGGGGAGCTAATAATTATTATTAATTGAACCATTTTATAGACCTAACCTACTGAACTTGCCAGCCAAACAGCTTAAAGGAACAGCTGATATAAGTCAACAGTTTTTAATCATATGGCAGGCCCCTTAGTGGCGTTATTTACGCTGTCTTTGAACAGCAAAAGACTTTGCACTTTGCATGTAGGCTACCGTGCAGTTGGAGCCTTGCAATATGTAGGAAACATAAGACTGGGTATGATGAAATGTAATTATGCCAGGTTGATGACATCTGTTAACCAATGCAGCTAGAAATTTGAAATGCAGCCTCAGCGGGAGGTGGCGAATAATAAAATAAAAAACCTAGCTTCTACCCTTATAGTCATAGGAGGTTTAAATTTGAAATGTTTCTTCATTCAGGGGTGGTGATTAAGAAAACAACGAAGCCTCTATGATCAGCTGGAAGAGCCCTAGGACTAACTTCTTTCCTAATTTTAAATGTAACCTCAGCGGGAGGTGGCGAATAATAAAATCAAGGAGAATTTTATGAGAATGCAGCAACGCGCGTTGGGCCAGCTAGTTTTTATATATAGAGAAGATAATGTATGGATTAAAGAAGTGTATGCCTTTGTGTACTTTGAAATTGTTGAGCTTGGTCACAAGGTCAGCTGATGTATTTTAGTCTTAAAGTGTGGCAAGCGTCGGTGACTTCAGTGGATCTGTCTAATAAGGGCCTTAGATAACC
Source organism: Conomelus anceps (assembly GCA_948455865.1). Taxonomy (NCBI): domain Eukaryota; kingdom Metazoa; phylum Arthropoda; class Insecta; order Hemiptera; family Delphacidae; genus Conomelus; species Conomelus anceps. Next base: position 55,079,904 of record OX418217.1, on the reverse strand, counting down.
TAGATTGAATGCAGCCTTGCCATGCCAAAACTTGAAAATTTCTGTTTCAGTAAGAAGTAACATAATGTGCTTGGTTAAACAGTTACCTTGTGGCGTCAAGAGACATAGAACAGTCAACGGTCATCTTCCAGGAGGAGCCTTTGGTGGTTGGGCCCAGTCAAGACACTCAGCCCCTCTGTCTGGGCTGCTACAAGGCAATTAATGATCTGAGATCAAGCAGAAGGTTAGTACGAAACTGTAAATGAAATTGAATTTTTTATTCGTTTTATGGAAAATATTGATGAGCATTGTGATTTAATTTATTTATATAACTTGAGTATAGGTAGCTCAGAAATGAACATCTTCTGAATAAATAATCCATTTATTTTTTTAAATAAAATCAAATTCTTCAATAAATAATTTTTATACAGGTAGCAGAGTTTAGGAATTAGAAATTTAGTACTGTGGAAAATCGTGAAAGTAAAGCCAAGAAACCAGTACAGTGCTCCAATTGAAACGTGGAGTGTTGACAAACACTCATCCTAATTCAACTTTCAATAGAAAGTCATTTACAATGTTTAATATTTTAAAAAGCATAAATATCAAAATATTATTTTACTGATTTCTACCAACATTTATAAGATCATGAAAATTTATATTTTTTTCTGGTGGTATTGCAGAGTTAAAATTAAATTAGTCATTTCTAGATTTACAGAATTTACAAAATAGAAAATCAGTTATTGAGCGATGCAATGCCGGTATGAAATTCGTTGAAGTAATGAAAAAGAAATTGCTTTCATCAAATTCACTCTATTAATAGTAAATAAATTCATTGAAATGAAGATTTTTAATTTCATAAATTGAAATCTTTATTAAACGGGAATGAAAAATAAGTGAATAAAATTTCTTGGAAATTAGGAACCACACGGGTTAATGAACCTGTGCCTAACACAGAGTTCTTATTAATGTAAAATATATGCAATCCAGTGGTGTAGCATATTAGATACGGTATGGTAGTTGACGTGGGCGCAAGGGGTCTACGGCAGCACTCTGCTAGGAGCTAGAGTTTTCAGGGACCACAATCATAAAAAATTAGAAGCAAAACTAAAAGAAAGTAACATAGGCTATAGCACAAATTCACTTTCATTCTACAGTTCTGTAATTTTTCAATTCTTAGGGAAAAAGCATTGATTTGCCTTATACCAAATACTTTCTAAGGAATAGTTGAGTTTAAAAAAAGCTATTGTAGGAATCAGAAATGACTGGTTATTTCCTACCATAAAAAAATTAGAATGGAAATATATCAAGCATGCGTTCGAAATCAATAGTATTCAGTATGAGAATAATAATGTTATAAAAGATGACTTAATAAGCAATAATAAATGGCATTAATTTCTTTTCCAGATGCTTGAAATGTAAATGGCCCATATGCAGCGATGACTGTCCAGGATTACATACTCGAAATGGACATAGCGTCGCAGAATGTGGAGCATTAGCAAAATGCCCAGAGCCGACCATTCAGGATTTGACAACTAATAAGGCTTACAATGCAATTGTTCCACTACGCTGTCTTCTCCTCAAATCACATAACCCTGAAAAATGGAACATCTTACAGACATTCGAAGCACACAACTCTATAAGAAAAAAATTAACCTACATATGGGAAAGCAACCAAAGATATATTGTTGATAGGATAAGGAAAATCTGGAAAATGGAGGAATATACAGAGGAGGAGATTCATACAGTCTGTGGTTTTTTAGAGGTAATAATGAACTCATCATTCCCCGCACTATTTTATAAATAATTTCATTTAATTGCAATAAATGATAACCGAAGTTTATAAATGAAGCTGATGATAATCGGGCAGACTGAATGTTTATTTACCTTACTACCTGATAGCATATTGATTGCAGAGAAAGAACTAATTTTTATTACAGCATTGTCTTCTCACAATCAATGAATACATAATTTACACTCATCATTAACAATGAAACTATTTTTGAAAAATATTTAAATAAATTTTAGCAGAGATACATGCATCTTATTTGAAGCTATGTAGTACATTTCAAAAAGGTTTGATTCTTATTAAATGATTTGAAAACAAAATATAATAATACTGCTGGAGAACAGAATTAAAAGTTTGTAATGTTAAGTAACGGAGCACGTTTTCAAAAGAGTTTAATATTTATTGAAAATGTTTTGAAAACAGAAAGATTGTAATGTTGTTTTTGAAAAAATATAACTTTAAAAGCTAGTAGATGAAAAGTTCAATTTATGTTTTAATTCAGAATTAAAACGATATTTATTCCAACTAATTCGATTAAGCTAAATTTTAAGCTATGGGAAATAAGAATATTAACTATCAAGTTACTGAATTTTTTGAGTGTTTGATTGCTAAATTCTAATCAGCTAAATTTTACTAATTGTTCACAGGTCAATGCTTTTGAAGTTGGTCAGGGTGGAATAAGCATCAGAGCACTTTACCCGAATGTGTTCTTGGTAGCTCACGACTGCATTCCAAATACCAGCCACAACGATAATGAAAACTATGAGCTTATTGTAAGGGCTGCATCGATGATAAAGAAGGATCAACTTATAACACTGAGCTATGCTAACACTTTACATGTGAGCTATAGAGAACAATAATTTGTGTCAATTTAGCGTGATTGAGGTGTAGGCCTACTTAAAGTTAGTTTTGTTCTTCACGAGTGTGATTTTCTATCACTAGTATCCTCAAGATTGCTTTTTATATCAATAATTAAGGTGAAGTCTACAATCCATAGCAAATTGAATAAATGAAATTGATTAATTTTTACAATACAACACAGAAAACTGAATAATGTACATTTTTACAAATTGAATACCACATCGCACATGTTTTAGTCATTGCAGAGCAGCTGGAATAATATAAGAATGAAAAGTAGCCAAATAAAATAAGAATAGTTTATTTCCAAGCGTGATTGAGGTGTAGGTCTATTTGAAAGTTAGTTTTATTCTTCACGAATGTAATTTTCTATCACTATCCTCAATTGCTTTTTATATCAATAATTAAGGTAAAGTCTTCAATCCATAGCAAATTGAATAATTTAATTAGATTAATTTTTCTTTGAAATTAGAATCTAATACATTATTTTAATCACAAAGTATAAGTAGATAAGCTACCTAAGGTAGATTATTAGAGATAAGCTACGAAACTCCAGGGCGCTCTTTGTAAGAGTAACCGATTGGATTGGCCAGCAAAAATAAAAAGACTATTCACTGCTGTACAATCACTTCCCGGTGGTTCGGAACTCACCTAAAACTGTCGGTCCAACTCATCAATCACCATCATCCAATTCATTGCCCACGCACAGTTCTCAGACCTATGTGGGCTTCATCCTCCAAAAAAAGTACAGTATTTTACATACAACACAGAAATCTGAATAATGTATATTTTTACAAATTGAATACCGCACATGCTTTGGGCATTGCAGAGCTGTTGGAATTATATAAGAATGAAAATTAGCCAAATAAAATAAAAACATCACAGCTGAAGTTTGATGTTTGATATGTTCACGGGCATGCTGCGTAACAATTTATAATTATCATTTACAAGTAGAATTTTCCACTGGATTTTGCAGTAACTACTATTTAGTAATATAATTAATATTAAGTAATAATAAAACTAGTTTGTAAACTGGTATGCAACAGGCTCCTGAGCTTTCATTCCAGTATGATATGTGTCCAGGGGAGAAAATGTCTCAAGTCTGCTTAATATTGAGACTGTTTCTGATACTCAAACTGCAATTATTATAGGAATGTCACAAGCTGGATATAGTCCTGATTCAGTTCAAGGTGCTTTTATGATTGGAATATTTTTTCCCAACTTGAGCAGCAGCTTTATTGAAGCTGTAGAACAAGATTTTTTAAATAAGTAAACAGATGAAAAGTAATTTAATACCATATCTCAATAGTTGGCATAATAAAGACCTTATAAGATGTTTCGCCTTTCAGTCAGTGTGAATGGTCCATATCTCATGAGAACTCTGGTAGTCTCATAAAGTATTTTTCTCATCTATAGAGCATCATTAAACACAATACTTGATTAACAAATTCTCAGAAAAACGGTGTGTTGATTATTTTTCTTTTTATGTTGCAGGGCACTATTAGGAGAAGAGATCACTTGAGGGTAGCAAAGTTTTTCGATTGTATTTGTGCCAGGTGCTCTGATCCAACTGAAATGGGAACAAATATGTCTTCATTGAACTGTCCAAAATGTTCAAAAGGCACTGTTCTTTCAACCAAGCCATTGGATGACAAAGCTGAATGGCGGTGCACAAACTGTTTGCAATATTCTGTACCATGCCACATAGTAGATAAATTACTTGAAAGGTAATGACACTGCCTATAATTTGAATGAAACGTGTTGAAAAAAAATTTACAACAAAAATAATATATTAGGCTAATATTTCGATTATAAGTTGGAACACAATTAACGAATTAACTTTTCTGATTAAATTAATAGAATGTAAAGTATACAGTTTGACTTTGGCACAGTGATGGATGAATTTTTTTTGGGGGTGGCTGGTAGCTACTGATGATGGGGGGGGGGGGGGGGGGGTAGAGGTGTACTGAATACAAGTATTGTGAAAGCTTTTGAATTTTTCATTGTTGGGAAATAAAAAATAGCTTTACTAGTGCTTTGAACCGTATCAGCGATAAAATTAATTTAAATTTAAAGTATATTGGAAATGTTTGATTGAATTATGCCTGAATCTGGTGTGTTCAGCAGTTTGTCAAGGAACATAGTATTTAATATTTATGAATGAAAATCAATGTGGGAGCTATAATTAGTTACAAATTTTTCAATTAAATAATGTTTCATCTAGTTTTAATAGATAAACTTTATGTGAATTCCACACTGTAAAAATATATGTTTTTTAAAGTTTTTATCTGAAGATTAGTTTTCTTCTTATAGAAATATGGGATCTGAAGTTACTCCCCCAGAAAATGTTTGTATAATATCTTTGAGAAATCAGTTTAAACGCTATTAGATCCATATTATATAGGCCTACAAGTAAACCCAATGCAAGCTTTGTATCTAGTATTTTTCCACGGTACAACCTATATCAGTAGCTAGTGATCACTGGTTTTCCGACCACTGTGGTAGAATGTTAAAAAAACATTGGTTGATATGTTAATGTAGTTCCTCATTACTTTCCATTAAAAGAATGTTGGTACTGTCATGATTCAATTACTGTAATTTTATATGTTACTATTCAGCAAATACAAAAATCTAAACACTGAGTTGACTGGTAATGTAAAATAATGCAACTAAGACATTATACAGTATTAAAACGTTAACGGATTTCACACAATTGAAGACTTAGTAGTGGAATTGGGTAATACTTGCTAATGAATATTTTACAAGCTTCAAACTGATTATATTGGTAAAAAATTTACACTCTTACATAAAAACTTTTTGGAGGTTTTTTTTTTGGGGGGGGGGGGGGCTTCAGCCAAGAAGCTCCCCCCCCTCCCGTAAATCCGCTACTGCTTTGGGATATCAACTAACAACAAGCACAGCATGAATTCTTCTTCAAAATGCATTCCAGTCAGTAGTGAATGCTGACTGAAACCTTTGGGCACGCACTGATAATGAATATACATTACATTTTTTTTAAATGTGTCTAAAATATTATTAATTAATAAATGTGTAAAATGAGGTTACAAAATATGCATGCATACTAATTGGGATACTCTATAGCCTATCTATGACGAATACAGAACAGACAATTCGTTTTTCAAACGGATTTTGTCAAAAAATGAACAATATTGTATCTCCAGTGACTTCAAAGCGTTTTTTTCTCGAATATCTCAGTTATAATCGTCGTACATTTTGCTGCTCAATAAATAAAAAAAAATCAAGTTTCCCATGGACTGGAATCTGCTCCTCAATTGAATTAAAATGTTTCTGAAATCTTAACGAACAAACGTTTGTTCTCTGATTTATTCTCTGTTCTAGGTACTCAACTTTATCCTGGGGTTTTTAAGTAGCAAATAACTTTCACTATTTTCTTCATTTTCTTTGAATTGTTAAAAATGTTTCATGAAACTATGTTCTCTTATTTCTTTTAGTCTCTCGATTACTTCAGCCACCTTTTTAGCACAGTATGCTATATTTAAATATTTTGTCTGAAGAATGTTGAAGAGAACGTCTCTGAATGGGAATATTTCAGAAAATGCACTAATCAAAAAACTTCTTTCTAGGAAAGAAAGAAAACCTTGAGGTGTTATTACAGTTTCGACATTTCAATCAGAAGAGTTCTCAAGAAAGTTTTTAAAGAACATTAGAATCAAGTTATATATCATTTTAATAGTGTTCACACAAACACAACAACCGGCTTCTCGGGGGTGATAACGTATGCAACGAGAATGAACTAATACTAGTCTGTCGGCATACGATCTCTATACCGCAAGCACAGTGTATGTAAAAGACGGGGTCTATATTTCGATGGATATCTGATCACCCATGAGTTTTTTGCTGAAACTTGTCTAACAAAGGCTTATGGGCTCTTGACAGCATACATTGGCCAGAGACTCAAGAGACGCGTCACATTCCGTCAACGGTGTACGGTTGTGATGGCAAACTTAACATAAAAACTGGAATATTTGTTATACATAATAACAGTTTAGTTATAAAAACCTTTTCAGGTATGCCAACAAAAATCTTACATTGAAATCACATAAACGGTTCAGTTATAGTGATGAAATTGCATAAAATCGATGTATGCCCCTCCCCCTGAGCCCCCTTTTTTGGGGTGGATTTTACCACCTCAGAAACCTTTCACGGCATGCCTCCAAAAATTTCCTAAAGTTATATTGCAATCATATGAACGTTTTAGTTAGATGAAATTGCCCAAAATCGATATTTGCCCCCTTCCCGGAGCCCCCCTTTTTTCTGTGGTAGATTTCACTAACTCAGAAACCTTTCCAGGTATGCCTCCAAAAATATCCCAGTTTCATTGCAATCATATAAAGACGGTTTAGTTGTAAAGATAAAATACAAAAAATCGATATTTGCCCCCCCCCCCCGCCGGACGGTTTTTGGGGTGGATTTCAACAACCCAGTAACTATCCCAGGTGTGCCACCAAACATCCCTCAAGTTTCAATACAATCGGGTGAACGTTTTAGTCTGGCATAAAGGACATACATACAGATAAACATTCATTTTTATGTATATAGACTAGGAACTTTAAGTGACCCTTCACATTAAGCGTGCATTCTTTCAACAAAACAGTCTATCATATTGTTATGCAAATTCACTAAATAATCACTTTTGTTCCTATAGATATCATTTTCTATTGAAACAGGATACAAAATGAATTGGATTCTATCAGAATGGATAACATTGAGGATCTGGAAGAGTTCTTGAGAAAGTATAAAAAAGTTCTTCATCCTCATCATTACATCATGATAGCAGCGAAGTACTCCCTAAGTCAACTGTACGGCAAAGCTCCTGGTTATGTAATTCACCAGTTATCTGAAGATCTATTGACTCGAAAAAGAGACATATGCAGGGATCTATTAAACGTATTTGATGTAATTGAACCAGGTTATTCAAGACTTAGAGGTAAGTTTGCAAACTTTCATCATCACAGATAAAATATTGATATTTTCCGAATTGAGCCCTTAGTTGTCTAATATCATCACTTGTGAAAGATTATTCTGATTTATTCAATATTAATATAAAATGGTCCAAGCATTTATAAACTAAGCATTTATGAGATGATGAAATTATCATCACTCTGAGACATATTCATTCGCATTTTTCTAAAAGAATTCAAAAAGTGTTCACTGGCACTTGGAAGTAGTTAGGCAATAATTAGGCACTTGGAAATGCCTATAAAGTTACCGTATAAAACAAACATCTATTATCGAATAGCTTTTCAAAATTGCAATACTTCAACTTTACCAAAACGAAAACAACAACAAAATTCGAAAATGAAATTATTAGTAGAAATTGAAAAAAGCTTAACTAATTATTGGAATCACTCAAGGAATTTCTTCTTGAAAACAAAACAAAGAAGAAATCAAGGAATTATGCAATTACTGAAAAGGTTTGTGTGTGTTACCTTAGACATAGCCATGAGGAATCAATCATCCAGAATAGGAAACTTTTTTAAAAGTTGTGCCATAGTTGTAACAAAATAACGTTTCTTTCTAGTTGAATCTTTGAAACTCACTTGATATTACTTTTTCAGGTGTAACAATGTATGAAATACATGCTCCTATTATGATTCTATTTACAAGAAAGTTTGAAACAAATAGTATCCAAAAGAAAGAAGTAAAAACGGAACTTAAACAAGTGGTACGTTACCTGAGAGAAGCCAGTACAATATTGAATTTTGAAACTGAAAACTCGATGGAAAAAATTATGGGAAAAGCAGCAACCGAGGCATTAGAACGAATGAAAGATTGGGAAAAAATAATTGGAAAATTTTAATACTTTGATTATTGTTATTTGAAAAAGTACTTGGAGAATTTTTAATAAAGTTAAAAAAAATATTACTGTCACCCCTTTTGTTTGTTTCAATTGATTTCCAAAGCATTGTTTATTCTTAATTCCTTGACATAGCTCTACTTCAACGGCACTTCAATTAAAGTTTCAACCAATCGTTCTTTTTTTTGTGCACTATACAACGACTTTGATGGTCCGCAAATGTGCGGGACTGTCCAGATATAATTGCGTCCTATTAAAGATATCGGAACGGTTTGCTAAAAATCTTCAATAATTCGCATTGGATTGAAAAATAAATACGATAATTATTAGTTAGAATAGATTATAAATTTTTTGTTTTTATTATCAGTGTTAGTGGTAACTTGCAACAATAAATTATCGTAACAAGTTTTCATAGTACTCACTTATAAAACAAATTTTTAATAAATAAATATTTTATTCAATGAAGTACACAAAGCGTACGAATTAAAAAAAAACCTTGACAATATTTTACTAGCGGCTACGGAAACAGTCATTAATCAATATACTGCTTGCTGAAAGAAAAATCTTTGTCTGCAAACAAGAGTAAGTTATATAAAATAATAAAGCTAACTGGAGACAACCTTATTTTTATAAAAAAAAAGAAGTTTTTACAGCAACTCACACACACCATTATTAAATGGTTCGCACAGAACGGAAACCGAACCTTATTAATTCCAATTGTCTTCTGGTAACCTATAGCAATTCTAAATTCAAAAGAGGTGTAAGACTTTTAATAAAAATGTGTAAACTATTGAACAGTAAATTTATTTTAACTTAAAATTCCAAATAAATCTTCAACCTCATATGGAGGCCCTATTATTTTGACTAGTATTTTCGAAAAGTTCTTGAGTGTGATTGCCAGTAAAATTGTTATTGTGGAAGGATATTATTACGGGAATTACACCGAACCTTATTCATTCAAATTGTCTTCTGGAATAAACTTTTTTATTCTATTAAAGTAGACATTTCCATTATGACCAGATAGAAAGCAAAAGGCGGCTCTGTTGATGGCGGGGAGGGAAGAGGAACAATGCAGGAGAAGGGTGGCGAAGGCAGGGTAGCAGCTGGTGATAGGTGGGGGGAGGGGGAGGTGATGAATAGCTACAGAGCACAGCCTGTGCCTCGGACAATGATAATAGTTCTGTTGATTCGAAATTGGATCTTCTAATCAGTAAAATACAGACGGAGCAGATTGATAAACCTCCATCAAAAATGAACAGAAGGACATTATCAAATCGATAGAAAATTTATTTGACTTGAACACGGAGAATAGTGACGCTATTGAAAAGAACTCCAGTGACAGTTATGTGCTTTAATAACATTATAATGATTGAAAATTCCAATTTCGACTTTGCTTTATAATATGAAGAACTGTTTACTTTTCCTTTTGCTCAGGAAAGTCAAATTCATTTTTAAATTTAAAACACATCAGCTTAAAAAATATCGGAACTACCTATTTAAAATTTTATTTTATTTTATTTGTATGGAGTCACACGACAGTAAATCTTGCTTTTCTAATCCATACGCAAATAATGTATTTCACTTCGCTTTCGTTGGCATCTATTTATTCATTACCACATAATATAACTGTGAATTATCTGCCCTTTTTTATTTAGTATTTCTGTAATTACTTCTCCAATATTCAGTGAATGCCTAGAGTTTTTATGTGTGAATAAATATGAATGTGTGAGTGAATCATGGAGCTGTGTATTTGAATTATATCCAAAATATTGTTGTATTTTATTTTTAGATGTGTTTTTGTACTTTATTTTAACAATTAATAATGAGTGATAGGTTTTAATTGTATAGCAATGTTGATGATTTAAATAATTATATGTCAGCAGAAGTGAATGACTTAATAACTCTTCACCAAAATATTTGAAGTATGAATTGTAATTTTGATGTTTTTTATCGTATCTGTGTTGCTGGAAGTGCATGCCTGATATTTTATATGCTGGAAGTGCATGCCTGATATTTTATATGCTGGAAGTGCATGCCTGATATTTTATATATTTTTTTTTGAAAATGAAGCCCACATAGGTCTGAGACCTGTGCGTGGGTAATGAATTGGATGATGGTGATTGATGAGTTGGACCTACAGTTTTATGTGGGTTCCGAACCACCAGGAAGTGATTTTACAGCAGAGAACAGTGTCTTTTTGCTGGCCAATCTAATCAGTCACCCTTACAAAGAATGCCGAGGAGAACGCAGCTTCTCTATCTGATTGAACAGATACCTGCTACGGCTCACAGCTATCACTTCCCTTTGTATTCCCTAATTGTATTATATTATTGAGATTCAATATTGTTTACCTGTTTAAAACAGTGGGTAAAAGAAATGGAGTATTTTAATATTCAAATAGAGGAAAGTAGAAGAAAATCGATTTTCAAAGTTTAAAAATATTGTACCAAACTTCACTATTGATGATTGTATCTCAAGAATCAGTTGAGGGTGAATAGGTTATAAATGACAGTCAAATTAACACCGTTTAAAAATTTATTGGATCTTAATATTTTATATATATGGTACATGGTGTTCATAAGAACACGACTAGCTGCCGGATCGATTTTACAAAATACATATAAAATCTATTACTTTCAATGAACTAATATTACAAATAATAATAATCGTATCTAACACACTTTCTGATTCAAAACCTGGATAGTTGACAAAATTATTAAATTATTAGTAAGGTATTACATACCCATGAGAACATAATTAGAGTTAAAACCAAGACAGTGAAGAAGCTAATATAATTTTCTGAGGTTCCGTAAATTAGACACTCCAGGTTTTAGCTGGAGTGACAGCTTGGTTCAATTAAAATTTGAAAATATTATGTAGTTAAAGCTTTCTGTACAGCACAACCATCATTCAATAAGACTCATTGCAAGAAGTTTGCAGTTAATTTATTGCTGGAAAATGAAAGTTTTCAATTGGAAATCTACCCACTACCATTATCATAATTTTGACTCATCGTCTACAACAACAGTAGACGATCACTCTTCAGTCAAAATTCAGCGAGATAATGACTCATAAATAATGTATTTCTACTAATGAGTCACATGAGTTATTTCGTTTTACATGTTATAAAAAATAAAAGAGTTTTGAAAAAGCGTTTAATTGGTCACAGTCAAATCATCTGAGCAAATATTATTGTCATGCACAAAATAATTATTAAAAATATTCTTCATGAATAATTTTCCTGTTCATTATATTATTATAATGAGAATAAATTTGTTGTGCATGATCTAATAACTTTTCAAGTATATAAAATAATATACCGCAAATTAAATAGCTTAAAACAATGACAAATTAATAAACAAAATTCTTTAGCCATGTTTAGCTAAGCTTATTCAACAGTTTACAGAAATTTATTTTCAATTATTTCACTTTCAATTATTTGTACATGTGAATTTCTAAAGTACTCAGCATTTCATCAACAATACGTTAAATCTATACAACAGCAGAATCTTAAATATAACTTCGATTATTTTGACTAGAAACTAAACAATGGTATGCACATTAAACGAGAATCATTCAACTAAACTCGGAGAAAGTAGAAATAATTTATGTATGAAACAAATAAATGATATTATTTATTGCTGACTACGTATAAATTCATACCTCATCAAAGTTGTTCCGAAGAAAAACGAATTAAAAATATATAAATAGTTTTAATGTAAATATGGCCAATCATGGGATTTAATGAGCTATGAATGGCAATTTATGCAAAGTAGCTTACAACATACTACATAGCGTACAGTAGCCTACAGTACTCCCAGTAGACAGCAAATTCAATAATCATTTCAAGTCTTAAATAAATTGAAAAGTTCACTATTTTGCAATAACAAAAAATATGTTATTGAATTAATTAATAATATTGATCAAAAGTATCAAAGGTATGAAATAAGCAATGAATTTTGATGATACATGTTCATAATCTAAGAAAATTCTCAGAAAAAAACAGTTTTTCATGAAATCATTCCTTAAGCTACCAATATTACGAATAATGATTTATTAGTTATCTACGTGAATGTTATTTAGAAAGTAATCAAAATAGAATGTTTTTTTTTCGAAAAAAAATTAAATACGTACAAACAGCTTAGTGTATCACGGAATAATTGATTATACAAATGCGAATGTGCGTGGGTATATTTTATTAACTTATTCAAGAGGTGCTGCTAATATAATATTTAGGTCGAAAAAGACAATGAACTAGCCTATATAAATATAAAAAATATACAGACATGAACAATTTAATCCATCAAAATACTACTGAAAAAGTATTTAAAGCAAAAGAGTGATGCTTACATTCTTCTAACATCAATATAAATATAACCTTTCAAGATTTTAGCTAAAATACATTCTATAAACATTACATGCTTATAATCTCACTCGATTATAAATTATGTGGGCGGAAAATTACGAATTCTTCAGCCTTAGAAAGAAACAAGTTTGTAGCTAGTATTCTTTTCTTGCATTATAGCCTCCACGTTCAGCTACACTTATCTTATGTGATGAAAGTAATTTCAAAATTGATCACAATGTATTCAGTTCTTCAACAAAGATAAAATTAATAACTAACATAGTCTTCCCCATCCTTACTAACAACATTGATACTATTTATATTTTAGTGTTAGTGAAGCAGGTTAGAGCCACCTGAATGTGGAGTGGAAATCAAGAATCGATTAAAATATCCAATGAAATTATTATGAAATAATGATTGAAAATATATTGACACAATTTCAATACACTGTATAATAAAAATATTTGGTTTATGCGACTTTCTCTGCACATTGTTGAACAGATTGAAGTAGAAAACTCACAACTCAAACACTGACTAGTACCATATGGACTATTCTGGAATATGCTGTATTCTGAGATACTAGCCTAGCAATTCATTTAGATTGTTTAAAATATAATTTGATGTGCGTGAAGATGGATATTTATAGATTAGTTTGAATTAAACACATAATTAAATTAAAAAATGCATTGGGAATTCTACGAGTAGTATTCAAAGAATAATTATAATAATATTATTATTACTACAGCATAATTAACTTCGAAACTATTTTAATAATTCTGAATATAGATATTGTATTATATATGCATTCTGAATAATACATTCTTTGTTATAAACTTGATTAAAACGCCTCCATAAACTTTCGAAAATAAAAGCTAGAGTAGCAAAAATGGTAGTCAGGCTCTAGCACTATACTATTTTATTCATTACTCCCTCCCAATTACACATGCGCAAGTCTCATTTCTCCAGCAAAGAAAAAGCCGTGCATATCTATAAAAATTGAATATTAGAGTCCATACAATCTCTGACGTCGAACAAATTACAAACTCTAATTACTTAGGATTTGAATTACAGTACACTCTTGAATGTCCGCGGGCCTACTGTAAGACGTTCTACGTATAATAAAGAAAAGTAACATGCTTTGAAACTTAAAATTATTTCGTAAATTCAGAGATAGATTTTCTTATTACAATAATGTAATGAAAGTCATCATTAATATAAACTACTAAAAATTTACCGATTTTTTTGTAAAAAAGTAAACAATCTCCCCTTGAACATTAATGTAAAGATTTAGTTTTCTATCATGTATGTTTTTTATTATACAATAAACTGATTTGAAGCAGTTGTGTGTTGGTTTTAGTACCTTTAGACATTGCTTAACAGCTATCGACAATTTTGAAGCTTATCCGAAAAATTCGATTATTAGCAGTATCCGCGCCAATAACTTCCGCTGATAATCGGGAGTTTACTGTATTTATAAGTTGTAAACTTATAACTTGAATGACAATACTTTCTCAAAAATGAATGAAATTACTTTCAATTACTAATCAACAAATTCTAAAATAAACGCTAGTCTCAAATATTCAACTAAAATATATTGATTTAAGATTTGATATAATTTTACTTATGTTATAAATAAGATTGTCATATAACTGCTTGAAGGACCTATCTTGTACCGTAGTAAATTGATACAGTTCACATGTAAAGTAATAATTTAGACGTATCATACACTAAATTATCCTCATTGATGCCTAATAAAAATTTGAGCATGAATTATAGCAGCAAGATTAGTACAAGAATCTCAAAAATATAAGTATGATCATTGACAGTTGATTCAAATTTATTAAATTTCCTGAACGGCTAAATACTGTTCGATAAGCAAATAACAAAAGAAACCGAAGTCATTTGCCAGGGTAACTACTGTTTAGAGTAGAAGAAGGCTCAGTAATAATAGTATCAACACTATAGAATGTTCAATCCAAAGGAAAACTTGAAGAGTTGAATATTAAAAGTTTGCTGTTTCAAATCTTGAAACTTACCTTGTAAAATACAACTGAATCATTTTGATATATCTTCTAAGAATCTATTTTTGTTTGATAGATACACGAAAGAAAATCAATTTTAAATGAAGTAGAATAACGTAATCAAATTCAATCAACTTTATTAAATCTAATCAACTAATTTTGAATTTATATAGACCTATCTGGCCTAAATTTGTGCAAGAGAATGCAACATTAGCCTACTATAATTATTGATCATCATTATGAATTGGGGAAAACGTACAATTGAACAATTTTCTCAACCAAAAAAGTCAACAACCAGACAACTGGGATTTATTTCATAAGGATGTTCTAATTTACACTTTATATAGTAGTTAAGCTTATCTACTCTTAAAATTAATAATATCTTTGGTGAGCTAGCATTCTATTCAATAGGATAGAGCAAGGTGATAATAACTTTTCTATTCTGCTAAAGTTTTTCTTTACGCGTTTCCGGATTTTTTTTTATTCCTACAGCAGAGGTAGGTTTGTAAAATTTAGCATTTGAGGCACAAAAAAGAGTATATTACAACGGAAGAGCCAAGATTATAATGCAAAATACCTTGCAATTATCTAGCGATGCCATATCCAACACAATACTTGTTGAAACGAATTGTCTAGATTGAAACAAAACTTAAATCCCAATTATAAATTGATAGTATGAAATAAATCAGTCATTATTTGAAAGGAACAAAATTGTAACTTATAAAAATGTGAAATTCTCATGTTACATTGAAATTATTGCAAAAAAGTATTAAAAAGAAAATATTTCGGGTGGAGGGAGATATCACTTTCGGGGGGGGGGGGGTATTTCCCCCTCCCCCTTAGATTATGATCATGGATAGTCTGAGTTTTTTTTCGCAAAAAAACAGTATTGAATTGACCAAGAGGCCGGACGTTATACTTTTCGTTAAGTTTTAGCAGTACAGTCGAAACGTTACAGATAAAACTTTGCACATGGGCAATCAAGCAAACGTTTTGTTGTCCTCACAAAACCTTTAATCTGGAAACGTTTCGACTGCACAGATAAATCGTGGATAAAACCTACAATCTGGATCCCCCTTAGAGTGAAATTGAAATATTATCCACCAAACAGCACTCAGAGTTACATGTCTTGTTTGATAGGCCTGCAAATAATTTAATCCCTATTCACAATGGCTACTAATGATCAAACTTAATTGAATTAAGTTTAATTTAATTAATTGAATTGAGTTTAATTCAAATAATTGTATTTTCATTTGCCACCAAGTATTTAATAGAAGATACAGTATAGAGCTGATAGGTTCTACATTAGAAAAAAAATGTAAGAGCATAATGTTAATATCTGGTTTCAATGATTAGTTAGTTTCGTCTGACAATTGATCGATTAAAAAATTGTTTTCAATAATTAATTTTTGAAATGAGATTCAATTGTATGCTGATAATTAAGTCAGGACGCAAACCTGACAATTTGCTAGATGAATTTCACATGATCTTGTAAGAAAGACGCACAAAATTAGGGAAGGTTTGTATTTTTCACCAAATTTATAAAAAAAAAGAATTTAACCTCTTGGTGGAAAAATAAAAGCTTAAAATAACTAGTAATAACTAGGAGTTGTAATAAATATAAAACCAGCCATTTGTAAAATAAATAAATATTACCTATCTAGGAAAAGCATGCATTAGTTGATATTAACAAACATGATCGTACAAAAATTGTTAAAAAATGTTCAATAGATAATAGACTTTCTTTAGCAGACAAGTCCTGCCTTTAGATAGGTTGTAAACAAAATTAACACCCATTAGATGCTATAGAGAGCAATAGAGACTCCGAAAATTGCTTCTAGTATTAATCAACTTTGCTCATTCTTTGATAATAAATAGTAACCAATAATGCACGGGTGTCTAGAACAGCACTCGATGCACATAGCTGTTAGAATATTTACAGTTCATATAAAAATCTAAATAAGTGATGTTCGATGTAGAACCTTAAAGCATTCTCATGATGACTAGAGTATAGCACACTTGCGTTGGCGTCTTTTTTGTGGCTCAGGCCGGAGCACTGCTCTAACTGCCTCATCAAACACCTAACAATTACAACACAAACACTATTAGGCTATTTGAAGAAAATGGCACTGCAGTCAACATTAACAAATTACTCATTTCATTGGAATAGGCAGATACAAAGTACATGAACAGATTCATTGTATCTTTTGGAAAAAATCGTGAGAGTCTGCCAATGAAGATTCATGCACTAGCCTCAGTATTACTATGTTAATTGAAATAAAACATAAGCATCATAAAAATTATGCATAATGAATAATTTGTTCTGTGTCAAAATAAAAATGTGAAGGCCTACAACAATTCCAAGTAAACACCCAAAGTTAAATCACGGGAAAAAATATATAACGTTAATTAAGCACGGAAATGTATAATTTTGGCTGTGTCAGAACAAGTTGAAGGCATAAAACAATATTTGATGCAGTAATTTCGAGTCAACACAAGTATTTCATTCACAGAGCCTAACATTAATCTTACATCATCTATTATTTAAGTTTACCTCAGTAGGACCTCTACTGAGAGATTTCGTTTACGAGATTGTTTTTGAAAAAAATTATAAGTAAGTTTTTTGTAATCTATGCTTATGTCATCATTGCCTAATCGTTAGGGATTTTGTTTGTCTGTTCAAAACTCCTTGTTGTAATTCTTTTTAAATAAAAACAATAAAGCATTACTCCATACTATACCTCACGCCACAAAATTAGGCCTCTCGAAGAAAGAGCGGTGTAATAAAAAAACAACAGTCTGCGGGGACAAACCACATGAATGCTAGCGGCAGATTTGTAGACTAGGCAAAATGGTAAGAGAAGTGTGGACAATTCCACATTGAGGTTGGCGATTCACTACTATCAGGTGCTAGTGTGGTCCCACATCTGGTAACACAGCAATTTTTCAGAGCCGCCTAATTTTGTGGCATGAACTATAGTTTTAGTAAATTATGCGGGTTTGAAGCATCAAACTCCTAGAGATTGAAGCTACTATTAAAATAGCAAATATTCTATTGCTATTGATTTGTGAATAAAGCTCTAATTGTGAAAGACATTATATTGAAAAATTCTTTTGATTTTTTTCATTTCTCTGCTAATTAAACATATTCCACTTGTGAAATACTCAATATTGAGATCTTTTCAGAATATTGCCAACAATATTCTTAGGACGGCGGCCAGGTTAGGTTAGGCTACGTAGGTGTGCTGGGCTGTGTAGCACAGCCTTGAACCAACTGAAGTCCGGTATTATAGCTTTATACAACTTTCCCCATCTCACTCACTTCACTGAGAATGCAGCTACTTACTTACTTACTTACTTTTTAAGTCTTCTCCAGACGGTCAGTAGACCGGGGAATCGTCCTTTTTTCTTTGGGACACGCCCTGGTGAGCCCAGATTAGATTTTTTTTATTTGTTATATACAGTTCATCCTGTTTCCTGAGTCAGGTAAATGTCAGGAGTTTTATTTTAGTTTTCTAAATATGTGGTCGTCTTTGTATTCTGAGATAGAGTAGTAAGGCCGAGCAAGGAAGTATTTCTTTAGCTCTTTAATAAATTTGCCTCTGTCAGTAATAGTCTTTAGGAAGACCGGCAGCAGATTGTAGTAATACGATCCTGAATATTTTGGCGAGTTACTAAATTTTTTTAGATTGAGCTGAGGAAGGTCTATGTTGTTTCCATATCTGGTGTTATGTGCATGTTGTGTATTTCTCAAAACTGGGCTGTTTGTTGTCGCCAGGATTATTGACTCATGCAGGTACTGTGATATTACTGTGAGGATGTTTAGTCTTATGAATAGTTCCTTGCAATGATCATTTATATTCATACGGAGTATAGTTCGAATTGCTCTCTTTTGAATCCTCAGTATCTTCTCTAGGTTAGCTTGTGAAGTTGAGCCCCAGGCGACAATTCCGTATCTCAAATGTGACGAAAAAAGCGAGTGGTAGGCGGTCATCGAAGTTTTTTCATCAGATATATTTCGTATTCTCCGTATAACATATACAGCTGATGACAGCTTTTTTGAGAGATAGTCTATATGAATTTGCCAGGATAGATGTCGGTCGATATGAATTCCAAGGAACTTGGTGCTGTCTACTGTAGTCACAATTTCACCTGCTTGTTGCTCCTCCAGATTATTGTTTTTTGGTGTAAATTTTACATGAACGGTTTTCTTTTTATTAATAGTTAAAGTAAATTAATAGTTAATTTGAGTCTATTGCAGATTTTGGTTATTTCTTCAAGTGTTGAGTTTATTACGTTTTTGGTTTCTGTATTTTTATTGGATGGAGTCAATATGGTGGTGTCATCTGCAAAAAGTATACAACTTTTTTTGTCATCAAGCTGTTTTGGCAGGTCATTAACATATACCAAGAAAAGTAGGGGCCCCAGGATTGATCCTTGCGGTATACCTCTATTCATTTTTCGAAGTGAAGATTTATATGTGATTATGTTTGTTTGGGTTAAATGGTCTATTTCAACATATTGTATCCTATCTGTTAGATATGCTTGGATCCATTGTAGTGCCTTCCCCTCAACTTTCAGTTTTTTTAATTTAGTTATTAGAATATCCCAGTCAAGTGTGTCGAATGCTTTTTGGATGTCTATGAAGAGTCCAGAGGCTATCTCATGGTCATACCACAGCTTACATATGTCATTGCAGAGTTCCGCAATAGCAGCCGATGTACCAAGTCCTCGTCTGAAGCCGTATTGCCGCCCACTCAATAGGTTATTGCTTTCCAGGTGAAGTACCAGCTGGTCATAGACAGCACGTTCCATGATCTTAGATGTTGTAGGTAAGTTAGCAATAGGCCTAAAGTTCTTTGGGTCAGTCCTATCCCCTCCTTTATATTTTGGGTAAATCTTTGATATTTTTAGGCTTTTTGGCACTACTGCTTGTGAAATTGACGAATTTACAATGTTGAGGAGTGGCGCCGCTATTTCAGTTTCACACAGTTTGAACATCTTTGCTGTAATGTCATCATGTCCAGCCGAGTTGTTTGATTTTAATCTCCAAACTAGATTTTTCAATTCATTTTTAGTGATCGACTTAAATTCAGTGAGGGCTGGTGCATTGTTTTTTTCTTCAAAAAGTATGGGAGTGTCCATAGTGGTGTCACTTTTTAGTTGTGTGAAATTTGCATTTAGGATGTTACTATTTAGGATGTTGGTAGGGGTCAGTTATTGTCCTGTTTTTTATGTTGAACTGGAAGTTGTCACATCGTCCATGATTGTTTCTATTCCTCTCACTATTTATTATCCTCCATAGTTCCTTAGTTTTATTGTCTGAAATTTGTATTTTGTTTTAATGTAAATTTTTTTTATTTTTTATATCCAAGTCATAGGATTTTTTCAATTTTGCAAATTCTTCTTTATCCATTGAATTACCTGTCAATTATATTTTTTGCCTGCATTTAAAAGTTTTTCTCTCTTGGTTAAGGTGTCTTTATCCCAGAACATGTTCGTTTTAGCGAGTCCCATTTTTTTGCACTCTTGGCATAGCTCTATCAATATTTTGGCGCATTATTTTCAAGAAGTTATTGTATTTTTCTTCAGTTCTGTGTGGTTTTATTACTGTGTCCCAGTTTGCTAAGATCTACTAAGCTTTCTGTTGCCCACCCCCTTCGAGGCAGCTTAGCACAACAACGCGTCACAATTGGTGGCCAGCGCCCTTATGAAAAAATGAATGAACTTTATCAATTTTTACTTTAGTCAATTAATTTGAACTTTACTCAATGCTGGAATTTATTCTAACAGTTATGTACATTGGCTTTAATCTAAAATCTTTAGTCAACGTTAGAATTAGACAAATCTCTTAATATTATCCTTACCGGGACAGACTTTTCAAATTGGAAACAAAACCCACTAAGGACCGGGGAAGACATCTTAACTGTTTATGATATAAATTGATCTCAGTTCACACTTATACAGATCATAAAATAGTTCAAAAATGACCTGAAGATTGTAATACGGTATAAGATATCATATTATCAAGGAGATAATTCAGCAATTATATATTTTTCTGTAGATTATTCTAGTGCTATCATACTCTTCTATAATGAAAATCGGGACAGCTGAACTTTCAGCATCATCTCAAGGAGTTCGTATGATGTGAAATTGCATACCAACTGAGAAAATGTAGTTTTTATGCAATGTTTTCCAAACTCAATTTTTTCTAGGTGATATTAAAGTTGAACATCCTGACACTAAAATCAACACAACAGAAGGATTAGGGCTAAGTGAAAATTAACAAGAATGATTACTGTCACTAACCTGTTTCAATCCTCGTTGTGTAAGCGCTGAGCACTCCATGTATTTGACTGCTCTGACTTTGTTTGCTAATTTCTGACCCTGTTCTCGCTTGATTGCGGATAGTCCTTGATCAGCCAACGCGTTCAACGTTTCACGATCTTCTCTCAGATCAATTTTTGTACCTTGAAACAAATAACTCCTATTAGGAAGTGTTCGGAAAAAATTCGAAATTTCCAATAATCCAATTTGTTTTATACGAGTAATTGAAAAGAGAATTCGAATGTGAAAAACAATGGATTATTTATTAATTATTAGTAACATTATTTCTGAAGGCCGGTCGCAATTTCTAGATGAGTAAGTTTATTGTCATGGAACGATTTCTCATGTCGCATGAATGCAAAGTGATCTGTGCTATCGCTCTTCTACAATGAGCATCTTAGAAAGGAGATTGAAAATTTAGTCTCTATATGCACTTAGCGTTAATATCATTTTCTTATCGGCTGTTAACGTGATAGCAACTTGAAAGTTGAGTAAGAAAGCTACCGAGGACAAGTAAATTTCAACTATGACCAAAGTGAGATGAAAGAAAGTATTAACAGTGAAAATTATATAAAGTAGGGGTCTGCATGGACGATATGGTGACGCGCGTAGACGTACTTTCCATTAATAAACTGACGCTACTTTTCTGAAAGCTATATTAATGAAATTAAAGTTTGGGGTGCATCTACGCACGCCACCAAATCGTTCATGTGGTTAGTGTCTAAAAAGAAAGTAAGTTAAACTACACATGGAATACCCAAAAACAACTTTTATAAACTTTCTGAACAAAAATACACAAATAAATTACGTCCAAGCTGGGCATTCACGTTCAGATTTTTAGTACGACTGCTAGTTGGATAGTAGACTCCACTCTCGCTACGACTTGCGATCCAACTTTAGTTCGTCTGTTTTCACAACTGAGAACACCGCTCTCGAGCCGAAAAATGTAACCGAAGTTGCCCGAAGGTCAAGCACTGACTGAGGTAAGTTGGTCGACTTTGATCTGACTCCCCCACTCAAGCTCCAACTCCATCGACAGTCAGAAGTCGGACCTTCCTGTCGTCCCACTAGATGTTCCGACTCGTCCATCTAACTTCCAACTATCCAACAAACCCATTCACGTTCCGATATTGGATCAAACTTTGGAGGTTGGACCATAAGTCTTACTGCAAATTGGAACGTGAATGCCTACCTTTATGTTACGTAACTTTGTTTCAAGTAGATAATAGCTATTCAAAGGGAATTCACATGAATATTATCATATGGTATATCATAATAATAACCCAAGAACTGGAAGCTGTCGCTTTTTCGATAGTTAAGTTAAAATAGTTGTCAAAAAATCGACACAACTTAGAACACTCGAATACAAACTATCGATTTAAAGTAGAATGTTGTGCAAAGTCTAAAGACTGCTCTCTATTTTTTCTGTTCATTGCCATATTTTCTCAAAGTTTCGAAAAACATAACCACTCTGTGATATCCCCAGTTGAAGTGATGCTTCCACATAAACTCTGACAGTTTCACGTTTTCGGAAATGGTATTTTTTATTCATTTGTATTGGGCAGTTTGATGTATTTCTAGGTCGATTATATTGAGGGAAGTGTGTATAAATATTAAATATAAGTTTATATTTTCTTTCCAGGTGATTATAGTGATTTTTCAGGCATAATTAATTATGTCTTATTCCAATGAAGTTTATGAGTATAGCAGTGAGATAGAAAGAGCATTGGAAGAACACAATGAATTGAGTAATCACAGTGATGTTTCAGACTTTCAACTCAGTGAAGAAGAAGAATCCTTTGATAAGGATGATTCACTTTATGAAACACCTGATTGTAGAAATTCACTTTTGGGACATTCTAATGATAGCAGTGATCATGATTGGACTCATTCAATCAATTGGATGGAGCACTGGAAGTAGACAATAACTGTTGAGAAGATCTATTTACAACAGGTATGCCTAATGTAGGTAAAGATGTATGATTGGAGTTGGTGGGTTCACTAACTGATATACAGTTATTAGATTCTACATTTTTATTGTTGTGAGAGTCACGACTATCATTAAAATGGCCCAAAAGTAAATTTCTACAATCAGGTATTTCATAAAGTGAATCATCCTTATCAAAAGATTCTTCTTCACCGAGTTGAAAGTCTGAAACATCACTGTGATTACTCAATTCATTGAGTTCTTCCAATGCTCTATCTCACTGCTATACTCATAAACGTCATTGGAATAAGACATAATTAATTTTTCCTACAGTGTCACAAAGTGATTTGTGACGGCAGGATACTCGAAATTAACTCGATAATTTCAAGAAAAGTGAGTGAGCGACGCTCGACGGTGGAGCAGCGGCGGGGTAATTAGGGGGGTGGTAAGAGGGTACCGTAAGATGGTCCGGTAATCTACCATCTCCCAATTAATTACTCCTCCCCCGCACTTCGCCTACACTCGGGCCTATAAAACGGCCAGTGCTGATGGATTCAGGGGACTTGAACTGTGGCCAGCTCGTAGCTTGTTCTAATAGTATTCCAAGTGAGTCCACTCGAGGGCCACTTAACCCGAATACTTAGTTAGGATGGCTACCCCTGTCGCTATAAGTCCCCTGTCTTTCCACCTATCCCTCCCACACCCTTCCCGAGCCTTGCGGTTACTGACTGCATACGCTCTTTCCATCCTCTCGTGCGGTTACAGACACGCACGGGTCCCCTTGCAGTTTCAGACTGCAAATATCCTTTCCTCCTCCTTCTCAGAGCGGTTTCAGACCAGCGAAGAGTACTGCCCCCGAACTGAGCGGTTTCAGACTGCGAACGTTCGGTCCTCTACCCTCACACCCACAACTCATTAACATCCTCTCGTGCGGTTACAGACACGCACGGGTCCCATTGCGGTTTCAGACTGCAAATACCCTTTCCTCTTCCTACTCGAAGCGGTTACAGACCAGCGAAGAGTACTGCTTCCGAACTGAGCGGTTTCAGACTGCAAACGTTCGGTCCTCTACCCTCAAACCCACCAACTCCTACACATCCTCTCGCGCGGTTACAGACTCGCAGCGAGCCCCTAGTGCGGTTCCAGACTGCCTATATCCTTTCCTCCATCCCCTCGTCGCGGTTTCAGACACACCACAAGTACCCTTGCGGTTTCAGACTGCATACACCCCTTCCTTACCCTTCTCGTGCGGTTCCAGACACGCAACGAGCTCCTCTTTGCGGTTCCAGACTGCATCTATCCTTTCCTCCTTCCCCTCGTCGCGGTTTCAGACACGCCACGAGTACCCTTGCGGTTTCAGACTGCATACACCCCTTCCTTCATCCTCTCGTGCGGTTACAGACACGCAACGAGCCCCTAGTGCGGTTCCAGACTGCATATATCCTTTCCTCCTTCCCCTCGTCGCGGTTTCAGACATGCCACGAGTACCCTTGCGGTTCCAGACTGCATACAACCCTTCCTTCATCCTCTCGTGCGGTTACAGACACGCAACTAGGTCCTTTTTGCGGTTGCAGACTGCAATTATCCTTTCCTCCTCCTTCTCAGAGCAGTTTCAGACCTGCGAAGAGTGTGGCCCCCGAATTGAGCGGTTGCAGGCTGCGAACGTTCGGTCCTGTACCCTCCCAAAACACTTCTCGGTTTGAGAAGTGGATCCTCCTAGAGCTCGGCGGTTTCAGACAGCCAAAGCTTGTCACCTACACCCACGCCGAGCGGTTCACAGACAGCGACGCGTGTTCCAACCCCGTCCAAGGACTCCTCGTTCCGTAATAGAACCAACCATTCCTTCCTTACCGAGTGTTAACTCACCCTGTCCGCGAGCAGAAGCCTCCAGACAAAGGAAGGAAGAAGTAGGCCGGGATAAGGCTGCTAAAAAGCAGGATAAGCCTACGAAGAGTGTGTCCTCTTTTCCTAACCCCCCCATTTCCCGACTGAGTCTAGTCAACCAGGAGAAAATCCTGGTATCAATCAGGCACAACTCGAGGTGGAGTCGAGGTGGCCTGATAGATTGGCGCCCAACGTGGGGCTCGAAAAAGGACATGAAAAAGGAGCTATCAATAGCTGAAATGAGCGATAAAGGCGAGGACATACAACAGGGAGTGCAGCAAGCATCCCAGGATGAAGATCCTACGGATTATTCATCTGATCCAAAAGTATCTTGGATATATAGACTACGCAAAGAAGAAGCAGTAGGTCTATTAGAAGATTGGGGGTTGCCCAGCAATGGTGTTCTAGTCGAGCTAAGGAAAAGACTTGTTGAACATCATAGGAAGCAGACTGTCCGCAGGACAGCCCCAGCCAAAGCTAGCGGCAGTGATGTCTGTGCAGGAACTCACAGTCAAGATATGGGTCAGAACGTGGAGTTCAGTCGGCCCAGAAATCCACTACAAAGGCAGCTAAATCACACAAATCGTTGTGTTGATTTGGGAGCTGTGTGCGACAAAATACGGAGTTGGAAGCTCTCATATAATGGGCTATCCGATGCTCCTAGTTTTGTGGAGAGGTTGGAGGAACTCCAACAAGCGTATGGATATATGGGAGAACAATTGTTAATTGCCCTCCCTGAGCTACTAGCAGACAAAGCTATACTATGGATGCGGAATAATAAGCATCAGTGGCACTCATGGGCCGATTTTTTGCGGGATTTTAAAGCTTGTTACTATCCCAGCTCATACGGCGACGACTTGGAGAGTCAAATCATTGCCAGAAAGCAGCGAGAAGGAGAGACTGTAGACGATTATGCAGGGGCCCTCCAGACGCTTATGTGTAGAAAAGGTGGATTTTCTAACGCCGTAATCCTACTACAGATTTATATAAATTTATTGCCAAGGTATAAGCTATACATACGCGCCGGCGATATAGATTCCGTGGAAGGACTATTGAATGCTGCTCGGGAATATGAGCAGATAATAGCTGGAGAGAAACTCATGACTAAGACCGATAAAGGACGGGAAAATATTCAAGAACCATGGAGGCACAGACAAGCCCCGGTACAGAAACCGGAAGTAAGGTTTAACAGAAACAGAGACGAACTCAAAAAGTCGTCTGAATATACAGAGCCCGTGTGTTGGCTATGTAAACAGCAGGGCCATTGGAAATCCAACTGCCCACAAAGAGATATTTGTGAACAATGCAGCAAACCACCTCAGAGCTGTATTTGCAACAGGACGAACCAAAGATTAAATAAGGCATCAGTAGTAGTACAAACTACAAGACCGTTATGCATCAGTCCAAAAAAGCCGTACGATACGAGGTTATTTGTGACAGTAGGGATATCAGGAAGGGAATGTAGAGCACTGTTAGATACAGGGGCTGAATCAAACTACATAAGTTCCGATATGATCAAAATAATGCAAAAGTTGGGACCAGTAAGAAGGACAGGAACTAACCACAGAGCTCTTATGGCCAACGGGGCTACAGCCAGGTTAGAAGGCCAAGTATCAACCGACGTAATGATAGATGGAATAATGATACCTATTACCGCCACTATTATGTCGGGACTGGGGCAAGAACTACTTCTCGGCATGGAATTTATGAATGAGCATAAGCTCAAAATTAATACCCGTACCCGCGAAGTAGAATGGGATCCTAAGCATGTAGAAGAAGTATCTACGGTTATTATGACTCCCATGCCATGGCAACAAAGAACGAGCATTGCAGCAATAGAGAGAATAGAGATAGTTCAAGAAATAGAGGGATGCATGCCTGATACTAGGGTATACATGAATGCTAATTTAGCAGGAATCAAGCTAAATGCACTAATAGATATTGGAACAGAATTTTCCTATATCTCTAACTCTCTAGCTGAAAAATTAAAAAGCAGAGGTCAAGCAAGCCAAAAACCAATCACTCCTCGACCCTCACTGATTGACGGTACCCCATTGGAGGTTAGTGAAGAGTTAAAAGTACCTACAGTGTTAGGAGAAAGGAAATATCAATTGAGAGTTTCAGTGATAAATAATCTGGGGAGTGATATGATTCTGGGATTGAATCATCTTAAATATATGCGAGCACGGCTCGATATACAGCGAAAAAGGGTGGAGTTACCTCCCCTAAGTCTACGAAAATCAATCGCTATTATTTCGGGCGAAGATGCATTCGAGACGTTCGTAGAAGATGAAATAAAGAAATTTCATCGGGTACGGGGAGAAACACATCTACTCAAGCACAAAATCAGGCTGTTGGACGGAGTAGAACCGTTCAGACAAAAGCCTTACCCAAGAAACCCTGCCATGCAACAAGTGATCAACGACGAAGTTGATAAAATGCTAGCTGCACGGGTTATTGAACCTAGTAATAGCGCATGGAGTTCACCTATTGTTTTGGTGAAAAAAGCCAATGGGAAGGTGAGATTTTGCATAGATTTCAGAAAATTAAATGGGTTAACACACAGAGATGCGTACCCTCTACCTAATATGACAAGCATATTGGATAAGCTTCATCATGTGAAATTTATTTCCTCATTGGATCTGAAAAACGGATACTGGCAGGTTCCTCTATCCGAGGAAAGTAAGCCTATGACAGCTTTTATAGTACCAGGAAAAGGACTGTTTCAATTCAGAGTCATGCCGTTCGGCCTTCACTCGGCAGGAGCTACCTTTCAATGCCTACTAGATAGGGTGATAGGCCCCGAGTTAGAGCTGTATGCGTTCGCATACTTAGACGACCTGATAGTACTGGGTGATACACTTGAATCACACAAAAGAAACCTCTCTGAAGTGTTCAAGCGACTTAGAGAGGCGGGCCTTATTATAAATAAGGAAAAATGTCAATTTCTGAAGAATGAGCTACGCTACCTCAGACATATTGTAACTGAGAAAGGGTTACAAATGGACCCCCAAACAGTTAAGGCTGTATGGGACTTTCCTGCTCCAAATAGAATCAAAAAGCTACGTAGCTTTTTAGGATTAGCATCGTGGTACAGGCGATTTGTACCTAACTTCTCTGACCTAGCTACTCTGCTACATCAGCTATTAAAAAAAGGAGTTAAGTGGCATTGGGACACGGAACATGAACAAGCATTTGATTCCATAAAAAATGCACTTACTCGTTTGCCAGTACTGACCTACCCCCATTTCAAATTCCCGTTTGTAGTGCAAACCGATGCATCAAACTATGGGCTAGGTGCAGTATTGACACAACAGATAGAGGGAGAAGAGAAGGTCATAGCCTACGCTAGTAGAGCGTTGAGGGGACCCGAGCTCAGATATACAACAACCGAGAAGGAATGTCTGGCTGTAATATTCGCGTTGAGAAAGTTTAAACCCTATATTGAGGGATATCAGATGATGGTAATCACGGACCATCAGTCGCTAAAATGGCTGCATGCCATCCCTAATCCATCCGGACGGTTAGCCCGTTGGATAATGGAGATGCAGCAGTACGATTTAGAAATCAAATATAGGCGAGGGAAATTTAATATTGTCCCTGATGCACTCTCCCGCAATCCAGACTATTCTCAGGAGGTAGATGACATGGCTACTCCAACCGAGGAAGTAAGCCCAGTCGACATGAAGGGAGCGAACGATATGTGGATAAAGAAAATAAAAACCGGACTTGTTCAACAACCAGAAAAATATTCTGACTATACAGTCAGAGGTGAGCTACTGTATAGGCATATATGGCCACGTCACAAGTCTCAGGAAAGTAACGATAATGAGAGTTGGAAACTCTGTATACCTAGGAGTCATCGGAAGGAAATACTGTGTCAGAATCATGATGCCCCAACCGCGGGACATCAAGGTGTCTTCTGTATGCACGACAAAATAGTAAGAAAGTACTATTGGCCTAGACTATACACTGACGTAGCCAAGTACGTAAGAGAGTGTGGGGCTTGTCTCAAACACAAAGTTGAGCAACGCGCCCCTTACAAACAGAGGCGAAAGAAGAATCAGTCACTGTGGAGCGGCTGGGTGTAAGGAGAACTCAGAAGGAGTTGAAAGAGGAGACGGAAAAGGGCCCCATACGAAGCTATTATGAGAGATAATAGCTCGTAATAATGGGCCCATTTCTGTCTAATTATAGGAGGGCAGTTTGCTTGGCACCCGAGCCAAGCAAAGCCGGCTGCCTATAGCCCTCGGTCACAGGGCGGGTGACACCCTTGCACCTACACGAATCACCATGTATTGGTGCCGGTTGTCACTGCTAGATGGCATGAGAATGCTGAAAGCAGTGACTCCAGAAGGGCGGCGGAAGCGGCACCGATTGCCGTGAGGCGCTCACCTTTTAAGGTGGCTCCTCGGGCATAAGGCGTCCACCTCTTAAGGTGGTACCTTATGCTATCCTTTCCCCCTTTCACCCTCCCCCTCCCCAGGAAAGACGGGGGTGTCACAAAGTGATGTGTGATGGCAGGATACTCGAATTAACTCAATAATTTCAAGAAAAGTGAGTGAGTGACACTTGACGGTGGAGCAGCGGCGGGGTAATTAGGGGGGTGGTAAGAGGGTACCATACGTGCATTTTCGGCACGCCGGTGGTCCGGTAATCTACCATCTCCCTATTAATTACTCCTCCCCCGCACTTCGCCTACACTCGGGCCTATAAAATGGCCAGTGCTGATGGATTCAGGGGACTTGAACTGCGGCCAGCTTGTAGCTTGTTCTAATAGTATTCCAAGTGAGTCCACTTGAGGGCCACTTAACCCGAATACTTAGTTAGGACGGCTACCCCTGTCGCTATAAGTCCCCTGTCTTTCCACCTATCCCTCCCACACCCTTCCCGAGCCTTGCGGTTACTGACTGCATATGCTCTTTCCATCCTCTTGTGCGGTTACAGACACGCATGGGTCCCCTTGCAGTTTCAGACTGCAAATATCCTTTCCTCCTCCTTCTCAGAGTGGTTTCAGACCAGCGAAGAGTACTGCCCCCGAACTGAGCGGTTTCAGACTGTGAATGTTCGGTCCTCTACCCTCACACCCACCAACTCCTTAACATCCTCTCGTGTGGTTACAGACATGCACAGGTCCCCTTGCGGTTTCAGACTGCAAATATCCTTTCCTCTTCCTACTCGAAGCGGTTACAGACCAGTGAAGAGTACTGCTCCCGAACTGAGCGGTTTCAGACTGCGAACGTTCGGTCCTCTACCCTCAAACCCACCAACTCCTACACATCCTCTCACACGGTTACAGACTTGCAGCGAGCCCCTAGTGCGGTTCCAGACTGCCTATATCCTTTCCTCCATCCCCTCGTCGCGGTTTCAGACACGCCACGAGTACCCTTGCGGTTTCAGACTGCATACACCCCTTCCTTACCCTTCTCGTGCGGTTCCTGACACGCAACGAGCTCCTCTTTGCGGTTCCAGACTGCATCTATCCTTTCCTCCTTCCCCTCGTAACGGTTTCAGACACGCCACGAGTACCCTTGCGGTTTCAGACTGCATACACCCCTTCCTTCATCCTCTCGTGCGGTTACAGACACGCAATGAGCCCCTAGTGCGGTTCTAGACTGCATATATCCTTTCCTCCTTCCCCTCGTCGCGGTTTCAGACACGCCACGAGTACCCTTGCGGTTCCAGACTGCATACAACCCTTCCTTCATCCTCTCGTGCGGTTACAGACACGCAATGAGGTCTTTTTTGTGGTTGCAGACTGCAATTATCCTTTCCTCCTCCTTGTCAGAGCGGTTTCAGACCTGCAAAGAGTGTGGCCCCCGAATTGAGCGGTTGCAGGCTGCGAACGTTCGGTCCCAAAACACTTCTCGGTTTGAGAAGTGGATCCTCCTAGAGCTCGGCGGTTTCAGACAGCCAAAGCTTGTCACCTACACCCACGCTGAGTGGTTCACAGACAGCGACGCGTGTTCCAACCCTGTCCAAGGACTCCTCATTCCGTAATAGAACCAACCATTCCTTCCTTACCGAGTGTTAACTCACCCTGTCCGTGAGCAGAAGCCTCCGGATGAAAGAAGGAAGAAGTAGGCCAGGATAAGGCTGCTAAAAAGCAGGATAAGCCTATGAAGAGTGTGTCCTCTTTTCCTAACCCCCCCCATTTCCCGACTGAGTCTAGTCAACCAGGAGAAAATCCTGGTATCAATCAGGCACAACTCGAGGTGGAGTCGAGGTGGCCTGATAACAGTGACCCGAAAAAGGGCCTATTTTTGCACTAACTGTAGCATGCAAAATAGTCTATTCCTACACCATTGCGGGAAAGAAAATTCCAGTGTGGGAAAGTAAATTCCAGAGCGCAAAGTACTTGTCCGCACTCCAGATTTGCAACATAACAACCCAAAATGGTGAGCATGTAATAATGAGTGAATAGGTTCCCTATTCTGCATTAAAAAACCTGGCTACTCTGCTTCAGCTACAAAATACACTCAGCTGTAGTATGTTGTTGTTGAAATCGATTTGATTCATAGATAGGGTATATGAGGAATCGTCAGGTTATGTATATCCTGTTTTGTTCTGTTTAAATTACTTTAGATGTTACTGTAGGAAAAATTTAATGTGTAATTTGAGCGCAAAGTATTGTTTCTGCACTTGAGAAACTATTTCACTCGCCTTTGGCTCATGAAAAAAAACTGTTTCTCTCAGTGCAGAAAAACCCCACTTTGCACTCTAGTTACACAATAGCTAATACCTGAAAAATCACTATAATCACCTGGAAAGAAAATATAAACTTATATTTAATATTTATGCACATTTCACTCAAAATAATCAACCAAAAATACACCAAACTGCCCAATATAATTAATAAACAATACAATCCAAACCGTGAATGAGTAAACATGAAACTGTCTATTCTCTGTTCATGGAAAGGGGAGACGATGTAAACAACAATGTGTGTGTGAGAGCGTATCTTTGAACAACAAGACCGATTCACAGTAGCCAATTCACAATTAACTATAGAAATACAATTAACTTGCAGTATATAAGTGAACCGGTAACTGTGACAACGAATGTGATACTGAACTCAGTGTGAACTGGTAGAAATTAATCGATCGGTCTACAGCAGATAAGAGTCATCACTTTTTCACTCACACAAATGCAAACGTTTGTCTCTCATTTGCATGAATAGAGTATAAAGGTTATGTGCAAGCATCACTTCAACTGGGAATATCATAGAGTGGTTATGTTTTTCGAAGCTTTTAGAAAATATTGCAATGAACAGAAAATAATAAGAGCAGTCTGATATTTTGAACCACATTCTATGTTAAATTCATAGTTTGTAGTCGAGTTCAAAGTTAAGTATCGGTTTTTCGACACTACAGTTTGGCAGCACATACGACTGTCAAAAAATCGATAGCTGCCGGTTCTTGGGTTAATAGTATCAGCCTTCTTTAAAAGTTGAGATTTATGATAAATTACATTATTTTCCATTAGGATAACTTGGTTACAAATTGTAAGTGGTTGGGTGGTTATTTAGCGTAACACTATTAAAACAGTACTTACCAACTAATATAATTGGGGCATCCGGACAATGATGTTTGATTTCTGGGTACCACTTAGAAGTAACGTTTTCAAATGATGAAGGACTAGTAACACTAAAGCATATAAGGAAGACATCAGTCTGAAAAAAATCGAAATATGTTGTGATCAGAGATTCATATCATTTTTAGAGAGAACTAATACGTGAACAGTACCATTAATGGATTACAGTTTCCACAGAATCATTATACAATAATAATTATTATAAATTAATTTATTTCTTTATAATACAGCGACAAAGACATAAGAACAATGTAGACTAAATATGTATAGTGCATAGAGGTAGTTAGCTATAGATACAAGCTGTTTACTATATGTTAGATATATGTTTACTATTGTCTTATTTCTCCTACACATGTAAGAGAAGAGTGTCGGATGAAAAAAGTAATGACATCTAATCTGGAAGGAAGGCGACCCTGAGGAAGACCTAGACATAGATGGTGGAACCAGGTTAAGGACGACATAGAAAAACTTGGAGCTGCCAAAGAAGATGCAGAGGACTGGTGTACCTGGAGGCGATTTGTTGATGTGGCTAAATATCAACTAATGAGTAGGTACTCTTTGTTTATCTGCACTGTCAACTATCAGGCCTTTTGTACACACACGTTTTTTGCTGTGAAAATCTCCGGTTAATTCGCCAAATGTAAGCATGGCTGTCAGTGTTGTGTGGATCGCTTTGGGAACTTGTTGACATAAAATGACAACAAAACTTCACGGCGCCATCGCCGTATATGCCATGCTTCCCCTTGGCTAACCACGTCTGCACACGGCGTGATTTTTGTCAGTGCTGTATTGCAGTCTAAGGGAGCGTGTCGACAGCGCTGGAAGTTTTCAATTTTTTGTGACAGATTACCTATTTTACAAGATTATATTATACATGACAGATTAGGCAGATTTTTTATGAGTAAAATGGACATACATCAAGAATTACTGATTATATTAGTTGAAGAATGACCTATAATATGGGATAAGACTATCGAAAATTATAAGAATAAGTGGCTTAAGTTTTTGATGAATGATTAACATGAATAAATGAGTTTAAATGAAAGTATGTAATTTGATTTTGTATTTAGGCCTACATCAAAGTTACTGCCAATCTCTCTGCAGGAGATATACTTTGTTGCATATGAGTGTTTTAGTTGTTTGGATAAATTTTTAAGCAATTTATCAAATGGCGTTTTCTGCATTCTAAAATAATTATAAAAATTGTCTTCATCTTCCCTCAGTTGATTCTCTACAAGTGTATGAAATGCACCAAATTCCTCCCATTTTTCTTAAATTGGATGTATCCAAAACCTTCTTCTACTTTTCTTTTTCAAGTTTTCTTTATACATAGTATGCAAGGATAATCTTTTCTTATGAGAATGGTGAGGACGTCTGTAGCTAAGTGCAGATGAATCCCAACTGAACAGCACCAGGCCATTGTCTCAAAAGGCAACTTTGCCATGTCATGTACAAGTTTGCACGTTTTGTTAACCGTACAGCTAACACACCGTATGGTTAAGAAAACTTGCCATGTAGAAGAGGGCCATACTAATAAAAAGAAGTCTACTACTAGTTCATCAATAATAATAGAGGAAGAATCTTTAAAAAAAATATATCTCAACTTCGAGAATCGTCTGATATCCAACATGAATGCTAAATTCAAACAACTCACAAAAGACTTTTCATCCGTGAAAACTGTGGTGGAGGAAGTGCTTAATGAGAGTAAACAACTCAAGGCTCGAATAGACCACCTCACAACCTCGAATAAGACTTTATTAAGGTGCGTTATTGATCTGGAGGATAGGAGTAGACGAAACAATTTGGTATTTAAAGGACTTACGTATGATGTGAAATACTGAAATCTGTTTCTGTTGTTAAAAACTTTTGTATCCAATACCTGGGTTCAAGGCCTGATCTATGGATAAATCGGGCTCATCCTCTTGGGAAAGCAAGAAATAACGGACCACTGATAGCGCAATTCGGCGTCGGCAATAACAACAAAGATGCAAGGAATGATGCGAGGCACTGAGGCATAGCTGTCAGCCAAGATAGGGAATTAAGTGAATTAAGTATTATTTTTTTCAATGTCGTAGGGCTCAAGGGTAAGTCGCATTTTGACCAATTTAGGTTTTTGAGAAAGTTCGATTGTTTTGTTTTAATAGAAACGTTTGTAGAGGAGGAAGGCCATATAGTTTTCGAAAATTATTTAAAAGATTATAAAGTTATTTGGGAATTCACAACTAGGGATTATTGTTTCGGTAGGGCGAAAAAAGTGCAGCTAATCGCAATCAAAGAAAATATTGTGGATAATATTACAATTAGGAATATAAATGATCGAAAATATAGATGATGTAAATGACTTATTAAAGAGAATGATCCTTGATTCAGCTAGCGGATCCTTATCACAAAGACAAGATAAGACAAGTTTTAGAAAAAACGCCTGGTTTGACAGAGAATGTGAGCGAGCCAGAAATAGATTATTTTCACTGTTAAAATTATTTAGAAAAACGAATTCCATGCAAGTTAGAAACGACTACACGTCAGTAATGAAGGAGTACACAAAGCAATCTTACAGGGTCGAAATAAAAGAAAAATTAAAAACTGTAAAAGACTCAAAGAAATTCTGGGAGTTGGCTCGTTTTTTCAGAGAGGGAAAGCTTACTAGAAGTGGAAATATAAGCCCGGAAAAATGGATACACACAATGAATCCAAATTATACACACCATTTAGATGCAGTGGTCCAATTACGTGGGCTGAGCCCCTTGTAGATGAAATTTTAGACAAGAAATTTGAAGTGAACAAAATAGATTTGGCTTTGAAGAAAGTTCACAACAACAAGGCCCCAGGAGAAAATAGAATCCCTGCTGGATTCTATAAGAAAGCGCCGGTAAAATTCAAACAATTAATATGCAGATTTTTCAATAAAATTTTTGAATTGCTGGAGGTACATCAAACGTTCACAAAGTCGATAATATCCCTTGCATAAAAAGAGCGATCCAAAAAACCCTGAAAATTATAGAGCTATATCATTCACAAATTCCATTTATAAAATATTTGTTAGTGCCCTGTTGTCATGATTAGAAAAGTGGATATATAGACGTAAAATCATTAGTGAAAACCAAGCAGGTTTTAGAGCTGGTTACTCTTCTGTAGACAATATATATGTTTTGTTCAACTTAATAAAATACTCTACCGTCATCAAGCGTAAAAAACTATATTGTTTCTTTGTAGATTTCCGGGCTGCATACGACTCAGACAGTAGACAGGAATGCGCTTTTTTATAGATCATCAGAGATTTGAGTTTCTACTAATATATATGAGCTATACATGTGAACGCCAAATCAGCCGTATGGTGTAAGGATGGGCAGCAGACAAAAGATATAAACATTGAAAGCGTCTAAGACAGGGCTGTTTGATGTCTCCTCTTCAACATTTATATATGATATTTGCGAATTTATAGGAGGAGGAATTGAGATTGAGGACACTAAGGCCCATATTTATGAACGTGACTCATCAAAGATCGACTCAAGTTAGATCGGATAAGTCAGACTTAGCGGCAATAAGGCTTACTTACTAACAGGTTCAAGCCAGCGAGCAGCTGTAACCCTAAAAGCCAATCCAGCTCCCACAACAAAGATCTGACTCCTGATAAATAATTTAACATTAATAATTTACATTAAACAACTCTAATTTACACTATTCAAGATTTTACACTACGTAAATGTTGCAGGGACAAGTGGGTCGGCTTATAACCTCACTTTTCAGCTAGTAAACTCACCTAGTATAAGTAAAGCTTAGACTAAAGTTCGTATTCATGAACCTTACTTAAACACGTTCTTAACTTAAACGTCAAGACGTGCTTATAATTGGAGTCTCAAATCCGTTCTTAGCCAAGATAGGTACAGAGCTGACTTGAAGCCGTTCTTAGATTGTTGTGTTGCATCATATTTTGATTTCATTTTTTAGTATAGCATCAGCTCATAGTAATAAAATAAAATCATCATATTCAGCTTTTGCAGCATTGCAATGTAATTCACTGTATATTTGACATATTGAAATTATTTCTACTTATTTTATATAAAAATATAGTTCTAACCTATACATTTTTTTTGGCACTAGAATAGAATTCTCTTTCTACGAAAAATAATGGATGAAGTTCTTTGATCTGCTGGCAGGTAGCATTCACTACACTGCCTCAAATGATATCATTTTTCAAATTTGGAAAACAGAAAATTATAACTTAAAATATATTAGTGTGGTTATAATTACTTAACAATAACTGTACATTTACATGTAGTGCAGTATCTTATCTTTTCATGTATGTTATTTTATGTTTATTAGTGCCTGATAATATGACAAAATTTTAGGTTAGCTTGTGATCATGTCGGTGCCACTTCGTGTAATAAAAAAGGCAGTTTCTAGTCATTTTACACGGAAATCATAAATTCCCGGGAATTTATGAATTTTGGGAATATTTCCCTTAAATTCCCTGGGAATATTTCCTCAATCTTAAATTCCCGGGAATTTTTCATCACTAGTTGCAGTACTGATATAGCAATTATAGTAAAAGGTGTTTTGTTTATAAATACGTGTAGATCAGAAAACTAATTGTCAGCTTCTGATTCCGTTTTTATTGTAGAAGCAGAGCTAGTAAGGTCATAATTATAGTATACTAGTGCCATTAACTTTGGCATATTGCTAATTACTGTATTGGTTTTGTTGTGTTTATCTAGTGTAATAAATCGTCTTGCTTTGTTAATTAGTCGTTCTTACTACAATATATCTCCAGACTCCCGTCTTGAAACGTCAAAATACATTTCCAGTACAATCATAAAGTTGAACCCAACAACTAGTAGCTATTTGAGGGCAATTCTATTAAAATAACTAAAGGAGCAAAGAATAATAAAAGGGGGCAATAGACAATATAATAGAAATAGACAATTAACTAACTGTACTTTTAGCTGACAATATTTTATATTGTATTATATTACTAGCTGGCTCGACGCGCGTTCTTTTTTTATTTTTTTATTTGAGGATGAAGCCCATCGTTCTCATAAAAATTCTCCTTGATTTTATTATTCGCCACCTCCCGCTGAGGTTACATTTCAAATTAGGAAAGAAGTTAGTCCTAGGGCTCTTCCAGCTGATCATGGAGGCTTCGTTGTTTTTTTAATCACCACCTCTGAATGAAGAAACATTCCAAATTTAAACCTCCTACGACTATAAGGGTAGAAGCTAGGTTTTTTATTTTATTATTCGCCACCTCCCACTGAGGCTGCATTTCAAATTTCTAGCTGCATTGGTTAACAGATATCATCAACCTGGCATAATTACATTTCATCATACCCAGTCGTATGTTTCCTACATATTGCAAGACTCCGACTGCACGGTAGCCTACATGCAAAGTGCAAAGTCTTTTGCTGTTCAAAGACAGAGTAAATAACACCGCTAAGGGGCCTGCCATATGATAAAAAACTGTTGACTTCTATCAGCTGTTCCTTTAAGCTGTTCGGCCAGCAAGTTCAGTAGGTTAGGTCTATAAAATTAATTAATCTATATCTATATAATCGAAATACCACTGACTGACACATTCATCACAGTTTCTCAGGAACCACTCGACCAAAAACGATAAAATTTGGTACACGTATTCAGTAGGGGGACTAGACGCGTGCTAAGAAAGGGTTTCAAAATTTACCCCAAAATGGGCCCAAAATTGAAGATTTTTGAAAATTTAGGTGACAACAATTTCTAGAGAACCATAAGGTCAAATCAGATAAAATTTGGTATTCATGTTAAGTATCGGCCTTAGATGTACCTTGGAAAAAAGTTTCAAAATTAGCCCCAAAATGGGCCCAAAATCGACGATTTTTGAAAAGTTTGGTTGAGGCCCTAGACGTGTACTTAACAGATGTAATCAACCTGGCATAATTACATTTCATCATACTCAGTCATATGTTTCCCACATATTGCAAGGCTCTGACTGTATGGTAGCCTACATGGGTGACATAATTACATTTCATCATACCCAGTCATATGTTTATCACATATTGCAAGGCTCCGACTGTATGGTAGCCTACATGCAAAGTGCAAAGTCTTTTGCTGTTTAAAGACAGTGTAAATAACGCTGCTAAGGGGTCTGCCATATGATAAAAACGGTTGACTTCTATCAGCTGTTCCTTCAAGCTGTTTGGCTGGCAAGTTCAGTAGGTTAGGTCTATTAATGAAATAATAATTTGTTTTAAGAACCACAAGGCCAAAAAAGTTCAAATTTTCAGCTGGGGTGTTAAACACGTGAAAAATAGGGTTACATGATTCATCTCAAAATTTAGGATTTTTGGAATTCAGTTGATCAAAATTTCTCAAGAACCTCAAGGCCACATGGAGTGAAATATGATATAATGTATATGTTTGATTAAGACCCTAGATGCATACTAAGTAATGGTATCAAAATTCTTCCCAAAATCACCTATTTCTGTAAATTTATCTAATCACAATGTAAATTAGTTGGACCCCCAGGGGTCCAGGGGGCGGAGCCCCCTGGCTAGACGGTTAAGGCGAGCGAAGCGAGTCTGCCGGCTAGTCTATATTATATAAAAATGAATGTCTGTCTGTATGTATGTATGTTCCCTATAGACTTCAAAACTACTTGTAACATGAAACTTATCGGCATGAAACTTTGGGAATATGTTGTGTGAATATTGGGGATGGTTTCTGATCATAAATTTTAATAGGGGGGCTAATAATCATTATTAATTAATCCATTTTACAGATCAACTTACTGATCTTGCCGGCCAAACAGCTTAAAGGAACAGCTGATAGAAGTCAACATTCTATAATCATATGGCAGGACCCTTAGCGGCGTCATTTACGCTGTCTGGAACGCAAAGACTTTGCATGTGGCTACCGTGCAGTCGGAGCCTTGCAGTATGTAGGAAACATATAACTGGGTATGATGAAATGTAATTACTGTAGTTTTCATATAACGTGGCAGCAGTATGTTGGGTTAAGGTATAGCATGTCCCATCGCCCCCAGTGGGTGGGGGTAGTAGAATTGCACCCACAGTATCCCTGCTTGTCATAAGAGGCGACTAAAAGGGCAACTGTCCGTTGACCTCATTATCCTGGAAACCTATCCTTTATCCTGCTCTTCATCCCAGCCCCTTCCTCCACCCTTTCCTCTTTCTCTGTTATAGGCCAACCCAAGGTGTGATGTGAACTGTGCTGATGGGTGGATGGCACTGGGCCTTTTGTACAGTGTCTCAAACGGTGCCTGCAGGACACCAGGCGCCCTCCTGCAGTATGTAGCCTTGCCCGGGCATGCGGGGCTCTGTCCAGGTTGACTCCACTTCCCTAGCTGCTTGTGGGAACCACATGAATTTCCAAAATTCAAAACAACCAGAACCAAACCCCAAGGTAACTCCAGAAGTTGCCTTGCCCTCAAACCCATCAGGATCCGCCCCATCAGGGCAGGTTCCTCAATCTGAAATGGGTGCATCAGGAACACAGGAGGTTCCATTGCATTCTCATGTAGAGGCTATCAACATTGAGAAGGCTTCTATGGATATCAACATGGACGACATGAGCTCAATCGCATCAGCCCCACTGGAGGGGGAGGATGAGCTTCTCAGAAGTCCAGAAACACCAAAATCGGCCGGTATGCTTGAAGATGCCATAGAGCAACTGAGCAGCTTGCGGGTAAAGAAACCAAACCTCACCACTGCCCAAAGAAGGGCGGCCATTCAGGCAAAACTTCTTGAGAGAGGTGAAGCTTTTGACCCAGCAAAGTTTTGGAGGGGTAAAAAGAAAAAAACCTAAGAGACCAGAGATGGGTGAAACTCCAGGCACAAATGTGGGTCTAGAGGCTGGGTCAAGGGTGGCCAAGCGCCCTAGAGGCAACATGGCCACCCCTCCCTCAGCGGAAGGACCTACAAAAAAGGCCAGGAGTGGAACTCACAGAGGTCATGATGTCCAACCCCTTAATCCAGGGACTTCTAGTAAAGGAGTCTCTTACAGGGAAATTTCTGCCACCAAAATGGCCATTGTCTTGGAAAGCTATCCTGAGGCTAAGCTTTCAGCAGAGCAAGGAGAAGTCATTGAAGACGCCATTATGGATGAGCTCCAACCCCTAGAGGACGGCTGCACTCCATCATTTGCAGGCACCTACATGGAAAAAGGTGTCTTGATTATATCCTGCATTAACGATGCTACTAAGCATTGGCTGGAGGTACTCATCCCCAGACTCAAACCACTTGGGGAGAAGAAACTCATTGTTGGTCTGAGGAAAGACATTGTGAAGTCAATGAGGGTATTCTTTAGAGCTCATCCAAAGCTTCTGAAAAAGACTCCAGAAAAGGTCCTTGAGATGCTTGACAAGCAAAACCCCACCTTGAAGGTGAAGGAGTGGAAGCTCCTGCCAGCCAAGCCAGACCCAAAAGGTTATGGATTTGTCTGTTTCCTGGATGAGGCCTGCTTCAATGCTGTTAGGTCGGCCAACTCTAGAGCCAACCTAGGACTCTGGCAAGTCTCAATTGTCTCAACAACAGTCAAGGACAATGCCCAGGGTCCTCCAGATCAATCTACATCACAGTAAAGCAGCCTCAGCTGCTTTCTGCCAGTTCTTCCTCAGAGAGGGATTTGACCTGGCACTGATCCACGAACCATGGCTTCACCAAGGAAGGGTCGCAGGCCTGGGCGATACCAAGGGTAGGTTAATTTACTGTACCTCTCTCAAAAATGTCAGAACCTGCATACTTGTGAAGAGAGGTATGGACTGCCTAACACTCACTGAATTCTGTTCTAGAGATCTCACTGCGGTGTCTATAACCTGGAGCAATGAAGGCAAGGAATGGAGCACGATTGCAGGCTCGGTTTACTTGCCTTACGACTCCGGGACCTTCCTCCATCAAGAGAACTCGAACTTCTGGTGGAGTCATCTTGTGCTGGTGGACAACAACTCCTTTTAGGTTGTGATGCCAGTGCTCATCACACAATTGGATGGGGAAGCTCTGACACTAATCCATGAGGTGAGGCTCTCCTTCAGTTTCTCATATCTAATAATCTTTATGTCTGTAATGCTGGAAACCGTCCGACATTCGTTACACAAAATCGAAGTGAGGTTATTGACATTACACTTTGCTCAGAAGGACTCCTTAGTGCCATTGACAATTGGCACGTAAGTCATGAGGCCTCTTTGTCTGACCACAGGTACATCTGTTTTAACCTGCAAAGTGAAGGCAGCTCATCCTGCTATCGAGATCCAAGGAGAACAGAATGGTCACTCTATAAGTCTGACCTCCTGTCTCAACTTGGATCATTAGGCAAGAGGGTCACCTGCTTTGCAGACATTGATCAGATTGCTTCCGATCTTCAGAATGTAATCATAAGCTGCTTTCAGGACAATTGTCCATTGCGGCGGGGAAAGAGTCGTACTAATACTAAGTGGTAGACTGCTGACCTTGACCGCAGAAGGGCGGTTGTCAGGAAGCTTCATAACCATTGCAAACGGAGCCGTAACTGGGAACCATACCACAGGGCACTCACAGAATACAGCCTTGCAATCAAGAAAGCCAAAGAGAACTCTTGGAGACTGTTTACACAGGAGGTAAATAGTCTTAGGGCAGCAGCAAGACTGCAGCGTGTCTTAGCTTCAAGCCCAATTGGCCTCCTGGGAACTCTGAGGTTACCATGGGGACAATATACCACTGGACTCCTGACGGCACTCTGCCATGGAGAATATGCTGACGATAACGATCATTATTGTACTTGATTATTTACAAAATTGTAATATTGTTTAATTCAATAAAGGCCATTATTTATTTATTTATTTATTTATACCACTGGAACTGGTGGAAGTCTCAAACTTCTCCTTGAGACTCACTTTCCAGACTGTGTTTTTGAGGGTGCTTGCTCAGGCATGTCCGGCAACAGCGAAATGGGCTCACGGCCAAGAGCTGATCGTGGAAGCTGGACTTTAGCCAGACGTATTGTCACACTTTCCAAAGTTAAATGGGCCATCTCCAAGTTTGGCCCATTCAAATCTCCTGGGGGGGATGGTATCATACCGGCTATGTTGCAGCAAGGACCAGAAGTTCTCTTGGTCCTCCTGTGCGAACTCTTTAGAGCAAGTCTGGCTTATGGGTACATCCCTCAAGCCTGGCGCCTCAGTAGGGTGGTCTTCATTCCCAAGAGAGGAAGAGCAGACTACTCAACTGCAAAATCATTTCACCCCATCAATCTTACATCGTTTCTCTTGAAGACACTGGAGAGACTGGTGGAGAGACATCTAAGAAAGGGAGTGCTTTCAGGTACTCCTCTTCATTGGAATCAGCATGCCTATCAGCCTGGTAAGTCCTGTGAAACAGCCCTGCATCAACTTGTGAGCAGGGTGGAGGACAGCCTTGCTGCCAAGGAGATTGCTCTATGCACCTTCATGGACATTGAGGGTGCTTTTGACAATGTTACTTACACGGCCATGGTCCGGGCAGTGCATGGGCGTGGTCTTGAGTCTGCTATATGTAGGTGGATTGAGGCCATGCTCCACTCCAGGCGGATCAGGGCTGATCTTCAAGACAAATTGATGGTGATCATACCTGCAAAAGGTTGTCCGCAGGGAAATTGTGCTTTCTCCTCTTCTGTGGAACCTTGTGGTGGATGGTCTCCTCTGTGAACTCACTAGTCGAGGCGTCTTTGTCCAGGGCTATGCAGATGACATAGTCCTCATGGTACAGGGAAGGTTCACAAATATTGTTGCTGATGTCATGAACGTCAACCTTCAATTTGTCAATGACTGGTGTCTTGGAGAGGGACTAAGTATAAATCCCTCAAAGACTGTAGTTGTTCCATTTACAAGGAAAAAGAACCTGGAGTCTCTCTCCCGGTTGAAACTTGGACCAACACAGCTCAAAGTATCAGGTATAGTCAAATACCTAGGGCTGACTATCGACTCCAAGCTGACTTGGAACAATCATTTGAATAATATACTGCACAAAGCAAAATGGGCACTTATGACGTCCAGGAGATTTGCAGGCTCCATGTGGGGGATCAAGCCTCACATAGCGCTGTGGCTGTACAAGGCAGTAATAAGGCCTCAAGTCACATATGGATCACTAGTCTGGTGGACTAAGGTGAACCAGATTACAGCTACAGCCAAACTCACAAGTTTACAAAGGATGGGCACACTCCTAGTCACTGGAGCTTTCAGGAGCAGCCCATCAGCAACTCTTGAAGTTGCTCTTGGCTTGCTGCCCTTGGATATTTTTATCAAGGCAGAAGCCTTCGAAAATCAGCCTATCGATTGAAAGTCGCAGGCCAATGGAGGGAAGGCCTGTCTGGAACAGGCCATTGCACAATCACCAAAGCTGTTGCTCATAGCCCTGTGCTTGAAATGACTTCAGATGTCATGAGTATGGAGATGGTTTTCACTAAACCTTTTTCTGTTAAATTCTGCTCTAGAGAGGAGTGGAGGTCTGAGGAAGGGCCCTATATCAGGAGAGGTAGCCTTGTCTGGTACACAGATGGCTCTCTTATTGAAGGGAAATCTGGCTATGGGGTGTACAGTGAATCACCCAGAACAGAAATCTGTGCAAGTCTGGGACAATACTGTACTATCTTTCAAGCAGAAATTTGGGGCATCATGGCTTGTGCCAATATAGGCATTG
Organism: Conomelus anceps; assembly: GCA_948455865.1. NCBI lineage: Eukaryota > Metazoa > Arthropoda > Insecta > Hemiptera > Delphacidae > Conomelus > Conomelus anceps. The sequence continues at coordinate 55,035,706 of OX418217.1, read as the reverse complement.
CCAGACGCTATTGCGACAAGCACATAGTAATCTTGTCAGATTGTCAGGCAGCCCTCAAGGCTCTTGACTCTAATGAAATCAAGTCAAAATTGGTGTGGGAGTGTCATAAAACACTCAGCAAGCTCGCAACACACAACTCTGTGCATCTTGGTTGGGTACCTGGCCATGTAGGCATAGGTGGCAATGAGTGTGCAGATGGGCTTGCTAAGCAAGGTTCTAGTAGGTCATTCTTTGGCCTAGAGCCAAGCTGTGGCATAAGCAAAACTACTGCCTTCCACACAATAAACAAATGGTCCAGTGACTTACATCACCAGCAATGGCAAGGTCACTCAGGCCAAGCACTTGGCAAAAGGCTGCTAGCAGACACAAGCTCCTACTTCACCAACTGGCTGGTGAGGCTGGGTAGAGGTCAGGTTAAGCAGCTGATTGCTCTGATAACTGGACATGGCCACTTCAGGAAACATCTCCACACAATCGGACTCAGAAATGAAAATCAGATGTGTAGGCTTTGCAATCAGTCTGAAGAGACTGCCAAGCATATCATACTGGATTGCAAAAGACTCGGGGCAAGGAGAATGGCTCTGTTTGGCTTTAAGCAACCAGGTGATGAATGGGACGTTAGCATAGGGAAGAAACTCCTGGATCTTGTAAAGGGCACAGGTATTGGTTTGCCTAACTAATGTACTAGGGACACACAATAAGCTTCGGTTGACATGTGAGGATCTTTGAATCCATCCCTTCATAACATAACATAACATAACATGTCCCATCTGCTACACGCTGCCAAGTTATATGAATACTACAGTATGCCGGGTTGATGACATCTGTTAACCAATGCAGATAGAAATTTGAAATGTAGTCTGAGTAGTAGGTGGCGAATAATAAAATCAAAAACCTAGCTTCTACCCTAATAGTCGGAAGTTTAAATTTGAAATGTTCATTGAGAGGTGGTGAGTAAGGTTTTACTGTGTAAGAAAGCAATGAACGAGGCCTCTCTGATCAGCTGGAAGAGCCCTAGGACTAGGCTTACCATTTCTCCAGGATTAGCCCAGTAATTCCGGGATTCATGTGTGTCTCCAGGAAAAAGTCCGGGATTGATTTATCTCCGGAGTAAAGATGGTGGAACAGGGAAATTTTTTCTATATTTTTATAAAAATGTATATATTGTAATGCTTTTTTATAAAGTTAAAATGTAAATTCGCTAGCATTGTTAATATACATAGTGGAGCCTACTCAAAACGGCTGGAATTCAATTTCCATTTAATTGGTGTTGGTTTCTGTTTACATAAAACTTGGCAACAATACTCTCTATACTATATTTCTATTTGTTAGCTGAAATGTAGCTGTGTTTCTGCTGAAGACTGAAAATACTGACACCTCCCAGCCAGCAGTAGTTTGTTGACAGTCAAGTGTGCTTTCTTACTTGGTGTTTTAATTTTTTTGCTTGGTCTTGCAATGGGTCCAAAAATAAAATATATTATTATTAGGCTATTATTATTAGACAATACAAACAAGCACTTAATGTTGGTAAATATGTTTTTGTAGAAAAGAAATACAAAACAAGCTTGTTCAACATATTTCATACTCCTTTTTTACTCTCTGGAAAATTACCAGGATTGGGATTTGAAAAATATGGTACGCCTACCTAGGGCTAACTTCTTCCCTAATAGTCCTAGAAGGTTGAAATTTGAAATGTAACTTCAGGGGGAGGTGGCAAATAATAAAATCAAGAATTTTTATGAGAACGCAGCAACGCGCGTTGGGCCAGCTAGTTAATAATTATTAGCTCCCCTATTAAAATTTATGGTCAGAAACCATCCCCAATATTCACACAACATATTCTCAAAGTTTCATGCCGATCTGTCAAGTAGTTTTGAAGTCTATAGGGAACATACATACATAAATACAGACAGACATTCATTTTTATATATATCGATTTTCGAGACGAATCCAGCACAAAAGAAAATGTTTAAAAAAACTATTAACAAGAAATGACGAATTCAGCACGAAAGAAAATGCGGAAAAATATTAACAATATTAAACTATAAAATAGCGAAATGAATAGAATTTGCAATAACTATTATTGTTGGCTTTCTTCCAGATAACTGTCACAACACAGCGTTCAGGCTTGTAGTTTTTTTCCCCGTTGCCGGCACCATTGTCACAAACTAACTTAGTCAAAAGCTTGAATGTCCAACTCGATGTGTATACTGGTGTATGGTGTATACGATGTGTATATTAGGTTGATGAAAAATACTCTTTTCAGTCTCAATACCCGTTTAAACGAAAACAATAGACACTGGACTAATAGAAATTGAGTGTTCTTGCTATAAGATGAGTGTAGATTCCTCTAGAAAGAGTCTAATGCAATGATTGCCTCCGTTTGGACAGGCTTTTGTGATTGGCAAAACTTGATTATTGAATATTTCCGAATCGAATCATGAAATTATACTTCAATAGAGAACATTTGTTTTAATTATATATTTGAAGTTTGATAAAACACCCAAGTTTATTAGAAATTTTGGTTACAAGATATTAAAGTTTTTTTTTAAAGAATCAATCGTTTTTTCAATGAATAATAAGTAAAGTTTGTTCGGCATAATGCCTCTGATTAGGCTTCAAATTTAAAGCATAATTGATAAAGCTAAATACATAGTTTATAGCTCTGATTAATATATAATCTAATAAAACACTGATATGACATTTATTGGCGTTTTATTGAATGTCCTACATTCAATCATGCATTGCGTAACATTTTTTTAATAAAGGTCGGCTCACTTCGATTCAGAATGAGTAATACAAAAACGACTAAATGTAACTTATTTGTGGAGATTGCAATTTTTAATACTTATGTTTCATAATATCATATTTATTAAAAGTTCTACAATAAACTGTATTTTATCAAAACTGAGCAACAATACTCAATATGATTTATTATATTTTTCTTAGTAATGGCGAAGGTGATAATGTGGAAGGTATCCATAATGAATAATAAGACGAAATTGTCACAACCACATTTGTTAAAACTTCGAGAAACTAGTTTCGGTTTGATTGAAACTCAGTTTGATTGAGATTGATAATGGTGTAACAACCGAAACTAGTTTCTCGAAGTTTTAATAAATGTGGTTGTGACAATTTCGTCTTATTATTCATTATTTATTATATTAATCCCATCTATTGAAATGTGATTTTTTTCAAACAACCAGCTCACCAATTTTTTACATTAGAAAAAACACAAATATAACCATAATGAGTAATTATAATTATACAGTTATATTATGTATTATATTCCTGGATTTCTTGTTCCATGACGAACTGCGTTTTTAATATTAACTTTTCATGTGAATTCAACGACTTGCAGTCAAATATTCATTAAGAATAAGTAGAATTTACTTACTCTGTAGGCCGAGCGCTTTTGAATCTTTGAGATCCATTTTCAGAGGCGTGTTCCTTGATCATCGATGTCAGTTTTTTGGTTAGATGAATTGTGGTTTTTGTAAAATATGATCAAAAAGTTTGTGTGATTTAAAATTTAGTTGTTCGTTGAGGATGTTTTGTTTATTGTGTCTGGTGTGTTTCTATATTTCAAATTGTTCCAAGGTGTTGAGTTGAGGTTGATTCACACATATAGGACTGTGCGCCGACTGTGTTACGACCGTGCTGTGTCGCTATCATTCACACATATAGGACTGTGCGCCGACTGTGCTGCGACCGTTTTGTTCTGCAATGATGCAATTTCAGTGGAATTTTACTCCAGTCTCAGAGATGGATTCAGCATTAATTGTTTTGCAAGAGAAAGAAAGGAAGAAACAAAAATTCAAAAACAAGAAATATTTTTAAAAATGAATGAAACATACTTCAAAAAAATTATATGATATGCATTCAAAGTGCATGCACATTGCTTGGCCTCTACAGTTGAGGTTGTAATCTATAACATGTCTGAGTAGGTAATGCAAGACATGCATAGAATGAGAGTTTTTTGGCCAGCAAAAAAGACACTGTTCTCTGCTGTAAAATCACTTCCCGGTGGTTCGGAGCCCACCTAAAACTGTAGGTCCAACTCATCAATCACCATCATCCAACTCATTACCCACGCACAGGTCTCAGACCTATGTGGGCTTCATCCACAAAAAAAAAAAATATATTTTCATTCAAAGAACAGAATGTTTTTAATTTAATTTACAATCTGAAGTACAAACAATAACAACAGGATTTCAGATAAAAAGAATGAAAAGGATGTTGGATTTGGAAAATTTAGGAACTTTTCTCTTCAACGAAAATGCCCGAGGCTCTACGGAAACACCCGAAGCTTCACTTGGCTAGCGCTGGTCGCCCTATCGTCGCCCTACGTTGATTCACACATGTAGGACTGTGCACAGGCCGTGCGCCGGCTGTGTCGGACTGTGACCTTGATAGATCACTCTGAAAGAGCTCGGCCACGACACAGTATGCGCACGGTTGGTGCACAGTCCTATATGTGTGAATCACTTGAGACTGTCGCCGTGTATTTTAAATGGATAGACTGCTTTGGCGAATCCATCTAAAACGACACGGTCGGCGCACAGTCCTATATGTGTGAATCAAGCTTTGGTGTCCTTTAGATTTTATATGTAGAATGTGTAGGTTGGTAGTGATGTCAGTAAAAGTGTGTCCAGTTTGGATGATATGGTCGGCGAAATTCGATTCAGCTTTTGATGTGAAGGCTTGAAAATGTTCCTTGTAACGTTGTTTGAATGTGCAGCCTGTTTGTTCTAACTTATGAAGAATTTGTTACGATCAGAGCAGTTCAGTCTGTAGATCCCTGGGAGATGGTATTTGTTTGTGTCCAGTGTGGTTTTGAGTGTGAGTGCATTTTTATTTTGTTTTTTTGTTCTGAAAGAGATGGTGTAGCCGGCTTTTTTGAAGATTTTTGCTAGTCTGTTTTATTGTGGATTAATGTATGTCATTGTGATGTATTTTTTGTCATTGTTGTTGGTGCTTTGTTTTTTGTTTGTTATTTTATGATTGAGTTTGTCAATTGGATCGTGTTTGTAGCCATTTTCTTGTGCTAGGTATTTTATTGTATTTAGTTCAGTGTTGTAATTGTCGGTGGATAGCGGTGTGTTGTTGAATCTGTGCAGCATTGACCTGAATGCTGAGTGTTTGTGTTGTGTTGGATGATTGGAGGTGCTGTGTATTAGGGTATCTGTCATTGTTGGTTTTCTGTAGATGTTGAAGCTGTGTTGTTGGTTTATATTCTTTGTAATTGAGAGGTCTAGGAAGTTGATTGAATTGTTTTGCTCATATTCAGCTGTTTATTGAATGTTCTTATGTATTTTGTTTATGTATGATCGGAGTTGTTCACATTGTCCTTTGTTTCCTCTGTATAGCAATAGAACATCATCTACATATCTGTGCCAGTATATTATGTTCTGTGAAAATTTGTTATTAAAGAGTATATGAGTGTTTTCGCAGTGTTGGAGATAGATCTCAGCAAATACGCTTGAAATTGGTGAGCCCATTGGCAGTCCATCAGGTTGTGAGTAAAATTTGTTGTTGAAGGTAAAGTAATTTTGTTGAGTGATGATTTTTAGCATGTCTATTATTTCATTTATATGTTCTGTAGCTGTGTTGTTGTGAATAAGAATGTTCTTTATTATTTCTATTGTTTCATTGACAGGTATGTTGGTGTATAGATTTGTTATATCGAAAGATGCAAGAGTGGAGTAGTGAGGAATTTGTGTGTCTTTTATTTTTGTGATAAGATCGCTAATGTTTTTTATGTATGTGTTGTTGTTGATATTAATTAGTTTTCTCAGTGTTTGATCTATGTGTTTTGCTAGTTTATAGGCAGGTGCTTCTTGGTAGTTTACAATTGGTCTAATAGGTATGTTAGGTTTGTGAATTTTGGAGAGTGTTTGAAGTGATGGTGCAGTAGGGTGTATTTTTTTCAGTCTTCTTTTTTGTGAATCATTGATTACATGATTTGTCTTGTTGATTATTTGTTTGGTAAACATTTGTGGGATCGGTGTGTCGTTGTTTAATGTTGTTTTTGTTTATGCAGTCAAGTGTTTTTTTGTTGAGGCCTTCATTGTTTATGATAAATATAGTGTTTCCTTTGTCTGCTTTGATATAGGTGAGATTGTGAGTTAGAGCTTTGTGTTTCAATTCTTTTATGGTGTGGTTTTCTGAATTTATGGGTGGGTGTGGTTGTGAGCTGTTTGTTTTTATTGTGTTGTAGGTTTCTAGTCCAAGTTCGTCATGTATTTGTGGGTCTGTGCGTTGGATGCTTGTTTCTGTTTCAATGACAATGTTTTTTGATTTGTGGATTTGTTGTTTTTGTAGTTCAGGTTATGTTTGAGACCTTTGTTCAATAAGTTGAGTTGGGTTTCTGTAAAATCTGCGTTTGTTAGGTTAACAGTTTTACTGTAAAAAATGTGAGCTGATTGAATTGTCGTTTTTGGAGGCGTTACGCTATGTATTTTTTTTTCGTGTCTTTGTTTACTTTTGTTAATTTTTTGTTGTACCCAAGTGTTTGTTGTTTCTGCTAACTCAAGGAAGAAACTGTGTCCATATTTTTGTGTGATAGATAGGTGTAGTTTGAGAAGTTTCAAATTGTGTGTGTCTTTCTGTTTATATAAAAGTTTGATGCTCTCCTTGATGAAGGTAGTTGTAGTACACAAACAAATACGATCTCCCAGGGATCTACAAACTAAACTGCTCTGATTGTGACAAATTCTACATAGGACAAACAGGCCGCACATTCAAACAACGTTACAAGGAACATTTTCAAGCCTTGACATCAAAAGCTGAATCGAATTTCGCCGACCATATCATTCAAACTGGACACACTTTTACTGTCATCACTACCAACCTACACATTCTACATATAAAATCTAAAGGACACGAACTTAACACCTTGGAACAATTTGAAATATAGAAACACACCAGACACAATAAACAAAACATCCTCAACGAACAACTAAATTTTAAATCACACAAACTTTTTGATCACATTTTACAAAAACCACAATTCTTCTAACCAAAACACTGACATCGATGATCAAGGAACACGTCTCTGAAAATGGATCTAAAAGATTCGAAAGCGGTCGGCCTACAGAGTAAGTAAATTCTACTTATTCTTAATGAATATTTGACTGCAAGTCGTTGAATTCACATGAAAAGTTAATATTAACAACGCAGTTCGTCATGGAACAAGAAATCCAGGAATATATTATAATACATAATATAACTGTATAAATTATATTTCTTCATTTCCAGTTTATTTTCAACACACTCTTCAAACGATAATCAAAAATCCAAAACTGCATGTAATGAAAAAGATTAAAAGAAAAGATCAAATTTTTGATCTGAATTGAATTTAGATTCATGGTCATTAATTATATGTGATTAATATGTATTTAATATGCACATAATGATGATTGATTGATCATTCATTGATTTCAAGAGTTTGAGTTGATGTTGGGAAAATGCATTTCAAAGACATTTAAAGGTTACAGCTTAATTTTTACCTGAGGGTAAGACAGAGGCCTAAGTCTATCGTAGTCCTCTTGTCCCGCTGTGTCCCAGAGTCCAAGACTGACTGGAATGCCATCAACAACCATTGGAGCCGAATAATTGTCAAACCTAAAAATAAGGATGAAATATGTTTGGTTTCAAATATCGTTAAGAGCAATAAAAGTGGGCAAATTAAAATCTATACATTTTTATTCTAATGGTGTCTACGAATCCGAGAAGTGCTTAGGTAGTGAAGTTAATGACGATATAAAAACGCTAGGCTGGATCGGTAAGGGAACCTAAAGACTCAAAAACTTATTGTTAAGAATTATAAGTAGACTATTCTCCATTTAGTCATCATAGAGTTGTCATGGAGTGATGGTTGAATCAAGTTACTAGGATATCAAATTGAGCTATCAAGCTCGATTCCTGAAGCCTTTCAATTTCGAATCAAGAATTTTATAATGATAAAGTGTTTCATCATTATCGTTCTGGCTGCTCAAATTTCCTTCATCCTAATCGCACATCAACATCTTGTAACAGTGTACATAATGAATTTATACATAAATTCATTCGAGAGTAGAAAATTATAACTTAGGCTAATGGTAAATTAGTAGAATCATGAGTAGAATGTTGATAATACACTTATTATTTCTAATCTAGGTATGAGAACCTTGTTAATAATATGAAAAGGCTATTGATCGATAAATTATTGAAAATTAAATTAAATTGAACGTCTTGCATGACATTGAATAAATTTTATACCAGATTTTCCAGAAACATAAGTTTATTTAGATAGTATTAACACTTCTCAAAGTTCACTTATCAGTGAAAACTCTAGCTAAATACCAATAGTATGAAAGACATTGCATTTTTCAACAAACAAGTTACCGTATGATAAAATGAAGTCTAGTTGATCTCATTAACTTTACGTGTCTCTGAACATGGAACTTTTATTATTTGTAAAGTGCACAATTAAAAGCCAATTATCTAACATGTAATTGGGATTCATTCAGAGACATTTAAAGAAATGCTAATGAGTGGAAAGTTTTCAAAATATTTAGGAATGATTACATACACTGTAGGTACATATTCTCCTGGAAAGCTGTCAGTAGTATAGGAAATGAGCATACATGTTTTACCGACAGTTCCATCTCCAACAACAACACACTTGATTGGTCGGCCTGATGACATCTTAGTTATCTGGAAAATTCAGTTGCGATCATAAAGTACAAAATTAATACATAATAATTGAAACAGTGTATGTATAATTCTGTAAGTTATTTAGGACGCCAACTCAGCAAGTGAATGCCAGCAAATACATACTTATGACTCGGTTTTATACTGTCCTTGTTCAACAGAACATCAAAACCCTCGAATACTCACTTCATTACTTGACATTCAGCAAAACATCAAAACCCTCGAATACTCACTTCATTACTTGACATTCAGCAACAAATACAATCAATAGCAAGATGTTAGAAAGAAATTCAGCGAAGGCATGAGTAGAGTAATTAGGCGGGCCGCTCAGCGCAGTTGGTTAGGGCGTCACAACTTTAGCTTGCTGTCGTTTCAGCGGTCTTGGGTTCAAATCCAAGTCTGGCATTCAAGTGTTATCATTCACCTCATTGCCCACGCACAAGTCTCGGACTCATGTGGGCATCATCAGTAAAAAAAGAAGTAATTTCTTTTCATTTTCACAATAAAACACACTGAATGAGAATTCACAAGTTCACTAATGGAAAATACCAAGTACAGTAACATGTTTTCATCTTCGGAACGCCCAAAAACTCACCAAACAGCTATTACCATTTAAAAACAAAAAATATCATCAATACTACATAATGGAATGATTCTCTACATCTTGAGAATATGAAAATTCTAATTGATGAAAATTGTCTTTCACAAATCTCGTATCAATACACAGAAAAATTATTACTGAAAGCACAAGAAATTATGAAATACGTCGGCGGCTTGTGGTACACAAATGTGCTCAGTTTATTCAATTGAAGAGAGAATGAAGATTGGTTTCATAAAACTTACTTTAAAATTCAATTTATCTCGATAAAAACGTATAAAGTCGATAAATAATCAATGATAAACATAAACAATAAACTAAAATGACAATCTAGCGCACCGCCATTTTAACCAATATCATGTAATTGATGTAATCACAGTAATCACACCACACCACTGCCATCCCAACCCAACCAACGTATCAGACTTCACAGCCAGTAGAATAACACGTATAAAATTATCTAATCAATAGAGTAAAAAATGTGTGGGGTGGACACTAATCATTCAGTAATATATCAGAGTAAGAGTTACAGGTCTCAATTTTCCTATAATCCACAATCATTAAAATATTTCTCTGACAAACTTTGATTCAATCATACCATGGATACAGTCATAAATTTAGAGGCACTCTAGGCTACTCTATTCTCATAGGTTCTTCAACCCGGGAAGTGCGACATTATTAATAATTCCTTCCGTAACGGTATTAGGTTATGTGATCTTGTGATGTGTGAAGTTGTAATAATTGGAGTGTATATTATTTGTTATAATTATTGGTTTCTAACAAGTTTATTTTAATTCAGTTTGTTCAAATACTTTGGGACTAGTATCCTCCAACTTGAGTGACAATATTTTTATGTACAGAGACAATGTCTAACGTAGAGGAATGGATGGACTGTTTGGAAAAGTTCATTGTTGAGGAAGATAAGATTGTGAGTATTCAATTTAAGGCTTTGCTCTTCATTGAAAAGTCTAAACAATGGCGTATTGCGGACATTTTTGTGTAGATCAGACTGCAGTCATCCATTTGAAAACTTGATTAGTCAAGTTTTGTTTCTGTTGCCTAGACGGTTAAGTTATATTTGCATAGAAATTGTGACCCATTGATAGAACAATTGTCATAATTTGGTACTGTAACTGTTGGATCCACATTATAATTAGGGCTGAGTTCCGTATTTAGTCCAGTGAAATAATCGACTGCCAGAATCGATAGTCGATTGGTTCATTAATATGAATTTGATGCGGAAGCTGAGGAATCACGTACCAACCAAGTACCTAATAACAGCTTATCATGGCCTCTTCCACAGCCATATCAACTATGGTATTGTAATCTGGGGCCATGTGGGAGGTTGTGAGAGGATTCTCCTGCTGCAGAAAAAAGTTCTCCGCATCATCACTGGAGCACATCGCCTTGAACACTGCAGGCCAATTTTCAAACAACTACAAATACTGACTGTTTACAGCCAGTATATCTATAGCTCGCTGCTTCGCCTGAGGGGGGAACTCCACAGATTCCAGGAGAGGGGTCAATTCCACCACCATAACACCAGGAGGCGCACAGATATTGACCTGCCTTACTCTAGACTCTCCAGATCGCACAACAGTTATCCGATTCATGCACTAAAAATCTTCAACAGACTGCCTCAGTATGTGCGCAACCTACAAATGGGAGGATTTAAAAAAACACTGCGTGACAAACTTATTAGTGTGCCACTCTATTCTTTGAGTGATGATGAGATGAACGTGTTCCTTGCAATGTTTTGAGACCACATCTTTTAGTGCCATCTCGATAAGTGTTTTAATTTTGAATGTATTACGGTTTTACTACATGACGAAATCTATCCAGCATGATGGCTGGTCAAGGATTGACTAATTGAATTGAATTGAATTGAATATCTTTGTGTAGGCCTCTTTTTATCTAGGCTATTTCATGAGAGAGGGCATTAGAACCACTTATATAAAGAAATATCTCCAACTTTCCAAAAACTATGAATGCATACTTTCTTATGCCTACTAACGCAAACTAACTTATTCCAATATGAGTTGAATCAGCTAAAAATGAATAATTGAGTTGAGTAAAAAGGTAGCTTATTTGGGATATATCATTATTTTTTTATCCAAGCTATTATTGAGTTTATCCTTGCCTCGGATATTCGAACTTTTCGTAAAGGGGAAATAATTAATATAATCGCTACAGCAGTATGGGAATTTAGTTTTGTGGAGCTCAACTTATCTGGTATCTGTTGAATATGTTTGGAAAATGGCATGTAATTCTTGACTGTTGGCTGTCCAGAATTCAAATTTAATCGATAGGGTTTGATTAATGCCCTAGATTCAATTAATTTTTAGTTAGGAATGTTTCTCATTACTCTCCATACTAATTCAACTTGTATCTTTCAGGTTACATACAAATGGCTAAGCATCAAATTGAAAATTCATGTGAATACATCAAAAAGGTAAGTATTGACAGTGAAAATTGCTTTTTTTATTTTAGCACTACCGGTATTCATAGTTTTATTCTAAAAATAATTTTCGCTAAACTCTGACAGATGAGTTGTATAGGCCAACACAATAACTTAACAGTAGTGCAATATTGCATTAATATTAATTTTTAACTCAGTTGAAACAGTATAGGTGAGTTTTGTATTGTAAGTAGTTGTTTTGAGGTGAAATCTGAGAACGTAGTGATAGCAATCGTTTCCAGAGGAATTCTCTGTCGTATTGATGTTATGTCGTGCAAGTCAGTGGCTTAAGGATCCACTAATAACATTCTTATAAATAAATAATTTTGTAAGTTTGATAAGCTCTTATGAAAACATCATTACACTGATTAACTTAATACAGGCCAACACGTAGCATTGTATAGCCTATTAAGAAAAGAATTTCTGTAAAATTACAAAATTAAATCATTGTAATGTTTTCTCAGACTGTTATACAGCTATGCAAATACTCACGACAAAGATAAACTAGGCATTTGCTATCTTCTCGCTGGAGAAATGCCAGATGGAAGCTGCCAGGTTGTTGTTTGTCGGAAAAAAGATGTGTCCAAAACTAAGGAATCTTTCAAGGTTGTGACATCTCAGCATGTGTATAGCATTCAGAAGCATGACACCGATGCAGATTTGAATATGATTCTCAACAGTCCAATCAAAAGAATAGAAGAATGCATAGAAGATTTCAAGAGGTAACTTAATCATGAAATACATTTTAAATATTTTTCGATTTTTGTATAGAAATAGATGTGTTGAAGCATTATAGAGTTACAACAAAACAACGCTTTGGTGACACTACGTTAAATCAAGATCTTCCTAATAGTCAATATAGAAATAATCTTGGTTAAAACAGCTTTTGCGCATGCGCGAACTACAAAGCATTTTGGTTGACGAATCGACGTGCTAGTTTATCTCTTATATTTACAAAAGATCAAGTTATTATTGCTTCAGATCACACGTCTGTAAAAAGCCTGTTGGCTTGCATACAGGAGGGGTGAATGGAAGGATCACACTTCTCTGAGCTTTCTCCCTTCGTGGTTGTACACGGCTCTGCTTTAAATCTCATTGAAGACCCAAAATAATTGCATAAAAAATACGAGAAAAGGCAATGAGTCACAGGAAATAAATATCTTGTAAGATAAGGTTTCAAATTAATCAATTTTTGGCAGGCCTAGTTTTGATCACACAAAAGCAAGCTGGGTGGTTTTATAACTAACCTAAGCGAATTAACGAAAGTAAGGGAAAATAATTACCGTATTCTCATTGATTTTTAAATCATCGTGGACTATGATAAACAGATTTTACAATTTATTAATAATTACTTATTGATGTCTTCCAAGCTATTCGATAATCTCATCAGCCCATGTTGGATCTCATATTTCGTGGGTGTAGTAAATATAGATTCTCTCTAGCACGATTGTCTCCAACACTTATTTTTTATTTTCAATTGTTTGTACATAACTTACCATTCTATTGCAATCTCATTAGAATGTTTACTAAGAAATCATTATTTTTAAATAATTTCCAGGTTAACATCCATAGAATATTCGGAAAGTGTCGTCAGAGATAACACAGATATACAGAAATTGAAGATGAAAGCATTATTAGCGAGCAAAGAAGCCGTACCGTCCATAAGCAAGCTCGCTGTATCAGAAGATAAAAAGCAAATAAAAACAGAAAAAGAGGTAATAGTGTAACCTACTCATTTCATGGGCATGCGGTGTGTACATGCGTGATTTGAATTGCTTTTCTTCAAATTAATTATGATAGTTTAGGAGGAGATTCGTTTTGTATTTTTTTTTTAATGCAAGGCTTATTATTTTACAGTTATCAATATTATCTATTATAGTATTTACTCGTACGCCTATTATTTTTTTTCTTTCACTCTTTTTTCATAAATTTTTTCTCGAATAGTGGATTTTTTCTCTTTTTTTCAAGAGATACCGTACAAGTTTTTGTTTTCCTTCTTATAGGAAGGTTTGTTTTGATTTACTTTTATTCCAAAGATATGTGTATTGATAAATTAGAATTGTATGGGAGGGTTAAGTGGTTGAGAGGGCCGACTGCGCCATAACTTCGCTGTCCCAGGTGTAAATAAAGGCAGTAATTCAATTTAAACACTATCTTGAAACAATCGAGTGCTGTGGATATGAAAATGCTATTTTTTCTCTATGATCCTTTCTTGAACATAAAATTGGCATGATAATTCAAGTGCTACCGTACCATAGTATATGAGTATATTATAGTTATGTATAACACATATTTATTTTAATTGAAGTGAAGTTTTACTAGGATTACAAGTTATTGAAGTCAACTACATCTCTAGGAGATAGTCATCAATTATTTTTTAAATAAACTTCATACATTTCTTCAATTATACAGTAATTATATTAAATAATTTGAATCAATATAATATTGTAAATCATATGAATCAATTGCATAATGCTCATTTCAGATAGTGCATGAGCTTCGGCATAAGAATCATAAATCCAGAGCTTTATTAATGTAGTGCTCTATTCATTTTCAAGATGAAAAGTTATCGATCATTAATCTTAACAATATAGCTCTTACTCGTACAATTTGATTCAAAATTTGGTTAATTGTGTAAAAATTGTAAATAATTACGCAGGGCATTAACTTTGTTAATAAGGACATTCTTATTTGTTAAATATTGTTATGGACAAGGCAAGGAAGAAGGACAGGGTGTCTACTGGTCGGGAAAAGGTCGGGAATTCTAATAGGTCGGGAAAAGGTCGGGAATTTTGAAATTTGTTTTGAATTTGGTCGGGAAAATGAGAAAATTGATTGCAACACGTAAGTGCTCAGAACTTCCTGGGTTTAAAAATAATGTTATTTAGTAGAGTACAATTTTAAACGATTTTCTTAAGTACAAGGTCTAAGTAAACTATTTAATGGCTTGAATTTCTAAAATGCCATCTACTAATGTTAGAACAACATTCCTTAAGGCTGTGCGCAGGGTTTTTGGACATAATTTTTTTCTGAAGTTTATTGTGTTGGATATTATTAAGGTATTAAAATGTTGACTATTGCCATGAGAAATTATTTTTTTTCATGAAATATTTCATGGGAGTTCAAAGTTGAAATTTTTCGGTTTTTGGGGGCAATTGATCTCCCCTGCAAGTTATTTTAAACTTTTGATAATTTTTTTTAAATGAAAGAAACATTGAGGAATAATATGACATATTTTTCATCCCAATCAAACAAATAGTTTTCTCAAAATAATTTTTTTTTAAATTGCGAAAAATTTCAGTTTGTCCAAAATTTATTTTGAAAAACCAATTGTTAAACTGAAATAAAAAATGTGTCATTCTTTTCCCCAAGGTGTCTTTCAGTAATAAAAAAATTATCAAATGTTTAAAATAACTTGTAGGTGAGTTCAATTGCCCCCAAAAACCAAAATATTTCAACTTTGAACTCCTATATTCCATAAAATATTTGATGAAAAAAATAATTTCTCATAGCAATAGTTAACATTTCAATACCTTAATAATATCCAATAAAATGAACTTCGAAAAAAAATTATGACCAAAAACCCTGCGCACAGCCTTAACAACTTGCAATATATAGCTATGTACTTGCTATTATGATAGAGTCATCAGCCTATATTACCCTGAAGTGGGTGATTTTGTTCTAATCACCCTTCAATTCCCCCGAAGGGTAGCTGTTACATTTCTTTTGTGTGTTTTATAAGATTTTACTATTTTTTGTGTGAAGAAAAGAAAGTATATGAAACGTTCCAACCATCTAATATTAGTAACCTCTTGTATACGCAGTGGCGGATCCACGGGGGGAAGGGGAAATTCCCCCCCCCCCCAAACGCAGAAGAAAAAGAAGAGGAAGGAAAAGAGAGAAAAGAAGGAAAAAAGTAGAATTCTTAATGAATGGAAATAATAAAAAACAGTGAAGAAGTAGAACAGAGATGACAATATGTTAAATGATAGAAATTGGTAGGACGGAGATAAAAATTAAAAAAATACGAAAAAGGGTAAAAGAGAAAAAGTAAGGATAAAAAGTAGAAGATAATAGAGGAGAGTTTTCAAAGTTGCTGAGAAGAGAGGAAAATGAGACAGCAATGCCTAACCAACAATTGATTTACTATTGCAAATAATTATTGTATTTGGTCTAAAAATGATGCCAGTTCTGAAAGGTTTTTCTGGATCCTGCAGCTTATCAATACATGGCTGAGGACTACCATGGCAGAAAAAGCAGACTTGTTTTATTAGCACTACTTTACATTCACTCAGATAATCACCCTAGAGACTTGATCCTGGATCCTCAAAAAATTGTTGGGAGATTTTGGCTGATTATAGAATAATTTTTCAATTGCGAATAATATACTAATTTTTCTTGTAAATTTAATTTTTCATTAACAGTTTGTGCAGTGGCGTAACTATAGGAAGGAATCAAGGGGTTATTACCCCCCCCCCCAGACAAAAAAAAATTGGATTTTTTGAAGGCCATTGTGAGACAATTTTTGAAGGCCATTGTGAGACAATTTTTGGCAAGAGTCAAAGAAGATGTCAGGAATCGCTAAAATGTGTTTTTGTAGGAATTGTTATTATAAAAACGTTTTCAAGGAGTATACCTCAATTTTTTGGAAATAAATGTTCAAGTATCCTTCGGTACTCTACGTTACCCCAATCAGGAGCAGTGAGTGATCAAGTATAGAAAAGTAGAAGCTTCAAGTAATATCCGATCTCCCATTGATAATAATACAAGAACTAGATAAAATTTGCATTTTCCCATAACGTGTGTTGAAGTGTTAAGTTAGAAGAATTAATCCCTAGAATCACTTGAAATGTGGCTTTAGAGAGGTCATTTTCAAAAAATTTCTTGAGGATTACCCCGAACCCTCGTTCTGGAATAAATAGCCATGTACATTGCTTCAATTTATCTTAAGAGGACTACTACTCCAAATTACAAATTACTATTGTAATTATTGTACCGAGAGTCTAACTCTCCCAGCAACATCATTGGTCATCCTGCACCCTAGAATGACCCTGTAGTTATGCTACTGCTTTGTGTGATGTAACGATACACATTAAAAAAAGGTTATTAAAATTTGTGTTTCGTAATGTTTATACTTTCTAGGTCAAGTAACTCATAATGTAATTATTTTTCGAATAAATCTCTATTGTTCATTGAACAATAGTTTTATAGCAGACAGTAGACAGTCAAGAGTCCCACATTTTTGGACTAAGGATTTAGGGTGATCAATGATTGTGTTATCTGGGTGAATGTAAAGCAGAGCTAAAAGGGAAGAATGGTTGAAACAAGAACTCTGCCCAATGATAAATTTAAAAAGAGGACTAAGGGATTTTTTAGAAATAATTCTTCTGTATGAAATCTAGTCAGCTCCCAGGAAACATATTATCTATTCATAGAATATCATCTTTTAATTCAATTGATAGCTGCTGTCTTAACCAATAGCATAATTATTGGTAGTCAAGTTCATATTATGAACATTTCATTGTGATATTCCCACTTGTGAGATACAAACATTAAATTATGCGTTGAACTTTAAATTTTTGCTACATTGATTGCTCTATTTACACTCAGAAATTAACTTATATTCTATTTACACCCATTAGTTAAAGTTTCTGGTTTTTTGGCATATAGGACGTTGTAAAGGCATTTAATCATGAATAATTTTGTATCAGCAGTATAATATTATATCATTACAGGCAATAGGTAAACAATTACATCTAGAAAGTTGGTTTCATTTCACCTTAAATTGTTTCAAATTCACGATTTTAGGCCTGATTTTAAAACACCCCAGGCCACCACCCCTCCCCCCCATCCTGGTGCCTGGTGATACATACCCACTCAGATATTCCCCCCCCCCCCCAAAAAAAAATCATCTGCTGGATCCACTCCTGTGTTTGTAAGCAATAAACATTGCAGACTAACTCACGCTATCGGTGTTGCATCTGCCTCCGCTGTTTTTGGGTTCTCATTCTCGCAAACCCGAGGAGTCCCTTACAATGTCTTGGTAAAAGTCTCTTAGTTACTACCGCCGTTTATCAAAATCTCGTGGAATATATTACCTGAAGTAAAATTGGTTTTATAGAACTTTAGAGGTCGGGAATTTTGGAAATGTGGTCGGGAAAAGTCGGGAATTTTACAATTAGGAACTAGTAGACACCCTGAAGGAACAATGATTTTCAGCATAATTACTGCTGTGTCAATACGTCTTCCGGTTGCGATAAGTAGCGTGTTTACTCCTGTTCTCCCCTCAACTCGCGGTCTATCTAAATATCTTTAGAATGTTTACTTAGAACTTTATGGAGTGAACTCGAAAATGGAAGAATGTCTTATGTGTTTACTTTACAATTTGATAGAAGGATATCAAACCCTCTCGATCTTTCTAGAGTGATGAAAATGTATAAAAAGCAGAAGCTCTCGTAAACGTCAGTCAGTTGTGATACGAATGTTACTGTGATAAGTGGCAGAAGTGGCAGTTCCCGTTTCTGCTCATACAAACCGTATTACCAGTGAGCGCTTATTCAAACTGTGTTAAATGAACGTTCTGTGTTACGTGCTAAACGCAGTATATTGTAACAGATTATTATTCAGGCTTCTTTAACACTTTATACAGTGACTCTTAAGTGCTTGTAGTGTTTCAACTGTTATGTTTTAGACGCTTCTTCTTCTTGAATTGTTGAACAGTTATTATCTAATAATAGATTGGCCTTTTAACAATTAGTGATTGATTTTTGAACAGTAATATTGCAAATTCTTTATTAGCTGAACATTTTTTATTTATCTGTTCCTGATTTATTTTTTTGTGTGATATAACTGATAAGTGCAAGTTGTCGGAAATTTGTGTTAATTTAAAGTGTTGGCCGTATTATTTTAGAGATAGAACCCGTAACAGTAATATACTGCTCGTTGTAGCCTCAATGCCTAGATGGTCCAATATTGGAGTGATGGATCATGTCTTATTGACGAGCTCTTACATTGAAAAGAGTTACAAATAAACCCAATAAATTGCTGTGTTCTGGCACTCATAAGATACAGAAGGAATATGATATCAAGATGCATATGTTTAAATAATCAAAATTCTATCTCCACACAGTGCTAGTTTTGTTATATTGTCATTTGTTATACGGTTTTGGTTGTTAATTTTATTCATTGAATCAAAACTGTTGAAAGGTTTGTCTTTATCTCTTACAATCGAACATGGTAATTTCCATTGTTTTTACTTAGAACCAATAATTTTATTATCAAGTATCATCATAATTATTCTTGTTTCAGAATCTTCCGAGCAATAATACAAATAAAGAACCCAAGAAGGAATCTGTGAACGGCAGTAAAAAAGTAGGAGGTTTAGCTGCAATGTTCGCCGCTCAGAAAGAAGTTAAAACGGGAGTCAAGGTAAATTGAATCGTTAATATTATTTACTTTTAATATCCAAGAATTAAGATAAAACTTTAAAAAACACTTTTAAGTGCAAATTGTGACTTACTTTATGGCGTGACGGCCGTTTCACTCTGTTAAGAGCATCGTCAGACGACTACAGCACACACAATGAGTGTACTGTGGGTCGTCTGGCGATGCTCTTAACAACGGAGTAAACCGTTCGTCACGCCATAACGTGAGTCATTATTTCCACTTGGAAGTGTTTTTTAAAGTTTTATTATATATAAAATCACTTCCCGGTGGTTCGGAACCCACCTAAAACTGTAGGTCCTATTCATCAATCACCATCATTCAATTCAATACCCACGCACAGGTCTCAAACCTATGTGGCCTTCATCCTCCGAAAAAAAGCCTTGATTTTCCAAAAGGAAAATATAAGTTCAATATTTGTTGTTGGTGTGGGAGAGAAATTCATGTTCTCAATTATTGTGCTTTGTGATTTCAGAAACCAATGCCCGCAAAGAGTAAGTCGAAAGGAGGATTAAGTATGTTTTTGAATAGTGAGAAAAAGAAGGATTCTAATGAAGCCAAGAAAGAAGTCGAAATCGAATCTCCCAAGAAAGAAGAAATGTCACCAAAGAGAGAAAAAAATTCAGAACCAGATTCGCCTCAAATAGACGTTGACATGGCAAGTGACGAGGAAAGAGGAAGTTCAAAGGTCAATGATTCGAAAAAAGATATAAAGAATAAATCAAAGGTAGATTTTATTTTATCTTTTTCTAATAATTTTTCAGTTATTATTGTAATTGCTATGGATTGTTTCAAGTACAAGGAGTACAAGGTTGTTTAAGTTCCCTGTTACCTAATTTCAACAAATAGTTGAAAAGGCCAGGTAAAACCCACTATAAGGCTGTGTCCTATTCCAATATTCTTCGCTTTATTATTCATTTGAAACGATATTTACTGCTCCAAACGATAAAAACGCCAAGGCCCTGATTTATTTTGTAAACCTACTTTGAGGTTTTATTATTTGAAGGGATACATGAAAACCATCCTTCTAAGAATATATTTTGATAATTGAAAGTCATGAAAGGCTTCATAAAAATCGTTGTTTCTCATGGTATTTATGTACAGTATACAGTTAGTTCTGTTTAAATGATACTATTCAGTTAATTGGAGAGCAATTCTGTCTAGAATAAAATAGGCCTATGTTCTATGCGTGTATACGTTGTTTATCTAATCCTTAATTTCTATGATAGTTTGCATAAATTATATTGTTCGGTTAGGAAATGACTGAAACACATTTCCATCCCATAATAGCAGCATTGAATAAGACAAATTTCTCCAGTAAAAACAAGCAGTTTCATTATGATTTGAGAAGCGCATTTTTCAGCTATTGGGTAAATAAATAACTACATCAGATTTATAATTGCAGCCTTGGCAGTTCTTCTATTTATTATAATTATCACTAACCACACTCTTATATTTCACTTTCCCATGTTTTGACGTCGAAAGAGATTTTTGATTGAAATGATACAATCATTGTCGATTTTTCCCCTCAAGGTTTTTACAAAGAAAAGTCTTCTGAAGAAGGAAAATTGATTCTATTTTATTTATCTTCTTTTATACAGTTCAAGAAATTAGGTAAAAAATTGCTGCTCAATTTTTTTTTTTCAAAAATAATTGAACCAAATCATTTGCAATATTAGCCTACAATAGGTTTCTATTATTATATAGGCAACATGAAAAAATAAAAATAGCTTCAAGTAAAAGATGAATGAAATTAAATGATCAATTATAATTGTGATTTTTATTTTCACAGACAGCACAAAGTAAGAGGAAAAGGAAAAATAAAACAGATGAAAAACAGAAAAAGAAAAGAAAACGAATTATGACTGTGAGTGACTCGGAATCAAATGAAGAGGGTAAGTAGTTAGATCTCTAACCTCTCAATGCAATTAGTGTCCCTCTAATTATCGTCGTTTTCAATACTTGTGGCCAGTTGCACAAAAGCCAATTAAATGTAATCCCTATAGATGATGTCATTTTACAGAGATTAAACTTACTTTACTTTACTTTTACTTTATATGGCTCTACCACAGACAACTAAACAGACTGCTCATGCTGGTTCCAAAAACACATGCTAGAATGCGTAGGTATAGCGCCTAGAGAGTAGAGTGTTTCCCTCTCTACTTTCTCTATTTTATTCGCTCTCACTCATCATCACTCCCTCCATCCGTCACTTCTTCATTCCTGCAACATCATCTACATGCGAGTGCTCGCTCCTTCGCATAATATGCATGCTCACCCTCCAGCACTGTTGCCGGAACAAGCCTTATTACCAGATCTCATTACATTTTACGTTTTTCTCTGCTACTGCGTGCTCTGATCTGATGACAGATCTCCTGCCGGCTACAATAATAATGACAATTGGGTTAACTGCCTCTAAAGTATAGTGCGAATCCTGATTCATTTCATTTTGTCAAAATATTAATAAGGCTCTATAACTAAATTATTTAGATTATGTGATAAAATATTATTAGAAATAAAAATAAATTTGAATTCATTTAAAAATGTTCAATCGAAAAATAAATAGAATATGTTTCTACAATGTTATTTCCTTAATTTAACATTTTGAGGAAGTTTCATTTCAATCTATGTGTTTACTTCCATTAACTTTTTCTAGGAATAATTTTATGTTACTGTTTAGGCTGACTGAACACCAACTATTACACACCTCTTTCGAATGACAAAAAAACGTTAAACTGTTTCGAGAAACAAATAAACCGATTCAACTGAGTATTGAAGGACCCAATATTCCATACCTATTCTATAGTAAATAAATAATAATACATGGATTTTTATTTTGAACATTTATATGGACTTTTTCACCCCTATAAAACCCGCCTGCGGATAATCCAAGACGGTGCATTGAAATTTTCTTAATGTCCCCTACTTACATTCCAACGTCAATTCCAAAAACCTATAAAATTTATTCAACAGAAAGTCAGAATATTTTCCATATAGTCACTTTTTATTTTAAGCACCTCTCCTCTATGAGAGGATGATTTCTTGATAAAACTTCACATATATATTTTGCTCACTTTTCAATGCCTAATTCCAATATTATTTATTTATCCTCTACAAAATAATTTAAAAATAAAAAAACATTTTTTAAAGTTTTTGAAATTTTCTCCAACCCCTTTGACTTTTCTAGCGGTAACAAGGCATATTGAACTTCCGCACCTACTTACCTTACACTTCCAATCAAAAAAGCTGAAATTAATCACAAACAAAAAGTTTAAAATTTCTTTAGCCCCCCGTTTTTGAACGAGATTTTGTTTTTCACCTCCCCCCCAAATACCAGTGAATTACGGTATCAAAAAGCGTTCAAATTACATTTAGTACAAATTTTTCAGTGTCTATCTGATAGAAAAAAGATTTTTCCAAAACTATTAGCATTTAAAAAGTTGAAAATGTTGACCCTGTTGAAATAGAAAAAAACTAAAATTTTCCCCCAAAATATGTGAAATAGAAATAGAAATATTTTATTGATCAATAAATACATCAATCAGTACATTGGGCCTCTTCATTGAATTGTACAAATTAACAAATATAAATTCCATAATATCATATACGGTACTTACAACTAAGACAACATAATACATCAATCAGCTTAGAAATAACAATTTATGACATTTCTAGGTAGTTCAAAAAATTCCCTAACACTATATAGAGGGTTCTGTAGGAGCATCTTTTTCACTTTTGATTTAAATACAGATGCGCTTAGACTTCTGGCGACCATTGGCAATCTATTAAACGCCTTAATGGATACAATTTCTGATTGACACTGCAGCTTTTTTAATCTCACATAAGGAACATTCAATTGATCACCCTGTCTAGTGAAGTGCCTATGCATATCAGATCTACAATCTAAAGTCTCCAACTCATTTTTTGCTTTAGTGACAAGAAGCATAACATATAAGCTGAAAACTGTCATAATCTGAAGTGATTCAAAAACGGGTCGACAGTGCGCATAGTAGTCTGACCCAGCAATTATTCTTAATACCTTTTTCTGAAGCAATAAAACACTTCCTGCATTAGCTGCTCCACCCCAAAGAATCAGTCCATACATTAATACACTTTGGAAAAACCCAAAGTATGAAATTCTCAAATACTGATATGGAACAAGATTCTTCAGCCATCTTATCAGAAACACCACTCTGTTGAGTCGTCCACACATCCAATCGATGTGACTTGTCCAAGTTAACTTTGTATCTAAGATTATACCAAGAAGTTTTGCAGACTCAGTTTAATTTGTCACATTCCTCAGATTAAAAATCATTGTTTTTGTTTTTTCCTTATTTAAAAAAAGATAGTTTGCCTGACACCAAACCAATACATCCTCATAGGCACTGAACATCTGGGTCCTCAACAAATTCAAATCCACATTACTTGAGAACATAGATGTATCATCGGCATAGCATATAACCTGGCTGTCCATACCAAAAGGGATATCATTAATCATTATAATGAACAATATTGGGCCCAGAACTGATCCCTGTGGAACCCCATACCTTATATTACATGCTTGAGAGAAGCTACCACCAACACAAACTGTCTGTCTGCGATCTGTCAAATATGACCTCAAAAGTTCATTAGCGGGACCAATAATACCATAATAAGCAAGTTTTGATAACAATACATTGAGGTCAACAATGTCGAAGGCCTTACTGAGGTCGCACATGGTTATACCTGCAAGACTCTTCTTTTCAATGCTATTGAGGATGTTTGAAACAAGTTTGTCAACAGCATCAATTGTAGATCTACCGGTTCTAAATCCGAACTGAGACGATGAGAAGAGCCCCTTATCTTCAAAATATTCACACAGTGGTCTTGCTATCACCGTTTCATAAACCTTTGCAAAGATTGGCACCACTGATGTAGGCCTGAAGTTGGCAGGATTGTCTAAACTACCGCTCTTAAGAATTGGTACGGTTTTAGCATGCTTGAGGCAATACGGAAAACCTGCATCCTCAATACAGTCATTAATACAGGTGGTAAGTGGATATACAACAAACGATATAACAGTCTTGATAAGTGAGCTTGAAAGTTGATATATATCCCTACTTGTGCTATTTTTCATGTTCAATACTATGTTACTAACCAACTCACAAGATACTCGACCCAGCTCAAAATGTGGAAATCGGGGGGAAAAAATCCCGATTTTTGCTTGCGAACTGCTCGCCTACGAGAGCAGTTGGGCACCCCAGTATTAGTGGCTTGTAATTCAGTTTTTAGTAATCCGCCACTGTCACCGGTCAAAACTACTCGGTATATAGTAAATTGATCCAAACTTGATTTTTCCACACTTAGGCCTATGTCTGAATTCAAGATTTTCTCAACTCGAATTGATGCTTTTTAATAGAGAATAAATTGAGTGGAAGAAGGTTCATGTTGAATACATATTAGGTTATACATTTTATTTGTCTCTGGTTCGCAAGCTATCCCTATGAGGTTCAAAGACCAATAAACCCCTCCTCCACCTCTTATGAGATATAGGCTAACTACAATATTCTAGAAAATAGTAGGTACTATATCAGTAATTATCTTGAGACAATTGGCGACCCCAAGCAAAACGCATTTGGCGGCCCTTCCGTTTGTAATATTGTGAATTTAATAATGGTGTAAGCCTGTCAAAATATCACAACAGGCTTTTCTTACATTGAATAATAAAAACAAATTCTAGTATGAAATGTTTTACAATGAAATATCAATAAATAAATAATTCAATTGAATTCTAAAATAATATAATAAATTGTCATAGTATTCAGTAGGCTATATATTCGAAGCAACTGTGATTTAGGAACAATTTATTGATTTATTTGATTAATATATTTCAATACAAATAATATCAACCTTAATGATATTGATACAAATTATACTGATCAAAAGAAACATTGATTGATGATTATCACCATCACATCATATTAAATATAAAGCAAAATATAACTTTTATTTTTGTAGCAAAAATCGTTGATAACTTTGGAGAAGTAAAGACGCGGATAATGCTGTTTTTGATGGAAATAATTTTTGATTATTATTTTGTTGCGCAAAAACATCGTAACTGTGCAGTGACTTTTGTTTTTCTACATCGGTCACCGCTACAGATTCTGTCAACGAGCGCCGTGACTTATCTTATCTGAGTTACAGATAGCGGCGCTAACCGTTCGGACGTATCACTTCCCAAAGTTATATGATGTTATATTTTCCCCCTTGGAAAATACTTTAACCGCCACTGATTTTACACAAATGTTTTTTTTTTTTAATTCTTGCTTGTAGGGTATTCCATATTCCCAGGCTTTTCAGCTCCCCCCCCCCCCCCCTTGGAGAGATCCTGGTTCCACCACTGGGTCATAGCGTAGGGTTAGCGTAGGTTTATGAAATCTCTTTATTATCTTATATTATTATGATTATTTCTATCTAATGTTTTTGTGATTTATTTGAGAGTTAATCAATAATAATCTTATAATGTAATAACTTGGCAGCCCCAGAAGCCAGCCTTTCGCTAGTCTATAAAGCCGGCCCTGACTATATATCAAAACCTGATGAAGAAAAATCTTACAAATCGTTGAAAAGTTATAAGAATTTTTTTAGATATTCAAATAAATTTTTATTAATTCCACAATCTTACTGTAACATATCAGTCATCAGTCAATAAAATCTTAGCACAAAGTTATAACAGTGTATTTACGATATTTTGTGATGCATTTCCCTGTATATTTATCCTATGTATATTATATTATTTATTATTTCACAAATAAAAACTTGTTAACTGTACTTAAATTACCTGTTTATTTATTGTCCTTTACTTATTACCTGTTTATTTATCATCCTTTTTTTATAGCCTGTTTGTTTAGTTATTTGAAAGTTCACCCCATTTCATAATATTGTATGACTGTGTCCTTTTTAGGTTGATTTAAAGGTGGACACTAAAAGATAAAATAGCGAAATTGGTCTCGAAAGTCAAGAGGTGTGAGTTTTAGATATTTTCATACAATCGAATATATTTATGAGAATATTATAAATATAATACAGTATAATTTATTCATCTAATAAGTTATTATTAGACCCTGGAATTATCTTATTAAATGTCGGAATAATTAAAGCATGTTTCCCTATAGATGCGTTTTAGTGGCGCAATGCCATGAGCCAAATAAATAAATGGCTGTCATTGGTTTCGTTGGTGAGTGACGTCACTGTCATCCAATGACAGCTATTTATTTATCTGGCGAACGGCGCTGCGCCGCTAAAGCGTGTATTTGTAAGCATATTTTAAACATATATATACTGTTAAATATAACTAATATAAATATATATTAGTTAAAGTATATATTAGTATATTACTGCTGAAAATAACTAATCAAGCGCTGCCAGCTTAAGCTTTCTGCTTCTTTTTTTATTCTGTACTTTAACTCAAAATGGGGTGATTTTTTCAACAATAGTTGAATACGACTTTTGCTCAATTGTTCAAAGTTATGCCTATATCTCAGAAAGGGGTTATTTATTCAAACAGCGTTGAATACGCCTTTTGAAGTTTTAAAAGGCTCAAACAAATTTTCCCCAAAAATCCCAACTTTCAATTTTTCCCTAAATTTTACACCCCTACAATAATAGCCCTCGCATTCAAATCAAGGGGTGGCATAGCATTGTTTGTAATGTCCTCAACTTACCTTTAACCTCCAATTACGAAACCCTTGAAAAATCATTTAACAAAAAAAAAACTTCTTTAACAGGTTCCATTTCAAGCGACCCTCTTTTTCTAGGGGATTACTTCACAAATGCATATTCTGCTGACTTTCTAATGCCTTAGGGGTGACTTTTAAAAATTATTCCACATCGCATTTAATACAGTTTTTTTCATTATATCTGATACAAGAAACGATTTTTTAAACATATTAATATTTAAGAAGTCCACAATTTCAACCCCCTCATTTCTTTTGAAGAGAATCCATTTGTGCCGCACACATCCCAATAGATTGCCTTGCACTTAAAAATTAAAAATTAAGAAGCTTTCATTAAAAAAAAAATAACAAATTTGAACAAATTTCCAGTTCTAAACCACTTTTATCCCCCTAAACGACATATTTTTCCAAATCGCACTCATATCATTTCGTTTAACTCAAAAATCACTATAGAATCAAAAAAATTTTTTCAAAAATATCAATGTCCAGCTTTTTTCAAAATTTTTTACCCCGACCTAAACCCCCCAAAACCAAATTTTCCAAAAGCGTTTCACAACAACATAAACAATCACCCAATTCTGATTTAAAACTATTTTCGAAAAAAACATTTATCAGATTTTCAACCCCCCTTCACCCGGTAATTTGGGGCACTTTTTGGAAATGTCAGATTCTTCCCTATGGTTTTGAGCCCAACCGAGAATAAACCGCTCACCTACAATCAAACCCCCATCATTGAATCTTCAATATCAATAAGTGAGTGAGTAATTCCAGAGTTGCTAATTTAATTACTTAATTACTTTGAAGAACTTTTACATGAAGTAGCGATAACTCAAATATTCCCGCATTGCAACATTTGCTGCTCCCCATGGACGAGTTTTCTATCCGTAGAGTACCGACAATTCAAGTATTCCCGCACTGCAACAGTGCTGCTCCCCGTGTTTAAATCATTGACGCGTGGCGCTATCTCAGAATTAAATCATTAACTAGGAAATCCGCAAGCGACGTGATCAATCTGGTTGTTTCTGTAATCTGTGGCTCTACAGTCCTGGGTGGACCTTGGCCTCCTCTACATGACGCCTCAACACATCGCGTTCTTGTGCTCTCCTCCGCCAGTTTGCCACCCTCAGCACACGGAGATCATTCAGCCATCTTCTTCTTGGTCTTCCCCTTCTCCTAGTTCCAATCATCATCTCATCCATCACTCTCAATGGGCCTCTCTCCTCCCCCATTCTCACCACATGTCCTAACCATTCAATTCTTCTCGCCTTTATGGAACGAACAATATTTTCTCTTCCAATTGCTTCGTCAATTTCATTATTATGCCTAGCTCTCCAGTTTCCTCCATCGCATATTGGACCCCATATCCTTCTGAACATCTTTCTTTTAAATGACTTCAACGCTCTCTCATCTTTGCTCAAAATGGTCCACGCTTCAGCTCCATACGTCACAACTGGTTTAACTAATGTCCTGTACATCTTTTCCTTTGTTCTTCGAGATATTAATCTGCTTTTGAACATTTTCTGGTTGGCATAATATGCACGATTGCCCATCATAATTCTGTTGCATATTTCAAGACTCGTTTTGTTATCAGCTGTCAACATCACACCAAGGTATTTGAAATTACTGACGCCTTTCACTTCGCAATCATCTGAAATTTTCAAGCAGTTCACCTGTCTTCTTCGTTCATTTACAGACATTCTCATGTATTTGGTTTTTTCAATATTTATTTCTAGGCCTAGATTCTTAGCTTCATCTTTCAATGTGCAAAAAAGTTCTTTAAGGCTCTCATTATTCCTTGATATCAAAACCACATTGTCTGCATAGGCCAGGACTTGACTCGTTCTATTAACTATTGTCCCTCTCAGACCTAGCTTTTGAATTACTATCTCCAGCACTAAATTAAAGAGTGTAGCTGAGAGTGCATCTCCTTGCCTGACGCCGGTTGTTATGTTGAAACTTGGACTTAGTTTGCTTCCAACCTTAACTTGAGCTGTTGTACCATCCATTGTCAAATTCACAAGATTGACGAGCTTTCTTGGGATTCCAAACTCTATTAGTATTTTTTTCATTTTGCCTCTCTTAACGCTGTCAAATGCAAATCTACAAAGAGTATATGCAGATCCGTGTTATATTCGAAGCATTTCTCCATGATTTGCTTAATTGAAAAGACCTGATCGGTAGTACTTCTGCCTTGCCTGAAACCGCATTGATGTTCGCCAATTATTTCCTCAGCATATACTCCTAGTCGCTTCAACACCAGAGCAGAGAACAATTTGTATGCTGTACAGAGTAACGTTATACCTCTGTAATTATTACATATCATTTTATCACCTTTTTTGTGTATGGGGCATATTACACCTCTGGTCCACTCTTCGGGCATCTTTTCTTGCTCCCATATCCACATTATTAGAGTAAGCACTATGCAGAGCTCCTGTCATCTTTTTTCCACCATACTTTATTAGCTCCACCGGTATTGAGTCTCCTCCAGGTGCTTTATTATTTTTACTCTTTTTAATCAATTCCTCTACTTCTTCATAGCTTTGGGGAGGAAGCAAGGGTTCTGCACTGGCATAAGTAGTTTGTTCAACCTCAACATCTTCATTTTCCTCTTGGTACAGAGATTAAACTTAATGGAGAAAATTTAGTTGCACAAAGCACAATTACAAGCGATAACGCCGATTAGGCTAACCGGCGTAAGAGATACTTAACCGCCCATTCACTGAGAATTAAATTTCACAAACTCCCGTTAAGTTACATTTTATAGGTTATGTTAAAAAAATGTATTAAAGTCAACAAGCTTTAGTTTAAAATGAACTAGTCCCTACATTCAATTGAATTGCATTATATATCCTCAGTCTGATCTTAAACATATGCACATAATTTATAGTCTTTTATATCACTCTTAATTCAATATGAAGGGTGTCTTGAAGAGACAAAAAAGTTTCATTGAAATAGAACACAGAAAAATATGTTCAGTATTCATAAATTAGCAGATTTATGGCTGTTTAGCCATAATTATTATAATTTGAACACAAGATTTTGGGTCACTACAGCTGAAGCATACTTGGTGTAATCTGGTAATCCAATTTTAACACACTATTCGTAGTTGATGGCGCTGTATTTTGATTATAATGCATCGAATTTGGCTTTCAAGAGCTGAATCGTCTTTTATTTATTAGTTTGGCTATGCAAATGAACATAAATCCAGAGAAAATAGTCTAATATTGTCCAGCTGCTCTAACATTTTAGCCAATTAACAGGCAATTGACTTTAAATTCAACAAAGGTTTAGCAAATTAATTTTTTGTGTGACGCTACTAAAACTATTGGCCGGTTGCACAAAAGCCAATTAAATTTAATCCCCATAGAATGACGTCATTCTGAGAAGATTAAACTTAATGGAGAAAATTCAGTTGCACAAAGCACAATTACAAGCGATAATGCCAATTAGGCTTACTGGTGTAAAAGATACTTACCCGCCTGTTCATTACACTTTATAGGTTATGTTTATTACAGAACATGGAACTGCATATCAGGTCATAGGTGTTAAAAACTTTCAAAATGAATAAAATCTATTAAGAGATAGTTGAATAATTATTCATTATTCACTATGAAATGATTCTAATTCATATTTTTTCTCAACTTCAGAATCAGCTGTTTATCAAATTACAGTGTTGCCAGATTGTGCCCTTTCGGTTAACAGAAAATAACTAATGATCTTTGTACAATAGAAATAAAGCCTACACTTACGGCAGTTAGTTAACTGACATTAAACTCCTTATTCAATTGGCTTTCATGCAACTGGCCGTATGTCTTCAATATTGATGGTTTCATTACATTACAATAATTGAGGCATAAAAAATTGTAATAATGTCTTTGTACAGCTCACTTCACTGTCATGTAACTGTCACTGTCACTGTCATGAGTTCTTATCGGGCAGCCGATGCGGTCACAACGTTTATCTCTCTGTCAGTCAGCTACTTGCTAACAAATTTCAGCCGGCCGCCTGGCTTCAAGTTATAAATCTTCACTGAAATTAATTCTAGTTTCGGCGTATTCGCGAGTGATTAATAGTGATTAATAAGCGTAAAGTGCAAAATGGGAGACGAGTTGTGCGGGAAGTGTAAAAAGCAAATTAAAAACGAAGAAGACAATGTAACGTGTTTCAACTGTAGTGCGAAATTTCATTCAACTTGTGTTGGCGTGATTACAAGAAATAAGAAGTGGAAATGCTCTAAGTGATCAGCCAAGTGTTCGATTCCCAAAGACGTTTCAAACTCTGAAGATCAAGGGAATTATACAGTTCTACGTGCTATAGAGGAGTTCAGGAAAGAAAACAGAGACCTGTGGCTTAAAAACGACGAGAAATGGGAGCAGTCTAACGCGAAATTAGGCCAAGTCCAGTCGGAAATTGAGGTGACAAAGCAACAAATCTCTCAAATTAGTAGCAAAATCGTGGAAGTATCTAAAAAATGTGAATCTGCACTTAAAACTGTAGATGAAGTCCAACGAGAAAACAATCAACTGAAAAAGGAAATGAAGTTTGTGAAAGAACAATTGTCTGACCTGCAACAATACACTTGGAAGAATAATTTGATCGTGTCTGGTGTTCCACTGACGAATAGGGAGGACATTATATTTGTTCTAGGAGAAATATCAAGAGTGCTGAACATAAATTTTCATTTTTCCGATGTTAGTGCTGCTCATAGACTTCAAGGCAAAAGAGGAGATGCTAGGCCACCATCTATAGTTGTAAACTTTATATCTCATTTTACAAAATCACTTTGGCTTGATGCAAGGAGACAGAAAGGATCGTTAACGGCCAGGGAAATCAATAGCTCGTTTCCAGACACTCCTATCTACATTAATGAACACCTAACTCCCGAAACTAGGAAAGTTTTCAATGCAGCAAGAGAGCTGGCGAAATCAAATGTACTTCTATCTGCTTGGACCAAGGATTGTAAGGTGATGGTGAGGGCTGCTGCTGATCAGCGTCCGTTCCGGGTCCAAGATATGGACCAGTTGACCCGGCTACGAGAGGAGAGGGTCGACACCGCCGATCCGGCCCGTGGGGTTGCCGCCGACGCCGACCCCGCCACCGCTGTCACGAAACAGTCAACATCTCACCAACCACACGTTTCAACAACAAAAAAATAGTTATGAACAGGATGCAAGTTTCCCGCTACTATTATAAGAGAAGTAAAGAGAGATATTCTTTTTATGTGTGCTACAAGAACTTGTAAGTACAAGATTTTTTTTACAAAACACAATATAATATCCATTTAACTATCATTTCGAAAGTGAACTGAAAATACAGAAGAACGTCCACTGAATAAAATTCGTAATGTATTGACTTAACATTATAGAACACTTGGACGATTAAGTGAATATTTATTACGAAATTATAAATGTTATAGAAAATTGCAAACCTTTCAAATTGTCAATGAAGAAATGCACGATCATTTAAGCACCTACATCATTACGATATTTGTTGAGAAAAATCTCCACTCATTCTGCTCTTATTCAAAACAAATGAGGTAAAAGTCGGAAATTTCATCCCTTATTCCTTACTATTTGAATTAAAGGTTCAAATCTGCTATTACGAAATAATAATCATTACTGCGTTACTGTCATAGTTAATGAATTACTTATCAGAAACCTTATAGCATGAATTAATGATGTTTCTTATTCAGATGAAATAAGATTTAAGTCGGCAATTTTCTTTCGATTATTAACTTTTTTTCTCCTATTCTCAAGTTATATTGATGAATATTCTTATCATGGTTTTTCAATCATTGTAATGATTGAAAATCATCATAATGATTTCAATCATTATAATGCAGAATTGTCAATGTTAATTTATTAAGTATGAGATAGTTTGAGTTCCAGTATCTGAACGGCATTAGTAGGATAAAATGATATTGCATTTCTTTCTCTTTTTTTTAATTCATTTTCATAACGTATGTAAGTTATGTATGGATAGGATACATGGGAATGTGCTGGGTATGTCTGCAATGCTCAACTATTGTAGGTCGTAGAGATATGCTACGGATACAGAAAGCCGTTGATTGGTATTGCTGTTGCAATAACAAATTGTGAAAATTTACAGTACTGATAACTTCCATTGGAATAACAATTCATCTTTCATTATCAAGATTAAATGCTCGTTGTGAATACAGTAGCTTTGTTCTAGCTTTTTAGCTTTGTTCTAGCTTTGTAGCTTTGTTCTTTGTTGTAGCTTCAGAAGAGCAACGCTATTTTTGATTTAGTGAAGTTGAAATTACTAGGTCTAAATATACTACCACATGATAAATACTGTAAACTCTTTATTGAATTCACGTATCTTACTTTTTTCTGGATTTCTTGTTCCATGACGAACTGCGTTGTTAATATTAACTTTTTATGTGAAATTTAACGACATGCAGTCAAATATTTGTTAAGAATAAGTATAATAACTCACTTAAACTGGCCGAGTACTTTCGGATCTATGAGATCCATCATCAGAGGCTCCTAGATCATCATGTCAGTTTTTTGGTTAGAAGTGTTGTGGTTTTTGTAAAATATGATCAAAAAGTTTGTGAGATTTAAAATTTAGTTGTTCATTGAGAATGTTTTGTTTATTGTGTGTGGTGTGTTTGTATATTTCAAATTGTTCCAAGGTGTTGAGTTCGTATCCTTTAGATTTTATGTGTAGAATGTGTAGGTTGGTACTGATGTCGGTAAAAGTGTGTCCAGTTTGAATGATATGGTCGGCAAAATTCGATTCAGCTTTGGATGTGAGGGCCTGAAAGTGTTCCTTGTAACGTTGTTTGAATGTGCGGCCTGTTTGTCCTATGTAGAATTTGTTACAATCAGAGCAGTTTAGTTTGTAGATCCCTGGGAGATCGTATTTGTTTGTGTTCAGTGTGGTTTTGAGTGTAAGTGCATTTTTTATTTTGTTTTTTGTTCTGAATGAGATGGTGTGGCCGGCTTTTTTGAAGATTTTTGCTAGTCTGTGTGATTGTGGATTAATGTATGTCATTGTGATGTATTTTTTGTCAGTGGTGTTGGTGTTTTGTTTTTTGTTTCTTATTTTATGATTGAGTTTGTCAATTAGGTCGTGTTTGTAGCCGTTTTCTTGTGCTAGGTATTTTATTGTATTTAGTTCAGTGTGGTAATTGTCGGTGGAAAGCGGTGTGTTGTTGAGTCTGTGCAAGGGCGGATCCAGCAGGGGGGCGCGGGGGGCGCGCGCCCCCCCCTTGAGGTGGTGTGAAAATATATTTTATGGTTAATACTAGTGAAAAATGATACATCTTTACATATTTTATACATCTACTAAGTAATCCAACTGATTCTAAACTGTTATTTTCCTTTAACATCCTTTTATAATAATCTAATTTGTATTGGTGATAGTGATGTTATGGTAGATATCTAGAATTAATAAGACTACTGTAAAATAACATTGTCATTAGTCCTATTTATTTAAAAAATGTAGACATGTTTTTCCATTTGATATCCCCTCACCAGGGCTGGATTTAAAAATATGCCCCGGACAAGAGGAATAAAATGCTTGGGGGGGGGGGGGAGCGCATAATTTATCCGCAATTTTTTATGATTTATTAGAAGAAAATTTAAGTTTTGTATATTAACATCACTTTAATTTGAATGATTCACTATGCATAGTTGTAGGTTGTATGATGTAGTGCCTATATGTATAACTAACTGTAAGTGCATAATGAGTACCAATGATTTTTATTTGTAATGTTACACACGTTTTAAAAATCGATTAATTTCTATGTATTCATTGTTCATGTAACATCACAGTGGCGTAGCTATAAGGGAATCAGGTGGATAGATCCTCCAGAGACAAAATAAATTTTCAAATTTTAAGAAGCCTTTAGAGACAACATTTGAAGAAAGAAGATGTCTAAAATCGGTAAAAATGTGGTATTAGATTGATTATTTTTTAATAAAAAAACCGATTCAATAAAATGTTCCTTAAAAAATTAATAATAAAGAGCAACCCAAACTCTCCTTTTAGACGAAATTTTCAAGTATCAGGAAAGTACTGTACCAGAATCAGAAAAGGCAAAAGATCAAAAAGAGCAGAAATTTTCAAAGAGCATAAATACCTGCATTTAATTGTTCTACTGAAAAAATGAGGGCCCGGATCACACTTGACAATAATGCAAGAGCTTGATGAAATTTACTTTGACACATAACGTGGGTTGAATTTTCAAAATAGATTAATTCTAGATTAATATCTAGAATCGCTTAAATGTGGTTTCAGGGAAATTGTTCCATTCTCAAAAAGTTACAGCGGGTATCCCAAAACCCATTTCAAATAAAATTTTTAAGCACGGAGCCATATTTGTACGGAATCCCAACTCAGGAAAGATGAATGATCAAACCTAGGGAATGGGAATAGTTTCAAGTAAGCCGGCACTTATTTTCTTACTGAAGTAATAAAGGTCCGGATCACCCATTGACAATGATACAAGAGCTAGATGAAATTTATTTTAACGTGGCCTCCTGGTGTTTTGTGCTTATTATTTTAAAACATACTTAAACTTCATGCTTGACTACTATTAATTTCAAATACATAAATAATATACCTAAAAGATAGCAATGTTAATTACGATTATAAACTTGCATTAAACGTATTTACATTTTTGTGAGTACTAGCGCATGCGTCTCAAGACCCGAGTACTTTCTTCAGCAAACAGAGAATACATAGGCCTAATTCCTTTTGCTCTGTATACTCTATGTAGTGTACTCTGTACAGCATTCTCTATTCGCTGAGAATAGGACTCAGGTCCTTAAACGCATCTAATACTACTTACAGAAGTTAAATTCTGGTGTAAAATGCAAGTTCGTATTGTCATTGACATCAATTAATAGTAGGTACGGTACAAACAGTTCATGTACGAATGAAAACCACTGAGGAAATAAAAAAAAAAAAAAATATATATATATATTATATCCCTTCTTACTAGCTCTATCCCCTTGAATAAATTTTTTGCTGAGGATATCCCCTGGACACCCTCCCGTGGGGGTTTTTCCATAACCCCCTTACAAAGATATTTCTAGCATTAAAATTTAAAAAAAAATTATGGCGAGTACTTTGGACCTCCTTTTTGTGCAGAGTATTCCATACCACCCCCCCTTACAAAAATCCTAGGGTGCGCCCCCCCCTCACAAAAATCCTGGATCCGCCCCTGAGTCTGTGTAGCATTGACCTGAATGCTGAGTGTTTGTGTTGTGTTGGATGATTGGAGGTGCTGTGTATTAGGGTATCTGTCATTGTTGGTTTTCTGTAGATGTTGAAGCTGTGTTGTTGGTTTGTGT
This sequence comes from Conomelus anceps, assembly GCA_948455865.1. Lineage (NCBI taxonomy): Eukaryota > Metazoa > Arthropoda > Insecta > Hemiptera > Delphacidae > Conomelus > Conomelus anceps. Next base: position 54,999,469 of record OX418217.1, on the reverse strand, counting down.
TCTTTGTAATTGAGAGGTCTAGGAAGTTTATTGAATTGTTTTTCTCATATTCAGCTGTGTATTGAATGTTCTTATGTATTTTGTTTATGTATGATCGAAGTTGTTCACATTGTCTTTTGTTTCCTCTGTATAGCAATAGAACATCATCTACGTATCTGTGCCAGTATATTATGTTCTGTGAAAATTTGTTATTAAAGAGTATATGAGTGTTTTCGCAGTGTTGGAGATAGATTTCAGCAAATATGCTTGAGATTGGTGAGCCCATTGGCAGTCCATCAGGTTGTGAGTAGAATTTGTTGTTGAAGGTAAAGTAATTTTGTTGAGTGATGATTTTTAGGATGTCTATTATTTCATTTATATGTTCTGTAGTTGTGTTGTTGTGAATAAGGATGTTCTGTATTATTTCTATTGTTTCATTGACAGGTATGTTGGTGTATAGGTTTGTTATATCGAAAGATGCAAGAGTGGAGTTGTGAGGAATTTGTGTGTCTTTTATTTTTGCGATAAGATCGCTACTGTTTTTTATGTATGTGTTGTTGTTGATATTAATTAGTTTTCTCAGTGTTTGATCTATGTGTTTTGCTAGTTTATAGGCAGGTGCTTCTTGGTAGTTTACAATTGGTCTAATAGGTATGTCGGGTTTGTGAATTTTGGGAAGTGTTTGAAGTGATGGTGCAGAAGGGTGTATTTGTTTCAGTTTTCTTTTTTGTGAATTATTAATTATATGATTTGTCTTGTTGATTATTTGTTTGATTTTAGTTTGGTAAACATTTGTGGGATCGGTGTGTAGTTGTTTAATGTTGTTTTTGTTTATGTAGTCAAGTGTTTTTTTGTTGAGCTCTTCATTGTTTATTATAACTGTAGTGTTGCCTTTGTCTGCTTTGATATAGGTGAGATTGTGAGTTAGAGCTTTGTGTTTCAATTCTTTTATGGTGTGGTTTTCTGAATTTATGGGTGGGTGTGGTTGTGAGCTGTTTGTTTTTATTGTGTTGTAGGTTTCTATTCTAAGTTCATCATGTATTTGTGGGTCTGTGCGTTGGATGCTTGTTTCTGTTTCAATGACAATGTTTTTTGATGTGAATTTGTTGTTTTTGTAGTTCAGGTTATGTTTGAGACCTTTGTTCAATAAGTTGAGTTCGGTTTCTGTGAAATCTACGTTTGTTAGGTTAACAGTTTTACTGTAAAAAATGTGAGGTGATTGAATTGTCGTTTTTGGAGGTGTTAGGTTATGTATTTTTTTGTCATGTCTTTGTTTAATTTTGTTAAGTTTTTGTTGTACCCAAGTGTTTGTTGTTTCTGCTAACTCAAGGAAGAAACTGTGTCCGTATTTTTGTGTGATAGATAGGTGTAGTTTGAGGAGGTCTAAATTGTGTGAGTCTTTCTGTTTATATAAAAGTTTGATGCTCTCCTTGATGAAGGTAGTTTCTGCTTTATTTTTGGCTATTTGAGCTGGTTTCGATTTGTTGTTGGTTTTGAATTTAGCGTAGTTTGGTGTAATGTTGAGTTTAAGACAGTTTTTATTGAATTGAATGTGTAGATGTTTACTTCTAACCTTAAACACTGTTGATCTGTAGGATAGGATTGTAGCTTGTCTTGCCGAATTAAATTCCTGGATTTCTTGTTCCATGACGAACTGCGTTGTTAATATTAACTTTTTATGTGAAATTTAACGACATGCAGTCAAATATTTGTTAAGAATAAGTATAATAACTCACTTAAACTGGCCGAGTACTTTCGGATCTATGAGATCCATCATCAGAGGCTCCTAGATCATCATGTCAGTTTTTTGGTTAGAAGTGTTGTGGTTTTTGTAAAATATGATCAAAAAGTTTGTGAGATTTAAAATTTAGTTGTTCATTGAGAATGTTTTGTTTATTGTGTGTGGTGTGTTTGTATATTTCAAATTGTTCCAAGGTGTTGAGTTCGTATCCTTTAGATTTTATGTGTAGAATGTGTAGGTTGGTACTGATGTCGGTAAAAGTGTGTCCAGTTTGAATGATATGGTCGGCAAAATTCGATTCAGCTTTGGATGTGAGGGCCTGAAAGTGTTCCTTGTAACGTTGTTTGAATGTGCGGCCTGTTTGTTCTATGTAGAATTTGTTACAATCAGAGCAGTTTAGTTTGTAGATCCCTGGGAGATCGTATTTGTTTGTGTTCAGTGTGGTTTTGAGTGTAAGTGCATTTTTTATTTTGTTTTTTGTTCTGAATGAGATGGTGTGGCCGGCTTTTTTGAAGATTTTTGCTAGTCTGTGTGATTGTGGATTAATGTATGTCATTGTGATGTATTTTTTGTCAGTGGTGTTGGTGTTTTGTTTTTTGTTTCTTATTTTATGATTGAGTTTGTCAATTAGGTCGTGTTTGTAGCCGTTTTCTTGTGCTAGGTATTTTATTGTATTTAGTTCAGTGTGGTAATTGTCGGTGGAAAGCGGTGTGTTGTTGAGTCTGTGTAGCATTGACCTGAATGCTGAGTGTTTGTGTTGTGTTGGATGATTGGAGGTGCTGTGTATTAGGGTATCTGTCATTGTTGGTTTTCTGTAGATGTTGAAGCTGTGTTGTTGGTTTGTGTTCTTTGTAATTGAGAGGTCTAGGAAGTTTATTGAATTGTTTTTCTCATATTCAGCTGTGTATTGAATGTTCTTATGTATTTTGTTTATGTATGATCGAAGTTGTTCACATTGTCTTTTGTTTCCTCTGTATAGCAATAGAACATCATCTACGTATCTGTGCCAGTATATTATGTTCTGTGAAAATTTGTTATTAAAGAGTATATGAGTGTTTTCGCAGTGTTGGAGATAGATTTCAGCAAATATGCTTGAGATTGGTGAGCCCATTGGCAGTCCATCAGGTTGTGAGTAGAATTTGTTGTTGAAGGTAAAGTAATTTTGTTGAGTGATGATTTTTAGGATGTCTATTATTTCATTTATATGTTCTGTAGTTGTGTTGTTGTGAATAAGGATGTTCTGTATTATTTCTATTGTTTCATTGACAGGTATGTTGGTGTATAGGTTTGTTATATCGAAAGATGCAAGAGTGGAGTTGTGAGGAATTTGTGTGTCTTTTATTTTTGCGATAAGATCGCTACTGTTTTTTATGTATGTGTTGTTGTTGATATTAATTAGTTTTCTCAGTGTTTGATCTATGTGTTTTGCTAGTTTATAGGCAGGTGCTTCTTGGTAGTTTACAATTGGTCTAATAGGTATGTCGGGTTTGTGAATTTTGGGAAGTGTTTGAAGTGATGGTGCAGAAGGGTGTATTTGTTTCAGTTTTCTTTTTTGTGAATTATTAATTATATGATTTGTCTTGTTGATTATTTGTTTGATTTTAGTTTGGTAAACATTTGTGGGATCGGTGTGTAGTTGTTTAATGTTGTTTTTGTTTATGTAGTCAAGTGTTTTTTTGTTGAGCTCTTCATTGTTTATTATAACTGTAGTGTTGCCTTTGTCTGCTTTGATATAGGTGAGATTGTGAGTTAGAGCTTTGTGTTTCAATTCTTTTATGGTGTGGTTTTCTGAATTTATGGGTGGGTGTGGTTGTGAGCTGTTTGTTTTTATTGTGTTGTAGGTTTCTATTCTAAGTTCATCATGTATTTGTGGGTCTGTGCGTTGGATGCTTGTTTCTGTTTCAATGACAATGTTTTTTGATGTGAATTTGTTGTTTTTGTAGTTCAGGTTATGTTTGAGACCTTTGTTCAATAAGTTGAGTTCGGTTTCTGTGAAATCTACGTTTGTTAGGTTAACAGTTTTACTGTAAAAAATGTGAGGTGATTGAATTGTCGTTTTTGGAGGTGTTAGGTTATGTATTTTTTTGTCATGTCTTTGTTTAATTTTGTTAAGTTTTTGTTGTACCCAAGTGTTTGTTGTTTCTGCTAACTCAAGGAAGAAACTGTGTCCGTATTTTTGTGTGATAGATAGGTGTAGTTTGAGGAGGTCTAAATTGTGTGAGTCTTTCTGTTTATATAAAAGTTTGATGCTCTCCTTGATGAAGGTAGTTTCTGCTTTATTTTTGGCTATTTGAGCTGGTTTCGATTTGTTGTTGGTTTTGAATTTAGCGTAGTTTGGTGTAATGTTGAGTTTAAGACAGTTTTTATTGAATTGAATGTGTAGATGTTTACTTCTAACCTTAAACACTGTTGATCTGTAGGATAGGATTGTAGCTTGTCTTGCCGAATTAAATTCCTGGATTTCTTGTTCCATGACGAACTGCGTTGTTAATATTAACTTTTTATGTGAAATTTAACGACATGCAGTCAAATATTTGTTAAGAATAAGTATAATAACTCACTTAAACTGGCCGAGTACTTTCGGATCTATGAGATCCATCATCAGAGGCTCCTAGATCATCATGTCAGTTTTTTGGTTAGAAGTGTTGTGGTTTTTGTAAAATATGATCAAAAAGTTTGTGAGATTTAAAATTTAGTTGTTCATTGAGAATGTTTTGTTTATTGTGTGTGGTGTGTTTGTATATTTCAAATTGTTCCAAGGTGTTGAGTTCGTATCCTTTAGATTTTATGTGTAGAATGTGTAGGTTGGTACTGATGTCGGTAAAAGTGTGTCCAGTTTGAATGATATGGTCGGCAAAATTCGATTCAGCTTTGGATGTGAGGGCCTGAAAGTGTTCCTTGTAACGTTGTTTGAATGTGCGGCCTGTTTGTCCTATGTAGAATTTGTTACAATCAGAGCAGTTTAGTTTGTAGATCCCTGGGAGATCGTATTTGTTTGTGTTCAGTGTGGTTTTGAGTGTAAGTGCATTTTTTATTTTGTTTTTTGTTCTGAATGAGATGGTGTGGCCGGCTTTTTTGAAGATTTTTGCTAGTCTGTGTGATTGTGGATTAATGTATGTCATTGTGATGTATTTTTTGTCAGTGGTGTTGGTGTTTTGTTTTTTGTTTCTTATTTTATGATTGAGTTTGTCAATTAGGTCGTGTTTGTAGCCGTTTTCTTGTGCTAGGTATTTTATTGTATTTAGTTCAGTGTGGTAATTGTCGGTGGAAAGCGGTGTGTTGTTGAGTCTGTGTAGCATTGACCTGAATGCTGAGTGTTTGTGTTGTGTTGGATGATTGGAGGTGCTGTGTATTAGGGTATCTGTCATTGTTGGTTTTCTGTAGATGTTGAAGCTGTGTTGTTGGTTTGTGTTCTTTGTAATTGAGAGGTCTAGGAAGTTTATTGAATTGTTTTTCTCATATTCAGCTGTGTATTGAATGTTCTTATGTATTTTGTTTATGTATGATCGAAGTTGTTCACATTGTCTTTTGTTTCCTCTGTATAGCAATAGAACATCATCTACGTATCTGTGCCAGTATATTATGTTCTGTGAAAATTTGTTATTAAAGAGTATATGAGTGTTTTCGCAGTGTTGGAGATAGATTTCAGCAAATATGCTTGAGATTGGTGAGCCCATTGGCAGTCCATCAGGTTGTGAGTAGAATTTGTTGTTGAAGGTAAAGTAATTTTGTTGAGTGATGATTTTTAGGATGTCTATTATTTCATTTATATGTTCTGTAGTTGTGTTGTTGTGAATAAGGATGTTCTGTATTATTTCTATTGTTTCATTGACAGGTATGTTGGTGTATAGGTTTGTTATATCGAAAGATGCAAGAGTGGAGTTGTGAGGAATTTGTGTGTCTTTTATTTTTGCGATAAGATCGCTACTGTTTTTTATGTATGTGTTGTTGTTGATATTAATTAGTTTTCTCAGTGTTTGATCTATGTGTTTTGCTAGTTTATAGGCAGGTGCTTCTTGGTAGTTTACAATTGGTCTAATAGGTATGTCGGGTTTGTGAATTTTGGGAAGTGTTTGAAGTGATGGTGCAGAAGGGTGTATTTGTTTCAGTTTTCTTTTTTGTGAATTATTAATTATATGATTTGTCTTGTTGATTATTTGTTTGATTTTAGTTTGGTAAACATTTGTGGGATCGGTGTGTAGTTGTTTAATGTTGTTTTTGTTTATGTAGTCAAGTGTTTTTTTGTTGAGCTCTTCATTGTTTATTATAACTGTAGTGTTGCCTTTGTCTGCTTTGATATAGGTGAGATTGTGAGTTAGAGCTTTGTGTTTCAATTCTTTTATGGTGTGGTTTTCTGAATTTATGGGTGGGTGTGGTTGTGAGCTGTTTGTTTTTATTGTGTTGTAGGTTTCTATTCTAAGTTCATCATGTATTTGTGGGTCTGTGCGTTGGATGCTTGTTTCTGTTTCAATGACAATGTTTTTTGATGTGAATTTGTTGTTTTTGTAGTTCAGGTTATGTTTGAGACCTTTGTTCAATAAGTTGAGTTCGGTTTCTGTGAAATCTACGTTTGTTAGGTTAACAGTTTTACTGTAAAAAATGTGAGGTGATTGAATTGTCGTTTTTGGAGGTGTTAGGTTATGTATTTTTTTGTCATGTCTTTGTTTAATTTTGTTAAGTTTTTGTTGTACCCAAGTGTTTGTTGTTTCTGCTAACTCAAGGAAGAAACTGTGTCCGTATTTTTGTGTGATAGATAGGTGTAGTTTGAGGAGGTCTAAATTGTGTGAGTCTTTCTGTTTATATAAAAGTTTGATGCTCTCCTTGATGAAGGTAGTTTCTGCTTTATTTTTGGCTTGATGGACAAAAATTGGTACAAAGCTGGAAGTTTTTTTAATCCACTCTAGGTATTCTAAGTGAGTTTGCAAAAGTTGAAATTGAAAAATACGAAATTCTACTTCGATTGATGTATATCAATATGTCCGTTCAATTGTTCATTAACAATCAATATTCAAAAATCAGGTATTTTTATCTCCTTTGTGAAAAAAAATGTCACTTTCATGTTTCGTTGCATTTATCATGTAAATCATGCTCACACCAACACGTAAAAGTTGGATGAAAAAAGTTTCTAGATCATTGAATTTACTTTCAGAAGAGCTCTCAATTTGAAAATTTGGCCAATTTTTCGATATGCAGAAAAACCTAAATCACTGTTTTTCAAACCAAAGTGATAGCCGAGGGCCGTAGCTGGTATCTGTTCAATCAGAGATAAGCTACGAAACTTCTGGGCGCTCTTTGTAAGGGTGACCGATTGGATTGGCCAGCAAAAAAGATTTGGTTCTCTGCTGTGAAAATCACTTCCCGTTGGTTCGGAACCCACCTAAAACTGTAGGTCCAACTCATCAATCACCATCATCCAATTCATTATCTACGCACAGGTCTCAGAACAAAATGCAAGGCTTCATCCCAATTATTGCATTTTTATTTTTATTATTGAATAATTATTCATTGCCGTATTATTGTGTTAAATAATATAACACAATAATAATATTGAGTAAAATAATATACTCAATTGTAATATTTATGTATATTTTTTAAAGTATTTCGTCTCATAATTTGTAGTAAATTTCTGTTTGTAGAGCAACTTTTTCAATTACAGTTCTACTACAGTTTTCATTGGAAGCCTCTTTATATATTATCTATCAAAGAAGTCCCACAATATAATCCCATTCACTATGTAAATTATCCAATAAACCATAATACTCAAGAGTAAGGTACAATATATGGAAGAATCGCAAAATCTTAGAAATAAAGAAAAATTCGTTTCCTTCCTTCCAACACAATTTGGCATATGTTTATTTGAGAGAAAAAGAATGAGGGTGAAAGAGAGTGAGAGAGTGGAAAGGAATGTGAGAGTGCGACTGGAGACATGTCATTCAAAGCAATTATTTTCGATCGCATAATAATTATACAAGAACTGTAAACAAAATGCATCCGGCAGACAGAGCGAGTGCTGGTGTTGCGCGTGAGGGAGCATTGATAAGGGCGAGTAAGTGATGAACGAATATGGTTCAAACCGGCAACATAGCAAGTCCTTGCATATGTGTGAGTGAACGTGCTTGCACATTTGCATGAGGAAGTTGACTCTGTAAAATTGAAGAGAATCCAAGAAAACTTTGGGGCAACTTAGCTACCCAACGATTTAATTTGGATTTACAATAATCTCTCTATTACTAGAAGGGATATCAGAGATTTCAATGTCATATTTTGTATTTCAATCGGAAATCTAGTTTTTCTGTAATTAAGGTTGTAAAAGAATAATTTTTTTAAAAAATGAAAATTTTGAAAAATGAAATACCTCATTACAAAAACAATACTTTGTTACATTGATCCTGAAAATTACAATTTTCTATTCACAACCGTTCATGATACTGGTTGCCCCAAAAAATTAACTTTAAGTGCTCATATCTCAGAAAATAATTGATGAATTTTTTTTTATTTATTGCAATAGACTACATTTCAGTAGCCTAATAATCTCCTGTCAAAGAGACTTTGAAAAAAAAATATGACCAAAACCCTATTGCACAGCCTTAAGCTGGGCGGTCTGGCCACCTGTCTATCCATAGATTTTGACTGGGAGGGAACACCCTGTGAACTCCTGAAGGTGTATCGTCCAAACTCTAGCTTACCTTTATTCTTGAACGCTCTTGATAATAATCTTAAAGAATCAACAAATGGTGGATTGCAAATTCTAGCTGGGGATTTCAACTGCGACATTATGAATGTTGTTCCAGGTTGGATAGAGGAAAAATATATCGATGTCATGAATGAAGCAGGACTGACAGCATGTATAGACAAGGTGACTAGGCCGGTCAGCGGTACTTGCATAGACCATTATTTTGTTAAATTACCACACTCCTTTCATGTCTCAACTACAATTGTTCAAACTGCTGTTACCGACCACTATGCTATATGTATGAGTATATTATCAAACAAGAAAACAAAATACACAAATAAAGATGAGTATTTTACAAAGGTCGATTGGCAAGGAATCAATAATTCTCTCTCATTACAGAACTGGGACAAAATCACTAATGAAACAGATGTGAACGTGGCAACACGCCTTTTCACTGAAACTCTTCAAAAAACTATAGATACCAATACTAAAAAAAATCAGGTTACAGCAAAATATAATAAATTGAAGCCATGGATCAGCATGGGTTTTATTCAATCAGGCACTGTGAAAAACTAAAAAAGAGATTAAATAGACAACCCTTTTGTACAAACCTAAAAAACGAATTTCTCCAATACAGGAATAGACTCCACTCTCTGATTAAACAAGCAAAATTCAATTATTACAAAAACAAAATAGACGATGTCTCACATAATCCTAACAAATTCTGGTCAACAGTGAATGAAGTTTCTGGTAGACCTACTCAAAAACATGCTTTCCCTGTCAATGTGTTTACAGGGGATAGTCAGACTTCTGTGCAACAGAGTGCCTCTGAAGTTAGCAATAACTTCAATGAATTATTTGCCTCTGTGGGGAAGCGCTTGGCCGATTGTATAACAACAGCATTGGGTGAGCCAGAAGTAAATGATTCTGATCATGCTGTCGAGAACGTGTTTGGGTTTCAATGTGTTACACAAGAAGAACTCAGGCAGGTGATTGTCAGCATGAGAGGTAACAGCGCTCCAAGCCATGACTGTATACCTGTTAGAGTAATTAAAGAAAACGTTCACACCCTCCTACATCCTATTCAATATCTAATAAACTTGAGTATACAGACAGGTGTATTCCCAGTTATTCTTAAAATTTCCAAGGTGATCCCAATTTATAAATCAGGCATAAAAAACAATTACACCAATTATCGTCCCATTTCTCTACTGGCTATTATTTCAAAAATTCTTGAAAGATGCATAAAGACCCAACTAATGCAGTACTTAAACCGATTTAATCTTTTATCCACTTCACAATACGGTTTTAAAAATCAAAAAAATTCATCCAATGCATTATTTGATTATCTAAATATATTACAGAAAACATAAAAACAAGGAACAAAATAATAATAACAACCTATCTTGACTTAGCAAAAGCCTTTGATTCAGTTGACAGGGAGAAACTATTGATAAAACTGGAAATGATTGGAATTAAACAAACCGCTTTACAGTGGTTCAAGAGTTACCTAAAAGACAGGGTTCAATAAGTTCAGATCAATGATAGTATTAGTGGCCTGGAGAAAGTTGGTTACGGCGTTGTGCAGGGAAGTATTCTTGGGCCTATACTCTTTTTGATCAATAGTAAACTTTTTTTATTTGCTGACGATACGGCAGTGGTATCAACAGGTAAGCAGTGGGACGATGTATACAAAAATGCAACAGCTGACTTGGCCAGAATAAAAAGCTGGTTTGACCACAACTGTTTGACCGTTAATATAAGAAAGATCAAGTACATGCCCATAGTAACCTGTAATCAGCAAGATCCAGGGCCCAGAGACTTGAAATTTCACTCGTGTGGAGACTCAACTTCAACCTTCTGTAACTGTGAAAGCTTAGAACGAGTTAATCAATACAAATACCTGGGCATAACCATTGATTATAGCTTAAGTTGGAGTCCACATATCCAGTTTTTAAAGCAGCGACTCCGTAGGTTACTCTATGCTTTCTCTCAGTTAAGCCAAGTTTTAAGTAAGAAACATTGTAAGACTGTCTATTATGCTTACGTTCAATCCATTATTCAGTATGGTATCCTAGTCTGGGGAGGACTGCCTGCTACCCTCCTGGAGCCGCTTGTGGTGTCGCAGAGACAAATAATCAAAACTGTTCTAAACTAGTAGTTCTGTGAACAGTTGACTCGCTCAACACTCACACATAAGGGGATGACATTTTCGAAAAAAGTTGAAGAGCGTTTTCAACTCGATTTTAATTCCTTAATCTTTTGTTGAGGACAGAAACTGTAAAAATCAATATTTGAAAAGACCAACGTTTATGACGCCGCCTAGAAATCACCCCTCGTTTGAGAGACAGTGAGAAAAATGAAGGGTTCTCATGCATTTTTAGCAGCTTTTAATATCAATAAATCTCCAATAATAAAAAACAGAAATTATTCATCAAATAAATGATGAATTTGTTTATTTACTTTTTCTCATCCATCTTCCATTCCCAATTTTCATCAACTAAAATTTTGTTGTTTTTTCACCTGTGATGGTGAACATAATATCACTATCATCATTATAGGCCTACTATCTGGTTTTTCTTTGCAGCTATACATTATATTTTTTATCATAATATTTTCTGACCTAAAAAATATTTTGTAACATCGAAAGACAAAAAATTGAATAACATGTGGAGACGGTGACCGAGAGATAGGCTTGCGACACCTCAGGTGGTTCATGGAGTGGAGCTGAGAACACCTTTCTATCTGGCTCAAATGGTGTACCGTAATTTGCCTGCTGAGATGAGAAACATGGAATGCAGTGAGGCTGTATACAAGCGTAGGGTGGAAGGGTGGCTCTACCACCTGGGCTGGGAACTGTCAGAAAGCCTGCTTCATTCTGTTTATTGGCACTAGAACCTCTTCTTCTTCTGGTTTAGTTTGATGGTCTTTCCTCCTCTTCAATCTTTCCCCCTTATTATAAGTTTTCACATTTTTTTTTTCTTTTTCTTTCTTCTCTTTAAGAAAATGTCGCCTGGGGATCCGCTGGTATCTGTTCCTTGATGCTAATTATTTATTTCGGAACTTATCATCTTTCAATCATTCATATATTACCTTTTATAATTTTTCTATGATACATTTTTATTTTTATTCTGTCTCCCGTATATTGATCCAAAAGTACATAATTTATAGCTAATTTATAATTCCACACTACGTTGTTCTGTTAAAGTTTTATTTTTACTGTTCAATCTATTCATCAAATATTATAAAATCTATTTATTAAGCAATCAATCCACCTGGAAAATTAAATAGGCGATTATAGCCTATAAATTGGATTAATAGACCTATATTGGCTTCTCAGAACTCACCCCTACACACAGTCTTGTAGGGGGTTTCCAATAACTATGTGCAAGTGTAATATTTTTTTTAATGTAACGTATTTTTTGTGGAATAAAGAATATTTGATTTTGATTTGATTTGTCATCATTTTCAAATACATATGGACCATGTAGGCCTAATAGAATCTCTACTATTTCAATCCTCCTATGGAGAAATGATCTTTAAATTACGATTTTGAATTTTAACAGTATTTAAAACAAATACTCTACTGTCAGAGAATCACTTGGAATTTCCTCTCTTCCAGATAATGAAGAAGAATATAATACAGTGGATGATTCGCCACTGAGAGAGCCTACACCTCCGCCTCCTTTGAGTGACGATGAAACTCCAGTAGTGGGTAAAAAGGCAAAGAAGAAAAAGTTGGTAGAAAGCACATATATGGATGAAGAGGGGTTTCTGGGTAAGTTTTATTCAATAGACAATATCCCTTGATAAATGTATTTTCATCCCTTTGAAAATAAATGTTAATGGTCGAAAAATGTTTATACGTGTCTCATATTACACAGTAATTATAGAATAGAACTATTAATATATGGCACTGATAATAAATCATGTTATTTGCTCTATTGTTTACTGAGTAGAATAGAAGACTTAAGATGATTGAAAGTAGCAGAAGTCCAATCTAAGTAGAGTAGAAGACCTTGGAAGATTAAAAGAAGTCGAATTGGAATTTAAAAATATCGAGATAAGATGAAGTATTGAATTATTGCTTTTATATTATTATTATTATGTGCATATGGATCCCAATGGATCACGCAAAGCATTTTGGTTCTTCCTAAGTCTCCAAACTTCTCGCATTCTCTCTGCATGGATTCTCTTTCACTGTTCCGTCCACTTTGTTCCTGGTTTCTTTGGGCGTTCTCTCTCTGATTTTACATTCCATTTGTGTATCCTGTATCTGTAAGAGTTTCTGTTTTGAATTTCTGTTTCTGTTTTGATTTTCGATTTCAATCTTGTTCTTCTTCTCGTTATTCTTCTTTTTAATTCTGCAGTTACTTTGGTTCATTATTTCAAGACGACTATATATAGCTAGTGTCATTTATAATTATTTAATTATCATTTTTATTATCTCGTTTAATATGGTCTGTGTTTGCCAAGTTTCTTATGATCTTTGAACAAAATATATATATATCAATAATAATATTGAGTGACCTGGCTGACTCAGGTCTGGTGTCAGACTTATCAGCACCTGGAAAAAGTTCAGGGCCTCTGATTTGACTTAACGACTGTTTTTTTTAGGCAGTCATGACCGAATATCAATAAATAAATATCAAGTATATTTTAGAGTTTTCTCTAAAGCATACATCGTATTTTTCACACCAAATATTGTCCAAAAATTCTAAATACTGCCATACATTGAAGAAATGTTTGAACATTCCCAATTCTATTGAAGAATTAAAGGATCTGAAATCATTCCAAAATTGAACTAATATTCATAAGTTTGAGAAATTCGAAATTAATAAATTGTTATAAAATTCGTACATTTCAACTGTCTAAAAATCCCCAAAGTTCTTTTATTTATTTATCCAAAAACATTTTTCAAATACAATATAATACAACATGAAGTCACAGGTAAAACCCAAAACGAGTTTCACTTGAAAAATACTTTTACCAAAAGTAAACAGCTCAAGCTTGATAAAGTAAATGAAATTAGTTAAATTATCTCTCAATATAAAAAACATTGCCTTTTGAATTCCGGTAAGATGTCTAAGTTAATAATACAACAATCAAACATTTTATCATTAAATAATTGTAACGTAATTGAAAAGGGGGAATTTTTAAAGCAAGAATATTTGGGGTTTCAACATAAAATGCTCTATTCACTCTAAATGCTATCGACCTTGGAACAATAATATATAGCTTTCCAAGCAAATGTGGACAATGCCATAAATTATTACAAAATTTAAAGAGAACGCAGAGCAGGGTAACCTTTCTTTTTACTTCTAAACTATCTAATTTACAAATAACACCCAAACAACTTAGTTGAATAGTCTCTAGGACAACTTACACAATTAGCTTTAAAATAAATATACCTTAGAAAGTAATTTTGAACTTTTTCAATTTTAAGAACAATTTTTTGTAGCTGGAAGCCAAACAGAACTACATTATTCCAATTTACTCCTACTAACTATAAACTATTATTTAACATTGCTTCAGCACTTTTAAATGACTAGATCTTTTCAAAAATCCTATAGTCTTAAAAGTTACATTAACAGTTTTATCAATGTGATCAGGAAAATTCCAATTACAGTTGAAAATTACTCCCAAGTACTTTTTAGTATTGATATATTTAAATGATTGTGAACCCAACTTGAATAATAGTTATTTATGATGTATTAAGAGCGTGAAGCGCGACTTTATCACTCGAGCCAAAACATTACTGCGCGACGCACAGCAGAGCGCAGTAATTTTGCGAGAGCGATAAAGAAGCTTCACGCGCGAAATACATACAATATTTTTCCTACAACTGCAGTTCTAAATTCCAACACAATAAAAGTTTGTAGTTTGTAACATCACAGACCGTGCGCGGATTTGGTTAGCGTTCGACTTTTGAGGTTATGTGAATCTCACGGATTCCATGATCCATCAATGAGAAGACATCAAAATCAAAACAGAAGCATAAAGAAAACAGCTGGCGAGCGTAAAGTACTTTACCGCTTGTGGAGCAGTAAAGAGGTATTTTACAATTAGATTTCAGTACGTAAAGAACTACTTTACGATCAGCTGTAGGAAAAAAATATTTTTATTTGTTCTTCTTGAAACTGCCATAACCTCACATTTTTAAACATTTAAGAATAACTTATTTTTAATACACCAATGATTCAAACAATTAATTTCATCTTTCAAAAGTAAATTGTCTTCAACAGATTTAATTACTTGATATATATTTTCAAGTCATTGGCATATAATAAAACTTCAGATTTAGAAAAATTGACAATATCATTTAATAAAAATACTAAATAACAAAGGGCCCAACTTTGATCCTTGGGTACACCTGACTTGGCAATAAACATTTTGAAGAAAAATTAAGAAAATATACATAGGATTTCCTCTCTCAAATAAGAACTGAAAATTTGAACAACCGAAATTACACAATTTTAACAGCAATTTATCTTGCAGAACGGTATCAAAAGCATTTAGAAGATCTGTGTTCACTACATCTACAACCCCTTTATTATCAAGGATCTTATTCACAAAATTTGAAAAAGATAATATGTTGCACTCTGTAGATCGCTTTGGATAAAAACTATGCTGACTCAAACTTATATAACATTTAGCATAGTTCTTAAACTTATTATAAATTATATTTTCAAAAACCTTAGCTCCTCTGTTGAGAATGGCCATAGGTCTGTTATTACCTATTTCATTTTCTTGACCTGATTTAAGTGATTTTAGTCTGTTTTCATTGGGAAGGAAATACATTGCATTTAACTGACAAATTGAAAATAAACAATAAAGGTTTATTCAATTCGTTTTTAATTCTTTAAAAAAATAAGTAGGTATGCCATCTGGACCACTGGTCTTTTTATTTTTTAAATTATCAAATGCATAAAATACATCTTTTTCACTCACTTCACCAAAAGTTTGAAAGAAATGGTCATTATCATTAAGTAAATTTTCAATATCATATCCCACATCGTCATCTGCATAAACTGATTTGAAAAACATACAAAAACGTCTGGAATATTCTACCCTCATATTTTATATCACAATACGACATCTCATTCAAAAATTTTGACTTAGATTTCAAACATTTTATATACGTCCAGAAAGAATTCACATCACTAGAAAAAGAATTTTCAACATTCTCAACATAATTTCTGTAAGTTAACTCAAAATTTCACTCTTAAGATCTGCACAACTTCTTTAAAAATTTCATTGAAAACATGAGCCTTTTTCTCTTTTTAGCTAAACTATTTTTCTTTTTACAAAGCTTAATCATATCATTTGAAAACCAGATCGGACACTTTTTTCAGGTTTTAATGTTCTGACTGGTAAACACATGTCAAACAATTTAAATAAAATTTCACAAAAATAATTAACTGCCTCATCTAAATTTTTACAATATTATATAACTCAATCCAGTCAAATTCATTCAGTAGTTGTTTCAGATATGGAGTATTAGCTTTATTGAAAACATTATATATATTTCAACATATTTGTAGAATTTTGGTTGATGTTGTGGAACTCCATAATAAAAGAATAAAACACTGTAAAATGTTGTCAATTCCACTTCTTTATCACTACAGCACTGGACCGCGGTTTCGTGGCTTCACCAGTCACATTTTCAACAGTACTAATACATTGTTTATGAAATAATGTTAACTAATCTTCAAAAGTCGATAGTCAGTCAAATCGATATTTATAATATCGATTATGGCATCAATATCAAATGTAAATAATTGAAGTATAAGGTATAATTAAAGGTAAATTAATAGGTATAATTGAAGTTACTAATCTTAAATTAAGCTTACATATAATGGGAATTGTTCTTAACTTGAATGAAAACATGAATTAAGAAATATATATCTAGTAATGGGTTAACCTCTAAATTGTCTTAATTACAGTTAAAATAAAATTATTCAAAATACTGAAGATAATCATAATAAAAGATACTGATTATGATAAATTTACCTTACATTAGAATAAAGGGGGTTGACTCTTACTAATTAAGAAACAAAATTCAACTACATCTAGTAATGGATTACTTGAACTGAACTAACCTAATTTGAATATTGACAGTGAAAATGACACTGATAATGGAATAAATTAATTATTGAACTTAAGATGCATATAAAGGTAAAATACAATGGGATAACAAATGTTATTTAGTTGGAATGACAGCTGGAAAATTGTTTCTGGATTCTGGAAATTGTTCTGCTGATTTTACAATTAACAAATTCTACTTGTTCATTTAAACTGATTGTATTATTATCTTTTGTCAAATTGTCTATCTCTACTGCTTCAAGAATATTTAGTAGTTTTCCTTTCTGTCCTATGTGAAGATATTGGGTGTCTGTCTGGCTATTGAAGTTGTGTCCTGTTGCTATTAGATGCTCAGCAAATTTGGAGTTGTCTTTATTTTTCTTCCATGCAGTTATATGCTCTTCAAATCTCTTCTTGAATTTTCTTCCTGTCTGTCCTATGTAGCTGGCATTGCAGTCTCCACAATTTAGTCTGTAGACTCCACTCTTGTCTTCTATATTGATCCTGTCTTTGGTTGAGTTAAGAAGGGTCTTCATTATTGGTTGGGTTTTGAAAGCTACTTTTATATGTTTCTTCTTTAATATTTGGCCTATTTTCTCTGACTTGTCTCCTATATATGGAATAGTGACCCATGTAGATTGATCTGCTATATTGTCTTGGGAGTAAACTGTTTTGATGGTGATATTTTCTTCTTTCTTCTTTTTTAATTTCAAAATAGTTTTTTCCTGATACCCATTTGTTTTTGCAATATGTAGTATCTGTTGTAACTCTTGATGGTAGTTGGCTTTGTCCAATGGTATTTTCACTAGTCTGTCCAGCATAGTGTGAAATCCTGCTAATTTCTGGGCATGTGGGTGGTTTGAATAGTAAGGAATGGCTATATCAGTGTTTGTTGTTTTCCTGAAAATGCTGAATTCATGTTGGTTATTTTTGTGTGATATTGTGAGATCCAAAAAACTGATCTTGTGATTTTCTTCTATTTCTTTAGTGAAATGTATTGTTTTGTGGAGACTGTTGATGTAGTTATGGAAATTTTCTAATTCTCTGGCAGATCCATCCCACAGGCAAAGAATGTCATCCACATATCTAAACCAATACTTGATGTTTTTCTTGTAGTGGCTGGTTTCTAGGATTCTTGTTTCTAGTTCATCCATGAAGATGTCTGCAAGGAGGGGTGATAGTGAAGAGCCCATTGTTAATCCTTGGTCTTGTTGATAGAATTCACCATTAAATTTGAAAAAATTTTGATCTGTAGAAATCTTCATCATATTTTCAATCTCCTCAATCTTTTCTTTCTCAATGTTTTTATCTTTTAGAATTTTAACTAACCCACAAACTCCAAGGTTATTTGGACTACCCAAATTACATAAAGAAGGCATTCCTATCAGACCAGTGGTATCACAAATAAATTCACCTAATCATAAACTAGCATACAAAATAAATAGCATTTACAGAAACATCACTTCATACAAACCCAGGCATTGTATAACAAACTCAGTTGAATTAGTTGGAAAACTTACAAAAATTGAAGCCCCAAAATATACAAAGTTGGTTTCATTTGATGTATCTAACCTATTCACATAAGTACCAGTTGAAGAGAGCATCAAATTGGCAGTAAAATTCTAAAAGATAAAAACATTGAGAAAGAAAAGATTGAGGAGATTGAAAATATGATGAAGATTTCTACAGATCAAAATTTTTCAAATTTAATTTTCAAATTAATTTAAGAAAAACATGTCATTTTCAAGCATGGCAAAGAAATCAATATAAACTTGTTTATCACAATCATGTCTAAAACACACAACATTAATAATAGAATGAAAATTATTCAAATAACTTTAACCGTAATAGAATTGCAGTCTGAAGTGGAAGAAATAAACAATAAATTATTTGAATATTTCTTATTAATAATTAATTCTTAAAACAATTTACTTTATATTAATAATTACAATTATACAATTTATACAATTACAATTTATTTTAATTAATAATTATTGCTAAAAGAACGACACCTCTCTTATTAATATTACGATCATCTCGCCAAACTATATATCTAGAATCAATAAGTTCAGTATCAAAAATGTCATCATGTAGCCATGTTTCAGTCAACGCAATAAGTATTTAAATTCTTCAAATTTTCAGAACTCATAAAATCAATTCATAAAAAAAATGTATTAGAAAAATAAGATCTTCTTTTAAATCATACAGACTTTGTCTGACTGCATTTTCAAGGAGAAATATTTTATCTAGAATAGATCATCAAAATTAGTGACTAAATGAATCATTTTGCAGAAAAACTCTACCATTTCGTGTCCAACAGTATTTCCACCCATGTTGCATTTTTTGTCTCTTGCATCTTTCAACAATTTCCTTTTCCCTATAGAATTTATAGGAAACTTTGTGTTGTTTATAAAAGTGGTACACATGTAAATATACTTGTATTTTTTTATTTTCAGTTACTAAGAAAGAATACACGTTAGTGAGTGATAGTGAAGACGAAGTAGAGAATGAGAAGATAAACAATTCTACAGAAGAATCCCAAATGCCCGAAAATGATAATTCCCAGGCAGAACTAAAGAAAGGACAAACCAACGAGTCTCAAAAATCCTCTGCATCAAAAAAAGAATCTAAACCACTCCGTTCAAAAAGTAAAATTTCTCCAAAATCAAATAAGGTATCACCCCAGAAAAACAAGCAAGCTTCTATTAAAAGTTTCTTTACAAAGAAATAATTATAATGATTCAATAAGAATATTATTTTGTGATCCTGAAGCTAAGTTGAATTTAAGTTGGAAATGCTATTATTATATAGCTTTTCTTGCTTCAAAGCCTTCCTTTACTGACTACTATCAATATTATAAATTTAAAGATCATTCAAAAACCTATTACTACATATTATAATGTTATTTATTACACATATTCAGCTCCATTCAATTTGTAATTAATTCTTCTGGTTAATTTCGACTTCTCTGATATTTTTCAATTTTGCAATTATTAATTAGTACAGAGACCTTCACGAATTTCTCAAAGCTCTCCTTTTACTGATAAACTAATACAAAGTAACAGATGAGATGTTCTTTTATTGATACAGCTCAAATTTAATTTGTATTTGGTTATTATTTTTAATTAATCTCTACATTTCATACTTTGACTGATGTTATGTCGTTTACACGTTTCGTCTTGATTTTCACCTTTTGTATTCAAACTGATGCAATCCAGTAATGGAAGTTCAACTATTTATGTGTTTCATTTTTATTACAGTTCTGTTGTTTAATGAATAAAATGAAAAAAAAAACTCTCGTTCTTCTTGAATTATTTCATATTCCTTGCAACGATTCTTAAACGTAAAATGTTGGAGATAATGTATTGTACCTTCTCAAGTGATGAAGAGATGAAAAACATTATCATTTTGTTCTTTTTAAAGATTAAATAAAACACAATAAGCCTCTGGATTTTGGAATAAATTACATTTATTCAAGTCGAATTTGTAAAATACATGTATGCACCATTTATTTACAAAACACAGCTTAAAATTTGTCAATTATTCAAACATTCTATTCAATTCACAGAATTGAGTTGCAAGAAAACGTTTAAATAGAAATTTAACATAATCTACGAATATGAGCACAATAACGGATTTAGAGGGATTTTAATCATCAACTCTGTTTTTTGACAAATAGTTTATCTTGTGAAAAAAGTTTCATTCCAGCGTCTAATTTTTCCAATTCTTTTTCAAGCTC
The DNA here is from genome assembly GCA_948455865.1 of Conomelus anceps. Taxonomy (NCBI): domain Eukaryota; kingdom Metazoa; phylum Arthropoda; class Insecta; order Hemiptera; family Delphacidae; genus Conomelus; species Conomelus anceps. Next base: position 54,979,252 of record OX418217.1, on the reverse strand, counting down.
CATCCGGCGCTTTTTAGTTCTAAGCGTATCTGATCGGACCGGTAAACTATTCAACTCTTTTAGTAAAGAATTGTAATCTGAAAAATCATAGAACACAAATTAGTTATAAGTGAGAATTGATAAATAATAATACTGTGTTCATAAAATTTATGCATGCATTTAGTTTATTATGCTTACTGGTGCCAAAGCCATTGCCTGTGAAATTACTATATTTCATGATTTAATATTGTATAAGATGGAAATTCAAGTAAATATTGTCTTCCAACAAATAAATAGTTACAAAGAACATCTTATTCACTACATGATCTACAATACGGTAATCATAATTCGACAAACTTGATAGTCACATCAATTTCAATAAGGATAAGATAATATTAGAATTTGAAAATGAACATGTCAGGTGATAAAAGAAGAAAAATCTCTACATTTCAATTCAATTCAATTGTTTATTGCCACAACTTTACAACAAAATAATTTAATGGTTACAAATTAACATATTAACATAAAGGAAATAAAAGAAACCTAACTAACCAGAAAAAAAACTAAAATCTATGTTCAGGCACCACCAGCAAAAGAAAAGACTGACCGCTGGTGGGAGTCGCAAAAAGTCCAATTCAAATGACATTCAAGATAATGACACTTATTCAAAGTACCGTACTCCAACTCCAAGTTTCCAATTTACTTTACTTTTTATAAGTAGTAGAGCATCTCTTTTCTTTTCGTATATTACATTTAAAAATGCTTTTCCGCTTGTGATTTCTATTTTTATAAATTCGTCAGATAAATTCTCTGAGATGATACCATTCTGGGCTAACTTAAGTCTGCTTTCAAATTAGATAAAGATTTCCAGAATGTTGACCTGAAACTGAACATGAAAAGAAAATTTACTAGCTAAGTCTGAAATGAAAATAAATGATCAACTTACGCTGTTTAAGATTTTCCAGAGTCAACAGTCGTTTTTCTTCAGGTAGCAATGAATGATCTGGAGGACAGTCAGGATCTTTAGTTTCTTCTTCCCCTTTAATTTTCTCTTGCTTTTTCTTTATGTCCCTGAGGTATCTGAAAAGATTATACGTTATTGTCAAATCACATAATTGAGCAATTTCTCTGAAATTGAACCATGCATAAAATTTCAATACAGAACAAATTTTTGTACATCTATATAAATAAAATTAGAGTTTTGTCTGTACATTTATCAGAATTATATATTTTTTGGTTATTTTTACGTTTTATACATCAAATATGCCGAAAATAGTCTTATCTCACTTTCTGTCTGTCTGTCACGGCCCCAAAGGCATTTTACGCGGCATTTTTCTCCTCAAAAACGAGAACATCGATCGGGATTTTAGTTATTGAACAGTATTGAACACGTCATTGACAATGTCTTTAGCTATAAAAAACTAAATTAACTTTTTTTTTAACAGAGTAATAAACGTTTAAAAACCAAGTATTTTGCGATTTTGGATACATTTTACGCGGCCTTCTGAAAAACGAGAGCATCGATCGGGATTAAAGTTATTTATCAGTATTGAAAACCTTTTTGACAATGTCTTTAGCTATAAAAAACTAAATTAACTTTTTCTTTAACAGAATAATAAACGTTTGAAAACCAAGTATTTTGCGATTTTGGATACATTTCTTCTAAGTTTTATTACCACATAATAACAAATCACGTAATTTATCATGATATATCAATCAGCTGTTCTCAAAAAATATTCTCTCCGATACCTGTCACTGAATTGCTTACGTTCTAAGTTGTTTACTGAGGGCCCGTTCACACGTTACAGTTTTTGTGCGGTACAGTAAATTTGCTGTATCAGTTATTTTGCAGTGCTTTCGTTTGCATGTACATTTCATATTGTATTTTCACACAATACTATTTCGACTGGATCCAGTAAAAAAGCTGTTCTAGCCGATTTCTACATTCGGTTTTGTCTTCGAAAACTCTATCGCTAACATCAGCTGTACCGCAAAATAACTGTATCCATATCCGGTGGCACATGTATTGTACCGGTAATGGATATGTTCAAACGATACGCTTATTACGCTGGAAGCAGTCTTCAGATCGTCAGCATTGATCTTCTTATTAGTGAATTCCAGTGTCCAGAAATGGAAGATATTAATTGTGAAAATTTAATTTCTCTAATATATGAGAGACCCGCCTTGTGGGACAAGACTTAAGATTAATATAAAAATGAAGAGAGAAAATTATCAGCGCGGCGAGAAATGTGTGGAATATTGAAACCAGAATTTGCGTACTTTGATCAAAATTTAAGAAAACCCTTCTGTAAGTAACTTATTTAAAAAAATCTTACACAAATAAAAAAAATCCTGGACTGGAATAAATAAAACTAAACTGGAAGCGCAATGGAAGAAGGAGGAGAGCACAACAATAAGCAGCAAAGCCGGACCGTGTGAACTTCACAGTACAGTTGACGCCGTACAGTAAAAAAACCGTACAGCAAAAAAAACTGTATCGTCTGAACTAAGCTGCTAACAACTTCATGATCGTTGCTATCAAAAAAGCCGAAACATATTTAGTCTTATTTCTAAACATAATCCGTACGAAGGACGGGCACAATAGCTAGTAATAACTAAAGTGAAAAAATTTAATAAAACTATTTTTTTTTTAAATAAACGAGAAAAGATTCATAAAGAAAGGGATTTAACTACTGTAATAAAAAACACGTAGGTTTTAGGTGGCTTGAAATCACATGATTGTAATATAATTATGGTATATTGTATTATATAAGGGATGTCCCACGAGTAACCCGACAAACTTCTAGGGTGGTTTCCTCCCATCAAAATAATGAAAAAAGTTTATATAAACATATGTCCGGAAATGCTTTGTTAGGGAGTTACGGCTAGTGAAAGATTTCCCCCGATTTTCTAGGAAAGGATGGAAATAAAGCCAAACTGATTATTTTATGGCATTAAAATAGGTGTTACATCTATTGGATTTTATGTAAAATGAACTGAAAAATTGAATAAAACACGTCCCAGACCTCTAGAATCACCCATATTTGAGATATCAGACAAAATATGCAAAATTCGGTCTCGAAAAACATGCTTCATTTAGATTTGATCCACATTAACTTCGTTAAATGGGTAATAAACACGGAAGCTTTATGAATAAAACTTGTAGAAAATTTAATTCTGAAGAGAATGGTGTAAAAATAATCCGAAGTAACCCGACAAACTTCTAGAGTGGTTTCCTCTCATCAAAATAATGGTTTTGCCAATGGAAATAGTCAGGCAGCTAAACTTGAATTTGAAAGACGATTTCCGAATAGAAGAACACCTACTTAGGCCTACGAAACATTTGTATCGGTATTCAATAACTTAAGAACAAATGGATCTTTTCTATTTTTTACTTGTTCGAGTGAACGTCCTCTAATGGCCGTAATACAGGCTGTATGCGAACAAGATAATATGAATGACATGATACAGCGTAGTCCTCAACTCAGTACTCGCCGACTTTCTAATAGATTGAACATAATATCTCAGTCTGGAGAACATTGAGAGAAAACAACTTTTATCCATATCATTAACAAAGACAGGGTGACTAGCAAAGTAAGCTACAAAAATTCCCTGACTTTTCCCTGACCATTAATAAAATTTTCCCTGACGAATATAAGGTACTAGCCGGCAGGGTCCCCCTGGACCCCAGGGGGTGGTTTAAAATTCGTACAAAATCTTGAATCGAACCAGCATTTTTGTTTGTTGATCATCAGTTGTCATGGATACGGGTACAGTTATTCAATTCACAACTTCATATTATTCTTATATCTAATTTTTTAAATTTTCACTTTTGACTGTATTTTTTGGATTTTTAAAAAATTCTTTCTTAGCATGCATCTAGAGCCCCAACGGGACATGTTTACCAAATTCAACTTAATTAGCCATGTGGTTTTCGAGAAACGCTGATGAATGAGTCAGTGAATCAGGGTTATTTGGCTTTTATATAGATTAAAAACAAAAAGACCTTAGCGAATAATCAAAACAACTTTATGTTTGGTAACCTACCTAGCTTATTTGTCTGGTTGCCCATCTAAAAACGCATTTCAAGTTCGTTATTGGAGCATTCTATGTGAGGGTTTCTATAATTGAACGAGCGTAGCGAGTTCTTACTTTTGAATTGTGGCTCGCGGCATTTTCTGTATATTTGTGGGTTTTCGTGTATGTTCGACGATAACTTTCGAACGCTTTGACCATACAACTTCAAATTTTAAACACATATTTTTGAAACCTTAATACAGATCGCACCATCTATATCTAGTTCTCTACTTTAAGTAAGAATTTACATACCATCCCACACAGGCTAGGCCTCGGGATGTTTTTCTTTTGTTCATCCAAGGAAAAGAATCTTGTTCTTATTACGATTTTTATTGTTTTTTTTTTTTTTATGTATTTGAGATATCAGACAAATACCTAAAACTGTAGGTCCAACTCATCAATCTCCATCATCCAATTCATTACACACGCAAAATGTGGACTTCATCCTCCAAAAAAATACAGTGTTAGTTTTGATATTAGATAGAATTTCTTATCAACTTCATAAAATATTCATGTAAAATGAACTGAAAAATTGAATAAAACACGTCCCAGACCTCTAGAATCACCCATATTTGAGATATCAGACAAATACCTAAAAAATACAGTGTTAGTTTTTATATTAGATAGAATTTCTTATCAACTTCATAAAATATTTATGTAAAATGAACTGAAAAATTGAATAAAACACATCCCAGACCTATAGAATCACCCATATTTGAGATATCAGACAAATACCAAAATAATACAGTGTTAGTTTTGATATTAGATAGAATTTCTTATCAACTTCATAAAATATTTATGTAAAATGAACTGAAAAATTGAATAAAACACGTCCCAGACCTCTAGAATCACCCATATTTGAGATATCAGACAAATACCTAAAACTGTAGGTCCAACTCATCAATCTCCATCATCCAAACACCATAAAATAATCAGTTTGGCTTTATTTCCATCCTTTCCTAGAAAATCGGGGGAAATCTTTCACTAGCCGTAACTCCCTAACAAAGCATTTCCGGACATATGTTTATATAAACTTTTTTTATTATTTTGATGGGAGGAAACCACCCTAGAAGTTTGTCGGGTTACTCGTGGGACACCCTATATATATTTAAATATATATATATTTTTTTTTGAAGGATGAAGAACACAAAGGTCTGACCTGTGCGTGGGTAATTAGTTGAATGATGGTGATTGGTGAGTTTGGACCTACAGTTTTAAGTGGGTTCCGAACCACCCGGAAGTGATTTCACAGCAGAGGTAAGAGTCTTTTTTGCTGGACAATTCAATCTGTCACATTTACAAACAGAGCCCCGGAGAGCGTTATCTAATCTGATTGAACAGATACCTTCTACGGCTCACGGATATCACTTTCCTTACAATTTCCCTGAATTTAAATTTGAAATTTGCTATCAGTTCTCAGCCTAAACTTTGCTCACGAAAAAATAAAAATCTCCCACATTCCAAGTTTCAAATTGATTTTTGACGAGAAATCTGTAAGTAAAAGATTGCAAACTTGGAACTTGTCTTTATACATAAATAAGGATTTATTATGGCATTTTAAATAAAATACATTACAATGTATATGTTATAATAATAATTATGGAAATCCTTACTTTGGCAATACTCCTTTCTGATAACTCGGTGGAGGAAGAGTAGGATCACCAGTATCATCCATTTTCTTCTTTGGACTAATTTGAACCATCGCATTACACTTCACATGATCCTGAAATTATGTTAACATTAAATTTAGCTAACATCATCAATTTAGGTAAAATAAAAGCGTTGGAGATAAAGTGTCACAGAACAAAAAGAGAAGAGATTTTTAGGATAAAATGAGGGGTGGAAAATTTAGAGAACACAGGAATGTTCTTAAGCCAATTCTGGCTGTGGGTGACTCTTCAGTCTTCAACGGTGTGTTTTGGTCCAACGAGTGAACTACGTGAGGTAGGTTGCGATTGCTTTTTTCACTGAGCTGACAAAGTTGTATTAACCTGCCTAACTTACTGATACAATTGCTGAAGCTCTATGCTTAAAAATCTACACAGGGTCTGGCTGGATTGATATACTATACAAGATACCTCTGGGCTATTTTTCTGCGATCAAGAGACTTTTGAGATGGAACAAAATTGATGTAGCGTTTTTTGTATTTGAGATGAACAAAATTGATTCGCCTCAAACCACAATAATGCACAAAGAAGAACAGAGGAATGAACATAAAAGATAGATTTTGGGTAGAAAACAGTTCGGTTGGTGGGATCATGAGAATAAAGAATGAAAGAAAAGTCAAGCAGGACAAGCATGAATACCATTATGCAAGGCCGATAAGGATCCCAGAAAATAACTAGGTATTTCTATGACGAGCACAAAAAAATTAGACCGAGAAGAATGGAGAATATGATACAGAGAGATCGGGAAAACTTTTTAAAAAGTCCCAACTTATGAGGCCATTCTTAATGAACACTTTGCTGACGCCTAGTTGAAAAAGCATTGTTGGACTTAAATAATTTACAATTGGACTACAACAATTTGCATCCTCTTTGTCTTTTATTAAACATATTAAATACTAGTACACTTGAACCCAACGAATACCCTCAAGTGATGTACAAGAAAGTGAAAAATACTTAAATTTATCAAGACATAATATAATTGTTTTGAAATACCTTCACTACATCTCCAGCAGCATTCTTGATAAAAATAGATTGAGTTTTTTCGATTGGTTCAGGTGATGGAGTTCTATCTATTATCCTTTCTGTCTGAAGTCCCATTTCTCTTACGATTTTAATGCTACCTTCGCATGAACTAGCACACCTCGAGCTCGGATACCTAATTACTCCCTCGTGGTAAATAGTATCCAAATCTTTCTCGTTAACTGTTTGGCTAGCTGTTAACATAGAACCGGGGAAAAGATTACAACTGTTTGATATTTGAGTTGAATATGAAGCCAATTCAAAATACGTCATTTGAGAGACATAAGTAAATTTAATTAAATATAATTTAATTCTCATGTTAGGGAAAAAACTTTGATGCAATAATTACTAAGATGTAAGTTATTGCAGTTGAACTAATCTCATAGTAAGCTTACTATGTAATTCAGATTTCAGTTCTTTCCAGTTTACTATCACCAAAACATAGGAGATAAAAACAACTTACTTACTTACTGTAGTGGCCACTCGTACCCTAGTCGGTACTTGGCCTCATCAACACAGCCTCTCCAACGATTCCGGTCACCAGCGTCTTCCTCATTTAGCCCCATCTTTCTCATGTCTTTCCGGGCCTGGTCCCACCATCTTGCTTTAGGTCTTCCAGCTGGTCTCCTTCCTATAGGATTGTTCCTCAGTACACTGTTTGTTAGTGAGTCCCCTTCCCTCCTCAAAACATGTCCCGTCCACGTAACCTTCTGCTTTTAATCTCACCCACTATGTCTGGTTCCTTGAATAGCTGGCGTATTTCACAGTTGTGTTTTATCCTCCAAACTCCGTTCTCTAGTGTTGGACCAAAGATTTTTCTAAGTACCTTGTTTTCAAAAACAAGGATCTTTTTTTCTTCTTTTTTATTCAGTATCCATGTTTCTGAAGCATATAGCAGTACTGGTCTAATGATGGTTTTGTATAGTCTTAGTTTTGATGTATGTGAGAGGAGTCTTGAGCTAAGCAACTTATTGCAGATAAAAACAACAGTAGAATTTATTTTTCCAACAATTTATTGCAATAGGCCTAAATAATTATTATTTAGCTCAAAAATGATTGTTTTCATAATTGGTGATAAAGTAAAATTTCTGAAAGTTTGTCTGATGATTTTGTCCAATGGTTGTAATAGTTTGTGAGGCTTTGGTATGAGGGGCAAGATATTGTCAGGATTGTGGATTTTAGGTAAGACATTCAGTGTGAGTGCTGATGGATTGATGTATTTGAGGTTTTTTTTGTGAGTTTGTGAAATTATGTGATGTCCATGATTGATGGCGTCTTTATTTGTAATAATAATAAGCATATGCATTTTAATGGTTTTGAGACACTCACGGTAGTTCCACCTCCCTGCTTGAGTCATATGTTATGGGGAACATGGTGGACCTACTATTTTAGGTTGGTTCCGAACCACCGGGTAAGTGATAATAAAGCTTATAACACCAAGTAATTGAAGCACGGTGTGGTATTTGCTACAGTGACTTTATATTTACAGTGTGGCCATTGCCTTCAGCCGCCACAATATTGTCTCCAATTTACATTTGATTGTATACCTATAGGCTAGATATTAATTATATATTGTAAACATAAATGTTTTCTGCATGGCTCCGACTACCCAATACGCATGTAATCTTTTGCGTTCTTGTCAGCGCAGAACAAATTCAATAGGATATCATATGGTCTAAAATACAAACCACATTAACTGTGAAGAGATAAATTTCAGTCACTGTGGCCTATACTTAATTTCGACACAAAGTTGGCCACGAATTATCCAATCAGCAGCGATACGTCCAATGGCCACACTGTCTATATAAAATCAATGTAGTATTTGCTAGTGGGATCATTTTTAAGTTACCGGTATGTGATATTGTTATTTTTGACAAGTGGTTCACCCGTGCTATGCAACAGGATTAAGGGTAAATTTGTTAAATTAAATATCTATTATATGAATTTTAACCGCCAATTCCAATACAATAAAAAAAATGAATAAGAGGCCGCATAATGATATGGAACAAATGTGTTTCTTTGGTTTGTGACAGCTTATTCTCATCATATGTATCAGCTGTTTTATGAGCTTCCTGCATTTTATAACAGTAGCAGTGTCCACAAGTGAAATTTGAACATATATATTGAAAAGTCAGAAACGAAACTCAAAGATCGGCCTTTGAGGTGCACTGAATCGAGTTTAGAGAAGGCTTTGTGCCAAATTTAGTGTTCCAAATCGTTGCCGTTTTTGTAAAATCCGTTAAGACAAAACACACACACACACACACACCTAATCTCTCTTATTATATACAAGAAAATTTTTCTACTTTACTGTCCAATTCTATTTTATACATAACTGGCTGGTCCGCGTTGCTGCGATCTCATAAAAAATTATCCTTGATTTTATTATTCACCACCTCCCACTGAGGCTACATTTTAAATGTCTAGCTGCATTGGGTTAAGCTGGGCATTCACGTTCCGATTTGCAGTACTACTTGCAGTCCAACCTCCAAGGTTGGATCTGAAAACGGACCGTGAATGGGCTTGTTGGATAGTTGGAATTGTAGAGGGACGACTTCCGACTGTCGACGGTGTTGGAGCGTGTGTGGGGGAGTTGGATCAAAGTCGTCCAATTTATCTCAGTCAGTGCTTGACCTTCGGGCAACTTCGGTTACATTTTTCGGCTCGAGAGTGATGCTCACAGCTGACTAGGAATAAAGTTGGATTGCAAGTAGGAGCGTGAGTGGAGTCGACTATCCATCTAGCAGTACTGCAAGTCGTACTACAAGTTGGAACGTGAATGCCCAGCTTAACAGATGTCGTCAACCTGGCATAAAATTAAGTTTCATCATACACAGTCATATGTTTCCTAAATCCCTGCAAAGCTCCGACTAAACCGTACATGCAAATTCTTTCCGTTCCAGACAGCGTAAATAACGCTACTAAGGTAAATCAAAACCATATGATTAAAAACTTTCGACTTCTATCAGCTGTTCCTTTAAGGATAGATTTCTTTTTTTTGTGTCCTTCAACGAGGACTTATGAACTCCCAAACTTCACAGGAACCATCTCGGGACTATTCTATCTCTGTGCATGAAAATTTCATAAAAATCGCTTCAGCGGTTTCGGAGTTTACTGGGAACATACATACACTCATCGCCTTTTATATTTGTGAAAGAGAAGAGAAGAGATAACGGTACTGTAGCCGTTACCGCTGTCGTAATAATAAGTTATTTCGTTTTTGTTTCTTCTTGATATTTTCCAAGGTTGTGGGTTGTGCTTATGGTGTGTTTTTATTGCGTAAGATGTCTCACATGTTTCAGTATCTACTATAGCTTAGGTCAGCTGTTTTTGAGCATTGTTATTGTTTGTCTGCATGCTGTATTTATCTAGCAGTTTACATGGTTATTTATATTTTTTTTATGAAAGTGATGGGGTTTTTTTCTGTGTGTATGTTGAATGATGTATATTTTGGTAATGTATTATTTACAAAAAGAATTACCTTGATTTCTGAATCCAGTTGGGACTGGTCCATTAGGCATAGACAGATTATCCTTAGCTAATTTCAATCTGAATCCGGATACCAATGTTTTATCCTTTTCATAGTTATTTTCAACACCAATCTGAAATGGATGTTAATAAAGTGTCAACAATAATTAATAAATTAATTTAGAAGTAAAAGATAAACAGATGAGGATGATGATAAATAATAATCGAACCACTTTTATACATTTCATAGTTGGTATCTGTTTCACCATTCAATTTATATAGATAATACGAATGCTAGCATGTATATAAAAATGTATAAGCATAATAATTATGCTTTCATATGGTATGGATATTGGATAATGAACCATTATTATGATGGGACGTTTGTGCAACCAGTGGATAGTCTGCCTTGGTTTAGCTCTTATGGCGAGATCTAGCAGTAGAGTTGATGACTAACACCACGGAGAATGATTTTTGTGAAGACTGCCATGAATGTGTTATTACGGTTACGGCTAAGCGGGCGAAGTGCATAATGCATAGAAAAGCAAGGGTGTAATATTACGTCCATGGCATTCTAGTGTGACATGAAAATGAAAAAAATATTTATTGGGCGGATTTGAGACTATAACGTCATGGTCATAATATTACGTCCATGGCACTGGTGAAAAAGACAGTAATTTAATGACCGGCATTTCAAGTGTTAATCTGAATCTTTACTGTTACAATTTTTACAAGTTGTTTTGCATGTATGTGTACGGTACGTGAGATGTATAAATGTTACTATAGTCCTCCATTTCTGAAGGTTCAGATTATGGAACACAAGTGAGTTATTGAATAGGAACAAGTTGGTGAATGAGTTAGACTGTATTGGAGTTCGTGGTACTGCATTGTAATGGTTTAAAAGTTATTTGTCAAATCGACTCGTGTTTGTTTCCATCTCTGATGTCAAGGGTGAGAATGTGGAGGTTGATTTTGAAGTGACTCAGGAAAGCACTTTAGGCCCAATTATTTATTTCAATTTATTAACAATATATCAAAAGTAAATACAACTGGAAAGCTATTTCTGTTTGCTGATAATGCATGGATATTTTTAAAAGGGCCAAACTGGCATTGTTGCATGGGGTGGTGCTTTCAAGACAGTGCTTCATTATTTATTTATATTTCTGTAAAAAGTAAGTAAATTCGTATGGCTTTTCGTGGTGGGGAGACCCTTACGGGTAGTTCCACCTCGCCGTTTTTTTAACGACTGCTTTTTTTTATATGCAACCGGGACCGACGGCTTAACGTGTCCTCCGAAACACGGGAGTGGCTCGAGAAAAATATATATCGAGTTCAATTACGCTATACACTTTTACAGTAGTTATAACTACACTGAAAAATTGATAACTTTTTGAGAATTTTTCAAATAATTATTTCTAAGAGTTAACGATCACGAAAACATATTTACGCCCCAAAATTCAAATGAAGACGTTGACGACTTTGGTATTGGGCTGAGTATTGAACAGACCCTTGCAAAACTTGAATGGGATCATTGCTGAATGATGCTTTATCATTTGAAATGAAAACAATTATTTTAATCGGTTCAATAGTGTTTGAGTAATTGATGTACAAACATGAAAAAATAAAAACAGGGTAAATAGAAATAAACAATTTTAGTTTTGTAATGGGAATAAAAGATAATTTGTTACGTTCCTATCAGTAGCGCTGCTCAGTCGCCTAGTCTGAAGGGATACAGCGACTTTTGCAGCGCTGCTCAGTCGCTACTAGTAGCGAGCGACCGGAAGTAGCAGAGCCTCATAAAGTCATGCAAAACGTGTAGTCTGAAGGTTTCTGCGACTTTTGCATACGCTTAATGTATTTCCTTCAGCAGCGCTGCAGATTTGCCTAATGTGAAGGGGCACTAAGTTGAAAAGTGAGGCTTCGCCCATGACATGATATTATCAGAGTGCAATAATAGATTTTATAAAACTTTTGCAGATTATTTAGTGGTTAATTAGTTTTTCATGTACTTACGGATGAAAGAGAGCCAAACTTTGTTGTAAGAGGCTGCTTACTTGCACTTTTATCTCTTTTCAAGCGATTAATATTCTCCTTGATGAAATTTTTCTTTGGCACTGTAGATCTCCCTGCAAACATCACATGTATAAACAAATGAAGTTTTACATTTGTGTTGTTTAATGTATGTATATAGTAATGTATGTGTAGTAGCCGATTTCAACGGTAGGTGACTCTTCAGAAGCCAACTCCTGTTTCAGTCCAGCGCTACTGCCCAAACGAGGAGTAAGGTATTTTGTGGTTGTTTTTTAATGATCAATTTAAATCCTTCTATGTTATGTTCTTCGAACGAGTTTTCATTATATTTTTTACTACACCAAAAATGTATCTTGGTCTTTTGATATTTTTCAATTCTTTTAGTCACAAGTTGAATTTGAAGGAACTGACAAACTTCCAAATATACAGAACAGAATTTATTGATTTCAAATTCCTCAAAGTGTTACCAATTATACTGAAGACTTCCGCAATGGCGGATATTGACAGCAGCATTGATAGCTAATGGAAATTGATGAACACTACAACACAAAAATATCTGTTCACCGATGGGAATCGAAGCCAATTGCCGGCCAGGCGTCTTAGCCACTAGACTACAGTGGCCATTCTGTACAGCAGAACGCTGCTGTATATGATTGATTATTTCAATTATGAATCCATTCTCATCCCATTTGCATATTCTGGCATATGTTTGACAAAACCACAAAGTATTTATGAATTTTTTTGGGGAAATTTTCAATGATGAATTTTTTGAGAAAATCAAAAAAATAAATATATTTTTGGGGTTTGCTTTAAATGTTTTAATATTGTGTTACACAGAGGTGCCCAACTGCCCATCCCCCCCAAGTCCCATGACGCACCCCCCCCCTGAATTTAGCACTAGCCCCTCCATAAATTAGGACCCCCAGAAAAAATAAGCCCCCGTATTCTTTCTAAAACTAAAAGAAGATTTATATAGGTATTGAAAAAATCCAAACCCAGTCGATAATATACAAAATGTATGTATATTTCTTGAGATTCTTTCAGGGCTTAAATTCTAAATTGAGAAATACCGGAGCTGTTACTCACCGGGGATCCAGTGGTCCTTCCCCGGAAAATGTTTGAAAATTGCACTTGAATTAGTGCATTTTGAACGCATTTGAGCATGGTTAGTAATGCACATATAATATTATATAATATACAAAATAACAAGCTAGTTCAGATCTGGTTTAAAATAAATGATTTTATTATTGATTTAGATAGCCGGAGCTCCACTACGGTGTGCTCCGGCTGAAATTAAGCCCTGGATTCTTTACATAGGTAACATTTTTTTGTAAAGGTAGAAAAGAAATAGCTTAATAACTTCCTGCACAAATGCTAAACATAACTTTTTAGCTAATTCATATTCAATAGTTTAATAATAATTATTATTATCCTTTTTACAAATCTATTGTCATTAATTGACATTCTGTCTGATGACTTCGTAATATATTTTTGAATGTCGTCTCGTTAAACACGGTTTCAAACAACTTTACCCCCCCCCCCATCATTTTTTAGAACCCCCCAAGAATTTCAATGACGCAGTCTGCGTCATAGCCCCCCTGTGTTACATATCACTGTAAAGAGCAAGAAATATTCTGCAAAATGATACCACTTACAGCCCTCTAGCTTGATTGCAACAGTTGCTTGAGCAATTTAGAATTTCCAATTTCTCAAGGTTTTTTGAAATTTCGAATGGCTGTAACTCGTATAAAAAGATTGAAATAAAAATCGAATATTATGTATTTTTGTTATTCTCATTACTCACTATGAGTTTACAAAATTTCATCAAAATTTGAGATGCTGGACAAAAAGTGTGTTGATTTGACATGAAATGAACTGAACATCAGAAACAGACAATATCAGTTCATTTGAAGTCATAATAATAGACATCAATTTATGGTACAAAGTCATATATAAGTCATTGTACCTAAAGTAGTAAATATAGTAGAACTCAAGGCATTTATTGATAGGAGGACCACAAGGTATTTCCAACTCACCGTTTGAGCCATGTTATTATATACATGGTACATTTTAATGTAAATAAAGATTTGTTTTGCTGAAATTCATCAAGAATGATGAACATTGAAACATTCATTGATACAGGTGATTCAATAAATTGTATTGACCATTTCTTGAAATACTAAACTGTTGAATATTTCATAATTACTTACGCTGTCCAGTGAAGAAATCTATAGATGACATTATAGGAAGAGTCTATTGCTTTGACTTCACATAGATCTGCAATATAAGACGTTTTAATTAGGTCTGTTCAGGAGGAGCTTTTTGTAGATGAGACGGGTTGCTTCCAAGTTCCCATTAAATAATGCAGTTCGATACATGCAAACTCAACTCTTTTGAACTGTGAAAATTGATACTTTTTGTCGTTTCAATGAAACAATAAATTTCAAAACACAGGTCCACTATGGAAAAGTTAGTTTAAAAAATATACTATGATATTACGGCCCATACTTTAACTGGTGCAGCTCAGATACCAACTCTCGAAAACAAAGTTTCTGATAAGTATAACCACATTTATTGCTAATTAATCCTTTATACATCACCTGTTAGCGAAGCTATTGCAAGATATACTTATGCCTATAAGTATATCTTCCAAAGTTCAATGATCAAATCAGTGTGGCATGATGTGCTGTGGACCCGGCGTCATTGACTCAGCATTTGGGGCCTAACTCCTTTCTCTCGTGGAATAAGCCTTAAGCTTATAATGTTATTTGATTATTATGAGTATGTGGACCAAAAATGTGATTATTCAAACCTTTATGGTATGTTATCGTCTGAAGAAAGTGACTATGAAAAAAAGGAGGGAGATACGTAACTTTCCGAGGGAGGAATTGCTTTCCTCATTGAACTTGAAGCTTTATCAGTAGCCTCACATACTCACTGCTACAAATAGGCATTAAAAGTCGTGTTTTTGTAATATTAAACGTCGTATCAACACTTTTTACCAATTATCCATCAACAATATTGATCGCTGATTTTCGTGGATAAAAACTTGTAGTGAGTGCTGCCCACTCATGAGGAGGGGGGGGGGGTGGTTGACCGGGTGGTTTCTCCATTAATTGTCAATATTAAGTTTACTACAACTTTAAAATTTATAAAACTTAGTTGGATTCTATTACAAAATATCACTGTGTGGCCGTAATACACAACATGAAGCACTGACTCCAAATGGAAAGAGTGCCGCTTAGGGTAAGCGCATGTTGAGGAGGTGATGGTGTAGGTGTAGCTGGAGGTGTAGGTGTAGGTGGAGGTAGGTATCGTATGTTCAGGAGGTTTACCGAGCTGCTTTTCTCCCACCACTGCAGTCCACAGACAGTGTGTCGTCTGTCTCCAACTGTGTGGGGCAATAGTACGTTCTCATTGTCTCGTGCATAATTTTTCTGTAATAATGATTACAGACAGTAGTGATGATAGTGATAAGATGTCTTCGGCAAGTAAGTGGTGGTTTACTAGTCATTAAGCAATTGAGAGTTTAGCAATTAACATTGAAGGAATGTAAAGAGATATTTTAGTCAAAACAAGAAATGTAAGTAAAAAAATGTTTGTGCATTATTTATGAAATGACCCTTGTACTATATTCAATGACTTTCCATGAACTTCTCAAGGCGACTAGTGGCTTCCAGTACTTGGATTACCTTGAATGACAACTATATAAAGACGTCCACATGAACAAGTGGAGTTATAGTTTTGTTGTTTGTTCTACATGCTTGCATGACAGATCCTGTTACAGTGTGAGTGACAGATTGAAGTCCAGTGCCTTTGGAATAAACAGCGCTCAACTCCAGTGCACCATTGCAAAGACAAGTGTTCACTATCTTTGTGGCTTATCAACAGTTTAAAGATGTTGTGCTTACACATATCCAGTGATATTATTTGGGATTGTCAAATAATGTATCAGACTGTCTTTTGTAAGTGTTTAGATGTTCTTTTTAGCATTTCTTTCTACATTATTGTACAGTTTATTGGACTCTTGTTTCTTTTTTATTGATCAGCCTATAATTAATTAGGCCTATTCATTCTTGTACATAATTACCGAAAATAAGCATTAGCTTAATATTTTTCATGTGTTTTTTTCTTTCTCATTGATTAAACTTGCAATTTGTGTGTGCCCTATGACAAATAATTTCTAAAAAACCAAGATAGTTACACTGCATAAGGAATAACGAGAGGTTTACGTCCATCCTCCTATATTAAATGTGTAACTTAGATGTCTCAACATACCTTGTTCATTTATGATAAGATGCTTGTTCAACTACTGTTGAAGTTCTGGAATTAAAGTAGTAGAACAATTATTGGTCCATGAACTTGAGCGAATAAAGGAATACTTGAATTTCAAAACGAATTCTATTGAAAGCGTAGGTTTATTAGAGCCACGAACCGCACTTTGTTTATTATCAGTTTATCGTATCCGCTTCGCGCTTCCACTTTCTGCTGCTTTTTAATTCAAAATTGTCAGCTGCTGGTAAACAAGAAATAATGTTGCTTAGAAATTAAGAGTGGTTATGTTGATACTCAGAAGACTTATAATACTGAATACTTGTCATAGCAAAAAGATCTACTTAAGCATAAGTTAGTGACACAAAAATATTCGGGAGACTATTACATGAGTTTGGTATGATTTTATATTTCAGAAGATAAATCATCATTATTTACAGATAACCTGAAATAAGAAAGATAATGAATACCAAAGGAATGCCACTCTACATGTCAGTGTCTTCTGAGTCAAACATGAAGCTTTAAAATTGGTGACGTTGTCATAACCTTCAAAACGTTCTATTGAATCTCGAGCTCGACCCGAAACGAACGATCTAGAATCTATAGATACGATCACGATCTCGAATTCTAGAGACGGTGAATTCATAGTTCGTTGTTTGTCTTCGACATTCTATAATTCCAAGTCCATCATCATTTTGTTTGGTCTATTAGCGTTTTATTTAGCTCGGATGCTGTTGAACTTTATATAAAGTAATAACTGTAATTTTCACTTTTATTGCATAATATTCTTTGTAACAACTTGAGGTTACATAAACAGAACGAAAATGAATCCTATGACGTGAGTAATTCGATTATTTGAATATCTACTATGTATTTTCGTAGAGATAATTAGGATATTCCTTCATTAAAATTAACAATCTATCATTTAATGAAGAATATGGTGATTGTTCTCGCACACACGTTGAGCTTGGCTTTTATGCAATAATAATTGGGCTGTGGTGCACTATATGGGCTTCTGTCAATAACTTGTTGTCAATTGAATAACTTGGACGTTTACGATTATTTGACCACGGGAGAAGTTACATAGGCCTACTATGATTATACTCATTTTCAGATGGATGTCTAGTCGGGTTAAGGTTAAGACATACCGGTAATTCACTTAATCGTGTCATTTTTAAGAGAAGCCCATATACTGCACTCCCATGGAGTGCAGTATATGGGCTTCTGTCAATAGTGTTTAAATTGAATAACTTGGACGATTATGATTATGTGATCACTATTAGTATTAGGCTATTCATTAATACTATGATATTCATTAATTGGATGAAAAGGTTTTAATAATAATGAAACGTTAAATTTCAACAAAATTTAGACAATTTTCTAAAAGGAACTCTTTATCACAAAATTTAAAAAAAAGGAACTAGGCACTTTTCATCAAATGGCACTTATGCATCAAAATAATAATGGTATGAGGTGGTTCAGTCACATCTAGCCAAGTTAGGTTAGGTTTGGTTAGAGGCCCATATAGTGCACTTTCTCCAATGTTCAATCACGGGCGCTCAAGACTGCGCTTATTACCCACAATGTGGCTCAAACGCTAAGTGGGGACTACCCTTGTCTCCTATCTTGTTATTAAATAGAATGTTGGGAAGGTGAGAATTTTTGGTACTTGCGTATTATACACATGCCACTATTTTACAGTGCACTGCAACGGAACAAGCTTAACCCAACCTAGCTAGATCGTAACATCCCGTTAATGGGAATGTACAGAAGATTCATTTCATATAACGATATCTTCATTCTAATACCACGTATGAGAATGTTCAAGCAATTTCGGTTTATGACTGTATCAAAGGTAATTTTGGCGCTCTTTCCAATGGTTCTAATTCCAAGTATCAGAAATGAACAGCTGTTATACACGGTTATAACACATATCAGAATCGATAAAAAATGAGTTCTAATAGCATGTATCAGAAAATCTTCATGAATTCGTTGCCTAGATTTCTAATACAACATAAGAGAATCAGTTTGAATGTACCTATCAGAATGCACATAAACTTGCGCGCGAATACCACATATAAGAAGTTAACCTAACAAATTCAAGCGCTAAAAGGACATTGTCGACATCAATAATATTGTCGTGCGTTGTTTACAGTTTTGTTGTTGGTACAGTACAGTCTTGCTTGAAGACTGAGCATCTGTGATTGCCTTCAACAATGTGCAAAAAGTTCAGAAATTCAAGAGCTGGGAATATCATGAGAATGATTTCTAAGACAAGAATTTATTTATACTGATTAATTTATGTTACTGTACTTGGATTTTTAGCATCAAATCAATCCCAAACGAATACCATATGTTTTGATATTTTATGAATAATTTGGAATTTTGTTGATATTATGAATAAAAATAATGGATTATTTAGTGTGTGCATGATATTAGTTGATTATATTCATTCCTGATGCATCAGCCACACCTGCATACATGAAGTACAGTACCAAATTTAGATTGAAATAATTAGATTGTAACAACATATATTACAATAATTTCACTTAGTAGGCATGCTATCCACTGACATATCCATCTGAATCTGAAGGTTCTCATTTTGAAAAATTCAAAACTGATTCAGGCCATATTATGCTGATTATTATTTTGATCAACTGGCATGTTTTTGAATTACAATGTATGAAACGATTTTTCGAAATGTGCAAATTTTAGCTGCAGTATCAGGTTTTGCCTAATAACTTAGATTCAAGATTCAATTACTTATCTGAATCCAATTTCTACATTCACATAAATATCAATCAAAAGTCATGTTTTTGTTCATGTAATACTTTTCAAACATGGATAAAATCTTCCTTAGATGTCAAATTATTATTTTTTCTGATATCTTTGTTGCAGGAATCTGAAACAGAAAAGGTTTCTGATACCTGCAATTAATTCTTATTTCATGATTATTTTCAGTCAAGTTGTACAAAATATTACTATCTTCACAATTATCTGTCTCACTTATTTCTGAGAAAAAATGCTCAATGAGTTTTACTCATTTCATGGTTCTAATAAATTCTCATTTTCAAAAGTGTCCAGAACAGAATTATTTTAATTATTATTATTAATTTGATTAGTGAATGCATTGTTTGTTTATGAACCGATGCTGGTAATCTCACGTATACGAGCTGTTTAATAGTTCTAATACCACGTATGTGATTTAAAAATTCACTGAGATATAATTTGGAAATTTCTACACGAGAAAAACTTCAAATAAGGTTATTATAACTATACTGTAGCTTTTCAGGTGGAAAATTATAATAATTCCTAAAACCAGTTTTTGCCCTCCTAAAAAAAGTTGGGTTTCTCTAAGTAAGTGGTATTAGAATTAAGGGTTTCGATAAGTTGTTCATATTCTATTCATACACTATTGAATTCGGTATCGAGGAATTCACGATCCAGCGCTAAGCTTGTTCCGTTTGGCCCCATAACGATCCATTGAGTTTAATAATGTAAGCCTAGCATAAATGAGTCTAATAGATATTTGAGCATCCACTGGCCTCCCATCATGGGGGCATCTGGATTTGTCCAATGAATTTAAATGTATTATTTCCATTCAGGCTATATTAGTTTAAGATTTTTATAATACTCTCTATATTGTTCTATATATCGGTCTGGCTGGAATAGAAACCACAGTCCTCTAGCTCTCTCTTGAAACCCTCTTTAAAGTTTTTGAGAGGAAGCCTCTTAAGCCAGCCCGGTAAAACATTAAAAAGTTGAACTTCTAACTCCATTTGCATAGAGAGCAGTGCGATGTGTTTCATTTCTAAGTTCTGTTGTAATAATTCTGAGTCTGTTGGTAATTCTAAAGCAAATATGGTCCACCTCAGATTTTCTTAAAATTTACATATATTTTATAGAGCACAGAAACAATAAGGTAATTCTGAAGCAAATATCAATCACCTCCAATTTTCTTGAAATTAACATATATTATGTAGAACACAGAAAAAGTAAAAATAAGTGTCGCAAATAAGTATTACAAATTCAATTTGCATTACATAGTCAACATTTTTGCTTTAAATAAGTTCTGTAGCTGTAGCCTACCTATAAAGCTAATCACTTTATTGGTAAAACGCAATTAACTTGTGTTACAACTTGATTGTTTCATTGATGATCGTTTCGTTTGTACTAAATTTTTATTTTCAGAAATGTCAAAAACATAAAAAAGCTGAGTGAACAGGAGTTGACAATGGGATTGAAAACTTCATGGCATGATCAATACAAAGGAAGTGCTTGGATATTTATTGGTGGTCTGCCCTATGATCTTACTGAAGGCGATGTTCTCTGCATATTCTCTCAGTAAGTTTTGGATCAAAGAATACAGTAGCTCATCACTAGTTATCATTGTTATCTATGAAGGAGATACCATGTAATTTTTTAAATTTATTAATCCTGTGCGAAGTTATAAGAAATGATTAATCATTCACTTTTCTCACTCTTGCTTAATTTGGTAATGGTTTAGAGTCTGTTTACTTATTCTTGGCAGTGCGCACAAACTCATTTTGTTTTGCCAAAGCAGCATACCCAGCTTTTCAAGAGCCTGTACCGGTTCTGAGAATTAGTTATTCATATGACGAAGTATGTGAGAACATCTCACAGCATAGAGTAGCAGTCATTAGAGTGCCGACATGCGTGAGGCAAATTCATATAACTGCCAATAATTAGTTGACAAGTTATGTATTTTTAAAGAATAAAGTATGTAGAATAAATAATTCACCCAAATAATTTATCCATCATAGATATTATAATTATTGAGTGAGATATACCGTTGAAATGTGATGAAGTGTTGAGGCACAATAGCCCCCTCTTCCACTTGAATAATATAAATAATATATACCATACTCCACATGTATTGTCAAAACTAGTATTATAATGAATGATATTTTATTCAATTCAATAATCCTGTGTGAAGGTATAAAATAAATAATAAAAAAGTTTTCTTAAACTTGTTCAATTCCTTTGCTTTCCTAAACTAATCAACCGATTGTGATGAAACAAAATGTTTGAATGTTTAATTACATGCCAGCGAGAATCACTGAGTTGGTGAAATAAACCCTAAAAAAGGGTTGCTAAGATAGTAGATGGATAGATTTTCCTTATTTTTTCACTTTTCATTAAAAAGTGCTGTGGGAGAAATTGAGCCTTCCACTTAAACCGCAGTATTAAATAAAAGAACTTCATTTACAATGAGAAAAAAATGCAATGTCAAAACTAAAATTAATAAAGATGAAAAAGAAAAATAGCATTACCTACACCTACAAGCAGAGAGCGAGGGAGAGAGAGTGTGAGGAGGAGGAGGAAACTTGAGAAAAAAAAGAAATAATGGAAAAGAGAGACAGTGCCTAGCCAAGTCCACCACTTGGCCACATATCGCCACGACATCCCTTACTGAAACGACGCTGACTGACCATCAAGTTGATATACGTATTAGAAGTGAGCTCCATAGTCTAATGGCTGTAGCTTGAAAATTTTTATTAAACATCTTAGTTTTGTGAACAGGTACAGTCAATAAATGATAATCATATGGCAAGTCCCACCTCTGATAATATCGCCCATTTAATGAAACCCATATACCAGCTCGTTTTGTGATCGAGATTTCAATAGTTTAGATAGGAACACTCATGCAGCCTCAAGACCTTAGTTGGTCGAAATAAAGTGTTAAATGTTTATCTCACTGTAAACTGAAGATGAAACACACACAGTAATTATGTGCATGCTACAGCCTCTGGGTAAGTTGAGCAGCAATGTCAATAGTCACCAAGTCGCAGTAAAAGTAAAGTGGAAAAATCAGTGTCTTAACTAACATTATTTTGGTTGACAAAGATAGAAGATGTCCAACTTTCTTTAATGAGCTTATGCCAGCTATAGCTTTGCTAAAGGTCGAGTTAACATGGTCTGTCCAGTCTAGAGCATTAGTGAGAGTTAAGCCAAGATTTTATACTTTAGTACTGTAGACCAGTTGAATGTCATTGATTTTTATATAGGGTACATCATTGAGGTTGAGTCTATTTAAAAGTTTTGAATAGCCGAGGAACATGGCCCGTGATTTTTAAGCCATTATTCACAGCTCATTAATTTTTAAGCCATTATTCACAGTTCATGTAAATTCGGTCCAGATCGGAATTCATTTCCTCCGCAGCTATAAATGTGTCAGAAGTTTTAAAATGTCTATAGAGTTGCCGGTCGTCAGCATACAAATGATACCAAGTTGTATGCAAAACACAAGTCAAGTCATTTATGTAAATACTTGCCAGTCTCTAAAATAAGATTGGATGAGAAATACAATCAAAGTCCTTGATAAAATCCACAAGGACCATGAGTGTAAGTTCTCTATGATCCATTTCCTTCCTTATGTCATCAGTGACATCAGGGTTTTGGGAGACCACCCACACACTGGCAACGGTCAATGAGTGCTGCATCATTATGGATGTTTAGTTTGTCACAATACAGATTTGTGGCAGTCTCCATGACGTTATCGCAGTTCACCTCCGGCAGACCAAAGATTCTGATGTTTTTTTGGCGTTGATACTGCTCAAGTGCGTCCTGCTTACTTTCAAACGCATTTTCACGTGCCGTTGACTCCTCACTTATGACACCTATCTCAGCAACGAGATCGAAGGAGGGCAAATATAGATTTTCAGCCGATTTCAAGGGAATGGCATTCTAAATCCAAGTGCAAGATTTGAGTGAATCTAAGCGATTGGAGTAGAAACGTTGTATCTCATCATGTTTATGAGGTCAATGACGACGTAAAGACCTATAAACCCCCTAAAACTTTGTTTGCAGGGTTGACAGGGGGGCTCTAAATTTAAGAATTTGTACTTTTCACTGCATCATATCTTGTGGCAGCTCATTTTCCTCAGCTTTCCAGGGCGGTTAAAATACAAAATACCTGTAAACCTCTGAAAAATTCGAAAGCGGGGGTAAAAGGGGGCCCTAAATTCGAGAATTTTAACTTCCTGCATTATATTATAGCTCATTCTCCTTATCTTTCCTAGGCAGCTCAAATGAAAATCCCGTAAAAACCCTGAAAACCTTGAAAAAAGTTATTTTGGGGTTGCCAGGGGCCCTAAATTTGAAAACTTCAGTTATCCACTGCATCATATCATATGATAGCTCATTCTCCTCAACTCTCCAAGGCCGTTCAAATCCATATACTGTATTACATATCCAATTAAAAAAAATTTTGATGTCCTAAATTTAAAATTTTCAATTAAAAAGTGGTGGGAGGGGGAGAAAATTCACTTTTTTACGGTAAGTTACATCATTCTGATTTTAATGTGTAATAGGTCAATATACTCAATGATGAAGGCGATCTGAATCCATATACCAAATATCCATTTTTAGTTATATAGATCAAGAATAATATTACTATTGAATACATAAACAAGTATTATACCTAAAATCCCGTTGCAAAGCACGAGTAAACCACTACTAATGATAATTATTAATAATATTAGAAGAATTATTAATTTCTAATAATTTTATTATTATTATTACTACTACTATTACTATTTTTGTTGTTGTTATTATTATTATTATTAATAATATTATCATCATCATCATCATCATCATTTTATAATTATCATTATCGTCAACTGCTAATATTCAAATGTATGACATTTTTTTATTTTTTGCATTTGACTGGGGGAAGAAAATTGTTATGACTCATCAGTGCCGATCCGTGAGTCTGAAAAATATCGTTGGCAACTAATTTCTCGAAAAGCACTGCACTGCGTTGACCGCCGTCGGAGATTTCGTTGGACAAGTGTGAACAGTTTTCATTATTTTACAATTACTTTCCATTGTCTTATCAGCTTCCAATTCCTTTTCAACACTGCAAGTCACGGAACGGAACGTTATGTCTCGGATATGTGTGAACCGACCTTCAGCATTATATTTTGCAAAAATTCAAGATCATTCTCAGCATCACTATATCAATGCATTATAAATACATGGCAATATTTTTTACAATTTTTAGGTATGGAGAGATCGTCAACATTAATTTGGTTCGTGATAAAGCCACTGGTAAACAAAAAGGGTTTTGTTTCATATGTTATGAGGATCAGAGGAGTACAAACTTAGCAGTTGACAATTTCAATGGAATCAAGGTGAGAATACAGTCACTTCTCTTCATTTTATATTCTAATAAAATTGGTTTATTATAATTTGCTGGTAATTTTCCCAGTATTCTCCTCTAACAAAGAGAAAACGCTTTGTGGAGCCTTAAACCAATAGACAGTTTGAATAATTATTTGTTAATTTATTTGTGACACTTGGTCTTATTAAGAAGGCCAAATATTCAATTTTTTCTGTCTTTTACCTTTCAGTATTTGCCTTTTTCAAGTTTCTCCATAATCGTCTTTGTACTCCAAGGTTAGCAGTTTGCACTTAACTTACTTAAATATCGGGTGAGCGAGCTCCGCTCGGTAGGGGGGGGGGGGGGTGAATGTTGGTGGCAATGATGTGCATCTTGAAGATCGAAGATGATGCTGTTGGAGGAGGAAGATTAGCAACGCGTTATGCGTTTTGCTGTGAAGCGGTGCCCCTTCATAATTACTTTTCCTATCATAAGCTATTGCACAGTCATGGAAAAGTATTCTTTCAATCAGTATTCATATTTATTTTAAGTAACTGAATCTGAATGTCGAGCTCACCAGCTCATAGAATTGTAATTTTTCAAGATAGTTTATGGTTAGGTGGAGGGGAAATCCCTTTGTCAACCCTCACTCAAGAACGGCTAGTCACATGTCATGGTTCATTTCTCTTGAAACAATCCAAATTCAAATAACTTTTAAAATTTAGCTTATAATTGTAATTGTACTTGGAAGTGTAGTATAGGCTTTCCCTATACTGTACTTGGAAAATGACGATTTTTTGTTATGAATAGCCCCTAACTCGGTAACTACTCAAGACAAAAATGCAAAGCTGGTCTCAAATTTCAGTTAACATCTCTTTCTTCCACATCATTGTCATCAAAATCTAAAAAAAAACTTTCAAATTGAGCTGAATCGAAAGTAGTTGAATTTTGAGTAATTAGTTGAGTTTTGGAAAATGTTCCGAATTTCTGATCTTACAGCCAAACTATGTGTCGGAAAAAATGAATTTGAAATTTGTTCCCACGACTATCCATGTCCCAAGAGCCTAGCACATCCGCATTTTCCAAGCTTCCCTACTCAGAGTTATTGTAATTCAAAATATCCAAACTTATGAAAATTGAATGATTGTTATCTTTTGTTTGGTCATATTGCAATAATTAGGCCGGGCGCACACTGCATGGAGCAAAACGCCTTGAAACGAAAAAAAGCAAAACGTTTTGTTTTGACTAAACTGGTTCAAAGCACACTGAATGCAACTGACTGAAGCAAGACATTCTACGACTTTAATAATTATTCACAATTAAAAATTGACTGCAAGTCATTAAATTTACAAAAAAAATGTTAATCTAATATCTAGTTAATAGAATAGTACCTCATTTAAGATCTGTATAAGATCTTATAAGAACTTTATAATACCTAACCTTAATGAAGTCTACTTCATTTGATAGTAGACTATTCTATGCTATACGATACTGCATTCAATACAATATACAGTACGATGTACAATTCAATGATTTCATTATTAGCTGAACTTTATTGATCTGTTTTCTTCTGATCAGTAGTTTGTGTAAATAAAGTGCAATAAAAACTAGAAACAAAAATGGACATGAAAGTGAAATAAAAGATTGACTTGTGTTTTCAACACAAAACTAATAACTTAACATAATAACCAATAACTTATCTTTAATACAAAATGTATTCACAGAGTTCAAATAGATTGTAAAGTATTGAAATACATTCCTTTTTTGGTTATGATCGCAAAAACGTTTCAAGCAAACCATTAAAGTATTTACTTTAAACTGAGAAAATTTGAAGTCTTCAAACAACACCAAACGTGTTTCAAACTGAATGCAGCAGACAAAACATTTTGTCTGTTTAATGTGCGCTAGCCACACCTACAACATTGAAAACCGGTCATCTGGTTTGAAGCAAACAACTTCAGGCAAAACAAAACTGACTAAGGCTGTTTTGTTTCATGCAGTGTGCGCCCGGCCTTATTCACCAAATAATAGGTAATGCATAGGTAAAGCTGAACTTTCCAGTCATATGCTTCCTATATGACTGCAAGGTTTCGACTACACGGTATGCTCGTCTTAGCTTTCCAGACATCGTAAACAACGCCGCTAAAGGACCTACCATAATACAATTAAAAATTGTTGTCTTATATCATCTGTTCTATTAAGAATAAGTTTCTCATTTTTGTGTCATTCAGTGAGTTTTTGCAGGAATGAGACCTTGTGTAATCGTATTTTTAATTAACTGACTTCCAAAAAGAACAAGGTTCTATATTCGACCTGTTTTTTTTTTATTTTTGTACATCAATTATTATTGGAACAATATTGAACCGATTTCGATGAATTTTTTTTAAATGAAAGAGCATCGCTCAGCGGTGGTCCCATCCAAGTTTCGCAAGGATCGGCCCAATACTTAGCCCAATATTAAACAAAAAGGAGCATTCTTTGATGTCTTCATTTCAATCAAGTTTGAATAGGATAGTTCCACACATAACCTCCAATCGGATAACCGGTGTCGTTTACCAGGATGATTATTGTATCATATGGAGCGCTTCACATCTAGATGGTTTTCGAAATCATATGATGCAATGCAATTATGCCGGGTAAACGACATCGGTTACCCAAAGCTGGTTAAGTGTGAAACAAGCCTGTAATGTCCTGTTTTGACCAATCACGTGAACTTAATTTGAATCGAGAATAAGAAGAATATTATATTTCTGTCCATATGTTCATATGAAAATAGTAAATAATTTAGTTGATGTTATTGAGTCATAGGAATAAGGTTATTTAGTTTCAATCATAAGTTGGAGAATCTTTATATAAAATAGGCGAACATGTTTTTTTGTGATGACAACTCCTCCATGGTTTTTCGACCGATTTTGTTCGTTCACGTCTCATTTGAAAGATCTCATCGAGTAGATGTTTGATAAGGTCTTACATTTTGAAAAAAGTTATCGTGGACATGAGGAATGAACGATCAAAGTTTCAATTTTTGCCATTGCTTTAACATAGGGATCGGTGAGCTGAAAATTTTCACATTTCAACTTTGATGATCAGCTGTTTTGAAACAAAAAGTTTATTTTTCATTGTTCATTCAGAGAGAGAGGGTGGGAGGATAGGATAAAGAGGAAGAGAGAGAGGAAAGAGAGAGAAAAGAAGAAGGGGAAGAAGAAAGAGAAGGAAGAGGAGAGGATGAACAAGACGAAGGAGAAGAAGGAGAAGAAGAAAGAGGAGAAAAAGATGTAGAAGAAGGGGAAGAAGGAGGAGAAGAAGAAGAAGAAGAAGAAGAAGAAGAAGAAGAAGAAGAAGAAGAAGAAAAAGAAGAAGAAAAAGTAGAGGAAGAAGAAGAACGGAAGAAGAGGAAGAAAAGAAGAAGAAGAAGGAAAAGAAGAAAAAGAAGAGGAAGAAGAAAAAGAAGAAGAAGAAGAGGAAGAAAAGAAGAAGAAGATGGAGAAGAAGAAAAATAAGAAGTAGAAGAACTTGTGAAAAAGAAGGATGAGGAGGAGAAGAAGAAGAAGAAGAAGAAGAAGAAGAATTAAAAAATTTCTTCAGCACAGGCGTGTTAAGAAAATTTTATATTTATCAGCTGATAAAGAATTGAAAAATGAAATTTTTGCCAGCACAGGTATGTTGGAAATAGTTATTTTCCTACAACTGCTCGTAAAGTAGTTCTTTACGTACTGAAAACTAATTGTAAAATGCCTCTTTACTGCTCAGCAAGCGGTAAAGTACTTTACGCTCGCCAGCTTTTTTCTTTACGCTTCTGTTTTGATTTTGATGTCTTCTCATTGGTGGATCGCGGAATCCGTGAATTCACATAACCTCAAAATGGCGCACGCTAACCAAATCCGCGCACGGTCTGTGATGTTACAAACTACAAGTTTTTATTGTGTTGTAATCCAGAACTGCAGTTATAGGAAAAATATTGTATGCAATTCGCGCGTGAAGCTTCTTTATCGCTCTCGCAAAATTACTGCGCTCCGCTATGCGTCGTGCAGTAAATGTTTTGGCTCGAGCGATAAAGTCGCGCTTCACGCTCTTAATACATAAATAACTATTATGCATTAAGAGCGTGAAGCGCGACTTTATCGCTCGAGCCAAAACATTTACTGCGCGACGCGTAGCGGAGCGCAGTAATTTTGCGAGAGCGATAAAGAAGCTTCACGCGCGAATTGCATACAATATTTTTCCTAAAACTGCAGTTCTGGATTCCAACACAATAAAACCTTGTAGTTTGTAACATCACAGACGTGCGCGGATTTGGTTAGCGTTCGCCATTTTTGAGGTTATGTGAATTTCACGGATTCCGTGATCCACCAATGAGAAGGCATCAAAATCAAAACAGAAGCGTAAAGAAAACAGCTGGCGAGCGTAAAGTACTTTACCGCTTGCTGAGCAGTAAAGAGGTATTTTACAATTAGTTTTCAGTACGTAAAGAACTACTTTACGAGCAGTTGTAGGAAATAGTTATTTATGTATTAAGAGCGTGAAGCGCGGCTTTATCGCTCGAGCCAAAACATTTACTGTGCGATGCATAGCGGAGCGCAGTAATTTTGCGAGAGCAATAAAGAAGCTCCATGCGCGAATTACGTACAATATTTTTTCTAAAACTGCAGTTCTGGATTCCAACACAATAAAAGCTTGTTGTTTGTAACATCACAGACCATGCGCGGATTTGGTTAGCATTCGCCATTGTTGAGGTTATGTGAATTTCACAGATTCTGTGATCCACCAATGAGAAGGCATCAAAATCAAAACAGAAGCCTAAAGAAAACAGTTGGCGAGCGTAAAGTACTTTACCGCTTGCTGAGCGGTAAAGAGGTATTTTACAATTAGTTTTCAGTACGTAAAGAACTACTTTACGAGCAGTTGTAGGAAAAATATTATATTGATCGGCTGTTCAACAATACTGCAAAATATATTTTTTATTCAGATAGCCAGCCATGTGATACTTTTTCATTGTTGACTGGGCATTGCATCAGGGCGTTTGCGTCGGGGGAGCAGCTGGAGAGTTGTCTTAATTATGCTGTCGTTCAGTATTTAGAAAATCTACATTTGGAATGTATTTTATAAAGTTTAATTAAGTTGCACATTCGTGCGACCCGGGATAACCTAGTTTGGAAAAACAGCTGATCTCAGAAGTATTTTTAGTTTCGCCACAGGCTGCTCACCATGGGTACGCTTTATTTAGTTCAGGATTTGATTCCATTGCCGCGCTGGCATCGAAAAAATATTTTAGGATTTGATTCTCAGGCAGCGCTAGCGTCGAGAAAAAGTTTAGGATTTGTCCGTGAGGAGCAGGCATGCTGCAATGCGGGAATATTCAAATTGTCGCAGTCTGCATTAAGTTAAAGCTTGATTCTGCATTCAATGAAGTACAGGTATATCATTCCCAGATGGCAAACTGATATTTCAAAAACACTGAATCGTATTGATAGCAATGCTGAGTATAGTATTGAGCAGAAACACGAAGAGTTCGCAGTCCGAGCTCCTAATTTTAATAAAGCACTAAGTTTATCATCTGTTCCCAGATGAAGTAATACACTTACACAATACACAATGCCCGGTTTCTGAGTTGTTCATTAAGTTTAATGGATCATTAACCCATTGCTCCAGCATTGAGTTAATGGTCCATTAAGTTAATAAATGACTGAGAAACCGGGCATTAATATTATTGATATTGATGGAATGACTGCTTCCACCTTTAATACTGAACAGGAATACTAAGAGTCCCTAGTTCAAGCTTTCATAAATCACAAGAATATCGTCTGTCCCCAGATCGAGCATTAAACATTGAAACTTATTGACAGTGTGAAGGCGATTTATTGATGAGAAATACTCATGAATACTGTCATACAGCGCACAGTGTAGCCTAATTTCAATTAAAATACTGAGAGTCCTTTTTTAGAGCTTTGACTTTTAACGAAATACACATCAATTGTCTGTTTTTTCTTATTTTTTTTCGAAGGATGGAGCCCACATAAGTCTGAGCCTGTGCGTTGGTAATGAATTGGATGATGGTGATTGATGAGGTAGACCTACAGTCTTAGGTGGGTTCCGAACCACCGGAAAGTGATTTTACAGCAAAGAACAGAGTCTTTTTTGCTGGCAACCTAGAGTCTTTTTTGCAATTGGTCTTCCTCACAATGATGGCCCATGAGTTTCGTAGCTTATCTCTGATTGAACAGATACCTGCTACGGCACTCGGCTATCACTTCCCTATCTCTGTCCCCAGATGAAGCATTTTAAAACACTGAATCTTATTGAAAGTGTGAACGCAATGGGTTGATAGAATGCCTGTTACTCCACTTTTAATATTGAACCGGAAACTGAGAGCCCCAGTTCAAGCTACTGCTTTGAATCAATGACAAGTATATCGTTTGTCCTCAATGCATTTAATCTCATTGATACGTATGAATATGATTTATTGATTGCTATATTATATGGCTAAATGCTATTGATAGGTCTACATGGAATGATTGCTACAACCTTGATCATTGATAAAAAATACTTCAAGTCCCTAGTTTAAACTTCTGTTTCTTACAAATCACAGAACTATAGTCTGTCCCCAGATTTAGCGTTTGAAAACACTGAATCCAATTGATAGTGTGAATGCGATGGATTGAAGGAATACCAGTTGGCACCTTCAATATTGAAAAGAAATACTTATTGAGAATAAATAGTCCCCAGTTCGAGTTCATGCTTTCAATAAAACACGAGTATATCATCTGTCCCTTTGATGAAGCATTACACTTAATCTTATTGATAGTGTAAAGGCGATAAATTGATAGAATGACTGCCTCCACCTTTAATATTGAGCAGATTCATTTAATATTGAGTAGATAGATATGAGCAGTCTCTAGTTGAGCTTCTGCTTTCAATGAGTCACAAGAATATTGTCTGTCCCCAGATGGAGCAAAAAACGTTGAGACTTCGAGTCTCCAGATAAAGCTTCAGCTTTCAATAATTAGGAAGTAGTCGCCGTGAACCGTAGCAGGTATCTGTTCAGTCAAATAAAGATAAGCTACGAACATAGGGGCCCTCTTTATAAGGGCGGCCGATTGAATATTGTTTCTAAGACTACACCAGTGGTTCCCAACCTGGGGGCGATTTTAACTCCTGAGGGGGCGATAATTTTGTGGGGGGCGATGAGGGTTTATAAAAAAATTAATAGTTATTCCAATTGATCATAATTTGAACGGCAAGTCAAGACCACAGACTGGAGAACAATTTCATATCCTGTCTTTATGTGTATAAATAATCAAAAACATTTAAGGGGACGTATAGGCCGACTCGTACTTATACCAAAAGCAATATTATGACTCAGTTTACGGCCCTCCCACGTAGAAAGGTGGCGCTGTCAAGGCGATACTGCAATGACAGGTCGTCATACCGGGTTTCTCGCTCATCTTAAGAATGAAGTTCCAGACATCATTACAATTCACTGTGTCATCATCCATTGTCATCACTTGGTGGCGAAAAAAATTAGTGGAGTCCTAAAATTTAGCACCATCCCCCATAAATTAGGCACCCCCAAAAAAATGCGAATAGACAAGCTTCCCGTATTCTCTCTTAAACTAAAAGAAGATTTATATAGGTATTTAAAAAATTCATACTAGGAATAATAATGATTATAAATCTATTGTAATTAATTGCCATTCTATCTGGTGAATTCGTAAAATATTTTTGTATGTCGTCATGTTAAACACGGTTTCAATCAACTTTAGCCCCCCCCCCCCCCCCCAACTTTTTTTGGAACCCCCAAGAATTTCAATGACACAGTCTGCGTCAAAGCCCCCCCTTGTGGGCACCACTATATACAAGTAAAATTTGGATAAGAAATGGGAACAACGATGGGTATAGAAAATGAAGGGGGCGATGGGATTTTGTCATTTTATGTGAGGGGGCGATAGGCCAGGAAAGGTTGGGAACCACTGCTTTAGAATCTAGACTATCGGAAAATCCACTTTGCCATCCCAAAAAGGTGACCAATTAGTTTTTTCAGGGGTGGGTAAAATGGCCTCTTTGTGAGCAAATCGTTGAAGCGGTAGCTTGCACTATCTACTTAGCTTATTAAGAAAATCTAAATTCTATTAGACTACTGTGTAGTGATAGCGTTATCCAGTGGCGGATCCATGGGGGGGATAGAAAGCGGGAAATTCCCCCCCCCCCCCCAACGGAGAAGAAAAAGGAAAAGAAAAAGAAGAGGAAGGAGAAGAGAGAGAAGAAGGAGAAAAAAAGAAAAGAGGAGCGAATGGAAGTGATAGAAAACAGTGAAGAAGTGGAAAAGAGATGACAATAGAAATTGGTAGGAGGAGAGATGAAAATGAAAAAAAAAACGAAAAAGGGTAAAAGATAAGGATAAAATTAAAAGTAGAAAAAAATGAAGGGGATTCCTGGCCAACCATTAATTTTCTATTGAAAATATTGTGAACTTCAGTACTTGGTCTGAAAATGAGGCCAGTTCTGAAAGGGTTTTCTGGATTCTGCAGTTTATCATTACATGGCTGAGGACTAATATGGCAGAAAAATCAGACTTGTTTTATTAGCACTGCTTTACATTCACTCAGATAATCGTTCTAGAGCCTAGATCCTGGATCCTCAAAACATTGTTGGGAGATTTTGGCTGATTACAGAATCGTTTTTCAATTGCGAATAATGTATGTAATTTTTCATGTTAATTTCATTTTTTATCAACAGATGGGGTGAGTAGCATATCAGGGTCCCCCCGGGACAAATGAAAATTTGGAATTTTAGCAGACCATTGTGAGACAATTTTTGGCAACAGTCAAAGATGTCTCCAATCACTAAAAATGTGGTTTTTAGGAGTATTATTTTAAAAAGTTTTCAAGGAGTACCCCTCAATTATTTTGAAAGAAATTTTCTAGTAGCCTACGGTACTGTACATCACCCCAATCACGAGCAGTGATCAAATATAGATGGATATTAAATATAAATAATATAAATATAATATAATATAAATATAAATAATATAATATTAATATAAATGGACATTAATATATATGGATCAAATATAGAAAAGTGGAAGTTTCAAGTAGGCTAAGGTCCCGGATCTCCCATTGACAGTAACACAAGAACTAGACAAAATTTACTTTGACAGATAACAAGGGTTGAAGTGTTAAGTTAGAAGAATTAATGCATAGAATCACTTGGTAGTTTTAGAGAGGTTATTTTTCAAAAATTTTCTTGGGGAGTTCTGAAATAAATAGCCATATGTATTATATATATTTTTTTAGGATGAAGCCCACATAGGTCTTAGACCTGTGCGTGGGTAATGAATTGGATGATGGTGATTGATGAGTTTGGACCTACAGTTTTAGATGGGTTCCGAACCACCATGAAGTGATTTTACAGCAGAGAACAGTGTCTCTTTTGCTGGTCAATCTAATCGGTCACCGTTACAAACAGGTCCTACGAGAACGCAGCTTATCTCTATCTGATTGAACAGATACCTGCTACGGCTCACGGCTATCTTGCTTCAATTTATCGTTAGAGGTCTACTACAGTACTCCAAATTACAAATTACTATTGTAATTATTGTACCCTGAATCTAACCCTTACGGAAACACCCCCCCCCTCCCCCTAGACTGACCCTGTAGCTATGCCAATGCTTTGTGTGATGTGACGTAACAATACACATTAAAAGGTTATTAAAATATCATATCATTACAGGCAATAGGATAGGTGCACAATTAAATTTGTAAAGTTGGTTCCATTTCAATTGAAAATACCCTTAAATTCACGGAATACCCTCAAACACCCCGAAGAGAAAAGGAATACGTAATAGTAGAAATGCTTTGCTAAGGTTTCAACCTGTATGAGTTTTTTTGCACTCGCCGAATCTATCCGTTTGGTTAATTATTACTGAGCAAAAAATATATCTATATATATATATATATATATATATATATATATATAATTATATATATAATCGAAATACCACTGACTGACTCACTCATTCATCACAGTTTCTCAGGAACCACTCGACCAAAAACGATAAAATTTGGTACACGTATTCAGTAGGGGGACTAGACGCGTGCTAAGAAAGGATTTTTCAAAATTCGCAATTTTAGGGGTGTTTTTAGGGGGTTAAAGTTTTGCCTATGCAAAGCACGGGTACATGGCTAGCTAGCTTACTGTGATCTTTTAATCATATGGAAAATATTTTGAAATTTGCACTTAACAGATGTCATCAACCCGGCATAATAACATTTCATCATACCCAGTCATATGTTTCCCACATATTGCAAGGCTCCGACTGTATGGTAGCCTACATGCAAAGTGCAGTCTTTTGCTGTTCAAAGACAGTGTAAATAACGCTGCTAAGGGGTCTGCCATATGATTAAAAACGGTTGACTTCTATCAGCTGTTCCTTTAAGCTGTTTGGCTGGCAAGTTCAGTAGGTTAGGTCTATTAATGAATAATAAAAAAAGCTAAAAGCTAAAAGCCAACGTTTATGAAAAGTATATGTTTGATTAAGACCCTAGATGCATACTAAGTAATGGTATCAAAATTCTCCCCAAAATCACCTATTTCTGTAAATTTATCTAATCACAATGGAAATTAGTTGGACCCCCCGGGCTAGACGGTTAAGGCGAGCGAAGCGAGTCTGCCGGCTAGTATATTAGCCTATAGAAAAGCCCTAGCACCATTTACTTTGGAGATTTGAAGTTTTTATAATGAATTGCCTTTTTTGGCCTCAGGTTATTCAGTTGTTAAAAGGCTCATGTATACTGTTTCATAGGCGACTCCGGAACAATTTTTTTTTTTGGACGGTCTAGTAATCTATCTGTTTAGGAAACATGCTTCGGAAAACCCCAGAACCTTAGTGGACCCGCCTCGATATTGTTAGACGCTACAAGATGACTAGTTCCTGTGTTAGAAGTTAGCATTCATAGTTTTCTGAAAAGGAGGTTGTTTAAAATTCCAAAGCATTTAGTTCAATTCATACAGTTTCTGTTTTCGTGTTTTGACCAGCTTACAGTGAGCAAATCTCAACTGTCACTCTGAAACATGAATATAACATCAAAATTCTGGAAATAAGAATGAATGCTCGCTACACCTGAGATATGAACATATAATAGCTTTATTATAGTTAAAAATTGATTCATGCATCTCTATATCATGCATCTTTA
Source organism: Conomelus anceps (assembly GCA_948455865.1). Taxonomy (NCBI): domain Eukaryota; kingdom Metazoa; phylum Arthropoda; class Insecta; order Hemiptera; family Delphacidae; genus Conomelus; species Conomelus anceps. The sequence continues at coordinate 54,943,424 of OX418217.1, read as the reverse complement.
TGCATTGATCCATATCATACTTGGATGACATGCGACATCGCTTGGATATCAAGCCGAAGTTTAACCTTTTTGTAGCAAGTTTTTGAATTGACAAATTTTTTTAGAATTACAATGAAATTCTCATGAAGAAGCTAAACTTGATCAAGAGATTAAACAGCGCATGTCATTTCTAGCCAACTTTTAGCGCCCTTTATTTTGCAAATTAATATTACTTTGTGAAAAACAAAAAAAAAATTGAAAAAGCCAAAAAACCAGTGTTCAACCTTGAAGTTGTAATTTACATTTTTATTTGCGGCAGGGGTCTCATCCTAAGAGTTTTAATACATCCATGATCTTTATTTTCTAATTATCAACACTTATATCAGACTGCAATGACATCCATTTTCAATTTAATTTAATTTTCGTTGGAAAGTCACTTTATCTGTGATAAATCTTTGGGAAAAGAGGAAATATTTTCTCTTCAAAAATTAAATATTGAAAAATGAAGATTAGAAAAATGTATTACAAAGAAACGGAAAGAAAGTGAACTTTTGAAAAAAGAAAGATGCTTTTAGTAGGAAAGTTGCAACTTTAAAGACTCCTTCGATTTTTAGAAATAGTCTATAGACTACTGTAAAATTTTCTCATACCATTTTTTTAATACTTTCTCAATTTAAGAAATTCAGAACCTGTCACAAACTCATTAATATTCTTATTGCGATTGAAGTGTATTAAATCAATCTTCAAGCTTCAACTATCTCTGAACCGATATGAAACGCGATCACAAAGACAGACAGCACACAGCTTCAGACAACCTATCTGTGGCATGACCTATCTTCAAATTTCACTGGATTAGGCCAGCCCAGAAACATTTTTCAATTACTATTTTCTATAGGCAAATAATTGACATCAAACATTTCTTTGTTATTTGAAACTTGTTTTAACCATGCTCATTATTAAATAACTTCAACGAGCTACTCAGGCATGTTGAAAACGTATGCTCGTACCCGAAATTCACTACCCTGATTTGTATGTAGTATTTGTAGGCGCTTAATCCAAATGTGACCTTTGGCACCTCGAAAAACGCTTGCTTATCAGATACTAATATTAATTTACTCAAACCCACAAATCTGGTTTTTGATGTCTGCCATATTAAAAATATCTTGTCATCCCGAATTCCCTCATGATGACAATTTCAAACTATTGAAATTTCAACTATTCACATAATTAACTTCAAACTATACTACAATTTTATTGATAAACAAAAAATGATTCCAAATACTAAATATTATTAATAATATTGTTACTATTCTATTTATTTTTCTATTGGACCTTTTTACATGAATTCAAATTATTTCTTTTTATTTCAAATAATATTTTACCACATAATCTAAATAATTTAGTTATTGAACCGTATTAATATTTTGACAAGCATGAAGTGAAACGGGATTCGCACTAGCAGTATAATTTAGAGGCAGTCAACCCAATCGGCATATTATTGTAGCCGGCAGGAGAACTGTCATCAGATCTCAGATCAGAGTGAGCACGTAGTAGGAGAGAAAAACGTAAAATGTTTAAAGGCAATGAGATCTGGCAATAAGGTTTGATCTGGCAACAGTGCTGAAGGGTGAGCATGCATATTATGTGAAGGATCGAGCACACGTGTGTAGATGAAGTTGTAAGAATGAGGAAGTGATGGAGGGAGGGAGTGACCATTGATGATGAGTGAGAGCAAACAGAGAAAATAGAGAGGGAAACACTCTACTCTCTAGGCACTATACCCACGCAGTCTAGCGATCGTTTCATGAAACACACGGTGATCAATCTGGTTACAATTTCTTAATCTGTGGTTTCGCTGCTGTGATGGATTAAGAATATTTATTCGCCATTAAATACATGTCTGTACAATAGGCTATTTTGAGGTTATGTTTGATGATCCTTTTGTACTAGTTCAAAGTTTATGTTTTTTATATAAAAAATATATATATGACTAATATATCACGAAAAATATCATACATAACTCGTCCGGGAAGATGTTAACCATACTCGTATGATAATACCGCACTCAACTTCATCTCCTGTGTTAACTTATCATATTTTCAGTAAACACAGTTTTTCACACTTGTAACGTAATATAGGCCTAATATTTCAGTGTAGGTATATTCTGAAAGGGACCATATCAAAATGAATCAAAAGCCATTTCACTTTTAAGAAGCCTTTAGCTATTATAATTTTCCTAAATACAATATTCCACATTAAATAAAACGTTGTAGAATTTTCCTTAGTTTATCTTTTCTTATAAGTGGATTTTTAGTTACTTAAGTTTGGATGTTATAAATTATTGGCTTGCTAATTTGATAAATATTTCATAATGTAGGCTTTAAGAAATTTATCATGTTTTCAGTTTGATAATTCAACTAAAAAGCTTAAAACATATTTTAAAACAAAAAAAGAAACCGACTTCAATGAAATGATACTCAAACATTAAATACTCACATACTAAAAAGTTTAAAATAAAGTATTTACTTTAAACTGAGAAAATTTTTAATTTCATACAAGTTATCTTTTGAAGTCGGCGCCAAATTTCCCATAAACTTTTAATATAACAGAATTACTCTGTGATGTCTTCCATGACGAAATAATTGAACAATCTAATATCAAAATTGACACACTGTATTCCAGTAAAAGTGAGTGTAAATCACATATTTAATTGAAATACAGTGTTAGTTTTGATATTAGATAGAGTTTCTATCAATCACTGTATTTCAGTAAAAGTGAGTGTAAATCACATATATTTAATTGAAATGCAGTGTTAGTTTTGATATTAGATAGAATTTCTTATCAATCACTTCCCGGTGGTTCGGAACCCACCTAAAACTGTAGGTCCAAATCATGAATCACCATCATCCAATTCATTACCCACGCACAGGTCTCAGACATATGTGGACTTCATCATCAAAAAAGAATTTCATAAAATATTTGTCGCCGACTTCAAAAGATTAATTATTGTATGAAATTAAAAATTTTCTCAGTTTAAAGTAAATACTTTATTTTAAACCTTTTAGTATGTGAGTATTTAATGTTTGAGTATCATTTCACTGAAGTCGGTTTCTTTTTTTGTTTTAAAATATGGTTTATTACACATATTCATAATTTCATGAAAATCGTTGGGGCCGTTTTTTGAGATCCGTCTGACATACACGTACATACAGAATTGCTTGTTTAGTTTATAATAGTATAAACAAGTGTAATCAATAGTAATTTCTCCTTACATTCTACTCACTCTTCGAAATACACTCTTGATTGTGAAATTAAGTAGTTTTTGAACGTTATTAAATCAGTTGGAAAATAAAAACAAATTTTTCTTTTCAATGAATTTTACAGAATAATAGCAATATTAAAAAAAAACACATATAATCTTTTACATAATATGAACATAAGCATAAATAAAATTATAGATGAATTCATGTGTTATCTGAATAATAGTAAAATAAATTTCGATTTAATTGTATTGACTAAAACATGGTTAAAGGGGATTTGGTTATTCTTTTGAGGCTTATGAATCAATCTAATAAAACCAGTAGGTTTAATAAATGTGACGGTTTATGTGTTTTCATTTAAATAAATCTAATTTGAGATGCTGGATGTGCGTTTCAATTAGGCTAACACGTTTTAATCTCAACATTGATCATAAAATATTTAAACTATTAAATTAGCAGTATATAGGTCACCATCACTTGATATCAACTGCTTTCAACTAGTTTGGACTCATATTTACAATCACTGAATGAATTATACTAATAATATCCTCATGGTAGGGGATATTTTGAATGATTCAAACCTTCCTACGGACTATTTGAGTATGCTGCAATCAAATGGATTTAAATCACTAATAAATAAACTAACTGTTTATAAATATGTGTTGGTGGCCAATTTCCCTCAAATTTGTACTTTGGATAAATATAATGCAATTAGTGCCATTATTGAAGCGAATTTCATAGATCACTTCTCACCTTACGATTGGTTCAAACCTTACCTACAACAGTAGCCAAAAAGGTTAACATCTCACGAATTTTAATTTCACGAACTGAAAAGTTCCGAGATTCCAAAGGTGATTGGAAGGAGTTTCTAAGAAAAACTCCTGTTTTGAAACCAGAAGCTGTCCATCAAATCTTTTCCCATTTACCATCGTACCGCAGTGTTGCAGAGGTTAAGAAAAGAAGAGAACCAGAAGAACGCAAAAAAGCAGTCTGAAGAGGCTTATGAAAAAAGTGGATGAATGGTTAGGCAGTGACAGTGTTAAAGATTTTAGTGAGTTAGTGGATAAAAGCGATAATAAATTGCAACACCTTGGTTGGGTATTTGACGAGGTGAAAACTATATAATTTTTTATAAATGCAATTTCCGTAATACTCCCCAAGATCTCCGCCAGTGTAAAAGTGTCTTCAGATATTACATGCCCGATTTGTGATTAAACTTTCCGATGTTTAAACTTCCTCTGTTAAGATAATTATGTAATAACAGAAGGCCTATCTCTTGATACTCTCCTGAGTTTTTTCCTGAGGTGCTCAACTACCTAGTAAAATTCCATTCTACAGCTTGAGTAAGTATTATTGAATACCACATAATTCAATATATTTTGACTAAAGATTAAATAATGTATTTTCATGTCCTTTTTCATTTTTAATAATTCCTATTTCATTATCATCATAATTATTATTAGAAAGAATTATCTACAGATTACTAGAGAATTTTATTTCATTTCAGACTATGTATGAATGTTAAATAAATAGTTATTGCTTATTAATAAATTAGTTACTGTATCTATCTGATTTGACTATGTACATTTTGACAGTAATTGTCTCATGGTAATTGTTCTTAGACAAATAAAATATTCTTTTCTCTTGAAAATATTGTTTTTCTTCTACAATTTTTATAAAAATAATTTAAATTACAATTGTGCAGTACCGTACTTTACATTTGTTGGTAGGATAGTTATTCAGTAAAATTGTAATACTATTACTATTGTAATAAGTATGTATTAAATTTATTTATATAGTTAAGGTATGGATTACATAAGTATATGTTATTAAAAAAAGGTATCAAGTATTAATTATTTCTATACGCTAATGAATAATAAAACGAATGCGAAGACTGAAGAGATCGTTTCAAATCAAAACTATGCCTTCAGTCAGCAGCTGATGCGGCGTTGCCATATTGTATATTCCGGCCTTTAACTAGAGTCGGCCATGGAATACTGCAATAAAAACTACAGTAAAAAGTTTCAAGCCAATTGTACACTTTTGCTACATATTTGGAAAGCAGCTTTTCTTTGCAATCTCTTTGTTTACTAGATAGATTAACATATTTATATAGATTAACATACATGATTATAGATTAACATATATTTAGGCTTACCATTTCTCCGGGATTAGCCCGGCAATTCCGGGATTCATGTGTGTCTCCGGGAATAATTCTGGGATTGATTTATCTCCGGGATTTTTAGTAGCGATGGTGAAACAGGGAAAAATTTTCTCTATTTTTTTATAAAAATGTAATGTTTCTCCATAAAGTTGAAATGTAAGTTCGCTAGTATTGTTAATATTGATTGCTTTCATTGCTTGATTTTCATTAGCGACTGTACAGTAATGTAAACAAGCAATGTAGACAATCTTTAGCGATAAACAATGTGTCTTACCTACTGAAGACGGCTGGAGTTCAATCTCAATAATTTAATTGGTGTTTTAGTTTTTTGTTTGGCCTTGCAATGGGTCCAAAAAGAAAATATACGTGTACGTTTACTGAAAAACTTCAACTTGAGCTTCAGTTTCTTAAATGCTATGAAAACAACAGTGGTCGCCGTTCAAATTGTATTTCGGAGTTTTCGATAGAACACGTTTGATGAGCAAACATTGACCTGCAATAATTGACCATCAGTGAATTGAAGCTTAAATGGGTATCTTTGCCTGAAGAAAGGAAGCTCAAAAAAGTAGAAAAATGTCAAGAAGTAGGTGAAACTATATCTAAATGCAGTAGTATTGAGTACAAAAATATTCTCAAGCTGGTGGAATTTGGGATGTGCTTACCCAGGTACATCAGCGCCTGCAAAGCGGGTATTCTCAGTTATGGAAAACGTTTGGTCAGCTGAAAGGGGAAGGTTGCCATTAAAAGTTATGAGAGAGCTGCTCAATATAAAAATTAATATTGAAATAATAACTGTCATGTGTTGGCTTATTTGAAAAAATCAAAGGGAACAAAGTTTTCTTGGGAAAAGTGATTTCACAGAATTATAATATTTGTTTACAAGAAAATTTCACAAATTTTTCCCTTTCTTGTTCTTGATTTTTAGCTAAATAAAAAATCAATTTTATCTGTAATTAATTAATTGAATGAATGGTAGAATTTAATTACCTGAATAGTCTTATTCTGATAGGATTGATATACAGTCAAACCTGCCTATAACGGAAAGACACGGGACTGGACAAACTTTCCGTTTTGGACAGGTTTCCGCTGAATACAGGTCAAAACTCAAAAATAAAAAAAATGTTGCAAAATTACATACCTTAATACTGTACTGTATATTGGATAATCCATTTTGTTAGGAGAACTGTATCAAGAGAAAAACAACCAATTCACACTTCACTTATTTCACTGAAGTACAGTATGTAATGTATTTTAAAAATTCAGTACATGAGGCCTATGTATGCTATTTACTGCCAAAATTCATTTTTACTGTACGTACTACTGTGTGTTTTATTGATAGTCAATTATTGTCCACTTAAAAAAATTAAAAAAGCGTCAATTATATAATTTTACTATAGTGTATTTTACCGCTGTATTTTTGAGAGAAAAAAACTAGTACAGTATGAGTCATTTGAAAATTTGAAAGGTACCGGTACTGTATTGCACTGTATTTTTTCAATAAACTTAAACACAAATCATGTCTCCAAGTAAATGTTCAGTGTAAATTATTAATCTTCTCCATTTAAATTTATTTTCCCTAAAATCATCAGTAGAATACTGTAGGCCTACTAGCCTACGAAATAATCATTTTTCCGATTCCTGTTTACTACGAAATCGTAGTGTTTGGTTTTGTCTACTGGCGACAATGCTATCACTAATTTTCCGTTATATTTCATTCCGTTACCACGTTAGACAGGTTCCGCCTGAAATTACATTTCATAGGCTACATAAATGAACGGACCAGGAAAATTTTCCGTTGTAGACAAGATTCCGCCTATTACAGGGTCCGTTAAGGACAGGTTTGACTGTAGTATTACAATAATTATTTTTGTATTTAGTCAATAGAAAATAGATTGATTTTGTTTAAAAAAAGATGATGTTATTATAATTATTATTATCAATATTATTATTATCATCATTATTATTATTATTAGTATTATTGAACGAGCGAAGCGAGTTCTTCCTTTTGACTTGAGGCTCGAGGCGTTGTTTGTTTGTATGTTCCACGATCACTTTCGAAAGCCTTTATCATTCAACTTCAAATTTGAAACACAGATTCTTGGTATCCTTAGACAGGCCAAGTTCGTTGGCCAATAAAATTAACCGTCTCCTTCATCCTTTTTTGATAAAAAGTCTCCTTCATTGATATATCTATATATCACTATATATAGAAAATAGTTGGTTCTACAATTCTACCATATGTGATGGCATTCGCAATAGATTTCAAAATATATTTTGAGTTTTTATCAGCTGTAGGTGAATATAAATGTGATCAGGTTTTTTATAGAATCTCTATCTGATATAGATATACTAATTTCATTGCCCTGATATTTGGATGTAATTATGAACAGCTGTTTTTATGTGGTAAATATATCTACTAAATATATTCCATTGTCCTGATATATAGGTATATGATTACGGTAGGTCTTTCTTGTGGAAAATAAATCTGTGTATCAGAGCAACGATGAACTTGAACTTAAAATCATATGTCTTGTGAATTTTTAAATAAGTATCTTCAAAGCAACTGTTTTTCGTTACTACCTTACCCCTACGATAAGGTTTCCATTATTATTTAATACAAACAAGCACTTAATATTGGTAAATACATCCTTGTAGAAAAGAAATAAATTCAAAACAAGCTTGTTCAACATATTTCATACTTCTTTTTTACTCCCTGGAAAAATACCGGGATTGGGGTTGGAAAAATATGGTAGCCTACATATATTGAGAAATTTAGAGGAATGGGTCAAAAGTAACATATATTTTAAGTTATAGTAACGTTTAGGTTGAGTAATAGTTGCCTATTTATTGTATTTGATAAGTTTTCTTTTTCGTTCTACTGTTGTTTTGCTAAAGATAGTGATGATAGATTTTCGTTTTTGTTCTACTGTTTTTTTTTTGTTTTGGACTGTTCTTTTTTTGATTGGTTGGATGCTTGATTTAGTGAATTATTGATGAACATTCCAGTGTAATTTTGGGTAGTAAGGAGGAAAAATTTTCATTTGTAATAAAGGAGAACTCGTCGTTAGCGAACAAGCTATGCTTTGCTGATGGCGCCAAAAAAAAAAAAAAATGTATTAATTGTGTGTGATTGATTGTTATTTACAAGAGTTTGGCAATAAAGAATTTTGAATTTTTTTAATAACGTAACCTTCATTCTTTAGGTAGCTTTGTGATGTATCTAATTCAATTATATGTGAATATTTACATATATATTGTATATTTTGGCCTACCAGCTACTTTATAATGACAAAGAGAATTTTTTAACACCTGTTGCATGTCAAAACATAATTCTGTTCTCTGCTGTAAAATCACTTTCACCCATCTAAAACTGTAGGTCTAACTCATCAATCACCATCATTTAATTCATTACCCACGAACAGGTCTCAGACCTATGTGGGCTTCATCCTCCGAAAAAAAAAACGTTTTCAAATTATTACATATTGAATTTTGAAGTAGGTCAGCTATTGTTTATATTTTGTAGCAGAGCAAGTGTGATTTTGAAATGATAATCGTAGGTTTTAGCATTAAAGTGTTTTTGTGTAGATTTGCTCATCTCTTATTGAAAGTCTAAAGAAAATGAGTTTTTTGGATCTAACTCAACTGAGATTGTGCTCAAGGTTGCTATGTATAATCCTTACATTTTGAAAGAAATTACCGGCTCTAGTATGGTTATTCTTTAAAAATAATGAACATTACAGCCCTCATGAATGAACCTGTCTTGGTGCTTCCTCAACTCAAGGAAGTCTTGAAAAGCCTTAAAAAGCCTTTAAAAGTCTTAAAAAAGGTAAGTTCATAAGAACAGGCTAATCTCTATTTCAAGTTCCAGATTGTACAAAGTCCTTTTTAATACAACTGTTTCTCTATCTATATAATAACGCAATTCTTTTTGGCTTGATTGTTAAGGTTCTTGGACGGACGATAAGAGTAGATCATGTTGTTGATTACAAAGCACCAAAGGATATTAAAATTGAGGATCCAGAAATGGAGAGATTACGCAAAGAGGGATGTGCACCTTCTGTTCAGCCTGCTCTTGATCCTACGAAAATCAAAAAAGGTTTGTAATTACTGTTTATTACTAGCAAAAACCATGATCAAATGAGAAGTGATAGCCGAGTTCTGTAGCAGGTATCTGTTCAATCAGAGATAAACTACAAAACTCCTGGGCGCTCTTTGTAAGGATGACCGATTGGATTGGCCAGCAAAAAAGGCTGTTCTCTTCTGTAAAATCACTTCCTGGTGGTTCGGAACCCACCTAAAAATGTAGGCCCAACTCATCAATCACCATCATCCAATTCATTATCCACGCACAGGTCTCAGACCTATGTCGGCTTCATCCTCCAAAAAAAATCGCTTCCTTCTTTCAGCTTGTAATATTTGCAAGATAATGACGGATTTGCAGCTAGCTGTTGACTTTTTTTTACAGACTGCATTCCAGGAGGAGAAACAACATAATAAACATTATGGAAATCAATGAATGCTACTATCCAAAAATATTTATCAGTGCAGAGATTTTTCCCCAATTTTTAGTTTGATACATATTTTTAAAATACATAATTAGATAATAAGTTCTGTGATATTCTAGATGTCAAAACTAATATTGAAACATCCTCTTCATTGTATTCTCCACTTTTCTTGAATATTTCTGTTTTACAAGATTGCTTTTTGTAACTATTGATATTTTCTTCTAATTTTTTTCAGAACCTGATACATGTGAAAGGAAACAGAAAAAGATGAAGAAGGAAAAAAAAGATAAGAAAAAGAAATCTAAGAAAAAACTCAAATTAAAAAGATCAAGCTCTTTGAGTTCAATGGATAGTTCATCAGAAAACAAAATTAAAAAGTTGGTGAAGAGGAGTTACTCTTCTGATAGCAGTGGATCTGAAAGTGAAGATGATAAAAAAGTTAATAAAAAACCCAAAAAGAAGCATTATACATCCAGTGATAGTGAAGATGAAGATAAATCACATAAACGCGGCGGCCATCCACTTGAAGAAGATACTCGTTTCAAGAAAAACAAAAAACTAAAAAAGCATAAACATTCTCATAAAGTTGGTGATAGAAGTGATAATTCTGATTCATCAAAATATTCCAGCACAAATAGAAGACATATTTCACATAGAACTGACAGGCAAGATAGATAATGTAAGTCAACTTGTATTCTTCAATAATTTTCAATGTTTTTTATGAATATTTAACGTTGTGAGCATGTTTCAATTTTATCAATTAGTTGATATAATGTAATAAGGCCATTTCTCGCTAATGCAGGGTGATTGAAAAAGAGCGCTTGTTTTGCCATATTAAATTTAGAACTGTATTTTCACAAAAATCACAAGCAAAATACATCTGAACTTTGTCTAATCCTCTGATTTCATGAAGGAAAACTTATTTTGAACCAATTAATTCCCTGGTTTAAGTGATAGAGAGAGAAGGCCTTCTTGTCTCTAACCTTTCCATGTGAGTCATCACTGATATTTGTATGTTCATTCTCATTATCAATTTCAACAAAAAACTCCATAGTACATTTTTGTCACATTAACCATCATTATTATATACTACATTTTTATCATCTTGCTCAAACTCATTAACCTTCTGGCAGTTGTTCTGTTATAAAAAACTTTTATGCTGCAAATTTGCATCATAACATAATATTGGTAATAAAAATGAAATCTTTTTCAACTCATCTCGAATTTTTCTCAAAATGTCCCCATTAGGCCTATTGCTAATTTGTTTTTAAAGGTCTTGTTTTTCACCCTCAAACTGATCACTCATACAGCATACATCAATACACTGCTAACCTTGTTCATCTTCTACGATACAGCCATTACTTGTCAGCATTGGCTGTAGAGTTAGCTTGAGGTGTGGTACCATATATATTGAAAAAAATGCCTTGTATCAAACAGTGACTTCTATGAGATTTCCATCTTCTAAGCGCCTTATTCAATATGAATACTGTAGTATTTATATAACTTGGCAGCATGTAGCAGATGCTCTTTCTATTTGAATCCCAAGATAGAATTGTAATTTTCCTATGCTGCTTATCTTGAAGCAGCTGCTTAAATGATTTTCAATTTCTTCAATTAACTTATCACTTGTGCTTGCAACAATAATATCATCTACATTCAAAATGTAAACTATTTCTTCATCATAATTTGATTTCCAGTATAAACATGGATCAGCATTTTTTTTTATCTATATGTTGATCATTTTATCATACGCACAAGACAAGCCATGTGTCTATATGCTGCACACCAGTGTAGGAGGTATAGGTTATAAAATGAAAAGTCAATTGGCTTTTTGAGTTTTTTTTATTCAATAAGTCAAATACAGTAAAACATCAAAAGTTGAACATTCAAGTATCTCAATATAATCTCTACATCCCTAATTGGCACATATAGCATGGAAGAGTTCTCCCAAGTAATCAGCAATATAGCTAAATCAGTGCTTATTATTTGGGAGACACCCATGCTGCATTGAAATCCAAGTCTTGCAACCTTTGTCCAATTGGTAGAAAATGTTGGAAGTATGTATCATAGGCTGCAGAACACCATAGTAGATTGATACTCTTCATTACCACAATCCAGGCACATCACATATCTGGGCATGGTGCATCAAAGTTGAATAGTTTATGCTCTAACTTGAGCAACTTTTTATAATCCTATAGGCCTATCTTGGAATACTGATCACTCAGAGCATGATATCAATCACCCCCAACATCCCAGGCAGCGCCTGCATGACCTTGGTCCTTGATCTGCAATTGGGGCCTGTCTGGACCCCAATGGCTGAGGCTGTTGCAGGGCATGTTGAGCCAGTGTTTCTTCTAGTAATAAATCTAATGCATATGTGTTTGAAGTGGTGGCAGTGGTTGTAAAGATGGGTGGAGGTAAAGCAGTGGCACAAGAGATGGTATGCAAATAGTGAGTGGTGGTGGCAGCAGTTGTAGAGATGGGCAAGTAGAGGGTATGGTGGCAGCAGTTGAAGAGATAGGCAAGTAGTGAGTGGAGGGGGCAGCACTTGTAGAGATGGGCGAGTAGTGGGGCCTGGTGGCAGCAGTTGAAGAGATAGGCACTTTCATGCTCTGAGGTTAAGTTTGCTTCATTACTACTTAAGCTAAGTATTATTGTTTATTGCATGACTACATTCATACTGTATTAATCAGCATTAGTTTGTTTATGCCAAGTTATGGAGTTGGTAGGAGCAGCAAGTGCCAAAAAGAAGCCTAAGTTCTGTAGACTTTGCAAATTGAAGAAAAAACTTTTGGAACAGTCAGGAAGAAGGTCCAAACTGCCGTTGTTCCAGGTTGAAATACATCAAAATCATAAAAGTTTCATAGGCAGCTAGATGTCAAAAAATTCAATAAGATGGACAAATATAATGAACAGAGCTTATATTTAGGAGGCCTAATAACACCATTGCTTCTTCTTTCTTTCTATTCTCTCCAATTTCATATTTGCTACACTACCCCCACCTTAAGAGATTGTTTTGTCCCAGAAGAAGAAACTTTTGGAACAGTCAGGAAGAAGGTCCAAACTGCCGTTGTTCCAGGTTAAAATACATCAATATCATAAAAGTTTCATAGGCAGCTAGATGTCAAAAAATTCAATAAGATGGACAAATATAATGAACAGAGCTTATATTTAGGAGGCCTAATAACACCATTGCTTCTTCTTTCTTTCTATTCTCTCCAATTTCATATTTGCTACACTACCCCCACCTTAAGAGATTGTTTTGTCCCAGAACAAAAGCACTTATGTTAGTTTGAATCTGGTCTGGCTGGCTTGGCTCCTCATTGGTCTTCCAAGGGTTGTTGATGCAGATGGTAATCTGGACACCAGTGGATTTGAACACCTCCTTCAGCATTGGCTTTACAATTATCCAATCCAGACCATCATATCCACTTCCAAGCCATGGTATGCCAAGTTTCCTTACTCCTAGTTGTTGCATTCTGTCCCTTAGCTGAACCAAGCAAGTCCACAATGAGTCATAGGATGCGTTCATCTCAGGCTGTCCCTTAGTCACCAGGTAGAAGAGATTTGACCATGCCACTGCAGATGAAGAACATTTCCTTCTTTGGGTCCTTGTTGTTCCAGGTCTCGAAGACCACCAAACTTCTTCCTGAAGACTGTAGCAATGCCTTGAGATTCTGCTAAGTTGCTGGTGACACAATGTGCCAGTGCATACTCCTTGGGCAGGGTGAACAGATCCCTTTCACTTGTCTGGATCATTTTCCCAACTGTTGTTGAACTGCAATCATCAGTAGACTTCTCTGGGGACAGAGTATGCTGAACCTGAGCTGCTTGTTTTTCCTTTGCCTTCTTACTGCCACCTTGGTCTGCTGCGATGATGTGTTTTTCCTTATTCTTCTTGTTCCTGTTTGTTTCCTTAGCACTATTGACATTTCCTTGCCAGGTTGGTTGTCCTTGTGTCAATTGCTTCTGGGACCTCATGTGCTTCTGGCCAGGATCTTCCTTCTGTTTCTTCCCAAACTGGCTTCTCTCATTCAACCCAGAGATTACTGTAGTCCTCCTCAGCAAACCCTCCTGGGACTTTCCTGCATTGGACTCCATTAGGAAACTGCCCACTTTCCTGTCATTGTTTCCAGACTGATGGATGGTTTTTATCTGTATCCTTCTTCCTGGTCTGCCTTTTCTTCTCACAAGTACAGCATTGAAACTCCTTCTTGACCACTCCCAACTGTTCAAGAACTAATTCCACAACCTTCTGAATGGTGCTTGCTCCAATAGTCTCAGCTTCCATAGCCCTCATCACAGAGCCTCCTGGCACTGACTGCAAAACAGCTTCAAACTCCAATGCTTGGGCAAGAGCATCTCTCAGTGTCTTTGGTCTGGCTAATTTAACTGAAAGCTGGGTGTGTGTTGTCCTCAATCCACTAAGGAACCTTTCTACTACTATACTTTCATATGTGTTGTCATCAGCAGATGGATATGCAGTCCTAACAAGTCGAGCAATGTCAGCCTCAAATTCCTGCAGTGATTCATTTTGTCCTTGAACTCTTGTGTTGAGTTGGAATCGATATAACTGCTCCAAGTGCTTGTTGCCAGACCTCATCTCCAAACGTTTCCACAGCTCACTGAAGTTCCACTTTGCAGCTGAAGGAATTGAATGAAGAATTGCTAGTGCCTCTTCTCTGAGATTCATCACCAAGACATAGGCCTTTGTTGTGGACGACCAGCCATGGAACTCAGCTGCTGTCTCAAACAGTGTTCAACTGCAATTAATTAATTACTCTGCTTTTGAAACTTTTATGGTGTTTACTTGGATCATTGTAGAATGTTCTAGTTGTTTGATTACAGATTAATGGAGTCTCATTGAATATTGTGGAAAGTTCGAAGTTCAAAAGGTAGAAGTTGATAGAGAAATCTAGAGATATCTCAATTATGATAAAGTATATAAATAGAAATGAACTTTTGTAAATTAGTTCAGTCTTGTTTGAGATACGTTGTGATAAACAAGTGTGGCAGTTAAGTAGTTCGGTTGTTGTTCTACGTTGATAAGTGGCAGTAGTGACAGTTCCCTTTAATACAGACAGTAAAATCCCATTGGCGCTATTACAAACCATGCAATGAACTTTTGTTGTCTGTGGTGATAATTCTCTTGACAGTTCTATAGTGATAATTATTTTACCTAATACAGTATTATGGACTTGTGCTACATAAGTTAATTGTCCTTCCTTGACGTTTCTTTTTGAATATTATTTGACAGTTTATTGTACAGTTATTAATTAATATTAGATTGGCCTTTTGACATTTAGTGATTGATTTTTGTACAGTTTATTGAAAACTCGTTATCAGTTGAACAATATCGTTTTATCTGTTTCCAATTGCTTATTTTTGTGTAAGAAATTACTGAACAGTGTGAGTTCAGGTTAGAACTCGTAACAATATATTGGAAAATCACTGGCAATCAGCTCTCTCTCTCTCTCTCTCTCTCTCTCTCTCTCTCTCTCTCTCTCTCTCTCTCTCTCTCTCTCTCTCTCTCTCTCTCTCTCTCACATGTGCTGCTCACTTTTATTCCCTTCAAAATGAACTGTTTAGGTCCATGTGAGGCCTGGTACCAACAATCAGTAGAGAAATTAACCATTTGTGTCTGACAACAATCATCAGAGTTATCATCACTGATAGGAAAATACTCAATATGAAAATTGGAATATGTAAGATTGTTATTGGTAGACATATTATTGGATCCATGACTTTAGGAAAATCACTGACAATCAGCTCTCTCTCCAGCAATGTGCTCACTTTTCCAGCAATTTTTCAAGAATACTGTACTGGGATACTCCATATGTAAAGTCATCTTCCTCATAATCATTGTAATTGATACTGAAATTGACAACACATGGACATTTAGCTGGTGGGTAATTGCATGACTCTTTTTTCATCATCAGATATGCAGATTACTTCAGCTTTCTGCAATTGAGTAGTACTGCTGCCTGCTGCTGATCATTTGCAACTGCATATCTCATCAAGCTCCATCTTAAAAACTTGTTGTGCATCAATCTCATTTTCCATTGATGTCAATGGTATTGCTGCTGCCATTGCCATTAATGTTGGTGATGCCCTCATTGATGCTGCTGCTGTTTCTACAGCCATCATAGTTGCTGATGTTACAACCCTATCTTCTTAATCATTCTCATTGTTGTACTCCTCTTCCTCCTCACCACCATCATCACTGAATACTGGAGCTTCATTGGCAATGTTGCAATGTACATATCGTCAGCTTACAAGCAGAAGGCACTAAGTCAAAAATGATAGTTTTGAGAAAAACGATTTTGAAAGTTTGCATGTTTACTATAATTATCTGTGTTATATAATAAGATTTATTTCCACTCTACCATTTGTCTTGAACATTTCTCTAATGATCTCACTCACTTTTAGTGCTATTGATAATTATTGATGTCTAATAAATCCGATTTTCTGTGGAAGGTACACGACTTAGTGCTTTCTTCCTGAATTGAAAAACTGACTGATGAGCAAAGAATTCAATGTTGATCTGTTCCTCCTATTGATAATCAGGATTATGAATGACGAAAGAACAATTAATTTTATCTTAGTGTTAATTTTATTTTCGTAATTATATAAATTGAAAATAATGAAGTTACAAAAAAAAATTTTTTAAATAAATTATGATGAAAAATATTATTATGAAAACTAATGATTGTTACTGCGCAGTTCATCATGAATCAAGAAATTAAAAACTTTGAAAAATTGTTCTTATTAGGAAATAACTTCCAGAAATGTTCATAATTCCTCCTCATTATCAATTGGCAGCACTTCTTTTGCAGTGTCACTGGTTGGTAGTGATTCATACCACGGGTGGAAGATTTCAGGGATAACTCCTTTTCTACACAGATCAAGTAGATCGTTTTTCTTCTGTTTGGTGATACTTATTTGTGTCTTGTATAGGGCTAATTTCTTCAAATCATCAACTTGTTTGTAGCTGCTTGATGTTGGTCGTCGTCCCGGTCGCCGCGCACAAATATTAATCCTAGTGTAATCTTCTGAATAATTGTACTTGTACTGCAAAATGTTTGGTGCAGATTTTTCGTACTTGAAGCACTTCACCTTCAGCCAGTTTATTTTCTTTCCATTATCATCGACATTTTTATTTTTTATGAGCTGGTCTGACAGATTTTTCAAGTCCAAAAAGTCACTGAATGAAAGTTGACATGTTCTGTATGGAGGTTTGTTGCTTTTTGATTTACTAGCTCTTGCCAACTTGAAAATATTTATGTAGTCATTTACACAGTAAATTGGCATGAATTTCTTTTTAGATTCAATACTGCTGTGCATTGAGTCCACTTCCATGAATGAGTGGCCACTCTCAAGAAACTTCTGTTCTATTATGTCTACATTGAATATTTGAACTGCATTCAGAAGAAGAGCTGCTACTTGAAGATTACGATTTTGCCCTCCACAAGTGTCTGAGAACAAAGTCAAATATTTTATGTTGTCAGGCAAATTTTCAATATATTTGAGAAGACAGGTACCAATTTCAGAGCTCCCTCTGTGTCCATCAATCTCAGTCCAAAAAAAACACAAACCATTATTGGGAGCACTAGCCTCGTAGATTGTGAAATTGAATGCATTTAGTTTTCTCTTATAATAAGCTAATGATACATCACAGCTTGGTAATTGAAGCACGCTTTGTAGATCGAATGTGACTGACATAAAAGTGTTGTCTGTATTGGCCCGTTCTTTATCTCTACATTTTTCTTCCTGTGCCTCTGAGTGACGACGCCGATGCTCATTGTACTCGTGCTCTAAATCAGCTTTTTGTTCAACAGTACTATTCTCAAATCGATTACAAAGAACACACTGATCCTTTTTTGGATGAAAAAATGAATAGTTATAATTGTTACAAAATGTTCGCCTGTATGTAATTTCTGATACAATATCTTTTTGTTCATCACCATCCTCTTTGCATTTTTCTACATACAGAGCATACATTTTTGATATAGACAACTTTTTATCAAGATATTGTCTTTTTGAAGATTTCCTAACATAATGGCTCTCTACAGACGGGAAGGATTCTATGTGTTTCTTTACTTTATTTACAATGTTATCAGGCGTTTTGTTTGCTGGAGATTTCTTTCCTCTGTTGTCTTTTAAGGCATAGAAACCTTGTTCATCTTTACCCGAAAATGCACTAATAATGGCTCTATTCGAAATGCACAATGTCTTTGTAAAAAATGCCATACAAACTCTGAATTTGGAGTCATTTTTAGAAAAAAAGTATTGCTTTGCATTTGCTCGAGCACACCCATCATTGATGCGAGGTCTCCGAGACTTAGGTTCTGATATTGCAACATTTATCAAAATTAAATCTTTTTTTCTCTCAAATGTGCTCAAAGCCCAATATTTTTCGCATAATCTTATTCTCTCTTCTTCATTGAAGATTTCATTGCATTTATAGATACATTTTGAGCAATCAATTGGCTTTGGTTTCTTAGCTTTCAAATTTCCTTTATAGTCTGAGTAAGGAAGACAGCTATCTCTCAAACTCTTATTTTTTTCTCTCTTCCAATTATTTTTATTCTCCTTTGTCCACCTACTTCTCTTTTTTATCTTATCTTCTCCATCAGTAGGAATTCTATCAACATCAGTAACGTTATCATGTACTTCAGTAAGAATACTTATTTCCTTTGGTTGGCCTACTTCAATAATTTCTACTTTACTGTCCTCAGAATCACTCCTTTTGTCACTTCTTGAGAGTAAATCATCTTTTTTATGAATATCAGTAAGAATACGTTTCCTTTTTCTTGGTACTTCAACCTCACTGTCCTCTGAATCACTCCTAGAAGGCAAATAATCTTCATCATCATTATCACAATCATTAGCTATGAATGTTTCTTCTGCTCCACACTCTATATCCCTGTCCTGATTTGAAACGTTGAATGATGAGAGCTGGCTGATATCAGTGTGTTCTGTATTAATTTTCTCATGAAAGTCCACACCAATAGCCTCAATAATTTCTCTGTTCTCACTGACATCCACAGTAAGAAAGTTCAAGTCACCAACCTGGGAAACATTTCTTGATGTTGTAGTCACTGTTTTCTCTGCTTGAAAATCGAGATTCCCATCTTGAATAAGAATTTCTGCTGATGTGCACGGATCCAAATCACTGTTACTTGCTGCATTTTCCACCAGTAAATCATCCTGAACAATTTCTGTTGATGTACAAGTTGATGTGAAGTTCTGTTGGTGATCAATCTCATCTGATGTGACATTGCTGAATTTCACAGGTGAGAGCTCAGTGTAGGTTCGATTTCTCCTAGAAGGCAAATAATCTTCATCATCATTATCATAATCACTAGCTATGAATGTTTCTTCTGCTCCACACTCTATATCCCTGTCCTGATATGGAACATTGAATGATGAGTGCTGGCTGATATCAGTGTGTTCTGTATTAATTGTCTCATGAAAGTCCATATCAATAGCCTCAATAATTTCTCTGTTCTCACTGACATCCACAGTAAGAAAGTTCAAGTCACCAACCTGGGAAACATTTCTTGATGTTGTAGTCACTGATTTCTCTGCTTGAAAATTGAGATTCCCATCTTGAATAAGAATTTCTGCTGATGTGCACGGATCCAAATTACTGTTACTTGCTGCATTTTCCACCAGTAAATCATCCTGAACGATTTCTGTTGATGTACAAGTTGATGTGAAGTTCTGTTGGTGATAAATCTCATCTGATGTGACATTGCTGAATTTCACAGGTGAGAGCTCAGTGTAGGTTCGATTTCTGGGTTGATCCACTTCATTTGAATTGAATACCTCTCCTAGTAAACCTGGAAAAAACAATAAGCTCTATAGATTTTACAGTATCGATGGTGATCAATCAAATGAGTACCATTGTGTAAGTGCAAAAAAGCTGCACACCAAATTACGGTATTGATGTTTTAATTATTATGTAACATATGTTTAAGTGTAAAATTTATTACTGGATAGATAATGATTCAATGGCTGAAGAGCCATTTTGTAATGTATTGATGCTTTCCATCAATACATTACAAAATGGCTGTGTTTGGCCGCTCGGTGAGAGTGGTTGCTGAGTGATCATGATGTTAAGTCACGAACACTCAAGACTGCTCTTGGATGGGTGACCGGCACAAATAACGGCAAGGTGGAACCTACCCGTAAGGGTCTCCCCACCAATAAAAAGCCATACGAATTATTATTATTATTACAAAATAAAAGATGCATGACATTTTCTTGGTTTTCCATTTTCTATTGATGAACGTTTTCAAGGTTTTTACTCACCATGATAACTGAGCTTATCAGGTGAGGGCTCAGTGTAGGTTGGATTTCTGGATTGATCCATTTCATCAGAATTCAATTCCTCTCCTAGTAAACCTGGAAAAAGAATAAGCTCTTTAGATTTTACAGTATTGATGCTGTTCAATCAAATTGAGTGTATCAGTGCAAAAAAAGCTCCACACCAATATTGATGTTTTAATAATTATTGTCATATGGATTGAAAAAAGAAATTTATTACTGGATGTTAGTTGATTTACTGGTCATGACTTAATGACTGTAGCATAAATGTTTTCCGTAAATGCATTACCAAATGAAAAATGCATGTATTATTAGTGTTATCCATTTTCTATTAATGGACGTTTTCAAGATTTCTGTACTGACTATGATAGCTGAGCTTATCAGCTCAAGATGAAGAATTTTTTTTCTGTAGGCATCATTGTAACTCGATGAATATATTTTTTTTGTTGGCTCAAACTTTCATAAAAATAATCTATCCATGCCATGGAAATGATAGCCTATTATTTCAACTCATCACTTTAAAAACAAGCACAGAAGTTCAGTTGTTACTTAATCATACAAATTATTGCAATTCTCACAAGTTGGCCTGATAGAATAATTGGACTAATTCATAAACAGCATAATGCTGGTGCAGATATTGATAACCCATTCACCAATTATTTTGTATATAACATTATTTCATTATAGTAGGCCTACTCATCAAAATTCTTCTCCAAAAGCTAAATCTCTCTAATATTGCTCTATTTGTAATGTAAACAATTCATGTACTAGCCTTCTTGGAAATGAATCGGGAGATTTATAGATCTTTGTTGACAACAAAAACAATAAAGCTGTGATGCATTTTTTCCTGATCGTATAATGGTCCAGGTCCGCTATCTCCATAATAATTATAAAGTAGTTATGGTACAATAATTTGTTCAAGTCATCCTAAACCTATCGAAAGCATAATAGCCTACTGTTGTAGGTTAACTAGTTGCAATGATGAATGTTTCATGCACTTAATATAGTTAAGTTACATAGCATTAGGCCAGTATTATGTTTGATAGAATAGGTTTATAGTGGCTTAATAAATGAAATAATAGCAAAAATTTAAGTAACAATACCTATTCCAGTTGAAAATTAACTATTTCAATACATTTCTTAGCAGCTACAGTAGCCTAGGCTACTCATAGAAATAGTTCAAAAAACATACCTTTATTCCTCGAACTGGACACTAAACTCATCATACGTCTTGTTCTTGATTTGAATGAGAAATATTCATCATCATCATCCATTGTATTACTTTTAAACTGTTACTTTAAAACAAAATACCGAAGCAGTTGAAAAACAACACAGAAACTGTTGAAGATAACCTCAAAGTATTAACCAAACAGCCAGAGAAACACGTGAAGCCTTCTTTTAGTTGTGTATCGTTACCGGAAGATGGCACTAAGTCTTCCTTAGTGCAATTCTAGCAGTTGGAGTGTATGAATCGCTACAGGTAAAACGCACCAAGAGGACTTAGTGCATTTTCTCTTGTACAAGAATGAACAGGAAATACGAATATTGTAACTAAGTCGTTTTAGTGCTTTTCTCCAGAAATAAAACAGTAGAACATGACTTAATGCTTTTTTGAATCAGCTGTAGCTTAAAAAATAACAACATTAGAAGTTAGTGCTATCTACCAGTCGAAAGAGCATCAAAAACTATGTCTGTTAGTGCAAAAACCTCATTTTGCCCATTTTTTGACTTAGTGCCTTCTGCTTGTAAGCTGACGATATGCAAGAGTAGTGATTCTGTCTTCAAGAATGAACCTTTTTTCATCAGCCTTACTAAGAGCTTTTTTCTTCTGGAGAGTGGTCATGATCCAATGTTTCCTGGTGGAGAACATTACCTGCTCTCTATAGATGTCCTCATCGCCATTGAGACAGTTGATATAATCTTGAAACACTATATAGCACTCTGCATCAGGATGACTCTTTGGAAGCTCCTGTTCAAGAATTGGTCATCTCATTCCCTTAGCCTTTTTGATAAGACCACTCTCCAGCTGTGTCTCATCTGTGACATAGCATCTGATGTGTCAAATACATCTCTCAACTTGTCTATATTAATATCCATATACATATCCTCAGTTTGTACATTGTAGTACAAGCTGTCAGTGTCCTGGTACAACAGTTTGAGTTGGTTTCCATAGATAGGTTTCATCACATTGTAGTGAAACTCATACATTAGAATTTCGCCTACATCCAGTACTGTCACCCCAATATATATATTGGCTTGTCCAATACAACCTTGTCTTGGAGGAGTGTCACAGCACATATGTTGTCACCAAATATGATGTGTTCTTTGAATGTAGGATGTGCCACCAGTTTCTGCAACCTCTTCTCACAATTGACCAGCTCCATGTTCATTCTGTTCTTAAAATTTTCTATTGTTTTGCCCAAGACAGCATTGTTCATCAGCTTGAAGAAATTCTCTTCAAACTTGTATGCTGATTGCTGACATAGTTGAGTGTTGAGTTGGATGTATGGAGCCAAAAAGTCCTCTTACTCAAACATTCCATGATGATTTTGAATCCAAGTCTCACAACTTGTTTAGGAGTCTATAATGACATACATACTCCTTGCAGTTGTGCAGTGTTGTCATTAGCCTCACATATCCTGATTTGGGCATCTTCTGACTCTCTGGAAGAAAGGGAAAGTCATTGTGATCATCCTGAAGTTCTTGTGGATACTCAACATCATCTTCTAGGATGTATCCTCTTTGCTGATTGTCTGGGATGGAATCTATGTCAGCCACCTCCTCCAGTTCTTCTTGGCACATCCACTGAAATTTTTGGCAAGGCCCATCCATAGAGATTATTTGCATCTGTGTACAGCAGGTAGGATGTTGGTTTCTCTGGTTCCAGCAGTACACCAGTGTATTTGTTGTTGGCAATGGAATGGTGATGAACACATGTAGTTATACCTCCTTGGATGCCTCTTTCAACAATCATATACATATCATAATCAGTGAGAAGCTCCAATTCCACTTGCATGTATTTCAGCATGACATCAAATGAAAATCCTGGTGCAGTGAAATAGTTGGGGCAGTGAAATAGTTGGTGCAGTTAAGATTGTAGGTTATTATGCACATGTCCCTGAAACTCTCAAACACATCAGCCAGGAATAAAACATCTGTCTTCAGATATAGGTCACTGTAGTCTCCTAGGGTTTTGCATCCAAAATGTTGCCAGACCAGTTGTGCATGGGCGTAGTCCTCATTGCTGATTCCATGATCTGTCAGCCGCTATAGAACACTTCCTTTGGTGGTGTTCAACTTATTAAGGCTGTGCAATAGGGTTTTGGTCATATTTTTTTTTCAAAGTCTCTTCGACTGGAGATTATTAGGCTACTGAAATATAGTCTTTTGCAATAAATAAAAAAAAAATTAATCAATTATTTTCTGAGATATGAGCACTTGAAAGTTAATTTTTGGGGGCAACCAGTATCTTGAACGGTTGTGAATAGAAAAGTGTAATTTTCAGGATCAATGGAACAAAGTATTGTTTTTGTAATGAGGTATTTAATTTTTTCAAAATTTCCATTTAAAAAAAAAATCATTTTTTTGAAACCTTAATTACAGAAAAACTAGATTTCCGATTGAAATACAAAATATGTCATTGAAATCTCTGATATCCCTTCTAGTAATAGAGAGATTATTGTAAATCCAAATTAAATCGTTGGGTAGCTAAGTTGCCCCAAAGTTTTCTTGGATTCTCTTCAGTTTTACAGAGTCAACTTCCTCATGCAAATGTGCAAGCACGTTCACTCACACATATGCAAGGACTTGCTATGTTGCCGGTTTGAACCATATTCGTTCATTACTCGCCCTTATCAATGCTCCCTCACGCGCAACACCAGCACTCGCTCGGTCTGCCGGATGTATTTTGTTTACAGTCTTGAATAATTATTATGCGATCGAAAATAATTGCTTTGAATGACATGTCTCCAGTAGCACTCTCACATTCCTTTCCGCTCTCTCACTCTCTTTCACCCTCATTCTTTTTCTCTCAAATAAACATATCGTCCCTGTAATTGCAAATAGTCGTATGTCAAAAAGGCCACTTTTCAGGAGAGCAAAAAAACTTAATAATTTGTTACTTTTTCATTGAATTAGTTCAGAAATGAGTCTGGAGCTTATATTTTTGATGTAATATTATGTCATATGGTATTTATAGCTTCAACTTAACACATTTTGTGTTTTTCACGAACATACGACTCTTTGTTATTAAAACTACAAGTATATATCTACATACGACATTTTTACGCAGACATAAGACTTTTTGATTTCAAGTTAGGAAATGTTTATTAACATACGACTTTTATGATAAACTGGTTTTATTGAAACTTTTGGTGTATAGAAATCAAATCAATAAAATGACAACTTATAATAGACCAAATTAGTTAATAAAATAAATCACATAATTTTTTTAAAGAAAATTCCATTAATTACAACCTAGATCACCTGAGTAAGGGTACTTGTCCATTACAAATTGGTGTCCCATCCATTACATGGGAACATCATTTTTGAGAGAGATTGTCAAATTCATAATAAAATATTTGAAATTATAATAAAAAATTGAATATTTTTTTAATCATTTAATCTTCATGACATAAATTGTCATAAAAGAAATGATAATCCTGTTCCAGAAGGTTTTTAAGGTCCTGCAGGTCCCTAAATTTTCTAGCAGTGATAGGCACTGGCTTCTTGTACAGCGGTTTGATTTCAGAGTAAACCTCCATGGTTGATTTAGGTCGCCTAGGTAGTAATTTCCATTCTTCAGTAAAATCCAATTTGTACCAAATATGGCCATCAGAGGTATACTTGAGGCACCTCAGATCAGTGACATAGGGATCGCCTTTTTTATTTCCTGGCCGAATACTTTTATAGTATCCATCAGCAAACTTAGAGAAGTCTTTTTAAGTGAGAGTTTCAACATAATATTATTTATTTATTTTTTAAATTAAAAACGTTTTTTCAGGATGTTTTGTTTGTTAATTTCCTCATGCAATTTCACAGGAAATGGTGGGGAAGGTGGCTGCAATTAGCAGTGCGCTCCTGCCCTTCTTGCAAGTGCGGGCACTGTATATCATCCATTAGTGTGCATAGCGAGCTCAGCAGGCGTAAAACCATGCTTGAAAGGTACACACACCAAACGGTTATTATTGCAATGATAAAAGTGTTGAGCATTCAATGTATTCATCATGAACAGCGCTACAAGTTTGGATAGATTTTAAGCCTATCAAACAAACATTTAGTATGAAAAAAAGTGTTTAAAATGCATATAAATTTTTATTTTTTGAGATTCTTAAAAAAAAGTTGATGTATTTTTTGCTATAGTAAAAAGGAGACTTGTGTATATATTTTTTTAACTTTTTGATTAGTAGTTTTTATGTGGTGTGTGTACCATTATCCTCAAAAAAGCCACTTTTGAAGTCCCATTCTGAACAAACGGGAGATGATAAAAAAAATTTAATCCTATACATTATGTCCTAAGAACCTGTCTAATGATTTGGAAGAAGAAAAAAAAATATTAAAAATTTTTTTTTTATCGATTGCTCAACCTTAACAGTAGAAGCTTGATCATATTTATTGTTGGTTTCATGGTAAAATACATGAGAAACAAAACAGTAAGCCTTGTCTTTTGAAGTACTGTATTCTAATCAGGGTATACCACTCAGGTCTGAATTTGTATCCTTTTGTTACTGGAAAAGTTGAACTTGGTTGAAATGGGCCATTATTAATGAAATATCACATCATTGCAAGGATCTCAAGGATGAGTTTTTGTATAGGTGGTTGCTTATGATGTTGGTGGAGTTGAATGATTGCTAGTATCTGTTGCTCTGGCTACAGGCAATGCAGCTGTGGTAGATATATAATAACTACTGATATCTTTAGCTCTGACTACAGGTGATGCAGGTGTGGTATATGTTAAATGACTGCTGGTATCTTCAGTTCTGAATATAGGCAATGCAGCTGTGGCAGATCTTGAAGCCTGGCTCTCTACTTCTAAACTGGAATTTCCATGATGTGACATAGCAGAAGAACTTATTATAATTAACTAGCTGACAGTAGCCTAATATGCCTGACAGGATTTCATTCAAAATTGTTAATTTAAACAAAAAGAACTAAGCAATGTAACCATTTGGGGGGAGGGGGGAAACTGCCCCCCATGCCACCCCAATTTACATCTATGGTATGGTACATTGTCTTTATCTTTTCATCTATGTTGAACTATGTTTGTTAGTGTTTGAAATTACATTTTGAGGTTAGTTCAGGTTGTGACCATGTTCAATGTAATGTCTTTCCAAGTCATTCTTAGATAAGAATGCAGTAAGTTACATTCATAAATATGGCCCCAAGACTCCATGACAAGTTTCCACTTCAAATTTGCAGACAATGATGCCAAGATTCTTTCTTTCTTTCTTCAATGAACACATTATGTTAATAAATTTCAAATGCATCAATGCAAGCATCCAAGATTTTAAGGAGGAAACATTATAAATGATATCAGTGAAGAGGAAGAAGAAAATTTCCATGTAGTCAATGGATCACTTGATTAACGACCTCTTACACCAGCAGACTAAAGCAAGATGATTATTTAAAAAATGATTGGAATTGGGAGACTAGATGAACATATTGTATTCTGCCTGTGATTTAAAAAAATACAGTTATTAACTTAATACATCAAAACTGGTGTTTTTTCAATCACCTTTTAAAATTTTTTCAAGTGTTGATTCAAGGCTTTAGAACAATCTGCCCATGAGCATTGCACTCTGGATATTTTTTATCTCTAAAGCAGTGATTTGATCTGCTTCTAGACTTTAGAAGAATCTGCCCATGAAAATAGCACTCTAGATATTTTTAATCTCTAAAGCAGTAATTTTATCTGAATCAAGGCTTTAGAACAATCTGCCCATGGACATTGCACTCCAGATATGTTTCATCTCTAAAGCATTAATTTGATTTGTGGATAGACAAGGGAAAAATTAGCAGGAAATGAAAAAATGTTGTATTGGCATAATAATAGGATAGGGTATTTAGACTTTAAGGTATAGGACATTTTAACTCTTTATTGAAATAATAGATGTTATTGAGATGTTCAAGTCAAGTTTTAGCCTAATTATAAGAAAAAAATACTTGTTTCCAAGAACTTTCCCTTAATTAAACCAGAAAAAGTCTCATTCTGTTCATTAATTTCATATTACCGTATTCTTCACAAAAATTCCAGTAGTCAAGTGATACCAGTAATTATATTTGATGTTGTAGTTCCATGCAGTAATCACTAAATATTTAAACATGAATAATTATTTGAAATACTTTTCTAGCAGATTTGAACACTTACATATGTGTGTGATGGCCATTTCACATTGATTTTATGCATTATTTGTCATGCTTGGATGCCTACTGAATCAGGAATTTCAATGCAAAATGGCCATCACTAAAATATGTAATAGTTGTTTATAGATAATAATTATGTTATTGAAATGTTTGTCATGTAATTTTAATGTAAAAGTTTCATGGTACAGTGTGAAATCATTAGGCACATACTATATGGGACTCAAAAAGCATGCCAGCAGTATGTGGCTTTCATTCCCCATGCTAAATTATTAGCCAAAGTATATGGACCAAAATTTGGCACCAACAGATACATTGTTTACTGGAGAGGCAGAATTTACAACTACTGATGTGATCCAAGCAGCTGTACTAAGAATTAGTCATTCCACATAAATATTGAGGTTAGTATTGTTAGGAAATGCATGAAAGAAGAATTGGCATTAGCATTATTCTCTGCTACTTATTGTATCAACAGTACTTCAGGTTTCACTGATAACATGTACAGTAGAAACAATTAGTCTGGGTGCACGGCCGTTTGGTAGTCAGCCATGGCACAGGGTGGAGAGGGGAGTGTTCATTGTTAGTAGTTACAAAAGGACGGTTTTGGTGCACAAATCAAGGGCGGTTTTGGTGCAACCTTGACCTTGACCCTGACCTTAACCCCGACCTTGACCTCCAAAAAAAAAATAAAAAAAATATATAAAAAAAAATGAAAAAAAAAACTGTCACCTGTTCAGGCTATGGGTGGAGGGGTGGGGTGGGGGATTGGGGTCGGGGTCGATGGTTTGGCGGTGGGAGGTACTGGCTAGAGTATATAAGCTAGGTGTTCTGTTGGAGTTATCATACACTGCTCTCTCACACCAGACAGCCAACTACTGTGCTTCTTGTGCTCCAGTCTTGTGCTTCTTGTGCTCCAGTCTTGTGCTCCTTGTGCCTACCAGTCTTGTGCTCCAGTCTTGTGCTTCTTGTGCTCCAGTCTTGTGCTCCTTGTGCCTACCAGTCTTGTGCTCCAGTCTTGTGCTCCAGCTTCATCAACTTTCAAAGTAAGTACTCTTTGCAATTAATACTGTTTTCCACTATCTAATGCATACTGTTCCTTTTCAGGAAACTATCTTACATTTGACAATGTATTTTGTTCAGGAAACTATCAATGTCTAATGCATACTGTTCCATTTCAGGAAACTTTCTTACATTTGGCGATGTCTAATGCATATTGTTCCATTCCAGGTTACTTTGCCTGTTCAATTGAAGATAACAGACCTGTTACTCCAGCCCTCTTTCAAAGTGAGTATTGAAAACTAACCTATTAATGCATGATCGCTTGCACTTGTAAAACTAATGATTGTTTCATTTCAGAAAACTTTCTTACAATGTAAATTGTTTCATTCCAGGAAACTAACCTAAAATTCTATTTTGTCTAATGCATATTGTTTTATTCCATGCACTTTGCCCATTCTAATGATTGGCAACTTGTAAAACTAATGATTGAAAAATTCACTTGTAACTAACAATGCATATTTTTTCCAGGTCAGCCAACTTCAGTCTCCAACCGTTTCACCTGCATCAATTCAATGTGAGTTCAAAGAAAATATATTTATTCAACTTTATTATTCTTGTTGTTACACACATATGCATAACATGTTATTCTTTTTTCTGTTCCAAAGATGATTTCCCGTGGAGGCAGCAGGAGGCATGGTAGCCATGGAGGATGCCAAGCAAATGTCAACTCACTGCAGGGGCTGAATGATGCTCTAAACATCATTTTGACCCTACAGTCTGGGCAGCAGCAGTGGCGTGCAGCTCAGCAGTGGCAAATTGCTCAGCAAGTCAGTGGGCAGACGACGTCAGGCCGATGCTCAAGGAGACATCCAGCCAGGCGACGTCGTCCCCACTTTGATGACTACTCGACAAATCCTCCGCTGGAAGCCTACATTCCTGAGCTGGAGGCATCGCTGCAGGAAGCGGTGTGCCAGGAGGCAGCACCAGCCCCAGCTCCAGCACCAGAACTAGCTCTGGCCCCTCCAGTCAACTTATTGAACTGTGCATCGGAGGAGGAGTTGGACATTCTGCGCTTGGTGCAGGCTTGCTTGCAGGTGCACCGGGTGGGATGGAGAATGGAGGATGAGCGTTGGGATGCTGATGCTGACATGTCGTTTGCAAGCTGTGGGAGGTGTGCAAACTATCATGTGAATAGGGTGCTCCTCCCATGCTTCCACATGATGTGCGATAGATGCACAGAAACGGCCATCACTTGCGATAGCTGCGATGAACCCATACAATGGGTTCTTCGCACAAATCTATAAGATGTAGCAAAGAAGTTGCTAACTCATCCATGCAGCAAAGAAGTTGCTACCTCCATTCTTGTGAAGAAGTCGCCACCTTGACTCCACCCCTGCAAAGAAGTCGCCACCTCCACCCTTGCGAAGAAGTCACTCTATTTTAACATATCTAATTTGTTGCATCTTTTTTCCAGATGAGTAGCAGCCCTAGCCCCCTCCACAAGATCGCAATGTCAGCTAGCATTGATGCTCTATATCGGGGTGCAGATTTCAGCATCCTACCACAGACTCTACGTGAAGAATTCCTACTCCTTTTCAATCATTTTGATATGCATCCAATACTACCCAAAGCCATGAAATTTTTTGCATTTTGCAAACATATGGACCTCATAGATCTAATTGCACTAATTCAAGCTGAAAAGTTTAGCAGGAGTGACTTCGGTGAAGTCGTGAGCTATGTATTTGGAGATAGTCTACCACTTTTCACTGTAACTCACAATCTCTACAAGAAGCAGCATGTGTCAACATGTCTTGATAGGCGAGCACAGGCAGCATTAAATGATATAGTGGAATGTCGATGCAGTGAGATATATGATATAGTAGCACACATGTGGCGTTTAGCTTATGTACAGGATGGATATATTCTTCATACTCTAGGACTGCAAGGACCTGATGAGGATGATGAGCATATTGTAGGGCTAGGTAGATTAATGAGAAAAATAGGAGCCTGTGAAGAAATTGACATATATCCAGAGGATGAAAGTGTCAGCTATATCACTACCAGCAGTGATGAATTCTTAGAAGAAGAAGATTATTAATCTGTTCACTCTTTTTTACAGGAATCCCAGATCACTCTATGAGCTTGCAAGGAAAGCTTCAGTAGAAGCTCTATACCTTGGTGCCGATATCGACACACTGCCACATCCTATACGCCATGATATCATACACTGTAAGGAGCTGTTCATGGAGACTACTCCAAGACTTTTTAGGAGGACATTGTACATTGTTTGCAAGTGCATGGATTTCACTGATATAATCTCACTGTTCAAAGCTGAAAACCTCACTGGCGATGACATTGGCGAAGTGATCTTACACATAGTCACATGGTGGCCAGTTCATGGTTACATCAGTGATGATTTCAAGAAGTATCATTTACCCTCATGTTTAAAAAGGCGGGCACAAGCACCATTGAATGTAAAGCCTGATTGCAGGTGTTTGGAGATATACAATATGTTAGGTCACATGATGCGGTTGGGAATGGCAGAAGATTGTTACCTTCAGATGCATATTGGACTTTCTGAGTCCATGAGGTGGGAAACGATTGAGTCTGCCCTAAAGAGATATGCAGTTGAGGTCTGCTATAATGTTACACATGAGATGTTCGAAGATTAATTCATGTCTTGTTTTGCAGAATGAATGGTCAACAGCGTGCTGATGCCGTCACAATCAGAGAGGACTCGGAGTATGTCTGCAACCTCTTGAAAACCATGTCATTACCAGTCAGCTCGTACCATTGAGCATTGCATAATGCTAGAAAAATTGGGCATGGACCAAACCACGGTCACGGTTTCTATCTACCCATCAGAAGTTTACATATTCCCCCATGTACATATACATACAATCCAGTTAAGCAGGGTGAGGTGTGGAACTGTAAATGTATATTACTAACATTTAGATTGATGCATTTGGACAATTACATTGTGAATAGTTGGCCCAATGAACCTCAAGTTTTCAGAGATCATAAATGGTGGACAGGGCTGCTACCATTGGACAGAGGTCAGGATATCAATGATCTTCTCATTGACATAGGAGATGTATACTGCATTCAACCATCAAATATGCCATCACCACCTTACACTGAGGAGGAGGAGGAGGAGGAGGAGGAGGAAGCAAACTGTGGACCCTCAACACTGGCAGCTCTCTTGGAGTGTTGGGAATAATCTATGCTATTGCTTTATTGCAGATGAACGCCTTTGCACAAGAAATGATCAATAGCACCACCGCAGCTCAAGCTCCAAACACTGCAGAAGCTGTCCTCAGCAAGCCGCGAGGAGCTCTCAACAATACTGTGCTGGAATTCTACAATTCAATTATAAGCCATAAGCCCAGCCCCAACTACATATCAATGAAGGATCTTACACCAGGAAAGAAGTATCAAATGTTGTCAGCAGAGTCAACATTGACTAAATTTGGAACAAAAGTCAGCGTAAACATCATGATGGACAACGCAGTCACCAATGTTATACTACCAGACGCATATAGTCGGCTCACATTGAAAACTGTGGAAAATGGTCCTTTAGATTTGACCACATTCAAAATGAGTGTCACTCCTGTAGGCAATACATTTATAGTGAACATGTTTATTGACTAATAAATGCTTTTTTATTCTGCAATTGTGAGTTTTTTCTTCCATTCCCCAATACCTTTAGTCTATAAGATGATGCACATGAGGTGAACACTTGCACTAGTGCACTCACTAGATAACTAACTAGTGCACTAGTGCAAGTGTTCATATAGGTAAGAAATTGCCTTACATTGCTTTCAACAAAGGCAGTTTCAACGAAAAAGAGAGGGTAGAGAGAGAGAGAGAGTTCCACTTCCATCACTGACTCCGCCCACTGGCCTTGATATACCAGTTTTAACTAGTATGTCACTGCTGCTGCATTCCAATGCTATCTATGCATTCTACTCCTGCATAGATAGCATTGGAATGCAGCAGCAGTGACATACTAGTTAAAACTGGTATATCAAGGCCAGTGGGCGGAGTCAGTGATGGAAGTGGAGCTCTTGCTCTCTCTCCCTATGAGTATACTAAGGAGAGTAGGTGAATGAGAACCAGTTGTATGACATTACAAGTTTATTCTAAGCATTATGAAATAAAATATAAAGATGAGTGAACAGTTCACCCTGACAATAGTCTGTGGTTGGAGTTGATATCTCTTCAATCACACTGCATACACCATCAACTGTATCCAAGCCTCTAGAGCGATGACGTTGAATTGTTGTAAAGATAGAGATGAGAAAAGCTTCTGAGCAGCCATCTGCAATGTGGAACCTCCTTACATGCTGATCTTCCATACTGCGAGAGAAGCCGGCAAATACTATTTCATTACTGCCAATTGCACTTAGCACCTTGCTGCCATACTCGAATTGACACCAGTACTTTTGAAGAGTATCAGGAAGGTTGATGACAATCTTGACATCCTTGTATCGCCAGTCTTGCACTTGTCCAAGATCCAGTACAGCTGCCATGCTATGCTTTAGCCTGTACACTGAAGTTAGTGACACCTTTTCATTGTCAAACATCATCCAGATTTTGAATGGAAGTTGTGCTGGCTGCTGCGGGACACTCATGCCCATTCCATTTTTCCACATGATTCCTATGAAGATGTTCTTCAAGAACCTGTTAACATTATAACTGTTGACAGGTATTGCTGCTTCCAATCCAGTAGTACATTCTTGTAGATCTCTAAAGTATTTCACAGTGCCACGACCTTGTACTGCATCAATAATTGCATATCGTAGCCTTCTAAGATGGATGCAATCACACACATCATGTAGACTGGCACCAGTGCACGAATCTGCATGTCCAGACTCGAGTTGAAAGTCATCCAGTGACATGATGCCCCGCTGCTCCAGCTCGACTTCCAGCTCCATGACGGCCACTTTCAAACGTAACTTGTTCCTATACTTATTGATATCCATCTTGCACTGTGCTCTGAAGCCAACAGCATCCTTTATA
Organism: Conomelus anceps; assembly: GCA_948455865.1. Lineage (NCBI taxonomy): Eukaryota > Metazoa > Arthropoda > Insecta > Hemiptera > Delphacidae > Conomelus > Conomelus anceps. The sequence continues at coordinate 54,909,804 of OX418217.1, read as the reverse complement.
TAGCTAACATAGTAGTGGTGGTGGGGGTAAGTCAATGATTACGCAATCTATTGAATTATTCCTTTAACATGCATTGACAAACATGATTTTTATCTTTAGACATGGTTTGCAAAATATGATGATATAGCAAGTGTACAACATTGAGTGCACAATAGTAATATTTCCTTGATTCTTCAGTGATCAGATTTGCTCTGTAGTATTCTGCCATGATGAGATAGCAATGTTCCATACAGTTGTAGTTGTTGTTGGAAGACATCACTTGTTTCTCCAGGTTGGGAAGATCTTGTTGCTCGAATGGAGATGATAGATCAATCACAGTAAAGTTGTCAGCTAGATTCTCCTCGTCATCATCTTGGGGCTCCATCAGTTTGTGAAGCATGCTCAATTTGTCATATCCATAGACATAGATTGTGTGAGCCGGTCCTACAATCCTCCGCCATTTTTCCAGTGCTCTTCTCACAATTGGCCTTAGGTTGGAGTAGTATTCCCCCAAATCATTATTGTCCGTCCATCTCAGACCATGTTTAGCACTATGTGAATCATTCTCCATACGTTCACTAGTAGCCAGTACAGAGTCAGAGTAGGGAGCTCTGAAGAAAGAGTGCTCGGTTACCATGCGTGATTCTATAGCATGTTCAAGAATCGCCATTTCCTTGACAACGAATTCGCCATTCCATCCTGTGAATCCTTGAAAGTCTATCACGAAGTATGGTCCAAAACCTTCCACAGAGTCACGCCATCTCTCATTGCTGCTGCTGCTGCTGCTGCTGATATCCTCCTCCTCTTCAAAGTTGATAAGATTCATGATGATGTCGATGCTGTCCTCAAGATTCATGCTGCGATGTTCACACTGTTGTGATGTCTCTGCACCTCATCCACCGCCTTTTTATAGTCGAGCTATCAGGCAATTTGGACTGTTCCTGTCATTGGTCGATACTCTTTGACCACTTCATGTATCATCAGACAGTAGGCATGTGTATTTGCCGGAATGTTATCAGTCATTTCAAATTCCATTCTGACATCAATGCTGCCAGTCTTGAGTGTTTCATTTTGACGTGAACAGTCAATTGGAAACAGCATCATTCTTCCATCTGCCAGAGCAGACTTCTCAAACAGTGGGTTGCTTGCTCGAAAATCTCCATGGTTGTAGACTCCATTGAAAGCTGTATACATATTGTAGACACGGTTGTCATCACCATCAATGCTTTCATACGGATAGTACTTCTTGTTCAGAAACACTCAAATGTCTTTCACATTGCACTTGTCAAACAATGATCCATTAGCATCTGCTCTACCTCTTCTTCCAGTCTGCAGTCCAATCACAATGTATCTTGGCTTCTCATGTTGTGCAGTCGACTTGACAGTCCATGTATGTTTTGTAGCTTCAGGCATGGCCGGGTACTCATACAGCTCCCAATGTCGGAATGGTATCGATACAGGCGAGTCATTCTGCACCAATCGTAGCAGACGTAATCTTGCTTCATCGGCCACCTCCACATAGGGCATCTTCCACACAAGCTTCTGAATGGTGACAAGACCTATTGTATTCAAGCAGTTTACGTTGTCAGCACTGCGTCTTAGCACCAGCTCCTGTTTCACATTGAGCAGCACACGTCTGTAGTCTTCGGCGAATCCCAGCAGATATCTAAGTGGTACATCCATGATGGTAGCGTTGACTGCATTGGTGGCAAATGTAGTTAGACCTGTTGTAGCATTATACTTGTAGCCGGCTCCTTCCATCTTGGCTAGTTCTTCTCGTTCAAAGGTCATTGCATTCTTCATCAGGCTGGCAATGCCTGGGTTGCATGTGCTGTCCACCTCAACTCCATTGATCTCATAGTGTATCTCCGAAAACAGGTTGGCAAAAAATCCAGAGACACATGGTGTGCCGGCCAGTGCAGCACCAGCTGCATTGGTTACTGTGTACTCAAGGTGTAGATAGGTAGTGTGTAGATGTCCTGCTGCTGAATTGGTATCCTGATCTCATCGTTGGCATTGAAGGTTGTGTTGTATGGCGAATGTGAATGATACTCAAAACCTGTGATGCGATCATCTGAAGATGGACCACTCTTTGTCACATCCAAAAGTCTCATTGTCGCTGTCGTGTATGTCATCTGATAACAATACAACCTCTTTGCTCTAGATAATCGATGCTCCTTGATGTTAACTCAATGGCGGTCGATCGTTGAATGACGTTTAAAGCGCCTGCACCCCTTTTATTTCTTTCTGTCTCTGTCTCAGGCTGCTCAGGTCCACTCCAACCTCTCTTTTCAAATAGTAGCACCATATCACTCTCTTCTTCACAAATGTAAGGTTATGTTTATCGGCTCCTCTCTAAAGTTCACCAGACGTCCGTTCTCATCAACAATCTCCAACATAATGTTGCTGATCTGCTCGGCATCCATGGGTAAATAGACAACATTGCGCACAGACACAGCCATTTTATAGCCTGGGTCCACTGACGGGTAGAACTCATAGATAACATGATCCTTGATTCCATTCGAGTAGGAGCTGCTCACTATGTTACATTTCACACACACCACATTGGGGCAGTTAATCATCATGGTTGAGTCACCTCTAGCCTCCTTGTCAGCTTCCAGGATCCTGTTGGAACCTAGCAGTTTGCCTATTGAGTCAGGCGGGGTAAAGTCCAGCTTAGTATTGCACAGCACTATACATTTCAATGTTGACGTGTCCATAGCCATTTGTAGGTTAACTCCATGCTTATGCAATCTTGCCTCCAACAGTTCCTTGATCATGTTGAACTCAAAACTACCTTCAGGCAATGAAACAGTGCCGGTGGAGCTAGGAAGTGTAATGTATTGTTGTAGCCAACCTCAACATTTGGAATAGAGTTACAGCTTGTGAAGCTGATAAGTCCCACTTCCCATACACCATTGCTTGTATCAATGGGCGGGTAGAATTAACTACTCAGCGTTGACTTGGTTCCTCCAAAGCAGAGCATCATCTTGATTGCTCAGTGTACTTCAACTTAATGACTGCTTACCACAATAATTGAGAGGTTTTATACTACAAATGAAAACAGTTGTGTTTAGATTCACAATTTATTTAACAATCAACTAAAAATTTCAAACATAAATGTCCACAGATGTGAGAGTAGAGATCCTCTTGCTTCCGATCATAGTTGTACTCAATCCTTGTCGCTGGTGTTGATCCTCGATGCATGTAGTCGATAAATTCTTGTGGTGGTCTCAGGTTGCCAAAGCCGTCAAAGTAGTGAACGTTGCCATCCTTCTTAACATAGCACACCCAATGTGTGCCAGGTCCTTTGCTGTCATCCAGGTTGATGATGCCACACTCCCTTCTCAGTGGTCCCTCAGCAGGTAGAGCATCTCGCATAAACACTCCTCGAAATTTCTTCAGCTTCAAACGGCATGCATACTTGTAGAGGTCTGCATCGGTCAGTGCTCGGTCTGGTAGAGCAATCATCTTCTGCCGCCGCATCGACAGCGACGAGCCCCGTTTCCCGTCTTTTGATGTCTCAGGTACAGACCTCGACCCTTGGTTGATGCTGCTGTTCTCCTCCTCTTGGTTCCAGTCCTCCTCCTCTTCCTCTTGGGTCCAGTTCTCCTTTTAGCTCCTCCACCAAACTTTGCCTTAGCTTTCATGATGTTGGTCACTGCTAGTGCTGCGGCCTTTTCCAAAACACCTGCATCCGATGATTTCACTCGACTCCAAGCCTGTTCAGCCAAGATCCGGTCTGCTGCTGCTCTGCTAGCAGTATCACTACTCCTTGAGTGCAATGTTGTGCTGCTTACAAGCTTGGTCGAGTCTGTTGACACCTGGAGCACCTCTTGCCAATCGCTTCTCAAGCTTTGTACCTGGTCAGCCGGGCAGATGAAGTTCTATGGGCAGTACGTCTATCGCCTTGTTGACTATTGCACCTGCAGCGTCTGTGATTGCAGAAAGTACTCCTCTTCCTTTGTACCTCTTCTTCTCTCTAAGGGCAGCAGCCATCTAATGTTGATCAGCAGCTTGGTCTTCCGGTTTTATACCCTCATGGATTCCCAAAGCCTGTAACACTTTTTCTCTCAACTGCTCTCTACTCAAAGTTTGGTTTTCAGCTGACCAAATAATGTCCATCATGGTAGTGAAACACTTTTTAACTACAACCTTTAAATGCTCATCCAACCTTTTTTCCAAATACTTTTTGTTGACTCCATCTCCATCTTGGATTGGATCATTAACATCCATGAGGACTGCATTTTTCAAGCTTACAAAAATCTGCGATGTTTCAGTGTCCTGAGTCTTTGGCAGCCAATCCCATAGCATATTCTGGCACACTTTTAGGTTAACAGCATCCTTTTCATTGCATGGGCTGCCAACATTGATCACTCTTCTTCCTCGGGCATTGATATTACCGAGGACGTCCATTATTCTTCTATCACTGCTTGATGACATTACTTGAATGGTATGCACATGCTCAAGTTTACACGTTTTTTCAGGCTAGAGTGCAGTGCTGCCAACTATGTAACCACCTTCCACCAACTCTTCCAGAATTGAATTAATTTCATTCTCTTGTCCAGTGTTGCCAACTGCTTTGGACTGATCCAACAGTCTCAGTCTGTCCACCAACTCATTGGGATCATCATAGTAGATGTACTCAATCCTGCTGTCAGCCACCAAATTGAATGGCGCCTTGAGTCCTCGTCCAGCAATCGAAGTATCTGAAGATGATGATGATGATGCATCACCATGTTTCACTTCTCGAAGCTTCTTGATTACAGTCTTGTATTTGGGATTGTTATAGTTCACAATTTTTCCGTATGCACGATAGCCTGCCCTGTACACATTGGTTAGGCTCAACACACTCTTGTAGACCTTCTCATCACTTTTTTTCACCTTTCTGAAGTCGGGATGTTTCTTGAAAATCAGCTCGCATATTCCAGGTGTGACATTGAATGTTTTCTCTTCATTTTCATTGTTTGGATTGCTCAATATAATCTTGTCTCCATTTGGTCCAAAGGTTAGCAGCTTGTTACCGAGAAATAAGCTATTATTCTCTACTCTTGGTCCAAACTTTCTATCACTGTTACCATCTCTGTTGTCCATCGATGCTTCAACATATTCTCCTACAGCAGTTCCAGCCAGTTCAGATTGGGCAAAGTTTTCATCAATTTCCTCCTGGGTGGTATTCATCAACACATCCTCCTCCTCCTCCTCCTCCTCCTCCTCCTCCTCCTCCTCCTCCTCCTCCTCCTCATTGATGGATGAGTCCTCCTCCTCCTCCTCCAATTGACTTCTACCTTTCCACAATTTCCGTCCCACTCCTGATGTGCTTGCTGCAGGTATTTCAGCTGTTCCAACTGTCTCCAAGGTTTGCTCTTCTTCTTCTTCTACAATAGGTGATGTAGTAGGCCTCTCCCATTGTGGCTTACGTTTTTTCACAGCACCCAACTTGAATGGGTATGGTGAGCCAGGTGTAATTGGTGGTGTAGGAGGTACCATATGAGTTGATAGTGTACGTGCAAATGGACGTGTCACTGCTGCTGGTGAAGGTGTTGGTGGTGGTGCTGCTGCTGCTGCTGCTGGGACACCTCGCTCCATGATAACATCTGAAATATTCTGGAGTGGCTCAATAATTGGTTTCAAACTTTTGATATGCTTCTCCTCAGTCAATGATCTGCCCAAAGTGATTTCCTTATGCTTCCTCTTGATGTTGCGTCGTAGCTGAGCAATCTCCATGATGGTTAGAGCAATGTCCTCCATAGTCTGCTTCCTTTTCCACTGCTGCTTCACATCCATCTCGATCGGTGTTCACTGACTGAATGAGCCTTTTCAGCTTATGCTTCAGCTAAAAAAGTGTCAAGACCGTTTCTGTAACGTCCACTATTCTTGCCTGAGGCACTATCGATAACAAGGAATGCATGTGCAGACAAAGACCACACATCATCGCACATACTTTTGAATGCATCAAATGTCATGTCGGCTCCCACATGATCTCTGTACAAATGTTTCATATTGAGCTCATCCTGTTTGAATACAATCAGAAAATTGGAGTTGTCACATATCAATTGTTTTGGTTTGCGACTGTAGGTCTGTGCCAAATAAAACACATCAACGTTGCTGTGCCATCCAGTGGTGAAGTAGCGTCTGATGGCTTCCTGCTGCTCACAGATAACATCATCAAAAATGATTATTGAATTGGCAGGCAATTCGTGTGGTGCAGGTATCTCTTCACAGGTGTCACACTCAATGTAGTTCATTTTAGGTCCTAGTCCTTCCATCACAGTGCGCAAGAACTCGTATTTCAGTTGGAATGTTGTCTTGGAGAACAGATAGATGTTTGAGAAGCATATACCATTTGGATCAAAAAGCATGTTGAACATTACATTAGTTTTACCACAACCCGATGGTCCGCATATGATACATCTCAGGTGGTGAGGGAACAAAGGTCCATGCCGCTTCTTAATGTTCATTTCCGGTCCAAGTCCACAACCACTTGCCACATGATCAAATTTGATTATATTGAACTTGTGTCAACGTTGCACTACCTGTTTCATTACACCAAATCTGCTCTATCAATCCAAGAGTTGTGACTGCTATCGTATCCTTTCCAGCACACCAACAGTTTATTACCTCTCCTCTTCAACACTTTTACAATTTCAAACACGTCTGGCACTTTAGTTTTGACAATCTCTTCTGCATAGAATCCCCTTTGCACAGGTTGTCCTCCACTGTCTTCCAGCTCATACGTCACAGGTACAGTAGGTCTCACATGTGTGACAGTGAACAGTTCATTTGTCCAATTGGGCAGGTAACCCTTGTTGAACACGGTTTTATACTTGCTTATGCGCACCTTATCACCTGGTTCAATTGATTGACCAGGTCCAGGATAAAACCTGTTTCGCACCTTGTTCTGCAAACTCTTATGATATTCCTCGCGCCGTTCTCTCAGTCTGCTCAAGAGTATAGTTTCATGCTTCTTCTTAACATTGGCTGGACACATGCCTATTGTACGATGTATCCTCTCATTGTATTCCCTCACCAGCAAGTCAAGGATGTCTGTCCACTTGTAGGATCCTCTCTCAGTGAACTTGATCCACATTAACCGTTTCAGAGTCATGTTGAAACATTCCACTATTGATGCCTTCTTATCTGAATATGTTGAATAGTGATTGACGTCATATTGTTTCACAAGTCTTGAAAACTTTGCATTGAACCACTCTTTGCCGTCATCTGTTTGAAGGTTTTTCATTGGATGCCGTTCGAATATAGGATGCATTGCCTTGACCACTTCCTCGGATGTCTTTGTCTTTATCGGTAACGCATATGCATACTTGCTGAGACAGTTTATAACTGTGATGATGTATTTGTAACCTTTGTTCTGCTTTGAGTATGGTATCATTTCAACAAGGTCAGCCTGATAAGAGGTCATCAAGACCTTTCACTGTAACCATCCTCATCGGAAAATTCCGACTAGCTGGCATGTGCAGTTCACGTGCTATCACACTCTTCTCCATACTGATGCCCATCAAGTGAACACGTGACTTTATATATAGTTGTTTTTCACAGCACATGATGTACGTCATACTCTGTTATCATTCCAACACTTTTGACATTGAAGTATGTGTGTTAGCATGACCTTTTTGAACCTGATTGCTAACACATTCAAGTTAATTGGCATTTAAAATGATGTGCATCAGCATAATCGTTTTTGAAGCTGATTGCTAACACAATCAACCCAATTGTCATTGAAAAGGATGTGCATCATCATGACCTTCCCTGCTATCATTCCCATTGTGCAACACTTTTGACATTTGCATCAGCTAACCTTTCTCTCATGCTTTCCTAGAAAGATCACTTTATCATTCAGCCTGCATTGTTTGTCAGTTGCTATCACCTTAACCTTTTTGAACTTATTTACTAAGACATGATGTTTTTGATATCTCACTTTAGTATATATACTGCCCAAAAATTCAATCAAATTCAGTCTTCACATCAGAGTTATAGAGAGAGAGTTTGTATGTGAAAATTGATCTCAGTGTTCTCTTAGTGTTCAACCAGACGGAATGGATCCAACCCAGCAGTTATCCACAATAGTGGACTTGGCGTTAGCTGCCTTCAAAGAGGAGCTCCTCAGACAGTTGCAAACTCCACCTGGGACCGCCAATACCAGCACTGCCACTGTTGCTGCTCAAGATGTCACTGTGGGTCATGATGTCATTGCTGCTGCTGCTGCTCAAGACACTGCTACCAACAACATTGCTGCCGGCTCCTCAACCACGGCAGTATCACCTCCCAGCAGTGGTATGCAGGTGATAATTGAGGAGCTGCTTTCCACATGGGAATCCATTCCTAACTTGGAAAGCGCTCCAACAGTTGAACGACAGTCATCACTGCCAGCAAAACGACAATATCTACAACCAGCATCAAGGTGGCAGTTACCGCCAGCATCAAGGAAGTCACCGCCAGCATCAAGGCGAGCACCACCACCACAAGCATCAAGGCAGTCACCGCCAGCATCAAGGCGACCACCACAAGCATTGAGGCAGTCACCCCCACCGTCAGCAGCAAGGCGACCACCACCTGCATCAAGGCAGTCGCCCCCACCGCAAGCATCAAGGCAGTTACCCTCACCACTGGCATCAAGGCAGTCGCCCCCAGCATCAAGGCAGTTACCCTCACCACCGGCATCAAGGCAGTCGCCCCCAGCATCAAGGCAGTTACCCCCACCACCAGCATCAAGGCAGTCGCCCCCAGCATCAAGGCAGTTACCCCCACCACCACCAGCATCAAGGCAGTCGCCCCCAGCATCAAGGCAGTTACCCCCACCACCAGCATCAAGGCAGTCGCCCCCAGCATCAAGGCAGTTACCCCCACCACCAGCATCAAGGCAGTCGCCCCCAGCATCAAGGCAGTCGCCCCCAGCATCAAGGCAGTTACCCCCACCACCAGCATCAAGGCAGTCGCCCCCACCACAAGCATCAAGGCAGTTACCCCCACCACCAGCATCAAGGCAGTCACCCCCAGCATCAGGGCAGTGGCAGCAGCATCCTCAGCCCATTATACCTCCACATCATGCTCCACACATTCCAAATGTGGCATGGCGGGGCAGCATTGGCCATCCATCGCATCATGAGCTGGAACTCCAGCGTAGAATTCTTATCAGCACGATGGATATGTATGCCCCGCTGCCACCATACAGCCCCAATTATGTGGGGGCCGATGAAATTATGACACGGATAATGAGGCATCGCCGCTTTAGGATGCTGCATGGGCTGTTGAAATTGGAGCTGGCGGCCTATAATTATGAGGTGGTAACCAAGCAGCTGGCCATTGCTTGGGGGTAATTGTGAAATCTATCGGTCTGTTGAAGGCAGCTGCTGCGCAGGAGATTTCCAAACCTGAGCTCAGCCCAATAGAATTACGATACTCGATTGTTGGGGAAAGAAAATTAAAAAATGTTGTAAAAAACAAGAGGGTACTAGACGAAGACACATTGGTCTTATTGATAAGGCGAGAGAATATCACTGGACTTTGTGCACCCAGATGCGATATTGAACAGGTGCTGTATGAACTTCGAATTAGTTAAAAATTGTATATTCCCAAATAAACATGTTTCTGATAATCTTTCATCTTTTCATTTTCTACCTCCTACACTGGTGTGCAGCTCTAGCACTTGTCTCAGCCTCACATGGACTGATGCAAATAGAAAATCGTCTTGCACATAGACATGGTTTTTCCTGCATAGCTGTGACATCATACAGACAAGTTGAATGCAAGATGATTTTCTATTTGCAACAGCCCACATGGACGATCTTGCATAATGTTGTGCAACAGACAAATATAAAATCGACTTGCAATTACACATAGACAGGTTTTTTCCTGCATGTTGTCATACAGGCAAGTTGAATGCAAGTTGATTTTCTATTTGTCTTTGTAACATCACACATGGACTTTAAGATCTTGCATAATGTTGTGCAATGGCACACTCACAGACATGTCCTGCATGATATCATACAGACAAGTTGAATGCAAGATCTATTTGCAACAGACACAGCCCCCACATGGACTTGTCTTATAGAGTATTCTTGGTTTTTTTAAAAATGAGCATGGTTATCAAATACAATTCTTTATTATTATCAAGAAATACTGTTAGAGGCTGATGTCATTCAAAACTACATGAAATTTTTTTTTTTTTTTTTTTTTTTTTTTTTTAAAGTTAATGTCAATCAAGTCTATCAATCACCACCCACTTGCAGAAATTTCTCAAGTATTGCAACACATCACAATATGATGTACTAGATGGGAACTCCACATATACTGTTCTTCCATTGATGCAGAGGCGTACTTCTGAAGCATTGTAGAAGGCATTCTCCATTGACTGCAGGAAATAGTCAGTTGTTCGAAATGGTTCATAGTATTGTCCTCCAATGGTGAATACTGGCAGCACAATCCATTTGCTGCTCACTGGTGATGAACAAGTATCACATCTGCAGTATAGGCAGTATGAATCCATTGCTGGTAGTCACAGGGTATCCTTCAGCTCGTGCTACAGTTGCGGTTGATGCTGCTGCAGTTGACATGTCCTCACAGTATGGCTCACAAACCTCTTCTGATCGGATGATGATGATGGGTGGATGCATGTGTGCAGATGCGCAGTGGCTGATGTCAATCGAGTATATCAAGCACCACCCACTTTCTGACCATTCCCAAGTCATTCTGCATCTCATGATAAGTGTGACCATATGGGAACTCCACATATACTGATGTTCTATTGGTACACATCAACACTGATGAAGCAAAATGAAAGGTTCTCCTCATTACTTGCAGAAAATTTTTGGTTGTCAAGAATGGTTCAGGCTCTTTCCCTCCAACAGTGAATATAGGCTGCACAATCCATTTGTTGCATGAGGTTAGTGAACAAGTATCACATTTGCAGTATGGCTTAAATTTGTGAGTTTGCTCCATTGCTGATTGGTGGCGGTTGTCTGTAGATTTCTCTGCAATAGGTGTCACAGGTATCCTTCAGCCTGGCAGGTGCTACAGTTGTTGTTGCTGGTGCTGCAGTTGACACATCCTCACAGTACAGCTCACAAACCTCTTCTGATCTGCTGATGATGGTCTCAAGGAAGTCTAGCGATGAAAATGATGAGTGGATGCAGGTGTGCAGATTTTGTGCACAGTGGAATCTTTGGCACAGCTCTTTGTCCAAGTTTTTCCCTCCAGCCAACTTCATATACCACTCGTTGACATCACGACCCATTGCATCAATAGCATCCTGTGTTGTATTCTGATGTAGCACCATTCTTGACATCAGGCACTGACACATGTGAAACTTGTTTGCTTGATCAAGGCCATGATCTCGTTGCCACAGGAAAGTCTGAGTCCTATACTTTGGATCCAGTTGGCTAGTGTAGATGCTTGTAGCCAGCACGAGATACAGCACAGCTCGAATCATGATTGCTTATGCCAAATGCTTGCTCTTCCTCCCATATTTATACTGTAGTTTATGTAGACTCAGCAATTTCTTATCAGCGGGTGTATGACTCATGTCTTCTACTCCTTCACTTTTCCAACAATGCTCTGAGTATACTGTGCTGTGATATCCCACCATTTGTAAAGTCATCATATTCCTTGTAATCATCAACATTGAAATCAACAGCACGTGATTGTTTAGCTGGTGGCTCATCATCATCGGATATGTGGATCACTTGACTGCTATCTGCTGCTGCTGGCTCATCATCATCATCGGATATGTGGATCACTTGACTAGTACTGCTATCTGCTGCTGAACGTTTGCAACTACCTTGTTCTATCTCAAGAACATCTGTTGGTACAAACGGTACTGTTGATGAAGTTGATGCTTTTGATGTCATTGACATCAATGTTCTAGATGCCTCCATAGTTAATATGTTTTCTACTATTGCTGTATCTGCGGCTATCAATGCTGCCCTTGATGCTGCTGCTAACTCATTTTCTTGATCATTCTCAGTGTTGTACTCCTCCACCTCCTCCTCCTCCTCCACCTCCTCCTCAAACCCATCATCACTGAATACTGGAGCTTCATTGACAATGTTGCGATGTCCATATGCAAGAGTAGTGATTCCATCTTCAAGAATGTACTGTTTTTCATCAGCCTTACTGAGTGCTTTCTTCTTCTGAATGGTGGTCATGATTCTATGTTTCCTGGTACAGAACATCACCTGATCTCTATAGATGTCCTTTTCACCATAGAGACAGTCAATATAGCCCTGAAAGACTATGTACCGCTTTGCATCAGGATGACTTTTTGGAAGCTCCTGTCCAAGAATTGGTCGTCTCACTCCCTTTGCCTTCTTGATAAGGCCGCTCTTCAGTTGTGTCTTATCTGTAACATAGCATCTGCAAGCATACAGCTTGGAGCGCAGGCTGACATACTCATAGGGGGCTCGAGCTGCATATTCATCCTTGAATTTCCCCAGTACCATCTTGTTTGTCTCAGAGTAGCATGGGTGGTTGGCGGGGTACTCTGATGTGTCGAATACATTTCTCAACTTGTCTATATTCATGATATCCATATACATATCTTCAGTTTGGACATTGTAGAACAAGCTGTCAGTGTCCTGGTATAACAGTTTGAGTCGGTTTCCATAAATAGGTTTCATCACATTGTAGTGAAACTTGTACATTAGAATTTTGCTCACATCAAGTACAGTCAGTCCAATATATATCGGCTTGTCCAATACAACCTTGTCTTGATGGAGTGTCACAGCTAGTGATGTAAAATGCCTGGGCATTTATAAGTCAAGGCAAATGCCTGATATAAATGCCCAGGCATTTTGCGCATTTATCTCTTTTAAAGACAAATTAATAATGTTTTAGCCATTGTATGTACATAGATGCATTATATATATTTATATATAATAACACAAATAAAAACAGTAAAATATAGATTGAAAAACACTAAGAAACTTACATTTTGTGAGCTGGAAACAGCTTTCACAGTTTGGTTTCACAGTTTCATAGGAACACAGTTTTGGTTGACAAAGGCTTGCACAGCGGCCGAAATATTCCAGCTCACAAAATGTAAGTTTCTTAGTGTTTTTACACTATATTTTACTGTATTTATTTGTGTTATTATTGACTGATAGTGACTTTTGTGCTTTTTTATATATGTACTTTTTTTATATATATGTTACAAATAGATATGTAGGCCTATACAGGTATATATAGTGTGTGTGTACTGTGTGTATATATATTTAATATACAAAATTGTTGAATATTGAAGTAGGAGGTAGGCCTAGGCCTAATATTTTTCTTTTCTATTGCCTCTCAACTCAACTGTATTTTTATACCTACATAATAATAATTATGCATATGCACATGAAAGTTGATTGTAAAATTAGGGGAAAATTCCACTTAACACATTTTTTTAATTCTTAAATGAGTTTTATATTTTACTGAAAGATAAGTAGGCTAATACTGAAACTGAATACATAATGTACACTATTACATTAACTGAGTAACAAATTAGGTTACATATATTTAAATACGGAATTAAATAATAAATGGCTGTATTGTGCTTTTGGATGTCTTAATCACTTTCTTCTGAATCCTCTTCATCACATGTTTCTGATGAACTTTGAATTAGCTCTGGCTCAGATTCTTCTGACAGTTCTGATTCTGAATCTTCTTCCAGGCCTATAATACGTTCTTGACTGGGTGTTGGGGTTTCTTCTCCTTGTTCTGGTTTACTCTGATGAGTCTCATTAGTTGTTTTGTTGGGCTTACGATTAGATGGTCCATTCATCAGCTTCCAATTGTAGGCTATATAAGTCAACTTAGCAGCCCTCTCAGATGTAAGCCTGTTTCTTTTTTTACTATGAATCCAGCCAAAAGTGCTGAATGTCCGCTCTGTGGCAGCAGATGTAACAGGTGCCCCAAGAATTTTTACTACAACTTCTGCCAGTGTACAAGTACCCCTCAAACCGCGCCACCACAATAAAGGATAAACAAGATAAGCATTGTCTTCTTTAACCCCAACTCCTTCCCACACAAATTGTCTGGACCAAATTCCCTGTTTGTCCCTGTAATCAGCCAAGTTTTCTCTAACTTGTATACCATTCAATCCTGTGTTTCTTGCTGTGTCGCAAATAAAGCTTATTGCTTCCAGCATGTCAACAGGCTCAAGATCACTACCTTGCACAGCTGGGTCAAGCAGGTTCGCCGCAAGGTGCAAAGATGATACACCAAATTTCTTCCTCTCTTTGAATTTGGACAAGATTGCCTTTTCTTCTGCTGATTGCAGGGGAGATAACGGTAACTTCTCAATAAGAACTGCCTCCAGGTTATTGAACATTTTAGCTATTCTATGAACTTGAGGTTCATTGGACTCGAAAGCTGTGATCAAATGAACGATTGGGTTCATCAACTCTACAACTGTGTCAATCCTGACCCAGAAAACATCATCGTCCAGGACTCTCTTCTTCATTTCTGGCTTTAGATATGGTTGAGCCTTTTCATTAACAACTAATGTTTGTAGGACAACTTTGTTTGACTTCAAACTTTCAAAACAGAACAAATGGCTCCCCCATCTAGTCTTTCCTGGCAACTTTAGTGAAACCCTATCCTTGAATGCCTTTTTTTCAGCTGATATTTCATTGAACAATGCTAATAAAACATGGCTGTGTTTTACTGTTTTGACAACATCAACTGCAATTGCTGTGAAAGTTTTCATTGTTTGGCAGCTTAAAATGTCTGAGCACAATAAATGTAGCAGGTGTGCTAGACATCCAAGAGGAACAACATGGGGAAATCTATCTTTCACCAAGTTCAGTGCAGCTTTCATATTTGCAGCATTATCACCAATCACTACCAGAAATTTTTCTGGTCCATGTTTCTCCATTACATTTATGATAAGCTGAGAAAGGTACTTGCCAGTGTGACTGATGCTTTTAGACATTACAAAATCCACAAACATTGGTTGTGGTTTACAAATTATGAAGTTGATGATTGATTAATTTCTAAGGTTGCTCCAGCCGTCACACTGCAGGTGTAGGTGCTTTGCTTCTTCTAGTTGCTTATTTATGTTACCTTGCATTTCTGTGTACTGCGCATCCAACAGACTAGAAGATAGCCGATATCTTGACGGTAACTTGAAGGAAGGCCTGATTTTGTTAAAAAAATCTATCCAAAGTGGGTGGTCAACCATGGACAAAGGAGATCCACTAACGAATATGGCCTTGGCGAGGCTCTGGTTCAGCATCTCCTGAAACAGCAAACAGCACAATATACTGTCAACGGCGTAACAATGAATGAAACTTACACCAAAAGTAGTCCTAAATCTATGGCTTATAGTTAGAACCAGTGACAATGTCCTGGGACGTTGGTTAGGCTATGATGCTATGCTGTTTTATTTAAAAAATTATTGTTAATAAGAAGTAAGACATACTGCCTTAAAGTATTGTGTACATTTGTCTAGACATAACTACCGTAGGTAGACCTATATGCTTTTTGAACCAGATAAGTTACATACTACATCTATCTCTTGTAGAAACAAAATAGGAGTGGTCTATAAAGGAGTTAGTCTATTACTGCTATGTGCCAACCTGGTAAAATCCATCAAATAGAGGCCTATTTACCATCTTTATGCTTCAGTTCATATGTTCATAAAAAACGTACAAAGTGTCATAATATACCTAACCTATTTTTTATGCTAACTGCTATTTAAGTTACACTATGGGTAGAATTTTTACCGTAATAATAATAATTTTTATTTCCAAACAAAGGTTTTTTTAAATTTTCACTTTCTTCTAGGTTACTGTCATCTCTACCTGGTATCGGATCATCAATTTTAATAGAACCTCAGTTAGGCTAGGCTTGTTGATATCTGGCAGATATTGACAGACCTAGCCTAACTTATCTGGTAGTTTAGTAACATATGCCTTCTTTTGATAAAACTGTAATTAAGATTTGATGTTGTAAACTAAGTTTCATTTTAAGTAAATAAATAGTCTAATAGCATTCCATTAGGCTGAAAAAATTAGGAAACATAATAAGGATTAGGCCTATGGCCTCAAATATTAAAAAACTTTACAATCTGAAAAAGTTTAAAAAAAATTATAGTCTAAAAATTTGAAGCAGGCCTAGGCCTAATAATGTTTGTACATTTTCATAATGTTTACTTACATTAGTTTGGAGATCCATGTGGTCAAAAAACGAAGGAGTTCGGGGTCCTTTTCCTTTTAGACTTGAGGTCGATATAGGCTGCGAACGTTGTTGGACATCAGAAAAAGAACTTGATTTTGGTTCAAAGGCTGAGCTTGTGCTTGGTACTGCAGATTTGTCATCCACTTCAATTAGTAAAGGTTCATAAGAAGGTTTCTTTTGAAAAAGTTTTTCAACCACTGTAACTGTACTTGACTGAAGCACTTTCTTTAGATCCTGAGGGCACTTGAAACACTTTTTTATGTGCTTTTCCATTTTGTTACAATGTGACTGTTTATAGTCCTTATTACAATATTTACAAGTTACTCCTTTCCCTTTCAAATTGAAAAAGTTCCAAATAGGTCCCTTTTTTTTAACCATTTTGTAATGATTTAATCCAACCCTTAAAAATATAAATAGTATAAATAAGTGACGTTATCTCAGACTCAATCACTCAACAGTCATTTCTACTTCTACTGCTACTTCACAACTAACTGAGCTCAGGGCTGGTGCTAGAATGACTCACGACTCACCAATCTCAAGGCCACACCCACCCCACTCCTACTCCAAGATCACAGCACAATGGCTGCTCAGACCCCCCCCCCCTCGACTATCAACCACTCAATACCCACTGTTCACACCATATCAAACTCCTACTGCAGTCTGCAGTCCTAACTCAATACTTCAAATGTTTTATTCAAACTAGATATACACCATTGCCATTAAGTGTTATTGACAATTGCACAGGATAATTAAATTATTATTAACAATACTTAGGTATTGTTTTTTTAACATTTTTTTTATTAAACATATTATAGGCCTACACATCAACAAATAAACAAATTAAGGCATATTCATAAAAATTAAAGTACCCTTTGCTTTTAAAATTATTTTATCTAAGCACTTAATTTTAAATGCCCTCAGAACAAATGCAAATTAAGGCATTTTTATTTCATCCACAAAATTTACGTTTAATTAATAGTTTATATTATGTTTTAGAAGCTCTAGTAACAATAAAAAATAGTAAAAAGTAAAAAAATACACTTTTTCATAAATGCCCAGATTTTGGGCGCTTAAAACTGCTTTGGGCAAATGCCCTTTTATAAATGTCCTGCCCACTGGGCATTTGCCCAGCCCACATCACTAGTCACAGCGCATATGTTGTCACCAAATATGATGCGATCTTTGAATGTTGGACGTGCCACCAGTCTCTTCAACCTCCTCTCACAATTGACCAGCTCCATGTTCATCCGGTTCTTAACATTCTTCATTGTTTTTCCGAAGACCGCATTATTCATTAGCTTGAAGAAATTCTTTTCAAATTTGTTCACTGATTTCTGACCTAGTTGTGTGTTGAGTTGAATGTATGGGGCCAAAAAGTCTTCTTGCTGGAATGAAATTCCACGGTGAACTTTGACAATTTTCAGTCCATGATTCACAGCCTGTTTCAGGAGTCTATAATGACATACATACTCCTTGCGGTTCTGCAGCGTTGTCATTAGCCTCACATATCCTGACTTGGGAGTCTTCTGGCTCTCTGGAAGAAAAGGGAAGTCGTTGTGATCATCCTGTAGCTCTTAAGGATACTCGACGTCGACTTCTAGGATGTATCCCATTCGCTGATTGTCTGGGATTCTATCTATATAAGCAGCCACCTCCTCCAGTTCTTCTTGGCACATCCATCAAAATTTTCGGCAGGGTAGTGGGTTGCTCATAGCCCATCCATAAAGATTGTTGGCATCAGTGTACAGCAAGTACAATATTGGTTTCTCTGGATCCAGTGGTGCACCTGTGTATTTGTTGTTGGCAATCGAATGGCAGTGGACACATGTGGTTATTCCTCCTCGGATACCTCTTTCAACAAACATGTACATATCGTTATCGCTGAGAAGTTCCAATTCCACCTGTGTGTATTTCAGCATGGCATCAAATGAGAATCCAGGTGCAGTGAAGTAGTTGGCACAGTCAAGATTGTAGTTTTTTATGCACATGTCCCTGAAACTTTCAAACACATCAGCCAAGAGTAGAACATCCATCTTTAGGTAAAGGTCACTGTAGTCCCCTAGTGTTCTACATCCAAAATGTTGCCAGACCAATTGTGCATGGGCGTAGTCCTCATCACTGATTCCACGATCTGTCAGCTTGCTGAAGAATGCTTCCTTCAGAGGTAGGGAAGTTTCTTCAAGTTTCTCCCATGAATCACAATAATCATAAGGGAATACTCCTTTATGTGTCACAAGATCGAGTCTTGTCTTGAAATGTTTAGCAGTATGTTTCAGCACATTTGGAATGTCCATGTCATTATGTGCAGACTTGCGCAAATTTGATACCAATGGATCCAAACTGTCTGGTGTGAATCTGAATGTATCTATGAATCTCAGGTGGAGTCGATTGGAAACGTGTTTAGTGAAGCTGATGTACTTTTCAGATGTGTGTGGAATGACTTTGATCCTATTCTTGTCGGCCCCAAGTTGAGGAATGAGCAGGTGTGTATCATAGTTGGATGAATTGTGCAGAAAAACTGGAATGAAGGTCTGACACTGTCTTTCAAGATTGCATGGATTGCACAGTGCATTTCTATAGAAACCAGTCATATGACAATGATCATACACTTTGTCTCTTCCAAACTTTTTACCACAAGCTTCACAGTGTGTAGCAGCATCATGTGCAGCTTTTTGTTGATCAGTGAGTGGCATCATTCTAATACCCAACTGGTCCATGGTATCAGCAATAATTTTTGCATAGTGGCTGAGCTGACTCATGAAGTGTTCGGCTGCATTGGGACCTCTGTAGACAAACGGTTCTTGAGGTATGTAACTGCTCAAAATCAGCCATGAAGGAAATTGCGTCTCATCTCTCACAAAGTACATGCAATAGCTCATTGCATTGTGGTATTGTATCACTTTTGTCTGCTTCCCAATCCATCTCTCTGGAGCTTCCCCCTCCACATCACCCTCTTCTAGGGCAGGTGTCTCCAGCAGACACTCAAAGTCTGCATACACTACAAGTGGCAGTCTGAACTTCCTCAAGTGCTTCTCAAACTTCAATGTTGGCAGTTTTCCATCTTTCAGCTGTGGCATGATCATCCTAGCAGTCTTGTTGTTGGCACAATACTTCTCATGTTCTGCCATCTTTTGCTCACCATCTCTACTGAGAGTGTAGTGGGTGAAGCAACGTCTGCAGATAATTATACAATGCTCATGTTTTGTCAGCTGTGATCTCAGAAGTCTCTCAAAATCTTTGATCAAGCAGTAGTGGGTGTTGATTTTTAGATCCTTGTTTGCATCTTCAGCATCCTGCAGCAAATCGTTAGTCTGTGCACCATCATCTTCAACAGCCTCACCCAGTAGCAGAAGATCAAAGTGCTTGATCTTCATGGTATCGGTGACTCATCTGGGGAAGATGTTATTATCAGAGTCGACTGCATACACATTGACAGAGACTGTAGGGTTATCCTTCTCAAACCTATCGATCTGGTTTATAGTTGTCGGGAAAGTGATGCCTTTAAAGTTGTATTTCTCCTGAAGATTGAAGTATCGGTGATTGACTCGCTCCAAATTTTTTCCTTGGACATGCTTAGTGAGGATCGCCCACATGAAACATTGTTGGTCCTTGTTCCTTGGATTGATGATGGCTTTCCTTGCAGCTAGCTTGAGTGGGGTAATGATGTATGAAGAGCCTCCAAGGGGAATATGTTTGCTGATCCTTATGAGTAGTCCATCAATCTGTAGCAGTGTCCATCCACTGGATTTCCCTTCGAACATAGCCTCCTCTTCCAGCATCTTCTGACAAGCCATCTCTACCTGATGAGGTAGTGTGCCAATGGTGAACACTGCATAGTTTGGTGTTTTGAAAGTGATGTCCTGCACCTCCTCCACCTCCTCGTTGTTTGGATCAAGGAAGCACTTGTGATAAGTTGCCTCCAGCACCAAATTGAATTTGATTGCACCATGCTCCTGGATTTCTGCTGTCAGGGCGCTGTTGATCTTCTCCTCCAAGTTGTCAAGGAAGGACTGGAAATCCTTTTGAGGGCTTGTAGAACTGGTTGTTGAAGAACAGGGTTCGAAGATTGATTGTTGTTGAATGCCTCCTCCAGCACAACGAAGTCGTCACACTTTTCCTGAGTCTGCTGGCAGCGTCTTCTCTTGTTAAGGGACATGGTAAGCTGGAATGAAACAATATGCATTAGACATTGACAAATAAAATTGTAAGATAGTTGCAGGTTTCCTGGAATGAAACAATATGCATTAGAAGATAGTTTCTTTAACAATATGCATTAACAAATTTCAAGTTGCCTGAACACTATGCATTAGCAGTTGTAAGTGGAAAAGCATTTATAAGTGCAAGCATTGGGATGCATTAATTGCAAAGAGTACTTACTTTGAAAGTTGATGAAGCTGGAGCACAAGACTGGTAGGCACAAGGAGCACAAGAAGCACAAGAAGCACAAGACTGGAGCACGAGCACAGTAGTTGGCTGTCTGGTGTGAGAGAGCAGTGTATGATAACTCCAACAGAACACCTAGCTTATATACTCTAGCCAGTACCTCCCACCGCCAAACCATCGACCCCGACCCCCCACCCCCACCCCACCCCTCCACCCATAGCCTGAACAGGTGACAGTTCCCACCATTTTTTTTTTTAATTTTTTTTTTTTTGGAGGTCAAGGTCAAAGTTCAAGGTTGCACCAAAACCGCCCTTGATTTGTGCACCAAAACCGCCCTTTTGTAACTACTATTGTTCATTTCTAAAAACATGTGGCCCATGCGACACTGCAGATGTCTTCAAGGTCAACCAGCCAACTTTTACAGGATGGCTAGTAGTGAAACCAGAGTCACGCGCCTAGAGTCATTGTTTCCACTGTACTTGTGTTCTGTCTTCATGTCATCTCCCTTCATCTTTCTCACTTCTATTTGTCTATTGTGTTTTTAGAATGCATATTATTTTCAATATTGGACCTCAAGAGTGGCTACTTGCAAGTTGGTTTGAAGCCAAAAGATAGGGAGAAAACAGTATTGGTGAAAGACTTTGGCAATTCAAGAGGTGACACCAATTGGACTATCAGCATTTGAGAGGACCAGCTGCATTTGAGAGGCTTATGGAAAATGTGTTAAGATTATTGTCTTGGGAAACCTGGTTCACTTGGATGACATCATTGAAATTGAAATTATCTTTATTCTTTTTCAAAAAAACACATTACAACAATAAAAGCATAATTTAAAAGGACCAGCTGCATTTGAGAGGCTTATGGAAAATGTGTTGTTATGATTGCCTTGGGAAACCTGTTTGGTCCACTTGGATGACATCATTGAAATTGAAATTATCTTTATTCTTTTTCAAAAAAACACATTACAACAATAAAAACATAATTACATTGAAGAAGGTTCATTACATGGGCATAAGCCTGTGAATCACAAACAAGTGTTAATGAAAAACACAATTCAATAACTGAGCATCAAACAATTTTGACTATTTCAAGTCAGCATATAAATAAACAAAGCCATATACAAGTAAATTAAAAATTCTACTTTAGTTAATGGAAAGGAAGAAAAATAAAGTGTTCTGGGAAAATCCTTCAGTCACCTCTTACTCAACTTGAAGCAATTTTTCCAATGGATGAGGCAGGCAAACCTAAAATTGAACCCAAAGAAGTGCAACCTGTTCAGAAGACAAGTCAACTACCTTGGACATGTGGTATCAGATTCTGGAGTTTCCCCTGATCCAGATAAGTTAGAAGCTATTACAAAGTGGCCCAAAAGATAAGTATGAAGTAGGAAGTTTCTGTGTCAGTACATATTATTGGCATTTTGTGAAAGGGTTCTCCAATATTGCAAAACCCTCAACCAAGTTGACTGAGGGCAAGAGCAGCTTAATTTGGGACAAGAACTGTCAGCAAGCATTTTATGAACTGAGGCAGTGGCGTAACGTACACCCCCGCAGACCCCGCGGCGCGGGGGGGCCCGGGCTACAAGGGGGCCCGGAATGAAAATATATTTTTTCAAGAAATGGCCCATGCCCAGACTGAAATATATATATTTTTACAAAAGAAATAAAACTGAAACACTGAAGGAAGAAAGAAAGAATGAATTGGCTAAATATTGTCAGGCCAATGTTTATTGTTTACTTTATCAATTAATTCGCAGATAGCAGATAATTTGCAGATAGTGAAGGAATTCAGAAGCAGGATGTTGTGACTTCAGGAATGGAGAGGACAAAACACTCTTCAAACAAACTTATCTGGACTGTTATAAATCATGACGGCTATGTCCCCACAGTGCAAATATTAGAGAAAATTAATATTATTTTCCCATCGAATTCCTCAATGTATATTAGCATATACGAAGTAATGGAAAGTGGGGGGTTGTGTAGAAATTAAAGTCAATATTTTTCTTCATACAGTATTTTGAATTCAGTCTCTTTTGAATCGCCCTGTTGGATACACGTGTCCGGTAAATTGGTCTAGAGTAAACCGTATGTATATCAATTATTGAGTTCGTGATCGTGAATTTTATTATTTGGAGTGCCATTTTTTTTAATTTCTATTCTATTTTTCAACATGCTGCGTTTATGGTATTGTGATGTTGTATGGTCATGTTTTAGTTATCTCTATTTTTTATCGAATAGTACATTTTTAAACAATATGCTCAGAAGGAATATTTATACCCTTGATATATCGAATAAATTACGTGATTATTGTATAAGTATATAACTAATAGTTTTGGAACAATTGTCAGTTCTCTCAATGCAGTTGAATCTTTTTCTTATAATAGGATCAAGTACTGTATAAGTAGTTTACGTTTTCTATCTTCTGTCTCTTAAGAATAAATTTTTTCTCTTTTCCTGACTTAGTAATTTCGCGGTAATTTAGATAAAATGACCTTTTATTAAAAATTTAACCTGTGTTTGTGTCTGCAAATGAGGCGAATTCTGGGAAACACATTTTCTGGGAAAAGGAGCAAAGGCGCTAACAAGGAGGATGTGAATGTGGATCCTATGGAAGACATCAATTTCAAGGTTTCTAGGTTTCAAGATTAATTATTTATAATATAATAAACTCTCAACTATTTCCATCTTTCAGAAGCCCGCACGCTACAGCCCAAATCATTAGACTTGCCCCCCTTGAAACATGATTGAATTTTAAAATTTAATTTAAAGGTGTTTAATTCTTACATAATTATAACTGCCCACAAAATAATTATGCAAGTTTTTCAGGGAGGGGTGGCAATGGTGAGGGGGGATATTCATATGATTTTGAGAGGCCCGGAAAATCGGTTGCGGGGGGGCCCAATTGGAAAACGTTACGCCACTGAACTGAGGCATGTGCTGATAAATGCCTCAATCCTGGGTTATCCAAGAGCAAAAGTAAAATTCATCCTAGACACAGATGCTAGCAATGTAGCCATTGGAGAGTACTTTCTCAGTAGCAGGAAGGAGTTGAAAAAGTCATTGAACACTGTCTCTGAGACAGATGATGTACCCACATGCTGAGTTGTACATTTACCATTGCAACAGTTCATAATAAATCTTCTGCTTAGGTATTGTGATGGTTCATTTTACTTACATTGTATAATATATGGTGATAAATCAATCCTAAATCCAACTGTCAATCTTGTTTAAATTTGGCACTTACATGATGTCACTATAATTTAGCTTAGAGCATCCAAACTTGGTGAATCAAGGTGAGATGTAATTGTTACACTCATAAATTGAAAATTAGTACCTCTGTCTTTCATGAAATGCTGTCATAAAAATCATATTTTAGTAGACAAAGTAAGCTAGTACTAGGTTATGGAATAATAAGTCATACTACCGACTAACTACTGTCAACACAATGTATCAAGATTTCAACCATATGAATAGTCAACAATGGTTATCGATTTAAAATAAGTTGATACTAGCAAAGACTGCATATTTCAGCTCCAAATAATTAATTTGAGCAATTGTTGTGTTTTTAAACTAAGAAAATTATAGAATAAGGCCTGAAAGCCATTCACTCACCTAGTTTATTTGTATTTTGTCATCTGTGATTAGTAATGTCCAATAAGGACTAACATAGGCAATCAGAAGTTGGCCGAAAGATTGATCAATGCAAACTCTGGGTGGCTTAAATCGGCAGTAATGTAGTGAGTCTATTGCATTGTTTATAATGGCTAACATTAGGAAACTTGTCATAAAAACAGGATTTAAAGAAGTCAATTGCGATTTTTCAAGGAAATCTAATCCAGAAAAAGGGAAGAGCCTCATAGAGAGTAATCAGGTTTTTAATGTGGAGGAGTGCAAAGCAGCGAAGGTATTATACATGTTAAAGTAATGAGACAAACTAGCATCAATGCTGCACCATACAACATTTCAATACAGTAAGTAGTCTTTTAACATACTGTATTAGTATTCTGCCCCTGTTTACAATAAATAATTGATATTTCATAACAAAAACATAACCTCAAAGCTGTTATTAGGAATGATTTCTCTTATTATTACAAATATCTATCACACAATTGCATAAAAAACTTCCAATTTTCATCAATCAGCAATCTTTTACATGTAAAATAATTTGTAAATATAACTCACTTAGTGTTTTGAACATTAGAGATCCATGTCTCTCGTCTATCCTTTTCATAAGGTTGACCAGGAAATGAATAAATAAAACACCTTTTCCTCCTGTATTCTGATAGGTGTTACTGCACCCATATATGCAACACATAATACAGCTCTTGGGCATTTTAAATATGTTTGTCTAAGAAATATTTTCTTGAAAAAACACATTTGAAGTGAGACAATTTAGCACACGAATTAATAGCGATCAGATTTTGTCTCACTAAGTTAGTGCAAAATCCTCCGCTTGGAGCACTGTCAGTCATTCTCCAGATCGCCTATAACCAAATTCTAGGTTAGGATTTTGGAAATGCTCATAAATTCTGTTGTACATTAATTTTCCACTACTTGATTTAAATTTTGCCAATTGCAATCACTGTTGAATCACTTGTGCACAATTTCTTGAAGGTATCACAATCACTTCTTGAATTTCGTAATTTTTGGAGTACATGTGCTTGGAAATTATCAATATCACAAAGTCGATGTAGGATTGATTGATGATAGATTTTAAGTTTTGAATTTTTGTCCCAAACTGATTTGTTATTTATGAAGTGTTTCGAATTACCACTTAATCATTTTTTCTCTTTATTGCTTAATGTTATATGATCTGATTTGTTAAAAAAATTGTGATCTATTTTCTTGAGTGTCTGTTACTGCAGATCACTCTACAACATTGCCGGCTCTATTAGCCTATAATTAGTCATGGAAGGAGTTGAATTTTAATACAGGATGTAAAAAGTTCTGAAAAGAAATCCACCCTTTCTTCCAGCTCAAAATCTTGTTAGAAAAGGACATGTCCATTCAAGTTGGTTGTTTATCATCCCAGTATGTGATATCCTGGGATCTCTCTGGGATATATCATCCCAGCATGTGATATTCTGGGACACCCTGGGATATATCATCCCAGTATGTGATAGTCTGGGATATCCCCAGGATATATCATCCCAGCATGTGATATCCTGGGATCTCTCTGGGATTTATCATCCCAGTATGTGATATCCTGGGATATACCATTCCAGTATGTGATATCCCACAGAGATCCCAGTGACATTCCAATATCCCGGGATCTCTATGGGACATATGGGAACTGATCAGGATATCCTAGGGATATTTTGTGCTGTGTGGGACTCTACAACATTGCCGGCTCTATTAGCCTACAATTAGTCGTGGAAGGGGTTGAATTTTAATACAGGATGTAAAAAGTTCTGAAAAGAAATCCACCCTTTCTTCCAGCTCAAAATCTTGAATTTGTTTCATGTAATAAATTAATGTAAACTCGAACCGCACCTGTCCAAATGGTGGTTTATTTGGCCTACGTTCAGCCTAAAAAGTAAATTTTTAAAAGTTTCAAATTTTTAGTGAACTGCTAAAAAAGCTTAAAATTTCTGTCAAGAAATCTGGAGCCAACATGAGGATGCAGAAGAGGAAATTCCATCCAAATCTGTGCAACACTACTCCAACCAACCAAGTGAGTTACAATATTAATATTAGAAGGCCTTCTATGTGTGCGCGCACTTTGAAAAAAATAAAATATCACTATAGGCTTAAATAAATTGTAGTGCCACATTGTACAAGCCGCTGTTCATTGCCATGTGAGACCTGAGAGCTCACTGCTCTATCTTTATTCATTTATATTTAAATCAATAGAACTTTCATTAACTAAAAATCCTGACAATTTTATCTTTCTAAGTAATTTCATCTAAATTTCAGAGCTATATGAATATAGCAGGGGCATCACTCCTTACATTCTACTCAACTGTCTGCTCAGTCAATGTTTCAATAAATGTATCAAGTGTTAACAAGCATTTCCGTTATTATCCCTGTTAGTATGGTATATTCTATTCAGTGATTTATTGGAGAGCTTTTGTTCAACGCAAGTAGGTTTGATGGAGTCTATGCGTTTCTTCTTGCATTCGCTAGTTTATGCTGAGCCTTGAACTTTTCCCTTTATGTAACTTACTATTTATATCGTTGAACAGAGTGGGACTCTAATTCCACTACCGTATTCTATTGATTACCCGGGCGCTATTAATCTCCCTGAGATGATAGATAATAAATAATTTTTTTTTTCAGTTGTACTATTTACACAAAATAATAATAATAACAATAACACAAAAAAAATCTCAAGTCTAAGTATTCAATTACTGGCAACGACCTGTGTCAGCAATCAAATACTGTCAGTGATGACACTGTCTTGTATTCAAATGGGGAGAAGCTAGCAAAGGCTCAGAACTCCTCTTGTCCACTTGAACACAAATCAGTAATTACACTGTCACACAAGGAAATAAAATAATATAAATAAATAAAAGTAAAAGAGAGAGCAGGGGACTCGGGGCGTAGATAAGGGAGAAAGTGAAAAAAAAACAGAACAGTCTAACTTTTAAATTTATTTACAGTAATTAAGAAACTAATGAAAATTGAAATGAACTTTGCAAAATGATTAGATTAATACCGGTACTCAATTCTTTGAAATAAGATTACAACAGACTTTAAACAAACTATAATGTCAAAACTTTAATTTGAACTATAAAATGAATTTTCAAGAAAACTCAAAAAATGAAATAAAACTAAATGGGTAGACTTATAAAAAATAAATGTGTTTAGTGTCGTTAATAGAAAAGATAATATTTGAAACAGAAAGGAAGAAACTTTAATGAAAGAAATTAACTGTGTTTACAATACTAGTCTAGCAAATGAAAAGAAAAACTGCTGGAAACTGAAACTGATTCTTAAAGTTTTATAGGCTATTTGGCTATATGGGGCAATAGGGGTGGTGTGGCAGAGAAAATTATAAGTTGAAGAAAAAATAACAGAATAAAAATAATAATTACGTACCGGTAATAGGCTTTACCAGTCAACTCCCTCTGAGACGTTGAATTCTGATGGGGAAGCTCTATTACACATCAAATCGATGGTCCATCGACCCTCCTTATGATATAGCAAAATACAGGAGGTTCTATGGCCCATCGAACCGTTTGAATATATTAAGATTTTCCTAAGCATTTGGCTCGATGTACCATCAACCCGAAATGAATTGTTCATGAATATTAGTAAAAGCGGTTCGATGGACCATCGACCCCCACAAATAATTATTTGTAAAATAGGGTCGATATACCATCAATATGATGGTTAATTGAACTATATGTTTACAATATTTATAAAAGGTCCGATGACACATCAGTTCGATGGACCATCACCCGTTCCACAGATTAAAGAACCAGATCGATCACGTCGCTTGCGGATTTCCTAGTTAATGATTTAATTCAGAGATAGCGCCACGCGTCAATGATTTCAACACGGGGAGCAGCACTGTTGCAGTGCGGGAATACTTGAATTGTCGGCACTCTACGGATAGAAAACTCGTCCACGGAGAGCAGCACATGTTGCAATGCGGGAATATTTGAGTTATCGCTACTTCATGTAAATGTTCTTCTAAGTAATTAAATTAGCAACTCTGGAATTACTCATTCACTTATTGATATTGAAGATTCAATGATGGGGGTTCGATTGTAGGTGAGTGGTTTATTCTCGGTTGGGCTCAAAACCATAGGGAGGAATCTGACATTTCCAAAACGTGCCCCAAGTTACCGGGTAAAGGGGGGGTTGATTTGGGTTTTTTTTTTATTCTATAGTGATTTTTGAGTTAAACGAAATTATATGTGTGCGATTTGGAAAAATATATCATTTAGGGGGATGAAAGTGGTTTAAAACTGGAAATTTGTACAAATTTGTTAATTTTTTTTAATGAAAAGCTTCTTGATTTTTCATTTTTAAGCACAAGGCAATCTATTGGGATGTGTGCGGCACAAATGGATTCTCTTTAAAAAAATGAGGGGGTTGAAATTGTTGAATTCTTAAATAATATTAATATGTTTGAAAATTCGTTTCTTCTATCATATATAATGAAAAAATCTGTATTAAATGCGATGTGGAATAATTTTTAAAAGTCACCCCTAAGGCATTAGAAAGTCAGCAGAATATGCATTTGTGAAATAATCCCCTAGAAAAAGAGCGTCGCTTGAAATGGAACATGTTAAACAAATGAAATTTTGTAAAATTTGTTTTTTCAAGGATTTCGCAATTGGAGGTTAAAGGTAAGTTGAGGACATTACGAACAATACTTTGCCACCCCTTGATTTGAATGTGAGGGCTATTATTGTAGGGGTGCAAAATTTAGGGAAAAATTGAAAGTTGGGATTTTGGGGGAAATTTGTTTGAGCCTTTTAAAACTTCGAAGAGCGTATTCAATGCTGTTTGAATAAATAACCCCTTTCTGAGATATAGGCATAACTCTGAACAATTGAGCAAAAGTTGTATTCAATTCTTGTTGAAAAAATCACCCCATTTTGAGTTAAAGTACAGAATAAAAAAAGAAGCAGAAAGCTTAAGCTGGCAGCGCTTGATTAGTTATTTTCAGCAGTAAGTTAGTTATATTTAACTAATATATAATATTTATATTAGTTATATTTAACAGTATATATATATATATATATATATATATGTTTTCCTACAACTGCTCGTAAAGTAGTTCTTTACGTACTGAAAACTAATTGTAAAATACCTCTTTACTGCTCCGCAAGCGGTAAAGTACTTTATGCTCGCCAGCTGTTTTCTTTACGCTTCTGTTTTGATTTTGATGTCTTCTCATTGGTGGATCACTGAATCTGTGAAATTCACATAACCTCAAAAAAGGCGAACGCTAACCAAATCCGCGCATGTTCTGTGATGCTACAAACTACAAGCTTCTATTTTGTTGGAATCCAGAACTACAGTTTTAGGAAAAATATTGTATGCAATTCGCGCGTGAAGCTTCTTTATCGCTCTCGCAAAATTACTGCACTCCGCTACGCGTCGCGCAGTAAATGTTTTTCTCGAGCGATAAAGTCGCGCTTCATGCTCTTAATACATAAATAACTATTAAAATATGTTTCCAAAGACACATTTTAGCAGCGCAGCGCCGTTTGCCAGATAAATAAATGGCTGTCATTGGATGACAGTGACGTCACTCACCAGCTAAACCAATGACAGCCATTTATTTATTTGGCTCATGGCATCACTAAAACGCATCTAGGGAAACAGACTTTAATTATTCTGACAGTTAATAAGATAATTCCAGGGTCTAATAATTACTTATTAGATGAATAAATTATACTGTATTATATTTATAATATTCTCATAAATATATTTGATTGTATGAAATTATCTGAAACTCATACCACTTGACTTTTCAGACCAATTTCGCTAATTTATCTTTTAGTGTCCATCTTTAAATTAATCTAAAAAGGACACAGTCATGCAATATTATGAAATGGGGTGAACTTTCAAATAACTAAACAAACAGGCTATAAGTAAAGGATGATAAATAAACAGGTAATAAGTAAAGAACAATAAATAAACATGATGTTGAAGATCCATCTTGTTTCCACTAATATGTAATATAAACTTGAAAAAAACACTTTTAAATGGAAATTAACTCACGTTATGGCATGACGGCCGTTTCGCTCTGTTGTCTAGAGCATCGTCAGACAACCCACAGTACACAGTGAGGGTTGTCTGATGATGCTCTAGACAACAAAGCGAAAGCATGACGGCCGTTTCGCTCTGTTGTCTAGAGCATCGTCAGTGTACTGTGGGTCGTCTGACGATGCTCTAGACAACAGCGAAACGGCCGTCACGCCATAACGTGAGTTAATTTCCATTTAAAAGTGGTTTTTTTAAGTTTATATTATAAATAAACAGGTAATTTAAGTACAGTAAACATGTTTTTATTTGTGCAATAATAAATATAATATACATAGGATAAATATACAGGGAAATGCATAAAAAAATATCGTAAATACACTGCTATAACGCATCATTCGCAGGATGTAGAAGTGGAGTATGTACGTAGATTCCTGCATGGATATTGACTATCCCCAAGTAGGTAGCAGCTGCTGCCCCGATACAACCCACCTTCCAAGTCAGCACATATGGATCTAATTAATTTGGTGCTATCGTCAACAGAACCCCTCCATCTGGCAGTGATTTCCGTGAAAAGTAAATGAAAATTGGGCATTGCAGTTTGCTTGCACATTAATAGATAAATATCATTTTCTATTTCTACACAGCTCTGCATCTTGGCCACCAGGAGACTGTATTTTTATGTGAGTGCAGCTATGCACCCAATTACATTGGGAAACCGATGAATTTTGAAAATATCACTTTGTCTACAAAATGTCCTATTTGCCGGCATATGAAAAAAATTAACGCGCAATGAGCCAAATATAACGCTCAAAGCTCAAATATAGTCTGAATGGCTGCTGTACCTAATTAAATCGAGATCCATTTTTTTAGCTAACACAATTACTACCTGGCTCACAAATCATAACAAAATTTAAACACTAATTTATCAAACATTATCAGCTGTTCATTTAACGATTCGATAAATATTTATAGGCAGGATTTTGGCACTGTAGTTTATTGAGAGAGTTATCGATTCAATAAGTTTATTGACTGTTCAAGAAACGCAATTGTCATGTTTATGGATTCAATAGAGTTATCAAACCGATAAAATATTTATTGAACGACTGAGAAACCGGGCATAAGATTGTGGAATTAATAAAAATGTATTTGAATATCTAAAAAAATTCAATTCAAATTTTTCAATGATTTGTAAGATTTTTCTTCATCAGGTTTTGTTTTTAGGTTTTGATATATAGTCAGGGCCGGCTTTATAGGCTTGCGAATAAGGCTGGCTCCTGGGGCTGCCAAGTTATTACATTATAAGATTATTATTGATTAACTCTCAAATAACTCACAAAAACATTAGATAGAAATAATCATAATAATATAAGATAATAAAGAGATTTCATAAACCTATGCTAACCCTACGCTATCACCCAGTGGTGGAACCAGGATCTTTCCAAGGGGGAGGGGGGGCTGAAACGCCTGGGAATATGGAATACCCTACAAGCAAGAATAAAAAAAAAAAAATTTGTGTAAAATCAGTGGCGGATAAAGTATTTTCCAAAGGGGAAAATATTATACATCATATAACTATGGGAAGTGATACGTCCCAACGGTTAGCGCCGCTATCTGTAACTCAGATAAGATAAGTCACGGCGCTCGTTGACAGAATCTGTAGCGGTGACCGATGTAGAAATACGAAAGTCACTGCACAGTTACGATGTTTTTGCACAACAAAATAATAATCAAAAATTATTTCCATTAAAAAACAGCATTACCCGTCTTTACTTCTCCAAAGTTATCAACGATTTTGCTACAAAAATAAAAGTTATATTTTGCTTTATATTTAATATGATGTGATGGTGATAATCATTAATCAATGTTTCTTTTGATCAGTATAATTTGTATCAATATCATTAAGGTTAATATTATTTGTATTAAAATATATTAATCAAATAAATGAATAAATTGTTCCTAAATCACAGTTGCTTCGAATATATTATAGCCTACTGAATACTATGACAATTTATTATATTATTTTATAATTCAATTTAATTATTTATTCATTGATATTTCATTGTAAAAAATTTCATTCTAGAATTTGTTTTTATTATTCAATGTAAGAAAAGACTGTTGTGATATTTTGACAGGCTTACACCATTATTAAATTCACAATATTACAAACGGAAGGGCCGCCAAATGCGTTTTGCTTGGGGTCGCCAATTGTCTTAAGATAATTACTGATATAGTACCTACTATTTTAAAGAATATTGTAGTTAGCCTATATCTCATAAGAGGTGGAGGAGGGGTTTATTGGTCTTTGAACCTCATAGGGATGGCTTGCGAACCAGAGACAAATAAAATGTATACGGTAACCTAATATGTATTCAACATGAACCTTCTTCCACCCAATTTATTCTCTATTAAAAAGCATTAATTCGAATTGAGAAAATCTTGAATTCAGACAAAAATGAAGTTTGGATCAATTTACTATATACCGAGTAGTTTTGACCGGTGACAGTTAACATTGGCGGATTATTAAAACTGAATTACAAGCCACTAGTACTGGGGTGCCCAACTTTTCTCGTAGGCGAGCAGTTCGCGAGCAAAAATCGGGATTTCCCCCCCCCCCCCCCAGATTTCCACATTTTTTGGGGGGAAATTTTAGTTTTTTTCTATTTCAACAGGGTCAACATTTTCATTTTTTTAAATGTTAATAGTTTTGGAAAATTCTTTTTTCTATCAGATAGAAACCGACAAATTTGTACTAAATGTAATTTGAATGCTTTTTGATACCGTAATTCACTGGTGTTTGGGGGGGAGGTGAAAAACAAAATTTCGTTCAAAAACGTGGGGGGGGGGGCATAGAAATTTTAAACTTTTTGTTTGTGAGTAATTTTAGCTTTTTTGATTGGAAGTGTAAGGTAAGTAGGTGCAGAAGTTCAATAATTATGCCTTGTTACCGCTAGAAAAGTCAAAGGGGTTGGAGAAAATTTCGAAAACTTTAAAAAATGTTTTTTATTTTTAAATTATTTTGTAGAGGATAAATAAATAATATTGGCAAAAGGCATTGAAAAGTGAGCAAAATATGTATGTGAAGTTTTATCAAGAAATCATCCTCTCGTAGAGGAGAGGTGCTTAAAATAAAAAGTGACAATATGGAAAATATTCTGACTTTCTGTTGAATACATTTTATATGATGTTGAAGACCCATCTTGTTTCCACAAAAGCAGAGCGAAACGGCCGTCACGCCATAACGTGAGTCAATTTCCATTCAAAAGTGTTTTTTAAGTTTATAAATTTTATAGGTTTTTGGGATTGACGTTGGACGTAGGGGACATTAAGAAAATTTCGATGCACCGTCTTGGATAATTTTTTTAATAATTTTAAAAAATTATTTCATGTCAATTATTTCAATCAATAATCCGCGGGCGGGAATTGTAGGGGGGAAAAGTCCGTATAAATTTTCAAAATAAAAATCCATGTATTATTATTTATTTACTATAGAATAGGTATGGAATATCGGGTCCTTCAATATCCATTGAATCGGTTTATTTGTTTCTCAAAACAGTTTAACATTTTTTTTTTCTTGTTCAGTCAGCCTAAACAGTAACATAAAATTATTCCTAGAAAAAGTTAACGGAAGTAAACACATAGATGGAAATGAAACTTCCTCAAAATGTTAAATTACGGGAAAAACATTGTAGAAACGTATTCTATTTATTTTTCTATTTAACATTTTTACATGAATTCAAATTTATTTTTATTTTAAATAATATTTTATCACATAATCTAAATAATTTAGTTATAGAGGCTTATTAATATTTTGACAAAATGAAATGAAACGGGATTCGCAATAGCAGTATACTTTAGGCAGTCAACCCAATCGTCATTATTATTGTAGCCGGCAGATCTGTCATGAGATCAGAGTACGCAGTAGCAGAGATAAACGTAAAATGTAATGAAATCTGGCAATAACGCTTGATCCGGCAACAGTGCTGTAGGGTGAGCATGCATATGCGAAGGACGCCTGTAGATGATGTTGCAGGAATGAAGAAGTGACGGATGGAGGGAGTGATGATGAGTGAGAGCGAACAGAACAGAGAAAGTAGAGAGGGAAACACTCTACTCTCTAGGCGCTATACCTACGCATTCTAGCGCATGTTTTTGGAACTTAGCGTGAGCAGTCTGGGTTTGTCTGTGCCCGTTCTTGTTTGAACAAGAGTGATGTGTAATCGACCCAGTCCTATAGGATATTACATGTTGTTGTTCTTGACTTTGAAATATTGCAGTTGGACAACCGTTCTTTATGGTTCAGATGGCGCAGTGGTACGATGCCGGTATTGTGTGTCAAATGACCGTGGTTCAAAACTCAGCAAAGGTCAATTTTTTTTATGCGAAAATTTCAACTTGAATGTCTTTTTAAATATAATCTGACTTGAATTTAATGAGTTTATGATTCGATTTTGATTTTTTTTTAAATGACTATTTTTAATTTAATTCAAGTGAATTAAACATAGCCTAAACTACTGTTTCTTCCAACTATTGAAAAGGTAGTCTATTGATAAAATATTTTCACAATATGACTGAACGTGATATTAATAATATTATAACAATTTGTGAATGTATGAATAAATAAATAAATAAATGAACGAAGTGAAGGTCTTTGGTTCAAGTCAAGTGATTTGCACTTGTCTGTTTGTTTGTACCGCAATTACGGTCGCAGTTATTGTCCGATTTGGATAAAATTTGGTATACAAATACTTTTTAAAATGAATGATCTTTGGATTTTCAATACTGTACATTAAGAGTTGATATTTCTCACAATAAATATTACTAAAAAAACATTTTATAGCATAGAAATTGTGCCGCTTTTTTGTATCTAACACAGTTATTTTGCAAGATACAGACATTTTTATTCTTTTCAAAATGAAAGATCTTTGGATTTTCAATACTGTACGTTAAGAGTTGATATGTCTCACAATAAATATTAGTAAAAAATAATTTTTATAGCATAGAAATTGTGCCGCTTTAAAGCTATCACAACTAATCATTTCAAAATCAGCTGCTTTGAAGTACGTTCTTCTAAATATCTAATAGAGGGAGCATTCACATTTAGCCAGGCACAAAGGTGATCAGCTCCTTCACACATACGACTGTAAACACCTGGCTATAGAAGTCCATACAAACATCTGTATGAAAGATGTATTCAAGTGTGTGCCTGGCTTAATGTAAACGCACACGAACGGTGCGTTTACATGAAGCATGGCCTATGAGACTACGGCCTGAACACATTTTTTGTGACATAGAACCCGATTTTAGATATACGTTTCAAGCGACTTAACAGGTTTTTATACGTTTCGACAGGTGACATAGCATCACAAAAAATATCGACTTAGTAAAAAAATCAGGTATTTTTTGTTATGTGTTCAGGCCGGTAGTTTCGTAGGCCACATATTAAGTTTGGTTTTTGAGTGAGGTCTACTGTTCACAGAACTACTAGTTCAGTGTTTATTATGGAATCCCATCAAACATGCATGGATCACAAAAATAATGTTGTAAGAAGTTTGTTTTTAATTTATTCACGCATAGTTTGAGCATGGTTGGTAGCAACGATTCGCTTCTAGAAGGGTTTGAAAATTATTCTAGGATTCATTCAGATAAATTCACAATAGTAACTTGGAATTCTTGAGGAGTAAAATGGTTTTCATTACTATTTCCTGGAGCCATGTGCTGTGAATACATGTTCTATTATCCGTCTCACGTTTTTTATTTGAATTAAACATGATGGGAAACTATTTTACACTTTCTAGTTCGTTTCAAAAACTTTGTTTTCAAAGAATAAAAAGTTGTTCAATAATAATTATTCTCTACTTCACTATAGAAAAACGTGGATTCAAAAAAATCAAACTCGTACATGCGCAAAAGTTCTAAATACAAACCCCTGAAGCCATGGATGGGCTTATTGTATCAATAAGAGCTAGGGATAAATTATACAAACAATCAATCAAAGAGTCATTCAATACAAAATTAAAGCAAGATCTGAAAATTTACAAAAACCTATTAAATAAATTGATTACTGAAACAAAAACCATCTACTATCGAGTTAAAAGTAGTAACTCTTTCTACCATTTGCTTGGAAGGGATGATATATATACATTTCAAATAAACGAAATGAAGTACCTACATTTAATTTTTTTTATTTCGTAATAAAAGTAAAATATGGTACAGACAAAATATTTTTCCTAAACATACTAAAATTTCAAGGGCTGTTATGCCAATGACATACATACTAAAACTTTCATTAACTTAGTTGCCAAATAAGGTGCTGTGGGGTAACTGGGGCTTAGTTTTACAACGTCACCATGCAATGAAATTTTCAAAAGTGTCTAGTTCAGAAACCAGCATTCGTGGAAAACTGCACAACACATAATATGTGTCTTTATATTATAAAGATCCATAAAGAAACGAACTATCACATAATGTAGCATTTGAAGCAATTTGAACCAGTTTGTATATATTTTTTACTAATTACATTTGAGACTCCAGTTACCCCACGACCTGGGGGTAACTGGAGCCCCCCACCCTAAAATTTTTAAAAGTTGTGCAACAGCTGGCTGGAGCATCTTGATCTATTGCTGTTTATATTAATGATTACGGAAAAATATTGGTTCACCAAATTTTTAGTTATCATGGCATGTTAAGGCCGATGTATTCAGGCCATGTCCAAAATAAGAAAAAAAACCTGGGTAATAAAAACGTTAAATCCATCAAATGCGTGTTTATATTTCAATATTTCAAATAATATAACAAAAGTATTATAGAAATTCAACTATATAAAGTCCCAAATCATGTTGATTTGTCAAAATTATTGGATAAAAATGGAAATAAAGCAAAAATTGAACAAAGTTTAAAAAAAGACAAAGTTTTGCTCAAAAAATTGAGTAGGCTAAAGTTCACAGTATAAATTCAATAAGTAAGTTAACTTAGTTCCTAAAGAGATATGGTAAAAAATAATAAATTCAACTATAAGTTAAAGTCCCAAATCATGTTGATTTGTCAAAATTATTGGATAAAAAAGGAAAATGGAGCAAAAATTAAACAAAGTTTAAAAAAACAAAGTTCTGCTCAACAAATTGAGCAAAGTTTAAACTTACAGTATAAATTCAATAAGTAAGTTAAGTTAACGTAGTTCCTAAAGAGATATGGTAAAAAATTAGAAATTCAACTAAAAAGCCCCAAATCATGTTGATTTGTCAAAATTATTGGATAAAAATATAAATAGAGCAAAATTGAAGAGTTTTAAAAAAAACAATGTTTTGCTCAAAAAATTGAGCAAAGTTTAAGTACAGTATAAATTCAATAAGTAAGCCTAGTTCCTAAACAGATATAGTAAAAAAATAAGTGTAGGACTAACAATTAAGTTAGCTAAACTTATGAGTGAATAAGTAAGTTAACATAAGTTATAACTCAACTTCAGAAACAAAGTAACGTATATTAAGTCAACTTATTACTTATATCGTGTTGCATTTGATTGATAAACTTTCTTGAGTTTGAAGAATGTAGGGTGACTAGCGACCGGGAAAACCGGGAAAAGTCAGGGAATTTTTAAATTCTGTAAAAGTCAGGGAATTTGAAAAAATATCGGGAAAACTTCGTAGTAATTATATACCTGATAATAATTATACTAGTGAGCCCTACGGGCGCTTCCAAACAACTAATTTTGGAAAGGGAAACTCATTTGCGAAGCTTATCGTTGGGGAAGAAGGTAACGAAAAACGGCTGTTTTGAAGATACTGATTTAGTTAAAATTCACAAGACATCTATCACTTAAAGTTCAAGTTTATCGTTGCTCTTATACACAGATTTATTTTCCACAAAAAAGACCTACCGTACACGTATACTTATACAGAGTGACCCAAGTAAGGTGTAAAAACCGGTTACCAAGGATCAAGGTTAGTAGATAGAAGGTTGAACGCTTGTGAGTGAACGGTGCGAAATGGTGGGGGCAACGCTAGCATGACGTCAACTGAATCAGCTTTCGGAGCAGAGAATTGCATTCGCATACGGACTTTGCATTCGCCCTCAAAAAGAAACGTGTACAAATACGTTGTTATGTTGAAGCAAGCTTGTAATAATTCATTGCTATCACTGTGAATGGATAAAATTTACTGATAAAAAATGGATTGTTATTTCAATATAATTATTACAACTGAGATGATCTCTTACCTAGCTAACAGAAGGCAGCTTGCAACTCCTCTCCACTCTCGATATTGTCACATAAATTGGCACTTGTTTTATAAACCGAAGAATTAATTGCACTTAGTTTTGAAATTGAATAATAAAACTTATGACCATATTATGATTTTTGAATAGCTTGTCACACACAAATAGGACCAATATTTTGCTCATCAATATTCATCATCCTAACACTAACTCAATTGTAACAAAATTAAAATTCTAAAAAACTAAAACTCAAATTGTTTTTGAAATATTTTTACGTTTCTTAACTGATGATGATGAATTGGGATTTTATTTTTTGAGATTAGGATGTTATTTAGTATTATATGTAGATAATATAGTCTATAAATATATACTATGTATTAGGATGTATATTAGCATTTTATTGGACTGTTATTGTCTTGATGAATGCAAAAACTGAATTTTTTTCTTCTTGTTTCTTCGTTCTTCACTTTCAATTCTCTGCCTCTCGTTTAAATAATTCAGCCTAATGAATGTTCTAGTACGAGCAAATTTTTTCAAAATTTTATCATCCACTTGGGGGAAAGACTGTTTCAATGCATTAAAATAATTCAAAATAACGTGTCTTGTGTTTGAGACTGTTCTTCCATGAAAACTCATAAATATTTCATTTGCTTGTTGGATTATTTTTGAAAATTCAGTAGTTGGACAAGTCAAACCTCCCCTACTAAGGCATTCGATCCACTCGCTGTTTGTGTACATTAGTTCTTTATACTGGGCATCATTTTCCTTGTGGATTACATATCCTGCAAGATATTTCAGGGCTTCTTCTTCTTGTGTTTTCAACACAGAGCTCATTATTATTCATCTCAGAAGAATTGGAAAAAACGTTGTCCTCTTCCAATTCCATTTCCTCTTCTGTTTCTTCATAAGGAATTTTTAAAAGCATTGAACTGCTTAAAAATACTGCATCTTCTTCCAAATCTCTAACATTGCTCCCATCAGTAACAAATGGAAGATTTGACCCCATTATCAAAACTCTTAGTCGATTTTTAAACTCAACAGGTGTTGGATGATTATATTGGTGTCCTATCCCTCTAATTCTTGAAAAAAAATTCTCTAGAACATCTTGGTTCAGCTTATGTGTTATGATGAATTCAAGGCTTGAAGATTTTTTTTAATGCCTGGAACATCCCCTTCAATGAAGCGATTGCCATTAATATTCCTCTCTGAAATGGCATTAAAGATTTTTTATTACCCATTCTTATAGCTGAAATAATATTTTCCATATCATTCAAGACACGTTCTTGTTCATCTAACTCAATTCCATATGCACTATGCCACGGTTTCCTGCCATCAGTTACAAATCGAGAGTTGAAAACATCAAAGAACTTGTCAACTAAATCAAAAAATTGCTCCATTCAAGATTATTTGGATATTTCAATTTTAGAAGAGCTGCTGTATGATGGGAAAACAACTGAGCAGCCAAGCTCACTTTTTGTCTCATATTTCCACTCACTTCCAAAAGCAAATTTAACAGTTTGGGGGCAAGTTTGAGCTCATCAACTTCAATTATGTTCTTTACAATATCTTTTGTCAACATGCTGCCATTGGGAAAACGTATCCCATGATCAAGGAAGTTGTTCCGTAAGAGTTTCAAAAGATGTGGAACATCATTGAAAACCCAAATAGCATCAGAGCATGATGGATGATGAAAGAAAGAGTTCTCAATAGTCACATTCAATGATTTCCATAAACTCTGGTTAGCTCCTCCCATATAAACGAATGATATTAACCAAAATCTTGATGTACATGATTATAATA
Organism: Conomelus anceps; assembly: GCA_948455865.1. Classification (NCBI taxonomy): domain Eukaryota; kingdom Metazoa; phylum Arthropoda; class Insecta; order Hemiptera; family Delphacidae; genus Conomelus; species Conomelus anceps. The sequence continues at coordinate 54,869,590 of OX418217.1, read as the reverse complement.
CAAGAAGCCGAGGAGATTATCACTTGGTGAGTCACAATAGTAGCTTATTCAAACAAAAACCTAGTTATATTGGTAGGAAATTCTACAACAAGCTACCGCAGTTTTTGAAGAGTCTTGAAAATATAGAAATATTTAAAAAACAATTGAAGAAATATTTAGTTTATAAAGCTTTTTATAGTGTACAAGAGTTCCTTTCACATCAAAATTAAGCCTCACCTCAACTAATTGAAGTAATTATGGTATCTAGTGTATAATATTGTTGATCTGACTTGTCTTATACTCCTTAACTGGGGAGTCTCCAAGACGTAATCTACAAAAAAAAAAAAAAAAAAAAAAAAAAAAAAAAAAAAAAAATATCACTCACCACACCAACAACCTAGAAATTTGATTTCAACAACGTAGAAATTATTTCAAAAAGAATATCTTTTGTCATGTTTTGATCAAATTTATAATAAATAATTTGTTTCCATTTCGTACATAATCCTCTAGCCATTACTACTTGTACTTTAGAATTTGGACCGAGAATTTGATCCTCTCTCTGGTCATATACTACTCGTGAATCAATACTCATCTCATCAAAACTAAGAACTGTCAATTTCTCAATGGGCTCCATAGCTTTTGATTTAGCAGTCATCGAAGTGAACACTTCTCTTTGAATACCTGGAATACACCTTATATTTCTTGTCCACTGAGATAAAGTAGACGATCCAGGCAGCAATGGCAAGTTCATCTTTTGCCTTAAAAAGTTATAGGCTTTCCTAGAAAGAGAACGGAGAGTTAAAGCTGATAGAATATCACAATCATTCCATTTCAGTCTTTTCCCTCTGAGGAGTCTCTGGATTTGTCCTTCAGTGAAAATATTTTTCAATATTTTTCTAGCATAACTCTCATTATCCAGAGAATGTCTAGCCATCTTTCTCTTAATTTGGAATGATTGTTGTTGCAAGTTAACAATTTTTCACCATCGGAGGAAGATTCTTCTACTTCATTTCTCAGTGTTTGCTTATTCTTCTTCAATTCAAATATTTGTAACTTTTTCTCCTCCTTCTCTCTTGCTCTCTCCTTTTTTTTCTTGCACTTTTCTTCTTTTTCAAGCAAAGACTTCTCTTTCTCCTTTTCTTCATTTAATTTCATTTCCAAATACTTTTCTGTGGTAATTATTTCACATGTGTTCACAATCTTTCTCTTCTTCTTTGGTTTTTCATTCTTCTCCATTTTAACAGTAGACTTATTGACAAGATCCAAAAGCAGTTCTTCAAATGTTCTCTTCTTTGATGTTGAAGCCTGATCTAGTACAAGAGTTTGCTCTGAGGTACTGGCTGTAGTCTCAATATTTTGAATCTCAACCTCTTGTTCAGCTGGCGATGTACCCGGTTCTGTTACCAGTGTTACTTCAAGAGACACTGGAGGCTGCTGATTGGCTTCCACTTGTGTTGGACCCGGTTCTGTTACCAGTGTTACTTCAAGAGACACTGGAGGCTGCTGATTGGCTTCCACTTGTGTCGGACCCGGTTCTGTTACCAGTGTTACTTCAAGAGACACTGGAGGCTGCTGATTGGCTTCCACTTCTGTTCCAGCCTCTATGTTCATCCCAAGTTTTAAGGCTTTCTCTGTTTTATATTTGTTGAGATCAGTAGCATCAAAAACTTCCTCAGAAATAGCATTACTGTTAGGTCCTTGAAAATCTTGATCATAAATCCCAGTAGACTTGAATCCATTGATGATGCTCATGGGCATTCTTTTGAAATTGCAGTCAGAAGAGTGATAAATTCTGATTTCGGGATCTTCTTCCGTGGATTTTCTCTCTGCCACTTGCAAAGTTCCTTATCCCACTTCTGTTTGAGACCTTTGAATACTGCCACATCCAATGGCTGCAACAAATGTGTAGTATGAGGTGGTAATTTGACTATGCACACACTGTTTTGTTGTGCAAGTTTGATCAAATTTACTGATATATGTGTTGAATGTCCATCATAGACCAGCACAACAGGCCTTTCAGCACCAATGTTATGAAGGAAAATATCTCTGAACCAATGATAAAATAATTCAGTCTCCATCCAACCTCTTTCACTTGCTGAAACAGCAGTTTGTGTTGGGACTTCGTTATCCACCCAATTCTCCATGACAGATTTCCCCTTGAAAACACAAAGAAGAGGTAGCATCCTACCATCACCTGAAACACAAAGTAAAGTAGTTGTGTTCTCCCTTCCTGATGCACTTGTTTTTTGTTGACATTTCTTGTTCACTGCCCCCACAATTCTGGTCTTGGAAGGGTCATGACAAAACGAAGTTTCATCACAATTGTAGATTTGACCTGGCTTTCCTTTCAAACCAAGATCTTCAAAAAGATTAGTAACTTTTTCAAAAAAATCGTAAATGACCCAAGGGTTGGTCTGGTCACATCGACAATGTTCAATGCTTTGAGGCAACTTAATTGTTAGTCTATTTCTCTTGCGAAATGAACGAAACCAATCTGAGCCAGGTTGCTGATTTTTAAACCTGGTTTCAATATTGTTTTGCACAATATAGCACTGTACAATGTCCAAAACTTCTGTACCACTGAGTCCAAATCCATTCTTTTCCATTACTCTGATTCCCCTGGCCAGTTCCTCTTCTTCTGCAACAGAGAGATATGATGATACTCCCCCACCACCACTACTTGAGTCAGAAGTATGCCCTTTTCCCCGAGTTCCAAGAACGTGATGTTGGATGGTAGTTCTTGGAATCTTGTACAACAAGGCTGATTGGTTGCCATTTTTCACATCATCCACTGCATTTGCGAGGTCCTCAGCTGAGTAGGAATGACCAGCTCCCTTCTCAGTCTTCCTTATGTAGTTTCGCACCATGATCTACAACAGAACAAATAATTTCATAATTATAATTAAAATATATTAAATTATGTAATATAATATAAAATTCAATTATAACTTAAGTTATTTATAATAAGCTACTTAATTATAATTTTAAAATATAACTTAAGCTTAAACTCAATCATTAAGCTAAAAATGAAAATAGCCATCTAACTAAGACAGGGAAGCGGTTCCCAGTGGTAACAGGTGGGTCTAGTCGGTGACAATGTCCAAAAAACTCCAGTTGTAACTTAATGGTGACAGCTCCTCTAAATACAAAAAAATTATTAGCTTCAAAATCGCTTCCCGGTGGTTCGGAACCCACTTAAAGCTGTAGGTCCTTTCATCTCTCATCATCATCCCTCCCATTACCCATGCACAAGCTTAGAGCTTATGTGGGCTTATATTAAAGCTTATATATTTTATTATATTATATTAGGCCTATATTATATTAAAAAATCATTTTTGAAGTTGTCAGATACTTATTTTCCATTTTTTTCATAATATTTACTAGTGAGGTAACTGGGTCTACAAGGCCCCAGTTACCCCAACCCCCTGGTCCAGTTACCCCCAATTTAAAATTTTTTTGGGGTAACTGGGACCCCCCTGATAGAAAAAGAACAAGAAGACTTACAGTTATGATGACCTTATTTCTGTATAGAATGGATCTTAATGTATTTGTCAAAGTAGTGAATGATTAAAAATTACTTACCACATGGATGTGAAAAATGAAAAATCTCACTTCAACAGACTGTTGTAATTGGAATTTAATCAATGAAAATTCTGTAGCCTCTCACGTCAACAGTCTGAATCAAAATGAAGTTTGCATCGTTGTTCTAGACCAGCGGTTCCCAAACTGGGGGTCGTGGGCCGTTCGGAAAGGGGTCGCGAGATGTATACCAATAATGTTGAACTATGTACTTAAACTTAGACAGCCATCGGGAATTTTAAATTAAATAACTTTGTACATTTACAAAATATCAATATATTTTACAGATTTTGTCAAAACAAAACAGAATCATTTAGTAACTTTGATATGTAATTGTTAATACATTTCTAAGTAAAAAAGACTTCTTTAGTGAGAAACATGGGCCTGTTTTTTGTCAACAAGTTTGTTAAAATTTGGCTTAGTTTTAGATACACATACAATAAGGTCGTCTTCTACGTCCAGTCGATTTCTTGCCTTGGTTTTAATGTTGACCAATGTAGAAAATCCGAGTTCGCAGAAGTAGGATGTTGCAAAGGGCATGATGATTCTCAGAGCCACTGATGTTAAGCTTGGATACTCAGCTCTTCTTTGTAACCAGAACTTGTCAACATCTTGGGTGCTGAAGGACAGTTGCAAAGTCTTGTCACATGATAGCTCGATGAGTTTGTCATGAATCAGTGGGTTTAAGTCTGCCTCGTTCACAGCCTGCTCGTTGAAGGGGTTAAGCACCCAGTTCCAACCGGTGTGTTGATCCTCGGGAATGTAGCTAAGGATCTGCTCTTGTAGACCTTGCAAGTGAGTAGTAACCAGTTTGGACAGGTTGTCAATGTCGGGATAGTATTCATCGCTTCGATCAAGGGATGTGATAAGCTCATTTGTCAGTTCAAAGTTTTCAAATATATTCTTCTCAACCCTGGTTGACCAAGTGGCTAATTTCCTTAAAAACGAATTGACTTTGTCTTGTGCAAAAAGTATGGTTTTGTCTCTTCCCTGCAAGGAAACGTTGAGATCGTTCAGATGATGAAATATGTCCGCTAAATAAGCAAGTTTTAACAGCCATTCATTGTCACTCAAAAAACCGGCAAGGTCTTTGTTTGCAACTTGAAAGAATACCTTAAGCTCAGAGTGCAAAGCGAACACTCGAGAAAACACCTTCCCTCGTGACAGCCACTGTTGAGGATTTCTCAGTTGAAATAGCAGTGGACAATTATAATAGATTAATAAATTTGACTCCTGAGATATCAATCATGGAATCACAACATAACTTCTGAGAAAATCCCAACATCAACTCAAGTAGCTAGTTATAGGAGAATCATAATTATTACATAAAAAAAAGAAGTACAAAGAATGATTAATACTTGTTTATTAATATAATGAAATCAATTCAAATGTTGGACTCAAAAATACATTTCAGATTATACAAGTTTTTATTTAATATTAATTTTGGAATCTGAGTCAGTCCATTGAATGTGATTGTTCGGTTGATTATTATAATTATATTTTCATACAGTTCATTTTATGATTGATACATGAGTTAATTCCAATATATGAGACAAATTAACAGAGATAGAATTTAATGATGGCAATCATCAGCACCATATTAAAGTATTGAACTATCAGAGTTTATTTACTTTCATGAATAAGTTGAATACCTATTTCAGAATTTGATTTCAAATAAGACATGGCACATTATAATGCAATATGCAATTCTTCAAGATTCAATGATGATAATATTTGATATGTAAATTTGTAATAGAGTTCGTAATACAATTATTAGGGGTTGGTCTTAAAAGAAATGAAAATTAATATTTATTAAAGATTGGATTCAGAAAAATTGATACATATAGAATTGAAATTACACTTTTACTTAACTGAGTTGTAGAATAGGCCTAGTTCCACCATTGGAATATTGATTTGAATTTTAGATAGTTGGTGAATCTACATTGTAGTATCCTAATTCATGCCATTGACTCCCAGTTTAGGCTTCATTCCAATTTAGGATTAGAGATGAACGATTTGCTGCAGTTTTCAACAATGCATTGTTGAAAATTTCTTGGAAGAATATTTCAGAGTTGAATTGACCAAAGTTGATGATTTCAAGTTAGCACGTTACAAATTGAACTTCATTCTGATGAATTTGAATCACAAATCTTTGATATTTGAATGAATTTAAGGTTTCACAGATTTAACCGTTGGAAACGAGTAATTGAACTTCTGGCTAGGAAAATTCATGTTATTTCACGAAATATTTCACTGAAATGAATGATTCATGGTTCAGAATGATGAGTAATTGAATAAGAACATTATACACCATAGCCTTTCAAGGAATTAAAAATTTATCACATTTTAGAAAATTATATTTTCCGAGAAATTAAAGATTTGACTTTTACCCGAGAGACGTTTTTTTGAAAGTGAAGAATTTTATCTGAATTGAGTCAGACCAAAGTTTTTCTGTAACACAGAAGCTGATACCAACTTGAAATATTTGGATATAATAAATTGAATTTAGCGAGTAGCTGCATCATGGTTGCATGAATATTAAATAATCTTCTAAATTATTTATTTAATTAATAATGAGTAAATATTCATTTTAAATCATGACAAATTGAAATTAAGAAAATATTAGATTGGCTGTCATCAGCTGACACCACAGATTATAAGAAAAGGTGAATTAATAAGTTTTGAGATACAGCTGTGTAATCCGAATTATCATCTTCCATCTGATGGATGACGATCGAGATTTAACAGCCACCTTGCCTCTGTGTGAAGCAAGAGGCATTTGTACTGTGCCTCCATTTCTTCGCATAACTGTGATAACAGTCGACACTGTAATGGCCGGCTTTTTACTAAATTAACAGTTTCGTTCAACACTGTTTTTAGCTCAGTGGGCATGACCTTGGTAGCTAATGCCTGGCGATGCAGAAAACAATGAACCCAAGTGGCATTAGGCATGACATTTTTCATCCGTCTCACGAAACCGCTGTCTTTCCCAGTCATTGCTTTGGCACCATCACTGCAGATTGAAATACACTTTTGAAAGTCAATTTGAAGCGAATCGGTTGCAGACATGAACATTTTAAACATTTCCTCACCTGTTACGTGGTCAGGCAAAGGTTTGCAAAATAAAATGTCTTCCTCCACACTACCGTCACCCTCAAAGCGAACAAAGCACATAAACTGCGCCAAACTCGACACGTCCGTAGACTCGTCAACTTGAATGGAAAAGTACTCACTTTTCTGCAACTTTGTTTTCAACTGATCCTTTATGTCTTGAGCCATCTCGGTAATGCACCTCCCCACTGAGTTGTTCGACAGAGGGATGGTTGAAAGCTTCTTAGCTGCATCTGGGCTGATCATAGTTGAAACCATATCCTGAGCAGCAGGTAGAATGAGCTCTTCAGCAATCGTGTGTGGTTTACCTTTCTTTGCTATTTGTAAAGCCACTTGATACGATGCTAGCAAAGCACTTTTGCTCATATTATTTCCACTTAACTGAACTACTGAATTTTTCTGGTAATCTAAAGCAGTTAACTTATGTTCAAAAAAATCTGCTGGCTTATCTTTAACACTGGGATGTTTACTTTCTAAATGGCGAATCATCTTGGAAGGTTTCATACTCTCGGCCGATAACAACTCGCTGCAAATAACACACTGTGGCCGATTTCCGAGCACCGTAAATCCATACTTAATATAACTGTCACTATACTTTCTCACCTTTACCCTCTTCTGTTCATGATCATCATGAGAAGTCGAAGGACCTGCACGCTTAACAAACTTATCCATAGTTAGAACAAAATCAAACAATACGTGAGCTAACAAAACACAAGACATGTATGTTCTCGAACCACTGCTCAACTCGAACTGGGCTGGGCTGGATGCTTTCCACCCCTCCACTGCCTCTGCCATAGCTAGCCCCACCTTCTTTCCCCCCCCCCACAGACACCTGCGCTCTCTCAGCCCCTCGCTGCTCACAACGATGCACGTTATTTTTAGGGGGTCGCAGCTAAAACGTATGGGCTAAAATGGGTCGCGGAAAGAAAAAGTTTGGGAACCGCTGTTCTAGACGGTTGGCGGCAAAACGAAAGCCATGCCAACCTCATAAACGAAAAATTCCCACAGATAATTATTTAAAAGGACCATGCCCCAGTTACCCCCAGGTCCCAGTTACCCCACAGCACCTTACTCTAATTAATTGGCCTATGCCATACATACTAAAACTTTCATTAACTTAGTTGCCAAATATTCTAATTAATTGGCCTTTTATGGCTCTGCATGTAGGGCATGTCAGAGGGAGTCTTATGTGTGTTTGAACAATGCTCTCATCGGCCGCCGTTACCCGATGGAATATTGCTACGTTGACAAACGCCACGGCACTCCCGTAGCACAGTACTGCATGGCCGCAGGGGCTACAAACTCTTGTTGCTCGCATGCATTTGCACACCGAGCAACTATTTGGGTCGCCTTCGTCGCATTCAACTTCAGGCTCGGCAGATAATTGCAGACCCATGTTTATTTCCTCTGCTTGCCTCATCACTTCCTCTAAAGCCATGAATTCGTTTGGCTGTTGGATAGTAGGGACAACTCGGAAGTTCTGGTATGGTGATGGCTGAAGAAGTACAGCATCTAAAAATAATTGATAGTCAAATGTTATTAATTCTAATATATCTAGGCCTATTGTTAAATAAAATTAGGGAATTAGTCCTGCAAAACCCATTTCTTTTTCCGGGCAATTGTGACTGCTTCCCCTCTCTCCTGAATCCGGACGTGGTCCCTAATAGCAGTCGCAGTAATTTCTTTGAGAGCCGCTAGAAAGTAATTAAATTTGTTATAATATAATCCACGTAACATAGTATAATTAAAGTCTCATGTCTATTACGATGTGAGTTACAGAAATTCATCTTACAATCCATCAAAAGCCATCTGAAAAGTCATCATATGTATTATGTTATATTTTACTGTAATAATTATGTATTTATTATGTAATAGCTATGATAAGTAGTTCTGTAATATTCAGATACCGTTTAATTTGGCATCCAATAGAAACTAATCAAAATAAAATAACATTGTTTTTTAAAGAAATATTGCTGTATAGAATGTTTAAGGGTGTGTAACCCCTTCCTTTAATTCTTCAGTAAAACAATATTATCTTTATCTATATCCAACGAATCAAATAAAAAGTTAGATACTGCAGATGTTCACTATAATAAACATAACAGTGTAAATGTAAAAGGTACTCATAATTCAAACCTGTAAACTCCCAGATGTTAGGGTGGGATTTGCCGATTAAATTGAATAGCATCCGATGAAACGACTCATTGTCGTTATTGGTCCTTCTCGGCTGTCCATAAACAGAGAAGGATTCAACTCCCACAATATTTATCCACTGTGATCTAAAATATCTGTAAATAATTAATGCAAAACTGTACTTTATTGTGGTTAAATTTGTAATTGAATACTTGTAGTATTACATTTGTATTTAAAGCATTTTACCGGCAATATTTAGCCATATTTCAAAAAAATCCAATAAAAAATATTTCGAATGCTGTACAAATGTATATGTTTTATCGATGAAATTGAATTTAAATATTATTTCATCATGTTCTAGTTGATAGAATGATGACTCCTACATCAGGAGCCCCGGGTTTAAATCCCGAAGCTGTAGCAACATTTATTACGAGTATTTCAACAGTGCTGCTAGCAGAAATAATATTACTGCAGTAGTGCTACGCACTATCGGAAAATAACTAAATAAGGGCTACTTACATTCATTTCCTACCAGGCATACTTATGTATCTTGCTTAATTATTCCCGGCATATAAACTTATAACTATCAACTTTATACTTATAACTATATAACTATTATAGCTTATAACTATTAACTGGGTCAATCATGGCCTAGCTTTTTTATTAAAAATATTCGCATAGTCTGAAGCCCTGCTGCGACGGGTTTATTTCAAATACAGAACAGTAAATACGGTGTGGCAGTTTCATGAATACAATGTATCAGATAATTACAGAAACATATTTGACTGTATTATCATGCCATGAGGATATTACTTACGTAAACACAGGCTCCATAGTGTCTCTTATGTCCTGAGCATACGCTATTATCTCATTAAACCCCCTCTCAATGAGATGGGGAGGCATTAGGGCCAGCGCCATAAGCATTTTAACACTTTTCTACACAGAAGCATTTTCCATATATGCGTTCTGCATACCTAGTCGCTGGATTCGTCTAAAAATGCACTGTAAAACAAACAATTTATATCAAATATGGTACTAATTTAAAATAGACGGAAAAATTCTTGTCTTTTCAAAAAATTATTACAAAGAAACTAAACTTTTGATTGAAATATAGAATATGTCATTTGAATTCCTAATGTAAGTTTTATCATAAAAAATTATCAAGATTTTATATCAAATCCTACGGAAGTCTATTATCCCCGAAGAACCCGGAAATTTCAACTTTGAGTGCCCATATCTCGCAAAATAATTGATGAAAAAAATTTTTTTTCACGGCAATAGATAACATTTGAATAGCTTAATTGTTGCAAACCTAAGAAACTTTGAAAAACAATAATGACCAAAACCTCGTTGCTCAGCCTTAAGAAGTCCGGGCCTCTAGATTCAGGCAACCAACCTACATACCTTGAGAATTCACTTCCCTACAACTACAATACAACAAAACCACATATTGGTTATATGTTAACATTGAGAGCAATATTTTTAACACGAACTCACTAAACTGTTACCTAACTTACTTAGTTGTCACTTAACTAGTCTACAAACCTGGGAGTAGTGAAACCAGCATCCTTTGTGGGTTACATCGGGGAATACTTGTTTCACTGTAACTTTAATTCCAGCCTCGTAGTCCAATATTACGAGTTGGGGATTCATGATCGGATACTTTTGCTTTATAAAATCCAAAATGACCCTATATGCTTCAGCAGATTTGCTTTTCATTAAAGTAAACACGACGGGGAATGCCTGTGAATTAAGAATAACACTCATCAAATCTATATGTAAAACAGGAATTTAAGGTTTAAGGTGTGTTCTGTATTAAATGTTCTGTATCAAAAGTATTACAGAAATACATGGACCTAAAAAAGTCACATTTCAGAAAGTTATTGTCCAGAATAAACAAAGTAAAGGTAATTTTAATTGTAAAATACTATTTACAAATGAAATCATGCCAATAGATTCTAACTCTGTTTTACGCAATAAAAAAATTATAAAATAATTAGGCCTACCTCATGTGTTTCGACTAAATTGTGCTGTATATAGGATTATTAAATGAAAACTATATTTCAGTTGTTTCTCCGTTGAGTTATGTGCCCACTGCTTGGAACATTATTTTGTTATTAGTTTAGCTGTATATCCCTTGTGAAACACCAGAATCATTACTACCAACTAGGTTTTTATATGAAAAAATAACAACTAATCAATAATACAATTCATACTATTATATCTACTTACATGATCATGTTTCATTGCGAGAATTGTAAACAACTGACGGCTGGTTGGAACATTTGGCACAACCTTAAATTACCATCTAAATGAATTTCTCTAGCTCCATATAGGGTAGTTTCCAGAGGTTTTACAATGAAAACAACTGACTCTGTTTCCTCCTCTCCAATTCTTTTGTAGAAGTATTTGGTGCCATCGGAATCTTCGTACTGCCCTTCTAACAATTCCTCATACTGCTGGTAAGTGTTAGGAATTGGAGGCATTACTTTTTTTCGAGCCCTCTTCATGGAAGACAGAATTTGAGGATATGTCAACCTGGCCGCGATTGTGGGCTGCTCTCTAAAAATAAAAACATGTGCTGAAGTTGAACTATGTAAATAAAATCAAACCGTGCATTGAACATTAAATGAAATACAACATCGAGGTATCCGACATAATTAATTTGTATATAGGGGTTTTCCAACCAAGTGACTGAATTACTACAAGTAATAATACCCCAGGCATGTGACTGGATATTACACACGTATTAGCGAATTTACTATTATATGGATAGTGAGCTATTCAAGTGACCATCACAGTGAGAGTTAAGCATGGGACCTAGATAAAAGTTCATAACTCGACCCCCTAGACACGTTTTGGGGGTCATTCAAAATGTTATATTATACAGAGCGTTTCTAAAATAGACCGCCAAACTTCGGGAAATGTTGAATCACATAAATATAAAGAAAAAGGTTCCTCATAACAAATTTCCTAAATCGCTTAGTTTTCTGTCTGTCTGCCTGTATGTTTTTTACGAAAAAAATCGTAACTACTAAACGGTTTGAGGTACAGCATTGAAACTACCTATTCTCGTCTAAAATTATACTTAAATATCTTCCACCGTTTCAAAATGGAAGCCATTTAATTTTGGGTTTAAACTATTGCTCGAAATGTTAACATATAACTAAGGTGACCAGACGTCCCGTATTAAACGGGACAATCCCGTTTTGGACAGGCATGTCCCGGTGTCCCGACCAACCCTCTCGGGACGCACAATTGTCCCGTTTTGGTAGTATGTGCTACTGATACGCTAGGTTACAAATAGTTTTTAGTTTAAAATATTTTTCAATTGATTTAAATACATCTAAAGAGGAATATAACGTCTTTTTGAGATACGATAGAAATAGAGATTGTATCCAGTACATTTGAGCTTTAAATGTTCTTCCCAAATCCCTTGTTCAATTTTCAATATCATCGGCGGTTTCCGGAACTTTGCAATATTTTAAATACATAATCTTAACCCAGGTGGTAAAATCCACTCATTTCACCATCTAACATCTAAAGAAATGACAACCGGTCGATCGGATTCCTGGGGACCGGAATTGCACGAAGTCATGAGTGAAACAATCTATACTGGTGAGCCTTCCAGAAAAAACGCAAAACTAAAGAGCGCAAAAACTACATTGGAACAATCAATATCCAAACTGGAAAACTCCATGCACTGACAGAAGAAATGAAAAAACAGAAAGTACAAATCCTTGCAGTCAAGAGACTAGATTTCCCGATATCAAACAATAGACTACAATGGCTGCAGAATATTCAATAGTGGAACCAACAAAGGTTGGGAGAGTCAAATGTGAATAACTACCGAGGAATTTCCCGTCTTCCTGTAGCCTACAAAATTCTCTCCTCTTGCTTAATTGAAAGAGTACAAAAACAATTGGAACCACAAATCTCTGACTCTTAATCACAAAATGGACTTGGATATTCTTTTGAGGGTGGAGAGGAGGATAATCCGGAAGATACTTGGACCAAGACAAACAGAAAATGGTTACAGGCTACAAAAGAATTGTGAAGTCGAAAAACACTCCAATATAGTCACTGACATGAGGAAAAGGAGACTCAAGTTTTTTGGACATATTAAAAGACTTCCCGAGAACAGGATAACTCGAAAAATAGTTGAATATGTCAGCTCTCTTCAAAATGGAGGAGAATGGATAAAAAAATATCAAAAAGGATCTCAATCTCGCGGGAATTCCTGAGGAAATGGTTATTGACCGAAATAAATACCAGAAATTCGTTGAAGACTGGGAGTTGAGGCCAGTGAAAAGTGCCAAAAGGATCGGAACTAGATGGACTGATGATAGAAAGGAAGCATTCTCAGAGAGAATGAAGGCGTACTTGGAAGAGAGAAAACGGAAAGTGCCCAGAAAAAAGTGATTCATAATTCATACTTAACGACTTCCACTGTGGGAGCTAGACGCTAATAATAATAATAATAATAATAATAATAATAATAATAATAAATACAATACATAATCAACGATTTGTCATTTACATCAACTGTTAGCTGTATCTCACGTTAATATTAACAACGTTGCTTGGCTAGCACTGGAACTAGTGGAAGACCATATTTGCGTTCAGAGCTCTTCCAGTTTGAAACAAAGTATACTCACCTAAACGTGTTGTAAATAATTCAAGTGAAAATTGAATAATATTTTCCAACAGTAAAACAAAATAATAAATTACACTAGATACTAGGAAACTAGTATCAAAGTTCATCAAAAGTGAACAACTTTGTTTCTAATTTTGGTGAAATGTTGTGGAGGAAATTATTTCCACTAGGCTACCAATTGAATTACGGATGTGCGCCTCTCTCAATGCTTTTTGTAGGGTGACTGAGGAGTGGCTTTTTAAAATTGATGATACTTGTTTATTTAGAAATATATTGCGATAACCTCCCAAACAGATTATTGAAAAATAAGACTTTTTTTGTTTACATTAACATGCTTTAGTATTAAATTTGATTACATTTACATACTTTTAAACTTAGTTACACTAGAAAATAGATAGACTTACATAATTGTATAACGCTGCAGGCGGTGACAAAGTGAAATGTGAAGAAACAAGAAACTGGCGAGACAGGCGAGACTCATACTTTTTTATTTCAGTTATAAATTTTGTTGTATACTGACCACAATTACTGGAAAATATGGTCAGCTTAATTTCCAAGTAAATATTTTTTTTTTTTTTTTTTGTTTTGTATACAGTACTTGTATACTTCTTTTTTGATGGAAATAAACTCATTACTCATTGAAAAAAAATTACTCATCATTGCTGTCTTAACAATACAATTATACAAAGGCGACCAACCTGTTAAACTCCTCTTGAAATATCCTGGCAAGTGGTGTTGTTTCCTCCTGACACCTTGAGAGGATTCGTTTTCTCAAGTTGATTTCTTTCTCAAAAGCAACATCGGGTTCACAGCCAGCAGAATGTGGTAAACACAATACAATATTCACCCCGGTGATAGTAAGCTGAATTTTCGCAACTTTTTCGCTTGCATAGTAAATGCTCGTAGGCAGGTCCTCTTTTATAGTTTTTACTATAAAAATATCCATCCCCATTAGTTAAAAGTTTGATTCCCTTAACACCCTCACATTCCCTATAGTTTATCGGTAACCCCGCCATGATATGCGCGAGGCGACGTGGCTACTACGATCGTATACACATACACTTCAACCTGATTTGTTAAGCACAAACTATATTTTAATATTTTATTACATAAAATGTGTTATGGATGTATTTATCTATGATTTCACTACAGATGCACAATCAGAGTAAGTCATGGTAAGAAAATCATAGTAAAATAATTTGCTGCACTGGATGCCTACTTGCTGTACTAGCAGGTTAGCAGCAACTGATGCTAAAGTTTTGTATGAAATTGTTATACAGTATTATTTTGCGAAATAGAGGGAGGGTTACTAGACGGGAAGGAAGCAACGACCAGCGTGACAGCCCGGCGTCACTCAACAAATATTGTAATAAACAATTATTGTTTAAATGGAGAGCATATTGGGTGAAGTGAATAAAGTGCGAGTAGGTTCTCTGAAGTTCGTTCTCCGAACGAACGCGGCTCGTGCCTTATCTCTAGTACAGAGCGGATCTGTTTTACTTTGATCTCAACTTCACCACACATTAAAAACAAACGTGAAATTTAAGATATTTGAATTTTTTCTAATTTTATCTTATTCCACTCGTTTTTCTGGACCCATACCAATTTGAATGTTTCTCCTATCATAAAAATTAACCTCTTTACTAAATATTTGAGCATTCATTCAGTCTTGAAAATGTTCTATGTTTGGTCTTCTATAATATATAGACCTACTATAGATCTACTATAATATATTGTAGACTTTATATACAAATATATATGTATATTAATATATAGATATATTCATAGACAAACTAAAATAGTTTGTTCTTGCACAAATCGAAATTTGATATGAATACTCTGTGTTCTGCCTCATGCATTTCTCTTTCATAATATTTACGGAGCCAGGCGAGCCACTGAACAATTCTTCTATCTGCATCAGACACAGAGCTCAGCAATTTGTTGGCGACGTTGGAATGAAACTGCGACTGTATAAGTTTAATCAATTAACCATTTCTCATTCAACTTCCTCCAGACTAACATCGAAATGAATGACTTGGAAATCCAATCAAATTTCGTTTCCATAGTTGAAAATTTTCCAATTATTTGGAAAAAAGTAATGTACCCAACATAAGGGATAAGAGGAATGAGGCAATTAAAGAAATTGGAAACAGATTTTTCAACGAGACAGGGGTTGAATTATTTATATTATTCCCTGGGCCCCGTTGCAAAAAATCATGAAAAATCTGTCGTACGGAACTGGACTCTTACGTACTCTTAAGTACGGAACCCCTCTTACTACAAAAAAAAATATTTTTTTGCCTTTTTTACTATATACATTTTTCAACTTTTATTACAATTATTTTTCGAAAAACACACATTTAAACTAGTTTTAAGAGAGTTTAGTTAGTGCTTCTTTTAGTCTCTTTTAGATTGTTATAGTAAATTTATTTTAAATACTGGTAAATACATAATTGAACAAATTCATTCTTTAATACTGTATATTTGTTTGCTTAATTTTAATATTCACACTGATAAAATAATAACTGTCGTAGGAAATCGGTGGTAACATTATAAATACACTAGTGGTACACGGCGTGCGTTGCTACGCTCCAGAGAAAGAACATGTGATTTTTGTAGATTTGGAAATGAAAGAGCGTACCCGTCTTGGACTTACCCGCGATGGACTGAAAAAGTGAAAACTTTGTGAAGAAGATAAGTTTGTACGAGGGTGGTCTGAAAAGTGACAATTTGGAGCTCCTAATCTTGAGATTATTACTGAAGAAATGGTTCTAAGAACAATTCCAACCAATGAAAAGAAATGCTTTCTTGAACACTAAGAAATCCACAAATCTCATTTTGAAATTTTTTTGATGAGAACTTTGATGGTTTGGCATGGATTCAAAACCCATTCGAACTTGCAGTCAATGAGTGCTCCCTCAATATGATGGAAAGAGAAAATATCATTGTCCTTCAAGGTGACACTGCACTTGATGTGAAGTTTAAATAATCTTTTCTCACATCCTTCTGGATTGTTGTACAAAAGGAACACCCAATTTTGAGTGAAAAGGTATTGAGAATATTAATTCCATTCGCTGTGAAACTGGGTTTTCTGCTCTAGCTGCCATAAAAGTTAAATATCGATCAAGACTGGATGTGACCAAGGAACTCAAAGAGTATCATTATCAGAACTGACACCACGTTTCAACAAACTATGCGCGAAAAAACAAGCACATCCTTCACACTAAAGCTCTTTTTGTTGTAATTGCTTTGAGTAAAAAATAACAATTATGTACTACAGCAGCTATAATAAATTAAGAATGTGTTACTTCAATATCATTAAAACTATTGCCCCATTAGCATAGAATGTGCAAAACTTAACTAAATAAACATCAACTGTAAAATGTTAAAAGAGACACAGTTATATGAATATGTACTAAATGTATAGTACTCTTATAGGCCTACATGTAGGGGGGGGGGGGGGCCGGCTCAGGGCTGAATTATGCAGGGGGGGCTCGAAGTAAAAAGTTTGAGAACCACTGTATTAAGCTATTGAAATGTTGTCTATTGCCGTGAGAAAAAATTTTTTCATAAATTATTTTTCGAGATATGGGCATTCAAAGTTGAAATTTTCGGGTTTTTGGGGCAACAATACTTCTTCTTCTTCTTCTTCTATATACCGTGGTCTCAACTACTCTAGATACTGATGATGAAGATCCATCTTGTTTCCACTAGTATATAATAACACTTTTCAAGTGGAAATGAGACTCACGTTATGGCGTGACGGCCGTTCCATTCTGTTGTCAAGAGCATCGTCAGACGACCCATTTCCACTTAAAAAATGTTATTACAGTGTTATTATTTACTCTAGATTCGTTCTAAAAGGACCTAGTCGAGGTGAAACTTAGACGAGTTGAGAACTTGAGACACTCTACATTTATTACGTAGTGTATCACGTTATTCACGTAATACCTAGCGTATAATACCGTACATAATGAACCATGTACACGTAATTTACAATATCATATATAACGTACCTTACTATATCTTACGTAAATTACGATACCTTACCATAGGTACCATAGCACACGACACCAAACATACGGTTTATGAACCAAACCGTACTCACCGTACATATAGTACCCAACAACACATACTACATACCATATACCTGTATTCATACCATACGTATGGTATGACTTGAACTCATTGGCGGGATCGTGGTGGGGGGGGGGGGGCAAGGGGTGGCACTTGCCCCCCCAATATTCTACTGGTATACATTTTTATTCCTCCGTTTTCTTTAATGAAGTTAGTGTATCCAATAAATAATTTTAGTCCAGCTATCCTGGAAACATTTAGAAGTTGACATCATGGCATCTAAAAGAATATTTCACAATCAATGTTGTATGTGCAATAAATCGTATAAATCAGGGTAGGGTGTTCGAAAGTGGGGGGAAATTTGTGGTGGGTCACTTCTGACAGTGTAAGACCCAATGACGTACACGACCTGTGCCAGCATTACTCGGCAGATGAAGACACTTTGATAGCTGAACTTAAATGTTTTTACCCAATGGTTGTCAACAAAGACTTAGAATCAAGATGTGAGGTATAAGTAAAAAGAAACCTGAAATACATATTTCCAAAAACGTTTGAAGTGTTTCGCCTTTTCCTTACAATACCAATGAGTTCAGCTTCATGTGAAAGATCATTCTCTTGTTTAATAAGATGACTTAAAACATACGAGGCTTTCTCGTATTTAAGGAGTACAACCGGACAAGAAAGACTTTCTTCACTTGCCTTGTTGGCAATCAAAAGAGATGTGTATGTAGATGTGGAAAGAGTAATTAACACATTCACAACAAGAAACAGAAGATTACACTTTGGTTTAAGATACACTTGGTTCATACAATTTGTTTCTGAAATGTTGATTTGATGTAATTTAAATATGATTCAATTTCCTGTAGTTTAAAGTTGAAAGCAAAAATCGTAGTTATAATTTACTCCAAATTACTCCTAACAGATTATTCATGCTAAAACTAAATAAACTTGACTTACTCGCTATCTATACAGGCTTTCTTTTAGCATCAATTCAGATGCTCTTATTGAGCTGTTCTTATTGGAGATATATTCAAACTTGAATGAATCAAATGGTCAAATTATTCTCTACTTCACTAGATAAAACTTGGATATAAAAAAAAACTCGTACTCGTACATGCGCAAAAGTTCTACCTGCCAAGTCAATTATTATTATTATTATTATTATTATTATTATTATTATTATTATTTTATTTTTTTGTTGTAAATCCATCTTTGATTCCACAGAATATATAAAATTGATTAAATAAATACTTTGTTGTGGAACTTTTACTCACATTGTTATGTCTCACACAACAATGTGAATAAAAGTTCCACAACAAAGTATTTATTTTATCAATTTTATTATTTTTTTATTGCGAATGATTCCTACATAAGTGTGTGTGAGATATGAGGTGAAATGATGATCAAAAATGCCAAGCGTACAACAGGAATCGAACCCATATATAACCCCATATAAAATACTTGAGCATAGCTAGTCAAGTACCCGTGCTTTGCCATGGGCTGAACTTCAGGCCCCTTAAACACACATAAAAGTCCGACTTTTGAAAAATCCTTTCTGTAATTCATTGTCATCCAAGTCTGAACTGTGTATGAATTTTTAAGTATTTAGCTCATCGGGAAGTATAAGTTTAAAATTGATAGCAAGATTTGACCCTAAGATAAAACATGACAAGTAGAGAAAAACGTGTTGAATAAATAAAAAAATACCATCATATTTGTCTACATTTTATACATTTTTCAATTCCTATTCACAATAAAAGATTCCATTTATTCACAAAGTTTATATTCTAACATTTTGTCTTGTTGGATCATAATACTGTAATAAGCGTATGGCTTTTATTGGTAATGAGTACCCTTATATTTATAGGTAAGTTACAACTTGTCGTTCTGAACCATTTTATGGGAAACATGGTGGACCTACTGTTTTAGATGGGTTCCGAACCACCGAGTTAGTGATAAAGACAGATGATGTTATGATTGAATCATAAGTCTGGAGCTATTTAAAGTTGAAAATAAATTGCTTTGATTAGCTTCTCTACGTCACTTATCTAAGAAACCTTCGACCATACTTGGGAAAGTAAGTAAAAAATTTTAACTAGTTAGAAGTTATTAGTTAGTCCCGTAAAAAGTAACTGATAGAAGTTATTAGTTAGTTACTTAGAAAAGTAACTGATAGAAGTTATTAGTTAGGTAAAAACTAACTGATAGAAAATAAAGTTAGTTTGTCGAGAAGTTCGCTGTTGCGCTGTTGGCCTGTTGTGCAATTTTTTTAAGGATTTTGTACAAAATAAGCATGTATTTTGGTAACTGATTGTGTTTATTTACACATATGAAATACCAATTTTTTATTTTAAATATTTGTTAAAATTCATCAGAAACTGCATTTTTACTTCCGTTCAAAATCTAACTAATTAAACAACAAAACTGCTAACGAATAGATTATCTATTCGTTAGCTTGGTTTCTAACTGAGTAGAAGTTAGTTTGATTACTTTTTAAAAACTAACGAATATGATAGAAGTTAGCCAAAATTACTAATATAACGAGTTGCGCTATTTGTTAGAATTTCTATTCGTTATTCCCAAGTATGCCTTCAACCAGATATTAGAGTAATGATAACAGATTTTAGATGATAACAGAGTTTTGAAGGACCCGACATACAACAATAGTTCATTTAAATTTAAGATTTAAATTTTTTTGAATAATTATAATACATTCTTAAATAATTCAATTTTTTTCTATTTTCTAGAATATGTTTTTTCTATTTTGGAAGAATGAAATAGAAAACCCGACGGTAAATCAACTTAAATTTTATTTAGAACTGGACATGAACTTATTACCAACTTTTCGAACTGCAAAAAATTGGTTTTACAATTCATAAATATCATTTTAATATATAAATTACTTAAAATCATGATAATGTGGAAACATTAGCTCATTAGCTATTAATATAAATAAAGAATAAAATATCTTATAAGTATCTAAAAATAAAAAATTGATTGCTGCTCTTAAATTTCCTTCCCGACGGCCATCTTATACTATTATCTTCCTACTAAATTCAAGACAAGGAGAATGAGAAGGAAAAGGAAAATAGGATTATCTGTGATAATGAGATAATGCCATGTGCAATAATGACAATAAAAAGGATAAGGTGAAAAAGTTGTGAGAGCTGAGAGGAGGAGATTAGATGATAATAATGTGCATAGCATAGAAAGGAATCAGTTGGCCGAGCGCGCTAATAAGGAGGGAGAAAACTCCAGCGATGACTGATTGAGTTGGTGAGAGATAAATTTTTATTAGTAATTATTATGCATTGGTGACACTGGCTGAGGGTGAGTGAGCGTGCGTGAGCACTGCTGGCCGGTGGATGCTGCATGTGTGTTAGTGAGATGTTAGTAACTGCGCGTGCGTGCGCGCACTTATACACTGCCGATAAGTATAGTACGTCACAGTGTCAGTAAAATCATTATATATATGACAAGGGTCGATGGTACATCGACCTGATGTGTGATCGAACCATGCGTTCAAAATCATACCGGGCCGATTACACATCAGTTCGATGGACCATCGACCCGGTCGTCTTTAGTTACACTCAGTGGCGGCTCGTGCATGGAAAAAATGGGTGTTCACAAAATATTTGGTATACACTCTATGAATTGCTTTGCTCGTATTGCATGAGTAATGCTTATGATGTTCCACCCCTCCCCCTCACCTACACCCAGACGCCAATGCTCACAAGCAAAGGTTAGAAGAAGAATGATGGCAAAATGTTCAGCACTTAAACTTTAAAAAAATGTATAAGATCATATTCTACTCACTACTGTTATGAAGCAACACTGGCCATTGTTTTGTCTGGCAAAACAGATGCGTCAGGGGCAGGAAACTGATCAGGCAAGATGCTCATGAGTATAAAAGATCATTCAATAGTACCAAAACGCATTTGATGCCTTTCAAAACTGTATTGCAATATAATGCAACGTTTTGTATTGCAGGTGAAAATATCTTTTTTTAGAAGGATTGCTAAGAACTAAAAAATTAAAAATTCTTTCATTTGATTTTCAGATAGAAAAAATGTGAATTTTGATATTATAGAATTCATGTTTGATTTCCACTCACAAACTGGTGATGCACTGATTCCATCATTTTTTGTGGCAGGTTGACTCACTGATGATGTTTTTTGTTTTTGAAAAATATAAGAAAAACCAATAGTTTACGTTTGGTTTTAGTATAAAAAATAAATTCCGGTCTTATTTATATAGTTTTTTGATTTCCACTCCCAAACATACTCACTGTTTTTTGTTTTTGAAAAAATTAAGAAAAACTAACAGTTTACGTTTGGTTTTAGTATATATAAAAAATTAATTCCAGTCTTATTTATATCGTTTTTTGATTTCCACTTCCAAACATATTCACTGATGAAATATTTTGTTTAAAAAAATTAGAAAAACCAACGTCTCCCGGTAAACTCATTACATTTATCTCCACATCTCTAAAAATTATTCTAGTCTCATCGAAATCATGTGGACTACTAGGAAAACTCCATAACAATTATTGATCAATAAAATATACCAAATAATATATTATATTTTATAATACAATAAAAAATTAGTTTTCGGTATGAAACTACGTTTCAATAACCATGAAAACAATAATTGGAAGGCATAGGGAGGAAGTAGGGATGGGTATCGATTAGTCGATTAATCGGAATAATCGATGTTTTGCTGAAATAATCGATTATTTTTTAATCGATGTTTAAGAGCATCGATTAATCACAGCACCGATTATTTCATAACGATTAATCGATTGGTGGCATTTCTCTGATTATTCAATATTACAAGATTTAGGGACATAAATATGTAAATAATTATTGTTTCAAACATATTTTAAGATTAATTTCTGATATTAATGACAGAGCTTTTCCTTTATTTTACGTTTTCCGCTTTTTCTTAGTTCCTTGCCATCCTTCACAAGCCCTGTCTAATATAACCTCCAAGTCATAGGGTGTTCAACCTGCTGACAGTTGACAGGCTTGAAAAAATGTGCCTTTTGCGATAAACATGAGCAATAACCTGGAACCATCATTGTTTCTTGTTTTTTCGCCAAGATGCCTCCAAAAAGTGTTGTTTGGGACGCTATTTGGTATTATTTTGGCCTGTTTTTGCTATTTTCAAAGACTGAATTAATCGATGTTTTCAGTACCGATTAATCGGTGTATCGATTACTCCCTTACAAAAAATAATCGATGTTAATAATCGATGTTTTGTAGTTCGATACCCATCCCTAGGAGGAAGTATGGGTAGATGCTAGTCGAAATAGAAGGGGTTTCCTCATTCCACGCTTTTCTTTAGTCTTTAGCGTCGATGACACTCTTGGCAAGTTAGCTACGCGAGTAAGTAGCGAGTAGAAATGTTACAGACCGACCGTGCTACAGCCCAGTATCATCGACGCTTTTCTGATACGGTACTGCTGCCAGCGACTCTAGTAGCGGAGCACACAACTAGCTGTGAACGGATGGCAGCTTTTCCCCCATGTTAAAAGTCCATACTACTATGTCCTCAATTTGCCGCGCATGCGTAGAAAGGACCCAAAAGGAGCACATACCGATTGTGCACTCGTCCACAGAGAATGATTGCTTACGCTGCGAATAGATTAGCAGTGAATTTAAAATAAGTCTAATATCAAAACGGACACTGTATTTCTATTTGATATAGTTAAATAAGTTGTATCAGTAACGTTTTGTACTCTTTTGTGGTTAAATAGGTAATAAATAAGCTAATATTTTATTGAATATATTCAAATTTATGGGGGTGCACGTGCACTTGTGAACATTATAAGAAGCCGCCGCTGGTTACACTAGTGAGGGTCGATGGTACATCTATCTGATGTGTAATCGAACCTTCCTTATTATAACCTGTATTTACTTGGATTGGGTCTATGTACCATAGAACCACCGTGCTTTAAATAGCATTATTTTTAAATACAGGTTCGATGTACCATGGGACCAAGTTTTAATAGTTATACATTTGTGTGAAAGTGGTTCGATGGACCATCGAGCCATTTTACATTAAATACTAAAATAAACTAACACTGGGTCCAGTGGCGCACCCAGGGGGGGGGGCTTAGGGGGCTTAAGCCCCCCCCCCCCCCGAGGGGGGCCAAGGAAATGTTACTAATACTATCCAAATCATTGATGTTTTTCAAGCAAATTGAACACGCAAGATGTGCTTCAGCCTGATTAGTGTCAGCACACTTTTTCAAACCTAGTTTAAAATCAACGAACCCATAAGACCAGTAGAAGGGGCGTATGCACTAGCGTAGCATTACAGAGGTGAAGCCATGTCTGCCATCCATGTAGTGGATAGAAAGACGAAATCGTGTTTTCAAGAGCAGAAAATTTCAATGCGCGCTCTCCAAATAAACTGCAGTTTAACGCACTTAGGATTAATATATAACTTTCAAACTTGGCATGAGTATAGACAATTAGTTTCTGAAGATAACAGTTGCATTATAACAGTTAATAGTTACCTATATAAATTTTAATTAGTTGTTTAAAGTTATAATTTTTGTCCGAGTTTCAAACATGACATAAAAAAGTGAGTCGGCTACCAAAATTTTCATCTTTTGAGTAGAGGTGTGATCAAAGCGAGAAAGTTGTACAGAAATAACTGAATTTTTTTTCATGATTTTTATTTTAAAATACGACCTATATTTTGGATACAATGTTAGGTTGAAGTGCGATCGGGATGGCGCGCTGTCGTCAGCCGGCTTGTGCATCCAGAACCGCAAAGCCAATTCATCACTTATTTCTTGTGTTTGATTCAATACTACCTTGAAGGTTTATTATTGTAATGTAATAATATTATAGTTAGATTGTTTTTAGGAAATTATTGATTAAATTAGTCTAACCTTCAATTCTTTCCATTATGAATGCAAATGAACAAGATCCAAATAGGAAAATGTTTATTAGAAAATTTTTTTATTTCATTTTATTTGTTGAGCATTATATCTTGCACAATATAAACATGAGCCAATATTCTTAAAATATAAAGTCATCTCCATTAAAATACATAATACATACAATATAACTCACTTTTAATATGAGTTATTATAGAAATAAATGTCACAACTTTTTTAATTTCTCTACTATGCTGTTACACAATGAAATTATAAAATTAAAATTCATCTTTAAAGTCATGTAACTAAATTGAATCGTATAAATCAATGACTACAAAACGTTGAACGTTTACTTACTTTGTCTAATGGGGAAATAGCCTATTGTGAAGACCCTACTTTCGCTATCCAGAATGATATAACTTCTATATGGGCGCCAACCAGATCAACTTTGGGTTGATAAAAAAAAAGTATTCTTCAAGGACTCGTGAAGACACTGAGTATTGTGCTATGTGTTAGAGAAAGAGACTATTCTATTTATAGAAATTATGAGTGAGAATGTCAAACAACATTAAGATTATTAATTATTATTGTTGTGACTAGACAGGGATAACAAAAGACAATAATTGTGAATCAAGTTAAAGTTTGAGTAATCCTTGTCAACAAAATTCATCACAGAATGCCTCTACTCACAATTAAAATTTCAGAATTCAACTGAGAAATGACATTTCTATAATTTATCCATCTCAAGAATGAGCAATTCATATTATGAAGAAACAGGCTGGCGATGTAATGCGTGCCGTACTGGTAATAGCAAAAACCGGCTTATCAAGCGCTCGCCACTTGGGGAGTCATCCCTGCGCCGCCATATTTGTAGTGGACGAGCGCCTAACAAGTGGCTTCACCTCGGCGACAAGAAGCCCCTTCTATTGGTCTTATGTGTTCGCTGTTTAAAATGTACAAGTTTTCAAACAAGCATAGTTTAAAATTAATCAAAGCTATGTCATATCTATAGCATTATTAATACCCATTTACATCGCACTCCTTGGAGAGAGCGGAAGCGTTTTGTTTTGAGTAAATAGTCATTAGAGCTTCCTGACGCCTGTAGTCTGGTACTGTGCAGAATAATAGCATTCAGCGTTATTCCATTAACAACTTTACTTTTAGGCTTTAGGCCGGATCCACACAGGCGAAAATCGCAGTGTCGATGCTGCCGCAACGTCACATGTGTGACGAGCTCAATTTGATTCCATGTTCTACTAGGATGAAACAACTATAAGGAATTGCTGGAGCAGTTATTTTTACTGCAACTGTTCTATGGTCATCGATTTGTGTGAGCCCGGCCCAATAACCATACGCATGTAATCCTCAGCAATAAGCAAATAATGCATCATACTGTAGGCCTTTTTAGCCTGCCTTATCGAGAATTTTATGTAGATACTTATCTAGAACAGTTGAAGCAATTAATAGGAAGCAATGATCTCTATATTATGCTTTTTTATATTATTCAAACATTACTGAATTTTCAATGTTGAAAATCTCAGAATTTTTAATCTGACTTCAGTGCTCGTTCACCTATTATTGCGATCGGTCACTTATCATCACCGCGCTCGCGCTGTATGTCCAGTTGATTGCTGTCGAGTTTATAGTTTGTCAAATTAGACTAATAGTTTGATTATATAAGTGATGGGTGATAAAAGAAAAGGTAATATACAAAACTATTTTAAACCATTAAAGTGTCAAAAATATGAGGCTAGTAATGAGTCTGGAAAATGTGTCAATCTTTCGGCGAGTAAGGTCAACAATGAGGAGCTGTCTACTACTACAAGTACCGGTGTGGAAGAAGTGTTTTCCGTCAAACGAGGACTCGGAAGCAAATGTGAACAGGTCTAAAATCATTGAAATTGGACATAATATGGACATTGCCTTATTCAAAAACAAAAAATTAACAGACGAAGACAAATTAAAAGTATTAAATGAAAAATTGGTTCCTCAGAGTAACTTTAGCTTTCCTTTCAGATCATATGGAAACCAACAACGGAAATTTTTGTTTTCATGGCTGAAGAAATATAGTTGGCTTTCATATTCTGGCATTGAAGATTCTGCGTATTGTGTTCATTGTATGTTTTTTTTTAAAAAAAAAGAAGTAGGCAAGAGTAATGCTCAACATATTGGTCAACTTGTTGAGGAAGGTTTTTGTAATTGGAAAAAAGCATTGGAAAAGTTTGAGAAACATGCAAACTCGCAGTATCACAAAGAGTCATGTGTGAGCGTTGCTAACTTTAAAAGAGTCATGGCTAGCCTAATGAAACCGATAGACAGATCTCTTGATAAAGGAAAAGTTATACAATCCCAGAATAATGTGAGGAGGATAATTCCAATAATAGAAACTATCATTTTGTGTGGCAGGCAAAATATCGCCCTTAGGGGCCATAGAGATTATGGTGAGTTCAATATAAATTGTAAACCGATTGAAAATGAGGGAAACTTTAGAGCTCTGCTCAGAGCCAGAATTGAAGGGGGTGACCAGGATTTGAAAAATCATTTTGAGGCATGTGGCAGAAATGCAACGTATATAAGTTGGAATTTTCAAAATCAAATCATTAATGCTTGCAACCAGATAATAACTGAAAAAATATCAGATAAAATCAAAGAAGCCAAATTCTTTAGTGTTCTGGCAGACGAAACCTCTGACGTTTCAACAGTTGAACAGTTATCATTGTGCTTACGTTATGTAATGTTCAATAATTCCAAAAGTTATCAAATTTGTGAACAATTTTTGAAATTCATGCCACTAACTTCCACAACGGGTAGCGAATTAGCAAAAACTTTGATTAGAGGACTTGAAGAGAGTAATATAGACGTGAAAAACTTACGTGGCCAGGGGTACGATGGAGCGGCTGCAATGAGTGGAAAGTTCAATGGGGCTCAAGCTTGCATCCAAAAAGCTCACCCGACAGCAATATATGTGCATTGTGCTTCTCATTGCCTTAACCTGGCGTTATCAAATGCATCTGAGGTTGCATCCATCAGAAACTGTTTTGGAGTAGTGGAGAGATTATGGAATTTTTTTAACACTCCTAAAAGACAAGCTGCTCTACAACAATGTATTGAAGCTGGGGAAAATATTGAAACCAGCAAGAAAAAGCTTTTGCAGCTCTGCCCAACTAGATGGGTGCAAAGGCATGATGCTGTTTTTGTAATGAGAGAACTCCTGGAACCAGTTGAAGTAGCATTAGAAGAGATTAAAAACTGGAGTGATAGAGACTCTTCTTCAGCAGCCTTGATACTACTAAACTCCTTACGTCAAGGTGAATTCATAGTTTCTCTCTTAGCATCAGAGAAACTGCTTGGTTACACTATTAATCTAAGCAAAAAACTACAAGGAGCTGATGGAGATTTATCGTCTGCAATTACTCACGCTGAAACCTTACTTGAAAGCCTCAAAAAATTCAGAAAAAATGCAGATGAGGAATTCCATTCATTGTTTGAAGAGGCCACGAAAATCACTAATAAATTTGGTTCGATAATTTCAATGCCTCGAACAATTGGCAGACAATTGAACAGAAGCAACACACCAGCAGAAACACCAGAAGTGTATTACAAAAGATCTGTTTTCATACCTTGGGTTGACTCTCTAATTATGTCATTGGAATCGCGATTTATAAATCATAAAGATATATTGAAGGGGTTTGAGTGCCTACTTCCAGCATCTGATGTATCACAGAAAAAGAAAGGTACCTTTCAAGACAAAAGACTTGGATTCATTCAACTGTGCAATTTTTATAAAAATGACCTAATTGAAAGTGGAGGAGACAGCAATAGCATAATTACAGCTGAATTTGAGTTGTGGCACAATAGTTTCAAAATGAAGACTGACATCCCAAAATATGCAATTGATGCGTTAAATGAATGCGATAAGGATTTGTTTCCTAATATTCACACATTGCTGAGAATTTTATGTACTCTGCCTGTCACTACAAGTACTGCAGAGAGGTCATTTTCGACATTACGGCGTTTAAAGACGTATCTTAGAAATACAATAGGTGCAGACAGGTGGAGTAGATTGGCAGCATTAAATATTCATAGGGAAATCCCAGTCACTAGTACAGAAGTAGTTTCTGTTCTGAAAAGATCGTCTAGGCGATTGGACTTTGTTTTGTGAGACTTAGGATTACACATGTTCCAATTCAATTCACAAATTTAAAATCATGATTCTGTACTGTAGGCTACTATTATTTTTGTTCCCTATATATCGTGACTGCACTAAACTATATAAATTGCAGCGCTTACTCATTGAATACAGTAGCTGACTTGAAAAACAGTGGGTAAGTGCCTAAAAAAATCACTCTCATTCTTTAGTCTACAAGTGTAGTATTGTAGAAATTTGTTTGTTTCATTTACAGTTGATTTGTTTTCTAAATATCATACATTAATACTATAGTACATTCCTAACTTAATTAAACGAGACGGCATCGTATACAAATTGAGGGTTCTTTACATTTTTTATCTTCGCGTTATTCATGTGAAATGACTAGCATAAGTGAATATATAAATTGCGAGTGCAGTGTTAAGTGAACAGAAAAAATCATCCACTCATGACTCATCAAATATTGTGGACCAGGAGGCAGACACAAAAGCTGGAGACTTGTTTAAAAACAATATCATCCACCCATCCAAAATTGCAGACTTGAAGGCCCACTGCCAGACTCAGGAAAAAACCAAGTAAGCAAAATACTTGTCTTTCAATCCCGAACTTAGTACTTCACCAGAAAAATTATTGCGAATTATTGATTCAGTTAATTACTTATAGAAATAAGAGAGAGAGAGAGAGAGAGAGAGAGAAAGTGAGTTAGTGAGAGAATAATTGAGGCCCTGACATTGAAAAGGAGGTAAGTGCCAAAAAGTAAATTTTTCAGGAGGAGCAAAATAAGATTCTGTCGGTTTATTAAATGATAGAAATGGATATTTTAAACTTGAAATGTAACTTATTGTGTTATTAAAGATAGAAATAATAAAAAATGGACTATTTGCAAGTATTCATATCATTATTAAAAATAATAAAAAATATAATATCATTATTAAATGATAGAAATGAAAATTTTAAACTTGAAATAAAACTTATTGTGTCATTAAAGATAGAAATAGTCAAGAAAAGAACTATTTGCAAATGTCTTCATAAAACTGGTGATATTTTTTGTCCAAAAATTGTAACATTTGTAGAAGATCTTTCTTTTTCTCTTCATTTATAGTTGGGATTTTGGTGTCCACTTCAAACTCCTCCATGAACTTGAATGCGTTGAACTTCCTCCTTTTGAAAATATTTTTCATGTCCCATTCTTCAATTTCATTGAATGTTGTTCGAGCCTTTATAAACGGTAATTCTGAAGAAGAAACTTGGATCCATGATTTATTTGAAATTTGCAACGAAGTTGTGTTCAAGTAGATGTCACTAGCACTTGTTACATCAAGAAAATCCTCTTTCTTCATAGTTACAACGTTGAATGCATTTTCTAACTTAGCTGTTTGAACCATTTCTTGCACCTCTTCTGGCACCATGCAAGAACAAACTTTCTTCCTCTTCTCTATCACGCCAAAGTCCCTGTCACATGGCATGTAGGAATGTCCAGATACAAGGAATTTTAAATCAATGCTATCATAATACCCTTTCCCCACTAGAAAAATAATAACCATCAATACCATACAATTTTTATTTTGTCCAGCGCAGTTGTCACACCAGATCTCTAGATGTTTCTTTTGAGTAAAGCCTGAAGTTAGCACTTTAAACAGACAAGAAGCAACTGCATTACCTCCGCGACCTGCAACCCCTTCATGCCACATACACATAAAACTTTTAGCAGTGTCCCCCACATGTATGCATAGATTGTAATTTGAAAGTTGACGTGAATAAAACATATTAGAGTGGGTTAGTGTAGGCATAAAGAGAACCTGCTGCATATCTATGGCTATGGTTGTTACAGAACTTGCAGGGTATTGACTTTCCAGCATGGAAGAAGACAAAAGTTTCAATGCCTTTTCTGCTTTCCTGTGATGAATGTCTCTCTTTGATATTAATGAAAACATTTCTGTCCCACTCGATGCCCTTATTCCAGTCTTAAACTTATCACAAACTCGGCATGTATCTGTCCTTGGCCGTTTAAAACTTAGTTTAGGAAATTCCTTCTTGAATACTCGACGGTAATACTTTCCATCCACATGAGTATCAGGATATTTTTTCTTGAAGGCTATGTACAACCTGTGTATATTCATATCAGGACTTAGGTATTCTTTAAGCGTTTTATGCCGCGAATAGTGGCTTTC
This sequence comes from Conomelus anceps, assembly GCA_948455865.1. Taxonomy (NCBI): domain Eukaryota; kingdom Metazoa; phylum Arthropoda; class Insecta; order Hemiptera; family Delphacidae; genus Conomelus; species Conomelus anceps. The sequence continues at coordinate 54,838,844 of OX418217.1, read as the reverse complement.
TTCCCTGGGAAATGAGAGTATGTGATTTTTTATTTTCTGAATGTCATGCTCTGTATACTTGATACGACGAGATGCAGGATTTTTCCCACGTCCATCTTTGAAGATAATCTCTCCCATTTTAACACGGTTTAAAAGTTTCTCATTTCGTTTTTTGGAGATACCAAATATTGCGCGAAAGGTGTTATTGCACACCTGTATGTTCCCCTCACTGGATGGTACATTATAGGTTGCCGAAACTTGTCGTTTACTTGAACTAGGCTCTTCATATTTTCCATTACGTCTTCTAGCAATGTTGGTTATATTAATGCGACTCATAATGTAGGACCCTTGAGATCCATGAGGTAGCTCAGCAAACTCCGAATATAGCTTCTTTATATCATTGCCTGACAATGATCGACACTTGTAATGGCATTCGCAGTGAGCCTGAAACAATATAGAAACTATATTGTTTCATAAAGTAACTTGATCTCACAGAAATAAGTCATTTCATTGTTATGAAAATAACATGTTCGATGTAGGTTATGAAATAAACAAACTCATCTTACCTTGTCTGGCGGCTTGTAAACAATATTTCTCCTAGGCATTATTGGCATGTAAGAATCTTTTTATTTTGAATTCTTCAACTTCACAAACTTTTCTATGGAAATTACATACAACATTGAAATAACACAACTTCCAACTCGTAGTATTTGAAGATCAACAGCTCACAACAAACACAAACAACCATCTCCATCTGAGTCTGAGGATAGGTTATGTTTCACAATAATAGCATGGCACTTAACTCCTTTTCAAGGAAAAGCTAGATCGAGATACCACTTGCGCTATCTTTGGCCAATTATTGCAACTATCAGATACAATATCTGGACTAACCTCCTTTTCAGTGCTATTGGCATTGGCATTTACTACATTTTCATACAAAAAACGCATTTTCGACAATTTGGGCACTTACCTCCTTTTCAATGTCAGGGCCTCAATTATTCCTACTAAACCTGTGATACATGCATGATCTGTACAACCTGTAAAACAAAACATCTGACAATAAAATAATACCTCCATTATTGTGGACCTATATATATATAATATAGAAAGGTGAGAGGGATCTGAGTAAAGGTTCTTGGGGAAGCCCCCCCCCCAAACCAAAAGTCTGGGTGCGCCCCTGACTGGGTCTATGGTACATCGAACCACTACGCATTTTAATACAAGGGTCGATGGTACATCAAAATGATGTGTAGTAGAACCAGTCCCAATTCTGATACCTTTTGCACACAGTGGTCACCTCCTTGTCCTGATTCACAATTCAAAAAAGAGACAGAGCTGAACTGAACTGTGTTGGAGAGGGTGAGTGTACCCTGTCTGGCAACTTCGGAGCTATGAGCTCCATGGTTGCTCATCGCAATACTGTGCTGAAATTTTTGGGGTTCCTACTACTTTTTAGACCTTAAGTAGAACTTGGCATTTTTTTTCTCTTTTTTTTCATGTCTGTTTTCCTAAAAATATATATTTTTTCTTATTCTCCTAATTAACTGAATACAATATAAGCAATATAGTTCGTAGTTATGGAAGGGAAAAATATTATACAATGAACAATGATAAAAATAATTTTTATACAATCTTAATAATTTCTAATTAATTTTTAAATTATTGAACAATTTTTAAAACATGATTATCATGGAATATAAATCTTCCCAGTTATTTTCGCAGCTTAATAAATTTTTTTTTTTTTTTTTTTTTTTTTTGATTTTCATGTCTGTTTTACACAATTTTTTTTTGCAAAGTTCATACTTTTTGTTGGGAAAATCATGGGGTGGAGAAGGGTTTTTCTTCCGGGGGGAGGCTGCATACAGTGATGAAACTGATTTATCTGGCCACTGCTGGTTCTTTTGGAATCAACAGTGAATCAGAGTCTGTCAGGCCACCACTGTTGAAAGGGAAGTGGCTTGTGGGTCTGAACTGGTCATGGTATTTCATACATCTGCCTAACTGATGTACGTCACGAACTGGATGCTGTGTCATGTAGATTTCTTGAAGTGAGCTGAATGTGAGTTAGTAGTTGGGGAGTCTGAACATCTATATAAATAAAATTAGAGTTTTGTCTGTACATTTATCAGAATTGTATATTTTTTGGTTATTTTTACGTTTTATACATCAAATAAGCCGAAAATAGTCTAATCTCACTTTCTGTCTGTCTGTCTGTCTGTCTGTCTGTCTGTCACGGCCCCAAAGGCATTTTACGCGGCCTTCTCCTCAAAAACGAGAGCATCGATCGGGATTTTAGTTATTGAACAGTATTGAACAGTATATTGACAATGTCTTTAGCTATAAAAATCTAAATTAACTTTTTTTTTAACAGAGTAATAAACGTTTAAAAACCAAGTGTTTTGCGATTTTGGATACATTTTACGCGGCCTTCTCCTGAAAAACGAGAGCATCGATCGGGATTTAAGTTATTTATCAGTATTGAAAACCTTTTTGACAATGTCTTTAGCTATAACAAACTAAATTAACTTTTTTTTTAACAGAATAATAAACGTTTAAAAACCAAGTATTGTGCGATTATGGATACATTTCTTCCAAGTTTTATTACCACACTAGCTATTGTGCCCGTCCTTCGTACGGATTATGTTTAGAAATAAGACTAATTATGTTTCGGCTTTTTTTGATAGCAACGATCATGAAGTTGTTAGCAGCTTAGGCCCCGTTCAGACGATACATTTTTTTTGCGGTACGGATTTTTTACTGTACGGCGTCAACTGTACTGTGATGTTCACACGGTCCGGCTTTGCTGCTTATTGCTGTGCTCTCCTCCTTCTTCCATTGCGCTTCCAGTTCAGTTTTATTTATTCCAGTCCAGGATTTTATTTTTGTAAGATTTTTTTAAATAAGTTTCTTACTGAAGGTTTCTCTTAAATTTTGATCAAAGTGCGCAAATTCTGGTTTCAATATTCTACACATTTTTCTCTCATTATTTTTATATTAATCTTAAGTCTTGTCCCACAAGGCGGGTCTCTCATATATTAGAGAAATTAAATTTTCACAATTAATATCTTCCACTTCTGGACACTGGAATTCACTAATAAGAAGACCAATGCTGAAGAATATCAATGAAGAAGATCAATGCTGACGATCTGAAGACTGCTTCCAGCGTAATAAGCGTATCGTTTGAACATATCCATTACCGGTACAATACATGTGCTACCGGATACGGATAGTTATTTTGCGGTACAGCTGATTTTAGTGATACAGTTTTCGAAGACAAAACCGAATGTAGAAATCGGCTAGAACAGCTTTTTTACTGGATCCAGTCGAAACAGTATTGTGTCAACATACAATATGAAATGTACATGCAAACGAAAGCACTGCAAAATAACTGATACAGCAAATTTACTGTACCGCACAAAAACTGTATCGTGTGAACGGGCCCTTAGTAAAGAACTTAGAACGTCAGCAATTCAGTGACAGGTATCGGAGAGAATATTTTTTGAGAACAGCTGATTAATATATCATGATAAATTACGTGATTTGTTCTTATGTGGTAATAATAGTGCTACCTGGCGAATTCCCAAGAGCCTAGCACAAACCGCACCTTCCTAAAATGTTAATTTTTGTTTTGATAAATTTAAATTAGAAAATTTTGTTTGTTTTCAACAAAGAAATAATTGATAAAACATAAGATGAGCTTTGATTCACCAGACATATGTTTCCTAAAAGACTGCAATGCTCCGACTACACAAGCCTGCAGACAGCGTAAATAACGCCGCGAAGGGCCCATCATTTATATTTGAGAACAGCTGATTGATATATCATGATAAATTACGTGATTTGTTCTTATTCTTATGTGGTAATAAAACTTGGAAGAAATGTATCCAAAATCGCACAATACTTGGTTTTTAAACGTTTATTATTCTGTTAAAAAAAAAGTTAATTTAGTTTTTTATAGCTAAAGACATTGTCAAAAAGGTTTTCAATACTGATAAATAACTTAAATCCCGATCGATGCTCTCGTTTTTCAGGAGAAGGCCGCGTAAAATGTATCCAAAATCGCAAAACACTTGGTTTTTAAACGTTTATTACTCTGTTAAAAAATAAGTTAATTTAGATTTTTATAGCTAAAGACATTGTCAATATACTGTTCAATACTGTTCAATAACTAAAATCCCGATCGATGCTCTCGTTTTTGAGGAGAAGGCCGCGTAAAATGCCTTTGGGGCCGTGACAGACAGACAGACAGACAGACAGACAGACAGACAGACAGACAGACAGACAGAAAGTGAGATTAGACTATTTTCGGCTTATTTGATGTATAAAACGTAAAAATAACCAAAAAATATATAATTCTGATAAATGTACAGACAAAACTCTAATTTTATTTATATAGATAAGAACAAATCACGTAATTTATCAATCAGCTGTTCTCAAATATAATCTGAATGGTGGGCCCTTCGCGGCGTTATTTACGCTGTCTGCAGACTTGCGTAGTCGGAGCATTGCAGTCTTTTAGGAAACATATGACTGGTGAATCAAAGCTCATGTTATGTTTCATCAATTATTTCTTTGTTGAAAAAAAAATTCTAATTTAAATTTATCAAAACAAAAATTAACATTTTAGGAAGGTGCGGTTTGTGCCAGGCTCTTGGGAATTCGCCAAGTAGCACTATTATTACCACATAAGAACAAATCACGTAATTTATCATGATATATCAATCAGCTGTTCTCAAAAAATATTCTCTCCGATACCTGTCACTGAATTGTTTACGTTCTAAGTTGTTTACTAAGGTCCCGGCCATGGTCCCGGCCCGTTCACACGATACAGTTTTTGTGCGGTACAGTAAATTTGCTGTATCAGTTATTTTGCAGTGCTTTCGTTTGCATGTACATTTCATATTGTATGTTCACACAATACTGTTTCGACTGGATCCAGTAAAAAAGCTGTTCTAGCCGATTTCTACATTCAGTTTTGTCTTCGAAAACTGTATCGCTAAAATCAGCTGTACCGCAAAATAACTATCCGTATCCGGTGGCACATGTATTGTATCGGTAATGGATATGTTCAAACGATACGCTTATTATGCTGGAAGCAGTCTTCAGATCGTCAGCATTGATCTCCTTCATTGATATTCTTCAGCATTGATCTTCTTATTAGTGAATTCCAGTGTCCAGAAGTGGAAAATATTAATTGTGAAAATTTAATTTCTCTAATATATGAGAGACCCGCCTTGTGGGACAAGACTTAAGATTAATATTAATTATCTTTTTCATGTGGCAATGAAACTCTTTGCTTTTTCCAAATGCTTGAAGACTGGCTTAACCACTTATCCATTATTATGATATCAAGAAACTCACATAGAACTCAAAACTGCCTCTGTGATAATTAATAAAATTATAATTATGAATAATGCAACAGTATGACAAACACTTTGTAAACACAACTACTGCAATTGTATGACTATTTGTTGACTATTATTGGTGCAATTGTAATGAGCAGATGATAGATGAAATAGAGATAATGACAGCACACAGCAGTGTCGCCAACTGTGTCAGTGATGTAGCCACTGGGCGCACAAAACTTCCCTTGCTTTTCCCGCAACCTGAAATTTTTCTTGCATCAGCTGGAACATCTAGCAAACTGGCATAGTCCTGCTTGCGTACCCCCTGGCAATCTCTCATGTACCCTCAGGGGGTACACGTACCACAGTTTGGGAACCCCGGGCTTAGAGCATCCAAACTTGGTGAATCAAGGTGATATGTAATTGTTACACTCATAAATTGAAAATTAGTACCTCTGTCTTTCATGAAACGCTGTCATAAAAATCATATTTTAAGTAGACAAAGTAAGCTAGTACTAGGTTATGGAATAATAAGTCATAGTACCGGCTAACTACTGTCAACACAATGTATTGAGATTTCAACCATATGAATAGTCAACAATGGTTATTGATTTAAAATAAGTTGATACTAGCAAAGACTGCATATTTCAGCTCCAAATAATTAATTTGAGCAATTATTGTGTTTTTAAACTCAGCAAATTATAGAATAAGGCCTGAAAGCCATTCACTCACCAATTTTATTTGTATTTTCTCATCTGTGATTAGTAATGTCCAATGAGGACTAACATAACCAAATTCCAGGTTAGGATTTTGGAAATGCTCATATATATTCTGTTGTACACTCATTTTCCACTACTTGATTTAAATTTTGCCAATTGCAATCACTGTTGAATCACTTGAGCACAATTCCTTGAAGGTATCACAATCACTTCTGTGCTTGGAAATTATCAATATCACCAAGTCGATGTAGGATTGATCAATGATAGATTTCAAGTTTTGAATTTTTTGTCCCAAACTGATTTGTTTTTTATGAAGTGTTTTGAATTACCACTTAATCATTTTTTCTCTTTATTGCCTAATGTTATATGATCTGATTTGTTCAAAAAATCATGATCTTTTCTCTTGAGTGTCTGTTACTGCAGATCACCCCACACAGCACAAGGATGTCCTCAAGATATCCCAAGAATATCCCATAAGAATATTGTAAATATCCTCAGGACACTATCTCACTATATAGGAAATATCACTAGAACAGGACACTTTGAGTATCCCAAATAAAACCCATGGACATCCTAGGGATAAGGGAACAGTCTAAATCCCACAGAGGAGATCCTGAGGATATGTATGGGATATGCTGGGAATGACATATCCTTTAGAGGTGTGATATTAAGCTGGTAAGAACAGTTACTACACTTTGATCTAATCAACAGGCTGAAATGTGATACCTAATTAAGGTAAATAAATGAAGTAAATTGAATAGTTTGTGCATTGGTGACACCCCCATCAAACAGCTATAAAAATCCTAGTGAGAGGTACAAAATTTGGTAACTTTGATCAGTTATTTCAGGCTGGAGGTTTCTAGGATCATAGAAAAAGTGTCTTTAAATACTCCAAGAATAGGAAAATTATCAACTTCATTAGTTAAAATATGTATACTTTAAATATTACAAGAGATATTTAATAAACATTGTGAAATTGCATATAAATTGATAAAATGTGATGGTAGTTACCAGAACTTCCAACAGATTCTGGTAGGATAATGTACCCTAATGCAGGAGTGGCTTCACTCCCAAAAATATAACTGCTATTATCTCCAAAGGGATGAGTTTTTTGAGACAAAATGTTCAATTCAATCTTAATGAGAATAAAATTCCCTGCAAAATGAGTGATCATACTTGGTTATACGATTAGTGGTTCTGAAGTTGGAGAAGTTAGGTTAGGAGAGAGAGAGAGTATGAGTGAGTGAGTATGAGAGAGAGAAGTGAGTGAAGTGTGAGGGCATTAGAGGACAAGAGATAGAGAGAGAATGACAGAGTGAGTGAGTAAGAGAGAGTGAGATGAGTGAGTGAAGTGTGAGGGGGTGAGAGGTCGAGAGAGAGGGAGGATGACAGAGTGAGTGAGATACAATACAAGTATGATAGTGAGTGAGTGAATAATATATCTTATACTGTAAGTTCTATTACAAGTAAATCATATCAATAATGAATATCATTGAAATTTAATACACATTTGAATTCAAACTCATGTGAAAGCAAAGTAATTAAAAGTGGTAGAATGGCAGAATTGTAACATCGTCAATGTCAGTTCTAATACCAACTAGTCAACCCTAAGGAATAATAAATAGTAGGCTATACCTAAGTAATTATGCATTTGAGATGTAACTTGTTTATGCATTAGCCTAGCTTTAATTGAATGTGGTTGGATTACATGAAAGCAGAACAGGAATGACCTCAATAATATAAAATTAAGGATGACACATTGCAACAACATTACATTTTTATTCATCCTGAGATCTTGCCTGGATGAAATATTTTAGGATGTAATCTTCCTCATATCCCTGAATATAAGGGAGTATTTCAGGATTGAATCATATTCCTGTATAAGATATCCTGGGATAAGCCCAGAATATCAAATCTCTGATATAACATTCTCGAGAGATTCAGATATATTTCATTCTAGTATATATTATGATATCCTGGGATCTCCCTGGGATATATCATCCCAGCATGTGATATTCTGGAATCTCCCTGGGATATATCATCCCAGAATGTGATTTTCTGGGATCTCCCTGGGATATATCATCCCAGCATGTGATATTCTGGGACTCCCTGGGATATATCATCCCAGTATGTGATATTCTGGGATATCCCCAGGATATATCAACCCAGCATGTGATATCCTGGGATCTCCCCAGGATATATCATCCCAGTATGTGATAGCCTGGGATTTCCCTGGGATATACCATCCCAGTATGTGATATCCTGGGATCTCCCAAGGATTTATCATCCCAGTATGTTATATCCTGGGATATACCATCCCAGTATGTGATATCCCACAGAGATCCCAGTGACATTCCAATATCCCGGGATCTCTATGTGACATATGGGAACTGGTCAGGATATCCTAGGGATATTTTATGCTGTGTGGGACTCTAGAACATTGCCGGCGCTATTAGCCTATAATTAGTCATGGAGGGGGTTGAATTTTAATACAGGATGTAAAAAGTTCTGAAAAGAAATCCACCCTTTCTTCCAGCTCAAAATCTTGAATTTGTTTCATGTAATAAATTAATGTAAACTCGAACCACACCTGTCCAAATGGTGGTTTATTTGGCCTACATTCAGCCTAAAAAGTAAATTTCAAGAAGTTTCAAATTTATAGTGAACTGCTAAAAAAGCTTAAAATTTCTGTCAAGAAATCTGGAGCCAACATGAGGTCACAGAAGAGGAAATTCCATCCAAATCCGTGCAACACTACTCCAACCAACCAAGTGAGTTACATTATTAATATTAGAAGGCCTTCTATGAGTGTGCGCACTTTGAAAAAAATCACTATAGGCTTAAATAAATTGTAGTGCCACATTGTACAAGCCGCTGTTCATTGCCATGTGAGACCTGAGAGCTCACTGCTCTATCTTTATTCATTTATATTTAAATCAATAGAACTTTCATTAACTAAAAATCCTGACAATTTTATCTTTCTAAGTAATTTCATCTAAATTTCAGAGCTATATGAATATAGCAGGGGCATCACTCCTTACATTCTACACAACTGTCTGCTCAGTCAATGTTTCAATAAATGTATCAAGTGTTAACAAGCATTTCCGTTATTATCCCTGTTAGTATGGTATATTCTATTCAGTGATTTATTGGAGAGCTTTTGTTTAATGCCAGTAAGTTTGAGGGAGTCTATGCATTTTTTCTTGTATTTGCTAGTTTATGCTAAGCCTTTGAATAGCATAAGACCCCCGGCAACTACTTGGGTATTCAAGGTTTCTCAGATTCCTGCCAATAACCAGCTAAATAGGGTGATATCACATGATAGCTCATACACCCCCTAATGTTGACATTGAGGGCAGTAGGTGGTACTTGTAGAAATGATAACAAATGATTTATGAATTATTTGTACCATTTAGTAACCTACCTGTCTCTGACAGCATTATTGAGTGGAAAGGAGATCCAGTGTGTCACACCTTACTTTATCTTATAACTTTTTAGAATAAGTTCAGGAGAGGTGAACATCCTGAGACCCTGCCAGGATGGTGATTCCTATTGGAAAGGAGATATTAGATTTGCAAGGTTCTTGTTTGGTTTTATAAATAAAATTCACACACTGTTGTACATCACATTTATTATTAAGAACGATTATGATTCACATAGTAACATACAAGCCTCGAACTCAATATTGCCAAGCCCACTGTCCAGATCTCTATTCCCGCTGCCTGACAGTGGTGCTACCCTAGTGGGCTTTTATAATAAAAACTTAACTAATGATAATATATAACATCTCCCTTATCAATAAACAAAGTTTTATATATATATTCTTTCAAATACGAGGGACGTGTTACTGTTCTGACTGGTCTGGGTTCCTTCATTGGTATGGTGGACCCTTGCAAGGTAAAGGACTTGAGCTCCCCAGACCAGAATCTTTGTTTTCTTGATTCAATGTTTTTGGTTTCTATAGTTGATTTATTTACAGTTGAAGAGGGCTTTAAAAACCAATTGTTTCTCACTTTTTCTCTGCCATTCTCATCTTTAATTATAAAAGTTCTTGGGGCCCTACCTGGGCTTACAATTTGAGCAGGAGACCACTCTTTACTCTCTCTGTTTTGTTTAAACATGACACTCTGACCACGTTGGAATTGATTTTTACATAATTTAGATGTTCTATCATAATACATTTTTGATTTGAGAGCATTCTGTGCCAGCGTGGAATGAAAATTTGTCACTACCTTAGGAGCTAAGAGCTCATCACGAATTGGTAGTTTTGTCTTGCATAGTCTACTGAAAAGTAATTGTGATGGTGAAAATTCAGTTCCTGCAACTGGAGTGTTACGATGTTCCAGGAGCATCAAGTTTATGTCAGATGAGCAGTCATCACATTTTTTTAACATTAACTTGCATATGCCTACCGCCTTCTCTGCTAGACCGTTACTTTGATGATAATGTGGACTTGAAAATACAAGCTCAAAATTCCACTCTTTAGCAAATTCATGGAACTTGAAAGAGTTGAATGGCATATTGTCAGCATAGAGTTTGGATGGGATGCCATGAATTGAAAATATATTTTTTAAAACTTTCATTATGGATTCGGCAGTTTTAGATGATAGTTTAATTAATTCAATCCACTTTGAAAACATGTCAATCAAAACCAAATAGTCCGCATTACCATAGTTCATAATATCGCAAGCCACAATTTGAAAAGGTAATGCTGGTTGCTCTCTGAGATACATTGGTTCTTTAGTGTTATTTCTAGAAATTTTTTTACAGGTTTTACAATTACTTATAAAATATTCAATGTCTGAATTCATGTTTCGCCAATAGAAGATACTTTTGGCCTGAGATTTTGTTTTAGTCATACCTTGATGTGACTCATGAAGCTTGTTTAGAATACAATTTTTTAAAGACAGAGGTACCATTAACTTATTATCTAGATAAACAATTGAATCTTCTACAGTTATTAAATTTTTGAAATCATAAAAATACCTTGCATTATCCATTACTTTGTTTTTAGAATTTGGCCATCCATTATGAAAATAGTGGGTCAGACATTTCAAGAGGGGATCCTTGTTAGTTTCTGTCTGAATATTTGATTTGAGGTCATCTGAAATATTAACAGAATGAATGACATCAGTCAAGGATGAATCAGTTTCATTTTTATCAGCATTAGAGCATGCTCGACTGAGAGCATCTGCAAGGTGCATTTTAGAGCCAGGCAAGTATTGTACATCAATGTCATAAATCGTTAATTTCAAGCGAATTCTTTGTAATCTGGTTGATGGTATTTTGATAATGTCTTTCTTCATGATTGAGACAAGAGGCAAATGATCTGTGAATACAACAGTTTTCCTACCATATATAAAATTATGGAATTTCCTACAGGCAAATAGGATACTTGAAAATTCTTTTTCAATTTGACCATAATTAATTTCAGACTCAGAAAGAGATTTGGAGGCATAATATACAGGTTTATTTTCTTGCAGCAAGACACAGCCTATACCATCTTTGCTGGCATCTGTTTGAATTTGTATTGGTTTGTCATGATCAAAAACTTGCAAAACAGGAGCTTGTGTAATTATTCTCTTGAGTTTATTAACAGTTTGTGTGTGAACATCTAACCACAAGAAAACTGAATCCTTCTTTAAGAGCTGCCTCAAGGGTGAAGCAATCTGAGACAAATCAGGAATGAAAGACCTCAAGTAATTAACTAGGCCTAGAAACCTTTGAAGTTCAATTTTATTACTTGGAATATCATATTCAATAATGCCTTTTATCATGTCTTCATCAGGTCGCATAGTACCATTGTGAAATATATGACCTAAATAATGAACTTCATGTACTGAAATTTTCTCAAATTAAATTTTATGTTACATTGTCTAGCTTTTTGAAATACTTGAAATAAGATCTTATTGACTTCGTTTTGAGATTCACCAAATACTAGAATGTCATCAATATATATAAATACACCCTTAATTTCATGAAATATTTCAGATATGTATCTTTGAAAAACTTCTGAGGCAATATTTAGCCCAAATGGAAGCCTATTGAACTTGAAAGTGCCAAACATAGTTGAAAATGTACAATAGTTTGCACTCTCTTCTTCAAGTGGTATGTGCCAAAAAGAGTCTTTAAGATCTAAAACACAGAAATATTTGGCATCCTTAATTTTGCTTGAAACCTCCTCAAGAGTGGGAATGCCATAGTGGTCTTTGATTATTGCTTCATTTAAATATTTGGGATCCAAACATATTCTGAGGTCACCATTTGGCTTTTCAACAGTTACCAATCTATTCACCCAAGCAGATGGTTTGGATGACCTAGATATAATTCCAAGTTCTAGTAATTTATTAAGTTCTTGTTCAAGTTTTCCTTGAATTTTAATTGGAACTCTGTGAGGTGGAATTGATGAGGGTTCACTGCCTTCTTTGAGTGAAATTTTGTACGGTTTATCTATTTTTCCTATACCAACAAATACATCATTAAACTTACTAATAATGTCCATCTTAGAATAACTCACCATTGATTCTGCAATGCGTTTGACCAAGTTGTATTTTGTGCAAGAGTCCCTGCTTAGGATGGGAATTGAATGTCCATCACCAGCGACATAGAATGTTTCCTCACTTGATTGTCCATTTATAGCAATTTTCAAGTGAACTGTACAGTCCACTTTGGTCTTCATACCATTCCAGCTCTCAAGGCGGGCATTGCATGGAGATATTTTCAGTGAATCACCAAGAATTCCTTGCAATTTCAGGTAAATTGGAGTGGGTAAAATGTTGACATCAGCCCCAGGGTCTAGTTTAAAGTCTATATCCAATTTGTCCTCAATCCTGACTGATTGAAACCATGCCTTTGACTGAACACTTGAAATATTAAGGGAGCCACAAAAATAATTATCGTCATCATGTGTCTCTTCAATGGAGTGAACTACATTGCATTGACCACCGGTTGATTTGCACACTTTAGCAAAATGATTTCTGCCTTGACACTTAGCACACGTTTTATTATATGCAGGGCAACGTCCATGAGTGTGATTGTAGCCACATCTGTCACAAGTTGTGCTATTTTGATTGTTATTATTGGGTTTAGGTCGAGAGTTCATCTTTGAAAATGTTTTTGTTTGTAGATGGCTTGTAGTATGAATCACTGCTAGGTTAGGTTTCACATCATGAGATAAAATTTGTTTCACTTGCTTATGAGATATATCAGCTAGTCTGAGGGTCTTTACCACATCTTCCAAACTAGGATCACCTTCTTTTATTAATTTAGATTTAATTTCATTGTTTGTTGAGCCAAAAACTAGTTTATCCCGGATTATTTCATGTTCATTAGCATATCCACAGTCCTTTACCAATACTTTCACATCCGTGTGGAACGAGTTGAAGTCTTCCCCTTCCTTCTGTATACGTTGATTGAATAGAAAGCGAGAATGCAAAATATTTTTCTTAGGGTTACAATAGTTTTCAAATCGTTTTAACACATCCTGTAGTTTCTTGTCACCATCATCGCATATCATGTTGTAAACAACAAGAGCATCGTCGCCAATGAGGTTGAGAAGAAGAGCTATTTTTCGTCCATCAGGTTGATCATCTAGTCCAGAGGCCAATAAATATATGTCAAAAGATTGAGAAAACTTTTTCCAATTTTCGCTGAGGTTCCCATCTAGTGATAACTTTGCAGGTACATTACAGGAGACAGCCATTGCATAGCCTAGCCTAAGCACAAAACGGTTCCAGAGGTTATGATGTTATCTAGAGTGTACTGCTAAAACGGTTCCAGATGCTATGACGTTATCTTGAGTGTACTGCTTTTTACCGACTGCGCCATGTTTGGTTTTATAAATAAAATTCACACACTGTTGTACATCACATTTATTATTAAGAACGATTATGATTCACATAGTAACATACAAGCCTCGAACTCAATATTACCAAGCCCACTGTCCAGATCTCTATTCCCGCTGCCTGACAGTGGTGCCACCCTAGTGGGCTTTTATAATAAAAACTTAACTAATGATAATATATAACAGTTCTAGTCTTTCAAAGGGAGTTGTATGTGAAATTTTTTTTATCTAAATATAGCCGTTCAAGGAGCAGCTGGAAAAGCCCTGACAGTATTAATTCAATGTATTTCCTGTAGATAGGTAGAAGCAAGTAGACACCTTTATTCATGATTGTAAAAGTATATGGAATGTGAGTTTTTCCATTATGGACAAACACCACAAGAAAACGTAAATTATGGTACATTCTGTGTCATCCACAGTGAAATTTACTATGTTGTCTCTTTGACATTCCCCAAATATTAAAACGGTTCTTGCTAACCAGTTTTCTTCTGGAACTTCATTAATGAATTAACCAAAATCTTGATGTACATGATTATAATACAAGAAGCCGAGGAGATTATCACTTGGTGAGTCACAATAGTAGCTTATTCAAACAAAAACCTAGTTATATTGGTAGGAAGTTCTACAACAAGCTACCGCAGTTTTTAAAGAGTCATGAAAATATAGAAATATTTAAAAAACAATTGAAGAAATATTTAGTTGATAAAGCTTTTTATAGTGTACAAGAGTTCCTTTCACATCAAAATTAAGCCTCACCTCAACTACGTAATTGAAGTAATTATGGTATCTAGTGTATAATATTGTTGATCTGACTTGTCTTATACTCCTTAACTGGAGTCTCCAAGACGTAATCTACAAAAAAAATGTCATTGCCACTTGATGTGCAACCTGGGAAGCGCTACTCGCAAAAACAACAACTAAACAACTATGAGATCACTACTAACAATAATGAGATCACTACTCGCGACAACTACTCTTCACAGTTGAAATATGGAAGTTGATGAGTGAGCAGCAATAACGTACATTCATTTTATGAGACTGAAAAAAGAAAAGAAAAGACGGTTTTGGGTCCATCCCTTATTAAGAGATAAAGTGAAAACTAGTTTGTTTCATACATTGTATCCACAACTCCGAGAAGATCCTGATAAATTTTCCAATTTTCATTTTTTCCATTTTCCAATTATTTCATATCCAGAGCTCTCCTGGCAGTTTGACATGATTTAGAACAAGTCTTCATTAGAAACAGTTTGAAGAATTTCCATGTAGCCTTTCTCATTGAACAATATGATCTTATAAAATACTGTTGTGATCACGGAAAGAGGGATTTACAGCATTATCTGCTGTGTCAATAATAACTTCTAAGCAATTAATTACTCTCCTCTTCGCCTTGTAGTATTTTTGACACTTTTATGATATTTATTTGGAACTTTGTAGAAGATTCTAGGTGTTTAATTAGAATTTAATGGAATCTTTTCGAATATTGTGGAAAATGCAAGAGTCCTTATCTGTTTATTTAGAATTTGATAAAGAAATCTCCGCCTTTCTAGTTCAAATAAAAACCTATATAAAGTGAGCGCTTGAGTAGGCCTAAACGTTTAGTTCAGTCTTCTTTGAAATTTGTCGAGATAAACAAGTAGTGACAGTTCTGTAGTGATAATTAATTACCGTATATTGTGCCTTAGTGAGAATTCTTTTTAAATTTATACGAGTGGACTATATTCATAGTACATAGCTATTATTGTATTAAGGACTTGTGCTACGTAAGTTCAATTTTTCTTTTTCGATGTTCTTCTTGAATTATTGGACAGTTTATTGAACAGTTATTACTTAATATTAAATCGGCCTTTTAACATTTAGTGATTGATTTTTGTACAGTAATATTGAAAACTCTTTATCAGTTGAACAATATCGATTTGTCTGTTTTTTATTGCTCATTTTGTGTAAGACATTACTGATCAGTGCGTGTAGTGGATCATTTGTGTAAATAAAGTGCGAGTGATAAATTAAAATGTTGCCAGCGTTATTTTAGATATAGAACCTGTAACAATCTTTGCAGTAGACTGACTATGTGTAGTACGGTGTATCTAGTTTTTCATTGAGATATGTTTAAGAAATGTAGTATGTTATTTCACATAGACCACATAGGTGGTTCATATATTTCAATAAACAAAATTATATTTTTAATTACCAATTATCCTTTTCTATTTAACTGTTGCATCTTCTTTACTAATAAAAATATTGACAATTTCTTCCCAAGCATGATTTTTCTTCTCCCGATTCGAGTAATCACTGCTCTTTATATCCCAAATAGCAGGGCGACCTTGAATTTCAATGATAAATGCTTTCTCATCTAGCGAATCCATGTTTGATTTCCGCGTTTCTCGCTGCAGCATGTGACAGACTGACAAGCGTTCTCATAACGTTACCACTGCCGACTGGGTGGCACCACTCAGAAGTGATCGGCTGAGTCGCCGATGGTCGACAAGGTGGCGCGACCTGAGAAATCGCGCCACGCCGTGTGAACTCTCAATCAGAAAATACTTGACTGGGAGGCGCGTCCTGGGTAGCGCCACCCGGGTCGCCACGTCTGACACCGGCCTTATAGTAAGGGCCTCTACACACTGGTGTCTTAGACATCATGTCAGAGACATCTGTCGTGTCGGAGGCATTTTTATCGAAAACCAACCCATGTTATTAAATGGGGGACTTACACACTGCTTGAGACATCAGTGCGACGCGACATCCCGCTTCAGACATGTGTCGCACGAGACCGGTTGGTCGGTGTTTGGTAATGGTAAGTCATGACTTACGACAACCGCCCTGGCGCATGCGCACTAGCGCGCGTCGCCCGAGCAATGAGGCTGTGACACTTGTAACGTAATAATAGGCCTACTTTTTCAGTGTAGGAATATTCTGAAAGGGACCACATCAAAATGAATCAAAAGCCATTTCACTTTTAAGAAGCCTTTCGTTATTATAATTTTCCTAAATACAATATTCCACATTAAATAAAACGTTGTAGAATTTTCCTTAGTTTATCTTTTCTTATAAGTGGATTTTTAGTTACTTAAGTTTGGATGTTCTAAATTAATTATTGGCTTGCTAATTTGATAAATATTTCATAATGTAGGCTTTCAGAAATTTCTCATGTTTTCAGTTTGAAAATTCAACTAAAAAGCTTAAAATAAACATATTTTAAAACAAAAAAAGAAACCGACTTCAGTGAAATGATACTCAAACATTAAATACTCACGTACTAAAAAGTTTAAAATAAAGTATCTACTTTAAACTGAGAAAATTTTTAATTTCATACAAGTAATCTTGTACGTGAGTATTTAATGTTTGAGTATCATTTCACTGAAGTCGGTTTCTTTTTTTGTTTTAAAATATGTTTTATTTAAAACTATCAACATTGATAGTTTTACTTTAGTGAAAGGCAAGTCTTTATCATTGACAATTCACTCCATCGGGAAGATGTTTGAGTATCATTTCACTGAAGTCGGTTTCTTTTTTTGTTTTAAAATATGCTTTATTTAAAACTATCAACATTGATAGTTTTACTTTATTGAAAGGCAAGTCTTTATCATTGACAATTCACTCCATCGGGAAGAAGTTTTCAAGTTCTTCATTAGTTCTGACATGTAGACTAACATTAGGCCTACATCATCATTAAACTTACTAATATTTCTATTATTGCAACACTTGGAAAACATTAAATATTACAATTCTTACCTGTCTTTTGACTTGTTAGGCAGTAGATTTGAACTTATTTCTTTTGATTTATCTATGATGTCTTGTGGAATTACACACATTTCTTCATCGTAATGCATCTTGAAACTTAGTAATCATCTTCAAACATCATATCTTTGAGCCTGTGATTAGCATTGGTGAATCTATTGTTCAAAATGTAACAGAAGCGAATATGCTTGGGTTAATTGTTGACAAGGTCCTTTCACGGAATTCCCATACTGATAGACTGGCAAACAGAATTAGTAGTAGGCCTAGTCTATTTATCCTGCAAAACATAATCAAGTATGTGCCCCATGAGACAGGAAGAACCTTATATTTTGCACTCATATACTTGCATATTGCATATGGAATAGAGATCTGGGGTAGCACGTCTTTGCAGAACTTTAATAAAATATTCATTCTGCAAAAGCGTGCTATTAGGTATTTAGCAGGATTGGGTTTCAATCATCCTTGTCGGGATGCTTTTAAAAGGCTTTCTATACTCACTGTACCCAGTATTTTTATTTTTAGAGTTGTCCTATTATTTGTGGTCAAGAATATTGGCAGTTTCACAACTAATGCACAGGTACACTCACACAATACCAGAAATAGGAATGGCTTATCTGTTCAGACTCACAAGCTAACTTTCTTTGAAAAAAAAATCAGTTGCATAGGGACAAAATTTATAAACAAATTGCCTGATAGTTTGAATTTCAGGAGTACAAATTTTAAAAGAGAACTATATAAGTTTCTCATTGAAAAAAGGTTTTTATAGTGTGAATGAATTTTTAAGTGATAACCATGTATGATCTATACATTATATATATATACATATATATATACATATAGATCATATCTATACATTAAATATTTCATGTTAGGTTATATGTTTTTTTATATTATTGTACTTGACGATATTCAATTGTACGGTTTCTGACTGTATTGTGTTGAATAAATAAAATATATTGTTATTATTATAGTATACCTAATACTTGTAAAATTAATTCTTAAATGTTAACAAAATATACAAATTCAAATAATTATAATAGTTGGCCTCCACATCACCCCTTAAAGCCAACCCGTTCCACCACATGGCACCAAGTTACTGATTGAGTATGCTTAGGCTATTTTTATGTGCAATAGAACGGTTTCTGCCTTTGTGTATTGCAACAGTCAAGAGTGTAATGTATTGTATATTTTGATTTATATTCAAAAGAGTCTAATACATTCTTCATCTGTTTTCTTGTAAAGACTTCATCTTCCTTTTGAACAAATTGATAGCTTCAAAAAAATATCGATTCTGTTGGCTAATCTGTTGCCAATTGTGATACATCTTTCAAGTGGTGATGCACAACTTCTCACAAAGGAATGGAACTGATGATAATTCCTTCAGTTCCATGTTGGTACAATAATTCCAATTCCATGATTGCCAAACTTTAGGCGTCCATGTAGGCGATGATGCAAAAATACAGCATCAAATTTTTTTCTACGCCATTCCAGTGTTTCTAGGTTGACTAGAACATCAAATACATCAACGACATCAAATACACTACACAATAGCGGTCATCAATCGAGTTGATTCAAACTTACTGAATAATAGCATTGTTGGAAGGAAAATGCATTGTGCCATCTAGTGGTGGTTCTTTGAACTACTTTAAAACTGCACAGAAAGAAGAGCTCAGTAAATTTACCTGACTCCAGCTTCTTACTATGTAGTGAGAAGAAAAGAAAATCAGCATTAACTATGCTCTGAAGAGAAAAATGAATAGCCCAACTGAATCTTATATGGAACTCACACTGAATGGAGTTTTTCTCTCAGATTATTTGAGTCATTATATCGGTATAATACTGGTAGCTCAAATTAGCTGGCAGCAGTTTTTAAATAAAGGTTGCTTTAAATACTTACAAAAATCTGTTCTTTTCATACTCGATAAAAGTCATAAGTCGATAAAGACAAAAATTACACAACAGAAATCTATGAGAGCTAGAAGCTGTAGATATTTGTTATTTGGACATGTTCATGAATTTGTTGTTCCCTTTGATGGTAAAAGAGAAGAGGGACACATTTTATCTCTTCGTTCTTAAAAGGAACATTCATGCAAAATTGAATATAATTTGGTCCATGCGTTTAGCTGATATGTTACAGAAAAGTGCAAAACTGTCGACTAGAAACAGAGACCTCACTTCGCTCGGCCAATTAAACCGAAATGAACTTAAGGAGCAGTAAACCTATAATTTCTATTTGGAAGAAAAGCACACAATGGTAATTATTTTTTCAAAGTTTTTGATAAAACATTGCACCAATAAATAAATATCAGATTATCAGAAGTCTATGATTGCAATATGTAGTGCAATATAATCGGTGCCATTTCCAATACAATCGATACCTACATTAAAGTCTAATTTCATTGAGTCATGATAAGGATTAATGATAATCACGATAAGGAACATGTCTTGTAGCAAGAAATATTCGATCTCAGACATTGGAGCAAACTTATTGGAAATATACATTTTGGAACGAGGATAAAATAGCACCTAATTTAGTTTGGGTCGAACAGGAATACACCTTTTCAAAAAATATATTTATTTCGTTACAAAACTAATGTAAGACTTTAATAGGTTTCATTATATAAAAACTAATATAAAAATTATTCCTCCACAAACATGATTGAATTTGAGTAGTATCAGAGTGTATTTTATTTAGTATGCTACCCAAATCAATATTTTTTAGTTTATATAATTATGGATTTACTAAAGTGAGTGGAGGTGACTAACTAGTTTCTACAAAGCTATAGACTATTTGGAAATGCATTATGATTCCAAATCTTTATCACAGTATATCATTACTTTGATTGGATTGCCTTTTCCTGTCCTTGCTGTATTAAATGCTTCTAGAGTTTCTTCCAATTTGAATTTGTGTGTGATCAGTTTCTTCAAATTCAATTTACCAGACGATATCATCGATAGAACAACAGGATAGCTGTAAAAGAGTCATTCTTTTAGTGGATAATTAAAGAAGTGATAAAATTATTAGAAGATGAAGGGCTGATTTTTGACAGCCAATATGCTATTTTAAATCAATGTCGAAGGCTTTAAATTTAGGGGGTGTCAGTCCTTTCAGCTTGCTAGATTTTATTTCATGTCAATGTACTGTTTCTACCATCTAGAATGACTTTTATCAAACTGCTTCCGATTGGGCAGAACTCCTTTCTGCCTATGAGCAGAGCATTTCTAGAACCTCTCAAACTCAACCAAAGTTGGTTGAACATAGACAATGTTCAACTTGGAAAAAAATAAGGATCCTCAAGTTATTTTAGAGATTCAAAGATTCAATGAGTGAGGGCTGCTAAGAACTTGACCCCACTTGCGTGAAATGGCCAATGTTTGACATATAAGAATAAAATTATATGTAAGAAATTTGGTTCTTGTTGCCAGGAAGCAATATTCGGTTGTTATGAAGTTTCCTAAATGTAATGGGACTCAGAGACACACAAATGAGACTGTGAGTTCAGATGTATAAGTTGTGTTATTTGTAATTAATAATATTAAAGAGAAATGGATAAATAATTCATCTGCTTCGTATCAAATAAGGTATCTTTTATAATTTAGTGTAATACACAGAAATGATACAATTTTAAATTCTGGTATAATAGAGGATAAAAACATCATTGTTTTAATATACTTTCAGTAGGTTTATCTACGTGCTGATTCTAATTGAATATTTTTGGAAGTCCAATTCACTTACTCATTTGCATAACGGAATACTCCTTTAATATCAACTTCCCTGCACATTGCTGCAAGGAGTGGGAGATTCACGTCTTGTGCGCCCATTCCCACTAGCACCAAAGTTCCTCCATTCCTTGTAGCCTAAATATGTGAAGAATTCAAAATTCAATTCGTTTTCGTAAAAATTAATGAAAATGGAATTTAAACAAATAAACAAATCTATTTGTGTTCAAATCACATAAAATTTCCAAATTCCACACGAAAAAATGTCATACCTGTAGTCCCAATTTAATTGTTGTTTCAAATCCACTGCAGTCAATTGTGACATCAGGAAGGCTCCCTTCAAGAATCTCTTGAATTTTTTTTGTCACTGTTTTTTCATTTTCACCGGGTTTTACAAGTAGAGTGTGATCGGCTCCCAGCTCCTGAGCAACTTCCAGTTTGAAATCCAGTAAATCTTTAAACAAAATAATGTTAATGTACTAATAGTTTTTAATACGGAATTTCACCTTTTGAACTGTATCATCTCTAGTATGGAGTAAACAGTTACCAGTACAACTTTCAAATTGAAATATTTTTTGAAAAATAAGAAACAAAGAACTATGAAATGGTTGAATATACACTATCAAATTCCAATTTAATTCAATCATAGATTTTAATTACAGGAAATTTTATATCCGTGTTCTAGAAGAAACTCTTCTTCCGATTAAAAATCGATAAATCCTACTAAACTGACAAAATTTGAATTTCTACAAGTTTTGCTACTCTGATAATTGATGCAATTTTCAATCAATATCTAGTAAGGGTACTGTACAAATTTTACATCTTGACATGAAACATATTTAGCAAAAAACATGGCAAGTTTTTATTTAAAACAGTAATATTTGTCAGCCTTCTTTGTTGTTTTTATTAATTTCATAAATTCGAAATAAATCGCAGGAAAATTCAATTTCTTGTACATTGTTGAAAAGACTTTTATTATCATTTTTGATAATTTAAAGAATATTACGTTTGTATCTTGTTTTGCAAGTATAAACGGTTCCCAGCTCCTAAGCAGCTTACAGTTTGAAATCCATGATGATTGCCCAAAGGTCCCGGGTTCGATCCCAGTTCTGACCGAAAGTTTTTACCTCGGGCCACTCCCGTGTTTCGGAGGACACGTTAAGCTGTCGGTCCCGGCTGCCTAAAAACAGTCGTTAAGTCACGTCAGAGGCCCTGAACTTATTCAGGTGCGACCTGATAACTCTGACACCAGACCTGAGCCAGCCAGGTCACACGATATTATTATTATTATTATTATTGTTGTTTATTAGAACATCAAAAAGAAAACATTCTCAAATTAATTTTTTTTTTCTTCTTTATCTTTACAAAACAGAAATATATTTATAATTTTTGTTCTTTATTATTATGAAAAATATTTGAATAATAATTTACCTGTTGTAATTACTCTTCTAGCTCCCATAGCTTTGGCACATATCAGAGTTACCAATCCTATAGGTCCACAACCAATAATCAGAACTGTGTCTCCAACCTGAACCTTTCCTCTTCTGCATGCGTGCATTCCAACCGAAAGCGGTTCAATCAAGGCTGCTTCCTCAAAGCTCACAGAATCTGGTATTCTGCAAAAAAAGAGAAACTGCATCAATAAGAAGTGTGCAGATTTTGCCTCTTCGACAAAGTAACAACTGAAACTGGTTATGTTATTAGGTCCCAGCAGATAAAAAGCGGTGAAGTAAAATTTACAGTCTGGTCTGTTTTATTGATATTCAATAATTGTGAACTTGATTAGATGAATTGAGAAGAAAATAACTATGTGAAGAGAGCATTCCAGTTGACAGATAAATGGAATGAATTCCGAATTCTCAAATTTAATTTTATCGTATGCACTGAAGACTTTCGGAGTTCTACTCCTGGAAATCTTTATTGATTCAACAGTTATTATTGTCAATAATTGTAATATCCTTGAATTATTTCCACAATTAATACATATTAGCCAGTAGGCTCTAATATCAAATGAATGCTATTCAGAGAATAGTTACCACTGTAGCTTAGTTGGTAGGAGGATTTTCCAGAAGGGCTCGGGTTCAATTCCTGGCATCGGTAAGATCTTTTGGATGATGGCATTCTTGGAGTTTTCACATTTCTGTATGTTACTGTTAACAATATTCGTATCCCAGAAGTCTTCACTGCTTTGGATGGAATTGCATTGAGAATTCGAAATTCATTTCCAACATTGATTCAACAACTGTTAATAAATTATTGTAATATTTTTGGATCATTTCCACCATTAATTCACAGATAAATCTGTCACATAAGAACTAGCTGAAACGAATAAATACACAAAACGTACTGGATGAGCCAAATCGTGTTTAGTATGAATAAAGATAAATGCATTTGAAATACACCTGACAAAATCAGTTTCCAATATATATTTCAGTTTATTCTAAACAAAATTCATTGTGTCATAAGTGTAATAAACATTTTTTTATTTCACCATCTCAGATTTTCATGGAATTCGGTAAACTCATAGTGAGTAATGAGACTAACAGAAATACAAAATATTAGATTTTTATTCCAATCTGTTAACGAGTTATAGCCATTTGAAATTTCAAAAAATCCTCAGCAATAACAACTGGAGATTCGGAATTTTTTAATTGCTCTCAGCTCACAGCTGGTGCATTCAAGCTAGAGGTACAAGCTAGTGGTGACATTTTGCAGAAATTTTCTTGTTTTCACTGTGATATGTAATTCGATATGATTGTGCTCTAATTGAAATTTTTGAGCAAACCTCAAAAACATTTTTATTTTTTGATTTTCTCAAAAACTTTATCTTCGAAAATGCTCAGAAATCTTTCATAGTTACTCTGTAGTTTTGTTGAATATTGTCAAACATAATTATAAAAGTTGTTTTCTCAACGGTTCTGTATGCACCGTATTTCGGAGCACTAAATTCTAATTTCGCGTTTCTCAAGTTCTGGAAGCGCCTCTTCACCACCAAAATACGAAAAACACAACATTTTCAGATTTTTTTTTCAATTTTTTTCTACTATCTTCAAGAGAAAATGTTCAATACAATTATGAAGATGATAAAATAAGAAGACTGAATAATAATGTAGGCGTAATTGTTCTTTGCTTAGATGTGTCAAACCGGAATCAGTTCAGGTGATAAGCATAAATAGAGCTTCTTCTGTCATGGTTACTAGTTAAATGAAAATCGTCGCTTTTACGAATATTATGGAGAGTGAAGTACATATTTTGTGAAGTATTTATTATACTATCAATGCATCATAATAATATGAGACATTTGTCAGTAAACTGTGATATTTTCACAGTTATAGGGTATGGAAGTGGGAGTGAATTGACCCAAAATTTGCTTTTTTAATACGTTTTAGCTTCAGAACCACTGGTCGGAGAATGCCATCTCAATCGTGATAATAGCAAAAAATTGAAAAACATCCGAAAATGTTTGTATTTTGGGTGTCAAGCGGCACTCCCACGACTTGAGAAACTCGAAATTCGAATTCAATGCTCTGAAATACATACAGAATCGTTGAAAATTTAAAATATAATACAAGTTCTCTGTAATATATTATAAACTTATAAAATACCTTGGCACCGACTTCATAAGGTTACTTGTATTGCATTTTCAATTTTCTCAGTTTAAAAAGGATACTTTATTTTAAATTTGTTAGTATAGGCTATGAATTTCGTTTTTTAGTATCGTTTTATTGAAGTCGGTTTCTTTTTTGTTTAATTTTTTTTTCAATTTTAAGCTTTTGTTGTATATTTAAAAAACTTTCAAACATTATAAATTTCTTATACCGGTACATTATGAAATATTTAGCAAATTAGCAAATCAATATAACATAGATGAATGTAACTAAGAATCTAACTATAAGAAAAGTTAATAAACTAAGTGAAATTCACACTTGATTCAGAAATGTTGTGGAACTTCTCCATATTAAGGTGAATGAATAAAACAACTGTTGTCTATTCCACATTAATGATTTTTATTATTTAAGAAACCAAACTCGAGTTTCAATGCTCATGGCATCATCATTAGTTTTTTAAATAATAAAAATTATTAATGTGGAATAGACAAAATTTGTTTTATCCATTCACCTTAATAAGTGAAATTCTTCAACTCTTTATTGAAGGTAGAATATTTTACTTTATAAAAGCAAAACGTTTCATAACAGTGGAAAGGCTGATCTTCATTTTAGATCGTTCCCTTTCAGAGTATACCTTCACTACAAAATTAGTAAGTTTCAAGAATTTTTAAAATCATTTTTTTAAATTAACGATCTTGGAAACATGTTCAACTCCAATCCATGATTTCAACCTACAATTTCATAACATCAACTAAATTATTTACAAAGTTAATATCAACAGAAATATTTTTAACCAACTTCCAAAAAGAAGAAGGTTCTATATTCGACCTGTTTTTTTATGTTTGTACATCAATCATTCGAACAATATGGAAGCGATTTCGATGAATTTTTTTTTTTAAATGAAAGAGCATCGCTCAGCGGTGGTCCCATCCAAGTTTCGCAAGGATCGGCCCAATATTAAACAGAAAGGAGCATTCTTCGATGTCTTCATCTCAATCTTGTTTGAATAGGATAGTTCCACACATAACTGCCAATCGCATAACCGGTGTCGTTTACCAGGCTGATCATTGTATCATATGGAGCGCTTCACATCTAGACGATTTTCGAAATCATATGATGCAATGCAATAATTATGCCTGGTAAACGACATCGGTTACCCAAAGCTGGTTAAGTGTGAAACAAGCCTGTAATGTCCCGTTTTGACCAATCACATGAACTTAATTTGAATCGAGAATAAGTATAATATTTCTGTTTATATGAAAATAATTGTAAATAATTTAGTTGATGTTATTGAGTCATAGGAATAAGGTTATTTAGTTTCAATCATGAGTTGGAGTGAAAAATGTTTTTTTGTTACCCTTGATAGAAAGTAGCTACTTTCCATAGATTTGTCACGTATGGAAAGTGCCTCTTTTCTGTACTAGATCGGAAAAATCAGCTGACAAATAGGGCCTTACAAGATAGGAAAAAACATATGGAGTGCGGCAATAGTATATTATGTTACTAGGCTGGAAAGTAACGTTTTGCCGGTCGAGCATATGATACAAGGGTAAGTCAATTATTATCCACAATAAAGGTATATTTTTGTTTATGTTGGCAGTACTGATGTTTTGCATTAAAGACACATGTTTTGAATATTTGAGATTACATCTGTGCAAGTTTCAAGCTGCTGGGTTAGTTTCATTGTCGCTGTCGTGTTGTTAATCATGGCTGCTCCGCTTTCCGTTTGCACCAATGAAGAGCAACGGTCAGTGATCCGTTTTTTGTGGTCGGAAGGTGTATCAGGGGCCGAAATTTATCGACGACTTTCAGTACAATACGGGAATAGTGCTTTGCCACAACGTAGTGTTTACGAATGGATTGAAAAATTCAAAAATGGTCGCACAAGTGTTATGCACGATAAAGGAGCCGGACGGCCGTTTACCGCCATAATTGATGAAAACATTGAGCGTTCTCATGAAATGATTCTCTTAGACAGACGAGTAACTGTTGACGACGTGGCACATCATCTGCAAATTAGCCACGGTTCTGCGTACGAAATCATTCACAACAGACTTGGGTTTCATAAAGTTTGTGCAAGATGGGTCCCAAACTGACAGAGTTGCATAAACAGACGCGCTTGGACATCTGCAAACAACATTTGGATCGCTATGTTAACAAACGGGACAACTTCTTCGACAGGATCATTACTGGTGATGAAACATGGATCCATCATTACGAGCCGGAGAGCAAACGGCAGAGTATGGAATGGAAACATCCAAATTCGCCATGCAAGAAAAAATTCAAGACCCAACCGTCAGCAGGAAAACTAATGCTTACGGTTTTTTGGGACTCACAAGGTCCAGTATTGGAACATTATCAGGAAAGGGGGACAACAATAAACAGTATACGTTACAGTGAGATGCTTACTGCCAAGCTGAAGCCTGCAATTCGAAGCAAACGCCGAGGATTGCTGTCAAAAGGTGTTGTTTTGTTGCACGACAATGCCCGTCCGCATACTGCTGCCCACACTGCTGAAACGCTCCAGAAACTAAAATTTGAAGTACTGGCTCATCCTCCATATAGTCCCGATCTTGCTCCTTCTGACTACCACTTGTTTGGTCCACTCAAAGAGGCATTAAGAGGCCGTAGATTTACCACAGATGAAGAATTGAAAGAAGCGGTGCATTCCTGGCTTGCATGTCAACCAAAAACATTCTTTTATGAGGGTATCAGGAAACTTGAACAACGATGGACCAAGTGCGTTGAAAAGCAAGGGGACTATGTCGAAAAATGATGTACTTGTAAGTTTGCTATTTGATTACAATAAAATTTTATAACTGTATTGCGGATAATAATTGACTTACCCTCGTAGTTTATGGATGAGGCGCAGCTGAGTGCAGAAATGTAAATATGCGAGAACCAGCAAAAGTTTACAGCCGTGTAATGTATGATATTTTTTGTTACACTTGATAGAAAGGCATGCTCCAATCAGCTGGATAATATGTGAGACATTCAAATGTATCTAAAGCTGCGTCTCCACCAACCGAACATGCTTGGCGAACAGTGTTTGCTGGAATCAGCTGATGTTGCCGAACATTTTTTGGAGTTGGTTTGGTGAGGACGCCTTCTCGAACATTGTGAGAACCTGTGGTGGTGGGAACCTGTTGTTGGTCGTCAATGTTCGCTCACAGACCAAACATTTCAATTGAACTCGCAAACATGTTCGGTGACCCATATGTTTAATGTTTGCCCATTTTTTGTATTTGCCAACAATGTTCAGCAGACATGTTCAGTTGGTGGAGACGCAGCTTAAGACAATAATTGAATCAGCTGCTTTTTTTAGATTCAGAATTTGATGCACGAATTTCCTTAAACCAAAATAATGCTAGCCTAGTGCTAGAATTATATATATATATAATATATTACATATATCCTAGCTGGATAATATTGGAGACAGGTATTGAGTCATAGGTATTGAGTTGACTATATCTATACATATATTATGTGAGTCAACGGAAAAATTTTTGCAACACTCCATATGTTTTTTCTTATCTTGTAAGGCCCTATTTGTCAGCTGATTTTTCCAATCTAGTACAGAAAAGAGGCACTTTCCATATGTGACAAATCTATGGAAAGTAACTACTTTCTAGTTACAGCTGCTCGCTGGCTTGAACCTGTTAGTGTAAGTAAGCCTTATTGCTGCTAAGTCTGACTTATCCAATCCAACTTGAGTCGATCTTTGATAAGTCACGTTCATAAATATGGGCCATAGTCTCAGTAAGAGGTGGAGAATAATAAAATAAAAAACCTAGCTTCTACCCTAATAGTCGTAGGAGGTTTAAATTTGAAATGTTCATTGAGAGGTGGTGAGTAAGGTCTTACTGTGTAAGAAAACAACAAAGGAGTCCTCTCTGATCAGCTGGAAGAGCCCTAGGATTAACTTCTTCCCTAATAGTCCTAGAAGATGGAATTTAAAATTTAATGTAACTTCGGTGGGAGGTGGCAAATAATAAAATCAATAATTTTTTATGAGAATGCAGCAACGCGCGTCGGGCAGCTAGTATTTAAATAAAATGCAATTATCACAAAGCATGGGAAGGATGCTTTGATTATTTACTGTTTGAGGTACTGGGAAAAAGGCAAGGTGGGGAATTGTTTCAAACTTCCCAATTACTGATTTATTTGAATATTACATTATAATATTATTAATTTCTTCACTAGAACATCAAATATTAGTATGCCAAAGTTAGTACAGTAATCATTTACTAGTTCATATTAATTCAAGATTAATAGTTGGTGAAAATGCTTGATGCGACCTCAAACTCTCAAGTTATAAATTTATTTCAATCTTGAACAAAAGTATCATTCATCTTGTCATTGAGACATCTTATTTAGGTGAAACAAATTTAGTACATAATCATGACAGCCTCCACCTAATATTTACTGATTTATGAGCATTTGACATTTATAAAATCATTTTTATTATAATAAGATTCAAACAGCAGGAAGTCTATATTACAAAAAAAAAGTAAGTAATCGAGCCTAGTATATCAAACATTTTCAGACGACTTAAGATTAGAACTAGAGGACATGGGATCATCATTTCCAATACTAACTTGTAGCAAAAATCAGCAGCATGTGCGTAATAACGACTGAGGTTGCCATCATATGGAGGAGTTGCGCAAAACCGCATACCAGCACACAAGTTGTACCTACCCTCCTTACATATCCTACATTTTCTGCATGAAACGCCAGGTTCTATCGCCACTCTATCACCTGAAAAACAAAAACTATAAATGCACACTACTAGTAAGGCCAAACAATTCATGAAATTATAAAACTGGGTAAGACAGTGTTACTTTTATTTCATTTCTTTTACAAATACAACTTATAAAACATATGTATAATATATATACTTTACTCTCAAAGAAAAAAGGTAGAACAACGTCTAAGACTTTTCAAGAAATATATTACCCTGGAAGCGTTAGTACTAATTTATGCTGTCCCCAACTAAGTTTAGAGTCTATAACAACTCATAGAAACTTGGAAATGGACGAATCATCATCAAAATTTATTTCAGTGCTGTATCTTACAAATAGTCAATCTTCGTCCAACATCGCTTCCACCACCTTTTATATTATTCATCATATGAAGTGATTCATTCACTAAAATAAATGTTATTTTAAAATCAAGATCATGTCATAAAATTTTGTTGAATATTCAACAATGATCAAAATTTGGGACAACAATTCACAAGGAACTGATCTACTCAATAATCTTGTATTGGATTCCTCGATAGATTCCTTAAGCAGTACAGATTTTCCAACATATCTTAACATTTATACGTAGGCTAATTGTAATCATTAGTCGATGTTGAACACTAAAAGATATGCAGTGATCTACAGATTGTTTCAATAGTGAAATATTTTTACACAGTAATTGCAAAAATGGAATACAAGCAAAATATTCCAATTTTGATAGTTCAATCTTTCAATTATTCATCTAGCTACAATTTCAGCGGTTGGGCGAACAAATGATAATTCAGAAGATGATTGCATATCATAATTCATTATCCCTTCAATGATGATTATTAAATGTCAAATTTAGAGTTTGCTTGAGATTGATAATGGTGTAACAACCGAATTAGTATTACTATTTTCAATAAATGTGGTTGCGACAACTTCGTCTTATTATTTATCATAAATATTAAATTATATAAACCAATTTTAATTAACAATTTCCAATTGATTCAAAATTAACTGCTAGTCATGGAAATATACATGTTCAAAAATTTTGAAATTAAATAATTTACCTTCTCTCAAATTTGATACATCTTTTCCAGCTTTAACAACAGTCCCACTTGCTTCATGTCCAATAATCATTGGACTTTCAACTACATAATCTGCAATGCGTCCATGTATAAGGTAATGCACGTCTGAGCCACAAATTCCAACGCAGGCCATCTTGATAAGTACCTCTGCAAGGAAGGAACCAAATTGTATAATACAGAGAGGAAATTACATTTACTTGAATAACAAATTTACTTGATATTATAGGTTTGAAACGAAAGTTTAGAATAATATTTCAGGTCTGATGAGCAATAATGTTCTATGCAGGCCATCTTGATAAGTACCTCTGCAAGGAAGGAACCAAATTGTATACTACAGAGAGGAAATTACATTTACTTGAATAACAAATTTACTTGATATTATAGTTTTGAAACGAAAGTGTAGAATAATATTTCAGGTCTGATGAGCAATAATGTTCTACAACATTTAGTAAAATAATAATTAAAAACCAGTAACAAAAATCTTAATACAATAATATATACGAATAACAAGAAATCTTGCAAAAAAAACTACAAACCAAATAAATTGAATACAATTTGTTGATCACAATAAATGGTTAAAGTAATTCCAAACCTGAGAGATTTTTCAGAATTCACATTAAAATTTAATGGATCTGACGACCAATTTCGACAGGCTTGTGTTTTCTGAAACCACTATATTAATTTTTGTAGCATCAATAACAATTTGTTTGGTAAGTCGCTGTGCACCAAGTCACATGACAGGGAATAATTTCACCGTTAGGTTGTTGCTTTTTTTTTTAAACACAGTCAATAGTGATCGTTATTGTTCTTAGATTTTAGAGAGTTTCATGAAACGAATCAATTAACACAAGTGGAAATGAATAATGGTTGGCTCCAACAAGACGGTGCCAAAGCACATACATCTAACATCTCAATGGCTTTCCTCGCAATGTGTTTGGTGAACGTATCATTTCCAAGAACTTGTGGCCTGCAAGATCTCCTGATCTGACTCCCACCCCGATTTCTTTTTATGAGGTGCGGTGCATCGCAACAGACCAAACAAGATTGACGAACTTAAAGCTGCGATAACGGCATACATTCGAGGAATCACTGTTCTTCAGTTGGGTAAGGTGTTTGAAAACAAAATGAACGAGTGCAATGTTGTATTGATGCCATTTCGAACACCTTTTATAAACAATGTAATAATGTATTAAGTTATGGTTTAAGAATGTAATTAAGGTCATTTATTTATATTTTCATAAATGCGTAGTCATAATTCAAGTGCACAGCGACTTTCCGAACACATTGTATATGTTCTTACAGATTATTTTTCCTACCCTGTGACAATCTAATCTTATTTTCACCAGCTAGTTCGAGTTATATCTTGTTTTTTAAGAATATGCTACAAATCTATATAGCTAATAAACGCAGAACAATAAGAAAGTATAATGCTGAAGAAGATAATCATGCTCTACACTCAAATTACTCAAAAATAACCTGGCTTTTACAAGACCAAATAAAGATAATACATATAAATAAATATTTTATTCGGACATGTCATGGTTTACTACTCACGTTTTCAATCAATAAGGTACTTTATAAGAAAAAACATGTGTAAATCCCTTGTCTATTATTAAAAACTCAAACAGAATTTATAAAATCATTGAAAAAGCTCCTAGTACGGAACGGACGATTTCTCCCTTCTCTTTCTTCACCTAAAATTTTAATTTTGATAGAAATATGTATTGTAATTAATTATGTTGCATTCATCTTTCTCCATTCATATTATTATCATTATTCTCATTGAAGTATCTTCATTTTTTTCTATTTATTATAAGTTTCTATTTAATAATTACATTATTATTTAAGTTCATTTTTTCTTTTCAATTTATAGTAGATCAATTCTCGGGAGTGCCTACTTTCTCAATGAGTATCACAATGTATTTCTTATATATGAACTTTTGCATGTTGAAGATTGTTGTACCGTTGTTTTTTATTGAGAAATAAAATTATTTATTTATATAATTATTATTATTTTCGTTCTATCTCACCGTCATCTTGAATTTCTGGAATTGGTTTTTGTTCCTGTAAAAGAGAAAAAAACCTGTAAGTATTTTACTTTGAATATGTGTAATTATACACAGTATATGACTTGAGGCGTAGACCTAACATTATATGTCAATTTCCAGGATTTAAATGTCATAAGTGTCTGAAAAATAATTACTGTTATTGAGCATTATTTTAGTTTTTTGAATCAGATTGTGCGAACAAAAAATGTATGTATCTATACCACAGCCGATATCAACACTGCAGTCGAATAGGCTACATAGGTTTAAAAATATCTCGACAACAATAACAAGTCCTCTGTAATATAATTATAACCAATGAATTTTTAATATTTTAAAAGGCTGAAAGGTTATCTCCATTTCAAAAATATTCAATCAAATTGTTTTCATTTTAAATAGTGACGTTAAGCTCTTTATAAATCACTGACGGGGAAATATTCATTCATAACTGATTTATTATTAATAGGGAAATATTGAGAGATAATTCATTATTACGCAAATAAGACAATTTATAATTGTAACATACCGATAGAAAAACAGAAAATATAAAAGAAGTGAATTCAATACTTAGGTATCAAGTTATGAAAATGCTGATCGATTTCCTCTTAGAATTACTGTGTGAGGGTATTCAATCATGGTTAGATATGGAACAAAAAGAGGAACGGAAAATATTAATAAAATGGTGAAAAAACATAAATAGAAATCTATTTTTAAATTCGAATCAAAAAATGTAACTTACATTGTATTTAAAATTTGATATTTCCCTAATTATTATCACTTGAAATTACATTATTGGGGATTGATTATACTTCAGTAGAATATTGTAGTAAGTTTTGCAGTTTTAAAAAAACTTTCAGATCGTACATAGGCCTAGATACCTGAAATTGCTATACTGTACAAAGATTTAAAGGAAATTTCAAGTAAAATGTCAAATGAGAATGACTGTAGGCTACAGGTAATTTTACTTGTACATAATTTTGTTTAAAAGTTCTTCCTAGTCATAATTTACCTGTGAAAAATATTCAGCTAACATTTTTTCATGGAAATAATACTTATTGAATATCAGATAGACCGCGTCAGGGTTTGCTTACTCACAGCTGCATGCTGCCACATACTCTAGCAGGGTAGTAGTTCCGACTGCTACAATAGATCTGACGGAATACAGTATATAGCCCAGGCAATGAATGCAAAAAAATGGCCATTGTCGTAACAAATTCGAGGAAAGCTGAATTCTTGCAGGATGTTAGTATACATTGTACTTACTCGAAAAAACCAAAGTCACGACCCCCACCCCGCTTGCTTACCCTACCGCCCCCCTCACAACATTGCAAGAGCAGTACTTCAGTTAAAGGCCTATAACTCGGAAACTAATCAAGGTATCGTTGTGATTCTCATCTCATTTGTTACTTAAAACTATTCTCTAAAAAAAATGTCATATACATTTTCTATGTATATAGCCTAGTTTATCAGTAATAATATAGTTTATAGAAAAAAATGTCACCACGAACCACAAAAAAAAAAACTTCAACTGATCATATCTTTTTTACTATCGCGTTATTGGTTATGCCGTTCCTTACAAAACTTATAGATAATTTAATAAGCTTCAAAACGATGTGTCTATTGATTACTATCGTTCAAGTTATGGCGTCATAGTGAGTGATGAAATAGTAGCGGACACTGCGTCGCCGAACCCTACAGCACTGTGTATTGCATGGCGCTTGGCTATCCAGCCCAATCCAATAAAGAATCAGTGGCGTAACGTACACCCCCGCAAACCCCGCGTCGCGGGGGGGCCCGGAATGATAATATATTTTTTCAAGAAATGGCCCGTTCCCAGACGGAAATATATATTGTATATTTTTTCAAAAGAAATAAAAAACAACAAAGGAAGAGACAGAATGAATATGTCAGGTCATTTATTCTTTACTTTAACAATTCATAGATAGCTTTAGTGAAGGAATTCAAAAGCAGACTTGTGACTTCAGGAAGTTGAATAGAGACATACTGAGGACAAAACACTCTTCAAACAAACTTATCTAGACTGTTATAAATCATGACGGCTATGTCTCCACAGTGCAAATATTAGAGGAAATTAATATTGTATTTTCCCATTGAATTCCTCAATGCATATTAGCATAAATAATATACGAAGTAATGGAAAGTGGGGGGTTGTGTAGAATCACAGTCAATGTTTTTCTTCATACAGTATTTTGAATTCAGTCTCTTTTGAATCATCCAGTTAGATGCATGTATGCCTACACGTGTCCGGTAAATTGGCCTAGAGTAAACCGTATGTATATTAATTGATTTCGCGATCGTGAGTTTCATTATTTGGAGTGCTTTTTTTCATTTCTATTCTATTTTTCAACATGCCGCGTTTATGTTATTGTGATGTTGTACGGTCATGTTTTAGTTATTTCTATTTTTTAACTAGTACATTTTTAAACAATGCTCAGAAGGAATATTTATACCCTTGATATATATCGAATAAATAATGTGATTATTGTATAAGTATATAAATAATAGTTTTGGTTCAATTGCGTCAGTTTTCCCAACACAGTTGAATTTTTTTCTTATAATAGGATCAAGTATACTGTAAGTAGTTTACGTTTTCTCTCTTCTGCCTCTTAAGAATAAATTTCTTAATTTTTTCTCTTTTCCTGACATAGTAATTTCGCGGTAATTTAGATAAAATGCCTTTTTATTAAAAATAATTGAACCTGTGTCCGTGTCTGCAAACGAGGCGAATTCTGAGAGAACACATTTTCTGGGAAAAGGAGTAAAGGTGTAACAAGGAGGATGTGAATGTGGATCCTATGGAAGACATCAATTTCAAGGTTTCTAGGTTTCAAGATTAATTATTTATAATATAATCAACTCTCAACTATTTCCATTTTTCAGGAGCCTGTAGGCTACAGCCAAAATCATTAGACTAGCCCCCCCCCCCCTTGAAACATGATTGAATTTTAATATTTAATAGATAAAAAGATGTTTAGTTCTTACATAATTATAAATGCCAACAAAATAATTATGCAAGCTTTTCAGGGTGGCATTGGTGAGGGGGGATATTTATATGATTTTGAGGAGAGGGGCCCGGAAAATCGGTTGCGGGGGGGGCTCAATTGGAAAACGTTACGCCACTGTAAAGAATTATTGTCAGACAAGCAAGACTATAAATGCCAATTAATTGTACACGTTTAAAAGTACATTTTCCGAAAAGTCCCCAAAAATCCCCCCTTGACTTTTCCCCCAAGCCCCCTAAAAGTTGAAAATTTTTCTAGTTATTGGAAATTCGATGTCTCTATAACTAACCATCGAACAAAGTTGATTCTTCTTCCATAATACCAGTCATATAATGTACTGCAATAAATGTGCTGTTCACTTTGCCAGTAAACCTGATAGTTTCTTTCATAAAAATTAAAATATCTTCAAAAGAGAATTCTATCAACTAGATTTTTCATTATTTAGGGGAACATTTTTGCATGTCATTTTACAGAAAACAGCTTCAAATAGAAGTTATAGAACTTATCCATCGATGTGCATTGCAGCATACTGACGATTAGAGATGATGATTTGATAGGATGTGGTTCGTGGTGACATTTTTTTCTATAAACTATATTATTACTGAAAAACTAGGCTATATACATAGAAAATGTATATGACATATTTTTTAGAGAATAGTTTTAAGTAACAAATGAGATGAGAATCACAACGATACCTTAATTAGTTTCGAGTTATAGGCCTTTAACTGAAGTACTGCTCTTGCAATGTTGTGAGGGGGGCGGTGGGGGAAGCAAGCGGGGTGGTGGGGGTCGTGACTTTGGTTTTTTCGAGTAAGTACAATGTATACTAACATCCTGCAAAAATTCAGCTTTCCCCGAATTTGTTACGACACAAAACATTCATTGCCTGGGCTAATAGGACGATCCGTGAGTCTCCTAATTATTGTTTTTTGCTGTTTCTTTCTTTTATTTTCACATGCTCTGGAAGGCCACTGTAATCTTGAGGGCCGCTATTGTGAATCTCTTCTGGACTTCGGTCAGCCTACTTCATGGGATCTTCAGATCGCCTGCTGAGCGCATTCAGTAGCAATGCACCTCGCCTTTTTTTTAAATAGTCATTTTTATTTTGGCATGCACAATATATGCTGACTAAACACTGCTAGTATTTGATGCTGCCTAAAAAGTGCCCTGCAATGCTCCAGATCCAGGTCAGAAGAGGTGATTATTCTGCGGGCCCTTTTCTGAAGCAAAAGCACGTCCTTGCAAGCCAAATCATGCCCTTATAGAAGGAATCCATATGCAATATATGTGGCTTTGGAACAGTGCGTGGTAAGCTATTAACAGACATCATTGCTGGGGACAGTCTACTTCAACCTTAGCAACAAATGTTGACGCAAATCGTGTTCATGTGATGACTCTATTTCAGTGTGTCATTGATCCAGAAACCAAATAATTTTACTGGGGCACTTTGCACACCTGTTCTCTTTTCTGAAAGAGCACATGCCCAAATGAATGTAATTTGTTCAAAAAAGTTAACATTAACTCATAGCAATTTGATTTTGATTTATTGTAGAGTAAATGATTGGTTTCATCACTTATATTATTCATTTCCTAGCAAATAAACCAATCATTTAGGACATGAAAACTCTACTACCTTACACAGCAGTAAAGGTAAATTGCAGTAGCCTACCGTATAGCAAAATGATAAAAACCAATATCTTGCGACCTCCAGTCACGTAAAAACTAATCATGTTGAGGGTTCAAGTAGTGTTCGTTCCTATCATAGAGCCGACATCAACAGAATTATCAATGAAATAGTTTAAGTTGACTTACCAACCGTAGATCTTCTTTTTTGTACAGAATAGCAGTCAGGTTATCCGTGGCAGCCATACTTTCAAGACCAAAACTTCCGAACTAAAACAAAGGGAATTGATTATCTTTCATAAAACTTGAGTTGTTTGTCTGCAGATAGGCTACTGAAAAAATCACAAATTGGACTAGGCATCGGCAACAAGTACGGTAACGTCATTACTAACCAAGGAACTACGTAGACACCAGTTTCTAGTTTTATCTACACAATTGATAAGAATTCAAACGAGCGCTGGCATTGCATTGACGTGTTTGAAATATTGGGTAATTCATAGAGAAAAAGAAGACTGATTTTAATTGACGGATGTTGGGACTAGGTTTAGGTCTTTGGTAGTAAAAGAAAACAGCAAGTTAAACATTTGCAAGGTCTTAAAAAAATTACATTGATGTGTCGGTAACTTGAATTTGCTGCAATGATTATCAAAGAGCCTTTATAACTAGTTTTCAATGTTTGCAGTGAATTAGAACAATTAGCGATAACCTATGGAATGTAAATGAGTACAGTAATTTAGTTGTTTTTTCATCGGGAGATCAAAGACAACTTCAAACGTCAAACTGACAATCAAAGCTGATAGCTCAATCAGCTGATACTAACCAAACGTCAGTCACATGTTTCTCAGTTTGTGGAGAGCTGCATTTTTGTACAAAAATAATGCATTTTATTGCTCTTTAATGAATAAAATATTATTCAGTAGGAATAATCATGAAATAGTATGAGTTGAATCAAAGCAACAAAAAATAATTTTGAAACAAAATGCAATTTTAAGCGTCATTATAATTTTATAATTATTTAAGTTATAGCAAAATCATAATGGCATTGCACGTGACAGACAAGAAAGAAGCGAAAGCGAAACCTAATTCAAAAGTCAATAAAATCTATCAATAGAAACTACCCAAAGGCAGTTACCAGCTGTTTTATTACTTGAATTTTGTGAAATGTTTGGCTGGTAAAAAAACCCTGAAAAAACGTTTGAGTCAGTTTAGTTTTTCTTTCGGTAGTGCGACTTTCAAGTTTCAATGCCTTTTCAGGTTAGTTAGCCTAATGTTGATGGCTTTACTTCTCATTGTTTCTTTAGAGTAGCCTATCATTGATTTTTAGATTCTTTAGTTATTTTATCTAATATGTAAAAATACGGTAGGCTAAGTTGAAATATATATTATCTGTCAACAAATTTTCCTCTACCTAAAATGTAAGGCTTTGTTTAATTTAAAATAGTTTAGAGGTGATATCATTTGGAATACTTGAGTAAAAAGGTTTCCGCATCAGCTGCGATTTAGACAAATGAAATCCTACTTCTATCACGAATCATTTTTTTTTTGCATAATCACAAGAGGTTCATTGATTAATATTCACAGATATACGAGTAGATAAATTTCTAAGAGAGTTTTAAATTACTTATCCACATCAACATATACTATTAACTAATAAGCTAGGCCTATTAGCCGTTTTAGTATGTCAGTCATGCTACCTTTAACGTTATAATAAGTTAAGGAACGTTTACATTAGGATACATGTATGAGAACTTGTGCGAGATACTTGTTTGAGAAACAAGTTCAAAGTATGAGTACGGTACTCAAATCACTGTACTTGTTAAACCACATTAGTCTGTTTACACTTGCAAACAAGTTGATTGTAAAAGTATGCCACTTCGTCTCAACCTCTCTAACAGAGAAACTTCTCCTATGGCAATGAAAAATGTATTTTTGTTTATTTAAATTCTTGTATTCCTTGGACCTTACATCGCATATATTTGAAGCACTAATTTTTTCAATCAGTTGAAGTGTTTTTTCCCGACTTCCAGTTCAGGCTTCAGGGGCGGGGTCCAGCAACGGATTCGGTTGGGGGGGACACCCGATGATGAACCACCAGGGGGGTGGGTGGGGCTGTTTGAAAGTGAGGTTTAAAATTGTGAATTTGATGCAATTTGAGAGTAAAAACAAATTTGGAAATCCTCCTTTTTTAGAACGCTTAAAATACTTTTAACCATAGCCTATAAGTTTTAAATAAACAAATTTAATTGATCACCTGTTGCCTGTAATAATGGATAATATTTTACTGTTAAAATACGACCTGAATCATGATAAAATGCCTCTACAAATTCCTATGCTGTCAAACAGTAATTGCTACACATTCTGATTGTGTATACAATAATTAATGTAACAAAAAATTTAAGTTTAACCCATATTTTAATGTTTGTATCAAATAAACATTAAGTCATGGGAATATCACATTGGAATGTTTATAATGTGCACTCAACTAGAATAGAATTTATGTTATTGGTAACAAATAACTAATATATAAAATTAAATGGGTCCCACCATAAAATTACTACAGAAATTTTCTTTGTAGTGGCGAAGGTGATATTGTGGAAGGTATCCGTAATGAATAGTAAGACGAAATTGTCACAACCACATTTATTAGAACGTAGACTATTAAAATTTAAAACACTATTCACACATTTGTTTGTGGAAGGGTAGTAATAGACAATTAGATAATTTCCTTAGCTATTTGAATAGTTTACACCATAAGATTAAATTCACCATAGAGTTAGAAGAGAATAGTGTTTTAAATTTTCTAGATTTAAGAATAGACCATAGCACAGGAAACCACAATTTCTCTATTTTCAGAAAAGTAACTCATACCGATGTAATTATACCTCATCCAATTTTCCAATTCCAATTTCCAATTTCTTGACCAATGCCCAGGCATTCCTGGATAGATCACGTCAAAACACATAATTCACTATATAGTCATACTTTGACTAATTGTCAACAATTACAAGAAAAAAATAAATATTAAGTCACTTGATTGGCAAGAGTTGGCGGTGTTGAGGATAAGTTACTCAAGTAACTTATCACTCATGTCATCCAATATCGCAAAAACTTGTAGCTTTCAAGAGTATGATTTATAGAGCTTTAACTATTCCAATGAGCAATCATCACCTAGAAAAAGAGATTAGTATGATTAAACAGATAGCTATTACAAATGAATATGAGGAAATCATTGTCAATAAAATTTTAAATGAAATAAGTAGGAGACTAGCAATCAGTGCTAGCATTGCCGTAACTGATACTGGGGAAAGGTCATGGATAACGTTTCCTTACCTTGGCCCAGTTTCAGATAAATTAGGAAAAGAACTGAAAAAGAACGGTTTTGATGTAGCTTTTCAAACCAAACCAATTTTAAAGAGTTTATTTGGGTGTAGTAAATACAAAATTGATATCTGGGATAAAAGTGGGGTTTATAAATTGAATTGCGGTGATTGTAATGCTTGTTATGTGGGTCAGACTGGTAGAAGTTTCAGATGTAGAATAAATGAACATATCAGGGATTGGAAAACCCAAAAAGGAGATTCAAATTTTGCTGAACATCTCATTAATAATGGGCACAAGTTCAAGGCTGAAGAAAATGTTGAATTTCTGCATTTGATTCGAAAAGGTAGACAATTAAACATTTTAGAAGCTTTGGAGATAACTAAGTTGGTAAAAAACGATTCCAATACTAGTTTAAATGACCAAATTTATTTTAACTAATTCAATACAACTAACTTGGTTTCATCATAATTCCAGCCTACATTTAAAAAACAGTTCTTACATGTATTTCTCAGTTGACCTTGATTTTAGTGAGCCTCTCAGTGAGCTTCTAATTCTTTAGTTTTAATTTGATTAAATTCTAGCCTTATTACGTATTTTTTCTTCTTTTGTTGCATTCTTGATGTTCACAGAGTTTAGTTATTGATTTGACTCGTATTTTTTCTTGTTTTTCCTCCCACC
Source organism: Conomelus anceps (assembly GCA_948455865.1). Lineage (NCBI taxonomy): Eukaryota > Metazoa > Arthropoda > Insecta > Hemiptera > Delphacidae > Conomelus > Conomelus anceps. The sequence continues at coordinate 54,797,390 of OX418217.1, read as the reverse complement.
AGTGGGCATGACTTGACAGCCAATCACAACATCCAATGAAGGTCACCCTCTTTCCCGCTTATCCAATAGTATCATTCCATGTTCAGTATATATTAAGCTTCTCTGTACTTTAGTTTTTAGTTTGATTGAGATTGATAATGGTGTAACAACAGAAACTAGTTTCTCTAAATTTTAATAAATGTGGTTGTGACAATTTCACTAAAGAAGAATTATTCAATTATTAATCCTTCTAAACCACATTTTTAGCGATTCAAGACGTCTTTTTGGCACTTTTGTTGAAACTGACACTGTATTTCTATTTAATATAAGATTTTCACTCACTTATACTTGAAGGATGCATCTTAGTTCTCTTTAGAAGTAAAATGGATCCCTCCAGTATAAGCGAGAGAAAATCATAATATACAATGTATTAATATATATAATATGTATTATATATTTCATTTTGAAACGGGAATTGCTCACCGTTCACGTTTATTCAACAACGGGAGTGCTGAGTCATGCCCAGTTGCACACACACACACCAACGCTGTCAATGCTGACTAGATCATGACATCATAATATTCTACAACACTTCCCTCTTTGAACAATGTTTAGATCACAAAACCAATTATAATATATTTTTTTTTTAAACTTAAAAACAATTACAAAACCATTCCTAATTCAGATTACAAAACAGTAAGAAAATTTAAACATTACAAATTCAGTTAGAAAAATAAAAAAAAATACAAACTCAAATTACAAATTCAGTCTCTGTGGCTTACGAATTGTTCTACCAATTCTAGTAACCTGACCTCTCAACTCTGCGTCATCCTCTAACTGCACATTTTCCTGCAGTCTATTATCAACTGGGTCATTTCTCACCCCACTGTCATCTGTACCATCTCTATCATCTCTCACCCCACTATCAACTGTAGTATTATAAAAATCCAAGAAATCACCTGATTGTTTCCTAATATGTATACTGTTCCTCCTTAATACACTACCAGTACAAAGTTTGACAATATAGGACCTAGGGTAATTTGTTTTCCTGACTATCACTCCTGGCTCCCAAATTTTCTTGTGTACATTGTACACATAAACTGAATCCCTTACCTCAAAAGAACTGGGAGTCTTAGCAGTTTTATCATAGTTTTCTTTGGACTTAGCTTGTTGTTTTTCAAGGTTATCCTTGACTATTTTTGGGTCACAGACAGATGGTGCTAACAAATTCTTAGTCACTGGAATTTTTGTTCTCAGCCTGCGGCTTAATAATATTTGAGCTGGTGACAGCCCCTTAACTATGGGCATATTCCAGTAGTCAAGTAAAGCACTATGTAAATCTGTACCAGAATCTGTGCATTTTTTAATTATTTTCTTTACAGTTTGAATAGTTCTTTCCACTTGTCCATTTGATTGTGGATATACTGGACTTGTGTTAAGTATATTAAAGCCCCATTCTCTAGCAAATTCGTTAAATTCAAAGGAACCAAACGGATTATTATCCCCTACAATTGAAATAGGAATACCATGAGTGGAGAATGTCAGTTTGAGGTGTTTAATGACCTCTGTGGCAGTTTTTGATCTCATGTTCAGCACATCAACCCATTTAGAGAAATAATCTACCACTACAAGATAAATGTTTGTCCCAATTTCAGCAATGTCAACTGCTACTTTACTGTAAGGTAAGTCTGGTATCTCATGTGATCTCAGTGACTCCTTTGCTTTAGCATTCATGTATTTGTTACAAAGGCTACAAGATGAAACTAACTTTTCTATATCAACAGATAAGCCAGGCCAATACAATACTTCCCGAGCTCTAGATCTTGTTTTGTCAATACCGAAATGACTTTCATGAAGCAATTTCAACATATTTGCTCTTAGACTAAATGGAACAATAATTCTATCATTTAAAAATACAAGTCCATCATTTACATATATATCATGTCTCTTATTATAGTAAATGCAGATTATTTCAGGGACGTTTTGCTTATTTACAGGCCAGCCATTTTCATAGAATCTACAGATTAGACTCAGAGCTGGATCCAAACTAGTTTCCTTTTGGAACAACTGTTTTTTTTCTTCAGATATTGCCAATACATTAGGAACCACCACATCAAGAGCATGTATGAATGTACTATCATTAGTTTCATGACTATACTTGGGCTGCTCAACCCGTGACAAGAAATCTGCAACAATCATGGTTTTACCTGGTCTATACTCTATTTTTGGATTATATTTCAACAATTTCAGTTTTAGGCGCTGGAGCCTTGGTGACATGATTTTACAAATAGGCTTATCCATGATTGATGACAGTGGTTTACTGTCATTGTATACTACAAATTTCCTACCATACAACAAATGATGATATTTTTTAACAGCAATACAAATACTTAACATTTCTTTCTCAACTTGAGCATACTGGGACTCAGTAGGAGTCAGAGCTCTAGAACCAAAACTTACAGGTTTACCGCACTGAATTAAACAAAACCCAACAGCATCTTTACTACTATCTGCATGTACTTCAATTGGTTTATTGCAATCAAAAGTTGCTAGCACTGGTGCTGTGGTTACAGCTACTTTTAATTTTTTAATACACTCAGAGTGTATTGGTAACCACTGCCACATATTTGACTCCTTGAGTAATTCCCTAAGTGGACTTATTAGTTGTGACATGTCTGGGATGTATTCTCGAAAATAATTGAATAGCCCCAATACCTTTTGGAGGTCCTTCTTATTTGTTGGATTAGATAAATTCATTACACATTCAATATGTTTGTCATCAATACGAACCCCATTACAAGAAAATATGTGACCTACAAAACTCACTTCATCCAGATTAAGCTGGAGTTTCTTTGGATTAAATTTTACATTATTCTGCCTAGCTTTGTCCAGTACCTTTGCAAGTATTTCATCATGTGTGTCCTGATCTGGTGCTGCAATCAACAGATCATCAAAGTACACAGTCACACCTTCAATATTAGAAAATATGTCAGAATTTAATTTATGAAATAGCTGAGGAGCTATTGAAATCCCAAATGGAAGTCTATTAAATGAATAGCAACCATAAGGAGAGCTGAACGTGCAAATTTCGGCTGACTCCTTGTCTAGTTTTACATGATAAAAACCTGCACTACAGTCTAACACAGAGTAGCGATTTTTCCCAGCCAAGTTTGTTTTCATCTCCTCCAGTGATGGAATTAAATACGGTTCTGGCATTAAATCTTTGTTCAAAATTTGAGGGTCAAGACACAATCTTAAAGATTTGTCAGGTTTTTCGACAATAACTAGATTACTTACATAGCTACTGGGGTTTTCATTTTTTGAAATTATTCCCATTTGTTCTAATTCAAATAAAGTTTCCTTCAATTTCGGCATTAATGCTAAAGGGACCCTTCGTGGAGGCCTTACTACAGGTGTTGCTCCACTTTTCAATTTTATTTTATATTCTGTTGGGAAACAACCTATTCCTGTAAATACATCGCTATTTGTTTCAAGAAACTTTTCTTTAGACTCTAATTGTGTACTATGAACTCTGTTTATCAAACCCAGATCAACACAAGACTTCAAGCCAAGAATAGGAATACACTTTTCATTATCAATGACAAGAAACTCTACATTCAATTCAATATTATTGACACTACAATTCAAATGAATTTTACCAGTAGCTACCATTCTAAAACCACCATAGGATTCTAGAACAAGATTGCATTTTTCCAACCCTAGTACATCAAGTTTACATTTTCTAAAAATGTGCAAAGGTACCAAATTTATTTCTGCACCTGTATCTATTTTGAAATTAATCATTTCACCATTCACCTTAATTGGTTGAAACCATGAACAATTTACTTTATCTGGTCCCATATTTTTCATGTTATCGATTTTAAACAGTCTAATTCCATCAATGTGAAACTCTTGTGATACTACTTCTTGAACTACTTTCGCATTTGTTCGTGGCTTAGTACACCCATCAGCAAAATGATTCATTTCACCACAATTGTGGCACTGTTTATTGTAAGCTAAACACTTTCCCCTGGTGTGCTTTTTATTGCACTTTTTGCAAAGATACAAACCTGATTGAGTACTGCTACTTACATCACTAGAACTAGGCTTAAACTTAGAGTTGAACGAATTTCCATACCTTACTGCATGTACATGTTCCTCTTTTATTGTTACCTGATCCTGTTTGTGCCCCATCACTTCTTGAAACTGTATATTGCTTGTCTCCCACAACAGGCAATGTTTCACTGCTTCTTCCAATTTTAGATCTGGCATACGAAGTAAACGTTCTTGAAGAAGCCCATCATTGGAGCACAGCACTATCCGGTCACGAATTAAGCTTTCTTCTTGGTCGCCGAATTCACATGAGTGTGCCAATTTTTTCAAATCTGTCAAAAAGTTTGAGAATGGCTCACCCAGTTTCTGTGAACGTTTAAAGAATAAGAATCGCTGGTATACAATGTTTCGTTTCGGTAAAAAATAGTCGTCAAATGCTTTGATTACTGCCGGATATTTTATGTATTCTAGTGGTCCCAACTTGAATGTCTTAAAAATTCCGTAGGCTTCTTCCCCTATTACATTAAGAAATTGAGCTACCTTTATCTGGTCCGATTTATTTTCTGTTTCGGTCGCTGTTAAAAATAACGAAAATCTGTCTTTGAAATTCACCCAATCGTTTGCAACATTGTCCGTTATCGCCAATGAAGATGGTGGTTTGAACGCCATTTTCACTTCCACCAACCCTTGTCAAACTAACCTCAAGAGGTAACTCACTCAGACTCGAAGCTCACTTAAGTGCACGATAAATACACGGTTCGTTAACGACTGCGCCATGTTATATTATTAGTTACAATAATAAGACTGGTTTCATTTTGAAACGGGAATTGCTCACCGTTCACGTTTATTCAACAACGGGAGTGCTGAGTCATGCCCAGTTGCACACACACACACCAACGCTGTCAATGCTGACTAGATCATGACATCATAATATTCTACAACAACTGACACTGTATTTCTATTTAATATAAGATTTTCACTCACTTATACTTGAAGGATGCATCTTAGTTCTCTTTAGAAGTAAAATGGATCCCTCCAGTATAAGCGAGAGAAAATCATAATATACAATGTATTAATATATATAATATGTATTAAATAGAAATACAGTGTCAGTTTTGATATTAGATTGTTCATCAAGTATTTCGTCATGGAAGACATCTCAGAATTATTCTCTCAGGGCTTGTTAAAATTCCGAAATTTCTTTTGTTTCTGGATCTCTGGGGTAACTTTCCTCCTGATTCAACCCACAGTTACGCCATGTTTGTAATAGAAAATTAATTGTTGGTTTGACAATGCTGTCTCATTTTTCTTGCTTTTCTACAACTTTGAAAACTTTCCATTTGCTTCTACTTTCCATTTTTCACTGCTTTTTTTATTGTGAAACTATACAAAACTAAACAGCTCAGGGAGGATTTCCAATGATCACCTCACATAAGTCAAATGTCAACAAAATTTTGATCACTCGAAATGTTTGAGGAATTGTTGAAGCTAACACGAATTTAAGTGAGCAAATGCTTCTGGATTTGTTAATTCAACAAGTTCTCATACATTCATGTATCCCAATTTAAGCGTACATTTATGTTAGCTAAAGCTCATATGTCTACTATCTTACTTTATTACAAGTTTCTAGCTTATTTGGACCCTGTTTCTGTTACCGTATCTCCTAGGTTATAACTTACTGGGGCCTGTGTCATCACATCCATAAAATTTGCAGTAATTGTAGGCTCCCTAACTTAATTGATATGTTTCAACATGAAACAGGTCAAATCATTATAATCAAAAGTCTACATCGCCTTCGTACTTGCACAAGCTTTTTACTTATGTAGCCTGCATTAGGAAACTGGGTTTCTTCATTTAAAGGTTGAAATAAATTTTTTATTGCTGATGATACCCACATGAGTCCGAGAATTGTGCGTGGATAATGAGGTGAATGATAACACGTAGACGTCAGACGGAGGAGCGGGATTCGAACCCACGACCGCTGAAGCGAAAGTAAGCTTAAGTGATTCAATACTGATTCCTATTTGGCTATTTCTTATTTAATCTAAGTTACTGTCACTCCAAACGTATCATCATTATTTCTGCTTCCCCTTATTGTTCCATACCAATGTAACATACAAAGCAGAGTCTACAATTAGAGAAGATGCTGCATTCTTCTTCACTTCAATTTGTGATCAGTGATTTGATGGTTGAATAAGAAAATAAAAAATGTAACGTTGTTCATCCTTTCATTTACAGGTAGAAATTAAAAATGAGGTATGACGTCGGGAAGAGTTAATCAGTTCAATCCACCAAGATTCATCAATATTGTTGAAAATAATAATTTCTCAACTGATGATGATGAAGAAGAGTGCGTGTTCTGCAAGTTAGAAGAATGCCAATGTACTGATGAAGAAAAAGGTATAAACTTAACCACAACTTAATTTCCATATTCTTGAATTATTGTACTTATTTGCTTTGGATTCAAGTAATTCAAGTTTCAAAACATTGTTTTGGTACAGATAAGATATAATAAGATATTTTATTTTTAAAAATTTTCATTTAAGAAAATAATTTTTTTTAACCTTTATTACAGAAAAACTACATTCCTGATTGAAATACAAAATATTTCACTGAAATCTCTGATATCTCCTGGGGGATAGCCTAAAGGTCGATACACACATGTCCGGCCATAATGGCATCAGATTTGTGATAAATTCCTCACTAGCGTTTACACATTTCCGGTGACTTATCACCAATTCCTTTCCACAATCAAATACCAAATTAATGAAATCTCAGATATTTGAAAATCCCATGTTATTCTACTTAAGCTCCTGATTCTGAAACAATTTTCTTTTTTTCATCAAAATTAGCAACAAACAAATTCAAGTAAATTCTTTTCCGTTTCCAGCTAATTCATTCTTGGTATAGGAACTGGACTGTTTCTTGAATTTTTTGTTGCTAATTTGGATAATAGAAAAAATTCTTCAGAAACAGGAGCTCAAGCAGAACTACATAAAATTTTAAATATCTGAAATTTTTATCTTTTATGCATTTGGGAAAGAAAATGAAGAGTCATTAGTGCTGCTCATCACGTTTTTTTTCACTGCACATCACGTTCTGGTATGTCAGGTTATGGGTATGTGTGAATCGACCTTTACGTAGTCGTTGATTACGTCGACTATGTCGACTCGGTCGTTGGTCTTTGTCATCTGTCAAGAGTTTTGCCAAGTACATACTTAATAGTGTCTGATTTAATCGTTATAGTATGTCACAGAGTGATTGTGACGAGATTACGGAGGAACCGACCGCGCATCCGGTTCGCGCCTCCCCCGCTCAGGGCACGTTGTCGCCACTCCCCCCTCCCTTCTACCCGCAGAGGGGAGTATTTAAGCGGCGGAGTGGCACTATTCATCACTTCGCCTCAGGAGCTCTCCCAAATCAGAACAATAGTTTTTTCTTGAGGTGAGCTTCCCATAGGGTACAGCAAACGAGCTGTAACCCTGAACCACCTTGGCTTTGTGCATCAAGCTGACATCTAGAAGTCGTCCGCCCCTTCCGTCCTTGACCTCGGTAAGCTGTTACAGACAGCTTGCTTCCCGTGCTTGCCATTGCAGACAGCAAGCTCCTACCTCGACCTCCTTCATCCCGGGATCCCCCAGCAAGCCGTTACAGACGGCCTGCTTCCTCTGCTCGCCGTTTCAGACAGCGAGTGTCCATCCTCAAGCATGGCAAGCCGTTACAGACGGCCTGCTTCCTCTGCTCGCCGTTTCAGACAGTGGGTGTCCTTCCACGACCCCAAGTAAGCAGTTCCAGACTGCTCACTTCCTACGCTTGCTGTTACAGACAGCAAGCTCCCATCCTCGACCCCAAGTAAGCAGTTTCAGACTGCTTACATCCTCTGCTCGCCATTGCAGACAGCAAGTCCTACCCGACCCCAATACCTCCCTCCTCGGGCTAGCCGTTTCAGACAGCCAGCCGTCATTTGCAGTTGCAAACTGCATACCCAACCCTAACGGCAAGCCGTTGCAGACGGCTTGTTTCCTCCTCGCAGTTCCAGACTGCAAGTCCTCCCCTACCTCAATACCCAAGTAAGCAGTTTCAGACTGCTTATGTCCTCTGCTCGCCGTTGCAGACAGCAAGTCCTACCCGACCCCAATACCTCCCTCCTCGGGCTAGCTGTTTCAGACAGCCAGCCGTCATTTGCAGTTGCAGACTGCATACCCAACCCTAACGGCAAGCCGTTGCAGATGGCTTGTTTCCTCCTCGCAGTTCCAGACTGCAAGTCCTCCCCTACCTCATTACCCAAGTAAGCAGTTTCAGACTGCTTACGTCCTCTGCTCGCCGTTGCAGACAGCAAGTCCTACCCGACCCCAATACCTCCCTCCTCGGGCTAGCTGTTTCAGACAGCCAGCTGTCATTCGCAGTTGCAGACTGCGTACCCAACCCTAACGGCAAGCCGTTGCAGATGGCTTGTTTCCTCCTCACAGTTCCAGACTGCAAGTCCTTCCCTACCTCATTACCCAAGTAAGCAGTTTCAGACTGCTTATGTCCTCTGCTCGCCGTTGCAGACAGCAAGTCCTACCCGACCCCAATACCTCCTTCCTCAGGCTAGCCGTTTCAGACAGCCAGCCGTCATTCGCAGTTGCAGACTGTGTACCCAACCCTAACGGCAAGCCGTTGCAGACGGCTTGTTTCCTCCTTGCAGTTCCAGACTGCAAGTCCTTACCTACCCTGTCACCCTCGGGCTAGCCGTTTCAGACAGCCAGCCGTCAATCGCAGTTACAGACTGCATACCCCATCCTAACGGCAAGCCGTTGCAGACGGCTTGTTTCCTCCTTGCAGTTCCAGACTGCAAGTCCTTACCTACCCTGTCACCCTCGGGCTAGCCGTTTCAGACAGCCAGCCGTCAATCGCAGTTACAGACTGCATACCCCATCCTAACGGCAAGCCGTTGCAGATGGCTTGCTTCCTCCTCGCAGTTCCAGACTGCAAGTCCTTACCTACCCTGTCACCCTCGGGCTAGCCGTTTCAGACAGCCAGCCGTCAATCGCAGTTACAGACTGCGTACCCAATCCTAACTGCAAGTCGTTGCAGACGGCTTGCTTCCTCCTCTCAGTTCCAGACTGCGAGTCCTTCCCTACCCCATTACCCTACACCCTTGGGCTAGCCATTTCAGACAGCCAGCCGTCAGTCGCAGTTACAGACTGCGCACCCATCCTCCACAGGGGAACTGTTTCCAAGGGAGGAATCGCCCTACCCTGGGACGACTTTGGACCGACCTCCTCCGCCCCGACCTACACCAACTGAGTTCAGTCCCTCAGGAGCAACACCTGAGAAGTCGTCACCCTCTCTCGAGGAGACTTCGAGAGAGTTTGTGATAAGTAAAGTCTGTCATCAATAATTATTTATTAATTTAGTTCTTCATTCATGAACATATAACCCGCCAATACAATACAAATGCACAACTTTGAAATGAAAGTATACCTCATAGTAGGGCCTCAGCAATATATCTCAATGCGACCCAAAAATCGCTGTATTTGATGTGTTCTAGCTAAGCACTGATCGAAAAATCAAATATGACCTCTAATTTTGTAGAAATTTTCAGCATCTTTATAATTGCAGTGTACCTTGTTTCTCAAAAATCCTTCTAAATCAGATATTAGTGAAAAACTGATTTTTCTATATTTTGTGATTGGAGCGGCGCTCCCACAACTAGAGAAACTCTAAGTTCAATTTTAGCGCCCTGAAATACAGAACCGTTGAGAAAACAACTTTTATAATTTTGTATTGGAAAAGTTACCTTTAAACTGGACCAAATACAGTCTTTTAATATTAGAAATTATTTTATTCAACTATGAATCATTCTCATCCCATGGTCCTACTCTGGCATGTGATGAAGAAAAGTACAAAGTATCTATGATATGAAATCAAAGTATCGATTCTCATCCCATGGTCCTACTCTGGCATGTGATGAAGAAAAGTACAAAGTATCTATGAAAAAATTGAAATTTTTTAAAGATTAACTTTTCAAGGAATTAAAAAATAAATATAGTCTTAAGTTTTGATGAAGCATTTCCTATTACAACCCATATCGTATGACAGATCACTAAAAAGGTCAAGAAGAATGCTGCAAAAGGGTGTTAATCACAGGGGAACGCGTCAAGGTGTCACCCCGTCAAACAATCCCCTTTTAAATCCAGTTTTGAGGTGACAGTTTGACATGTGTCATCCCCATCAAACTGTCCCATTTCTAAAGAAGTGACAAGCTGTTGAGGTGACACCTTGTCGCGAGCGTGCAAGGTGACAGTTTTTCGTGTACAGTGACGACAAACTGACACCTGATGGTTCAGAAGGTGAAAAGTTGGCGTGGTGAGACTTTGACGCAAGCGTGCAAGGTGACGGTTTGTCATCACCGTACATGACAAACTGTCACCTCGACACCACACCACAAGAAATCACTATTTCGGCTGGCTCTTCCTTTGCAAATTGAAAATGAAGTTAGAAAATGAAGCCAAACTACCCGGTTTTATAATTATGAAAAGGCATTAAGATTCCTAATTGTGTTTTCAACATCATGTCTTTGTGAGTGAATAAAATATCTCATTTCAATCCTGACATTGAATCACTAGCTCAGTCAAAGCAATGCCAGAAGTCACACTAGCATTAGAGACAAGTTATTAGGTTAGGTTAGGCTATGTTGATGGAGAAAACTTTCTTCTGTAATGATTGATGAATACTTGACCATTAATGTTTATGGCCATTATTTGTCAAAATAAGAGCCCCGTATGTCATTTCATAACTCGAGTTCTATTTTTCAGAATATAGCTTATCTATAATTAGTCAGTGGCAGATCCAGGATTGGGTCATGGGGGAAGGGCTAAGGAAGTAAGGAGATATACATAATGCTAAACTATATTCCGAAGTCCCATTATTTTTAAAATAAATTGGACAACCAAGGGGACTATAGCCCCCTTAGACCATCCACCACTGGACCCGGGTGAAATACATATTATCAATCCGGGCCCTCGTCGGGGCTCCCTAGTAGCCCAAGGCCCCCCTCGCCGCGGGGTTGTAAGTTGTGCCAACTGGTGCCAATGTCCTGTAGGTGACATGTTGTCAGGCCGACACTTTGACTCCAGCATGCAGGGTGTCAGATTGTCGTATACGGTATCACCTGCGAGTACAGGAGGTGACAAGTTGTTGTGGTGACACCTTGATGGCATTGGTATATTTTTACGAGGGTACAGGTTGTCGCCTGTGGCCAAAATTCCTATGTGACAGGTTATCATGGTAGCACCTTGATGGCGACCCAATCACAGCTTTCTTGCTGTATTTCACCATAACTGCTAGAGCAATTAAAATATTCCAATTTCTGATTTTGAATCGCTGTAACTTGTTAACTGATATCACCAAGCTCCACGTTCTGCGCTAATTTATTAGGTGCAAAACCGTTACCTGGATCTTGACGTGATAATCCCAGTGTCGCTCCGGGCCAACTAGCTCTAGTCGGCGGGTGGTCGGAGTTAGGCGACGAGGTCGACCTTTCCTTCTGAGGCCTCTGCCGCGCTTGGGGTTGCCTCACCGGTTGGAAATACCATCGTTGGGCGCCGTTTAACTTTCCCGCTCTCCGTGTCGCGGATTCGGGGTCCCGCGGCCTCGCGGACTGGCTGCAGCCTTGCGAAGAGCCATGTCCGCTCCTTTGCAAAGGCATAAAGGGGAAAGGAGTGGTTTTTAGGGGATAGGAAAGGAAGGGCCGAAATATGGCTACTCCTGCCCCTTACCAGCGGAGACGGTAGCCTCTGCTGCTGCGGGTGGGGAAGAGGGATTTTGGTGGGGGGGAATAGGAGGATATCCAGCCGGAAGAGCATGCCTCTGCCACTTTCCAAAGGGGGTGGAAGCTATTACCCCCTGCTAGGATATGGCCGGAGTTCCAGACCCTGCTACTATTAGCCATTCCTGGTTCCCCTGCCTGTTTAAGAGGTAAGATAAGGGAAGAAATGGCGGGTGACGAGGAAGCGGCGGAGCACAAATCACCTGCCTGGTTAGAGCGCGGGTCTTTGTTCCTCTGCCTCAGGATTATAGGTTCGACTGGGTGGGATCTAAGAGGATGGCGGAAGTTGGCGGAGGTTATTCTACCCTCTGCGAATATCAGCGGGGGTATAGCGACCTCTGCTAACTGGGGGAAAATAGGATAGGGGAATTTAGGAACATGGGGAATCAAGGAAGGGAACGGGATCGCATTCGAAACTATGAACCGTTTGGGAAGGAGTAATTCCCAAACCCACGTTCACAGATTGCGATAATCCGTGACCCGCGCCGCGATCACCACTTCAGGGGTCAGTACTCACTCGTGCTTCTCCCTGACCGAACTAATGCACGTTCACTTCGCGCACTAGTTCACACAACTGGCACTTGTGTGTTCAATTTTCACAGAGTGAAAATTGACTGCAGTTAAACTCCTGCTACACTGTGACCGATCAGAAGGCCTCTTGAAGACTTGAAGTAAACCCTTCAAAGACTTGAAGATGACTCTTCGAGGACTTGAAGAATACTCCTCTCTGACAGCTCCGTCAGAGAGCCGTTCCTCCAAAAACGGTGAGGAACTGGTGGGGGAAGCCTCGACGCAGTAGTGAGCACTCCACCAGTCCAGATCGTTATCAACGTTCTGTGCCCCAACCAGTGGCTGCTCCTCTCTACTTTTGTCGGGCGCCTCTAAAATAATTAATTATTTATTCCCCGTCATGGCTTTGCCACGTGACACACCCGACCTACTAGGGGATTGGGGGGGGGGGGGAAGGAAGGAAAGAAAGCCGAAACACTACGCCCCTGCTCCTAGGAGAAAGGTGAAGTGGATGGGGGAAAGAGAGAATAGTCCGCGCCGCCTGCCACCGCGGCAAGTCTGCGCTGCCGTTTCGATAGCGGGATTTGTCGTAAGAATCCCACTGCCGCACCTTTTTCGCCTTGTTAAACTGGCGTATTAGCGCCACCAATCTAGCGCGTTGGGGCTGGTTAATTATCCCCAAGGGATCGATCAACCGTATCCGATGCATCACCGGGTCGACAACCGCCGTTAAGTTGTCAACCTTGACGGGGACAGCCCAAAGCACTCCGCCACTAAGTCGGGAGAGTGGACTGACCAAAGCCTTAATAGGGAGACTCCAGTGCCTCATCTTCAAGCTTTGGAATGGCATATACCGCGTGTGGTCCGTACGCGAATGTGTCTCGGCCAAGCCGAGGAACGTGTCCAGTAAACCGAGACGTTTGGATGGCATTTTTCTACACTGCATTTGACCGGTTCACTTGGAGACGACTCGGAACAGACTGTCGATTGTTCTGTCTTTATTAGATAGAAACAATCACTGGTTCCTACTCGAAAAGCTTCATTTTCGGGAAAAACAAGGTGTTGATTAATGCTTATCTCCTTGTCTGGTGGTCATACTCCCAAATTTATCAACGGTTATTGCCCTGATAATGAAAGGAATCACTTCGATATCTTTGTGATATATTCTTAAAAGGAGCGATGTAACCGAATTGCAACAACAAGTACTTTTCCCAGCTACTTGTTATGCAAATTCACAAGTTCTAAAATTCAGGAAAGAATTTTCCTCGGCTATTTTCCTCCAGAAAATACCCAATTCATTAATAAGCAATCGCATGTTTATTAATCCATAGCAACGGCTATTCATTATGAAACATTCCCATTTCATAATACCTCCGAATAATATTACTCATTATCCCAGAGTATCATGCAAATAAAAATAATTTATTCGCATCATTATCTTACTTTGAACCATAAGATAATCTATTACATTCCAATCCCGTTACATGGTGGAAGTAATAATGAAATTGGAGATCGAATAACTCCTCCTTCTTTTGATGAGGAATGTTCTGTTCGACAATAGTTAGCCCACAATTTATGTGTGTTGACCTACAACATAAAATATGTGGCGCTAACAGGTTTTTCCGGCCTCGGAAAACTCTCCGGTTTTTCCTCACTGATCGTTCCCCACTCTGTCTGCTCTGACCGCATTCGCATGGGTGGCTTCACTCACCCTACTCCACGAACTTCTTGCACGGCCCGCGCTCACTCCGCCCGCAGTTTACCAACATGCTGGTCATTCCGCCGGGAGTAGCTTCCCATTCACAACCCATGAACCTCTTGTGCGGCTACCTGCTCGCCTCGCCCGCAGTTTACCGACATGCTGGTCGTTCCACTGGGGGTAGCTTCCCGTTCACAACCCGTAAACCTTTTGCTCGGCCACCCGCATGGCTTGTCCGCAGTTTACCGACATGCTGGTCGTTCCACCAGGGGTAGCTTCCCGTTCACAACCCTGTGAACATTTTGCTTGGCCACCCGCATGGCTTGTCCGCAGTTTACCAACATGCTGGTCGTTCCACTGGGAGTAGCTTCCCACCCATGTGTCGTACTGCTTGAGAGACTACTCGCACATCCGACGCATCTTCCTCTTCATCCTCTATACAGGGGGGAAATAGCTCCACATCTTTAACTAACATGGACAACTATTGATTTTCCGCCCTCAGTCCTTAACTGTACTGTCGTTGGGCTCAACATTTTCGCCACTTCGTACGGACCAGAGAATTTCGGGGCTAGCTTAGCCGTGAATTGATTATTCCCAGAGGACAAATAATGTTCCCTCTTGAATACCTTCTGTCCAGGTATCACTTTCAGAGACCTCCTACATAGGTTATAATACCTGCTAGTATTTTTGTAGGCCTCTTCGAGATTGTCTATCACTAGTTCTCGTAATTGTGACAGAATTTTTAATCTCCCGAGTAAGGTAGGCTTACTACCCAACTCCACTTCTAAGCGGGGGTCATCCGCGCACCCGCTTTCCAAAGCGCCCGGCGCATGTAGCTCGTGGCCAAAATTTAGGTACGCTGGGGTAAACTTCGTACCCTGGTGTACCGCGGTGTTCATTGCGAAGCAGAATTCGGCGATGTACCGATCCCATTCTGTGTGGCTTTCCCCGAGATAGAGTTGAATCATCGTTTTCAGCACTCTATTTACCCGCTCGGTCGGATTACAGCTTGGTGAATAGGGAGGGGTAAAAAATAGCGTTATCCCATTATCACCACAGAATGATTTAAACAATTTGCTGGTATATTGTGTACCATTATCGCAAATTAACATCTTCGGGGCTCCGAATTTGGTAATTACCAGCTCCCTGAGCGCTCGAAGAACCGACACGCTATCAGCCCATGCTATAGGTCGTGCCTCTGTCCACTTTGTGAACTGGTCTTGGAACACGATGAGGTATCGATGTCCCCTTTTGGATCTTGGCAGGGGGCCTACCAAGTCCGTACTGACTGTCTCCCATGGGTGGGATATTTGCCGCAGTTGCGTCATCTGCCCGTACAGGGATCATTGTTTGACTTTATGCCGGAGACACATCTCACACTTCCGCACATATTTCACTATATCCCTGTATAGTCCAGGCCAATAGTAACTTTGAGCTACTCGCTCGTATGTACGATATACACCTTGGTGTCCTGCTGTTGGCGCGTCGTGGTTCTGTTTCATGATTTCCACTCGATAATCGCGTGGAATACAGAGTTTCCATCCGTCACTGCCATCCTTGTCCGGCTGCCGCTGCCTGGACCATACGTGGCGGTACAGCAGTCCGCCGCGTACCGTGTAGTCGGGGTATTTCGAGGGAGTTTGGGAAATGCCCCTCTTCATTTTCTGTATCCAGCTGTCATCTGGAACACAGTCGCTAGTAGTCGCTACAGGATCTCCTAGCTCTGACCTACTGTCCTCGCCCTCCTCATTCAGTATCAAGCGAGACAATGCGTCCGGCACGACATTCAACTTGCCGCACCTGTACTTGATGATCAAGTTAAATTGCTGCATTTCCATAATCCACCGCGCCAAGCGTCTGGAAGGATTAGGAATAGCCCGCAGCCATGTCAACGACTGGTGGTCGGTGATTACCGTTGTCTCATACCCCTCGATATAGGGTCGGAATTTGCGGAGGGCAAAAATCACCGCCAAACATTCTTTCTCCGTCATGCTATAACGCGCCTCGGCCCCTTTCAGTCCGCGGCTCGCGTATGCGATTACCTTCTCCTCCCCACCAATCTCCTGAGTCAGCACCGCACCTAGCCCATAATCTGAGGCATCCGTTTGGAGTTGGAACGGCAACTCGAAATGCGGGTACGTTAGTACCGGAGATTTGGTGAGCGCTTCTTTTATCTGGATAAAAGCAGCTTCCTCCTCTTCACCCCATTGCCACTTGGTATTCGTCCTCAACAGGCGGTGTAGCGGGGTTGCTAAATCCGCGAAATTGGGGACAAAGCGCCTGTACCAGGATGCCAAACCTAAAAAGCTATGTAGCTTCTTTATCCGCTGAGGGGTTGGAAAATCTACAACAGCCCGGATTGTTTCTGGGTCTGTCTGTAGGCCTTGTTCCGTCACGATATGGCCTAAATACTGTAACTCGGATTTGAGAAACTGGCACTTTTCTTCGTTGATGACTAGGCCAGCCTCTCTCAACCACTTAAAAACTTCCGCGAGGTTTTGGATATGTTCTTCCAGTGTCTCCCCGAGCACTATAACATCATCCAAGTAGGCGAAAGCATTGGGCTCGAGCTTCGGCCCTATTATGCGGTCCAATAGCCGCTGAAACGTTGCATCTGCCAAATGTAGTCCAAAAGGTATGACTTTGAACTGAAATAAGCCTCTACCGGGAACGGTGAAGGCCGTTAATGGCTTACTCGCCTCATCCAAGGGTACTTGCCAATATCCGTTTTTCAAATCGATAGACGATATGTACCAGGCCTTACGGAGCCGGTCTAAAATTCCCATCATATTTGGGAGTGGATAGGCATCCCTATGAGTTATTTTGTTCATCTTCCTGAAGTCAATACAAAACCATAACTTCCCATTTGACTTTCTAACTAGCACAATCGGTAAACTCCATGTGCTACTGCTTGGCTTAATGACCTGCTGTGACAACATATCATCGATTTCCTTGTCGATCACTTGTTGCATCGCTGGGTTGTGAGGATAGGGACGTTGGCGGAAGGGTTCCGCGCTGTCCTTTAACTTTATCCGGTGGGATAACAAATGAGTCATGCCGGATACATCCTCAAATTTCTTCAGTTCCGCCGCTAGGAACTCATCAAAACATACCCATTCTGATATTGTTGCTGCCGCCTTCCCTGACTTGGAAGTGGGTAGCTGCATCCTCTTCTTCGGGATATCGATGCGGGCTCACATCATTTTCAAGTGACTGAAACCTAAAATCATTTCTGACTTTAGTTAATCACTTACCGCAACCCATAGAAAAATCTCTTTTCCACAAATTTCCGCGGCTACTCTCAACTCCTCAGCGACGGGTAACACCTCGCCGTTTATCAGAGTAGGTCAGTGAGTGGCCGCTCGCGACTTGCTGTTCCCAGCTGCCTTGATTCTCCTGGCTACGTCGGCCAAAATATACGTCCATTCGGCTCCCGTATCGACCAGAGCGTTGAGTTCAATCCCCTTGAGCTCAACCCACATAAATATGCAGTCGTCCTTCTTATGGCGCCCTTCACATTGTGTGTGAATAGGGGCCATTCCGGGTTTCACCTTATCACGGCGCTCCGCCGGTGTCCGTGGAGGTTCCGCCGCCTCCCGCGCCACTGCGCATGGTTCCCACTCGATTTCTCGAATGTCCGTGTGAATATGAACTTTATGTTCACGTAAAAATTGGATTCCAAGGAGCAGATCAACACTGAGTCCTTCCATGATAGTAGCATTCAATGGAAATACTATCTGGTCAATCGTGACGTTGGTCACCATTCTGCCGCTTAACCATGCCGCCGTCCCGTTAGCTAGGATTGTGCGGTGGTTCGCGGGTTCTCTCTTCACAAGTCCCAATTCCTGGAGACTCCTGAACGTTTCCGCGCTTACATAGTTTGACTCCGTGCCAGTGTCTAGCAACGCATGACACCTCTGGCCCACTATGTATGTGGTAATATACAACCGGTTATCATGGCTTAGTTCCGCATCCAATTCTAACCGCCTCGTCGAACCACTGCAGTCTCAGTAGACCTTTTCGTCTGCTTTCCGCAATTACATTCCTTTCGTGGTTTTCCACATCGTTTACATGGAGTGTTGTCTGGGCAATCCGATTTCCAATGCCCTGGTTTCGACACTGCCAGTACACTGGTTCCGTGGTCTCAGAGATAGGTTTAACCTTGCTCTGCACCCTTTCAGCCTCTGTCTTGGGCCTCGTCGCCCACAGCGGCTCCTCGAACTTACAATTTCGGACACCTTGTCGAAGTTGTTTTTCCTTGAGCTTAATCTGTTCGTACTGTCGCGCTAAATGCAACAGATGGTCCAACGTCCATACATCCGCCTGGTGGATATACAATTTGTATCGAGGTGAGAGGTTTCGATACAACCTCTGTATCTTACTCTCGTCGGAGTAATCGCCTCTCCGCCTCATCAAGGTGAGTAGGTCCTCAACGTAGTCGTCGATTGTCTTGCCTTCGCGCTGTTTCCACGCTAGGATCTGGTTGTCGAGGTCTTCGTCGTACGTCAAGGGGTAGTATCTAGCCTTGAAGTTCTTCATGAAGTCGCCCCAGTTTCTCCACTTGTCTCTTTGGTTTCTCATCCACAAGGTGGATCGGCCTGTCAGCAGCTCGGGTAAGGCAACTAATAGCTGACTGCCCCTCAACCCGTAAGCCTGCTGTAACTCGCGGAGGCTCTCAACAAAACTGGGTGCATTGCCCTGATTCCAGGTCTTGATGTTTGGTCCGTCATATCAGGGTGCTTTTCTGATACAACATTTATTGAGCCCGCTTCTTCCGCGGAGCTCCAGCTAAGCCTGGCCTCCTCGCCCGCAACACTGGGGTTGGTCGGCGGGTTTGTAGCCCTCCGGTGGTATTCTATGAGAATCCTCCAAATTTCTGTCAGGGTACCTTCTGTTGGCAAATTGAGGAGTCTCAGTACATTTACTGCCTCTTCTTTGTGCAACCTGTACAGCCATGACACGCGCGGGTCATTAGATGACTCCTGTGCGCCTTCTGCGGTGCCCTCTGGCCTCCACTCGTCCTCAGATTCGCTCCGCTCGACGCACTTGTCGTGCTCACTCATCCTGACACTGTCGTCCTTGTTACTAGCCCCACGTTGGGCGCCATTTTATCACCAAGCTCCACATTCTGCGCTAAATTATTTGGTGCAAAACCGTTACCTGGATCTTGACATGATAATCCCAGTGTCGCTCCGGGCCAACTAGCTCTAGTCAGCGGGTGGTCGGAGTTAGGTGACGAGGTCGACCTTTCCTTCTGAGGCCTCCGCCGAGCTTGGGGTTGCCTCACCGGTTGGAAATACCGTCGTTGGGCACCGTTTAACTTTCCCGCTCTCCACGTCATGGATTCGGGGTCCCGCGGCCTCGCAGACCGGCCGCGGCCTCGCAAAGAGCTGTGTCCGCTCCTTCGCGGAGGCGTAAAGGGGAAAGGAGTGGTTTTTAGGGGATAGGAAAGGAAGGGCCGAAATATGGCTACTCCTGCCCCTTACCAGTGGAGACAGTAGCCTCTGCTGCTGCAGGTGGGGAAGAGGGATTTCAGTGGGGGGGAATAGGAGGATATCCAGCTGGAAGAGTATGCCTCTGCCACTTTCCAAAGGGGGCGGAAGCTATTACCCCCTGCTAGGATATGGCCGGAGTTCCAGACCCTGCTACTATTAGCCGTTCCTGGTTCCCCTGCCTGTTTAAGAGGTAATGTAAGGGAAGGAATGGCGGGTGACGAGGAAGCGGCGGAGCACAAATCACCTGCCTGGTTAGAGCGTGGGTCTTTGTTCCTCTGCCTCAGGATTATAGGTTCGACTGGGTGGGATCTAAGAGGATGGCAGAAGTTGGCGGAGGTTATTCTACCCTCTGCGAATATCGGCGGGGGTATAGCGACCTCTGCTAACCGGGGGAAAATAGGATAGGGGATTTTAGGAACACAGGGAATCAAGGAAGGGAACAGGATCGCGTTCGAAACTACAAACCGTTTGGGAAGGAGTAATTCCCAAACCCACGTTCACGGATTGCGATAATCCGTGACCCGCGCCACAATCACCACTTCAGGGGTCAGTACTCGCTTGTGCTTCTCCCTGACCGAACTAACGCACATTCACTTCGCGCACTAGTTCACACAACCGGCACTTGTTTGTTCAATTTTCACGGAGTGAAAATTGACCGCAGTTAAACTCCTGCTACACTGTGACCGATCAGAAGGCCTCTCGAAGACTTGAAGTAAACCCTTCGAAGACTTGAAGACGACTCTTCGAGGACTTGAAGAAGACTCCTCTCTGACAGCTCCGTCAGAGAGCCGTTCCTCCAAAAACGGTGAGGAACTGGTGGGGGAAGCCTCGACGCAGTAGTGAGCACTCCACCGGTCCAGATCGTTATCAACGTTCTGTGCCCCGACCGGTGGCTGCTCCTCTCTACTTTTGTCGGGCGCCTCTAAAATAATTAATTAAATACATTAATTAATTATTTATTCCCCGTCACGGCTTTGCCACGTGACACTGATTAGAATAAAAATATTATGTGTTTCATATTATATATCTTTTTAGAATATTATCATTTTGTATTATTATTATTATGTAATTTTTTAGTATCATCACTCACTGGGAGTACTCCAAATTTCATCAAAAACTGAGATGGTGTAGGAATTGAATTGGCTTGGAATGACGCATCTATAAAAAAGTGAATTCGAAAATCAAACTTTTAATTTAATAAAAGATCCATAGCAAATTCCTCGTCCCGTATGGATAAATATAAAAAAGAAAAATATTGATGCCCCATTTGCGGCTATAATAAGATATTATAATGAAATGCTATTTTTTAACTCAACAGGTAATGTAAGACTTTTGCTTATCAAGAATAGAATGCTTAGAAAGAATGCTTTTATCTTTCTCATTGAATAATCATTCAATTGAAAGAAAAATGTAATGATTGTATTTCTAATGATTGATCTACTATAATTCAAAAATTCCAATATATACTCAATGTTATATTGTCATCAAAATTTATATCATGTGCTCCACAAATATTTCCAATATATTAATTAATATTTTATTTCCAGAGAATGAAAAGGATGATACTATAGAAGAACCATTATCTCTTCATGAAACTCCCCAGCTTCCCAAACCTGTGAAAAATGTTGCAAGGACAATTTCGCCAAAGAAAAAAAAGAAAAAGAAGAAGTGAGTAACTTCCTTATCACTTGATAAAGCTCTAGTCTCAAATCTTAGACAATTAATATCATTTCTGTTCAGCTTCTCAATGTGTTCATAATAACTTGGTTGGTTTTCTATTATTTTGTTAGATATCTCAATCAAACGGATCCCACTTGGCCGCAGAATGAACTTTCAATTTGAATGAGTCAATTATTACGTCTGTTGAATGAAATTTATTTATTTTTATTTTTTTGAGGATGAAGCCCACATAGGTCTGAGACCTGTGCGTGGGTAATGAGTCGGATGATGGTGATTGATGAGTTGGACCTACAGTTTTAGGTGGGTTCCGAACCACCGGGAAGTGATTTTACTGCAGAGAACAGTGTCTTTTTTGCTGCCCAATCTAATCGGTCACCGTTACAAAGTGGACCCAGGAGAACGCAGCTTATCTCTATCTGATTGAACAGATACCTGCTACGGCTCACGGCTGTCACTTCTCAACAAAAATTAAAAATAGACTAGAGGTTTAAAAAGTTTGAACTATCAAATCTTTTAAATAAAACTTATCCTGCACATATATACCGTTACGTGTATGCCATGACTTTATGAACTGAATGATATTCATTAATTAATTGATTATTCTGTAAGAATTCACTTTTCAAATTACAGTATTTGTATTTTTTTATAGTTGACAATATTTGAATTCGATAATGATTCGATGGCATTCTTTTTTCTGTGTACTGTTTCAATCTGTTGAGAGCATTCATGGTTGTTATTATTTATTATTATTATTATTATCATCATCATAATCGATTGTAATGTAATTGACTAATTACCATTGCATTTCCAACCTTACTCATGCCCGATTTTTCAGTCGTGCAGTAAATCATTCAATAGCTATTGATTCAATAGCATCCCTAAGTCTTGTTTCACACACATCTGGCTGTCAGGTAACTGGTGTAGCTCACCCGGCATAATTACATTGCATCGTATGATTTGAAAAATCGGGTGTGTAGCGCTCCATATGATACAATGTCCCTACAGCAGGGTAAACTACACCGGTTACCCGACTGCCGGGTATGTGTCAAACAAGCCTTAAGGCCGCTATTGAGTTGATAGCTACTGAACGACTGAGAAACCGGGGATCAATCAAAATATCAATTTCATTTATTTCACGTTTTTTAACATGAGACTCTATAATAAAATAAATTTATTGAATGATTATCTTTGATGTAATATCTGCCTAAATTTATGAAATCTCTTGTATTCAAAGTGTTTCATATTATCAATTATATATTCTGTTCCAGAATCAGTACAATTTTTGCTGAGAACTGCAAATATGAAGTCGTTACTAAAATAGCAAAATCATTTGGTATGCGTAGTGTGAGAGAATGTGACAATTGGAATCTGTATTGGACCGACCACACTGTAACAGTCGAGAGAGCCAAGGAAATGAAAAGATTTCAAGTAATTAATTAGATACTATGCATTTTCCGATGAAGTTGTAAGAGGAGGCTCCATCAACCTCCAACTTGAATATACTAAAACAAAAATTAAAATTCTCCATTTCATGTGATTTTCAGGAAAAATCTCAGGTTCACTATACATCTTTTGTGAACTATTCAATAATTTTCTACTATTCACTATTAAAAATAAAAACTATTCACCAATTTTTGTGAACTATTCAATAGGCTTTTAGAGATTACTACTACTCGTTTTACAAACGTTATTGTAGCGGGAGATTTCAATACAGACTTTGCAACACAGAATAAAATGACAGAAGATTTAAGGGATATTATATACATGAATAACTTGGAAATAAAAGTTCATGAATATACCAGAGTCACAAGAACATCACAAACAATAATTGATAACATCCTTACTAATATAGATTACTCTAAAACAAGACTAGGCGGCTCGGAACTATCTGATCATGACTATCAAATCTTAGAGGTGGGGTTGCAAGGTTATAAATCAATTAAAAAGAGTAGAGTAATGAAAGAAATTCAACAATGTGAACAGGGGAATATCGATTGTTTGAAGCAGAATCTGCTACAAGAAAACTGGAGTAGGGTTTACAATAGCAATAGTTTGAATAACAAATATGATAGTTTCATTAATATTTTAAGGTTTCATATTACTATGAGTTGTCCAGTTATAAAAGTCCCTGTAAAAAACAAATTAGACAAAATTGAAGAGTGGATAACTGATGATATCCTTGCAGAAAGAAATAGGGTAAAAGATGCATATGATGAATTCAAACTATCTAGAAATATGTTAAGTGAAGATAATTACAAAGCTCTAAAGAAAAATTATACAAGAGAAGTGAAAAGAGCGAAATGTAAGAAAACAGCTGAAATTTTGAATAATAGTGTGTACTTTAACACAGCCGTGTGGGATGTAATAAACAAAAATAGGCAAGTAGCTCATGTAGATGCTTATACTAGTGTGCCCAGAATAATTAACGAAAATAACAAATATATTGATGATAGTGTAGACATTTGTAATTTCTTTAACAGATATTATCAACTGGTTGCTAAGGATCTTCAAAAATCTCTTAATACAAGTATTAGTGATGCAAACATGAGGAATACTGAGGGGATTCAGAACGAATTAAAATTCCACCCAGTATGCCAAGACGAGTTGTCAAATATCATTGATAGTTTAAATAATAAAAAAACTGTAGGAATGGATGGGGTATCCAGTAAAATTCTGAAAGAATGTAAAGATCAATTGTTAGACCCTTTGATTCATCTGATCAATCATTCATTAGAACAAGGTGTTTTTCCAGATAATTTAAAAGAGGGGAAGATCTTGCCAATCTTCAAAAGTGGTGATAGAGAAAAGGTAGAAAACTATAGGCCTATTAGTATTTTAAATGTAATAAGTAAAATTTTTGAAAGAGTAGTTCTTAATAGGTTACTTCTGCACCTTCAAGAAGCTAACTTTATCTGTGATGAACAGCATGGCTTCCAGAAAGGGAGATCAACAAAAACAGCCATAGTTTCTCTAGTTGAAAAACTAATAGATATAATAGATTCAGGTGATAAAGCTACTGCAATCTTCTTAGATCTGTCCAAGGCATTTGATTGTGTTAATCATAGAACTTTATTGGAAATACTGCAAAATGTAGGTGTAAATGGGGTTGAACTGAAATGGTTTGAATCATATCTTATTGGGAGAAAACAATGTGTAGAACTAACTACAGTAGTTGGTAATAGTATAGTAAAGAATAAATCTAATAAATTAGAGGTGCAAGCTGGAGTGCCTCAGGGGTCAATACTAGGTCCATTGCTTTTTTTGTTATATGTCAACCGTTTACCTAAAGAATTAATTAGTGGTAGAGCCCTCTTATTTGCTGATGATACATCACTCATTTTCAGCAATTCCATTCTAGATAATTTAGAAATAAGTGCCCATATAGGTGTGCAGTCTATTGTCCAATTTTTAAATCAGTTGAAATTAACTATAAATAGTAAAAAATGCCAATACCTTCAATTCAAAAACAAACATAATTTAAATGAAGATAGGGCTATAAACGTGTTTGTAAATGATAATCAATTAGACCAGGAAGAAAAAATTGCATTTCTAGGAGTTACGTTGGATAGACGATTGACCTGGACTCCATACATTGAGAAAATATGTAGTAAAATTTCATCTGGGGTATTTGTCCTGCGACAGCTTGCTAGATTGAATGACAAAAAGTTACTTTTTACAGCTTACCATGGGCTCTTACTGTCACATATTAGGTATGCTATCTTAGTATGGGGTAATTCATCAAAACAAAATCTTGATAGGGTGTTTAAGATCCAAAAGAAAGCGGTTAGGTGTATAGAAAGAGTAAATAGATTAGATTCATGTAGGCCGTTGTTCAAGAGACTTGGTCTCCTAACTGTACCCTGCTTATATGTGTATGAAGCTACTTTATATGTAAAAACGAATGATATTAACCAAAATCTTGATGTACATGATTATAATACAAGACGCCGAGGAGATTATCACTTGGTGAGTCACAATAGTAGCTTATTCAAACAAAAACCTAGTTATATTGGTAGGAAATTCTACAACAAGCTACCGCAGTTTTTGAAGAGTCTTGAAAATATAGAAATATTTAAAAAACAATTGAAGAAATATTTAGTTGATAAAGCTTTTTATAGTGTACAAGAGTTCCTTTCACATCAAAATTAAGCCTCACCTCAACTAATTGAAGTAATTATGTAATATAGTGTATAATATTTTTGTTTTGACTTGTCTTATACTCCTTAACTGGAGTCTCCAAGACGTAATCTACAAAAAAAAAAAAAAAAAAAAAAAAAAAAAAAATCTATTACAGTAGTTCATATAACATATGACTCCGTTGAAATTTGTTAATTTTCCTTGACAGAACTTATTTTTATTATTCCTTTCATGAGAAGAAGAAAACTTCCATGATCTATTTCCAAATTGTTGAGCTATATTAAAACAACGGTGTTCTTAAGGAATTAAAACTATTCTATTATAAGAATGTGCAAGCTTTGGTATAAAGTATTGCTGCCTTGAAATTTCTATTTGGAAAGCGGAGAAAACTCTTTTAGTATCGATATAAAATGTTTATTGTCTACTTCCTTTATTTGCCAAGAGCTCTGTCCTTTATTTGAAATTATATTAATTTGATTGACCACTGTTCCGCTATCACAAATTTGAATTTGCTTGATTCCTCAAACAGTTTTCCATATAAGAAATAGCTTTATCTACAATAACATTGTACAATTTTCATCAGCAATCCTCGACTTGTAAATACATGTATACTGCGTGTGCAAATTCAAAACATATATGCGTATGCAATTACAAAAAAATGTGTAGGCAAATGTTAAAACTTGTTGAAAAATAGTTGGTATGTTATTGTTCTTATCGTGAAGTTGATCATGCTTAAAGTGCGGAGATCCTCTTTCAATAAGTTTGTATGTAGTACATTTATTATGAATGTGTCTTTTTGAAGGCACTAGCTCTCCAATTTCGCTCTAAGGAATATCAAAATTATTTCTTTCAAATAATAAAATCAAAACAGCGGAACTCTGTTGAGTTGACTGTTATGCCTGAGTTGTGCTGGAATGAATTTTAAAAAATGCTTTAGAAACATCCATACATTTTAATTTTTATTTTATTTGAGGAAATAATTAATTTTAATATCATTACTTTATAATTATTTGTACAAATCTATGAAAATATTTTTTCATTCTACTTTATAATAGTGGCCACCGATATAATTAAAAATGGCCTATGTGAATGTTACTAGTCAATTTCACATCAACCATCAATCGGTCATTTCCAATGCTTTGAACATACTTGCTTGTGAATAACTGTGTAGTTGTGTTCACAATCTTCAACTTGATGACTGAATGCGATAGCTGAACGTTCTGTACATACAAGCTATCATAACACAGCTAAAACAAGTAACCAGCTGGTCTTGATTTTCAGAAAGTGAACCATTTTCCTGGCATGGCTGAGATTTGTCGTAAAGATCTGTTGGCACGAAACCTAAACCGCATGTTCAAACTTTTCCCTAAAGATTATAACTTCTTTCCAAAAACTTGGTGCTTGCCGGCAGAGTAAGTTGTTTGCATCCTCTGTAGAAGTTGTGAAATCTTCCATTGCTATATCGTCACAGACTCTTGCTTCTTAGCTTCTATCTCTGAAAAATGTACATAATTGTTATGCTAAGTATATACTGGAATGGTTCTATGTTTAAATTAATCTATACATGTTATCAACTTTCTTGACTTGAATGCCACTTATACTCTGTATTTTATCAGTTTAGCCTTGAGCTTTCCACCGGTAAAAAAGCTTCGTTGCCAAATTGGGGGAAATTTCGATCTCAACACATTTGCAATTAAATTTGTAATCTAGATGAAAAATTTCATCCGCGGCATTTTTAGTTCCGACATAAAAATTTAAGGGTTGAAGGTTTAAGAGGAAATTGATCATTTTCCAAGGAAATTAAAAAGTGTGGCAAAAATGGAATTGTTTCTGGACATCATTTTGCTCTGACTTATAGGATGGACTAGAAAGGGTGGAATTTTGTATCTAACTGGAGCGAGGAATGTGTACGTTCTATTGGTTCTTCAATCACTTCATCCAACAAATATTTTTTTCGAAAAAATAAAAGTTTTGTTAACGTTGAGACGATTGGGCCAGAAAACATGCGTTTTCGTCATGTTAGAAAAATTTCTATTTTAAGTGGGTGATGTCAACAAAGATTTGAATAATTGAATATTATTTTCTGAGTGTCAAAAATGGTAATTTTAGTATTAACTTTTTAAGTGAATTCAACGACTTGCAGTCAAATTTTTATTAAAATAAGTAGTATTTCACTTACTTCTGTAGGCCGAACGTTTTCGAGTTGTTAAAACCCATCAAGGTGAAGATGGGTTTTAACAACTCGTAAACGTTCGGCCTACAGAAGTAAGTGAAATACTACTTATTTTAATAAAAATTTGACTGCAAGTCGTTGAATTCACTTGAAAAGTTAATATTAACAACGCAGTTCGTCATGGAACAAGAAATCCAGGAAGGTAATTTTAGGATCCCAAAGTCGTTTTAGAGATTCAAAAAGGAAAGAGTGCTTATAGTCCAACCAATATTTTACCAGTAATTGCCATTCAAGGATGAAGTTATTTTCTGTTAGTGGTTACCCGTGCTTTGCAACGGGATGCTTAAATTAAACATGCGATATATGGATTTCAACAGCCAATGCCAATTGAATTCCAAAAAGGGAAATAGGAGCTGCATTATTTATATTCATATAAATATTTATATAATATATTCAAGGATGAAGTTATTTTCTGTTAGTGGTTACCCGTGCTTTGCAACGGGATGCTTAAATTAAACATGCGATATATGGATTTCAACAGCCAATGCCAATTGAATTCAAAAAAGGGAAATAGGAGCTGCAATATTGATACGGAACAAATGTGTTGCTTTGGCTTGTGACTTCAAGCTTTTTTGCATCATAGTAATGTATCATTCATCAGCTGTTCTAAGAGCTTCCTGCATTTCGAACAAAGTTTAAAACCGTAATAGTGCCCATAAGTTAAATTTGAACATTAATTTGGAAAAGTCTGAAATAAGAAAAATCGGGCTTTAAGGTGCACTGAATCGAGTTAAGAGGAAGCTTTGTTCTAAATTTATTGTTCCAAATCGCCGTTTTTGTGAAATCCGTAAGACTGTCATACACATACATATCCCTACTCTCTCTTATTATATAGATGGAATTTGGTTCTAGTATATAATAAAAAACAATATTTTTTTAAGAATGTGAAGTTTATAAAATGTATTTCTGAAGAGTTCTTTTTAAATAGCCAGAAAAATAAAACAATTTAGTAATAAAGCCTATTGAAATTTCTACGTCAGATTCATTTTGCTATCTTTGAAATACCTGAAAATCGTTTCAAGACATGAGTTGATGCTTCAATAAGTGAAATATTACTTATGGAATATGACTTAGGATAATTTTTACACATGTATTGAGATTGAAATTTGTACCATTTGGCAATGACGCTTTTTATCAGGGCTTAAATAATGTAATACAGATAATAGCATGTAATTAATGCTTTTGTGTGCACTTGATAATCGATTCATTAGCTTTGCTTCAATGAATTTTTTATAGAGTTTGAATGGAAATTCATTTTTCTTTATTTAAATAATTTGGCATCTTGGAAGCTTGCATTTTGTAGTTTTTAATATTTTTCTCACCTTACTCACGATTTTCTATTCCATTTCCAACGACTATGGATTTAAGATATAAAAAAAAGACTTATGCCCTTAATATTTTCAAAAACATTGACCTGTGTCATAGAATTTTTATCGTAGTGTATAATGAACCTCTTCAAAATCGAAGAAAACTCGTTACTTTCAATTTCTCTTATGCTTACTTTATATCGGTAGTTCAAATCGTTCTGTAGGCTTGGTTTCATTGTTTCAAATATTTTTAATTATTCTTATTAGGAGCAATGTATTTATGCCAGAACATGCTTCTTATTTTTCTGTTCGTACTTATCCATAAAAATCTAATTTTCAGTATAATGGAGATTGATAATACGGTATTTGATTATGTATGGAACTGTTCAATATCAATATAATTTTTCAATTTATTCATTTTAGATTTTCTTCTTACATGTACTGATATAATGAATGAGGCTCTACAGCATTCATGTAAAATCATGTCCTGGTTTTTGTTTTAAAAAGTAGCTTTTACTATGCTGATACAGAATAAGTTGGATTCTTACTTTTATAGCATTTTTCTCCTTGAAATGTATTTATTCGGTGGCGTTACAGAGGGAGAAACTTGAGGATTTTCATTAAGTTTGTTTGTTAATACATATTTTTTCAAGAACTCACTGCTGGCTCACAGGTCTGCCTTGCCAGCAGGGTCTTTTAATTAAGATGTTTCTCTTCTTTTTATTGATATAGTATTGTCATTTCATGGCTACAGAGTTTCTGTACATGATTATTTTGTTGTAATAACTATAGGACTGTAACTATATGTAATTTATACCTTTGTGATTGCACTGTGTTGTTTATGAAAGAAGAATCAATAAATAAAGGTCAGGATAGAAACGAATTTTATATCTTATGTATCAAAGTCTCTCATAAAGTAGTTGTTTCTTCATCGTCACCGATTGAAACCTCTGACACGTTGTTAGCGTCAATGAAAAATGTTCACTATTTCATGCTTATTTTCTCAAGCTTTGTGATCTATACATATTTTCATGTTCCAGTTTGTGACAAAAACCTTGATTCAGATCTTAGAAATTTCAAGTGCTTGTATTTTTCATCTCATACAGATAAAATTATTATAAAATATAAATATATCTCTAATATTGTATCTCATACAATATAATTTCTGATAAAATATTGTTCACTAAATTTAGTTGTAATTTACAATTTTTTAATTATTTTCAGTTATTAAATGTTCCACATTATCAATTGTGATTCTTCAGAATATTATATTTTTTGAATTTTCTATAGCTAGTGAAAGTTGAGTTGTTCATTGTCTGTAATTGATAAATATTGATTTTGAGTAATCAAAATTATTTAAGATCCAAAATACGACCTTCCTTGAAAGACGACAAAAATAAATCATATCATACTTATTTTTAATGGTGTTATTTCAGGTATTTTCCTGAGCTATTTATTATCCTTAGAAGTTTCAACTCATGTAATTTTATAAATGATGAGTCGGGTCCCTCAAGCTGTCAAATTGTCTTTTGATAAACTAACATACTTCAATAAATGATTCCACCCAAAATATAAATGATCACTTGATACAATGATTGATACTTTTTATCAGACCTTTTGTTCAATAATTTGTTTTTTGCCTATTCAGTTTAGGTGAAGTAGTCACTTACTCTAAATCTCATCTCAACAAGACTTTCATCCTGAAGCCAGATGTGGGTTGTCAAGGAAAGGGCATCTATTTAACTAAGAATCTCAAGGATATCAAACCTTATGAAAGGATGATTTGCCAAGTATACATCCATAAGGTAGGTTTGCGTGAACAAAGATTTTCAGGCTAACTGAATTTGTATCACCGTCTTTATTATTAAGACATTTTGATGCTCTCTTCTGCATGTACTTCTCTTCTGCCAAAATAATCAAAAGTTGGGATTAAAAATTAAAAAAAAAAAAAACATTACTTTCAGGACATATATGTTACCCTGATATTCACTTATTTTCATTGTACAACATTGAAAGCATGAATAAATTCTGTATAGTTCTTTTCAATTGTAATAAATTACATTTCCAAATCATTTTTCTATTGACTTTATAAGGTCGAGCAGGTATCAGTGTTGACCTACATTTTGTTGATGAAATTGGGGAGCTACAATAATTGAAATCTCATAAATGATTAAGTTGACTTACTTGACTTAATTCCTGTTGTTCCTGGAGGAACATAGGGCATCCGAGAATGATTTCCACCTGTCTCTGTTGCGCGCTAGCGCCTTGACCTCCAACCACGTTTTGCCAACTCTTCCAAATTCTGCCTGTATGGTGCGCTTCCATGTTGTCCTTGGGTGTCCTATGCCACGGGATCCTTGAGGGTTCCAGTCTAGCACATCCCTTTCAATTGCACCTTCTTCTTTGCGTAAAGTGTGCCCAATCCACCTCCACTTTCGTTTCTTAATTTGCTGTTGGATTGGATGCTGACTTGTAGCCTCCCACAGGTTCTGATTGCTTAAAATCTCTGGCCATCTAATGCCCATAATTTGCCGCAAACATCTGTTGACAAAAACCTGTAGCATTTTGGAGATCCCTGCTGTCACCTTCCATGTTTCACACCCATAGAGAAGAACAGATTTTATATTGCTATTGAAGAGCCGAATCTTTGTGCCTTTAGATATATTTCTATTTCTCCAAATTGGTCTCAGCTGTATAAAAGCCCCATTTGCTTTCTTGATACGACTCGTAGCATCTTCCTCAGCTCCTCCCTCTACCGTGACTATGCTGCCCAAGTATACAAAGGACTCTACAGGCTCTATGTTGGAATCACCCATTTTCAACCGCATCTCTGTCCTGGCATTAACTCTCATCTCCTTTGTCTTTGCTGCATTGACACATAAGCCCGCCTTTGCTGCCTCTTGTGCTAAATTTTCCAGCTTTTCTTGCATGTCAGTGAAGCGCTGTGCAAGCAAACATATGTCATCAGCAAAGTCCAGGTCCTCCAGCCGTCCTCTCAGCCCCCATGGAATCCCTCTCCTCCTACGCCGACCAGCTCTTCTCATTACTCTATCTAAAACCAACAAGAATAGAGTTGGAGACAACACACACCCCTGTCATAAAATTATTATGTTACTGTTACAATATCTAGTCATATTAATTATGCACAGCTCACTGTAAGCTCTAGCATTTAAATTTATTTCGTTTGTTTTGAACTTTAAAATTTTATTGATACTGTTGATGAATGTATTTGACAAATGGTTTTTCCAGCCCTTCTTGATAGATGGTTTCAAATTTGATATGCGTATATATGCACTGGTGACATGTGTTGATCCTCTCCGTATATTTGTCTACAACGATGGCTTAGCGAGGTGAGCTTAAAATTTATCCCATAATGAAATTATATTTAGTAGAATCTGTATTTGTATTCTTATAGCATTAGAATGATTGCTACACTCTTTATTAAAATTGTAGAATTCAATTTGTATATCCTTCTGTATACTGACCGACACATTACCATTACCATACTCAGCGATGCCTTTTTCAAATCGGACCAATATAAATGATAAGAAAATCATATTTATAATTACAGTCGATTTCCTATCATTCGTTATGGACCTTACTGAACTATAAAAACACATCTCATAAAACACAATGAAAACGCAACTCATAAAAAAATGTACAGGATTTTTTTACTTATTGTAATATGCTGGATGTTGTAGAGGAAAGACGTAGTCATAGAATAGAGTTGTCTAAAAGTATTGAGTTGGCAGTTCGTTCACGGTAAAGTGGAACAGGTTTTGCATTGCCTATTGCTGTCATCCATGGCATTTATGCTAGCAAAGCGGTCTGCTTTCATGTTATGATGTCATTCAAACGTACTGCCATTGGCAACACTGTTCTGATTTCACACACATAACCAAATATATTCAACTCACAACATTCAATCAGAATTATATTTACGCACTTAATTATTTACTAAATTACATTCAATATTTACATGCTCATACTTATTTCTAAAATAAATTCTACACTGACTAAAGACATGTAACACATAATTATCTAGTTGGCATTGCCAGCCATTCAATTTCATCGTAGAATGTTCCAGATGCATGCCAATGTTTTGGCTTTCCTCCTTCTGAGGGTTCAATTACTTCTTAATTGTAATGATACAATTTTCAGTTCAATAAATTCAATTAGCAATTCAAAGTGTCCAAATTCATTGAGACAGCTTCCTTAACATACCAACACCCCAAATTCATCAGAAATCTGGTGCTCACCAGATAAATTTATCAGAAGAAAATAAACTTCAATCATCAGCCTCTTTTCATTGCCTGGAAGGGAACGGCTGAGAGGAAAAAGGAATTGGAGAAATGTAATGTGAAACTCTTGCAGAGAATATTGAAGACTTGGAAGTAAGATTTCACAAACTAGAAAAGAATACTCACAGCACAGTTCCTGAAAAAGAGTATAAAAAAAGACAAGGAAGAACTTAGAGAAGAAACCGAATGGATCATCAAGGAAAATAGAAGATACAAGAAAAGGAAAGCAAGTGATTCACGTACCAGTTTCGCGAGCATCACTATCTAAAACTCCAGATAAATCTGCTGCTAAGGTAGGATCGAATCAATCTAAGGTTCACTCAGTTAAGAAGCATAAACCATCTCCAATCATTCTGAGCAATGTAAAAGATTATAACAAAACAAAGTAGACAATACAGTTAGCTAATAAACAACTCAAAATAAATGTAGATAATGATGAGGAATATAGCGAATCAACAAAGTAATGAATACAAAAAAGCTTGAGTGTCCACATATGAAAACAAGCAAGCCATACCTATAAGGGTAATGGGGTAATAGAATAATGGCAAGAGATCTTCGTTCCTTGTGTGACCCAGAAGAAATTAAAACTGTTCTTTTGAATAAGGGGTTTAAAATAATATGTTTTCTATAAAATTAAAATAAAATAGATGGTAAAGAGAGCACATAATTCGTCTTCCTCTTTTATGCTTACATTTGAGAATATGGAAGTCATCAAAAATATTTATAATATACAGTTCATATGCTACATGACAGTTAAAATAGAGAATCTCCGTAGCAGAAATGTTATCCCACAGTGTAAAAGATTTCATCAATATGGGTACACACAAAAGTACTGCCAACATGAAGCAATCTGTGTTGAATATGCTGGTAAGCGTTTGATGCAATAGGCAAAAGAGTTCTCCACCAGTGTTTCAATTGTTGTGAGGCTCACTCTGCAAAAATTGGCAGACTAAAATCGACACAAGCCGAAAAACTATGAGTAATGTATCATATTCTCAAGCTATCAAGAGTAATAACTCAAGTGATGAGCACTCAAGAAGCCAAAACAGAGAGTTGTATGAATCAACCAAACATTTTGTCAATACTGCAAGAAATTGTTGAACTAAATATTTTTTCGAAAAGGCTTGCAACAAGTGTAGCAAATAAGTAGATTAATGAGTCAGAGAATTAAAAATAGTAACATGGGATGCTAACTGTTTAAAATACAGAAAATTTGAATTAGAAATTTTCCTAAAAACACATGACATAGACATATGCTTAGTATCAGAGACGCATTCAACCACTCATCCTTATTTGAAAATAAAAGGATATAAAGCTTATCAGACTATCCACCCCAACAACAAAGCTCATGAAATTAGGGCAGTTATAATTAAAGAAAATATAAAGCAATACCAAGAATGCCATTCACAGATAATGGAGACACAAATGACAATCATAGGAATAAAATCAGCTACACAAAATTTCAGAGTTGCAGCATGGTACTGCCCAACCAGGTAAAACCTCAAAGACAGCATTATAAAACAATTCTGCAGCATATGGGTGATAGATTAATACTAGATGAAGATTTCAATGCAAAGCATGTAGATTGGGGTACGCAATTATCTACCGCAAAAGGAAGAGAATTAAGAGAAGCTGTGAGTTAATTAGGATGTACTTTCCATTCTATAATGAGTCCTACGTATTGGCCTTCAGACAGAAATAGAATTCCTGACCTTTTGGACTTATTTATATGTTAGAGAATCTCCAGTAATTTAATTCATATTGAGGAAAATTTTGACTTCAGCTCAGATCACTCTGCTGTAGTGCTTACCCTTAATGAGAGAATCATTCAAGTAAAGAATAAGCCAACTTTGGTCAATAAAACAACTTCCAAATGTATCTGGATAATGAAGTCAACCTGGATGTTTAATTAAAGAATGAACAACAATTAACGAGAAAAAACTTATAATTTCATTAATCTAATACTGAAGGCTGCCTAGCCTGGCAGAACACTTAAGGACTATTCATATCGTACTAAGGGTGTAAATTATCCAACAAAAGAAAATAAGAGATTTAGTAATCAAGAAAAGAAGAGCAAGAAGACGGTTTTGTAGGTCGGTTTTCATTGTTTGGGATCTTGATATTTCAAGTTGACTACTTGGCTATTCAGAATTGTATAATTGGTTTCAAGCAGATCTACTTTATGTAGTATTAGCTGTTGTTTGATTTGCATAGCTTGTACTTGGGAATCGAATGTTTGTAGGCTATCTTTAAACTCTTTCGAAACTTGAGTTTTAATTTCATTACTTGATTTGTTAATTTCCGTGTTATTGTTGGGAAGTGCTAATGCTCACCTCTTTTTGACTTTTCTCTACTTGCTAAGATGTTTTTTTAAATGACACTTGTATTTTTCTGACATATCCCGGGTGACTCTGTATTTTCCCTCAACTCAGATTTAAGAGTGTTACTAACACTAGCTATTCTCTGATCTACTTGTAACTAACTTAGCTCAAGTCAAAGTTCTAGCTTAGTTTAAGTTCAGTGTCTCTGCTTATCAATATTATTAGTAAGAACTAAGAACTAACTTCCAAATAATTTTTCAATTAGCATGGGCTGGACGAAATTCAAGGTGAATTTTTGTTTTCCAACTACCAAATTAGCAGCCTCCACTTGCTTGGGCGCCATATGTAATGATTTGCTGTTCATCACATAGATAAAAAAAATATATTTATATTTTTATCGAGAATTTGTGAGTTTGAGATAGGCGAATCATTTTGGGGGGGGGGGGTTAGACTACAGATTTTGGAGTTGTCTTTTCTATGGAAAGGCGTCCAGCACACCATCAGCACCTACTGGTCCACGTTTCCTCACGATTTCAGGGGTCGATACCGCGGAAACGCACACTTAGGCCTAAGTAAATATTCGTACTTGAATTAGTCATGTATTTTCACACAATGTTCACTATTTCACAATTTTACTATTTTAATCGGTCTAAACTGACTTGTACTTTTCAAGTTGTGATACACAGAGAACACAAAAACATTCAAAAATCAGTGAGCCCGCGGGCTGCAGGAATTTGACTGAGGGTGAGACGTTTGCTACGTTTCATTTTATAGACATGGCTACTGGCTACTGTCATTATACGGTTATCCTTTATAGTATCTATTGTGCATTATATTGTTTTTAGTATAATTGGTTTCAGTTTTTAACAGTTTTTGTCTGTATCTACATAAACTTGGTTCTTATGTAACTATTTAGTTTTTATAATTTTAAGATATACATGTTACCATAAGCCTTGTAGCAATTGCCTATAAAAAATATTTATCTATCTATCTACTACATTGTTGAACTAATTGATTTCATGGATGTAAAAAACTTCCAAAAAAATCGAATTTCACTCTCAAAAGTCATAAAATGTTCACTATTAAATTTTCAGTGGACACGAATTTATTTGCAAAGTAGGAAGTATTGAGTTATATTTTTTATATGTTCTGCTTGGCATTTGGACAACATTTTACAAACACACTTTTTTGACGATTTGACTAGTGAAATTTGGAAATGAAGTTAATTGGGAATTGCCCTTCCACGAGTGCTATCTTGTTTTTTGATATAATTGTCTAATTTACATGAAAATGGACTTGGAAAATTCGAGATAACACGTGCTATGCTTCACAGTTCAAGTGCTCAGATTTGATTTAAAGTGGTGTAAATAGCAATTCATTATTCAGTGATTCCAATGTTGATCATTTTGTACAGAAAATTTATAATTGGTAATTTAACTATCTTGCTTCTAAGTTGTAGGTTATGATAGTTTATCTGGTGTTCTATATGTTTCCAGTAAATAGTTTAAAATATTGCTCTATTTTAATTGATTTTGCCTGTTTTATTCTTATTTCAAATCCCAGGCGTTACAATATATTTTTAATAGGTTCGCAACAAGCCGGTATAAAGAGCCAGCCGTTCAGAACACAACAAATATCTACATGCACCTGACAAATTACTCCCTCAACAAGCATAGCCGAATGTATGTGGTGGATGATGAAGCTGGAAGTAAGAGGTGATGCTTCTTCTTATACAGAAATGCTTCGTAACAGAGTTAAAGTTGGAGGAATTACTACTTTATTTATCCTTGTTCATATCGAACTTTCCTCAATTTTATCAACACAGTTCAAATATGTAATTTTTCCAAGGATAAACCCCACATAGGTCTGAAACGTGTGCGTGAGTAATGAGTTGGATGATTGTAATTGATGAGTAGGACCTACAGTTTTAGGTGGGTTCCGAACCGCCGGGAAGTGATTTTACAGCAGAGAACAGTTTTTGCTGGCCAGTCCGATCGGTCCCCTTTACAAAGAGGGCTTAGGAGTTCGTAGCTTATCTTTATCTGACTGAACAGATACCTACTACGGCTAGCGGCTATCACTTCCCTTTAAATTTGGTCAGGTTTTATGTAAAAAATGTTAAAAATCGAATTAAACAAGTTAGAAGTCGGTAACTACTGTAATTTCTGAAATTCATCATTCAGAATATGCAAAAATGGCTCAAAAACACGTTTTCAAGTTTGAACTTGTAATCTATTCTGGCAAAACATGTGGATAATTTAGTTCCGAACAATAAATGCCAAACAATCCAATAACAGAAAATACTACTAGATTTCAAAAAACTAGATGTCTATTGAATCAAAACACTTTTGTACAACTTGCTATTTGTATGTGGATTGATTTATTGAAATCCCAATTTTATTAGATTTAGGTGTGGTTTTGAATATGAGTTACTGGACATTATTTTTATTTCTGGAATGATTTCTCTACGTGTTTAGTAGAAAAAGCTGCATGTTAATTGCTCCATCAACCAAGTTTATACACTTCAAACTTTAAAAAAACGTGTTTACTGGGCAATTTTTGGATATTTGTTGAATGGTTTCTAAAAAAATACTGTGGGAATGACTTTCTTGCTTGTTTTATTCGACTTTTTAACTATCTCATTTTACAAAGAACGTGACTTGATTACAAGTAAAATTAAGGCACTACAATTTTCAATTTGACACCAGACCTGAGTCTACTCATACGATACTAAATTATTATTTATTAATGCCCAAATAAACAACGCGAGATCTCAGTAAACATT
This sequence comes from Conomelus anceps, assembly GCA_948455865.1. Lineage (NCBI taxonomy): Eukaryota > Metazoa > Arthropoda > Insecta > Hemiptera > Delphacidae > Conomelus > Conomelus anceps. Next base: position 54,759,077 of record OX418217.1, on the reverse strand, counting down.
TTCGCTTAGTCCGAAGCACTACAATTTTCTGAATGAGTAAACTGATTTAACTTATTGCCAACTTCAACTCTGTAACAAAGCATTTTCAAGACCTAAGTCTATATGAATTTTATTTATTATTTTAATTAATGATTCCAACAAGTCCACAAAGTATTGGTAACTATATGCGAACCAATCTGTATATGCTTTGCAATGCATACTGCTTCTGTAAGTCATTCAAATTTTAAGACTTTCTCTTCACAATGATGAAAGATGAATTTTTTGCAGTACGCTTTATAAACCAGGCTCCGGCTATGCCAGAAATCACATAACGATGATAAAGAGCAAAAGAAGACTTACTTAAAAGTCGAAAAAGCTTGAAAAACTAAGTTGTTTGAAGAATTCCAAAATTTTCGGCGGAGTCATCAGTATTCTTTCTCTCTAGTTCATGCCGTCATATTCATTGAGATTTCAACAAAGAAGGCACAAAGTGAAAGTTCAAAAAATGAACACTTTGAATTTTATACGCCGTTTTTCTTCTTTTTTATAATTTGATCCCAAAAAAGTAATGATAGTTTGCTTGAATATCGTTCTTCCTGTTATTTTCGTGACTATTAGATCACAAATACTATTAGATAATACTAAATAGATAATGCTATAGATAATACTAAAGTCATGCTACCCGACACCGACTAGGCGACAAGTAAGTCAGTTGGTGATGTCGCTAAAGTTATTAGTAGAAGTATAATATTAGTTTTTATTACAAATTTAAATTTTATTCGCCGTTTTTCTTCTTTCTTATAATTTCAGGCGTTTATCAACACTCAATCAATATTTTGAAAAGATGAGCTATGATGTGGAGCGTGTGTGGGCTGCAGTGGATGATGCAATAATCAAGACAATTCTTGCTGCTCATCCGGTTCTAAAGCACTCGTATAAAGCCTGTTTTCCAAGTCATGACTTCTTATATGCATGCTTCGAACTTCTTGGCTTTGATATTCTCCTCGATTATAAACTGAAGCCATATATTCTTGAGGTAGTATATTCATTTAATAATAAAACAAATTTAAAACAAAAAAAGAAACCGACTTCAATGAAATGATTCTCAAACATTAAATACTCACGTACTAAAAAGTTTAAAATAAAGTATTTACTTTAAACTGAGAAAATTTTAAATTTAATACAAGTAATCTTTTGAAGTCGGCGCCAAATATTTTATGAAATTTTTTTTGAGAATGAAGCCCACATAGGTCTCAGACCTGTGCGTGGGTAATGAGTTGGATGATGGTGATTGATGATTTGGACCTACAGTTTTAGGTGGGTTCCGAACCACTGGGAAGTGATTGATAAGAAATTCTATCTAATATCAAAACTAACACTGTATTTCAATTAACTTAAATATGTGATTTACACTCACTTTTACTGAAATACAGTGTCAGTTTTGATATTAGATTGTTCAATTATTTCGTCATGGAAAACATCACAGAGTAATTCTGTTATATTTTACAAGTTTATGGGAAATTTAGCGCCGACTTCAAAAGATTACTTGTATGAAATAAAAAATTTTCTCAGTTTAAAGTAAATACTTTATTTTAAACTTTTTAGTACATGAGTATTTAATGTTTGAGAATCTTTTCATTGAAGTCGGTTTCTTTTTTGTTTTAAAATTAGTTTTATTTTAAGCTTTTAAGTTGAATTTTTGAAACTGAAAAAATGGGAGATTTTTTAAAGCCTACATTATGAAATATTTATCAAATTAGCAAGCCAATAATTAACTTATAACATCCAAACTTAAGTAACTAAAAATCCACCTATAAGAAAAGATAAACTAATGAAAATTCTACAACGTTTTATTTAATGTGGAATATTGTATTTAGGAAAATTATAATAGCGAAAGGCTTCTTAAAAGTGAAATGGCTTTTGATTCATTTTGATGTGGTCCCTTTCAGAATATACCTACACTGAAATAGTAGGCCTATATTACGTTACAAGTGCGAAAAATGGTGTTTACTGAAAGTATAAGTTAATGCAGGAGATGAAGTCGAGTGCGGTATTATCATACGAGTATGGTAAACATCTTCCCGGACGAGTTACATACGATATTTTTCGTGATTTTAGTGATATATGTTTTTAATATAAAAAACATAAACTTTGAGCTAGTACAACAAGCATCATCAAACATAACATCAAAATAGCCTATTGTACGAACATGTATTTAATGGCGAATAAATAATATTCTTAATCCATCACAGCAGTGAAACTAAAAGTACTTCTGAGATCAGCTGTTTTTCCAAATTCTTGGTAAAGTGGCGAGTTTGACGAAAAATTAATAACTTTGAAGAATATTGTGCAATTATTTTTTTTGAAATTAACGATTTCAAAAACATCTTTCACTTCAACTCATGATTGAAACTAAATAACCTTATTCCTATGACTCCATAACATCAACTAAATTATTTACAATTTTCATATGAACAGAAATATTATATTCTTCTTATTCTCGATTCAAATTATGTTCACATGATTGGTCAAAACGGGATATTACAGGCTTGTTTCACATTTAAGCTGGGCATTCACGTTCCGATTTGCAGTACCACTTGCAGTCCAACCTTCAAGGTTGGATCCGAAAATGGAACGTGAATGGGCTTGTTGGATGGTTGGAATTGTAGATGGACGACTAGAGGGACGACTTCCGAATGTCGACGGTGTTGGAGCGTGTGTGGGGGAGTCGGATCAAAGTCGTCCATCTTATCTCAGTCAGTGCACCTTCGGGCAACATCGGGCAACTTCGGTTACATTTTTCGGCTCGAGAGCGACGTTCACAGCTGACTAGGAATAAAGTTGGATTGCAAGTAGGAGCGTGAGTGGAGTCGACTATTCATCTAGCAGTACAAGAGTGGTACTGCAAGTTGGAACGTGAATGCCCAGCTTTAACCAGCTTTGGGTAACCGATGTCGTTTACCCGGTATAATTGCATTGCATCATATGATTTCGAAAATCGTCTAGATGTGAAGCGCTCCATTGATACAATGATCAGCCTGGTAAACGACACCGGTTATGCGATTGGCGGTTATGTGTGGAACTATCCTATTCAAAGAAGATTGAAATGAAGACATCGAAGAATGCTCCTTTTTGTTTAATATTGGGCTAAGTATTGGGCCGATCCTTGCGAAACTTGGATTAGACCACCGCTGAGCGATGCTCTTTCATTTAAAAAAATTCATCGAAATCGGTTCAATATTGTTCGAATGAATGATGTACAAACATAAAAAAAACAGGTCGAAAAAAACCTTGTTCTTTTTTGAAGTCGGTTAAAAATAATAGAAACTGAACTATTTGTCAGTCATAAAAGATTCCCGGTAATCCGAACACATGCTGATTCGACCTTAATCTTGGCCGTTAGAAACGAAACACATTTCATGTTAACAGACAAATTTACAGATTCACATATTTACAGACGATGCTGCATTATTTATTCAATACACAAGAATGACTGTTATGAATGGATGTTAGCCCTGTGTAGACTCATTAGTATCCAAAGCAAATTATTCATTAGACATTGTCATTCATTAATGTTTTAAAGATTTTTCCTGAGGTCACTTCCGTGTTTCGGAGGACACGTTATGCCCGCCGTTCTCGACTGCCTAAAAACAGTCGTTAAGTCATGTCAGAGGCCCTGAACTTTGTTCAGGTGCGACCTGAGGACTCTGACACTAGACCTGAGCCTACTCATACGATACTATTATTTTTTATTAATGCCCAAATAAACAACCCGAGATCTTAGTAAACATTTTCGCTTAGTCCGAAAACTAGCAGAATACACTTAGAAGTCAGAACTGGTCTTTCTTTCAATTAGTTCGAATTATTGGGTCTATTTGCTTGTTTTTTAACATGAGATAATCTTTATTAACTTCTTTAACATTTGACTATTTTGATCCCAATTTTTTTTATTACATAGGTAAAACTCTGATTCGGTCTTAAACTTTTCCGTGAACTAAATGTGTCATAATACAGCTGCTGAAGCTGTAGCGTTTTGATGAACTGAATAAAATAACGCAAGTGTGTTTTGTATAACACAGTTTGCTCTGTAAACAGCAATCTTAAATCATGCGTTTTGTTAATTTTCACATATATTTTATGAGTTTTAGATAATCATTAATGATTTCCTATCATTGAAAAATTCTGTATGGCACTGTTCGAGTCTCAGCTATTTCTGGCATTCGTAACTCACGCCCTGTGGAATACAATCGTTCTATCAAATTCATTGTAGATGATATCCATTTTACATAGTACGATGTGTCTAACATAGATCAATGTTTACAAGCAAGGGAAATTATTTCAGTATGAAAAGTTTCTTTCCTCCTTTTGTCAAGAGTTCTGTCATTTATTTGAAAATATATTTATTATTCCACACCATGTGAAATACAAAGGTTCCATGGAATCTATTGAAGATGTGTCATAATACATCAGCTGCTAAAGCTGTAGCGTTCTGATGAACAGAGTAAAATCAAAAGATCAAAATTGCAATTAAATAAAATTTCAGTCGAAAAATCTATTTTTAAAGAGTTTATCTTCGTATTCTACGAGTATGCGATCATATCAATGACACTCATTCATTCATATTTGTCATTACGAATAATAAAAAATAATATTACACTTTCTGACATGAAAATAAATGAAAAATTTAGTATGGTTTAATAATGATCAATGATTACTACTACTCTGAAGATTTGAATATTGTTTTTACTCCAAGTACGGTACCGTTAGTATTATTATTATTTTTTTAAATATATTGCAATTCAATTCAATTTATTTACATCAAGTATAAACCACATATACAAGCATAGCTTGGCAGTATTTGACAAGTCATGATTTTCAAACTGTTTGATTTGAATATAATAAAAGTTAGTTGGTCTTTAAAACACATATTACACCACTTTCAGGAAAAATACTGTATGCACTCCTCCATGCTGTAGGGGGCAGCACTTATTAAAGTTTGTTTCAATGTAAACTTAAAACGGTTAATATCAGGTATATTTCTTATTCCGGATGGTAGCACATTATATATATCTTCAGCCCGCTGTAGAGTGGTCCCCTCTCGAACTTAGTTGTTCTTTGCTGGGGGTACTGAAGCTGCGCTCTTTGCCTTGTACCATATTGATGATGTTCTCGACTGTGGCTCTCAATAATCCCTGCATTCTTCCTCATGAATATTGACAGTTCCAGAAAATACAGAGCAGGCACTGTGAGTAATCTGTACTTCCTGAATGCGCTCCTACAAGATTCCCATGGCCTGAGGTTGTCAATAATGCGAAGGGCTTTCTTTTGTTTCTTGAATACAGAGTTCAAATAAGTCTTACCACTGCCCCAAAACATTACACTGTACTGAATTACCGGCATAAAATAGCCATGGCAGACACTCATCAAAGTGTGTGATCCTACTACTCTCCTCAGTATTTTCAATGAAAAAAGAATGCTGGAAAGCTTATTGAGAATATGATCCACTTGGTCTGTCCATATGAGGCTGTTCATCATCCGGACTCCCAAAAAACAGGCATCTTCATGTAGTTGTCCTTCAAACGCTTGGCTGAGGATGCTATGGAACTCATGATTTTCTCTCAATCTGAAGTTTTCAAGTTTTGTTTTTTCAACATTCAAATTGAGGCCATTCGCTTCAAACCAGATGTTCATATCATTGCAATCCCTTTAATGACATTTTGTTGAACACAAACTGGATTTTTAACTAATTTATTATCACCAAGTAATTTTTTCAATATAATTATTTGACACTGTATGAATCCTGGGTATGACGTTGAGCTGCATCCTCTTCTCAGCTCTTTGCCGTATGGCTGCTCAATTTTTGAGTCATTATTGGTTGATTTGGCCATAAAATCAATGATGAATCGTCGTCGGGTGCATTCCCAGCCAACACGTTTGTTTACCATTTGTTTGTTAAAAGGATGAAAAATTTAGAAGCACAACCTTAGTTGGGATAAGACGAAAAATAAGTGTGATCATTCTTTGACATCGTTGATAAAAATTATTTCCATTAATAAGTTTCGACGCTTTATTACAGAAGAAATCCTATTACTTTTACAGAAGATAATTGATGAGTTTCATATTGCAGGTAAACCATTCGCCAAGTTTCCATACAGATGAACGTATTGATGCCGAAGTCAAGGAAAGCCTGCTAGAAGATACATTTCGCATTCTGAACCTTGCTCAATGCCACCGTAAGCGAGCAGTAGATGAAGATCGACAGCGTGTCTACAATAGACTAATGCAAACCATCAATTCTCAAAGTGCAGGAAACATGTAAGAAATTATAAGTGATTTGTTTTCAGAAATTGATTGCAAGCATTTTAATTTTCTAGGATTGTTTTAAAATCATTTATGATTATGGTAACTGAATCATATGGTAACATTATAATCATTGAAATATAGAATAATATAAAATCACACATCGTAAAATTCAAAGCAATAATATGAAAATAACAGCTTGCATTGTATGGTTTGCAATAAGCTAGAAGTAGTTAGTTACCCGTACATTGGAAATACACTTCGTAATCCAAATTATGTTATTTATTTATTCATTCATTTAGGCTACATACAACTGATTGTAAAAAACAACAGGCTTTAAGTAAAAATACTGCTTTCTAAATAAATTACTAAATAAATTGAACAGAGTCCAAATATTTGTAGTTAATGTTTACATGTTGCTATATTTAAAAATTATATACAGTATATTTAATTCTTCTTTTTTTCTAGAAGATAAATATTTATAAAGTTCAATTGTAACTAAGCACTTCCGATTGAACCTGGTTCATCTTCTTCTTCTTCATTACTAATTTGTATCATAAATTTATTACTGAATACAATCAATGCTCAATGGTTTTTATTGCATCTTTTCTTTGTTTCTAGTGGATTATCTTCAGAGTGTGCTGCAGAAATGATGAATAGCCAATGGGAATGGGAGTCATCGCACATGGGCAACTACCGACAGATCTATCCATCTGTCTGCTCTGACCAGTATCAGGTTTTCTTCGAACAGAATCAAAGTTCTGTTTTCCAAGAAACTTTTGCCTCAAAGGCAAGAGAAGAGGCTAGCCGACTGCAGCGCGAAGAATTTGAAGTGAGTTTCAATTTTTTCTCCATAGCCTAATATTAATGTGTATTTAATTCACCATTCATATTGCATTCTATAGTGTATGAAGAACTTCGTTAGTGTGCCCTCCGTCTAAGGTATGTAGAACATGCCAATAATGGAACAAGGCTCGTTTTTGTCGCCCTTCTGCCACCTCTTGGGTTAATTCCAGCGAAGTAGGGAAAATCTTTAAATTGCAAATATGGGCAATAAGAGCTCTGGTGGGTGAGTCTATTTGGACGAGCTGTCGACCATATTTCAAACAGTTAAAAATTCTGCCTGTACCTAGTTTATATATATTTGAAACAGTCAATTTAATAAAGAAAAATGAATAAATGTTGTATAAGGGTTCCATGGTTCATTCTCATAACACTAGGTACAGGGACAGTGGCGGTCCCAGGATTTCATTTCGGGGGGGGGGGGGATGACCACCGGGGTTTCTGGGTCCCCCCACCGGAAAAAAATGTGGAATTTAAAGCCTAAAAACGTATTTTTATACGTATTTGAGCTCTAAAATATGCTCAAGCTAATAGTATTTATGTTAGCTAATAAAATAGTTTTTCATTTAAAGTTTGTTGTACCTGGGTGAAATAGGACCCAACCATAGTATGTGTAACTTGTAGTAAAACAAGAATTTTATTCGTACAAGAATTTTACACATTGGTTGGGTGTTTATTCTTCTAGCTAACAAGTAACAATGACACAGATTAAATTTATTTCTTGCAAAAACTATACATACATAATTATGAATAAATTCTTTTTTTAGGGGGGGGGGGATATATCCCTCCCATCCCCCCCCCTGGGACCGCCACTGTACAGGGATGAACTTAGAAATGAAATTCAGGAGTTCAACTTTTTAATGTTTTACCGGCCAGGCTTAAGAGACTTCCTCTCAAACAAATTTAAGAGGTTTTCTCTTAAAGAGAGAGCTAGAGGACTGAGGTTTTTATTCAAGCCAAGAATATAGAGTATTATAAGAATCCTGAATTAATATAGCCTGAATGGAAATAATAAATTTAAATTTAACATTGGACAAATCCAGATGCCCCCATGATGCTTAAATATCTATCTATCTATCTATCTATCTGAAAAACGAAGTAAATGGTCTCTCATAAGTTGTAATACGAGAATCAGGTGGAATTTTATTGCTCTCATTATTTTTTCAATTATATTTTTTGCAACTAAGTGTGCTACGGACTGTATTTTTAAGCACTCCACTATTATAAGTAAATTGTATTATATATCTCCAGGTATCTTCTAATCAGGCAAAAAATGAATGAATATCATTTTTAACAATACATTTTTTTGAATAAGCTTATATAATCCACTTATGATGGATTATTGCTTTTTCAAATGTAGCCATTCTCTACCAAAATTATATACCAACATCAACTTATTAACATTAGAGAACACTTGAAATACCTTATAAAACACTAGATGGCATTATTTTTAGTAGTGTAAATTTTAATTTAATACTCTTCTTACTCTTTTTAATCGATAGTATCTTTTTGTAAATTGAATAGATAGAACATACATAAGTATCATTCTTAACAATATTATGCGTTCCTAGTCCAATAGAACTATGATGATATAATAAGTGCAGTCGAAAAATCTATTTTGAAAGAGTTTATCCTCATATTCTACAAGTATGCGATCATATTTGTCATTACGAATAATAAAAAATAATATTAAACTTTCTGACATGAAAATAATCTCGTTTGTTATAGGCTCAAAAGACTGCCGAACTATCGCGAAGAATTGGCTACAAAGAGAAAAAAGAGGATGACAAGTCAAAATCCCCGCAACAAACAACCAATGCCAACCCAGAGTCTCCTCAGTCTGCAAAAAAGCTAGTGCCTGTAAGAAAATATTCACATAATTTTTATTCTTTGTGAAGAATTTATATTACCATCCAACTTTTGATGTACCGTAACTTATCACTGTCTGTTTCTTTTGCACCTTAAGACAATTCTTTATTCATATCATGCTCTGTCAAACACTTGATGTTACTTTCAATTAACAGTTTATAAATACCATTATAACATTCTTAATTTTTATTCAAGGTCTACATAACTTCTTTATTATGAAATATCTTGAAATTGTCAACAGTTCAAGTATTAGGCCTACATCAATTTTATTGTACTGAGCATTTGCTCGAGAACTAAGCGTAGACATGTCTTATAGGGACTGAAAGTATTTTTATATGTATTTAATGATTTTAAGTAATATCATTATTGTTGATGTAGTCCAATATTTTCTTCCACTGGTAAATTTAAATGCGATTATTTAATTCCACTTGGAAGTTTTAGTTCAATTATCTATGGCGGGCCGCTTAGCGCAGTTGATTGGGGCGACGCAACTTCAGCTTGCTGTCGTTTAAGCGGTCGTGGGTTCGAATACCGCTCTTCCGTCTGGCATCTATGTGTTATCATTCACCTCATTTACCACGCACAAGTCTCGGACTCATGTGGGCATCATCAGCAATTAAAAAAAAATTGCATTCGATAAATATCGAATACCGACCTTTTAAGGCGTTTCATCTTTAATCACCTAATTAGAATTTCGTATTATTCTCAAGTGGAAATCTAGAATAGCATAAAATTAAACTATTTTTTTCTTCTTTTTGATTGGTTAAATAATTATTCAATTTTTCATTTGAGATACTACATGTCACAATAGTTAAGATTCGAGTTCTTCCTAAAAAGTTTCTTTATTATGAAACTGTATATGATATATGTAATAAGATTCTTCTATTAGTAGTAATGTTTATGTGATAACTTTTTTCATTTCTCCTTTCAATTGTTGATTTATATGTATATTGTAATTTTTCTCTTTTACTAGAGAAACTGTGGAACGTGCTAATAGAACAGAATTTTTCTTCAGTATAAAAATGAAATCATTAATGTTATCCATTTTAAATAATTTTGCTTCATAATTAAATATTCATATTTATCTATTCTAAATATCCAATCAACTGGAGATTTATTGCAACTGATCGTGGCTGATTGAAGCTTTAATAGTTATTCAAACTTCTTGCTGCATTCAAATAAAATAAATAATCTCTTCAGGTATGAAGTAAAAAACACCACTGCTCGAACATTGATAAATATAAATAATCGTATATTAATAATTAAGCCACCAAATCTTTTTCGGGAGTTGAACTTATTTCTCAAATTACTCCTATCTTTTTATTATTCCTGTTCACTTTGAATTAAATGAGAATAAAGTTATTGGACTTCTAGTTTGGATGTTATTTATTGCTCCTTTATTATTGAATTCAAGTGTCACTGTCATTTTCAAAATAGCAAGAATCTGAAACCAATTAATCATCTGTCTTAATTTGGTGGCATTGTAGAGTTATTTAAAAATAGAAAGTTGAGCTCTAAAAATCATTTCCCATCATTGAGAACCCGAATAAAATAATATGTCAATATAACCATCAATCAAGAAATGCAAATATTGAACGCTCCATAACGTTTCCAAAGCTAACAAGGAAATTCTATACTTTTTTAGAAATTGAAAACTCATCAGAAGAATGCCTATTTTCTGTTGAATGACCTATTAATATATCTCATGATGCGCTAATCAAAATGAAGCTATGTGTTGTTATTATTATAATCGAAAGTTACTTTTTTACTTTCACTGAAAATATTGAAATTAGATTACTAATGAAATAATAAAGATTTTGTTCAAACCTTCATCCACTCAGTTACTATTCATTTTCAGGCACTAAAACTTATATACTTTTATACTCAAAGCTGATTTTTCCAATTTTCTCTGAATACAGTATCAACCTTTGCATAGAATATGGCTTGTACTATATTTTAAAAACAAATCCAGTGCTCCGTATGGAGTATCAAGAATCGAAGGAAGACTTCCAATGAAAATTATAATTTGCGACTGTTAAGTTAGGTAAACATAGTAACATAGTCACTAACAAAACTAACAGTCTTTTGATTGATTTATTGTGGTTTCAAATTTTTTGTTATTTGTATGGCAATTTTTTGACCGTGTTAATCAATTATCTTTTCATTTATAATCTTTATACTAGTTCAACAGGGTCTCACTCCATAGATAGTATTTCATTTTGCGAAAAATTGGAATGGGCTACAGTTTGCTTTCACAGCGTATATTTGATTACTGCATAGTGTATAGATTTCCCTTAGTATTTAGCTAAGAATCAATGCTTATTTATCAGTTGATCTTCGCCCTGAAAATTAGACGACTACTTTGATTCTCTAATCAAAATTCTACATTATTTTTTAGCCTGAAAATAGAACCGGAAGAAGAAGACTCCAGTTATTAGATGAGTTCAAACAAATGAAAGCAAAGCGAAAGCCTCTCAAAGAAATAATTGAAGAAACATTGCCGACACCAAATAATAAAGATTGTTCAATAGTCGAGAGCCCTAGAAGAAAAAAAGTAATTCACGAATCTGACAATTCAGTAGACGCGCAGTAATACGACATTCATCAATTCTTCTTGGAGAACACAAACTCTTTTTCAAACTTTTTATCTCTTCCTCCGGCAGAATCCCATTTTTTGTATTTGAAATTTTCAGTGAATTGGATATGATATTATAATTAATATTTATATCACATTGCATGCATTTTTATCAATTTTATTCAAGACCTGTCCAAACGGAGACACTGAATGGGATAGAGCACTCTTGTAGATCAATCTGGACTCTACTCAAATCTAGCACTAGTTCACTCAGTTTAGACTGCTCAATAGAGCACTCTATTGCAACACGTTTCTTAGTTTGGACGGGTCTTAATTCATTAACTTTTTTGTTCCGATCAATACTCATCTACAAAAATGAAATTTTAGATAATATCTTATTACCGATAATAAATTATTATCGTTGAAAAGTTGTGAATTCAAGCCTTCCATAGTAAAATCATTTTGCAGTAAATCAACAATAACAATTTACCATGTTGACATAACATAACATTTGAAATCAACGTCGTACATCTCAACTGAGAGATGAAATGGAGTTCTGTATCTCAATTGCAAGCTTATTGACACTTAAATCTCCATCTAAAGATTACTCAACTTCAAGAAATTTCTACCTCACTTGGTTTTTATGAAACAAATTGTCCAAGCTGTTTCGTATGGTACCGAATATTTTATAATGATTCACAACCATTCATTCTCTTGATTCATTTAATTTATCTCATTATCTTAAAAATAAAACGTTGAATGTAGATAATTTTATATTTAATAACTAAAATAAGTATTCAATTATTCTCCTTTCAGATAATTTTATAGGATGAAATTAGCTAGAGAATGGGATAAATGCTCGAGAAAAGTAAATTTCTTTCTATTTTCAATTCTAAACTAACTATGTGTTCTACTCTAATATCGAAATACAATATTTACAGTGTCACAAGTTAAGAATGGTGAATCTCAGCAATAATGTGAATTATAACTAGTTTTGTACAACTGTAAGATTAATGTGTCCAATGAAATAATATAAACAATAAATATTGGAGCTACGGCTCGTCCAAACAACTTATCACGAATCTTATTTGTACAAGTTGTTGAATATCAGTTATTGTGCGTCTACTGATTTATAAGTTTTCCATGAAGTATCCACACAGTACCAGTGAAGTATTTAGTAAAGTATTCATTCACAAGCTATCTTGTTTAAGAAATAAATTGAGAACACCTCATTCTTCACGATCATTTTTCTATAGAACAAGGCATTGAATTAATCCAATAGAAATTCAAATAAAGCTGGTTTTAATTAAAAACGTAGAACTATTTTAGCATCCCAGTAATAAATACACTATACTATTTAGATGTTGAACTAATTGGGCTCAATTCACGATCATCAATATTAGATATTAAAATAATAAGAGTCCTTGCTCTTATTTTCTCCAATCACTCAAGAGACAATCAAGCACATATACGGTACAAATCAAAGCAATAATTTGAAATCACTATAGCAATCTATTATTATATTATTTTACTGATGATGTTGAAGATCCATCTTGTTTCCACTAATATGTATTATAAACTTAAAAAACACTTTTGAATGGAAATTGACTCACGTTATGGCGTGACGGCCGTTTCGCTCTGTTGTCTAGAGCATCATCAGGCGACTCACAGTACACTGATCAGTGCTCTAGACAACAAAGCGAAACGGCCGTCACGCCATAACGTGAGTCAATTTCCATTTAAAAGTGTTTTTTAAGTTTATAATTATTTTACTATCCAGACACATAATAAACAGACTACAGTTTTGTCCCTGCTATAATGATTACGAATAATCATCCTGTCTTAATTGAAATTGTTTGTCATTAGTGGGAGCTTATGCCCAATAATTATTGTCGTTACTTGTTGATTGGATCGCATACAGATTGATTCAGAGCGAAATACTATTCTGAAATTTACAGAAAATGATGAAGAGATCAGGTAAGGCGTTGTGCTCGTCGTTTGAGCCAGCTGATATTGAAGAGAAAGATGAGCTAGAAAGATTGGCAACTCTCACACAACGGGACTACCTTATTCGCAGTTATGGAATCATGGACCAGGTCTTAGTTGCTCAAAATTTCTGGTCTTTCCATTTAGCTATCATGGTTCATGAGGATAATCGTTGCACAAAAGTTACAGACTAGCATTTTTATTTTTAAATAAAATCTGATATTAGATTATTAGAATTGAATCTGCTTTTAAGACAAAGGCATCATCAATTTTCCACTCCGAATAGTAACTCTCTGCTGGACTTCAATAACATGAAAGGGGTAGCATTATGGAAGGGACTTGATTTGTTTGTAAAATGTTATAGAATATTTCAATCATTTCTGGCCCAAATAAAATTGATTTTTGAATAGATGTATTTACCATTATTATTCATCACTGTTACTTACTTGTGCACACTTTAGCAATGTGTAGTTTTTCAACGGTAGAGAATAGATTTTATTTTTGATTAGTTGCTATATCTGGGGAAAATACCAGCAGCAATATTTCATTCCTTGCATTTGTAGAATTCATTGTCATAGTGTATGGTATTTTCATTGTTAAGCATGGAACTACAACCAGAAGAGAGCATGTTTACTTTTGATATTCTATGTCATGCGGACTAATTGAAGTTAATAATAAGGAAATTTAAACAAGTTATAAAAATTAATGATCTTAATACCTTATATAACCTAAATAATAAGCTCCATTAGAAATGGTATATAATTTCTAAAATATAAAGCAAAATAGATTTTTAAAGCATACCTTCTTTTTTTGAATAAAGGAAAAATTGATTATTTGATCCTAGTTAGAATATTAGTCCTACATTTTAAATATTAGTTTCATCACAGAATTCACTAATTTTAGATGAATGTCGTTATGAATGAAAACTTGTACGAATGAAAGATGAAAGCAAGCAAAGGAAGTAGCTTATACTACCGTATCAGAGCCCTATGACATTCTATTCAGTATTTCATTTCGTTCCCAAACTTTATCGTTTGCTTGATTCAATGTGAAATAAAATCAATACACTAACAGGAACGTTTTGTCGCAGCATGCCTTTATTGTGCAACAGTCTGAATAATATTTTCAGAAATTCAATCCAACTGAATAAAAGTACTGTGAAGTCACGAGACTAATTTAAAGGTACCTGTAATTTACAATTGAAACATATCAGATCTCTCGTGACATACTTTAACTGTAATTCACCTTTTTGTACCATAGGTTTATCAAATGATGAAACAAGCTGGAAATATAAGAGTTCCAGATATGATAAAATATGGAATCTACGAAAAGTCAAAGAAAAGTATTGAGTTCAATGAGATTCCTAGTGAAATCATATTGCCAGAAAGGAAATTGACATCACTAATCAAAACACTGCCAAAGGTTTGTATCATTCTTCATATTGTTTTTGAACTTACCATGTTATATATAGCTTTTTCATCTCAATTTTCTTCGATTGGGAAACTATATTCGCCAAAAAAAAAATGCTATGTATTAATAAAATTGAATTAAATTTTCACAATTCTTGATGAGCATTATTTTATTTCAAACTAAATATTTATGAATGAAATTAATTGAAAAAAGTGTGTTTTTTATTCTTTATTAAATTATGAAGCTCTGAAAATCAGTAATGCTGTTATCTTTTAAATTATCCTCAAAATACATTCATCAAATTGTCTTTTCAGATCAGGAAAGGATCAGGAGAAAATAATGAACACTTTATTTTGAAATCAACAGTTTTGCAGCCTCCATGGGGTAAGATAAACTAGCCTATTCAAATAATTTTCACATCGTGATATTATGTTTTTTCACATTATATATCTCTTCAAAATCTTACAAATTTCCACTCGATGTTCTATCAAACCTTAGACTCCTTATTCTTATTCCGAACCAATGAATCATCCGCCTGCTGTATTGATCCGCCATGGAGTCGGATAGAGTGGCGAGTGAGACTAATCTGTGAGATGTTCCTCTTCCAGGATGATTCTCATCTGTTTGAATTTGAAGATTCATACCATATCACATGTAAATCCTCAAATTATACCTGTCTGACAATTATGAATTTTATCGAAACCATGAGAGGGAAAATTATTCTGTTACCCAAGTAAATAACCAATGAATCATCCGCCTGCTGTATTGATCCGCCATGGAGTCGGATAGAGTGGCGAGTGAGACTAATCTGTGAGATGTTCCTCTTCCAGGATGATTCTCATCTGTTTGAATTTGAAGATTCATACCATATCACATGTAAATCCTCAAATTATACCTGTCTGACAATTATGAATTTTATCGAAACCATGAGAGGGAAAATTATTCTGTTACCCAAGTAAATTTAGTTTTTATCTCATAGAATCACAAATGGTTGAAGTGGAACATTGGAATCACAATGGAATATTTAACAAATTTGTCATAATGCACTTATTCTATCTTTTGAGAAAATTATTTTTAATATAGAAATATTAATATAATATTATGTTTAAAAGTTAGTTGTGATCACTCAAAGTTGATAAGCAAAATGCAGTCACAGCATATATAAATGCAGATGTACTTAAGAACCATGAATCAACCAATGAATACTGATTCTAGAAAAGCCAATTTTTTATGATATGTTTCTTTATCCATTTCGGTTTCAACTGAATAGATAGGATAAACAATAAATATGAATAAAGAGCATAAGATTGAGGGCCGATTAGATTGGCCACCAAAAAGACACTGTTCTCTGTTGTAAAATCACTTCCCGGTGGTTCGGAACCCACCTAAAACTGTAGGTCCAACTAATCAATCACCATCATCTAACTCATTACCCACGCACAGGTCTTAGACCTACGTGGGTTTCATCCCCAAAAAAGGTTATTTCTTTTAATAATGACACTAAAGCTGCAATACTTTAATTGTTTCAAAAGCAGTGTTTCACAGTTATGAATATCCTTTCAGGTTTTGGCACCGAAATAAACAGCAATGACGATATCATGCGATTATCTAATTCAAAATGGAGCTACATGAAGCCTTTATGTAATAAAATTGTTAATGAGACTGCATTTTTCATTGACAATAAGCAGGAAAAAAATTTGAAGCAACTGCCAGGTACTAAACATTTTTAATTTGTTTAAATTGTCTAAATATCAATTGAATCAATCAAATAATTTTTATTTATTATCGAGAATACACTCATACAAATAGAAGTTGCTATCCGCATTACAATAAAAACTTTATCATAGAGAACATACAGGAAATTAGAAAAACGAGTATTGACTAGCATTGAATGATATAACATTAACAAAAATTTATCAATATAGAAAATATAACGATATAGAAATATAATGTTACGAGAGCAAACAAGCAGTAAGTCACGCACTTGTTCTATTTATATCACTCCATTGTTTTCATGGACAGACGCAACTGCAATTTGATTTTCCATTCTCTCTCATTAGATGTCTTTGTCACTATTATTCTCCAATTCTGCAACTCTCTCACTCAATTGATTTTTAGAGACTTCTTCAGAATTCTGGAACGACCGAGATCATGTATCTTGAAGATTCTTGATGCATCTAGTGAGCTCCAATTCTTGGAATTGTACAACTGCATACAACTGTAACAGCTATATAAAGGAAGTCCACGTGAACCAGGGGATCAGTTTTTCTAAAAAAGCGTGCGTGACAGTTACGTTCTCAAACCTGCGTGTGACAGATTGTATTACGGATCTCGTAGAAGAGACAATCCAGTGCCAGTGGAGTAAACAGTGCTTTATTCAGTCTTTAGACAGTGTCAAGTGCAGAGACAAGTGTTTACTGTTCATGCAGCTTACTAATAGTTTAAATACGTGTTTAGTGATATTATTTGGGACTGTCAAATAACGAATTGGACTGTGTTTTTGTAAGTGATTAGTTGCTCTTTTTTTATGATTTCTTTCTGCATTATTGTACAGTTTATTGGACTCTTGTTTCTTTAATTATTGATCAGCCTAATTAATTATTCATTTGTACAGTTTATTGTCTCTTGTTTATTTTATTATTGATTAGCCTGTAATTACTTATTTATCAATTCTTGTAAATAATTACTGAAAATAAGTATTAGCTTGTCATTTGATGATCTGTTTTTATTTCATTAATTGAACTTACAATTAATTTGTGTAAATAGACTAATTTGTGTAAATAAAGTGCAAGTGTGAACTTTAGTGTTGCCAGCCTTATGTTAGCTATTAAAACCCATAACAATAATTTAGAAATATAACAATATGTAAATATGACAGTATTTGCAATCATAAAATTTTGATTAGTAGCCTACAATTTGTATTGTCACCAATCCACTATCGCATCTTTATTTAAACTTATATTCATCTTCAACTATACTTCCTACTTAAAATTGTCATGAATCATAAATCCATGAACATAGACCTTAAAAACAAAACATTTCTCACGTATATATAAACGTTATTGATTTTCTCTGCTGATAGATTGAACAACAAAACCATTACTTTATCCCGATTTTGAACTACATTGTGAGTATATTTAATAAGGAATCGACGTCTTAGACCCTCGTAAACCGGGCAATATAGACAATATAAACAATAAATATGAATAAAGAGCATTAGATTGGCCACCAAAAAGACACTATTCTCTGTGTCTATATATAGAGCCCGACCTAGACTTTACCAATATATTGATAAGTGCATCGGTCGCACTTTTAGCCTTTTTTAATAGCTTATGCGAAGCCTCCCTGAATCTGCCTCTACTGGAGAACCAGACTCCCAAGTAGCAGTATCCGCTGACAGTTTCCAGCCGACAGCGTTCATAGTAGAAATGACGCGACCAACTCTTCCTCCTACCTCTACTGAACGCTACTATTTTTGTCTTGGCTGCGTTGACCTGTAGTTCAGCTTTCTTACAATAATCCTCCAAACATTTTATTTTCTTCCTGAGGTCCACTGCGCTGTCGGCCAGGATAACTATGTCGTCCGCATATGCCAGCATCATATTATCATTGATATTATCTATCTGCAACCCATGGAATCCCCTATCACGAAAGTAAACCTCAAGATCAGATATGAATAAAGTGAAAAGCATAGGTGATAAGGAGTCCCCCTCCAATAAGCCTTTTTCTACTTTCATTTTTATCTCTTCTTCGCCATTTTCGAGAACTATTGTTGCCCGACTATAAATTATGCTCAGCAATCTAATTAGTTTTGCACTAATCCCTAGTGAAATTGCAATGACGATATCATGCGATTATCTAATTCAAAATGGAGCTGCATGAAGCCTTTATGTAATAAAATTGTTAATGAGACGGCATTTTTGATTGACAATAAGCAGGAAAAAAATTTGAAGCAACTGCCAGGTACTAAACATTTTTAATTTGTTTAAACTGTCTAAATATAAATGATTGCTTTTATTTTTAAATCCTTTTAATCTAAATTAATGTTTTTCAATGTTGGTAAAATGAGTTGAAGAGAAAGTATTATGTTAATTTTTATAGTCTAATAAAATTGCCAGGTAATTTGTTGAGATTTTGTCAAAATCTAAATTATTCTAAAATTTAATTTACATTTAACCCTCAGAAACAGTTTTCTCATTGTGCACTTTTTTAATGCTGGCGAAATGAATTGATGAGAAAGTATTTGTTCACTAGATTCTATTCTCATTGAACATTTTTTATTGGTCGAAATTCTCTCAAAATCTAAATTATTCTAAAATAAGATTTACATTTAATTCTCTGAGACACTGTTCTCTCGGTCATAATGCTTTTTTATGCTAGTGAAATGCATGAAATGAGTTGAATGGGAAAGTATTATGTTCACTAGTTATAAAGAATGTAAAAGAAAAAAATGTACATCGTACATCCCTCATCTACATGAATCATGATTCAAGTTTCTGAAACATTTCTCATGCAACAGCCAATTTAGACAGAAGTTTTTCTGAGTCATTGCTGTCATTCTGAGTCAGGTTAATTATTTCACAGTTATAGAACCAGGTACAGACAAGACTTACAAGACGACTTACATCGAACATCATTGTATGAGACGTGAGTAAAAAGTGCAGGGATCCGTCTATATAATTCTGTACCAGCGCGTTTAAAGGTAATCACAGGCGATAAATTTAGAATTAAAATAAAGGAAGAATTGTTAAATATATGTGCATACTCATTATGACATGAAAAACAGATGGCAGGGTTTTATTTTAATGACTTGAATTTATTGACAAATCTATATACCCCTCTACAGGAGGCCAGTGGATGAATATTAATAATAATAGTTGCATGAGTTCAGTGCTTGAACTTAGCAACCAACTTTATTTCTTTCGCAGCTTATCTATACTACTTTAACCACGTAATTGTTGCAATTAGTATCGCTCTAGCTTTCGCCGTCTGGGTAGGCTTTTTTACTTGAAATCTGCATTAAATATATAGCAATCTAATAGCATCAATACATTGAAATATATAGCATTAATTTATCAGAGTTTTACCATACCGTCCGGCATTTTTTCCTTCGCGATGGACAGTTCTGCGCATGCGCAGTTTAGTTTAGGAATCCAAAATCTAATGAAGGAATAGCTCTGAGCATTTGCTATGAAAATGCATTATCGATTTTCTCTTTTCTGATTCCACTGAGATTGCTGCAATGTTATTTCGTTGTTCCAGACTTGAAAGTAACGTGTAATGAGGCTGCAATTTTCACGCGGCCGAATCTGCCGGGACCTACTGAGTGGCCAAGCACTGTTGGTGCAAAAAGCACACGCTCATTCATAGCTAGGCATTTTTCAAATACGCTCAAATTGCAAGACCTGGAATCGAGACTGAACTACGATAGAGAAACAAAGGTCACCATGGACCGCAATCTCAGTATTAATAATCAAATACAGTCAACTCTGTAAGGCACGTTCGGTATATTTTAATTATTATGTCATTTGAATCCAGGATTTGAATTATTTCGACAATTTTATGAAATCTTGTCACGATTTTGTCTTTCATTCTAGAGTAGCATCCAAATAAAGATTTATATTATTATAAATTATATAATGTTAATAAAGTATTGTTCTTTGAAACATGGCTGATTTTATTATTGATTTGTACGGGCTACTTGAGATTCACATTCTAGTAATGTATTAATTTTGATAAAGTATCAACGACTGTGCTCCAATGATGTCCCAACGAGATGTGAAACGCTCAGTGGGTAGAACATTCAAATTCTTCATAAATAACTTGACTGTGCAGTAGTTAATAGTTTATTAAAATTAGAATTACTACTAGACTTTCCATAGCAACTTCTATAGTTCGTCATGTTCAACAAATTTCAAGATTTCTCATTTTCATTCTAATTATTTCTAAGTTCCTCTCCTGCCCCTTCGTACCTATATATATTCTGGCCAGAAAATAAGTTAAGCTGTGAGGTGAGCTGTAAATTTCCTTTACAGCTAACAGTTAATTTCATAATCAACAACTGGAACTCATTATAAAAGTCACTTTTCAAGATTTTTGATGAATTCTTTTAATACCCCATCAAAGGCTATGCCTCAATAAGGTTGAAATCCTGATTGTAATGTGTTTTATTGCGAACTAATAATGTAGGTGAAGTGATTCACGACGATTAATGAGAATCTTGAATAAGAGTAATAGTCTACCACTTCCGCAAGTAATTTGGGAAATGTTTGCTTACTGGGAAAAAATGTTGTATTTATTTCCAAAAAATACAGACTTCACTATTAATTATCAGAAACTTTAAAAAAATAAGAGACAATACGTTTTGTTTCAGGTTCGAAATTACTTAATATTCACTTTTTATGGTAGATTCAACGACTTGCTGTCAATTTTAATTGAGAATAAATAATAATTTTACTCACTTTTTGGCCAAACGTTTTCAAGTCATGGTGAATCATCTTCAAAGGCGTTATGGAACAAGAAATTGGAACTTAATATTCAAATAAGGTCTGAGAATGCATAATGTTTTAGAGTTACTCTCCATTTTATTAGTAAATTTGTAACATAGATACTGCTTAGATTATAAATTGAATCAACTTAGGTTGGTCGCATAGAGAAATATATCACAATGAATAACTTCATGAAATTATAGCAGATGGTGTGTATATTTACAGCCCTGAAGCGTTTTAAAGAATAGCCTTGAAATATATTTGATTGTTAAAATGAATAGTGTCGGTGATCTCATCTAGAAGCAGCTGTCCTCCGCTGTGGTGATATTAGTGTCATTGCTTTCTGTGCCGCCAAAACTGCCTGAGTGGCTGCCTAAAAACATAATTTAATTGACTATATAAATTTTTTATGTATAAATTATCATTTTAAATTGAAAATTCATGTTCAGATAGGTAGGCTACTATATTTTGAATATGCTTTTATGAATTTTATTGGTGTGGAAACCCTACACTTCAATCTTGCCATTTGAGCAGAGTCATGAAGTTTTTTAACGACTATATATTATGAGATACTCGAGCAGATTAGATTATTTTTTTTTATTGCTGATGATGCCCACATGAGTCCGAGACTTGTGCGTGGGTAATGAGGTGAATGATTACATATAAATGCCTGACGGTGGAGCGGGATTCGAACCCACGACCACTTGGACGACAGCAAGCTGAAGTTGCGACGCCCCAACCAACTGCGCCAAGCGGCCCGCCGCTTGATTAGATTAGATTACGGTATTTACTTTATTCATTTAGGTTACAAAATGCAGTCTTAGATTCTAGATTATGATAGTTAATTTTTATAAGTACTGTAATTATTGTTCTATGAATTTTACAATGCTAAACTAAAGAATTATTCAACGATATGAATATAAGATGCAATTTGATAAAGATAATATGATTGTGATGTATCCACATGAAACGGCGAAGTTTGAACATATAAATGTCCATTCTTGGAAAAAGATATTCAAAGATATCCTTCTCATCAACACTTGACCGTAGGCTAAAGTAAACTTAAAATGGTATGAAAGTTAGATAGTATGGTATGGTTGAGATAGACTAAATTTTCACATGATCATTGTGAATTATTAAGTATCCAAAGAATGCTAAGAAATGTCTTGGTGAGCATTGAAAGATTCTTGAGTTCTTTAAGTTATCTGGCAGCCGCAGCGTTGTAATCGGTTGGAGCATTATCATTATGTCTCACTGTCTGACTAATACTCCCACGGTCTCTGGTTCGATTCCCGTTATTCAGCATGGCATATTCTGTAACATCATTCATCTTATTACCCACGCACAAGTCTTAGACACATGTGGGCAATATCAGCAAAAAAATGATACCAGTTTGGTAACTATTATTATTATTAGCCTTAGAGCTCCCGAAGTGGAAGACGCTGAGCAAAATGATGATCACTTATTGGACTTGGTGGTGGTCCTGTTCGCCCACCAGCTTTTCATTTTCTGAGAAAAAGCAGCTTTTCTTTCTTCACTCCATCTTGTTCCGACTCTTGGAGCTTTAACCTCTGGAATAATTTCCCATTTATTAATTTTTGTTCTGAAGTTATTTCGATTGGAATCAGTTATTTTTGCCAGAACTAGATCTTTTTTAACATTTTGAATCCATTCTCCTCCATTGGCAAGCGAAGCTACATATTTTACCAATATTTTTGTAATTCTATGATCAGGAAGCCTCATGATATGACCATAAAATTTAAGGCGTCTTTTTCTCATGTCTGTTGCTATATTTTCTTCTTATTATTATTAGATTTCTTTATTCATGTAAGTTTACAAATTTCGCATAATATGAGTACCGTAGTTAAAACAAAATTTTCACATATATTTGTATTTCAACTATATTGTATTTCTAGAATCAATAAACTGACTATGAAAAGTACACCTATAGGTTACAGGCCCTATAAAATAATCCTACCATTCCAATCTGTAGTTCATTAACAAACAACAATATTTGTGTAAGACGAGTTGGGAATAGAAGAAATTCTTGATAAAAACCAAAGCTCCGACCAATTACAAGTAGGTGCAATAGAATTAGACTCACACGTTAATTAGTAAATTAAAAATAGAGGAAATTTCAATAAAAAATAGCTTGCATTATGACTTACTTTGAACTTGCGCCTAGCATTGAACTCACGTAACCGAACTTGAGTTGATGCAAGAGGCAAGGTTTTCGCCGTTTGACCGGTAATCCAAGGATGGACTAGAGCCTCTTCTGCTGTGATCCTGTCATCCGGACAATGTCTAACACACCGTTCAAATAAATCTTGAGCACTCTGAGAAGTTTCTTCCCACCAGACTGAATCTGATTCAAACTTTTGATTATCATCAACTTGTGGCAATGTTGGCTCCATACCACACAACCTAATATAAAAAAATATTCATTATAATAAAATTTAATTTTTAATTAGTTACTGATGGTGAGTCTTGCTAACTACATGAATTACAAATAATATTCTAAAGCGCCGCTTCTAATCATAATCTTTTTTCTCCACATATTAACTTACTAGTACATAACTGATAGATAATTCTAGCTTTTTTAAATATCATTAATTTTATTGGATTTTTTTTTCAATTTTTCGTTAAAAGTGTTCGTTTAATAAATTATTTTTACTTTTTCGAGTGTATTTGTCCTTTTATTATGAATTATTGATACTTTGCTATTGCTTAAAAGCAAGTTCTGATGTATTCAGCTTGTCTAATAATTAAATAATTATTAGATAAGACTAGCTCTTCCTCGAGTTCGAATCTCGTCCAGGCCTTGATACTTTAGTCATTCACCTCATTACCGATGCACAAGTCTCAAGACTCATGTGGGCATCATCAACAAAATATTAGAAAGTTCAAAGACGTCGCTTTCATTCCGATTGTGTGTTACGTTTCTTTGCAATAATGTTTTGAAAGATATAAAACCAACAATATTTAGCAAAAAACTCAACGTTATATCAAATCTTGAACTCTATGTCAATATAATCTTTGAACATTAGAATTTTTCGTATTGCAAACAATCTTCTATTTTATTTTTTGCTTGTATAGTTTCCAAAAAATCAGTTTCAATTGCCGACTTGAATAGTAGAGAAAACAAATATTTCACAAAAGCACTGAAATATTGCTGCTTTCAACGAAATTTTATACAATAATGAACCTCTATCTTATAGTGCAAGTAATTGTTGATATCTTTAAAAATCTCTTCTCTGAAGGGCCTGAGTACCACATACTCTTTCACTGTAGGAATAAGAAATATCCTATTTTCACAATAGGAATGTTGGGATAATCTTTTAGTGTCCTAAAAATGATTATCATACTCACAAAATGTATAGTAGAACCCCAATGCTCCACATATCAGCTGCGGAAGTCAACTGTTTGAGATTGAAGAGTTCTGGAGCTGCAATTGAGAAACATAAATACGAAAATAAATAATTGGAAGATCACATTACACATTGCATATTGAGAAAATTATTATTCAAAACATTCTATAGAGAAATAATCTGATAAATGTACGGGCAACAAGAGAAATCACAAAAATCAAAAATCTTTAGAAAAAATCACAAAAATACATACGGTACATGTCATTCATTATATTAGAAAAGAGATGCCACATTGTTTAAAATCCTGCGTGTGATACCGAAAGCTGTTAGAATACGAAATGTGTGAACTCATTTTGAATGATGAATACGGATTCCATCAATTTTATTGCAAAGAATATTCAATAAACTATCAGGCATGACATTTTTCATGGAGGATGAAGCCCACATGGATCTGAGACCTGTGTGTGTGTGTGTGTGTGTGTGTGTGTAAGGATTTGGATCATGATGATGATTGACGAGTTGAAACTACAGTTTTAGATATGATCCGAACCACCGGGAAAATGGTTTTACAGTAGAACACAGTATTTTTTGCTGGCCAAACCAAACAAGAAAAGCCGAAACGCTCGTATCATCTTATTTTATCTGACTGAACAAATAACTGGCACGGCTTGCGGCTGATCACATCCCTAAATTACCCGTCGTTCAGTAAAGAGAGACTGGAACGAACTAAGCACGGCGCACAAGCCGTGAAAACTTTTATCAACTACTAATGCTGATTTGTCACTACTGTACTAATACAAAATTTTTCATCGTCCTCGACGATTGACCTTAAGGTTTAGGTATAGCATAAACTTAAATCAAAGTTATGGGGGCTTGCTGAGAATCATTCGATAAAGATACATTAGGATTAGGCTTTAAAATTCGACAATATACAAGAACAATATTACAATAACAAATAATGAGAAGTACAGATGTTGGTTAGTCTACTATTTTTATTAAAAATTGATAAATCATTAAAATTTTAATTCTGATTTTCTAAAAACGACAAGTTTTTCAAATTGTTTATTTCGTTCAAAATCCTTTCCATTTTGTACAGGAATATTCGTTAGTTTGAATGATTTTGATGTTTTGAAAGTGGATGGAAGGCGTTTGTATTTCATCTGGTCACCTTGATTCAAGTGAATGAGAAATTGTTTTGACGGATTTATTTTATCATTATTAATTTATTCTGATATGGGATTGTTCATATCAATTACTGAATTCTTCATATTGAATGAATGGAGCCGGATTCGCAATAGTGAATCTTTGACAATAATAATTGGTCAAGTCATTATTTGCTAATACATCGAGAATGCAAGAGCCATTGACATTAAGTCTAGTTTTACAATAAGAGGCATCAAAGTCATGTAGAAATTGGTCTAATACTATGATTAAACCTGATTCAGATAACTTACGGAAACAATCTTTTCGCTGACTCTACTGTAACAATAGTTGTCGAGAAGTAAGTTACACGATATTCTATTCTATATGGAAGGTCTCAAGCGCTTTACTTTGGAACAGAAATAAAGTATGTTATAAAATTCTTCAAGATAGTACAATGGACTGAGCTGAGTTTCCATAACGTTTCAATATTGCCACTTGCAACACTACCTCTTTGGGAACTTTTATATAAGTCTTTTATATGAATAATAAAGTAATGTTTAGAATTGTAGCAAAATTCAATACTATCCAACAATGCATTCACTTTTATTTCCATTAATTCAAGATAAATTTTAACTTTTAAAATGTTATTCAATACAGTAAATTGCAATAAAGTTACGTTTTCTTAATAATTTCATTATTACTATCATTTTCAAATCATTATTGAACTTATCAACTAATTTATCATTTACAACAATGACTTTCCTTTCATTTTAGATAATTACTTGTTCATTTGATTCTAATCTATCATTATCTTAGTGTTTTTTTATCATCTGCGTCCATGTTATCAGTTATCCCCATCATATAGCATTTCCTAACCCATTAAATAGTCCTTTCTCCAGTGCCAGTGACAGTCATGGATAATAGTACCTTATCTTGGCTCAGTATCTGATAAATTAGGGAAAGAATTGAAAAAGTACGGTTTTGATGTAGCTTTTCAAACCAAACCTATTCTCAATATTAATATAGCCAATACTATACATAACAATATGAAGCAAACACTACCAATCTGATTCTTTATTTATATTGATCAATTTGAAAACAAAATCTGTAAATACATGACTGAGCAAATACAGGAAATAAATATTACTAATTATATTTCTCATTTAATAAATCTAAAATACCTACATAGCCTACTGCAGTTATTTTCCAATGTCAAAGTGAGCTGAACAGTGCGAGAGTATTGATGCAACTTACCCGAATATATGAGTTTGGGCTGATGACGTTTCTTGGCTAATGGAATATTTGAAAGCTTCAATTGTGCGTTAGAGGAACATGATGCATAAAGTAGATTTTCTGGTCTCACAGCACCATGTGCCAGGCCTTTACTGTGAATATACTGAGAAAAAATTCAGAATTATTTACATAAATATTGATTAACTAGCAATAATAATGAATAGCTTGTACCAACTTCATTAATGGATTTAATTATTAAGTGAAGTCAAAGATCAAGTGTATTTTCAGCTCCAAGAAGAAATTATTTGTATTTTGTCATTTCTAGATCTTTAATTACCAATATCTGTGGCTATGGTTCAACTAAAAATTAGACATCATAAACTAATTCAAAATTAGTTGATGTATTCATAGTGACATTTTGAATGATTTTAGGCTAGTGAATTCGAATTTCCGTTACTTGTATAATAATAATATTGAAATGAACTTCCGTGATTTATGCATATCCAGAATTTTAAGAAAAATTATACAATATATTGAGTTGATCTGCTATAAGCCTTGCAAACTCCTCTCTGGTTATTTGCTAGAATAAAGGAAACAAAATAAAAAAATGAACTTTGAAATTTTTCGAATGAATAGATTAATATCTCGTCTTAGTCAAGACATAAAAATTTTCAAATCATGCAAAAGGCAACTTTAAATAATAAAACTAGAATTGAGAAATAAAAGAAGAATGGTACTGAAGTAATGTTATAATATTTATAGTAAGCTTACTTGTAGAGCAGAAAGAATTTCACGGATAGCTTTTGCTGCTTCCAATTCAGTGTAGTTTCCACACTCCACTATTCGCTCAAACAACTCCACCCCAGTCAGCCAGTCACATACTAGTTGAACCTCTAGCTCGGTTTCAAAAATATCTTTTATTTGAACCTAGATTGAATGAAAAATAATTATGGTGCAGGTACATAAATAATAATATGAATTGCCTCAATTGCAACCATTTTAATTTAAATATACGTATGAAAGAATGAGATGTGATCCAAATAAAATAGATTTAAATTATCAATATTTATTCCAGTTATCATATAAGATTATGGAATCTTCTTTGTCCTAGTATCCTTGTACGGTACCTGGTATACAGTATCTAGTAAAGGTTTTATAGTGCAAGCAGTTGTTAATTTCGCTCTCAATGAGAAAGCAGTTTAAATTAGAAAAATGTCAATGGTGGATTTGATAACAAGATAGCATGACCAAGCCGCTGTTTGCTTATCGAAAGATAATGTTGTTACAGTGACCATTGCCTTCCACCACTCTCAACCACATCCTACCATATCGTTACCATTTATATTCATATTCATTCATGAAGGCTCGGTACGATCTCCAGGCAAACTCCAATGGCTTTAATGCTGGGGACAAAGTGGGAAAGTGTCCAAAACTCGACACTCAGTAGGAAGGACCATACACAGTACTGGACAGGATCACCGACACGGTCTACAGAATTCCATGACAAAGAAGATCAAGGAAGATTGTGGTTCATCTTGATCGCCTGGCACTCTATAATCAGGCTACTTGGGACGAGCAGCCCTAAGGAGGGAGCAATGTGACAAGAACCAAGGACACTAAGCATCAGGAGTTTGAATACAGAAGATTCTTGAGCAAGGAGAGAGTGGCAATGCGTTCCTGGAGAAGGATTGGTCAGTCATGTGACATCTCACCCTATACGTGATCTCTCATCTTCTCTCTTTCTATGTGTCTCCAACTTTCTCGCCAGCCCTAAACAAAGGCTGTTGTTGACAACTTCTCACACAAGAATTAGATAAAGCTACTGGAATATTTTGAAATATCCTCAGCCAGCTTCCAGAAAATGGTCTTCGTTATTTTCTTCCACTCATCGATTTTGACAGAAAAGTGTCGAATTTTCGAGAAAGCTGTAACCCTACTATAAGAACAAGTGACCGGAGTCCCAGTGGACCTCCTCAGTTTTTGGAAAGATCGAGCTCCTGTGTGTGTACGTCGTCTGTCTCAGATAGAGACAGTGGTGTCTTTTCCAGTGTAGT
Source organism: Conomelus anceps (assembly GCA_948455865.1). NCBI lineage: Eukaryota > Metazoa > Arthropoda > Insecta > Hemiptera > Delphacidae > Conomelus > Conomelus anceps. The sequence goes on along the minus strand of OX418217.1, from coordinate 54,729,829 downwards.
GAGGAGCTAGAGTTTATTTCCGTGAGTTGTGAATTAAGGAACTGTAAGCTCATAAAAGTAAGTTACACCTGAAGTGAATTTTAATTTGAAGTGACCCAATTATCACTGAGTTAAGTTCTGTTTCTCTGTTGTAGCCGGTGACCTCTCACTGGGGTGAAAGGTAAATCAATTGTAGTTTATTTTATAAGGCTATCTTGATAAGGGAACTGTTAACTGTTGAGATTTGATTAGTAGCAGAGTTGAGTGATCTGTAATTGTTATTAGGATTGTAATTTCAAGGAGATTGTTAGAGAAGTATTCATTATAGATTATTTGAGTTTGTTTATTAATTGATTATAATTTATTATTATTGTTAATTTAATCAGTTGCGTTGAAGTAAAGTATCAGATTCAGTTCATTTGTGATTTATTGGTGTTATTCAATAACTTTCAGTCTCATTTTGTAATAGTCGTTTTTATTTAAAATAAATCCCAGAACCCACAATGAAAACTGTTACAATATTGATACTATGCTTTCATTATTATTATTATTATTATTATTTTTTTTTTACAAGTCTATGGAGGAACAATATGGTGTGTTAGTGTGTAAGTTCAAGTACACTATATAGCACATAGATATAGTACCTATGTAATAATGTATGTTGTCAGGTTTACAGATAGATGTGTTTTCTCCATCAAGTTTATTTGGACCTGTAGCATCTGACTATCCATAATTTAGAACATTGATCAGCTCTCATCTGTCAGTAAAGGTCAAACATCATTCATATATTCTGATATACAGAATCACGTTTGTATTCTATTTTATCTGTTGTTGTTATGTACGGTGTCTATCAAATTCCACAACAATTTTTTATAGTCCTATAATTCATATTTTTAAATACATTCAAGGGAATCATTAAGAACATATCACAATTTCCAATAAAACGTTTTCCAATTCAAATATAGTTTATACATTATATCATTATTTAGCAAACGCCAATAAGTCACAATAGAAAGTATGGTATTCTGTGTCTAGTATCTCAAGACATTACAATCTAAAACTTGTAAGTCCAATTCTTACAATTATTGTAAGATCAGAATAGCTATTGTCAAGTAATATCATTTAATAAAGAATAATAATGGGCAATAGTAGCCATTTTACATCTTTTGCTTCACATTGAATACGTTTTTTTTTTTTTTTTTTTTTTTTGAAAACTCACCATATTAGGATGTGATAATTTGAGAAGCACAATCGCTTGAGTTTTCACTCCCCTGCAATCAAGGTGCTCCTGAAAAGGTTTCAATAATGATGTTCATAACATTTTTAAACATTTTCATGCTATTATGTCACTGATCATTGTCTTTCAAATTAATAAAAGGACTCTTTCCAATATAAAAGTTGTAACCATCAGAAAGAGCTTAAATTGCACATTTACAGAAATCATATAAGCAGTAAAGTAATGCATCAATAAAGATAGGATTTATAATATCGAAACATATTTTCTATATAACAGAAAAAGGAAGAGAACCAGCAAAACTGTAAGTAGTAAGTATGTGGAGCGGATGGTGATGGACGAATTCCCAGGGCAGCTATTTCTTATCAGTCAATTGGAAGGAGAAGTGTAAGCAGACCTCATAAGCGGTGGATGTAACACGGCGTTTGAAGTCTGAATATGAAATTTGCCTTAAAATCCGTGTAGGAAAACGTCGGAGACGACTGATAGAATATACGATTTCATATCATCCAACTAGTTATTTGGGAAATTTCAAAACTTATCAAGCATATATTTCAATATATATTATTCTTGTTTTTAATTTTAGTTGGAAATGCATTTGTTGGTATTTACAGTAGAATACTCTATTTTAATTCCAGAAATAAGGACTTTGTTGTTTTATCTAATTTCTAAAAGTTTAATTTATTGCACATAACAAAGTGCATAAAGTACGGTTCCAGACTAATAAAGATTGCACTTCAGTTTTATCCTAACAATTTAGAATGGTCAATCTAACAATATGCATGTATGTATTGCTCCATCTTTTATTAGGAACAATTATTTTTTTTAAATAATTTATTAATTTTGAATTACTCAAAGTGCTATTATTTGAAGTAGACTATATTGAAGACTTCCGCAATGGCAGATATTGATAATAGCATTGATTAGCTGATGGAAATCGATGAACGCTTCTACACAAAAATATTTAGTCATCGCCGGGAATCGAACTACGGATCTTCCAATTGCCGGTCAGGCGTCTTAGCCACTAACTACAGTGACCCAAGGTGTATTCTAGCGGTTAAGACACCTGACCGGCAATTGGAAGATCCGTGGTTCGAGTCCCGGCGATGACTAAATATTTTTCTGTAGAAGCGTTCATCGATTTCCATCAGCTAATCAATGCTGTTGTCAATATCCGACATTGCGGAAGTCTTCAGTATAACTTATAGTACTTTGAAGAATTCGAAATTAATAAATTATTTTCTGAAGAATTCTAAATTAGTAAATTATTTTCTAATTATTTGTCAGTTTGATATATTGTCAGCAGTTCCTGCAAAACCAAATTATTTTTGAGTTAATCAACTTACTTTTTTATATACCTTACAAATGCGTTCAGCTTTTCCCTTGAAAAGACACTTATGAACGTCTGAATAACTCCCCCTGGAAAAAATTGAATATAAAATTAGAGCTGATAAGTACCTAGTTGGAAAAGGGGGGTGGAATTAAAAATAACAATGCCAGCTTGATTTAAGACAAGGTATCATATCAAATATCAATTCAATCTCAAACTATTTTTTATTTGTAGTGTGAACACATTCTTTTTGAGAATAAATTTATTAATCAGAATTACATTAAAATGAAAATTCATTTTTCCAAAAGCTTTAAATATCCATTATTATTAGTCTAAAAAAGTTCATTTCAAATTAATGATCGAATACTTTTGTACTAGTAAATTTTGTAGGTCTACGTGCTGAGAAGGATGCTAAATAATAATATCTTCTCAAGTAGCCGCTTGATACTCGAGCTATTGTACTCCTCTGCGTTCTGCTCAAGTGAGAGAAAGTGAGAACTGAGAAGCAATAGCCTCTTATCGACGAAATTCGACTTCCTCTGAAATACTGTACAGCAGGAATATGGAGATGGAGAGAGATCTGGAGTGATCTACCTCACTTGGCAAGCCCTCAATGGAAGCTGAGTGCTCAATGCGCGAGACTGCTCTTTGTTTACATGAGACTCCTAAACCACCTCTCCTCATCATCAAAGGAAGGAAATCATGGTGAAGTGGACTTTCTCACTTCTATAACGCTCAAGCCATCTTCATGCCAATGTCCTTTTTCACAGACACAGATTACATCACTATGACTCAGATGACTACTGTAACAGAATATTGTTCTGATAGAGCTCAATTTAAGAAAATTACCTCTATTCATGTTAAACCGAAGGAAGTGCAACTGATAGTGTTAAGAATTCCTTGTATTATCTAAAAAAAATTATTTCACTTTATATTAGAGTAGAAGCTTGTATATTTGAAGTAATGTTGAAAATAGACAAGGTAGGTACTGTAATTTTAAGTCAGTTCAAAATTTAAATAATAATTGGAGTATAAAATTAAAATTATACAATTTTTATTTAGCCAAAAAGTAGAAATGTTGAATACGGTAGTTTATTTCGATTAAATATCAGAGATTGAAGTGAATCAGTGACCCTACCTTGCTACAATGTCTCCAAGTATGTAAGTGTCTTCCAAGCTCCTAGCTTCTGGAAACCATTTCCAATTATCAGAGTCCATTCTGGTCTTCAAAAGAAATCTGAAATGAAATTCAATATATTTCCTTGTGTCTGATAAATGGATACTAACTTTGTTCAACTATATATCCTCTATAATGTTTTCGCTATATTATACCTAGTTCCATCATTTGAAGGGTGTTGATCTAAATGATAAATTAAAGTCTCTTTTTAGCTATAACTTATGCTTTATATAGGTGACAGCTCGTTAATCACACTTTGCGAATTACCTATTCACTTTGTGAAATGTTTCTATTACGTTCTTTTAAATAGCCTTCGGAAATAATAAGCTAGACGGCCTAGAAAAAAGAAAGGAAGTAGGTGTAGCACCGTAGTGGATCATACCGATTAGAAAGAGAAATTTGCAGGGTCTCTAGATTCGTGGTTTTGTATTCTAGTCTATAGGCTATTAAGATTGTATCGAGTAGGCCTACTATAATAAACGCTGAATCAATTAATTATTAATGAAATCCACATCTCTTTTTTCATAGATATATTTCGACATGCCGTGTAGGATCAATCCAAATAAAGATCAATATTATTTTAATTAGGCTAAAGGATGAGGTGTGGTATACCGTATCGCACTTTTCATTCAATTTCGAAGCAAAGTCATATTATTTATTGCCATTTTGTCGGTTGATAGTTGAAGTAATTAAGCCTCATTGCTGGCATATCCCATCATCCCAGGGGGCCGGCCAGTAAGCCAGCATGCCATGTTACAGCGAATACCTCCCTGCTCTTAATTGTGTTCTAAGTTTAGTAGCTTATGCTACACGGTTCTAATATTCTCTTTAAATTTATTTCTGTAAAACTAACTCAATTCTATACAGAATGTAGTGAGTTAATCAATGTGATAGCTTTCATGCTCAATAGTATAGTAGTTTCACTGATAAAAAATGCAATTTTCATTGGCAAGGGAAGAAACAGGTGAAATTTTTATTAAAAAAAAAAAACAATTAAAGGGTAGGCCTACAGCTGAAAAAGTTCCCAAAATAGAATTCAATCACTTGCATGTGTTATCAGTACCCATAGTTGGGCGTTATATTGAAACAGTTTTTCAAGCTCGCTCACATTTTTTCAATTATTCTTCAAAATATTTTCAAATCTAGTTACTTTTTTATGAAGACTAGTCATCCATTTGTTGCCTTGTAGCCTTGGTTTTAATCACTTCCGATTTTCACGAAAAATACTAGCGAAAATTTTATGAGGCAATAAATGAGTGACCAGATATGCTATGATAATGACAGCCAACGATGAAAGTTAGCCTACTGTTGAACTGTCATAAATTTTATTTTTCAATAGAGCTACGGCTGTTCTCAATAGTCTACAATTAAATCCTTAATTTATGACCAACAACTCTTCTGAGTGAGTATCTAATTAAATACAATTAGTAGGCCCAACGTATAATAATAAAGAACCATGTCCTATTCACACTACGACCTTGAGTTCCATTTCAGGATGATAAGAAAATAACTTCAATAAATTGGGCTTTCCAATGATAAGGTCGATAAGACAAATTTTATGAGTGAAATTGAAAATGATAGAATGTTACTTCTAATAATTATTCAAGTTTCCTGCAGTTTGGCTTGTCAGTGAACAGTAATTAAAATGTTGAGTATTGTTATGGACACGAAATAAAAGAAGGAACAGTGATTTTCAGCGTTATCTGCCTGTGTCAATATTGATTTCTGGAAGTGATTAATTACTCTTCTCCTGTTCTTTCCTCGCCTTGCTGTCCATCTAGAACTTTATGGAGTGTTCTTATCTCGGCAATTAAATAGACTGGATTAATGGAGAATATTCTATCTGTTTATTTTAGAATTTGATGGAAAAATGGAGAGCCATCTAGTCGTCTCTGGAATGATGAAAAATGAATAAAAGGCAGTGGCTCTCATCAAGGTTAGTCAGTTGTGATTCGATCGCTAATGCGATAAGCAGCAGATTTACTGTGAAAGTTCCCGCTCATACAAACCGGATAACCAGTGAGCGCTAATACAAACTATATTATATGAGCATTCAATGTGTTAAGTGATAATTGCAGTATATTGTGACAGATTATTATTCTAGCTTATTTAACAGTTTATACAGCAACTCGTAAGTGCTTGTAGTGTTTCAACTGTTATGTTTTAGATGCTTCTCCTTGAATTATTGGACAGTTTATTGAACAGTTGTTTTTTGTTATTTGATCGGTCTTTCAACAGTTAGTGATTGATTTTTGTACAGTAATATTGCAAATTCTTTATTAGCTAAACGTTATCGATTTATCTGTTTCTGATTGATTTATTTTGTGTGATATTACTGATTAGTGCGAGTTGACGATAATCTGTGTTAATAAAGTGCGAGTGTTAATTTAAAGTGTTGCCAGCATTATTTTAGAGATAGAACCCATAACAGTATATAACATAAGACACAGTTGGCCCTGTGGAGATAATGAATGAGAAGCGCAGAGTTTTGGAGAGGCGGGTCATGGAGACTGTAGCCAACCACGAGTGGGAGAGATGGAGGTCGACAGATAAGTACAAGTTGTCTAAGTAATGGAGTAAAGGATTATGACGCCTTGTTTTATAGTATTGGGAGAATAAGAGAAATGATGAAAGAAAATGAGCCAAATATTAAAAAGGTTTGACTACATGAACCCTTGCAGTCATCATATAGTCATCCATATTCATGATGTTGTTATCAGTTGACGCAAAATTGGGAAAGTGATAGCCGAGTGCCGTAGCAGGTATCTGTTCAATCAGAGATAAGCTACGAAACTCGTGGGCCATCTTTGTAAGGGTGACCGATTGTATTGGCCAGCAAAAATTATTGTTCTCTGCTGTAAAATCACTCCCGGTGGTTCGGAACCCACCTAAAACTGTAGGTCCAGTTCAATCACCATCCTCCAACTCATTACCCACGCACAGGTCTCAGACCTATGTGGGCTTCATCCTCCGAAAAAAAAGTATACGATGACTTCCATTAATGACTGGAGGCAAAGTCTCGTTCGTGAAAAAGTAATAGGCCTACTCAATTAAAGACGTTTTTGACGTGCGTTAACGGATCGCTCGTGCTGTCCGATTCTTGACTGATTCAATTGGATTGGAAATGTAAAGCAGCAAACTTTCAGGCTAGAAGAGAAAATTGAAAACGAAGAGAAAAAATTAGTCTTTACATATAAATTGATAGTTAATGAAGAATTGACTCTGTCCTATATTTTTAAGGGGAAAAAGTCTACTCAGTGCCGTAACGTAAACCCCCGCAGACCCCGTGGCGCGGGGGGGCCCGGGCTATAAGGGGGCCCGGAATGAAAATATATTTTTTCAAGAAATCGCCCGTGCCCAGACTGAAATATATATATTATTCCAAAAGAAATAAAACTGAAACACTGAAAGAAGAAAGAATAGGATAAATATTGTCAGGTCAATGTTTATTGTTTACTTTATCAATTCGCAGATAACTTTAGTGAAGGAATTCAGAAGCAGGATGTTGTGACTCCAGGAAGTTGAATGGAGACATACCGGAGACAAAACGCTCTTCGAACAAACTTAGCCTATCTAGACTGTTATAAATCATGACGGCTATGTCTCCACAGTGCAAATATTAGAGGAAATTAATATTATTTTCCCATCGAATTCCTCAATGTACCGTATATTAGGATATACGAAGTAATGGAAGTGGGAGGTTGTGTAGAAATAAAATGTCAATATTTTTCTTCATACAGAATTTTGAATTCAGTCTCTTTTGAATCGTTCAGTTAGATGCATGTAGGCCTACATGTGTCCGGTAAATTGGCCTAGATGCCCTAGAGTAAACCGTATGTATATTAATTGAGTTCGTGATCGTGAGTTTTATTATTTGGAGTGCTATTTTTTTCAACATGCTGCGTTTATGGCATTGTGATGTTGTACGGTCGTTTTAGTTATTTCTATTTTTTATCGATGAGAACATTTTTAAACAATGTTTAGAAGGAATATTTATACCCCTGATATATCGGATAAATTACATGACTATTGTATAAGTATAACTTAACGAAGTTAAGTTAAAGTATAAATTGTGTCAGTTCTCCCAACGCAGTTGAATTTTTTTTCTTATAATAGGATCAAGTACTGTATAAGTAGTTTACGTTTTCTCTCTTCTGCCTCTGAAGAATAAATTTCTTATCTTTTCCTGACTTAGTAATTTCGCGGTAATTTAGATAAAATTCCTTTTTATTAAAAATTGAACCTGTGCCCGTGACTGCATTTTCTGGGAAAAGGAGCGAAGGTGCTAACTAGGAGGATGTGAATGTGGATCCTATGGAAGACACCAATTCCAAGGTTTCTAGGTTTCAAGATTAATTATTTATGATATAATCAACTCTCAACTATTTCCATCTTTCAGTAGCCCGTAGGCTACAGCCAAAATCAATAGACCAGCCCCCTTGAAACATGATTGAATTTTAAAATTTAATAGATAAAAAGGTGTTTAATTCTTTCATAATTAGAACTGCCCACAAAATAATGCAAGTTTTTCAGGGAGGGGTAACAAGGATGAGGGGGGATATTTATATGATTTTGAGGAGAGGGGCCCCGAAAATCGGTTGCGGGGGGGCCCAATCGGAAAAACGTTACGCCACTGAGTCTACTCTATATAATAACTACCTCTTCGGCCTGTAGGAATTCTATGATGAAAAACTTTTCTATGAGAAATTATAGTGCACAAAACCAAGGTAGGCCCAATTAGAATTTTTTCTCGCCGTGCATTTGATTATTTTTCATTTGCAGAGATGCTAACATGAAAATGGTTGACATTGTATTTTATCGCCTGGGAATCTCGGTAATTAGACATCAACATGAAACAGACAAACGTCTATAGCAGACCTTATTTGAATCGAAACACGCTTTTTATTCCACTAATGCTATTCATGGGGCGTGGTCACCAATTCACTTGAGATTTATAGGATTGTCCTTTTGAGAGGATTGAACTGGAGTCCACCCACTTACTTTGCGGTCAAATTTGGGTTTCCATAACGCAATTAATTATACGCATACGGTATAGTTGCATAAATACTGTAGTTCAAATAGTAACTTATGCATGACATAACCAACATAAGGAGTCAACTTCTAAAAGGCTACAATAAGCTTACATGTACGATAGGTACTTACTACATAAAATATTATAAGGAAGCCAATGTACAATACTACAAGAACTAATAAGCAATTAGGTCTGCAAACTTTGCTCATTACTGTACTATGATGAGCCTTTTGTCGTTTCTTGTAGTCTACACATCAACACATCGATATGAGCTATTGCTCAATTTTGTTAGTTAAAGATCATACACTACACTCTACACTCTTTTCTCTTTTCATCTCCAAAAACACTCAAACATGCCTGATCCATCAATGATGGATAGGGATAATATAAGCTCTCATTTGCTCTAATAATCCTGCTATATTATGTAAGTAAGTGCTTGAAGGTAAACTGTTGTTTGTTGCAATAGTTTATCCCTCAATTCAAAAAATAAAATAAATTCATTATCTAATTAATTGAATATTGATTATTCAGTTCCATACTACTACTAGACTACGGTACAAATAGAGAATAAAGCCAAGTTTTTGATAGTTAACATGATTAACACTTTGGTGGAGCCAAATTGACAGGTTTTCCTGGTACATTTTTAAATACTCAACTGTTTATCACTTTATTAAACTTTTTATTACTTTAGGCCTATCCATGCTATGCTGATATAATTACTTTGGCGTGTTAATCTCAGCTACGGTTATAAAACGGAAAGTTTTTCCCGATTCATTGGCCGATTGACCCATGAAAAGTGTCGGCATATATTAACCCCGAAAGGCTTGTCACGAGTAGGGATAGGGCTATTGACCATTGGAAATTCCTAATTCCAGCCGGCAGGGGGTGTTCTGCACCTGCCACTCTTAGCGGATTGTCGAGTGTTTGACATTAATCATAAAGAGCAATTAACATCGAGTATTTAAAATATTTACTGGGAAAACCTTTCCAATTAATCAAGTGGTTTTGTGGCATCCAAAAAATCTTGAAGTTATTGTCACACCCTTCCCAGATAAATACCGACCCAGCTCCTTATTATGGATTACACACATTGTTGCTGAATAAAATTTTTTGTGAAGCTTTTGGACATCGTTCACAAATGAATGGCTGAGGTTGACCACAAGTTTAAAATAGTTCAACAGATTTAACAACTGTTATTAATTCAAGTTGACGTTTGAATAAACTTGAACAGAATGTAATTTACACTTGAAGAAAAGCAGTTTGAAAGAAATTCAAAGTTGATCATTATCAGAAACTGCACGAAAAAGAAAAGTGATAGCCCCTATTCCTTCTGTATTAATGTAAAACGAGTAGGCACACTAGGTAGATCACATTTCACAATGTTACAGGTGAAAGAGTATGCAACAATGTTGATATTTATAGCGATCCAGTTAAGAATATAGCGCTCATAGGCATGTTTTTCGAGGGACCAATTAATTTTTCTCTCCATCAATGTCCAGATCACCTAGAAAATTTAAGTGACTTTTGTGGCTGAGTTTGCAGACTTATCAAATTACGGTGAAGAAAGTTGCTGAAAAATTCCTGGATTTCTTGTTCCATGACGAACTGCGTTGTTAATATTAACTTTTCATGTGAAATTTAACGACATGCAGTCAAATATTTGTTAAGAATAAGTATAATAACTCACTTAAACTGGCCGAGTACTTTCGAATCTATGAGATCCATCATCAGAGGCTCCTAGATCATCATGTCAGTTTTTTTTGTTAGAAGTGTTGTGGTTTTTGTAAAATATGATCAAAAAGTTTGTGAGATTTAAAATTTAGTTGTTCATTGAGAATGTTTTGTTTATTGTGTGTGGTGTGTTTGTATATTTCAAATTGTTCCAAGGTGTTGAGTTCGTGTCCTTTAGATTTTATGTGTAGAATGTGTAGGTTGGTACTGATGTCGGTAAAAGTGTGTCCAGTTTGAATGATATGGTTGGCAAAATTCGATTCAGCTTTGGATGTCAGGGCTTGAAAGTGTTCCTTGTAACGTTGTTTGAATGTGCGGCCTGTTTGTCCTATGTAGAATTTGTTACAATCAGAGCAGTTTAGTTTGTAGATCCCTGGGAGATCGTATTTGTTTGTGTTCAGTGTGGTTTTGAGTGTAAGTGCATTTTTTATTTTGTTTTTTGTTCTGAATGAGATGGTGTGGCCGGCTTTTTTGAAGATTTTTGCTAGTCTGTGTGATTGTGGATTAATGTATGTCATTGTGATGTATTTTTTTTGTCAGTGGTGTTGGTGTTTTGTTTTTTGTTTCTTATTTTATGATTGAGTTTGTCAATTAGGTCGTGTTTGTAGCCGTTTTCTTGTGCTAGGTATTTTATTGTATTTAGTTCAGTGTGGTAATTGTCGGTGGAAAGTGGTGTGTTGTTGAGTCTGTGTAGCATTGACCTGAATGCTGAGTGTTTGTGTTGTGTTGGATGATTGGAGGTGCTGTGTATTAGGGTATCTGTCATTGTTGGTTTTCTGTAGATGTTGAAGCTGTGTTGTTGGTTTGTGTTCTTTGTAATTGAGAGGTCTAGAAAGTTTATTGAATTGTTTTTCTCATATTCAGCTGTGTATTGAATGTTCTTATGTATTTTGTTTATGTATGATCGAAGTTGTTCACATTGTCTTTTGTTTCCTCTGTATAGCAATAGAACATCATCTACGTATCTGTGCCAGTATATTATGTTCTGTGAAAATTTGTTATTAAAGAGTATATGAGTGTTTTCGCAGTGTTGGAGATAGATTTCAGCAAATATGCTTGAGATTGGTGAGCCCATTGGCAGTCCATCAGGTTGTGAGTAGAATTTGTTGTTGAAGGTAAAGTAATTTTGTTGAGTGATGATTTTTAGGATGTCTATTATTTCATTTATATGTTCTGTAGTTGTGTTGTTGTGAATAAGGATGTTCTGTATTGTTTCTATTGTTTCATTGACAGGTATGTTGGTGTATAGGTTTGTTATATCAAAAGATGCAAGAGTGGAGTTGTGAGGAATTTGTGTGTCTTTTATTTTTGCGATAAGATCGCTACTGTTTTTTATGTATGTGTTGTTGTTGATATTAATTAGTTTTCTCAGTGTTTGATCTATGTGTTTTGCTAGTTTATAGGCAGGTGCTTCTTGGTAGTTTACAATTGGTCTAATAGGTATGTCGGGTTTGTGAATTTTGGGAAGTGTTTGAAGTGATGGTGCAGAAGGGTGTATTTGTTTCAGTTTTCTTTTTTGTGAATTATTAATTATATGATTTGTCTTGTTGATTATTTGTTTGATTTTTGTTTGGTAAACATTTGTGGGATCGGTGTGTAGTTGTTTAATGTTGTTTTTGTTTATGTAGTCAAGTGTTTTTTGTTGAGCTCTTCATTGTTTATGATAACTGTAGTGTTGCCTTTGTCTGCTTTGATATAGGTGAGATTGTGAGTTAGAGCTTTGTGTTTCAGTTCTTTTATGGTGTGGTTTTCTGAATTTATGGGTGGGTGTGGTAGTGAGCTGTTTGTTTTTATTGTGTTGTAGGTTTCTATTCTAAGTTCATCATGTATTTGTGGGTCTGTGCGTTGGATGCTTGTTTCTGTTTCAATGACAATGTTTTTTGATGTGGATTTGTTGTTTTTGTAGTTCAGGTTATGTTTGAGACCTTTTTTCAATAAGTTGAGTTCGGTTTCTGTGAAATCTACGTTTGTTAGGTTTTTAACCTCACATTTTTTACAGTAAAACTGTTAACCTAACAAACGTAGATTTCACAGAAACTGAACTCAACTTATTGAAAAAAGGTCTCAAACATAACCTGAACTACAAAAACAGTTGATGAAAAGTTGCTGAAAAATTTGTTCGTATGGTTTCTGTCCTACTGCTGATTATAGTCAGTTAACGAGCGTCGTGTTTCGGAGGACACGTTAAGCCGTCGGTCCCGGTTGCATATAAAAAAAAGCAGTCGTTAAAAAAAACGGCGAGGTGGAACTACCCGTAAGGGTCTCCCCACCACGAAAAGCCATACGAATTTACTTTAACGAGCGTCAACGATGTCTCAAATTCATGGATTTCTTTTTCCATGACGAACTGCGTTGTTAATATTAACTTTTCAAGGGAATTCAACGACTTGCAGTCAAATTTTTATTAAAAATAAGAAGTATTTTACTTACTCTGTAGGCCGAACGTTTTCGAGTTGTTAAAACCCTTGAAGTTGTTGAAAAGGCCTTGGAGATGGGTTTTAACAACTCGAAAACGTTCGGCCTACAGAGTAAGTAAAATACTACTTATTTTTAATAAAAATTTGACTGCAAGTCGTTGAATTCACTTGAAAGGTTAGTCTTAAATTCATTATCTGGCCGAGAAATTCAGATGATAAAAATTTACTTCCAGGCAAAATTTATTACCGTACTATAGATATTGGAAAATGTTCAATTAGTTCCTAATGTATTTAATTAAGTTACTAAATTAAGCTCATCAACGTTAATGCATGCAGAGATGATCAGACAGTCAAGCTAATAAATGCTAAGATTCAAGATAAACTGAATTTGTACTTTTTCGCTAAAACTTGTTACAGTGTGTATAAATAAAATCAATCATTAGTTCACGGCTTGTGTCCAGGTAGAAAACTAGCAACTGTAGCAACCTATGCTTTGATAGGCCTGCTATATGGACTATTCATTGGTAATCAAACATCAAATTTTTGCACTAATTTGTCTTGCAATTTAAAAATCCAAAATAAGATAAGTTTTCCATTCGACTCAGCCTGGAAAGACAACATAACTTCCTACATGAAGAAAACAGTTGGATAAGGAATGCTTTTAAAAGATAACATAGGCTATTTATTGGGATGAGTAGGCTAGAATGATTTATTCTAGAATTATTTATAACAATAATATCTTATTCGTTCAATATTTACGAAATAGAAATTTTCCTGTAAACTATTCCTTTGTAACAAGGAAACCACAATCAAAATGAAATTTTAATTCTTGCGTCTTATGCAAAATAAAAGTAGATTTATAAGCTATTTAAACGGAAAACAGCCTGTTCGCATGTTGACGAGTTTCATATATTGATTTTATTTATACACACTGCAATAAGATTATTTAGAAAAAAAGTACACATTCAGTTTAATATCTTGAATCTTAGCATTTATTAGCTTGACTGTATGATCATCTCTGCATGCATTAATGTTGATGAGCTTAATTTATTCAATGGCTTACAATTTATCCAAACAACGATGGGAATGAATAGATTATATTATAAGATACCAGTAAAAAACTTTTGTAGTTAAAGAATTCCACCTAAGTAGTTTCACGGTACTTCTTGCTATATTTGAATCAAAAAGCTGAAAACTAGTACCGGTAGGTTTCTTATCAAATTAAAAAAACGTACAGTATTAAACATTAGCATAACATTATTACAACGTATAACATCAGTCATTAGCTCACTGAATGGATTGAAAGTTCTAAATGGATTTAGAGCTATGAATAACTGGTTATGTGGCTTCTGGAAAAAACAGATATAAATCAGAAAAAGCAGTGGTTGAATCATTATTTCATCTGCCAAAGAAGATAAAAACGCTAGAATTCAATCGTCAATAAAAGCAAAGAGAATATTAAGAATCTTCTTCTATAAAAATATAATAATAGAGAGTAGGATCTGGTAGAAGCGCGCGCGCGTGTGTGTGTGTCAGTCTTACGGGTTTCACAAAAACGGCAACGATTTGGAAAACTAAATTTGGCACAAAGCTTCCTCTAAACTCGATTCAGTGCACATCAAGGCCCGATATTTTATTTCCTTCCATCGTTTTTTAAAATTAATGTCCAAATTTCACTCTTGGACACTTTTCCTGTTTTACTTTGTTAAGATGCAGGAAGCTCATAGAACGGTACTTGGTATGTCACTCTGATACAAATAAGCTTTAAGTCACAACAAGCAACGCATTTGTTCTGCATCAATATTGCAGCTTCTAATTCTTAGGAATTGGCGGTTGAAATCCATATACCGTATGCTAATTTTAAATTTCTACCTTTAATCCCATTGCAAAGCACGGGTAAACCACTAGTATATAATAATTTCATTCTTGAACCACTAGTTGTATATAAGTAAGTATAAGTATATACTTAAGCCCAAGTAAGTAAGTACCGTACTGTTTTATCTTTGATAAAAGCTCTCAAAAGCTCTAATAATGAGTGGATATAAGTGGAAAAACAAGGGGAGCTGAACCTGTTAGCTTTCAGGGATTTGTATAGATTAGGATTAAAGTCTTGCAAGTGGGATATAATAATTCTTTTTAATATAACTTACTTGTAAGATTATTCTAATGAATATTATTGACTAGAATCCTTAAATAGTATGAAAAAGTATTCATAGGCCATAGCTAGTGCTCAGAGACACGATTGTGTTAGTTTCAATTCAATTATTATTAGTTTCAATTAGGCGGATCATTATTAATTTTCCACACTGTTTTCTTAACTAGGTAGGCCTACCTGGATCATGAACTTGTCCTTGCTCACAGACCTCCGGTCCATGTGGGGACCAATTTCCTCAAACAAAAGTCTGTTAATTTATTGTTCTGCATAATATGTTTAATCTATTTATCAATTTTTTTCAATGTAAATAATGAAGCGACGGATTGTTTATATTTAATTTTTGTTGTATGAAAAAGAGGACTAAAGAACAATTGGATATTTAAAAAAATGGAGGAATGTATGAATTTATTTATTGTGTTATGGTGAAAAATAATAATAATGTTAGGAGTGAAAAGAGAAAACATCATGAATATAGCTATCGTGCTTAGTATACAAGGAATTTAATTTTAATTAATTTGTCTGACCCAGTTGAATATTCAAGTTATTGAAAAAGCGCAATCAAGGAAAAGAGTTCAAGGATGATGATGGTATGATAATCAACCTATAATTGCATTTTATAGGGAGTTCCTATTTTGTGAGTTTATTGAAAACAAGTCTAATTTCAATGAATTGATAAGTTGAGTTACAACCTAGTTCAATGCATTTGAAAGGTCTAATGCATTAATTTACTACTCCCTTGAAAGTTGGAATTTTTCAAGATCAGTAGAGTAGCCGTTGAAAGCTTTTTTGGCAATAGATATAGATAGATAGGTAATAGTGGTGAGCTTTATTTGCACAGTACGGTACAAGAATATTTTTAATGAGTACCTTATGTTCTCACTTTGCTCAGCCGTGCATTAGAGAAAATTCTCTCTCATCCGTTTATAGAACTTTATCCAAGCATTTTATCTTGGAACAAGTAGGCGCCTGAAATAGAGCATCAGAGCTCAGATTAATTAGAAAAAATGACGATCATTCGAAGACACTAGCCCAAAAGCGAGCATAAAATTATAAAAAATAGCATTACAATTATTTAATTCATATTATCTAGCAAAACATAAACAAACTTTTTTCTAATCAAGTTTTTCTATTATAAAATCTCGCTTATGACAGATTTCAATCCATTTATAACTATTTATTTAGAAACCGATAATTTTCTGTTCAATAATATTTATCCGTAGCAGACTATTTTGTTACCAGGTAAAATGTTTATTTCTATATTCTGAATCTCTGGATGATTCCTTCCTTCTTATTATTCTACACAATATTACCGATATCCATATTAATACAATAATTTCTTTTAGAGAAATTTCTCCAAGACTACGACACTTTATGAATATTTCAGACCTGAAATGAGAAAACCTATCTGTGATTTAAAATTGCATCTAAAAACGTTGATGATGTAAATGGTTTAATCCGCCAAATAATCTTATGAGATGAATTTTTGTCTTCCAATTGGAAAACAATAGTTGGGAGTAAGTTTCCTATTCCAATTTTCACTGTTGGACTGATAAAAATTATAAAAAAGAATGAGCAGACTACTATAGTATGCTTCATCAATGAATCGAAAATGTAATGTATTTATGTTTGGAAAACAATTACACATCAATAATGAAATGAAATAATGATTTATTCATCAGAAACAAACAATAATACTTATAATTCAATAAAACATAATCCATAAAAAAACAGTGTATTATAATAAATGTTATTAAATAATTTTAATAAAATCTCTGATGGAATTACGCATATGCAAGCTCTTGTTGAGCATGACCGCATATGGGAGGAAATAATAAGAAATAATAATAATAATATGACAGATACTGGTCTCAAACCTGTGTGGGCTTTAACCGACAAAATAAATTTCAAGTAGTTCTAATGTTGTTCAAATAGTACAATGAGTTCTGTTACTAGCATCGAAGACACACAATCATCAATTGCCTTCACCTGACCAATCATTGTCACAAAGACAGCTTTCCTTAACGAGCTCACGTGGGTCTATCGTTCACTATAATATCATGCCAGTTTGTTCCTGTTTTCCCCAAGTAACAAACAGAATCAAAGTTTATTGACGCCTCTCAATCCGATTAGCAAACAATGCATCAAGCTCTGCATACTTGTTTATTAGTAAAGTATACAAGAAGGATATTGCAAGCACACTTGGCTGTCTTCATTGGAGTGTTCAAGTAGTTGAACTAACACAGGCAATCCTGATTATTCTTGCAACTGATTTATCATTTTTTATCTACCTGCCTACGTTTTGCTCCTAATAGAAATTCTGATAGCACAATATCTAATACTAATAGGCTGGAGGTTGCCCGATTCAATTGAATCTTGATTTCTAGAACGTAAGGTAATATAAACTTAAAAAACACTTTTAAGTGGTAATTATAACTCACGTTATGGCGTGTCTGCCGTTTTACTCTGATGTTAAGAGCATCAGAGTGAAACGGCCGTCACGCCATAACGCGAGTCATAATTTCCACTTAAAAGTGTTTTTTAAGTTTATATTATATATTAGTGGAAACAAGATGGATCTTCAACATCATAGTAACGTAATCTATTTACAAATTTTATTTCATAGCCATTTCTTGTTCTTCTACTTATGTCTTCTTCTTATTCCATCTTCTTCTTCTGCTAATTATCCTGCTTTCTTCTTCCTTCCCTTATTCAGGGATAGGTTTGTCGACAGAAGACAGCATGAAGACGTTTGTATGATAGTGATAAATTTATTCAGAATATTTCTCATATATTTATAATTTTCAATTGTAAAAACCTGAATGTTCTCCAGCGTAGTTGACCCTCTTGCAAGAGTGAATGTGTCTAACGAAAGTTTCAGTTCCATTGTTTGTT
Organism: Conomelus anceps; assembly: GCA_948455865.1. Classification (NCBI taxonomy): domain Eukaryota; kingdom Metazoa; phylum Arthropoda; class Insecta; order Hemiptera; family Delphacidae; genus Conomelus; species Conomelus anceps. The sequence goes on along the minus strand of OX418217.1, from coordinate 54,711,882 downwards.
GAGAGTAAGCCTACACTCAAGATGGGGCCTAGTACTCTTTTATTTTCAAGGTCGAACCTTGGAAGCTTTGTATTTTATGAAATTGCAAATTGATTTATACTACTACTAAATTGTGATAGTAAAATATGTAAATAAAATGTTCACCACTCTACTGCAGTATTTGCATTGAAACGTTATACTAGCTGAAATGTATACAGCCTCATCCTAATAAATCTTTAATGATGACATACCATACCAATATAAAATATAATGGCATTGATGGTTGTCAATCTACAGCCTTGATTTTGGCATTGAGATGTAGGTACATGGTATTACAAAGTTTGTATTCAATGGTATACCAAAGCAACTACACGATACTCAGTTTCGGAATGTGGATGTGGACTAATGTCAGTAAGCAATGCAGTCTCTTATCAATACAGTATTTAATTTAGAGACTTGTCCGTGCTTTAAATCCTTTGATTTCAATCTGATGTTGCCTTCCAGAAACCGGTTTATCAACACAGCATGAGCTTTTAATTTATTGATAGTAGATAGCACCTTCTATTAAGACCACACTGTTACTTAGTAAGCTCAAATCTGATCTTTCTTATCTAATTTGATTACGTTCAATCCCTCTACGATATAATCGTTGATCTACATTTTTATATAATCTAATTAATAGCTGAGTATAAAATTGAATTTATCTACAATTCTACATGATAATATATCATACCCAAGATAAAAACCTGAGACATTTTTACATCTAATAGGCCGCAAAACTGTTTAAATTAATTTTAATAGTTACACTGTTTGTTTAAATTAATTATAATAGTTACACTGTTTAAGACTGCATGTATTACATTGCAATAAAACAAATAACACAGTATTAGATTAACGTCGAGAATAGTATTTACATCGACAATTCAATTTATAGAACCGCGTTAACAGTCCAATTTCTAGTTCAAGCGAAATGCAATATAAAAAAAAGTAAATAGCCAACAGAAAAATCTGATTGGCTTATGAAAGTTCTTCTTAAAAGTGTTTGGGAAAAATACTTTTTGAAATTGGTTAGGTAAAACTAACTAAAAGTTAAAAATACAGTGCCAGTTTTAATTTTAGAATGTTCATCAAGTATATCGTCACAGTAAACATCATCACAGATTCCAACAGACAGTTCAATAAAAATAAAACTTTAAATATTTAAGGGTGAATGTGAAGGAAGGGCTCCCGTACAGAATATTTTACGTTTTTAAAATAGCTTCACGTCCATATTTTCTCATGGAGAACCAATTGCATATTCTAGTCAAGTTGAAGTCTAATCATCCTCTATTCATTTTCAGTGACTATAATTGAGTAGAATAAGACACTAGGGCTATATTTTTGAACATTACTTCAGTGTCTCTTGACTTGAGGGACTTATGAAATGCATTTAAATTAGAGGAATTTCAAGAGTCCCTCGAGTCAAGACACAATGAAGGAACGTTCATAAATACGGGCCAAAGCCTTACTACATCAATATCACACAGATAAGTATAGTCAGCGGCGGCGATTGGCAATGAAATGTTTTTAAACACAGCAAGGCTGTAAAGGGGTTTTTAAGCTGTCTAGAACACAATATTAACATATCATGTTGTACTGCAAATGCTAATATTTTTGTTAATACTTGGGATATACTGTCATTGCTAACAGACATTATGTCTGTTTGCAACGTCTTACTAATGTCTGAGATATTTTTACATCTAATAGGCCGCCAATTTTATTTCATTTTAAAAATGATTATTAATACGGTATCGGTACTGCGGTACCAGCAAATATATAAACTATAATCGCAGTATAACAACATATAAAATTATATTTGTATAGGCCTACAAAGTCTAGCGTACCGTCTAGTCACGGTAGTCTCGAGATGAGACTATGCCATGCGTATCTGCGGCGTAGACTCGTGGTATGGCAAAATTATCAAGTCTGCGTTTGCGATTCGCTATTTTGTGAGCCTGAGAAATGTGACTATATTGACAGGCATGTTTAATTACAAATACGGCGCTTCCCAAAAAGCCCTGGAGGCACCACTGCCATGTGTACTAGCCATGTACTGTAAAATATTGGTAGAGCAATTTTCAACAATTATAATTATTAACATTTATGAGAAAATACTAGACTTTAGGTGACCTATTCGAGATTGAGTTAAGGTACGGCATTGTGTAGGCCTACTTACTTTAAAAAACCAAGGCCTACCTCACCAGAGGTACAAGATAGCGCTATAAATTTTGACCATTGCCATCGTAAATATAATTTTATGTTGCCTATTATGAATGCAACCAATTATTTATGATTATTGGTGCGAGTGAAAAAAATGAGACAGGTTTACCTTGATCTTCTTACAAAGTTCTCGCGTTGGACGAAATGAATAGAAAGTTGAACGACAAATAGCGAAACACTATCCTAATACAAATTCACGCATGTATGTTACATATACAGGCGAAATTGACTGATATAGTTAAAGGAAAATCATTTGCATGCGATCGCTTTATCAGCGCGGCATGTTTATTCCACCGCGAAATCTCTTCTCACTCAAATCGGATGTCGGAGAAATGAATAAGAACAATAAGAAACTTAGTGTGTAGCGAAGCACGCATTTTGTCTACTCTCTCATCGTCTCACATCTACGCACATTCACAGTAACCGCTTATCAGAAACTATCTGCGCTCAGACACCGTGAGGTTGTGGTTGTAGCCAAACATGTTGATCCGCTACCGAAAGTACGCTCATTGTGATCAAGATCGGGACAGGAATCTCACAAAAACGGCCAGCGAAATGTTATGCGCACAATGTTTCCTTATATTCCTAATCACTGAACTGCTATGATGATTTTAGAATTGTAGCACTAATGATTTTAGAAATGTATTAATAATTTAATTCATTATATTAAACTAAGATACTTCTTATACAAAACTCAAAAAATTCTGCATTCTATAATAGAATATTTTTTATTAGCCCAAAAGAATATCACACATTGATACATAGGCAAGTCAATATAAAACTAGATACAAATAAGTCATCAAATAAAAATAATACATTATAGTCACTTAATCAATTGGTCAATTATTTAATTTTAAAATCCTCCACAGTCAATTTTCTGTTGTAGAACTCTTTAACTGAGTAAAAGGGGTTACTCAAGAGGAGTGTTTGTATTATAAGTTTGAACTTCCTATGATCAAGTTGCCTTACCTCAATAGGAAGCCTGTTCATGAACTTAATTGATGCATTTGAGGGACTTTGGTCCGTTTTATGAAGTCTACTTCGGGTAACATTTAGAGATTGACTAAATCTTGTATCATATGAATGTGTAGCACTTCTCATCAGCATTCTATCTGGGTTGGTTTTTAAAAACAACAAACACTGCATTATGTATAATGAAAAGAGTGTTAAAATACCAAGTTCTCTAAAAATGTTTCTACAATGCTCACGATTGTCCGCTCTGGCAATAACTCTGACAGCCTTTTTCTGCATTATGAAAATGTCTTGTGCTTGTGAGGCACAACCCCAGACTATCAGACCATATGAAATATGGGATTGGAAAAGGCCAAAATAGGCTTGTCGGAGACCATCTTGGCCAAGCTCACCACACAATCGTTTAAGGGCAAACACACTGCTGCTCAACTTATTTTTTAGACTAGTTATGTGTTGTGTCCAACTTAGAGTTGAGTCCACAGTGATTCCTAGGAATTTTTGAGCATTACCAGTATTATTTGTAGAACATCTATTTTTAAGCCCAAAAGTGACAGTCATTGTTTTGTCTTCATTAAGAAACAATTCATTAGCATTTAACCAACTCCGGACAATGCTCAGATTATTCTTAGACAGTGCCATAGCCTGTGTGTCATCTGTATCCTTATTAAGAACTGTGGTGTCATCTGCATACAAGACAATTTCTGAAGGGACATTTATGCTAAGATCATCAATCATGATTAAGAAGAGCAGTGGACCAAGGACAGATCCCTGAGGCACACCACAATAATGATGATGATTATATGGCTTTTATTGATGAGGGGGGGGGGAGACCCTTAGGTTAGTTCCAACTCGCCGTTTGAGACATGCTACGCAGAACATGGTGGATCTTATGTGGGTTTCGAACCACCAGGTAAGTGATAATAATGCTTGACATAGTCATAGAAGCACGGTCACCCATCCAAAAGCAGTCTTGAGTGGTCGTAACTGCATTCTATAAATATTAATCAAAGTTATCTATTTGTATCAGTGCTTAGGACATCAAATTCCCTCTACTTTATTGTTCAACACTTTAGAGACTTATGCCTGCAGTAAATTAAACCAAAACTAGTACAATCTGCATTTTGAATGATTCAAATTTCCAAATTTTTTTTGGGAGGATGAAGCCCACATAGGTCTGAGACCTGTGCGTGGGTAATGAATTGTATGATGGTGATTGATGAGTTGGGCCATCAGTTTATATACAGTTTGCATACAGTTTTAGGTGGGTTCCGAATCACCGGGAAGTGATTCTACAGCAGAGAACAGAGTCTTTTTTGCTGGCCAATCCAATCGGTCACCCTTACAAAGAGCGCCCAGGAGTTTCGTAGCTTATCTCTGATTGAACAGATACTTGCTACGGTACTCGGCTACCACTTCCCGGTAGAATAGTAGTTTGGTAATCAAGTTGATGAGAGAAAAATAATACAAAAAGTACTGTATTGTTTCCATGAATGATACAGTAATGGCATGCAAGGCAATTTATTACTATACTCAGAACGAACATCAAGCGATGATTATTAGAATATTACAAAAACTGATAGAAATGATGGAAAGAAAATATTAATAATTTAGATACCTAGATCACGACTCTAAAAAAATAAAACATGTGCAGTCCGCTTAGTCAAATTATTAGTATTTTATTGAAGAGTAACAGCCAGCAAAACATGGAGTCAGATTGCAAAATTGCTCTTAAAAAATTAGAGAAATGGCTAGCTGCTAACATGTTGATATTAAATCATAACAAAACTAAACAGATACCATTTAGAACGGCTAGAGGAACTACATTAGAGGTAAGAGACAGCACAATAGAATCTGTAAATGACATAAAGGTGCTCGGGGTGGTGATGCATTCTAAACTTTCCAAGAGACCTCACCTAGAATACTTAAAAACAAACTTAATTCAGTAGTCTTTGTCCTTAGAAACTTAAAAACTATATTAGACTCAAGAACTCTTAAGGACGTTTATTTTGCACTGTTCCATTCTCTTCTTGCTTATGGCATTGTTTTTGGGACAATTCATGTCAAGTGATTGAGATATTTCGAATTCAAAAGTGGGCATTACGAGTAATGGTAGGGGAATCCATTCGCACAAGTTGTAGACATATTTTAAGAAATTAAGGATACTCCCATTTCCAAGCCTGTATATTTTTGAAGCCATCTGATTTATTGAAAAAATAAGGATAAATTCAATACAGGTGAATTCTTTCACAGTTATAGAATCAGGTACAGACAAGATTTACATCGAACAACATTGTATGAGAGGGGAGTGAAAAGTGCAGAGATCCGTCTATATAATTCTCTACCAGTGCGTTTAAAGGCAATCACAGGCGATAAATTTAGAATTAAAATAAAGGAAGAATTGTTAAATATATGTGCATACTCAAATGAGGAATTTCACGCTCATCATGACATGCAAAACAGATGACAGAGTTTTATTTTAATGACTTGAATTTATTGACAAATCTATATACTCCTTTACAGGAGGTCAGTGGATGAATATTAATAATAATAATAAATAATACGGAAAGTTATTACTCTTTCAAGAGCTGGGAAGCATTCATAGTGGAATATTTCAGAAAATCATAGAATGGGCCAAGTTCTGAATCTCATAGAAAAATAAGTGTTTTTTGCAGGTGGACTGGTGTACAAAGTCGGCGAAAAAAGAAAAGAAAAGGATTATTTTGAACAAGGTCAAGGGAAGACAAAGGCATTTGAAAATGTTTATAGAAGGTATACGGGTAGTGTATGAAGAAACTAGTTACTATCGTAGATGATGCTACATCTGAACCCAATATATTGCTGCCAAGTTATTTGAAAACTACAATTAGTTGAGACTATTCAATATTTTCTTAAGTATTTTAGGTTCTAAACTTTTTAATTAAATTTGTCTTTGGCCTGTGAAAGGGAATAGACTATCATCTGATGAATGAAAAGGTGATTTGGGAGTGGGTGGCAACGTAACGGTTGTCAAGGAAACGAGGGTTGATCTAATAATTGAAGTGCACAGTATTGGAGATCTAAAAGTTTGTTTTTCAGTAGAACACTATCCACTCAATTGATTAAAAGTGAAACTGGATAGTTTTTGGTGATGGAATTATCAAGAGTTACAAGTTATTAGAAAACAAGATACAAAATAAAAGTCAACTAACATTCTCTTTTCGGAAATGCATCACTTCTCTTTCTCTCAAAGTACAAGTGATAAATTATCTTCAAATTCATAAATTCTACGAGATACTCTCAACATTGTTTTATCCCATCAAAATCTATCTGAAGAATAATTGAACCGCATAATATTCAAACCAGAGTCTACGAAGTCAATATTCATTAATATTGAAAAATTTTCAACATTATTACAACATACATTCCTCGAACACAAAGTTTGATAATTGATAAAAAATAAGTGTTTTTTTTAAACAAAGAATGGCGATCACCGGGTAATTGGTCAGCGTAACTACCCCTGAAGGGTGCGGATGTTTCTCTAAGGATGCGGCAGAATTATTGCACTGGCACATGATGTCATAATCTATTGCCGGTACATACTTTAATTGCGCAGATCGTACACAATTTAAATAGTTTATGCGCTGTCGTGTCGCTAGTGAAACATACCTTTAGACCACGAATTACATCACTGGCTGAGCCAAGCGTTTTTCAGTAAAATAACTCAAAAAAGGAAGGAATCAATTCAATCAGAAAAATACTTCTTGTGGTTTAAGAATATTGTATTTATTGACATGAATGAAGATCACTGAATTCAAAGTGCGTTGTTTTCCCAAAACCATTCTCGTCATCCAGAGATTTCAAATCTTTATTAAAACTTCTACCATCTTGCAACTTATTGGAAAAACTGAGTGTTTTCTTATCAAAATCCAAAGATATGATTCCAAGATCGCCAGAGTACCGGTTTTTCGCCACCTGAGAAGAGAAATAAAATGAAACTGGAATAAATAATACTTATTATTTTTTCCTCTTCTTCTTCTTCTTCTACTTCTCCTCTCCCATTCTTTTCCTAAAATCAGTTTTACCATCCTTCATATAAAGAACATACCCAAGTAAGTACTTGAGTTGAAAGTCGTCGATGCCATGAGTATTTGTTAGAAACAAATGAGGTCACAACGATGTGAATGCTGTACTTGATAAATGACGAATTAAGTTACAGGACATATTATTTAAAGTTACAGACACAAAATATACTAAATACTTGGGAGTGTTCATCAAATCAAACCTTAGTTGAACACAGCAAGTACTAAAATTAAAAAAAAAAAAAAGGCTGAACTCATTATGTCGGAAGTTATATTATATCCATAATCTCTGCCAAAGTACATATTAAGCTCCCTATATTATGCACTTGTGGAAAGTAGATTACAATATGACATTGCAGTCTGGGGCGGTACGTATTTCTCCACAATTAGGCCACTTCTAATAGGACACAAATATATTATGAGGATTATTGCCAGGAAACACTGATTGACTAGCTCATTCAAAGAATGGGGGTTCCTCCCATTAAGGTAATTATACTTTTATAAGGAATTGATTACATTTTATGTTAGAAGTGGTGATCGAACCCCTGAATATATTGTTCCTATAAATTGCGCTCAACTGGAAATTGGGTACCACCAAACCTAACAAGGAATTCTACCGAAGATTCTATCTCTATGTTGCTCCGAAAGTGTACAACATGGTACGTACCTATTGGAATAAAACAATTTAAAACACATTGCAAATTTAGAAAAAAATTAAAGAGGTGGATAATAGAGATAAATTATATAGAAGAATTATTCAAGAAACTAACCTGAAGCTGAGACAATCCTTTTATAAACTACCTGCATTGAAACTACTCCGAATCGGAAATTGAAAATAAAACTATATCTACAATAAACACAATATACACAGTCTTAAATTCAGTCAGAATTATATATTAGAGAGACTCCACGAAATTCTTCTTTTTTGCATTTCTTCATTTTCCAATTAGATTTACTCTACTTTAATATAAATATTTAAAAATGATGTGCTGGAACTCCCAAATAGGCGTGCCTCGGGAGTTACGTAATCTTTGCAGAAATTTTGTTAGTGTTTTTGTTGATTTTTTGGCAAGTTTGATTTTTAATAGACAGCATAGGTATGTTTTTGTTCTATAGTACTTATGTTTGCAAATAATATTTTTTCTTGTTGTACTATGGAATCATTTTGCTTTTCTATAAATTTAAGTTTGAGCAATTGTACTTTTTCTGCAGAGAAATAAATTATTATTATTAAGTACGCCTTCAAAAAAATTAGAAAAAAGTAAGGCATGAATAACACAAAATTTAAACTGTAGACAATTTAGGACAGGCCATGTTGACTCCCAATTTTGGAAGAAAAGTCGATTATTCTTTAAGCATGACTCTAATACTGTGGGTGACAGTAAAATATCTGCACACAGTCATTAAATCGTATTTTCTTCAATAATTAAATGTTGAACCATTCATTATGTTTTGATTAAGATACAGTTCATCAATCCTGTTCTCCTATTGCACTGCAGTTTTAATTAACCTAATGATCAAATGACCTAATCTAGATAAATTGAGTCATACGACTGAGATAATTTTGAAGAGATAGAAAACTTTTTACCTACGCTATTCTTACAATCAAGTTATCTCGCTTATTTTACAGCCCATTTTCAAGACGATTTCATCTTGAGTTGAGAAAATGTTTTAATCAACAGTTGAAAAAATACTATATTTTTAAAAATGTAGTTAATAACGGCTCATTTTTTACAGTAAGTGATATACTTATTACAATAAAATTATTTTCAATATTTACGTAAAATTTATTTATTTGTATACGGTGAAAGATGATCTCTCACCTGAAGATACTTTTTCAATTTCAACGACTGCAACATTTTCTGTTGAACGATTAGTACGTTGTCAGCTTCTTGAGAAGCTTTTGCGCCTCCAAATATGGAAGCCACTGTCAAAGGTTCAGCGTCTCTCTCCTTGCGTGGATGAATAACAAGAGTCACGTGGCAGTTGTAGCGGGTGGCAAAATTTCTGAAAGCAGCTATTAGCGCATCCTGCCTGTAGAAGCGATCCAGATGGCTACTCTCATTTTCCAGCATGCCTAACATGAATTGTACGTTGTCTATTATCACATGAGCTATGTCATAGACATAGGCAGAGTGTTCCACAGCCTGCAAAGACAAGCAGACAAAACAAACATGAAAATACCATCCAATACAACAATCTGCTTCGAATAAGTAAATGTATTACTTCGAATGAAAAATGAAGATTGATTGATTGATTGATTTATTTTTATTAGAATGCCAGGTCTTGAAAAACCTATTGCATTTAAACGTACATTACAAAATAGTAATCAGTTCACACTTGATACAAAATTAAGTAAATTAAATTTATACATTTCTGATATTCCTATGCTAATAATACAATAAAAATAATATGAGAGTACACTATATTACTATTGTTAATATAAGACAAAATAGAACTAGAGTGTACTAATAATCAAATAAATTAATAAAAGAAAATAATATTCAAAATGGAAAGGTAAGATAAAAGAAACATAAAGAAAGAAGAAGACTGAAGAAGAAAGGTGAAAATGAAGTGGATGTGAAGGAAGAAAAGTAAGTGGTGAAGGAAAGTAATAGATTATAAGATAAAGATATAGAAAGAAAATCATCCATAAGAATATAATTGATTGTTATCACTTGATAATTAAGTTATGGAAGAATAAAGTATATGACAAGATATAAATGAAGGAGGAACTGTTAATAGATTGATATACTGATAGTATTGATGTGATAAATTCCCACACTTAATTAATTTAAAATAATTAATATAATAAATCCAGTACTGAATCCCACTCTTCATGCTCGGTAGTTGCTGAGATACTGAAAGAGACTTTTTTTAAAAATGGTCAAGGAGCCAGATAGAATAATATTTTCGGGTAATTCATTCCATTCTCTTGAGGATGTAACCACAAAGGAATTGTTAAAAATTCCTGTACGATGCAAAGGTATTTGCAACTTATACCGATGCGACCTAGTTCTCCGTCCAGGGTTAACACTTGTCATCAGAGTAAACGACTCGCGGAGATAGCCCGGTCCCTCCCCAAGAACCAACACCTTAAAAGTCAGACAGAGAATGAAGAATTTTCGACGTTCCTTCATTTTGAGCCAGCCAAGATCGTTAAAGAGAGGAGTAATGTGCGCATCTCTTCTGGCATCAAAGATAAAACGCACAGCAAAGTTCATAGACCGCTGCAATTTGTCACTTAACTCGTTGGAAATATCATTATACAATAATGCAACAATGCAACAATAATGAAGGAAAGGGACAATCAATGCATTAACCAATGTAACTCTAACGGATTTAGGCAGATAATTTTTAATCCTTTTGAGCTGGTGCATACCACCAAAAACCTTTTTACATACATGTGTAGTCTGATCACGCCAACTAAGAGAACTGTCAACCAAGACACCAAGAATACGGACACACTCAGAATAGGCTATTACATTTCCATTTATGACAACTGATGGAGAATTGGTCAACGGCAAGTTATTAACGAGCCTGGGGTAGCCTATGATGATACTTTTAGTTTTAGTTGGATTTAGTTTGAGCCCATGAGCAATTGACCACTCAACAAGATTAGCAATGTCCGAATTCATGTGATTTACAGAAGAATGAAAGCTTTCAGAAGGAAAATGAAGGTATATCATGAGATCGTCAGCAAAAGGATGATAATTAGAATAGGAAAAAACCATTGGAGCATTATTCATGTATATGGAGAAAAGAAGTGGTCCCAAAACAGACCCCTGAGGAACTCCCTGTGTGATTGGACACCAAGAAGAAAAAGTATTTGAGTTCCCCAATACAGCCTGCAAGCGACCAGATAGATAAGAATGGAACCATTGAATGACTGAGTTTGAAAAATTACACTGTTTTTTTAATTTATGAAGAAGAATAGTGTGATCAACGTTATCAAAGGCCTTACTAAAGTCAAACTGGACCAGTAAGGTAGCTTGTTTTTTATCCATTGCAGATCTAATATCATCAGTCATTTTCAACAGTGCTGTGCATGTACTGAATTGGGGTCGGAAACCAGACTGCTGTCTTGCAAAAAAGTTGAAACTTGACAAATAATTAACAACCTGCCTATGAACTGTACGCTCATAAGCTTTGGAAATCGAACACAGAATATTAATAGGCCTGAAATCAGCAGGAATAGTAGGCTTATTATTCTTAGGAATAGGCTTAATAATTGATTGTTTCCATAGATCAGGAACAACACTTGACTGCAAGGAAAAATTAAATATATGTGTAATTGTGGGCAATATGATAGGAAGTAGCTTCTTATAGAATACAATAGGAATTCTGTCCACTCCCATGGAGTTCTTACTGATGGCCAGTATATTCTCAGAAATTTCTGCTGGGCAAACATAAGAAAAGAAGAAAGTCTCATCAGGAAGAACATGTTGATACTGATTCACTAACTGTACCTGTGAAATATCAGCTGCCACAACATGATTAAGAGAGGTAACAAAATAGTTATTGAGTGCATCAAGAGAAAGATTGATTGTGGCATCATGCTGTTTAGTATGATGTGCTCCAAGCCTTTGGACATTATTCCACAATGTGACCACTGACCTATTTCTATTGAATTGTTCATGAAAGTAACGAAGCTTGGCATTATGACAAAGGGATTTAACTCTGTTGCGCAATATTTTGAAGGAATTAAAATCAGTTTCATCACTTGTTCTTTTGAACCTTCTTCTAGCTCTGTCTCTTTCCCGTCTAGCATTAAAAATATCGGCATTTATCCAGGGTACAGGCTTATGCCGCGGTCGCACCGTACAGACTGGTGCATGCCTATCAAATATGCCTATGATCATTTCATTAAACACCGAAACCTTCTCATTAATGTCATTAATTTCTCTAATTCGATGCCATGGAAGGTTAATTGCCTCCTCAAGAACAGTGTTCACATTAAATGTTTTGAAATTTCGGTACGTAAAAGATGAATCATGGTAAGGTTTTTCCAAGTTGTAGATCAAATAAATGAGGTCATGATGGGAAAAACTAGGTGCAGGCGTTTGATCACAATAAGCGACAAAATCTTCATCACTAACAATGGCCAAATCAAGTAGAGTGTGAGAATTAGGCAGATGGTAGGTCGGTAATGTATCATTGACAAAATGGAGACTCATAGAGCTTACCATTGTTACAAGCTGTCTTTTTTCGAAGTTATTTTTTAACAAGTCGGAATTGAAGTCTCCAAGCAAAATAATATGCTGGTAGATGTCCATGTGATCAAGCAGAGCATCATCAAGCAGCGACAATCGACCAGCATCCGGAGGACGATAAACAACACAAACAACGACCTTAATAATGCCCGCAGTCAATTCAACAAATAAGAACTCCGGTGATTTGGAATAAGGCTGTGGTGAAACATGTAATAATTTAGGACTCAACGATGAGCGTACATAGACTGCCACTCCACCTCTCGCCTTGCCAATCCTGTCATTACAAAACAACAAGAAGTCATTCAATGCAAATAAACCATCCTGCAGTGAAGGCTTAAGCCAAGACTCACTCACTCCCACAACATCAAAGCTGAGCAATGAAAACATTTCTTTAAAATCGTCAAAATGACCTGGTAGGGATTCAGCATTAATATGACATAGCTTCAAGGAATTTGTATACTCATTCAGTTTATTTCTTATATTGGTCAAATCCATAGCAGCAACATGTAATCCACTGTGACAATATTACCTACATAATGATAATAATAATGAAAAATTTCACAAATAAGTAGTCAACCGCAGACAAATGCAAGCAAAAAAAAAATATATATATATTTTTTGAAGAATATTGAATATGAAACAGTCGGTTCAAAGATGTATATGTTATAATACAATGTAGTACTTTAAATAAATTTTTAAAAATTATTTTTGGGAATTTAAATGGAACAAATTACTATGAACGAGATGTTAAGATATATTATGAGTACAATGTAGGATATGTTAAGGATAATATGATTAGAGAAGAAAGAAAAAAAAATGATGAATTGAAAATGATCAATTTCGAGAGAAATAGGAAAAAATGAAGTAAGTTTCCGCTTCAAGGGATAAATTCAAAAACAAAAGTCACTTTATGCTACGTGGAGCCTCCCCGAGTAGTGGAGAGCACACAATAACAATACAAATGGGATGAAGCACATGCGTAACAGTAGGGATGAAACATTTCTATTTGTAGCATTAACGATTATAGAGATATTATCTACTGTAAAATGTTATATGTACCCTGCATTCATGAATAAATAAATAAAAATGTAACGTTCATATTGATGTCCAACTTGAATCACCACAATGAGGAGCATATACAACATGAAACCACTACTCAGATAAGATGAAAAGATTTAGACACATTCACATAGGGTTTAACTGAATTAATATTATCGTATCTGAAAACGATATGATATCTGATTGTACAATGAAGAAGATTAATATCTATTCAAACGGCAATGAAATACTTCAATAATTATTCACGTCAATAACGGCTATGCATTCAAATTATTGCGCCTTCAAAAAGTCGTAGCATAAGCATGGACACCAAAAAGTTCATCATATTATGTATAGTAGCTGTGGGGTCAATGTATGATGATAGTAAGACCTTTATATTCTGTCACTTCTTGTTGACCAGGACTTTCTTCCGTTGGCGTCAACCCAACACACTCTGCCGTCGTCAGTCCAGACACAGCGGCGGCCGTACTTGTCGACCGCCGCATTGAAAACTTGCATCCGATTTCGAGTCAAGTCCTCACACACCGTCAATCCTTTTCCTTTCAATTTTTTCTTTTGAGAAAAAACTGCTCGACGCTGTCGATAGCTGACAAACTTAACAATAACAGCCCTCGGTTTTGGAGAAGCATTAGCTTGAGAGGGGGCCGCATCACGCCTCGGACCAACACGGTGTGAACGGTCAATATCAGTTAACTGAATATCAACCCCCAGCTCTTCTTTACTCAAATTGACAACCAACAAGTCCGTATCTTCATTAGAAACCTCGGGAATACCAAATATGCGCAGATTATTTCTTCTTTGATATTGTTCCAAGTCGTCTAACCTATTAGAAATATACAAGTCTCTTTCATTCAGTTGTTCTTTCAAAAAGATAATCTCACTCTGTAGTTGAACTATTTGTTGCGTAGCAGAGTTCAATGACACTTGCAGTCCTTCGAACACACTTTTTGATATCCTATCAATAATCTCTTTGATAACTTTATCTTCATTATCGGCAACATAGTCTTTGAGAGCGGAATCAGAAACAGCCTTCTTCACACTCGAGATAACGGCCGGTGACGATTAGCCAGGCAACGATACAGCCGAGGAAGGCCGCTTATTTGCAGTTGAATAGACCTTGCCAGTTTGCGAACGTGTCTTCTTAGTAGAAACCATTATTTAAAATGCTAATAAATAACTCACGTTACGTATAAGAAGGAATTACTTGATACTGCCGAATAGCACTTCAAATTTCGGTCACAATGATACAACTATTAATTGCAAACTTCAACTTTAAACCACTTAAATCATTCAAAAACGAGGAGCTCTACCAGTCGTGTCTTTCACTTGCAAACTCTCATTATCACTGAAGAGAGGGTAACTAGTCTTTAAATATGCGAAGTCTTGAGAGAAAACACAAATTAATTATTCACTTGTCTGTTGAATTTAGAATGAGAAGAAAGTTTGATAACAGAAGGAAATAGAATAGTTTAGAGGAAGAAGAAACCTGGCGATGAGACAGTCCCGTAAACAGATGAAACCGAAGATATTGATTGATTTTTATTGTCAACTGTTGCCAGGCTGAAGCCTATTGCGACAAAAATAAATTTTACATGGAATCAATTTGAAATATAAATTATACATATTGTGATTGATTATACATAATCCATAATAATAAGTAATATAAAAATAATAATTTAAAACGAAAAAATTACAAAAATTTGAAATAAGAAAAAGTGAAGGAAACAGAGAAAAATAAATAATATTAACAAATTATAAATTTAAAACGGATCACACGCACGACTGAAATAACCCCAAGGATGCAGTCTTCAGCCAGTTTGCGAAGAGACAAAATAAATAATAATGATAACCAATAATAGAAATAAAGTATACGGTTAAAATCAAATTTAATTTTCAAGCAGATACACATACAATGAAGATTTGAAGGATGGAAAAGACGGGGCAAATATAATGCCTCGGTAGTTCGTTCCACAGCCGTGAAGCCACAAGTTGAACATATCCTTTCTATGCTGTGGTGTTTGTAATGCAAAAACGTGTGAGCGAGTAGTTTTTGAATGGACTGCTGACAAAAGCGTGAGTCTATTTTTAAGGTAAACTGGGCCAGAATTTTGAACAATCATTTTGTAAACTATTGAAAGGATGAAGTATTCTCTTCTTTGTTTTAATCTTAACCATTTCAATCGACGAAAGAAAGGCGCAATGTGGTCATCTCTGCGGGCATCAAATAAGAAGCGAATAGGTGTTTCAAGGCTTTTTGAAGTTTTAGATGTTTAGATTGAGATCATCAGACAGAAAATATACAGTCGAACAGTAATCGAATATAGGAAGTATCAGTGCACGGATCAAAGTTATACGGATAGATTGTGGTAGGAAGCGTCTAAGTCTTTTAATTGGTGCAAAGAAGCAAATACTCTATTGGTAACTTTTTTAACCTGTGAGTTCCAACTCAATGTTATTGAGTTCCAACTCAATAACCAGCATCTTAATGCAGTCCGAGTACAGAAGATCTTCACGCCCGATTCTTATTTTTGGCATGGTTATGTAGTCGATTTGACTGGTATGCGAAAACGATACTTGCACACTTGGGAAAGTTTAGGGTAAGCCAGTGAGACCATAATAGAAGCGCTGATATGTCTGTGCTCATTTGTAAGATAGCCTCAACTGCATCATCATGATCAGAATGGTGATAGAATACTAGGTCATCAGCATATAAATTATATAAAGAATGTTCGAGTATTGAAGGAATATTATTAATATAAATTGAAAACAGTAAATGGCCAAGTACAGAGCCTTGAGGAACTCCAGCGACGATTGGCACTCAATCAGAGACACCACTATACAATGTTTCAACTGTTTGGCACCTATCAACCAGGTAAGAAGCAAAACACACCACACATGACAGAAAAGTTGCAATGGGTCCTCAGTTTATGTAAGAGAATAGAATGAGAGACATTGTCAAAAGCTTTTGTGAAATCAAATGAAACAAGAATTGTAAGTAGTTGCTTATCATAGCAGCTCTAATATCGTCAGTCAAACTCTAGTGCGGTTGCGGTGCTGTGAAACCAATGAAAGCCAGATCAGTGTTCTTCATAGAAATTGAATGATTTCAGGTAATAAGTAGACTGCTTATAAACAAATTTTTCCAGTGCTCTTGATAAAGAGCAGAGGATGTGAATTGCTCTAAAATCTTTAGGCATGGAAGGATTGAATTATGGAGCACTTCCAGAGGTCAGGAAAGATACTCGTCTGTAAAAAGCAGTTGAAAATGTGAGTAATGGAAGGCAGAAGAACAGGTTATATATTTTTATAAAATAGAACAGGTATTTCATCTACACCCTTACTGTTTTTTACTATAGATTTGATAGTGAATTCTATTTACAGAGGAAGTGGAGTAGCAAAAATGTATTTAATTCATCAACAGAGATATGAACATTGCAATTCTTCGATCTACAAGAACCAGCACCTAGGTCTTTTACATTCTTCCATAAGACAGAGGGCGATTGTTTAGGTTGAAAGAGTTCATTATAATATCTCAACTCGAAATTATGGCACATTGATTTAAAATTATTTTGAAGCTGTTTATATTGATTACGGTCAGTAACACATTTGGTTAGTAGAAAGCTTCTATGGGCTCTATCTCTTTCAGACCTTACTCCAACCAATTCATCATTGGCATGGTTTACGACATAAGTGCACAGTTTTCATGGGAGCACATTTGTCAAACAATGAGAAAAGTAATGCATTGAAAAAGGACACTTTATTATTAATACTAGAAAAAGTTTGAATTTCATGCCATGACATAGTAACTGCTTCAGCAAGACACATATCCGCATTGAAATGGTTGAAATCGCTGTAAGTTACGATATGATAATACTTGATGATTCAATCAATAATATTAACATTAATATTAAGGTCATGATCGGAAAAGGATTGACAGGGTATCTGGCCATTAGATAGAACAGAATCTTTATCACTCACTATTGTGAGGTCTAGTAATGTGCTAGAAGAGGGAGTGTGAAATGTAGCTTGACTTGATAAAATTGATAAATTGAAAGAATCAAAGAAGTTCCTAAGTTGTTTACTTTCCAATTTAATTTTTAGAAGACATGCATTGAAGTCACCCAACAATATGATGATATAATATGCATTACTTCAGACAGTGCTTATCCTAGGTTGGAAAGACGGCCTAGTGTGCCAGCCTTCGGTGGATGGCAAACAACAGCAAGCAACATAAGTTCTGAGCCCACCCTGACCTCTAGAAAAATATATTCAGGAGAATTAGAGTAGGCCTACATCTGCTGAGAAGATACAATCAAGCGAGATGGAAATTAAGAGTGCACATAAACTGCAACACCACCACCACCCTTACCAAGTCTGTTATTACGGAAAAGTGTGAAAACTACTTAAAGAAAACTTGGCTTAATTACATCAACAGCAACTGAAGAAAAAATTGTTTTAAATTCATCAAAGTGAGCAGGTAATGATTGTGTATTTACATAGCACAATTTTAAAGATGAGACAGAGTTAACAAAGGCGGCTGTGAGCTCAGTAATATAGTCAGACATACTTAACTTTAAATTAATATAACTTGAAATCTATTTAACAGATGTTTTATGAACTAAACTGGAAATTAATTGCAATTTCAGAAACAGATAAGCGAACTACTAATATTACAATAATATATTAGTTTTAACATATCAAAGCGGAAATTGAATAGCAAAATAATGTATTCTACAAGTTAAACAGTGTGATTGGATGTTGAATAATCAAAAGTAAATGGATTCATAGTCAATTTATCAAGCTAACGCAAAGTGGAGCTTTCCCAACTGATGACAGGATTGGAATATTACAGAGAATTAAAGGTGTCATTGAATTGAGTATTGAGTATAAATGATAATTTTGTAGAAAGATTCTTAGATAGTTCCGAGTAACGAAAGAAAAAAATAAAGTGTCAGAGAAAGTGATAATCAGGGATAAAATAATATTAAATGGAGAAACAGAGAAAAATAAAAAGATTGCTAAAAAATTGAGGGTGAAAAAGGAAAATGTAAATTATAATAATAACTGTAAATGCGGATGAAAAGAAATAGCAAAACTGCATTTTATAAAAAGCTTCAATAGAAAATGGGAAAGAAAGATGAACATACAGTCGAATAGAAATATTCTGAGTGATAATTTATTTATTCTATCAAAGAGAAAAAAATCAACTCTTAAAAAATGAAAGTTAAGTCAAAAAGGAAGACGTAGGATAAAATCGGAACCAGTTCTAGGCTCATAGAAAAAGAATGGAAGAAGGGAGAGGAGGGAGGGAGAGAGGGTAAATGAGAAGAGAAAAAGCATGAAGAGTGGAAATAAGGGAAGAGAATTGAGAAAAAGAGAAAAAAAATAATAACAATCAATTTTTATAATAGACTACTCACCAAATAACATGAGAATATCTGCTTGACTATTGAGCGTGCTCTGCATCATTGGGGCTATTCAATGATTGTAAAATCATTCAGAGAGATAGATATACAGGGTGTTTCAGAACTCTCTACCAATACTTCTAGGCATTTTTTCTGGACCACTAACAAAAGTAAATATCATAATAAAATTTTTCTAAAATCCCCAGTTACTCACACAGCCGCCATTTTGTTTTGTTCACTCATTATTTTTTTATTCGAACACCTGTGAATGTATAGTTTTGAAATTTTGCATACAGCTTTATAACAATTGAAACAATCTAAAAAAAAATAATTAAAATTTTCCAACATAAAAAAAATGGCGGCCATTTAAAATCTTTGAACAGGATTAAATTAATAATGGCTAATGATATCAAAATTTGACTGGAATAACGTTTTTTAGATATTTCTATTTAAAATCCAACGATAACTCATTTTCCAAGATTGGCCAACAATTAACAGAGATATGCTACTTCTTAGTGGGAGAGTCTCACATCGTCTAGATTTCAGACCGTCTAGGTGCTATTTTAGAACGAATCTGGAGTATGTGAGACGGCTGGAAGTATCATGTGCTGATCGTCTCAGATCGTCTAGTTTTCACATCGTCTAGCATCTCACTTCCTCTATATTTCATATCGACTAGGTTCCTTAGCAGCCAGGCTGGTACAGTCAGCTACCGACTAGAATAGAGCCCGCCGGCTGTAATCACCCATTCTAATTATTTATCTGTATCTTTTCATTCACTATGCCATTTCCCTATCTCAGTGCTGACGAAAAAAATTGAAACTTCATGCACTTGACAAATGGTATCACGTGATTCCAACAATGCAAAAAAACATCAATTTGAAGCACTTGTTCAGCTTTTGTAAGGGAATTTATCCAACAATATTTCAAAAAATTTTATGTGCCTGAAAACAAACGCTAATTGAGACTTTTTCCATTTTCATGATAGGAAAGTTTTTAAAGTGGGAAAATTGTAGATAAAGATCTTATCTTGAATTTATATTTCTAACTTTTTTCTCCAAGTTGGACCTTTCTCTTTGAATTAGCAGGAGAATTTATAAGTAGAATAAAAATAAAACTAAGCACTCCATGCTTTTCAAGTGGTTTAACAATTTAATTTTCTTCTATTGTTATTTGCTGTTATTCTTTCAATGTTAGCCTATTAACTATTATTGAGCTATATTTACAAAGTTTCAATTTGATGCATACAACGTTTTCAGTAATTATAAGTTTAATTTATAATAACAGAAATAAGTGCATACAGTGCTATTTCAATACCTTGCATCCTCTCCAATGCCATGGATAATTATTATCCTATACACTGGATAACTATACTGCAAATACTTTCAATAACTTACAATAAAAATAACTATATAAGTTATAATAGCTTACAATAATTAAGGGAAAGGCACCATTGAGCCTGCCTTTGATCAGAGTCAGTTATAGTCTATCAAATGTCAAAATTTAATGACTTTGATTTTGGCTCCAGCTGAAAATCATTTGATTCCAATTGATTTATCAAATACATGTAGGTTTGGATAAATTCTTCATAAAGAAATCTTTCTTATTGATTTCATTAATACTATTTTAGTTTTTAAACCGAAGATGACGTGACTGGGGGACCAACTGGGCAAAAAGAATGCAATTTAAAGTGTTTATCTATCCAGTATTAAATATCACACTTCAGGAATATTTCTGTCAAGTCTCGTTTTTAATTATTTTTGAACATGCAGGTTTTGTTTATTTTTGAACATGCAGGTTTTGTTTATTTTTGAACATGCAGTTATATCACACAAAAGAAATCTATCAGAAACGATATAAATCAATAATGTTTAGCTAGTAATGAAGTTGCTATATTATTGTTCAAAAATTAATCACCAACTTTTAATAGGCCGATCAAATATTTAACAAATAACTGTTCAATAGTTCAGAAAGAAACGTCTTAAACATAGTTCTGGAATCCTCTGGATGACTACAAGGTGAGGGATGAACAGGGGGAGTAAACAAAACATGCCCATTATCACTTTCATTGGAAGTACTTATTGAGCACAGAAAGGGAAGAGAAATATTTTTCTCTTTATTCTGGCGTTTCATAACAGAAAGTATTTCATGAAAAATCGTAACATCTTATTTTTTCAAGAGCTATTGATCAATTAGTAACCCTTCTAAAGTTTCACTTTGTTACAGCGTCAATAATATTGACAATAAATTATGTTATATCTATAAGGAGTGGCGCACTCAGGGGGGTGCCTCACATTATGGTGTGACGGCCGTTTCACTCTGATGTTAAGAGCATCGTCAGAATACCTACAGTACTCTGATTTAAGGCATGAGTTTGAGGGTTATGGATGTTCGATGTGTGAGGGGGTGGGGGGTATAAGTAGGCGGGAGGTTTGAGATTATTTTGTCAGATCAAAAACACACAAAACAACAACCTGGCAACATTTTAAATAATCTAATCAACTTATTCTCACACACCCTTTTTGACAAAATAATCCCAATATCCCCACCCCCTTGCATTCCCATCATCCATAACCCTCAAACTCGTGCCTTGAGTCAGTGTACTGTGGGTTGTCTGACGATGCTCTTAACGTCAAAGTGAAGCGGCCGTCACGCCATAACTTGAGTCACAATTTCCACTTGAAAGTGCTTTTTAAATTTTTATTGCATATATATGTGTTCTGTCGGATTAGAAAAGCTTATTCCTTCGAAAACGCTTCATTACAGAAATAAAGATAGCGAAAGAGAGGCGAGCTATCTTTATCAATAAATTAGTACTTATTCAGAAAACTCTAGGCTTCTAGAGCTCTCATTTAGGTGGTACATTGAATACATTTGATGAGAAATTAGCTGAAAAATCAAATAAAACATTAACTACCGTTATTATTGAGAAATACTGTAAAATACACAAAAAAGGCCAAAAGAAGTCGTTCAGATTGAAAGGTATAAACTTGGCTATTGATTGCGAAAACACACCCAGAGTTCATAAAATAAGAATTTAAATTATATAAAAATACACAAAAATAGAAAGTAAAAAGCATCCGTGAAAATTTAGTGTGCTTTGATTCAATGAAACTCGACTCGCGTTTTTGACTTTTGAGTACATTCAGATTTCATTTCATAAAAGGAATTCACAAGTTTTGAAGGAGAAATTGATTTTTTTTTGGTTCATTGGAAATTAGTTTGATTAATCCACTATAGGCCTACAATGAAAATAAAGTGTTTTCATTATCATTTTATGAAGTTTTGTAAAATATCCCACTAATTCAAAGATTATGTAGTCTCAATTCGTGGTCAGACTGTCATGTTTCGTTGGCTTCATTACCCAAGTACCAGTCTCAAAATGATGTGGGCAGCATGAAAATTTATGGTAGTAAATCCTATAGCACGTTTCAGCTAATTTCAATTGAATTCACACCACCTACATGCGAAGGTCTTAGATATTTCTGAATGAATGATGAGAATAGCTGTAATCATCCGCCCTTTTTATTTCTGAAACAATGCGTTTCCAGACCTACATTCATGTGTTTTTTTTCTGCAGTCTGAGAATTACCTTGAACTCTTGTAACACTGTATTAAAAAAGACACATGATGGACACATTTTGTTTCCCCATAGCTGATTGATTCCCTTTAAAAATTCTAATAATGAAACCTTCTCCCCTCACCATTTAGATTCATTGGGCAACAATCTTATAAAAAGAGGTCTGCAAATTCCGAATTTCACCCCCCCCCCTCGCTACCAAAATTTACCTAGTAATACGGGAAAGCCCCCCCCCCCTCCAACAAACCAAGACTCTGGATGCGCCCCTGTAAATAAGTTATACTGTAGTTGTTTTTCGCGGAATCACAGTGGTTATGTATAATTTTCATTGAACTGAATTGAGACCATGGAAAGTTGACAGTTGATAAGGTTCCTACCGACTTCGTGGTGGGGGGGGGGGGGGGGTAAACAGGTAAAGAGGAACAAACTGTTTAAATAAGTTGTTTATAAATTTGTGATTCAGTACGGTATTTCAGAGAATCTCAGAATCTGAAATGAGAATTTCTCTCTTTTCTTTTTTGCGCGATTTGGGTTTGGCTGGAAAGGATAAGTCCAACGAACTCATAAGACCAATGTGGTCGCTGGATGAGTCATACATAAAGTTTGTAGAATTATTTATAAAAAACTGGTTTCGATACGGCAATATCAGCTTAGGCCGGCCATTCACGTTCCAACTTGCAGTACCACTTGCAGTACTGCTATAAATAGTCGATTACATTGGGATAGTTACTCACTAAGCGAGTAGCGAGTAGGACGTTACTAACCGACCGTGCTACAGCAGCTCAGCATACCAAGCCAAATTATATTAAAAATTTAATTTCCAGAATCGCCCTCATACTATGGAATTTCAAAGACAATAAACAATTTAGTTTGAAGTGACTGACAATTGAATAAACTGACAAATATACGTAAACAGAATTTTATTAATTTCGAATTCCTTTAATTGCTATTACTTTACACTGAAGACTTCTGCAATGGCGGATATTGACAATATCCGCCATTGCGGAAGTCTTCAGTATAAAGTAATAGCAATTAAAGGAATTCGAAATTAATAAATTCTGTATATGTATATTTGTCAGTTTATTCAATTGTCAGTCACTTCAAACTAAATTGTTTATTGTCTTTGAAATTCCATAGTATGAGGGCGATTCTGGAAATTAAATTTTTAATATAATTTGGCTTGGTATGCTGAGCTGCTGTAGCACGGTCGGTTAGTAACGTCCTACTCGCTACTCGCTTAGCGAGTAACTATCCCAATGTAATCGACTATTTATAGCAGTACTGCAAGTGGTACTGCAAGTTGGAACGTGAATGCCCAGCTTTAGTGACGCCGGGCTGTCGCGCCGGTCATTGCTTCCTTCCTGTCTAGTACATCACCTCTCTTTGCTTATCAACTCTATATTGTTTATCAACTTACTGATCTACATATCTCAATTCGCTTTAAATATTGTCCAATATACTATACTTGGGGCATCCTGAAGTAATCCCCTTTTTGGAATTAAAAATATTTAGCAAATATTTATGCCTGTTTCGGTTGAAAAAAAAACAAACTTTTTACTATTCTCCACGTAGTCACCTCGCAAATTCAAGCATTTCTCATAAAGTGTGATGGGTTTTGAATTACAGATTCACACTCCTCTGCCGCCAGTGTATTGAGATAATCAGATAAGATAGTGACAGTTGCTTCCAGTTTTTCATCACTTTCAAGTTATACCCTGCCAAAAAGACCTTGAGTTTATATTTTTTTTCGGAAGATGAAGCCCACATAGGTCTGAGACCTATGCGTGGGTAATGAATTGGATGATGGTGATTGATGAGTTGGACCTACAATTTTATGTGGGTTCCGAACCACCGGGAAGTGATTTTACAGCAGATAACAGAGTCTTTTTTGCTGGGAAATCCAATTGGTCACCCTTACAAAGAGCGCCCAGGAGTTTCTTGGCTTGTCTGTGATTGAACAGATACCTGCTACGGCACTCGGCTATCACTTCCCCTATTATATTTGAGGCATATTTGTCAAAAAGACTTGGTTTATCTTCAATTTGTAAACGGGTATTACTTTCCGGATGCCCCAAGTATTTTGTACAATATTTAAAGCGATTTGAAGGACTCAAAAGCAATTTGACAATACTTTTTAACTCTTTTGTTTGATAGAAATTTGATCATGTACAAACGACTTAACACTGATAAACCTATTTATAAATATTTATTATTTCATGAATGGTTTCAAGCTCGATTTATGGAGTTAAACTTTTCCAAATTCTCTAAAAATTCCAAAAAAAGTAGGTTGTAATTTATGATTTGTGATTGAGGCTACATTCAAATGATGATGATGATGTGAATTGAATTGATTAGGGATAAACAAATGAAACAATGCAGTCTACTTGTGATCTATTGAAATAACCAGAAGTTATTGACAATACGTACAGTAGCTATTTTCAATCAGTTTGTTTCTCACATTTTCACAACAATAATCTGTTTTGTTCTGTTAATCAATTGAGTAATTGAATTGGTCTAGTTATATTTAAAAAAAAAATGTCATGAGTATTTCGTCAGAAGGATGTTCTTAGAATAAAATTTGTTGTATTTCTAGGCTAATTTATAAAATAAATTTCAAGTAACTTACAGTACTTCAATAGAGAATTCTTATTATTGGACCCTATCATCAGAGTTGTTATGAAATCAATCTTTTACCTTGTATTAATTGCCACAACTTTACAAACAAACCAAATTGAAGTTTCATTAACTTAATGTTAATAAATTAATAGAATGAAATAAAATAACTTCTTAAATAAATGTAAATAGATAATGTTTTTTTTGCACCAACCAGCAGAAGGAAAAAAACCTTGTTCGCTGGTGGGAGTAATTCAGTTCAGTCCAGATTATTTAGTTTCGAAATACAGTCCTTCGCAGATTCAAACAATTCAGTATTACTAGGTTATCCCGGGTCGCACTTTATTAAACTTTGTAAAATACATTCCAAATGTAGATTTTCTACATACTAAACGACAGCATTGCCTATGATGATAAGTTTAAGCACAGTATGAGTTGCTCCATTTCTAAGTGGGTATCAAACATACCTATGATGCTATCAGTTCCTTGACTTTCTTCATTTCTCAGTAAACACCTACGCTGGCAAAAATTTCATTTTTCAATTCTTTATCAGCTTATAAATATAAAATTTTCTTAACACACCTGTGCTAAAGAAATTTTTTAATTATTCTTCTCTTTCGTTTTCTCCTTGTTCTTCTTTTTCTCCTTCTTCTTCTTCTTCTTATTCTTTTTCTCCCTCTTCGACTTCTTTTTCTTCTTTTTTTCTTCTTCTTCCTCTTCTTTATCTTCTTATTCTTCTTCTCCCTCTTCTTCTTTTTTTTCTTCCTCTTCTTCTTCTTCTTCTATTTCTTCTTCTTCCTCTTCCTCTACTTTTTCTTCTTCTTCCTCTTCTTCTTTTTCTTCTGCTTCTTCCACTTCTTCTTTTTCTATTTGTTCTTCTCCTTCTTCTTTTTCTTCCTCTTCTTTTTCTCCCTCTTCTTCTTTTTCTTTTTCTTCCTCTTCTTTATCTTCTTATTCTTTTTCTCCCTTTTCTTCTTCTTCTTCCTCTTCTCCTTTTTCTTCTTCCTCTTCTTCTTTTTCTACCTCTTCCACTACTTTTTCTTCTTCTTCTTCTTCTTCTTCTTCTTCTACTTCTTCCCCTTCTTCTTCTCCTTCGTCTTCTTCATCTTCTTCTTTTTCTTCTTCTTCCTCCTCTACTTTTTCTTCCTCTTCTTCTTCTTTTTATTCTTCTTCTTCCTCTTCTTCTTCTTCTTTTTCTCCTTTTTCTTCTTCCTCTTCTTCTTTTTCTTCTTCCTCTTCCTCTACTTCTTCTTCTTCTACTTCTCCGATTTCTCCTTCTTCCCCTTCTTTTCTTCTTTTTTTTCTCCTCTTTCTTCTTCTCCTTCGTCTTCTTCATCTTCTCCTCTTCCTTCTCTTTCTTCTTCCCCTTCTTCTTCTTTTCTCTCTCTTTCCTCTCTCTCTTCCTCTTTATCCTATCCTCCCACCCTCTCTCTCTGAATAACAATGAAAAATAAACTTTTTGTTTCAAAATAGCTGATAATCAAATCATAAGTTGAAATGTGAAAATTTTCAGCTCACCGATCCCTATGTTAAAGCAATGGCAAAAATTGAAACTTTGATCGTTTATTCCTCATGTCCACGATGACTTTTTTCAAAATGTAAGACCTTATCAAACATCTACTCGATGAGATCTTTCAAATCAGACGTGAACGAACAAAATCGGTCGAGAAACCACGGAGGAGTTGTCATCACAAAAAAACATGTTCGCCTATTTTATATAAAGATTAATAAAATTATTCCAGATCATTTATTTCGAAAAAGTAATTATTGAGACACTTATTATATTGGACCCTATCATTAGAGTTGTAATAAAATAATTGTCAAATCAATCTATTAGCTTGTATTATGCAAACTGATACAAAAATAACAGGAAATAATGAATCATATCTCATGGCGAAATTGAACGCCACTGTGCTGGGCGTAGCGAGAGGAGTCCACTTTAATAGGAACCGAGTATACCTAGACGAAGTGAGAACTGGACGGTTTGAAAACTAGACGCTCTGCGACAGCGTAACGCAAGAAACTAGAGGGTCTGCAACCTAGACCACCTGACACAGAGAACTAGATGGTTTGAAAACTGGACGCTGTGACATACTAGACGCTCTGCGACACTAGACGGTCCGAAATACACCCTTCTTAGTGTGTGCGTTGGTTGAGAACGGGTGCAGTTTTTCGCTTCTAACCACCACACACCCTAAAAAGTAGCATATCTCTGTTAATTGTTGGCCAATCTTTGAAAATGAGATATCGTTGGATTTGCAATAAAAATATCTAAAAAACGTTATTTCAGTCGAATTTTTATATCATTAGCCATTATTAATTTAAACCTGTTCAAAGATTTTAAATGGCCGCCATTTTGTTTTTTGATGTCGGAAAATTTTGATTAATTTTTTTAAGATTGTTATTAAGCTGTTTGCAAAATTTCAAATTTCTACATTCAAAGGTATTCGAATAAAAAAATAATGAGTGAAAAAACAAAATGGCGTCTGTGTGAGTAACTGGGCATTTTAGAAAATTTTTATTACAATATTTACTTTTGTTAGTGGTCCAGAAACACTGCCTAGAAGTATTGGTAGAGAGTTCCGAAACACCCTGTATAGATAAAATGTCTTTATTTGGGCGAAGTTAGGACTAGAAGGTCCTTTCTTACCCTTAACTCAAAATGATAATTCAATCCATCGTTTTATTCAATAAATCATTTAGCATTTTACACACACACACACACACACATGTATACTCGCAAACTCAGTCTACTGTGATAGTAATATCAAATTAATTTGTGTCAATGCAATTTTAAACTACAGTACCTTCACGAGAGAGAGAGTGAGTGAGAGAGAGAATGAGAGGGAGTGTGTGTGTGTGCGATTGAGTCATTATTAACAGAATGTTTGTGTTCTAAAGTCAACAAAGTCACGTCGACGTCCACTTTCAAACAAAAACACATTTTTGAGATTTTAAGGCCGCCATCTATTCTCCTCCCAAGCGCCCGTGACAATATAACTGTCACTAAAAATGAAAACACCACTTACCTCTAAGACAACCTTCAATGGCTGCTGACCGTGGAACGTCATAAAATATAATGGTAGCCTTTCAAAGCTATCAGCCAAAAGATTGTACTTGTCAGTATTTTCTTCTAAAGGTAACTGCGCATATTGTTGTAGCATTGTGCATGCAAGACGTTCATTTTTTATTTCAAAACTACCCCAAAGTGTTGACACCTGAAAAGATTCAGATAAATAACATTAGCAGTTGCTTGGAACCCAATAAATAAGCAATGATAATTATTTAATATAAATTAACAATCAAATACACTAGTAGTTCTGTGAACCGTAGACCTCACGTTCAAGAATACGGGTGTTTGCATAGAAGAAGATATTCTATGTACACAATGATAATTACCTTCGCAAAATTAAACAGTCATCCGATCTAACACTTGATTCAATTCGTGTAGTCTATTTGATGTCTGTTTTTCACAGAAGGTCACTCTGTATTACATCAACAAGGCTGTGTTTTCTATTTGCAAGACAGCTGATTGCTCAAATTAGATTTCAGATGTCTGATGAGTTTGTAAAACAATATTAATTAAATTTTTATATCATTTACTTAGTAATCACTTGTTGACCGAACGAAGACAGGTCTATGTTTCAAGTCGGCCGTTTTACATTCTGTCTATTCATTGAAATAGATTCGAAAGTTCATAGCTTAGGAGCACAAAATTTGGTATTTTCTGGCTAGAATAATGCAGCCTTAATAATGTGTTTTATAATAAAATATTATAGTAAATGAATACTGAACTCTATTAATAGCAAGCTATTTTGTTTGTTTGTAAACTAATGCATTTACGGCTGAACGCGTAAACAGATTTCTTTGAAATTTGGCATGAATGTTCCTTTTAGTAATGCATACAAATGCAATGAGATGTAATGTGATGTATGTGTAAGGATTTTCGAAATTTGCTTGCATTTAAATAGCATCTATCAATTGCATTATATGCTATTTAAATCAGATTCATAGATAGCCCTCGGCCCTGGTTGATCCTAATTCATATGAATAAAGTTATCATTCATAAGAATAACATATTTGTTCGAGAGAAACAAATTATTTCTAATATTTCAACTAAGTATAATAGCAAGTGATTACCAAGTAAATATGATAAACAAATTTAATTAATATTGTTTATAAACTCATTCATCGGACATCTGAAATCAAATTTGAACAACCAGTTGTCTCGCAAATAGAAAACACAGCGTTATTGTTGTGATACAGTGACTTTTGTGAAAACAAACATGAAATAGACTACGCGAATTGAATCAAGGGTTAGGTCTGATGACTGTGCTTAATTTTGCGATGGTAATTATCATTGAGTGCATCGAGTATGTTCCTCTGTGCAAGCACTCTTATTCTTAGGCGTGAAATCTACTGTTCACAGAACTACTAGTTATTATACTTGATAGAAAAATTAGAAATTATTTGTTTTTTTCAAACAAATATGTTATTCTTATGAATGATTACTTTATTCATATGGATAAGGCTCAAACAGATGAATAATGGGGCCTGAGAGCTATCTATGAATCTGATTCCAATTGCACATGATGGAGGAGCCCATTTTAAAAATATGTTCCTACAGAAGGAGGTCCTTTTAAATATCGTTTGAATGCAAGAAAATTTCGAAAATACTTCGCTCGGCATTCCTTAAAGGAAGATCCATGCTAAATGTAATTGAATTTGGTCCACGAGTTTAGCCGTAAATGCGTTACAGACAGACAAATGCAAAAAAGCGCCTTAAACAGGAACTTGATACATTAATCTCAAAATCTACTCAATTCTACTCAACAACTGTGTACTTGGCGGCTATGGTAGCACAGTTGATCGGAGCGCTAGTCTGAGATGGCTGGATTCGTTTCCTGCAGCCTTGCGTCCGAATCTCATTCAGCCATGGATGTTTCTCATCATTCACCCATTCACCTTATTAAGCATATTAATCCTTGAAATGGAGCATTTTTAATAAGGTAAATTCTTTACATTTTTTTTTTTGAGGATGAAGCCCACATAGGTCTGAGACCTGTGCGTGGGTAATGAGTTGGATGATGGTGATTGATTTACCCCTTGCATGAGGAGATCAAGAGAGTATTCGCTCATAAAAGTTGTTTTCCCAGATCCAGTGGCGCCAGTAAGAATTGTCAATTCTCCACGTCTATGACCACGCAAAAGACTGTTCAATCCCGGAAACCTCTGCCACCTCACTCCTTGTGCCTGGAATGGAAAATCATATAGATGGTAAAAAAAGTTCATAGCTTATGAGCACAAAATTTGGGATTTTCTGGCTAGAATAATGCAGCCCGTATAAACCTTGAGTGTGTTATAATAAAATATTATAGTAAATGAATACTGAACTCTATCAATAGCAAGCTATTTATTTTTCGTTTGACACAGCCTACATGTGAATTCAAGCACCCAGTACCGTGCAATACTGGATTTTACGAGTTTATTGCGGCTGAGGACGAGAAATAATGATGAGAAAGAAAACGATGTACTCAAGACACGAGTCACTAGCATGGAACTAGAACTTTTAGACGCTCAACAGTACTCCCGAAATCAAAATATAGAAATCAGCGGTATCCCTGTGACCCCAAAAGAAAATGCCTATGTTATCCTGGAGTCTGTAGCAAAAGCACTCGAGACCCGGTACGACAGGGGAGACGTCTCGATCGCTTACCGGCTGCCAGGAAGAGTGTGTCGGGATGTGATGTACGCCAACGATACCCGAGCATCGTGGCGCAGTTTGTATCCCGATCTACCCGTGCCAATTGGTTGGAAGCCGCTAGAAAGAAGAGAGTCCAGACGAAAGACGTGTCTTCTGTTCTTCCTGAGGGCCGTGTTTACATTTATGATCATCTCACCTACCACAATAAAATTGTACTGGGACGAGCGAGATTCCAAGTCAAACAGAGGAATTTAGCATACGCATGGGCAAGAGAGGGAAAGGTGTTTATTAGGAAGACAGCTGACAGTCGTGCTGTTCGTGTCCGATTCCCAGATGATTTTTTGTTTTTGTAGATTACGTCTTGGAGACTCCAGTTAAGGAGTATAAGACAAGTCAGATCAACAATATTATACACTAGATACCATAATTACTTCAATTAGTTGAGGTGAGGCTTAATTTTGATGTGAAAGGAACTCTTGTACACTATAAAAAGCTTTATCAACTAAATATTTCTTCAATTGTTTTTTAAATATTTCTATATTTTCAAGACTCTTCAAAAACTGCGGTAGCTTGTTGTAGAATTTCCTACCAATATAACTAGGTTTTTGTTTGAATAAGCTACTATTCTGACTCACCAAGTGATAATCTCCTCGACTTCTTGTATTATAATCATGTACATCAAGATTTTGGTTAATATCATTCGTTTTTACATATAAAGTAGCTTCATACACATATAAGCAGGGTACAGTTAGGAGACCAAGTCTCTTGAACAACGGCCTACATGAATCTAATCTATTTACTCTTTCTATACCCCTAACCGCTTTCTTTTGGATCTTAAACACCCTATCAAGATTTTGTTTTGATGAATTACCCCATACTAAGATAGCATACCTAATATGTGACAGTAAGAGCCCATGGTAATCTGTAAAAAGTAACTTTTTGTCATTCAATCTAGCGAGCTGTCGCAGGACAAATACCCCAGATGAAATTTTACTACATATTTTCTCAATGTATGGAGTCCAGGTCAATCGCCTATCCAACATAACTCCTAGAAACTGATTTAAAAATTGGACAATGGACTGCACACCTATACGGGCACTTATTTCTAAATTATCTAGAATGGAATTGCTGAAAATGAGTGATGTATCATCAGCAAATAAGAGGGCTCTACCACTAATTAATTCTTTAGGTAAACGGTTGACATATAACAAAAAAAGCAATGGACCTAGTATTGATCCCTGAGGCACTCCAGCTTGCACCTCTAATTTATTAGATTTATTCTTCACTATTCTATTACCAACTACTGTAGTTAGTTCTACACATTGTTTTCTCCCAATAAGATATGATTCAAACCATTTCAGTTCAACCCCATTTACACCTACATTTTGCAGTATTTCCAATAAAGTTCTATGATTAACACAATCAAATACCTTTGACAGATCTAAGAAGATTGCAGTAGCTTTATCATCTGAATCTATTATATCTATTAGTTTTTCAACTAGAGAAACTATGGCTGTTTTTGTTGATCTCCCTTTCTGGAAGCCATGCTGTTCATCACAGATAAAGTTAGCTTCTTGAAGGTGCAGAAGTAACCTATTTAGAACTACTCTTTCAAAAATTTTACTTATTACATTTAAAATACTAATGGGCCTATAGTTTTCTACCTTTTCTCTATCACCACTTTTGAAGATTGGCAAGATCTTCCCCTCTTTTAAATTATCTGGAAAAAAACCTTGTTCTAATGAATGATTGATCAGATGAATCAAAGGGTCTAACAATTGATCTTTACATTCTTTCAGAATTTTACTGGATACCCCATCCATTCCTACAGTTTTTTTATTATTTAAACTATCAATGATATTTGAAAACTCGTCTTGGCATACTGGGTGGAATTTTAATTCGTTCTGAATCCCCTCAGTATTCCTTATGTTTGCATCACTAATACCTGTATTAAGAGATTTTTGAAGATCCTTAGCAACCAGTTGATAATATCTGTTAAAGAAATTACAAATGTCTACACTATCATCAACATATTTGTTATTTTCGTTAATTATTCTGGGGACACTAGTATAAGCATCTACATGTGCTACTTGCCTATTTTTGTTTATTACATCCCACACTGCTGTGCTAAAGTACACACTATTATTCAAAATTTCAGCTGTTTTCTTACATTTCGCTCTTTTCACTTCTCTTGTATAATTTTTCTTTAGAGCTTTGTAATTATCTTCACTTAACATATTTCTAGATAGTTTGAATTCATCATATGCATCTTTAACCCTATTTCTTTCTGCAAGGATATCATCAGTTATCCACTCTTCAATCTTGTCTAATTTGTTCTTTACAGGGACTTTTTTAACTGGACAACTCATAGTAATATGAAACCTTAAAATATTAATGAAACTATCATATTTGTCATTTAAACTATTGCTATTGTAAACCCTACTCCAGTTTTCTTGTAGCAGATTCTGCTTCAAACAATCGATATTCCCCTGTTCACATTGTTGAATTTCTTTTATTACTCTATTCTTTTTAATTGATTTATGACCTTGCAACCCCACCTCTAAGATTTGATAGTCATGATCAGATAGTTCCGAGCCGCCTAATCTTGTTTTAGAGTAATCTATATTAGTAAGGATGTTATCAATTATTGTTTGTGATGTTCTTGTGACTCTGGTATATTCATGAACTTTTATTTCCAAGTTATTCATGTGTATAATATCCTTTAAATCTTCTGTCATTTTATTCTGTGTTGCAAAGTCTGTATTGAAATCTCCCGCTACAACAACGTTTGTGAAACGAGTAGTAGTAATCTCTAAAATCCTATTGAATAGTTCACAAAAATTGTTCCATTCCCCATTTGGTGACCTATAAATACCTAACACCGCTACTTCGAAATTATTGTCGATTTTTACTCTTAACCCAGAAACTTCTAAATCCATTTCCACAGCAAATTTCTCTACATATTCTAAATTAAATGTTTGCATATTCTTAGCATTTTTAGTGAAGATAGCTACTCCCCCACTTCGATGAGATGTCCTGCAATACGACGTTTTCAATGAATAGTTTGGAATATTAAGTTGTGACAATTCATCTTCTTTTAAACCATGCTCTGTGAAAATAGCTATATCAGGAGCCTCTTCTTTAAAAAATACATCGATTCTATCTATTTTGTTACGAATGTATTGAATATTCTGATGGAACACAATGAGTACCGGTACTTCCCTATCATCCCTTATTACTTTATCGTTGCTTTTGCATATTGAAGTAGATTTACTCTTATAGTTGAATAGTTGATCTCTTAGAATCTTTAGAGCCAATCAGATTGCTACAAGAGTTCCTTCCACTAATGCTATCCTGATTTTTTAATCGATTAACGTCTTTTAATACAATTGAAGATATGAATTTATCATCTGAAACTAGTTTCCCTTCCCGGTTTTGAGCCACTTTACTAAAAAAGGTTCGTTAGAATCTGGAGCCTCATTATTGCTGTAGCGGAAAGGCAACAACATCAGCCAACAGGATTCCTTCTCTTCTCTTATTTTCTCATTTCGATATTTTCCTTTTTCTGTTTTGGTTTCCTCCCTTTTTTCCTTTTCTTTTTTTCTTAAGCCTTTCTCTGTTATAAATTTCTCTATATTTCCTATTCTTATTATAAATCCTATTTATCATTCGGCGGTGAGTTTTTGGTAATTGTGAGTAGATTGGTAATGATGCACATGATATATTGATAGTTGATCCACTGCAAGAGGTACACTGAAGGAGCCAAACTAGATAAACAGTTTTAGGCGTACCCTGGGCTATGGTCCAACCTAATCCTTCAACCACTGGACTTAATGTATAGGCTACTATATCACTGATGAATAAGTGAGAAATTAGAGAACGATTGCGTTTTATCTCCCTCAAGTTTTGTTTATAATTGTTTTCAACTAACTTCTTTCTATTTCGAACAGATAAGGCAAGGTTTTTATTACTATTATTATTTTTATATTTATTATTAGGCTACAGGCGGAGCGTCTCTTAAGATGGATGACGTACTAGATGAGGCTGGAAATATAAGAAGTGTTGATGCGTATGTGTATGATAATCTCAGCGATTTTGACTTTTTCTTGGAGGAGCAGTTTATTTCTGATGATATTAACATTTTATGTTTAAACATTAGAAGTTACAACAAACATTTTGATGAATTATTAGTTATTTTGAACAGTTACAAAAAAACATTGATATAATAGTTTTGTCTGAGACGTGGACAGATGAGTATAGTGCGACTGTGAGTATGAATGGGTATGATATATTTATGAACAAAAATAGCAGAAATCAGAATGATGGTGTGATTGTGTATGTGAATAAATGCTTTGCTGTGAGTGAGGAGGATATATGTTTATATGGCGCCACAGCAGTGAAATTGAATATTACATTTCGCGGGGATAGGTTTTGTCTTCTCGCAGTTTACAGGAGTCCTTCTGCTGAACTTGATGGTTTTATTGATGACCTGGAGTTGTATTTGGATAGTAGGTGCAAGGATCAAACGCATAGGTTGGTTGGCGACATTAACTGATGTATCTTAACGGAAAATCAAGACCAGCTGGCACAGCGGTACCTTGATGTCTTATATGGGGCAGGTTTTGTAAGCTGTATCAATGAACCTACCAGAATAACTGTCAATTCAGCTAGTTGCATTGACAATATTTTTACGGACAAGAGGAACACTTCTTCAGTCAGGTCAGCCATAATTAGATAGGGCATGATTGATCATGACTTTACCGTTTGCCAGATCCCATGTGTAAAGAACAGTGCTCATAAGCACTGCAGCGGTAAGTCTGTCTATCTGGACGAGAATCTAGCAACAAGAATGATATCTGAATGCTCTTGGTCGGATGTAACTAGCATAGATGATTGCAATTTGAGTTGTGCTTTGTTTGTTGAAAAATTGCAGTATATTATAACTCAGTCCACTAAAACTAGAGTCTTCTCGGCAAGAAATACTCCAATCAAACCTTGGATCTCTAGAAGCCTAATAAAATCAATTCATTACCGAGATAAAATGAGTAGACAATTGAAAAGACAACCTTTTAATGATAATCTAAGAATCACTTATAAAAGCTACAGGAATACTCATACAAACTTGCTAAAGTCGGCTAAGGAAACATACTTTCAAAACAAAATACAGGAAGCAGGAAATAATAATAAGAAACTTTGGAAGAACATACATGAAATTACTGGTCTAGGTAAAAAGGTAGAAAGATTTCCAATAGAGAATTTTATTAATACAAATAATAACATTGAGCCAAGAGACATACAAGAAGCTGCAAACAAATTGAATGAATACTATGTTCAAGTTGGCGCCAGCCTTGCCAGTGCTGTCCTGCCAGTGCCTGTGAATGTATGTGATGAATGATGCGGAACATACAATAGATGCAGTTTTCCTACTATTGCCTATTGATGAGGAGGAATTGGCTTGTATAGTTCAAGAAATCAAGGGAGGATCTGCGCCTGGCATTGATAAGATCCCGGTTTCAATCATAAAGAGAAATTTAGACGTTTTAAAAAAACCGCTTCAACATATTATCAACAATAGTTTCAAACAAGGAATTTTCCCAGACTCACTTAAGATCAGTAAAGCAATACCCATCTATAAATCTGGCCCCAAAAACAAGTGTGTTAGTTATAGACCAATTAATTTAGTAAGTGTGTTATCCAAAATTATCGAAAAAGCAGTTAGGCAACAACTTGAAAGATATCTATCAGCCAATAATATCCTCTATGTAAACCAATTCGGTTTTAGAAAGGATAAAAATCTAAATGATGACCTATTTCACATGACAAGGCAAAGCCATGAGGCAAACAGTCATAACAAAAAGGCACTCTGAGTATTCATAGATTTAGCAAAAGCTTTTGACTCAATTGACAGGAACTTACTCATAAGAAAATTAGAATATGTTGGTGTTCAGGGATTGGCTCTCAAGTGGTTTGAGAGCTATTTTAGTGGCAGATCACAGGTAGTGTCAATACTGAACCAGGTAAGTATTGCATCCTTGTGCTGTGAATATGGAGTGATACAGGGAAGTACCCTTGGCCCTCTGCTTTTTTTTATATATATATTAATAACCTTGGCAAAATAAATATTGAAAATGGCCATATATTTTTATATGCAGATGACACCGCTCTGCTGTTTGAAGGCAATAGCTGGGAGAACGTATATAATTCAGCAGAGAGGGGTCTGTCTGCCACTAAGCTTTGGTTTGATCAAAATCGGCTAACAATGAATCTGAATAAAACGAAATGTATGCCAATATCGATTAGAGCGGAGGGCGGCCAGGCGGATCGGGGTTTAAGATTGCACAGCTGTGGCGCCCCTGATGGATGTGTGACATGCGAGTGTATTGAAACGGTATCGGAATATAAATATCTTGGAGTGGTCTTTGATAATAGATTAAGATGGTCCTCACATGTCCAGTATATTCGAAATAAACTGAGGAAATTTATATTCATATTTGCAACTCTTAGAGGTATACTCACTTATAGGCTACTTAGACAAGTTTACTATGCTTATATACAAGCAATTTTACAATACAGAATTATTGCTTGGGGTGGTGCGCACAAGTCGATACTTACACCCTTATCAGTTATACAGAAAATAATCATTAAAACCGCACTTAATCTTCCTCGAACGTATCCTACAGAAAACCTTTTTGAAAATTTCCAAGTTTTTAATGTGTCACAGATTTACATCAAAACTTTTATCTTATATATTTTCAAGCACAAAATATCTTTATTTTTAAATATTCGGCATAATTATCAAACTAGGTCCGCCTTGAATACTGGTATCACCGCACCCAGGCTTCTCAAATCGTTTACCACTACTTCTTTGCATTATAAGGCCAATATACTATTTACAAAATTACCTGATTACTTAAGGAACCCTCAAAATAAAAGAATTGGTCATTATAAAAATATAGTCAATAGCTGGATCTTAGAAATAAACCGGGACGAGATAGATAATTATATAGTCTCAATATATTCTGATTTAAGATAAAAATTACATAACTTATATTGTGTGGCAGTGATACCCATAAAGTATTGCATGCGCGTCTGTGTGTGTGAGTGAGTGTGTGTATGTGCATGGGTGTTTTGCGTGTGAGTGTGTGTTTTGCGTGTTGAGTGTGTGTTTTGAATGTGAGTGTGTGTATGTACCCGTCTGTCCATTTTAAGACAATTATAAATTTTACAAAAATTAAAATCACTCTATAAGCATCTGCTATCCATAGAGAATGTCTCCAATCTTCTTTAGTTGCTGTATTGCTACATTACTGCGCTTTTTATTTATGTGTTATGATACAAAATGTCATCCGGTACCTAACTAACATAGCTTTGTATTTTCTACCTTTTTTTTCTGTTTGTTACAATTCTGTTTTTTTAGCATATTATAATTCATTAAGCTAAGCATAGATTTTTAGTTTCATGGTACATAAATTTTATATTTACCTTTCGTGTTTTCTGATGAGAGCTCGTTCCTCTTTCACAGGCTATTGCCCATAAGAGGAACTATTCTTCATATTTATGATGTGTTTTTGTTGTTGTAATGGTTTTATGAAGAAAATAAATAAATTTCAATTTCAATAATACTTAGGATTTCAAACATAACCTTTAAAAGTTCAAAAATGTGTTCAATGTTAAGAAATATTTCAAACTATTTCAAAGTATTTCATAGATCATTCACATGCCCAAATCGTTTTGGAAAATATTATTTGTTCTATTATTTGTTTTAAATATTTGTTATCTTTGTTTTGCTTTCATATTCCTTTCTCGCTTACATTTCTTGTTTCTTCTTCTATTTTAAGCTGATTTCTTTATTTATCATGCTTTTTTTTGAGGATGAAGCCCACATAGGTCTGAGACCTGTACGTGGGTGCTTCAATTCATCATGTTGTGTGGCAATAGCTCTTATTATCAATAAGATATTTATTCTAATATATCTTACACCATTTTCTTCTGTCTTAAAATCCACTGGACTTCACTGTCTGTCCAATTCCGATTTACAGTACTCGATCCAAATTATTTCAACTCGAGTCTACGCACAGGCCATAGTTGCCCATGTAGGCTCATTCCACTACACTATAATTTATTATTCTTAAAAGCTATTGTTATTTTAAAGCTTTTTTATGTGCTATTCTAATTTATTTTATTGATTTGTGGAATAAAGCGATTTTTTATTTGATTTGATATATTACCATCAGTGCTCAAGACAGAAAAATGCATTGATGTAATGACCATAAATTTGTTTAATATCGATTACCACATTTAGTTTATTAACTTGACTTAGTGTATTAACTTGACTCAAGGGAAAACCTGAAAATTCAATTGCTTTCCAAGTATCCCTTGAGTTAAAGAAGAGCCTCACTATACTGGTCTAAATTTATAACTATACCCCGATAAGGAAGCAATAAATAATTTGACAATTGGGTATGATTTAATTAAATAATTTATATGAGCTCAACTTGATGAGAGCAACTTATTTATACACACTTTACGATTTTAAACGTTCTGAGTTTCGCTCATGAACTTTATGCAAGAATAGTACTATGATTTTAGAGATTAAATTATAAAGAAATACCTTGTCAATATTTTGTAATGAAGAGAGAATATCTTGTCGAATATCAGTGAAACTGATGATGGAGGGATGAAGCATTGGTTCTGCCTTATCAATTATCTTTTTAGGGTCGTAATTTTCAATACTTGAATCATCCAATAGAACACGAGGGGGAAGGTTCTCATCTGTCGGCCTGGAAAACATTGACATACAGGTGAAGTTCAGTGAAGATATTTTGGGTGATAAATGCAAAATGTGAGTTTTAAGATATTTAATCTGTAAGTACCTCACGAAGTAGCATCTCCCTTCATTCAATTTTTTGCCGAATTGTCTAGCTGCATCCCAGCAACCATTTTCGTTTCCAAACCACAAAATAATTTTTTTATATCGTTCTAGAAGAGGTAGAATATCTTGAGGAAGACATGTAATTCCTGAAAGAAAAAAACAAAAATTGATAATCTAGAATTATTGTAGGATTTGAAAATTAGGGAAACATAATTGGAGTTTGAAAAACTAAAACATTGGTTTTTATCGGTGGAATGAGTTTTTTCAACAGTTTATCACGACATATGGAGTTAGAAACTCTATCACAAATAGAGAAAAGAATAACTCAGGATATTTTCGGATGCAATGCAGGTAACTTTCTTGGGAAAAGTCTCTTAACAGGAGTCATTTGGAGTAAAATATTAATGGAATCGTTCTCTAAATGTGTTTAAATTAGTACACTTTTCCAATTTATTTTAAGTTTAGTTATTTATTGGTTATAATTTTTTATACATTGGTTTCAACTCGTTGCAGATTTGATCTATGCTTGGATTAGGAATATCATTATTATTATACTTTTCCACAATGTATCATATGTGGCTAAAAATTACATTTTTTGCAGATTAGTTTCTACTCGTTACACCTTTGAAGTTTAGTGAGATCGGACTCATTTTTTTAAATTAATATCACATGAAACCGGAGCAAGCCTCCTAGTAGGCCTGGGCTCACTTAAAAATGCTTCGCCATCGGCATACATAATAAGTTTCTTACGCTAGACTGATGGAACCAATGATGAAGATAGTAACAACTAATAATACACAGTATAAATAGTTTATACTTATCATCTTATACTGTGTTAATATAAAATGGTAAGACAATATTTTTTTAAAGCCAGTACTTTCTTTCTACCAGTATTTCAAAGGTATGACAAAAAATCAATTTTGTAATCGTACCCATTAAACAGAAAAAATCGAAGTATTTTCTGTGTGTATGGACAGAATTTAATCTTCCAACTTTATGTCAAAATTATGTGGTATGTGTTGAAGAAACATAATATACGTCTAATATCACAGATTGATCTCAGATAGCTCCTATCACACAAATCTAAATAACAGATAATTTGATATCATATATTAATAATATAGACTTAAAAAAACACTTTCAAGTGGAAATTAACTCACGTTATGGCGTGACCGCAGTTTCACTCTGTTGTCAAGAGCATCGTCAGACGATCCACAATACACTGATTTTAGGCATGAGTTTTCTCAAAAGCAAACAATCAAAACTCAAACTCATGCCGTAAATCAGTGTGCTGTGGGTCGTCTGACGATGCTCTTGACAACAGAGTGAAACGGCCGTCACGCCATAACGTGAGTTAATTTCCGCTTAAAAGTGTTTTTTCAAGTCTATATTACATATTAGTGGAAACAAGATGGATCTTCAACATCATATACATTAATATGTCTAGAAAGAATCTTTGTCAATCCATACTAATACACACTAGGGACTTCAAACTCATGCGATAAGGAGTGGGTTTTTTGCTAGAACTATTGGTCTAGAATTGAAAGAAGAAGGGGAAAAGACCAAATTCAAGGTTTTTGGATTGGTAAAAGGAATCTTGGAGAATTACATCTCGAAAGATGAAATCTTGGAAGGTACATACAGAACAAGTACACACTATCTCACCATAAGGTAAGCAGATGATATGATAATTTAATTGTAGTATGGCCAATGCTAGAAAATCCTTGAAACAGTGAACAATTACAGTTGTTGCATCCTTCCTCGACGGCTTTGATTTATAAGTCAAAATTCCTCGACAATTACGACACGGCTCAACTAGCTCACAGCCATCTAGACGGATTTCTTTGAAGCCAACCACATCACTTGAAGATTGCTTAAGAGGCACCAGGTATGTTCGGCTCCCATCTTCACCGGTCATGATATGCAAATCAAGCTGTTTGATTACATCTTCTGGTATTTCCTAGGACAATGACAAATATTATTGTGAGCAGGCTAATAACAAACGAACATTTTGCTTATAAATAAAATTTCAATGGAACCGATTACTGTAGATACCTTTGATGTGAAATAATTCATCACTTCTTTTCTTTCGTCAGTCGACATGGAATGCACTGATGTTTTCAAGAGGGTTCTCCATTTTTCACCGGCAGAATTGTCGTATTTTTTAAAAGGATGTTCTTGATCGGGTGATTTTTCACTGGAATCATTTTCTGTTCTTGTAGTTTTGTTTAATAATGCCGATTGAAGGTCATTCCAATCCCCTGTTCTTTTACATCCTTTGCATACAATGTGCCCTAAAAAAACAATATGGAAACGTATGAAGCATAACAATACTGCATATTGCAAGATCTATTCATGTGCGTCTTAATATTATTACGAATAGGCTTATATTGATGACAGGGTGATTTTATTTATTAAGCTTATGTAAACAAGTCACATTCGCAGAGTATCATGTGATGTCAAAGGTCAGGCTGACCGCCATATGCAAGTCAGTAAATGAAGTTAAGGACTGGCTGATTTCAACCCATTATAATCAATTAGAACTTTGAGGTCAACAAGGAAAATATAAGCTGATACTGCTAACACCTGCGATTTTGTTGTCTTCTAAACGCCGTCCATTCACTTTACATAATACAGTATGTGATTCATATCATATCATATCAAAGATGATGAAGACTATGACAATGAGAGAATAAAACTTCTTATATATTTGGTCACCCCTAATCACTGCCACTGATTGAATGAGAATCAGAATTCAACTAAAACTTCTTGAAACATGTAATTGTGTATAGCCTACCTAGTACATCTTTATTCTGTGGATATAGTCTTGCTTTTGTTTATGTCGTTTAAGCTCACTAAATTTGTCGAATAATAAATGAAAAATATTCTGTTGAACAAAGATGAACTAACATCAACGAGAAATTACTGATTGAAAAAATAGAGTTTAACTCATATGAAGTTTTGTATGAATTTGGAAGCATCAATCACCTTATAATTGAGGACTAAACTGAAGAATAGCGGCCTAAGTACACCCTGAGTAGCAAGAATACAGATGTTATATTTCAAAATAAAATAGGTTGAAGCTATACGTGAATCGCCACGAGAATTATGGTATTGGCCCCTATAAGAATACATGTTAGCTGATGCATGTTAGCCGATCCACCTATACTTACCAGTTACTTTGTTGATGAATAATTCCATTCTTTTAAAGTTCGTACAAATGGGACATTTTATAATTAAACTGGAAAATCCTTCCGTAAACTCAATCTTGTTGGATTCCAAGATGTTCTTAACTTCTGAAATTGGAGCTGCAGTGACCTTGTCGCTTGGTACATCATGGTAATTATTAATCGGCGAAAGACTTAATATTGACTTATGTAACACTTTGGAAAGAGTTCTTGCATTTTTTAGAGAGCTGTAACGTTTTGTTGGTGGTTTCCACACTAGACTCTGACTTCGAGAGTCAAATCTTTTTAAAAACGAATTCAAATCAAAGAATGCTTTTGATATTCTCATTCTGATGAATGGGTGGTAACTAAAAAGGGTCAATGCAGTGTGACAATAAATGACATTATAATAAATTGAGACAAATAATAAACATTCAATAGATAGCTTGAAAATTCAAGATTCACGACACATTACAAGCAATAAACAAGAAAATTACAAGAACAAGCAATAAAACATAAAATATATGAGATGTGAAAACATGGAGCCTGCCTAGTACAAAACATAACCTAAAATAGTATCATCTGTTTTCATT
Organism: Conomelus anceps; assembly: GCA_948455865.1. Lineage (NCBI taxonomy): Eukaryota > Metazoa > Arthropoda > Insecta > Hemiptera > Delphacidae > Conomelus > Conomelus anceps. The sequence goes on along the minus strand of OX418217.1, from coordinate 54,668,408 downwards.
TTCAAACTACAGACTACACTAACAGCTCTGGCGGGAAAATACCAAATCGGGCAAAAGAGCCAATCACATAGGTTTCTATGGGAAAAAATCAATTTTCATTTAGAGATTTCTCGCAACTCCCTAGGTGGATTTCAATAATTCTTTTTTTGAAAAATAGCTTATGATTTTGATTAAGCCCAATATACACGGACGGCAATCCAGCGGCAATTCGACTGCAAAATTGCCGTCGGTTGCTGACAGTAACACAATTCAATGGAATTAGATACGAAATGTTATAGAGCACACACACGGCGACGTCAACAGAACTGCAAGCTAGCGTCAATGAGCGACAAGTTTACCCATTGATATATACTACTAATATATATCAATGAGTTTACCTAAACGTAGGAAAAAATGGCGGAGCAAAAGGGGGCCCCGCCAAACTTACCCAACGACAACCTGAGCCGGTTTTTCTGGTCCAGGTTGTCGCCTCCCGCACCCGACAAACTGGACCGCTTAGGAATGTGGTCCAGGTTGTCGGCGGTCCAGATTGGCGGGAGCTGATGAAACTGGAATTGGTCCAGGTTGTCGCTGCATGCACCCGACAAACTTGACCCCTCAGGAATGTGGTGCAGGTTGTCGGCGGTCCAGATTGGCGGGAGCTGATGAAATTGGAATCGGTCCAGGTTGTCGCCTCCCGCACCCGACAAACTGGACCACTTAGGAATTTGGTCCAGATTGACGGGAGCCGATGAAATTGGAATTGGTCCAGGTTGTCGCTGCATGCACCCGTCAAACTGGACCACTTAGGAATGTGGTCTAGGTTGTCGGCTCTGTCGTTGGTTTACAAAATCATATTTTATATATATGGCAATATATCGATAAATTGTCTCATCAAGAAACGATACATTTTCTTAGTTGTATATCGATAGAAATCGAGTTCATTACTGCCACTACACAAAGAATGTTGCATAGCCTGACTTGTGCCTCAAATTTTGAATCGCGTTCTACTGTCATCTAGACTACACTTCTGTATACTATAAAAATAGTTTATGTAATATTTAGTTGTTATTCTATTTGCCATAGTATCACATTATTAAAATTTATTGGTAGATTCATTATTGATATTGAACAAGAGTATTAGTAATTGTAATATTCTAGCACAGCCGTCTCTAGTAGAAATGGCTGTGTGTGTTCTAGTCATGATACGATTTATAAATTCGTTACGATGTGTAATTCTGATACGATACCGGTACCGTAGTCTACTAATTTATGGTAATGTGATTGAAATTGCTAGATAATATATGATATTTGATATAGTTTTACGATTTAGCAAATCTCCGTTAACATAGTTTAACGATTTAGCAAATCTCCCTTAACATAAACTTTTTGTGAGTAAAAAATATTATTTATTCTCAATTGAAATTGACTGCAATATTATGTCGTTGAGTACCATAAAAAGTGAATATTAACAAAGCAGATCTTTATGGATTACGAAATACAAGAATAGCCCATTTGCCTCCGCTATAAAAGGAATTATAACAATATTTACAGTATAATTAATTCCTCCATTATACCTAATCATTTTTTCGTGCTGATGATGACCCCATAATGTATATGAGTCTGACTTGTACGTGGGTATGATGATGTTGGATGGTGTGCCAACAGTTATTTAGGTGGGCTCCGAACCACAAGGTACAAGTGATAATGAAGCAGAGATAACATCAGGCTAGTTATTAGCGGTCTTCCCTTCCAAGCACAGTCACGAGCGCTCGTGACAGCATCATTACCGCACTGTCAACACGGCCAATCACTTGCTACAGAGACCAGAGATAGGATTATTTGTATATAGCAAGTATAGTTATGTAATGATCAGTTTTGCTAAAACTCTGATAATTATTATTAACAACTACAGTATTGTATCCAAACGAGACAGAATATTGATTGTAGAGGATAAATAATCACTTTTATTATTATTATTGTATTTACATAATATGTTCAAGTAGTACTGTAGCTTACCTACTTTTAATGAATGAGACAAGTTTCATAGGCATACGACCTGGAACAACCCTAGAAAAAATTACCGGTAATATGTTTTCTACCTCCAATGATATTCTGTTATACATCCCACACAAATAAAACTACATTTACAGGTAGGGTTTCCTTTACAGATGATGATAAAATGAAATTAAGTTTATATTTTATGCATAATTTGGTTCATTTATTTTACACACGCATTGTTTAATAACTACACTGCATTCTTTAGTATCTATTCCTGTGCCTATACAAGTTTATCATTATAAATCTCAACGGCCAAAACCGCCGTTCAGTTAGTTATTTATATGATCCTATACCCTGTAATCATGGACACTAATTTAATAATGGCTGCAATTATACTGTTAATTTTCTCCATAAAAACCGTTTAGGGAAAAGTAAAGTAGCCTATTTTAGTCAATGAAGTTCAAAAATGGACATAGCATAACTTTCAAGTGCAACTACGTGCAGGTCACATTTGTCGGATTATTGAAATTTTTGTTCGAAAAATCTTTCTTAACATAGTCATTTTTTGTCTTGTATTACCCAAAGATTTGATACGCCGGGCTGTCATTTTATAGTGTAGGCAACACATCACGCCATTTTTTATACATGTACCGTAACTGAAATCATTTTTAAAAATGTTTCATCTTTTTAGCTCTTATTTTGCGACATTTTTCAAGGTACGGTACTGCTCAGCTACAGTGCAGTTCAACACTATAGGAAGGTAATTAAAAGCAAGTGCAAGCGGATATCATGTCCAACGTTTATACATGCTCTGTATCAGAATAAAAGTGATTTATTCAAATATTGATTAATGTTTGATTAACTTTTCACAGAGGAATGCAAATTCCAAAATCAAGGTGTTAGGTTAAAACTTTTGACAAAAATAAGGTCCATTTGTTGCTTCCTAAATCCTAATAATCAGCGTACCTGAATATTGCAAGCTTGAAAAAGAATTAATTTTTGTAAAACAAATTCCGGTGCCTACTTTGCTACTTACAAGTGACTGCTCGTCACTGTACCTCGGCTCATGTGCCAACTTATAACATTTTTGATGTCCGTGTTCTCTAAAATGTTTTGATGTAATAGCTCATTCATGATGGTGAAGATCCATCTTGTTTCCACTAAGTGAGTTAATTTCCATTCAAAAGTTGTTTTATTAAGTTTAAGTTTATATTAGCTTATTCATATAACATAACACAGCTTGTGGTCTGCTTTGTCGTTTGCTTACAATTTGCTGTAATCACACTTGTTACAAAATAACATAATCACAAATTTAAAAAAGCAACAGACAACTCCCTATATTCAACCATAATTTATTCATAAAATAATGTGACAAATAGAAATAAAATGCATAGGTAAAAGTTGAAAAATCGTTTAATTCACAAAATAAATACCAATTTTGACAGGTATGAAGCACTCAACAGTACCATCAGTGACGTTGAAATAAATCACCACCAATTAAAACAAATCAAAATATAGACAAAAAAAAAAAAATAATGGGTAATAGTTGGCAAAATGTCAAATTAATAATGCATATCAAACAACAAAAACGATATGCCTTTAATTTGGTGATAGTAGAGATTCACCTAGTTGAATGCTATCACATTGTCCTCAGCAGTTACTCGCAGTGTATTAGTATGATAGTTTCTAATTGAGTCAACAACATTCGGCGATTTTCTTTACATGAATAGGCATTTTACTTCCACAACGGCATTCTTGATACTGATGAATCCATTGGGACTGGCCCCCAAAAAGTCTGACATGAAGCCAAATGTATTTTCAATTTATACTACTTTATTTTCATTCCTCTAAACAGCGCAGAGCTTTTTCTTCATTGTCCCTTCCCTATTGGACACTTTGAACCGAGAACGAATTGCAATTTTCTTTTAATAAAGATGTGCTAAACCTGTGGAATATACCCCTGATTATGACCCCCCCCCCATAGAATATCCCCCCCATAGTTATGCTACTGACACAAGCTGTTAATGAAAAATGAAATTAACAAGAAAAATTACATACATTATTCGCAATTGAAAAACTATTCTGTAATCAGCCAAAATCTCCCGACAATTTTTTGAGGATCCAGGATCTAGGCTCGATTGATTATCTGAGTGAATGTAAAGTAGTGCTAATAAAACAAGTATGCTTTATCTGATATATAGTAATCCTCAGCCATGTATTGATAAGCTGCAGAATCTAGGAAACCCTTTCCGAACTGGCAACATTTTCAGACCAAGAGTATTGAAGTACACAATATTTGCAATAGAAAATTAATTGTTGGTTAGGCATTGCTGTCTCATTTTCCTCGCTTGTCAACAACTTTGAAAAATCTCCTTCATTTTCTACTACTTTAATTTTATCCTTTTGTTTTACCCTTTTTCGTCTTTTTTCATTTTTATCTCTCTTCTACCAATTTCTATTGTCATCTCTTTTCCACTTCTTCACTGTTTTCTATTATTTCCATTCTTTCCTCTTTTCTTCTGTTCCTCCTTCTTCTTCTTCTTCTTCTTCTTAACTCTCTTCTCCTTCATCTTCTTTTTCTTTTCCTTTTTCTTCTCTGTCTGTGGGGTGGGAAGTTCCCCTTTTTCACCCCCTCCCCCTGTGGATCCGCCACTGGTCATGTCATTAATCGTTTTGTCTTAATTAATTATGATTATGAAGTTATGGGACAAGTTTTAAAATAGTAACTTTTGTTGTAAATTTAACGACTTGTGATCAGTTTTAAATTGTGATTTTATAATAAATTTACTCATATTCGGCCGAACGTTTTCGAGGTATTAAATCTCTTCTTCAAGGAGATCATTTATTATCATATATTCACTATAAAACTGACTGCAAGTCGTTAAATTTACAACAAAAAGTTAATATTAACAACACAGATCGTTATGAAACAAGAAATCCAAGACTTTAAAATAGGTTGGGAGATTGTTCATTCATCACCTCCCAACTATTAATGACAAGAGAATAAACATCTTTCCTTCTTTTTTGACACAAGAGGACAAGCCCCAACAACCAGACAAAAGTCATGGAAAATCAAAATATATGGAAAAGTATTTAATTGTTGTACTCTCATCATTTACAGTACACTCTAACTTGTTCTGATACATTTCAAACACATTGTACTTGTGCCTAATTATAGACATCAGTTTCATTACATTATATCATGGAGAAGGCATACTGAATTAGGTTATAAAAACATCATATTTATACCTGATCAGTAGGCCCCCCAGCAGTGTCTGAGGTAGCATTACAACAATACGAAATGGCCATGACATTAAATTGTAAGTGTTAAATTTACTAGTGAAGAATTTTTAAATATTGCTAACATTTAAATATCAAGGAAAAAAGAAATATATATATATGGAATTTTTGGATTCCTTGTTCCATAACGATCTGCATTGTTTGTTAATTTAACGACTTGCAGTCAATTTTAATTGTGAATAATAGTATATTCTGTTACTAGGCTGGAAAGAAACGTTTTGCTGGTCGAGCATATATGATAGTTTATGCATGCTGAGGTGACAGCCGAGTGCAGAAACGTAAATATGCGAGAACTGGCAAAAGTTTACAGCCGTGCAATGTACGATATTCTTTGTTACACTTGATAGAAAGGCATGCTCCAATCAGCTGGATAATATGCGAGACATTCAGACATTCAAAAGTACTGTATGCAAGAAAATTGCATCAGCTGCTTTATTTAGATTCATAATTTGGACGAATTTCCATAAATCAAAATATAATGATAGCCTAGTGCAATCAGCTGGATAATATTCGAAACAGATATTGAGGATATTTGACAGGTACCGTATATAGGTTGATTTTTAAAATTGAACCTGTGACCGTGAATGAGGCGAATTCTGAGAAAACACACCACTTCTGTGACAAGTAGTGGAGGTGCTAACCAGGAGGCTGTGGATCCTAACCTATTGTCATCAATTTGAAGGTTTCTATGAAGTTAATTACTCATAATACAACTAACTCTCAACTATTTCAGGAACCTGTAGGCAAGGCAGGGGTGCCCACAGGGGGGGGGGAGCTATGACGTAGACTGCGTCATTGAAATTCTTTGGGGGGGGGGGGGTGAAGTTGTTAGAAACCTTGCTTGTTTAACATGACGACATTCAAAAGTATATTACGAAGTCACCAGATAGAATGTCAATAAATTAATGACAAATGTAGGGTTTAAGATGGATTTAACAAGCTTAGAAGGTGCCTAGCTAACTTGTAGATGGCCACAGACTACAAATTTAGACTTTTTGAATTCAAACTGTTGATGTTTTTCTTGTATTTGACGATAACTACTTACCGGTACTAATAAGTAAGAACTTCTAGCCTATAGCAAAATTTACTAAGTAAATACGGTACTGAAAATTCAGTAATTTTCATAACTATGTTTTTATTTTGTTTTTTAAAGACGCTTCTTTTGATTGTGTTTTGTAAAATAACTATATACATGGAATGTGTGCCTTTTATGTAATTCATACATACATAAATTCTCCCAAGATACTACACTAAGTAAATAACTTGTTTAACTACTATGTCCAGTAAATATTAGCATAACTGATTTAGTATTTTGAATTTTTGTATTTTACAAATGAAGTTATCAACTCATTGTTTTCACTTCCTTGAAAGGAACAACTTTATTGTAGAACTATTTAACCTTAATGTAATTTGTACTCAATATGTACACCGAACATAAACTTATAGGTATTTGATTTTTATTGAACCATTATGTACGGTATTTGTAATAATATATGATTGTTTAAAAACCATTTAGGTTCACATTCTTATTTAGCTATTTTCAATAAGGTTTATTGAGCAGAAGTTCATATATTCATTTCATTAATATTTCTTTTTAACATTTACAAAAAAATGCTACCAATGTAAAGAATCTTAAGAAATATGCATACATTTTGTATAATTATCGACTGGGTTTGAACTTTTTCAATACCTATATAAATTTTCTTTTAGTTTTAGTAAGAATACGGGTGGCTTTTTTTCCACATTATTTTTTTTGGAGGGCGTGGGATGGGTTGCCTAATTTATAGGGGGGGGAGGGGCTGGTGCGTCATGAGGCTGGGGGGGCATCCCTGGGCTAGGGCCAAAATCATTAGACTAGTCCCCCCCTTGAAACATTTTTGAATTTTTTTATTTAATGGTGAAAAAGGTTTTTAGTTCTTTAATAATAATTAGAACTGCCCACAAAATAGGAAAGTTTTTTCAGGGGGATGGTGGCAAGGTTGATGGGGATATTTATATGATTTTGTGAAGAGGGGCCCAGAAAGTCTGTTGCGAGGGGGGGGTCAATTGGAAAACGTTACACCACTGATACGGAACACTTACACTTCTAACCATCTGCTTCAAGTTTTCAACAGTTAATTTACTCCACATAAATGGTTGAGTTCCTGGGAACTTATCTGGTAAATGTTACGGGTGGCATCGGCGTCTGATTGAGCTATTAAACATTTTTAACGTATGGATTTGAGTAGACAAATCAGACGCCAACGACAACATTTACCGGTACAGCTCCTAGGAACTTGACCATTCATTGGTTTCTGGGAGCATTACCGGTAACGGGTAAATGTTACCGGTGGCGTCTGATTGGTCTATTCAAGTTCAGTCGTTAAAACAAATTATTTTGTCAAATCAGACGCCACCGGTAACATTTACCGGTTGATGATAAGGCTCCCATGAACTCAACTACTGTATTGGTAACTGGTAAATGTTACTGGTGATGGCATCTGATTGATTATCTTTGAATTTGAGTAGACCAATCAGACGCCATAGTGATAACATTACCAGTTACGGTAAGTTACCGATAAAGTATCCAGGAACACAGCAATTGGTTTTTTGTCTTTAAAATAACATATAAAGCCGCGTCTCCAACAACCGAACATGCTCGGCGAACAGTGTTCGCTGGAATTATCTGTTGTCGCCGAACATTGTTTGGTGTTGGTTTGGTGTGGACGCCTTCTCGAACATTATGATTGGTGTGGTGGGGGTAGTGGTGGGAACCTTTTGTTGGTCTTCACTGTACGCTCACAGACCGAACATTTTAATTGAACTCACGAACATGTTCGGTGAACCATTTGTTTCATGTTTGTCCATTTTTTGTGTTCGCCAACAATGTTCGGCAGACATGTTCAGTTGGTGGAGACGCGGCTTTATGAAGTTTCATAGGTACTTGTTTAGGTCGGATAGCGTTATAACAATTTTCGCTACACTATTTAAGCCGCGTTTACACCGGAGTTAATAACACAAGTTATTAACATTTTTGTTATTAACATATGTTAATAACATTTTCTTTTGGCTGCTAGTTTTGTTATCAACAAAAGTTAACAACACTCCACCAAAATGGTTTATCAATGCTCATGTGTCGTCTGCTGCTGTAGTTGGTAGAGGGGCCACTGGCGCGCTCTGTGTAGCCGGATGCCGGGCGATGGGGTTGCGGGGAAGAGAGGAACCTGTTATTAACAAAATGTTGACGCGCTAAAAGAGACTATAACTTTTTTTATTAACTTTTGTTTATAACAGAACACATTTTCCTTTGATCTTTACCGACTCTGATAACACAAATCTTGTTAATAACAAGGAATTTTCTGTTTTTTTTTTTTTGTAGATTACGTCTTGGAGACTCCAGTTAAGGAGTATAAGACAAGTCAGATCAAAAATATTATGCACTAGATACCATAATTAATTACTTCAATTAGTTGAGGTGAGGCTTAATTTTGATGTGAAAGGAACTCTTGTACACTATAAAAAGCTTTATCAACTAAATATTTCTTCAATTGTTTTTTAAATATTTCTATATTTTCAAGACTCTTCAAAAACTGCGGTAACTTATTGTAGAATTTCCTACCAATATAACTAGGTTTTTGTTTGAATAAGCTACTATTGTGACTCACCAAGTGATAATCTCCTCGGCGTCTTGTATTATAATCATGTACATCAAGATTTTGGTTAATATCATTCGTTTTTACATATAAGTAGCTTCATACACATATAAGCAGGTTACAGTAAGGAGACCAAGCCTCTTGAACAACGTCCTACATGAATCTAATCTATTTACTCTTTCTATACACCTAACTGCTTTCTTTTGGATCTTAAACACCCTATCAAGATTTTGTTTTGATGAATTACCCCATACTAAGATAGCATACCTAATCTGTGACAGTAAGAGCCCATGGTAAGCTGTAAAAAGTAACTTTTTGTCATTCAATCTAGCGAGCTGTCGCAGGACAAATACCCCAGATTAAATTTTACAACATATTTTCTCAATGTATTGAGTCCAGGTCAATCGTCTATCCAACATAACTCCTAGAAATGCAATTTTTCTTCCTGGTCTAATTGATTATTGTTTACAAATCACGTTTATAGCCCTATCTTCATTTAATTTATGTTTGTTTTTGAATTGAAGGTATTGGCATTTTTTACTATTTATAGTGAATTTCAACTGATTTAAGAATTGGACAATGGACTGCACACCTATATGGGCACTTATTTCTAAATTATCTAGAATGGAATTGCTGAAAATGAGTGATGTATCATCAGCAAATAAGAGGGCTCTACTACTAATTAATTCTTTAGGTAAACGGTTGACATATAACAAAAAAAGCAATGGACCTAGTATTGAACCCTGAGGCACTCCAGCTTGCACCTCTAATTTATTAGATTTATTCTTTACTATACTATTACCAACTACTGTAGTTAGTTCTACACATTGTTTTCTCCCAATAAGATATGATTCAAACCATTTCATTTCAACCCCATTTACACCTACATTTTGCAGTATTTCCAATAAAGTTCTATGATTAACACAATCAAATGCCTTTGACAGATCTAAGAAGATTGCAGTAGCTTTATCACCTGAATCTATTATATCTATTAGTTTTTCAACTAGAGAAACTATGGCTGTTTTTGTTGATCTCCCTTTCTGGAAGCCATGCTGTTCATCACAGATAAAGTTAGCTTCTTGAAGGTGCAGAAGTAACCTATTTAGAACTACTCTTTCAAAAATTTTACTTATTACATTTAAAATACTAATGGGCCTATAGTTTTCTACCTTTTCTCTATCACCACTTTTGAAGATTGGCAAGATCTTCCCCTCTTTTAAATTATCTGGAAAAAAAACCTTGTTCTAATGAATGATTGATCAGATGAATCAAAGGGTCTAACAATTGATCTTTACATTCTTTCAGAATTTTACTGGATACCCCATCCATTTCTACAGTTTTTTTATTATTTAAACTATCAATGATATTTGACAACTCGTCTTGGCATACTGGGTGGAATTTTAATTTGTTCTGAATCCCCTCAGTATTCCTTATGTTTGCATCACTAATACCTGTATTAAGAGATTTTTGAAGATCCTTAGCAACCAGTTGATAATATCTGTTAAAGAAATTACAAATGTCTACACTATCATCAATATATTTGTTATTTTCGTTAATTATTCTGGGGACACTAGTATAAGCATCTACATGTGCTACTTGCCTATTTTTGTTTATTACATCCCACACTGCTGTGTTAAAGTACACACTATTATTCAAAATTTCAGCTGTTTTCTTACATTTCGCTCTTTTCACTTCTTTCGTATAGTTTTTCTTTGGAGCTTTGTAATTATCTTCACTTAACATATTTCTAGATAGTTTGAATTCATCATATGCATCTTTAACCCCATTTCTTTCTGCAAGGATATCATCAGTTATCCACTCTTCAATTTTGTCTAATTTGTTTTTTACAGGGACTTTTTTAACTGGACAACTCATAGTAATATGAAACCTTAAAATATTAATGAAACTATCATATTTGTTATTCAAACTATTGCTATTGTAAACCCTACTCCAGTTTTCTTGTAGCAGATTCTGCTTCAAACAATCGATATTCCTCTGTTCACATTGTTGAATTTCTTTCATTACTCTACTCTTTTTAATTGATTTATGACCTTGCAACCCCACCTCTAAGATTTGATAGTCATGATCAGATAGTTCCGAGCCGCCTAATCTTGTTTTAGAGTAATCCATATTAGTAAGGATGTTATCAATTATTGTTTGTGATGTTCTTGTGACTGGTATTTATATTCATGAAATTTTATTTCCAAGTTATTCATGTATATAATATCCCTTAAATCTTCTGTCATTTTATTCTGTGTTGCAAAGTCTGTATTGAAATCTCCCGCTACAATAACGTTTGTAAAACGAGTAGTAGCAATCTCTAAAATCCTATTGAATAGTTCACAAAAATTGTTCCATTCCCCATTTGGTGACCTATAAATACCTAACACCGCTACTTCGAAATTATTGTCGATTTTTACTCTTAACCCAGAAACTTCTAAATCCATTTCCACAGCAAATTTCTCTACATATTCTAAATTAAAAATTTGCATATTCTTAGCATTTTTAGTGAAGATAGCTACTCCCCCACTTCGATGAGATGTCCTACAATACGACGTTTTCAATGAATAGTTTGGAATATTAAGTTGTGACAATTCATCTTCTTTTAAATCATGCTCTGTGAAAATAGCTATATCAGGAGCCTCTTCTTTAAAAAATACTTGGATTATATCTATTTTGTTACAAATGTATTGAATATTCTGATGGAACACAGTGAGTACCGGTTCTTCCCTATCATCCCTTTTTACTTTATCGTTGCTTTTGCATATTGAAGTAGATTTACTTAATCTCTTAGAATCTTGAGAGCCTATCAGATTGCTACAAGAGTTCCTTCCACTAATGCTATCCTGATTTTTTGATCGATTAACGTCTTTTAATACAATTGAAGATATGAATTTATCATTTGAAACTAGTTTCCCTTCCCGGTTTTGAGCCACTTTACTAAAAAAGGTTAGTTAGATGATTGTTTAGGAGAATTATTGACAGTAGATTGCAAACGTTCAATCAGCTCTGCCAGCCTATTACAAAATATTACTTTGCCAGATTGATTTAGATGTAGACCATGATTAGTGAAGTTTTGTTTATTCAGCCTTTCATTTAGAAAACAAATCCCCAACTGCTTAGAATTCTTATTTTTTAGGCTGTTGATTGTATTATGAATTGATTTATTTGTTGACTTAATGGTTTCATTTAGCTCTGGCCTATCAAACCTATACGGAATTGTACTATTGTATTATTACATTAGTTTTTTGGCTGAGTGGCACAATCTCTTTAATTTTTTCATTTATTTCAGGAAGATGTTTTAGAGTAGGTTCATTTATATTGTTTGAGCCACCCAGTACTATTAGAAAATCGTTTTTACCAAAATCTTTAGTTTGTTCCTGTGCTGACTCTACGATTGCGTTTATAGGGGCACTTGGTTTGAAAAAGCTCTGAACTTCATACTTATTTTTTAATCTTTTATTTAGTAGGTCACTACAGTCTCGTCCATGACTGGATGTCAAGAGCAGTACTCTACCTTTCCTATCGTTATTTGCCCTTATACTTTAGTTTTGGTTGCTGTTTGCAAAACCTGACTATACGTTTTTGTTTGACCATTTCTATCAAATTTTTCCCCATTTGATTTAGGTTCTACTTTTTTTGTATTGATCAGAGGTTCAGATCTTACATTAGCCAAGTTTATTTTTGATTTTAATATTTCGATTTCCTCTGACATAGACTCGTGAGATTTAGTATTTCAGTTTTATGGTCTTCCTGCTGCAATTTTACAATAACTTCCAGAGATTTTATATGATCCACCAACCCTATTCGTTCTTCCTCAGAATTTTTTAGTGATGTTTCTAATTTTGTTTTCAATTCGGTGTGATCACTCAATAGTTTAGCAACCTTTTCTTCTACATCTACAGTAGCTTTAAGAGCTGTTGGAGATTTTTTTGTTAATAATTGCTGAGATCGCGTAGCTACCTGAGTTTTAGTTAAACAATTAGATTTAGATGCCTTGTTTGGACTCATTTTCCTAGCTAAAAATTGTTTGCAATTGATTTTAATTAAATGTTTAATGTTTAATTTATTACAATTGTAAACTTGAGACTATTTAATTACAAGAAAATTTATCAATATCGGTACACCTAACCTCGAAAATAGAATTTGAGTTTTTATTAAGATACTTTAAATTATAATAGACAAATTAATAATGTAGATTATTAAGATATTATAAATACTAATAATAATAATAAAAAACAAAAATACTACTTATCCGTTCGAATTAATATTCTATTCTCCAAAATTCGCAGAGCCTGTTCTGAAAACGTATGCACAGCCCACTGCTACCTCGATCCTCCATGTTAATAACACGAGTTATTAACTTTTGTTAGAGAAATTTTTTGGCGATTCAGTCAAGTTAATAACTTTTTGTTAATAACTCGTGTTATTAACTCCGGTGTAAACGCGGCTCAAGACGTAGGCTATATTTCGAGTACCATAGGTGGAAATAGCCTGGCAGAATTCAATTCGACTAGGCGGCTGGGTTCAGATGATAAAAATAATTCGTTTCACTCTGACAACCATGCAATGCAATACATGATCTAGAACCTCCTAGACCAGTAATACATTCGACATTACAGTAATAATGTAATGTTTTTTTTTTCGGAGGATGAAGCCCAGATAGGTCTGACACCTGTGCATGGGCAATAATCAAAACACACAAGAATCTGTGCAAAATTAGTGTCCTTTGATTCAATAAACTCTACTTTAAAACTTTGAGTTATAAATTTCTTAAACGATAAACTTCATGACTAATGAGTACATTCATTTTTCATTTAAAAAATTGAATTCACAAGTTTTGAATGAAAATGTTTTGGTTCGACCTAGAACGGTCGGGCTGGGTCTGTGAGACCCACTCAATTTTGTTTTGCTGGATTTTTATGTTGATAGTTGTTTACTTGACTCCAGCATTCTAATAGCTTCCTGAAACATCCGAGAGAGTTCTCTGTCTTAGTAGGTGATGGTATTCATTATTTAGTTTCCGTTCTACAGTCAATTCAAAAGCGCATGGGTCCGTCAGACCCGGCCCGACCGTTCATGTTATAATTTTTGTCTCGTGTCATCCACAATTTATTTTATTATTAGATGTGTTTTGTATGCTACTTGTACTTGAACTCTTGTAAATACTTGAAAACTTCTTTTGTAAATAGTATCTAGTGAAATGTCTACAGAAAACTTATCTAATAGTGAAATTGATAGACTTTTGTTTGAGTCGGATGATTCTGATGCAGACCCAAACTTTGAAATTGGAAGTTCTCATGATAGTGAGAGCGCAATAAGTGCTGATGAAGAGGAAATTGATCAGCTTCAACCATCTACAAGTTCTGCTCCTACCAGTAGGCGCTGGCCTATCCACACCCAGCCTTCAACTTCATCTGAAAGTGATGATGAAATCCTGCCTCAGAATTTTATAAATTCAACCTTTTATAAAGGACGGAATCAAACAACCAAATGGAAAAAAGACTGTTTTGCTCAAAGTGTGCGAACAAGGCGGCATAATATAGTTACAATGCATCTACCTGGAAATATCAGAGCTGCTAGGGACATCAATACACCAATAGATTCGTGGCAGCTATTTTTCAACGACCCATTGATTGATTTGGTTCTTGAGTCAACCAATATTTTCATTGATTCAATACAAGACCACTATACAAGTGATCCAAATATGGCTAGGGCGACATGTGTTGATGAACTGAAAGCTTATTTAGGGCTTCTCTACTTGGCTGGAACATTGCATGGTGGTAAAATGAATATTGAAGACTTTTGGAGAACAGATGGTACTGGAGTAGAGATTTTTCGAGCTAGCATGTCATTGAAGAGATTTAGATTTTTGACTCGGTGTATCAGGTTTGACAACATTCACACAAGGGAAGAAAGAAAAGCCAAAGATAATCTTGCTGCCCTCAGAACTATTCTCGATATGTTTGTACTCAACTGCAACAAATATTATGCTCCATCTGAGAATGTGACACTAGATGAGATGCTGGTTCCATACAGAGGCAGATGCAGATTTAGGATGTACATTCCGAATAAACCTGCCAAATATGGAATAAAGGTGTACATTCTAGCCTGTTCAAAAACATATTATGTGAAAAATTTAGAAGTCTATACCGGAGCACAACCAGATGGGCCCTTCAAAGTAAGTAATAAGGCAGATGATGTTGTTTTGCGTCTTATAGAGCCAGTCAAGGGATCAGGTAGGAATTTGACCATAGATAATTGGTTTAATTCATACCCAGTCATCATCAAGCTCAAAAAAGAAAATAATCTCACCGTTGTTGGCACATTGAAGAAAAACAAGCCACAAATTCCTATTGAATTCTTACCCAAAAAATCCAAAGAACAATATTCAAGCATGTTTGGTTTTCAAGAGGATGTCACATTAGTTTCTTATGTTCCAAAGCGCAACAAAGTTGTACTTCTCTTCTCTTCCATGCATCATGATGATGAAATAGATCCTGACAGCGGTGAAATGCGTAAACCGTCAATAATAACATATTACAACCAAACTAAGGGAGGTGTGGACGTTGTTGATGCTATGTGTGGTGAGTACACTGTGGGAAGAGGAACTAGACGGTGGCCTCTCTGTCTCTTTTTTCAACTATTGAATATTGCTGCTCTGAATGGGTACATAATATTCAAATCAAACCATAATGATTTGGATAGAAGAGAATATCTCAGAACCTTGGGTAAATCTCTTATTCTACCATATATGAGAATGCGTGCTACACAATCAAACCTTCCACGTGAAATTCGCAGGCTTGCTTCCAACCTTTCCGGCACCCAAAAACAGAGAAATGTTGAAGATCCACCATCAGACAAGAGAGGAAGGTGTTATAAATGCAAAGACAACAAAACTCGATACTTTTGTAAAGTTTGCAAGGTATGGCTATGTTTAGCACATGCAAAAACTATCTGCAATGACTGTATCGATGAGTGATAATTATGTGAAGTTCAAGTGACATTATCACATAAACTAATAATTTTATCTTGAAAATATTATTCTTCAGTGAAAGATCACAGTTCTATTATATAATTTCAATAACCAATTACTTCTAATATTCATATTCTACATAAATTGACTCTAATTTCGGATGGACTAACATTTAGAGGTGAGAAATGCAAGCTTTTTAATTTTTCATTTTAAAATTAATTATTTGACTCAGAAAGTTGGGGTAATAACACTATGTCATTGAGAAAAACCTAAATAATTGAAATACAGGTCATTTCATTCAA
This sequence comes from Conomelus anceps, assembly GCA_948455865.1. NCBI lineage: Eukaryota > Metazoa > Arthropoda > Insecta > Hemiptera > Delphacidae > Conomelus > Conomelus anceps. The sequence continues at coordinate 54,652,218 of OX418217.1, read as the reverse complement.
AAAATAATTTTTTTTATACATTTTGAGTGTTTTATTATTTGGGTCTCACAGACCCAGCCCGACCGTTCTTGTAATAATATTTCGCCCGACCGTTCTAGGGTTAATTGGCAATTAATTTATTTAATCCACTCGGCCTACAATTAAAAACGTATTTTCATGATCATTTTGTGAAATTTTCGAGTTCAGATTAGAATTTTTCGTTCACTTTATTATCCACGTACAAGTCTATGAATGACGTGAGCATCATAGAAAATTATGATAGTAAATCTTGTAGCACCTTTCAGCAAATTTTTCAATGATTCAATTCACACCACCTACATGAAGGCCGTAGAGATTTCTGAATGAATGATGAGAATAGCTGTAATATTCCGCCATCTTTATTTAAAAAAAGACATGAATGTAGGTCCGTTTCCTGACCTATATTCATGTCAATTTTTTCACTTGCATGGAAGATGCTTATGCAGTCTTGCAGAATCATCTTCAAATCTTGAAACACTCTGTGTAAAATACACATAATGAACACATTTTGTTTCCCCATAGCCTAATACCCTTTAAAAAGTCAAGTAATGAACTCCCCCCCCCCCCCCCCCAAAGAACTTTATCGGGCAACAGTCTTGTAAAAAGAGGTCTGCAAAATCCCAACTTTACCTGGTTCGACTGGCGCAAGCCCCCCCCCCCCCCCCTCTTACTAAAAGACTGGGCGCGCCCCTAGCCCAGTGTGGCAAATTTTTGGAGTTTTTCAATTTGGAAACATGCAGAAGCTTTAGTTATTTGTTTCACCCGGTTCTTTTATTATCCAATAGGTTTAAGTTCCACTGCATTTGCAGTTTGGTATTTTAAACAAAAACTGTCATATTTTCTTTTATTTGTAAAACTGTTCATTGAAGTCCAGATTTATGAGGTTGTAATTCCCAATTGAGTAAATAGGTAAGTGGAGTGAGAAAATACACTGAAAAAACTTCGACACAATTCTTAATTTTATTGTAAGTTGGGTTTTTCTATTATTCTGCTATTATTCAGCTTGTCTTATGCCCATGGGCATAGAAAATGTAAATGTATTTTCTCAATAAAATACCTGCCGGCGTGTACGTAATTTTGCCGCTTGCTCAAAGATTTTGTTTTTTGTGCGATTGCCAGTTACAAGGACGTTGGAAGCCGATATTGGAAAGTTCATCATTATGGGCATAAGTTGAATAAATTACAATAAAAATTTGGCAATAGCAGGCCGATAATTGGTATTTTACCTTATTAGCTAATGCTACTCCAGGCACACCATTACTTTATTAAAATATAAAAATATTCTTTTTAGTAAGAGGCTTTTTAAAATTCATTTTTGAAAATGCAACAAAGCTACCTTCTTAACAAACAGACTTTTTTTATGTTGATGATGCCCACACGAGTCCGAGACTTGTGCTTGGGTAATGAGGTGAATGATTACACATAAATGCCTGACGGTGGAACGGGATTGGAACCCACGACCACTTAAACGACAGCAAGCTGAAGTTGCGGCGCCCCAACCAACTGCGCTAAGCGGCCCGCCGCTTTACATCAGTCAAAATATATTCAGTATAATTATATAATTATAATTACATCAGTCAAAATATATTCCAATATATATTGTAAAATTCTAGCATAACACTTGGCTCTAGACGGAACTATGGACCTATGAACCTATAAGGAAGCCTCACTGAGCAAGCACATTGAAAAAACTTTGTATTTTGAGCAAATAACTAATGCAACCACTTCTATTTAGTAAAACTCCACTAGACCATGAACATTGAAAACCTGTGATTTGTTAATTTTTATGATTAAGAAAGAATAATGTACAAATACGATTTTAAATTGTCAAATTTCATGTTTTCCACAGATTTTCTACTGGCTCCTCCCATGTGACTCACCACACTCACAGTATTGGAGTCTGACTTTTCCAGTTCAAAAATAATTATTTCAAATAGTTAATTAACATTAATTTCAAGTCTTCAGTCATATTTTTTATAATAAAGTATCTGCTTCCATTTTCTGCATAGTTTTCTAGCCAAAGCTACCTCTTGAACTTTCGGTCAAAAGTTTGGACCAAGACTATGGTCATTCACTTGACGTGTATGATTTGGCCGTCATAAATGTGAATAGCTACTTGTTTTTGAATTCATATGAAGCAACTAATACTTCTTGTTCACATTTAAAAAAGTAGATAATCTAGGAAATGACAAGTTTCTCTCCCAGAAAAGTTTCTATAAAGTGAACATAGCTTTAAAGCATACAGAATATCACTTCCATTCCATTTTAGTCTCTCGCCTCTCAGGGGTCTCACGATGTCATTACTTTTTTATAATTATAAATTAATAATAATAATAATAATAATAATAACACGTTTGATTTCTAGTTACTATTTGAAGGAATTAATGCGATTGATTATTTCAAAATCTATCCTAATTAGCTTCAATAGTTCTATATTAATTTACACTATTGTAACTAAGCATACAAGTGTAATTCTATTAACTACAGAGAATAAGGCAAAAAAATGTTTAGAAATAGAAATAATATTCACGCGAGTTTTTGGTTGTAAAACTGTCGATTCCTAAAAAAATGTCAGCATTATTAGTTCTTACCCCAGCTTCACCGGCGGCTCGTAGTTCAGTCTTGAGACTAGATACAAAAGAGTGAACATCCACTGTATTTTTGTTGTAATTGGTAGTGTCACTGCAATAAAATTGATTTTTAATATATCATTTACTAATAAAGTAACCATGAATATGGTTACATATTTATACAAGAAAGATTTCAATTTGGAAACTTCAATTACAATTTCTCATGATTTATTTCACGCTTCACTGAAGTTCAAAAAGAATTTACCGTTGATTCAGTTTTGTCACTCACATTTAACCCACATGTAATCAGTTGTATATCATGGGCGCAAATACTAACATATGGCCTGTACAGTATTTGTGTAGAATTTGCGCCTACGATACACAACTGATGAAACTAACCGATGGCACGTGGGTTTGGTGGCTTACGTTACATCACTACCATCTCATTTTGAACATTTTCATTCAGCACTCGTATATCACAGATCGGTAGTAGACTTTGTATTCCATAAAATGTCCATTTGAAGGAATAATTCAATTTGTTTAGGATATTATAGACACTTTCTATTAAGAGGAGTCTTCAATTTGGCCTTTCATGCGATAATCTTGCACAGCGAAATGTCGGTTTATCATTTTTTTACTTTTGTCTCGTCCTTTTTTCGCCTGAAACAAAATGAATCGCTGTTGTACCTGAAGAAGCAAGAAGCAAGTGATCACATATTTGAATTCAATCTAATTACAATTTTACCAGTCATGTATAGTACAGTAATTTTGTATCCTGTGGTGCATTAAAATGAAAGGTGCGACTAAACGTTACTTTTCATTTATGATTTTCCCCCATTGTACACAGCAAAATATAAGAAATTGTGATTCTTTCATGTGAACTATTTTGTGTACATTGATGATATTATTCATGTGATGTGTACAATCAATTTCATGCGATTTCTTCTAGCAAGACAGGTTATTTATGCTGGGAGAATACTCTTGAAATTATTTAGTTAAATATTGAACTTGCATTTTCAGATGTTAAAAACGGGAGTTTGATTTACCAAAAGATCATTAACATTTAAAAATATAATTTAGATGAGCATTATAATTGAAAGGAGTCAAGTGTTTTAAGAAAGTTTATGAATAAACATTTAATTTTTAAATGTGATACATGATAGTGTCAACATGTATTTAAAATGATACAATATCCAATTCCTATGATACTCTAAAAATTGAAATGATCTAGCTATGCATTCTCAAGAAACTTTTTAAATAAACATTAATTTGTTTAATGTGATTCATGTTAGTGTAAAGTGTAGCTAAAATTATACTATATCCAGTTCCCATAATAAACTAAAGTCAATCATATTTTCAAAACTAGTAATTGGTGATCAGGGATGAATTTACTGTAATAAAATCAAATAATAGAATGTAATAAACTTTTTTAAATAAATATGCTCAACGAGAGAAATTAATTATTAAAATTAAATGTTCAAAAAGAATGAGACACTGAAGCAATAAGTTAAAAGCTGAGTTTACCTGGAACTATTTCTATCATATTGGCTATCTGTTGGTCTAACCCTAAGACAAAATGTTGCAACCAATGGAAAGTGGTCAGAGGGACAGGCTGCGTTTGGAATTCTCCTGAAGAAATTTTTGCACTCAGTTACTGTCGGAAGTCTAATTCTGTTTAAAAGCTGCAATTGATGATGGCGGTATGTCATACATTCCAATGGTCTGCAATAAAACAGCTTACAAAGTTCAATTTGAAATGAATTCAATTTATTCCAAAGTAAACCACTTAGTTGATGTAACTCGAACATGATTCATACAAAAAATAATATACATTTCACTGGTTTTTTATAGCTAGGACAGTATGAATAGAAAGTAGAATCGTAGAAAATAATGGAGTTCATGGATAGGACTCGTAACACATGTACCTACCTATTATGTTGGATATATTTTCAATTGTTTATTTTCAGAATAGTTCACGACTCAATCTCCCTCAATAACTGATTGTTTAATAGGAATTAAGGGAAGTGATAGCCGCTAGCCGTAGCAGGTATCTGTTCAATCAGAGAGATAAGCTGCGTTCTCGTAGGTCCTGTTTGTAACGGTGACCGATTAGATCGGCCAGCAAAAAAGACACTGTTCTCTGCTGTAAAATCATTTCCCGGTGGTTCGGAGCCCACCTAAAACTGTAGGTCCAACTCATCAATCATCATCATCCAACTCATTACCCACGCACAGGTCTCAGACCTATGTGGGCTTCATCCTCAAAAAAAAAAAAAAAAAAAATTGAACATCAAATGATTCAAGAAAAACAAAGAATTATCTCTCTTTTTTTGAGGTTGAAGTCCACCGGTTTGAGACCTATGAGATGAATGATGATGATTGATTAGTTGGATTTACAGTTTTAGGCTGGTTCCAAACCACCGGAACGTCTGAATCTTTTGTAACTAATGAGTTTGATGTAGATCTCTAGCATCTCTTGTCACAGCTTCCAATTACAATAAATGAGAGGTAATATGTTGAAACTAAGATGTAAATGGGTTCAATTGTCGATAGGTGAATACATAATTATCCTTTCTTCTTGAACAACTTATTTAAAAGAGAAACCTCAAATTGATTCTTTCTTCAAATATGGAACGAACTAATGAATTATTTATTCTCCTACTTATATGAGTGATTGCAGGTAATATGCATAGGCCACAATAAAAAATTGTTACAGTTCTTAAAGAAACTATAAACACTTAGATATGATACTACAAAAGAAGTGCATTTGCAGCCTCATTTTTGAGGGAGTGTCTCACATCGTCTAGATTTCAGATCGTCTAGGTGCTATTTTAGAACGAATCTGGAGTATGTGAGACGGCTGGAAGTATCATGCGCTGATCGTCTCAGATCGTCCAGTTTTCATATCGACTAGCGTCTCACTTCCTCTATATTTCATATCGACTAGGTTCCTTAGCAGCCAGGCTGGTACAGTCAGCTACCGACTAAAATAGAGCCCGCCGGCTGTGATCACCCATTCTAATTATTTATCTGTATCTTTTCATTCACAATGCCATTTCCCTATCTCAGAGCTGACGAAAAAAATTGAAACTTCATGCACTTGACAAATGGTATCACGTGATTCCAACAATGCAAAAAAACATCAATTTGAAGCACTTGTTCAGCTTTTATAAGGGAATTAATCCAACAATATTTCAAAAAATTTTATGTGCCTGAAAACAAACGCTAATTGAGAATTTTTTCCATTTTCATGATAGGAAAATTTTTAAAGTGGGAAAATTGTAGATAAAGATCTTATCTTGAATTTATATTTCTAACTTTTTTCTCTAAGTTGGACCTTTCTCTTTGAATTAGCAGGAGAATTTATAAGTAGAATAAAAATAAAACTAAGCACTCCATGCTTTTCAAGTGGTTTAACAATTTAATTTTCTTCTATAGTTATTTGCTGTTATTCTTTCAATGTTAGCCTATTAACTATTATAGTGCTATATTTACAAAGTTTCATTTTGATGCATACAACGTTTTCAGTAATTATAAGTTTAATTTATAATAACAGAAATAAGTGCATACAGTGCTATTTCAATACCTTGCATCCTCTCCAATGCCATGGATAATTATTATCCTATACACTGGATAACTATACTGCAAATACTTTCAATAACTTACAATAAAAATAACTATATAAGTTATAATAGCTTACAATAATTAAGGGAAAGGCACCATTGAGCCTGCCTTTGATCAGAGTCAGTTATAGTCTATCAAATGTCAGAATTGAATGACTTTGATTTTGGCTCCAACTGAAAATCATTTGATTCCAATTGATTTATCAAATACATGTAGGTTTGGATAAATTCTTCATAAAGAAATCTTTCTTATTGATTTCATTAATACTATTTTAGTTTTTAAACCGAAGATGACGTGACTGGGGGAGCAACTGGGCAAAAAGAATGCAATTTAAAGTGTTTATCTATCCAGTATTAAATATCACACTTCAGGAATATTTCTGTCAAGTCTCGTTTTTAATTATTTTTGAACATGCTGGTTTTGTTTATTTTTGAACATGCAGTTATATCACACAAAAGAAATCTATCAGAAACGATATAAATCAATAATGTTTAGCTAGTAATGAAGTTGCTATATTATTGTTCAAAAATTAATCACCAACTTTTAATAGGCCGATCAAATATTTAACAAATAACTGTTCAATAGTTCAGAAAGAAACGTCTTAAACATAGTTCTGGAATCCTCTGGATGACTACAAGGTGAGGGATGAACAGGGGGAGTAAACAAAACATGCCCATTATCACTTTCATTGGAAGTACTTATTGACACAGCACAGAAAGGGAAGAGAAATATTTTTCTCTTTATTCTGGCGTTTCATAACAGAAAGTATTTCATGAAAAATCGTAACATCTTATTTTTTCAAGAGCTATTGATCAATTAGTAACCCTTCTAAAGTTTCACTTTGTTACAGCGTCAATAATATTGACAATAAATTATGTTATATCTATAAGGAGTGGCGCACTCAGGGTAGTGCCTCACATTATGGCGTGACGGCCGTTTCACTCTGATGTTAAGAGCATCGTCAGAATACCTACAGTACTCTGATTTAAGGCATGAGTTTGAGGGTTATGGATGTTCGATATGTGAGAGGGTGGGGGGTATAAGTAGGCGGGAGGTTTGAGATTATTTTGTCAGATCAAAAACACACAAAACAACAACCTGGCAACATATTAAATAATCTAACCAACTTATTCTCACACACCCTTTTTGACAAAATAATCCCAATATCCCCACCCCCTTGCATTCCCATCATCCATAACCCTCAAACTCGTGCCTTGAATCAGTGTACTGTGGGTTGTCTGACGATGCTCTTAACGTCAAAGTGAAGCGGCCGTCACGCCATAACTTGAGTCACAATTTCCACTTGAAAGTGCTTTTTAAGTTTTTATTGCATATATATGTGTTCTGTCGGATTAGAAAAGCTTATTCCTTCGAAAACGCTTCATTACAGAAATAAAGATAGCGAAAGAGAGGCGAGCTATCATTATCAATAAATTAGTACTTATTCAGAAAACTCTAGGCTTCTAGAGCTCTCATTTAGGTGGTACATTGAATACATTTGATGAGAAATTAGCTGAAAAATCAAATAAAACATTAACTACCGTTATTATTGAGAAATACTGTGAAATACACAAAAAAGGCCAAAAGAAGTCGTTCAGATTGAAAGGTATAAACTTGGCTATTGATTGCGAAAACACACCCAGAGTTCATAAAATAAGAATTTAAATTATATAAAAATACACAAAAATAGAAAGTAAAAAGCATTCGTGAAAATTTAGTGTGCTTTGATTCAATGAAACTCGACTCGCGTTTTTGACTTTTGAGTACATTCAGATTTCATTTCATAAAAGGAATTCACAAGTTTTGAAGGAGAAATTGATTTTTTTTGGTTCATTGGAAATTAGTTTGATTAATCCACTATAGGCCTACAATGAAAATAAAGTGTTTTCATTATCATTTTATGAAGTTTTGTAAAATATCCCACTAATTCAAAGATTATGTAGTCTCAATTCGTGGTCAGACTGTCATGTTTCGTTGGCTTCATTACCCAAGTACCAGTCTCAAAATGATGTGGGCAGCATTAAAATTTATGTTAGTAAATCCTATAGCACGTTTCAGCTAATTTCAATTGAATTCACACCACCTACATGCGAAGGCCTTAGATATTTCTGAATGAATGATGAGAATAGCTGTAATCTTCCGCCCTTTTTATTTCTGAAACAATGCGTTTCCAGACCTACATTCATGTGTTTTTTTCTGCAGTCTGAGTATTACCTTGAACTCTTGTAACACTGTATTAAAAAAGACACATGATGGACACATTTTGTTTCCCCATAGCTGATTGATTCCCTTTAAAAATTCAAATAATGAAACCTTCTCCCCTCACCATTTAGATTCATTGGGCAACAATCTTATAAAAAGAGGTCTGCAAATTCCGAATTTCACCCCCCCTCGCTACCAAAATTTACCTAGTAATACGGAAAAGCCCCCCCCCCCTCCAACAAACCAAGACTCTGGGTGCGCCCCTGTAAATAAGTTATACTGTAGTTGTTTTTCGCGGAATCACAGTGGTTATGTATAATTTTCATTGAACTGAATTGAGACCATGGAAAGTTGACAGTTGATAAGGTTCCTACCGACTTCGTGGTAGGGGGGGGGGGGGGTAAACAGGTAAAAAGGAACAAACTGTTTAAATAAGTTGTTTATAAATTTGTGATTCAGTACGGTATTTCAGAGAATCTCAGAATCTGAAATGAGAATTTCTCTCTTTTCTTTTTTGCGCGATTTGGGTTTGGCTGGAAAGGATAAGTCCAACGAACTCATAAGACCAATGTGGTCACTGGATGAGTCATACATAAAGTTTGTAGAATTATTTATAAAAAACTGGTTTCGATACGGCAATATCAGCTTAGTGACGCCGGGCTGTCGCGCCGGTCATTGCTTCCTTCCTGTCTAGTACATCACCTCTCTTTGCTTATCAACTCTATATTGTTCATCAACTTACTGATCTACATATCTCAATTCGCTTTAAATATTGTCCAATATACTATACTTGGGGCATCCTGAAGTAATCCCCTTTTTGGAATTAAAAATATTTAGCAAATATTTATGCCTGTTTCGGTTGAAAAAAAAACAAACTTTTTACTATTCTCCACGTAGTCACCTCGCAAATTCAAGCATTTCTCATAAAGTGTGATGGGTTTTGAATTACAGATTCACACTCCTCTGCCGCCAGTGTATTGAGATAATCAGATAAGATAGTGACAGTTGCTTCCAGTTTTTCATCACTTTCAAGTTATACCCTGCCAAAAAGACCTTGAGTTTATATTTTTTTTCGGAAGATGAAGCCCACATAGGTCTGAGACCTGTGCGTGGGTAATGAATTGGATGATGGTGATTGATGATTGGGACCTACAATTTTATGTGGGTTCCGAACCACCAGGAAGTGATTTTACAGCAGATAACAGAGTCTTTTTTGCTGGGAAATCCAATTGGTCACCCTTACAAAGAGCGCCCAGGAGTTTCTTGGCTTGTCTGTGATTGAACAGATACCTGCTACGGCACTCGGCTATCACTTCCCCTATTATATTTGAGGCATATTTGTCAAAAAGACTTGGTTTATCTTCAATTTGTAAACGGGTATTACTTTCCGGATGCCCCAAGTATTTTGTACAATATTTAAAGCGATTTGAAGGACTCAAAAGCAATTTGACAATACTTTTTAACTCTTTTGTTTGATAGAAATTTGATCATGTACAAACGACTTAACACTGATAAACCTATTTATAAATATTTATTATTTCATGAATGGTTTCAAGCTCGATTTATGGAGTTAAACTTTTCCAAATTCTCTAAAAATTCCAAAAAAAGTAGGTTGTAATTTATGATTTGTGATTGAGGCTACATTCAAATGATGATGATGATGTGAATTGAATTGATTAGGGATAAACAAATGAAACAATGCAGTCTACTTGTGATCTATTGAAATAACCAGAATTTATGACAATACGTACAGTAGCTATTTTCAATCAGTTTGTTTCTCACATTTTCACAACAATAATCTGTTTTGTTCTGTTAATCAATTGAGTAATTGAATTGGTCTAGTTATATTTAAAAAAAAATGTCATGAGTATTTCGTCAGAAGGATGTTCTTAGAATAAAATTTGTTGTATTTCTAGGCTAATTTATAAAATAAATTTCAAGTAACTTACAGTACTTCAATAGAGAATTCTTATTATTGGACCCTATCATCAGAGTTGTTATGAAATCAATCTTTTACCTTGTATTAATTGCCACAACTTTACAAACAAACCAAATTGAAGTTTCATTAACTTAATGTTAATAAATTAATAGAATGAAATAAAATAACTTCTTAAATAAATGTAAATAGATGTGTTTTTTTTGCACCAACCAGCAGAAGGAAAAAAACCTTGTTCGCTGGTGGGAGTAATTCAGTTCAGTCCAGATTATTTAGTTTCGAAATACAGACCTTCGCAGATTCAAACAATTCAGTATTACTAGGTTATCCCGGGTCGCACTTTATTAAACTTTGTAAAATACATTCCAAATGTAGATTATCTACATACTGAACGACAGCATTGCCTATGATGATAAGTTTAAGCACAGTATGAGTTCCTCCATTTCTAAGTGGGTATCAAACATACCTATGATCATGGTGGAACGATGTATCATTCCACCATGACCTATGATGCTATCAGTTCCTTGACTTTCTTCATTTCTCAGTAAACACATGTGCTGGCAAAAATTTCATTTTTCAATTCTTTATCAGCTGATAAATATAAAATTTTTTAATTATTCTTCTCTTTCTTTTTCTCTTTCTTCTTTTTCTTCTTATTCTTTTTCTCCCTCTTCTTCTTCTGCTTCTTCATCTTCTTCTTTTTCTTCTGCTTCTTCCACTTCTTCTTCTTCTCCTTTTTCTTTTTCTTCTTCTTCTCCTTTTTCTTCTTCCTCCTCGTTTTCTTCTTCTTCTCCTTTTTCTTCTTCCTCCTCGTTTTCTTCTTTTCCTCCTTTTTCTTCTTCATCTTCTTTTTCTACTTTTTAATCTTCTTATTCTTCTTCTGCTTCTTCCACTTCTTCTTTTTGTTCTTCTCCTTTTTCTTCTTCTTCTTCTTCTACTTATTCTTCTTCTTTTTCTTTTTCTCCTTTTTCTGTTTCTCATTCTTTTTCTCTCTCTTCTTCTTTTTCTTCTTCTTATTATTTTCCTTTTTCTTCCTCTTCCTCTTTTTCTTCATCTCCTTTTTCTACTTTTTAATCTTCTTATTCTTCTTCTGCTTCTTCCACTTCTTCTTTTTGTTCTTCTCCTTTTTCTTCTTCTTCTTCTTCTACTTATTCTTCTTCTTTTTCTTTTTCTCCTTCTTCTGTTTCTCATTCTTTTTCTCTCTCTTCTTCTTTTTCTTCTTCTTATTATTTTCCTTTTTCTTCCTCTTCTTTATCTTCTTATTCTTTTTCTCCCTCTTCTTCTTTTTCTTCTTCTTATTATTTTTCTTTTTCTTCCTCTTCTTTATCTTCTTATTCTTTTTCTCCCTCTTCTTCTTTTTCTTCTTCTTATTATTTTTCTTTTTCTTCCTCTTCTTTATCTTCTTATTCTTTTTCTCCCTCTTCTTCTTTTTCTTCCTCTTCTTCTTCTTTTTCTCCTTTTTCTTCTTCTTCCTCTTTTTCTCCTTTTTCTTCTTCTTCCTCTTCTTGTCCTTCTTCCCCTTCTTCTTCTCCTTCGTCTTCTTCATCTTCTTCTTTTTCTTCTTCTTCTTCCTCCTCTTCTTCTCTTCTTATTTTCTTCTTATTTTTCTTCTTCTTCCTCTTCTTTATCTTCTTATTCTTCTTCTTCTTCTTCCTCTTTTTCTCCTTTTTCTTTTTTTTCTTTTTCTTCTTCTTCTTCTTCTACTTCTTGTCCTTCTTCCCCTTCGTCTTCTTTTTCTTCTTCTTCCTCTTCTTCTGCTTCTTCTTTTTCTTCTGCTTCTTTTTTTTCTTCTGCTTCTTCCACTTCTTCTTTTTCTATTTGTTCTTCTCCTTCTTCTGTTTCCTCTTCTTTTTTTCTTATTCTTTTTCTTCCTCTTCTTTTTCTCCCTCTTCTTCTTTTTCTTCTTCTTCCTCTTCTTTATCTTCTTATTCTTTTTCTCCCTCTTCTTCTTTTTCTTCTTCTTCTTCTTCTTCTTCTTTTCTCCTTTTTCTTCTTCCTCTTCCTCTTCTTCTTCCTCTACTTTTTCTTCTACTTCTTCTTCTTCTTCTTCTTCTACTTCTTCCCCTTCTTCGTCTTCTTCGTTTTCTTCTTCTTCCTCCTCTTCTTTTTCTGCTTTTATTTCTTCATCTTCTTTTTCTCCCTCTTCTTCTTTTTCTTCCTATTCTTTTTCTTCTTATTATTTTTTCCCTCTTCTTCTTTTTCTCCTCTTTTTTCTCCCTCTTCTTCTTTTTCTTCTTCTTCCTCTTCTTATTCTTTTTCTCCATCTTCTTCTTTTTCTTCTCCTTTTTCTTCTTCCTCTCCTTTTTCTTCTTCTTTCTCTTTTTATTCCTCTTCTTCTTCTTCCTCTTCTTCTTATTTTTCTCCTTTTTCTTCTTCCTCCTCTTCTTCTTCTTTTTCTTCTTCTTCCTCTTCCTCTACTTCTTCTTCTTTTTCTTCTTCTTCTACTTCTCCGATTTCTCCTTCTTCCCCTTCTTCTTCTTTTTCTTTTTCTTCTCTTTCTTCTTCTCCTTCGTCTTCTTCATCTTCTCCTCTTCCTTCTCTTTCTTCTTCCCCTTCTTCTTCTTTTGTCTCTCTTTCCTCTCTCTCTGAATGAACAATGAAAAATAAACTTTTTGTTTCAAAATAGCAGATAATCAAATCATAAGTTGAAATGTGAAAATTTTCAGCTCACCGATCCCTATGTAAAAGCAATGGCAAAAATTGAAACTTTGATCGTTTATTCCTCATGTCCACGATGACCTTTTTCAAAATGTAAGACCTTATCAAACATCTACTCGATGAGATCTTTCAAATGAGACGTGAACGAACAACATCGGTCGAGAAATCACGGAGGAGTTATCATCACAAAAAAACATGTTCGCCTATTTTATATAAAGATTAATAAAATTATTCCAGATCATTTATTTCGAAAAAGTAATTATTGAGACACTTATTATATTGGACCCTATCATTAGAGTTGTAATAAAATCATTGTCAAATCAATCTATTAGCTTGTATTATGCAAACTCAGACAAAAATAACGGGAAATAATGAATCATATCTCATGGCGAAATTGAACGCCACTGTGCTGGGCGTAGCGAGAGGAGTCCACTTTAATAGGAACCGAGTATACCTAGACGAAGTGAGAACTGGACGGTTTGAAAACTAGACGCTCTGCGACAGCGTAACGCAAGAAACTAGAGGGTCTGCAACCTAGACCACCTGACACAGAGAACTAGATGGTTTGAAAACTGGACGCTGTGACATACTAGACGCTCTGCGACACTAGACGGTCCGAAATACACCCATTTTTGAACTTACGATTTGAATTCCACCTAGAAAATATGAATTGGTAAGGTGGACCCAAGCTACAGGCTTACTTTATGCATGGAAATAAGTCATAATTGGTTTTGGAAGTAATCGTTACGGAATTCTTGATCATTTCTTAGTAAATTGAATTCAGAGCTTGATAGGAGAACAAAAGTTAAATTTCCAAATCAACACAATTATTGTTTGTTAAAAAGTTAAAATTTAAAAAAAAAATATACTCACGTGTAAAACATGTAATCAACAGTCACCCAATCATCATGGTGTGTTGTTGCTTCAGGCTCTCTTCTTTCGCAATCTTCATGATTGTAGACAGATTTAAAATTAAATCCATGGCTCAATACTCCAGATCCGAAACTGTAAATTAAAGATGTTTGATTCGGAGAAATTTCATCAAGATATATTTAAGTCAACTGAGAATAAATTTAAAATAGGAGCCCCAAAACTGGGATGTTTGTCGACTTAATTCTGTGGCTATGTCTTATTGAAGAAAAATATAGTCATTAGCACACATATAAATGATTATCATTTGGATGGTTAACATATAAATAGTTTAACATGACATTAAACATGTTTTTATAATTGGAAAAAATACGTGTCTCATAGCAGAAAAAAAAACATAAATATCAATAATAAAAATAAAAATTGAGAGAATTAGTGAAATCTATAAGAATTCAAGTAATTATTTTAATGATGAGTATCACAACATGAATACGAGATTACATTAGCCTTTTTTATATTTCAGTAGATATCATATTTTAGAATTTTCTCAAAAAACAGTAAAATATGAATGAAATTTTGCAAAGGGTAAAATTTAAATACTCAACAGAAATTGAATAATAGAAATTGCATCTGCTTACCGATCTTTATCGCCATCAGGAACTTGAATACTGTTGACATGTAATTTTTTTTCACTGTTTTGTAGCTGCGAAAAATATGTGCAATTTAAATATAACAAACGGCTGACAAGATATAAAACTAGACCAATAATCTAAAAGCATTCTTTCTAAAGTCCTTTCTTCAACAAAAATTATGCTTCTTGATGTCATGCATGTTTCTTGTATCAAATATGTTTCTTATATCATGTACGTTTCTTGTATCATGTATATGCTTTATGTATCTGCTCTTACAAACTATATCATTGGTATTCGGGAAAACGTTTAGATGGTTGTACTAAATTCATCTTCAAGAGTGGAAATCGAAACAATTTTCAATTTCACAATAGGATATTTTTCTTGATAGTACTAAATTCGCCAAGCTGCAGTAGATTATAAAATTAAAATACAATAAATCGACTTATTAGTACACATATGTTAAGTATTCACGTTGAAGATTTAGTCCTCCACAATAATTGTGTACAATTAAGTACATAATGAATAAGTAATACATATTACAAAACAAGGAAGTATGAAAATTAATGCAAATGTTGTCACAACAGTAAGTTATTGATAGCTACCACGATATCACCATCACCACTACTAATAAGATTAAAGTATTGTTACGAAAGCAAACAAAGCAGTTATTTACACACTTGTTCTAATTACATCGTTCCATTCATGCTAAAACGTGACTTGAAATCTGATCTTCATTCTCTTGCTTTTCACATGTCTTTGTTACTCTTATTCTTCAAATATGCAACTCTCACACTCAATTGAATTTCTCGAGATTTCTAGTAACTTCCTGAACAATTGAGGTTGTGTTCTACTATATTCTGTCACCTTCCATGGCATTCTTGAGGGCATCTAGAGGGCTCCAGTTCTTGGAATTATACAACTATGACAACTATATAAAGGAGCTCACATGAACCAGTGAGTTAGTCTTAAAAAGCTCGCATGTCAGATTGTGTTACAGATCTCGTGCTGTTGGAGTAAACAGTGCTCGATTCCAGTGTAAAGTGCAGAGACTAGTGTTTACTATTTGTGCAGCTTACTAATAGTTTAAAGACGTTGTGTCAAGTGATATTATTTGGGACTGTCAAATAACGAATTGGACTGTGTTTTGTAAGTGATTAGTTGCTCTTTTTATCATTTCTTTCTTAATTATTGTACAGTTTATTGGACTCTTGTTTCTTTTATTATTGATCAGCCTGTAATTAATTATTCATTAATTCTTGTAAATAATTACTGAAAATAATTATTAGCTTGTAATTCATTGATCTGTTTTTCTAAAGACTGAATAAAGCACTGTTTACTCCACTGGCACTGGATTGTCTCTTCTACGAGATCCGTAATACAATCTGTCAAACGCAGGTTTGAAAACTGACTCACTGGTCCACGTGGACTCCTTTATATAGCTGTTGTAGTTGTATAATTCCAAGAATTGGAGCTCACCAGACACTTCGAGAATTTTCAAGAAACATGATCTCGATCATTCCAGAAGTCTGAAGAAATCACGAGATTTCTTGAGAAATCAATTGACTGAGAGAGTTGCAGACTTGAATAATAAGAGTGACAAAGACATATGAAAAGAGAACGCAAAAGAGCAAGAGAATGAATTTAGCGCTTCAAGTCACGTATGATCATGAATGGAATGATCTATGTAGAATAACGTAGTTCTATGTGCGTAAATAACTGCTTTGCTTGCTTTCGTAACAATATGATAAGCTTACATTATAAATGGTCATAAATAAAGGCTTTTTATTTTATATTCATATTTTTATACGAATAAACATTTCACTTAGAATGGATACGCATTTTAGATTCAAAGCATATTAATTTATTGAATTAAGCAACAGGTTGCGTTCCTGATGGGAACCTGATGCCAGAACTCATTACTGTATGGTTAACTCAGCTTTAACCAAGTTAGCAGATCGTCTGTGATCTATTAATGTGTTTTTACATTAATAATTATAATTAATAATAACAAAAAAGTTATCTCAGAAAAATATTCACAACAAGATAGAATACAGAAAGCTCTTAAAGGCCTTGGGATGATGCAATATATCTATAATAAAAAATGGTTATCTCTTCATAAAAAAGTTAGACATTACAATCAAACCAGCAATGTTATACGCCAGCGAGACCCTGTCCCTGAACAGGAAAAAGGATATGGAAAACCAAAGAAGGAAGAAAGAAAAATAGTTACGAAAATCCTTGAACCAAGGCGGACCGAAAACGGATATAGTTTACAGAGAACGTCTGAAGTTGAAAAATATTCTAATGTAGAGACAGAAAGATAGAGGAAAAGAAGCCTTTAATTTTATGGCCACATCATGAGGCTTCTAGACCATAGACTAACAAAAAGAATTGTAAACCATGTAGCGTCACTTGTCAATGGAGAATGGATACAGAATGTTAAAAAATACCTAGTACTGACAAAATAACCAACAAAGAAAAACTTCAGAATAAGAATTAATAAATGGGAAGTTATACCAGAGACAAAACCTCCAAGAGTTGGAAAAAAGGGAGCGACGAGAGAAAAGCTGAATTCGCACAAAAAATGAAAAGCTGGTGGGCAAACAATAACAAGTCCAAAAAATGGACCATCTTTACTCAGCGCCTTCTAATTTGGGAGCTTTACATCTAATAATAATTAGATGATAATAATGAAAATAATAGCAACAACAGTAATAATAATAAAAATAATAGTAATAATAGTAATATGGATATGGCTTTCTCTTCTACTCCTAAGTACTTAGCAACTTAACTTTTTCTCTTTGCATGAAATTCAAGCATTTTACAATTAATTTATACTGCTTTGAAATAAGATCGTTCATAGAAAACTTAAATTTCATGTTTAGGAAAAAAATCAAATTGTTATGGAATTAGGAGAGCCAGTAAAATATGATAACATTATGAAAAATTCAAATACCTTAAATGTAATGTTTTTAGATTTTTGTACTGGAGAAAATGATCAAAGAGCTTGGCGCTTCTGATAATAAATTGAGCCTACTCAGGACGGCTGGAGTACAGTCCCAGTAATTGAAAACTGGTGTTGATTTCTGTTCAGCACATGGAATTGGCAACAATGATCTCTATTTAAACAATATTTAATTATTAACGTGAATCGCACAACAGCTAAGGTTAAGGACTTGAAACTTACACCAATAAGTCTTTCCTGAACTTTTGCTGATCCTACAAATCCGTTGACATCGTCTAATTCTCGAACCTTTACTATTTTGTAGTGCTGGCAACTGTCAGTGATGCCAAGTCTTGCAGAAAGCAAACTTTTTCCCATGAGTTGACTGGAACCATTCAACATTAGAAACTTTCTATCAAGTATGTCATAGCGTAAGGAGCCGGACATTATAAGCTGGTAAACTGAAGTGAAAGGCTGAAGGTTAAAATCGCCTGTTAGAATAATCGGGTGATACCTGCAAGAAATAATTTAATTAGCTTATTCAGTATGATCAGTGGAGGAGATAGCATCTAAAAATAATGCAGATTCACTTCCGGAAATTTTGCTATTGCTATTCACAAAATAATTGGAGTAGCCAATAGTTTGCGGGCTTGTTATACTCACCAAAATGCTAAAAAATCAGTATAAAGAAAGGTTCAGAAATGCTTTATTAGTTAAAAATTATGAAAGTTTGAATTGAATTGTTTGACAGATTGGTTTCTACTTTCTTGCAGATTTGATGCCTAGTAGGACAAGTTCGCAGTTGGCCACAATTATATACTCATTTGGAAATTTTAAGTAGCCTTATTTCATCTGTAAATGGATCAGGTTCTACGTACAGTAGAATGAAAATGAAATAAATAGGTTAGTAGTTTGTAACTACAGAATTTTTTTAGATATTCAACAAAATATGCAAAACAGCCAGAAAACACTATTTTTCCAAGTTTAAAGTGAATTAACTTGGTTAGTTGTATAATAAAGCTGTAGTTTGTTCTCACAAAACTAGTGGAGTATTCAATTCTGAACAAAAGATGTCAAAACAATAGTCGAAAACACATTCAAATTCGATAAAATTATCTTTTATTGAATCAAAACACACTAATTTTGCACAGTTTGTTATTTTTATAAGGTTTGATTCATTGAAATTCTGGTTCTATAAAGTTAAGGTTTGTTTAAGGCTATTAACTTGATGGAAATTTTTGTTCAGTATTAAATTCTTTACATCTTTGTGAGAATACACATGTTTATTATAAAGTTTAGTAAAGTAAAGTAAAGTTATTTCAAACGTGCAAAAACGTGTTTTTTGGGGCCATTTTTGAATATTTTGAATTTAAAAAATACTGCTGTTTTACCAATTTCTAACTTGTTTTATTCGATTTTTTGGCCTATTTTACATAGAACCTGACCAAATTACAAGTAAAACGAAGGCACTACAAATTTCTGAATGAACAAATTAATAGGACTAGTTGCTAATTTTCGCCTTTATTGACTCTGTAACGAAGCATTTCCAGACCTATGTTTATATGAACTTTTGTCATTAGTTTGGTGAGTACAACATGCGAAACATTCTATACATGGACAAGAGAGATGAAATGAAGACAATTTTTAGGAGGAAAGCATACAACTGAATGTAAAAGAAGAAAACAAATCATAGCATGCATCAATTTTAATGAAAACTACAATTGAAGCATGTATTAATTTTATTGCAAATTACATTACATTTTTCGTGAAACAGACAGACCTAACCTAAGATTTCGATTCTAGTTTAAAATTTTGTGAAAATCAGTTTTGGGCAATAGCCTGTTGTATTCACATTGATTGTATGTTAGTTAAATGAATGAATAAAGAAATAAAGAAATTATAGAACATTATATTCATAATATTTTCTATTACAGCAGTGGTTCTTAACCAGTGTGGATAGCGAAAGGATTACAGCAAACTATCAGAAATCATTAAATAAAAAAAATAATAAAAAAAAATTAAACAAATCGAATTGTGGTATATTTTCTAAAAAATACATAAAAGTTACTTGACATTAAGTCATCTTCATTCAAATCTGACATTAAACAGTTAGTTCAATTGATATTTGATGATAGATTATGTACACAAGGGTTTTCAGTCAACCATAGATAGTAAATCTCATGCCTTTGTAAATTGAGAAAGAAATTTTAATTTGAAAATATTTGCAGCTAAGAAAGTAAATGCTACACTTCAAGTAGAACAGATAGGGGAATTACATGGTAAAACTTACGTGAAATCAGCGAATTTACTGTTGTAAGCAAAGCGTTCAATCTCGGTTAGGAGGACTTGCATCTGAGCCAGTTTCACGTCGTGCCGTCGCGGATTGAAGAGCAGGTGGGTCGTCGACACAACCAGTGGACAATTTTCAAATCCAACCGGATGCAGCTTGACTACAATGCCAATGTTGTCGCGATCCAATATCGAAGCTTCTGGCTGTTGAAATTCAACTGTCGTATAATCAATCAGAGTGAATTTCGCTGTTCTATAATAGATGGCACAACCGTCGTTCTTGTCTCCGGTACGCTTTTTGTAAATACCTTTATAGCCTGCACAGATCGCAATATAATTAAACATTTGCAAAAAGAGAGAAGAAAAACAATCACATTCATTCAAGTTCCAAGTTGGTAGAATCTCGAAAGGGTACTAAGGTGTTGGATATATATTATTTGATGATTCGTGACTACGTTTGTGCTAATGGAAAAGAATGTGCTCTAATTGAACATAAAATAATTTATATAAACTTTTTATGGTAAATTTAACAACTTGAAGTCAATTTGACTGCAATAGAATTAAGAATATTAGTAATAGAATTAAGAATCTCGAAACGGTACTAAGGTATTGAATATATATTATATATTTGATGATTGGTGACTACGTTTGTGCTAATGGTAAAGAATGTGTTCAAAGTGATTCAATTGTACATGTATTATTGGAATGGATTCATTTTTTCCCCTTGTTCAAATCCTAAGTTTCATCAACAGGCAAAAAATTACACACGAATTAAAAATATAGTATGAGATTTAAAAGAAGAAATCAATAGTAGGCCTAAACATACCATATTTCTCCAACTCATCATAGAAAGATCTGTGTCCAGCTTCCACTTCTTGTAAGCAAATTACCTGTGGAAATTCAAAGAAAATTATAGATTTTATTCCAAATTAACTGAACAGTTGACAATTAACAAGGAAAATTTGTTTCGATGGGCTTGGCGTACTGATAAAAATCTACTAGCTCAGTGAGTAGGGCAACCGAAAACTACTTCACTTCTCGTATGCATAGAACGCTCTTTGGACTACAACATAACGTTAAGGTCTGAAGAGTCATCTACAGTCAAAATTGGCTATGATACTATACGTATGAGAGTTCAACATTATTTTTGTGCTTACACTTGACAATAACCAAGAACGCAATACAAATGTTTTACATTTCGATCATGTTTTGATGAATTTTTATAATTTCAGTCGCAGTCAAGGATATTGGGAGATAGGAATAGAATGGAGACTGTGTGTGAATGAGTGTAAAGCTACTGTAAGCTCTATAGGATTCTTAAGACTACTAAACTTTATGAGTTTAGTACACTTTACACATGCAACAAATCATGTCTACTTTATGAGTTCTATATTAATGGAAACTTTAATAATAGCAATTGTTTATTGTTTATTCTTCTTCGTTCTATAGTGATTAGAGCACAAACCAAGCAGAATAACGGATTTTAGCAGTTGAACAACTACTATTGATTCAATTTAGTTTATTGTCAACAATTAATGATATTATAATTAATTTATCTAGATACATCTTCATTATAATAATAATAATAATATCGTGTGACCTGGCTGGCTCAGGTCTGGTGTCAGAGTTATCTGGTTGCACCTGAATAAGTTCAGGGCCGCTGATGTGACTTAACGACTGTTTTTAGGCAGCCGGGACCGACAGCTCAACGTGTCCTCCGAAACACGGGAGTGGCCCGAGGTAAAAACTTTCGGTCAGAACTGGGATCGAACCATCTTCATTGAAAGTGTCATAATATTATGATTTCTTGGAAACTACTAAGTAGTGGAATTACCACAGTACAATACTCACATCAGCATCAATGGTTCTAAACTCGTCCATGAGAAGTGGAGCTCTATAGCTCCAATTGAGATGAGCTGGATTGTGTTGTCTATATAATCCGGGATTTGAGACCAAAAGCTCCTGCGAGAGTACGTTATAAGAAAGCACCTTGAACTTATACTTGACGTCCATTGATTGCTGTGATTCTGAAAATGGAAATGAAATGTTTAACAGTACATTAACAGTCAGCTCATAATTCATTAACAAATATGTGATAGTACTGTACATACTTTTCAATATACACTTCCTGCGCACGGAAAGAATGAAAGAGTATGTGTGACAGGCTGATGAAGCTTCTCCTCAGAAGCGAAATGCATTCCTCCAGTTTAAGTGAGTGAACATCACAATTCAAATACAAGTACAGTGTCAGTTTTGATATTAGAAATATCACTTTATTAAAATGATCAGTGAACTGGAAAACATCTTATTCTGCTTGTCGATTGGTTGAGAAGTACTTTCAGTCATTGAAAAATTAAGATAATGATCAAAAAGATAAAATAAATTGGAGGGCGAAGTACTTTTGAAGAATTTTGAATACTGAACCTTTACACTCCTTTAAATCTTCAAATGAGCAAGACAAAAATCGTGCTTGCGTTGGTGCGCAGGAAGCACTCTCTCCATCATCTCATCGATTCTCTTCTGCGCAGTAATTCTTAATATTTAAACACTTCTCTTAGTTTTCTGGGGTTGAATTTTTACCGTATCAAATTGACAAGTAAGTTTGAGTACTTGAAGAATGTGGCTTTTGGAACAAAAGTCTTGAATGTATTGTATCAGATCTAAAAATGTGAATAGTTTTTCGGCTTCAATATATACATTTTCAATTTAATTATCAATTTTGATGATTAAAAAGTTATCAAGCAAAAGTAAAATAAATAAATTTCAGAAATGTGTACTAAGTCTTGTTAGTGAACAACCAAATCAAATTTCGAGTATATAATTATAATAAAAATGATTTGATGATCATGGAGGTGACATGGTAATAAAATGGCAACAATAAAGGTAATGATTGTCATCAGAAAAAAATCTAAAAATTGTTTAATGCACAAATCGCAAGGTGGGGTGGCACGGGCACACTGAAAACCTTGATATTGTTCAATTCATCCGTAACAGAAATATTCTTAATTTATATATGCTAATGGTGCAATGGTGTTAGGATACAAATAAGGATGAACAAGCGATAGATGAGGAACATTTATCTTATTAACATTTCTTCAAACAATATACGGGAGTAGAAAGTTGATTAAACAATAAAGATAGAATTCTAGAAATTTCATCTCACCCCGCTGCAATTCCTGACCTCCAGATATCCATTCTTCTTTTCGGAATATCTTTACTGCATCACGTTCATGGTTTGCTGAAAAAACAAATAATTTCAATTATAAAAACGTTTATACGACCACGTTGGAAATAATAGATAAGTGCTGCGATTCTAATTGGTCAATGAATGAGAAAAAAATATATACAGTGATATAGGAATCGTTATTCAATTACAGAAGTTGTCTCTTATGAGGAAATCTTATTCCCTTTTCCTATGGAATAGCAAGTTTATGCTAATGCTATGACAGACTTACAAGAAAGTGGTTTATAAAAATAAAATAACACTATATTTAAAAAATTGATGAATCAGATACAATGGAACGTGCTGGATTGAGATTAAGAATGACTTGACTTTCTTTGTAGTGGCGAAGGTGATATTGTGGAAGGTATCCATAATGAAAGATAAGACAAAATTGTCACAATCACATTTATTAAAATATTGAGAAACTAGTTTCGGTTGTTACACCATTATCAATCTCAAACAAACTCAATGGTAACAGAATAGCACCATCACCAATAAGAACACGATTTTTAAAAAATGTGCAATGTTCTCAATCGATTAAAAATTGAAATTTCCCCTATATCACGTTATCAAGTAATGTAGCTAATTGATAACGTGATAGCTAAATATATGAATATATTTTTTCAACCTAAAGTAAGTAAAAAATTATTATCTTTATGCACACTGGAATCAAACACTGCATGATTATTAAACATAATTATCTTTTTGTATGAACGGTATAGGTGAAAATGGGTTGAACCTGATATATCATCAACCATATCCAAAAATGGTCTTTCAAATGAAAATCAAATTCACAATTAGGTTTAAATGTTGTGCCTGAAGGAATTATGTTTAATGTGAAGCTCAAATTGAATTGAAGGAATTTGGCGAGCAACTTTTAAATAATACAACATGCTTTATTTAGCATTCTATAGGTTAACTAGAAAGGTACCGTACACAATATAGATCTACAGTAATAACAACTTATTGAATGTTTCCGAATTTTGCTTTATTTAACCCAATGATAAGCATATGATAATTTTCTCGTTTAATTTCGCATGATTTGGAGGAATCATTACTATGATATATTCTCAATTCTCTTTGACATTTTACTATGACATATTCTCAATTCTCTATGACATTTTTCACTAGGGAAATGAAGAAAACGTTATTTATGAAAGTGAAATTTCAATTTCGGCGATAAAATCTACGTTTCATCGACAGACTGCATGTGAACGTACCATATTGAAACTGTATGTCAAGCTCAAAACTATTCAATAAATGATGCACATTGCAGGCACAGGCGATTACAGTGATGGAGATAAGAGTAGATGGTATCGAACAAAGATATCTTGAAAAGTTCCGTCCTAGAGTAATCATGATAATCACTGAGATGAACGATCAACATAACACGTAATCTATCTGGAAAAATAAAAAACTTTCCATGAGCCTCAGAAAAAAGGATTTTATGACTAGTCTTTTCTTGCAAGTCTCATACGACTAGATTCACAAGAAATAATGCTTTCATTAAACTCAGTGCTGTAATACATTAATATAGAAAACGAACCAAAATAGCTGCTGAATACATCAATGATATACACAAATAAAAAAAACATTACATTCTGGAAATATCTTGAGACCAAATCTTAGTCTCATGACATTTCTAAGCAAATCGTGTCTCTTATCTTCTAATATTACCTTTAAAATATCGTCCTGGTTGTTCTGATCTACTCCAGAAGTCAATGCATCTTTCATTTCCATCGATTTCAACCATTTTGTGATGCTCATTCATATTTTCCTCTCCACAAGATCTGTCTCTAGAAGGATTCCCCATGTGAAAATTTCTACTCTCAGCATCTTTCAGAAACAGATTGTTCAATTTTTCCGAGAATTTTGATTCGTCCACCTTGAAATTCCTTGAAGATCCAATTTTATTGTAGGAATCGACTTGGCAGCATGAATCAAATGCTTCCTCTAGTAGGTTGTGTGCTTCGTCAGTGGATTTATTGTTAGGCATTGCACTATCTTCAGAATACATTCTTCTCTTTTTGGTTTCAATAGAATTTACTGGTAAATCAGGTGACGAATTCCTCTTCGAACGCTTTCTCTCTTTTTTCCTTTTTTTGCGGGTTTTCTTGCTAACTGAATACCAATCGTTTTCAGTATTCGAATTATTCTTATTTTTATGACTACGATTTTTCTTTGGTTTTTCACTTTTACTATGTGATTTTTTCAGGGTAGCATCATTGTCTTCAAGTTTTCTCTTTTTACGACTCATTAGTACGCCTAGAGAAATGTTGGTGAATCTTTTGATCTGTTGAGACGTAAAAGAGTAGATAATAGACGGTGATAAATATGAACTTTTTTCTCTTGGAAGGACTGTACAAAAGTTATTGCTATAAATATATGAATAAATAGGAATACGTGAAACAGATTCAGAAAAGATCACTGGGAAGCCTTTCGGACATAAATGAGCATAAGAGAATTGTCGGATAATTGGAGAAAATAGGCACTTAGGATTATACAACAATAAAGTTGATATAAAGCCAACAGATCTGGTCATCACAAATCACTATCATTTAGTGACTTTAACTGAATAAGGCTGAAAGTGCGAACAATGATTTCACACACATGAGAAATTGAAAATAATTGGCAAAACAGATTAGAGAAGACGTTTGTTGAAATAGAAGACATAGCTCTCACTATTCTTCGAATCTGTTCTTATTTTTTGTGCACAACCTTTGATTACTTTAAATGTTTGTACTTCTAAAACAATTCAAGAGGATGTGAAGATATCACCTGAAATTGAAAAATATATGTTAAGTACTAGTGAGTAGTCACTATCATTATTTTAAAAATCAAGTAGACCTACTCTCAATCATGTCAGTCAATCTTCTTTGGTTGAATCTATGTTACACATGAATATTAAACACTAATAAGATTTAATCTAGTTATGTAGTTAATACAATAATTAATAGTTTATATAATTTTCTTTCTTAGTAATGGCGAAGGTGATATTGTGGAAGGTATCCATAATGAATAATAAGACGAAATTGTCACAACCACATTTATTAAAACTTCGAGAAACTAGTTTCGGTTGTTACACCATTAGAAAACAGAGCTTCTCACAAAGAATAAAAGATTACTGGGCTAACAAGAAAAAGAAGGATTGACGCAAGCAACACGAACAATGAAATATTTAGCGTCTTCCTTCAAGAGAGCTTTATCGTCAATAATAATAATCATATTTATTTTATTTACATTTTTGCACATGACAACGTCAATAGAAGCTTAAAAATATAATATCGAGAGAAGAAATAACATAAAAACTGGTAAAGTAGTCAAATCATAAAAAAATCCTCAAATAAACAATATTATAACACCTCGTTAACATTCTAATATTTCGTAACATTTTAACAGGTCTTACAATGATAAATTCAAATAGCATTAACAATCAATAAAATGCTCTCAAAGCCTCAATTTGAATTCTCTTCCATTGAAAACTTTGATAGTTCTAGGAAATTAATTATGGAATATTACTTAATTTACCAGTGGATCTTTCTCACTTGCCTTTTTATTCACCCTTACTCTCTCCATATTTAAATTAGGTACGGGGATTATTGCCTCCAAACAAATTAAGATTCCTAATCAAGATAATAGTTCTATAAGCAATCAGGGAATAGACTGTTAATAAATATATTCTCTTAAATAAAGGTACACAAGAGTCAGTGAAGTCCATTCCAAAGGCACATCTTAATTTTAGCCTCTGAGCAATTAGCACTCGATTCATATGCTTGACCGCTACCGATCCCCAAACTTCGATAGAACAACTACCGTAATGTAAATCAGTCCATGACAAATTTTTAAAATATATTCCTCAGAATAGAAATTTCTCAGGCGTTTCAAAATGAAGGAATTGCGATTTATTCTATTCACAACTGAGTCTATATGTTTATTCTACTTCATTTCACTACCCAAAAACTTAGTGGTGTCAACTTCTTCCAAAGAATAATCTTCTCATCTAATTTTTTATTCTTGAAAAAATCATTAGATTCGACTTATTTAGATTAACTTTTAGTTTGTTTTCATAGATGTTATGGACCTAAATGGAGCAAGATTATAATTTAGTTTCAGTTGTGGAAAACGTTTAAAGATCGTGTGATGTCAACTGGTTCTCGTTTCCATTTTATTCCAAATTAGTTTTCGAACGCTTTACTTATAAATGTGTCATACTGCAATACATTATTCGTCTTGCGAATACTTATTCCAAGGGTGGCCTTGTGAATAGTCACTACGCAGGCACAATATAACATAATATAATTGTTTGTAGTCAATGGTCACAGCCAAGTATATTCAAGTAATAATTAAATTAGTACAGTATATTCAAGTAATTAATTATACAAGCAAAATTTGAAAAAAAAAAATACAAAACGCGATACATTTTAGTAGCTTTTTTCTCGTGATACCCCATATCTTTTTATTTTATAAACTCAATCAAAATTATCGCCACGTAATGTGACATTGACTTTTTTTACGATATTTTATACTTTATTAACACCAAAAAATAAAAGTAAGAGTACATCACAATCAGATACACTATATTGAACTATGTGTTTGCACAGTAAGTTACATATATTATAAGAAAAAATATATACTTCAAGATTTCCATCAGCAAAGCCAAGCTTGTGCGCCGGATGAAAATCAAAACAATAACACTTTTAAACAACTTTAAAAATAACTTATATCTAACATGATAAAAATACAGAGCCTATTTTAAAATAAACATTTGCCTTCACCCAAGTATCTATTCCAAGAATTTTAGTTTTATTCGTGAATGGTATCAGCTCTATGGGTATCACGTTAAGAAGTTTACAGCAAATATAGTTTGATGTCTGCAAATGCGTTTTATTGAAATTTGGAATCAAAACTAGATTTCTTAACGGTCTTATATTGTAATCAATCTGTCTGAAATTGAATAGTTCTCTATTGCAATTTATGTATACAATAAGTTTCTTCATAAATAACTGTTTTACAGTTACTACTTGGAATTCATCAAAAATCAGTCTACTTGTATAAAGTCTAGGTCTACCCAGTGCTGCTCGTATGATATATTTTTGAATAATGAACAACTTGTTGAAGTGTGTGTTCATTGCACCCCCCATACCTCAATACAGTATTGCAGACTAAAATTATATAATAAATAATAAGTCGAAATTGTCACAACCACATTTATTAAAACTTCGAGAAACTAGTTTCGGTTGTTACACCATTATCAATCTCAATCAAACTGATTGACAGTTTTTATGTTATTTCTTCTCTCGATATTATATTTTTAAGCTTCTATTGACGTTGTCATGTGCAAAAATGTAAATAAAATAAATATGATTATTATTATTGACGATAAAGCTCTCTTGAAGGAAGACGCTAAATATTTCATTGTTCGTGTTGCTTGCGTCAATTATTCTTCTTTTTCTTGTTAGCCCAGTAATCTTTCATCCTTTGTGAGAAGCTCTGTTTTCTTTCTTCATTATTATTATTACTATTGTCTGTGTCCTTAAGGCTCTGTATCTTCAGTCTTTTTTAAATCAATTATGGCTGCACAATTTAAGAAGCCGTACAATATCAACCGTAAGGTAAACCTACTAACTATTTAGTTACAATTTTTATTTTTATATTCAATATTTGAATATATTATTAGATAATGACATTATCTAAGGTTATTAAAATGAATTTCAATGTTTTATTAACTTCCACCAATTGTTACGAAGGGAACCTTTGAAAATTTATATCAATACCGATACCGCACTCATTTTTCAATTCATGCCCATTACGATGAATCTTCCTAATATCGTCCACCAAATAACATAGGCCTATTAACGAGCTAACGCTAAAAAACTAAATTCTTAAGAAAATGGCTAAATTTCATTCTCGCCGGGAGAACACAGCCAGCTAAATCCGTAATTACTATTAAACTTGATGCTTTTAAAAACAAGAACCCGATTAATAATTACCTCTTAATCAGCTATTGAAAACTTGAAGCAGAAGCTTATTTTTTTAAGGTTATAGTGTAAGTGTCCGATATTTGGCAGGCGACAGATAATTAATAGGTGCACCTTAGCATAATCAAGTAGAAGTTGAAGCGTAAACACATTTGATAAAAGCTTTGACGCATTAATTGCGCAACTTTGTTATACATCATTCCACAGCTATGCTCCAATCAAGTGGAAGCATCTCTATTCTGCATGAAGACGAAGATTGCATTTGTCTTACAGATACAAATATCACGTAAAATACAGTTCCTTTGAAACATGAATAATATCTGTAATATGTGGAGAAAGAGTAAATAGATCACAGACCTGATGGTGTGGATAATTATGTAAACATCATGGTTTGGTAACTTAGTAACTTACAGTAGGCCCTATTATTGCATGATTTATTTAGAACTCACTGCAATAAGACCACTGAAAAATAAAATTTAACTCTTACTATTTCATTTTAGTTGAAGCAATCATAAATTCGAAATCACATTCGTTGACAAAATTGAGAATATAATCGGTATTGTCCCAATACAAAATGAACTTGTACACATAACCTAGAACCTCCTTCGTGTGTCGTGCCAGCTGTTTGCTACCACTGCCTCTTAAATCTGTGTTTTTCACCTGGCGCAAGAAGAACGCAGAGACTCCTTTAAAGGGTCGATTACATTGGGATAGTTACTCTCTAAGCGAGTAGGACGTTACTAAACGACTGTGCTACTGCAGCTCAGCATATCAAGCCGAATTATAAAAAAATTTAACTTTGAGAATCACCACTATACTATGTAGTTTTGATTTCTAAAGTTTTTGATTTTATTATTCACCACCTCCTACTGAGACTACATTTCAAATTTCCAGCTGCATTGGTTAACAGATGTCATCAACCCGGCATAATTACATTTCCCAATGGAAATGTATATGGGTATGATACCAGTCATATGTTTTCTACATACTGCAAGGCTCCGTCTGCCCGGTAGCCTACATGCAAAGTATTTGCATTCCAGACAGCGCAAATAACGCCGCTAAGGGGCCTGCCATATGATTAAAAACTGTTGACTTCTATCAGCTGTTCCTTTTTAGCTGTTTGGCCAGCAAGTTCAGTAGGTTAGGTCTGTAAAATGGATTAATTGATAATAATTATTAGCCCCCCTATTAAAATTTATGGTCAGAAACCATCCCCAGTATTCACACAACATATTTCCAAAGTTTCATGCCGATCTGTCAAGTAGTTTTGAAGTCTATAGGGAACATACATACATACAGAAATGCATTCATTTTTATATATATAGATTGTTGGTAAACATCATATTTCAATTTTGTGTTGCAATATTATTTATTGTCTTTGAAATTCCATAGTATGGGGGTAATTCTGGAAGTTCAATTTTTTATATAATTCGGTTTCGTATGCAGAGCTGCTGTAGCACGGTCGGTCTGTAACATTCCTACTCGCTACTCGGTTAGCGAGTAACTATCCCAATGTGGCAGGCAACTAACCCTGTCGATTACATTGGAATAGTTACTAGCTAAGCGATTAGTGAGTAGAAACGTTACAGATCGACCGTGTTTCAGCAGCTCGTGAATATTATTAAGCCGCGTCTCCACCAACCGAACATGCTCGGCGAACAGTGTTCGCTGGAATCAGCTGATGTCGCCGAACATTTTTTGGAGTTGGTTTGGTGTGGACGCCTTCTCAAACATTATGATCGGTGTGGTGGGGTTAGTGGCGGGAACCTGTTGTTGGTCCTCACTGTTCGCTCACAGACCGAACATTTCAATTGAACTCAAGAACATGTTCGGTGACCCATATGTTTAATGTTTACAATGTTTTTGTATTCGCCAACAATGTTTATTTGGCAGACATGTTCGGTTGGTGGAGACACGTCTATTCTCTATAACTTCTTTGAGCTCGGCATGCCAAGCCAAATTATAGAAAATATGAAACTTCAGAATTATCCACATACTATTGAATTTCAAAGACAATAAATGAAATTGCAACACAAAATTAAAGTACTGTATGAAGTTTACCAACAATTATTCAATAACATTTCATCAAAACAGGTCACATAAAATACAATATGTCTCATCTGATTGTTATGTTGGCAGCCTGCACGATTAAATGTCGGCTTTGGCACAATAATACAGTACTGTATTTTGGTGTTGGCTACACTGCCAGATAGTTTCAAATCCAGCGTAGTTTTTTTTTTGTAGACAGCTTTCAATCAAGGAGGATAGAATTCTATTCTATGTCCTTGCTTTCAACTTTGGATTTGACATATTTGCAACTATCTGGCAGTGTAGACAACAACAAAATACAGTATTATGTGGCCAAAGCCGACATTTAATCACGCAAGCAGCCATAATAACACTTCAGATAAGACATATTGTATTTTCTGTGAACTGTTTTGATGAAATATTATTGAATAATTGTTGATAAACTTCATATTTTAATTTTGTGTTGCAATATTATTTATGGTCTTTGAAATTCCATAGTATGGGAGTCATTCTGGAAGTTGAATTTCTTCTATATATATTCGGATTGACATGCCGAGCTGCTGTAGCACGTTGTGCATGTAACGTTCCTACTTGCTACTCGCTTAAGGGTTGATTACATTGGGATAGTTACTCGCTAAGCGAGTAGCGAGTAGGACGTTACTGACCGATCGTGCTACAGCAGCTCAGCATACCAAGCCAAATTATATTTTAAAAAATATTTCTAGAATCACCCTCATACTATGGAATTTCTAAGACAATAAATAATATCGCAACACAAAATTAAAAGATGAAGTTTACCAACAATTATTCAATAAAATTTCATCAAAACAATATACAATATATCTTATCATTGAATAATTGTTGGTAAACTTCATATTTTAATTTTGTGTTGAAATATTATTTATTGTCTTAGAAATTCCATAGTATGGGGATGATTCTGGAAGATACATTTTTAATATAATTCGGCTTGGTATGCCGAGTTGCTGTAGCACGGTCGGTCAGTAACGTCCTACTCGCTACTCGCTTAGCGAGTAACTATCCCAATGTAAAGGGTTGATTACATTGGGATAGTTACTCGCTAAGCGAGTAGGACGTTACTGACCGATCGTGCTACAGCAGCTCAGCATACCAAGCCAAATTATATTTTAAAAAATATTTCTAGAATCACCCTCATACTATGGAATTTCTAAGACAATAAATAATATCGCAACACAAAATTAAAAGATGAAGTTTACCAACAATTATTCAATAAAATTTCATCAAAACAATATACAATATATCTCATC
Organism: Conomelus anceps; assembly: GCA_948455865.1. Taxonomy (NCBI): domain Eukaryota; kingdom Metazoa; phylum Arthropoda; class Insecta; order Hemiptera; family Delphacidae; genus Conomelus; species Conomelus anceps. Next base: position 54,619,960 of record OX418217.1, on the reverse strand, counting down.
TGAAGTGTTATGCTGGCAGCCTGCGTGATTAAGTATCGGCTTTGGCCACAATAGTATTGTATTTTGGTGTTGGCTACTCTGCCAGCGAGTACAAATGTGACCAAATTCAAAGTTGAGAGCCTGTCTACTTTGAATTTGGTCACATTTGTACTCTCTGGCAGAGTAGCCAACACCAAAATACAATATTATTGTGGCCAAAGCCGATACTTGATCACGCAGGCTGCCAGCATTTCACTTCAGATGAGATATATTGTATATTTTTTTGATGAAATTTCATCGAATAATTGTTGGTAAACTTCATATTTTAATTTTGTGTTGAAATATTATTTATTGTCTTAGAAATTCCATAGTATGGGGATGATTCTGGAAGATAAATTTTTAATATAATTCGGCTTGGTATGCTGAGTTGCTGTAGCACGGTCGGTCAGTAACGTCCTACTCGCTACTCGCTTAGCGAGTAACTATCCCAATGTAATCAACCCATTAGCTAATAACTATCCCAATGTAATCGACTCCTTAGCTACTAAACTCGCCCAGTGTCATCGACGCTTTACCAGATGATTGACGATCAGAGCGGAGAAGATCTGCGACTCCAGACTCAAGTATCAGGAAGACAGGATGACAAATTAACCTAAAAGAGTATTGGGTATTTCAATTCGGTAGAATTGATGTTTATATCAAAGCACTTTAAAAATGTAAACATAATGATTTTTAAAAGCCAAGTTTCTAAATGAAAATGGGTGTTCACGTTATGGCATTAACCCTCTCTGGGGGACTTCCATTGTTTTCTAGACAGATTGGAAACTCTCAACCTGTAAGTAGCCTGACTTGATTTATCACCTTTATTAACTTATTACCGCTGCGTCGCTGCTAGAACATCTGAATAGGCTGCAACTTGTGTACCCCGAAATAATCGACTGAGAGAATCGATAGTCTATATCTGTATCAAACCCAAAGCTAAGCCTAACCTATCAAGTGCGTAGGCTATAACATCATACTCAAATCCTACCGTATCATGATTTTACCTCATTCCCAATGCCCAATCCACATACTGTTCTTTTTGTGATTCCATTTTGTCTAACAAGAGCTCTAAAGCAGTAACTATAACTATAGGAGTAGAATAACTTTAGCAATTAGTGTCAAAATTCATGGAATTGTATTATCTAGAGAAACGGGTTCCATTAATTTTCTTTTTCAATAGGTACTTCTTTCGGTCTCAATTTTGAAAAAATTGGAGGTATTTATATAGAAACGTTACTTGTTGAATTTTTTGGTGAATTTTTTTTTGTGACATCTAAACACCCCAGGAAAGAATAATCCGTTGGAATTTTTTGGGGGTCGCGATTATTTCACATTAAAATTTAAGTTTTCCACTGGTGCTATTTTTCTTAGGCGCAAGAAAATATTTCCATTTGTGAAAATCCGCAGTGTCAAAAATCGTGACTTTCTTCAAGTTTGAGAATCAGCTGACTAATAAAGAACTCTTGTTTGAGGCATGCCTTCTCTCAGTTCTAATGAATTGGAAAATTTGAGTGTTTGCTCAAGGTATTGTTGTGTGGTAATTTATGGCGTGTGTGAAGTGTGAAGTGACTTTTCTGGAGTCGATAAAAATGAATGATGAAGACATTTTAAATTTTTTAATACATCACAATGTGATTAAAGAAAAAAATTGACTGTCCGAACTGTGGAGATGATCTCTACGTGAATCGGGGCACTCGCATGTTTAGATGCCAGAAGAAGGTGGTGCTTGGCAAGAAGGCGGCAAGAATTTGCGGGTTTGCCGGGTCAGCCAGAGTGGGGTCTTTTTTTGAGAACACCAAATCGCATTGAGAGGGATGGACCACAAGGTTGGTGAGTTTTCCTCTTTTATATATGCATGTAACAGTGACTTCATGATAGCAAAGGTTAGGCGCGCGGTTAGGTATTTTGTGAAGTAGTTCAGTCACATCTAGCCTAGGTTAGGTTAGGTTAGGTTAGGAATTGTTATATTAAAAAAATTCAACAACTAACGTTTCTATATAATTACCAAAATAATAAAGGTATGAGGTGGTTCAGTCACATCTAGCTAGGTTAGGTTTGGTTATGCGCGCACTGCGTTTGGGGAAGGTAGTGTTTTGGAAATGTTTTATTTACTTGGTTTACATTGTTTTAAGATTTGGAACTCCTCACACGTTTGCAAATTATGAATTTTTCAAATAAAAATATATTTTTTTATGAAAAATGTTTTTTCGAAAATTTCAATTTTTTTGTGGAATAATCGCGACCCCCTAAAAATTTCAACGGATTATTGTTTCCTGGGGTGTGTAGATGTCACAAAAAAATCACCACAAAATTCAACAAGTAACGTTTCTATATAATTACCAAATTGGATAATTTTGTTAGGCTAAATTTCAATTTTCAATTTTCTCTGAACAACCCTGTCCAGAGGAGTTTATTTTCATTTGATACATAATAATAAATTTTTACAATGTCTGTGTATAAATATTTTCATATTGATTACTCGTGAACACCCCACTATATAAATATGTGCTGGGGTGAAACAGTCTAGTAAGTTTTTCAATTTATGCAAAATTCCTTTTAAAATAATTGAAACATTATTGTTGATTATCCATGTTAGTATTCTAATTATTATTGAAATATTCTACATTATATAACTAACACTAATATTACTAACACCAAAATGACTACTTATATACTACCTAGCACTACATACTACTATCTACCACCCTTCTAACTCTACAAACTTATCACTGCTAACTCTATACAACAATAAAAAACACCCTACAAAAGACAATGTCATATACCATTATAAGTATTTTTACATAAACAATATGATGAAACATTACATGCTATAGTTATTGTCTGGAAAATTGACTGAACGTTTTAAACACTTTATATCTTGAATTTATTTAATTATACATTCAGAAGTTACCTGCTAAAATTTTTTCGGATTCAATGAAATTTATATCTATTAGCCATTTCTTTAATGAACTCTTATATTTGTTCAAGTTAGCCTCGTTCTTCAAAAGACTCGGCATTCTATTCAGAACTTTAGAGCCAACATATAATGCTGATTTTTGAGCAAATGTTGAGTTTACTCTGGGAACTGAAATATCTCTATTTCGAGCTCTGGTATTGTGAGCATGATCAACTAATTGAATTTGGCTTGGGTGTTTCTTTATATATGTGCTAACTACTAATATGTATAACTGCCTAACGCTAAGTACCTTGTAATCCCAGAATAACTGAATTGATGGGAATAACCGATGCCTATAGCTAATAACTCTGAGTAGAAGTTTTTGCACTTTAAGAAGCGGATCTATTGTATTATAATAAGCTCCTCCCCATATTAGAATACCATATCTAATAACAGATTCCACCAGAGAGTAGTAAACCATTCTAACATCCGATACCGGCAATATGTTGCGCAGCTGCATGAATATATATACAAGCTTTCTCAACTTTTTAACAACACCAGCCACCTGACCCTCCCATCGGAACAAATCATCTATTTGAACTCCCAAGTATTTCACTGTATCAGATCTTCTAATTACAGGGCAGCTGCATTCATCTCCAGTCTGTTCACAAATATGTATTTTCAATGTATTTTTGAGGGGTTTAGTGGCTTCTGTTAATGAGAAAACCAGAAATACAGTCTTCTCAGCATTCAATGTCAGTAGGTTATTATTAAGCCAATTTAGCACTTTACCAAGTTCTCGCTCTGCTGTTCTGAATGTCTCTTCCCAAGTATCACCATTGAATAAAATGGCAGTATCATCTGCAAACGCTATCAGTTTGCCATTTATGTCAAGCGAACACAGATCATTTGCAAAAACTAGATACAAAATTGGTCCAAGCACAGTTCCTTGTGGAACCCCAAACTCAACATTTGCATCCTCGCTCATTAGATTTCCTATTTTTGTTGACTGAGTTCGCTGCACAAGATATGATTCAAACCAACAATATGTGGCCCCTCGTATCCCAATGGCCTCAAGCTTTTTCAGAAGAAGCTCATGTGATACTGTATCAAACGCCTTGGCAAGATCAAGAAATATTCCCATGCATTTCTTATTATTATCAAGACCATCAATGACATGCTTTGACAGTTCGAATAGTGAATCCTCTGTACTTTTACCTGCACGAAAGCCATATTGGTTAGAAGAAAGAATGCTGTTTTTTTCCAAATAGTGTACTAGACGCTTCTTCATAAGTTTTTCCAGAATCTTAGATATATTGCTAACTAACGAGATTGGTCTATAGTTTCCAAGTAATAGCTTGTCACCAGCTTTATGAAGAGGCCTAACACAAACCTTCTTCATAAGATCCGGAAAGACACCATTCTCAAAGCTTAGATTGAAAATATGCACTAGGGGTTTGACTATATACTCTTTCACACTTTTAATAATGCTATTGCTTATTTCGTCCCTTCCTGGTGAGCTATCTGTTCTTAGTGTTTGTATTATAGCCAGAATCTCTTGCTCATCTACTGCACTCAGAAACATAGTTGTTGGGATGCGTCTTTTAGGTCGGTAATTGGAAACTATCTCATCTAAAGTTTTATTTAATTTTCTACTGATATTATCTGCCATTCTTGCTCCTATACGTGCAAAATGGTTGTTGGTACAACTCAACACATCATTAGGGCTTTCATCTAGTGAAATCACATTTCCATTATAATTAATTTTTTGCAGATCTTGTTTATTTTTCCCCAAAGAACCTGAAACCTCCTTAATGACAGACCATGTTTTTCTTATATTTCCTCCAGCCTGCTCAATCTTATTTCTATAATAATCTGTTTTAGTGCTTTGAATAAGTACGTTTAGATGATTTCTATATGTACGATAGTAATCAGCAAGCTGAACATCATTAGGACGTTGCTTACGTTTCTTGTTTAATTCATCTCTGGTCTTTATAGCTCTTATTAGACCCTGCGTTATCCAAGGCTTGATTGGTTTGAACCTTCTCTTTAATATATATGAGTTTGTGTTATTTGATATATGTCTCCTGAAAATACTGATGAATTCTTCATATGCTCTATTAGTTTCATTAGCTTCATAAACAGGAATCCATTCTTCTGTAGAAAGGTGAGCTTTTAACCCAATTAAATTAACTGATATGCCTTTTTTAATATTTTCGACTGAAACCAAATTGTGACTCTCGTAATCAGTGTCACTTATTCCTACAACAGTCATGAAGTGATCTGTAATAGAATATTCATACACCACAGGAGTTATCGGTCTATTAAGATTTGTTAAAATATGGTCAATACATGAGTATGTATTGTTGCTTACCCTAGTTGGCTCGGTAATGCAATGCCGAAGTCCGTACTCACTTAATAGATCCAAGTAATCATTAACTTGATCGTTGTATGGAGGAAGTATATTTATATTTAAATCGCCCAAGCACATAATATGCCGACCTCTCAAACTATCTAAAACCACTCTGAGGTCAGCTAAAAAATCATTAATATCATGATGTGATGGTGACCGATAAATTGTAATAATATCTATCTCCCTTTTACTATAAACAAGTTTGAGATGTAGAGCATTAGATTGTTTTATTTCTATTTCTTCAGACATACAATTCAAGTTGGATTTCACATAAACTACAACTCCATCATTCTGTAAACGGTTCTTAGCTGTATAGAAAGCATTATAGTTATCAATTTGCTGAGGTATACAATCATTCTTAAGCCAACACTCAGTCAAAACAATTATGTCAAACTGAACGTTAATTTCCTGCAGCTGAATCATTAAGTCATCGAAATTTTTATTTATGCTCCTGATGTTGAAATTCAAAACCTTCAGGTTGCAAGTACCAATCACTCTTCTCAGTTCACCTGAGTCGTGTAGTACCTGATTCTCAATTTCAAAAGCAGTCTCTAACTCGTCTCCTATTGACCACATCTCCATTTCTGGTTTTCTTCAATTACCTCGCTCATGCTTTTATGCCAATTTAAGATTTCTGAAGTACTATAATTTTTAATATTTCTTGTTAGAGATAACATCAGATCCTCTCCTCCTCTTGTAAGGTACTGAAAACTTTCAGTATGTCTGCTTAAAGCCACAATTATATGCGGAATACTATTGTAAATTTCTAGCGGTTTGGGATTTATCCTAACAAGTACTACTCTTTTAGAAGTTAGACCCTGTGCTTCATGGATAGTGTGTACTCTCATTGATTCAACGTATCTCGTACCCAGGCTCCTAATTAGTATGTTTTTCTCTGTTTGTGTGAAAGCTAGTAACAAAGTATCAGGTTCAAGTCTAAGATACTCACTGTCTGCAATTGTAGGTTCAATTGAAATTATATTCTTGTTATTCAATGTGTTAATATGAGTGTAGAACTTTGAGAGACTGCAACATACATCTACTGGACATCTCCTAGAAGTTGGTTTCGAGAAAAACGGGTCACAAATACTAGAAACATGATACCATCTAGCCTTGAGCCTGCTTCTCTCAATATAGGGTATTTGTTTTGAATCCCCAAATAGTATTATATCAGTTGCTTTTGTAAGTTCCGCAATAAAACCTATGTAACCAGCATGCATTACAGCTGCCTCATCAATGAACACTCTTTCGTAACATCTATCTGAGCCATTGATTATAAATGATGAGACCGTTCTATAATCTAATTTAACTCTATTACTATCTATTTTATTGTTATGAATAACGGCTTTCCTTATATCTAATATGCCTGCTTTTGTTTGACATAAAACGAGATCCTTCCCCGGTTTGTGTTGATGTACAATAGAATGTGTTTTTCCACAACCCGGTACCCCCAACACCCATTTAATATTTGGCATTTTACAATTTTCTATATTTATTTTCAAAAATGTAGAAAGTAATTCAACATTAAACATTAGTCTTGTATCTTTTGTAACTAAAATATACCTCGAGTGAGTGAGAAATTTTTTTGAATTACTATTGAAGGGCACATAACTACCCCCTCCATCCAAACAGTAACCCATCTTATACGCATTCTTCGTTGGCCATACAAACGCTCTTAAGTGATTATCAAAAATATTCATCTCTTTCCTGTTTATTTCGTCAAAGATTCTAGATACTTTATTGTAGTTTGTGCTGTTTAGAATTTTCAGTACTTCTTTGTATATCTCTGCATTTATTTCATCATATTGTTGTAAAAAACTTCTAAGTTCAAACATACTATTTAAATAGCATTCTGATTTTGTGTAACCTGGGAAGTATCCTTTTGGGCATTCAGTTTCACCTTCTCGCTTTTTTGGTATGTTGAGGAAATCCAAGTAATTTATTCCTCGGTAATAGAATACATAATTAATATTACTTGTTTGGAGAACAAGGTTAAACAAATCAATACTAGAAATTCCCAATCTATCTGTATCAAATATATCTATACCTAATACTAATGGATAGTTTTCATTAGCCCATTTACTTATATTTACAATGGTTTTTTTAAATTCTTCTGATATATTACCCTTAATTGAATGAATAATAAGATTATTGTTGTAAGCTTTCAAACCAAAGCCATCACAGTTAACTATCGGAAATGCAGATAACTCAATTTCACTTATATTGTTTTTTCTACCAATTATTTTTGCAATACCTTTGGACAAAGTGATTCTGTTTTTCTCTGTGTAGGCAAATGAGATATTAAAATCAGTGTCTATACCGAAATTAAAGATTAGAGAAACCCTACTTTTAGGTGTTGTATTGATTGCATTCAATTTACCCGTGCCACAGAGAAAATTATGGAGACTAATTTGTGTTGGCTCCGCCTGAAAAATCCTGTTATCGACCTTATCAATTTTTAAAACAGAAGCTCTAATCTGCTTCAATTTATTAAACAGTCCCATAATTGGTTCTGTCCATTTGTTGCTGTAAAGCTTTAATATAGCAAGGACAATTTGGATCACTAATTTTATGGTCGGCCGACTTACCATTCTTTTTACAATTATAGCACACTGGCTTCCCCTTGCTCTTACATTGTTTCAAATCGTGCCCAGTTTCTGCACAGTGACCACAAATTGAAATTTGTGACCTACAATGCGTTGTAATGTGGCCATAAATTTGGCATTTATAGCACCTTTGCGCTACTATGAAGTCTTTAACTCTACAAGAGGTCCACTCAATGAAAACCCTATTGATACTTATGATGTACTTTCTCATGGCAGGATCACAAGATACTACCCAATGCACATGAGGTTTATCCTTAGGTCCTACTTTGAATGCAGGCTTGAAACCGTCTTGAAATTGTTTTTGAGAATAACTCGACAATGCAAAGTTTTTATTAAAAATTTGTTCAGCAATGTCTTTCTCATTGAGATGAGCTGGCACATTATAGATTATAATTTTGGGTTGCTTATTTTTAGGCTCACTTACTTTGAAACTTGAGAAATGTTTGAAATGTTTACTTTGAAACTTACTTTGAAATGTTGAGATTAAACATAATCTTTATATATAAAAATGAATGTCTGTCTGTATGTATGTGTGTTCCCTATAGACTCCAAAACTACTTGACAGATCGGCATGAAACTTTGGGAATATGTTGTGTGAATATTGGGGATGGTTTCTGACCATGAATTTTAATAGGGGAGCTAATAGTTATTATTAATTAATCCATTTTATAGACCTAACCTACTGAACTTGCCGGCCAAACAGCTTAAAGGAACAGCTGATAGAAGTCATCAGTTTTTAATCATATGGCAGGCTCTTTAGCTGCGTTATTTACGCTGTCTTTGAACAGCAAAAAACTTTGCACTTTGCATGTAGGCTACCGTGCAGTCGGAGCCTTGCAATATGTAGGAAACATATGACTAGGTATGATGAAATGTAATTATGCCAGGTTGATGACATCTGTTAACCAATGCAGCTAGAAATTAAAAATGCAGCCTCAGCGGGAGATGGCGAATAATAAAATAAAAAACCTAGCTTCTACCACTATAGTCGTAGGAGATTTAAATTTGAAATGTTTCTTCATTCAGTGGTGGTGATTAAGAAAACAACGAAGCCTCTATGATCAGCTGAAAGAGCCCTAGGACTAACTTCTTTCCTAATTTGAAATGTAACCTCAGCGGGAGGTGGCGAATAATAAAATCAAGGAGAATTTTTATGAGAATGCAGCAACGCGCGTTGGGCCAGCTAGTATGATATAAAAGTCATGTTTCACACACATTGTGTCTTTATAATATGTTAAATTATTATCAATTTAAAGAAGAAGTTCAGTTCTACAATTTGAGACTATTTCTTCTCATTTTTAGGATAAGTTCTGGAGTTAGAACCATTTAAATGTTGTAAATAGTAATTTTCGAAGTATGGGAGGTAAATCACTGTACACAGTGTTGTCAGCCAAATTCAACGTTTATGAACATGAATCTAAAAAAAGTCACTCTTTATCACATCACCGAGACTGTGTTTCTATTTTCCAGTCAGCTGATTGCTCAAATCAGATTTCACATGATGAATGAATTTGTGGAAAAATATAAATAAAATTTGTATTATTGTCATTACTTAGTAATCACTTGTTATTATACTTCATTGGAATATCAGAAATGATTTGTTTCTCTTAAACAAATATGTTATTTTTATGAATGATAACTTAATTCATATGAAGGATCAACCAGATCATTAAGAAGGCCCGAGGGCTATCTTTAAATCTGATTCCAATTGCATATGATGTAGAAGTTAATTTTAAAAATGATATGTTTCCTATAGAAGAAGGCCAGAGTACCTCTCCTTTATTTGCTTTTAAATATCCTTTAAATGTAAGAAAATTTTGAAAATCCTCACACACATCGCTGGCCGTTCCTTAAAGGAAGATCCATGCAAAATTTCATAGAACTTGGTCCACGCGTTCAGCTGTAAATGCGTTACAAACAGACAGACAGTCGACTTGAATCAGAGACCTTTCTTCGTTCGGTCAATAAATTTTACCTACCCTTCTGTAATATTCATATATTACTGTAATATGTTCTTCAGTGTTTGAAGCTGATGCCATGAGTTCCTTGAAAAAAACATTGCCTTAATCTGGCACAAGTAAGCTGTATATCAGCCCCTATTTGATGAAGCAGATTTACTTTTGCCCCTATGAGCTTATGATCTGTGATAGCATTTCACAGGCAAAATTTTATAAAAAACATCCTGAAAAATCTTCAAGAAACAGATGAAGCTTCCTCAGGTCCAAAGGCCCAGAACACACTTTAAAGCCACCCCAGTTAATTTCCATAAGAGCTTCTCTCGTCACATTCAAATTATCTTGATTTTTTTCCCATGTCTAAAAATATGATTTTAAAGTCAGGTTGAGCCACTGTGCTTTCCTACGGCTTGAGTGGCAACCACCTTGATTACTACAACTCAGTGGTCTGCTATCATTATGCAATATTGTTAACTATGATCATTGGGTCCAAAACTTCCACATCATAGTCCCATACATTCAAATTTTTAACCACAGAGTCAAGGCATGCACGCCCTCTGGTAGGTAGCCGATTCCCAATAAGCCCAGAAGCTTAAAATCTCGAATAATAAAATTAAAATAAAAAATAAATGGATATATTCAACATTCTAGCGCTAGATGAATGTCAAGGACGAAAGTCATCTTGTCAGCTCTTGTGTCGCATAAGAAAATGACATTAATATTTGACACTGAAAACTAGAACTCCAGCTATGCATAATGTTAGCAGTTATGATTAGGATTAAGTTATGAATGAGAATATTGAGTAATTTGGTAACAATAACTTGTAACCTCTATTTGTGATAATTTACCTTAAATTATATAAAGTGAATTAGAAATTAGCAATCATCTGGTAAGCCAGCCAGCCCCTCCTCTACGACCATCGAAACATTTGTAGTGAAAAACAAGAAAAAAGTGTGAGGGTTATCTGTTCTCAAACGGTGTTGACATTATGATGAGGGGTCACTCACTAGTTGGATAGTTGTCTAGGTTCATTCACTAGGTTGTTCATTCTCAGTTCCTCAATAGAACATAGAAAGGTGGATTTGTAATCTGAATGGTAGGAAAGTAGATTTTCTCCCGTGCCTTTCCAAGTCCAAAAAATAGTATTTTACAAAGAAAAATGTAAGAGTACTAAATGTATTCAAGTAACAGAAAATGTAACAGTAACTGGAAGACTACTCCACCATACTTCTATTCTAGAACCTGAAGAGTACAGACATATCTTTGATATAGGCTACAAGGAAACTGCTTTCACCAAAAAATTCTCGGGCTCATCTAGTCTTGTCAGATTTTCCTCTCTATACCGTGAAGCAAGTGTTATCGATAAAATGTAGAAATCAGAAATCTTTATTGAGAAAATTACGAAAGTTCGTAAATACAATTAGTTGGAAAACAGGTGTCACGCGGGTTAACAAACCTGTGCGTGTCGCAATACGAAGCAGGCTTACATTTATCTGAAATGTAATTTTTGTTTTTCAGCTCCCATTTTCTCTCATTGCGTCTCTGAATGGTGTTCACATGTTTTGCAATTCACAACAGTCTGGTCTGTTAAGCACGTGTACCCAGGACTCTACTGTTGTATGGAAGGATTATGAAGACAGGTATGTACAAATTAAATACTGGGTGATTTCCATTTTCCTCAGTTGATGTAACAGTAGTAACATGTAGCAATTAACAGGGCTTCTATCAAATCAGAAAGCTACTTTCAGTTTGTTGAACAGAATTGAAGATCATGTCATATTAGAAATAGGAGTCTCGTGTCCAGTGATTCAACCTTGTTGCATAAGGAGGCCTCACCTTGCAGCCTCTTATACATCAGCATTTATTTGACAAACTTCCTATTCCAGGGGGCTTCAACTGTTACAATGACACTAGTCACTTGTGCAGAAGGCCTAAATTGATCTATTGATTCACTTCTGATACGATATAGAACAGTCCAAAGATGACGAGGAGGAGGGAGCTGGTGGTTTATGGATTCCGCATTCTCATTTCTGATGGTCGTAATACACTACTTAAATATAATACACTACTTGATGATATAAGTAATACACTACTTAAATATACTAGAGATGTTTATTGGCGTTTGTTGTAAATGAATAAAGATATTTGAATAAAGATAAATATATTAGATGTTGGAATAAAGATATTAAATCTTAATGAAGTATCGCTACTACATCTGGCAACTTGGAGAGCAGCCGCTCTCCGAAACTAACTCGTGAAGTTTATAATGTAGTGGAGGCGGCTTTGTTCGTTGTATTAAATACTGGGAAACAGCTTATTCGAAAAATGTCCTGATTGCTGAGGTTCGTGCATGTTGCAGAAGTTGCTTCAACAACAGTTTAAATTTAAAATAATTTCAAATCTATTCCGCAAAGTAAAATAAACTAGTACTGGTAATAGTTTGATGAATACATTTTTGTTAAAAATTATATATGAATATATAACTGATCAAAGTATTTATGTAATACATTTATTATAATCTAGAGGTCATTTCTTGTTTCGTGTTTCCAGATGTGAAATATTACTTTTGCACACGTTCATAGAAAGTATGAAGGACTAATAATAATTGATGATAGGCTATATCCTTAGAACAAGTTTTATCAACATCTTTTCTGTTTATGCATACTTTTATAAAAGATAACATTTCTTTGACTTTGTTTTACAGTATAACGTTGATTGTAGCTGCATCCACGACCAGTGAGTCGGCGCTATCTGAACTCATGAACTGTATATTCAATACTATTGTTCTTACAGTCGGATTGGAAGAAGTACGGGGACTCCAGACAAGAAATATCGAAAGACTCAAAAGAGAACTGAGAGTAAGTTGAGTTAAACATCACCGAATTTCTTTTTCTCACTTCATTTTTAGCACCTTCCTTACAGAAATGCAATGGAAAGTATTGACGCACTTTGAAAAAGAAGACTCTTACAACTAAAAACTTCTAGTATTAAAACTGACAGTGTATTCCCATTTGATAGTTTTTTAGTTTTGGTTTTTTTAGTTTAGTTTTAGTTCTTCTTTAGATAAAAAAATTCCAACTGGATTTGTTTACTGTATTTTTGTACACTCTTTTTTCTGTTAGTCTTATTTTTCTCTTTTTATAATAGGTAACAATTTAATATGTATAATTATCTTAATTTTTTCTCTTGTATTTCATTTAAAAAATTGTAAGCTCACGATCAGACGCAAGTATTGTGAGCAATAAGTGATTCTAATGTACTGTTCTTTTTTTTGGAAAGTATTGTGTATTTATTCACAGAACAAGTTGTACAAGGAGTCAATAAATTCTTATTCTTATTCTGATATATAATCTTTACTCACTAAAACTGGAGGGGTTTATAATTCAACTAGAAATACAGTATCAGTTTTAATACTAGATTGTTAATCAAGTATTTTGTCATGGAAAAATCATAGATAAAATTTTCTAATTATTATTACAGGATTATAGCAATAAAATGTACTTATTGGGCTTGCATTGTGGACCAACCAGTACTCGAGAATAATCACCATGACAAGTTCGAACACATGTTGTGGTATGGTAGTATTCACGTTGTGCTCACGCCGCTCTAATCTGTCGTACACCATTCCACAGCATGTGTTTGATTTCGCGATGAAGATCATCATCCAGTATTGGATGCTCCACTGTGTTGTGCAAGCGCCCTTAGCTGTATAATACGACTAGCCGGCAGACTCGCTTCGCTCGCCTTAACCGTCTAGCCAGGGGGCTCCGCCCCCTGGACCCCCGGGGGGTCCAACTAATTTCCATTGTGATTAGATAAATTTACAGAAATAGGTGATTTTGGGGAGAATTTTGATGCCATTACTTAGTATGCATCTAGGGTCTTAATCAAACATATACTTTTCATAAACGTTGGCTTTTAGCTATTGAAATTATTTTGGTAGCTCGGGATAAGTTTGCTTTGTTTGAAACAAATTATTATTCATTAATAGACCTAACCTACTGAACTTGCCAGCCAAACAGCTTAAAGGAACAGCTGATAGAAGTCAACCGTTTTTAATCATATGGCAGACCCCTTAGCAGCGTTATTTACACTGTCTTTGAACAGCAAAAGACTTTGCACTTTGCATGTAGGCTACCATACAGTCGGAGCCTTGCAATATGTGGGAAACATATTATGACTGGGTATGATGAAATGTTATTATGCCAGGTTGATGACATCTGTTAAGTGCAAATTTCAAAATATTGGCTGTTTATCACCAAACTTTTCAAAAATCGTCGATTTTGGGGCTAATTTTGAAACTTTTTTCCAAGGTACATCTAAGGCCGATACTTAACATGAATACCATTTATCTGATTTGACCTTATAGTTCTCTAGAAATTGTTGTCACCTAAATTTTCAAAAATCTTCAATTTTGGGCCCATTTTGGGGTAAATTTTGAAACCCTTTCTTAGCACGCGTCTAGTCCCCCTACTGAATACGTGTACCAAATTTTATCGTTTTTGGTCGAGTGGTTCCTGAGAAACTGTGATGAATGAGTGAGTGAGTCAGTCAGTCAGTGGTATTTCGATTATATAGATATAGATTTTCAGTGGAAGTCGGTATCCAATAAACTGTGAATGCATGTACTGGGAAACTACGAATACATGTACCATTCGATTGATTGAATTAGGTAACACATTTTTCCCTTAAAAATCCAACAAACTTATAAAACTCTTCCAATCTTATTGATAGTTGTTTAGAAGATCATAGTTATAGTGAGATTTTGATTTCAATCAAGATGAAAGATGTTTTTTTTTATCTTATTAATCCACAGTGAAGTAAAAATTTTTTTATTTGTTTTTTTGTTTATTGAAAAACATGAAATATACGGTAACAAATGTGAATAAGGAGATATTCTGGGTTTTTTAAAGTTTATTGAGAGTAATATTTTAGTTTGTGAAAGATATTTTCAGTCCAGGATAAAGTTGTTTGGTTAAGCGGCTCACCCCTCAGCACAAGCTTGGCTTAGAGAGGGGTGAACCATTTTTTTTTCATTCTAAAATTATTATTAGTTCAATATCCAATATTTATTTTGTCTTGAATATTCTATAATTTTATTTATTATTATTTTTTTTTGAGGATGAAGCCCACATGGGTCTGAGACCTGTGCGTGGGTAATGAGTTGGATGATGGTGATTGATGAGTTGGACCTACAGTTTTAGGTGGGTTCCGAACCACTGGGAAGTGATTTATTTATGGGATATTTTATTTACTTATTTATTTAAAAAAATAAAAGTTTATTTATTTATTGTATACCGTACTAGCTGGCCCGACGCGCGTTGCTGCGTTCTCTTAAAAATTCTCCTTGATTTTATTATTCGCCACCTCCCGCTGAGGTTACATTTCAAATTAGGTATGAAGTTAGTCCTAATGCTCGTCCAGCTGATCATAGAGGCTTCGTTGTTTTCTTAATCACCACTTCGGAATGAAGAAACATTTCAAATTTAAACCTCCTACGACTATAAGGGTAGAAGCTAGGTTTTTATTTTATTATTCGCCACCTCCCGCTGAGGCTGCATATCAAAACATTCTAACTGCATTGGTTAACAGATGTCATCAACCTGGCATAATTACATTTTATCATACCGAGTCGTATGTTTCCTACATATTGCAAGGCTCCGACTGCACGGTAGGTAGCCTACATGCAAAGTGCAAAGTCTTTTGCTGTTCAAAGACAGCGTAAATAACGCCGCTACGGGTCCTGCCATATGATTGAAAACTGTTGACTTCTATCAGCCTTTCCTTTAAGCTGTTTGGCCGGCAAGTTCAGTAGGTTGGGTCTATAAAATGGATTAATTAATAATAATTATTAGCACCCCTATTAAAATTTATGGTCAGAAGCCATCCCCAATATTCACACAACATATTCCCAAATTTTCATGCCGATCTGTCAAGTAGTTTTGAAGTCTATAGGGAACATATACAGACACATACAGACAGACATTCATTTTTATATGTATAGATTTTATATATTTTGCATCTTGGAATATCATTGTGTCTTATATGGAAGTGTATTGTACATTTTGATTGGTTAAATAAAAAAAAAAAATGATTTATTTATTGTATCATCTTGTACTGTTGCTCTTCCAGTTCAACCGACTGTCGTTTTTTAAGAATATTGTGACAGATTTTCTCTACAACGGCTCGTAAAGAATTAGTTTACCTACCGAAAACTAATAATAAAACAATTGTTTAATGAGTGAGCGGTAATTTGCTCTTCGTTCGTCAGCTGGTAACGAGCAGTGGTGGAAAAACAAATTATGGAGTGAGAAAATTGGTTATTAATTATCGCTATTGAATATTATCGTGTTATATTAATGCATTATTATTATTATTATTATTTTGATAAAATATGGCCGTCAGAATGTTATGCCATTTGTGAAATTTTCTTTTTTCAGGCATGCTTCCCATTAATAGACAAGATTTTGGATGCTGTAGACCTGGGTGACAGAAATGTTGTGCCCACCGACTTCATGTCGATGGTTGAAACGGTTTTTTGTTCTGACTCTTTGTCGCTGAAGGTGAATTAAAATCTAATAAGCCTATTCAATATTCTACTAATGTCTTTGTAATTCATAATTCATCTTTATCAAATCGATTGAGTTACTCCATTACTATATTATCGAATCACTTACATTTCCTATTCTTGTATATTTTATACAGTTTCAATTTTTACTGTATAGTTTCACTCATAATTTTTACTTCAATTTTACTATTATTTTTACTCAATTTTTGGCATCGGCTTTCCATGTTCATATCCCATTATCTAGTTTCTTCCTGGGAAATTTTGTATACAGTTAACCTAAGTTTATTGAGAGGATTTAATGTGGTGGACAATACGTACAGCTTGACAGGCAGTACAGTCAGGTTCTGACTAAACTTTAACTGCAAGGACCAACTTCATTCACGGGCAGAGTTGGAAGGCTCGCAGACTGAGAACGGCCATTTTTAGGAGTGGTGGATGGAGAGAGAGAGAGAGAGAGAGAGAGAGAGAGAGAGAGAGAGAGAGAGAGAGAGAGATAGATAGATAGAGAGAGAGAGAGAGAGAGAGAGAGTGAGAGAGGGTGATTCAGATGACTTTATTTGTGTAAATTTACATTACACGTGAATGATGACAGTATTATTAATATTAGCAACTCTCAGACCCCCTAGTTCAATTGATGTACAGTGATATTTGAAAAGTGAACAGAGAGATTAGATTAGAATAATTTACTTGATTTATGTAGATTACAAAATGCACTGTCTTAGATTCTAAATTATGATGGTTAAAAATATATAAGTACTGTAATTGTTCTATGAATTTTACAAAGCTAAACTAAAGAATTATTATTCAACGACATGAATATGAGATGCAATTTGATAACGATAATATGATTGTGATGCATCTACATGAAACGGCGAAGTTTGAACATTATTAATGTCCATTCTTAGAAGAGGATATTCAAGGATATCCTTCTTATCAACACTTGACCGTGTAGAGAGCAGTATGTAGTATGAGCGGGCCTAGCGCGCTCAGAAAAGTGATCGAGCTATATGGTCTTTGAGCGAATGGTTCATGCTTGGCTTCGTGATCTGTCACCTATAACTTGATGTTATCTGCTTTTTTTACATAACTCTTATTCGGTGGTTTGGAAACAACCCAAAACTGCACACCATCAATTTTCTTATAAAATGGCTCAAAGGGCCGGTGTAAACTTCCTGTGTAAGGGTTGTTTGTCAATAAAATCCACACTGCTACCTATTTGCCTGAGTTTATCATAACATACTTTAACCCATTTAAATGCGTTTTTCAATACATAATCCGATTAAATACCTTACTAGAATAATTTTTTTTCAAATTGAATGGTTATTGTGTATTAATTTGGTATTGTGCTAAATTTTGTCTGCCGCCCTGGAGGTCATAGTGTACTTGAAACTTCCAAATACATAAGGTAATATTCTAAAATTGAAAAGACAAGAATGAAACAAGATACACAAAAACATCCATCAGATTAGAGTGGGCATAGAGAGTGGACATAGGAAAAATTTCCGGTCATGCGCCTTAGCCACTAGACTGCAGTGGCCCTTCTGCATATAGCTTTCATCCCAGACATGATCATATCGGCGTGTATATATCAGATTGAGGTTCTGAGTGCGGACTGGCTGAAAGTTTTGCGATTGAATGTAATCAGTCTGCCCTTTTTCTGAATTGTTCTGATTTCTCAACTACTCTATTATCACTTTCTTTCTCTATTAAATTCGTTTCAGAATTGCCTAGGAGTATTTGCAGAGTGTGTGGAGTCTCTATTCGCTTGTTTGATGCTGAACAGTTGTATAGTGGTGGCGACTCCCAGCTGGTGGGAGTTGATGCCCGAAGAGCGCAAGCTACTCGCCCTACTGGTGGACAGCTGTAACACGGACTGCACCTCCATTGACGTACCTGTCTTCTTGCCTTGCAAAAGTCCCACTGTGCCTTTTCGTCTTGTAGCCGTTTGCCTTATATCTGGCGTTTGGGTGACTGCTCTGTGTGGCCCCACTCCTTCTCTATCATCTGTCGAGCAGTATTCTACAAAAGTTTGGAGGCCCGCAATCGACCTTGTGCGCAATGTGCAAAGTGCGCCTCGCTTCTTGCCACAGGGACTCCAGCAGAACCATCATTGCATTATTGGGTGAGTTGTAATTTTTGTCATATTGAAAAAGAAGAAACAGAATTCAATCACTAATTTCTCCCAAACTACAACAAATGACTCCAACGTTCATAGAAAGAGGAGAGTTTAAAATTCTTAACAGCCCTGGAGTCCGAATCACGGCCACATTGTTTGATCTTCAGTAAGATCATTTCGTGTTTTTGAACCCACAGAAATCTTCATGAGCAAGAAATGAACTACATTTTCAATCAACAGTATGGCGAGCTCTGAAACATTGTCTGCACATAAAACTATGCAAACTTTGTAAATGCCAATTGCAATTGATAATTAATTTCACTAATTGCAGCGCACAAAATTATTATTTGGTTTTGTTGCCAATTTTATACATATATACAATAGTGCCAATGTGGGCGTGTTTGAAAATTTTGCTCAGGCTGTTAACAATTTTAAACTTTTCTCTTGCTATGAACTTGAGAATTTTTGTATCTTTTGTAGCTTAGAGAATTTAATGCTTGATATCGCTTTCTTATTTTTTAATAACTCTTTATTGTTCAAAATTAAATGTCATGTTTTACACACAATTGAAATGTAATGCTTCAAAATTAATAAATTATGTTTAAAAATATCATAACATAATTATTTAGAATATATTTTCAATGCCACAAATCATAGTGAATATCTCAGCTATTGTGTAAGTTTTTAAAATCACATTTAAAGGTTTTGAATAAAAATTAGAATTAAGATTAAGAATTAAATGGACAATGTTGAATTCAAGTCCAGTTGTATTTAAAAACTAATATACATTACATCATACAAATGAACATTTTATGAATATGCTACCGATTTGGATTATTTATACATTTCCAGTGTAGAGTTACATTATATTTTCAACCATCCAATAAACTGTTCAACAATTCAAGAAGAAACGTCTAAAACATAACAGTCAAAACTCTACAAGCACTTACGAGTCACTGTATAGACTGTTAAAGAAGCTTGAATAATAATCTGTCACAATATACTGCGATTATCACTTTAACAACAGACGTTTGTTTAACACGGTCTGTATAAGCGTTCACTGGTAATCCGGTTTGTATGAGCGGGAACTGTCAGTGTCACTATCACGTTCTAATCACAACTGACTGACTTTTACAAGAGTTTCTCCTATTTATACATATTTCATAATCTAGAAAGAACTAGATATCTCTCCATTTTTCTAACAATTTCTAAAGTAAACACATGGAATGTTCTCCATTCATTCAGGCTGCTTTAATTGCCAAGATAAGAACATTCTAAAGGTGTCTTGATAAACTGCAAGGCGAAGAGAGTGCGGGGATAGTAAACAACAAGCTGCTTAATAATAACAGGAAGTTAGTATTGACACAGCAGATGATTATACTTCTTTCTCCTTTGCCTTGTCGACAACAGTATTTTTTTAGTTTGAGACTTTTGCGTAGGTAATGAGTTGGATGATGATTGATGAGTGAAGCATACAGCGCTTTTTTGGGTTCCGAACCACTGGGAAGAGATTTTACAGAAGAAGAACAGAGCCTTTTTTGCTGGCCAAACCAATCAGTCACCCTTACAGAAAGGGCCCAGGCGCTCGTCACTTATCTGACTGAACAGGTACCTGGAATGGCTCGCGGCTATCACTTCCAGAACACTCTGCAAAGAATAGTGCTAAATTCTCATTGGTTGTGTACAAGTCAGCAGAAGTAAGACACAGTTAAGCTAATTTGTGAGCTACTTTGATCAAATCATTTTATCTCTGTAATTGTAATCCACCGCCTTATTGGTGACCGCTATTTTATTAGCCTATGTGGCTAGTGAAAAACGAATTATTAGAAAGATGTTACAATTTTATCTATATAAATAAAATTAGAGTTTTGTCTGTACATTTATCAGAATTGTATATTTTTTGGTTATTTTTACGTTTTATACATTAAATAAGCCGAAAATAGTCTTATCTCACTTTCTGTCTGTCTGTCTGTCACGGCCGCAAAGGCATTTTTCGCGGCCTTCTCCTCAAAAACGAGAGCATCGATCGGGATTTTAGTTATTGAACAGTATTGAAAACATTATTGACAATGTCTTTAGCTATCATCATCATCATCCTTGGCTCTACAATCCAAAGCGGATCTTGGCCTCCTGCAACAGTTTGCCTCCATTCTACTCGGTCCATGGCAGTGCGCTTCCAATTTCTGATCCCAACAATTCTTGAATCCTGAACAATTGCATCCATCCATCTCAATCTTGGTCTACCAGGAGGTCTTCTACCTTCCATGTTGCAATCCATTATCTTTTTAGGTGGATAAGAATCATTAGCTCTTGCAACATGGCCTGCCCACCTGAGCCTACCTACTCGGATAAGAGCCAACACATCAGTGTGGCCATACATATTGTACAGATCTCTATTTTTCCTTCTGTACCAGACTCCATCCAATTGCACACCTCCAAAAATTCGGCGGAGAATCTTTCTCTCAAAGATGCTTATAAGATTCTCATCTGATCGGGATAGAGTCCAAGTTTCACTGGCGTAGGTAAGCACAGGCTGAATAAGTGTTCGGTAGATCTTTATTTTTGTATCACGGCTCAGGTTCCTAGATCCAAGATGTCTGGCCAAACCAAAGTATGTCCTATTTGCCAGTAGGATTCGCCGCTTGACCTCATGTGTGGTCTCATTTTTAGAGTTGACCAAAGACCCAAGGTAGACAAACTGACCAACCACTTCCAAACCACAGGCAGATACCAGCTCCGATTGAGCAGCATTCAACCTTTGAGCATGGGATCTTGATGAGACCATGATTTTTGTCTTCTGCTCATTCACAGTTAGACCCATGATACTTGCAGCTCTTTCCATGTGGCTAAATGCTTCCATCATGTAGGGAATTGATCTAGCAGCAATATCAATATCATCTGCATAAGCTAATAACTGGACAGTCTTATTGAGCAAAATTCCTTTGGTATCGATTCTGGAATCCCTTATCACCTTGTCACGAAGCAAGTTCGCGACGAGGAAAAGGGAGCTAATTGACGCTCGGTTATCTCTCTACAGCCAGTAACGGAGATAACAAATTTGACCGGTGGAGTGTCCTGGGTGCGCATACCCTTCTCTCCACCTTCCCCCCATTATTTTCGGGGAAGACCGTCTAGCCGACGAGAAGTCGGAGAGTAGTGTCTCAGGTGTCGTAGCAGCCAGTTCCTAGAGTTGGAGCAGTTGGTGCTTGACCGAGGTCGTCTCGTGTAGTGGAAAGTTATCTACTTAGACTACTACCCCGTAGGGGTGTTTGGTGAACGCGGTCGCGATTCACGGGCGTTGCTCACAGCGAGTACACGCGGTTCTCGACAAGAAGTGCGGAACGGTACGTAGTACGAATTTCTACCTTTTACTCTTATCCTTATTCCAAATACCCCCCCCCCCCATACCCGTAGGGGCAGAGGCCTTCCTACTTCTGCCCGTCACCTTTCCATACCATAACCTCATACCTCCACCGCTATTTACCCAGCTCCACAGCTCCTCTTCTCCCTAACCCCGGCGGCTAAGACTAAGCTATTCCGGCCCCTAGGGCAGGGGTGTACCAGCTCATAGCCGTCGTTAAGTCGTATCCTTCTCACCCCGGCCGGCAAGGACTAAGAAATCTCCCACCCGCGGCTACGTCGCGTGGGCTGTACCTGTCCGAACCGGTCGACAACCTATACGCCTATTAACCCCGGGACGTGGGCCCAAAACTATTCCTGCCCCCTTTGGAAAGTGGCAGGGGTGTACCTGGGCATCCGACCCGTCACCTCGAATCCCGGCAGGGGAGTTCAGGCCAGCTCGAGAAGAGCGGGGCACGTCCCTCCCCGGCTATCCTTCACTGTTAGGGGAACGGTCCCGGCCCCCTTTGGAAAGTGGCAGGGACGCGGTTGTTCTAACAGGAAACCTTTCCTTTCCTATCCCCGAAATCCTATTTCTTCGTTCCAGCAGGGGAAACGGACGCTTGCCCCCTTTGGAAAGTGGCAGGGTCTAGATTCCCGGCTGAACGGCCTCCTCTCATATTTCTTCGTTCCGGCAGGGGAAACGGACGCTTGCCCCCCTAGGGAGGCGGCAGGGTCTAGATTCCCGGCTGAACGGCCTCCTCTCTCCCTCCTCCTCAGGGGCAGGGATATTGCTGTTTCGGCCCTTCCTTTCCTATCCCCAAAATCCTATTTCCTCGTTCCGGCAGGGGAAACGGACGCTTGCCCCCCTAGGGAGCGGCAGGGTCTAGATTCCCGGCTGAACGGCCTCCTCTCCAGTCAAGACGCGACGATCTGGGCGAGTTAAGTGTCAGCGGAATCGTCTATTTCAACCACTGACAAGAGGACTCGGACAGTCGGAATCACGTAATCGAAGCCAGGTCCCCGTACCTTATCCTGCCATCACGCCGACTGACGCTAGCCGGCCGGGAGCGACACCCGGGCTGTCACGGCAAAACGCAGGTACGCATTTTGCACATGATAACCTTCTCAAGAGCAACATTGAAAAGTAGACATGCCAAAGCGTCTCCCTGCCTGAGGCCACTGACCGATTCAAATGGGTCAGATAGGAAATTCTGTACCCTCACGTCTTTAGCTATAAAAAACTTAATTAACTTTTATTTTAACAGAGTAATAAACGTTTAAAAACCAAGTATTGTGCGATTTTGGATACATTTTACGCGCCTTCTCCTGAAAAACGAGAGCATCGATCGGGATTAAAGTTATTTATCAGTATTGAAAACCTTTTTGACAATGTCTTTAGCTATAAAAAACTAAATTAACTTTTTTTTAACAGAATAATAAACGTTTAAAAACCAAGTATTGTGAGATTTTGGATACATTTCCAAGTTTTATTACCACATAAGAATAAGAACAAATCACGTAATTTATCATGATATATCAATCAGCTGTTCTCAAATATAAATGGTGGGCCCTTCGCGGCGTTATTTACGCTGTCTGCAGACTTGTGTAGTCGGAGCATTGCAGTCTTTTAGGAAACATATGTCTGGTGAATCAAAGCTCATCTTATGTTTCATCAATTATTTCTTTGTTGAAAAAAAAAATTCTAATTTAAATTTATCAAAACAAAAATTAACATTTTAGGAAGGTGCGGTTTGTGCTAGGCTCTTGGGAATTCGCCAGGTAGCACTATTATTACCACATAAGAACAAATCACGTAATTTATCATGATATATCAATCAGCTGTTCTCAAATATTCTCTCTGATAACTGTCACTGAATTGTTTACATTCAAAGTCGTTTACTAAGCTGCTAACAACTTCATGATCGTTGCTATCAAAAAAGCCGAAACATATTTCGTCTTATTTCTAAACATAATCCGTACGAAGGACGGGTAGCTGCTAGTTGAACTGCTAAAAATGAAAAAGATATCAATTTTGATACTCCTTTTGATGCTATAAATTAGACCTCCGCTACTGCGGACATTGACAACTGCATCAAATAGCCAATGGTAATCAATGAATGCACAACAAAAAATTCCAGGAATTGAACTATGGATCTTTTAATTTCCGTTCGGACGTCTAGTTGTTGAAACGTCCGACCAACAATTGGAAGATCCATGGTTTGATTCCCTGAATTAAATAGCATTTGAGATGCTATTTTGTGTAGTTTCAATGTCTGCATTAGCAAACGTCTTTGGTGTAATTTATAGCATCAAAAGCAATATCTAAATTAATATCTTGAATATGCAGTGCGCTATTTGCAGTTCACTGCAAGAGAATTTCAATTTTTTGTGTATTATGTCGAGTTCACTTTCAAAAAAGGATAATTTTAATTTTTCAGGCTTCTCCTCGTTCAGTGCACATTGCAGAAATACATTCTCAACCGAAGTCAAAGTGCAAACAGAAAAGAAGCTGGAGATGTTCTAAGAACATTCTACCATCAGGCGGCTTCTCTTCTTGTGCCACACAAGAATGATGTGTCTAGCTCAGAAACAAGAGGACTAGAAACATATTGGTGTTCAGAATACCATAAATTGCATGCGTTCTATGAAAAAGACAATCTACTCTGTGTACTGTACACTTCAGCCATACCAAACTCAACAATGCGACTAGTAACACGTCAAACTCTGCAAACCTTGTTATCTGATAAACTGCTCTGTTGGTAAAAAGCTAATGCTTGTTTTTAATCAAAGACTGATTAGATCTCTAATGTGCTCTTAGAGTAAGTATGCTAAGTTTTAAAACACTGATAAGATTTTGCAATAGAAACTTTCTCTACGTATAATACACTATTGTATTAATATTCCTATTAACATGTTGATCAGTTATCAGTTTTCCTAGACTATTTCCCCTCCATTGCACAAGGTTAGCAAGATAAATTTAATGGGGGGGGGGGGGGGGGGTACAAAAAAGCAAATTGGCTTAAAAATAGAATCCTGCTCAAAAACGACAAGCAATCAGTTATAAAGCTTGGCTTCGACCTCTAACTTCAAGTAACAAGCTAGCAAGTAGCTAAGTAACAGGGACCGGGTAAAATGCTAGTATTACATATATAGGTTAAAGTAACTAAAAATCTGACTACAAGAAAAGTTGATAAACCAAGTAAAATCCTACAACTCTATTGAACGTAGAATATTGTATTTAGGAAAATTATAATAGCAAAAGGCTTCATGAAAGTGTAATTATTTTTGATTCGTCATTTTATTTCGGTCCTTTTCAGAGGACTTTAAAAAATTACACACTAAAAAATTAAAAACTTTGAAGATTTTTTTTTTAATTTTTACTACACTACTACTACTATTTTACTATACTACTTTTTAGGTTTAAGATAGATTATAAATAAAAATTTTCCAAGCGCCACATGATACTAACTAAGCTATATCCATTTTTCAAGAACCACAAACCCCACTTGGTATTGTTTTGTTGATGGTGAATTAGTCAGTGATTGAAACTTTGAAGAATATTACTGTACTGCAGACAATTGGTTCACTAATTTCAATCTAATCAATGAATTGAAAAATTCTTAGGTATAGTGATTGCTTAATAAAGGGGAGGGGGGTAAAGATCAGTTTTCGGGTTTTCCATATTGGGAATAAACTGGAAGTAACGCATGGAAGACTGTCTCTAAAACAACTTAGAACATGAGCCTCCACCAGATTGACCAGAGAAGCCAGGCGTCAACTGGTATTCAGAATGAACTGCACGCTCGCTTGAAAAGATTTATCGTAGTTGATAACAACCCGATAGCACCATCACCTACAGCTAAATGGTTCAGATATCAGATGCTTTGATTGTACTGTTAAAACGAAGGCTATCCAACTGTTATTACTGAATATTCCTGATTATGTACGAGAGAAATATGACTGAGCCACTCTGAACACTGCTTATCCTGCAATCTGCTCAAAGAAGCCTCACATGCAGGAAACCGATTCAGAATAAATTATATCACATTCATGATTTCACATTTTTCCAATAAACTATTTAAATGGATGCTCAATTGTTGCTTTTGAATTAAATCGTATTTCTTGCTTCAAATCAATTTTCATTTTGCTTTCGGTTTAGACTTTTTTATATTCAGTGATAGTAGTTGATAGTCGAAAGTAATTGCAAGATAGTCGATTGATTCCAATACATCTTAGAGACAATTAAACACTACTCAACTCTCAATGTTATTAATCATGAGTTTCATTATTTAATTACAATTTTTTGAAATGAGCCTGTCAGGCTCACTGCGCCCAATCTAGAAACAGACTACAGAAATAAGACCGCGCCCGATGCAGGGTTGAGTAAAGTGTTTGATACGCTTGTACAATTTTCCATTTTAGAAATATTTAAATTTTATCATAAATTTAAGGTTTCTTATAGTTACTCAAATTTGCCTCCTACATAATTACTTGATGTGCACTCATAAATACCTCTCATAAATTTGTGTACTAGATCGTGATCAGTATTGGTTTAATCAAATGAAAAATTGTAAATAGATAGATGATAAAAATGTTTAATTTATTTACCAAGTTGATTGTACAGATTGTGGCATCTGGCAGCACAATGAACTCCTTCTTTTGAGAAACATTCCCAATCATACACACACACACAATTTAACTTTATCCGAAAAAGAACTTTGATTCTGAAGAATTGAAAATAGTAATAGATACCAATACCATAGTCAAAGCATTATCAAAGTTAATTCTGACAGAAGTACTTTCAAGGGAATTTTGCTGCTGCACCCGGTATTAAAAATGCTAAACACTAGAAAAATAAGTTCGATAAGTTCAAAAACATAAATTATCACTATGCTGATCCTTGTTTTCCACTTTTACTTTTATCATAAGCACATAGTAACCATCATCATAGGTTACTTTGAAGGTTTATTCCGTCCCTCAAACTCGCCTTTACAATGACCTCAACTTTTAGATTTATAACCCAGTTTATATGTGCAAAATCAATGCTAAACAAATATTGTATATAGTTTAAGTAATAAAGTATATAGTTTAAATAATAAGTATAGTTTATTAATAAAATAAGTGATAAAATTTAGAATTGATGTACTGTAATGAACTTTTAAATTTTAAAACATGAAGGAAATCAATGCAACAACCATCTCTTGCATGAAAATGATGATATTCGGATTTCTTCAAAATCTTATTAGTTGGATAAAGAAGAATTTGAATGAATTGAATAGTATTAATTTAATCAAGAAGCATAAGAAACATAGATATTTAAAAAAAATCCATTTAGATTGAGGTTTTTCATGTTCTGAATAAATACATAGATATGTCCCAGTAACAATTTGCTCATGACAATCTTGCCTAGGAATATTTCCAAGTTTAGTTGAGTACGGTAGCTGTTATTAGATTTTTCTGAAAAGTACGTTTAAGAAACTAGGATGATGTACGAAATCGAACTGTATAAGAAATGTGTTTTTATAGGCTTCTATTTTTTATGCAAGAGGAAAAGTAATGTTCTATTGAAGATAAATATAAAGTAGTAATAACAATATTACTGAATTGTTAAATATCTATTAAATTATTGTTATGTCAAATGGGTATAATTTATATTAATTGATATATTTTGTGGTGCTTTAATAATTTTATTACTTTAATTTTATATAAGAATTTTGTTTAATAAAAACAACGTTATCTAATTCCGTTGAGTTCTTATTGATTTAAACATAAACATTGATTTAATCCGTTGTCATATTTGAAAATCAGACTTTGGAGAATTGATTGAATTCATTCCATTTCTCATAATTATATGCAAGTTTCACTTGTAAGTTAGAAGTCGGTAATTACAGTAATGTTTTTAATCATTCAACAAAATATGCAAAAAATAGCCCAGAAAACTCGTTTTTCAAGTTTGAAGTGGACTATCTTGGTTAGATTTACAATAAACATGTACTTGAATCCACTTCAAGCCTGGAAACGTGTTTTTTCTTTAATTTCTTCATCTCAAAAACTACCCTAGTTACCGACTTTAAACTTGTGTTAGTAGATCTCTCAGCACACTACATGAAAGCCAATCAATTAAAAAGTAGAATATGGGTTGTACAAACTTCTGAATGTGTAAATTGATGGGAATAGCTGCTAACTTCTGCACATTTTAATACTGTAACGAACCATTTCCGGACCAATGTTGAAATGGACTTTTTCATTATTTTGATGATTATAACAAGCTCACGAAGTATTGATAGCTCAACACAATGCGAAACAATTCATGTAAGTTATATAATATCACTCACTATCTAATATCAAAACTGACTCTGTCAGACGAAGGTTCTTTTCAGAAGTGAAATGCATCCTTCCAGTATCTCCAGTATAAGTGAGTGAAACAATATTTAAAAACAATAATATAGAAATACAGTGTCAGTTTTGATATTAGATTATATTGTGCACAGGGGCGGCAGACACCCCAAATCCGGTCCTGGGTACCGTACAGTACCGTAGCATACTTAAAAAATTCATTTCAAAAAAATATTTGGGAAACGTTCTCTGGAAAAGTTGAAAAAATTCCTCCAAAACCAAAATTTTAGCAAATCCAGAGATGATTTTTGACTCTTTTTGCCAATTGTCTCACAAGGTCTGCTAAAATTCCAAAATTTCATTAGTCTCGGGGGTGGGAGGGGGAATGCCCCTGATTCCCCATAGTTACGCCTCTGACACACAAATTGTTAATATAAAATGAAATTAACAAATGAAAAAATATTTTGTAACCACCTGAAATCTATTACCAACTTTTTGAGTATCTAGGGTGACTATGGTGAAATCTGAGTAATGTAAGTAGGGCTAATAACACGATGAGTCTGCTTTTTCTGTAATAGTAATTTTTGGGTTGGCATATTGCTGTCTTATTTTTCTCGCTTGTCATCTGCAACGTTGACAATTCTCCTTCATTTACTTCTACTTTTCATTTTTCTTCTTATTTCTTCTAATTTTGCTCTTTTTATCTTTCTCCTACCCATTTCTCTCCGTTTACTTCTTGTCATCTCTTTTCCACTTCTTCGCTGCTTCTTATCAATCCCGTCCCTTGTTCTTTTTCTTTTCTTTCTTCTTCTTCTTCTTCTGAGTTTGAGGTGAGGGAAATTCCCCCCCCCCCCCACCGACCGTAGATCCGCAACTGTGGATCCATCGCATCAATAATAGATCATAATTATTATATACTTGATCTTGTTGATCATTATATATAAATGTCTTTCAGACTTTCATTTTTTTCTCTGTGAGATTTGGAAAAGGTAGGCTATAAACTGAAAAGTAGTTTTAGTTTAATAAAACGAAAGAAACTAATACATATTTTCTCTCAGAATCTTATGTGGAGATAGCGCTAGCGGGCCATGTTAAAAAATGTTTCGTTTTCAAAAATTCGGCAATGCCAGACTCTTGATTAGGTTTATAATCTACGTCACGTGGTATTCGTGTTGCTATGACGACCATGATAGCTACACTGGAAGCGACGGCTCTCTCTCATCCATCTATATTTCTTTCTCATTCCCGCTCCCTATCCACTGACCACTGACCGCCTATCGAGCCTCAAGGTCAGTGACGTTGAGGAAAACAACTTTGAAATAAATAGCGAGCGGCCTTTCTTCATCTTGTCTAACCAAAACCAGTTGGATTTACAAGTTGAAAGAAGATGAGCTCTGCAATTGTTACCAGTGAGTAAAATAATCCAGCAAACACGTAGCATTTTTCCCCTTATTTTTTGAGCTCTGGTTTATCGTTTGCTCTTAATGTTATAACTCATTGCAAGAAGAATTTAATTAAAAATGATCAGTTTCAATTCCAATACCGAATCCGTTCGTTTTGATACTGCGTAGGCCTTAATGATAAAATTATTTATAGATTTTGCTCTGCATCCTGCAGCTTGAGAATATATCTAGCGGCCTTTGTGTGGGTGGATTGTCCTGGTTTTTCCTGGTTCACTTCAATACCAGCAATAAATTATTCTACAAAATGTTTATAAAATTAAACTTCGTTTCTATCGTATACTTCGATCTCAACGTTTGGTTGCAAGAATTTGTTCCTTAACAATAAAGGATACTTAATTTTATTTGTTAATTAGGTCAGAAGTAAATTAGAAAATCTTAAACAGAATTTAAACAATAAATTTCAAAGACTTGATTTGCGATTTGTCAACAAGTTTCTTGTTTTATTTATGGTGTGTCTGTAGATGTGAATATATTATTCAATGTGTGAAGACCTAAATAAATATTATTTCGTCATCTCTCAAAGTATCTGTACAGGGATTTCAATATGAATTTATTTGAATGAATTTTCTAATAATGATGCCAATTAAATGACACAAACAAATAATTGAGACTATACGTCTGTTTAAATTCACCCAAAATCTTCTAAGAAATGTTATTATTCATCTTGTTAGTATTCGTATCCGTAGTAGAAACTGATCTTCAGTGGGATAGATACTTGTATGAAAAGATTGTATAAATTAATTATGATGTTGATAAAGTATTTCATCAGATAATGTGAAATGTAAAAAGTTAAAAAATATGTCCAAGGCGGAAATCCAAGGTGGCGGAAATGAAAAATAAATGTCTACATTCTTTCATCCAAATGACTAAACCTGAAACCAATTATTCTAGAGATTTTTTATGTGATAAATACAAAAAATTAATAATACAGTATATATATATAAATATCTATTTAAAACTTTTATAGGACAGAGTATGATCTGAGAAAACCAAAAAGTAAAGGAAAACCAGTGAAAGTAGACTAAAAAGTTATTCAAGTGCTATTAATATAGCCTAATTACTATTTAATTTTAATTGTTCGTAAAAGACCCTCGTGATAAGGTGGGATTACCTGAAACTCCTGAAAGGGTCTTTCAACCCAAGACCATGATAAGACAACCAACGATAAAATATAGATACAGATACAGGTACAACTAATGATAAAATTAGTTTATGCATATAGTCGAATCACGATTTCAATTGAGTGAAATTAAGTTCATTTATTAAAATTCCACTTCTATGTTAGGCTATTGTAAAGACTCCATATACTCCATATAGGATTGAAATTTAAGATTTAATTATTATCTATTTGCAAATGAATTTTATGATTTATGAATTATTGAATGAAAAATGAATTATGAATTTATGATTTTTCAGCATGCACTGGACTGTTTGTGATATTTTTATCATTGGATTCTTCATCATCTACACTACCGAATAGGGCAGGGCTAGTCTCACAGTCAAATAATGCGGTTGCATTAAAAATTTACGATGTAAGTTTGTTATTTAGTTCAATCATAATTATTATTTTTCCAAGTACTGTACTTCAGGTCTGTGATTATGTTCTGTTATAAAATTGAATTTTTTGGACTCTTTTATGTCTAATAAATATAGGGCCCACTTTCAATAGATATTTTATTCAAAATTTGATACTTAGTGGTCTGAACTCAAATAAAGCTCAAAAATCTTACGTTATTGTGGATGATGATTGGCTTTCAAAGGGATATGAAAAGCTTCAAGAGAGAATAATTATGTTCCTCGAATTATTAATTTGCAAAACGCATAATCTTCACCAAAACTATATGCGAAGAATCTTATAGATATAATTACTACAAGTGCAACATTTCAGTATCTATTAAAGAGTGATTGATTCACTAAATTCATTTATTTTCCTTCTATTCAATACGCAATCAATCCTATTTATTGAAATATAATAATACATACGGTTTCTAATAAACCCGTAGGTTTTTCAGTCGGTGCCTAAACAGAAATCACTACAAAAAGGAAACAGCTAGAAAAGAAAAATTTAGATTTTGTTATTCTCTGAAATAGGTATTGTTCATTTTGCTTCACATGCTAAATTCTCCATTTTTTTTCGCAGGCACTTGCCAGAAAAAATTCAAAAAACATTCTCATATCGCCAATAAGCTTGAACTATGCACTAACTGCCCTAAGTATTGGAACTGATGGGCAAAGTTACGAAGAGCTAACGAATGCTTTGAATACACCAAAGGACTCTAATAAAGTGAAAAAGGCATACAGGGATTTCACAAACAACCTAGCGGTGAGATAAAATTTAATCAACTGGTTCAATAATAAGTAGGGCGAGAACTTGTTATTATTTGTAAGTATGGTAAGTATAGCTTAGTAGATTGCCAGTCTTGTGTTGCTTGTTGGTACATCCAATTTTTCTGTTACCGTATCTATTGACTTGAACATCTGTCCAGTTGACACCTTGGACTGAATTTTGCAATACTTTAGCCCTCACTCAGGGGCTAAATGTATCTGACATGCATTGTGACAACATATAAGTCTACATGCTGAATATTGATACTCTACAGACTTCCCTGTTCGAAAAATACCGGACCCTTTTGCTGGCAAAAATCCTCGTGGATTCGAAACGAGTGGGCGTACATGAGTCAACAACTTTGAACCCTCCGCTCACATAATTTATGCTTAAATTTCTCTACCTGCCATAATTTTTTATTGCTGGCAAACAGAATCTTATTTATAAGGGCGCCCGGCCACCAAAAGCTGTGCTGTGCTGGGACAGCTGCTCAAACCGAATCAATGGCTTTCAATAAACTCCAGGGCACGGGTACAACGCAGCACAGCACAACATTCGGTAGCCGAGTGCTCTCACACTTTTGTCGCTTCAATGGGGGGAAAACATAACATCAGAAAAACTTTTGGTGTTATAGTTCCATATTCACTTGATGCATGAATAACTGTTGAAAATACTTTTTACTGGTGAATATAACACTTACCTATTCGCGTGGTAGCTATTTCGCCTGTTGCAGTGTGATAGCTATTTCACATGTTGCAGGCTGATGCTTCCTCAAATGCGAAATAGCTATCACTCTAATAAGTTAGTGTTAAAGTCACCAGTAAAGGATTTTCAACATTTATTCATAAAAAATACTATCCACTATTTGTTGAAGTCTCGCAGGACATGCTACTGGCCTTTTACTTTTCTCTCAGCTTAATAAACCCCATTATGTCTGGTGTTTATGTACTTGGTGTCCTGAGCTTAAAAGTACGACCAAGAAACTAAATTTCAATCATTAAAATGGAAAAAGTCCACTAGAATCCAAAAAGCTTACAGTTTTTGAATTTCAATTTTAAATTACAATGTAAAAAGAGAACCAATCGTATATACTATCTCATTCGTCATTCTTCTGAGTAAGATGAAAAACAGTAGATCAAATTAATTCCAAGTATTATAACAAGAGGCACAATACAAATTGCATATACATTTTTTTATTGAATTCTGAATGTTTGTTTCCCTTTGTCATGCAGCGCGACGGAAATCTCACGATTGCAACTAAATTTTTCATCGACAATGGATTTCAAGTTAAAGACAGCTATAGGCAAGACATTTCAAAGTATTTCGGCTCTACTGTAGGAAAAAGCGATTTCAAAAACAATGCAGAGCCTTCAAGATTAGAAATAAATCGTTGGGTTGAAGAAAATACTAATAAAAGAATAAAGGATATGCTTCCATCAGGTAATTTGTCACTTTTCGTATTCAAAGATCAATTGACATAATATTTTCAAATAGCAACTTATTTTCAATCTTTTTTTTAACAGCATGCGACGCATAAGTAACTATGAGATTTGAACAATTATTCTCTAATGCTGGTTTATTTTTTCAGGAATTGTTCAGAAATTTTTTATTCATTGCTATTCTTTAAAATTTATTTAAAAAAGAGCAAAATTTTTAAGAACTTCAAGCTTTAGAACCAGTGACATCTTAAGAGCATTTTCCAATTATTTATTTCATTATTGTGTGAATTGCGCTTCCTTTAATATCATTATTTCATAAAATTTGATTTTTCTGTTTGGACATTTTTAATATTTTCAGGTAGTGTAGATTCGAATACAGTTGCATTCATAGTGAATGCTGTTCACTTCAAATCCGACTGGCTCTATCCATTCGATAAAGCACTTACTCGTTCTGGTCCATTTCATGGACTGGACAGAAGGTCCGAAACACAAATGATGACAGTAACTGCTCATTTTGACTACAAGTCTGACGACTCTCTTGGGGTTGACATTGTTTCACTTCCATATAAAGTAAGTCAATTTTGAAATTGTATTGTCAGGGGACTCATAAATATTTAATTACTTGATATGGCATGAGTTGCTCGCCTAACAATGTTCATTTATAAAAAATAGTGATTATGATAGGCTATCTTCGTTTAAAGATGTTTGGATATTTATAAATAATATGATAGATATTAATATCATTGCTGCGTTGAAGTTCTCAGAATAATGTACATGTGTATTTTAATTGATCGGAAAACAATAGTGAGCAGAATAACATACCGTTTTGGGCTCCCTCTTTTATCTTCTTGTAGGCTAACTTCTTCTCAAATTCTAAATTATGAATTTTTATGCTTCCTTCTTTTTAATTTTCACATCTAATGTGGTTTATGCTCGAAAAGATAGGTATCTCTTTGAAAAATATCAATTGAATTTCTAGTAAATTAGTTATTTAGTGAAAAAAATAAGCTTGATTGGAAGAAGATTCTTGATAGTTTTCACTTTGCCTTCAAGAATACAGTAGAGTGTCGTTAATCTAGACTTCAAAAATCCGAAGTGGCGCGAACCTGGATCGCCTGTGAAAATCGAATATAGATGCTAGAAGGTGGGTGGTTGTTCCATACTGGACTTGTTCTCAATTTACTATTTTTTATTAATACATTTCGTGTACGGTATTTTTCGATTTCTTCAGTTTCTATTTTGCAGCAGGATACTCCAGGGCGTCATGTATCTTCTACGGTCTATGCATTATATATATATATATATATATATATATATATATATATATATATATATATATAAATAAATAGATAATAATTTTATTTTATTTTTCAAATATACAATACAAAGAATTTTTACCAAGCGGTTCAATAATTATATTCAGGTAATAATAAGATAGGCTATATATAATAAATGAAACATATATTTTGGAAATCATCCTACCTCACTATGGCATGCCATGTTCTAGAGTAGGTGTTAGTAGAGAAAAAAGGAGGTTTAGTTAAAAATAGGGTATAGGATTAAGGATTGGCCAGTTTTCAAAATTACAAGTTTCCATCATAATCATTATTGTTTGAAAAAATCCTCTCTATATGCTGTCTGTCAATATTTATTAGCCAGTCATGATGCTGTTGCTCGAATTTTTTGATATGTCCTATTGCTTTAATGTTCTTAGGAATTGAGTTGTAAATTTTTGGTGCTAGATTAGGTATGTGTAATGCATCCAGTTATTGAAAGCACATTTGAAAATCTGGACAATTCAGTTATCAGGATGGGTCCCGGTTCCGATTCTTCCGGATTAACGACGCTCTACTGTATTGTCACGGGTCCTATCACCAAAATAATCATCATTATACTATTTTCATAGCGAATTTATCTATTTTTATAAAATCAGTGCATGATTTCGATAGCAGTTTGTACTTTACATGTAAATGTAATTAGTTAAGCACTCCATCCATTTTCAACTGACATAAAAGTAATGATATGTTGTTAATTATTTCTTAATTTTCAGGGTGACTACAGTATGCTATTGTTGGTTCCCCATGAAAAAAGAGGAATCACTAATGCAGAAAGAAAACTGGTTCAATTAAGATCAAATTCGAACTCATCATTGATTGAAATGCTCATGGCAGGCATGTATAAACGCGAAATCGAATTGACTATGCCAAAGTTCACTCTCGAAGTGAGGACTGACATGAAGGAGGTGCTTCAAGAGGTTTGTATTCTATTCATTCAAAGCTATCTTAATGAATATTCTCTGTATTGAAGAATGGCTTTTATAAAATGTTGTTCAGGAAAGGGCATACCTTGAAAATAGATTCCATCAATAAAATATGAGAACTATGATTACAATGAATATTGGACCATTTCTAAGAACTTCCAATTTTAATACTAGGAAATCCTATCAAATTTCCGTTTTCGTTTAATATAGGATCAAGCTGTTTGGTATTTGGTTCAATTATCTCTATTTCCATTTCTCTTGTATGTTAATGAAACGTTTATTTCATCAATATCTAAATGAAGAAAGATAATTAAATTGAAAAAATCTCGTTCTGGAATGACACTGCATGCAATCGCATGCTTGGATAATTGACCATGAAATGGTCTAATATTCATTGTTTCATAGTTCTCATATTTTATTGATGGAATCCATTTTCAAGGTATGCCCTTTCCTGAACAACATTTTATAAAATGATCACTCATAACCTTATTAATTAGAACTGTAATTAGCTCTGAATATATTATCTATTCAATTGAATTATTATCACTTTCACGCTAGTTCAGATTCCACCTAAAACCGTTGATGTATCATAATTTTCTTGGCATGATTCAAATTATGAGGTTAAATTACCTGAAAGAATATATACAAGCTCTATTAACCTTGGGGTAGTTCCTTCACCGTTTGAGTTGTATTAGGGAAACTTGGTGGACCTACAGTTATTTTAGGTGGGCTTTGATCAATTGGGTAAGTGCTAATAAATCGAATAACGTCGAGTCGGCTAAAGCGCTAATTATGTACAAATTTGAAAGAAATTGAGCCTACCTCTTCCTCGATGTTTTCCATTATTGAAATTATTTTTGTGTAGTAGAGTATTTATAATCTTTTATTCGTACTTATTGTAAGCGCATATCTTTCAATAGACAATTGAACCTATATTCCTGGCTTTATTGTTTTAAGCTGTTATATATTCACACTAAAAAGTAATAAACACTTATTGTAATCTATTTCAAACTTTTTCAAGATTGGAGTGAGAAGTATCTTTACTCAGGGAGGTTTGACAAAGATCTCGGATGATCCTGGTCTTATCGTTGGTGATATTATTCAGAAAGCTTATATTAATGTCGATGAAACCTCGACTGAAGCAGCTGCAGCCACAGGTTAGTACAGTAAACGCTTAATCTGATTCTATCTTTTCATTGCATAATTTTCATAACTTGGTTGATGCAATCCTCAGGAAGATTATAACAAATAATCTTTTATTTTTCCAACTTTCACGTGATTCATAGTATATTTTTCTTCTTTCTATTTTTCATCCTCTTCTTCGTTACATCTTGTTCATATCAAGTTGCTGATGTAGTCTTAATGAAGGTATTTCCTTTCACACGCTATCCTGTCCCATCCATTTTTGTTTATTTTTATGAAAATGACATAAATTTTATTTCATCCTGCTTCTTTCTGCTATTTTGTCGATCTAAAATACTACAAAGAAAGGTCAAGTCTTTTTAGGGAATAATATACAGTTCGTTTTGGGAAGTGATTGGGGTAAAATAGCTTGAAACTTCTTACACAGATTATCCGACTCATATCCATATTATGTTGTCATTTTTTAGGGTTGAGTAAGTCAGTAAAGATTATGTTCAATATCTTTATATCGTTGTATTCGATAGAATGACTTGCCCAAGTGAAAAGGAGATAGATCTGATTAATTTAAATGTTTCATGATTGAATGTTTTAAGTTGTTGTTCTGTGCAGAAGTACAAATATCCACAAGTTCATGACTCTTTCCTTCAAATAGTGAAAAGAACCCTTTGGGCGCTTTGATTTTTTCAACTGACTCTAGCTGCAAGATCAATCAATTTCTATAATACTTTTAAAATAGTTATACTTTTAAATAGCCATAATACTTTTGATATTACCACACTTATTAGTTCAGGCCTATATATTTTTATAATGATGTAAAGATCAAAGCTGCAAGATCAATCAATTTCTATAATACTTTTACTTTTAATACTTTTAAAATAGTTATACTTTTAAATAGCCATAATACTTTTGATATTACCACACTTATTAGTTCAGGCCTATATATTTTTATAATGATGTAAAGCACCTTTGCTCAATATAGATTCGAAATGAATAATAAGACTTGAAGTTGTCACAAACACATTTATTGAAAACCGTGAGTTACTGGTTTCGGTTGTTACACCATTTTCAATCTCAAACAAAACTGTTTTTGTTTAAAACGGTTTTGTCGGAGATTGATAATGGTGTAACAATTGAAACTAGTACGGTAACTCACAGTTTTCAATGAATGTGGCTGTGACAACTTCAAGTCTTATTAACCATTATGGATATCTTCCACAATATCACCTTCGCCACTACAAAGAAAGATGGATTCAAGAATAATTCCATAAAAATATACAAGAATTGATTGTTTTTTTCAAGTCTCTCTCTGGTATCAGTCAGTACCATTCACTCTAGCTCCCACACATTAAAAAAATGAATCTACTCTGTTTTTTAGTGCATTTGAATATTATTTTTAAATCAATGCTCTTCTAATGGTATTAATTTTATTATTAGACAGCATTGATCTGAGCTTATAGATACTTTAATCAATAGGTTTAACTGGAGAACTCAACAAATAGAAATTAATGTTATTGGAAATTTATGTCAATGACTGAAAATTTGGTTTTTGTTTTACGGTGGGGGGGGGGGGGGGTGTAGTGCCTTGGATCAAAAAAGTCTTTGGGTATCCCCAAGTACTAACCCTGGGTAAGCCCCTGAAAGAATCTGAAACCATTTAGATTCAATATGTAATTTCTTCTATATCTTTTAAATTTTTAAATGATGATAATTTTATGAACCCGTACATATTAACTTCTAATCGCAATTAATTGAGTGACTTCATGTAAAATTCATGTACACTATATAACATTTTATTCACTTCCAACGTGTATTTCACTAACCATTCAAATCTATTTAAGTTGATCTAAATAACACCACTTTAAAATTATTAAACAGAATTTATTAATTTCGAATTCCTTTAATTGGTATTAGTTTATACTGAAGACTTCCGCAATGGCGGATATTGACAACAGTATTTAATAGCTGATGGAAATCGATGAATGCTACTGTACAAAAATATCAGTCACCACCGGGAATCGAACCACGGACCTCCCAATTATCGGTCGGGCGCCTTAACCACTAGGCATTCATCGATTTCCATCAGCTATTAAATACTGTTGTCAATATCCGCCATTGCGGAAGTCTTCAGTATAAACTAATAGCAATTAAAGGAATTCGAAATTAATAAATTCTGTTTAAGTAAATTTGTCAGTTTGTTCAATTGTCAGTAACTTCGAACTAACTTATGTGATACGAACCGATATGGCCAAGTTAAAAATGAATGCTGCTGTGCAGAAGGGTGTCCATGGTCTGGTGGTTAAGGCGCCCGACCGGCAATTGGAAGGTCCGTGGTTCGATTCCCGGTGGTGACTGATATTTTTGTACAGTAGCATTCATCGATTTCCATCAGCTATTAAATACTGTTGTCAATATCCGCCATTGCGGAAGTCTTCAGTATAAACTAATACCAATTAAAGGAATTCGAAATTCTGTTTAAGTAAATTTGTCAGTTTGTTCAATTGTCAGTAACTTCGAACTAACTTAAAATTATTAATTAAATTTTGTTAAATTCTATTATTGCCATTATTCATTATTTAACTTATGATATCTTTAAATCTTAATTTTTCAATTTCAGTTGTTGGGATTTCATTCTACAGTTTGAATGGGGGAGCTCATATTCTCAAAGTCGATCACTCTTTCATTTTTCATGTTGTACACACACATACAAGAATATCTGTATTTTCTGGACGAATCATCATGCTTGAATAATCCTTGGCGAACTGTCATCACTTTTCTATTTGAAACAGAAGAATCAATCACTAATGCTTCCATTGTCTATATTTTTACTTGACAATGTATTCTCAATTCTAAGAGTATTATTATTGGTAACATTAAAATCTTTGTCATAACATGTGTTTTGAGGACTCTCATCTAGTAATAGAATCTGAATAATAAGATTATTTTTTCGATGCAACTCTTCCTTCATTCATTTTTAGTCCACAATCAATTATAAGTTACATTCAGCTCATTTCCAACTTAAACGATTCAATAGAATCTATAGAACGCTACTTTGTTTGCATTTTGTTGATAAAAATCATTTGTCACTGTTTTTCATACAATAAAGCAAGGTTTATTTTGACCAAAAAGAGTTACAGAATTCTGTCTGTAAAAATTGGTGAGATGGTAACCGATATTTACACCGATTTTCATATCATGGAAAGATATAATTTCCTATGATCTAACTAGTGGCGTCCTGGTGGCGCAATCAGTTAAGGTTCTGATAGAACTCTCTTATCTGTGATAGAACTCTGGCTGGCTGCTTCTCCTGCATTCAGCCTTGGATGTTCTCACCTTGTCTCCATTTACCTCATCACCCACGCATAAGTCTCAGGCTCTTGTGATCATCATCCGAAAAAACTTTCAACTAAAATTTTATTCTTATTTTGAAGTCTTTATTCACGTTTTCGAACAACAAGGAGTTGTGAATTTTGTACCCATCGTTTCATAATACACTAAAAGAGTTTTCTGGAAGGGAACAACACGATTTTTAGAATCTTGAAATTTGATATCATGACGAATTGCACGTTTCTCTAGTAACTTACAAATAATTGCACGACTATGCATCGATGATGGATCCACGCGGCCCGAAATGGCCATCTGCTCAGTCAGTAAAATATTTAAATTTTCTACTCAAATATTTGACTGCATAGTCGTGCAATTATTTGTAAGCTACTCGGATTTTTAGCTCAAAATTATTCATTTTACAAAATTTAAATGTACACATCTAAATGAACTCGCTTAATTAGGATTCATCTCCTTTTGCCTAGAGAACCAAATGTGTTTTGAATACATAAAGATTGAAAGTGGAATTTAAATTCAAGGGGTTTTTAAAGATTTATTCTTAAATGCGTTTCAAAATTGGACGAATAGCGTTAAGTGACATTTTTTGGTAGATTTTGAGCTACAGCATTTAATACAAAATTTGTTTTTTACAGATTCTCATTTTCGACAATCTGAAATCTTACTTCTAATTTCAAGTTGAAAATTAATTCTCCTGAATAAATTCAATTTTCTATAACTACAAGAAATTTTCTCGCAAGGCTTGTTGAAATTCCAAAAAAAATCTGTGAGGGTATCTATCCCTCTGAGCTCTCCCCCCTCCAAAGCTACCCCTTTGATAAGGTCAAAATAGATAGCATTAAAGTAAATTTTCGTTGAAGGTTATCAGTGCATAAAACAGATTGAAATATATTCATTTTCCCATAGAAATTCCATCATCCATATTTCAAATATTCGCCAAATACATCAAGAAACAAATAAGTAAAATTTTCCCTCGAGCATTTTTGGTGCATGTAGAGAGCTTAAGTCAGTACCATGTACCAAGCAAAGGCATTCTACTATTATAGTAGAGACCTATCAAGTCTCAGACCTATGTGGACTTCATCCTCCGAAAAAATCATTCTTTTAAGTAACACTCTTCTCATCTGGGGTCATTGGGTCATTTGGCCGATTACCACCAGACAGCGATTTTGTAAAAAAATTAACTT
Source organism: Conomelus anceps (assembly GCA_948455865.1). NCBI lineage: Eukaryota > Metazoa > Arthropoda > Insecta > Hemiptera > Delphacidae > Conomelus > Conomelus anceps. The sequence goes on along the minus strand of OX418217.1, from coordinate 54,578,550 downwards.
TAAAGTTTAATAAAATAAAGTTGTAATAAGCTTAATATTGACAGTTAATGAAGAAATCATATGGGTTTGGATTGACCAATAAAAAATAAAAGTGACTTTCTTCAATTTACTGTTTTGCTGGTTGGTTTGTTTGATATCTAATAGCCTATCTATTCTTCAAATGAAGATGTGACATTACTGAATTTTCAAGAGAAAAATTATCACATTAAACCATCTGATAATTTCATTTTAATTGCAACTGGAGATTTTTTCACTGCATTAACATTACTTAGAGTGGATAAGCTATGATAATAATCATCACAATAAATAGTAACTCAGGTGGTTTATATTGTGATTCAAAGAGAGACAAATTTTGATAGAATTTGGTAATTTGATGTTGTATTCAAGTCATAAATGTTTTTACATATATATGACGAATTTACTTTGTTGTTATGAAGTAAATTTTTAACAATAAATGCTAACAAACTTCGCAGCTTCTTGAGACTAACAACATTTACTTATTCACTTCTTATTCATTTACTCATTCATATTAATTCTTCAGGTTTGTTTCATGGGAACTTCTATATAAATGTTACTTTAATAATGTTTGTATCGTACGGTTACAAAATAAAACTCTCAAAATTATAACATTTGATTGATATCAGCATATCAATAGAATGATGGCTTCAAGTTCACTATGCTAATAGGATACATTCAAAGCAAATGAATAGCTTCACATCAAATATAAGCCACCAATGCAAAAGTTTTGATTTTTGAACTTTCTATACCGACTATACTTTGGAGGGCCCCGTTTGATGGATGTGACTGCAGTAGGCCTACTCTTAAAGATTCACTTTCAGAACTTTTCATACTGTAATCAATTCTAAGCATTTTCGGTCTACTTGATTCACTGGATAGTAGATAATGCTAGAGTAGGAATGCTATGCTTTGAAAAGTTTTGAGGGCTTTGATGCCGGTGTGGATGGACACACTCGTTGCCTTAGAGGAATATCATAGAGCGAACCCATTGCTGTGTATGGCAATAAAATTCTTCGTTCAGATTGGCCGTTAACTGAATACATAAGCTAAGATTTGTTATCAAAGCTCTCAGATCAGCCTAATGTTTCAGAATTCACTTCGAGTGAACGGCCTGATTTGAAATGTATGCTGAAAATGTATTCCTTTTATTTGAAAATATGACAGAATCTCTTATATTACTACATTGGAAACTACAGTTTTTATTGGTAGTTGAAAGATTGTTTCTTGAATTTGAAGTAGCCATCTGATGCGGTAACTGAAAGGAATATCAAAGTCGACTGATTTTGTATTATTGTTACAGAATAGTTCTCATAATAATTATTTAAATTCTTGAATTTTTTGATCCATAACAATCTGCGTTGTTGATATTAACTTTTTATGTTAAATTTAACGACTTGCAGTCAATTTTAATTGAGAATAAATAAATATTTACTCACGCAGGCTGAAACGTTTTCGAATCTTGACGATTCATTTTCAACATGATTTAAATGCTACATCATTATGTTGGTAGAGCTGTGCTGTAAAATATTAATATTGATAGGCTATAGGCATTCTATTCAATTCATATAAAAACTAACAAAGATTCTATTCTATTTGGAATGACACGAAATTGCTGTAATATATGTAATGTACCTTTATTCTATTGCAGTAATAATAAATAATAATGCTTCTAACATATTTTTCAGGAATTTTAGTTGCCTTGACATCCATTTCCATTCCATATTCATTGAATGCTGATCATCCATTCATCTATAGTATTGTACACAGTCCGTCCAAAGGACAGTACTTTACTGGAAGACTAATGGAGCCTTAAACTATCTGAGATTAACAGAGGTGATGGTGCTTATCCAATTAATATCAATAGTTTATTTTATCATTGTATTGATATGTAGTGCATTCAAAATTTGCTAGAGCTCATTCCAATACTAAGTTACTAGATAGTTAGACATTTTACATATTCTAGTTGAAATCAAATCTTTAATTTCAATCGTTAAAGAACTGTGAGTAGGTCTACACTGCAGGTTAAATAGTCACAGAATATATATTTCAAACTATGGATTGCGAAACGAATATCATAAGCGTGCATGTGATAGGGTCTGCAGTGTGTGAAATCAAATAATTCAATTCGAAGAAATCAAATTATCCAAAATAAAATAATTGTATTGTTAACACAAGACAGTGTTAATGAGGGAATACTTTTTTAGAACCATCTAAGTAGATTTTCTGTTCAAACCCCAGTAATGGCTTTTAAATATTGTTTGTCCAAACTAACAAGAAATTATGTCAGTTTTAGGAAGAGAGAAATCCTCTAATCTACCTTTGAATGCATGTAATGAAATAATATGTGTCTGTAGTCATAACTTTGTTCACAAATATAAATGCATCTCAATTCTAATAATGCTTCCACTCTGGCTTCTACTACAACTTAGAACATTAACAAAAAAGTAGTTATTGACGATTAAAAATTGCCAATAATAATATATTCAAAACGAAACCAATCAATACTCTATGCAATAATTATGAATGTTGAAAATTAAAGTAATTGATTTCATACATAATATATTTTATATTAGTCTACATATAAGGCAATATATGAACCATGTAATTCCATTTGAATGACGAAACTCATACTATGTGAACCTCAAAATCAAATTGTTTAATTTGTAAGGAAAAAGCACCTTGAATTCAATGTGATATCTCATAATTGTAATAAAATCAATCAAAATTCTTAATTGTGCTCCAAACTTTGGGCTTACGTAATTCCCCCACAAAATGAAAATCATACAGATTCCAAGGGAACCATTCAATTTTTTAAGTTTTTTTTTAATAAGGGTGATGCCCACATGAGCCCGGATACTTGTGCGTGGGTAATGAGGTGAATGATGTGAAACAACCATGGCTGAATGAGATTCGAACCCAAGGCTGCAGGAAACGAAGCCAGTTAGAGCCCCTTATTTTATCACAGACAAGCGCTCCAACCAACTGCGCTACCAGAGCCGCCACCGGCAAATGTATGAGAGATAATTATTGTTAATTTTAAAAAGAACATGGTTGTAATATTCCCTTCTAGATAGCAATAATTCTCATTGATATTCAATCTATTGATTTATGGAAGATTCAGTTCCATTGATTTATTATGGATACATTCAAAGTTGTTTTATATTGTTCAATACAGTCAATATTCTAAAGTGAAGCTTCAACCGTTTTCTTTTGTATTCTGTAGCCGCGTGTCGTATCGTGTAGAAAAAACCTGTAACTTGTAGAGACTGTCAAGAAGAATATGTTTTATCAATGTATCAAATGTGAGCTTTCGTTCTTCTTGCATTGGCATGTTTGGCATTCCATATACCGTACGATAGATTTTAAATTTTTATTTGTAACCGAATAGGTTAAGCTCTAGCTGTAGTTGATTTTAATAATTTTATGATGCAACAGAAGAAAAAATGAAATTTGTGCATTCTAATGTACATCATATCAGGATTTATTAATATAATTTTTATTAATACCTTTTCAGAACATTTCAATGTTTTGTCATTGTATGAAGAAGAAGACATATTCAAGTTAATAGCGGACCACCCATTCATCTTTACTGTAAACCTCTTGGATTCGAATTGTATATTTTTTGAAGGAAGATTTCTGAAGCCTACTACAGACAAAATAAATTATCACCCAGTCTCTTCGGCATTTTATTGGTACTAATAAATTAAGAAGATTTGTTCTATTCATTTGTTAATACTCAGCCTGATCCCATATATTATTAATATAATGAACGATCATGTATTATAATAATCATTTTATTATTCTTATGCATTATAAATATAGACTAAAAACTTCAATTTTTGCCCCAATATTGAATTCTTTTTGAGGGAATGATTGGAGAAAACCCGTAATCAGTAAAGGAAATTATTATGGGGCTTCTACTCCAGATTGAAAGTATAAGTTGGGTTTGAGTGAAATTGAGTTGGAGATTGAGGCTTGTGGTATAGATTAAATCAAGATTTTTTAAAATTGAGTCACCATCAGATTTAATTATTTCATATTGAAAGCTTCCACACTGGAAAAATGCAATTCATTCTCATAATAGCCTTAAATGTATTTTCTTTTTTGTACCCTTTCAATGATTTTTCATGATTTAACAACTGTTGTAAAAGTTCCTTCAGGTAGCAGAGAGATACTATTGATACAGAACTAATATGTTTCTTTGGCTTGTGACATATCGGCGTATCATCTATACCAGCACCATAGTTACGTATAATGTATCAGCTTTTCTATGAGCTTCCTGCATCTAAACACATTTAAAAACATTAATAGTGTCCATAAGTGAAATTTGAACATTAATTTTGAAAAATGTAGAAAGAAAATAAGAAATCGGGCTTTGAGGTACACTGCATTGAGTTTGCTTTGTGTCAATTTTAGTGTTCCAAAACGTTGCCTTTGAAATTTGTCAGGCCATGAATCAATCAACAAAAATACAGTAGGCAACTAGGCATAGCTGGAATACATAATCAATGCTAGTTGGGAAATCGAGTCATTAATAATTATTTAAAAGTACTGTATACAATTATTTAATAATTTTTAATTATTGAAAATTGGTGTTTGGGGTGAAGGTGTAAGGGAGCCTCCAGCCACAACTCTGCCCCGGGCCACTAAAATGTATCTGGGTGGCCCTGATTGTAATAATAATAAGCGTATGGCTTTTAATGGTGGAGAGACCCGCGGGTAGTTCCACCTCGCCATTTGAGCCATGTTACGGGAAACATGGTGGACCTACTATTTTAGGTGGGTTCCGAACCACCGGGTAAGTGATAATGAAGCTTGTAACATCAAGTCATTGAAGCACGGTCACCCATCCAAGCGCAGTCTTGAGCGGTCGTGACTGAACATCACGATCACTTGAACACCACGCTCACCGCATGACCAATCACCACCCTATTGTAATAATAATTTGAAACCACTATAAATTTTTAAATTGGCTTTATAAAAGTAGTATTTTTTGGATTTTATACATTAAAATTTGTTCACAACTAATTAATGTACTAAGAATATACGAAAAGTGGGTTCAAGCTCTTAGGCAAACGATTCATAAAAGCAATGATTTATTGAACTTAAGCTTTCACTCTACCCACTTTATACTAAACTTCATTTTAATAAATACTTTCAAAATAATTGCTGTTTTTAAGCCGCAAATCAAGATCTCAACATCAAAAATTTCCCCATAATGTGGACTAAAATGAATGGATTTAAGCTTTTTTAGACGTGGGTCTAGAATCACTTGGAATACGATTCTAGAGGGACTATTCATCAACATTTTCCCGGGGGAGGGCTCCGGACACCCCCTCGCCCTGGGAGGTACTCCGTACCCCCAGACCCCCCGGGGGCCCCCAAATCTTCGATAACCCCCCCATGTAAAGATTTTCGCTACGCTACTGGTGAGGAATTGTCAGGTTATGTATGTTCTGTTTAAATATTGATTTATACATTACTGTAGGAAAAATTTAATGTGTAATACGAGCGCAAAATATTGTTTCTGCACTCGAGAAACTTTTTCCGCTCGCCTTCGGCTGGCTCGTGGAAAAAACTGTTTCTCTCGATGCAGAAAAACGCTATTTTGCACTCTAGTTACACAAATAGCTATTTCAACGTCATTTCTGTCCTTTTTCAAGACAGGATATTTTTCAATAATTTGACACCAGTTACACCCCTGTATCTATATCAGGTCCTCAACTACAATTTTTCAAAGTATTAGTAATTTTTTCGGAAAATTATAAGTTTTCTATTTTGAATAATTGAAATAGCTGTATCCAACTAATGGTGAGAACTAATTGAGTAACTTGAAATCCGTATCCGGGAAATAAAGTTTTCTACAATTCAAAACCTTCCTCAGCGTTTTCTCTTCAATAGTTTTTGAGCTATAGCTATTGATAAACTTGCATGCACCCCCAAAAACCCCTAAAATTTCCGTTGAGAGCTGAAACAAATCTCCCAAAAAGTGGGTATAGGCATTTATCTTAAAAAATTGCTTTAGAGCCACCAAGCTATCAGAAACTCCATGTGGTCGCCCAAAAGTGCGTCGGGATTTTTATGGTTGGGGGGGGGGGGGGTGTTGCGGCACTAGGGGCTGGTGAATCCGGGTCCCTATAACTATTGAATGGTTCATTGTATCCGATCGGCTGTCGGCTTATTTGTCTCAGCTCATCGAGGCGGTCGATATTCATATGTTTCATATGTCGAATATATATTCATATGTCGAATTTGGCTTAGAACTTGTAATTCTGTTTTGAAGGGTACTTTTAGTGATTTGCCTCCCATACCTTGGAAATTACTATTTTCAACATTTAAATGGCTCCAATTCGGAAGTTCATGAACTTAAAAATTTGATATTAGTTTTGAATTGTTGACAAACATTTCTTCTTCAAAATCATTATAATTTTATCCACTGAACTTGAACCCAAGAAGAAGAATGACTCTTCTTCGTGATGATAAATTTCAAGAATTCATAAAATTCTCCAATTTATCGAAAATTATGACCAAAATAAGTGTCGCACATGAAAATTGATGAGAAGTTTTTCTCTATAATAAAATTACCTAGATACTAATTGATTTACTCTAACTCACATATTTCTTGATTGGTTGTTTGTATATTAGAGCTTTCCTTAATTTATTGTGAATTTTTCTAAAAATTAAATTCGTTGATTTTGTATTAATTTCATCTTTTGTATTTAATGTAGATGTAATAATTATAATAGAATTCAAAGAGTACAATGTTATCTACAATTTGATGGCATTTTAGTAGTTACATTTTGGGGCACCTGGCGCAACCTTGACCTTGACCTCGTCCTTGACCTTGACAAAAAAAAATAAATGAAAAAATAAAAAAAATTAAAAAAAATTGAAAAAAAACCCTGGGGGTTGAGGGGTTGGGCGGTGGGAGGTATAGAGTATATAAGCTAGGTCTTCTGTTGGAGTTATCATACACTGCTCTCACACCAGACAGCCAACTACTGTGCTTGTGCTCCAGTCTTGTGCTTCTTGTGCTCCAGTCTTGTGCTTCTTGTGCTCCAGCTTCATCAACTTTAAAAGTAAGTACTCTTTGCAATTAATACTGTTTTCCACTATCTAATGCATACTGTTCCATTTCAGGAAACTATCTTACAATGTCTAATGCATATTGTTCCATTTCAGGAAACTATCTTACAATGTCTAATGCATATTGTTCCATTCCAGGCAGGGGCGGATCCAGGGATCTGTTTTGGGGGGGGCACATGGATGACGCCAACATAGAATATATATATATTCTACGTATATAATTATGTATATATACTATGCAAGCCCTCCGTATCCCCGCGTTGCATACCCTAACATATTGCGCGCGCGCGCACGCGTGTGTGTTTATATATAAATGTATTGCGTTTATGTGAATGGTTGAAAATGAATTGCTGGAAAAATACCTTTTTGAAAAGGATGTTCTATTCTATAATACTTGAGGAAGAATATTGATAGGCCTAATCGAATTCATGTATGACATGAATAATATGTATGATGTATCACATTAAACTCATATATGACAGTAATATGTTCACAAACATACTCACTTGGTTGAACTAAAGCACAAACTCCTCTCGATGCTTCCTCATTCTTACTGCAGTAATCTTGACTCCAAATCTCCAAAAGAAACGATTTACACACAACAGAGTTGTTTCACTGCGGTTTCAAAGTAAACGTAACCTTTTTTATAGAGAATACTTTGGCTTGCAAATGTAATAGGGATGGATCGGATATGGTATCAGGTATCGATATGATCGAAATATTGATATTTTGGTTCCAATATCCGATATTTTTATATCGATATTTTGAGACCATCTTAATATTTAATTCCATCTTTGCTTGACCTTTTCTCTCCATGACAGCACAAGAATTTCGGCTGTGCACTTTATTTTTTATTTGTGTATTGTGTCTGAGCCTTTGGGGGGGGCACATGCCCCTAGTGCCCCCCCCCTGGATCCGCGCATGATTCCAGGTCACTGCCTGTCCACTTGTAAAACTAATGATTAAAATTGTGATTGATCCATTTCAGAAAACTATCTTACAATGCAGATTGTTTCATTCCAGGAAACTAACTTACAATTGACAATTTTTAATGCATATTGTTTCATTCCAGCTTACCATGTCCCTTAACAAGAGAAGATGCTGCCAGCAGACTCAGGAGAACTGTGATGACTTCATTGTGCTGGAGGAAGCATTCAACAACAATCTTCAAACCTTGTTCTTCAACAAACAGTGTTCTACAAGCCCTCAAAAGGATTTCCAGTCCTGCCTGGACAGCCTGGAGGAGAAGATCAACAGCACCCTGAAAGCAGAAATCCTGGAGCATGGTGCAATAAAATTCAATTTGGTGCTGGAGGCAACTTATCACAAGTGCTTCCTTGATCTGAACAACGAGGAGGTGGAGGAGGTGCAGGACATCGCTTTTAAAACACCAAACTATGCAGCATTCACCATTCTCATGCTGCCTCATCAGGTGGAGATGGCTTGCCAGAAGATGCTGGAAGAGGAGGCTATGTTCGAAGGGAAATCCAGTGGATGGTCGCTGCTACAGATTGATGGACTACTAATAAGGATCAGCAAGCATATTCCTCTTAGGGGCTCTTCATACATCATTAATCCGCCCAAGCTGGCTGCAAGGAAAGCCATCATCAATCCGAGGAATGATGACCAAAAGTGCTTCATGTGGGCGATCCTCACTAAGCATGTCTAAGGAGAAGATCCCCAAAGAGTCAACCAGTGATACTTCAATCTTCAGGAGAAATATAGCTTCAAAGGCATCACTTTCCTGACAACTATAAACCAGATCGATAGGTTCGAGAAGGATAACCCTACAGTATCTGTCAACGTGTATGCAGTCAACTCCGATAATAACATCTTCCCCAGATGAGTCACCAATGCCATGAAGATCGAGCACTTTGATCTTCTGCTACTGGGTGAGGCTGCTGAAGATGATGGTGCAGAGACTAACGATTTGCTGCAGGATGAGACTGCTGAAGATACTAACAAGGATCTGAAAATCAACACCCACTACTGCTGGATCAAAGATTTTGAGAAGCTTCTGAGACCACAGCTGACAAAACATAAAGGCCGCATAATTATCTGCAGGCATTGCTTCACCCATTACACTCTCACTAATAATGGTGAGCAAAGGATAGCAGAACATGAGAAGTATTGTGCCAACAACAAGACGGCTAGGATGATCATGCCATAGCTGAAAGATGGAAAACTGCCAACATTGAAGTTTGAGAAGCACTTGAGGAAGTTCAGACTGCCACTTGTAGTGTATGCAGACTTTGAGTGTCTGCTGGAGCCCTAGAAGAGGGTGATGTGGAGGGGGAAGCTCCAGAGAGATGGATTGGGAAGCAGACAAAGGTGATACAATACCACAATGCAATGAGCTATTGCATGTACTTTGTGAGAGATGAGACACAATTTCCTCCATGGCTGACTCTGAGCAGTTACATACCTCTGGAACCAATCGTCTACAGAGGTCACAATGCAGCAGAACACTTCATGAGTCAGCTCAGCCACTATGCAAAAACTATTGCTGATGCCATGGACCAGTTGGGTATTAGAATGATGCCACTCACCAATCAACAACAAGCTGCACATGATGCTGCTGCACACTGCAAAGCTTGTGGTAAAAGGTTTGGCAGAGACAAAGTGTATGATTATTGTCATATGACAGGTTTCTATAGAAATGTGCTGTGCAATCCGTGCAATATGGAAAGACAGCACCAGACCTTCATTCCAATTTTCCTGCACAATTCATCCAACTATGATACACATCTGCTCATTCCTCAACGCGGTGCCGACAAGAATAGGATCAAAGTCATTCCACACACATCTGAAAAGTATATTTCCTTCACCAAACATGTTTCCAATTGACTCCACCTGAGATTCATAGATACATTTAGATTCACACCAGACAGTTTGGATACATTGGTATCAAATTTGCGCAAGTCTGCACATAATGACATGGACATTCCAAATGTGCTGAAACATACTGCTAAACACTTCAAGACAAGACTTGATCTTGTGACACATAAAGGAGTGTTCCCTTATGATTATTGCGGTTCATGGGAGAAACTGGAAGAAACTTCCCCACCACCATAGGAAGCATTCTTTAGCAGGCTGACAGATCATGGAATCAGCGATGAGGACTACGCCCATGCACAACTGGTCTGGCAACATTTTGGATGTAGAACACTAGGGGACTACAGTGACCTTTATCTAAAGACAGATGTTTTACTCCTGGCTGATGTGTTTGTAAGTTTCAGGGACATGTGCATAGGAAACTACAATCTTGACTGTGCCAACTACTTCACTGCACCAGGATTCTCATTTGATGCCATGCTGAAATACACACAAGTGGAATTGAAGCTTCTCAGTGATTACAATTATCATGTGCAAAATGCGTACCTGCGTTTTGCCGTGACAGCCCAGGTGTCGCTCCCGGCCGGCTAGCGTCAGTCGGCGTGATGGCAGGATAAGGTACGGGGACCTGACTTCGATTACTTGATTCCGAATGTCCGTGTCCTCTTGTCAGTGGTTGAAATAGACGATTCCGCGGACACTTAATTCGGCCAGATTGTCGCGTCTTGGCTGGAGAGGAGGCCGTTCAGCCGGGAATCTAGACCCTGCCGCCTCCCTAGGGGGGCAAGCGTCCGTTTCCCCTGCCGGAATGAGGAAATAGGATTTTGGGGAGAGGAAAGGAAGGGCCGAAACAGCAATATCCCTGCCCCTGAGGAGGAGGGAGAGAGGAGGCCGTTCAGCCGGGAATCTAGACCCTGCCGCCTCCCTAGGGGGGCAAGCGTCCGTTTCCCCTGCCGGAACGAGGAAATAGGATTTTGGGGATAGGAAAGGAAGGGCCGAAACAGCAATATCCCTGCCCCTGAGGAGGAGGGAGAGAGGAGGCCGTTCAGCCGGGAATCTAGACCCTGCCGCCTCCCTAGGGGGGCAAGCGTCCGTTTCCCCTGCCGGAACGAGGAAATATGAGAGGAGGCCGTTCAGCCGGGAATCTAGACCCTGCCGCCTCCCTAAGGGGGCAAGTGTCCGTTTCCCCTGCCGGAACGAAGAAATATGAGAGGAGGCCGTTCAGCCGGGAATCTAGACCCTGCCGCCTCCCTAAGGGGGCAAGTGTCCGTTTCCCCTGCCGGAACGAAGAAATAGGATTTTGGGGATAGGAAAGGAAAGGTTTCCTGTTAGAACAACCGCATCCCTGCCACTTTCCAAAGGGGGCCGGGACCGTTCCCCTAACAGTGAAGGATGGCCGGGGAGGGACGTGCCCCGCTCTTCTCGAGCTGGCCTGAACTCCCCTGCCGGGATTCGAGGTGACGGGTCGGATGCCCAGGTACACCCCTGCCAATTTCCAAAGGGGGCAGGAATAGTTTTGGGCCCACGTCCCGGGGTTAATAGGCGTATAGGTTGTCGACCGGTTCGGACAGGTACAGCCCACGCGACGTAGCCGCGGGTGGGAGATTTCTTAGTCCTTGCCGGCCGGGGTGAGAAGGATATGACTTAATGACGGCTATGAGCTGGTACACCCCTGCCCTAGGGGCCGGAATAGCTTAGTCTTAACCGCCGGGGTTAGGGAGAAGAGGAGCTGTGGAGCTGGGTAAATAGCGGTGGAGGTATGAGGTTATGGTATGGAAAGGTGACAGGCAGAAGTAGGAAGGCCTCTGCCCCTACGGGTATGGGGGGGGGGTATTTGGAATAAGGATAAGAGTGAAAGGTAGAAATTCGTACTACGTACCGTTCCGCACTTCTCGTTGAGAACCGCGTGTACTCGCTGTGAGCAACGCCCGTGAATCGCGACCGCATTCACCAAACACCCCTACGGGGTAGTAGTCTAAGTAGATAGCTTTCCACTACACAAGACGACCTCGGTCAAGCACCAACTGCTCCAACTCCAGGAACTGGCTGCTATGACACCTGAGACACTACTCCCCCGACTTCTCGTCGGCTAGACGGTCTTCCCCGAAAAATAATGGGGGAAACCAGTGGGGGAAGGTGGAGAGAAGGGTATGCGCACCCAGTACACTCCACCGGTCAAATTTGTTATCTCCGTTACTGGCTGTAGAGAGATAACTGAGCGTCAATTAGCTCCCTTTTCCTCGTCGCGAACTTGCTTCGTGACACACTCGTCCTACCCGGGGTGGGGGGGGGGGGGAGGAGGAAAAAGAAAGAAAAGGAAGAAGCCGAAGTCTTTCGACCCCTGCCTAAGAAGGAGAAATATAAAAAAAAAGGGGGGGGGGAAGGAAAGTGAAGGCCGAAATATAAATACCTCTGCCCCAAGGAAGGAATAAATATAAAAAAAAGGGGGGGGGAAGGAAAGTGAAGGCCGAAGTATAAATACCTCTGCCCCAAGGAAGGAATAAATATAAAAAAAAGGGGGGGGGGAAGGAAAGTGAAGGCCGAAGTATAAATACCTCTGCCCCAAGGAAGGAGTAATAGGATAGGGTAGGGTAGGACATGCTAGGGGCCGTGGCCTGCGCCACTGCCCGAAACGGTGTTATCCCTAGGACAACACCCCTTAATCGTGGGCCTAAGTGAATCGAAGGATAACTCGATAAGAGTTATCATACTGTCTGGAAGGTAAGGCAATAAGCTGCCGAATTTAACTTTTTAATAAAATTCTATCTCCTTATCTTATCATCGACAGTACCTTCTTAGCATCCAACCCTTCTGATTGAAAGCTACGATTTTTCAATAACTTTGAATCTGAATACAGAGAGTTCGAATTATAATTATTATCCCATAATTTATTCACTCTTTGATGATGATATAACAATGAATAGCTCATACATTTGTTACCCAACATCCCGATTTATTCATTAACTTTGAATAAATCCTTTTTTTTTTGTAGCCTCAGATACCTCTTTTCAGCTAACAAACTGTAATCGCTCCTTTTAGCTATTTCGGAATAAATTACTAACTCGTAATCTTATTCCATTCAACAAACACTTCGTGTATTCGTTACAGCACGACTTGAATCATTTGTCCAACGTAAATAATTCAATTCCCATTCACAGGGGTGCTTATCGGCTGATAAGCGTAACAGCTTACTTTGCCTCTCTAATTAGATTAATCTTTTCTAATTAATCCATCTCCACGCTGTTATCATAATAAATACCTCACGTATTTATTTTACAGCGTTTTCGAATCATTTATTCCAATATAAATAATTCATCATCCATATCTATGGATATTTTCCAGCTAATAAACGCTAGTAGTTTATTTAACCTTCCGAAATTAATCACTACCTCGTAATTGAATTTCCACCGACGTTAGGGAACTAATAAATACTTTGTGTATTCACTGTATAACGTCTTGAATTATTCATTCTAATATAAATAACTCGTCATCCATATCTATGGATATTTTCCAGTTAATAAACACCAGTAGTTTATTTAACCTTTCAAAATTAATCACTACCTCGTAATTGAATTTCCGCCGACGTTAGGGAACTAACAAATACTTTGTGTATTCACTGTACAACGTCTTGAATTATTTATTCTAACATAAATAACTCTTCTTCGTTCGGAGGTGTTTATCTGTCATCTCACGCCATGCTTTTATATCGTTTTTTTTATAACACCTCTGAACTTCCCTGGGCGCCAACCCAAGGTAATCAGTTAAGATTAGGCTTGAGTACGTTACACAGGGCAGTCGCCCTCCACTCCTCCCTCCTCGTCTTCCAGCGAGGGGGAAAGTACTTTCACGTCCTTCGCGTGGACCGTTATAAATTTCCCTCCCTTTGTTCTCAGCTGCACGACAGAGGGGCTTAGCATCTTGTCGACCTCATAGGGCCCTGAGAATTTAGGCGCTAATTTGGCCGCAAATTTATTGACGCCAGACGACAAATGGTGCTCGCGTCTGAATACCAATTGGCCCGGTACGATGGTCAACGGGCGCCTTCTTAGGTTATAATACCTCCTTGTGTTATTATAAGCCTCGTTCAAATTATCAACAACTACCTTTCGTAGCTGTTCTAATATTTTGAGCCGCTTGAGCTGCGTCGGCTTACTTTCGGCGTCGGCCTCTCTTCGGGGGTCGTCCTCCCCTTCGCAACCGGCTGCTCCCGGCGCTCTCAACTCATGCCCGAAATTTAAAAATGCGGGGGTGAATTTCGTCCCCTGATGAACTGCCGTATTCATCGCAAAAGAGAACTCGGCGATATATTTATCCCATTCTGTATGAGTATCTCCAACATACAGTTGTATCATCGTCTTCAAGACACGGTTGACCCTCTCTGTGGGGTTACAACTAGGAGTGTAGGGGGGGGGTGAAAAATAAAATCATCCCATTATCTTCACAAAAGGATTTGAACAGTTTACTCGTGAATTGAGTGCCATTGTCACAAATTAATATCCTTGGGACTCCAAACCGCGTGATTACGAGCTCTCTTAGAGCTTTCAGGACAGAAATACTGTCGGCTTGTGCTAAGGGGCGAGCTTCCACCCACTTAGTAAACTGGTCTTGGAACACAACCAAGTACCTGCACCCTCGTTTAGAACGAGGTAGGGGGCCAACCAAATCTGTACTCACGGTTTCCCACGGCCTCGTTACCTTCCGTTGTCGTGCCATCTGACCATACGGAACTCTCTGTTCTACTTTGTGTTTCATACACGTCTCACACCTCCTCACGTATTTGGCGACATCTCGATACATGCCAGGCCAATAGTACTGTCTCGATATTCGCTCATACGTTTTATATACTCCTTGGTGACCGGCTGTTGGAGCATCGTGGTTCAGTTTATAAACCTCGGCTCTACAGTCCCGTGGAATACATAATTTCCACCCGTCATTCCCGATGTCGCTGGGTACATATCGCTGTGGCCACACATGTCGATAGAGTAATCCCTCCCGGATCATAAAGTCCGGATATTTTTCAGGACACTGGGTGAGGCCTTCCTTGACCTTTTTTGTCCAGTTATCGTCCTTGCCTAACTCCGTAGCGATCGCTACCGGATCCTCTATTATTGGCCCATTGACTTCGTCACTCCCGCCTTGGGGTGCATGAGATAGGGCGTCCGGGACCACATTGAATTTCCCT
Source organism: Conomelus anceps (assembly GCA_948455865.1). Taxonomy (NCBI): domain Eukaryota; kingdom Metazoa; phylum Arthropoda; class Insecta; order Hemiptera; family Delphacidae; genus Conomelus; species Conomelus anceps. The sequence continues at coordinate 54,563,429 of OX418217.1, read as the reverse complement.
CGTCTATACTGTATAGACAAATCATATTGTTCCATTTCTAAAATCCATCGAGCTAGTCGTCCAGATGGATTTGGAATAGCTCTCAGCCATTTTAACGACTGGTGGTCTGTGAGCACTGTCGTTTTATAACCTTCTATATAGGGTTTGAATTTTCTGAGTGCGAATATTACCGCTAGGCACTCCTTTTCGGTTGTGGTATACCTAGTTTCAGGTCCCTTCAACCACAGATTAAAGAACCAGATCGATCACGTCGCTTGCGGATTTCCTAGTTAATGATTTAATTCAGAGATAGCGCCACGCGTCAATGATTTCAACACGGGGAGCAGCACTGTTGCAGTGCGGGAATACTTGAATTGTCGGCACTCTACGGATAGAAAACTCGTCCACGGGGAGCAGCACATGTTGCAATGCGGGAATATTTGAGTTATCGCTTCATGTAAAAGTTCTTCAAAGTAATTAAATTAGCAACTCTGGAATTACTCATTCACTTATTGATATTGAAGATTCAATGATGGGGGTTCGATTGTAGGTGAGTGGTTTATTCTCGGTTGGGCTCAAAACCATAGGGAGGAATCTGACATTTCCAAAAAGTGCCCCAAGTTACCAGGTAAAGGGGGGGTTGAAAATTTGATAAATGTTTTTTTTGAAAATAGTTTAAAATCAGAATTGGGTGATTGTTTAAAGTTGTTGTGAAACGTTTTTGGAAAATTTGGTTTTTGGGGAGTTTAGGTTGGGATAAAAATTTTTGAAAAAGCTGGACATTGATGTTTTTGAAATTTTTTTTTTCTATTCTATAGTGATTTTTGTGTTAAACGAAATGATATGTGTGCGATTTGGAAAAATATATCGTTTAAGGGGGTGAAAGTGGTTTAAAACTGGAAATTTGTACAAATTTGTTAATTTTTTTTAATGAAAAGCTTCTTGATTTTTCATTTTTAAGCGCAAGACAATCTATTGGGATATGTGCGTCACAAATGGATTCTCTTCAAAAGAAATGAGGGGGTTGAAATTGTGGACTTCTTAAATATTAATATGTTTGAAAATTTGTTTCTTGTATCATATATAATGAAAAAATCTGTTTTAAATGCGATGTGGAATAATTTTTAAAAGTCACCCCTAAGGCATTAGAAAGTCAGCAGAACATGCATTTGTGAAATAATCCCCTAGAAAAAGAGGGTCGCTTGAAATGGAACATGTTGAAAAAATGATTTTTTTTTTTGTTAAATGATTTTTCAAGGGTTTTGTAATTGGAGGTTAAAGGTAAGTTGAGGACACATTACGAACAATGCTATGCCACCCCTTGATTTGAATGCGAGGGCTATTATTGTAGGGGTGCAAAATTTAGGGAAAAATTGAAAGTTGGGATTTTTGGCGGAAATTTGTTTGAGCCTTTTAAAACTTCAAAAGGCGTATTCAACGCTGTTTGAATAAATAACCCCTTTCTGAGATATAGGCATAACTTTGAACAGTTGAGCAAAAGGCGTATTCAACTCTTGTTGAAAAAATCACCCCATTTTGAGTTGAAGTACAGAATAAAAAAGAAACAGAAAGCTTAAGCTGGCAGAGCTTGATTAGTTATTTTCAGCAGTAAGTTAGTTATATTTAACTAATATTATATTTATATTAGTTATATTTAACAGTATGTATATATATGTTTAAAATATGCTTCCACAGACGTAAGATTTTTCTTCATCAGGTTTTGATATATAGTCAGGGCCGGCTTTATAGGCTTGCGAATAAGGCTGGCTCCTGGGGCTGCCAAGTTATTACATTATAAGGTTATTATTGATCAACTCTCAAATAACTCACAAAAACATTAGAAATAATCATAATAATATAAGATAATAGATTTCATAAACCTACGCTATCACCCTGTGGTGGAACCATGATCTCTCCAAGGGGGGGGGGGCTGAAACGAATATGGAATACCCTACAAGCAAGAATTAAAAAAAAAACATTTGTGTAAAATCAATGGCGGATAAAGTATCCGGGGGAAAATACATACATCATAAATAACTATGGGAAGTGATACGTCCGAACGGTTAGCGCCGCTATCTGTAACTCAGATAAGATAAGTCACGGCGCTCGTTGACAGAATCTGTAGCGGTGACCGATAGAAATACAAAAGTCACTGCACAGTTACGATGTTTTTGCACAACAAAATAAAAAAAAAAAATTATTTTCATCAAAAACAGCATTGCCCGTCTTAACTTCTCCAAACTTACCAACGATTTTGCTACTAAAAATAAAAGTTATATTTCACTTTATATTATTTTGATATGATGTGATGGTGATAATCATTAATCAATGTTTCTTTTGATCAGTATAATTTGTATCAATATCATTAAGGTCAGTATTATTTGTATTGAAACATATTAATCAAATAAATAAATAAATTGTTACTAAATCACAGTTGCTTCGAATATATAGCCTACTGAATACTATGACAATTTATTATATTATTTTATAATTCAATTGAATTATTTATTCATTGATATTTCATTGTAAAACATTTCATACTAGAATTTGTTTTTATTATTCAATGTAAGAAAAGCCTGTTGTGTTTTTTTTACAGGCTTACACCATTATTAAATTCACAATATTACAAACGGAAGGGACGTCAAATGCGTTTTGCTTGGGGTCGCCAATTGTCTTAAGATAATTATTACTGATATAGTACCTACTATTTTAAAGAATATTGTAGTTAGCCTATATCTCATAAGAGGTGGAGGAGGGGTTTATTGGTCTTTGAACCTCATAGGGATGGCTTGCGAACCAGAGACAAATAAAATGTATAACCTAATATGTATTCAACATGAACCTTCTTCCACCCAATTTATTCTCTATTAAAAAGCATTAATTCGAATTGAGAAAATCTTGAATTCAGACAAAAGTGTGGAAAAATCTAGTTTGGATCAATTTACTATATACCGAGTAGTTTTGACCGGTGACAGTTAACATTGGCGGATTACTAAAAACTGAATTACAAGCCACTAGTACTGGGGTGCCCAACTGTTCTCGTAGGCGAGCAGTTCGCGAGCAAAAATCGAGATTTTTCCCCCCCGATTTCCACATTTTTTGGGGGGAAATTTTAGTTTTTTTCTATTTCAACAGGGTCAACATTTTCATTTTTTTAAATGTTAATAGTTTTGGAAAATTCTTTTTTCTATCAGATAGAAACCGACAAATTTGTACTAAATGTAATTTGAACGCTTTTTGATACCGTAATTCACTAGTGTTTGGGGGGAGGTGAAAAACAAAGTTTTGTTGAAAAACGTGGGGGGGGGGGGCAAAGAAATTTTAAACTTTTTGTTTGTGAGTAATTTTAGCTTTTTTGATTGGAAGTGTAAGGTAAGTAGGTGCAGAAGTTCAATATGCCTTGTTACCGCTAGAAAAGTCAAAGGGGTTGGAGAAAATTTCGAAAACTTTAAGAAATGTTTTTTATTTTTAAATTATTTTGTAGAGGATAAATAAATAATATTGGCAAAAAGCATTGAAAAGTGAGCAAAATATGTATGCGAAGTTTTATCAAGAAATCATCCTCTCGTAGAGGAGAGGTGCTTAAAATAAAAAGTGACAATATGGAAAATATTCTGACTTTCTGTTGAATACATTTTATATGATGTTGAAGACCCATCTTGTTTCCACAAAAGCAGAGCGAAACGGCCGTCACGCCATAACGTGAGTCAATTTCCATTCAAAAGTGTTTTTTAAGTTTATAAATTTTATAGGTTTTTGGGATTGACGTTGGACGTAGACATTGACGATTGACGTTGGACATTAAGAAAATTTCGATGCACCGTCTTGGATAATTTTTTTAATAATTTTAAAAAATTATTTCATGTCAATTATTTCAATCAATAATCCGCGGGCGGGTTTTGTAGGGGGGAAAAGTCCGTATAAATTTTCAAAATAAAAATCCATGTATTATTATTTATTTACTATAGAATAGGTATGGAATATCGGGTCCTTCAATGCTCCATTGAATCGGTTTATTTGTTTCTCAAAACAGTTTAACATTTTTTTTTCATTTTTTTTTTTTTGTTCAGTCAGCCTAAACATTAACATAAAATTATTCCTAGAAAAAGTTAACGGAAGTAAACACATAGATGGAAATGAAACTTCCTCAAAATGTTAAATTACGGGAAAAACATTGTAGAAACGTATTCTATTTATTTTTCTATTCAACATTTTTACATGAATTCAAATTTATTTTTATTTTAAATAATATTTTATCACATAATCTAAATAATTTAGTTATAGAGGCTTATTAATATTTTGACAAAATGAAATGAAACGGGATTCGCAATAGCAGTATACTTTAGAGGCAGTCAACCCAATCGTCATTATTATTGTAGCCGGCAGATCTGTCACGCAGTAGCAGAGAAAAACGTAAAATGTAATGAAATCTGGCAACGCTTGATCCGGCAACAGTGCTGTAGGGTGAGCATGCATAATTATTATGCGAAGGACGCGTGTAGATGATGTTGCAGGAATGAAGAAGTGATGGATGGAGGGAGTGATGATGAGTGAGAGCGAACAGAACAGAGAAAGTAGAGAGGGAAACACTCTACTCTCTAGGCGCTATACCTACGCATTCTAGCGCATGTTTTTGGAACTTAGCGTGAGCAGTCTGGGTTTGTCTGTGCTTCAACCCACGACTCGCGTACGCGATCACTTTCTCCTCCCCCTCAATTTCTTGGGTGAGGACGGCGCCTAGCCCACAATCGGAAGCATCCGTTTGTAATGTGAACGGAAGTTCAAAATGCGGGTACGTCAATATCGGTGAGCTTGTGAGAGCAGTTTTAATTTTATTAAACGCCTCTTCTTGTTCTTCCTCCCATCGCCACTTCGTCCCTGCCTTCAGTAACTTATGAAGGGGGGCTGCTAGATCGGCGAAATTGGGAACGAACCGCCGATACCACGACGCCAAGCCGAGAAAACTCCGGAGAGTCCGGATTCGTTTAGGGGTAGGAAATTCAGCGACTGCCCTAATTGTTTCCGGGTCAGTCTGTAACCCTTGTTCAGTCACAATATGACCCAAATAGCGTAATTTGGACTTCAGGAACTGACACTTCTCTGGATTAATAACCAGGCCGGCCTCTCTTAGCCTCAGAAAAACCTCTCTCAGGTTTTCTATATGTGCTTCTAGGGTCTCCCCAAGCACAATGACGTCGTCCAGGTAGGCAAACGCATGAGGTTCCAGTTTGGGGCCTATCACTCAGTCTAATAATCTTTGAAACGTCGCCCCTGCGGAGTGTAATCCGAATGGCATGACTCGGAATTGGAATAAGCCCCGTCCGGGTACGGTAAACGCCATCAACGGCTTGCTAGTTTCCTCCAAGGGGACTTGCCAGTAACCGTTTTTCAGGTCTATTGACGAGATAAATCGCGCGTTACGCAATCTATCTAAAATACCCGTCATGTTGGGTAGAGGATACGCGTCTCTATGCGTAATCCCATTAATCTGCCTGAAATCAATGCAGAATCGGAGTTTCCCGTTAGGCTTTTTCACTAATACGATGGGAGAACTCCAGGGGCTGCTACTCGGTTCAATGACACGTTGATTTAACATGTCAGTGACCGCCTCGTCTATGACCTTCTGCATAGCGGGGTTCCGCGGGTACGGCCGTTGTCTGAACGGTTCCGCTCCTTCTTTCAATTTGACTCTGTGTTCCAATAGATGTGTGGAACCGGGAACGGACTGAAATTTATTCAGCTCCATCTCCAGAAATTTTTCGAAGTCGACTTCTTTAGTCACTTCCACAACTTGCTTCTGAATTTTAGAAGCGGGTAGTTGCATTCTCTTATGGAGAATATCGAGACTTGCTCTCATTAAAACCAAATGATTTAAACCTAAAATCATTTCCGGTTTCGATTCGTCGCATATTGCGACTCGCAAATATTGCTCTCTTCCGCATATATTTGCTGTCACTCTTAACTCCTTCCCGACGGATAATTTCCTGCCGTTAATCAAGGAGAGTTGTTGGGTGACCATCCTTGGCCTAGCTTTCCCCACTGACGTAATTCTATGCGCCGTTCTCCGGGATACATAGGAGAACTCTGCCCCCGTATCTACTAGAGCATTAATCTCTATTCCATCAAGTTCTATACACATAAACATACGTGTTTCAATCTCCCTATGTCCCTCGCACCGGGTTTCGATAGGGGCTATGCCGGGTTTCGACTCCCGTCGGTTTGACATTGGTTGTGGAGATTTCTTCTCCACCTCTACGCCGGTCGAGCACGGGACCCATTCCACTTCGCATGTATGAGTGCGAATATGGAACACATTTTCACGCATGAATTGCATGCCAATTAATATTTCAGGTTTGAGTCCTTCCATCACCGTCGCAGTGAAAGGAAGTCTGACTCCGCCCAACGTAACGTTAGTTATGACTCGGCCGTCTATCTAAACGTGCGGCCGTTCCATTCGCAAGGAGCGCCCGGTGACTGGCCGGCTCCTTACGTACAGGTCCCATACTCGCAAGACTGCTATAGGCTTCCGAGCTAATATAATTAGACTCGGCTCCTGTGTCTAATAAGGCCCGGTATGGTTTCCCTGCGACCTCTACCATCACAAACAGACGTTTATCTAGTGGTGTCCCGCTCACCAACTCCAGTCGACTCGGTGACTGTACCACTGCGGTTCCCTTTACTTTACCGGATCGTTTGTTACACACACAATCCTTACGGGCTCTTTTACACTGGTTACAGTCAGTCCCTTCCGGACAGTGGGATCGCCAATGTCCCGGCTTTTTACACTGCCAACAGGTAGGCTCGGTGACCTCAGGGGTGGGTTTGACCCTGCCCTGGGCTACCTCCTCGTCTCCTCGAGGTTTCATCACCTTCCTCGGGTCTTCTACTTTCGAATTTCGCGCAATTTGACGCGATTGCTTCTCTTCTGCCTTGATTTGTTCGAATTGTCGCGCGAGGCGCAACAAATCGTCGACATTATGTACGTCAGACAGGTGTACGTACAATTTGTACTGAGGTAGAAGGTTTCGGTACAGTCGTTGTACCTGGTTTTCTTCCGTAAAACCGCCCCTTCTCCTCATCAGAGTTACTAACTCTTCAGTGAACTCGTCCACAAGTTCACCCTCTCTCTGTTTTCGAGCGAGGATCTGGTTATCAAGATCCTCCTCATACGTTGAGGGGTAATATCTCAACTTAAAATCGGCGATGAAATCGTTCCAACTTTTCCATCGTTCTCTCCGATTCCTCATCCAGAGAATCGGCTTCCCTGCCAGCATTTCGGGTAGGGCGACTAGCAACTGTTTGCCAGAAAACCCATATGCTAACTCTAATTCTCCCAACCTCTCTATGAAGCTAGGGGCATCCCCATGCCCATCAAAGGAGAGCTTCCAGCTTCTCACTTTATCACATACCATTCCTGGATCCATCCAGGAGCCGGTATTCGTCGTAGTACAGTATTGTGTACGACTGATTCGTTCTGACGTGTTAGCCTGCTCGTCTAACACGACATTTTCCGCACCCTCATGACTGGCAGCGTACCTACTGGTTCCTGCCCCGCCACTCGCGGTGCTCGGGTTGACTGCCTTCAGCGTCATCTTACGATGGTGTTCGACGACCACTTTCCTCAACTCGGCCACCGTGCCCTGCGTGGGTAACCCATAGCTGGCTGAGAGGTTCACTAAATCCTCTTTCAGCAATCGGTAAACCCACGACACTTTCGGGTCGGTCGACTCCTCTGCCGAAACTGCCTGACCCAGGTCGCTTTCGGAATCACCGTGTTCACTCATCCTAACCACTTTTTTGTCTACTTTATGCGACACTTTTTTGTCTAATTTTCCCGACACTTTTTTGTCCAATTTTCCCGACACTTTTTTGTCTAATTTTCTCGACACTTTTTTGTCCAATTTTCCCGACACTTTTTTGTCCCCGTTACGTGCCCCACGCGTGGGCGTCAGTTTATCATGTGCAAAATGCGTACCTGCGTTTTGCCGTGACAGCCCGGGTGTCGCTCCCGGCCGGCTAGCGTCAGTCGGTGTGATGGCAGGATAAGGTATGGGGACCTGACTTTGATTACTTGATTCCGAATGTCCGTGTCCTCTTGTCAGTGGTTGAAATAGACGATTCCGCGGACACTTAATTCGGCCAGATTGTCGCGTCTTGGCTGGAGAGGAGGCCGTTCAGCCGGGAATCTAGACCCTGCCGCCTCCCTAGGGGGGCAAGCGTCCGTTTCCCCTGCCGGAACGAGGAAATAGGATTTTGGGGAGAGGAAAGGAAGGGCCGAAACAGCAATATCCCTGCCCCTGAGGAGGAGGGAGAGAGGAGGCCATTCAGCCGGGAATCTAGACCCTGCCGCCTCCCTAGGGGGGCAAGCGTCCGTTTCCCCTGCCGGAACGAGGAAATAGGATTTTGGGGATAGGAAAGGAAGGGCCGAAACAGCAATATCCCTGCCCCTGAGGAGGAGGGAGAGAGGAGGCCGTTCAGCCGGGAATCTAGACCCTGCCGCCTCCCTAGGGGGGCAAGCGTCCGTTTCCCCTGCCGGAACGAGGAAATAGGATTTTGGGGATAGGAAAGGAAGAGCCGAAACAGCAATATCCCTGCCCCTGAGGAGGAGGGAGAGAGGAGGCCGTTCAGCCGGGAATCTAGACCCTGCCGCCTCCCTAGGGGGGCAAGCGTCCGTTTCCCCTGCCGGAATGAGGAAATATGAGAGGAGGCCGTTCAGCCGGGAATCTAGACCCTGCCGCCTCCCTAAGGGGGCAAGTGTCCGTTTCCCCTGCCGGAACGAAGAAATATGAGAGGAGGCCGTTCAGCCGGGAATCTAGACCCTGCCGCCTCCCTAAGGGGGCAAGTGTCCGTTTCCCCTGCCGGAACGAAGAAATAGGATTTTGGGGATAGGAAAGGAAAGGTTTCCTGTTAGAACAACCGCGTCCCTGCCACTTTCCAAAGGGGGCCGGGACCGTTCCCCTAACAGTGAAGGATGGCCGGGGAGGGACGTGCCCCGCTCTTCTCGAGCTGGCCTGAACTCCCCTGCCGGGATTCAAGGTGACGGGTCGGATGCCCAGGTACACCCCTGCCAATTTCCAAAGGGGGCAGGAATAGTTTTGGGCCCACGTCCCGGAGTTAATAGGCGTATAGGTTGTCGACCGGTTCGGACAGGTACAGCCCACGCGACGTAGCCGCGGGTGGGAGATTTCTTAGTCCTTGCCGGCCGGGGTGAGAAGGATACGACTTAACGACGGCTATGAGCTGGTACACCCCTGCCCTAGGGGCCGGAATAGCTTAGTCTTAACCGCCGGGGTTAGGGAGAAGAGGAGCTGTGGAGCTGGGTAAATAGCGGTGGAGGTATGAGGTTATGGTATGGAAAGGTGACAGGCAGAAGTAGGAAGGCCTCTGCCCCTACGGGTATGGGGGGGGGGGGTATTTGGAATAAGGATAAGAGTAAAAGGTAGAAATTCGTACTACGTACCATTCCGCACTTCTTGTTGAGAACCGCGTGTACTCGCTGTGAGCAACGCCCGTGAATCGCGACCGCATTCACCAAACACCCCTACGGGGTAGTAGTCTAAGTAGATAGCTTTCCACTACACGAGACGACCTCGGTCAAGCACCAACTGCTCCAACTCCAGGAACTGGCTGCTATGACACCTGAGACACTACTCCCCCGACTTCTCATCGGCTAGACGGTCTTCCCCGAAAAATAATGGGGGAAACCAGTGGGGGAAGGTGGAGAGAAGGGTATGCGCACCCAGTACACTCCACCGGTCAAATTTGTTATCTCCGTTACTGGCTGTAGAGAGATAACCGAGCGTCAATTAGCTCCCTTTTCCTCGTCGCGAACTTGCTTCGTGACACAATATGTACATGTTTGTTGAAAGAGGCATCCGAGGAGGAATAACCACATGTGTCCACTGCCATTCGGTTGCCAACAACAAATACACAGGTGCACTGCTGGATCCAGAAAAACCAATATCCTACCTGCTGTACACAGATGCCAACAATCTCTATGGATGGGCTATGAGCAACCCACTACCTTGCCGAAAATTTTGGTGGATGAGCCAAGAAGAACTGGTGGAGATGTTTGCTCACATGGATAGAATCCCAGACAATCAGCGAATGGGATACATCCTAGAAGTCGATGTTGAGTATCCACAAGAGCTTCAGGATGATCACAATGACTTCCCTTTCTTCCGGAGAGCCAGAAGATGCCCAAGTTGGGATATGTGAGGCTAATGACAATGCTGCAGAACCGCAAGGAGTATGTATGTCATTATAGACTGCTGAAACAAGCTTTGAATCATGGATTGAAAATCATCAAAGTTCACCATGGAATTTCATTCCAGCAAGAAGACTTTTTGGCTCCATACATCCAACTCAACACTCAACTAAGTCAGAAATCAGCAAACAAATTTGAAAAGAATTTCTTAAAGCTAATGAACAATGCGGTCTTTGGCAAAACAATGGAGAATGTTAAGAACAGAATGTACATGGAGCTAGTCAATTGTGAGAGGAGGTTGAAGAGACTGGTGGCATGTCTGACATTCAAAGATCATATCATATTTGGTGACAACATATGTGCTGTGACACTCCATCAAGACAAGTTTGTATTGGACAAGCCAATATATATTGGACTGACTATACTGGATGTGAGCAAAATTCTAATATACAAGTTTCACTACAATGTGATGAAACCTATTTATGGAAACCGACTCAAACTGTTGTATCAGGACACTGACAGCTTGTTCTACAATGTCCAAACTGAAGATATGTATATGGATATCATGAATATGGACAAGTTGAGAGACATATTTGACACATCAGTGTACCCAGCAAACCACCCATGCTACTCTGAGACAAACAAGATGGTACTAGGGAAATTCAAGGATGAATATGCAGCTCGAGCCCCCTACGAGTATGTCGGCCTGTGCTCTAAGCTGTATGCATGCAGATGAGACACAGCTGAAGAGTGGTCTTATCAAGAAGGCAAAGGGAGTGAGACGACCAATTCTTTGATAGGAGCTTCCAAAAAGTCATCCTGATGCAGAGCCATACATAGTCTTTCAGGACTATATTGACTGTCTCTATGGCGGAAAGGACATCTATAGAGATCAGGTGATGTTCTGTACCAGGAAACATAGAATCATGACCACTGTTCAGAAGAAGAAAGCACTCAGTAAGGCTGATGAAAAACGACACATTCTTGAAGATGGAATCACTACTCTTGCATATGGACATTGCAACATTGCCAATGAAGCTCCAGTATTCAATGATGGTGGGTTTGAGGAGGAGGAAGAGGAGGAGGAGGAGGAGTACAACAATGAGAATGACCAAGAAAATAAATTAGCAGCAGCATCAAGGGCAGCATTAATAGCTGCAGATACAGCAATAGTAGAAAACATATTAACTATGGAGGCATCTAGAACGTTGATGTCAATGGCAGCAAAAGCATCAACATCATCAACAATACCGTTTGTACCAAGAGATGTTCTTGAGATAGAACAAGGTAGCTGCAAACGTCCAGCAACAGATAGCAGTACTAGTCAAGTGATCCACATATCTGATGATGATGAGCCACCAGCTGAACAATCACGTGTTGATGATTACAGGGAATATGACGACTTTACAAACGGCGGGATATAACAGTACAGTATACTCAGAGCATTGCTGTAAAAGTGAAGAAGGAGTAGAAGACATGAGTCATACATCTGATGATAAGAAATTGCTAAGTCTGCATAAACTACAGTATAAATATAGGAGGAAGAGTGAGCATTAGGCATAAGCAATCATGATTCGAGCTGTGCTGTATCTTGTGCTGGCTACAAGTGCCTACACTAGCCAACTGGAGACAAAGTATAGGACCCAGACCTTCCTGTGGCAACGAGATCATGGCCTTGATCAAGCAAACAAGTCTGACATGTGTCATTGCCTGATGTCAAGAATGGTGCTACATGGGAATACAATGCAGGATGCTATTGATGCAATGGGCCGTGACATCAAAGACTGGTATATGGAGTTGGCTGGAGGGAAAAACTTGGACAAAGAGCTGTGCCAAAGATTCCACTGTGCACAAAATCTGCGCACATGCATCAACTCATCATTTTCATCGCTGGACTTTCTTGAGACCATCATCAGCAGATCAGAAGAGGTTTGTGAGCTGTACTGTGAGGATGTGTCAACTGCAGCACCAGCAACAACAACTGTAGCACATGTCGGGCTGAAGGATACCTGTGACGCCTATTGCAGAGAAATATACAGACAACCACCTCCAGTCAGCAATGGAGCAAACTCACGAATATAAGCCATACTGCAAATGTGATACTTGTTCATCAACCTCATGCAACAAATGGATTGTGCAGCCTATATTCACTGTTGGTGGAGAAGAGCCCAAACCATTCCTAACAACCAAAAATTTTCTGCAAGTAATGAAGAGAACCTTTCATTTCACTTCGACAGTGTGGATGTGTGTCAATAGAACATCAGTATATGTGGAGTTCCCATATGGCCACACTTATTCTGAGATGCAGCAAGACTTGGGAATGCTCAGAAAGTGGGTGGTGCTTAATATACTTGATTGACACCAGCCACTGTGCATCTGCACACATGCATCCACCCATCATCATCTGATCAGAAGAGTTTTGTGAGCTGTACTGTGAGGATGTGTCAACTGCAGCAGCAACAACAACTGTAGCACAAGCTGAGCTGAATGATACCCTGTGACTGCCACCAATGGATTTATACTGCAGATACTGCAGATGTGATACTTGTTCATCACCCATGAGCAGCAAATGGATTGTGCAGCCAGTATCCACCATTGGAGGACAATACTATGAACCATTCCTATCAACCAACTATTTCCTGCAGTCAATGAAGGATGCTTTTTACAATGCTTTGGAAGTGCACCTCTGCATCAATGGAAGAACAGTATATGTGGAGTTCCTGTTTAGTACAACATATTGTAATGTGATGCATGACTTGGGAATTCTCCACAAGTGGGTGGTGATTGATAGACTTGATTGACATTAACCTTTAAAAAAAAATATTTCATGTAGTTTGAATGACATTAATCTCTAACAGTATTTGATGATTAATAATAAAGAATTGTATTTGATAACCATGTTCATTTTTTAAAACCAAGAATACCCCACAAGACAAGTCCATGTGGGCTGTATCTGTTGCAAATATGTAAGATCTTGCATTCGACTTGTCTGTATGACATCATGCAGGACATGTCTGTGTGTGCAATTGCACAACATTATGCAAGATCTTAAAGTCTATGTCTGCTGTTGCAAAGACAAATAAAAAATCGTCTTGCATTCAATTTGCCTGTATGACATCATGCAGGAAATACCTGTCTGTGTGTAATTGCAAGTCGATTTTCTATTTGTCTGTTGCACAACATTATGCAAGATCTTAAAGTACATGTGGGCTGCTGCAAATAGAAAATCATCTTGCATTCAACTTGTCTGTATGATGTCATGGAGGAAAAACCTGTCTGTGTGCAAGATGATTTTCTATTTGCAGCAGTCCATGAGGGCTGAGACAAGTGCTAGAGCTGCACACCAGTGTAGGAGGTAGAAAATGAAAAGACAAAAGATTATCAGAAACAAACATGTTTATTTGAGAAAAAATATTCCAGCTAATTTGGAGTTCATTCATAACTCATTCTATGTTGCATCTAGGTGCACAAAGTCCTGAAATGTTTTCACAGTGTAACAACAAAACTGCCATGTCCTCATCTAGCACCTTTTTGTTCCTGATGACGTTTTTCAAGGTCCTGTGCCCAGTTATCGAGTACCTCAGTTCAATGGGAGTGAGCTCAGGTTTACTTAGCTCTTGCACAGCAGCCACCCTCAACAGTCCAACAGATTTCACAATCACACCCCAAGCGATGGCCAGCTGCTTGGTTAATGCTTCATACTTATATGCCACCAGCTCCAATTTCAGTAGCCCATGGAGTGTCCTGAAGCATTGATGCCTTATTATGCGTACTACAATTTCATCTACCCCCATATCATTTGGACTGTATGGCAGCAGTAGAGCATACATATCCATTGCATGGATGAGAAGTCTACACTGGAATTCTAGCTCATGATGTGATGGTCGGCCAATGCTGCCCCGCCATGCCATGTTTGGAATGTGTGGGGCCCGATGTGGAGGTACAATGGGCTGGGGATGCTGCTGCCACTGCCATGATGCTGGTGGTGGGGGTAACTGCCTTGATGCTTGTGGTGGGGGTGACTGCCTTGATGCTGGTGGTGGGGGTAACTGCCTTGATGCTGGCGGTGGGGGTAACTGCCTTGATGCTTGTGGTGGGGGCGACTGCTTTGATGCTTGTGGTGGTGGCGACTGCCTTGATGCTGGCATGGGGGATAACTGCCTTGATGCTGATGGTGGTTGCCTTGATGCTGGCGGTGGGGGTGACTGCCTTGATGCTGGGGGCGACTACCTTGATGCTGGTGGTGACTGCCTTGATGCCGGTTGTAGATACTGCCTTTTTGTTGGCGGTGACTGTCATTCAGCTCTGCTAAGTGCTGTTGGAGTGCTTTCCAGGTTGGGAATGGTTTCCCATAGGGAAAGCAGCTTCTCAATTATGGCTTGCATACCACTGCTGGGAGGTGATACTGCTGTGGTGGAGGAGCCGGCAACAGCAGCAATGTTGCTGGTAGCAGTGACATCTTGAGCAGCAGTGTAATCTTGAGCAGCAGTGACATCTTGAGCAGCAGTGACATCTTGAGCAGCAGCAGCATCTTGAGCAGCAACAGTGACATCTTGAGCAGCAACAGTGACAGTGCTGGTATTGGCAGTGCTAGATGGAGTTTGCAGCTGCCTGAGGAGCTCCTCTTTGAATGCTGCTAATGCCTTGTCAACTTTTTTGGATAACTGCTGATTAATTTTGCCTGGTTGAACACTGAGAACACTGAGATCACTTTTTGTGTACAAAACTCTCTCTGTAACTCTGATGTCAAGACTGAATTTTAGGGCAGTATATATACTGAAGTAAGATAAAAATGCAGCCAGTCTTAGTAAACTAGTTCAAAAAGGTTAAGGTGATAGCAACTGACAAACAATGCAGGCTGAATGATAAAGTGATCTTTCTAGGAAAGCATGGGAGAAAGGTTAGCTGACGCAAATGTAAAAAGTGTTGCACAATGGGAATGATAGCAGGGAAGGTCATGATGATGCACATCCTTTTCAATGACAATTAGGTCGAATGTGTTAGCAATCAGGTTCAAAAAGGTCATGCTGATGCACATATTTTTGAATGGCAATTAGCTTGAATGTGTTAGCAATCAGGTTCAAAAAGGTCATGCTGACACACATCCTACAATGTCAAAAGTTTTGGAATGATAGCAGAGGATGACACACATCCTGTTTTGTGGAAAACTACTATATAAAGTCACATGTTCACTTGATGAGCATCAGTATGGAGATGACTGTGATAGCACATGAGCTGCACATGCCAGCTCATTGGAATTTTCTGATGAGGATGGTTACAGTGAAAGGTCTTGTTGACCTCTATCAGGCTGACCTTGTTGAAATGATACCATATGCAAAGCAGAACAAAGGTTACAAGTACATCATCACAGTTATCAACTGTCTCAGCAAGTATGCATATGCATTGCCGATAAAGACAAAGACATCAGAGGAAGTGGTCAAGGCAATGCATCCTATATTCGAACAGCATCCAATGAAAAACCTTCAAATGGATGACAGTAAAGAGTGGTTCAATGCAAAATTTTCAAGACTTGTGAAACATTATGACGTCAATCACTATTCAATGTATTCAGATAAGAAGGCATTGATAGTGGAACATTTCAACAGGACTCTGAAATGATTGATGTGGATCAAGTTCACTGAGAGAGGATCCTACAAGTGGACAGACATCCTTGACTTGCTGGTGAAGGAATACAATGGAAGGATACATCGTACAATAGGCATGTGTCCAGCCAATGTTAAAAAGAGGCATGAAACTATACTCTTGAGCAGGCTGAGAGAACAGCACAAGGAATATCGTAAGAGTTTGCAGAACAAGGTGCAAAACAGGTTTTATCCAGGACCCAATCAATCAATTGAACCAGGTGATAAGGTGCACATAAGCAAGTATAAAACTGTGTTCAACAAGGGTTACCTACCCAATTGGATGAATGAACTGTTCACTGTCACACATATGAGACCTACTGTACCTGTAACATATGAACTGGAAGACAGCGGAGGTCAACCTGTGCAAGGAGGATTCTATGCAGAAGAGATTGCCAAAACTAAAGTGCCAGATGTGTTTGAAATTGCAAAAGTGTTGAAGAGGAAAGGTAATAAACTGTTGGTGTGCTGGAAAGGATACGAAAGCAGTCATGACTCTTGGATTGATAGAGCAGATTTGGTGTAATGAAACAGGTAGTGCAATGTCGACAAATGTTCAATATAATCGACTTTGATCATGTGGCAAGTGGTTGTGGACTTGGACTGGAAATGAACATTAAGAAGCAACATTCCCTCACCACCTGAGATGCATCATATGTGGACCATCAGGTTGTGGTAAAACTAATGTAATGTTCAACATGCTTTTTGATCCAAATGGTATCTGCTTTTCAAACATCTATCTGTTCTCCAAGACAACATTCCAGCTGAAATTCAAGTTCTTGTGCGCTGTGATGGAAGGACTAGGACCTAAAATGAACTACATCGAGTGTGACACCTGTGAAGAGATACCTGCACCACACGAATTGCCTGCCAATTCAATAATAATTTTTGATGATGTGATCTGCAAGCAACAGGAAGCCATCAGATGCTACTTCACCACCGGACAACACAGCAATGTTGATGTGTTTTATTTGGCACAGACCTACAGTCGCATACCAAAACAATTGATACATGATAATGCCAATTTTCTGATTGTATTCAAACAGGATAAACTCAATATGAAACATTTGTACAGAGATCATGTGGGAGCCAACATGACATTTGATGCATTCAAAAGTATGTGTGATGATGTGTGGTCTTCGTCTGCACATGCATTCCTTGTTATCAATAGTGCCTCAGGCAAGAATAGTGGGCATTACAGAAACGGTCTTGACACTTTTTTAGCTGAAGCATAAGCTGAAAAGGCTCATTCAGTCAGTGAACACTGATCGAGATGGATGTGAAGCAGCAGCGGAAAAGGAAGCAGACTGTGGAGGACATTGCTCCAACCATCAAGGAGATTGCTCAGCTACAATGCAACATCAAGAGGAAGCATAAGGAAATCACTTTGGGCAGATCATTGACTGAGGAGAAGCATATCAAAAGTTTGAAACCAATTATTGAACCACTCCAGAACATTTCAGATGTTATCATGGAGTGAGGTGTCCCAGCAGCAGCAGCAGCAGCAGCAGCACCACCACCAACACCAGCACCAGCACCAGTGACACGTCCCTTTGCATGTACACTATCAACTCATATTGTACCTCCTGCACCACCAATTACACCTGGCTCACCTTACCCATTCAAGTTGGGTGCAGCGAAAAAACATAAGCCACAATGGGAGCAGCCTACCACATCACCTATTGTAGAAGAAGAAAAGCAAACCTTGGAGATAGTTGGAACAGCAGAAATGCCAGCAGCAAGCATATCAGGAGTGGGACAGAAATTGTGGAATTGTAGAAGTCAATTGGTGGAGGAGGAGGAGGAGGAGGACTCATCCATCAATGAGGAGGAGGAGGAGGAGATGTTGATGAATACCACCCAGGAGGCAATTGATGAAAGCTTTGCCGAATCTGAACTGGCTGGAACAGTTGTAGGAGAATATGTTAAAGCATTGATGGACAACAGAGATGGTAACAGTGATAGAAAGTTTGGGCCAAGAGTGGAGAATAATAGCTTATTTCTCAGTAACAAGCTGCTAACCTTTGGACCAAATGGAGACAAGATTGTACTAAGCAATCCAAACAATGAAAATGAAGAGAAAACGTTCAATGTTACACCTGGAATATGCGAGTTGATTTTCAAGAAACATCCTGACTTCAGAAAGGTGAAAAAAAGTGATGAGAAGGCCTACAAGAGTGTGTTGAGCCTAACCAATGTGTACAGGGCTGGCTGTCGTGCATACGGAAAAATTGTGAACTATAACAATCCCAAATACAAGACTGTAATCAAGAAGCTTCAAGGAGTGAAACATGGTGATGCATCATCATCTTCAGATACTTTGGTTGCTGGATGAGGACTCAAGGCGCCATTCAATTTGGTGGCCGACAGCCGGATTAAGTACATCTACTATGATGATCCCAATCAATTGGTGGACAGACTGAGACTGTTGGATCAGTCCAAAGCAGTTGGCAACACTGGACATGAGAATGATTTTAATTCAATTCTGGAAGAGTTGGTGGAAGGTGGTTACATAGTTGGCAGCACTGCACTCTAGCCTGATAAAACATGTAAACTTGAGCATGTGCATAACATTCAAGTAATGTCATCAAGCAGTGATAGAAGAATAATGGATGTCCTTGGTAATATCAATGCCCGAGGAAGAAGAGTGATTGGCAAGAGGCGATCCAGGTGTCAACAGACTTGACCAAGCTTGTAAGCGGCACAACATTGCCTACTCAAGGAGTAGTGATACTGCTAGCAGAGCAGCAGCAGACCAGATCTTGGCTGAATGAGCTTGGAGTTGAGTGAAATCATCGGACGCAAGTGTTTTGGAAAAGGCTGCAGCACTAGCAGTGACCAACATCATTAAAGCCAAGGCAAAGTTTGGTGGAGGAGCTAAAAGGAGAACTGGACCCAAGAGGAAGAGGAGGAGGACTGGAACCAAGAGGAGGAGAACAGCAGCAGCAACCAAAGGCTGAGGCCTGTACCTGAGATGTCAAAAGATGGGAAATGGGGCTCATTGCTGTTGATGCAGTGGCAGAAGATGATTGCTCTACCAGACAGAGCGCTGACCAATGCAGACCTCTACAAGTATGCCTGCCATTTGAAGCTGAAGAAATTTCGAGGAGTGTTTATGCAAGATGCTCTACCCGCTGAAGGACCACTGAGGAGGGAGTGTGACATCATCAACCTGGATGACAGCAAAGGACCTGGCACACATTGGGTGTGCTATGTTAAGAAGGATGGCAACGTTCACTACTTTGATGGCTTTTGCAACCTGAGACCACCACAAGAATTTATTGACTACATGCATTGAGGATCAACACCAGTAACAAGGATTGAGTACAACTATGATCGGAAGCAGGAGGATCTCTACTCTCACATCTGTGGACATTTATGTTTGAAATTTTTAGTTGATTGTTAAATAAATTGTGAATCTAAACACATTTGTTTTCATTTTAGTATAAAACCCCTCAATTATTGTGGTAAGCAATCATTAAGTTGAAGTACACTGAGCAATCAAGATGATGCTCTGCTTTGGAGGAACCAAGTCAACGCTGAGTAGTGAATTCTACCTTCCCATTGATACAAGCAATGGTGTATGGGAAGTGGGGCTTATCAGCTTCACAAGCTGTAACTCTATTCAAAATGTTGAGGTTGGCTACAACAATAGATTACGCTTCCCAGCTCCACCAGCAGCTGAGGCACATGACAACCAGGGGTGCCTATAAGGGGGGTCAGGTGCGCAGTTTGCGCTCCTGGCATTTTTGGGGGGGATTTTTTTTTACATATTATTCTTGATATTTTACAACTTTTTGTAACTGTGGGGGGATTTTTGGAGAGTATTATTTGTTTTAACACAATTTTATAAATTATAATAGAATTTTTTCTTTTCATATTAACATTAACAGTTCGTCGCAACAATACTGTGCTGTACTTTGCAATTTTCATAGATGGCTGCCTGCTAGTGAGCAGTGACGAGGGATACCAACCATTGAATGTGCTAACTTGCTTTTGCCCTTCCCAAACAGATCATTGCAACCAGTAGCACCAACTTTGATGGAGAGGGGAGCAAGTCAAGTCACTTTTGGCCACCTTGATAACCAATCGGATGGGGGGGGGGGGGGGGGGGGGCAGACCAGACCCTAAATTCCCCCCACAACATTTTTGCATAAGATTTTACTTTTCAATCACGATTTTTAATTAAAAAAAAACTCAAATTATCTCATTTACAGCTGAAAGTATATGTTTAAGATGCTTATTTATTTACAAGTGAAATGTTTAACTTC
This sequence comes from Conomelus anceps, assembly GCA_948455865.1. NCBI lineage: Eukaryota > Metazoa > Arthropoda > Insecta > Hemiptera > Delphacidae > Conomelus > Conomelus anceps. The sequence continues at coordinate 54,543,330 of OX418217.1, read as the reverse complement.
CTGCAGAATGCATGTATTATGAATTGAATGTAGCTTCAGACCTAGAAACATTCTCCTCAATTATGAACTGACTCTTATAGAATATTTTCATATGTGTTAAATATAAAATGAGAACCTGTCACTCAAGAAGACAGCAGTGACAAAGAAAAAACAGTTGAAAATGATGATAAAATTAAGTTAGTCCAGTGGATATTGAAAGGATTTGTAAAGTCATGTATCTTGCATTGGCGTAGTGACGAGGGGGGGTTCCGGGTTACAAACCCCCTTATGTGAGTCTGTAAAAGAGGCCTCAAAAACGAGTAGGGAGGCATCAATAAATATAACAATAAATATTGGTTACTGGAGGTAAAAAAGTTTTCATACATGAACTGTTACAGCTAGAAAAAATACTATAATTTTAATACTTTAAATCAATTAAAAAAATAAATTGATCAAGATTACAGAGGGGATGGGGCGAACAAGAGAAGTTTTCTTGGCCTCAACGTCAAGGGGCCACATCATTTTACAAAATGTAAGCAAGTGACAAGAAAAAATTAAGCCCAACTAGTGACAAATTGTCCAACTAGGGGCCTCCAGGGCCCCTTTTTTCACAAGTTTAGATCTCTCGAGGCTCCTTAGAAGGCTAACAGATCCTATAAGCCCCTGGCGGCGCGGGCCCTTCGGGCCCGTTTTTATTGCCAGGTTAGTCATGTGAAGTAGAAATTCAAGTAGGCTGCACCTAGAATATTTTAAATTTCTACATTTATAAACAGAGATTCCCTAATTGCTTCGGCTTTCGGTCATCAAAGGCCACAAGATGCTGGTGGGTCTCAGTATTTTTGGAGCCCCCAAACATGGGTTTGAAGGTCCCCCAGACCACTTGAATAAAGTTGACGCTGTAGGCTTGAAAGGAGAAAAGGTTTCTCAATATTTTTTGCAGATGGGCTTCAAATGCTAATTTCTGTTACCGTTTATGGTATTGTTCAGATCTGATACCTCATAGAGTTTATTGTGATCATTAAATTTGTCACACCATGAAACAAATAATAATATGAGGGAGGAGGTTGATAACCACAAAAAAAGCTTAGTTGCACTTTCAAGACCTGGAAAACAATCCTTTTCTCCAGTGGAGAACCCTCAGAATCCCCAATGTTTTGGGGTTCCGTCACCATCTATATGTAAAATAATAGATTATAAATATGGTGATTGGTCATGCGGTGAGCGTGGTGTTCGAGTGGTTGTGATGCTCAGTCACGACCGCTCAAGACTGCGCTTGGATGGGTGACCGTGCTTCAATGACTTGATGTTACAAGCTCTATTATCACTTACCCGGTGGTTCAGAACCCACCTAAAATAGTAGGTCCACCATGTTCCCCGTAACATGGCTCAAACGGCGAGGTGGAACTACCCGTAAGGGTCTCCCCACCATTAAAAGCCATACGCTAATTATTATTATTGTAAAATAATACAAAATTATTATAAGTCAAAGTTTTAAATTGGATGTGTTATTAATTTATTCTCTCTGCAAGTTGAATCAAGTTCCATTTAAAGTCATATTCCAGTATTAGTGTATTTCGACTCAAATTCAAGAGATTAACAAAAATAGAAGAGAAGTTTATAGCTCTCTCTGGTGCCACTCATTGCCCTTTTCCCTAGTTTCCACAGCTTTTACATGGAATGGTTTTCAGTTGGCCTACACTCCATTTCATCTTTAAATTAAAAAAAAACTGGTAGAGATTGAGTTATCTTTTGTTGGTTTGTGCAATCCTGCTCTTTCCTTCCCCACCCCGCTCCTCCTCTCATCAACGTTGGTGGCAGTACCACCTCCTCTCAACCAGGTCAGTTGCTGCAAGAGAGCGGACTCGAGTGCAGCTATGTTTGTGAATCGCATCTTTTAAGTCGAAGTCGTACAAATTGCATTTTTTACACTTTCAATTCGTTATTGTTCCCCCGCGGTCCTCCGTTGTAAACCCCGCATTAACAAAAACAATTCAAATTAGTTAAACAGATTCTTTCGAGTACAGTCGGCAACTAGGCATAGCTGAAAGACAATCAATGCTATATATGGGAAATCGAGTCATTAATTGAAAATTGGTGTTTAGGGTGAAGGTGTAAGGGAGCCTCCATCCGCAACTCTGCCCTGGGCTACAAAATAAAATGTCTCTGGGTGGCCCTGTATTAATAATTTGAAACCACTATAACTTGTTAAAATGTCTTTATAAAAGTAGTATTTTTTATATTTTATACATTAATATTTGATCACGACTAATTAATGAACTAAAAACAATATATGAAAAGTGGGTTCAAGTTCTTAGGCAAACAATTCATGAAAGCAATGATTAATTGAATTTAAGCTTTCAATTTACCCAATTTATAAACTTAATTTTAATAAATACTCATATAAAACTACTGATTTTAAGCCTCAAATCAAGCTCTCAATATCAAAAATTAAAAAAAAATCCATAATAAGGGCTAAAATGAATGGATTTAAGCTTTTCTAGACATGAGACTAGAATCTCTTGGAATACGATTTTAGAGGGACTATTTATTACTGGGAAAATTTCAGCTAAATGGCTGAAGTCTCTAGGGATGCAAGCAAGTCATTTGACACATAGAACTTTCATATTTAATGTCGATTCCTAACAAATGTGTCTTAATAAAGGTAGTATGCAATTGAATTGCATAAAAATAGAATTCATTAATAGTGAAATAACTATCTTAAAACTCACAACAAGCAAATTTATTGCAATACTATATTTTTCATTTTATTTTGTGTATAATATTTGCACTTTCAATTTCTCATGTTAATCTGAAATTTCCAGTTTCATGCTGTGATGCTTTAATAAATGAATTTAATTTTCAATATTGAAAGAAATAATTCTTATTTTGTGAAATTCAAAGTGTTAATGTAGAGAAGTATTTTATGAAACTCACATTGCAATTGAATAAAAGTAAAATGCATAATTCATTTAGAGAACTTTATTACTTTGTTTTTTGAGGAAGTAGGTAATAGATTTTTCATTTTGTTTTAAATTTGCAGCCAGCACACAATTATCCTACTTTGCTTGCCATGCACAAATATTTTTCTCATTTATCTATATTCAATGAATTATTATATGTGTTTATATTAAAGAATGTAATATGTGCATGATAATGCATATAAATATGTTGAATTAAATGATTATTATTATATCAAATTGGTGGGATAAATTTGATACAATCATTTAAATTTCATTTTTTCATTAGTACCTAATAGTGTCTCCTGTATTTGAGAAGGGGGCAGATACCCAAGTTTGGGGGGGGGTGAAAAAAGGGGGCAGTATGAAATGGGGGGGGATGGGCACCTCTGATGACAACTATTATCCAGTGACACATGGAGAGCTCGAACACAGCAACATGACAATTGTTGATTGGTTTAGATGGGGTCTTACTGGTAAAACAGACTCAAAAAGTAGAGAAACCAGGAGCATAGGATAGACCTTCAATGATGGAAAGAAGAAAGTGTTTCTCCTTGTGGGTAGTGATACCAGTGCTGCAAACCAAGTGTCTCCCAGTGTGAGAACATATGCAAGTGAAGAAGGATAGGTTTGGCAAACTGTTTCATTGCCTGAAGGCAGTTTTGAGTTTAGCATGATCAAGGAACTGTTGGATGCAAGATTGCAGAAGTGTGGAGTTAACCTGCAAATGGCTATGGACACATCAACATTGAAATGTATAGTGCTGTGCAATACTAAGCTGGACTTTACCCCACCTGACTCAATAGGCAAACTGCTGGGCTTCAACAGGATCCTGGAAGCTGATAAGGAGGCTAGAGGTGACTCAACCATGATGATTAACTGCCCCAATGTGGTGCATGTGAAATGTAACATAGTGAGTGGTTCCTACTTGAATGAAATCAAGGATCATGTTATCTATGAGTTCTATCCATCAGTGGACCCAGGCTATAAAATGGCTGTGTCTGTGTGCAATGTTGTCCATTTACCTGTGGATGCCGAGCAGATCAGCAACATTACATTGGAGATTGTTGATGAGAACGGATGTCTGGTGAACTTTAGAGAGGAACCGATAAACATAACCTTACATCTGCAAAGAAGAGAGTGATATGGTGCTACTATTTGAAAAGAATGGTTGGAGTGGAGCTGAGCAGCCAGAGACAAATAAAAGGGGTGCAGGCACTTTAAATGTCATTTGATGATCGACCGCCATTGAGTTAACATCAAGGAGCATCGATTATCTGGAGCAAAGAGGTTTTATTGTTATCAGATGACATCCACGACAACAATGAGACTTTTGGATGTGACAAAGAGTGGTCCATCTTCAGATGATCACATCACAGGTTTTGAGTATCATTCACTTTCACCATACAACACAACCTTCAATGCCAACGATGAGATCAGGATACCAATTCAGCAGCAGGACATCTACACATTACCATTGGAGAGCTATCTTGAGACGTGCTTATAATAGAATTTGAAAAGATAAATTAGAATTTGGTGGAGCACTCTCTTAATAAAAGACAAACAAAAAATATACCATAACCAACTTTTCTGGTTACAATATTTAAAAGTTTTGCCAAATAATGTAGTAATTACTGTACTAATGACTGTTCCTTAATACTAACGGCGGGGGAGTAGTAGTCAAGAAAACTACAGTTCTTGCCTTACTTGAATTCATTATTACATCTTTCAAAAAATTGACACTTTACAAAAAATATATATGTTTCAAAAGGTTACATCTTTATATAGATTAGCCTACTTCTTATGATTCCTGGCCAGGATATCCCCTCTTAAAGTAAAATAAAATTTAAATACTCATTACAAAAAATTTTAGAGTCCCTACTACAAAAATCCTTAATGAAGGTTAATTAAATGAGTCCATTTTCGGTTAACAGGCTAACTTGCCATTGCAAACAGTACAAATTCAGGATTGACTTTCGCGCACTATCCTCACAGGGTCATAAGATGAAAAGTTCTTTTTGTTACCTGGTTAGCAGAGATTCAATGAATACTTGCGCTTGTCCCTGGATAATCACAGGGTGACCGCAGCCTTAGTTTGCCGGACATAAACCCGCATTATGCGCGACGGCCAGGATCGCCACTGTGAGAAACGACAGGAAACGTTCCAGTCATAAAGGCACCCTTCTTAGCAGTTATAGGCTGCCTCAACTACCCATGGCTCGTAAATATCATATCAGGAACATGAATACTCCGGAACAAGAACCGCACTGGGCGGATGGAAGAATTTCAGTTACATCAAGTATAGAATTAACGAATTCAAGTTAGGCGAAGCACACATCTATTATAAGAAACTTTCACATATTTAAAGTAAGGCAAAAAGGTAGAAAAGTAAGGAAGAGTTAATTTCTTATGGATCCTAACTCTTCATATTTTTAAATTAAACGGCTTCCTTTAGCCACAAAGCAAATACAACACCGAGTACGCCATATTCAATCTTCAACTCATAGAGTAAGGAGAACGAATAAATCTTTGGTCATCTCCAGATGAACACGAAGGCGCAAAAGTACCCACGCGTCCCAGCAGAGTACGCCACCGGTCAAGAAAAACGTAATACCATCTGTGATTAGCTAAAACAGGGAATAGTAGAAAGGTTTCCACCAATCCCAGCGAGTCTTACCAAACCGTCAAGGCAGAGCATTTTTATAATAATTCCTCCAATCAGAGCTCGGCGCTCTTCAGAGGTAAGTTTCACATGGTTTTCAAAAAAAAACTAGACTAGCGACATCCAGCCGAGACTGATGCAAACGCACATATTAACAACGAACAAGGAAAAAGATAAAACCTAGCTGGCGACATGACGTCGCATATAATTCTCTCATGCATGAACGGTGACAATAATCCTACACATTGAACCATGACAAAGCAAGTTCATAAGTTCAATCATAGTCCAAGGCTGAGAATATAATAATCAAGTCGTCATCAGATTGACAATCGACTAGGACAATGAGAAAAAAAAAATTAAATCAGCACAACTCACCCCCCCTTTAACTGAGAAAAACTCCCAGGGGAAAAGACAAAAGGTCAACTTTCAATTCTAAGTTAAAAAAAAATTATGGAAAAAAAAACAGAAACCAAAATGTCAAATGTAGCAAACAAACTAATGTCCAACTGGATCCAAAGTAACAGAGCAATCAATGGTGTAGGTAAGGAAAACTCAGGAAAGATTTTTGCTAAAGATCGTTCACATATCAGAGTGGCCATCCCTAATACAGTAAAGTACCCTAGCAAGAACTAAAGAGTCTTAACAGAAGTATAAGTCTAACAGGATCACGAGTCTACGTTGCGCACACGCAGACAAGGTCACACAAAAAAATTGGGAACACGACGACTTTTCAAAGTTATTATCTAGTTATTAAAAAAAAAAATTTTTTTTTTATCACACTATTCTTAATAATATTATGTTTAGTTACTTATCCTATCACAAAGATAATTGAGTTATACGTTTGAATAATTCCTAATCTAAGTTATGCATAAGTAATTTCGGAGCTCCTAAGTACAATTACAATAAGTTTACAGGACACTATCAAGGGTACATATTATTCAACAAATTAATATTAGTTAAAACTCGAGTAATTAATGATGCTAATTGCATACATAAAAAAATTAATAGCAGCAACTTGCTTTAGTGAAAGAATCACCATAAATTAAAAAATTATCTATCCTTCCAGAAAACGAATGCAGTTACAAAGTTATTTCATTATTAATAGACTATTATTCTCAATATTTAAAATCGCATAGAATATTCGTTTCCTAAACCTAACACATTATTTCACTAAGTTTTAACTTCGCTTACTATACATATGACTCTTAAGTACTACAACAATTACTTCAATACTTTACAGTTTCATTATTTCCTACCGTTCTCCGTATTAACATGAGTAAGCGGTTACGGACACGTCTACTGGTTCAAGGTCAAAATGTTCACTGAAATTTACATTCAGGCCTGAACAGTATTATTTCTTACTGGAAATTGGAATAGTTACTCAACTCCAGAGTAGAGCTATTTCGTACCATAACATTTTCATTTGCCTAGGTTTCTTACATACCATAACAATTAAGTTTTCAAAATTGAGTAGGGTTACTACATTCAATTATATTGTCATTTACTTTTTTAAGTAGGGTTCATTTTGAGTAGGGTATCTAATTATCAGACTGCGCGCATAGTCTAGAATAACAGACAAATTTCCCAAACTCTAATAGTTACATTCGAGTCTACAATAGACCGATACTACTGTCACAAGGACCTATTAAATACAAGAACAGAGAAAGACTCTAGTCATTCTTGATTTATTCAATCCCCATCGTCGTCAATACGAGGGTGAAATTTCTTGAGATGAGAAACGTGTGCTTTTTGAAAAAATACACCAGTTTCGGGATCATGTAAACCGGCTGTCACAGGACTAAGCCATCTTTCTATCACATATGGACCTCGCCATCTATAACTAAGTTTATGTGAAATTTTATTGGCTTTACTACTCAGTATATGAGTTTTTAACCATACCAAGTCACCTATTTTGAAAGGAATGGGAGACCTATTTCTGTCATACTTAGCTTTGACTTTATCATGAGCTTTAGTTAAATTTTGTCTAGCCTTTTGCCAAATTCTTAACGTATCTTCAGTATACTTAGCAGGCAAAATTTCGTCAATTTTCCATGCATTAAGCAATGGATGATTGGGTTCAAAACGGAACATCAATGAAAAAGGAGTACATCCAGTACTATCATGTTCAGCTAAATTGAATGCTAAAGGAAGCCAAGACAAGCTTTCATCCCACTTAGTTTGTGAATCTCCGTGAAAAGCAATGAGAGCACTTCTTAGATTTCTATGTAATCTTTCTACCTGATTAGGATTTGGATAGAAGGGAGACGTCGTGATATGCTGAATTCCTAATTGGAAGCAAAAATTTTTGAACCTATTACTTGTGAAAATTGAGCCGTTGTCGCTTACAATTTTTTTTGGACAACTGTAATTTTGAAAAATAGTTTTTAAGCATTTTATAATAGAATTAGAATTAGCCTTCCTAATAGGAAACAAAAAGGAGAATTTAGAAAATCCATCTACACAACTAAAAATATGTGTGTTACCTTGAGTACTTCTTAAAAGTGGGCCTACCACATCACAATAGAATTTATCCATAGGGGCTTGTTCTACTTTAGAAGCAAGGAAACCGAAATTTAATTTTTGAGCTGGCTTGCTTTTTCCGCATATCTCACAGGACTTTACAAGCAATGAAATATCTTTACCTAGTCCAGGCCAGTAGAAACTTTCTAGAATTTTTTTTATAGTCTTAGAAATGCCTAAGTGTCCACCTACAGTGGTTTCATGAAAATATTTGAAAACTAAAGGTACTAAAAATTTTGGAACTACAATTTTGAGATTTTCTTGATTTCTGTGCTTATAGACTAACACGCCTTTAGACACAGAATATGGGAATTGGTCTATTCCATCTGTAATCTTTTTTACAATTTCACTACAAAAAGGATCGTTTTCTTGATGAGTTTTGATATCAGTAAACACTAAAGGAAAATCGCTAAGTTTTAGAGTGTTGACAAAATTAAGTAAAGGATTCACTTCAATTTCAGGATTACTTGCTTGTTCAATACAATCGTCTTCACCCTGATACATGCGCGAGAGACAGTCGGCAATGACATTATCTTTCCCGGCAATATGTTTCACATCAAATTGAAAACCTAATAATCTGAGTGTCCAACGTCCTATCCTACCGGTTTGACGAGGGTTATTCAACACATAAGACAGGGCTGAATTATCAGTCATTAATAAAAACTTATTGTGGGATAAATAGAAGCTAAAGCGTTCGATCGACCAAATCGCAGCATATGCCTCACGTTCATAAGCCGAAAAACAAGATTCCTGCTGAGTAAGCTTCTTAGAGGCATAAGCAATAGGTTGCAGTAGGCCGTCTACTTCTTGACAGAGTACACCAGCAATGGCGGTGGAAGACGCGTCAGTTTGAAGAACAAATTGTTTAGAAAAGTCCGCCGTCCTCAATATAGGAGGGGAAGAAATTGCTTTTTTCAACTTTAGAAACGCCTCTTCATGTTCTTTGGTCCAGATAAATTTTACATTTTTCTTTCTTAAAGCATTAATAGGAGCAGCAATTTCGGCAAATTTAGGAATGAACTTACTAAAGTATCCTATCATCCCAATAAAACGAGCTACAGCTTTAGGATTCTTTGGGGAAGGAAAATCTCTAATTTTTTGTGTTCTACTTGGATCTATTGAAACACCATGTTGATCTACAAGATGACCTAGAAATGAAATGCGTTCTTTAGCAAATTGAGCTTTTTCAGGGTTTACTGTGAAACATGCATTCCTTAATTTGGATAAAACGACTTCTACATGCCGTAGATGAGAGTCGAAATCATTAGAATAAATTACAATGTCGTCAAGATAGTGATATACAAATTTAAATTTTTCTTCCTCAAATAATGAGTCTAGGACAGAAGACAGTGCTTGTGCACCTACTGATAATCCGAAAGGGACCCTAGTAAACTCATAAGTATTGTTCATGGTACAAAAACTAGTTATATGTCTACATTCTTTAGTTAAAGGAATTTGATAATAGGATTGATTGAGATCCAGGCAAGTATAGTACTTAGCGCCATGAAACCAATGAAAAGCTGTTTCAATTTTTGGTAGTGGGACAGAATCTAAACTAATATTTTTGTTGAGAGACCGGTAGTCAATAACTACACGGTGACCTCCATTTGCTTTGGGTACTAGAAAACAGGGACTAGCATAATTACTTTGTGATTTTTGTATAATGCCTTCTTTCAACATTTTCTTTACCAAATCATTCAAGATGTTCATTCTTTCAGGATCAAGTTGGTAGGGAGCTTTCCTAACTGGTTTATCTGAAATCAACTTGATTTCGTATTCAGTTAAATTTGTTAAACCTAGTTTAAGAGTCAAAACGTCGTCATACCTTTCCAAAACTTGAGCTAACCTTTCCTGTTCTTCATTTCCCAAATTACTACCTTGGTGGTCAAGCATGATATTATTCTGCAACTTTCCTACCAGTCCATCAACATTACAGTCCAAGTTAAATTTGAAACAAGGTCTGAAACCGAAAAAGTATTTTTTATTAAACAAATCAAGCACTAATTGCGAATGGTCAATAAAATCACAGCCCAAAATTACAGGGACAGAAAGAGTTTCACAAATAAAAAATTTAAATTTCCAACTGAAGTTCTCAATTTTGATTTTCAGTACTACTGACTGAGTTACTAAAAGTTTGCCCTTGTTAGCAGTAGTACATTGTAAGTTTTCAGATTCAAACTCTAAATTTACATTTTTCTTTTGAAGCTCATTTATTAGAGTTTTAGAAATAAGGGTTCTTACGGCGCCTGAATCTATCAGAGCAACCGACGAAATTGTAGATACCGTTCCTAAAGTACACTCAATAAAAGGAATAACACCATTAGATAGGGCTTTAATTTTGTAATTGGCGGGATGTTTTTTGTCTCGTTTTTTATGGCCTTTGACTTTCTTGTGACTAAATGTTTTACTGTACTTACAAGAATCAGAGGTAGACAATTTAGTTTGGTTAATACCAGTCACACCATTAACAAGCCTTTTATGGAAATAAAAATTATTTTTGCTTCTTTTATTCTTTAATAGTCAAGTTTTCCTATCTTTACAATCTCGCTGGTAATGCCCGAATTTCTGGCAGTTGAAGCACTTAACATTTACATCTGGTTTTCGTAAAATGTTAGTTTGAACAGGAGTTTTATTAAACTGATTACTAGTTTGACCGCGAAAATTCGCACTAGCTGGATTTTTGAAACAATGTTTGGCAATGTGACCCAATTTTGAACAATGATAGCAACTTCTAGCAACTGGTTTAGTATTAACTACTGAAGTACGAGAATTATTAGACCTAGTGGTCTCAAAGCGTTCTCTCTCTACATCAGCAAATCGTTTTGTGCCTGTACAGTAATCAAATTCAAATCAGAAAAGGTACAAGGTCTATTTTGAAAAACTAACCTAGACCGTTCGGCCTGATTAAGTCCAGAACATATATTGTTAACAATTTCAGCTTCTGACTTATTTAGTCTTAGTAGGCTGGCCGATTCTTTTATTGAAACAATATAGCTTGCTAACGGTTCAGAAGATCCTTGAAGCCTATAAAATTTTTCTTTTTCTATCACCGAAAGCAGTCGTTGTGGAATGAAATAGTTTAATACTTCAGCATGAAAATCATCAAACGACCAACTATTGTCAATAGCAAAGGTCAAACGATCGCCTAATGGACCAATAGCATGAGAATGAATCAAATTTAATAGTTGAACATCATTTAAGTTTGAGCGCTCTTTTATTTTTAAGGTGACAGCCAAAAATTTTAGTAAGATTTCAATTTCTAATCCATCTGTCACTGGCAGATCTTGAATAAGGTACTCTATCGGATTTGGTAACTTATTATACAAACTATTGAATGCAAGTGACATCGCACCAACTTGGCGATTAGGTTGTGAACCAGGAATAGGAATGTTTTGACTAGGGCAATACCTAGGAACCACTGGTGGAGCTCTCAAAGAATTAGTGTCTAGCACTGGTCTCAAATTCGGTTCAGTAAAGCTCACTTGTCTAGGAACTTCTTCAATACTTAATGATTCTTGAAACATTTGATCAAACGGATTTTCATCAATATCTAAATTGGGTTCCCTAACCTCAGGCACTACACTAGGAGAAGGAGGCCTCGTTTTCACAATTTCCTGATTTTCTAAAATCAAGGAGAAATTTTCCTGCAGTTTTTCAATGATGACAGAAAATTTGTCAAGCATTGTTTGGTTCTGCGCGATTTTAACACTAAGATATAATTGAACAATTCTATTTATAGTGTGCAAGAAATATGTGGTAGCTTTTTGGACTTCAGTCTTCCTCTCACCTAGCAGTTTGGTCTCATCTTCCTTAATTTTCACCAATGATGCTCTTTCCCTTTCTATCAAATATTCTATATTTGCAAATGCCTGTTCAAAATTACTTTCATTATAGAGTAGTCTATGTACTTTACTTTCAGACTCAGCCTTAGCTGATCTATACTGTTGTCTCAAAATATCTACATTTACATCCTTGGACGTTTCAGGAGGAAAGCCTAAGGTTTGCAACTCAAAAATCAATATTTCCTTAACCAAGTGGTTAGGATTTATTTTCTGTGATTTCAAAAGATTCAATTCAAAATTGGATTCAATAGTCTTTTTACAATCCCAATAATTAATATTTGGATGTGCACTAGAGCCCGAAGAAGGCTGCCTAACTGGGGAGTGAAGCATTTTGATGAATGACCTTACTAAAGGTTTTCACAGAATTTAAACAGAATTATTAGGCATCTAATAATTACTAATTTGACTCGAATCTACACTCTTGACAACTAACCCACACATAGTAAAGGAATCAGTCATAAAAAAAATTTTTAAAGAACAAAACTCATTCAAATTAAGGGGTTAATTCATCCCTTGAATAGCAGAGTTGCGCAGGAATTGAGACGTGCTTATAATAGAATTTGAAAAGATAAATTAGAATTTGGTGGAGCACTCTCTTAATAAAAGACAAACAAAAAATATACCATAACCAACTTTTCTGGTTACAATATTTAAAAGTTTTGCCAAATAATGTAGTAATTACTGTACTAATGACTGTTCCTTAATACTAACGGCGGGGGAGTAGTAGTCAAGAAAACTACAGTTCTTGCCTTACTTGAATTCATTATTACATCTTTCAAAAAATTGACACTTTACAAAAAATATATATGTTTCAAAAGGTTACATCTTTATATAGATTAGCCTACTTCTTATGATTCCTGGCCAGGATATCCCCTCTTAAAGTAAAATAAAATTTAAATACTCATTACAAAAAATTTTAGAGTCCCTACTACAAAAATCCTTAATGAAGGTTAATTAAATGAGTCCATTTTCGGTTAACAGGCTAACTTGCCATTGCAAACAGTACAAATTCAGGATTGACTTTCGCGCACTATCCTCACAGGGTCATAAGATGAAAAGTTCTTTTTGTTACCTGGTTAGCAGAGATTCAATGAATACTTGCGCTTGTCCCTGGATAATCACAGGGTGACCGCAGCCTTAGTTTGCCGGACATAAACCCGCGTTATGCGCGACGGCCAGGATCGCCACTGTGAGAAACGACAGGAAACGTTCCAGTCATAAAGGCACCCTTCTTAGCAGTTATAGGCTGCCTCAACTACCCATGGCTCGTAAATATCATATCAGGAACATGAATACTCCGGAACAAGAACCGCACTGGGCGGATGGAAGAATTTCAGTTACATCAAGTATAGAATTAACGAATTCAAGTTAGGCGAAGCACACATCTATTATAAGAAACTTTCACATATTTAAAGTAAGGCAAAAAGGTAGAAAAGTAAGGAAGAGTTAATTTCTTATGGATCCTAACTCTTCATATTTTTAAATTAAACGGCTTCCTTTAGCCACAAAGCAAATACAACACCGAGTACGCCATATTCAATCTTCAACTCATAGAGTAAGGAGAACGAATAAATCTTTGGTCATCTCCAGATGAACACGAAGGCGCAAAAGTACCCACGCGTCCCAGCAGAGTACGCCACCGGTCAAGAAAAACGTAATACCATCTGTGATTAGCTAAAACAGGGAATAGTAGAAAGGTTTCCACCAATCCCAGCGAGTCTTACCAAACCGTCAAGGCAGAGCATTTTTATAATAATTCCTCCAATCAGAGCTCGGCGCTCTTCAGAGGTAAGTTTCACATGGTTTTCAAAAAAAAACTAGACTAGCGACATCCAGCCGAGACTGATGCAAACGCACATATTAACAACGAACAAGGAAAAAGATAAAACCTAGCTGGCGACATGACGTCGCATATAATTCTCTCATGCATGAACGGTGACAATAATCCTACACATTGAACCATGACAAAGCAAGTTCATAAGTTCAATCATAGTCCAAGGCTGAGAATATAATAATCAAGTCGTCATCAGATTGACAATCGACTAGGACAATGAGAAAAAAAAAATTAAATCAGCACAATCTTCACCTTGAGTACACAGTAACCACTGCAGCTGGTGCTGCACTGGCTGGCACACCATGTGTCTGGATTTTTTGCCAACCTGTTTTTGGAGATATGCTATGAGATCAATGGAGTTGAGGTGGACAGCATATGTAACCCAGGCATTGCCAGCCTGATGAAGAATGCAATGACCTTTGAATGAGAAGAACTACCCAAGATGGAAGGAGCCGGCTACAAGTATAATGCTACAACTGGTCTAACTACGTTTGCTGCCAATGCAGCCAACACTACCATCATGGATGTACCACTTAGATATCTGCTGGGACTCGCCAAAGACTACAGATTAGAGATGTGACCAGATTGAGCAAGTCGTTCAAAGTAACTGACTATTTAAAATGAACTATGAACTAGTAGTTCACATTGTCACATGGCAAAGCCGTGACGGGGGATAAATAATTAATTAATGTATTTAATTAATTATTTTAGAGGCGCCCAACAAAAGTAGAGAGGAGCAGCCACCGGTCGGGGCACAGAACGTTGATAACGATCTGGACCGGTGGAGTGCTCACTACTGCGTCTGGGCTTCCCCCACCAGTTCCTCACCGTTTTTGGAGGAACGGCTCTCTGACGGAGCTGTCAGAGAGGAGTCGTCTTTGAAGGGTTTACTTCAAGTCTTCGAGAGGCCTTCTGATCGGTCACAGTGTCGCAGGAGTTTAACTGCAGTCAATTGCACACTCTGTGAAAATTGAACACACAAGTGCCGGTTGTGTGAACTAGTGCGCGAAGTGAATGTGTATTAGTTTGGTCAGGAAGAAGCACGAGCAAGTGCTGACCCCTGAAGTGGTGATCGTGGCGCGGGTCACGGATTATCGCAATCCGTGAACGTGGGTTTGGGAATTACTCCTTCCCAAACGGTTCGTAGTTTCGAACGTGATCCCATTCCCTTCCTTGATTCCCCATGTTCCTAAAATCCCCTATCCTATTTTCCCCGGTTAGCAGAGGTTGCTATACCCCCACCGATATTCGCAGAGGGTAGAATAACCTCCGCCAACCTCTGCCATCCTCCTAGATCCCACCCAGTCGAACCTATAATCCTGAGGCAGAGGAACAAAGACCCGCGCTCTAACCAGGCAGGTGATTTGTGCTCTGCCACTTCCTCATCACCCGCCATTCCTTCCCTTACCTTACCTCTTAAACAGGCAGGGGAACCAGGAACGGCTAATAGTAGCAGGGTCTGGAACTCCGGCCGTATCCTAGCAGGGGGTAATAGCTTCCACCCCCTTTGGAAAGTGGCAGAGGCGTACTCTTCCGGCTGGATATCCTCCTATTCCCCCCACCGAAATCACTCTTCCCCACCCGCAGCAGCAGAGGCTACCATCTCTGCTGGTAAGGGGCAGGAGTAGCCATATTTCGGCCCTTCCTTTCCCATCCCCAAAAAAACCACTCCTTTCCCCTTTACGCCTCCGCGAAGGAGCGGACACTGCTCTTTAAGAGGCCGCGGCCGGTCCGCGAGGCCGCGGGACCCCGAATCCGCGATGCAGAGAGCGGGAAAGTTAAACGGCGCCCAACGACAGTATTTCCAACCGGTGAGGCAACCCCAAGTGCGGTGGAGGCCTCAGAAGGAAAGTTCGACCTCGTCGCCTAACTCCGACCACCCGCCAACTAGAGCTAGTTGGCCCGGAGCGACACCGGGATTATCATGTCAAGATCCAGGTAACGGTTTTGCACCTGATAAATTGGCGCAGAATGTGGAGCTTGCTGATAAAATGGCGCCCGTGTGTGGGGCTAGTAACGAGGACGACAGGGTCAGGATGAGTGAGCATGACGAGTGCGTCGAGTGGAGCGAATCCGAGGACGAGCGGAGGCCAGAGGGCACCGCGGAAGGCGCACAGGAGTCGTCTAACGACCCGTGCGTGTCATGGGTGTACAGGTTGCGCAAAGAAGAGGCAGTAAACATACTGAGACTCCTCAATTTGCCAACAGAAGGTACCTTGACGGAAATTTGGAGGATTCTTGTAGAATACCACCGGAGGGCTACAAACCCGCCGACCAACCCTAGTGTTGCAGGCGAGGAGGCAGGGCTTAGCCGGAGCTCCACGGAAGAAGGGGGCTCAAGAAATGTTATATCAGAAAAGCACCCTGATATGACGGACCAAACATCAAGACCTGGAATCAGGGCAATGACCAATTCCAACTCTTTTATGGACCCAGGCGCGGTATGTGACAAGGTCCGAAGTTGGAAGCTCTCGTTCAATGGGCAGGGCGATGTGCCCAGTTTTGTTGAGAGCCTCCGCGAGTTACAGCAGGCTTACGGGTTGAGGGGCAGTCAGCTATTAGTTGCCTTACCCGAGCTGCTGACAGGCCGGTCCACCTTGTGGATGAGAAACCAAAGAGACAAGTGGAGAAACTGGGGCGACTTCATGAAGGACTTCAAGGCTAGATACTATCCCTTGACGTACGACGAAGACCTTGACAACCAGATCCTAGCGCGGAGACAGCGCGAAGGCGAGACAATCGACGACTACGTCGAGGACCTACTCACCTTGATGAGGCAGAGAGGTGATTACTCTGATGAGAGTAAGATACAGAGGTTGTATTGAAACCTCTCACCTCGATACAAATTGTATATCCACCAGGCGGATGTATGGACGTTGGATGATCTGTTGCGCTTAGCGCGGCAGTACGAGCAGATTGAGCTCAAGGAAAAACAACTTTGACAAGGTGTCCGAAATTGTAAGTTCGAGGAGCCGCCGCGGGCGACGAGGCCCAAGGCAGAGGCTGAAAGAGTGCAGAGCAAGGTTAAACCTATCTTTGAGACCACGGAACCAGTGTGCTGGCAGTGTCGAAAACCAGGGCATTGGAAATCGGATTGCCCAGACAACACTCCATGTAAATGATGCAGAAATCCACGAAAAGAATGTAATTGAGGAAAGCAGACGAAAAGGTCTACCGAGACTGCAGTGGTGCGGTCGACGAGGTGGTTAGAATTGGATGCGGAACTAAGCCATGATAACCGGTTGTATATTACCGCATACATAGCGGGCCAGAGGTGTCGCGCGTTGCTAGACACTGGCGCGGAATCAAACTATGTAAGCGCAGAAACGTTCAGGAGTCTCCAGGAATCGGGACTTGTGAAGAGAGAACCCGCAAACCACCGCGCAATCCTAGCTAACGGGACGGCGGCACGGTTAAGTGGCAGAATGGTGACCAACATCACGATTGACCAGATAGTATTTCCATTGAATGCTACTATCATGGAAGGACTCAGTGCTGATCTGCTCCTTGGAATCCAATTTTTACGTGAACATAAAGTTCATATTCACACAGACATTCGAGAAATCGAGTGGGAACCACGTGCAGTGGCGCGGGAGGCGGCGGAACCTCCGCGGACACCGGCGGAGCGCCGTGATAAGGTGAAACCCGGAATGGCCCCTATTCACACACAATGTGAAGGACGCCGTAAGAAGGACGACCGCATATTTATGCGGGTTGAGCTCAAGGGGATTGAACTCAACGCTCTGGTCGATACGGGAGCTGAATGGACGTATATTTCGGCCGACGTAGCCAGGAGAATCAAGGCGGCTGGGAACAGCAAGTTGTGGGTGGCCACTCACCGACCTACTCTGATAAACGGCAAAGTGTTACCTGTCGCTGAGGAGTTGAGAGTAGCCGCGGAAATTTGTGGAAAAGAGTTTTTTCTACGGGTTGCGGTAAGTGATGAACTAAAGTCAGAAATGATTTTAGGTTTCAGTGACTTGAAAATGATGCGAGCCTGCATCGATATTTCTTCAAAGCTCCCTACTCTGACTCTGTACTGGCTACTAGTGAGCATATGGAGAATGATTCACATGGTGCTAAACATGGCTTGAGATGGACGGACAATAGTGATGTGGGGGAGCACTACTCCAACCTACAACCAATTTTGAGAAGAACACAATCTATGTCCATGGATATGACAAATTGAGCATGCTTCACAAACTGATGGAGCCCCAAGATGATGGCAAGGAGAATCTAGCTGACACCTTTACTGTGATTGATCTATCATCTCCATTTGTCCAACTAGAGCTCCCCAACCTGGAGAAGCAAGTGATGTCTTCCCACAACAACAACTGTATGGAACATTACTTTCTCATCATTGTGGAAGATGTCAGAGCAAAGCTGATCACTAGAGGAACAAAGACATATTATTGTGCACTCAATGTTGTGCACTTGCTACATCAACATATTTTGCAAACCATGTTTAAAGATAATGATAATTTTTTGTCGATGCTTGAATAATTCAATAGATTACATAATCATTGACTTACCCCCACCACCACTACTATGTTAGCTATATAAAGGCTGCTGTTGGCTTGAGAGCACAGTTTGCAAGATGGACATCAATAAGTATAGAAACGAGTTATGTTTGAAAGCAGCCATTATGGAGCTGGAAGCTGAGCTGGAGCAGCAGGGCATCATGTCACTGGATGACTTTCAACTTGAGTCTGGACATGCAGATTCGTGCACTGGTGCCAGTCTATGTGATGTGTGTGATTGCATCCATCTTAGAAGGCTACAATATGCAATTATTGATGCAGTACATGGTCATGGTACTGTGAAATACTTGAGAGATCTACAAGAATGTACTACTGGATTGGAAGCAGCAATACCTGTCAACAGTTATAATGTTAACAGGTTCTTGAAGAACATCTGCATAGGGATCATGTGGAAAAATGGAATGGGCAAGAGTGTCCTGCAGCAGCCGGCACAACTTCCATTCAAAATCTGGATGATGTTTGACAATGAAAAGGTGTCACTAACTTCAGTATACAGGCTAAAGCATAGCATGGCAGCTGTACTGGATCTTGGACAAGTGCAAGACTGGCAATACAAGGATGTCAAGATTGTCATCAACCTTCCTGATACTCTTCAAAGATAATGGTGTCAATTCAAGTATGGCAGCAAGGTGCTAAGTGCAATTGGCAGTAATGAAATAGTATTTGCTGGCTTCTCTCATAGTATGGAAGATCAACGTGTAAGGAGGTTCTGCATTGCAGATGGATGTTCAGAAGCTTTTCTCATCTCTATCTTCACAACAGTTCAACATCATCATCCTAGAGGCTTGGATACAGTTGATGGTGTATTCAGTGTGATTGAAGAGAAGTTGACTCCAACCACAGACTATTGTCAGGGTGAACTGTTCACTCATCTCTACATTTTATTTCATAATGCTTAAAATAAACTTGTAATGCTATACAACTGGTTCTCATTCACCTACTCTCCTTAGTATACTCATAGAGAGAGAGAGAGAGAGAGAGAGAGCAAGAGTTCCACTTCTACCACAGACATGTTTTTTCCTGCATGGATAGCATTGGAATGCAGCAGTGACAGACTAGTTGAAACTGGTATATCAAGGCCAGTGGGCGGAGTCAGTGGTGGAAGTGGAACTCTCTCTCTCTCTACCCTCTCTTTTTTGTTGAAACTGCCTTTGTTGAAAGCAACACAAGGCAGTTTCTTACCTATATGAACACTTGCACTAATGCACTAGTGAGTGCACTAGTGAGTTAACTAGTGAGTGCACTAGTGCAAGTGCTCACCTCATGTGCATCATCTTATAGACTATAGGCATTGGGAAATGGAAGAAAAAACTCACAATTGTAAGATAAAAAAGTTTATTGCTCAATAAACATATTCAATACAAATGTATTTCCTGCAGGAGTAACACTCATTTTGAATGCACTTAAATCTGCAGGTCCATTTTCTACAATCTTCAATGTGAGCCGGCTATATGCATCTGGAAGTATAATGTTTGTGACTTGGTTGTCCAGCATAATGTTGACACTGACTTTTGTTCCAAATTTAGTCAGTGTTGCCTCCGCTGACAGCATTTGATACTTCATTCCTGGTGTCAGCTCCTTCATCGATAAGTAGTTGGGGCCAGGCTTATGGTTGACAATTGTGTTGTAGAATTCTAGCACAGCATTGTTGACAGCTCCTGCAGTGTTTGGAGCTTGAGCTGTGGTGGTGGTATTAATGATTTCCTGTGCAAAGGCATTCATCTGCAATAAAGCAATAGCATAGATTATTCCCAACACTCCAAGAGTGTTGGGAATAATCTTTGCTATTGCTTTAGTGCTGAGAGTCCACAGCTTGCTTCCTCCTCCTCCTCCCTCTCAGTGTAAGGCAGTGGTGGCATATTTGATGGTTGAATGCAGTATACATTGCCTATGTCAATGAGAAAATCATTGATATCCTGACCTTTGTCCGATGGTAGCAGCCCTGTCCATCATTTATGATCTCTGAAAACTTGAGGTTTGCTGGGCCAACTATTCACAATGAAATTGTCCAAATGCATCAATCTAAATGTTAGTAATATACATTTACAGTTCCACACCTCACCCTCCTTTACCGGATTGTATGTATATGCACATGGGGGAATATGTAAACTTCTGACAGGTAGATAGAAACCATGACCGCGGTTTGGTCCATGACCAATTTTTCTAGCATTATGCTGTCATGTGGCAAAGCCGTGACAGGAGAAAAATAATTAATAAATTTATTTTTATTAATTATTGTCGGGGTAATTGACAAAGTAGAGAGGAGCAGCCACCGGTCAGGGCATAGAACGTAGATAACGATCTAGACTGGTGGAGTGCTCGCTACTGCGTCGAGGCCTCCCCCACCAGTTCCTCACTCATTTTGGGGGAACAGCTCTCTGACGAGGCAGTAAGAGAAAAGTCTTCTTGAAGTCCTCAAACTGATCGGTCATAGTGTTGCAGGAGTTTAACTGCAGTCAATTTTCACTTTGTGAAAATTGAACACACAGTGCCGGTTGTGTGGACTTGTGCGCGAAGTGAACGTGTGCTAGTTCAGTCAGGATAAAGCACGAGCTGGTGCTGATCCCTGATGTGGTGATCGCGGCACGGGTCACGGGATTATCGCGATCCGTGAGCGCGGGTTTGGGAATCCGTAATTCCCAAACGGTTTGAGGTTTTCGGACGTGATCCCGTTCCTTTCCTCATTCCCAGTACTCCTAAAATCCCCTATCCTGTTCCTTATCGGTTAGCAGAGGCCACTGTACCCCCGCCGATAGCGGCAGCAGGTAGAATAACCTCTGCCAACCTCCACCAACCTCCGCCAACACCCGCCATTCCTTCCCTTACCTTACCTCTTAAAAAGGCAGGGGAACCAGAAATGGCTGGTATTAGCAGGGTCTGGAACTCCGGCCATATCCTAGCAGGGGGTAATAACTTCTGCCCCCTTTGGAAAGTGGCAGAGGTGTGCTCTTCCGGCTGGATATCCTTCCCTCTCCCTCCTCGAAATTCCTCTTTCCCCACCCGCAGCAGCAGAGGCTACCACCTCCGCTGGTAAGGGGCAGGAGTATTTGTATTTCGGCCCTTCCCTTCCTATCCCCAACTCCTTCCACTTTTACTCTTTAGCGAAGGAGCAAACACCGCCCCTCGCTAAGTCACGGCCGGTCCGCGCGGCCGTGGGACCCCGAATCCGCAACGTGGAGGTCGGGAAAGTTAAACAGCGCCCAACGATGGTATTTCCAACCGGTGAGGCTACCCCGAGTCGGCCACCCGCCGACTAGAGCTAGTTGGTCCGGAGCAACACCGGGGCAGTCACACCAAAACCGAGGTAACGGTTTTGCATGTGATAATGCAATGCTCGACAGTATGAGCTGACTGGTAATGACATGGTTTTCAAGAGGTTGCAGACATACTCCAAGTCCTCTCTGATTGTGATGGCATCAGCACACTGTTGACCATTTATTCTGCAAAACAAGACATGAATTAATCTTCAAACATCTCACATGTAACATTATAGCAGATCTTAACTGCATATCTCTTCAGGGCAGACTCAATCGTTTCCCACCTTGTGGACTCAGAAAGTCCAATATGCATCTGAAGGTAACAATCCTCTGCCATTCTCAACCGCATCATGTGACCTAAAATATTGTATATCTCCAAACATCTGCAATCAGGCTTTACATTCAATGGTGCTTGTGCCCGCCTTTTCAAGCATGAGGGTAAATGAAACTTCTTGAAATCGTCACTGGTGTAACCATGAACTGGCCACATTGTGACTATGTGTAAGATAACTTCACCAATGTCATCACCAGTGAGGTTTTCAGCTTTGAAAAATGAGATTATATCAATGAAATCCATGTACTTGCAAACAATGTACATTGTCCTCCTATAAACTGCTGGAGTAGTCTTCATGAACAGCTCCTTAAGGTGTAGGATATCATGACGTATGGGATGTGGCAGTGTGTCCATATTGGCACCAAGGTTCTACTGAAGCTTTCCTTGCAAGCTCATAGAGTGATCTGATATTCCTGTAAAAAGAGTGAACAGATTAATAATCTTCTTCTTCTAAGAATTCATCACTGCTGCTATTGGTAGTAGTGATATAGCTGACACTTTCATCCTCCAAATATAAGTAAATTTCTTCACAGTTTCCTATTTTTCTCATTAATAGGAGCTACATACTAGCCCTACAATTTGCTCATCATCCTCATCGGGCCCTTGCAGTCCTAGAGTATGAAGAATATATCCATCCTGTACATAAGCTAAATGCCACATGTGTGCTACTATATCATATATCTCCCTGCATCTGCATTCCAGTATATCATTAAATGCTGCCCGTGCCCGCCTATCTAGACATGTTGACACATGCTGCTTCTTGTAGAGATCAGTGTGGGTTACAGTGAAAAGTGGTAGACTATCTCCAAATACATAGCTCATGACTTTGCCAAAGTCGCTCCTGCTAAACTTTTCAGCTCGAATTAGTGCAATTAGATCAAGGAGGTCCATACATTTGCAAAAGGCTAAAAATTTCATAGCTTTGGGTAGTATTGGATGCATGTCAAAATGATTGAAAAAGAGTAGGAATTCTTCATGTAGCGTCTGTGGTAGAATGTTGAAATCTGCATCTCGATATAGAGCATCAATGCTAGCTGATATTGCAATCTTGCAGAAGGGACTAGGGCTGCTACTCATCTGGAAAAAAGATGCAGCAAATTAGACATGTTAAAATAGAGCGACTTCTTCGCAAGGGTGGAGGTGGCGACTTCTTTGCAAGGGGGCAGAGTCAAGATGGCGACTTCTTTGCAAGGATGGAGGCAGCAACTTCTTTGCTGCATGGAGGAGTTAGTGACTTCTTTGCTCCATCTTACAGATTTGTGCAAAGAACCCATTGTATGGGCTCATCACAGCTATTGTAGGTGATGGTTGTTCCTGTGCATCTATCGCACATCATGTGGAAGCATGGGAGGAGCACCCTATTCACGTGGTAGTTTGCACACCTCCCACAGCATGCAAATGAGATGTCGGCATCAGCATCCCAACGCTCATCCTCCATTCTCCATCCCACCCAGTGCACCTGCAGGCGAGCCTGCACCAAGTGCAGAATGTCCAACTCCTCCTCCAATGCACAGTTCAATGAGTTGGCTGGAGGGGCCGGAGCTGGTTCTGGAGCTGGAGCTGGTGCTGGTGCTGGGGCTGGTGCTGCCTCCTGGTGCACCGCTTCCTGCAGCGATGCCTTCAGCTCAGGATAGTAGACCTCAAGTGGAGGATTTGTTAGGTAGTTGTCAAACTGGGGACAACGTCACCTGGCTGCATGCCTCCTTGAGCGTCAGTCTGACATCGTCTGCCCGCTGACTTGCCGAGCAAGTTGCCATTGCTGAGCTGCACGCCACTGCTGCTGCCCAGACTGTAAGGTTAAAATGATGTTTAAAGCATCATTCAGCCCCTGCAGTGGGTTGGCATTTGCTCAGTGTCCTCCATCCACGGCTACCA
Source organism: Conomelus anceps (assembly GCA_948455865.1). Taxonomy (NCBI): domain Eukaryota; kingdom Metazoa; phylum Arthropoda; class Insecta; order Hemiptera; family Delphacidae; genus Conomelus; species Conomelus anceps. The sequence continues at coordinate 54,519,529 of OX418217.1, read as the reverse complement.
CGCCTCCTGCTGCCTCCATGGGAAATCATCTTTGGAACAGAAAAAAGAATAACATGTTATGCATATGTCTGTAACAACAAGAATAAAGTTGAATAAATATATTTTCTTTGAACTCACATTGATGAAACAGCTGAGGACTGAAGTTGACTGACCTGAAAAAATATGCATTGTTAGTTACAAGTGAATTGTTCAATCACAATCATTAGTTTTACAAGTGAACGGGCAAAGTGACCTGGAATGAAACAATATGCATTAGACATTGACAAAATAAAATTGTAAGTTAGTTGTAGGTTTCCTGGAATGAAACAATTTGCATTGTAAGATAGTTTTTTGAAATGGAACAATTTCAATCATTAGTTTTACAAGTGCAAGCGATCATGCATTGATAGGTTAGTTTTCAACACTTACTTTGAAAGAAGGCTGCAGTAACAGGACTGTTAAGCTCAAGTGAACAGGCAAAGTGACCTGGAATGGAACAATATGCATTAGACATTGTAAGATAGTTTCCTGAAATGGAACAATATGCATTAGACATTGTAAGATAGTTTCCTGAAATGGAACAGTATGCATTAGATAGTGGAAAACAGTATTAATTGCAAAGAGTACATACTTTGAAAGTTGATGAAGCTGGAGCTCAAGACTGGAGCACAAGAAGCACAAGACTGGTAGGCACAAGAAGCACAAGACTGGAGCACAAGCACAGTAGTTGGCTGTCTGGTGTGAGAGCAGTGTATGATAACTCCAACAGAAGACCTAGCTTATATACTCTAGCCAGTACCTCCCACCGCCCAACCCCTCAACCCCCGCTTTCACCCCCCACCCTGTCCCGAATAGTCTACAATTTCCCACCATTTTTTTTTATTATTTTTATTTTTAAATTTTTTTAAACTAAAAAAAAATTTCAATTATTTTTTAAATTTTTTAATTAAAAAAAAAATTAATTTTTTTTAAACTAAAAAAAAAAATTTTTGTTGTCAAGGTCAAGGTTGCGCCAGCTTTTTTCAAGGTTGCGCCAGGTGCCCCAAAATGTAACTACTCATTTTATATAAAAAATTCCCGAGTTAAAGTAATTTACACCAGTTATCATCAATAACCAGGAATTTTTCGATATTATTGTAAATTATTCTGTCTTGAAAAATGACTTGAGTAACGTTTTTTGTCTGAAAAAACAAAACCGATGATGGAAAATTTTAGATTTTTTCCAAGATGGCGTCCGAAGCACTGCTAGGATTCATGGGACCTTTGTTATGTTATTCAGCATGCTCTTCTGGACTTCTTTCGCTTATCCGATTGTCAGCCATGTTGGAATTTATTCCTTACATTTTGTTAATTTGACTGGACTATAAAGGCTGATGCGAACTGCAGCCGGATTGATGCGATCGCATGCCGGTGATGCGAACTAAGGCCAGAACACACGAATGCATTCAGAAGTTTGGAGTCATCAGTTGTGAGTCATGAACAAGTATATGCTTCATGTCTCAGCTGAGGGTTCTAAACATCTGTAGCCTATATGTACATGTGCATCGACCTCAGGAGTTTTGAGCTATGGCCTCAGGAGTCCGCTCGCAGGCAGACTTTGGCTGCAGTGTGCATTAGCCTTAATTTATTAGTTGTAAGCAATTGTTTATGTTTGTAATACACAAACAGCATGATTAATAGCAGATTTTCATTAGTTCAATTGACGTACATTAATTAATTTATTATAACTTATATTTAATTTAAAGACTCAAATGTTGATAGTTTGCATTCATAGCTCCTGGAAACAATCTTATAAGTCTGGAAGAATTACCTTTCGTTGGCTTTTCCAGCCATTTGTTAACATGAGTGAGCCGTTGATCCGAGCCTTTTAACAAGTTTTACGGTTGTCAGATCAACGAAAGTAAAGCGGGAAAAGTTTTCTTAGCTCCAGGAAATTGAATTTTAAGCTCAACATTTTCAATGCTTGGAACAAAAGAATGTTTGGAGACAGTTTCTCAAGTCTTTACGATACATTTCAACCTAATATCAAGAACACTTTCTTGTGTCATTCCCAGTGACAGCTGAAACTTCTAGCCAACAGAACAGTGGATGAATCTTCGTGTCATTCAACAGTTAGAACAACGTAAGAAAAGGAGAAAGCTCTACTTGTAGTCCACAATTCCAAACAAGAAAATCTCTTTTACATTCTGATTCATTTGATAATATGAATTTGAACATGAATAACAATAGAAAATCATTTTTCCTACAAATTGAATTCATTGATAATGCACAGCTTCCAATAATACGAAGAGAATTAATTTTTGAATTTACAATAAAAAGTTAATATTATCAAAGCAGATCGTTATGGAACAAGAAATCCAAGAACAAAGAGAATTTATCCTCTACCATATCAGAACATTTCAAGTTGAAAAATAATAAGAAGTGTTAAAATAATAATTTATTAGGTAGCTTTTGCTTCTTTTTAATAGTATGAGATTTTATAGCCAGTGGTGTGAGAAGTAAGTTACGTTACAGTACGGCATTTGTAGTTATTTTATCAATAGTATATAGTAGTCTACCTAGTCTAGGTGGATCATGAAAATTATGGTTATTATTATGGTAAAAAATCATATTTCTCTTAGAAGCTAGGATTATCATAGAAGAGAATTATGCTTAGAATTATCATAGATTATCATGATAAAATGGCAAACAATACTGAACACAAATCAGCAGTTCTTTTGGGCATTTTTTGCAAATTTCATAAAATAATTCAATAATCAGAGCTTTAGAAGCCTAACGTTTTTTGAATGAGTACTGATTTATTATTTTCTTATTGTTAAAGATTGCTCCACTCTTCTGCTATCTTTATTTCTGTAATGAAGCGTTTCCGAATGAATAAGCTTTTGCAATCTGGCAGATTCCTAGCGAAATTTTGTCACAAACACCTGTATACCTTTTTTAGAAAGTGATAGCCGTGAGCCGTGTCAGGTATCTGTTCAGACAGATAAGATAACCTGCAAATTCCTGGGCCCTCTTTGTAAGGGTGACCGATTGGATCAGCTGTCAAATAAGACACTGTTGTCTGCTACGAATTGAATTCTGCCAGGCTTCAAACTATATTTCTACCTATGGTACTTGAAACATACGTCTTAATAGTGCGATGATAATGTTATAAACGCTATCCTGTTGAAACAAGTGTTGAATGTACGGTCTGTAGTCCGTATTACAAAGTCAATTCGCTTGAAAATTATCAGCATTTTGGTAAGAGCTTATGACCTGAGGTTCTGGCTTAAACCCCAGAGAACCTCCCCTCCCCCACCCAAAGTTCAGCCACTGGTTATGTACATTATTCTACTTGAAAAGTGTGAAAACAAGAAATGTACCTACACTATTCATCCAAGAGCACATACTCCCAACAGACAATTTGCTTGGAAATTTTCAACAATTTTTTAAGGACTTTGGGTTCTTGGGGGGAGGGGGGCTTAGGCCCCTAAGCCCCCCCCCCTGGGTGCGCCACTGTACACCGATATAGTCCTACTACAAGCTTCTCAAAATTCCTTAAACGAGATATTTCCTTCATACTGAATTATTTTTTGAACTCATAAAAAGTCATTGCAGATGCCTTATTGCAGCCTACCTATATACAGCGCTGGATTTAGGGTACTTGCGGCCCTAGGCCAAATTACCCCGAGCGGCCCCCAATAACTTCACGATTATGTAATTAAAGCACAAAGCACATTTAATATCAATACATAACGTTTGTTTTAATTTTACTTTTTAAAATTGGTACAACATACAAAGCATAGCATAAATGAATAGAAATGGCACTAATGTTCTATTTGAATACGGTACATAAATAGGTTGAAATGTTGTATTCGCTAATTAAATAATCTTGGTTTACAAATTTGGCTAAAACCCCAAAACAGCTCTAACAACAATTATATTTATAGAAAATATATAATTAAAAACGTTAGCAAACAGCAGTTATTTGTAAAATTATTATTATTGCTAAAATTATTATATTATATAAATCAGTATTGCAGTTAATTGTTAAAATTAAATAACATTTGTTTCATTCGGGGGGAAAAGTACAGGTGACAACAAAAGACTAAAAAAAGCCGAATTGAAAAAACATTATAAGTTACAAGCAAAATAATATGAACTGTAATAATAGGCTACGGTACTGAAAAATAAAAATATAAAAAATACAACAAATAAACTTCTAGATCATTCAATTCTCACATTATTCTCTTATACTGAAAAACGTCAATGTCATGTTCTTAATTTGGATAAAGTTGGATTAGTGATTAACATTGACACTCACTCCACTCCATACTCATAATTAATACCATATCTAAACTCTAAACACTCACTTTTTTGGCTGCAAAATCTTTAATCAAATCGTTAAAGTCTAAGGCTTGAAAAAGCTCAGCATTTGAAACAAAACTAGCCAAACTAGACAATCTAGAATCTTCATCAGAAGTCGAGTTCCTCAAGTAGTTTTTGATTCTTTTCAACACGCTGAATGATCTTTCTCCAGATGTATTAGATGTCATCAGGCATAGTAGAATGCGCAAAGCCGTGTTCATAATTATTCGGAAATAATGTTGTAAACTGTTTTTCACGAATGAGTTTCAGATACATCAAAAGTGTATTCCTCGGAGGCTTGGTAATCTTTTTATCATGAGGTTCCCTTTCTTCATCAAATATACCTTCAACAAAGCCTTTGAACACACTCTTCCAAAGTCACCATCTATGTCGATTCGATACTTTTAAGCCAAAATAGAAGCTTTTCCCCTGATTTCTTCATTGGAAATTGACGATAAGTTGTTTAAAAATCCAAATTCTTCATTAAGACTGAAATAAACATCGGACCTTTTATTCAATTCTGAGTAAAGCCTGTCAATTACAACATTGAATGTGTTAATCTTCAAGTCTTCTTTGTCTTCGCCAGGGAGAGCTTTCCTTTTCGAGCGTCTTTTAATTTCAAGAATATAGGTTTCATTTTTAGACAACTCTTTTCCTCTTTTTTCATAGGAATCAAAGTTGTCTCTCAGACTCAATACGTACTCCTTTAGAGATTTGTATATGTTGCAAGTCACATTCAAGTCTGTAGCAGTCTTTTGCAATGTTTTTCTACTATTGTAAAAACGTTGTAAAATATCGTATCACATGTTTAGTAGAATAGAATTCTCTTATTTGAAAAATTGTTATTGATTCCATTAGCGTCAGCTATTTTAATTAGATTGTATTGTTCAAAAGTAATGTACTTGATTTACAGTAGCGGTAATTATTAATTAATTTTGGAAAATAAAAATTCAATTTTTTTACCAAAAAAAGTTTTTTTTTACGGCCCCTCTTTTGCTTGCGGCCCTAGGCCGCGGCCTAGTCGGCCTAGTGGTAAATCCGGCACTGCCTATTTATATGCTAGTCGAATGGAATCGACGAAGATAATATTATCACGATTCTCAAGGATTTTTGAGTTAATCTAGATTTGCTAGATCTAATTTGGGCTTCCAAATCAACCTTTACTAATTTGCAATACTATATAACTGATACAATAATTTATCAGTAACTGGAAATTGTAAAGGATATTTTCTTATAAGATCAATGATCAGTATATAGCCTACAGGGGAAATATTATTCCAAGTTTGAAAGAGGAGGAGGATTCGCAAGACGCTTTTTGATTTGCTTTATGATTTAAATCAGGTTTTTAGTCACAGGCATTCTCACAATCCTAAGCTTCAGTTAATTTATTTCAGGCTTCGATGATGTGACTGCAGCTAGGGTAAACTTTTGCGATGGAGAAGAGCTGAACATACATTCATTACTCTGAAGATTACTTTGAACAAACTTATTTGAAGAGTTGTTAGTTGTCTATAGCGGATATTGTGTCTGTAGATTTTATAGGAAAGGAAATGACGATCGCATTGTCCTTTTGTTCATTCTCTGAGAAAAATACTCTCTGGGAGAATCTCATCGCTAGCTTCCTCAAAAGCCTTATTTATTGTTGTCTTCCCTAAAAGAAACTGAAAAAATTCGAGATTGAGGAGAAAATGGATCAACTGCACTAAAAATAAATTTCAATAACGATGGTAACAACACAATTCAGTAATATTTCTATAAAATCCGTCCTTATACAGAAATATCTATCTCTAACAGGGTCTTCACTATTATTTCAAAATGACATTTATTAAAAAAAATCTTATTTGGAGCGACTTATTAAAATATTAAAAAATAATAATGTGTGTGATTTCGCTCATGTTGCAATGTCGATTGTAAGTAATTACTGAAAAATACAAAATTAATTAATGAAAACTGTATTAATTTGGGGCACTCTCATGCAAATTCAGACACGATGACCGCGATGAACTAGTTCATAAATAGCTGCTACATCTAGTCATTGAATTGTTGCTTTCCCAATGATGACGGCTACTCATGAATATTCAAGCCAACATCGGTTACATCCGCTTAGTTTTCATTAGCAATCATATCAGTGGCTCAAATTTTGCGCCATCAAAACGTACAATAGTAAAAAGCTGCTTTGAAACAGACATTCCTTAGTCTATTGTATTTTTATCTGGATAATATTAATGTATTGATTGATCCCAGACTTTCACTGCGAAATATGATAATTGGCTTTTGTCTAATCAATACAATACATCAATTCAGTAAGATACAATCATGATGTTCAATTTCATGGTAATTTGAATAACAATCCATTAGGGCTTCAACTGTCTATTTGAATGACTTTTAAGGGGAATAGAAAGGGCGTGCCTCCATTGTGGGTTAACAGGGCCGAAATTCATATGCTTTCAGGTTTTAGATACGGTATACACGGATGACGTTTTTAGGTTGTATCCAGACTCAAGACTCCGTATGTATCGGTATCCATAACATTTCATCATTTAGAGAATGAAAAAGAGCACTTTTCTATTATTTATTTATCATATTATATTCTATTTTATTTATATTTATAATATTATTATAATATCATTCGCCTATTATTTTAGTCTTCATACGTGTGAGTAATCTGAAACAATAGATTAGACAAATTGATTAAACTTTCGCTGGCCAGAAAATTATACAAACCTGGATATTAAAGTTATTACTCCTCAATCAACTGCAGGCGTCATAGAAGTTCATAAATATTAGTTTTAATTATTGGTTTTTGAGCAGTAGGCCTGATGGCAATATTGAAATACTTGAACGTTGAAAGGAAAATAATGAAATTCCAGCAATGAAACAACAAAAATATTGAAAAGCATCATTATTCATTTTCATCACTTTATTTTTCTGGATTCAAAACACTGTATTTCCAACAAAACTACCTACTAAAAGCCACCTAAATGTTCTTGGATATTTAAAATATTTTTATAACTTAATATCTAATATTTTTAAAAATTCTGTAATAGCTTCATTCAAATATCTTTGTTTCACACCTTTGTCATGAATATTTATAATTAATCTATATGTATTATGATTATGTTCATCTATTACATTATCTTCTTTATATTTTCAGGTATTCATAATTATTTCTCTTGTAATCTTTGAAATTTTTACTATGTTTTGTGTTATGAGTAATGGGATCATCCCGGTGTCCTCATTGATTATAATCTCTTAATAAATAAATAAATACTACAGTACTTATTGTATAGTGTTGTGTTTGGCTGAACAATAATTCAATACTATTATAGTCTTCCAAAAAAATGAGCTGAGATTAGTGTTGATTATTATAAGCAATCATAATAAAGTACCGGAGTCGCTGCTGCGAATTTACTGGAGCCAACTTGAGGCTGAGTGATAACTAGCCGTTACCCATGAGGCTGATACGTTTAAGTCTATAAGCTCCTTGGAGCTTTCAAAGGAGATTATAGAGCTCTGTAGCAGTCTGTTTTTGTCTGATACGTACGGTAGTATCAGCGTTATTTAAAGCGCATTGTTGAACAAGACCCTTACATGAATGATGAATAGGAGCTTGGAACTCGTATTATTTTGACCGATTCCTCATATCAGTGCGCTAGAATGAGTGGTTTACTCTATCACACTTCCGCTGCTACCAGTTCGGAAATTTGGATTACAAGAGGATAAAAATAATTATATAAAAAGGTCTCTGAGAGTCAGAGTTTGAACACTTCAATTGGGCCTTGGCAAGATATTGATTGATTGGCTAAATTGAGAAAATAGAATGTCATGTCCAAAAGAAATAATATTTTTCTACCTAAGGTCTACCAACCAATTTAGGCTATTCTGTAAATACTATTCGAATAGGACATTCTCCAAACATTCCGTCTCAGTATTTTACTGTGTAATATTAGGAAATGATAGCATTAAAGTCATTACTAAAGTTATCAATTGGCAATATTTAATATGAAGTACCGGTAATTCATTTGCATTACCTTTTTGCGCCATATCTAATGCTTGATACATAAGTTACATAGGTTCTTTGTTACTAAATTTTTAATGTAGTAGCTCATAAATGTTACAATTTGATAACATCTAATGCGCAGAGATAACATCCTCAACATGGAGAAATTTACCTAGGTTTTTGTCTTATTACTAATGATTCACGAAGGATCTGCGATTAAGAATAGCTCAATATTCTACAAACTATATGTATAAAATTTTTCAAGTACATGTCGAATGAATTGATCGGATGAATTGGGAAGTTCTGAATTATATTTGGCTTATATGATTTATAAAACATGTCGAAGTCTATTTGATCATTTCAAGGCTAATCTTTTGAGTTGTATGAAGGAATTGAGGACTGAAGAATAGTTATTGTAACCTACTCTGCTGAAACATATATGAGAGCAACTTGTCGTTTGGGAAGTGATAGCTGCGAGCCGTAGCAGGTATCTGTTCAATCAGAGAGATAAGCTGCGTTCTCGTAGGTCCTGTTCGTAACGGTGACCGAATAGATTGGCCAGCAAAAAAGACACTGTTCTCTGCTGTAAAATCACTTCCCGGTGGTTCGGAACCCACCTAAAACTGTAGGTCCAACTCATCAATCACCATCATCCAACTCATTACCCACGCACAGGTCTCAGACCTATGTGGGCTTTATCCTCAAAAAAAATAAAAAAAATAAAAAATAGGGTAGGGTAACAGCTCTGACAGGTCCTCGTAGAAAATTAGGACATGCGCAATAGCTCCAGTAATAATATCAGGGGGTGTTTTATACAGTAATAAAGTGCTGGATCCTCAACTAATAAAATACAGCGTTACAACCATTCTTGGATATTAAAAAACTGAGGGTGTTTATGAGTTCTAGCTTCTCTCAAGCGTAGCTAGAATTAATAATTGCTACAAAACATGTATTTATGTAGAGTTTTGCAGCATATTTCAAATTAATAGACTACCTCTGCATATTCGTCCTGGAAATAAGAAAATAGTTTTATGATTCATAACAAGAACAATTATTTTCCAGAAGTGCTCAGTCGTCAGAGATAGAGAGGAATAATTGTTTGTTCTCTTTTTTTGCTCCTCATTTCTACAATACAGTAAAGATTTCCTCCAATAAGTTAAGATGCTACAAGCTCTCAAGCTTCTATAATGACGTAACGTACAGTACAGACTGAACTTTTTACGTAACCAGATGAAAGCTCTAATTTGGAATGCTCATAGTTATTGGATGAAATAAATGAGGAAACATATTCCCTGTAATCTTCAAGAGAAGGAACTCAGCTTTCCAACCTTATTTTACTTTCCTGTTGACAGAATTAATTTACAAATCCGTGTTTTATTTGCTTTTGGTTGTGATAAGTATAAACGTTTTGACTATTGACATCTAGTGCGTCTTAGCGTCTTGTTTTCAGCAATGTCTATGTTCTTTCTAACTGTTATGCTAGTTATTCTGCAGTTGAATGTTTATCATTTAGGTGGTATTTTACATTCAACATGGTTGATTCCGCAAGATGAGAGATAATACTATAGCTATTGTGAAAACTTCTTTCACAATGGCTATAGAATTATCTACTACTACTATACTACTACTACTACTACTACTACTACTATAGAATTAGCTTATACTAGCTATTGTACCCGTCCTTCGTACAGATTATGTTTAGAAATAAGACATACATATCATTTAACAAAACATTTATAATTACATTTTGTTTTGATAGCATTTACAGAAAATACACTTCAAATTGATTCAAAACAGGCACAAGAAAAAAATAACATGAGTAGTATGTTTTTGGCGGTTCTGGCGCAACCTTGACCTTTGACCCCGGAAATGACCTTGAACTTGACCTCTAGGAACCGGATGTGGTCAGGAACCGGATGGGGGAGCTGGGACAGCGTGGGAACCTGGGGATCTGGCGCAGCGTGTGAACCGGAAGTTGTCCCCCCCCCTCCCTGACCTACCCCCCCCCCCCTCTAACCAGCCCCCCCCCCTCCTACCATCACCCAACAACCCCCCCCCCCACCCACCTACCATCACCAAAACAAACCCCCCCCCAAAAAGTTTCCCCTCACCCTAAAAAGTTTCCCCTCACCCTAATAACGTTACCCCTCACCCTGAAAAAGTTTCCCCTCACCCTAAAAAGTTTCCCCTCGCCCTAAAAAATTTCCCCCTCTCCCTAATAACGTTACCCCTCACCCTATTAACGTTTCCCCTCACCCTGAAAAATTCCCCCCTTACCCTAATAACGTTACCCCTCACCCTATTAACGTTTCCCCTTACCCTGAAAAATTCCCCCCTCACCCTATTAACGTTTCCCCTCACCCTGAAAAATTCCCCCCTCACCCTAATAACGTTCCCCCTCACCCTAAAACAACCCCCTCCCCTAAAAAAAAAAAACCCCCCCTCCACCCCCCCCCCCAAAAAAAAATAAAATAAAAATAAAATAAATAAAAAAAAAAATTAAAAAAAAAAAAATAAATAAAAAAAAAAAAAAAAATTAAAAAAAAAAAAAAAAAAAAAAAATTAAAAAAAAAAAAACATCTCAGGACTTAGAAAAATCTTGAAACATCTTAGGACTTAGAAAAATTATGTACCATCTCATATAGGTAAGAAATCACCTTGCTGTGCTTTCAATGAAGGCAGTTTCAACGAAAAAGCGAGGGTAGAGAGAGAGAGAGAGAGAGAGAGTGAGTCCCACTTCTACTTCCATCACTCATACTTCAACTAGTTTGTATGACGTCACTGCTGCATTCCAATGCTATGAGTCATATCTATGCAGGAAAAAACATGTCTGTGTAATTGCACCACATTATGCAACAATCTACTGTATTATGTAACTACTGGCCCTGCCCACCAGCCTTCTCATTGCAGTTGTGTCTGCTCATGGATGGGTGACCATAACTCATGAGCATTACTCAGAGGTTTGGGATCCACTTAGGTACCCCTAACATGACACCCTCAAGAAACTCTCACCCATATGCATGTGCACTCTACCCTAGTTCTCCCCTAGTGTCCCTGGAGCTCCCTCCTAGTACCCCTAGTGTTTCCCTAGTGTACCCCTAGTGCTTCCCTAGTGTGCCCCTAGTGCGCCCCTAGTGTTTCCCTAGTGCCCCACTTATTGCCCTAGTGTTTCCCTAGTGCCCCACTTAATGCCCCTAGTGTTTCCCTAGTGCCCCCCTTAATTCCCTAGTGTTTCCCTAGTGCACCACTTAATGCCCCTAGTGTTTCCCTAGTGCCCCCCTTAATTCCCTAGTGTTTCCCTAGTGCACCCCTTAATTCCCCTAGTGTTTCCCTAGTGCACCCCTTAATTCCCCTAGTGCTCCCCTAGTGTTCACTCACTGTTCATATAGGTAAGAAATCACCTTACTTTACTTCAACGAAGGCTGTTTCAACGAAAAAAAAAAGGGTAGAGAGAGAGAGAGCGAGAGAGAGAGAGAGAGAGAGAGAGAGATAGCCCTACTTCTACTTCCATCACTGGCCCCGCCCACCAGCCTTGACATTCCAGTTTCAACTAGTTTGTATGACGTCACTGCTACATTCTAATGCTATGAGTCATATCCATGCAGGAAAAAACATGTCTGTATTATGTAATCACTGGCCCCACCCACCAGGCCAGCACCTATAAATACCACACAATAGTTTGCATTCGTTCAGTTTGATTAAGACAACGAAGCAGTGAACATGGATACTTCCAAGGTTTTTAATGTCCCCATTCTCTGTGGGAATAAAGTGAAGCCTACCAGTGAGAGGTTCGGTTTGTGGCTTCTAACAGAAAACCTGTGCAATGACAACCTTCTTACAGATATTGGACAAATTAATTACACTGCTGGAGAAGAACTGTTGGTGCGGGCTGATTCAAATCTTGTGCCTATTACAGAGACCTTTTGTGACAATATAATGCTTGTGAAAATTTGTGCTTTGGAGGACTGTGAGGAAATGGATAAGAGACGGTTTATTCTAAAAAAAGAAATATGTGGAGCATTCAATTTATACTTGAGAGGAAAATTCTCCAAAATGGTGTCAGCTAAACATGGAGTTAAAGCAAAGTTACCATACTTATTAGACAATGGAAGTGATATGTCCAAAAAAATTCTACAAGTGCTTGACGAAGACAACTATAAAGAAGTGAAACAAAAGTACCAGAATCTAGTGGGGATACCCTACAAAGTGGAGCTTGCTGATGTTCCCATTGCCGCATTAATGGAGGAGTTACCAAAGTTATTGGAACAGCTTAGGAAGGAACATTTCTATCTTCTGGACTTGGACATAACACAGGACTTTGCTGGAATATTTAATAAGAGTGGGATGTGTGACTTTTTAACTACAAATCATTGTTTTTGCTTCCAAGGAGAGTATAAAGAAGACTATAATGTGATTGTAGATAATGATAAAACTGTTGGGATTGATTGCTTGACATGGGTTAATAATAATGTAAGAGTCAAAATTTATAATAAGTTTATTTGTCAAATGACAAGCCCTGGTGTTAATAAGCAGCTGGGTAACCATATTGTAGACTTTATTGCCTGTCCAGATACAAGATTACGGGAAACCTTTACTTCTGATTTAGCTAGAATGCATGGCATTACACGTTTGGAAGCAACAATTTATAACTACAGCATAAGAAATAGCTCCAACTCTAAGAAATTCGATCCTATTCAAGATAGCTTGTCACTCTTAAATGACAGTAAAAATTATTTTGAAAATGCACCAATATATTCTGTATCCTTGTCTAAGATGTGGTCCAAACTTAATTCCCTTAATTCCCCTAGTGCTCCCCTAGTGTGCCCCTAGTGCGCCCCTAGTGTTTCCCTAGTGCCCCACTTAATGCCCTAGTGTTTCCCTAGTGCCCCACTTAATGCCCCTAGTGTTTCCCTAGTGCACCCCTTAATTCCCCTAGTGTTTCCCTAGTGCACCCCTTAATCCCCTAGTGCTCCCCTAGTGTGCCCCTAGTGCGCCCCTAGTGTTTCCCTAGTGCACCCCTTAATTCCCCTAGTGCTCCCCTAGTGTGCCCCTAGTGTGCCCCTAGTGTTTCCCTAGTGCCCCACTTAATGCCCCTAGTTTTTCCCTAGTGCCCCACTTAATGCCCCTAGTGTTTCCCTAGTGCACCCCTTAATTCCCCTAGTGCTCCCCTAGTGTGCCCCTAGTGCGCCTCTAGTGTTTCCCTAGTGCACCCCTTAATTCCCCTAGTGCTCCCCTAGTGTGCCCCTAGTGCGCCCCTAGTGTTTCCCTAGTGCCCCACTTAATGCCCCTATGGTTCCCTAGCGCACCCCTTAATTCCCCTAGTGCTTCCCTAGTGCGTCCCTAGTGCTCCTGCTAGTGCTCTAGAAGCTCTAATATGTAAGCACTCAAGCTAATTGCAAAAGCTCACACCCACTGTGAGCTCTTTTACTGTGCCACTGCACCCACTTACTGCACACTCCATGCTCCACTCAGTGCAGTAGTGCACACTCATCCACCACATAGTGCCACTTTGGGCTAACTTGGTGTACCACTTTTATCCCTTATGGCTTACTTGGTGCTTAATTGGAGTAGCCTAAGCCAACAGCCAACACCCAACAGGTGACTTAGAGAAATATGTCTCAGATTAATCTTATTTATAAGGATAGGATTGTAGGAGTTTGTGAAAAAACGCCAAAGACAAATTCACAATAATTTCTCCATTTATTAATACAACATATAATAATACATTTTTCTATTTACAATGCAATGTATTAAATACAAAAAACAACTCTTTCCTTATTTCTACTGGGGGTATGCTTAAGGACATCCAACCTAATTCTAATTTTATAATTTAAATCTATGTTAGAGTTCTCAAATTCTTCCTCTAACCAATAATTCGAGACATACAATGCTTCTAGGTTCTCAAACTGTAAAATATACCGATTCTTATTTCTAGCCCATACTTGTTTAATTGCAACAATGACCAACTCTGTACCTTCTGCTAACTCTTCCAATCGTTTGCACTGTCCTACTTTCACTTTCCCTTTAATTTCCAGCATTGTAATGCTGTTGAATTGCTGCACTTCTAACTGTGTAAAAGATGTGTCTTCCAAGTTTTTCCATACATCTGACGAAAATTTGATTGAATCTATTCTTGGAAATGTGTTACCATTATAGCTTGCCATACCATTAACAGTAATTACACAAATGGTTTCCCCTCTTGGCAAGCATAATATATATCTTTCGTCATTGTAGGGGATTACAAAATAGCCCACTTTCTTAAGGTCCTCTATTGCTTTGTATGCATTGAGAAAAGCATTTTTATGGTACCCTTTTACAAAGTAAACCTGTTTCAAGCCATCTTTTTCCCCTAAAACCCCAACATATGTAAATTTTTCCTTATTATTCACAGTAAATGCAGTCACATGATACACCCCACTTGGTTCAAAATTCTTCCAATGTGAATAAAAATATGGTTCAAGCTGCTCTCTCAAATCTTTGATTTCGTTTTCATACTCTACTAGTTGTTTATGCTGTTTCTTTATGGACTCTGTAGCTTCTAAAAACTCAACTTTCCTACGTTTAAGCTCAATTTCGTCCAGCTCTAGCTTACGCTTCCTAGCAGATAGCACTGTAATTGGAGATAAGGGATCTATTTCTTTAACAGGATAGGGAGCAAGCTTAGAGGTTATGTTTGTTCTTTTTCTTAAAACTTGAGGTATAAGATTACTGGTTTTAACAAGACCTAGCTCATCTAGGTTGACCTCTTTGGCAATTGTAGAGAAAGTGTTGGTCGACTTGGAGAAATATGTCTCACCACTCTTAATATAACACTTTTGTGCAAAACTAATATTATCCCTGTTGTCTGTATCCTCGTGAATTTCGACATAATTAATGGGTAGTAAATTAAAGCTAAATGCAGAAATGACATAGGATATTATTTTATTTCGATGTTGTG
Source organism: Conomelus anceps (assembly GCA_948455865.1). Classification (NCBI taxonomy): domain Eukaryota; kingdom Metazoa; phylum Arthropoda; class Insecta; order Hemiptera; family Delphacidae; genus Conomelus; species Conomelus anceps. The sequence goes on along the minus strand of OX418217.1, from coordinate 54,504,266 downwards.
GATTGGTGGGCAGCTTTACTTGTACTCCAGTCAATTTCTTGGTGTTGCTATTCCCCCAGTAAACATATTGTAAAAGATTGTTATAAACCAAGCAACAGCTATTCTTTAAACTATCTGTCAGTTTGGACCATATCTTAGACAAGGATACAGAATATATTGGAGCATTTTCAAAATAATTTTTACTGTCATTTAAGAGTGACAAGCTATCTTGAATAGGATCGAATTTCTTAGAGTTGGAGCTATTTCTTATGCTGTAGTTATAAATTGTTGCTTCCAAACGTGTAATGCCATGCATTCTAGCTAAATCAGAAGTAAAGGTTTCCCGTAATCTTGTATCTGGACAGGCAATAAAGTCTACAATATGGTTACCCAGCTGCTTATTAACACCAGGGCTTGTCATTTGACAAATAAACTTATTATAAATTTTGACTCTTACATTATTATTAACCCATGTCAAGCAATCAATCCCAACAGTTTTATCATTATCTACAATCACATTATAGTCTTCTTTATACTCTCCTTGGAAGCAAAAACAATGATTTGTAGTTAAAAAGTCACACATCCCACTCTTATTAAATATTCCAGCAAAGTCCTATGTTATGTCCAAGTCCAGAAGATAGAAATGTTCCTTCCTAAGCTGTTCCAATAACTTTGGTAACTCCTCCATTAATGCGGCAATGGGAACATCAGCAAGCTCCACTTTGTAGGGTATCCCCACTAGATTCTGGTACTTTTGTTTCACTTCTTTATAGTTGTCTTCGTCAAGCACTTGTAGAATTTTTTTGGACATATCACTTCCATTGTCTAATAAGTATGGTAACTTTGCTTTAACTCCATGTTTAGCTGACACCATTTTGGAGAATTTTCCTCTCAAGTATAAATTGAATGCTCCACATATTTCTTTTTTTTAGAATAAACCGTCTCTTATCCATTTCCTCACAGTCCTCCAAAGCACAAATTTTCACAAGCATTATATTGTCACAAAAGGTCTCTGTAATAGGCACAAGATTTGAATCAGCCCGCACCAACAGTTCTTCTCCAGCAGTGTAATTAATTTGTCCAATATCTGTAAGAAGGTTGTCATTGCACAGGTTTTCTGTTAGAAGCCACAAACCGAACCTCTCACTGGTAGGCTTCACTTTATTCCCACAGAGAATGGGGACATTAAAAACCTTGGAAGTATCCATGTTCACTGCTTCGTTGTCTTAATCAAACTGAACGAATGCAAACTATTGTGTGGTATTTATAGGTGCTGGCCTGGTGGGTGGGGCCAGTGATTACATAATACAGACATGTTTTTTCCTGCATGGATATGACTCATAGCATTAGAATGTAGCAGTGACGTCATACAAACTAGTTGAAACTGGAATGTCAAGGCTGGTGGGCGGGGCCAGTGATGGAAGTAGAAGTGGGGCTATCTCTCTCTCTCTCTCTCTCTCTCTCTCTACCCTCTCTTTTTCGTTGAAACAGCCTTCGTTGAAGTAAAGTAAGGTGATTTCTTACCTATATGAACAGTGAGTGAACACTAGGGGAGCACTAGGGGAATTAAGGGGTGCACTAGGGAAACACTAGGGGAATTAAGGGGTGCACTAGGGAAACACTAGGGAATTAAGGGGGGCACTAGGGAAACACTAGGGGCATTAAGTGGTGCACTAGGGAAACACTAGGGAATTAAGGGGGGCACTAGGGAAACACTAGGGGCATTAAGTGGGGCACTAGGGAAACACTAGGGAAACACTAGGGCAATAAGTGGGGCACTAGGGAAACACTAGGGGCGCACTAGGGGCACACTAGGGAAGCACTAGGGGTACACTAGGGAAACACTAGGGGTACTAGGAGGGAGCTCCAGGGACACTAGGGGAGAACTAGGGTAGAGTGCACATGCATATGGGTGAGAGTTTCTTGGGGGTGTCATGTTAGGGGTACCTAAGTGGATCCCAAACCTCTGAGTAATGCTCATGAGTTATGGTCACCCATCCATGAGCAGACACAACTGCAATGAGAAGGCTGGTGGGCAGGGCCAGTAGTTACATAATACAGTAGATTGTTGCATAATGTGGTGCAATTACACAGACATGTTTTTTCCTGCATAGATATGACTCATAGCATTGGAATGCAGCAGTGACGTCATACAAACTAGTTGAAGTATGAGTGATGGAAGTAGAAGTGGGACTCACTCTCTCTCTCTCTCTCTCTCTCTACCCTCGCTTTTTCGTTGAAACTGCCTTCATTGAAAGCACAGCAAGGTGATTTCTTACCTATATGAGATGGTACATAATTTTTCTAAGTCCTAAGATGTTTCAAGATTTTTCTAAGTCCTGAGATGTTTTTTTTTTTTTAATTTTTTTTTTTTTTTTTTTTTTTTAATTTTTTTTTTTTTTATTTATTTTTTTTTTTTTAATTTTTTTTTTTATTTATTTTATTTTTATTTTATTTTTTTATTAATAGGGTGAGGGGTAACTTTATTAGGGTTAGGGGGAAATTTTTTAGGGTGAGGGGAAACTTTTTAGGGTGAGGGGAAACTTTTTCAGGGTGAGGGGTAACGTTATTAGGGTGAGGGGGAAATTTTTTAGGGTGAGGGGGAACTTTTTAGGGTGAGGGGAAACTTTTTGGGGTGGGGGGTTTGTTTTGGTGATGGTAGGAGGGGGGGGGGGGGTTGTTGGGTGATGGTAGGAGGGGGGGGCAGGTTAGGGTGGGGGGGGGTAGGTCAGGGAGGGGGGGGGACAACTTCCGGTTCACACGCTGCGCCAGATCCCCAGGTTCCCACGCTGTCCCAGCTCCCCCATCCGGTTCCTGACCACATCCGGTTCCTAGAGGTCAAGTTCAAGGTCATTTCCGGGGTCAAAGGTCAAGGTTGCGCCAGAACCGCCAAAAACATACTACTAACATGAATGAAAAATACCTAAAAAATTAATAAAAACATAAAAACAGCTGATTGATAATTATATCATGATAAATCACGGGATTTGCTGTTATGTGGTAATAAGACTTATAGAAATCGCACAATACTTGGCTTTTAAAAGTTTATTATTCTGTTAAAAAAAATTAATTTAGTTTTTTATAGTTAAAGACATTGTCAAAAAAGTTTCCAATACTGATAAATAACTTAAATTCCGATCATTGGTCTCGTTTTTCAGGAGAAGGCCGCGTAAAATGTCTTCGGGCCGTGACAGACAGACAAACAGACTGACAGACAGAAATTGAGATAAGACTTGTTTCGGCTTCTCTAATGTATAAATGTAAAAATAACCAAAAAATACATAATTATGATAAATGTCTAGACAAAACTCTAATTTTATTTATATAGACTACTTCCTATCTATATAGCTATAGAATTATTATCATTCACGTTACTCAATTAATTTTCATATTTGATTATCAATATGTTATACATATATGTTTTAGATTAAGCTGATTAGCTTCTGCGTAATGGAATAATGATGCTATCAAGAAGAGAAGGAGGAGGAAGAATAAGAAGGAAAAGAAGAAGAGGAAGAAAAATAATGAAGTATGCTGCTCATCAACCCTAATCTCAATGTGAAACGATGTGAATCTAGGAGGCTAGTGTGAATGAATATCTGCCATCCAATGGCTCGAATACCCAACTTTTAAACACTGGAATGAAAATTGTATGAGAAAGAATGTTAAGCATCGTGTTTCATTGTGAATTTTTGGATCTCCTACTTTCTGGGAGGAAACTTGTTCACTAGTGCATTATAAATATCGAATGTCCATCACTTTTGGTCAGCTTCTTTCTAGACAGGAAGTGTTTTCACCGCTACGCTGATACCATGAAAGAGGATCTGAGTGCAAAAAAGTGCTGAGAGGTAGGCTGAAAGGTTTGGCAAGTGTCAAGCGACAAGCGGTGGAAGGGGTTGGGAAGAGGGAGGTTACAGAATAAAGGATGGGACATTTTCAGGTGACGAGAGAACGAGATTGCGATCTTGAGATTGTGTACACAACTACAAAATGAACTTCCTTCTTTCGAGATCCTTTTGGTCATTGGTTAAAAATATTGAGATGTCTTAACTTGCCGAAACCTTATTGCACTCAATTAATTCAGACTTACATGAGAATAACTTTTAATATTATATATTGTTATTAATTGGAGTTAAAAATAATTTCAAAGTTTAGATAATAACCTTATAAAAATGATATTAATGAAAGTTAAAATAATTTCAAAGTTTTGATAACCTTAAAAAATTATATTCATAGCACATATAAAGCTGGCAATAGTTATAATATAACTATTATGTCTTTAATATGAATTTGTCTTTAATATGAATTTGTCTTTGCTCATAGAGGAGATCACTATCAATGCAAATTAAAATGATACACCATAACAAATAGTAACTCACAACAGTGAAGTAGTTACGCAAAAAGTTCTTGATAATTTTTCCATATTCGATTTTCATTAATAATTGAAATAATTTCACAAATAATAGTTTTTCAATTGATGCCTATTATAATGAATATTATTGGTGATCATGATGTTGAAGCAACTTTGGAAAACATTGCTTATTTTTGAAATTATTATTGATTGTAATCACTAATTTTTCAAATATTCTTGTTAAAATAACTTCGTTGAAAGCTCTCGACCTTTTCACATTCAATATTTCACAAATAATTTATAATTGTTATAGTTTATGGCAATTTTTTGAGATAGGCCCAAACTATTATTGATTGTGGTCACCAATGTTTCAAAAATTATTGTTTCCACTATTATTGTGGCCAGGCACATAGCCAGGATTTTCTTTCGGTTTGGGCTGAAACCGGGTTGGTCCTTTACTGTCGGTGGAGGGGGGTATGGAATAACCAAACATCCCTCAAAATTGGGGGGGGGGGGGTGAAGCCCCTGAAGGCCCCACCCCACCTGGCTACGTGCCTGATAGTGGCTCAATGACAACTATGAATCACTCCATGCTGAAATTGGAGATAGATGAACAGGATTTTTCCTTGTTGGTTTGATGGGAGTTTCGTTTGTCCTGTTTTAACAAAAATGTGTTATTTTACATACATTCTTCATACATACAAGCTAATTGTCATTCATTCGCCTTCATTCAAGCTAAATAAAAATTAAGATGTTATGAGTAGGCCAGAAATATCCAATTTACTCATTGAGAAATTTAATCTAGTAGCGATCTACGAGTAATCTACGTCTAGTGTGCAAATTACTTATCACAGCATAATATTGCCATATAATTGCTTCGACCGGACGGCTTCAGGGGAAACAACAACTGCAACTGAATTTGCTATCCCAACTGTAAAATAGGTCAACTAATGCTTCATCGTATGATGGATGACATGATAACCAAGTTAGCAATACCATTAGGAAGTCAACCGCAAGTGGGGAGAAAATGAGCAATATGTGATGTTTTGCTTGTGAATGTGTATGACACGTATGCTTGAGTGAACTAGGAATTAATAGGGAGTACGGTACGTGTTCCTACGCTCCAGCCAAAATTGACCGGCATTAATTAGGTTTTAAAAGCCTACGAGCAACTTCAGGTAGAAAATTGCTTCTGAACACCAATTGAGATATCTAAGATATTATAGTAAACCTGAGGGAAAGACCAAGAGGAAATAATTTTCTGGCTTCTGTAAACCGTATGTTCAAAGTTTTATATCTAGCGAGCCGCCGCAGGAGAAATACCCTAGATGAAATTTTACAGCATATTTTCTCAATGTAAGTGCCTATGTCAACGGCATATCCAACAAAACACCTAGAAATACAATGGTTCCTTCCTCTTCCTGGTCTAGTTGATTATCGTTTGCAGACACGTTTATAACCCTGTCTTCTTGTGAATTATGTTTGTTTTTTAATTGAAGATATTGAAACTTTTAACTATTTATTGTTGATTTCAACTGATTTAAAAATTGAGCAATGGATTGCACACATATATAAGCACCTATTTCTAAATTATCTAGAACGGAATTGCTGAAAATTAGTGATGTATCGTCTGAAAATAAGAGAGGGCTCTGTCACTAATTAATTCCCTTGGTAATCGGTTGAAAAAAGTGATAGAACTAGTATTGAATTTAAAATTAACCACTTTAAGGGAATACAGTGTCATCCCATGAAGAAAATGTATGATTAATTACTCTTTTAAATGATCAATGATCGACGAGTAAATTCAGCAATTCAGCCTGAATATAGCATACTTCAGTAGCCACTACCGTACTGATACTGTGAATAGTTCAGACTACTACACAGGACACTCAAGAAAAATCCTCATAAGTCTGAAATAATAACTTCACCAATCCTCACTTTTTCAAACTTTGACTTCAGAAATAATAACACCATTCATATCTCAAAATGAGATTACTTCTAGAATGTTAATTTACGTTTATGAGGAGATTTGTTGTTGAAGTAGGTGAACAAGGAGCAGTCTGTTACGGACAAGTTTCTTGTGCGAGGAGCAAATGAAGATTGATGAGGCAATTTTAATATATTTTATGAGTGTCTGCTTGACTTTGAATAGGCGGCACCCTTTATGAATTGAGGGTTAAAGGCGGAAAGAGAACTGAATCTCCATTTGATGGGGTATGCCACCCGCCCCATTTTGCAAAAAGGCTGTCTTCCCTAGTCATGAATTTGATGCTTGCAAGAGTACGCGAAAATATTAAAGAGAAAGTACTTTATGGTCTCTATAGCAGTTGTCTACACAGGAAAAGTAACAACGGGCTTTTTACTTCAGATTGGTTTGCATATTCTAAATAAGACTCACTAGAAAATCTAATAACTTCAAAATTGTTTCAGTCTAGGTCGTTTTTAAAGCAACTTGAAAATTAATAGACAATGAAGCTTCCGGTATAGTGAAGAACATTACTTTTCAGACTATCAAGTGTTATAGAGCTTTCAAGGTTACCGGACTTAACACAAGCATGCCTTATTCATGGCTTGTTCAGTTACCTTCTGTTCTTAAGTATCTTGAGCTCCTCTAAGGGGCATAATGTTTTGATGTTGTTGGTTAAAATGCACCCTCTCAACCAATACAAGTGAGCGCCATAATCTAATTCTCCACCTGAAGCGAAGTTCACTATAAAACTAAATTTTCTATTCTATTAGATTGATTAGATGATCCAGAAGTTATTATTGAGAAAGTTTTTAAACATTCAACAAGGTTAATCAATTGAATTTATTCAATCAATGAACAAACTTTGAGTTTGTTTATAATAACTTATAATATGAGCTATAAACTAAATGGAATTAATAAAATTGAAACTCGAACAACTTAAGTAAATAACACAAGCGAAATGCAATACAAGCAAAACACAAACTATGAATTGGTGGCTCCGTGGTGAGGTTTACTAGAGAGAGAGAGAGGAAAATAGAAAGGAAGGAGAAATCCGATCGAGCTATGGTTCCCATGTATAGGGATAAAATTGAAGAAGAAGGCCAGTTAGGGTGCTTTGACCTTGGAGCTGAAAAAAGGAGAATTAAAAAAATTAAATATTATAAATCATGAAAGAAATAACCATGTTTACTACTGTTTGAGACAACTATTCCAGAACAGATACTTGAATTATATAATCTAATAATCGAGACACTAGAAAGCTTTGAGAAAATCTATCCATGGCTGGCGAGAAAATTGAATTTTGATTCTGTAGGAAATTGTGATTTCAGATCTATTTCTCCCAATAAGAAAAGCTTTTTAAAGAGTTATTACTCCTCTCAACGTAATTGACCTCATGGCCTCAGCTTGTTACCTGACGTTGCATATTACTGGAATTGATCAACTAGATAACTTAATTGACTTGAAATTAGAGTTGACTAGCTTATTCAGTAGAAAATACGGCCGTCAACTGAAAAATAACGAGAACAAGTCAATGGGCGATTCTTGTTTTCATTCTTTTACTAACTGAACGTTGCAAAAAAACGCTGCTTTTGTTTTTGTTGTAATTAATATGACCGGTTGCACAAACGTCAATCAAAGTTTGATTCCCGGTCACTCATAAGGATTGTTATGAGTGATCAAACTCTGATAGACGTTTGAGAAACCAGCCCTTGATCATGGAGTCTTGTCCTTTCCATTGTACAATGAGCAGTGATGCTGTGACATTTTAAAGCTAAACTGAGTGGAGAATCATAGCTCATTCTGATGACTTTCAGTATCCGTGCTCCTGAAATTGATTGTTCATGTCATAGATACAGAGAGGATGATGAAATGAATTACGAACATCCTACTTAGTACTTCAGCTGTCAAGTATAAATTTCATCGTCCATATCAATTATTCCACTTTGTGTACTAGACAGCTAGACTGTTGAATATGAAAATCATGTGTGTAACATCATTATATAGACCACGAATAGAGCCGTTTCCAAGTATAAACTCTGTTCATAATATTATAATTGGCTGTAGTAAACTCCTGATTATCCACGGAATTGGGTAGCGCAGTTCCCATGGATGTACAAAATAGTCCACAAAGGAAGATGAATAATTCAATAATTATTCTTTTAACAAATTCTATCTTGCAATACTGTAGCGAAAAATAAGTATGGCACCTGATTAATAGTTATTATAAAATCTCACATACAGGAGTTCAGGAATGAGTACAGGAGTACTGGAGTACAGGAATCCTGTACATGAATTGAAAACCAATAACAATTTATATAATAAGCATAAAAAATTTTTTGTTTCACATTTTCAAAAACGTATTTGTTATTTAACTCTTTGAAATAAGGTTCTAATACCGAATCACGAAAAATGAATGCTTCAAAGTTCATAACACCATGAAATAAAGACTTCCAATTGATGGGGATGGTTCCTCCAATTATATATATTTTCATAATTATGGATTAATTTGAAATCATAGTTAAGTTGAATGTATTTGTTTTTCTGATGTTGAAGATCCATCATGTTTCCACTAATAGGATGCCTTGAAGATGTAATATGTGATATAGGTTCTAGGATGCCTTGAAGATGAGTTTCCATAACTCGAAAACGATCGGCCTAGAGAGTAAGTAAAATATTACTTATTCTTATAGAAACTTAAAAAACACTTTTAAGTGGAAATTGTGACTCACGTTATGGCGTGACAGCCGTTCCACTCTGTTGTCAAGAGCATCGTCAGACGACCCACATGACGATGCTTTTGACAACAGAGTGAAACAGCCGTCACTCCATAACGTGAGTTAATTTCCACTTAAATGTGTTCTTTTTATTGTTCTTCTTTGTTTTTAGAAGAAAAAGTTTTGAATTGAAAAAAATTAATCTTACATTCAGCCTATAATTTCAATAATTTTTCTTATTTGAACTCAGTTTTGGCATGACAATGAACCTCTTTAGTCCTTGGAAACTCCCATAGAGTATGAATATAGTTGGGAGGGTACCACGAAAGTCTTATTCCACATTGGGAGTATTGGAAAGCTCTTAGCTCTTGGAGGAAATCCGGAAATTTGATATACTCATCCTAAATAGATGGGACCATGGCTTACAGTGAAGATGGCTTCCATCAAGTGTGTTACTATATAAAATAACTTGATATTGAGTCGGGAAATACCGAAGGGTAAGATCTCGATAGTAACAATCGAGTTTCCACTTGCATTCACCTATTAGAGCTGAGGCACAAATTGAAGACTCATAAACGAGAGAATTCAACACCATCACCCACTTCAAGTTGGGAATAAGTCAGGGTACTTGAACTATTTTAGAATCTGAAACCAGAGCTTTTTCAACCTTAAATCCGCAATACTTCAATTTTGTACACAACTCGTAATACCGCTCTGCCAGACAATTTCAATTAAAATGATCAGGTAAAAATCTTCAAACGATATTCTACTTACTGACAAGATACTAACTGATCCATAGCAAGCATACATATGAGTATTGAACAAATAACGAAACTGATCGCAATAAACTCAAATAACTGAATTATGTAATGTTAGCTCCATAAAGTGAGTGAGATGTACTGAAGATTACAATAGCAGATACTCACCAGTCAATTAACGTTTCTTTTTTTCCTCATCATATGCATGACATCCAAAATTTGACTTTGTAGCAAAACTTAATAAATAAATTATATGACGTTAAGTACGAGAAATACTGGAACTAGAATAAAAAAGGAAGCATCCTTTAAAAAAGTTACGAGAAATACTGGAACTATAATAAAAAAGAAAGCATTCTCATTATTACAGTATAAATTATTCAGTTCCTCTTTTTCAGAGTTTCCTTTCAGAATCGAGTCTATTTTTTTGCCCATATTTGTTTCACGAATGTCATCACGGAGGTTAAATTTCTTGGAGATGAATACCTGATCAATATTTTTTCCCTCACAAGTTCCCTGAAGTAACTAATAATTTAAAAAAACTGACAAATATACAGAAACAGACAAAAAATATACATTTTTCCTCTTGAGTAAACCTTTTTTTTTCAAGTTTATCCGAATTTTTAAAAAATACTAAAACAGCTGTCACATTAAGTGAGTCAGTTTATTGTATTGCATTTTAAAATGGATTTTATGTTGAATGTTACATCACATCGATGGTATAAACCATTCATCAATCTTTTACTTCTTGAGATTTCTTTCCTTCTTTACCTTCACCTCTTCCACCTTTTACTTGGAGCCTTATCCTGCTATGAATAGGCTACTGGGAGAGATTACTGTACACTATCATTTATTATAGCTAGTGCATTTCGATTACTGAAAATGTGAGCTAAATATCAGATTTTCTAGTTTCAATAATACTCTATTCATCAACTAGTTCAGTTTATAGATTGTTTTAGAAATCATAGAATTTGTTACATGATAATTTCTTTACGAAAAATCAGTTCATAAACTACAATAGACTGATTGTCAATATCAATATAGATTGAGAGATTTTAATTGTAATTTTCCTTTACTGAGCAGATAATACTCCTCCACTTGGTAGCAAAATAATATTGATTTGTTATCTAAGCTACAACAGAGAAGCCTAAATAACTTTATGGAAGAAGTCGTGGTCAGATATGGAAACAGAAGTAACAGCGATCAAGTTTGAGATGCTTGAGAGAGCTCATTGTTCTTGGAGAGATTTAACAAAAGTTACTGAAAGTTATCGGTCGAAGATGGAGTTGGAGTTGAATTCGACATCAGTCACGTTCGTTACACGGCTCTGGAATCAGTTTTCTGAAGTGAGGATAACTTTCAAAGCGTTTCTATTCAATTTGGTTTTTATATTTCGGATGAAGTGCAGGCCATGGATCTGTTGAGCATCAACACTGTGAGTTGTAGGATTGAATGATTGAGTTTCATTAGTTGATGTTCATTCTTGCCTCATTATCAAGAATTAGGATTAAAATTAATTATATTTTCCTGATCAGAATGATGAATGAACATGGCCCACTGACAAGTTTATCAGTTGAGTGACAGCTCTTGAAACGCAAACTTTTCAACTATTTGGAATTAGAAGAATAATTTGTTTGAGCTTTTCCAAGCACTCTAATCGTTAAATATTTTATTAAAATAATATATATTCTATAATATTAAATTTTTCTATTTGAAGACGAATACAAATTTAGGAATTCTCATAAAAAGTACTATGTCATAATAAGTTGAATTTAAATATTCAAACTCTTTGGTTTCTTTCAAATTAAGCGCATGTTGTGTAACTGAGCAAGTCAAATTAATTCTATCCAAAAGATGGACTTTATCATGAAAAACATTGAGAATTGTCAGGATTCTCAATATTTATGAAAATAAAACAATAACTGATAAAATGATGTTGAAATTTATGATTTTAGAAAATATCATCAAGAAGAGTAGGAAAAGATTAATTTTGATCCATGATTTCAAGTTATAAGAGAAATTCCATAATATACATGTTGCATCCGAATGAACTGAGATGTATCTGAGTTGATACTTATAAATTTGTGAAATCATTCTTGATGCTTGGTCAATGTATCAAGAACACAAGATTTCAGGATTTTATACACATTCGTTAGCTAATTATGTAGTGAAATGTGTTTGAAGCAGGAAAAGCTTGTCGCACACTGCATCCGGTCCGGTAATTTCGGATCAGACATGCCAGATCAGGCAAATTCGGAAACCATTCGAAAACCCTGTATTAAAATGGATGAACCCAGACTGCGTCCGGTCCGGTGCGTCAGGCGCCGCCTTCTACGATTATTTCGGATGGGAAGCGATTGACTTCCGGCAAGCACCCTGCGCCGGAGTGCTCACGCATGCTCATGTGACTTCTACGCACCGCGTGGCAGTTAAAATTTTGTAGAAGCAGTTTTGGAAAATAGCCTGTATTGATTGTATCTTAGTTAATGACTAAATAAATATTGACAAAACTGTAAAATTAAAATCGTTCCAGGCAACCAAAATGATAAAAATTTAGCGTACGAGCCATAAATTTTACATTTTTGTTAATATTAGGCTATAAAATAGGCTATAATATATGATATATGAGTTTGAACCGTCTTAGTAAGCTGAACAAGATGGTGCCTTCAATTAGCATTCTCATGAAGGGTTGAAAAGCGAATTTTATTCTGGGAACGCTAGTTCCCATGGAAATGGGGATTTTCGGGATTTGATAAGTAAGGTTGAATCAGCTTGGGCTCACCTTTGTTACTATAAGGTTTCGTTTGACTAGAAAAGAAGAATTTTGGTTAGGTTGGGGAACGAAAGGTTGGGTCTCAACTTCTATCACCCCCACCATATTCTTCAATAAAAACTTTTTCATTAGTTGTTTCCATCAATTATAATCAGAATTTAGTGTGATGTTGAAGATCCATCTTGTTTCCACTAATATGTAATATAAACTAAAAAAAAAACACTTTTAAATGGAAATTAACTCACGTTATGGCGTGACGGCCGTTTCGCTCTGTTGTCTAGAGCATCGTCAGACGACCCACAGTACACTGACTTAACGTATGAGTTTGAGGGTTATGTATGTTGGAATAGTGATGGGGTGGGGGGATGAGTAGGCGGGAGGTTTGAAATTGGGATTATTTTGTCAAATAGAGTATGTGAGAAGAAGTTAAGTTGATCATTTAAAATGTTGTCAGGTTCCTGCTTTGCATGTTTGTAAATCTCATATTGTTCTAAAACATTGAGTTTCTGGCTTTTGTGAGTGAAGTGTAGTGTGTCTAAATTAGTGCCAATGTCTGTATAACTGTGGCCTGTTGAAATGATGTGTTCAGCAAAAGTGGAATGTGTGTTTGGGTGTGAGATGGCTCTTGTGTGTTCTTTGAATCTAGTGGTGAATGTCCTGCCAGTTTGTCCTATATAGAACTTGTTGCAGTCATCACATTTCAATTTGTAAATTCCAGATCTGTTGTACTTGTTTTGAGATGTCTGAGAATGCAGGTGTTTTTTGAGTGAATTAGTTGTTCTGTAAGCTATTTTATATTTGAGTTTCCTGAATGAAGCTGCTATTTTATGAGTTTTATTGTTGAGGTAGGTAAGTGTGATGAATGTATGGGGGTTGTCATTCTGTTTGTTGCTGGTGTGAGTGATTGGTTTTGTTGATATTCTGTGCAGTAGTTTGTCTATTAGTGTGTGTTTGTCTATCAGTGTGTGTTTGTAACCATTCTGTTGTTCTATGTATTTTATAGTATTCAATTCTATATTGTAATCTTCTTGTGACATAGGAATGTTTGTTAGTCGGTGGAGCATGTGATTGAAAGCGGCATGTTTATGTTGGGTTGGGTGATTTGATGTGTTATGTACTACTGTATCAGTTGTTGTGGGTTTCCTGTAAATTCTAAATGTTTTGAATGCATGTTCCTGCTTTCTTATAGTGATGTCCAAGAAGTTGATACTATTATTGTGTTCAAGTTCTAAGGTGAATTTTAAATTGGGATGGATTTTATTGAGATTGGTGTGGAATATTTCAGTTTGTCTTTATGTCATCAACATATGGGTGCCAGCTAATGATTTTGTCTGTATTATGTAGGATATGTTTTTGTTCTATATTGTGGACAAAGATTTCAGCTAGGATGCAAGAAATTGGGGAACCCATAGGAAGGCCATGAGGTTGTGAATAGAATTTATTATTGTATGTGAAGTAATTTTGTGAGGTAACTAGTGTTGTGAGGTCTAAAATTTTTTGGAGCTGTTCAGGTGGTGTGTTGTTTTGGATGAGCATTTGTTTAAGGCGAAGAAGTGTTTCATGTATGAGTACATTGGTGTAAAGATTTGTAATGTCAAGAGAAGATAGTGTGGAATTGTGTGGTATATGGATTTTTTGTAGTTTGTCTATCAGGTCTATGTTATTTTTTACTGCTGTGTGCTTATGGAATGTTAAGTACAACAGATCTGGAATTTACAAATTGAAATGTGATGACTGCAACAAGTTCTATATAGGACAAACTGGCAGGACATTCACCACTAGATTCAAAGAACACACAAGAGCCATCTCACACCCAAACACACATTCCACTTTTGCTGAACACATCATTTCAACAGGCCACAGTACAGACATTGACACTAATTTAGACACACTACACTTCACTCACAAAAGCCAGAAACTCAATGTTTTAGAACAATATGAGATTTACTAACATGCAAAGCAGGAACCTGACAACATTTTAAATGATCAACTTAACTTCTTCTCACATACTCTATTTGACAAAATAATCCCAATTTCAAACCTCCCACCTACTCATCCCCCCACCACATCACTATTCCAACATTCATAACCCTCAAACTCATACGTTAAGTCAGTGTACTGTGGGTCGTCTGACGATGCTCTAGACAACAGAGCGAAACGGCCGTCACGCCATAACGTGAGTTAATTTCCATTTAAAAGTGTTTTTTTTAAGTTTATATTACAGAAATTAGTGTTTGATTCATGAGTATGAATCACCTTGACAAGCTGTGCAAGATGACTTCATTCAATTTGCGCTACCATGAATGGTTAAAAAGTTTATATTTTTCCGGGAATGCTATAGCCTATAGTCCCTGTGGGAATGGGGATTTTCGGAATCTGATAAGACAGGTTAAATCTACTTGGACTTCATACAGTAGGTTCCGGTTAAAATGTTTGATTTGGGATTGTCGGGTCACGTTAGAAAAGGCGTGGGGAAAAACTGAAACAAAATCGGTATTGGTTGAGGCGCTCAATCACACCCAAAACAATGCTTCATTATTTTTTTTCATCAATTGTCATAAGACAGTAGTGTTTGATGCATGAATTCGTACGGCCTTGATAACAATATGAAATCATTCGTCAATTTGCTTTAACACGAATGGTTGAAAAGTTAACATTTTTTCCGGGAACGCGGACTTTTGGAATCTGATACATTGAATTAAATTCGCTTGGACTTGAGTCCAAGTGCGTATAATAATTATGGATGTTGAACCTACAGTTTTAGTTAGATTCCAAATCACCAGACATTATCTATTGGTGATAATAGCACTATTAGTGATAATTAGCTCCAGCTAATAGAACTATCTGATGGTCAATGCTCAAGATTCCTAGGATTAAAATCATAAATTATGTTCAAAGAAGATCCTGTACTTAGCGGATAGGGATATAGAGAGCTCAAACTGCTTTTTTAACAAATACATAACTTTAATAATAACACTATTACACATACAAACCAATAACAAAATACTAATAGATAATAGATAATAGTATTATCACTATTAAATGTCTAAGCAAACTTATTTTCATTATTCTGTCAAGAACTCTTAGAATTGGTTTTTTCAAAAAGCTAATAAACTTGTTATTTTCATACCTATCAATCTTTGTGATCGTTCACAGACCCAAGACTCATAATAGTCCAGTCAAATAAGTAAAAAGCACAGAAACAGTTCCAACATGGCTGAAAATCTGGCTATATGACCAGAAAAACAATATGAATAATATAAAAAGTTCCCAAGAATCCTAGCTGTGCTTAGGCCGCCATCTGGAAAAACTGACAAATATTTTTACATCATTATCGTTCTCATAAAATTTGAGACCGAATTGAGCCTTGGACAGAAAAAACTGCTCTTTTTTTAGAAAACAAAATTAGTAGCAATTTGATACTAGTTACAAAATTCTATGCTCTAAATACGGTAAGTCTTAAGTTGGAATTTTCTCAAAATTTTAGTATAAAATTTCTGAAAAATTTTAAATTTTGTAAAATTAGAACGGCTTCATTTCACTAATAGCAGGACCAAAAATTGTGATTCGTAATCTCTTTGGGGACAGTGGAGATTTCTACAATTTGTAACCAATTTCACCGTTTTATCTCTAACAGCTTTTGATCTCCATCTATTCGAAAAACTTCATGCACCCCCAAAAACCTTGAATCCTCGTTTGATTAAGTGGTTTTTGGGGATGCATGAAAGTTTTCGAATAGAAGCAGTTCATAAACTACTAGAGATAAAAAGGTGAAATTGGTTTCAAATATTGTAATTCGTACTTCACTGTCCCCAGAGAGATTTCGAATTACAATTTTTGGTCCGGCTATTAGTAAGATAGAGCCGTTTAAATGATATGAAATTCAAAATTGTAAATTTTTCAGAAAATTTTGAAAAATTTCAACTTAAGACTTATTTAGGGCATAGAATTGTAACTAGTTTAATAACTTTGATGCTCTGATGCATCCATTTTTTTTGCTGATGATGCTCACATGAGTACGAGACTTGTGCGTGGGTAATGAGGTGAATGATTACACATAGATGCCAGACGGAGGAGCGGGAATCGAATCCACGACCGCTTAAACGACAGCAAGCTGAAGTTGGGACGCCCCAACAAACTGCGCTAAGCGGCCCGCCGCTTAGTATCAGATTGTTGTAAATATTGTTTTTTTTAAAGACTAACCTTTTCTGTCCGAGGCTTAGTTCGGTCACAAATTTGAAAAAACGACAATGATGTTTGAAAATTTGGCATTTTTTCCAAGATGGCGGCCGAAGCACAGCTAGTATTTTTTGGGACTTTTAGTACCTATATGTTATCATTTGGTGCAGCTCCATCAGTGAGACAATAACTTTCAAAGTGTTTAAACAACAATCAAAGATTCATATTTAATGTTCTCTATCAATAAACAACTGTTTCCCTTTGTATCGTGATGATAGAGGCCATGTATGTTAGCTTTTGAAGTCAATCATGGTACACAAAATATGTAATCTAAAAAGTCTAAAATATTTTTTCCGGTAACATTTATTTTTGAATTCTTATTTCAAGTCTCATTTCTCAAAGATACATGTACTCAAAGGAAATAGATCAATATATTCTCAACAAGTATTTCGTTATGGATATGAAATTAATTATTTTTAATATGAATTCTTTGGGTAGTTGTCTGTTGAAGATAAAATCTGAAGTAAAAATTAAACGCAGAATAGAGCATTGAAAATGTCACCAAGCTTCCCTCTCAATCTATTTTGAATTACATAACGGAATGATTCATTGATTAGTTCACAAACTTATTTACCCTCTAAATGCATGTCAATATCATTGCAGTGTAAAATCTTATAACGAGAAATTTGGCATGAATATGAGAGACAGCAACAGAAGGAATACATTTACTCTAAATGGTAATGCTTTCCAGCAGCCACTACATATAGTTTTGACGTCAATTTTACTGCAGTGCGGAGTATAAACACGTACACTTGAAAGGGTATCTGCTATCTTCTGGATGAACAAAGCCTCCTCTTTACGACATTTCAGTCTCGCTGAAACATACACGCATCTCAGGAATCCATGTTTGGCACTGCAAAAGACACACAATACGCTACAGAAAACTTTAGTCACATGTAAGTTACATTTCTGAGTAATGAATTGAGTATGAATAAGCTCTCAGCTTTGAGAACCTTACTTAGTAGGCTGCAAAGTATAATAGCATCACATACCAGTGTATAATATCAGACCTGATCAGCATATAAGAAATGTCAGTTGTCAAGAATAGATTTTCTTCTAAGAAGCCTGAATGAAGCCTAATTGCTCATTACTGCTGAAAAAAACGGAAAAATCGGATTACCGGCAATAAAACTTCCTAAGGAATCCTGTACCAACTTTTAAAGAAAAGTTTGTCATGATTTTCATTAATAACCCGAGAGGAGTATTAGGAATCACGCAACGGGTCGTGCTGAGTGAATTAGACCAGGTGCAGTAATGAACACCAAATGCAACAATACTTGAAATTTTACCACCAATATTTTGCTATTATATGATGAACAAAATTGTCGTGCTTGAATACATCTGGAAAAATATTTGAAAAATTCAAAATTACACTTGAGTTAGCATGAAACAATTAATTTCTCATAAGAACATCGAAGAAATCCTCACTTGAGGAGAAATGAGTGGGCTTACTCATTCTTACCAAATATTTGCTAGAATTGTTCAAGAATATTTCTGTAATTGCTCAAAAAATAAAAGTTCTAGAAACGTGGATAAAGGACGGCTGATGATTAAAATTGGAAAGTATCACGCATAGTGGAAATATCTATACCTATCTTCAGCAAAATGAAAATGATGCTACAACTGCTTGATTGTATGGTGAAAGAGCACATTTGAAGGTACTGGTTAGTTAGGAACAATATCTGTCACAAATCAAAAGATAATACCTTCATAATGAAGACTGTGTGTAAAAGATCCTCCAATGTCTCCAAAAAACCAATTTCTCCAATGTTTGTGATTTTTCTGAATTCGATTATGACTATATATTATGATTATTATAGTTAAAATATGTATGTTATACCCACAAATGTCAAATAAAATTTTTTGACTCAATTTATCATTATTTAAGTAATCGAGAAATGTTGAAAAAATAAAATGCCTGGCCAATTTAAAAGTACATCTGAGGTTACAATTCAGCATATCCATAATGCTCATAAATCAATCCTTATCTCAATCGATCCTCATAGTTTTCTGAAATTTGCTAAGTCAGTTCTATAAAATATTATTGAGAATGTTGAGATCGTATATTATTTGTCAGTCTATGTAATCGATCTTATATGTGTAAAACAAAACTGTTGATAGTTCGAACTTTTTACGATAGTCCTACAGCTCTATTGCAAGTTAGGTTTTGGGTAAAATATGCACGAAGGTTGCGATGAAAGAGAGATAGCGGTTGAATGGGGCTGATAAAGTCGGTACTGTGTCAAAACAAAGTAAGATAAGATGCTGAAACGAGATTAAAGTTTGAAAAATGTGGAATACCTTACCAACAAAGTTCAATAAGCCGTGATTGACGTGATGCGTTCTTTCTGGCGAGCTCTTCCCCCACAAGCGCTAGGAAACGATCTGCACATGAGTCCCAGTCTTTAGTGATCCCTCGGTAGCATGTTGTGTACGTGAGATATTCTAAAATATAAAAAGAACTTATGTATTTCACTAGAATAAGGATTCGGGATTTCCGAATGAAGAAACAAATTAATGTGATCGAATTTATTTATGAATGACTTCGGTAGTTAATAAATGACATACATGATTTATTAATATATCATCAAATCATTTGCTCTCTCTCTCTTGGATAACCTTCTCTCTTATAATATTTGATCATTCATATATATTATTCGTAAATATGGCCGCCTGATTGTACAGTATAAGCATAACAGCATATTAGAGAAATGAGATTAAAAACAAGATTAACTTATATGTATTACTTGTAATATATATATATATACATACATATACATATATATATATATATATATATATATATATATATATATAGGGTGTCCCACGAGTAACCCGACAAACCTCTATGGTAGTTTTCTCCCATCGAAATAATGAAAAAAGTTAATATAAACAGATGTCCGGAAATGCTTTGTTGTAGGGAGTTACGGCTAGCAAAAGATTTTCTGGGAAAGGACGGAAATAAAGCCAAGCTGATTTTTTATGGCGTTAAGTTAGGTGTTAAATTCATTGAATTTTATGTAAAATGAAATGAAAAATTGAATAAAACACGTCCCAGACCTCTAGGATCACCCATATCTGAGATATCAGACAAAATACGCAAAATTCTGTCTCAAAAAATATGCTTCGTTTAGATATGAGCTACATTAACTTCGTTAAATGGGTAATAAATACGAAAACTTTATAAACAAAACTTGTAGTGAATTTAATTTTAAAGAGAATGATGTAGAATAGGTCAATAATAAACGAACATCAAATTTATGGTCAACAGTTCAAATATCGCCGCATAAGTCAGTGTTCTATGTCAAGTAGAATTCATGTAATATCTAGTAAAGACGTTCAACATTATAATTGTGACCCTTGGTCTATTTCCTCACACAGGAAAATTATTCCCATTCATTTAAAAACCAAGAACTCTCAAAGAAAACTTTGGAAATTAAATACTGTATCTCAATTGGAGATATATTTTATCTTTATTCATATAATTACTGAGTCACATGATTCATTTGATCTGCATTAATAAATTATATTGTTGTTAATTGACTTTTGTGTATTTTTCTCTTGAAGTTTCTTGCTTGGTATTATAGTACACGTTTGGTAGTACACGTTTCCACACACAGCCTAGGGTCCATTTGCCTGTGGCACTTCATGTGAAAGCCTACTTGTGGTTTCAAGGATACCTTGACTGACCTTATAGCATAAAAGGTTCAGTTGCTTCAGTGAGATAGTCTACAGAGAAATCCTCCTTACACCAGTCAAACAACAGAACAACTAGTGTTGAAATTTTTGCTTTACATATATTTGATTGTACTCAGCACGAAAGTGCCATCTATCTCTTTGATTAATGGTAATTATTAATTATCATTTGTTTAAGGGGTAGTGGACGTTTATTCGTTGTGGTGCATTTTCAGGAGGCTAAATTGCAATACAGTCAAGCCTTGCTTGAGTTTATATTGTAGCGAATATGAAATTGGAGTGAATAGAGAGGAAGAAGGCTCAGTGGTTCTTGGCGTTATCTGCTATGTAAATGTTTTACTTTTAAGCAATCAATTACTGTGCTTTTGACACTTTTATGGTGTTTACTTGGTAATTAGTAGAATGTTCTAGTTGTTTGATTAGACATTCATGGAATCTTTTCGAATATTGTAGAAAGTGCTAGTTTCTTTATTAATTTATTTAGAGGTTGGTAGAGAAATCTAGAGATATCTCAATTATGATAAAATATATAAATAGAGGAAGTCTCTTGTAAATGAGTTCAGTCTCGTCTTGTTTGTAATTCGTCATGATAAACAAGTGTGACAGTTAAGTAGTTCAGTTATTGTTCTACGTTGATAAGTGGCAGTAGTGACAGTTCGCGTTAATACAGACAGTGAAATCCCGTTGGCGCTATTACAAACCATGCAATGAACTTTCATTGTCTGTAGTGATAATTCTCTTGACAGTTCAAAAGTGATAATTCTTTTATCTATTACTGTATTGACGGACTTGTGCTACGTAAGTTGATTGTTCTTCCTCGACATTTCTTTCTGAATATTATTGGACAGTTTTTTTGTACAGTTATTATTTAATATTGGATCGGCCTTTTGACATTTAGTGATTGATTCATGTATAGTTCATTGGAAACTCATTATCAGTTGAACAATATCGTGTTATCTGTTTTTAATTGCTTATTTTTCTGTGAGAAATTACTGAACAGTGTGAGTTGTGAATTATTTGTGTAAATAAAGTGCGAGTGATAAATTTAAGTGTTGCCAGCGTTATTTTAGACATAGAACCCGTAACAATATATTGGAGCCTACTATCCGGACACAGCTGATGGAACATTATATTTCATTTCCATTCCAGCTTTCAAATAGAGAAATTGGAGCCCAACCTGAGAACAGTTTATAGTACCTATGAACTTTATTGCATAATACTGTTCAATAAATACAGTGTATCTATTCTGGATAATGGAATATGAAGAAATTTCAAGATCACAGAGATTTCACAGAGAAGTTTTTTATATTTCTAAACAACAAACGTTTATTGGTAGGCCACTAAACAACTTGGATACCAAATTTTTCAATTTATTTGAGGTATATTATTATGAGGAAAAGGAGCATCATGTCTTTCAATTATAAAACCTTACCTTAATATTCTCTTAATATTCTGGTGGAGTTATTGCTTATTGAAATAATTGCTCAGAATTATTGTAATGGAAAACAAACTCATGCACAATTCATAGTATTGCATTACATTTGTTTTTAAAATAAATTTTAGTGAAAGCAGTAAAGTTCTATTTTTTATTTTTCATATTCACAAGAATTTCTAATAAAGTCTAATAACTCAAATAAAATATTAAATCAGAAATATTACCGGATTAAGCTTTCTTTCTTTCCTTAACCTTCTATATGTGATAATTTTCCGGTCTCCTGGTTTACTTTCTTGAATTCAATTTGAATATTCTTGTTAAATATATTTTTATCGCCCTTTTTGTAACATATTTGATGCAATATTCTACAAAAATGTTCATTATATTAGATAGATAGATGGATAGATAGATATGATCTTGATCTATGGGTATTCCTATGCATATGATCGCGTCAATAAGTTACTTCCTTAAACTACTCACTCACCAGTGGCGGATTTACGGGGGGGGGGGGGGATTTCGGGCTGAAGCCTCCCAAAACCTCCAGAGTGTAATTTTTTTCCTATATAATCAGTTTGAAGCTCGTAAAATATTCATTATAGCAAGAATTACCCAATTCCACTACTAAGTCTTTAATTGTAACATTAGATCCCATATTTCTATAAGAGAAAAACTAATCGTCAGATAAAAACTTTAGAAAAACATCTCTTTTTACAGTGTGGAATTCACACAAAGTTTATCTATTAAAACTAGATGAATCATTAGTTCATTGAAAAATTTGTATCTTATTAAAGCTCCCACATTGATTTTCATTCTTAAAAATTGAGTAATATGACCGTAATACCGGAATAATACTATCTATGTTCCTTGACAAACTGTTGAACACACCAGATTCAGCCACAATTCAATCAAAATTTTCCAATATACTTTAAATTTAAGTTAATTTTATCCCCGATATGGTTCAAAGCACTAGTAAAGCTATTTTTTATTTCCCAATCATATGAATAGTTATAGTTCGCGTATGAATGATTATGAAAAATTCAAAAGCTTTCACAATACTTGTTTTCAGTTCTCCTCTACAACCCCTCCCCCCCTATCATCAGTAGCAAACCAGCCACCCCCAAAAACATTTTCTGTATCCGCCACTGTCACTCACAAGTAAAAAACCACAAAAAACCCATCTAACATAGGCTAGGCTTCATGACAAGGCCACTCAACAAACTAGTCCATTTCAGAAGTGGGTGTACATAGATACTCCTTTACATGATAAAAAGGATTCGATTCAAAACGAGCCATTTGGATATTTTCTTTTTATCACTCATGCTGAGATCCCTTAAATGATTTGGCAACCTGTTAAACAAACGTATTCCCATTATAATATGACTGGACCAGTGGCGTAACGTACACCCCCGCAGACCCCGCGGCGCGGGGGGGCCCGGGCTATAAGAGGGCCCGGAATGAAAATATATTTTTTCAAGAAATGGCCCGTGCCCAGACTGAAATAAAATTTTTTTTCCAAAAGAAATAAAACTGAAACACTGAAGGAAGAAAGAAAGAATGAATTGGCTAAATATTGTCAGGCCAATGTTTATTGTTTACTTTATCAATTAATTCCCAGATAGCAGATAATTCACAGATAGTGAAGGAATTCAGAAGCAGGATGTTGTGACTTCGGGAATGGAGACATACCGAGGACAAAACACTCTTCAAACAAACTTATCTAGACTGTTATAAATCATGACGGCTATGTCTCCACAGTGCAAATATTAGAGGAAATTAATATTATTTTCCCATCGAATTCCTCAATGTATATTAGCATATACGAAGTAATGGAAAGTGGGGGGTTGTGTAGAAATTAAAGTCAATATTTTTCTTCATACAGTATTTTGAATTCAGTCTCTTTTGAATCGTCCTGTTGGATACACGTGTCCGGTAAATTGGCCTAGAGTTTATTCATTATTGAGTTCGTGATCGTGAATTTTATTATTTGGAGTGCCATTTTTTTTTTATTTCTATTCTATTTTTCAACATGCTGCGTTTATGGTATTGTGATGTTGTACGGTCATGCTTTAGGTATTTCTATTTTTTATCGACTAGTACATTTTTAAACAATATGCTCAGAAGGAATATTTTAATATTAATACCCTTGATATATCGGATAAATTACGTGATTATTGTATAAGTATGTAAATAATAGTTTTGGAACAATTGTCAGTTCTCCCAATGCAGTTGAATTTTTTTCTTATAATAGGATCAAGTACTGTATAAGTAGTTTACGTTTTCTATCTTCTGTCTCTCTTTTTTTCTCTTTTCCTGACTTAGTAATTTCGCGGTAATTTAGATAAAATGCATTTTTATTAAAAATTGAACCTGTGTCCGTGTCTGCAAATGAGGCGAATTCTGAGAGAACACATTTTCTGGGAAAAGGAGCGAAGGTGCTAACAAGGAGGATGTGAATGTGGATCCTATGGAAGACATCAATTTCAAGGTTTCCAGGTTTCAAGATTAATTATTTATAATATAATCAACTCTCAACTATTTCCATCTTTCAGAAGCCCGCACGCTACAGCCCAAATCTTGCCCCCCTTGAAACATGATTGAGTTTTAAAATTTAATTTATAGAAAGGTGTTTAGTTCTTACATAATTATAACTGCCCACAAAATAATTATGCAAGTTTTTCAGGGAGGGGTGGGGGTGGCAAGGGTGAGGGGGGATATTTATATGATTTTGAGGGGCCCGGAAAATCGGTTGCGGGGGGCCCAACTGGAAAACGTTACGCCACTGGACTGGACCGCAACTTTTCCAACCTAACAAAAGAAACCTCAAGATCATGCCAAAATCATGGACATCCAATCTACACTGATAACCCTTCAGATACTTGAAGATGAAAATGAAAATATTATAAATATATAAGTTAACCACTGTCAACACTCCAAACTCCTTTAATAATCGTCTACAGGGTGCATTCCTCTCTGCTCCATACATAATCCCGACTGCCTTCTTCTGCAACAGTAAGACATACTGTGTTTTGGTGGAATTACCCCAGAAAATCCGACCATAACCAATAACAGACTGGAATAAGGCAAAATAAGTAGTTCTTACACAATAAAATGGAACACTCGACCTTAAACGCAGAAGCAAAAAATTGACTCGAAACAACCTAGTCACAACAGCCTCTATGTGTGGAACCCAAGACAGACTTCGATCAAGAATCACACCTAAAAACAGTATTGATCTCTCCAGCATATGGTCTCAAACTGAAACCAACTGACTGAGTTTTGTCACGGTTTAGAAGAAAGCTGTTGGCAGAAAACCATCCTGATGCCTCAATAACTGAGTCTAGCCCTTACACCAACACTAACAAAATCATGTCCAGTATTGATTAATGTGGTGTCATCTGCATAAATATATGCACTAGCATCTACACTATTTGGCAAATCATTGATTGAGACCAAAAAGAGTAGGGGACCCAAAATAGTGCTTGAGGAACACCACAATTGACACTTACAACAGGTGACCACTCGTCATTGACTCCAACAATTTGCCTTCTATTCGCCAGATAAGACTTGAATAAATTCAGTATTTATATTGATTGTAAGAATTTGTCAGCTCATACTCTCTCTCCTTAATTATCTCTATTGTATCACAATATAAATAAGTGAAGCGTTATTCCACATTGAGCTGCTTAGTAGATGCGGATGTTGCAATTGCCACAGAGGACACAATTTTGTCTGATAAAACACTAGCCATTATACTTATCGCGTTTCATTTATACTATTTCACTATCACTAATTTCAACAATATATATCTTCTATTTATCATACTATTTGATTAGATCCAATTCAAATTCGATTACATAATAAAAATGAATAACATAGTAAGAATTTGAATCGGTTACTGTCAGTAGTAGTGGGCCTACTTCACCAGCTATCAAAAACACATTTGAACTGATGAGTTATAGAAAATATGAAATCTATGCGGGGGGTCCACCTAAAACCAAAAATCACGGCAAGGGGTCCATGAGACAAAAACGTTTGGGAACCACTGAAGTAATCTATGTGCTTTTTTGATTTTTTTTCAATACTCGCAAGCAAAATTTGTAGATTTCCACGAATAAAGTAATACAATTTATTTCTTTAGATTGTGACTGATAGTTAAGTGTGATCCTAATTCCATCTTTTTATGTGGATCATCAACTATAATATTTTGAAACTATCATCTTATTACTGCAAACTTTTCTATAAATATTCTCATGGATTCTTGATAAGAAATATTAACACTTGAATTTTTATAGAATTTGTTCATTCTTACAATATTTAACCCCATTATAATATTTTCGTTTAACACATTAGTGATAAAGCACTGGTAATTTGGCATTGGCAGTAATGCTCACCTGTAATCATAGGTGAGATGGTTATTTTCATAATCATAAGTGAATAGCATGTGCTTGTACAGATGTACTCAATGATAATAACCAGCGCAAAATCAAACACAATCATCAGACCCAAACCTTGATTCAATTCGTGTTGTCTAATTCACGTCTGTTTTCCACAAAAATTCACTCTGTATCAAGTCACCGTGGCTGCGTTCCGATTTTCATTTAGCCTGTGGTACTTTATTTGAAACTTTTTAGTATGTTTGAGTATCATTCCATTGAAGTCGGTTTTTTTTGTTTTAAAATTTGTTTTATCTTATCCTAAAATACAGTACTCGATATAATAGCCAGTGATTCAACCGTATGTTAATGATAATAGAACTTTTATTGTCTGTTCATCGTCATTTTAATGGGAGTATTATGGAATGCTGTGTGCCATTGCAATAGTATGACGATAGTTACATAAATTTCCTATCGTCTTTGAACGGTCTGCATTGTTCAATGAGTTCCTTGACGAGTCCGATAATCCTGAATAGAGGTATTTCGGGAAGTTTAAGCTCATGCAAAGTAGCCTATTCCTCTTGAATATCGAAGGAAAGTTGAAAGCTTTCAATTCTCATCAAACACAAGCGGCGGGTCAGGGGCGGTGGCTTACTAAAGTTGAAAATGCTCTTCTCATTGAAGGCAGAATTAAGTGGATTAAATTTGTGAGCATTCCCTTGGATCTAGTTGTCTGCAATCCACTGGTAGACCTTGATATAATTTTATCCTATTTATTCCATCCAAAGCTTCATCTTCAGCCTGGAGAAATCTCTTTCAAGAAAAACTCAATATGCATAAAAATGGATTACTTGAACATGAAAGTCTGTTAATAAAATTTTCTTTGTTATAAACTCATAAGCAATAGAAAAATTGAACAGAAGGTTTTTCACAGTCGTTATTTTTCGGCTGCCTTACACGATTAACTATTTTGTTTCAACAATGAAAACTTTTTATCACTCAGTATTACAAAAATTTTTTTACCCAACATTGAAGGGGCTCTATAGACAACCTGGGCTCACATGCTCTCCGTATGCTGCAAAAAGCAAGGATTTTCTTCTCATCACTTTATCGATTCGATTTCTCACTCAGTTTCTCTCTTTGACATTTTGACTTCCTTTTTCACTTCTACGTTTCATCAATTGATTTTGAGATTATTGAGATTTTGAGTCTATTGGTGGTCTTGACTTTGCTCATACACATCAAATCCATTTTACCTGTGTTTGCTTGAAACTTATTGCTCAGTGTTATATATTGGCTACAGAAATTGGCTAA